>JAFREQ010000014.1:1382500-10585000 GCA_025331565.1 Holacanthus passer
CATTAACTGGTTTAGTATCTAAATAATCGAGTTAACGGTGAATTATGAAAATGACCAGTGTAGCAATATCATAAAGATTACAGGCGACTGTTTCACCTTTTTTTTTCAGGTTTTGAAATTTCCAGCCGTGAGAGACTGGAGCTCACAATCTCACCGCTGCGCCAAAGCAAAATAACCAAACATGAAAACAATGAGGCAAAGCTCCTTCTTGGCCTTGGAAATCATGTGATTATGTGATGAGCTGTCTGAATAGTTTCAGTGTGCCATTTTAATCATTTTGATACCGGAATTGAATATTGTAGGAACATGGGCTGCTGTGAAGCTCCTGTTCATGTACTTTTCAAGGCTGAAATAGGAATTTGTGCCCATTCAACAACTCAGAATCCATGCAATGAAATGCGAAAAGCTCCACTTAATACCAGATAGTTTAGTTTTTTATAAGAGTGTTCGGCCACTTTGTCAGCTTTTTTAGCTCTTCTTAAGTGCAAAACTCTGCCTCAAATGAAGTGATATTATCATTAGATGGCATTAAATCTTTGTATTTTCTCTGCACTGAATCTCTCTGGATTGGTGTCAACAAGGCAAATGTTTTGTTTTTGATCAGATACAGCCTTGATATTTTCGTTGGCTTATGAGCACACCAAACCATATTCTTACACTTTGTTGCAATGCTTGCAATTTTCTAACTTGCAGGCGCTCCCTATAGAGATACCCTTTAATAACTTTCTCCTCATCAGCTAGTTTTCATGCTGTATATTCTTACTACAGTAAGAGAAAAAGAGAAATATAAAGTCAGGTGCTTTTAGTGTGATCTCATTGCATTTTCTCCTGCATGCCAGTCAGGTGACAGGTGTAGATAGCTAATAGTTTGCGAAGGCTTTTGTTTGCGTGAGAGGCAGACAGGGTGGTGCACTGTCTAGGTGATAAGAACCAAGACTCCTGTGCCCTCCAGCACAGTGATCTCTCTCCTCCGCTCTGCGCTCTCCTGTGTGGAAAAAACAGCCTGTTATGATTGGTCTCAAAGCAAGTGCCTGTGCAGTGTTGCACCTCTCTACAGCAACTGCTCATTCACCTTGCCTTCCCTCTGAGACCTGCACTAGTTTCCAGGCAAATGACACAATTTGATATGCCGTTGGGGTGATTCATGTGGATAATGTTTCCATGTGATCATCACTGCAGAAAAGAGACTATTTCTTGTTATGTTTTTTTTTTTTTTTACTCATTAAGTCTGACAATAACTAGAATATTGGGAGAGTTTATTGCAAGCAGGCTAAAACTCATTATTTCTGCTAGACATCCCAAGTACAAAAGAAATTATGTTATGGTATTTTGTCCAGGTCCCAACAGATATAATGATTTACAGAGGAAAATATGGGGAAGAGACTTTATAGCTTGGGCTGTTCATTTGTGTGGATTTAGAGGATAAGAATGCAAGGCAAGCTTACAGTTAATACAGTAGCACCGTGGGCCTGGTATTGATTACACAGAGGAGGTATGGTAACATTTTATATGGTTTATGGTCAAATGCACTGCACCTCATGTGCTTTGTATTATTGTAATGATAGACATTCCCGTCATAGTTTATATCTTTGTAATTTATTTCATCTGCAGTTTAGTCAAGAGCACGTCATCTTTTTCTTCCATACAGAGTCAAGAAGTTTTAGGTGAGGACATCCATCTTGTAGTTGTTGACCTACATGTATAGTCAGTCAGAGGGCATGCATGTTGGCCAGATGGTGAGGGGGTCTTTAAAAACTATCACAGCCGGAACAGGTTATACTAATCTGAGATGCTTTTGACTGAAGTTTCCATCTCATATATATATATGTATATACATATTTTTTTAAGTTTTAAAAAAAATCACTCTTCTCTGATTTCAGAGGTGTGGACCAGCTTTTATTCAGGAGCACCTTGGATCATGATTCAAAGCTTAATTTGTGCAAACTATAAAGAGTATGGTCATGATTTAATTTTTTTTCTCTGGTCCACGTGTTAAAATTGAATTTAAAAATCATATAATATTCAGCACAGTGATGCAAAATGCCTGGAATGAACGTGACATTTCCCTTCAATATGTGAGCGACAAAAAAAACAGAGAAAGCATTAATCTTAAGTTATCCGCGGTGTACCTGATTTGCTTCTTATCAAATCCTTAATGAGCTTCAATTAAGATTTATTATGCAAATTAACCCTCAGCTGCTACTGACTGCAGGAGCAGGAGCTATGACAATATTGTGCTAATGGTGTGATCTGTAACAATTACAAAGGTAAACTGCCTTCACACTGCATGCTCCGCAAGTCTCCGAGAGGTCAGTCCGCTAAATGTGCATTCAGGTGTTGTGGAAATTTGAAAATTAGTAAATTTGTTTATTAAGTCTCTGTCATGGTGCCGTTTAGACAACAGCAGATACAACTGTGATGGTATCACTGATATAGGACGTATTCATGAGCATTGCTACTGCAGTCTTTATATGCTAATAATAAAGAATCTGTGCTATGTCAGTATGTGTATTTACTCCTCTAAAGCTGATGAGTCAATTATTGAGAAAGATGTGTATTTGTAAAAATTGAATTGCCTGGCAAAATAAAGAGTTATTCAATTTAATATAAGTGACACATACAGTATTACTGAAACAAAGGAAATAAGATACATCTTATCAATGAACTAATGTGAAGACCCTTCACTGAGTATGTGTGCTGAACAAACTTCATAATGTAGAAGTGCAGCCAGATTCCTGATCACCACAGTTACAGCACACGGCGAGGTTATGACCGGAGGAAGTGCTCCTGGACACTTTACTCGAGCACTGTATGAAGTTGTGAACCTTGCACCTTTTGTAACTTCATTTAGCACGAGGCTGATGGCTTCCTGACAGCTTTATAGCCTCCATGTTTTATGAGTCGTCATGCAGCGCAATTACATAGGACCTAATTTGATGAATCAAGTCAATGTTTCACCGTCTCCGTTGACCTCACTGGCCTGTGAACTTCTGTCTCTCTACGAGGGTCAAACAGAGGCTTTCACACTTTGTACAATTCAGTCACACTCTGGTTGGAAATAAAAAAGAAAACCTGTTATTACAGCCAATCAAGAATGCACTGATTTGTAATGAGCTATTGTCGGTTTGTTTTAAATGGCTTTGGCAAACCATCAGTCCAAATGAATCAGTTAATCAGCCAGTCAAAGCAAAGTAATGCATTTCTAAATTCCACCATATTGCAGTTCAAAATGATTCCTACGTTTCTGATCTTTGTTTACATTTATAATACACGTTATATAGTCTTGACGTCTGAAAATAAACCAGCAGAAATAATCACAGCTGAAGGTATTTTACAGTTGACATAATTAGATAATTAACTCCATCTAAACAGCTTTAGCTCACTGATTTAAACTGATGTGTTTGAGTTGCACGGCCAATGGAGACAACATGCAAGAGTCATAAAGAGCAGGTCACATTGAACATGGTGGGGGAAAAAATCAACTTAGCTAAACGATCAAAGCAGCCAATAATATATCTGCTAATAAAATCATTTGAGAGTTGTTTTTTTAATTATCAAGAGCCGAGATCTTTACAAAAATGGTTAACCTTTATAAACTGTAAATGTGGTAGTTAGACTATCAGATGGTTTAACTACATCAACATTTTGTTTATTACTTTTAATTGTAATTCTACATGCTGCTTGAAACAGCTCTAGAAAGCTTAATGTACAAATGAAAGTTAAATAACCATTTGAATTAGTACAATTGAACTGGAAACCAACCAGCACTGTTAGCTGGCTAATTGTTCCATGTATTGTTAATGCTTTCAGCGTTGTTATCTAACAAACTCTTCTCTCAATAGAAACACTGATTTGGAGGATAGAAACTCCAGCTTTCTAATTAGCGAAGCTTTCAAATGCTGAATGGCTCATTTGATAATTTTTGTGAGCAGCAAACAAGTTTTAATGTCAAACCGAATGTAAAGTGACAAGAATAAAGAGTTTGTTTTTCCTCATGGCAGGGGGTCCACTGGATCATGCACCCTATTAAACACATTAACATTCGCCCCCCCGACACCTCGAGGTGCAATTTGATGTTTTAGCTGAAGACAGAATATGGACATGAATGAAAAATGAGAATATAGGTGCGGATTTATTGCATGATTGTATTTTATGTTTTCTTTTATTGACTGAGAATTTTTTAATTGATCTGCTTGTGATTAAGATACATCTAATTGCACATGAATGTATTTTGAAATGATTTATCTATTTTTGTTATGAATTTACAGAACCAGCAAATGTTGAACATTTAAATAATGAAATACATTATTTGTATTTTATCATACAGTTCCTTAACATATAAACTTTTTTCAGATTGATCAGATCAAATATACTAAAGCATAACAACAGTATTGTTCCTGTCTCCTTTAAAAAAGACTAGCGTAGGTTCAAACATGCAAATTCAGAGAAAACGTTTTTTAAAAAATGATGTAAAAAAAAATGTTAATAAACAAAGAGCCAGCTCATTTCTGAGCATACAGAAAGATGTTTAAAATGTTTCTAAAAGTTAGAAGAAGCAGGTCTAATATATGTAATGTTCATGAAGTGAAAGACATTCAGCCTCCTCTGATTGTCATCTGAATAAAAATGCTGAACTTGTGCGTCGCTTGAACCCTAATCCTGCGCCTAAACTACCTGAGAGACTCTGCAGCGTGCTGTGTTTCGAGCCTGCTCCTCGGAGCTGTGCCTGCCTGTTTGTGTCTACAGTATGTGCTGAGCTAGTCTGTTGAAACAGCTTAATTGATACTCATTAAACAGCAGTGACAGCTTAGGTGTCCTTGATGAATGTAGAATAATTCGGTTGTACTTACAACTTGATTAAGGAGAAGCACACAACATGTCAGTGTTTCAGCCTATGGCTTGGTCTGTGTGCACTTACGAGCTACTTAAAATGATCAGTGTTATTGGTCGTGCTACCTGCAAACTGCCCTTAAGTTAATTTGTTGCAATTGTCCGCGCCTGAAGTAAACAACTTTTCAAACTCTAAATGAAAAAATGGATAAAAGCAGCTTACAGTTTAACTGACTTTGATTTTGATAACTTGGAGAGTGTAACACCTAAGAATATACTTCATCTAAAAATGTGAATTGTGTTGACTTTTCTTTGTGTTTATTCAGCCACAGTCTGGCATTTCCAGACAATAATAAAGTCAATGGATGTCAGGGAGATGAAAAATGTGCATCTTGTATTATTTCAGTTAAAAATTAGAGGCAATTGGGTTTGGTTCAAAATTGACTGTCTTTGTAACGAGTGCATGACGAATGGTATAATTTAGAGAAGAAAATGAATGCTGGGAAACCCAAAATATTATTCTGCTGCATTTTATATGCCATGATTTTCCATGAAGATGAACTAATTTCACTAAATACCCCGCAAAATCTACTCACAATATTTTTCCACAGCGCCACAGAAACCTAGTTCTCACACTGGAGATCAGGTCATCGGGGCATGTGGCAGATTCTCAAGTTACCATAATGATCTGATTTTTTTTTTTTTTTTTTTTTTTTTGTTGTTGTTTTCTGTGTCGGCCTCAGAGAAAATGCCACATTAAAATCCTTATCACTTACAGATTTCAAGGCCGGGGTAGCTTCTCATTTTGCCGACATCTGATTAAACTGCCGGTAACAGAGAGAGCCCTTTTTCTCCATTTTGAGAATACATGAAAGAGGGGGAATTTCCGCAGAGGATGGATTTACAACTTTATCCTCACATGATTAATATTACACAGGGAGGTCTTTGTACAGGAAGCAGCATGTCTAATTATGGTCCAACTGTGTCTGACTGAGAGCAAACATGATGCCAAAGACTGCCAGCAGGAACTGCGCTGACACGTCACACAGACGGCTCACGTGGGTGCGGGGTGATGTCATCGTCGCCCGGATTTCGTGATGTTAAGCCCACAACTGATTGAGCAACGACAGAAGTCAGGCTTTCAGTATAGTGCGTCCAGCTGGCAAAAACCTTCCAGAAACACTGTAGGCATATGGGATTTAGCTTCAATAGCTGTGTTTTTTTCTTTTTTCTTTTCAAGGCTACGCATGTCTACCAAACACATAATGATACCCATGACCTCACTGATGATATCTACAGTGTGTCCACATTTGCTGTACTGTTAAGAGCAGATGCAGATTCATCACCCTCCCCCCTCTTTACAAGAATTTCAGGGACTCCATGTCCTCCCACGTTTGCCTGTTCATCATATATCTCAGCCCAGACATTCAAGAGGTTGCTAGCCAGGCCAGCCATAAGTCATCCTGCCTATCAAGACCAGACCGTGTGTCTCGGCTTGATTTTCAGCTGTTACTTGTAAACCAGAACAGCATTCTTAAGATTAACTGAGTGACGGGCAGGCCTCTAAAAGCAAACTGTAATAGTACGATATGTTGCAGTCATATTTTATGGCCTTAAGTGTGTGAGGCCAAGTATGCATATGTGTGTAGATGAATCAGCTGAGGGATCTAATAGGCCTGCATTGCACCTCAGGGAGAGTAGAAAATGATGGTGTTGTGTTACGGCTGTTTTTCATTAGGCTGATAAAAATAATCCAGGTGAACACGTAACAGGAAACCTGGCTGGACCTGGTCATCCTCACAAGTGCACATCAGATGTGACAAGGTTATTCTTTTCATGCTTTATTTTTTTGATTTTTTTTTCACGGCTTGTTTTCAATACGTCGAGTGTTCCTTTGAAGAATATGTTTTTGTCTTGAGGTGTGTGTGCACGCATGCCTCTGTGTCTGCCTGCGAAAAAAGTCATTGATATAGAACTAACTGTCAAAATAAGTCGTGTTCAATCCAAAACCGTTTAAGTTGTCAAGGACACATTTTCCTCCTTCCCATATCCTGACAAACATTGAGTCAGCAATTGTCTGTTGTATTTTCAGTACTGGTATCTCGTGCTCCCCCCAGGCCATTTTAAAGTTGTAGAAAGTGGTCATTTTCTCTGTGTCAGTAGGAGGTCAGTGCTGTGGCAGTCAGCGCAGCTATCCAGTCTGGTGAAACAGAGTCTATTGGGAACCCTAAAGACATTTTGTCCGGCGTAGTCTCTTCTCGCTGTCTGTCTTCATGCCTGTCTCATTGTACTCACGGCGCTCATAGAAAGTCTAGAAAAGCTTGAAACATTTGTTGGATTATTTCCAGATCTCCAAACTTTTATTCACACCTGACACACCTGAGGCTGCTCAGCTGTCAACCGAAGTTTTAAACTCGCCCATGAAATTGACATACAGAATAAGAACCTTGTGTGCGTATTTGCATTTGCTGCCTCTCTCTGTGTGGCCATTTGTCCTTCTGTCAAAACTAGTTCTTGTTAAATCTGTCTGAATATCTACAGTACCTGTCCCTCCAGCTCTCTGTCTCGCCCACTCTGCTAGTGACTGACATGTCCTCTCTGTGCTGTAGTGTGTCTCTGGTAACTGTCGCTTGGGGCCCGCTCATCCCTAAAATGTAACAGAGGTCACACACAGATCATTGCTTTCGCCAAAGGCTCTGACTTTAACACAGAGTGACCTGCGCAGGAGCAGTGGCTGGTCAGTGATGGATCTGGAAATAACATGAGTATAATCTGCTCCATCATCACTATTAGAGAGAGTCTGGTTTGTGTGTAGAAACCTGGTCTGGACGAGAGGGAAAGGTGAGACAGTGGTCGGATCATGTGTGATTTATATCAATAAGAAACATCTTCAATCTTACCCGCTGTTAACTCATCAGAGTTTCACTCATCTTTTCCACACTTACGTGTCCAATATTCAGTGTTCGAGCCAGGATTGTTTTGCAGAGGGTCAAATGAGCCTAAAATTGATAGTAAATACATCATGTTGGACATATATAAAGCCAGTTTTGTTTCAATTACATTATACAAAAAGTTATATGGATGCCAAATAAGGTGATCAGTAGAGCACATACCTCTATTTTACCATGCATTTTTACTTTTTAAATATCACAGAGGTACAGAGTGCCATCTCTCTCTAGCATCACTTGCTGAGTGTACATATCAGTTTTTATGCATGTTTATTTGGTTACTGGAACTCATGAAATAAATGCTGTTACATATTATGAAACCTAAAAATCCGAAGCCTGCTAACAGCTTCGATTGTGCCTTTGATTTGTGTAGGAAGGTTGTAGTGACAGGTCATTGTCATGATGGTGCTCTGGCTCAAACCCAGAACATTGCACCAAATTATTTCTAATCCTACTGTTGGTCTCCAACAACAGGATAATGGGACAGCTGACCTTGTCGGCCAAAACCTCATTTACACAACAGTGTAAATCAGTTATCACAATTCACTTCATATGTTGCGATATGCACTTCCTACTTTTTGGAATGTGGTTTTGTTTCTTCCCATTCAGAGCCTCTGCTCTTTTTGCAGCCTTGAATAGCTTCCTTTGAAGACCGCTATAATCCCTAACCAGGAATTCCTCACTCCCTCAGTGAATTAGTTGTTGATGTGGTGGATCCGTTGCACCCAACTTCCAGGGGGGCACTGTGACTCTCCGGCCTCTCATTCTCGGCTGCTGGCTCAGTGTATCCGACCAGCTTTTCTTTTTATTGTGCCTCGTCTGCCACATCCTCACATGCCACCGTGAAGCTAGCAGCACCCGTCGGTGCCACAGGACTACTTGCAGAGTGTGATAACAATTTATTCCTTCGTTCTGAGGCTTGTGTCTGAGGGAGGCTTAGTAGGGCTTGATAAAGTTTCTGCATGAGCATGTCTGTCAGGGTCATAAGGGTGCTTTTGATTGTCCTGTTGAAACATGAGGATTAAAGCCAGGTGCCACATGGACGGATTTCTCTTTTAGTCAGAATTTATCCACACGGTCACTGAGATGACTTTCATATCAATCTAATTTCTATTTTGAGGCCCTGCCCTCCAACATTCATTCTCTATGTGCACATGCTTGTGTGTTTATGTGCCCTCGCAGTTGTTTGTGTGTTTGTGCATATGTTTGTATGTGTGAGCGTCTTCATGTTTGCATGTGTTTCCTACATGCTCCATGGCAGCCCTCACACTCTGGCAGCTACCCAGCTGAAAAGTTCCGGTACTGTCCAGACGCATCCTTTAGGGACCTCATCAGCCCCTGAATTTCCTTCCCCTCACGCCTGAGGGCATCCATATTCATTTCCTCCACTGATTTGGGGAAAATGATGAAAGGCTGGCTTTTTTCCCATCTCTTATTTCCTGCCAAGGTTGCCTGCATTTCAATGCAACGTAAATCTGCAAAGACCTGCAAACACGGTCCCATTTGGACATGACCAGTTCCATGTTATTAGTATCATGCCATGTCCAAAAGAAAAAGAGAAGCCCAGGGTTATTATTGTAATAATACAGCAGGTTAGTGTCAGAATCTTTGTGTAGATCATTGCACTGTACAGTATATTAATCCTCTCATCTTAAAACTGGCTCATTGTTGAATTACTCAAGTTTCACTATTGTCTGTATTTACTTCACACGGCCTGCTTCTCATAGAATAAATATCTCATCCGCCATCAAGTTATGAGGGCTTGATGATATCATGGAGATAACTGCATTGGTTTGAAATAAACCTGTGATTAAACTGGTGGGTGGGTATTTACTCTTACCGGAGACGGGAAATGAATGTTAATGAAAATAACAGTCACATACAGTAATAACCCAACTCTGTAATTATTGGCATACTTTGATGATGCCATATATACTCAACACACACATGCGCCCACTTAACAAAACCTCAGGTAGACTATTAGCTCCGCTAGAAGGATTCTGCCCTCCGCTATGCACAACAGCGCACAGGGCGGGGCGGCCCGGCCCAATGAAGGAGCGGGCTTTCAGTTGCCGAGACAACCCTAAACACACATGTACACAAAGGGAAGGCCCCACTGTGAGAGAGGATCATCTCCACCTCTGGCTGGATAAAGAGCGGTGTCGCTCCACTCGCTGGAATGCACTCCTGCCCTACAGGCGTATACAGCAGAGCATGTATATGGTTTGCAAGCATCCCACACTGATCATTATTCATGACACACCATTCATGGAGGTTTATACTCACAGTACCAAACCTAGAACGCATTGTTCATGTGACTGTTTCTGCATATTTTGAATTGAAGCACATGAGCAGTTATTACAAAACTGTGATTTGCTTGAAATAAGTGAGATTCTTAAAATAAAATCCACAGCAAAGAACCAACAAGAAAATTCAGCTGGCTGCAAAAGAGTAAATGGCTTAAAGTTATTAATCTGTCTGGAGGATTTTCAGTCTGTTTTTTTAATTCCAGAATTGAAGGTTGAAATGTGGAAACACTCTGAAGTGGTGATCCGGACAACTTTATATCAGATACTTGCTTCGCTGTTTTGTCTCTTGTAGTCACTGTGACAGCTCACTCTCAAAAATGGCACTTGATAGTTTTCACCAGTGGATTTGTGGAGCTCAGAACTAAGTCTGTATTGTTGGGCTCCAAATCTGGGCCACATATGATAACAGAATTATCCTTCTGTACAGTGAGCGTGTGGATACTCGTGCAACTGTCTGTCATCTGAGGCCTGCAAGATGCAAAATAGCATGTGGCTGTGGGTGTCTGATAGACCTCAGTTTCTTTTATAGTGCGGCTTTAGCTCCGCGCAGAGAGTGTGTGGGCATGTATCACTCTGACCCAAACACACTTTTCCTGCTGACCGGCGCAGCAAAGTAGTTTGTGTAAAGCAGCCGGTGCATCTCTCAGCATGAGGGCAGGTTATATTTTGGTGGACACGGTGTCACCTGCGCATTTATGTAATGCGATTTCCTCAAAACAGCCCACAATCTGAAAATTAATACAGTTCATGTAAGTGCTGTAGACATAATTTCTAACAAAGCAAGCTCGCCATCCCTTAGCTAAACCATATAGACCATTTCCAGTGCAGTAACTTTTTCCATGACTCTGTTTTAAAATTAATAAAATTCTTATTTAGAGCTGCAGTGGGCTCATACTGTTTATAAAGGAGCTTCAATGTTAGGCCATCTGGAAAATACAGATTTTAAAGAGGGTGAGTAAAACTTAAGCACCGCTACGGGAAACAGTTCAGCTAATTGTAAACAGCTGCAGGTGATATCACCCCTCAGACTATAGACAAAGCCGGGGCAAAAGGTCCCACAAAAAAGCTCAGGATTTAAAGGAACACTTGAAATCCTGTCTGACTTACTGTGGAAAATACAAAGTGTCTGTTTTAACAATAAATGATACCAATTTAGTCTGTCCCAAATGACAGATGTATTTTTGTGAACAGTCATGCATTTGCACTGCAACGTCCTACAGGCAAAACCCCCACTGAAAAGCCCATTAGAATCAAATGAATGTCAAATTCTGCTAAGTGTTTGCACATGACAAACATCTAACATGGCTAATTGCAGATAAGTGTCAGGGTAAAATGTGTTTTGAGCCTAAGATGGTGCAAAATGGCGTCATGTATTTTTATGTTTTAGTACAGTAGTGATAAAGCCTAAGTTTCTAGTAAATGTGCTAAAAAAAAAAAAAAAAAAAAAAGCACAAGAACGGTTTTTGGAAACTGAGAAATGTTTGTCTGCATCCTCAGTGTTTGTCAGAGCTGAATCATAGTGGTTGTTAAGAAAGACAGACATCTTCATTTCATGCAAAAACAAAAAGACACATGCTACACAGACTATTTATAAAGAGAAATAAAGACCGTGGAATCTGTCCCTCATACATTCAGTATATTGTGAATTGAACTGCAAAGAATCAAATAGAGCTCAAACCCTTATTCAATTATATGACAGAAAATTAATTGACAAGTATTTTAATTTTTTCAGGCAAAAAAAATGTCTGTTTGTGACTATTTGATGCTTTTGTTTGTCATTTATGATAATTAACTTACTTTTTTATGTTTTGGCAACATAAAACACATTTGAATACATTAATTTAACATAATTGATTGGCATTTTTCACTTGTTTCTGTCCTTCTGTTCAAAAGGATTGATGGATTAATCGAGGAAACAATCAGCAGATTAATGAGAAGAATCAGTCCCAGATTGTCAAGTTCGTTTTTGGGTTTTAGTTGGTATTTTTGGTGACTTCTCCAGTATTTCACACCGTGTTCCTGTGTCTGCTCCTACTGGACTTGTACAGCTTCCAGTGTTGCCATGTAGTAGTGTGACTGGGCACCATCTTGTGTCCTGAGCAATAGCAGCAGGCTGTTCCATGGCAGCACACCAGCTGCCTGTAGTAGAGAGGGAGAGGCGCTGGGCCGGCCTGTCTCAGATTTGGGTCTGTGAGTTATTGACCCTCTTTGATAAACCCCTCTGAATGACACTGGCATAATTCAGCCTAAAAGTTTGCACTGTCACCGGGATGAGCTAACTGTCTTCGCTGAATATATGGCTGCAATTTTCGAAATAGGTTTATAGCAATTCTTGGGAGAGGAGGGCGAGATAGTGATATTACTGACTTTATCACTGCAGCTGAGCAGCATCTAGCACCTCTCCCCTCTGTATCTCTCTATTCCTCCACTGTAGAGCGGTGAAGGATCACACAACACGTATTTTGTAGGTATTACTGAAGAGAAAAGAGTCCAGCTCCTAATGGGAGGGACAGGCAAATGGTATGTCATTATTACAGTAATGCCGTATTATCCACTCTTATCATAATCTTACATGTTTCTTCTTCCCCTCTGGTTGGATTTGCATGAAGTGTAGTATCTTAACTCAGTGTTTGTCTCGTTGTTTGCCTTCTTTCAAATGGATCATGTACACTGGAGCATTTATGGTGAGCATTTTATCATCAGATGGGTCATTTTTTTCTCAATTATTATTTGAGAGCAGTTTTTTGTGTTGCTATGAAAGTGTCTTACCCAACTGTTTTCCTTTTGAAATAATATAATCTTTCGTCTAACGTGTAATTTAAGGATTATCGAAATTTGCCAAAACTTTTTCAGTCTATTCTGATTTTCGCTGATTATCCATCTGTATTAATCCCAACTATTACTACATGAAACGAGTGAAATAGAATCACAGGGAATGTAATTTAATAATAATGGGAGCCTTGTTAAGCAATAGGCAAAATAATGAGTCATCCTGTCTATAAACTGCACCTTTAATCCCACCTATTTTTTTTCTCAGTCAGGCTGCATTCTTAATGTATTTTCGTCAGTGTAATATGAACAGCTCATTGTTGAAATCTCACTGAATCCTTTTTTTTCTTTTTCCTTTCATGTGTCGAGACAGAATCTGAACCCGTAAGAATCTAATATACTGAGCCCAGTATAGTGCATCCTATAAATTGATTTTGACCCAGCCTTTGAACAAAAGGAACACTGTTGCATTGCCATCCACGGCTGATGCCACTCCCTCTTTGGCTCACACTGAATACTCTCCTTTAATAGTGTGATGGGTGGTAGCTGGCTGACAAAAAAGTGCCTTATTTAGTTGGTTGCGGAGAGGTAGGCAGAGCGAGGATGGGGTTTCTGTGACTGGCACCGATCAATCACTCCGCGAGGGGAAGCTAATGAAGCAGGCTATGGTTTATTAAAGGGTTAGCAGAGAAAAGATTACTGCAGGGCCTCAGCTTCCCAGAAGCCCAGAGAAGGAGGGATACAGTGCACCTCTAATGGTTAGGGGCTAGCCATAAAGCAATCAAGGTGTTTACTCTAAGCTGGCTCCTATTATGCGATCTGGGTGTGAATGCAGAGTTTTAAAATCTGTCTTTTTTTTTTTTTTTTTTTGCAAAAGTGGGGGAGAAAATAAACACTGCAAAAGAATGCTGATATGCTGCATGTTTGGATGCAGATTTACAGTTTGAGGGTGAAGTTACATTGCGTTTCAATTTTACTCAAGATAATAAATGACCCCAACAAGTATACACAATGCACAGTTTCACAATATTTGACCACTGCAGGTTAGCCCTTGTTTTGGCATTTGAGAACGCAATCCTGGTTTTAGGTTCATCGGATGAAGTCTGTAAAATAACGTTATTCTGAAAAAATATGAGCGCATTGAAACCAAGGCACTCTCTTAGATAGTTTGAAAGACAAATGAGTAGCAGGGGAGTGAAAAATGCAAAGCAGATGTTTTTCCCACCGTTTTTAATGGCAGCAAGACATTACTGATGCCATTACAGAGACCTTTTATGGCTTCTTTTAATCCCCTGGCCTGCCTGAGGAAAGAAACCCCTTGTGGTGCAAAGTAGCCTCTTTACTTCAGAACGACAATTTGAACCCATTTCCAACTCACTTCCCTAATCTGCCACGGGGTTTTACATGGCTTCCTCTGTAATTATTCTGCTCTGAAATCAAAGGTAAAGAGGCATTAAAATACACCTCTTAGGTAAACATATGCTGCTCATCATGTAGGGCTTGACTCAAAGTGTCTTTTGTAACAAATAGTCCTAAAAATACTACAGCTTTGCGTAGTTTTTTTTTTCTCCCTGCTGCAACTTATTTTGGTCATTTAGTTCACATTTTCAAACAAAGCAATCATTGATAATGAGAACCAATAACTACCTTCTCACTCCAGTTCCACATTCACATTTCGAGTGCGAGATTTACATGCGGTGCAGTGTTCGCTGTCTGCTTCCTGCATCAGACCCAACCTGTAAAGCTCAGAGGAGCACTTACAGGGGTCTGGTTAGGGGCTAAAAATGAGGAGGAGATGAACTATATGGCTCCATCCCACAGTCCAGCCGACAGTATATCAGCGGAATCGCAGCCGCATGGGCGTGTGTGTGAACGCTCTGCTCATAAATATCTCCCCCAACCCCCCCTCACACCACCCCAAAGGGGCCTCTCTGATGGTGATGGCGAAAGGATGTCGCTGTCTGGGTGATTGAGTGCTGCTGGTCCTGGCCCTGGGCACATCCCTGCGCTCTGAGCCCAAGTGGGAGGCCTACCGCTGAGCGTTGGCCTGAAGGGACTAGCCTGAAGGCGAGCAGCCGCACAGCAGCAGGATGTGCCTCTCCTTCTGTCTTTCTGACACAAGAACACCAACTTAGTGCAACTGCTTCGGTCGCGATTAGCAGAACAGACAATAGAAAGTATTAAATTAGCTGAATATTTTTATTCCCGTGTTTTTCAATTCAAATAGTAAGTCATGCATTAATTTATATATGTGAAATCTATGTGAACTAGCCTTATCTGAACTTGCACCCCATCTCTCTAAGTCTTTGTCATTCTCACTCTCTCAGAAATCTGAAATAATCAAGGCACAGTAATTAGCCTCACTTGCTGCATTGTAATTGGGGGCAGAAGGAGGTTGCTCATTCTATATTTTTTTTCCCTTGTTTGATAATTGCAGACTTTAGCGTGCCCTCTGTTTAATTTTTTTGATCCTCCTAAGCTCCTTCCCATAGATGCCGCCGTTATTTTAATGCGATGGCTCTCGCGCCTTTCATCAGTCATCAGAAGCTCCGGCGTTTTTGAGAGAGACGAGAGTTCATTTTGGAAACCCACTGTCTATTCCCTTTTTGGGTTTCAGCGCCGTCAGCCTTCCCACTGCCTCCACCATGAGAGCCTTGACACTGTCCAGGTCCGTCCTACTTGGCAAGAGGGAGAGCTACAGAGAAAGGCAGAGTTTATTTCCTGTTCTTGTGAATCATATATCAGTACAATTCCCCTCTGTGCTGTTTGGCAACGGCGGAATGACGGGTGTCATTTATCATACGGACTGAAAGAGGCTGTGGGAAAAGGGATTTGAATTCTTCTGGAAGTGTGTGGACTCTCCTTAGTGGTGAATCATTAAACGGAGGAGTTTTTCAACAGGGATATGAGTAACTCCTTGCGCTGGTACTTTGTTCCCCGTTTCACTGGCTGGCTCAATCATTAAATGTCTCAAAAATAAGATTTACCAGTTTTATATAAATTGTGAAGGGACATGGCATTTAACTTGTAATTGGGGATTTTGTCCTGCTGAATCCATTAAGTCGCTCCTCACTCTTTGGTTTGATGCAAGCTCCCTGGTCATGCTTTGCAAGAATTATATTTAAGCTAATTTGAATTTACAAATTTGATTAGCACTGCATTTGTCAGCTTCTTGTTGTCCTGCTAAGTGATGACATTTTCATCTTCACTATACGGTTATTTTCTGCTCTCGGTTATGTTGACTGGTATTTAAGATTGTGCTTTATAAACATTTTGTGTTCCTTTGGATTTTTCTTTTCACTTGTCAGGGACGGTTACTATTTCCCACACTTTGAGTTGGGTGATCAAAGAAAACGACTTTTGATAGGCTGTCACCAGCTCCTCAGCTGCACTGGCAGAAATAAACGTGTCAAGCTTTAACTTATCCTCACAAAAACATACTCCTAACCCCTGCTGCTCTAATTGAGTGTAACTCCCAGAAACCTGTGAACACACATGCAAAACTGAGTAGATCATAAATCAGGCTTCTATAGACAGCCGCTGCCCACACCCCCACCCCTCCCAAAGCCTCCCCAAAGGAACTACTGGTTTCCATGAGCTGGCTGGAAATCAACCTTTTCTTTATGATATTTCTGTACCCACCATCCGGACTTTTTGTTTTTTTATCTGAAAGTTAGTTGAAGTCCTCATCAAATGCAAAGTGTCAATAAGGTATCGTATAGGGAAATGGGGCTCGGTGTGTTTCAGCTGTCAGCAACTGTTAGCTGTCTCTCATGTGCAGATCACAAAGTTAAATGTGCTGTCAGCAAGTCCTCAGCTAGAAATAGACGTGTTGAGGTTAGCCTAAGAAGCACCGCCACCCCCTGCTGCCCAGTCGAATGTGGATCCGTCAAACAATGTGAACACATATCAAATCTGAGCGTAAAGGTGTAATGAAGCACATTTTCAGGTTTCAAGGTGTTGGAATCCGCTACGAAACAGAATGATCCAGAGCTACCTTTGGTCTGTCCTTATCTGCAAGACTGCATTAATAAGACATCTGGTGTTGATGTTATTTGGTAATGTTTAGCTATGAGACTGCAGCAGTATGCAATGCAGAGGTCTGGGCTGCCTTCATTCTTGCAGAGAGCTATATCTTGATGTTTTCTGAGCCTAAGCTCTGAGTGCGTGACCCCTCCCAGAGGCCCGGAGTCCCGGGCCAGTATCTTGACATGTTAGCCTGCCACCGCCTGCTAAAGAAGAGTGTAGATGCCCCTGAGGTAAATGAAAACATTTGGTTCTTGCCAGACCTGTTCACATCTCAGCTGGGCCACATGAGCTGGCAGGTGACGCGTGTACAGAGGAGAATCGGAGACCGCAGCGGTGGCCTACTTCTTTTCTTCCACATGGGCCACGCAGGCCACAACCCAGAAACACGGATGAATATGTTTTTGGCTCAGAAAACACACCGGTGAAACTGACAAAGACTGACCTCCATCCAGGTGAAATTCAGGCTGTATCTGAGCCATTTTGTGCTCAGGGATCTGTTTCATTCACTACCTGGAAAAGCTTAGCACTAGTCTGGGTCACTATTTCTTCACTGTACTCTGTTTAGATTTAGATTTCATTCAGTGGCTGTGCGTTCGTGATCATCCTCCTTTTTGTTCTGTAATTTTCAGAAATAGACTTGACATTGTGTCACCATCTCATATCAACATCTGCAATTACCAGACAATCCACATCCAGGTCCCATGGGGAAGTATTATTGCAATTAAAAGCACAGGTCAAATGTTAATTAAGTAAACTACTTGAAACTGGAAACAGTGAATGTTTTAAATGTTTTTACTTTTAACCTTGTACTTCTTTTTCACTTCCATTTATATTGGCAGCCTGCTGCAAATTACAGTACAATTTTAGAGACGCAATCAACGTTTTTTTTTTTTTTCATTCTTTGGTTAAACACTGAGATATTTTAAAATGTCTACAATTGATTAAGTATGTCGTCAATGTCAAATTAAAAAAGCAATTTGCCACTATGTGTTATTCACACTTGGAGCTTCTCTGCCACGTAATGCTGTTGGAAAAGGTTGGGATCTTGATCCACGTGAAGATTTGGTGGTTGGTGGTGGATAACGCTGCAGTTCATCGGGTTATTAAATCAGAGGGAATAACAGGCCAACTTCTGGCCATTCTCGTGATTGATGAGCCAAGCTTTATTTGCTGAGGCGGTGTGTTTGTTCCTGTGTAATTGTCTACCAGATGGCTAAGCTAACTGTTCTTAAATGCCTTCAGACCTGCAGGGGTCCTGGGTCTTAACATTTTCCTTGCTAATGACATTATGCCTGCAAACATTCCATAGTTTTTTTTTTTCCTTTAACTTTTCTGATCTCTAATGTTCAGGATCAAAATGGCTTTTGCAATGCATTTAGTTCAAATTATTTTCTCAGTACGATTCTGTTTTTAATTTGTTCAAAGTGGATGTTTTGAAGTCGCTCTGTTGGTTAACTCCTTTGCGAAAATGAGCTCACTTGAATTTGAAGGGAGATGAAGGGGGGGGGGGGCTGAGAGAGGAGAAGCAGGACTCCACTCTACCTGTGAGGAGTCAGATTGGAGGAGAAAATGGATCTAGGTGGCAGTGCGAGTCATCAATCACAGCCCCTCAAGGGGAGCTGCAGCTAAAGCTGCTCTGAAGTGCTGTCTGTCAGCTGCTCCGATCCAGCCGGGGGACCAGAGAGGGGCCATATCGCCACCCATCAGCTCATACCCAGCACACAACTGCCATGTAAACATGTGCAGGTGCTACTGTCAAAATAACCCTCGCGCCAGTTCACGATGCCGCGCATATTTTCACAAACGGTCAGTCGGCTTCTCATCGTGAGCACGAGGCCTGCTTCTCCATGTTTGTTTCAGAAGATATCTCCGGATGCTGCACTTCCTGCGAAAGGCTTTTGATTGCCGACAGTGTTGGGTGGTTTATTGTAATTTAAAAGTGAGTGCACTGTTTCTGCTTTCCTCTGTCCCTCCCATCCCAATCCTGAATAAAGCCACCAAGTGCTTCTCCGCCAATGTCGAGCCGCGTCTGTCGATACCTCTCAAGATGGATAGTTGTTCTGCATGCTTATTGATTCGGCACAGGCCAGAGATATAAGTATCATTTGTCATTTCTGGAATTATTTGGAGTCCTAGTTAAAACCCAGAGTGGGGGAGATGGCCGTGCCTTGGGGGGGTTGGTAGTTGGTGGGGGAGTAGCGAGTTGTCTGGGCTTTGATGAATGACTGCACGGGTTTTTGGTTTTTACTGCGAGCGCCGGGGCCCTTTAGCTGCTATTTGCTTTCACCATGGTCCAAGAAAAACAATGCGATGGGTCCAAGGACTGAGCAGCATCGTCCTGTCATGTAGTGTAACACAGCGAGCAGGGTGGTCCAGGCAGAAGAGTCAGGAGGAGGGTGGGCCTTGGACACTACATGCTGCTTTTCCAAAAGACCCAGTTGGTTGTAAGCCGTCCTGCTGCTCTGTGGTCCCAGCTGACGGCCCTGAAACACATGCTATGAATTTGAATATTTAGCATTCAGAATCTACAGTGTAACAACAAACAGATTTTTCTTGTTTTTGATTTTAAAAGAGGATACAGTGGGCAAGTGGAGAGATGTTGTTTGGTAACAGTAGCTCCAGCGTATCCCCTGTGACTTTGATTATGTCCTGCTTTGGGCATCAGGCCAGCAGCAGAGCTGGCTTCATTACTGTATGGATCATCTTTTAAGACCATTTAAGATCAACGAGAGCTATTGTCCACTAATGACAGAGACTCTGAGAAGTTCATTACGCTCAAACCCTTTGATTCATTCAGCTGAACAGTCAGTTTCACTGTTCCAGAGTTCCTTTTTTCCCCCCTTTTTGAATCAAATGAAATTGTTTCATTTTTATTTTTAAGTGCAACTTGAAAGTAGAGTCTGAGCGTTCTGGAGTTTGGTGAGGGAAAAGTGTTTAACAGAGGAACATGTTTAACAGCAACAAAAGAGGAGAGAAGAGAAACCTCAGACACATGAATGACAAGTAATTATTTCCCTTGTCCATCAAACTGCGTTTTGATGCAAGGATGCGATCAGACATGATATTAACAACTTCAAGCCTTCAAATGAAAATGATTCTCAAATCGTGCGAAGCCCGAGTGTGAGCTTTTGTGTTGCGCTGCAGCATGAATCATTCATAAACATGCGCACACACATGAACACACGCACACACACACACACACACACACACACACACACACACACTGGGCAGGGCAGCCTTTTGCCTGACCAATATTACTGCCACGGCTTTTCAATGCTAGATGACCATTGTGTATTCATTTCCATTTTAGCTTGCCAAAATGTCTTCTCACAGCAGGAGAGGGATGGAGAGAGCGAGAGCGACAGCTTTGTGTGTCTTTCAGTTTTTGTCAGTGAATATCCCCATACGCAGTGGGCTGACCGACTGCCCCCGGTCTCCCTGCATAGCCATCAAACAGGACAGTGCACCGGCCCGGCTATATTTTCATCACTTGTCCTTTGTCACATGGGAAGAGCAGGAAACACTAGACTCTCAAATATACAGAATCGCCTTATTATTACAAGTTTTCCATCTCGCTGTGATTTCTATAGTGGCCTCACAAAGCGGGCTCTAAAAAAATATAAAGTTTGAATGATTAAAAACAATCAGGGTGATATAGTGTTGTTTTAAGGATTCATTTAAACACAAGCTTGCTACAGTATGTCACAAAAGAGGGTATTTGCATTAGTAGGGCAGTCTTCTCCATTTTGTTTGCCTGAGCAGTGAGAGGACAGACAACAGAGGCCCTGCTTAATCCCTTTGGAGAACTAGTGCATGAATTGATATATCCTCCTCTCTCTCCGTCTCTCTCCCCTCTTGCTAATGTCTTTCCTAGAACTTGAACAAACAGCCTGTGCGTGTAGGACACATAAGACAGATGTTTAGGATTACTTTCACCTCATTGCTCTATTGTGTGCACTTTAAGGGAGCTCAGCTGATGTGGAATGCCACTCATTCAGGCTCTCTGCTCCTACAGGGCTCCTCCTGTTTATCAAAGTGCCATCTGCACTCAAGACAGAACAAACACAATTTTTAGGTGGGAAGAATAATTCAATGGCGTGTTTTTTTTTTTTTTCAAGCGAGGAAAAAAAAAAATCTAATATTCCTCTCTTGCTAAATTTTTAATGCTGCTTTATAGGTTAAAACTTACATGGTAACCTCTGTAACTGAAGACTGTTAGTGTTTAGTTTTGATCAACTCTGTACACAGCCCTGCAATTCCTATTTGTTTTTTCCTTTAAAGAAATAAAGCTGGCCTCCTTCTCCCCGTCTCCTGCTCGTCTCAGTTTATGTGTGTGTGTTTACACATGTAGAAACAAATGGGCCAGACCCACATTGATATTGTTGAGGGGTGACATTATCTTTTAGCAGAGCACTTATCTAATCTGGCTGCTGTGGGAAGCTGGAGGAAGTGGCTATGGGACAGGGGCCGGGGATACTGCATCTTTAATTACCATTGATATCGCAATAGAGAAGAGAGGGATAGAGGAGCGTAGCCGGCGGGGGGGGGAGGAGGATGGGAGGGGGGTTGAGAGAGGGAGAAGACCCGTGTTCACTTTTTAATTAAGGCTCCGTAGTGTAACTCGTCAATGTACATTATTGGAAGAATGAACGTCAATGCCATTGCTTTTTCTCCCCCTCCTTTATCTCTGTCAATGATTCAAAGACATGATTTATGGTTCGTCTCCGTCTTTCAGGATCATCCATCAAGTGCTGGCTCTGCCGCAGCGCCACCCGTTGTAAATCATTCTGAAAGCCTGTCACTCATTTCCATTAACCGTTCCTCTGTCGCTCTGGTCTCCGCCTCCCTCAACCTCCTTTTTTCTCCCCCTCCTCTTCCACCCCTCTCTCCTCCCCCTCGGTGCACAACCTACAGCCACGCAGGGTATCAGTTCCGTTCCGCTGCTTCGTCCGCCTACCTTCTTTTCAATAAATTAACCACTTTCTCCCATGCAATGAATAAAAAAGGCTCTGCACTCGTCTTGCAGTCGGCACCTACTCCTCCTCCATTACAGCTGAACACCTTACAAATGTCACGCCGCTGACTCGTAGGCTAAGTGAGGATATAGCACAGAGAAAATATTTTTGTTGCTCTGACTTTTCCAGTGGAAATATTTGAAATGCTTTGATATGTTTGCTGTGTGGTATTAATGAACAAATATCCCACATGTTCAGGGCGCTGCATCTGGTTTTATTACGTTTCTTTTATTGTGGCTGACTCGAGGATAATTTGCCAAAGATTGGACACTCAGTAAAAGCCCATGTACGTGTACGGTTACACTATGTTCACGTTCTTTCTTTTATGCGTTCATTCCAGGAATTACCTTATTCAACTTTAACAGTTAATGGAAACAATATTATGTCTGTAATTATTCCATGTAGTAAAAGCAATACTAAGTGGGCAGTGCTGCCATTAAATGCTGTTGGTGTTCTGTAAATTCTACCAGTAGTTTAATTCAGACACTCTAACAATGACGGCAGTCTTTAACCAGTTTTTATAGAAACAGGTCTTATGAACAGAAATAATTGGCTCAATGGAGTGACTGTCAATCTCGTACAATGGTTGATGTGCCTACTCTGGGGAGCCCAATTCACTGGCTTCTTTTTTCATTCTAATCAACATCTAGATATCAACACAGCAGAATACCCACAAACAGCAGAAAGCCTGTTTTGAGGGGAAACTTTCAACTATTGGGTGCCAACACATTTCACTATTTGGGCAGCCATTGTTCTCAGAATGGGCTGTCAAAGTGACAATGCGCACCAGGCAAATCCAGAAGTTTGCACTTTTCAGAAAACAGCGGGCCCTAATCATTTTGTGGAGGACACTTGACAACAAATTTGCCATTAAAATGAATCTGAATAGGAGGGTGCAGGGCTGTTTTGAAGCATTTCTGCCTCTCTTACTGTTGCTCGTCTTGTCCCACAGAGCTCCAGGTTTGGCGGGCTTGCTTCTCTCCCTTTATGCTTGCCATGAAGCAGCCTTTGGTCCCACTAGAAACTGACAGTACCACGCTTCAGCTGCAAATTCACTCTGTAGCCTCATTGTATTTAATGAAGGGAAAAAGTGGCAATCTACTATTAATGAACTTGGAATGTAAAAAAATGCCTCCCTTTGCTGAAAACTGCATAAAACTGCTTGTACAAGGAAAGCTTTGGCTGGAGCCCATCCAGAATCTAATGAAAGATCCATACAGGGACAGAGCGGGCGGGAAGAGTTAGTGAAATGCAGATTGTTTTAATAGAATACACACAGTCTCTTCCAGCTGTACTATCAGATTCATCAAGGCCTGACCTTGATGGAGAGCTGTTGTTGTTTGGGAGGGCCAGTGTTTAGGGTTCATGCAAAGTTTATGATGCAGGGACTGTATGTTCTGTATATGCGTCTGCTGATCTCAGGGGAAGACTAAATGGAACACGGTCCGTGGAGCGGAGGGTGAAGGAGACTTGCCACCGGCTGCTTTAGGTGATACGTTAATATTATATCATGAAATAACACGCGAGGAAATACATTTTATATTGAAACTAATTAAATTGTCGATATCGCCCCTCAAATGCAAAATAAAGCACAATCATAAGATGAAGAAAATGTTGACAAAACATCAGACAATGATTGAATTGGAATTGAAAAGCTCTTTATTTAGTCGGCCTAGTGGGCATGAAAAACAAACAGCATGTAAGGCGAGTGTAGGCCATCATACCTTTCACTCAGTATCTCATAAAAGTAGAACAAAGGCCTTATGTGTGCAAGGCAGTGGTCCTTTAAACGATGGCCCACTTTCCTCCCCGCTGCCATGCAAACATTCCTGACTGACATTCAATCAGGGAAATTTGAACCAAAGCAAGATGGTCTTTTATTAGTACCGCCCTGTTTGCTCGACTGGTCAGCTCCAATATGCGAAGCGGTTTGAGTGGCACACTGTAAGATGATGGGTTCACTCTCTGATAAGGGTGAATGAGGGGTAAACTGCTATTCTGCAGAAAGGAACCATCAGACCTCATCATGTCGCTCCTGGAGAGCCGTGTCACGGGCTCTTCAGAAACCAAGTGACAGAGCGGCGCGAGGCTGCTCCCCTCCTGCTAGTGGAAAATACACTGGAGCTGAAGCCGCCCTGCTTCTGCTCCGCCAACTGGAAATTTGTATCAGTCAGGGCGGAAAAGATCATCTATAATCTGACAAATATACACTGAGGCTTTTAAGCCTCTTCAGTTGTAACGCTATCCTACATGCTCGCCAAATTGTTTATATTTACCTTTCCTTGTTAGCAGAAGCGGACAAATAGGAGACAGTTGTGCTGTGTAGAGTATATGTTCAACTGCTTATACAAAACAGCACAATACAGCTTATTCAGCAGCCAGTAATTTAAAGGGATTGTTCACCCAAATGATCATTTCTCACTTATCTCTCATCCATGCAGACAGTTTGGAAATGATCTGTCCTGGTTTTGAGATATTGGTTGCCTCCTCAATAGAGTAGAATCAAGTTTTTTTACTGAAGTAAAAGTAGCAGTATTACTCTACAGAAGTACTCTATAATAAGTTAAAGTCCTGAATTAAAAATTTTACTGGAGCAAATGACATATTAGTCAGTGTTAAACTATTAATTTATACAGTCATTATTATTGCTGCGTTAACATCGAAGTGTTACGTTAATGTCGCAGTTGGTTGAGGTGGAATTAATGTTAACTACTTCATACACTGCTGGAGAGTAGAAACCGTAACAATGCATCATATTTTATAAACTGATCATATGTTTTATGTGTCATCTTAATGTGAAATGTATCTTCTAGCTACAGCTGTCAAATAAATGTGGTTAAAAAAAAAAGTACAATATTAAAAGCAGTGTTAAAGAGTAAAGTAGCACAAAATGGAAAGACTTCAAGTAAAGGAGAAGTCCCTAAAAATTCTACTTAACTTACTTTCTTCCGCTGCAGATTTGAAAAAATGTGAGCGACGTAAAAGGTATGATTCTTTATAATGTTGTCCATTTAGTACAACAACTACAACTACAACCTCAATAATAAACATATAGTTGAATTAATACCTCTCCAAAAGTGTCAGTCAAAACTGACATCATTATCTTTTAATTTATGGCAGAGCTGTTGTATTGGTTTGCATCAGATTTTACATATGTACCTAATAAAGTGGCCACTGAGTGTGTGTCTTATAATTTGGGTGAAGAAACCTTTTAAAAAATGTTCTATCCATGCATATAATAATTATATTATGCACAAATAGCAAATATCCAGCTGGCTTTGTGTTGCTGCTCCGGTGAAGCTCTATGAGACAGGATGGGAATGTTGTGTGTGTCATTTTTTTCTGCCGGTGCTGATAGGGGACCCTTTGGTGAGATGCAACACCAGGCAACTGCATGTGATGCGGCGGCTGTGGCACGTTCAAAGTGATGACTTAGGTGCTGGAGTGCAGATTGCAATGCTCTCCCACCGCTCACTTCCAATTAGGCAGCGGGCCGACTGATGCGTCTCGGAGCAGAAGCTTCTAGTAGGCATCAAAAGGAGCAGCATCGCTCGGTGACATCACGGAGGGGAAGGGGGCTCCTGGAGCTTCAGGCAGGGCGATCTGATGTGGCTCAGTAAATGTAATGATTAGCATTTGTGCAACATGCAAGGAAAGGACTTTCAGAAATTCCCACCTTTGTATCATTACGCTAAAAAAAAATACCCCCATAACTCAAACATGCTGAAAGGCCGAGCCGCTCGGACTGACTGCCTTCGGATATTTTTTTGTGTTGATTGTGCATTCCAAAGTTCTCTGTGTTTTTAGTTAACAGAATGTTGGTTGTGAAAACATTTTTGATTAATTGCCATAATTATTGTGATCATTTTTGCCCAAATGAACAGCCAGATGGCAGGATATGGTGTCATATTTGCGATCCTATCATATTAATCTGGCTCCGGGTCCATCTGAACACATTGTGCCGTTTGCTGTGTTCACAATCTGTCCTCAAGTTGTCCATGTCTTTTTTGAGCTGCGAGTTTTTATTTGATTATATTAGACTATTAAATATTAAAGTTGAGGGTGTATGAAAGCAAGGCATTTATCTGCATGAATAGCTTGTGTTTAGTGAAGTAAGTAATGCGCTTTAAGTAACATCTCCTTCATGCATACAAAAATTAACACGAGTGTTTCCGTCTCTTGGTTTTGTAGTCAAAGCCTCAGAAAGACCCAACAAAACCGCTTTGTGGGGGTTCATGGCTGCTTTTAAACCCACTTGTCATTGTCTAATGTATGGATTGTCTTCTTTAAATTTTTACCACAATACTGTTAATATCCATTTGATGCTAAATACAACATGATATATCGACTCAGTTACAGTGTGTCTGCATAGTCTCAGTTCTGTTAAGGGCATCATTGGAGTCACTTAGAAGCGATGAAATGAAATAATGGGTCAGATGGGAACTAACGACACATTCCTGTTTAAAAGCAAGTCAAAAACTATTTTATTCTGTGATATCAATTAACCTCCAGATAAATTTTGTCAAAGGGAGCAGCCTGAATGCGATTGTTCTCTCTTTACTCTGCAGTGTCCTTGGGCTCGGGGAGACTGTTTCCTGACAGGGAACAATGAAGAGAGAGGTGTTTACAGATCTTTACAGATGGCTCCGGGGCTCAGAATTAGCTCTTCACCATTTCTCATGTGATTCGGTTCAGACTTAACTTCAGATGTGTCATCAAGACTATCATCAGGATGTCTGACAATGTATCTGTTTGATCTTGACGTGCACTGCTCACTGAGTTAGTCAGATATCACTGTCAAATATTAAACCCTGTGACATGTGTGTCTCATTCTAATCATAGCTCACTGAAGAAATCACATCATGGTGACTTTTATAAACACGCCACCCCGTTTCCAACATTGCAGGCACAAAAGAGCTTCACAACTTTGGAATTAGTTTTGTACAGCGAGTACTTTTTGACTGACATTTCACACCTATTTATAACAACAGATGAGCACGGTGACTAAGTGTTTTTAAATGCACAGACACAATTAATTGGGCACATTGCTTACATGTGAGTGAGAGCAGGAAGGAGAAGCAGATGATAGTTACAGAGACAGCCTGGAGATTGTTCAGTGATCCTGACCTGCGTTGTTAGCGCGTTCCCTTCCTATCCAGCAGGCCTCCTTTTTTTTTTTTTTTTTCTTCCTCCCTTTTTTTTTTCTCTACATGGCATAAATCCGGGAGATGAAAATGTCATGGAGCAGGTTCATTTTGCAAAGAGGTTTTGATTGCCATGCGCGTGTAATTGATTGTTCCAAGGACAGGGGGAAATCTAGAAATGTCATAACAGTCCTGCTTAGGTTGGTCCCACCACTAGGCAATCAATGAGAAGTAAAAAGAGATATTGATTTGCGAGCAGCAAAAACTGTAGCTTGAGACAACCAGAGAGCGCTGGGGAAAGTGGCACAGACGTGCAGACCTGTCACTGGCACCTATGAATTACCCAATCTTCTCTGAAGATAGTGTTACCTCGGATACTCACAAAGTCCTACGCTGGGTATTGCAGCTGTCCATTAGCTAAGCTCCTCAGGCTGCTAATTCTCTGTGGCTTGTCAGATTAATGAAGGAAATGTTGACCTTCCAAGGGATAAATGTGACGTTCTCGAATTCACAAAAGTTTCTACTGACATGTTAACATTGGAAACAGAATGCCCTGTTACAGCTGGCACACTCATCTCTAATATGATTGACACATTTTGAATGGGCTCACTCACACGAGGGAGAAGGGATTGTACTCTGTGAAGATACTCATGCTTTAAAGTTGAGTTGTAAATGTATTGTCATGTAAGCCTTTTGCAGCAATCCAGCTGGACAGCATGCTGCCATGAATGTAGCAGTAAATATAATCTACTATTTCCTATGCAGTTAGCTGCTTTTTCTAGATGTAGAGAAAAAAGGCTTTTGGCTCAGAAACAGGCTGCTGCTTCTGTAAATCCAGGCCTCGCTATGCCAAGAGTCTGTTCTAACGGATAAAGGTTATAAACACTTCAACTGCCTGATTTATGATGGACACCTCAGGTTTTTTGACCTTTGCATATCTCTGTCTGAAGATATAAATTTGTAGTGACACAGATTGGAGGCTTTACAGCAGTTTATGACATGCTAAATCTCAGGCAAGGCATGCCAGCCTCTTGTTTTGTGTGGCTAGTTAGGCTGGGAGTCGCCTTGCTTGGCCTCAGAGACAACATTTTCAGAGCAGGCATTTCCTTCTTTTTAAGTTGTGAAAAAAGAAGTGTGTCTCAAAATGTGCCTGCTGTTCTTCACTTTCCGTTTACACAATGACGCACCAATTCTTTGTACAATGATGTTTTATTAAGCATATCAGCAGTTTATTCTGTAATCTTGACAAACTTGTTTGTCGTAGTATAATGACCTTTTGTCTGTTGTTGTGGCACTGTCCTTGAATCTGATCTTGTATTAAAGAGTCACGCAGCTTGGCATGGCGGCAGTACTGTGGTAGACCAAGAGCTGGCAAAGCGCAGTTACAAATGGTGTGAGAAGCAGAGTTAGACATGCGGGTATCTTGGAGTGATCCCTGCCAGAAGGTTAATTGGTGCCTCTGGATGTCTGCTTCTTAGGGCATCTGATAGAAAGGCATAGAACAGCGGGAAGGGCAGCTGTTAATCTCTGTCAATTCCATCCTCGAATACCACGATAAGACACAAACATTCACATTAAAACTGATATAACTACATGTAAGTGGTTATTTCCAGGAAAACAGTACTTAGTCCTTCTTTGTGAAAGGCACATTTATCTTACAAATAGAGTAGGTGAAAATGAACTGCGTGTATTGGTGAATTTTAAGCTCCATAAAATATGCAGGAAAGAGCTTTTACATCATGGCGTATACAGTACGGGGATTGAGCCTTTTCTATTAAACCATCACTGGACTGGAAAAATGCCCATCTCCCCACTTTGGTGTACGTTCTTACCAGTCCTTCAGTTTTAGTGATGACTTTGAAGAGAGAGGACATCAACTGGGAGCTTGTCATAGCCATTGGTGTTCTCCTTCACTGTGAATACTATATATAAGACTATAAATAAAACATACCTCTGTGCTCTTGACAACTCTCTCCCTTAGCATCAAGGGTGTTTTGGAGGCCATCACAGATCTCGGTTGGCCAATCAAAACATCTCTCTTGCGGTGGATCAAGGTCACAGCACATCGGGGCTCTTGGGTGTGAGTGTGTGTGCAGGCTCTTGTTCACGAGGCCCCATTCTCCGTGTTTGTTTTGAAAGTCCGAATCCCATCTCCATCTCCATCCATTAGCTGGCAGGCAATTCACCTCCAGGGTTTCTCTTGAGGCACTTGTGAAATATTGATAAAAAAAAAAAGTCTTATTTTCAGAAGGCAAAGAAGGGAAGACATTCTATGGGCCGCCCAGTGTGGGACTCCTGAGTGCTCGGCTTCAGCCATCCCCACATGGAGTGCCCTCTATTCAGAAAAGAAATATTAACCACGTGAAATGCATAAGTGCCTGCACAGGGCTGTTATGTCCTATTCATATTTAACTCAGAGCACATCTGCCACGTCTCTCCCAAAATGCACATTTTCCAGCATGACTATGAGCCGGAAAATATCTCAGATATGTGACAACACTGACAAACTGCGTTTATTGCAGGATGTCTTCAAAAGATATGCAAACATTGGTTGTGATATTGTTGCGTGGGTTGTCCAATGGTTAGATTTTAAATAATCTGAAATAGTTATTGTCAGAAGGGACACTTTAATCTTCTGTAGCTGTGCTCATATTATGTCAAGCAGACCCTGCAGCCACATGAAAAACCCTCGATGCTGAGTCAGAGTTTCCACTAATTGGATGATGGGAAATATGTCAATTAGAAATACTGTTGTTTAATTATCTGTTAATTGAAGCAATAATGTTTGTGCTCTATGAGTTGGGAGAATGAACAGGTGAATAATGAAAGACGTAATTGCTGTTTATGAGACTGTCAGGGAAAATATAATGACATGACAGATTGCCAGTAATTTTTTGAAATTGTCTAGTTTTAACACTGGTAATTGAATCAGCTTTTCCACCAGTGTGATCAACATCTGCATCAGCATTCACATTTGTAACCTATTTTTATTTTGCTAAATGGGTAAATGTCTTCTAAAGTAATGTTTTCTCATCTTTTTCAGTCAAGCCTTTTAATTTATCGACAGAGCAATGCGGGACATTAAAATGTCTGAGTTTGTGTTAAGCCATTCCTCACAAGCAGCTTCAGGGGTGCTGAGGTGTTATCAAGAACAGAAGGCTTACATTTTCATTGCAGTTTTGAGGCATCCATAATCACTATGGAATAGGTCATTTACAATAACACTTAACAGGCCCCAGAAGAATCAATTTCCTTTTGTCACTCAGTGGCAATGATTGTTGTAAACATCTCAACTTGAGGCCAGAAAAACCTTGGACACAGCACTAAGTCAATGGCCTGTCGTGAATCACATGGTGCTGTTACACCAGCAGCAGTCTGTTAGTAAAGACATTATGTCCAGCTATACTCTCCAACCTCCCAAGGCACAACACAGCCGCCATTATGTTGTCTTAAATGGCTTCTGTGACTTCTCACTAAAAATGTATACTTGATGCCATGTGGGGGTAGTCTAAATATTGTGCTTTGGAAATGAAATGATAAATTCATTAAAATGCTATTACACAATGTGTTTTAATGCCATTAATTTCCATGTCTCCTTCTTTTCTAGTGTACATGCCTGATGAAGACGCTGTTCTCCAGGATTCAATCACTGAGGAGGACGGAGAGAACGACACTCAAACTGAAGAGGAATGCTCAGAGAAGACCAGCCCCAAAGTATCTGAGGACAGAGAGCTAGACAACAAGAGCACTAACACTTATAGCAACCAGAACTCTCCCATTAGTGTCCTTTCCAATCAAGAGGCAGAGCTGGAGTCACGCCTTAGCGACAGCAGTGACAGACTCTCAGACTTCAAAACCTCCTCGCCACCTGAGAGCCAGCGGGATGACGAAAGTCGCAGCTCCAAACATAAAGAGGAGTCGGGCGGCAGCTTGGAGAAAATGAGGGCAGCCTATGCAAACTTTCTCTCAGATTCCTACTGGACGGGGATAGGAATGGACTTGAAAATGGGCAAAAACACCAGCAAAGCCAACTGTGACAGCACCAACGGAAGCACCAAGAATGAGTTTGACTGGCACCAGGATGCGCTCTCCAAGACCTTGCAGCAGACACTCTCTCCAAAGCCTGCATCAAAGCCTAACCTCTTTAGCTCCGTCCACCTGTACAGGCAAACCACCAAACCCTGTGGCTCAGTGTTCACAGGCGCCAGCCGATTTCGCTGTAAGGATTGTAGCGCTGCTTATGACACTCTTGTGGAGCTGACAGTCCACATGAACAAGAGTGGACACTACCAGGACAACAACCACAGCAAACAGAGTAATTCCTCTGCTTCGTCCTCTAAGTCTAGGAAACGAAATTTGCAAGACATGGAAGGAAAAGAGGACGCACAAAAAGTTTTGAAGTGCATGTTCTGTGGCCACTCTTTTGACTCACTCCAGGATTTGAGCGTCCATATGATTAAAACTAAGCATTACCAAAAAGTGCCTTTAAAAGAGCCAATCCCAGTAATCACACCCAAATTGTTGCCACCAGCAAAGAAACGGGCCTTTGAAACGGTGAGACCTTGCTCTCCTGACTCTACGACTGGTGTTTCTGGCTACACTGAGGCACAACGAGCCGCCAGCATTTCAAATGCTAACAATAATCGCTACGGCTATCAGAATGGAGCGAGTTACACTTGGCAGTTTGAGACGTGCAAGTCTCAAATTCTTAAATGCATGGAGTGTGGAAGCTCCCATGACACCCTTCAGCAACTCACCACGCATATGATGGTCACTGGACACTTCATCAAAGTCACAAATTCAGCCTCTAAAAAGGGTAAACAGTTAGCGCTTGACCCCCTGGCCATAGAGAAGATCCAGGTTTTAAGTGAGCCTGCTGCCAGTGACACAGAGGGAGAAAAGGTGTCTCCAAAAAATCCTTCCCCCGGGAGCAGTGAGAAGGATAGCCAGGGGGAAGGTACATCAGACAAAATGGAAGAAACTGAAGCTAAAGATGACAAGCAAGAGAGTGAGGATCAAAAAGCAGGCAATGGGGCTTTTAAGTACCCTTATCTTCGTGAGGAGGATCTTGAACAGGACTCAGGAGGAGGAGGGGACATCCTTAAATCTTTAGCCAACACAGTGGCCTCTGCCATCAATAAAGCTCAAACAGGGACACCAAGCTGGAGTGCCTATCCGAGCATTCACGCTGCCTATCAGCTCTCCGGCATCATCAAAAGCGCCCCTCTCTCTGCATCCCCCCCTACTCAGCTAAAGCAGACATTTAACCACAAGCTGAGACCGATTGCCCCAAAGGGGAAGTTATACCACAGTGCAGTGGGAGCTGAGGCTCCCCAGGGACAGCATCAAAATGTGGACATCAAAAAAGAAAAGGTTGGCATTAGCGATGGTAAAGAAAGTCAGAATATTAAGTTTGATCTGGTGGAGAATGATGACAGCGATTGTCAGGATGATTCCTCTTCCTCTTCAAAGCTTGATGCAGACTGTGTGAATGAAGGGAGTGAAGTGATCAAAGGGAAGTTGAGCCCAGATTTCTCTGACAGAGGCAAGACACCGAGCCCCTCTGCCAGCAATGGACGCAGCACTACTTCAGAGCCTCTCAGTGACACTCCAGCTATACTTGGCATAAACCCTCTTAGTGCACTGCAGTCAGTTCTGAACAATCACCTGGGCAAAGCAAATAAGCCCAATAACTCGAGAGCAGATAAACTGTCTTCTCACACCAAGTCTATTTTTGCTGACATTAACCGGAGCAGCGAGAAACCAGCTTTAATGCTCGGAAATGCTGTAAGAAAAAGGCCCGATAACGCCTTTCTCTTTGTTAGCGATGACCAACCAATAGACCTGACGAAATCTAAACACAGCAAGCTAAGTTCCTCGCTGCTACAGCCTTCCACCCCAATGCCACAAAAATACGCTCTGTCTGACATCGCAGATATGGTTAAAGTTCTTCCAAAAGCCACAACGCCAAAACCCTCCATACCATCAAGGATCCCGACTATGAAACTGGAATCAGATGTCAGGCGCTTTGAGGACGTGTCTGCCGAGGTGTACTCCGTCCACAAGCGTAAAGGTAGACAGTCAAACTGGAATCCTCGCCATCTCCTCATCCTGCAAGCTCAGTTTGCCTCCAGCCTCTTCCAGACCTCTGAGGGGAAATACTTACTCTCAGATCTCGGCCCTCAGGAACGGATGCACATCTCCAAGTTCACTGGATTGTCCATGACCACCATAAGCCATTGGTTAGCAAATGTAAAATACCAACTGCGGAAAACCGGAGGGACCAAATTTCTGAAGAACATGGACACGGGCCACCCGGTCTTCTACTGCAACGACTGCGCCTCCCAGTTTAGGTCGCCGACCACATTCATTTCCCATCTGGAATCCCATCTCGGGTTCCAAATCAAAGACATGTGCAAAATGCCGGTAGAGCACCAGACGAAGGTAGAGGAGCCAGAACTGTCGAAGGCCCTCAGCGTCAGAGCCACAGAGGCTCTAGTCACGGACGAGGACATTGATGCAAAGTTCAAATGTAAGCTCTGCTGTCGGACATTTGCGAGTAATCATGCAGTCAAACTCCATTTGAGTAAAACTCACAGCAAATCCCCCGACAACCATTCACAATATGTGGAAATGGACAAGGAGTAGTTTTTCATACGACTGTCACTTTTTTCCCTTTTTTTATTTTAATACACGGGTCAGATATTTCAGCCATTTTTCAATTAGCGTTGTGTAGTGTGCATCATTATGACGTTTAAAACATTTCATGGAGTACAGCAAAGACACACTGGTTAGAAATTGTATAAGGAAACACTAAGAGATACTTTTGCACCCTGCTCAAATGCATCACCAGTAATGAAATGTATTACTGCTTGAAGAAACATACTTGCTGATGTTTGCATGCAATAGCCCTGGCTATGACTACTATTTATTTGTATGATATGTCAAGTTTCAATTGTATTTCAAAGACAAAATAATGAACTAATTGTACTTTACAACTTCTGTGATACAGTACACCTGCATAAACGTGCAGCTGTTGAAACAGGTAGCCCGACACATGATAACACACATGCAGACCTGTACAGTGTATTGCTATGTAAAGATGTTTTGTGTTGCAATGATAGAAGAGAAAAAAAAGCACTTTAATAAATGTTTAATCACCAGTTTAGACTCGGATTCTGTACATGACTCAAAAATAATTAGGATATTTCACATGTAAATATATTTTAGGAGAAAAAAAAAACGGTGTGTTTCATGCAACAAGGATAACAGCAAGACAGATGATACCTGTGATACCTGCACCTTTTTTTACTTATTCAAATAAAGAGTTAACATTTGATAACAGCTTGTATATCTTTTTTTATTTTTATTTTCTCTTGAATTGTTGACTTATGAAGGAAGCAGCTTGAGTTTCTTTTTTAAAAATACATTAACATTTTCCTGCTTATCACTGAGATCCGTGTACATGCTCACCAACTTTTAAAATGATGGACAATAAATATATATGTTATATTATAAAAATGTAATTGATATGACATTTTTCACATGTTATGCTTGCAAGTTATTAGATAATTTCTTGATACAATCGGAGGTAGTTTCACTTAAAGAATCAAAAATATAACAATTCATTCTCAGCGAAACCTAAACAGTCTTTTAGTGAGCAGGTCAGCTGAACATGCAAAATGAGAAAATTGTCTACAAGCATACACAGTGTTGTGGTGTTGAACTGGACTACATTATGTTGAAATGTGTTTCTAATGTACAGTCCAGTACAACAACACCATTAACTGAAACCTCAATAATAAACATAATTGAACTGACACCTCTCTGAACTTTTCAATAAAAACTGAACATTATCAGTTTCATAAATGTAAAATTTGTGGCCAATCTGTTGCATTGGATTGACTTACATTCTATAGGGAGTTTAAATGGAGCATAAAGTTACCATTAATGAATGAATAATTAATGAATGTTCACTTTGGTTTAACAAATCAAATTTACCTACAATTAAGACCAAATTACAAGGTTCTTTCCAGCAAACATCTGAGGAAATTATCAGGAAAATATTCAGAAATTATGGAACCATGAATCCCAACCATCTCATATTTAAATTCAGCATATCTTCCTTTTCTATTACAAGTTTTTAAATCCATGGAGAACCTCAGTGTGACAAAGGACGACATCCTCATACTGCACAGTACAGTGCATTCTCTGTTTTTACCTTATGACTTTTAGATACACCTCACAGATACATCTTCTTGTCAGATTTTATTGCTTTCCTGTGAACGCCGTTGCTGTTGCTGCAAGATGGTATCATAACAATTAAACATATTTCCTCCAGCTCTATTATTTCAAGGCTATTAAAAATAATTGCCTTCTAAATTCATAAACATTTTATGCAATTCATCTCTTTTCAAGCAATCAAGTCCTCAATTACCTCCACCCATCAAATCTCTATTTTATAACGGCCAACTGACATTTGATGGTAAATGGGAAAAAGCACATGGGCACTGTGGTGATTTGAATGCTGTGACACCAACTTGCCCCCTATTGTTGGAAATGAGCAGGCAATCACGTTGTTCATCAGATGACTCCTAATGCAGTTAAAGTATTCAGCTATAATTTCTCCCTGCATTTATAATTACTGTCAAAGACCACACACCTCAGTGAGCAGATTAAAGCTATAAATTATTTAGTGCCTTTCTTCACCGATGGATCTCTGATTTGTCTGTAGGGCCATTATGTTTTAGAGGAGCAACCTATTCTAAATTGGAGCATGCATTGTTCTTAAGATGCAGCAGAATGTTTTGCAGGGGGAAAAAAAAGATGAGAATATTACTGGTTGTGTTTATTAATCGAAATTTAAAGCGAGAGTCTTTGCTTTTTATGAACAAAAAAGGTGACATAATGCAACACAGGACGTTTCTGTTTTTTAGAAAATTCTTTTTATTTTGACTTGACTTTCCACAGCAATTCCATATATGTAGATACAAATCATTATTCAGTGCATATATAGGCTTACAAGTACATTTTGAGGATTCAGCACAACCGAGTAGAGATTCACCCAAGGCTAACCAAAGAAAAATGCTATCATCAGTGCAATCACAGAAGGAAATTGGTTGTCTTTGACCATAATTTACTCTAATAAGTCAAAGTCAGTGTGGGATTTATTGTTGGTACACAAAAATGCTATATGGCTGTAATCTAAATTTAAAGCAAACTTTGTGAGGTTAATATGATTCTCATCATGCAATCATTTGAAGATGCATAAACTGTAATGGGTGGAAATCAAAACACATATCATCTGCTCCCATTTTTCAAATAAACATAATGCTCTCAGGAATACCTGAGTTATTAAATACTGATATACTTCAGGTAGCACATCGCAGGTAATTAAGTGAAATAAACCCATAATTCTTTTGATGCTTTATGTTAATTCATTTTGGATGTTTGCATATTAACACAGTTAATCACACCGTATATCTAACATGTCATGGCTAATTACAGAACACAGCTTTCTGCAATGACACACACACACACACACACACACACACACACACACAATCTTGGTTTTAAACTGATTAATTGATTATGATAGATATTAAGCACAGTGACATGCTCATACATGGACACACACAGTTTATAGAAAGACAGTAAACACATATTTATTTTTTGTTGCAGTACTCGACATTAGCCTGAGCACTGGGCGGATGACAGTGATAAAGCTTGGCTGTGTATGTCCCTTCAGTATGGTTCCTCTCAGTAAAAGAATAAATAAATAAATAAAAACGATAAGAGAAAATGTAGTTTAAAATGGATGTAGTCACGTCTCAGACCTTTTCTCTCAAAGAAATCACTGAATGTAGTGAAGCCAGCCAAAATCTACAGCCCACACATGTATAATTTATAATTTTCACTATTAGTATCATTGATTTTACCAAAGTCGAAATGTCTTTAAAGCTTCGGAAATGTCTCACTGTCTGACTCAAAACATCAAACGTGCTCGCATTTTCCCAGTTTGGAGTTACTTTCTAAAACACTTCTAATAGCTTAGTTGAAAAATCAAATTATGCACATAAGTACACTTGCATTGCAGACGCAGTGAAACCCGACCTTAGCAAAATTGACGCCAGCTCGCATTTGCAAATCCTTTGTCAATCTGTCATTAAACATGCTATCAAATAATGATAAGTGTACGCTCCTTGCTTGCACTAGCGTGCCTCTCCCTGATGCTGATGTGCTGTAATAGGGCAAATGTGCATCAGAATTTGCCTGCTTGGATACACACAAAACATTTACACTGTGCCTGACTTTGCTTCGCCCTGTGCCAGACAAGCATGGATTCTCTGCATCATCTGGCCTGTAAACCGAGGGAGGGGGGAAGCAGGGTTCAAAATGTTCATCACACAGCAGCAGGGTAATGACTAGCTCATGTGTTTAATGAAGGGCTTTAGAACTTATAGCTATAATGACCCACATCCTAACTCCCTTTTCTCCCATTTATTCTCACCAAAGTCCTCAGGTTATTACGTCCCTCTGAGAAATATCCCAGAAACAGCATTACGTCTCTCCGTTCCTTTTCACAGAGATATCAGAACATTTGTCCTTTTACCTGCATTGTACTCTTGCAGATTTACTGACATATTTCAAATGTGGAGGAGCAAATATTTAACCAACCAACATGAAAGCGTTGAAAAATGATGTACCTAAATGCTCTTCTTTTTTTTTTGGTAAATAATAAGCTATAAAATATGCTTCATAATGAATTCTGTCTCCTGAGAACTAGAGCGCTACAAGACAAAGAGGAATGCATGTATGTCTGCTCTCCAACATACATCATATCTTCCAAATAGCCCATAGTCCTCCGCCGTTAATGGTGTTGCTTCAAATATGCTAATTAAGCAAAAATAAGTGATGAATGGAATACATTTGATCAATCAAGTAGGCCTAAGCCCCTGGTGCTGCATATTCATTGTACATCATGAATATGAAACCAAAGTCATTTATCAAATATCAGTTGCACATTTGTATCTTATTAATCATACATGCTGAAACTTCTGTCTTGTCAAAAAAGCTGAAGGTTGATGAAGCACTTGCAAAAAGGATTAAACTCAAGGAACTCAGGGTAGTGCTTCAGTTATAATGCATGAGGTATTTCCAAACTTCCAGAATCTTAAACAGTCAGTCGATCCTCGCTCGCGATAACGCTCACATGATCCCAAACCTTTCCTGGTTTGGCTTTTTAATTATTTCTCCACCTTTTTTTCTGTCTTTTAGATATTCATTTGTAATGGCTGCTTAATAATTACAAATATTCAGTACTAAAAGGGTTATTGATGAATTTTTACATCTTTTGAGGTTTTACCAGTCAACCAGGTTTTGACTACACACTAAAAATCACTGAAAATGGACTCAAACAGGAAAACACCAGTGCAAAAATGGGTTAACTTTACCCAGCACCCATTGGTAGAACATCACCGAAGACAGGGCTTGTTTTGATCCAGAGCCAGTGTTATTTTTTACTGTTGGTTAATTTACACAAACTAAAATATGGCATGGTTGATAACTCTTATAATCTGCTCTAGCTCTCAGACATACATGTCACTGTTCGTGCTTGTTAACGACGCACATCAAATTGTAATTGTGCACTTTTAATGTAAAACCAAAAAAGGTTGTTGTGCCTAACACTGTGCCAAAATGACCATATAAGTGATTCAACAGTAATATAAAAAAGTAACACTAACAGTGGGTCAAAACAGCCCAGAGGAAAATGAATAAAGCGTTTGCCCATTTGCTCTATCTTTTATTTTTGATGGCTGCTTTTCAAGGTAATACGCAAATAATTAAATTTTTTTACTGAAAAGACATTTAAGGTGACAGCGACCTGAAATCCACGGATAACAGTGCTGCATGTTTGGGTGAAGCATCATATTTCTTCAGTAGTCAGAGAAACATTTAGCAGAAACATGAATGAATAATTGATTCATAACAAGTGAACAAAAGATGAATAAATAAATCAAACTTCCTTCGTTTTTAGCTGATTTATGATATATAAAAAATGGATACCATTCGCTGTGGCCGAGCCTCTGTGTAACAATGTGTGGAGGTTTTCATTGCCATCATATAGTGGATGAGAGAACTAACACTTGATTGCCAGCAGTTCATCAGTGCATCCTTCATATTTGTCACCCAGCCTGCCTCAAGGCAGTGTGCTAGCTCAAATTGAAGCTGACATCTTCCAAATATGAAAGCAACAAATCACACATTTTTATTGGGCTTAATCTCCAGCCTAGCCCCTTGCAGACGTCAGCACAATCATGGACGCTGCTCTAATTCTTGCCGACTGGCTGCTTGTGCCTCCCAAGCATCTCTGGACTCACAGAGCAAACGCACACGGCCAGACACCAGAGACAGGGGTGACACCTACGCTTATTAGGAGGCTTTAATGTGGTGGTAAGAACATGTGCAACTCATCTAACGAGATTGTGCTTTGAGTAATCCATGGATGAGCTGTAAATAGAGATTATATCTGGAAACATGCTCGAACATATTGGATGTCTGACGGATGAAGAGCACATGTCCATTTGACGCACTGGATTATTCAGTTGTTTGACTTTTACGTTCACGTTTGATGTTTTTAATATTTTACATTTGACCTTTGTAGCAGGGAGTTGTGTTTGGAATCTACAATAAGGAACCGAACTAAAGGAGAAAAAAAAAATTAATGTCACGCAACAAAATTTTCTGGAGGAAAATTACAAGTTCAATATTTCTAAAGTGGTTTTCTGTTTTTCTCTGTCCCAGTAAAGGTCCAACTGGAAGTCATATGAAGAAGTTTAATTTTTGGGACTAATACCTAATTAAGAAATAGTGTGTTCATGTTTAAAATGAATCCTAATTCCTTCATTAACTCACCAGCTCATTAATGATTTACACCATGTGAATATAAATTTGTAAATGCAGTTCTCATCAAAGGGGAACTCCACTGATTTTACACATCAATGTCTGTTTACAGGTCTTGGGGAGTAAAACTGCATATGTGGAAGAAAGTAAGGACGCACCAATCCTATGTAGAAAACAAATACATAGATATAACTTTTTTTTATAAAAAATAATAAATTGGGTGTTAAAATTCCAGTTTCGAACAATATACTTGCATCAAATGAGAACAAAATGTAAACATTAAATCTCAATTAAGTCACAAATTAGTGCAAACAAACTTGATCAGTCAAATCACAATGCTTCTGTTTCAGGCTCTGCTTTATTTGAGGACTGATCCAGGGTCTGGAGTTTCAGATATTTCTTTATTGACTTTGTTTTTTTGTTTTGTTTTGTTTTTTTACAAAACTGTCCATCATGAGTCCAACAATCTTATAGGGTTATGGTAATTATATTGATATGGTTAGAAACTACAATTCAGTGCAGATGTAGGTGGTCCAGCCCATGTGTGACTGAGCTTCATGGCCATATCCTGCTCTGTTAGGTGTGTGGACAACAGAGACACACAGCTCTCAAGAACAAAACACATTCTAGCAGGAACCGTAAAGACTTATTTCTGGGAGCAAACAGAAACCCAGTCACTTTTTGTCAGATTCTAGCCAACAGAAACCCATTTTTCGTGAGGCTCTGATACCAGCGAGTGCCAGTGTGTGTGACAAGGGGGCTTTAAATGTTCTTCAAAGATAAACTGAACTGAACAGCCAGTGCCAAAAGAAACAAGATAGCAATTGACTGCAGCTTTCTGTAGGACCAGGCTACCCACTAGATGTACTGTTGGTGTAATTTCCAGCTTGACATTGGCCACAGTGAAAAGAAGGCTCATTTGACTGCTCACAGCTATTAGTGCTGTTCCATTGGCACTTTTAGCCGTGCAGAGTCAAACTGTGCCACGTTGGTTTGCGTTTGCATTACCAGTTTAAACGCACCGAGTTGTGCCGAGTCGTGACCGTGTCTGGAGTCGGGTCAAAGGGCACCCAACCGCCTCCAAGCGGGTTACGTCAGATGGGCTTCATCGTGATTCAGGGACCGTTCAGGAACATGTTTAAATAGCCTCCACTGGTACTGCCAGACATAGCAGATACTTGATCAGTTTCAATCATCCTGTCCCTGTTTTTAAAGCCATACGTGGTAGATATCAATAAAATTGTAACAACAGCCTGAAAATGCACGATGATAAGTAACTGGCTACCAACAGTCATTGCACAGTGCAGTAGTGAACAGCACTAAAGAGGGCGCTGTTTTCAAATGTCATTGACTCAAGACAAGCCCTTCACCAGTTGTAAAGTTGTAATGGAGATGCAAATCTATGGGCATAGAGCTATAGACAGGTATCAAGTACTATATTTGATAATGATTAGTGCATTCCAGATGAGTTTTTGCATAGCATAGTTTCTTTTTCTTTAAACCTGGACTGATTGATTTTTTGGCCACTGGGGGGAAGCAGAAATAAGCTTTAAACGTGATGGCATATCATCATCTTAAAAAGTTACATTGAACCACCAACTTCAGAGAGAAATGTCGAGCGTCAAAATTATCTGTTATTTTTACCAGCTAGCTGCTAACTTGTCTGTCTGTTACGTGGTACTAGGTAGGTAGTGTCCAGTGTTTATTGGAGCCAGGAACAGCTTTTTGTTCCTGGTTTATTTGGAGGCCATGAAACCAAAATAATGAGCTTGAAGGGGCTGAAAAACTTTTGAGAATTAGGTGTTAATTTTCAATGGTCTTGTCACTTAACATTATGCAGAATAATTCCATCTATTGTAAACATAACAATATTGATTATAGCAGCTTTAATGAATATCGTAATATTTAAGATTAGAGGAAAAGTCACCAAAGAGAAGTGGAACATTCTTTCAAGCAAATAATGCAATGACTTTTTTAAATGAAAGCGATTGGCCTATTAGAGGAACGCCACAGTATTTACTTGTTGGATTGTGCTGAAACTTGAGAAAATGATGAAACTCACAGCTGTGTTTTCAGACTTTCAGAACTACACAGATGAGCCCAAGGAGGAGCTGTGCAACATCTGTTTGCTCATTTATGTGTCAAACGCAAAACATCAGACATGACTGATCTCACTTTGACAAAACTTGGAAAATGATGCATCTCACCACTGCTGTCTGGCATTTAGAATTACACTGATTGGTCCGAGGGGAAATTACATTTCAAAATAAAGTGACACATTTGTTGCTGATTGGTCCAGATGGGGACATTTTGGGGACAACATGATTACTATTACTTTGTCTTACCAGTATAAATTCATTCTTAGACATTATAGAATATGGAAGTTTTGAATCTTTTCACAGACTGCAAACATTTTAATACTCTTTGTTAACATCATAGCACAAAGACATATAAGGAACATAAAACCCACAGAAGTAGCCCAGAAAGAATTTGACTGTCAGCAGTGTGCAAGGTCGTCCTCGCTGTAAACTAACAACCAGAATTGGATCAGATTGGATTTGGACCCTCAGATACCGTCAGGAGAATTCAGGGTTTGTTGGCTCTGTCGGAGCCAGCAGTCAACAAGGGCACATGAATGCTTTCTTTTTGCCACTATAAATTTGAAGGCTCGCTGAAGTATTTTCCTTTCCTCTCTACTGTTCACACCTTCCTATTATTAGATCACTTCCTGACTTGCAGCCGCATTGACCCTAAAGCCAGAAACGCTTATTCCTCGCTTGTATTCAGCCAGAATGTAATTACAGCAGCTACTGCCACAAACAATGACCTTTTTGATTGACAAGCATTTTTACAATCTTTGCACATTACACGTTACATATTGTAAAAAAATATCACGTGACCCAATTTGGATCCAAACCACATGCAACACAGTTACGGTGGCAGTAATCCTTAAAAAGTAAAACGGAGAATCTGGAACGTGACATAATGTCTGACAGAGATCTGTATTATTTTAACAACTGAATGTTCTCATTTTCCCTTGTCTATCAGTCAGCCTGAGTGGATGGTGGCCAGGAGGGGGATGGGTTGATAGATGGATGGAGGGATGGGGGGGTTGAGTACAGAGCTCTCCACCTCTTGCCCTCCTCTGCTGTCATCTGTTGCCCCACAGCAGGCCAGAGGTTGTTGGCGTTTTGCTCACTTGTAATCCGTCTCACTCTCTGGCTGCCGGCTCTCGGGTCACCTGTCACTCAATTTGACATGAATCAGCATTGACGCCAGCAGATTTAAGCTATTTCTCTCAGTCTGTAAACACAGCCTGGGTCCGTGGGCCTCTAGCAAAATAAAAGAACCAAAAGCCCAGCCCTCGCCAGCCACCCAAAACTACTGAATGTTGTCTAATGATCCATAAGAGCTCAAATATGGTTAGACGTGTTTTGTTTTTTGTGATATAACTCCAATTAAATGTGGAATGGTAATCAGGTTGTGTTAATGTGACATGACATGCTGCTGCAACTCACTTTTCCAGCCCCAGATGAGGACACAGTTTCAGACTGAGAAAACACAGGCGCTGGCAGTAAATCTCCCATCAGTCTGACCCACAATGTTTTGATGATATAAGGCAGAATTACCATGAGGTCAATATGTACTATCAGAAAATGAAATTCTTCTTCCAGAAGTATACACTATCCTCCAGATACAATGAGTTCCCACCGGTCTGAGAAGTTCCAAAAAATGGAGGCAGAAATTGCCAGACCACAACATAAGAAAGTCAGTTAAGAACCTACAGTCGGTGCTGCTCCACTAGGATTTACTGTCATTTCTTATCACTTGATTGGTGATTTAAAGCCAAAAACCGTTCATTTTGCATTTTTTGTTTGTTTGTTCATCATGAACATGAAATTAAAGGTGCCCTGTGGAGTTTTTGTAAACAAACAAAAATTATGTTTACATTCAATATTTCTCTCTAAGGCCTGACAAATATGTTTAATGTCCTTCCCTCCTCACAAAAATATTTGCAAAGGAGATTTTTAGAATATGTTAAATCTTGTATTGTTCACACTGCTCCACAGCGCTACTAGTGGTCAAAAACTCTATAGGATACCTTTAATCTCTAAAACCAGTGTAACCATAAAATTAGTTTTATGGTTACACATCGGTAACAGATTCAAACATTCATGTTCTTATTAAAAAATATTAAGTTTTGCAGTAATAGATAAGATGCAAGCATACTGACAATCATGTATTCATTTTTTTTGTATAATTAGATTTTGATTAATTGATTATTATTAGCCAAATGTCAAAGAGATCTTAAAACAGTCATAGTTATTTATTTGTCAATATTCGTGTCACATGTATATATGGCTGCTCTGTGTATTTTTGCGAGGCGTTATTGGACCTTTTCATTACCATAAAGGCCACTTTCAAGCCTACTGATGAAACGTTACATCAAGTAAACCACAAGTCCCACTTTATCTCCAAACTTCACTAAAACAAATGACCCATTTTTGAGCATATTCTCAATCCTCTGCATGTTTGCCACAAAGTCATAACAGTTTCTGAATTTATGAAAATGCTACCTCTCCAAGCGTGAATAGCAGCTGGAGCAACAGCTCCGTGATCAGATGAAAAAAAAATTACTGGTGAAACTAGATGTATGTCTTGCACACTGGGCATGCTGTAACATATAGAAAACATTGCAAGTGTTTACAGCCAAAAAGGGCTTTAAAAACAGGCATCAGAGATCTTACAGAACACTGGATTTTTGAAATTCAGTTTTCATGCAGAACATGTATTGGATACCAGAGAAGCTACATTGATCTAATGATGCAAATTTAAGCAACAGTGATGGTATGAGCTGCAGAGACAGTTGTCACTGTGGTCAAGATTCAGACATGGACATATGCAGTCTTAAAAACCCAGCCACTGTGCAGACAGGGAAATCAATACAGCATTTTGTTATCTATCTCTATCTTACAACTTAAAAGAGAAGGATTATATGTCATAGAGTGAGCCCAGGCAGACTTGGGCGTAGATCTATCATTGTAGAGCGTCACAGGCCTTTTCCTGTGTAAATCATGTGTCACATGGGCAGCAAGTTCATTCTCCGGCCATGGAATACATTTAGGCCTTGGACACAGACTTCCATTTTTCACATTTGATCGAGTGCTTCCCTGCAGTGCTGGACCTGTAAGTAGATTATTTTCTAACATGACGCCTTCATTGTTCGTTTTGTTATTGCTGTCCATATCAGATCAAACACAGGAAAAATAGCTTCATGTGCTAAAACGAGTGATTGATACATTTTAATTACTCCACTTCTCTTAGGAGTGCAACTGTCACGGCCGCTGAGGTATTAATGTGACAAACGCTTGACAGAGAAACAAGAAAGCCAAATGACACACCTGTGGCAAAGTTGTGAAGGTACTGAATTTCTCCCACCTGAGCAGTCATTCCTGCACATGTCAGAGGCTTCAGTGCAACCGCAGGATCCCCATAAACCAAAACCACAAACGGAGCTGAGACAGTGAATGATCCGACTTCATCGTTTACAGGACCCTCATCCTTGTGGACGGTTCTGAACCATCTCTCATGTGGAACGTAATGCTGACCGTGCGAGGTGGATAAAGTGAAAAGTAGCCACAGAAAATATGAACTGTCACGCGCTGTAATACATCCTTTCACGCAAAGATAAAGGACTCTGCAGAAGATGCTGTATGTGTTAAAGTCCTTGATAAAAAAAAAAAGGAAATCTTGTTATTAAAATGTAATATCCAAGCGGTGATTGATTTTACATTAATGACGGTTATACAGCAAACCATAAAGACATAAAGAAATTGATCCCCAGCTCCAGTCTCACCTCCTTAACCCTCTTGTGGTTGGCGTAAGAAGGCAATCTTGTGGTGTAGCTACCGATGTGGGAGCTCTATTCTACAGGTACTGTATATTCTAAGTTATGGGTACAAAGACAGACCAGCAGGTAGTCACTCATTCAAGACATCTATATTACATCTGTGAGATGGGGTCTTCCAGAGACAATCATTCCTACGATTCACTTTCAGCACACAAGAATCATCTTATGTCATGAAAGTATGTGAGCGCTGAAATTGTCAGACAGCCCCCACTTCTAGCTTTCATCATCTCTTCCCAAAGCATTTCGATTTAATTTAAGTGTGCCGGGAAGTGCTTTCATTTTGTTTTAATGAAGTTTTAAAAGTTGGCTGATCTGTAATGTAAGCTGCTGCTGCGGTCCAACTTTCACTTACCTATCATCTGTTCTCCCTGTGATTGCCACAGAATACAATATGATGACCTGTCAACCATTACACCATGTGGGGGATATTCCTGAGTTCACTCAGAAGTTAATCACTGGTGCAGAGGAATAAGTCTGTCCTGCAGTTTCTCTATGATGATGAAGAGCCACACACATATGGAACTGTAAGTACCCACCTCACCTATCTATCCATCTATCTATCTATCTATCTATCTATCTATCTATCATGTAACACTGAGCTATTATATGCACTGTATCTGTTTATTTGATCTGTATATAGTATTTGGATGTGGATGCAGAAGTTGTCAGAAAGCTGCTTCATTTCTTTGTTATTGCACATTTGTATAAGTTTAAAATAACATATTTTTCCCCATTTACCTCCATGAGTCAAACAGTAAAACAGGGTTTGTATTTGAACAAAAACAGAAAAAAGAAGTCTAAACTGAGCCAAAATAGAAGCTGTGTAACTGTTAGTGTTGCATGTTAGTCTGAACATTTTCCAGTGTTAAAATAGGCAGGTTTAACAGGTCTGAGTTGAATTGGGTCATACTGCTTGATTTTCCTTTTAAAATAGGCGGTGCCTCCATAGTTTAGGGGATTTAGGATTTAGGGGGATCTATTGGCAGAAGTGGAATATAATATTCATAATTATATTTTAACCGGTGTATAATCACCTAAAAACTAAGAATCGTTGTGTTTTTGTTAGCTTAGAATGAGCCCTTTATATCTACAGAAGAAGTGGGTCCGAGTCGGTCATGTTGCACCGGGATGTTTCTACAGAAGCCCAGAACGATCAAATCAAACACTGGCTCTAGAGAGGGCCTTTCACATGTTTCGCAATTTTGGCTTCCACCGTAGGGAGGGATCTGCAACCTCGCTGCTAGATGTCACCAAATCCTACACACTCTCTATCTATCTATCTATCTATCTATCTATCTATCTATCTTTTTCCATCCTAGGTGGATGAAAATAACAATACCAGTATTAAGCTAAAACTGAAAATTATAACTCTCCGTAGTTACTGTCAACATCACGGGCATTAACACAAAGGCCAGCCTGAATATCCTGGATATGAACAGTCACTGTGGGAATTTGTCTCTTCAAGTCTCGCACTGCTGAAACTGACCCAAGATTATGTGAAACAAAGAGACAGTAAATGCCGTCATCTACACAAAGACAATGAGATGTTACGTCCAATGTCATGGCATTATGTTGGAGAATTTAAACAAAGAATTCAACCATAGACAATATCTGCTTGGAAATAGAGAAGGGTCTTAGCTGCCACATCAAAACGGAGAAAAAAGGCATAGCATTTGAAAGCCTAAAGGCTTAAACTAATACAAAAAGTCTAATCAGACTAGCAATCCCTGATGTTAATGAAGGTGTCACACATTGCACAAAGAAAGTTGTGCCTGGCAATCTTCCATTTTTCGGCTGCCTACACCAGTGACATTTCATCTCACATTCAAAGAGCGCTGAGGCCCCTTAATGAAATGCATAATTAACATATTCTAATTGTGCTGAGCACAGTGATGGTTTTGACAGAGCTCACTTTCCATGTCTAATTCAATGCTAATTTAATCTGTTCTTTTCCCGCCGACATGACCTTTCTTGATTGAGTTTCACCGCAAAGAATTTTTTGATGGATTGATTTATCAACCGCTTGGAATGCAACAAAAGTGCCAGTTTTAGACAGACGAGAGCGAAATGACGACAACGGTGGCAGACAAAATCAGGTGACTGTGGAGAAAAACAATTTGATATTTTAAAATTAAATGAAGCCAGGCGAGCTATATAGAATTACACCCGATGATACATTGTGGTATTAAAACACTCCTGCACACAAAACATAGCATCTTGAATCCTGCAGGTCTAATGGCATCATTTCTCAGTCACAAGCAGAACATTGCTTAAGCCATTCGGCTGGCGCACCTTTAACACGGGGATTAAGAGGAATCTAAAGGCGTCTTTATGACAGAAAGAGCAAAAGATACCAGCACTATTCATGGATCTTCTTAATCTGAGTATTTACCAAAGGTTGATGCTGAGTAGGCAGCTAAGAGTATCTCCCGGCCCACTCAGCTGTTGAAATTCCCATTCTTTTATAATGGGAAAGAGAGAATGATATTCAGCAGAGAAAAAGACACTGACATAGCCTATAGGAGACTTTGTTTAGCTTTGAGCTTTGGGTCACAAATTGCAGAGAATTTGTTGTGAGCAATGATTCACTTTCTGAATACACATGACTTTCCTTTACAGTCCTTCAGATGTCAGATAATACATTTTTTCTGCACTCTTCTAAATCGAAATGGAAATGACAGAAATTCCCTCCAATGTCTGATTCCATGTCCCAGTATGAGGCAAAACCTAGGTAGTGAAATTAGGGGAGAAAGCTGGGGATGAGGAGGAATGTGGAGCTGTCAGTCAGTCAGTCAGTGGGAAGGGGGATTATGCAGAGCTCAGAGCGGTAATTGAACACCGTCGGGCCCGCCCTCATTTACATCTCTCCCTTCTGCTGGCTTTGATTGGCAGCTGTACATGAAATGCCACATCAGTTGAAAGTATGTTGTGAGCTGGCACTAACAATCCTGTGGCTCCGGGGAGACCTGCCATATTGTAATTTGGTTATCAGGCATGAAGGAAATAATTCTAAGTGCCAGGAAATGTGAGGCAGAATAAATGCTTCATTGCTGCAAGTTGCCCAGGGTGACAGTTCTTATTTAATGTACAAGAGCGTCCCGTTGCCTGTAGATTTGGGGAGCAGAGGAGGGGAAGGGAGATGTAAACTGGGAGGTGGAGAATATTCACAAAGAAGATGGGTAAATGGAAGCCTGCAGAGAACAAAAAAATACAGATAATCAATTAAAAAAAATCAGTGTGCATAATTTTGGGGTCAGGTTTGTAAAAGCAACAACAAATGCATAATAGAACATATTTGTATTCAACCCCTATTTTTAGGCTCATACATGGAATATGCAGACAAAAGGCATGAGCACAGAAGTAATGCAGATTTGTGCGTGCCGTTGCATCATTTGGTTGACATGTAGTGAAAATGGGTCCTGAACGCAGCCACTTCTCTTAAGTGGCTCGGGCCTTATTTGTTTTGATGCACTGTTTTTGCATGGGGAGTCTTTTCTCTTGAGATGGAGCTGTCACATTGTAAAAAGAAGCCCCTGATGCTGGCAGCAGCCCCCGGGCAAAATGAAAACAAGTAAGTGGCATAGATAAATCATGCCAGCCAACGTCTTGTTGATGAATCAGATAAGACCAGAGCATCTCAGGAACACTGGGCTTAATGGAGGTCCCAGTGGCAGCTGTGGGTGGGTTTATAATGACTGTAGAGAGTTTCTTTTGTTTACTCGCAATTATAACACAGATCCAGGGTGAGATAGATAGATAGATAGATAGATAGATAGATAGATAGATTTGCAAATTATAAATGAATAGGCCATAATCTACAAATAGGTGTAGATTTAAGTTCGATATTTAGTCATTTTGCAAGGTTAATCTGATGGCTTTTCTTCAGGTTTTACCAGATTTGTTGTGCAATGCAGGATAAAGCTTGACTGATGTTGCACAGCTGTTATTTTTACCTCATGATCCCAGACTGAAGCCTGCCACTTTAATGACTGGACAGAAAAACTGAAGAGTTGAAGTTAGGGACTGTCTCAAAAGCACGTGCAAAATGACCAAGAGAGCTTTTTTTTTCAGGATAAGGAGGTGTTACATTTTTGTGTAATGTAGGACTTTGACACTGACGACCGGGTTTCAGGTCCTTATGTCTTGTTAGGTTTAGGCAACAAAAGCACTTTGATTCAAGTTCCAATGTGCAGGACTTAGTGGCATTTAGCTGTGAGGTTACAGATTACAACCAAATGAATACCCCGTCCACTCACCCTGCCCTTTCAAGTGTGAAGGAGAACCTACCATGGCCGCTAAACTGTGATTTTCTGATAGAAACATGGTGGTGCAACATGGCGACTCTCATCACCTCATCAGACCTGTAGATATAAAGGGCTCATTCTAAGGAAACCAAACTACAGTATTCTTAGTTTCAGGTGATTATACCCTAATGAAGACATAATTCTGAACATTATTTTCCATTTCTGCCAACAGATCCCCCTAAATCCTCCACACTGGACCTATAAGATTTGGGAAAGATGGTGGTTTTAGTTAAATGTTAATACAGTAAACACAATGTGTCCTTTATTTTAAAAGAAAATCACGAAGTATTAATTAAATTCAAATATGTTAAACCTGCCTATTTTAACATTATATTATTAAAAAATACCGAGCTTGTGTTATGGCTTGTTCAAGATTTTGTTTTTCTCTTTTTGTTTAAATAATAACCACATTTTATTACATAAAATATTACGTTTTATAGATAGATAGATAGATAGATACCATTAAAAGCAGTGATCCTATTTGTCGCTCCAGGTCTAATTATTCATGAACCAATAGGGTTACGAGAAAGTGGCCTCTGCCATCATCTCTCATGTGAACAGACTGACTGAGCGACGTGATGGCTGACATTCCCTGGCAGAGTGTGGATCATTTGTCCGCAGGAACAGGGGCAGCTCAGTTCCAAATGCCATGGTGTGGGGTGCCCAGACAATGGGCTCAATGCTGGGCTATTATCCCCTGTGTCAGCAGGGATTGGCCTCCCATTTGAAGAGGTCCACTCGTCTGCATCCATGCCACTTTGAGGAGCATCATTAGGTGGGCCTGTCAATTTCCAACCTAGTGTTATCTGGATGCTATAAATACTGTGCATCATTCCTGCTTATATTTGCCTTCAGACCATCCATCCAGCTGCCTGCAGTCCTGAGTAGATGGTCTGCTCGGTGCCAAATGATCTCTGCTATTTGTTTTTAATCAAAAGGGACACAATAATTATGCAAACAGCCTAATAGTAGCACACTTGTATTGTTTTTTTTATTGTATCTTCTGTGTAAAATTCAGCATATCACACATGAGCATGCATCTTTGCTTATAGACATATTTATTGCTTATCTCTCACTCCCTTAATTTTAGTGCATAATCTGGCAGAGTGACAGGTTGACAAGCTGATATAGCAAACATAGCTATACCAAACACTTATGTTGATCATCTGCCAAACACACGATGGGTTTCAAGCAGGTAAATACTGCTGAATGTATAGTGAACTTCATGTCACACTGGATTTCTACTGTACCTGATCAAACAGGCCTGTGAGGGGCCAGGACAGGCTTAGACCATCATTAGTCCATAGTGAGGTTGCAGACTACTAGTAGCTACCTCAGCTCATGGCCAAATTGGCTGGATGTCAGTCTGTCTGTGTCTTGTGAGGTGTTAAGAAGCCTAATGATGTCTGGTCTTGGCTGCTCCATTGTTTGGAAGATGATCTTCCTCTGCAGGTGAGGTAGGCGGCTGAATGTTACTGAACTATAATCTAAACACAGCGGAAATATCAGTGATGAGGTTTTTTTTTTTTTTTTTTTTTTTTTTGGAATTCACATTATATGACATGCCGATGTGCTTCAGTGGACGCATTTTATAACGCAAGAAGAAATCACTGGATTTACAGTGACGCCTCGAAAATTCCCATCAGTGTTTAAATTGTGCAATCCAGAGAAATGAGCCAGAGCAGGAGGGAGAAGGTGAAAGAGGATTTGATTTTGTAATGTTTTGTTTGCACAGATTTATATATGGTGCTGTTTTCTGACACATCTCTTACTCACGCTTTTGGCTTGTCTTTAAACCTCCCTTTGGCATTGCCAGACTAAGTTATGTGGATTGCCTGTGAAGACGTGATATCTTGGAAGCACTCAGACTGCCCCCAGAGAATTGGCCTGTAAACCATCATTAGCGAGCGGAGAAGTGTAAGTCTTTAAAATGTTAGATCCAGCTGACGTGCCATATAACCCCTTTTATTCCCAGTGACAAACCAAACCATCTAAAATCATGTATAATTATGGCGAGGCAAATCCAATTTACCCCGCCTGAATGTAAGGTTTTCTAAATAAATGAAATTATAGATTTAGAAACATAAAGCAACTGCAGTATTTCACAAAGAATATCCCTGGATTTGGATCCCAATTCAGCTTGTGTTGTGCAAATAAAAGATTTTAAGTGATTACTTGATTTGTTTGGATGGTTTTAGATGCAATGGATTCAGCCCAGTGTTTAACCGTCTTTCTGATCTTATGGACTTATGGAAAAAAAAATGTCCCGACTTTTGATGCAGTCAGGGCAAGAAGGAATTTCATATTTAGCTTTGACATCTTTGACAATTGGGGAGAAAGAGAGGCAACCTTCACAACTTTCAAGCGCACATAAAACTTAGATCAGCTGCATTTTTAAAGGTGGAAAGGGAAGTCACCATACTCAACCGAATCAACATTTCAAAGTCTTCATGGAGCCCTTGACTTTTGTGGCAGATCACAGAGGAGTGGATTGGCAAGACTCATTTACATTGTTCAGAAATCGCTGGCTGGTCTAACTTGAAAAGAAAGATACCCTTTACGAGGCTTAAATATAACCTTTTGTTTCATATTCCACAGAGGAAAATGTTAAAAAATAAATAGTGAGGAGCATAAAAGAACAGTCATAAATAAAGCGTCACACATTGAATTGAAAAACAAGAATAGGACATGTTAATGTTCTTAATTTTTCTTCACATTAATGTTGCCAAATTGTTTGAGGGCTTAAAATGAAAAAAAAAAAAAAAAGAAAAGAAGTTTGAGTGACTCCTTGAGCAAGCCAGATCTGTGGACCTGTCAGTTGATTAGTCCTCTTGATTACCATTTATAAGAGGCCCCAGCGCTCTATTATTTGCATTCCTATTTAGCCATGATTTTGCAGAGGGCACACTGTGATTAAACTTGTCAAGAGGCCTGATTGACAGGGTCAAATCTTCACATTCCCTTCTGCTGAAATGCGAAAAAAAAAAGAAAGTAAAATAGACACTGGATGTGTCAGCTTCCCTTCCCTTTCCTTTTCCTCTCCCACCAAGCTCAAGCTCAGCAAACTCCCCCTTTCCCTCTCCCTCCTTCCCTCCTTCCTTCCCTCCCTCCCTCTCTTTCCCTCTTACAATCTCGGTCAGGAATGTTTTAATTTTAGGGATAGATTCTGCCTGTCAAGCGAGGCTGGATGGCCTGTAGTTCAGACGATGAGATGTGATGGGTGTAAAACAATAAAAAAAAAAGAGTAGGAGATGGGAGAGAACAAAGAGGAAAAGAGCTCACTTTATTGGACAGATTTAATTACACTGAATAGAGATTAAGGCAGGCAATCCAGTGAGGTGTGAAATTAACCCTTGATTACTGATGAAGCTCTGAACAGAAGCTGAAAACAACAGTTAAAAAAAGATTGACCACTTGGAAGTGGTAATTATTTCAGATATCACTCATTTAAAAAAAAAATCTGGATAGGTAACGTTAGCGTGCATAAATGAGCGGGGATAGGTAACTACATTATTAACCAGGCTGAAAACGCTAACACAGAAAGACTTGACATGATTTGAAATCTAGCAGCTTGCTTGCATCAGAGATTACTAACCTTTCTGTTACACTGGGCTCTTTCCCTGGAGGGGAATGAGGCCATGGAAGAAGAAGAAAAACAATTAAAAATGCAGAAATTAGTTGATGCAATCTGCTCTCTCTAAATGATGTTGTGGACTTATTCTCATGAAATCTCACTGTACGGACTGTATTTAGAAAATGGACAGTTGTGCGTTGCCAGTACCTGAAAGACAGCATCTCACATTTTCAAAATATTTGATTATAAGCAACTCAGTTTACATTTCAAAATATCTTCATTGATGCAATTCATAGGATAATAACTAATAAACTTTATTCATATCGCAAAGTGCTTTACAAGAACACGAGTTAGAAGCAGTCAGATGAAATAATTATAATTTATATTATAGAAATAAAAGAATAAAGAATAAGGTTAAGTAAGATTAGTTAACCTGTAGCACAGTGATGTTTATTCATTGTGCCATCACAACACATTATCAGCCAGTCATCCAGGAGGGAAATGGGACATCGTCTCATTCAGACCTGATGCTCACAACTCAGAGACAGCCAAATGCACTGCCCCGACAAGGCTAGCTGTTCGTATAATTAGCAGTAATTAATGAACAGAAAGCGAAGACTCGTTTGTATTTTAAATGATCTTAAATGATCCCATTAGCACTTGTCATAGTCCTGTACACTAAACAGCGTGAGTTCAATTAGATTTTTGTCATATTAAAGTGGTTTCACAATGCCACATTTGAAGTCTTCCAGTTGGGCTTTTTTTTTTTTTTTTTTTTTTTTTTCAAAATTATCTGCAAGATGGCTCCGACAAATCTTCAGGCCACAAATATTCTGGAGCGTCTACATATCGTGACTGTTTTCCCTGCAACGCTTTGCGCTGTCTCTGTATTATATTGGGTGGCTCGGCTAAACCACCACTGCCTACCTCTTATCCCCTAGCTGTGCGTGCATGACAGCATGCATACAATAAAATATGTACCCTGTCTTGTACATTTCATTCCCGGTGCTGAACGGACAAGAGAGGAGGACAGAGAGGAGAAATAAAGTGCCATAATGAATCTAAAGGGCATAATTCATTCTGATCAAACGCACTCAGGGATGAGTCATGCTCCGGTGAACCCTTCTGACCACTGATGGGTCTACAGCAGAGAAGAGGATGAGGCGGGATTGACGAGCACACATAAATTCTAATTATTCCCAATGTATGCGATCCTGCAAATGGCCGTCCTCACAGTGGTGGCCGACGACTTTTTTCTCTAACAAAAGCCCCCCTCCCTTCTCAAAATGTCCCCTCAGACTTTTTATGAAGAGCTCAGGCTGTAAACCTGGGACAGGAGCTATAGAGCAGAAGGAATGAAAGCAGCGGGTCGTGTAGTTGGTACAGAAGGGAGAAAAACACACCAGCTCCAGCTCCGGTGCTGGGAAAAGAAAGGTACGATGATCAATTAATCCAGGCAGTAATTGGATGAGTGTGTATGTAAAGCGGTAATGCTGTAATGAAAGTCATCCATTGTGCACATTCTCTCCCTGGCCGGTGAACCATCCCCCTCATCATCCTCTGGATCTCAGGTGCTTAGCCATGCAAATCTGTCTGACAGCCCAGTACATCTCTGTCTGCCTAATTGGACAGTATAGAGTTGTTTATGGATATTGCAGACATTTAGGACTCAGTTGGGGGCTGCTCAAAAATCATTAGCAAACGGCCCCTGTTACCGGACTGTCAGCTTCACTTCACCGACGTCAAAGCACTGCGATAAAAAATGTTTATCTCTGTCAACAACAGGGAAAGGCTCTTTTTAAATGGAACAGTATACTTGCTGAACATTCAAACATGTTATGAAATGCGAGTATCTGGTTTCAAGCAGCTTGTTATATCAGACACTAGTTTTTGATGTGTAAGCACGGTGGTGTTTTTGTTAATTAGAAAAACAGTCCGTCTGTAGAATTTGCAGTGGTGGATACCTACACATACCTCAGATGAAAGCTTTAAGAACATATTGTGAGCGTATCTTCCAAGTTTCCAGTAGTTTTACTGTCTCACACTCGCTTATAATCCATGTTTAAAGGTGCTACAATCAATATTTTTACATCAACAATGAATCGAATGGCCAAGTGTGTATCAAAGAAGTCGCTTGTTGAAATGGTCCCACAGAGAATTATCACTGTAACACTGCAAAGAAAGTTCCTTCTTCATCTTTCAGCTCATTGTTTTGGTTTTCCGGCCTGTAACTTTACTGTTTTGGTTCACTCTCATTGATCTCAGCCTCATTTCCAGATTTCAAGTTAACAACTAGCTGATGAACACAGTGAAGCATTTAGCAGCAAAGAGCCAGATACTTCCCTCAGGAGTTGGTGGAGACCAAAAACAGAGCTAAAAGATAGTGAATATTAGACTTACATCCATCAGGTGGAACAAAAACATGACTCCAAACCAATGCTAATATTGCTCCATGTTTGCTGGATGTGCAACAAGTTCATCATTTCAAATTAAAATTGAATGTCCGTGTTGTGTTTACAGCTTGTTTACACAGCCGCAAAGTGGTGAAAAAAAAATCAGGCTCCTCCACTTCATCAATATCTCAAATTCCTAAATTAAATGGACTTATGTATGCTGTACTCAGATAAAGAGTAACAAATATTAGTTGTTGTGCCAAAACAATTAATTAGTTAAATCATTAGTCGACCATCAGAAAACACATTTTTGGTGTTGCACTTTCATAAAGTGGTCAAAAATATCCTGACTTTTATTCTTTGGTGTGAGTTGAGCTTCAAGAAATGCTGAATCAATTCCCATAATGCAACCTGTTTGCTTCTTTTCATTAGAATTGATCAGCCTATTAAATGCCCTCATCTGTCTACCTCCCCCGTTTGTACCAGAGGTTTTCTGTCAAGTGTTGGAGGTCTCAGATCTAATGCGAATTAACCCGGATGACGTCATCAGGGGTTTCATTTCTTAGTGCTTTGGAAAACTCGACCCAGAGCAACAAAACACATTTCAGACAGTAGTAAACTGATGCCTTTAATAACCATTTTCATAATTAATAAATAGTCGTTTTGCTTCTACACTGAATATTTGCTACTTTTCTCAGTATCATATGATTGTAAATGTAACATGAAGCAAGCAATTTAAATATGTCACCTCTGCGTCTTGCGGGTGGTGATGGGTATTATTACTATTCTGTGAGGTTTAATGGACTAATCAATGAATCAAACAAATATTTGACACATTAATTAAACATAATAATCATTTCCCAAATAATCAGCTCTAATTGGTTTTACCTGATGCCCCACCACTAGAAAAACGCCAAAGTACTTCTGAAAGTTAAAACATATGTAAAAATAAAATTTCCACATGTGGTTTGGCACAGTACAACGCTTTCTCTGCCTATGCATCACTTTCTGTCCTTTCACCAAAATCTAAAAGTGGCCGTTTCCACATCAGGCTGCGCTGTGCCCCCTCTGAGCTCCCACCAGCTCCAAACACAAGCTGCAGGTTCGGCTTATGAATGTTCAAATTGAAGGCACTCTGATTTGCATGGCTGAACATGGTGAGGCAGGGGAACAGGTCAGAGGGACTCCAGACACAAGCTTTTAGAGGGATGAGGCTGTGCCAAGCTGCACCGAGGTGATGTGCTCATTGCACTGATGTGACCTCGCACACAGCGTGAACAAAAGAGGAGCTAGAGGGCTCTGCTAAGATCACACACCTAACAGAGAGCTGGATGTACAGTTCTGTAAACATTACAGAACGTGCGGCGTCGGCTGAGATTAATCATCAAAGTTATTTATTAACGTTCATTAACACAAAGCAATTTCAAAGACAAACCTTCAGCCGGCGGTAATGGCCATGTCATCAAGCGCTCTTCCATTTTTGCAGAGGAACTGTTTTATCATTGCACTTATCTCCGTCAGGATGCAAATGTACCGGACGATTAATCGGAGTGACCACAGGAGGAGACTTTACGCAATGCACAAAATCTGGTGACAAGACAAGGGTAAATTCAGAAGGTGGTGCTCTTTTTTTTTCCGTCTCCCCCTCTTTCTTTCTCTCTCCAGTGCTTTAAACCATTCCATCTTTATAGCTGAGCCAATCAATGGCAAACCAGTGTCTATTGTCTGTTCTGTGCTCAGACCACTGCCCTCCTCCAGCACCCCCCATTACACAAATGTTTCTTCCCATCAGTGCCTTTACTTATCACTTCCCGGGTGACATTGAACTTCCTATGCCCCGGCCGCCGAGACACATCTCTGAACTCACACAATTACTCTTCATCTCCACTAACAATTTAGTAATGAAGTATTGATTTCCAGATTCCTCTCTTATGGATGATATTAGATTTTGTTTGATAAACTGTGCCTGGGCCTCTAATCTGCACTGTCCCTTTTCCCACTGTCTGTAAAACAAAGTGCCACTGGAGAGATAATGACCAGGGAACATCGATGAACTCATTTCATCAATTTGTAACACTTGACAATGAAAAAGGGCAGGCATTTTTCAAGCAGCAATGTCAAAGTTTATTGCTCTGGGTACGGTCTTATTGGAAGCCAGACATCTTGAGCAGCGTTCAGCTCTAATTTATGGGCCCCAATGTGCCAGTTACTTTTAAAGGAAATGTTTGGATACTGGGAGGATATTAGTGTTGCACCTGGGTTGTCTGATTTCCAGGGCCACCGGGGATTCATGTGTCATGTTAGGAAATACAAAAACAGGAGAGGAGAGGCTGAGACTCTGGCTATTTGCAATGCAAGAAAATGCTGTTTAGGACATGAATCATGCTGAGACGCTACATGCAAGTCGCACGCACACAGATGCAAGAGCCGCATAAATGTTCGAATTCTAATGTTTTCTGGCTAAACAGTGTTCTCAAAGCATTAAATGGACCATTACTAACAAAGCTATATAGGTGAAAGTTAGAATTTAATTTCTAATCAGTTGAGCCATTCAGTTTTACGTGCTTCTTCCCTCAAAAAATACATTGCATATGTAAATACATCTCGTTTGTAGTTGTGGTCTTTACTAATTGGATATAAATATGTTGATTGCCAGTTGAGCCAGGCTTACTTCAGTAATTCAGACTTAATTTCAAGGAAATCTCTTTCATAAAGTAGGTTAAATAAGTCTGGCCTCTGTTACCATTAACACATATTGCTTCAGACTGGCCTGGTTCTGGTCAGCTTAGTTTTCAGTCTTATCTTAGCTGGACTTAACTGTCCATCATAAACATTAGCGTGTACTTGAAATCTTACTCCAAATCTTTTTTTTTTTTTTTTTTTTGAGTCTAAGGCATCTGTGCACTATTCCAGTCAACATATGTGCTTTTAAATGCACCACAGTTAAAATAAAGCTAATGTATAACTTGACCCATTGCTGTGGCCTCATAGCATGTAACATTTTTTTTAACATTTGTTCTCTCCTTAAATGTCACAAATTAATGAAACAAACAGAAAAATCCATTTATTAAACAGGATCTTAACCTTATGGAGGCACAAGTAACAAAATTCCAACTGGAAGAGAACTTCTTTTTTCTAGAAAAGGATTTTTATTCTTGCTATTAATGAAATTATCTGACTTCCTATTAAATACTTGAAAGTTGATTAACAGCAATAACTGATTTTTTTAGCCACTTGGGGGCAGCAGAAACATGCTGTGAAAACAACAATGACATATTACATTTGAAGTTGATGTGACTACCTTTTTAGCAAACACTTTATGCAGATGAACAGAGTTGTGTTTCTAGCAAATTCAGTCTTCTCTTTCTTTAAGTTCTGTGTTTGGTCTCTACCACTATGTTCATCAGCAAGTTGCGAACTGTGTCTTTCAGTCGTTGTGTGCAGTGGGTTTTTGGATGTTTTCGTTGAAATAGCTGCTGACTGTGGCCAAAAATTACGTTTACCAGCTGGAAAACATTCATCACTATAAAGTGACTCCTTTCATATAAGTTGCTGTGTGATCAGTTATTGATATATAAATGTTATAGCATTAGAGCTGTTTTAATGTCATGTTTGCATCCTATACATCTTGTACATTCATTTTCAATTAATCAACTAAATTTCAAATAATATATATTCCTAATGATACACATTACTCATACTGGATTTGAACCAATAATGACAAGATTAGAAGCAGAACAGTACAACAAACTGACCTAACAGCAGTTTAGTAGAGCAGAATTCATCTTTACTTCTGTCAGTCTGAGCTCACCGCTGGTCTACAACATGCTGCCAGAAGTTTGTTCTCCTGTCATGTTTTTAATCTTCATATTGTATGTTTAATACATGCCGCTCTGTGGGCAGGAACGTTGCAGTTTTGTCTTAACATGTCTGTTTTCTTTATTGTTAATTAATGAGATCTGTGCTTGATGTCTTGGTTCTGTGTTCCAAAGTCACGAATGACCAGTTTTGAGTCACACTCGCAGTTTGACTCTGTTGGACGTTGCCAAGAAATTTAGTACAAGCATTCAAGTCCCCCTCAAGATGAATTTTAATGACTTTGGTGATCTCTTAACCCATCAGGTCAAAAATGCAATGTACTACTAATGTAGTATAAAACTTCAGTTTACGACCAAGTACCTGCAAAACTAAAGACATTCCCATCATCCTCAGATGTATTTTGTCTTGTAAACATGGTTAAACATGAGTCTTGCAAAAAATCGGCATCTTAGCATTATCAATGTGAGCATATTACAATGTTAAAGTTAGCATTTAGCTCAAACCATCACCGTGCCTAACTACAGCCTCATGGTGCTGCGAGTGTCACTCTAAATCTTGTTAAACCAGACCTGAATTCGTCTGATCTCATCAGCTCTGGGTTCTGGATTGGCTTTATGAGACAGATCAATCCTGGTTCTGATTGTTAAGTTAATTCAAGACAGGCTTTTCAAAATAAAGCTTGCTTTTCTGAGTCACCGTTATGAAACACCTCTCTGGTCATTCATGATGCCAGATTAGTCTTTGTTGTTCAATGAAAGTGTCAACAGTTACAGCTTATTACATTTGTCCAGTTGATACTTGCTGCTTGGTACCTGCTGTTTGACTTTTGCAAAACCAGAAAGTTATAAAAGTTAAAAGTCTCAACTGTGTTTGGATGATAAATGAAGAAACACTGCAGGATTGTTGCCGCTGGATTAGTTTATCTCCTTAAATATCATGATGATGACTTTCCATGAAACATTGAACTATTTTGTAGATTTTCAAACTTGTATTTTTGCATTAAATGTATAGACACGGTGCATCGCTGTACCCTCAATAACCCCAGCAGTGTTTTCTTTATGCGTGCTCTGGTGCAGACAATTTATCTGGCGCAAAGTCAAATCATTTATTTCCCCTCATTCATCCTGATAGAATGAGAGACCCGAGGAACAACAGCCAATTTAGACTGAAAATCCCAGTTCAGCTCAGGGTAATCTGATTTCTCTGCTCCCCAGAAATCTACATGTATAGTGCTTATCAACTGGATTACTGGCAGGTAGGAAGAATAACCCAATTTGAGGTTACTTGTTTCTCTGTGTGTAGTATTCAGTGTCACATTGCATTAGAAGAAGAGGGCGATTGCTTTGTGGAATGGATGCGTAACTTCCTCGCTCCTCCTTTCCCAGATGTAGCTGCTCATTCATTCGCATGTTGGGCTTTTTTTTTTTTTTTTTTTTTTTGCATACACCACCACATAGAACAAAGTGATCAAATGTAAATGTAGTGCAATCAGATAATGGCTTTAAGGGATGCATTTCCAGGCCCGAGCATCCTCACTTCTCCACTGTTTGTCTTCCTTCTTGCCAGGCATGTGGTGGAAGCGACAGATCTGAGATGGGTTTACGGGATTGGTGACCTACTGAATGTGGTCCTGCTCTGATCCCAGCATGGGCAACAAGGGGGCTCCTGCCAGACTTCCCATTTGGGAATATTATACAGGGTCGAGTACGGGCTGTGGTAACGGATGACCACCGTCCACGTACCCTCATCACCACAGAGGTCAGTCTGCCTCAAACAGGAGCAGCACTCCCTCCAAGGTGATTATTGATAAAGGATGACACGCCAATGTAGACACGGGAGAAATTATACTCTGGGGAAAATCGCTGCTCCTCATGTTTCTGGAGAGGGAGACCTTGCTTAATGTATAAATACTGTGGCGGGACACTATTCCCATACCTATTGAGTGACTATAAAAGAAACGGAGTGGAAACCATCAGGGATGCAGGGACCATGTCAGTTTCCTTTAGACACAGTCCTCCTAATATCTTTTAAAGGAAACAATCATCTTTCCTGATGAACCAAAATGTCCTACAGCAGCCAAGGTCAAGTATGCCGAGCCCACACACACACACACACACACACACACACACACACACTAGTAGACACACATCTACAGTAAATGCATCATGTGTTCAACTGTGCATTATGTCCTCTCATTTCCCCCCTTTAGTCCACCAGAGGGAATGTTTCGATCTCAAGGTGCTGAAAGGCAGATGCTTCAAATGCATTTCGCACAAAAGTGGTGGCTCAAAATATCACATTAACATCACTTAATACGCCCACAGGCAGTTCAGTTTAAACCTGGAACTAGACTGTTTGTCTTTGTAATCACATCTATGGACTGGAGGTTAAATTAACTCCCCCCTATTAGGAATTTATTGGCTGTATATAGACAATTAATGGCTTCTAGCATGCTGTAATGTAGTTGTAAACAAATATAAACACATTTCAAACTGTTTATTAAAGCATTTGGTCTTTGCTATAACTCAGGCATTCATACCTGCCTGATAAACAGTAAATGAATGTTTCATAACACAGTTGTAATCATATCTAAATATATATGTTATGCTTTTAAATACTAGTTTTTAGCACATCTATAGTCAGTTTTAAAGTGTTGCTTAAACACAATGTAAAATTATTATGAATCAATATATATAAATACCTTACTATAGGTTATCCATTAATTTATTCAGAAAATAGAGTTCGGTGTAAGATGAGAGGAAAAGCGTAACTATCATCAACTGCACACAAGTACTCAAGTAAGTGGAGAACACTTTACTTTAGGGAATAAATAGTCAGCTTTATTAATACAACATTACTCTGTATTCATTAGTGCATCACATTTTCTGAATGATCTGGACAACTTGGTTGAGTCGTACCCACACCTTTTTACACAAGTCCATGTTTTAGTTTTTATCTGGAGCCAGAGCCAAAATCAACCTGCTTCTTGGATTATTATTATATCAGATTCTAATATACAGTACACAGATATAATCAGCAGAAATTACACACTGATTTTGTTGTACAAATAATCCATGTCCAACAGCACTCTCTTCAGAAGTAATTCATACTTACAGCAAAAGAACAAATCAGCAAAGTATTTAGCTTTTCTAAAAAAAAAGAAGGATGGATGGATAAAGATGTTTAATTAAGGTCTGTATTGTTCATAAATATTAATGATCAAATTAAAGATAATAGTTTACTAGAACTTTATAGTAATTATTAAACATTTGTTACATGAATAAATGCACAAATCCTTTGTAGGTTAGGCTTAAAGTTGGCATTTAAAATTGTTTATAATGTCCAGCTGTTAGTTTTAAGATTCCATAAATTCATGAATAGTGATTATAAAATATTTTACAGTGGGTTATAAAGATTTTTGTAAATGTATACAGCAGGTTTAAAACTGTTTATGAATATGCTTAAAGGTCCTGATGAAATATGATTGTATATGATTACAACAAATACATTAATACATTGTGGTGTGTTATTTTGTCCCATAAGTCATTTATTAATTGTTTCTATACTTACAGATGACTAGTAGAGCATTGCTAAACAGTACGCATCACAGATACACAGAAAGATTGGTTATTAAATTTGGAACAAAATAATTTCTTATTAACAATCTAACTTATAATAAATGTCTTGAAGTGCATCTTATCATAAGTAATATTTATACTGTATTCCATATTTGATCTAAGCTGCAAAAAAGCGGGTAGATAATTAGGAGAGATTGTTCGTATATTTACTGCGCTGTGGCTTGTTGATGAGAACTGTAAGATGGGGAAACTCAGGAAAAAACAGTTGCTTAGGAGGTGCCATGTCCTACCAATCACTCTCCCCTTCTAAAGGGGCTCCAATGGCACCTGAGGGGGAATCTCATGGCTGTCATCCCAGAAAGCCTGCCGCACTGATGCCTGCTTACCATCTGCTCCCCATATGAGCAAAAACAGGCAATTGTCTCAGAGAAGGCACCTCAATCACACTGTCATTGAACTAATATACTTTAATATGTTTTTGGGGTAGGTTTGCACAACATCTTGGTGGAATCTGCAGTGCTGAAAGTCCCTATTTGGCTCTCGGAGATAACAGTAAATGATTGTGTGTGCATGCGGTGTAGGTCGAGTGCGTTTGAAATGTATATCACAGCCGTGCCCTGTCTCAGCGTGGACTTGGCATCTGACAGTGAAAAAAGCAGAACAGTGGGACCCTGTCAGCGTTACACTTCCTGTAAATAACCCCTCCATGCCTTTGGTTTTATCATTCCCTGCAAATGATTCCAGGCCCCTCCAGAGTCGACAAGAAATAGCATTATTTTATGGCATGGAAAAAAGAGGAGATAAAAAGAGGAGCCGGGGAGAGAAAAAGGGAGATGGGGCTAAAAAAGGTCCTTCAGGGAACATGGTGTAAATGAAGTTCCAGGAATGACACAGGCGAGCAATGAGGCGTGGATGGAAAATATACGCTGCACATCATCGGATAGAGATGCCAGTGAAAATGGCTTCATTGAAGTGTCAGCCCTCATCCATCAATCAATCATCCGCAAGAAACAATAACGCTGCGGCGATGGGGCAGCTTTTATGGGGCTTACTCATGGGTATCGGAAACAGCACTTAAGTGTAGTTCTGACACTGGGAGAAAAACAGAGGTGAGGTGCTCAGCTTATTCCACATGCAGGTAGAGCAGATAGGAGGGGGGAGGGACTAAGTATACAGTGCCCGCCTGACTGGAGAGCTCTGGACAGACGAGTTTTTATCTCCACAACAGCAGCCGATTTCAGCTTCTCCTATGTCCACTGTGTCCAGAATGCCTGATATCGATATTTTAGGTGGCTACGGTGATGTGTATTCATAAACCAAACTGCTGGGCTCATTCAATTTCGACCTGATGATGGTGCTGCATGAAAAGTCAGGAGACTCACCAGACTTATTAAGATTCATCCTGAGGTGAACATGAATGTGTCAAACAAATTTCATGGCAGTCTGTCCAATAGGTATCATTTCATTTAAAACCACAAATGTCAACCTGCTGGTGACACTAGAGGAAAAGTCAGGATTCACCAAAGTTGCTTGGATTCATCCTCTGGGGACCATGAATTTCTGTACAAAATGTCAATCCATCCAACAACTGTTGCGACCAAAGTGGTGTATCCTGTGAAATCAATTTTCTTGGCAATTTTATTAATATACATATTTTAGGTTTTTTTACTTTTTAGTATAATGTATGTGTACACTATGTGTGCATTATATCATGGTGATTTCTGTATAAGTGAAAGATTTATAATGTCTTTCTTTGTCATTTTTAAAAAAACATCTTGCTTCATTTTTTTAGTTATCACATAATCACTTTTTCCCCTCTGCGTTTTGACTCTTGAGCTGCTGTAACAACAGACTTTTCCTCATATAGGATTAATAAAGTTGATTTTATCTTGTCTTATCTTCAAATAGATAATGTATCTTTGTATCTATTTTATGCATCCTTTAGTTTCTCCTCAGTTCATTGTTAAATTTGATAAAATAGTCTTTTAAAAATCAGGTAGTTTTGCTGTTAAAGTTGTCTGCCATGATATTATATATTAGCCTACATATTAACAGCAAACAAAAATCTTTGTGTGTTTACTTTCAAATAACCTCAGCAGACTAAAGGCACCGAACATAGAGCAGCACATTCTTCAAGGCTATATCGTTGTTCAGCGCTCTCCCAACATAAAAATACACACACACACACAAAAATGCTAAATGGTCCAACAGTCGCTTTTGCTGTATGTGAGCCCTTTGATTTCCCCAAACCGAGTCTCTTGATGGCTTCTCAGCAACGTGAAACATGACACGTCATCCATTATTCTGTACATGTGCCTTGCTATCTCAGCCCGCTCCATATGGCCCCTGTTGTCTCCAGACACCCAAATCCCTTTCCTTAGGCCAGGGGCTGTTTTTGTGGGAACCATTACATTGCTCCTCTTCCTCAGAGGAATGGGGTGACGATGATGAGCAATCACAGCCAGAGCAGACTTTCTGCCTCAAATTCTGACAGGATATTCAACAATTGACCGTATCCGCTTTGTTGGCCCAATTGCTAATTCATGCAAGTTGACAATCTGGAGGCAACAATTATGAGTGATGAAAGGACTGAAAATAAGAGGAGAGAGCACTTAAGGGGAAGGAGAAAAACATGAAGTTTACTTTACACGGAGGGAGGGAGGTAGGAGATTTGATAGTCATACTACTGGAGAGAAAGAGGGTGGAATTGCTAAACACATCTTCAGTCACAGATAAATGTATCCACAACTGCTAAACATAACCTCTTCTAAAACCAAACACTCTGAACAGATGAATGGATGGCAATGCAAGCATAAAATGCCATTTGTGTACTGGATTGTGCTCTGAAATGGCTGCTGCGTGAATCCTTATCACACAAAACCTAATGTGATGAAAGAAACTCGATAAGGAGCTGTGAAGACCTCAGGTGTTTAATTATGCCAAAGCATTTTGACCAAAAAAAAATCCCAAGTGAATTTGCATGAAACATGGGTAATTTCTTGGGTTGTCCTTGTCTAAATTTCTGTGCATAATTGGCAATGAGGCATGATATTGGGGAATAAAAATGTACGATGTGGTCAAATAAATAAAGTTCTAATCGTCAATAAAATCTGTTTTCTGCAGCTTGTAAAAGAAAAATGCTCGAGAGATGCTGCATGTTATGATTTGATGCATTACTGTATCAAATCAAACATGATTTTAGGCTCCTTTAAGCCCAGCAATGATGCAGTTTCATTAAAAAAGGCCTGCGGTGCCATTCATCTGCAAGGAATAAAGACGTAAAGGTAAAGGTCAGGACAAATTCCTGGCAGAAATGCACAAATTTGAACATTTCTTGAGGCCCCCAAATTACAGAGAAAAACATACAGAAAGGAAGTAAACAGAGAAAATTCAAAGTGTATCTTTGACTATCAAAGGGACTTTTGACATGAAAACCCTGGCAGCATTCTGGACACGGGGATTGAGAGTAACGGGATGCATGTCATAAGCTGTTGTCGACTTGCGTTCTCTGCCATGCCTTTGCACTAAGTTTGCCATAGTGTGGGGGAATATGAGGGTGATGCTAAGTGAAATGCTCATTTTGCGTTTGTGATTACCAAGGCCCATGGGCGATATGCACTAATGTGAGCTAATGCAATAGATTACACAGTGCTGGCCCAGGGGAACAGACAGCAAACAGATGTGGTCTACTCAAAAAGGGAGGAGGAGGGGGGGGGGAATCAAAGTTTAAAGTGTTCAATGTGGTGAAGATTGTCCTTTGCAATTTGTTGTTTACAGAATGCTCTGCTGTGATAGGTTTTGTCAGCCTTGTCCGTTTATAGATATGGGAAAATTCAACAATAGTGTGCTCATGTCTTGCAGATGTAGAAGCTATTACCAAACTTTTCTCAGGAAGCGTTTCAAGGAGTAATACAAAGCAAAAAAAAAAAAAAAAAAAAAAAATCTGCCCTGTTCTGTTTGAAACTTTCAACCGCACCGTTATCAGTGACGTCACGGCCTGTCAGGCGTGTTGCCTTTGACGGCTGATAGGCAACACCTGTGGGACAAACACCAATTAGGGTGTGACCACAAGCACAGCATACTTATTACTCTAAGTTTCAAACCAAAGAGAGCGGTACAAGCCTTTTCTTTGTGCTGTGTGGACTTTTTAAGGAAGACAAACCCTGTGTGTTATAATGTCTGCTCAGTATCAGGGCTGACACTCGTGTATTTTGCACTATAGGTCTGTAATTTTTACCTCAAACTGGCCACAATGTACAGATTTATCATACCTAACTGCGCTCCATAGGTCTGCTGTTCAAACTGAACATGCAAGGCTTTGAAACCAGAATCGGACAAGGCCATAATTTAGACTTTGTAAATACTGCCATCTAGTGGTTAATCTAAGTCATTGATGGGAAAAGAATACACACCACATATTTTGTTGTTACGTACAATGTGAATCCGTACACATTTTTACCAGTGATACATTTTCATGCCAAGAAATATTGTTCAAACATTGTTTCTCTGTGCAAAGGATTTTTTATTCATGTTATAATGGAGGTCTACAGCTCATACATGTAGGCTGAACTGTTTCTTGTTAAGGATTGAAGATATTGGAGGAGTTTAGAAATGATAATCACGTTACTGCAATATCCTGCATATTGCAGTGCACTGATGATAGAACTGAAGTGGAAAAGGTAAATGATTGGGTATGGAAAAACAATGTAGCACTGGATTTATCCACATTCAGATCACTGCTTTTTTGGATCCAGGGCCAGGCTGGTCAGCAATCCAAAATTAAAGCTGTCACTGCAGGGTGTCCCTCTTGTTCCAAATGAAAGAAACCAGGCTAATGGGTCTCACTTTGAACCACCATCTCTCTTAGTCTCGGCACAGAATAATACATGCACATAATATTTTTTTTAAATGGGGAGGGGGACAAGCATCATTTGAAGTGTTGTGTCCCTACATCCCTCCACATGTTCTGGACATAGTTAAATCAGTGGTTCTAACCCACCTTGAGTATTAACCTTGGGTCAGATTGGAACCATTTACCAACCTACATCAAATATATATCTAATTCAAAATTGCAAATAGATTTAAGTTAATATGGTGGAATGTAAACATCTATCGTGCATGTTTTTGAGTTATTTGTCTTTTTAAAAACTGAATGTATTAATTCTTTTGTGTGTTCTTTTGCATATCTCTAGTACTTTCTTTAAATTATAGACCTTGTCCCATGTATATTTGTGTACTATCAACAACCATAACAGCAGAACCTAATGATGACCTTCTAAACAATAAAGTCTAAATAGGAAAACATTTCTACAATCTAGAGTCTCAGTGTGTATTGGATTTGTAGGTTGATCACAATGCATTAACTGGCTGTTAGACAAGTATTTCAGCTCCAGGTATGTGTGATCTGTGCCTGGCAGATGTCCAAATTAGAGACAGGTTTGTCTCACCAAACTGTACCAGTTGCTGTCTCACTGAATGCAGGTCAGGCCCTCAAACTGTCACACAGCTGTGTTTGGTAGATTGTAGGTGGAGAAACAAATAGAGCCACAGAGCTTTTCGCCTCTTACTTTATTATTGAAATGTGTCATACAAATCTCAAACAATATTTTCATTTTTACATAAGTACAGGTTATGTGAATACCAAACAACAAATTAAGAAATAACTTAACCCAAGCCTTTCAAAGTTGGCAAAAATACTAAATTACACCATCGACTAAACAGCCTGGAACCTGAGACTTGTCGTTCACAGTGTGTAATTAATCGAGCCGTTAATCAACATAGCTGCTTTTGTATTTTTTTTTCCAAGCTACACAGTCGCACCACATCTAAATGGTTGCTTGATGACCAGCTGGGACTGACTGCTGCCACAAAAACAAACTCCTGAATAGTGACTAAATGCGTAGTCCAAATAATACAGCATGAACATTTAATACACAAACAGAAAAGCTCATGAAATTTGGTACATTTTACAGCTTATGGATCTGAGGCACCACTAAAGTAGATGATAGCCATTTGCCATTTCAAAAGGACAAATAATAACCACGAAATCTGTTCTGTGTTTAAAACTGGGCTTGTAAATACAAAATGTGTCAAAGAAATCCACAACCCATATTGTGTTACAGTTAAACATGTGCCACAGGTTGATGTGGCCTCAGCAGTAGTTGTTCTGTCACCAGATGAGTTTGTGTTTTATGTGGTGCCTGACAAACACATGTCCATCTCTATACGCCGAATTGAAACAACTGTCTGTAGTTGATCGATGACTGGGTATAGAGGCTCAGCTGACATGACAGCTACAGCAGCTTTACAAAAATAACAGTGTCTCGAGCACAAAATGAGGTAGACCACTTCAACATACACAGGACTAGTTAGTGTGGCTTGTTTGTAAACCACTGGGCCGAAGCCATCAAGTTATTCCACAGAAAACCCCCACACCCTTCAGTGCCTTGGAAAGAGAAAAAAAAAAAAACGTGCTTAATCACTGCCTGGACATCAACAGTTAATTGACCAGAGCAGCAATTTTCACACAAATTATATTTCTTAAGTTTTTACTTAATACAATTCTTATGTACTGAAAGCTTACAGATATATCCCACATACACATTTTACTGTTATGTCATAGACACTTACAGATATCTGAACATTAGTGTGGGTCAAATATGGATTAAGCAACAGTTTTGAGTGTGAAAAAAATATCATAGTGCACACCAGTGGAATAATATCATCAAAGAGAGGTGATCGGCACTTTTCCACTCAAAAAAAGAAAAGGAAAAAAGAAAAATGTACACTAAAGGCCTCTGAAATGTCTATGCAACACAATTTTCCTCTATTGAAAACATATTAAATTAGGAGAGCCTAGAACCTTTTTGAGCACAAACCATCTCTCTCAAATCTGTACATTAAACAAACTTTCCAACAAACAAGAGGTTCTCCAAAATAAGGTAGCAGCACAGTTCAAATCTAGAGAGAAGGGAAAAAAATACTTTATATATTTCCAAATATGACTTGATTCACTTCTATAAAGTACCAGGTGAAACTGTTCAGAGATTCTGGCCAGGGTTTGGAAATCAAACAAAGCTCCAATTTTATGTATTTTAAAATATGTCTGAGCCTTTTACCTTGGTGCCACTTTAGGTACTTTTGTCAGTGGTCCCATAGCGTTGATTAGGGAAAAGGCCTGAGGGGTCTCTCCTCTGCAGGCTGGGCAGACTGGGTAAATGTTGGTACAGCACAGTTCTGCCCCCTGAGAAAAGATCTTTCATGTTAACTCTACAAATTGCTACAATATGCAGATATAATGTAGCCTCGTTTGATTAAACTACTGTTTGTACCTCTCCTGAACCAGCTCACCTAATACGTACCTGCTCTTGGGTTGGCCAGTCCTCCGTGACAGGGGTTGGCTGGTGTGCTGTGATATAAAGATGCCAGATCATTGGGTGTGTAGGAGCGCAGAAGGTTCATCATGCTCCACTCACTGTCCAATCCGCCTCCAATAGCTGGAGATGTAGTCTTCAAAGGAGCCAAGTTCTCAGAAGCTGTGGATGGACCTGATCCCTGTGATGTGGTTTTCACACTTCTACCCCCGACATGCAGCCTGCTGGATCCATCCACTGTTGGCCCTCTAAAGCCAGGCTTCTCACCACTGTCAGCTTCCCTGCCTGGAGGTACCACATACTTTAATCTCTTGCTGGAAGGTTCACCAAAATCCATCTGGGGGAGGCTCCCAAATCGGCTCGACAGGCACAATCTGGCAGCGTCTGAGTGCCAAATGACACCACTTCTCGCTGGGTAACTCCTCTCGCCAATTCCCACTCTGTCTGGGGGGCCCGGTCGGTCCAACATGTACTTGCTTCCTGTGTTGGGCTTCCTCAAGAGCTCTGTATACCTGGAGGATTCCTGACTGGGATGTCTATCATTGTTATGTCTCTGATGCTGGGTCTCCTGGACCACATCACGTACGGGCGCATGGACAGGGGACTGTTTAGGGCCATTAGATGGGTTAACAGGTGTCTTTTCTTGTGGTTTTGCTGGTTGAGGAGGAGGGGACTTGGTCCGACGAGGATGGCGACGGTCAATCATTGGAAGCGGGGTGACATCCTTCCCATCAAGTGCAGGGGGGCAACCAGTAAAACGTTTCTGCTTCAAACTGCCTCCAAATCCATTCTTTTTTGTACTGTCTGACTTGTCTTTATGGGTCAGCTTTTTGTGCATTATCAGAACCTCTGGGTACATAGTTTTATATGCACAAAACGAACAGGCAATTGGAATTAATGTATTTCTGGGTTCTGCACTGGCAGGGATGGAGAGAGACACTTTTAAGGACAGATTTAATGGGGCCTCAGAGTTCTTGTCTTTTATCTCCTCCCTTTCCATTATCAGGTTAACAGGTACTGGGCACTTTACGACATCATCAATCGGGGAGTTAGCAATTAATTTCTCATGCTCAGCATTCATCTGGACGAGTGGTTTGCCAAGCTTGCTATCTATGCTATCAAATCTGTCCTCTGGTGTTCCATTGGTGCATGGTCTTGCTCCAGGAACCCAAAGTTTGGATCTATTTGGAGCCGAATCATCGTTGTCTTTTCCATGTTTTTCATTGTTAGGAGAGGGCACTAAAGGTACAGGTTTGCTGGGAATGTCCACACAAGGTCTATCCTTGTGACGTCGATCCAGGTGGTATTTCAGTGATGTCTTCTGGGCTGCAGCGTAGTCACAGTAAGCACACTTGAACGGTTTCTCGCCTGAAACAAACAGTTCAGTATGAAAATAGTTTCAAACATAAGTCTCAATATTAGACTTGCTGCATACAACTGAGTTAATGGATGACAATCTCACATAAATTATTCATTCAAGCCAGATGTTCTGAATATACCTGTATGAGTCCTCAGATGAACTGTGAGGTAATAGCTTGATCGGAATGATTTGGAACAGTAACTGCATGCTTTTGATCTTACTTTTGATCGATAAAAAGCATGTTCACCTGAAATAGACACAAATGCATAAATAAATACAGACAGAAAAAGGCCAAAAATAAATCAGAAAAACATGTGTAATTGTCCCTCCTATCAGCAGAGGGAGCATCTGGTAATATAGTTCTTTGAAAAATCACAATTAAGAATGTACGTGTGAAGCAAGTGTGGGTAGCTCATAAATTTACCCAGGTTTTCTGTCAGTGCTGCTTCCTCGAAGCTCTCCTCAAAGCCCTCTTCTGCCTGCTCCAGTGCGCCTACTCTTGACAACTTCCCATCAACAGGTGTTGGACTCTCTTCACCACCTCTCTCACGCTTGTGGACCCTGGAGTGGAGAACCAGTTGGTGGTAGGTCCTGAAGGTTCTCTGACATTCCTCACATGTGGTTGGCCTTTCTTTGTCCTTATGTTTTTGCATTAGCGACCTGCGCTGTGGTTCTAGGTTTTCTACTGCGGTCTGCTGCTGAGACCTGAGCTCTCTCCCTAGGACCTCTTTCGTAACTTTGTCTCCTTGTCCCTCAGACCAAATATTATTCAACTCCTCCTTATCAGAGCTGCATTCTTCGTTGTCTGTGCTGGCTTCTTGGCCAAGATCTTTAGTAGTATTAGGACCAACTGCTATTTTACCCTTTGTAGCAAGTTGCCAGGCCTGATATGTGTTGAATGGATCTAGCTGGGGAATCCATTTTGATGATCTCTCATTTTGCAAACTATTTCCTGAAGAGCGAGGCAGAAGTCTTAGACTGTGAAGAAATGTTTCCTGTTTGGCAAGGGATTCAGTAGTGCCTTCCATGTTCTCCTTGTCTTTATCTTTGCCAGGCTCCACCTCTCGATTATGTACTTTACTGTGTTCAACCAAACTGTCATGGTCAGGAAAGAAAAACCCACAAACCATGCACATTTTGTAAACAGTGACCACAGGCTCTGGAGCTGGGTCTTGGATGATGCCGTTGACTGTGACTGGGGTCTCCAGGTCTTGCTGGGCCTTGCTCTTTGCTCCTGATTTTACATGCATCTTCATGTGATTCTTGAGGAACCACGACTCTCTAAAGCGCCGTCCACAGACAGTGCAGCAGTAAGTAAAGTAGTCCTTGTGCTTCCTCATGTGGGTCTCCAGCTCACTGGCATCTTGTGAAACCTGACCGCACACTATACAGCTGTGAACCTCCTCTTTTTCAGGAGTGAGGCTGCACGGTTTGGGCCTGGGTCTCTCTCCCGGGATCCTGAATTCTGCTTCAACTCGAAGCACAGCTGGTTCAAAGAAAGTGGTGGGGTGCTGTGCTAATACATGGGGTCCTAGCTCATCCTGATGAGTAAAAGTCTGATCACAGAACATACAAGATAATGGTACACTTCCTCCAGATTGCAACATGGCCTTTTCTGAGTAGGCGGCATGTGGTGTCATGCTAGAGCCCGGCCCTGGGACGCTTGCACTGTTACTAACAAGAATATCTTGGGCAAGTCCATCTGGGCTCTCCACACACGGCAGCAACGAGTGAGTTGGCATTGTCCTCTGCTGTACACACTGTCCAGATTATTAGGAACCTGCAAACAATGGGAAATTTTTCTTTATGCACTACTGAATATCTAAACAGGATTAGGTAGCTACTACCTCACTAAAGATAAAATCAGTTTAAAACACACCACACAGAGAGAACGGCCTTCCCTTACACTGAAACAGGAAATGCATTTTTTAGCAATCAACTGCACAGACAACTCATTTCCTCTGACCACTGATAAAACATGTCTACCTTAAGCTTATTTTGTGAGCATCAATCATAAAATTCTGCATACTTGATATATTAATAGGATTTATATTAATGTATAGGCTCATACTGTCATTCCAGCTCACATTTATACATGTTATTGTTAAAAAAAAATAAATATTCATTGGTAAACTATAATTTCAAAATGAGATCAACTGATATTTGTCACTATTAAATATTTGTCAATATACTGCAGTTGAATAAAAAATCTATTTAAAAAACACTACATTAAACCATGAAATTAATATAAAATAATAAGCTTTTTCTGAACACAAATGACATTTAACTTCTCATTTTACAACTGTATTTGTTTCTTGATCACACCCAAAATTCAGGCTTGAGTCATATGGACTTTTGTCTGATTAACAATCAACAGGCTAAGATATAAAAATACTTTTATATTATACTAACCGACAATCCTTGGCTGCCTTGACTCACACATTTCACATTGGTGAGTGTTTTGTTTTCCTTTTTGTTTCGTGACCACTGGAACTGCCTCCTTGTGGTTTTGTCACAGTGGCCCTCTTAGCATGTATAATGAACGGCTTACATATAAAGTTTAAAGAATTCAAATCACACTATTAGTTTGATTTGAACAAGATGAGCAAGTTCACAAACAAAAACATATAGCAGCCTGTAGTTTTTTTAATCAATCATCAATATGTGGTTACAACTTTGTGATGTAGTTGATAAATGGGGAAATCCCAACTGTAGGTTTCTAGTCATTTTCCAGTGAATCACCTGGATTCACCTCAACAATCTAACTTTTTTAACATAACCCACCAGTTTACTGTGTGTTATTCATCTGGCTGTACTGGCTTTTCCTGTGTGTGTTTTTGGTTTAATCCAGGTGAGCAGGAGGCCACATAATGACCCAGTGTGATTTGTTTAAAGCTCACATGCTTTGTGTGTGAGGCTGCTTTGACTTTTACCACCTCGTTAAAAACCAGTCATGTTAGTTTACTGGTGAAGATGCTCAAAAAGGGAAAAGTTAGCGTTAATTTACTGAACAAAGTGTTTTTGAACGGAGAGGCTATTACATTGATGTTACATGTGCATAATAAGCAGAACACGAGGGACTGATTTATTTTCTTAACGACTCGGGTTGAAATTCATGTTAACGTTCATGTTGTTGAGCTTCCAATCAACAAGCTGAATTACGGTAACCCGACTACAAAAACCCGAAAAAAAAATCTCCTGACAACAAACTGGATCAAATCAACATCAAACAGACCTTTTATACTTACATTGATGTTTATTGATTATTTTAAAGCCACTTTGAAAACTTAAACCACCACAAAGCAACTTAACTTCATGCTAACGTCGCCAGGTCGTTAAAAGCACTGAACCCCATTCTAACGTTAGCAAACTGTTGTCTCGACTCAACTGTAGAAACTCACCAAACAATACCTACCAAACTCTCAATTTCCGGATTAATAAAGACACACAGATAGGACGAACGACTGGATTCTGTCCACCGAGAGCCGCTTCTTCATATCACAATCGGTCGCCGGCGGACAACTCGACCATTAGTCGTTTGTTTGAATGTGGATCATTTTTTGTTCGAGTTTTGGTTCCGAGTCTTCAACTGTGCAGCTGTTGAGCTCCGGCGCGCGCTCCCGATGTTGCTCTGAGGGAAGATGGAGCGCGTTCACGACAACCTCAAAAACCCCAACAGGGCGGTCACGTGATCACAAATAACAGAAAGGGATTAATTAAAAAAAGAAAAGAAATAACTAATAAATGTTAATTCTAAAACGTGCAATGCATTAGATTATCAGTCTAATATAACCTGCTTTTAATACATCCGGCTACCTGAGCTACCTGACAATCATTTATCACTGTCATGTGGTTTTGATTTGTATTTTAAATCATCCATGACACAATTCAATTATTTTATACAGTGAAATCTGATATTATATAAAAGTTTTGAGTGTGACTCTTGGCTTCACTTTTTGATATAAACTCACCTTCTATATATGTAAAAGGTCACAGTTTGTGAGCGGATTAGATCCACAGGCTGCACAACAACCCTGTTTGATATGTAATGCTGCATTGAGCCCACTGGAAGTGTGGCCCTTCTTCTTCCACTCTTCTTTCACATCATGCATCAGCCGCCATGTGGAGATGGGGGAGGGGTGCTTCAAACTTCTCACAGTAACATGAGGGGTTTTTGCAGAAGCAGGTTGGTTGAGTCATGAGAGATTTCACCTCCTTCCTATTTCTAAGACATAAAACATGGCTGTCACCAAAACATATATCTGATAAAGTCATAATCCAAATGTAAATGCATGATCTTTCTACAGCCTGTTATGAATAGAGGTGTCCATTAAAACTTATAATACTATATTATAATACTTAATTATGACAAAGGCAATGTAAAGTCACTGTTTGGTTGTGTAGACTCAAAATACCCCATAATAATAATAGTCATACACTGGTTTCTCTCGGATAAAGACCTTCACCTACAGTAGCACCCACTGACTAATGTGAAGTTAAATAACAGCCCCTCCTCCACCCTGCAGCCCTTCCAAAGAGACACCAGCATTGACGGTAGCTTAATGCCATACATCATACAATCAATGAAGATATTCTTCAGTGTACGCTGTATAGAGACACACACACCCTCCTCCCGAATGGCAGCAATGTCTAAAAGAAAAAACTTTATCAGTGACCACTCCCAGCTAAGGAACAGTGAACAAAGACTGGAAGACGCCATTTGCCAAAGCCATCTCTCATGTTAAACTGGGTTGCTGCCTATTGTATAGGCGATTAGGAACATTTTGCCTATCTATTAAAAGTTAGTTTTGTTGTTACCAAACAGGTCAGACTAATGCAGTTTCCTTTATGTCAACACAAGTTGATCTGCAGGTTTGGCAGACATGCTTCAACAAAGTCAATATAGTATGTATCATTACTGAAGTCACCAGATTAACGATCAAAGTCTTGTAAATGTCACATTGCTGCCAAAATTAAAAGAAAGATGCCATTGACAGTGTTAGTGAATGAATAGTTAGGCTACATATCATATTAATCATGTTTCATTTTATTTGTATGAAAGTAGAACTTTGTAGTTGTGATTTGGATTTGTTTTGTTCCTCAAAAACAACTGTTATGATGCCATGTATTTTCATTTTCAATCAGCCAGACAAAGTGAACTTTTGTATTTGTATTTGAATTATTTCATAATGGATGTAATTATTGTGTACATGCAAATAATGATTCAAATCATAAGCCTAGACATAAGAGCTAATATTGTTCATATAGTAAACAATTTGTAATGCTTATTTAATCTCATTAAATCCCACCAGACTGTGGGTTAAATAGGCCCCATGTTCTCAGAGTACCTACAGTGCAAACTAAGACATCCTGTGTGTGTTTTGCATTAGTAAGACTCAATCACTTACATGTGCTGCCCTAAATTAAAACATTTTTGTACCCCCTGCAATACTCTGTTTTCAGTTTTTGGTATTCTTGCCTCACCCCGAGATCCTGTTACACAAACAAGTCTAGTATGTTAATCAAAGGCACCACATGTGACACATTGAGGCCTCCCGCTCATTTCCTATTGTTCTGCGACCACAAAGGCTCTGTGAAAGGCTATCAATCTGGAGAAGCAGTATGATGCCTCAGGATGATCAAATTGCCAAGAGATGTTGTAGCCCATCATAAAAGCACACTCAGTGTTGAGTGTATAGTCACATCTTTTTCTTAAGTAAAAGCAGCAATACTGCTCTGTAAAAATATTCTGTGACAGGTAGAAAAATAGCAGAATGTGCATAAAATATTTAAGTAAAAATACTTGGGCAGAATGGTCCTTCTCAGATAGTTATATAATAATATAAAGTATATAGTTGGAATATTATTACTGGTGCTACACAGTGTCATATTTTATAAATTAATCACATTGTTTGAGAAATATCTGTGAGGTAACTCTGCTGTTAGATAAATGTAGTGGTGTAAAAAGTACTAAAGGAAAAAGTAGAATTCTGCAGTACAGTACTTGAGTGAATCTACTTAGTTACTTTCCACCATTGTTTGTGTGAAAGTGTTGGTGTTTAGTCAGACAAATATTATTTTTATTGTAGATTCTGTTGCAGTTATTAAATTAGCATTCATGCTCTGTGGTGCTAATGACAGCAACAAGTGGGCCAACATTGTTTACTTTTAACTGATTTAATTAACTTTGTCCTATTGTTTGACTTTATGCAAATGTAATTTCTCTTCCAAAATCCTGCAAACTCATTGTCTCAGACTGTCTTCCCAAAAGAAGCCCACATGTATGCATTCAGTAAATTCTAATTAAAGATAAAGTAGCATCTTTGAAAAACTGAATGCTTGAATGAATAATGATGTATTCAGTAGACAGACGCGCTGATAGGAACTGGATCAGCGGATGGAGAAAGGCCGTGGTGGCTTCTTTTTGTCTTGACGTGTCAGGAGCAGCTGACTGCATTGTTCTCCTGCAGATTCACAGCCTGGCTTCTTTCATAATCCCAGTGTTGCTCCTGAAAGACACTGATAATATATAATCTCCTTTCTCACCCCAAGTCAGTAATGTTTATTCAATGCAACCAGCTGTTGTGTTGTTGATCAGCAGAGAAATTTTGTCAGTCAGCAAAAACATTCCTTTTCTAAGTTCTGCACATATTTGAAATATTTTGGTTCCTTCCTGAGGACAAACTGAGAAAATGGGGACTCTCTTTGTTGTACTGCTCGTGCACTGTTGTCTGTATAACCTTTTTGACTTTTCTTTATTCCACGTTCACCCAAGAAACAAAGAATAGAACAGTGGTGGTGGTCAGCCACACTTGTTCCCCACTAATGGGAAAATGCAATACAATAAAAAGAAAATAATAAATAAATAGACACATGAGCAAATAAGCTTAATCTGGTAAATATTCAACAGTCACTTAGCCTTTTTTTTTTTTTTTAAAAACATAGCGAGATTGGTGAACACTCTGACATTTGTTCTGTTGATTCTATTCAAAATAGTGTTTTTCTTATAGTATCATTAATATAGTCTGCTACGCTTATCATCAAAACTAGGAGAAACTAATGTCAGTATAATGAGTCTCCTGACCTTAATCTTCTGTCAAACACAAACTACACACTCTCAGAACAAAACTACATAAATATCTCATATTTGAAATTGGCAGATTAGGAGTACCACTACTCAGTTTAGACAGAGTTGCTTGTAAGAAATTATATTTTTCAAAAAGCAAAATCATTCTAAACAGTCTGTAGTTAAGCCACAGGGTTATCATAGATTTCATCATTACGGTTCTAAAGATTCCTAAAATGTTATGTACTCTGCATTCATAACCGAGCCATAAATACAATAGGCCACATTCATCAAGAATGTTTATAAGCTTAGAAATCCATTTGGCTCGTATTTAGCATTGCCACACTGTTTCTGCGGCAGCACAATTATCTTTACGTTGAGGTTAAAATATGATCACATCACTGATTTGAATATCAAGCAAATGTTCACAGATCACATCACAGTAACGTTTCAGTGTTTTGAATTGCATCAAAATAGCCTCAGTCATTTATAGGATTTCTGGTGTCAAACTGCAGATGCCTTTTGTCCCACCAGCAGGATGTAACATTCCCCAGCAAACCAACCCTAAAAATCCGTTGAGAGCATCTGCATCAGAATGCCTCCCTAACACATATGTGGTGCCTGCAAGGCCTGCTGATTCTGCCTCGGTTAATGTGAGACTGTCCTGTAGAGGCGAGATTATTATTAATGATTTGGTATCACATCAGAATTAGAGATTGCCGTGTCTTCTCGCTGGAATCCCCTTGAATTGTTTCACCCTCGTGAACAGAACAGACCTGCTACTAGCGAGCAGTGCCGTGATGCACATTAGTGCTGACAGCAGGCCTCCTGTCAGGCCTCCCTGCCCACTGTTCCCTTGTTCCACCCCCTCTGAGCTCAGTGCATTCACACAGTCACATGCATTGTCCTGGGATGAACTGCAGCAACATGGTGGTCAAGCAAATCTGGTGCAGAGTGCAATCTTTTTGCAGTGTGAAATTCTTACCTGTAACTGTTTTTGTTTTAGTAAACCAGCTCATATTTGTCTATGATTGTGCAGATGGGGATTGACCAGCCCCCATGAAATTTTTAATTGCTTTCATGATCGTACAGAAAAGCTGTCCCTTTATAAAGCTCACAATTCTGGCATTGAGCATGTAGAGACATGCAGCTGTTATCTTTTCGCCTGCACCTTTTTGTGCCGGGACACACAGATGAACACAGACTGAATTTCTTAATCCATCAGGAAATGGCGGTGAGGTTTAGTGTCAGTAGGCTACTATAAAGTTTTTCGCTTTAAGATAATGTTAAGTGTTTCTCATGATTTTATGTTTGATAATGAACATGAGTTCCTTGCACATACCAGAAATACTGCGTCACGCTGCATCTTAATTTGAAACAATCCTCAGGGGAAAGCACTGACAATGGACCACATGTCTCATACAGTGCTGGAACTACCTCCCTTTTTCTCCTTCAGTGCCATGGCAATTACTTTGATGCACAATTTAAAATGATCACAACTATTATAGAGGGTAATGCAAGAGGAGTGTGTCTCATTGATAACAAAGGAGCACTGTGAGTTATGCCTTCAGGGGCCGCGACTCATCACTTAATGGTGGGTGAATGGTGGGTCTGAGACATTACTATCTAAAACACATCCTTCCAGAGGCTTCACACTCTGCTATCCATCATAGAAATTACATCATAAAAGGTAAAAGAAGATTTGAGGGCTTCCTTTACCTGAAATATACAATTCCTTAGATCTTGTTTTACATCTTTTATCTCTAAGGTGTCTCATGGACTCTAAAAAATGTATAAATTAGTATTCAATGGTGACATCCAGCTGTCATCTCTCTGTCTGTCACAGTTACAAATGACAGCCTGCGCTGCGGCCAGCTTTCTTTTTTTTTGTGACCATGTCTGCCAGATAACTGTCGCTTGTCTGTCAGAGATACAAATAAATACAAAGAGGAATAAGGCCCACAGTATTTGCCTTTACACCCAACATAGCCAGGTGTGACTCACATATCACACCTACATTAATTAGCTCACAGGTTTAGTGCTTTTACTCGTTAAAATGATTTGAATGTCAATGGTGGAAGAATGTCATGAATGTTTGCACTCTGACTGTCTGTTCATTCCTTATTTTCTGTTTCACTTTTGCCCTTACTTGAACTTATACCTGCACTGTATATCTTTTTCTTCATATTTTGTATATCTTATCAATTCATATCTTCCCCTTGCTGTTTATTCTATACATACGCACATTATTCTGCGTTTAACTGCTTTTTGCACTTTTGGTTAGATGCCAAACTGCATTTCACTTTCTCAGTACTTCTACTCTGTGCAATGAGAATTGAATCTAATCTAATCATATTTACTTTTTGTCAAACTTGCTGAGTCACATATTTTTGCGGTCATTGCAACACCCAGTTATTGTTGATTGCATTTCTTGACAACTGTTGTAGTTTACATGGATAAAGAACGAACGAATGGTGAACATATTTATTGTCTTCAAGATAGCCAAAGTTACATAGATGCATACATACAAATAGGCAAACACAAAGCACGATATTAATTGCACATATGCCAAACACAAATGACTAACACCACAAGACTTCCATTAAATTACACAACACAAAGTGCTGCAATCAAATTAAAAGCTAATCAGCTGTGATTTACGACTAATGCAAAACGCACCACAAGGACACATTTGCCCAACGACACCATTTTGCCACCTCAGATGCGTTTGTTAACATAGACACAATCAGCTCCCCACAGACCAGTAAAGATTGTGATTTTCCCCATATGACCCAATACATGAGTGTTAGGATAATGTATGTATGTGCTTTAGTTGACATATAGCTTACATAAAGTAAAAAAAAAAAAAATCTGTAAGTGCAGTTTGTTATATGAGCACGCTCCTCTTATCAGCTCTGTTAATTCTAATGTCAGACAAAATTAAGAATTTTTTTTCAAGATCATTTCATATTAACCTCTGCATTGCCACAACTGCATGATTCCTCTGGTATGAACTGTAAAAATAGAACCTATAGGACAATGTGTTTTTAAATGTTTTTGACAAATGAATTGCTAAAAGAAAGGCACAGAACTGTCTATTGCATAAGCCCAGTATGTCAGGTGGCAAGAACAGAGAGAGAGAGAGAGGTCACATTAAATGTCTGTAGAAAAGTTTTCACACTCGCATTGCTATACTTGTCAAGACATTTATATGACCAAAAAATATATATATATCTCAACAACCTCACGTTTGACCATTTCAAATCACCACCAATTCAACTACCTCCCCATCTTTCTCACAAGTGTTCACATGCTTTAATCCTCCCACTCACATTTCTTTTCCTATTGTAACTTCTAAACCGTAACAAAAACAAAACATGTTAAAGTAATTCAATGGGGGTTGAAAGGGAGATGAGATAGATAGAGAGAGAGAGAGAGACAGAGAGAGAGATAAAGATTGAGTAAGAGCAAGAAAGGGAGAGGGAGTCTGTACAGGGGAACTTCAGTGGTGGTTTTGGTTTCATTTGGCCTTCTCAGCTGCTGGAGCAACAGTGACTGGCTCTGTCTGGACCCCGGCATCTGTCGAGTTACGTTTCTGACCCTGAAATTTAAAGTGAAAAACATCATAAATGTTTGTTCACTACAGTATCTTTACTACTTTAAAGAGCCATGACACCCATGCCAAATCTGAACTCATGTCTAACACATGAGATATTTATTTGCATCTGATTTAAGTCTCTTAAACCTTCTTCTTAATTCAAGTTATGGGGAACTTGGAACAAAATCTTTGTTTTATTTCCAAAAGTACCTCCTTTTTTTTATTTGTATGATTTCATTGAACTGCATGAATTGCAACACTGCATGAAATATGTGCCCTCTGATTCAGTCAAATTTGGAAACTGTAAGTCACTAAAACCAAACCCTGCAAAACAATTCACAGGATGTGTCACTCTGCTCTGTGAAATAGAGCCCACACCTTTAGTTACTTCGTGAGTTGCTGCTGCCATCTAGTGGACATTAAGCATATTGTAATACACAGGGCCATCAAAATAAGGCTGAATAAATGAACAGTAAGAAAAGTGATGCTCTTCTTACCAAAATTTTAAAGAACAGCTGGATGGAGTTCCTCTTCTCCAGTTTCCTGGGCACATTGGCTGCATCTTCCCCAGCTTGGGAGGCCACTGAGGCTGGTTTGTTATCTATAACTGCCTCTGATGACTTGCCTGTTGCTTTTGGTTCCTCCTTGGTTTTAACTGTCTGAGCTGCCTCTGCTGCTGCAGCCGGGGCAGGGGTCGCCTTCTTGGGATCAGTAGCCTGAAAGTGTTGTGCATTATGGAAAACTGAATTATTCCAGTGCTGCACCAGTCGTGGAGCCAATGTCTTACACAATAACTAATGTGCTCGACTCATTAAGGGCAGATGGACTTTGAGATGACATCAGATGTAAAATTTGAAGTGACATTAAGACGTACTAGTTGTTAGGATCATGTGTGTCTTGCAGCATTATGAGAGATGATCATAGAAGCACTGATGTGTGATTTTCAAATATAATAAAAAATGGAGAAAACACATCTGTCGAAAAGTTGTTTTAGAGCAGGTTTTAATACCAGATGTAATTGATGAAATTACTCTGGTTAATGATGCGTCTGTTCTCGAGAGGTCATTTTTCTGTATTTACCACTCCGGCTGTTCTCCTGAGGAGTCGAACTCCACTTGTGGAGGCCGCCTGGACTTTTGCTGTCATGTGGTCTAACAGTACCTCAAATTCACATTAATCTGTTACTTTCTGTTAAGTAATGTCACCACAATTCACACTCAGATTTTCAGATTTTTTTAAAGAGCCACGAAGACTTAACTGAATAGGTCCTTACTTTAGGCTTGAAGAGAGACAGGAAGGATGATTTCGAGGCAGTTTTCTTGTCTTCCTGAACGGGCGGTGCTGGTTCTGGTTTTGGAGCGGCCTCCAAGGTGCCGGCTTTTGAGGGATCTGCCTTCTTTTATCAACAAAAGCAGAGAAGAAAATACATATCATAAGCTTATTATGAATTCAAAGCATCTATCATTGAAGCTGGCAGTGTGAGGGCCGGAGCTGCCGCCTGTGAAGTGAAAGAGGAGGTAAAAGGGGGGGAAAATCCAGGATCTGAGCAGAAATTGAGGCAGATGAATCTGATAAGAACCAGATCCTTGTAAGAGTAAAGAAGCCCATGACCATCATGCACAAAAGTAAAGAATGTGATTGTCTGTAAAAAAAGAAAGAAAATAGGAAAGGGGATGTTCCTTTCTCCTTTAGAGGAACAGTTTGACACTTTGGGAAATACGTTTATTTACTTTCTTGCCAAGAGATGAGAAGATTGATGCCATTTTCATACCTGTTAAATATGATGTAGAAGATGGTTAGTTTAGCTTAGCATAAAAACTGGAATCAGTGTGGTAACAGCTGGCCTGGCTCTGTCTGAGATAATGAGATCTTACTGCAAAATCTTTGTTTTATGAGATGTGACGTGTTGATTAGTGAGCTTTAGAGGTGCTGGCAGGCGGGTTTTGTTACCCTCGGACAGAACCAGGCTAGCTGTTTCCCCCTGATTCCAGTCTTTATGCTAAGCTAAGCTAACTGGCTGTTGCCTCGTACAGGTATGAAAGTGGTGTCGATTTTCCAATCCACTGTAACTTTCTGCAAGAAACTGAATAATCACCCAACATGTCAAACTCCTTTAATTTACCTCAGCTTCTACCACTGGCTGCGGTGCCTCTTCCACCAACTGCAGGGACAGAAAAATTATTTTTCCCATCAAGTCAAATGTGAAGGAAATGCAATCAAAATCATGGGCTGACTCATCTGTCATGAAGGACAAACAGAAATCTGTGATACAATATCAATTGATTAATCAAAACACACGAAGAAAGTTTTTTTTAAAACTCCAAATGCCAAATTGCATGTGAATTAACTGAAATGAATGAAAGACTATATTTGGTTCAGCATAATAATTGGTACGTCTGGTACAGCATCATGTCAGAGGTGCCTGTAGAGTGAAGAGAATTAAGATTTAATATTCTCTTTTACAACTAGCAGCGCGACCCTCTCCTGAGGTTCAACATTATTTTCACTTTGTTCAGATGCAAATATGCAATTTAGAACATGGAGATGTGATATAAAGAGAGGATCAGATTATTCTACTCCCTGAAACAGACAAAACCCCCAGAGTGACAGCTCTCCTTTGATTTACCTGGACTTCTACACCTGGTTGTGGCACCTCCACTGGTGTCTCCTGCAGAGCAAAACTACTGTTTTATTGTGAAGAGATGCAAATTAAAGATGGATATGTGCAAATGTAATTTCCTGTCTATTCAGGAGCATGTCTGTAATGAACATCCTTAAAAGATGATTCAAGTAAGAACCAGTATTGTAGTGAAATGTTTCCTGAAAGACTTAAAATCATATTAGAAAACATTAATGTAACATTCCCTGAGTACAACAGAGAATATTGAGTGTACTCTCTAGTTTACCTGTACTTCTACAACTGGTTGTACCTCTACTTCTACTGCTGGCTGTGGTGCCTCCTTGATTGTCTGCAGGACAGTGAAGGAATTGTTGTTAGTTAAAGCCAGAAAGACAGAAAGGAAACGTCCTCGAAAACAGAGGAACTGTTTTTATTATGAAATGTTTAATATGTTAGTATGCAAACAAATGCTGACTAATGTGAGATGGTTAAAGGAATAATTTGACATTTATGTGCTTTCAGCATTAGATGAGAAGATCAATCTCATGTCTGTGAGCTAAGAATGGAGCAAAAGTTAAATATGGACTGTGGTAGAAACAGTGGTGTTAATACAAGACTTTTTTCCTGAGAGCTTTTGACTAAAGTCAGACTATTATTGTATGTATTACTGAAGAGTCACATTTTTGAAAGAGAATGACACGACCTGATTCTCCTGGATGAGTGTCAAACCAGGGTGGATATTATTTTGCACAAATGCTGCAGGTTTCAGTTTGGAAAGAGCAAATTGTTCAGTTTCTGCCACCTCCAGACAAATCAGCTCTTGTTCAGTTAGTAACAGGATGAGCCAGGGTCAGTTTGAGAATGTGATCATCTACTGTACCACTGGTGCAGTCTTGGCTCCACTTGCTGAGGCGCCCTTGCCTTTGGATGCCTTGACACCTAGCAGTACCTCAAATTCACATACAGTACGTTTCACACTACATTATAATCGTCCCTTATAATCATTTTCTCATCTTGCAATCTCCAGTTTGTTGTTTATTTACCTTTGGACGGAAGAATTTGCTCAGAGTATCTTTGGCTGATTTTCCTTTTGAGGCCTGGGATTCCTTTGCAGCGGCTTTTGGTTCGTCTTTTGGTGCAGGTTTTACAGCTTTGGCAGCTGCCTCTCCTTTGGCTTCCATCTTCGGAGGCTCTGGAGGAGGTGGTGGTGGGATAGACATTGCTTTGGGTGCTGCAGGTGGTTCAGATACTTGTGCAACCTATTCAAGAGAGTGTGTGTTAAAATAATGGCTCGTGTGAAAAACCATAGGAACTTTAACAGCAAATACATTTTAGGATAAACAATGGCAACATGCAAAACAGAGATCAAGATTTTGTCCAACATAAATTATTAAAATTGAATTAGTATGTAAAAAAAAAATTAGCAAATAAAACGGCATTTCTGCACATTAACTGAACACAGCTGTGTCCTGTAAATATATCCTTTCTAATGAGCTGCAAGATTTCTTATACAAATGAAAACACTTTATGGGCTATGTGCTCACAGTGGTAGTTGCCGCTGGTTGGTTCTCCTTCTGGGACTATTTGGCAACAGAAAAAGGAAGCAGTTAGAGAAATAAAGTTAAACTGATGCGAACAAATATTTGCAAGAAGCTTGAGTACGTGTCCTATGAATGCTTTTTGGCTATTTATAAATGGAATGTACTTAGAGAGAAGCAGAGATGACCTCAATTCATGCAGAAACAGAACAGGAACCTGTCTCTAGTTCCCAAACTGGCCACCCCAGTGTTTAATATATAATAATCAACTCTTAACATTACTGTGTTTTCTGATACAGCTTTGTAAACCAAAATAAGCATGATAAAAAAATAGATATCGAACAAATTGAGCATCAAAACCATTCTCAATCAACCCATAATGATACAGTCAGTCAATTTAATCAGCAAACATGTTTTATATGTGATGTAAAGCTTCTTGAACATCTGTTCACCTGATCTTTTGTGGCATCAGGAGTAGCTGTTTCCTTTTTGGTTGTTTTAGTGGGAGTCACCTGCGCAACAAGGGAAGGAAAATTAACCATCTTCAATAACTTTTATTCATGCCATGCAAAAAAAAAGAGAATAAATAAAGTGCCCGTCTTTCAAATGTTAAAAGAATATGCATTGTTATTTCATAAATCTGGCAATAAAGCTGCAATGTAAAACATTTAGAATCAGCATACAGAGCTGATGTAACAGGAACAGAAAAATAATTATTTGTATAAAACAGAAGCCTTTCATGAATGCAGACATAGGCCTTTATGATAAGCTAACTGAGGCACACTGAGGTCCCTGACAGGGCACATACAGTACATGCGCTGTCATTGTGACAGCCATTGTGCTCCGGAGATGGCGTAGGCCTGCCCTCGCTCTATCTTCACAAATCTCAACTTCCAAGTGCACAGGCCTCCCTTGTGAGCTCACACTATGGGTTGAACAATAGGCCACCACATTCCCGCATGTTCAAAGACTTGATTAGCATGGGGCTAGGGCAATGGTAACTCTTTAAAACGGCATGAATCCAAAAGACAGCACGATGAAGAGGAAATACAATAGCTGCTTGTTGTAGGTTTTCCATCAGGCTCTGTCATCATGGCAGATTTAGTTATGGATACCGTTACTGCCATGAAGCTCCCTTTTCACATACCTCAACACAGAATGGGAGGAACCACACACACACACACACACCAATCACGTTTAAACAGTGCGACTTCACAGATGAATTTATTATCACTGATCTCAGCTTTATCAGGCAAATGTCAAACACCAAATGTCTTATGGCTTCAGTGAGGCTTTAAATAGAAACATACAGAACAGACATTAACTTCATTTTTGATGTTTAAGCAGTTTGCCTTCAGTTGGAGTTGCAGATAAGTGTTTTTTGCACTTTTAATTACAGCAATTTTTTAATGAATTTTATCCAAGAAGTCTAATTTTACAAGAGAAGCAATTAGAAATATCACATTCACATAAACCATACTTAATGTCTCAAACTGTGTCACTTACTAGTGTTTTGAAGAAGTTCATAACTGGATTCTCTTCTGGGTTACTCTCCTCTTGGGTTTCCACAGGTTCACTGTTTCCGTTGTCACTTTCAGGAGCTTTTTCTTCCTTCGGACCCGGGTTTAAACTCACACTCTCTGGCTGGGTTAATGACTCTGATTCTTGCTTTAGGTTAGCTGTCTCCTATACACCATCACAAAGAATTAGCCTTTGAGAATTATGTTAGAGCGGCGGAGCTGATATGCAAGCAGTGAGTGTCTTAATCGCAGCATTGAGATGGGAGCACAATTCCAACCATGCCTCTGCCTACTCGGGGCATTGTCAACAATCACCCTTTTATTAATGTGTGTGTCCCACCCCTCACTCATTGATATTCAACAATGTGTGAGAGTTATGCCCTGAGAAATGTCAGGAAACTCAAATACCTTGCAGTGTCCTGATTACTATCTTTAAACTGACCATCCCTGATTTTAACATAATTTTAGTGAATCTGTTTACTTCATATTTCCATCAGTGAGGCCTGATTAAAAATTTTGCCATTAAAATTTCATATAAAATTCGCTATTCTTTCTTTTCTGAAAGAATGTATTGAGGTTTTGTCACTCACCAAAAGAATGCAAATAAATTATGTGCAAAATCATGAATGAATCAGACATTTTTCAAGCCCTTAAATTCAGTGTTTTCATTTTATTGGAAAATGTTTCGGTATTTTACAATGTGATTTTTGTGTCGATGACATATATACAAACAGTGGCACTTGGCATTATTATAAAACAAAAATCATTTTACAATTCAGTCACAAATTACTACCAAATAGCATAAAACACCTAAAAAGGTATCCTAAAGAGGTAGAGCAATACTTTTCAAAACAAAGACAATGTTTGGACAATTCCTTCAACATTTTACAGCAGTTCTTCCTTTGGACCCACATGAATAGTAACAGTGATGCTGTATCCCAGTGAAGTCATATTTAAACCACCAAACCTAAATGCTGATTCTTCAACAACTGATGTACAAGCTGACTGTAGTCTGACAAGTAAAGCTTCCATGTCTCTACTTGCATCAGAGGTATTGTCAATCATTTCTACACTTTGTGTTGAATCTGTTGAGTTCACACTTGATTTACTCTCTTCAGTCTCTCCCTCTGTGATGATCTCTGGTGATACGTTCTCTAAAGTCGCAAGGTTACATTCTGCCACAACATCTACTGTGATGATTTCTTCTACAATAGTCTCAAAAAAAGCCTCGACACACTCTGCCACCAGCTCAACTGAGGTGGCAATTTCAGAATCTGCAGATTTCTCATCAACAGCATCCGAAATGTCACCAGCTTTATCTGTTTCATGTATTTTCTCATCTGTACCTTCATCCTCAGCTTTGTCAAGGATACATTCTGCAGCAACATTTTCTGTAATTAATTCTTCTACAATGGTCTCAAGAACACCCTCAACACACTCAGCCACAGGCTCATCTGAGGTATCAATTTGAGAATCTTTAGAGTTCTCATCAACAGCATTTAAAACCTCCCCGGATTTATCTGTTTCATGTATTTTCTTGTCTGTACCTTCATCTTCAGATGTGTTCAGGATACATTCTGCTGCAATATCTTGTGTAATGATTTCTTCAACAATGGTCTCAAGAACAGCCTCAACACACTCTGTAGCAGGTTCGCCTGAAGTGGCAATTTGAGAATCTTGAGAGTTGTCATCTAAAATGTCACCAGGTGTATCGGTTTCATGCATTATCTCATCTATACCTTCATCTTCAGATGTGTTGAGGATTACCGCCAGCACTTGTGGCTCAAGAGGGTTCAAACTCTCCTGGACAGGCTCCTCAGAAATGACAAGATTTGAATCAGTTGGTTCCACAGCAAAAACAGATGGACCAGCTGTCTCTTTATCCACATCTTCCAAAAGCACTTCAGATGGAGCAATATTCTCCTCTACAAGTTCCTCTTGGAGCGAAATGCAAGGCTCAGACTCTGCTGTGGCGTCTATCCCAGGCACATCTTCAGGTTCCTCAACTATGTTTTCGATAACTTTAAGCTTCTCTGAAATAGCTTCAACAACTGATTCCAGTATGTTCCCCAACACCTCAGGGATCGTATCTTCTTCACGTGCACTTGGATTGTCTTCTACAGGTTCCTCTGAGAGTGCAGGGATTTGTTCAAGTGTTTCAGCTCTTGTTTCAGATACTTCAGTTTTTCCTTCCACGGTTTCCTCAGAGCTTTCAGAACTGGCATCCACAGTGACCTCTCCTCCAATAGATGATTCTTGAACACAGGTATCTAACTCAACACTTTCTGGCTTTGCTTCAAATTCAATTGATAAAGCCTCTATAGCTTCTTCCTTCATCTCCTCTGCAGTTGTCTCCCTTGGCTCCTCTGAAATGGTAAAATTTGCTTCTTGTACTCCAGAAAGGGGAACAAAGGTGGTTGCAGCAATTTTCTCTTCTACCACATGGATACCGTTATCCACTTCAGGCTCCTGAGGAGTGATGGCACTGAGTTCAAATTCTTGAGAAAGGGCATCACATGCTGTCTCTAGTATCACCTCAGTATCATCTGTGACAACAGGAGTTGGTTCTGCTTCCTCAACTGTTTCTGGTCCCACGTTGGCTATCACATCTTCAGCAACCTCAGCACTCTCATTTGTAGTAATAACTTCAGGAATAGACTCAGGCTTGACTTCATCATCAGGAGAATTTAAAATATCTTCAGGAAGTTCCTCAACAGTGGTAAGTGCATTGGAAGGAGTCTCCACAATGACAGTTTCTTCACTTACTCCTGGTATGTCCTCGACAAAAATAGCATCATTAATGGTGACATCTTCACGGGCAGATTCCACCATAGCTATAATTTCTGTCACCAGAGGGACAGAAGATTCTTCTGCATGCATGTCCTGGTTTTCAGGTGTTGGATTTGACTCTTCACAAACATCCTCTGAGACCATAATCACTGGTTCTTCTTCTAGGGAAGGGACGCCAATTGCTTCCTCCGCCCCAGGAATGACAGCATTAGACTCAGGTTCAGTGGCTTCAATCAGCACAATATCAGCTGACATGTCGGTTGCTCCTTCACTGTTGTCTTCAGTAATAACTTCATGAACACTTGGCTCCGACATGTTTACAGCAGCAATGTCAGGAGATTCAGAAACAGCGGCGAAAACTGCCTCAACGCAATCCACCACCACTTTCGGAAGGCTTACTAACATCTCCAATGGTGCAGTTTCCTCAACATTCTTCTCTTCTGAAACTATTTCAGCTTCTATAATGGATTTGTTTGGGTTAGATTCTGGTTCTGCTGCAGTTTCTGACTCAGCTTCATTCACGCTCTCTTTCTCAGGATGGTAGTTTAGGATTTCAACACTGTCAGTAGCTTCTACCCGCTCCGCTCTGAACACTATATTTTCATACACGATGTTCTCCATGATGACCACTTCTTCAATGATGATCCCAGCTGTCACGTCGTTTAAGGGTTCCTCACGTGCAGTCTCTTCAACAACTTCATCCGCAATGACAACAACAGAATCATTCAGTGAATCTTCAGCTGCTGCTGTCTCCATCATGACTACCTCTTCCACTGGGCCCTCAGTATTAGTGGTTGTATCAATATCATCTTCATCGCCAGTTTGTGTTGAAATATCTGCCTCAGCTTTTCTGTTCGTTTGCGTTGATATTTCAGCTTTTTGTAGATATTCAAAGTCTTCTCTGTGCTCGGCGATGATCGCGGTGGCAGCTTCGTTTCCACTTGAGCCCGACTCCTTTATCATGAAAATCAACATTCATGTTTTAGATCAAATACAGTTGTTTTTTGTTTCCAGGACACATATGACAACCATGTGCTTGATCACACTGTGACTGGCTCAGAAGAAAAAGAAAAACCCCCACACACTGTAATGCTCTATAGTACAACAATCCTACAGTAAATACTTTTTTTATTTGCTGTTGAAACAGTGTCCCTGAAGTGTTAACTGGCAGTTATTGATGCATTGGAATTGGAATGCAATATATTGTAAGGTGTTTTATGCTCCATATATGTAAAGGAGTTGGACAAAATATTGTAAACACTTTGAATATAATGCTGTCCAATACTAAACCTTTAAAGCTTCAAAGTTTACCAGTTTATTACACAACTGAAGCTGTTGAACTAGCAACATTTTTTAAGTAAGGTAGTATTTAATGCAGGGTTGGTGTGTGATAGTGCATTACAAAAAAAGGTTAAATGATTTTCTAAAAGAGTTGGGAACTATAGTTCTTAATAAATGCTACTCAAACAGGAGTAAATTCTACATTTGTTGAGCACTATTCTTAGTCATGGATTAACACACAGTTGGTGCTCTATATATTTCCAGCAGCAGGAAATAAATACATACATACACTGGTATGTATGTATTTATTTTTAATATCTTTTGAAAAACAGTAGATGTCTAATTATATCAGTTATATCAGACGTTTACAGGCAACACCTGTTAGTAGGATCACCACATTGTTGTTTTTTGTCTTTTCATGGGATTTGGTGACAATGGTGAAAAATATATATGTATATAGTATATACTGTGTATAGTATCACTGGACATATCGTTTAAAATGAACATGAAAGTTCACTCACCAGCTGTGGATCAGTGGCAGGAAGACTTACATCCAGTTGATCTTCATTCAAGGTCTCTTTTTCTTGAACACTCTTGACATGAGCTGGAGCCTCTACTTTCTTTTTGAACATTTTGTCAAAAAGATGAACTTTTTCTCCTTTGCTTTTCTTCACCTCTTCTCTCTGGATGGTACTTTCAAGGATTTCAGAAATAACTGGGGCTTGGTGAGTGCCTGATTCGACTACTACGTAATCGGTCTCAGTTGATTCTGTGTCGAGGTTTAAAGAGTGGGAGCCCCCGTTTTCCTGGACTATGCTGTCGCCATTAACTGCAAAAAAAGAGAATCCATTATAAAAATGTAAACAAAGGGGCCACCAAACTGACTTATAACTCTTTTAATACACAAACGAACACAAGATAAAAACCTGAATTGTTAGTTTTTCATTTATTTAAGCATGTATGTTCTTTATTTCGTCAGGTGTTACTAATTGGGACTTCAAATAAGTTCCTGATATCTGTGTCACTACAGTTGTCATGACTATTAGATCTCAAAGTTGATTTAAATATTAAGTTCTTATGTTAAACTCATGCATGATATCTGCTTGTGCAATGTTCCATGAAGTAAACATGCGCCAGCCGAGGCGAGAAAGCAACATTATCTTGATCTCCAGAGTCAACATTAGCTCTTAGACAAACTGACAGTGTGAATCCTACAATATTATTGTCACTGCAGAGATACAAACCACACCATGACAGATCAAATAGTTTGAGCTTCTTGTCAATGTGTGAGACTACGCCTATAGTTTACATTGGAAGCCTCGAGACATAGTCCAGCTGGGAGTCACTGTGTTTACAGAGCATCACAAGAGTCCAAAGGACTGATCCAACATGGACATGGAAAGATCAGCTGGTTTTGTTTGTCACAAACTGAGATACAGTATTTTCCAGTAAAACAAGTTGCAATAAAGCAAAGAAATAATAGTCAAATATAAGCAATACGTAAACTTTTCTCATCTTCCAATTCTCCATATTTGGAGAAAAGAATTTGACAGTGACTGTGTCTGCATTCATGTATTACTTTCCCATTATTTACCTTAAAAGAATAAATGAAAAATCTCACTCACCAACAATCTCCAATCCATTCGTTGTGATAGTTGCAGAGAGGCCATTCACTGATCCATTTTCATGCTTCTCTGAAATTTTCCCATTCTATGAAAGATAATATATTTAATATCACTGGTCTATGTTGGCTCCACAGTTCACAAGACATTATCTACAGTGGGTTAAACTGGTTTTAACTGCAAACAGGCCTCTGAACAATACAGCATTTTGAAAAATACTTGGGGGTTCAAACCTTTAGTCCAAGAAACGACTAACATCTACTTTTCCATTTGCATCTTATTAACTGATTCAGAGTCCGAAAAGTTATACTGCAGGTATGAAGCATAATTTGTATAATTTTACCTTGGTTAGCTCTTTCTTCTTGGATTGCTCATTTCCCATTTTTCCCCAGTTGAGACCTACAGACACAAGCTTCTTAGGTCAGATTCAACTGAAAGAAATTAAATGGGAAAAACAGACATTATTTTCTTAGGTTGCACTGACAAACAAAGACACTGCAATAATTAATTTCTTTAACTGACAACAAACTGTCTTAACTTCAGTATCATTCAGATATCTTACCTTGTTACACTTCTGCAAGTCAAGCAAGTGATATTCTCCTTCAGAAGAAAATATAGAGTGTCTGTCACTCTGTCAGAGAGTTGGATTCACTGCTCCTTCCCAACTGTGTTCTGCATATAGACTGTTGTTAACAGGCTATTTTATGTGTGCTTTAAATGGGTGGGACTGTTTTTAAGTAATCAATTGGGTTTCCTCCAGTGAAAAGCCCGCCATCTGCCCAATAGAGTGCTGGAACTCTTTAGTAAAAGCTGATGATTAGCTCATTGTAATCTCTCTGTGAATTCTCTGAAAATACCCTGACGACATCAAAATGAGGTTACACTCAAGTCAATCACACTATGATAAGTCTGTACAGCACACTTTTGTTCAACAGATAGGAAATGTGTTTTCACCACAAGTGTTTTGTTAGCCTTTTTAGCTGACATTTTCATCTAAAGCAACTAAATGCATCCAAGCATGCTAAATATTAATACTACTACTACTACTACTACTACTAATAATAATAATACACTTGGTCAAACATTGAGAGATAAAACCAAATCTAAAAGAACAGCATTAATATGTTTCAATGGACATTACAAAAATATTATACAAATGCCTGTATATAATGTCTGTACATGTGGGTTTTTAAAAGCTGTTTAAATTAGTAGATGAGCAACTGCTGCATTGTTTGGGCAAGCACATAATGAATTACAGTCGTCCAGGTGGGAGGAAATGAAGGTGTGGATAAGTTGTTTCACCATGCTTTTGGCAATATTTCTGATTAGCAAATAGCTGTATTGAATACTCTTAATGTGCTGATTGAGGTTGAGCTACTGATCAAGAACAACTCCAAAGTTTCTATCTGAAATATTTCATGTTAGTTGTTGGTGTCCAATGTGGGTGTGACACTGTTGGAAATATGATCAGGACAAATAACCAGGACTTCATTCTTATCTGTGTTCAGAGACAGGAAGTTGGAAGTCATCCATTACTTAATGGCAGCAGTGCAGACAATCCAATTTTTGTTCACGATTTTCAGGGTTAAATGAGAGATACAACTGGGAGTCATCAGAGTAACAGTGGTGGGAAACAGGGATTAAATGGCAAATAACATGACCTAGCCCTGTGGGACCCCACATGACAGAGAGCAGTTGAAGAACTTAAAGTTGTCAACAGTGACTTTGAATACTCTGTTTGTTTGATAAGTAAGATGAAAACCAGTTAAGAGCAGTTTCACCTTGGCCAACCCAGTTCCTGAGTCTGAACTGCATGATCAGCTGTATCAAAGGCTGTGCTCAAGTCCAGCAAAATGAGAATAATGAGATTACCAGAGTCCACACTCATTAGGATTTGTTACTCTGAGTTGGGCTGTTTCCGTACTCTGGCTCTTTCTGAAGTCAGGCTGGAATTTGTCAAGTATATTGTTTCCTTTCATCATTTCTAAAAGTCAACATTTTTTGAAACCCGGTTAATTGGTTATAGGACCGTAGTTATGGGGGAGTGTTGGGTTTAAACCAGGCTTCTTACGGAGAGGCTGGACACACGTCTGTTTAAAATAGTCCAGGTCAGATAAAAGAGACTCGCTCACAATGCTAAGAAGCCAACAGGCATTGACTCCAAAAACCTCTTTGAACAACTTGAAAGGACAAATATCTCATTTGCAAGTAATGAGATTAGTATTGGACACAATGTTGACCAAAGGTAATGGGGGGTAAACACATCGAATGGCGTGGTGGAGGTCAAAGGCTCAGGAGAAGGTAAAAGTGACCCAGCAGTAGTAATTTATGCTTTATCTTTTAAACAAAATACTCCAACAGTAGCTGCCGCTGGATTTACTGTTGAGGGTATTGAAGAGAAATGTTGATTTATGCTTTTGAGAAGCAACTAGACTGGAAAAAAAGGTTTCTCACTCTTTACCAGTGCATTAAATGATTATAATAAGTCCTTCATAAGGAGTCAATGAACTTGAAGTTTAGGCTTTTTCATTTGCATTCATCTCCTCTACAATCTCCTTTAAATTTTCGAATATTTTCATTTATCCAAGGCCTTGAGTTGGTTTGACGACACAACATGGGTTATTGATAATAAAACAAATGAAAAAAATAATCAAACTGACTTCAAATATTAACTACATTGCTTTGATATTATTTGATTTAAAAAAAGCTTTTTTGAGTTGCAAACAGCGAGTATCTGCTCTATTATCACAGTTAATCAAGACAAACAAAGAGCTCTGTCTTTAAAGACTTCCACATAGTCATGTTTCAATATCTTTGAGGGCCCATCAATGCATGAATACAAACAGGCCTATCTGAGAGATGTTCAGGGATCAAAGATGAACTGAGTTTAGTTCATCAGCTGAATTCTTCCTTCTTTTATTATTCTCAAATTAATGTTTTGTTTGGTGCTTTTGTGAGTAAATGTGCTGTGATCATGACGACAGAAGCTCCTTAACAGTCATTTTGTTTTATTCTTTCCTCTAAGAATTCAAGCAAACCAATCAAACCAAAGCACAAAGTATCCGAATGTGTTAAAATAAAACTGTGCTTAAAAACTTGCTCAGTATCTATTTAATTTATTCTGACAAGGCTTGGAATCCATGGACACAATGTCCCATTTGTAGCCTATAGCCTGCACATTGAGGTGGGTGTTGGATTCCCCTGTTTGGATTGTGCACTTCTGACTTCATGCAAGGCCTGCAGCTGAGAGACTTCAAGCAAACTCTTTATGATGTACCAACGCACGGCAGCCCACTAGTTTTATTAGTGGCACAACCCTTACAAAACAGTCTCTGACTTTAAGACTAGTTGGAAGAAATGTCATATCAAGAGTTATTGAACTCAGGTCAAAACAATATAATTTCTCCAGATAATGTCCCACTGATAATACTGTGTAAGAGCACCTAGATATCTTTGATGTGGTACATTTCATTAGATCCACTGATATCCTGTGCAGCTGGTCTGAATCAGCTCAATAGTGCTCGAACTTTGTGGATGAAATATGTAAATATTTGAACGTGGGTGTAGTTCTGTTTGCTGTAAAAATATTTACAGAACACCAGTTCCGGTTTGATATAGCGACTAGTCTGACATATTGTAAGCAAGTCTGCACATCTCTGCAGATAATTAATTAAACTGGCTCAATTCTCACTTAAGGTGAAATTTATACAACTGCTTAGTTTATTGTGTGTTGAAGTGAAGGATCATGTTTGACATTTTATTACCTGATTTACTTTAAAAGCAGGAGTGTGATGGAGGGACAACCAGAATAATGACATTAAATGGAAAAAACTGACCACATTAAGCATTTTATTAACTTTTGCTGTCATTCCCTGGATTTCCGCCCCGCTAGGTGGCAGTATAGTTATATTGTTGCGTTGAGTCCCGCTGTCTTTGTGCAGTCGAGGAAGCCAAGATGGCGGCCACCATGAAGGGACCTGTAGTAAGTTTAAATTAAAAGAATTTTGTTTTCGAGACACCCCGATGTTGTTTAATCTGAACATGCAAATGAAAACAGCTGAGATGTGTGTGAAGAGAAAACCAACAATTACTGATGTCAGAAATATGTAATATCTTGGGCACACCCTCGTGTCGCTCATGTCAATGATAGTAGCCGTAAAGCGTAAGCTAGCTAGCTAACGCACAGGCTAGCTAGATTTATTCTGTGATTAGGTAACGGAGAGTTTACCAGCCTAATGATGATAATGATAATGATGATAACTAGATAAACGAGGGCTGTGATAGTTGTTAAAAGCGTATAGCATGCTATTCAAGCTGTCGTCTATAGCTTTATCTAACGTTAGCTATTTATTTAACCGATAAGCTTTCCTATGTTCAGGTTTTCTGGCGAACATTAAACATGGACGTAATACATTTCCTCTTGTTTTCAGGCTGTTGAAGACGTGAATGTCACGTTTGAAGACCAACAGAAGATCAATAAATTCGCCAGAAACACGAGTCGGATGACGGAGCTGAAAAATGAAATAGAGGCCAAGAAAGTAAGAACCGAGTGTTGGAATACAGTTCCAGACAATAGACAACCACAGGGTTTGGGAACATTAAACCTGTGTTCAAACCTGAGACTCCTGCTGTGACACTTAACTGAATAACACAAGATTCAACAGTCCTATTTCCATGAGGGTTGAAATGTTCTGCGTTAGTTGAATTGTTTTCAAGAGGTGTTGAGTAGACTTGATGGTCATTTTGGAGGCTGTAGTTTTGTGGTGCTTTTAATTGCCATGCTGTATACTAAAAGGTTTTTCTAGTGTTTAGTTACCTAGACCTACCAAGTCTACAGTTCTTAGTTTAACATGGTTTAATTCAGCTTAACCACAAACTACAACCACTGAAGAACAGTGATCACTGAGTCCCCTGAAATTTTGTTTGTTCAGATGAGTGACAGCTGGTCTGAAGGACAGTGCAGCTACTAAATTGCTAATAATAGATTAACAGCCCTAATTGACACTCTGTAATGATGTGCTAATGTCTCCATGCAGAAATCGCTGCAGAACTTACAGGATGCCAGTGATGACTTAATGATGTTAGACGACGACTCTCTGTTGATCCCTTATCAAATTGGTGATGTCTTCGTCAGTCACACCCAGGAAGAAACACAAGAGATGCTGGAGGCTGCAAAGGTAGGTTTTCTTAATCCCTTCTCATACTCTTCAGACTTGTAATCACCAGTGAATGACCCTCATTAAACTAAAGCCATCAAGTTAAAGGACTGTGGAGGAGAATTTATCATATAATGATAAAAGTAATTTGATAAGCAACTAGCCTCTAGAAAAATAGCTGCAAAAATTTCAATATGAAAATACTAATATTGGTTCACTCTTTTTTTTTCCTTTCACATTTAAAAGAGTTTACTTAAAAGAGTTTATTATTTAAAACAACAAAATGTCAGATGCCAAACTATTCCATCCTGGCAAGTGAAGTTTGTGTGATTTGTGTATGTATTGCTAACATTGAATGACAAATACATTTTTTACAATAAGATGTATTGAATTAACATTTTAGGAAGGCTCTTTTCGCAACCCATTTGGATTGGAAAAAAGAGCCAGACCACAAGCTTTTTATTAAGTTATACTGAGTCTATTTTACACAAATTCCTGCCTCTGGTGTGGGATTACCTAATCAAAATATAGCCAATAAACTGAAAAGAAAACATGGGATTTACTAACAATTTGAAAGCCTTTATGATTGTCCTTAAACCATTTTAGTGAGTAGCTGCTCATTAGAAATAATATAATAAAGTTGGGTTGTGAAACAGCGAGCAGAATCTTAAGTCATGAAAGTGTTAAGATATATTAATGTAATCTTGCAAGTGAGTCTTTTTGAAATTTAGCGAATGTGCCCCCGTCACATGTTGTTTTTTAAGTTGAAGAAATGGATTCAGTTGGAAATCAGTTTGTTCAGATAAGTCACAGTTACAGAAGAGTCTGAAAATGAATGTTTTCACATGCTTCTTGTGCTCATTCATGCACCATAATAATTTTCCTACTTGGGCTTTGATAGAGAGAGCTGTCATAGTGGTCCAAAAAAGCTGGAAATATAATAGTTAAGCTCACAAAACTCTAAATCTATCCAAACTCTCTCACTGAGTGCATGGTTTGATAATGTGGTTATAGTGTAGATGATAATTACTTTTGGTGCCTGGACAGATGTTGCTCAGTGCCCATTCATGTAGATTTACTGGTGAGCTGCTGTAAATCACAATACGTTTATTTGTGATGCAGTTTGAAATCAGTTGTTGTTGCTAATCTATCTATTGAATAAAAAACATGTGCAACACAATCTCCAAACACAATGGATTTTTTTAGGTTTGAGCAACTTGTGGCCAAAGTGAGAAAGACATTTTTTTTCCAAAATGTATTCACTTTGTAAATTTTTATTTTTAGCAATAAATACATCACAAGAAAATGTTACATATATACAATGTTTTTTCATCTTTATGGATTGAATGTGTGCATTCTTGTAACAAGTTTCACAGGTCTACACATACAGTACGCTTGTATGTTACAATTTTTCAAACCCGTACATAAATAATGTTAACCATCTTTCTAATCTTGGTGCTCAGTCCAACTGTCACTGTAATTTCTGCCTGTCATAGAACACTGTTAAATGCTCCCTGTGAATTTTCTATTTTATTACAATAGGAAAAGTGCAAAGTTTTGAGCCCCAAATGGCTCGATATCAGGCACGGATGCAAATTTTTAAGAGAGCGTTCAACAGCTTTGCAAGTCTTAGTTTGGCAGAAATCACAATGGTTAGATGTTCTGAAATATTTCCAGATTTGTAGATGTTCAGTGTTGGCTCACCTCTCTATCAGAAAGTATTTACTGTTGGAAGCAGAATATGTGTCCACAAACAGAAATACTTGAACAATTTAAGAAATATGCTTGAGAACATCTGCATCACTCATGTCTGTACGGTAAATATGAAGCTAGAGCCAGTTAGCTCAGCTTAGCATAAAGCTAACAAAAATCAGCCTGCCAGTGCCCCTAAAGCTCACCAATTAACATGTTACACCTTGTTTATTTAATCCAGAGCATTGAACAGTGAGAAACAGTCCTAAGCAGTTCATCAGGACAAGGCAGTGCAGACAGGCATCAACACCTCCCACAGGCTGGCTTGGGCCTCTGTGTCAGAAGGCATTGTTTAGCCAGATGGCAGATTTGCCACAAAGGGGCGCTTGGGATCGTCCTTGGTGCACCTTTGGGAGAAGAGCTAGGCAGTACCAGGGCTTCATAGCAGCTAAACTATGGGACAACTAGAGCTGTGTCCTCTCCTCTGTCACATCCAGGGTCTTCCTGTTTGTCCTTGTGTTTGCTGCTGTTTCATCACACAACAAAGAACCCTGTGCAGGCCTGTGCTGATTGATGTGCAGCAGTCTGCTACACACACTGAATGACAAATACTTTAAACAGCTCACTTTTCATCTCAAATATCTGCTGATTTTAAGTTAGTGCCCATTTATGTACATACTAATTTTACATTTTTTTCTTGATCTTTAACCGGCTGTTGCTTGTCTCATGTGGCGAAATTGAAAGTGGTCATCATGTAATTGGAGTTTCCATGTTCTATAATCAGGAAGCACTGGAGCAGGAGGTCAAAGGCCTTGAGGAACGAGTGTCAGCGATACAGCAAGTGTTGAGTGATCTGAAGGTCCAGCTCTATGCCAAGTTTGGTAACAACATTAACCTGGAGGCAGATGAAAGCTGAGCAGTGAAAATGGACATTGACAGCTGCCCCAACGTGGACTTTTTCATGCAGCTCTCGTATCAGATCCACAGAGCGTGTGAGCGACTAAAACATCAAGTAGGACCCGGCATGAATGGCTTAGATTTGCAGCTTCTGACTTCTTTACACACATGATGTATCAGTCTTCAGTTTAGTTTTGGCAAACGAATTCACAAGGACAACAAAGGTAAAGATTTGGAGATTAAATAAATGCAGCTACTTTAATTTCTAACATATTTTAATTGGTCCCTTATTTAATGTTTTTTTTTACTCTGTTGATCAAACTGAAGTAAAAAATGAGAAGCTGTGTAGTATTTTACAAGAACTTGTTTCATTTGTGAACTCTGTTTGAGTCCCCTGCAGGTAGATGAAATGAACTAAATGTCTCTGTTTGACACATCAGTGTGCTGTGTTGTCTCTGCATTAACAACTGTCCTTCAAAGTATTCAATCTGCTTGACCTTCATTCAGAGTTTGGTGGTGTTGCCACGTCAAAACAAGTTGATTAAATTAGTACCATCTGTTACTGATCTACATGTTTGTTGTCTTTTACAAACTACTTAAAATGAAAAGCTGAAATATTTTGAGTCAATGAATCTTTGCTCGGAAATGTAGTTACAAACTGAGCTAACAGATTAATTCTTTGTCTGTGGCTGTAATGTTTGTTTAGGTTTGTTTAAATCCACTGAACTGTCTGGAATTCCCAGACAGAATTAAACTTATCATTAAGAAAGGTCAATAAATATAAGCACTATGACAGACTGAGACAAACAAATCTGGTCTTTGGTTCGGAAGCAAAATATAATTCACACTGAAAATTGCCTTTTTTTTTTAAAAATCTGCTCAGAATACAGACATGAACACCACAGTTCAGAAGTTAAAGTTCTGCATTTGAAATATAATTGTAGTAAAAGTGTGAAGTGGGAATAGTTTAAAGTACTTTATATACAGTCAGATAGTTGAACCCAGTGGTTCCCACCTTGGGGTCAAGTCCCTCCAGAGGGTCACAAGATGATTAATGGGGCTAGAAATAAGGAAAAACACAAGTGCTGCTACACACATCTGTGGAGACTTTTTTTCCCCTCATCTTTTCGTGAAATATTGAATAATTTGACCTCTTTAGGTCTCGGACAGTTATTCCAATGAGAAGTTGTCTGTGTAACTGCTTAAAAACTCAGACATCTTAAACATGACAACAAACTTGACTTTTTTGTAAATGGCCACTAGCCAGGTTTGATCTTTAAGGATGCTTTGTGTTTTATAAGCTTCTCAAGTGTGTTTTTATGAAAAATATGAATCTGAAACATATCTTGTAAGTATAGTTGTCAAATGTAATAGAGTATTAAGGCCAATGTAGTGTAGTACCTCACAGTTGTATTTAAGTAGGGCTGCAACTAATAATTATTTTCATTATTGATTTATCTGACAGTTATTTTCATGATAAATCAATTTATCTATAAAATCTATAAAATGTCAAAAAAATTGTGAAAAGTATTCAGCACAATTTCCCAGAGCCCAAAGTGATGGCTTCAAATTGCTTCTTTTGTCCAACCAACAGTCCAGAACCTTAATTTACTATCATAAATGACAAAGAAGCGCCACAAATCCACACATTTAAGAAGCTGGAACCAGAATGTTCTTATTTACCTGATATTCTCACTTAAATGAAACGATTAATGGATTAACAAAATAGTTGACAATTTTCTTTCGATCAACTAAATGATTCATTGACTAATCATTGCAGCTTTAAACTTAAGTACAACACTTGAGTAAATTAGTTACTTTCCTTTACTGGATTGTAGTTTTTTTATTCTGACCGATTATTCTCCTAGTTACCAAAATCTTCACGTCCTCACCAGTTGGCTTAGATAAACCGGTGATGAGAGGAGTTGGCAGATCAAAGGTGTCTTTAATGGTAAACTTGTGAAACAAAGGGAGGAAAACGACTTCCTGTGTGCACATTAGATTCTCAACAAATTTAAGTACATACAGTACATGAATAGGAGTGATTTAGTCTTTATTTAATACAGCACATTCAGCAACACGTCAATGAATAAAAAGAATTCTGTATTATGATTTTATGTAGAAACTATGCAAATTAAAGCAAACAGGAATGCAATACAAATGCTAGAAAAGACTCAATGAGAAGGAAGGTTACGCAGAATTCAAGTATTTTGGCCCATAAAATAAACTGAAAGTTGTGACAGAGGATGACTCTGTTGCAATATGATGGCACTTATTTCATAATCACGCGGGATCCTTGTATGAGATACAGAAATAACAGAGTCGAAATGTTGGAAGATGCAAATCACTTCCACACCTGGTGTTCTACAGTATGTGTGGACTATTGAATGAGTAGAAAATTGATACAGGTGCCAGATAAAAATATGCATATTTTATGAGCGTAACTACTTTTGCAGCAGTTCAGCAAATAAATCCATGAATCAAAATAAGCGCCCTCAAAGCACACGATTAAAATGAACTCGGGTGAAATCTAGACGTAGTCGTGTGAATATCTTTGTTTCGTATTTTCCACATAATTCTCTGTACGTGCGGGATGGTTGGTGGCTCCCACAAATATCAACAATGCACAAACCTCATTAAATCATGCCCTCAAGTGTGGCCTGCATGAGCTAATAAAATATCTGGAAAGAAAAAAAAAAGAAACAGAGCTTGAAGTTATAGCAGACACCTCTGGAGGATCAAGATCTCAATTAACAAGTTTCTCCTCCCGGTAGGTTTCCCACTGAACATTCATAGCTATGATTAAGAGGAACTCCACCCACACAGGCTTGTCTTTATGCACAGCTTGTTAAACCCTGGCTCAGAGGAACACGCATGGAAATGACTGGACTTATTTCCCAGATGGCCTTGTTTACTCTCTGCCCCCTCTCTCTCTCTCTCTGTTTCTCTTTATCTGTTCGCCTCTATCTGTCCTCTCACTCCCCGGCTTCCTCTCTAATGACACAGATGTTGATATTTATCAACTGTGCAGTTATAGTGAACATCAAGAAGCCTGTGACAGCTTCTAAATTGCTATGATGCAGCCAGTGTCAGTAACATTGTCAAATAAGGTGGGATGCAGTCTGGCACAGTCTGACGGTCTATTGATCGGTGTTTCATTCCATTACATCTGTAGAAATCTTACTAATTAGGCTAAAATATGACAGGACAAAATAAAGTACAAATATATGTGATAATTCTTGGTTGTTTTAAGCTCATGCTGACTGCAGTAAGAGCAGGAACAGACCAGCGGGTGTCTCTGTCTCACCAGTAATTTTACGGTGAAATCTAACCACCTTTAACTATTATCAAGATGAGCTCTTTGAGTTTAGTGGACATGGCTGCACAGTGTAAATATTGGAGAAATACCTCATGACTCCTGATGAAGAATTCTAAATGAGATGTGGAGGCAATTACAGAAATATGCAGGGGAATAACTGGAGGATGATTTGGAAATTATGTGTCACAGTTAACTCAGAGCTTTTGATTTGGGCTCTAGGTTCAAAGTGTAATATGAAACGACCACCTATTTTATCACGTCCTTGTCTTCTTTCTCAATAAGGTACAATCTAGTTGGTGCAGGTTTAGTTGGTAGACAATGTCTTCCACAAAGTCTTTGTGCACACTTCATCATTTTCTGCACCGGTGCTACAGTGAAAAACTATGTTTGCTCACTGTCTCTGTATGTTAGCTTAAATGCCAGGAGAGTCAAACCCAGACGGTTTGAAAAATCCATAGCAGCTACAGCCATTCTTCATCACTTACGGCTGTTCCGTCTCAGCCAGCTTTTATTCATTACAAGTGAGGAGCAATCTCGCCGCTCCTCGAAAGCACAATGCGGCATGTCACCTGTCAAAGGCCTCGCAGTTCACATCGTGGCCATTAATACTTGTATTTGCAAAATACAAAAACAAACACTTGCAGACAGCATAATGTTCTTTTATCATCAACATAGCAGTGTGTTCTTTTCCCCCATACTTTGCCCTTTTAGGAAACTAGAATTGTTTTCTTGTTATTTTCTGTCTTCAGTGAACAGCTCATATTAAAGCCTGACAGGAAACATGACTGCCTGGTCAACTGATCAACCTCATTAATCCGCAACTACTCTGTCAGTTAGTTGCTGAATATCTGTGGGCTTTGAAATGTTGGTCAGGCAACATTTAGGAAATTTTTATAGACAAACAAATGGATTAGTTAAAGACTTTATAAGCAGATGAATTGATGTTGTTAATAATCGTTATTTGCATCCAGCCACTGGGCCACCAGGATCCCCCTGTCAACTAGACTTGTAAACCCAACTGAGATTCTGAGTGATGGGACAGGATATAAGGATCCTTAGCCTTGACAGCTGTGGTGCAAAACATTATGAGAGAATGTCAAGTAAAGCTGCATCATGGGGCTTAAGAAGAGAAGCCTAAATGGCACAAATAAGATTGAGTTCAGTGATGTGTCAGAGATGCACCTGTGTGAATGAAGCGACGGAAAGGCACCTAAAAACTGATAGGGTTTTTCTTGTGCGACTCTCAAGACTAATGAATTTGTTGATAATGAATTCCGTTCCCTCACTTCCTGTGGATGGGGACTCTGGATTTATGCGTGGAGGCTGAACGCTATGCTGGGATATCGTCTGTCATTCATTTCATTACTGTCTGTCAAGTTGATCAGCGAAGACAATAAAGGCACAATTCCACTGCGGCAGCGTATGAATCATCTGAATGATGAAGACACGTCTTTGTGTGGACTGATCCCTCTGTGAGCATCTGTGTGTGTGTGTGTGTGTGTGTGTGTGTGTGTGTGTGTGTGTGTGTGTGTGTGTGTGGCATCAGTGCAGCAATCAGGACTTCTAAGTGCTTTGAAAACAAATTGGTGTCCCAGAGCCAACATCCAGTGGTTTATTTAAAGATTTGTTTATCTTTCATTTATGAATTGCTGAATTGGAAATTAAAACTTTCGCTCATGTATCATCAAGTCTCTGTCTCAAATGCCTAAAATGTGTGGGAGTCTGAACTTGTAAGTTTCCATCAGTAATCTACTTTAATCAGTGGCCTCTAATATGCAGAGAATATTACTTCAGAAAGGCATTTCCATATCCACCATGGAACAATAGACCAAATAACTTACCATATGAAAGATAGTAGAATGCTTCCAAATATTTCAATGAATATCATTACCAAGGCCTAAATTTATGTCAGTTACATCGCAGAGACCTTGAAGAAACTGACACATCCAAGCTGTTGGGAGACGGTTTGAATGAATTGATCTCAGGAAGTGATGGACAGCTGAAATCTTAGCAAATATTTGCCTCTGATTACAGATCTTACATGGATTATATATACACTGTACACTTCAAACTCTGGTGGGTTTGTTTTAATCACTTTAGCCTCTCTAGTTGTGTGGTTTAAGGAAAAGTCAGTCCACCACTTTAGGCTATTAAACTATTGGATGGACTGCCATATAATTTTGTACAGATATTCATGATCTCCAGAGGATTAAGCCCAATGACATTAGTGAACCCCTGACTCTTCCTCTAATTTTCCTTTTCCTTTAACTTGTTTTCCTTTTGTTTTAACTGAAATGTCTCAACAACTTTTGGATTGATTGCCAAGACATTTGGTACAGACATTCATGTTCCCCACAGGAATAAGCCCAATAATGTTTGTGAGTTTTCCGTGAGGTTGACATTTTCAGTTTATACTGAAATGTCTCAACAACTATTCAACGGATTTCCAAGACATTTGGTACAGACATTCATGGTCCCCAGTCAATCAGTCCTAGAGATTTTGGTGATCCCTGACTTTTCCTCTAGCGCCGCCATGATGGGACATTTTTCTGTTCTTGAGATAAATGTCTGAACAACTACTGGATGAATTGTGTGTATTGTGGTATTTGATACAGACATTCGTGTCCCCCTCAAAATAACTGTAATTACTTTGGTAATCGCCTGACTTTTCATCTATCAACATTTTCGTTTTGTTACGTGTATTTACATGAATTTGTCAGGGACCATGTACAAAAACATTAATCTCACACAAGAAGAGGAGATGTGTTGTCTCTATCTAATTTCCATCTGCAGTCCATGGGCAGGTGGACACGAATGTCAATCCATTCTATAATAACATTTTAATTTTTCCAGTTCTTTAGTTTATGAATACATACCTTCAAACATAATGACATTCCCATCAGTCGTACTTGTGTTTAGTGCTAATTAGCAAATGTTTGCATCTAAATTATCATGTAAAAAATGGTAAAACCTGCAAAAAATCTGCACTCTGATGTGACAATATACCTTAAACCAACTTTGCACCTCAGTACAACCTCACAAAGCTGCTGGTCGACTCTTAGTCTTGTTGCTAATAAGGTGTTGAAGTCATTTTTCAGTAAGAGACTGTGATTTGTAAGCACACATACCACAGGGCACCGCAGCCTTGGTGGTCCAGTCCCACTACATACGCTGAGCTGATGACCGCTGGGCAGCTTCAGCAGAACAATCCCCAAAGTTCTGCGTGTTGCACAACGTTTCTCTAATGGCATTTACTGAAGAAGGATGAATGCTTCACATTCACTGCGGCAGGATTTTCCCCAAGTAGAGATTCAAACCAATGATCCTTCAGTCATATTAGTGAAGCACCGACTCAGCTCTACTGTCACCCAATTAGCTTCAATTTATGGTCCAACAACAGCAAATAACAGCACAAAAGATCTTTTCATGTAGTTGTCCTTTAGGGTGACATTTTTCTGCGATTCTGTGATTTCTGTAATCACTCTGGTATTCATGTCCTACCCCTTCTTCTTTAAAACATACACATTGCTTAATTAATGTGAGTAACCAGGATGAATTGTCTGTTTTTCATCCAATTAACTCTAATTGGTCAGCAGCGGTCCAAATTTAAGCACAAACAACATCAGCGTCTGAGGATGAGCAGTAAAAGGTTCATCAAATCATAGCATCACATTCATCTGTGTTACTGAATTCCATTATAAATCATCATTCATGTGGTTTGTGAGTTCCATTATAGAAGCTGACACCGTGATGTCTGTGGGTGTTGTTCACCTTGATCCCGCTGCTGAATCTCTTCTATTAACACCTCAGCAGGTGCTGTGCTATGTTTTCACTTCAGTTTTGGTTTTGACACATCAGTCGGCTCCAACTGGCAAATGTAACTCTGACATGTGCCAGTAAGCAAATGTCATCCTGCCAATAAATTGTCTATTGAATACTTTCAATTAGGACACTCGACCAGCTCAGAGGAGAATACCATCAAAAAGGCATGCAGACGAATACAGAATATTGCAGCACAATTAAGTCGAGCCTCATCGTAAGTGCTTTAATTGGATGAAGCTCAATGACTGAAAACAAAAACAACCCAGATTGGGTTATTTAACCACACACACGTCCTGCATGGATCAGGCACTCGGTGACAGAAGAGGTTTCTGTGGGTTGTGGCATCTTGTGTATTTAACAGAGCTTACTGTGTGTACGTTCATGTATACTGATGTAGTCTTTACTTAAAACACATTTAAGGATTTGATCTCTGTCGAATACCTGAAATGTAGTTTAAATATTTTGAAACAACAAAAATAATCCAATAATGAATGATGTAAGATTGTTGGCGAATGTCTTAAAGCCCCTGAAAGCTCAGTTCCAAATCTGAAGCTAGTATATGTCACTAAAGCAAGAAAAGATATCCTATTATTTATTAACAAAGTAAATTAAGATTTACTCAACTTCTGTAGTGAAGTACAAGTTTGAGGTACTTTCCTTGAGTATTTCCACTTTCTGCACCTTTATACCTGCAGATATTGTACTTTTTACTCCGCTTCATTGATTTTAGAAATTAAGTTACTTTCCAGATTCAGATTAATAATATATAATAAAACATAATCAGCAAATACATTATATTGTTAAATCAATAAGACTTTATTGATCGCTCAGGTGGAAATACACACGCCACCCTGCAGTATATAATGTAATACATATAAAATCTAAAAAAATGAAATAAGGTTGGCCCCCCATTTACCATATGGGATATTAAAGTCAAGTATACATTAATGCATCAATAATTATAATCCAATAATATATTTTATTCTGAGATGGGTTATTCTGCATAATTCATACTTCTACTTTTGGTACTTCAAGTATATTTGATGTTTGTAATAGATGCTTCAACTGCTACTACTGAAAAACCAACAAAAAAATTATAATATGGAAAAATATGGAATGATACACGCTTCATGAGGTAGTCACCTGGACTGGTTTTCAGTTAAAATGTTTGTCTTGTAAAAATGTAATTAGTGGAATTTCTTGCCTTCTTAATGCGTCAGTCAGTTGTGTTGTGCAGAGATAGTGTAGGTATCCATTAAACAGCTCTATTTGACTACTGTAGTAATCCATATTATGGCAAGAACAGCTAAGCCAAGTAAAGAGAAACGACAGTCCATCATTACTTTGTGACATGAAGCTCAGTCAGTCTAGAAAGTTTCAAGAACTTTGAATGTATCTTCAAGTGCAGTGACAAAAACCATCAAATGTCATCAAATGGTATTAAACTGTCTCTCACGAGGACCGACCCAGGAAGGAAAGACCAAGAGTTTCCTCTGCTGCAGAGGAGAAGTTTATTCAAGTTACCTGCCTCAGAAATCAGCAATTATCAGCACCTCGGATTAGAGTCCATATAAATGCTTCACAGAGTTCAAGTGTTAGACACATCTCAACATCTGTTGTATATGCCAAGAAACCTAAGCTACTTCAAATTGCATCGACTTTCTTGGACAGGCTACCCTGCGTTGTGATGTCAAAATGTAAGCTATAAGGACGATGTCTATGACACTGCTGTGAATTATCTGGCAGGTGAGCTCATTCAAAACGTTAAAAACAAAGTATGTAATATAAATCCTGGCTGGCTGAGGGTGGAAAAGTTAAGAAAAGCTCTTTTGTGGGCTTAAAAATGAGCCAGTGCAAGATTTAAATATGATCCCAGCTTCATTAAATGGAATGAGAGGACTGTGAGGGCTGATGCCTTTCCTGCCAGAAATGCATTGAAAAGTAAAACTTCTGAAGAATTTTGGAAAGAGGTCAGAATGATGAATTAACAGCAGGCCTGCAGATGGTGTTGATTTCACTGAGGGCATGATAGTGAGCTTAATGACATATCTAAAGATAGAATTGTCATGTATGTTAAAGCTTCATGGCAATTATAGCTTTGAGGAATGTGGAGCTTATCACGTCACATCAAACATCTAAATGATGCTTTATTAAAACATCCACTTGTTTAACTGACTTTCTAGTTCATACTGTTCTACCTGGCTCTGCTGCCGTATTGTTTTATTTCAGTAATGGTATTAGACAGGGTTGCATCTTCCTTTTAGTTTAACTTGTACAACTCCAATTCCCAAAAAGTTGGGACGCTGTGTAAAATGACAGATTTTGATGGTTTGCATTTAGTGTTGCATTTGGTTTAATTAAAAATAGTTACATTAAAAATTAGTTACATGGCTGGGTATAAAAAGATCATGCCAGAGAGTCTCTCAGAAGTAAAGATGGGAAGAGGTTCACCACTCTGTGAGAGACTGCGTGAGCAAATAGTTCAACTATTTCAGAATAATGTTCCTCAGCGTAAAATTGCAAAGAATTTGGGGGTTTCATCATCTACAGTTCATAATATCATTAAAAGATTCAGATAAACTGGAGAAATGAATCAATAGTTGACACTGTTTTTGGAAGTCATGGACACTACGTCCTCCGTTCTAAAGATGAGAGGGACCACCAGGCTTGTTATCAGCACACAGTTCAAAAGCCAACATCCATGATAGCATGGGGATGCACAAGTGCCCGTGGCATGGGTCGCTTACACATCTGGGAAGGCACCGTTAATGCTGAACAATATATATATAGGTTTTGGAGCAACATATGTTGCCAAGTAGATCTCGTCTTTTCCGGGGAAGACCTTGCATATATCAGCAGGACAATACAAAACTGCATTCTGCATGCATAACAGCAGCATTGCTCTGTAGTAAAAGAGTCCGGGTGCTAAACTCGCCTGCCTGCAGTCCAGGCGTGTCACCCATTGAAAACATTTGCCGCATCATGAAACAAAAAATATGACATTTGAGCAGCTGAAGTCCTCTATCAGGCAAGAACACAGGAACACATTTCACTTTCAAAACTCCAGAAACTGGTCTCCTCGGCTCTCAAACCTTTACAGAGTGTTGTTAAAAGAAGAGGTGATGTGACACAATCGTAAAGCCCCTGTCCCAACTTTTTTGAAACATGTTGCTGGCATCAAATTTAAAATGAGCATATATTTTTCATAAAACAATACATTTTTTTAGTTTCAACATTTGATATGTTGTCTTTGCACTATTTTCTATTAAATATAGGGTTTCAATGATTTGCAAATCATCGAATTCTGTCTTAGCAAGCCTTGGCTAATTTGATAATGATATAAGCGCATACCCTGTAAAATAGCTCTTAAATGTGCACATGATAAAATGATTGATGATTCATGTAGAGGACATATGAATAAAGAGCAGCATTGTACTTGTATTGAAGGATAAAGTCTGTATTATTGTATAATAATAATAATTATTATTAATAAATAAAGCTGCAATGTGAGTGTTATTCCTTTTAAAACAACTCTGTTTGAATGCTCACAATCGAAACATGAATCGCTCTTATTGGAGCTCTGTGGGCAACACTTTAGCATGTAGAGAAAGGAGGCCTGACAGCCCTGGTTGTTAACCCCAGAGGTTTAATGAATGGGCAGTTAGGTGTGAAAATGATAGAGATTTTGTATTTCCTGAACTTTCCTACATGCTCTCGAAGTGAGCGGCGAGGTCAAATATATTGGCGATTATTCACAGATGATTCCTGGATGTTAGAGATATACTCAACAATGTCAAAAAGTATGTACTTTACAGTGCACTTAGAGTCAATTTCACATGTGCTCAACTGATTTTCAGACCTTTCTGTGGCCCCTTACTGCTCATCTCTGGTATAAAAGGAGCAGCATGCAGAGATGTACGCTTGCTTACAGTGATGCTATGAGGATATTATTCTGTATGACAAGATTTATAATGTGAGTCATTCATCAACATAAATGCACACACAGGTAAGGCAGTGATCCCAGCCAAGACCAGCCAATACTTGTGCACCCGCACTCCTCACAAGCTGCTGAGACTTTTTCCTGCCCTCTCCATATCAGGTTCTCTGGGCAATTCATAATGACCCTAAATAAACTGCATTACCAGGCCGCACTACGAGACGCTCACTGGTTCCTGTTCTCGCCTGCCTGCTTTTTTCCGTTGGTACTCGAGGTGCTTGTTTGTTGGTGTTGCACACTGAAAATAGAGAGAAGAGAAAGTATCCAAGGATTTGGCCAGGAATGCAAGGAACTAATGAAAGTGAGAAGTAGAGGCGCTGAGGGGCCGCAGCACAACCTAAAATCAGGCATTTATAAAAACCATCAAAGATTAAAAAAAAAAGTGTGATGCATTCTTGCAGCAGAGAGAGAGAGAGAAAGAGACGGAGTGTGTGAATATGGACAGAAATGTCGACGTGATATAAAAACTGTCTTTGATCATGAAGCCCGGTGTTACTCTGCAATTCTGTGGTTTATTAGTAAAGTGTATGAACTACAACCCTGATTCCAGAAAACCTGGGAGGCTGTGTAAATGTGTGATCATTTGCTAATCCTTTTTGACATATACTCAATTTAAAACAGTACAAAGACAATATATCTAATGTTTGACCTCATCAACTTCATTGATTTTTGTAAATATCTGCTCATTCTGAATTTGATGGCAGCAACATGTTTCAACAAAAGACTGTGAAAGTTGTGGACTGATAGATAGATAGATAAATAGATAGATAGATAGATACTTTATTTGTCCCAAACTGGGAAATTCTTTTGTTGTCACAGCTTCAGAACATACACTGCAACAGACCACTGTATGTTGGTCTTGTTGTATGTCGGAGTGAAAGGAGAAGAAAGGTTCATCCTGGAAAGGCTCAGCCGCTCTCAAGCAATGATGGGGTCAGGTTCACCACTTTGTCAAACACATTATAGAAAGGATATTACTACATGGACTCAGGATCACTTCGTCAAACTGTTGTTGATGTAAATAGTTTGTAAATGATCGCATCTGTTTTTATTTACTGGAGTCACAAACAGACAGATAGATCCACGTTATATTTGCTTGTTGTAAAACTTCTGTTGGAAAAGAGTTCTTTTACATGCCTCATCCATCCCTGGCAGTCTTCTCCAGACATCCATCATTCATTACATCCTAATGGGACATATCTGATCATGTGGACGGTGGTCATAAACCTTCCATCTCCGTGAGGAGAAGATTTCCTCTGTGGAGTCTCTCTGTGTCTGACTGGGTCAATGTTTACTGAGGAGAACTCATTCCAGAGATTTTCCCTTTCACCGTATATACATGATATTGAAGCATAATCACCTGGGAAGGTGCTTCCAGATATGGGAACAAGCTGTGGTTGGTATTTTATTTCTTTTTAGATGTAGATGTGGCAGAATGTGGCAAAGTGCAGTTTTCACAATGTTATGTAAACATGTGCAAGCACAAAGAGTTGGTGTTTGAGTGAGAAAATATGAACATGGAAAGTGCTTCACAGTTTAGTTCACATTGACTTCTGGTGTGTTGATTGTGTGAAGAGTTCTGAAGCGTGAACTCATTATTGAGAAATATATACCAATTATTAAATACTCTAACAGACTGACCTCATTTGAGCAAATGGGTTGGAGTACAAAAGGATTAGAAATCATCTCATCCTGGGAATTCCAGCCTCCTTCATCGTGACATATATATCTTTATCTTTCGGTCATGTGTTTGTAAACCGCACTGTGTGATCTGTCTTTGAATCTCTGCGACGTCTCTGTGGGGCTGATTGGACGTTGCATGAAAAGAATTGTTGGAAAATGTAAAGAAATGAATATTTTATTAAGCGTTTACATGCTCGAAGAAAAACGAATATGAATGAATTTCTTGGATCTAGCAATTCTTTTTTTTTTTCGATGTGCAGCCCTGATTCCCAAAAAAATGGGATGCTGTTTTAAACATAGATAAAAATAGATGCAATCATTTACAAACCGTGTTTATTGACACGGTTTTACAAAGAGTTCCTGATTCCATGTAGTAATCTCCTTTATACAATCATGTGTTTGACAAAGTGTTGAACCTCTCTCCATTCTTGCTTGTGAACGACTGAGTCTTTCCAGGATGAACCTTTCATACCCAATCATGATACTATCACCTGTTACCAATGAACCTGTTTACCTGTGGAATGATCCAAACAGGTGTTTTTGGATCAGTCCACAACTTTCACAATCTTTTGTTGAAACATGTTGCTGCCATCAAATTCAGAATAACTGCTAACTTGATTATATGTCAAGAAGGATTAGCAAATTATCACATTTTGTTTTATTTACGTTTTACACAGCATCTCAACTTTTTTGGAATCGCGGTTGGAGGAAACTGTACATGTGATGAATAGTCTGTCAGAAGTGTTAATTAACACTGCACATGGATGTCAAAACACATTTGAGCTGTATAATCATGTTCCATGACAGAATAAAAAGTGTGGCACCACACCGAGACACATTAATATGTATCTGATGCTGTAAAATATCCATGTATCTAAACAATGTGTTTCCTAATCAGTTACCTCTGCTGAGAGGGGGAGTGGCTGTTAACCTCATTTGCTGTCACTGACTCTGTCTCTGTTGGTGTATTTGTAAGTGTGATGTTTTCAAAGTCTTTGAAGAATGACAACCTAGATTTCTTTTTTTTTTTATCTGCAATTTACTGGAAAAGCAGATTCGAAGGCGTGCTGTGAGTACCAGCCACATATTGCCAACAATGTAGAGACAGCTAGCCCAGTTTAAGATTTGGACATTTTTCCAAACCACTATGCAGCATATTTGAGTGAGTGGACTTTACATTTTGTCCTTGAAGACTTTAAAATGCTTGAGAAGACCCACCCTTATCAACAAGGCTGTATTACCAGCCGGGTAAAATGATCAAATGAGGCCCCAAACCCTGGGTTCACTGCATGTAACTTTGGTAATTTCATTCAAGGTTTAGCAGCTGTCAAAGTGCTGGCTGGTATCATTTTGAACTTCGGGGAGAGTCAAGGTAGCTATTTCCCTCATTTCTTTCAATATTTATGCTAAGCTGACTGTTTATAGTTAATGCACAGACTTGGGAGTAGCATTGATCTTCTCATCTTACTCTTGGCAAAAAAGTGAAGCAGTGTTTACCCCAAAATGTCAAATTATTCAATCATGCGGCTCTACAGAGGCCCTGTGTCGAACATGTATTATTTTTGCTTATATCGTGCTCACTTGGTGAGGATTTCCATTTTATGCTACTTTATACATCTGCTCCCTTTTAGAGAGAAATATTTAAGTTTCCTCCACTCCATTTACCCTACAGCTATTTTGCAGGTCAAGATTTGGCATAAAAAATTATTAAAGATTAAACCAATGAGCAGCATATAACATTTAAATGATCCCCTTACTGGCGAACTACAACATTAAAATGCTGCTTAAACATTACAACATCAGTAAAAGAAATAACACTCTGACAGGTTGTATTCTGCATAGAGAGTACTTTTACTTTTGAGATTGTATTACATACTACACTTAGAGGACTGTTACTTCTCATGGAGTCTTTTTTTTACATTGCGGTTCTAAAGGATCTGAATCTTCTTTCCACCACTTTCCAAGTGTAGTTAATGATTACTGCACGCTAACATAACTTCAGCAGCCGCCCTTATCTTAACTTCCACTTGCCAAAATTATGAAAGCAAAAATTTGGAGCCGGTAAGCCGGCAAATGTTGGTGCAGGATACTCTCTAAGTGCAGTTTATTCTACATCTGGGGATGAGAAATGCAGACACTTTCAGGTTCCTACCTCCTTCCACTCAAAGGTGCAGGTACAGTGTTGAAATTGGCTGGATCACAGGTCACTCTTTACAGTACAGTGGTGATGAGTAGGATGGCAGAGTGCTTATGTCTTATTTAGTTTTGTTTACTTTTTAAAATATCACCCTTTTACTGGAGCCTCACCCAAACAGTGATGATTAATAATATTCTCAAAAAGACAAAAAATTGATAGAGTAAATAGCTTTTTTGATTCATCCTTTCGATCCCAGAGTTTAATTTGCATTCTCAAATAGTGCTTTCACCTTGTCAAAAGACAAAAGTGTCGTGCTTTTATGCATAGTGCATTATGGGATCTGCATTTGTAATATGTTATATCAGAGAAAATGATTTGATGCATAGAAACATTTTACGCTTTAATCCTCTCCACATCTAATCCAATTTTGAGATACAGTTTGGCAGAGTCCATTAAAAAATCCTCTCAGTCAAACAGGAGGCTGTTTACTTTTAAATGAACTCTGAGCACTAGCAGGTCATGGAAAAATAAATTGCTGAAAGTGCCAATAACAGACTCTGCTTCTCTGCCGGCACGGCTGTGTAAAATTAAGACCTACATTAAACAGGGCATTCCATCAGATTGTCGTGCATTAACATCAGAAATGGAGGAGAAATGAAAATGACAATATTTAACTTTATGAGCAGAAAGAACGCATGAATAATAATGACATTAAAATGGGCAAGTGGTCGAAACCTTCACAAACAGAATTTCTGTGGAGAATCTCAAAATCACTCAAGAGCTGAGAGTTGAATTAAAGTCACAGAGGTTAACTGGTTGTCTTTAGCAATGCACTGCACTCAAAATATGTTTAAAATAAAATAGCGTTAACTAGCAGCTTTTTTTAATTCAAAATGTGTCTGATAATCACAGCTGTAGTCACCAATTACAATTTCTCTGATTGCTTTCACTCATCTGCATGTATAAATGCATTGTTAATTCTTGCATGCAGAAGCTTATCTTTGTTGATTTCTCAGAAACTGTAACCAAAAAAGAAAAGAAGACAGGATTAAATGTTGAAAAGAATTCAAATCATCAGCTTTTACCTTCGCCAGTTTTTCTTTTCAAGGGTGTCCAAGTAATTCCTGTGTTTGGAATCTTAGCAAGGTCGTACAGTAATAGTCTGGTAGTTGAGCCCATTTCTCTGTTGATTCTACCACATTTCAGTGACTGCGAGTGAACGAATGAAATATTATGTTTTTCTCCATCTATCTACTTGTTGTCATATATTTTGTCCTGAGAACTGCATCCTTTGTTTTTCAGGGTTTCCTTAACATGCTGCTTCAAAATGAGCCTTTTCTGAGACCAATCAGTTGGTTAACACAGCCCACAGCCACATAGGGACTTATATTCTTCTGAGCCATGTCCCCGAGTCAGTAATTATCCTTACACAATGCTATTCTTCTAATGAAAAATAACCCAATGGTTATTCACTGCTTTATCTTGCTGCAAAATCCCTCCGTAATCCGCCAACATCTCCTGGCATATTGGTGGCTAGGTGGAGGTGGGCAGCTTTTTAAGTGTGATAGATGGAGTTTAGTTTCAGGCTGCTGCTGCTGCAGCTTCCTTCTCTGACCCAGTCGTCCCCAGAGAGCCTGGGATGAGCCGGAGCCACGATCCAGCTCTGCTGAAAAGCCTTTTGTTGTCGTTCAATCTGTATGCGGGAGAAGAGCAAACAGACCACCTTTGCTCGATGATTATTTTTATTTATTTGTTGGATTTTGTGGAGTTTATTTAGATTCAATTAACAATAATTTTACAAAGAAGGGCCAGAAATCCAACATCAATAGTTTATCTGATGTAGATGCCTTTAATATACATCTTTTCTGTGTTTCTCTTGCACTGTTAAATGATACAAATGGAGACCAAAGTATAATAATTTCCATGATTTGTTTATTTTCCTGCTAGCTGGCCATCATTTATGAACCATCATTTATTGTAAATCCCCTGTCAGACCAATTGGAAAATGAAAATTTGAAACATGCAGCACATCATTTCAATCAGCACACACCGGACTCGCCATGTAAAAGAAGCATTCAACAGAGGCAGGGATGTTTCGATCTTGGGAGCGAACATGATAAAATTGCTGCCTTTTGAGAAAATTAACACTCATTAAGAAGCTTCCAGCATTCTGGTTTACGTATAACACTGGGTGCAGGTGTTTTTGAGGCAGGTCGTACTCCACCCATCTGTGTTGCCCTCAAGATGGAAAGAGACTATCAATGTTGTATATCTAAAGCCTGATGCTCCCAAACATATTGTGATAGTAACATGACTCCAACCCTGAACATCCCAAAATATAAAACAACAAACAAAAGTGATTTGCCATAATGACCTTTCCTGTAGAACCTCCTCAGGCCAAAAAATACATAAATAGAAATGAAATAATAGACATGTCATAGGAATCTCTAAACACTTTCATTCCCAACAGAAGATAAATACTTTAGATTTAGGCAACAACACAGCCTTTTCTGCTGCCCCACCCTCAGGCCAAACTTTACATTTTTTTTCCTCATACATATCCAAGAATAACAAATATTTACTACAACTTTATCTAACTGTCTGTGTGTATACAGAAAACGTCATTGGGGTTATTGTGGTTATTATAAACTTATAATTTGGTTCTAGTATAAAATCCTCAATGTTGCATACAAAGCTATGAAATGTCTGTGAGCTTCAGAGGGAAACTCCGTAATGTCCAGCACTGATCATCCCTCATTCACGCCTTGTTTACAACTGATACAATCTGTCTAGACAGATTTCTGTTATTATTCAGTAGAATTTAAAATACTGTTGACTACCACATCTTAAGGGAGTTTTGTGTCTGTCTGAAATCCCGCTATTTCCAATATGAAAATTACCTTGGATTCTCACTTTGAAGTGAGACAATCACTTTTGTCTGCTTACAGTGGGTGAAGTGTCTGAGCAGTTGCAAAGAAGAAGAAGAAGCATGACTTGGATTGTGATGAAGTGAGATTATCATAAAATAAGATTACAATAAGAAGACAAGCCTTCCACTGCTCTTGGGTTTGTTGTGATTTCAGTCTTTCATTGTTCTTTCTTATCGCTCATAATCTAAAACAGTGTTACAAGATAACCAAAGCACGTTAGGCTCCCTGGATCCTCAGTGCAATTACTCTGCAGTTTGTGATAAAACTAGAAATCCCACGTCACAGCTGTATGTCTTCGCCAACCGGTCAAGTTGCAGTTTACATCCATGTCTGTCCAAACTCATAATAAATGCAGTGAAGAGGTTTAGAGAATTTGATGAAAGGCAATAAGTGTATTTTTTTTTGACAAAGTGGAAGTTATTACTATATTGATTTTACTGAATACTGATAGATAGGACTGATAGAGAGCTTCATCACATGGTGCAACAACAATCACCTCAAGCTCAATATCAGTAAAGCCAGTGAGCTTGTGTTCGACTGCTGTTGTGTGTCAATCAGTGTGTAATAAATCAACTGAGAGAAACAAGCACAGAGTGAAATTCCTTGTATGTGTTCACATGTTTGGCCAATATAGCAGATTTTGATAGAACACAAAGTTGTAGCCACGACAGCAGACAACGCTTCAAATATGATGTTGCTGCAAAGAAGCTACAGATTCTAAAACATGGATGTTTCACACACACCTTCAACCCGGCAGCACAGAAGATCACGTTGACCTCTGACCTTTGCCTATTGACCATCATAATCTAATCAGTTCATCCTTGAGTCCAACTGGACGTTTGTGCCAAATTTGAAGAAATTCCTTGCAGGCATTCCTGAGATATCGTTCGCGAGAATGGGACAGACGGATGATCAGCCAACATGAAAACAAAACGCCTGCGGCCACGACTGTCGCCACACACAGACTGTGAGAGTTGGCATACAGACAGCATAAAACAAAGGTGTTAACGTCACAATGCTCTGTTCTCACTTTTGTGCAGAAACCTGAAGGTTACTGCACATGATGTCGGGATAAAAAAATTGGTATCTCTGGAGAGAGCCATGCCAGCTGTTTCCTCTGTTTACAGTCTATATGCTAGGCTAAGTTGCAATAGCTTCAAACTTACACATATGAGAGTATAGATTTTCTCATCTAACTCTCTCTCTCTCAAACGTTTTTCTCAAAAAGTCAAATTTTTCCATTAACCAAGTGTATTTACATAACTACAAAAAGTTTCATCATACTTTAGTTGCAATAAGTGGATACTGTAAAAAAAAAAAAAAGAAATGAAATACGTTGTCAGTGAACATTTTGCTGATTCGTTCAGTATCAACATTTTTTAACTGGTTAAGTTAATCAGCACTGTTTTTAAATCATGTTCTTAATTACAGGAAGCAATACATTCCTTTTTAAAACATATTTGCTGTTGCGAACCAGTTGTATATAGATGTAATTTCTACAGACAAAGTTGAGATAAACACAATAATAAAAAAGGTCATTTCCTCCTCTCATGAATCACAGATGTCATTCTTACAGAAAGTATTAATGCTTTGTACCTCAATTCAATATAGTTTTACTGGAGACACATGGAAAAAACGGCTCCCATGATGGTTTTGCACAGCAGGAGCAGGACATAAATCATGTAAAAGTGAATGTAGTGTTCTCCCTTTGACTCCAAACGGAGATCTGAAATGAGTCACCATCAATATTTTTTTTATTGTTTCAAGTATTTACCTTCTCAGAGTTGTGTTTCTTTGGTGTTTGCCAGTGAATGTGTAGGTCCCTCACAGGGAGAAGGTGCCATAAGACTGAATGAGCTTTCACTCTCATGTACTGCGCAGGCGAAAATCACAGGTCCAACTCAAAAGCCATGTTTTCATTTAACAGGGGCACTTTCCGACATTTCCGCATCATAAAAGCTGAAGCATTTCCTGACATATTTTCTATACAAGAGCAAATGCATTACTATAATAATGAAAAATGGCTGGAACTAAATGGAAATCTCCGAGGAGTGTTTTAGTTCTGTATACATGCACTTTTGAGGCGCAGGGTGTCACAGCTGGTGTAGGCAGGGTAACAGAAAGACAGGTTAGCACCCAGATGCAGATGACTGAGGCAGAGAGTGATGCAGTTCAAAGATTTAATAATTGAAGGCTAGTGAGGGTCAAAACTGGAAAAAGGAGTCCAACACCGGCAAACAAATCCAAGGGAGCAGGCAGAAAGAGGTTCAGAACAGGCAGATAACTCTCCAGTACAACAGATCAACAAAACACAGATACAAAAAGCTAGAAAGCAAAGAAACAATGCACCAGGTAAGAACTTAATCTGGCAAAGAACAAAGCAAATAAACTGGGTGTACGCAGAGAAGGTTGATGAGGGAATGGGACGAGAAGGCCAGGCAACTGCAGGACTGATGAGGAGAGGGAGCAGGTGTGTGGATAGGGAATGGAGGAGGGGAGGTCCGAGAGCGTCCTGTAGAAAAGTGGAGAATGGCAGGTCTGTGGAGCAGAGAGAAGTGAAAATGTGGCTGGAGACTGGGGCCGAGAGCAATGTGGCTGTAAAGGGGAACTGAGGAACAAATTGTGACACAGGAAGTCAGATTCAATTCAGAGTTTCTGGAGAGGCAGTGGGTTGGAAATAAAGTTGTATGAGATGTGTTGAAATGATGGCTAGCCACCGGATTTGAGGGGGAAAACTTTATAATGCAGTGGCTTAATCCTTTAATGTTGTAGCTCCATGACGAGCATAGCGAACGGGCTCATTCTCTCACGATCCTTGTGCAAGTTCATGTCCATGAATAAAAAAGCAATTCACCGGGCACTCATGTTCCCTTTAGAAGTGGAACATGTACTTTGTTTCCAGGGCAACTTTAACCTGTTTTGCTTGTGACTTTTTTTTTTTTTTTTTTTTCAAGACAATGTGTAATCAACTCTGAAGCACTCTTTGGCAATTTATGAAGTGATATTAATTTTGTCTGCAATGATGAAGCATTATGTACCGAATCAATTCATCCCATGACACATTCACGATCTTCAAATATAATAATGAATGCTTGTACTTATTAATTTACAAGTAATGGTCGAGTTTAGTTTTTAGAACTATGTGTCCAAGCAAAGTGATCATGATATGACAAAATGCCTTTGATGTGACTGTATTGCCTCAGTGTTTCCAGACATTTATCATATAATTTCAATGTTTAAACGTCTCTTACATAAAATCAGCTCGCTCACAGTGTCTCCAAACTGATTTTTTTTTTTTCTGTGAGCATAGGCGATGACGTAGGTGAGAAATGCATAACAGTGATTTCAATCAGGAGAACGAGGCATGTATTTCATATCTCTGCATATTTAACCTTGTGCTGCTGAAGCTTTTATGTTAATCTGACGGTATTCAGCTCACACTTGTGTCCAGCTTTGGACCTGGTTCAGCTTCATAAGATTGTCTCTTTCAAGTGACTCAATCAGAAATGAGACCACGTTAAGTTGCAATCACATACGAAACTATGGTGCACATCTGAAAGGGGCTTATGATATTTTCATCATACATACAGCCCTCTATTTGTAAATAGAAGAAATAATATATACCCTCCAAACTGACTGCAGTGGTTTTGAAATGTGTTTCACATGCAGCGTGCACAACTCAGAATTCACACGGTGGTTGTGAAATGGTTTGAGAAAGTTCCAGAGTTGCTTGACCTTCTCGCGCTCACAGATTCATGAGGCGGCTCTATTGATTTAAACAGGTGTAAAGGCCCCTCTCCTGCCGAGGAAATTTAATCATGTCAGAGGGCCACCGAGTTATTGCACAAGACACTGTCACCAGAGCCATAGGACACTTTTATGTCAAGGGGCTAGACAATATTAATTTCACTTTCACCTTATATTCCGGGGAAGAAGTGGTGTGGAGATCCACGGCAGTTTCCTGAGAGAACGCCACGAAAACCGAAGCACCCAAAACGAGGTTAACAAGAACATTTCATTCTTGGAAAATATCTATGAAGTGCTCGAACGGGCGCTGAATTCACATTCCGCTCAGTATTCTGACTTAATATATTCAGGATCTGTGCTCATCCTCCTTGAGAAATCCAATGATAGAGTTCTTTACTCTGTTGACTGAGCTAATTAAGTTTAAAAAATACTCCACGTTTCATAATCAAAGCAACACTGTGATTAATTTCAATTAAACTTAAAGCATGCTTCCTCAAATCACCATCATCTCAGTCTAATCGTAAAATTTCATATATAATAAATATGTTATCCAATCAGTGGCAGTTTTACTTCAAAGTCATTTAAGGTCTACAAGTTTTTTCTCTCTCTCTTTTTCTTTGTGTGTGTGTGTGGCGTGTAGTCAGAGGTGAGCATGCTCAGACTAATTTCAATCCCTTTTGTGAATGGCTGATTATCACAATCTGTGGCTTAAGTTCAGGGGGAGCAGCAGCGTTAAGTCCTTCAGAGTGAGCGAGTGAGACGAGGGGAAAGAGTCGGCATGGCCCAGAAAAATAACTGTAAGTTGATGTTCTGATTATGTTAATCTTTTATACCTTTTTCAAGTGATTACGAACAAGAGCAGTAATAAGACAGTTAGGGTGCAGATGAATGGCAGTACTAACATGCCTAGATGACACGTAGCACATTTCACTGAAACTAAATACCTTTTGTTTGTTGCCTCAGGAATCTCACCTTGCTTTGATTTTCATCACTGGCACTTTGGAGGCCTGATTGTATTGCATCTTGAAATGACTATCGCTCTTGCAGGCTTAAAGAGAAACAGTGCTATGATCATTTTAATTGTGGTTTTCACCTCACATTTCATACCCACATGCCAGATTTTATATTCATGTGGAGTAGAGTTAAATTAGTAATGAAAAGGGATTCTGTAAGAGGTGTACTGATTCTTTTTTTTTTTTTTTTTTTTCAATGACAAGTTATGTGAGCGTATTGATCCCATTGTGAAATCCGGCAGGAATTTCTTGTTGCAACAACAGGCAGATTAGTCTCACTGAGCTCTCATTGTCTCCCTCCCTGCCTCCCTCTTTCTTTCTCTCCCGCTCTAACATACAGTTCAATTCTGCATCAGGGAATATAGAACCACAGATGAACGTGTGGTCATGTCGCTTTTCCGCGATGGGATACTTGAACATGTATACCCGGCTTTCTTCAAGGCCATGAGCCATCCAGACCACGTTGGCATTGCTCTGAGCATTTCCATGGCTGGTTATGTTCTGGGAGGCAGCTCCTACTTCCAGGCTTTACTCTTTGGCAGTGCATGGGCTGGCCTCATTTATTACTGCTGTCACGAGATCTACGAAGGCTACATGAAGAGGAGGCTGAGCACAGACATGGCTGACATTCAAGCCAACTACCTGGAAAACCCAGATAACGGTTTCTGGGTGGCGGAGGCAGACATCAACGGCCAGTCCAAGGTGGTGGGAATGGTGGCAGTGATGGGGAGAAGCGGAGGGGAGGAAGGTGAGAGGTTCGACGACTGCAACGGAGGAGTGGTGGGAGGAGGTCCGGAGTTCGCCCAAGATGCTGGAGATGGGAGTTACGGCGAGATGTCACACATGGTTGTGGCATTTCCATGGCGCCGCAAAAGCCTGGGTTCACAGTTGACAAGCAAGGCCCTCGGTTTCTGCAAAGAGCGAGGCTACACCCACCTCACTCTGGACGTCAGCTCGCCGCAGGCAGCGGCCGTTTCCCTGTGCCAAAAGTTTGGTTTTGTCCACACTGCATCCCACAGTAACACACACACTAATCGCTGCTTCTCCAAACTGGCCCGAATAGATGTGATGCGACTGGAGAAGTTCATTTAATGCAAAATGGACTTTCGACCTCTGCACCTGATAAACCTCAGCTGTACAGCACATGAAGAGTATTTCAGTTAATTTATGCTTCTTGTCTCATTCAATGCACAAATCTATCTTGTTGTGTGATATTCAGCCATTCATGTCTCCAGCTCACTATCGTGGTAGTTTTTTAAAAAATCATTAAATTTCATGTTTTTTTTCCCCACAAAACAGCATTAATGATCTCAGTTTCCTTGTATTTCTTCTTGCCTTGATGTATTATGTATACACCTGCACCCCCGACACTCCATGGCCTACAACTGTGGAAAACAATGAGGCTGTTGGTCAACTTCTGTGCTTAGTCCAATTAATTAATAATTTGCATGCAGCAGAACAATAAATCTCAATAAGACGGTTTATTAAATTGACTATTGGACATTAAACAAAGCAAACTATATTCACATTCAATTATCTATTGTTCTCCTGTCCACTGAGGAATATGAAAATATATGTGAGAAAGGAGAAATTTAGCCATTTGGAAGCAGGAGAACTTTCTTTTTAAGCTTCTTTCCAGGGAGAAGTTGAATCCCTCTGCCTCAGAGGAATTAATGCCAGCTGACTTCTAAGACCTCACAACTCTTTGCTTAAAATACCAATGAAAAATGCAATAGTATCAGGACATTGGGAGGTTTAAAATTCTTTGGAGCTAAAAGAGCCGTGTGTGTGTGTGTGTGTGGCATAAAAAGAGGATAAAGAGTTCAGTACACCGCAATGCATTCAGGTCATCGTACACAAGGCAAAGACTGAGATTATCGACGCCAAACAATAGAGAAAAAAGCTTAAGCGTTTCCATTTTCGCGGTCTTATGACACGTATGAAAATGATAGTTGGCCACTATTTCTGAAACAATGTAAACAAAGAGCTTCCTGTCAATTATACTGCCTGATGCCAGTGGGATATTTTTTTAATGAGCCTATTGTGGGCCACAAGCATTGTGCAGCATCAGCTAAACAATGTAGATTTACGCATTTCTTAACCTACAGTGCTTCAGAAATACCCCAAAGGTGATTACAATTTCCAAAATATTATCAGCACCACACAGTACCTGCTTATCTCAAAAGAGTGTAAGCCTATAAGGGACTTCAAGCAGCCACTGTGTGCAATGACAGGTGTGGCCTAAATGAGTTTCAAGAGGGAGCACTGTATGTAGAGAGCAGCTTGGCGCCGAGACACGCGCGCCATCAGAGGGCTTCGGGCATCAATCATTCCTGCTGAGGCTGTCAGAGAAAAATTAGGCCGGTGGCCAGCAGGCAGGTGCTGAACTAGCCAGAGGAAGATGAGCCTTAATGCTGGCCAACCTGTTGTCATCCTCTCACAATTACCAGTACAATTGGCCTCAAGGTAATGACAGCTTGATTGTAATTCCTCTCATACACACGCTCCACAGATGAGTCAGTTGCCATTTTGGGGGTAAGGTCGATGAAAAAGCTTTGCAAAAACTCTCAGAATTGCTGCAGCTACAGCGCCTACAAAGTGTTCACCTCCCTTAGAAGTCTTCATTGCTGTCTCACAACATTAATCACAACAAAGTAGGTTTAATGTGGCTTTTCTGACACCAGTCAACAAGGTAAGGCCCCTTTCATCAAAGTAATTACAGATTTAAAATACATACATATTTGCACAAGTATTCACTCGCTTCAAGTCATCAGTTAGTTGATGCATCGCAATTTTTTCCCTCATTCTTTCTCTGTCAGGTAGAATTGGGATCGTGAGTGAACAGGCTTTTTCAAGTCCAGCTACATACTCTCAACTTGATTGAAATCTAACTCAGATCTGCTTCAGTCCCTCCACAACATTAACATCATTGTCTTAAAGCCATTCCTGCACAGCTCTGTCTGTAAAAATTGGACTCTCCAGATGCAGACATATTTTTACTGCAATCAACCCCTCGACTACACCCAAGAGATCTCCATTTATTTAGTTATATGACAAAAACCGAACGACTGCATCAGTGATGGTGTGTCTGATTCAGGAGGGCGAACGCTGGTAAACGCTTGTAAACATGTATTTTGTGTTTGTCACGTATTCTAATCTTTTTTCGCATTGGGATCAAAACGTCTTTTTCTGTTGATCAGCCTCATAAAAACACACGTTAAATCTACTGTGATTCAATGTTGTGATACAATAAAACATGAAAACTTCCAAGAGTGAACTATAGTGTGAAATTCCATTTTTCATGGATGCCTGCGTGCAACAGCTGAGAGATAATTGGATCTATTAGCATAATGATGAACCTAATGAGCATCAGTTCTGTCTCCAGAGAAAAACTTTGCAGGTTTGTTGTTCGACTTAACAAAAAAAATAAATAAATTCAGTTTTGTTTGTTTGTGTTATTCTTTCTTTCTCTTTTGTTTGGTAAGGAAAGGATAGGTAGGACTTTTAATCTCTGTCATTATTGAACTAGAGGTTTTCCCAATTTGAGATAACATATGAGATCAATGAAATAGGCAAGACTCTCATCAGAGGATGAGCTCCAGAAATTCAATTGGAAAATATCTCTTTGTCCACTACTTTTAGGGTGGGATAGTGTGTGTGTGTGTGTGTGTGTGTGTGTGTGTGTTAATACAAATAGCTGTGTGTGTGGCCCATGTATTGCTCATGTTGTGGGGACCTCGCCTTCCTGATGGGGACAAAACCCCCAAGACCCCATAATATAAATCAATAAATGCTACGGTGAAGACTTGGCTTAAGGTTGGGGTTAAGCAAGCAGTGGTTATAGTTGGGGTAAGTCTCCAGGAAATGAATGTAAATCGGTGTCCTCTGAAGTGATGGAAACATGACTGTGTTTACTTGCTTGTGTGTGGTCAGGGATTATCTCGAGCATTCCCGCCTTCATGCATTCTCACCACAAGGTGTTTTTTTTTTATTATTAATCTGACTCGGATCACAATCAAAGTCATCTAGCTTAGGAAAAGTGTTAATATATCTTAAGGCAAACTTTGATGACACTTTCAAAGCAATAACAAAGCAAGTAATCAACATTACAAACAGCACCTGTGTTTGAACAAGGTCTGTCTCTTTTTCTATATTAGCACTCTTATTGAATTGGCAAAGATTATGGAGATTAATTGCATCACAATACCAGTCGCCTATGTGTTGTTGTCTAAGAGCCAGAGGTAGATTTGTTTGGATCATACATCATCGTGTGCTATTCACCACTGCCTTACATAATCACTTTTCATCTTCTTTGTTGCACCACGGGATGTAACTGTATGCGCTGAACTTAACTGCAGAAAACAGCACCTGAGCAATTACTTTAGATATTAAATCACAAGTAACAAAGGCACGTCAGGCACTTACACAAGCAGAGAGTTTATCCTGCACCGTCAGTTCGCTGCATTTAAGGAACCTGACATTATGCAGAATCTGCACTTCCTTTTACTGAATAATTGGTCAATTATTCGCTGCATGGTTCAAGAATGATAAATATGTTTTTCTGTAAGAGCAGAATATGAGACCACAGTGAGACTCTAACAGGTAAAGTATGAGAAACAGGGGAGATGTGTTAACTGGATCCTTTGAATTATGGCAACACCGGAACATGTATGAAAGCATAGTTAGTGTCACGCTATCATTTGTGATTGGAAGTCAAAATTATGGGGATAAATGTGGAATTAGATGTTGCTAATGAGTTGGTATTTAATATATTTACACCACAGTGAACCACTACGGCGTGGATAAATGTTCCAGACAATATTAGGCAGCAGCTCGTTTGCTGAGCTCCAGCTCCACTGCAAGAGGACTGTGGGGATTTGGTCAAGGAAGTAATTGGGCACAACAACTAGCGAAAAATTGATCACAGCTGTTGTAATTAGGAGAAATATGGGACAATCAATTTTTTCATGTTTCAGCCTCGATGTTGAGTTACCCACAATAACTGCATTCCAATATACAAGATAGTAAAGTGCTGCGCTTAAAATGCGTCTGCAATATTTCTGGATAATGAACCAAGAGACTCGGAGCTCAATCACAGTAGGAGTTTTGCATATTTTAAAATAAGAAAGACTATATATTTCTAAAGCAGGTTTAAACAGAATATATCTAACGGACTGTATGGAAATTATTGGAGTGCAGAGGACGACTGAATCTTACCTTTCCGCCCCAGTCTTCTTAAAATTTTCCTTGAACACTCCCCCTGACTGGAATACCCTCCTCCCATTATTTCAAAGCATGAGCCCATATTTATGGCAAAAAATAAAACTGACAACAAAATAGTGAGGAATACCTGACGTTTCCTCCAGACAACTGAGCCAAAGAACAGAGCATTAAATATCAAAGCACACTTTAATTATGGGCTGAACAACTACATCAACGAACTGATCTTGTTGATATTCCAGATTGTAAACTGCCACAGACAGTGTGTCTCACTCATCAGTAGAAAATTTTTATGTGATGATGAACTTGCTGTGTATCATGAGTTAACGTTATACAGCCCTGATACAACCAAACCCTTCTGAAAGTTGAGTCGCTGTGTATAACACAGAACAGAATGTGATAATTTTCTAATCCTAATCTTTGATATATACTCAATTGAAAACAGTAGACAATATTATTTTATTATATAATATTGAATATTATATTTAATGTTTGACCTCATCAACTTCATTGATTTTGTAAATATCTGCTTATTCTGAGTTCAATGGCAGCAGCATGTTTCAAACAAGCTGGGACAGGAGCAATCAAAGACTGTGAAAGCTGCTGTTGGCGAGAAAAATGACGCTTTCAACCATCAATGAAGATCCACATTCATTCTGTCTCTAAACTGTCTTATTGGCTCTACCGGTTGATTTCGATGAGAGAATAAAGTGTTTATACAGAGACAGGATATGTTGTCCTCTACATATGGCCAAACACACCTTTATTACCCATAACACACACAAAAGCCATTTTTTAACAGCACACCTCACAAGGAAAGGCTGAAAGAAGATATAAATCCCCACCCGCACCTCCACCCTCTGATAATTTTCATACACTCCCTAACAAACAAGATTTGACAAGCATAAGTCACGATCCAATATATTTTGGGAACCATTAATTTCTAATAATATACAGCATAATTTCATCATATCTCTGAGTTTCCAGAGGTATTGAAGGAAGTGGAGAAAATAATCCCCATCACAAATGGCCAGCAGAAACCATTAAAATCCAGCTTTGATTGATCTCTTTATTAACCAAAGTCCTACTGAAGTTATTTGATGAGGAAGTTAGAAGACAGCGCTTTATCATGCACATTCAATGAGTCATGGATTAAGTCATGGAGGATATCTGGTACGTGTCACAGTATTGAAGTGAGGAACGGATAATGTCTCTGGCTGGGGTGATGAGATTTGAGCTTGGACTGAGGCCTGTTATGGACTTCGATTTGTCCTCGAGCAGACATGACCGTCTCTCAGTCGCAGGGCGCTTGTTGCCATCTGTTATGTAACTCCATACATGCCAGCCTTCGTATCAAGATGGATTATGTATTCTTCAGCTGTGCTGCTGTTTGTATCAGGCACTGTAACACCAGATATCTCAGTACATCCTCTCTGTGTCTTCAAGGCTGCAGCCGAAACGTCTTGTTCTCATTTTAGTCAATTTACATGTATGACCAATTCTTGTGCTGGTGCCTGTTTCAAAAAGACCATTAATGTGTCAAATGAAAGCCATTATTGTCCAGGGTGTTGACATTTTGTAAATTGTGGGCCAGACGAGAGCACTGCGGGATGTTTAGAAATCTTAAAAGTCTGTTGAGAAGCTTTGTGTTTTCCTCAGCCGGCTGTCACTGTCTACACCGAGCAACAAGACGAAACACAGCGTGACTGGAGAATGTGCAAGGTGAGATGTGATCTCTAAAGTGAATCAAATGGTTCAGAAGCTGGATATTGACTGCCTCTGGAAGCGTAATGGGAGATTTAATAGGCCCAGACAGAGAAACAACTTACATTTTTCATGAGGCTTTTTCTCGGGGGTCGTAATGTTTGGACAAGCTGAAAAACCGACATGATTTTTATAAACAATGTGTTGTGGTCGCTACAATTCAAGCGTCTCTGAGGGTCATTTTTGGCTGGATTCTAACGTCTGGAGTAGGAGGACGAAATGGATTTCTCTCAAAATGAAACACAGACATACCTGCCTGGAGAAAATGGGCTCTACAGTACAGTTCATTCACAGTGCAACTCTATGGATAAATACCTCTTGAACAGTTTATCATGAAGAGCCCACAAAGGCAGATCGCAGGGTCACTATCGTTCAGACAATATGCAATACACATCTGTGGAGAACGGATTAGATTAGATTAGATTAGATTCAACTTTATTGTCTTTGCACAGGACAAGTATTGAGACAACAAAATGAAAAAAGTACAGAGAAATGTACATCTGTATACAGGTAATAAATAAATAAAGTAAGGAGTACACACAACCCTGATTCCATTTGCTAATCCTTTCTGACATAGACTCAATTGAAAATAGTACAAAGACAATATATTTAATGTTTGACCTCATCAGCTTCATTGATTATGTAAATATTTGCTTATTCTGAATTTGATGGCAGCAACACGTTTCAAAGAGCAGGAGACAGGAGCAACAAAAGACTGTGAAAGTTGTGGACTGATCCAAAAACACCTGTTTGGATCAGTCCACAGGTAAACAGCTTCATTGGTGACAGGTAATAGTATCATGATTGGGTATGAAAGGAGCAGGACATCAGTTTGCTCTCTCTCTCAGTGGATGGACTGGTCCAGGGGCAGGAGGCGTGGCAAACCTAGAAATTACATTTATTCACGACTAATTTGCAAAAGTAAACAAACTGTCTCCCTGATTTGTTTCCTATGAGTAAAATGAGAAAATGTTAATTAAGTATTTGCCAAATGTTTATTGTCAATGTATTCAGTTTTGTTTTCCTTCTATTCCCGCTCATAGCAACTAAAGCATGATTCAACTTTCTTATGTCTGTTTTTAGGCACTCACAGCACTTGGTTAATGTTAGGAAGAGATCAAGGTCTTGGTTTCAGACCCGGACTGACCATCGGGAGCAGCAGGAGAATCCCTGCTGGCCTGGCCTGCTGATTGGCCTGCAGAGTCGGGGCAGTTTTAAAAATGCTAAATGAAATGGTTACATGAAAGAGAAAGCAGCACAGGACAGATCTCTGTCAGTCATCACATGTGACACACGGACACAGCATTCAGTCAGTGCATGAGGGCGCGTGCGGTGACAAAATGGACGGCACACGAGAACAAATGAAAGAGAAAAGGTAGAGCTGAGAGGAAATGCATTAAAAGGAGAAGAGCCCGGGAGGAAAGTGCTGCTAAATGCTGTAGAATTACAGACATCTTCACAAGCAAGGAACGTGGTTTGTGTTTAAAAAAGGAGAAACATAGGAGCAGAGCCGCCATCAGCAAGTCATTTCACAGCCACCTTTCCTGAGTTGATTCTATGTTTTAAAAAATGTGATCATGCTATGAGGGAAAGCAGGAGATGTGCATGCATGGAAATAATCTGGAAACATGGAAGTTACTCAGAGCTTCGTGGCGGTGAACAAAAGTCCAGTCAGAGCTCAAATGCAAAAAGAAAGGTGCAAAACAAACACAACAAAAGTGCACAAAAAGACATGTATGAATATTTATTCCTGTTGGCTGACTCCTAAAACTCACGACACCTGGCTGTTTTTAACTGTTTTGGATGTTTGTTTTTTAACTAAAAGTAAAAGATATGTTATTGACATAAACTGTTAACAGAAAAAAATATTTCAACAAAATGCTTACAGTACTTGCAGTCTGGTGTGAATGGAGTGAATGTGAAGATTGGCATGGACTGGCGTTAGATTCCCGGCCTGATTCCCAGTCGGCCGTCTGCTTGGTTAAATATTGAAAAAGACAGAAGCAGCTTGCAGGACAAGAAATGTGTTTACTTTATTAACATTTAACCAAAACCAGCAGCTTTCCCAAACCGTGAAGACCCAGATAATCTATTATCTCAATCAGTTTCTGTCTTTGAGCAATGTTGTCCTCCAGTTCTGGTTTGTTACACAGGAGGGACTTTTCTCACTGGTTTGTAGTGATGACAGATTGGTGAACTAAGCTACGCTGTTGATGGTCAGTAAATAATAGAGACTTTGGGCTTGTTTAAAGACTCAGGATCAGTAACAGAAGTATATGTATCAGGTAATGTAACTAATTACTTGTTGAGATAGACAGATAGATAGATACATAGACAGACAGACAGACAGACAGACAGACAGATAGATAGATAGATCTTCCCAGTGACAGACAGAGATCAACCAGGCTTTTACAAGGTTAGTGTCACAGAAAATGAAATGCATCCTGCCTGCAGACTTGCATCGCTCTGGCTCGGCTGGCAGCAGTCTCAGCCATCCGACGCACTCTCTCTCCTGCGGGAATGGGCTTAGTTGGATTTTTAATTATCCGACTCTGATTTCTAAATTAGTTTTTTATGCCAAAACTAATAATAACAATAGACAGTGATGGATCTTGGGAGACTTGAATATGCTTATGAGGAGGCAGACTGTTCTCTATCGAGGCCGTCAGAGATTACCGGCCCAACTTAGAGGGTTATAGGCAAATAAAAACACTTGTACGACAATTAAATGACACAAGCACACCAAGTTCTTATAATTATTCTCGATAGCAGGGGCATAAGAATCACAGTCACTGACATTTCTTCTCTCAATAGTTCAAATATTTCTTCATTTTGAAGCTCAATGTTTCCTGCTCTAATTGTTGACTGAAAATCAGAAAAAAATGTTTTCGTAGTCACAAGGCTGTTTAATCACACAACACACCATATATGCTGACACAAAACACACAAAATAAATACGATGATTTTTGGGAATGTGAAACTGGAGTCTGCGAGCGAAGCAATCCTGGATGCTGGAGACAGCGTCTTCAAATCACAGCAATAAGTCTTCCTCTCCGACTGGGTGAAAGCCCACCCATCCGTCCACCCACACACAGTCTCACTGTCACCACTGTCACACACACACACACAAACACACACACGGACATCTAGACAAACCTTCATCCTTCATTTACTGGCACCGTCTCTGTCTGTGTCCCACTGTACAGCCGAGCCACCACACCAATATCACTAAATTTGACCGAGCTACAGACCGAGGCTGCCTCCGCGAGAGCTTTGAGGTGAAAACACATGATTATTACCCAAAGGCAAACATACTGTATCCCAGCAGCTTGGACAGCAGCTACAGAGGATAGACAGATGGATATTTACTAATTCAGTGTGCTGCATAGAGACCGAGCAGTCTGCTTTGGATGGCGTGCACCATCTCTGGGTTTGGCAGTCGAGTCCAAGCCCAGACCCTCTGAATAAGCACATCCTCCCGCTCCCTTCTCAAGAGACTTAATTGTTGCCGGACATTGTTTGTGATTCCTGCCAAGTTGCCAGAAAGTTTCCCTCTCTTGCAGCTTTTTGTAACCTACACACACAGCAGGGCCCCTCTGCTGTTATTCTCATCCCATCATCAGATTCATGACTATGAAAAAAGCTGATGAGACCAAAATAACCAACATCTGAGGGGCATCATCAGTCACATTACCTCCTCAGGGTCAAACACACAATGTCCTGACTGTGCCAGCATCTTCAAATTTGCTCTGATTTTCCACATGTCTGACTGATGCTTTGCACACTTTGTACACTCGCAGAACTTGAACTGTGTAATGAGATGTATTATATTTCATATCCTGCTGTTCCTCTCGGTTTTATTGAGGATTAGAAAATAATCAGTGTTTTTCTGAGGTGAAAAAATATCCTCAATATTAATTCCAGATAAAAAAAAATTAAAGCTTTCAATGATTTAGTGAGAACAACATAATACAAGTATATTTCAAATATAATCTCAGAGGTTCATCATGTCACTAAAGGGAGAAAAGATATTAGAATTTATCATCTGGGTACAAACTCTCATGACAATGTTGAAATATTTCAGTCTGGACATTTCCATAGAGTCACGCTGCTAAAATATGACTAATACAAATAAAGCCTTCAGTGATTTAGTAAGAGCAACAAAATACAAATATATCTAAAGATTAATCATATCACAAAAACATTGTTTGTGAAAAAGCCTCAAATATCCATGCTGGAGTAAACAGAAATTTGAGAGACACACCGTTGCAAACTCATTTAGTGGGATAAAAGAACTGAGCCAAAGCTCCTGAAAGCATTTCAGCTGTTTGAATTTATCTTGATCAGTGTTTCAGTTATGAAACGAGAATGGAAATACATGAAGAATCATCGTGGCACAGAGTGAAACCGACACACACTTTTATCTCGCCTCATAAATATCTCTGTGGAGAGACAGAGGGAAATGAACTCTCAACAGTACAGTAAATAACAGTGTTCAGTGTCATAGCAGACCCGCCTGCACACTCCTCTGCTCTCAACAGCGAGCCAGACCTTGAGGAGCTTCTACTGTCAATTTCCAACCTTCTCATATTGTTGTTTTTCACTATATTCTCATACTAATATTGTTCTTTTATTGTGCGAGATACGATATCTCACCAAGAACACAATTAAAGTGATTACTGTACACGAGGCGCACAGAACAATGTGTTATTGAAAAATAATGTTCTAGTTCCACATGCACAGACCTAAAAACTTATCTATTCAGTACTCATATCACAACATAACACTGCAGCTCTGTCAGTGAAAAAGAGGCCGCTAACCTTCACAATGAAGCAATCCAAGTGTTACTGACGTTATGTTTTGTATTGTATGACTCAAATCCCACTTGGGTTGTCGATTATAATAATAATGATCTGACGATGTGCTATTGGTCCCAGTGGGGAGGTTTTCTTTCCGTTAGATTCTGCAGGGAGGTGCTGGTTTCTGATGCTGTGCGTTGCTGAAGGACACTTCAGCAGGCCGGATGATTGCTTATAATGGTGTCTGAAGCCAGATCCTCAAGATGATAGAGCTCCCTACTTGCTGATCTTGATGTGGTGTATAGATAGAGGATTGTGGGTGACATGTGTTTCTGCTGTGACAGATAAAGGTGCGGTGGCCCATTAAGTTTATTTCTCGATTAAACACAGAATCTATTTCCTCACACTTTTAATTCAGGGCATGGCGCCCTGACAGGAAGGTTGCTCTCACCCTAAGAAGCAGGTGAGGGAAAGACACAGCAAACTTCTTTACCAAATTATAAACTGATATTAACCTATTTCAAGAGTCACTCTCAGGAAGCCTTAGATCGTCATCCTCAGATTGAGAGATGAATGGGAGGAGGGAATGAATGTCTTAAGTGATGAATAAACAGTCAAGGGAGCTTGACATGTCAGCTGTCGTGGTTCGGGGATTTCAGTTTAGTTATTTCTTGTTTTATTATGATAGAGCTTGTCCTCAGGTCTGTTCAGTTACTTTACTTCCTGTCTTTGTGTTCTCATCACACTTCGAATTGTTAATTAGTTTCACCTGATATCTTCACCTCCTGGTGTATTTTGGTCTTTGTGTTCCCATCTTTCTTTGCCACTTTGTCCTTGTACCTCATGTCAAGTTTTCCAGTCCTTCTTACTGTGATTCCTCATCTCTCACTGTTCTGGATTTCACCTTGTGCTCCCTAGTCTTGATTCTCCCCCTATTTGGATTTGTTTGCCTGTTTTGGACCCTTCTGATTTTGACCCTTGCCCACCTGACCACCCAGTAAGTCTTTTGAATTTGTTAATGAAAATACTGAGCTGCTCCAATCCTGCCTCTTGTGTCTGCATTTGGGACCATCCCTTGTATTTCTGCTACTAAGCTCGCACAAACTGCAACATCAATATGGGTTTGTAAAGCAGAATGTCAGTCCAGATAATTATTGATAATGATTTCTCAGAAACAAAGTTGAAAATATTATTGGCCATATTGTTTTCTGAAATGATCAAAGAGGTATGTCATGTTTTTATGTAATGAGGAACGTTGGAGATATAATAAATAAAACATTAAAAGTGGAATGTTAAATGTTGTGTCATGCCTTGGTCCTCCGATGAGAATCACATAGCTCAAAGTGTCTAATATTGCCACAGTTTAACATTAAGTCAATGGATCAAGTCAATCTGAGTCAATCTGCAGCAGTTGCTCTCTGTGTGTCACTATCCAGGTTTGATAAAATGTTGGTATCCTACAATCTGGGACTGAGAACAGGTTGCTATAGTATGTTGAAATATGGTCAAAGTGAAGTTTTATGTGAACAGAAGTTACAGTATAACTGGTCTGAAAGTCATTGTGTTGGAGCCTGATTTTTAGCCCCCATTAGAAAACATGATGTGAAAACCACAGGAAGCAATGAAAACCTTGGAAACTGATGTTAGTGGCTGATTGTCAATGGAGGCTGATGGGAATGTGTGTGTGTGGTGAAGTGTTTCTTTACCATCAATATTAACGACCCGCAGTTCAAAAGCTGACCGAACTCCACTCATTCAACTTCACCAGAGGAGACCAGTCTGATCATTATAATCATATTCATTTAAAAACACATTTTGGAAAACAACTTGAATAATAGCCATTTAAACCTGAAGCACTAATCTTCAAAATTACATTTCTTCTAACTTGCACCTCACTTTTCCTTGTAGAGCAGGGTTGAAAAAGTTCCTTATTTATGAGGGAGATTGTTCTGAGAGATGTAACAGCAACTCTAATAGTCCAGATTGATCCTGAAGTGAAGCATTAAAAATTAATTTAAAGCAGCTGAGAATTGTTGTTTTTGAGAAGATCTAAGATATCACTAATGTGAGCATTGTGTTGCTCTAAAGGGTTCAAGTCGAACTGAAATTGAAACTTAATTTTTGCTAATGAATCTATATATCCTTTGTGTACCTCCTCCATTAATGTTCTTCAGGGTGAGAGAACCTGGCACTGACTGACAAATAGTCCGTACTGATAATATCTGACTGAAAATGGCTATTTGCGTTCGATTTACTGTTACCATGACTATATTCTTTCTTGTTCTTCTTTATTTAAACCTCTAAGATCCAAGAAAACAAACAACACAACACAGTTAAAAAACACAGTTGACCTTTAGGTACAAAGAATCAGTGTTGTAAAATGTTCCAAGTGTGTGTGTGCAGCACAAAAATCAAAAGCTGTTTTCACAGTTTCAGTGTTTGCACACAGGGCTTTGAGCATTAGCCAGTCATCTGGGTCAAATAGTGACTATGGGATCAATTTAATTAAGGGCTTTATACATAAATAGAAACCAGTGCCTGTCACGTCAGAGTTGTCCACCCAACCTTTTCATACAGATGCAATGATGAGCAGAATAACTGTCACCGGTAATGAATCACAAGCTGAGTAATAAACTGAATCTTGGGGTTTAAGAGTGGAGGTAGAGGCGGGTCTATAGATAACATCACCATAATCCAGGACAGACGAGAAGACAGCCTCAATTATCAGCTTCCTACGGAGTAGAGGAAAATCATCTCTGTTTCTGTGCAAATATCTAAATATATATAAATTCAAACGAAAAGTGATGGAACCCGACTTTTTTAGACTCCTGGAACCTTTTTTTTTGTGTGTGTGTGTTAGTTTCAGTTTTAGCCAGACTTTGGATGAATCCTTGTTCAAATTAAAACTTGTAACCTACATAAAAATAAGCATTTATTTCTAATTCAAAGGTAAGCTTTTTCCAGTCCGATTCATGCTTTAGAGGTGAAACGTACAATTTCAGCACTCCATACATTCTCCACGTTGTTATTCAAATCACTGGGTTCAGCCAGAGGCTTTAAGCTTTGAGGATTTTTCTACAAATACATTCAAAAATAGTTATATAATCTTCTTTTGAAAAATTAGGTGCAATAGCTACAGCATCTTTATAATTTCTTACACAAAAACTAGGTTCAGATGTAAAAGCGGGGTCAGGTGCTGAGGTCAGACACTGATGAGGAGAAGAATATAACACTACACTGTAAATAGAGCACTGCGAAGCAGAGGTGTTTGCATGGGACACTCGCTTGGTTTTTCAGCCTGAACATGATTCTCCTTAATGAGGCATTGAGATTGAGAGACTGAAAAATCAACAACTAAAGCTGTTCACCAAAAGGTGGTTTCTCTTCTGCTCCATTCAAAGCAGACATGAATGCACATTATGAGTCAAATCAGAAGGTTTGACTACAAAAGAACTGTTCCTGTGTTAAACAGATCAAACAGCTTGAGCGCTATCGAGCTTCAGTTCTTTCCCTTGACTGAATTCCTTTTGGGAAAAATGATTAATTGCTGGATTTGAGAAATGTTACAGAAATCCACGTACGTATGACTGCTTTTGAACTTTTTTCCCATTGATTTTCAGAGCGAGTGAGAGGCACTTTGAGCTCTCAAACACAAGTGCGGGTAATTGCAAAGCACACGAGTCTGGTTAATCTGTTATTCAAATCCAAAGAATACTTTCCTTTAGATTAGACCATCTTTTGCACATTAAAGTGAAGGTTTCAGATGTTTCGTTGTTCTGTTTCAATATTGCAAAGTCAAATCATTAAAAGATCACACACCATGCAGACCCGTCTGATTCTCACACAAGTGCTGTGCTCCGTGCAACGCCACAAAAATGAGGCAAACCCATTTTGCTGCAGTTATGTGAAAAAACAGCAGAGGTGCACTTGAAGAGCTCTCAGTTTTGAGTGATCCCTTTTCATAAAGGCAAAGATGTTTATTCAGCCTGTAAAGGAATCTGTGAATTTGATACGGATGACTTTGATGTCTGTCAAGTTTCACAGCAACACGACCTAAATGAATGAGTCACAACAAGAAGTCTGGATGAGAGGCTTTTTGGCCATATATAACACTGAAAACATGATTTCAAATGATCTGGGATGAGCATGTTAACATCAGAAAACATCACTGCATATAAAGAAAGTGTAATTATTCCGAACATGAAAACATATCATCATAACATTTGCAGCTGCTACACTGCAGCAGTACATCCAGCCAGGTGAGATTTGACTAACAGATTTCTTTACACCACAAACCACAGGGTTTAAGGAAAAGGCTGATTTCACTTTGAGAAACACAAACTGCTGCACAACGGCCCCGTCTTCTCGAAATTACACCGCTGGTTTGTTTTGCCAATTCCGTCTTTGCAGAAAACATAATTGCTGCCTGGTTCACTGGCAGCAAAAGAAGTGCTTCATTATTACACCTGACAGAAGGTGTAGGGAGGGTGGAGGGAGGGTGGATGGTGGTTGTATAAAGTGTGAGAAGTCACATCCTGAGTCTGGGTTTAAGCAGCAAAAGCACTTTGGTTTGGTAAAGGTTCAAGGAAGATTCTGATTTTTGGCTCAGTGTTATCAAAGGGAACCCGTCTTATTTCTCCACTTGAATTTTTTAGTTTTTAACCCAGACCTGATCTTTTTCAAACCTGAAGTGCTGTGAGTGCCCAAACTTTAAATCAAAAATTTGGTCCTTATAATTCCATGTTTCTTATAAAAAAAAACAGCCACTGCGGTCGAACACAATGACACACACTGTAAAACCTATTAAAGTGCAAGAATGCGTCGTGTGATATTTATGAAATTATACCGTTACTTAAGATTTGATCACCGCAATCAGCTGAAGTCGTACAAACGGTCTAAGTGTTGCCATCGAGCTGAATGTGTCTGTACACTCGAGGCTCATCAAGTCGAGGACCTCCTGCAGACACAAGTCAGCACACTGCGACGTGGCACCATGTTGAAACACACTTATGGGGCAAATATTCACATTTCAAAATAAAAGCTTTAGCAGAGTTCATTTTCAAAGGGTAAATATGTGTCATTTGTTAGTATTTATGAATGATGTATAGAATCTTATATGGGAGGAGGAACAGCAGGAATCAGTAGGTAAACCTCCCTCCACCTGTGTATATGGGTTGAGAAAGCTGTTAGGAGCCGTTTAAGAACACACATCAGACTCTACTGCTGCTTCCTGTTTAGCTTCAAGAAAGTCTTAAAGGTCATTGGTTGATTGGTTGATGCTATTGCTATTTTCTCACATATCCATCATCAGACTGTCTGTATATTGCTCCATCTTTTCAGGCTGGGAGATGCTTTATATATATATATATATTCACCCCTCCTCACATGCCTATTGTCCATCAAAGCCACTAATGCACTTTTGATTTGAGTCATTCTTGAGCTGCCATGCCAGTAAGTAGTCCTCCCCTCCCCCTCTCTGCTGCTGGGTTTCACAGGAGACAGATGACGAGACAATGGCAATTCATCTTCATCACGCCGTTCACATTACCATTAACGTGCAGCTCTTTTTCCTTACATAATGCAGCTCGTCCCACTCACGGATGCATTCAAAGGAAAAGTACAATATCCTGAGAGCTGGGCATGTCATTTGTGGTTAATATCATCAAAACATCGAGGAGGAGAGTTGAGTGGAAGGAGGCTGGGCTGTTTTTCCACATATGTGTTTAATATGAAATTAGCTGCTATAGCTACTAAATCATGTTACCACAAAAAAAAAGATGGAGAAATACAATTTTGAAACAACCCACTGTGCATGGAGCAGTGAAGCGTATACATACAATCAGTTTATTTCTTAGGTGTAAAACGTAATAACACAACATAGAATATTGATTCACTCTATAGGAAAAGTCTTCTGTGGCTGCTTCACTCCCACTCTCTTTCAGATGCCGCACAGTGTCCCTGCACAATGCACAAACTGGGATTTCTTTAAAAGATTGGATTTTTGATCAATAGCTGTTAAATATTCGTTAGAATTGTTTTAGGAGGTTGTGGAGGTCTGGTTTTTTTGTGATTTCTATTTTTGATATAGTGGGTCTGACTGAGACCAATGCAGCACGTGTCAGGAATGTACATGTGCATCTTTGTGAAACACGACAAAGCTGAAATACAAAGAATACTGGAAAATAATACAGTCTATGCTACAATGTGCTGCACTCACTGACCAGGTAAATTACCCTGTTGTCATACAGACTCCGTTCCTACAGACACAAATATCTACCGTTTTATGAACTCCACCTGGAATTGATGGACATATTGTGATTTATTCTTGATTTTCTCTTCCTGAGAAACGCTTTGCCAGTAATACCCGGCTTCTTCTCCCCAGCACTCGGTCCCTCCGGATACTGACAGCTGCCTGAATTACAAAGGTAGCAATGTGAGTAATGAACCAACTGAAATCTCATCATATAGAGCGACTGTGAGTTACCCTGAGCAGCCCCTCTGACCCTAACCTCAGCCTCTGAGCCTCACCAAATGAGCTTTTCATTTACTATTCAGAAATCAGAATGAGGCATGTTGCAGGCACAGAGGCGCTCTGAAGAACTGCACTGCATGCAAACGTGGTTTTGCACTCCTTAAGCCCAACAAATCAGCAATTCTGTTCCAAGCTTATTTGCATACAGTGCTCACATATTCTGCCTATGTGCACGGCGTGAAAGTACAAATTTCACAGCCGCCCTGTTTGATGCTCATGAAATTGTTTGGGACTCAGTTTAAACTGAAGTTGGATGCATGCTGTCATGCATATCTTTTCTGGATTTTTGTGAAGCAAAACATGTTATTATTTAATGGCCACTGCTTTGATCTGGCTGATGTATAATGCACAGGCATTAAAGACCAAGTTTAGCAGAGATGATTAGAGCTGTCTGGAAAATTGAAACACCATTAGATTCTTGTTGTGATTGAGAATGCCACATCAGAGAAGAATGGCCAGCAGCATGAAATATGATATTGTTTGCTGTTTGTGCAAGCGAAACCATTCATTTAAAAATCCTGTGATGAGAAGAATTCAAAATTACTCAAACTTGCTCGACACTAGTGACAATGCAAGTGAAATGTGCTTGAATCTTGATCAAGCATTAGATGAGGATATACTGATATGCACAGAATGTATTAATCTCAGCTGTACTTAGAACAGCCACCAAAGCTCCAACCAGTGTACAGCTCACATAGGAGCAAGCATAGTCGAGATAAGTCTGAAATCCTACAATTGGTCCCCAGAAAAAAAAAAATTGTGACTACATTATGTTTTAAGCTTGCGTTTTGGCTAAAGTCTCCATGAGATTTTACAAAAAAATATTTAGATTTTTTAAAAACCTGCAATAAATTATTTTTGGCAAACATGACACGCACATATCGTCACGTTTTAACATGATGTGGTGAACTTGATATCAAGCATCTGCTTATTTACACGTCCAGCACACAGGGAGTCGCATTTCTGGCCACTTGTTGAATTAATATTTACTCTCCCTTAAGCTCTGTTTTCTGGTCTCCACTCCTGAGAAAAATATCTTGGCCTTTAGTGTTTAAATACTTCACTATGTTCACCAGTTTGTCAGCAGAGTTTGTAAAGCTTTTTCACTAAAAACAGCTTCCTGTTGTGGCCGAAAAGAAAACTGATAAGAGGAGTGAGAATGAACCAATATACAAAAATCATGGGCTGAAAAACCAGAACAAGTTAAAAGACGCGTTTATGCTCCATAGAGCTGAGGGGATGGTTATGTGATCTATTGTTAATATAAAAATATTGCTGCTTTAAATCTGGCGGACCCATCTTGAACAATCAAGAGGACAAACTAGTTTTCTAAAAATTGTGATTTTATATGTCCTGTCATTGTAATATTGTCACTATAGCTGCTACTAAAACATCTTCAGAGCTGTAGCATTAAAGGTCAGGAGGTTGTGAGGTTGAACCAGTGATCATCCTCTATTGTCCCATCCTTTTGTGTAACATTTGTCTCTTGTGTAGTGAAGCATCTTCACTCCAGTCAGGTACCCTGCAAACTGACACCACAGCAGCTGCACGGCGCCGCGTCTTTACTCCACCAAGGAGGAAATCAAAGGCTTCAAATCTCACAAGTGTCCTGGCACCCTCTCTAACAATGAACGCTGCAAGGCTGGCTGCCACCGGCTCAGTGTTTATCACAGAGAAAAACTCCTGCGCTTATTTATTTGAAAGGAGGTCAATTCTATGTCTGCTGTGCTCAAAATGCTTCGAGTTTTTCTCTTAAAACAGGCAGTGAGATAGGCAGATAGATGAGTAAAATCTGACTGCAGGGCTGTGTAGAGGGTGGACACAATGACAGGAACACCTCCATATATAATGCAATCCATCACAAACAGCCTCAGAAAATTAGAACTGAATCACACCATGAAAACTGGGCAGTGTAAGCTTCACAAAGGCAGTTGTTTATTCCAATGCTGCATTAAACTGTGCAGGTATTGTTGCTTTTGTCCCATAATATAGAAAATGCTGCTGTTGTGTCCATCTGCCTTCGTGTGGCTACGAAAATGAGTCAGAGCGAACGCAAAGATTCAGATCCTGCTCATGAGTCATGTAAGTCTCATCTTCATCTCTTGCTACCTGAAGCACGTCGCTGGCTTATCGGCAGAGTTGTTTACTTATTCAGGAACTGACTGATGCCTCCAGTCGTACATGGGAGGAGATTATGAGGAATTAACACTTTTTTACAAGCACTGTCGGCATTGTCCTTGTTGGAGTCGGCTGTTGTGCTTGAAGGTGTAACCTAGACAGGAAGAAACAGCCACTATGACACACTTCAAGGCCAATGTCTCATCCGATATAAACCCATAATGTGGTTTGTGTTATCAAAGTGGAAGAGGGATGAAGGACAGAGGGGTCATTTTTAATAAGGGGCCTACATGTGGGTCTCTGTGGCATCAACAACGTGCTCAGTGACAGTTCGCTAAGCCTTGTCCCCCTTGTTGCTTCGCCTGTCAAGCTTTACATCGCAGCATAATTATAACGGCGGCACATTTACCTTTTGAATTCACAGTCATTTGTGAAACAATAGGATTTCAGTTTCACAAAGAAGTAAACAAAAGCAGGTTTCTCCTTTTCCAACAGCAGCATGTTATCCCAAGAACATTAAAAATGAAATGCTTTTCGTTCTAACTTGGATGGTTACTAAAGAAACACATCGATGGACCTGGAGAAGCAGCATATGGGTTAGATTTACGTGATGCTGTCAAGGATTTGTTCTAACCTGGAATCATTTATGCAACTGACACATTATACTTACATTTCTTTAGTTCTCAGTTCAGTTGATTAAATGTCAAAACATAAGGAAAAAATGCCCATCGCAACTTCCCAGAGTCAAAGGTGACATTTTAAAATGTGTTTTTGTGCCACCAAAGGTCCCAAACCCAAAGTCATTCAGTTCAGAAGTAGCAAATACTCTCATTTTAAAAGAGAATATTTGGGATGTGTTTCACTATGTTTACTGTCCTTTTTCTTTTCCTTTTGTTTTTTGCTATGTCCTGCTAAGTTCGGACATGTTTTTGGATTGATCTTGCCCATTTATAATAGAAGTGTGTATCTCAGTCCTGCATGGCTGTGTACCAAATTTAGTGTTGATAGAGTCCAAATCCCAAAAAGCCATGTCACATTACTATTCTTCATATGCAGGCAAATTAATTTTTTGTTAATTATAGCGCTACCATCTGGCCAAGTGCAGTCACCTTTCTTAGGAAGCATTTGCACATCATTTCCAGTTATAGGGCCAAGTTTCATGTTTCTAGCTTGTTCCAGCTGGTAAGTTGAAACACAGGATAAGATCACAAATAACAGCCGAACAAACCTCCACAAACTCAACAACTGGTTCTACTCCATTAGGGGTTTGAACCCTAATAATGTACTAAAATCATTCATCAATCACTGATCTAATGCACTGCCCTGATGGCACATTAAGTGACACAAATCAAACACACCAAAGGTGCTGCCTAACCAACAGGTGCATGCTGGTTTAGCTAAATGCTAAAATGCTCAGAGTGGATCCTCCAGCAGTCATTTCTACATTTGCTATATGAGTGAAGAACTTTTACATTCATTGAGGTGTGAGAGGACTGTGGGCTGTTTCTGACAGCTTCTGTCACAGTTATGACTGCAGAACCTCTTTCAGCTCAAAGTGTTTGAAAACTCTGAGAAGCTCAGAGGGACACTGATGCTGAGTGGACTGGTTCTGCTGGGACAGACTGAGAGGACTGGTTCTGCTGGGACAGACAGACTGAGTGGACTGGTTCTGCTGGGACAGACTGAGAAGACTGGTTCTGCTGGGACAGACAGACTGAGTAGACTGGTTCTGCTGGGACAGACAGACTGAGAGGACTGGTTCTGCTGGGACAGGCTGAGTGGACTGGTTCTGCTGGGACAGACAGACTGAGTGGACTGGTTCTGCTGGGACAGACTGAGAGGACTGGTTCTGCTGGGACAGACAGACTGAGTGGACTGGTTCTGCTGGGACAGACTGAGAGGACTGGTTCTGCTGGGACAGACAGACTGAGTAGACTGGTTCTGCTGGGACAGACTGAGAGGACTGGTTCTGCTGGGACAGACAGACTGAGAGGACTGGTTCTGCTGGGACAGACAGACTGAGTAGACTGGTTCTGCTGGGACAGGCTGAGTGGACTGGTTCTGCTCCAATTTATTGTTGGGTTTGGACACAGTGCTACTGGATTGACATTTAATGTACTTTTAGTCTAAAGGTGTTCTTCAATTTAACAGTGGCATCATCACTTATTACCATACTCTTCCTTTTTATTTGCAGTAAAAAAAATTTTTACACGAGTATTTCTACTTTTACTGTATAGTAACAGTACTTTTACTTGAGTATAATATTGTTGCACTCCAGCTCCGATTAGAAGGTGAGCTTACGAGGTTATCTAAACTGGCATGGAATGTTAACTTTACAACTCTTACATACAAGTGGAGGTGACTTTACCTAGATATTTCATTTCACGGTAAGATAAGTTCATATGTCAAACGTAAATCCAGACAGACATCCTGAGCAGGACGGAGGAAAACACAGTAACTGCAGGTTTGGTCTTGACCTGAATTTGACTTTTGACATGTGTCTTATTATTTTTAAAAATAGTGCACAAACTGTGTACCATAGAAATGCATTTCTTTGAAAACTGCTTTTAAATTTTTTACAAAATGGATCTAAAACCCAAACTGTGTGATTACTGCAGTATGCCTTCATATTGCCGCCTGGCATTCAGTACATTCAATCTGTCCTGGTAAACATTGGACTTTCACTTTCTCTGCCACAGAGACACAGGCAGACAACTGAAGCATACACCATACAACATAACCCCTGTTAACCATACCTGAAACTAAATGTACAGATTTTTTCCCTACCTGTTATCTCTCCATGAAAAATATGAACTTTGGAGAACTGACATCTTTGTAATTCAGTTATTTACCTCACATACAGTCAATAAATGCAAAAGGAAAAAGACCCAAGTCAACTCATGTTAAGGGTAAATAAGTTAACATCAGCTCAGCACATCTCAGTAGCTGCCATCTCAGCTTCTGGCTCAATCTAACATTAGTGTAATATGATACCTTTACATCACATATTAAAATGTATTCAACTGTAATGTAATATGGAGCCATGAGCCAGGTGTCATGGAAAAAAAAACAAAAAACAAATCCGCACTTTTGAATTAATTCACAGATTTTTTTTTTCACAACACCTACTGGGCTCTATACGACATGTGAACATGATCTGTAAGATTTATAAATCTATCACAATACAGACTCTGTGAAATTGTAGAGCAAACTGAAAGATGCTGAAGTCAACATACATAGAAGGTTTTGTGATTTTTGGAGCATCTCTAATGCATCTTGAATGTGGAAAAAAGCCTGACAGTCAGATGTTGAGTGAGTGGAGTTGTGGCTTCGTTTGGGCTGCGAAAGAGTGAGAAACGAAGTTTGAAAGCCATTTGACTAACGTAACACACAAGTTTGGCTGGCATTGCTGGAGTGTAAACTTCCCCAACCCCAAAAAAGTGCAGGAGAGCCGCTATTGTTATTCTATTACTGTCATTAGTTCACTGATGATATGCTGCTTGGCTGTGAAAGTAACACTCAGCTGCCACTGTAGGCGAGGTAGCAGGCTACAGTAGTTGGGCATGCTAACGTTTGCAGCTGATATATTACAGCTTTCACACTGGATTTCACACTATAAAACCTACTAACATCTGGTTTTTGTCTTCAGTGTTAAAAGGTACAATCAGCATTCATTCTCGGGTCAAATGACTCTGCAGTAGTCGCGTATTTATCGGCTCCAGCTCCGATTGTTAGTGATGCAAACGTGACGACCGGGTGGACACGCTAATTGAACAGTGACGTCATTCATTCGCTGTTGAGTTTGAAATAGACACTGAAGTAAAAGATATAAAAATGTAATGGCCATAACATCGTCATTGGCCTCCCTGCTGCTTTCTACCGTTCCCTCTTTTCCTGCATGTTTGTGACTTCGAACGTGACACAGCAGAAAAAAAATCACAAAGGCAAATTTGTCCACCGGCAATTGGAATGGAGCCAATCTCATATTTTTTTTCACCTGTGTTTAGAAAAAAGTCTAGATATGCGCTGATTTTGTCATAAAAATGGTATAAAATAAGATGAAGACGCAGTTCAGTGTAGTCCTTCCACTTTTGCCCTTGTGGTTTTGGAAACTCTAAATTAAAGACACCACCCTCCAAGCTCTTTAAATACCGAGTATAGCTCGTGTTAAGAGGCCCATGCCTGACCATGACCATGAGTTTGATGATCAATTAATGGCAAACACAAACATCTGTACCAAAGTTACATACAAAAAGGGCTTTGCAATGTCTGCAACCCAGTGCTCTTTAAATGAAAAACAAGATTTTCCTTCCTCTTGCATGAAGGTTTTAGATATATACGACTTTTTCAGTGTTTTGTAAAGCTGTAAGAGCAGAGGTGCAAAGCAGCAATACAGCAGGCAGTATCCGCTTCACAAGATTTCAAAAAACAAACCATGATGTGAAATCCTCAGTGTAATGCGGCACATGCTCATACATGTGTTTTGTTTTTTTAAAGCGGGTATTGTGGACACTTTTCACCACACATGGGATGAATGTGTTTTTTCTGTTTAGAGACGGCTCATGTTTCGCTTTACTTGGATTAAGGATGAGTTATAATTCAGTTCAGGGGTTATATGTCCCACCGGATGCAATCAAAGTGAACAGTGCTCTGCATATCTCAAACCAAGTGCTGGAAACAATCTGCGTAAAGTGCTCCACTGTTTAGGGACAATATATTCAATCACACCTCGATATTCTCCTCTGAAATGCCAGTAGAAAGGTCAGAATTAAGGTTTGAAATTCAACACAGCACCATATAGCTTTGAGGACGGTCGGAACTCTGGTTACTAAAATCCTTTTTCCTGCAGCGGAGTTTGTTCCCACAGCCGCACGGCCATAAAACCCCAGAGTGTAAAGTTCTCCAGATGACCTTCTGTTTGCTGTCTAATGAAATTCATGTAAAGTCGAGAGATATGTGGTTTACTTAAAATGACTTTCTTGCCGGATCTTTCTTATCTCGTAAACAGTCAATCTGACAGCGTGAACACACCCGGGAACAAATCAAGCTGCGGTGGCAGATAATCTCCCCGCAAATGATTTTAGGAACAGATTCATTAACCGAGGGTATTATTGCTTTTTCAAGATATAACACAAACATCGGAGAACAGGCTTCAACACATTTACCGCCACTTTAATTCCAAAGAAATACAACATGTTAGATAAAAGGCCATTAGGAACCTGTGTTTGTCCATTAATGGTAGCTTGTCACAATTACTGATGACATGGATTGCATGTCTTTTCTTATTCAAAATGTTTGACGTGTTTGTTATTCATGGAAGTGTAGCACCACAGTATGTCCTGCACCAAGCCACATATCTGGTTGGCTTATTGAGTTAAGAGCTTGTTATGATGTAATTATAGATAGATTTTTGTGTGGAGTTATTATTTCTGAATAATTTTAAAGATAAAAAGCTTAATATTTATAGTGGTGATACAATTTCATGCATAACCAGCAATCAGTCCAGCCTGTTTGCTCTGAACTCGCCACCTGACTTGGATGGTTTGAAGCTGTGTGTCCGAAATTTCATGATTTTCATTGAAAACGAACATCATACTTTCAATAAGTCAACGTCCACATCATTTGGGAGTCACAACACACAACTGTAAACATGTAATGTTCACTTTATATTTACACCATTCTGTGCATTTGAAATGACATTTCTCAAAACTTGCACAAAAAGAAAAAACAAGTCATAAACAACTTTAGGCTCCTATTTTAAGGCCATTATGATAGAAATCAGAAAAGGTGTGGACATAAGTGCACTGTCAGTTTCCGCAAAGGCTCAGTACTCACACAGCAAAGTCTGAAGTAACTTAGGAAGTTTGAAAGAGACCCACCTCTACTTAACACTGGTTGATTTAGAAGGAGACACAAATGAATGAGCCAAAAATGAAAAGAAAGGAATTTTGATTTGTTGGGTAAGAGTGCTGACATAAAACTGAAAACACAAAAACAGACAAGATTATATAATATTTTGGTGTGAATGCACAAAAGCTGAAAAGCAGGAACTGCAAAAAAAAAAAAAGGTTTTATCAGATTTTTTTCATTGTATAATGAGACAAGAAATGTCATGGTGTTAAAATGTCTAAAAAACTATGCGTACAGATGTAAGCTGACTTGTTCCGAAACTTATTTTTCAGCATCAAACATCTTGTTTCAAATCAGTGATATTTCATAAATAATCCCATTATAAATGAAACTGTAGCAGGAAGATGGCTTGTTAAAATGTAGATTCAGCCTCACCCAATAACTACCCCAAACAGTTTTTACAGTTTTACCTTCCACACCATCACCACCAGATTGAATATATTTTGAGTACATGAAATCATATTTTCCGTTTTTGTCTCAATTTGTTTCTACATTTTAAAACTTTAAAAATGTTGATCACTGTTTGGGTCATTTTTTTTTCCAATTCTGATTGATTGAGTTTCTATAAAGACAGTACATCACCAACTGGCACTTGTTTCCTATGATGATATATTTCTACTGACAGACATGGAAAGGAAAGATGCTGCATTCCGAATGTTAAACTGCAACATGATAATGATATTACATGATAAGTTAAGAAAACATGGCCAAACATGTGAAATGAACTTGGTCAAACCATAAATCTATGTCCACACATAGTGGCGTTGAAAAAAGAAGGATAAACACAACTTTAGCAGACCAACACATTCCAGTTCTGAAAGGCATCAGACAAAGAAGAAGAAAAAGAAGGGGGAAAAAAACTGCAGTAAATATGGAGTAAGACTGATGATACTGGCTCTGTTTCAACTCTTTGATGCTGCTGGAAAATGTGACATTAATTCACACTGCAGAAGTCCCTATCTGTTGTGGACTAAATAAATTATGGATACAGGCTACATACAACGTACTGCAGAGATGAGGATGTAAAATAAATCACAGTCGACCTTCTGCAATAGGAAAATAAACTTTTTGCCACCTTAAAATGTGTTTTATATATTACATACTGGTATCGGTATGGAGGCTGGAGTGTGCTGCAAGATTATTTCACTTCTTATTTATGTATATGTTTAAATAACCATTTATAAAATGAGTAGTTAAATTTGCATTTAAATAACACAATAAATAATTTATGAAGAAAGTTTTTTAATGATCGTTAACTTCATTAGTAGTTAATGAATGAAAATACATTTATCTTGAAAACGTTTAATTTTAGTTGCTTTATCAACTAATGTGTGTTTTTGTCACATTCATTTGTTTTGTCTCTTTAAATTAAAGTAATTTTGATATTTTTTCTCCCGAACTTATATGATGAGATATGGGGGGGAAAAAATTCTTTGGAAAAATCACTTTGTTTTTTTAAAAATCATGATTTTTATTCATCATTTATAGCCAGAACTTCTTCAACACATTAATTAACTCGAACATTTAATTATCACGTTAAAATGTTTTAACCCATTATTTTACATTTGCATTATTTAAATACAAAATTAAGTCATAATATAATTTACTACTGAAGCTATAATCATTTCAGTGGCACAGTCCAGCTTCCACAGTCATTATGAGTCAAACAATGTGAGCAAACGTAAAGTAATATAGAACCAAAACATATAGATCATTTCAGTTTAGCAAAATAAATATACATAGTGTCATAAAAAATAGCAGGGTGATTCAATAAATGCCACCTTTTCTGTACTCTTAATTCAAACAGAGGTCTGTCAGTGAACATGTTTGTAGTATTAATATCAGTGAGTGAATTTTCAGCCCTGTTTCACTGAGGAACTGTTGGTATGAATTGTAACTCAACAGTAGCTGTAAACCTTCAGGAGGCTTTTTTAGCAGAGTGCTGCTTTCATTCCCAGCTTTGTCTCTTTATTCACACTGGAAAACTGTAAAATCACTTAAATCAGGTGTGTTCCCAGTTGCAAAAACACGCTGCCAATGATGCCAAGGGCAACTTATCAATCACTGACAAAGATCTGTCAGTAAACAACACACAGCAACAAAAACCTGAACGCGAACGCTGGGAACACTTCAGAGAGCTTCAACCTGGTGAGTGTGCAGATTATCATTATTTCAGGGTGAAATAATGATTAAAATAAGCTCTCCCAGAAAAAAAAAAAAAAAAAGCCTCCGCAAGCTTTTAGGTTGGTTTTAACAATGCAGCTGCACAGTGCACCAGCAGCTCACACTGCAGTAAGGCAGACAGTCGCTCTGCTGTACAGATGAAGGGGAGAACCATCACACACTGCGAGCGCACATTGAGCTCAAGAGCAACAATTAAAGAGTTTATTAATTCATCAGTTATCCCAGGCTGCCCAGTGGAAGCTGTTTACGCTCGCCAACCGAGGCAGGAATCTGTCTATTATCAGCATGTTAACCAATTATGGTTCTCACATGCCCATTAAAGTTTATTAAGAACCATAAAGCACAAGTTGACTGGTGCAAGTCTCTTATAAATACAGAGGTAGAAATTACATTTATATACTCCTTATTTTCAACAGCAGATACATTTTCGGGAACCATAACGCTACCTGGATTTTTGTTGCTTTTTAATGCAAGTATCTGACAAGTCTCAAAATGTCAACGTATTTTATATTTTTCCTACAATACCCACTTAAACTGTAGCAACTAAAACTTAACATTAAATTGTTAACACGTTTGATGGTTGTGATGAGGCACAGAATTTAGTTAAGGTCAGGGAAAGATGGAGGTCTTGGTTGGGGTTAGGGTTAGGGTTTAATCGTGCGTCAAGTCAACAGTGACTTGACGCACGATTAACTTTTTGACATTTAACCAAAATCATAATATTTCCCTAAACTTAAGCCTGTAACGACTGATTTTTTTGGCCACTTGGGGGAAGCAGAAACAAGCTGTTAACACATACTTATGATCATGTTCATATGGCTAATTTTGTAAGGGAGCCTCTTTACACACCCAGCAGGTAGAAGCAACATCAGAGTTGATTTGCAGTCATGGTTGTGTTCACCTGATGATGACGATGATGTAACTCCAATATTTTGTTCTATAAGTCTCTTTTTAGCTATTTTGGCCTCCACTAACTTTTGAAAGAAATATTTGGCTCTTTAACTAATAATGATGATGTTGTCAGTCCACCATTGGGTTGCTGGAAAGGCAGCATACAGTCGAAGCTGAAAACAGCTGCCTGCTGCATTCAAATACAAGGCAATTAGAGCTGTGAGTGTAAAACCAAACACAAAAGTTGTGGCTGTTAAACATTAAAACATTAAAACAATACGCTGAAAAAAGCACTCCACAGACCTGTAAGAATCTGCAGAGTCAGGCGAAATTTCTCTATGGGTTTGTCACTACAAGCAACCTGTCCACATACAAGTTTGATCAATGAAAATATTGATTATAGCCACTTCTGTTGTTCAAACTTAACCATACATGTGACTGTAGGATGCTATCCTCAGTCTCCAGAGTCACAGCTCAGACCATCAAATAGCACTTTTGTACAGAACCAAATAACATAATCAAGAATTAGAATGACATTTCCCTCAAGACGTATTTGTAAGAATGATCTGGTAGAATATAAATGTAATTTCTAGGAGACAAGGTTGACAAGAGAAACTGACCACTATCATTATTCAAAAGTAAAATATCAGCGTTGAGCCCAATTGATCAGGGACATGATCCGCTCTGACGTCCGATCACGGATGGATGATGACACAATGGGCCCCTGGGCTCAGACACAGAAAAGGGCACCGGTTCCTATGTGTGAGTAAGGCCCTCTGGCTGGAAGAGCAGACCACAACAATCAGCTGTGGTCTGCTCTGATCTGTGGTCGTTTTGAGTCTCTTTGTAGCTGTTTTTCATCAATGTGTGGACGTTTCTCTTTTTACTGTCGCTTTGTGTCTCTTTATTCTTTGTTTGTCTCTCTGTGGTCAATTTGCATCTGTCATTGCAGTCTTATGGCGTCTCTTTGCAGTCTTTTGTTGCTTGTCCTTTCTTTTTGCGTCACTTTTTAGTGGTTTTGTGGTCGTTTGGCATTTCTTTATGGCCAATTTATGTCTGCCATCATTGCAGCAAATATGCATTTCTTGTTTTCGACTTCTGGCAACTCTACGTGGTCGCTCGTGGTTATTTTGCATCTCTGTGGTCATTTGGTGTCTTTGAAGTTATCTGGAGTCTCTTTATGGTCATTCTGCACCTCTTTCAGTGACATTTTACAGATGAAGCCCAGGGGCCCAAGGGATCAGGTGGCCCTTGTGCCAGTAGGCATTTTCAGTGATCCATCAATACCTCTTATCACTCAACACGCTTTGCAATAAACATTAATCCCTCCTTCGTCAAATTCAAATTGATTTGCACAATCAAGCAGCTTCACACCCAATCACCACTATCATCCCTCTCATTTGACCAACTCTAGGCCAGGAACAATTAGCTCAGGAGAAGAGACTCCCCAATACATAGCAATGTGAATACTTCGGTGAAATCACACAAGTAACACAAGCATACGTTTACAGTTTACACCCAAAAGGCAGATGTACTTGATTGCAACAGTTGCCATGAAAAAAAAATAAATCAGTATGCTAAATATATTCCGACAAGTCAAAGTTTGAAAAGTACTTTTGGGATGTTTTAGTGTTCCTCTCTGAGGCTGCTTGAGTGACAGGAACATACAGTAGCAACAGGGACGTTTCAAGTCTCTTTCGTCTGGACTCAGCACTTCCAGAGAACGTGAACCATTTCCAAAGTCTTATTTCCTCTCTCTGTTCTGATCCATTTCCAGCTATCATTTTTCAACCATTTGGCAAGATCCGACGGACGCAGCAGCAATGTTTTGATTATACAGTGACAACACATTATGAGGAAGTCAGTAAGCTTACAATCTTCTTTTTTTTTCTTTTTTTTTTTTGTTTACAGAGGGAACACGAGAAAGCCAGAAAATGTTGAGTATTGCCATCCACCAACGAGGTTCCCCTTCTCCAGCTTCAGGTAGACTTTGTCCTCTTTTTCTAGATAGAGCAGGACTCCATTGGTGGCCGCCTCACGAGTTACATCTTTGTCTCCCGCAAAGGCAGAGATGACGGGTTTCCCATTCAACATCAAGTTCACCTGGACAACAGAAATGACAATTAATAACAGGAAGGGAAATGTATTAGTTTTTAAGATATTATTTAGCATCGTTACTTTCTAATTTGCAACTTCTTAACTTGACCTAGATGAAATAGCGTTAAACTCGTCGTACAGCTAATATAATAATAATAAAGGAACTTATTGGATATCAGATAAAAAGGAACGGGTTTAAGGTTATGTTATGGCTTTTTTTCTTTTTGATAATATAAGTCCTTTTAGGGTTTTTTAATTCTTCTCCTTTAACGCTTTAACACATTATGGTAGGTTTTTGTGTGTCTCGTTAATTATTAAAATAAATGAACTCATCTCCAACTAAATAAAAACAGTTCTGTACTAAAATTAAATAAAATCCGGCAAATAAAAGTACAGAGACCCAAAATACAATAAAATAATATTTTAAAACTTAAAACATATTGAGCATAGGATTTTTAAAGTGGTTTTTTTTTTGGGAGAAGGGACATAAAATGTGCCTTTTATAGAGTAATTTTGAAAAAGGACCAAATACAAAAATGATGAAAAGTTTTAATCCATTAACATATTAATGCTAACGGTTAAGGTCAAAGTTTGGGTATACCATATTCAATGGTTTATGCTTTGCTTCTTTTAGTTTTTATGAGTCAATACTGTTGTTGTACCAATACTGTTATATTACTGTGAGATACTGGGGGGAGGGTTTTGCAGTTTGTTTCTAAGGGGAGGCTCCAAATAAAATATTAATAATGCTGTGGTGGGTTTTTCGTTTTTTTAAGACTGAAACATAAGTTCGAGCCCCCCCTCCCCACACCAATAATTTCCAGACAGTCCCTGAATAAGATCAATACTAAAACAGGTTGATCAGGCTGAATCAGGTGAGATAAAGAGAAATGATACCTGTATGGTTTGGCTCTGGTACACTTTAATGACATGGAAATTAAAACTGTAGATTCCTTTTCTTGGGGACAAAAAAACTGATTCAAATGTGAAGTAGTTTCCTACATTCACAAGAACCTGTGAGAGAGGAAGAGAAAAAAAACACATTGTCACAAAGGTGTTTATATAGTCGGCACTTCAACAAAGAATCTCATTTCAATGGGGATTTAGGATTAAATATATAAATACGAAACCAGCAGTACACTCAGGATTCACTATTCTGGTGACCAAGCTTGTCCTTGCTCAGACACAAAGTGAGAGCGACACACTTCAAAAAAAAAAAAGTACCAAAATTCAATTCATCTCAAAATGACAAAGAGACAAATTCCACTTTGGGGCAAATACAGGCTTTTTCTTCCGTACGGATGAGACTGAAAAGAATCAGGAGCCTTTTTGATGCTGCTTATTTAAGTGGCACATGCAGAAGAACCAAATGAATATTAGAGTCTTAATAAATACATTTTCTTCCTTCTGCTTGCTATAAATGATCCACCCTGAATATGTCAGCCCGCACAGCACTTATCTCTGTCTCATGAGTGTCACTAAAAGGTTTTAAGCACCCTACAGTCATATCAGACATGCAGCATTTACATCAGTGCAGAACGTGAACTTCTTCAGGTGCTGACTGATGGATGCAATCATCTCTCAGCACCTGTGGACACACCTGGTGGAGACGCCCCTGCAGCCTGAGCCAGGACCTTTTGACTGATGTGCCTTTCATAGCAACAGCATGCACATCATCCACACCAATCAGATCAGTTGCAGTGTGTTATGACAGCAAAAGATCATGTTATGCAATTCAGACGAGAGGGCAGAGGATCAGCTGAGTGCTGTTGTTACCAACACCTCACACACTGCCCACCTCTGGATGACTAATCAAACCCTTTGCTGTTTGTGTTTGCCTGCTTTGTTTGGGTGTGAAAACTGAGAGAAGGTGAGGGCGTGCACGAGCATGCGCGGGCGCGTGGTCGTGCAGCCCGAGGCCAAACTGCCGGATGCAGGATCCGCAGGACGCACTGCTCTCCAACATCACCAAACCCTGCCTGCATCCATCTGATGATACGTGCACTTGTACACCAAGCACATGCAAAGTGAAACAAGGCTCAAACTGAAGTCAGGGCTGCAGCTGCTTTGGGTGCAATGACACTTTAATGTTCTGCAGCACAAGTCAAAACTGGATCACAGGAAAAGAAACGTTGTGCTGGTGCGACAGGTGCAAAGTGTCATTTAAAGCAAATTTAACCACTTTTGCATGAGTAGTCTTCATAAAATAAAATAAAAAATACCTGATCAAAGTAGATTATTCTGGTTTTGTTGCTCATCTCCGACGGCTCATGGTTGTTGCTCCGGACTGCAGAGAAAGCCACCTTGGAGTTGGCGGCGCGCACCGAGATGCCGAGCGGGGAGGACGAAGCCTTCCAGTCCGTGGCCGGGTTGGAGTCGCACACCACGAGGCATTTCCCCTCCAGGACGATGGGCTCCGTCTCGTTCTGAGCTCGGGCCACCTCAGAGATCACAGTCCAGCTGAGCATCAGGATGAGGGAGTTCACCATGGCTCTCTCTCTCTCTCTCTCTGCCACAGATGTGCGTCAAAACAGAGACCGGCTCCTGCGCCAAACAAGTTCCCGAGTCCCTCCACTGGTCCCCCCGCTGCAGAAAATTCTTGAATTATCACTGGATCCACAAATGTGCCATATCCGAGTGAGACATAAAGAAAAAAAACAGCATCAAGTCCAAACCTTCTTTTGCAAACCAGCTGGAGACGCAGAGATCACCGCTTCTCATCCGCGCGTCTCATTTTTCTTGGAGACTTGGGTCAAAAGCAGGACGAGGCAAAAGTGGACCATGTGTGTGAAAGATCGGGTCTGAGAGCAGAGTCAGAGGCTGAATCGTCCATAGCCCTCACTCCCACTCCGGATAACGCGTCTGACAGCAGCTGTTCCCCGCACTGATGTGCTGCGTGAGCGCGCGCAAAAGCCATCCACTTTACGCACGCACATGTGGCACAAGTTATAATTAACTGTCCCTGCCTAATTTGCTCAAAGCTTATATTTCTCTCATTCTCTCTAAAACGGCTTCCAACTTAAATATACGTGCATTCATTGGTGTTCATGATACTGATCAGACTCACAGGATCTGAGAACAAATGCAAAAAAAAATGATTCTCTCCAAACACATTTCTGATTTTTTTTTCAGTTCTGTCATGTGGAAGTAAAGAACTAAAAATGCCCTCCAGCAAGACTTCTACACTTTCTCTTGCAGCGCCTGAGCTCCCTGTCCACCCTGGCTCTCTGTAACGCAGTGACTCATCATCACACTGCACAGGTGGGCTGGAAATCTTTCAGGCTTGACTTGCACAGGGGTCATTGATGGGACCTTTAGTCTTTTGTCTTGGTGACATCAGCCCCGACGTCAGTGCTGCCTCAGCCATGTTTGTCTCACTGTAGCTGGATGGCAAGAACTTTTCTCACCTGAAGACTTTCAGTTCAAATTCATTAATCACACATGTTATTTCATCCATGATCTGGAAGAAAAAGTAATGTGGCAATGTTCACTTTAACCTCATCAGTGATCTTGGGTTTATTGCATTTATCACTCAGCATCAGCTGGAAAATGCACTTTGTGGGTCACCTTATGTTGCATTAAATCAACAAGTCCAATCCAAAGTGTCCCGTGTTGTATTGACAAGAGATTAGAGCTGTGAGCACATCACCTCTGTCCTTGTGTCACTACACAAAGCTGCAGATCAATTTTAACGCCCTTCCTCTGACTTACAAAGAGCTACATGAGCTGGCACCCTCACTTTTTAACCCAGAGGAGCCCACTGCTGTTAAAAAAGCAGATGAAAACTTTAGTGTTATAAAGTAGTTGTAAAGAGATATGGACATTTCCGACAGAGCAACTCTAGTAGCCTAAATTCCTAATAATGTCCTCCATGGTTTCCCAGACAGAACTGTGTCGTTTAGGACTAATTATAGGTCACATAGAGGCAGGTATTTAATTAGTGTCCTTCCATTAACTTAATCCAAATGAATTGCTAAGTTATAGATTTTTAGTCAGAGCACAGCAGCTCAGCTAAACATGCAAACATGTAAAGATGGACTACAGGCAAGCACACAATTCAACATGAAGCTTCTAATAATGAATGAATGACACATATATATTTGCTAATGTTTAAATAGAGTTGTTCTTAAGGAAATGCCTTTACAACAGTTTTAAGATAATAAAAAAAGATAATACAACAATAACAAATAGGACCAAATTACAAACTTCTTTCTGGAAAACTGTGAAGAAACTTTCCTTACAGACAGACTGCAATAACAGACACGTAAGACAAAGCTTTACAGGTTTATTAATGTGCTTGTCAACAACAATAACTCCCATGAAGTGTTTGAAAAAATAAATAAATCAAATAAGTAAATACAAATCTTAACTCAAGGGCCACTTACTAGATTTCTTCTCAGAATACCTCAGCTTCATCTCATGGCCTTCATCAGCAGATGGATTTTGCTCAGCTGTCGTAGAGAGTAAAGTATTTATAAATAGGTAAATATGTCATCAGTAAATTATAGTAAAAACACTTATGTCCTAATATCTGCTTATACTTATTATTACTGTGTGTTGTAAGCTATTTATTAGAGAATTTAAAGTAGTCAAAGGTTTATTTGTCACACAAACAAGCAATATGTGTAGTGAAAAGTGAGGTGGTTAAAATCCTAGTGACGAAAAAGAAGAGAATAAAAAGGATAAAAATTCAAGATTGAAATTTCAAATTTTTTTAAAAATGTACAAATGTCACAATGTTAAAAATAAACTACACAACAAATAGACAATATGCAGGAAGTGAAAAGGTGTTTTCATACTGCTTAAAAATACTGGCGCTTAAAATAGACAGACAGACCTCAGAAACCTTGCTTTAATTATTGGCTTTGTAAAGTGTGTTTTTGTGCTATTAAACTAAAAGGCCGAATCCTGAAAAGCACACTTGGTGCTAGGGATTCATTTGCTCTCTCATTAAATTCATGCTTATGGATGCAGCCTTTTGATGTCTATGGCTGAACAACAACAAATCATTAGGGTACAGTGTTGAAAGTGATAAAATGGTCTAATATTAAACAGCCAACCACCAAATGGATCTGAACCCTGACAGAAGTCAACCTGTGCCAACACATGATGTGATGACTGACAAGTGTGCAGTCAAGTGTTCTGGTTGCCATCAACAGATTTCAGGTGGTGGTCTGCAGGAAAAGTGTCATTTTTATGCAAAGAAAAGAGTTATCCTGTACTTATGACAGGATTTTAAAAGACAAAAACAAAAGTTCTGACACTGCCTATCTCTATTATATATCTAACACAGCCATGTAAAATCTAAAACACTGAATAATATATTTGCTATTTGGAATGGATGTTTTCAGATCCTTGAATGCAAACGCACAAATCTGACTTCAATCGTCAGAGACTGTGTTGTTTCAGGCATCAATCCATCTGTAAATGGAAGACAATCTGAGGATATCACAACCACAACCTGAATAGCTGCCATTTTGTCAGATCTGTGTCATCACCAGCTCTGACAAATGTTTTCATGCCTAATGTTGTGCATGTCAATATGTTTCCATGGAAATAGAGTTTTCAGGGCTGAGAGGCAACGGCTTGGAATGAGCCAAGAGGCACTTCCTCGGAAATGTTGCAGAGAAAGAATGTTTTCTAACTTTTATATGCCTCTTAACTGACCCCTGGCCCCATTTACTGATGCCACATCCACAATAATTCATCCTAATCTCTGTCCAGAAGAGTGCTTTAGAGCCATATCAGAAATAATCTCCATCCAGTTGAACACACCTGAAATGCATCACATGACCATCCTCATACACTGGGTATGTCTGTGCCAGTATTTGGTGTTTGTCCATGTAAGTATTAGCTGACAAAATGCAGAGTTGAACTGAACAGCAGCTCTTAAACCAGACTTGTTAATTTGTTAACCATGTTGAAATAACTGCTGGTAATCAAGGCCCATAGATATACACAGGCTGATGGTGTCTGATTTCTTCAGGGAAAGGGTCACATGATGAGCGTGATGAATCAGGGAAGGACATGTTGTGACTGATGAGATCTAATCAGGAAGTGAACCTTGGCACCTGTGTCATTGTTTCCAAAAGTCTCTGTTTCCACTCGTCCAGACCTCACCGCAGTCCTGAAGTTTTCAATCTAAAGCAAGGTCCGAAGTGTTTCCAAAAGTCTCAGGTTAAGTTGTTTTGAAACGCCCAAGTTGTGTGGACGTTAGCCTCAAAGGTTATGAGAGTTAAAGTGAAAACATAGTAGCATGGATGGACCTGAAGAAAATTCAAAACATCAATACCTGAGGATATTTGATAATCCAAATAATCCACGGAGCTTCAGGTCACAGATAAAAATAGATCCTGGAAATATAAATCCAGTGCCCCAACTTGTGTTGAGAAAACAGTTTTGTGACGCTTAAAGAACTTTTGCAAGAATTTTTCTTATAAAAATATATATTTGTTGTCACAGATGCAAACTAAGGATCAACATAAAGATAAAGTACTTGTAGGTAAAAGGTCAAAAGCTTGAATACAAAATGAGTGGTGGAGAAAAACTAAGTACTGCACTGTACAATTTTGAGGTATTATATTTCCATTTTATGATACTTTATACTTCTACTCCTCTGCATTTCAGAAACAACATTTATCTGACAGCAAGTTACTGCTTCCTTTTCTGGTTCTTGAAGCTATGTGAAGTAAGTAAGACTTGCAGGCATATATGTGCATTTCCGACTCCTGTCTCATCCTCTCTTTTGTGGAGCAGTTTACTCTAACAGACAAGGCTAAACAGAAGTGGATGGTGTTACACTGCTTATCAGCCAAGATAACTTTCCTCCAGCATTTTAAAGACAGCTTTGGCCAACGGTGCGATTTCAGGGGTCAAAAATGTACACAAACTTACTTTGCCCTCACACATGTAAATCCTGATTGCATAGATTCCATTCAAATAATAATCGATAATCAGGTTATAATCACATTGTAGCCCTCTGAATCTGAATTGAATCACGGGGTGCCCAGAGAATTGCACCTGTAGCCTGTCTGTCTGTCAACATCCTGTTCTCACCTGCCCACAACTGGTTCTCATTATGTAGATAAAGACTGTACTACTGCTCAACCTGTCCACACTTTATTCGTTTCATCATTACTGCACACCTGTCTACCAAATATCACATTTTATTCCTATATTTTTACTTCTGCATCTTTGATTCAAACTTTTACTTGCATGATTTTCCTTTTATACATATTGTATGAGGGAGGGAATTTCAATGCCAGTGAGTGCTTCACTGCAATTGTTGTATATAACAACTTGAACTTGAACTTATCTGTGCAATTAAAATATGATGCCCATGATTACTGTCAAATTCTGTCATTTATTAAATGAACTAAATAACTAACAACTAAAATATGATAATAATAATATAATAATAATGAAGCCCGTGATTACTGTCAAATTCTGTCATTTACTTTCTCACTGGGATGATTCCTAAAATCGTTAAGAATATAAATAAAAGAATATAAATGCTTGCTCATTTTTTTGCTGGAGACGCGCTGAAAAAAACCTTTCAAGAGCCTTTGGCAGCAGCAGCGAAGACAGGATCTCCAAGGTGAAGAGACTCGTGGCCTTTTTTTTCCATTCGCTGTAATTTGTTATTTTCATTTAAGAATCATTTCAGGATGCAAATGCAGCTCAAAATCTTTCATTTTAGGTAATATCGCAGCAGTCTTTGTCTTTGAGGAAGACCTTGCTGACCTCAGTGTAAGTGTCCTTCTTCGTTCATTCCTCCTTCCTTCCTTGTGCTGAAAACTACTTCACCATGAAACACACATGACATTATCTCAAGCACTCATGTGTCACAGTGTCAGGCTTAGTTGAAGTTCAGTAATTCAATAGCTAGAAAAGCAAAGTTTGTGTGTGTGCAGCAGTCTATGTTGCTGCCAAACCCACTGTCCAGGTGAGACAACATCTATAAAAATACTAAAACTGCTTATCAGATAGCAAACAAATCACATTAATATTTTACCTGCTCCCTCCAGCAATTACTTCCTTTTAAACAACTGAAGTCTATAGAGGACTCGGGTCGTTTTATCATCAGGAAAGGACAAATAAAAAGAAAGTAAAATAAAGTCAGACCCATCACTGAGTCTTGATAAAAAGAACAAGTCTCTCAGGAATTTAATTAGTGGTCAAAAGGAGAGTATGTACTCTGCATATGACGCACTGATCATGTCAGACAGGCCTGTCGCACATAATGAGCTGCTTTGGTAATCTTCAAAAAGGCGGCGGCTCATTTTTAAGAAGTCATTGTATATACTTTCACACTAATTAAACATAAATCCAAAGTTGTGCATGTGCCATAAAATAGGCAATAGGCCAGAGGCAATCGGAGATACGAGCTGTCAGTCACTGGCAGAGGCAGCCACTTTCCTTCACAGTCATGGTTTAACATGTCGTCTGAGGAGAGATTTTCTGAGTTGGAATCAGAAATTTAGTACATTTATCTTGGATTCTTGTACTCATAGGGGCAGTGCAACAAGCTGTAAACAGAAAAATGAAATGTTATCACCACCATAAGCTCATATGACAAACATGTTGGCAAACAGCTTATTTAAATAACCAGCAGACACATGGTAGCGTTAGCATTCATTTGAAATCCTGTTTCAGGCGGTCTGATGAATATAAGTCCAATATTCTACTCTCCTTTTAGCTTTTGTCTCCACCAACTCCTGAGAAAAATATCTTGACTTTTAAAGCTGCTAAATGCTCAACTATGTTGACCAGGTAGCTGCTGACTTTTTTTTCTTTTTTTTTCTCACTTTTGGTGTGAGCAGGTCGTGTACAGGAGCTTTAACCTGCTGCTGAAAACAGGGCTGATAATGTGAGAGTGAACCAAACCAGTAATGCTGCAAACTGTAAAAGCAATATACGACCTGCAGAGCTGAGGTGAACTGCAGTGTGTGTTCATCACTACGAGTGACACCTTTCAAACTACATTAACATCTGAATCCATTGTTAACAATTTTGATAACAGACACGTACATTGAAGCTGTTGAAATGTGTGCACTTTTGGTCAAATGTGAATATGTTTTATTCTCTCAGCTGCCAATTAGGCAGGCAGGATACTCAACTCTCCAAACCAGAAAAGCAGTCCAACATGGCACCACATACAAATTTGCATACAGTATGTGTCTGTGCCTTCTTTTAAAATTGATTAAAACCATGTCGCTCTGCAATTACAGAAATTAAAGAGGTGGCTGCAACCCTGTGACCAAAACAGGTTCACTGAAGACATCTTGATATGTCACAGTGAGAAAAACCCAGGTGTAAATAATAAAATGACTGAATTCCATATAACTGCTTTGGGTCCTGCTTTTGTTCGCACTGGCTCACTGTCACACTGTCGCGGTTTACTGGGACACGTGAATATAATAGAGCCATTGTTAATGTTGTTAGTAATACTCTTGCTTTTCTATGATAAGATACGATGAACCTTTATTGATCCCCAGAGGGATGAAAAATTATGACGTCAGTGATGATGATGTTTGTTCACTCGATGAAAACCAGGAGGCAGGTTGGCATTCAATGATAGCATGAAGATATAAACAAAGGCAGAAGAGTAAATGGGAGCTTTTCCACACAGCAAACACAAGCAGACGAGCATTATTTCAAACCAGCAAAGATTCGTATTTAAGGGATTGCACCAGTTCAAACCACAGATGTAAGTAATATGAAGCTTTGTTTTCAGCTGCAAATATGTTGCCAGATTTTGTTCTCAACAACACCTCCTCTGTTCTAGCTGTTCATTAATGAACTTTCTCCACCAGGACACATAAGTGCCTTGCTCAAAGACCTGGAATTCACATCGGTGATGACATGATAAATGGTCTTAAAATGATAATATAATACATCTTAACCTTGCAGAGTTGAGGGAAGAACTATCAGTATAAAATGGGTTAGAACAGTTCTCATAGCTTGGAAAATTCACATCAAGTAGAATAAAAATGTCCCAACATTTAGACAAACCTATAAATGGGGAGTAAGTGAAATTAAATGTCTTACCTTTAAAAAGCCCAGTAATGACCTGGAGAGCCAAAAGTGAAAAGATGTGATAACATACATGTGAGTCCATACAAACGGAGGTTTAATCCTCAAAATGACCAAGTGCAGTTCAGGCTGCTGTGTATAACAAGAGGACAGTAAATGTATTACTATTATATGTGTCGGTTTAAAAGCAAAAATAATATTCCATAGTAAGAGAGAAACTGGAAGCCCGAATAATTTGAAGTGACTTTTAGAGTTGATTTTGTGTACATGCTTATATTTGGCCACTTATCTCTTTTTAATTTCAAAAGCCGTATAAAGACACTACATTAGGAAAAATAAAAGCCTTAATGATCCATCTAGCTACAATTTTGACAAATTAGAAATGTAAAAAATAATAATAAGATTAAACTCTGTGAAGGAAACATTTAATGAATCACCAGTTTCTGCAGATGCAAAGTTTTAATTAAAATCAGTAGTTCCTTTTTTACAAGGAAATGTGCAACTTTTCCTGCTCAGTGTGAGCTCTGGTTAATTATATCACCCTGGTTCGCAGTTACAGCTACAAATAGGGTTTTCGCTGTCAACTGATTAAAATGTCAGACACACAAAGCCTGTACATCACATGAATCAGTTCCAACCAGTGCTAAGAATACCTTTCAACCTTTTGAGGGGGGATTCTGTGCTTCTCATCACGTCATTGCCACAGTGCGGATGAGGCCCTTAATCAGAGGCGGCCTTGGAGCTCCTCCTGGAGAGCTGGGATAGGAAATGTCCCTGACCACTGCACGGTTGCATGTTCAAAATAATCACGCACCCAAAGTACGCCAGCCTCAGCTGGCCTCTGAAGTGCTGCCTGTTCTGTTCCTCTGCCAGCACAGAGCTGTGGGTATTAACAGCACACTTCAACATCTGAGTGTCTCCTACAACCGAGGGCTTTCAAATCCTTCATTACTGATTCGTCTCAAAGCAAATATTCAGTAAACATGAAGTCAACCCAAATGAAATCAAGCTCTGGCATGAAATAATGTGACATAGATCAGTTTTATATTCACACAGTTGATTTTCCACTGACAATGTCATCCTGTTGTTCAGGTACATTAGCATCACTATACACTTTATACTGTATGTCTATACAATCAATCACATCCAAGGCCCATTATAAAATATCTGTACAACAACACAGGAGGAAAATAACATAACATTTTCCGCAAACATATATCTATGCAACATCTTTAAACATTAAATGTCATATACCATTTTTGTTCTATTTTCATCTTTCTGAACTTTGACTAAGAAGAAAAGATCTGTTCAGTCTGTTTAATAAGCATCACTGCAGTCACAGTGGTTACCAATATGTATGCTATCACTCATATAATTTCAGCATGGGCCCTCTTGAAGTCGTGGATGAACTGACAGATCAGCCCGAAGAACTCCTGAGAGTCTTGATCCGCCGGCTCTCCGAATTTAACCTTGACGAGAGAAAAACAGGATGAGCTGCATGGAAATTAAAAACCTTTAGCCTGATAGCAATTACACATTCTGCGACCTCAGAGCTTATACAACATATTTTACAATTAACAACTGCATTTACTTTCATTAGTGGGCTGGTGTCTAGCTGGTGCATATTCTTCTTAACAATGGTCTTTTGATATAATTACTTAATATACTTCCTCACCATGCAGCCCGTTGCTCGAGTGTACTTATACAATGAGCTAGACATGCACTGCTGAATTAATACTTGTGTCTGGGAGGTTAAGGGTCACCGGCATAAAAATGTTAGTAATTCTCAAGTCAAACTTTATCACAAAGGGTCACAGTGGTTAAGTGTGCTAATTGACTTATTGCATGCTGTTGACTGTGCAGGTTGAAGTTCTGGCTCGCATGATGCTGCTGTCACTCTCTCCTCATTTTCTTTACTTACTATGTTTAACAGATTAAAAAATGCCATTAGGCGCTATACGTCCTCACTCTGTTTATATGTTTACTGAAGAAACATGATGCACTATAAATCTCACAGCACTTACATCAAGCTGCTTCCTTGAACACACACACAGGATGTGCTCACTATATTAAACAGCCTTCAGCATGGCTGGACTTCATTTTACAATTCAATTCAATTTTATTTATATAGCGCCAAATCACAACAGAAGTTATCTCAGGGCACTTTTCATATAGAGCAGGTCTAGACTTTTTATTATAATATTTACAGAGACCCAACAGTTCCCATCGCGAGCAAGCACTGGTGGCGACAGTGGCGAGGAAAAGCAAGATAGACACCGCGAACAGGACGGGGTTCTGGCTGGGCGGTTGACAGTAGATTCTTTACAGACTTTTTAAAGGAATAGTTTGACATTTTAGTAATATATGTTTGTTCTCTTTCAAAACAAAAGCAAATAAGATATTTACCATTTAGAAATGGTATCCCTTACTAAAAGTAGACAACACATCAACTTTGGCTTTTGTGACATTTGTTGGGCACCGCCTGGGTTACATGTTGATATGCATCTTGTCCCATCTTAACCCTGTTTTTTCTGACTGAGGTTAGATAAGCTCAATACTACTCTCACATCTGTTGCGTAAATACTGTATATAGCTGGAGGTAGCAGAGGTTCCAGGAAGTCACTGCTCCCAGCAAAAAAATAGTCCAACACGTCCCCCTGTAAAACTGTGAATGGTTGTTTTTATACTTCTATTGATTCTATGTTAATTAGTGAGTTTTAGAGGCACTGGTAGGAGGATTTTGTTACCTTTGGACAGAGCCAGGCTAGCTGTTCCCCCCTGCTTCCAGTCTTTATGCTAAGCTAAGCTAACAGGCTTAGCTTCATAGTTACCGCACAAATGATTTAACTCACAGCGAGAAAGCGAATAAGCTTAGTTCTTCAAACGTGAAATTATTCCTTTATGCATAAATATTCATGGCCACACCAGCTCGTTTTGGTTTGAGCAGAAACTACAGTTTCAAGGTTTTAAGTTTCAAGGTGCCAAATCAAAGCCGCACATCCACACAGCATGGAGAAATTCAAACTCAGCTCAATAGAATGAAAGCCTGACAAATCATTTATTCAGCATCATCCAATTTACCACAGTTATCTTGGTAACAGCAAGGTGGTCATTTTTATCACTGGGATCTAATCGTAGTATTATTTCAGGCAGAGCACTGAGCTTGTATTGACTGTATTAACTATATGATGATCAGCTGACAAGTCACCTCCAATCATGTTGATGCAGGTGTGCACCATGTCCATTATAACCTTCTCACTCTGCTCATAACAAACCTGTTTTCTGCTGCAGCTCCCTCTATCAGCCCAACTTCCTCCTTATTTCTTTATATATGCAACTAAAAATCACTTATTAAAAGACAAATTGAACAAACTACATTGACCCAAGTTCCTACAAAAAAAACCTCACCTTAAAAATAGATTTATGTTATGTATAAATGAGTATATTACAGTATTTAAAGTTTAAAAGCTAAATTATTAAACAAAAGTGGAATAATTACTGAAACAGGTTAGTAGATATTATTCAAAAGTGGCTTCAATTAATCTTCTCAAAAAGTCCCTGATAGCATGTCATAGCTGTCATAGATAGCAGGACGTCAGCTGATTGTTAACACCTGTTCTCTCCATAATATATTACATTCTCACATCAGATGTGCAAATGAGGCAGTTTGCATACTATTTTGCACAATCTGCCAGAAATACCCATTATTACTTATCAGTTGAATCAAAAGAGTTTTTTTTTACTCAGTTTGTTGACTTAATCCTTTTCTTAGCTGATCAGCCTTGTTATTCTCTGTGCATATTAAATATCTGTATGCATTTGTACAAACACATGCTGTGGCCAATAAAGACAAAACATCTACAAACACTTCAAAATGGCTTCAGGAAAATAAAGAGAGTGTCTGTTTGATGAATCAATGTGTTTCCATTTTAATGAGTGAGGATACGAAGAATAATGAGACTGACTACTGGTTTGCTTTGGTTGCATGTGTATTGTATCGTGGTGGGAAATGCTAAGCTACAAAATAAAAAACAAAATTTGCAGCTCCTTTATCTCCAAGCTTTCATCAGAAATACATAATTGATATACTGAATCCACCAGTGTCAGTCGTATTTAAGTAGCATTTAGCAATAAAGGTTTATAACACACTGTAATGTAGTTGTAAGCAGATGTAAGAGTTTAATAAATTTATCAACAATTAAATGTTAAAATGTTTAAAGGGTGTTTATTTCATAATGTTTACTTTGTTGTTTGCTGAAAAAAACTTAAAATGTAAAATCCATTACTCAGTAATCTACACAGTAGCCTAAACCTGATCTGAGAATCTGAGATTGATTGCTCCTCCCTCATACCTGGGGATTGCACGATGTGTTCCTCATAAATCTCAAGATGTGGATAAGATGAAACATTCTTTTCGTAATTTTATGCACGATTAGTAGTTTACATTTGTTTTCTACAATTTTCGAGTGAAAATATGAGAAGAGCACCACGCAAATTTTTGGGTAAGCCAAGAAATTTGAGCTTTCAGATAACTTTTACCAAAGTCTCAGACCTTATTAGGGTGCTGGCTTGAGAAATAAAAAAGTAATGTTACTTAAAGAAATAAGGAAATGTGTCACTTTTAACTTTATGCCTTTTGGAAGCTATTCACAGAAACAGCAATTTTGACCAAGGGTACGCAAACTTTTGCATGGCTGTAAATGCTAAATAGGGAGGGTTAAAACAAAGTGTTACCAAAGCAAAAAAAATGTGCTGTTAACTTTAAAGATACAAATAAAGTTATAAGAGTAGACACCGAAATGTTCCTTATACACAACAGAAGCATCCTGTATCATCTTCAATCTGCAGGTTTGAGCTCTTTGCTTGAAGAAGAAAGATTAACAGCATCTTATCTGCAGCCACTGAGGTGGAATCGATTTTGTTAGATCGTGTCTTTCTGACGTGGTGTGTTAAAAATATGTATTATGTGGAGAGGAACTGGTGAGGTGACATAGCTGCTAGCTGTACCTGTTATGACAAGGCATGCAACATATCAGACTTTTTGCAAAATGAATCAAATTGTGAGAAATTAGAGAGGATATGTTACACCGAAGCACGTTATATAAAACGTCTCCTTCTATTTAATACTTTTTTAAAATCATGCCTCCAGAGTAACTCTTCTCCAAAATCAACCCCCCAAAAATTTCATGAGCTTTCTCCCCTCTATGTTTAATAAATTTGCATGTTGGCTATTCAAGGGCATCATTATGGATTCTCCTCCCCCGTGACGAGATGTGACTAAATATGATGCCTTTTCCCCGACCTGCTGCTCCCTCGCACAACACCACAGCCCAGTCAGTCTCAATCATTTTCTCCAATGCCCCCAGAACGGCTTTATTATGCAGGAGGTTTCACACACACACACAGTATTAGGACGGGGTCCCTCCATAGTGAAATACACAGGAATGCTTCCTGGTGATTAAAAACAACTCCTGGCCTAAAGGGGACACTACAGTTAAAGGTCAAATTGTTAAACTTTAAAAGGCCACAGCTGCTACACCACCAGACCATTTTTTAAATAATACTTGGACAAGTGATGTTAAGAATAAGGTATAATACTTCAATATTGGGATGTTTCATTAGACGTTTTGGGAAATGTGCTGCTATTGAATGTAGTTGTTATACCCAAAATAAGCTATTGTAAAGATGTCCTCTGGAGTCATTCTGATTTTTGATATCTATAAATTATAACATTTATATAAGAAATACTGTCTTTGTTTGTTATTGACTCATTTACACTGAGAAAAAAATAATATTTTTTAAAGTTAATTTGAAGAGGTTTTAATGAGGTTTAGTGTTAAAGGGTTTAGGCCTCAAACAAAATTACAAAAAAAAAAAAAAAAAGAGGTGATTGAAGCATAAGTTTATTCTTCACTGATCCTTTTTTATTCAAACGTTAATTGTAGTTAGATTTTGTTATAAACTAACAAATAAGCTTGGAACAAGATTTCCTGACCAAAGAAAGAAGTGGATCAAGATTTCTCAAAATTTGCTTCTGATTAGAATTCAAAAACAGGCAAGATGTACTAATAGCATCTATTACTGATTGTAGGCAATATATAGACATAAGCTTTACTGACGTTTGTTGGGCTCAGTTAGAGTTATATGTGGGTTGGCATCTTCCCCCATTTTAGCCCTGTTTGCTTTCTTGCCAAGAATTAGATGAGAAAATCGATACCACTCTCACGTCTATATGCTAAATATGAAGCTACAGCCAACAGCCAATTACCTAGTGTAATATGAAGAATAGAAATGGGAGGAAACAGCTGGTCTGGCACTTCTAAAGCTCACAAATTAAAGGGTTATATCTTCTTGGTTTCATCTAAATCAAAGTCTAAAAATGGCAAGTTATAGATGTACAAGCATTCTGTGCAAAACTATATCTTTGTCGGGGGTATTGATTTCCTGGGGAGACTCAAGAATCTGCCAGGCTAGTTGTCTCCCCCTGTTTCCAGAATTCATGCTAAGCTGACCAGCTACTGCCTGTAGCTTCATGTCTTTATGATGTATTTATATACAGATGTGAGAGTCAGTTTTCTCATTTCTCATTTCACTCTCTGCAAGAAAGCAAATAAGATTTTATCAAAATGTTAAGCTATTCCTCTACCTTGTAAAATTCATGACATTATCCCCTTTTGATTTCTTATATTAAATCAGTCACAAAGGCAGATGAAGATAAAGAGACTTAGAGACGGATGCCGAAGGTGCTGCTGGTTGTGAAAATGGCAATTGAGTATCAGACGGATATCCTCATTATATTTTGTGCATTCACTTTGTAGTACATTGGCTGTGTTCTCTCTTTGCTTACTCGTGTGCAGTTGTGGGAAAAAGTTTGCAGTGCACAGGAATCTAATTGTGGCTCTAATATAACACAATTCCACAGCAGGCCTAAAGCTCACAGCTCACACTACAATATCTCAGTGCTCAAACACAGCGGGAAGGGTAAGCGGACTCTCTATGATGATGGATTATCCATAGAGATATGGGGAGGGTGAGAAAACAGGCACTGCTTTTGTATTGATTGTTTTTGGTGAGGACTCTATAAAAAAGACATAGCACCTGTTAAGATGTCAAAAGTAGGCTTGAGCTCTATAAACCTAATCTAACCAGGTTACTGAGCAAAGAATATGTCCCCCTTTATAGAGGATGTGATAACAAAAAAAAAAACCACAGGCACCAGTACTTCTGCTAAATCTGATGATATGTGTGAGAGAAATTTTCTTTGTAGGAGTTCTGGCCTTGAGACAAATGTGTAAAGGCAAGTTCAGTTTTCAGACAAGCTCATGAAAGAATATCATCAGTTTTGGCCTCAGAGTCCAGTCAGCATCTTTTTTCCAGCCTATATGAAACCATCCCCTCTTCCCTCTGACAACAGTCTCCACGAATAATCCAGCTAGTGTACTATTTCCTGACTATATGTTCAGTGGGTGTCGAGTAATGAGAAATGGTAATTCTGAAGGTTTATAAATTCAAAGTTTGAGTCAAGCGTAGCGGCTGTATGTGTAGCTTGAAAAATAATGATGTGGGGCACTGACTTTAATGAATTTACTGTTTATAAGACCACAAATTAGACAAGAATTATTTAGCTATCATGCTGCTTCCTAACTGTGGAATAGAGTCAGTTCAAAGGCGTTCTGTAATGTTAGCTCAAGGGCATGACGGCAACTGAAGGGACATAACGGGAACGCAGCTATCAAGGCCTTCGTCATTCAGTAGTTGCCGTGGTTTCAGCTAAACTCTCTCTCTCTGTCTCACTCTCTCTCAACCCAACCGGTTGCCCACTGAGAGCCTGTTTCTATTCCCTGGTTTCGGCCTGTTAAAAGGAAGTTTTTCCTCGCTGCTGTCGCCAAGTGCTTTCTCATGATGGGAATTGTTGGGCCTCTATAAATATTACAAAGATTATGGTCTAGACCTGCTCTGTATGAAAAGTGTCTTGAGATGACTTCTGTTATGATTTATGCAATTAAAATTGAATTGAATTGAATTAAACTAGGTTGGAAAAATGATTGATGAGTCAGTCAACATTAGAGAGAATTTGAATAATCGATATCACTGTAAGTATGAATGAATACGTTATAACATGGCACCAATACACTTGGAATGAGATGTCACTAGTATGATCTTTGTGGTGTGTCCTTGTGGGCTTGTGTGTAGCCTTTTTTAAAACCCACATCAGAAACCCATCAGGGAAGCTCTTACGGCTTCTCAATTTTAATCTAGTGAGGACCATTCATCGACGTGACATCACACATTAAGGGTCTGGATGAACTTGTCTCTCACATTCTCTGGCTACAGGAGACAGCGGTAATTGTTCACAAACCCTGAAAAATGTATCCACAGGAGGAAGTAGAGCATTTATCAAAACTGCAATTCAGTAGTGTTTGCTGTTAAATGATGTAGAGGCCAGGGCTATAAACAAAATATCACCTTCACCATGTCCTTGTGAAAGCCCTAAAGGACACCTAGTGAAAAAGAAGTAACCTTGGAGACTTCTTTCTCTGAAATATATTTACTCTCCCAGCATAGGGTGGGGACATACGATGACAAATAATTGAAGAGGGCCATCTATACACTACTGGAACAGAGGACAATCCATCTCTGAGGCTGTACGAAAGAGATATTGAAATAATAACTCAAGGATTACCAGTATGACAGAGTAGAGTTTCTTCATCTCCTCACACGTCTTTGTCAGTGCAGAGAGATCCGCGTTGTATTTCTCAATTGTCATCTGGGGTATAGAGAAAAGCACAAAGAACTCCTGGTGAGTTTGTTCATTCATGTAGTCGATCATTGCTCAGACTTTACTGCGATCTTTTAGGGGGTTAAACCCTGCAGAGCCTACATTTAGAACTCACATATATACTGTATATCAGTACAAATATATATACATTAAAGATTTAGAATACAAGGGACCTTCTGCAATGGATTTGTGAAGCTGACACATGCTGCATGCTAACAAATACTGTACCTTTTATTTTATTCATGAAGGTATGCACAGATGTCTGGAAATGGCTTGAATAAGATTTTTATAGTTTTAGATAGTTATTTTAGTGCCACCTGCAATCAAAGTAATTATAAATTGATTTATAAATTGGTGTGTATGTTTAAGCTGCTTTGTCATGAAGTCCAGGAGTGATTTAAAGGAATAGTTTGACTTTTTTGGGACATTTAATACAAATGTGTGGTGGCCATGCTGTCTCCATTTTGATACTAAAATATTTATCAGATATCAGTGTAGAGGGTCAATTGAGCTCATACATGCAATGTATTTACAACAATCAGATTTGAAACAATCAAATGGGCTGATGTGAGAAAAATTTGCCCTTAATCCTACTCAGAGACTAACTACGTCTACCTAATGTACACCAATTTTACCAATCAGCTGTTCATGGCAGTTAAGGGTGAGGAGGCTCTAATATTGGGGGAAAGAAACATATCAGAATTGCATTTGGCAAGCTGGGTGCTGAAAGAAGCCTAGATGAAATAAAGTTGGGGTTGATGTGTCTCTGAAATTTTTTTATGAAGATCTGAAAAGCTGTTGTAGCCATTTTGCATGCACCATTTTGACGGTCCCTAAGTTCAGCTCCTCAGTTTTAGCATCAACTGTCCAGTCTCCAAAGTGGCAAACTTGAGTTCAGGGATCATGAAGTAAAAATAACAGCTGTGCAACACCAGTAAAGCTTTTTTTCCTGCCTCTGCTCAACAGATCTAGTGAAAACCGATGAAACGTTATTCAGAACGAACCTGAATGCGTATGCCTGAATATCAAACTTTAAAACAGCTCTCTGTTTTAAGCCTATAGTATATTTGTTCTTTACTTTTGCTATGCTGAAGAAAAATCCTGAATCTGATGAATAGGAGCCAAGATCTGAAGCAATAAAAAGCAGCTTTTTTTCTGTAATTTTTAAAATGATTTATGGATGTTTTTCCCCAATGTCACCACTGCAAGAGTGTGTTATCAGTGTGTATGACGCCTGTGTGAGAGGAAGGAGTGTGATGTTTGTGGAAAATTGTGTCAACCAGGTGGCAGGTCAGTGGTGGGATGGGGGTAAAAAATAATTATTACAAAAGTTTGGATGCTGCTCTTGTATGTTCAGAGGAAATTATCTGTGCATATCTAAATAATGTATTAGTATTTGTTAAATCTCCAGTGGTGGTAACAGAAGAAGACCACAAGCTGATGGAAACAAAGCATTCATGCAATGCACAATGGATGTAATCAATACCATGTTTGTTTACAAGACAACACATTGTACTTTTAAATGTATGCATAAATAAATAATAGACACAGGATTTACTACTTCACCTTCAGGTCTTTGGAGAATTTCGGGTGGTGAACTCCAGCATTTCTCTTCTTGAAAGTTTTTCTGTACTGAATGACTTTCTGCAGTTCATTCTTCAGGACTGAAACAAGACACACACCTTGGTTACCATCCATCATATTTGACCACTGAAGCAAATAGCTGCTTTAAATCAGATGCTGTCTCCTGTGTGATCCTGTGATGTGCTGTTTTTTTGGCTTGCAGCAACTGTTTGTAAGTCATCATACAGGAAATATATTGGATTGAGCCTGTATGTTCCCTAGACAATGAGATCACAGTGTTTCAACAGAGTATACTGAAACTGCAATTACAGGAAGATCTAGTAAACGTTACGATCATGCTTCCTCACAAATAACCCGCACTGGCACAAAAAAGCCGGGTCAGTATTCCAGCGATCTCAGCAAATTTGAGCACAACAGTCTTTTGACACAGTAGTAAAATGTGATCTACTCACCATCTACTTCTGCGGTCAGGCCTTTGATGGAAGCTATTCAAAAACAGTGACACACACAGAAAATACACATTTCACTTAACAGACTGAAGAGCACCACACAGACTTTTTTCAGCTTTGATCAAATCTTGATTAGCAAATACCTCCAGGGACAGTTTCAAATTCTGCCAACTCCTGAGTAAAAGCGGCCAAGCACGGTTCACGCAACATGATCTGCTCCACAAGGGCATGGAGCAAGGTGAATTTCCTGTCTCTCCCACGGAGCTGGGAGAGCTGGGGATGGAGAGAATGCAGAGTGAACAAAGGGTGCTAACCTCTAGTCTCCTGCCACACAGCATAAGCACTTATAACATAAAGGAAATGAGACAGATGTGTACTGTCAGGCCCAGCTCTAGACAACAAGATTCTGTACTTCTGAACTAGGAAATAAAACTATAAACTATACTTTCACTATATATTTAACTTTATTTTTCGTGAGGACAACATGACAGCCCTGTATTGACTATCACAATGTGGCAAGAACATTGCTGACTGGACTCTGAGGCCAAAACTGATGATATTCTTTCATGAGTTTGTCTGAAAACTGAACCTGCCTTTACACATTGTCTCAAGGCCAGAACTACTATAAAGAAAATTCCTCTCACACATATCATCAGTGGGCAAAATGCTTCCATGACATTAATACACAAAGCACACAGTTGTAGTAAACATGCCCTTCTTTCAATAGATGTTCATTAGGAATTATGCCCTTGGACTTTAAATCAGAGATCTCAGCAACATCCCCAAGGCACACAAACAATAATCACACATAGGCACACAAGCAATACAATATGAAAGCAGCACAAATAATTATTGAATGTGTGGACATTGCTGATATGAGTGAGAGAGAGAGAGAGAGACTGTATATTGTGTTATTGGCTGTAATAACCACACTAAAAATGAAGCAGGGGCACAATCTAAAGAGTACCGTAACTGCAATATACTCCTTTGCCACCCAGGGAGAAAGCACCAGACTCCCTTTAAAAGTCTTTGAGTTTTGTAAGTTGCTGACTCAGGGAAACTTTATAAACTTTGTGAGAAGCTGCCTCCACCAAATTCTCAATCATCTGTCTGTTCTCATGATTTCGGCAAAGTAATTAGATTAATTAATTCCTTTGTTTGTGTAAAAAACCTCAGTTTGTCCCAGCATCTTGCCGTACTTGTGTGTGCAGCTTCTTTACTGAAAGTACGTATTTACGCAAAGAATAGGACGACAAGGCATAGATTCTGTTCGTACATCCTTTGTGTCGTGTATTTGTATCACCAACAATGGTTTACCTTGGAATTTATTTTTGCAATAACTCTGCTTGCTGTGAAGGCTGTTTTGTTGTTTCTATACTGCTGTAACTAAGTACATTTACTCACGCTCTGTACTCGAGTGCAATTTTGTGGTACTTGTCCTTGAGTATGTTTATTTTATGCTGCTTTATACTTCTACTTCTCTACAATTCAGAGGCAAATATTGAACTTTTTACTCCACTACATTTGTTTGACATCTTTAGTTACTTTGCAGATTCAGATTGTTAATACAAAATATTAATCAACTAATACATGATGATGTATTATGAATTAAGCTACCCAGTAGTACATAAAACAGTTCAAATTAGCTCCACCTTTACCAGCAACGTTAGAGATGCTTATACATTAAAGCATCAATGATTATAATCAGTGATATAATGAATATTATTCTAAAGTTGCCAGTTCTGCGTAATGAGTACATTTGCTTTTGGTACTTCTTTAAGTATATTTTGATGTACTTTTACTTAAGCAAAATTAAGTAAAACTTGTAATTACTGGTAGCAGCAGTAGCTACTTGTACAAAATGGTAATTATGACTCTCATGGTGTTCTATAGTTGAAATGCAAGAGGGAACTCTTTAATCCTGTGATAGACACTCATGGTCTTTTTCTAGGTTATGCTGTTTACCAATTTACGGCGCGGGCCAGCCTCTGAGGACTATATACAGTACACAAGGCATGCACCAAGTATTGATGCTCAAAAGTAAAAAGCAAGAATCAAAAAAAAGATCTGAGACAAACTCGATAAATTTTTCTTGGAAGCAGCCGGCCATTAATTTGATGAGAGTCTGTCTCAAGCAGCAACAGTTTACTATTCTCAATTAGACCTGGAAATACCTCAGAGGAGCGTGAGGCCTCGGCTTCATTAAACGGAGCAGAGGACGCTTTACTTCTGCGCCAGGAGCACTGGCCCTTAAACCTTCCCAGCAGAGAGACTTGCACACAAAAGAGTGGTTCAAACTAAACTTAGAGAAGGCAGAAAATACTCCCGGCCCCAGACGGCATTTATACAACTATACATCCAACAACTACTAAACCTTAAAAGGAATAGTTCAACATTTTTCACTTCAGCTTTCTTGCTGCGAGTCAGATATTTGTACGGTAAATATGAAGCCAGCAGCTGGTTTGCTTAGCTTAGCATAAACAGGCTGAAACAGCAAATCTGGCTCTGTCTTAAAGTAACCAAATCCACCAAGCAGCATGTCTAAAGCTCACAAATTAACATGTTATGTTTTGTGGGTTCACTCCATATGTGAAAACAACACATTGCAGTTTTACATGGATTATGTGCTACACTATTTCTTGGCCAGACATTATGTATGTAGACTCCAGGAAGCCAGTGCTCCCAGCCAAGAAATAGTTTTTATACTTTGCTTATTGTGCAGATTAAACAAACTAGATTGAACATTTCAGTTGGTGAGCTTTAGAAATGATGGTTGGAGGCTAGCTGTTTCCCCCCATTTCCAGCTTTTATGCTAAGCTAAGCTCAAAGCCTCCTGGCTCCAGTTTCATCATTAGTGGACAGATATGAGAAAGATATCAATCCTCTTATCTACCTCTCGGCAAGAAAGCAAATAAGAACGTTTCCCAAAAGGTCAAACTATTCCTTTAAATGAACCAGAAATCAGGCTCAGACACTTTGCTTTAATGAAAAGATCCACTGACTGACTCCGCTTAATGATGGTTCACTTCTAATAGATTCACACACGAGTGGCCAGACTTTGTGCAAAGTTTAATTTCTCCTGCGACGGCAGGTAGTGACACATTCGCATCTGTCAGAAGGACTGTGTCGGAAGACCTGAGCGAACCTGAGCGACCGCCGCAGGAATGACAAGAGAGGAAGCTGGAGGAAGAGAAGCCCTGCTGTGTATATCAATGAGTAGTCTTATTAGCCTAGTGCTGCAACTCAATCAAAGGTCAGGCAACAGCGGCGGAGTCGTACTTTAGTTAAGGAGGAGAGGCGGAATCCCTTGGCCTTTTCCTTTCTGGTGTTCTCGTTGAGGTAATTGCCAATGGCGAGGAGGTACTCCAGCACGGAGAGAAATGACCTACAGTTGTTCAGCTGTGTGCACATTTTGATCTTCTGGTTAATCAGCTGGAAGACAAACACAGGGGCACAGAGCAAAGTCATTTCATTCTGGAATCCAAGCGCATGCAGGCTCTCGCATTAATTTCTCCACACAACTGTGAAATTTAAGTGGAGTGAGGCTGATGCTCGTTGTGTGTGTAGACATAAATAACTCAAGGCTTTAGTATTTTACATTATAAAGATAAACAGCCTTCTTACAACACCTCATTTGACCTCATAAAATGAATAATCAGGGCATGGTTGTTTGGCAGGATTATTATTTGGTATGTAATTGTGTCAAGTGCAAGTATCCCTCTAGAATATCACACAATTTCCCTGTTTAGCCAGTTCTGAACAGACCCTGTTGAATATGGATAGAAATCCTACTGAAAAAAAATGAAAGCAGGATTTTAGGATTTGCCAATGGTGTGCTGAAGGAAAAAGGAGTCGACGCTCTGGGAGTCGTAGTCCTTGACAAAGAGTTAGCTTTTCCAAATAAGGTCCATGCCAACCAGCAACAACACTCCCACCATATGCTCCTGTTTTAAGAATAACTTCCCAAAACCTACCAGTGGGACAGCCTCAATTACACAGAAGAGAAAGCTGGTATCCAGCTACATTATATCCACTGGCTTTGCACAGGACCATCTGTGGCATCATGGAAAACTACTGCAGTGTGTATAAAACTGAAACAGCTCAGATGTCCTGTAATCTGCTTTTAGAGTCCCATCTGATTTGGTATCGAAGTTTATAAAAATAAGTCAGAAAGTAAATTGTGCAATTATTATAGATGTAAGCATGAATACAGTGATGCAGTGGTGATGAATGATCAGTGAATGAAAAATACTTTTTCCAAGTAACCCTGTGGTCTGCGTTAAGTGTTGAGTCGTCTCTTTAGTGTGTGGCATGTGAATTCATTTTTCTTTTTGTATCATAATTCCTCTCTTTTATCTTCCTGTATAATGTTGTACATATACAGGAAAATATTTTGGATGACTCACCTTGAACCTGAAGGCCTAAATGTAACCTATAAAATGTGATTTGTGGTAACTCACGGGCATAGCCATGCTTTTTTTTTATATGCATACACAGCATATGCAGCTTATATTATAAGAGGTTTGAAACTTCAGTCAAAGGAAGTTTTGTTAATTTCCAAAAGAGCCTGTTCGTGCTGTAATTTTTAATTTCTCCCTCATCCTTCACTTCCTGATCTAACAATGTGGGTGAGGGAGGTGTGGGTGGGGGCTACACCCATTCTAGATGGATGAAGATGGTCCTGGATGGTTTCCATAGAGAAGCTCAGGGAATCGGCTGTGTGGTGCTCTCCTGTAAAATCAAAAAAACCCACCATTTGAAAACACTTCTGATTAAGCATAAATTTCACCTCTGTGAGTCCAACTAAGCTTTCCAGTGTCGTGTCATCTTCGCCTTATTCTGGCCTAATTACTGTCCCTGATGGGCTCATTTCACCCTTTCAGAACTTTGACAAGCAACACAAAAGTGAGATTTATGCTTTTATTTCCAGAAGTGTTTTCAAACAGTACTTTACAGTTTTAAAAAAGAAAAGACTAAAGGACGAAGACTGATTGGTTTGCAAATACATGTCTGTTTTACTTCCATTAAAGAGCAGCACGCAGCTAGATGGAGGTCGACAGGTCAGTATCTCACTGGAGCTCCACATCGTTCCGAATTCACCCACTTTTCAACGATCCAATCACATCTGGAGGAATTTAAATCCCTCTTGTGACTGTATTTTGGAAAATATGTCACATTACAGAAGCTAAAGATGTTCTAACCTCTGTCTCATTGTGACTTTAATTGGGAAAAGGAGGCGATTAACAAAACAGCTGATTTGGTTTTACCACTAAGTCCGTCACAGCTTCAGGCGATACCTCCCTGTCCAGAGCTCTTCTTCCTGTCTACTGCATCGCTGGCTTTGGTTCTGTGTCTTCGCCTCTCTCTCTCTCTCTTATTTATATTTGTAAGTAGCTTCACACAGAGCACAGCAAACAGTTTAAAGCAGGAGCCGGCTTCATGATGCAGAGTAAACCCTGTCATTGTCAGCGGCAGGGAAAACCAGCACCAACAAGCACATTGCCGGTGAGAAACATCCCCCAGGTGGTGACTTCTCCATTTTCTCTCCCCAAACCCTGTCTGTCAGGTGGCGGGTAAGTCCTCTTAATGTTCGGGCTTTAAGGAGTCTGTCGTGTCAGAGAATTGAAGGATTTAGAGTATTCTGCAACAGAGAAGACGCTAACCCCTCCATGTTTGAACACATTGTATTGTGAGATGGTGACACACTATGCTGTGGACAGTAGATTAGAAAGCTGTGGACTTTTTGTCACAGAGATCCTGCAAATAGCAAACTTTGATCAAAAAGTGACCTTTTTTAAAATAAATCTTAGTCACAATGCAGCAGAAAGAGAAAGAAGAACAGCAAGAAAAAGCCAAAAGCAAATTTAAACTTAATGAAATTGCTAATCCTTCTTGTCGAGTCATCTCGCCGGCACACGATATGTTTGTCTCTGTGGTTTAAGACAAAGAAAAATTGTTGTCACAGTCAATGGATTACAGTGCCATCATTCTTATCCATTGTTTCTCTTCATTCTCAGACAGTCAGCAGACAAGAGATTAGGACTGAAGCACTGATGCTGAAAGGAACAGAAGCTTGAGAGAATCACATAAAAAATAAAAAAAAAACAGACAGAGGAGCTGGAGGTTTTCTTGTCTGACTGCAATATCTTCACACCCTGCAGTCCCCAATGCCAATAAACAGCAATCCTCTATAAGAGTGTTAACGATCAGTCTGACTAATGATGAACCTAAACATCTATACTCACACTGCACGAGCCTTAAACATTTAACTGTGTGTGTAAGGGTGAAGAAAAAATAAGCCAATAAATAATATATATTCAAATTGTAGCTGTGCATTCTTTTATTTAATTATTTAATTAAAGAGTTTTGGTCTTTGAAGAGAGTCCAGAAGTTTGTTGAATGAAATGAATGAAAGTTAAATTCATGAAGTGAAAACCCCAAAGTGGGTTTTCATTGGGTTTCTGATAAAGATAAAAACTTTGTATGTTTTACACCACATACAGAAAAAATGGAACTTGATTTGATTAGGATCCATCTTTTTCGTCTCCGTCAAATGAAGAGAGTCGTCTTAAAGTGCCTCTCATGCCTTTCTGTTTTCAAGTCTCTTAACTATCCAGCAAATAGAATAGAAACTACTTCACCCACCACTTCAAACATAAAGCTGAAACTGGAGGGAAAAAAGCTTTCATGTATTAATGTCAGTTTGTCCCCAGATGGTCTTTTCATTTATGTCTAAAGCCACGATGTAGCTGAACATTAGCATTTGCATTAGGGAATAAATTTGCATGTTCACTTCGTGCTGTGAGGGCTTTGGTTTTTACCCATTTTCAGCTTGTAAGAATGGGACGGACTTTAAAACATCCGATTCAACCTTTGATTTGACTCCGTAGGTGATCGAGTAAACTCACGGGCTGCAGGTCGCTCATGCTGATCGGGAGCTCTCTCAGAGTCAGCAGCAGGTCGAGTTGTGTGCTCAGGTACGGGATGTCGCACATCTGCGGCGAGGAAAAGATGTGAGTGTAATAAGCTGTGTGTATACAGACGAGAGTGCAATTATCACATCATCACACAAGCTATTTCCATGTGATTATTCAAAATTATTTGAAAAGCAGCGCTGCAGGGAGATGCTGTAATGAGATACAGTCGCTCGGATGGCTGCAGCTTGTTCTCACAGGCTCAAGTTCTTTGAGATTACCTCAGGCAAACGTAGAGTGCTGCAGGCCTGTCGACAGGCTGATTTAATAGAGAAACTGAAGGCTTGACACTTTGAAACGATTGGCTGAGCTGCCTAGTCGACCTTTGAGTCAGTGCTAACCTCTAATAAATCACTCCACATTGTCTGACCGCCTCGCTCGTGCTCAGGTACCGTCTCCCAAAAGCCAAAGAGCACTTGGTCTGATGGATGGTTAAGGAGAGATATTAGGATTAGTGTTAGGAATCAAGGCCATGTAATCATTTTGCTATTTATAAAAAATAAACATCCCAGAATGTGTCATCCTCCACACTCTCGAGCACCGCTCTCCTCATCTTGTCACATTGTCTGACACATTTTAAATTTCTAATGGGAGGTTAACAGATCGCAGTGATTCCATGCCAAGGTGGGACTGTTATAATCTAATCCGTCCTGGGCTAAAATTGTATTCACACATTAGTCACTGCGTTTAAAGCGATCACGTTCTCAGACATTTTGCTGACTTCTTCCTCAGATCCATAACCAGAAACTCTCGTGTTCATCAAATTTGAGATATAAAAAGAAATACTCTTGTTGAATTTCTGCTTTGGTGCAGCACATGATTTAGGTTCCTAGTGAAAGCAGGACAGGGCTGATTTAAGAACATACAAAGACCTGATATCAGTGTAGTGAAACAGAATGATGGCCTGCAAAGCACAATTAGGATTTGTTTCACCTTAAGGAAAAGGTCAATGCTTCAACACTAATAAATTGATGGTTCTCGTTAACGATAGACAATTTGTTCTCAGATGTCACTCTTGTGTCCTCCACAGACATCCTGAGAAGGAAGTGTTTATCCAGATCTGTTATACAGCTAATATGACAAATTTAAATTGTCTGCAGCAAAGTGAGACTGAAGAGACTACAGCCGTGCTGGCAGCTCTGTGAGGCTGGACATTGGCATAGCAGTGTGCTGAGCTAAATGCTATAACAATCAGATTCCCATGCCAGGTGGGGTGGGACCCGGTTTCACCAGTTCACCAGTTCACCAGCGCTAACAGTTCTTAACTAACAATAAACACAAAGTACAACTGAGGCTCATGGGAACATCACTTGTTTTGCAGGTATTTAGTCATAAATCAAAGTATTGGGCAAAGTAATCTTTTAACCTTGTGATGGCACTAGATGAAAAGTCAAGATCACCAGAGTTATTACATTTCATCCTGAGGGGAACCTGAATTTATGTGCCTAATTTAATGGCAATCCATCCAGAAGTTGTTAAGACATTTCACCAAAAACTAAAAATGTCAACCTCGTGATGGATAATGTCAGCACAATTCATCCTCTGTGGAGAATGAACATCTGTAGAAAGTTTCATGGCAATCCATCTGATATTTGTTAAGCTATTTCTGGACCAATGTGGCGGAACTACCATCAGACCGCCACTGGCATCTTTACCGCTATCGTGGCTGAAAAGCATTAATGCAAAGCACCAGCAGACTACAGATGTTGGTGACATGAGGGAATAGACGTTGAGGTACAGAAAGCAGCTGAGGTCGACAGTCCTCTGCAGCTCATGGAGGACCATTTGATTCTAAGTAATAAAGATGCTTAAAACTGTGAAACTGTGATGATTCATAAAGAAAGTGTCAGCCCTCTCATTTTCTTTAATAATTGAATTGATTTTAGGGGGAAAATGTGTGGAATGACTGAAAATTGCAGAACATTAGATTTTGAAAAAAGCCCTTTAAAAGAGTGAGTAATCACCTCTAATCTTAGTTTCAACTGATGCCATTTCAGTTTCTGTTAAGTGCCATATCTGAATACCTGCTTTAGTTGGCAGCAATAAGAAGGACTGATTATGTTGTCTGTTTAGTAGCATTCAGGCCGACTGCAGTCTAACACAGAAAGCGTGAGCCTCCACAAGTACATGAGGTTTCCATAAGCGATGCCACCCTGTTTCTATTGCATGAAATCCCTTATGTCTTGTGTCAAATACTGTGGAAAGGCACTGTAGGCTGATCCTGCTGTTACTGCAGCCTTTAGCCAATCACACATGGGTCAGATGTGACTGCCAGGCATGTTGGAAGGTGATAACCAGATTGAATGTGAAGAGCTTGTCATGACACCCACAGTGTGTGAAGGAGGAGGAAGGTGAATGAAAACTCAACAAGCCCTCCTTTAAAGAAAGCCACATGAGCAGGAGCTGCATTAGATCCCGCCTGGGCCGTGGTGTCACAACTCAAATCCAAAGGAAACGACAAGGAGGCGAGAGAAGAAGAAAACATTGGGAGAAAAGGAGTGAGTTTAGTCATTCATTTCATCTATAAAGCAGGCCTGAAAGCAGACGGCAACAAATTTAGTGTGTGTTGAGAAAAGCGAACTAGGTTGGTATCATGTTATTTTGTGTTCTGATTCCAGAAAGTTGGATGCTACGTAAAACATAAATAAAACCAGATAGCAATCATTTGCAAACAAACTGTGTTTACCGACGACACTTTTCTGGAGTGTTCCTGAGCCCATGCAGTAAAATCCTTCATGTGTTTGACAAAGTGGTGAACCTCTCTCCATCCTCGCTTGTGAACGACTGAGCCTTTCCAGGATGAACCTTTCATACCCAATCAAGATACTATCACCTGTTACCAATCAACCTGTTTACCTGTGGAATGATCCAAACAGGTGTTTTTGGATCAGTCCACAACTTTCACAGTCTTTTGTTGAAACATGTTTCTGCCATCAAATTCAGAATAAGCAGATATTTGCAAAAATCATTGAAGCTGATGAGGTCAAACATTAAATATATTGTCTTTGTACTGTTTTCAACTGAGTCTATGTCAAAAAGGATTAGCAAATTATCACAATCTGTTTTATGTTTTAAGATAAGATAAGACAGCGTCCCAACTTTTTTGAAATCAGGGTTGTATTTTCTGTCTGTTGATTTTCATAGAGCAGTCTGACTGACTGATCTACTAACTATGGTTGATGCCCTTCCTTTGTGTCATAAATCAAGCCTTTATTTTCATGGGAGATCATTCCCAGTGGCAGACAGAATTGCATCGTGAAATTGAGGCTCATAGGGAACCAGTCTAAACGACGACGGTGTCGTTACGCTATCACCATTACACTGTGCAATCAACATTTACTTCATAATGATAAGTTAAAGCCAAAAACTTGTCTGTTGCACATTTTTTAATATGGGGAAGTAAAAACTGTACCTCCATCATGTACTGGTCCACAATATGCAGGTCTGTCACAGGTCCCTTGTGGGATTTGTACATTTCCACATCCTCCGTGGTGGGGACATATCTTGAACATAAAAACAAATACAGCAATATTACTGTTCTTGTAAGATGCCATACTAGTTTTTAAAATACTTTAAGGCCCATGAAATGTATTTTTTGTAATAAATAGCACCCACAGACGTTTTTTTAAACTCAGATGCTGTTTATTTAGTCATGAATATTTAATGTCATAGACGTTTTCAGACGCTTCATGCTGTTGGCTGCACTTTCTCTACCATTCTAACTCGCTATAGCTTTAGTAATATATCTTCTATATGTGAGTGTGTGCAGGTAGGCAGGTACGTAGGTGGACAGGCAGGATGGGCTCATTACAGGCATGTGACAGCTACAGATAGTGGATTTTATTCTCTTTTTTTGTAAGAGCATTTGATTTGGATTGCTGTCTAATAAATATAGCAAAATGCTTCTAAAATGCAATTAACTAAACTTACATGCTATTAAATTAATTAATAAAGCAACAACCTCAGGTGATTTTACGCCTCGCCTTGCTGCAGTGATGTACAGGTGTATTCTGGGACCCTGTGACATCACTGGTGGGTGTGGTTACAGGTTCAAAAAAGAAATATTCACACTCCCACCTCTGTTCTCGGTCTCCACCAACCCCTGGTAGAAATATGTGGCTCTTTAGCTGCTAAAGGCTCCACTGTGTTCACCAGCTAGTTGTTAACTTTCTCTGTCTGCTCAGCACCAGTTCGCCGCTGTACCTGACCCTTTTCACTTTACACGTACTCCTTTAATCTATTGTCATTATAAAAAGACTGATTATACTTGCTTCAAAGGTTCACATCAGACTGGAAACAAGGCCACTATAGTCACAAGGTTAAGAGTAATACGTGTAAAAATAAAACCCTCAATAGAAAGAATGGAGGAATGCTTGGCAACAAAAGTAGAAATTTGCCTTCCAGAGCTGATGACTGTAGGTGCCACAGAGAATATTTTATTGCTAAGGGAAAAGAGTGTATGTTGGAAAGATGTAACGTCTGTATAGTCAACTACATATTGAGTTATGGATTGGATTTCTACTTCCTGAAAACATGTTTGACTGTACATTGTTACTGTTTCTGATGGATAAGTCTTTATCTTCAGAATGAACTGATTTATTTATTGAAGTACTGCAACCGCTGAGAAAAATAAACTGATTACAAATTGAGTTCATTTTGTATTTAGCTATTGTAAAATGTATTTATGTGCATGTTGGGTCATGTTATGTTGAAATGTTTTTTACTGGTTACAGTACAAACTAAGGTAAGCAAATTAATACATTTAAACTATGTGGTTCTGTTCCTCATCTGCATATTTGAAACGCATCATTTGTCTCTTTAAAATCCGACAAACGTGAGTCCATACACAAAATATCTGTCCTGTCTATTATCCAACAGAAAAAAACAACCACACATACCTACAGACCTACAGATTCCTTTAAAAAATTGATGTCACAACTGGAGATTTTTCTCTATCACAAATACTTTCCCATTTTGACCTCTGCCTCTTTCCATAATCATATGTTTTTTAACTGCCTCCCTTGGACCACGGCCATTAAATTGATTTCCACGGCCTGTAGAAAGGCAACTGATTAAAATCCAAGTGGCGCTGATGGTCCTCGTCAGCTTCTATAAAACGGCGAGATGCTGATGGGAACAGCCATTTACTCGCTTGCACTGAATTTGAACCCCGCTCGTCTTAAATTGGACTTCCTCCTCCTGTCATTTCCGTGTGTTCTGACCTCAAACCGAAGTCATTCACTTTTTCATGAGCCGGGCTGTGTGCCACCGGAGTAGCACCAGTCGTTAATATTGCAGCACTTGTTGGGAGTGGTTCTTTCAAGATTGTATTCCTCAGGCCTACACCACAGCGCATTAAAATATATATTATGTTTTCATAGAATAAATAAATCCTCTGCACAGTACTCTCATCACTCTTGCCTTCCAGGAGGTCAGCATCCAAGGCCACTGAGTAAATTGCAGGTAAGAATCAGGAAGCATTTTGCCCGCTTTCAGTCTTATATTCCTGAGGGCATGTCAATAGTTTCCATCTCCGCAAATAACCCAAGATAAAAGTTTTATTAGTAAGCTGCTCTGGTAAAAGGTTCTGGCATCTGCTCTTTAGTATTAGAACACCGTGAAGGACTGCTCTGCAAACTGTGTGTCTTCCTCACATGAACCGGTTGTGGTTCCCCCTGTTTCTCATTGTCCCGACTCTCCCTTGCTGATGATACGCTCAGCCGCCAGTTTCCAAAGGTTTCGCCTCTGCCACTGAAAACACGCATCAACCGCCCATGGACTCGGGCACAAAAAGTCATTCACCTCTCAGCTTCAGTTGTGACACGATCAGGAATGAATACAAATCAGCATTTTTTGGCACAAATTCATACCTCCTCAGAGAGGTGATGTGCTCATCAGACAGGCCTCCATCTTCCTCATTAACGATGAACAGTTTGTCCTTCAGCTCTCCCGGCTGCACTGGAAAACTTTTGAGGAAAATGTCTAGAAGAACAATAGATTAGAAAAAGTCAACACACTCAATCGTACATGAAAGCTTTCCTCTTGACAGATAGTCTTCTTATCCTGCGATGAAATGACTCAAAAAGCATTCTGAAGACAAAGGGTCCTTTGCTTAATTACTTTCCCCCGAATGCCTAAGGGAAATGCACAAATTTGCATTCTATCAAGTCAAAGCTGATGTGATTTTTTTCCTTTTTTTTTTTTTTACAGAAAATGTCTCTGCATAATTCAGGAGCTGTGAGAAGCATTCATTAGGAGCCTGCATCAGGAATTTTAGACATGTGTGTAAAATACATGGTGAATTTCACAAAATACAGTTGAGAGCTGGTCAGACACTCAGACATTGATTTAGAAGAGTCACATCTGACTTTCTTTTTTTACATTTTTTTTTATTATGAATTTTCTTTCCCCTTAATTTCAAATGCTGAAAACACTGTGTAAAAGGAATACTTTGACATTTTGTGAAACAAGTTTTCTTTGTGAGTGTCAGATGAGAAGATCGATACCACTGCTCATTAAGTTACAGTATGACATTTCTGCCACTAGGGGTCTGCCAATCAAAAAAATGAAAGCAAAAGATGTAGTTTAAGGATGTCGTGAAGTAGTATGGGATCATGGGAGTTGTCCATGAAACTTTATCCGGCGTGACTCAGGTAGAGATATTCAGATAAAGTATTAGCGTTTTATTGACGTTACATTTAGTTATGTTTGCCAACTTCCTTCTTCACTCTCTGATCTGTTTTTTCCATGTCACCACTGACAGGTGACCCAATGAAACGCACCATTGCCTTAAATAAAATCAGGAATTTCTCTGGGTTTGAACATTGTAGGAAACATTTGGGATAATGCAAGTACACAATTCAACAAAATCTATAGCATAGGTCTAGTCATTTTTAGGCACTTTAATATGGAACTGTTGGACATTATACCTTTAAATGTGAAGCTATGGCCGGGACACAAATAGTTTATTGAATGGAAATGGAAAAACAGCCTGACTTTGTCAGAGAGAAAAATCTGCCTGTTCGCACCCCTAAAGCTCATTAATTAACACGTTATGTCCCAGTTTAATCCGTTCAAAAACCAAAATGTATAATAGTTCTAGTAATAGAAATAGTTCTGCCATGTGACTCCCCTTAAAACTGCAACTTGTTTTTACATGTTGTTTTTTTACAGATTGAAACTAAAAAGATCATTTGTGAGCTTCGGGTGCTTGTAGGTGGATTTTGATACCTTTAGACAGAGCCAGGCTGTTTCCATTCTTTATGCTAAGCCGAATTAACCGTCTGCAGCTCCAGCTTCAAACGGACACATATTAGAGTGGTATTGATCTTCTCATCTAAATCTCAGCCACAAACCTGTTTAACGTTTTTACCGAGATGTCAGACTATTCCTTTAAGTCTCCATAAAGGTTGACTTCCAAAATAGGGGTCAAATTGTTCTATTACTGATTCCAAGTCATCAGACTGATTGAAAATCCACTCATGACAAAGTGAATAAAATAATCATGTTAAATGAGAAGCGTTTTGGACGTACAAAGCTGTAATCAACACGTCTCTGAATCCTTGACATTAAAGACCTGAGACAGTAATTCCCTCACCAGGGCCAGCAGAGGCTGTCGTATCTCATTTTCAAATGAGGAATCACAACATCAAACATCCAAATAATATTGAGCTACTCGTGTCCTCGAGAGTGAAGGTTAGACTTCTGGCCAACAGAAACACACAAGTGCAAATCAAGCCCCTTTGTTGATTGGCACTCAGACAAACTGGGCAATGCCCTGGCAAATTAGAGTATGGAGATGGAGAGCGTGTCCCACTGGGTGCACGAAGCCACAGGTGTGCTTTTAATTAGAAGCTTGACATTTCCAGTCATTAAACAGGCAGCATGCATGAGGCTCTCAAGGTAAATAACCACATTAGATGGGCACACATTCTTAACAGAAATGCACTATGATCATACAAACCACAATGGATCTCACCCCCTGGTCGAAGGATTTACTCAAGTACTGTACCTCACTACACTTTTGAAGTACTTGTACTTGAATATTTACATTTTATGCAGCTGTATACTTGTATGCCACAACATTTGAGAAGGAAATGAGAAAGAAATCCTTTAATCCACTGCAATTATTTGACAACTATATTCACAAGTTACTTTTCAGATTAAGATTTCACATTTAAAAAACATAGTGAGTATATTACGTTGGCTTGTGACCCCTGTTGGGGCCCCTTGTTGTGTTCAGATGTCTGTGGGTTTCTCCAAAGAGACATTTCCCCCCTAAACTTCCCAAATACTTTCATTTAAATAACTGCTGAAGGCCCAAAAATTATCCAACATTTCACAAAAACAGCAAACACTAGAGAAAAGTTTAAAAAAACTTTGTGTAACATAACTTGGTTTTTTTATTCCTACCTGCCTCATTAATCATCCTATCACCCCTCGCCCTTTTGGTTGGGAACAACTGGACTATATTATTAAACCATTGTAGGTTACTAATGTTTATTTACTTCTAATGCTTCATTGCTTAGTAGTGTTTTATATACAAGATCTTTTCTATTCTTCTTCTACACTGTTCTATTGATATTTTTACTTGATAAAAGGATCTGAATACTTCTCCAACCACTGATCTCATCAAAGGTGACGGGCGACCCTGGCATATTGCAGAAGCCGGTCTGTGTGAGGGACATTTCATTCGATGAGACTTTATTAAAACTTAAACTGATTTAAATGTGTGGTGGCACACAGAGAAGAGCGGCTATTACAGAATCTCAGCACACACACATCCACACACACACAGTTTGTATCTCTGGTCTTTCGTCTGCTCTGTAGGTGCTTTTCTAAAGAATGCAATCAGAAAAATCAATATGAGCTACAATCTTGTTGTCAAAGGTCTTTTGATTCGTGTAGAGCACTTAGAATACTATAAATAAGTACATGGATCATTACAGCATTGTCCTATGGACTGTTGATGCAGCTGATGTTCTTGCTTGCCCACAAAGATCATGCAGATTACCAAAGGAAGCCACTCAAAACCGCAGTACAACAGTAATACAACCACCTGCTCAGGCTGTCTAACTCCATCTGCCTCAGTAAACAACATAATGTTTGTAAAGTCACAGTGGATACAGTACGTTTGCCAGCTTTGTACCTGATGCTAATCAACAGTTCCCAGTTAATTCGTTAATTATTGATCGCGTACTTGTATCACATATTATCTGATCGGGGTGGATCTGCTGAGCTGTTGCTATCTTTGCAAAAACAATGCAAGATTTTGCATGCATACTGGCTCCCAGTGTAGTGAGATCAGATAGATAGTGTGGCAAAGAACGAGATATGAGCTGAATAAACAGAACACATTTAGGCAGGTTTGTGGCGATAAACATGCAAACAGGGGAGGGAGGGAGGGAGGGAGGGAGTGTGACTGTGTGGGGGCTGCCGAGAGAGAGAGAGAGAGAGAGAGAGAGAGAAGGAAGAGAGAGAGAGAGAGAGAGAGAGAGAGAGAGAGAGAGACAGAGAAAGAGAGAGAGAGAGAGAGAGACAGGGGAGAGAGAGAGAGAGAGAGAGAGACAGACAGACAGAGTGAGAGAGAGAGAGAAAGAGAGAGAGAGAGAGAGAGAGAGAGAGACGGGGAGACTGTTTCGACCACAAAGCTCATTGATTGTCTTTCAGTTTAAAGTATAGGTCATAGGTCGGGTGAACAGCTTCAATACTAATGTCGAGATGTAATGTAACTAGTTCATTTACTTAAGTACTGTACTGAAGTCCAACATCCAGGTACTTTACTTGAGTATTAGCATTTTCCACTACTACAATTCTACTCCACTACAACTTAAAGGAAAATAATTGTACTCTCCTAGACAGTTTAGTGACAAGCACATTATAGATTTTACATATAAATCATAAGAGGCTGTAAATTTAAGTGCAGTGTAATACACTAAACTACCCAATAGCAGTTCAAATTAGCTTCACCTTGACCAGCTACAAACATAAAATGCCTTTACACATTAATGCATCATGGCTGGTGCCATTTCTCTGGATTATGAAACCTTTTACTTCCGATAGTTTAAGTAGATTTTGCTCATAATACGTACTTTTATACTTGCAAGACTTGTAATGGAGTGTTTTTATATTGCAGTATTGCTACTCAATTAAAGGATCTGAATACTTCCTCTACCACTGCCACTTTCTATATTGGTGTTAATAGGACCAAAGCAGGAGAGACAGCACGACAGAGTTTCCCTTGTTCTTCAAATGTCTACATTTTTCTAAAGCTTGCAGCAGAAAGATGCATGGCCTCAGGTTGCCTGCAGGCTGTCATCACTCAGCTCCTGACACAACCAAAGTTTCCAGGTCAGGGAGGAGCACTAGCTGAGAATGCTGAGATATTCTGTATCAAGACGGGAAATCGCTGTCATTGTCGCTCAGATCCCCCATCCATATTTTATGAACACGTGAACTCTAATTATGTTGCCAGTCCGCACCCTCACACTGATTCCATTTAGCAGCCCACCACCACCACCACATCTGTATCACATCCCCGTGTCTGCGCCTCTTGGAGGAGCGGTGAGGGGGAGCTTCTGAAATGTTCTCCCTCGACTCGGGTCTTGAAATATACAAACCACGTACACTCAGTTAATCAAAAGTGAAAAGCCATTGGATGAGATATAGAATATGTTCCACTTCACAATGGCTCTGCAGATTGCATGGGCAGTTATTGGATTACAGGATTGGTGACACACTGCCCCCTGCAGACACATAGGGGGAACATCCATTTATCTGCTTTACAGCTGCTGTGGCATCATTATAGCCTCAACCATCATTTTAAAAGAGCAAAGTGGCAGCATTTATAGGCCCTCCCTAAAAGAGTTCTCAGGTCAGCTTCCTGTTAATTGGGCAATTAAAGTCTAATTTATGAAAATTAAAGAGCCTGACATTAAACAGCTTCTCACAGATCCTGGTTCTTTCTATGTGGTGCTTCCCTCTGGTGGTTGTGGAAAGAGTGAGTTTATTTCACACCACAATTTCCAATCCACAGAAAGAAATCTCTTTTATTTGACTTAATCCAAGATGCAATGTCAAAATTATGCCTATTATCTTGCTGGGAGAATCCAATCTCTGTCATTAAATGCTGAAAATGATCTGCTTCAGTGGACAATATTTATAAGCATCTTCACCTCAACACTCAGAAGCAACATTCATTGTTGAGCTACTCACTGAAGTTGTGTGCAATCTTCTGGTTGAGCATAATGTGCTGGGTATTACTCGGCTCAGGCGCGCCAAACGTCCCCGGATCTTTAACAGCAAATTGCTCATATAAGCGTGATGTGTCGATTTCAATCCTCCCGGTGCTTTCTTGTATCCAAAATGATTTTGCAATCTGCCAAGAAACAAATTAATTCAGTGCTGACTGAGATGACTCCATTTATGAGGAAATCAATGTTAACATTACAGAAAAGCAACACCGGGGAAGCAATAACGGACTGACAAAACAAAGAATAATTCCCAACAATGATGCAATGAGGAATAATGAAGTGAAACCAAGCTGAAATTGACCTTTCTGTGTTTGCAATAATAATACAAATGCAGCATTTAAAAATCAATAATTCACACTAATTAGATCCTTTGTAAGCTTTTTACTTAACTGTGAATAAATGTTAATTTCATGTCTTCTGATGAATGAAGTTTGAACTGACAAGTGACAGTTTTACCTTCTCTGAGCCAACTACGTCCCAGTGGAAAGGCTTGGTGAGTGGTTTTCTTGAGTTTGTCCTCAATTTCAAGGGTAAAGGTGGGGGGGCTGGGATGCTCGTGGGTGAAGGCCCTTTCACAACCGAAGAGCCTGATTCATGGGTAAGAGGCTCTGGGACTGTGGGAGAGGATGTGGGGGTGGTATGAGTGGGTGAGGGTTGAAGGGAGGTGGGTGAAGATAAGGGAACAACACCGGGAGAGGTTGCTGATGGGACGGGAGGCAAAATATCAGGCTCCTTAACTGGAACGGGAGTCTTAGCAGTGCCGGGAGGTCGAAGAACAGGCTCTTTATCAGCAGCTGAGGGATACATTTGAGCTGATGAACGATCTCCACCAGCAGAAGAGGGGTCTGCATTTTCATAATCAACTGGGGGATAAATGTGGCTCATATTTCCTTGACCAAATTCACCACTCGACTCAAGATCTGTGTCAGCATTCTCTTCGGCTATGCTGGTATTTCGTTGACGCCTTGTTTCCACGAACATGTGTTCACCCATGGACTTCCTCTTCCAGTCTGAACACAGTTTGTCAATGGCCCCGACCCAAGCATCTCGCTCACTTTGGACATCCCCAGAGGCAGTTGTTTGATCTGGCACAGGCACCCGGAAGCTGAAATAAATCAACAAAACTTTACTACAGCCGAGTAATTATGGGCCTTTGTATATTTATGATGAACTAGGCTGCGTCATAACTGCTCCCATAAAAATAAATGCATTGCTGAAAAGACTGCCGACAGAAATTACACACTATCACAAGACTGTAAATAAATCTGGAAGGAAACACAGCTGTGATAGACCGAGCCGTAATAATAATCCTCACTCACTGGTACTCATTCTTGTGGGTGACCAGAGAGAAAGTGTCGGGGCTGTGAGGTTTCTGTACGCTGGTGTCGCCGTCTGACAGGTGAATCACGATGGACACGGACGATGAGGACGTCACCTGACCATCAGCGGGGGCTTGTTGTCTGAAGGGGACCAGTGTTAGCTGGCCTGGGTGGAGCTGGACCTCATATCTGGAACAAAATGGAGGAGTAATTTGAACCACAACAACAGGAATTGAGCTGTGTCAGTTCTAGACTACATATCAACTGTGTTCAGTATGAACTGTACAGACTGTTTTTTCTGTTATGAATATGATGCGTTTTACTGTTTTGTCTAATAACACCAATACAGGATTTCTGAGGCTGATATCAATATTTGGGATTTTTTTTTAAAAAATCCAATAACTGATGGACTAACTATATAAGAGTGACTCTGTTTTGACATTTCTGTGCCGCAATTATCAGCCAACCAACATTACACCAATATCGATATATTTGCAATCCGCCCAGCCTATTTATCAGTCTATCTTTATTTCGTACCAACAGACAAGAGCGCCAATGGACGTCAATCAAACTGTGACATTGTAATACCGCTGTCAATGTACTGTAACAAAAGCAGAGCAAAATGTTTTACCAAAGACTTAAAGACTCATAGATGGACTTTTTGAGAAATACCACTGTTCACTTTCACACAATAGGAGGAAACAATTAGTCTGACTCTCTTCAAAGCTAGAAATATCTGCCTATCAGCAAGGGGATCCAGACACAGCCTCACAAACAGAACAGGTTCAGTTGGAGGAATGTCACCTGGAGAGACGGGCGAAAACAAGCTTGCAGGTACAGGAAATAGGTGAAAACAGCAAATGGCAGTTAGCTTCATATTTAGCTTACAGACAGGGGTGTCAATCTTCTCATCAACTTTCAGCAAGAAAGCAAATAAGTGTATGTCCAAAAATGTCAAACTATCCCTTTAATGTTTTAGCTATGCATTGTGTCGTGGGACAATAAAAATCAGCTCAAGTGTGTTATATCTGTGTGTGTATTTGACTTCACTTGGATGTTGAGTTGTCTTCTGAAGGTTGAAAGTCTCTCTGTGGTCACCTTCAATCTGAATTTAAGATATACCTGTGTGATTTTGTCCACATACAGTAGCTGATGTTGTGGTTAAATTATTTATATATTCATAGATTTGGGAATTTTCAGTAAGGGAGAAGGAGTAGATGTAATTTGTAGCTACCTAATTGAACTTTTTTTGTGGAAAAAATATTATAATAGATACAAGTCATTACTAAAAGCTGAAAACTTGTATGTGTTTTTACATGTCTGGTTGGGATCTCGTGTCTTTGAATTCACAAACCTGATTTTAAAAATTATTTTAAAGTGAATTAAAACTAAATGAGAATGTGGGTTTGAACATATTGCCACAAATGATTTCTCATCAATAACTATGCTGCACTTTTGTTGTATAGCTGTTTTAAAATAGCAGCTTTACAATGATAAGGATGCTTCCATACTTGACCCATCTGAATGATGCCAGGCCACCTCGGTGCAGTAACAAGACTCCTTCCCGAAGGCTCTGTGACGCTTGAGGCTGCTGATGTGTTTCTGCGTTGCCCTCTTCAGGATCACTGTATATGTTCCCATAAATGATCTGATTCACCAGCTGAATCATCTGCTCAAACAGAGAGAATTACCAGTGTGACAAAAGACCTCATTCAAGCCTCAATAACAGCAGGCCACAAAGGAAAACAAGAATGACATCTTTCCTAATGTAAATGCCAGATTCAGTTGAGTTGTACTGAGGATAAATATGAACAGTGCGCACCCACACTGTGTATAAATTCACCTTGTGTTTGTCCTCCAGTGACGTTGCCTCCAATTCATAATCATGATGTCCTTTAAAGGAAATGGAGAACTTGGAACCCACTCCATCGTCACAGCTCTTGACAGTGGAGAAGGGAAGTTGTCGCTTGATGATGCCTTTTGCGATGCTGCACACCATTTTGGTCTTGAAATCAATCTGGGTCGTCACAATGAGAAGGTTTGAATTAGTGAAGTAAATTAGTTAACACAGACAAAATGATCATTTTTGATCTTCTGATACTGTTTTTTAGGCACACTGGCTGCCTGGTCCAAGGTGAAAAAATGATTGCATGGATTGCCATGAAATCTTTTACAGACATTCATGACTGTCATGGTCCCCAGTGGATGAATCCTACTGACTTTGTTGGCCCCCTGACTTTTCCTCATGAAATTTGGTTTAGATATTTATGCTCCCCTCTCTCCTTTGGTGTTCAATTAATTTTTCCTCTATGGTACAAATTTTACTTTTTCCAATACTTACAAAAACTAATGACGTTCCCATCAGCCTCAGATGTAGGACTTTAGGTTTAGCGCTTATTAATAAATTGCCCTCAGGGCCTCAGTAGAGCTTAACAGAGCTGTTAACATGTCGGTAGGCTCTTAGTCTTTTTAAACTCACCTGAAGAACCCGCTTCTGCCACCTGTGGCGGTTGTGCTTGTGAACACTGAAGTTGTACTGTGAAGGCTGTTGTTCCTGCAACAACAACCAAGAAACCCAACTGTCAGACATTAATACCTAATGGGAAAACACCATTTAGTAATTTTAGGGACAAAATCTTTTGTTCTTTGACTGTTTCCTGCTTAGGCGTAGATCAGATTCATTTGTGAAAATTCCTCTCGGCCTCTGGCCAAGACAAAGTGGCAAGACACAGATTTATTTTAAAACCAGCTGAGCAGCTTATTACCACAACAATGTGAAGGAGCAGCAGACACACAAAAGATTCAAATCTGTCATTTTACATGACGTGTTTCATACAGCAGTTTTCAAGTAGATCATTCACAAAGCGATAAGGGATGCAAACAATGTCTCTAAACTGATTAGGCTACATGTCAATGTGGCAGAGAGTTAAAGATGGATACCACTCTCATGTCTATGTGTCATATATGGAGATGGGTTCAGGAACCAGGGCGAAACAGTTAAAACATACCTCTAAAGCTCAATAAGTAACATGTATTTTGTTTGTTTAATGAGAAATAAAATCTGGACACAATAACCTATGAGTCTATGAGGTTGTCAGGCAGTGGACACAAAAATAAAGAGGGCACAGCTGCTTATCTGGCATGTGCAGCTTTCTACATGGCTACATGGCACTGCATTGTGTTTTCTCCACTGGAAGCGCACCTTAAGGCCTGAATAGAAGTGTGGATAAGTCTGTATGGTCACAGACATGCAGACATAGCTGATGAAATTTGCATCACATGGAAGTATAATTTCAGCTTTAGAGGGCACTTTATCACATTTCCTTGCACACTGGGTCACTTCATTATGTTTTTTCTACCATCGGGGCATCCAAGAGGATACTTTATGCTTTTTTCAAACATGCAGCTGATCTCCCAGCTCCGAATGATTCCCCGTTTTCCTCAAAATAAAATAGAAAACTATGTCATACAGGTCAACATGAGAATTTTCAAAGTCCACAAAATGTTGAGGAAGCTTGGTTTAAAGTGCTGGTACCTCTTCAGTCAGGCTCTTCTCTTTGAGGAGCTTCTTCCTGTCCGTCCTGGCCTGGTTCAGAGCGTCCTCGATGGACAGCTCTCCACTCTTTACCTTGTTCATGATGCTGAGCTGCATCTCATTGCTCAACTGAAAGTACAGCAACCCGGGAAAAAAACACATTAATATGTGGGAATTGTTAGAAAAATATTATCTTTTAATGTCCACATTTAAGAGGTTATTCAAACATACTGTATGTGAACAATTGCGGTTCATATTTCTCAAAATATGTATGTTACATGGACACAATCTAGCCCTTTTAAGTGTCCTTGCATTTGATAAACTAACAAATATCTTCCATTTAGTTGTTTCTTTCAGAAATGCATAATGGTTGATAAGAGACACAAGATTAGTCAGTCTCAGCTCAGTGGAATTATAAACAGGAACCATCATGCTGCAAAGTACAATCAACATGTGCATCTGTTGAACACATGCTATTACAGGAACATGGTGTCTTCCTTAAATCAGTCACTCTCTGTCAAGTTTCTGAGTAAATAAGTGTTCCTTTGTGGGAAACTACTAACAGCAGGGAAGTCAGGTTGAATTGAGGAAGTAAAAATGCTTGAGAGTCTCCCACATACTGAACCAGAACTTTGTCTCCTCTTGCTGCTCAGGCCTGACGTTAACGAAAGCGAGAGCCTGCTCTGGAGCTGAGTACAGTAAAGCTGCTGTTTTAGTTCAGTGACTCTGACATCTGCAGAAGCACTGATTTTTTTTTCTTTACTTTCATTGACATGGTAAATTAGAATTTGACACTTGCTGCTTGATGCTTGCTTGCTTGAGTATATAAACTGAAATCTTACCTGTGGCAGGTCCTCGCTGTGTCTATCCATTCTGGATGGATTCTCTTTCTTCTTTGATCCTAAACTTGGCATCATAAGTTTTTAGATTTCACACAAAAATCCATGCAACCCCCAACTGAAACTGACCCACTTTTACAGCAAAGACATGAAAGATGTTTTATTTTTTTTCCCGTCATGCAAGACCTAAACATGTATCCGCCTCTCTGACCAGAGAAAACTGATGTGATTTGTGTCATGTTTCTGCCACCGCCCTCTTTCAGCTCAGGTTACACTTCTTCCAGGTGAAGCAAGCAGTGTTTCAGCCACACCCACAGCAACACACAGGCTTTCTCTGCATTTCCAGTCAGTCTACATGTCTCCACTTGCAGGACAATGTCTCCCATCTGCTGCACACCCTGTTTTATCCAGGAGAGAGTGCTGACAAACCTGAAGCTCCTTCCCAATATCCATAATTATACAGTGTAGTAATACAATTTATATCTCTCATGAACTCAGAATGTAACTGTCAGTATGCACGTGAAATATGACACAATAATAATAAATCCAGGCAACATCACCTGCAAACTGAAAAAACAACCAACGTAAACTTCATATTCTTATAAAATATCTTCCTATGATGACTTTTAATAAAGGCAGAGATACGTTTGCAAGCTGCCCTGCAAACTATATAACAGATACAAAGTTGTAATGGCTTCATTTTATGTTGTTTTTGTCTGATTATTTTACCCCCAAAACTTACTTACTATCTATCTATCTATCTATCTATCTATCTATCTATCACTAAGAAAACACAATATCATTTGTAGTCTTGATTAAATAATTTGTGCTGTCAAAAGACTAATTAGATATAAATGTTAAAGGGCATCAATTTAACATTTTATGCACACAGATTACTTTATTTTCTCGTTTCTCTCATATTTTCATTTTAAAATTGTTGCTTTAATCACTTTTGTTTTCAGTTCATTTACTTTGCATTTTGTATGTCTCAGTTTACACAACAATATATGTTGACTATTTTGTCTTTATGTTAAATCTTTTTGTGTTTTTATTACTAATATGGAATTAACTGATATCAATATTTTATCCATTTAATGTGCAAAATCTAGTGGCCATTGAGACTATCACAGTTTAACAGTGGAACACAAAATATTACAACAACTAAAATGACCCACCGGCTAAAGAAAATACTCGCTTAAAAGGCGCTCAGACAAAAACTAAAGGATTACCTCAACAGAAAGAGAGAAAGAGTAGATAATTAAAAGCCCTAATCATGAAATACTTATGAAGCAGCTGATTTTTGTCTTTGTATGGGTCACTTAGCCTCTTTACTATTTTCCTGAACTTTGTTCGGTCTGTGGCAGAACTGCACGATAATGATATCAATATAAGCAACATGACTCCATTATATTATGAAGGTCACAATAAATGCAAGAATCAAGACAGGGAACTCATTACCAATCTCTCAGCAGTCAGTTATTGTTAAAGTTCTAGCCTATGAATAATGAATCTTGACAACATTATTAACATCTTTTCTGCCTGTTCTTGTTGTTAGTCCACCTGTCCTGTCTTTTTTATTTAGTTTGGATTGAAGCTGATGTGCTAAACTGTGATTATGTACTGGTGGATGAGTTATGTACTATTTTGTGCTTATTTACTTAAGTCCAAATTTTCATGAGTGACAAGAGATCACACAACCAGATATGACATGAAAGCAAAGTCACTGATTTGCACTGAAGCATTATTTTACAGTAAAGTAACAATTGTAAGATTTTATTACTCGTCCAGTAAAATGAATTATATTGTATATGGCTAAAGGACATTCTGAATATGGGCAAATGACATGTCTAATATGAGGGGGAAACACAAATTGTCATGTTAACATTTCACCAAAGAAAACTAAAATGGCTTCAATTTAAATGTTGGCACTCTGATAAGGAACTGGAATTTCCAGCGAGGAAAAGCTTACAAGAAGTGCTCGTACTTTTTTGGCTGCATCTGGCAATTGAGTCACACCAGCTGTAAACATGAACACGCAGCTGGTGTGGCTCGGTTTTAGAAAACAAAATGAATGGAATGAGGCTCACTGGATGGCATTTTAGAAATGTTAAATGCTGGGTACACAGGCACAGTGAAATTTAATACACAACAGAGGGGCACCTTCACCAGCAGTCAGTTACACAATGAGCATGTGGGAAAACACCCCTGATGAAAACTTCTTGGGGAATCCCTTCACCTGCTGGGATTTCAGGCTCTACCAGAGAAAAGCTGTGGACGGGAACAATAAAAACAAAGAAACCTTGTCTGTCATAAATTTCCCAAGAAGCCATAGAGTTAGTGAATAATTGAGTGACTTTATTTATTTATTCAGATCAGTGCAGTGTGGTTATTAGAGCTGGAAAGTAACTAATTACATTGACTCAAGTACTGACATTTTTTACAAGAGCATTTCCATTTCGTGTGACTTTACTTCTCCTCTACAGTGTTTCAGAGGTAAATATGATACTTTTTACTGCCTCACATTTATTGCAGCTACATTAACTGATGTCTTTGCAGATTAAGATTATGACATTGACACATTGAGTTTATTTACTATCCCACAACACAAAAATCCTCTCAATAAGTAGTACTTTCAATTCTGATACTTCAAGCACACTTTGCTGATAATGCTTCTGTTACTTAAGTATGCCTTTAAATACTTGCATTGGAGTATTTGTACACTATAATATCTGAGTACTTTCTTTTTCAAGTCTACCGAGAAAAAAAAAAATGTTTTCAGTGTGGTACTTGTGGATATTAATAAATGAGGAGACTTCTGGGCAGTTTAGTGATCAAACTGTGACAAGTGCTATGCAGATGAGAATTTACAGGAAATGGTCAGGTCACATGGGAAAAACCCTCCGTGCAGCTCCAGGGGAAGAAATACCCTTTACTGTGTGTAGTTAAAGACGAAGGCGAGAACAGCCACAACAGACTGAGACTCTGCGAAGGCAACAATACGCTGCGACTCACAAACACAATCCAACATGCATCTGCTGAGGATGATGATGATGATGGTTATATTGGCTTCAGTGGTGAGTATTTCGTGTATTTTGTCGTATTTAGGTTCGGTTTCTGACTGGAGATTTAAAAAAATGTAAATGAAAGTAGCTCATGTTGCATCGTTGCATTTACACCTTTTCCTGTGTTATTCTATGTTATAATAGACTTATCTCAGTTTATTCCATCAATCTTTTACTCATAAACACATTTTAATCCGATATTCTGGTCGAAGTTATGCACTTTATTACGAGGTTACACCCTTGGCGCAGGGCTCTGAAAACTTACTTTCACTTTCGTTTTCGTTTGCAAAGAGACTCGAGCTAAAGCAGCAAACACGACTTTGTCTAAACCCAAACATAATGATGTGAATAACAAAAATGTATAAGAAACAACCGCATGCACCTGTCTGTCGTTGAGTTTCAGTGTTGTCATGTTGAATGTTTGGGACTTTCCGTCACGTCCCTGACGGTCTGGGTGTGAGGAAGTGAATCAACAGTCGTGACAGAGGAACCATTAGCAGAGGTGATACGAGGACAGACCAGCTCTTATTGATGTTGATCTCTCGTCTGTGTATTGCAGGTGATGGTCGCTGCTCAGCCCCCCTGTGACCCCCTGACTCAATATGAGCACAATGGCGTGTGCTGCAAAATGTGTGGTCCAGGTGTGTGAACACATTCAAAGTGATGTTGTTTTTATTATCACCTCTGGGATGTTGCATTGCATTCACACAGACACTCATCGTGGGCACTTTAGCAGTCTGTGTTGAGGGGTTGTGTCCAATTCACTGATGATAAAAAAAAAAACATGGGCACCTAAAAGACAAAATATGAACAGGGAGCCACTTATATCTAGATGTTAATGGACTGAAAAATAAACATTAAATGTCTTCAATACTGCAGCTAAAACATTTACTTTCACTTATTTTCCCTCTTTACCTTCATTGGCTTTTCTTTCACTTTCCCTATTTTAACATGAACAGTATTTTAAAGGAATAGTTCGCTTATTCGCTTTCTTACCAGACCCTAGAGGAGAAGATGCCACTCTCATATCTGACAAGCGCAAAGCTACATCCAGGTGGAGACGAGACCTTGTTGGTTGTTGTAGGTCCATTGTAATCATCAGAAAAATAATTGTCAACTATTTTGATAACCAATTAATCGTTTCAGTCATTTTTCAAACAAAAATAGTGAAAAACATTCTTTTGTCAAATGAGAGTATTTGCTCCTTTTCACTGTTTTATATCATTTTGAACTGAATATCTTTGGGTTCTGGACTTTTGGAGGACATTTTAAGACATCACCTTGGACTCCCGGCCAAGAAATAGTCCAGCAGATAACCCCAAACTTCTTGTCTTTACACTTGATTTACACTTGATTTGACTTTTGTATGGATTAAACAACTTACATGTAACATATTAATCAGTTAGCTTTAGAGGTGCTGGCGGATGGATTTTGTTATCTCTGAACAGAGCCAGGCTAGCTGTTTCCCCCTGTTTCCAGTCTTAATCCTAAACTAGGCTAACCATCCTGACTGTAGCTTTGTAATTAACAGACAGACATGAGAGTGGTATCCATCTTTTCACCTAACTCTCAGCAAGAAAGTGAGTAGGTGTATAGGGCATTTACTACATACACATGAGAAAAATAGTGTAATACTGCATAGTACTGCCTTATTTACTATCAAGACACACTTTGTTTTAAGGGACCAGCATGACGTCCCTCGGCAATTGTCTGGAACCTCAGTGCCAAGAATGTGGGGAAAAGGACTATCAGGATAATTACACAAAGGAATCCAAGTGTCAACAACAGCCGTATTGTGACCCACGTAAGAACTTGTGAAATTTTTTTTAAAAAACTGTTCCTATATTGACAGACTTTTCTTTGATGTAGCACAACGAACAACTTGTGTCCATTCTTCTTTCAGATAGAAACTTTGCCGCTACCGTTCATGACACCAAGAAACGAAGCACCTGCATGTGTAAAGAGGGATTTCACTGCTCCAGTAAAGAATGTATAACCTGTGTCCCACACCAACTCTGTGAACCAGGAAGTGGGGTTATGTCCAAAGGTACGACACATCTTTTTGATGCAACGAAAACTTTTTTTTTGTAATGAATATAAAGAAGGACCACCTGTGTTTTTGCAATGTGCTGAATCCTTTTTCACTCGTCTTTCAGGCAGTCATTTGCACGACACAGTGTGCCAGAAATGCCCTGAAGGCACATTTTCCAGTGAGACCTCATTGGACGGTGTCTGTAAGCCTTGGACAGAGTAAGTATAGGAGCTCCAACACATTTACACATGAGCTGAGATCGCAGCACCCCAAACACATGAGAGTGGTGTCAATCTTCTTAACTAGTTTAGCTCATGGCAAGAAAGTGCACGGCGCAAAATATATTTGAATTCATGAAAGGTGTCAGTATGTGTTAAAAGGACTTTAATACGATGAGCTGTCTAACCACATCTGAAGGCAAAATAGTTTTAAGTGAAAGTGGAGCAAAAAGCTGCAGAGCAAGACACGATAATCATTCATTTGGGTTAACTGCAAACACTTTTGGACAATCTTTCCTCAAAGGCATCCATAATATTACTCTTGACTCTACACACTAAAAGGGATCAAAGTGCAACTCCAATTCCGAAAAAGTTGTATTAAGGAGAAATAAAAGCAGAATGCAATCATTGAATCTGAATTTTTCGATCACGATGAGAAACCAAGTATTGTTTTTAACACTGAAATTCTTTGCAGATGTGAGGTGTGGGGACAACACATTCTACAGAGCGGAACAGATACATCTGACAACACCTGTGGTGAGTTTTGTGTAGGCAGATAAGTTGTAAACGTTTCTCACTTTTAGCTGCCCTGCCACCTGCCGCAGTGTGGTTCTCAGTGTCTTGCTCAAGACGAAACTCTGGAGGCGAAGACATGATCTTATAAATCTCTTTTGGTCTGTGGTTTTGAGTGTGGGATCAACAGCTCTCACCTACACACTGTTTACACTCAATTTGTGTGTAGAATTCACTATGTTTTAATAGCTCAGGAATTGCCTTTTTTAACTTTTTAAAAGTATGTATGGACATGAAAATCATCTTCTCTCCATAGCTTCTTATTTGTACTTCCTCTCCTAAAATGCAAATGAGTGGCAGACATGAAAGTTTCTATTTTCAGTCATATGTTGTAAACCCATTTCCTGTTGTAGAGGACATTTATTCAGAGTTCTATTTTCTTCTAAATAAATATTCAATTCAATTCAGTTTTATTTGTATAGCACCAAATCACAACAAAAGTCACTTTACATACAAAGCAGGTCTAGACCATACTCATATAATGTTACTTATAGAGACCATCAGTTCCCATCATGAGCAAGCACTTGGAAAGGAGGGGGGGAGAACATGCAACTTTTACTACAATCCACAGATTGTGACGATAATGATAACAGTATTAAACGGAGACACCGTAAACACGGGTCCAGACTCTGAAGCTCCAGTGACACACGAACCTGCAGAGAGCGCCAGGAGAGAAGAGCACAAAACCACAAGAGAGGGAAGAAGTTGCATTAGTAGGATGCATTTATGGGTTATGAATGGATACAGGTGGAGGAGAGAGAGAAGGAGCGATAAGCTCAGTGCATCATGGGAAGTCCTCCAGCAGTCTAGACCTACAGCAGCATAACTAAGGGATGGCTCAGGCCTCACCTGGACCAACCCTAACTATAAGCTTTGTCAAAGAGGAAGGTTTTAGGACTACTCTTAAATGTGGAAAGGGTGTCTGCCTCCTGAACTCAGACTGGGATCTGATTCCACGGGAGAGGAGCTTGATAACTGAAGGCTCTGGCTCCATATCTACTTTTGGAGACTCTGGGAACCAAAGGAAATCCTGCATTCTGGGAGCATAGTGCTCTATAAGGAAAATAGGGTACAATGAGCTCTTGAAGGTATGATGGTGCTTGACCATTAAGAGCTTTATAGGTTAGTAGAAGGATTTTAAATTCAATTCTCGATTTGACAGGGAGCCAGTGCAAAGAAGCCAAAATGGGTGAAATATGATCTCTTTACCTTGTTTTTGTCAGTACACGTGCAGCAGCATTCTGGATCAACTGGAGAGTCTTTAACAACTTATTGGGGAAGCCTGATGATAGAGAACTGCAGTAGTCCAGCCTAGAAGTAACAAATGCATGGACTAGTTTTTCTGCATCCTTTTGGGACAGGATATGCCTGATTTTTGCTGTTCCGGAGGTGAAAAAAGGCAGTCCGAGAAATTTACTTTATATGCGCATTAAAGGACATATCCTCATCAAAGATAACTCCTAGATTCATTACAGTAGTGCTGGAGGCCAAGGCAATGCCATTGAGAGTATGGATACCTTTAGAAAATGTGCATCGGAGGTGCTTGGGGCCAAGTACAATAACTTCAGTTTTGTCTGAGTTTTAACAGTAGGAAATTGCAGGTCATCCAGGTTTTTACTTCGTTGAGGCATGGCTGAAGTTTAGCTAATTGGTTGGTTTCATCTGGCTTAATTGACAGATAAAATTGGGTATCATCTGCATAGCAATGAAAGTTAAATATCCATACTCTACCGAAATGATGATATAAAATGATGATAAATTGTAGATGTGTTGCCATGTTTTGTAAATGTTCAATCTGTGATTAATAGCTTTCTCTCTTTTTCTTGTCTTGCAGGGAAAACCCCACGGTCACATATAATTGTGATCGCTGTTGTGTGTCTTCTGATATTATTTGGATTTATAGCTGGACTCGTATTTTGGCTGTGCAGAGGTACACCCTGCTCTAAGTGCTCTCTCTTACAGCATGCTTAATGAGTTAAAGCTTCAGTCACCCACTTAATGCTCCCATGTTCTCTCTCTTTTGTTTCTGTGTTAGGTAAACAAGGCAATGCGAAAGGAACATTAAAGGTAAATTTGATTTTTATCTTTGTTAGTACCTCTGCTAACAACACAAATATTAGCACTTAATGTTCAAATTCTCTCAAAAGGACAATTTACTATGAATGATTAGGTTGGTTGTTAGATGATGATCACTTTAAGGAACAGTTTGGCATTTTGGGAAATATGCTTATTTGCCTTCTTGCTGTAGTTAGATGAGAAGATCTACACCACTTTTATATCTGCACACTAAATATGAAGCTACAGTCAGTCAGTGATCTACTTAGCTTAGCATAAAGACTGGAAACAGGGAAACAGCTCGTCTAGCTCAAAAGTAAAAATCTACCTCTGAAGCTCACTAATTTACAACCCAGATTCCAGAGAAGTTGGGACGCTGTGTAAAACATAAAATCACTATGCAATCATTTACAAACAAACTGTGTTTACTGACAACAGTTGGACAAAATGTTCCTGAGCCCATGTAGTAATCTCCTTTATACAATCATGTGTTTGACAAAGTGTTGAACCTCTCTCCATCCTCGCTTGTGAACCACTGAGTCTCTCCAGGATGAACCTTTCATACCCAATCATGATACTATCACCTGTTACCAATGAACCTGTTTACCTGTGGAATGATCCAAACAGGTGTTTTTGGATCAGTCCACAACTTTCACAGTCTTTTGTTGAAATATGTTGCTGCCATCAAATTCAGAATGAGCAGATATTTATAAAAATCAATGAAGATGATGAGGTCAAACATTAAATATATTGTCTTTGTACAGTTTTCAATTGAGTATATGTCAAAAAGGATTATATGTTTTACACAGCGTCTTTATTTCAGCCATACAAAAACTAAACTGAATTCATAAAAACTGACTTACTTTAATTTACTTTGTTTATATTTTGAATAAGTCTACATTTAAACACTATTTCACTCTTGCAGGGCTGTGTTGAATCATGTCTGGGAGAAAAAAGGGAGCCGCTGAAAGAAGCCACAGTTCTAATAACAACCCCGACTAATCTGACTGATGAAGAGTCCACGTTGCCAGAGATGCAGTCGTCACAAGAAGACGGTTTCTCAAGGACGCCGGTGGAAAACGAGGATGAGCCAAGCCAGGAGATGTCAGGAGATGTTCTCTTAACTGATAAAGGAAACTTTGTGACACAGGAGAACGGGAAAACAGAAGTCCTCTCCCGACAGGAGTCCCAGACGCAGACGTTTTAGAGTGAAAAATGTGATTAAGGTCCTCATTGTTGTCAGTATGTGTCCTGTTTGTAACCTGTTGTGTACTGGTGCCCCATATTGTACATAATTCTCCACCTTGTATATAGTTGCCCTAAGTGTTAATAATTAATAAATTTAAATCACATGCTGAGGTTTTGTAGTATATAGCAAGATTAGAAGATAGTAAGGCACACGAAGCTGTATGACTGCACTGCATTAGTTTTTAAGTTGGTAGCATTTTTTTAAGTGTAGATTCATTTTTCAGGCAATAAATGTGCATGTAATTTAAACGCTTTTTATTTGCATTAAAATGTATGCCACTTGAAATTTAAATCGTGGGAGTGTGCATTTTTACTTGCTGTTGGTTAGTGTGTGTTTAATGCAGGGCTTTAAAAGTCTTACAAAATCCAGCCAGTTCCCATAATGCTTTGGGCAGGAAATAAACCATTGCAGTGGATTCAGGATTCAGTGAGTTGAGCTGTGAGCAACAACATGAGTCCTGTTATTTCAGCCTGTATTTGTTTCCATTTTGGAAACAGTTGTCAGCATTAAAAGTAGGCTGAATTAGCTACAAGGGGTTAATGTTTGCACTGTACTCATGTGTACAGAAAACTTATCACTTTATTACTTTAGTACTGAAGAAAACTTCAAATCGAAGTTCAACCTCTGGAGTTTTGTCTGTGTGGATTTATGGACGTTTGTACATCGAAGATAAGTCAATCTGAATCTAAAGATGTCTTTATCATGCATGCTTGTATCATGATTTTTGGATTTTTGGCCTTTGGACGGTGAAGGACTTCAAAGCACCTTCATTAGCTCCATGAGGGTTTTGATAATCAGCCAAACCACCATAATTATTCACCTGTCCATGCCTGTGGTCTCACCTGAGGCCTCTTCACACAGACTTGCCCTCATTGAATAAGTGGTGCTGTAGTTGCTTGTGATTTCCTGTAAGGGGCGCTAGAGGTCCATGGATCACATCGGTGCCCCCATTGCTGGATGATATTTTTAAAGACAAAGTAAAAAAAAAAAAAAGGAGTAGAAAAGTGTAAAAGTCCAGAACAAAATGTGGCACAGTTTCATCAGTGATTCTATTATTTTTGAAGTTTTACTGACTTCATTTTCAGTTGTTTTCATGTGTTTGCTGTGAGAAAAGCAGCTCAGATTAAAGCTGATCTGTTCTCTGTGTGTTCCTGTTTGTAGGGATTTGCATGCAGAGGTGAAGCCAGAAGACAAGCTCCCAGGGTTTCTCTCATTATCCCCGGATTAATGGAGGTGCAGCCCTTTGAATTTACATGGGAACCTGGTTGATTGATGGTGAAGAATCCCTCATTCAAACATCACCAACACCTTAAACAGCCTGTGGGCCTGCTGTCTAATCTGGAGTGAATTTTACTCTGGACCTGAGGCCAAAATGCCAAAAATCCACTTGAATTCACATAGAAATTTAAGAAATCTGAAGTCTACAATTGCTAATCTAAATTGCAAAAATCTCTCCAGAAACCTAATAGACTTGGGTTTGATATATACTCACTTTACACACATCCAATTTACATGAATATGCTGATTTTTTTTTTCAGTCTCACATTAGTTAGCATTAAAATAAAGGCTAAATTCTGTACACTTCTTGAAACTTAACTTCAATATCATTGCAATAAAATAAAGCTGCTAAATGTTCCATTTTAATACAAGATTTTGTTGCCCAAATGGATCAATGCGTTAAAGTTAAATACAATGAAACACATCAGGATTTCGCAAGAAGCTGGACTTTATTATAAGCAAAAATATTTCTTCATCATTAGACAAAGGAAACATAATTTACAGGCAGGTGATGGAAAAATACATCTACATTTATTTACAATAACATGTCAAGTCTTTGGTCTCAAGACAGATTTTTTTTTATTTCACTGCAAACTTCAGGAATTAAAAAGTAAATCCCTGAGGTTTGAAAGTTTTAAAGTGCAAAAAATGTGGACAATTTGTGTCTAAAAACCTGTTTAGACAATCTCATGGGTGGTGTAACATGATGGAACAAACAGTCCGTGTCTGGAGGCCCAGTCAGCCCACAGTTTTCCAGCCGGCTGGTAAAAACTGTCCACAGGTTTCTTCACAGTCTCTGAGGTGGCTGTTTCTGCCAACGACCAGATTTTGGGTTTCTGGCTTGCAATGTTTTCTTTACTCTCCAAAGCGGATGGTGTGTGATCAGAGTCACTCTTTTCAACTTTCTTCACAAGTGCAAGTTCTCCATGTTCTCCATGTTCTCCATGTTCTCCATGCGCGCTGCTCGGCTGCGTCTCCAAACGCGCGTCCACAGGTGCCAAGACCTGCTCCTCCTTGTCTGCAGCTTCACTCCGGATCTCTGTCTCCTCCAGGGGACATCTGTCTTCATCATCGCTCTCTCCCTCCTGCTCCTCATCCTCCTCGTCTGATTTGCTCTTGGACGCCCAGCTGACCCGGTTCTCCTTCTTCAGCCGTCTCCTGGCGTTGGCGAACCAGGTGGAGACCTGCGTCAGGCTCATCTTGGTAATGATGGCCAGCATGATCTTCTCGCCCTTGGTCGGGTACGGGTTCTTCAGGTGCTCGTTCAGCCAGGCCTTCAGCGCCCCGGTGCTCTCCCGGGTGGCCACCTTGGCAACCCGGCCGGGATCCTCGGCTGCTCCCGGGCGGTAGGGCGGGTAGAAGGCGCCCCCTCGAGCCAGGAGGGCGTGATGGTAGGAAGAGGGGGCTTTCAGGTCGAAACCGCTGTTCTGGAGAAGAAAGAGGAGGAAGGTCAGCGCGCGCAATTACGCACGGAGCTGGCGACCCTTGACCCGGAGCGCACAGCTCCGTGAGGAGATGCAAGGATGGACACGCTGCTGGATGCGTTCGCATGCAGAAACGGGTTTTGCATAAAAGATCTAAGATTGTGATTCGGAAAAATAGTTGTTCAGTTACCCAAGATCAGATTTTACGCACGGTTTTTGCCAAAGCATCAAACACTCACCATGTGTGCGATGTGCCTGTGGTGCGGATAGGGAATGAAGTTGTATCCTTGTAGTCCTGAGTATGTGATGGGAACCCCGGCTGCCACGGCTGCCAGATGCTGCTGCTGTGGTTGCTGCAGAGCCGGCGGGCAGCCCAGCACCGGGACCTGGTATCCTGCCGCCATGCTGATGCTCCTCTCCAAGAAGAAGTTGCCAAATCCAGATTGCGATGCGGGCATGTTTCCCTGCGTCCCAGCTATTCGGGTTTGAGTGGCAATCTAAGCTCCCGCATCTATTTATACACACCCAGCTGCCAGCGTGTGTGTGGGGGGGGAGGAGGGGGAGGTCCCTGTGGTATTGACTGACAGCTCCGTTCAAAAGACCTGCAGCTTTCACTGGCAATAAATCCCATCAAAGAAGGTCTCTGCTGTTCCTTTTAGTGTTTTGGTGGAGAGGCCAAAATATGTGCCAACACAACACAGTGATTTCTGCAGAAGTTTCAATGCAAATGCAACTTTTTTCTTTGGATAGGTGATTAAAAACTCCTAGAATTAAACACCAGTTTCTAACAATCTTGTATTTTTGTCATGAGAGTCTTTAGTTTTGTATCAGTATTCTAATAAAAAGGTGCGCAAAATATGCATTTTACGCACACAGCTCATAAACGTTTCAAATGCTGAAACTTTCATTATTTTCCATTTTTATGTAAAATTCCTTTTTTATCGTGTTCTACCTCTTGTTTAGTTTTCATAACAAAGACTCTCACACCGGTTTGATGTCATTTTTCTGATGAATGTAACACCACTCATGTCTGGCACTAATCGGCGGAGAGCTTTCAAAAATGACCTGAATCCAGTTAACAGCATCCTGCCAGTCTCTAGTGTAGCTTCTGACACTTCATCACCTCCAGAGCTGGACTTTTGTGAATTGAATCAACCATCTCAAGAGCATTAAACTGCTCTAATAAACAAACCAAACAGCTTTTACGCACGCGCAAAAGTGTCGCTCAGAACGGTTTGATCCATCCTCCAAAATACAAAATAAACTTCTTGCAGTATTTTAATTTTAAAAAAATGAATACAGCCTATGACAACTTTTCATTTAGTCTCACAAGCCCCAGAATCATAGCTCTTTTCATTCATTCATTTATTGATTGAACCATAACAAACTGGCCTTTTACATGTCGGATGGTCTTGTTTGGAGCGTTTCAATGGCCCTAATTAAACGAGGTTAAGTGAAACAGGTGTTGACTAATGTATATGATAATTGTGAGATAACAGATGCTAATGTGTAGTGTGTGTGTGTGTGTGTGGAGGGGGGGTTGTTGGAGATAAGAGGAGAAGATTACACTTCTTATTCCACTGTCCCCCCTCATGTCCTTCAAAAGAGCCCCAGTTAAGCTCAGTGTTCGAGTTCAAAGGAGCAGCACACCTCACTTATCTTGGCTAATTTTGATTATTATATTAACAGTATTAAGAGGTCTAGTGCTGCTGGTGATGGTAGTGGTACTTTTATTCGAGGGCGATGGTGAGAAAAGTATTTGAAGTGTTAAATTGAAACGTGCAGGGATGAGATCTAAAGACACGTGTTAATATATTTCATTTAAAATCTTTTAAATTGATCTTATGTTTCAGTTTCAATAATTACTTTCCTTCTTTGCATTTTATTCAAAACCCCAACATATAGACTCCAAAGGCCCACTTTTATATTTCAAAAGTTGTGATATGCTTCATGGTAACTGTTTTTTTTATTATTTATTTATTCTGTTACTCACTCAGCTTCAATAAGTTCATTTTTTTCTTAATTTGCTTTGAATGAAACTCCATTGAACTGTGACTATTTTTCAGTCTGACACAGTGGCATCAGACATGTTTAACTTCAATAATGTCTCTTATAGTCTTTTTCTTAATTTAAATAAATTTAAATGAGTCAAACAAACTCAGAATTCTTTTGTAATACTTACACCTCACATTAGTCTAATATGTGTATATATATCAATACATCCACATGTTATTTTAAAAAGCTTAGAGTTATTTCACTTTGCACATATAACAGGAAAATGTTCACCCATGCAATGTAATATATTGATTCCATTGTTGCAGCAAATCTATGCTTAAGAATTCACATCCAGTTGTCAGTTTGTCAGATGTACTTAACCAAAACTAATGCAAGCTAATACATAACAGCAATATAACATACCGGCAACAAATCTGACCATAATCATAATGTTCAGTTTGTGGTGCTGTTGAACTCGATTGTGTTATACTGTATGAAATGCAAAAACACAAGTTGCTTTCATGTGTCTGTATGTGAACTGTAGAACAGTGAATGAGGCACACAGGAAAAAAACAAAAGCTAAATCTGTGAATGTAAATTCTCCACACAAAAACTAAAAGGGACGGGATAAACATGTTGTACTAATAAAAACAATTTCTACTAGTAAATATTTGTTCATTATTCACCAGCATGAAAAAGAAGGTACCTGTACTTTATTTATTACTTTCATTTTCTTTTCTTTTGTACTGTTTTTGCAGTTATTCAACAGCTGTACTTGTAGTTACTCTAATGTACAAAAATACTAGAGATTAAAATACTCAGCAGTACTAGTTAAAATTTCTGCTTACACATTTATGCATTAGTGATACTCCAGTAATGTAATGTATAATAATATAACACAGACAAAAGTCACTCTTCTGAAAAATTCTGATACTCTGATTCCATTTTGCTTGTGATACTTCTGTGCTTTTACTCAGGTCAGATTTTGAATCCAGGACCTTTACTTGTAATGGAGTAGTTTTACCACATGGTATTGATACTTTTACTAAAGGATCTGAATACTTCTTCCATCATTCTTAAAGAACAGTATTTGTTGTCTCATTTGCAGATTCCTGTTCTCTCCTCCAACAAAACCACTGAAACTAATAGCTGAAGTAAACAGGCACAAAAAAACAAAATGCAACAGGGGACTGATCTCCTTTGAGGCGTTTTGGATTACCATCAATTAGAGTGTCTGCCTAATGAATGTAATGTACTTTCTATCTGTGTGAAGACTCTTGTGTATTTTAAATGCAGCGTCAGAGACTTTCTGAGTGATTCTGGAGGAAATGCTTCTGCTTAGAGCTTAACTGACGAGTCCATCGACCGAAAAATAGGCTCAGAGTGTTTGATATCAAAGAATAATTTCAGTCATTTTTCAAGCAAGAACATAAAAAATGCAACACATTATCAGTTTGCAGCTTCTCAAATAGCAGCATTTGCTCCCTTGGTTTGTCATATATGATAATTAACAGAATAACTTTGGGTTTGGACTCTTGGTCAGACAAAAGAGACATTTGAAGACATCATTTGGCCATTTTTTCATAATTGTTTGACATTTTGTTGACCAACATATTAATTAAATATTCACGCCAATAATTAGCATTTTCATTTATTATGAAATATAATATTCGGTCATATAATTGAATGTAGACTAGTGTACAAGTATGGGCCCAAATGTGCAGAGAGAAAGAGATAGTGAGGATAGCCACAGTTAAATCGTGGTAGAGCTGGAGGGACAGAAGGAATTTATTTGGGTGGGGTTCACAGAACCTAAAGCAAATTTGAACAAGAGCAACAATGGGGCCGAGCAGAGTGCAAAGAGAAGGAGGCTTATGGCATCAGTAGTCTACATCTCACAACACAAACAGCTCAGGGCAGCAGCCTTTGTCCCTCCTGCAGAACCTCTTTTCATTCTCTTCCTCTTTTGGCAGCTCCAGCACAATGCAGGTGTTGGTCTTGCTCTGACAGGTCGAGTTTGTGCTGTTTGCCGTTAGGATGTCAGTCGTTTACAGGAGAGAAAAGCGACCAAATGGAAGACGATTGTCCTCGGTGCCCAAGGAGATACAGAACAAGATAGCAAAGAGGATGAAATTATCTTTATCTCTGATAACGCCTGAGTCATCCCTCTGTATAGAAACAGTGCTGTGTGTCTACTCTTTCCTTTATCTACAAATCATCTGCATATTCCACGTAATAACTCGCTAAACAGACAGTTAAGTCAGGCCCTGGTTTGGGGTAGAAATGCAGAATGACAGTGCAAGAGGCTAATGAGCAGGTCAGGACAAAAGGCTTAGGTGTGACCTCAATTACAGGCAGTCCCCTACCTGCGAGCTAACAAAGGGACTGAACATGAAATTACAATAGCTAATAGGTAGGTGTGAACAAGACAACAAAAGCCTAAAGAGAATCCACAGAGTTTCAACACCTATTGCTTGTTAGTTTATTTTTTCTGCACCAGATACTGAAAAGGGAGAAAGTTGACAGACTCATAGAGGATTGAGACTGAGGAGGAGAAAGAATTCCATTTATTTAAATGGCGTCATGTGAAAATCTGGAATGTGCAAAAGCAAATGAAAAGATGAAAATGGTGTATTTAGAATGTTTTCAGATATTTGGACTATCCCAGCAAAACATTTAAATAGAGCTACAGATCCAAATCCCAACAAAGGCGAATTTAAAGCTACATTTTAAGAGGGAGAATTTACATAGTAAAAGCACAGAGAGTCAATTGACAACAAATATATAATGGTCTCCAACCAGAACTGCAATTTTCCTCCTTAATGAGATTTTCCTGGGGCACCAACACAAATGGAGAGATGTAAGCAAAGTGTGAATGTTATCAAGCTCTCCCACCTCTTTACTATCTGACCCCCTCTTCCCAGACCCCCTTCCACTCTTTGTCCTTTGTCATTACTCTTATCAGGACCACTCTATCATTCTTTCAAAATAGTAGTGGCACTGAAACCGCTTGCAAATGTAAGTATGTCTTTGTTTAGGGCCGGCCAGTGGACCGCCTCCCAGCTCCCTCCTGGGTGCAGGCTGATTGACGGCCCTCCGCTGGGTGAGTGACAGGCAGCGTTGGTTAGGCCGTGATGGCCAGTGTGACAGCTGGTGCTGCCGCTGCTGTCCCCCTGTGTCGGGCCCCGGTAGGTGGGTGCTGGGGCCCCAGGATCCCTCAGCTAGAGCCCCGGCCCAGTTTGCTGGAGCCCGGTCAGAGCGGCCTCCCCGGTGTGCTCGTTGTGGCAGATCAGCTTGTTAGCTCGCTGCAGCCTATTTCTACACATCAGCTGCATGTTTCCCTGCACATATGTTGAGCATGAAAGAGGCAGGATGTCACTTTTCCTGCCCAGGGTGATGCCATATGGATTATTTCTGAGTGTAACAAAGAAATGAAAAATCTTTGCATTTGTCTTCTTAATACAGTCCACTTCTCTACCTAAGACACATGTCCCCCTATAAGCAGCAAATAAAAAGAAGAATAAATGGTTTAAAAACACTTTAAACTGTAGTTGTAAGCAGCTATAAGCACAGGTGAACAAGATTTTTTTGTTTTTCTCACTATTTTACTATATTGTCATTCATTCTGTTTATACACCAGCTTCCACTCACAGGAAGTTATAGTTGCAAAATACATTAGTATAGACTTATGTCTGCTCACAGCTCCATTACAGTGAGTTATAAATCATTTAAATGTTTAAATGCTGCTTATGACATTTTTACCCTATAAACATTATGTCGCACACTGATTCTCATTATGTAGAGCATAAAAAAAGCCAGAGATGTCATTATTCTTTGCCTAAGTCGCTGTTATTTCTGGGTGTAAGAGGTTTCAAAGTTAAATGAAAAATCCCTGTTTGCATCTTCTCTTATTAACACTGTTATATTTCCAGTAAAACAAATGGCTTTAAGAGTGACGTTAACTCAATTTTACGCTGAAGCTTCATACAGTTGAACAAAGTGAAGTTCATTTTTTTATTTTCTCTCTTTAGCCTCACAGTGAGCAGCTAATGAGGTTATTGGGCATCTGTGACGTGACATCTACATTTTGGCCTATTTGTGAAACAATGGTAACAAGGAAGCCCGGGACATTGGGCTCTGTGTTTTCCAACTCAAAATAACAAAGCCAAGCAGCCGCTGGTGGGAGGCTGTGCTCTCATGGAAATGAGCAACTGAACCAACAATGTAGCGCCTAATCTCTTCAGAGAGAGGAATCAGTTACACAGCAGTATGCACCCCTCAATGCTTTTCATTAGAGTCAGCGTGCTATTGAAACAGTCGGTCCAACCCCCTGACTCACACACACACACACACACACACACAACCCTCGTGTGTAGCCACAGGCCCTACTCATACATGCACTAGATACAAGGTAGCCCCCCAACAACAGAAGGGTTGAAATAAGTGGGGCAGAGGGTGGTATGGGGGTGCGAGGCCTCAAAGCATTGGATTAGAGTTAATGTGCCCTCCCTGGGTTATAATCTCTTCAGAGGGGGACTTTGTTTGAGGGGCTTGAGGGCAGTAAGATAAGTATCTATTACAGAAACTCCCTCTTATCCCCCCCCAACATCCTCGCTTCAAAAATGAAGCACAAAAACACTTGCCTCTGTTCCCCTCTGTGTCGTCTGATATCCAAGACCCAAAAGCAAGTGCTGCCCTTTTCAGCTAATCAGGAATTAAGGTCTAAAGCCGTATGGAGAGTTAGCAGGGCCCATATTTACTCCATCTGTAGCCCACAAAGTCAGGTAGTTAAAGTGAGATCAAAGGCGGCTTAAAAAACCAGGGTTATTGTATTGAATGAAAGAAAAAAAGCATTATTACAAGTTGTTCTTCTTCTCTGCTTTAAAGGAGGAACTGTGTGTGAGAATCCAAGTCGCTCAGTCTGAAGATGAAGTTTGATGTAGATAATTCCAGTGTACCAGTGAAGCAGACGCACAGTGACTTACAACTGTGTTCCAAGTGAACAGTACAGTCTGATATAAAATACAGTTTATTACCAAAATATCTTCATTATATAAATATAGTGAAAAAGCTGTTCTGATGCTTTTTAGTCAAGATTACAGCATTACTTGAAAAAAAGCATAACTGTAGCTTTTACACTGGCACTAAATGATAAACAAATGGTTACAACGAACATCTTTAACAACGAATGAAAATGATGCCTGAAGCAACACAAAAGTCCTTTAAACCAAAAACACTGATTCACGATGTAATAGTGCAAATTTCTTTTGCAAACGTTAAAATAGCACTTTGACAAATTAGAGTACGGTCCTCACTTTGACAAGAGTGTTTTCAAAGAAGGCTGAATCAAGTAACAGGCCAGGTTAACGGTCAAAAAAAGTTTATACTGAAGCTGGCAAAACACTAATTAGCAATGAAACTATGACTTTAGAATAAGCAATGTCTGAGATTTAAAGTATCAGTAACTCCAATTTGCTTTACACTACTGTCAGCCATTTTTTTCAAAGCTTAGTGTAACTTTTGTTTCCTTCCGAGAAGCCAATGTCGTCTCTACAGTTTGCAAATTAACTTGTGGGAAACTGAATCTTGCTCAAAACAGCAAATTAATCACATAAGATTTTATTGATCTATTATTTGTTTGCTTCATCCATCTATCAAAGTTATGTTATAGTCTCGTAATACTTCAATCACTAACTCGGTGGACGTGTTTCACTTTCCATCTCGCAGTTGAACAATTAATTAATCCGATTTTCATCACCATTAGTGACTGTAGGAAAATTATTAGGAAGAGGGTCAGAAAAGGGGGGGAGTTAACTGTTGGAGGGAGGATAGTCAGAGTTTTTTGGGACAGCAAGGGAGTCTTTTAATTTTTCCTCACAACAAACTTATATTTCATTTCAGTTTTGCCCCGCATGTAAATTGAAAAAAAGGATCACATGCAAAAACAGTTAAAAAATTCTTATTCCATTAGCATATTATGGTTAAATGTAAAGGTTGTGTTACACCACCAAGTTATTCATGAATAGTGAATTGAGTCATACCAATACTGTTATATTATCTTAAGATTATCTTAAGATATTAAAAATGCTTTTGAGGGTTTCGCTTCTATAAAAAGTGAAACATACAGTAAAGTAATGAAAAAACTACAATGTCTTAGCTTTTTTAGTGAATTATTTAGCTTTTCTAAAAATGAAAGTGTGACCTGTTTTTAAAGGTATAAGTCATCAGTGAGAACCCAGGGGCTTTGGGGCTGAAAGATGGGGTAGAAAAGTAAGCATTGACAGAGAGACTTGCACCTTGTTGCTTTTGGTGTTTTCAGTGGATTTGTAAACCGTAACAAAAATCCAGAATATGTCCAGCGTCATCCTTCAACTGAGATTGATTGTGTATCTGGATCATCTGGACACTTTCACAGTCCAGAGTTGTTCACTTTAACACAAAAAAAGGCAATGTGGCCTGGGCTCATTTGAAATTTTAAGGCGTAAGTAACATTTCGTAACATTCATTAAAGTTTAAAGATTAAAATACTTTGAGCAGTAATGTTGATGACACACGTGTAGCATCATCTGCAACACATCCATCAGTGTTAAAATAGAGCAGCTGTGCTGAGCACTTGGATGAGATGTTCATGTGCAGCAGACATGTGTGATCGTGTCAGTAAGCATAGGTATGAATAGCATAGGTGTCGAGATGTGTGTACATAATACGTAAATATACACATATTACCATTTGCTTTGTATATACATGTAGGTTTACATTGTGTGTGTAAATATCTGTGAACGTGAATGTAGGAGAGCTGGCAGTCAGAAATCGTCCCCAGTGTCTGGTTTTCCTCAGCGGGAAAATTTTCGGGGTCTGAACGCGGGAAGGACGAGCTGATGCGATGCCGTCCTCTCCTCCTCTATCGGAGCCAGCTCCTCTGCTGAGCCCCATTTCTTCTTGGAGTGAAACAACGAGACTAACTTCCTGTTCCTGTTCCGCTCTCTGGCCTGCGTGACCTGAAACGCTGTGATGACAAGAAACAAAAGTTAATTGATTTGGGGAAAATTCATGTCTTATTTAACTTAGCATAACCAGTAGGCAATATGAGGGGATGCCATGCCTTGTTAGCAAAATGACCAAAATGCATCCCCCTTGTTGGCCTGTTAGAATCTATGACCCTGACCATGAATGTGAACTCTGAGCTGAATGAATCTGAGCCTAACTGTGCTGTGTAAAGATAAATCCATGGCAGTGTCTATGGTGCTGAAGTAGCAGGCAGGTTTGCAATCGCACCTTTTTCTCTCAGCTCTGCCCTTCTGTCAGTTTCATCTGACATCTATAATAGTCTATCTACTCACTATAGATACTATACTATACTATCTATTATAAAAATGTAATTCTCTACTGCTGTGTAGTTGCAGAAGTGTGAGAGGATCATAGAGACACACTGCTGCCTGTAGCATTCCTATAATATTCCTGTAATATTTCTATGATCATTCAGGAGCGTCTGTGCTGCTGAAAATACACCCACTGACAACAGACATAGTTTTTTAAGATAAGATATTCCTTTTATTCATCCCACAGTGGGGAAATTCACATTTATTACTGGGTTAGGGCTAGTATGAGGTTGGGTTAGGGTCTGGGCCATCCCCCCTTTGAGCTCAGGTCACAAATCAGGAGGGTAACGACTGATGGGCGCAGTAGTCCGGTACATAAAACTGCAAACTGTCGTTTTTACATATTGGTTTTTGTACAGATTATTCAAATAAGATATAATGTTTATTGATCTGCATAGGTGCTGGTAGATGAATTTGAGTTACTTTTGGACAGAGCCAGGCTAGTTGTTTCCACCTGCTTCCAGTCTTTATGCTAAGCTAAGTTGTTACTGACAGTAGCTTCATATTGGGCCTACAGACATAAGAGCGGTATTGGTCTTCTTATTTAACTTTCACCAAGGAAATTAATTTCCCAAAAATGCTGGACTGTTCCTTTAAAGAAAAAAAGCTTTTTTTTTTTTACTTTTACAAACGTATTTAAATAAAAGAAAAAGAAGAAAAATTGAGTCATTACAAAGACCATACAATTCCACTACCTGGTCTTACTCTTAAGATTTGGTTGAATTGTATCAACTTTATAAAAACTGTACTTGTAGTATTAATATAAATGTCAGTTATTATCCATCAAATAATGTATAATTCAGCTGCACAAGTATGAGGAACTCACGCAGCTCGCAGTCTTCCTCTGGACCCTCCGGTTCCTTGACGTTCAGATAATGGAGGGCAAGATGGCCACTGTAGTCCCTTAAGTTTTCTTTAGCCCCTGATGAGAGAAAAACTAAATCTGTGAAAACTGAGACTAGTCGTGGGGGGCAGCAGGTAAACTACTTCACTGACACCTTACACCAAAAGCTTTGAGAAACAAGACGTGATCCAAAGGTAAACAAAACTACCAAAGTAAGATTGGAACCTGCTGTCACTTTTAAACTGATTGACTGCCCGTTAGAATCATATAAATTAAACTTGGTAAAAGACTAATTTATTTCTGATTGTAAAAAAAACTTGTATGAAAGAGGCTTATATTCTGAATAAAGTTAAGCTGAGAAACACAAAATGATGATTCTTCAATTCTATATTTGATCATTTATAATGTTGCTGTCCCTGCAACCAACAGGTTAAATGAAAGCAGTTTTTACCATATGTCCCTACGAGCAGGTCTAGAATATGCCGATGACCATGCAACGCTGCAATGTGTAAAGGTGTATATCCCTGCAGAACAAAAACAAGAGTAAAACAAAAGGAAAACGTGCATAAAGAAAATCAGAAACGTGTATTCTCAAATTCTGAATTATTTTCTTTTAGGAACAGTGATGATTCAACCTCGACATTCATTAACAGATAAGAGGCTGAGGTAGTTTCAAACAGACATTTTTTGACTTTGTGTTGTTCAGGGCAAAGAGTTGGAAGGGTTTAGTACCTACCCCCTAGAGTTTCCCAGGCCCAAAGGCAGCCAATGAAAACAGCGTGAAAAAAAATATACAAATTAGCAAAGGTTATGGAAACACAAGATAATGATAAAAAGAAAATTGCTTGGTAATTCGCTGAAAATTGCATCGTTCTAGAGTTGTGCATGCTGGCACATAGAGGCACTGTTTTGGGAAACAATTAACATGACATGACATGATTTATTAGCGAGTAGTCCTGCAGCCCAACAACACATGCTGCTGTAATACATTTGCACAGCTGGACTTTCATGGAGATCATTCGGGAACATGACATCACTGAGGGGCACAAAAGAAGAAACCAGCAGCCATGTTGTTGTCCTGTTGTGATCCATTCAATTCAAACACTGTACATACCCATCACTTCCTGATCAACACCTGGATACTCACATGCTGCAAGAAAGAAGAACACCATGAGTAAATCAGTGGTGGTGCAGGACACAGAAAAGCAAACTGCATTGCTTCAGAAAATAATGGGGCACTCCACTGATCTGACACATTAAGTTCAGTTTACTCATCATGTAGAGTATTACGGTTAAAACGCTGCAAATGTCAAGGTTAGGATGAGACTTCAGATATGTGACTTTAATCGACAACACAAAGCGGAGGCAGGGAGTGTAAAATATGAGGGAATTTATCTGGCAGACAAGATCTAACTAGAGGGCCAAGATGAAACTGGAAATTTGGGTTATGTTCCAGACTTCCAAATTTCATTCAAAATCCCACTGATATTTGTAAAAATGCAAATCATCCTGAACACAGCCCCAGAACATAACCTTTCTCAACCATGTGTCACTCTGTATGTTAGACAAGGACAGACTTAAAATGATATACTTTTTTTTTTTAAATTAATAACATTTCTGTATTTTAACAGTCTTTTAATGAACATTACTATCAGACTATCGTGGGTTAAATGTCTTGGTTCGACAGAAGAGGGTGACTGAAAGCTGTAAAAGTGTTTATACAGATTACAACTGAAAAGACTGTGGCTTTTGAAGAGAGTGTTGCTGAATTTTCTGCATATGGAAGAAACAAGGTTCCTATGACACAAGCACCCACTTGCTGCACTATTATATTTTCATGGGAGCTGTAGTTTTTGTGTATGCTGACAAGTAATCATGAAGGTTTCAACTTCTTCCAGCTGCTGCTGCAGTGAAGCTGATTTGTCTTGGAATACGGAAAGTAAAACAGGAACATGTTTCATTTTTCAGGAAGACAGATGAAAGAAATCCTTTTTGAGTCACAGACGCGAGTGGAACAGAGGTTAACCCAGACGTTACATCAGGGCTCTATATGAAAGATGCTATTGAATTGCATTATGGGAAATTTAGGACCCAGCATTCTTTGAAGCTAAACCCATATTAAGGATTAAAAGTCAGAATATTTTCACCTTTGCTGCTTGACTTTTTCTTTGACCTTTTCACTGTCGTGCAAAAATCTCACCTAATTTATTGATGAGCAATACAAAATGGCCCCTTTTTAAAGAGACAGTGATTGTCTAAAAATGGAAAAAAAAAAATTACACTCATGAGATGAGACATGAGAGTGACATAAATCTAAATAATTGAAATTAACTCTCTGTAACAAACTAAATAAATATATTTCCCTAAATGTCAAACTATTCCTTTAAAGAAAAAATATGCTTATTTTTACTTTTGGTTTACAAAATTATGTAAATGTGCATTTTGCTCACAGGAAATGAAATAACTAAATAGCTGGAGTGCCCCTTTAAAATCACTGAATGAAAATGAAAATGCACTCACTGATTTGGTGTTGACATCAGCACCTGCATTAGCGACCAGAGTGGCCATGTCCTTGCTGCCGTGTTTGGCAGCCCAGTGCAGAGCCGTCTGTGTGCAGTAAAGAGAGAAGAGTTATTCATAAAAATCTTCTTCTACAATGTTCTTGTCATAATTGCTGCAGCATCATGACAAGTTGTTTAAGCTGAGCGGGGCAGCTTCTTATTGGCTGTGTGAGGGCAGAGGGCCAGCTGCGCACAGAGGGGAGTGGACGGATGGAGGGATGGTGAGAAGGAGGGATGGAGAGATGGTTTCCTGCCATCTAACAGAGCCTAATTACAAAACAACACAGCACTGTGCCCACAGTTGGGGGGCCCGGCCGCCTGTCACCAGGGGGAAGATTGATGATGTTAGTGTGACCTGCAGAGTGGAGACCCACCCAGACATCAGCGCACCACTGTCAGCACACGTCAAGGAGGGAAACATGGGCCCCCGCGACACGACTCTTAGAGATACACCCACATATGTCCACATGCAAAGACGCTCAAACGTGCGTGTAGATGTGAAAATAATAGACACCTGTATGAAACGCAGGTCGCATGCAAACCACATCCACCTGTCAGACCAGAGCTGTGATCTCCACGGTTTTTCCAACACACTTTAAGCTGCGTAATTATGAGCTATCAACAGGTGAAAGCAGCGTAGGAGCAGATGTCAGCTAAGTAACCACATCCAGCTCTTCTGAGTTTGACCCTTAAACACAGTAAATCAAACAGTAACCATTTCAGAATCACCTAATAGTTGCAGATGGATGAAAACCTTCTAACCTCAGTTTCTGTTATTTCATGTCTTCGCTTAACTTCTGTAAACCCTTTTGTTCCTGATTGGATGAAATGAAAGCTACTTTTGTTAGTTCCTACAAAGTTTTCATCCAACAGTAACAATACTGAACTTTAAAAATAAATACATTTGTAATAAAGAATTATCTTATCTTAAGAGAATGTTGGGTCAAATGAGCGCAAGAAGGCAGAACTGGGAATTTCTCCAAACTTACACAGTCCTGATGTATGAAAGAGCATGTTTTTCTTATTGAACAAGTTAATATCCAGATCATTTAAAATCGATCTACATTTTCTAAACCTTTCCCGAATAATGTTCTCAATAAAAATGAAGTCTGTTCACATCTTAAACTCCTTTGAGTCACTGACGCAATATGAAACAACCTAAAAACAATGATGGCTTTGTTAGCAGACGCAGCCAATGAAACAATACTCTGTGACTGCTGTCTGAAACCTGGACCATATGGTTAGTCATGTATTACCATTACACCTGAGTCACCGAGCTTACAGTTGTTCTGAAGGTGTTTCCAGAATCCTCAAAGACTCGTCAAGTCAACTGGATGTGAAAATATTATTCTTGCCACATTGAAAAAAGGACTTCTAACTTCTTCTCTTTTTCCTAATCCAAGCAAAGACGGCATCTGGAAATGACATATGTCCTTATTTAATTTATTCAATGTGAACCAGAATGTACACATTTTACTATCAGTTATTTGCAGTTATCAATGTATTTTCACACATTTAATTGGTTCATATTTTCGTAGAGAAGAAATAGTCACAATTTGTGAAACATGTTTTTTATCTTGTGAAGGACAGAATTTTTTTTTTCATCCAGGTGGTTAGAAAAGTCTTTGATTCTGGAAAGACCTTCAGAACACCTGTAAGCGTTAACCAAATAACTGGGACACTAAACAGATGTTCTGCTCTGTGTCTCGAATGTAATGATAATACACGAGAGGCAACGCTGGGTCGCTGCCAGAGCAGGACACAAGTCCTTTTGTGTTCAGAGGCTATGACACTAATTGTGCTAATCATAGCACAACGAGTCTGTCCAACAGCTGGCAGGAGAAAAATTTCTGCTTGTAGGGAACGAGAGAGCGATAGGTGGCTACACCTCTGTGTGTCGGCCGTCTGGGAGACAGATTGTGATAGATGCTGTCTGGCTCAAGTATCTCCATCTCTTTTGTCTGTCCCCTGTCACACCTTAAGACAGATTGGCCAAAGGGCTGTTTGACAGGCGGCTCGGCGGCTCTCCCAGTGGGCAGGGGTGATGGACGAGGCTGAACAGGATGCAGCGTCTTCCCTTCCTGCACCTCTCGTTTCTCTTCCTGCCCACTGGGGTGTCCACTCCCCCCGACACCTGTCCAATCACTCAGGGACGGCTCTGTCGCCGCCACACGCTCCCCAGTGAGGGAAGCGGTGGCTAAAGAGGACTCACATGAACAGGAGACACAATGACCAGTGTGCCTGACACTTGAAGTGGAGGAAGACAGAGAGGAGTGATGGACTAATGATGTACTTACAAACTGTGTGGCAGAGGAAGTCCGTCCCAGCAGGATCGGAGGTCCACGTCACGAGCAGAGCAGGAAGAGAAGAACATTGAACGTTAGAGTGAGAAGTGTTCGGCTCAGGTGAGATCTGGGTGTTCTGACCCCGTGCTGTGTCAGGTTTAAACCGCTTTGAGTGCATGTCTACAAAACCACCTGATCCCAGCAAACATTTGGTCAGAACAGGAAACACTTAAGTCCTCCCAGGATGAAGAGTAATCCCTTCAGTCCTGGTCAAACATGTGATTTCGAGCCTGGTATTTGGTACACTTGACATAACTTCTGTTGAGCAAAGTCAGGACATGACACATACTGATTAAATAGAATAACTCCTGCTTTTAAAGTTCTTACGAGTCTTGTGACTTCTGTTATTCTAGGTATCTCTGTACGTTATCTCTGGAAAGGTATCCACCTCTGCTGAACAGGGAAAGGCTGAGGGCTAAAGGGAACATCAAAGAGGCCCGAGGGGGACTTAGCACCTTCACAGGGACACAACCAGCATTGTTCTACAATTAATCCCAGCCTGCTCTATTACTTTCAGATTATCTTTAAGTGGGTGAAGTCTTTGTGGGGCATTAAGACTCTCCTTAATCTCCCTACACTTCAATGGCGGCCGTGCTATCTTGTCCGGGTGGGGATGGCAGAGGCTTAGGGCTACTCTTAGAAGGTGGTCTGCCACGGCCACAGGACAGTGTGAGAACTGTGACACAGGGGAGGGACAACAAACATGAGCTCAAATCTCTTAAGCGCACAGGGAGACAAATAAAAGGATTTGGGTTGTCAGGGGGGCACAGGAGCTAAAAAGCTATCTTTCATAATCCTTTTGATAGCGGACCTTTGAAATGCATGATCTGGATGTTTTAACACAGGGTTCTCAGAATACTATTAAGGGGAAAATCTCGGCAGAATGAGCTTGTGAAAGTTACACAAGCAAAACGCAGGTCTGAGAGTGAGGAGTTTTGTATCACAGATGAAAGATCAAGAAACACGGAGCTTGAATATGGTCAGTTTTAACACAAGTTGTCAATGAACTTCTATCGCAATAGGCTACAGTAGGTCAGAGTTACAACAAGGAAGTACGAATGATGAAACTTACCCCCTGAGAAGGATGGTCATGGTCACAGTCGGGAGTTTGACAAAATGAGAAAATAAGAGGCAATAAGTCAGGCAAAAATCATGTAATAATAAACAGCATCCAACAGGAGATTATGAGCTGATAATAAGTATAGATACACCACAACATGCAGCATGTTACATCAAGTACTCACTGAGGTGAAGTCCTGGTTTGAGCCCCCCAAAAAGACAGAAGCATATACAGTATTAGTGAAACTATGCATCCAAACACATGAAACAGTGTCTTTTGTTTATTCATGTTACATTAAAGGATAATTCCGGTTTATTACAACTTGGTTTTTGGATCGCCGAACCCACCAAAGTGATCAATGAGATCTGGGAAGAGAGAGAAATCGCTGTGACCAAGTCCAGCAGGGCCAGAAACTATGGAACCAAAGAAACTTCACTTTGGAACTAAACAAGGAATTTAAAAGGCATATTAGGCCAGTGACATGGAAAAGAAAACAACAGCGAAAAAATCAGATTTTCACAGATGAAGAACACAGATTGAACATCATGTTGTTCTTTGTACGTTCTGACGCTGATGTTTGAACAGATGAAAAGGAGGCTGAAAACACCTCCTTCTCTTTTATTCATTTGCTCTCAGCTCATTCACGTTTTCTATCTTGATTATTTTTTTTAACTAGTCAGGAAGCCAGCAGTGTAAATTTGTGTATAATGTCAATACGAATCACAAGAAATGTACTGGAGGCTCCCAGTACTACTTTATTTTGTGAATGAAGCTGTTCACAAGTTGTGAAAGTTGACTAATCAGTTCCATGTCGATAGTTCCTGAACCATTGGAAAGTACCATCCCTGGAGCAGAGATTTTATTGCCGCTTGAAGCTGTAATAGAGGAACTACATTTATTTCCTGAGTTGCTCAAAAGGTTCTTTGTCCCATGGTCCTGTGGTATTTTTTAATATTTACACCATTTCATATTCTATTTTTTTTTTTCTTTTTTTTTTTTTCTGTTGCGTCACATTCAATGCCACGAATGCACCAGAAAACAGGAACAGTAGAAAGCAGCCTGGAGGCCAGTGTTAGGTTTTTTGTATCTTGTATTTCAGTCTCTTTCAAAGTGAACACTGACTAAAAGATGTCTCTGTTGCATGTTGTTCCCAGACTGTAAAAAACAATATATGTCAAACGGGCATCATAGCATCAACAACTATTGGCTGTTAAGCTGTTATTATCATGTTGTCTAATAGATCATGGCTGGATGTGGTTTTTACAATGTGTTTTGTTTAAATATTTTAAGAGTTTTTATTTACTTGTATTGTAAGAAGGCAATCAGTGAAAAACACATGATTTTGTGAAAATTTTGTGGTGGATACACTTCAATTGGAATGAATTATTAAAAATGAGGTTTTTATTGATGTAAGTTGTTTCCTGTTTGAAGAGTGTGCATCTCAAAGCTTTATCAAACCTAAATAATCACAACTTTGTACAAAAAGAGCAAAGAAGAACAGAGTGTTGATTAACAAGCTCTTTTTTGTTGAGTTTTATAAAAAGTTTCAATGAAAGTTTTGTCATGTGTTTTTCATTGATCGCCTTCTTACAACACAAGCTTACAAGCTGGCAGTCAGTTGAGTCTCTCTGTTTAAAATGGACACTGGATGAATTATAGGTAATAATTACACAAGTTTGTCATTGTTTTTTTTTTCTTCTAAATAAGTGGGGCAAGCCTCACCAGACTTTGAGATATCACCACAGAATCCATATTTTTGGACATCTGTGGGTAGTAACGAGATCCAATTTGAAATAAAGCGGAATTATCCTTTAAGAGGTTGAGCAGAGGGCGGCGCTACCTTCTTGTTTGCCAGCGAGGGGTCTTGTCTGAGCAGCTGAGAGAGGTCAGGGACTCGAGCACCGGCAGCAGAGTAGATCCATTCCTTCTCTATAGGATCCAGCTATTTCATAGAAGGCGGAGCTCAGATGTACACACACACACACAAACACACACCCTACTGTCCACATCCTGTTGTAGGCTCTTTTGATAATGCTGAAGCTACAAACCTCTAATCCATTTCCTACAGACGACTGAGTCATGGCCAACTGACACATTATGGGAGGCACCCACGATCACACTGCACATAGTTCCCTAATGGTCGTCTATCATTAAGAGAAAATCGAACTCTGGAGACTAAATCTTCAAATTATTTATTATAACGGCTCTAAGCTTTTGTGAATAAGAAAGCCATAAGAAAAAGTTAAGACTTACAGCGACAGCAGCAGAGCCCATACTGCCCGTACTCTCCTCGTCTTGCTCTGACTCGGACTGAAAGACAGAAAACACACTATTACTCAATGGTGACAAAAAGCCTGTGACTCAAGATAACTGGACTGTATCACTCATAATAGACACACACACGCACACATCCAGTTTCACACGCTGGTCACACGGCTATGATGTTTCCAGCTGATGAGAAGTGACCAAAGGGCGTCAGACAGAGAGGGAGGTAATGAGACAGCGAGACAGAGGTGCCGCTTTCACACTTAAGGGGTAATGAATAACAATCCAATTAACAATTAACAGAAAAACAACACGCCTTCAGTCGGGCCTGTGTTTTTGTCACTACTTCAGTCTGAAGGGATCAAGAGAAAACTCTTCCAGCAGTGTATAAAAGTGTCACTCTGGCTGATTTATGTGAGGGGGGAGAGTTTTTCTTTCTTCTTTCTTGCCTTTTTTTTTGAGGAGTACTTGACGGCAAATTGTTCTCAGATCATACAGAGACATGATGTTAAAACACTCGGCTCTTTCATGTCTCTCGCACAAACTGCCACACGTCAGCGTGCCGAACATGAAAAGTGGAGCGACTGTATTTATCCAGCCTATTCCACTCCAGCACATGTCCAATTTTTAAACTTTTGTTGGAGACCAATAATAACAGGCAGAGAAAAACATTGTTGGGCATGAAGGGAATGACTTAAGAGGTTACAAGAATAGTCTTTCAGCACTTTATTTTTTTTCCCAAATCGAAATTTTGATGGCTTTGAGGGCTGTAACTATTGATTTGATCAATTAATCTGTTGATTATTTTTTGATTATTCACCTGACATTTGTCACAAAAATACTGAAAAATCATACAATTTTCCACAGCTCAAGGTTTTGTCTGACCAATAGTCCAAAATGCATAGATATTCAATGTACAATAATGTAAAACAATGTTTGGCAGTTTTCCCTGATAAATGAAACTGATACTGAATTTGAAATTTCTAATGGATGAATTGAATAATTGTTACAGTCCAGTATTAGAAATTGTGGCCTGTGAAGTGAAATTGAATGTAAACAACCAAAACTAATTTGAAGAGAGTCTTCAAAGTGAAGCGAGGCATTAATTATGTTGGATAATCAAACAGACGCTCTGTGTACTTGGGCACAGTGGTGCTTTGAACTAAATGCTAACACCCGCACGCTAACAATGTTAACACGGCGTTGGGCAGGTGATGCTCATCATGTTCTCCATCTTTGCTTTAGCGAGTTGGCACGCAGATATTTGCTAATTAGCTCATGTTAACATGAGGCTCAAGGAACTGTCATCAGTTGTGCAAATATTTGCTCATAATCTGGGAGTCACATAAGGACTGGACTAATTAAAATATCCTGGTGATGGAGCTAGATGAAAAGTTAAAGGTTAAAAGTTATTAAAATTCATCCCAAGGGGGGCATGAATGTGTGCACCAGTCTCCATGGTAATCCATCCAATAGTTGTCAAGACATTTCACTCAAAACCATAAATGTCACCCTCATGGTGGCACTGGAGGAAAAGTCAGGGGATCAAAAAACTCAGTAGGATTCATTGTCTGGGGACCATGAATGTCTGTGCAAAATTTAAAATCAATCAATCCAATAGTTGAGATATTTCCATCTGGACTAAAGTGGTGGACTGACCGGCCATCTCTGTAGCCAAAATGACAACAATCAAAATGAACAAATCTCAAGCACTGATCACCAAGTGGCTGAAAGGTGGCTGTTAAAAGCTGGTAGTTTTGTCCTCAGCAGAGAACTGTTCTGTTAGATTGGTTTATGATAACAGGTTTAACGACTGGAGAAAAAAAAAAAAGTCAAAACGTTAACAGAAACTTGTCAAACAACTCCTGCAGCCTGATCTACCATCTGTACCCTTAGTTCGCCTTTTCTTCCATCGTGTTTTTACAAACAAAAATCCAACAGCAAGCTTTTTTATAACCATATAAACATTTCTGATTGAGACCTCTAAAATGTAGTTTTAAAGAACTGAGAGCGAGATGTGTACTGACATTTTCAGTCCAAACATACTTCTGTTCTCTTTCTGGAGGAAAAACTACGTAATGGAAATATCTTTGGTATTTAGGTCCTGCAATTTATTTGTACTTCCATGTGCTGACATTCATGCCTTATACTTAAATACTCATTTCTCAGGACTATGGGTGGAGGTCTAATTGCAATCCATTGTAATCAACAGGAATTCAAGCTGCAGCTCCATGAAGGACTAACCTACAAATGACAAGGATGATGCTCTGCTCCTTGTTCTAATTCAACATTTAACCTTTGAAACTTAAAGGAACCTGAACTCATCAGCCACATAGAATCATCCTGCATTTAGGAGCGTTATATTATGTATATTATAATTTACATTTTTTCTTTCGAGCGTTGGGAGAATAAACCACAAAGCTTCCAGCCTCAGGTGTTCTGTTTAAAAACAATGTATGACAGTGAACCGGTCAGGTAGCTTCGTTAATATAAAACAACTGTCAACATAGGTTGTCCTATATGCAAAGTTCAGTGGTTAATACTTTAAGCAAACACACTTGATCTGATTACAGAGCTATATTAACACACTTCAACATATTTCATCCGTCTATTGTGTCATCAAGGATGGCCACGTATCTTTCTCTGGGATGAATCTCAATCTCTTTAATGGGCACAAATGATTATTATCTTTCTAATGAGTTCCAACATGTTGCTGCTTAACATAATAACAGGGAGCTTAATTTAAATGCAGATTCTCCACCTTCTCCCCCAACGGGTTCTCCTCCCACTCAAATTCAACACACTGTAGGGTACAAATACAGGTAATTTACTTAGCACCACCTGGTGGGTGAAAAAGGAACGACTCAAGTGTGAGCACAGACCTGGAAAGTCTGTGTTTTTCTCCCAGTAAAACAGTGAGCTAGATAATATACTGTATGCGCATCCATTCAAGAGCTGTGTGTCAGTCCAAGCTGTGTCCTTCCTCTGAGCAATTAAAAAAATGGAAATTCACCCACACTGTTTATCTAAAGGTATTTCAGAATGAGAGGACATTAATTATGACAACTTTAAAACGAAAAAAACCCGGCCTTCCACACATGGCTTGAATTTAAATCAAAACAGTGCTGGTGAGCTTTTATGTAGCCTAAATAAGAAACAAGTAGATTTTGCAGCAATAACATGCAGAGAAAAACATTGTTGGCCATGAAGGGAAAGACCAAGAGGTTACAACAACTCAAATAGTTTTTCAGTACTTTAGATTTCTTTTTTTTTTTTTTTTTTATAAAAATTTACCTTTAGTTTCTTTCAGGCCTGCAACTATCATTTTTACCATTGTTTGATCCCTTTATTCATCTGATTTTTGAATTGTAAGAAAATGTTGAAAAGTTCCATCACCTCAACGTGATGTCTTCAAGGTTCTGTCCAACTGTCCAAAACTTCCAGATATTCAATTTGAAGTGACGTAAAACATTGAAGCTAGAACCAACAAATATTTGGCATTTTTGATTCATAAATTAACTCAATAAAATAAATTACCAAAACTGTTTAAAATAAATTTATGTCACTAGTTTTGACATGACTAGTTCATCATTCCCAGACACAAAAAGTTTAGATGAAAGGAAAAAGCAGTATTAGTATACATCAATCATATGGCTTCTTCAAACAATTTTCTTGTACAGTAAAAACAAAACGGCACCAGAAGATCTGAGGCCAGCATTTAATCACTGACAGAATGAATATATTATATCAGGCTACTTCAACTCTAAAACTGTGTGAAACATTGTTTTCCATGTTGTTTCAGTTTTTAATAATTCGATTTGATCATATTCTCTCTAAATGGTCATTTTAATGAATGTCCAACAGCTGTCCTATAGCTGACGTCCAAGCACTGTTTCACAGCCTAAAACAGTGATTGTCACAGGAGGTTGTTTGTTTGACGCATCTCCCAGTCAGACAACCTGGAGTTCATCGTTCATCAATGCCACCCATCATGTTCCAAATGTGTGCTTTTGAATGGATTTTGAAGTGGATGTTATTTAACTATATTCATTATATAAATTACATGTTGTTGCCTTTTTCATATAAGACATAAAGATCCTACAGCTGTCTGTCACCAGACTCCTGTGATTAAACAGTAATTTTACCACACAGAACATGAAAGTCGGTCTGTCACTGCCTCGATCAGTTCGATGTGTTGTTGTGTACTTGGTGCACTGTGTGTATTTGCACTCTTTGCTACTTTGTACTGTCACTGCTGCACAACAATTTCCCTCAGGATAAAGTTCTGTTTGAAGTTCTGTCTTATTTTACCTTAATGTTATTTTATAATTTTCTATTTTTTTTCACATTAGCAAAGCTACTCTTGAAACATTCCAAGCACACCAAAAAACTTAAGTCTGCTGTCATCGAAGCTGTACTGTAATATGACGGCAGACTATTGTGACTTTTGAAACAAGACAATTATTTTCTTTATTAACTAATCTAATAATTATTTTCTCAATTAATTAGTCTAAATTAGTTGTTTTGTCTATAAAAATTAAGACAATTGTAAAAAAAAAAAAAACAGACATAATTAGCTTAAAAAACTAGTAACTAAATGACTCATCATTTCAGCTGTAGACTGAACCACATATTGCTCCTCAGAAAGCGACAGAGCAGAATCATATTTCTGCCTCTTTTCCAGCTTTGTGCTGTTCCAACAGTGTTGTTACTCTGTACAGTGAGTACCAGCCCAGTATCCAAACACTGACTCTGTCAGCCAAACTGTCACCTTTGACCCTGAATCTTTGTCCAGCTCATCCTCGGCGCTGCATTGTGCCAAGGGTTCCTGGTTTGGGATGACGGGACGTTGAGTGTCCTGCATGAAGGGCGTTCCTGTCTGCAGGTCCTGCAGGAGGACAGACATAACGAGCTATAGACTGTGATCCAAATGTGTTGATCTGAGGCCAAACATTTAGCTGTGTCAAGTGCTGGCTGAGGTTAACAGAAAGCATTAGCACTTTGCTTGCACTTCCCTTCACCATCTGGGTGTGGAAAAAAACAATGTTTGCTTCAGTGACTGTTTGAGCAAATCATGCAGAATATTCAACCAGCAGCATAAAATATATTAATCTTTCAAATCTATGATTAAATGCTCAAGTTTATTGCAGGAACAATATGTAAAAGTACTTCCAGAGGATTATTGTGCATTAAACCATCACAGTGTTTATTTTCACAACAGTAGAGTGCTTCTATACATTAGATTTAAACGGCTCCTCCATTTGCGTAAAGACATAAGCCCTTTGACCTTCCCTTTCTTCTCAGAGCTGCTAACTTAGATTTGCTCCAGTAAAAAGAGCAGTTCTCTGGTCCACAGCATCTCTCTGTGTCAATGTGTGTCAATGTGTGACCGTCATTAAATGCTGACACATGTTAGCAGAGAAAAGGCAGGGTACACGAACAAAGACGGCCTTGTTTAGAAATAAATGCGTCATTCACATACAGAGTAAACATGGTGTGCTGGGCTGATAGCTCATTCAGCAAGTTGTATTTTAGCACCCAGTGTTGTTGATGAATCTCCCTCAGCTTGTCCCACAGTTTATCAGAGCAGCCAGCTGATTTTAAACTCACCTCTGCACATGGCATCGGCTCATCCTGCCGTTCCTTCTGTTGAGGAGATGAAGTCGAGGCGTCCGTCGCGTCCCACTGAACGGTGGCCGGGGTTCTGGCCGGGCTCACATGTCTCTGTCCGTCCCCGTCTGTCCCAGAGCGTTTGGTGTCTCGCTCTTGCAACATTTGCCTGTATTTCTTCTTTAGGACAAGATACTTCTCTCCCTGCGACAAATAGTGAGTCAGCACAATACGCCTTTTTAAAAAGAAGAAAACCTCCACAGTCATGTGGGTTATACTGTCTGTCTGATTTTTTTCTTTTTATGTCTAGATTCAAGATTCAATCATTTATCGTCATATCAACTTTACAGTTAATTTAGAATATGCTTCAGTGTGCTCAACAACAGTAAACATATAACCACACAGTAGATACAGGAAATGTCCACAAAAACATACTGATACAATTACGATAAACACAATCAATGGAACTCTTTGGACCATACATTTTTCAGTCCACCCTCCACAAATGTGTTTTTGTTGTTAATTCACGTGGGCTTTTATGGTGCTGAATGATGTATGTGCAGAGTTTCACATTCATCTACTGAAGAACGAATGTTTCTCTAAAAGAAGTGCTTTTATATACAACCCTGATTTCAAAAAAGTTGGGACACTGTAAAACAGAGTTTGTGTTCCCTGAGCCCATGTATTAATCTCCTTTACACAATCATGTGTCAAAGTGTTGAACCTCTCTCCATCCTTGCTTGTGAACGACTGAGTCTTTCCAGGATGAACCTTTCATGCCCAATCATGATACTATCACCTGTTACCAATGAACCTGTTTACCTGTGGACTGATCCAAACAGGTGTTTTTGGATCAGTCCACAACTTTCCCAGTCTTTTGTTGCTCCTGTCCCAACTTGTTTGAAATGTGTTGCTGCCATCAAATTCAGAATAAGGAGATATTTATCAAAATCAATGAAGCTGATGAGGTCAAACATTAGATATATTGTCTCTGTACTGTTTTCAATTGAGTATATGTCAAAAAGGATTAGCAAATTATCACATTCTGTTTTACTGATGTTTTAAAAAGTGTCCCAACTTTTTTGGAATGTTTTTTAAGACGTGTGTACGAGCAGGATTTTGTGCCATTACAACGGTTTAAGAAGCCAGTCATGGTCAAATGTGCAACTGAGGTGGAACCTGAAGTCTCCAGTGCACAGTCAGTGAAGTAGGACCCCAGTACAATATTTGCAGATTCATAGATGATGGGGTTTTTTGTATGAGAGAGAAGGAATAGATGTGATTTTAAGAATTTCACTCTATTTTACTGATCTACAGGTGGCGATAACACGCCAAGATGTGCTGCAATGTGCCAGCAAAGGCAGGAAAGAAGAATACAATTGTTTGCTAGTAAGAATGGATGTAAAAAATGGAAATTTAAAATACTTTAAAATAAAATCAGCGTTGCAAATGTTTAATCAGCAAGAAAACGCACTCGACCTGACAAAATGTTTGGCGAGAAAAATAGGACTTTTGTTTGTTCAAACTCTAAATGTAAAAGCGGTATGTTCCAAAAATGTCCAACCATTCTTTTAAAAAAGATTGAAAACAATTTAATTCAACACATAAATCCAGTCTGCACATAATAACCCAGTATAGTTTAGACTGATTAATCTTGCAGTAACATTTTGTTAATATGTGAAGATCATAAAAATAGTTTTGAGGGAACTGAAAACAGCAGCTTCAGTCCCTTTAGGGAAACCAGCGGATACAAACAAATCTCCAAGTAAACAGATTGGACAACTCTTCGTTAAGTGGGATAGTTTAACAGGAACAGCAGCCTTTCATAGCAGTGATACATTTCACCTCGATGTTGAAATATGAACACAGAACACATGGGAGCAAAGCTTTTTTCCACAAAAGGTGAAAATATTTGAAGCCTTTACTTACGTTCTCGGACTTCACCACAGCGATTCGGTCGATGATGAGCTTGAATTCCTCTCTGTATTTAGCTGCAGGGGAAAATATTTGATGTGAAAAACTGAAAACTAAATATAGCTTCAAATTCCTCACATTCAGTTAAACAAGAGTGGTTCCAGAAAAAAAAAAAAAAAATTAAATGAGAGGGAAACTGCACAAACTCTCAAACTTTTTTATGGGGTGACAGAAACAGACAGGAAGAAGTGGAGCTGGAATTAGGTTTGATTGACTGCACAAAGCACAAAGTGTTTCCAAATACAGATGCGGCTAGAATGTAACAGCGTCTGGTTTGTGAGTTAGAGTCAGCTGGATGAGCTGCTGGATTCTGTTTCTTCATCTGAAATAAAATGAGGCTGTATGGTTCTGACTGACCAAACTAGATGCAGCTCACATTACAAACAAATTGTTGCTTCAATAAAAAAACAAAACACCAAAACTGCAAAAGAGAGAGGAAAGAGCTTCCCCTGCAGCACAGACACAAACAGATCACAGTTCATCCCCAAAGGCCGAAACCTGAGTCACTAAAGACTGACGGAAATCTTTCCTGCGAGAACCAAACAAACTACAGCTGACGAGCTGATGGAGCTCATCAGATAAAGCTGCCGTGTCTCTGTTTACAGGGAGTAGACATTCAGACATGTGCAGACTGCGTGATTAAGAGCTGACTCTCGTTATCAGGCCGGCTACACGAGCAACACATTTTCCAAGCGTTGGTGTTTCATTCATGCTTAGGTGTACATGGGCACGCAGCTCAGGACAATCACAGCGTTTCCTTTTCCTGACGTGGACGGAAAGAACGACCGCAGTCAGATAGTTGCACAGCCCTCGTTCACAACAACAGGAAATCCAAAGGAAGCTGCCACTCGCTTCTGTCTCAACAAAAGAATTCCTTGCTCACCGCAGTGACTAACACAGTATACATGCTAGTTATTTATTAGCCAAAGGTTTGCACAAACAAGCAACACGCACCCCCTCCCCACTACACCGCTTCATGTCCCACCATGCCCCAGTTTTCCAGGCTGATGAAAAAGCAACCCCATTAGAGGTCCACATCCAGTCATGCATGTGGACTTAATTATGATTAAAACACTATCATCACAATTACGGCATGAAAATCTGCAACCACATGCTACGACAGACTTTAAATGTGTGGGAAGCACTTTTCTAATTGGACAGCCGTGTCAGATGGCAGAGTATCAAGGCAGCTCTCTAAACCTCTGTCAACAACTGCAGTGCTGACAAAGCATCTGGACAGTACATGCTGGCGACTGCAATACAAGGTCACTTTGGATAATCATTCAGGGAGGTTAAAATATGTTTGCATTTCAGCCAGTGCCAAAAGTAAAGGCACTTGTTCAGCTGATGGATAATGACTCATTACACGCTCATTATTTGTCTTCTGGGCCAAACAGATTATGCGATTTAACTGTAGATATTCTGTCCAATGACAGTCAATGATGTGTGCTCTGGCTTTTAAACTGTCAATAGGACATCTAGGTATCTGCAGTATTCTATTTAGACTTATCTATAGAATACAACAGCCCTGTACTAAATCCTGTCCATCCCACTAAACTGTGGCTACGTTCACTTAAAGAAGTAAACATGGGGAAGCCTGTGTTTATGGTTTCATTTGTAAGCTGATGTGTAGTGGAAGTCAGTGAACTCATGAGCACATGATGATGATGATGGAGAAAAAGAGAGCCACATTTTTAATTATGGCTTTTTATGGAATCATGGCTGCTACTTCTGTACAGTGTGTGTGTGTGTGTGTGGATGTGAAGTTGGAGCAGGAGTGGTGGGATTGTGAAACAGATTTCATCCAAAATTTCAGGATGTCAGGGGCTAATTTTTAACTACATCTGTCAACACCTCTCCACAGCGAGTGACGTAAAAGTCTCATGAATTCTGATATGATTGTTCAGACTGCAAACAATCAGATCTTCTACCTGATTTAGGACCAAATATAAAAGCGGCACAAATTGTAACTGAAAAGATCAGATTCCATGTGATTTGTACCATTATCACTGTCGTGATAAAATCTAATCTGAGTCACACATGAGCAATAAATCAGATTTGGGCCACTTCTGCCTGCAGTCTGAATTCAGTCTTAGTGTCTTTTGAAGGAATAATTCCCAGTCTTCCAGTTGCAAATTAAAAAAGAGTTAACTTGCAAACAATAAAATGCAAATCTTGCTCAGCTAATACAGTAAGTCTGTAACATGCTCAACCGCTGCGTGACAGTAACACAACTGTCTCAATAATGTCACAGCAACATGTAAGTAAAGTTTGCAAACATTAGCGCTTCAACTAAAGATAATTATTCTTATTATCAATATATCTGCTGATCATTCCCTTAATTAACCAATTTATCATTTGGTCTAAAAAAAAAACTGTGAAAAGCATACATCCCAGTTTCCCAAACCCCAAAATGACTTTTTAATATTTTGCTTGTTGAAAACTCACATTTAACAACCTGCAAACATCAAAATGTTATTAGTGTATTAACTGATTTTAATGCTTTTGAACTTTTCATTTGTAACAGGAAGAGTTGTATTATTGCTTTTAAAAGCAGCATAGTGGAGCTTTAAAGTTGGCTGCTATATTGCATTAGATAGGAGTGCCTAGCACATAATGTTACAGCCAAAAACATTTGCGCGAAGAAGCCAAATCTAAGAGGAATTTTGGTGCTGTGATTCAGAACATGGTTGCATAAGCATCTGTAGGGTAAGTGGGTGGAAAAGAAATAGAGCCAAACTATTGTTATTACTGAGATCATTTCTGTGATGGTGAATGTATTTGGAGGAGGGGGGGGCACAGGGTCCTCATGGGGACAAATGTTCCTGCTCTGACCAGCCTGAGGGAGGAAATGACACAACTGGGGCTGCAGATCTGTGCAGGGAGCTTTAATGCAAACCAGATGTGTCTGCTTGACAACAATGAGAGGACACGAAAAAGCGTTTGTTCGAGCAGTTTCAAGAAGGTTGCATTTTAAAAACAATCATGAAAATCTAAACATGAGAGCAAACATGAGCTCATCTGCACCTCATGTGATCGAGCAGAAGCAGACGCACACTTTCACACTTTCCTGCTTTTCCGCCGCGTCTTTTCATCTGTTTTCATCCGTTATTTCACAGAGTCAGATCCTCACCTCTGAGCTGCGGGTCAGTGTGTCCGATAAAAGGCTTGAAGGTCTGCAGGATGTGTGTGTTTGGGACTCTGGCTGCAGCTCCTCCTCTGCAGCAGAAATAATCCAGCAGCGCCTCCTCACTCACTTCACTCATCTCTGCTGTCTGTCTCGAGTCTCTGGGCCTCCTGGGTGGACGGATGAGCTGCTGTTGTCTTTTGAAAGAAAAGATGTTTTTAAAGTCTTTTTTCCCACTCAGTCATCTTAAAGATCCTCTGTGCTAATTAGCTGTGTAGTTCATGTCTGAAGTTCACTCCACCCAGCAGAGCAGCGCCTCCTCCTGTTAACCCTTTAAACACACCCAGCCTCTTCTCTCTACATTTAAAGACACAAACTCCATCTGAGCAGCTTTGGTTGTTTTAACTTTAGATATTCATCTTTTCCATCACACACACACACACACACACAGCTGCCACAATGTCTGGCACTTATTTATTATTTGATTATTTATACAGCAATTTATTATTTATTATACAATAATACACTCATACTATACTATATTATATTTGGTATTTCTATTTTACTGCACTATATTATACTGTATTATGTTAATGTTATACTACTTTGTTACATTATATACTATATTATATTTCTATATTGATACAATCATTGCTAGTATCATTACTTAGCATATCATATATAATTGTGGTGGACACTGTTTGCATATATTAGACTTCCTGGATCTGCTGTTATTAATCACATCACTTTCACTTTACCTCTTAATTTTTTCTGTTTTTATGTCTATTCCTATTCTAGTCTTACATAACTCTGTTTTTTTACTTTGTCTATTTATCTGGACTTATTTTCTGTCCTTGCTTTGCTGCAACAAACTTATCTAACTCATCTTGTCCTTTCATCATGTGCTCATTATACTCAATATTTAAAGTAATCGTGAACATCCCATATTCATGCAGTACCCCAAAAGAGACAATTGTGCACACTATTTATATAGTTTTCTTCTCAAAATGTTTTCAGTGGTGGAGGAAGTACTCAAATCTTTTACTTAAGTAAAAATAGCATCACTGGTAGAAAAGCAATTCAAATTCTTTACTAAACTTTAGTAAACTTTAGTAAAAGTATCATCAACAAAGTGTTCTTAAAGTGCCAAAAGTAAAAGTACTCACTGTACAGGAAAATGATCCCTGTCATATCTAATTGCATGCATTAATGTGTATGTTCCATTTTACTGCTGTAGTTGTTGAAGGTTGAGCTCATTTGAACAACTTTATATACTGTTGGCTGGTTTCATCTACAGCAATGCATCATATTCTATAAGATCATCATATGTTTGTAGCCTGATCGTCTTCTGAGAAGCACATTTCTTTAAAGCTAATCCAAGAGGGTTTTTAAAGAGTTTAATTAGCTGAAGAAGTAGAAGAATTTTCTCAACCCCTAAAGGAAAACTTCATCCTTCATTTCAAATTGTATTAAAAATCACCAAATCTGGAGATACATGGTTTTCATGGGACAGGAAAACTGTAATATGAAAAGTAACTTGTAACTAAAGCTGTCAGGCAAATGTGGTGGAGTAAAAGGAACAATACTTGCCTCTGAGATGTAGTGGAGTAGAGGTACATAAGTTGCACAAAATAGAAATGCCTATGTAAAGTACAAGTACCTCAAATACTTCCTCTACACCAGTTCCAGTATTTAACAGTGAGTGTTTATGGTTCCCTTAAGCATTGACACCACAGTCTATGGTTGATACTGATGGATAGGAGGGTGTACATAGGATAGGAGGGAAGGTTAATCCTAAAGATGTAAAGGCCGTTTGTGACAAGGCAAATTTGACAGGTGTGTTCAGACTAACTTTTATAAAGAAAATGTCAAAGAAACCACTGTATTGACAGAGCAGAGCTGCCAACATCAAGAGCTCCTCAAGAGGAGGGGCTCCATCTTCTCTGATCACAGTTGAATATTTTCTGTTTTGTTTTGTTGTAGTTTTTTCAGTCGATTGAATGTCTTTGGACAGTTTGGGAGTCTGATGAAACAAGACAGTTGAAGATGTGGTTGATGTGATATGTGGCATTTTGCAATATTTGCTGACATTTAACAAACATTTCATTGATTAACTGAGCAAATGATCAGTAGATTAATTGATAATGGAAATAATTTTAGCTGTAGGTTGATTACATCTTCTGTGTCGGTCTCAATCACTAATATAGAGGATAAAAGTATGGTTGTCATGATAACTTTTCAAGTGTAAAACGGTGATTAAAACTCATCGATATATGACTTTTACTGCACTAACTGCATATCTGTGTTTGCCCCACAACTGTCATGTCATTTGTCATTTGTTATGTCTCGTTGGCTTAGTTGCAAACTTTCAGCACAGGGTTTGGCACATGACCCCGTTTTTAGGTCTTTTTCCATCTTTATTTAGTTTATGAGCCAACACTACCAATCTTATGTGTTAAAATCCACATTGAGATCCATAAACCACAGTGAGACTACGTATGAATCAAACTCAAAAGTGAAAGTAGTTTTTGGGTTAAAGTGCAGATATTCACTTTGCATGATGGTTTGCATTTGGATCTGCAGCTTTGAAACAGCCCCCTCCCCTGCTGCTCCACAGCACTGATAACGGTGGAGGGCCGGTCCGTTCAGGTATTAGACACAGAACACATTGTCAGATTAATTGTGCGATTGTGCTGTAAATATTAAATGTGCCAGTCTTACATGTTAATCCCTCTGTCCTCCTCGAGTGTAGCTCCTCTTTGAACGAGTTTCCATTTAATTTAGAAATGGGTGATTTGTATTTCATGTTTTAGGCTGGTGGCTCTAAGAAGACAATATTGTAATTACAGTAAGCTTCTTATAAGCTGATACAATTATTGAGGTGAGGAGTTTATATTGTCGTGTGAAAGTGGGACCTTATGCTCTTTCAATTTAGAAAACAACACAACTTTTATGAGGATAAAGAAATTTGATCCTCGAGCATATGCCACGTCTTTGTGGAATGAATTAATTCCAGAGAGCAGCTGGCAATACATTATCACCTTTGTGCTACTGTCGGGGATTGTGTGGATTCATTTTGTCAAGGCGTCCAAACAGACCTGTGGCGGGAAGTACTCTGGTATTTTACTTGAGTAAAAGTACCAGTATAACAGTGTAAAAAGTTGTCTTGCAAGTAAACATCCTGCATTTAAGATCCTTCTTAAAATGAGAGTACAGAATAATTAATAAAGTATTAAAGTAACAGAAGTCATTCTGCAGAAAATTGGCAAAAGTGACTGATATATTATTTATTACATTATTAGGTTGATGATCCTGATCTTTTAAGAGCGTTTTTTTGTTGTAGCTGGTCGAGGTTGATCTAGTTGATCTATTATAGAGACAGGCTGTATTTATTATAACCTTTTACACCATTTCCCATAAAGGAACATTGCATTGTTGTTCATTTTTCTTGGTGAAGTTGAAGTTACAAGTAAAAATCCCGCATTCAAAATTGTATTTTTGTAAACATGCAAAATACAAAAGTATCAGCATGAAAGCATACTTAAAGTCTGCCTACCAAAAGTAAACGTCCTGATTATGCAGAAATGGCCATTCAAAAATAAAATACTCTACATTTATTGATGCATTAATGTGTTTATAACTTTATTAACTTTTATAATGTTGCAGCTGGTAAACGTGGAGATAAATTTAAACACCATCTCATTCTAACCTATAATAACACATCATAATGTATTTGTTGACTGTAGTATTATTAATCAGAATCTGGAAAGTAACTGAAGTTTTCAAAATAACGTTGTAGAGTAAAAAGTAGAGTATTTGCACCTGACTTGTAGTGGAGTTGACCATGACAAATACATGTTTAACCTGGTGGGAACGCTGAACTCTCCACCGTCACTGTGTTACAAATCCTGTGTAGATTTCTGCAGCTACTTGTCTGCTGAATGCCATTTTGAGAGGGGTCAGTGTGAGCAGGAAAGGGCCAGATGTTCCTGTGCACCATGTGAAGGTCAAAGCCACCGGTCTAATGGCAGCCCCAGTCCGTGGTACTGATCGAGGGCAGATGTTCACGGGGTTATCCATTCCATATGGCTGCCACTCGTCCACGGGCTTTTTCACAACACGGCTCTTGTAAACACGCTTTAGTTCGCTGTTCTCTTTTTTCTGCCACTGTAAAACATGTCCCAAATCCAATCACCTCGTCCCTCTAAAGGGGATGATGTTGATGAATGGGAATGTGTAGTGGTTGTAGTGACCTATAAGCCCCTACTGAGATTACAGGCAGGCGACCAGCCAGCCAGCCAGCCAGCCAGCCAGCCAGCCAGGCCTGTCCAGGGCACCAGGAAACAGCTAGAGCTTAAAGAGGGATTGTTTAGATAGACAATGGTGTCTACCTGGTTTTAATCCCCGCTCAAAAAGAGTTCAGGGGATTGGCAGAGTTTAATAAATGAAAGTGCTCCTATAATCAGGATTTGCCAAAGTGCCCCTTTGTGTTAATCGGACATTTTTTACAGCATGGTTTTTGACATCTGCCACAGCAGGTGGTGTTAACCCCTCTGCTGCCCCAGCTGCATGCAGGGTATATCTCCACCAGACCTCATGCAGAGACGCGCACAGAACACACGATGTGTACATTTTGCTTTTCATATACTGGCACACAAGTTGAGTGTCTGTTTCTCCAAAGGAAAATACATTTTAAAACCAGGATTCAGGACTTTGTGGAAATTAAACTTTTTTTTTTTTTTAAAAGCATTTAGAGCTTCATTTCAGAGTCTGTCAGAGCAAAGACCAGACATCAGCCTGATCTGCCTCATTATAACCTCACACATCTGAAAATAATCTATGGGGTGCAGCCAGCCTGCAGCCATCCTGCGGCCACAATGGCACAACCTCATTACTCACTTATTAAAGGCTAATAGAACAAGGATGTGTAATTACTTCATTGCTAAAATAGAAAGCTGCATTTTAATAATTAAAGTCCAGCATATCAGCGGTAAAGCATAATAAAATTGTTTCAAAATCGAGGATTACATGAGTAAATCCTGATGGGCCAGATGTGAGAGCGGGAGGGGCCGCTGCATTCTGGGACCAGATTAAACTGAAAATCCCACAGGACCGCACTGTCTTTTCTCTGCAGCTTAGAGGCTTGTGTGGACTCAACATGCTGTAATCCACCGATTAGCTGATATAATCACCTGTAAATACACCTTGGCCATGATGTTGCTGCTGGCCATCAGGACCTGCTCTGCCCTGCATGTGTGCCGGACACTTTGTTACGAGGCGGGTCAGATTTGAGCTCGTCTTAACTTTCTGGGAAGCAGAAGCAGACGGTCGCACCAGACAGACAGCTGGACAAAGACATGTCATCTGACTGAGTTCCCAGAAACTAAACTGAACACATGAAGCTGTTTAACTCCTAACAACCCCAAATCACCTTAACCACTTAACTTTAACCCTCTTTTCAGCGTTTAAAGGCAGTATATAAACATTTAATAAATGGTTTTTAATATATCATAATGTCATGTCTTCATAGGTTAATGTTGACTAATACTGTACAATAATAATGTGCTATAAAGAATGTATCATTATCATTAACATTTACATACAGTAGTGCTTATAAGTGCTAAACTGGGGATTGAAGTTACATGTTACTGTACATTTATTCAAATGCCTTTTTGGGGTAATTGTAATAGTATTTCTATTTTTGCTCCACAACACTGCAGAGGGAAATACTTTCATTCATATCTCTGCACCTTTAGTTGCAGAGATAAATGTTAATCAAAACACAAATATACAGTGTTGGAAGAAGCATTCTTTCACTTTCCCCCTGCATTCTTAAAAGTTTTTAAGTAAAATTATGGAAATCAAAGTATTGTCTACAAAATGTACTTGAAATACCAAAAGTAGATAGTGCACATTTTTTTAACGGTTTAACCTGTTGCGTATTTAATCCATTAATTTATTATCTGGTCAAATGTTTTGTGTGTAAAATCTTAAACTGCAAAGTAGCTAATAATTATAGCTGTGAGGTAAGAAGTAAAATATTTCCCTCTGAAATGTAGTACTGTAGAAGTATAAAGTAGCATAAAATGTAAATACAAAATTAAAAATATATCTTAAAAAATATACTGAAGTACAATACTTGAGTAAATGTACTACATTTAACAATGATCAACTTCTAAAATATGATCCATTTATGGCTGCAACTAATGATTATTTTTGTGGTTAATTGATTCATTGCTTGTTCATTTGCTAATCTACAAAATGTCAAAATGAAAATGGTGAAAAACACCTGTTACAAGATGTTTATGTTACAGAGGTACAAAACAGGGACAAGCAGCAATTCCTCACAATTTAGTGTTATCAAAATGTTTTCCCATTAATTTTCTGTTGATGGACTGATTGATTAATCAACTAATTGCTTCAGCTCAAGATGCTTGTATAGAATGAACTACTCAACAGTAGTTAGATTAACTCCCCCAGTATATAGTAATAATATACACTGTTACAGAGCTCATTCCACTGTCTGATGAGTGCTTTTATCTTTTAAGTACATTTTGCTGATACTTTTTAACTTTGACTTATGACTTTTACTTGTAATCATTTTTCAAATGTGTTATTGCCACTTTTGCTTCAGCAAAAGATCTGAATAGTTCCTTCATCAGTGCAGTCCTGCTTTGAAAACTGGCTCTGTTTCAGACTCGCTGCTCAGTGATGAATTTGTGCAACACGAGGTCAGGACCTCCCTGCTGTAATTCTTCTTCACCTCTCTGAACACGTTCTTTTGCCACCTGCTGTCTGTCTGCGTTAAAAACACGAGAGACGAGCGCAGTGCAACCAGTTCATGTTGTTTTAATACGCTGTCATTCAGATTCGGCCTTTCCCCTCAAATCACTCCATTACAATGGATTAAACCATTAAAGAGAGGGATTGTAAAGTATTTTAGCCTTTTTATTTTGTAAGACACTTTAAAGTCATTCCTGAAAGAGGAAACACATGATTTTGGTTTGTAGCACATTCATGCCTGGCAAGTTGAAATTATTAAGACTACATCCACAAAAAAATGTACAAATCATGGAAGCAAACAATATAAACAATATCTTATATATATATTTATATATATATATATAAAACATAGCAGGCATAATAAATATTATACATAAACAAAAAAACTAAAAGTAAACAGAGTTAACCTATTTGGTTTGGGCCATGTTTGGAATAAGGTTAAAAAAATCACTGATCTGAAAAGCTGAACATCAGTGTGAATGTTTCTGTGGTGGTCAATGGTTTTTTTTCATTTCCTAAATCACCTGGAAAAAGTGTTCAACTAAAGCCAGCTCTGCAGATTCACTCATTAGAGAATATCCAAGCCAAACCTTCTCCAATCTCTTATTAGTGTTACTGTCATAAAGAAACACAAGAACTGAAATGTCTCAGAGAAAAAGGTTCCAACACAGGCATTACTCAAGTGAAGACTTCTTTTTTTGTTCTTTACTACGACCACGTTGTTGCTTGTGCACTTGTATATGTGGTTTTGATGCATTTAGGCCTCAGGAGTGAGTGGACGCTCAAGCCAGAATATATATAGTGCAGCAAAATTCCTCTAAACACCTTTAGTCACCCTTATTCAGTCATTGTTTTTTAGGAAATCAACTCATCTTATTAGTTCAACATACCAAATGGTATTAGTTCAACCAAGATTAACAGTAAAGAAGGAAGTCCATCTGTGATGCAGCTGTTTTAGGACAACGTGATTGGCTGTACTGGACCACTGGGTGCACCTTTTGTTGGGAATCTAACGGCTACTCAGGTCTTCCATCTTTGGGTGTGTTAGCGTATTCACAGGAGATGGAGATCAGTTTTGGTTCAGTCAGGAATCGAGGACCATGTGTCATTTGAACACACAAACACATTCATTCATTCATTCACACACACACACACACACACCTGTACACGAGCAGACAGCAAACAATAAATTCAAATTCATTGTGTGACTGTAAATGTAAATTCACTCTTTAGTGATTCTTCTACTTAACATAGATAACTGTGCAATTTTTTTTCCTTTTGTTGAAGCAAACCATGAGTAGTATAAATATTAGGAGGACGTGCTTGGTGTTGTTTTGTTTTTTTTAGCCACATGTCAAGATTTTCAAAACTTGTTGTCCCTCTTTTTGACTCAACAGAGTCGGAGAAGATGCAGGATTCAGCTCCACCTCCTCTCCGGTGCAGAGCACAAGGACGAGGCTCAAAGGCCTCACCTGGATGTCTCTCTGCAGGTGCAGCACTTCCACACCTTGCACACTCCCCCCAGTCCACCTTAAGGTCCCAGCCCCCGTAATGCTACTTCCATTGCAAAGTGCAAGCAGTTAATGTCTCTTTGCCTCTCCCTTCCACTCAAGAAAATTCGGAAACCAATGCAATAGCCAAAAGAAAAATTGGTATTGTTCAAATGCAAAAATGGTACAATCAGAGTCCAAAAAGCGTCAGGAAGGGAGAGGGCAGCAAGAGAGAGAGTGCATTTGTGTCTCAAGAAATTCAGTCCATCGACGCAAAACAAGTGTTGTTCCTGATTATGTCCACATGCCACTGATCAGCTGTTTGGAAGAGTGGTTATACCTCCCTGGAAATAAGACAGACAGACAGAAAACAACGTCAACACACGCATTCAGAAAAGAAAAAAATCCTATATCTAGAACCAGATTCGGTATAATTGTCTTCAAATTATGAGTAGTCTTCAAAGTATGAGGCCGGTTAGCTTAGCTTAGCACGAGGGAATGAACCTGACCAAAATCAATCTACCAGCAGCTCTAAAGCTCATTAATTAATGTTATATTTTGTTTGTTTAATCTAAGTGTTAAAATGATGATGCCGGACTATTTCTTGGCTGGGCACAGTGACTTCCTGGAGTCTTGGATTAAACAAACAAGATACACCCTGTCTGAGTATCAATGCTAAGTTAAGCTAACCAGAGCTGGCGGTTTCTTCATATTTACTGTACAGACATGAGTGGTGTCAGTCTTCTCATCTAACTTGGCAAAAAAACTAACAAGTGCATTCTTAAACTACTGAACTGCTCCTTTAAAGTGTAGTAAACCTGTAAACCGGTGTGACAGAAGTAGTGACTTACGATGCAGTGAGTGTGGAGTTGAGGACAAGAGTGGTGCGTATCCTGTACAGCTGAGCCAGAGTCAGCTTCTTGTGCTGCTGGGCTGGTGATTTCCTCTTTTTGGGCGACACTTCCCCTGAATCATCGGTGGCTGTTGACTCGTTTTTCCTATCTACGCAGGCAGGTGGAGCCGTTTCCCCGTCTGAGCTGTTGCTTTGGGACTCATTGCTCTCACGAGGTCCGGCAGGCGCTGTGAGGCCGTGTCTGTCTTCTGCCATACTCAGGACGGCACAGAGTTTGTCGGCCGCCATGCTCATGCTCAGGCAGTCATCAGAAAACAGCTCCAAGCAGTTTTGGCTGAGCTCTGACAGGCTTCGACTGTGAGCCAGCATTGACGTGTCCAAGTCCCCGTGCTGTGATTGGCCCTGCGCCTCAGAGCAAAGTGAGTGTGTGTGAGACACGGGGGTTTTGCCGTGGAAGCGCTGTAGCAGATTGTCCTCAGAGCGGGATAAGGCCAGAGTGGACAGCCTCTGGAGGCAGTGGAGTCGTGGCTGAACATGAGGCCTCCGGCGAGGTTTAGAGGACTGGACTACTGACAACTGGGACCCCAGTGAGGCAGCATCCTCCTCTTCCTCTTCTTCTACCTCCTCTATTCCAGCCTCTTCCTGCTCCGCCTCCTCACCCTCCCTGTCTCCCTCTTCCTCTTCAGTCTCCTCTCCTTCGCTTTGGCCTGGCTGTGGCTGAAGTTCTCTCAGGAGGGACTCGGGCGACAGGGTCCCGTAGGCGCTGTCCATGGACAGAGAGCGACACTGTGGGTCCAGCTCCTCGCCGTCAGGCCCCATCTCCTGATCTCGCTCAGAGTAAACACTGGGAATTCTGCGGGGGCTCGTGGACTGAGGCTGCTGGACCTCAGACCTTTCAGACAGGTGAGCCACATCAGAGTCCTTTTTAGTGGTTCCCTCGAGGTCCATGTTGGGGGCAGGAGGTTCTTGGTGTTCACTTGGTTCGTCAATGTCCATCACTGACAGGGTCTCAGTGGAACCATCTGATTGACTAAAGGAGAGGTTTGGTTGGTTAATTGGATGGCTAAGAAGACAACAACAACAACAACAACAACAACAACAACAATGCTAACGCTAACAACAATCTTACAAAGTGTGTATGGAGTACAATCTGCTCAACTGAAAGCTACAATCGTACAAACTTAATTCTAAGACTGTGGATTGCTATCTTTTCCAGAACAGGATTTCAAGTAGATTTCTTCGACTTCACAAAAGTATTTATTTTTTCTTTTATAATATTGATGAAATTATGTTTAACAGTTCTGTCCTCAAAGAAATAGTTTTAGTTTTACATTTTGGGAAATACACTTACACTTTAAATTTCTTACCTAGAGTTAGATGAGAATATTGATACTCATATCTGTCTGTTTACAACCAGCAGCAACTTAGCTTAGCTTAGCATAAAGACTGGAAAGAGGGGGAAAGAGCTGGCCTGGTCTGTCCACAGGTAATGAAATCCAACAACCAGCCCCTCGAGAACTCATCAATTAACATGTAAGATCTTGTGTGTTTATTCCTTAGTAAAAATATCTTGGCAAAGTTTTCTTTGAAAAGTTGTGGTTTTACTGGAGGTTATGTGCAGTGACATCATCAGGTCATCACTGTGAGGTTGCCAGATCTTCTCATCCAACTCTCAGGAAGAAAGTTAATGTGCATATTTCCCAAAATGTTGAACTGTTCCTTTCAGCTCATGTGGATTTCAGTCTTTTTACCTGAACATGATTCCAATCATATCTAAACTTTGGCAAGAAAACAAATGTGGGTGTAATTTATTTTGGAATGTTGAAATTATATTTACAATAGCAGGCTTGCATTTTTCTTTAAATTAGTTACTTATTATAGTTGACTTGTGCACTGTCGTACCTTGAGTTCTGCTGGTCTTTGTGCCTCAGACATGGGGAACTTGTGGTGGAGTTGCTGCTCTCATCTTCCTCCTCCTCCTCCTGCTGCTGCTCACCCTCTGTGCATCTCTTCAGACTGCTCTGCTGCCGGAGGACCTCTTCAGTGCGGAGTCTCTGGAGCTGGTTCTGCAGCATATTTACACAAGTACAGTTGAGTATGCAAACCACAACATGCTGTCTCTGCTTCACGTGTTAAACATTTAACAAGATATGGACTGGTTCCCCAACCTGGACGTTGCAGATTGCATCGATCCAGCTTCGCCCCTGGGTGGCGCTGTTGGCTTGGAAAGTGTAAGCTGCCACTGCACTCTTAAACTCATTGAGGTAGATGAGGATGAATGAGCCTGTAGAGACAAAAAAGACAAAGGTTCAGCATTAATTGGGAAAAAAGTCGCTGCTAATTATGCGGTTTCATGACTGCAGTCGAACCTCTGTCGAAGTTTACAATCAGAACCGTCTGTCGTCTCTACATTATTTAGGCTTCAGTCAGTTTTTTAAGTCATTTTTAAAGCTTTACATTCACACTGAAACAATTAGTCCATAAATCCAATAGGTCAGCAGCCAATTCATGAAGTTAAATCTTAAATATTTACTGGTTTTAGCTTGTCAAATGTAAACATTTTCTGCTTTTATCAGTTTCATTTTAGTGAAACTTTTCAACCGTCAGACAAAATTGTCCATTTATAAACATCAGATTTGTATTTTTTTCTGTATGTATCAAAAATGTGTCTCAATTATGAAAATTCCGAATATAAGTTGCACCCCTGTCTTCACTCACCAGGGTCTTTGAGCTCCTTGCAGACGACGTTGTGAATGAGGAGTGGCTGGCGGATGATTTTGACCTTCTCCACTCTTTTCACCGGTTTGGTAATTAGCAGCAGGTCAGTGAACAGGACACAGTAGACATCCATCTACAGAGGACACAAACTCATCTCAGGTCTGACAGAAACACGTTTTCTTTTATACATCAGCCACTTTATGTGAGATGTGAGGCGACTGTGGAGTAAACGTGAGAAACCAGATGTTGAGTATAAGGATAAGAGCTCATCATGTGAGTCAGTCTTACCCGACTGTCTTTGCCCTCTTTCATCCTCAGCGCTCCCTCCAGATGCAGCTGTCGAGTTTCCTCCGGTGAGATACCTCTCATGGGAGCCATAAGGTCAAAGCGGTTGTACTCCTTGAGGATCTGACGTGGAAGAAGACAAAAGCATTGAAGCCAAATCTCACATGAAGTCTTGTATCTGATGGACCTGTTTGAAGACGTGGGAAAGCAGTGGAGCCCTGTGAATCATTTCTTACCTTCTCCACTTCTTCACTGCTGCCCTCTACAGCCTCATATGAGTCTATACGGGCAGAAATGGTGGCCAGCTTCTGTTGTTCCTGACGCTGTCGCATCTGGGACTCCACGCTGTTGATGAAGCCCTCTACTGCCGCCACCTTGAGGAAGAAAAACGCTCATGTTCAGACATCTTTCAAAAAATTAGGAAGCAGCGTATGGTATCCTTTTTTCTACATCCTCACCATGCTGTTGACGGCATCGCGGACTGGCGGCTCATCTGTTTTCTTGAGGATACTCTTCAGCAGGAGTGGATATTTGGTCAGTCTCTGGTGAGGCTTTGCCACCATGTCGGCCAGCTTCAGACGGTTACACTGCTTGTGGGTCTCTCCCCACTGAACCCAGCCAGACAAAGACAGGAAATGAAACATTTAATGAGCCAGAAACATGAAGAAAACTGTAGTGTGGTGAGTAGTGTGTACTGTAGGAGTGTTTCGGTACAGGGTGTACTGGAGGTGTCTGGGATCAGCTTTAAGGTGAGAACTGACCGTGACGTAGGTCCTGAAGAGCTCGTTGTCCCTGAGAAGCGTGCGCATGTACTCCATGCAGCCCTCCTCCTCCATGCAGTAACGGATGTAGGGCTGGAACCTGGAGCCAAACTGAACACACAAACATAGACATGTGTTATTGCTAACATCAGCACGAGGGAGAACATTTACTCCTGCCTCAGTTTTTTTAATGGAATTAGTTCATAACAAATCGAGGCGTCTAAAATGAAGAATAACAGACGACTCTGAACTGTGCATTTGCATATAAACGAGATGTGAATGTAAATGCACAGTTCTTTTTACTCCATTTAAATAATTTCACTGACTGTATTATGATGTATTCATTTTTGACTTGTCTTGTTGGCTGCAGGGGTCTGTATTATTGATTGCTTTATCCTAGATGTCCAAGCTCAAGCTCAGTGTGTTTTACTTAGACCTTTAGTACAGTAATTAATTAGCTTGTTAAAGTACTTATTAGCCTGGACTAAACGAATCAGTGTTCTGTAATAAAGTCTTCAGCTGTTGACAAAGTCACAGCTTCTTGGTAACCCTTTTTTAGCAGAGCCTGTATAGATGGAATATATTTCCAATGTGATGACAACTGACCGTCCTGAAGCCCTTGTGCAGGTCAGTGGGGTCGAGCAGAGCCCGGGCCCGCCTGGCCTTGTCCAGGACCGGCAGCATGACCTGGTTCCACAGGGACTTGTGGAGGCGGACAATCTCCTGGATGTTACTGAACAGCTTGGCGGGCTCCACCTCTGTCAGCAGACCGCTCTCCTGCAGGTTCAGCAGCCCACACAGGAACAGCTATAGAGGGTGAGAGAAAAGAAAATGAGCTACTAAACTTTTTTATCCTAACATGAGTAAGAGCTGACTTGAAGCCAAAGGTTATCAGCCTTGTGCTGAAGACACAGATCTCAACAAGGGGTTAATTGTGTTTCTATCTCAGTAAAGGAGCCAGTTCATCTCACATGTATCTTGATGCACTGAGCTTCCCTCTCCTTCTCCTCCAGCTGTATTCATTCCTAACCCATCAATGTATGTTACTAACACAGCATCTAGAGTCTGGATCAGTGATTGCAAACCACCCACTGCCAACACGTTTCTGCTCAACAATGCTATTATTATTATCATTATTATTAGATATGTGGATTGTACTACTGCGTGTTCTCTGTCCTCCACCCCCCATCTCCCGTCTCTCTGAGTGTCTGTCTCTCTCTCTCTGTCTGTGTGAGTGTGAGAGTGTTCTCTTTGTACTTACATCAGTGATGACTCTGAGTTTCTTTATGTAGGTAGCCTCTGTGTGCAGCAGCTCCCATATCGCCTCCTGCTGGTGGAACTGTCGCCTTGTCAGTGTCTGGACACACAGACAGAGAGACCATGTTATTAAATACAAAATATTTTATTATTGTCGGTTTGGTTTATTGTTGATTATTGTTTCTGAATAATGTCATGAGGGATTTGTCATGTAAATCATAAGACCCAAAATAAAAAATGCTCTTAAACACAAGAATGACTGATATTTTTCCTGTAGCTCATTACCAACTCACATTATTGGACAAGTGAAGTCAGTAATGTCTTATGTAACTAGCTGTGAATGTACATTATGAGAGACTGTACAGCTGCTTAGCAGTGATATCGCTCTGTCTCCTTATTAGTCATGTACACATTAACAGGTGGAATCCAGTGACTGCGTGCGAAGGTTGTTAATTTATATAAGCGGACATGTACAGTTCCTGGCAGCAGTCTAACAAAGTGTTTTGTAAGCATCATTCTGGGAAAACAGAAATCAGGGCAAGTGTGACAAAGACAAATGATGAGGAAGTAAGAGTCAGACACCTACCAGGAAACAGGATGGCAGTATGCATGTGCTGTAGGCAATCAGCTGCCATTGAATATTAAAGTAAAAACTGATAAGGGATTTTATGATAATTACTAGGGGGGGATCCCAATTACAGGAATGATCCTGTAATTTCTTGTCATCAGATTTATATTTTATTTAAAATGTTTCCCTCACAAATTAATTCTAATGAACAATTGAATTCAAAAATAATTAACCATTAACATATTAAGCTTCAGGTTAGAGTATACCACCTTTTTCTATTATTCTTTATACTTTGCCTCTTTTAGTTATTGTATTATAAATTGTAGCAATGCTATTATATTATATATATATATCTATATACGGAGATTTATATTGAGGAAGGATTGCATTTTCTTAGTTCAAGGGAAAATCAAAATAAAATATAAGTATTGTGGGGGGCTCTCACTTTTTTAAAGTGTGAAACACAACTTTCAACCATAATACCAATAATTTTCATATAGTGATATTTTGAAAATATCCTTTGATTTTTAACGTGGAGCTCATTGCTGTTTGTTCTAATTCAACATTCATGTGTCCAGTATTGAAAGAAGGCACAGTACTTCTGAAGCGTCACGCAAGTCTCAATTTTTCTTCTAATCTTAGCTTTTTTCCCTCTAATATTTTAATTTGATTTTAGTTTACTGTCTCTGTGCACACCATCATTCTGAATGAGTTGTGTCTGTGTTGGACCGCCCCCTAAAAGTTGAGCGCACTGCAAGATAACAGCATTACAAGCTATAAACTTTGACAAACCACGTCTCAAAATGGCTTGACCACAAAACTAACTGATGGAAACAGAGGGCAGAGCAACTGGTTGCTCTTTACTGCTCTGATGCTGAATATTAGTGAAGTCAGCAAATCTACTTTTGAATCAGACTCTGGTACAATCTCATCTACTGTTCAGTGTGACTGACTCTTCAGCTGATAGCACTGTCTGTAGCCTGAACTATGAACTGGACTATGACCAGGACACGCACTACTTATTTCTTAGACTGTCTGGGAATCTGATACTGATGAAGAAAGGCAATAAAAATCTCTTACAGGTAAAATGAGAGTTGACATGTAAGCTGTTACAGGGGCGTGAGGTGGCTGCTCTACAAATGTACTGCAACTGGGCTGAGGCCTTGAACAATATATCTCTTCCAATTGTAGGTGTGGTGTACTGAAGAAAAATCATCAGTAATAAAAGTGATTATTCATAAAAATGAAAATACATCAACCCTGATTCTAAAAAAGTTGGGATGCTGTGTAAAACATAAATAAAACACAATGTGATAATTTGCTAATCCTTTTTGACGTACTCTGAACTGAAAACAGCACAAAGACAATATATTTAATGTTTGACCTCAACAACTTCAGTGATTTTTGTAAATATCTGCTTGATTGGTGGATTGTAAATTTCCCCATTGTGGGACAAATAAAGGAATATCTTATCTTATCTTAACATATTTCAAACAATCTAAAAACACCTGTTTGGATCATTCCACAGGTAAACTGGTTCATTGGTAACAGGTGATAGTATCATGATTGGGTATGAAAGGTTCATCCTGGAAAGACTCAGTCATTCACAAGCAAGGATGGGGCAGGGTTCACCAATTTGAAATACATGATTGTATAATGGCTACTACTACATGGGATTGCTTTCTGTTTTTATTTAGGTTTTATACAGCATCCCACTTTTTTTTGGAATCACGGATGTAGATAAGAAAAAGCAGGAACTACAAGCACATGACAAATTAACATACAGACACACACACACTGTGTCTGTTGTACCTCTGAGTTGTCCAGCAGCATCTGCCAACTGTCCTCCATGGCCAGGTTGGTCTCCTCCTCCCCCTCCCAGGAGTCCTGGTGGAAGGAGAGCTGCCGCGGCACCGTGGGCAGCCCGAACAACGTGTAGGAGTGGAGTTTGCTCTGAAGCTGCTCCAGACGGTCCCCCTCCTGCGACGAGACGGGAATGATTTAAAAAAACAAGCCTAATTAGTTTGAACAAGGTTAACGGCGCAACAGCAAGAAGAGAAGAGAAAGAAACTGTCAATTTCTCTGTCAATTTATTGTTGCACTCAAACAGTAAGTAAAGATGAGTCCATGCATTAGCATATAAATCCTGTCCTTACTGGCGCCTTAATTCTTTAATCCAACAGTAGCTACTATTCAGGCCTTTGTTCAGCCTGGCAGGCCTTATGTAGTTATGAAAATGAGCTCTGTGCATTGAGACCACTTCAACAATGGAAGAGTAGGGAGTGGGGGCAAAAGCTACAGCATGGAGGGGCAAGAGGGACCAGAGGTTTATGGTTCATGAAACCTTTTGATAAAGTGCAGTTGTACATTCATTAAAGTGACAAACTGTACAACAGATTTAGGAGTAAAAGTGATCAGTGACCACTCCTTCCACTCCTTTTTGAAAAGTTTGGTAAAAGGAGGGACTGACAGGGGTGCATCCCTACAATATGGAGGGTGCAAGAGGTCTGAGTCCTGGAGAAGGAACTCTGGCCCTGAAGGGGTTAAGGGGGACACTGAGGGTGAATAGAGATGAGGCAGGCAGTGACAGGTGACTGACAGATACTGTCTCTATCTGACAGCTGCTACTGTGCAGGATGTGACCTCAGGAGGGAGCGTGTGTGTGGGTGTGAGCTTTATTACAATAAAAGTTGATTATTGTTGTTGAAATCTTTGATACAGAAGTTAAAGAAAAGGTTTGACATTTTGGGATTTTACTTTTGTTTAAATTATTGATCTTTAGAGGTGCTGTAAGGCCGATTTTGTTGCCTTTGGACAGAGCCAAGCTAGCTGTGTCCTCCTGTTTCCAGTCTTTATGCTAAGTATCAATCTTCTCATCTAATTCTCTGAAAATAAGCATATTTCCCAAAATGTCAAAGTATTCCTTTAAGCTTTTTTAGTGATTAAGCTCCTCCACCTACTCTTTTCCAGAGCTGGTGGGAAGGAAAGTACGCGAGCCAACAAGTCAGGAGACGTTGAAGGGAAATTACCTCACCGGGACTCGGGGGATATGGCCTTCTGAGCCCCCTCCCACTGCTGCTTGCTACTGTTTTGTTTGCCATTTAATGTTTTTTTTAAACGTGAGACATGTCTGGGCTACAAACTTGCCCCCTTCAGCATTTCCATTTTTTAACCTGCAGCCAAAAAAAAGTGCACTCATAATCGGTGTTACCTTGCCAAAGGGTCCTGCTCCAGCGTTGGAGCTGAAGAAGCCACTGAAGCGGCTGGCAGCGCGGTTCTTCCAGCTGTCAGGCCCAGCCCCGACGCTGGGCAGAGAGCCTCCGATCTGTCCCAGAGCATCCTGGGTAGGAATATTGGTCTCCCCCAGGAACTCTGTCATGTTCTTCCTCCGTCGCGCCTGACCCTGCAGAGGACAGACAGAAATTTACACAGTGTTAAAAGAATCGATGAAATGACACTAAGCAGAAAATGAAAGACTGGCAGGAGAGTTTCTGTCACCGCAAGAGGAAGGACAGAAGTTTCCAGTCAGACGGATGGAAAGAGACGATGAAGGAAAGAGAGAAATATACAAAGACAGGATAAACAGGAAATCAGAGGGGAATTCTTTGCGAGGGATGACATCAGCAGCGCCGTTAAAGCCACCCTAATGATCAGACACAAACAGGAGAGGGAAGGACTGCCACTTCCTCACACTGAATGCTCATTACATCACAAGGAGCAGGCGGGAGGTTGTTCCATAAGAACAGACGGCCCGAGTCTGGCCATTGTTCCCCCTCCATTGTCACCCTGTCAGCAGGCACCGCTGCGCGCCCTCACTCATGCAATCTCTGTCCACTTTACGAGCGAGCAGCAAAGCAAACAAACAGGGCCCACCTCAGTATCTGAGGAAGCAGTTGTTTTTGCCGTTAGAGTGAGGAATCTGTCGGTGGGGAGTCGGACCACTGACTCCCCTTCAAACACAGTGACAAGGAACTTCCAGGGCACTGACACTGAAACTGAAACAGCCATTCCAACGAAATTCTTTCACTGAGCAACGCACGCGCACACGCGCAATGCAATCAAAACTCTTATGCAAAGCTGGCTAGACTGTTGGACATCACGGACATCCTAGGTTTTGGTTCACTCTTCTTAACTCTGCACCCTCAGATTTTTTTTTTCTCCACATTTTCAAATTTGTAGTCTTCAGACACAACAAGATTTATCAGACTTCATACAGCTGTAGTTCTAAAGACCTGTAAACACACACTTCAATGTGTGTGTTTATTGCTCCCCTTTAAAATCACATTTGGTTTATGTCAAAAGGGACCTCATATTTAATGATAAACACTGTATTTGAATCTTTATTAAGGACTCTCCTTTCCTACCTCATCTTTGATTGATCCTCATTTCTAGTATCTTTTTAGCAGAATATTGACTGTAAACAAAAATACAGTCAAACAACATGCAGTTCGCAGAGAGTTTTTCAGCCCTGCAGTCCTCCCAGACTTTTATCAATCATCTGAATCATGGTGGCTGGATAGAAACGGAGACGAACTGCATGAACAAGCAGACTGGAAAAAAAAAAGCTAGTAGAAGTAAACAAGTTACATTACACTCCAGATAAAGTCTTATCAAAGTTTGTGGCATGTATATGTAACAAAATGAAACGTAAATATTATGTATAGTTGTGCACAGGTTCCCATTTTAGGAAGAGCATCTTCGGGCCTTTGTGAAACCACTTAACTAGAGTAAAGGCACACAAGTGGCCAGTACAGAGTTGCATAACGAGATAGTAAATCTGAGTGGGAGGTCCCACAGGTTTTCAAACAGTTTTTGGTCCTTTTATCTTTTTTAAATGATTACCACAGAGGAGAGTGACTTCACTGCAAACAGACGTTGGCTTCAAGACAAAAACTGAAGTGACAGAGGAAAAGGCTTTAGTGAAAATGAAACGAGTTTGGACCCATTTAGGGATTTTTTTTGGTGGAAAATCTGGACCAACTGGTCAAGGACACAGGTGTCAGGAAGTGTTCAGTGTCCGTGGACAAACAGGGAAAGTCTGGACCCTGTGCTACAGGGCAAACTGAAACCCTGTCAGTTTAGGCAGGGTTCGCGGTACGAGACGACAAACAGGCTTTTACCCTTTGGAATTTTACACAGGTGACATAAAGAGACGTTTCAGTATATCACATAAAAATAATCAGAGAAAATTTTGGAGTAAATATTCTGGAGTTACAGCTGAAGGAAACAAACATCTCAAATTGTGTTTTAGCATCAAAAGAAATAGACAGGCCAGGAAGTTGTAATTAAAAGGACACAGGGATAGAAGTGACCAGCAGTTTCCCACCATATTAACAGTGCTCACCATTGAAGCCAGAGGCATGTCAAAAGTAACAAAAACCATCCTAATCCTTCAATTGGATTCATGGATTGCAGCCCATTCTGGAGCCAGCTGCTGCGCTCTCTCAACTTCTAGCCTCCTGTCTCTCTCTCTCTCCACTTCCACCGTGAAACAAACACATCCACTCCGTCCACCGTCCGGACTTGAGAAACAGTCCAAGAAGCTGAGTGACAACTGTAACACCGCCACCTTATTCCCCCATCCAGAGACTGGTGTTGAAGTTCATTTGGTCTTGAAACGTCCCATTCCGGCCGTCGGGGTCCGGGTTGCTCACCAAGCGTGGTGTCTGGGTGCCGCGTCCCGCCGTGCCCGACAGCAGCTTCCCTTTGAACCGGGACGTGTCTCTGTCCTGTCCTGCTGTCCAAACAGTCAGTGGTCGCATTTCATAAAGACACTGGCCTGAAGTCATAGCAACCCAGAGGATCCTGCCTCATTGTGTTGGGCAGGAAAGAAGGAGGTAGGGCCAGGGCAAAAAAAAAAAAGGGAAGCCTGATGTGAATATTTGGAGGTGGAGTCAGGGTGATAGCTTGTTGGGAGCTCCCTGGTCCAAACACACATCCTGGTGTATGAAGCAGCCAAATGCTCTTTAGGTCAGTCTCAACAGGCGGCTCAGAAGTAGAAACTAATCACTCACTTCTTGTGAATACACACCTTTTTTTTTTTTTCCTTTTTCACTGCTATCAGCCATCTCTTCTTCCCAACCAACACAACATTAGCCTCTATTCCAAGCAATTACCCAAATAAAACCAAGACAATTATAGGATGGCTGTACACGGATGGGACGCTTCATTCTTTGGTCCTATTTGAAGTCGGTCCACTATTCTTTGCGCTATCTCAAATCACTGTTTTGCCTGGAGACCTTCAAACAATGCCACGCTAGATGGCCAAAACAAGGAAAAAAAAGCCCTGATAATGGCCAAACGGGAAATTCCCTTTGTTTACTTGCATGTTTCAGCACATTTAATAGGCTGCTTATGCGCCAGCAGATAAGCAACAAGCACAACACCTCCTTTGGGAGCAGCACAATATCTGGACATTGTTGAGGTGAAACACTAGTTGATCAGTAGAAAATTATCTACAACTGTTCCTAATAGATTCATTATTTTGGTTACTTGCTCTCTGCTTCCAGCTTTTCAAATGTGTAGATTTGCTGTTTATTGGTTTAGTAAGTTTGTAAAATGAATATCTTTGGGCTTTGGACTTGTGATGAGTATTTTTCACTTTGACATTTCACATATTAAACAGTTAATCAGAAAAATAATCAACAAATTAATAGATAACTAATTGTTAGTCGCAGCTCTAAAACATTTCATATTCTATTTATTTATTAGTTTATTTTAATCAGAGTTGATTATATTCTCGCAGCTAATAATACTGAAGCATTTTCTTTCAGCTCAAGCAAATACACCCTCATAGTAAACATTAGCTGCTCCAGTTGCGTCTGTCTAACTAATTATGTTTACAAGGCTTCCCTTGTGCCTCCTGTGTAAACCTGTCAGTCAGAACAGAGGGCAGCGAGATCCTGCTTGCTCTGGGAACTGCCACTTGTGGGTCTGGAGGGGGCCAGTCAGGTTAACGATATCAAGCCCTGGCAGGCTTATCTTATCACAGTGGTTTGTGGCATTAACCTTGGCCTGGAAAGAAGAAAATCATTAAATGGGAAGGGACTGTATTAAAATAAGTGGTGACAAAGAAGCAAAGAGACCCCCCTTCTCTTTCTGCCCCCTGCTACTGCCTTTATGTTAACTGATAACAAATCCCCTTGATCAGGTGGGTTGATTAATGATGGGAAAACAGCATGACAGTGACCTTCCTGAAGTCCTGGGCAAACACCAACACATGCACGTGCACACATATACACAGTCAACCATGAAAGAGAAACTCAAAGAAACCTCCGGTGGTCAACACATGCTGCACGTTTCAAGGACATTTCAGTTCCAATAAAATAATGTGATGCACAACAGTGACACAAACTGAAGCTTTCATTCGGCCTGAGGTGAGGGATGAGAGTTGTGAAAACAATGCTCCTGCTACTCGACCCCCGTCATTCAAACACATCATGTAATGAGATCTCAGCCACCATCGCACTTCAGCCAATACACAATCACCCACACAAACAAAAACATTTGACCTGTGATGTTTCAGTGGCGCAGATGAGATTAATGAGAACAAAGCAAAGGATGATGGTCGAACTGTGTGGTGTACGACATTAACTCAAGCTGAAATTGAATGTTTTCATTATGGGTTAATCTGATCATTCTTTTCTCACTTAATCTTTCAGTCTATAAAAATGTTTGAAAAAACGTATAATTTCCCACAACTGTCTGCAAATGTCTGTTTTTGCCTTTACTATAGTGCAGGACAAAGAAAAACTCAAATCATCGCATTTGGGAAGCTGGAAGCAATAAATATTTGGCATTTTAGCTTTAAAAGAATCAAGAATTGTTGCGGATTCATTTTCTGTAAATCAATTAATCAACTGATAATTGCAGCTCCAAAACGTATTAATTCAACTGCCAAAAGAAGCAGCTACAAATGACACCTTATTATCGCAATATCATCAGTCTTAGCAGGGCACAGACATGTCAGTGAACATCTCACCTGGCAGTCAGTTGGTTTCGTTTCAGGAGGAGGTGGCACAGGAATCTCCACATGCAATAGGTCCCAGCTGCGCCAGGATGTCAGACGACCAAAAAGAACCATTTTGCACAGACACGCACAAAAAAAATTTCCCAAAAACAAAAAGGTCTGAGTCAACAAAATGATGCACAGAGCTAATTCCAAAAAGTCAGGAAGAATCCATTTCCAGGAAATCACAATCCAGACAGAAGTGCAGAGCAGAATGAAGCACTGCAGCCACTTCTCCTCTGACTGCCTACCTGATCCTGCAGGTCCTCTGAGCTGCAGGCCAACGGTCACACAGGTAACAGTCATAAAGGTGTGTGTTCACCCTGCAGTACTCTCCACCTTTAGGCATCAGGGGAAGTTCTTCCCAGCACGCACACACACACACACACACACACACAGACAAACTTCCTTCTCAGCATGCAGCTCCTCCCACACCATATGGAGAATAAATTATAGTCTCCTAACACCTTTTACATTTAGTTTAAGTCGAGATTGTGCGACCAAACACGAGTCATCTAATGTCCTCACAGACAGGATTTGGCAATTAGAAACATAAATATGTCAAATGTCCGAAAAATGATGACATTCCCCAAATTGAGTGATTAAGAAGGAAATATAATATACTTTAAAGCTATTTTTATAACTATCAATTAATCTGCTTAAATATCAGAAAAAAATGAATAATGTCAGTCAGTTTCCAAAGTAAAAGATACATTACATTACATTAGCATTTTTTGCCTGACGAATGACAGAAATTTTAAATCTATAATTGAAATAATGCAGATTCATTTTATGACAACTGACTAATCATTGCAGCTCTGATGTACAGCACTATAATTAATATAGTTTGTACATTATATACAATCATCACAATAATGTATATTGTAGTATACTATATCTCTACATTACAAAGTGCTACTTTAAAAACTAGAACTGATGTCAGGGATAAAATTAAAGTGCATGCACATTTGAAAGCAAACCTTTCAGCCTAATATTTATGCCAAAGATCTTATCAACTCAATCAATGACTGCTGCTGATTCAACCATTGTCATTCAAAGTGACTTCAAAGTGTGTTAATCGACAATTGTCTGCATTGTGAACTATCAGACAGAGAAGGGGTGGCTGTGAGGAACAATCTCCACACATTACCATCCACACTTGTGTAATGCAGGTCAAACAAACTGTATGAGCGAGTTTGAGAAAGAGGAAATAAATAATAACAATTGCTTCTACCAGCATCTTCCTCACTCCTAAACAAAGCACACTGAGTGCATTGTATGAGCTCAATCCAGCCACATGAATACAGTATCATTCAAAACAGACTTTAATGTCTTGAGTGATCAAGAAAATGTGTGTGTTGCTCTGTTTTAGGTTCAGTACACAAACTGTAAGAAGACAAGTCTCTTTTCACTGTCTCATCACTTGAAATGTGGGCTCACTTCTTCATCACTGTGTCTGCAGCCCTGAAGGTTTTTGTCAGCTATTTCCCAAGCACTGGGTCCTTGTCTATTATGAAACATCACTATCTACCTCTACTGTCTATTACATAACAAACTCTTCCACCCCCGAGGCAAAGCCAGGAGTCTTTGCCTCTTTTTGGTTGTGAGAACCAGGGCTGCAACTAACGTTTATCTTCATTATCGATTCAGCAGTTCAACGTTTGGTCTACAAGCTCCCAATAAAACAAAACCCCAAGATAATGTCTTAACATATCTTGCTTTCTTCAAACAATAGTCCAAAAGCCAAATATTCGGCTTACTTTTACGTAAGAGCAGCAAAACCTCACATTTGAGAAGCTGGAAATTTTTGATTGAAAAAAAGACAGATTGTGAAAATATTGTTGATTGATGTTGATTCGTTACAATAATAGTGTCAATATGACACCTGGGTTTCAGTAACAACACCTAAGTAATACTTTTGACTGAAATCCCTTTTTTCACTTCACAAAAGAAGCCAAACCTCTGAAATTCCTAATGTTGTCAAGTACAAGCAGCAATACAAGAATTTATCCTAAATAAAACTGGTAAAATATTGATTTAAAGCAGGAAGTATTTGATGTTGGGCTGCAACTAATGACTATTTTATTATTGATTAATTTGATGATTTGATGATTTGATCACTTTCTCAACTAATCAATTATTTGTTTAGTATATAAAAGGTCAGAAAATAGTGGAAAAATTACAGTTTTTCAGAAGGTAATGTCTTCAAATGTCTTGTTTTTTATATAACCAAAAGTTGTAAACAAAGACACTAGTTAACACATCATTTTCAACATGAATGAGGATATAATACCTGTGGTATTCAATGAAATCCTCCTTTTTTATTTAAAAAAAGGAGTCAAATTTCTGTATTGTTTAATGTTGTCAAACACAAAGAACAATACAATAATTTTGGCTGAATAAAATCGGTAATATTTGGATTTAAAGACAGGCAGATAGGAACTATCTGCTCAGAGAGTAAGTGAAAATCTGTGTTGAAGACACATTATAGTATATAGGGTTTTCCCTGATGTGAAGGAAGAGTGCATTATGGGAGGCCTGAGCACTGACACAGACATATGGAGGATCCATTACTTGACGTTAACTCTGTGGGAAAGTCAAAACCATCCAACTGCAAACTGTAATGTGATCCTGCCCTCTGGATCAAATAATCTTACTGCAAGTTAATACACTTTAAACTGTTACAGAGCAGGTTGTATTCAGTGTGCTGTGGCAACTGATGGTCATGTCTGTGTAGAAAAAAAGAGCCAAATGACAGAGAGCAGGGATCAATGTGCTGTGCATTTCTTACTGGAAATCACCAAGTCCCAGACACTCCAGTTATCTTTATGACGACTGTAAACGGTGCAGTTTCAGTTCTCGGAAAAAGGAAACGCAAGCGACAGCCTGAACTGTGTGTGTGTGTGTGTTTCCTAAAACTGCTGTGATAACATAAAAGCCATGTCAGGATTTTGTATTGTATAAAGTTTTGGTTTTGCTTTTAGAGCCTTTTGTCATATTGTGCTGCACATGGCCCAAAAACATCCTGAGCCCCGTCCTTGGGGATAAATGGCTTCAACATGACAAACTGGTAAAAGGAGTCACAGCTACTACAACATATATAGAAGGGGATCCAACTTTCAGATTTAGTTTTAGTTTTGTGATGTTATCGGACTGCAACTGGTCAAAAAACCCTGATTACTGGATGGACCTCATTCACTTCACATTGTAAAATAGAGGTCGTTGAGTTTTTCTCTGATGTTGAAAATGTGTTTTATATTTCGCAGTCATGTAGGTTAAAAGTTGAATGTATTTTAGGTCAGTATCAAAGGTGATTTGATAAACTGCTGATATTGTAAGGGTGTAAAAGGATGCCCTATTTGTAAATGGTGCAGTAAGTGGAGACACATATGGGCAGTGGTGCTTTATGGGAACTATCAGAGGTTGGAATGCATCTTTGACCAATCAGAGCGCTTGGCCGAGGCTCCCCGTTGTAAAATAATCAATCTGGATCATCAAAGCTCTCTGCAGTGTATCACAATCCTGCCAGAGACTATAAAATGTAACATGCATGCAATAATAAACTTGAAATACCTCAGAGAAACAAAAGAGTAACTCTGTACAGAAAAGGACAGGACTTGGCTGTGTGTCCTCTGAAGCCTGGCACAAGTCGCTGCCATGCCAGGCCGTGAATCCGGTCACTGGGCAAATAGCTCAACTTCTTTAAGCAAAGCTCTTGATTCCATAAAAAGCAGGCATGCAGGCATTTTATGGCGAGTGCCAAAGTTGCTGCCATAGAAACTCAAAGACCGCGCTCAGTACCCACATGACCAAGTAGAGCTTTTGTCCTCCAGCATTCATAAAATATGGGCTGGCACCCAACACGGATCACAGGGTTTCTGCTGTTGAGTCTGTTAAAGACAGAAGTATCAATAGACTTCAATGAACTCGGGTTCTATGACAAGAGACTCTTATTTAGGTCCATGATTTAAATCATATATGAGTCATTCTTACCAAATAGATTCACACAGACAGAGAAATGTAGAAGAAGAAATGTAGGGCTGCAGCTCACAATTATTTTCTTCATTAACTACTCTGCTCAATATTTTCTCAGTTTAACTTATTTGTTTGACAAAATATCAAAATAGACCCAAATGAGGAGGAAGAGTTTAGTAATATATTTACTACCATAAAAGTAAACCAGCAATCATTGAGATCTGAGCTAATTGATTTTTACTAAAAGATCCTCTCTGGACATGTTTTAAGCCATAAAAATAAATAAATTGTGTCCGATACGATGTTTCCCACAAAGAAAGTTTCAAACACCATCACAGAAAAATCCAGAATATGTCAAAATTGTTTAACTACTGGAAACAAGATGTCTCCTACATCATTAAAAAGTTGCATATGGGAACACGATGGGCTCCAAACTAGTTGAACTAGTCACTAGTAGTGACAATAAGAAAAACATATCTTGTGGAGTGGAGGGGGACTTTAAAAAATGACATCAACGATTAATCAAAATGGTTGTAAATTCATTTTCTAATGATTGACTAATAGAATGACCAACTGATAAAATTAGCTCACCGACAACACTAATAGTCAGAAGCTCAGTGTGTTTTGTCAGATATCCAACAGATGCCTTCATCAGAGTATTGAAGCAGCACATTACTGCCCCCCTGAGGTCTGCACTACTGTTGATGTTATCACTTGTGTCACTCTTTCCACATTCACAGCCAATAAACAAGTCATTACTTGCAGTGTGGGTACACTGAAATTCTCTGGTGAAATTCCCTGAGTGGAATTACACTGTCTGTAGTTTGATGGCACAAACAACATGGAATACAGCAATTTCACATAGCAAAAAGTGTTGAGATATTAACTTATGACTAAAACTCTGCTTTCCTCAGCAACCTCCAGTGTTTATGTCTGTTTCATGACTAACCTGAGTGACTCATCGCCACAGATGACATTAAAATGCTTTAACCGAGCCACTACCTGTTTCCCTGCCCAAAGCAACGATGACATCAAGACTAGTCTGTTTACAATAATGGGCACAATCGAACTCACCTGTAAGTGGGTCTAGACTTGCCTTAAGGGTGTTTAAGCAACAATGATTTGTTTCAAACACGTAACAGAGCGGCTCACAAGCTAACCACATAAATCTGAGAGAACACTGAACAACAAAAATGAGAATACACACTTGGAGGACTACAGCGACACAATAGAAACTACAGTGTAGTTTATGACTAAGAGACAAAGAGGGATGCTTTAGCTTACAGGGTAGGAGTCATTCTCCTATATTAGCTGCTTTTAAAAATTCAAAGTATAGATATTGTTATTGTTCTCAGTGATCCTGGTAGTACTTATTGAGTTGAGATCAAATTTTCTACTAAATCAGTAGTATCAGTACTTTGGGGATCCACCACTGCTTCTGTGTCCTCCCAAACAGGAAATGCACTCATGCTACTAGAGGGCACACGGATGACGGCATTATGATGATTCAAGCTTGAGCAACTGTTTCACATCTGGCAACAATACACAGTAGTGACAATATAACTGCTCATGTAAATATTACTGTCCAGAACCAAAAATCACAACTCCTACTGGGAAGGATGTTGCTCAGGAAATCACTTTTCTCAGCTCCTGTTCAGTGACAATATGCCATGAAAACACAATATTCAGTGTCATGTAGAGGAAGTCATTTCAATTGTTGATTTTTTTTTTTATTCAACTTGATTGTTCTACCATTGTAGAGCTGTGCTGTAGCTGTGGTAAATCTCTCTGTAAATGGAGGATCTTTGTATTTAGACTGTTGATCAGAAAAAAAACAGAAATGTACTGGTTGCTAACCCTAACCCCCAAAACAGCATTTGTCAATCACAGCTTAACAACGATGACCAGGCCTTTGTTAAAGAAACCCCACATTCATGATTAGCACATCCCCACAGTGTGGAAGCTGATCCTGTGTCAGAGTTTAGGGTCTCAAAATCGCTTCTGTCCTGATCTTTATTGGCTTTGGTCGAGTTTACACCCCCAGCCAATGATAGCCGAGATAGAGTCAAACACATCCGTCTTCATACTAAAAGCCTTTTCTCTTGTAATGTTGAAAGTGTTTGTTTATTTGTTTGTTTATTAATTAATTCAAACAAATAATCACCAGATATCGCAATAATAAAAATAGCTGTTTGTTGCATCTCTATGGCTAAAGAATGGTCCATGTCACTACAGTACATGGTACAACATGAACCTGATGACTGTCTGCCCTATTTCCAGCATGTTCCATGTTTGGCAGCCAAGTGGATCAGGATCCTGCAGGCCTCAGTCAGCCTCTCAGCATCACTCATCAGTAATAAAAACAGCCACTTCCTGTAGCTGCAGGAAGTGCTGAAGTGGCACAGGGTGTTCCTGAGCAAACTCATCATCATATGAGATTCAGGGGATCAGCGGGCAGCACCGAGCAGGCTGGCATGCACGTACACGAGTGTGCACACGAAGACAAACGCATGGCTGAAGCGGAAATCCAAAAATACATTCCCAGGCTTGTGCTGGGCTGATAAAGGTAAGGCAATACGATGAGGTCATGATGGGATTACAGTGAGATACTACTGTCCCAAGGCATCATGGGACTGAAGAAAGAGGAGGTGAAGTTATGGAAAACAGTAAAGGGTGTGGCAAAGCAGTAGGAGTCACTGGGTGTGTCTGTGTCTGCGTCTGTGTCTGGTTTAAAGGGGTGGTGTGTTTTGGTTTGATTAGCCTGACAGACAGTCTTGTGTGTTATGAGCTGGAGCGTCACGTGAAATATAACCACCGCCTAATGACACTTATTATCTTGTTGAGCCACATGCAACTCACCAACAGATCAATGCTTTCCCGGCGTCCCAGAGATCCATGCTCCACCTTCTCGCTGCCTGGGGTGAGGATGTAGGGGCTCTGACCTGCAGAGGGCTTCATGTTGGGCAGACTGAGCGACCGCAAGTCCTTCACACCCTGCTCCACCTTCAGCTCATCACCTTGCCGTGCTACAAGAACAAAAACAAGCAGTTGAGCAGTCTGGGAAAGGGAATCTTGTGAAACTGAAAACTTGCACAGTCCTTAGATCCTTTTATGTTTATTTGTTCAGTGTGGAGGGAGCCACTATGGTCAATGCTGAAGGGTTTTTTGTTAAGATTTGAGTCATTTTGAAGTGAGCACCACACCCAAACTATTAGGCTCACTGTTTTTTCTTCAAGTTAAGTCCTTTAACAGACTCTTGTAAACCTCACAGAAGTGACAATACCAGCCAAAGAAGGACAAACCTAAACCTGTTAAGGCCACACCAGGGTCCAACACTGACATATTATCAACTTCTAAATTAATGTTATCAAACCTTTGTCCCATTACACATCCAGGAGATACTGAGAAACATAAGCATTCATTCATGTTCAGGTTCAGCCATATTTCTGATCATCTGGTGAATTTAAGTCCAATATTCACTTTTTGGTCTCCAGGAAGTCCTGAGGGAATTATCTGGTTATTTAGTTGCTAAATTCTCCACTATGGCCATCAGCTAGTTTCTAAACTTTGCCTGTCTGCTGTTTTCTACTAGCCAAGTTGCATACAGTCATTTTAGAGCTTTGAACCAAAACATTCAAACTGTGGGAAACACGCTGAAACGCTCCATATAGCTGAGGGGCTTCATCACTACGAGTGACCCCTTTCACATACAAAAGTCATGTGATCCACTGTTAATATAATGATACTGATTATAGCTGTTTTAATATTTGTTAAAGTTTAGAAAAAAATCAGAAATTTGATGGAAAGTGTTAACAATATATATTCTCAGTCGTCACCTTCATGAAAACCTCTTAACCCTCCAACCTTGCGACTAAACAGCTGTAGAGTGTGTGCCCTCGACCTCTGTGTTTCAGACTGTTTGTAACTCCAGACTGCGGTCAGGAGGTGCGACTCGGGATTGTGACAATTTCAAAAGAATAGCACTTAGTCATGGCATAGGATCTCTTTTATGGAAGGCTTATATGGGCCTTTGATCCAGAGGCTGCGACAAGTGTAAATGCAGCGATCACACAGAAGAGGCACCATTCCCAGCTTCCACTGAGGCATCAAGGGAAAGGAAGCTGGCAGAGTCAACATGCTGCTACTGCGTTATCAAAGCCCAGTTCAGACCAAAGATTCGCAACAAGACGAGTTAAAACTTGCAATTACTTTAATGCGCTGGACTGCAACGTTCCGAAAACTGTACTGTACTTCCTTTCTAACTGCCGGTTTTCAGGCCTTTTTTCCTGGCAGGATATCATTTGCAGTGTCTATATAATTATGAATTAGCTATGTGATAGTGAGTTATATGCTACATTTGCATTTCTAGTATTGATGAAATTGCGAAAGCATAAAAGGTGTTTGGGTAGCAGGTGTGTGGTTCAGTGTAAAGAGAGCAAGCGAGGAAATGACTTGACCAGCTGACTTCACTACGAGCTGATTGGCTGTTTAAACAGGGCGTGCTGTATGCTCTAAAACAAGTCAGTGACGACAAGCTGAGTTGAAGGAGATGCCATCAGCTCTTTTCCCTGTAAAGTTCTAAATCCGTTTCATCTCATCATGAATCTTTGGTCTGAACTGGGCTTCAGATTCATGGGAATCTTAATTGCACTTCTGGAAGATCTAGTAGAAGTAGTTCTAATCACTTTTAAGGATGCAGTCCACTCCTTTTTCCTCATAGTCAGAAACACGTGTGTGAGAGGAAACTGGCTGACATCATCTGTTCTGGTCTGTCATTGTTAAAGGCACACAGGTTCGAAAAGGGTGACGTCTAAAATAGAGTATGACTGCAAGTAAAAGACTGAAAGGCTTTCTATGAAGTGAACGATCAACACGTTCCATTGCTGCGATTATAATTTAATTTATAATAATATTTATTTTACTAGTTTATTGTGTAAATGTTTGCCCATACTCCTTAAACAAATGTCTCCTTTAACAAATGAACTCCTACCTACCTCCTACTGTTGTTAGAAATCTCTCCCTTCTATTTAAACTATTATGAGTCACTGATAGATTCATGATATAAAATATATTTCATGTGTGATTATTAAGTATATTTAATATGTCTGCTGAAAATTAGCCTCAAGAAGGCAAAATTTTCCATCCGCATAATTTTCAATAAGACTAAAAATGCAAATAAGCCCAACCACAGTTTATCTGATTTGCATTGCATTTGTGTGTGGCAGTGGTCAGTCTGCAGTGATAAATCAGGTTTGTATGAAAATCAATTTCCCATCCTCCCATATTTTGCGCCTCTAAAGAAGAAAACCTTAAAATACATTGTGAGTGAGCATAAAAGGTTGGCTTTTTTTTTTTCATTTTACCAAAACAAAACCACCTTTAGAAAAGAAGAACAAATGAAATTTTACTGTTCAGCGCCTAATGAACACATCCTTTCTACATGTCCCCCAGTGACTCAGACAGAGGACAGGGTACTATTGCAGTAGTCAGCTGATTCTGTGCTGAACTTCATGAATGGGTCGTGTGGTGTTTTCACCTTTGACTTTGAGGTAGTGGCCTCCGAAACGGTAGGCCTCGAAGTTAAGGGACAGCGGCGTGTTGGACTGATCCAGGAACAAGTTGACCCGGGACAGCTCGATGCCGTTCCTCTCAAACACTGGACCCAGAACCTCTCTGGTAACAAACAGACAAAACAAGAAGCTGTTAATCACGGCTTAAACTCTTGCAACACAATTTGTACAGCCGCTCCTCCTCTTACCTCAGGGTTTTCTTTTTCATTGCAGGTACAATTTCTGTGTTTATGTCCACGTTGAGATCAAACTTGAGGCTGAAGCACTCCTTACTGGGGTCCTGCAGGGGGAACAGACACACTGTAAGTTTACACAGGTGGGGCTGCAGCTCGTGCTCGTGCTGTACGTGAGCTCTCAGCAGATCCACAGGGGGGCTCCTTCTCACTGCACTGCAGACAAAGAGCAGCCTGGGAGATATCACTGTGTTATATCATGGCTGCAGAGTGGTAATGGTGGCTGCTTTTGTGGTGCACAACTCTCTGCTTTTACCATACACACACAAATAACTGAGACATTTACGTTGCACACTGCAGCCCATGTCTCTGTATGATTACTTACATCCGTGTGTCGTCTCCGTGCCTTCTTTTTCGCCAACTTCATCCCCCCTGTTTTACGCTCCCTGCAAAACAGCATCATACCATTTAAATGTCAGTTTTCAAAAGAAGCCAACATATGAGAAACAGCCTGTTTAATGTGACCGTGGAGACTTAGAAAATAGAGATCAAAATCTCTGTCGGGAGACACACATTTCATGGCTGTAATTTATCCCATTTAGTGTAAAAAAGACAAGCTCTACTGAGAAAAAGAAAGACACTAGCATGATATAACTGAAAGTTACTGACCCGCAGTCGTTGCTCCCCTCATCCTCTTCCTCCAGGTCGGAGGGGGGGCTGGTGCGAGGAGGACAGGAGCGTGTGGACACGTTCCGAGCCAGGATGGAGGCTAATGGTCAAGAAAACACAGCAGTCATTCCTTCTGTTGGAGCACAACTGAGGCAAGTTTTAATATCATGCTTTAAATGGTTGGTTCTCCCAAAAAAAAAGAAACTGATTTTCTCCTCTGCCTTTTGTGGTATTGAGCCATGCAGATAGTTTTGCTTCAATTTGTCCGGGTTTTGATATTTTTGTCTCTGAGGTTTCTCTTTCCCTGATTCAGTGTCCTTATAACTCAGAGATCTGCGATGATTAACTGATGTCCATCATGAATAAACATTCATATATCAACTTAGAAATCATAGAAAATGGTGCTCCTCACAACTCTAAAAAATAAAATAAAACAGACAGGGCTCATGTTGTAATCTGTAGCCCACAGTGTAAAATTTAACAAAAAATAAATTTACTTCCATTGTGTGTCGGAAAAGGCAGGGATCAAGGATGGATATTAGCCTAGGCAACAAAAAAAAAATTGAAATACTTTGCAGGGCCAGTAAGCACTAGCCTGGTTTTCATTGTGCCCACTGAGGACAATTTCAGCCAGTTGGGAAAAAAATGTCCACCAATCAGAGGTTTATAGGCTGGATTAAGGAGGATGTCATCTCTCCCTGCAAAGCTTGCTCCATACCTAGCTACACCCATGAAAAATGGCCCCAAGCATGAGATGAACATAGCTGTACAGGTTGTAACAACTAAAAACGTCTTTGTCCTAAAAATTGTGTATGCATGTATGTGTACGTATGTTATTTGCTCCGAGCAACTGCTACTTCAGCTTCCATGTCCAATGAAAATGACGTCAAAAGGATGAATATGTCCCCTGCTACTGATACAAAAAATTTACACAGCGTTAGGTTGAATGAATGTAGTTAAACCAAATAGGAACTGTGCGATTACCAGGCTAAGAAAGGACTAAAGGTATGTGAGAAAATAAGTTTTTCATTATTTGGGTGAACCAACCCTTTGATAACATCATAATGAAAGTTTAACTATTTTGTAGATGTTTCAAACATACAGTGAATAATCATAAAAGTCAGAAACATATAGGAAGGGAAGATGTTTTACAGGTTTGTCCTTATGTAGACAACAATAAAAACTCTGTGTCCTTGATATTTACATAATGAAATCCTGTAATGAGACAACGGGTATGACATCACTGTAAGAGGGGGAATACCACATTAAGAAATACTACAAGTCTACCTTGAGGTTGTAAGTCGAAACGGGGGTGCCGGTCAAAGTGCATGTTGTCTGTGTTCTCTGAATGGCAGCGTGAGTCACATGACTCACACAGGTGAAGGGGGCTTTTGCTATTCAGGTCTAGGCAGTCTGGGTGGTGACAAACCTAAAAGCAGAAACAGAAAGATGGAGAAAGTCAGATCACACACTAACTTCCAAGTACACAAGGTTCCAGCATTCAAATACAAAAACATTTTAAAAGTCTTGGCCAAAGTGAAAAGGGTAAAACAGTCACACACATTTAGAATAAACAGCTCCCTGCCTGACTATTGTTTGTGCCACAATTAAATGACCGCAGAGGCTGCCACGGGCATTCCTGAGGTTTGGTGACTCCCACCTTCCCACCATCTGTCCCCCTCTGTGGGATGACAACTAATTGACTTAAAGCTAGTTTTTCACCTTGTGTGCCGATCTGGGACCAGCTTACACTTACATAATCCAAAATCGTATCCCGAGAGGTGAAACAATGAAACTGACCACAGGCCGGCAGCTGGGAGACATCCAGGCCGCAGAGCCCCGAAAGCTCTGCAGCCGAGGCGACAGGCAGCAGAAGGCTGCAGGATTAAGGATCTCTATCTCGACCCAGACAGATCCAACCCCCACCTACTATTCTTTCTCTCACCTCGACAGTGGTCGGTTGGCACCAGAGGGCTCTTCTACATCTACCTCACTCCACCCTGCGTCCCCTGTCGCCATTACCCACACCCGGCTCAGGAAGCGAGGACGTATGGGGAGATACAATGGAGGTCCCACTAATGTACTTCCTGTCATTGTTTCCATGTACTCAGGAGGAGCAGTGTGTCTGTGCATGTGAGTGTGTGTAAATATGTGTGTCTGTGCACAACAGGGGGTTTGAGCACTAGCTAGGGAATGTAGCTTTCATGTAAACACAGCAAGCAAGAGTTAGCTGCCATCCCCTGACAAAACGCTGATATACAGGCTTGTCTTGAGTAGCTATATTGTTATAACACATACATGTGCACTATCACATGCTCTAGCTATACATAACAGAGTCTAGCTGCAATCAAGTAACTCACATTTCAATATAAATGAGTCTCTCTGTCCCCGCCCCCGGTACTCTACCGTCATATTCTGCAGACTGGAGCAGGAGTCTCCCCCACTCCTGCAGTTCGGCTCCATATCCATGCCAGCAGGCACCCAGGACCCCAATAACCATCCAACTCGCCACCCTGTTAGCCTGCTAATTCACTCTGCAACCTACCCCTGTCAAGCCACGCTGACGAGCTGCCTTATTAATCCACTCCTCTCAATGTCTAGCCAGGTATAATCGCAGATTTTAAGGAGCAGGAAGAGGACAGAAGGAGGGAGGGAAGGAGGGAGGGATAAGGTTATGGGAGGGTGAGGAGTCCCAGTAAAGATATAAAGCCAAGGCAGGAAGGAAGAAAAAGAGGTCCATCCAGAAGCTTTTCAGAAGTACAAAGCCCCCCTAATCTTGCAGCCTAATTGGTGCCTGCGCTCTGTCAAAGCCATCTGACGGTCCTGCAGAGATTAAACAGCCCCGTTCTGAGCTCCGCCAGTCAGGGTCTTTCTCCTCTTTTTCCTCTCTCTCCCTTTCTTCTCTGCCACCACCAGCACCGACTCCTCCCTTCCTCTCATACACCCAGGGTCACTATACCCAGGCTGAGCCCCCAACCAGAGGTTTTAAATAGAACGAGACAGAGACAGTGAGAGTCAGTGAGGCTATGTGAATGATCCTGTTTAGTGTAGTGAACATGGCATGCTCTCCTCCAACAACTGCACTGACGGTTAATTCAGGTTATGACAACTAAGGTTTTAATTTCATTGCTTTGGCTCATTTCATTAGTTATGATAACACTGTTCTTTAAAGTAATTACTGAGATCTGGGTACACGGTGACGCCGCTTCAACTAAATGCGACACAGCAAAAAATACAAACAGTCCGACAATTCCAATGTTATTATGACTGATAGGGGTAAATTGCTAAATGTATGAAAATCCAATCCAAGTTGTAATAAGAACCAGTATTCCCCTTTAAAGCCAATATTTTCATATGAACAACGGCTCACACGATCACAGGCCACATGAGAATTATCATCCGACTGCGTGGTTCCCATTTAACTCTATAGAGCAGTTTAGCACCTTTCAGATCATCGTTTTGGATTTCCAACAATTTTCCTGTTTGTGTGTTTGTCATGTGTTTTTTTTTTTTGCGTCTGCTGGATGTGTAAATATGCAACTGTTTGTTCACAAGTTCACCATATCAGCAGGTTATGGTTTACAGCTTGTTTTCGTTGCACGTAAGAAAAATGTTCTTAACACAGCTATGTTTGCATCCATGCTAGTGGCTATATGGCTGTAGACTCTACACTAGCACGGCGGTGCTCTGAGCTAAATGCTAACATGCTCACAATGACAGTGCTAACTTCACACTGCTTATGTTTACCAAGCTCACCGTCTTTGATTAGCACGTCAGCAAGCTAACACTAATTGGCGCAAACCTCAAAGTACAGCTGAGGCTGATGGGTAAACATCATAAAAACATATTTGGTTATAAAATACTGCACAAATTAAAGTTTTGACCTGATGATGGCGCTAGAGGAAAAATCAGGGGATCAACAAAGTCAGTAAGATTCATCCTCTGGGGGGCATGAATGCCTGTGCAAAACTGTCATGGCAATCCTTCGATAGTTGTTGAGATATTTCAGTCTGGAACAAGTGATGTGCTTTTTGGGGATTTTTTTTTTTTTAAACAAACTGAGATCCTGTTCAGTCCTGTGCTCACTGTGACTATGGTTCCAGTCAGGTTAAGACATTTCTCAACTGTTGCAGCTGATGACGTTCGACACGTTGCAGGTACAGAGGAGTGAAGTGTTTCACCTCTGACTGAGTCACTGACCTCAACTTACCGCTTGACGACCACGGTGCAAGAGACAGCTTCGTGGCAGAAGCAAACAAGTCACAGAAATCTGTTACAACATCACCTACTTATGCTTCTCTGAGGTCTACGTCAATGCATGCAAGCACAATTTCGTGTAGCAGAGTCAAATGTCTCATCGCACAGAGGTGGTATCTTCTCCATGAGGTGTGGAGACAGACGGCCGGGCCAGAGAAATACGAGCAAATCAGATGCCATATTTAGACAATAGCTCAGATAGGTAGGCCTTCCTCGCTATCAAGTTGAGTCCACATTCCTGCTGTAAGTAAAGCAGCTGAAAATATCGCTTTGGCCAAGACAAACGATTGCATTATTAAATGAAGAAAAGGCTCTGTGAGTGGACCAAATGGAACAAAAATCAAACAAACCCAAAAATGCCTGTAATCTTACATTCATGACAGATATTTGAAGATAGACAGGAGCTCAGGATATGTGCAACAGAGATTTTTGCAATACTGAACATTCCTGTCAATGAGAGGGATGATTGATACTCGGGCACGAGGACGACCTGACTTTCATTATCCGGCCATTTCTGGATCTGGATCAGTTTTCTCAACACAACGAGGAGGAGAAGGAGGAGGAGGAGTGTGTTAAGTGAAGCTGACTGTAAGAGAATGTGACCATGCTGGACAGCTGACAGGAGGCCATGCGTGCCTCATACTGCGAGTGTATGAATGTGTGCGAGACAACATTTGTCATGTGAGCGTGTGTCGCGTGTGTCACCCCTGCATGCCTGCTCTCAGATCTTGCTGGATTAGTGGGGAGGTTCGGGGGAGCATGAGTGACTGTAGATGAAATACTGCATGCACACACACATACAGACTCACAGACACAGACAGACACGCACACACACAGCTCCACCTTCTTCCACCCTCCCCGACAGCTGAGAACACACACTGGCCCCACAGCGGCCCTCGTCTTGGCTTAACACATCCGATGCCACGTGGCACCTGCTTATACACCCTTGTTTCCACACATCCTGCAAACACGCCAACACTCCCACACACACATGCATGGGCTTACAAACACAGGCATGCCCGCTCTGAGGCTGTGTCATCGATGAACAGTGCACCAGCTGTAATAAAGCCGTTCTTGTTTGGAAGAAGATGACTGGAGTCTTCTGAGGTGAATCAGGATTATTACCTTAACACTTAATCCTCCAAACGCTGGCACGCGACATACGAAGGCTCGTCCAACACACTTTAAAACACACGCTGTAGCCACTCGTACAAATGAAAGAATTTGATCTTACTTGGTACAAACAAAGGCTTTACAGAGCACAAGACGACTTCACACAGCTGATGCTAAAGACATTAAAGATGGGAACAGTTTTATTGACTTAAGATTCAAATGTCTTAAACATGATTTATAATTAAGGATGGAACTTGTGGGTTTAGAGCAACAGCCTGGCAGTTCAATTTGGCTGCAGCGTCCTCACCGCCATCACAATTTTGGCTCCTGGGGACAATCTTAAATGGATGGCTTGCCACATCCTTGCAAGCTGGAAAATCTGCGGGTAATCAGTCTTTGCGTATGGAATTATATGACGCATTGAGGGAAAGGCCACAGATAAATTCAAGCCCAGATTACAGATCTGACTCGATGCGATACGAGGTCCATCCATCACAGGGCTGCTGTGAGGAGCAGGAAAAATGTGCTTGGTAATGATCTCCTCATCCTATCTATTTGCAACCTGACTGAATTTCCCCATCCAAATTCACTCAGGGCTCCTCCGGAACAGCTTGTTCTGCCAGAGCACACCTAAGACTTACGTAATTGCATGTATCACCGCGTGCATCTGTGTGTTTGAGGAGCAAAAAAAAAAAAGGGGGTATGTGAGCCGTTGGCTATAGTTTCTCTTACAGCCAATTATCAGGGTGTATCTTCAGAGAGATAATCGGCTTTCCTTGTTTTGTTGTGTAAAGTCTGACAGAGCTAGAGCTCGATAGCATTTCATTAAATCTGACTGGGTTTAGTTTTCAACATCTGTAAATAACTAAAGCTATTAATAACTTAAACTCAAAGATTCTGTTTAGATCTGCATCACCCAGACAACCCAGGTTCCAAGTTGGGACGCCGTGGAAAACATAAATAAAGCAGAAAGTGATGATTTGTTAACTTTTTCTAATTTTTTTCTAATTTGTAACCTTTTTGACATATACTCAATGAAAACAGTACAAAGACAATATATTTAATGTTTTACTTCAACTTCATTTATTTTTGTAAATATCTGAACACAGTGAACATAGTTTGTTTGCAAATGACGGCATTCTGTTTTAAATTATGCTTTACACAGGGTCCCAATTTGATGGAATCAGGGTTGTGCAAATCTGAAAAATACGTGAGCAGCACAAAATATGAAATGCTGATTAAATGTACTGGTACACTTGAGTTACGAGGCACTGCTCTTTTATTGAAGTCAAAAAACACACAGTTCAATCCCGGTTGCTGGTAATACAGAGCAAGGTTTCTTTTCACTCACAAACTTTGACCCAGTCTGTCCTCATTCTCTTCCACTGTGTGGGAGACGGCCCTGGACAGCTCCCATGGAAAAGCTCAAAAAGGTCAGATTTATGCTTTATTGGAAAAGTTTTCATTTTCATTTTTTTTACTTTTACAAGAGAAAAGACTTAAAAAATGAGGACTAAAAGGTTGGTTTTGCAAATGTACATCTGGTTTACCATCCCACCTCCGTTAGAGAGTAGGGCTCTTAGCTTTTGTATAGGAACCATCCCGCACAGTGGATGAGACTGTCCTGAATGAGGCTCGGCCAAGTACAGACACCAGGCTGAATACAACCTTGCAACAAAAGCCGAAAGTAGCATTTTAGCCACTGCTGTTACATTTTTATCAGTGAAAACTGACGTCAGCAAATGCTCAAAATGTGAAGATACGTTTTCTACTTTGCACTTGTCTAATAAGAAAGAGGGAGAAGAGGTAAAAGGTCCAGGGGCATCGGAGATCAACAAATCTGGGCATTTAACCAACTGAGGACTGGATTCGAAATGGAAGCGGCTTTTAAAACCAACCCTAAAGGTGGATAAATTAATGTCAGCACAAGACAATGACTAGTCAACCAGATGTATAATAATATGATAGGTGAGAATTAACAGGTAGAGCTTGCCAAGAGAGGAAATATGCTCCAGCTCAGGCTTTTAATAAAGCTTTTACTTTGTTTACTGTTGCGTGTACGTGTCAGACTATATGTGTTAGTATGAGTGTGTGGAGGAGCGGGGCTGGATTCAGGGTTAATGCACGACATGTCATTTACTGCATCGTACAGGAAAGCATAATGCATTAAAAAATATCTTATCTTTTATTGTACTGATATTGTGAAAACACAAGTTCCCACATGCATTACTCAAATTACACACACACACACACACACACACACACAGCTGGTTGTCATGCCCACACCCACAGAGCAAGCTCAATACCTCTCTTATTGTTCCAAGCAGCCATCATCAGCCTTCACACACAGACACTATAGAAAACATGAAATCAAAGCCAGCCTGAATCAACACAAAGCACAACAGCTTAACTAATGCTTCATACTGAGGACAATGGAGAACAATGTTTGGCTACGCTGAGCTCAAACCATAGTGTTTGGGCCAACCTTCTGTCCGACGCTGGAAGGCCTCGCTGCACTTCAGTCTTTGTTGAGACTGCGGGTGACATCCAGGTACAATGTGTTTAATTACACGGGCCAACTTTAATGCTTACCATCACTCCACTCCCACAGAAAAGGCTGCTTCAAGGTCCTGTCCTAACATGAAAGTCATCACTGATTTGGCAACTGGTGGAGATTCTCCTCAGCCGTGAGTTATGTTAGCATTAACAGTGCTCCTCCTCATCAGTCATGGGTGGCTGGAGCAGTCGGCTCACGGAAGCTTAAAGTCAACGTTCTCACCCTCTTTTTTTTTTTTTTTTTTTTTTTTTTTTACAAAAATCCACCCTGGCCTTGTCATTTCTCCATTTCTTACACAAAAACACACCAAAGCTCCAGTGCATCCCTATAAACACACCCACGCAGCACAAACGATTGGTTTGCACCAGACAAGGCAGAGTCATGCACGGTCTTGTTCAAATAGTATGACTGCAGTGAAGTCAGTCAAACTTCCAGACAGACTTTGGTCAGACCAACTCACACAGTCCACATCGAACTAAGCAAAGATAACCCAAAAGTCAGACGCAAGTACACATCATCAGTGGTTCATAGTCTATGGCTTAAAGAAAGACAGGCGCTGTCTCATTTTCACAGTCAAATACACAGATGTGCTGACCTTTGACCTTGAGTGCAGAGACTACACAAACTCAATGTAGCTTAACATGTCTAATGCAAATAAAGCTAAACATGTACTAATAAAATAAATTATAATACTAACTTTTACATGTAAAATTTCCTTTAGAGAAATAAATCAAAACTTAATGTTTTTGGATAGAACTGATTTTGTGATGCTAAAAAAACCCAGAAATCCTAATGATCCCTTTGAATACTCGAAAGCCAATTTTACTGAATCATTATCAATATTTGGGCTCAGGAAAGCTGGGCAAGAGTGACAAACTCAAATGTCACAATAGCCATAATACAATAGCGTTCTGAGGATGACTGCTGGTGTTCCCAGAATATATATTTACATACAAGAAATCTCAGAAGAAAATCATTATAGAGTTGTAAGTAATAATCAAGGAGCTGTTTTTTTTTCCCCCAATCAGTCAATTGTCATCTTCAAATTACTTATTTTAATTCATTCCACTTTATTTTGGAGAACAATTAAAGAAGCCAAAGAGATTTATTTAATAATGATATGAGACAAAGAAAAGTTACACATCCTAACACTGGAGTAGCTAGAACCAACATATGTGTGCTGTTTTTATCTAATATTATCACTGTTATTTAAGTTGTTTTCAAGTAAAATTCTGTCAACTAATTCATGAATCCACTAATTATTTTAGCACTACAACATCATCATCAAATAAGTTTAGGTAATAATTTCACTTAACTGTTTAGATAAGGAAAAGACAACAGCTTAGATCCCAGATAATATAAGTATCATATTAAAATATTTCAACTCCACACTTCCCACCTTATCTTCCAATCTATCAGACGCTGGCAGTAACTTTCTCCACTCACACTCTGTGACTGTGCTGTCAAGACATTCATTAGTTCTTAGCTGCAACTATCAATACAAGAACCTGCTATTGCATTAAGAAAGACTGATTGTGAAAGAAAAAAGTTTAAAGAGCTAAACTTGCTTTTCATCAAGCTGAGCTGACAGAAGCCAAGACAGGTCAAACTCTGCTTCATGTGACTTTTCTGCTACCTTTTTATTAGAGCCAATTTTCATCGTCATCTTGGGAGCAGAGCACACAACCCCATGGGGCCTCCCCATGTTCGCCGGAGAGGGTCTGCTTTCCTAAACATTATACAGAGTTGCCATTAGTTGTGGCCCAGCAGGTGGGATTGAAAACAGTGGCGAGTAAGGCTGCGGGAGATCAAAGCGGGAGTCTGAGCAGGCCTGGCCCTGGTTTGATTCAGTTTTCAATAAATAAACGATGCATCTGTTGAGGAGTGGCATGAGAGAAAGCTGCTGCTGCTCGCTCGCTTTCCTCTGCCGCCATGTGTCCTCTGGCCGGGTGAGGAGGTGGAGGAGCAGAGCCAAGGACTGTTTTTTAACTGACTGCGGCTGTTATGCAACAAGACTGCCTGCCTGTCTGCATGCCTGTTCTCTATTAACCGGCTCTCCCTCATTCTGGTACCTAACAGTCATGACGCCTCACACACACATATGGATTTACTCAAACAGAGGCACTTGTTGTGTTTCGTCCTCTCAGGAGAGAGAGTGTGTGAAACATACTGAAACATATGTTAAGTATGTTCATCAAGGACCTGCACTGGTAAATTCTAGGGGTATTCATTCACATTCAACAGATACCAAATATAAGATGAGGAGGGTTTTTTTTAAGAGGAGATAAGATCATTCAAATCTAATAACTGTAAGTGAACATAAAAGCAAGTGTATATAATGATCACCCCAAGTCATAATTAGGGCTGAACAATATGCAAAAAAAAAATCACATCAATTGTGATAGGAGTCACAATTTCAGTGGGAATGGTCATTTTTGCATTTAATTTTCACTAAAAATGATATAAAATGATAATTATGTGATTTTTTTTTTTGGCGTTTGTACTGAACACGCATCTTTCCTTATATTTGCATTTGTGGGCTGGGGAATCTCTGTAGCATCACAATGCTTCATTTATAAAGTATGTCGTCACACATTTTACCTCCTGTGATTTTTTAATTAGCAATTTTTGAAACAATGGGACTTTCACAAAGAAAACAAAAGGATGCTTCTTATTTCTAGCAGGTAACCATCAATTTAGTCCGCTGAAATGACGACTGTCACCAGCGGACTTTATCAGGTGTATCTAGCTAGATCATTAATGCTAACTCAGTGAATTGGCTGAAAACTCATTCTGTAGTAGACTTTTTAATGTTTCCAGCTAACTCGTGTGCCAATGAAGCCCTCCAAAAGGATATGAAGACATAAACAAATCCAAAGCTAGATCGGTCAGTTGTGCCTTGTTACAGTTAGAGCTAATCTATGATGGGACAATCGCTGGTAGGGGAAGGGATTTAGTAAACAGCCCTTTAGCAAGCCAACAGTTTAGTCAGTTTATCTAAATCACTATCACTTAACTTGGTATATACAGCTTTAATATTATCAACAGCAAATGTGGTCAAAACTGAAAACCTGAAAATAAAATCTAAGATGTGATAAACCAGAATTATGAAGTGGAATAACTAAGAGCATATCATATCCAGTAAATAATAAATCAGACTCATATGAGGTTCAAGATGAGTTTGTGTGATTCATGTGTTTGTTTGATAGAATCTGGACACTAGAATACAAACTGTGTGTTTGTACAGAGCTTTTCATGAGGTCATCCTCCTCTGCACAGTGACACATGAAGGAAGAGAAGTGGGTTTTTCCCAGATTACAGAAGAAATGGGCTCGTTTTGTATGAGTTACGCAGTGACACCACTTCATATTTATACTACAACAAAGAAAAAAAGTTTATAATCCCAAAGATCATTGTGGAACATTTGCAGTTCTCTGGTAATAAATGTGCAAATGACAGGAATATGGACTCCAAGTATTCAACAACTGTCCTGATGGTGCATCAACAGCATTTGTCACATCTCTGTGATCGTTGATCTCCTGCTACTGTCACATACAGCAGAGTATACAAAGAATCTACAGATGAAACGGCCCAAAGCTCCATCTGACAGCACACAGGCACTCCAGGTTGAGCATTTGCCACAGAAAGCAACAAACTCAGGAACAAACATGCTCACAGGAAATACTGTAACTCCTTTTTTGTGAAGCAGACTATGCATTCCACTGAAAGGTATGTTTCAACATGCATAGGAAAATGAGCCCAAGAAAAATATTACCTCCTCATTTTCCTACTGTACAACTGGAAATGGTCCCTTTTCTTAACTGAATCAAATGATAAACAGAAACTGCAACAAATACAAATTCCTGATTGATGAATTTTAAAGCAAAAGCTAAACAGATTTCAATTTTCTTTAATTATATTTAGATTTACTTCAGCGGAAACACATCATGACCCCAACCCCTGCAGCACAGTCAAATATTTACATGACATCCAAATGACAGATGCCACTGTCACAGTGTCGTCACTGAGAAAAACAACACACTCAAGATGGCTCTTAAGGAGAGAAACACCACTAAATCCTCTTAGAAGAGAAGAACTAAACACGTCAAGATCCACGCTAGTCAGTTCAGGATGATCAATACATGAGTACATGAGAAAAGCACCACTCACCAGCAGCTGGTCTCTCTCTGCTCTAACAAAGTCAAGTGTACTGACTGCTGTCTCAGGCAATGTTGGCTGGACTATGATGCAACCAGTCTTCCTATCCATAGCTTCAGGGCAGGAGAATAAAGGGAGATAGACAGGAGGGCGGTGAACAAGACCAAAAAAGGAGGAAGTGAGAGGGGGGAAAAAAAAGAGCAGGGTATTCCAAGTTAAATTAGCACTTTGATTTGGACACAAGCTGCTCCAAATATGACATGGAAATTGATTATTTGGAAACCACTTCCAATTTGGTGTAAAAGAATATGGAAAGGAGAGAAGGCTGGTGGGTGCCAGGGGGTAGCTGGTCTGCTGATATAAGAAGCAGATGTGAAATATGCAGACACAGGAGGAAAAAACGGACTTAAAAGTTCTGGTGTGCACAGATGTGAATTTGTGCTACCTTCACAGCCTCGCACGGACTGAACAAAAACAGGTATTTCATGAGAACAAAAGCAGCCAATGAAGATTTGTCCAAATGTAAATGTTGACTGTTTAGCTTAGAGCTGCAACAATTAGCCGCACAATGCTTCTTCACGATGCAATTACATGTTGCACGAGCATGTGCGCCACCTGCTGCTGATTGGCTGGAATAGTGTTGGATGGCTCGGTACAAGCCACTTTGGTTGTTTCTCATTTACAGAGTCAGGGCTCTGTACAAATACAAGAATTTTATTTCTGTGCATACACAAATCGAACAGCTAGTGTGACAGTGTGGAGATATTGCCAAATTTCAGATTCAGATAATACCAAAACTCTTTCTCCTGAATGACTCACCCCACCTTTAATCGATTAGTCAATCGACACAAGATTAATCAATTAACTGTTTCAGTCATTTGACAGTTTCTCAAATGGGAGAAATCACAGCTTTTCCTTCCTTTCCTATTCCTCATACAATATAAACAGGTAAATATCTTTGGGTTTTGGACTGTTGGTTGAACAAAACAAGACACATTTGATGACATCACCATGAAATTTTAACTGATAAATTGAGACAATAATCAGCAGATCGGTCGATGATGAAAGCAATTGTCACAGTCTACTTTAGCTCTGTAATCCTTTGCCTTTACAGAGAATGAATGAAAACTACAACACAATGTTAACGCAGAGTGTTTCTAGACACAAACACTCTCAGCAAATTATATATTCATCAAGAAAAGAGTTGTCACACAAGAATCCAAGAGCTTTTTTTTATGTTATATTTACCCACCATAGAAAAACTCCACTTCCCAGGAAAGGAAACCCCTTTGAGCTTCAGTAGAAGAACCAATCAATATCTCCAAGGTCCAATAGACAGCAGGAGGTGAAACGTTTTAGTCCCAAACTGAATCGAACACGCTCTGTAGTCCCTCAGTTGCTTGCGTGTGTGTGTCTGTGCGCTAAAAATAATCCCAATCTTCAGGGAGAAAACACCGGACAGAGTTAATCAGACTGCGAATGAAATGACGTGAAAAGGCTGAGAAGCTCCCTCTATTTACTACAGCAGTCTACTGGGAAGACACACACCGACGAACATAAACATACACACTCACTGACAGAAAAGCAACCCCGCCCACCTTCTCAATCACACTCCCACAAGCTCACACACATCCTGGCTGACTCATGTGAACTCCCACTGAAACTGATCTCTTTTCCTGAGAATTACCGAAGTTTCCATTTGACAAACAGTTCTGTGATGTGTCAGCTGATCTGGATGTAACTCGAATTCAGTGAACAGACGTCACATTTTTTCTTATTTATGTCTGTCCTGAACTCTCTTCCTCGATTTAGTACTTCAGCTGAACTCTGACCCTGAGGTGAAGGGAAGTCAAATGAGAAAGTTCAGTTGGGTTTATGACCAGCAGCAGAGAGGGAAGTAAATCTGTTCAAATGCAAACATCATCAGAATACACACATTTATAACACCACAGTCAGTCTAATGTCTGTTCAGTCCGGGCAAATCAAATATAAGTATAAGTATTAGTCAGATAAACAAGCAATTAAAGGACATCACTTATAATAATAATAATGAAATGACAATAATAACTGATGGTTGTAGTTTGAAAGAAGAGGGTGTTTGCCAGGTAGGGAGGGTCTAATGAAGAGGCGCTATGCAGTTGAATTTTGGGAAATGCAGGATCTTGGGACTAAAAGTCAGGAAATCATTTAATAATTGGTCTCACAAGATATCTGATGATGTGTCCTTCGCCGCTGGGTAATAATCGATTTATGAAGAAAATAATCATCACATAATCAAAAATGAGCACCAGATACAGCCCCAGTGTTGTGTGCTAAGTATGATTTATAGCCTTATGTCCTGTTACAGTCTGACCACAAACACTACTCCCAGTTCTTTTGTCATTCAGGTTAATCCAAGATGAACTGTGTTTAAATCCCTCCCAATTAGCTAGTTCACAAAAACAATCCAAGCCCCTGAGGCTGGGGGGCCACATGTTTGAGTAAGAGAAGGGGGGGTGGTGAACTGGCAGAGGGAGCGGGTAGGTTTTAATGCCCAGACCCCTCCTCTCCTTGTCCTGTGTCTTCAAAACAAGGCGACCTGTTGAATCCATGTCGGCCCCTTCGCCCCCCACTGTCAGCCTTAATTAGTGGAGGTTATATTTAAAATAGTGGACAGCAGCGATGCAATTACTCTAAAGGATTAGACCCCAGTGGCAATGCCATTGTTGGAGGCAGAGATGGGGAGGGGGGTGGAACACAAATGACCTTCCCTTGATGCCTGACCTTGGCATTAACCCCTCAATAACCATAAGCTCTGAATGCTTTTAAGTCTTCAAGGGGAGCGGTTAAATAAGGGGGAAAAACAAAGGGAAATGTGAGGGTGAAGATAAAGATGAGCAAGCTGGTGTGAGAAAAAGAGGTGTAGAAAAAGAGAAAGGATCAGGACCAAATATTTTGCCCGTGATGCTGCTGGAAGTTCCAGGGTTTCGTGGCTGGCTCTAGTTAAGAGCGATTTAGAGAGCAAGTGCTTCCACAGCCATAATAACACGTTCTGAATTGGAGATTTTTCAAAGCTTATTATCGCCTCTCTAACTAAGCTGTGCAGACTGCCATTCTCACAGCGTTTCATTAAGGAGCGGTTGTTTACATTCTCAAAACACTCAGAGCAAACCAACAATTAGTGGGGTTTGCCATGAGAAGGCTCTTTGCAGGCGAGGGATTTAGTGGGGGTTGTTTTCTCAATCCATCTCCTCACTGGGGGCCTTCGCTTAAGTCTTTGAACCCCGGCTATATTGGTCGGCCCATACAAGGTCGTTTCCATCGACGCGTCAGTCAGGTACCCTCTTCCTGTTATTCCCCTGTCTGCCGCGATGCTGCTTCCTGACTGGGATGCTCCTGGGGGGTTGGACTGGCGTCACTGGTAGACCCCCCCCTTACTAGTGCTTGTACTTCCCTGATGAGACAATGTATGGATGGACACACATAAGTCAGTGTTCAGCTTGTTTGTTATTGCTGGATGCCTGACAAACGGACTTTCTTTCCACTGAGCCTGATGGACACATTTCAATGGCGTTATATAATTATTTAGGGTCATTATTTGATCTTGAGGCTCAGTGCTGCATCCTACAACAAGAGATAAGCTTATCTTAATCAGCTAGGAATTACAGGATGATGTCACATTGAATTTCGAATAATTTCCTACAATCTCTTTGGTTAATTGCTTTAAAGCTGCTCTAATCAATATTTCTATATTAACAATGGATGAAAAGGACTGTGTAATGTGAAAAGAGTCACTCGTAGTGATCAACCCCCAGAGAATTATTACCAGACTCCGCATCATTTCAGAACTGCTTAACAACAAACAGCAGACAGACACAGTTAACGAATAGCGAGTGAACACATTGGGGTGTTTAGCAGCTAAAGAGGCAGGTATTTCCCTCAGAAGTTGGCAGAGACCACAAACAGATCTAAAAAAAAAAAGTTCATAAAATATTCACCACGTGTACACAAACACAACTCCAAATGAACACTAATGCTGCTTCATGTGTTCTGGATGTGTTAAAAAGAACTGTTACCTAACACGTATATCAGCTTTACATAAGGTGATGATATGTCGAGCTTGTGTTTACAGCTTGTTGCACGTATATCACTAGGATACCTGACTAACTGAAAGTGAACCACAAACAGGAAACATTTCCTCATTGTTTTTCTTTTGTGATAAAACCATTGAAATGTTTATCTGGCTCACTAATGTTACAAAGCAATCCATCTCAAGTCTGCTAACATTAGCTGACAGTAGCTGCCAAAAACAACTGGACCAAGTCATGCTGTAGCAGCCAAAACCCTGAATGTATTGAGTTGAGCAGGGGTGTGTTTTACTAATTAATGCATCGTTTCATTTCTAAGAGGGCGATTGTGTAATTTCTTCTTTAAAAAGTCACGTAGTCTCGTTTTAAGATGCTTTTTGTGTCACGAAGCTATTAAGTGTGGTCAGGTCAAACGTAATTCATCAGAATCATCAGGTTTTGAAATGTGACGCAACACATTTTCTAAGTGAATAAACAAACTATGTACTCCAAATATATTTTACACTTTGACTGGAATCGGTTATCTTCACACAGTCACCTCTCCATTAAGCTTAAGTGACTGCGGTCTGACGTAAAATGAGTCACTGTCTCAGAGTCATCGGCCTCTTTTTACGGATTATCATATCTCACAGGGCTGGAAAAGTACAGGTGGGTGGAAGAGACTCTGTGATTGGTTCACAGCTGATGAAGTTCTTGTGTGTCTGTACAGGGGGGAGCTGCCAGCCTGTTGTAGCCTGCTGGGGTGGCTGGGATCCAGTCTTACTCCACTGGAGAGAAATGTTAACTACAGATGGGAATATCATGTCTGATGTTCTGTCTTTGACTGGGTAGGAACAATGTGTTACGTACACTTAATAAGAAAAAGTTCAGTTATCATCACTCAAAACAAAAGCTTATTCTTAAGTCAAGACTGATAATCAATTCAGTTTCCCATGTCATGAAATTATTCACAAGATGTCTCATGAATGGGTGGTGACAAGTCAACTTACTGTGCACTCACATTCTTCATGGTAACAAAGCCGTCAAAAATACGGGGTGAACAAACTACTTAAATGATGAATGTTTCGGTCAATCGCAAAACAACCTGGATGCTAACAGGGAGATGACTAACAGTGTTAAAATGCAAGAGAGGGCCAGTTTCCACCAAATGAAACACCCTAAGGTTCACATACAAGCTGCCTGAGACCACTTTTCCTGGATGCATCCAATAACAGTAATATGTTTTAAATGATTTTTCATTCGATTTCAGCTTTACTGGACAGTTTACAGTTCTACTTAAAGTCTGGTAGAGTGTTTGGCCCCTCAGCCAACTGAGCCAAAAACGCTAACTGAATCTGGCAAGTGAGTCCAAATCCTTTTTGGCCATACTAGAAGCACGGCAATGTTGGTGCAGCTGTTGGTCTGTCCAAACTTCTGATCCAGACTGAAATCTTGTTGACTATTGCAATGATTTCCACAAAAGTCTGTACAGACATTCATGGTCCCCAGGCGATGTATCCTACTGACTCTATCCTACTTGGTGAACCCCTGCATTTTCTTGTAGACTCACCGTGACGCTGATATTTGGGGCTTTGAGCAAACTGCCTGAGAATGAGTTTTTAAACTTTGTTGAAGAATGTAATGCTTCCACAGTTTGATCCTACAGCTGCTTCCTTTACAGAAGAACCCCGTATAAAGTCATTTTAGAAACAACAACTACAAAGATAATGAACCCCCCACTTGTAGTCAGCAGAAAAACTGTCTACTGAGCAGCTGTGCGTGAACGAGTGTGAAGCAGGGAATGAAATGCTGGAAAAGAGCAGGCACGCTCACCCTTCCCTTCATAAACAAATTAACACCCAAGCATCTCAATGGTCAGTTTTCCTGTTGAAAAGCGATTAGGTAACTTTTCCTCAGCTCCCCTGATGTCTAAATGACTCCAGAGTCATCAGAGCACTGCAGACCATTTCCATTAGTCGGCTTGCATTACTTCATAAAGTAAACTTTCCAAGAACTTTACAGTTATAGCTGAGGTCACATCCTTTTACTTTTTCCCCCAGAAAACCAATTTAAAGACTCTGTAGTCTGTAGTCACAAGTACAATAAAAGCTGTGAGAAATCCATGTGGGTAGCAATCAAGCAAAAGTGATGAACATGCTGTATTTTCCTGTTCTGAAGAAATCAAATGTGACAGCTGACTTTTGACGACGATGGAAATATTTGCAAAGAGAGAAAAAGGCAACGAAATAAGACATAGGAAGACGGCATATCTTTTTAAACACTAACAGAATAATCCTCAAAAGAACCAAAGAACAAGAAGGATGAGGAGGATAGGCAGGTAAGTAAGAGGATGCACACAGCTGTTTTAAATAGTTCTGTGGTCTATACATGCCAAGTAACTGACTGCTCCCACCTTGCAGGAGAAGTGAATCCCTGCAGGCTGAAGGATGGACTACAATCAGGGGGATGGGATGGTCTCAGTGTAACTGCATGACACTCAGAACTTAATCCATCTCCAACAGTAAATGGCGCCTAATACCTTCAGCACCCTTCATCCTCTTGACACATACAGAAAGTGGGCGTCCAGCCCAATGACGGCGTTTACGTAGGAGCCTGAGCAGCTCGCTGTCAGTGTCAGTTAGGTGAGATTTTTTTTTGGCCAAGCAGGTCAGTGGAACAGAAAGCACGGTTAAATCAGTAGAGCTGGTCTACAGCCAATCTAATTTGACAACTATCAAAAACAGAGAAAAGCTAAAGGTTAAATGATTCAACCACTACTAACAAGGTGATTGCGTGCAATGTATATCACAGTGGTGCGTCTGCGTTTGTCTGACTAATATGATAATACTTCCTCTGTAGGACTACTCATATCATGGAACTGAATGGGAAAAGAAAAGAGGGACACAAAGAAGAAAGACAATGGAAGTGATCCAAAAACACAATGTGGGTGGGGAGTGACTAATGGCATGAAATGGCAGGTTTCACAGGCCAGGTTTCCATAGAAATGTGGCAGAAATTTAAGAGAATTTCCAGAAAACTTGCGAAAGAAAATGCAAATTAATGCACATTTTCGTTCACTATCCTTGTGTAAAAATGAGGAATTACACTCAGTTGGTGCATTAAACAAGCGCACCATTAAACAATTACAGAAGAAGAAGAGGTGGACTTAAAAGAGCACCATTCAAACATCACAGGAAATAAAACATGATGGAAACATGGAATTTATGTTATGAAGGTGTCAGTCTACTTATTGGTCCACACAGAACAGATGTTTATGTCTGCTGCCAATGTTCATCTCATTGGAGCAGAAGCTTGAGTGACAAATAAGTCACATACTTATCACTTATCACTATCAAGATTTATGGAAGTCTGTTTCTATCACATTTTGATTTTTATTGATAAGTCAACTTTAAAATTCTGCTGTTTCTACTCTACAACTCAGTTTTTTATGCGCAAATTGAAAATGTGCATGAAAGCAGGTGGGTGGAAATGCATTTACAAAGCGAGAGTGAGCCCAAAAGTCAAACAAGCTGACTGAAACTTTTCGTCATCCTTTCGCTCTGCGTCAAACCCAGACTCTCTTCACATACTCTCTGTGCCTCCAGCTGTTTGGGCTGGGAGGGGCCCGTTACCAAGGTGAGCCACACCTTACGAGTTGTCTTGTCTGGTCCTGTCTTGTCAAAGCTGAGGGAGGGAGGAGGGAGGGAAATGAAGGAGACAGGGGTAGACACAAGGGGGGGGGGCAAGTGATCAGGGATAATAAGCCCTTCCATGTGGGAGTCTAGATCCAGGGAGCAAGCTCAGACTAGCATTGAGCGCTAACCAGCATAATCTGAAATGAATCCCACCAACTCAGCCAAGAACTAACTCTGGATTTAACGTCATCTTCCAGTTGGACACCTGCAGGCTGATTTTAAATCCCACTGGCTCGCAGAAACCCACAGCAAAAGTATCCAAATACACCAGCAAGCCCTGTTGGAAACACATGTGTCGGGCCATCTAAAAGCCCTGTTGTAGCTTTTGAGTGCTGTTGTGTAATGTGGTGACAGCGCTGAGCTACAGCAGCACAAGTACAGAGGCTGACACCTGGTGTGATTTCAGTAAATTATGGTGCAGGTGAACTCATTCAGTTCCAGGCCAGTCATGCTGAGACTGGAAGAGACGCGGCCCTGTCGGGAGCTGATATATGGCAGCAGGAGACCAAAGGCAGGCCTGTCTGGGAATAAACTGGTTTAAATGCAGTGCAGGACCAGCCGAAGATTCTCTCTCTCTCTCCGTCTGTCGGTGCTTGTGTCTGCTCTGTGTCCTCTTGCCAAGCCGCCGGCATATCAAAGAGGCTATTCGCAGTACTTTAAAAAATAAATAAATAAAAATGAAATATAAAAGTTTAATGTTTTTCATTTTCTGAGCAAAAATGCCTCATTTGATGCGTCTAAATCTGTTTAGTGGGTGGAATGGGCTAAAGTCAAGGGATATATTTGTGTTCCCATTCTTCCAAGAAATGTGCCTCTTGCTTGTGAAGCAAATGCAGAATGAGTGAGCTCTTGAGGACGATAAGCATGTAGGTCAGGTTTGTCATGACATTGCCCCCTGCTGTTTAAAGCTCGTTACAGGCATTACGTGAGTAACTCTTGAGCAACAGTCAGAAGATTCAGCTAAATGAGAGATACACTGTCAGATACCATTACACTGCGCAATACATTTCATTTTTTATCGTCTGGAAATACCTAAACTATCATTACTCACCTCCTTGCTGTTCTTACTTCACACCTCAAAGTACTAAAGTTACCAAAATTATTAGGAATTGCGACATCTTGGGATATCTCCCCTTGACTAGGACAGAAAAGATCATTGTGTGGGTCAAGCAACAAAAATGCCAGGTGTTGAAAAGTACACTGATGCATCATGATGCAATAATTGGAGGTTTGAAAGCCAAAATCTAAACATGTAATATTTGCCTTTCATTCAGCACCGCTTACTTACTACAGAGCCCAGAAACAGTGAAACAGCCACGGCTGTGATTGTCTGAATGTAGACATTTTTTGCAGAAATAAATTAGAGGAAAGAATGAATTCTAAAGAAAATGCCTATAGAAAGTATTCATTCCACCTGGAAGTTTTAATGTTTTACAGTTTTATAACATTAAATCAAAGTAGATTTAAGATAAGATAGGAAATTTACATGACATTAAATCAAAGCAGGTTTAATGTGGCTTTTTTGACACTGTTCAACAGAAAAGGATGCTTTAATGTTAAAGTAAAAATGGATCTCTAAGAATTGACTGAAATCAATAAAAAATATAAAATATCTTTAGTGTAAGTACACCAGTATCCTATAGTAGGGGTGGGTGTTAAGGCCCTAACATAATTATGACATACTGTAGGTCTTGATATTTCAGGGTAGTTCTGTGAAAATGACATTCACATTGCAATATGACAAAATACTAAAAAATATTTTTGGTTTAGAACTCACAAAAGCTGTTGAGTTGTTATGACCACACTACTGATGTCCCTCACATTTCCTGGAACTAACTCCTACATTGTGGAAGCGGTAGCAATGTTACTTTTCAGTCACTCAAGTGTCACTGTTGCTGTGTGTAACGTCAAGAAGTCGGAATACTGCCATTATCACAATATGATTATCATGTTAATATGATATGGCACACCCCTACCCTATAATGCCTGCTGGCATTTGAGTCTAAAGTTTGACCTTGAAAAGAAGTCACTCTTTCAACCAGTGCAATAAAATGTTTAAAGCTGGTACAATAAATATTTTTATATTGACAATGGAACAGATAAATGCTTAAGCAAAAGGCGTCACTTGTAGTGACAAGGAGCTTTATAGTGTCTTTCAGCTCATTGTTTGTCTTTTATGGTGAGGGGTGGCTGTGGCTCAGGAGGTAGAGCAGGTCATCTATTGATCATGGTTCAATCCCCCACCTCCTGTCCACATGTCAAAGTGTCCCTGGGCAAGACACTGAACTCCAGGCTGCTCCTTGGCCACTAGGGATGCACAAGCCAGTGTATTCCGGATTGCCGGTCCCAAGCCCAAATAAAAGGAGAACAGGTAAAAAGCCTATGCCAAATCAAATATGTGGATCACAAATCAGATTTCCATGCCGGGTTGGGCAGAGCCCGGTTCACTGGTGAGATGGAAACAGATGAACCGCTGTGGCAATGAGGAGCAGCAAAAAAAAAGAAGTAGTTGTTTGGGTTTTATGGTGTGCAACTTTAATGTTTTGATTCACTCTCAGCAGTGTTTTCAGCTGATGCAGCAGCCAAAATTAGTGACTAGCTGGTAAACACAGAGCATTTAGCAGCCAGCTACAAGGAGAGTAAATATTGGACTTAAATTCACCAGATGGCCAGAACTCCAAATGAATAATAATGTTGCTTTTATTTGTGCTAACAAATTTACCATATCACCTTTATATGGTGATGTGCCAATGTTGTGTTTAAAGCTTGTTTTTGCTGGCCCCAAGTGGCTAAAAAATAAATCAATAAACTTAAATTACTGGTGACTGAAACAGTTGCTTTTTACCATTCAGTACATTTGAAGAGCTGTTTTACTTTGGAAAAAATAATGCTTAATCAAGAGCAGGAGAATCGTCACTAGCAATCAAATGAAATGATCATTTAGGCTGTTATTTTGCTCCGGCCTTCTCTCGTCACCTTTGTCTTTTTTTGCCCACTCTGTATCTTCTGTCAACCTGTCAACCTGTCCACCTCCTCCTCTCTATCCACCTATCCCAGTCCACACTGGGCCACAAGTCTTTCCCTAATCTCCTTACATAACAACATCAACTGTGACCCTGACCAAGGAGACTGGTGGCGTCAGACATGCTTTGTCTCATGCTGCTTCCCCCCTGTGCAACAGCAGGCCACATAAACACATAGGCATACACACACACACTTTAAAACAGAGCACATGAAATCACCTGGTGCCTCATTCACAACTCTGCAAAACGTCTTTAAAGAAAAAGGAGAGGCCTTGTGATGTGAGAAGGGGCCAGGAAAAGTGGAACTCAATAAAGTCAGGAGCACGGAAAGAGGCAGCCAGGTTAAGCTCTCTCTTCTTCCCCCACTTTATCATTCTCAGTTGTCATGGTGAAAAACTATATATAACCCTCTCTCTCCACGTGCTGACTGAATTCACCATCTACTCTCTCTGTCATTTTCCCTTTGGATTGTTTCAGCAGAGAGGACAGCAAGGGACAGCATCTTGATTCAATGGGAAGATCCGTCTAATGTTCAGCTTCAGCGGCAGGAGGGAAGCTGACAAACCAAAACAGCAGAGGGACCGACAGACAGACCAGATACTATGTCGGTTTCCCTTAGTCTTCTGGCCAGACTCCCATTTTCAGAAAGCAGCGGCTTCAAAGGAATAATTCATTTCACAGTCTAGTGGCCAGACACAGAGCCCCGACACTCATGTCCCTTTTAACACCTAAAAGAAGAAAAGCAGCTTTGCCACTCACTGCTTCACCTTCACTGTGTTGTAATGCAGCACAAGAGACATGTAATGACCTCTGGGGACATACGCCAAAGGCAAAGTTAGGGTGTGTGTGTATACCTTTATTTTAATGTTGTTTCATTTTCAGTGAAGTGACAGTAAAAAGCAATGTTTGAGGTGTTTTGGTGGCTTAGGGGTTTAAGGTGCTGACCATGCAACAGCACAACAGGCCCTGCAAATTACTACTATGCATGTAATTGCTCTAAAAATGAGACATAAGCATTTTCTGATCTCACGTCTCTCAGCAGGACGACTTCATTTCTCAGTGTCTCCCGAAACCATTGCAAATCAGTGTTGCAAAGAAGCATTTTAAGGTTAACGTTTGATTCGTTTTAGGCATAAGACTCAGTTAGGGTTAAGGAAATATCATGGTTTGGGTTAAAATAACTACTTGGTTAAGGTCAGAGGACGTTTGTCATCATGGGGACAATAATAACCACTTGGTTAAGATTCAGGAACGACTGTGGTCATAAAGAAACCGATGTTGCCTGTTGGTAGGAAGCAGGAAATGAACAGCAGTGTCCTGTGGCAAAGTCTGACGTTTTGTTAACCCTTTTAAACCACACCGACCTCTTCTCTCTGCACACCTGTGGCTCTATAACGTCACCATACTATTTCCTCCTTTGCTCCTTATGAGCAGGACTCATAATTGGCCCTGAGAGGTTTTTGTCACTTGAAAGCAAATATCTCATTTTGAGCATTTGCTAAAACAAAGGAGAACAGTACCTAATCACAATGTTGCTGGTTCAAGTCCGACCAGGGACCCTTGTTACATGTTGTGCCAATCTTTATTTCTCTGTCCACTGTTTAATAAATGCATAGCATGTCCGAAGACACTTGCAAAAAGACACTTTTGTTTACCATCACTTAAACAGAAAAACGTTAAGAGATATTTTGCAACAACTAAACAGCTAAAATGTTCAACTAAAATCGAGCTATCACAACTGTCCAAAGAAAAACAGCTCTAACAGTAACTGTAATAGTTTGTGGGAAATGTGCTTATTCGCTTTCTGGCTGAGAGTTAGAACAGAGGATTGAAACCAGGTTTATGTCTGTCTGTTACATTTAAAGCTACAGCTGGTTAACTTAGCACTTGCCAGCATCTTTGAAGTTCACTAGTTAACAAGGTATATCTTATTTGTTCAACTGTAAAAAAAAAAAAAGAGGTGCTGGCAGGAGGATTTTGTTTTTATTCATGCTAAACTAAGATAATCAGCTGCTGCTCTAGCTTCCTATTTACTGTACAGACATGAGAGTGGTATTGATCTTCTCATCTACTTCTCTTTCTCTGAAAAATGTCAAACTATCCCTTTAAGTGAGCCTAAGAGCTTAAGAAAACATGATTTAAGACACCATAAGATTTTCCAGGACATGTTGAAAATAAACCTGCTGACTGTCGTGCTTGTCAGTGAGATCACTTCCTGCACAGGCCTACTTTTAGCTGACCTGGCAGGTTTAAGGGTCTTACCTTAGAGGCCCTCCGGCGCTCAGGACACTCAGGGTGCTGGCACACCACCCAGTCCTCCTCCTGGACGGGCTTGTCATCTGAAACAGAACACACAAGTCAGTTTGACATCTCTCTTTATCGCTAAAACACTGAACCAGCCACCCAGCCAGCTACACATCCATTAACACACCTTTCTTGGTAAAGCTGTAAAAACATATTGTAGACACGAAGACTGAAGTCGCTGCTTGTGTTTATTTAAGGACGGAGTGAAAAAGAGGGAGGGAGAGTGACTATGAGCACAAAAAACACTCTCACACAGTAATAGAGGACCAAGAAGCCGTGTCATAAAATGAAAAAAGAGAACTCTGGTTAAAGAGATTTCTCGAAGGAAAGGTAAACAGAGGGAAGAGGGTGGGGTGTGTTGCTGGGAGGAGATCAGAGAGAAATGAATAACGACCAAAGAGACAGGAAGAAAATGGAGCAAATGAGAGGAAGATCCATTCTGGTTTTTGTCCGAAAGTGCACTCATGGTGGGTAAGCTCGCTGTACTCTGCTCCACAGTAACAAATCACCATTGTCAAATAAACCTCTAAAGTCTACTTGACTAGTTGGCCAACGCTGGATTGAGGGGATGATAAAAGGCAGTGTTTACGTCTACATCTTCCACATGTACACACACGATAAAGATATCATAACAGAGACCCTGAGCGCACCAATATTTATCTGTGAGCCTAATGAGAAAAACAGAGAATACACATGCAGGGAGGAGAACTTAAGAGGAGAAAGGGGGGGCAGACAGTAAAGGTGCTAGTTCCAAAAAGTCTCCAGTTTCTGGGCATGACAGGACTTTGTAGTAAAACCTTTCCAGCAAGATCAGATAACTCGTTTGTTGTAATATCACCTCTCCCTATATGGCCGAGCCACGAATGTAATATCATTACTGATTCATCAGTTACAAAGACGGGCTGCTGCTAGAAAATGAAGTCACTTGGTGGAAGAGCTTAAAGGCCAACTTCAAACCATAATTTGCCTCAGTGAAAGAAACAGCGAAACAGCAAAGGCTCTTCTCTGAGCCGGCATTCGGAAACAAGTCACCTTGAGTCATCCACTTGGCTAAAGCTCCACTCACAGGTCAAGGGTGCTTGTGGTGAAGAGGGAAAAACACTGTAATTGGTGCATACCACAGAGCCCAGGGCTTCCCTGCTGGCCAGGGAAGGGTCAACCTGTCTGCAATGAATTTGCTCAGTGAGAGTAAAAACAAGACTGGGAGTCCACAGCCATGTTAGCAGCTCTGTGAGGCTGCACTTAGGCACAGCAGCGCTTTGAGCGAAATGCTATTGTCAACATCCTAACATGCTGATGTTTAGCAGGTGTGATGTTATTCTTGTTTGCCATCATAGTTTGAAGTTCTAACATTTGATAATTAGCACTAAACGCAAAGCAGAAGCTGATGGCAAAGTCAGGAGTTTATTTGTCGCAAAATGAAAAATTGGACACATTTAGATCTGACGATATTACCAAAGATATTACAATTCATCCTGAGGGGAACGTGAATGTCTGTATCAAATGTCACTGTAACCCATCTAAAAGTTCTTAAGGCATTTCACTAAAAGCCAAAAATGTCAACCTGCTGGTGGCACTAAAGGAAAAGTCAGGGGATCACCAAAGTCAGAGTGATTCAGCATCTGGGAACCATGAAAGTCTGTACAAAGATTGGAGCTAATTAGAGCTGTAATGATTTCTTGATTAATCCAAGAAAAGAAGACTAATCACCAAGTATTTTGATAATCAATCGTTTTCAAGCCAAAATGCCAAACATTGGCTGGTTCCAACTTCTTCGATATAACAATTTGCTGGTTTTCTTTATTATTTATGACAGTAAATGAAGGTTTTGGATTGTTGGTTGGACAAAAGTCAATCTATGAATTCTGGGCTCTGAGAAATTTTTACACCTTACAGACTCAACAATTAACCGTGAAAGTAAGCAGGGCAATCAATAATGAAAATAATCATTAGTTGCACACTAGTATTAATTCATCATATTGATGTTGAGATATTTCACAGAATAAATGAAAACATGACCTGCTTGTGGTGCTAGAAGAAAAGTCAGGAGATCTCCAAAGTCATAGGATTCATCTTCTGTGGGCCATGAATGTCTGTAACAAATTTCATGCCAGTCCATCTGGTAGTTGTTCAAATATTTCAGTCTGGACTGAGACTGAGTGACCGACATCCCTCGAGCACCTGGCGTCTGTAAAAAGCCCATTTAACATCTTTCAACAGTCCCACTGAGGCAGAGTGTATTTTGTCAACCTTAGACCACCTTCTGGGGGAAAGAAAAGGAAAAGACGCTGCTGTGTCTCTGGTGTTCTGGGATCAGGCCGAGACGGGCTCTCAACTCTGCCAAGCGGGCCTCCAGCTAATGGCTCCCTCAGGGTTTACAAGCGACAGGCTGCAGAGGGAGCATCCAGCTTTTATGGAGTGTTTCCCAAAGAGGCAGAACTTTCTTTACCGCAGCGAGACTTTACACGGGACTTACTTTCAACAGGTGGAAAGAACCAAATAAATGCTAATGCTGCTCTGTATCAGCTGAGTGTGTAAATAAACAACTGTTAAGATGTTCAAGCCATATTCACTTAAAAGGTGATAACAGGTCGATGCTTTATCTACAGCACGTTTCTGCTGCCCCCCCAAAAAAACAGCACCCAAACCCAAACCCAATTTTGCTTTTTATTCAAAATTCAAACTATTCAAACGTTATGAGTCAGAACACAAGGCACAAGGCGCCATGCCTTGTATTCCAATTTGGGGTAGAACTGCAACAATTAGTCCATTAATCAATTAGTCAGAGTAAAATTAATCACCAACTACAATAATGATCGATTAATCCTTTCAGTCATTTTTCAAGCCAAAACGTCAAACATTTGCTGGCTCCAGCCTCTAAAATGTAAGGATTTGCTTTCTCTGTCATTTATGATGCTAAATGAAGGTTTTGGATTGTTGGTTGGACAAAAAAAGCAGGTTAATCTATATTGGAAACAATCATTAGTTGCAGCCCTAGTTGGAAGTGTTTGTAAAATCTACTCTCACTCTCATATACAAAAGGAGCAGTGGAGGCACCACAAATGAACATTGCTACATGTTACGCTACGTGTTACGTCTTCATTTGAACTTGATTTTTAAAAAAGTGATAACACTAACTGAGCCAAAACATAAACTCTAATCCAGTTTCCCCACTGTCAAAAACTCAAGCCTCTCCTTAGCCCCTTAAAGTCTTTGCCCTCTTTTTACTACCTGACCATTCTGTTCTATCATAAAATCACTGTATTATCTGCTGAAGCTCCATCTTCCCTCCTACTTGCTCACATCTTGCTGACTCTCCCTCTTTCTCTCTCTGATGAACTGGAATTCCTGAACTCAGCAGTGCTGATTAAGCCAAAAGCAAACACAAGCACACACTATACACGAACACACGTGACAGCAGACAATGAGCTTGCACACTAAAGAGACAGTGGAGCATCCCATCTACGCAGCTCTCCGCTGGCTTGTTCACCACAGAGAGACACTGCCTGGGGCAAAGACCGATTAGGCAGCCATAAATAAGCCACAGCAGCGGAGGCAAGTTCGAAAGGATGCACACTTGAACACGCAAGATGTACAAAGAATTCCAATTTGTCAATCTCCACTTCCTCATTTTGTAGCTGTAATGTAACTATGAGTGTGGCTTTAAAGTGGAAATTAGTGACGGTTCATGCATCTTCTTTTAATGAAGTTGTACTTTCTTTCCTTACTGTTAAATCTTCATGTGTGCTTGCTATGAGGGAAATGTAACAGCATTCTAGTGCTGAAATAATTAGTTTATCGATCTTGATCAGAAAGTTAAAAACAATTCAAGTCATTTCTCAAGCAGAAAAGCCAGAAATGTCTGGCTTCCAGCTTCTCAATTGTGACGATGTGTCTTGTTCACTGTTTTATTTTTGGAAACTGAATAAATTTGACTACTGGTTAGCAATATGAAGATTTCACCTCATGCTCTGGGAAAGTAATTATTAATTCAATGATTAATATAACTAAGAGACTAACTGAGAATGAACATACACATTAGCTGCAGCCCTCAGTATCTGGGTATGTTTGTTGTATAAATGACAAAAAAAAAAAAGGAGAGCAGAATACACATGGTGTATGTATGTGTGACATATGTTACTGATTGTTTCTTTAAAGCATTATTTATTCAAGTGTGCTCATTTCTTTTTAAACTACAGCACATTTTCCATTTACACAGTGGATGCCAACACAACTCTTCTGCCACAGACTTAACTCTTAACACCTGGAATAACATCAATCACTAGTAGAATAATTTGCTAAAATTCTTTAAAATCTGCATACAACAGATTTCTTCTGACACAATCAACTATTGCCAACTAAAAACGAGAGGCCCGCTGCTGTCTGAAGTCATGGAACCATTGTTTCAAATATTACTTTGAATTTTGAGTGGTGAATTTGTCACTTTTATTATTTTACCCTGCATGCATCCAATGCTGTAGAGGAAAGTGTGGGCATAGCTCAATGAACAGTGGATTGCACCTGCACATTTGATGCAGATTAAAGATGCAATCCAATATCAAATTACCAGAAAGTTCCACTAGGTCTTCTATCAGATCATCATGCCTTGCGTGTTCACTAGTTGTACTCTTCATCTCTTCTCGCACCATTGCCTCCCTCACCAGACCTCCATGTTTAGGCCGGGAGAGGCCGAGCCTCACACACGTTTAGCCGTAAGCCTCACACACGTTTTTATGAGGAATGTTAAGAATGCTTCAACCTGCCTTGTATTTGGTGAGATCGCATCATGGCACATGAAGAGGGGGTGAGATTATTCTTTTGTTTGCTCGGGCTTTGACTCCACTCCTCGTTTTCACATCATGTGTTAAAGAGCCCTTCCACTCTGTGTGTAATGTGACATGCGCCTCCTTGCCAGGAGATAGTTATGAAAAGACTCCTGAGAGACGAACACACAGATGGCAGGCAGGCGGGGTGGCATGCGGTCTGAGAAACCTGGCAAAGAGATAGCCATATCAGCACATGCAGGGCAGCAGAGAGACAGAAAACTGAGACCATATAATACATAAATGTGGAATGAGTAGATAAGAAGGTAAGTAAGCCCTGCAGGAAAGAAAGGCAGGTAGGGATGGTTGGCCTATCAGGAGGGTCTGGTTAATGAAGGGACAGATCAACTTCTGTTTAACTTGGTTAGAAATGTCTTCCTTTGTAAAATGTTTCATGCACAAGCCATTGTCAAATAAGTGCACAATCTAATTTCAAGATTAATGAATGGAATATACCACAAGTCATCTACAACAAATCCTCTGTCTCCCAAATTAAGTCTATAAAGATTAGGCAAATATAGTTATGAAGCAAAGTCTCTGACTGCGAATACTATAGTACTGTTATTACCTCTGCCAAGGAGGTTATGTTTTTGGTCCAAATTGGTTTGTTTGTTTGTTTGTTTGTTTGTCAGCGGGATTATGGAAAAACTCACAAAATTAGCACGTATATGCAGGTTTCTTAGATGTGGTGAAGCTCGCTAAAAATACATGACTCCTTTCTTATTGCCAGAGGACGAGTTTGCCTTTCTGTTGTTTTTCTGGTGTGTCACGTTTGCCATCACATTCGCAACTGAAAACAGGGAACAGTAGAAAGCAGCATAGAGGCCAGTGATAATGTTACAGCATTTACTTTTTTATATATTTTACTTTCTTTCAAACACTGAGCCAGAAAAGGGGCAAAAGCCAATAAATACCCAAGAGTAGTGCAGAGTCATTTGACCCGGGAACGAATGTCAATTGTACCCTGAACACTGAAGACAAAAGCCAGATGTTAGTGGGTTTTTTGTCCAGTGTGAAAGGATTATTGGCGAATGTTGTCACCTAAAATCTTCTGTTCAGTAAATAACAGGCCAAGCCTTCACTCCTGAAGCCCCACAGTATTCCTCTACAGGTGAATGAGTCTGGGTCTCAAACACGAGCAGGTTGCAGCTGTTTCTAATGCTGAGGGTTCAGTGGCAGCGGGGGCAGGACTCAGCCCTCCTGCTTAATGTTGTTTTACCCCCATAGTGGTTAAATCACACACATGTGTATCACACACTCTCCTACCCCCTCCCTCCATCTTTCTCCCTCCTCCACCACATCTGAGCAAACCCAAGGTCCCTGTGTATAAAACTGAAAACCACAGAACAACAAGTGTAAACTGTTCCAGAGAAGGAAGGAGGCGCAGTCAACAAATTTCAATTTACAAGATGGAGAAAAACAAATAACTGATTTATTCTGCTGACTCACTTTGGAATTATGTAATGACAGTTTAAAAAAAATATACCTTTCTCAAGTCTATATCTCAAGTCTCTGCATGAAAATCTCGGCCTACATGACTGTTACATTAAGGTAGAGTATTAGATGAAAACTCAATACCCTGTCACCATATTTAAGAGGGGTCATGAGGGGATTACTGCATATCTCACATTTTTCAGGGCATTTATGACAGAAAGTACAGTAATTGGTCAAGTACGAGCTGATTGTTATGTAACAGTATGGCCATTTCGTGTCAGACTATTCTTTTTATGGACTTTATTGGTGCTAAACTCCAAGAAAAATAGAAGCATGCTCTGCTGTTCCTGGAACCCGTGGCTGACTAGGACCTGAGGAATGCCAGTGTGTGCCGGTCAGTGGGGATATTTTGGACTGGTCTGGTGAAAACAGTGTACAGCAACTGAGGTTGGGATAAAGCCATGATCTGAAATTCTACTTAACCCCAAATTAGGACTCACCAAACAACCTAATTTTGTTCATGTCAAAAGCTTTCCTCGTGTTTTTAAGAGGAGTCACCTAAAAAATGCCAACACCCAGTCCACATGCAGTCTCCAGTCAATAACACTGTACAACTCTTTCATTTAAACAACATATTGTAAATATTCTTACAATAGTTTTTCATTATTCATTGTCCATTTCTATTTACGCTTCTGACTCAGAGTACTTGCCTTTTATCTTTCTTTATATTTTCTTATATAAGTTTATTGTTGTGCACCAAAACTCCAAGTCAAATTCCTCAAATGTTAAAACCTACTTGGTAATAAAACTCTGTATGGTAATATAAAAAATATATTACTAAAGTTTTTATTTTTCATTATGATTGTTATAACTGCAATTACCATGGAATTGATATTTAATGATGTCAGCTGACCTGAGAAATAAAAATATTCTCATATTTAATCTTACCCAAATAAAAATATTGTGCACTTACTGCTAGTGAATTGACCCCAGAGCTTCAACTAACATTTTTTTAAAATTCAAATCAATAATAAATCAAATCTAATAATCTGATGATTGTTTTTTTATGTTTGTTTTTATGTTTTTATGTTGTGACTCTTAAAATAAGGCAAAAGAATTGCATTTTGGGACTGATCTGCTCTATTTTGGAGAAAGCAAAAGCATCTTTAAACTGAGAAGCTGCAACAGAGTGGGGAAATGTTTTCAGTAGAAACTTGGGGCTTAATTACAGAGATGGTGAAAAGGTAAAGATCAAAGCCTCACTGTTCCCTCTGTGGCATTCCTCTTTTCGGTCTCTGCCAAACAGGTCCGCCTCAGCAGGCACCGTCCTTAAGCTGACCAGAAAGTAGCCGGATTTCCAAGAGTCTGGCTGGCAGAGAGGAGAGGATGAAGAACATTCCTCCCCAGCCCTGTGTTATCACTTCCCCTTCACTAATGGCATAAATCGGGCGGCACAGCGGAAAGCAAGTGCCCCTGTGCCACGTCAAAAAAGCACTGAGAGGAGACAGGGAAGCATTTCAGTCCAGCTATGCACTTCTTCAGTGGTAAATATTTCATCTGTGGAGCTGGTCTCATCCGCTCTTTCCCCCTCTTCTCCCTCTCATGTGAGGTTGTCTTCATGCCAGGTCACTGAGTGCTTTCCACGGAAGAACAGAGCAATGGAAAAAAAAAAAAAAAAAGCCTTTCCATGATGGTGCTTAAATCCTTAGCTCAAAAGTGCAAGTGAACCAGATCATTTGCTTGCAGACAAGTTACATATAACAATGTGAAGTAATGTCTGATCCATGCGAACACAGTTACACAGTATGACCCATGTCATGTTAGATGAGTAAGGATGAGTCTTAGTGGAGCAGGTCTGAACCGCACGTAAAGTTTCTAATTCTTTTTCCAACATGGCGAATAATGGTCCTGTTATAAATAGGGAAATTTCCACCATGATTCATAGGTAAAACTGAACCAAGTTTATAGCTTGTTACTCCTTCCAAACCATGAAAACCAAACTGAGTCTACAGCCAAGCTAGTTGCACTGTGGGACTGCACTTAGACACAGCAGTGCTTTGAGCTAAATGCTAATGTCAGCATGCTAACACGATCACAGTGACAATGCTAATATGCTGATGTTTATCAGGTGTAATGCTCACCATCTTAGTTTCTCTTGTTAGCATGCTAGCGCTTCATAATTTTCCCTAAACACAAAGTACAGCTGAGGCTTAAGGGAATGTCTTTAGTTCTCTAGGTATTTGGTCGGTGAGGTTAGAAATGGGGGAAAATAACTAGTATAATGTATAGTATAGTATAATGGGGAGGAAGAAACAAACCATTTCACAAAGGTGGAAATTCTTGCAGAACACAAATTGGTAAGCGCACCAAATTCTAGGTCAATAAAACTATCTTACCTGTGTGAGAAATGGGATTTGTTAATGCAGAAAAACAGTCATGTACATTTTAATATAATTTAATTACTAATTTATTACCGTTTGGTTTTATGATTGTTCACTCCCCCAAACAAACTTTAAACCTTCAACCAGGCAAGCAATCAAAAATAAAAAAGGGATAAACAAATATGAGCCAATCCAGTGCCCAGCCCCTCTCTCTCACACACTCACACACACACACACAAATCCACCACTTAGTCAGGTGATCCTCTTGTTCCCCAGCTTACCACACAGATCATGGATGACGTCCAGGGATGAGGACCAGGAGTAGCGCTCTATTCCCACTTGAGTGAGAGAGGATGGCAGTGTCTCCAACTCATACGCTCCACGCTTCTTCCAGTACAGGAACATTATGACTTCTTCAACCGGCTAAATGGTCATTAGTATGAAGCGTAACTGTTCAAATCATTGCCCTACAACTGAACTCGCCCCACAGTGTTACTTGTCGAACTGATAAGTCTAAGCAGTCCCTGACCCACCCCTAAAAAATAATAATGTGAACTCCTGCTGACAATCAATACACCCTTCTCATCAACCATCGTTATAATATAAATCTTGCCAGCCCAGCTCAACTTTAAACTGCCAAATGCCAGCACCTGCACAATTACCTCATCCAGCTAAGCCTAAAAACACTTTGCTTTGAACCTTCTGTCCAAGTCTGATTCTACTTCAGGGCCAGTCCAAGTGAGCGAACAGAGCTCCCTCAAGTACAATCCATTACATCTCCAGGGGAGCCCATTATTGATACTAAGCCTGGAATAAGCTCCACTGCTGCCATCCAGGTTTTAACTTGATAACAGGTGCTATAGCTGGCAAACGTCTTTCCACAAAGCAAAAGACTAAAACATGTCTCACAACCTTAATTTAATGCCTCTTCCAGTTTCTTACATAGATTTTTCAGTTCTCCACTAATCTCCACTGAAAGCCACCCACCAAGTGCTGTCAAGCACCAAATGCTGCCCTCTTCTAATCCATTTAACAGAGCTTTTCCTGACTAAATTACAGACGCCCAACTGTTAAAAGGTGTTAAAACTTATCTCCACCAGCAAGTAAAATGTCCTCTGCTGTCGCCTTCCCCAAGCCACTTTATCCAAGGCAGAGTTTCTCAAACTGTACAAAACTTGTGTGTGAGGCAAGCTGCTCATGTTAAAGCCCTGTGTAGGATCTCCTGGCGATAGGGGGCTTTCTGCCCACTCCATCAGACAAGCGTTGTATTCATGCAGAGGTGAGTTGCATGCTGGGACAGGCAATCTGGGCCAATGGCTTTTGGACTGGGTGACACAAAGATCTCTTTTAAACCTCCTCCTACATCCAGAGTGGACCTTCTTTATGTTTTGCGCAAAACTGTAAAAGGCTGACATTTTTCTGCATTAATTAGTGCCCGCGCCCTTTATGTCTCCTGAAAGATTTATGTCTTTTTATGAATGCACCAGCTCTGTGGTGACTGAGCTCAGTTATTTCTGTGGAGGTACAATGCACACATTGGCCTCTTGGAGATGAGGAACACAAAGAGAGCAAAAGAAGTCCCATTATAAATACTCATCTGAGACAATGAGCTCCACTTCTCCAATATCTTTGAAAAACAGCTCAAGGGTTAAAACAACATGCAGTTTGGCTTTGTTCAGACTGCCGGCACATCAGATCTTTAAGACAGACTGACTGCACGGTTATTTGCAAGTGATCAAATCTGATTGGTGTGCCCAGACATCACCAACCGATCTGCATGGGTTGCTGCGGTAATGACGTAGGCGTCAGTAACTACGTACACTGGTGACATGGCTTTCCAACGCGGAAACATGAGAAATCCATCGTCTCGCCCTCTGAACAATGGCGCTGTCAAGTCGCGGTGCAGAACTCCTCCGTTGCACCAAACAAACTCTGGTATACATGGATTCAACTCAGCCACTCTAATGCACTTCTGTCACTCTGGATTTAACGTTGTCATTGTGTGTCGCATTGCGAGTGACGCAAAAGACACTTTGAAATCAGATTTGAGTGACCAGAGCATCCAGACTGAGATGCATCTGTAGAAATCCAATTGGAATTGCATTTCAAACCATCTCCAAATGTGGCTTGGATCCGATTTGCAAAAATCGCATTTCATGTGGCTTTTTTGCTGTCCAGACTTTCTAAAATCAATCTGGATAAAATCTGGATATGCCAAAAAATGTATTTGGGCTGGCAGTCTGAACAAGGCCTCAGATATTCTCAAGTCAAGGCATAATATTTTCCCTGGTGTTGCTTAAAGACTGATGCACTGCTATTATGCATCTAAAATGGGAGAAGAAATACTGTGAGAATGTGCTGCACCGGCCGGGGGAAGGGAGGGACGTTGTCACACACAACGACCCACATGTCCAATTTTGGGATAAGAAATTAGAGGGTAGGATGGGAGCCGGTTTGCTGCTCAGCTCTGGGCTTTGCAGACATATGGTAATAATCTGAAGCAGCTTTGAGCACGCGGCTTCCCTTTTAATGAAGAGAGCAGTCGTACAGCATGAGAACTGGGCTGCAAATACAAGGGCCAATTTCCACCTACTGCAGAAAACAAAGAGGGAAGCAGAGGAGGTATTAAGACAGCCTCGCTTTCATCATCATCCATCAGATCACCTTTTAATAAAAAAACGCTTTTTGAGCCATCACAAAGCCAGAGAGTACCTGTCTCCGTTATGGCACTAGTACGGACAATCAACTCCATTTTGATCTGATCTCACGCAAAAAATATTGAGCTTATAAAAAAAAAAAATTGTATAACATTAATTTAGGAATGGACTCAATGAAAACACATATTGTTTCCACAGAGAGGGGCTCTGGCAGCTGTGGGCTGGTACACATGATTTGGGTCCAGTCATCCATTAAGAGAGCGAAAGTCCAATAATCACGACCAGGATGTAGGTGAATGTACTTCCACCACCAAAACATATTCCAGAGTTTTGAAAACCTTGTGAAAGACGGATATTCTGATGGGTCAAAGTCCAAAAACACTTTATCCTACATTTCCCACGATGCAACTCAATCTTTTAATGAGACCCTGCATGCCTCCGAAACACCTGCATCTTTCTAACCCCTCACCACCAGTTCAAAATGCAGACTTAAACTTTTTTAGGCTCAAGCTCAAGCTGAGGTGACATCACGAAGTGAATGAACGAATTTCTAAAAAAACTACTTTTTCCAATATAACACAGATTTGCCAGTGAACACAATAAAACATTGAGTTCTTACAAATTTATTTCAGTCTGAGCATTTTTATAACAAAAACTAATGTTGAGTGACTGAGACAGAAATAACATGCAAAACCTCGTATAGAGTGCCAAGGATGAATGAACTTGCTTCTCAATAGAGTCACACTCACCAAAGCTATTTAAATGTTAAACGCCATTATGAGACCAATCATGAATCCTACAACAAGTTCATAGGTTTTCCTGTGCAGCACTCAATCACATGCTGGCCCCCTGAATTGGCGTTCAGTCATCAAAACTCTGAGAACCCCTGCAGTAGAGTATTAGTGGTGTGTTGAGAAATGAGTGTGTGAGCGGTTGCAGTACGGCAAGACTGTAAATGAGCCTGTTGGAGTGTGTGTGTGCTGCAGGGAAAAAAGTGAGTGTTGACAGAGGGAGTGCAGTTGAAGGCTTGTGCGTGCCCATGTGGAGGAGGTTTTGGGTTATATTTAGCAAGGTGGCCCATCAAACAGGCCAAGGTTAACCCTTCAACGGCAAACTAAGACGAGGAGCAGACGTCTCTGTGTGAATCCTCTAAAAGGGAAAAAATGCAAAAGATTTAGATCCATTTCAGTTTCATCAAAGAGCCACTCTAAAAACTTCCAGCCAGACTGTCTGTATCTCTGTCTCAGACACAGAATAATGAGTACAGCCTGCGCCTGGTCATTGATTCATCTGCATAACTTACATCCTGCTGCTAACAAGACTAAGAGTCTGCAACCAATGATAGCAGCTGTCAGCCTTGCACAATGGAGCTTTGAGCTAAATGCTAATGATGTTAGTTTTATATAAGAGTTTTGCAATGTAGGTGGAACACAACAAGACATTTTAAGACATCACCTTTGGCTTCAGGAAATTCTGACTGTGACAAATTGAGATTCTTCACCGATTTCTGACATTTTATAGACTAAACTAGTCTTTGAAAAAGTAACTGGCAGATCAATCCATCATGAAAATAATGGCCAGTTGCAGCCCAGGTATAATGTTTAATACCAGTTTAATAACTATAGCAGGGTTAATGTTTTTGGTCAACCATCTTTATGTTCACCATCTTAGTTTAGTGTGTTAGCATCAGGGTGGGAAATTCATCTATCGGCCACTGACTGATAAATGTTCAAATTCACCAATTACTCAATAGTACATCATTATTTTGGGTCTGAAATCTACCAGCCACTTTCATACTTACTAGCATTTGGGTGATGAATGGTGTTAATTTCCCATCCTGGGTAGCATGCTAACATTTACTAATTAGCACTTAACACAAAGTTACCTACAGCTGAATCGTTTTGCAGGTCATTGGTAATAAACTAAAGTTATGGACCAATTCAAATTTAGACCAAGGTGATGGATGTAAATAATAGTGAAGTGATCACCAAAGCTATTACGGTTCATCCTGAGGGGGACATGAATGTTAAAAACCAAGCAATCCATCCAATAGTTGTTCAGATATTTCAGTATGGATCAATGGACATTGTACAGCCAAAAACAGCTCAATGTTACACTACAACCAGCAAGATTTCACACAGCTAAATCTAAGAAGGGACTGGGTACCTACCACAACAAATAAACAAAACAAGAAGATTGTAACCATATCATCAACAGATGTATTAAAATATTTTAGTTTGATGATAATATAAACACTGACATATCAACCATCGGAACCTTGCTGCAAGAAGAGTGTGTGGAGGACCATCCCCACCAAATGAATTACTATGAGACGTCATGTAATTTAACTGTCCGTCCTTAAACCAGCAGTTCACAGGGACAAACAACCACTCTTCAACTTGTTGATATGAATAATCCCATAATTGAAACAATCTGGTTAAAATTGCAGTGGGGGCTGCCGTTGAGAAGCCAATAACAGAGTCAACAGGAATCAAAAACACTTATTCCCTAAAAGTACAGTTATTGTCATGTGGAAGGCAGCAATACGCATAAACAGTCATTTAGCAAGGGTGGAGGTTATGAATGTGGAAGGACACATTCAGAGATAAACATTTGCAGTTATGTTTCTGAAGTTAAAGGTGTGTGAGTGTGTGTGTGAGACCTTAACATAGCCCCTCTAATTATCTGCTGCATAGTATGAAGAGGAGCAACTCACTGTTGGTCTATTTACAACATGGGGCCTGAAGGGTGACTGACAATGTGGATGTTTTTTTCTAATCGTATAAAATGTAAAGATAAACACTGACCAAGACCAAATATACAAGCCTGCACGAGATTAAAGTCATACTGCATGCAAATGAAATAAAAAGCCCAACAGCTCGTTCTCTATCTGATGATGCAAAACAGCAGAGCAGGACGAGGACAGAGGAGACCCCTCAGGGCGAGAAAACAGTACATCATCTGAAATCTGAACCCAAGAACATGTCTACTGTTGTGGGATGTCCCACAAAAATGAGAATAACAGCTATACAAAGTGCTGAGAATGAGGGTAATAAGAGCTGAAGAGTTAAGAGTAGTAGAACAGTCGTAGCTTCTGTGTACTATCAGCCATTTCCAAGTGTTCTGGCAGTCCATTGTAAGAGAAAGGGATGATGGGAAAAAATATGGGGGGGGGGCTCCAGCTATGAGCACATTTATGACTTCATCTGTGACTGAAAACAGCAACACTGACACTGTAGTGAGGGTCACAATTCCTGTTATATCTGTGATTATATTTGTGATTTTAAAAGAAGAGTTTGAAATTTTGGGAAATGCTCTTTTTTTGCTTTTTTACTGTGAGTGAAATGAGGAGATTGACACCATTCTAATCTTAAATACTGGAAACAGCTAGAGCTTGAACTAGTACTTTGTAATATTCCTTTTCTTTTTCTGAATGCAAACAGTGTGTCCGGTGGTTGTGCATGAAATGAAAAAGGCTTTTTTTCATATGACCTTTATGTGCTCCCTGCTGTAGTGAAATACACATGCAGGAAGTGCAGTACAGAGAGGATGAGATACGAGGAAGGAAATTAATTTTCTGTCAGACACAAGGAAGAGAGTCGTTGCATCTGTGCTTGGTTTGTTTTCCATTATAGTTTGTAACACATATCAAATCCAAAGAGAGAAAAACAAGCTGCACTGCAAGGCTGACCAGTATTTACTGTGGTACAAGTAAGGACAAACTTGCACTCTTTAAGCCATTTTTAAGATCAAGAGTACAATCAAAATTACCACTACACATGAAAAACTTATTACAGAGCCTGGCGTGTTAGCAACAACAAATGCAGTGCAGGGCCTTCGTAAAACAAAGAAAGGTTGTCGTGCAAAACTATCAAGATGAGTTGAAACGTCGGGATAATTATTCTTAAGCAGTTGGATACAAGAGAGAAAAACAAAAAAGCTGTGACCTGGAGCGCCATCAGGAAAAGGCAGAAGTGCAAAGAGTGGAAAAGAGAAAGGAAATTACTGCCGGGAAAAAAAACAGAACAATGGAAAGAGAGTCTGAAGAAGGAAGTTTGAACTGTAACAAGCCACGAGCCAGGCAGAAATCAAACACACAAACACAGACACAGACACACACACACACACACAAACACAGACACACAGACAGACAGACAGACAGACAGACACACACACACACACACACACACACACACACACACACACACACACACACACACACACTATGGCATATGCACCCAGATTATACCAGTCTAGTCAGCAACACTCCAAAGGTTCCTCTGCAGCCTTCTCAGATTAAACCCACCACCAATCTGCTACAGATAACTATCTCACCACAAAGTCCATTCAGGAGCCGTTCTGGAGCTTTTGATCGTATTGCATGACCTTTATCAGCAGACGGGAGTTTGCCCAGTTGTCATGGAAGTGCAGATGTTCAATCCATTTTTTTTAGAACTTTCTGAGCAAAGTCCATCAGCTGATGAAGATCATGTGATGTGATCAAAAAACGCCACAGCAGCAACTAAATGGTCCTTGTGCTGACACTATTTTCTCAACTGCTGTACCAACATGAACCTCATCGTCCTTAAAGTGCAAAAAAATGGAAAACTGAACATCTATTATTCCATCCCAAGTCCATCTGCTGATGTGTGATTGAAAGCTCCAGAACAGTTGCCAAACAGACCATGTGGTGAGACGGTTTTCTCAGATGCTGTTCAAGAACTTTCAACCACATTTAATGCGAACATGGACAAGAAGGCCAATAGAAATTCTCCTACAATCATGTGATATGATTAAAAGCTACCAAAGAGCAGCTACTAAATGGACCTTGAGATGAATTTTTTTCCGCTTTTTTTGCTTACTGATTAACAAATACATCTGAGATGAAGATCGAGATCACGATGAAGATCATGGGAAATGATTGAAAGTTCTAGAACAGCTGCTAAATGGAGCTTAGTGAAACTTTTCTTAACTGCTGTTTCCGAGGTCAAAATAAACTTTGGTCCTCAGCTTTAAAGCCAACATGGACAAGAAACACTTCAAGTGCAACAAAAAACTGGAAATTTGAGCATCTATGACAGGAAAGCAAAGTCTGTGCCGATGAAGATCACGTGATCGAAAGCTCCAAAACAGCTACTGATGGACCTTGTGGTGAGATTATAGGCTACAGCTCTGCAGCGAAATTGACAGTAACTAATATTCCCACCTCAACACATCAGCTCACAAATGACAAAACTACTGTTGGGCTTGAACTAAACCAACCAAAACACACTCATGAGCCAGAGCATCATGTACCCTTTCATCTGATCATCTTTTATGATGGCCCACACTCTAACATCCTAAAAGTTCACGAAAGACTAAGAGCTGAGATTTCTGGTCCTTGTTTTTGTTTTTCTGTGGTGGACAGAGACCAGACAAGACATCTGGTCCCAGATTAGACCAGTGTGTTTAAGACAGGCTTAAGACTCCGGTGGCCTGGAACAGTGAAGGGTTCCAGACTCAACCAATTAAGGCTGCTAAACTTTAACTCACTGTATGAACCCGTGAACTGCCCGCGATGCATACATCACACACGTAAAGACCACCAGTGAGAGCTTAAAGCTGAAACAATTAATCCAGCAATTGATTAATGGACTAACAGAGTAGCTACTAATCTGAAACAGTTCTGAAAATTCTTTAATGCTTTGGGTCATTTTGTGAAGCAAAATGAGAACGAGTCAGTGGTGGAATTTCTTGAAATATGAATATGTATTTGTTTTTCTTAGTCTGCCATTATTGTACTTGGGCTCTCTTGGGCTACGGGATATTGCTTTTTTTTCACAATTTTCTGATTGTTCTAATTGTTATTTGCAGCCCCAGAAAAGTCTTAGAATATTAAGATTTTCACTTTGATCTGAATTATGAGGAGCACAGATGGCAGGTTTGGAGGAACAACACAGTAAATAGTGATGGCTGGAGATTTACAAGAAGCAAAATTCATCATCTTAGTTTATGCTGAAGGCCTTTTATCATAAAGAGAAACTCAGATCAGGGTGTACTGTCCTCTCTGACTAAAATACCCTTGCCTCCAGCTGGGATAATTGCTCAGGTCACTTGCCAAATCCAGCCATTAACTTTGATGACTGGAGGAAAGCATGAAACAAAGATCTTGTGCCTGAGGATCAAAGTCATGAGAGCTCCTCTGTTCCCCTTCACATCTGACAACACAGTGAATCACACAAGGTGTCTCTGAAAGAATAAAGGTGACTCATATTGAGCTGATAGTGGCATGCACATGGAAAAGGCTGATCAACTTCATGCATTTTTACTTACTGAGTCGTAATCTGAGACCAAGCCAGCTCCTCGGTGGCGATTTGTGCAGGACTGAATTCATGCTCCACTTGTTTGGCACCATCTATGCATGCAATCCTTCCTGAAAGACCTCCTGCAGCAACACCAGCTCCTCTCAGCTCTGTCTGTCCCAATGCAAATCGCCCAGCAATGTTTAATTAGCAGTCTCCTCTATGGCATTCTCATATTCTCCCCATGTCTGCAGTCGCCCTCCTGCAGGATCTGGTCGCTGTCGAGCAGACTCACATCCGACTGAATGCACAGAAAACAGGGGCCAAAAATCATCCCTCAGTTTCATACAAAGAAAAGTTTGCACAGGTCTAATAAGCACTGAGACACAGCTGCAAGTTGGACGCCGAGCTAAGCTGCAAATAACCTGTTGCTGGCTGCACACATGCGAAAAAGAAAATCTCCTCGACGTCCAGCGAAAAGGTCCGTCGGCAAAGCTCGGTCCAAAAACCTTTTTCTGGGGCTTTAAAACAGCAGATTCTCGAATGGAGTTCCGTCTATCAACTTCACACGACGTGCCGCTGGAGCTGAAGGCATTAAATCCGCTGCTTCGTCTCTGATCAACCACCGGCTCTCCTCCATTCATTCACACAACCTGGATCCACAAAGACACAATGCAGTTTGTCTCTTTAAGTGGCGCAGTGTTTCAGCTAGAGGCGCCAGAGACACCGGCAACTGCTCACACGCCAAACTGCATTCAAATTCTGAGTGATTTTTCACCACACATGCAGGTGTATGTCCCATCGAGTGTGCCATCAAGTTATATCTGAAAATACTCAAAAAGACTGAACACATTATTTAAAATTAATATTAATTATTATTAATTTATTAATTAATACCTTTTCTTCATTCCACCTTAAGTAGAAGAAATTAATGAATTACCTGGCAACTGTTGATTTTGTCAAATGTTGTTAGCAGATTTCCGCTAGTGCTAGCTAGTATAAGCTAATGCTAACGCTAAAAGTTCTTGAGTTGGTTGAAAACTGTCTCCAGATGAAGTTTTAAGGTTTTTAGCTAACTTATTTAACAAAGAAAAACCTATTAAAAAATATACACACCATGGCTACGTATATGATAAAATGCTAGAAGGGTGAGGATTTTATGCAAAAAGTCAGAATACTTACATGTCTGATTCCAAAAAAGTGGGGACTCTGTAAAACATAAATAAAACAGAATGTCATGGGTTACTAATCCTTTCTGACATATACTCGACTGAAAGCAAAGACAATATATTCAATGTTTGACCTCATCAACTTCACTGATTTTTATAAATATCTGCTCATTCTGAATGTGATGGCAGCAACATGTTTCAAACAAGTTGGGACAGGAGCAACAAAAGACTGTGAAAGTTGTGGACTGATCCAAAAACACCTGTTTGGATCATTCCACAGGTAAACAGGTTCATTGGTAACAGGTGATAGTATCATGATTGGGTATGAAAGAGGAATCCTGGAAAGGCAGATGTACGTCGCTTTGGATAAAAGCTAAATGAAATTGTAGGCTCAGGAACACCGGTCATAAAACTGTTGTCAGTAAACACAGTTTGTGAATATTTGCATTCTGTTGTTATGTTTGATGCAGCGTCCCATCTTTTTTGGAGTCTGGGTTGTACTGATTGTAAACAGTGTCTGAACATGTGCTTGTATGGACTGTCCACAGGGTTTGGATTTCAGCTCCAGGTGGACATGATCCACTTCTTCCCAGTCTCACATGTTGTCCAGCTCTGTCATGGTGGCACCACCCAGTGTCCTGCCCTCACTCCGGAGTTTCTGAGGCTCAGTCGCTTACAAGCAAGGATGAGCGAGGTTCACCACTTTGTGAAAAACTGTGTGGGCAAATAGTCAAACAGGAGGCAACAAGAACAACATTTCTGAATGCTAGGTTTCAATGAATGAAAGAATTTCACCATCTGCAATTCATAATACCATCAAAAGTTTCAGAGAATCTGGAAAAATCTCTGCACATAAAACCAACATTGAATGGCCGTGACCTTTGACCCCAGAGCGCACTGCATTAAGAACATGATTGCATAAATTACTTCATGGGTTCAGGAACAGTTCAGAAAACTATTGTCTGTAAACAAAGCTTGTCGCAGCATGTACAAAATGGACGCAAAGACTCTACCATGCAAAGCGAAAAACCGTATATCAACAACATCCAGAAATGCTGCCGACCTAAAGCTGAAGGTTAGATTTAAGCTTCAGTGTTTGTATTTTCAAACAGTGTGCTTGACTTTTACAAGAGAAAACGATTTAAGGATGAAGAATCACTGATGAGTTTGACAAATTTAACACTATCTAACACGAGTTTGGCTGGAATCTCAGCTGTATAAACTTCCCCAAACCAAATAAAGAGCAGGGCAGAGACGCCATCATTATTTTAAAGCCTGATGTACTCTTGGCTCCAGGCACGCAGTAGATGTTCCAGTCCAAAACAGGTATTTTTCTAATGTAAGCTGCAACCATGTTAGCATTCCTCTTGCCTTTGACAATAACACTTTACTACTATAGGTAGTGTGTGGGCAATATGTACTGCTAATATTCACAGTATTTACATGGGTCATACTTTATTGTCTGATCTTGGGCCCCGTCTTTAAGAGAGTCCCTGTTTTAAAACCTGGTTTTAAGACCAAAATATCAGATTACTGTACAATAATACTGAGGTTGTATACGATGCACATGAAGTGGGAGAAATGGGGGGTTAAAAGTTGTCCAGCAACTCATTTTTGTCCTGAGGACCATGTTGACTTTACTATTTTATTATTTTTGTGTGGTTTTGAAAATCAAACCATATCATGCAATAAGCAGCTAAATCTGTCTACACATAAATTGGCACAAATTTAAATGCTGTCCAGTTGGCAGGTGTCCTTTATAGTTTTCTGGATGTATGAATGACATCCTGTTGAGGAAAAAGAAGGAATGTTTTGCATTTTTGCTCAAGAAATTACCTATTTATCAAAATAGTTGCCGGCTAATTTTCCATCAATTAATTCATCAACTAATCATTTTGGCTCTTAAGCTATTTTGGAGCAGTGCCACCTAACAGTTGATGCTCTATTTGATTTTCATACATGCTTCCTGTCTCCAACTTTGAGGGCAGGTAACAACAGGTAAGTTAAACACACTTCCTTTTCAAGTGTGTAAATAAATAGCGGCCACATCAAATAAATCCAAAAAGTGAAGGAACTGAAGCTTCCACTGAAAAAGTCAGTGGTTTTAGCTTGTTTGATATAATATAATCAATTTAAATGTGTACTCTGCATTGGAATGAATTTCACAGATGTGTGTTGTTATTTCTGATGATGAGGTTCATGCAGACTGCCTGGTGGCACCCCTACAGTGGGATTTCTCTTTGGTTTGCATGAGGTCTATGGGAAAACATCTGAGCTGACAAAGCCAAAACAATGACTCTGCCAAAATGTAGCTGTGTTGTGTTTGTCTGCTCCCACCCTCAATAAAGAGGCGGGGAACAGTGAACAAAGAAAAGCGAGGGGGCAGAGAGGGGATGTTAAAACAGCCCACTTAACAAATTAGCAACTCTTCACTGCGTGAGTGGATGTTTACGACCGAGTCCTCCTTTAATTCTTACAGTCAGATAATTTGAAGGTCAGTCTACATGCACTTACAGGTTGTTCAGATGAGGTTAGTAATTTCTTAAATCAGTCTTGATTCTGAAGCTTTATGAAACATTTAAGTAATTCAGTATTACAGGCCAGTGTCTTGAGTTTTTATTACAGTTTTTCTGCCCTTGAGACTTTTTCTGACTGAACATCTGCTGTTGTTTAGAGCAAAATCTCAACATACATTTGCTGCCCCCTAGAGGTCCAAAAGGTAGCACCAAGAAACAAAAGTGTGTTTAAATTTTTAGCTTTATACCCCACAAATGCCTACATAAGAAATCGTAAACATGTTGCATTTACAAAATGTCTTGAATGACCTACAAGTGCAGGAGCACTTTGTGCCCCTTTAACACAATACCAAATGTACAACAGTTAAAGCAGATTTAGTCAGCAATAAAAATAAAGCAATTTCAGTAAAACCTTTGACTGTCATAAAAACACAATACTGACGAAACTGGCTTCTTTCTTTTGTAAATCCATTGGATTCAGAGAGAATGTGATGTGAGAGATCCCTCATTAACTCTGCCCCGCCCTGTTCTTGACTTGAAGCATTGAATGTAAGCAACATGAAAAGTCTTGGCAGTGGGCATTTTATCCAATAATACAACTATCACAAATGAACAAACTCCTGTGTGAATCAGCATCTGCACTGCATACTGTGATATAGTGATTCCAGATATACTGAAATCTATTTTTTTCTACAAAAACATTGGTTTAAAAAGCACTTGAAAGCAAGAAGAAAAGCACAAAGTGTGAACAAAAGTTGTTTTTCATTTAATATCTGGCAGGTTTTTGTATTGCAGCTTTGGAATGCCACCGACAAAAGAAGAGACACCAAACAAGAGCTTAAACTACAAAGTGTGATATTATTGTCCATGTGACAGAAAACACAGAAAGTCAAAATTCCTTCACAGCGCCATCAAATGTACGTACAGTAGGAGGTTGTAGGACATGGTGAGAACACCCAGGGCTTCAGTCCAGTAACAGGAAGTCAGTCATCTCCTCCTGCAGAGTCTGTGATACTGGCTGTGCAGTCAGACTGAAATCTTGAAATAAAAAACTATCCGGCTCAACCTCAGTTCTGTACATTCAAAGGCCAATGCTGACTGGTTTCGGCGTGAGGCACCAGTCAAGAAGAGTAAAGGGCAATAAACCGATGCTGTGTAGAAAATGTCATTACATCCCTGTTTGACTGGGTCTCATCAGTCCCTTGAAGACTCGCAGCTTTCCTGCACCAGTGAGATCAAAACTGTAGTCTGTAGTGACATAAGGCGTCTCTCCCTCAAAGCCAGGCTGAAACAGAGACAAAGGTAGCATAAGTCATGGTAAAAACAAGCTTTGGACAGATGTTGATGTATCACTTTATATGCTAAAGTGAGGAAAACAATGTGATTTGAAGTGCATTGTGAATGAAAGAAGAGAACAGACCTGTGTTGTGAGGATGCAAGAAGGCAGCGATATCGCTCCCAGGAGTAGACAGTTGACCTTACGAAGGACGGAGGGATCTACAGGCGTCAGCAGAAAGTACAGACCTCGTGCCATGTCAATACCTCGAAGCACACCTGGAACACATTGACATGTAAATACCCTGAATTGTAAAGTTTCAAACACTTTAACCCTAATGTTTTGTTTGGGGTTCCTGGAGACCCAGGCCCTCGTTAAACATACTTAGCATTCTTTTATTACCTTGATACTTCATGACTTCTGGTAATTTTATGAGAACTGCTTCTAAATATGATTTTTGTTATTGGAGTTTTATAACACATTGTTCATCATTCTAAAATCTAACTGACCCCAAACATAAGTAACATCACTATACAGAAGAACATACTATACATTTCTTTTTTTGTGAATGACTTTGTGGCAAATAAATTCAATGTATACTTGTTCACGCATTGCCTATATAAACATATAAATCATGACATTTTCCTCAAAAACAATGTACACAAAAATAATCCCTCTCAACCCTCATTTATGACCCACTGGAAGTGCGTGGTGGTATCTGCAGACTACCAGCCCTCTGCCTGGATTTCCTTTTTTTGCTTCAGGGTTCAGGATGTTTCTGGGCGATTGACAGTGGGTGTGTAGCCCCCAGCCAATAATAGAGTGTCATCAAATGAGTAAGTTTAGTTTGTGGTAGAGGAAAGGGTTACCACTATTTTATACATACTGAGATAAGGTCAGAAAACCAGAAAAGACCTCAAGCAATAAGGAAGTAAAGCCACAGTCATCAACCAACAACAACCAAAGGATCAAATTACATATTGATTTAACCGTTCATACAATGGTCAGGCAAGTACGTACCAAAGCCCACACAGGGGCAGATGGGTGGCTGTGACAGCAGGACTGGGCCTCCCCTGCTGGTTACTTTCTCTCCCAGGCAGCAGAGTCCCACCAGACTGGCATTGGCAGCATAAAACATGTGACTGGGCACGACATCGCAGTGGATCACACCTAAAGCCACTGCTGTGTGGGGCACCTATGGGCCAGAGGGAGGATAATTAGGTAATTATTAACACATTATTTCCACACAAACAGATATGTATGTAAAAAATAACAGGGAGATACAAGCTGGAACTATTTCTTAGCTGGGAGCAGTGACTAATAAAATGTACAGGTGCAGTTTGTTGAATTTCTTCGGAACAGAGCCTTGCCCCAGGGCTAGCTGACTTTACTTCCACTATTTAAGCTAAGCTAATCGCCCGCTGGCTCCAGCTTCAGATTTAGTGTGCAGACATGAGTCATTTCCATCTTCTCACCTAACTCTGTGCAAGTAAGCGAATAAGCAAGTTTCCCAAAATGACTACTCCTTTAAATGCTGGGACAAGCAAATGCAGAAAATGTGATGTCAATGTCATGTGGTGGTGCCACAAAAATGTCACTTCTATCAAGAACACATCTGCAGCAACATGGTTCTCATATACCTGGTATGGGGTGAGGCTGTGTAGAGGTCGAACTGGTCCAGGATCAGGAGACTGCAGCTGACTCAGGTAGGCCAGCAGTGACAGCTCTCTCTGCTCATTACTGCGCTGGTGCTTCCTGTCAAATATAATGCACCCACACGAAATTATGTAAAAATGAAAGTTTTAAGCTATTAATGCCAACACAGGCGGATAGTGGTGTACTCACGCTGTTCCTTGGCGGCCAACCCCTTGAAACTCTGTTTGTACAAGAAGGTGAGTGTAACTCTGGGGGGGACTGTGGCTCTCTGTAAACTCATCCAGAGCGGTCTGGGCCGGTGGGTGCGTGTGGCAGCCGTGTGCTGTCCTCAGAAACTCTGGAGTGAGTGCGGGACACTGGGTGGTGCCTCCATGACAGAGCTGGACAACATGTGAGACTGGGAAGAAGCGGATCATGTCCACCAGGAGCTGAAAGCCAAACCCTGAGGACAGTCCATACAAGCACATGTTCAGACACTGTTTACAATAAGATAAGAGATAAGATATGACTTTATTAATCGCACAACGGGCAAATTTTCAATTTACAATCAGTGCAACACTGAGTCCAAAAAAGTTGCTGGCATCAAATTATATATTTATAATGTATATTATACTTAAATATATATTTACAAAAATCAATGTTACTGATGAGGTAAAACATTGAATATATTGTGTCGTTGTACTGTTTTCAATTGAGTAGATGTCAAAAAGCATTAGGAACTTATCTCATCCTATTTTATTTATGTTTTACACAGTGTCACAACTTTTTTGGAATGGCATTGTATATTTAAGTTCGTCATTTCTTTCAATGCTGCTCTGGGAGGCGCCTGAGCTGACCTTTGCCCCAATGGTGTTGATTAAGGGATTCCAGGTAGCGGTCTAAGTCTGACTCGCATGATGACTGACCATAGTAGATCATGTGCTCTGGTGTGCACTGATGCGTGAAAGGAGGACCTGAAAAATAACCCAACATTAGTCTACTAATCCCATTTTACAGAAACAGAACAGAGAAAACACATGGAAAAAATGTGTTAGAGAGTTAACTAGTGAGTTTCATATTTGCAGGTAGTTTGATTTTGTAATGGATGGATGGAGCCAGGCCTTTAAAAGACAAAATACTTATTAAAACCTACTAAAAGCTGCTGTGAACCATGTATGTTTAAAATAGCTAATAATAATAGTGTTTTAAAAATGCAATAAATTAAAAAAATCTATGGAATCAAGCAACAATTGATCCAGGATTAAATAATAAGATGTGTAGACATGATGTGATGTAACAAGAGGATAAAAACATACCCAGCAGTGGTTCTCTGACAGTCGACAAAGACAGGCAACCAGCAGGGGTGAACTCCGTTTGACCCAGGTCACCTTCCAAATAATCTACACTAGTTGTGCTACAGACACACAAATATACACACTTAGTTTCTTATCAAAACACATAAGAACATACTATCATCCTGTATGTCACACTGACTACTTTGACATCTCAATATAAACTGTAATGACCTTTATGGGAATGTTATGTCAGTGGATGCAGCAAATTGTAACAGACAACAAACAACAAAGAAATAGAGACAGAATAATAGAGTACACAGGGTACAGCACACAGGGATCACAGCAACATGCAAATACAAACTTCAACATGAGATTGTGTTAAAAGAGATGAACTACAAATACAGATCTAGCATATAAATATAAAAATAAACATATATTTTATATACATACAGAGAAGAACTTACTGATTTAGTAAGGTGTTGATGAGGGTGCGAATAAATGTAGACTTTCCCACATTCTTGGCACCACAAATGAAGATAACTGCACAACCATCCATGTCCCCTGTGAATGAAAAGGGAACAGTGTCACAGCTTGAAACAATGAGAGGAAGAAGAAGAAGAAGAAGAAGAAGAATGTCTCTGTTCTCTCACAGGCTGCATTTGTGATGGAGTTTTAGATGTATTTTGCCATTGAGGCGAGAATTAACAACCATCATGAGGGACGCTCGCCTTTTTTTGGGGGGCATTTTATGCCTTTGTAAGATAGTGATAGTGGACAGATGACAAGAAATAAGAGAAATGCAACAAAAGTCTCTGGCTGCTGTTCCGGGTCGCCCCTACACCATGGGGTCCTAGTCATTTTTATCATTTATCAGATATGAGAGTTACATGTATTACTGTTGTGACACTGACAAAACAAGGTGAATGTCTAAAAGGAGCTTACCTCTGCAGGCGCTGACCACTGTGTTGAGAGCATCTCTGTAGCTCTTTGACATGTTCAGGCCCTCAATGGTGCTGACTAGAGGAATCATGCCCAGACCATTGAGTGGAGTGTCAAGAACAGCTGACATGAGTTCACTCTGCAAACAAGTTGGGAGAAGAAGCTTCTGTTAGACATGTGTAAGATTGATCTTTCAAAATTACCTCAAGATTAATATATATATATATAAATCCTAACGGCCTCATAATCTCCTGATTCCAGTTCTAATCCAAATTCAGTGTAGTTTAACTTCTTGTGATTAGGTGAATATTGACAGTAGCTTATTGTACAAAGTTACCATCAAGGGACTGAATAATTCACTGAGATCTGTGAAGCTGGCCAGAAACCGTGTCAGAGGCGTCTCCATGGGCTCCAGTAGGATGACGGATGAGTTTGACGTAATCCTTTTAAGCAACTTCTTTCGTGATGCTGCAAGACACACATTCAAATAAGTTTAAGAACAGAAATAGAATACATTTATATTATATCACTCTCTTTCAACATTGCTGCTTATGGGTCTACCTGATGGCAGATACTTCTGGAGGATGGGTGAAGCCTCCGTTCTGTCATCTCTGGTGTGATCAGAGCTTTCCAGTGCTCTAATGGTCAGTGGACAATGTGAGGCAGGGGAAAAGAGTGGATATGACTCCTGGCCTTCCTCAATGGTGAAGCCCATCACTTCTACCCGACCATACAGACAGGTCAAAAAGCACTTCCCACGGAAACACAGGGTCTGCAGGAGAGTCGTGTAATACCCAGTCACAGAAACTGACTACATCAGATAAAGACATGATTTAACATTGCCAGAATTAACCTGAGGCCTACCTGATCCTTCTGCATGACAAGTACTGCGTGATTTTGTCGATCATCTCTCTCTGCACAGAAATGGAGAGACTCTCCCTCCAGTCTGCCTGGTCTTAAATCTTCCAGATCACCTGAGGTCTCCATGCCATTCCCATGGAAGGACTGGGAATACTCCTTCCAGTCCTGTGAGTCATTTGACTCGTTGTCCATTGTAAACACTGAACTTCCATTAGCCTGTGTGTGAGATTTCTTCAATCCAGACTGAGGAGTGTTATTTCTCTTGGAGTCATAGACAGATTTAGCCTTGTTCTTCAGTCTCTTGACGGTGGGTTTCTTCTTCACAGATGCCTGGTGTTCCTTTATCACATTGGCCATGACAGGACTGGAGTTGAGGTCTGAAGAGGTGATGGGAGGCCTGCACCGTTTGCCCCTCACATCCTTCCACTTCTGAGATTTAACATGACCCTTAACCCGTGTGGGTTTGTTCACCTTCATGTTCCTGTAAATCAACAATTATTCATGTGGGTGCAGATGAAAAACAAAAGGGAGAGCCTGCAAAAAAACAAAGGGGCAAGACAATTAGCATCTGAAAGAACAGGTGTTACCTACACGAACAAAGAATGACAACAAATTATCATTCATTTATTATCTCATTCAACACTAACGTTATTTATTTACATATTAGCCACAGCTAGCTTGATTTTGCATAGCAGTTGAAAGCTGAGCTAGGCTAGTTAACACATATATTCCTTCTACGTTACTTTCTCAATAGATGAGACTGAGTAATAAATAAATATATCCATATATACAATGCAAAAAGAAAGCAGCTGTCAAGGCAAAACAATGCAACGTGATTTTAAACTTAGCTTTAAGTTACCAAGGCTAACTGCTAACTGCTAGCCAACGTTGTTGCATGATTCAGATGGAGAAAACTTACCCACCGCTTCAGATAAAACAATGCAGAGTTGAAGAAGTGACCCTTGATCGTGATTTTACTGAATGAATAGCATTTATATTTAGTTAAAGTGGAAGCAGGGAGGTGGTTAACTGTAACTAAAACAATGCTAACAGGCTAGCATATCGTTACAATACATGTGTGAGCCACAAACAGACGCCGCTTCTGGATGGTCGACTATGAGTTTACCCGGAGTGTTATTATTGCCCACGACGTTATGCCACACTTTTTTACTGCATTAACACGAAAATAAAAATAATCAAAAAGCATTTAGCAACAAACAATCATTTTCTTTGTCTTCATTTTATTGCTACTATTGTGCATGTTGATGTTTAATAATGGACGACAAACATTTATTCCGGAGTTCGGTCGCGTAAACTGCGTCACATCCTCTTCCTTTTGCAGTTTTTAGGGGCCTACAAGAAACGAAAAGAAGGCGATTGTATCGGCATTGCTACCTTTTCAAACTAGTGACAGTAAATAGACCGAAGCGGACTCAGCTCGTCTACAAATGAGAATAACTAGTCGGTTTTGATCGATCCTCCAGATGTGAGTCTCTAATTGCAGCTGCGCCCGTCCAGCTAAGGGAGCGTCATAAAATATGTGCTAGGAAATAAACGTCGAGGTGCGCAGGTAACAAGGGGTTTGCGATAATTTAAAGAAAAGCAGTGTCAACAGTAGAAATGTGATCAATCCTGGAAAAAACAGTAGACTTTTGTTTTAATAATTAACCTATTTAATGTGGCAGCTGTCATTGACGCAAATGTTATTCAGTTAGCTCAATGCTGAAGAAGTGGATGATTTAACCTGATGCAATACCAATTGAAAATATACAAATATGCTATTTTTCATGTTCCAAAATTTCTAATGAACTCTGTATAAAGTATTAGCAGCCTCATAGTTGTTAAATTATCAGAATTAACTTTACTGGCCAAATGTGTTTTGGCATACAGGGAATGTGACTCAATATATTTACATACAAATATTCAGGAAGGTTCAGTGTTGCAACTGATGATTATTTTCATTATTGATTAATCTCCCAGTTAATTTTTGATTAATCTTTTTAGCCATAAAGTGGTGAAACCTGCTCATCACAATCTCTGTAAGCCTAATAAGGCACTCTCAAATTGCTTGTTCTATTTGACCATCGGCCCAAACATTCCTATCACATGGGAGCAATAAAAACTGCAATTCCTCACATTTGAGAAGCTATTGCCAAATATTTTTTTTGCCATTTTTGCTCAAGAAAATGGCCTAAGCATCTAATCAATCATCAAAATAATCTAAATAATCTAGAATGACAGACATACAGCTCAAACGAGGACAAGCCAACAGAGATAAGAACACATAACATCAGTCAATCAACAGAAGATTAATCTGCAGCTATTTTGATAACTGTTAATCACTTCAGTCAGAAAATTACCAAGCATTTTTTTACACGTCAGCTCTCTTTGACATATGTGGTGGTTAATTGAACATCTTTGAGTTTTGAACTGATGGTACAATAATCATAAAACAAGGAATGGGAGTGCAAAGTGTGCTGGAATCAATATTATAAGGGTGCTGTAATAAGTCATTTTATTTACATACAGTATCATATCTCTGTGTCTCATGCAGCAGGAGGCTACAGTGAAACTGGAGGGATGCCTGCAACAGAGAGCAACCATGCACAGCGTGTCCTGTCCTCCCTGAACCAGCAGAGGGCAGTAGGGAGGTTTTGTGATGCAGTGTTAAATGTAGGAGGTGGGGTGGTCTACCTGGCCCATCGCAACATCCTTGCCTGTTTCAGTGAACTATTCCAACAGTCCAACATGCCCACTGCACCATGCATGGAGTTCTGCCTTCAGGAGTGCCCCAACGATGGCCTGGAGCTGCTCCTGAACTTCATCTACACAGGAGAACTGAAGCTGGACCTTGACAACCTGGACAAGGTGCAGCGTGCAGCAGCCAGCCTGGATGTACCAGAAGCATTGGCACTCTGTCAGCAGTTCAAGGAAACCTCTGAGGATCCTGCACCTTTCAAGCGTAAAAGAGGCAGACCTAGAAAGGCTGCATCAGATACAACCCCTCCTTGTTCAGTCAAGGAAGAGAACCCACTTAATATCACAAAAGATGAGTCCAGCTTTGATACAACCACCGCGACCACCACCCGCTCTGGTCGTGTTGTGAAGGGCCCCAGGCGACTTGTGACTGATGAGAGCCTCACCACTGATTTTACAGACAAATCCAGCAAGAAGCCTCAACTTATTCCCACAGAGAGAGAAAGTGGAGATGTTGTTGTGGAGAACCAAAACCCAGATCAACCACCTGGTGAAACTGAGGTAGAATACACAAGCATATGTAGGACAGATATTACTGTGATTGAGCATTTGCACCTACATGTAACTGTGCAACTAATGATGAGTTTAAATAAAAATAAATATGGTGGTTATTATTTCACCTGTCTTGTGCTATTTGCAGGTAACTGAGCTGCAGATTGATGTCAATGACAATGGCGTTATTCAGGTAATTGAGGAAGTAGAAGAGGATGATGATGTGGGGGATTTTAAGAGGATCCCTGAAGACACAGATGAGGAGTATGTGCCCATTACCGAGCCCAGTTCTGTTTCCCCGTCCACATCAACAGCACGGAAGCGCAAGGCCCTTTGTAAAACAGACAAAAGCGAGAATGGTGAGGCTGTGGAAGAAGACTCCAAGAAGGACTCAGTGCAGTGTCCCATCTGTGACAAATCCTTCAAGAGCAAATACTACCTCAAAGTCCACAACAGGTATACATCTTCAATATTTTACCTTGAAATGACCGTTGAAAGAAAAGCCGCTAATGTGTGTTCTTCACAGGCGACATACAGGGGAGAGGCCCTTTGGCTGCCTTAAATGTGGAAAGAGGTACTTCAGGAAGGAGAATCTCTTGATACATGAGATCAGAGACTGTGCGAGAGTACAGGTGAGTAAGATACACATGTTTAACATGAGTTAGCTGTCTATAAAATCCGTCTCCAATATCAAGTAAACATGAGTGTTTGTGCTCTGTTTAAATTACAGACGTACACCTGCCTGACATGCTCCTCAACATTTAATGGAAAAGAAGAGCTGCGTCTGCATGTCGTCTCCCACACAGGAGATATGCCCCACAAGGTTCAGCCCACGCTGAATAAACACAGAACATAGCTTATAACTGATTATATCAAATCTATCATTAGTTCTCAAATATGCCTTCATTGATGTGGTGTCATGTTTCACAGTGTTCAACATGCCCTGAACAGTTCATGCACAAGAAAAACTTGACGATACACATGATGAAAGTCCATGGTTATCCCAAACCACATGCTGTAAGTTTTCATTGCTGTCTTTCATTGTCTGATGTACAGTAAATAGTGATTTCATGCTTTAAATTGTGTTGCAAAACCCTTTGCCTTTTCACTTTCAGTAAAAGTCTCTTTTGCATCTAATTTATAAGCTTGTAGTTTTAATTCTGCTGAACTCTGTTTTACTTTTTAGTGTCCCCAGTGCCCTAAAACCTTCTTAACTCGGACGGAGCTGCGTGTGCATGAAGCAGCCAAACATCGAGGAGAAAAGCCGTTTGTGTGTGAGGAGTGTGGCCATCGAGCCTCCAGTCGAAACGGCCTGCAGATGCATATCAAAGCCATTCACAGGTATGTTTGTTTTTGTCTGTTACAGTACTGGTTTCGATCAGACCATAGGGACCTAACAACTCTGGGAAATTAAATTATATTGGTACCTGTAAATTTGGACATCGTTTTCATGCAAACTCTGTTAGCATTTGTGAAGATTGTTCAGTTAAGTTTTTTTGTTGTGTTCTGCTTCACAGAAATGAGCGCCCTTTTGTATGTAATTTATGCGGCCATGCCTTCTCCCAGAAGAACAACCTAAACATGCACCTGCGTATCCACAGTGGTGAGAGGCCATACCAGTGTCACCTCTGTGGCAAAACCTTCAGGACGCAAGGTAACTTCCTGGTCTGCTGCCGTCTTCATCACCATAAACATAACTATGTTGAACAGACTGGATCAGAGGTTTTCAGACTGTGATGGGCGTCTTTCTAATCATGCACCTAAACATGCACAATAATAAAACATACAGTAAAAAAGACCTGAGACAAAAAAACCTATATTAGAAGTTGAAAAGAAAGGCATTAACATTTTTCGTGTTACAGCCAATTTATTTTTGATATTACCAAGACTTGCATGGTGTCACAGAATGTGGGGCACAGTGTCAGACTTTGAAAAAAACCTGGATTAGATTAATAAATACATTAATTAATAGATTAATCCAAACACTCTGAGCAGTCAGAGATAAGTTCTTGAACATTCATTTTTTTTCTCTGTCAATGATAATGGCACACTACTGTCTTTCACCTAATAATATATAATTTGTTGTATTAATCGCTGTCTTTTTAACACCAGCCAGTCTAGACAAACACAACCGGACACACACTGGCGAGCGTCCTTTTAGCTGTGACGTTTGTGAGCAGCGCTTCACAGAGAAAGGTGCCCTGGTTCGCCACAAGGCCAGCAAGCACGAGGAAGGCCGTCCCCACTGTTGTCACATATGCGGCAAAACCTTCAAAGGTGAGATATACAAGCTGATTATACAGTATATACTGTTTAATTTCATTATCAGCGAACACATCATGTGATCCTTCTTGTGATTTCTTCACCAGCGAGGGAGCAGCTTCGTGTTCATCTGCGTCGCCATAAGGGCATGAGGAAGTTTGAGTGTATAGACTGCGGCTACAAGTTCACTCGACAGGTAGGCTCACGAGTAGTGCTGCAACTTTTTTTACATTGTCAACTATATCTGCCTCTCACTTTCTGGATGAATTGATTGAATGTCTGCACTCAGAACACGGATTACATACCCTTGGTATCTCTCTCAACCCAACCAAGTTGAGGCAGATGGGCGCCCACCCAGAGCCCTGTTCTGCTCACAGGGAGGTTGTCCTCATGACTCTTGCCAAGTGGCGGCTAATATAGCATATGCCCTGGTTCAGGCTTGGTTCGTGGTAGGAAGACACAGTGAACATAATTGTTTTTGCTTTATTGACTCATTGGTTTATAAAAGCTAGCAGAGGATGGTTTCGATCCATCGACCTCTGGGTTATGGGCCCAGCACGCTTCCGCTGCGCCACTCTGCTCCACACCTCAGATGGGACTCGAACCCACAATCCCTGGCTTAGGAGGCCAGTGCCTTATCCATTAGGCCACTGAGGCTGTTGTAGGCTCTGCTGTTCACACTGTAATCCTTTTTGAATGACTGTTCCGCGGACAGGGATGGAGCCTTTGTGTAAAGTAAAACCAGGGAAGGTGCCTGAATGTGCTTAGTGCCCATGTGATGTTGTTCATTATGTCCAACACAGCAAGTTAATTGTTTGGTCTATAAAATGTTTTTCCAAAGCTCATGGTGGTGTCTTTAGATATCTTGTTTAGTCTAATGAACAGTCCAAAACCCAGATATTCAGTTTACTATCTAATTTAGAAAAGCAGGAAATATCCATTTTTTAAGAAGTCAGTGAACCTTTTTGGGAAAGAAAATGACTCAGAATAGTTGCAGACAAATTTTTATGTTGAACAATTCATGGACTAATTGAGTCAGTTCTAGAGAACATGTATTTTAAAGATGGAATTCCTCTAGAATCTGAATCATAAAGTGACTGGGTTACTGTTTACTATCAGAAATAAGTCTTTCTGGTCCTGTTAAGATGTGTTTTGTTCATGAGAGCTGTGTCTCTGTTGTCCACGCATCTCACAGAGCCGGATGTAGCTGTGAAGCCCAGGTACACATTCCTGGACCACCAACATCCACACTGAATTGTCGTTTCCAGCCTTATCTGTATAATTACTTTACACCATGATCTCAAAAGAGTTAACTAGTTTAGCATTGCACTCCTTTAAGATTGTTTGACTCACGAAGATCAACTTGGAAAAGGATCAAAATTGATGCAGTGATGTATGTGTTTTCACACGTTCATCTTCTCTATCAAAACAACTACATTACCCACAATGCAACTCGACTACTGGCAGCTCAGTTTGAGATTCTGGTGATGGTAGTAGCAGCTAACGTAGCCTGGACTCTCTTGTCTGAAGTAGACATGACTGAGGCTACAGAGGTCTCCCACTTCTTTACTCAGATTTTTAAACTTTCAGTTTTCAGATCAAACTAATGATGATGTAAGTGACATAACCGTCACTGACATTGTCAAGAACTTCCTTTGGGATTAATTATTTTGATTAATTGACAAACTGTGTGGTTGTTAGTTTCCCAGAGCCTAAAGAACATCTTCAGATGTCTTGCTATGTCTGATGGAACAGTTGAAAGCCATTTGGTTCCTGTGTAAAATTGCAGTCATAGCAGAGGATGGTTTCGATCCATCGACCTCTGGGTTATGGGCCCAGCACGCTTCCGCTGCGCCACTCTGCTCTACACCTCAGATGGGACTCGAACCCACAATCCCTGGCTTAGGAGGCCAGTGCCTTATCCATTAGGCCACTGAGGCTGCTGCTTGCACTGACAATCTTTGCACATTCATGCTACTGTAAATATTCCTGTACATCTCTTTTTAATCCTGATTTTATTCTCTATTTTGTTTTTGTAATTTCTATTTTTTTAATCTTAATTTTACCCTCACATTTCTACATGCTCTCTCTTATAGGCACACCTGCGACGACATATTCAAATCCACAAACGCACTGATAACTACAGCCCCCGGCAGAGAAAACTGAGGAACGTGATAGTGCAGGATGTGGACAGAAGTCCCGGTGAGAACGAAGCAACTGAAGCCTTGCTGATGGCAGAGGAGACGGATTACATCCCAGAGACCGCCGGCATCCGGGAATCCACAAACCAAGAACCTGACCCTGTGACAGGCCTCGGCTCTAGCTGCATAGTGAGGGTGGTGATTGAGTCGAGTGACGCGGTGATGGAGGAGGTGGTGTCCAACCAGAACCTGGGACATGTCGAGGCAGCGGAGAGTTTCTCTGTGCCAGAAGTCTTGCAGCAAACACAGTTGGTCCCTGAGGCGTACGAGTCCTCGATGGACATGGAGGGAATGGTTGAGAATATATCAGATGGAAAGACCTGAGGACTGTGAGTGGAACCCACCCAGAATTAAGGTTGAAGACCACTTCCTAAATAAGAACTGAAATGTGGTGTAAGGGATGATGAGGCACAGTGTTAAACATTTGGCTTTATAGATCTGAAGATAAAGAAACTGCAACCAGATCAGTGACTGTTGAGTTTCTACACATGCAAGAGAAGAGCAGCGAGTAACTGTCATGCTTTTAGTTGTTAACACAGTGAGTGAACTGCATGCTTGTGACGGCTGCTTGAATGTGAATGTGCACCTGGAAAATCAGTGATAAATTATTCTCACTGGTGTTCAGTTTTGTTCCTGAAGGTATTAAAGGAATAGTGGGAAATAGGGAAATATACTTTTTCTCTTTCTGGTGAATTTGTCACAGATTTTGGACAGAACCAGGCTGGGCTATCTCTGCATTTCCAGACTTTGTGCTAAGTGCCTGCTGGCTGTAGCTTCATATATGAGTGGTATCAACCTTTTTATCTTTCAGCAAGAAAGCAAATAAGCAGATTTCCCAAAAATGTCAAAATTGACCTTTAAGATGTACCTGCAGTGAGCTAAAGTCAGGACACTGAGCTCTTACCGGGAAAGATACATGCTGATTTTTTTCTATGTGAAGGACTTGGTTCAAAGGTACCCTGTGGTGTTTGTGACCACTAGTAGAACTCTGGAGCGATGTTTTATATGTGGGTTTTGTTTGTAATGTACAAGCAACCAAGGAAGCAGGCGATGACATGGATAAAAATATTATTCAAATTGGCTTTACAAATATTTTATGTGGAAGGAAAAGCCTTCAACACATTTATTAGACCTTAAGGGTAAACATCGTATGTTTTAGTGAGAATCTCTGAATTTAAACTTTATGTTTATTGACAAGAAAACTTCACAGGGTACCTTTAATGTTTAAAGACCAAATTAATTTGTTTTTTCTCATTGACAATGTCCTTAGTAAACATAGGTTGTAACAGATGCACATTGTTTACAGACAAGAACATCTTTAGTCTGAATTAAGACACTACACAGGTTAATGGTTTTATGTTAAAATATTCAGCTTTATAAGTGAACCATTAGTTTACTCCTGCTATTTATATATATATAAAACTTAATGCATTTGTCTGCTGTCCCTTCAACTCTTGTCTATTGCTTATAAGAATTAGCAACCTGCTAACAGCTCATCAAATGTGACTCAGCAGAATAAACTCTCAGACCTGCCTGCAGTTTCATTCATGGTAACCACACTGTAAACATTATGCCAACACAGTAGGTAAGGTTAAGAATATACTGTATTTACAAAACTGATTCAACATCACAAACTTGTATGAAAACTAAGAAAACAAGGATGCATTAACATTACCATCAAAATACCATTAAAGCAAAAATAGTTTTACATTAGAACAAATTGAGATTCTTTTGCACTTCCAGTTGTGACTGATGACCCATCACCAACATTTACCAAGTGTTTTCATGTTGCTGCTGATTCGGGGGGACATCTTAAGCAACCACAGCACAAACACAGTATATCTATAAATAAACATACAAAACATCCATAAATACAGTTTTTAACAAAAATCCTTCATGCACATTTGACTGGTGGTTACAAAGGCTGATGAAGCCCAGTTTAAGGGTCAGGAGTGACACAAGGAGATGCTGTGCAGTGTAATTATCACTAGCAATAGATTATCAACCCAGAACAAGTTAACATCACATGCAACCACCCTGAAATTCTAATCACTCAGCACACCTTTGAGTACAAGATATCAACCCATCCTATTCAGCCATGCGTCTGTTAGTGCTCCATTTCAATTGTGATTGCCGTCATTTTTGGAATGTAAACAGATTATTGCTGTTTCTGACCAAATATTTGTCTCCTCCTATGGGCTACAAATTAGGAAAAGAGTCCACCGATTTAGCATTACACTCAAAAAATATTGTCAGATTTATGGTGGACAGTTTTTTAAAAAAGGATCAACATTAAAGCGGCTGAACCAGAGATTGTCTTTTTTCTTTGATTCCTTCCTCGTCAAACCTTGACGCACACATTACCCATAATGCAACTCGAACACCACTCATGGCAGTTTATCAGATTTTACACAGCTCCTTTTGGAGCCACATAAAGTTTTATACAACCTTTTTATGCAGTGGTACCACAAGACCCGTTAACAGACTGATGCGTAAAATCCCCATGAGGCATTACAAATTCAAATCGACTGTAACTCACTGCTAACACAGAGGTCTCCATAGATAGAAACACCTGGCTTTGTTGGGGACTGTTTCTGCCACTGTGTAGGAACCAGCCCTAGATGGTTTACACAGAAAACTTCAGGGAAGTGGTTGTGCGCTGCTCTTTATTGGAGGTAGGGAAGTTAACCAGTGATGTCTTGACTGTGATGACTTTCTGTCTTGTAATCAGAAACCTTGATGTCCTTGTGGTTTGCACACTACATGACTGATCAGCAACATCACAAGATCTTTCACTAGGAGGAATCCCTAACAAGGCTGTCTGGTCTCCAAACAATGTTTTGTCATGAAATAGAAATTCTGAATCATGAATCATGAAATTATCCGATACAATGGATCTTTTTCTTCCACAATGGATGATGCAAGAAAGAAGTGGTGAGACAGGAGCCAGGGTTTCAACTTCTTTCTCTGGCTCTCCTTTTTCATTCTTCACACAACTATTTCTGTCACTTTTCATGTGAACAACCCAGTGCAACACTATGTCTTTGAGAATGTGCGCCGTTATCTCCTTACTTAAACGATATCACGCCTCCCTCCTTTGAAGGCCTTTTCACTTTGCCTTTGAATGTAACAACTGAAAAATGTTTTTACACACTGTGCAACCCACTGACCTTCTAGACTAACTGCTTGGTTCGGTTAACTTTCCCACCCTCGACTGAGAGCATAAAAGGCAGCCACTTCCCTAAACTTTTCTTTGGGATCCATCCAGTACTGTCTCCCACGCATTGAGAGCAGATGGGCCTAAGAAACACCAGGCCTTTCTATGATTCATCTGGTGAACAGACTCGATTGATTATCTGCATGACAGCTTGGCAGTCAAGTAGATTAGAAGGAGCTCAGACTACTTTGTATATGCTCAGTCTTCTCTTCTGCCTTCAACAACTTCAGCTTCGTGATGAGGTAAACTACTGGTGGCACAATGAGGGAGAACAGACATAGCAGAAATTTCTAGGTCCACTCTCAGTGTGCTGGGTTCACATCCTGGTTCTGGTTTTGGTTGAGATTGTTGTTGAGATTGTGGAGCGCTTGGTGACGCTGGTGCCGGTGCAGGTGAATGGCGTTTGACTCGGGTGCCTCAGTAGGTTCAAACGCACTGGACACCAGAGGCATGAACTGTCGGAATATGCTGACGCTGCCATGCCAGAAGGTCGGCTGAGGAAGTCGTCCAGCGAGAGCCCACGTGCGGCTGGTCGGGTCGAAGGCCTCCACCACATCTGACAGCTCAAACGTGTTGTCGTAACCACCGGATACATATAATTTACCACCCAGGACTGCCACACTGCCTCCAACGTGGACCTGGACAAAAGAAATGAGATTGAAAATGAAGAAATTTACTTGATGTTGTAATACATACCAAAAAATTATGAAAAGATGTAAAAGATAAGAATAGATTGTATTTAGTAAGCAAAAATATAAGTGAATACATAATGCAGGTAATTAAAATATTAAATATCAAGCTTTATACTTTTCCTTGAACCACACACTCCTGGACATACATGGACTACTACTACTACTACTACTACTACTAATAATAATAATAATATACAGTAAGCATGAGGAAAATTGGGAAGGTTTTGTTTGGAAAATAGGAAATTAATTAATTAAATGTGTGCTAAGGAGTTGAATAATAAAATGAGCTAGTAAAAGATAAGAGTAAAATAAATGTAATAAATAAATAAAATAAAAGTTTTCTCATTTTCACCAACTGATTGGAGGTTAAAGGAAAATTATAAAGCTTTATATTTCTTTATATAGTCCATTTTAAAAGATTCAACTAGCATTTATGTATTATAGTATTTAGCCATATTTTGGACTCATCTGAAAACCTGTACTGCCTTTTGTCAGTTTTCTAGCCAATAAGTTCATGTCATATCAAAAGTGAAATTGAGTGACAAACTGCAGCATTAAAAACAGACGTTTTTATTAGAGATCACCAGTGATTGCTAATAAAGCATGCTGGCAGACAAGTGTCAGACAAGTGAAATACAAACCTGGGTCATCGGATTAATTTTGTCCCACTCGTTCTTCTGAGGGTTATAAACATCAACCTCAGCTGAGTCATCCCTACAAATAGAAACACACCAAGTCAAGTTGCAGCCAAAAAAAACATTGCTTCAAATGTATTCAAGCAAACTAACTATAGCAACATCGGTGTATCATGAGCAAATGTTCCTTTCTGACCTTCTAAACAGTCTTGAGTATTCAAGTATTCTACATGTAGGTGCATTCATGACCAATTTTAACATTCAATGTTTATGTAGGAAGATGTCATTATGTTTAAGATAAGATAAGAGATATTCCTTTATTCGTCCCTCAGTGGGGAAATTCACTATCAATAACAATCGACAAATAAAAAACAGACCGAACAGACCCCTCTAACTTAACCAATTCTATTACATGATTAGGATATTTTGTATATAGTATTTTACCAAAAGCACCAAAGAATTTAGTCATTCTCTGTTAGTGGTCTTGTTTTGTCATCTCTCACAACAGGAAACTGGGCAGAAGAGAAGACAACATGAGTACACTGGCACACTCATGTGGTAGAACAACAGAATGACAGTATACTTGATGTCAAAAGTAGGTAAATGTAGGAGTTAATGTACTTAGTTACTTCCCACCACCGGTTATTACAATTAGTGTCAGGACAGTGGTTCTAAAAAGGAACCCAGTCAGTATTTTAAGATTATATGGGGGCCAGTTCAACTCCAAAGTAAACCATAAATAATGGAATATGAAAGTACAAAGATTTAGTTCACTTTTCTGCTCACCTGACAAAGTAAATGAGGCCTTTGAGGGTCACAGTTTTTGGGGTGAACGACCATGGAGGCAGCTGTCCACAACTGACCATGGCCCAGCGGTTGGTGTCTGCGTCGTAGCTCTGGATGGCCATGGTGTCCTCGCCTGTCAGAGAGCCTATGGCATACAGGCGTCCGCCGCACGTGGTGGTGGAGCAGTTGTCCATGGGGTGCAGCATGGCCGGTAAGGCCTCCCAGCAGTCCAGAGCATGATCGTAGCGCTCTGTGCTGTCTGACGCCACCACATACAGCTGACCTTTCAGCACACAGGAGCTGTGGTACTCGCGGGCCTTCAGCATGGGTGACACCTCCGTCCACTCGTTGACACTGGAGTTGTAGCGCCACACGCCGTCATAGAGGCGAGAGCCATCAGAGCCACCTGGACACAGACATGTTGTCCCAACAGTTAATATGCATCAAAGATTTTTGTATATCTGCTCAGTGTCATGGTGCACAATGGGATACAATACAAAGCAAAGCAGCAGTTTTGGTTTGTCTGTATAGATTCGTTTCACTCCTCCAGGTAATAACACATATAACAATGTTGCGCTTACCTCCATCATGGATTGTCTCCATAATGCTTTTTAAGACCTCAACAGGAAATTGAATTCCCTTTCCACAGCAGAATGAATGAACACTAGGTCTGGTCGATATGTTTTAAATCAATCACAATATTAATATTGATATTACTTCAATATTCACATGTATTACCATACAGTAATGCAAAATCACATAAAATGATCAAAATATAGTAATCAAAATGTCAAAATGCAACAATCTGCGTCCCACTCTTATACATGAAATGAAATCCTTCACGCATCTTAAACAAAACCTTAAATTACTGATTATGCTAAATTTCAATTTGCTGAAAATCATTAATTTGTATTTTTTTGTAGAAATTTGTAAATAATAACACAATATGTAATACAGATCCCACCCCAACCAAATATACCTGAAACTGAAATGGTCTCAAGAAACACTCAAGAAGAATACACTGGTTTTACACATCATCATTGGTATAATCTTTTCTGATGCCCTGCAGAAAGCAGCACATTGAAATGTTTTTAATATTGAAGGTCCACTTGCAAACAAAGTCTGGTAATCACCCTCCAAATCTAAGTTACCATGTGGCATCACCTATCACCAAGATTTCTCATGGGTCTAGAAATCATCTCAAAATCAAACGCCTGGCCTATTCAAAAATAATTTGGAAATATCTGCCTAATTTTTATGAATCTAATTTACAACTTTTAATACTCTTTAAGGATCTGTGAACACTCTGTTCATTCCCTGCCTTCACAGGATCTCACAGTTTATGAGAGAAGAACATTCTAGATAAACTATGACGCAGATATTTACAGTCCTATTTCTTTATCTGTCACACAGCAGAGATTTAATATTTCAAGCTACTCTGTTGCCCTTGAAAAACCCCAATGTACCTTCTGAAAGTTTCAATTTTAATTTTAACATTTTAATTCAAATTTAAAGCAGCCCTGACACCGAATATCTCAATAAAAATATCTCTTATGTTGTTTCAAAGAAATTGTATCCCAGGGTATATAAACAAAATCTGTCTCACAACATTATGCAATCACATGTTGCTGTTATTTCTGTCATCGAGGGTCTGTGCTAACGCTGCTAAATTTAATTCCCACCACCAATGTCTTGCAGGAGACGCAAGTTCTGAGCGAAGGTCTGGGATGATTTTCTCTTCAGGATAGGCCAGTCCACTGGTGATGAAGATGATGACGATGATGGTGATGATAACACCGCTGCTGTCCTGGCAGCACACCATGTCCTGCCTCACTTTCCTTGTTCACACATAGAGCCACTAGTCAAAGAGCCTGCAGTTTATTTATAAGCACAGCCTGACAGCCATTTCATAAGACCAAGGAGCGGGAATGGAAATCTACTGACTTCTGGCTTCTAATATATGCAGCACCTGTAATGACTGCACACTGTGTGTCCTTCAGGAAATGGGACACCAGATAAAACTGAACTCTAACTTCAAGAAACATGCAAGAACATAATGGAGCAAAATTCATTCAATTTAGGTTGAATGCAAATTTTCATAAACAATAAAGAAATCTGAGTTTTCATGACAGACCTCAAGATTTGTCAACCCTCTGATACAAAATATCTGTTGAAAAGTTGTGTAAACATCTTTAAATAACTTACCTGAGACGTACATATCATTTCCGAGGGCAGCAATGCTGTAGCCTCCTCCAAGGTGGTCGGGGAATTCAGCCAGGTAGCGCCACTGTCCGGTCTGGGGGTTATAGCAGTCCACTGTGACCAGCTCATCACAGTCCTGGTCGCAGCCTCCCACCACCACCAGGATTTCTGCCAACCCCGTGGATGGCCGTGGCCGCATGCGGTGGCAGGGCCTGTCGTGGCGGTCATACTCACAGGACTGGAAGCTGCGAGCTTCGTTCACCATGCGGAGGCAGGTGGGTGAAAGGTAAACGAGTGGGTCGCTCTCCACATGCGCCAACAGAAAGAACCTCCTGACAAAGGGGAGCCGGACTTGCTGGAGGAGCTCAGGCCAGTAGTGCAGTCTCCGCTGGAGATCCGCCTTCACCCAGCGTACTGCAATCTGATAAACGGTCTCCTCCTTGTCCACACAAAGCTCATCATCTGACACAAACTCAAGGAGGCGCTTCCATGGCAGCCGCTCAAAGTCCGTCCCTTTAGCCAGCTCCATTATGTTTTTTAGGACAAAGCGACGAGCACTGGCTGCTAGCTCTCTGCAAGCATAGGCCTCTGCAAAGTCCTGGATCTCTAAGCAGTTGGAAACATCCAACCGTTGCTCCAGAAAGGCACAGCAGGCCTCTTTGACAGAGGGGAACTGAAACAGATCAGCTGTCTTCAGTAGGACGTCCACATTATCCTGAGTGACGGTGACCCGTCCTGTGTAGCAGAAGTCCACCAGCAGACCTAAAAGCTCAGCTGACACCTCGTGTAGAACCACCCGGTCCATAACACTCTCCCTCAAAGTTCCTGCGAACATGGCTCGGAAGTAGGTACTGGCAGCGGCCAACACTGTGCGGTGACAGTGGAACTCGCGGCCCTCAGCACACAGAGTCACATCGAAAAACTTTCGTTCAGCACGGAGTTCATGGATTCCCCGCAGGAGGTTGAAGGCGTGGGCCGTGTCAAAGAAAGGCAGGGTGGAAGGTTGTGTCTGCAAGACTGGCTTTTCCATCTCTCCTCTCTCTGGTGTCTCGGTTTCTGATGGTTGTGCTCAGAATGTCGTTTTCATCTACAACAGATATACACCAGAAACATACATGAAATTCCAGATCAACTACACACCATATAGGGCTGCTACTAGCGACTATTAGTCCTTCTTGATTAATGGAGTAATAATTGAGTTGTTTTGGTCTACAAATGTCAAAAAATATTGAAATTTTGTTTTCTGAAGCCAAAGTAGACCTCTTCAAATTGCTTGTTTTGACAGTACAGTCTGAAACCCAAAGATAAACAGCTTACAATCACTCAAGACCAAGAAAAGCAGCAAATCCTGGAGAATTTTAGCTTTAAAAATTATTTAAATGATTAAAGGATTAATAAAGCAGTTGCTGATTCATTGTCGACGAATCCATTAACTGACTAATCATGGCAGCTCTTCTAGCATGTATATTATTGTCAAACATGAATCTATACACAGTGGTCCATAATGGTGAAAGAATTGAGAAATGACTATGACGACATTTAGCACCGAAGCAAGTTTGACAGTTTAAGTCCTAACAAAGATCAAAAGCAAAAAGATGTAAGATGTAAAACAAACACAAGCACATTAATTTACATTAGTTAATTTTACTATTTCAGAAACTACATAACCAAAACTAATAGGCCACTGACACGAATAATCAAGAAACTTATAAACCCAAACTGTTCCTTCCCCTACCTGACGAGCTCTTCCAGATACGTTTCACAAGCGAAGCGACAGGATACAACAGTCTAGAATGTACGACAGCGAAGCTCAGCACGACTCTGGTGAATATGACCAGCTCCTTACTCGTGTTTAAGAAAGAGAGCTCGCTTGTGCTCAGGGGCTATAAATACACCAGCAGTGTCCATTTCCAGGCAGGACGGGGGGAGAACACCTAGCATGCTGTGGGCTGAGGCTGTGGGGAGAGTATAAACCCCCCCACTGGTATGTCTCTGTGGTCAGTCAGCGTAAGTAAGTGGTCTTTGAGAGAGGAGCCAGCTGAGCCCGGGCCTCCTCACCACCATCAGCTCAGCGACAGACCAAAACACAGAGCTGCCTGTCATAATATTCAGCAATCAGCTCAGCAAAGAGCCACAATCCTGCTCTGATCACAGCAGACAAACAGGAACAGGGGCGGCTCAACTGTCAAAAACATTAATGATATATTTACATTTACAGTTGGCTACAAGTTCAGTGCGCAAAAGCAATGTACACAGAATAAATCCAGTTTCATCCACCACGTTCTGCGATCTAAAATATCACAGCGTCGACTTTCTGCTGTTCTCTGTTTTATATCATTGCAAACTGAAAGGTTTTCTATTGTTGGTCTGACAAAATATCACATTTGAAGATGTAACCCGTGGAACATTGTGATGGGCATTTCATACTATTTTCAGACATTTTGAAGACTAAAACAAATAACTGGTTAATTGAGAAAAACATATTCTGAATATCTGAGTTTTTCTGACTGCTGGTCAGACAAAAAAACAGCAATTTGAGTACGTCACTTTGGACTGTGGGAAACGGAAATAGCCGTTTGACAATGTTTTCTGATATTTTATAGACCAAATGATTAATCAATAAAATAATTTGAATATTAATCGATACTAAAAAATAACTTTCACTTAATAATTCACAATAAACTATAATCTCCCCTTCATAGTAGTACGCCTCCACCAACCAGTCAATTTGCAGTTCACATCTATGTCTGTCCAAACTCATATCTTTTTTGAAGACATTGATGGAATTTAATAAAAAGTATTAAGTGTATTTTTGGTGAAATGGAAGTTATCATTATATTGCCATGTATGATTCCAGTAAATAATTTCCAGTGAAAAATATTGCTGCCTTCACAGAGACTATTTTTACAGACGAGTACAGAGGATTGATTGAGAGCTGAGAGACTCATCACAGGGTGCAACAACAATCACCTGAAGCTCAATACCAGCAAAACCAACACAGGCCCAGCAGAGGATGTACATACATTGCACTGGATCTCACATGTTGCTTTCTGTACATACATTTGCAGTTGGCTATGAGATTTAAGTACTTGGATGATATATATGGAATAACTGCACCTCTTCCATATTTTAGTCTTGAGAGGGTAGATGTCAGAAAATGTGTATATCTTTTTCCTATTCAAATCTGTTTAGTGAATGGCTGACTAATAATCTATCAAATCTTGACCCGAAAAAAGGTTTAGAACGACTGCTTCTAAAATTAATGTGGAACTATAATCCTGAAAACAATTCATGGCTCTTTAATGAGAAGCATTGATTTTGACATTGTATTGTGGATTACATTTCAGTTATTAACTCAAATTAATCACAAGGAGAAAAACAGCAGACGGTAAAAATCAGTATAACACTTGATCACACATAAAAACACAAGCTGCTTTTGAGTTAGTCGGAACCTGCATTAAATGTCTCTCCAGGATTCTTGTCAATATTTGGAGATGATCATTCCTTCTCAAAATACACAAGTATCTTCTTACAGAGATTTGTTTAAAGGTTGAAATAAAGCCCCCGGTCCTCTGGCCAAAGGACTTAACACACATTCCACACAAAGGTTCAACAATGCAGCAGTGCACAGAGCTCTGTGAGGGATCAAGCTGCTCTCCTGAAGGGCAGACAGGACCTCACAACCCAGACCTGCAGTGAAAACACACATCTTCCTAACTCCTGTGCAAGTGATTGTCTTCATGTTCGAGGGGATGATGGCATTTCCTTACATAGACGTGACGGCCGTTTCTTTCTCTTAGTCGTGTATGTGATTTCTTACTCTCACTGCTCTCTGTTAAAGAGAAAATGTCCTTTCCCAAAAGTGGAGTCTGTTTATTATCCATTTTATCTTTTAGTCCACATTATCACAAAAAGCAAAGTGATTTTGAGCAACTTAGAATCAGTGAGTTTACTACTCCGAGAACAGCTGACAGAAATGTATACTCTCAGAGGAAGGAGAGAGAGGAGGTGAGAGGGAAACAGTAGAGGCAGTGGAAACAATCTCACTGGTATGAGTACAGAGAGACCAGTGTAACAGCCAGTATATGACCTACACAGCCTGGCTATATGGGTGAAAGGGACCCTGACCCCCCTTTCATCAGGTACCATAACAGTATTAGCCTGTCTGGCCCTGGAACTGAACTCATGATTATATTCGGGACAAAAACACTCAGAGAGGTACAATGTTCTTAGTCAGAGGTCTTCAGCAACATCCTGGTTAAAACTCGAGAGGACTGTTATGTACTATTCCTTAAAATGGTTGATGAGAGGGTCTGTTCCTGCATTTCCTGTATCTGTAGACTAAGAATCACAACTAAACAAAATTGAAACTCTGGAATTACTGACTGACTGTAAATCTTGAGTAAATAAAACTCATGAATCAAGATTTAAAACAAGAACTGACCAAGAACAAGACTAAGAGTTTACAGACATGCTAGCAGCTCTGTGAGACTGTACATGGGCACAGAGGTGATGTAAGCTAAATGCTGACGTCAGCATGCTACAGCGATTGTTGTTTGCCAATTAGCAATCCATCCAATAGGTGTTGAGATATTTCACACAACCCACAAACATCAACCTCACGGTGGCTTTGGAGGGATCACAAAAGCACCACCATAAATGTTTGCAAAAAATGTCACAGCAATCCACTGAAAAGTTGCTGAGCTATATGAATCTGGACCAAAGCAGTGGACTGATCAACTGTTAGAGTTGGACACTGCTAGAGTAAAATTCAATGGCAAGAAATTCAATGGCAGAAGACTCAAGGGAAAAAAAACAAAACCATACAAAAAAAAAATCCAAGCATCATTTTGTAAAAGCCATATTGCAATATTTGAATCTAGAAAAAAAAGTTTGGTTTGGTTTATTCACTGCAAGGCCTTCTTTATCTCTTGGTGTGACTGGTAGTGTTGCCCCTTGCTGGTGCAAGCTTGCAATTACTACCAAAGACAATTTGCATACAGGCTTTACTGCTGTTTTGCATTTTGTCATCACCAGTCATCATAACAGCTGAATAGCTCTACTGTCAGAATTATCTTGTTCAAACTTGGCTATTCATATTTAGTATTTTAGTTTGCAAGTGTTAATCTTCGGCCACTTTGAATATCAAAGTAGTGATGAATACATGACGGGAAATATTTAAAGCAGCATATAACCTGGAAGGCTTTTTTTCTAAAACAATACAGACATCCAATCATCAACATGTTGACTCATTCTGCAACACAGCAGAGTTCAGATACGTGTGGCCTAGATCAGCACATGGGAGGCTAACGACCACACAAAGACAGCTGCTCTCTGTGCCGTCGCTCCAGGCTGCTGGGGCCAAGACAACCATCAGAGTGGGGTGACATAAACTCCTGGTTCTCCACAGCTGAGCCTGGCCTGGCCATAAAAAGGCAACCACGCCACACTCATCTCATTCCCCACGGAGGAGGGCCGGCACGAGGCCACTAGCAGAAAAAACACTCAGATAAGGGAACAGCGAGAATAGATATATTCTTTGTATGTTGATGCCACAGTCATCTGAACAGTGCACCTTTGACTGTGGAACTTAATATACAACCACACATAACAAAACACCATCTGAGCGGGCCAAATTGTATATCAGTTTCAATCTGTCTTTCAAATTCAACAACTGATATTCAAACAGGGTCTCAACAAGCATCTGCCCAGCCAAGAGTGGAGTGTAACTAAGTACATTTACTCAAGTACCCTACTTCAGTACAATTCTTGTAAGGTACTTGTGTTTACTCAAGACTACTTCTATTCCACAACATTTAAGAGGAAAATATTCTACCTTTTTACTCCACTACATTTATTTCATAAAAATAGTTACTAGCTACTTTTCATCTTAAGATTTTGACATGCAACACATATAATCAACTAATAGAATGATGTGCAGTGTTAAAGATTAAACTACTATATAAGATAAGATAAGATGAGATATTCCTTTATTCGTCTCACAGTGGGGAAATTCACAATTATATACCTATATAACTATATAACTACAACTATAACTACATAAATTGTAAAAATTTAGCTCAACCTTGACATATTTAAAATTCTGCTTCCATGAAAAATTCTCAGTAGTATTGTATAGTACAAAATAATAGTAATCAAAAAGTACATATTGCAAAGTGTAAATGTAAGAGTAAGTTTACTTTTGTTACTTTAAGTACATTTACCTGCTACTAAAATTTTGCATGCAGGACTTTAATTGTGATGGAATATTTATATATTGTTGTGTACTAAAGTAAAATAGCTCTTCTCTACTTCTTTCACTACTGTGCCCTGCTGAAGTGTCCTTGACCGAGTCCACAAACCTTTACCAGGTCAAATAAAACTTTTGTCACAGTCTAGATGCTTGCAAGTGATTAAAGCAGCAAATGATTAATTAGTCATGTGTTAGGAATGCAGGGCAGAATAAATGTTAGTGCCAACCAGGAGGTTTGTGTCTCAGGCTTTAGCATCAGGGATCATTTCAAATACCAAGCATGTACTCCATCATGTGGCCCTGCATTCTTCTAATTCCTGCTCCAGTAACAAGACTCACAGATAGATAAATATATAGTAATTCACCATAAACATGTGCATCATTCATACATGCAGAGACAGTGAGACCTCAGTCTGAAACTGCTTTGAAAAACAAAATGCCGTTTCCAAACATGATAATATCCAAATGTGGTAGCTAATGCTAGATCACAGCTTAAACACAATGTCAGGCCCAAAGGCACTAACAAACATGAAGCTACATTATGTTTACCAGGCTAATGACGACAACAACAACAACAACAACATGGAGGAAACTGATTAACAACTTCTGTCCAATTAGCTTAAATCAACTTTCACCATAACGTAACGCCTCAGTTTCAGAAAGGCAATTCAAGTGCTATTGTGGACGTTTTTTTAATGTTTATGATAGCTTATAGTCTAAGAACCAAATATGATTTAAAAACGCTTCATTTTAAATCCAGAACATAAGTAGTATGTTTATGCGAAGCTCGTAACGTTCATGTTGTTTTTCCACGAAGACGTTCCTGCTGCTGTCAATGTGGAGAAAATAACCAGCTTCAAAAACAGACCAAGTCAGGTTTAGTCAACCTACCAGGACTCGTCTTCACCAGATGTTCGCGATGTTATGGATTATAACACGTTAACGCCGCAGAAATTGAGCTGAAATTAAAGTTTGATGCAGATCTTTTCGGCCTCTCGGCGCCATGATACCCTGGACTGACGGGATGCTGCATTCACGGCTGTCGGAAATATCAAAGTCAACACGCAGACGATCCTCAGTCGGGGATACGTAACAGAGCTGGATCTAAAACTTAAATTAAAAAAAAAATAGCGTTAGAAGTATCGTGCATATATAGATTTAGAGGTACTAAACATACATTAAATACTCAATACTCAAAGTGCTAAAAGTTTTCTCCAATACATTTAGATAAGATAAGATAAGATATACCTTTATTCGTCCCACAGTGGGGAAATATATCTCTCTAGTTACTAGTTAACTTTCAGAATACAATTTTTCATACTTGTCTGTCCAGTCAAAACCACCTTTCTCCAAATTTGGTGATTTTACAAATATTTTTCTTATTTTGTTTCAGACTCTCGTGTGTGCGTGTTTGAACGCAGCATTTAAACCATATACACGTTTATCATTTATCATCATCTAAAACAGTTATGCAAGAAAGTGCTTTTAGTATCTTACAATATTTGGTCATAAAAAGCACTTTCAATTTCAATGATCCTCACATACAGTCTCAACTGCACCATTATTCCCATTTAATAACATAATATTCAGAAGGTTTTGTTGTGAGCAGTTATCTATGTCAGTAATCACCTTCAAGCCACCCAGTCAGATGCTTTCCAAACATGTGCATTTAAACCAGAGGCAACATTCAGTCTGTGGACTGGTGCTTCACTCGTTTCAAGGTCAAGAGATGCTTTGAAGTTGGCATCGATGAGCATTGCTTTTTTAAATGATTTCTGAACGTTGTGATCACTAGGTGACAATTTTCCTCAGGTTTTTAAAATTGTCCAATGTGTGCATTTTGATTATTATAATTGATTCTGGGGAAATTGTTAGAAAGACTTAAGAGCAACATTTCCATAAATAAGTTACATTTAGAATTTTGACATGTGACTGAAGGCTCATGTGTGAAGCTTCACTTTTTCTGTAAAACAGCATGAGGCGAGACAATGAGTGAATTAATTCAAACGTACCAAATGTTTTCATGCCAATCTGTACAGAGAGATTTTAATAGTCTGTAGTGAAAGAACCATTTCCAATTTGATGCAGAGCTCTGGTGGTTGTGTTGAAGAGAAAGATGGAAGATGAGATGGAGTCATCCTGACATGTCAAAGAGGGAAAAAGACAAAAGACAAGACAAAATTAATTGAGGATGGCTCCATCAGATGTTATCAGGAAATTGCAGACCTATAAGGTTTGAGACACATCTGCAAAGACAAGCGAGAAGGAATGCTATTTGCAGACAATTTAGTTCAGGTTAATCATCAACAGACATATTTGCAGGGAGTTGCAAATCAAGCTTTCTTAATTTATATGTTTTTAGTCTCTCATAAACAACTGCTGCATTTTGTCTTTAAAAGTGAATTCAAGTCATCTTTGGAGCAATGCTGTGCTTGTAAATAGCGCTGTGTGATCAGTGAGACAAGCGCATATCAGAACTCTGAGCTTGAAATGATGAGATCCCACCAGTCCTCCTTCATGCCTTGGAGTGCTGGCCATTCTCTCTCATCTTCTAATTAAAATGAAACCAGACATCATTAACGTTTTCCTTCTCCCACTGCTCACATTTAGAAAATAACTACTGTATTTTCATGGACGAGTATTTACAGGCTAATCTTTGTGCAAACAAACTTTGTACTTGAGATATATTGTGCTACATTCTAATAAGCATTTTAAGATATACAATTTATCAGACAAAGTTATCTCAGCCTAAACAAACAAAACTGCCACAAAATGTTAAATTGGCCTTTAAATTCAAATGATTCCCATCTGAATTAATAGTTATTGCTGCTTTGCACCAGTTTTAACCAGCAGCAGAACACTGACAGGGAATATTCTCTGAGGTTATCACAATGTTTAATTCAATAAACTGCTTTAAATTCAGCCCATGGAGGACACATGTACATCTCTCTGCTTTTCCCTCAGAGGGGAATAATGAGGAAGCAAGAAAGAGATGATGGCCTAGAATGTAAAATAAAGAGTCAAATACCCTTTGCAGTGCAATTAAAAGTGACCTGCTGATGAACTTTGTCTGGCCTCATTGTGTCCCTCAGGCAGTGTAGATGTGGGACTGCTGACGAACATCTTCCATAGGGGTCGCAGTGACATTGGACAAATGCTGCCAAATTAGGTCCTTACAGAGGGTTCTAACAATTGACACTGACATTTTATATCACTTGACTGAGATTTAATAATTACATTTTGCAGTAAAACCAAAACAACGAGCGGAAAGACACGATAAAGCTGAAGTGAACTGCAGAGTCAGATGATAATTATGTGTGAGTTTACCATGATGAGCAACACTTTTCTATACACATAGTCATTTGATGGCTTGTTATTATAAAAATATTGATTACAGCAGCTTTAAAGTAAAAAAAATCAAACAACAAAAAACAGAAATCATTAATTCACCAGAGCAGTAATAGTGGCAAACATGATCACCGAACACATTTAAATGTGATGAGCAGTCAGAACAGAGTCATTCTCCTCATTTGTGCTCCCATTTTATTGGCTACAAATATTATAAAAACCTTGGAACAATAATCTACTGTCAGGATTTTAGAGAGATCCATGATGCCACACAATTTCTGTTCCAGAGAAAAATGAATGTTTACAAGAGTTCAGTCACTAGATGGAGACATTTTATAGTTTTTATGTTCTAGCCACTTATATCTGTTGACCAATGGCTTTCTAGACAAAAACAATATTTCCCACATTAATTTATAATGAAAAGAAAATCTTGGCATTGTAATGCTTCTGGGTGTCGGTGACAAAGTTGCACTGGCTGTAAACAAAACTTTGCTTCTGTAAAATGATAAATACAGAGGGCTTACACTTTGTAGTGTCGAAGCAATGACACAACCTGCCTGCTTACATCAGGACAAACATGTTTAGCCAAACTACCAAACCTTCATAAATGTAGATATGACTTTATATGTACATACATGGACAAACATCTGTTTCAAAGGTAGTAGTATTCATGTACTTTAGAATGGCAAACGTAATTTGGATATGACTTGACTGTGATTTGACGTATCGTGTTATTTTTGTGAAAAATAGTACATAAGCCACCAAGTTTACAAGTTTAGCATTATTACATACAGATGTCAGATGATCTCTTTCACTCTTCAGTCTGGGTCATATCATCAGCAAGTTAAAGTCAGTTTCATTTGCTACTCAACATGGACAACATGAACTTGATTATGTGATTTGTGTTTTGATTTGGTGATGCATAATTTAGCCAGTTAATACACACTTGAGTTGACAGAGTTTGATCCTTTGAAGAGCTGGTGCAGATACAGAACACATCTCTTTTCACTTATTTCTTTAGTTTTAATGCACTATTGTGCAGGTATGTGTGGAGCAACACCCATGATGAGATGCACTCTTATGCTAATTTTTTGCAACAACAGCATTTCGCATCAAAACAGTTTGATGTGCCTCATGGCCAGGCCGAAAACAAACTCTTTTGCTCTGACAAATATTTGTTTTTTTATTAATATGACTGCAACTTATTCTTATTCTTTATTCTATTCTTATAATTATAAACATTTTGAAATGCACATTTATGAATGTACAAATAAAAATATATTCATGTAAGTAATTCAAATGGAACAACAGCTGTAGTCACCTCCACACTCTGTATGAAGTTGATTTTAAAGAACATAATTCATCAATCAGTCAATCAATCAACTCATATCAATAGTATCTCTTGCCATGAGCATAAAAGCAGACAGACATTCAGAATGTAAGACCCTCTCATGGAGCGGCAGTAAATTGGCTGGACAGGAGTTCTATAACACTATAACATGGTACATTATGAACATTTGTTGTTTTGATGCTCTGTTGTATATTTAATGGGAAAGCATAGTCGCTGTGTAAATTATTGATATGACAGCCTGCAGCCCTGAGTGTCAATACATGTCCCGTGAGACAGAACGTAAAAGAAACATCTGATAAAGAAGTTTGATCAATAGAGACAGAGAGGTGGCTTGAGAGAAGGAAACTGGAATAACACAGAGAAAGCAAGCAGAGGTAGCCAAATGGAATGGACACATGGAATTGCTGATGGAGGGAGAAAAAGTTGCAAGAGTTTGAATCTGTTCAGAAAGAAAAGCTTTGACTTGCACACAGTTTTTTGCATGTTGTACCCGGACACAGGTACATAACACGTGGTAATAACGACCTTCTGATGTTGTGCTACACTATCAAAGGTCAAGATGTGCTTTGGTTAACTGAATACCAAATTTATTGTTGCTCAGTGGTGCCTCTCCATGGGGCTTGAAGGGCTCGATAATAAGGCACCTCAGGCTTGCTGAATAAGTAGGTGCGTTATTTGTGGATGTGGGTGTCGGCGAAAAGCAAAACATTTGGTAGCGGCATAAAATACTGAACAAACTCATCTTTATTGCACTTAACTCACTGAGAGTCTACTGAGAGTCAGGATGCTGCTAAGGCTTGGTCAGCAAAGCCTTCCCTGGATAAATAAAGGTGTGAAAACTTGCATCCTTTTTTTAGTCATTATTATTCATGCATTCAAAATTGTATTATTATTTATTATTTTTACATGCAGAGTTATTTATGATTGTCTACAGCGCTTGCAAAATACACCTGAGGGTAGATTTATTTCAGCTAAGATACAGAATATTTGTATTCAGCATGCACTGGTAGGTGTTGTTACACTGGAACCCCAACCTCCATTTATTTATCCACGATAATTAGGTTGATTCACATGGAGTCGGAGGTGTATCTCAGAACAAAAGCTAAATTACTTTCCTTGGTCTTCCCTAAAGCAAAATCAAAACATCAATTCTTGGTATAAGCGTTGCTTCATGACTCCCCATTGCAACCTCCGACATGTATAACTCAATTTGCTGTGTATTTTACACATTTCTCCAACACCTCAGAGTTTGGGTTTTACGATTTAATGTCTTGCAGCTGCCGTGATGTTTATCATGTAGTGATGGAGACATGGTAGCGCAGTGTAATGGGCTCCCCTGTGCTCAAAGGTGATCCACACGAGCCCACATTTTATTTGTTGTTCCATGTTGCAAGAGCCCGGCTCCACTGTTCATGTGCTGTCAGTCATGTCATAAAGCACATCTTTCAATCAGGCATCACTGTGTGTGTGCATTAGAATCCCGGCACAGACTGAAAATCCCCTGTTGTCATTTGGTTGTCACTATTATTTCCATGAGTCACATGTAATACATGGTTAATGCCAAATTACACATTGAGGCCACGTCCGTGTTCTTAAAAGTGTTCTCCCTGTTCATTCAGCCAGTGTTTACACGCCCTGGTGAGATTACAACAAAATTGGGAAAGTACAACATCCCCATTCATGTTCAGTCATCTGTGAATCTTGATCATTATCGGCTGTCATCTTTCTCACTGCCGAGCAATTCTGCCCTGTGAATTGCTGAAGAAAACAAAATTGCACAGCATAATCATAAAACCTGTCAGTTGTCAGTGATGAAATTGTAATGCAGGAGATTGAAATGTGTTTCTTTTTGTGTTTAGTTAAAATAAATTGCACTGTATGTCTGAATAAGTCTTAAACATGCACATTTTCTGCAGTCAGTCATCAGTCTTGGTTGTGCTGTGCTGGCAGTTGCACAGCGATAGTTGATCTTATATGTATAGATGTATAGATTTTTTTCTTTCAGTTGTTGACAGATTCTCAGGGAAAAAAACACTTAAGAGTTGGTTTATTGTGATTAATAATTTCTGAAGGCATGGTTTTCTGCTTGCCTGGTGCTCGCAGCCGACATGATAATCTGCAGTCTAATCCTATCATACGCCACTGATGAGTGGGACACTACTTGTGGATATTACCTCTCTTGGCACATCTGCATTTGCTGAGCACACACTAAGAGAAATATAGTCGGAATTTGCAAGATCTTCCCTGTTCTCTCTGCATTGGCAGTAAAATTGCCCGATGTCCCTTCTCAGTCTTTCAGACTGAATGTGACCATGATAGTTTATGCTGCCATTACAAAGACCATTAAAGTGCCTAAATAGAAGATTAGAAGTTATTTATCCTGCTGAAAAATATATTGTTTGGAGATTCCTAGACAGCTTTTTCCTTAGACATCAGCGAAATGTGTCTGTGGTTTCATTTATCATCACACCAGTCTCCTCTTTCACACAAGGAATAAACAGTTACTTCTCCCCCACTGCAGAGGACTCTTCACATATCCATCTGCTAGTTTAGTTTGCCCCCGAACACAACACAATTAATCATGCTGTCACACAATCTATGCATGAGTGCTAGTTGGCCCACGGCTACACGGCAGCGAGTGACACAGTCAAATAAAATAGCAGCGGATGTTAACTACTCTCTTATGTGCAAAAACTGATTTTCATTATCACTGCAACCATGTGAGACTTAAAATATGAGAGTGTTGGAGGATGCATTAGTCATCTTGCCTTACATAACTATTTTGTACACTTGGAGTCCACTTTAATCAGTCAGTCAGCTGTCCTCGAAGATGTCATGCTCTTCCAGTGGGCCAAGCCAAAAAATTAGAAGGAAAGAAAAAAGCTCTCAGGAGTGAATATAGAGAAATGAACTGCCCAGCTCAACCACTTATTCTAACTGTGCCCATTACATGCAGTTAATCTGGTCTCCAGCACTGATATGACTCATCTAGTTAAAATGAACAAACTGCCCTAATGCAACAACGTGTTAAAAAGAAATTCAATAAGTGTTATAACTGGAACAGAGCCACAGATGCGGCGACACTCCAGGAGTGTGACAGCAGCTGAAAGAAATAATTGGATAACGCTATACTTGGCTTTATGTTTGTGCATTCCAATCCTCAGCCTTATTTAATCCTGAGTACAAGACTGATCCATCACCAGCGCCCTCCCAAGTAATCCTCAGATAGAAGATGCCAACTAAATGAACAGTTAATAACGAAAAAGCTGGTTCCTCCGGTTTCCCTCATTTCTCAGCCTGCTGCCTCCCTCGCTGTGTGTACAGAGGAAGTGACACCAACATAGCAGCGTCCCTGCTGACAAAACTGTTCATTTTGGTTCTGTCTGTGGAAAATAATAAGACATTAAACCCTGGGAGGGCTGGAGAGCCTTATGTTCCTTGCAGCCTGTCATTGAAGAGCGGCTTTGCCTCCTTCTCACCAAAGGCGCTTACATTTGGGGGCTCCTGCCTCCTGCCACATCTCTGAGGCAGCTGTGTTATTATGGATGGAGATTACTGAGTGTTGGTGGGCACAAGACGACCTCAAGTGATTATTAGGGAAACAAAGAGTGCCGCCTGCTAAGGTGGCCTGCTGGATGGCTGCTTGAGCACAATAATCCTGCACTCTTAAAAATTCTCACAGAAGATGGCAGAAGGGGCCACAGCGTTTCCCAAATCAAAGAACCGTTTGCCATGAAAAAGTTCAATATTAGATTTGTACAGAAAATAGGACCTTTAAAGGGATCTTTGACTTATCGGGAAGAAGGAGAGCACTGTGGTGAGGCAATCTGCGGTAACCTATAAGAGTCCAAGTGAAACCAGAACCTCTGGGTTTTAAGTAAGAAACCGTCATTCAAAATCACACTGACACATGTAATAATGCAAATAACTGAAAAGTCTTAGCATAGCATGGCGTGTTGTCACTGTCATATGTTTAGATAAGAAAAAAAAACTCTTTAATATTGTTGTTTATTCAATATTTATTTTTATGACTGCCATTAATGAACACATGAATGTTAATAAATTACATGTACAGTCACTTCCATTGATCCCAGTCCCATTTTATTATTGCTCATTGCAACAGAATTATTTTCCTCCACTTCACCCCAAAAAATCTCTGATGTACCCCGTCCCACAATATATTAATACAGCATTGTGGTTGGCCGCGATTACAAACCTTGATGTACTAATATTTTTCCATTGTTAGGCAAAGAGATGTTTTGCTTGTAAAATACACATCTCTGAGTTTGTATCCAATAAAGGTATTTTGTACCGTATTTTTTATTTATTTAGTATAAAATGCAATACAAATGTCTTTGGTTCTAGAGGAAGTGTAACATTGAGTGTGACGGGGAATGGGGATGGACCCAAATGCAACGCACAGTAATGGATGGTTGAGAAGGCCTTTAATAAAGGCAAAAGAAATCTTGACTAACAAAACTCACAGAAGGAATCACACAAAGAGCAGATCCAAACAATTTCAAAAGCACAGACAGGCATGAGTGGCAGAAGAACAAATCCAAAAATGACACGAGCCCTGATAGTCATGAAGGCACAAGAAGACGAACAATTCGGCAAGGGCTGAAAGAAATGGAGTGGCTTATATAGAGCCCTGATGGTGACTAGCTGCAGCTGGGAACACAGGTGACAAGATGAGGCGGGAGTGGCTGGAAGGTAAGGTGAGGCACAGTGAGTATGGCAGGTGAGGAGTGACAACTATGACAGACACACTATGACAGGAAAACTAAGACAGGTAAACTAAGGCAGACTGAACTAAGACATGACAGGACTATAACTGACAGAACTATGACATAGAACACAGACAGAAAACCAAGACAGAAAACTACAACACAGAACTAAGACACAGAACTAGGACAAGACATGACAGCAGAGACACGGAACTAGACTGGACTATGACATGACAAGACTACGACGAGATTGACAGAACTGAAAGAACTACGACATGAACAGGACTCAGACATAACCACAGACAGAGACTGGACACAGACAAGGCAGGGAATGACTAAGGCTGAACAAAAACTAAAGGTAAACAGAGGTCTGGCTGGCAGAACTGTGACAATTGAGGATTTCGTCCATCTTATGGTCGACCTCCTTCCACAATCTCCCGACACGCAGTGAAACAATGTTCATATCAGTTCATTACATTCAGCACAAGTATCAGGGTTATTATTATTGAATCAGCGTAGTGTTCAACTGTGTATTCATTGTTTGCTGCCCAGCATCCTGACATAACTCCATCCAGTCACTCGCTGAAACATTCTCTTTTACATCCTCTCTCCAAGCCTCCAGTCCAGACTCTGAGGAGTCCTGTCAGCCCGATTCAAGCGTGGCATATAGTAACCAAATCGAGCTCTTATCATAGCAATCTCCTCTCTTTCCATGGAGGATAGAGGACACATGCTGAGAGAGGGGTTCTGAGAGGATGACATGCTTCTTTATTGTGAGTGTTTGAAGAAGTGTTTTCAAGGTATGTCATATCTGATTAGTTCCTCAAATGATGTAAGTTTACATTCATATTCTTCTATTTCTCTAATCCCCCTATCAGCCCAAACCCTTCACCAGGTCTACCTGGTTAAAAGTGAGTATTGCCCCAAACAGGATTGTAATTATCTCTGTATCTCTGATGCCAAACACAGCTCATGTTAGAAAGTATAAGATTAGAGGGGGATATCCTTAGATTTTTAAGTGTTGAGGAGTAGATGTTTAAAGAGAAACTTGACGTGGTGGCATAAAATTCTGTGTCAATCCATGATGGTTCCAGATAAAGTTGGCAAAATGTTTCAGAAGTTGATGAAACAAATGATTTTGAGGTGGTGAAGGGATATTCATGCATTATTTTTTACCAATTAAGGATACAAATAACATAAATAAAGGTAGGTTAGTCAAGCTTAATGCGTTACAGCCAGACCTTTCTTTGAATTAGTGCTCTTTCTTCCCTGTGAGTTGCTGTGATTGCGAGACTTTTCTTTTAAACACACCGAAAAAAGGTGTAATTTGAAAGCGTCTGTGATGACAGAGTGGTATCAAAACAAAAAATCTCTCTCCATATCTTTAAGACTGACAACAAAGATACTCAAGGCAATTAGGCGAGTCGCTGAACCTGTTTGAGCCTCGTGTGATTATTTTCTGCCACGCACACTTTGAAATTGAAATAGAAAGCGTTCTCCATTGCTGAGACAACAGTCGAGGCTGTGTTTATCTGCACAGAAACAAATCTCACGGCTACTCCACCATAGCCAAACATCCCATCATTCCTGCCTGAATGATTTCATGCTTGGGGAAGCTGAGGTTAGGCAGAATATATCAGGTGGGAAGGGATGGGGAGAAGTGTGGGGTGGGAGCACCTTCTAACCACAGACAAGCTGATTTGCTTTGAACACATTTAGCACAGATATATAGCCATTTTATTGCTCAGATGGCTGCTCGATCTGAAATTGTTCTACGAGCTCTTTAGTGCATGCTTGAAGGGATCCAGGAGCCATTTGATTCACTCACTTGCACACAGCTTTAATAGTCAAAATCACAGTTGGATGAATCAGATGTTTGGTAGGAGAGAGAATTTCACTGAAAACATCTCTGTATTTTCAAACTTACTGCACAGCATTTCAAATCCATATTATTCAATTAAACAATGAATTTTGTGAGATGCCTGAAAAAAGTGACATGTTTCCAACCAATTGCTATTCAAATTTTGCTTTTTTTTTTTTTTTTTTTTCCATTTGTAAGCCCTTAACTATCATTTCTTAAGTCTATGTGCATCCTCTGGTTCAGCTGCCACGGTGACTCAATCACATTTCCTCTCGTGGAATGAAAACCAGCTCATTTACTCTGTCATCTCCGGCTTCCGTGTTTCTGCACCTGCTCGATACAAGGCTATCAATGGTTTAAATTGCTAACACACCCATCAGACCATAAATAAGCAGCCCAGGTCAGTACGTCCTTGGGGTGGGCTTTTGTGGCTCATGAAGATAAAGAAAAATCCACCATAAGTCACAGTGTTCCAAACTTTGATAAGAGGATTTGGGAGATAATCAGTACACTCATTTTGTACTTAAGAAACTGGAGTATTAATACTGAAACCAAGCAAATACCCAGGGTAGAGCAGTACATGACAGGGAATACTGAAAAACAGGAAAGCAAAATAATTAGTGGTTTACAGAAAAGTTGCAGTAATAATGTTAAGTGTCTTAGCATGATAACATTTGCTTATTAGCATGAAACAGAAAGTAAGGCAGCTAAGGCATTCGACAGATTAAAATCTTGACCTGACGATGGTGCACGGCACAAATTTGAATCTCATCATGTCATGAGAGGAAAGTCAGGGGATCACCAAAACATGGGGATACATCATGTAGGAACCATGAATGAAAGATTTTTGTGCCATCAATAGATGTTGAGATGTTATTTTGAATAAGTGAAAAGTTTGACCTTCTGATGGCATAAGAAGAAGCATAATGGCCTGGCATAAGACTGCTGACTAAACCAAGCTAAAAACCCAAAACAAAACTAAAACGTTTCACTAAAAAAAACAAAAATCTCAAACTCATACGTGTGCTAGACAAAAGGTCAGAGGATAACTAAAGTCAGTAATCTTTATCATCTTTAACCATCCTCTGGGGACCATGAATAAAAAAAAAAAAAAAAAAAAAAAAAAAAAAAGGCAATTTATCCATTAGCTGTTCAGATATTTCAGTCTGAATCAAAGCGGTCAACCACCCAAAAGATCGACATTTCCAGCCCTGATGCTCTGCCACTGAAAAATAAGACAAATGCAATCCTTCAGTAATTCTATCCACTTATTCACTCCATCCTCCCCCTGAGCCATTAATGCATCCGGTTAAGAGCTGAAACATTTTCAGAGTCCTCCACCAGCTACATTTTTACACAGAATCAGTCTCTCAGCCTCCCCACCTGATCCAAGTCTCCACCCAATAGTAAACAGTTGACCAGACACTCACCTGCAAGCAGGAATGATTCTCTCTGCGGGTGCCAGAACAGCACAGACACAGCAGCAGCATCTCCCAAACTTCAGGCTAGAAGGCTAGACCTGAACAAACATGACTGACAAGATGATTTATAGCTGAAATATTCTTCTAAAATATCACAATAACAGTAACACGGTTTTCATATTACACCTGTAAAAATAAGCCTGAGAGGCTACAGCCACACTAGAGGACAATGTTTAGCGGGTCTAATGTTTTGCTATGTTTACAGTCTCAGTTCAGCGTGTAAGAATACTGACATTTGCTAATGGTACTAAACACAAAGACAGCTGAGGCTGATGGGAATGACTTTAGTTTTCCAGGCATGTGGTCATAAACCAAAGTATCAGACACAGTTTTAATCTGTTGATGGTGCTAAATGGATCATTAAAATTATTGTAATTCATCCCCAGGGGAACATGACCTGAATACATCCAATAGTAATTGAGACATGTCACTTGGAACCACAAATGTCAAACTCACGGTGGTGAGAAAAAGTCAGGGGATCCCCAAACTCATCAGGATCAGGAATGTCTTTCCAATCCAATCCATTGTGCCAATCCATCCAGTAGATGTGGAGATATTTCACTGGGTAAGTGAAAACTTCAATCATCTCCTGGTCTAGATGACCAAATCACCAAAGTCATGAGGACTCTGGGGGTATCTGTGCCGAATGTAATGGCAATCCATCCAACAGTTTTCATTCAAAGCCCAAACAGTCAACTTGATGGTGGCACTAGAGGTAAAGTGAGGGGCTCACTCAAGTTAGACAGCACCATCCCTCTGTGTCTGCACACAATGTCATGACAATCCATTCAATCATTGTACGAGATGTTTTAGTATGGACCAAAATGGTGGATCGACACTGCCGTCCTTAAAGCCCTGCTGGCGTTGCTAAAAACTATCACATTTCCACTGAAGCTGTTCTCCAATCAACTGCAGAACATAACCCAAGTTTCACAGGCAAACAGTTGCACTTTGGGTCCAGTTTATTGCCCAGATTTCTACCCAGTTTTTACCCACAATAACATCAGTGAGAAAACAAATTAACTATACCACTGCACAAAGGGGACCTTTTTCTAGGGAGTGGAAAACCTCATGTGATTTGCTTACTGTTTGAAATAAAGGCTATCACATCTGAGAAAAGGTTTTTTTTAATGTTATAATCAATGTCTTTCTTTCATTTTTCAGTAAATGCTGCTGTCATGCTTTATTGTTTAATTTTTTTGTACATTTGTTTTCATTAAAAAGCATTTTAAATTCTTCTTAAAGTCTTCTTGTCAGTGTGAAATAGAGATAATGAAAAGCACAAAAGATGTTTCAGACATTTAAAGATATCAAAGTTTTTGGTGAAAAGGTCACCTTCAGTCCCCTGGAAATGTACATTAGAATGAAAATTAAGTTAATGTGGATGCATGAGCCAACTTGTGTTTATTCTTGTTACCTTTGCTTATGAATTACCACACAGGTAAGGTTGGTATGCAATAAGATAAAATAATGCTCATATTGTAACTTGAAGCCCTTTAAAAGTGTGCCACTCAAAATAAATGTATTTATCTAAAAGTGCAGTTTTGTCAGCAGTTTTTGAGATCTGAAAATGTGATTTAGTGTATGAAAAATACAGCTTTACATAAGGCACTAAAAACATTAAAAGGAATTAGAACATGAAACATTAAATTGCTCCTTGTACACCTCACTGTCTTTTAGCTTCCAACTTTCATAGCGGACCCTTTCTCCTACATCTCTCGCTCTCTAAAACCCAGAGAATAGATCAAAGACATCATTGATCCTCTCCGCCTTCATTTGCTTTCAGATCTGAAGAGACGCACTCTACAGAAATCCACACGCCAAAGAAAGTGCTGCCGTAGTTACTGTGATCAGCCAGTAGGAGTATGTTTGTTTGTTATATCATTAAGATATTAATACATCATTTTCGTTACATGATTGTCAAACTGGTATTGAACTACATTTTATGTTTTATTTAAAAGGTCTTCGAAAGTCTTGAAATTAGAATTAATTTCGAGATATTATAGATTCTTCACAAAGACAATGAGAGGCCTCGACTCAAGTTATTGATCAGATCTCTTCTTGTCCCTGAGATTCATCCGATGCATCCTTCCTGCTCCAGACTGACACACAGAGACTTTGCACAGACCTGCCCGAGGAGATCAGGGCTGCAAACTGTGTCTGGTCTTCTTAACCACTTAAAAAACCCACTTTTTTATAATTGATGATTTATGATGATTTCATTTATATTTTATAACATTTCAGTTCATTATATTCTCCTTGTGTTTTATAATATGTTTAGTTTTTATGCTTTTAGTTTGTTTTATTCTCTTCATTTTAAATGTGTTCTGTTTCTATTGTAAAGCACTTTGCAGCTGTGTTTTGAAAGCTGCTAAATCGATAAAGTTTCTGCTTTTTGTTTATTTTCTTACCATAATATCATTATTATCATTATAATTATTATTAAAAGTCATCATTTATTCCAGCCATTTATCAGAGACAGAGATGATTTGTTGCCTCTCTTCTCATCGCATATTGAATATGTTAGAGGTACTGAGTAAGTTGGTCCCTGAAAAGGAGGTGCAGCTCTCTCCTTCTGGACCTTTTTACTGAGGATGTACATTGTGTTGACCTGTAAAGCAATCACGAGAATGTTTAATAAGAAGAAGCTGATAGCATTTACATGCCTGGGGATTGATGTGCGTGACGTCGGGCGCTGAGAATTGACTCCTCTGGACTCTATCACTCTTCCACTGCCGAGCTGACGGGGCCTCAATTAAACACCTCGTCTCAGTGACATTCAGGACATGTTTGGATGAGATAGCACTCCGTGCACGTTTCACCTGGACACAGAATAATTATGCAGATCCTTATCCATACTGTGGGTAATGTCATTCTCATTCATCACTGTGTTGTGTGCCTAGCCTTATTGAAAAACATGGTGATATGGCTCCATAAGTACATTAAGCCCCTTTTGGGGGCCAAACAGAAATAGCATGTGTGTGTTTCATTGTAAATCCTACAGGCTCTTGTGTAATATTCACTGGCAGATCTATTTGTTCACAGATCATCGCTTCATCTGTTGTATTGTAGCTTCAGAGCAACATCCATCAAATCCTGCTTACACAATTTATGACTGTTACTAATGAGCTTAACTATGAGTCAAAATAGAATTATTTTTCTTGTTGCCCCACAGCTGAGTCGGGAATGTTTGATTAACACATCTCGACAATGAAACACTCACATACACACGAGGATACACCGATACACACAGACTCTATACTGTAGAAATCCTGCCATCGTGGCCCTCCGGACAGGTTTGGAAGTGCTGATGTTGATTAGCATAGCTTTGAGTGAGCCAACCCTTTGTCATGCATTTGCCACAATGAATCAAGTTCAACATCTGCAGCCACCGGGCTGTCACCACAGAAAGATTTGCCACAGATGAAGTTGATTTGCATATCAAACTGAGGACCTCGTGTGCCACAACCCCCTCATTTGCTGTGAAAAATATGCCCGCACAGTCTACAAAATTATCAATGTGACCATCACTACCCTCCTCATTTATTTATGGCTCGGAGGAGGAATTCCTAATGACAGCAGACAGAAATGTTTTAAATCTGCGAGATTATTAGTGAACGAGCTCTCTCAGCAGTTGTCTTGATTATCGCATTAATTCACACACTTAAAGCACTTTTTCTAGCGGCGGAGCTCTAAATTATTTAGAGATGGAAACACTTTAAAACGAGAGACACTATTTTGCATTCTTTGTGCTGCATGAATAATTAACAAAGAGGGTAAAACGCACCGCGCAGTTAAATCTGAGCCGTTTAATCAATGTTTTATTCTGTTTAACTTATAGATGGGGATCATTTGAACACATTAACAAATCAGTTGCGCCTGGTTGAAGAAAGTGTTGATTATACTTCTTTGATTTGATGCTACTGTGATATTTTCAGTTCCTACTATTCCCTCTGCTGTATTATTCTGCTGCCTTCCACTGTGTGTTTCATCTCAGCATGTATTATTTACCTTATACTCATATTGTGATGCGAAGTTTACCCCCAACTGTAACGTATAGATTATTATTATTATTGTGTTAAAGAGGGAGGCTTTTCTTAGTAATGATGCATTATCTGTTTGGATGGCAGGTTATTTCCCAACTGACTCAAAATAGTAGAATATAAGTTAACAAGGAACCATTACACGCAGTAGCATTATTTGTCTGACATACTGGACATCCTTGGACAACACCCTCTAAATAATGCAATAACACCAGGAAGACCTGCTACACCCCGGGTCTATTTTCTCCCACCATTAAACTGTTATATTGGTAGTATAAGCAGCACTGGAGGGAATCACTGATTTGTTTTGTTTTGACGTCTATAAGCACAAGCTTGTGAATGTGAACACAGGTAGCGGTGAACCTGTTTGCATTAACAAGACAGCGGGGCAAATAAAGGGGGCGAGTCAGTATCGGCTGCAGCAGATGCAGAGAAGTAATTGACCTGAAAAGGCCCCCAGCCAGAAACAATTTGTTATTTGCCTGTTAATCCTGGTTGCCCAAGAAGAATAGATCCAATCTTCAGTAATAGGAAGCACAGGAGACCCCTGATCCAAACTTCGTGGGAGGTGTGGGGGGTGGGGGCCAAGATAAGGTCTCAGTTATCTGAGCTGACTCGGAGCAACAATCCACCAATGAGGACAGCGCTGCATTTACGCCCTGGTTTAAACTCAATTAAGGAGGAGGGTCAACCAGGATCTGGTTAAACTCAATATCACTTATATGTAATTAGATAGGCATGAAATAATTTTTCTGATGCTTTATTCATCGCAGGGTTTATTCAATTACTTTGATTAATGGTTAAGTTGGTAAGAACATAATTAAGGGATGAGGTCAAGCAAGTTCACATATAGTTCAATATAATATTGCAGAAAAGTCAAGTCAATTAGTTATTTTTTCCTCGCCTGGGTTTTTTTTTTTGCACGTCTTCACAGCCTTGATATGAAAATTAACACGTTTAATATGAGAAATTAATTTGAATTGAATCCTCAGAGAATCAGCTAGAGAGATATTTGCTTTTATTGGGCTTCATTAGCTACAGCGTCCCAGCAGATACATTAAAGCAAAGTCACATCCCAGTTGACACTTATTTACATCAACAAACAGTTCAACACAACTGCAAGGTTAGAAATTGCATATAAAATATATCAGCATTTCTAAGTGACTATTTGCTCACATTGTATGCAGCCTCACAAATTGGTCTCTCTCTCTCACACACAGACAAACACACAGCTAAACCCTCATCATTACAGGTTGTAAACAGTCAGGGATCACAATCAGTGCGATGGGGGATTGTTGGTGGGAGCGGCGAGATCTGGCAGTCACAGGTGGTTCAGCTCGAGGGAAACTTATCACAGGAGACACTCTGACCTGCAGGGACCAGCCCTGTGAGTCAAACCTGAGAAAAACAAGCCCAGTGGTCGTTCTGTTTTTTTAGTTTGTGCACACTGACTGCATTACAGTCAGATCAAGGGGTGGGGGGAACAATGTGGAAAGGGAGGGATGAAGAGATGGGAGGTGAAGGGGGGGATGGGGGTCGCTAGGATCCGGCGCTTGTTGGTGTATCGAGTATTGCTCATGAGTGTTCTGCTTCATTTGGCTCCCTTCTTTAGCATACATGTGATGCAATAATTCTGGCCCTATATCACCTGGGGGCAAATGTGATTCATTATGTCCTCACATGTTATTGCACACACACACACACACACACACACACACACACACACACATTTATGTCATAGCATGCATACATGTTCATGCACTTAACCATCTTGGCCCGGCTTACAGATCTCAACAGACACACACACAAACTGGAGCACACATTCACACACACACACAAACACGCACATACACTCAAGTGACTGTGGAAGAAGGAGAAGATTCAGCCGAGGACGGAGACAAGTTGCATTTATCTTCTGCATGCCAGGCTGCTGCGTGTGTGTGTGGGTGTGTTAGTCCCCTTGGATGAGCACACACGGCTGAGGATGCTGCTGGGAGCATGAGTTCTGACCGAGAGGAGTATGACATGGTCTGTCAGAAAGCTGTGACCCTAATTGTTGACCTTTGCCTCCACAACAGCACGCTGCTGGATCAGGACACCTGTCAGGATTACCTCTTCCTGTTGTCCGGCCACAGCTCTGACCGCAAAGAACTGGGTAAGGGCTATAATTAACTCCTGCTCTATATTGGGTGTAAAAGCCAGTAGCTTTTCTGATGTGCTTTGCAAGTCTCCATGCTCAGTTGTTCCTCAGAAAAAAAGCTGATTTCAAGGTATTTTGTATTGCTGCACTGTGTATCTGTTTGTGAATGTCAAAGGCAGCTACATTTAACATGTGGTTTTCCTTCTTTTTCGTTTTGTTTACCACATGTACGGTCACAGATGGTTGCTCAGACAGAGCTTCGATTGAGCCATTAATACATCCTTAATGAGTTTTTGTGACCCCAGGGCAACAGGGAGCAATAGGTGTATAAAACAAACTCACATTGACTCCCCGGGTTGCTCCAGAGAGCAGAGCTTCCATACCGTTAATAGATAAGCCTTGAGGGTGACTAATGCCAGCTGATGCTGTCCTGACCACTCAGGCTTACAAAGAAAAGAGATGAGAAACAAACAAACCTTTTCAGAAATGTGTGTTGCTTTGCCTGGGTGGACAACTAATATGAACACATGAACAGCAAGCAGCAATGCTGTGTGTTCAAAGTTTCAGTGCTGGATTAGTGTTGTGACTTATTCATGAGGGGTGATTTACACATCTGTTGCAGCCTCGTGCAGCTGTTGCTTTGGCACTTGTCGTGGGCTTCAGCCTCTTTAAAGGAATAATAAGCCCTCGCGTCAAATCCAGTGTTAATGGAGCAGCTCCACTATGGCAGACTTTGTGTGTTCTAGGTGTTTGTCGTGTGAATTGTGGTTGTGAAAATTTAGCAAACATTGGCTGAATTGTTTAGAAGCAGAGGAAACTAGTGAATTTGGTGTTAAAATGCAGTGGGCACTCCACAAGATATGACCAAAGGGTGTGTGAAGAATTGCAGGTTTGCAGTGTGAAGATTTTCAGATAGCTGAGCTTACAAAATGTTACGTAGTGTACAATTAGAAATCATGCCACTTTATTTTTATCTGGAAAACTGGATTCAGAAAACCAATGCAGTAAGTATATCAGGACATATGATTTCATACCAATTACACAACCCGCTGCATATTTGACATCCATAATTGTCATCTATAATTGTTTGGTAATCCATTTAATTTTACATTTCTTCTTCCAAACACTCAGTTTCTTGTGCATGAGCATTGATTTGTGTCTCTGCAGACTGTTTGACAGAGAAATTGGTCTTCAGCTTTGTAAGCAGGTGCACAGGAAAGAGGAAATATCATTTGTGGCTGCTTTTTCAAGGATGGTTTCCTGTTCACAGAGTGCATGTCACACCAATCCTGACCAAATCCACTGTCACCTCACATCATTCTCAGTGGGAGAATTGAACGTACATCACAGTGCCACTGGCATCCACTACTGAGCTGTCGGGACATTAAATGCCATTGCATGTTCTGTAGCCACTGATGTAAATTATTTCTGCCACATGGAAACTAAAGACAAGCTGCTTCTCATAATGTAGGTTGGGAGGTTGTATGAAATGTCTCCTTGTGTATATTTTTTGTCTAATGCAAAGATCCCACAGAGAGCAATATGTTGTTGTAGCAAGTGTCATGTTCAATAAACAGGACCTATGACATTGAAACAAAAGATTTTCCTTTTTGTAAAGGCAGCTGCAAAAATATCCTAATATTGCCTCAATAGAGAGACAAAGTCCTGATGTCTCATCTGGACAAGCCTCTGTTCCACTAGCTTCAGTAACTCATCTCATTCAGCACAAATTGGCCTCCACTACAACTCTTTTCAATAGTAACAAAAAAAAACAAAAACCAGAATGTGATAATCTGCTAATCCTTTTTGACTCAACTGAAAAAAAAGACAATATATTTAATGTTTGCCGTCATCAACTCCATAGATTTTTGCAAATATTCTATTGTGAATTTGATGGCAGCAACATGTTTCAACAAAAGACTGTGAAAGTTGTGGACTGATCCAAAAACACCTGTTTGGATCATTCCACAGGTAAACAGGTTCATTGGTAAGATAAGATAAGATAAACCTTTATTCGTCCCACAGTGGGGAAATTTACAACAGGTGATAGTATCATGATTAGGTGTGAAGTGGCATCCTGGAAAGACTCAGTGGTTCACAAGCAAGAATGGGACAAGTAATATTATCACATTTGCGTTTGGCCAGACTGCCAGACAAGCTGTTGTACAATCCCATTATAACAGACACAGGTGCACCAGCGTATCACATAACCAATGAACAAAATGATGCATACTGACCACAATCAAATGAACTATCAAAAGTTCATTTCTACCTGAACTGTGGATCAAAAGCGATATGAAGAGTGAGCTGTTCTGGCAAGATCCCACAGAAAATGCTTTTCTGGGAGGAAGTTAAGCAGCAAGAACCAATGTGGAATTGCAAATATTTGATCTCAGACACCTTCAGTGTGAGGGAAACGACAGACTCACTGCAACTTGTGCTATCACATGCATCCACCTTACCTCTCAAAGCCAACTGAATTGCATTTGTGTGAAACTTGTTAATGAATTCTTGAGTCATGGTCAAAAACACGTTTTGTGACATTTGTGCCTGATGTAATGAAATTCCCTCCAGGCATTCCTGAGATGTCATGTTCACAAGAAATGGACAGACGTGAGGTGAAAGTGATCTTGACCTTTGGCCTTTGACTACCAAAATTGAATCAGTTCATCCATGATTAATTATACTGCACGTTTTCAATTTCTCACCACAATTTACATGCATTTGTTTCAAACACATTCTCATTGTGTTTCTGTTTGCTGAGACTCTTTCAGTTTTTCTGGTAAATATTGGTAACTGTGGGTGTTTTTTTGCTGAATAAACCTGTGTTGTTCCCAAATACACACCAGGTGCGTTCTTTCATCCATTTGCAATTTTCATTTTCTACTTCATCTCAGTTTTTATGGAGAAAATAAAATCCATTGCTTTAAATTGCCCCTATTTCCTCCTCTGTGACAGTGCAAAAGAGCACATTAGGTTTTCCAACGTACAGCTGTTTGAATTTATCTGCAGCTATCAGTCTCACAGCAGCAGAGTCATTTTACCAGCACAAATTTCCCCCTGATCTCCCTGCTGCTGCCTGAGTATGCCCTCACTAGTTCTGAATCGATTATGATAAAATAAGAACGACTAATTAGAAAGCCAGGGACTTTAATTCCCCTGTCCTGATGCAGCTGGGAGATAATAACCCTTTGTCTTTATCGACCAATTTGTTGAAGCTCGAGTTGGCTGATTGTATTCCAATCAAGGCTCGGTGTGTCACCGCGCCGGACCCACCTGCTGTGCGAGTGAAAGCCAACACAAGACTTTTTCAGTGAGATAAATGAGAGCTCCTATCAGCGTCTCACACTCTGCTGAGCGAACATTTCCCACTGATCAACTGCCTGCCTTAGATATTGATATTCGCTCCAGAGCGTTGATACAGGTTACAAAACATATCCCTTAAGCCCGTGTAGCTCCTGAATGGCGGGATGTTCTTGCAGCCCCCTCCTCCAAACACACACACAACACTCACCCTCATTACGAATTCCACTTTCATTATCAGCTGCAGCTTCAGGTGTGTGGGCTTGAATTGACGAGGCTTATTTTTGATCACATTATTTCTCGCACGCCCATCTCATCTTGAGGTTTATTAAACAAGACCTTGGCTGGCAGAGGACATTAGCATCAGCGGATCATTCATTTAGTTCCCACTGGTCTGCTCCTCTCTGTCCGTGGTATTTGCAGGGACGGATGGTGCATTGCAGGTTGAATCCAAAACAGAAAAACAAGAACATCAAATTAACTGCACAGTGGAGATTAGAACCCCAGCCGAACCACTGTGCCTTTCAATAATTCATGCCCACTGTCTACCGTCGCTGTATTTTATTGATACAACATTTCACTGTAGACCACAAAAGAACACTGGAAACACTGTCTGTCTCTGTAGTGGAAGATAACACACAGGAAAAAAATCTGTCTGTCTCAGCTGACATTAAAAGACCAAACGCCAGCCCTCAAAGGCCACTGCCATTATTGCTGTGATCATTAGAATAATGAAATTATAGCACTCAATCACCTAAGGTGGGCAGGGAAATAGATCCAAGATACAGCATCGGCAAGGCTCATGCAGACATATGTATTCATCCAGTGTTTATCTTTTCTTTGCACCTTAACACGAGTGGGGAGGTATTAGATTATCTAATGTGGGAGTGTTTTGATGACACCAGAGGTTAAAATCAAACAGATCCAGCAGAGTAAGGTCAGTGAGCCAGTTCAGTGGGTGGAGGAAATAATGGCCACCCAAGTGGAACGCATTTTTCATTAAAATGCATGTGCTAAAGACAAAAGTCAAACAGCGGCTTGAATACCAATCAGCCCTTCTGTAAGCAGTCTGTGAACAGCATCACAAACGGGAACGCCTTCATCTCTCTTACTCTGAAGAGTTCTCTGGTGTTTCCTCCCCCTGCATTTTAATATTGAAGCTCAATGGTGACTGGGATGTCCCCGAAGGTGCTAATTTCCACTGATGTTATCTGCTCCCAGCTGTGGAACTATTGTGAATGTGAATCCATCTCCATGAATAAATAATAAAACTCCTTCTTCCTGCTCTCAACAGACGATGCCACACTCGGTTGCACCATACCTGGCGTAAGTGTTTCACAGGACAGCGCTCTCTACCAAAAAAAAAATGCATCACTGTCATTAATGACAAAGGAGTTAGGAGGATGAGTAATGCAGAGACCTGCTGTGTTATCCAGGCCAGCGCACTGGGCGAGGCCTCTGCTGAGCTATTGAGCAGTAACATCGGTTTATCGATTAAGGAATCAGGCCCCAAGCGAGCAGAGCGGAGAGAGGCTCACAGGATGAGGAGGAACACAGCAGAGCATGAGAAAAATTTGTTTTTGCTTCCTGCCCTACTGGAGCACAGCATTATACTACAATTTGGTACTGAAACGTGGCAATTGACCGTTTGCTCTGCCCTGCCCCCCTCAGTTAGTGCTGCTACGCCTCAAGCTTTCTGTTCACGTATCACATTTGCAGTTTACAATGAAAAGAGGGCTGGAGGGACGTACCACCTGAAATGGTATTTTTTTAAACAATGGGCCCTTTTTTTTTTAATATGTCAGAGACAGGCACACAAAAGCAGACTTATCATTTCCAGCCAGCTTATTTGACAACTGTTGTTATCATATTTGTCATCTCTAGCTAGTTAATTAAACTAACATTAGCTCCGTGACTTGGTTCAAAACACCATCAGCAGCTTTAATGATTCGAGCTGACTTATTCTCAAAAGAAAAACACGTAAAGGCGGTCTGGCTATAATTGTTTCAGATTTTTATTTCTATAACACCAATGTATCAAATGACAATATGAAAACAGCGTGACAGTGTGTAAGGGGTGATGAACCGATTATCACTGCTTTCCCCCTTCAGCTTCGAGTTTTATAGTCAGTTTCAGAGCACTGTCCAGCTGTCTGTCTGCCGTCTGCTGCTGAGCGACAGACAGAGATCGCTACTAGCTGGTGAACATGTTGGAGCATTGAGCAGCTCAAAAGACTTTCCTTCAGGAGTTGGTGGAGACCAAAACAGAACTGAATGACAGAAAATACTAGACTTTTTTTTTTTTTTTGCTTCAGCCAGAAACACGACTCCAAATTAGTGTCTGTGAAATCAGTTACTGCAGATTTATTGTTTCAAGCTGACTTGTTTAAAAAGGAGAACTCAGCATCTTATACTCACTGAGGACAACGCGCATGGTATTGTGCTAAAGAATGAGGCTATGAATGACCCAAGTCAGCATGCTCACTAGCTGATGATCCACCTGGAGTATTACTGGAGTAGGTTAGTACTGCAAGTAGAAACGTTAGTTAGCCCGACGTGCCAACATTTGCAGCTTACATTAGAGCATGTGTACACACTTTTGCTTTCTTATGTATATACCAAGTATCCCTCTTATTATAGCTCTGGTCTATTTGTTGGTTGGAAGCTGAGAAGGAGAAAGTAGTTTTTTGTTTTGCCTCATTTGATTTCCTCACGTCACTGATGTCAAGCCCCTCTTTTCTAATGAAGCCCGTTGTACCCCTTCTGTCCCGGGGTTTCACTGGCTGGTTCGGTTCATGTTGCTGTTTTGTCATTATGGCTGCTGAGCTGTCTTTCACGGTGAAGGCTCCTGGCCCCTGGGGCCGACGCTCCTGTCACACTCGGAGGGTTGATGGCGTGGAAACAGACATTCAGCTGGTACACTTTATCACACAAATTAAAGCGCAGTCTTACAGGATAATAGTGCTAAATGGTTGAACACTAAAAATACTGTATTGTTGCAGCCAAAAACAAAATCAGAACTGAGATCTGTAAAGACAACATTGGTCAGACAAAGGCCCATTAGAATTTCTCAGAGCCCAATTTGACATATTAAAATGTCTTCTTTACTGGAGTCTTATTGGAGTCCCAAAACAAAAAAGTTTTCTATCATATATGACAAAGAAAAACATCAAATCTTTACATTTGAGAAGCTGGAACCAATAAATATTTGGCATGTCTTGCTTGCAAACTGACTGAAGAGATTAACTCTTATGAGATTTCTAATTTCAAGGACAGAAAAATTAGGCTATTATCCCAGAAAGTTTTTTATACTGTCATCTTTGCCATTTTGGATTAATGTGCGCTGTTCTTCAGTTCTTCAGAGGCTCGTGTAAGATTAACCTGAAATTGATTATTTCCATTTTCTGCTACTTTATACCTTTACTCCACTACATTTATCTGACAGGTTTGGTTACTTTGCAGTTGAATGTTTGCAAACCATGTAACCACTTTTTATATAGATATTATACAATACCAATAACGTTTTTATATTGTGGTTTTGCTTGTAGTAGTAAAGTAAGGTAAAGGATCCTCATATGTCTTCCAGCAGAGAGGAGCAACTATAATTTATTCATCAACTTGTTCCTAAAGATCAACAATAAAGACAGACAGCAGGATTCACAGGATTTTGTCCTTGAATTTGTAGTATTATATAAGTTTGTTTTTTAGGTTATTGTTTTTGTACATTTAGATATCTACAAAAACAACAAGAAAAAAACTTTAACAATATTCCGGTCAGATATGGGTGCACTTTCAGAATGGATTTTTAAGGGAGATATAGACCACCCTCTCCAAAATCAACTCCAATATGCTCCTCATGTCACGCTGGTGCAGGCAGGGTAACAGGAACACAGGGGATCAGGCCCAAATGCAGACGCCTGAGGCAGAGCTGATGCGCTTCAGTGATTTATTCACACAATGAGGTATCGAGGCTCAAAGCACGGTGAGGCAGGAAAGGGTCAGAAGCAGAGGGGGCAGCCCGAACAGGAAAACAAATCCAACAGGGATCAGGTAAGAATGAAAATATTAAATAATAAAGAGGCGAGGTTCAAAATGGGGAATGAGATGCAGGTGGGCGGGACGTCCAGGTAACTGCAGAGCAGATGAGGAGAGTGAGAACAGGTGTGCAGGTGGGTGGGGCAGAGAGGTAATGGGGAAAGGCGGGAGAGTCTGAGGACATCTGGTGGACAGCTAGAGGATTCCAGGGCTGAGGAGCTGAAGGACAGAACATGGCATGGGAGAAGTGAGCAGGGGCTGGAAACAGGGGCCAAGGGGAACTGAGGAGCAGATTGTGACAACTCTTCTTTACAACTGTAATCATGAACAGTCTTGATCTCATACTCATTTTGGTTTTGATCTTAACCATTAAAAGTCTTGGTATTGGTCAACACTGATTAAGACCTCATTTGAAATACCGTACTGTACATAGTCTCATTTTCCGAATAAGCCTTGGTGACTTTCTAAAGTCCTGCAGAAGTTTGCACGCAGTCATCAACTACAAAGAAACTGATGTTACAGGTGTCATTCGGTTCCATTCAGTTTCATATCAGTTTTGCTGGTAAGAAGTGAAAATATATGTTAATATTAGTTCAAAAAGCTGTATGATGTACATTCGATTCGAAACGGCAGATGAAAGTCTCACAGTTACACATAGTTAGAGGCAGTGCAGGACCTGCACTCAAATTTGTGTCCTGGCTCAGAAGATGTTACTTTAATGGCCACACACTGAACCTGTGTTGATCAATTTATTCTTTCTATTCTCTATAATTTATTCTAGTCATTCAATGTCACTGGTCTCATTAAAGCTGCCCAGCAGGCAGCTGTTTTCAGCAATAAGCTCTCTGATAAACCCACTGTTTGCTACCTGCCCAACAACAGTTTAAGGTGAACATAGTGGAGCATTTAGCAGCTAGAGAAATTTCCCATAAGGAGTTAGTGGAGAGAGCTAAAGGAAAAATTGATTATGGAACTCATCAGGTAACCAGAGACATGACTCTCAATGAATGTTAATGTGTCATTAGGTAATTGTTTCTGCCATAACAGCTTCATACACTGAAAATATGTCAATGTTGTGTTTACAGGTTGCTCTACTACCCCCAAGTGGACAAAAAACAATTAGCGCTGCTTTAAGTCTGAACTTAAATGTTGCACCTTTAATTATAGTGCTGTGATTAGTCAGACTAATGGGATATGTAAGGATAGGAGGGCATGTGTAGCTATTTTTAATGTAAATCAACTATTATTATTATTATTAAATTAGGCCTTTAATTACTTTGCTTCCATGGCTCTGTAGTGTTTTTTTATTTCCAGAAGACACAGTCAAAAATCACCAGTTGAATGAATAATAGCTGCTCATGTCTGCTGCTGTAGGTGTGTGAACAGGCAACATGTTCGTAACTTCATAAGGTGATAATGTGTCAGTGGTGTGTTGGCTGCTGCCAAGTGGCCAGAAATCAGTTAAAGCTGGTTTAAATAACAGAGAAAGTAGTCCAGGATGAATTTTTACCTGTTAACTATTACACAATTTTTCTTGTTTTTCTTTTTTACATAATGGTGGTTAAAATGTAGACAGAGATACAGAAAAATAGGAACATCTCGTTCAGTCTAATAAAATCCAACATAACAACCCTAATATAAACTGTCTAATAAACTGTATGAAGTTTTTGATTAGAATGTGTCAGATGTGGTTATTCAACTTTATGGTCATTTTGAAAGTTGCAGTTTGTGTTGCTCTATTATCCTGAAAGTTTTATCCACTGTGGGTTTTTTTCAACCGTAGACTAATGTAAAATAAATCACACAAAAGTATACATCAGGGCTTGTTGACCAGAATAACTGAAACTGTAAAGTATAAAAAATGAATGAAAGGATGATTTGCTTTCCTGTAACGTAACAGAAATTGTCCCGTCCAACAGGGGAATACATGGCACATAATAATACCACATATTGTTGCAAACCACAGACTGTACAGGGCTCCTGAAGCAATGAAAAGAATGGGAAACATGTTTTACACAGAAACACAATAGAAGAGAAACACAATATAAAAGTAATATTAATAGTACATATAGTATATATGTTTTCTTAATGAGCATGTTTTGTCCAGATGTTCTGACAAATCGAATGTGTCAGTTCCATAAAGCCTTTTTCATTATGTCAGCATCCTCCAAGGAAAAGTGTTTTTCTCTGGTTTTCCCCAACAACCTTTTTCTCAGATCAGGATATAAAGGATTGCATTTTCATTTTCTGTTTCATGTAACTCACATAACTGACGAATCCAATCTTGTTCTTCAAAACCAATATTAACATCCTGTTTCACATCTAGATACAATTCGGGTACACAGGAACTTCTGAGCAGGAAAGATTCTTTTTTTTATTAAACCATATATACATACATGCATCTCCTGTAGGTAAAGTGACTTTGTGAAATAGATGTGTGTGAGAACAACACACATGTCATGCTTGACAATAAGAGTCCAGTCAACAGAAGGGTGTGAGGTGTTTCATCTGCTGCCTGTGGGCGAAGGGTGTGAGATTTTTTTTCTATCTACTAAAACTGCAACTAACCACAGGCCATGACAAGCTAATGAGGAGGAGGTCTACTATATTAAAACTTTATTCACTAATTAGATAGAGACGTTGCATGCATGAAAGGCTAAATGAAATACAAATACCAACGCTCAAGGGACAAACCAAGGGTGTAATATGTATGCAACATTGCCTTGTTTTGCATTATGATGCCAAAGGTGTGCTGAATTGTGCCGCCATGTATTATGACAGTGATTGAAGATGTTTTTCTTCATTTATTTTAAGGTTCAGCCGAGGGGGAAGAGCACCAATTTATATATTAGTTTATAAAACAGCCACATTATTCAATGTGTAGAACATCTTTTTTAGGTTGGAGACACTCTTTTGTGTCGGCCTATAAATTCTGTGTCCGTGAGCTGCCAGAAAATGTGTTAGTCACAGTGTACCTAGAACATATGGTGCCTTGGGCTCCTCCATCAGTTCAGACTGTATCATTCCCATTTCCTGGAATCTCTGCTGCTTCCTATATTTTGTGTTTTCACTTATACTGCCATTAACAACCCCCTGAGGAAACGTGACCCACAAGAAGTACAATCAGGAAGATGGGGGAAGGGCAAATTGAATAACAACCTCATGACAAAAGACTACGAGGCACAGACTATGTGTGTCTATGTGTGTGAACTAGATTTGTGAGAATGTCAATACGGATGTGCAAATGTGTGTTTTTTGTGTGTTCGCGGGGTCATGAGGTTGGCAAAAACAAGGCTTTTGAACAACGGGGGATCATGTTTCATTAAAACTAAAGACAGAATTCGATTTTTTTTTCTCCTTCTTTGCACAGAATGGGAAAATAGAGGTGCAATTTGAGGTTTGTTGTGACATTTCATCCCCTTATTATATTACCGCCCTCTGCAAAGCAGGCACAGCCGGGTCTGAAATGATGTTACCTAAGCTGACAGGAATTGATGGAATGACCTTACAACTTGTCCACCAGTGGAAAATTGCTCCATGGTTTCACAGTGAAAAATTGGAGATGTGAAAACAGCCATGTATCCCTGTTGCATTTTTATCATTCATATTACATCAGTGTAACCACATCAGACTGTGGACGAGTGATCAAAGGAGGAGAGTTCTTGGAAAAAAACTCTCAAATTCACAGAACTTTTTACAAGCAATATACAGTAAGATATATGGCAGATTGAATTTTTGACATATGGCTAGACAACAAGTAGTTATAATCACCTCGTACACACACACTCTGGGGGCCATGTTCCATTATTCATCAACAGACACATCCAATGCATTTGCATATTTCATTTGTCTGTTAGATGTAGTAATAAATATTCAGATATAGATTATGTTAAAAAAAAATTACTTGAAATTCATTAATTTTGAGGCAGAGGAGCAAGTTATGCCCAAAAACAACGTGATGGGAAATGTTAGAAAGTGTAACTTTGCTGAAACATATAAATAATTCCAACAGATTTGCAAGCAGTTGAGTTCCAAAACTTGTGAGTAACATTTTTTAAAGTCTCTGCTAGATGTGAAAGTTAACTAGAATAAATGTTCAAAGGAAATTATTACAAACGTAGTATTAATCAGCAGTTAAAGTTAAACTATGTAATGTTTGAGAGGGGCAATAAATCTCTCAAATGGAAGGCAGAAATGATTAGCAATAAAACGCATCCTTCCAAGTTCAGCACAGTGATGTGAAAGACAGAATTCCTGGTTCTGGAAATAAAATCCCTTTCCTTTTTTCCGTAGACAGTATTATGTTATGGACAGTTTGAGCTAAAACTCTCTTGGCTGAATCATCAGTACAAAAGATGAACAACAAGGTCTTTGATAAACAGCCAAAGGTGTACATTAAAAAAAAATACGATGGATGGTACTGTTTTCAGTTGTGTTGTGATGTTCACCTGTGGCGACAGTTTTTTTTTTTACAGTAATAATTTTTTACAATAATAATTTATGATAATAAAACAAATAATTTCCTTGTAAATTTCCTGAAAAGCACTATGCAACTTGCTGCTAATGATTGTGCTGCATTGCAGTGACTCACAGGTTCTGGGTTCAAACTGAGTGCCTGCATGTTTCCTGCATGACCGTGGGTCAAAGACATACAGGTTGCCTTAATTGGTGACTCTAAATTGCCCACAGGCGTGAATGTGAGTCTGGTTGTATGTCTCTATGTGTCAGCTCTGTGATGGACTGGTGACCTGTCCATCTTGTACCCTGCCTCTCACCCAATGTCAGCTGGGATCGCCTCCAGCCCCCTAATATCCAACAAAGAATACGTCAATGGATAGATGACATTCAATTGAACATATACAATATGAAGAATAAAGTGTCCAATAATGAATGAATAATGAATAAAATCATGCTTACTTGGGTTAAAAGAGCAGTTCTTTCAGGGAACTACCAACAGCTTTTAAACTCAACACAACTAAACCAACCAAAATAACTGGAAAATAGTTACTGATCACCATTATACCGTAGATTTTAATGAAAGGAGCTGAACTGTGTGTGTATCACCAGGTAGATTATACTTTTATTATTAATCATTTTCACTTACACGACAATTAGGCATACCAGTGTGGCTTTAACATTACAACAGGTGAAATGTGTTGGGAGATGGACAGGAATGAGCCACTCCAATTTACAAGCTATCAGTAATGACCTGGGGGTCACTTATGGAAATCCCTCTATGTAAATACATTTCACAGATGCTAATTCATCCCCTGGTAGATCATAGCCCCCGCTTTGACAGGCTAATCCCCAGCCAAGCGTGTAATTAAGAACAGAGTTGGGTATGCTGGGAATGTAACGCATGAGTGCGACATGACAGTGAAGCATCGGCCTGTGGCATCGGTGCAGAAACTAATCACCTGTCAATGAGTGTTACTGACCAAACACAGTTACTCATGCATGCATGAGCCAGGTTTGGATGAAGACAGAGAAGAGAGGCATTTCCAAATGATGAGCGGAGCATCATTATCAAATTTCAGCTCTGACAGAAACATTCTGTCACATGCACAGGATGTTTCATCTGCACAAGACTGCGACAAACCACGAATACATGTTTCAAAATGTTTCACTGTGGCCAAGGGGAATAGACAAGGTTTGGAGCCTCAGGCATAAACCACCTTTACAATGTTGGATCCATTTCATATCACTGTATTATAATGTCATCCTCACTTCACTGCAGCAGAAATGGGACACGTACCTCAAGGTTTGTTCCTGAGAAGGTCCACTTACTGTCTTACATTATAATATGATAATGACCAGTTCTCATCTACCTTTCTCCTGTGGTTGATGGATAAAAGCACAGCCATCATGACAGAAGTAAGGTTAAATAAAATTGATTTGAAATATTATGATGCAATGTGCATGTTGTGGCTAATTTCTTACATATGTTTGTCTGATGACAACTATAAGACCGGCACATTATATTTAAATGTGCTATATTGATATTTTTACAATAACAATATTAGTTATATACAGGTAAAAATGGTTGCTCTTGGATTGTAGTGACCTAAGAAAATATTACCTGAAGGTCCCCTCAACCATATGGAGCTTTATAGTGAGTTCAGCTCATTGTTACCTGTTTGAGACTTGACTGTTTCGGTTCACTTCTCTCATGGTGTTCTTCAGCCGAAGCTGGTTTCTGCGAAAAAAATGAAAAAAAAAAAAAAAAAAAACCCTCAAAAAAGCCACGATACACAACTTGCTCAGCACAAAGCAGCAGACAGACACAGTGAGAGATGAGCTGGTGAAGCATTCAGCCGCTAAAGAGCCAGATAATATTCTCAGGAGATGATGATGATGGAAAAACCAGTGTTAATTTTCACAAGAATTTGAATCTAGTTTAAGTCTTAGTCTGAAAATTGTAGTTGGTTTAAAGTCACATTTTAGTCTTTTTATTTTATTTTAGTCTAACCCTGAACTATGTTTCGTCCTCTAGGCTGAGAATTAGTGTTACTGAGTTACCATAGGTGACTTTGTAGGTTTTGTATATTTTCTGCATATATTTCCAACAAACAACCCTTTCTGGCCTCTGCATGTTTTGTTCTGCAAAACAATCTCGTCTGACTTTACTGAGGCTATAGATGTTATAGTAATCTATAGTAATCAAATTATCGGCATGTGAAGGGCCCCTCTGTCACCCCGCCTGTGATGAATTATGGGAAAGGTCACAGCCTGCCGGTGCTTTATTCTAATGTTTATTGCCTGACAAAACTGGCTATATATATATTACGGAGGTCTTCTGCTAAATCTGTTGTTGTTCCACTCAGTATAGCTCAGATTTTATAAATCAGCAGTTCAGGCAGACAAGCATTTATTCACTTTACATTGAGCTAAAATGAATACTGATTTATGTTAAATGTTTGCCAAATGACTTAGTGTCTGTTTATGAGACATAAGAAATTATGAATAATCTTTTGAAAAGAATTCAACAATGTAGACCCAAAAGGGAATTACTGAATCAGTCACCAAACACAATTGTTATTTACCTTGGGAGACTCTGCAGGATGGTGCATCTTCAGGTGTCTTTTCAAGTTGATTGCATTCTTTCCACACATACAACACACAGGGCATACAGCCAATGCTTTGAGATGTCTACTGTGATCTAGCTTAATGTCTTCTTTATTCGTCAGCGCATAGCGAACAGAGGTTTCACCATAGTTCTTGTCGTCATTACTTTTTTCATTTACGTTGTCTTTACAATTTCGTCGTGAAATAAATGGACGCCAATTCACTCAGTGAATATTGGACTTATAATCATCAGCTGGACAGAAACATGACTCTGAATGAACAATAATGTTGCTATCTGCTGAATGTGTAAATACTGTTTGCTAAGAAGTTAGATACATTTAAAAGGTTATTTCTTGTTGTTGTTATTTTTATCGTTACCAAGTGGCAAAAAAAATCAGTTATTACAGGTTTAAGGATAACTTTGCACCAGATCGAATTTCTCCTTGTTTTTTTTTGTTTTGTTTTGTCTCATCTGGCCATGCAGTTCAATAGAAAGCACCAAGCACCTTTATTTTTTACGTTTATAATAATGTTTCTCTGTGTAGCTCAGGTGTTTCTCTATTCTCTCTGTACTGTGAGCAGTTTACTGTGAGATGCCTGTAATGGAGCTTGAGTTTCCCCTGTCAAGCAGTGTTGTTGCAATGCAACAAACTCTGCACAACAACGACATATAATCACCCCATAAAGCTGACATGGCAAACAGTTGGATTAGCTACCAACAAGTTACCTTTGCAGCCACCAAAAGATGTGGACTGGACTGTCCTCAGTGCAGTGCATTCATTCCAAGCTTCACGTATACTCACTGTGGACCTGCTCCACTCAGAAAATACCCATCATAGTGAGTGGGCTCTGCATACCAACCAGTTCACATGGTGATGAGTCTGCCTCCAAAATCCTATACAATGCAAAAATGATGCATTCAGTATGGAGGTGTTCTTATGGCTGGTGGCATTTGGCCAAGACTGAAGAGAGAACATGTCAGTGCTGGAGAGCTGCCCTGCATTCAGAGTGGAGCCGGTCATTCTGAGAGAGGAAATGGAAACGCTCTCCCAGGACGGATCAAACCACTCGAAGAGAAGTCCTGTAATATCCGGCCTCTGCCTGGCTTGATCAGGAACTGATATATCCCTCTGCGGCTCAGCAAAGAGCTTCTGTGCTTACTGTTTATCACAATGAGTACGAAGAAAATACCGGTCACACTCTATGCCTAAATTTTATGCTTAACCAGCCGTTTACTGAGCCCCACCCCTTTTAGTGCCCTACCTGTCAGACATAATGTTGTGGACATTATATCACAGGAGCAGGAGCCAGTCAGATCAAGATCTTTATGAGCTTTTGTCCACAGGGGCAATCAAAATCAACACAAAATGAAAAGTTCCTTGTAGTAGCTTGAAGTTACTAGTAAAATAGGTTTAAACTTTAGTAAAATACCCACCAGCATGTTTAAAGCTGCAGAATTAAAGTTATATATTAATGCATTAATAAATAGAATCGAATTCTATAACATACATTATTCTGAAATCCTGCAGACACTTTTGAGTAAAATTTGAAATGCAAAATTCACACTGAGCTATTACTACCCACTTCTTCCCCCACAGCACTTTCTCCAGCTAAGAAAGACTAATGATGCAAACCATGATGAGGACAAAGTTATATTTCGTTACCCAATCAATTTATTCAGCACCTACATACAGTGACTGTTTTTAGCAAGCTGGAACTGACATGATCAAATGAGTCCTGCAAACAAGACCACTTTGTCCTTTATCTTTACTTAACATGTGGAAATAGATTAGTGTGAATATACCCGAATAAGGTCACGAGCAGTGACATTACAGTCACTGAAATACGTGCAACTCATATGAGAATATTCTATTTCCAGAACTAATTAAAACAATAGACGTGATGGGATATCAAAGATAAACAGAATAGAGCTTATAGCCATTTCTGTTTGTTCATTAAAGCAGCAGAAGCCCTCTATTCCCTGGACATGCCCTCATGCCTGCAGCTCCAGCCCAGCCTTCCTTAAGTCTCTCCTTTAACCTTCTTCCCATTCATTCCAAGTTAACTCCCAGTTCCAGGTCAGCCTTGCTGATGCATGGGAGGATTTCAAGGGGCTGTATTAAATCTCCTCAGGCGAATACCTGAGTGGATTTTTATTCTCGAAGCATCAGTCTCTGGGGAACACAGCCCTGCAGCCTGAGCTTGGTTCCCTTTGAACTCTGCTTAGATTTTCTCGCTGGGCCGCTGGCCATAAGCAGATCCAATGTGTTGTTGAGACCTAAGAGGACAGGAGGCTCCTGATGTATGGTTCATTAGAAAGATGAATTGTGCTGAGTGCATCCCGGCGAGGATTGACCCTGTTGGATGTTCCAGAGCATTTTTTGAAGTTATGTATGTATTCAGCCATTGCTTTCTCACATTCACAGGCAGCAAGAGACAATGTCAACCATCCGAAAAGAATTAAATAAACTAATACGTTTGAAATATAAAGACCATTTGAGAATTTTCGTGACAAATAAAAACAATACCAAATGCTGCAAGTGTACTCAAGTTTTGTCAAATCTAACAAGTGGTGCAGTATTTATGCCCAAATCAAGCAAATCTAGGTTTATTTGTACAGCACTTAATATGACTCAAAGAGAGATCTGCGTACCAGGATTGTCTGGCTTGTGAACAAGGATTAAGGGCTCTAGGTTTGCCGATCAATTCCACATGGCACAAAACGCAGACTTGCTGCTTTAATAATTTTGTGGTAAAAAGCTACAACTCAGTGGGATTAGGAGTATATTCGAGGCAGGTGAGGTAGGACGAATCAGATCACTTCCCTCTCCTTCCCTTTAAAAGCACACTGTGCCGTGGCACTTTGACATTTCCATGATGAAAAGATGATAAGGAGCAGATGAGCTGCAAGAGCTTCCCTCAAGAGTATATTTAGCTGCTGTATGTCCTTGTGAAGGGGTAAGGAATTGCAATGAGTGAAAATCTGCAGTTACTCCAGGCTGGGAGGAGAAAACAGCTCCTTTGATAGAGGAAAAAACATTGCTTAGGTATGGCCCACACAAGAAGTGTAAATTTACTTGAGGGCCGAAAACTAAAATAACTATTAAAGCTCCAAGGTGGGAAGTCTGAAACTGTCAACATACAGTACAGCAGTCCATCCACATTACAATCATAACTCATACTGTTGTATAACACATAATGTATTCTTTGTAGTTGAACCAAAGCTCTGGCTTTAAATGAAAACTACGATCAATAGCTGGCAGGAGATCACTGACCATTTTGTGAGGGTGAATTCAGCGGAATAAGAGATTTAAAAACCAGATTAAATTAAATTGTCTATTATTGTTTGACTATTAGTTGCTTCATCTGTGCTAAATGTTTCAGCTAAAAATGGAAAGTTGAGATAGATCGATTTGTGGGTTAAGCATCCTGGAGCCCAGGATTGAATGATAAACATTTTGTAGCCTGAAGTGGACATGTTCTTTGCAGGGAGAGGTTAGAGCAGGTTTGGAGTGCTGACCTAGAAAGAGTGTCAGTGGAAATGCTGGAAACAGCCTGAGAGACATCCTGGGAGTCATGATCAAAGATGGGTAAACTCAGTATTGGAATTACAAGAAGGGCCAGGAGGGACCTCAGCTCCCCCAGAAGGAGAGTTTGGGAAGGTGTGTGCTTAAAATCTAATCTCTTGTCATTAGTCATTTTAAGTGTGAGTAACTCTGCCCTGGTCAGTACAGCTGACTTTATCTGATCCAGACACGTGCAGAATGCTTTTTTATATCATGGCTGCTGGCTGCTTTGTGCACCTATGTGTAATTACTGTGTGGATTTGGTGTCAGCCAGGTTACTGGAGCACTCAGCAGCCTCATCATGTCTGTCGTCCATTAAAGCTGAGTATCCTCTCGGCATCCTGTCCATCAGTGTGCAGCGAGGACTTGACTTTACTTCCTCATCACACACCTTTGTGAAACAGGTTTCTCGTTTATGTCAGCCACAAAAAACAAGATTTCACAATACAATGGATGTGGGAAACATGCTGCCACAGCAATTTTTCCACACGATGACAAATTAGTCAGGAAACAAATTAGTTATTCAAGAAGAAACAAGCCTTTTTTCCTTGTAATATTTCATATCAGAGGCAGTCATAGCTTATTACAGTCTCCCTCTCTTGCTCCTGTCCTGAAACTGTCCAGAGCTCTGACAGGCTTTTATGATCCATGTATTACCTCCAAAACTGGAGGCCTGATCTGACCATGGAATGAGCTTTACTCCGACCCTGTGAAAGCCATAATATGTAATTTGAACACTGGGCAAGCTGCATGTGAAGCGCGGTTGTCATCTGCACATAGAGCATTCGTGAAATTGGCAGTGAAATGCTACTAACGTCTTTCTTCCTGATGGCTTGAGGCAACGTTTAATACTGGATAAGATCAACTTACACATGCACAGGTCGAGGGATTTTAGCAGGAAAGTCTCTGACATAATGCCCCCACATTTGCCCTCATCAGAGTATCTCTTCATCTTTAAATCTATCATTTTCTGGCACATCTTCACACAGTTTCAGTCAGTTAGTTGGGCAGGTAGGTAATGAGAACTCACTCACATCCATGCAGTGATGGAAGACGTATCCAGATCTTTACAGAGACACATTAATGACAAGAATTCAAGTAAAAGTCCTGCCTTCAAATGCAACTTAAAAGTAAAAATATTATCAGCAAATGTGCTTTAAATATCAAAAGTAAAAATACAAGTTCTGTAAAAAAAAAAAAAAAGGTATATATAGGATTGTGAACACAGATGCATCAGTGTGAAAGTAGTGTTTATTTTGATATTTTGGCCTCAAGCATTGATTTAAATGAGACAATGCTCAGAGATTTAGAGGGCAAATGTCTCTTCAGTAGAACCAAACTCATTGTCAGACATCTGACACATGTCAAAGGGCCCCCCGCTGGAAATGCTTTTTATAAGAGGTCACAAGCTGAAAAACCACTGGTCCAATATGCAACTGTCTATTTTATAAACTTCATATGTTTTCTGTGTACAGTCTGAATCTGTAAAGCAACCAGTGACTGCAACTGTCAGATAAATCTAGTGAAAAGCACAATGCAACAACAATTTCAGAAAATAGCCCAGTAAAGTACAAGTATCTCCAGACTTGAGTAAATGTACTTAGTTACTTAAAAACACTGATTCTAGGTCTCTCTGGCTTTGTGGCCTGTGCACAGAGGATTGTAAAGACAGCCACAGCTCAAATTGCTTGCTTCATGCATTATAGCGTATGTAACATAGCTATTTCTCTGTTTGGCCTCTTGGGTCAACATCTACCCTTAATGCTCCCTAATCAGTGTTAATCCACTTATGTTAGTCAGTTAAATGTGTTTGAGGTACAGCTCCAGAAAGAGGAACTTGATCCAAAGCTAAATTCTGCCTGCTGGTTCTGGCATGTTTTGAGATGAACCTTACTTTCCATGTTGCTCCTCAGTTGGACGACTGAGTGCCCCTCCACACCCACGTCAGCTTACATCTCATACCTGAGTGTTTTTGTTGGTTGCCCGGTTTCCCCAGGCTTTGAAGCCACCTGGGTGGCATGGCTGACTTTCCATTTGTGGTTGCTGCTGTGTTTCAGTTATTTTACCCTGTTGTAACTTTGCTTTTAGTTATTTACCACACTGCGCTCTTTCAGGAGCACAACCGTGTAAAAATGCACCATGGTGACCTTTTCCTCTGCAAAACTGGCCGACACAAAAAATGCATTTTTCCTGCTCACTATGGCAGCACTTCAGTTGCTCCTGAACCAGCCCCTGATGTCACCTTCATCATCATCATCATCATCATCAACAACAACCAAGAGGACAATTCTCTTCCTGCTGCTCGCTCTTGCAATCAGCTATATTATGTGATGAGAAGAAAGAGTGCATACCTCCCGTTATGCTTATTTTGGTTCACTTCACACACTTTCCCCAGGTGTAGTTGTAAACAAATACCTGCTGCATCAGTGTCTCTACCAAATGACCACACTGGAGAATGGCAGAAATGCTCGGTGGGATACAATGAGGCTGTATCTCTCAACAACAGTGATTCAAGGACAATAGCAGTGAAGCAAAACATTGGCCCTTAGTCCTCGGACCATATGGATTCAGGGCCCTCAAGTGATTTGCTTCAGGCTTCAGAGTCATGTCATGACCCTCATTACTCCGGACCACATGGGCGACTTCCTCTCTTGCCTCATGTTTGTCTAACATTTCTTGCAGTCCGCTGGGGCAGACCCTGCTGCAGTCCTTTGCATTTATAATCAGGAAGCTTGAACACTTATGTTGATGCTGACATTGTCCTGCCACCGCTTGTATCCCTCTCTTAGAGCCATAGAAAATCAGACGCTGTGTACTCACAATGGCTGGAATCAACCCAGACAATTTCCCCCAGCTACACACAAGCCCCTGTGGTCCTGCTCATTACAAGTGGTGGAGGATGTATTCAGATCCTTGACGTGAAAGTACATAATACCACATAGAAAAAATATTCTGTTACACGTAAAAGTCCTGCATTGAAAATTTTACTTAAAAGCACGTATGTATAGTGTAATGAGGAAATGTAGCCTACTTAAATTATTAAAAGTACTTAATGCAGAAAAATTGCCTCTATGACTGTTATACTGTTTTTTTAAAATCATTAGATTATTATTCCTCATGCATTCATGTAAAAGCAGGATTTTATTGTTGTAGTTGGTTGAGGTGGAGCTCATTTTGAACTTTATCGTAAAGAACTGCAACTCATGCTAATTTTCATTATAGATTAATCTGCCAGTTATTTTCTCCATTAATTGATTGATTGTTTGGGTTTTTAAAAATTCTGACTATAGTGAGAAGTGTGGTCCCAATTACTCAGAGCCCAAAGTGACACCTTCAAGGCGCTTATTTTATCCATCCAACAGTCCAAAGTTCAAAATGCTTAGAAATGATTTTGAATTATTGAAATAATAAAGTAGAAGCAGCAAATCCAAAAATCTCATTACTTTTGTGTGGACAATGACTGAACTGGTCTGTCAACAAGCTGATTAATCGACTATTCATTTCAGCTTGTAATTTATAACAAAACATAATGTGTTTTATAATCTTTGTATGTCATGTGTGTAAAAGTCTTAATTTGTAAAATAACTAGTAACTTAAACTGTCAAATAATTGTAGCAGTAAAAAGTACAATATTTTGCTCTGAGATGTTGTGGAGTAGAAGTAGAAAGAGGCGTGAAAGGAAATTAAAGTTAATTGAAAAATAAAGTACAAGTACCTCAGATTTGTACTAATGCAAATAAAGATACTTTAGGTTAAGTTCCACCCCTGCTCATTAGTGACTGTCAATATGGGTGCAATAGAGCCTCTGAACCCAACAAGAAAAAAAAAAATTTAATTAGTTTAAAAAGTTTAATTAGTCACCATCATTGTGTCGTTTTCTGATTGGATGTTTGAAAAGGATCAAGGCTGCCTTCTGTGGTTGAAAGTTTCATCGCTGACCACACCCAGCATCACTAATGACTACGGCCAGAAATGCACCTGTAACCACACCCAACAGTGATGTCACAGGGTCTTGTAGTACACCTGTACATCACTGCAGCAAATGGGAAGTTAAACCACTGGAGGTCAGCAAAGACAAAATATTCAGGGGTGCTGAGTTGCTCCTCATATGTGTCTTGAAGTGTTTGACCCTTTCATTATATGAATGTTAATTGTTGCAGTTCCCCTCAGCTCTGTGGTGTGTTTTAGTGGCTTTCAGTTGATTGTTTTGGTTTTATGGCCCACAACTTGACTGTAGGTTCACTCCCACAGCAGGATGGTGAGAAAATTTTCAGATAGGCTCTATACAAGCTATTTAACAGTTAAAGTGACAAATATTTCTACTCTGGAGTTTGGTGAAGACGTACATTAGACTTACATTTGTCAGGTGGCCAGAAACATGACTCCAGAGGAATGATAATGTTGCTCTAACATATTCACCATAACAATGTTATATGGTCATAATATGCCAATGTTGTATTTACAGGTTTTCGCAGATGCTCCCCCAGAAAAATCAAATAATCATGCTTTAAGAAGCCTGAGATTGAAATTTTGACCTTTAATCATGCTGCTATAATTGGCCAGAATAATGTGATTTGTAAGGATCCGCGTATCATCTGGATTTACCTGCACGTCATGTCTAAGTTGCTGATGCTGTTAATTATATCAACCTCATCCTCTACATGTTATTAATCAATACAAGATAAATAATGTTTGGGACAGCAGTTTTTTCTCACCGGACAGCTCATGCATATTGTGCTCAGGTACATACTGCCATTTGTTTGGATTACGCTCATCAGCAGTCTACCTTGAGCTGAGGCATCACTATCCCTCTGCTTACACCCATCAATGGCCCAGCACGGGTCTGTCCAGCCGTCCAGCCGCTGTCAGCCGATTGTCATGCTGTTCGCTTCTTATGAACCAATCTGTCATGCATTGTTAATGTTTAAAGCATACTGTTGTGTGTGCTGTTTGCAGCAGCTACATCACAGGAAACTGAATGATGTGGTTCGACTACAGGGCCACTGGATTATGGCTGCATCTGTTTGGCCTGTTTCTTTGATATTAGACTTCTTTTTTGGGCTTGCTCAGCTTACATCTGCTTGATTTGATTTTAATTGTTAAAGAAACGAAAGGACAGTGCTGGGAGTCAAAAACACATTAAGCTTCTTAGCAGGGTGTGTGGTGTGGCGTGATGTGAAGCGGTCGGTGATGAAATCCCCAACTTGATCCAGTGTCGGTGTCAGAGACACCCACTGATGCAGGTTTTAATCTCTGACACCAAGGAGTTACTTCATTAACACCAGGAATTCATTCATTCCACAGCACATGGATCAAAAATATCTGTGTGAAGATTGCAAATGCTCCTGACTGTGAATGCAACAGTTCCTCCAAATTCCATTACCGTCTAGAATGAAATATACAATCCTGATTCCAAGACAGCTGGGATGCTGCGTAAAACATAAATGAAAGTATACAATACAAACAAACAGTCTTTACTGGTAACAGTTTTACGAAGTGTTCCTGAGCACATGTAGTAATATCCTTTATACAATCATGTGCGTGGATGGATCATAAATGCCCCTTTCCTACCCAATCATGATACTATCACCTGTTACCAATGAACCTGTTTACCTGTGGAATGATCCAAACAGGTGTTTTTGGATCAGTCCACAACTTTCCCAGTCTTTTGTTGCTCCTGTCCCAACTTGTTTGAAACATGCTGCTGCCATCAAATTCGGAATAAGCAGATATTTACAAAAATGTTGAGGTTAAACATTAAATATATTGTCTTTGTACTGTTTTCAGTTGAACATATGTCAAAAAGAGGCAAAGAAGCAAATTGTCATATTTTTTTTTTTAATTTTTAGATAGCGTCCCAACCTTTTTGTAACCAGGGTTACAGCAGTCTCATAAAGCAGAAATCCATTTTATCTGACAAAGCTGTAATCGACAAAGCTGTAGGGAAAGATTTTGAATTGAATTAAAATCAGTTCATAGTTAAAGTTAAAATGACTTCCTCATTGGAAATGAGAATCAGTTGATCCGTCCATCCACTCCGACCTCGTCCCTGCATGGAATTCTTTGCTCTATAATAACATCAGCAGACTTCCTCATTTCCCTTCGTTATAATTCCTAGACGACTCTGTCACTTGAGTGTAAACACGTGTCATTTGGTGCGCTTGCTGACGCTGTCGTTCTCTCTCAAAACCACTGAGGTGTCATGGTTACTTAAAAGATAAAATATGCATCAAGGACAAGCCAACATATCAGAGTTTTAAAACATTCTGCAGGAGTATTTCAGAGTAATACATAATGCATTAGCTACAGATAGCAAAGAAACCCTTTCCCCTGATGGATCTGTGCTGTTCCTCTTATCCAGAACACACTTTCTAGGATCACAATTTTGAACGCTTGCCAGCTGCACCATTTCATACATGTTGCAGCGCTTCAAATGCGATTAATTTGTATCTATTTTGTTAGTGTTGTGCATCCAATTGATTTCATGGTGCTCTTGCCGTCGGAGCCTCTGGTCACAGAAGCATCCTCTGCAGACCACAGCCTGTTGAGGAACTGATGCTAATCTAGATAGAGGGAAGACTGGGGCTGGCACTTTCCTCCCCCACCCCTCCTCCTCTCCCTCCCTCCCTCTCTCTCTCTCTCTCTCTGTTGAAGATTGTACTGATTGTGCTGCAATATGTCGCATGACCATGGCCAGAACTGCAGACTGAGGTGCAATTTCTCCCATGCTTATTAAATCAGTGGTGTGTGGCTCTTGAAGCAGTGTGTGCATGTTCATGTGTTCATCATAGCAGCTTACCGCAGGCTCTCTTGACACAGAACAAAGCACAGGCTTGCATGTGTTGCTCATCAAAAAAAGACTTCCTTTTGATCCCCCCCATGACGCATTTGCTTAATCCCATTCTACGTAAGAAAAAAAAATAAAACAACTCTTTGAATGTGTTATCTGGACATCTATTCAAAGAAAAGCTTTGATATTTATGAAGTCATGTATATTCATGTTCTTAAACTTATGCATGTTTCTTTTGCTGCATTGTGTTTTAGGCAGCCAATACATATTTCTTTACCGGGTTTCCCTGTTGTTTTGCCCTTTCACTGCATGTTAAGTCTCGACAAAGCTTTCTGCAACAGAAGTTGAAGTGGCTTGCAGGCGTTTTTGCGCAACAAGATTGAAGTGAGAGGCTATTGAGCTTGTTTGACTGTTCGCTGGGCTGAGTGAGGGATCTGCCCCTAGACATTTGCACTACAGTATCCTGCTGACTTGCTTGCTTGCTCACACTGCCATAGAAACAGGGTTCCTGAGTGCAGTGGAGGCTCATTCTGCTCAGGAGCAAGCAAGGGAGAGGATCGAGGAGGAGAGACTGAAAGGGGGGGGGGACAAAAGAGAGACACGGAGAGGAAAAGAGAAACAGAGGGAGGGAAAAGTGAGAGAGAGAGGGAGAGTGAGGGATCAAGAGAAGAAAAGTGAGAGACACTGTCACTGGTGAGTACATAGCTGTCACAGCAGATTGAATCAGTGGTTCAAATCGGACGCTTTGAGCATCTTTTTGCCTTCTTTGTTCCCTTTTGACGATGTCTCTGGCTTTGCTGAGGTGCTGGGAAGCAGGTTGCAGGTTGTCAGTTTGTTGTGGGATGTGAGACACATGGTGCTTCTCTCTCCATCAGATGCAGAGACGGATGCAGAGCAGCAGTGGCTTTTTATTTGTTGATCAGTCATTAATACTGTTGTAACCTGTCAACTGGTAATCTTTGACTAACAGTGTCTATATACTTTTGAATAATACATGCTGATATGAAACTACTTCTCTTTTTTTGGCAGCCTTCCAGACTATATCATACTCTTCTCTATCATTTATGAAGCAGCATGTTAATATTTGATTAGAGTGGATGTCTGCAGCTGCACTTTCCGCCTCTATCTTACACACCTCTTCCTATTATATTGCTGTGTGAACCATGGTGAAATTGGCGAGATATTGACTTGTCCTTTCCACAGCTTTTATCAATTATTGAACAACTGAACTAATGCCTCGTGTTCCACGCTCCACCTGTATGGCAGAGGTGAAGAGACGCACTCAGCTGCATAGCGTAAAATGTTAAGTCAGGTCACTGCTTTGTGTGTATGTGCGTGTTTTCTATTTGTGTCTCTGTCTGCTTGTGTTTGCACATGCTTATGTCACTTCCCTCCCCCCTCCTCGCTCTCGCTGGGTTTGATCAACGTGCATCATGACACTTTGATGAAGCGCCAGAGCTGTGGGGCTAATAGGGGGAGAGATACAGCAGGATACCCTGTACCTCGTGTCAGCCCGGGTGTGAGAAAATTCTCTTATTCTGATCATCGTCTGCCACGCTGTCACTTAGGATTTGAAGCACTTCAGGTGTGATGATAAGCAAAGATTCCTGCCTTGAATTTATAAGAAAGTACAGATGAAAATGTGCAACCTGTTATGTGGAGCTGAGCGTTAATCCAGTCATTGTTTATGCTCATGTCTGCGGTTCACTTGGATCCCCTGCCTCCCCTCACCTGTCCCTACTGTGCAGTCATATATTTTTTTTCCCTCCCCCTCCAGCAGCAGCAGCTTTGGGAGAAGGCTGAATTAAACAAATCCAGCCAGCCTTATCAGTTTTCTGCTGGCTCCTGCCATGACTGGACCCCAGTGGCCCTTCCTGGCAGGCTGTGTATGTGTGTGGTTTGTGGATATGTGCGGTGGCTCCGCTCTGAATGTGTGCAGATTTACATGGTTACAAAGAGCATGCATGCACGTGAGTGTGTGAGTGTGTGTGCAGTGAGCGGCACTGACATGATTGTGTGTGATCGGGATGGCCTCGGGGGTCGTTTGCTTTTCTTTGTGAGCGGATTCAGGGATTCTGGCATTTGTCTTCTTTCCTCTCTCCTGTGACATGTTTTATGACTTCTTGTTAAAATGTCACTCACTAAGGCTGGACTGTAAAACGTCCCTGTGCAGGAGCTTAGTGTGTGAACAATAGTGCACAGCAGTGTGATAATTCTGGTAAAGCACACAGCTGGGAATCCACAGCTGCAGGATGGGTGAGATAATGCTGAGCTCTCTGACGGCCCCTTCCAGGGCACAGTTTGTTTCAATACAATATAAAAATGGGTTGAATTTTGACAGCTCTGTGGCCTGGATCAATACGTCAGCCCCGACCGTCCGTGAGGGGAAACAATATTGCTCTTGTAAACAAGAGGATATGCTTTACTGACAATGATTGCACTTGTTAAGTGGAAGCACATGACGGTAATGTTAAATAAATCACCTGAGAGGAGGAGAGAATCCTGTGTTTATGAGGCGGCCAAATGTTAGAGCTCTGAATTGGAGAGAAAAAAAGCTGCTAAATGAATAAACTGAAGTGCAAATGGAGGTTTAGCAAGTAGGGATTGATTCTGAAAGCTGGGTCCATTTTGAATCTGGCTCCAAGTTGGTAAAATACTGGTCCTTTTTGAGGCAACAAATCCCTTACCGAATCTTCAATTTACAATATCTCTTAGATCTTTCTCTTTCTCTCTGACACACCAGACAAGACAAGAAGAAAAACACAGTGATGTATCCAAACTACACAGATGTTAACAAGACTGAATGAACCAAGTCAGACCAGCTACAATCCATCAAAGGAAACTCAAGACAAGTCAAGGAACAACAAGTGTCTTGCTTAAATATTTATCTACAGTCCATCATGTTCAAGTCAGAACTTGTGGCCGTTTTCATGACTTGAGAAGGACTAAGGCCCTGCCAATTCTGTAATGTGTAGCTGTTCAACAATTATTTTGCCTTCAAGTCATCTTAAGTGCATTCTGCATGCAGAAAAATCAACAGTTTATTTAGGTGATATTTCCTGAACGATAAAGTAGAATTCATATTATTTCCTCAGTTTTGTTATTAGCGTCTATGGCCTCTGCAGCTGCAGCACAGCCCCCCAGTGAGAAGCCAAACGCCATTTTCTCTCTCAGCAAAAATAAAAATTAGTCCAGACAGGGTTAATGGATGTCACGGAGCAGTGAGAAAACATGTGGTGAAAGGTCTACCTTCTTTAGGTATGATACTGAGTGAAATAAAAGGTGTCTGTGGCTGCAACTAACAATTATTTTCATTCTGGATTAATCGTTTGTTCTATAAAATGCTAAAAAAAATGTCTGTGGCAAGTTCCTGCAGCAAGATTTCTGTACACCATCAAATTACTTGTTTTGTCCGACCAACACTCCAGAATATCAAGATTTTCAGTTTCCTATCATATAATACAGTGTTTCCCCAGACGTTTAGGCTTCCCATGTCAGAGGTCAGTTACAGATGTTGACCATTTGAGAACATTTTTGAGCCCCAAAACCCCCCCAATCCAGGTTTCTCACAAAAAAGCAAAGATTGGAAAATAAGAATTCAAATTTGTGTACCAGAATTTTGTTAACCTAGTTTTCCATCCCATGAACCTCTCCTAGGAGAGGTCTGGATACCTCACATTGGGAATCACTGACATTTGCTGAGACAAGCAGCAAATCTTCACATTTGAAAAGCTGGAAGCTGGAACTTGTCATTTTTACTTGAATTCAAATGATCAAAATGGTTGATGATTATTTTTCTCACAGTTGACTCATGACAAATGGTTCTACAACCGTTTCAGTTCAGTTCCTAGTTACCTGAATTGGATTCAGATTAGATAAAACGCTATCAAACCCCATCTCTATAAGCAAATAACATTTTCACATAGCTTCTGAAGTAACTACTGATGAAATTACACTTTCTATCTAAATCAGGAAATAAATTAAATAAATAATCAATGACCTTCATGAGCGGCAGCAAGTTCAAAAGCTTTTATTTCATTAAGGTTCAGGCCTTGCTTCTTACTGTAAGTCACGTTGCAGCTTTGTACCAAAGCTTTCATCACAACCTGATGTTGTTGCTGAACACTGTGATCTCTTCCCAAACACCACCAGCACATATGATACCAAAAACACCCTAAAGGCACTCTTTGACTCTGTTTTTGTCCAGTACACAGAAGAGTATAAATTTAGGTTTGCTGAAATGGTTGACCCAAAAAGTCGATAAAGACGGTTTCTGTGATGGAGGTTGAATCCCAAAATGTTTTACAGGAGAGAAAAGTGCTTTAATGGGTTTTTGTTTGGGAGCTGAACTAAACATATAAAAAGGCCTTACTGAAAATATAGGAAACAATAAAATCAATGATTAATTCATGGCTACCCTGTAGAGTTGTACTCTTGGACTTTTAAATAATAATATACTTTACACCACTACTATGTAAAACGCAGAAAGCGTCTGAGCTTCATCTGCACAATCAATAATCATTAATCAAGATCTGATGGATTAAGTCAATATAGCTATAGAGTGGAGAAATAAGTGAATTCAGCTGCAGGTAAACTGCCTCGCTGAGCAGTGCTGGGCCTCGTTTTAGCCCGATAACGCTCCCTCATGATGAAACACTTTGTGTTTGCCATTTTTCTTGTTATCAGCTGAGCAGGAATGCATCATGAGGCGACTGGCTTCTGAGCACGTGGGTCCCAAATGTCAGGCCCCGCTTGATTCAACAGACTCAGAGTGATGGATGCATCATTTCCTCATGGTGACTTGTTGTCTGCTGCCTTCATTCAGGGCCCCAAGGCCGAAGGTCAGGTCAAACCAAGGTCTTGCACCCCTGCAAAGAAATCTGATGTGGTGGCATTTTTTCACTGTATGAGGGATTTATAGAGCAAGATTTGATGTGTCCTTGAAAACTAAATTTGGGATAGATGAGAAGAATTAAATCAAAAGCTTGAAGACAAAGCTCATTATTTGACACATTTTATCTATTTTCTTTAATCCTTACAAACGATGACAATTGGTAGTTTTTTGGGGTGTTTATGTACTGGAATATTTCTGGAAACTGCAGGAAATTACTGGTCCCAGCTAAGACATAGTCTGGCACATAACATCCCGTAAAAAAAAATGCCAAATTGTTCTTACACTTTGGTTCATCTATATATTAAACAAATGAAAAATAACAATTACTGAGTTTTAGAGGATCCAAATTGTGTTACCTTTAGCTACATCATTTGGACTGCTTCTAGTCTTCATGCTAAGCTAAACTAACTGTCTTCTGTCTGCTCACATTTGTCAGACATATAAGAGTGGCATTAATCTTCCAGTGTAACTCTTGGCTAAAAATTGGACGCACATTTCCCAAAAAGTCGAGCTGTATCGAACTCTCATGTCTGTACAATAAATATGAAGTGTAACAAGTGGAAAGAGGGAGAAACAATGAGTCTGTCTCTCTTCAAATGATGCTTCCAAATATATTTCTCGAAATGTCTGACTATTCCTATAAATGATTATGTCTACCACCAACAACAATAAACATATTTGTAGTATGTAATGTACATATTCATTGCCTGACTCTGGCTTCTAAACAAACTCTATTAAATATCCATTGCCCTTACAGCCTCTGGTAAACAATCAACCATTTTAATAGGCTTTTAAGAATGCCAAAACATATTTCCATTTCAATTAGGCTTCTCCCACATATTTTCTCCTGAACCTAATCAGAGACATTAAGGAGCTGTGGCGTCTTCCCACTCCCTCCACATCACTCATATCCTCTCCCTACACATGACAGGGTGCTGCAAGTCATATTTATTCGTCATGATTAACAATGCAATATTTCAGGGCAATGATGCATTTTGAGTGGAGCAAAAGCTTTCATCATGCAATGCCAGGCACTTATGACTTCTGTCTGTAATGGATGTAGCACACCCATTTAAAATCCCTGGTGATGAAAATTACTGAGACTGAAAATGAGCTTAAGCTATTTTTACAGGGGCCAGATTGCAGCCTGTTAGTTTTATTGTGATACCTCTGGATATTAACACATCCATATAGTGCCATGCAGGAAGCATGGGCCAAATCGATGAAGGTTGTCAACCCTTGTAATGTCATAAATTATCAGCCTTTATTGTTTGATAGCATCAAGCCGTCCACCTGGTCTGCTGTTCTCATGAGTTCTTGTATTATAGAGATTCTAACTCCAGCTAGTTTATGATATTTTTTTCCTCCACATCTCATATAAAACAAATCATAACGACTTCATATTGGATATAATATTTATAGCTCTCTGTACGGTAAAAATTCATTAGCTACAGAATGATAGGTCGACTCTGTGAGACAAGGCTGTGGAGGATGATGGATCAGGCAGGATGCAGATGGACCTTCTGTCAGGTGGTTGAGGAATGGTATGTTAACTTTCTGAGCGGGGCTGAACGAGGGCCATGATGAGGTGACTCAAGATCAGGGGGCCTATAACACCTGAACTAGGCAGAAGGATCTGTGTCACTGCTCTGGATGATATCCAAACACAAAATGCCTGAGATAAGGATGAATCTGAAGAGGTTGGGTGTAGCCTAGTGGATAATTCTGCATCTCAAGATTTATGTCTAATACTGATATTCAGTGTCAGTGCGGTAGTGGCACTGTGTCCTTTATGTAAGGCAGATTGTATGGGTGATGGATGGACTTTAAAGTGCAGCAGTGTTAACTAAAGTGGACCATGTAGTATAAGTTTGTCATGTGGAGAGGCTTTGTGCTCATATGGTGCATATTTCTATACTAAGTGTTGTTGTAGCTTGACCTTAACCATACCTTCACCACAATATTTTCCTAACCATAACTACACTGTTGTTGTCATGTGCAGATACAGTGGAAAGCTAGAATTTAAAAAACATGTTTGTATCATATGAAAAAAAAAATGTCGACAGTGAACGTTTTGCAGAATTGACCAAAATTAACGTTCGTGCCAATAGTGTTGGTTTGCCTTGAAATGTCAAAATTGTGTTGAACACACAAGAATATTAATGCTACCAGTAGCACTAACTGGTAGTGACTGGTAGCATTAATATTCTAATAACTGGTTTGCCTGAACAGATGTAATGCACCGCACACCAGATATATTCTGCAAACACATGGTGCTTTCCTGTCATGTCTGCATAAAGCTGTAAAGAACATTATACCTACAGTTTGTCCAAATGCAACATCTGCATTCAGATCTGCGTATGGGAAAGATTCACTAAATGGCTTGACAGTGCATATTTGATGACCACGATGCATTAGTGCAATATGTAAGGATAAACAGGAGACCAACTGAGACTGAGAATGTCAGTGCAGGATCAAGATCAGGAAGAACAGTCCATCAACAGTTACATAGTTATAGTAGGGTTGCAGTGCATAAACCTCTCATTACAAAAATGAATGCACATTTAAGAGTTCAGTGGTGCAAAAACCAGAGGCACTGGTCTACAGAGATCCGATGAGTCATCTTTCACCATATTCTGGATAAGTGGACGAGTGCATGTGTTGCGTCCACCAAGAGAACGGTACAGGCCTGAATGATTGACCCCAACAGTGAGAGGATCCGGTGGCTCTGTTATGCTGTGGGGGTCCTGGTTTGGGTCCACGTGTCCCCTAACATGTCACTGCAAATCAATACAGAGTTGTGGGAGATTTTGGATCGATCCCGGATCCTTAGGTAATTTGCCCTAAGGAAAGTCATAATGTATTTTAAATGCTACTAAGTAATGGGTTCGTTTTGCAACACATCTCTCATTAGTAATGTAAATTGAATCAGAAATGCAACAGTCTACCACTCAAAATCCTCTTTCTGTTTCTGAATGTTTATTTTTCTCTTGAACAAGCCTGTGAAGCTCTGCAATCTATTTCAGCATTTGCTCTTTGCAAACAGCCCCCATGAGTAAAGGCAACCTGGCACGCTGAAGGCTGTGCGACAGAGATAGGGGCTCCTGGTCAACAAGCAGGTTAATTGTGTGATAGGACCAGATGCTAATACTGGACTGAACTTGACAGTTGCATGCGCCGGTGGAGGCTCCCCCGTGGCTTCTGATTGGCCGGAGAACACAGCAATAAAATGACATTTGACACTTCAGAAAATGTGCTCAAGCCAAAATATATTGAATTTTTTAATGAGCTTAATATTTAAACTTTCCTGGATAGATGACAACCGTTTTTGAACCGTTTGGAGGATTAGGAGACGTGGAGGAGAAGAGAGGCTGCACTTTGATTAACTTCGCACTTGTGGAGGAGATAACAGCTTTCTGAGAGTCTCTCCTGGGTGGATTATTGAGTGTGAGCCCTGGCACATTGCATGAACCCTCTGAAGTCTATTAGTTAAATCAACTCATCGCATAGCAAGAATGCGCCTTTTGGGTGGCGAAAAATTGATTTAAAACAAGTTGTCTCTTAAAAACTTCATTATACATCAGTCAGAACGATGATAATCACATTCTGCTGAAAACTATAATATGACTTAGTTAAAGATTGTCCTTTAATATGAATCACGAACTTTTAGAACTTAAAAGTGTTCAGTAAAGAAATAGACAAAAAAGACACTTTGAATATTCTGAATACTCCAGCATTATAAATCACTTTGCAAACAGCCAGCAATTAGAGGACAAAATTGAATAAAAATAATTGTGCATGTTGGCAACAGAAAATTTGGGGGAAATCAATGTGAGAAGATGTTTTTCTGCCATAAACTGCAGTAATTGCAAAGGTAATGGGCAGAAAATGTTTAATATCCCCAAAAATAAACCTTTGCAGAATGATCTGTTTTCGTTGTGCTGTATTAAACTGGTCAGAGCCCTGGATTTTAATAAGGTGGTGGATAGTTTTGCCCTGAAAAGTGTGCGCTTTGTTGCTCTTAACCTGCCAATAGTTTGGGACGGTAATTTCCAACTAACCTCAAGCACTAATTCATGAAACGACATTGTGGGAATGAGTTTTCTACCCACATGCTGCGCTCCCTTCCTCCATTGTTTGTAAATGGGAAACCTAACTAATGAACCCTTTAAAGAAATAGCTAAAAGGGCTTATTTTATTTTGGGAAATAATCCTCATTCACGCCCTGGCATACAGTCAGAAGAGCAGATAGACACCTGTCTCATGTCATGATAGTGATTTTGTTTGTTTCGTGTTGTTGGACATTGTTTGCTTTGTATGGACTGAACAAACATGAAAGTTAATAAGTGATCAGAGGTGCTGGTAGGTGGATTTTGATGTTTCCTCTTGACTCCGATCTTTATGCTAAACTACACTAAAAGACCTGGCTGTAGAATTTATATGAGAATGGTGTCCATCTTCTCATGTCTCTCCACCAGAAAGCGTATTTCCAAAAATGTCAAAATCTACTTTTAAAAGGACAAAAACTGACATATTCCTCATCTACATTAAATCATACCCCTCCAAATGAAACTGGATTTAAGAAAGACTTTTATCCTTTACACCTTTTGGAGTCTCTATTATGTGTTCAGAAATCAGATGCACTAGCTGAGGTGGGAAGAGTAAAATTGAATATATGTATTATTTTGTATTTCAGCTGTACAATCTGTGCTCAGGTTGCCTGCATCCTACAGCTGTCACTAAATTTGAACATTTTCATACTGACACTTTCCAGGACAAGATGTCTCTGTCACACGTTTTGTCAAAACTGTGACAGAAAAAAAAGAACACCTCCCTAACAGACGGTTTTAAAATTTGACAGTAGACTGTATCACCCTCCTCACAGGGTGAAACCTGTCAACTACACTGAATGACTGAGCTGAAAAACAAGGGCAAATGGTTTTAAGGGGATATTGCAGAGAAGGCGCGTCCCCCAAATCTTTTGACTGCACTGTTGCAGTTGACAGAGCACCCAATATTCAGTATTTCCGCTTAAGGCTGCCAAGTTCACATCATGACAAACAGTTATCTATTGTGTCTTCAAAGGCTCTGTCTCTTCTATCCTTATTGCCAACACAACTGGATACTCTGAGAGGAAGTTTTACTCTGCAATAAAATACAACTTTTAGGAAGCTAGAAGAAACATCTTTATCCATCTTTTCTACTTTGAGTGTTTCCTTACCACTGCAATTACTAAAACCTGTTTACATCCCGTATTACTACACACAGGCGAACTCGAACTTAAAGCAATCAATAATGACTAATACCTTTATAAATATTTTTAGCAAGGATAATTAGTAAGAAATCTAGAGAATTTCCCCATAAATATAAGATCTTTTCCAACCTTGGTGCCATTTGAAAGTCTAATGTTTCTCTCCACAGCCTTGAATTCATCCTCACACCTCCGGCTGATCTGCTGGGGCCTAAACTCCTCTTCGCATTTGGTGGGGCTTTAGGATTTGAGGATCTGGGGGATTAAGGGATTTTCTGATTGCTCTGAAAAAGACACCACGGGATACAGAAATCCAAAAATGGCTGAGGTACCCACATCAAGATTAGAGGGTATTATTTCCCCCCTTAGGGAAAGAAAACAGGAAAGCCACTATTGACAGCCTTGAAACAAGTGTGTTGAAACATTTACAATTTAAAGAGATTGTAGTAAACTACAAAGCCTCTTTTGTGCGGGAATCCGTCAATGCACTTTTCCAATTTCAGAAAATGTCATTGGTTCTCGTCTAAAGTGCACTTTTCCTGAACCAGTTTAATTTTCTCTGGAAATCGTAATCATTAATAAGAACTCAACTGCACATGATCCTCTTACACTTAATATTAAGGCTGAAATTACTTTTAAACTTGCTGCAATTTATCTCCGACTACCAAATAGAAAGAAAAAAAGTAGATATAGATTGAATTTGTGGGGGCAGGTGGGTGATCATTTTTGGGAAAAAAAGAAAGATATCAGTTTGTCAAAAAAAAAAACCTGTCATAAAGAATAAAAATGAAATCTCAAGAGACAAGTTAGAAAGTTCAAAGTTAACTCGACATCTTGTCATAAAATTTTTTGCTCGTCCACATTTACATTTTTTTTTTTTTGCAGCTCTTCTCTTTTTCCTGCGGAAATATCAGATGTCATGTGTGACAGGCAGCAAGCATGAGTAATTGTGAGCTCCAGGGTGCAGACGGCACCAGAACTCACCTCCATCCTCAGACAGTGGCCTGTAGGTAAATGAGGCCAAAAGGACACGACACAGCACTCCTTTTATTTCCATTGATCACCGAGGAAGAGTTATTAATATTTTCTTGATCATTAGAACTAAAATATAGGAAACACAAAGAATTCAAGACCATGAAGCTGATTTGTTGTAAAGCTGAATAAGGGCCTGTATAAGGGTCTTAAATATGCACATGATGGCTACACGCATGATATTGTGTGATAAAGACTGAGGTTAGAAGTCATCCTCATCAGCTGATGATGCATGGAGAAGACATGGAGATAAAGTAGGATGGGTAGTGTCATGGTTTTTTGGTTTCCTGATTTATGTTGAAAGAGTGTGTCATCAGGTGTGTGGATTAACTTTCCTTCCTGCCCTGTGTGTTCTCTACCTTTGGGATCACTGATCAGTTTCACCTGTTCCCTCGTTAACTTTCCCTCCCTGGTGTATTTAGTTTGTGTGTTCCCATCGCTCTTTGCCTCTTCATCCTAGTGCATTGTGCCATCTTTCCAGCCTTTTTTACTGTTTATTCTTCATGTTGTCTTTGTGTTGTATTGATTTCTGACCCTTGACTGCTGGACCATCCTATAAACATAAAATGAATAACTGAACTGCACTAGCAGAGCGAATCGACCCAAGTATTATTGTACATTTATTTAGGTAAAAAATATGATTAACATGTTATTTGTTCTAAAATAACCAGTTGATGGTGTGGATTTATGATTTATGCTTTAATGTTTAGATTCTCATTTCAAACAGTCTGCTTTATTCCCTGTATCCGTCTTTTTTAACAATTGATCTTGAAATGCAAGGCTGAAATAAAATAGAAATCTGGGGGTCAGAAAACCCCCCCAAAAAAACCCAAATTCAGACCTCCATTCCTACAGCAAAAACAATTTAGACTTCAAAAGAGCATTACATTAACCTCCCCCCTAATAAATGTTCTCCCTGATTTGCCAATAAAATCACTGCCTTCATCTTGGTGCATCAAAGCCTGGAGTGTGTCCCCAACACACTGCAACCTTTTGACGTCTCCATCACCTGTGTGTATTATCTTCAGTGGCCTTTTCCTGCTGAAGACGAGTCGGTTCATGAGAGCAAACAGAGAGCGTGCATATTCGCTCTAATGACCGGGTTACTGTGGAAACCAGGTCAGATTTGAAGGCACCTCATGAAAAAAAACAAAAAAGTCTTCACGCTTCACTTTGCTGTCTTACTTCAAAATAAACCTGGATTAAATCTGCATCCTCAGAAACACCTGATTAATAACTAGTCGACACCGTTGTGGTTGGAGCGTGAATAAGAAACTCGCTGTTCCACTTCGTGACTGAATGAAACAAAGACTGTAGTGGAACATGCAAAGTGGCAGTGGGGAGAGCAGCCGCCGGTCGCTCGGTGTGGTTCAGCTCGTGGGAAAGGGTAAGCACGCCACAACGTTTTTAGAGCGCTGGAGCTGTCGCTGCAATCACGCAAGTTACCCAGCTTAGAGGTCAATACCTGGACGTTTTGTTTTTTGAAATGAAATAGCTGTCTCTCGCGCAGCCACATCTCACTTCCTTGCCCTTTGCACCTGCCCTTAAACCCACCTGGAGGAGCTTTACAGTGAGATTGATTCGGCCTCTGAAGTATTGATTTTGTTTGCAGCGTGAAAGGATCTGAAAAGGCCCTTTTGATTGACTGCAGCATAGTGAGAGTCCACTTCTCCATGGCGTGGGTGTGATCATTAATAGTGTGCTAAACCCTGAGGTCAGTCTAGTCTCACGCTGTCAGGGGAGGTTGTGTCCAGAGGGAGTAATCTGTTCACACAGCTCTGCTCCATTACCCTTATGCCTGGAGAGGAAGAACAATGACTTTTCTATCACTCTCCGTTTCTCTTGTATTCAGGCCCAGTTCACTATCGCTGCATCATTAGTTCTCTGCATACAGCGTGTCTCGTCTTCTGAACACGCAGACAAGACGAAGACTGAGAACTTAGCACCATTTCAGTGTTAACGCTTCTATTTTTATCGTCATTATGGGAGAAATTACTTACTGCACTGTAGGCACTGCAGAGCTGGAGTTCTCTCATTAACCTTTTCACACCCAGCTCGATGCCTGACAGGTGTATGATTCTGACCCAGGTGCTGTGATTATCATAGAAACACCATAAGGAATAAACAGTCTCAGTTTCTATGTCTTTTTATACCTTTATCAGTGATGGCGTCTGTTCTACAAAGTGAAAAAGTTAAAAAAGAATAACTGTCTGTGCTGTGTTATTGTAGTTTATCCCACTGATTTGGCCATTTACCAACATGGTCAACACTTGAAGCTGCAGCAGAGGCTGTGACACACCAGCTCTTCAATTTGTAAACATAGCACAACTTAAGACTTTTAAATTTCATGCTGTACATACGCCAAAGGCCAATTTTGCATGCAGGAATAAGCAATCCTTCACGTTATCTTCTGTAGAGAGCAAATGTGTCCAAATATCATGTATAAACAGGTGACATAGGATAAAGAGTGAGAAAGTCCACATAGGGCGGTGGTTGGGGTTGATGGATGGGTCAAAGGAACACAGGCTTGTTTTAACGTTTGTACCGCAATGGGCATCAAAATTCACGCTCTGCCTTGGAGTCATAACTCATCTGCACAAACAGAGCTGATGCACACATGTTTAGATTCAGTGTGAATTACACTTTCAGAGGATATCCATTGCAAATAAACATCATAAATCTGCTTAGAAATAATAGAAAAAAGGCTCAACAACTCTCCTGGATCAACTCACTGAAACCATAGCAACATTATACTTCCTGCTTACGTCCCCCAAAGCATCATGGGAACTAATTCCAAAGAGCCTGGTTATCTATCAAGTAGAACTGAGACAAAGATATCGATGGGAGTGACAGAATCCATTAATATAAAGCTGTTTTTGTCATTCATGAGGCTCAGAGTGTCACACTGACATGGAGGGTCGGCGGTCTCGATTTTGTCAGACTTTAAAAACCCCTGCTTTACTTCCCTTTGAAGGCTGCTGCTGCAGTGGAGAAAGTAAAACAAGCCACAGTTACATACTCAAATACAAATTTCTGACCTGTCAACGCATTTTGCAGCGAAAGACTGTCACCATGGGCGTTTGTGTATCGGTGCACAGCGCAGGGTCTGCTTCGATTTGCCGTGACGGCGGATGAAGACTCTGCGAGCGACAGTCAAGTCGAGGCGAAAGCTTTGTGGAGAGCTGTGTGAAATTTCAGATGACATGGAGAGACCAGGGCTGTGGACAGCTGAGAAATCCTCCACATAAATCCTCCAGACTTGAAATCCTGTCCACCGCTTGGCTAAGCTATAAATTTGGCTTAGTGGACAGTCCATTTAGTTTGAATTTTGAACATGAAAGCTCTTAATTTGTGCCAAAAGCTGTCTTTATACAGCCTTTTGGTCAACTAAGGATAGTTTATTCATAAAAGATGACTTTGTCATCGATACATCTCTTTTAAGAATAGTTCTTAAAAGAGAGTTTTCTTAATGTAATACCTTTTGACATCAAAGACCAGTGGTGGAATTTCCCTTTCATCAGTACGCTATTTGTACTTCTACTCTACTACATGTCGGAGGGAAACATTTCACTGCTTTATACTTTTCAGATAACTGCAGCTATTGCAGATTATAATTTTACAGATAAAACATGTGTTGACTTTATAAACTATGATGCATTGCTACAGATTAAACTATCCAACAGTCTATAAAATAATTAAAATGAGATCACCGTTGACCTGCCACAAAAGAATCATCAAACTGGCAGGAGCCAGCTGAATGAAAATACTACAGTAAAGAACAAGTACCTCATAACTGCACTTGAGTATACACTCTGTTAATTTTGATACATAAAAACATTGAATGAACTTTTTTCTGATAACACTTCAAAATAATAATAGTTAAGATTTTTGATGCACGAGTTTTACTTGTAATGGAGTATTTTCCTCTCTGATATTGCTACTTTAAAAGTCCTGCTCCTCAGCTTTGGAACTTGGTCTTTCTCATTCATCAGACCTGCTGAATCAGTGGATAAATGACTGCTGAAAACTCATTTCTGTCATCACGTATCACTTGTATTTTATCCTCTATGTGAAGTATATTTTACTGAAATGGGGACAGGTTGAAGTAGGTAAATATTACTTCTACTAAATATTACTACTTCTGTGTGCTCTGAAGCACCTTCCTGCTGTCTCTGGAGTGTTATGTGGAGATGGGAGTTCAGGAATCCAGCGAGAGGCCACAGAGACGCTCCTCAGCAAGAGTTACTGTAGATAAATCTGAGTCATCAGTGAATGTGGAAAAAAGCACTCCAGCAAAATGTGGAGAATTAAATTCAATCATGGCAGAGAAGTGCAGAAAACATTCCCAAGTATCAGGTGGTGAAATCAGGAACGGAGCAACTCGGGTGAGTCTCCCAACGGCAAAAGCCATAGATGTGTTTTCTGTGTTTGTCCCTATGAATCCTTGAAGAGCGCTTGTCAGCATTCTCAGTGCGTCTCCAGGTCTTTGTATGCTGCTTGTTCCCCAGGAAGCAAATTCAATATGCTGGAAAATAAATGAGTTTGACTGTGCCCTGCTCCTTTTATCTGTTTCATGGTAAAAATCCAGGAGGAAGGCTTCTGACACCTTCATTCTGTTCACCCATGATTTTTTTTTTCAAATTCAAATACATTATATTTGCCTTTTTTAATCATTTGTCAGACTGTAATTGCTTTTACCTCCACAGCGAACGTAATGTCACTGAAAATTATCTGTGTTTATGTTTATGTGCATGAGTGCATACCTTACTCACAGTCGAGTTCTGTTTACATTAATATGCTTCCTTTATCCCTTGGCTGAACTGAAGACTAATGGAGGTTACTTTAATATTTATGAAGCACATCTTTCAGTACACTTGGCCCACTGTCCTTAGTCTTATATAAAAACCACTGATATAGCACCAGGCTGTTTGAAAAATCATGTCCTAATAGCTTGTCTCTCTCTCTCTCTCCTCTCTCACCCTTGTAATCACCATCTGTTTGTCCATATTGTGTGATCCTCTGTTTCTGGTCCCCGCGGCTCGTCACCAGACGCTACTTTTGGCCTCCTGCTCGGTGTGTTTGTGGTCTGTGGCCTGGCTCTGCTGGGCCTTCTTACGTTCGTCTCCTGGAAGCTGTGCCGTGTGCCTTGGCGAACTAAGGCCCACTTCCCCGGTCCGTCCCTCAGCCCGGCCTGTGGCCCAGAGCCCTGCCCGCTCCAGCTGCCCCCCCTGCTGCCCAGTACCCAGCAGCCACCGGCCACCATGGCAACAGAGAAGGTGAAGGACCCCATGGGCTCGATGGGTTTCCTGGAGGCAGCAGTGAAGATAAGCCATACATCTCCCGACATCCCCACTGATGTGCAGCTGTCCATGAGGGAGCACTTCCTGCGCCGCACGCAACGCATGCAGAGGCAAACCACTGAGCCTGCTTCCTCCACTCGGTTAGTCATATACGTGTGCATGTGTATGTACAACTTAGTGTAGGCAAGACTGTGTGATGTGGTCATCCATGTGTAAATGTGCTTGGGGGTACATACAAACATGCATGCGTGCGCACATAGACAGAGTTCAAGACACAACATCATGTGGCACAGACGGTCCATTAATCCGACATAAAATAAAAAGAAAAGTGGAAATCAGGAAGATGCCTCTCTGCTACTCACTGTGTATTTTTCAGAGAATAATGCATCACTAATGAAAGTAGAAATTTTCAATTTGAGCAATTTGGTATCTACAAAGTTAATTATAATAAATACTGCAGATCGTGTTGCTCTCTGCCTCAGCGGCAGCGCTTTGCAGATCATTATGGTAAGGCTAATTATATGTGATGCTGCTTCATGAGAATGAATGGAATAGAGCGGTGAAAACACTCACTGTGCCAACACTGGCAGAAATGCACGTTTTCACCATGTTAGTGAGTGAACATCATTAGTCCGTTCTGCTTATTATGCAGCTATTCTTTAAAAAGCACATCTCTTTGTCCTTGGATTAGAGCGAAGCAAAAATTTCCATTTAGGGTCCTGACGCAGCAAAGCATCAGTCAGCCCTGGGTCCTCATTTGGTCTTCATTGGGCTGTCACTGTACTTTTCTGTTATTGTTGTTGTTATTTTATGATTTTAGTGCAGTTCTATCTTGACTTTTATACTTTACCTACACCTTTTATTGTATTTTCCTATTTCTTAATGCAAAAGACCAGACAATCCTAGAGCCAAGCAGAGAAAAACAAACCTTAACTGTGAGAGATGCAAATCAGACATATTCTTGACCTGTATTGCAAGCAATAACGGTGGCATGAAAATAGTAGACTGGCTGTGGTAATTGTTTTCATGCATTTTTTTCAAAACAGTATAAATACAGGCCACAGGCAACTTGTTATTTCCTTTCACACAGGAAAATCAGCCACCCGTTGGCCTGTTTCCTTTGATCAATCGCAACTTTATTAGAAGATGTGAGGTGACATGAGGTGACACAATCAGTCACCCTTTGTCAGCTCTAGGCCTTTGAGGTCAGCTTGGTTTGTCTTTGAATGCGTTTCCCTTGAAGTCAAAACCTCCTGGCGTTTCCCTGCTCGTCTTCGCCGCAGCTCTTTAACACAATCCACAAGCCGTTCCCTGTCAATCTCGCTCTCTTTCTTTTGTTTCTGTTCTGTCCCTGCAGGCACAATTCGTTCAAAAGACACCTGCCCAGGCAGATGCAGGTAGGTAGTCTAGATCTGGGTAATGACTATGTGGTGGATAAAGATGAGAAGTCCACCAGCATTGGCCGCATCCAGCCAGAGCTCTACCAACAGAAGACCCTGGAGTCAGAGGATTCATCCAAGAACGGTAGCAGCAAAAACTGTGGCTCGATTAACTTCTCTCTCAAGTACGACTACGAAAACGAGGCCCTCCTAGTCAACATCCTCAAGGCTGTAGATCTTCCCGCGAAGGACTTATGCGGCACATCTGACCCTTACGTGAAGATCTACCTGCTGCCCGACCGCAAAAAGTTCCAGACTCGCGTCCACCGGAAGACACTCAACCCCACATTCAGCGAGAGCTTCCAGTTTCCTGTGCCTTACGATGAGCTGACGGGCAGGAAGCTCCATATGAGCGTCTTTGACTTTGATCGGTTTTCACGGCATGACATGATCGGGGAGGTGGTGCTGGACAACTTGTTTGAGACGTCAGACCTCTCCAGGGAGACGAACATATGGAAGGACATCCAATATGCCACCAGTGTAAGAATCTATTGATTTTTTTTCTTTTCTACAGTATATGTTACAATCTTTACATATCAGTAACATTTTCAGCCAGGGTCATAGCTGCTAATGAACTGAGGTCAGGTTCCTCTGGAAAATTTCTGTAAATTTGGGGGGAGGGTGAAGCCGGGAAGACACTGGACACACATGGTCAGATTTTAGAGCCATATCAGTCACCCTGACTAATTTTAGAATCACCTGAATAATTGCCTGAATGATCAACATTCTGCCTGTCAGACAATCAGATGGATTTCTGGCGTGTCAGAAGTTTAGGATCACTTGCAGTTTGAGCAGTTCCATAGTCCGTCTTCATGGCTGTGATCTGATATAAACTGCAGTGAGCTTATTTTAATATTACTGCAGTGGTATTTTACACCTTGTGGCTAAAATAACAGTCTGATATAAAACTGAACTACACTGCAGATCAAACAAACCAAATCATCCTGACATTTTTCTTTTTTTCCTCCATAAACCTAAAGATGTCGCTGGACAAACGAACCAGCAGTTTCATGCTTACATTCAGCGTGAGTTCGACATCGTGGCCAGTGAATTAATTTGTACAGTTTGTTTGTTTTCATCCACTAACATGATGTGATTATTAGGATGTAATGGACATATGGCATTTCTTTTTGTTCCATGTTTATTTGATGTCTTCTCATCACTCCACGCAGATTGAATGTTTTAGTCTGCTGTTATTTCTCTTCATTGTATGTTCAAGTCACATGTTTCATTATTTATTCATTTATTTCTAAGTCTGCTTCCACTGCACTTTGTTGCCTTTTGCTTTTATCGATACACCAACTTTTCCACCTCAGGTCTTTCCAAATCTTCTTGTTCAAGTTTTTTTGTTTGTGGTTGGTCCAAAAAAGAAATCTGGAGGTGGTTGGTTTGAGAGTAAAAGACAAGCAGGCAGACAGATGCAGGCTCTCTCTCAGTTCAACAGTAGCTCAACAAAGTCAACACCCCAATGCTGTTAAACATGAGCAGAATAGACGCGGGTCTCTGGGTTAATTGATGAACCCACTGTCCATTACCAGAGAGCCAAGAGAACGAATGAAGGTGAAATGTGCTCTTAATCTCATATATTGATCTGCTGTTGTGTCTTGTTGTTTCAGAGAAATAACACCACTGATGTGACTGGCTGAAAGTGTATTTGTTAATCTCCACACTCTTTGATTTTTTATTCATCTTCCTACAGCCTGTTTGCACTTTGCCCTGCTATAGTCCATAAATGAAGCAACATAGTAGTGCCGAGATTCGCCACTTCGTGCTGGGTGTTGTGCTCATGCTTTTGAAATAAGGCCCAAAATGTCAAAACTTCACTACATTTAGGCCAACAAATAAATAAAGGATTCAGTATTCCTCCATCTCAATGTTCTTCATGTCAGTGTGGAGACACATTTCAGCATCTTCATGTAGAGAATTAACAGTTCAATAAAATATAACCCAGCAGTGAACTCAGAAATTATCAATGTAAAATCTAAACACTGAGGAAAGATTTAGAGACCTTCTATTACGGGAGGTAAGGAGTGCATTGAGGGGATTAAAATCCTGGCTGCAGCCCTGTAATAAGTCAAATGACAAGAAATACATCAAATAGCCAAAGCAGTAATATGAATCAGATACACAGCCCAGTTTTTTATTCTACAGAAACATAATTGTCACTTATTAAAATTCATAAAGGGGCTAGTTGTAGTCACAAGGTGTTAACATGTCAAACATAAAAGGATCTTTCTGACTCATGGCTTGTATGCAATTGTGTTTCTGTTGGCTTCGTCACTTGTTGATGATGTCCAGGGGCCATTTTCAGGAACTAAGTGTTCCTTGTCTCTGGCACTATGTTAGAGACCTCAAAGCCCTCATCACTTTATCTCCTCCACAGAGCCCTTATATCTGACAGTTTTCCCCCTCCAGTTGTTGAACTTGAGCTTCTTCAAGGATCGTTCAATAATCTCAATGTTATTGCTTAGGAGGCAGAAAAGCAGGTGGCTCTCTCCTTGGCACACAAACTTTATTGAACCACCAAATGATTTTATGACAAAATCCCTTGCTCACATTAAATTCAAGGTTGGCAGCATAAATAATGCACAGATGGTGGGGCTCAGCAGAAACAAAAAAAACAAGCATGACGTGGTGTGTAACGTAAGTCATGGGTAAGATTAAAACACTTCTTTAAAAAAAAACGCTGTGCGGCTTAATGAGTGGAAAAGATACCAGTATTGACCAGAGGGACGGGGGGGGGGTGAAAGAAAAGACCAAGCAGCTTCGCTCAGTTCATTGATCAAGGAGAGATATTCATCAATAACGCCAACTTATACAAGCATTACTAAGATAAAGAGTCTGGAGGAGACCCGGATACTTATTGACTTCAGAGCATTCCTCGTGTGTGTGTTCGATCTGAATAAACTATTTTGGGAAGGTTTTTACATGCTAATCAGTGGAATGAATGAGGAGATTATTTATCATGTGGAAGTGACTAAAAATCAAGAGCTTATCAGTCTTTTTAATAAGGCATCCATAGTGTATAAGAAATAAAGTATTGGAAATGTAAAGACAGAAAATTAATAATAAGCTATTGACTTTACACTCAACTTTAAATCAGATGTCTGTTTAGTGTAGCTTTGCAAGTTAGCACTAAATGCAATGGACGGTTTGGGACAAAGTTTAAGGGAAAAGTCAGGAGGTCACCAAAGTTATTACAGTAATCCTCACCCCGTTCATCACAATTGTCCATGCACAAAATTCGAAGGCAATCTTTCTGATAATTGTTGAGACTCAAACCCACAAATGTCAGGAAAAGTTTGGGGATCACCAAAATCATTAGGATACATCATCCTGGAAACAATAAATGTCTCCTCAAGATTTCATAGCATGCAATCCTAGAGTCATTATATTCAATATTTCAGTCTCGACCAAAGTGTTGGACTGATCTAATGACCGATCAATAGGCTGACATCTCTGTCCCTGGCTAAAACATGATTAATGCGATACAGATGATTCTGACTGGCACCAAAACAGCCGGAGTTTTTACAAGGACAATCAAAGTGTCACTTCATGCTTTTACAACACTTGACATTTCTGCTGTGCTCTCACATTATGGCTGAACCTTCACACCCTTCAAACCAAATCCCTCACATCCACAGCGGAGGAAGCCGAATCGCGGCTGCATGTGTGAAGAGACGTTAAGACCGCGGCACGCACACACGTGCTGAGATTTGCCAATCAGACGGAGGCTCACTAGGCTCATTCTCAGAGATTAGGGGTCTGTGCGACCTTAATACTGTTTTCGGATGGGACTAAGAACTCACATGAGACAGACAGCAGGCCTTTCATTTCACTTGAGGCTATTAGCTGAGCTCACACAGGACTTTCTCTACACTAGTGAAAACTTGTATTTTAGTAGGTAGACAGGTTGTGCTTGACAAGTTTTGTCTGTGAAGTAATTTAGAGTATAGAAAATGTTCTTAGAGGGATCTCTGTTACACAAGTCTCTAACAATTATTTTTCTAGGACTTACTTGTTGATTATGATAATTATGGTTATTAATTATATAGTTAATTATAGTAACTGGGCTACATTATATTGAAGCTACTGAGCTGTAAATTGAGGTTCACTATTTTGTTTTAGTTTACTGATGATGATGATTGATAATGCAATAAAAACTGCAGTGATGATAATTACATTTTCTGTTTGGCAAATGTATCATAGAGTTGATCGGGAGGTCAGATATAATTTCAGAATGAAATCAAATTGTTCCTCGGAGATACTGACAGCTAAATAACCTGAAGGACTTGAAGTGAAGCCCAGTTGTTGTTGTTTCCTTTCATCACTTCAGCAGTTCTGGTGGTGGTGAGACCTTTGAGACCTACTTTTTTTTTTGTTGCTTCAGGGTATAAAGGAAAAGCTCAGAACACATTTTCTGCTTGGAGTATTTATTTTTTACTTTTTTAACAATTTTGCCATCAAGAAACAACATGACATTAAATACTTATTCGTTTTATTGCCAAAGATTTGAGAAGATCAACCTCATATTTGGACACTAACTATGGAGCCAGGAAGTGATTATCTTGGCTTATCACAAAGACTGGAGGCTACTAGCCTGGCTTCTTTCCATAGCTGAAGTCCATTAGAAATTATATTGCATTTGTTTTTGTACTACAGCATACACCGATAAACAGCAAGTCATCTTCATAGTGCTGACCTTTCATCGAATGGAAGGTCCAAAGCGGAGAAACCTATTGTAGCTGAATAGCTGTGTTGCACCATCGACTTTTTTCATTTAACCTCTTCTGTCAAAAAAATGTGCAGAAGGTTGAGCAATAAACTGTGTGAAGTTATTGGCCCTTTAGCGTCTGCGTTAATGACATATGAGTAGCAGCTTGTTCGTTCAGAGAGCTTTTTATCCTCTTCAATAAAACAAGTAATAGAAGGAAATGATAAACACTGTAGTTTTCACGGTGTCAATCTTCTCATCTAAATCTCTGCAAGAAAGTGTATTTTCCCAAAATGTCAAACTATGTCTTCAAAAATGTAGACGTTGAAGTTGTTGAAGTAATTTTTTTTGTCCTGTGGTGCAAACTGATGTGAATACACCTCATTCTCTGACCTGCGCTGTGCTTTCCAACAAATATTATCCATTTGTCATTTGACACAACTCACATCATGCCTGCATCCTTCCTGAACCTAATCTAAAAACAGTGCTGCAAACAAAGGCTTACAATGCAGCTCTTTTTCAGACCAAAAATGCAAATAGAGGAGTCGCATTATTTTGCATATTACCTTTTTTTTTTACACACCTTTATGTCTAATCTGTGCTCTAATTAGCTACTTTATTTGTCTCAGTTGTTAGAATCCGATTTTATTACTTATGGGAACAAGAGGCGGCCATAAACTTTACCATTACCAACAAACAAAACATTACAATTTGATGCTAGAGATTGAAAAGGATAACAGATAAAGCTGTAGTTTATTAAACATGATATTTTTTTCTATACGTGTTCATCTTCGCCTTTTGCTTCACTGCACTTCCAAAAGTAGACTATGAATAAAATATAGTATTGATTCCAGGAACAGACCTGGAGGATGAGACACTACAGTTATTGTACATCGCGCACATCAAAGCGTAAGCGTTGAATGTAAATGTGAAACTGAAATAGATTTTTTTCTTGCTTGTGTGTGTTCCCACAGGAAAGTGTTGACCTTGGGGAGATCATGTTTTCATTATGCTACCTGCCCACCGCTGGTAGACTCACACTCACTGTCATCAAGTGCAGGAACCTCAAGGCCATGGATATCACTGGATACTCAGGTGTGTGTTAGTGTGATTCACCTACAGCTGCAGTGGCTCGAATTAATGATCCCACTATGAATATACAATTGTAAGCGTGTCGGATAAAGTGAACAAACAGTGGAGAGCCATCTCTACAGCTGTGCACTATTTATTCCAGCAGTTATTAATATTCAACTCTTGCAATATTAAGACATTGTCAGCAAATAGTTGCAGGAGGTCTGTTTGTTTTAATAGACTGCTATTCCGCTTTTCCATTCTGTCCCTCCCTACAATACTGATATCACTTGTAAAATGTGACATTTATTGTGCATTAAATGCCAGGGTTCAGGTGTAATTCGGAGCGAATGTGGCATTTTTCCTCCCATGTTTAATGACATTTCACGATTTTAATCCCCTGAGTTTTTAGGGGTTTAGCTGTCTGCCATTATTTCAATCTCTGCCTCATAAACCTGCGGCTATCAAATTGTGCCTTCAAGCATATTGGGCTGCAAAGCAAGCACTCTTGTTTGTTGTTTATAGATTTAGGGCAGCTTACATCTGACTAAAGCGAGGCATAATGGATCATACGAGGCGATTTGCCACTGAAGGGTGAAGTTTGAAATCAGCATTCATCAGGAAGCTTTCTCCGTCATGCTGTTTAAGCTATCTATGGCCTCCCTTCCTCTTTGTTTACACAAGGCGTTGACTCATCTCCTTTAATGCACATTACTGATGCCAGGTCCTCTAGGGTTGCTTTCATGCTTAAGTAGAAACCAAAAGAGAAACACACACACAGACTCACACACATACTGACTGATGGCTCTATCTTCACCGACATCTTTGAAGATATTTGGACAGTCAAGGAAATCATTGTGAAAGCTCTGCTGTCATTTAATAATCCCAGAATCCTGATCTTCATGCTAATCATAGCTGTGGCAGTTTCCCAAATAAGATGTATAACTTGGTGTGTCCAAACATGATGATATTTAATCATCAGCAGCTTCTTTCTGTCCTTCCTCTTTCCATCTCAGATCCCTACGTCAAAGTGTCGCTCATATGTGACGGGAGACGTTTGAAAAAGAAGAAGACAAGCATAAAGAAGAACACTCTGAATCCCACCTACAACGAGGCCATCATCTTCGACATCCCGCCAGACAGCATGGACCACGTCAGCCTGCACATCTCTGTCATGGACTACGATTTGTACGTGCAAAGCAAACATCTAATTTAGCATCACGTCCGAGCAGCACATTAATTAAAATGTTAAAGTCCCCTCCACTCAAAAACATGTTTTGTTTCTTGTTACTTGTGCAGAGTTTGAGAAGTCTGCTTTCTGAGTTTAAGAGAAGTACGCAAAAGCATGATTTTGTGATATGGCAACTGCAATCCTGATTCCACAAAAGTTGTGACGCTGTGTAAAACATAATTAAAACAGATGCTGCTAATGATGTTGCTAATCCTTTTTGACATATACTCCATTGAAAACAGTACAAAGACAATATATTTAATGTTTGACCTCATCATCTTCATTGATTTTTTATGAATATCTGCTAATTCTGAATTTGATGGCAGCAACATGTTTCAACAAAAGACTGTGAAAGTTGTGGACTGATCCAAAAACACCTGTTTGGATCAGTCCACAGGTAAACAGGTTCATTGGTAACAGGTGATAGTATCATGACTGGGTATGAAAGGTTCATCCTGGAAAGACTCAGTCGATCACAAGCAAGGATGGAGAGAGGTTCAACACTTTGTCAAACACATGATTGTGTAAAGGAGATTACTACATGGGCTCAGAAACACTTTGTAAAACTGTTGTCAGTAAACACAGTTTGCTTGTAAGTGATTACATTCTGTTTTTATGTACATTTTACACAGTGTCCCAACTGTTTTGGAATCAGGGTTGTAGTTTGAAACCACTTTTGTCCCACATTTTTCAAATGTGAAGCCTGAAACCTACACTGAGAATTGACTTTTCAGTGAAGTAGGTGATGTCTTGTGTCCCCTGGTTAAACTTTTAAAATGATGAACATTTACACAGTCGTAGATTCTGAGTTGAGAGAGAGGGAATAGATGTAAATTTAAGATTTTTTAACTTAATCATTTGTGTGGATTTATGTGTTAATTTGTGTGCAAAAATCACATCGCACACAAATTATTACTGAAGTTGAGTATTTTTATATGTCTGGAGGGGATCTTATCTAATTATTCCTCATTTTTATTTCAGAGTCAGGTGAATCGTAGTTCTTCTGAAAGGAGCAATGCACTGCAGCGCCTTTATATTTACAGTTTGTGAAGTTACAAGAGGAAAGAGAAAGAGAGTGCTGACATGTGTTAAAGCTCAGGCTGTGATTGGTTTTTGTTGTGTGATATAAAATGAACAGATAATAGTTTGAAACACAGCCTTTTTTTCCTTTATTACCTGCTCTTCTGCCAGGATTAAATCGGGCTGTGCCAATAGTCTCAGGATTATGTCAAGGAAAAAAAACCTCCTGCCTTCATTTACACTTCAGACAGTGTTAGTGTTACCCAATGATGAGTCAATTCAAGTGTCACAGAGACAATCAGCTGCAGATTCACTGTATCAATCGGCAGGACATCCGGATTCAGATTCGTGTCTCCTCTCATTACAAAATGTCCTTCTTGCAATTACAAACAACAATGTGGTGTATGAGATGTCGTGTCAGGTTAAGTCAGATGTATTCATACGGCACGTGTGTGTCCCCACAGGGTAGGTCATAATGAGATCATTGGTGTGATGAGGGTTGGATGCAACGCCGAGGGACTTGGCAGGGATCACTGGAACGAGATGCTGGCTTATCCCCGCAAGCCCATTGCACACTGGCACCCCCTGCTGGAGTCCAAGAAATCAGAGAAGGAGGTAGGTTTGGGACTGGAGGCATGTTTAAAGGACTATTCTGCATCATTTAGGATGAGGAGTCAGGGGCTTAGCTGGTAATTGGGAGGACAACAAAGATGCTGCGTGAGGTTTAAAAGAGGTGGTACTGATGGTAGTTATTGTAGTTTGTGCCGCTTACCAACACTGTCAACAACTGCAGAGGCTGACAAACAGCTCGTGGGGGAATTAAGGCACTGGAGCATCAAAAATCAGACTCCTTCTTGGACTCAACTAACTCAGTCAAATATGAACGCACAGACATGATACACATACTTCTAAAGTTAGTGTGACTTATTCTTCCTGAGGATACCGTTGTGAATAAACCTCCATAAATCTGATTAGAAATCATAAAAGAAAAGATGTTACTTCAGTCAAGAGCTTGCCTGAAAACCATCATGCGTCTGAGATTTCTTCAGTATTAATCCAGTTGTTTGTTCATTAACGGGCACACTGCAAACAGAAGGTGCTAATAGTAAATTTGTTCCACTTTCAACATTCAAACAAATACAGACTAAAAACATGGCACAAGCTTAACTCGCTAAATTCATGGCCACATACTACCTGCTTACATCCCCCGAGGCATTGTGGGAATTATCTTTCCAACAAAACAAACAAAATCCATTAATTTTAACTTACTGACATTGCACTATCAACATCAGTCTTATGTTTTATTGTGTCATTGACTTGAAACACATGATCATTTGATAATGATTAAAAAAAATGTTTACTTTTCATTTCATTCATTTTTCACTCCATATTTATTATCTTTATTTATTTCATTGTTTCCTTATTGATTCTTTCTCTTCTTCAGAGATCTTGATAATGTCGTGCCTGTGTTTTTGATGAGCTTGTGTCTTCTCAGATTAATTATTGAGTGTGTGTTTTTTGTATGAGTGCCAACAGAGTCTTTTGTATTATTTTCCTGTACCCTCACAAAGCTGAATGGGATCATGAATTTTAAAAAGTTTGTCACTTACATTCCTGGAACACCATCTGTCTCCTCCGTATAGATATTTGCCCAGTGTTGAAACTGAGAGTGACAGTGCGGTATAAAAACAGTCAACGTATGTGTTATGAATCACTTCCTTGTGTCTGTGTGTCCTGCAGTGGAAGGCGCGGACAGCCAGCTTCGACAGCCAGGGCTCCTGCCCCTCACCCAGACCCCCTGCGAGTCCCTGAGCAGAGCCACCTGTGACCCGGCAGCCCAGAAGGGGGTTTCCTCCCTCCTGCTGATCCACTTCCTGTCTGTCTGATTGAGGAGAAACACAACCCCACTGTCTCTCCCTCTCCCTCTCCCTCTCTCTCTGTCCCTCCCTTCCTCGAGTCTAGTCCCAGAGCACTCCCAAGTACTGATCTAGGACCACCGTCAGTCAGTTAGTTGTGTGAAGCGCAGTCTTTCCGGGTTCAAGTTTTAGGGTCGCTGGTTTGAAATGTGGGGGTTGTGATGACCCAGAGCTGCCCTCGTTGTCCAGAACAGATTGGCTGGACATCTAGTCTGCAGACATTTAATATTGAGCTGTCCCAGCTTAGGCGAACGGATTTCAGTGTCCTCACAGGAGACTCTCCAAACGCTGAAGACTCAGCTTTGTGCCACAGAGGCTCTTTGATGGAAAACTCAGTCGGATTTCGCTCCCTGAGAGCAGCGGAAGTTTCACAAAGGGAAGCTGAGGACACGGCCGCGGTAGAAAAAGAGACGATCTTAAACAGGATCTGAAGCGATTTCAAAACTGCAGCTCTCTCATTGAATTTCACAGTGCTGTATGAGTATAAAAATTATACTGAACTGTAGCATTTTGGAACTATTAGATGTAAAACTGCTCCATTAGTCGTTATTGTTTGTGAAACTACTGACCTAAAATGAATTTCAAGGATCGAGCTGAGTTCACTGTACTTCCAGTTTCATCAATAGCAAAAGCAATTATCTGAGAGGTTGGATCAGGCTGAAACAAAAATATTCTCAACATGGCTGTTTGCGGCTTTCAAGCCAAGACAACAGCTTTTATGTAACGAAGAAGAAGAAACAACAGGTTTATTGCTATTCACATGAGAGCAAATTGGCTGCAGTGTTATTACTAATTCCAAATCAAAAACAAAGCAATTTTTTCAATCTTTCTTAATTTTCAATATAAGGCTTAGATGGTTAAATTACCTGGCAAAGGTACAAACAACATAACAACCTAAAAGGAAAAGATTTTCAAATAGATGACATAAACACTGTCATTTTGACAGAAACAAGATTTTTGTGACTTGAGCTCTGGAGGTTTCTGTAAACAGGGGCATGGTGAGCACACTTTACACACCCGTACCTCCTTCTCTGTTTGGTGTTTGCTTTCGAGCAAAGTCACCCTTTCTTCCGAATTCAAATTTTTCTTCAGACAAACACTGTTTAAAAGCACTTCTTTGTCTCCTCTTGCTCTTTTTCTCAACAGTTTTGGTGGATGTGTATAGTTTCATGTAAAGCCGTCTGCCAGTTACTGTATGTATGTTTTGTTAAAGAAAAGATAATGATAGGTATAGATTAAAAAAACTACTCACATTTTGAATATATGTAGCCTTGTTGGTGGTGATGATTGAGAAAATCCTAAACTCTGAAAAAGGTGAACATATTCGTACTTAGACACATGCAGCTTTCTTGATGTTTATCCTGTCATTTATCATACTGTTGTACAGGGATAACGTGTATTTGAATTCGCCACCCAGACGCTTGATCTGCAACATGTGGTAAATGGATTATCTCTGAGGACACTTGATGTGATTAAGAAAAAGACTGCAGCACCGCTGTTATATCTGTTTTCTTTACACCAGTTCCTTTAATGGGTCCCTGTATATTATTTCTTCTCTTTATAATCCCTTAAGTTTAAGTCAGATCAAAGATGCACAAAATTCCAGTTAAGGCCTTGATTCCTGTCCTATAACTGATTCTATAATTGTTCAGGTGAAAAACAATAAAGTATCTATAGCTTTTATTTAAAAATATTGTGCTTACAATGGTTGTGGTGAGAAATAAAACAATCATTTGCTTTCTTTACATCATTTTCCTCCAGTTTACACTCCAGTCATAGTAGTTTTCTTTTTTGCTGAAATAGACGTATTTCCAACCAATGAGATGCACATGCACACAGGGGTAGAAGAGGTGATTAATGACTGAGAGCTTATGAGGAGATTTGGTAATGTAACTTGTGGAAAATGTTGCTTATCCCAAGAAGAAAACCTTTCAGCTCAGAGGGTGTTCTGGTAAGATGTTGGATAGTTTTGCACAGAAACTTTTGAGGAAGAAACTTCTAGGTAAGACAGCTCGCATTGTTACAAGCCATGTTTCCATTCAACTGCAATGCAATATTTAGATTTCCTCAAAATCTGCAAAAGAAAATGCTAATTAATATGCGTTCCTATCCACTACAAACTGTTAGAATTCCCCAATTGGGTGCTATAAATCATTACGTAACCAAACGACATAATTAAAAAAGCATCAGTCAAACCTGAAACAGTAAAAAAAAACAATGTAGGAAACACATTGGAAATATGGAATCATGTGTGTCTTGTGTATTTTCATTGCACTTTGTTGCGTTTTGCTTTTATCGACACACCAACTTTTCCACTTTAGCCAAGTTTGAAAGGTTTGAGTTTTGTTTGCTCTGCTGACAGAGCCGGTCGTCTATCAGCAGTCTCACAAACTGACATATACACAGCAATTACACAGTTTGGAAGTGATTGCATTCTGGGTTGTTGTTTTTTGTTTTTTTTTTACAATTTACACAGTTTACACTGTGTCTTTTTTGGAATCAGAATTGTATATAAAAAATCATGACATTATGGCAATGAGTTTTCCGACCCCCTGCTTGCACATGCATCCTTAATTTTTTGGAAATGGGAAACACGTCTATAGTTTAAGATTAAAAATATTTGTACTGGAGGCTCTATATCTGTTTGTGATGAGAGTAAAACATGATCATTTGGGTTCTATTAACATTATTTCTTCCCAGTTTCAGGTTTACCCTCCAGTCGTAGTAGTTTCGTTGTACTGTAATTGGCAAGCGCAGATACCATCAGAACATTTTGGCCAGGAAATGTTAAGCTACACAGTCAGTGTGATATCAGGCAGGAAAACTGCCAGAAGACTTGCACAGATTATATTTGGTAAGGCTTGTACAGATAATTTCTTTTCGATATGAGGACCATTTATTGAATAGCATCCGTATTATCTGAACAGCAGCCCACAGCATCTTTAATCTGATATGTGACAATGTTCTTGGCTGTGGCTGGTCTAGACTGCTGGTGTCTCATTCAGAAACAGTCTGAGTTAAACTCCATATATCACAGAGTTTGTGAAAATGCCTTTGAGAAACTGGGGGCCAGACATAAAGACATGAGCAGATGCTTTCAGCAGGTCCTTCCAGATCTGTTTTAGCCATTTCCGTCATGGGTAAATTTACCCTGAGCGAGCTGTTCTGTACCTCAGTGTGTGTGTGAGGCTGAGACGACGGCGTGGGGGCAGCTGATGGGTGGACGGGTCACATCTGCAGAGCAGTGGCATTTCTCTAATTGGTACTTGTTATAGCGAAAATGACTCAGTGCATTATTGTTCGTGCTTGACACTATCCGTTGTTGAATCAACACCACAAAGGTGACAGTTTGAAATGTGCTCTCAGTCACACAGTTGTTTTCATGGTGAAATTCCTCTCTAGGCTAATTGCATTACTCAGAGATTTCTAATATCTTCATTTTGTGTAAAATTTGAAAGAAGTGGTTGAAAAATGTTGTTTCTGTTCCTCCTTTTTTTTTTTTTTTTTTTAAACATGTGCTTTACAATGCTCATATATTTCTCTGACAATGTGGTGTGTTTTCATAGTAGATGAGACCTGTTAAATCAATTGCCTCAGTTTATGGACTGTTTCAAGCCCTTCTAGCTTTGCCTAATATTGTAATGTTTCTTGATATGATCTTGTATCCCTTCCAACTGTTACGATAGCACTGACTTTCCAATTTTTTATTGAACATTTTGTATTTGTAATAATAGACATGTTTGAGAAAATGTTCTGGTGATTGATATCAACAGTTGTTAGTTCCGACAAAAGTCTATTATGAGTTCCTTTTAGATTTTAGATCATTATCATAACTCACAGTAACGAGTGACACGGTGTGTAATAAAGTGAACTGAAATAGAAAACAGTATTTCTGCCACAAATTGTCATTCTTTTGTTTCAACAAGTCTGAAAAGCAGAAAAGAGTTTGTTGTTTTTTCTCCCATGGGATGTGATGTGTTATCAGTTCTGTGACATGATTTTCTTTTCTTTGATTAAAAGATTTATGCAAAGTGTGCTCTGCGCTGTGTGTTTTGTGGCAACACACAGCATATAATGACAACACAGCCGGTGGCTTAACAAGCACCAACGGGCACAAAGGAAATGAGATTTGGTCTGAATCACAAATTAAATGAGGGGAGGACACACACACCACATAGCAGTAAGACCTGACAGCCTCTAATAAACAGAGTGGCATTTTCATTTTTTTTTTGTTTGCTTTGTTATGTTTCGGCATATTACACACATAAGAAAAGCCTCAAATCAGTAAGTAATGGATCAAAAGTTATGTATTTTGCTTTTAAATGTGTGATGTTACGTGTGATCTGTATCAAATCTACCATGAATGAAGAGTCTGCAGGCTACTGAGAGACTTTGGCATAGCTTGAGCAAATTTACTGCCACTATTTTTCACCCTTGCCTTTGAAATCATGACACCACCTCCCTGCTGTCAGACCAGCAGTTTCCTCTTCATGGTCAGCCTGTATATGATTTGGTAGCCGTCGTCCCAGCCGTAGAGCTGTTTCTCCTCTGGGTTGTATTTCAGACTGGCGTGGGAGCCGTACCTCCTGGGAAAGTAGAGCAGGGGAGCCTCCTCGCTGATCACCATGTCGTTGACGTCAAACACGCACTGAACCCTGGACCTGCTGGCCAGCCGGGTGTTGTAAACCACATAGACGGTCCCACAGACAACAAAAGCCGCCTCTGCATTCTCCCGTGGGCAGCGGGTGTCCCAGATTTGCTCTATATCGAGGGTGGCGGGGTCCATCTTTGCGAGGCTGATGTTTGGTTCACTGTCACTGGTGGTGTACAGGAGCCAGAGGCCCTCGTCGTCTGCTGCGAGGTCTGCAACAGTTTCTGGGTTGAGAGTGTAAACGGTAGCGTGGCTCTCTACAGGGAACATGGCAGTGTCCGTCACCGAGCCACTCAGCAGGTCGTATTTGACCACCTGAACATCCGTCTCACCCTCCTGCTGTATGTAGTACAGATAGCCGTTGTAAACAGCGCTGCCGGGCCCGCTGTACTCAGAGGGAAGCCTGATCTGTCTGCTGCTGGTGACACCAGCATCGCGGGAAAAGTCTCGAACAGAGTTGAATTGGTAGATGTTATCCCCTGATGTCCCATTAAAGACGTAAACCTTGGACGACCTGGGGTCTCTGGTCCACATGCCTTTGGGACTGCCCACTCTCTTCAGGATCTTCACTGACCTGATGGCAGAGATGATTTCTACACAGTCTGCAGTGAGAGAGAACACAAAGAGAAGGATGATGTCTTTGTGCTTAAAGAAATAAACATAAGAGAACACGTTCAAAACTGTGTTGCTTTACCACAAGACTCCCCCAGATAATGGAACAACCCCATATGGTCACCAATGTAATTTTTTTTTTTCTGAGAAATCATGTTTTGTGCATCATTTTGGTAGAGCAGGTAGCTCAAAATACTACAATACCCATGAGCCTCGGCTGCTGATGCCACGGAGAAGAAGGCAGGGGCAGAGGTGTGCATCAGGGAGGCAGCGAATTTAAAACGAAAATCCTGACTTTTTAGCTAACCCATTTTAACACAAGAATCCTGTAAAAGTGCTCTTAAATATGCCTTGCTTTTCGGTTTTGGAGAGGTTAAAAAAAGACAGAACATTCCAGACTCTTTAAATGTACGCCACTTCACCATGTGGAGAAATTCAAAGTTGAAAGTAAAGCAAACAGTCAATTCAACTTTATAAAACTTTATTTTTCCAACTGAGACCTGCCCAGAGAGAAAAGCATACAAGTAGAAAAAGGACAAAAACGGAAATCTCCCAAATAAACAAAACTGTCCGTACAGGAAATTGTATTCATGGAGGACCAAATCGCTTAAAGTAAGAAGCAGATTGAGAAAATGAGCCTTAAACCCGTCTCACCATCTGATAGACTAACTCAGAAAGTACAAAGGTGGTTCAAACTCACAAATCTTTATACTAAATTCTAGTGGCAATCCCATCAAAATTAGTTTCTTTTGCAACTTTCTCACTACTAGCTGAATTTTGAGGTTACGTGATAAAACATGGAGAATATTTCCATTTGATTTAATGGTTGTGAAGACCCTGCAGACTGTCTGTGTGTCTTGCTCTGCTGCTTGTTTTGCAGATGATGGGCATTGGCTGGTGGGTGGAGCTGGGAGGGTCACCTGGTCATCCCTGCCCCTGTGGGCTGGGCCTCCTGCAGCCACCTCAGCCTTCTTCCTTTGGTCGGTTTGCTGCACTATCCAACATGCACCACTCATCCACACACTGCTGACATGACTGATTTCTCTCCTGCTTACACTTCATACCTGTTAGTTATTATGTTTAATAGTTAGAATTTTATAAATGACTTTTGACTGATATATCCTTGCGTGACCTCCCTTCTTGTTGCCAGTCTTGAGCCAGGTGGTAACAAAAGGGAAACTAGTTAATATAGCATTTATTTGTGTTTTGCACAGATTTTGGTTTTTGCTCTGGTATTTTTAGGGACTCATTTATTGGCTTTAGGTTACTGAACTATCAGTATTCCAGTAATTGTGTTGCTCTGTAGATTTTGGCTTGGTAATGTCAAATAAAGTTTCCTCAGCTGCCAGTGGAGGTGAGAGCTTATAGGTCATCTGGAACCCTTGGTACTGAAGCAATGGAGTGCACTAGTTGTCCCCAGCTGCAAGGACAACTATAGGGCCTCATCTCAAATTACATGTCTATTAGGACAAATGACACAAATATTATAAAAAAAAAAATATTTCACAGGTGTGAAGTTAATATAATTTCAATAATTTCATTTACATTTTGATCCTCTGCTGCCACAGTTTGTTCCATCAGCATGTTTCAGCAAAGTGCCCTGTCCTCAGCTGAAATGCGGATGTGCAACCTAACATTTAGAAAACATCTCAGCCTGCAGCAGTCTCTCCAAATTACGGCAAATTCAAACCACTCAGGAGGAAATTGGACGCAGACTCCTAATGAGAAGAAGTATGCAGTGCACAGACAACATGAAGATGCTTTCTGTAAATTAATACAGTGCTTTCACTAAAATACACGAACAAAGGACGTCCCTCTGATGTATCCGGGGGCTAAATTAGCATTGTGCTTACAAATCTGAAGTGGGTCCCTACAATGCGCTGAAGTTGGTTTTGGGTCAGTTCACAATGGCTCACTGTGTGCAGAGCTCACTGCTCTGAACATGAGCCTGGAGAGTAACACCACAGCTTCAGGGCAGCTTCCTGTCCCTCCTCTGTGCAGAGACACAGCTCCAGATTCGGCGCAGAAAGCAACAGAGAAGCCTTTGCTCTACATTGTATTGTCACATTTGTATTTGGGTGTCTGAATGATAGAAATCTCCCTGATTATGTACAGCATGACTAGCATTATGATTCTGAACAGAGCGTTTATGATATTAGTACATAATTTTTGAATTTATGTGTTATTGATTGTCTTATGAAGTCAGTGAGAATAAAGTCAGTGAGAATAATAAGGAAATCAATTTTTTTTTCATTAGATTTTTATGAAGAGTTTTAAATGGTCACGATGGGATTTAGCTTTTGGAACCAATTAAGTGCATAAATATAGATCTTTTGCTTAATGTGCACATTTAGTGAAATCTGCCAATATGAAGTCTGATGTGTTTCATGGAACTAGAATTGATTTCACTACTTTGCACATCATGCTTTAAAAGGGTTATATGTCCATGTATAACCAGGAAATGATTCAGTGCAGCGGTTAAATCTCAGCATTGTTTGCAGCACGCCTTGGGATCTGAAGATTATAAAGACAAATGCTATGCTCAAACAGAGGAGTAGCTCTGCTGAAATAAATGAGTTGCATCAAGCCACATTTCTCCTGGAAAACATGACTGCCCACTGACTCAAAGCACTCCGTTAAATGAGTTGTAACAGCACCGTGTTTGTTTCCCATTTTCCAGTGGCATGGCTTTTCCAAGACAGCAGCTCTGCAAAGGGGTGGTTTAATGCCTGGTGTAATGTGCAATGCTAAATTTAACTATATGTAGAACACACAACCTATATATCCTATAGGTTCTGAGGGTGCTCTTTCATGAATGAAAATTAACCATCAAAGGCGTCCTGCAGAGGACGCTTGGCTGAAATCCTCCCTGCAGCTCACCAGAGACTCTGGAGTACAGCTCCTCCCAGTCTTCTTCCTCCTCTTCCTCTCCTCTGCTCCCCTCCGGCCCCCAGGCTTCTTGTTCCACCACCTTGTCTGCCGTATTGGCACAGGCCCGAGGGGAAGTCTGGATCTCCACATAGTCCATCTCTCGCTCCACCCGGTCCACTCGGACTGCGGCTCCGTCAAGGTCTTTGAACAGCATGCTGTGCTCAGTCCTCAGCCCATCCACAGCCTCAGCAGTTAGCTTTTTGAAATCCTGCAGCTCTGTGTGGTAGCGATGGGACTGTTCGTGCCAAAACTGCATTCGGTCCTACCAGACACAGGCAGAGTAAAACAAGTGTTATAGTAAAATGTAAGAGGTTTTTTCTCTGGTTTTTACACAAGCCACCTAACCAGCAACAAGATTAAGCAGCTTTGCACAGCACTGCTTTGACCTAAATACAAAGGTCACTAACATAGTCACAATAAAGATGCTGACATGCTGATGTTTTGCATGATTTGTTCCAACATTTGCTAATTATCAGTAAACACAATGTGCAGCTGAGGCCGATGAGAATGTCATTACTTTTGCAGTTATTTTGTCAAAAAACCAAAGTTTTGAACAAATTGCAATTTTAACCCGCTAAAAAGTCAGGGGCTCACCAAAATTATGATTATAGTATGGTTATGGATAAACATGATGGAGGCCACAAACTTAAAAACCTAAAGTTGTTCTGTACAGTAGGGCTTTTTCTTGGCACTTTTGGCCACATGAGTCAGACCATGCAGCTTTCATTTGCATTTCCATTACCAGTTTAAACAGGCAGAGTTGTGCCGACCATCACTGGAGCCGGGACAAAATCACCCGACTGCCTCCAAACTGATTGTGGTGACACCAAATCTCTCAGGGACGATTCAGCGAGTCCCTGTTTTTAAAGCCATAAGCTGTAGATGTCAAGCAAAATCATAATAACAGCCTGAAAAATCCATGATGATAAGTAACTGGCTACAAACAATCATTGTACAGTGCAACAGTGTACAGCACTGAAGAGGGCGCTGCCACTAAATGTCATTGACTCAAGACAAGGGTGTCATCACTTATAGAAACACCTTTAAGTGGGTAGTCTTGTTGTAATGGAGATGCAAATCCCTGCTGCCTTGTGCTGATGCACCAAGTGAAACTGAGTCATGCCGAGCCAGCAGACGTGTATGGAAAAAGGCCACGAGTGTTGCTGGAGTTTTGATCACTTCAGATTACCCAAGGTTATTATGATTCACCATGAAGGGGACGTGAATTTCTTCATAGGATTCAGTGGCAATCCATCTAATAGTTGTCAAGATATTTCACTAAAGGTTAAAAATGTTAAAGTGCTGGTGGCACGAGATGAAAAGTCCAGGATCACCAAAGTCAGTATGATTAATGTTAACACACTAAACCAAGATGGTGAACATGATAATTGTACTTGCAAAGCATCACCATGTTAGCATTTAGCTCATATCAGGTTCAGCATCACAGTGCCGATAACATAGCTTAGTTCTGTTTCCTACCATAATAAATGCCAGACAGTAAAATGTCCCTTTTTCAATCAAAGCATTATCACCATCAGCAAATAGAAAACAGCTCTGAGTTTCTCAGTGTGGTGACTGACAGGTAAATTATTCAGAGCGAGATGTAATAACTGACGGCTTCTCCACCGTCTCATCCCGCCTCAGTTTCATTTTCTTCCCCTGCTTGCTGTGGGCCTGTGGTCAAATGGAAATGAAAGTTCAATGAAAACTTGCTGATGAATTGCCGTGTTCACATCAATGCAGAGGTTGAGCCAGCATATTGGAACTGAGACTGGAGGGAAGCCACCGGGGACGAAGACAGCAGGATTTAGCCGTAAATAGACAATTCATTTCATGTGGATAACAGCATGAGATTGTCATTTTTGCATTGCAGCAACACGGTTGATGAAAAGACTCTGAATACGTTCTCCAAAAGAATACATCAAAGGAATTACTTAAATCAGAGATCCCTGAAATTACTCCCAGACACGTAACCCTGCATTTATATCAAACTCACTTTAAGCCAACAACAGTCTTCCTTTACACAAACGTTGCTGTCTTATAACCTTCCTTCAAAACACAATAATAAACTGCCAGTATTTCCATCCTTCCCTCAGGCACTTTGTTGTAACACGCCTTAATTCTACCTTGGCAGAACATATCTTTCTATTAGGCTGCTGGGATGTTTGATGCCATGGCAGCAAAGGCTGAGCTTGTACTCATTACTGATATGTCATTGTCTTAGAGGCTGAAGAAACCGTAATGTTGTCGGACAGAAACGGCGTGTTGCGTGCATCAACTGATATTTTCCCCCCCAGAGGCCCTTGCAAAGTTGATGAGCTGGGCAGAGATTGCATTAATTGGATTGCATGAGTTAAAATTCACATAAAAGGAGGATGAGGAGGCAACAAGGAACTCACAAACATCAACCAGTATTTCTATTTTAAATGACTTTACATCTGTGTTGTCACCCAACACGTGGGAAATGCTCTATATTGGTTAATTATCAGTCATTTAAAGGTGTTTTGTTTCTTACCTCAATCGCCAACAACCTGTTCTCCAGATAATCCATCAGCCCCTGGTAGTAATACTGGGCTCCAGTCAAAGTCCAGGCAGTGGAAACGAGGAGGACGAACACCGGCTTCATTGTGAGCTGATCAATGGGACAGCTGAGTTTCTTTGTCTGTCCAGGTTTTAGAGGTATCTTCAGTTTTCCCTCCTTGATGTGTCCCCCTGCAGAACTGTCCTATAACCTATACACACTTATGTACAGAGTAAATACATGTGCAAAGAGGTGAGGAGGATAGAGAGAGAGTACGAGGCCGCTCTGAGAGTTCCCAATTCTTTGACTGGCCTCACTTTGCTGGAATGTTTTCACAAACTCTCAGGGAGGAGCCTTGTGCCTCTTACCCCTCTCTGTCCTCAAAAAGTGACTGTGCTGCACTCGCTCTGTGTATCTGTGTTTGTAGCACATGTTGCACACAAAGTTTCAGGCATGCAAACAGGGATCGTAGATCAACCAGGAAGTATTCAGATACTTTACTCAAGTAAAAGTACTGATACCACACTGTAAAAATACTCCATTACAAGTAAAAGTCCCGCATTGAAAACATTACACAAGCAGGGAAGTACTCAATGCAGAAAAATGTTTTAATGCAAAAGCAGGATTTTACTGTTGTAGTTGGTTGAGGTGGAGCTCATTTTGAATTATTTTGTATATGACTGCAACTATTGGTTATTTTCATTCTGGATTAATCCTCTGATTATTCTCTCCAGTAATCAATTGATTGTAATTACTCTGAAGATGGTGAAAAATGTCGTCCAAAGTGACACCTTCACAGTGTTTGTTTTGTCCAACCAACAGTCCAACCCTCAAAACTATTAAAAATAAATTAAAATTATTATATAATAATAATTGCAAGGAAATACATCAAATCCTCACATGTATGAAGCTGTATCATATTTTCTTTGTATATGTATTAAGTCAAAGCTGCAGTTTTTTACACAACTCTTATGCAAGGAAACAGACATACAGTAAATCTGACACGTCGATTCTGTTTTCTTTTGTGAATTTGGGAATTGCCCAAAACTTTGCTTAGTAAGATAAAAACCGGCATGTTGTTAATATGGATGATGCACAAAGACTGAGTTGGTTGTTCACACTAAGCAGCATCAATATGTTATTTAAAAGTACATAAATGTAAGTATGATGTTGTTTCTGGTCTTTCTTTCTCTTGGTTTTGTATGTGTTATGGAAAGTTATAGATTTTGATGTTAGGACACAGAAATAAAAGCAAACTAACTAATTGTACACTGAGGCTGTTGGTGTGTACGCTGTAATTATTTAATATGTACTAGGGAAAGTAGTTATAGTGTAATTTATCTTACAGTCCCTCCAAATGTGTAACCCCTCTATTCCCTGTACTTCTTCCCTTCTCACCAATGTACCTCAATTTCATCAGTTCAATATTTCACCAAAACATTTACGCTATAATCTCCAGTCTGTGTTTTAAAGTGTTTATTCCTCAAACTCACTACCACTTTTTAATACAAATAAGTGTATTTATATAGCCAGAGGAACACAAAATGCTCCTGTGAAAATGCTGCTAAATAAAAAGAGAGTAAAAGAAGAATACTCTGGAGGAAAAAGTCCAAAAAGTACTTCTATGAAAATTGTTTTTTATGTGAGGTGTAAAAACAGAGACTCTGCCAGCAGAAATAGTATCACGATAAAGCAATCTGAAGAAAACTGTTGAACTTGTACCAAACTGCAGTTATTTAAAAGAAACATTTTCAGTGGTGAATTTGCTCCATTGAACAAGGGTGGGACATTTATGGCTTCTCTGGTATTGACGGTTGATCGGCCTTATCTTGTCCCACTGTGATGGTTTAGTGTCTCTTTATGGCCTATTTGTGTCTTTTTGTTCTTATTTTATGTCTTTTTGTTTGTTTTTGTAGTCACATTTAATATGTTTGTAGTCATTTTGCATGTCTTTTTGGTCATTTTCGTCTCTTTGTGGCTGTTTCGTGTCTTGTGTAGTCATTTTGGATCTTTTCTGGGCCATTTTGCATCTCTCTCTGTTGTCATTTTATGTGTCTTTGTGGTTGTTTTGAGTGTCTTTGGAGTCACTTGATTGACATTACATCAGGAAACATTAACAGTCACTTCATACATGCAGCTTTGGTCCAGGGGTCCTTGGCCTCTAACCTAGTAGACCTGTTCACTAATCCATCAGTGATACTAATAGTAAAATACTAAACAGTAATAAGCCAACTACCTACCACTTTCTGACTCAGGTGGGAGGAGAGGTTAGGAGGTCCAAACAGCCCTGTGCCTGTTTCACCCCTGTCACAATAGATCAAACTCTGAACCATGAGGGCTGTGAACACTTGAAGAAACAAACCGGTCAGAGAAGTCTTGCTTCAGGACTTGCAGCTTGTTTCTGTATCATCATAGTTTGATTAAGGGCTGGAGCCAGATACTCCGGCAGCTTAATGACTGTGGTCTAATCATGCTCTTTTTTTTTCGATTGTCTGCTGCCCACTATCATCTCAGCAAGTCCTGAACTGAACCACAACCCCTCGTCTATTTTTATGTCTGCAGACCAGACTGGGCGTCGTCATGGTAACTGAGCGTCCTACAGTCGCTTTTAGAAACAAACTGGGCAAACTGGATTTGATCTAATCTGGAACACAGGGCCTGTCTGGAGCTGGCAGGCGAGGGCATTGACAGGCCACTGGCTGTGTATGTGTGTGTTTGTGTGTGTGTGTGTGTGTGTGTGTGTGTGTGTTTATGCCCCAGAGGCTTTGTTTCTGATTGATGTGAGTAATTACAGTTTCATCCCCTTTTTCCTATTTTGCTAAATCGATTTGAGTCACGTGTCTCACAGCACCTGCCACTCATCTGGATTTTTAATCTATTATTAATTACAGGCTTAATTGGGCCATTGAGTAGTGTGATGTGATCAAAGGGCAAAGCATCCTTCAGGATTCATTATATTCGACTAAACATCAGCATATTGCAGTCTCAGAACCCTTCAGCTTGAGGATGGTGAACAATGAAATCATGTAACTGTTGCTCAGACCTTTGTTTATAGGTGGGTCTCAATGATTCAATTTATTAAGGGGAAAGAAGACAGAAACAGCCTGTGGGAAGTTTTAATGACACACTGTTGTGCATGATTCTTTGCAAAGTTGTCCACAAGATGGCAGCATCTCTCTTTATGTAAAAAAAGGAAGAAAAATGACGGAATAATAAAACCAATACAACAATGCAAAAATACTCTGTTGCAAGTAAAATGTACTTTAAGTATCAACAGTAAAAGTACTGCTTGACTGGCTTATTTTTTATATTTTAATAGATTGTTAATAAGGATTCATCAATGTGTAATCAGTATTTTATTGTGTAACTGGTTGAGGTGGATCTAGTTTTAACTACTTTAACTAGATAGCTAGTTTAGTCCAGAGGTTCCCAACCTAGGAGTCAGGCCTCTCCAAAGGGTCATAAGATAAATCTGAGGGGTCATGGGGTGATTAATGGGAGAAGGAAGAAGAAAAATACAATTTTGCTGCAAAAGTCTGTTTTTGGGACCCAACCAGACACAGATTATTTTTTAAAAGGTCACAAACTAGAAATGTTGCAAATCACTGGTTTGATCTTTAACAATGTGTTTTACTTTATAAGCTTATCATATGTGTTGTACGTAAGATATTAGTCTGAAAAGTAAATAGTAACTATAACTGTAAGATAAATGTAGTGGAGTAAAAAACACAATATTTCCCTTTAAATTGTACAAGTATAAAGTAGCAGGAAATACTCAAGTAAGCCACACGTACCTCAAAATTGTACTTAAGTACTGCACTTGAGTAAATGCTCTTTTCTTTCCACAGTCAGTTTTCTTTCTGACAGTCAATATGTTTGGCTTCATTGTGGTTTGGATCAGAATTACGTCCCCTGAGGTTCAGTAGATATTATCGCTTCTGTTCTGTTGAAACTGGCTTTGCTTCCTCATTGTTGGGGTCCCACAGATCCCACTGCTTTATGGGTAAAAATAATAGCAATAATCACAAAAATCAATCAATTTTTTTCCCTTTAAATATGTTTTTCCTTTCCTTCTGACCTTATTAAAACCTGATATCGAGGAAAGCACTGAAGTAATGCCCTTTTTCTTTGCCACACACTGGATTTGCACATTTGATGAGGGTGACTGGGTGAAGAGTTTTAGGTGTTAAGAGTCTTCATGTGCACAGCCACAAAACCTCAGGAACCTTGGAGCAATGCCAGATACAAAAATTAATAAAGCTGCAATACAAGGATACCATGATACTCACTGGAACCCACTCACTTTTGGTTTATTAGCAATGCGAGTGGGTGAAGCAACGTATGTTTTCATCAATTACAGGTGAATATAAATGTGAAAGAAATGAGGGATGTGTACAGCAGTGAACATACAAAAAGAGAAATTTAAAATATGAATAGACAGGCATGTATCATTCAAATGAGTCTTGTACACACTAACCCTAACCCAATATAAATAATAAAAACTCATTTCATTTAGTTAAGGAAGAGGGTGCCATAAGTTGGTGAGACACTAGGGGACAAAAAGAGTCATTAAAAGACTGTGTGTCAAATATTCATAACTATTAAAAAGGGTTCATAGAAATAAACTTAAGTGGAATATCGCAAATATATACAGAGAGCTTGAGCTCCCTGGTAGATCTCTTATGATCCAACTGTTACAGAACTCCAATAATAGAAATCCAAGTAGACTTATTAGGGATTTGGTGGAGGTAGTGCAACATAAAAACTATTGTCACCACCAATCACAGATATAGAGCAATAGAAGCTCCACTGTTTTCACCACACTTTACAGCTGCCCCAGTCATTTTCTCTCTGTTTCACTTCTGAAATGTGTCATCAGTTCAAAATCAATTGTCATAAAACTCAAGTTAGAAAACATCGAGCTGATAAAAGTATATTTAAGGAGCTGTTAAGACTCCTGAAAACGTCACAGTGAAAATATCTGCTTCAATATTAAAAATAATTGAATGTCTTCAAGTGATTTCTCTTTTGAATAATACATTCAATAACACAAATGAACATTGCATACACAATATGATATCAACAACACATACACACATTGAAGATGTTGATTTTTGAGCACCACAGCATGTTCCTGCACATGCAGTTAATTTTACTTTAATGTCCATTAATTAGTGTTTATAAGCAATGTATAAACATTTATAACTCACTGTTATAGAGTTGTACACATTTAGTAGGACGTAACATTATAAGTGTTTATTTATTCACAGTATTTGCCAACAATTCTATTTTATGCTATGAATATATATTTATGTGTGTCATTAATTATCTGTTTATGCACGAGCCTCCACATATGGAGTTACAGATGTTGGCAAATACATAAATAAACACTAAAAAATGTTCATATATCAACTTAAAGCTACATTATAGAGTGTTACAAACATTCATTAAATGTTTATATGCTGTTTATGAATGCAAAAGTGTCACCCTAAATTTGAAAATGCTCCAAACCACAAGTGTGACACCTTTATAACTCTGGCTATGAGCATGAATGTGTGTGCATCTGCTTGCATGTATATGTGTTTCAGTGTGTCTGTATGTGTGTGTGCATGACAGAGTGCAGAGGATCTCATATAATCTCATGTGTTTGCCTTCGCACCAGGCGTCAGGAGCCACCCATAAAAACCTCTTTCCTCTGCAACTAAACAAAAAGCCAAACACCCGTAAAGGCAACATTCTTTATTGCCCTTTCGTATTGATTGAGAGAAAACTGAGCAGCCCAGTGCCAGGTCGTATAAAAGCACAGACCGAATGGGTGAAGCAACGTAAATCCTTTAGTCCCTTGTAAATGGCTTTAATACACCCGAGGCGCCAAATCACTTGACCTGCGTTAGCCCTGCCGTTTTGGGGCTTTCTGGCTGACTGAGCAGTGTGGAGCCAGTCCTTCTCCTCCCATTCTCTGGCTGTCAGTCCAGGTAATAGTCAAGGCCTTATTAGTGACACACTTGCCCTGCCTGGCTTCAAACCCTCATGGCATCTCCTGTATTTAATCAACTGCTCCGAGCCACGTTTTTCAGCATCTCAAGTTTACCGATGTAACCAACCTTTTTCCTCCCTTTTATTATTTTTATTGCAAGAATATGCAATAGAAAATGTTTCCATACAAGGTCATTCTATTTAAGTCCATAGCAGTACTGGATGTCTGTGTTTGTGTTGTTTGCCACATAATGTTGGAAAGTTAACAGCTTAGTGTGACTACAAACCACCTTTGGGAACGTCCACAGAGCATCAGTGAGTCATATAACTACCAGGAATTGTGAAATGGTTTGAGGTGTTAGGTGTATCCAAGCCAGATTTCAACGAGGTATGCATTATGTACACACATCAAGTAAGCACAGTACACAGGTGTGTCTTGTTTTAATTCGTTGCATACGGGGGCTTCTTGAGAAACATATTTTTTCAGCATGATATCTAAAGTTGGCTGTGCTCTATAATGAAAACTGTCTCTCAACCTGAATGTTCATTTCTCGCTGCCCTGACAGCCGACATGCACTTGCTGGGGCAGAGGAGTGCCTGAGGGGCTGTGGACAGCTGCTCAGAGGGGTAAAACTCTTGACAAAAGCAGCATTTATCCATGGTGGGTGCTGCATAGGAGCTTGACCGCTGGAAATAAAGACACAGTATGTGAGAGAATATCCAAGGAAATGCCGTCACGGCCAGTTGTCCCTGGACAGGAGCACACAGCTGTTAGCCATACTGCTCCTCGACACGACACGCCGCTCTGCTGCCACATAATATTACACCCAAAAGTGTGGCTGAGCATCCACAAACAGTTCAGGGTCCACCAATGAAAAATATCGAGGAGTTTAAAGGGTAGGTTAAGGTTTTTTTCAAGTCTGTCTTAAAACGGTACTCACATGCCCATACGTGCATTGAAACAGTTTTTGCTTGCTATAATAATTCCTCCTGTTCATACTGGCCATGAAGAGCTTTCTTTCTAACATGCTTCCAGTGTAAGCGATGGGGGGACAAAATCCACATCTGTGCAAAAATATATTCCAGTTTATGTGAAGCCAATACAGTGTGAGGCTTCAGCTTCAAGATTTGATTTGTTTAACTCGTCATATTATCTTAAACCTGCAATTGATATTTTTTGTGGCTACTTGAGGGAAAAAACTGTGAACACAAAACTGACATAATCACTCAATGCGTTAGTAAGTTTGTCTTAAAGCAGCTATAATTTTTATTTTTATAATAACAATGTATGCAAAAACAGCGTCATGATGTTAGAGGGGTTACTTGAAGTGGTGAACCTACAAAAAAATCGTAGGCTCCCTTCATGTTTATGGAGATTTGTAGTGAGTTTCAGCTCATTGTTCTGTGGATTTTGAAGCCCCAACTCTTCCACTGGAAGCATATTGAGAAGCAATCTTTTAATGTCCAGTATGAACAGCAGGAATGATTACAGCAAGTAAAATTAATGTACAAATTGGCATGTGAGTGCTGTACTGACAGACCTGAAAAGCTGTGAACCTGTTCTTTTATTTGGGAGACACAAGTGGGAAACCTGAACCACAGAAGTCTATTTTCGATCAGGTGCAATAGAGCTCCACAGCTGTCAGGACTACTTGGAGCCCAACATTAATCGTCTGCCATGTAAAAATTTGCTTATATTGCCTCCACACTCTGCCAACCACTCCTCAAGCGCCACAAGCGTGTGCGTCTACATGACATGTTTCGGCATTGTTCTTGTTGCTGTTTCTGCCTCTGGAGCTGAGTGAGGAAACATAGCAGGAGGCAGGCTTGTGCATACCATTATCTGACAAAGCACTCATTACAGGAGTATCTCCCATATCCTCTATACCAGCAAAACATGTCACCTCATGCTCTCCGCCTCATTCTGAACGCTGCAGCGCTCAAACCCAACACCTCTTTGGCACGGGGCTCCACTCTAACCATGACTCACTTGAGTGAAATGCCTCAAACATTACAGTTGCCAAATTATGAAGCGAACAGAAATGCATGTGTGGGGCTTGGCCTCGTCTTCCTCTAAGCAGAGAGGGGGGCGACTTGACAGCCACTTGCAACCCACCTGCAAGTCCCCTTTTCATCAAAACGAACCGGCGTGTTTTGCCACCGTACATCATGAGTGCATATATTTTATTTACTGTCAACACCAGTGCAATAAAAATGAGGTAATAGTCTGCAGACAAGAACATTAAATTACAGTTATAATTGCTCAAGTTCATTATGTAAGCTCTGCGCAACATGCTCCAACACTGATTAGTGCATAAACACCAGGCCCCAGTAGTTATCTTTGAGAAAATCACCATATTATCTGCTCTCACATTTTGTTGAATGATCAGAGCACATGTAAATGGGGCATACTTCTTTTATAAGGTAATTACATGTTTAGTGGCTCCATGTCTGGATTAGTGAAAGTATGAACGCATCCTACCCTGAGATTTATACATAGATGCTCTGTAATTACCGAACGACTCATATAAAAACCCTCCAATACATCAACCGTGACACCCGTTGCATCATGTTAAGGTTACCTGTGATCACACTGATAAGCAGCTGCAATTAGCTACAGAATGGTGCTGCAAGATGGAAACAATTTAGCAGTTCCTGGATCTCAGTTAAATTAAATCAAATGTAGTAGGAAGCCCATGAGGTATTTGTTTATCAGGCTGGCATCTTGAGGTATGTCCTGAAAGGACGTTATCCGAAAACCAGTGTCACAGTCAGAGCATAGCAGCAGACCGGAGCAGGGCTCAGGAGAGATGGGCTTGTCAGCAGCTGTTTCAGTCTGTTGCACGGTGTGGAAAAGCTCTGTCATGGTCTACCTAATGGTAATTGTTTGGAGCGGTGAGTGCCCGTCTTGTCTGCATGCTGGTATCTGAGGGGTTTGGAGCAGAGGCGACAGCAGCAGTGGTGGAGGGTGATTGTCTTAGGGGAGATACTGATATTTTTCTTCTTTCTTCCAGATTTTCTCAGTTTTAAAAAAAAGTGTATATATGGTGCTTCAAGACATAAGGAAGCATGTTAGTAGTATTTCAAATGGGGTAAGTAAGGGACTGTATGAACATTATTAGGGGGGAGGTGGGGGCAGAAAGGGGGAAGGGTTATGTTCTTTTCTTTTTCTAATTTTTGGGAAAAGTAGGGAAGATCTTTATTGTAAAAACTTATTGTAAAAAGTTTTATGCATATGAAAAAAAACTAGTTACAATGAAGTGCAAGTATCTGTGCATTTCAAACTTTCATGGGAGCTGTAGTTTTTTGTTTGCTCACCAAATTATCATTGTATAACTTTGTTAAAACATCAAAGCTTTCCATTTATAATAATATTTCACATTGTTTTGATTTTTCTTTTGTCTTTTTTAAAATTTATCGATAAGACATTATGATTTAAACTGATACAGAGCCTCTTAAATTCTGAGTGCTAAGCCTCTTTTACACGTGAATGATGAAATGAATTGAAGCAATTCAGTGCATTATTTTGACATGTTAGAGGAGGGCAAAGTCAAGAGGAGAGTCCAAATAAAATATTGATAACTGAGTGGAGGGATTTGCTTTTTTTTTTTTTTTTAAAAATGAAAAATAAGTTTGAGCACTCTTCCACACCCTAACAATTTTCATACGGTCCCTAAGATAGCAAGAAAGGTGAGGAAAGAGGAAAAAGTGGGAGACAGGGAGACAGCGAGGGAGAAAAAGTGTCGGGAAGAGAGAGAGATGGCGTCTCAGACAGACTGTCTGGCTGCACCGGGATCTCCAGCACTCAGCGTCATATGATTCTGGGGTCAGAGGTTATCCCCACTGATGAATATCGGGCCGAGTCTCGTCTCCCTCACAAAAGAAAGGGAGTTGTTTTCACTCCCTGTGTCTGGAAAGTTTATTTCAGGAATCCATCCTGCCAGCACGAGACTGTAAACCTGTCTCAAGGCAGAAGAGTTACGTCCACAAATATTACACTTCTTTTTTTACGGTTTTATTGGCCTGCCAAAACATCTCGAGATGCTCTTTCTCATTCATCTATGGGTGTAATCACACAGCAGTGGGAGAAAGAGGGTGCGTACAGTAAGTGTGTATATTTCCTAGTGAAACATACATCCCTGGGATTTTGGCAGGATTTGGAAGATTATAGCCTGCAGTCTGTGAACTGTGTGAAAGTACACTGGTGTTTTGTGTTTATCCTCTCATACTGAACACCTCATCCCACAAGCCATCTCATTATATCCCTGCTTATTAAGGTGGTAATACACCAACTTTACAGGCAATGCAGATGAGCGACAGTTCCACAAACAAGCAAAAAAAGTGAAAGACACAGTTAAAATACATAGCTTAAAAATCCCCTGAAAGGACTTATACGAGTTATTTTTGTCCTCACGGTTGTTCTGTGTATCTTCTTCTTTAGAGATCTTCCCACAAATGTGTAAACTCCATAATGAATAATCACAGGGCACTTCAAATAACACTGTCAGCGGGATTTCTACTAAAAGCTTCTGGGAGATTATAGCTGCCCAGGAGTGACAAGTGTGATATATGAGATCACACGTGAACAAATGGATGGCAGAAGCCTTGGCATTTATGAGCCTATTGGATCAGTCTCCGCCAGGATATACACAATCGTTTGACAGTCTTGATTTGAGTAATGAAAAACCACATAGGCTCTCGCTGCAGGGTGAGAAAAGGCTAGCCTGACACTGGCTGAGGTGTTTCAGGGGGTCAAGCTGCAGAGGGAGGGGCAGGCAGAGGTTTGTGAGGTTTGGATGAAGCCTTTTCCCTCAAGCAAGGGCAGAAACACTCATCACCCAAGAGCGGATTCCCCAAAACTGAAGACGAACGGATGGCACTGCGGTGGATGTCAGCGAGGCAGGGTGTGACCAGGTTTGAGGTTCACAGTTTGTCAACGCGCTGACAGTGAGAGGAGTGAATGTTGGCATTCGACGGGATAAAGAAAAGAGGCAAAGGGTTATAAAAGGATGACCTGAAAAGCTCCAAAAAATCTTGTTTTGTTCTCATGCTGCTTTCCATTAACCACAGTATTTGTTCCTCTGCAAGTTTATATTCAATCACTTATTTGACCAATTACTTATCTGGAAGGCTCGAGAGCTTTTACACCATCTAATATCAAACAAAAATAAACAAGATGCATTATCTCCTAAAAAAATATCCTGACAACACTTTACATTTCACCAATTATTAGGTTGCTGCACACCAAACACATGCCCAGCAGCATCGAGAAAAACTGTTGTCAACACATTAATCTACTATCATAAAAGTAAACACTGAAAGCAAAAGTAAGAGCCTTAAGACTTGCAGAACTAATGATCAGAGGACCTCAATGAACACTGAGGCTTTTGAAGACAGCCAAATAAGAGCCTCATAGATAACACAATGATGGGTATGAAACAATCTTTCAAAAATAAATCTTGTCTTATTATAAATAAATCTATCATAAAATACTGTAGATAACATTCAAAGGTAAAAGATGTAGCATAACACAATAATCACAATACTCCAAAATGGGGTGCTTAGTAGTGTTACGGCAGTTTTAAGACAAGACCTTGATTTACTTTTTTATAACATCTTGAAAGAAAGTTCAAAATCAATAATAATTAATAATCAATAATGCAATAAAGGTATTTTATAGGATCAACTTGCAACTTGTAATAATAAAGACCCAAGCACTGAATATAACTGAAAGTATATTTGTTATTATATATTTATTATATTTATTAAATCACTATTTAGTGCCAAGAAGCAAATTGTTGACATGACACCAGCTGTGAACAGTATCAAAATCCTACCAAAGTGAATACTGAAATTTTTTTTACATTATATTGTAATGTATAAATAATATATAAAATAATATATAATAAGTAATCTGCTAACAGATGAGTACCCCACCCAGAGCACACTGATGGAGGATTTTTTGTAAATAATAGTGGTCCAATGATTGATCCTTGTGGGACACCTTTCTCCATATTAGCTAAATTTGATTTATTGAGCTTTAACATTGAAAACAAAGCAACGCAGATCAAGACAAGCCAATAAGTTTAAGTTTATCATTAAGTAGACATCAAGATCAAGAAATATAGCACCTGTCAATTTCCCATTTTCCAAATTTCAAAAGAGCAGGAGTTGTGGAGTAAATGGTGTAAACCTAAGTTTGTCCCAAAGTAGCAGTGACTCCAATCATGAACTGTCTGCTTCATCACTCTGGGGCCCCTCAGCCTTGCTAACTCAATCTCTGGACTCACCCTTATCATTGCAAGGCCTCATCTTATCCACAACATCGGCCGCAGACTCACCACACCCTCACAATGATGGGTATGAAACAAACAGCCCTCGTCTGCTGTTTTTATTCCCAGGAGCCCCACGCCTGATTCGGCTCACCTGCACCTCCCCTCTATCCTCTGCTATCACTGGAGGAAAAGATAATGAGGGATATTTGCCCTTATTAGTGTCAATAGTGCTATTTAAGGTCTAATCATCTGTCATATGAAGGGGCATGTATTACACTGGATGTCTGACATTTTTCATAACAACTGAGCTTCATGTTGCTGTTGCATAAGGAGCCTGGGAAAATGTTGCTGTAACTGAAGGCTTGAGGAGTTCATTTAAAGAGTTTTAAAGGAATAGTTCAACATTTTAGGAAATATGCTTATTTGCAGTTAGACCAGAAGACTGATACCACTCTTGTGTCTGTATGATAAATTTGAATAAGATGATTTACAGTCAGGTGATGGTTAGATTAGATTAGCATAAAGACTGGAAATAAATAGAGAATAAAGAAAAAGGGGCTCAAGTTGTAGTCCATAGCGCAACTCACTCACTTCTTGTTTCTGACCTCCAAAGGCTTATGGGAATCGTAGTTCCCAAATTCAGAGCATGATTATCCCCCAAATGGAAGTAAATAATCAGTTGTTTTTAAATTTTTGTCACAGAGTCACACTTTGAAAACCCCCGTTTCCCTCTTTTTCCAGTCTTTATGCTAAGCTAAGCTAACTGTCGCCTCATATTAAATGCATAAACATGAGAGAGGTATCAATCTTCTCATCGAACTGATGGCAAAATAAGCCAGTAAAATGTATTCCCCAAAATGTCAAACTATTCCTTTGACACATACAAACATAGACACACAAGCAGTGTCGTGGTTTCAAGAGTGAAGTCAGACAAAACAGAGTCCAAATGAGCACAATAGGTCCTGGGTCTGCGTGTGCAATTGTCCCTAATTATGACAATGATTCAAGGGAGCTCCACATTCCAGTGCCTCTTATGGTTTTGCTGCTATGTATCTTGGAGCCTGTGGAGCCATTAACACGATACCAATCTCACCAATGGCTCCAGTTTGGGCCTCCCATGGGCTCCTGAATGCAACCTGTCCAGCTTGAGGGGATCCAAACATCCACCCCCCCTCCCTCCCCTCTACACTCACACAAGGAGGTGGGCATCAGGACAAACAATCAATGCCAATGACAGATCCATGTCAGACAGAGCATAATTATGGGAACAGCGTTCAGAGAGATACTGTGTCATTAAAACCCACCGTCTCCACTCCAACTACACCAGACTCTTTCCTGCTGCCTGTCCATGCTGTGAGGTGTGTGTGTGTGTGTGTGTGTGTGTGTGTGTGTGTGTGTGTGTGTGTTTGTGCATGCATGTCAAGCTGGACCAGTGTCTCCAATGTGTCCCCATATAACTTTTTGTGTAATTGCACCAGAGGTTGCTGACTGAACCTTTAAAGGTGCAGAGATGTAGACATGACAGATACATGAGACGCAACATTTTTCGGTTCCATGCATGATTGAGGGAAGCCTCAAACGCTCTTGACAGCCGCAATTTGAGAACTAAATTGCCGAAAATACTTACATAGCCGCTGCCTGAGTTTGAAAACATTCTCAGCCAGACACCATTAATGCAAGATTACTCAGGGATATGACACATTCAGTTTGCACAGGCTACAGAAAATTGTTCATGGCACTCAATTTGCACAGGTATATCAGGATAATGTCCTGCAGGCACCGCAGAAAGACATGATCTGTGTCTGCATTTCTCTTCTTCTAGGTAATAATTATGTCTCTGAGCCAAACAGCAAATCATGTAGAGAGAAAACAAAACCCAGGAACAAATAAATGTCAATTAAAATCTTTCTCTTTCACTTTAAAGTCTAGTGACAAATCAATGAGTTGGTGGCTGAGTGATGAAATACAGCATGAATCACACACCAACACTTGCTGTACCTGAGCTATTATAGGTAGAAACTCCAAAATAGTATTACGTAGGCCACTAGTTGGCCAAAAGTGATTTAAGATCAGACCAGAAAATTATCAATTTCTTATGTTGTTATTAAGCCATTCACCATTTTGATCTGGGTCAACTGTTACTCAGCGTTACAAATGCCCCCCACCATATCATCCACAATACAAGCTAACCTGCTGGATAGAAACAATGAAGCTACATCTGAAAAAGATGTGAAATATTAGATTTTAGCAGAAAAACTGACAAGTACGAGACATCAGTTTGTCCTTTGACAGGCAGAGACCATATGCATAATGACTTTCATGGTTCTGTCTCGTTTCTAATTGGTGTAATTTGAGATGTTACAAATGCTCGTGGTCTCCCTTAAGTCAGTGATGGTGAGTGGGATAAAGATACCCTTTATACAGCATAAGCTACAATTAGTGGCTTTGTTCATGTTCTGTGCATTATTTTGGGTCAGTTACAAGCCATTGAGAACAACAACTTTTTTGGTTGCCAGGTTGTGGAAAATCCTCCTCCTCATAACTCCAGTCGTTAATAGTCATTAATATGGGGTAACCATATAGGGTAACTTGTTCATCTCTCTCAAATAAATCATTGCGTCTGTTAGTTTTAAATGTTAAATAATTGATAAATGTTTGTTAAAGCAATCCATCCAGTTTGCAGATGTAAATATTGGCCACTTGGGGGCAGCAGAAACAAGATGTGAACATCCACATTGATATATTTTAACCTGATGAATATAAATCCAAAGTTCACTCTCTTTTACCTCTGTTTTTGGTCTCCACCAACCCCTGAAGGAAATCTGTCTCTCTTTAGCTGCTAAAAACTCCATTATGTTCACCAGCCAGTTGCTAACTGTGTCTGTCTGCCAGCAAGTGCTGGTTTTTAGATTTTTTTAGATTTTTTTTTTTTTTTTTTTTTTGCTTAAACAAACTCCGTCTGCCTGCTGTGGCTGTAAACAACAATATGAGATGAGTGTGAACCAAAACAGTAACGTCTCCAGCCAGAAAACCAAAACAATTATCTGAAAACACCATAAAGCTCAGTAGAGCTGAGAGGAACTGCAGAGTCTGGTGATTATTCTCAGTGAGTTCATCCCTTCGAGCCAAACACCTTTCACGTACAAGAAGTCATGTGATGCCTTACCCAATATAAAAATACCGATTATAGGTGCTTTAAAGAGCGAGTTAAAAAAGGCAAAGCAAGTGTCATACTGTCAACAGTTGTTCTTATTAATGTCTTTTAACAGATCTATAGAACACAACTCAAAAATTATTTAACATTAATTATAAACCATTATGAACATTTTGTCAAAGGTGCCTTATTACAAACTGGTACCAGGACAACTAATACATATAATATGAAAAGCAGCAGGAGTTCCACTGCATTGCATTTATCTTTCAGCTTCTTCTCTACTTGGCCAACAGAGGGGACGTATCACAGCAACAGGTTTGTTTAGGGCAGCTCGGTATCAGCAGGACTTGGACTGCCCGGCTCTGTTTGGAGTAACTTAGGCTGCTGTGAAAAAATCCATGGCATGCTAAAAACATAATATACAGGAGCCTGGCATCCCTAAGAGAGAGTCTGACTGTCTGTTCCTCTCTGCAGGTAGCCATGTTTGGAAGTGCTGACAAACAGAGAAGAAAGACAGAATGCATGGGGTCCAGGCCGGTGGCTGGCTACTCGCCAAGATGTCACGTCCTCTTCATATCTGGGCTCCAACTATGGTCACCTTTCATAACCAGGCTCGATTGTGTGTGTTTGGAATAAACTTCAGCACTCTTAATAATAACTAGGTGTGATTTGGATTGGCTTCCCTGCTTCATATGAATTTTTAGCTTGTAGACAAAGCATAAGGTATTAAAAATGTGCGCTGTTGTCATTATATGGTCACATTTAGTTCTTGTCCCCCCCTCGTTTTTGGGACGCCTGTACACAGGGGGATTTGCTTAAAGCCGTCACCCAATGAGTCAGTCACTAAGGTAGAGGAATCTCATAATTAAGGTCTCATTAAAGCTACACAGCCCAACTATGTTGGTTTACAGGGCAGACAGAAACCTCACAGATTCACAATGGGGCCATTCATAATACCTCACTTCTCTGAAGGGAAAGAGAAAAAGCAGTTGCTCTTAGCATTTGGGCAGATGTAATTGCAATCACTCAGCTTGTCTGATGCTGATAATGGGGCGATGGGAAATTCCTGTCAGAGTCGTGGCGCAGGGTGGTTTCGCAACCACTTTGGCAGGCTCCATGTTCCACTGCAGGGCAGCGAATGCGTTACGGCATGCTCACATAGCTGTCATTAAACACATTTTGAAGAAAAAAACATAAGACAATCAAAACTCACAAGTGTGTGCCATTCTCTTGCTTCTTGAGCAATGAAAAGGCAAATATTATGTAAACGTATATCGTCTGTCATCCCTGCACTGCGAAACATGTTGAAAGAGTTCAGCTTATGAAAAAAAGGAAAGCGAATATGCTTTAGCAATCCCAGTCACCTAATATACACCATAAATTCAGGCTGAGCTTTTTTCAACATCTTTATTTTCATTTGTCATTTTCAAAACATTTCTCTTGACTGGTAGTTTATGTGAAAATTAAACTGTGGGGAAATAAGGACACATATTAACTGGTACCTGAAAATGTCGGGCAGTTCATTTAAAAATAAAAAAGTAATGTTTGTTCTCCAAATTTTGGGCATGCTTCTCAGCAAGCAGCCCATCCCCATCTGAAATGTGTGCTACAGTAGGTGGCTGAAATAGCACGTGGGTGCAACGTTCTTGTGGTTGGTCTTTGGGTACAGTATGTGACACTTGGCATCTCAGCAATGCTTCCATGAGAAGCCTCTATTATAAAGCATTCATGCAATGATGCTAACAAGCTCATTTTACTGGCTGGACAAGCATTTGTGCAATAAAGTCCAGGACTTTCTTATTAGTTCCTTGTGAGACCACCCAAGAAACAATATAGTGATATTAAGGATTTTCTAATAATCTCCAAAAAGTAGCAATAAAGTCCCATTTACTCAACTGTAGTATGTTGTGATGGACAACAGCTATTCAGTTTTAATTAAACTAGAAACTTGAGAAATATAAAATGCAAGAAAAACAGCCTGGAGAGAAGCCATTTGACACAGCCATTTGATTTAGTTCCCTGGACGCGTGATCCTGAATGACATGCAGAGTGTCCTATTTCAAACAAGATGTTTCAGTAATATTTTACAGGTAACTGCAGTCATGAATTTACTTGGCAGTCTGCCAGTATTTGAAAAGGTATTTGAGGTATTTTGCAATTCAAATGATGCCACAGCGAGATGTTAAGTTTTGATTTTTCATAAATAAATCTGAGATACAGAAAAAGAAAGAAGAAATTCTGACTCTGACTCTGACTCTTACCTGACCTCGTGATAATAAGTTCTTTAAATGAATGACTATCGCTATTACTTACATTACATTATGTGCAGAGACCAAGTGGCAACATTTTTAAAAAGTTTAATTTCAAATTACAGCATAGTACGGGTAATAAAAAAATAGTAAAAAGATATAATTTTATTCTTGCGATAATCTGTGGCTTCGACAGTCCACGAGAGTGTAAATCAACACATGATTCATACAGTTCCTCAAACATAAATATCAAAATCCAATGCTTTCCAATGTTACTGCGGTATCAGTTATGATAAATTACAAACATCTATATGTCAAGAAAGGAATAAAATACAGTAAAAACAAAACAAATGTTAAATGATGACGCAAAAAAGACTGAAAAAATAATCTTTCTGCTGCCCAAAAATCGTTCTCTTACAGTCAAAAAGTGTATCCCGATTTCTCTGACACATTTAAGCGAGAGTATAGTCACAATATTGCAGAAAAACAGTTCATGCATGTGAATCCTCCGTCACTGTGTATGTGGTGGGTGAACTGAGCAGGGTGGGGGTGCACCAAAAGTTCAGATTTGTTGAACTTTGACACTAGCAGACCTTTGTGGGTGCAGCCAATCGCTGTTGACCACTGCTTGAACTGAAAGATGATCTGAAAAATGAATTATGTGCATCTCTGAATTTCCAGAACTGTGCTATAAATTGACCTCATATCAATCTTTGCTTTTCCATTGTAATGTGAGTACACCACAGCAGTTTTTTCAGATAAATGCTGATGTTTAGCAGGTATAAATTTACTTTAACGTGTAAACATGTTAACATTGATTACAGTTCTTTCTGTGGGAAACGTGAATTTGTGAGCAAAATTTCACGGCGATCCATCCAATTGTTGAATCACAAATGTCAGCCTCATGGAATGAAAATTATGATATACTGTGAAAAGTCAGTGGATCACCAAAGTCAGTAGGATTCATTCTCTTGGCACCATGAATTCCTGTGCAAAATGTCATGACAGTCCATCAAATAGTTATTGAGATATTTTGGCCTGAACCAAACCTATACTGTCATACAGAGCCACATCGCTAACATGGCTAAAAATGCAATAATAGTTATGTTACACAACATGTTATTACAATTTTTAATTAAGATCTTGCGAGGCTGTGTTCTGTCTATTGAGCATGTTTCCATTGTCCAGTGTACTCACAGTCTATGTACCATATAACATACTGTATATAAATGTGAGATTTAATTCATGGCAAAAAAAAAAATACTATAGTTCATGAGTGTGTACATAATAGATCATATAAACAAAAATATAAACACGTCAGTATACATTAAACACGCAAATGTACTTTTTCATGTTCCCTAGCTCTTCCATCAACATCTATCCAGAGAACATTAAAAACATTGATATTTGGTTTATTGCAAAGGTCTTCAACATCCATGAAAATATACTGAAACAGACATATTCACTGCTTTATATTCAGGTTATTTTATTGGTGAAGCAATGGGCATCCAGGTTCCTCGGGGAAGTGGCAGAGTACTGTGAAAAACAAACTCAGTCCTTGAGTTCTTCACACTGTCCTTTCACCATCTGACAAGCAGTCGAGTCAATGCCAGCCTTACTCCCTTTCTTCAAACCTCCCCTGTGGTTTGGTACTATGTGGTGGTGGTGCTCATAAGCAGTCCATTGAAAAAAAAGAAAACGGCAGCAGTGGATGGCTTGGATGATGCCCTGCTCATGTGTGAGGCTATACACCAAGCAGCATGCCCATAAAATCTGAACCGTTCTGTATTGTAATGGAAGCGCCTGCTGCATTATCCACAAATATGGAGGTGTACTGCCCAGCCTGCAAAGGAGGACATACAACAGTGATGCAGAAGCAGTGTACAAGCACAGATATTTTATGTTTTGTGTGTGTGTGAGTGTGCTGCTCACCTGTAGCTCCAGCAGCCCCTGCACACTGACACTGAATATCTTGCTGTTACTTTCTAATCCAACAATCATCTCCAGTGAGCTGCAATCATAATAAAGAAGGAATAAATATTGTGTTTTCCACAATCCATGTCAAATTTGCATTCTTCAAAGCCATTATGAAGTGAATCAAGTGCAAAATGCTTTATGTTAAGGGGATAATTTGATCATCTTGAGAAATTATTTGCTTTCTTGCCAAGAGTTAGATGAAAAGACTGACACCACTGTCACATCTGTATAAATGTTAAATTACCATCAGCAGCCGGCTTTATTTGCTTAGAAAAAAGCCAGGAAACAGGGGGAAACAGTTAGTCTGGCGTTGCCTAAAGGTAACAAAATCCTTATACCAGCACAGGTTTTTAATTATTTGCATTATTACAAACGTCAGTGGGACTCTGAATGAGACCTCTGTAACCCAGATGCTCTGGTATCACTTCAGCTCTCAGTAGTTTTTCACATAACCACCATCACCATAACTAATTTAGTAATGCTAAACTTAATCCGCCAGGTGCAGTTGTGAGCTTCCTACTTGTTGTACAGACATGACAGTAGTATTGTCTCATCTAACTCTCAGCCAAAAAGAGAATAAGCACATTTCCCAAAATGTCAAACTTTTTCTTTAACAACTCAGTTCTTTCCGAGTCTGCGGAGATGGTTGTAACATCACTGCAGGCTTTAACCACACAGCGAGAGCACTGGCTCCTGTTAAGTGGAAAATGCTACATTTTTATGGCAAATCAATCATGTTTGTCTTCACTCCAAATGCCATCACAATGAGCCTCATTTCACATTCTCTGCATTTTCATGTGTGGGAGGGCGAGACTGGCTGGGGCTTTGGCTCGAAAAGGCAAGAGCCAAGGACTCTTTTGGGTTAGGCAACCCATCATAATAATATTATTTATACATTCCCCTCATTGTACCAAGCTAGAAGGGAGGCTGTGGAGCTCTGCACAGTCCGGGAGAGACTTTAGGGAGCAATTCATTTCATTCTTTGTGTAAATACAAATTTTGAAATATTGGAAAGAACCACTCCCAACTGGATTTGTAATTTTTGCCATTTAGAGCTGCTGTATCAGATACTTCATTATCTGTTCCCCACATCCCAAACAAGGGCAACACTGCTGTGCTGCTGAATATAACAGGCTGCCTGAAGTGTCAAAGGTGAGTCTATAAAGATTAGTTAGGCGACAGGGACGAGGGCTCTAAGTGAGAGGACATTTCCTTTAAAGACCTGCTCTGCTTTTATACAGGAAATGCCACACTGGTTCCACACAAAGTGTAACAGACAAAACCTTTAACAGCCCATAAATTCTGGTAAAAGTTAAGGCAGCATTAAATACCAATAAAATATCCCTGTTACATGAGGAAGTAAACAATTTATGAAAACAAGAATGTGAAGAATGCAAAGTGTGGTTTTTGTGATCAGATTAATTACTTCCCAAGATCAGCTTTATTAACTTTTATTGGTTATTGGTGGTAGATCTGACGTATGTGTTGGAGCCATTAGGGTTTGGCAATATGTGAAAATTTTCCAACCAGCCACCATCTGCCCAACAACCGGCGATTGCTGATATATTTGGGATCTGGTTTTTGGAGTATCCTGGTGATGTGTTGCACATGTAAACATCACACCCTGGTTTCAAAAACCTGGATGAGGCCTTCTTCTGGTTTTGAGAAACCTGAATATGCTACCTGGAGTACACCTCATGACTTTATTTAGGTTTCTGGACATTCTCTGTTGGTGCAGAACATAATTGCTGAGATGACTGAGATCATGTACACAGGGGTGTGAATAATTTCCCATGTTCCATATAAACATCAAATCCCAAATAAGATCACAACCAGGATATGACTCAAAACCAGCAAACTGGTGCACATGTAAACACACTCAATGGGCCAGAATACCTACGTGTATCTGTGGCAGAGTGATTCAATGCAGATCAGCACCCGAACATTATCCCGAGCCTTGAGCTGACTCTTGGTCCTCTTCACCTCATTGTGGTCTGTAAAGGAGGCAAAATGTTCACAGTCATTTGAAGATGCTGGCTCACTGGCTGGTGTATTTTTTTAGCCACTACTAAATGAAAAACAGGAGCAAAAGCGTAAGGAATAGTTTAAACTGTCTGACTGACTGCAATTGCATGCTTGTCTCCTACTACTACATTACTTTGTGGGGTTACAGCTTATGTTTGAAAAAAAAAAAAGACCCTCACAATTAACACATCCATTCAGTAGTATTGAATGCAATTCAGAGTTTAGGCTAATGTTGGTGGCTCTCTCCTGCTCTTTTTGAATTTGGAGGCGTTTACATTCAAGCAACTCCAGCCAATGATTCATTTTACATTTTTTGTCATTTTAAGACATGTCAGCTGGAAACATCAAAAGAGTCATTTGAATAAAATCTGGTAGCGACGGTCATCAAAATTGGCAAGTGTTGGCTAGAAATGAGAAGCCTGTGTTTGATTGTGTCTGCTTGAAATCATGGACCCATTATTTCAAAAGCAATTCCAAAATGATTCTCTGATAATCCTTCGAAAACTTCATATGTGCCGTGTGGCAGGTGTAGGTACAGTAATTCAGGGGAGGCCAGGCTGAGTGAACGGTCAAGTACAACAATCTTTAGTGTTTCATCAATAATGGACAAAATTAAGCAGATTCAGGACTCTTTTAGACTCTGGCAGCCTTAATACTCCATATGAGACAGTTCCTGTGATTTACCAATGTGAACATTAGCAGAGAACTGGTAGATCCCGGTGATGGGAGCTGTGAACCTCCCAGTGGACTGATCCATTCCTGACCCTCTGAGGAAGGCTCCTTTAGCTGGTGGCTAAAAGCACAGAAAAAATTAATTAATCAATGATTTTGATTTTACGTTTTAGAGCAATAATGCATTAGTTCCCCCTTACACCCCCTCTCTCTGGGAGCTTAAGACTCCATCACAGAACTGCAGGCGCTTATTCAGTGTCTTGCTCAAGGGCACTTCAGCAGGGCTCCTAAAGGTCCCAACCTACCAGTATTAAAAACAGCAAAATAAATACTTTATGTCGAGTTCAGCTTTGGTGAAATTGTTCAAAGAGGAGTTCAAAATGGTGGAAGCTGTCATAGGTTTTATTTTAGTTTTTTTCATATTTATTATTGTTATTTTCTTTAATTTAACCCTCATTTGAACTATAAAGTTCCCATTTTAATCCTCTGCCTCCTTTTGTCCTCCTTCTTTGTCATTCTCTTTACTTCTGATTCTGCAGAGCGTGTAAAACATCCATTCCAAAGCCAGAGTTACATGTCCATTCCAACATATTTTGCATGTTAAATAGTTGTGCAGACCTTAATCCTCCCTCCTCCAGCCTTGTCAGCCCATCCCAACAGGGCATAGTTCTTCCACTACAGCATGCTGTTTCAAACAGTGTCTATTTCTGTCCTCTCCACACTTTATTCCAAGTCAGAGACAGAGTGCCTTTTGTATGCCGCCCAGAGAGTGATGTGTAGAATTGAAAAAGTAGATATTTTTGACCAAAGAGCCAGTCTGAGTCTCAGAGTGGCACTGCATGCTTTGCCAGTGCCAGTTACCAGCGAGGGGATGATCCCCTCACAATTCCCCCACATGCAAACCAAGCGATGATTACCAAACACTCGCTCTTTCAAACACAGTTAAAACAGAGAAGCAAATGGGTCAGAAACAAAGCGTGTAACCATGCAGAGGAGGATTAGCCCAAACTTTTCTTTTTCAGCCATGCACAGGGAGCGAAGCTGAACCAGTTCATAAACATTTACTTGGTTTCAAACAAACATACTGTCTGAAAGTTCTGGAGCTCCACCAGAGTCTTCTTGTCCACCACCACAGGTCCCTTGAGCTTGCAGTGGAAAGCCTCCTCTATTCGCCGGTAGGAGGTCATCCCCTCCAGGGTGAGGAGGGCTGTAGGTAGCTGGCTGGGGCTGGTTTGTCTGTCCAGTGCTGCTGCTCTTCTCTCTGTTGCCTCTGACAGAAACACATCCAGGTTATTACAGTGCAAAACGAGTTAACAGTCAACCTATTCTTTCATGATAATGTGAAATACCAAAAATGTTGTGGACATAAAAATGTTTAACTATAGGTTATAGGAACAACCTTGTCGCCTAAAGAGGAGCTGAAATGTGTCTGGACTGCAAAACCAAAATGTTTCTACCTTTAATCATCTCCTTGAACTCCTGGAGAAGAACTTCCTGGGTCACTTCAGCCCCAGGAGAGCCAGGAGGTCCCTGTGGCCCAGGAGGACCTGGAGGACCAGGAGGGCCCGGCTAGTGGAGGAAAGATGTTGGAAAACATTGTCATGCATCAGACTTGATCTGAAAAGCATTGTCTTATTTACCAAATACTGTGGTAAATAAGACAATTATCATTAAAAGGAATTTTTCTTTTAAATTTAATTAAATTCTTTTATCCATCCAAAGTCCATCTACTTTGTTTACCAGGGGTCGTTTGCGTTTGCGACACTTTCCAGGGAAGTTGCCAACAGGTCTTTTGACAAAGTCCATCCATGATCCCAGTGGATCCACTCTCTGGTTGTCAGAAGTCTGCGGCAGAAACAAATTGCAGAAAAAGAATATTTACCCACATGAATTATTGGGCCAATGTGAGATATGAAATCAAGGAAAATTACAGTGTAATCAGGTATGATGTGGCAAAATGATGGCAAGCTGTCAGATAATGTATTACATAGCACAGTGACAGTTCAAAGTGTTTTACAAATTGCATAATAACATATAAAAGACAGATTAAAATGCATATGCATGTCTCTCTATAAGAGAGCAAGATTCAGTGACAAGGAACAGATGCAGACTTTTCTCTAAAGCCACCACACTGTGTCCTCATTCAATAAGTACAGCCTTTTAAAAAGTACTATTTACCAGATTAATCATATATTTTATTTTTTTTTAATGATTTTGCCCAAATGGAGCATAATGCAAAGAAAGCTAAATCCAATGAGTCATTATTTCTTCCTTTAAACCATCACTGGAAAATCTTGCCCTAAGATACAATTAAATGGTGCCAGACACCAAGGAAGGTCACACAGGGAAACCTCTTTCTTTCTGTCTCTCCTGCCCAGTCGACTGCAGATCCTCGAAGAGGCTTTTCAATTTGCCATCTAAGTTTGGTCACAATTCTCCTCCAAAAGGCTCACCTTATGCTTATTTTTTCATTCCATATAATTCACTCAGGTGCCACGTCAGTTCTTATTTGCCCAATAAGCTCGGATGAATGTAAACAAACCTTGTCAAGTGTTTTTTTTTTTCAGCACATGAAAATTTCCATGAGCACTCCGGTGAAAAATGAGTCTGCTCGTGTATGTGTGATGTAGATTCTGTGGATTGCAGCTCTCAATTACTGTAGTTTATAACAACATGTCAAAATGGCCAACACTTTCTCCCTCACCCAAAGACATACTAGTTTTTTCTTTTATTAATACTGCTCGTGTGACTAATGTAATGATGGAAAATTTAATAAACAAGATAACAAATGTATATATAGTGTGTACACCAGGGCGAGTTATGATTTAAGATTGTTAGTCTGTTTCTTAATGCTCGATCTGCTTATCTGAATTTATAATATATTACTGCATAGGAGTAGGGATTTGTTAGGGAGATAAGAAATAAACTCCAAAAAGACTTCTAGAAGCAACATTTTTATGCTACAACTGACATGTTTTCATTTTGGTAAAATGTGGGGCTGAATGAATTCCAATTACAGAAAGCTTGAATCGCTCGCCCTTCCCCGAATGTCATGCACCTTCGGTCGAGATAGAAGAGATGATAAAGAGGAGTCGTGGAGGTGAGCTGCCTGAAATGGAATTTGTTTAGGTTTGGCAGCAAGACATGGATCACTTATCTGCAAAACCAACATGCCCCTTTCTTCACTGTCAAAGACCTGCCCCTCATTCCACCGCAACAAAGTCACTCCTTGTTTGTCTTTTCAATACACTGGAATAAAAATAGTTTTTTATGTGTAGGATTTGCAACAGTCTCTCTGCCTCTTTCTGTGACTTTCTCTTCTCTCTGACAGCAGACAAAATAAACAGCTTAACAGGCGCTGCGCCGGCTGCATGTTGAATCGCTCTGTGTTTTTGTTGTGATTTTGAGGTTTGGAAACAGATTAAAGAAAGGCTGATTTGGTCAAGACAAGAGTACTTTTACACTACTCAATACTGTTTCCATAAGACTGAGAGCCTGTGGGATAAACTGCTTTTTCCATTGCCATGTCAATTTTTCATTTTCATTAACATACCAGTTCAGAAAGATTTTATAGGAATAGTTTGGATATTTGGGGAAATATTTAAACCTAAAATAATTTTTTTTGGGGCAACTTTGGTGCAGTGGAAACAAGTTGTGAACACATTGATATATCATAACATTATAAGTCGGTATAGCAAACATATTTGTTTGTTTCTTATTCATTTGGAGTCGTGTCTCTGGCCACCTGATGACGTCCAATATTCACTCTGTTTTAGCTCTGCTTTGGTCTCCACCGCCTCCTTATTGAGATATTGTGCGCTTTAATTGATAGATGGTGTTAAAAGCTGCTTTAAAGCCTTTTCGCTTTCTTGCCAAGAGTTCGAATAAAAGATTGATGTCACTCGAATATCTGACCATTCGATGTGAAGCAACAGCTTGAGGCATTGTTTCCAGTCTTTATGCTGAGCTAAGCTAAATGCCTGCTGGCTGTAGCTTCATGTTTACAACACAGGCATGAAATTTTCCAAACTATTCCTTTACTATCATACCACTTCTGTAATCTTGAACAGATATTAACATGTTGATGACTGGGGGTTGCTGGGGTTGTACTATTATTCCCTGCCTGTGGCAATTTGAGTATATTTCCACTGAAATTGATTGTAAAACTGTGAATCATCACCTCAGACAGCTCACGACGTTATATAAAACACCCACCTAATTATGAGAGCCAGAGGACGCTAATTCCAAAAAAGCCTCACATTTCTTCTTATGTTTATATAAGTGTCATATATTATTGTCTTCTGTTTCCAGAGATATGAAACAGCACAGGTTGGCCCACACATGTGACTTATAATTACACATCCTAGCCATTCCCTACATAATAATAAAAAAGACAGCATATCATTGCCAGGAAATCAGCCATACTTGTTATTAACACACGCCATTGTAATTAAACCATTAAAACCTTGCCCTCGAGGATTTACTGTGCTCAAGGAAGAAAGGCTTTGACCAAGGTAATTATTACCTTCGTTTCTGAGCTAAAAAATAACAGCAAATCACTGTATAAATAATTTGATCATCAGCTTACGGAATGCTCAACTCTTTCCATTAAACTGAGTGTGTTTTTACTTCTGAGGTCTGCATTGTCAAAGCATAACATAGACTATATAGTAACAGCTGGGTTGGCTCACAAAAGAAAAAAAAATCAGATTCATTGTGTGCAGGTGAGTCTCTGTCTCGCCTCACAACATCAAAGACTCCTCACATGCAGACATGAAAACCATATTGCTTGATGACACAGAAAAACCTGTCAGAGGCGTTCAATCTCTCACTCGCTGCTATTGACTGTGGCGTAAAGTAAACTATGGATTCCCTGGCGTAGCTCTGCATCAGCACGTACAGTTCGTGAACAAAGTGGGGAGGGAGCAGATCCAGGTATCAGTCTGAGGGCTGATGAAGAACGCCAGGGCTCTGGCTTTGATCACTGCTGAAGTGTGAGTGCCTCAAAGTGGCCTCGTCTGTCAGCAGGTGTGAGCGCACACCTTTCCAGCACGGACCCAGAGAATGTGTCAGATATTCTGTCTAAAGGTAAGAAACCTCTTCTAGACAGTGTTTATCCTCACTGACGCGGCTCTAACTCGTGGCTCAGATCTGAAGAATGGGATTCATTGTGTCCACATATTCACATCCTAGTAAGTAAAAGAGCCAACACAACAACTTAAATGTCCTTAAAGTATAAAAGTAAAAGTCCTTGCTCTGACTGATGTATTATAATAAACAGTGTTACATTGTTAGATGGCTGGAATTAACAGTAGGTGGGAAAGAGGGAGCTGGATTTAAAGGAACACTTTTGGGCAATGTGTTTATTTGCTTTCTGGCAGAGATACCAGCAGCTTAGCTTAGCTTAGCACAAAGACTGGAAACAGGGGGAAACAGCTAGCTTGGCTCTATCCAACAAAATTGAATTGAACAAAAAAGAATCCAGGAAGTTACTGCACCCAGCAAAGAAATAGTCCCGCACATAAAACCCCATAAAGATGTGATTTTTACACTTGGATCTTCTATAGATTTAATGAAAGATATATAACTTGGGCTTTAAAGGCGCTGGCAGGCAGATTTTGTCTTGATTTTGTCCTGTGTCCAGTCTTCATGCACTAACAGGCTGCAAGCTGTTACCTTATATTGATTCAATAGGTATGGCAGTACCATCCATATTCTCATTAAACTCTCTGTTACAAAGTGAATAAGCAGTTTCCCAAAGTGCCAAACTCTTCCTTTAACTTCTTTATATACTATTTGGCATTTCAGTCCAGTGGTTTCCAACTGGGGGGCCAGGACCCTCCAAAGGGCTCACAAGTTAATTTTGAAGGGTCATGAGATGTTTAATGAAGAAGAGAAAAGAAAAAACAAAGTTCTGAGACACAAAGCTGTATTAATTTTTTTTGGACATCTCTATTTGCTTTGTATATTAAATTTTGTATAATTTTATCTCTTTTGGTCTCAAACAATGGAAATGTCTTTGGTGGAACCGTCAATAACTAATAGACAAGTGAAGCATGTCAAGGGGCCCCAACCACTTTTTTATAAGGGGTCACACGCCAAAAGGTTGGAAAAGCTGGTTTAATCTTTAACAATGTGTTGTATTTTATAAGTTTTTTATATGTCTTTTATTTAAATCTCAACCTGAAAAGCAACTATAGCTGTCAAATAGGTGTCGTGGAGTATAAGTACAATATTTCACAATTGAAATTTAGATGGGTTGAAGTATATAGTTGGATAAAAAGGAAATACTCAAGTAAAGTACAAATACTTCAAACTTGTAGCTTAGTACAATATTTGAGTAAATAGTTACTCTCCACTATGGATTGTGCTGAGTACCCATGGCACACAGTAAAAGTGAAGAGAGTTTGTTTTGTTAACCTACAGCACAGTGAGTTTGGAGTTTTTGGATCAATTAGTGAATCAGTTGTAATCATTGTTGATCATTCACAGAAGCCTTGTGGGATTTTATTACCCCGAAAAGAATGATTTGGGTCTGCAGGAATAATGCTTCTCTGTGTGCTGCTTTAAGTGTGTTTGTCATGTAGTTTGGGGAAAATTAGGTTGAATTTATTTGAAGCAATAAAATGGGAAAATATTTCCCTGGGGCAGCATGCCACCAAAAACACAAACACAACTGTTAAAACATGTCTCTGGGGCTGCAACCAGATACTGAACCTCTACTGCATCGCAGGCAGCTCCTGAATTCTTCCATGTGTAGGGCTGAACTTATCTTGTTTTCTTTTGTGGGTTATCTGTTTTTCTACCTGTTCACACACACTAGACGACATGAAACCTTTTGCAGCTGATAAAAAAAAATGTTGCACAGGCAGGTCTAAGGTTGGACAGGATGATGGAGAGCCTTCTATAATCTCTTGTTTTTACATCCCTGTACTGCTCCCTGTGCAGTCATCCATGCATGGGTGGACGGGCCTAACGCTGGGCCGATCCCACCCCTGGAGGCAGGGATCCCCAGGCTGTGTGGGACGAGGGGATCCTGTGTGTAACCTGCGTGCGTCCCAGTTGTCATGCATCCACCCCCGTGTTCCCCACCGCTGCACTTCACAGAAACAGATTGCCTTGAGGATTTATCGCTGAAGAGCTAAATACAGTTAGGCATGCAATGTTGACTCTGTTCTCTGCTCACTGTGTTATTACTCAATTGGCAAGTACCAAAAACATAATTACTCTATCACACTATAAGGATGCTGCTATTAGTTGAACAAATGTTGAAGCAACACCTTTTGGAAGTGTATATAATGATATAGTTGAACATGCTTCTTATAATGTGGCCTGATTTTAGCTCCACTGTTGTCCCAACAAAGGAGTGTGTGCGTTTATTACGTGTGAGAGAAAGTGAATAAATTTGTGTTTATGCTTTTTATCACCATTTTATTGTGTTTTTATCATTATTTGGTGTTTATCACCAGAGACGATCGTGGCTTCCTCCTGATATAAAAAAGCTATAGAAGCGAAAAGAAACCTTAAGCGCCATGCCACATCTGTTTTGTGTACGAATTATAGCTTTGAAATTGGAGCGAGTGCTCATTTTCCCTGTGGTAGGTAAAATGAGCTGTTGAAAAGCACCAGTGATCCTGATCCATCTCAGGTAAACAGGTTTGCCCCCCTGGTTTGAACGTAGGCTGCACTTTTCAGGTTAGAAGTCATTAGATCCTCCTCCTTTCATATGATTAATTTGTGGCTGTATTTTACATAAGTACATACTGTAAATGGTTACTTTTTCATTTCTTGCTTTTATTATGCAACTAATTTGGCCCTGTCTTGTTGAGTTACAACTTACAAGTAGTTGGTGAAATACGATAGGTGGTGAACTGGGGTACAAACTGAAACTGCAAAACTGATTTATTATCTTGAATATCTTTAAAACAACATATGATAGATGCCAAAAAACAATTAAATTTATTTTGAAAGGAATAGTTTTTGGGGAAAACGCCTATTCACTTTCTTGCCAAGAGTTAGATGAGAAGATCGATACCACTCTCATGTTTGTACAGTAAATATGAAGCCAGCAGCAGACAGTTAGCGTAGCTTAGCATTAAGACTGGAAAGAGGGGGAAACTGCTAGCCTGGCTCTGTCTGGAGGTAACAAAGTCCATCTACCAGCACCTCTAAATCTCGTTAGTGAAGTCTAACTCTAGCAAGAAAGTGATTAAGTATATTTCCCACAACAATAAACTACTCCTTTAATGGTAAATATAATTGTTTTTGGTATCTATTATATATTTTATATGAATTTACCCTTTAATAATAATATCATTAATAAAAGAATAATAATAATAATGATATCAACACTCTTCAGTGTAGTATTATTAGGATTTTCTCTATTCAACTGCACATTATAAAGCACATTATTTGATGTTGTCAATAACAACATCAAATGACCATCCTGTTTAATCAGTAAACACTATAGTTGTTTAAATTTGAATTCATAGTGGACAAAAGAACTGTTAAACGTAGCAATTATTCTTAAATCATAGTTTCAGGATCATGACCAGCACATGATAAGAATCAGGCAAGATTAAGGGATTTCTATAAATCTGGCATCAATCTGAAGCTGTTATAAATGAAGCAAAATCCAAATAAAACGGTCTATGTCTGTGTGGTGAAAAGACAACACTGTGCGGTTTATTTTGCGTTCAGATTTCAGATGCCTTGACAAAAGACTGTTTATTATTTGTCTCCTTATCAATCTCTTTCAAATGAGTTCATTCCTTAATTTTAAGGTTAAATAAGGGTAACCTTTTCAGAGGTAGTTCAAACCATCACAAAGGTGTGCGCTCTCACAGTGGCGTTGTTTCCTGTTGGACTCTGTCTTGTGTCTTATGTGTAGCTTGATCCAAAAGGTCCCACACACTGCTGCATTAATCATCACTGGGGATGAGAGAGAGGAAACAAAAACCCTCGCCTCGGGCTAAACCCAGCCATTACTCAACACGCCAGGCGTGATGTTTGACTTGACTCCCTCAATTACAGCCATCACAGATCCCTCACTGCTCTCAACAATGACAGATTCCTCTCATCTTCAGAGTGCAGAGCAATAAGACATTTACATACATGTACCTTTGACATTTGCACTAAAATTGTACAACGTGATGATTCACAGAGACCACAGTTGTTTGAAATGCACCTCAGTTATCATCTCATTAAAAAAATTCCACTCGCAGCACAACTCCACACCTCACTATTGTGATCACTTTCAAATGGAAAATCTCCCAAGGAATGCAGTGTACGACTGCTCACTGCCAGCAGCCCACACACGGGATTGGTCAGATAGAAAGCGAATGCCATCATAAGAACTGTTTCCACTGTTTCCACTGGGCACAAGGGAAAAACATGTAAATGTGGAGTGTAAATGTTTGGCTTGTTTGAGAACACAAATTTCTTGCCAAGACAGCTCCAATGGACATGTTGTTTTCTCTGGGACCTAACAGATGTGTAATAGGATAAACTTACAAACTAACCAAGAAAAGAAACCACTTTTCATGGTGTGTGGCATACCCTTTTTTTTTCTTGAACAGAAACCTGGATAGGGTGGCACCAACAAATGTGACCTTGAATACAACCACTTCCACAGATGTCAAGCTTGAAAGCTCAGGTTCTCATCAGAGGTGACAATGTTTGGCAAAGACACTATCTGGCATAACACTGCGTCTTAAGAGTGATTATGTCATTACCCTCTGATTGTGGGAGATGAGATGAAAAGAATGTTAGAGAGGGAGGCACAGGGGGCTAATCCTCACCGAGGTGTTCTCTTTCAGGACCCTTTCTATGGGGCTTTGTGAGGGGCTTACACGGCATGCTGCCCCAGTTTTCGGGGCCGCACCGCCCCTATCGGATGTCCCAGACACAGCGGAGTCAGACTAGGCCTGTGAATGACAGAATCAATTGGCTGGGAACAACATCGCTATAGGTCTTTAAATATCTGCCCACCTAACTTTCCCAAGAGTTACATCATGGCAGCGGGCCTGTAAGGGACCTCGGGGGAAACAGTGTTTGTGAAGACACCCGGCTCCCTGTGGGACGAGACAGAGGAGTGAAATCCCAGTGGGGTGCAATCTTCAGCAGGCTTGAGGGTTGACACAAGGTCATCCTTCATAGCTGCTGCTTTTACAGGGCAAACCAAGTCAAATAAACACTGCCAGGCCACAACCACCTACAATGTGTTCTTAAAGATACAAAGGAGACCTCACTGCTTGGTTTCGAGGGGGGAAAAAGGCGGTGAAGGTTACGGTTGGGATTCCAGAGGCTGGCTGCCGGTCGGAGCTGAAGGCTGGTATATAGGGCAGTGAGAGTTATATGAGAATGCCAACATAATGGGTGGGCTGAAAGCAAAACAAATAGCCTGTTGGAAAACCCTCGCAAATATGCAACACCAGCAATAAACCAATAAATAACAGAGTCAGGGGCCAACTGAAAATGGAACTGCACCACTGTAATGCAGTTTTGTGAGAGAAGTACGTTGGTCTTCAGTTGCAGATGACAGTTTTTTCCACTTGTTGTCAATTCTTTCTAGCTAATACAAAACCCTAAATAATTTTTCAGTTTATTGTGTTTGTAACTTACTTTCTTGCTGCAGCAATGAGGCATTTATAAATATCTCTTTCTGTCTGATACATGAAACTTTACTGCATGTTGTTTGTTCACACTGTCTGGAAAATTGGTGGCAGACACCCGCAGTGCGCACTAATTGACGCATTGATCAGCCTTTAGATGTCCACATTCCTGGCATACCTCCGGAAGTCATCCATTTAGAGTTTCACACATTTCGGTCCATCTCACTCTCTGAGGCTTGACCTAGAGGGGCACACCTGTCCTGTCCTAGCTTTTACCCTCTCCACAATTTATTTGCCCTCCATATTGCCTGTGCTGACAAGAAATCTTCACATATCTGCACGTTCGCGTCAAACTTTAGTCACTAATTTTTCATATAACATTATAAGGAAACAGCTCATATATGATAGGCATAAAATGTAAAACAAACTTATACACTTTATACAGAGAGTTTTGTTGACTACCTTGATGCTTCCACCGACCTCTTCACTGTTGGAGAGGGTAGCATTGAAGGTCTCTGTGTGTTGTGGTGTGGCCTCCTTTGGCCTCTTTCTCTCCTTCTTGGCATCCACCCCATCCAGAAGGACACACTGAGTCCAAAACACTGCAGCCACCACGGCCAGAGGCCCAGCCCCACACCACATCTTCACACTAATTTTCAATCAGCACCAGAGTCCCCACAGAAAGAACCTGAATCTTGTGCCCGGACCAGCCGTGTGATGTGAGGATGCCCTCAAGGCTCACAAACACAAAGTCCCAATGGGGAGAAGAAGACCAGAGGAATGCAGTTTCAGGGACTCCCTGTCCAAGAGACTGTCAGACTGACTGCTGCCGCCGTTGCTCCCCTCTCGATGAGCTCTCAGCCTGCACAACGTTGCAGGGGCAGTGTTAACTCGAGCCAGAAAGCCAGGAGGCTTACTCAACTATGAAATGTGTCAAGCAGAATGGTCCAAGGGAATGACAGATCGGCGCAGATCTGACAGCAAATAAACCCATTAGTGAGATTTTTCACGCTTTCTGCTCTGTTGGGGGGTGAGGTGTAGAGGAGGAGGGGGGGTACAGGGGGCAAAAGAAGAGGCAGAGAGGAGGGGCGTCCGAAGCTCAGGGTGGGCTGGAGATGGATGGCAATATTCTCTCTTTCCTCCACTTTCTCCTGCTGTTTCTCACACCGAGCAGAGGATCCAGGCTCCAGCAAAGTTGCGAGGTGGCTGGAAAAGCTGCAAGATCCACAAAAGTTGGGCTTTCATCAAAGTTCAGTGTTCAGATCATTCCGTCTGGAGATAGATGAGGTCAAGTTCTGATCTTTGCCCGGCCGCCTTCTTTTCTCCTGGTTCCTCGTTGTTATCACAAAACATAAAACTTTACAGGTAGCTCTTCTGCTTCTGTCTGACACAACTCAGGTGCTCCCTCCTGTCTCTTCTAACAAGTCCAAGGCCACGTGCAGGTTTCACGTCAGAGAGCAGGGATCTGCTGTGATCTGCTGTGTGGTGGGTCTCTCTCTGCCTGCTCCGCTCCTCTCCCGGTCCCTCTGGTCTCAGTTGCTCCTTTGCTCTGACTGAGCTTACAGGAGGGCTCACAGTGGAGTTTTATCATCACCCTTTCTCCCTCCCGCTCCTCATTCTCCCCCTCTCTCACTCCCTCTGCCTGTTTCTCTTCTCCCTTCTTGCCTCTATTGGCAACCTCACTAGCTTATTCAGCTCTGTTTTATCTCACAGATGAAATGCTCAAGCTGAAGAGGCTCTTTGGCAGACAAGTTGTGTGTGTGTGATGTGTAGAAAGTCATGTATGTGTCTCACAGTGTCTCTCGTTTTGGCTCAGTATTAACCGACTCTACCAAAGCTCTGTGTTCAGATCCAAGCAAGAAATAGAAATGCACTTTTTCATGAAGGCTTTATCTTGTTTAATCTGTTGCTTGAAAACCTGCCAAAGAATCCTGACTGGGCCATATAGTGCAAGCTTGTTTGTTTTATTCTGTGTTGGTGTTCAGCAAAATGTCTCACTTTTCTGGATGCTCTATTAGAAAAGATTTGAAATAATACTTGTATTTCTAGGATTTCAGTAAAAGGCCTAACATGTGACAGATGTAAACAAAGTGTTAGTCTGATTATTCCTGCAATCAGCTAATTTGTCTAAATGGAATTCAGCCCTCTCATACTCGTATTAGACTAAATAACATGTTAACTCATGAGTGTCTACCAGATTTATTTTTTTTTAAGCTTCACAACTCACATTTTCAGGCTGCTTTAGTGGTTCACTTGATATTATTACATTTTAATACAGCGCCACCCAGAGGCAGCAGCCTGAAGTACATATCACTAACCTGCACCTCTCCAGTATGGCTGCACACTGGTACCATACCAGTTCCTGTATCTGCGCCACTAGAAAACCGGAAACTGGGTAATTCTGCTTGTAAAATAAAAGAGATAAATTCTAATTACGTGTTTTTGATTAAAACAAGAAAAAAGTTTATCATTTTCCCCCAAAGCCTTACCACCAAGAATACCACTGTTTTCATGTATTCTTTTATAGTGCATGTGTGTTTTGTGCATCCAAGCCCTAGTTTGTCCCTAGTCAGCGTCTTTCAACCTTTTAACAACTTTAAACGTTTGTCCATTTATTTTTTCAGCTATTTTACGATTTTTATCCATTACTTGTAGCTATTTCACTTTTGCCAACTATTTTCATTAACCATCACCAATCTAACATTAATAACTTTTAGCTACTTCAACTGTTTCTCCATTACTTTTAACTAACAATTTGAACTGTGCCCATTACATAGCTTTATTTTAACAATTTATCCATTAATTTTAGCTAATCATTTCAAACATTCATTCTTTTATTCTTAGCTATTTCATCCTTTTATCCATTACTTTTAGCAGTTTCACCATATGTCCATTTCTTTTAGCTACCTATTTGTACAATTAATCCACCACAATCTAACAAGTTTTACAGCAAAACTTCTTTCCATTCGTTAATGAGAGTTTTACTTTGAAAGTGCTGACCGGAATTTGACTTATGAAGTTTGTTAGCTTAGCACAATTAGCCAGCAGCTAGCAGGCAACTAGTAACTGACAGCTTGAGTGAATTAACGGTGGCTGGAATATCGACAGAGAGTTTTCCAGTGAAGCCGTGTTTCTTCAGTGGTGTGTTTGACACTGAGCCGTCCCACAGTCCGGACTGGGGGGTTGTGGGAGAGCCACGTGTACAGGAACTGGATTCTGACAGCTTGTCTGACTGGAACCACAGCAGGTCTGTTTGACGAGGAAGTACAGCTAATATTAGCCAGCAGCAGTTAGCTAGCTCTCATTCTCGGAGTTGGTTTAACTTCTCCGTACTGTCGTTTTTAGTCGTCGTGCTTTACAGGTTGGTCTTTCTCTGCGAACATTGTCCTCCTTCATCGCTTATATTTAGACTACTTGCTTCCACCAGCCACCGCTAACCTTTAATGTTTTATTAGCCTGCTAGTGTTAGCCTAGCATAGTCAGCTGCGGTATCAAGTAATTCTAATGACGTGACGAGGCTAAAATCACAAGCTAACTGTGACTTAAGATACGAAACCGTAAGTCCTCTTATGACCGTAATTCCTTGTTGGTAATAATAAAGTGGGTAATGTGAACATAGTTAGCTTAAGTAAATAACGATGTAAAGACTTGACAGCTAAGTTATTGTTATAATCTTATGTAGCGTTCATATACATATCAAATCTCTTGCAACAACATGGAAGCTTCACGTCTGGAACAACTGAACTGTGTTTTATTTCTGATTATAAAAAATATTAATGAACCAACTCCAGCAGATATTAGCAGAGTATTGAAGTTACACTTAGTGCGTTTGATAGCTAGTGTGGATTTATGTAGTTTATTTTGCTTTTGACTGCCTCTATTTGTTTATACCTGTATGTTAAAGCTTTTTATTGTTTTTTAAATTGTTTTGAGCCTGCAAATATTATCTCCTCTTGATTTTCCACATATGTATACCAGTAGTTAGCTTGACATGAACAGGATTTTACAGTGGGCGTGTTGCAATTTGGAAAATCCCATTTGACATGAACGCAGCATTAGAGTTGGGGCAACAGTGTAAAAACCGAACAAGTGATCTGTGCGTCATTATCTTGTCTTCGCTAACTTTAGTTGCTAGCTTTATTTTCAGAGTTTGCTCACATAACTAATCATTTGCTTTTACATCTACTCTCTATAGGTAATCATGGCTGTTTGGAGGAACTTGTGGTGCAGAAACCTCCTGGCTGCGTCTCTGCTTTTCTGTGTCCTGCTCCAAACCGTGGAGGTGCATGCACGGCCAGCCAACATGTCAGTTTCTAAAGATAAAGCTCCACCCAGCAAGGACGAAAATGAGATCCTTCCCCCAGACCACCTGAATGGGGTGAAGATGGAGATGGACGGTCACCTCAATAAGGACTTCCATCAGGAGGTGTTCCTGGGTAAAGAGATGGAGGAGTTTGAAGAGGACTCAGAACCGAGGAGGAACAGGAAGAAGCTTATTGAAATTTTTACAAAGTAAGAGTTACAGCATTCCTGAATTATCTGATAAGGTGTAGCTGATCAGGCTGTCAAAGATTTGAACAGTAGACTTGCAAAGAGGTGTAACTGTAAGAAAATGTATCCCTTATGCTGTGATAAGTATACTATCACTGTCATGAGAAGCTCAAGGTGTATTGGGTTTAGATGTGAGTGCTGTGAGTGTGTCCCAAAAACATGGTATTGCAAAACACACAGAATGAGAATGTGAATGTTTTGATTGTCTAATTTTGATATTTTGTCTTCATTTGTCAAGTAAGTAGAAATCACAGCTTTCAAAAAATTGTCGTGGAATTAGGTAGGTAATTTTTGGTAGATATTGTCCTCTGAATTGTAGTGGAGTAGAAGTGTCATGAAATGGAAATACTCAAGTAAAGTACAGATACATAAAATTTGTATTTGAGTAAATGTACATGGTTACATTCCACTACTTAGCATAGTATACTGTTACAAGGCAATGTGGCATTGTTAAAGAAGAGAATAATGACAGAGGAAAAGGTCACTGTATATTTTTAACTAATCCTTCTCCCAGTCTGACTAATCGTTCTCCTGACTTGATAAATGTCCTTTTTCAGGAAGAAAGGTACTTGACAAAATCCTCACTCTTCTTTTTGTTTTGCCTTAAATGGTAAAGAAATGTCAAAGGTATCAGTGCTTGGCAAGTTTGAACAAAAGCACCAGGTTGGACACAAGCCAGACAGATACTGCATACTCACATTAGTAGTTACACCTGATAGTAGGGATGTAACGATCGATCGATCTGGTTCAATGTATCGATTCAATGATCAACAATTCAATATCATTGATGCAAAGTGAAAACATTGATTCATATAATCATCTTTAAGATATGCCTTATTTTGATATTGTCATGGCATGCCTGTGTCACCATTCCAGTCCAAGCACGGCTTCTTCCTAAACATTCAAGCAATGTATACTGTATACAGTATACTAATGTTTGTCATCTGTCACCGTGTCCGTTATGAACAACAGCTACTCACGTTTTAACTGAATTCTTTGTGGAAACAGCTTTGTTGCTGCAGGGAGTTTTTTTCCCCTCTTGTCCTCACCTCGCTTTCCGACATGAGATCAGGTGTAGATGTGTGTTGACTGTCAAAACAGCTATTACACTCAAAAACAAAACTCAGCTTATGTAACTGATTGTGACGCACATTATATTGTATCATATCAATTGCAGACCCCTGAATTGAATCAAATCAAAATCGTGTCATGGCAGACTTTGTGATATCAAGAAATATCATATGGTCCAAAGAATCAGCATAATGGTGAAACTTGTGATTTAGACCCCTACTAGATAATATATAATTAGCTGTTTAATGTAGCAATAACATTGTTAATGTTAAGTAACTCAAGTTAAATTAGCAACTCATGTCTTTTTTAAATTCTCTCCTCAGAGTTGATTTCAACAAGGACAGGAGTGTGAGCGCCAAAGAGATGCAGCGCTGGATTATGGAGAAGACGGAGGAGCACTTTCAGGAGGCCACTGTGGAGAACAAGAACAGTTTCCGTGCTGTCGACCCAGACGGTGATGGTGAGAAAGTCACATCCACTTACCATGCAAAGCACACCCTCTGTTTTCAAATCCTGTGTGGGTTATGTCATGACACTGTGTCCTAAACTAATAAATATTTTCTGTTCAATCAAAACTGAAATTCTCAATTCATGTGTTGTCCACAGGTCATGTGACATGGGATGAATACAGAGTGAAATTTCTGGCCAGCAAAGGTTTCAATGAGAAGGAAATTGCTCAAAAAATAAAGAATAATGAAGATCTGAAACTGGATGAAGAAAGTAAGTACAGAACTATATGGAATATATCATATTTTTTTCAAGACTTACCCAGACTGTGTGCTGCAGATATCTGTTTAGGTAAAAATTGTAATTTGAATTTTCCTATCTTGATCATTGCAGCCCAGGAGGTTTTGGAAAGCCTGAAGGACCGCTGGTTTCAGGCTGACAACACCCCTGCTGACCAACTGCTGAACGAGCAGGAGTTCCTGTCTTTCCTTCATCCTGAGCACAGCAGAGGCATGCTCAAATACATGGTTAAGGAGATTGTGCGCGACTTAGGTACATTTTAGTCTCCCGATATCTAAATCATGGGCTTCATTATCTTAAACCTGTCTCAACACAATACTGACATGTTATCGCTTTTATCAAACCTGTTAGCAAACGGCAACTTATTTACACATCTAGTAGATAAGGAGCAACAGTAGCATTAAGGGCCATGTCCTGGCTATGTGATGAATTTAATTTCATTGTTGACTTTCCTGTTAACTCATATTAGGGCTGCAGCTAACATTTATTCATTCTCGATCAATCTGCTGACTTTTCTCACGATTAATCGCTGACTCTATAAAATGTCAGACAATGGTTAAAAAAAGCAGCAAATCCTTACATTTAGGAAACTGTAACCAGCAAATGTTTGACATTTTTGCTTGAAAAATAACATGATGAATCGGTTATCAAAATAGTTGACGATTAATTTTCTTTCATCAACTAATCAATTAATTGACTAATCAATGTTGTTCTACCTCTTATGGATCACCATCTAACTCCTGTCTGTGAAGTGCTATATGTTGCTTGGCAGGTAGTGCATATTGGCTTTTTAGAGGTTTTTTGTTGAAAACAGCTGCCTGCCACTGCTGGACATATTGTCAAGTATGCCAACCACAACCAGCTATCAGGGGGAATATAATGAATTATTGTGTGTCCTCACTGTTAACGATTATTTATGCGATGTGTTCATGCTCACACCACAAAATTATAGCCTTTGTTTTGCGTCAGGTCAGATAATGTTGCATAGCCTACTGCTCATGATCTGTCTTTTGATATGAGCTAGTTAACTTTACATTACATTACAACATTACAACTGCTTTTGGCTCAGCTGGTATTAAACAAATTACTTGGTTATGTAAAGATAAGATATTTTTTATTAGTCTGGGGAAATTTCTTCCTGCGTCCTAACCTGTTTGCATTTTGCCTCAGGGCTCCAACTAACAGTTATTTTAATTATGGATTAATCTGAAGAAGACTGTACAGAAAATTGTGAAATACTCTTATCACATGTTCCCAGAGCTGAAGGTGGCGTCTTTGAATTGCCTGTTTTGTCTGAACAACAACTTTAAATCCAAAGATAACAAGTTTACTATCTTATAAAACAAAGAAAAGCTGAAAATCTTCATTTTTAGAACCAGCAAATCATCAGCATTTTTCCCCTCAAAAATGACATGTAATTAACAAAATTGCTGTTGATGAATTTTCTGTTGCTTGATTAATTGACTAATTGTTTCAGCTGCAGCATGCATCTTAGATGAAAACCCATTATTGGTACATTTTTTCTTCAGTTTATGTGTTAAATATTATCAGTATATTTGATGTTATAATGCTAAATGTTGTACTTTTACATCAGTGTCCTATTCATGTATTTGAATAGTCATTGCTCTGTGATGAGGCCCATTATGAAAATATATTTAACAGATACAGGGTGAAAATCACGTGTTGATTGTGCTTGCTGTGCTTTGCTTGTAGACCAGGATGGTGATAAGAAACTGACACTGTCAGAGTTCATCTCTTTACCTGTGGGCACCGTGGAAAACCAGCAGGCTCAGGACATCGATGACGACTGGGTTCGAGAGAGGAAGAAGGAGTTTGAGGAAGTCATTGACTCAGACCGGAATGGCATTGTGACCATGGAGGAACTGGAGGTGAGGCGTCTTGTGTAATTGTTCCTTTTTTTGAGATTATATATTTATTTTTTGATACTTTATATTTGTTTTTGAGTCATTCTTTCTGAAGTCCTGTGTGTCCAGTCTGCTAGAATATTTTAATTTGCTTGATTAGGACTCCAACTGTGCCTCTTTTTAACTTTCTTCTCCTGGTATGTCCTTTTGTGTGGCGTTCAGGAGTACATGGACCCGATGAATGAGCACAACGCTTTGAACGAGGCCAGGCAGATGATTGCTGTCGCAGATGAAAACCAGAATCATAACTTGGAGCTGGACGAGATTCTCAAGTACAGTGAATACTTCACGGGCAGCAAGCTCATGGATTACGCCAGAAATGTTCATGAGGAGTTCTGAAAACCCCCTCCCCCTTCTCATCCTACATCTGCTTCAGGGACAAGCAACCTAATGATAGGATGATCTAGTGTGCAATTCTGTGTTTAAAAGCCTCAACGGCCTCTTTCACTGCTGACTAAATGAATACATCCCTCCTTCAGCCCTGGACTGTCTGCCAGCCATCAAAGTTAACATGGTCTGCCTTCTGTGTGCTATTGGACTTTTACATGTTGGGCTTTCCCATGAATTTGAGGCACCGTAGCAACTCCAAATTTCTGTGTTATATTGTGAAATGTGTGTATATGAGGAATTTTAACCCTGGCTAGGTTTCCCATTCTGGTGCAGTGGTGAGAGAGACTGCAGCTAGTCGAGCTATGTGTTCTGCAGCATCTGTTTTTAGCTGGCAAGTCTGTATACAGTGTAAATATTCATTGTCACGTACCAATGCCTCTGTCAGAGAGAAAAGCTGAGAAAATAAATGTAATGCTGCTGAAAGGAACAACTCTAAGAGGGATATGTCATTATGAAAAGAGTTTATTGGTGCCACGCAAAATACCACTTCATTCTCCAAAATTCAAAAGGTGATTTGTCATTAGTGGTGTAAAATTCCACTAGTTTTCATAATAGTGTCCATCCTTCTACTTATAAACAGGGTATTGATTGTGTAAAATAATAGAAGTATGCTTCAATAAATACAGTAATTCTACTTAGTGCAGATGTTCATTGATAATTTATTGTCAGAGTAATAAGAAATGTAGGCAAAGAGATGAATATTTGAGAACAATGTGCCTTTTTCACAGCAGACATGTTGACTTATTGAAGGAAAAACACAGGTGATAACGTTAACGATATTAGCATAATTAGCTTCACCTGTGTGTGTCAGATCAAAATGTCTCCTGTGGTAAAAGCCTGTCGTTTGGATTAAAAGCAATCTAATTCATCCTCTTCTTGTGGATGCAGATGAATTTATTTATTTGACCGATACAATGTGGATCAGCTGCATTTTTGAGCATCACACAAGTTGGTACCTATTTTTTATTTACTACTTTTAGTAGGAGGCTGGTTTTGGTGTCCTTGGTTCACAAAGAATAGAGAGCTCACTCTTCATCATGTTTACCTGTTCAATTTTGAATGCTCTGGTTTAATCTGCACATTTCCACCTGTACCTTGTTTTGAATTGCATGGACAAGCAAAGGAATTACATTCCTCTGTTTTGTTGAGATTTTCAATGACCTGCAGCCTATTTGAATCGTGCTGCAGGCTTGCCTGTCCTCAGTCCTGTCTGGATTGTAAAAGAAGATTTATGACAACAGAATGTGACACAGCTTTATAAAATGTAATGCAGATACACTTGTAAACAATAAATCTTTCTTATCAATTAAATAGCTCCTGGATTTCTTTAGAGTTTTTTCAGGGCTGCAAGAAATGATTACTTTCATCACTGATTAATCTTTAATTCAACAAAATGTCAGATGTTGAATGTTTAAAAAACTCAAAACTATTCAATTCTTTATCATGTAGGCCTGGAAAAATAGCAAATATTCTCGTTTAAGAAGTCTGATTGAGGACATTCAAAATTTATGATACAACTTTACATACCCTAGTTGTTTTTAACAATATCTTTTAACTGGATAAAGAATTATTAGTTATGTCTGGATTTTAAGTTCTGAAAACAAGCTGAGCACATGCTCAAGCCCCATTTACTTTTAAGAACAGAAACAGGATAATTAGAAGTTTACTTCAGAACTTAGATCAGGTAACTATATTGTATTAGTTATTGACTGATCCTGATAGTTTGGTGCTGAGCGAAACCTGACTGAAAAGAGTTTACAACAAGAATAGACAGAACAGGAAGTTGAGTGGTTATATATACACTACTCACAAAAAGTTAGGGATATTTGGCTTTCAGGTGAAAATTATGGAAAATGTAAAAATGTTCACACACAATGATATTATATCATGAAAGTGGGGCATTTAAGAGGCATGCACTGGTGATTTCCTCATCTCAAACAATTTATTGAAACTAAAGCCAGCCAACAGTGGTGGGTATACCACAACAAAAAATGTCAATGTCTCCATAACTTGTCATGTGCCCTTGAGCATCAATTATAGCTCGACAACGACGTCTCATGCTGTTCACAAACCAACTTATTGTCTGCTGCTGATGACACTCTGTGACACTCCAAGCTCAGTGGCCACTTCCGTCTGAGAACATCCTGTTTGAAGCCTCGCAATGGCGAAGTACTGTTGATCAATTGTTAGATGTAATCTTGGTCCCATGATGTCAAAATGTGAACAGCATGATGAGGAGGACTGTTTAAATACCAATTCTAATTGAACCAGGAAATTTATTGGTCAATTCATGGATCAAATACCTGTTGTGAATTTTGCCGTTAAGCTCCTTGTTAGAGAACAACTTGTGCAAAAAGTACTGAAACATTGAACAATTGGAAATGTGCATTCAAAAGTTTACAGTAGGTCACATTAAGTTCACCTGTTAAGGTTATAATGCATTTTAGGTTCATCCTGAAATTTCACCCAAAAGCCGAATATCCCTAACTTTTAGTGAGTAGTGTATGTAGTCAGGTTTCTCTGTAAAAATCTTAATGCTGTCTTCAAAATGTTTTAAATTTCTTTCACTGAGGATTCAGGTAGGGCCTAACTGGGGTCCATAGACCACCATCTGCTGATACAAGCTCCATTGACAAAATAGACAAAGTAGATCTACTTTCTCAGTATTCTCATGTTGAATTCTTTCACTTCAATCTGAATTGGCTGAATAATAAATCTATTGTAAGTAGGTTAGTAGTAACCTCAATTTATCCCAGTTGATATGCAAGAGTTGATTGTCTGAATTAAAGCTGCAATGATTTATTGTTTAGTCACTTGTTAAGCTATTAATCCGAAGCTGTCGTCATTCAACTGTCGTCATCATTTAAATTAGACAAAAAAGCCAAACACTCCGATTGCTGCTTCTCAGTGTGAGGTTTTTCTGTTCTGTTCTATCTAATGAAGAACTGAATGTATGATATTGTGTCATTGATTGATTTAAAAATGATTCTTCAGTTTTAATCATCAGTGAGTCTCAAATTCTGTTTTGAGAAGATTTTATTGCGTATATACGGGTTAAGGTTCATTGTGTGTCCTATGTAATGTAGCACTTCACAACACAGCAGGATTGTAAGAACAACCATCATTTCACCAAACCAATGATTTGTTTAGAAGCGGTTACATGTCAACATCAATTCATATTTTATAAATCATCTTTGTCAGATTTGATTATTCACAATTCAAACGCATCAATGTGAATTTTACAATCGCAGTCTAAATGGTTTTGACTTTTACATGATAGTGTGAAACCCCAATCAGATTTTATGTGCACGCTTTACTTCACAAACATCACTTCACAAGACAAGAGCTTTTACAGTTTCCCGATATCATTAATGTGTTTGTCCTACAAATCAAACATAACATTAATAATCCTTCTGCGAGCAACATTGAAAATTCAGTGAAGCTGCAGTTTACAAACTTGTCCTGAATGCTACTCCATGTCAGACACATGCAACCTTAAGATTAACTTTAAAACTGTAAAAAACATGACATCCCCTCTAAATACCACACCTACCACCTACGTACTGCATCATTCAACGTACTAAACAGATAAATATAATCAAGTCAATGGTCAGTACTGAAACAGAATGGAAAACATCTGAAGAACACAATGAGACATCATTATACAGTACAGTACATAGCTTACTTTCTCCATTTTTTTCATAACACAGATAAAACACACACAGTACATTCATAAATGAAACAACATATTCATCTAACTTATCATGATGTGCTGACAAGTTTAAGAATAATAAAAGACATTGGCCTAATTAAGTAAGGCGATTGTGTATGTAAATGCAATTAAAACAACTTGATTCTGACAATAATAATAATAATAGAGCAGCAAGTTCCAGTTTCTCCTCAACACACATTTCTCAAATAAATAAAAATTTGGGGCTTAACATGTTCAAAATCAACTCAACATTGCGGTCTTTAAGAAGAATTTTCAGATTTATGTTTGGTCCCCTAAATTTGGAGACTATGTATAAAAGGGGCTACAGTTCCTACTCCTTTCATCTTATGCTGATGTAAATTAAAGCTGAAAGTCAGCGCTTTAACCTCATACTTATAGTACAGCGTTAGCACAAGAAGAACTGTGACGCTGTTCAGATACAGACTGCACTGTTTGTCGCCGTTAACATGCTCTATGCAACACAAAGAGAATCCGAGATTACAACAGATTTTAAAAACTGACAGTGATTAAAATATAAATACATTCTTTGATTATTTTATCCAAAATAATCAGAGAAATAAGGACTGGACACTAAAGGAAAGTTTAAAGTCGTGTTTAAAACGAGTCTAATCACAGTCACCCGTGATGAGCTTGTGCTCCTCTCTAGTCTCGGTCTCCATTTGGTCTTCATGCTTCAGTCTCAATCAGCCGTCAGTCTTTACAGGTAGGGATACTGGTTAAGTTTTCGCTGGTAAGTAGCACTGGAGTGGTGGAAAGGCTGCCCTCCCAGCTGCTGCTGCTGCTGCTGCTGCTGCTGCTGTTGGTGGTGGTTACTGTACTGTCCTGCAGCAGACCCTCCCAGGGCGGCCAAGCTGCCGTTCTTCTGGAGCAGCGCCAGGGAGGAGTAAGCTCCGCTCGCCCTGCTGTGGCGGGACGAGCCACCTTGCATCTGGTCCACAGCTTGGGACACAGACGCTAGGGCGGCAGATGCTGGGTAGGCGTACAGGTTCGGAGTTGAGCTGAAGAGGGTGTTGTAGGATGAGTGGGAAGAGACGGGAGGTGGGTATGTGGGCTGGCGCCTCAGGGAACCGCTGCTTCCTGTTTGCTCATGGGATGACGACATCACAGACTGCTGCACCTGAAACAAAGGACAGCGTTGGTATTTGCGTAGTGAACTTGTGTGAAGCATTTCCGGTGACGGCCCATTAAGTCTGATAGCATGTGGAGGGTTTTCAGAGCTCAGTGGGACATGCCTAATCTGTGGAGGTTCTGTCATAACCCTGCAGTCTAACAGACACTTGGGCAGTAACTGGAATTTTGTAACATCAAGTGTTTGTATTGGGATAGTATTAGTATGTTGTCAGTTTATGTGTTCACCTTGGGTGCAGACATCAGCTACATTCGAAAGCTGTTACCTGACTCAGGTTAAGAGGTTGAGATCTGCTGGATGCAGACCGCTGATGGCGATCGGGGTTGGAGTCTCCAGGCCGACTGGACTGCTGAGTTGAGGCCTTCTTGGACTTTCCAGAGGTGCTTGTAGCTTGATCTACCAGTGAAGATCAGACAGAATACTGTGAGCACTAAGAACAGTCTAGTGCAACCCCCTCTAATTATTTTAAATAAACTTAATATATATGAAGACGAGAATAATGATATTCATGGCTGGATAGAATTAAAAATGAATGTGGACTGAGTGTGGATCTCTGCCCTCCAGGACCTGAAGCTGCTGGAGCTTTGTTGGTTGTGCTCTCCCCTGGCTGGCTCTTCACAGAGGGCATGATGATGGCCAGAGACTTGGTGGGCTGGGAGGTGGTCTTGGGGCTCAGGGGGCTGCTGGTAGAGGAGTCAGAGTCGTGAGAGTCGTGTACCGTCACACAGCTGATCACGTTGGTCCTCTGGCTTGTTCCAGAGCTGCAGGAGAAAATAAGCGTAAATAGCCATTTCAGCAAAATATAACCTCTTCATCTTAGTGTGAAAATTCTACAGACGAGAAATGAGCTCACCAGGCAGCAGGGAACTTCCGGTCATCTTCATCCTCTGAGTCGCTGTGGATGGTGATGATGCTGACAGCAGGACTCGGTGTGTCAGAGATGACGATGGGCTGAGATTGGTCTCCAGCAAAAGTAGAAGTGTTGTGGACCACGGTGGTGGCCGAGTGCACTGACGATACAGGCCTGGAGGGGACAAATGTGCTCTGTCACTGCCTGATTACAACTAATAAAAATGTATTCCAGTATTTCAGGTGACAAGACATCTCTATAGTGAGCTGAGAAAATGGACACATTTTCAACAGAGGTATCACCTATTTATGTTGCATTTTATTTCCTTTACAGTTTGTACTTGCTTAATTTCATTCTTATATTTAATATTAACAAGAAGTGTACATTCTTTTATCCTCATAAAAATCTAAAGTACACACTATTAGCATGTAAAAGGATTACAAATTGGAAGCAATTTGGGAATCCAGTGTTGTTTAAAGCTGAAACAATTAGTTAATTGATTTGTTAATTGACAGAAGACAAAATAACTAGTTTGATGATTTATTTATTGTTCAAGTTTGTTTTTAAGCAAAAAATTATGAATGTTTGACAACTCAAGTGTCTCAATTTCAAGGGTTGTTGGCTCTTTCTCTTATTTGACAGTAAACTGAATATCGTTGGGCAAAACAAATGACCTGATGGTGGCACCTTCGGCTTCAAGAATAAGGTTGGTGTTATTCTATATTTTTTTCTTGTTGTCCAGAAAAAATGTGTCAGTCCATCTCTCAGTACTTTCCAAAGTCTCTACCCTTTCTGTGTCAATCCTAGACACAACGGTTCATGAATAAACACTTTAATTCTCATAAAAGACTACAGACATTTCCTAAAACAGCTGGGCAGTGTAGTTTTAGCACACGTTACTCAAACAGAAGTAAATAGTGTATTTGTCTCTATTGTCTTGCTCACACTTTGATCAGGAAGCCAGGGATCAAACCACCAACAGTACAATTTATGGATGCCCCCCCGCCCAAAACAACATGTAGATCATGTGATAGTCTGACAGATACCTGGCTCTGCTCTCTGCATGTCGACCCTTTGACCTCTTGCCCTGTTGGGCTCTTGAGTGAGCGGCTCCTGAGTTGTGGCTTTGGGAGGCAGCGTGACGGCCAAGACCAGAGTCCTGCTGGCTGACGCCATCGTACTGGCTTCCATGACGGCCCCTACGAAGGAAAAACAAATTGAACTTGCTTATTTTAAAATGCATTACTTCTGTATGACCTGAAGCTTTGCACTTAAATGCAGCATGAAGACACAGAGTCCCTTTAGATGAAACTCACCTCCAGCCAGAAGCTTGCTGACTGTCGGCGACGGGGGCTCCCATGGGTGAGTCAGGCACTACGGCCTGCCCGGGATTATGGATGGCCATGCCTGGCATCTGCTGCCATGTGGAGGGAATAAGAATCTGCTGTGTGCCTGCTGGCCAGCCCTGCTGTATGCACACACACATACATAAACACTGGTTAAAAAAAACTGCACTTGGTTCAATTTCAAAATCTTAAACTTCAGTGTTGACCACCTGCACCTTAATTCCAGACTTATTCCTGCGCAGAGAGAAATGTTATTTAAGAAACAGTAAATTCCAAACCAAGCTAAGAAAGAAGGGAAAACACAACATTTCACTTAGATTCTGATGCCAAGCATGCACATCATTCAGTCTTGCGCTGTGAGAAACAAGAGAAAGTCCAGAAACAAGACAGCCCACCTGAAAGTGAAAGGAATGTGTTAGTCTGAGATGAGGAAAGGAAGGAGTGAAGATGTCACTGCTGGTCTCACAGCTTTAGTGACAACTGTGACATTTATTACACAGCATCAATGCCTTTTATGTATGGGGTTTTTTTTTATCAAACACTAGGAGGCACAAGAGCTCTACAAATTGTTGTTTTAAGAGGCTACATTATGCTTTTTGGGTTTTTTGCTTTCCTACAGCTTTTTGGTGCATGTAAAATATCTGTAAAGTTACAAAGACCACGTCGATTTTCTCCTACAGAAAAACACACTGCACCGTGAACAAGGGCTGTTATGTCATGTATTATGGTCAACTGTTTATTTAGTAGGTTAGCCTGTTGAGCTTGCCGTTAGCATGTTGTGCAGCTAATGTGGTTGAATGAATGGCAACAGCTGAGCCTAATGGCAGCTACACTGGTGCTGTTGGAGAAACTCACCGATGCAACACAATCAGTTAAATTGCACTTGTGGGCACAAGTATTGATATGTAAACAGATGTTTAAGGGTGTCTCTACATGCATTTATGGACAACTGTGAGAATGTAAATGAGGCTCGTACACGTGCGCCCAGTTCCACAATGACTGAGATTTATAAAACAGAACCAGATATATGTGAGACTATAAATTTGATGAAAATAATGTGTGCGTGTGTATTCCTGGCTTTGTATCTACAGAGATTTTCCCGTGAATCTACAGAGTTTTATGCATCCGCTCCTGAAGCTGCAAGCAAAAGCACAAACCAGACTGATGAGCTGCACATGCGTCCCGCGCTCTGCTGCACACCGCTGACATACATGTGCTAGAAGGAAGGAAAGGAAGAAGAGATTCAGCCAATGTGGCAGCTGTGATGATTTTACCAGCATGGAGGCATTCTGATCCAGTAAGCCACCAAGGCTTTCACCCCTGCAGCCGACTGTCAGCCGGACCGAGTCTAAACGTGGCATTCCCGCCACTGAGGCGTACAGGCTGCTGACCAGCAGGGGGTCGAGGGAGGCCTGGGAGGAGGTGTGAGGATGAAAGCAGTGGAGGTGTTAAATCATCCTAACAGACTGAGAGAGACTTTTGGCAAAACCTGCTTCATGTTCTACGGAATCCTTAAAAAAGAGGGAGTCTGTAGTTTTATGAAGAGAGAGAAGAGAACATGTTGACCAACCACAGTTACACAAACCAATGCACAGATGCAGAGGGTCATTGGGGTTGGGTCTCAACAGCTGGTTCCATTTTGGATCCGGCTCCTGGTTGATAAAATTCCTGCATTCACTAAGCTAGAGGACAACAAATCTCTTAACCTCTCAAGCATGACAATTTTACTAGTTTAATGATAAATAAGACCAGCTGAAGATTATGTCAGGAGTTACAACCCAGATTCCCAAAAAGTTGGTACGCTGTTTAACTCGTAAATAAAAACAGAATGCAGCCATTTGCAAATGAACTGTGTTCACTGACAACAGTTTTACAAAGTGTTCCCCAGTCCATGTAGTAATCTCCCTTATACAGTCATGTGTTTGACAAAGAGGTGAACCTCGCCCCATCCTTGCTTGCCTTGAGGTTCACCACTTTGTCGAACACATGACTGTATAAAGGAGATTACTACATGGACTGGGGAACACTTCGTAAAACTGTTGTCAGTAACAGTAACGTTGACAGTTTGTTTGTAAATGGCTTCTGTTTTTATTTATGTTTTACACAGCCTCCCAACTTTTTTGGAATTAGAGTTATAGATCTGAGGGGTCACGGGATGATTAATGGGGAAGGAAAGAAAAATCTATGTTCTGCTGCACAATATTGTATTAATTTCTGGACTTTTCTCTAATCTGGTGAAATATTAAAACCTGAAGTTATTTAAATGTAACCACTGAGAAGTTAGAGCAAAAATGTCTCTTTAGTGGCACTGCAAACAACTCGGAGACATCTGAAACGTGACAAGGGGCCCCAACTAGACACCAAAAATGTTGGAAACCACTAGTTAACCTTTATCATTATAGTGTACTGTATCTATGCTTTTCATTTGAAATCCTAATCTGTGAAGTAACGTATTTTCTACAGCAGTCAGATAAATGTATTGGAGTGAAAAAATGTCCTTCCTTCTTCAGAATTTCCTTTTGAAATGTAGTGAAGTAGAAGTAAAAAGTAACTTACAATAAAAAAAAAACAACTTGAATAAATGTACATTCATTACATTCCACACTGCTGATGCTGATCCTTTCAATGAGTGGATTCAATATTGCAATCAGATTCAATTAAACACTAGTGCAGCAGGTCCTACCTGTGCCAGCATGCTGGGCTGGATGTGAAGAGACTGGGACGACTGGTTCTGAGGAACTAAGGGCACTGAGTTATCCATCCTCACTGGATAACCAGAGGGCTTATTGGATGTTTGAAGACCTGTAAGGAAAAGATGAAGGCAGATCAAATCAATTAGAAATGGATACAGAAATAAATAATAAATGTAGAATTAGGTTAGGGTTTATGAAGTTAACAGCACAGAGGCAAAATATCAAAAAATTTTCTTTGCTTTGTTGCTGGTTGGTCAAATGAGTGTAATTTCTACATTTTACACAGAGAGTGTGAAATGAAATTTCTTTTCAATGAAGCAACATGACACTAACATCTTGTGCCCTCACCCTGGATGGTGGGGGGACAGACTATGAGTGTCTGCTGGAAGGGCTCAGTCTGGGTGCAGAGCTGGGTGGGTCTGGTCTGCAGAGGAACGCCCTGCTGGGTCAGACCAGGGATGTTTATGGTGGCCTGTTGGTAGAGGCCAGGCTGGTAGTTCAGCAGTGGGACGTTACTGCTGAGGGACAGGGACTGGCCTCCTGTAGAGGCCATCTGTAAGACCCAACATAAAGAAAACACAATTCCTGAAAAGATGAGTCCAGTTCAGCAGCAAAGTTCTGGGGCCTCATTTAACAAAGTGTGTTTAGGTAGGAACAACAAACAAGAAAACTGGTATTTATCAAACATGCACTCACATAACTTCACATAATGAACAATCTCATCTGTTATACATTCATCTGCACCTGCTTGTAGAGGCTCATTTACATACAGAAACGTCCCCTGAATACAATATATAGGTAACATCATTTTAAAATTTCTCAAAGACTTAATGTAGAGTTACTTGTTGTGGATAAAAGAAGCAGCCAAGAAAGATCAATGTCCATGGAGCAGAACTGTGGGAAAGTTTCACCACCTTACACCGACGACAGGGCATGTTTCCACAATTTGAACAGCGCATTTGTTGTTAGTTATTAGTTATGAGCGAATACAATGAGACTGTGAGTCATGTGGTGTGCACGATTCATCAGGCTCTCCCCTCCATGCAAAAAAAAAAAAAAAAAAAAAGTTTCATTGAAATGATATTGTGTTTGTTTCCCTATAAACTTTGCATTAACACCAAGATCACCACAGTAATAAATAAGATTTCACTAAACTGAACTGTTTCGACACTTGTACAAAGATGAATAAAAATACATTATGGAGACAGATGATTCATTTTATGTGGTGGTCTAATAAGGAATTGCGGCACCACATCAATGCAATTATAATTTGGTATTACTTCACTTTTTAACTGCTGCACTTAACAGTTTTTGCATAATAGAAAATTTATGTGGCTTAGTTAAATCAAGTAAAATGGATGGTGCCCATAACTGTTAAAATGGTTAATTTAATTACATTTATTATTAATGTAGTTAAAATGCAGATTAATTCAATTAAATGTCACCCACAGCTTCTGTATATCTTTAATCTGCAGCCACGAGTGATCAATGGCGCAGGACCAGAGAAACAAGATGAAACAGATGCATTAATGCTATAATTACTGAAGAAAATGATTCCTTTGTATTCAAAATTAAAATGGAAATGTCTTTGGGAACTCACATTCTCTAGCACAAGAAGAAATTAAATCAGAGACTATGTGTAGAAATAAGCGTATGCAGCATTGATAAATTATGTCCCAGAGCCTCATTCACAACTTCACAAAGCGAAAGCAGATATAAACTGAAACAAGTGAAAACTGGATCAACAAGAACATTGCTATGAACAACAAAATGACCCTGAGGCAGATTAATATTCTCACCTGATTGTGCTGGTTTAGTTGGCTACTGAAGGTGACAGTGAGGTTGGTGGCTGCACTCGGGGTGTTGTTGCTGGCAAACATATTTTTTCCATTCTCAAAGGCGCTGCATCTGCGTTTGCATATGTCCATGTTTTGGAAGCAGGACTTCACACTATAAAATAAAAAGTTGGATGGTCAGGAACACAGGAACTCTACTGATCGTCTATAAAAGATTTCTACAGCCGGCCGCCATTGGACAGTCCTGAACATGTTGTCTTACTGTGAGCTATGAGGGAAGTGCAGCAGGTGTGTCATGGTCACAAAGGGGTGGTTCAGAGTCTTCATGGGTGTGATACGTTTGTCTGCATCGAGTGTCAGCATCTTCTTCAGCAGGTCTATGAACTCCCGTCTGTCGGCCTTCTCCGCCAAAATGTCCGTCCCCTCCAGATTTGTCATGTTCACCTGCAGAGGGACAGGAAGACAGGTGAAGACAAGGTCCTGGCACACCAAACATCATCACATCAGAATTCTGTTCTGCACACAGCTGGAGGGGGATTGTAAAATAACCAGTTGAGGCAACAGTATGACTGGAGCTTATCTGTATTCAAACGGCTCTTTCCTCACCTGCATCATATCATCTAGACAGTTGAAGATGTATTTTCTCGCCTCCTTTGATTTGATGCCCATCTCTGCCTCGTGCTCTGCAGGTGTCTGCAGAAAAGTAACTTCAGTATATGTACTGCACATATATCTACAATATGATGCGTCAGACATTTTGTGTGCTCTCTGCAGAGTCACTCACTTTGAGTCTCCAAAGGGGGTAGCTCGAGTCGGGGCCTCTGTTGAAAAAGCGGCTGGTTTTGGTTCCTGCACTCAGCAGGTACTCTGCTGGAAGGCCCTGCGTCTGGGAAATGTAACGGATCTGAGAGAGAAAAAAATAAGAAGACAAATGTAAACCTTGCGACCTGCACTTGTGCTCAACAGCCTCTGAGTGGAGTGTGAGATTCACATGAAGATTATGTAAAATTGAAATGCAAATGATCAGATTATTTAAGTTAAATTGTCACGCGTCCCCAAAAATGTTTTGAGATTTTTAAATTAATAAGTATTCAAATCAAAGCATGTTTCCCTCTCACGTCTGACACTTAAAACTGAACAGCCAACAACAGTAATCACCCTTTTTTCACACTTTGTACACATTCACAGTCACAGAGAAAGTGTTAAAATGTTGTTCAGTATAAAGCTACAGCCAGCAGTCGGTAGATGAAAAGATCGGTACCACTTTCATATCTGTTTTTTTATATATGAAGCTAAGCCAGAGGACTGTTAGCTTAGCTTAGCACAAAGACTGAAACAAGGGGGAACAGCTGGCCTGGCTCCGTCCAAAGGTCAACTAGCCTCACAGTTGTCTGCCTCCACCAACCAGTCAAGTTGCAGTTTACATCCATGTCTGTCCAGACTCATTTAATATATTTACTGAAGGCGACATAGAAGTTATCATCAGTAAAATGACATGTATGACTACAGTGAACAATTTCATCTCCAGTGAGAAATATGCTGTGAAGGTCAAACACTTGATGTGTGTTGCCTCAACTGCCTAAGTGAAAACAAACTCACATAAAACTATGTATTCCTTTATATTGCTTCAAATGCTATACCTTCTGGTTTGCATTGTTGTGGAGAAGGATTCGTACTGTAGCAGGATAATGACCTCAAAGCTTTGCAAGAACTACTTTAAGACCAAAGAGGAGCCCTGACTGTCATGGATTTTCCTCCACAGTCACCTGACCTCAACCCAATGGAACATTTATGAGGACACTGAGACAGTCAGTGTCATCTGACGACGTTCTTAAATGGAAGGGATACAACTCGAGGAAATCTGACCTTTTGTAAAAAAGTTGGTCAACATCCCAAAATTGCTCACATTTGATTGCTGACCTAGACATAGTGCAGAATCCTAAACATTTCTTCTTCATTTTACATGTCACACGTCTTTGCCTTAATGGCACACATGTTTCTGAATCTTCAAACTTTCTGATTATTTCCAGGCTGACCTAAAAATATTAGAGATTTTCAATGTTGTCTCAGGCTTTTGGGCAAACTGTAATAAGTGCAATCATAGGAAGCCATTAGGTGCTGTATGTACTAATTCTATACATTATAAGAGATAAGATATACCTTTATTCATCCCACAGTGGGGAAATTTACAAGACGTATATGATTGTCAGTATTAAAAAGTCACACACAAAAAGAAAATAGTCCTTCACATGAGCACCTATACAACCACAATTTGTTGTTTTCACACACACCGGTTTTTGTACAGAGTAAATAATATTAATTATTATAATTAGTGAGCTGCTGGCTGGTGTATTTTGTTACATTTGGACAGAGACTAGCTGTTTTCCCTTGTTTCCAGTCTTTGTGCTAAGCTAACAGGCTGCTGGCTGCAGCTTCCAATGGAACAGACAATAATGAAAGGTGGTATCAATCGTCTCATCTAATCTCTCGGGAGGAAAACGAACAAGTTCAAAATAAGATAAGATAATTCTTTATTGATTGAAATTCGGGGAAATATCTTAAACAGGTCCTTTAAAAAGAATGTCTGTGAAATGTTTAAAAAAAATGATTATGATGATTTGTTACTGTTCATGAAGAAAATAAATGTCCACATAGAGTATATATACTGTATGAGGGTGCTGAAGCTGACCTGATCATACTCTGAGGCTCCAGGATAAAGGGGCCATCCCAGGAACAGCTCAGCAATGACACAGCCCAGAGACCACATGTCGATCGCTTCACAGAAAGGAAGGCCCAGAATGATCTCCGGGGCTCTGCCAGGGAAAGATGACAGCAGGTAATTTACATATTACAACCACACTTAAGTGATTATCCAAAGCCCTTATTGTACAGTCCAGCCTAACATACTCACCTGTAGTATCGTGACTGCAGATAGGTGGAGCAAACCGCTTTGGACACATGGCTGGCGGAGCCGAAATCAATGACTTTCACTCTGTACGGCTGCCTCAAAGGGTCCACTAACATGATGTTTTCAGGCTTCAGGTCAGCGTGGATCAGCCCCAGGCTTTTCAGCTTCATCAGCGCTGTGGCGACCTGCTGCAGAATGGGTCGTATGCACTTGAGCAGCAGAGGGCTGAACTTGCTGTGCTTCAGGAAGTCGTAGAGGTTCTGCTCCAGCATCTCAAACACAAGGCACGTGTGGTTCTTGTGCTGGAAACACTCGTATGAGCGGACAAAGTTGAACTCGTCTGCATTCTCTGTGCTCAGCCTGCTAAGAATGCTCACCTGCAGGGAGGGAAGATATATTTGTGCTCGGTGATTCACAGGAATTCACAGTGTGAATTTCCCCACTGTGAGACGAATAAAGGTTTATCTTATCTTATCTTATCTTATCTTAATGGCTTATAATGAAAAAAACTTTAGCTGACCATTGTTGTATTTCAACCATTTGAACCTTTCACTCAGGTTTCCCTTTGTTTATTTACAAGGCTTTTAGCACCTGAACACACACTTTAATGGAAGAAATACAACTCAAGGAAATCTGATTATTTGTACAAAGCAGTTAAGTTGGTCAATAAGACAAATTTGCTTAAATTTGATTGAAACATGAATTACATGTCATCAACTTTCTGATTACTCCAAAACAGAGATTTTCGATGTGGTCTCTGACTTGTGGACTATACTGTATATAAAGCGTATATACAAAAACTAAATTCTAATGACACCAATTTGAATGCGAGTGGTACTAAACATGATCTGGCACAGTTTTTTGTAAAGAAAAAAAAAAAGAAAAGAAAAAAATGAATAAACATTTTTATGCAATTTAAAATTGTTTAAGATTTTTTCTCACAAGTTTTCAACACAAGGTAGATTTCTGTGTATGAAAGGATTGAGGAGAGTGTCAGCTGTCAGGGATATAACAACTATGTTGATAGGACTGTCTGAGCCTTTATTTTGTTAACAGTACACAATATGTATCGAGAGTGCAGAACAAGAAAGGTAGATAGATAGATAGATTTTTTTAAAAACTTCTATTTGAGATTATGTTCTACTGTAATTATCTGTTTTAGGAGTACACTTCCCATAATGCTTAGGAGGAAGCCAACTATATTCAACTTGGCACTTAATATCATCCAGAAGAGCCCGAAAACCACCAAATATGGACACCTCAAATCAGCCAGGACAAGTTCACTGTCCAATGAACCCAAATTCAATTAATATGGAGTTATATTGCCAATGCACGGCGCTTTAATCCTCAAAAGACCAACTATGTAATCATGATTGCAAACTTGAGAATTATGAATTCAGATCTGAAGTTTTCTAGGATTGCTATGCAGATTTAAGGCATTTATCTGGGAATCTAAGGGTTAAAGAATGAGGACAGATTTCTGTCTATCCACCCTGGACTTTTTATCCTTTTCAGCACAACATACTCACTTCAATTTGACCTTGCCGAGCATAAGAGGGATGATTCTTCAAGATTTTAATTGCTACTATCTCGTTTGTGCCCCGCTTCCAACATTTCGCCACCTGGCCGAAAGTGCCACGTCCCAGGAACTCGAGCACCTCGTAGCTGTTGGACATGGAGCACAGGATCTCGTGCTGGACCAGCTGGTAGTCGCCCTCGCTGTGGGAGTTGCTGCTTTTCGTGGTAGAAGTGGAATGTGCTATGGACTGAGCTGTGGTGGTTCCCCCTCCACCACCGGTGCGGTTCGAGACCACGGGGGCTGAGAGCTCCTCCAGTATCTGGACGCTGTCACTGCTGTCCACCTCCTCGCTCTTCCGCTTCAAGCTGTACTGCTTGTGGTAGAGGTCGCACGGCTGGGAGGACGACTCAGCATCCTTGACACGACGGCTGGAGGAGGAGGAGGAGGAAGAGGAGGAGGGAGGTCCACGAAGGCTGCCTGTGCTGTCTGCCGCCCGCACCACAGTCTGCTCCCGGGAGCCGGCTGTTGGTGGGTGCACCTGATTGGAGTTGTACACTGGGTTGAAGTTGGAGCCAGAGGTGGAGGGTGCAGCTCCCTGGGTGGGACTCTGCTGGTAGTAACCATTGTCTTCCAGCTGGTTGGACACATCCCAGGCAGGGTTCTCCACTTTGAGCCTCTTTGAACGAGAGTAGGCACTGGAGGACACAGAGGGAGAGGAGAACACCTGGAGCTGCGACGCCATGTCTGTGGATGAGATTAAAGATCAGCAGCAAATATCAATATGACATATACTGACAATGCAGTCAAAATATGAAATGGATCTAGATCTGCAATGACAAGGTGATTATTTGATAAGTTGATCATCACCTTAGGTTGTGGGGCTGGGTACCTTTACTGTTTTCTGATGTTCTAAAGACGGTTTATTGATTATTCAAAAGATAATTGGCAGATGAATCAATAATGAAAATAATCCTCAGTTGCAGCCATCAATGAGTCCAACTACTGCAGCTCCCACACACCCTGCGTGTGGCTCTCTGCCCCGAGCTAATTGGTCCCTTAAAGATATAAAAGTTCAAAATGTGTCAGAAATATATAGTTTCATTTTTTAAAAGGCTCTGTAGTTTCTTAAAACAGCTGGATACCAGATTTTAGAGGTCAAAACTCCAGCAACACGCGCTGTATAAGCAGAAACTTCATCTGTTTTGTAGGAAAAAACACCTGAAAGATGAGATCCAGCAGCCCTTCATGACACTATGTTCCAAATGGATTATTATTCAACACTAATAATTATATAAAAGTGGAATTTGTTGCCTTTTTTTTTCATTTAAGACATAGTGATCCTGGAATTGGTCTCTTTTTTCAGAAGATTTGTTTGTAAAGTTTGCATTTATGCTGCCACCATTTGGAGTGGCACAACCTGGACATTTCAACCATTTTACTTTAGCTCTGCATTTCAACATCTTTTTTGCTTAATAACTACTTTTCACACATTCTTAATGGCAACACGTGGTGTGCAATTTGGTTGGAGGGTTTGTCACTGGTTAATTTGGCATATATATATATACTTAAGAGCAGCCTTACACCAATTTGTAATCCTATTTTATGTGTTGACTTTCATCCTCAACACAAATGTGACGATGCTCAATATTTATATTTATATTCCTTCCTTCCGTTTTCATTCCACAATCTTTCCATGTGCCCCCTGACAACTCCAGAAGAAGATTGTGAATCATTGGTCTAAGACTGTGTCACAATACACTACACTTCCCTGTTTTCCATACTTTTTCATCAACAGTGGATGTCCTGCCACAGAAGAAGAAGACAGATCAGGGTTTAGATGCACAGTCAATATTTGCTAGTAGGATCAATTAGTTGCGGATTATAGTATTTGTCCTAAGAAGCCCTGCAACTAAAAATGATTTTCATTATCAGTTATGCGTCACTTATTTTAACAAATAACTATTTAACTATTAAAATAGTGAAAATCGCCTGTCACAAGTTCCCAAAATCCAATGAGACATCTTCTTATTTTTCAAACCACAAATATCTTCAGTTTAATCATATAATACAGGGAAAAGCAGAACATCAGAGAAGAGATTTTCTTTCAATCAACTCATTAAGAAATCGTCCAATCAACTAATCATTTCAGCTCTAGACTAATGATAAGAAAAACACAGACTTATCATCAGACATCACACAACATAAGACACATGTGACAGTTTATTGACAGTGTGTGCTCCCACCAGGTGTCCAGTCCACTTGCTTTCAGAGATCCCACACACCTGGTTCAGGGTTTTGGTTCGTGGCCCCTGTGATTAAAGCTACCTGCTGTCTGTCAGCCCTGATGCTTCACATACGTCCATTACCTGTATGTGATGTCTGAACACACCGTGGCTGAGCTGACATTCAGGGCCTCCTCATCTCCTCTCCGGGCTCCGTGTGGAGCTACAGCCGATCAGCTGAGCTTCTGCCTCCTGCTGGAGCCTCTCAGGACGGGAGAGGGGCCGAGCAAACAGCTAGCCAGCCAGCGACGAGCATCCGAGCAGTCCGAGCAGTCACATCGCGTGTGGAGCGAGCGACATGTGCATAATGTCCCCGGAAATGTCAGACAGCATCATGAAGAGCTCGACAGACCAGACAGACCTCCATCATCACGGACTGTCTGCTGCCGGACTTCCGGGTCTGGCGACGTACGCAGGGACGTAACGGACGTCGGCGGCGCGTCGGCTGCAGTGAAGAAGATTGTTTATGATTGTTTATATTTCTCTATTATTCTCTATGATTGTTTTGTATTTCTTTATGTTCTTAAATGTTCTTTTAATGTTTCTTTGTGTTTTTCTATGTTTCTTTATGTTTTTCTATATTTTTTAAAATGTTTTTTCATGTTTCTCTATATTTCACTGTGTTTCTTTATTATTCTTTGTGTTCCTTTATGGTTATTTATGTTTGTCTATGATTTTTTATGTTTTTCTATGTTTCTTTATATTTCACTTTTTCTTTATGTTTTTCTATGTTTGTCATTCAGCTTCATCTGATTTAAAAATTAGATTTCAAATAGTTGTGATGGTTTTTGTATTTTCTAATGGTTTCTTTTGTATATGAGTGTGAATGTGACACGGTTGTTAAATAATGTGACGGGGTGACTGTGGGTTGTAGTATGTTCTGACTCTAAAACCTAAGATCGACTAGTGATATACTCAGTGGTGGAAGAAGTATTCACATCATTTACTGAAGTAAAAGTACTAAGTAAGTATTATCAGCAAAATGTACTTTAAGTATCAAGTGATGTGGAGTAGAAGTATAAATTGGAAATACTCAAGTAAAGAACAAGTATCTCAAGTACAGTACTTAAATGTACTTTTTGACTCAGTAGTGTCACATTTCAACACTAGAGAGCGCTGTTGTTTGAGCTACATGTTGTGATGACCTGATGTAGGTTAGTCAAATTTAACAGACATCTCTTCCTGTATAAACACAGACTGTTTATTTTCATCCGTCTTTCATCAGTACTCCTGTTCATTCAGATATATTAGCATTTTTGCTTCTATAGCTCATATACAGTAACACGAGCACTGCATTTCATAGTGGTGCTGCAAAGTACATTGAAACAAAAAGACTACACCAGCATAGTCAATGAAAAACAAACAAGCAACAAAAAAACAAACAAAAAACAACAACACATTTCATGTCACAAAAAAACAAAACTGCTCATCAAGGGAAATAACACTGCAACTTCAATGTGTTGGATTGTTGATGATGATAACTAATGATGATATGACACATAGCTGAATTCAAGTTTAAGTATGGAATATAAATGGAAGTAAATGCATGCATGACAAACACAGAAAAAATGTATTTGTTGTAAAATATTGTAAAATATTGATGAAAGTCCTTCAATAAATCACATTAACATAACATTTCAATCCGAATAATGAAACCAAAGCGGCAAAAATGAAATGATGTATACAAAAAAACTAAGAAAATAAACAAAACAAGTGCTTGGCATTTTATTAAAAGTTTCATCTAACACTGTACAAAAGCAATGTAAGATTTATAAATGCATTTCAGAGGATAAGACCAGCAGATCCTCATTTCAAAATAAAAGGTTCACCTAAGAACAGCACAAGACTCTTGCAGATATAATGCAGCTACTTTAAACACTGAATAATGATGAACAACAGAATCACCGCTTTCTTCACTTTGATCCACTTTAAAAGTGATTCTGTAACTTTCTCCCAGGAATAAAACAGGCAGGGTAACTTATTATGATGAATATTGGATCCTTTTTCTATCAGGTTTCTCCAAGTGGTTCAAATTTCAGGATCACATGTGGTGTTGAACTGAAGCAAACCCCCAGTTGTGACAGCTGCACTTTTCAAGTATGTGATTTTGTTCCTCTCCAGACACTGATGAACTACCTGAAGGAGTGTCTGAAGTGCACACTCCTTCGTTTCAGCTTCTCTGGGTTGTGGGATGCCATGTGGGAAAATTCTCGGAAGATGTCGAGATATGTGGCGTCTCCTGATGAAGAAAGCAACAGAGGACAATGATGAAAATGATTCAACTAAGAGCTGATTTGTCACAGAAAGAAAAGTCTGACTTGTTTTGAACACTCAAAACATCTTTTATATCAAAGTTTTGAATACAAGCTGTGATGAAAACAGAAAGCAGAGGAGCCCTGGGTACGAAACAGCCTCATGAATGGAGGGGCAAAAGCAGGCGGAGGCACCATGAAGCCTCTTTCTTTCAACTCTCCAAATTCTGAGCCTTTACTTTTGTGGAGGCCATGGAAACGCTGAATCTACTGGCGTAACAAAAGCAGTTGAACTCTTTTGTGTCCCATGAGAGCTCCCAGCCTTGGCTAATTAAAAAGGGGAATGAACATTCCTGGCTTTCCCTGTTTATGTATGTGTGAGTGTGAGAAAGAGAAGGAGGCTGAGAGATCACAGAGCACAGGACTTATAGTAGCTATGGCTTCTCTGCAACACTTGATTTTAACCCTATAAGGTGGTTTATAACCCACTATAACACATTATAGTGCAGCTGTAAGCAGATTTACACGTATTTCTTGAGAATTTAAGAAAACTATAACACCTCCTGTGAATCATCTATAACAGGCCTGCAGTGGTGGAAAGTAACTAAGTACATTTATGCAAGTACTGTACTCAACTACAATTTCGAGGTACTTGTCTTTTACAAGAAAATTTCCAGTTTATGCTAACATATACTTTTACTCCACTACATTTCAGAAGGGAAATACTTAATTTTCAAATCCATCATATTTATTTGAATGATGTAGTAACTAATTTAGAGCCATAAGAAATGAGTATTTTCTATTATTAGTTATTTCTGTATATAAAATGTGAAATTGTGTGAAATTTAGTAAGTGGACCTTGAGTCGGTTACATCTGAGTTAATAAAAGTTTATAACACACACAGGATGTGTTTGTATATAATCATATAACATTAAATGTGATTGTAGCCATCTGATAGTCTTACCAATCATTCATAATTCATCATCATATGTATCATATGTTTATACACCAGTTATGGATGCACAGAAGGAGCAATAATTGTTGACAAATAGTTAATAAACATTTACAGCAGCAACTACATTATAGTGTGTTATAAACCATTCACTAATATCTATATACTGTATCAAACTATCGGCATGCATATTCACACACGTTAGTCATATTTCAGTTTACACAATAAATATGTTATAATGTCATGCTATGAAAATCAGATATTCGATCCATAGTTAGTGCACCAGCAGTGCATGAAGTTAGAAGTTCGTTAGTTGTGTTAGATGTAGTAAAAGGTTTTCAAAGCAAGTAAAAGAAGACTTTAAAATGAGGACAGAAGCAAAGGGAGAAGTTAGTTTTAAGTCACATCTTCCATTTATTTTCAGTACCATTTTAAGAAGACACTGGGAGGAGTTATAACAAAAAGAAACATAGTCGAAAGCAAAAACAGGTAGCAGTGTTAATATGCAGGTATATTCAGAGACAGGTTTTACAGATAACAGTCAGAGACAGAAAAAATACAAGAAAGTTAAAAATTGCATGTTAGAAGCAAGCAGTTAAAGTGTTAATAGTTTTTAGTTTATATACACAACAGTCAACTCGTTGACCTACTGACTGAAACACTGGAGACACATCATACTGTACAACACGTAATCCTTCAGTGGCTCCATGCAAATCATTGTCGGTAATGACATCATTCATCTGGTAAAATCTGCTTCCTGTTAACTTTTCTAAAGTTGCTGTGTATCTCCCACAGCTCCCACACCAAGTAAAATTAGACAAGGCTGGGTTTAGTGTTTTCAAAGTGCTTTGAATCTATTGCTGACAAGCACGAAGGGAAAAAATGAGTGAGCTGCTCTTTCTGTCACTGCCACGTCCTTTAAAAAAAAAACATTTCACTGCGAAAGGGCTCTGACCTAAGTTTGGTCTTATTCTAAAAAGTCACAAAGTTCAGCCCCCCCCACCTGAATAATTTTCACATCCCTTATGATTAAAAAAACCCCTTTGGATTCATGAGAAAGACTTGCTGGCTCTCTGAAAAACTGTCTGTGGTCTTTGGTTTGAACTAAACCCCAACAGTCCATAACATCTGTCAAAGATAAGCAACATCTTTGGGAAAGTACTTTTCTATTTGCCTCGGACAACCTGAAAAACGTCAGTCTCACACAAGGCTGTTCAATGCTTTAGTCAACTGTTCTGTTCAGCATTTTCTGGATCACCGCAGTCTACTGTGAGCTACTAAGGGGTCAAACTAAAAGTAATCAGACCAAACATTATTTTAGAGACTAATGAGATGATTAAGTACAGTTTCGGGCAGCGACCAGGCTGCCATGTTCATTGTCATCAAGCTTTTTGCACTAACATCATCCAGCCATTGGAAGACAGTGAGAAAGGGGTGTTTGCATCCATTTCTTCCATGCATGGTCGTCATGATTTGGCAGTATATAATATGGATATTAACATTATTCAACAATACTAAAGGTCAAATATTCACATACACTGGGCACAGAAGTAAACAAAAGCAACAGGGATTAGGAAGACCTGGGCAACAGCCACCCATGCACTATAAACAAAGAACAAATCTAACATAGGCCTAGTCGTGATACATTAGAATACTATAAACAAACATTTTAACATACAAATACTTTATATACAGTAATACATGTTAGTTTAGTGTGATTTATCAAAAATGTCCATCTTCCACTGCAGATTATACTGCAGAATTAATCCCAGTGATTACATATGTATTATGAAATTGTGGAGGATTGGCTCTCTTTCTCAGAATATGAATATAACACTGGCGCTATGTGTGTGAGCACTCAGCCAAATAAAATTTAACAAAATATATCCAGCTTAAAAAAATACCATCTGCATTGTTGTTAAACATAATACAAAAAATACAGAATATCTGCACTGAAATAATCATTGCACTATTGCTCTGGGAGTTTGGTAAAAAATAAAAACAAAAGCATTCGAACCTACTCCAAAAAAAAAAAAAAAAAAAAAAAAAGTGAAGGTACAACAACATTAGAGCAGAAACAAAATTCAAATCACTGTTGGTAAGAAAAAGTGCATAATTTCGCTTTTGATTAAACATAAAAGCTTTACTTGATCACTCTCTCGATCAGTACAGAGAGATGATTCTTCCTCTACGATCATTTCCTCTCAGTCTCAGTTATCGGAGCCTCACAGTTACCCCTCATGACTATCGCCGTTGAAATAGCTTCACACGCCCACGGACAACAGACGCTCAGGTTATTAAAACAGCACTCCGATTTAATGACCGTGAACAGGTCAGTGAACTGGCTGCACCACCCTGTACGAGACAATTACTCAGACTCATCTGTGCGACAAATACTGTGTTTTGAAGTGGGAGGAGCTGCTGGTTCCAGAAGTGTCCCATTTTATAATTGTTCTTTAAATGATACCCTCAATGTTACTTAACATGAAAACACTGGACTCTCCTGGATAACGGTCTTATAGGTTTATGCTACAATCACAACTGAATCCAGTTAGAGGCACAAACCAGAGCGGTAGTGACTTCATAACACTTTGTCTTTGCAGTTGGGAACAAAGCACAGCACCACAGTTGGTGAATTCATCTGAAAGTGACTCAGAAATTAAAAGTGAACTTGTTTAAGCTGCAAACTATAAAATCTATTTTCTCAGCAGTATAATCTAAAAGAACTTTAAGATCTGTGTTTGGATGGTTCGTGCTGAGTTGCACCTAAATTTAAGTTCTTCCCCAAAGTTTTTATGTATTTTCAACTTTTTTTTAATCAAAGAACTAGATGTTGTTTAATGCAGCTTTTAATCTTTTGTACTGATGATAGAATCAGGAGTTTCATGTAGATCCAATTGTGAGTCACATGACATCGTCTGTGGGGAAAATGAATAGGGCATTTACTTCCAGAACCAGGGGTGCCCGAAGGAGCTCCTCCTACTTCTACCAACTCAGTCACATGATGAAATTATACGTAACTGTGGGGGCACATGAGTTGTGGCAGGTCTTTGGTTCAGAGCACTCTGTACCCTCTAAAACCTCCAAACAAAGGTCAAAGTTGTTCCAAAATACACTGTTGATGACTTATTAATTGTTTGACAATAGTGCTGCTGGATAATCTTTAAAAAAGTGGCTAAACCTTCCCTGGCAGTGATTTCTCAACCCTGCTGTGATTGGACTGGTGAGCAGCGGACGGAGCTCATCTACGTAAAGTCCGTCAGTCAGACGTGACATCGTTTACAGAGGTTAATATTGAGGTCTTGTGTGATCCTGAGCAAGGAGCTGACTGCTGTGGTTTAAAGTCAGGAGACTGTGCTCGAATTATTCGAATGTATCTGATGTAGAGAAGAAGTTAATCTGGTGGTGAAAAGTCCCTTTTAGAGAAAACAAGTGGAGGAAACAAGCTTGAAGCTCAAGTTCCCTGACATGTCTCTTGCAGTCAGTCATATGTTCACTGGCACCCCCTGCACTGGTTTTACAATGTAGTTTAACCTGACTGGACTTAATTCTAGCACTCTGCTATATTGAGACAGATAAACTCCTGAATGCATTTCTTATACTGCTGCTCAGTGGGGCTGCTGGCTGGATATTGACCTGGTTGTCCAAAGGGTCCCTCCGACTCCCGCATCTCCTCATTCATCCTGGCCAGACGCAGCCTGAAGGAAAGAAGAAAGAACAGAACAGAAGAGGAGCAAAATATTAAAAATTCATTAGAGCTGGAAAAAATAACTTTATGGACATATATAAGTCAACATACAGTGTGACTATGTCTGCATTGGCTTGCTGTACAGCTATACTCAAAGGGTCCTGGCCATCCTCATCGCCGTCATTCTGTGTAGCTCCTCTTTTTAGGAACAAACACACCTGCCTGAAAATACAAGACAAAAGGAGATCAATCACAGCATATCAAATCAGATCATCACTGAAAATGAGCTACAGCTACATCATGTGTCGTCAGAGCCACACAGCACTGCGACAGACATTAACATAAAGCTAGATGCCAAAAGAACATTTGTACGAGTGGTTCTTACATAAAGTCCACTGTGTTGGAAACTTCAACAAAGCACGTTTTTTGAGACGATACATACATCCCAAATGCATCCTGGAGTCAACAGCTTCTTTCTGCCCCCTGACTCACTCACCCTGTGTGTCCCAGATATGTGGCATGATGCAGGGGGCCCCTTCCTCTCGCGTCTCTTTGGTTGACGTCAGCAGCGTTCTGGAGCAGGAACTCGCAGGCGATCAACGAACCCTGAAATGAAGTAACAACACCGGTTTGCTTGGCAGTGACGACAGAATATTGCTACTGATTTTGGGAGTAAAAGGATTTTTAAAATGTATATTATTCAGACACTCAGAGATGTGGATGTGATGTTTTTGTCACCAGAGAAATTTCTGTTCATTTTCTTGCATGTTGGAGGGAATTAAACTAACTTTACATTATGATTCAGCCATTTAGTATTGTACTTCCATAAAAAAACTAATAACTGACCTTCATGTCTTTAAGACATGAGAAGACTGAAGTCTTTTTATTAAAACATTACTTGAGATGCACAAATATGACTGTCGACTGACTCACCCCGACTACAGCCTGTATGAGGGGCGTCTTTCCTTCGTCCTCATCGTTGACCAAATTGACATCTGCCCCGTGGGCGAGTGCTTCAGCCATGACAGGCAGGTTGCGGGCTTTGGAGGCTTTGTAGAGCAGCGCTCCGGGATCAAGGTCCCTCATGTCCTCCTGGTCTGACGTTTCTGGCTCAGCCTCCAGCTCGGCTTCACCGCTCGAGTCCTCGGACACCTCACACTCTGAAAACAGGGTAAGCAGGACTCATGTAACAACAACATTGGATACACTAATTATATAAAAAGTTTAGCTGGAGGAGAAAAATGTAGGTTTGTACCTTATTTTAAAGAAGCAAATTAATTTCATTATATACCATAATAGTATATGGTATATACTGCACATAATATTCAAGGGAGCATCGGTTACACATTCCTTCAGTGGACTCACCCTCTGTGACACTGTCCACCACTGAGCCAAACACCAGGATGTCTGTGCTGCCATCTGTGCTGCCTCCCAACCCGCTGTCACTGCTTAGACCTGCCGGACCGGGAGACGCCAGAACAGGGACACATGAGTTACTGCTGTCTCTTTCTGGCTGATCAGGATTGTTTAACATCAGACTCGTGCAAGAGTCTTACACAGAAACCCGAGGCTTGAGCATCTGATCCACAGTCTGGGTAACAACCTATTCTAGTTAAAGGCTTGAGTATGCTGCAGTTTTTTGGAACAGATTGTCAGAATAGTGAGTCACTTACTTCGAGGCCCAGATCCTGTGTCAAAGTAGGAGAAGAGAGAGTCCAGCTCATCAGGACAAAACAGGGACTCTCGTCTGAACTTAGCAGCTGCTGTGAGACAAACATAAGTGAAAGTAATAATGAGAAGCCTCAAGAAAAAGTTTCTTTATGAATATAATATTTAACAGTGGCATTTATTTAACCATTATATAGACCTAGCCCCAGATTGTGCCTGGAACATTATAAAGCAACATCAATACATTGACCAGGGTTCGTCATCATCTTTCTATAGATTTAGTAAATTATACTTGAGCTCCATATTTTTACCTATTCTGTACTTGTTTACAGTTTGTCACATAAGCGCCATTAAAAGTATGCTGAATTAGCTACTATCAGTTCCTGTTTGTAATGTATTTATGGATGTACAGACATCTATCACTGGATTAATTTGATGCTGAAGAGAACTTAAAAATGTGATGTTTCTCAGGCAAGTTCTGGAGTACAAGGATGATCTTTTTTCTGTGATTTCGAAGTGGATTCATTGATGTTTATTTATGGAAGTTTAAGTCATACTGAATCTAAAACATGTATCAAGTTTCATGTATTTATCATTCCACAACACACTATGAAATGCAAGTTACAGTCCCTTAATGCTATACAAGACAAACAAATTTTTATGGTGGAGAGCAGGGGATGAACTGCGCACTCTGCCACCCTTGCCAGATGGCAGCTGGGCGAACAGGCTGTGTCTGGGATGGGTGTTGTCTCTCAGTATCCTTTGGACTCTGCATAGGTACCTCACCTTCCCAATATCACTGATGCTTGGTAGATGGGTACCAATGATATTCTGGATGTTTTTTTAATGTTTCCAGTCAGGATGCTCCCTATTTCTATTTCTATTCTGTTAAGTTTCCTTAAGAACAACAGTCGTTTCTGTGCTTTCTTAACCAGGGTGGAGATCTGATGTCAATGACACGCCGATTCCCAGGAACCTAAAACTGATTACCTGCTTCACTTCACTTCACTTCCTCTGATGTATTGTAGATCATATCTGTGAGCTCTGATTTCATCTAGTAATCACTCAGAGAATGAGTGTGATTGGTGCAAATGGAGCAATTGGGTGCTGAGTGTTTTAAGTAGTTTAATTGCCTCCATGAGCTGTCTCACAACCACTTCCGCTGCTCCAACAGCTGACTGTGTTGGTAAACAGCCCTTCCACCTCACGCTGTGTCTTTGCTTCCAGTTTCCCTGTCACAGTTTGAAAACCTCTCATCTATACCAATATAACTCACAATACAACCTTAAAATTTGGTTTACATTGTACAAATTGAGAAAGGAGACACAGTACATTCATACAGCCATTATGTCAACGGCTGTTAGTTTTGATAAACAATCTTCTGGGTTTTTTAAAATATATATTCATAGGAAATTCATGTGCTGTGACTAGAATGTAATGCTAATATATTAGAGGCATAAACTGGGAAAAAATGCAAACAACAAACAAAATAACCACATCCAGTCAGTCCAGACAGAGGTCGATTAAAGTACCTGCGGAGAGGGTAGAAGGGGAGGTGCTTCCAGGCTCTTGTCGGTATCTTCGGCGTGTTTTAGGTACCGTGGTGGCACTGTTGTGTCTCCGGCACTTCTTCACACTCCACCGCCGCTCAGACTTCCTCTCTCCGTTGATGAGAATCTCTGTGGAGCCCAGCTTCTTCAGGAATTTCTTCTCTACGTACTTCGCTTTAATCCAAGCCTCCTTCTCCTGCCTGCAGTCCACACAACACAACACAACACAACACAACACAACTGAAAGACCTTCTTCAAAAGTAACATATCATAAATAATGCATGAGATCATATTGAGACAGTTTATTTTCTGAATTCCAACCTTGAACTGGACGGTAGTGGTTTCTTTAGACCTTGTTCTTGGTATGAGCCTTCATAGATGTGGTTGATGACACTGTTTCCAAGCTCACACATTAACTACAATGCAGAGACAAGAGACATGACATGAATGATCTCCACACTAAGACTGAACTCACAAATTAACATGTTATATTTTCTGTATGTTTTAAAGAGCTGGGCTAGCTGTTTCACTCTGCTTCTCAGCTGTATGCTAAACTAAGGCTACATCCACACCAATACATTTTCATTTCAAAATGAATAATATAATTACAATAAATATTATCTCTGTCCAGATGAAAACACCTGAAAACGCATCACATGACCATCCATGTATACTGGGCATGCCCATGCAGGTGTTTGGTGTTTGCACATGTAGGCAGTAGTAGCCAACAAAATACAGACTTTAACTGTACAGCAGCTGTTAGTATAGACATCAAGTTCAGCAACATCTGTGATGTGTTATCCTTGTTGAAGTAACTGCTGGTTGGCAAGGATCATAGATATTTACAGGCTGATATTGTTTGATTTTTTCCAGGAAAAGGGTCACATGATATGGACGTGATGAACCAGGGAAGGACATGCTGTGACTGATCAAACAGGAAGCGAATGTGAGTGTCTGTGTCAGCTTTTCCAAAAGTCTCTGTTTGCACGTGCCCAGACAACAACACAGTCCCAAACTAAAACCGGGTCAGCACTGTTTCCCAAACACTTCATTTTATGGGTTTTAAAACACAGAGAAGTGTGGACAATTGGCGTGAACGTGCCCAAAGTTATGTATTTGAAAGGGAAAACATATTAGTGTGGATGTAGCCTGATAGTGATAGAAGTGTCTCCTGGCTGTAGCTTTAATTTAAACATGTTTAAATATGAAGCACATCTGTGTATTTCCCAAAAGTATTCCTTTAATGCAAGAATAGTAACTGTCTGATTCTCGACCCCTCAGGACACTGCTGAGACAAACTGTACCTTTAATAATTCTGGTTCCCATGAGTCCAGCGTGAGTGAGCGAACCTTCGAACAGTGAACTCCGAGACTCCTGCAACAGAAACACATTTAAGTTCAAAAATATGCCGTTTATGTTCTCCAGTCAATTTAGAATTGAAAGTGAAAGAATGTCTATAAGGCAACAGATGACAGCCCACAAGAAAACCAGGGAAGTTTTTATGCTTTCTTTCAAATGAATAACACATCGTGGCTTTGTGTGGTGACCTGCTCTGAATAGCTGCAAGTGATCTAAAATAACAAGAGTGTTATCCTGAGCGAATGAGAGAACCTGCTCCTAATGTCATGCAAATCACGAAGTTCCAGTGATGAAGCTGTCTGGTATCCAGGCAGCAGCGATACTGTGTTTCTCTTCTTCGTCGCCCTGCATTGTAACTGGAGGCCATGTCTGATCTCACTGTGAGGACGAGCCCCACAAGGGAACATGAATATTCAACAGGTGGGAACACACACAGGGATGAGGTTTGTGATTACATAAGCAGTGATAATTGCAATTCAAAAATAACACACACAACCCCTGAGGGAATATTTTTCCCAGCGGAGGCTTGAAAGCTAACCTCAATGATGCAACAGCGTGATGTAACACGAGCGCGGTGCATTGATCTGTATGATGAGAGGATGTGTTCATCTGCAGCACGACACCTTCAGTCAGCAGCATTACGTCATATTCACCAGGATCTGACGCCGAATTAAACTATTCAATGGCTCGTTCGCTGTGTGTGCAGCCGTCTTTATCTTCTCACTTCCCTCCCTCAATGAAAACTCTCAATCAAATCCAATAAGCAACACGCTGCTCTTTAATCCCTTCAGCAGCGTGTCTGGCAACGGTGAGGCCAAAGTAACAGACAGCTGGCAGCGCTTCCTGTCCTCAGTGCCAGTACCCACACAGCACATGGCAGTGCTGGAAGAGTAATCAGACCAGTTATCTGAAGTCCCTATCCACTCAAAAATGTGTTTTTCTTATTGTCACTTTAACATTTGAGCTTCACTGTGCAGAATCATGCTGTGCAGAGTTTGACACTAGAAAACTGTAAAATTCTTCTGCACACGATGCGAAATTTCTCTGCACGCACCCTAAATCCAAGTTTAACACGTGTTTGTGTGAGCAGGATTTTGTGACATCGCATTTGGAAGCCAATCATGGTCCAGTATGCAACATACACAAATGTGATGTGGAAACTTGAAGCTTCCATTTAAATATATACTTTTAAATATATAAAAGAATTTATATAGTTTATATAGTATATAGTAAAATTTTATTCAGAGCATTTTTTAAAACATCTCTGGTGGGAAATCAATACTACAGTGAGAAAATCCTCCATTACACGTACAAGTTCCACATTCAAAGTCTCCCACAACAGAGTGCTTCCCCAATTCAGCATCATACTCTTATAACATTGTTGGACTCACATTGTTGGACTTTTAAAACCTGGGGGCTAGACTACCCACAATGCAACTTGACCACCGGCAGTGTAGTCTGAGATTCTGGTGTGTTATGCTCTGTTCAGTTCACTTAGGTTCTAACTCTGCACCCCCACATTTTGTACAAACTTGTAGTTGACTGTTGTAGTAGACCCAACCAAAGTTGACTCAGGTCACATCACATGAGGACATTTATCAGACCTTTGAAGGCTTTATACACATTTAATATATTGGACTATCATCACTTATGCATGAACATGTAAGCAGCATTTCAATGTGTTATGTTCCTCTCAGAATTTTTTACATGAATCTTAAAGATACAAATGTTTTTCTGGACTCTACCTGTGGATGCCGGAGCACTCGATACACAGCAGGATGCCTAAGTTGATGGAGGCCCAGCGAGGGTCGGCCTGGCCACAGTCACAGCACTGCTCATTCCCCGGCAGACACTGGATGCGCTGCAGGATGGTCTCCCCTCGGATGCTGCGGTCTCGCGGCTCGCTGGCCGAATCGATACTGCTGGTGGACGGAGAAGCCGTTCTGTCCAGGTGCTAAATTTAAAACACACAACAAATTCATTAGATCACAAAATGCCATATCAATGTTTTATAAACTGATCATATTTAGGCATTTAATTTGCAAAATAACTACATCTTTCAGACAAATGTAGTGAAAAAGGTTGTATGCAGTAAAAGGCAAAAAGTTCAATATTTCCCTCTAAAATATAGATGTATCAATTAGCATACAGTGGAAATACTCTTATAAAGTACTTCAAAATTATACTTAAGTACAATACTCGAGCAAATGTATTCTGTTACTTTCAACCACTGCATGACACAATAAATTATCATAAATAAGCTATCAAACATATTTGCCTGTGCTTCATGACTCTGTGACTCACCTCGATATAGTAGGTGTCTGGACTCTCTCTGTAGGCTGAAGCGATACTAGCTTGAACTGCCTGAATCCACGCTTGTCTCAGCTTCTCAGACTCAGCCTGAAGCATACAGCTCCTGTAAAACAAAGCATTGACAATCATCAATCATAATGCACCTTCTGCACAGATGACATGACATGCTAACATGCATGCTAAACTAACAATGTATGTAAAAGTTTCTTCAGCATATTCATAGGTTTCACAAGTATTCATATTTATAAGTTTTTTTTGATCACCAAAATAATCAGAAGAACCAGTCTTACTTAGTGGGAGAGACGACCTCAAAGCAGAACCTCCTCTCGATGTCCTCACATGGTTTCACAGAGCACAGCCGGAGGTCTTCCACCACCACTGTCAGTGAATCCTGCAAACACACAAACAACTTCTCATTTCTCTGCTCATCAGCAGCCCTGACACACAACACAAATATAAAGCAGCTGTTTCTCTTTGATAAGACACTTTTCCTGCCAGTTGGAAGCTTCCGGACCATTAGATAATTATACATAAGGCTGTCAAGCAGAGACTTGAAAATGACCTAAAAACCACACTGTCGGCTCCAGATTGAGAACTTAGATCAGATCAGCAGAGATCTCTTGACTCACAAACACGCAGTCAGAGAGTGATGATGGATTTCAGCAAAGATCACCACAACGTTAAAAAACATTCAACGCTGCCGCCCCCATTAAAGTGCTCTTAACCTCTTAGCCCACTTCACCCAGGGGGAAGCTGATAGCTCCAAGATATATGGACTTGCCTTGAGCTTCTTCTGATAGACCAGCTGACTGTTCTGTATGGAGAACCACCGTCTAGAGAGAGAGAGAGAGCGAGAGAGAGAGAGAGAGAGAGAGCAAGACTTTAAACTTCTTTTAGATGGATATTCTTCTGATGCCAAAGGGTCAGCAAGCAAAAGGTGAACCTCTGTGGACAGCAGCAATCAAGGACAGGTAAAAGCATTGACTTAACTTGACTTTTTATACTATTATATTCTATAACATAGTATTCGCTTTCATTTATACATACATACAGTGCATTCACCAACAAAATCAACAACCCGACAACTTGAGCCCTTTGTTTTTAGCCTAAACTGGTTTACAGTTTGGCTTGATGATGATGATATCCCGGGGAAGCATTAGTCACCCTGAATCTAAAAATGTATCTGTGCCTGGGCATCATGCCTTTGAGTTTAAATTTTACTGAGTTATGACTCAGAGAATTTGTGCATTTTTTGACGCAAAAATTTACAGGCCACATCAGTGGTCAAACTACAGTAACTAGTTGACTTCCTGTTGTTCTTAGAACAGTGGCATGCCCTGTGCATCTCTTTCATCTCACACAGTATCGACACACAGATTCAAGCTAGCATAAACATGGATATGAGACAGAAACACAAATCAAAAACAGCACATAAAACAAACGCAGTCTTACTTATTCATTAATACTTATACCAATGTATATGATGTATAGTTGACACATCATGGCTGGATTTCTTTTGCACAAATACTTGCACAATTCACTTACATATTTTAAGGTACTGCAATGAATATCTTGTATTTAGCCTTTTGAAAGCAATCTCCCTATTTCTTTCATTTATTTTTTTAGAGTTGCTAGTTCTATATAACGTAATTCAACATCTAGACGTACCATTAATTCATTGTGTATACTAATGTGAAATATTACAATAGAGAGATTGTTGACATCTTAGTTACCTGTTCCAGGTCTTAAAGGCATTGCTGGCCCTCTTGAACAAGTAGCCCTCCATCACCACACCATTAGGAGCGTCCACATTGAATTCCACCTTTGAGTCGTCATACGAAAAGTCCTTAAAGAGAAGAGAGACGCAAGATTAACCCTGACTGTATTGGCAGGACATTCTTCAAACCTTTTAAGTGGCAAACAGGATGCAAAACCCTCGTCGCATTTCTGTAGCAGTTGCATGTGTGCAGTTCCTGGAATACCAGTAGCATTCAATGTGCACTGTACTGTACATACAGTGCATTGACCAACCAAATCATAATACATTGTGCGATCATGTAGAAGCGGTCACGTGTTGGTCCATGTATGCATAGGGGTTGCATGCCATCTTCCTGTGTGGCACAGTGGGGCATTTCATAACTCAACAGATGTGAGTGTGACGCAAATTATTACATAAACATTATGATTCACGTGAAATTAGCCTCTAACCTTTTCATGAAGTACAACATGGCACCTTGCACTTTAATGCTAGACAACAGAAAATGGCACACAGTTATTCATGGCAGGATCTTCAACTGATGAGTTTGAGGAAGCACAAAAATCCTCACTCAAACATCAGTGTTTTGATGTGAAGGAAGTGAAGAATGACTCAGTATGTCACAGGACTACTAATGAGCTACATTTTAGTAGTAATGTAATTTGCAGTAGGGACAGAATATTGACTTATCCAAAATTTAATTTCAACATTGCATGCATACAGGACTCATACAGCCCAGACTCAGTTTTACCACCATGTTCTATTTAGGCTGCACGCTTCAAATGCAGATAGATGTATCAGTCACAAAAAAGTACCAAAGAATTTTTGGAAGTGTCTGGTGGAGCGACCTAAATAAAAACTGATCTTCATTCGCTCCCCTGTTTCATAACAGGGTGTGAGTACGCACAGCAGCTCCCAGCACACCATTAACTACTTATTGCATGTTTAAATAATAGAAAGACTCACTGCACCCCACACAATTTTAACTTGTATACACATGAAGAAAAAAAAAGACAGTTTGAATTTCAGCACACATGAAGACACATCAGGCTTCATCAGGCTTCAAATTTACAATGAGAAATAATACTTAGATTAAATACACTAAAGTCCCAGTTTGTAAAATCAATAATTAACATCGTTAAAATGAGACAAACAATACATGCCAGAAACCACAGAATACAAATGAAAGAAGACTAAAAGAAATGGATCTTCTAACTGTAAAAGATTGGATGGGCATTGCAAAATAAGTAATTTCTTTCAACCATAAAATGGTTCAAAAAAGAAGCTAAGAGAGGAAATAAACAGTCAAATGTCATAACCAAACCGTCAATATCTTTGAAATCTATTAACAAAGAAAAGGACAACAGAATCAACACAAAATATCAAGTCAATATTAATATAAAATTGTGCAATTCAACCTTTAATCCACATGGTTGTATTGCCCTACGCAACCTTTCACCAGTGTGCATTAGATAACACTTATTGCAACATATGTCATTGAGTGTTAAACCCAGCATCTTCAAGCATTTTCAGATAATAGTAGAGAGTCAGGGAGAGAGAAATGAAGTGAGAGCTTATGTTGTGCCTTCAGCAGTGACTCTACAAACTGCTGTTACAGCAGTGCAGCTACTCCGACTTAACAAAACCTTCATGCCTCTCGAAAGTCAAAGATTGTCAGATACTAAAGTAACAAACAGCCAATGTACCCACCAAACTGTGGTCCCACCAGCAAAGGATCTTCATTCTCAAACGTTTGGTGTGTTCAAACAACATCGAAAAGCTCCAGAAAAATAGGCAAAAACCATTAGAAAGTTATTATAAATAGGCTCCTTAAAGCTCTCAGGGTAGATGCATGGTCACTCTCTGAGGGCTGGATCTCTCACAGCGGAGGCTTTCGCAGTGTGTCGCTGCAGTTCAGTGCGTAATTCCAACACTGACATGTGTGCCCTCCAGTACAGCCACCTGCCTCCTGTCCTGTGAGCCTCAGGATTAGGACTAATTACCATACAGCTGCCAATGTATCCGTGGCAAGGCGCTGTGGGAGAACAGTGGACGACACGACGCACTACTGTAGCTGCTCGTGACCCACAGACAAGCAGGCTGCTTTGACACTTCAGTGTCTGGGTCTGCTTCAGTTTTACAACTCCCTCAACACACCTCCCCTGCTGAAGAAGGTGGGAATTTCAGTCCCCCGTTGACCCAGAGGGAATCTATCTGGCAGGTTGCCCAGATCACCAAACAAACACAACTCAAGGCTTCATTTCGCATCTACACTGACAGCAGCTCTGCTCACAACTGCAATCCCTGCAACTCAAATATCTGGAAGAAGTCGATGCCGCTTACCTTCAGCTGTCAGCAGATTCTTTTTTGGATACAGCATCACAACATAGGAGGCAACGCTGAACAAGATGTGCACTGGATGGCACTCTGCAATCTCTCAAGCCTTACAACAAAGACCATCTATTTTTAATGATGCAACGTCACACAGACAGAAACTGAACAGCAGTGAATTATTGAATAAGCGGGGAAACAGAGACTTCCAAATGTTTGGTGCATTAAAGTAAATCGTTGTGGAGCAGCAGAGAAAGAAAACAGACTGGAACAGTGGCTGGTGCAGACAACATGTCTGCATGCTTCATCCACCTGCTGCTGCTGTACGTAGGTCGGCCTACAGGCTCTGCTGCAGAGCTTTAATGCCAAATGTTGGGTCCAGTTGGTAGCACTGATTACACAGTCTGCTGTGTTTGTTTAGTGTCTGTAGGATCCTTCTGTGTCTCATTATTACTACAGTCTACAAGCTTTCATCTGTTACAAACTGGCTTTGCGCCTTCATCCCATCTTGCCTTACGTACCTGCCTGACATCTGCTTCAACTAATCCTAAACAGACCAGTTGAGTTCACTACAAAGCTACGAAAAGCCTGATGTCTCAGAAGTCTTTTCAAATACCATCCTGCCGTGAGACTCTGATCATATGAGATAATAAACAGTCCACTGTGTCTTCTGATTTATTGTGCCAATGCGAGGGAAAATCGCCACGACAAGCAAAAAAGAGCTCAGACTGCGATGACCAGACAGGCTCAGGTTAATGCTTAAATTAAAAAATGAGATTTAAAACAGCTCACAGGAGCAAACGTTAACAAGATCAAGGGCTGTTCGAGTCCCTGACAACACTGCTCTAAGAACTTTCCTCTGGACAGTTTTCTCCATGTTCAGTTAGAAATAAAACGTTCTCTGACTTTCTCTAATGAGCTGTGCTGGAATGCAAAAGGGATGCTGAGGATGAGGACATTCAAAAAGCCACCATTTGAGGCAAGAAAATAATAAGTGAAGCGACGTTCCTGTATTCTGATGACCTCATCTAATAAAGACCCGGGGCTGAAATGTCATGTTTTAATGAATGAATGTGTTAAAAGCTATATTTGTCCGCATTGCATCTCTTTTTTTCTTCCTGAAGGATGAGAATTCTTAAACAGAAAGGATCAACATTTCAGACACAAAATGGCTGAAAACCTTTGTAGAAATGTGCCATATGTAAAAATGAATTTGATAAATCTGCTTTTTCTGACTGCTGATAGAATTGTATTAATAGTTGTAGTCATTTTTTAAGCAACAATGCCTGCATGCAGCTTCTCAAATGTGAGAATTTTATGTTGTCTTATATGAAACTAATGAAACTAGTTATTTCTCTTCGGGCAGTTGGAAATTAGAGTTTTTTTTACAGACAAAATTTTTAATCAAGAAAATAATCCACAGTTTAATTGATAATGGAGATAATTGTTAACTGCAGCTCTAAAGCTAAAAGTATCTTTCATAAATATTTTGTTTAAATTAATATTTTTATATTTTGTTTATACATATATATACGTATATATGTACTGCATTTGCCTTTTCACATCTGTGTTGTTCTGATTTCTTTTTTTCTGAGTGTTGCTGTCAATCATGAGAAGCACCATGCAAACAAAAATGTCACATCTTCTTTCTATCTGGAGTAAAAATAAATCCAGTGACGCACTGGGGCTGCATGTAGCACTGCACTGGTGATGTAAATGCAGAAATATAGAATAGCAGGAGGAGCCAACTGCCTTGGACAGGACTTCTCCATTAAATGTGCGGTTAAAAATGAATGGCTCTGGCATTTAAATGCTTTCTCTGCACTATGTGCCAGGCCAGCAATAGTGACAGGCCATGGTTGGAGCACTTTAACTCCCTTTCTGCTCTCTTGGTTTTTTCCTCGTACTGAGTAAGAGCTGCTGCCCCCTTTGTCCTGTGTAAGTTTACACAAGGCTTATTGCACATGCTTGATGCGATGAGGAAGAAAAGAAACAAGGAAAAAAATCTCTTTAACAAAGTAGGCCATGTTGTTCTAAAAGCAGCTGAGAACAAAGACAAGCAAATACGAAACAAAAAATACATTTGACAGTTTCGTGCATTAATAAATCTGCTATTTCAAATCTGTCAGTTAATATTTCAGATTGAGAGAGATTATAATGCATGCAAAGGGAAAAAAACAACATGAAAACCAAAAACAGAAGAGCTGACCGACTCAGTTTTTGCAGGAACAGCATCTTCAGCGGTCGACAATTACACTGTTATTTATTTTAGGACACTGTAATTACCCCTTTGCAATGGGTGATGTAATAGACAGTTTCTTTACGGGCCATTCAAACTAAGTTCAGCGTTTCTAATTGTTTTGTATAAAAGATTCAGGATGCACTTCAGCTTGCCCTCCAGGCTTTGAGAGTCTGGCTACAGTTTGAGGAAAACTTCAAAGGGGTTAGTTAATGTTCTGTGGGTTGCACCCCCCACCCCAACACACACACACACACACACACACACACACACACACACACACAGCAAAGACGTGTTTCAAGTAAAAACTTAAAAACTAAAAATCAGCTGGGAAAACAAATGGAGGAGAACTCACCTGCAAGAGGGTCTGAGGGAGATGGTGTGGAGAGCACAGTAGGAGGAGAAAAGAAAATACAGCATTAGAACCAGCAGACTGGTTTAGGTGGGATAACACAATAATCTTCAGGTTCACTGCACTTCTAACTATCCTTCATCTTCCAGCAACAAAAACGATCACCCACCGACTGTAACACCACATATATTTTCGTGCCATGTAAATTTTAATGTGGCTTCAACTTGTGACCTGAGTTAATGTACTACTTCAGAACATGTCCCTTGCTGATGAATGGTGCTCAGTGTCTGACGGCTCTGACAAAAACAGATCAATAAGTGGCCCCACATGTGACCCAGCCCTTCCCCGTGGGTCCATCCACAGTACAGACCACAGGGCCTGGAGGGGCAGCACTGGACAGAGCGCTATGACAGATGGTCACTGATCCTGGGGCACACAGGAGCCAGACACTGGCCCGCTGAAAAGAAGGCTTTCTGAATTATTAAATAACAAGATGGCAGACGGGGAGTGCACCCTATATTTATGGACTCCATTATTAGAGCACCAAGTGTACAGTTTATTCATAGAGCCTTCGAAATGTGCAAAAATACGAGCAAAAAACATGGAGTGATGAATCCAGTGAGGAAGGACCTAAGCATTACTGATCAAAATGAGGCTGTAGTTAGGCACAGCGGTGCTTTGAGAAAAGTAAGAGAATCACCAAAGTTATTATATTTATTACATTACACCAAATTTAAAGGCAATCCATCCAATATTTTAGATATTTAATTAAAAACCCCATGATGCTGCTGGACTAAAAGTCTGGAGATCATCAAAGTCAGTACATTTCATCATCTGGGGACCATATATGTTTGTGCAAAATTTGATATTAATTCATCCAGTAGATAAGATAGCTTTGTTGATCCCCCTCAGGGGAAATTCACTTGAAGTTATCAAGTTATCAAGATATTTCAGTCTGGACGAAAGTGGCGGGCGGACGGCAGACATCCGCGGGACCACAACCCTCAAAAAATGCTCAACAAAGCATCAGGTCAGCACTTTGCTGGACTAAAAGCACAATGAGGATCCTGTTTATACATCAGCACATATTGTAGTTAATGTGCTGAGCATCTCCAGCAGGCAACAGTGGGATTAATAGTTCTTAAAAACATTTAATTCCACCTGGTTTAATGCTTAAATCAATGCCTGGTCTTTGTTAGGAGGATTAATCAAACACCTCCCAGCTGCCCAGGTCTAATCCCTCCCCAGTCACAACAGATGCACTGGGCCAAGTGGCAGACTGGATCCTGGAGGTGAGATGTGAGCACATTCACACCCTGTTAGATACTCAGAACAGCTCAGTATCAGCCTGCCAACCTAACAGCTAAAAGGAAGATTCTTCAGGGTCAAAACCTGTTTAAATTCAAACTCGGCTGTCTGAATCCTTTCTAGCAGGCAAATATCAAAGACAAACAAACATGAAAGGATTTGCGCTCTTGAATCCAGGGTTTTCAGGGAGTAGTGTCAGATTCGTGTAACCAAGATAAATATTCACATCTCATGGGAAAAAATGCCTGGACGCTGACAAAAAAGCAGAGCAGGCTCTTCACAAGATGAAGTCACATTTTTTTTACTTCATGCACATGTAATACATTTTTTTTCGATTTGATATCTGTTTCATACTGGCTGAAGTATGAAAGTATGATGGAAAACCAGTTGGGACAATATGGCCTATAATTATTATTATTACATCATATGTTATTAGGTCCTTCCCAGCACTATATAACAATAATTCTTTGGGATATTAACTAAACTCATGTGACATGGACCCCGATATGTGTCAGAAAATGGATGTACGGATGGATTAACCAAAAAAAATATTCTTTCAATGATTATTTAAGTTTGTGCTAAATTCAACACTTGCCCATAATGAGATAATAAACTTCCTATGGTAACAGTAGTGAGAATATTTGCTGCAGGTCTGATGGATGAAAAAGGATTGAACAGCCTCCTGTAACACAATCCCACCATTTAGTTTATAGGAGTATAACATTTCCTGAGAGCAAGTAAAGTTACTGCTAAAACATGTAAATTAAATCTAAAGACTTATACCTTCTCAGGTCTTTTTTGAGGAAAGTGAATTCAATGCTTTGTAAGACTTCAAGATCTGCACATACCTGCATATTATTGGTATAATGTTTTTACAATTCTGATTCGGTTGATCTAAAAACTACAGGAACTCACCCTCTGCTGAATGGTTGCATGTTTATGCTCCATTTCCCTCTTCTCCATGGCTGAATCAATCACCAGCTGATCCAGCTGAAAATATTCACAGAGACAAAAAAGAAAAACAAGTTCAGTGTTTCTGAGAAGAGGCTCATCCTGTGAAAGGTAACATATAGAGTATGGAGAGTAAAGGCACTGTCAGAGAGTCACAACAGACAAGCTGACTGTAACACTTTCCTCTAGCAAACACAGACTAAGCCTCCAATGACATGTTAGGTCAGTGTTTTGTAATGAAGCATCGATTCAGTTCTCCTGCACTCAACCTGCTGACAAACACGTCCACAATAACATGTGAACCCAACATTTGTGAGTAAAATATTGGTTTGAACTGTAATGGAGCCTTGTTATATCATGCAGAGAGGAAGCTTTTTGTTTTTGGTACAATACACTCAAATCAGACATCTAACATATCATCAAGATATCAATCAAGAAGTAGAAATGATCCATTATGCGGTTTCCTCTTGTCAATAGTTCAAATGAGGATCAAACCGATCCCAATTGAGGCAGAGCGCCTGGGGGGAATGACACAGCTCAGCAGAGTGGTGGTGAAGACACTTCGCTCACCTCAGCAGCCAGTTTCTTCATGTAGGGGTCAATCTCATCCAGCAGGTTGTAGCCCTGCTGGAACAGCGAGTACTGGGCGTGCATGAATGACAGCATCTGGTGGGACATAGGCTGTTATTTTCTAACATTAGGAACAGATATGAACACGCACATGACTCAATTTGTGTGTGAAATCTATTATAAAGAGGATGGTGCATGTGTTTGTGAATCTGCGCTGACTTACAGCATCAAGGATCTCAAATTTCTTCTTTGCCTGGAGGACGTTAATCTGCAGAGAAAAAGAGAGACATGTTTCTAAATGATCATTAGACTGTGTGTAGTATTAATTATGATTTTGATAATCTCCACAATAAACCACATCTGGCACCAACAGTGCATTGAGACATCTCCCTCTAGTGGTCAATATTTCCCTTTTCTTACTGAATCACTAAATTGGAATTAACTCTGACAGACAAACCACATTATGTCCCATTACGGGTCAAGACTAGAAGTGGAAAAAACAAGGAATCAGTGCCTGTGAACTGTCCTGGATTAAAGACTTTACACTGCATTGTATATCTTAACCGATGCAAACATAAATGACATTTTGTGCTACATTTAAGAGGTCATGTATACATTTAACATCTCCCTTCAGCTTTGACCTTTTCTGCCATGAGACACTTTCAATTAAGACGGGTAAAAAGGGTAAGATGTCTGAGAGCAGTGGGAGAAGGCTGCCAGCAGACAAAACCAAGACTGGAAAAGAGGGCACGGCCATCACAGCAATCACACTGAATCAGGCTCTTTGTTCCCGCGGGCAGTCGTGGGTAGGAGGTTACAACTTGTGGGCAAAATAAAGCTGTGCTGCATTTGAGCAGACAGGAGAATGTGTCACACAGGAAGAAGGACGGACACAGACATGGCTGCAGGCTGAAGGGCTGCGTCATGGCCATTCCTCGATTGTACAGGCGAGATCATTGTGTCGAGCGGGAATGAACATAAAGCTCTGATTTCAAAAAAGTTGGGATGCGTAAATAAAAACAAAATGCAACCATGGCCAAGTAGTGAACCTCGCCTTGTGAATGACTGAGCTTTTCCAGGATGCTCTTTTCAAACCCAATCATGATACTATCATCTGTTACCAATGACCCTGTTTACCTTTCCCAGTCTTTTGCTGCTCGTGTCCCAATTTGTTTGAAACATGTTGCTGGCATCAAATTCAGAATGAGCAGATATTTACAACAGTCAATTAAGTTGATGAGGTCAAACATTAAATCTTGTTTTTGTGCTGTTTTCAATTGAGTATATGTCTGAAAGTGAATGTAAAATAACCAGGAATGCTTTTGTCGAAGACATTTCTGTATAGTTTTACATTCATCTTGGCTTCCGCTTTTTACATCTTCCAGTTTTTGAAGAAAAATAGTGAAATATGGGCCAATGAACCTCTTACTTGTATTTACCCACTGTTTCCATTATAAATTTCCACATGGACCGTTAACACTCACAACTGTTTTTTGGCTCAAGTCTTATGTTTTTTTTCTCCTTTTCTGAGTGGCTTTCAAATACAAATCATGTTGTATTATTTGATTAATTTAGATATGTGGTTAAAACCTTATGCTATTTTGTATATTTTATTGGCTTAGCTGCACGTACACATCAACTCTGTATAAAACAACACAGAAAATGAAGCAAGCCAGAAAATTTCCGATGCTCACATTTGGTACAGATTCAAATTCAGATATCTGCATTTATATCTGTTTGTGACACAAACAGATACAGATACAGTAAAATAAAGACCAGAAGTAGCTTTGTATTACACAACTACTGTCTGGATGTTTATGTCTCCACCAGTTCCCATAAAATTGTACCTTTAGAAACATACTGTATATTCATAGGTTGATTTCTCTAACCTGTAGCACGTAGTCCAGAGCGAGGTGTCGGAAGCACTTGCGAGTGATGCTAAGGGTGCCGGTGGCTTCTTCGACCTCGTGAGGCTTGTTCCTCGGCGCCTGAGCATTCTTCACCTGTGCTATTTCCATATCCTCACGCACCCTGTCAAAGTGCTTCTTGGTCTCCTTGAACTTCCGAACATCCCTGACAGACGCAAGAGAGACATCAGTGAAGAGGTTTTACACCAGATCACGAGCAAACTAAAGTTCAGTTCAGGAGCAGAATTACAGACTGTGGATGTTCAGAGCAACAACAAAGTCAATGAGAGGTAACAGGTGACCTACTTTAGCTGGATTGTTCATGATATGTCTGTGACCACATATTTGGGCTGCACAAGGTTGTACTGCTTCAATATTTAACAACACCAAAAAGGTTTTTGGGAGTAACAAGGGTACATCTGCTCTTTAAAGGTTGTGGACTTTGGGTTTTTTACCTGTGTTGAATATTTTAAAGATCTAAAGTTCTGCAGGGACTGAAGCACCATGAATCGTAGGTTTACTCACTCTTTCACAAAGTTGTGCAACTGCTGCTTTACAGACCGCTGAGCTTGATCGAACAGGATCTGAAACAGAAGAAAAGAAGACATTATGTTGCATCCAGAAGTGTGGCTGAAACAATGATTGAATTAATCGGCTAGTTGATCAGTGGAAAACTGAATGTCAACTGTTTTGATAATAGATGGATGGATAGTTTGAAAAGAAAATAATTAACAGATTAGTCAAGAAAATAATTTCAGGTTAAGTAATCAGGAAATAATTATATAGATGTCTATGAGCTGTAAGCAGTTCCACCAAAGAGACATTACTCTTTTAAATAAATTCATTCAAATGGCCCAATATTTCACAAAAAAAATGAATTAAAAAAAGTTTGATTTTTCTTCTTTCCTAGTCCATTAATCAATTAATTAATTAATTAATCATGTCAGATTCATTCTGTGTCCCTTTGGCTCTTAACAATAATATCTTATTGTATGTAACAGTTGCCATAGTTTTTCAGAATAAGTACTTACATTTTGATACTCATGTACAGTCTGCTTATAATACTTCTAAACTTCTAAAGTAGGACTTCTATTTGCAGTGGAGTATTTTTACATTAACGTGTTGGAACATTTACTTAAAGGATAAGTAGAGGATCTGAATACTTCTTCCACCATTGACCAAACAGTACTATAAAAAAAATCCCACTAACACTGGGTCAAAACAGGCCATTGGTTCAAGCCAAAGTTAACCAATGATGCATCAGTAGCTGGTCAATTTAGATTTTTAGTTTTATTTGATCACAAAAAATGCAGTGCCTTTTATTATTTGATTTTAACTGTGGAAACAATACAGCACACAAAAAAAGAAAGATTATGCACATTATTTGCACAACTTCAGGCATTGTGCAGGGGGGCATTGTGCTTCTATCAAACCACTGACAATGCCTTTCTAACCAACAGAGGGCGACAAAACACAGCTTTTTTTTCACACGACGCCTGCAAAAGATGCAAATGAGCCCTTAATGCCTGTTGGAATGAATAGTGGAGGAATGTCACTCCAACTCAAACTACACCCACTCTAACACAATAACATGCTGCCTTTGGTTAGGTGTGTTACATTCAAGAGCCCCCCTCTCCTCTCTCTCTTTCAGCCTCTGAGCACATCCTCTGTGATTGTTCCTGCCATGATGCTGCCGCCGCCGCTGCTGCTGTTAAATAGGTCACTCGGGCAGAGTGGGAGGGAGGAAGCGAGTGAGAGGGAGGAGAGGAGAGGAGGCTTTTGGTACAATGTGACACTGTAGAGTCTGCATCCAACGCAGGGTGCAAACCCACTCAGACAAATTGTCAGATGTGCTACCACAATAGAGCAGCTAGATTGGTTAAAGGGTTTGCATCCTCATCCTGTCTGAATAATTGGATATACAACTGCGTGTGTGGATTACAAGATTTGAGTTTGCACTGCCCCATAACACTGGGTTTATGGGTGTTTTAACTCAGGGATTACAGGCGCTGATGATGAGTAAGACACTTCTCTATGATGGTGTAGAGAGGGAGCCACCAACCAGCATGAAAAATAAGTTTGACTGGACTTAAAAATAAAATGTGGCTGAGATGGAAGTGGTGAGATTCATTGCATTCCTGCCTACCACCTCTGAGAGAGACGTGTTTGTTTTGATGGCGGGCTAAGGCTCCATTTTACTGCTCTATAAAGTCAATGGCTCCATATAAGTGTGAGAGTGAAAACAGCAAAGCAGATCTGCAGTCCTGTTGGTTGCTTCATGGTTCTGCACATCAAAAACTATCTACTTTAATGAATGTGATCAACGGGCAGAGGAATTCCTCCAATACTGCACCAGAAGCTGTTTTCTCCAACAGGCGAGCCAACCTTTCTAGTCAAGTCCATGTAGTGCTTTTAATGGCTTCTTGTGAAGCGTCATGTTCAAAGGCCACTCTCTTTGACTGACAATCACTTGGGTTTGATTGAGCATGTGTGGTCAATCTGTTTTCCTGGCTGCAGTTTAACAAGCTCTTAGAAAAGCGCAAGTGAGAAGTGGGGTCTTTTGCCATTGAAGGCTCCCGCAAACCCGCAAGGACTCCAAACAGAACCAGCAGGGCAGCGGGCCATAAACACTGGGGTATAATATGAGGTCGAGCACCGTGCAGACGGGTCTGAGGTAACTGACGGTGGCTCGATGTAAATTACAATCTTAAGAAGTAGTCGAGTCAACTGGCGGACTTCCATGTTTGTGAGTGGTGACAGAAAAAAACTGCTGTGAGGCTTCCTGGCTCTGGGGGTAGTGCAGCCTGCAGCATTCCTGAGCTGCTTTGTGGCAAGTTGACACCCTTCTTTCATTGGACAATAAGCCACAGGTTGCCTCTGTGAGATGGGAACTAGTCCAACTGAAGGAGATGAGGCGAGATTAACAATAAGAAGCAGAAAGGAAAGCAATATGCTGAAAGGAATGTTGTATTTGAATTAGTCATCTTAGTGACGTGAAGTTGGTGGATGGTAATGGCAGTCAGTCCAATAATGTGTTTACAGTTGAGCTTATAGGAACCCTATAGATTAGGGTATATAGATATATAGATTTTCTGACCACCAGTATGACGCAAATACACAAGCACATAGTAACACAACACAGACAAATGTTGTCGATGGTTTGACACACTGCACTCTACACTGACAGACAGCTGGTGGCAGTAATGTGCCTTGACACTGAATAATGCAACAGTAAAGACAGTGAAGAATAAGTCCACAAATTAAATGTGAAAATGGACATAAACAAAATTTTCTTAGCTTTCAACAAGTTTTTAAGGAAGGAAAATCATTCAACATTAATTAAAGGATACAAACATTGTATTTAGACGAGGAACATAACTTTGTTTACATGAAAACTGCACAACTACCTTTAATGCCAATGTAGTATTGTATAGTAACATGTTATAATCACAGTCATAATATGCACCAACGTTGTTAGATGAAGAGGAGGAGCAGACGGAGGGAGACATACATAAAAAAAAACCTGAACGGATGCTCTTTTGGAAATGTAAACTAAGTCAAATTCCAAACGGACTCCTATTTCTCTGCTCGCTACTACAACCCACGAGGCCAGTTTTATAAGATGTTATGTGTGTTTATATGATGGTTAGGCAGTCACCCCAAATTACATTTGATTGGATAATATTATAATGTTTCACAGCAGAAGAAAATTGCGGGACTTTGTATTTTATAAAAACAAGACACAGGACAGGATGAGAACTTGGAAATTTATTTCTCATTTCATTGGGTTTTTAATGTCAGCACGCTAAATTGCTAGATGTGCAGAATATTAGCTTTCAAATGTGTGTATGCTGAACATGAATACTAGCATGCTCATGTTATCAGTAAGCCTCTTCTGTGATGATAGGCTTTCCGTTGCGTTAGGATTATGAATAAGATCCCTTTTTGTTTGGATTTGAAATCTTCTCCGCAATTAACTGCTACCATAACATTTGATTTCTATATTTGACAGACAGGTCAACATACACAACAGAGCTGGAACGTGGTCGAACAAAGAAAACACTGTCTAACATGCTGTGATTAAGTAAGTAAAGATTATCCTGCACATCTTCCACGACCTGATATCAGAGCTGAGGAATGAGACGACTGTGCACTCCATCACAATGGACGACTGTGCTGTATCAGTTTCCCTCTCATTCCTCCGGCATGTTGGGACACACACTGATCTAATGAAACCAGTCAAGCAATTACCTTCAGCCAAACTGGTGATCAACACACAAGAGACAGAAGCTCGTCTGTCAAATCAGAAAGAAAACATCAAAGTGTGGCAAGAAAAATTGTTGTTCCTAAACGTTATTCACTTTACAATGCAGCCAAATACAACTGCAAAGTTTTATGGTGACTCTATAATAACAATGTTATGGTGAGATGTTAATAAAGTTATATGTTGAAGCGTTGAAGTCATAGTTAGTGTTGGTGTTGTACTTGGTGTCTGCAAATGCAGATCAAAATTCCTTCCAGGGATTCAATGTTAATCTTATTATTAAGAAGACTGGTGCTGTATGGAACAATTAATCAACAACCAGCTGTCAATATGAAGAATTATAGAAGAATTTTAGGGACACAACACAATAAAATGTTAGGGCAGAAATAAGCTTTGTTTAATTGAGTATCAGTGTGTCTGTTGGGCTGCTGTGGTCTCTTTAAAGATACATTTTCATATGTTTTTATTTTCTGAACAAAGAACGCAGTTACAGTCTGTGGGGAATGATAAGGATTGCAGTTGCAGACAGAACCGCCTTCCTGCTGCGTCTTTGTTTTCCAGCTTCCAAATATAACTGAGAGACACCAGCGTTGGCATCCCACATGGGAATTCACTCAATTCAGTGTGTACAGCCAAATGCACAAACATAATTCTATTGAGTTAAATCAGGAAAATCATACTGCATGTATGCTTCTAACCTAATATGAGTCTTTTCTCTACCTACTGTCCCATCAGCTCCTGCACATATTTCCTTATGTGAATACTGATTTCACTGCTTTAAGCTTTGGCAGCTCAGACGTTCTTCTCTCTTTGCATCTCTGTGTCAGTCTCCCCTCATTTCTAATGGATGATCAGAGACTCAAACATAAGTCAATAATTCATTGAGTGTTCATATGGAGTTTCATGCTTGAATTAAACAGAGACAGTTAAAATGTTGGCCCGATTCTGTTGACGCTTCTGTCCATGTGCGAGAAAAATCTATTGTGAAATCATTGGAAGGGAGAAGGCTAAAAGTAAAAGGAACTAAACTTGGTTTGTGTTTGACATTCATACAAACAGAGCCTGTTTGTTCTGTTGTGTGGTACTGGACTGGAAAGAGAGCCAAGCTATCAGGAAATAGAAAGAAGCAAGGGCCAAGACTCTTTTATACTTTTCTTGGATCTGTTTGCTTGTCTGATGTCCATGTATACGCTCAAACACATATGTATACTTGTGTTTATTCTACGCATCTTAAAGGCATCCCAGCATGGACGCAACAGGGGCGGTTGGCACTCAGCAGTCCCATTTGTACAGTGCCATTTCATATTCCATGCTAGTGTCTGCTGCGGAGGGGAAGCACAGTGGCAGCTGCACAGCAAAGTGAGCACGCAGAGGGACGTCCGTCACAAGTAGCAGATATAACCATCATCATTTCTTATTCATTGGAGCACTGCTGGAGTCCCTCAGCTACCGGAGCGCTACACACTTTAATGCACACGACGTCTTTCCTGATTAAAATCCGAGCATGTAAAAGATGCCAAAAGAAAATGTTACTGCTTCAGCTTTAATATCAGAGGATCATGAAGCTCTCTTCACTCTTTTAAGGTCACATCATCGCAAATATTATCATTTCATCTCAGGGGAATTCCTCTTATCGCTTTAGTCTCGCACCAGTCATACATCCCCCCTCAACCTTGCTCTGCTTTTACATCGAAGTAACAAAGAAAACCTCTGAGAGCCAATCGTATTCATGTCCAGTCAGACTCTTGGCTCTAATGGACTGGAGGGAGGGAAACAGGAGGCCGAAAACCCAGCTGAGCTTACTGTGGAGGAGGCCAGCTGGTCCCAGGCCAGACCAGGCTCTCTTATGGTTTCTAAAGTGTGACACATCGAACCAGACAAACAGGGAATCTGTCAGTCTGACAGAAACACTGACAGACTGACTGACTGCATCTGGAACAGAAAGAAGCATGCAATCCTAAAACAGCAAAAGCCCTAAAATGAATACATATACAAATGGCGGCAAAACAAAAGGAAAGTCTCACTATAAAATACATTTCAATAAAACGTCACAATCTGCAGTCTCATGTAGAATCAACATTTCTGTGAGAATGTAAACAATAAAGCTTTTTGCAACTATTGCATTACATTGTACACATCTATATATATATACAGTTCAGGGATCAGTAGTTCTCAAATATTCGTCTACAGTTTCATAAGTTATGTAAGATTGTTTGCCATTAAATCATTCAGGTTTTTTGATATTGAGGATTTTTGATATTGCTGATTTTGTATGAAATTGTACACAAGTCTAAGTCGAATGTAGGATGATAATAATTGTAAGGGTGAACGTTCACTCGATTGCCAGTTTATTAGGTACACACAATCTAAAACAAATGCAGTCTGATACAACAGTCCTATAATAATATGAAAGGTTATATGTAAATATTATTGTATGATTTGAAACTATTTTAGAGAGGCGTTGATACAACCTTTTGCTCGTTTTGGAGGCTTATTCAGTCTATCCTCATTAATGATATAATGAGGTCCTTAAAGATGCAATCAAGCAGGGACCAAGACCAAGAGAATCCACAGATAGGTACAGCAAGAACTCACAGAGGATCTTTTTCTATTTATTTTCTAATAATTAAATTACCTAATTGTTTACTAAAAGTAAAATGCACAAAGAAAAATGAGTGTTCACACTACTTAGGCGTAAATCCTAAATTTCCGCTTAGTATTCCCTCTCCTTTTAGCTCTGCTTTGGTCTCCACCAACTCCTGAGGAAAATATCTGACTCATTGGCTGCTAAACGCTCCACTATGTTCACCAGTTGCTAACGTTATCTGTCCAGTGTGAGAGCAGTGAAAGTGAACCAGAGAAGAAGCCGAGAAGACCAACAGAATTGGATGATAATTTTTCGTGGATTCGTTATTACGAGTGAGCTTTTTCCACAAATGTGTTAATGTGATTTATTGCTAATATAAAATAGTGATAATAGCTTTTTTAAATAGTATATGATTAATTACTCTTAGATAAATCATGCTGATGAATGTTTTCACTACAAACTAAAACAAAAAAACCTACTGAATGTCAAAGGTTAACTGTTGCTTAGCATGAATTGATGATAAACACCCTCATTGCCATTTTATGTACATTGCTACTTGTCTGTCATCGTGTCTTCCATCTGTTTTTTGGCACTTTACTTATCACTCCATTGGCTCACCCAGTACCCATCCACTCAGGATGGTCCCACCCACCCACACACACACACACACATCAGACAAGAGGTCACTATTGTATGTCCACATGCTATCGACTGTCACGCACATACATACTTTTCACATGCCTGACCATATGTAACACACTGTGGCATGTCAAGGTTATACAGGGTTACTACTGTCCAACAGCTAAAGCAAATCCACGCCTGGCTGAGCGACCCGGTCCATTAACCCTCCATTTGTAAGGCCGACCTCTCTCTCTACCAATAGACTGGGAGCACATTGGGAGGAGGGAGTGGCTGATTTGCGATGACACGTCTTTAAAAGGAATGTGATCCACACATACACACACTGTCTGCACTTTACAGCATCATCCAGCACGCAACCGGTTCCAGCTAATGGACTTCAAAGGGCCTCAGAGGGGCAGGACGGGGGCAGGGTGGGGGCAGGGGGTCAGGAGCCTGGAAGGCGGGGAGGGGAAACGACATGGCAGTAAAGCAGAAGCTCTGTTTAACATCGGGGGGAAAGACGTGGATTAATGGAAACACAGTAAAAAAGCTGGGAATAAGAAAAATATCAGCCTCATGTTATTGTTATCCAATGTTGAAATTCTCAGGAATGTTATCAGGGGCTGCCTTAGATAAAATACCTGCTCATAACTGGTCTGAAAAGAGAAAATTCCACAAACAGCGAAAGAAAAACGAAAAAAAAAAAAAAAATTAATGACTGTTTCACCTTCACCTCTAAAAGTAAAACTCATAATTTAACAGCATCATAAAGCAAATTCTGCTGCCAGTTTCATAGCATCCAATGATAAGACAGGATGATAAGTTTGTATTATTCCTACTAGCTCACATGCATTTTGGTGGATATGCACATTCGTCCATGCAGTTCTGCCATGCTGACAGTGATACAGGAATGTTACTTGGTTCGACCCCTGCAAGACTGCAGTTTTGACTTTATGAACAAAAACACAAAAAACAAAAAAATAGGGTGCTTATTCAGACATGAGACCAACATGTTAAACTGTCATCAGATTCTGTCTGAGAGGGGCTTAGGAAGACATTGTCAGTGTCGTTTTGTCCTCTGTGGTTTGACGCTGCTCTGACTGACAGGTAAAGAACTGACAGTTACACAGCGGCTGACAGACAGATTTAATGATGTGTGAAAGAAGTAATCCACGTGGAATCAGTTCAAATACAGCATAGCTTGACCCTCAGTATTGTTCTAAGGGGAATATAGGACCCCAGAGAGGCCTTAAATGCCAGTTAATGTTAGCATTTCAAGATGGGATGATATCACTGTGCTGCTCTGTCTCAATCTACTGTATGGGGAGCATATGGGGACAGTATGGAGAGCAGGCCGACTTACCATGTGGTAGTTGATGATTTCCTGGAGGCTTTCACCGCATTTTTCCAGGCACTCCTGCAAAGAAAAGAGCATTTTATAACATCATTCTTTAACCAGATAATAAATAAAGAATTATTCCTAGAACTGCTGTTGCATTTGTATCTGAGGGTTAAAGAAGCAAATAAAAGCTGTCACAAACTAAAGCCGAAATTTATTTCAATTCTAAATGGAAGTAAATGAAAAGATCCGCAATACTAAAATAAGTCAAAGCTGGTTAATGTCACTGAGGTGTACTTCTGTGCTCCAGAGGATTCTTTCCCTTGAACTTTGTACAGGAAAAGGAACTATAATTGCAGGGCTGATTCAGTTCTTTTTTTACAATGGAAACTACAAATATGAACAAGACTTTAATAAGAAACGCACAATTAGTCATACAGTTGAAGCCAAGAAGGCTTTTAATAGTACTTAATGTCAGCAGCAAGACGCTAGTGCCGCAAGCCGAGCCAGAAGTAAGTTTCCAGACCTGATCCGATCCTCACTTACTAATCTGTTAGTAATCAAGTTTACTCACACACCCAAAAAGACAAAAAACACACACACACACAAAGCTGTAATGCAAACACCCAAAGAGGTGGAAAGTCCCTATCCCAGGAGACCATAACCCTATAACAGTCAAATCCACTAAATGACAGAAAAAAATAACGACAATAAAACCACAATAAAAGCCACAATGGTTAAAACAGAAACGACTTGGACACGATTCCCAACCCATCAGAACCTCACCGAGATCATCTCATCCTTCTTGCACTGCTGAGACAGGTCCCGGATGCCGTTGACAAAGAGTTTGTTGGCGCTGACATACGCCTTCCCAGCCTCAATCATCCCACTGCATAGCTTCACCAGCTGTGGAGCAGACACATTCAGAAAGGACAAATGAAGGAATCACTTTCGACATACACACATCATATTAATGTTAGCATTAAGAACACTGAGGACAAGTCCTCTGTGGCATTTCTGGGAATTTATTGTTATGATAACTTAAGGAGTTTGCATTATACAATTACAAACACACTACACATGTGGGTTTTTTTTAGGTTGTTGTTTTTTGGTTGATCATAAGATTAATTAGAGTAAATATTAGACTTAGATTTGAGCGGCTTTTTAGGCCCAAAAAATGTAAATAAAGGGAATTGTCTTTATGTGTCGACACAATATTTATGGTTTAACAGTTAAACAGATGTATAAAATGTGAAAAAAAAATTACATATGCATATTTTATGACAATCTTTACAAACTGTAATTAGAGGGTTGGTGTTGTGCTGCCTATGGGAATTTGGAGTCATGACTTCATGACATGGAATCAGCCTTGAATGTCAGGTGAAATCATTTTGTCTCTTCAAATGTGATTTGGTGAAATCTGCTCAACCAGACACTCCATGTTAACATCACTGAGGTCCAATCAACACTTGACGACGACAACCTTTATGGCTCAACATCACGTGCTGGTGCCAGATCAAAACCTGCACATATCTCCACACATGGACCACGATGTATGTCATCCAGTTGCATGTTTGTTGTCTAGTTATGACCTGTGGTAACATACAGTAGTGGGTGCATTCTCAAGTGGTGTCCATATGTTATCACCACGCCACCCGACACACATGAAACAGCTACAGAGGCTTGATGTTGTCCAGGACTGGAGACCTGATAGCAGACACTGATGATTCAATATGTATGCTTTAGTGTATGATTTGTATCTGGACCACATGCTACGAATGTGCCACAATGCAGATCTTCTCTGCGGCTGTCGGCGAGATTTATGATATCTGCCAGGAAGTCTGCTTCGTTTAGCTTCTACTTTCATGAGGGGAAAATTAATTTCTTCTTATTTTTCAGTCTGTGTTCTAATGCCAGGCTTTTGGTTTCTCAGCACCCTTTTTTCTCCAAGTCCCACTTCCTCCCAGCTGCAAACCAGACACAAGACTGAGTACTTTTTTCATTATGTTTAAAGGAGTAGTTTGACATTTTGGGAAATATGTTTGCTTTCTTGAGTTTGATGTGAAGCACAAGTTATGGTATTACGAGGAGCAACCAAATTCATTTCCCCCTGCTTCTGGTCTTTATGCTCGGCTACACCAACCATGTCTTGACAACACTAACACACTGACGTGTAGCAGGTATAACATATTAAAATATTATCATGTTAGTTTTCCATGCTTGTGTGCTAACATTTGCCGATTAGCACTAAACACAAAGTATATTTGGTCAAACAAAGTACTAGAAGAATTAAAAGTTTGACCTGATGAAGGCACTAGATGAAAAGTTAAGGGATCACTTAAATTATTTCAAGTTATTTTTCAAGTTGTTTCAGTTCATCCTGTGGAGGACACAAAGGACTGTAACAACTTTCATGGCAACCCACTTAAACGCTGTTGTGAAATTTTCAGTGAACAGAGGTAATCCATCCAATCCAGCCAGATTGCAAGGATGGCTAAAAATCATCACAGTAATCATGAAGAGAAAAAAGCTAATTAATCAAATAAACAAATATTATTAAAAATATACATATTTGCGTTGGATCAGGTTTGTCTTCCTCTGCTGCCGCCCCTTGCTGCCCTATTTTTAGCTAATAGGGCAGCCCCCCCCAATGATCTAATCTAAAACTCTGCAACTGGATTAGATCAGAATCACTCATGCACAAAACAGAAAATAGCACTAAATGATCCCAGAACTACAGATGTTATCAAATTCAGATGCTAGTGAGTAAGTGGGGTAAGTAAAGTGTAAGTGGTTAAATTGGCCTCTCTCCAGTTCTCTGATGGATACAAGGCCAAACACACAACCATGAAAGTAATGGAAGACAATGGTTTGATTATAGAATATTAAACATTCATCAGTTAACAAATTAACAGTGACAAGGATGAACCAATGTGGAGGTTTCCAACACTGATGGCAGTAAAAGGACTGACTAATCCTGACTCTCACGGACACATACTGTTACTCATTGTCAAAAGGAACAGATGGACCAGTGACATGAGTTTTACAGAGAAAGCATCTGGCTGCCTCATGACAAGGAAACTGGATGCTTTGAAAGCTGGTGTGATGCAGTCTAATGTCTTCAAAGAGTCTCAATCTTGGCACCGCTGCCACGTCACGTTTCAGCGAACCTCAGCTGAACTGTTCAACAGGACCAGGCGACATTAAGATGTGCATATCAGTGGAGGATAGCCATGTTCGCACAGTGGGATTAGGCCCTGCAGAATGCTACAATGCTGGGAGTGAGAAGCTGAGTGTAAAGGGGAAGAAGCGCCTAATGTCTGCTGCAACAAAATATGCTGCAGTAGTAGCTGCTCCATATACTTAACTCCATATACTGCTGGGTTTACTTTATAAGAATGCATCATCATTTTGAAATTGATCACGTTTGATGTTTAACATCCTGACCCATGCCAGAAGGTGTGGCATTAATGTACATTAGCTGCATTTCCACATGCTCCTTTAGCAGCTTTAAAGAGGCCATATGGAGCGTTTGGGTTTTCCCTTTTCCTTTAGTGTATTATACAGCTTTTTAGTGCATGTAAAGCATCTGCAAAGTTACAAAGCCCAAAGTCCATGCCAAAAGGAGATAAACACTCCTCCTGAACTGCCTGAAAGGCCTCATCAGCAGTCCAGGCTTTTCTTTCAATGCCTGTGTACGTCACTATATAACACAGCACCACCTCCAGCAAGGCAGCCTCCTTTTGCTTGGTGCCTAACCTGCTCACTGAAACCTAGTGAATCGATCTCACTGTCTGCCTTTGTTATGTGAAGATGTCGAAGGTACGAGCAAAAAAACACCAATTTCGTTCCACTTCATTTTTCATTTTCTCTGTTGTTGGCTGTAAGAACAAACACAAATGTCCTTATTTCCTCCCACCATCTGAGGATGGATACAGTGGATTAACTTTATTTGGAAATATGAAAGAAATGTTACCACAAAGACTTGGAAAGTATTGTGTGTGCATTTTACTTCACAAGACTGCTGTGTCAACGACGGCCAATAGCAGTTCAAGCTCAAGGATGGCAGAAATACCGGTTGTGTGTGACCTGACTTCAAGCTTTGAAGCTGTGAGTTTTTCCATGTTTTAAGTTATCTGACTGTGAACTTGGTGTTAGCATGCGACTTGGCTGATGTGGTTTCTCCCCAGGCTGCTGGGATGTTGAACTAATGATGTTAAATTCAAGGACTGTCAAGACAAACTGTGTGAAAATTGCGATCTAATATGGGCTTTTTGCTTGGACAATTTTCTTTATTTCTATAGCACTTTTCAAAACAGAAATTAGACAGTGCTTTACAGGAAGAATGAAAAAGGCAAAACCTATCAAATAAAAGACATAAAAACAACTGAAAGCCAAAGAAAACAAATATGTTTTAAGAAGCTCTTGTGCACTGATTTGGCTGATTTTTGAGCTGCCCTCCACTTTTGTGGTTTTAAATGTGCTTACCGCTATACAACATGTGGCCTTGGAGAGAAACATCAGCTTTGATATCAGTGATAATGGTGTAGTGTGAAGAGTGACATGCTTGAAGGTTTCAACCCATAGAGAGCAGTGCAACATTAATTTACAGTTACAGTTAATTACAGTGACAATATCAGATTTCTTACCTTATCTAGCTTTGCCTCAATCTCCACAACCTCCGTCTCCACCTCATCAATATTTGCCCTAAAAAACAAAAGCAAGAGAAGCTGTTAGTAATTGCACACCGGTGTGTAACTGTATGACTGAAAGAAATTCCATTAAGGTCATTTATCTGGTTGAGAAGCAGCCATTCTGCAATCTGCTTGTGATTTCCCACGCTCTCAGAAAGCACCAGGAGTCCCCATAAATCTGTGAGTGACAGATGGAGTTTTGCACAGTCAAACCCAGACATGTTCGAGCAGCAACAGGCGAGACAGGCGAGAGGGTTTGGGTGTGCTTTAAGTGAGTGAGACGCCGTCCGGGGAGCAGTTCAGCAAAGTCAAAACAAAGTGACAGACAAGGTCTCTCTACAATGAGACGAACATGTCTGTCTGGTTTATCCCAAACCCCAATCCACCTACCCACTGTCAACACCACCAACACTAATGCCACACCCAGAACCACCGAGACAGGTGTGATTTACACCCAGAGGCTCACAGCTGCCTCTCCACACACTGATGTCAATAAGGAGTATTGGATCTCTCTTTACGTGATGTGTTCATTTCTATCTGCTGCTGCAAGTATCTGTTTCAAACTGCACAGTGGGACGTTGTGGTTTCATTGCAGTATAAATATGATCTATTGCCAGCTTCTTCATATAATCACAGCTCTGCATCGCTCAACATATCTTCTCATTTTTAGCCACACTGGCGTTGTGGCTCGAGGGATGGAGTCACTCTCCCTTGGCCCAAACTGACACAAACATCTGTTGAAGGAATTGCCATGAAATTTTCTACAGATATTCACGGTCCCCAGAGGATGAATCCTACTAGCTATGATGATTCATTTCTCTTTTTTAAAGGTCACATTTGTCTGGTTTTGCCTTGTTTTTTGTGTTGAAAAATAGGTCAATGAATATTTTTGCTTACAAGCACTTCTAAAGAAGTGTATTGGTTTGCTTTCTCTGAAACACACTTAAGACTCGTTTTCCATTTGATATCAAGGAGAAAAACTGAACAGCGCTGCACACACAGCAGCACCGTGATGAGACGATGTGTGGCATATATCGGCCACAGCTGGCAGGATAGAGAACTTGTATCTCTGGCTCATCTCTTTCTCTCTGGCCTTGGGTGGATTAGCCTGCCTGGCAGGGCTGCGGCGAGCTCAGGGGACGAAGGATGGCGCGTGCTCTCGTCCTCCACTCTCCACCCCCACAGCTTTCTACTCTCACCATCTCCTTCCATAAGGATTTGAGGGAGCGTGAGAGGGGGGATATTTCCAGAGAGGAAATATCTGTCAAAAGCTCCAACTCATGCAGAATGGAAACATACATAACTAAAATAATCAATACCATATTATTCCACATGTGGATACGTGTTATTGTAACCTCAACTGATCTCCGACTGAACAGCCTTCAGCCCACCACACCCAGGGATAATCTTGCTGTGAGCAAAGCTGTTTTCATTGCTGATGTCATTTTTGAAACTGCCCATTTTTTGTGATAATGCAGAGCTTAGCAGGCTCTTGCATTTCAGGAGGCTTGTTCCTCCTCACGCGTTTCAGCAGCAGCCAGACTGAGTTTGACACATCATTTTGATATTATATTTCGAAATGTCCATCGATACCAAACACAGTTCTTGAGTGACCCATCTAAATGAGCAAAAAGCAGAGACTTTCAGAAGCATCCATACGTATTTTTTAAATATAAACCGCAGTGTTATTTTGCAGCACTTTTGACCTGATGACATGTTTCAATTAAGTTATAGTTAATATTCAGTTGTGTTTATTCTCACATAAAATCATACTGGTGGCTCTGCATGTTTTTGCATGCAACTCAATCAATTATATCACTGCCAGACATTTTCAAAGCAACAGTGTTTTGATCTGTAGTATCAATGTCAAGACAATTTTTACACAGCCCCTAACAATATTCGTGTTTTTAAGGGAACACATCATGAACACTATGGGTTTCAACAGCTGAATCTCAAATCCCGTTCAGCGCAGTGGTTCCTATCCTGGAGGTCAAGAACCCATAGTGGGTCACAAGATGGTTAACGATGGAGGAGGAAGATGGAAAGAGGAAGACAAAACATTCCTACTACAAAACATTTTTTAAATCGTTTCTGGCTTGTCTGCACTTTTCACTTTTTCCCTTGTGAAACACTGGAACGTTTACCTCTTCAGAAGTCTAAAAACTTCAGATGATGACAGGGAAAGATTTTGGTTAAATTGCTCACAGTTTATAGGCAACCTGTTACGAGGGGTCACCAGTCAGCTCAGCCAGGCAATAAAGGGACACAAGCCGAAAAGGTTGGGAACCAGTGCCTTAGTGACGTAAAACCCTGCATTAATCCACCTAAGAGAGCTTCATGTATGTGGGGTTGAGGACATGATGGTGTAAAAAATGTTTCAAAGACTATTACATCTTGTCAGATGCAGAGGTATGAGACAAACACTGAATGGATTTATATTATATTTATATGGCAATAAAAGGTCCAAATTTAAAAGGAACTGAATAATAATACAAAAACATTAAACCTTAGTTGTTTTAGTTGAAAAAAATACAAAACACAAAGGTCAACACTGGGGATGCTACTGGGTTCCGTCCATCCTTCTCCTGCACAGCGCTGCTCTAAACGCAGATGAACCAGCGAGGCTCCACATAGTGACGGCCCAGCTAGCTGCTCCAGATGTGCCGACTCTGTCTCGAGGGACAGCTGCTCCTGCTGAACCCCCTCCAGGCTGTAACCCCCACTGCCCCGTCTCACTGCACATGCCTCCCATAATGGATGCACACAGCGCCCCGGGCCTGTAGCCACAGCAACCATCTCCTAAGTGGGCCGCGGAGGTCCCCGATGTGCTTGTGAGTTGACCCTTATTCACACCACAGGGAGTGGAGAAGCTAAGTAGATGATAACATGACTCGCAGCACAGCTACTGTGACAAAAGATGAGCATTGCTGCACCATTAAAACCTCATCAGGAGACTATTAAACACACATCCAGTCACCAATTGATTCAATACTCATTAGGGCAGATTGAAGTTACACTCGCCTGTTAGTGTGCAGGGTTAGTCTGTGATCATTTATCTGAGGTGGAACGGTACAGTTAAGCAGCAGTGTAAAAACATAATGAACGCTGAGATTGTGCTGAGTAAGCTGCAGATCCGGTGGTTTCTGGCTGGTGACATGCTGACGGGGCGTCCAGAGGAAGGCAGAGGTTCTGTTTACTGACCCAAAGTGGGAGAACACATTTTTCTTTTAATTCAGGAGCTGCCACACGTCTTTACTAGTTTCACATGATGCTATGTTAAAGTCTTTGTAGATGATGTATAAAATAGCATGAAATAGAAATACTCAAGTAAGGTATAAGTACTGGATTAAAGTGTGTCTTGGCTGCTGCGTGTGAACCGGATGGCTAAGAGCTCAGAGAGATGCAGCTGGGAACAGATGCCCCAAAGGGTTGTGTTTTGGAGGGTGAGTCAAAGCAGAGCAGCCTGGTGGCCTGGATGGAGAAGGAGCAGGTGGGATGCTGAGGAGAGAGCCAACACTGGGTCCAGGTAGTGACCCTTAAAATACAGCCGTGCTCCCCCCGACCAAACCACCAGCTGGGGCACACTGACTGAACAGACACTGGCCCGCTGGGGGAAGCGAATTAGCCTATGAGTGATGCAGTGGTGTCGGCGGGCTCTCGTCTCTCTGCCAGCATACAAATGAGAACAGCTGTAGAGCAGACTACATACTAACTTCAAGTGATCCTCAGCAATCAGCAGACTGTTTGATATCAATCTGCTGTTTGCTCTCTCCTGCACTCTTCCGTATCTTTAATCTCTTTCATCTCTGCTTTGAATCTTAATTCAAAACCTTCCACAGAAGGTTTCACAAGTGTGGAGAATAAGAGAGGGGACAGGATGTGGGGTGGAGGAGGGGGAACTGAGGGGTTGGAGACGGGGTGGCCCTGACTGTCTGAGGACACCATTGTGACAAAGCCACTTCCTGTCAAGAGAAACGGCAGCATTTTGCTATAATATTGATTGCTTTACTGTGCTCGTTGAGGCTGGATTGCAGGGCTGAAAGGCTGATCAGAGGGGGGGGTGGGATCCCTGAGCATAGTCCCTTCAGCTACGTTGAACAGAAGCTCGGGTTATTCTTAGCTGCATGGCTCCTAATGCCCTCTGCCCTTCCCCATCCCCCTCCTCCAGACCACTACAGGAACTGATGCAGGGTCAAGGAAGCACCCCTGGCTATGCAATGCCAAGCAGTTAAAAACAAACCCACTCACCCACCTCCTCACACACTCGAACGTTTGCTAAACTCCCAAACAGTGATTGTCCGACACAGTTTATCCAAATATTGAACAGGTGTGCATGGTAAGAACCATACTCCACATTAAAAGAGTTTGGACAACGGTGTGTTCTTTCAGCCTTTTCAAAACCAAAATGCAACAGCAGAAATGTAAGAAACTGATTGTTTTTAAGGTCAAGCTGCACATCATTAACAAGCTTCATTTGTTTGTGGGGTGACTGGATATGATATAATAATCTATAGTAAGTCCTGTTAACATCTGGCACATCCACAGTGTTGTATTTCCTCACCTTACGGAAGCCAGTCTTGGATGCTATAGAAGAGTTTAAGCTCATGTTTGCAGCTCTGTCCTGCTTATATTAGATGTTTTTTGGATTGGACAATTGAAATCCAGCAGCTAATGTTACCCTAGACAGCGTAACACTCAACAAACACAATGGTGGTCTTTATCCTCAAAGTCTTTCCTCTGGTACAATTTGAAAGCAGGCAAACAAGTCAAATTTCATATTTTTCCTTATCATACTTACAGGGCTTACTCACCCTATGCTTCAATATAAGAAACAAACCAGGCTGTTTCTTTATGTCTTCTGGATCATTAGCAATTGAGGATGCTGACTTTTTGCCTGGGACGTCTTAGCTTTGGCCTCAGTCTTAATAATTGATATCATGTATGCAGCCAAGTGCATTTTTAAAATGTCTTTTACGGGAATCTCGTCTTAATACGAGTCAGCTGGAGACACATATTCATTATGCAAACAGACCATTTTGCCATTCTTAACCTAGATCTTATGACCTCCAAAGAAACGTTTGCACTCACCCAGTTGGCATCACATTTATATCATCATCCTAATAATTTAAGAATCACAATGCGCCATAATCTGTTGTAACCCAATCCTAATGCATTTAAGGTGCAGAGGGAGTTCAAATGTCTCCGCTAATACCCTCCCCAACATGTGTTCAAAGCCCTGACTATTGTTTCATAAGCCCAGGCTTTCATTTCCACTTGAAAGCTTAGATGTGCTCCTCATACTTAAACAGGCCTGTTTTCTGTCCTGAAAGAGGAGAGAGCTCAGCCGCGTTGTAAACACCCCTCGCATTTCTGCACCAGACTACAGATATCAAGCGCGCCACTGTCGCTGCATTAACCTCAAACCCTCGTCAACAACACACATCTGTACTAATGGCTTCTCAGAAGTGACATGTCTGCTGCAGCAATAATTACTCATTTATGCTCCGATGACAACATGCTGGAGGCCTGAACATCAAGCCGTCGATGAATGCTTGGATTTAGCTGCATGTAGTGGATGTGCGGCATCCATCACGGGGTTAACGTGTATGTCTCAGGACAGGTGCTCACATCAGTTATGTCAGTATTTATATTAAAGCCTGGTTGCTCGTCTACAAGTTAAGGTTAGTGCTCACCATCCCCCCCTCTGATTGCCTGCTGTGCCAAATACTTGTATGTAGCCAAACAGCTGAGTGGCAGCCATTCACCAAGCTCCATTCCTACGGCAGCATTCATCCACTCTGGCAGACAGACGACCCTCCCAGCCCACCCACTCATTCAGTGGACTCAATACAAGAGACCACCAACACTCCCACCGAGCTATTTCCTCACAGGGGCCTCGTGTGTCTGATCTCCGCCGGATTCTGTAAAGACACAGTCTGGGGCTGAGTTCAGAAGAGGACGGGACCTTCGAAGCTTCAGGGTCACATGGTTGCACATTAGTGTTGAAACAATTAATCAATGAATCAAGTTGATTACAATGGTCATTTAACGACATAGGTCATTTATTTAACTGTTTCCAGCTTCTCAATCATGAAGTTGGTTGGTTGATGTTTGGTTCTGCATTTTTCGCTATGTCTGATGAGTAATCAAAAGAAATAATTGATTGATAGTATCCATTGCAGACCTATTTCACAAGCAGAGAAGAGCAGAGCAGCTAATTAGAAATAGTAATTAAAATAGTAAATAAAAATAGTAATAAGATGTCTTCAGATGCCTTATTTTGTCTAACAAACAGTCTAAAACTCAAAAATATTCAGCCTACGATCACATAAGACAAAGAAAAGCAGCATATCACTGGAGCTGGACGTCGGGATTGTTTGGCACTTTTACTTGAATAATGACTTAAACTTAATGATTATCAAAACAGAAACAGAATTTTCTGTAAACTGACTAATAGATTAATCAGATAATAACAACAAACGACAAAATGAGACATTTGCTACTGTTTAAATAGTTACGACCATTTTTCATGACTTTTTGACATTTTCTACATTGAACAATTAATCAATTCATCGTGGTGATGCCTTATAATGTCTTGTTTTGGTTGACCAACAGTCCAAACTCAAAGACAAGTTTACTGTCAGAAAAGAGTAAGACAGTCAGAAATATTCACATTTGAGAAGCTGGAACCAGTGAATCTTTTTTAATTGACTAAAATTTCCATCTCTATAAGTGATTATACGAGTAATTGAAAAATAATCAACAGGTTCGTCAAAAGTGAAAATAGTCATTGATCTATTTCACAGACCAGCTGCTTTTGTCATCAGATGTAATAATGATGTGTTATATGAGGCGGTCATGCCTTAAACTGCAAAAACAGACACAAATCAAATTTGGAGAGATAAAAAAGCAAAGCTCTTTCAACATTAAACCAGACAAAAGTAAAATCTGCTTCCCTTCACTCACTTTCTGAACAGTAAAGCGTGTGCCCGATGTTGTGCTATCTAAATCGGCCAAGATGAAAGCCAAACCACACACTGCCCTGAAGGCTCTTAGCGAAGCAGTGACTAAATCGACAGTGACTGGCCTGACTGCCACCTGACCGAGCTTGTCCTCATGGAAAAGCCAAAAAAAATATTTTAGCAGAAGGGCATATGTGTCCCCTCTCTAGCAACAATGAAAGGCCTCATAAATCACTGACAAGGACAGAGAATCATGCAGGCCAGAGCAGGACAGCTACGTCTGCATGAAAAGTTATAAAAACACTCCGACTCAGACAAAGTGGATCTACTGTCAACCACAAAAGCAGAAAATAGAATAATGCAGCAGTGTTAAAATTAACTCTATTGAACTAATTCTGCACAGTTTTGTTTTTCATGCAATAAGAGGCTTCTGAAATGTAAATTAGATTAGATGAGGCGGCTCAAAATAGATATGAATGTGTGTCCATGCTTCATATTTTCAGCAACAATTTTCAAGCATTTTAGTCTGGTTCAGTCTGCAGCTCTAAACTGAGCTTAGAGCTGCAGACTGAACTATATTGTGAGATTTGTGGGGGTAAAAAAAGTCATCCTTCCTACAGGATCCTGACTGGGACAAAACAACCGAGTTTGCAATAAACTGACAAGTAAAACATGGCAGTAAAGACATATTGTACATAGACCAGAACAACCACTTGACTGTTCCAGGCTTTCACTTCAACTTAAACAGCTACCAAATGGAGGGATAGTTTACAATACCAATTACCCAATGAATGACGATAATAGCTGCATGATTTAGGCTCACCTTCACCACTGGGTTTGAATAAAACTGATGCAGGGTGGTCATCTATCATCCTGTACTTTGTCATCTCAGAGGGAGAAGGCAGGTGTGCCATCACAGCTGTCACGCCAGGTGAGCCAGGTGTACCCACCATGCCTATAGGCAGCCTGTGACCCACAACTCCCAGTAGAGCTACAACTAACGACTATTGTCATTACTGATTAATCTGCCAATTACTTTCATGATTAGTTGTTTACTCTATAAAACATCAAAAAATTTGAAAAATGCTCATCACAATTTCCCAGAGTCCAAAGTCTTCGAATCGCTTCCTTTGTCCAACCAATAAACCAAAACCTTCAATTACTATCATAAAAGACAAAGAATGAGAAATTTATACATTTCAGAAGGTGGAACCAGCAAATGTTTGACATTTTTGCTTGAAAAATGACTGAAATAATTAATTGATTATCAAAATAGTCGGCGAATAACTTTTTCTATCAATTGACAAATTGATTAAATCAACTATTCCTTGCTGCGCTGCTTCCCAGTCCGTGCAGTATTTGGACCACATTTTTCACATTTACAGACTGACATCAACAAAGACTCCACCAAACCTGAGGAAGTCTGAAACCAGCAGGATCTGCATGTGGAGCCCAGCTCAGCTTTCTGTAACAGGCCACCATCAGAACATCTCTCATTTAGTCTGGACTGGAAAGAACGGGAGATTGAAAGACCCGGGGTCGAGGAGGTAAAGGAGTCAGACTGCAGGAAAAGGGAGAACTTGAATCCGTCTGATAATACATATTTGTCTCTCTTCGGTGCACAAGGCCTCTCCAAAATCAACACTCCTCATGTTTTGTTCTAACCGAAGGCGATATCTAGTCTGGCAGCGGGTTGAGCACTCCACCTTAGATGACCAGTCAGCCTGCTGTGGGTGAACTTTTGCCTGTCTGCTCCCTAACACCTCCTCCTCCTCGGCCCCTGCCACACCCCTGCCAGCTCTCCCTCCCACATGCTCATGGGTTGGCTGTGTGGTGTTTCTCTGCACGCCGCAGACCACAGCACATAAATCCTGAGGGAGCAGGGCCTGATGTGTCTCCTCAGAAATCAGCCCAAAAACACTAAAAAAACAAAGTCGCAAACACATCTGGTGTTTGTTTTATCCAATGAAGCCACAAACACAAGCAATACTTGAAATACATATTTCAAGTGCTTAAAAATAAAGGCTTTAACTAATGAGTTTTTGAAGGCCAACACTAACACCAAAAGGACTGACTGATTAATGCCAGCGTTAAATATCTTTATATGTGAACATTCCGACGCTCAGCGTCTCACCCATAATTTTCTACTTTGAAATGACACTTAGATCTTCACTGGACTCTGTAGAACCAAGGAAAACTAAGAGTAAGAAGAAGTCAACAAAAAGAAACATTAAAAAAGAGACAAAATAAATTTCATTGCTGCTTTTACTGACTGATTTTATGTAGCTGTGGTCAAAGAAGACCCTCAATCATATTAACAATATCCCATATGTAATAAAGGGCCAATATTGGTCGGATATATTGGCAAACAAATATAAACCCTGGTGAAAGTAACATTTTTATGATTTATCTAAAGGGGCTGTGAACTCCTCTACATGAGCCAGCTCTTGCTATGTCTTCATTGTGAATCAGATACAGCATCCATCTATTAAAAGTTATTTTAAACTATAAAAAAAAAATAATAATTTAAAAGGGGTATTCCAAAAATTTTGTATGACAGACTCACAACAGACTTAAATGATTGAAACTAATGCAGATGAGTTCGATATATCCTGACTTGTAGTTCCTAGTCTGACCCAAAAACACCAGATCTTACTTTTCCCATAATGCAACTCCATCATTAGATTCCCTTGAAATGTGTTCATCACCATACCTCCAGTTTGTGATACAGACTTTCTTTTACAAACTAGTATTCTCCAAGATATTACACAGCTGTTGTCACAAGCTCGAAGGTGATGAGTAAACTTGCGTAAAATAGGTGGAATGCCCCTTTAAGAAAAGAGTTCTTGCATAAAAATAAAGCAAGATAATCTGGAAGATCAACATGTCTTTTCATACTGTTAGTCACACGTTTTGTTACAGAAAAAGCACAGAAAGAAATATAATCACATATTCTCTCTGCTGTTACAAACGCTCCTCCTGTATCAGGCTGTGAGTGTCTTGTTGGACCTTGAACAACATGTGTGCATATTTTCAGACCCTCCCTTGGCGAGAGACATTAGTTCTGGCGCTGTCCAACGACCAACGGTTCACAGGCAGTAAAGCAGCCAGGCAGGCAGTCCCTGAGCTGGGGATAACATTCCCACCTAATCTGAGCAGATGAATCCCATCTTCTAAAAGTGCACATGGAGAGAACAGACATTCTTCAGCAGAAACACTCAAATCAAACACGACTTCTACAGCCAAGCTCAGTCCTGCAAAATCTCTGGCCAGGGGCTGTTTGCTGACACGTCCAAGGAGAAAGTCAGAATCAGGTTTTCATTTGAACACAACTGTTCATTACAAATTCAAGTGTGAAAACTATCAAATTAAAGGAATAGTTTGATATTTTGGGAAAAACACATGAGCTTTCTTGCCCAAAGCTATATGAGTGGATTGATACCACTTTCATGCCTGTCCATTGCTGACATGCTCACAGACAAGACTAACATGCAGATGTTAAACAGGGATATACCATGTTTACCATTTTAGTGCTAGTACAGCTGAGGGTAATGGGACTTTGGACAAATCACCAAAGTTATTATGATTAATTCTGAAGGGAACATATCTCTACAAAATTGCATGTTGAGACATTTAACTCAAAACCACAACAGTCAATCTCATGGTGGCACTAGAGGAAAGTCAGAGGTTCGTCAAAGACAGTGGGATTCATCCTCTGTGCATCATAGATGTCTGTGCAAAATTTCCTGGCAGTCAATCCAGTAGCTGTTGAGATATTTTGGTCTGGCGAAACGTGACGGACTGACAAACCAACAGCCGCTAACGTGGCCAAAAAACTATTCAGAAATCATTGCATCTTTTCCTTCGTCAAAACTTCATGTCCCAGCAGCTCTTTCGCAAGGTACCCACTCGTGCACACATACAGTAAATGCTGGCTGCCAAACCCTGACTCCTGACCCTGCAGCGACCCTGTGAGCGACCCGGCAGGCAGCTGGGGAGCCATCAGCGGCCCCCTGTCTGATCACAGTCCAGAGTCAGGCAGCAACGAGGTGCACAAGAAGTGGGTCAGCCTGCCAAAAGAAAAAAACTGTCTCCCCTTGTTTGCTTCACAGCCACAGAGAGAGAGCAACAGCTGAAGTGGCCTTTCGCGCTCTTTCTGAAATCCAGCCCGTTCAAATTCAAAGCAGCTAACAGAAAGACCACATACAGACGGATCCATCAACTGCAAGACATTTACATGACTTGGAAGAAAGCAAATAAACAACTTGAGATAAAGATATCACTCAATGATAAAAGACCCTTTCAAGTACAAAATGTGCAAGTGTGACAAGCACGTCTGTCTCCACCGAGATTTTTTTTATGTCTAAAATAACAAAAATGGCATTGTTTCCATTTATAACTCGTCTGGTTGGCAGATTTGTAGAGCAGACAAATGGCAAAACATCTGGATTATCTAATTTTAGCTTCTACGCAGACAGATTGATTTAAGGGTGCATGACCCAAGTAAATCCAGAGTTATTAGCTGAATTTTAAAGCAGAATTCTTCCTGCTTGCGTCAAAAATATGGACAGAAGAGTCGAAGCACAAGCCCGAAAGTCCACAATTATACAGTAAAGCTAAATGCCCGTAATGTGGCAGAAAGTTTCTCTCCTGCTGCATCAGAGTTGTGAGGGTTTTCTTTCCTGTGTCAGCCTTTCCACTAATATTTCAAAGCTTTAACTATGGGTCAGCTGTGGAACAGACGTCTTCTGCACAATATCGCCTTTCATTCTGTAGTCAGACAGCTGGACAGATTTCAATACTGAGGACAGTCATATGAAAGACTCAAAGTGTCTAAAACCAACTTCACATCTGAGAGGAAAACATTTTCCTCACACTGTTGATTGTCTAAGAAGAAACATCTTGTCAGAGCATCTGGAGCTGCAAACTGTACCGTGTGATCAAATGACAGAGTCAAACAATTGCAGCATTATTTGAAAGTTTAATTTGAGGCATTTTGAAGGATAAGTCTGGTGATATTCTATATTTTCTACTTTTTTGTCTGGGTATCCAAAGTCTAATACAACTTATTCCTCTGTGGCATAGAGCTCTGTCGTTGGCCAAAGACTGAAAGACATCAATGACATAAACGCTCAGATTGCACAACATAAATAAAGCTGAATGTGATAATTTGCTAATCGTTTTTTGACATATACTCAATATATGTTTATTCTGAATTTGATGGCAGCAACACATTTCAAACAAGTTGGGACAGGAGCAACAAAAGACTGGGAAAGTTGTGGACTGATTCAAAAACACCTGTTTGGATCATTCCACAGGTAAACAGGTTCATTGGTAACAGGTGATAGTATCATGATTGGGTATGAAAGGTTCATCCTGGAAAGATGTGGAGATTACTACATGGGCTCAGGAACTGCTGTCTACAATTCTACAATTTAATTTAGTATACACTTTATCCAAAGCAACATCTGCAAACATCAGTGTTTGTAAATGAAATCCTATTTCATATGAGTATTTGCTCATTTTCTCTGTTTCATTATCATTGTAAATTGTATATCCTCTTGTTTGGACCCTGTTCACCCTGGGTTATGAGAAATTGTGAAGGACATTTCACCTGATTTTCTGACATTTTATATACACCTGAAGACAGATTATTCATAGAAAAATAATCATCACATTAATCAATAATGAGAATACCTGTAGGTTCCAGCCCTATTTTTAAAACAAACCTCTAGAGATTTAAAATTTCACAGGAAGCACATTCAGTTATTCCCTAAGGATGATGTAAACATTTTCCAACTTTCACCACAGACAGTGGAACACATATCAAACTCTGTTGGTTGTAGGAAGGTTAACAAGTCAGAACAATCTGGCATCTGACTGTAGATGCTCTCTCCTAAAACTGTGATTTCAATTCTGTCTTGGAGGACAGATTTAATGTGGTTTGTTCCTTTAGCAGTTTTCCACACACCATTCATGTCTCTAACAGCCTCTGGAGCTTTGTGGTTGGTGCTCTATTAGCTACTAATACATGGCCAGTCTGTACTGAACACTACAACCACAGCGCAGGAGATTATAGAGATCAGTTATCAACAACTGATGACACTCACAGTCCAGACAAAGAGCCGAATCTGCTGTGTCTAACACAACAGTAAACTCAGATAGGAGGAGGTCGATCGAGACAGAGGTTTCTATAAATGCATATTTACAGAGAATCTGGAAGCAGCCATGTGTTGGACTTCCTGCTGACAGCACGGTTCTTGGAAGCTAAACAGGAATGCAGCTGAAAAAAGGGACAATGAATGGGAACGTGGCCAGCGAGTCTTGGGAGACCTTGACTTGTTGTGGGTCAGCGGTGAAGTCACTCTGGAAATCCCGTAAACAACAACTCCCACTTTGATATCAACAACAGCAAGAAACAACAATCCAGCTTTCACTCTCACATCTTTAATGGATAAAACGTCAGCGTGAACAAAACCACTGCTGGAGTGATGCAACAGTCTGTAACTGGACTTGACCGAATATCACATTCAAATGATTGTTTTTTTTAACACACCACAGTATCTTTCTGCTCTTATTGAGCAATGGCAGGCTCATACCACAATATAAACAGCTAAAACAGACTGAGAACCTGAAAGCTGCTGAAGGTTTAACATTTAAAGTACTGAGACAATTTGTTGACTTTTCAATTACTCAATAAAATGAATGAGAATAAATTCATAATCTGAGTAATTTATTGGGTAAAAATGTGCAAATTCTTGCTACTTAAAGCCTCTCGAATGTCAGGATTTGTTTGCTTTTTGATGTTTCATTTCTTCGTAAATTGAACATCGTTGCTGATGATGCAGACGTCACACGATTAACGATTATCAAAAATAAGATCAACAGATTAATCAATAATAAAAATAACTTTCTTTGAGAGTAAATATATATACTCTTAAAGAAAGTTGTTACAAATTTTAATATATTCAAATCAATTCAAAGGCCAGATCACGTCTTCGTTTCATTTTCTTGTCTTTCCAAATTTGGCACACGACATGGAAAAGGGCTTTAATATTGGCAATTAGTCTTTTTGACAAACCAGCCGGGTGTCGCTGCCATACATAACACAATGCCAGCTCCATCCATCCCCCCATCAGCTATGGTGGGAGGGGGTCGCGCAATTAGGCCACTACAGCCCATGGGGAAATGGCACTTCAGACAGGGAGCCAACAAAGACTGACATGTAGAGGAAATGTGACATAGATTAACCCCTTCAGTAGCGCTGACACCACCCTTCTGTTCAGACCTGAATGAGTCTGGTCTGCGAGTACTTCCTGTGCATCATCACCACAAGGGAAACAGACATGGGTGAACAATCTCAAATTGTGTGTTTATTATGACATAGGATGCAAGAGGACGTCACAACAGTATTGTCAGAGTGGGCGGGGAGAGGGACGCTGTTGATCAGTGGGGGTAAACTGGAGAAAGGCTGACAGGCCACAGAAAGGTCAGGATATGAGAGGTCTCGGCTGGCGGCGCAGGTTTATATTAACTCAGGGTGGTCCGAGATGACGGCAACACACAAAAATGTCAATGAAGATATTCAGGACGAGGGAGCCGTAAGGAGGAACACACACACAGAGGATCCAGAAGAGGCCAGGGCTGTGAGAACCGGCCTGCACAATGTTCCATTGAAAGGAGGAAGACAATAAAGCCTACAGACGTGGTGCTTCTCGCAGTCTTTTTCTGGGCAGCGCACCAGGCTAGAACCCGGCGCAGAATAGAGCGCCGCTCCAAAGTCAGCCAATCCTACAGTGTAACACCCTGACATTTTGGTGAAATAGCTGAATTCCCTCAGTGAAAATCCCAACACAGGCGTGATGTGTCCGGCGGTGGTGGGGCTGAGCTGGGAGTCTTCCCGGCATTTTTGTGGGCTAAACATGCAGCTTGGCTTGCACTAGAAAGGCATACCAGACGTGTGAAGCATTCAGCTCTTTCCTGTCTGAAAGCTCGAGAGATGGTGCTCACAGAAACAACAGCTCAGAGGACCGCCAGCTTCCACATGAATTCTGCTGATTTCCATTTTCATTCTGAACAGACTCGAAACATGAAAACTTTAACTGGATGTCTGCCGTTTTACATTTGATACAAAAATCAAACAACTGCCTTGGAGACAAAGAGCAAACAGCAGATTGATAGTTTACATTAGCACATGGAGCTGCTGTTTTTCCATATGTCACGTGAACGTCGCAGTGTCAAAGACAACAGGAGTGGTGATGGATCCTGTCACTTCCTTATGGATTTCCCCCAGGTGTTTCCTCTGGTCTGAAGTCAGCAACATGTCCCTGATGTCATTCTCTGGCTCTCCTCCATGACCTATGACCTCTGTCCATCAGTGCATGAACCTGAATGTTGATGTGAGTCCTGTGTCAACCAGCAGAGAACTAACCGTACCCTGACACCATCAGCAAGGAAGCACAGTCAGCAGACAAGGCCAGGGAGGATGCTGGGGATGCACGGATCCCAACAACTGGAGTTTTATTGCTCACCCTGAGATGGGAGCTTTAAGTGTAGATAGAAGTTAAGACAAGAATAATTTTGTTAATTTTCCTGAAACCCACCAATTGTGTGAGAAAAATCCAACTGAATAAGAGCAGAAAAATCAACTCTGGCACTGGATGTGCTGAAAACAATGAAAGAGTGCAGTCAAGTGAAGCGTATCCGTCCTCAGTTAACAACGCTGAGACATGGCACTGAAAATTACTCTCTGAGGAAATACAGCTAAAGCAGTTCTGCCAGAATCAGAGTGAAGAAACAGCAGAATTTACAGTTTTGTGAGAAAAAAATGAAGCCAAGTCACGGCTCGTTGGTCCCTTCACCAAACCACACTCTCCAGGGAGAACCACAGCAAATACCAACAACAGAAAACAATGAGAAACGAGTGGAATGTAAAATTCAAGCTGATCTGTATGTTTAGTAATGCACCAAGGAGTATGATCCCAACTGCTGCAATGATTAGTTGATTAATCGATTGAAACAAAATTCATTGCCAAATACTTTCAGAATCGAGTAACAGTTCAACAGTTTTTTAAGCAAAGATGTAATTTGCTGCTTTTCTTTGTCATTCATGATAGTAAATGAAGGTTTTTGACTGTTGGACAAAAGAAGCCATTAGAAGACATCACTTTGGGCTCAGGGAAATTGTGATGAGCATTTTTCTCCATTTTTTGACACTTTGAGACTAAACGATTAATCGAGAAAACAATCAGCAGACTAATCGATTAGAAAAATAATCTTTACTATGTCGGACTGCAACTAACTTTTTATCATTAATACATTTTAGTTAATAATCCGTAAAATTTCAGGAAATAATGAAAATGTCCATCACAGTTTTCTCCGAATGAAATCGTGCCCAAGGTGACGTCTTCCAACGTCTCGTTTGGTCCAAAACAGCCCAAAATCCAAAGGTAAACAGTTTACAATGACACAAACAGATAAAACCAGCAAACAGCTGCATTTTTGCTTGAAAAGTGACTCCACAAGATTAGAGTTTGAGTTTTTCACCCTTTAGTCTGTAAAGGTCAGAAAAGTGAAAAAAGTAGATTCTCAGAGTTCAAAGTGATGATGGAGCGTCATGACACCCAACAATAGGGAAAATCTGAGAAACAGTTCTACCTTTAATCGTATCCAGACAATGATTTGACAATTGCTTATTTTATCTGATCCAAAACCCAAAAGCTGGGCTGAAACTATTTTCCTTATCGATTAATCTGTCATTTGTTTGATTAACTGATTCACAGTTTGAATCTTTAAAACAGACAATAGAAAATACCCCTCACTATTATCCAAGGTGATGCCATCAGATGTCTTGTTTTGCCTGATCAACAGTCCAAATACCAGAAATATTTCATTTACTATCATGTAAAATAAGAAAAAGCACATTTGTTGAGAACCTTGGAACCATGGATTACTTTGAATTTTTGCTTAAAAAATGACCAATGAGACTTCTCAAATATTAAATTTTTTATGAAAGCTTTAAATTTTCAGGTCATTTCAGGTCATATGAGCACTAAAATATTTCTATATCCACTAACTAAAAGCCTGTAAACAACATGTTTCTTCACTTAAACGGTGTTTTTTTAAATTGGTGGAATAAAGAAATGTCTAAGTAAATAATAATCTTCTTGTGTGCAGGGGTGGGCAGTCATTTAAGTTTTATAAACGCTGGAAGTTGTTTAAGGGTGTTTAAGGGATTTATGCTGTGACTCAGGGCTGGGTGTCATAACGGGGGAGTCAGCAACTTCCTCACACCCATCGTCTCCCCGGGGTTCTGCCCTTTACTCTCAACCTGCTTTCAATATTGGAGCGGACTGACGCATTTCCTGGCCTGTCCCTGGACCCGGTTCTGGCCCGGCCGCGACCAGAAGCCTGCCCCCGCACACAGAGGAAGGCAGGGTGGACGGAAAAGGGGAAGAGAAGGGGAGAGCGTGAGGCAGGGAGCGAGAGGGATGGAACAAATCAAAAACAGATGCTTGTACACGTGTGATTCAGCATTTCAAAACGGAGCACAGATGGTGCCAGAGGAGCCCAATCATTTCTCCCTTTATCTCCTCTTCGCACTTTCAGGATTCGCACTGGACGTACAGTCATTTCATATTCCCCAGGTGACCACAAACACACCGCTGTATGGTTGAAATCCACACTTCTTTCAGTAACTTTATCCTATTTCCTGACCCACGGGGTGATAAACATGTAGCATGGGCTGATGTTGACACACCTGGAAACTACCCAGCCACAAGATCAGGGCTTTCCAAGCAGCCCGGTCATCAGGGGACACGTTCAGAGACGTGACTTTAAACAGTGAAATCTGTTAGTCATAACTCTCTGTTCAGCCCTTCTATTTGTCCTGTCAAACACAGATTCAACTATGTGCAAAGCTTATTTTATTTTTCAAGACCAAATACAGGTCATTGTGTCTGCGCTTCAAATGATGCACAGCTACAACTGAAGAGCCAAGCCCAGTCACTGTCACATTTAGAGGGCACTTCCTCACATGCTGTATTTCACTGGAGGGCAAGCTTTTGAAAAACAGAAAATCTCCTCTGGCACAGTCTAAAAACACAGCTGAGAGATGGGTCACGAGATAGGAGGCATGCAGCCATTATGTGCCGAGGAAATTGGGTATTTTCCAATTAGTGTTTTATCTTGAGGTTGGTGAAAAACTGTCCAGGCTAAATGCACCACAGCCCTAATGAGAAAACCTGATATAGATTAATCTGATTTTTAGAACGTAAAGCTTGAACCTCTGCGTCATGTTTCTGGGTCATGCACTCATGAGCGAGGACGTACTTTAAACAATCCAGGCTCTCAAAGCAGTTGAAGCAATAATTGAACATTTTTGGAAATACGCTTATTCGCTTTCTGGCAGAGAGGCAGATGAGAGGATCAATACCACTGGCATGTCTGTCTGTTAAATATCTCTTCCTCATTTTTCCTCCCTGTATGTTTATGACGCAGATTCATCGAGCCCCAGGATAAGTGGAACATTTTCGCTCAAGTCAACACTCTTTGAACTGGTGCGGATGCGTCTTTGCATCTAATCATGTCTTTCCAATGACTTTGTATACAATCATGGCGCCTCGAAAAATCATTTTGCGTTCTGTCTGAACACACAGCCAGCAGCATGTTAGCCTAGCTTAGCATAAAGCCTGGAAACAGGGTGAAACAGCTAGCCTGGCTCTGTCTAAAGGTCAGAAAATCCGCCAAGCAGCATCTCTAGAGCTCATTAATTACACTTTATATCTTGATTGTTTCATTTGAACAAAAGTGTAAAAACATGCAAAAAATAGTCCAGTTAACAAATCTCCTATAAAATGGGGAAGTGTAATTTTTGCTTTTTGTTTTTTAAGCGATTAAACAAGATATAACATGTTAATTAGTGAGCTCTCGTGGTAGGTGTTTTTTGTTAGTTTGGACCAAACCAGGCTGGAAATTTCCTCCTGCTTCCACTCTTGTGCTAAGCTAAACTAACCAACTGCGGCTTCATATTAAACAGGCAGATGTAAGAAAGCAGAAACCAGAAAGCCAATAAGCATTAACGTGATGTGAAAGCAACAAATAATGACTGATCGGAGCAGAGAGGAAGAGAAGAACTGCGCTGCCCTCCTGCTGCAGCCTTCCCTCCAGCACATCTGACAGCTCGACTTTACAGTATGGATAATCCTCCAAGAACATTAGTCAGACTATTTATATTAACTCAGAATTATAGCCCATTTCACAAGGCATAACCCTCCTCAGAGTCACGTTGCAGCTGAGGCTTAACTCCCTCCGTGCAGGGTCAGACAGGGTTGAAGGTGCACAAATGAGACTGGAATCCCTCACATCCAAATGTGAGGAATTCCAGCAACCTGTCATTCACTACGATCTGGTACGCACGTTTTCAGCATGTCTCTGTGTTTCTAGAGGTTTTTTGTTTTTGCACCATCAGGCCTGTCTCTGTGCAAACTGAGGCCCTTCTCTTACATATAGAGGGGAAAGTGGATTTTCCAAACTGTATGAGACATCTGATATCTGCAGCCATACAGAATTGAGATCAGATGTTCAGTCTCCATTACCATAATCCAATCTACTAGGGAAAACAAATGCCGAGTTGTGAGCGATTTTGTTCACCCACACTGTGAAGTAAGACCAAAGGCTTGGATTATCAGTGTTAAAAATCTGCTCAGTGTGTTCCAGTGTGTGTGATTCTGCACTCGCTGGCCCAGCTCTTGTTTTCTAACTCCCCTGCTTCGCATTAGTCATTGCTGAGTTTGTTCTCCATGGGTTGCGATAGGAATACTAATGCCAATTTACTACAACTCGTCCATCATTTAGGGCTCAGGATGTTGCCATAGTGCTGATTCAATGTCTGCAACACAGCATGCGCAACCTGTGGCAACACCGGATGGCTGATTTGAAAGCGAGACAAGAGGATTTGAGCAGAGTAGCGGCCATGAGCTTCAGCAATTAGATTTCATCGCACTTAATAAACTGTTCACTCTCTTGCTGGTTGTCTGCTGACTGATCAAGGTCTTTGTCATCTCTCAGGATGTCCAACAGAAGCAGATTAGCACAGTGTTCAGCATGCAGCACCCTGCTTTTCAATGCTCTTTGTGTGAGCAGTGTGTGAAACGTCTTGCTATTCATTAAAATGAAATGAGAGGGACAGCCAGGGCTCATGTGGTGAGCCCCCTCCTTCAACACAAAAGGCTCGAGGATGACATCATCTCTGCATCCGAAAGCATTTCACCAGGGATTAATCGCCATTTACATAAATCATCAATTAACTTTGTGGATACAGAACACATAATAAGACAGACTATAATACCTTCTGTTGCAAAGGATGAAATAACTAAGGTGTTGGGTGACATGTCTGCAACCTAAGATACATAATTCTGAACAATGTTGTTGCTGTATTTTACTTTCACAAAGGGTATTGACAGATAGAAAGTGCATGATGGAGTGATGCTTAATTTGTTGTTTTCCTACTTGTAGGCTGCATCAACATCCATATATTTGAGTGTCCCAAATCTGAGTGTGATATTTGGATGCTAAAAAGTGTCCTGAAATTCCAACAACTGGACAAAAAAAGAGGTGTCTGTGGCATGCGCACTACTGTTGCTAACATATCCCACAATCCAATGTGCCACATTTTACAGATGCAAAAAATTTAAGTTGTGTGGCTCTACATCTGCCAGTGATGATGCAAAATGATTCATAAGTGTCTGGCATTTCAATTTGCTGCTAAACTACTGAGTGTCTATAATTAGTCATTTCAGACAACATAGTCTCAACTTTGTTGGGAAACTGTTACCACTTAACATGCTAGTATGCATACAGTATATGTCTGACAATTTCTGTAGCTTTGTAGCATTCATACCCGCTTCATGCTGTGATTGGTCAGTTGTGTGGAGCTGAGGCAAGAGCACAATTATTTCTGTCACGTTTAATGTGAACAAATAAGGGCAACAACTGTCTGAAAATGTGCACCGTTATCCCATATTTAAGCAACATTGCATCTCCAATTTCATTATGACGCCGGGTTTTCATTCTTTTCCTTGTGTGTGGCCGTTGTTGGACAATATGACTTAAGACCTAGCTCTGATCGAGCAAAACCCGACCCTTAACCAACAGCTGGACCCATGAACCACCTCTGGAGGAGTTGAGGCAGCAAGCATGTGAAAATCTGGAGGGGATTATATTCACTTGCATGGTGTTCTGGATGGACTGAAGCGTCCCGGACCAGCCAAATGTATTGCTCAACTACTGCAAGAACTGCTTCATTTGGACAAAAAAAAATGTTGAGTCTTGAACACTTGCATGTCTGTTGCATATTCTGTTTGAGTTTACTGAGAAGACCGACACTCAGTTGCCAGTTTATTAGGTACATCCAGCTAAAACTAAGGCAGCAATCAACACTTTAAAACAGTTCCAACAAAAACGGAACATTATAACCTTCATGAAAGGAGGATTTAAGGCAGCACTGTTGTATTAGACTGTATTAGTTTTCTAGTGTATATTCCTTCAAACACTCTGTAATGATAATATATGTGAAGCAACCCTCCAGCAGTTACCCTACGTCCTTTGGAGCCTGGTGAGCTCCAAGGCTCCAAGTGGCAAAAGCCCTTCATCTGGTCTCATTTTAAAAAGATGAAAGCCTTTTCAGCTAATGGTGCCGAGGCTTCTCAGTGGGAGGGCACCAACGCTGTGATTAAGAAATCATATTGCTCCACATATCATTAGATCTGTTTGTAGTCTTTCACATCAGGATGACACCAATTGGACGTTAAGCCTCCAGGTGTGACACCTTGCTGTCCAGGGATTTGTGCAGGCGAATGTGGGCCAATCCCTGATTAAGACACACAGGCCATCAAACTACACGCTGATGCTTTAATCCCCGTCACTGTCATTACCTGGAGTTGTTAGCTCCGGCATGCATAGCTCACTGACGCCCTTAACAGGATGGTGAAAACGCCTGCAGGCCAGCGCCGGAGAGCTTTCTCGCCCATTAAATCAAGCACGCGGATGAATATGAAAATAGCAGAACAAACTCATGTGGGCAGGGAGATGATAGTAGAGCACGAGTTTAATGCGTCTAATGCGGAAATCACAAGCAGAGGTCATTAAATTGTTGCCAAACAAGACACAGGCTTTATGGGTTTTTTGTGGTTCAGACCTAAAATATGCAGCAGAACACATCAATAAATGATGAAGATATCAGCTGCAGTTGCTGTTGAATGAAGCGATGGCTGTGACGGACATCAGCTTGATATCAGCAAAGTGTTTTTCAATTACAATAATGGTGCGTCTCTAACCTCTTAACTGGCCAAAGTCACAGTGTTGGGAGGAGCACTCTTGGCTGAACAGAGGGGCCACTGACACAGATTCAAGATGGAAGGAGGTCAGTCTGAAATAGAGCAGAAGCAACAAGACCACACAGTCGGTAGAAATCCCTTCCAGCTCCCTGCAGCTGGAGATGCAGATCTTCCACAAACACAAGCAACATCCTCCAGCCTCCCAAAAAGACGTCGTCACAATCATGAACCAAGATGAACTGGATGAATTCAACAGGACTCCCAGCATTCAGGGCTCATTTCTTGGTACAATTATGAATTTAACACACAGGTTAGTTCTGTGCTGTTCTTCATACACGAGCAGGAGCAGACCCCAATATGAAGTCAGGGCCCTCCTTGGCAATTTGGCAAAGTTCCTCTCGGTAAACGTGCATTAAATATGAGGTCGGCTAATGCAATCCCACTATAAATTCCTTCCCCACAGAGAAGGAAATAGATGGGTAGAGAACATCTAGAAATATAAAAAAAAAATTCCAGAGGCAAAATGAGTCAGGTACTTTCCAGTTCATTCGACAAATGCATGATATGTAAAAAGGAGCACAAACCGTAAAAGGTTGCCTCATTTGGACAGAGTCTGACTGTAAACACTAACATGTAGTCTTAGTAGATAAACTGAAAGAAAAAGCAATCGCACAGCACTTCACACTGAATCTTAACACAACAGCAATTTGTATATTTTGAAAAAGTCATTATTTTTTATCAAGCGGAGCAATAATTCATCATCTACTGACTTTCAGTGGAATCATATTGTGACATGTATATACAGTATTAATGTTTTTCACAGTTACATTGCTTAAATTGTTGATTGCTTTTAGAGCTTATTTGCAAGTGGTACCAGCTTCTCAGTTTGCTGGATTATTTTGTTTTATGTAATAATAAATTGAATATTTCTGGGTTTAGCCGGTGGGTTGGATAAAACAAGACATTTGAGGAAGACACCTTTGGTTTTAGGAAACTGACCAACAATCCAAAACCCAAAAATATTTAGTTAACAAAACTACCAGACAGAAAATCCACCCTTTTTAGAAGCGGGAAACACGTAATGTTTGGGGGTTTTTTTGCTTTAGAAATGACTGATTAATCAATCATTAAAGCAAATTGCCAATTATGTTTTTGTTGATCAACTAATTGTTTACTGGACTAATTGTTTCAGTTCTCCTCATTTTTATTAAAAGCATAATGAGTTATTAAATGTTTTGTAGATGCAATACATAAAAGTGAATCACAGTCTCATGCACTGAATATCACTTTGACCATTTTATACATGATTTTGCATATATCCACTATATTCTACTAATGCACTCTATAGGCATTCTTGCTGTACATACAGTATTTACTGACTGTACAAATTTCTGATCATTTCTGATAATTTCCATTGAACAGCTGTAGTTAATTCATCTCTTACAAAGTGAGACAGCACCAGATGCTCAGCATTCCTTGCAGCCCAGGCATCTCGTGGAATCTGACATACACCCCCCTCATCCTGTCATGTGACTTTGTGTCACAAATCCATCCATCCAGTCATTCTCAGATGCTGCAGACACACTAGCAGCGAGCGCCACAGGTCATTGGCCTTGGATTCCCTGCCTGTCGGGGCTCTCAGCTCTGCTCTGTGACTCAATGACAAACCCATCACCATGAAGGCGGCCTCGCCTAAGCTCTCCGCCCCCAGCTGTTCACATGGGAAGGGAGGAAGGATCATCGTAGCTCTCTGCCTCGGGCCATTCAGACACAGAGAAAAGAGTCTGTCTCTCAGCGGAAGCAAGAAGATCTCTGGACAAAAGTCATATTCTGCTGGAGGACTATTAGGACACTGGAACGGACCAGCAAGGACGCTGAAAATCCCACCAGACAGCAAAGAGGGCATGAATGAAACATCCTCAGGCTCTGCATAATACTAGAGCCATTCATAGAGGTTCAAGGGCTGGAATCACAAAACATGCTAAGACTAAAAGTAGCTCCTAAGTGGCTGAGTTAGAAGAAACTCACTAACTAAAATATATATAGTTTGAGAAATTCAAAAACCTTTTTAGCACTAAAAGTAAGTTTAAGTTAAGAGAAATTTGAGCTCCTGAGCCACTAAGACCTGCTCACAGTCAGTAATAAGCTGCAGGTAATACTTCTTGGTCATTAAATATTGTACGAAAACACAACAATAACAAACTTTTAAAGCATATTTTGATGGCTGTCACGTTAACAAGGACCCACACAGCTCACATCCAATCCAACAATCCAGAGATGAGTATCTCAGCTGTCCGTCAGACATCTATATCATGCGCCACTGACCAATAGAAAGCTGTCTTGACAGTGCTGACCTTTGAGGGAACGGAGAGCCAGAGAGTCCAAAATAGAGGAAGCCATCGTAGCTTATTGGCTGTGTTACACTATTCACTTGTAATTAACCTCCTTTGCAGAAGTAAAAACTTTTCCACCATACATACATGGTTTGCAGACAGTTATGAGACAGGAGTCGATTTAAAAATACTTCATATGAACTACATCAGAAGATACTGACTGCTATGTGATTGAGGTCGCTCATAATTATCCTCCAACAGTATGTGAGTGTGACCTCAAATTAACATGTCAGTGGGGAGAAAACAGCTCAAACGTTGTGTTGAGCCAATGTTGTGCCGGAGCAAACACAAACACCCGAGTTCCTGTGGCCGTGTAATCATTACAGACCACTTTCTCAGACCAGATGTGGAGAGCATCACTGGCTGCAGCCTCACATCTGTCCGAGTATCCAGAGAGACGAAACACAGAACACGGACAGTTTGCTCAACGGAGTCCTAAACTGCGCTGGTGATTCATCATGTTGTTGAAGGGCTTAAACAGCAGATTTAAAGGAGAGAGGAAGAACCTAATTATCTTATGTATCCCGTCTGTGGTCCAAGTTCGAGCTAATGAGTAGAGAGGCCTGGGACATGTGAGAGAAGTAACTGTGCACAACTGATTTCCTGCATGATTTTACACGTGTAGGAAGCCGAGCGCCATGCCAAACCTAATGGTGAAAAGATTTTGCTGCACTCTGGGCCCGTTGCTTTCTTCCAGTCATCCACCTCCAGGGTTGTTACATAACATCACATTGCGCTGCTTTTAGCTCCACAAAGGAGCCATTTGAATGCTCTCTGAAAACACTGTTACAGGCTTCAGTGGCCACAAGAACATGCGTTATGTTGTCTCTTTCAGTGTCTCTTCTAGTCATTTAAACATCCTGGGCAGCACATAAAAGACTTTGTACATAAACTGGAGGAAAAGCTCATAATAAGTGAACATGGAGCACATAAGAGTGGATGTTTGATCCTCTCAAGCCAGGGAGGAAGATCTGCACAGTATATGAGGAGGAAAAGGAGGAGGAGCAGGCATATTTTCAGTCCACATTCACAGCTGAGATAAAAGATAACCTTATCCAACCATTCATTAAAAAAAAAACAAAACAGTGAGGCATCTCAGAGCTCAGAATAAAGAGGTAGGTGACTCTTTAACATGCAGCTTGTCTCGCCATAGCCTCGCTGCTTAGCATATGAAACAAGGAAGGAGATGGTTAGTGCGAATAGCCTTCAGTCTGCGCTTCCTGAGATGTGCCTCTCTCCGGCCCAGATGGCAGTCATTAAGGTGCTGCTGCCAAGTCTGGAAGTCTTTGATTTGGGAGCAGAGATTTTATCTCCAGCGGCAAACACAAGTGCAGTGTTGGAAAGTAAGAACGTATATTTACTCAAATACTTTTCTTAAGTACTTTTTACTTTGGAACTTACTTGAGCATTAAAAGTATAGACATATGATACGTTTACAAAATTCAATCCATTATTTGAGATGAATCCAGGCTTGTGACCCTTTACAATACAACATTACATAACAACTTCTGAACTACTTGTCACCTTTCAGATGTCTTTAATTTGTTAGCAGTTCCACCAAAGCACAGATTAGAGACAAGTCCAAAATATGAAAACAAATTTGTGCAGCAGAACTTTGTTTCTTCTTCCTTCCTTCCTATTATTCATCTCATGACCCGCCAGATTTACCTGGCGACCCTTTGGAGGGACCCAACCCCTCAGTTGGGAACCACTGGACTAGTAATTAAAGCTAATTCTACCTCAACCTGCAACAAATGCTGCTAACAAACAATTTAATAATGTCATATAGAATAGTATATCAGTCCTGGATTCTGAACTTCAGGTTCATTGTGCTGACTTGTGTCTTTGTTGACCACATGTTGAAGTAATAAGTCTGAACGTTTTGTCAATTTAACAAATCATACAGCTGCTAGGAACACCCCCAAAATACGAGAAAAATGACACAGGTGCCTATAAAAATGGAAAAATCTACAGTGATTTTCCACCACTGCACCAGTGTGAAAGATGGGAGATCTTGGGAGACGGGGAGTCAAGGGACTCTCCTCATGGCCGCAGAGGCTCTTGACTCTTTGGGAGCAGGGGACCAGGTTTAGATGTGGGTGTAGAAAATTCCTGTCTTATTTATGTAACCTCTGGTTCACGGTGGCCAGGAGGGCTCTGACACAGGCTGTGTGGGGAAACCTTCAGTTTCCGCTGATCTTTTCAAACCAGAGCTGGTGCCTCAATCTATTAACCATTAACCAACCAACAGAAAATTCATCAGCAAATACTCTGATAACTGATCATTTTTCTTCTCATTTCTCATTTCTCTCACATCCAATAAATGATTTGGTTCTAGAGTTTCAATTATGAGGATGTGCTGCTTTTCTCGCTCTTATGTGAAAGTAAATGTTGTATTTTGGGGTTTGGAAGGTTAGTGACATCAGAAGAGGTCACTTTTGGTTTTAGGAAACTGTGATTGGTATTTTTCACCATTTTCTCCCATTTTATAGGCCAAAACGATAAATTACCAGCAGTTTCAACATAATGAAAATAATCTTTAGGTTGCAGTCATCAACTCTCTGTGGAATCATATTGTCTTATTGTTTTAAGGCTGCAGCTAACAGATAATTTTATAATTGATTAATCTGCAGATTATTTTCTTGGCTAATTGGTTGGTCTACAAAATGTAAAAAAAAAAAAAAAAAAAATCGACTGTTCAGACAAAACAAGACATTTGAACACATTAGTTGCGCCTCCAGTTTGAACTGCATCCTTTGGGCGGGAGCTAATTCCTTTAATAAACAATTACAGTAAATAATATTAATCCATTATTTTTATTTCCTCTGGATCAGGACTGTGGCATCTTATTGATCTTAACTATCAAATGGAAGCTGGTGATAAAATAAAAACTGGTAAATGAAGAAGAAAATCAATGAAATCTGCTGTGTGACTTGATCTCAGCTACTCTCATGTGAGGACTCACATGTCTGCATTGCTCATCATCATCACACCAACAGTAACATGACTGAGACTGAGGCTGAAAACACCCACAGATCTGATTCTGGTCCAGACAACATTTACAGGATCAAGGTTTTAATTTAACTACAATGTGTCTCAGTTTACATCCATCACAACGCAGGGGACACGTGATGCGTTCAAAGACTGAGATAAATAATTTGAATGAAAACACGGACAGTAGAAATCCCGCAGTCTTGTGTGTGAAATGAGGCGTTCAACAGTTCAGCTCACAGACTTTCATGCTCTCACCTGAATCTGGGTGAATCTTTAATGCAGTCTTCAAAATCCACCGTCATCTTGAGCCGGTTCGGGTTTCCACGCGGTTAAAATGCGGTTGTCATGTCCCGGGTGCAGTAAAGTATCCGACTCAGAAGATCCGGCTCCGGCTGCGGCTCCGTCCCGCTCTCAGTCCCGGTCTGAGGCTCCGGAGCAGCGGGACTCAGTCCTGGACCCGCTGCTGCATTCATGGGCTGCGGCTGGGCTCGGACTTTTCAGCTGCAGATCTGTAGCCTCGAACACGACATATTTACACAGAAATGCGCTTAAGTACCATTTTTATGTTCTTATACTTTCCTTCAACACATTAATTTTATGCAATATTCCTGAACGAATATTTTACTTTTTACTCCCCTGCATTTATTTAACATGTGTTGTTTCTAGTTACTTTGAAGATTTTACATATAGAACATATGATGATGACAATTTTAATACTTAATCTACCCAATTTCACATTAGCTGCACATTAACATCCTCTGCATTTATTTAACAGTCAGTGGTGGAAGAAGTACTTGAATCTTTTATTTATGTAAAAGTAGAAATACCACAATGTAGAAATGCTCTTTTTTAAGAGTCATGCATTAAAAATTTCACTTCGCAAAAGTCCAGAAGTGAAACATCAAATATACTTCAAAGTACTAAAAATAAAAGTCACTCATTATGCAGACTGGTCGTGTTTTAATGCAGAACTTTTACTTGTAATCAAGTATTTAACATTTTGGTATTTCTACTTTTACAAAAATAACCGAGGCAACTTCTGAACCACATATTTTATACTCTTTTCAAGCACTCAGATACAGTGATTCTAGTTTTCTATAAAAATATTTTGTCAGTAGCATTTCATCTTAAGAGTAAAACAAATACATTTTACAAATACATACTGACTGTAAAATCTTAATCTTAACTACAGATGACTAATAAATGTAGTGAAGTATAAAGTATAATATTTGACTCTGATATTAGTGGTTCAGTATAAAGTTTAATGAATGTTTAGTTCAAGTACATGAATCTCAAGATTGTATTTACACTTATCCAGTACTTGAGTAAATGTTTTTACTTCTTTCCACCACTGATCACAGCAACTTAATTCATTTAACAGCTGCACTGACTGTGTCGTTTTCCACACTCCTAACAACATCGACATTTCCGACGGCCCCTGAAAGTAACATGCGCTCCGCGTTCAGAACGCTGACGTCACGTTTCAGCTCATTTGAATAAACTCGACATAATTTTTCTGAACAAAAACAAAAAGTTTGACTACATACGAAAAATGCGTAGTTAAAAATGAAGACAATAAAAGAATAGTGAAACTATTTTGTCACTGTTTAAAATTGAAAAATGTTTCCTGCTGAGATTAAGTCATTTTTCATTGTTTTCTATTGAAAATACAAAATAAAACATGTAAGTTTCACTTATTTCAAGTAAAAAATAGGAAATAACTACATGCCCATAGTTTGTTGTGCTGATTTTCACACTCATCTTGTTTTTCTTTGCATTTCCAAAACCTTAAGTCTTCATTGCATTTGTGATTTTTCAACATCATATTGATCAGAGAAGTGTGATGAAATTATTTTAAATCTCTCTGGTGTTTTCTCTCAAACAATGAATGAGCAAACGCCCACGATGGCTTCAGTTTCTGGTCTCGGTTCAGAGATGCTTCTCTCAGATCTTCTTCACACCTCTCATACAGTCTGTTATCTTCTCCGTGTCAGAACAGCATGTCTTGCTGCTGTGCAAGCTGTGAAACCTATTTAATGCAAAGGCCTGACTCAGTGAAACTCATTCTACTTTCCCATGCAGTTGTTAAATGAGGGAATCTTAAGTGAATCCATTTCCCCAGAAAGGCTATTATTAATTCACAGGAAATGGGGAAGCTTGGAGAAAGAGCGCCTGCTTGGGATTTTCATAGAGTGCCATTGTTCCTTCATATCCCGCCTTTAAAAAAAGGCTGCAGCTCAGGCCATGAATGGAGATGATCTCACCCAGGCTCCTCAGGGGTGTCCTGACTAAATCCCACCATCAGTCACTGAATCTCAGAGGAACAATACAGACTTAATCAGCTGTTGCACTGGTTTGTTGTGTTAAACTGTTTTCTTAGCCAATATTGGTCAGGTGATCCAGCACTTTGGTTCAGACTGAAATATCTCAAATCTGCTGGATGTACTGCAATGAAATGTACAGCCATCATATGCTTCTCAGACCATGGATCCTACTGACTTATTTTTCCTTGAGCGCCATCATGAGGTTGACATTTGTAGTTCTGAGCGAAATGTCTTTTAAACCATTTCATGCATTGCCATTGAATTTGGTACAGACATCCATGAATAGCATGAATAGCAATAACTTTGGTGATCCCCTATTCATCTAATGCCATGATCAGGTCAAAAATGAGATTTTGCCCAATAGTTTGGTTCAATAAAACTAACTGAAATTCCCATAAGCTTCAGCTGTAGTTTGAGTTTAGTGGTAATTACCAAATATCATAACATGCTAAACATCAGGATGTCAGGATGGTCATTGTGAGTATGTTGGAGATTATAAAACCAGGCCGATCACCTCTTATGCAGACAAAAAAAGCAGGTGCTCCACAAATATGTTTCCTCTTCTTGAATAAATGTCCTCCACTGCTTTGGGGACTAAAACAGCATGTTCTCAGTCTTTTGACTCCTCCAACCTCCCCCCTCTCCCTCTTTACCTCATCCCCAGTTTCTCTTTACTAATCTGAGATCAAAGCACCTCCTGCTTCTGTGTGAAGCTGTTGAGTCAGCAGTCGGCTGATCTGAAAGTTCTCACTGCTGGAGAAACTTAAGCACAAAACTCAGAAGCCTGCATATAATCTAGACTGTTCTGGATTTCATTACAGCAGCAGCAGTGTTACATGATGATAGGTACACACATTTATATTCCCTTTCACATGAACATAACTTGTGATGATCCTTTAATGTTCTATTTATTGCCATCATCAGTTATCAGGTCAAAATATTTATATATCCAATCATTTTTGTAGCCAAATTCTAATTCCCATCAGCGTCAGTTGCACTTTGTGTTTGTGCTAATTAGCAAGTGTTCATGTTTATGTGCTAAACGACAAAACATCAGCATGTTTGCATAGACATTTGAGTTGGCATTTGATCAAAACACCACTGTGCTAAAGTGGACATTCAGACTGAAAACAGCCCTGCATTAAAACAACACAGCCAGCTGTTGTCTGTTTCTTCTGGCTGAGACAAATATGAGAGTGGTATCTCTCTACTTATTTACATTTCAGCAAGAAAGTGAATACATGTATTTCCTAAAATGTCAAACAATTCTTCTAACATTTGTGAAAGTTTCTGGTGCAGATTGTGAGTCATATGCTTGATGAATGTGTGTGCCTGACAGCAAGATGATTTACAGTGGAGCCTCTCCAGATATCATATCAGTAATGGACTGTTCATGACCCATCTCCCGCTGATTTTGTTTCCTGTTTGGCATCTAACAGGAGCGGGGATGAGGAAAAATGAGTGGAAGGGAGCCGTCGACTCCCATTTCTCGCTCCCGTTAGAGGCCCTCTCATGGCAGACGCAAGCAGTGCTGCAGTGTGGGATCACTGGGAGAGATGTGTGGGTCTCTGGGAGGGTGACCTACTTTTGCTCCCCTCTTTGGTCTGCTGGAGAGAGCTGCGAGTTGTGCTGCTGAGCACACAGCTTGTAATGTTATCCCCTCTGATTGCAGGTGCAAGGCTCTACAAGCCACTACCAATGAGGCATGTACAGATGCTGCATGAACGTTCTGTATTATGCATGCATATGTCTTCTCAGCACTGACTTACTCCAAAATGTATCCTCAAGTCTATTTTAAATTCATTTCAATCTTGTGATAGGACTGCTGCACTCACACTAGTGCTGATGTGTGCTTAGAAGGTGGATGGATATATAAAGACATAGAGGAATTATCATAGTATATGTTGTATTTCATATGTTTAATCTGTACAAAAATTGAAGTGTGAAACAACAATTTCAAGATCCTGGCCAAGAAATAGTCCAACACAAAACTCCCCAAAAATTGTCATTGTATGATTTGATTTTTGTATGGATCTGACAAAAGAGATCAAATGTGTTAATTAGTGAACTTTAGAGCAGTAGTACAGTAAGTAGTGGTTCCCAACCTGGGGATCTGAATCTCCACAAAGGGAAGTAAGACAAAACTAAGGTGTCACGAGATGATGAATTGAACAGGAAAGCAGAAGAAATAATTGCACCCTTCAGCATTAATGGTACCTCCACAGTTACCCACTAACACACCGCCAGACCATCACAGATGCTGGCTTGTCAAGGGTCCTTTTCCTCTTTAGCCTGGAGGACAAGACATCCATGACTTCCAAAAACAATCTATGGACTCATCAGACCAAATTTTTTCCCACTTTGCATCAGTTAATATCGGATGTGCTTGGGCCCAGAGAAATGTCTGGATGTTGTTGATATATTTGTTTTGTAAGGTAGAGTTCTAACTTGCATTTGTAGATACAGAGTGAAACTGTGTTTACTGAGAGCAGTTTCACAAATTGTTCGTGAGCCAATGTAGTAATCTCCTTTATACAATCATGTGTTTGACAAAGTGTTGAACCTCTCTCCATCCTTGCTTGTGAACGACTGAGTCTTTCCAGGATGAACCTTTCATACCCAATCATGATACTATCACCTGTTACCAATGAACCTGTTTACCTGTGGAATGATCCAAACAGGTGTTTTTGAATCAGTCCACAACTTTCCCAGTCTTTTGTTGCTCCTGTCCCAACTTGTTTGAAACATGTTGCTGCCATCAAATTCAGAACAAGCATCAGAGCATCAAAAGCATCAAAAATCAATGAAGTTGATGAGGTCAAACATTAAGTATTAAATATAGGGGCAGCTATAGCTCAGGAGGTTGTCCACCAGTTGGAAGGTTGGTGGTTTGATCACTGGCCCCTGCAGTCTATGTGTCAAAGTGTCCTTGGGAAAGATACTGAACCCCAAAAATTGCCCCCAATGGCTGTTCCATTGGTATGTGAATGTATGTCGCTTTGGATAAAAGTGTCTGCTAAAACGAAATTTTAGAATATTGTCTTTGTACTGTTTTCAATTGAGTATATGTCAGGGTCACATCCAAAAGCTCTTGACACATGACCTCTCTGGGTTTGAAACCACCATCACCAAAAGCTGTTTGCAGTCATTCTAACATCACTGCTGACTTATTTAGCAGCCCTGGCAATGCACATAAGCCTGTGAAGCGAATGTCTCAGCCAAAGTGCCTCTCTGCCTCTGCAGCTCTGAACGGTGCTCCTGGGGGTAACACGCCATCCAGCATCAGTTCCACTACATCACTATCGCTGCAGCAAAATTATTAACAATTACTAACCAGTAACTGACTGCTTCAGGAAATTAAAGGAATAGTTGAGAGATGATAAAATCAATTGATACCACTTGGACAGAGCCAAACTCTTCTCATCTAACTCTTGCAAGACTAAATACAAGTCCTAAAAATCCAAACTATTCCTTTAAAGTCTGATCTATGTCAAGAAAATCCATGTATGTCAGTTGCATGTGTTGAAGATTGAAAGCACAACACATTCTGTATTTCTGAATAAAATGCAGCTTAGAGTCAGTCATTAACATGTTATCATCACTCAGCATGTTTGTCTTTAAGAACATACTAATAAACAGACTCTCTGGGGCAGCGAGTCATTAGAAGTTGTGACCTTGGCTCCATTGTGTGTTAATCGTGTTAGAATAAGTCTAATTGCTTAAGAAGTCACTGACATTACAGCCCAAAGCCCTTCAGCTCCTTACTCACTGGAAACGGCTGCAGGATGTTGTTTCTGCCAGTGATTCCTGTGACAGGATCCCATAAAGAGTGGATAGAATGAGCACCAGTTCAAAGCTGGAACGGAAAGAAAGGAAAGTAATTTTCAGGAAACCTGTTTCACTTCGTCAGCCTGACTAGTGTCAAATATTCAGAGGCCCAAAAGAACTCCAAAGTTTCCCAAAGTTCAATGAATGGTGAAACAAAAGGTTGTGTAGGGTCGTAGTTGACTGCTGAAAGTGAAATTTACATCATTACAGTAGCAAAGCAGCTCACCTCTACAGAAAAATTGTATCAAGAAAAGAACAATGAAGTTCAACAGATCAGGCCTGTTTAGCAAGAACAGAAAATGCCTTTATAGGAAACATTTTGGCATACTGTGTTTATTCACTTTAATGCATTGGGCTATACAAGAAAGATCAAAATGGGGGAAACAGTCTGGCTCTCTTCAAAGGTAACAAAATCTGTCAACCAGCACCTGGACATCCATCAAACTTTCAGATAACCTTCTCCTAGCTTTAGCTTCATATTAACGTACATGAGATCTGAAACTATTCTAGCCCACTATTAATGGACAAATAAAGCAATGAATATTCAAGAATGAAAAATGTATTGGACAATGTCAAAAGCACAGATGTGCTGGTCTGGAAATTCTGACCTGATGATGGTGCTAGATGAAAAGTTAATGGATCACCAAAGTAATAACAAACCGTCCTAGCCATCCAATAAATTGAGATGTTTCATTGAAAACTACAAATGAACTTCATCATGGTGCTTGAAAAAAAGTGGGAGTATCACCAGAGATATAAAATGATTAATCACTGACTGCATAAAATTTCAAGACAGTGCATCTGATAGTTGTTGATATTTGAGTCTGAACCAAAGCGGTGGACAAAATGACATTGCCATTTTAGCACAGCTTAAGACAGTCAGGATTATGAACAATGCAAGTAACAGCTCTCCAGTGATCCTCAGTCCAGGTAAACCAACAAACAAGAAACTGTGAGAGCTTTACAGCATATCAGCCTGGACATTTTGTCCATTTCAACACTTCTGCTGAGCAAACACATCTGGCCAATGAAGGTGAACCTTTGTTTTTCTGAGCATGTTGTTTTGGGGGGAAACTAGGGCAAGATGAGCTGCAGGCTTGTGAAGTGCCTGCCCACTGAATCACAACACACACACACACACACACACACACACACACTGATCAACGTAGATACATATGAGCTGTAATAACTTCACTGTAATGTCAGGGATCACACCGAGCAGACCTGAGGTCTGGGCTGATGGTAATGAAATCTTGATCTCATGCCAGTCTTTTTTCTTGAAACTGATTTGAAGGCATCTGTTCCCACACATGATGATTTCAACGTCAAAGGATGGATTTAATATCAGGTGATCAGAATCAACAGATGTGAGTGTGTCTGAGGCAGCCACCTCTCAGGGACGTCTGGACGAAATCCTGTGAAACCACTGAGGCTGGTGTTGGTGGGCAATGGGGCTCAGTGCTGCTGAGAGAGGTGGGATGAGGAGATCCTTCAGATGAGCTGCTCCCTACAGAAATGTCTCAGACACCACAGTTGCTTGATATACTTCTTTTGGCCGAGGTCCATCAACCTTCTATGTTTACACAGACCCTGGTCCCTGTACCAAAGTATCTATGAACAGAGATTTTACAAGGTGCTTTAGATTAAAACAAAAGATAATCATTCACTTTCTGTTCACATTTCAAGTCATGCTAGCGGCTCTAGGGATGGAAATGTTGGTCTACTACTTCAGTCCAGACTGAAATCTCTCCACAACTGTTTGATCAATTGCCATGAAATTTTGTGCAGTCATTCATGAATCCTACTGACTTTGCTGACTGATATAATAATATCTCAACAACTATGGGATGAAAATTGGTATAAAAATTCATGGCCCCCAGAGGATGAAGTGTTATAACTTTGGTGATCCCTCAACTTTCATCTAGTGCCATCATTCGGTCAGAGAATATGATACCTGCTAAAGCTCAGCATGTTAGCAATAGCACTGTGAAAAAGTTAGAATGATATAATGTTAGCATTTAGCTTAAAGCATTTCATTAAATATATATTGAACTGTGAACCTTTTATTGAACTGATAAAGCTCAATTAAACCGTGAGTTGCTGAGGAGGTACAAGAGGTTGTCCATTACTCCTTTATTTGCATGAACACACACACTGCAGCTTAGTTTGGTTCAATCCCACATACACCATGCCGGTGCTATAAATACTCACTATAGCACCAAATGTGTGTGAATCTGACACTGACAATAATCTGACATAAATTCTCTATTTACTTATGTTTGGTTTTTAAAAATGAAAGAGTTATGTCATCAATCGGAGCCAATGGGCTATGGGTTGAATGCTACAGACAGGGTAGGGAAGTCCAACAGTATTGAGAGGCAGACCAACTTACTATTTGTTTCGGTATTTTCATGGTAATTATTAACAGAATGAAACATAAAGAATAATGTCAAAAGTTAAAAAAAAATACAAATAACAATAGTTTTTCGTAAAGGACAGTGAACAACATCACTGTAAAAAGAGACTAAATGCACCAACACACAGATTCTGGTTAGTTCTTCTCATAATGTTTAAAGCTGAAACTCAACACCAAACTGCTAATACAATGCTGCCACCATGTGGTCATTTCTGACAGGAGCAGAGACATTTTTCGGCAATGAAGATACACACCATCTTCCAACGTCTTGTTGGTGTCAGAAGATTAAGTTACACACTTCCTTCTTTTTCTGGTCTTTAACTCTGAAACACAAAAACAGATCATGTTAAATATCACAGAATGGACAGACTCTTGAAGTTATAGTGAACTGACAGTCAATAACTTACTGGCTGGAGCGCTGCTTCATCTGGGACTGCAGGCTTTGATGCACGAAGCAGGTATTTAGGTACATGCTGGGAAACAAGAACAAAAAAACATCACCATTGTCGTGATAATTAATAGAGAGAAAATAACAATGTTATGGAAAGTTGTTTTTTTTACAGATCAAAAAGTACAGTGTCACCTACTGATGTGGCTATTTCTGTGTTTTTTAAGGATGCACCAATCTCACTTTATTTTATTGATCATGTGTGGCTAATCTGGGGTCAGTATAACCCTGATACTGATTCGATTTACCAGATCCAAAAATCCTATTTTTTTTTATTTTACAGAAAGAGGTATTCAAGATCCCTGGACTATCTGTGCAGTTGAAAATAATCTGAAAATAAACAGTAGTCGGTGCTTTTATGCGTTTGCATGGCAAAAGAAAAAAGTGTGAGTATAATCTGACTGTCTGCAAGTTAATCACTGAAACACCAGTGAGAGGGGAAGATTATCCAGAGTGCTTGAGGACTGTAGTTCAAGTATTTGTTGAGGAAAAAACATATGCTGGTTACACACAGATGTCCTTGAGTGAGTAAACAAAAACTGTCTCCAGAACAAGATAAGAAGTGTTCACAGATGCAGTCAGTTGACAGAGCCACCTGAAGTTGGTGTAGCTTAAAAGAGTACTTGGAGCTCAGAAGAAGGTGATACAAGTCTCTCAAAGGCAACGAAAGAAGCAAACTAATGCTTCACAAGCAGATATCTCAGAAGTCACAATGAACCAGTGTCTACACAAGCAGAAGCTCCAGCATTACCCCACAGAGATAATATAGGGCCAAGGCACTTGTTTCAGACAGTAACTACAAACACCAGCAGCTGCCCCAGAATTTGCGCATCACTGCTAACAGTACATGTGAGGAAAAACAAAGCAGGAAATGTGGTGAAGCGACACAGTGAAGCCTGTACAGTGGACGGTTTGTTTGGCACACAATCTGTAAAATGACTGAAGCCACATGACTTAATAACTGCCTCAAGAATTTTCCTTTGCCCTATTTATGTGAACAAGTTAGTGGCACTATTCAGGTTACAAGTTACTTAAATAAATAATGTGTATAGAAAAGTTTAATGTCACACCTCACATTTTTATGTTCTGCATTCTATTTTTTCCTAAGATACATGTGGTTCACATAATTCCCACACAATCCAATTTTTAAATTGAAAATGTTCTTACTGTCTAGTGTTTAAGTACAAAATAAAAATTATGAATTTCACTTCCTGTATTTGGTTGATTTTAGTTTATTTGTAGCATATTTTGTTTTATCTATTATAGGGAATCCTAATGAAGAAACCTAAGTGAACTCATGTTGCTGCTTTAAGTGACTGATCTAAGCATCTGTTTTTATGAAAAAAGATAGCTCTTTAATAGCTCTGTTGTTCTGAAGGTATTTCCGGAATCCTCAATGACTCTTCTAACATCTGAATTAAAAAATATTCCATTTGCTGCATGAAAAAATGATTTTTACCCATTTGCAGCTGTGACTTAAATGTTTCATCATCAGTAATATTTGTTTATATTGATATTACTTTCTATCATTATATTACCATAAAAGAAAAACATGTTTGTATCTTCCTTGTGTCAAATAAAACAAACTAGCCGCTATGTCATTTCTGGCAGGAAACCAACTAGAAACTAGGAAGCAACTAGAGGGACCGCTGCATTTTCACCTGCTGTCTGATAAACAAACAACAGATGAAACTCTCTCCATGTAATATTGAACTCACCCAGGAGGTTTGGGGGTGAGGATCAGGATCGTGGCTGGCTCTGCTCTGAATCCTCTGGCTGTGGCGTCTTTCAATGGGACACCTTATTGTGGAGGGCCGAAGGCGACTGCTGGTAGATGGAGTTTCATCTACTTCAGTTAGAAGGTCCATTAGTTCTCCATCACTGATCTCCTCCTCCACCCCCATGGAGCTGTCTGTATAGGAACAATTTCACACAAAGAAAAACAAAATGTCCTGCAGCAATCAATCAGAATCTCTTTCTTGACTTCATGGTAAATTGTGCTTTTTCTTGGTTACTTCCTATTGTACCGCCACTGATTTTTGAAGAATTCCACCCATCCAATCACATAAAACTGTCATTGAACTACTTTAGCTACCTTTGTTAGAGCCTTACGTCTTATGTTGTTTCACTTCAACGTTAAAGAACCACCACAATCCAAAAAACAGGATAACATGCATGACCTACTTAGTTAACTACACAGCTTTACCTGTATGCCGAGGAACGACCGCACACTCAGGACAAATCCAGTCACCTTCAGGGTCTGTGTTTAATGATGTTGTCAAACAGTCCATGTGATACCTGGAACAATAAGCACAACCACAGTTCTGCAATGAAGTACCTTTAACTTGATTTTCCAGCAGCTCCAACAGAGTTTGTAGATGTTTCAGACAGAAATCCAGTGTAAACAAGTGCAGCTCACTATTGCACTCAATATAATGCTACTGCTCTGACTCAACATTAAGGACCAAAGTAAGAACATCTGATGGCTGAATCATGACAAAATGTGCTCAAACAGCACCACCAGACAAAAACTGGAAAGTGCACTTGGGTAAAGGACATACCCTGAATCACACTGGATGCACATCAGTAGCCGGTGCCGCCGGTCACTGCGTCCACATTCCTCACAGATAACTGCACTGCTCCCCTCCTCCTCTTCCACGTCAACATCCTTTATCTGCGTCTTCACTTTGATCTGCACAAAGCACAAACAGTCCAGCCTCCAACACCTATGTCCAAACACTTTGCAGAAATCTTCCTCCAATACACTGTAAATAATCACCTTCTTTTGAATGTCCCCTCCAAGACACCGTCTCTTGTGGATGAAAGCAAAACTGATCCGATCCACCGGGCAGGTGTTGGCTGTCTGAAATAACAGTGTTCTATTTGATTTACATTCAGTGAATAGAAAAATGAGGTCCTGTAATGTACCACAGTGGAGGATCATATAAATCCCTATCAGGGCTCCACTATTTTCTTGATGAATCTGAAGTGTAAGTGATTGAAAAAAAAATTGCTGAATGATTTTCTCTCAATGCACTCATCATTCAGCTCTAATCTCAAACGCATTTCAAAAGACATTAAACAGTGTTCACATGTCACTGCATCTACAACTGTCTTTAAATCTTTTTCATGAAACAGTGAATCATTAAAGTTGGTACAATTACCACAGATAATTAGACTTGTTTGGAAACACAAATCAATTTGTTTCAACACACTGATGTAAAACATGCAAATAACTGGCACTGCCAAAGAGGGCTTGTTCCACGTTACTGGCATAATTTAAAGGAAATATTATTCTGATCAAAGTATCCGTGGTAAAGATGAGCATATTGGGAGTGACAGGTGATGTATGTGTTTACCTGGGACCATTGGAGAATACATTGAAGACAAAACACATGCTGACATTTGTCCAGAGAGGCCACAGGTTGATTTTCAAAGCTGCTCAGGCAGATATAACATTTATCTGAATCTGATATAAAATCTTCTTCCTCTTCACCTATTCGGTTTAACACAGTAGACTTATCCATATCTTAAATATGACAGCACAAGAAAGTGTTTGTAGAAGATTTAGATGAAGGAGCTTTTCTGACACACTAACTGGAAATTAATGTCAAATATAACGTGTGCTAAATATAAATAAGCGTTAAAGTTAAAACAGGCCGAGTCTTTAAACTAGGTATAAAACTACTGTTTCCTCAGACATAAATCTAATATAACTCGAAGTTGGGTCTGAGCTTCCTATGAGCTGTAACGTTACATGCTCATCTTGACAGTAGTTAGCTAGTTAGCCAATAACTATCTTAGCTAACAACCTAACACACCGAGACTAAGGCCTTGAATTAAGTCAATACTGTCATACATTTCAACTATTTTTGACCTCTGGGTATCTAGCGTTACAGCATATATGACATAGAAGAATTATAATTTACATTCTAGCTGAAACATTTCAATAGATATCGAGTTAGCTTCTTTCAATTTCGCTCCATTTCTACGTTATGCTAAAAACATCCGGTCATATTCTTTCAGAGTAAAAGCATCAAATTAAGTCAAATTGCACAAAATTATTGTAACAATATAAAGTACTATTATAATAATTACTATTATAATAACATTAAAAGTAATCCTAAATAAAATTTATACAATAACATAAATAGTATTGAGAAACCAACATTACCGAAATGTAGTGAGTCATAATTTTACTAACAAAACTTTGCTTAATGGCTGAATTATTGAAAAGAGTTATGTTACTACAAACTGCCAAATCTGAATGACCAACCAGGTAAAGTGGTTTTCTCTGGAAGGCAAATGTTTTGTGGCAATTTCATGAATAGGTGATTTTATACTGCAGCACAATGTGAAATGATATGATGAGGTCCTGCTTTATGACCTGATCTAAAGGCTCTGCCCTGATGAGGGTCTGTGTATCAGACCATCTTTATTTCAGCTCATACATGATGCGCATTCAAAAATATTTACATTTTGTTCAAATTACTATACAGCAAATCTAGGACCATGCAATATTCCATAGGAATATTAGGGATAGGGATACTTTACACAATACACAAAGAATGAAAAGACAGAGTTATCAGGGGCCCAGCAGCTGATTTTGGACCCAAAGCCCTCAAGCAGGTTAATGTGGCCATGAAAACTGCACAGAGAGGAGCTTATGACACAATATTGATTAAACAACATGGTTTAAGATATCCAAGAGATATGGATCTTATGTTGACAAGATAATATGTTGTGTGCACAAGTTATTTTGTTTGCATAAGATTTGGATCCTATGCACACATTGACATCATATCTTGTGCACACACGACCCATATCTTGCATGAAAATACCCTAAGAACTAAGTTTCCAAGAAGAACCAAGACATGTCTTTAATTCTAATAGATTTGGAGCCAGAGCCTTCAGTTATCAAGCTCCTCTCCTGTGGAATCAGATCCCAGTCTGGGTTTGGGAGGCAGACACCCTTTCCACATTTAAGAGTAGTCCTAAAACCTTCCTCTTTGACAAAGCTTATAGTTAGGGTTGGTCCAGGTGAGGCCTGAGCCATCCCTTAGTTATGCTTCTATAGGCCTAGACTGCTGGAGGACTTCCCATGATGCACTGAGCTTATCGCTCCTTCTCTCTCTCCTCCACCTGTATCCATTCATAACTCATAAATGCATCTTACTAATGCAATTTCTTCCCTCTCTTGTGGTTTTGTGCTGTCTCATTTCTCTCCTCTCACTTCTCTCCTGTTGCTTTCTGCGGGTACATGTGTTACCGGAGCTGCAGTCTGGAGCCATGTTTACAAGTTACCCGTCTTGAGCCTGGTTCTGTTCTGAGGTTTCTGTCTGTTAAAAGGAAGTTTTTCCTCACCGCTGTCGCCAAGTGCTTGCTCATGATAGGAACTGTTGGGTTTCTATAAATATTATTATAAAGAGTATGGTATAGCCCTGCTCTGTATGTGTTCTGATTTGGCGCTATACAAATAAAATTGAATTGAAATTGTATTTCAAAAATAAATATTGCAAGTTACAAAAAATATACTAATCAAACAGTATATCTAATTGTACTGAAGTGGGTGGGTGACTGAAGTAGACTGCAATTTGCTTTCATGCTATGGTTTCCTGCTCTGCTGAACTCTCCACCTACAGAACACTGAAACAGGAAATGAAGGTGCCGGAGCAAAGAGCAGCGTGGTATATAATCACTGTTTCTTCATGCAGCGTAGCTTTGTGCATTTGGAGATCAGGTAAAGGAGTCCAAAAGTAACTTGGTAAGTGTTTTTTCCAAAAGGCTAAATTTTTTGGTTACAATATATATATATATATTCTAGATTTAGTTTGTGCTAAGATTTTACGTAAAATATAAATCCAATGTTTTTGAAAAGTTGTAATTCCTGAAAATGCAGTGAAAATCACAATATCGTACAACTGATGTAGTGCTCATGATTCAAATCTTTTGCTTTCACAGGTAAAATATTTAATGTCTCAAGAATATTACTGAACCGTAACTTTGTGTTAACTGTTTGTTACAGTCAGTTACATGTGAGATTACATTCATGACATAAATCATGTGTAGAAATGTCCACCCCAGCTTCTCCCCTTTGTTTCCAGAAGCCTGAACAATACAGAATACATGTGTTAAAGTAGATAAAAAGAATGACTAAGAAGGTTTTTAATCGAGTAAAGGATTTGTTTCCCACATAGAGTGAATGTGAAAAAACTCTGAATGGAAAAATGTTTGTGTTGCTACAGTTACAGAAAGCCTGAAGCCTGCAATGCAGCAGAGTTTATGAGAGAACCTACACCCTCTGACTTTCATTCGACTACACTGACAAAACACTCAATCTGCAATGATGAACGTGACAGAGACCGACTGCAGCGTCACTTCAGCAGAGTACCAGTACTACCTTTTCCCAGCAGTCTACATCCTAGCTTTAATTGTAGGTCTACCAGGAAATCTGGTCGCCCTCTTTGTCTTCACCTTCAGGACTGCTCCCCGCACAGCCTTCAGTGTGTACATCAGCAACCTGGCTCTGGCAGACATCGTCATCCTCTGCACTTTACCCTTTAAGATCCACTACCACCTAAACAGAAACAACTGGGTGTTTGGAGATGTCGCCTGCCGCATCACTGGGATTCTGTTCTTCGCCAACATCTACATGAGCATCTGTTTCATGACTTGTATCTGTGTGGATCGCTATGTGGCCACCGTACATCCGCACATCTATCTGAGGCTGCGAAGCCCCTGGTGCTCTCTGGTCGTGAGTGTGGTGCTCTGGTGTGCAGTTGGAGTGGCTATGCTGGTCTTTATTCTCTTGGGACCTCTGAAAACCAATGCAGAAAAATCTGGAAGCCACATGTGCTTTGAGAATTTTGCCAAGAATGAGTGGAATTCGCGTTTGGCGGCGTACAGCCTCCTGTGCCTGACCTTTGGCTCCATGCTGCCCTCCTTGATCATCCTGGTGTGTTACCCCTTGGCTGCGAGGCGCATTTCCATGATAAAGACTAAAACAGCACAAAAAGCCGTGAGGGTCATTTACACCATCCTGGCTATAACGCTGCTCTGCTTCCTGCCCAACCATGTCGTCTACCTGCTGCACCTCCTTCGACGCATGGAGGTCATCCAGAGCTGCTCCGCTGCCAACGCCATCTACCATGCCAGGCGGGTCACCATGGCGCTGGTCATCCTCAACACATGCCTGGACCCCGTGCTGTACTACGTCACCACCAGCCACTGCAACTGGAAGTGCTTTAAGATGACATGGCTGTGGAGGAAAATCAGGAGGAGGAGGGGAATTTATACCATCACAGTGATTTGAGCGAACAAAGAGGGGTAACAGTACATTTACTGTGACTGCAGCTCTGTATATGCTTCATTGTTATTGTATATGTAACTTCAGTTGCAAAAATTAGACTTTTCTATAAAAGTGTTTATTCAAACTGGCTTTGTACATCAAAAATAAAGAGAAAAATCTGAATTTGAGCATCTCATGTTTTTGTGTAGTTCAGTTTATAAATGAGTCAGTGGCATTGCCAAATATCTAATGGCCCATTCAGGGCAGCAATCTGGATACATTTAGGAAAATGGCTTCATTTAAGGATTAAATATCCCAACAGGGAATGAAACAGAAATGTCGTTGAATTCTACAAGTGAGAATATGAAAATCTCTGCACTGAGAAAGAGTCTTCAGCCTCCACAAATCCAGGCTCAAAACATGACTTTTTTAGTGTGAATTTCTCTTCAAAAGTTCATAGTTTTGGGACTAAAGATACTTCAGCACAGTCCTGATGGAAGTCCTTTTTTCAGCAGGGTTGAGAGGAAGCTCCCAAGGTCCTCGTCCTGAAAAAGCAAACCAGAACATAACATCAAAAAGAAGGATTGTGGGAAATGACACAGCACCATATTTTCACTTGAACACAATATAAAAACACACATCCTGAAGTGGTATCGGTACACAGAGGAACTGAAAAGTACTCAGCAGTATTCAGTACTAAGTGCACATTACATTTCCCAGTAGTTCCCCAATTTCTTGAAAATGAAGCAGCTGCTACTTTCGGCCCTTTGTTTTTGCACATGTGAGAGTGATTGTTTCACTTGAATAACTAAAGGGGTAAAATTATCTGATATTACACAAGTGAAACAAAATTCAAATATTAATGAAAGGTTAAAAAAATGAATGCAGTATTGTGGTGGGATTTAAAAAAAAAATCCTGTTAATCACTTTCTTGTGACCCCATGAGCCTTGGCTGGTAACCACTGTATATGGCATACAAAAAATGACTTCAAACAATGTATATAAACTTTTGACATGTATGTTTTAGTTTGATGTATTTTAGTTTCCCTCATATATTTCTTTATTCTAATCTTCACAGTACTGTGATTTGAATTTCACTGTACATACTACTTACGAATGTCACAAATAAACTTTCAAATCCTTGACAATCATTAATCTTTTCCTTGTTTTTAGTGATCTTCAAAAACTACAGTATATGTGTGAACTTCTGTGGGAACCAAATCACTTTTTGGAGCGACTTTCAGAGAGAAAAGATGTAACAAAAGGCAGAAACACATCATGTCTTTTGTTGTCTTGCACCTTGTGCTCTGCAAGGAACACATGAAGTCACATAAACCACGCAATTTCCATTACACAGCGACAAAGTTCAACAGACAGATTCCCCCATCCTCCGCTTTCATCTGTTCTCACTTTCAAAGCCCCTACTCTCAAACTGTCCACCCACATGAGTGTTTTCACTTCTTATTGCTACTCAAACCTCATCACGACTATGTGGGCATGTAAAAACTATTCAACTGATTTCTCTCAAGCTGCGTGGTCTACCGAAGCCAAGAGCGGCCATGGTTGCAGTTCTATTACCACAAGAACACTAGCTAGTTATCACGAGAAGACAACTTTTGTTTTCTGAAGATCACAGGCTAATTATGGAGAGCTTGAGAATGTGTGTTGTTGATTTCAACACACTTGAATTCAGCCTTCAAGATCATTGTTATGACTGTCAGGGAGGAGTACAGTTACATGCACTTCACTGATCAGCAGGATCACTGAAGTGCACTTGCCTGTGAAGTTCCAGCTGGGCTAGTCTTTTGTTTAAATGATTAGAACTTATCTGAATGTTATCTCTAACGGAAAGACAGAATGTCATTTCTGCCTGTGTTAGACCTTGATTAAAATACAGTCTGATGCATAATTGGTGCTTAATCTGACATTTACAGCTTAAATCAGTTGCTATACTTTTCAAGTCGCCATCTATGGTGGCATGGCTCTTCTGATCTCTGATAAACATAAGTAATAAGAGATTTATATTTATTTATAAGCTTTGCTTTCTCTTTGTAAAATTAAGTAAGTGAAGCATAGACAAAATGTTTTACCTGATAACTCCAGGAAAGCAGCAGGACCTTGGTGTTGGTGTCCTCAGCGGAGGAGGAGACTTTGATAACGATAGACTCCACCATGACTGTACCATCAGGGAGGTGCTGAATGGTGTAACCTTTTAACACGCTGAAGCATAGAGATGCAAAGACAAGAGGTTATAACAGATGTTGTCCTAAATGTCACAAAATAAAAAGGACACAGAAGTGTTAAAGAAATATGATAAAAAAAAGTTCCATCTAGCAATAAAAGAGATAAGCTTCAAAATCTTAATTCTCAAACAGAAAGGACACAGACTGAAATACTGTTTTTAATATTCGTGAACAAGTAGAAAAGAAGGCAGAAAAACAGTGACATGGTTTACAGGAGGAAGGTAGAGAGAGTGGATGGTGCAGGTGAATTGTGAAATAATGCAGCACTAATGCAGTAAGCCTCCCATTCCTGCCGTGTTATTCTGACCTCTTGAGGTGTGTGTAGATTCTGTGAAGTGTGTCGGTGTCGCTGTGCGGGTCATGGAGTTGCACACGGCAGGTGAACCGTAACTGATGTTCATTGAGGCCCAGCTCCTTCAAGGCCTGCTCTGATGACACCAGTTTCAGACTCTGTGCTCAGAGAAAGACAAGAAGAATTAATAATTAAAAAAATTAAATTAAAATAATTTGTGAAGAGAGTGAACTTACATTTTCTTTCATGATCAGGGTTCCATGCATGGTGCGAGGTTTTTTAGGATCAGGAAGAGGCCCTTTAAAAGAAGAAAATTAATAAATAAACATATTTACATTAAAACTCTCATTAGCTGTAGTGTTTGAACAGTCATGAAGGAACGCCGAGCATTAATACTAAATGTTGGGAAATTCTTATGTGGATTATTTGTTTTTTCAATTACGCTTAGACTGTCTCATAAATATTATTCATATCACCAGTGACCTCATCCCAGGGACTACAGATGAAAATGAGCTTTTAGTTATGTATACCTGGTGCATTGATCTTGTTAAAGAGTTGGCTTTGGCTTATAACAATACAACATTAAAGCCATCTAAAGTAGCTTTGATATTTTAGTCTTTAGCTTACCTCCCTGTAATCGAATTCAAATTTAGCACATGAAAGGAAAACGTGTTATTGTTATTAATCTGGTGGACCAAACCTTGCCTGTATTCATACCTCGTACACAAATCTGAACAGATGAGGAATAATGTGCAAAGAATTGTCAGACAACTCTTGAGAAGTCTGACACGACAACTCACTTTCTCTGGTTTTAGACTCCCATCATCTCACATAAGTGCCATTTGTCATTATGACAACTAATGTGGGTCATGACATTTAGGCGGCATGGGGCAAGATTGCTTGCTGTGTAAAGGAGGTGCACAACTACTTCAAACACATCAGCACAAACAGGCCCAACAAACAAACTGTGCAGGCAATCTCTATCTAAACCATCATTACAAAAACATTTTTTTTTGCCACGCCATTACAAATTAATAACGTTTCTAGACAATCAACAAGACATACCTCCGAGCGCCATCTCCCTCTTGAGCAAGTTGAGTGAGATATCCACAGGCACACTGGGGTTTGTTGTCACAGTCGCTGTCTCTCCGTTGGCTGGCATGTAGCAATCTATGCCTGCCATTTAAAACCAGACACATTAACAAGACTGATGACACCTTCTCCTCCTACTGAGCCCATCCACACATTTACTAATTACTTTAATGAGCCTAACATTATTGATGACGTGTGGTGCACATGTCTACCACACTGATCTGTCTAAAGCTGCACTTACTGAACTCCTGTTCAATCTTGCCCTTGAGGAACTCCATTTTCACTGCCTCTCCATGTACCAGCAGCATGTTTCGAGGCTCTGCCATACGAATGAGCTGCATGATGCCTTTTGCATCTGCATGGGCACTGAAGGACATGTACTCCACTTGCAGCTTCACATCCAACTGTAAGAATCACAGAAAAATAAGTTCAGTTTGCCATAGTTATTTTTCACATGGATCACAATTTCAACATTTTTGACATTTGGGAAAATATGTACTGCAGGAATCAAGTTCAGAATGAGTGTATATTTACATAAAACAAATTTATCAGTTTGAACATTAAATATCATGTCATTGTACTGTATTAAATTGAATATAGGTCAAAAAGGATTTGCAAATCCTTGCATTCTGTTTTTATTTATGTTTGGGACACAGTGTCCCAACTCTTTCGGAATTGGGGTTTAAGAATTTAAACTTGTCTTACTGTTGCTCTCCCTTCCATCTCCAGTTTCCTCTGCCCATTTAGGATCTTGTGACCGATTGTTCCTTGTACACAATACCCAGGCATGATAACCTAAAAAAAAAAAAAAAAAAGCAGAACTCGTTGTTTATAAAATATTGTTATTTTTACAAACATCTTCCATTTCCTTCCAACTTCCATACTCACCATGTTCTTCTCATTGCCAGCCCATTTCTTGAAGATCTGCAAAGACTGACCAGCATGTAGCATACCTGGTGTGGCAAACACCACCTGAAAGTGTACATATTGTTGTACATGACTTGAATTTTCATCCTGTAGCTTTTTAAATACTTGTACACATTAGAAGAAAACAATACTCACCATAGGTCCAGGGTTATCAGCATAGGAGCGGTCGAAGGCCTTGATGTGCTTAAATTCAAACATGTTTCTCTGCACAAAGGTTTTTCGAATCTTCTGGTTTGTCCATGTTATGAAAAGCTTGTAATAATGATTTGCTTTCTCCGTCAGCCCAGTGGAGAAGTAGATTGGGGCCTTTAGGTTCATTCTCTCCCTGGTTAGGGAGAAGAGGTAATTAGAGTGTCTGCCCAATGAGCCGCCACTTAATTTGAAAAGTTCATACACTAGTTATTCTATCAAGCTTAATAAAATAAATACAGCTATTTTAGGGAGGTGTTAGATTTTAGTCCAAACAATCTGTGGCCATCTGCAATTACACAACATTATCATTATCATTATACATGATTAGATTTAACTGGAATTCCAATAATTATAAACCAGAAAAATGGCCTTTATATCACTCAGTCAGAAGACATTGTCAAAGTGATTATCTCAACACATTACTGTCTTTGCTCTCTTACTTCTATTCTTTGACAGAAACTTATTTACACCCACAAATGAAAATATAAGAAGCTTATGTGAATTTTGCTTCTGGGGTTTGTTTTAAAAACTGAAGGCAAACCTACCAAAATGTTTCCAACAGGATGCAGAGTTCTTGTGCTCTTCCAAGGGCAAAAACTGGAATGAGAACCTGAAAAGATGATAAGAAAACAAATGAATAAAATCTGAATTTTCTCTTTCTTTGACACTGTATAAAATGGAAAGGAAACAAAAGCCTCCATCACAAAATACGGTCAACTAACTGTCACTCTTACCTTACCCCCTCTTTCAATAGTTTCGTGCACTTTCTTCAAAAAGTCCCTCTCTCTGCATCTCTTTGAGTCACGGATGGTGGTGGCATACGTAGATTCTGAAATGAGGATGTCTGGACGGCACTTATCAATCCATGCCGCACTGCAAATATACAACACTAGGATAAAGACAATGTGCAGTGAATGTGCATCAACTCCAGAATATAATCATTAAACCACTTACCCTAAATGTCTGTCAGGTGTCATGTTATAATCTCCCTAAAAATGAAAAAGACGTTATTCCTCTGAGGCTGTCAAATTCACTGACTCAGTGATACAGTGCTCACTTGTTTACACTCACAGTGTAGACCACAGACTCCGATCCCACTTTGATGTGCACCATGGCAGCTCCCAGAACATGGCCTGCATAGTACGCCTTGATCTCCAGCTCATCATCCACCTGCCAGCAGCACAACAGAAACAGCCTGATTTGTCATCAAAAGGGATGAGCAGCTGGTGCAGAAATGATTAAGAGGTGGATATCTGGGCACATCAAAAATGATATCAGCATTGCACCTGGACAGTTTGGTGGAGGTTCAAAGGCACCACTTTCTTCATGCAGTCCTTGATCATCTGCGAGGTGAAGAAGTTGGTTTCTCCCTTTTTGTCAACGGTGATCTTCCGGAAGTCTTCCAGCAAAATGGGACAGATAGCCTTGGTGGGATGGGTCATGTAGATGGGTCCATCGTAACCCACCATCTCACTCATGAAGGGCAGAGCGCCACAGTGGTCCAAGTGAAAATGGCTGAGAGAGGAACAGGTGTGTAAACACACTGGATTGTTTTATTCATTCCATACATATTGATTAGAGAGAGCAATGTCAGTATATAGTGTGAATATTAATAAACAAACCTGATGATCACACAGTCCAGAAAGTCTGTCAGACGCCCATTCTGGGTTATATAAGAAAAGTCTGGGAAACGTCTCTGTAATGACAATACAGGATTATACTGTAAATGAACTTCTTCACAATGTCCAAAATACAGAAAACACACAGTACAGAGTTTTTTTAAAACAGGATTTGAGTGCAACACATTCAAAATTAAACCCCTTTTGTAACAAAACTGTTGCATGTAATTTAGTAGTCAGTACTAAAGTCACTCTAGTTAAAGAGTATGGAAGAGGGATTACACTTTGAAGTTATATTCTGCAGCTAATGATTTTTTCATCATCAACTAACCTGCTGATTTCCTTGATTAATCGTTCAGTCTTTGAAATGCCATAAAATGGTTAAACGTCACATTGTGCCATAATCCATGGTGGCGTCTTCAAATGTCTTGTTTTGTCCAACCAATCATTCAAAATCCAAAGATATTCAATTTACAGTGACATAAAGAGACCAACCCTCACATTTAGGAAGTTGCAACTAGAGAATGTTTGACTTTTTTGCTTAAAAAAGTGATTTAAGAGATTTAATGATAATCAAAACAGTTTCTGCTATTTTCTTTAGAGTGATTAATCGATTAATCATGTAATCTTCAGTTCAACTTTATGAGTGATGGTTAGCCAGTCGGGCTGACCAACAACACTCTCGTATGACAACAACCACCTGGGGATGAAATTACAGGTGTAAAAACTGTTTATTTAACAAAATGGAAAGAGGAGATAGATGAATGTACAACTTGTATAATGTGTAATATTGTATCTGATATATTTAAATCTGCATGTCGCAACTTCTGTATTGCAGCTGTGACACAACAGTCTTTGTTTGTTATCATGATTTGGGGCCAGAACCATTAGAAAGATAGGTTAAATTAAGTTTTAATGTATTTAACCTCTCAAGCTTCAATTTTATGCACAACACCTTGATTGTGCACCTTTTGCTTCAGTTTCTCCAGCTCACATGTTGGACTTAATTTGTGTCTTTTGTTCCCCCTCATTTCTACGTGAACATTTTATATGTGGATAGTTTATATGAAATTAAAATGAAAGCAAATCACAAAAAAAATTCACACACACTGTCATATTATCCAGTTGTTGATTATTCTTTGGAGTAATAAACTTATTTAACTTACATCGTCATTGTATCCCATGTGCATCCCACAGTCCAGCATTATGTTTTTGCCTCCAATAGAGACGAGGATGCAGCTGCGGCCAACATCCTGTCCAGCACCTTGAAGAGGGAACAGAGAAGCTTACAAACACACAGTTCATATAAGAGTAAGACACTAAGTTAGCATCTCCGGCTAGCAGAGGCTACTCACAGTAAAGAGTGGAACTTACGAGTTATCTTAGCATCACAAGAGAAAATGCACAAGTTATTACAATTCAAAGAAAGCCAGATATTGAGCCAACTGATAAAGTCAAAGCTATATGCACGGTTATTGTTGACGGAACTAGCTTTGCGGATGCTAACTAGCCACTTTAACGTTACTCACCGAGCGGTGTTACTTTTATTTCAGGCATGTTTTCTCATCAGAGCAGCCTGAATTTGAAGATAGGTGAATGACACCTGTGGCCCGACTGCTCCTGATGAATAGGCCCTCGTTTATGAAGAAATGTTTACTGTCTAACTCGTGTACATGTGGTTCATTTCGAGTAACGACAGTTTTAACAGTGTCAAGCTAACCAACAGTAAACGTCAAAACTTCCGGGTAGCGCATTCAAAATAAACCCCCTTTTTTTGTAAACCATGTTACAAGATAGTTCATGTCCTTTCTTTTTCTAGGAATTTGGGGGGGTTGAGAGACCTGTGGAAGCTTATATAAAGCAGTAAATTTATTTAAACAAAGTAAGCATTTTACAGGCTAATTCCAGTATTTTCAGAATCAATATTAGGGATGCAATAATATGATTTGCTGGTGTAGGATCAGCCTTTATTTAGTGGATCAGGTACTGTATCAGCCAGAGTATGACCAATCCATATCACTTTTTTTTCTATTACTTTTCTTTTTCTCTTTTCTCTTCTTTTTCTTATTTCTTATCAATTTTATCAATTAAAAAATTCAGCATTTTTCTCTATCACTTACATTCATTCAGTCACAACAGGCCACAGATTCAGTTTTTAGAGCTGCAGCATTGTTGACTTGATGTATTATTTGGTAATGGGAGAGAAAAATTAGTGTAACCCCACTTAATATATTTAAATTTGAGCACACATATATTCAAATAAAGAATTAAATATATCCCCACCTCAGTTTTATCCATGGCATTGTCGAAAAGGCTTTGAAACAGCATTTAGACCTTTGTATAAGGAATAATAAATTTACAGAAAAAATATTCAGAACATGTAGAAATTGATGTTTTTTTTAAAGGGCATAGGATACAGTCTATGGCATAGGGTTGCAGTGGGGGATTTGGTGGACTGTGGCTTGGATATTTATTAAATGTGTACTACGCCCGTGCATTGTTGGGGTCTGAAACAAAGCAGCACCACACAGCTTTCACACCTGTTTTTAAAACTCATGTGACCAAGGACAGTATGGCATCAACATTTGTTTTTAAAGGCAGGAAAATCCTATACAATTTGCAAAACAAATAAACTTCACACATCTTAAATTGATATCTATTACTTAAAAAAAATCAAGTTTTAAAAAAATCACAATAGTGGATGCCATGATCAAGACAATGTTTTTATTTTGAAGGCAAACTCACAAATTTCCTGTGTCTCCCGGCTCGAGTCTGCGCAGTAGAGCCGGTTTAGCGCAAGAAGGAGCTGTTGTTTTACTAAAGATGAAAAGAGATGCTTCACTTTCCTTTGACTTCTAAGTTTTCTTGCATGTAAAGTGTTCAGTGTTTGCTTGTTTGTTGTCTGTACTTACTCTTGTTGCTTCGTCCAGTCTGTGCGTAGCCGTTTGCTGCATTTTCTCGTTCATTTTCTTGCTCTTCCGCTTTGATCGACAGCGCTTCCGGATAGAAAAACCATGGCTGGTCCTTCAGAGGAGCAGAGATTCAGTTTACAGGAGGTGCTCGACACTTTCAAGCTGTGTTTGTCTGAAAATAAAGAAGTCTATCTTGAACACTACGTCGCTGGGTGGCGTGGTCTTGTAAAGTAAGTGATTTGTGTAGCCTCTCCTATGTGATCTTTGCATGATTATACTGTTTTTACTACTTTTAGCTGTAAGAGTCTACAAAGGTTATTTAGGTGTTAACAGATTGTTTTGTTTTTCCTGTTAATAGGTTTCTGAACAGTTTGGGGAGTGTGTTTGGCTTCATTTCCAAGGATGCTGTCAACAAGATCAAGATCCTGGTCACCTACCTGGATGGTGAGAATGGGTCCCAGTATGTCACCATCCAGTCAATGGTTAAATATGAGCTGGACAATGGACTAGTGGACCTGACCAAAAAAGGCAACCACCCAGAGTCAGGCTGTCGGACTCTCCTGAGGCTCCACCGTGCCCTGAGGTGGCTGGAGCTCTTCCTGGAGCGCCTCCGCACCAGCAGTGAGGATGACAAGACATCTGTCATGTGTGCAGAGGCCTACAATGAGTCTCTTGCCCAGCACCACCCCTGGGTGATCCGCAAGGCTGCAGGCATGGCGTTCTGCGTGCTCCCAGGGCGTCCCGCTTTCCTAGAAGTGATGAATGTGGGCCCTCCGGAGCAGGCTGTAGCCATGCTTGGAGAAGCTCTACCTCTTATCTCTGAGGTGTACCACATCACAGAGGAACTTTACGCTCAACATAACCTACTTGATTTACCATAGAGAGCAACAAGCCACTTCATACATTACCAGGATTAAATACCTACAACTTGTCCCTGTTATAGAGCTGTCAAGCTAGCTACTGCTCCTGTTTGGTGGTTTAAGTGTTGTACATTCTTTGTACCGTGTTAGGCACAAATATTTAAGCACCATCAAGTCTACTGTTTTACCAATATTTAATGTAAAACGACAGTTAATTATATTGTTGCATGTCTTTCAAATGCACCCCTGAATGATCTTTTTAATTCAACTTTTGCTTGTAGATTGTTTGTTTTTAATTTAAATCAATGAAGGAAACTACAGTGGAGCCGGAAGTCTTTGCTCAGTCACTGCTAACAGCTGTTTTTCATTGTTTATCAAGGAACGACCAAGTTGATATTTCACATTAATCTGCAACTATTTTAAGAATCGATTAAACACCAAATGCTTGATAATTTCAGGTTCTCGAATGTAAGACATTTGCTTACGTTAATTCCTTACATCATAGTAAATTGAATGTTTTTGACCAACTTAGTCAACAAAATAGTCAATAATGAAAATGTTTATTTGCAACTTTCTGTGGAATTCATGTGTTAGAGAAATGCTATGCTTGTATGAAACAATAATATGGCCATTACGTCATGTTTTGATGTTTGCACACCATTTTTAATTCAAATATTAACATATTTATGCTCCTCTTACACAGTGGGAATTGCTTTCATCTAACAGATTATGTGATATTGGATAAATTACTACTTAAACACTTCTTAAGTGATAAGAAAGTCTAAAAGTACTACTTTTATCTGGAAAGTTAAAAAGCAGAAGATCATCTAACATTATGAGACAGAAGCTTGTTAGGTGGCTCATTAAATTTTCACAATTTTCACATATAGAAACATTTGCAGTTCAATGGCCAACATTTTTATGCTAGAAATGTTTTTTGGTGAAAACTTTTGTGTCACTGGACTGGTTAACCTCACTGTACATGATCTATTTTTCATTTAATTTATAAATGATGAAATATGTTATTCTTTATTGAAAGTGATTGGTGTATTGTTTTACAAGAATGTACTGTACTATATATATTATATATATATATTACCATTAATTCGACAGAATTTATAAACAGTGTAGCTTAATAAAACATTTTCACTTGGTTGATGGTTGATTTGACTATTGATTATTGACCCATCTGAGAAACAAATAACCTGATTTTGAACTGAAGTCTGTCACAGAAAAACAACACATTCTGTTTGGGATCTTTTGCTATAAAGGCCATGATGGAAGAAGTACTCATGAAGCATTAAGTTGATATAATGATGTTGGCTGTTAAATAAAGCCAGAACATCCTAGAAGATGAGGTTCAGTTGAATTTAGCTGCAGTTGCACACTTCAAACACCAGGTGTCTCCTCGACTCCTACGACAAATCATTGTCATGGCAACCTGCTGACGCTAAAGAGCTACTTCCGGGATGAGATGAACTGAGTGAAAACGAGTCATTTTAACGTTTTAAGCTGTGATTTAACTTCAGGAGTGAGAACCTGCTCTTCTCTGTAGTGAAACAGCTTCTAAACAGCAGCAGACGGAGACTAATGTTAATTTGCATGACCTTATTTACTGTTTTTTTTTGAGAGACTGAAGCCAAGAAACAACTGGGAATCTTCACTGACAGACTGTTCTCAACTTTGATGCAACAAAGAACTATCACAGCTGGTTATCGATGCATTTAACAAGGCCAAAATCCTCCAAAGGGAGAAGCAGATCTGCTGCAAACAGCATCCAGGGACCTCCTGTGTCTCCAGACCCTGCTGAGTGCAGCAGGCTGGACAGAAACCTCCGCTCCCAGTCCCAGCCTATCATGTGGCAGGCCGGCCGCCTGAGCCAGGATGGAGTCCTGCACACCCCTGCTGCTCCACCACAGTCCTTAAACAAGTACAAGGTTCTTCCCTCCATAGAGAGGCGGCCGTCAGAGGTCAGTCCTGGGAGAAGCCTGGACAAACACATGTCCAAGCTCAGCCTGTCTGGGGATGCTGTCCTGAGGCACGAGGAGCCAGATCTGCACACTGTGACCAAGACCAGCAGCTCTGAGGTGGACAAGAGGGCCGATCCTGATGCAGGACCGATAATGACCGCAGGAGCTGGTGCCTCTGGCAGTTTGCTCCTAGCTGTCCGAGCACCATGTGGTAGGAGGTTTCAGCAGCAATTTGACCCCACAGACCCTCTGCTCATGGTGAGAACCAGTGCAGAGGTCAGGTACGGAGCCAAGTATGAAGACGCCTCCATCGAGACCATGGATGTACCTCGCAGGACCTTCACAGACATGGATATGACCTTGGCCCAGTGTGGCATCTTGAACAGATCAGTGCTGTGCATCTCTCAGAATGACAGTGTGGAGGAGAACGAGTGAGCATGAGGGATTTTTGTTTTGCAGCTGCGATCTGGCTTTGTGGCGTATTTAATGTCTTCCTCCACTTCAAAATGTGTTTTGCTTATTGCTACTTCACTTGGATGTTTGAGCTTCACTGTGCACAATGATGAATGTGCAGTTTAATGCTAGAAGACGGTTTTTACATTCACCAAGTTTTACTCACCAAGTTCAAGATGTGTATATGAGAGCAGGATTTTGTAACATCACAACTGGTCTGGAGCCAATAGTAGTCTAGTGTGCAACAAAGACAAGTTTGATGTGAAAATGTGAAACTTCTAATACACATGCACCAACACTTTTTTAATGAAATAGAAGACTTAAAACTTAAAAATAATTAAAACATTTTCATATTTTTCAATGAGGGAGGACGTTTTTTGTGTGTGTACATGATGAAAAGATATCTTTCAGGACTCAATAAGGCTCAAAAGGCTTAATAAGTAAGTGCTTTTTAAACGTTTTGACTGAAAAACTATGTGAGACTCAAATTATTTTATTATTCCAGGCAGGCTCATGAAAATGATTTTGTATAACCACATTTGGTCTATGTGGATTTAAAAGAATGCGTATGTTCTTTCTCATTTAAACTACACACCAGTTTATTCAAATTAACAGATAATTAGCAAATGAAGAAATTTGATCTGCTGTCAGTTATTGATTTAGAGATGAAAACTTGTTTCTGTGTAGTTGCTGTAGCCTTGGCAATTAATACCAAAACATAATCAGAGATGCTGCTGATTAATGCAGCTACAAAAAGGGTTTCAGTTTAGTTGTTACCATTTTCCACATCTTTTCTTTTTAGGTTGATGTTCTTATAAGCCAAACAAAGTTTTTTTATTAGAATGCAGAAGCACAGAAATACATTACTAGTTTGTCAAAATATAATGAATCCATTTCATTTGACTTATACTGCTACTGCCCGGCTTACAAAGTGTGTAAACACAAATATCTTGACTCTTGTGACTGACTTCATATTACACACTTGTACGTGTTGAGTCAATGGTCTAGATGAGGCAATGAGCAGTTGATAAAGGAGAAAAAGAATCTGTTTAATGCCGACCAAACAGGGAAACAGGAGGCCTTTTTCAAAGCAGACATTGTGACATGTCACAGCAGGAAAAGCATGTGTAAAGAATAAAATCAACAATGGCCATCATTATTGTGAACACCTGTGCTTTTCTTTCAGAGGCAGAATGACTGCTGTGAAAAAGGCCAGTTTCAAACACCCCTCATTCTTTTCAAACTGGATGGAGCTACAAAATTAGTTCTGGATGGATGAGAGCCATGTGTTTATGATGAAGGCTCAAAGTACCACAATTTCAGGTCACCTGCCACCATGGCAGAAGATTTTCTTATATTAATATATTTTTAAATCAATTCATAAGATTAATGAGGGATTAAGGTGATGATGATGATATTCCAGATTCTCTAACAGGTACGAGTAATGTTTTTTCAAAATAAGTTTGCAATTCTAAATGCTTCTCCAAAGATTACAGAGGAGGCTAACGAAAAAAATGTTCAGTGAGGAAAAAACTCCAACTTAAAACCACAATATGACTAATGAAATGTCCTAACATCACACTAAAATTCACTGAATTGGGAGGTTACAGGCTTTTTATCTGTTGCTCATATTGTATATTCACTGAAGAAATATATTTTCATTGTATATTGAGCTTAATACAAGGTTCTGAGCAACTGAATCTTTTAGATTCACTCAACATAAATCATTTTACTTGATAAGGTGCCTGAAATGGTCTTCTGGCAAAAACAGCAATTCAACTACAACAAACTGAACTGGTTTTACACACAAGAGAAAACTTATTTATTTTTTGTTCACACAAAAACTGAGCTCAAAGTCAGCCACATCAAGTGAAATTAAAGTGAAAACTGGCACAAATAACTGCCTTGAAATAAGTTTGCATAGTCAAAACTAGTATGCAACTCTCTTCTGTAAACAATAAAATGTAAACAATAAACCCTTGAAATAGGGTCTAATTTCCAAGTACTGGGTTGTTTATGGAGCAAAGCATTCAGTTCATCAGGCTTTCCATCTCTTCAAGATTGCTGGTGTCAAGTTTTGTGATTCTCCTGTCTGTGGGAGAAAGACAGACAGATATATGTCATGTCAGGGTCCTTATATTTCCTTAGTGCATGATCAAACTGAAAGAAATAGGAACATACTGAAATGCATCTCAATTTGGTTGATAATATCCATGCTGTGTTTGCTGTCGACCATATTGACAGCAAATCCTCTTCTGCCAAAGCGTCCTGTGCGGCCAATCCGGTGAAGGTATGTCTCATTGTCGGCATTCCCATCCATGTCCACCGGGAGGTCAAAGTTGACAACAAGTGACACTTGTTCCACATCAATACCTGTAATCAACAGAACCACAAATGGGTTTGAGATAGACCAGGTAATTGTTTCTATTTTCATATCATTCAATCTTGGTTACTTGAGATCACCGATAGAGGATCCAATCGCTGGGAGACAGCTGGAGTAGGAGGGGGTGGGGGGAGCAACGTCACAGCACACCACTCAAATGTGAGCATGAACGAAGAAAAAACATAACATCTTGTATTTGGGGACATTGATACCAAAGTGGGCCAACATGCTGCTCCACCAGAAACATCTCTAAATGTACAGTTGGGTGCAGATTCTAGAGATTACATTTTTCTATAACAACTTAGTTCTGACAGTAAGTTAGTTAAAATCACCTTAATATTGGCATAGGAAAAACCAATCATCGATCATCCCGTCAATTGCCATAAGCCTAGTTTGAGATATTTACACTTGCCTCGCAACATAAAGATGTTTTAATGTTACAATCTGACACTTGTCAATCTTAATCTCCTCACCTCTGGAGCACACATTTGTGGTCACAAGCACTTTCTCCTTGCCGTCCCGAAAGCGTTCGATGACAGAAGCCCTCTGTTCCACCGTCATTTCCCCACTCAGCAACGCCACCTGGTGGCCCTCTTTGGTCAGGTTTGCAGTCAGCCAAGCAGCAATCTTCCGAGTCTGAAAAGAAAGTAACAGCGAAACTGAATTCCTCATACTACTGCACATTCTGTTTTCTGCAAATGGAAAATTAGTGCTTTTTGTGATAAATTAAATACATTTCTAACTTTGTATCACATGATAAGGGAAAGTCTGAGACTGACAAATTTCACTTCCAAGATGTGGTACCCTGATCACACTTTTGGATTACGCAGGAAGTAGTTGTGATCGAAACACGTCTAATCATCTGTCCCTTTACAAAATTCAAGACCACATACCACCAACCACCTAGCATTAACATGCAATCTGTATATGGACAGGGAAAAATCACAACCTAACGCTACCTCTTCCTATTAGGTCAAGCTACCCAGCAAAGGCTAAATGTAGCAACAGTAGCTAGCAAGTCTGAGGGAAAATTTGTCATTTTTAAATCATAAAGTGTGTACTAAGCAGGATTACAACAGCTGACTCACATGGCAGAAGATCATGGCCTGTGCAATGGTAAGGCTCCCATACAGATTACAGAGTGCTGTGAACTTGTCCTCCTTCCCCTTACAGAGCACAAAGAACTGCTTGATGGTGTCCAGCGTCTCCTCTTCACGCTTCAGCCTGATGATATTGGGATCAGGAACCACCTGCTCTGCAAACCTCCACACAGAGTCTTCAAAGGTTGCAGAGAAAAGAAGCATTTGACAGTCCTTTGTCAGCTGTCTGCATTTGTACCAAGAAAAGGAGGAAAATACTGTTACAAGAGGAGCTTAACAAAGAAAATGCTTATCAACATCATTGGGTTTCTCTATAAGGAACGCACCTATGGATACGTATGCTCTGGTCCAGATGGCCCTGTCTGGCGATCATCACATCAGCCTCGTCCAGCACAAACATAGTAATCTTCTTGGGGTCGATAATCTTGTACTTGGTGCACCAGTCAAGGACTGTGCCTGGTGTTCCAATGACAATCTGTTCCTGCAGCTTGATGCCTCGCTCCACTGAACAGAATGCAGAAATTCATGCAGTGATATACAACACTGGCTCCTTAATGACTTGAAAACCATTTCGCCACTAATGCCATCAGACATCATTACAATTATAGTCACATTCTTACTTCTGTTGCCCCGAATGCCGTAGGCCAGTTTCACATCAGGACAAAACTTCCCCATTTGCTCGATGACTTGACCAATCTGCAGAGCAAGCTCGTATGTTGGCGAGATGCAGAGGCACTGAAAGAACCAAACAGTTTTTAATGGTGAGTATACTTCAGCATCTACAACTCAATGTGGACACTGGCTGACTCTGCAGATGACATGTCATGCTTTACCTGAGTCCACTTATTGGCTGGGTTTATATGGCTGAGCATGGCCAGAGAAAAAGCAGCAGTTTTACCTGTGCCAGACTGTGACTGGGCAATCAGATTCTGAGGTCTGGAGCCAGAGGGGAAAAAAAAAAAATCACACATAAAGAAGTGAAGAAAAGACAGACAAACCTGATGTGAGGAATGTTTGAAAAGATTTTCAAAACTACTGTAATGACTTTTTAGTATTAAATCAAAGGACAATAGTGTATAGTTTATTTTAGAGCTGAAACAATGAGTCGGGGAGCAGAAAATTAATCAGCAACTATTTTGATAATCGTTAGTATTTTGTTAATTTAATTTTTCAAGCAAAAATGCCAAGCATTTGCTGGATCATGCATCTGATTTAGTGCTTTTCTCAGTTTTATCTTTGAGGTTTGGATTGTAGTTTGAACAAAACAGGTCATTAGAAGAGGTCTGAGGAATTCAGACTTAGTAAAATTTTAAAAGACGAAATAATTTCACATAATACTATTGTAATTGTTTACTCTTTAAACACACAAATAAAAGATGTTACAGTGAGTCAAGAGTCGCTCAACCTCCAACATTCCTGTGAAAAAGTGGTCCAACTAATTACTATTTTCATAATTGATTATTAAGTGAATTGTTATTCTTTTGATTAACTGAATAATCATTTAGTTCATAAAATGTCAGCAAACAGAGAAAAACACCAAATATCGCTATTTCCCAGTCCAGCGTGATAGTCCAAAATGCAGAGATATTAAGTTTACAGTGTAATTAGAGAAATAAGAGCAGGAAATTCTCACATTTGAGAGGCTTGAACAAAAAAAATATTTGACAGTTTTCCTTGATAAACAACAGAAACAACTGCTTGATTATGAAAATTGTTGACATTTAATTCGCAAGAGTTGAAGGTGATGACGCCAAGTTGCTCACTGTCAAAACACAAGTCCAAAATGTAGATATAGCATTTTAATGACATAAAGCAGAAAAGAGCAACTAATTCTTATATCTCAGAAGTTTGAACCTGCAAATACTTGCTATTTTTCTTTGATAAATGACTTGGTTATCAATTAATTGATTCCTTATCTGTCCATTGACTAATGGATGAATTGATTACATGTGTCAGCATGACTTCAAATGAGTCAAAACAAACTTACGGCTGTGCCAACATCATTGGTAAAGCATTCTCCTGGATTCTGGATGGCCGATTGAAACCCATGCTGTAAACCCCCTTCAGCAGCTCAGGTTTCCTATTGATCATCAAATCACAATAATAAGTGTTTAAGAAATATTTGAGGAAGGGGAGAAAAATACACATGTGCTCATCCGTTTAAGAGTCAAATCACTGTCAAACTCACAGTCTGAGCTCCTCAAAGGTCTTCACAGAGTACAGAGGAGAGGTGGGGTCCCTCTGCAGAACCTCCACCTGGTTTCTGTTCTGGACCAGAGACCTGCTGATCAGCTTGTTCAGCAGGGACTCTTCAGCCAGGTCCACCTGCTCCCCGTCTCTTCTCCAGTCTCCATTGTCACCCCGCTCCGGCATTAAGTTGCCTGAACAGGTGGAAACAATTAAAAAGTCCATCGAATACAACAACTAAACAGGTAGCCGACATGTTAACGAGAGAAAACAGTCATTTACCGTTGATGTCTCCTCTCATGTTACATGGACCCCGAACTCGATCCCCTTTCTTTGACAAGCCAAACTGGTCGGAGAAAACACAGCTTATCACATTATTAGTTAAAAAATAATGCACCAGCCTGCGCGTCCAAGTTAGCAAAAGCCATATTGGAGGCACTGATAGCACATAAGCTAGTAGCATATTAAGCTAACCTGCTAACGAGCGATGATACGAGAGTTTTGATGCAACTTTCGGGGCCGTCAGTCATCTGTTAAACTCACCTGTATGGATGAAGGTGTAGCTTCTTGAACATCAACCGCAACCGCCCACGAGTCCTCGGACATTTTCAAACATGAGCTAACTGTGCGTTTTCTTTCGAGACAAACAGGACTTTAATGAGAAAGTTGGATGTCAGCGTGAATATCGAGCCGCTGCCTGACCTGACCAAACCGCTGATGATGCCTTCACACGACCCCGGAAACCGCAAACTTTCACACCTTTAACAAAACAAAATGGCGAAAAACTGAAAAATAGGATATTGGTTATTTGTCAGCTAATATGAAAATATTTCTGTGGCATATTTTGAAGTGAAAGTTTAAGACATTTTCAGGAAACCTGTATTTGCAGCGTTTTCAGCGTTTAAAAGTTAGTATTTTTTTTATGATGTTCGCCCAAAAATATAATTGTTTCATGATCTTCTTTATGTCCGTTTGTTTATTTTTATGAGTAAAAATAAATACTTGATTGTTATTTATCTAGTTGTTTTTATATTGAAGGTACAGCAGTATTCCCACCCTGTTTGCGGACCTGTTGTCAAAACATCTACAAAATGACGAAGTGTTTAATAACTCATCTCATCTGTATGAAATTACACTGAAAAAGTTTAAAACTAATATTGCATGTTGCATAATTTACTTTTTTAAACGTGCTTAGTATTTCATAAATGTCATCTGATGTGTTGGGTTATTTAGTTTCCTGATGTAATTTTTATGTGTATTAATCTGTATGAAGTGAAGTATTTTGAAGTTCAGTTTAATTTGTCTGCCTATTGTCAATTAGCGCCCTCAATCGATTTTCTTTCTCACCATTAGCATCTTTAACATGAGAGAGAATTTCAAAAATATGATTCATAAAAACTGAGTAAACAGACATTAACATTTAAGATATTAAATTTGATGCTTTTTTATTCAATAAGAAATGAACTGAGGAGTAAAATTTAAAGATTAAAAGGGTGCATTGTGTGGCTCTCAGCTGATCATCAATTCAAAAAATTCCTGCTGTGTGAAGTCATTGTATTAGACCCATTAATCAGTCTGGGATTTATAACAGGCTCTAAAATCTGTTTAGAATGTTGTTAGTGGATCAGCCTTTGTGTTTACATTTGAATCACAGATTCTGTTCTGGACGGGTTCTGAAAGACCAAAGGGTCTGAAAAATGAAAGCTCAAAGGTGACGTCCAGGTCTGAAAGTGTGTAAATATAGACGGCGGCTGTTGAGACAGTCACATCTTTTCAGACTTTTCATCAGGCGACTGTGATTAGTGAAAAGACAATCTTCGAGAGGCAGACCACTGATACAGACAGCATTTGTTCATCAGAGACGACCTGCAACTCAACACAACAGCATTCCTTTGAGAGACAGACCACTGACACACAGGGCATCTGTTAATCAAAAACAACCCTACAACTCCACACAAGTGCCTTTCTTCGAGATTGATTCCACCAGCAAAGAAAATGCCGCGAGTAAGGGAATCAAGAGGTAAAGCAAGAACCTCCAGACTGCAGCAGAGGCGCAAGATTCAGCAGAACCTCAAGACAGAGTGCGATGCACTTCGTCAACAAGTTCAAAAGCTGAATGAGAACTTGTACGCCGAGAAGGCCAGCGCTCTTTCTCAGGAGAAGGTGAGGAAGCAACTGAAGAGCACGTTTTTTGAGACACAGCAACAGCTGGCAAGACAGAAATCCCTGAAGGAAATGTACATCAACAGGGAAAAAAGTACAAAGGAGCACCTGGAGAGGGTGTTAAAATACAGTGATGCAGAAACTCACTGTGAAGATTGCCACTCAGGCTCGGGACTACGCCAAGATCAAGAAGAAGAAGGTCCTTGAAACTCAGTATGAGACGCTGCAAGTGGCTCATGTAATCAGCGAAGGCAAGTTCGCAGCTGAGGTCCAGGTGGAGAGGGAGAAGAACAAGCTTCTCCAACAGGAACTGGAGAGGATCAATGTTTCACACCAAGAGCTCAAGCAAAGGTATGAAACTGAGGTCCTCAGCGTCAGACAGCAGGCTGACACTCTTCAGCGTGAGCTTGAGAAGGAGATCCAACAGAAGCGACTCCTTCTGAAGTATTACAAAGAGCTGCAAGCAGCACACATGCTGAGCCAGGAGAAGTTCGCAGGTGAGCTTCAGTTGGAGAGGGAGAAGAACAAACATCTTTGGGAAGAGCTTGAGAGGATCAGCGTTTCACACCATGAGAAGCTAATTGAGAACGGCTTCGAGGAGCTGCCAGTGGCTCATACACTCAGCATGGACAAGTTCACTGCCGAGCTCCACTTGGAGAAAGAGAAGAACAAATCCATGATCCACGACTTGAGGGCTGAGCAGGACACCCTCCGTCATCAGATGGCGGAGGAGATCAACATCCTGCAGCAGAAAGCCTTGGAAAAGGAGACAGTTTTGGGGAGCGAGCTGGAGGAGCTGAAAGCTCAGCTGAACTTTCAGTTGTCACTCAACCAGCAGCTTTCCACTGAGCTCCAGGCTGAGAGGGAGCACGGTCGGCCCCCCCGAAAAAGAGCCAGGCGTGAAGAGATCCCTGAGGATGAGTCATCGAAGCAGCAGGTGTCTCTTTTCATTGTACCTGCCATGGGACCCCTACCACAGGTTGAAGTGTGTGAGGAGATGCCGTGCAAGCAGGAGGTCATCCCTAATGCACCGGACATTGAACTCCTTGAGGAGGCTGAAGTCTCTGACGACACGCTCTCAGAGAAGACAAGGAAGGCTTCAATCTGGAAGAGAACACGCCATTTTCTGGGGTTGAGGAAACCACAGAAGTGGAAGTAGACAGAGGGTTAACCCCAAAACTGGTCAGGTTCAGTGACATTTATGCATTCATCATCATCATCATCATCATCACACAATGACATTCACAGGACCCCACCACTGCAGAAAAAGGAAAGTGCACTGAAAAAGGTTCTGTTTAACAACATGAAAACATGACAGCTCATAAAATTAATCATGTCACGTGAGGCGGGCATGGTGGTGCAGTGGTTAAACACTGTGTAGTTTGTATGTTCTCCCCATGTCTGTGTGGGTTTCCCCCACGTTCTCTGGTTTCTTCCCACAAGTACAAAGACATAGAAGTGATGGATGAATGGATGCATGGATCATTACTATACAAAAAAAAAAGAAAAAAGAAAACAAACAAAAGAAAACAAACAAACAAAAAAAAGAAACAAAAAAATACAAAAAAAACCAAAAAACATTAAAAAGTGGTCCAGTGGTTAGGATTCGGTGCTCTCACCGCGACAGGGGTTCGATTCCCGGCCAGGGCAAAACTAAAACACAACAACACTAAGAGTCTGCAGCAGTGCCGCCGGCTCGCTCAAGCTCTACTTTCAAGTAAATGTCAACCTCAGCACGCTACGTCGCTCACAATCACAAGGCTAATGTGCTGAAGCAAATCTTCACTGTCTTAGTCTGTTAGCAGCTAACATTTGCTCATTATTACAGCTCAGGCTGATGGGAATGGCATTAGCTTCATAGGTATTTCATTACAACTGTTCACTTAGAAACAGGTTTGAACTAATAACTGATAATAATTGTAGACAACAGGACTGGCGTGACTGAAGGGATGCTTGATGTGCTCAGATCTAAATAAATAATAAACTAACTAAAGAAGCCAAACATGTGAATGAAGGCTCCAACCCTCATCAGAATACCTCCTTAGAATGTCTTTAATGATATGACAGTAATCTCATCTCAAAAAGTGTGTTTAGTCAAGTAGTGGTGACTGGTAAAAAGAAACAAAGGAAAGAAAAGAACAAATACAATAAACTATTTTTTATTATTTCAAGGTTGGTCTGACATTACTAAAACCTTGGAAGCAGTGCTTAATTTGTAAATCATCAGGACCCGGAACACAGACCGGGTGTTGTTCCGGCGGTAAGAGGGAGACAAAAATGTCACGGAATACATCAAGAAACAAAAAGCACGGACAATCGCCCATTGATGGAGCGCATCTCTCCCCCTCACTCTCTCTCTCTGAGCGACAGCCATCAAATCTGCCATGTTTCAGCACCAAGGACAGCGCACAATCAACACCAGCTCATTTAGCCACTCTGCACAAACGTCACCAAACTTTCAGAACTCAAAAACACGCTTATACAAAATAATTATTTACACAATTTTACACTCATAACTCCTCTAATGAAGCAGCAGCACCACAGAAAATACAGATAAAATGTGTGCTTACCTTTTTATTCGTCCAAAACAGCCCAAAAAACAGCCATGGAGTCTGAATGTACGTACCGGAACTTTCGCCCTCTCCTTCTCCGCTCTCTGTCCCCGAGTCCTCCTCATTTCCCCCGGATCGTCCTCCTCCCATGTCCTGCCTGCTGGAGGCAGGTGTCCCTGCCCTAGCATCTTCGCATCAGCTGCTGCTACTCGCTACGCTAACTGCTGCTGTGCTGCCGCTCTCTTCCGCGATTTCCACGGAAACAACCTTGGACTTCTTTACTTCAGGCTTAGTCTGACTTATTGGCTGAAAAAAGCTCTTTAAATCCAACTGCCTTTTAGCCATTTACGACAAATTTTGCTCGCAAGTGCGCAAATTCCCGCTTCAGACGTAGCGTGGGCGTGGCCTGACCTGATGAGACTTTCCCCTCTCTTCCTCACTCGCAATCAGTTTTTACATTCATTTTTGTGTGTACGATGAGATTTCCAAGAGATTTAAACTCAATACAATACACAGCTGTCTAAATTTAATCCTTCAAAATTTAATCAAAACACTTAGAGACAAATGAGGTGCTGGATCCAATCAAATAAGTGCCGGTGAAAATCTGGGAGGTCCCGGATCTTGTTCCGGCGGAATCCGGCCCAAATTAAGCCCTGCTTGGAAAGGAAGATGACAGCAGACAGAGAGGGCAGGTATCCAGACCAATGGTCTGAACTTTGGAAAAACAAGTGGGAATGCAGTCAGAAGGGCAGGTGGCTGCTTTTTAAAGTGCAGCCGTGTGCTCCAAGTGTCTTAATGTTGAAGGTGAGCACGAGTCAACATCAAGTTCTCTAAATTCTGTCTAATGTGCTGCTCAGTCTCCACTACTTTGTTGGAAAAGTCATTTAGAAATTCTTCACAAAAGTCTAGCAAATCAGTCTTTAGTCTTTTTCTGTATTATTATTTTAATTATCATGTAAATGACTGTTTTCTCTCATTAACATGTCGGCTACCTGTTTAGTTGTATTCGATGGACTTTTTAATTGTTTCCACCTGTTCAGGCAACTTAATGCCGGAGCGGGGTGACAATGGAGACTGGAGAAGAGACGGGGAGCAGGTGGACCTGGCTGAAGAGTCCCTGCTGAACAAGCTGATCAGCAGGTCTCTGGTCCAGAACGGTGGAGGTTCTGCAGAGGGACCCCACCTCTCCTCTGTACTCTGTGAAGACCTTTGAGGAGCTCAGACTGTGAGTTTGACAGTGATTTGACTCTCCAACAGATGAGCACATGTGTATTTTTCTCCCCTTCCTCAAATATTTCTTAAACACTTATTATTGTGATTTGATGATCAATAGGAAACCTGAATCCAGGAGAATGCTTTATCAATGATGTTGGCACAAAAAGTTCAGTTTTAACTCCTTTGAAATACTGAAGTGAAGTGACACATGTAATCAATTAATCAATTTGTCAGTGGACAGAAAATGAATCAACTAATTAATGACCAAGTCATTTATCAAAGAAGAATAGCAAGTATTTGCAGGTTCAAACTTCTGAGATGTAAGTATTTGTTGCTCTTTTCTGCTTTATGTCATTAAAATGCTATATCCACAAATGTGTGCTCCAGAGGTGAGGAGATTAAGATTGACAAGAGTCAGATGTTGGGAGGCGAGTGTAAACATCTCAAACTGGTTTAGGGCAATTGGCTTATACATCGATGATTGACGGGATGTTCGATCATTGTTTTTTCCTATGCCGATATTAAGGCGATTTTAACTAACGTACTGTCAGAGCTAAGTTGTTATGAAAAATATAATCTCTAGAATCTGCAGCCAACTGTGCATTTAGAGATGTTTCTGGTGGAGCAGCATGTTGGCCCCCTGAGCCCCATTAATGAGCACAAGTGACAAGTGAATTTTAAATTGTTGATTACAAACCAGCTTGTGCCTCTTTTCCAAGGATCTGACACCCTACACCTCCATATGCCTGCTCACCAAAACTTTGTTCTGCGCTCCATGAGATTGATTAATATTATGGACATGTCCATATCATGATCTTAAAGACAATGCTAAACTTGACATGATGATGTGATATTGTAGCACCATGCACAGACACACAGGCTTTTATTATTTGAATAGAGGAGATGCTGCTATTAAATGATCTTTATGTATGAATTATAATATCTTCCAAACAGGTTGTGTAACATGCTTCGGCTCACCTTTGCTATCAACGTCCCCAAATACAAGATGTTTCTTCGTTCATGCTCACATTTGAGTGGTGTGCTGTGACGTAGCTCCCCCCACCCCCTCCTACTCCAGCTGTCTCCCAGCAATTGGATCCTCTATCAATGATCTCAAGTAACCAAGATTGAATGATATGAAAATAGAAACGATTACCTGGTCTATCTCAAACCCATTTGTGGTTCTGTTGATTACAGGTATTGATGTGGAATAAGTGTCACTTATTGTTGCCTTGACCTTTAGAATTGTAAACCCTGAGTTACTCGTTACTGTCAGTGAAATCTGGAATATATCTTCACCTTATTCCCTCGCTGTTCTTAAGAATTGATTTTATAACAAAATAATATTCAATATCAATATAAGAAAATCTTATCTGCCATGTTGGCAGGTGACCTGAAATGTTGAACTGCCACAGCATTCATCCTGTTATTGGGCAGATGCTTGATTTTCTTCCCTGATTGTGGTACTTTGAGCTTTCATCATGAACGCATGACTCTCGTCCATCCAGAAATAATTTTGTAATTAGTAGTTAGTGTTAAAAGTGTCAGTCCCAGGATGCTCCTCTCAGTCACATGAATCACCCAGCTTCCCTCCAGGGTTTGTTGAAACACCAGCAAACCATCAACTCTCAACATTGTCTATCAGCCCTGCCACACTCCTCTGCACTCATTAGTGTCAAAACAGTGAGCAGATGCTGTTGAAACCACCTGTTGGGACACAGTGTCTCAATATCTGTTTACAGCGGAAAATCAAGATGCATCTCGGGTAGTTTTAATCATCTGACTGGTCGACCTTTTCTGCATTCAAACAAATGACAGGGATGTTTAATTTATGCATCATCAAAAAGACACACTGCAGCATTAAAATCCACCTGATACGATCACAGTGTCATCCTCATTATCTTACCTTTCACTTGTGTCAGCTGGATATGCAGCGAGGATCTCTCTCTGTCAGAAGTCCACTTATCATGAAAGATTTCCTCCTCCTCTCGCAGCTCCCCTTTTTTTGTTCTGTCTCTGTGGCGGAGAGGGAATAGGAGTGCTGCCACAGGTGGCTGAAGCTACATTTGCAGCGGACACATTGTTAGTAGGATGCACAATGCAAAGAAAGGGATGGAAGGAAAGAAAGAATGAAGGTAGGGGCTGCTGCAGCAGTTCAAGCAGGCACAGCAACATGTGGTTGCAAAAACTGTTTCATTTATTCTCCTCCCCCTCTTCCTCCTCATCCTCCCTGTGGATGCTGGAGTTGGAGGGCTTTGAGAGAGAGGGAAGAGAGAGAGGGTCCAGTCCTTCCAATAAACATCCCCCTTCCCATCATATGCGCATTCAAAGCATCAGCGCCTCTCATATCACCTATAATCTCTCCCTCTTCCTCCCTTGTGATTGGAAAGCTCTTAATACTTTGCATCCAATGTGGGATTTGGCTGTCTCTGTGTTTTGCAATCACTCGGTTTGAGCCGTATGTTTCCTTTAGAGGTTACCATGACAATTGATATGTGTTTATGAAGTAATTTTGCTCGTCGTGAAAATGTAGATTGTGTGTGTGTGTGTGTGTGTGTGCGTGTGTGTGCACGCGCTTGCGTGCATTTGTGCATGCGTGCATGACTGTGTTTGAGATGTTGAGAAACAGACAGCGAGGAGGATGGAGGGAGGGGGGAGGCGGGTGTACAGAGTTTTATTGGCTGCAGGTTGATTCAATTTGGAGGCGGATGTTGAGTTTGTGCCAACCCCCCCCCACACACACTCACACACTGTCTCTCTCACACACACACACACACAGACACCACCTACATTTTAATGATTTTAGCAAAAATACTTAATAAACCCATATTAATTGTGATGGTAACCTCTAAAGGAAACATATGGATCAAACCGAGTGATTGCAAAACACAGAGACAGCCAAACACCCACATTGGATTTAAAGTATTAAGAGCTTTCCAATCACAAAGGAGGGAGAGGGAGAGATTATAGGTGATATGAGGGGGACATGTAGAGTTCCCTCACACACCCATCTGTTCCTCCAAGCCTTTCACTCTCTTTGTGATACAGTATATGTCATTTACTCTGATCCCCAGCTATTAAAAAGGATACCTGAATGGCTCCTTCATTGTCATCGATGTCAGGGAGGGCTGGAGTGAGTGGGTGGTGCTGATGCTTTGAATGCGCATATGATGGGAAGGGGGATGTTTATTGGAAGGACTGGACCCTCTCTCTCTTCCCTCTCTCTCAAAGCCCTCCAACTCCAGCATCCACAGGGAGGATGAGGAGGAAGAGGGGGAGGAGAATAAATGAAACAGTTTTTGCAACCACATGTTGCTGTGCCTGCTTGAACTGCTGCAGCAGCCCCTACCTTCATTCTTTCTTTCCTTCCATCCCTGTCTTTGCATTGTGCATCCTACTAACAATGTGTCCGCTGCAAATGTAGCTTCAGCCACCTGTGGCAGCACTCCTATTCCCTCTCCGCCACAGAGACAGAACAAAAAAAGGGGAGCTGCGAGAGGTCGGAGAGGAGGAGGAAATCTTTCATGATAAGTGGACTTCTGACAGAGAGAGATCCTCGCTGCATATCCAGCTGACACAAATGAAAGGTAAGATAATGAGGATGACACTGTGATCGTATCAGGTGGATTTTAATGCCGCAGTGTGTCTTTTTGATGATGCATAAATTAAACATCCCTGTCATTTGTTTGAATGCAGAAAAGGTCGACCAGTCAGATGATTAAAACTACCCGAGATGCATCTTGATTTTCCGCTGTAAACAGATATTGAGACACTGCGTCCCAACAGGTGGTTTCAACAGCATCTGCTCACTGTTTTGACACTAATGAGTGCAGAGGAGTGTGGCAGGGCTGATAGACAATGTTGAGAGTTGATGGTTTGCTGGTGTTTCAACAAACCCTGGAGGGAAGCTGGGTGATTCATGTGACTGAGTCAACCAGGAGAGGAGCATCCTGGGACTGACACTTTTAAGACTAATTACAGTAAACTGAAAGACAGTAAAGAAAAAGAAACGGATGTCTTGAAAAAACCCGGCATGCAGCTCATGGAGATGTAGTTTATTGAATCATAATGTTAACTTATTTTGAATCTGAATCTTTTGTATGAGATAGTTGTTCAATTTCACAATATTTTTTAATTAAATATTGATGTTCAGTGTCTGTGTCTTATCATGTATGTTGCAAGCTTTGTGATTGTTAGTTTTACAGTCCAGTTGTGCTTAAATTTTCTTTTATTAAGTCTTTCTTTTGTCTACCTGTATAAGAAGATTTTCTCCATAGAGGGATGAAGGGATGTATTTCTGTTTGCTTTTCAATCTGAGGCTGACTGGACACATGATGGCACTGTTGAGACAGGCAACTAAATAGTCTATAATTACATCTGTATGACCTTTTCCTCGCCATAAATAACCGTATGGTGCCTAAAAAACTGGTTTGACTTTTAGAAAGACTGATTGATTTTGGTATTGATTCTGAAGGACTTCTTATGTAGCCAGAGAGTGTGTAAGTTATATCTGTAGAGACCAGTTGAACATGAATTTTCTATATCAATATGATTTTGTGGTTTGTGTGAAGGAAAGAGATCACCTGGTGTTTTAGTTGCAATCGGTCACAGAATCAAAAATAAAGGCACACTTGAGAGATTTTACTGGCCGGTCTGCAAGCGAGCGAGCAGAGCTGTCTCTATGGAAATTGCTTTCGTCATAACACTTCCTATCAAGCCTGTGCTGGAGCTCTGGTCGTGCAGCAGACTCAGACCCTTGACAGCACATAAGCAAGATTGCTGGTGGAGGAGACGACATTAACAATGAAACACAGCCTGAAGCAGCAGATCATTTTATTGTATAACTTACATAATTAACAGTACTGCATTCCTCCCTGAGCATTTATCTTTATCTAGATTAAGTTTCTGTTTTTCACCTCACATGGCACTGAATGCTGTTTTTGTTCTCTCCTGTTATATTGTTGGTCTAATGATGAATCCCCCCCTAAATGTGTTTTATTGCTGCGACCTTTATCTCCAGTGCTCAAAGTACCTAAGTCACCATCTCAAGGCTCCTTGGTTTTATGTCATATCGATGAAGATTATCAAGGTTGCAGAATCTATAAAACTGGCTGCACTGAAGTGACATCTAGAAAGCTGCTTTCATCCAGTTTGGAGTCTTTGGAGCCCTGCTGCATGTTTGATGTTATTGCTGGTTAACAAAAGTGGTAAAAAGGAGGATAAAGGCTTTATGCTGCTATTAAGCCCCAAAGTGTTTACAATTATGGAACATATAATCACATGAGTAAATTGTGTATATGTAATGGAAAGAATCATTTGTGAAATACTTTCAGAAATTATTATTATGAAATGTTCTGGTTTTATAAGGATTCATATTTATTTCATATTAGAATATTTTATTTTAAATTCTTTATTGCAACATTCTTTTAATTTTGTAGTAGTATAATATCAGCTTTCATGGTCGTGGTGTTGATCACGTGTTGTTTAAGCAAACAAGGCCAACAATTGTTATCCGATTTAACATTTAGAACCTGTTAGCTGGAGCAACTATTTAGCCTCTGCTGTAAAGACACAGAAGCAGAACTTAACGTCTTTTAATTGTTGAGTAAAGCAAGACCCCACATGCTAACTACATGTAGCTGATTGACATTGTGAATGTGGTTAATTCCTCAACATCAAAATGAAGAACCAGCAGCTAAGAGCAGCAGATAACATTATCTTGTTAATTCAAGTTACCTCGGCTGTGTTTTGATTCTAAAAGATGCTGACTCAAAGAAGGTGTTGATGAAAAAGACCAAGCTAACAGGAGCTAACAATGCTAACACAGGCTCGTCACTTCCATGCGGAGTAATAATCCAAGCTGACTAGCAATCCGGCCTTGCTGGTTAGCCAATTTGGTAGGTGGCATGAGCAGCTTCGTTAAATGTTTTGTGTCTATTTTTTTCTGTGTTTATTTACAGCATCCGCTAGTTGGTTGATTTAGAATAACTGACTTCTTCTAACTTTGAGTTTATTATTATTATTCTTTGGCATTGTGGTTGCTCTGGCTAACAGAAGCTAGCTACAACTGGCTAAATAGTGAATAAGAGTATATCCAAAATGAAATAAAAAATGTACATATATTAAAAGACTTAGAAAATAGAACAGAATAGAAAAATGAAAGGACATTTCACAAGTTGAGTTTTAATATTTTCTCCAATTATTTCACAAATTGTTTTAATTATATATTTAACACAATGTATTCATATATATACAGTACTGTGCAAAGGTTTTAGGCAGGTGTGGAAAAAATGCTGCAAACTAGGAATGCTTTCAAAAATATCAATAATTGTTTATTTTTATCAATTTACAAAATGATGAGTGAGCGAACAAAAGAAAAATCTAAATCAAATCTATATTTGCTGTTACTACCCTTTGCTTTCAAACCAGCATCAATTCTTATACACTTGCACAAAGTCAGGGATTTTATAGGATCATAGTCAGGTGTATGATCAATCAATTATACCAAACAGGCGCTAGTGTTCATCAATTTCACATGTAGGTTGAAACACAGTCATTAACTGAAACAAACAGCTGTGTGGGAGGCTTAAACCTGGGTGAGGAACAGCCAAACTCTGCTACCAAGGTGAGGTTGGGGAAGACAGTTTCATGTCTCAACAAGACACAAGGTAGTTATACTGTATCAGCAAGGTCTCTCCCAGACAAAGATTTCAAAGCAGACCGGGGTTTCAAGATGTGCTGCTCAAGTTCTTTTGAAGAAGCACAAAGAAACTGGCAACGTTGAGGATTGTAAACACAGTGGTCAGCCAAGGAAACTTAGTGCAGCAGATAAAAAACACATCAAGGTTATTTCCCTTTGAAATTGGAGGATGTCCAGCAGTGCCATCAGCTCAGAACTGGCAGAAACCAGTGGGACCCAGATACACTTATCTACTGTCCGGAGAAGTCTGGCCAGAAGTGGTCTTCATGGAAGAGTTGCAGCCAAAAAGCCAAAACTCCGACATGGAAACAAGGCCAAGCGACTCAACTATGCACAAAAACATAGGAACTGGGATCCAGAAAAATGGCAGCAGGTGCTCTGGACTGATGAGTCAAAATTTCTGCAAATGGAGTTGGAGATTTGGTCAGGATTATTGGTGTCCTCAATGTTGAGAAATACAGGCAGATACTTATCCATCATGCAATACCATCATGGAAGTGTATGATTGGCCCCAAATGTATTCTGCAGCAGGGCAACAACCCCAAACATACAGCCAATGTCATTAAGAACTATCTTCAATGTAAAGAAGAACACAAAGTCCTGGAAGTGATGGTATGGCCCCCACAGAGCCCTGATCTCAACATCATCGAGTCTGTCTGGGATTACATGAAGAGACAGAAGGATTTGAGGAAGCCTACATCCACAGAAGATCTGTGGTTAGTTCTCCAAGATGTTTGGAACAACCTACCAGCTGAGTTCCTTCAAAAACTGTGCAAGTGTACCTGTGTATGCTGTTTTGAAGGCAAATGGTTGATTTAGATTCCTCTTCTGTTCATTCACTGCATTTTTTAATTGATGAAAATAAACTAGTAACACTTCCATTTTTGAAAGCATTCTCAGTTTACAGCATTTTGTCAGACCTTCCTAAAACTTTTGCATAGTACTGAATTTATGTCCTTGTTATTTACTTAATATTGAGCACTATGCTGGTGACAGCTTTTCTTTCTGACAAGTATAATTATCTGATGAGTGTTGTTTTACACTGTTTTTTGTGGGAACAAACCAGAATCCTAAACCAGCATCATGCCTGGACTCATCAACAAGGAGAACCGGACCGCTCTGCCCCTCAGTGTTTCTGACATCACTTCCTGTGTCAGGGGTTACACTCTGGCCATGACGGCCTCCATGACCTATGAAAACATGGAGGATCATGCAATTGAGGGTGAGTGTGAGCCTGTTTTATACAGTCTATGGTGTGAACACAAGAGGAGACTGATTTGTTTACATCAGCTAAACCCATGTGACCGCCATCTACTTTCAACTAATTTAAACCCACCTCATGCTCTGAAACACACTGATGTAAAATTCAGTATTATTGACTGAAAATGTGTATTTGCTTGTTTGTTGCCTCTGATTCATGCTCTTATTTCTGTTTTTTGTTTCTCTCCTACTGCCTGTTAGGGATCTTCATTTATCCACTGGAGGAAAATTCCATTGTTGTGGGCTTCGAATCGATGATATCCAGTCAAATTACAACACTGCAAATCAAAGACAAGGCAAAAATTGATGACTGTTACCTGGACTGCTGCAACACATCTAATGGAGCCCTCCAGAGTGGCAGTGGTGAGGTTAAAGATTCTCTAATCAATTCTGTTATTTTAGAAATGCATCAAATTACTATGTGTAATGTGAAAAGGGTCGCTTGTATTGAATAACCCCCAGAAAATGATCACCTTACTCTGCAGTTCCCCTTTAACTTTGTGTAGCATTTTAGCGTCTTTCAGGTCATTGTTTTGGTTTTATGTCATAATGTTGCAGGTTAGCTGGTGAAGCATTTACCGACTTTTCCTTCAGGAGTTGGTGGAGACCAAAGGAGTGCTAAAGAGAGTGACTATTACATTTACTTACATTTGTCAGTTCGCCTGAAACACTCCAAATGAATCTTAATTTTACTTTCTGTCTGCTGGATGTGCAAATATGCAACTGTTTGCTAACATATTTGCAATATCAGCTTAAAAGGTGTTAATATGTCAATTTTGTGTCCAAAGCTGTTTGTGTCCAAAAAAATAATTTGGTTCAGGTTTGAGATGGTACTACACTGATTTTACACATCAATTCACTTGTCTATGGGGTAATATTCAACCTGTGAAATCAGTTATTTAATGTGACAAAGAAGGAGCTTTGTAAAGTCTGAGAAATTACCCAGATTATGTTGTCCGGATTAGCTCCGATCAGGAGTGTGACTTGAACAGAAATAATTTATTACAAACTGAGAATATGGGCTCTGACAGACATTTGCCAGACAGCGAGGGTCTAAGGAAAGACTTGCATTATGGAATATGTTGGATCCAGCATTTTTGGAACTCAGCTCTAAAGACTTAAAAGTCTGCCTCTACTGCTTCACCTCGATTTGTCTCTCCCAAGTCCACCAACTTTATGGAAGTGCAATAGTAAGTTGTTGGAGTTCCCCTTTAAGTCTTCTGCTATCAGATGGACCGGGTTAGGTTTACACGAGGGAGATATGAGTGAAGTAATACTGTACAGTGACCTGCGGAGGAGTGTGATATAACAACAGTATCATAGCACGGTATGTGACATAAACAGAGAGGTAGAAATACCTTTTGTATAATTAACTCTGAGGGCAATTCTCTGAAAAGAGAGCAAAGAGCAGTAATAATGCAAACCCAAGGCCTTCTTAAGATGCTGAGTTCTGCATTAAGCTCCTGATAAGAGGAGTGACATCTGTTTTATAAGAATCAAGGACGGAATCAAAAAAGGTGCTTAAATGAGTCTACAGAATCTACAGTCTACTGAATGATCAGATATTTAAGGCATCAAAGATCAGATAGCTTTACATTAGCTTGGATGCCTTAAGAGTCATATTAGTCGAGGTAAATTTAAAAAATGTGGTTGTTTACTAATTTAGTCTGGTGTTACAGGACACGTAGTGATGGATGAGGATTTGGAGAGGACAGTGTTAGTGGTTAACCTTGGGATCATCCCTCCTATGGAGACGGTCCATGTTCTGGTTAGTACCTCCTCTGAGCTCTCCACCCTGCCCAACGGAGGCATCAGGGTCTCATCCCCACCGGTGTGTACACCTCGGGTACAGCGGACCATCAATGAGGAGCAGGGACTATCACCTAACTTCTCCAGGACGTAAGAACATACATACATTCACGAAAACAATATAAAAGCCACTGTCTTTCTGATATTACACAATTATAAATATTTGTCAAAATTTGGATTGGATTTGACACTGTTAACTGGATTTTTATGCCACTAATATATGTTTGTATGGATGGAAACTGACAATACAAATATTTCATTCAAAAGGTTCCATTTTAATGTAGCTATGCTTTGCTATTTTTAGGCGGGATAGACATACTTGTGCCTCAAGTCCTCATGATCAAACTCCCAACCCCCCTCAGCTGTGGTTGGCTTCACTGCTGGAGGAGGAGGCCATCAACTCAATGGACTACGAGTTTAACTTCCAGCTGGAGATACGGGCTCCCTATCTCCTCGCTGGTCAGAGAATTAACTAATATAAGTGATATACTTGATAGATATATTCTTTCAGGGCAAATCCACTTGTCAACTATGGAATAGCATCTGTGAGCTTAGGAGTAGTACTGACAACAGTACTGATAACAGGCCTGATCACTTGAGATATCCTGTTATCAAGCATTGCCTTTCAGAGCTCCCTGAAAGCTTTCACGTCTGCAATAGGAAGTTGTAAATGTGATACATCCTGCATTGAAGTGTAGAAAAGGAAAAAGAGGTGTGTTTTGCTGTGAGTATATTGGGAACAATAGAGGTGAAGCATTAAACTGAAAGAATGATTCATTTTGGGAAATACACTAATTTGCCTAAAGTAGTTATCATCTTTTACACATTAAAATGATCCCTCTATAGGAATAGTTTGACTTTTTGGGAAACACACTTAATTGCTTTCTTACCGTGAGTTAGATTAGACGATTCTCTAGATGAGAACTCTCCCATGTTTGTTCACTTGATATGAAGCTACAGGAGCTAGGAGACAGTTAGCTTAGCTTGGCATAAAGACTGGAAGCAGGGGGAAACAGCTAGCCTGAGTAGCTTCGTGTTTATCCTAATGATATAAGTGGTTTTGATCTTCTCATCAAGCTCTTGAAAGGAAAGCATGTTTGATAAATACATTTTCCAAAATGCTGAACTATTCCTTTAAACTGGACTGTAAACTTTGTGATTAACACATCATGGAATTATAATTCTTAATTCCTGGTTCTTTATTATTCGTGTTTTCTCTAATGGCAACAGCTTGAAGACATCATTACATAAGTTATAATGCTTTTTAAATCCTTAGGAAATTTATGCTCTTATAAATGTGAGTCATTTCAGTGGACCCTGCTGCATTGTTTTGATTATTTGATCTGCGGTTGTTGCTCTGTGTAGGTGTAGAGAGCCCGTCTCATGCAATCCGAGCTGATGCAGACCCTCTGGCCCGCTCTGCCACCAGCGTTGTCATCACTCTGGCTGACAAGTACACTTATGACTGTCCTGTCAAAATCCTCATCTACCCCAGCGGTAGGTCCACAGCTTCAAACTCACTCACAGCACAGCCCTCCATTTGGTCTTTCCTCTCACTCTCAAGTACAATATTTTGAAATTGTTTATTTCAGCTCTGTCAGGAGTCTTTTACAGCCTTTTTTGTTAAGCTTGAATCAGATCAGGTGCGAGGTGATTCACTGTTCCACTTTGTGTGTGTGAGTGCCTCATCAGGAAAAATGGTCCTGTTGTTAATGTATGACGTACCAGTGGAATCAGACTCCATTGTGTGGGTGTGCTGCGTCAGTTGTTTTTTTTCGTGTGCTCTCGTCTCTCTCCCACTGTCGTCTTGACCTATAGTATGTGTGGGCCAGTTGTCTCCCAGAGGCAGGAATGAGCCATGGCCTTGCTGATCCAGTAGTCTTCTTATGAAGGTTTTATTCACAAACAAACCTGCTGCCGGAGCTGGGCAATTTAACTCAGCTCAGACTGGTGCTGCAGTTTCAATCACAACATGGATGCTCAGCTCGAGCGGAGAGATGGAAGAGAGATGGAGGAAACTGAGCTGCATTACAGGCATGCATGTGTATTATCACACATCATCAGCTTGGTTGCTCAAAGGCCAGAAACACAGGAGTGTGTGTCATTTAATTACTACAGGGTTTGTGCAGGGTTAAGGTACCAAGTTAAATTTTAGGCATTTAAAGACATTTTTAATTCCATATAAAATGCTATTTAATGTTTGTTTCATAGTAAAATCAGCCAAAGTATGAAAGTTATTAATGAAAACCAGTAGGGATGATGAATCCTCAAGTTATTCATTCAGTTTATTGACATTTATTACACACAACAGTAAATCCTAATAATATCATTGATTAATCATTACACATGTAATGTAACACATGACCTGAACCTGGAAAAGCAGCAGAAAAGGGATGGATAAATGGATGCACCATGTAAACATTAATTTAAATCATTTAAGGTCCACATATGGATTTTACATAAGTTCAGAGCATCTCTCTCTGGAACATTAGTACTGGTGATTTTCCAGTCAATTTTTGCTCAAATCACATAAATTTACGTTTTATGATAATGTTACGACTAAAAAAATATGTTTGATCTTTGTGAATAAAATGTAAGCCTTTTAATCTAAGGCTTTATTAATGAGAAAACTGAAATCAATGCTTTTCAAGACCTGCAGATACCATGCACAAGAGAAATAACAGTCCAAATCCCCAGGATTCACTCAATCCTCGGAGCTAATTTTGTTGTCTTGAGACCCAGCTGTGGTGCAGCATCTTTATTTGCAGTCACCTCTTGATTCTCCCATCAATATGGGGATAATTCTGCCCTACAGATTACCACACTCCCTCACACTGTGCTGCTACTCAGTGTCAATTTCAGGCATTGTTCATCTGTTTTATAATCTGTCTGTAATATTTATAGTCATGTCTATGTCCTGGCCTACTGTGTCACTTTAGAGCCTCATCTGCCACATGTACTCATCGAGAATGGAGACATGACACAGGAAGAGTATGATGAGTATCTTCATGGTCGGAGTGATTTCATTAAGGCCACTAAGAAGGACTCCAGCAATGAGAGGAAAGTGAGTGTGACATCCACATCAGCACCATGTCCCTGAAGTGAACAAATGCCCTGCAACAAATACTATTTTTGTGAAGCTGCAGAGATTATCACTATTTTGTGATATCTAACAACATAATGAAATCCAATACTATGATACCGCACAATTACTAGAGGGCTGACTCAACTCCTGTCTGACACAGTCTCAACAAATACTGAACAATATGATGTACACAAAGGTGGCATTTCTGCAGTTTGTATCAGCTTTTGCAGGTGTTTCTGACACTGTGTTCACCCTCTGTATGTCCATAGTTTCATGAAATGTGTAGGGTTGCACATTTTATTTAAAAGAGTACATTTTCTACTCATAGAGCAACTATGATTATAATGCCTTCATTATTGTCATTTTACCTGAAGATATCATTGCCATACAACTTCTGCAGAAATGTAGATATAGCACTCTTCCTTTGGGTACATTTGAAAAATTGCTCCAAAAACACCTGTTTGGAACATTCCACAGGTTAATTGGTAACATGATCATGATTGGGTATGAAAGGGGCATCCTGGAAAGATTCAGTTGTTCACAAGCAAGGATGGAGCGAGGTTCACCACTTTGCCAAACACAAGATTAGGTGATATTACTTTTGTATTATGAAGGATATTACAGTGTCCCACCTTTTTTTGAAATCAGAGTTGTAGATTACAAGTTAATGTTTATACCAGCTGACGATTTTTATTTTTTAGTCTGCTTCATTTATTCACGTTTGAGAGTCCTGTATGTGTCCTTTGACATCTCTGCTATGATGTGGTTGTTAAGTGACCAGCAGACCGAAACAGGAAAAGGAGAGAGAGCACATAGCAATAAAAATGGGTTTCTATGGAAACAATCCAAAGGCTTACCACATTTTGCCTGGAATTTCCTGCACATCTGCAATAATTGATGTGCTCTATCTATTGCTTGTCTCCTTTTTTTGGCCTCTTTAAGTATTAAATTAAAGCCTGCGCAAATTCAGTTTCATGGTGCCGAATCCCCCCTAATTTATGCATTTGATTTTGATCCCTCTGTCTTTACAGGTAGATATCATTCATAGGCGACTCCATAAGGACATCCTCCACAACCCTGTGGTCATGCTGAACTTTTGTCCTGACCTGAAGTCTATCAGCTCAGACCTGAGGAAGGTTCACGGCGAGTTTATCTTCCTCATTGACCGCAGCGGCAGCATGAGTGGGGTGAACATCAACCGCGTGAAGGTATTTTAATCTCAGTGTGGTGTGCCGTGTTGTATTTCTAAGATGTAGATGGAAACATATGTCAGGCACACACTGATTTACATATAAATTGTAATATATCACACATCATCAGTTTAAAGATGGGTTTTTTAAATGATATTGCAGATTACACTGAATATGTTGAAACGTTATAGTCGACAACAAACAAATCAACATGTCCATGTTTTTAAAGAGATTCAATGGAAAGCTAATGCATCAAAACACATAGTAAACATGATATTTCATTGGAGGCAGTATAATTGCTTTTTAGGCTCACAGCCATACTGATTCTGCAGTCTTTGGAGATTATAGATGTGGTTAGCCAGCTGTGTGAAGGGCAAGTACACAAGGATATTGATCAGAGAAATCATTCACTATTCACCAAATGTCTCCCAGTTGCTAGGTTTTAGACAGCAAGCCTTTGAGGCCTTATCAGACTTCGTGTGAGGTTACTTCAATACCTACAGAGCCGAGATTTTTTGAATATGGTTGTACGTTATTTGGCTCCTTGTGCACTGACCCTCATCTATGATGTGGTGCTGACTGGTGTTCATTTGTGACTCAGACTCAGGTTTTTATCGAACGTGTCTGATACTACAGAGTCTGGGCCTAAGGCCAGGATAGTGATATAATGTCTGGCTACCACTGACCTGTCAAGAAATCCTGTAGTATACATGTAAAAATATCTCTATAAAATGGAACATTACATATTGAATTTTTTTTCTTTGTTAATGCACCCGAACAGAATTGTTTGGCCGATGTGGTCTTTGGCTCTTCACCTGAGTGAAGGCTGGGATAAGTGGTATTTCTCTAGTAACCGCTCCTCTGCTGTAGAAGAGGCAATGATGAATGAAATGACACTGTGTTATGCCACACTTCACTCACTCTTCTCCTTGAGAAAATCTGCTGTGCAGCGATGACAGCTGTGGAGAGCTCCGTCCTCCCATTCAACTAGACATCAGTAGATATAGTTTTATTACAGTGGAAATCATCAAATAGTTCAAGTTTGTCTTTTTTTTTTTTTAAACAGTGTTTGTTGGGCGTTTCAACAGACAATAGTGAGTCAGTGACGGAGGAGCATTCATGTCTAAACAGCAATCAAATAGCTAGTCATAGTTAAGGTCATTGTAAAGTACCATTTTGTAAAATCTGAGACAGGAAGGTTGGAAGCAAAGCTGTGAGCAATACCCTGAAGAAAGAATAAAGAGAACCCAATGAAAGACACACACACACAAGGCACATGCCAACAAGTATGGAAAGGAAAAGGGGAAAAAAGATGTGAAAAACATCACATCAACATCACCCTCATACAGTACATACACAACCCTCACCTTTTCAAATGCGTAGCTCACTATGAGGGAATTTAAACCTTTGGACATACTGAAAGATAAGATCCCAAATATCATCAAATTTGTTCTACAAACCAAAAACTGAAAGCAGAATCTTTTTCAGTCTAATAAAATATGGTGTTTTTCACAGTTTTTGTTCTGTTCTATTTTCTGGACTTGAACTTAATCTGCTCTTGGTCTCTCTCTCAGGATGCCATGGTGGTGATTCTTAAGAGCCTCGTGCCAGGCTGCCTTTTTAACATCATAGGCTTCGGCTCTACATTCAAATCACTATTCACAACCAGCCAGAACTACGAGGAGGTAAAGTACTTCTGTAATACATTACTGCATGATGTATTGTCTAATTTGATAAAGATGCGAAATTCATTTTCTGCGCCATGTGAGTATAATATTTGTGTTAAGTATAGACACTGTAACTCAAGAAAGGGCAGTTTATCTTTTCTCCTCTTCATCCCCACAACTAGGAAGCCCTGGCCCTGGCTTGTGAGTATGTTAGGAAGATCAGAGCCGACATGGGGGGGACCAATATCCTGGCACCGCTTAAGTGGATCCTGAGGCAGCCGATGTTCAGCGGACACCCCCGCCTACTCTTCCTGCTCACCGACGGGGCCGTCAGCAACACTGGCAAGGTTATTGAGCTGGTCCGCAGCCATGCACGCGACATCAGGCAAGTATTACTGTTAATGCACTGTGAGCTCCACACTGAATGTTAGAAAAAGGAAAGAAAAATGACATTGGGGATATTGTCAATATTGTTTAATAGGAACCTTTGTTGTCAAAGCTGTTGTGGCCTCTAAATACATTACAAAATAACTATAAATGATAATATAATAATACAATTTGTTGGTAAATGTGATTTCTACCTGCAGACATTGCAATACATACTGTACAACTTACTAGCTGCTTGTTTTTTTAGAATAAGCAGTGGTAGTAACGGCACTGGCAGAGAAGCTACTGTATGTTGTGTGAAAGCAAATGATGATAAATTCATCATTTGTTTATGCCCATTATGCAAATAGCACAGCTCATGGATAACATAAAATCACATCCAGGGATTGTCTAAGGCTTAAATGGAACACCTGGTTACGGAGCTATAATCTTCTCAAAGTGAAATCTGGGAATATGAATGTACTGAATGAAAGAAACTGTCAGATTTGTGCAGCCTTGATTTTAAATTAAAAGAACAACGTTGTTTTAAAGCTGCATCTAGAGTAAGGAAATAAAAAAGCTCCCCAAAGGCTACAAACTGTCAGCTGAGAATGAGCGGCGGTGGCACAATAGGCCTGCAGTACACAGGGAAACCATTTCATTTTACAGCTTGCAAAATGTCTCACACTGTGAATCCCTCTCCTGAGTCACTCTGGAAATAATTGACTTTTGTCTTCCCCCTTTTAATGGATGAATGCCCCAAGATGATTGCATTAGGTTCACAGTGCTTGGCCAATTCATTGACACTTCCTGGTTCATTATTGCCCTATGTTTACAGCCAGTCAGAGACCAAACAACCGTGAATATCTATCCCCAAAATCCATGCTAGTTTTTTTGCCTATGTCGAAGGTGACATTTCAGTTTGGTCTCATTAAAAATGCAAAGGGATGAAACTGGTGCAATGAAATTAGGCAGCTCGTCCCTTGGTGAAAAATGGGATAAAACGGTAAAATGAAGCATTAGCCAGCCTCTCCCTGGAGAACTCTGAGATGCAGCAGGCATGTCTGAGCTCTCTACCATGAAAGATCATTTACTGTTTGGCTCTTTTTCATTCCGAATCTATGTTGACAAATTAGATTATTTATAGTTTATGTCCTTCCAGATTGTCTCTTTAGATTGCTGCGAAATGTGTGCGCATCCTGTTATCATGCACACACAGTATCTCTTGATCTGTCCATGGAGCTGCAGTGTCTAATGTGTTTGTGCAGATGTTTCACATTCGGCATAGGACAGAATGCTTGCAGGAGGCTGGTGCAGGGATTAGCGACAGTTTCCAAAGGAACAGCAGAGTTTCTGGCCGACGGAGAGAGGCTGCAGCCCAAGGTTTGTGTATCACTCTTAACAACAGCCAGCTATTCTTAGAGCCACTGGAGAACTATTATGTGGTGTTTTCTAAGTTCTGTTTTATATCTATATCTGTTTTGTGGTGTATTTTAACCCCACAGATGATAAAATCCTTGAAGAAAACAATGTCTCCAGTACTCAGTGACATTTCCATCGAATGGCTTTTTCCTGAGACGAAAGAAGTGCTGCTGTCCCCTGTGGGCAACACGTTCCTGTTTCCAGGGGACAGTCTGATTGGCTACAGTGTGGTTTGTGACACCACCCGCTACCACTCCAACCCCAAATCTGTAAGTGCAAGTCTGCTGAGTGGAGACAAATGACTGCAGGTTGACTTTCTATCTTCTGTCTATTTCAGAAGAGAAACCTCAAATTACACCATGTGTTTTTGTTTGTTTTTTGATGTTCAGTTAGGTAAATCATTTGTTTCATTTAAATCACTTATCCATTATTTCTGAAAGGTGTTCCTAAGGAGACCAAGGCTAACTATGAATAAGTTTTTTAATCAAATCTTGTGAATGTGCTTCCTTTGAATCCTTGCATGTGTCATCTACTCAAAATCTCGACAGGATAAGCGGAGGCGATACAGCATGATGCGCTCCATTGAGTCAGCCAGCTCGGTGTTTTACCACTCTCAAGAAGAGGACCCGTTGAAGGCAGGGCTCGACAGCCAGGGGTCCTACAGGGATGCACTCTTTGGCCCCCTGTATGACTCCTACCAGGACTCCATGACAGATAGCAGCCCGGCCACCACAGAGCATGATGCCATGGGTAAGAACCTGCAGTACACACATCCTAAATGAAGGAATTTGCAATTTCTCAGACTACAGTTTTAAATGTTCTTATCACTAGTTCCACTTTTTGTAATGTTGATGGTGGCTGAAGAACTGATGGCATTCAAAAGAAACTACTGTACTTATTGAACCAGATACTATGTAGATATCAGCTCTTTGCTTGGATGTTGGTAGGATTCGGAAGCAGTTTAGGAAGACTAAATCAGAGAATGGTATGGAAAAGTTTCTTATAATTGGTAACTATTTTTTATGTGAAGCACCAGACGGTAGCACTCTGTCCAAGAAAATTTCCCTGCAGGGAAAATAAGGTTTACTTTCTCTCTCTCTCTGTTTGTGAGACTAGTAGAGTTAGATAAAAATTGATGGTGGCTGGATTTCTGATGGCATTCAGATGAAACTACTAATCAAGCCAAATGAGTCAGCTAATGTGGTTAATAGCAAGCAGATACAATGTAAATATTACTGTGATAATATATGATAAGATAAACCTTTATTCGTCCCTCAGTGGGGAAATTTGCATTGTACAGCAGCAAGACGATAGAATAAGTTAAATAGTAAAAATGAACAATATAAACTGATAAAAGTATTTACAAATTTACACAAGATTATTTACAGATATACATGAGAATATGAATATGAGATATATGACCAGTATAGAAGAATTAAATAAATATCAAATATGAAGTATTGCACTTAAATTTAACAAAATGAAGTATTGCACAGCAAACGGAATTTGGAATAAATATTCAGACATGAAAATAGAGTATTGCACAGATGTACAGACATGGTGGTGGTATATCGGCCAATATTAGTGTATTGCAGTGTATCTGTAGACAGAAAAAATTGCAGTACAAAAATGGATAACTATGTCTGAGGTAATTTAGCAACAGTTTCACCTCACATAGTTCATCCACTAGAGAGCATTGACAAGTTGACTTTTTTAAATTGCTTACTATGAATATTGCTCACAATAAAATAATCTAAGGGATCTGTATATAGAAAAATTACTAGTAATTTTAACAGTATCAGTAATTTTTATGACTGTGTCCTGGATTGTTATTTCGAAATTCTTTCGGTTGACCATTTTTATTTTTTAACAAAACATCAGGGTTGGATTCTAAGACATCTCCAAGAAGGCGTGCATACAGTACTAACCAGATAACAGACTACAACCCAGCAAAGAAGGTCTACACTGCCAGTGATCCCAGCTCTGTGGTGCCAAAGAACCCACTGAGGAGAGCCAAAGTCCAGGAGCTGATTGGCCAGATGAGCCCTGAGCACGAGGCGCAGTGGAGGAACGACTACCAGGTGTGGTCCCACACTGTAAAGACTAATTATCACATGATTGCTTTTAGATGACCTGCAGTGGTTTATTTCGAAAAATGGGTCAGTAGTAATTTCTGATTCAGTGTGTAATTACATAAATAGCAGATCTCAAACCAGTGTTTCCAGCATGAACTTTCTTTAATAACTCACATGCTCTATGTTTAAGTACACATATGCACACACACGGTTATATAGTCAGGATAATTTTGTATTGTCATCATTGATACAGTTGTCATTTTGTCATTATATGGAAAGACTCATATTTGTATTCAGACTGTGTTGTCAAATTAAACAGTCATCTGAACCCTTGTCTGGACTGGAGTATAATCAAGAACGGACTAATGTACGCTCCTCAATAATAAGGGCCAAAATGTATGACTGGTAATTAGTTTTGAATATTCCTCAGGGGGCATCTAAACCAGAATTCACTGAGCTGTGAAGAAGTTCTCTCTTTTCTCTGTTGCACTCATACCATGATTAATCTATATCTAATAATTATATATAAATATTTATTTGTTTGTCTATTGCCACATAAATAAAGGAATATAATTTCAGATATTAATTTAACCTGTGCAAGAGGGGTGAGAAACTCAAAACAGGATAAACATTCCTTCTGTTACATTCATTTGAATAATTTTACATACTGCAGAAATCACATTCACCTCAGCAACAAGAGCTAAAATGATTAGTCGACTAGTTATTAATTATTTTGATAATCAATTAATAAGTAATTGTTTTTTAAGCATTTAACATTTTGGTAACACTTTAGATCACAGACAAATTACAGTGTTACCATTATGTAACTGTGTGGGGTGAAATACTCGCTGTAAACTACACTGTACATACAAAGTAGGAGTGAAAAGGGGGCTGCTTATAATAAGGAAGCTTTCTTTCACATTTTCAGTATCTTGTCGTGGTGATGGTGTACTTACAACACTTATTACCTCAGCTGATAATGATATGATGGGACACAAAAGCTGTTTGAGGTTCTTCTTTAACATCAATTTTAATTGTCTGCATTGGATACCAGAAGCATATTGCTCTTCCTCAGGATTTGAACATCATTTTGAGAACATACATATTTTATTGCTGTAGCTACGGAGGGGTCACACTTAGCTTCGCTTCGAAATACAATTAGCAGATGATACTCCAAAACCTGATTGCACCAGAGTAAAAAAAAACCCCTTTCTTTTGTTTTCAGCCACAGCTGGCAAGCCTGTGCGCTACATCTTCCAGAGGGCGTCCTGCCAGCTGTCACAGGCCGCTCCCTCAGCAGGAGCAACTTCCTCAGCAGGAGGCTGACTCTGAGAGTCATTGTCATCCCCAGCCTCAGGACAACCCTCAGCTCAGCGGCATCGGTGCACCGCCTGCAGCTCGCAACACCGCTGGGGAAGATGGATCCAGATCATCTACTGACAGCCCATCTGTTGGCAGCATCGGAGATACTGGTGAGATCACAAGCACAACCGTTCTGTTTTACTGGAAAATGCAGGATTGATTGATTGATTTATTGAATATATCTGCATGTCCACGACTCATGTTGAACTGAATCTGTGTGTTTTTGTTTGTTTTTGTGATGAATATTTCTGCAAGTGTGTTATGTGCAGGATGATTTAAGCATACAACCAAACCAAACCAAAGGAATCAACAGACATTACCATAATTTAACATTCAAGTTGTCACAAGTTTTAAAGTAGTAATGGTGTTTGGCTAAAATTATACAGACATTTTAATTGTCCCTGTAGAGGTAGATCAGAAGATCAATACTGCTCTGATCTTCGTACCTTTAAAGAGAACTACTTGTTTCCCTGTTTCCAGTGGCGGTATTGATCTTCTCATCTGACTCTCAGCGAGAAAACAATTGAACATAATTCCCAAAATGTTGAACTATTCCTTTAACACGATAGAACGTGAAATCGTAATCTCAAATTTCAAACAAAATCAGCTTTGAAAGTAATAATAGAATAATGATGATGAATGAAGAATTAAAATGATCAGCCCTTGTATTCAAGACCACAGTGGTTTTATTCAGTCTGGTATGACAAGTTAAAAAATTTTATCCATTCTAAATCTAAGACTAGTAAAGCTGGCACTTTATTTGAGGCAGGAAATGTTTTTTTTTTCTAAATTTAGAAATAAAGCAGAAAGTTAATCTGGAGATGAATAAGGAAAAAAATGTGGTAGTACTTTAGAAGACAATTATTGGAGGTCCATTCAAGCAGGTGGAACACAGAGAGGTTTGAAAACATAGGTGATTCATTAATTTAACACAATTCCAGTTGCAAGTGAGCAGTAGCAGGTAACAAGCTTCAAATGGATTTGAGTACATGCTGAGTAACAAATGAAAATGCATATTCAGGAATTAAACTTTGCTCCTGCGATATTTCAGATGGTTATGGACACCAGTTCTGTCAAGCAGAAACTCCACAGGAGACCCAAACTTCGGAGCTGGGTGCAGCCAACCAGCACAAAGGTGACTGCAAGGCCGTGGTGTCTGGACTGCTGTGTGGGAAACCAGCCAAGTGGGAGGTCGTCTTTGATATTGAGCCCTTCCTGAACGGCCGGGAACGTGAGGAAAAGGTTCACGAGGAGCTGTGGAACGAGACCTTCCACCACCTGGCTGGACGCTCCATCATCCACGACTTTGAGCACATGGCAGATAAGGAGTGCGAGATCGAGCATGGTGAGCTCTACAGGGATTGAAGTGTTCTGAAAGTCAAAGATTTGGGGATGCTGAGTAAACTTTAAGTTTAAGATTTTAAGAATTTTAAGATTATAATTACTGACAATTTCAATTTGATGTCCAGCTATTATGTGTATTAGCAGCTTATTTCTCATACTGAGGATGTTAACATTTTAGAGATACAACTTTAAAGGAATAGTTCAACATTTTAGGAAAGATGCTTTTTGACTTTCTTGCAGAGTAAGATGAACAGGTTGATAGGATTCTCAAATTTGTCCGTTTTATGCTATAGCCAGGAGACTTTCAGTTTAGTTTAGCACAAAGACTGGAAACGGGGAAATGGCTAGCATGGCTCTGTCCAAAAGTAACAAAATCTGCCTGATTAAACAAATGGACAGGCTAGTTGTTTCCTCTGAGCTAAGCTATATGTCTACTTCATATTTGACATGAGAGTGTCAATCCTCACCTAATTCTCAGCAAGAAAACAATTAAGTTCATCTCATCAGTGTCAAACTATTTCTTTAAATTATTCCTTTAAACTTCCATGTACATGTATACAATGTATGTGTATGTATGTTTCATGCAATTATGTACATTTAATACATGTAATACAGTATAATGTTATGTAATATTATGTAATCCTATTATAAGTTATGCAATCATTTTATGCTTATTATAATTCACAGGTTCTGGGAGGAAGTACCAGCTATACGCGATTCACACCAGCAAGTCTTGCAATATACTGAGCAAATACACTGGGTTTATCCCCATTGACCTGGACACTAATGAGTATTTGCAGACATGTATTGAATACATAAACCCCAGTAAGTCATATGTGTGAAGAAATCCTTATAGCACTCATTGTTCAGTTCTCTCCATATTTATGACCAGAAAATTGTCCTCAAACATAATCTGGAACAATTTTCTTTTGTTTGTAGTTTAGTAGTTATGAGAGAGTATGGTCTATAAAGTTACCTTGTATATGCTACAGTTTGCTAACTTGTCACTAAGATTATTCTTTTGTTAAAGATTAACTTGACATTTTGGGAAATTTGCTTCGATCTGAAGCTACAGCCAGCAGACAGTTGCAGCAGTTAGCTTAGCATAAAGACTGGAAATGGGGAGAAACGGCTAACCTAACAACACAGATGTTTGTCTACTTAAAAAAAAACAATTTAACAATTTAATTTTGTGTTCAGGTGAAGGTCTGAAGAGGGGCTCACACTCCAGGTCTCGCTCAGGGAGCAGGAAGAACAGAGGGTACTCCATTGGTCTGGGTCGCTCTCAGTCTGGCGGCATGTCTGAGGAAGCTGAAGACAACCTGCTGCCCAACAGTAGGCTGCATTTTACATTTTTAGCTTACATTTCAATCCCATCTTAGAAGCTTGAATATTTAGATCACTAACCAACAAGATATACAGCAGAAATAAATAAATGAGCTACAGAGAAAGATTGACAGTATATTTTATTGAGAGTGAAAGTAGTGAGTATACAGTAAAAAGAAAATCATTCTTTGGGGAGAAGGCCATATGAGATTTTTCAAGATTTATGTTAATATATTTATAATGATTCAAATCTGTCTTTATTGGAAATGGAAAGGTTGCAGTCTTGCATCAACAGCACCAGGAGCTATGAGATATTGAGCTCTCGTAGAGCTGCGTGCTGCTTTACATTAAAAATACTTCAACTTCAGTTAAAGGGCACAACATTTGAAATTGGTTTTCAGTGGTGGCATAGCAACAGCATGAGCTGAGGCCAGCCCATCATTTGAACATCTGCTTGCCTCTGCCAGTTAAAAAAGCACTGCACAGTGGGCACAGAGGCTGATGAGTTACATCAGTGTTGCCTGATAACGCTGTCCCTTTTTTAAATATCTAGTTAGGTTTTGTGAAAACCAATCTCTTTGATGGTTGTATTAGATGCAGAGGACGGTGTCTCTCCATGCAGCACCCCCTCCTCCTCTGGCTGGGATAGATGTAGCTTCACAGAGGGTAAGTGCCGTAAGTGCAACACATCAACCGGTCAGTGAATTTGCTGTATCTTGTTTTCCTCCACAAAGAGCTTTGACATAAGCTATTTGGCAGTCTCTTGTTATTTTCAGGGCAACACTATCGTATTGTTCCAAATGTGAAACATGAGATTATTGACATTTTAGTACCCCTTCTTGTAAGTGATGACAGAAGAAGAGACAATTTTGTGGCTCGTATTGACAAACGCTGTCTGGACCTTTTCAAAAACACAATGAGCACCTATTGAAGGCACAAACACACACACACACACAAGAAGAAGTGTTTCACCTGCAGAGAAGTGACAGCTGCGGGAGTATACTGTATGTCCTCTGCTGTCACTGTTCTCGCAGTGGGTGTGTTTTACTTTTTTATTATGTGAGACTCATGTTGAGAACTAAATAGGAAAGTGACAGAAAATGCCACAGCTTCATGTTTAATTCTGTCTCTCTGTCTTTCAAGTCTTCCAGAGGAGTCCGTCTGTGACCTCTGACCAATCACAGAAATCGGTGGAGAGCCTATTTTCTGCCAGGTGTGTGTTTGGAGACTGAGTGGCCTCATAAATGTGTGCAGCTGTGGTCCCACTGCATGAGCAAAGACAGGAACTTCAGCATTATATGTGTTTTTAACTGCTGTGTTACAAGGCAGAGAATCCTTATCTTTATCCATTTGTATCAGCTGATTTAGACTTTTAGCACATGCTCTCTTGATGTTAATTTATCAGGACAATACTTGACTGTCCTATGACCAGTCGTGACCAATGATGAATGACAGTTTGTTCTCTTTTTAAAACCAAGACTAAGAGTGTACAGCTATGCTAGGAGCTCTGTGAGGCTGTACTTAACAGGCGGCTTTCAAAGAGAGGGGTGAAACACCATGGTGTATGGAGATAATGGCACCCATTTACAGACAAACTTGGCCTCTTGGAAGGTATTCAGAGTGTTGCACTCAGCTGTAGCTGTGTAAAGAATGCGTGAGAAAGCTGGAAAGAGAAATTCAAACCATGACTCCTTTCTCTGTTTTCTCGACACCTGATAAAAGTAGTAGATTAAATCATTGTGGTGTGTGCTTCACATACTGTACGCTGTGATTTAAATATGCTTCTCCCTCTCCTCTGTCAGGTTGGCCCTCAGCAGGACTCGCCTCCTGACTCGGGCTGCCAAAGGATTCATGTGTCGATCTCACAGCAAGTCTGGTGATTCAATTGGAGAGAGTGACAACGAGAACAAAGACTACATTCCTCTGGTGGGTATCAGATCTGTGCATGTGAATGTTCTGTCAACCTGCATGTTTTTTATTGGACATTAATTTGAACTGAATTTGTCTTAAGAGACGAATGTGTCACAACCTGTCGAGCCAGTTAGAGAATAGTCCAGAATGTGAGCATGCCATATCCTAAATTCCAATACAACCCAGGAACTTTATTTGCATTTTACCCATTTTTTGCAAATTTGTGCCATTTCTCTGACAGAAGTGAACAAAGGAAAACAAAGGTGATTAAAACAGATGATTAAAGAGCAATTTAATCAGCTATATACTGTATATATACTCAGTTAAAAACAGAAAATTCAGTGTTAAAGTAAATCTTTATTATAGCTGTCTGATTGCATAAATAGTATTTTGCTTGCATTTTAAAAAATGAACACCATAAGACCCACTATATATTTCACTATTAACTTTATCCATCACTGATCGTGGAAGAAGTCATATAATCTAAACCAAGTAAACTGAAAAACATGCAACGATTTGACTTTTTTTTCCCTTCAAAATTGGTGTACAAGCAAATTACAAATCTTGTTTTTTGAGTAATATTGTTATTTTTTGCCTAGCAAAGGAAATTGTCAGTGATAAAAGGATCTTCTGTAATTCAAACCTTTGCCAGTGGGTCTAAAGATTTACTGTAATATTATAAGGCCATACTGTGCCCCTCCATGAAACCACCAAGACCTTGAAAGAGGCTCTAATTAGGCTGTGCTTACCGCTTTGTTCATGTATTATTTATCACTTTTCAAATTCAATGGAAAGAATACATCTGTCAAAAATAATCAGAATAGCTGCCCCCAGAATGATTTTCCTTTCCTTTAACAACAACCAAAGAGGTATCCAATTGCAAGGCATCTCACGTCCAGCTGCTGATTGTAGGAGGAAGTAATGAACCATAGAAGACTCTTGTTACAATATCCAGTGCCGGGCAGTGAAGCAGCATATGTTCAAATCAGTTGATCAGGTGCTCCCTCACTTCATATTTTACTGTTGGTCGTGCATAAAAAATTTCAAATTTCAGGGGCCTAAATGCCCCCTCCTCCTCCTCTACAAGTACCACTGCACTGCTGATTAAAGTTTGTAAAAATAATAAAAGAACATGAGCTGTACTTTATATCAAACCGTTAACTATTTCCTTCTGCACAGGTGTTGTTGCAGTCAGCTAGTGGTGCATTTCCCCTTGACGCAGCTCTTTGTGATGCCATTAACGTGCCCATGGACAAGTTAAAATGGACGTCCCCCTTCAACAGCCACCGCTCCAGCCTGGGCCACCTGACTCACTCCAGCAGCCGCCGTGCTGAGAGTGCAGATGGTGGACGCAGATCGCCATGTGAGCCAGAGACATATCAGCAACCTGGAGAGCACAGTTTCGGGATCCACAGCCCTTCACATGTGTCCAGGAGTGGCTGGATGGTGGATGCCGGTCCTTCTTCATTAGGCAGTCCATCCACTGCTGCTGAACCCCAGCTCTCCCCACACTCCCAGGTGGACAGTGGACGGGGTTCTGGGTCAGGGAGCTTGGAAACAGCATCGCACAGTTGGGCGCTAAAGAGGATGCTGGATCCAGAGAGCATGGTGTGGGCCACAGCTGTGGCCCTTGCCTGGCTGGAACACAGCTCTGCCAGTTATTTCATAGAGTGGGAAATGGTAGCCGCCAAGGCCAGCATGTGGTTGAGTGCACAGGACATCCCAGAAGGCCGAGACTTAGCCTCCATCAAGGCTGCTGCCAACCAGCTCTTCATCATCCTCAGACACTGGGATGAAAACCTGCAACTGAACATGCTCTGCTACAACCCTAACAGTGTCTGAGGCCTGCTCGTCCAAGACTGAAAATAGGCAACTGAAGACACTCAATTCCATATGATACTATGCTAACTGAAGCTGTACTATTCTCTGTTCAGCGGTATGTCCTCTGGAGTCTGATATTGCCGTTGCAGTTGTGAACTATGTGTATTGTCTTCTGTTTGTGTGCTGTTCCTCCAAACATATCACAGGCTCTTCAGATGCACTATGTGCAAGCTATTACCTCGCTGGTGCCATATACTGTAGCTGGATCCCTGTTCGCAAGGGATCTAATCTGAGTTATGCCACAGATTTGAGTTTCATGTATAAGAAAGAACGTCAAATGTTAAATTAGTAGCATGCTGGATCACTGACCATCAACATCCGCAAGCTCTTATTGTCATCATATTGATGTTATGGGGAGAATACCGCAAAACACTTGTAAAGCTTAAATTATATTTTACATGTCTGCAAATGTGCTAGACTCTACTGGGGTCTGTGTGAAGTAAATTTCGTCGTTAGAGGGTGTATGCACAGGCTCTGTGCTACAAGCTGCAGAATATGCCTGTGCATGTGTGCAACATTAAGTCCTTTAAGCGGACTCCAGAAAGTAGTATAAACAGAATCAGCTGCTGTCCATGTACGCATCCATTTGGGAATACATTTAGGCCTTAAGACAAAACTGTTACACTGATTGACACATACTGTTTTTACATCTTTAAAGCATTTCCTGAATTGATTTCATTGTTGAAAAATGTGACACATGTGCGTACCTGCTAATGGCACTGCCTGTCTTTTCTAATGCCATGTTCCCATCACAGTGTCAGTAATATTTGCCATTGTTGCTGTTTGATTATAGCAGAGACATAAAAATATGCAAAAAGCTAAAGAAAATACAAAATATATGTTAAGATTTGGTAAAAAAAAAAAATGTGACTTTGGTGGGAATCTATGAATGTGTATCCAGCTAGCATGTTATTTACTGTTTATTAATTAATGATACATATGGTTTCTATTTTTTTCAGTTATCTGAATATACCTGTCTTACAGTAAAGGTTTTGATCATGCATTCGTTTTTCTATTCAGAGACTATAACAGACAGTTGCACCATCTGTTTGCAAATTCATAATTAGCCTAGTTGTAAGCAGTTGTAAGTAAGTGGGTGCACCACACAAACCAACATATAGCTTGTTGTATATTACGTGTTCAGGCTGAATGAAAATGCTGTGAACTAGAGAATTTTTAAATTATATTTCACAGTAAAAAAAAAAACACCTCAAATTATAAATTTTATGTTAATCACATGAAACTTAGGTTAGTGTAATTAAGTGTTGCTCACTCGTTCTAAATTGTATGAATACTACTAACACATATTTCTCCATGTACTCATATATAGTAACAAAAGATTGGATGTTAAACTTATTGACTCTATTGAGCCTATAGAACTGTTATTTTTTAGCCGCGATGGCTGAATGGCTCTAAGAATGGCTCTGTCCATCTGTCTCACTTTGATCCCGACTGAAATATCTCACCAACTATTGGCACAAAAACTTTCATGGTTCCCAGAGGATGAATCACTTGGTGATCTCTCACTCTTCTTCTGGTGCCACCATGAGGGCAACATCTTTATTTGACCAAATATCTGCTTCCCTGTCAGGCCGTTAAGCCACAATCACTTAACAGCCCAGCTCCTTTCCTCTGAACTTGCTGTAGACTCTTAGTGTTGTTAGAAGTTATGTTACAGCTTGTGCTGCTTTAGTCCTGTTTGTGCATTGTTGGTTACTTTTGATCGGTGCTAAAGATGTTTCCAGCAGCCAATTTACCTTCTTCTGAAGACTTTGCTTATCAATGTCACTAAGACATTTCTCATTCCAAGTTTTGGTGCATCCCAATGTAATAAATCATTAGTTTGAATCTAGCTCGTAGTTAATAATTAGAGACAAACAAACGTAGTAGTAATGGATTTACTCACAGCTGGTGCGACCCAATCCTGAGGCAGCGATCAACCGTCCTACTCTAGCAATGAGAGCGGAAAGAGCCTGCTAGTTCTGTCATGCTCACAGCGCATTTACCGCAAGTGCCTAACCAAGGTTCAAGTCTGCAGAAAATGTAGATCTGTTCACTGCAGTTTAATCAATGTGGGTGATGATCGTTTCTTTTTCTTAAATATACAGTAGGAGCCACTCTTTCTTTCTTACGCTTTTCTTGAATCTGTGTGTGGCCTATATAGGCATCTTTCAGTGTTGATTTTCCTCTTATTCCATCACAGCTGTTGCTTTACTCAGGTATTTATTCATTTATTTCACTCAGGCTGAGTTGCATAAATCCTTCTGCATGAACACATGTGTTTATGTTATGATGTTTAATGACTGAATTGCCACATTGGAGCCAGTAGCGCAGTATTTTGCTCTCTGAAATGAAAAATACAGTAGATGTCATATAGTAATATTTTTGTGCTGTAATTGCAGTAGTAAGTGCAGCTGTTGTATTTTTATGTACTGGGTCAGTTATATAGTGCGGTAACCTTCGACTTGATGTGTGTGCCTTTATAATGGTTGTTGACTGTTTGAGGCTGTTGAAAGCTTCCGTAGTGTCTTTATAACTGTTGATGCTATGATCTGCTCTGCAGGTGCATGTAATAAAATGACTGTACAACCAAGGGTTTGGGTTCTATCACTGTTATTACCCCATTACTGCCAACAAGTACCTCTTAGATCGATGCTTGGACCTCCTTTCTGTGTGCGATTATCAGCTGATGGTTTTTTGCTACTGTTACTATGCTGGTGATACCCAGCTCTACCTATCCTTCCCACCAGATGATCCCACTGTCCCAAAGTGGATCTTGGCCTTCTTCAATGGTATCTCAGAATGGATGAAGGAGCGCCACCTTCAGCTCCATCTCTCCAAACACCTGGTCACAGCAGCATTTCAAATGTTGATGTTTTGAAACTGCTGCGATCAGTGCAAACGTTTGTGCCAAATTCAAATTTGGTGAAGTTTGACACTTGAATTTGAGGCGTTGGCCAGTGGCAAGCCGTCTCGACAGTGCTAAACTTTGAGGGAACAGAGAGCCAAAGAGCCCAAAATGGAGGAAGCTGTCGTAGCTTATTAGCGGTGTGTCGCCGTCCTCTGTTGAAACTGCTCTTCAAAAGAGAAATGATTTTTTTTGACAGTTATGAGTCAGGAGTCTATGGTACAAATATGCATTTTAAATAAGGTGTGCGAGCTTATTGTCCTGTCAATGGTCAAGCTAATGAGTTAACAAGCTCATTAGCCTGGAGAGCGAACAATGGCCACTAGCATGGCACCCACCTATCTGGATTCCCTCAGTATCTACTCACCCAACATACTTTCTCTCCTTTTCATTTCTTATGTATTTTATGTCTTACTGCATGCAACTACAACCCTCCGGCACTGCATGGAATCTGAAACTGAGTGTTATGGCTCTTCTTCTCCTTGATCCACTGTGACTTGTACTACACCTCATTTGTACATCACTTTGGACAAAGAAATTATAGTAAACAACCAATTATTAAATAAAACATACAGTACACACCATCACTGCTTATTGTAATTCACAATGAATCCTGTCTTCTCTAGTAGGACCCAGAGTGAAAGACAAGCTGTGTAATTGAATCTGGCTCAGTAGATGATGAGATGTCAAGGTGACATCAACTGCACCAGTTGTATTTCTTCCCAGAGTGATACAGCACAGGCCTCATTAACAACAAAAGCTGCCATAATATGGCCCCTTGAAATCAAAGAGGGTGCTAGTAATTAGGATGGCAAGATATCATTTATACCATCCGGCCTTTTACCAGGTAAAACATGCACAGTAGGAGAGACAAGGATTTAAAAAGGGCGAGTGAAGGAGGAACGGAGGAAGAGAGAGACGGAGACCAGGCCAGGTCTAAGAAAAACGATAGCTCATTACTGTGGCGCTAATAACCAGCTTCAGCCCTCCTTCACAGATCAAACGGGACTCAAACAGCTCCTGACAGTGTACAGTGCTTTGAAGAGCATGCACATGCATACACATTATATTATCTGGTGATTTATTCAGGTGCATTGTGTGATATGTGTAGAAACAGCATCAACATTAACATTAAATTTCCCAATACTCAGACAAAGAAAATCACCTTATAAGAACTTTGAAGCATATACAGTTGCTAAGTTACTATGAAATAAGGCATAAGAAAATATATTTTTGGAACTAATCTAATTTCAATTACAGTATATTCTCTATATGTGTTAGGCTTAGTAAAATATAACACGATTATCCCACGTTGCCACTGATGGAAGCAGCATTTTAATTTAGATTCAGGTTGAAAAACATCAAAACTCGCATTTAGCTTCTCTCACACAACCATCACGTTCTTGCTTCACTCAGGTCTGTACGACAGTGAACCTTCAGTCTGCCAATTATCACATTACAGCTTCTTAAGCCCCGTTGGCTGCAGAACGGTGGCTGACGTCTAATTTAATTCAGGCCACTATATCACAGCACACAAATAGTGCAGAGAACAAACATAAGAATTGCAGTGTCTGGGTGAACGCTGGTGTAGAGGTGGGTCGTAGGGGACAATAAATGAATCTCATCTCAACTTTGGGGTGTAGGACGATGATCAGTTCCCATGGAAACCCATTTTTTCCAACATGGTCTATATGAAGTGCTGCAAAGAGAATGAACTCAACAGTGATAGTTATTTTGATTTAGTCCCCAAATATGTCTCATTTATTCATCCATTGGTTTATATTGTCTTCATCATGGATATTTGAGAGAAAATCAAAATTTCAAAATAAACAATATCATGACAACTGGGCAAACTCCATCTGCTGATGAAGATCATGCGATGGAAAACAGACTTTGAGAGAGGTTATTTTTTCATGGGTTAAGAATAAATTGTGAAGCTCAAATTCTTGAATTTGATGACAAGTACTGTAGATGAACATTATGTTTGAGTGTTTTTGGGTGTAAAGGACATTGTAATAATTGTGATCGGCAGTTTTAAAGACAGTATATCTATGTATCACAATACAACTGTAATCAGGATAAAAATGAAAAAAAGTCTACATGCCCGATTCCGAAAAAAGCTGTGTAAAAGATAAATAAAACAGAATGCGATGTTGACCTGTTTGACATATACTCAATTAAAAACAGTACAAAAACAATATATTTACTGTTTGACCTCATCACCTTCATTGATTTTTGAAAATATCTGCTTATTCTGAATTTGATGGCAGCAACACGTTTCAAACTAGTTGGGACAGGAGCAACAAAAGACTGTGAACATTCCACAGGTAAACATGTTCATTATAAACCAGTGATAGTATCATGATTGGGTATGAAAGGTTCATCCTGGAAAGGTCACACTTTACACATATACAGTGATGGAATGTCACTAAGCACATCTACTCAAATGGTACTTCTACTTCAAATGGAAATAGTGTACTTACACTTACACTACATGTATTTGACAACCAGGCTCAGATTTAGCTAAGAAAACATATCATCAGCTTATAAAATATGATATCTTGCTATACAGTAAGCCACCCAACAGTATTTAAAATACATTTTCCACCTCAAGCAGCTACAACCTTAAAGAGCTATTTACTTATTAATGCATTGGTACTATAATATAACATGAGTCTAAAATGGTCCACTATACATAAGTACTCTAACCTTTGATACTTTCACTACATTTTGTTGATAACACTAACATACTTTTACTTACAAAAGATTTGAATGCAGGACTTTTATTGTGATGGGGTATTTTTACATTGTGGTTTGCTACTCTTACTCCAAAAAAAAGCTTCATATTGAAAACCATGAAATAGGAAATGTTAATACAAAATAGGAAATCATAACAGGACCTTCCCGAGGACTCTTATTTGGTTCAGACAAATGCTCATAAAATCCCTCTCATGTGGAAGTGCCATTAATTCACCGTTTGCTGTGTAAAGTCCCTTTTTTCCTTGCAGTCAAGCTGTGTATTGAAAACGTGGATGAGAACTGTATTCTTTTATTGAGAGACACTCAAATAGTATTTCGTTTGAACAGGGTGCTACCGTGACTGGAGCCTAATTGAATCGAAAAATCAATCCACTGCCTTGACAGCTAAAGCCACTTTTCAGAAAAAAGAAGAGAATGACTGAAATGATTCAAGGGTACAGCTCTCTAATAAGGCAGCTTTTATAGAGCTTTATTAGAGTGTAGTACCAATTCCAGTTATCCTGCGTATAAAAGAATTTATATGAGCTTTGAGTGCAGTGAAAGTGAAATACAATATGAACCAATTAGTCAAGATTAAGACTTTAATCCGTATAAGATGCATATAAGCATCCTTATTGCAATTAATGAAACTACAGGGCTAAAGTGGACTGAATTATACATTTAAATCAGTGCATTTTGATCAAAGTGAAACCAACACTGTGTAGATTCTTCACATTTACAATTATATTATTATGAATAGGAGGATTTAGCAGCGAGTCTCCATAGTTTGCCGGAGCAGATTACAAAGTCATCCCATGGGCTATTCAGATCAGTGTTTGATTAATCTGTCTAAGATCATCTTTGCTTAGGACAAACATATCTGACACTGTTATTTGTTTTGAGCGTCAGACCAGACTGCTGTGTGAATTATTTTGAATGAGGGCCAATTGGTGCATGTGCAGGAAAAATGTGATCTCTTTTAAATTGTAAATGTCATTGTCTGAGAGTAATGAATGAAATTCTTAAGTGGGGAATAATAGAGGGAATGTCTTTGATGGTTTACTCACTGTCAGTAGTACAGTGACAGCTCCTGCTGATAAAAGCATGGCAGGACTAGACTGAAGGGTTTCCATGGTGTTGGACCAAAGAAGCTGCTTTCATGTTTGCACACAATGAGAAAGAGTAGTTTGTTAATGATGACTAGTGGCTGAGCATGTGATGTTTTCATGAGTGAAGTAGAGAGGGCACAGTAAACATCTGGCAATAAAGATTTGAAAGATGAAACTACACCACCTTCGTAACAGCTTCTGACATGTTACACAAAAATACATCTGACAGAAAACAAGACGTGCGTCAGAGTGTACAAGATTAGATGGTAGAGGAGGACTTATAAGCATTCATGGTTGTAAGATTCCACAATTGGTTGTGAGAGAGATAAAACACTTAAAAATAACATGCATTGACAATGAAATGATAGATAGATAGATAGATAGATAGATAGATAGATAGACAGATAGATAGATGTACTTTATTTGTATTATTAAGAACCAAGTGGATACACCAGAGCTTTCCGGTTGTAATTACGAGTTAGACGTGATGTGAACACTACTTACAAGTTGGGATCTTGTAATTATGATAACTCCCATGTGACATGAATGCGTCATTGGGCAGAGCTTGGGCTTTGTGGGCTTTGACAAAATATTATTGTGCTAACATACTCACGATGACATTGTTGGGAACATGCTGATCTTTAGCATGTACCATTTTTGCCAAGTTAAATATTTTAGCTTAGTATGTAAGCAGGCCAACATTTGCTTGTTAGCACAAAATACAGCTGAGGCTGATGGGAATGTGATTAGTTTTGCAGGTATTTGGTCAAGTATTGGAAGAGTTGAAATTTAGACCTGATGATGTAAAGCCAGTTTCACCAATGTTGTTAAAATTCATCTTGAGGGGGACATGAATGTGCAAACCAAATTTAATGGCCATCCATCAAATAGTCCTCCAGACAGTAAACTGAGAATTGCAAATGTCAAACTCATGGTGGCACTAGAGGAAAAATAAAGGGATCATCAGTAGAATTCAGTAGAATACATCATTAAAGAACCATGACTATCTGTAGTTTTATAGCAATCCATCCAGTAGTTGCAGAGACATTTCAATCTGGACCAAATTGGTGGACCAGCAACATTTGTCAACATTTAAATCAAATTTAGCAAATATGAACAGAATTTCCAGAAAATTGGCACAAGAAAATACAAATTAGTGCACATGATCATCCACTATGCTTTTGTGAATATGAGGAGTTGGGTGCATTGACAGATGGTGGTGCCAATTCTCCAGTCAAGCTCCACAGAGAGCTGAAACTCGAACTTCTAGGTTCTGCTCCAGAAATAAGAGAACCTCATTCAAAATCCCATTGACACCTGCAATATTGCTGCAGGCTAAATGTCACTGTTCAACAGAAGAGTCGAGGGGTCATGGTTACTTCAGACATGCCTGTAATAACAGCAGGACAGAGAAGGATGGATGTTATGGATGTTAGACAGCAGAGGTGAGAGCTAGAAAGATGAAAAACAACATTAGATGAGAGTGTTGGTAATTTTATAGATATGGATGAAATCAAGTTATGATGATGCAAAAACCTGTGCTTATAGATTTTTTTTTCCTGACAGCTGTAGTTTTTTTCATTGCAAGCAAACAGTTCTTAACTTAAGGTCAGGAACATGCTTCAATTTTGTGAACAGGACGTTGAATGAGAGACTGCACTGAAAGAAATAATGGAACAAGAAAAGGGAGGGGCATGAATATTTGTCAATAGTTAAGGGTTAGTTATAAGTAGCCATGGTGAAGCATTTAGAGCCATCAGTTCAGTCCTTCCAACAGACAGGAGTGCATAATGCTCCTCTGCTTGATTACACTGTATATCTGACATTTAGCTCAGGTTCTTTCGGAGACCAGCCAGCATCAGCTCACCCCGGGAAAAGAGGTATCTGTGGGCAAGCCGCTGAATACTAATGTAATGATAAATAATACATCTGAGGTTTGGCGGCATAATGTAGGTTGATAAAACGGGATTTTTCTGAATAATAGAGAATCATTTGAAAGTACAAAGGCCATTCTTCTGCTCAAGCTGCCTCAAGACGGCCTCCTCGGGAGCCACGTGTGCATCCCTGCTGCTCTTAAAATGAATCATGCAGCAATGTGAATTGATTCATTTTATGCCACTGAAACAAAGCCAAACTGAGCATTTCATACAGGGCCAAGCTATTCACTATTCCAATGTACAGGAAGTTTGAAATGAAGCAGAAAACCAGTGGAGTTAAAAGCAGCTGCTTGTGTTGGGGGAACATGTGGCATAAAATATCATGACTTTTCATGCTCTCCGATTCCAAATCCCGAATCCTTGATTCTCCTTGCAGGCAGACATCCCCCTCTCCTGGCAGAAATCTCCATCTTATTCAAGCAGCTTTCTCACACAAAGACTGTGACATTATTAAAGTAATTCAGTTTTTCCACAGTGGTTAGTCTACATTGCATTAGTCTTTAATGAGGTTTCAGTTGCAAACAGACAATGAGTTGAATTTTTTGCCAATGTCTCAGGAAAAGCAGGTTCAAAGTGTGTTGCTGAAAAATTGTCATCACAATTTCCCAGAGCCCAAAGTGACGACTTCAAATCGCATCTTTTGTCCAACAGTCCAAAACCATCATTTACTATCATAAGACAAAGAAAAGCAGTAAATTCTTACAATAAAAAAAAAAAAAAAAATGACCGAAATGATTATCAAAACAGATGATTTATTTTCTGTCAACCAACTAATCGTTACTCTACTGTACTGTCCTCTTAGTGCATTGCCACTAGCTGTCTGCACTCCAGCAGGTGCTCAGGCTCTACAGACACTCAGCTAAACATTTCTTTATTATCTCCTCTACCACCCCTCCTCACTCTACAAAATCTTACACAGACATTTTTAGTGTGAATCACAACCTTTCCTCTGCCTCATCTGTGCTGAAGCCCTAAATGAACAGAGAACAAGATGGATCCCATTTCTCAGAAGCATCTTAGGTAAAGTTTAAAATCCATCTAATGAAACTTCTTATGCTTCTGAGGAGTTTCCCCCAAAGCATTGTTACTTTGTAGACATTCTTAGAAATGATCATAAAACAAAGAGTGAAGGCTGAGAGTGTTTTACTGTAAAAGCTCCACAACTTGCAGGAAGGACTGAAAAAGGTCACGTTGCATTTTTATTAATTTTTCATTTTTAATATACCTTTAGCCCGTGTTTACCTATTCAGGGACTGCAGATGGAAAGCAGCTACAGCAGATTAATTTGGCACATTTCTTCTTATTGTATGAGGTGAATTGATTTTGTGCACGGTAAGTGTAATAAACTAAATGAAATCTTAACCACTGATGCTTTCTGTGAAGTGAACTTTGATGTACAATCATACAGTGAGTGCTCAACAACGTACCGTTTCTGTCGTCGTCATCTTTCTCTTCCTGTTTTTGCCCATCTTAACTCTTTTATCTGAAATTTTCTGATGTTTTTAGTTTTAATCTCTTTATAACTAGGGTGCATAAGTTGTTTGCAAACTTATAGAAACTGTCACTGCTTGGTTTAAGGTTTAATATGTACTTCAGACTAACAAATTCAAGCAGCAGCAAATTGAAGAATTGACTTTCCTAAACTTACTTCCACCCAGTATAATGAAGCAACAAGATAAAAGCTGCAGACTGTTGGCTGCATCTTAATCTTCATATTGACTGATTCCAAGAGCAAAGCATTTCTGTTGTATAGTTCAAAGCTTTTAGGCTTTGTAATCGATGTACTGAATTTTTAATACATACCACAGCTTACTGACAGTTAAATGCATCTTTTTTACTTTAAAGCGTATTCAGAAGGTGTTTAACTGTGTGTGTGCATCCACTCTTAAATGCTGCTTTGGGAATCACGTAAAAAATAAAGACACATGCTTCTCTCAACTTCAAAGATCACTCATTGTCTGGATAGAGGACCAATATCTGTCAATGTCTAAGTGAAATTTTCTCTCTGTCTCTCGTTTTTTTTTTTCACAGGTAATTTGATTTGAACATTTGCGGAAAAATGTGACTGCATCATGACTCAGCGCAGATACCCATTTATCTATAAGAGTGGGTAAAAGCAAAAAAAGTGCAACAAAAAGTACCCATATTACCCTTTTCAAGCCTGAATGACACATTTCAAGTGTTACTATGACAGTAAAATGCTCAGTAGACGTCCTATGTGATGTAATACACACATCTGTATTCCCACATTAGCTGTTGTAAAGAGGCACCACTCTGTCAATAGTGGCCCTGCAGATGGGGCACTTCTTTGGCTCTGATAGGGCGTCGTAGCACTGGGCACAGGCACACACATGGCCACACTCCAGAAACACACAGGACCGCTCCCGGCTCAGGCAGACAGTACAGCTGGTGGGCGACACGCTGCCTTCATTGAGGTTGAGTTCACGCATACGTTTCTTCTGCTGTTCCTTGAACTCCTCCAACATGCTCCTCTCCCTCTTACTCTGTCTGCGGTGTAAGTATCGCTTCCACAGGATGAAGAGGATTGTGGAACAAGCGGCAACACCGAAGACGACCGTCAGAATGCGCCACAGTCTGACGCTGTTCCCCTGCTTCCTGAGAAGAGACTCATAGTCCAGCCGAGTGAGGAAGTAACAGAAGCCCTGTTTGGGAGGCTGGAGCTTGATCAGGTTGTTGTCCAGGACCAGTTCTCCTACACCTGTGACGCTGTCTCCCAGCCGCAGCATCTCCTCAGTTTCGTGGATGCCCTTGGGTCGTTCCCCGCTGATGAAGTGGCCAATAACGTTGGACAAGGACTGGACTGTGGGGTGGAAGTTCTCGTAGGTGGTCTCCAGGTCCAACTCTGCAGCGTCTAGTGGACGAATGACTCGTATTGTGGCAGCAATGTCATCATCATGAGACCCGAGAGCAAATGGAACTGTGTTGGTGCGCTGGTGGATGACTTTCTCTGTGTTGTTCCTGTTTAGAAATATCAGTGTGTTGTTGTGTTTAGGGCTGCAACTCATGATAATTTTCATTATTGACAAATCTGCCAAATATTTTCTAATTCATTATTTGCTTGGTCTACACATCACAGTTTCCAGGGTGCAAGATAACGTCTTCAAATGACTTGCTTTGTCCAACCTATTATTAAATTCAGTTTGCAATGATATTTAAAAAAGGAAAAAGGAAGAGAAAAAGGAAGAAAAAAGGAATAACCTTGTATTGGAGAAGCAGAAACAAGCACATTTTTGTTTGAAAAATGACTCATAGGGTGAAATAATTACTAAAATGGTGGCCGATTAATTTCCTGTCAATTGTGTAATGTAAAAAATGTAATCAAGTACTGGTTTCTGCTCTGGTTTTGTTAGATTATGTCTGTCACTTTGAAGTCCAACTGAAATCACATATAGTTATCAATTTTTCCACAATCAATTTGTCAACGTGTTTTTAAATGTTGTTATTTTCTATTAAAAAAAAAAAAGGGCATTTAGAGAATTTAAGAAATATTCCCATTTCCTCTCAGCAGCTGGATGTGTGTGTCAGTGTCTGTGTGAACACACCAGCATCTAATCAAATTTAAGTGACATATGCAAGAATGTTTACATGCTGTTTGATGTACTAAAGCTGAGCAGCTAATTAACTAAGCAAGTAAGAAAGTGTTTCTTTGGTTACTTGTTCAACAGGTTAAGGTGCAGGACAGACGTGTCTTGGTGTTTGCAAGTTGCAAAAAGAGTAGGAAAGGTGATGTTTGTTTAAAGTCTGTGACTCTGGTATGGTGGAGTAAATCACAGGTCATGTGATTGACAGAACAAATATGTATGCATGTAGTAGACGATGATTTGATTTCAGTTGGACTTTACAATCACAAAACTGCCATATGAGCTTCAACCAGCCTCCTGACTGTATATACTTTATTCAGAATATTTCATTCCTCTCAGTGACTTACCAAAGATGAGTGGTGCGATTCCACACCATCTTTTCTTCCTTCAAGGTCAGTCTTTCAATCACGCCTTTGCAGTTATCAACAAACTGGCTGTTCAGAGTTTCCTTCACAGATCTCACTACACCTGCAGTGTGCAATGAATGAGATGCTGTGTAAAACTATTCGTAGACTGACGCATGGCAAATTTTAGTCAACATGAACTAGTTAATTAGTGTACATTAGAATTTTACTCAGGAAAAATCCACAACACAGTCTCTTTAATTAGGCTTTCAAGGTAACACACCTTCTATGACAGCATATGGGACACATCGTCCAGGAGTTTCAGACAGCAGGTTTTTCAAATCCTGGTCAATGGAGACTTTCTTGGCTTCCTGTGGAATATTTCAGATTAACAAATTCAAAATTCACACACTATTGACATTCACATGACAAAGAGAGTGTGATGAGATGACCTTTAATCTGGCAACTGTTGTAGCTCTGCTCTTGTAAATGGAGTAGAAGACTGCTGTCAGGGCTGAGCTGGTGGCTAAAACCACCATCTGTGCAGTTGAGGGCTTCCCAGTGGAGTCCATCCTGTGATGTGCAGCATTCAGCGCTGTTGTGATGAGATGGGAGAGATGACAAGCTCAGATTAAGGAAAAAAAACTAGTGGTGTACAATATTGAGCTACTTATACTTGCCATTTGTTGCCATCTACTTGCCATGCTACTGTCGACTTCTATTCTAGAGTTGAATTTATTTAAAACAAACAAACAAAAAAAAACCCTGCAAGCATTGTTTTTGAGAAGCGGGAAGCTGAAAAGGATTTCGTTCACTGTTTGTAGCTGGAAAAATGACTAAAATTTTTCAGAGGGAAATATTGTACATTTTACTCTGACATTAATTTGCTAATTACTGCTTACTGATAATAGCAGCTAATTACTTTGTAAATTAAACTTTTACATCAGCTTATAAAACATGTGGCACTGTTGAAGACAAAATCTCTCAAAAGTATGTCAGGTAGATAAAATTCACTCTGAACCAGCTTCTTCATTAAAATAAATAATAATAATTCTATAATATATATAATACTGTACTCTCAAAGTGGCAGTTCCGCATAAGTACTTTCAGTTTTCATGCTTAAAATATATTTAGCAAACATGTCTAGTTTTTCTCTAGTAGAATTTTGAATCCTGGTGCTTTTTCAGTGAGGTATAAATACTTTAAAATAAATGGTCTGAATATTTCTTCCACCACTAAAGAAAACATTTATGACAACACAAACTGACTATAAACAAACTGTAAACGAGCCCAAAGGGACTGAATTGAACTGAATGAGGGGAAAAGACAAACTGAGCTGCCTTGATGAGAGTCCACAGAGACTGCAGGTAAAAGACACTGACACAGCAGTCAAATATCCTTCCTTTTTCCGACTGAGGTTTCTTTCATATCAGTTATGAGCTTCCTTTAATTCTGTATTGACAAGCTTCGAGTTCAGTCATTAATTGACACCATTAGACGCTAATAGCTAAAGCTAACACAAGGTAATTTAATGCTAACGCTAATTCAGTCACAACCTTGATCATGATATTGCTCTTTCAAATATCATGCTTTGTCTAACGTTGTAATCCTGTGTTTAAAATCCTAAAATGCAGCGTTAAGCTAGTTAGCAAGCTAATTAGCCTCCAATGTCACTCACTTCCTGAACTGAGCTAACCAGCTAGCTTAGTTGGCAGTTTGCAAGCTAGCGACGCTGCAGCTGAGTTTAGATGATTCAATGACCTGTTTAAAGCATATTGCAGTTGTCACGTTACAAAGCATTATAAACAGTAATAACGTGAACGAACAGCTGTCAAATATCTCATGAACAAACCTGTATTTAGACTCGTCTCAATGTCAACAGAGCTTTAACAACAGCAGCCGGTCTCCACAGTTCAAAATACAAACTCCTCGTGTGCATTTTCAGTCCTGCCAGCAGATGTCGCTGTAGAATCATTTATGGTAAAGAGACTTTATTCTAAGGAAACTCTCAGGTGTAAATAGTTTAATTTATGATGGCTGAACTCTACTGATCATGTCTGACTGATTGATTGAAACAGAGCCATCATTAATGTTATTAGTTACACCTGTGCTTTTTCACTATGACGAGTCAAAATCTTTGCTATAGATGATCTTGACCTTCAATGTGTCCCAATTCCAAACTACAATTGATGGAAGAAATATCAAGATTTCTACTGAAGTAGAAGTAGCAATACCACAATACTAAAATACTCTGTTGAAATAAAACTTAATTGTAAATGTACTTAAAGTATTAAAGTATTAAAGTGTAAAAGTATTCACTATACAGTCAAAATGGGCTCTGTCTTTTTACATATTTATATATTATACTTACTAGATTTAGACTTACAAATTTTATATTTACTTATTCTCATTATTGCTTTTTGAAATCTTCATCTGCAAAGTAACAGCAGGTAGCCCCCCAATAAATGTAGTGGAGTACAAAGTTCAATATTTCCCTCTGAAATGAGGGGTTGAAGTAAAAAGTAAGTGCAGTAACAGTAAAGTACTCAGAATTGTACTTAAGTGCAGAACTTGAGTAATTGTACTCAATTGCATGTATTAACATACGGTGATGTCTATCAATCAATCAATCAATTCTCAAAAGAAATGAGGGAACAACACATCTGCAAAAAATTAAATGAATTGGGAGTGGTGGTGAGACAAGGGACAATGTCACCTTTTTGGACTGTGTGTGGAAATCAATGTTCTGTGAAAGGCAAACTCCCAGAAACACAACAAACAATGGTGATTGTACAGCTGTGCACACAATTTATGAGTAGATACATTTACACACATGATCTAAAGCTTAGGTTCACAGCAGGTAAAGCTACACTTGTCATCATCATTATCATCTTTTCATGATCAACTGTACATTCAAATGCAGCTACTGGACCCCTCATATACAGAGAAACTGTGCATTTAACACCAGCTGAAGTGAAATTGCAGGACTAGATCTCAACCATTGTGCATAATGGTATAACAGCAACTACGGATACATTCTCTTTGGTCTGGCTCAAGTGCACTGTCACTGTGCACACATCTATTTGAAGGTTGTTTAACAGCTGGGAATGATGGTCCATAATCAACGTTCAGAGTTCAAATCTGTACAGAGTTTCCAAAATAACCATCTGTCTGAGTGACAGTGCCACCATATCCCATATGTGTTTGTGGTGTGGTCCTGAATTTGACTTTTCATGCACTGACAACTACAGAAAGATCAAGAAGAAAAAAGTATTAAATCTCAAGAAAGTCATGTTTTATCTTTGTGAGGTTTAATTGTCAGCGTTATTCCAAGGTCACAGTTGTATATCACACTTTATCATTTCCTGTTTGTACAAACCTGTTTACTAACAGCAAAGGCAGTTCTATGAAAAATGTTCTTACAATACAAACTGTATGCAGTTAGTATGTAGCATGAAATGGGACACTGTGCAAGTACAGACCTTTTTATTTACTTGTGTTGTAGCAGGAAAATCCAGGTGTAACAGTTAACATTAATGGTGTTGCTATTGCCTTTAGAATGACCATTCAGCCATGTACTTATTATTAATATTATTAGATACACCTGTGCTAGCCAGACCTATCACTTCTTTGCTTCTCTGTGCCCAGAGAAGTATAAATGAAAAGTCCAATTATTGTTTAATAATTAACAGAAAACTGTGATTCATAGTAATTAAGTACTGGAGAAATTATCATCATTTGAATAATTAAATGTCTCTTTGTTACTTCATTGGTGTTAAGCACACAGTATGTATTTCTGCTGCTTGGAGTTTAGGAGCGTGGGATCATGGGAGTTGTAGATAAAAATCACATGATTTAGCCAGAAGTGTTAATGGACAGGGTAATGGATTTAAAGTTTGTCATGTTCACCAACTTCCTTTCTCAATCTCTGACATATCATCAGTGCATCCAAATGAAATGCACTTTGAATAAAATTACACATTTCTCTGGGTTTGAACATTGTTTGGAAACATTTGAAACATTTTACATATTATACCTTTAAGTGTGCTTTCCTATTCATTTTCATCTCACGTTTTATTTGTCTCTTGGACCATTTGCACATTCTTCTCGTGTCACTGCAGAGGACATAAAGTCAGTGCTATATTGAAATTAATATAGATTCCAACCCATAAAAATATGAGGGAGCAGCCACAGGCCACCTGGAGGGTGTGAACACTTTCTCACCCTGAGTTGACCCTCAGCAAGTGGTTCATCCCAGGCTGCATACAAATTCTGTTTTCTGCACTAGTTTTAATGGCAGACCCCATTTTAACCATGACTTTAGGTCTACTTGCAATTCCCTCCAGTCTACACACATGCACACAGTTAAGTCTGGATAACACAAGAAAAAAATCCCAGAAATAGATTGTTGTCAGACAACATAAGGCAGAGTATGAGTCAGTAGATTTAGAACAATCAGTTCAGTTGAATGCCTTTTGTTTTTTCATGAATTGTATCTCATCTCTGACAGGAACCATATTGCAACGGAATAACTGAATTTGCTTTTATATATATTGCTCCTTTGCACATTCTCATTGCATCATGTGTGTGATGTATTTCTTTAGAGATCTGAACAGAAAAATGCTGTTCTTAATGAAGATGCTCTTGTTCTTTTTCATGCAGTACGATCACTGACTGAAAAGAAACAGAAAACAAGTTTGGTATGCTGTTGAGATTTTTGATCTAAATCACCATCATCCAAATCTTAGGTTCAAAAATACTTTGCAGTTTAAAGTCCTCAGTCCTTAGTGTTTTTGTTTGCATACACACACACACACACATATATATATATACTGTATGTCTCAAACACTTTCTGTTTCCCCTGGCACAATCCATTAAAACACTGGTTGTGCACGTTGTTCTGAGCAAGTAAAGTGACCTGTGGAGTGAATATCCAGTAGCTAGTTTCAGTCATCAATAGCTTATATCAGGACAAGCAGAGCCACTTAGGGTTAAATATGAAATAGTGTCTCTAATAGTGGTATCTTGCAGGTGAAGCACATCTGAACTTGTACTGTATTGGTTGAATTTTGCAATGACACTAAAACCTGCAGACTCTGATTGAAAGGTCAGTTCATTACCAATCTTATATCTGATATAACCTGCTTAACAGATACTTTCTGTTGGGGTAGCATTAGATTATGTGCTCTAACTAATTACTAATGGCTGTATATTACAATGTTGTGGCAGCCTGTTCACTGTTTTGTACAGTTAGCCTAAGTCAAGCTTATGTGATGATGAAGATGATGTGTGAAAAGGTGGAAAATAACAGATGAAGTTTCTGTTTCATTACATTTTCATTTCAGCCTTCATTGGCAACTTTTATACCTCAGTCATGCAAATATTTCATCTTTCTTCTGGTTACACTATTATGTTGAGCACAAATTGAAAAAGTGCACTTTGACAGGCACGCAGCGGAGTTAGATCTGTGCAGAATTTAGAAGGTAAAATTGCTAAATGTAAGGGAATAGAGCAAAATAATCACTCAGTGTGCAAAATGGGATGAATCTGAATCAGAAGAGTATTTAAGGATATGAAGCAATGGATGATCTGCATCAGCCAATTCCCTGCTCCTAATCCTGGTTTTTAATTGTTTTGTCTGCTGTCTCTGCGTTCAATCAACTACATAAAAACATCTGTAGAAACACAGAAAAATCATTAATATAATATGTTAGATTTGCCACTGAAATATTTCATGTAAACAAAAATACTAACTTCAATGGCTTCTTCTTCTGAACTATCCTTTAAAAACTTTGAACTAAAAACGTTCAATAATGTAACAGGAGTAGCTGCCACAGAAAACTCCTCTGGCTGAATCCGTCTGACATAATCAACCTGACATGTGAATGATTAGCCTACGAGAATTTGCGTCTTACATCTGACGGGAAAAAGGTGCAACCTTGTTTTGAACCCCAGCAAAAGAACAGAAATGTCCTCGGGGCCTCTATTCAACATTAGTCACCTTGTTTTGTGGACAGAGTCTACCTTGCTGATCCAGTGCCCCCTCTGCCCACATACACCTCCCACTTCCTTACTTTGTGTCTGTCACATAACGGCTTCCGATCAAATGCTGGCCTGACACACATTCACGTGGATTTCAGACAGACAGAAATAGCGACAGCAGATGGAGGCAACAGCTTTTTGGGAGGAGTACAAGAGGCGAGAAGAACATCATATGTGCCCTCTTGATGCTGTAGTGTTGAAAGGATGACAGTTGGAATTCGCTCTGACTGGTTCAGATGACCATGGCACCTCTTCTACCAACAACCAACATCCAGACAAGCTCCCATTGTGAAGACTCCATCCAAGTGGTAATTCATATACACCTGGTTTTATGGTTTTAACTAGTCTGAAACATGTTGCTGCCATCAAATTCAGAATAAGCAGACATTTACAAGAGTCAAATGAAGTTGATGAGGTCAAACATTAAATATATAGTCTTTATACTGATTGATTATATGTCAAGTAGGATTAGCAAATTATCACATTCTGTGATATTTATGGTTTCTACAGCATCCTGGTGTTTTTTGAATCAGGGTTGTAGTAATGTGTCAGATTTACAGCTCAAGTGCTGAAATGACAAAACGTGAGATCTTTTTAAAAAGGTCAGTGTAATTAAATGCACAGTATGTAATTTCTGCAGCTTTTGGTCTCTCAATCAAAACCATGAATAGAAAAGACACAGTTTGATGTTGTGCAGTAGTGTGGGATCATGGGAGTTGTTGTCTTCATTGTTAAGCAACCACTGCAGATGAAAATTTATCTGATGTGACTCAGAAATGTTCACAGGCCGAGGTCATGTATTAAAATTTTATTTGTTACATTTAATGGCGTTCTTCTTCCAACATTCTTTCTCAGTCTCTGGCATGTCATCTGGTATTTCTTTGCAACCAAAGGAGGCGCACCTTGAATAAAACTGCCGATTTCTCTGGGTTTGAACACTGTTGGAAACATTTGGGATGACATAACACAACTCAAAACTTTGGTCGAGTAATTTTATACCTTAAGTGTAGGAAAATAAAAACAAAACAAAAAAATAATTATGTTGCCAGAAAACAAACTTTTGAAATGCCAGATTTTGGTTCTCGGCTGTTAATTAGAGGAAGTTGGCACCGTCTCAAAGTTTCAGCACACTTTCTTATGTCATTCTGACTTGACAAATATGGTTCAACATGTAAGCAGGACACAGCATTAATCACAAGTCTTTTTTTAAAATCTTCATTCAGCTACCTTTAATGGACTCAAATATTTGATATCAAGGATGAGATGAAAAGTCTTTTGGACAAAAACTACAAAAGCAGAGTCTCTCCTGTAAAACCCATTTGGAACAGTGAGATGATCCTTTCTGTTCCGAATCTCACAGCTTTTAGCTCTCTCCTGGCACAAAATCTGCTTATTCTCCGACTGCACATTATTTGGAAAAGTGTCAGTTCCTGGAGATATTGAAATCAGCTGGCATCCTGTGCCTGGAGGATTGCCTCTGAGGATTAATCAACAAGAGCACTGGATATATAATTAAGCTATTTGGCTCAGTCTTTATTGTGGCACACCTCGTCTTCGTGTCTTCGTGACACATTTACCTGCCACACATGATGAAACACTGATGATGCTAATGATACTGAATATGGGGATATCAGTCACGTCCAATTATCACAGAATGGATGATAGAAAATGCTGTATTTCAATGAAAGTAGATTTCATGGAGCGTTGAGCATGGATCCAAAAATGTGTTTTAAACAGCAGAAACTGATACAAAAGAGCTTTTGAAATGAAGACTTTGACATTTTGGGTAATAGGCTTAATCGCTGTTATTGCCAAGAGTTAACAGCCAGCCTAGTTTCCCCCTGTTCCAGTCTTTATGCTAAGCTAAACTAACTGTCAGCTGCCTCCAGACTGATATAGAATGGATGGATTGGAAGTGGTTTCAATCTTCTCATCTAACACTTGGCATGAGAGCAAATAAGCGTATTTTGAGACATGTTAATTAGTGAGCTTTAGAGATGCTGGTTAGCAGATTTTGTTGTTTTGAGTGAGATGATCTGATTTCTGTTTCTGTTTCTTAACCGGCTGCTGCTTCATATTTACTGGACAGTCAAGAAACTGATATCAATTTTTTCCCAGTATTTACTTTAATTGCTTCAGATTCAGATCCTGATCAAAATTGAAGCTCTGTGTAATCAACTTGCACTAATTGGCTCTTGGCTAATTGGCCCTTAGTTTTTCTTTGACCTTACATGCAAACTAACAAATCACTGTCTCTATGGTATAGCACAGGAGTAAATGAGGGGGAGGTGACCTGCAGGTCTCCTGTAACCGCAGCATTCTGTTGATTACAGGAGGGAATGAGCCTCCTGTATCTAATGTCCTGCACTCTCCCTATTCATTAAACTCTGATTCACTTGAACTGCATTATGCTTTCAGCCAGGCTCATGGGAATCTGTGGCGTGAGAATGAGATGATACTGATTTACATCCCTTGAGGCTTCCTTTTTTTTGTAAACATAGAAATTACTTCAGCCCTAGTGTCCATGGCAGCCTCTTTTCATTTTTGTGGGACTTGTATCTTCTTGTTTGATTGGATGTAGGCGTGTTATCTAGTGCAGCAGTCTGATATATGAAGAGCACGGCAGCCTTTTCAGTCATCGTTCCCTTTCTCTCGTTCTTTACAGTGTGCCGGCCGCCTCGCTGCCGCCCTCGCGTACAGCCATAAATCAACCATCTAAGAGCTGGGACCTTCTCTGCAAGGCCCCTCTCATTGATTACACCACGCTCAGTAAGTGTAGCGTGATGAAGAGAGAGCCCAATTCAATTAGGCTGCCTTGCTGGACAGAAATATGTAGCATTCACTGCTCTGGATAAAAGGATGTTCCCAAGAGCAACGGAAAAGAAACAAAGGGTAAGAAAGGAGAAACTGGGAGGTGTCACTCAGGTAAAAGTAATTGGATTGTAATGATAACATTGTGCACTCTGGGTTGCTTGTGTGAGTTGATAAAGGATGTGTGTGTTCAACTGAAGAAGAGTGAGAGTCACAGGAAATGAGGACGATTCAGGGGGCAAAGACTGAGCTGAAGATCAATCTGTAACCATTATGAAATGTTTAGTTTTTTCACTATAATAATGGCAATTTCTCCAGAATTATTGGATGCATTGGAATTCAATTGTGTCGAGATATTCATGGTGTCCAGAGGATGAGGCCTATGGATTGCGGTGATGATCCACAGATTTTTCCTCCAGAACCACCTTGAGATTGACATTTTGAGGTTTTCCGTAATTGAAATCCACAAGTATTGGATGTACTGGAATAACATGTAGTCTAGGAATTCATGGTCCCCAGAGAATGACGTATATTGAGTCTGGTGATGATACACAAATTTTTCCAGCAACTCTTTGGGGTTTACATTTTTGTTTTCTATTGCAATTTTTCCACAATTATTGGAGTATTGGAGAAGAATTGAAATTAAACTTACATATACAAATAGTCTTTGTTCCCAGAGGATGAATACTGTACCTATGATGTTGGTAATCCCCTGACCTTTCCTCATTGATTCCAAGTTGGGGTTTTCACTTATCCAGTAAAATATTTTAAAATGACTAAATGGGTTGGCACAAACTGTGGTACAGACAATAATGGTTCCTAGAAGATCGATTTTAATAACTTTGGTGGTCCATTAACTTTCCATCTAGCGCCATCATCAGGTTGTAATTGCATTTTATCAAAGTGCACGAATAATTAGCAAATGTCGTCATTCTAACAGTTTAAACTAAGAGGGCGAACATGATGACATTAAAACTTCCCGTGATCTGAAAGCACTGCTGTGTCTGAGTTCAGCCTCACAGAGACATTAACATGGTTGCAGACTCTTGTTTCACAACAGACAAGTTCATGGTGAAGTGCTGATACATTTTCTAAGCATTTTAAATTGACATTAGTTTCAGTGGAAAAGACAAATGAATATTTTTCGCCACACCAAAGACACTGCTGGTCTTCAGCATGTTTATATGTTAATGATATTAATGCATGAGGCATTGGTTTGTTGATTTTATTAAAATGCACCAAACTCAGAGAACATTTATTCATGCTCAGTCCTCATTGTTCATAGGATTATAAACTGAATGCACCTTATATTACCTTGTGTTCAGCCACAGTTAAAACATTTCTGCAGAACAAGTTGTTTCACACTTTCACAGGCACAAAGTAACAGCCAGAAGATGAAGAGACACTTAACACAGCGAAGAGTCAAGACATTTCCTAATTTCACTGAACAACCCTCTTATACAAGTCGGTAACTCACATGGCAGATAAGTCAATACTGAATACTCACATCCATTTCTGTAAAGGCCAAACCATGATGGATTTTTTCAATTTAGCATATCAAGGCGCTGCGTTAATCTTCTGTGTGATTTATGGGACCACAGCTGTTTGTATAAGGCCTCTCAATCTCTGTATTTGGAGGCTCAAGGAGATACTGTACAAGCTCATCCCGGATCAGATCGCAGTCCCACTCTTTATTCACTAAACATCCAACTAGACTGAGTGCAAAAGTCTCTTAATCATCCCCGCAGGGTAGTGTCTCCTTTATGGCGACTACCCAGACTATTCCCAAAACATTAAAGCGGTTTTCATCATTTCCAAACACTTTTTGGCCGTAAACCCTCTGGCTCTTTTCAGCATACATCTGCAGCCACTGACAAAAACAGGGATTTTAAATAGAAGTGAACTGATAAGAAGAGAAAAGAAATTCGAAGCAGCTCTCTGCTAAAATTCGCTCTCTCCTTTCAATAATTGGAATAAATAACATCCATGTATGAGATATTGCCTTGAAGCAATTTATTTTTCTATTCAGGGTTTTCTTTGATTCACAGCACACACCAGGGCTAGAAAAAGAGACATTTATTTTCCAGTGTTGCCACACTGTAACCTCTCAGGGGACAACTTCATCCACCATCTACCCATGACAGTTCGGTCCATGCTGCCCGGCACAGCTCGTTGGCAGACACAGAAGATACTTATTCTGATTCATTGCACCAGAATCTTCCAGTAAAAGCTGCAGCAGCTGCCTTATATTTGCCCTCTTTATACAGTGTCGACAAGTCAGACAGATGTTTGGACGCACAGCATTAATGTAGGACAGATGTTCGCTCATGCTCTCTGACTCATGTACAATGCACCCAATTCCAACCCAATCTGCTAGAAAATGATATATTTATACTAATTTGCAACAGCAGATATGTTTTTAGGGAAACTGAATGCCATCTGGATTTTTTATCATCATAATTAGCAAACATTTGTAATGAATGTATCTGCAGTTGTTGCAGTTACATATATACTGAGACTCCTTATTTCAAATGCATAATTTATGTTTCATTCTCTGAATCTTTACATGCAAGTGCTTACAAACGATTTTTAATTCCCGAAACTTGCTCTTCCTTTGAGTTGCTCTTGAATTATTCAGTAGTATCACTCCAAGTTTTGTGTCCAATCCATAATTAGTTAGACCATATATTATATATTCAAGGTTTATTTTTTTGACCTACATATTTTAGAGTTTGTGTTAAAGATGGAAATTCTGTCTGTTGTGTGTTTCTCAAGTAATCAGCTTCAAAATCACTGATGTAAACAAACCTTTTACAGCATTGGAAGACAGTACAGACTTAAATGTAGATGTTATCCAATGTTAATCGACGCATTAAAAGACTCATCATTTGAAAAAAAGCACCTGGTGATTCTGCATCCAAACCTCTTATCCTCATGTTAGCAAAATCATCCTGTTAATATACTAAATTAACATCACACCAAACATGAAGAATTAATTACATTCTTTGGACTGACTTTTACACCAGAATTAACTAGTCATAGAAGTCCCTCGAGAGAGAATGACTAGGCGACGTGCCCTATTCCTCAGGTTTATAGAAAAAAAAAAAAATACATTGATACCCCCGTGCAAAGCTGGAAGGATAAATAATGCTTTGGTAGGGAGCCATTTGGAACCAAAACAACGACGCAGGGAGGGGGTTGAGGGTGCCTGAGCGCTGGGCTGAGGCTCCTGCACTGATCAGCGCTGCATGATGCAGACAACAGAGGAGAAAGAGGAGGAGGAGGAGGAGGAGGAGGAGGAGAGGAAGGAGGAGCGAGCGGGGGAACAGACCGGCTGAGGCTCGCAGCTCTCAGTCTCTCCTCTGTGCTTCGAGAAGCAGCTTCTCTCCGCTTTTCCTCTCTCCCTCGCACACACACCAGCTTTCCATACTCTTTCGCCTGAGCTGATAAGAGCAAAGCAGCGGCTGAGGGGCTCACTCGCTCCAACTCCTCCCGCACCATGCTGCCCTGGAGAAGGAATAAGTTTGTTCTGGTGGAGGATGAGGCCAAGAGTAAACCCAAGAGCCTGGGGACTGGGTTGACCTACCACTCCATCCTCTCGTCTCTACTGCGCTCCTGTCCTGACTTGCTGCCTGACTGCCCCTTCGACTGGGTGGGCAGCATCTTTCATACCAAACGGCAAAAGGTGGAATTGAACAAAGAGGAGCCTGTTTACAACGTGCGCTACCTGGGAAGTGTGGTCACCATCACGGCAAAGGGAGACGGCTGCACCCAGGAGGCAGTGGCCAAGATCTGGGCAAGGAGCAATTATGGGGAGCAGAGTGTCAAGATGAGGTTAACAGTGGGACCGCAAGGCATCCGGATGAGTGCTGACAAATCTGGGAAAAAGAAACCCATCCATCTTTACTCTCTGAACAGAATCACCTACTGCAACGCTGACCCTTGCAGGCCCAAGATCCTGGCTTGGATCTACAGGCACCAGGTCAAGAACATGGCCGTGGTGCTCCGGTGTCACGCTGTCCTGGTTAGCAAGTCGGAGAAGGCCCAGGCCATCGCCCACAGCCTCTACCAGAACGCCACCTCCGCCTTCAGTGAGTTCAAACGGCTGAAGCGTCAGAGCGATTTCCGGCACTGCCAGCAGCAGCTGCTGGGCGAGGAGGCGGTGCCCCTGATGCCACTGAGGAGGCTGCTGAACGGCCAGTGCCACTACAGACCGCCTGCAGACAACCCCGGGACTGCCACCCGCCTCTGCTCCATCACAGAGGAAGAAGAGGAGGAGGAGGAGGAGGAGGATGAGGACAGCAAAGACGAGAAGCAGGAGGCAGAAGAACCAGAGGATGTAGAGGAGCAGCAGGAAAAACAGAAGGTTTTAACAACAAACACAGACCCAACTCAGTTATTATCAGAGTTGGACATTGGGGATATTGCCAGACTGGAGCAGTGCCAAATCAACTTTGTCAGTGACAGCAACAACAACACGTTTACATTTATAACCTCTCTGGTGTGAGAATAACGCAGTTAAAAGAACGCGATTCTGCAGCACTACAGTAACACATTCCTCTCTTTGCCCTTCACTGGTACCCCACTCAGGCTCCCTCCTGCCCTGTCCATGTAATGTGAAGTGTTTACCAGGAACTTCTCCTACTACCAGGTGGTAGAGAAAAGGCAGAAGATCGCTCTGTGGGAGTTAATTCTATTCTGACCAGATGGCTCAGATGCTGGTTTGACTGTAGCAGTTTGGGAAACTGTGTGTTTACAAAGAGGGCTGGTGATGCACAGACTAATGATAGCACAATGACGAACGAGGACGATGGTTTCAGAAAACACGAAGCTCTGACGCTGAGACCACTGACATGCGGGTCACATATTGATCACATCACCAAGCGGGATGTGTTTATTACTCCTCTGTCTCTTGTTTTTGTGAGTATAATTAACGCTGTGTTTGCCAGCAGGGACATTTTTCGGATCGACTTGTAATATTTTTTCAGGGAGGCTCTTTGTAAATTTGTGTAATTTTTTTCTAATATGACAATCCTCACTGATATTGTTCACAGACTGACCTTTCTGAGTGCTTACAATCACGAGAAGTTTGTTACGGTTTTACTAATGATCGCAGCCGACAAATGATTAAGGCTGTAATTTAGGAAGCAAGCCATTCAGTCGACATGTTTATTGCTGTCATGTGTTAGCGTCCTTATCATTTATGCATGACATGTCAGCAGTAACCTTTTCCATGGAGGTTTGTCTTTTTTCACGTGACATCTTTGATCCTTCGGCTTTATAATGAACACTGTGATAAATGTGTGACCAGGGAGGAAATACACACAGGTCATGCAGCAATTATGTAATGCATTATTTTTATTTACCTCTTTTTCTGCGTCACCTGATTTTCCAAAACATCAAGAACAACAAAGACAGATCTCAAATCGCCATTGCTCTGCTCTTTTTAGCCAAGTTTCGCTAATACAGTTTTTCCACATAAGCCCTTGCAAAAATGCAGATGAACCCCTCCAATTTAACACAAACTGTTTTGAATATGACTTTAGCAAATTTCCTGTTGATAATATCTGTGCTACTGTCTAAAGATGCATTGTGATTATTATGAAATGAAGCTATTTATTTTCCAAATATGGTGAATAAAAATTCCCCTCACTTGGGTTTCCTTCTTGAATCTCAGAGGGAAGGTATTTCTAGATGTTTGCAGAGATTATTCAAATGAATCCAACACTTCTGCATTCCACCAGTGTGCATTTGCATATTTCTGATTTGAGAATGTGTGTAACCCACACTTCAAAGCCAAAAGACACAACATTTTTATGCTGGCATAATCTGCCTCCTGAGCTATAAAACTGAATTAAAAAGATGGTTTTTGACACAAGAAAAGATGCAATGTCGAATTTAAACAGTCAGTCCTGTTAGATGTGGTTTGATAAACTTCTGCAGACCTTGTACTGGCTTCTCAGCCTTTTACTCTGAGGGGAGCAGTTAATCAGCAGATTGAACTGTTCAGGAAATGAACATAAAGCACCTGCCTCTGCAGGACGGCTGTCAGGCTCTGACAGGAGCGAGTGATCCAAAACGAGGACCGGGAAGTTGACTCACGCATTAAACATTTTACTGCAAACATCAGCCATTTTAGTGAGTCTCTAAAATGTTTCACTGGAATCACACGAACATCAGCAAGTGAACAACACTGAAACACGAAGCATGTTTGAGTTGCTGTGTTTCACAGTCGCGTAGTTTCCAATCATCAGCATCTCCGTCTTTGAACAACAATGAAGTTCTTTTAATATTCTGCATTATATCATGACTATATAACATAGCAGTGCAATAAATATATTAATGCACTGGGAAAGTATTGACGTTAAAAACTGTTCATAAATTCTGTTTAATTGTCTTACATAATGACATCAAAAGCTGTTTCATTTGACAGCGGAGCGTCCTCATTAGCACTGCTTTTGAAGAGGAATAGTTGCTGCTGCTGTGTTGAGGAAAACAGAATCATTTGGAGTTGGTTTGAGTTACTGGGATGGATTATTCTGAAGGGATACTTTCAGCTGGAACCTTTAAGATCAATATTTTATCTTCCTGGAACAAACCACCTCTGAAAAACAACAGGATCTAATGTCAGAAGATAGATAATAAAGGATTGCCATGTCCTTGCCACAAATCCACTCATATCAAGGATAACTGCAGAAACTGAATACTAAGAGAATTTGTTTTTTCAGTGCTTCATTATATTTTCCCTATGTTTTAATCTCCAGCCAGTTCGACAGACTTCTGTTCTGCATAGATAAACACTCATAGAGTATAGACACACAGTGAACAGTGTGATATAGTCAGACTGTTTGCTCACTGACACTCATGCAGAAATGCATTGTGTCTGACATGCTGCCAGTGCTATGTTAACATGGAGCGGTTAGCGGAGGAGCCAGTGCATTTATGCAAACATAAGTCTTGTCAGGCGAGCAGAAGAGAAGGAGCAGATGGCAGCAGCAAGGTGCACGCTGGGCTTTATCACAGTCATCTTCCAGAATAACAAGGGCTCAAGCCCAGATCCAAAGCTTGTTGTGTTTTATCACATCATCAGCCACAGAGGATGCTCTTAAAGAACACCGAAATCTAATCAAACATGGCAGACGCCGGCCTGTCAAGCATCACACATCACCGTGCTGTGCCGTTTTACAGCAGGGTGTCTTTGGAGACCCCAAAAAGCTGCTTCTGCCTGCACACAGCTGTTCAAAGGCTTTCTCATCCCCACGCAGCGTCTGTGAGGCAAACACGGCAAGATGAGTGACAGCACCGCAGGCCCGCTCGTCTCCATCACGACGAGGAGGAGCGGAGGAACAAAATGTTTCGTCCCAGAGCAGCTGGCAGCAGGTGGCGGTCTGTTTTTGTTCCAGTGAGAATTTGTACAAAAACAAAAAGTGTTAAGCAGCTTCTGTGTGGGGACGGAGGAGAGGAAGAAGAGTGCATGCAGGGGAGGGAAGGACACTGTGGATCAATGAGACTCTGCTCAGTAACAGAGAGATGAACAGTAATAAGACCTTGTGAAAAAAAGTGGTGGTTGTGTGTGTGTGTGTTTTAGAGTTTATGTTGCTGACTGCACAGAATTTTTTCCTCATATTATTTACCTTGTGTCTCCCAAAAAGTCAAACTGAATGGCACAACACATTTTTCCATCGCCTTTATTTCTAATGATGGGAAGACTTTTATCATCACAGCTGAAACGACTGACGTTGCTGGTTCCTCTCAGAAGGGCAGTGTTGCCTTTCTTACAATATTTGATGCTCCTATCATTTTACGGCTGAGGGAGAAAACTCGAGTTAGAGTTACAAGTTCAAATGATCACGCCATCAAAGCTAACAAGCATCATTTTCCATCTCATGCATATGTTATAGCATATTCTGAGAAAAGAATTGCACACCTGGCAATTTGCAAATGAGATGCTCAGTGTTTTGCTGCTCAGCAAATCACACCGACAGAGAGGATGCTCTCTCTGTTGGCACAAACAGCAAAACTCTAACTGTAAGCTGCACATTCATGATTTTTTTTTGTCTGACTGAAACACTTATATATTATACAACACAGCGTCTCCACATACGCTTAAAGTGAGTGAGAACTCATTAGACTAAGTTGTCAAATAATCTCCCGGGGCTACAACTGTTCCTGTTGAGTTTAAGCTGCAGTCCAGACTCCTGCAAAAAAAAAAAAAAAAAACCTTGACTGCCAGTGAGCATAACTATACAGCTAACTAATTCATGAGAAACAGGGATTAGTTACTACCATAAAACATTTATGGTTTTATCCCATAAAAGCATAATAAGTAATGCCAAAACTTGTCGGGGAAGAAGTGTGAGATGAAAAATCCTGCCTCAGGAAATGCGTGTGTGCAGTTTGTTTAATAATGATATTCAGAAAGGCGAATAATATCTCTGTCGTCTCTTTTCTCCCAGGAACAGTGTGTGTTTTTCTGAAGCAAGGCGAAGGCTGCAGATAAATTTATGGCGGGGAAACAACTGAATCCTGTCTTGAACAGCGTTTCACTCAGCTTCACCGCTCATCCCTGCACTCCTCTGTGCTGCAGAGTTTATTGAAAATGAGCCGCAGAAGATACCCCCTGCCCTTTCCACCACTTTTCCACCATTACAGCTACTTAAATTACCTTTTCCAAAATTGGAAAAAGGGTTTCTTTGGTAATAATTTTACGCAAACGAGAACAGGTAATTTGATGAAAGCTACATGAGGAAATTTAATAACCCTGTCACACACCACCTGATGTCTTTCCACCACAGGCTACAGGAGGGGAGGATTGCAGGGAGGGTGCACGTATCTGTTGTCCCCTGTCGTCACCAGGGAGCCATTACACAGACTAATTATGAAATCAATAACCTTGGAGCACAGGTTTGTGTTTTCCATAGTGTTCTTTTATGGCACCCAATTGGACACGGTGCTGCTTATGTCCTTGTGGGGTCTGCTTAAATTGTTTTGTGTTTGTTGTGCTTGTGCTTCAGCTGCTACTGATTGTAATGGTGAGATGTGGTTTCACGCTGCATCAAACTTGTTTGAGACCTGTGACCAGAAGAAAAAAAAAAAAACACAGATTGGGATTTAAGACTAAAATATGAAGAGATATTTGTAGAAATACGCTAATCGGTTTTCCCGCTGAGAGTCAGATGAGAAGATCAATTACTCTAACAAGCTCAAGAGGACGAGCAGAGTCAGGCGAGCAGGCAGGCTCAACTCACAGTGAGTCCAAATCAGCAAACAAGAAAACAAGAAATACTGTGCAGTCTGAACCCAGCAGCATAACAGGCAGGGAAAGCTGTCTGGATGATCAGGCAGAGGATTATTAGAAGTGAGCTGGTATATACTAACTGACTGATTAGGGGAATGAGGGGCAGGTGTGCTGGCACATAGAAATCAGGTGGAAACTGAAGCCAAGGCTTCATCAAAATGTATCAAATTTGAACAAAATGTCCAGAAAATGAGCAAAGGAAAATGTGAAGTAATCCACATGCAAATATTTAAAATTTGCTGTGACATTTAGGGGTTTATTTTACTGGACCCAGGAGCGTGACACAGATGAAGGTGAGGGGTTGAAGGGATTTATTAAGTAAAATCTCCAGGATACACTAGAAAACAAAAAGGTGAAGAGAAGCTGGTGGAGCTGAGTTGCTTCCGTGGTTGGAGGCTGGGCGATGGTTAGTTAGGAGCTGAGGCTGAAAAGCGGTAAACAGGAGGGACAAAGACAATGAAACTGGGGACACTGGAAACATGGAAACTCTGGTAGATAGGAGCAATGAAGCACATGGAAACATGAAGCACTAGGGACAAATAAAGGTACGATCTGGTAACTTGCAGGAGAATGAGAAGCGTCTTTAAGCTGCCAGTGATGAGGGCAGATGAGCTACAGCTGTGACAATTGAGAGGACCCCAGCACCTGAAGACCATGCCCCCAGCCACTGAAGCAAAGCCTGAACCAGAGTGTGCCACACAGAAAAGAAACACAAAACACTCAAAACCAAAAACACTGGAGTATAAACACAAATAAACCAAGACATCCAAACCATGACATTTGCACTAATTCTCCAGTCAGACACCATTAAACCACCGCAGGAGAAGAAGGTGCAACAAGATAATGTAATTAAAGGGGAGTCTTTCCTATGTTTGCAGGATTAAGGTTAGGGCCAGTGTGTGTGTTCACAGAAAATTGAACTAGATAACATAGATAAACCTCCATTAAAACAGCGCCAATCAACCCTAAAAACACGATAGAAAACCATCAGGAAAACATGATAGAAATATGACATTTAATATTTTGACTTTTTTTAAATGTGCAAATGGACAAAAAACTGTGGATGGAGTCTTAATGAGAGATTGATTTACAGAAGCTAGTAGAACAGAGAATAACATGGACATGACATCAGGACATTGTCTCTTTATGAAGCTACAGCCAGGATACTGTTTAGTATCAAGATGTTTAAGCTCAGCTTAGAATAAAGACTGCAGCTACCAAAACCTCTGAAGCTCACGAAAAACTCACAAAAAGGTTTTGCACGGAATCAAACAAACAATATTTAACGTGAGTTTTAATGAGCTTTAGAGGTGCTGGTAGGTGTGTTTTTCATCCTTTGGACAGCGTGAGCTCAGCTAACTCCTCTTGGCTGTAGCTTCATATATGAACCGTATCAATCTTCTCATCTAACTCTGGGCAATGACTCTCACTTGCATCTCTCATCTCTTTTTCCCTCCAGTTTCTCACTCTATGTGCAACACTGTCTCATATTAATAACATCCACTGGGTAATGGTAATGTACCTTTCTCACATAATCCATCATAAAACTAGACTGTTGTTTTTTTCACTTTGAAGGCTTCTCATCTAACTCTTGGCAAGAAAGTAAACACGATTCCAAAGTATTAAGCTGTTCCTTTAACAAACATGAGACACATGTGCAAGGAGTCATTCCTTTCACCTTCTCCACTTCTTCTAACAGAACTGTCTTAGATTAATAGCACCCACTGCATTGCAATAAAGATAATGTACCCTTTGGATGTCTTCTTTGTCTTTGTTTGAAACCACTGCTGCAGAGAGAGAGATGAATAACATTACACTCATGTCATTTGTCTCCTTGCTAAAGGCTCTGTGTGTTCAGCTCTCACAAATCACCAGGGGGCAACAGGAAAGTAATTGGCTGCAATTATCATCACATTTGCTGCTATTTGCAGTAACAGTGGAGGTGTACTTGTCATTATACCTGTGGGTCCTTGGGTTTGGTCTGATGCAGCATTTTTGGCTCTTTGATGTCTTAGTAAAAGGCATGACTAATATCATGAAGGAATGGAAGCACTTTGGAGAAAGTTTTGTGAAGTAGAAGAAAACGAGGCTCCTTCAAATGAAAAAAAAAAAAATATGCCTATTTACCCCTGAAGCATTTTGTTGGACAGCAAAGAGGCAATCAGTCCAGCATCCGTTTGTTTCCAAGTTTCCTATTACCTGGGGACCGGTGAAACAAGGGGAGCAGAGAGCAATCACTTAGGCACAGTCACAAAAAAAACTGGGCCAAAACACACACACACACACACACACACACACACACATGCATGCATGCACAAGGCTGGGGGCATTTCATTTAGGTAGACAGTGTTTGAAGATAAGATAAGGCTTTTCCTCTGTCTTTGATGAGCTACAAAGAGTGGCAGGTGGATAAAGGGGGCAGGAGGAGTGGGTGGACTTGGCCGGCATGTGAGTGGGTTGGCACATGCTACAGAGGAGGCCATGCGTGGACATGAGCCATGACCACAGTACCTGAATAAACAAGGATGCACAAAAAACAAACAGGCCGGGCCTCTGCAGCCTATTAAAGAGGACACGCCAGGGTACATTTTTAGCTACGACAGCTTTATTTCTCTCTATGCACTGCTGACCATCAGTGTCTGCAATTTATGGTTGATTTAAGCGTTCCCTAAATTGGTTTTTCTTTTAAACAAAGCAGTAGAGAGAACCACAACAACAAGACAGAAAATAAAAATATACATATATATTAAGGTTATTATATGCAGACTCGACAGGTTGAGTATAGGTGTAACATAAAGCTGAGCCATGCATTTTAGTGCCAGAACAAACCCATCATTTTGCAGGAGGCTGTTTGTTCAGGGTGTAGGAGTATTGCAAGTTTTATGTGTTAATGTCAAGATTGTTGACTCACACAATAGAAAGAGGTTAAAATGTCTGTTAATGAATGACATTAGAAGATCATGTTTATGAAATGACATCAGATTTGATTATATTTTTTTAAGTGGCCCATTTAAACTTCACCAGAGTTCCTAAATTTGAAGACACATATGTGTCATGAAGACACATATGGCCTTTTAAACCAACTGTGTAAAAGAGGGAAGGCAGGCAGCCCTGTTGAGTATTAATAGTCAAGCTACCAATGAAGCAAATGCTATAACAGTAGACTGCTCTGTGAATATTGCCATAAATGAATTTGGGTCTTTGTGCAGATATGTGAGAGCACTTCAAATACTGATGTCCACAAAGTGTTCAAAGAGATGCATGACCAGAACATTTGGCCCGCTGATGGTGGTGACCACAGAACTGGAATAAATTAGTTAATAGTTGGGGAGTGAATGTGATCAATAATGAGATCCCAGGTGGTGTCAGGGGTTGTCACATCAAGGTCTTGTTCCCATGCATATTTAATATTTGCCACTCTTATAAGGACTTCTGTGTTGAATATTACCACATAGCCTTGTCATATAATCATATAACCTAAATGAAAAGTTAAGGGATCACAAAATTGTTTGCAATTCATCCAGCAGTTGTCGAGACATTTGACTGGAAGCCACAAATGGGAAGTTTATGGTGGCGATACAGGAAAAGCCGTGTGATCAGTCAGTAGGCGACATCTTCTCGGCACCATGAAAGTATGTAGAGAAAAAAAATGCATTAAATAGTTATCCGGATATTTTAGTCTGGACCAAAGTGGTAGACCGGCCGATGAACCAAAGGACGTCTCTGGAGACACGCTGCCCAAAAAGTTAAGTAAGGCTAAACCTTCTAATGAACTCTTGAGGTAGGCAAATTGTGCCGCTCTTCTATGCAGAGCTAAATTAAATTAAAGCCCTGCAAAATGATAAAGATATTTAATAACACCCACTCATGAGAGAATTTAGGAATTTTCTATTTTTCTTGGTCCGTTTCATCAGTCTAATGTTTCCCTAACCAGAGGTATTGCGTTCCACTTGGATTACCCGATTTGGTGATTTACATGCATGACAAATCCCTCTTGCTCTCTCAGACGTTCATCTGGGATCAGCAGGAAGTCATTATAAAACCTGCCAATCTCCGCAGGGTGCAACCTTGAAGCTGAGGTTAAGGGGGGCGTCATCGTCAGAGGCGTGCTTCAATAAAGCATAAGATAGATTAAAGATGTAACGCGTTACATCACACGAGGATTTAAGTCAGGCTGAAAGACATACAACATTAGCTTTGTTTATTTTTAACCGCAGAGCATGAAACAATTGAACATTCAGGCATGTTAAAATTTACCGTGGCTGCATTGAGACGCTCTCCCAGCTCACACACTCATTCATTCACAGCCAAGTTTTCTTCATTGTTGCAGCTGAGGTGAGTGTCCTTGTATCCATTTTGTCGGTTATCTCTCCATGACATGCCGACTCTAAAAATGTTGACAAGAGCTGGAGGGGAATACTGATGTGGTCCCCAAAACACACACACACACACACACACACACACACACACTGTAATGCTAATTAATTTGAAAACCCATCATCTCCCATGTCTGAGTTAGGAAAACAGACAGCCATCACCACAGATCACTCAAAAAATGTTCCCTGAATGTCGTCCTGCCTCCTGCACACGCTGTGCTTGATTTCTTTCATCAAGACTCTTCATTACCTTTCACAGGTAGAGACTGAACGTGTGTCGCTGGCTCCAGCTGTTACCTTCATAAGTATCCAATTTAAAGTTGAACTCAATTGAATTCTCCTCACTTTTTGTGTAAGGAAATATAAACTACGATGATGTTGCAGCATATTTGTTGTGCTTATTTTTTGACCATTTTTTTTGACACATTTGTTTTTGGACATATTTGTGTTTTTGACCGGACACTACATACAAAGTTGGTGGAAAGAGGCGATTAGATGCAAATTGATGCATCTTTGTGAGTTCAAAATGTTTCAGCTTGAGTGAAAATGTCCTGGAGCTTCATGGATTTATAAATGTACAAAGACGTGAGGAAAAAAGGAGAGAAGCTGAAGGGTTAGGGTTTCTGGTGAGTTCAGAGTTTGGCTGTGTCGGCAAAGTTGTTGACTCACTAGTTTTTGATCGTAATGTAATTATAAAAAATTCACATGTGCAGTGTCAATATTTATGACAGTTGTGTATAAGAGAATTTCACTACTGCTCAGGATGCCAAATCCCAAAAAAATACTTTGCAGAACATAGACATTAGACAGCATCAGTACGGCAGGAACCTGCTCAACAACTGAAACAAACTGTAATCCCTGCTGAAGTGAAGTTGCTGAGATGTATGAATGTAAAAAATGGAGCTGCCATTTTGTGAGACGACTGCCTAAGTGGAGCCTCGAAACCTCATAGTAACCCCTGTTGAGAACTTTCATCTTCTTCACAGGTAAACTGGGATGCATCAGAATAACAACTCAAAAGGCCAGGGTTGAGCTTTGCTTTGAAAAATGCTAAATGAGGGGAATGAATGTGTCTTCTTGGCATTTCAGAGCTGCTCCTCAGATTTCAAAAACAGCAAAGGGTAAAAATTTATATCTTGCTTTTGAATGAGTCTTCTTTGAAACCAGTTTTCGTATGGTGTCCTGCCACAAATCTATTCATTAACAATAAGGAATGCAAACCAAAAGACAACACAGTCACACTGTAGCTGTGATTTTAGATCAAGAAATCAAATTCACAGTTATTATATTATATTTGCATTTCATATTTTATCTTTTTGTCATATTTTTGAATGGTAGTAATTTTGGGTCCCAATTTTTTATGGATGTTTTGCAATCCAGAAAGACATTTACATTTTTATTAACGGACAAAATCCACCCCATCGTTTTAATTTCAAAACTTTAACTTTTTTATTTCAACTGAACATTAAATCGTCTTGTTCTGAATAAAGAACCTGAACGATATTTCTGCATCCTGTGCCAGTTCAATTTCGCCACTCTACAGTTCCTTCACCCTCATGAATGGAGACTAGACTTGTCAGTTTTATCAGCTTTGGAGACCTAAAACAAATGAGTTGGACGGGAACTGAGGTATTCACTCGGGTAAATATTGGAGAACTGTGCGTGTTGAATATTTTACCCGACAAGAAGGAGAACAGTCAGTGTAAAACGTGTGTGAGGGAGAAAGTGAGAGTGTGAGGATGATTGAGAAGAAAATGAAAGAAAAACGAAAAGAATAAAAGACAGATTATTCATTTAAGCAAACATGTGTTTTCCTATCACATTTAAATCACATTTGTGTTTAATTCACAGCCCACACAGTTCTCCCCAGACGCAGCGTGTCCTCAGGCTGTGCTTTCTCTCTGGCAGACTGGCGCTGGCCTTTGATCTGTAAGTGCTAATCTACTGTATATGCACACTGTTATATAGCTCTGCCCTGCTGTATCAGCTCTCTGCCTGCACACTGGCTGGATGGTAAACAGATTGATGATGGGGATTTTACGGTGATTCATCATGGCTAATCAAATCAAAAGAAATAGTACACTTTCTTAACATTCGTCTGTACTCAATAAGTCTCAGTGTTTCCTTTTGTCCAAATAAGAGCACAGTAATAACCCCTGGCACTCAGCTGTGTTCTGGATGCATAATAAGAACTGGAGACAGGACTCCAATTCACTTGCATAAACTGTAGAGCATATGAGCCAAAAAAAAGTTTCCCAGCCTCCAGGTTTACTTCTGTGCTGTGGTGCTTATCGTGCACTGACAAAGGTAAGATATCCAAAAACACAAAATCATGGTATACTGGAGCAATGTTGTGCATCGAGTTTTAATAACAAACACATAAATACATTTACTGAGCACGGAAGAGATTTTTGTTGCTTTGATTTAAAACTGAAAAAAGAGATTTTTTTTTTTTTTGGCACAGTTGCTTATTTACACATCCAGCAGATACAGAGCAACATTTTCATTTATTCGGAGTCGTGTTTCTGGCCATCAGATGAACGTAATTCCAATGTTCTCTCTGATCTTAGTAATGTTTTGGCCTCCATTAACTCCTGAGGGAAATATTTGGTGCTTCTGCAGCTAAATGCTCCACCATGTTCACCAGATGACTCCATATCTTGAATACTCTTCTGTCAATCTGGCACAGTCCTTTTCTACTCAGCCTCCCATTAGATAAGGATGAAATGCCATCTGTAGATATGATTCAAGCAGGAAACCCTGTAGGCCAGGTGAGGAAGTTTAGCACGGCCAAGGATCATCTCCGATTAGTCATGAACCAGGCTTTGCTCTGCAGTGTCCTTCCAGCTTCCCAGGGACTCGGAGACAGCTGCCACTCTGTGCTCAGCAGCCACAGAGCTGTGACCCTGCAGAGCTCAGAGCATCTCAGCCTGCACACACAGAAACATCACCATCTAATGACAGACACACATTTAGAGTCTTGTTTAAAGGGAAAGATAGATTTTTAGAGGGAGAAAACCAAGCTATTCTACTACTATAATACTTCCCCATGCAGGAAGGACGGAGCGCTGCAGCCATAAGAGTGAAGCTGTACTATAGATATAGATAAGATAAGATAAGATAAACCTTTATTCGTCCCACAGTGGGGAAATTTACAACTTACAGCAGCAAAGGGGATAGAAGAAGTTAAATAGTAAAAAAGAGCAATTTAAGCAGGCTAAAAAGAAGATATTAACAAATTTACATGAGCAAAATAGAAACAATTCACACAAGACTTATACACAATTTGCACATATGAGTATGAAATATATGTCCAGTATATGCGCTATTGGCTTGAATTACGATGGTGCTTTGGGATAATGTCAACATCAGCATACTAACATGCTCACAATGACAATGATAAGATGCTGATATTTAGTAGTGTTCAGGCTGAGTTATATATGTGAGAAAAGAACTGGCTTGTACCACGTCAGAAATCAAAAGTGTTTATACCTGATCTGAATGGCCAGACAGGAGGGAGTTGTGATATTGTTTCATAATATTTTCAGACCATCTCTCCTGGAATCCATTCACAGCGTTGCGCTGGTGTGTTGACAGAAATAGTTATGTGAAGAATTTAAAAAAGCGAGTTAGAGAGAGAGGAAGAGACCTTAGCTCCTTTCTCACCTTCACACAAACTCAGTACAAACATTCAAATAGCCTGTACAACATTTCCAGTATAAGTACATATTATATATTTATCTTATATTTATTATATTTTCACTCAGTATCACAATTGTTAAGCTGATGGTGGCACTAGCGGAGGAAGCTGTTGAGATATTTCACCAGAACTTTGACCTGCTGGTGGCATCAGATGGAAAGTCAGGGGATGACTGAAATACTAAGGACTATGAATATCTGTACAAAACTTCATGATCATCCATTCGATAATTTATGTAAGATTTCAGCCACTGACATACCCATCCCTAGAGCTACACCGCAAGGAAGGCTAAAAACTACAATGACTGCCATTCTTTGACTGTTCCTTCTCTTGACAGGAGGCACTGCCATATCACATAGACATTAATTCTGGCACTCTGAATATGTAGAAAACTGGGCAAAACTGGTCAATTTTGGCTGTGAAAGAGTGGCAGAAAGTTTTTTTTTTTTTTTCGAAAAGGTCTGGAAACTTGTAATGATAAAATGACCTCAATCTGCATCTGAAAACTTCTCATTAGCAACAAAACTTTAGTGGTAGAATCTCTTATTCAATAGCAGCTCCGCCTGGAGAGAAATCTAAATTGATGCACAAATCTCACCACATCCTCCGTCCAATGATAACAAAGATGGATGTAAAGTCACACACCATACAATGTGTAATGTTGTCACAATGTATAAAGAAAAAAAAAATCAGCGATAACAACCAGTAATTGTTGGGAAAAATCTGACAGAGAGAGATATGCTGAGACGCTGTTGTCTCCACTGTCGTGCTGCTGTGTTTCTCTGGCAGTTTATTGCTTTCTGGGAGTATTTCAATGATGTGTACTGAAAACAATTACCTCCAATCATGCTAGGGAGAGAGCGAGTAGCAGGATGTACTGCTAACAAGGCGTTTAACAGGAGAAAATGAATGCTGCAGTGCACACAGCAAGCCACCTCAAGTCTTCATTACTCATCCGAGTTCACTGTTTGCCGAAAAATGGACCGAGTAGCACGGTATGGTACATCCTCCGTAATGACCTGAGAAGAACAACTCATCCAGATCCCTGTGGAAAAGTGTGGGCAATACTCATGACACGGAGATACATAAATTAGCATTCATGCATTTTTGCCTATGGTCTTAGACACAGGTGCAATATTTTCTTAAATTTTATTTGACTCTAAAAATGCTGGAAACCAAAAAGCCAAAACCTCAATCTGTGAAATCATCAAGAGACCAAGCTTGGAGCTCTTCCACTAATAATTAATGGCAAGAAGGATTTCGGAGTTTAGCTGAGACTCTTACATCCAAATTAACTTACTTTATTCTTTGTTTTTTGCTTGAGGTTTAGAGCACAGAAAAAACATTATTATCTCAATCAGATTTCCATTCGTTGTCATTGAAGCAGCTGGATTTGAGGATTTAGCATTTTATTGTATCTGTTCAGGTTCAAAAAGCACAAATCGTTTGGGAAAAAAGCCCTTAATTCATATAAGTCAGAAATAAGTCAGAAGTCAGAAAGTCACGTTTCAGGGATTTTGAGTCATTCTGTGCTGCAGATGGGTTAATTGCGTTAAAATTTTTAATCAGATTAATCATGATAATGGATTAATCCGCGTTAACGCGTCAATTTTGACAGCCCTAGAAATTATATTGCTTTTTTTTCTCACAATTTTCATTTGGCTTTTATTGTAAATTGCATTTGCATCTGGCATCAATATTTACCTTCAGTTTGCTTTTGTCCCTACCAACAACAAACTTCAGGCTCACTCATCAGGCGGGCGACATGGCTCTGAGCCTCCACACCATATGCTGAGCTCTCTGAGCATGTGCTGTGAAATTTTAGGGGCTCCTGCAGTTATAGTTTGGGAGATTAGCTTCTAATCTGAGTTAGGGGTTTGGCCTTTCCCACAAGGAATCAGCAATGAAGTTAGTCCCTCCTCAGACTTCATCAGCTGTAAAATATGCAAACAGAAGTACGATGGAGCTGCACATCATTCAGAAACTGCCTCAACTTTTCCAGAGGTCTCAACATGAATGACAGTCAAGGGAACAGACACAGAAAAACACTGGAACGTTAAAGATAAAAACCTTTTAGAAATGATCGTTTAAGAATAGACACAGACTATTCAAAAGAGAGAGGAGCCATTTTAAACCTACTTTAATTTTACAGATAATAACACTTCAGTGCATATTGGTGGTTAAAATATGACCCAGCTATTAAAATACACCGGAGCATGTGATATGGTGCTTTAGTGGAAATGTGAGAAATTAATTAAATGTCAAGATAATGAATTTGACACCCAGTTAATATTATTTCATTTGATTAGCAATACTTTTCCTTTGTCAGCCATTGTAATCAGCAGATTAGCCCTGTGTGTACTAGCCTGAGGATAGAAGTCCTGGAAAGCTATTAGTTGGTATGGAGGCTCCGTGTCAGCCCCCTCCAAAATAAATTGGATCCGAAGGATTTACGGCATACCTGATTGCAGCGACTCGGGGGTAATGAGAACCTTTTAAAATGAGATTGCCTTTGGGTGGGGGCATCACCAGAGGGCCCTAACCTCTGCCCCTCATCCCCCCCTGCAGCTCTAACAACACTGCAGATGTTTTCAGTCACCACCTCCTGCTTCCACTTGTCAGCTGGAATAAGCCCACCTGCCTGTCACAGCCACCAGAGACTCAGACCCAGACCCAACTTCCATTCAGCGGGTCGGCTGTAAATTCGGCTGCAGTCATATCAGCGGCCGGCAGCGGCTGTGGCTCAGCGATTCTGAAGCTTTAAACAATGTGATTGTCAGAGGCAGGGCTGCCAAGCCTCTAAGCTATAAGATGATCCCCAGCAACACTCATCTCTGTGCTCTGCTGTGCAGCAGCCAGATGTCGAGTGCAGAAGTGTTAGGAAATGCATCTGAGTGCTTGAAGCAAGTCTACAAACGACTACAAAGGAACCCCATTCCTTCATCCTTTAGCCAAACTAGCTGTGTGGCTGGAGGAATGGCCGTCAGTCCACCACTTTGGTCCAGACTGAAATATCTGAACAACTATTGGATACTTTCCCCATGACATTTTATTCAGTCATTCATGGTCCCCGGAGAACGAATCCTCATGACTTGGTTGATCTCCTGACTTTTTCCTCTAGCACCACCATGAGGTTGACATTCATGGTTTTGAGTGAAATGCCATGACATTTGGTACCATGACATTTGGTGCAGTTATGCATGTGCCCCAGTGGATGAATCCTAATAACTTCAGGCATCTACTGATTTTTCATGTAGACGCATCATCAGGTCAAAGTTCTTACTCATTCTGTTATGTATCCAAACAGTTGTTATCTTGTGCAGATATTCCTGGTTACCAGAGGATTTATCGTTATGATTTGGTCCACATCACCACCAGGTTAATATTTGAGTTCACAGTGAAATATTTTAACAACTATTTGATGGCTTACGATGAAATTTGGTTCAGACATTCATGTTCCCCTCAGGATGAACTGCATGACTTTGGTGATTGCTTAACCTTTCCTGTAGCACCATTATCAGGTCAAAATTTTGGTTTGCCCAGTATTTTGTTTTATGCTGAAATACCTGCAAACCTAATGCCATTCAGCCTCAGATGTACTTTGTGTTTTGCATGCAAACACACAAAACTAAGCTTGTGAACATTGTAAACATGATACCTGCATAAGCATCAGCATGTTAGCACTGTCATTGTGAGCTTGTTAGCATGCTGATATTAACAAGTCTTGTTTCACACTTTATGCATGTGTTTATTTTTTCCTCCTTGAATATGAAACATATGTTTTGTTCCTCCGTCATCATACAGGCTACTATTATATTAACAGAGCGAAGGGCGGCAGATGAGATACCAAAGCCATTAGATAAATCACACGGGCAGCATCAGTGGAGAGGAAGGGGATGGTGTAAATTTCCCAGTGTGTGAAAGCATTGCCTCCTACACTTGACACAGTTAATCATGAAGCTCGCACTGACATCCATAAATAGGCCCACATTAGTCAGTTCACACCGCCTCGGCGTGAGACGCGTGGATGACACCACTGTGACTCCATAACAAAAAGTAGGAGTTGTTTTGTCCACACACTGAGGCCATCACACTCAGGCTATTTGTGAATGCTGTCGTAGAGGACTGCCTCACATCCTGACCGTTTGGGGAGGAAATGAAAACTGGCTAATGGGATGAAAGTCAGGCTCCGGCTGAATATTCCTCACAGAGATTGAGGAGGGAGAATATGTGGAGCTGATTCAGGTCATGACGCCGTTTTGATTGAACATTTCTAACTTTGAGAGCTCACTCAAGTGAGGTGCAGACCGGTTTCAAAAGAAGGCAAAATTAAAACATGTCGCCCAACTCTTCTCAAGTTCACCATGCTTTATAGTTGTTTAGGTTGTGTCTTCACCACCATATGTTTGTTGAAAAGCGTTTAAAAAAGGCGGCGATAATGTTTTGTTAATTTACAGTTTTATCTATGGTGATAGTCGCATGACTGATCAATGGGCTGCTTAGGAAGCAAGAAACAACCTCAGATGCATCCCTGATGAAGATAGCCTCAAATGTTCCATGATGTCCTAGAGAGGAGTTGTGTAATGTACTCTAATTTTCACACAAACATTCACACATATTCCACAGATAGGCCTATGTTGTGTGATCACAGCTGTCTTTTTTTTTAGAAAACAGGTTGAACTGACAGGGACGTTTCTGAGACTGATATTGAATCATTTGAAAGCAGCAACGTTTGCTGCTGCCGGGACCTCCTTATTTCACTTTGAGTCTGTTACCACTGTTAGTGATTTCAGAATGAAATAATCTGTTGTTAGTAAAAAGTGTAACATCAGTCAGTTTCACATTTGGGAGCTGAGGTACAGTAATCACCCGAGACAGGATGGAGACTGGCTGTGCAAATGTCAATTAGATATTGCCTGTCAGAGCTGAGAATGAAAATTCTCCTCTCCGGCCCTCCTCACAGAGGAGTCCTCATGGGGCAGTCTGGATTGGAAAATAATAAATAAGCAAACCTCTAACCGCTTCATACACGTTCAGGGTTTATGAACCCTTCCTACCTTGGAGCCGCACAAACCCCAAAGTGTGTCAGTCATTAAAAATCTGCCTCTACAAAAGGCATCTTAAACCTCTCTCTGACTCGAGATCAGACACGCAGCTTCAGTCCGGGCACGCATGCAGCCTTTCTCATCCACTGAGAGCACCAAGGCTTTGAATAATATATGGCAGACTGTTTCTTGACTTCATATATTATAATAAAGCTTTGTGCACTTTACTAGTTCAACCCAAAAATTCACATACATCCTCTGCAGTGTACTTTAAGACCCTGAATACCTATTTTCTGATTTCTTGTTGTGATGAAGAGGATCCTGCATTGACACAAAATGTTTAGTTATTGTTTTTCTATTGTTATTTGATTTGACTTCTGTGGATTCAGATGGGTCTCAGTATTAATGAATGCACACAGAAGAAGTCAGAAATTCTTTCGGGAAAATATTTATCATTGTATGTAAACGTAAAAACAAATCTGTTGGCGAGTTAACTAATGGTCCTAGGTTGTATTATATAGCTAACTTGTTTATGCCACATCACAAACTTAGCAAGCATTTATAACTTAAGCTTATTTACTTATGCGTGACAGGAGAGTTATCACTTACCTGTGGAGAGATGTTACCAGACGCCATGTTGAGGTTGACCTCTGGGCAGCTGTTTCAAGTCCAGCCTCCTTGTCTTCATAATAACAGACTGTGCAGGTGTAAAGCTACATGATCACATTAAACCAGACCTGTGGATCTATGGTTATGTGATTGGCTGAAAAGGAACGAGACATCTGATAGGCTACAGATAATTCCCCGTTGAAAATAATGCATTTTTGAATTGAGCTGTAGCAGGAGTCTCAGACACCCACACACCAATGCACTGAGGTTCACACATGACAAGCTGATTGTTCAACAGTCTGTATTCAAACGGAACATCCAAATATGTTTGTAGCTGTATGTTTTACATACATTTGTAAACCTTCTTTTGTGCCTGTGTCAAGGAGGTTATGTTTTCGGTTTTGTTTGTTTGTCTTTTATTTTCAGGATTATGGAAAACCTACTGCGCCAATTTTAATGAATAGCGGATCTGAATCGCGAGGTGGATAAACAAGTAATTCTTCGCTTTCGCTAACATTGTGAGATAGGGTATTTGGTCTTAGCAGAATAAGTGTCGTACATCTTAAAATCCTGCAGATGGTATTAAAGTTCAGTGGTAACAAACCATAAGCAGTGGTGGAAATATGATGACTCCATATCACAAACCACATTCACAGGCACCAGTAATCCTCTGGGGTAGTTTACACATGTAGCTGCTTAAACTTCATGCAGAGAGCGGGTACGTAAATACACACGTATGTATCACGCAACTAATTATACTCTTACTGACATCCAAATGTGAAATAACTGAAATAGTTTTGAAAATATATCCAGACTCATATAGTGTTTGCTCTTGCAGATTTGCATTTGATGGAAGAGTGGCCTATTGGCCTTGGAGGAAGTCTGCGGTCTTAAGTGTTTATCATTCAATTTTAATTTAAATCGTTTTATATGTATACACAACAATAAATATTTTATGTGCACTGAAAAATGTTTGTGTGGATAGAGCCATTTATATGTATATTCAACCATCTGAGTCAGTGTTCCCAAACAAGCCCTTCACATTAAATGACAAAATGTTGCCCAGTAGACTGCACAAGACTGTGGTTTAGATTAAAATGAAACATAAAGTACACATACTATGTTAACATGCAAAATTTAATGTAACAGTAGCACAAGTCATAAAGTCAGCAAACCACTGCATTTTCTTGCTTATGAAATGCACATTTCATTTGCAAGAGGAATAATGTGTTAATTCTTCTTTTAAAAGATAGTGTTGCTCTAAGTGTGGGCATTTTCTGCTCTTACTCAATGTGTTCGTCAGCTCTTGCCCTCTTATAAATTAAGTGCATCAGTTTGAGTGATTGCTATACCATTTTGGTAATATCTGACATAAATATTGTAAAATGCAATTAGACGCATGGGTTGAAAGTGTAATTCACTGTAACTTTCCTCATTATCATGGCTGTGTGACTCATGACTATTAACAAGAATGAAGTCTTTCATTTTCATTTCAAGGGGGGAAATGTTCCATCGTTGTCATGTACTAACAGTCCAGCTCGTGATGGGAGCCTCTCTGAAAATGATAGAATGAACTGAGTTAACTCCATACAGCTCCCTGCGGAAAACTCAGCTGACTTGACTTCTTTATTAAATTTCCAACAGCCAAATATTTATACAACTACCACGACGCATGAATCAGAGATCTCTGCAGAGAGAGGCTCCCCTGATGGAACAGCGCATAATGAAAGAGCAGAGAAGCATTTGGGGATAAGCTTCCTTCCTCTCCTCTGTATTTTGACTGAATGGGGTCTAAATCTCACTGATGGTATGAAAGAAACAATAATAGCACTCATCTGCAAAATAATGCCAACGGTGAAAAGGACAGGAAGAAACCAACAAAACAAGAGCAGATTTGGACGGGGGCTTAAACAGCCACGGCGTTACATAAAAAGGAAATAGGTCGGGAAAAGTGGGATCAGTAGCGGGAAACTCTCCTCAGAGCATGCACACAGAAATATCAAAAAGAAGATTCCCAAAGCAGAATTATGAATTTATGAACCTCATGGTTGTTTTGATGAAGCCTAACAGGACGACTGACTGAAATATTTTGCAGCTAACTGACGCCATATTCACAGCTAATAACTGTGAGCAAAGCAAGAACACAGCCAGAAGCACAGAGCGGGCCTTTAATTGCATTAAATATTCAAATGTAGTCACATCAGCTTTCTTAAGCCAAACTACAACAGAAAATACTTAATAATCTTGCACAATCTGCTCACACTGCATGCTAATAAAGCTTGTGCAGCCTTTGGTATTATCTCTCAGTCTTATAGGAGATGAATACAGCCGTCTTGTTATATTGCTGTGATTTAAAGTCTGCAGCCATGTGGATGTGCTCCGAATGTGCCATTACACCCTTGAAGTTCGTTTGTCTGGTGCTTGCACTGCAAACTGTTGAAGTGCTCTGCCTGAGTAGGAGAAGAAAGAGCAAATTTACATTTCAATTTAGCAGCTGGTAATTAAGCTACCCGGCAAAGCTCCTCCGTAAAGTCTGACTCGAGTTAATTGTAGATGAAAAATAAAAGCGCTCGCATTAATGGACCCCAAAACTCCCCCGCACTTGAGTCCTCACTCTGCAAAAGAGGCAAAAGTTGATGCTCAAATATTAATGCCAGCACTGATTTAATGTTCAGAAAGCATCATCCACCTTGTGGTGCTTTTGTTTTGTTAGTTCAGTGAGCTGCAAGTCAAGAAGCATCATCAGCTGCATGATGAAGGCAAGTCTGAGAAACCAGCAGTTTGTGTCTAATGAGTCCTGTACATCCAATCATTTCTCTTGATGAACACTGTGCTTCACGCTGGTTGATGATGGTTTATTTATTTATTTATATGGCGTGTAAAGTAATTTTCATAATCATTACTCTTCTAAACACAGTGTGACGTGTCATTAAACAGACTCCTCTGTCTGTCGTCTGTTTTCTGTCTGATTTCACGTCACGACTTCCTAAAGAAACAGCAGCACTATGGTGTCAGTGAATGTGCTCAATGAAAAACTCAATGTATGTATGTATGCATGTAGTTATCTATGTTGCTTTGACTTAGGGAGCTTTACAATCATTGCATCATACAACACCATCCTGACACCCTTAATCCAGATAAGGAAAAAAATGGAATTTCAGGAAGAGCAGCAGAGGAGGGATCCTTATTCAGTCTTGTTTTAGTACTTTTCAGGTTTGATTTTGACGTCATGTGTGAACACTGTCACATGTACAGCGAGATGCATTAAAACATCTAAACATTTTTATTTGAGATTGATTTTGAGATTTCTTTGCGTGATATAGATGTGTAATGACATCACAGGCTGCACACAGGGAGTAAAAAAAGGTACTTGATGTATGTCACAGTCTTTCATTTTCAAGACGTACCAGCCTAAATGGAGCATTGATCCTGTTGTTAAATGAGTCTCTGTGGGGGTTACACCAATTGTCCAGTTTCACAGGACAGACTTCCTATTAAAAAGCAGCAGCTGGAAAATGAGCAATCTGAGCGAGGGAGCCCAAGTGAGACATTAATGTAGGGGGTGGGAAAGAGAAATGTTTGCAATTTTCTTCTCCCACCTAAGACACACACATACACAAACAAACACACATCAATCTGCCTGAACACAAACCCATAACTTGCGTTTCAATCGGCAGTGGTTGAACCACAGAGGCGCCACATAAATACAACAGCTATTAAACGGATATTCAGCATCTAGAGGTGGCGAGAAAAGCTACTTCACAAACTTTCTGATGTGTTTATTGTATTAGTTACTATATGTCTGTGAAGGTAAGTTATACACATCAACACTACGTTAAGAAAAGACATCAACCCGCCTGGCTCCACTGAACATCCCTCGTGTTTCCCTATGCTTTTCCCCTGTCTGTCTTTCTCTGTTGGTGTGTCTGTCTAGCTGGTGTGGCCGTGGAACCTCCTCCCCCTCCTCCTGGCTTGGCTCTACCTGCACACCTGCACACTATCAGCTCATCCCTCGGCCCAGCCTGCACACACCTGACCTTCATCAGCCCATCAACCTGTTATTTGCCCCTCATGGTAGCTACTCTCCAGGCTCTCTCTCCTGGTGTAACCTGTAACCTTTTTCTCCTTGAGGATCGATCATCTCCTCGTCGGTTTGCCAGCCAGCCATTACCTACCTCACCTCACCTCGCCTCCTCCCTGCCACCTTGGATCCTCACTCTCCTCACCATCAGCTCATATCCAAATCCTGTTATCAATAAAATGTTGTTTCTGCTTCAACCAGCTCCATTTTTTTGCACTTGGGTTCACACTAGTGTTCCCATCACAAAACAGCTGCATTATTTGAGATGGATGAGGTACAATTTCTGTATTAGCTAATGCTAAAAAGTGATCACAGCCTGCAACATAGGAAAATTACTGAGCAGAGGATAATCTGAAATGTTTGGGAGAGCAAGGAACTATGGAGCCACAAAAGGCAAAAGGCATAAACTTTCCACCAGATAGTTTCTCGTGAGCACGAGGCACAAAGGTTTTTTTTTTTTCTTTTTGCCCATGTCCCTTTAGGGACTCATCCCAGATAATAATTTTTTATGATATTTTATTTCATAGTTTCCTTATGAGATTTATTGTAAAAGACAGAATAAGAAAAGATCAAAGAAATAGCTTTTGTGTGTGTCACAGGTCAAAAAAAGTGAGTTAGCAGACATGTCTCTGTATCTGGGCTTTATTTTCATCATCAAACTCGATTGGCAGAAAGGACCACCACAGAAAATGAATCTTTCGTTATTAGTGGTTGAAAATCAATTTTCATACGCCTGCAGCTGCCTCCACATTCATTTTATTCTGCCTCATAACAGAAAGCAGCACACAGATTTCTCTTTCTTGTCCCCACAGTGGACTTTAATTTAAAAGTGTTTTCACATTCAATGCTGCCCTCTTTGGAGCAGCTGTCTGGACGAAAGGTCTCCGGGACATCTGGCTGTGCGACTCGAGGATCATACAGTTGGTTTGATTATGAGGGACAGTCAGACATCTGATCTTGTACAGAATCAGAATGAGCTCAGTGAAGTATTTTATAGTAATTATTTTATTGTTTCCTGTTAGTGTGTTGATAGCTTGTACAGTAGCTCACAAAGAGTATACTTTAAAAATTTGAATTTAGTTTATACAGTCAGTATGAAATATGAAGTTGGGACACCACTATAGAATTTATTCTGAGAGGATGGTGACACTTTCGTGCTGTTATTTCATCCTGACAGTGGTGAAAACATGTCTTGCTAGAAACAAGCGTGTAAGTTCGTAGAAACTACAATCTGATGAGTTCAAAAAGTAAACAAAACGGGTTTGCATTGTGCCTCTGTAATGGACTTTAATTTGCAGTGATGATGTGTAGTCTCTTTGACCTAAATGATAGAGGATAATTATAATGGAGAACGGGAACATGTCCAGAAGAGACGACCGGCTTTATCTTTCTGAAGGTAATATTTCTGTGGATTTGTCTGAGGAAGGTCACACGGACAAAAAGAAACTTTGAAAAGCAGAGAAGAGAGAAAGAGAAGGTTACTTTGAACAGTGATAGAGTGGAAAACCAACTATCTTCATTCAGCATTGAGGACATGAACTGTTGTTACTGCCAGAAAACATCTATTTGATGAAATGAAACACATCGATCCGGGAGATTTGGACAACAGACTCAAGCTCATTTTGAGTTGCCCAACAGACCTTTTTTTTCATGAATAAAAATCAGTGCAAATGTCCAGGTAGAGTGGAGAGAGCTCAGGGTAGAAAACAAGTTTCTTGGGGGAGATCAGCTGCCAAAAGGAATCACTGTCTATCTCACTAAACAAGATATTTTCTGAAACAGTAAGCTCTTTTATTTCATTTACACTCAATCCATACCCATTGTTCTGTTTCAGCACATTTATACTTCAGCAGATTAAGAGAGTATCAAGGCTTTTGAGCGTATTCACTGGAGACTTTAAGCTGAAGCAGCAATATTCCAACAACTTCATAAATCAGCACAGTGTGCGGCATTTAAAAAGACTACTGTAACGCCGGCCAATCAGACAGTTCCTCGTATTAGACTGAGACCAGCACGAGTTGGCTTCTTGGTGCTCGGATAAATGAAGTTGTCAGTGGCCACTCCATGTAATTCATGGGATTTACAGGCCGTTTGTTTGTAGGAACAGATGCTGCTTCTCTCTCGGGGCTCTCATGAAACGCATGACATGTGAAGAAAGACCTCGGAGTAAACACACCATCCTCACAGCTACCACAGAGGATGATGAAAGGATATGATGGTTTCATGGATGCTCCCTGAGGGGGCCACACTTTTCCACTTAATGATGGTATTATAGCAGCTGGTGGTAAAGACTTGGCATGAATTACAGTATCCATAGCAGATGAAACAGAGACCACATTGTACCCAGAGTCTAAAGTCTAAAAATAATGAAACATTACCACCTTGTTTAGTAGTTTTATTTATGTGCAAATGGGAGTGTTTTGAACCTAGAATATTGTTTGCAAGTTATTTCATATGCATGTGTTGTGATATTTAAAAAAATAATTTGACAAAATTGGTCTTTGACAAAATTGTATCATACTCAGTGTACACATGTGAGGTTGACATTGATCTGTCTGCAAGAAAGCAAATGTGTGTATTTGCCAAAATGTCTAACTAAGCAACTAGCTACATTCAATTTGCACAATTTAACTTCATCCACAACACTACTTATTTCAAAGTTCTTTATGAAACAAGTTTCTGAAATAGCCACTATAAAATCCAACTAATCTCTCTTTAACCAAATCATAAATGAACTATAATTTAGTCTTACACTATGTACCAGCCCTCATTAAGGGCTTCATGTAGTCCACTTACAACATCCTGGAACTGACACAGATGGACGTTTAAGTGCAGGGATGTTAGCTTGTTGTGGCGAAGGCTCGTTAATCCTAATTAGAGCCCGTCACTAATGAAGCCATTGGCCCTGTTGCATAGCCAGAGGCACGATGCTGCTCCTGCTACAGATGCACTTGTTTTCATCTTGGTCTCTTTTACCTTCACAAGTGGTCTCTAACAGACAATAAATCTCATTCCCATGCACTTTAATCTCGGCTTGTTTATAAGCAACTGTTATGGATTATAGGTACATTCAGTACATATACGCATTATTTCAGCCACAAGGGTTGAGCCTCATTTCACCACAACACTTCAACTGATCAAATTTCACATGCAACCGATGCAGTCTGTGCATCCTTTGAAAAGTGCATTGCAAAGCCACAAATTAATTCTTGAATGAGGCGATAACTCTGAATAGCAACTTCTGTAGCTGAGGTATGCAAGGACGTTTTGTTTGTACTTGTGAGGAGGGCGCGAGTTGGCCTGAAGGCTGAATACTTATTAATGTATGGGCAACCCAAAATGCTAATGAATAAAAAGACTGTCTTGGCAGTGAATCTGCCTGTACTGCACGTTGCTGAAGAGTCACTGGATGAATTATTTGGTAATCAAGCATCATCATGAAGTGGCAGAGAGTACTGCTAAATCAAAAAGATGCCAAAGCACAACACAAAGTTAATTAATCAGTAAAGTATTCAATGATTTTTATGTAACCTTGTCATTTCTGATGTTCCCACTGCTCTTTAATAAAAGCATTTAAAATGCTTCTAGCACGAGAAGAACTGCTGTTATCAGTGTCCAGATTATTCCATCTGCATTTTTCTGCAAATACAGAAAACACAAACAAATACAGAAATGTGTTGCAAATACAGAAAACAAGCAAGTTGCACAGAACTCCAGAGGACAATAAAAACTGATGAACACAAGATGAACAACTTAAGATACAGGCTATGTTAGCGGGCTATATATGTTGTTTCCTCTGTGTATCTCATCAGTTTATTTTAACTGGAAGGCTATGGGAAGGTAACACTTGGTGTGTAGCAAACATCTATAATAATATATGAATCGTGCAATCAGAGTGATAAAATGAACTTAAATCATTCGCTCCTTTTCCAACACCATTCACATGTCATCAACTTGCCATGCCAACAACGCCCTGATGTGTTTTTCAAGTTTTGTTCTCTTTTCTGTTTGTGGCTCTGTTTTCTGTCTTTGTAGCACGTTTCAGTGTTTGGCTGTGTTTCTGTATTTGTAGCATCGATGTCACAGTTGTGCAGGCGGGGTCGCAGGAACACGAGGGACTGGGCCCAATTGCAGACAACAGAGACAGGGCTGCAGCAGTTTAATGATTTATTGCACAAAATCATTATCACATTGCATTAATCAAATTGGTAGGGCTTAAAGGATGGTGTGGCAGGCAAAGGTCAAAAGCAGAGAAAACAGGCAGGATGTGACAGTGGATTTATGTGGATTCGAAAACTCATTTTCTGTATTTGTAGCACATGTGTGTTTTTTTTTTTTTGTTGTTGCCCATTTCTGTATTTGTAGCAGGTTATTGTATTTGCTTGTGTTTCCTGTATTTGTAGCGTGTTTGATTATACTACGTACAGTATTGTATGTTGTATATACAGTTGTTTTCATACTGATGAAGATGTTTTCTTCATTTGCTTGTGTTTAGTCTATTTGAGTGTGTTATTTGAAGCTGCAGTGTGTTGAACTCTCAGTTCCACCGTAAGAAACCATTCACGCATTTATTTACTTGTTCAAACCAGACTGCACCAAATCCAGTTTGACAACTCCTCTCAACTATTTTGACGCTCAGGTCTCAGAAGTAGTGTCATGACTTCAGTTGCTGTCTTGCGCAATGATTACTCTCTTCCTGCCCCGGTGCTCAAAGAAACTCCATAAAGTAAGAGTTTGTGCATCACGGGGGGGGGGGGGTTCTGCAGCCTCATAACACCTGTCTCTATTTGGAATTGGCCAGGCAGTAACGTGGATCTCTTTAGATCAGGCCGGTGTACTCCAATATCCCATCAGTCTCTCTTTCTCCATATTGATCGCCACCCCTCCTTCTCTTCTGCGAGTAATCACAGGCTGGCAGCGAAGGGAAGATGACAGCGCTTCTTGCATTCTGCATACGGATGAGATGTAATCTGTCTGCCGTCTCAAGCTGGAAGTGCTATCAGGGGGCCGCGGGGCACGGGAGCGGAAATGACTCTGTTCTGTTCAATCATTGTTCTCTCTTGAACCGGGTCTCTTGGACGTAGCTGAGAGCTAAAAGATTTTGCTTTCACACACACACACACACGCACAAGGAGGAGGCTATCTATTTGATGAGCAGAATCCACTTGGACTATGTAGTTTCAAGGCGACAGTCTCTGCGACCACTGACCCCTTGGTGTCCATCTTTGGCCCAGCTTTCCATTCTCACTGACTGAGATAACTAAGTTTCAGGCTGCTGGATCACCCCTGACATTGCTGTTCTGCAGAGACTGCACCAGGCATCTCCTCTCTGGTTGGTAATCTGCAGAGAGTCGCGTGATGAAAGCAGCTCAGACTTGAATGTATTTCTTTGCAGTGAGACTAAAGAAGCTTGTTAAAGTGGCTTTTCTGTGTTGGGATCCATTGAAGATTCAGACTGTTTGCCAAATACATTTAAGATTCTGTCTGAGTGGTTCAACTTCAAAAAGAACTTCAGAGCCAATCCAAAGCACACCCACCAATCACTGTCAGAGCCTCCCTTGCTTGTCTTTGCGTGACAGCTTTGGAGATCTCTTCTCTGTCTCCCTACTAGATTTGGAGGGAATTGTAATCATGGTCTCTTCTGAGTGGCAGCATCAATTTTACACAGCAGAGCTTCAGAGCACAGGAAGATTAATTGCTCTCCGTTGCCCTCTTGCTACCTTTGCATTACGCAGTTTCAACTTTGTCTGGTTTCATAGATGTCAAAACAAGCTTTTCTCTCTTACTTTGCATGGTGTTGCCGCTGGTTTAATCTCTGTTGTCTGATCAAAACATTACAGAAGCTGTCTGAATACTTAACTGTCTTGTATTAGTCAGTGTGGACGGGTGTTCACTTCTGCTGTTCAATGTGGCATGTACACTGGAGACATGCGAAGTACACAGCGAGAGCAAGATGTACAGCAATGATGTCACCTCTCTAGTTTGTTGTTACATAAAACTGCATCTTATTAGACAGGAGACAGTGGACATGTATTCCAAAAGAAAAGGGAGCGACAGACGTTCACATCCAAACACAACAAGCCTCATGGCTAGTTTGAGACATTCTGTCAACTCTGATGGGATCAGATATTTAGTTTAATCCCCTCACATCACCCCTTCTGTCACTAACTCCCTCATTCCTCCTCACACATCCTCCGTTTGCACCGCAAATGTTCTCTTTCCCACCATCTGACAGTGGCTCGTAGCACAAGCCAGACATGAGCGTCGCTTCTGCTTCGTCAAGTTTTAAATTCGTGCACTTGCTAACTTAGAATTATCTTCCACTGTCTGGAGCAACAGATTAACGGCACATTAGTTTCAACAAATTAGAGTATAAAGAACTACTCAGATCTTTCACTAAAGTAAAAGTATCAAGGCTACAGTGTAAATATAGTCAGTATACAAGTAAAAGTCCTGCATTCAGAATATGCATTAGCAGCAAAACGTTCTTAAGTTATGAAAAATAAAAGTACTCATTATGCAAAATGAGCACATTAAGAGTGTTATATAAATGACATAATTGGATTATTTTTGCAAATGCATGAACATGTAAGCAGCATTTCGCTGGTATAATTGGTCGAGTTGGAGCTAATTTGAACTTCATATACTGTTATGAACTTAGTTTGATAACAAATCTTCATATTTTAGTTTTGTGCATTAACCAAAATGTGTTTTGTAAGTAAGTAAGTAACTACTTACAAGTGGTGGACTAGTGGAGTTAATGTTATATTTATAAATATCTGCGATATTTACAGATATATTTGCAATATTTGTATTTTGTTGTGTGTTTTTGTATTAGGTTGTATTTTCTGCTTTTGTTCTAAATTTGTAATAGAAGTGTGAGGAATAGCCCAAATCAGAACTGTTCAAGTTTACTTCAAGTACCTCAAAGTTGTTCTCAATGACAGTACTTGAGTAAATGTACCACATTACTTTCCACCACTGAAGGAAACATGAACAATTAAATCTGACAAAGCTGACAATGCACTAGTTTTCACAAGTGAATCTATCTTGTTATTAGCTGGTAAAGAGGTGGGGGGATAATGTCAGTGGGCTCTGATCTGAGGCTTTGGGGGGTTATCAGCAATATCTTCTCAACAGAACAAAGCACTGCCTCCCTTTGATGGCAACCCTAAGTTAGGAAACATGATTAAAGTGCTCTACTTTCTGCTAATCCTCTGAGGGGAAACTTGATAAATCTACTGAGCAGCAAAAAGGACATGGAAGGGAGCCGAGGCAGAAAAGGGGGGGGGGGAGTGGAAGCAACGTTTCAAAATGTGTCTTGTCATTCAGTCTTTGCATGTTAAAGACCAAAACCAAACATGCCTTTTCATTGCCTGCATTTAGTAATTAATGAACAAACAAGCTCAGTGAAATGTTTTCAACTGTGCATTCAAAGAATTTCTTTCCAGATCGTCTCCCTTCACTGTCCCAGGGGATGAAAAGAGAGATGACACACTTCACATCTCTCTCATCCTCCGTGGTAAATGTCTTTCATGGAAACTGGAAGTCTGTTAGGTGCAATTATCATCCCCATCATGCTTCTCAATACTAATCATTCTCTATTTTCCTGCGCCTCGAACCATCTCAGGCCGTCTCACTCTGACATTTTACTAAAGCATCAAACTCTTTTTTTTTTTTTTTTTGTAATTGTTTACCACTTGCACTTGTCTTGTAGCTCAGCACATCTTTTGTCTCAAGATTTGCACGTTATGTAACCGAGATAATCTCCCACATCTGGGTGGTTGGCAACTTGATGAGATACACCCCAAATCACAAGGGCTCTGTACTGTAGTGATTTAAGACACCCGCACACCCAACACAATGGCTCACTTTGAAACACTACATTTATTATTCAGTGGCAAATCCAGTTAAACCTTCATGGAGCAGGGATACCATCGCACTATTTGTACATGTGGCCCAGCTACTGTAGAGGATGTGTTTCCTGCCTCCATAAACGCGAGTGGTTTTCAATATTCAGCCGTGCTCCTCCAGGTGTGCGCTGCCAAAACTGTCAGGACGCAACGCTTGAGCTGTTCGTCTCCATTTTGGAAGAAACGCTTCTCATTGGACAGAGGAAACAAATGGCCCCATTTTAGATATAATGGATTTTAATGCTGACTGGTGGTAAAACCTCACAGACTGTCGGGCGAATTATGAGATAAGATAACTATTAAATTGAGGATTCTGTCTTCTACAGTGAAAATCGACAACTTATTTTCTGTTTTACCGAAAGGTTCGCTTTGTCTCAGGTCTGAAGCTTGCCGAGACATTTGACTCTGAGTGCTGGTTTTTGTAGCATGGAAGTAGGCTTATTCAGTCTGCCCTCCTGTATCTATTTTTGTATAATACAGCCATCAAGAATGCTTTTACTATGAAAAGCAGCTGCATCCCCCCTCTGTCCATTTCTCTTTAAAAAAATCAATTGCAGTAGCAATGATTATCCTTTCTAATTTTAAAAAAACCCAAGCATAATTCAGCCTTTTGCCTCTGAGCCAATTATTCCATCTTCTGCATATTTCACACGTGCATGTTGTCCCAGATTCATGAAAAAGCCTCCTAGCAGAAGTCATGTCAAAGAATTAAGGAGAGAAATCGTAAATAAATAAATAAATAAATAAATAAAGTGCATGAATCTCTGCAGGGTCAGAAGAGAAAGAAAGAAAGAAAGAAAGACGGAAAGAAAGAAAGAAAGAAAGAAAGAAAGGGGAAAAAAGCAAAAAGAGGCTGTTTGTGAAGCTGAATGGCTCTTTGGTTTTGAAGGGAGGACCATACAAAAATCTGGTCACGTTTTCATCTCTCCTTCTGTCATGCCTCGGAGCTTCCTGGCATCCCTCTGAACTTGAACAGTTGTCCGGCCTCCAAGTCTCTGCATCTCGGCTATAATAAGTAAAGAGGACCATGCAGGGACGTTCAGGCTTCTCTGCAAACCCTCTCCTCTCTGTCCCCCTTTTCTCCATCCTTCTTCCGATGAAGCCTCTCCAGCAGAGTAAAAACACATTCATGATTGTGTCACACTTTTGTAAATTCATGATCATTTTCATTCAAAAGCATGATGTAATGTTTTCATGTGCAGACACAACACTTCAGAGGAAGGGCTTATTATAATCAAAGAGGAGGAGGAAGAGGTGCCAGCAGGCCTGCACCTCATCTGTTGTTTTCCTGCTCCTCATGCTTTAATGATCAAATGCCCCCTGGTGGTTCAAATCAGTCATGTGCATTTTTCATCTCTTTCCAACAGCCTCTGCTTTTTGTTGTGACATCCTTGGCTTCTTCCAGTGTTGTTTTTCTCATCTAATAACAAAGCTTTTATCTTCAAAAAGGTGCCTGAATATTAAAACTTATTTTACCAGCAACAGCAGATTCAGGCCAGGCACAAGAACATACCTAAATGCAGTGATGCAAAGTACATTTTCTAGTACATTTTTGAGGTAGTTGTGCTTCACTTGAGTATTTCCATCTTATTCTATTCTTCACTTTGACTTCACTACACTTCTGAGGGAATTATTAAACATTTTACATTCGCATTCAACATTCATCTCACAGCTGATGTTACTTTTCCAATCAAGATTTTACATAAAAACATGCAAGACAAGCTTTTAAAATACAATGAATTGTTAAATATTAAACCAGGGGTTCCCAATCTTTTTGGCTTGTGACCTCTTACAAAAAGCATTGTGTAACCCCAACCCTTGGCAAGTTCCAGATGTCTATGAGTTGTTAGCAGATCCTCCAGAGAGGAGACATTTCCTCTCTAAACCTCACAAAAACATTTCACAAAAAGCAAAAGTTTGAGGAAAGTTTATGCAGAAGAAGTTTATTTTTCTCTTTTTCTACCACATTAATCATCTCATGAATATGATTAACTTGTCACCCCTTGGAGGGAGCGGACACTTAGGTTGGGAACAACAGGACTAACTATCTAACAGTATATAAAGTACTTAAAATTAGCTCCACCTAAACCAGCTACAACAGGAAAATGCTATATGCATCAATCTTTAAGTAGCCTTGCCTGCAAAACTGGTACTTAAGATTTTTGGTCCATTTTTGCTGTTAATATTTAAGGAATTTTTACTTCAGCAGGATTTCAAATTTTCTTCTTCTTTCTGCAGTATTTTTGCTTTGCTGTACAGGTACTTTTACTGAAGTAAAAGATCAGAGACCTTCCTTCACTGCTGTCTAAATGTCTTTTTATGCATAAACAGTACAAGGCCACCCCTGATACCTCAAATTCCTGCCTGAGGCATTAAAGTCAACTTTGTTCTTTGAATGAATAACACATAGGGGAAAATAATGGATTCTCGTGGCCCAGTTTTGGGAAGAGAAGCCATTATGATAGTAAAACATGTTTTGTCTTCCCAGCTACCACAAAGCAGAGTCCGCTGGGAGAAGCTGTTGGGGGAATGGTCACAATCTGTATGACTCGATCAATACGTTTCCACATGAAACGCACAAACCCAGAGAGGGACATTTCCCTTTGTGAGCCACTGAGCAATATAGGGAACTCTGGATCAACCGTGTCAGGCGATATACTCTAACACTCCCCAGAGAGGCCTTCTCATGCCAGAACAAAAAGAATCAGCCTTTATGTAACCAAGCCTGTAAAATCAGAGGCATAAAAGCCCTGAAATCCATCAATCACATGGGGCACTGACACACCCATCATCACAGAGCAAACAGGGCTCAGCAGTGAAACCAGAGATGCCGCTAAAGTAGGACATCAACTATTCATTCTGTTGTGATACGCCAACACCTATCAGGTGTGACGCAGCCTGTGCTGATTTCACCTGGCGCAGCTTCTGCTGGTTTTTACGGGAATCACTGCTGGACGAGGCAGCGGCGCCTCAGAGCCATTACACAGATTGTTCAGAGGGACGACTGGCTCCATGCATATTTCATGAAGGCAGTCCAGTTTTGGGATAATTCATCAGCTGCTTCAGAAAGGCTGGCGACAAGCAACCAAGGGTTACACTCAACCAAAAGGGATCGCTGTAGTTTAAAAAATTAATCAGTGCACTTACTTATTAATTGTTCCCCTGTAATGGCTTCACTGACTTGTTGTATAAAGGACACAGCATGTAGAGGACTTAACCAGTTATCTATCCAAACAGTCCTCCACTCAGGAGCAAAGCCTGTTATTGCAAATAAAGAAGTGAGCCGTAGAGTGGGATAAACTGTACTTTATTAAAGTGTATAAAACAACCAAACACTACAGCTCATTTTATTGTTTTATAACACACATCGAATTCCATGCATTTGCTCGACTCTCACACTTAAAGGTGCCTTATGCATAGTGCCAGCTTTGTATCAGCAGTCCATAAATAAATCACATGAAATTGGCAGAAATCATTGACTTTCTACTCAAACTAACTCTTTCTTCCACCACACACACACACACGCACAAATGCATACACACATATAGATTCTTAATCGTAACTGAGATAGTTCCCATCCAGATTGACAGAAATTCTGTATGCATTAACGGTCTTTAATTGATTAAATGCAACTGAAAGGGAGAAATCAATCAATCTGTGTATTGTTTTGCGCGTGCATTCGATATTAATGGAGCTGATCAAAAGCATGAATTTTATCATTTGATGTTTGTCTCTGCAGTCCAGTGCAATGCACCCACAAACAATTGACAATTTTCTGGTCTGCAACCAACGATTACTTTCATCAGCAATCAATCTTATGATCATTTTCTTAACTGATTAATTGTTACATAAGAAAAGAGTAAAAAATGTCTGACCAACAGTGCCAAACCCAAGCATATTTACTTCATAGTAAAATAAGACAGGATAATCAGCACATCCTCATATTTGAGAAGCTGTGACCATCAAATGTTTTGATAGAAAAATACTAAATTATTTATAATTCAATTAAGAAAGTAGTTTTCCAATCTTTTTAGTTCAATTCTTAACAAAACTAAACATTGTACTGTACTGGATTGTTGTTATTGTGTCAATCACCTGTGCGTGATTGAGCGCTCATCTGATGCTGAATGTTGGACTTCTAGCACCGGTCAGACCTGCTTTATTCTGTATGCATTTGATTTTGAGCAGCGATATGGCACCTCATTCTTGATGTTGTGCAAATGTGGTCATTATGTCCTTGTTTTTTAACAGAGGGGGTGCTGGAAGATTATCCATCACTTGTTTTGTTTTTGAAATGCTTTCAACAGATCAACAACAGACATGATAACTATTCAAGCTTGAAAACTTAAAGGAAAAGTTTGTCATTTTCGGAAATGCTCTTATTCACATTCTTGCCAAGAGTTAGATGGGAAAATTGACACCACTCTTATACTTGTCTTCTCAATGTCAAGCTGGAGCATGGAACTGGCAACTTTTACTTATGTAGCACATTTCGTTTCAAGTAAACTCAATGTGCTTTGTGCTCTGTGTAAAACATAAACTAATCAGAATGTGATAATTTTCTAATCCCATTTGACATATACTCAATTAAAAGCAGTGCAAAGACAATATATCTAATGTTAGACCTCATTGACTCGATTGATTTTTGTAAATATCTGCTTATTCTGAATTTGACACCAGCAACACGTTTAAACAGGTTCATTGGTAACAGGTGATAGTATCATGATTGGGTATGAAAGGTTCATCCTGGAAAGACTCAGTCACAAGCAGGGATGAGGCAAGGTTCACCACTTTGCCAAACACATGATTGTAGAAAGGATTTTACTACATGGACTCAGGGACACTTTGTAAAATGACTACATTCTGTTTTTATTTATGTTTTACAGTGTCCCAAATTTTGTGGAATTGGGGTTGTAAAACACAGTGTCAGTCCTTTCTTCTAACCTCTTGGCAAGAAAGTAAATGAGGGTATTTCCCGAAATGTCAAACTATTCCTTCAACATATAATAAAATGTGCACAAGTGTTAAAAAGAACATGCATTAAATCAAAGAGATGAAAATGAAATGAAGTCTCCTGTGAGTGTTTTTAATCTCAGTAACACTGAGCTCTAACCCCTGTTACACCTGCTGTAATAGCCGAATACGGTGTTGTCTATCCATCTGCGGTACTTGGACACAGCAGTGTAAACTCCAGGAAACCGGGCATCAGCACATCCTTGGCCCCAGGACACGACGCCATAGACCCGGCCATCACATACGAGTGGACCCCCAGAGTCCCCCTGAAACAGCAGGAAACTTCAGGGATGACTTAATATTCTTCCAGGCATCCTGGGAGAGTCACACCTTACTGAACAAGTAAAGCTGGTGATATTCTATATTTTTGTTACTGTAGCCACAGTCTGAAATATCTCCTCTGTGCCGCAGACCTCCACTGTTGTTTATCCTGAATCAGCCTCACATACAACAACCTGCTGCTGTAAACACTCCCTTTTGCACTAAATTCTTAATCAGCTGAAAAGAAGCCCTATCAGATGCACACTGCAGTCCTGTTGAGTAGCATTTGCTAAAAACTACAGAGCCCAGCTGTTTTTTGAAATTACTTGACACTACATATTTGAGGCCAGTGTTGGAAGAAATATTCAGATCAGATGTAAAAATACCCCAATACAAGTAAAAGTAGTGCATTCAAAATGTTACTAAAGTAAAAGCATAGAAATATAAGTAGTGAAATTTAAAGTATTAATGTAAACATTGTGCAGAAAATTTTTAAAAAGTTGGAGATATAATATTAACTTTGAGATATGAGAAAGAGAAACACAATGTCGGTTGCATACAGCATTATCATTGAACTCATACTAGATAACTCATACAAGAACTTTCCCGCAGGGGTCTTTTTGAACACAATGAGGATGTAGTTGAAATGCCAGAAAAATCTATCTGACAATACAAATTTAGGAAAAGGTTTAAATTCTGCACAGTCAGTTATAACAAAATGATCAAGATACAACTTTCAGAGCAGCAAAAGACAAAATGTAAAACATCTGCATGTCTATATACACATGCAAATATATGAGTCAGAATTTTTTCTTCTCGCTCACTGTCACTTGAAAATAGCTTTTATAAAATGATCTAAATGGTAACACATCCACAAAACCACTCAGGTCCTCTTACCTGACAGGCATCTTTTCCACCAATACTGTAGCCAGCACACAGCATGTTTTCTGTGATCCTGCCGTCAAACGACTCACTGCTGTTGCACTTTTTTGTGGAGACGATGGGGAGCTTTACAGTGCGGAGGGTGGAGGGGATCTGGCCTCCACTGGGGCTGGTGTATCCCCAACCTGACACTCGACACGATCTGCCCTCCGCTATGTAGGAGTTCTGCCGGGGCAGCAGGGCGATGGAAACGTAGCCATTAGATAGATAGACCGGGGCCCTCAGCTGGAGAGGTCAACAGAGTCAACAGTGATTAAAATGAATTCAGTCACAAATGGAGTAACAGAAAAATACAGAAGAAGAGCAATAGTTTGCCAGCTGTACCTTTATCAGCATAATGTCATTGTTGTTGGTGATGCTGTCGTACTCAGGGTGAGGAACCAAAATGTGGGGCAGGATTTCTTGCTCTGTGCCCTCATAGATGGTCAGGGAGTAGTCCCCTGCCACGATCATCATTCTGTCAACCCTGCAGAGATAAAAAGCAGTCAACATGTTGTAATGCAAACAGAGTAATGTTGGCCTCTGGGTTAATATTAAAGGAATAGGTCAACTATTTGGTATTTTTTCCAAAATTTTTCACTAATCCTTAAAGAGTATGACACCTGATATAGAGAGCTGAAGTAAAATGATTTCTTTTCCAGAAATGAGAGAAATGATGCCAAAAATCAGCCTTGGAACAGAGCTTTTCTCAACATGTCGTGTGGCTCACTTCATATGCTTAGATAAGGATTGTAGTTTCTTGAAAAGATGTCTGATATTGTTGTTTATTCAATAATTATATTTTTAGCTAAGGAACTCCATCTCCCATGAGCCCCAGACCTTCGTAGGCTGAATGTGACTAAACTTGTTAAAATCATGAAAGTTTAATTTCTTATAGCAACTGCTGGATGCCAGTTTGTCTTAGAATATGGAAAGTAAAGCCCAGGAACAAAGACAGATGAAAGAGATGTTGAATGAAAGATTGCATTGAGTTAGAGAAACTAGTGGAACAGAGGTTGGCCCAGAAGTGACGTCAGGACTTTGTGGATGTTCTCCACACGATTTTGTCAAGATCAAATCAAACCCACACATACACAAAAATGACGAATGGTCCAATCTCATTTCTTCACTTCATCAAAATTGAAAGAGGGTTCTTTTTTTCTCTGAATAAGTCAGTGCAACAGAGGCCCATATTTCATTTTGGTCTAATTGGAGCTTTGTAAATCACAGGTGTAAGTGATGGCATTAATGATGACTCTTCCATTTGTCTGTTCCAGTAAGCTGCGACAGTTACTGTATAAAATACCAGTTCCTGAAATGGAAAACTATTATTAAGGTTATTAATTACACCTGATTTTCCTGCTATGATGTCAAAATGTCTGCCATGATGAAACTTGATGCTGTATATTCCAACAAAACAAGCAGAAAAAATACACTTTACCTTGAAACATTATCACCTTATAAAGTGGTTGTGTTGAACCTGTTAGCTAACAGTTCCTAACTAACTCATCCAGCAGTTAGGGAGCAAAAATAATAAAGCAGGAGTTTCTTTTCACAAATGGCAACATTTCTCACTGGTGTGTACTCTGAAGTCACACGTTTAGTGAATCGGTGTATAAGATGTTAGTGAAGTGAAAAATGTCCATCACAATTTCCCAGAGTCCAAGGTGATGTTTTCAGATGTTTTGTACCAACAGTTCACACCCAAAGAGATTCAGTTTACGATAATATAAAAGAAAGAAGAGCTGCACGTCTTCACATTTGAGAACCTCATATCAGAGAACATTAAATGTGACCTAAAAGATTATCATCAGAACAGTTGCTGAATAACAAATGAATTGATTATTCCAGAGATTTGCAAAATCTGAGACTGAAGGCCTCCCCTCAGACAAAGCTGAAAAAAAAATCCACAGACACTCAGCAGTTGAGCCAAGATAGACTAATATAACATATACATAAAAAAGGTCTGTCCTAAGTCATTTATTAGTTTCTGTCTCTGGGAAGGTGCAAAAAGCAGTAAAATTCCCTGTATCTCTGAACGATCTCTTTAACCAAATCACACACATTCTGTGTTGTGTGTCGTCTATTGTAAGCTGTTCTATGTGATCTCCTTTTGATAACTCATTCAATTATACAAATAATAATACTATTTAAGACAAGCCAGATACGTTTATTAACATGTCCTCATGGTGATGGTGAAAAGAAAAAAGTAATCTGGGCATATATTACATTTCCATTGAAACCTATTTGCTTTTTGGCTATTGTCAATCCAGTGAGGTTTTCTGAGGACAGAAGCTGTCTGTGTTGACTGATAGGGAAGCAGACAACACTGACATTCGGGAAGTTGACTGACAACCCAGTTTCTGCCATTTAATAAAAGGCCAATATCGGTTTGTTGTAACCCTAGAATCTGGACTAAACACCAAACATTGTGTGAAATTATTGCTCCCTTACGAGCCAAATGGTTTGTAATCTATATGAACGTGTTTTGTCAGTGAACCTTGACGCTGTCATGCTTGTGTCAGATTCCAGCACCACAGAGCTCCATTGTTACTGGCGAGCTTGTATCACTTTCATGCGCTTTCTCTCAGCCCTGATAACTTGCAGAAGTGACAATCTGATATGGCTCGAAATGACTGGATCTTCTAATGCAATCCTGTAAACACACATTTAGACGCAGAGAAGTCAAGTTAAGGTCATCATATATCAATAGGCCTTTTATCGCTGCCTATAATTTCCTTACAAAAAGCTAAATCAGGGCACAAAGGCATACAGTATGCTGTTACCTGGGGTTTGTTTCACCACTTGATAAAGTTTCTGTTTCTGTCTGAGGTTAAATGTTATACTCAGGAGAGGTAAACCAAAAGAAGAAGAGTTAGCTTACCCAACATTACAGTGTGCTGCTGTGATTACCCAGTACTTATTTATCAAGGAACCCCCACAGAAGTGCTGACGCTCTGTTGTCTGTATCGACACAATGTACTTGATGGAATATGGAACTGGTGCGTATCCTCCCACTATACGTTCCTGTGCCGCTTGTCGACCTGCAACACAGGCAGACGGAAATTCAGATGAGCTCAGAGTGGATTTAGAGAGAGAAACACGTAAAAACATCCATATGGTTTTTGTGAAAAACCACATAGAGCCGACTCAGATGTAACATTAGATGATGCAGCATGAGCGAGTACAGATCAATGAAGAGCAACTTCCTCTCTGAGCTACATTGATTCACAGTGAGGATGAGTCTGGCCGTCACTATCTGTCTGATGTTAACACACAGTGTGGAGATGACACAATGACTTCATTAGGATTTCTGTAGGGCTGCTGTAAATAGCAGTTGTGGAAAGTAACTAAGTACATTTACTCAGGTACTGTACTGTTTTGACTACTTTATACTTCTATGCTACAATTCAGAGGGAAATATTACACTTTTTAACCCACTACATGTATTTGACAGCTTCAGATACAGATGAACTTTTTACATACAAAGCATATGGTGAGTTTTTAAAATATGATGTGCTGTTGCAGAGTAAACTATCCAGTAACTGTAACCATTTTAACCAACTACATCAGCTTCAGACACATTCATGCACCAGTAATAATAAAACATATAATACGATATGTAGTAATATAACACTCAAAGGGGACATTTTTCAGAATTTTTGATGACTCTTATATTTGTTAATCATACTTACACACTTTTATTTAAGTGCAGGACTTTTACTCTATATCATAGTATTGTTACTCTTACTTAAGTAAAGGCTCTGACTACTTTCTCTGCCACTGCTAAATAGAGATAGAGATGGAATGTAATAGTGGGAACATATGATTAGTACAGTACCATGAAACAAAAGGGAATGTTTGGAACATAAGTGAGGATAAATTTTAGCATTATAATATGATAATTACTTTATATGACTGAATGTTATTACTGAGCTGTAATGTAAAGTGCTACTAGAGGTTCTTATTTTGTTACAATCAGTAACCCTGCCTGGGAGAAAATGTCTTATGATTATGATCTTTTTAAGAGAAAAAATGAAAAGAGATGCAGAGCACTCAAATGGATCAGTCCCTTGAAAATGTGATTTACTCAGACTAAAAGAGAATTGGCTCTATTTTTTGTTTCATAATATCTGGTATCCTTCAGAGTTCCAGAGTTGAGAGAGTTGTGGGATTTAACAACGCAAGGCAAACTTCACATGCTACAATTAATAATGTAGATATTTTATCATCTAATTTCAGTACTTTAAGATTCAATATATTTATATTTTACTCATTTCAAGCCAAGGATTCAGCGTGACCCCATCAGAATTTGAATCCTGGCGGGACAGACCAGGCTTTGACACAACAGACTTTTACGTTGGGAAACAAAAGTCTGCCATTCAGTTAACTAAATTAATAAAATGTGAACAATCCAAAAACATCGTCTCAACATCTCCGACACAGAAATGCCATCGGAGTGACACGATACCCTCTCATTACTGTCCTAGATATTGATCCCAAGCTATAATTAGCAGCAGTGATGCGTGTCAAGAGCAAAATGGAAACTCTATACAGTATTGGATTGGACTGCATGGATTGGGTGTGTGCAAGATAATGACACACATATACATTGGTGTATTAGAAAGCGTTATGTAATGACCCTGCAATTGAGCCTTCAATAATGGGTCTCCTATTGTGTGTCATGTGAGTTGAATTTGGTTATTGTGCACACTCCTAAACTGTACAATGAAGCAAGTCAATTAAATGTAATTGGCCGCTTACTGTTAATCAAGTTAGCTGCCATTAACGCACACAAAACAAAACTAAACTGAACTAAAATTTTATCAGTCTCCAGCATTGTCCCAGATCCTAGACCTGTTCAAGATGTTTATCTGAGTCTCCTTTCACATTTTATCTTTGCAGCATAATTGCCCGACACAAAAGGGGGTGTTGGCCACAATTACTTATTGTTATTTTGTTGTCAGCCTTCATGTGTTGTTCCTGAGGTTTCAAATTCTTTTAGTGAATAAGCACACTTTTACTGACCTTTTCAAAAGCTCTTTATCTCACAAAGATATCTTCTACTGAGTAATAATGTGCATGTTACAGGGATTTTAAACTATATTACAGATTTTACTAAAGTTTTAAATTAAACTTTAAACACAAGTAACAAACAATATACAGTAAACAATGTAAACAAGAAGATCAGCAAATTCAGTGTCATTACAAAGGATTAAATAGATCTTACAAATATCACAAAACAAAATGATGCTCTCTCCAATTTACTACTGAAATATTATTAACTTTTTACTTCAAGTAAACTCCACCCTTTATATTTTCACTTTTTACTTCTACTCTGCTGGTGTGATTTATGATTTAATGCATTAAGAAGCTCAGTCATGCCCTGATGAAAATGGCTCCAAGTCACACTTTTGGTCTAAGGACCATCTCAAGGGAGCATCAGGACTGAAAGTGCCACAGCTTCAGTACAGCTAAAAGGGATCTTTTAAAACATTGATAGAAGAGATTCTAACAATGTAGTAGATACATATTCAGTCCATTTAAATACACATCCAGGTGATGAACCCAAAACTGTTCAGCTGTTTTTCAGGATGTGAGACAACATAGTCTGCATCTTAACTTTCCTGTCACTGCAACCCAGAGGCTTATCTTCACTTAAAGCCCTTTCACATTAATAACCTGCAAATTCAACATAAAGAAGCTTACTTACACTTTACAGCCAGTACTTCCAACAGTATGCAAAGCAAAGATGGCAGCTCCATAGTGAGAGACAATGGGATGAGCAGTCTACACACAGAAAGAGGCTTCAGCTGTGTGCTACTCTTCTCTTCCTCTCAGGTTTCTTATAGTTCCTATTTCTGTTTCCATGGTCACCGTCTTGTCCTGGACCGATATATAATTGAAGCTTCCACAGCTCGGCCCCTTGTCTCACCTCTTTCATGACCTACTCAAGCTGTCCTATACCTCTGTCGTTGTCTTTAAAATCACCCAGTTGACTGAAGGCCCATTCACTGTCACATAAAAGATGAAGCATGTGCTGTGTTTATTGTGTTGCCTTCATTCTGCACGTCAGGACCTTCCCCTCCTGCGGATTTTATTATGTTATTGTACAGCTACTCTGATGTTGTAGATCTGTCAGCTATGTTCACGTCACTGTAGCTCCTAATATGGATCAAATAGGCTGCTGTCACTCTAAATGAAAGAAGATACAGTAAGGGTCTCTGCAACTCTTCATCATTGTAAAGTCTCCCCTCATTGATTTCTCCAGGAAGGCTTAATGAGGGTTTAGACTGATGGCAAGCAGCAGATGCCTCTTTGTATGCGACCAGGTCGAGCCAGAGCCACTGCTTCACATCTATTCTAGGGCCGGGCATCATTAAAAATGGAGCACGGCTCAAGCAGGTCTCATCACCGCTACCATCCCTCTGTGGAGTACCTGACCTCGGCTGGCTAATAGCCCTCTCTGTTGCCCTCCGTGCTACTGATAGCTCCGGTACCTCTCACATCCCCTGAGTGCTGACCATTGCCGTTTTTCCGCATGACCCACTCCTCAGTCCAAGAGCTGTCATCATTGCACATAGATGTCAGCTCTCACATTCATCTATCAGGCACTGGAATGAAAAGTCACCTGTATGTCCCAAACCACCCAAACTGGTCTTCATTTCAATACACTCACTTGTACATATTTTTTTTATCTCATTATCAATACAGGTTTTTCCTGTTTTAATAAGTTAAGAGGCAGTATTTGATTTTATGAGATCTGTAGAACTTGACAAAGATTAGAAACAAAGCTCCTGGATGCTTTAAAATGTATGTGAGGACTGCAAGTCACTATGTTTTGTTCTAATTACTGACCTTTGAAAAAACCTGGAGTCACTTAAAACATAACTAATTCATGACTGTAACAAAATGTTTCACTGGCGAGGAGACATGTAGATCCTGAGATAATCTTGGTTTACAGACTTTAGACTGAGGCGACACTAATGTCTAATCAGTGCCAGTATCACTTCTCTAATGGCACCAGTGACTCAGCACTGATCAAAAGTCCAAAGGTACTAACATCATAATATAATTAAAGCACAAAAAGTACTCATCATGCAGAATGGCCCATCTCAGTGTCGTGTATAATTACATTATTGGATTATAGTTATTGATGCATTCATGTGTTCATCATTTTAATGTTGCAGCTGGTGAAGGTGGAGCTAATTTTACTAGATTTATATACAGCTTAACCTAAAATAATACATCATTTTCACTTCAGTTCCTTGATTATATTTTATATTATTAATCTGCAAAGTAATAATACCGATACAGAGTTGGAGCAACCAGCTCCTGGGGTGGATGAGCTTCAGGCCTGGTCAAGCGTAAAGGTTGCATTATGGTCATTGTCTGCTGGCGATTCATGCAGGCTGTCATTCGTGCAGGCTGTTCCTCCCCATTTAAGAGGACAAAGCTGAGGTGATTGAGACATCTGATCAGGATGCCTCCTGACACCTTATGTGTCTCCATGGAGGAGGAGCCAGACACAGAGCACACCAGTTTAGTATTACATGTCCGACCTTCTCTGGGAAAGCCTTGGGTCCCCCCAGGAAGAAAACGGATAATATGGCTCTGGATCTAGGTGACCAGCTGATCCCGGTACGACTACAACCCCAACTAGATAAATGACATGCGGTGTAAAACTCCCAAAATTAGGATTTATGTAAGTAAGTAATATATGATTGAAGCAGAGGTAATCAGGCCTGGAATCTGATCAAGCATTAGAGGCCAATTTTTCTTATGTTTCAGTTTTTTATACTGGAACACAGTACAGTCAATCCTCAGACTGCATTGAAATTAAACAATGTGTGTGTCTCTGGGCAGGTGAATGTAGCTCGTGTTTTAACCAGCATCAGATTTGGGGGCTACCAAATCTGCCAAGGGGCAACACACATATGCAGGCCAACAGGAGTCTGTACATTACTGTTGTGATGTGATTGTATTCAGTCAAAATACTGCAGAGGCTTTTCTAAGATCTTTTTTGCATTTTAATCAAACAAACACGAATAATGCTTTTCACCATAAGCAAGTAGAATGTAATACTATGTATGCTACGACTGTCTGCATAAATTACACATGGAGCTGTAGTATTGTAGACTGAATCTCTTGGGGTTGTGGGTTTTGTGACACGAAACAAGGAAGTTGAAGACGACACTTTGGGCTTTGGGAAACTGTAATTTTGAACTATTGACATTTTATAGATTAAATGATTAATCATTTAGTTATGGAAAATGTGTTTTAGTTTTCCATCCATCCATCCATTATCTGTACACCGCTTAATCCCCTGCAGGGTCACGGGAAGGCTGGAGCCTATCCCAGCTGACTTAGGGCGAAGGCAGGGAACACCCTGGACAGGTCGCCAGTCCATTGCAGGGCTTAAGGCTTTCCAAATAAGGGCATATTGTTTTTAGTAGTGGTTGTAGTTGTAGTAATGGCGAATTAGCCCAAGTGAATTTCAGCCCACCAACAAGGTCATAAACATTTATTCTGTCCATAACCTGGTGATGTTGATGACCATGTAGAGGCGTTCCCATCCCCATTACCTCCATATCCCAAGGTGCAAGCAGAAAACTAGAGCTCAGAAACAAACATAATACAAGAGAACACTTTAGCTTTGTCATGTAGTAGGTCAGTTTCATTGTTGCACCGTGAGATGCTCACAATACAAGACCAGACGAAAAGATAATTTAAACAAAAGATTTGAACAAGGATGCAGTTGTACTATAAAAGGAAACAGGAGAGCGTTGGTCCCACCAGTTGGAGAACTCTGAGGGCTGCTGTGTTACAGGTAAGAAGAAGGTGATTTTTGTTCAAAATTAGTGATTAATACTCAGGGATCTGCCCAGATTTCAGGGTAGGATTGTGTTATCATGTGTAATATATGTACTCTGATTTTAAAAAATGAAATGGTTCAGTGAATCATCAAAGTTTAAATGATGAATTGTAGTTAAATAAAATTAAATATTAGACTGTTACCAATGAGTAATAAGATCTAACCATTGATTTCAGTTTGTACACTTTTTGTCATAAATAGACATTTTGCACACTTAGAAATTAGGCTACAGAGTTGTACAGAGTGTACATAATAATGTATTTTACACAAAGATGATTGGTAATTAATGATTACATTAACTGGCACGTTATACACTGTGTATAGAAGCCGAAAGGTTATCTTTCTGTATTACAGATAATAAGTCAAAATATGGCTGAGCTTCAAAGGTCTGCTGTGCTGCTGCTTTTGGCTTTGTCAGTATCAGGTAAGTTTTTCATTCCTGGTTGCATAATGAAATGTATGAAATCTGACACTCAAGATGTAAAACCATATTGAAAGGGACTTTGGCTGAAATGAGGGTGAAAACAGATATGGATGCGCTTCGGGAGTAACAGATACACCAAATCTCTGGTGACCTTAAGACACAGGCCTTCATCCTCTTCTCTGCAGTGCATTAAGATTATTAAGACCATAGAGAGTTCAATATGACATAAATTTGACTTTCTGTTCTCGCTGTCTACAGAGACATTTACAGCAAGGATCATTGGCGGTCAGGAGGTCCAACCGTACTCTATCAAATATCAGGTATCTGTGCAGTCTGAGAGGAGGCAACATTACTGTGGAGGAACCTTAGTGCACCCTCAGTGGGTGGTGTCGGCTGCCCACTGCTGGAGACCGTAAGTACTGACAGTAAATGGTCCTTAACGAGTAATACTACAGTGTAATTCTCCATTAAAGTCCTAAGAACAAAATCCTGAGACCTGATTGAGAATGTTACATAAGTAAAAGTATCTAAGTAGAATCAGGGAAATGGATTACTTAATGCAGAAAAATGGCCCATTACTGATGTTTTATTAGATATTATATCATTAGATTGTTATTACTCAGGATTTTACTGTAGCCGGTTCAGTTGAAGCTAATTTAATCTATCTATCTAATAATTCATTATTTTAAGTATTTTGTATAAAATATTACATAAGATTTTCTTTATGGAATAAACTTATGACTGTTAATAATTATAATTGTTTGGTTTGTAAAAATAGTGATAAATGCGTCAAAATCATCCAGAGTTCAAAGTGACATGTTCACGATGCTTTGTTTTGTCCAGCCAACAGTTCAAACCTGACAATTATATTTTTTTTAAATAGATTTTTTTTTTGAGAAGAGGTGGCAGTAGACGTAAACAAGAAAGAAGCGAAGTACCTCAAATGTGTACTTAATTGCAGTACTTGAGTAAATGTATTGAGTTGCATTCCACCATTGGTTTTGAGAAGAGTTATAATAATTGATTTTATTACTGTATAATGAAGACAGAATGTTTTTTTTGTGACAGAAAATATGTGGAATTGTCATTTTACTGTATCTCAGAGTCAAAGGGTAAATCCTAAAGCCTCTTATGTGTGTTTTGGCCATCAGGAGCAGCCTGATGAAGGTGGTGTTAAGTGAACACAACCTGAAGAAAATAGAAGGCTTCGAACAGGTCTTTAATGTCTCAAAGATAATCGTCCACAACTATAACTACAAGACATTCAACAATGACATCATGCTCATCAAGGTAGGCAGAAGAGCCTGAAATTACATATATGGTACATGGAGCTATTGACACACTCTTCATGCTCATTATCTTGTTCTCAATGGATGAACAATGCAGTTTGCCACATGTCTAAGCTGTAAGCTTTGGTTTGTGTTCCAGCTGAGTAGGCCAGCAAAGCTGAATGCCAATGTCCAGCCAGCTCGTTTACCTAATGGTAACACTCCTGCACTTACTTGGAATGTCTGCACAGTGAGCGGCTGGGGTGTGACACAGATTTACAGTTACTACCTCTCCCCTGTGCTGCGTGCTGTGGACGTGAGAATAATACCTTACTGTACTTATTACTACTGGAGGAGGATCACTTCAAACATGTTGTGTGCTGGATCTCGGTTGGGTGGCAAAGATTCCTGCCAGGTACAGATTTTTTTTCCTAATGCATGTGTTGCATGTTGCATGAATGCATTAAAAAATACTTAATGATGTTGCATAATGTTGTCTTGTATATTACATAGTATTTTTTAAAATCATAATTAATATTTCCATTTGCAGTGCTCTAAATGCTGTGCATTTCACGCTTCTGTGTTATATGTTTTAATTAATACCTGACAATGCTGCCTAATGTATCCTGTGTAGTGCAGGATATAACTACTAACATTATATCAACTTTTTCATTATTTGTTGTGCAGTTTTCGGTCATAAACGTATTAGACAAATATCAATTTTGACCAGATGAGTTAACTGATAACAATTCTTCCTGAGGGGGACTTGAATGTCACTACCAAAATTTCTACGAGCTGTTGAGACATTTCACTAAAAATCAAAAATGTCAACCTTGTGACACTACTGTAAAAGTTCTGGGCTCACCAAAGTCAGTAGGATTCGTCCTCTCAGGACCATGAATGTCTGAATAAAATTTCATTGCAAATCTAGTTTATGAGACATTTCAGTCTGGATCACAGTGGATCAACAAACCAACATTTCCATGCCTAAATCCATGCCAATATATATGGCTAACTCTGGCACATTTACAGCAATCTTTATTAATATGCTTGGCAAATAAAGTATTTAAGACGACTTTAATACAATATTAGTCAAGACTGAAAACTAGAGTGTACCATTCAAGACTGGACTTGAAAAGATCTTGCACTACAATATTTTGTTTACCATCTCTAATGTGTCTTGGTGTTCCACAGGGTGACTCCGGTGGTCCCCTTATCTGCAATGGCTACTTCGAGGGCATCGTCTCCTGGGGCATCAGCTGCGCAAACCCATACTTCCCTGGAGTCTACACCAAAGTGAGGAACTACGTCAATTGGATCGACTGGATTATCAAAAATAACAAACCATGAACAGTTGTAACAATCCTTCGTGAGCAGCCAATTCACCACATTATTTTCAAAGGCCTCTTTTAATACAAATAACCTTGAACCATTTTAATTCATTCATTGCTCTGAAATGAGATACAGAAATAAAACCCATTATTGTTATCACTAATATTATTATTATTAGTAGGAGAAGCAAAGATGTTAGAGCTGCCTTAATCAGTAGCGCTGGGCAAGATAGTTGAAATCAATAATCATCATTTGTAATCAACTTACCACCCTGCCCTATTTTTTTATTTTCACATTGAATCCAATGACTGTATTTATCTCAAAGTGACAAAGCTGGTGAACCCACAAAGACATATGACCCAATTCTGCAGTTCCTGAAACCTTTCACATTACATTCAGTTAATCTATTGTACATCTAGAAATATTGACTGGTGCAGCTGTAAGGACACCGTACCAAAGTACTGACTCAGTAAACTGACTGTCCTAATGTTCATTATCAAAATAAAGAGGTCATGCTGTTACATTTCTGAACAGAAACTGTGACCTAATTACATGACTGTTTATTAAGCTATAGTATCATCATTTGACCTACTAACCAGCAGAATCTTGAGTGTTCCTGTCCACATATTTGACTTTACTGTAAGACCCATGGTTTTGGATTTACATGTTCATCTGTCAAGTATGAGTTGAAAATTCAGATGTGGATTTCAAGTCGTTAGGCTTAACAGTGAAGCTGAGTAATGTGCCATTACAAATTGTTTAAGTTACACAATGTACAATGGTCATTGAAAACATTACAAATTGGACAATGTCTAATATTAAAGTAACTCATAACATGCAAATTGACAATTGATGTCTTACACACAAACATTAAACAAGTTAGTTGGTTGAATAAGGCTCAGGTTATACAACCTTTCCATCTGTTCATCAGACACCATCAGATTTTTGAGTGTCTTTAAAAGACATGGAAAGTCAGTTTTCATAGACATGTACGTTTTTACATACAAAGAACTTGGTTTGGTGTGATGGTACATAACAATAAACATGGTACGAGAAGAATATAAAATGGAGATAAAGCAGTTCTGCAAGTCAAGAAGCATAATCGAATAAAAAGATTGACAATACATGAAAAATACATACTTATAAAAATAGCATGTGCAATATAAACATTATGACCATTTTTAGATGAGAGAGCTGTACAGTCTGTGCAGCTGTGTGCAAAAATATTGACCAATTGGCTAATGTGCAAAATTTCACAGTAGAGTCAAGATGAGTCCAAGTGGTGGTGATCCAGGTGTGTAGACCTGAGGTTAATGTGTAAAGGGTGTGTCAGTAGTGGAGTGACTAATTATATGTTTATTTGTTTTGTATATATACACACGCTTATGTGTTTTATACATACAGAATCACATAATCACAAGAATCGCAGTTCATACAATACAGTCGACTTACTGTTTATTGGCTTCTTGTGTAAAATAATTTGTTTATTGAGACTTACATTAATTATTATTATTACATTATTAATATTAATAATTTAATTATTAACAAAAAACATTGAAGCTTTCCATCATTACTGTTAAAACGCCAGACGGTCTTTTTCCCCCCTCAAATTTAATTTTTTGCCTGTATAGAAAAATATTTTAACAGGACCGGAAACCGGAAATAAAGATATTTAGGTCGGCTGTAACTTTGCGCATGCTCAGTAGCAGCTGGTTTGTTTACATAATCGTGTCCTTGTCGGAAACAGCTGACGGACACAAGAAGACTCAACAAACAGCTAAACTTCTACATGTTCAGCTGAGTTATGTCTGTGAAACACGCCCTCAGCCGGGGGCTCGAGCTGGGCCGGTCCCTCTTCCAGCTGGGTCTCCTGAAATCCGGCGGCCGAGTCGCAGCGAAGCTCCGAGCGGACCGGTTTCGCGCAGGCCCGGCGGTCCGCTCCGCGCAGCCTCGGGCTTTCCTGCCCGCTCGGTACCGATATTACCGCAGCTCACTGAAGGGCCTGGCCGCCCAGCTTCAGTCCGCCGGCCTCGGGAGGAGGTTCGGCGGTGGGTCCCCCAGAAACAGGGCCGTGTTTCTGGCTTTCGGTCTCGGTGTTGGGCTCATTGAACAACAGCTGGAAGATGATAGACAGAGTGCGGCGACCTGTCAGGAGATCCAGGTAACATCACTGAATAAACTGTTGTCTTCAAGTGCTAAAGTAGCTTCAGGGTACTTGTACTTTACTTGAGTATTTACATTTTATGCTCCTTATGCTTCCTCTCTACATATAACTTAACGGCCAAGATTGATTTTGCTTCCAAACACATGTTCAAGTTATGAAAGTTATAGGTAAAAGGATTTCAAGTTGATTATTTTAATTTTATTCCAACTTCAACACTCAAATGCTGCTCTCATTAATAACAATAATAATCCAATAATGTGTGTAAATAATAATGACAGGAAATTCGTCATAATTATTTTATGTATATATTTTGCTGATAATACTTCTGTACTGTTAATCAAGACGTTTTCTTGTACTTAAATGTTATAACACAGTGGTATAAGTAGTTTTTATTTAGTATATTTGAATACCTCTTCCACAGGTGGTAGTTTGATCATTGTGTAGCACCATGGATTTTGTTGAGACCTATTAATAGATGAAAGTTGCCAACCTGTTTTGCACTCAGCCTGTCCATTTCCCCTCTCCCTTCTGATACTACTACTAGTAGGACGATGCCTTTTGACGTGGTTAAGCTTGCAAAACATGATGCATTTGACAGTACAGAAATGGCAGATAAGCCACTTTGGTTGCTGACCTGACTTATGTACAACTATGTAAAGATGTTTTATTAGATAATCTACAACTTGGTATTAAGTGTGAAGAAATATTTCTGAATAAAAGCTTCCAAAACATTTTTGGCATGAAAAAAGGAAATGTTTTGACCTTACTGTGTCTTTTTTAAAACCTGTAATTTGTGTTTTTTGCCAAGAGCTTAAATCCAGTGTGTGAAAAGTCTTTATTTTCCCTTGACTGAATCTGTTATCACCTGGCCTGAGGATGGGATGTGCACACAAGTACCTTCTGCATCTCAACAATATTTTCTCAAAATTTGCAGGCTGTGTTTAGCAAGAAAAGATTTCAGAGCCCACTCAAGCCATTCACTTCGGGATATAAACTGGAGGATTACCTTATTGGGAATCAGATTGGGAAAGGCTCCAACGCTGCTGTGTACGAGGCTGCAGCTCCATTTGCCCCCCCTAAGGAGAGGAGCAGCCCTCAGGTGCAGCTGAGAGAAGATGAAGAGGAGGTGGAGACGGCTCGATCACTGACATGCTGCTCACTAAAAACTTTCCCTCTGGCTATCAAGATGATGTGGAACTTTGGGGTGAGTGTTCATCAATATTCTGCACTTTTAAGTATTAGTCCTGTAGGAAAAACAGGCACACATCAGTATTGACTGGTATTTTTTGATGTGATTTGTTTGCAGGCAGGATCGTCAAGCGAGGCGATATTAAAATCCATGTCACAGGAGCTGGTGCCTGCAGGACCTCTGGCTTTAAAGCAGGAAAAAGAACAGATCACTCTGGATGGGTAAGAGTTCAGCTACCTTCAGTGCTTTCATACTTGTATACTAGTCTTCTAATACTCAACAGGGTGTGGAAAGTTTCCCATAAACAACTGTGTGTCTTGTCTGACCTGTCTACATGCAGACATTTTGGAGTCCTGCCCAGAAGAGTGTCGGCACACCCTAATGTGATCAGAGTGTACCGTGCTTTCACAGCAGATGTTCCATTGCTACCAGGTGCCCAGGAAGAGTATCCAGATGTGCTGCCGGCCAGGCTCAACCCTGCTGGTGTGGGTAACAACCGCACCCTTTTCCTGGTTATGAAAAAGTAAGACTTGTCATCTTTCACCCTATTAATCCATTCAAGTGAATAAGAATGCTTAAAAAACAAATGTCACAAGCTTAATCTTAAAGTTATAATCCCGGTTGATTTGGTGACACCTGTGGGTTAACAGTGGTAGCAGAAAGTTCAGTTTAATATGCCAGTGAACACTCCTTAAGCAGCTGTTTTGTCAGAAATATGACCCAAAAGCTGCTTGTCTATCTGTTTACAGCACAAACAAACAAACCCACGCTGTTTTAATAAAGAAGTCTGTCAATCTTGTCATGAGCAGTCATGAACTAATTTCATGCTGCACACAGTGTTGTCCACACAAAGGCACAACAGGGTAAAGTTGCTGATAAGTTGTTGAAGCATCTAACAACTTGCTGTCACTGCTCCTTGTTCCACTACTCCCTGCAATATTTAAAACTGATCTGCTGTCAAAACATGCTGAAAAGTGACAGTTGTCTTGCTACGCTGTCAGCGCCAAGCGAGTTATAATTAAAATGCCAGTTTGACAGTATATAAATACATTAAACGAATATTGCTGAAAAGACCATAAATGGTATCAAAAACTGCATACTTTCCTTTTCTGTTTTCTAGCTATCACTGCACATTGCGACAGTTCCTGGAAGTGTCCACACCAGGCCGCAGGCAGGGCTCTCTGATGGTGCTGCAGCTCCTCGAGGGGGTCGACCATTTATGCAGACAGGGTGTTGCTCACAGGGATCTCAAATCAGACAACGTGCTGTTGGAGTTTGACTCTGGTCAGAGAAGTCATCCAGTCATTAAGAAAACAATTTGAGATTTGATCCAATCGGTTCTGTATTCATATTTGCATTAATTTTGCTTTTATTCAGCTGGTTGTCCTCGTTTAGTGATCACTGATTTTGGCTGCTGCCTTGCCCAGAGTGATTCCAGTCTACAGCTGCCCTTCAACAGCATGTGGGTCAGCAGAGGAGGGAATGCCTCCCTTATGGCCCCTGAGGTAGGCTGAAGTAGCTTTTTATTGCTGTTAAGTAAAAGAAAAGAGCCCAACAGTTCTGCCGTCTCTTATACAACTTAAATTTGTTCAAATATTAATGAAGAAGTAGAGCATTATCAGCTGTAGACTGTAGAAGAAGGCTGTATTTAATCATTGTCATTTTCATGATGTGTCTGCCGAAGGTGACCACTGCAGTGCCAGGTTGTGGTGTGGTGATTGACTACAGCAAGGCAGATGCCTGGGCTGTGGGTGCCATCTCCTATGAGATATTCGGCCAGCATAACCCATTCTATCGAGCAGTGGGACTGGAGAGCAGGAGTTACCAGGAGAAGCAGCTTCCTTCTCTGCCCTCCAGTGTTCCTACTGATGTGCAGTTAGTGATCCAGTTGCTCCTCAGGAGGACCCCAAACAAGGTATAGCAGAGGTGGTGAAAGGTTTGTTAGGAATACTGTGTGCACAATGATTGATTTGACTGGACAGTGTGTCTACAGGTTCTGTAAAATTCTTAGAATCACATTATCTAAGCATTATTTAGAATTTTTCTAGTCAGAAGTTAGACCAATTTTGTATACAATTACATCACTCTAAACCAGATTGATTGGTTTCCCTCAATTCCTGGATGTCTATGGGATCATGATTATATTTTTTGGTCCCATAGACACTCAAGATAGCTTAATATTGCTGTGTGACATAACTTCAGAATACACCAAAACCATAAAAAAGTCCTGGAGAACATTCACATTTATTTGATAAGATCGATAGAAAAGGAAATTAAAAGCCAGAAGTAACACTCCAACGCTGTACTATAAATATATACAGTGCTGTCACTGTGAAAGGTGAGAAGCTCGCTCAGCATCGAGGGAAACTTAGGAGGTGATAAGTCACTACCTTTCACATGACACACAGTCATTATCTGACCATTGTTGATATAAAAATATTGATTGGTGCAGCTTTAAGCTGAGATGATGTATCGTTTAATAATTGCTACATTGGTGTTATTAACAATTAACCAACTATTTGATGCTACAGTGCTTATGTGTGTTATTGTTACTGTGCAGCGCCCCAGTGCCCGTGTGGCAGCTAACATGCTACATCTTAGCCTCTGGGGACGGAAGGCCCTGGCCAATCAGGACAGCATTGGCATGAGGAAGCTGGTTGATTGGCTGCTGTGCCAGTCTGCTGTGGTTCTCCTGAAGGGTTGTAGTGGACCCAGTGGGAACACAGTAGAGGCGGAGCTTCAGAGGAGCTTCCTGTCTAACCTGGACCTGGAGGACCTGCGCACCGCTGTGGGCTTTCTCCTGTTTGGGCGAGAGCAGCGTCAGGCCTGCATACTGTCTGCATAGACCCACTCTCACTCACTCAGACACATTGCTTAAGAGAATTGATATTGATAGACTGGGAGTTAAAATTTGCTCTGATATTCAGCCATGCATCTATATTTATAATATATATAGTATTAGCCTTTACATCTAATGGCTGTTAGACAAACTCCACTGACACTGTACTCTTCCAGTATTCTACAATATCTGTGACTGTCAGTGTATTTCAGCAGTTTTTGTCAATTACCAAATGGCATAATTCACCTTTTTGGATTGCCTGATTCCCCACTTAAACCAGTGTTGTCCATTGCTCCTGAAATGGCTGATATGCATTTCCCAGAATATGTTTTCACAAACCCAGCATCACTACAGTATCGGCAGGAGTTCAAACAAAGTGCTGCTAGTGCCCATTTATGCAAACTGCAGCAAGTCTTGTTGGTGCTTTGCATTATGGACTATTGAGGCTACTGTTGGTGGAGAAAAAAAGACTTTGGTATCTATGTTTTCTACCATTTATTTCTCCTTAAACGAGTGCTGCTTGTCAACAACTAAACTAAAGTGGTCCAGAATTGTGAGGAATCAGTGGCTACTGGTATTTCTGTTAAAAGAGAGGATATTTTTTTATTTGCTCTGATGCACTTTTTAAATATTTCTAAGGAAAGACCCCACTCATACAGTTACCTGTGTTTGATTAAAATTGGTCTGTGTTGAAGTTGTGAAGGCCAGAACACAATTCATATAAAAACTCCCCCAACTTGTTACTACACACTTATCGCATTGATGATGGTAGATAGCATGGATCATGCAGATTATTGACCGACCTGAAGGATGTTATTTTGTTTTGTTTATGTTCTTATGGTTTGCACTTTATGTCCATGTTTGCACTCTTTGTTTCTTGCTAGTTTGTGGATAACGCCTATTTAATCATGGTAAATTCTGAAGAAATTTACTAGAAGTGACGTAACCCTTCACACTTCATTATAATCTGTTAACACATCATATTAGGCCTACAATTTTGCCATCACAACATACATAAATAAATATAACCATGTGGGATACAAGATTAGGGATACAGGATATAGAGTGTGTAAGTTTTCATAGTAAAGATGGAAAGAAATATTTTGGATATATGTAGATTTTTCCTGCTGTGTTTCTGAATAAATGCATCTGTCTGAAAAGAGCTCTGATGGATTGTGCAAATCTTTCCTCGTTTATTTAACCCCTCTTGTTTCTTAGTTAACATCTCAGTGAGTGAGATAAGTGAATTTAGGTAATTTAGGAGAATTACTGAGACTATTTTGCTAAGACAATTTAGCAAAAATAGTCTTGGCCTCGCCACAAACCCACAGCTTACTCTCTGCTGCTCTGTCATGACTACATGTCAAGACACATACTCTCTCACACCCACTTCCAAACACACACAAATCCAAGTGATGTTTTGACAAATTTTAACTTTGCTCAGTGATAAAGTCAGAACTCTGAACCCTGGAAAAAAGCTTATACAGCCTGAGAAATCACAGACATGCATAATTTGTCATACATTAAAATCTTAGGTTTATGAACCAGAGCTTAGTTTGAGGTATACACCAAGAATTATAAAAAGTAAAACACTGTGGCTGCTGTAGATACTCTGCCAAACTTGACATGCAGTTTTGTGTTACTATTTGTCAAACTTCTGTCTACAAATTCCCCCTCTGGTGACATCTGAAGGGATATGATTTAGGATTTAAAGATCATGAAGGACAAATCACCTGCAACTGATACATGTACATTTCACAGTATTCAAAAAGAATTAAAAGAAGGTTAAATAAATAACACAAAAACAACTTAAGGTCAGGGAAATTTTATTTAGGACAGAGCAAAACTGACATTTTAATGATTTTTACTCTGAAGAGTCACACTTAATTAATAGACAAACATTTCTGTTTGAAATATATTTAAGTACAAATATCTCCTGTTTCACTAATGCCTTGTCTCTCCTAATATTCCTCTCCTTCCTCCTCTCCCTCACCCTCAATGGAGTCGACTCCAACCTCCTCATAATCTTTCTCCAGAGCTGCCATGTCCTCTCTGGCCTCAGAGAACTCTCCCTCCTCCATACCCTCACCCACATACCAGTGAACAAAGGCACGCTTAGCGTACATCAGATCGAACTTGTGGTCAAGCCGAGCCCAGGCCTCTGCAATAGCAGTGGTGTTGCTCAGCATGCACACAGCCCTCTGGACCTTGGCCAGGTCTCCACCAGGAACTACAGTGGGTGGCTGGTAGTTGATGCCAACCTTGAAACCAGTGGGGCACCAGTCCACAAACTGGATGGAGCGCTTGGTTTTGATGGTGGCAATGGCAGCATTTACATCTTTGGGCACCACATCACCACGATACAAAAGGCAGCAAGCCATGTACTTGCCGTGGCGAGGGTCACATTTCACCATCTGATTGGCTGGCTCAAAGCAGGCATTTGTGATCTCAGCCACTGAGAGCTGCTCATGGTAAGCCTTCTCAGCAGAGATGACAGGGGCATAGGTGGCCAGAGGGAAATGGATACGGGGATATGGCACCAAGTTGGTCTGGAACTCTGTCAGATCAACATTGAGGGCACCATCGAAACGAAGGGAAGCAGTGATGGAGGACACGATCTGACTGATCAACCTGTTCAGGTTGGTGTAAGTGGGGCGCTCGATATCGAGGTTCCTACGGCAGATATCGTAGATGGCCTCGTTGTCCACCATGAAGGCACAGTCAGAGTGCTCCAGGGTGGTGTGGGTGGTCAGGATGGAGTTGTAGGGCTCCACCACAGCGGTGGACACCTGGGGAGCTGGGTAGATGGAGAACTCCAGCTTGGACTTCTTGCCGTAGTCGACAGACAGACGCTCCATCAGCAGGGAGGTGAAACCAGAGCCGGTGCCACCTCCGAAGCTGTGGAAGACCAGGAAGCCCTGAAGGCCAGTGCACTGGTCAGCCTGAGGACAGAGGAGAGACAAGGATCACATATGAGACACAGTTGTGTTATTTCATTTGATATTCTAGTGCAAAATTAAGAATGGATCCCTGCTGATATCAAGTTCCCCACCAGTTTGCGGATCCTGTCCAGCACCAGGTCGATGATCTCTTTGCCGATGGTGTAGTGTCCGCGGGCGTAGTTGTTGGCAGCATCCTCCTTGCCAGTGATCAGCTGCTCAGGGTGGAAGAGCTGGCGGTAGGTTCCAGTGCGCACCTCATCTAAAGAGACAGGTTGATTCACAAATGACTTGAGAGTTGGACCAAATTAAATCCAGAGACAACTATGTTATTTGTATTTAATGAGAGTTTACCGATGACAGTGGGCTCCAAGTCCACAAAAACAGCTCTGGGGACGTGCTTTCCAGCTCCAGTCTCACTGAAGAAGGTGTTGAAGGAATCGTCTCCTCCTCCGATGGCCTTGTCACTGGGCATCTGTCCGTCCGGCTGGATCCCATGTTCCAGGCAGTAAAGCTCCCAGCAAGCATTGCCAATCTGGACACCGGCCTGGCCCACGTGGATGGAGATACACTCACGCTGGGGGCAGACAAAGAAGATTTGTATTACAGAAGCTGAACCTGACGAAGGAAACTGATTTTCCACAACAACTGCTGCTAATTAAAGTGGAGGAATTGAACATTGCCAAAATTAAAACAATCAGGTCTTTCAAAATTTGGATGCCAAGTTCTACTAACTAAGCATTTTTTTGAGATGGTATTTAAATAAATTGCAAGATGATACAGATCAGCACAAACTGCTTTAAATAATCCATCCCTTCATGAAAAGCTTACACTTATTGTCTATCATTTATTCATTCATTTATTCTATGGGAGGCCATGCATTTTCTGCTGCGACATAAGACTGTGTCTGTTGCACATACTGTAGGATTACTGTAGGGAGAGAGGATTATCTAGGTCAGACATTTTGCAGCGTGATGTCTCTTTAATAAGACACATTCACTTCATTCATTCACTATTATGTTCCAATTTTTAATGTATTTTATTCTAGAATGCATTTTTGCATGTATTATAGGTTGAATCATTTTATATAACATAAATCTGGGAGAGTCAAAATTTTATTATCTCAAAATTTTCAAAAACGACCTTCAAGAACAAGCAGGGCTGAATTGAGAGAATATAAATCTATATAAAAAGCTGCATAAATGTCCAGAAAGATTAGCGTGAAACCAGTAGTCAAACGACGTTATCTAAGCTGATTCAGATATGTGGGAAGAGGATTAGCGCAGGAATGCATGAGACCAAGTGAAAAACTACACGTTATAGCAGGAATGTTAATAATGAAACACGGGCATAACAGGCTGCAGAATAAAGCAAGCGAGGGTGGAGGGTGCAGGCTGCAGAAATCTCATCGGCATGACCTACTTTCCTCATCATCCATTTTAATATAAGATTAGATAATAAGACTCTCGAAGCAGGAAACCTGGAAATAAAAATGCTAGAGATGGCATTAAAGATCGTACTTACCATGATGGCTCGTCGATATTATGTAATGTAATGAGACAAGCCAGAGCAGTGTTTGCGTCTGAGATGTGCGTGTGAGTCTGGAGCTGATCTGCGGATGCGCCTCCTGAGAACAGCTGAAGTGCGCACATTCAGAACCGACCTCCTCCGACTGCGGCAATTAACGGTTTCACAGCCAGAAACACAACAACCAACATACTGAACAAGCCCTGCTTTAAAAAATAAAAGAAAACACCAAAAAACAATTAACATGTGCACAACATAAATAAAACAGAATGCGATCATTTGCTAATCCTTTTTGACATATGATCAAGTGAAAACAGTACAATGTATTTAATGATCCAAAAACACCTGTTTGGATCATTCCACAGGTAAACAGGTTCATTGGTAACAGGTGATAGTATCATGATTGGGTATGAAAGGTTCATCCTGGAAAGACTCAGTGGTTCACAAGCAAGGATGGAGAGAGGTTCACCACTTTGTCAAACACATGATTGTGTAAAGGAGATTACTACATGGGATTGGAAACTTTTTGGGATCAGGACTGCAGTTCAGATAGAAACCAAGAATTCTCATGTGGATGATGTGTTGACTTAGTTGCAGTGCAACAAATGCTAAAATATAGGAATGGGAAAATAGTCAGCGTGTTAACTCATACATTTAAGCCCACTGAATCAAATTACAGGAAGCTGAGTCTATTCTATCCTGGCTAAATTGTGCTAAACTAAATGTTACAAGGTCTCAGAGGTCGACTCCTGTAAGACACGAACCAGATCTATAAATGGGCCAATAAAATTCACAACACTCATTATCACTTTCTATTGCCTAAACTTTATTTCGAATACTGCAACTATAAACATTATAAATAGCCATAAACATGAACAACAAACAATAACAGGCACAACCGGCAACATTCACCCACATGAAATACATCTAATAAACATTCCCTTTACATAAACAGTCCTAAACATAGAATAGCAAGGCATGTTGGGAAGTCTCAGCCCACTCATTCCCCAACACACTGCACAGCCCCCACCTAGCTCATTAGCTGTCCCCAGCAACCCACGTGTCCATAATAAAGTCTCTGAGATGTTGAGGAAGCTGATGTGGTTGCTGAGCACATTCAGGTGGTCCCTTAGGTGCTTCTGGTGGTGTGGCACAGGTCTGAGGCTGGTCCTCTGTCCCTAGCTCACCCTCAAGTGGAGCCAGGGGTCGCTTGGACAGCCGCATCCTGTACACAACAGAATTAGGGAGATGGCGGACCCAGTGTTCAACAGGGCCTTGCACTGGACACCATTAATGTTGCAGTTCACATATAGTCCAAGAGCTCGGCCAGAGCAGCCTTGTCGTTGACCTGATTTAATGAGGGAGGGAGAAGTGGTAGTGAATGGCAGTTCTCCTGTTGTGTCACTCCATTGTGGCTTGGGGGCTGGCTGAGGCGCTGGGTTTCTTGGGGCTGGTGCTGGGCAGTAGTGTGCAATGTGGCCTGGCTCTCCGCACCGGTGACATCCTTCTGCTGACTGCCAGGCAGCTCTCCTGGTTCCCTGTCATGGCCGTTGTGCACCGGTGGCTTTGCAGGTCATCTCCTCGCTGTCACATCCCTCGTAGGTTGACTGACGAGCTTGGTGTCTCGTGCTGGGAGGGTGTTCTGTGGTGCCCAGCACATGTTCGACCCGCTCTGCTCCACTCAGGGCCTCAGTCAAAGTCTTTGGTGCCAGCAGATGAATATGCCCTTTAAGTTGTTCTGGCTGGAGCCCCCGGACAAAGGCTTGGAGGGACAGCTCTTCCTGTGCAGCAGCATCAAAGGTGGGGTATCCCTGCCGTGCATGAAGGCGGAGATCTGCAGCATAGATGCCCAAACTCTCTCCAGCTCTCCTCTGATGGCTGATAAGCTTGTCCCTGGCGTCATCAGCATGGACACAGCAGCCAAAACGCTGTTGGAGATTGGTGAGGATCTGTCGGGCCTTGAGTTCCAGAGAGAGGGTGACTTGTACTGCTCTTCTGCTGACCAGTTGTTAAACTGTGCAGCCAGCTACACCTGGATCAGGAAAGTCTCTGGTTGCTCCTCCTTGTTAAAACGAGGCAACTTCATCATGCCTAGCCGGGGCTCCCCTGATGGTCCTTGTAGAGGCAGCCAGGGGACATTGTTGCTGGCTCTTGCAGTGGGTAGAGATGGGCTTTCTAGCACTGCTTGAAGAGGAGCAGTGGCACCATCTACCATCTCTGCTGTCAGCACTGGTGAGGTGACAATCCTCTGCTAGTCTCCTGCAGGGTGTGATTCGCTGGCTCCATCAGGCAGGCTGGCTGGCTCTCTCCCCCAATGCATCTTTAATGCCCACGTGTGTTCACTCTTTTTCAGGCATGGATCCCTGATGTTCTGCAGGTGTGTGGTAAGCTCTTCTATTCCTTCTAGAATCTCATTTTTCACACCAATGTGGCAAATTTGAGATCTCTCAAGTAAGAAGAGAGGCTGACATAAAGTCACATGGCATGCTGGGAAGTTTTTTTTTTTTTTTACTTAGCAAGTCAAATGTCTGACTTTCTCAAAAAGTTGCTTACATCTTATAAGTTTGCCTTAATTCTGGCTTTCTATATTGTAATTGTGATTTTGTGACTCAAAACTTTGACTTTACTGTTTCATTATTTTGACTTAACAAGTACATTTTTGTTTTTTTCTTATCATGCATATATAATTCCATATGAATAATAGTAAGTCAAAGACAAAAATCAAACTGTTTTCTCATTATTCTGACATAACATGTCAAAATCTGACTATCTCAAAACTTGATCGCCATCTTTTCATTTATTACAAGACATTAACTTTTTTTTTAACACAGCATGAGTATTATTATTTTCATCATGCATTAGACCTAAGTTCTGATATACTTCTTTTATTTTCTTCCACTAACTGTCCCTCCTTCCTCTTGACCCTTTGCTCTTATGTGGGTTCGTGGACTGATGCCTTCAAGCTCACAACCGGGTGGGAACTTTGACAACCAAAAACACGGCACAGTAGAAAATATCTATCTCACCGAGGATGATGGGATACTTGGTAGCATTTATGTGATGATCAGAGATGATGGATTCAACACAGCAATGTATGAGCACTTAGTTGTATACTAACCCTGGTGGACTTTGTTTCGCCTCGCTGCTGCTAATACGGAGCTGAAAGTTTCCAGTTTACAGACACTCAGTTAAGGCAGCAGCTGAAGTGCAGCTGCTACATTTTATTCTGCGTCAAACTCGTAGACTGTATCAAAGGGCGGGCATGTGTGTTTGTCTGCCTAATGCAAACCGGAACACCTGGTTAGTCAACACGGGACCCACGCATACGGCACATCTGCCTAATGCAAGGAATCTCACCAGTTAATTCGGCCGCCAGCTAAACGGAACAATGTTTCCACGGTGGAGGAGCCTCAGCAGGACTCACGGGCTTTTTTCTGGGTCCTTCAGTGGGACAGCAGTGGACGTCTTCTCTGTCCGGCCTCGACCAACTGTGTCTGTCTGCATCAGCCCTCACAGAAAGTCCTCAGAGAGACGCCTCAATGTGCCGCCGAGCGCCGAGTTTGTGGCCCGAGTGTCGGGGATCCCCACCATGGCCAAGCTGCCCTACAGGGACTCTGCAGAGGGGTTAGATGCGGCTTTCATTGGGGTCCCTATTGACACCGGGACCTCCAACCGGCCTGGGGCAAGGTGGGCTTTTCCTCTGCATGGTCATGAATACATGTGATTGTGCAACTGTGGGGGTTCATGCAAAAGAAGCATTATTATTGCCCAGTGGTGCAGGAAGTATGAGCATTTAGGACACAAGTAAAAGTACTGTTGCACACTCTAAAGTACTCGATTACAAGTAAAATTCATGCATTTAAAGTATGCGTTAAAGTAATAAAAGTAAGTTGAGTAAGTGCGCAATGCAAAAAAAACCCCAAACAAACCCTATTATACATATTATTTTATATTATTTGATTGTCATTCTTCATGCATTTGTGTTAGAACTTTTTGTATAAGACACAGCAAATTACTATTTTCATTATGGATTAACCTGCTGATTATTTTCTCCACTGATTTGAAAAAAATCAGAAAATAGTGAGAAATGTCCTCACAATTACTCAGAGCTTGAAGTGACACCTGCGAAATGCAGCAATTAAAAATGAAAATAAAAATCATCCATTGCAAGTAAAGGTCTTGCATTTCGTTTTCATTCTGCTGAGTGTTATGTTTATCATGTACAGTATAGTACAGGGATTTTCTTACTGATGCATTAATGTGTAAACTGCATTTTAATGTTCTCAAGGTAAACTCTAACTTGGAAATACTGATGTGTATTTTATTCTGTAGCAAAGCTTCATGTTTAATGAACTCATCAAACACTCAAACACAAGTAACTTTTCCTATCAGATGAATCTAGTGGAGTGAAAAGTACAGTGTGTACAGAGTGTAAAGTGGCATCAAGTTAAAAAACTTAAGCAGCCTAAAGTACCTGAAAACTGTACATGAGTAAACATACTTTGTGAATAAAAACAGTCCAAAACTGGTTTGCTTCACAACTTTGAGATTCAAATCATTGCCACATTGAAATTAGATATATTCCCTCCTCTGCTGCAGGTTTGGTCCCAGGCAGATCAGAGTGGAATCTGCCTTGCTGAGAGCTTACAACAGCGGCACCAGGGCAGCACCTTTTGAGTCCCTCATGGTGGCAGATATTGGGGATGTCAATGTGAACGTGTACGACCTGAAGGACACCTGCAAGCGCATCAGGGAGGCCTACAGAAAGATCCTGGCTGCTGGCTGTATTCCTCTGACTATGGGTGAGAGTGACTGGAGGAGCCAAGATAGCTCAGTAACTGTTTTATATCAAGCAAAGCAAGCTCTGCAATGTCTGTACAATTATAATTCATTTAAAAATCCTCATAAACTGTAGTTCACGTTCAATCAAAAGCCAGACGTTAAGGAGTTTTTGTCGTCCGCAGGTGGCGATCACACAATCGCATATCCCATCCTGCAAGCTGTCGCTGAGAAGTAAGTCAGCCATTTTCTAGTTTGACTGATTAATCATTTGACAATGACAAGTTTTGGGAGGTCAAGCTGAGACCTTCAAAATAAATATGGCTGTGCCTCAAGTTTCCAGCAGATAATTGTTGACTAAGTAACATGAAATTGGAACTAAGTTAAAGTGCAAAAGGAGTAGTAGTAGTATTCTGTTCCATGATAAACTGTATGGCTTTTTGCATGACTGTATGTTTTTTGTAGTTGTGTGCTGACTCATGTCAGAAAATATTAACAATTTTTTTACATATTTCTTACACTGTGTCCTTGTACTTCACTCAATTTATTGTGTAATAAATTGTCAGGCATGGCCCAGTGGGTCTGGTCCATGTTGATGCTCATGCTGACACCAGTGACGTGGTCTTGGGGGAGAAAATTGGACACGGGACTCCATTTAGACGTTGTGTGGAGGAGGGGCTGCTGGACTGCAAGAGAGTGGTCCAGATTGGCCTGCGTGGTTCGGGCTACTCTGCAGATTCATATGAATGGAGCCGGGCACAGGTGCCTCTGCTAGAATACTGGAGGTTTTGTAAATGTCAATGAATGCCTCAGACAAAAATGCCAACAGTCTGATTTTACTCAATAGTTAAAGCAACTGTAAGCAGTTTTTTAATGTCATTATGTCTGATATCATAGTGAGTCAGTCAATACCAGATAGTGTAAGTATTATAAAGCCATTTTGTGCTGTTGGGCAGCAGTAGTGTTGCATATTGTCAGTGGTTGTCTTTGGACAAACAACCCTAATCTGTGCATTGTGCAGGGTTTCCGTGTGGTACAAGTGGAAGAGTGTTGGTACAAATCTCTTGCGCCTCTGATGGCTGAGGTCAGGACTCAGATGGGCAGCGGTCCAGTATATCTCAGTTTCGACATCGATGCTCTTGACCCGGGCTTTGCCCCTGGAACAGGCACGCCAGAGATAGCAGGGCTCACTCCCATTCAGGTAAACATGCTGAAACAGACTTAAATCCCTCTCAACCATCTTCTATGACTTAGTCGATTAAGGAATTTACTCCGCTTGTTTTATTTAACACAAGTGCATTTTATCTGCCCAGCTGTGTAAATACTTATATGTTTTTGTTATCTTGGTTGGGTTTAGGGAGTTGAGATTATTCGGGGCTGCCGTGGTCTGAACCTTGTTGGATGTGATCTAGTGGAGGTGTCTCCACCCTATGACACCACAGGTAATTAATTTACACATTTTATTTTTCAACAAATTACCATTATCTTTTGTTACAATCATTATTTAGACTATATATTTTTTCCTTCACAGGGAACACTGCACTGACTGGTGCCAACCTCCTTTTCGAAATGTTGTGTGTTCTCCCAAACATTAAATATTTCTGATCAGTAAAGGCCACCAAGAACAGAACAAGTGGTTTGTTAACGAGGAATGCAGATACATATATCTTAATGCCAAATCAATAGAATGTTGTTCAATGAATCAGTAAGGAAGGAAAATTCTTTTGCATTTTTTACATTCTCCTTATCTGTCATGTCAAAATGATATTAATGGCATTTTTTATAGTCCATGTTGATCAAACAGATGAATAAATCAAGCACAGTAGGACTTCCCTTTCATGTGTTTGTCATGTCACATAACTCTTACACATATTCAGCATATACCTACATTTATATAACCCCGATTCCCAAAAAGCTGGGAATATATTTAACCCATAAGAACCCATGATGACACGGGTGTAACAAACACTTCAAATGATCTAGACTCTTCCTTATACAGCTTTATGCTTGACCTTTACTCATGAAGTCCCTAAGCAACATATACTAAACATCCTGGTGTGGCGGCGGTGTGACATGACTTCCCCAAGAATGGTGGTGTGACCTGTCATAAAAGTGAAGGAAGTAGCTAATTTCATAAAGTTTGTTTTTTGATACTAAAGGTACTTTAAAACCCATTTAACAGTTCCAGTGCTTTAATATCATGTCCTATGTTACATTTAACCTGTTCTGACCATATTTCTTGAACAAATTAATATAAATCAATAAATATAATTAACAAAAACGAATATATAAAATATAAATTATATATATATAATATTAGAAATTCTAATATAAATAAAAAACATCAGAAATGTGTTCTATGTGCTCCACTTGGTCTGTGGTATATCCCCCCATAATTTTCCAGAAAGTTATGACATGGGTCTGGGCTCTTATGGGTTAAGGTTCAAACTGATAAACTTTATTGTTTTTATACATATACAGTCATAATCTCTTTTTGGCAGACAAGTCTGTTGTAACATGTGCAGGATGTGGCTTGGCAGAATGCTTTGCATGTGACCTGAGTATTGTACAATGTGACTGACACGATCTTACATGTAGTTTCTAGTTCAGGATCCAATAACCAATAGAATCCTCACATGTAGGGGTGAATGGAGAATAACCTTGTTTAGACATGTAAAACAAATTTGGGACACTGTGTAAAACATAACAGACAACAGTTTTACAAGGTGTTCCCGAACCCATGAGAGAGCTATAGGTACCCCCTTCTTGTCAAACTTTGACAGGTCCCAATCAGATTGCGCCACATCATCGGAAGTCCCGCCCCACTTTTTCCCGCCCCGCTTTTTCCCGCACCTCTTCATTCCCATGTCAATTAATTTTCCACACCTCTTAATTCCCACACCTCCCTAACCACGCCCCTTCAGCTGTTATAAAGAACACATCTGGTGCAGTTGCAGCTTCTGAAATGTATGGTGCTAGTCAGCAGCTCCTTGTAGGCTCTTCCCTTCTTCTTCTGACTTCGCCTGCAGCAGCACTATGGAGACTCACTCGGATTTAACTTGAACTTTTAGGTCCAGTAAGAGTTATTTTGTAAAATCTGTACTGGAAAAGTGTGAACATGTGATGAACACTGTACCCGAGAATGTTGTGTGGATTTATACTTCTTTTCAACCTATGTACAGTGACCTGCAGAAAATGAATAAAAAGATTAAATTTATCAAACGGCTGCCTGATTCTTTTGAGGATATGAACCTGGGGAACATTCCCCCAGCTCTTTCGCAATACAAAAAACTGAAACGTCCAAAGAAGATCATCAGACTGCTGGCCGATAAGAAAATTAGTTTGAAATGTAAACTTCAAGTTTTGAAGAAACAGACGGGGGGGATTTATTTTTCCTTTATTTTTCCTCTGCTGTTCACCGCTGTACCTCTGATAGGGAATCTTTTAGGAGGCTTGATTCAGAGGAAATAGATTTAAAAAAAAAAAATGTGCAAGGTGAACAAAACGTTCCTTGTTACACCTTATGAAATGAACAGGTTGACTCGAAACGAGTCCTCCATCAGACAGACGGCTGAAGATGATTTGGATGAAAAAGTGAGAGCTAGATGACAGAGGGATGACTTCCTATGAAAAAGTGAAGAGGTATGAAGCTTTGCTACAGATATCTCACTCTCACGAGACAAGGTCAGAGAGATGAACGTGGGGTTAGTCTCAACCTGCATCTGAGCAAATTTCAACAGAACCTGTCCAGAATGATTCAAGCCAGCTCGCCTCTGATCAGTCTGTATTCGAAGATGTGATGAGTGAGGTGATTATAAACCTAAAAATACTCGGCACGTTATGCAGAAATTATCCGAAGGAGAGGTGAACTGGAACTCGAGGGGTGAATTTGTTTATAAGGGGAACGTCGTAAAAGGCTCCCATATTGGCAACGTTGATAAGGTCATTAACACCAAGAGACATATTCCTGTTTATGTAAAGTTACATTGTCTTGAGTTCACATAGCACTGTGTGTGTGTCTAGTAAGATGTTTTATGACTGCCGCAGCTGTTAAAGCCGTGTTTTTCTCTGTCAAAGTTAAAGTATTACTTTTCTAAGGTGTGTACCAGTATGACACACAGTCTGAATGAGAGCGACCCTCTGCAGCTGTACAATCGACCCTCGACAATAGAAACGTCTCTTTTGCCCGAGAAGATTTTTATGACCGCTTCACCTGGACATCTCCGTCTCACTTAAAGTCAAACCTAACTTTACCCTCAAATCTCATGGGAATTCTTGTTCTCACACACTCATGATATCATGATATCACCTGTTACCTGTTTACCTGTGGACTGATCCAAACAGGTGTTTTTGGATCAGTCCACAACTTTCACAGTCTTTTGTTGCTCCTGTCCCAACTTGTTTGAAACATGCTGCTGTCATCAAATTCAGAATCAGCAGATATTTATAAAAAATAAATGAAGTTGATGAGGTCAAACATAAATATATTGTCTATTTACTGTTTTTAAATGCAGGTTGAAAAGTATTAGCAATTCATTTACTTCTTGATCTAATAAAGGCATCTCTAGTCTAGTTTTCTCATAGATATTGTGTGACTGGCTCTATAGCAAATTCATATTCAGGACATCTTGGTTAATATATGTAATGTACAAAATTAAATAATTTACACATTTTTTCATTTGCAGATTTACAATTCTTTGATTTTAACTTTCTTTTTAAGCCTTCTTTTTATAGCAACCCTTCAAATGTCATATTTCATTCATTCCCATAAGTGCCTCTTGCATAGGGTTGATTCCTCGAGTTCAGCAGCCTGCTTTTTTGTGTGTGTTCGGTTTACCGTTCGTAACGTAATGTAGCAGATTAACAGCGGCGCCGGAGAAACTAAATCAAACGCACCCTGTTTTAGTGGACCAACCACAGCAGCCAGCGATGTAAACAAGGAAGTGGTTAATTCAGCCAGATAGAAGAAATGAAAACAAACTTCTAATATTTGTACACGAACAGAACAGCATTTCACTTTCACAACCGAGCGGAAACATAGATGATTTTACACCGACTGACTGACATGGTAAGAAGTAAATCATTGGTTAGTTTCGACTTTTATGGCATTTCATCGGTTTCTTTACTTAGTTTGTATTGAATGGAAAATAGAGGAAAGACAGCAAAATCTCACTTCACCAAATGTGCTATAGTGTATTATAACATCATAGCTGTTTGTAAACTCTTTTAACAAAATGTAAACAATTTTTTTGTAAAGGAAACCTAAACAAAAGTATCACGTTTAGATTTCAGAAAAAACAAAATCACAAAAAAGGTGATCTTATAGATGAAAAATTAAGTCTCCTGACACTTTAAAAGCAATAAATTATCATTGAAATAAGTCTTTATTAAATTGTGTATATGTCATAGCATCATATTAAAACCATTCAGCACCACCATTCATTTTTGATGTCCCTGTTTTTAGCTGCATTTTTCCTTCTATGTTCCTGTAAATTGTTCTTGGAACTGTAGGCAACACTGAGGGCAACTTCAAACTGGAGTCAGATTCATTGTATTTGTAGTTGGCCAGTAAAGTTGATCTTTTTTTGTCAGTATTTTGGCCTGCATCAGAGACTAACATACCAAACTACTGGAAAATGCTTATATTTTGCTCAAGTACTTTAGGACCCCTTTTTCATTCAAATTATAAACTAATGAGCACATCTGGCTTCTGCATTATCACCCAAATCCTATAAAAGCTCTTTAAAATCCTCTCCAGTGTTAAAGCCAAAAAATGTTTTCCTGTCTATCCAGTACAGTAAACCAGTACCACCTCCAGTCCATGTTTGATAACAGTCTCTGATATTTAACACACTGATGCTTTAGTACATAAGACACAGCACAACAAGAGAGTATTCAGATCAGCACCATTTATTTTTTATACACTTACAACCAACAGACAAAGACTGTTGAGAAGCAAATTGCCACATCTGTACTGCAGCGTAATAATACATAGTTGCTATCCTTTAATTCTAATTTGTTTAACCTCTAATTATGTATTTCCTTTTCTTTATATTTGTATATCAGAACCATAAAATGGACAATAGCCTGTGGAGCAGTGTCCTCATCATAAACAACGTGGCAAGCTGGAGAGAAGATTCAACAAAGCACTCAAGTTTACTGTTGAAGTCAGACAACTTCAAGACAAACTTGAAACAAAAAGTAAGTTCTTCAGCTTCTGTGTCGCTCCAAACTAGTTAAATTACATCTAAAACTCCAAGCTCATGTCTGTTAAGTAAACTGTATTTCCTAATTTCAGCAAAAGACACTATTAAGTTGCATTATGGGAAGTGTAGGATCTAGTGATATGGGGCTTGACAAGGGGGCGAAACTAAGGACTAAAAGGCAGGATATCTCAGTCCCATTGGGAACATTTGTTTTGAACTTTGTCCTTGAGGTGAAAGAGGTTACACTGTCCATTTCAAAGTCATGGCTTTCGAAGTCATTTTAGTGTTCGGAGTAATGGCCCTTCTCCAGTAGAGGGCACTTAATGCTCACTGTGTTCAGCTGGAGAGATCTCTTTTAAGTCCAGTTTTTCCAAAAGAAGGGAATCTTAGACTTCTAATGACCGGCAACTTTCCATAAAAACATTTAACTGCCACTAATTTGTTAAGTAAAATGTTGAGTGGAGTGGATCTGTTTCAGGAATGCCAGAAAGGACTTTTAAAAATGTGTTTGGAGAGCATGAAAAGCTGACTACCGGCATGGAGCAGGTTTATTGCCCAATCAAAGTAAAATGTTAAATCTCTGAGGATTAGTTTTCTTTGTTTAATTCTTTTTAAAATCCTTCTCTGGCTAGTCCCCAAATTTTATAGAAGTGCATTACTAAATCACTGGAGCACCCCTTTGATTAAATAGTGTGTAAATATATTCCATCGACTGATACGTAATAAAATCCTCTGTCTGACCATCTCAATTTCAGATCCAGATGAGTAATGGCATGTAGGCTAGTGTATATGTTAATAGGTGAGTTATGGTCGAACAGCTGACTAAGCACATCACAAACTGCCTCCACGGCATCCGCAGGGCAAACTCAAATTTTTCTTCATCCAGACCTGTGGAAGAGGTAGCTAACAATGAACATGCTGTTAAATGAAAGTAATAAAGCTTGTGTAAAATACAACAGCTAATCCGACTTTAAGCATTTAGACATTCTACATGCAGTTAAACTGGTCTCGTAGGATTTGTTTTCAAATTTGTCCTTGTCCATTTTGAGGCAGCAACTGTCTGAGCATGTTGATGGACTGGATGCCAGAGCCATGATGACCACCCTGAGTGACACTCTGGACAACTTCTCCTGGTGTGTTTGTGTTTCAATGTGTGTATGCGTGCATTGTGTTCATGCATCTGTGTTTATTTTGATTAATGATGGCACAGGCTTTCGGATGCAAGTCACAGCTATAGATAGACTTGACTTGCCATGTATGTTTTCCTAATGCCTCTTTGACCATGTGACAAACACAGGCTATGTGTCATGAAGAGATACCGAATCGGACGCCTGACCTCAAGACATTGGACTGTAACCTTGAGAAAAAATGCTGCCACCAATGACTTCATGACCTGTTGATGATGGTGAGCTTCTCTCATTCTACCAGTGAAAAATTAACTGGAACCTTATTGACTTTCCTCATCTCCAGCTCCCAAAACTCTGCAAAAGGGCTCTACAAGAAAATGCCTGGCTCCTTTAACTTCAAGCCGAAGCACAAGGGCAAAGATCAACTTGACAATACTCAGTTTCACTTTCAGAGAATGAGTCAGTTTCAGTGCCATAAGGTCATGACTGTATTTTTTGGATTATGTCTCAATACGCTATGTGTTCACTGTCTTACTGTCTAATTAATAGTTGGCAACTTTTCTGGTGTCTGACACAAAATAGCTGTCGGTTTTCAAAAGTAGATAATCAACAAAATGTTCAACTTGTACTCTGTATAGTGATTTAAAAGACATAGAATTTGCTCTTTAATAATACTGCTCTTGTTAAGGAAATTCAATTTTTTTGTAGTGTTGTTTGGTGAAAATGAGGGTTGTTATGACCCATATATGAAAGTTGTGGGAAAAAATCTCCTGCCTGTTCTCTTCCAGTATAACTCAATGTGTATCAGATTCCAAGGGCGTTGACCCCCACTGACTGCGGAAGCATTTCATATTCTTTGGCTGATCTGTTGCTTATTGTCGCAGCTGTTTTCTACAGCTGCACAGTCCAGCTCCAGTTGGCAACACACACAGTGCTACAGTTATTCTAATGCAATATCCAGAGCTAGTGTGAGTCATCTGACATCTTCACCACTATACCTCATGGCCGAAGCTAATCATGTGTACAGAGTGCAAACACAGCAACTGAACTGGGAGTCAGTCAGATTTGGCTTGAGGTTGTTGACCACTCCTAAACTTAATGTTATGAAAGATCATCCCTGCTGGATACAGTTGTCTCTCAGTAGTCACATAAAATGACCCGGACTTAAATATATGGATTTGATCATTTGCTTCAGTTTATTCAGCTCCCTACCCAACATTTGTTAGGCCTCTCTGAAAGCCAGAGACAAATCTGACATAAAACTTTTGTATGGCATTATATTGTTAGCATTAATTAAGATTCTTTGGGCAGTATAGTAGTCTGCTTTACTAGACTCTAAACTCCAAACACTAATAGTTGGTGTTTGTGAGTCACAGAGGATTTTGCCGGTGTTTGCAGGAGTCAAGGATGCTGCGGTTTCCTTAACATTTCATTGAATGGTACGGTGGTTTTGGGACCTATAATAATGGGTTGAAAAAGTTTATTCTAAACATGTCTGACACAATTTTTCCAGTATTTTTCTGCTGACAGGAGGCAAGGGAGGAGTCCCTAAATCACACCACAGTGGTCAGTGAGATGTTTCTAGTGTGCATTCACAGTTAAAGATCAGAAATGATTTCTCTGTGGCATTCAAGAAGACTCTATAGAGCAGAGGAACAAACTTTTGAGGCCTGCCGTTGACTTGTGATTCAGCCTCTAAGGTAAAGCTAAAGATGCTTTAATATGCTACAGCAGAGGTTCCCAGCATTATCCCTCTTGTTACAGCATCCACCCACATGGCTGATAACATTTTCCTTCTTTTCCATTATGTTTTCCTTTTTATCATTCAGCGAGTGAGACTGAATTTAAAGTCTCCCTCCACTGAAAATTTTGCTTATGTTGGATGTTTGAGCTTCACTGTGCAGAATGATGTTTGTCCAGAGTTTGATACTTGAAGACTGTTTTCACATTCATTTGCTGAAGGAAGAATGTTTAACACGTGTGCATACAACACCATTTTGTGACGTTACAACTATATTGGAGCCAATCATGGTCCAGTATAAACAAGTGTAATGTGAAAACCTCCAGTGCACACACACTGCGAATGGGCTTTTTCTGTGGCATAAAAGACATATTTGCACATTTATAGATTATGAATTTTTCAGTGAGGGAAAAAGATGTAATTTAATAATTATCTATAAAAATCTAATTGGATTGTAAAAAATCAGTTCTCACAAGTGCTACATTCGTAACATACCAACCAGCTAAGCCCATTCTGTTCATCTCCCTTTCAGCCTATTTTGGTGAGCAAATGAGAGCAACTCCTTGTCATTTCTATTCAGGGTTCAGCTTTTAATTGGTAACAGCTGCTCTCTCAAATCTGAGTGTTACAGTATGCTCTTTACACAAGTTACATGAATGGACACAAACACACAGGCGTCCTCACAGCTCCTGGCTTCACTCCTGACAAGTCATTTACCACGTATGTCTGCATGTGACGTCTATGTAGGACATGTCTCTGATGGGACAGCAACACAAGACAGTTAATTGTGTGTCTATTTTTACTTGATGTTTCTTGTATCCACTGCATTTTAGTCTTTGTTGTAATGTCCCTTCTATCTCCAGTAGAGGGCACTTCATGCTCACAGTGAGAGCACGAGAGATTTCCTTTAATAAAGTCTGCAACAGAAGTTCTGTTTTCTATCAAAATAAAAGAATGTCAGTCTTTTAATGACCAGGAGCTTTTTACAAAAACATTGAATTGCCATTAACTTATTGAGTAAAACGCTGTATGGAGTGGATCTATACTTCAGCATTGCTAGTAAGGCCAGTAAAAATATGTTTCTTAAGGGCATGAAAAGTTCACTAAAGGCATGAAGCAGGTATATTGCTCAATCAAATAAAATGACAAATCTCTGCGGATTAGATATAGTCTTCTATGTTCATCTTTTCTGAATACTCAAGTTTGTTGACAAGTGCTAAGCTTGCACTTGTGGATAAACCATGATCTTAGTCTGCACACACGTATTGAGTTACTGGCAAATAAAGATTTGGACGTGAACTAAATGATCATTTATAATGATGATGCACTATAAAATCAGCTCTACCATGCCAACATTAAAATACAGCTTATGTTAATGCATCACAAATTATAGTCCAATAGTATCTTACATGCTTTTCTATACAGTGGTGGAAAAAGTACTTAGATCTTTTACTTAAGTAAAAGCAGCTATACCTCAGTGTGGGAATACTCTGTTACAAGATGAAAGTCAGGCATTAAAATTTTACTACAAAAAGTACAAAAGTATTTGCATCAACATATATTTAAAGTACCAAAAATAAAAATACTCATAATGCAAAATAATGCGTAAGCTATTATATTACTGGATTGTCTTAACCTGTTCATAATCATAATTTATTTGTTGATTTATATTTTTTCATTATTTGTCTGAATCTGCAAAGTAATGAAAATGGAAATACTCCAACAAAGTATTTCAACATTATAGCTAAGTAGATGTACTTAATTACTTTCCACCACTTCATATAGTAAATATAATACATGGAAAAGGGTCATTCTGCCAAATCAGTACTTTTTGATAGTTAAAATCAGCTGTTCTGTAAAGTCAACTGCTTTTATTCTGAAATGATGCCCGAAGGACTTTAACCTGAAGCGGAGTATGTATCTACTTTTACTCCAGCCTAATGTTTCAAACTCAGCATTAGGCACCACAGACAGACTTCACTTGACTCTGTGACGATATGACGTGAAGACTGGAGTCATGTGTGGTCACATGTGAAGCACTAACATGGCTCTGCTAGGTGGCGTCTCCCCACACTGGGATTAACTGTCTTCTCTCTCTGCACCTCCCTGAATTCCATTCCGCCTTTTACTTTTTCTGCAGCCCTCTCTCTCTCTCTCTCTCTCTCTCGGTCCCAGTTCAGGACTTCAGTGACTTTGCAAGTCTGCATTCAGCCCCACAACAAGCCCCAAGTTCCGGACAGCAGGAGGAGAAGAAGAAGCAACTTTGCAGCCTGTCTGAGTCGATATTCTTTCCTTCCTGGCTACAAAAAAAGAAACATCAAGCACGAAAAAAAGGATCCATTTTACCTGTTGATGAGGTCCCACCGGGTCCTGGAGTCAGAGGAGCAGCCGGGTGCCTTCACAGTGAAGAAAAGGGTGCAGAGATCTCAGAGCTCCAGAGTCCAGGAGGAGTGAAGCTTCTCTCCTTTCCCCCAGCGTGTGCAGCCTGTGCTGGGTTGGTGGAAAATGGGCACCTCGATCTGTGGACTTATCCTCTCTTTGACACTCACATGCCAGCTGGTTACTGTAAGTGAGCTCCAACTTTCTCTTTGTGTCCACTTTCAAACTAGATTCTATGTCTCCTACACCCCCAAAAGCTGACCTGTGAAAGCATTTTTTTTTTTCAAATCACAGTTGCAGATCAGTGCTTTCATGTCCTAAAAAAGAAAGGAAGCATGTGTTAGTGTTTGAGTGAAATAAATAGTGTGGTCTGCTGCTGCAGGGGCTGCTTACATTCAAAGTGGGCTGCAGAGCAGATTCCAGCCCACACAGTCCTATCAGCATGGGCTCTAAAGATGCTTTTAAAAGTAATATGACAAACTAGAACCTGCTGTTGAGTAAAGCCGGGCTAAGTTTGTCCATAGAAACAGGCTATTCATAGTCTCCCAGGAGTCCTCAACTCCTAAACCTTCTCAAACTTTGTCAGGGTCCACTTTGCATTGCCTACACTGCCTTTTTTGTTAGTACGTACAGTATACATGGAGCTGCAAAACATACATGAAAATGTGCATTCATTTCCAGTGTGTCTTCTTAGTCCTTTGTGTCCTCACACATTCAGACTCACTTCTTTTTTTTTGTCCTCCTTATTAATGAATCAGTCCTGGAAGTCCTTCAGAGAGTTAAGGTTCATTCAAAAAAAGGGGTTTAGGCAAAGCCATTGAATCCATTTGTCTGGTGATATTGAGAGAATGCACCATATTGGGAGGTTGTGTCCTCTGGTTTTATTCATTCAGCTTTCACTTCTGTGCATTATACTTTAGGACTGCAACTATACATTATTGATTATTTCCAGAATTTGGCATGTTTGCTTGATAAATGACTTAAATGATGAATTGATAACCAAAATTGATGATACTTTCTGTCAATCACCCATTTGATTCATTGTCTAAGCCCATGCACTGTTGGGCTTTCTATCATAATTAATGTTATTTCAGTATGTAACATTTTTACTCTGCTATATCTGTAGTATGAATCATATAGAGGATGAGGCTGAGAATAGACCCCCACCACCACCAGCACCACATCCCCACCGCCACCCTCCTGAAATCCCGTCTGGTCTCTCACCTTTATGCCCTCCAATAAACAGAGCTGTCATGGCTGAGATATCTGTGACTCCTCTGTGTTGATTTGATCTGAAGCAAAGCCTTTTTGAATGATGGGACATAGTTGCGGCAGCCAGCGCACATAAATCTTTCACCTGCTGGATATAGACTATATGAGCAGAAATATTCCAGACGTTTGAAAGGCTATAGTGTTGATGACTTCAAGGTATATTTGACATCCAGCGGTGACATGCTATCGAGTGCCGGGCCTTTCCTGTCGATAACATGATCTATCACTTTGTCCCAAAGTTGAGATGCATTACCTGCTTCCTCAAAGGCAACACAAGTTGTTCTTCTATTTCGACGATCCTCAAAAGCTACCCAGTCCCCAGAGGGCTGTCTTCATCTGACACTGGAAGGTAACAGGAGATGGCCTCTACACTGTAACCACAGCCTTGATTGACTACTAGGCCAACAATACCAACCTAATTGAATTATCTGGAACTAGAAGCATCTGTTTCTTGCATTATGGCTTTGAGCGACAACAGGCAGACTGTCCCTTGATTCAATTAAGCACATGTCCTGGTGTTACTACGGGCCGTCCTTTCCCCCCGCTGGAATGTCAGGGTCATGCGCATCAACTCAAACAATCGAAGTCAATAAAAACTCACGGTGGGTGAGAGCTCTCCATCACAAATGAGTCTCACATAACCTGCTGTGGACCACCGGCAGTATTAGTGTGAGAAATTATCCAAACAAAGTCCTCTCACAGCTTAGTTTTCAATAAAAACAACCAGTCAGAAATCTGTTTGGACTCATATCAGTGTTTTACAAGTGAAAATTGATTGATCAGGTCTGTGCTTCTGTGTTTTACTTAATCATATAGAAGAGAGTGAAGCCACTTTGTTTTCTGATTTAGACCAGCTGCGAGCAGACAATTTTGGCACAGAGATCTCTCCCAGTATAGACTGTCATCAGTGTCCCTTGACTTCACTGGGGGTTGCACTGGGGTATGGGGGAAGGGCGGCCTGGATTCCTATGACTGTATAGTGTGCAGAGTGTGTGTCGTTGGTATAAATCGTTCTCTCTCCCTTCTGTGTGGACCTCCACCCTTTCATTGGCTGCTGAATGTTTTGCAGTTTGATTTGATGATTTATTTAGTCTATGCTGACTGATGCATTGACTAGGTGAGGTGGTTGGTCCCTCTGTGTGGTGCTCAGTCGTTTCAGCTCCGCTACCTGGTGTTTGATTCCCATTCAGAGTCGATGAGGACTTCTCCGAGTTGCAAAGCACAGCAGTGCAAACACCGACTCCACTCCACAGTTTGAACAGGAGGGAAGGTCTGCCCCCACCAGACCCATTCACATAATTGCTTGAAGGCTGGGTTCAGTAAACATTGCATTGTTGAATTATAGCCCCAGGAGAGAGGCCATCTTGGCCGATGGGACAATGCTGCACTGAAGTGGCTCGCCCCCTCCTCGAGCACATTGGCACATATGGAGCGCAGGCCGGCGGGCTGGCATTTGTTGACTCTGCAGTGAGGTGTGACTTGGGCCGCTATAGAGGTCAGAGAGGTGAGGACTCTGAACCTGACTCTGTTTCTCAGTTCAGCAGGGGTCCCTCCTGATTTTTTTCCACAACCAAGATTAGTTCTCACTGCAGAGTTTCCTAAACCTTTAATTTGTGGATGCAGATGCAAATGTTATGCTGCTCCTTTTTGGGCCTTCTCATCATTTCACTTCACATATTAAATGTTTTGCATGTCTTACTCCAGGAAAAGTTGTGATGTGGTTGCTGTGATAATTAAACGTTTCAGCATTTGTTCAGGATTTTCTGACCACTTTCTTTGTTTCTGTGTTTATTCCTGTTCCTCTATTACAATGAAAATATTCCTTTTCCATTTGTGCTTCTTCCCCCCTGCAGAGAAGTGAATCTGAGGTCAGTTTTAATTCAGCCTGTAGCTCGATATATGTTCATACAACTTAGTTTTACATTACTAATAATGCTGTTTTGTTTCATATTTTTACTACCTACTAGGCACCCATAAGCTTCCATTCATTTAACTAAAGTATGAATATAAACTTCCATGCAGGTGAAGTGAACTCCATCACTGCATTACTTGTTGTGAAAGTTACAGTACTGTACCATGCTGATGCGGTGCAGGATTTTCAAACTGACTTGTATTTACATCCACATTACAACACAAGGATGATGTTTTTTTTAATTGTAGTCACCTAGATTTGGAAAATGATCAGCGGTAATGAGTGAAGTATGCTTGATTTATAGAAAATCAGCTAAAATTTAGGTATGGCCCTTAAACACCAGTGTGGCCTCATGCCTGAATTCAGTGCTTATTTTTCCTCTCCTTCTGATTCCATGCAGTTTGCAGCCAGTTTGTGTTGTTAGAACATAATCAATGCAGGTATATCTTGAAGAATCCATACTTCCTTTTAACCACTGGGATCAGTGTAACTCATGTGTTGTGATACAAAGTAGGAATCTAGTTTGCAGAGATGCATCAGAGCCTTAAAGATGGACAAAATATATTTGAGCTTTTCACCCCACCCTCGCCTGGGACACACCCTCACACACACACACGTGCACACACAAACTAATGTCTTCTCACAATAGACTGTGTTCTGTGGCTGCAGTAGCGTTGCTCTTTCATGCCCAGCGTCTCATCCGTGTCAGACAGAAGAGCCGACTCCAAACACAGCTGCACCTCAGCTGGTACAGAAGCGAAGCTGTGCATGTGCTGACATGAGCACGCATACTCTTGAGTCGGCCTTGTTGTAACTAGAGTCCCACTCTTTCCATTCACACCTCTTCCCACATTTATGGTTTCCCTCTGAAGTATAAGTGTGTGGACGGCTTTTGTTTCACAGTTTAACGAGCTTCATGTGGAAGAAACTTTACGTTTGAATCTAGCTCTTTTGGAGGTTATGCATTTTAAGCTATCAAACCTTTCTGATTAGCACACCTTTATTTTCACTTTGATAACACAGTGTATTCAGCACACCTCCAAACATGGAAGGAAATAATATGTTTACATTCCTGTCTGTTGTTCCAACAATACTTGTTAAAGTATTAGTTGACTGTAAGATTAGGGTGGTGTGAAAGCACTGCGGCCTTGTGATCAAAAATAAGCCACTACCAATTTCTGGATTTTGCTCCATAACGAAACCTTAAGAATCACTACAATATCATGTTCACTGTCCTCTGTTGTATGATATGTAATTCTTCATATGCAGAACTTGCATGGAGGTATTGATAGCAGACAAGCAGTTGCCCTTTGGCTCCCTTTTTTGAGTAATAGATGCTTAAAGTATAAAGTAATATATCACTCTTCATTCCTGCGTTATGGAGCTACAGGTGCAATAAACCCAACAGAGTTCATGGTGAGGTCACAGGATGTCTTGAGGACACAAGACAGTCTGCACCAACAGCAATAAAAAACAGCTAATGGTCAGAAACTATGTGTGGCAGCAAATCACAAATGTCTTCTTTCTCCCTCACACTCAGTGCTTGTAGTATGAAAAGTATTGAAATGGTAGTTCGGTTTTTCTGAATATAAGAAAAGCGACCTGTTTGTTCAGTTTGGAAAAGGGTTAATATCAAGTGTTTTCATCCTCCTTTTGTTACATGAGTGGCGAGCAGGTTGTTCATCAGATGCACTTTAATGCCGGCCGTCAGTCTGCTCCTCTGGAAATGGTGAGCTTTAAATTTAACTCGAGTTGCTCAGCTTGATAAGGAGAACAAAAGATTGTAATAGACTGGCACAGACTGGCTGATTTCCTCATCTTAAACAGCCTTCTTCAATCTCTTCACATTGTATTAGCAGTCTTTTACCCAGCCTGCACCCCAGCTCGCACTCATTAGAGATTCATTGAAATGCTAAGTTAACTGTATTGCACTTTCCCTTTGAACGTGCTCTATAGTTGTCTGTGCCCTATTGAATCTGTCATTGTCTTCCCCAGCGGCATTGATGTGAAGTCACTTCGCTCAAGGGAGCTGCTGCATTGTCTTGTATGGTCCCTCCCACCTTATACAGCTTCTCTCGATGGGGGTTGCTGCCCTTTGACGCTTTTGTATGTCGTGAGCAGAGTCCTTAAGTTTGTTAAAGGAATGCTATCAGTCTTTTTTTCGTCCATTGTCTTTCAAAACCAGGTCTGACCCTCATATCCCGTGAAGTGTTTGTAGAAAATCCCACCCTGGTGTCTTATCAGAGCTGATGATTTCTCCCTCCCTGCCTCCACTTCCTCTCACTGAACAAGTCTCTACCTGCCATACAGAAAGGCTTCTATCTCTGCAAGACTTTATTGTAACCTTAAGAAGATGCAAATTCGCCTAAGCTGTTGTTAAACCCTTAATGTTCACCGAGGGAGGTCGGCAAGTGGAATTTTGCAGGATTAAGAGTGTAATGGCTCAGTGAAAAGTAAATACAGGGAAAACACTGGCTTCCCCTTTGTGCTAACTTTTATTTAATTCAGGAGCTTGTTCGTAGGCAGTCATACAAGATTACTGCTCCTCAGGAGTCTAATTAGATGACTTCACCAATGAAAGGTTTTGTGTGTTTTGAACACCGGCGCTGAGGAGCTGCTTTTTTTTTATAATGATCTACAGCGAATTTGAAGACTGTGAAAATCTTTACTGAAAAATCAATTCAGTTATTGTCTGGCCTAAGATAATCATAATACTAGATGAGTTTAAAGTCTGTCTCTTCCAGCACATATACCAGCTTTAGACCAAAACAATGTGGTTTACACGGGTTTAGCATTAGGTTTGCCAACCTCATTATCCTAAAAGCCCTTTTTGTTGTAATGTTAAAGGTGAAAACATACTGCTTTGAAAGTGCAAACAAGCATGTAAGCTAAGCAGTTATTTTAGAAGGAGCAGTCTGATTATACATTTTTTCATATTACACTTATAGGACAAACTCGCTGTATGCTGCAACACCAGAACAATGCTGTTTCTTTATTTCCATTTCTTTAACTTGGATCATCACCTGGTGAGGATGCTGACTTTTGACCTGTTAGTTTTAGCCTCAGTCTTTTTACCTCCAAGCGCATATTCAAGACCCCTTTTACATGAGTCTTGTCTATAAAATCCCCATTAAAAAGTCAGCCTGAGACGCCATTTTCAACTGATTCATTGAGCTAAAGTTAGTTTAATTAGCTTGTTATCTAATGCTGAAAAATTTGATTGTGACAGTTGTTGATTCACCTGGTAAATTTGACTGTCACTAATGGGGGCAAAGCGTCAATCAATTTTGGGGTATGAAGACCTCTTGATACCTTTCAACCCAATACCATTACAGACATAGTGCACAGCAACAACAAACAGGTAAAGTGCTATAAAATGTCAGCCTTTGAAGCCACTTTTGAAATATGTGCCATATTGCTTCTGGTTTATGGAGTTCAGTTCTCAGGTACTGGGTCTTCGCAGTGCCCCGCACTGAGGCTGCCGAGGCCCTCAGGAGAGACGGGAGGAGGAGGAGGAGGAGGAGGACTGCAAGGGTCTGGTCTGTGTTATCATGTCAGCTGCCATCCCACGAGACATAACAACTGTTTTACTTTGTTATACACACACACACACACACACACACACACACACTCGGGCACTTTGTGTTCTCACAGGTATTTTAATTTTCACCCTCTGTCCTTTCCTCTTTCTGCTCACTCTTGTTTGTAGCTTTTACTGTTGACCGAATCTCAGATTCCTGCACATTGTAAATAAGCGGTAAACCGGTATTTCTATCATTTCTATCCACCTGACAGCCTATTTCTCCAGTTACAATGACGGCAATCTGGACAAGTGATTGGCTGCATGATGAGATATCTTTAGAGCTGAAAGGCAAATGAGTTTGTGGTTAAGAGGTTGCAGTCAGGCTATTGTTTTGGTGCAGTGGCTTGTGATGGTCTAAAAATTTGTCCCTTGCTGAGTCACCATCCTGTCGGGGAAATGAAACCTGGAATTATCTACAGGACAAGAGGACCCCACTTCCCCTGAAGCAAAGTTTATTCAGGCTTTCCTGTGTGTGTTTCAGATGTCCTGCTCTATATATGCTGAAAGAAATAACCCAGTGTATTTGTTGTTTTTCCAACCCCCATACCCATTTTTTCCCTACTTAAATCTTTGTTCTCTCTGAAGTATGTTTATATTTGAAAATCCTCATAATCTGTCGTTTATCTGTATTCATATCCCAACAATCAGGTCGTATTTAAACATCTTCCCTGCAGTCTTTTTTTTCATGCAGTAAATATATAGAAGCATTTATCACAGCGAGATCTACTTCATTTGGAGTGTCTGTCAGCTGGTCACACAGTGTAGTAGCAAAGCTGCACAGAAGTTATCACAAGTCTTCATAACTTGGCAACAAACATACTGGAACTAAGGATTAATAAATTCCCCTGGACTTAATTATGCCAAAGTACAAGCCCTTGTTTTTATTTTCCTCTCTCAGCTTGAATGTGATATTTGGATTTTCCATCACAGTGGGCTTCAGCTGAACAGGAGTGCTTGGTTGGAAATATTTTCCATCCAGGTTTGCTGCTTTTGAAGATGCACGTTCCATGCCAAGAGCCAAACTGTGTTGTCATGGAAAAACCCTTTGATTCAGACACACACCCACAGACTCATTCACATCCTGTATTTTAATGAAAAGTAAATATTACTTGCATCAAATCAAAGAGACTTTGACCTGATCTCTGGCAGTATTAATGGAGCAGGAAGCTTGTACTCATCTAAGTTCTGCAGATGCAAATCTTTGACTGCATCAGAAGGGACACGATAATACATCATTCTTATTATGATAAGCCAAAATATGTAATGGAATACTTAATATTGAATTAAATTACAAAACATACTGTTGCATGACCTGCAAATTAGTTTGCTGGTGTATGAAAAAGCTGTTGACCGGTAAATTTGCTTGCTGAGATGATGACTGTCACTATCAGATTTCATCAGCTGTAGCTAATTATGTTAATTCCATAAGTTGGTTGAAAATGCTGTCGCCAGCTCACCTTTTCATATTTCTTATTTTCAAATTAGAACCCTGTGAAAGAGGTCTTGTGGCATTAATAGCTACATATATTCATACTGTGCTAAAAGACTGAGGCTTAAGCTGCATGTCCCAGTCAGCATCCTCAGCAGATGATGATCCTTGCCCTGGAAATAAAGAAACAGCGTTGTTCTTGTAGTGCAGTGGATAACTAATTAGTCTTACTTTAAGTATGATATGAATAGTCCAGATTGTTTTTTTTATTCTATCATAACCGTTGGCTGCTTTGCTTACTTATTTGCAATGTTAGATAGCATCCAGGACCTGCTTCCACACAGATGATGTTATAACGGCGGTTTAACCAGTAATCAAACGAATGTAGGTAGTCAAAATTCTGCTTTTGCAGTATCACTCTTACTACGGCCCCATGCACAGCACCTGCATGTGGAGAAATCCAAAGATTGACAGGCGGATGTTCTGAGTTATGGTTCCCGAGCTATGACTAGACAACAATTGCTACTTGATGGAGTGGTTTAGTGAACGGCCAGTTGCACTATTTTTTCAAACAACTGAAGTGGTTTTCATGAGTCTCACTACCAAGGGATGCATGTTTTTTTGTGAAACAGCTTGGAGACTTCTGCGAGAAGTCGTAGGACTGAAAACCAAGCCATTGATAAGAATGGAATGTGGACCCTGTTGGTGGTCGATCGTTTCACTAGATTAAAATCACAGCTTCTTGTATTCTGCTGGAAACCATCATCATTGAGTCTTCAGATCATTTTGAAATACACTTGTCTTGAAGCTGATCCAGATCGCCATCAGGAAGAAGCCGAGTGAAGAGTTTCAGATTTTATCTTTATTCATGTAGACTATTGCCAGTGAAATACAAAGAATTTCAAAGACTCCTTCACCACCACACTGACTAAAGTAGTTAAGCATCCATCATGTGCCCAGAGGGTTGACATTATGCGGACTACCCGGTACCTGGCAGGCCTATTGAAGCTGAAGGTCGGCCTTGTAAAACAGTTGGTAAGGCAAGGGGAATTTCTGTGGTTTTAGACTAAAGTGGCTGTATATAATTTTCTCTCCACCCAAACCATCTGTTGATCCCATGGAATGAGGAGTCATCTAAATACTCAGCTTAAAGGCTTGTTTATGCACTTCTGAAACTTACTGTTTGATCACAGATGGTGCAGTTAGAGACACCAACAGATGAGGAGATAAATTGGAAAAATATTATCATGAAACCCAGCTGAAAGTTCATCACTGTCTATGTGTCACATTTCTGACATAGCAATATATAATCCTGCAGAAGCATGCATCAGCCTGTGTTCTCGGTTAAGACATACAGTTTACAGTAAGTAGCTGTTGACCACCAACAATGTCTTTACAACACCACATCACTCAAGACCGAGTCATGGGAACAGCAGCTATTGAACAGTGCAGGTTTTTAAAAAATCAGTGCACAGCTGTCAGGATAATGGTTCAATTCTGACACTCATGAGTTCATTTCAGATTTCATTCCTTGATCTCTTTTTATAACCATGAAAGGTACGCATATTGGATTTGCTAATCTAAATTACAATCTTGTTTGACCTTGATGTTGGGCTGGTTGATTAATTGAATTTTATTTTCAATTACGAGTTTGACATCCAATGGTTATTAAAACTAGATAATAAAGATAAAAGATGCTGTATTCAAACATGTAGATAGATATACTTTATGTATACTGTTGGCTATTTCTATGAGTATCATCTTGGGTGATGGAGGAAATTATCATAATTAGCTAATACCTTTACATCTGAATGCTGTTGTTTCAATTATGTCTACCATGGTCATGGGATTTCTGGGTAGCAGGGGGATGGAGTTGGGAAGTATGTAGGTTGTACTAGCAGTTTTTAATGATGTTCGTTTGCCGTTTTGTGTCTGTTTTTCTGTTTGTTTGTCTGTTAGAGGGTGGGAATCGAGTGGGTTGGTCGGAGAAACGAAAGGGAATTTTGAAAGGGTTTTGTACCACATTTTGTCTTGTTTGCCATTTGTGAGTATAATGGTGCTTCTCTTTCCATATACGAAGAATAAAGAATCGATCACAAAACAAAAAGAAAACAAGACAATCAAGATAAAATGATTAGTGTGCTACATGTCCTTATGCGATGATGCACTTTTGCCACTCCCTTATATTTAACATATTTAAAGTTAGAGGAAGGAGGGGAATACTGTTAAAATGCACTTTTTCAGTTAAATAAATTGATGATGTTTACAAAGTTAATGATTAATCATGTTAAATAATCGTGACCAAAATAATCATGATTTATGACTTTTTTCCACATTTGAGCAGCTCTACCTTGATGTTCTTCTGTCATTATCAGAAACATTGAAGGCTTTACTTTTCTGTTCGTCTTCGTGTAGGCAGCACCTCCGGCCAACTCAGGCAATTATTGCTTTAAAAGGGGTAATTAACTGGTTCTTCCCCTGAACCGAGGGCCTGTGTGATTTATGTGGACTCTGAGCACATAGAGGAGGCTCTCTCAGCTGTGCCAGAACGAAGAGGCCCTGTCTTCCCTACCAGGCTCCACCTGCTGAGCCTCTATTATGACCCTGTCGTGGGTACAAGGGGTGTAGATGGGGGCACACTGGGGCTAAAATTTGGCACAAACACGAGACAACAGACTGCAGTCAGATTCTCTGGCGCAGACATCAGTCTTGCCTTTTGGGCACATGGTTAACTTCAGTCTGTTGTTTCACCGCGGCTGGAAAACAAGATTTGAGGCCGATAATAGAAGAATGAGAGCCAAGATGTTTTTTCATGCCTATTTGTTATTTAGAACAGGCCGGCCAGACAGTGAGGATTAGGGTCTGATCAGTCCAGGGTGCTGTCTTTCTGAGGTCAAGTCAGCAGTATTGCTACAGCCCAGAGGTGGAGATGTCCTTCTGATATCATACACCCACCCATATATATATAGAACTGGTTTACATAATAATTTAAACCTAACCATTATAAATATCCTGATGCAGATCTGTTCTGTCTGCTGCCTGTTGCTGATAGCTGTCATGTCCGAGGCCTCTGAAATACATTTCAAAAAAGCAAAGAAGGCCTTTTGCACCTTCCTTTGCTCAGCACTCTTGAATATCACCCCTGAATCTACATGTTTATGTTCGATGTAAAATATGTGTATGGAAACTGACACTTCAAAATGTGTTGCACGCATCAGTGATATTGAGTTTTTGAATGGCAAGCATGAGCCGTTGTGTAACACTAATCATAACTGTTCATGACATCCATTCAAAATACTGGTATAATTTTTCAAACATAAACTTAAAAAAAAGATGAATTATATTTTAAACATGCATTATCAGTCATGGCTCATCCTGCTCTCATCCAGCCCCCTGGGCAGGAATACTTGGAATGAGTGTTGGCTGATGTGAATACCTTAAGGTTCACTTGAAAAAAATGCAAGCAAAATAAATTATAATGTATTTTAATACAACATTTTTATTCATGTAAAGATGCAGTTGTGTTATTGCTCCTTGCCTGAGACAGCAAAGTTTTAGCATAAAGAACCGTCAGCAAGGTCAGACAGAGTGATGTAACCTCACTGGTGAAAGCTCAGTCTTAAATTATCCTCTTTCTGCTCTTTTTCCTTGAAAGGTCATGAACTGGCTTGTGCTGGCTTGTCTATTAGCACAGTGATGCGTCACACGTAGAGCCGAGTGCAGTTTGTTTCACTGCCTTCTGTTGTATATCTGACTGGTTCCCTCCGTTGATTAAACACTGGAGCTCTGTGTATTTTCACACGATCACACAGGACCCTTGCCTATAATTACCTCTTATTATAGTAGGGAATGGATCCCTCACATCTGCTTCCAATGAATGGCCAGGTTAACCCTCCTGCTTTCTTGTATTATTGCATAAACTCCTGGCTAACAGATGTCTTTGTAGGTCTGAGCACACCTTCAAATTAAGACCTGTTGTTGAATTATGAGGACAGGTGAAATTTGTCTGTCAACTGTTCGGAGGAAGATACTCCCAGACTTTGTTTGTGGTTGTCAGATGTTGGCCCTAGGGTTTGTTTTGCAGTTGGTACAAAGCCATTTCTTAAGTCTCTATATGACTTTAATGTCGAGTGTTATTAAAGTTAATTATCTGGTAAAGTTTTGTTCCCCCTGCAGCATTGGTGTAAAACCGATCACTCTAGAAAAACGAAATCACAAAAATTTCTCAGGCCGAGCCAAACAGCCCTCTTCCAGCCAATCAGCAACAGGTGGCGTTCATGCTCATGCACAGGACATGTTAAGAACGCAACATATCAACATCGATGAGGCTTTCCAACAGTGGAGAGACTTTCAAGAGTTGAAAGGCCTGAAGACAGATGCAAATTAGTGTTGCTGTGTTTTGCTCATGTAATGTTTGTGAATCATCTGCCAGGTATCATTAAATTACTTGCCCACAGACATTCAGCTTACTTTCTATTTTGCCGAGATATGCTGTTTTTGTGATGTCAGCTATAGTAGCAGGAGATTTGTTTGCATGTTTGCCGCATGCTTCTGAAGGAGCGCTGAAGGGAGAGTGTATTTGTCTGGGTGTTGAGTTCAAATATTAACAATCTGTCTCCAGGATGACTCACCCCGCCTTTAAATAATGACAGTTTTTATACTTTAGGGGGGATCCATGATAACGTCATCTGTAGTCTGGAGTGCTTCAGTCAGGTTTAATTAAGTATTCAAAAGCACAATATAACCTCTAATGCCATTGGTAATTGACATACACGTTGAAACATGTGATAACAGTTAAGTTAATGGAATAATGGCTCCTGTTTAATAGACACATCTTTTTAAAGTTAACTGCTGACTTTTACGTCCTGCCCCTGGCTAATTGTACCAGGAGCCTTTTACAATCGTTAGAAAACCTCTGGTGAAGGTAAATGTCTGCAATGAAGGGCCTGTGGTCCCGATTAGCTACCCAGTGGTGGGATTATTGTTCATTAGTTTAGGCAAAAACATAAAGGAATATTATGGTGATGTTTCCATTTCAGTCGGTGTTATACTCCAACAAAGGCGGTTAAATAAAAGTGAATGTTGCAACACAGCTAATAAACTACAATGGCATCCTCCATTTTGGATTCTCTGTTCACTCAGAGGTCAGCACTCAAGTCAGAGCAGCTTTCTGTGGGTCAACAGCATGAAATTCACATGTCAAAGTGGGTCTATCTGCTGCGGCTCCACATCTGTAGAGTTAAAAAAAAAGACCACAAAAATAAAATCCAGGCTGTGAAAATTCATACCCATGTTATTATGAGTAAAGTAATAGAGATTTTCTAACATACTGTAAAGTCACAATTATTAATTTTGATCCAGTCTGTTTTTGTCTGTTTACACTGTTCTGAACTTGCATTTAGATATTGTTCTGCTCTGAACATGCAGGAGGTTTATTTTGGGGACGATCTTGTGAAGGAAAGAAAGTGTTTAATTTAGCTAAGGGATTTTATTCACCTCTCAACACGTCAGATCCAGCGGGCGTGGTTCTGTCTGGGGGAATTCCTTCCCCTAAGTCCATCAAGGAAAATGGGATATCTGTCAGGCTTACTGATGTGCTCTTTTATCACACTTACTATCCAGGTATAGATGCTGCCTGCTGTCTAAACAGCATTTAAACCAGAGGAGCTTGAATTTTGGTATGAACTGACTCATTTAATGAATATGTTTGTTTCAGAGAAAATCATTGGCTTTTTAAAATCAATCTGTGAATCATGACATCTGAAACCACATCACAGCCTGCAGTTCAGTCTGCGTGATAGACGGGTGAATGGTCCCTGCAGGGAAACAGTCTAGACAGGAAGATTCCCAGTGTAGGTGACTTAATATACTGTAGGTTATTTTGCCAATACAGTCAGCAACTACAGACAGAATGTCATAGCTGTTAAACATACGTCATACTGAAATTGATCCCAATGGGAGAGGTAGTGATTATTAATGGAAAAAGCAAGAACAGGGCACTCAGCAGCAGCATATAGGTGTAAAATTAAAATACCTGTGATTTTGTTAGATGTATTTGAATGTTTTTACTCATCCATGGTAAGACACCGTGCTGGAAAAGTCAGAGACATCTCATGAGGCTCTTGTTGAGCCCCTTGTTGACCTTGGACAAAAATAATGACGCGAGTACTGTTTATCTCCCATCCAGCAGCTTTTCCCCCGGCCCTCATTCATGACCATATCTTCATCCTGCACTCTCTCAGTTTGCTTATCCAAAGTCTGTTCTGAGACTTAGGTTTTGGCTAGCTTGGATTTCCATACTTGTTTCTAAAGTTGGAGGCATTGCTGCAGTATGAGGAAGTTCTTGTTCAACTGTTAAAACAGCAGCTGCCGAAACTGATTTTTCTCATAAATTCTTCCCATTAAGAAGGGAGTGACTGACTGCTTCTGTCCAGACCAATTATATATATATATAGAAGTAAAAAAATGAAAGTTATACATGAGTCTAATGGAATGGCCAGTGGATACCCTGAGTAATATAGGTAAGCTAATCCTATTTATAGGGTTGGGATTTTCTAAACCAGACAAAACAAAAGCGCTTTACACCTGGAGAAATCCAACCTTCACATCGCTCGGATTCCCCAGATCCTTCTTCTTGAACCAGCCTCCAGAACGTAATCCAGTTCTTTGCAAGTGTCCTGCCCCTTGATCCTTTGTCAGGGGGTGACAGAGGGAGTCTGAATCAAGGGTTTAAAACCTGTGAATGGAGAAGGTGGGAGCCAATCAGAATGAAGGCATTTTATGCCGACAAAGTGGGCACCTGATCCCCTCTCACATGCCGAACCCAATAATTGGCTTCAGGAATGTTCACATTTCTCTGCTTTAGGGTATCGTTAAGGAAAGCAAAGCTCACTGGCTTTTTGGAGGGTGGTTAAGATTTGCCTTGATCCTTGGATTGGGGGAAATAAATGACTTCCTTCACCAAACACAGAAGACAACCTACAGGAAAGTCCCTTGTTAGGCTGAAGCTTAAGGTCACTTCTCTGCTGGAGTGTGGGTGGATTTGCTTCAAAACATTTTTGCCTATTTTTGGTCATTAAAAATTGGATGCTGTCAAAACAAAGTTGCTAAATCACTCTGTTCTGGAGGGAGAAAAGGCAAAGTATAAACAGAAAACTGTTCCATGTGTAATATCTTTTAACTAATGTTGCATGTTTTTACCTAGTTTGAGGAGGTCTTGAGTCGTGTGCTGCGCAGATGTGGGTGTGCCAGTATGCTGAGCAACAGTTGGCTGTGCCTGCCACCACTCAGAGCACTTTCTGAAACATGGCTTTCTTCAGTGTTTATTGGTTCTTGTCCAGGCCTAACCTCAAATGGGGAGGCGAGGGGGCTGCCAACCACAGCAGCAGAAGGCCTCCTGTACTGAAACTCTCTGATGATAGATCTGGAAAATGCATGTGCAGAGTTTTACATTGGGGAAAGCCTTGCACAAAAGCATCTTTGAAAATGTTGGCCAAATTGAATTCAAGCTGCTACGGACAGCCATTAAACACATTCTTACTGTATGCTCTTACTGTAATATCTGGAGGCTCTGGGGAATGTGCAGCAAGTCTACATGTCTTTTAAACCCTGTTTGTGGCAGGTAACAACTTACTACTGTTTTGTTTAAGTATAAATGTTGATGCAATTTAAATGAAAATGGCATTAGTAAACATGATTTTTCTGAAGTGGCACAAAGATCTGCTCACTGGACCTTACTGTGTTCTGTCCTGCACCCACACTGGCTGCAGGGCCTGTGGAGGAGGGTGTAATAACACCTGCAGCTACGCAGCTCTGAGGTATTTTTTTTTTTTTTATCTCCCCCTGGAATTCCACTTCTGTTCTCCTTGTAGATCTCCTGTTTGAATGGGAACTCAGTCAGTGGTGGTCCTTGACATAGATTTTTACAAGTCACCTGCCTCACTTCATCCTCACTGACACCTTGCAACATTAAATCATTGCTGGACCCACTGCTGCCTTTGAGAATTGTTAGTTGTGTTAACAAGCATTCACACAACTTTCCATGATCAAAATGAGAGCATCAGTTTGTATCAGGATGATGTAAACCGCCCGCAGCTGTTGAACTTCTGAGGCAAACACGCCTCAGGGTGTGAATTTTCAGCCTTCACCAGTTCCCCCAGAAAGCACAGACAGTGTGCTCTTTCCAGCTTTCTTCAGAACCAAATCTGAAAAAAACAAGCGTGGATGACTCGGAAAATATGCTGGCATTTGGAAAAGATGGAAAATACATAAATGGTTATGTTTGTTGCTGGTGAATTGGCATTGTTCTGCCAAAGCACACTGAGTGCAATGTGGCAACAGCTGAGGGCATTCATAATAGAGTTATTTGTAATGACCCATAACTGTGACTACTTTAAAAGAGGGTTCAGCCACAATGCTTTCCCATGTCTGTTGTGAATAAATTAATTTTTTCTGCAGGAGAAAGAAGAGCCAGTGTATGGAGGGTAACCCCATTTCCTCTTGTGGTCCTGCAGGCCAATTAATATTGTTCATACTTTCTCTTTGTGCTGTCCCCTATAAAGGATGTGACATTGTTTTCCAGCCATACATGTTGTAAATTGTCTATTGTAGGAGTCAGTTAATATGGACATTAAACAGAAAGAATAACTTACTCATTTCTTTTTGATCTGACAGGTCAGGTTCGCTACCTGAATGAGTGACTTCATGCATAATCAAAAAGTAGGAGCACCATCCACAGCATTATTCAGCTAAAAAAAATGAAATTACAGCAACACTGGATGCTGTTGTTTATGCCTGAAGACAAAATGAGTCCATCATCTTTTTCTTAAGGTAGTATCAGATGACACTCCGGTGCAAAATGACCATTATAAATGGGTCTGCAGAGTGTAAGTTGTGTTTCAGATTCCTTGTTAATCGTCGACTCTGGGCGCCTCGCCCATCATTCTCATGTGGGTATGTTTTTATCTGGTAATTTGAGATTGATGTAAAAGATTAGACAACCCTTTTTATGCCCGTCTGTGTTGGCTGTGATCAAAGTTGACCTTTTCTTGTTGCCCATGGATATTTTGTGGTGTTCTGCAGGTGAGATCAGGCCAGATCTGATTTCTCCCACTCTGTTCTCTTGTCTACTCCCACTTTCGGCTTTCCCATGGTGCACAGGTTAGCAAAAACAGCTGTCAGGTAATTTCCAATGGGGAGGATGGAGGGGGCTCTTGAAAGATGAGGATAACCTCTGAAATTCTCTCCCTCCTCCCTTTGATGATTTTGTCAACATCAGGCTACATTGTCTTGTTTGCTTTACAGCGCCGAACATCTGGAGAGACAGCCATCTTTTCTGCTCCAGCCCCTATTATGCTTATATTAATGGCATAAACAACTGAGAGAGAATATTTTTTGTTCTCACATCCCGTCACTTCTGTGGATTCTTTTTTTTTTTAGTCTTGGCAGAGCTAACAGAGTATTATTGAAAAAGTGGTGGGAGAAAAAGAAAAGGACTTTGATGTGCAGATGGCGCCCGACAAAGAATTCTCTTCAGTTAACAGCAGGTTTTGTTGTGATGTTAGAAGCTCAAAGTACATCTTGGGTTACCAAACAAAGACCGCTCAAAACTCATGGTTTGAGATGCTCAACATGTTGGAACTGTTCTGCGTTCCAAAAGCCTCACCATGGTACCCTGCCAAATCCCAGTTAATTATGAGATCGCCATCCCAAATAGCATGACCTTGGGAACTGGTGAAAAGTGGCTTTACCAACATGAAATTATTCCCTCTGGCCAGGATGCCCAGAGGGTATTCTCTCCCTGGCCAAAGCCTCTGGATGCTATTCTGTTCTCACCAAATCAGCTCATGAGCAAACTATTATTGTAAAGATGCAAATTATTTCATTTCTGCACCTCAGTGGAAAACTTTACATATGTTCTCACTCCAAGGATCCAATTAGTTCCAGAAATGGTTGCATAAGCTGTGTACTTAAAAAAAGATTTTGTCTACTTAGCCCACTTTTCCCACACAGTGTAACCATGAACTAATCAAGTATGATACACAAGAGGGGAAGTGAGTTGACAGGCCGAGCTGGTTCTGGCCTGTGATTATGTGGGACAATGTGAGCGTGGCCAAGTCAACAGGTGGTGTCAGATTAGTTGGTCCTTAGGCGAGAATGAGCGAGAGAGGAAGAGAGGAGGGTAAATCTAACACTGCCGTCGCCATCAGTGCAGGGAAACCAGAGCTTAATCACAGAGCCATCAAACAGCTGCTGCTACTTCCTTTCTAAAGTCGAGCTGCCAAAAAAAACAGCGCTAGAGAATCTGCTGTTATGTTTAAAAAAAGATTGGTTAAAAAAATGCACATCACATACACACTTTTTTTTTTTTTCATGGTTCCACCACTTTGGTGCAGACTGAAATATCTCAATTACTATTAAATGGATTGCTGTGAAATTTTATACAGTTTTATGGTCCCCAGAGGATGAAGCCTAATGACTTCGGTGATCCCCTGACTTTTCCTCCAGTGTCTCCATTCTGTTGACATTTTTGGTTGTTAAGTGAAATTTCTTGACAGTTGTTGGATGGATTGCCATGAAATTTGGAACAGATACCCATGATATCCAGAGGATGAACCCTCATAACTTTGGTGATTCCCATACTTTACATAAAGCACCATTAGCAGGTAACTTTTCCATTGAAATATCTACAAAATTGATTGGCCACACAAATGGTCATTCTGTAGGGATGACATCGTCAGTGTCTGTTGATTGATCACTTCTTTGATCCAGACTGACATATAACTGGATTGAAATTAAATTTTGTACAGGCATTGATGGTACTCAGAGAATGGATCATAATGATTTTGGGGATCCTCTAGCCTTTTCTGAACCACCACATTGAAGTCGACATTTTAATATAGTGAATTGTCTCAACATCGACGAAATGGATTGTAATGAAATTTGGTTCAGACATTCATTTCCCCCTCAGGATGAATTATAACAACTTCATCCCTTTTCATCTAGCTCCATCATTAGGTCAGCATTTTAGTTTGTCCAATAGTTTGCTTTATGCAAATACACGCAAATATAAATACATGCAAAACTACTGACATTCCCATCAGCCTCAGCTGCACTTTGTCTAATGTGCTGCATTTTCATATAGAAATACATTTTAGTCTGTATTTATACGTATAGTACATATAGAGAGAGTATATTTGGTTACATATTACAATTGAGCTTAAGGTCATGAAGAATATGTGGGTTTTTCTCCAGTGCTAGTAATTATACTGTATAGTGTAACTACTGTATGTATAGCATTTGTAAATGGATCCTCTTTGTCCACATAAATCCTCAGTTCTTTTGCATTAATTTCCTGCAGCTGAGACTCAAGTCAATCTTTGTCCTGAAGTGCAATGTTTAGTTTAATGTTCGGGCACCTCAGATGCCGGATCCCTCTGAGTTCTCCAGAGGAAGGGAAAGCAGACATCTTAAGTGACACAGCAGCGCTGTCAAAGGGTCTCTTTCTGTTATAAATAAACAGGCCGGGTCTGGTCAACCCGGAGCTGCTCTTCCCCTCCGAGCTGCCGCCAGTCTCTGCACCTCGCCTGTCAGCTGTCATCTGGGGGAACTGGATCTGGCCCCTCAGTCCCCTCCTCCCGGCAGGTCACTCTCTCAGAAATGTTACCGGAAACACACACACTATTTATAGACCCAACGAATTACTCTCACAGTGTTTATGTTTGATGCGACATGCAGTTCAGGTGAGGCAGGATTTGCTTGTATTTTTACAGTTACACGTGTCATTTTTCATCATTCTGCTTTTTTGTCTTTGCTGTCAGTTAAGCATTTTAACTCTGCCTTGTTTTCCCTGTTCAGGCATAAACATTCATTGGGATATTTTTCTCACAATAAGAGTCCACAGTAGTTTTAAGAGCTAAACCTCCAATCCAGTAAATTTGCCTTTCCCACAAACCACAGAGCCCTGTTAAAACAGAATAGCTTCATTCCTGGCTGAAACAGTAGGCTGATAACTGTGTGCCTCTTAACAAGGTGTGTCTCCAGTGTTTGCGTTCATGTGTGCAGCCGTCCATGTGTGTTTGTGTGCATTTCTTAATACCTGCATGTGTAAATGAGGGGGTGGTTTTAGGGCTTTTGTTCACTGATGGTGGGGGCCCTCGCTGGACGAGCTGTGGCCGTGATTCTAGGTGGTCTGTTGATGCAGGGTCCTGCTGGGGCCCCTGCTGGGGTGATAATTGAAAAGACGGCGCTTTTGAGGGTGTCAACTGGGCCTTCACGCCTAGGGATGTTTGGGTGGAATGTGTTCACGCTCTGTTATCCCACCCACAGTGAAAAAGTAATACAGTATAGCTTTTAAAAACACTTTGAGCAACCTGTGAAATAGCCTAAAGAATATTAGTTTGGGAATATCCTTGCTCAGCTGGAAAAAAAAACGTGCTCTTAGCAATATTATAGTGACTTGAACTCCTTCTCTGTCTTTCAAACTTTTAAAATGATAAAAACAAACATCAATCGGGGGACTTGTGAGGCTTTGCTCTACTCCAAGTCTTGTGATTCTGCTCTCATCGAGGCTGAAAAAAGCCCATCACAGATAACGTTTCGGTTACTGTTAGGCCTGGGTGTCTTGTTTCACAGCCTGCTTATGATCTCTGCTGTCTGTCTGGTCGTGGTGTCGCCAGGCTGTGACCTTTGGCCTGAAATACAAATATCGTGACTCATGCCCAGTTTGCGAATTGTGCTATTTGCAGCGGATTCAGACAAGGGCAGAGATGACACACATAAAGTAAAGTACAGATAGTTCCTTCAAATTACTCTAAGCCTTGTTTAAATATGTGTGGGATATCTGACAAAGCTTTATTTGGTGCATCAGAATGCAGAGTCAGTGTCAGTCACAGAAATGTGTGCTAAACTTGCAGGAAATGTAATTGTGCAGTAAATCCGACACTAAGCATGCAAAAGTTAAAACTAATTCTTGTTTTTATCACAACAACCTGCTGGTCTTGCTAGCATGTACAACTGCACACGTGTGTCCATGGCGGGGGTTTGTTCGTTCATCCCTCCTGTTCCATTGCTCCCTGCAGCAGAGTGAGAAAGAAAAAGCTCACAGACAAATTGCATTTCTTTTTAAAATTTAACTGTGACTCTGTAGACATCCTTTCTTGCTCTGTGTAGCTGCACCACGTACACAAGTCTGCACAGGCTGGATGCTTATTTTGACATGCCTCCCTAAACAGCGAGTGTTGGTTTAAAAGGAGCTGAGTGTGTGAGGCTGTGTAGCTGGAGGCGCTGCTTTCTTTCCGCAGAGAGTTTCTGAATCTGGTTGTACCTCACATGGAGGGAGGGGGCAGACATAAAAATACAACAGACTCTCTTATAACATTTGGATTTATTTGATCACATCAAGGCGTGGTGGCTATGATTTTCCATGCTAATAGTAACAGACAAGATTTACATCTCAGCTTTTGCCAACTGAAGGGGAACTCCACTGACTCCACACATCAAAATATGTTTGCAGGTTTTGGGTAGAACTACTGCATATATGAACAAAGTTGTTGCACAATATCAGACTAATTGCACAAGTTGAGCTGCTAGTAGCGTAACACATCTGAATCTCCAACTGATCTGTCAGTAACTGAGTTGCATTGTGGATAATGTAGGCGCCAGGCATTGGCAAGAAAGAAGAATGCATGGAATAAAAATGAAATCTGGTTCTGCTGAATCAATTTTTATCTTTCTTTCAAACTGCTGATAATGAGTCTGACAGTGTTAAACAGCTGGAGTGCAATTCTATAACAGTGGAGTCCTCCTTTAGTGTCTTATTCGAAGTCATGCAGTTGACTCTTAAGAACATGCACAACAGAGAAAAAAGACACTGCCCCTCTGGGCCCTTGTAGTTACTTATTAAATATAATTAATGGCATTGTCCTCAATCTGTTCTACATTGCTGCATAACCTTGCAACACCGGAATATATCTAAAAAGGCATCGTGTGTCGAGAAATAGCAAGTTCCAGCGCCTGTTTCCAGTGGGAAACCAATCTTTTTGTAAAATGTGTGGCATGACCGTTGTGTGGGAGAGGGAATGAATGACCTGGGGGAAGATGGCTAGGCAGGCACTCCAAGCATGTGCTCAAAAATGTGGACTTATATCCTTTGCTTTTCACTCCCTGGCCCCCTTCCCTCTTCTCTGCAAGTCCCTCTTTCTGAGAAACTCCAACATGTTTGTTGTTGCACTCACTGTATTAGTCATGGAACGCTTTGAGAAGACAATCCATGCACGTTGTCAAAGTGTGTTTGTCTGTTGAATGAAGAGCCTCCTTCCACTTCCTCCACCTCCAATCACCTTGGATTAAACCCTGTGGATTTGTCAAAGAGCTACAGAGAGCAGAAGGGCCTCACTCATCAGGCCCTTTATGCTGCAGGGGCCCAGGCAGGTTTAGTGTCAGAAGTGGCAGTTTGTCAATTCACCCACCACTCCAAGCAAGGGTTAAACACATAGGAAGCTTTGTCCCTCTCAGACAAACATACAGAAATATACCAAGTTTTTTCATCAAAAATCTTTAGACGTCTGTGTCTCCGGTACCTGCAAGATGTGTGGAAAAGGAACATTTTTCCTGTGCTTATCCTTTTTTCCTTCTCCCATCTCCCTAGCACAACAGAACAGGCCCGTACGTGACCATCACCTTATGCGTGTTAGAGCTGTAACTCTGTGGCTGTGGTATCAGTTAGAACCAACATTTTCTTGAAATTGCGTAATGGAAATCTTTATTTCACTCTCTCTGAAATGAGGGATGACTTCTTACACCATCATCCTGGGATTTTGGCATCCAACTCTCTGTGTGTACATGTGCACACATAATTTATTTCTACATTATCAAGGTGCTGTAATGGACCTGATTTAATACAACCCTGCTAATGCACCTACTCCACAGATAGCAGTAAAGGGAGTGCTGGTGTTTTGCAGCTCAGTCCTTGTTGGTGCCTGGTAGTGCTCGGCAGGCTCCTTCCTTTCAGCCTAGTCTACCTAAAGAGAAGAATATGTGTCGAGCTTTCATCCACTTAATGCTCTCTGCAGTTTACATTCCATTCCTGTTTAGTACATGCTGCTACCTCAAGTATAAGCAGATATTGTTAGTATTTAAGGGGGAGTGAGTAGAAGAGAGCAGAGGGTGGTTGGGGAAGGTTGGAGGGTCAAGGAGGTTGGGAATTCATGTTTTTCCTCTTGTGCCTGTGCACTGCTTGCTTGAAAGGTCACAAGTTGGCGTTTGACTCAGTTGATTGGAATGAGCAATACGGCGTGCTGCCTTTTTCAGCTTTCATCTTTCTAGGTTTGCCCATCACACGCTCTAGTGGGGACAAAAGCAGATATTCGTGTGAGCTCAGGAGATGCTTTAAATGCTAAACCTTTGCTGCCATCAGAAAACAGCCTGACATATTTTTATGAGAGAGCACCACTCCTGTGAGACTCTTGTCGAGCATGAGCTTGGTCCAGCTTCTTATTTTCTGTAACACATTGGCTCAGCCTTTAAGATGTTTCTCACAGATCGTCCCGCAGCTGCATCAGTGGGCGAATCGAGTCCCCTGAAGAATTCTTCTCACACTGCCTCTGACAGGCTTTGGCTGTCACAGAGATGTAACCAGGATGGGAATCTTAGCGTGTGGGTGTATGATAATGTGTGGTGGTGCATGTGTGCATGAAAGTGTGGGTGTGTGTTTGTGGACACATTTTCGTATTTGTATGTTTGAAGGATCTTTTCAGTGGTTTTGGATGTTTTGATCCATCACCTGCAAATAATTTGTGCTTTATATTACTGCTGGCCATTCAGTCTTTCAACTCACTTTAAGTTTTAAAAGTTACTGTATCATTCATATGGTAATGTGAATGCAAGAAACACCCATTTGGAAAGACCCATTTTGAAAAGTCTTCTCTGTTGTGGCATCACAGGAAACTCCATTTGAGCGTCTGGTTTTTATGAGATCTGAGAAAAGCTGGCAGTGGAAATGCAAGAAACTACCAAAGTCACAATATCCCTCGTATCCCTATCAAAGCCCATGCAAGCTTATTACTTGTCGCCTGGCTTTGATTTCCTGAAGAAGTTGAATGTGAATGCTCTGGAGCAGCGAAATCTGAAATTTCTGATACGGGGGCTTAAAGGACAAGTCTGGTGATATTCAGTATTTTTTGTTATTATCAACAAATCCCATGAAAATCAGCAATGATGGTGAATAGATCCTACTAACAAGTTTTGCCTGATATAGCCTATTCCTCGGTGCCACAGAGGTTCATTGTTCATTGTTATCCAATAACTATTAAAACATATATGGGAAACTATTAAACTGGGAGACATGTTCCTTCATTCCAATAAATGTGGGAACTTTGGTTTATTTTGAGTCAAACCCACATACTCTGTGCTGTCGCTGCAAATATTCACCAGGGCATCAAATCTGTGTGAAATTAATCCCCAACATATTTGCAGTTTCCGCCTGTTTCAGTCATGTTTGATTCAAAACTACATTGCCCAGCTGTTATAGGAAATTATTTAGGCTTTCAAAATGAAACCATATAATCTTGACCTGTTTTTATGTCTGTTTTTATGATTCATGTCTGTAGTAGAAAAAAATGGGCTTGGGACCAATTGGCACAGACACGATGGTGTAGTCATAAAGTTTCGAGATACAGACTAACACTTGGGCTTTATTGTCAATAACACAAATATCAGTATAATAGTGCAATAGGTAGCAAACAAACACCAGTATACACCAGTCCAGCAGGGGTGGTTATTATGGAAGCCTGAACGCCACATTAGTTACCACACCATTATTTCAGTATCAATGCTATGCTACTAAAAATGTCATGATAAAGCATTTAAGCTTTTAGGTTTTTCCCACCAAGTCAGACAGAAAAATGAGTTATGACACATTTGTTCTTCTGGTCTTGTAAGTAGTCGTAATAAAAGCTCTGTTGGATTGGGAGGCTTTGAATGGCTGTAATCTTAGCATATCTGTTTCTTATCCATTTCAGGAAACAAAGCAGCATGCAAATCTGACTGGCTATTAATGGCAAGTGACTGTGAAATGAAATAAGTGGCCTTGCGGTATAAATGTGTATGTTGAGGAGCCAGCATGGTCTCCAGCTGCAAGATTCATCAACAGCTTATGGTTGTACCCTTGGATCTTGGCTCAGTTATTTCAGTCCGACCATGTTTTTCCAGAACAAACTTGCTGCTTTTGTTTCATTGCTAATTAATTGTTCACGGACCAAAATACAGTTGTTTCTCTTGGTCCCATTAAACAACAGCTGGGCAAACTTCAGGCTCCATTCACAGGCTTCATTGTAGTGCCGCCTTTCACTCATTATCACTTGATACTGTTGATACCGTTTTCTAGAGCTACTACTTTGTCTCGCAAGGCAAACATTGTGCATCGTGAGCGAACTAATTCATAAGTAAACAGTGGAATTCCTTTCAGCTGGAATGGGTGTGCTCGTCTGTGCGTCACATCTATGTACGATATTCAAATGTATGTGCACATACATGTGCCTGCCTTCTTTTTTCGAGCATATACCTGGTTGCCATATGTCCCAGTGGAAATTGCAACAAGGTACTAGAGCGCGGAGAGCTCCTGGGTTTGGTGTCCCCTGGGTGGGGTGGAGTTCAAAGAATTACAGTCGGTCAAGACCTTTATCTCGAGGGAGAGATAACTCTAATACAACAGACTTGTCTCAACTCCAAGACTGAGAGTAAAGGTCGTAGTAGCTGTTTGAATGAGAAAGCAGTAGCACAGTGAGAAAACAAATTCATATATAGTTCCCAACTCTCCCTAAGAATTCTCAACCAAGTGTAGCTTTACATGTGAGCTTTATGGACAGGAGCAAATATGAACTCATCCATCAAAGGCTACTCTGTAAGTTTGTGGTAGGTTTCAGCTAGATGGCATCGAACGTGTCCAGATGATACCCCATCCCAAGGGAGTGGGAAGCAGGAGATGATCACACCAATGGTTGGCTGGTCGGCACCACTGAAAAGAATTTGGTTAGTCAGCAGTTTCCTTTTGAAAATGGCCCGGGATTGTTGTTGTAAGGGTGTTCAGTCAGGGGAGAGAGGATTTGGGGGATAGATCTAGTTATTTATTAGCTGGAACCATTTAAATGGGAAAACTACCATGACAGAGTTGGGTGGAAATACGAACTGGCAGGCCATGCCAACTGGAAATGCCAGGGGTGGCATCCTGCCAGAGTCGTATCTAAACTTATAGTCGGAGTCTGGGCAGTCTGGATGCTGAGATGGTGAGAGCAGAGATAATAAACCCACACTGTGCTCCAGTCGGGCTGGCACAGAGAACTTTATCAAGATGATCAGATATGAGAGTGGCTGGCTAAGCTTTGTGTCTCCTCATTCAGAGTGTGTATGTGTCTGTCAGGTGCACGAGAGAAGAGGCAGTTCTGTCTTTTTGTTCCTGTGACTTTGAATGGATTTGTAATGGATCACCATCAGATAATGTTATGATAGAAATCTGCACTCATATAATCCTTTAGTATGTTCATTCATGATTACTCCATACTGAGGCTTTCTGGACTCTGTAGTGGAAAACAATCTAATATATTATGATGTGTGCTGAGTAGCGATTCCCAAAACGCCACTTTTCTACTCTGAGGAATATAAACTTGTTTGTCTGTTGGTTGTATTTCAACCACTGAGGGATGGACTGAAGTGAAATTTTGTAGAAACATGTCATGGTCCCAAGAAGATAAATCTCAGTGACTATTATTGATTCCCTAACTTTTTCTCGAGTGCCACCACAAGGTTCACATTTGTGCTTTTTATTGAAATGTCTCGACAACTACTTGATGGATTACCATTGGTACCAACATTCATGTCCTCCACAGGGTGAATTGTAATCATTATCAGGTCCAAATTTGAACTTGTCCACTCATGTGGTTTGTCAAATGACAACATTGTCATTAGTGTGGCTGTAATTTAATTTAATTAATTTAACAAAAGAAGCCTTTTTTTTTTTTTTCAAATGTTAAATTTTGAATGCAAGTAGCAGCGCAAGAACTTTGGCTGAATGAAACACTCAAAACTATTTGAATCACTTAAAGAATAAGTATAGAAGTGCGTGAATCTGAGCCAGCATCCAATATCAGCTTAAAGTACCTACACTTTTTAAGACTTGGTGATGCGGATACATTTCAGTTTGTTTGTTTGTTTTGTTAGTGTGGAGGTTTGATTTCCAACCCAGGTGATGTGTAGGCTCAGAGTTTAAAGCTGAGAGAAATTCTACCTCACTGTAACCCAGCGCCAGGAACTCCATTTTCAGTTTCACTCCCATCCTTCCTCCCTGCTGTTGTTCCAGCTGAGTGACATGATGAGCACAGATATTGAAGTAACTTGTCGTCTGAGGTGCTGCATTCATTTGAGGTGTTTTTTCTGCTGCTGCTGGTGACATAATGTTTCCGTGATAGACTCTTTCCTAATTCCAGAGCAAAGAGCCAGTTGTAAAGGACTCGTTGTGGTATGCTGGATATTTTTTTTACCCTGGGGGGGACGGAGTTTAAAGCATACTTAAACAGATTTGTGTCATCCAGTCACTCTGAACTCCACTTCTCCTCTGGCTTTCAGATTTTTGTAGAGTTTGTGTGTGCATGTCTGATTGTTTGCACTTGTGTATGTATTCATATGTGGGTCATTGCAGTCAGCTATGAGTATCTGTTGCCAACATTAAGATTAGAAGTACATACAATATCAAATAGTTGTGATTTCTTTGGACATTTGTGCAGTGAAAGAACTTTAAGCCCTCAACAAGCTGTGTCCATATTGGTGTCATGAACTTTTATTTGCATGCAAACTCTCAAGAAGGCCTCTAAGAGATAATAAATCGCAAAAGTAAACATATCACAATGCCCTATTTCCTGTCTCCGCTTTTGTTTTCCCTCCACCCTTCCAGGGTCCATGTATAGCACTGGGTGTAACCTTTCATCGTGGAGACTTCAACCCCTATAAATATCTGTGTGTTTGCTGCAGGTGACTCAGGCCTCCAAGGTGTGGGGAGAGGTGCCTCTGCCAGAAGACTTGGAGGCGGAGAAAGATGTCCAGGCAGCTCAGAGCTTACTGGATGATGACGAGGACTTTGCTGCTGATGAAGCTTCAGGAGGTGGGCTCAGTAGAGGCTGGCTGACCACAAACCACAGCAACAGCTGCCTTTAATTCGTGGGAGATGTTTTTCATTATGTATTCCTTAGATTGAATCCATTGCAAAACTGAAAATGAGGGGATGTTGCTGAAACATACTTAATGAAATACTTAGTTTGATGATTTCATCCTACATGTGAGCACTAACTTGCAGGATTCTTGCTTTTCAAGAGGAATTTAGTGCTCCTGCAGATTTTATGTTCTATTTGTTACATAAGTGCAACTAAGCATGGGATTTTTTTTCTGGCCTTGAACCTGCACATTCACCATATAACTGCAGTTCTGTTTCTGTCCCCAAAGATCTTCCCAGTGGAGAGGACGATGGCAGCACACCATGGCCTCCAGTCTCTGAGAGCACAAGTAAGGGACCAGGAAAACTAGTGAATTTAACAGTTCTTTGTGACAGATTTTGATGATGTGTGGTTGATCACCCAGGCCTTTAAAGCTCCCCCATCTATGGCTCTGACTTTAGTGGCAATAGCAGTGTGTGTGTCTGTGTGTCTGTGTGTGTGTATGTGAGTTCTGTCTGTGCCTGAATGATGATGCCTTCACACCCTCTCCTCCCTCCTCGCCAGCTTTCCAGTCTGGTCATAACACACACGGCTTCAGCTTTGTCTTCAGGACATAAACATCCCCTGTCTTCTTTCGTCTTTTTAAGCGGCGGCAGAGGTGGCAGCACAATAAGATACATGAAAGCAAAATGAGCAATAAAAGCTGCAGCAGAGCACCTCTGTTTTGTGTTCTACTCGCTAATGCGTTTTTCCAGCCCCCCATATTTTCTATAGACTCTAACAGTATTTATATGCGGGCACCCCATTATATCACATCACACAGTAGCAGGGGAAAAATATTTAAATAATGTATTAAACTTTACACGAAGGGTCCAACTCTTTAATCATGCCTGTGGTTCACTGCTGCTCATTACGCTTCTGATCAGGGTCCATGTGTCTGGCTTTTGCCGTCTCAGGGTTTCTTTTTATTGCAGACAGCAATAACATATAAGAGTTACTGTCAACTGACTTCTTTACTGAATGTATCTGCATGCATTTTCCAACTTTGCTCTAGCCACCAAGGATGCCTTAAGAGAATCAACTGGTAATAGTATTTGGACAAACCAATGCTGATGCTCAACTATACCTGGATTTATGTTTGACACAGGGGGTTAACGGGACTCCCACTGATACCTACAGCATAGGTTTAGATTTATAGTCACCGATTTCACCTGTTGATGGCCGTGAAGTCGCCACATTTCCAGTCTGTCGTTCACGTCGTGTGAAGCAGAAGCTTTGCATTTCAGATGGCTTTGCTCAATGTGTGTTACTGAAAAGGAGAACGCTACTGATTAATGTTGTCTTCACTATGAACAATCACGACAGGTGTCAGAAGAAGAAGTGTTGAAGAAAACACAAGTGGCCCATGCTGACCAATCAAAGTTCTTGCAGTCATTGTGATCTCTCTGGTTTCTCATTAGTCTCCATAGTCCTGACATGTAATTACATTTCTTGAGGAGGTGCGGCACAGCTACTGAGCCTAACACAAAGCCGCCATGGCTACGTCGTAACCCCTTAACACACAACCATAAATCCAGTTTATCACTTGACAACATGTTCAACAAAGTCCTATTTCCATTTAGACTACGTATATTATATGTATAATACATTTATTTTTCTCTGTATAAGCAATTTTAGGACGGTCTCAAAATTTATATTATCATCCCCATCCATTCCCCCAGCAGGAAATTAATTCACCAAAGCAGCTAAATGTTAATATCCTGACAGGTCTTATCATTTCCCTTATTAAAGACAAAGGCCAGGTGATAGCTGCTGCTTCTCATTTTGACCTTGGTGCTAGACGCTGGGACACAGGTTAGTGGAGCAGATTACATCATGCCAGAATAATTGTTTTGGTAGCGAGCTGACATCAGAGCTGTGGCATATAGCATCATGTGCCCAGCTCACAGAAATAGCTCTGCTGTGAGGCCTCGCTGAATTTGGGGTATGAAAGGAGCCAGAGGAGCTTTTAACAGAGTTGACATTAATGCGTACGGTGCTGACAGGATGTGATTGTGATGGATTAATAAGGTTTAACTGAAGGGTGAGTCAGTCCTTAAGAGTGCATTAATGAAGAGGATATTTATTTAATATCGACGAAGACTGACTGATTAAGGCGTAGTTGTAAGAATGTGGATTTTGTCTTGTAAACACAGCTTTGCAGGTCATTTCAGCATTTCATTTCATTTAAACCTCTTTCTGCAAAGTGCAGGTTGTTTTCAAGTGTGTGTTTCTCCTGGTAGGAACTTCGACTTTGGTCAGGCCGGAGTCAGTTTGGCATAAACAAATGTTCAAAATGAATTTGAAAGTCATAGAAGACGAAGCCACTTTCTTTCTTTCGTTGTTGACAGCACATTTTATGTTAATGTACTCACACATTCACTCGCCCCCCCCCCATTACTTTGGTTTATTGCTTCTGTTTCTATAAACTTTGCCGCTTTTGTTACCACGTAAAGGTCAATGTTGCTTTAATGTGGCAATTAAATAGGGGGCTGAGAATATGCAGCACTTTCTTTAATATACTGTATTGTCTTGTCTCAAAGGTGGCCACACATTTGCATTCTGCTCAGTGTGATCACGCTGCTATGATTGGAGACAGCAGGCTATTTCCTTATATAGATCTGAGCACGACAGCAATGGGAAGGAAATTTGGTTTCCCGTGCTGAATGCTGAATACTTTTCTGAGTGTCTCTGTCCTGTTGGCTGTCCAGACTGTTCATCCAAGCCTCTGCCTTCCTTCCCTCTCCACTACTTTAAAGCAGGAGACGTAGATGGCACATTTGCCCCCATTATGCTTTGTATCCTGTTGTGCTACAGTTTGCCGATGGTTAAGGAATTCCCATTTCCTGATGTCTCAGCCTCGTACGTTGAAGCTGTGAAAAAACATCTGGAGCCTAAACTGTTGTTGAGATGAGGCTATTTTGAACCTCTTTTGTCTATTGTTGTCCTTTGACAACAATCTTCTCTGGAGATATGGAAGTTCCCAACCTCTCGTCTTGACCTACACAGTCAGATCCCCGAAGAGATTTCTGGGAGACAAAATCCAGCTTATCTCATCTGTGAGAGCCTTTCCTTGTTCCTCAGGCCCCATCACAGACAAGGATATAAGCCACTTTGTTTAGAAACCAAAGAAACAAAGGTTACCATGTCCACTTAGTAATGGCGATGGTGGTTTGGTGAGGGTCTGCTGGGGTTAAATTCTTCCCAGTGCTAATTTTGGATGAAAAGCTTGAGAATTCATATCTCTAGACTCCCAAAGTGAGAGCCATGGCAATCAGCCTTGAAAGGGTGCAGCAAGATTTGTCCGTTTGATTGTCTGTTTATTGTGCATTTTAATTGCTTCACTGTGTTAAAGAAATGAGGCAACCACATTTTATGACGATTTTCAAACATATCATAACAGAGGGAATTAGCAACACGTATCCGCTGTAGTAAGGCAGTAAGGCAACACTCTTTGCAGTTCGATAGTTTTCCTGGTGCACAGCAGTCCAAAATAGCGACTGTCAGAGCAAATGGAAGGATTTGCCAATGTAAATAAACCTCAGAGAAATGCTGATGAATCTCAGTCTTTAACACAAACCTGCCAGCCAAAAGTACTGCAACTTTATAATAAACAGAAATATAAAAAAATGTTGCATATTTGGTTAGATCCTGAACTAAAGCAGAGAAAAGAATATTAACTGTAAAGTAACTGTCAAATAAAGGATTTTTCACTCTATAGTGGCATAAACTACCTGTGATTTACTCACTTCTCTGTGACATGTTGGCTTGAGATTAACCGTGTAGCTTGGAGTTTCTCAGATGATTCAAGGGAAGGACGAGCAGAGAGATGTGTTCTATGTTTAGTCCTCGGGGACGTTTGGCTTTAACTTGAGGGTCAGGCTGTCCTTGATCCCCTGGGACTCGATTAAAGTCCGGCTCACAGACAGGTCGCTGCATGCTTGTGGGTCCTCAGCTGGATTAATCACATCAGTTGCTAGTCAGTACCCGCTGAAAAAACGCAATCCAGGTTCATATTCTTCTGTTATCTCTAGAGGAGAACAGATGTTGCAGCGTAAGTGGACAATACATCAGGGTAATGGAGCCTGTCTGTCACTTTGGCCTGGGCAGTGGTCAGACTGCGGCCCGGGCCACCCACTCAGTATTTCTGCCTTTTTCATGGGCAGTCTGTGAGTGTGTGTCCCTGTGTGTCATATACCAGGAGACTCTTGGGTAGTTACACAGGGGGACAAGTGCTGGCAGCTGCAGTTATTTTGGTGAGGTCTTTGTTGTTGCACTGCTGGGGGCCCTCAAGGTGGTCACACACTGACCCTAGAGTACAGGAGAAACTTCACTCACATTATAATCACATGGCTCACTCCTTTTGGTGGACAAGGCAGATGAAACACGAGGGCTGTGCGTTGTTATGTTTGTTAGCCACTGATAAAAGCCTCCATTTCCAAGCAGTTAATTGTCAGTGTGACTGTGTAAAATGCACTCAGGGTGGGAATTGTTCAGAAAGACTGCTGGTGATTGGTCTTAGTCACTGACTTGAGTCGTATTGCTGCACTGAGCCCCATGATGCTACACTCTGTTGTACCAATAACAAATGTGTTGCCTTGGAGAACTGGCTTGTGCCGCTCCTCTTTAGGAAAAAGATGTTGAAGGTTTCAATGAGAGAGAGCGTGTTCGGCTGTTTGAATGATGTCTTTTTCTTCACAGCAGCGTCGTGCACAGGCTTGTAACTAATACATCTCTTTATTTTGATGGCCGTGATAAGATAATAGAAGCCACAACAGAAGAGGATACCTTAAATTGGAGACACTAAAAATGGTTTGAAAAAAACAAATACTGAATGAGAACTTGTGGTTATTGGCAGGGTTTTCAGTTGTCCCGCAGTTTTTCCCAGAGTTTATTTGACTTGATGAGTGGCTTCCTGGTTGAACACTACAGGGTATCCATATCAAATAATACCTCTCCTGGGATTTGTTAAACTCTCTGAAAGATAATACATTCAATGCATGTGCTTACTGACTATACCACTCTTAATTTCACTCCCAGTGGGTCTCTATTTGTTCCTGTCTGTTTCTTTGTTTCAGTCAGTGATCATGGCCTGATCATCACATGAACTGACTGAATAATGAAGCTGCTACCCGTTTTTCTGTGGCTCTCACTCCCATTATGACTCCGACAAGGATCACAACATATCTGCAGCCTTTGAAGTAGCGGATATTTCATTAGCTTTAATTAGTCTGGGTCAGTATTCTTGGGGGAGGCCTCAGATGGTTTGGGTAGGGCACATTTTCTGTTTCCTGACTGGGCTTGGTGGACTTTAAATAGTTTTGCCCAGTTTTCAGTATTCAACTCTGTAACTTAATTTACCTGCTCTTCACCTGACAACAGCAAATTTACACTAACTTTTCAAAACCCCCTTGTCTGAAAGACAAGCCACAACAGCAGTGATGATGGATCTGTTTTTTGTGTGTGCAGCTGTAAAACAGCTGGATCCAGCACACTCGCTTGATTATGAAGGACCTGTTGTTTACTGCTGTCTGTCGGGGTTTATGGAGTGGACTCATACAGAATCTGGATTGGAGTATGAAATTCTGTCCTGTTAGCAAAGTAGGGCTGCAACTTATGATTGCTTTCATTATTGATTACCTGCAGATTCTTTCACAATTAATCAAATGATCGTTTAGTCTATATGTCAAAAAAATTTAAAAATGCTCTTCACAATTTCCCAGAGCCCAAAATAGCATCTTCAAATTACTTCTTTTGTCCAGTCAACAGTCCAGAACCTTCACTTACAATCATAAATGACAAAGAAAAGCAGCAAATATTTACATTTCAGAAGCTGGAACCAGCAACTGTTTGACTTTTTGCTTGAAAAATGACTGAAACGATTAATTGATTGTCAAAATAGTTGGTAATTAATTTTTTTTGATTGACTAATTGATGAATTGCTGCAGCTCTACAGCATAGAGCTACTAAAGGATAAAGATAGAAATTAAAAAAGCAAGCCTATATTTATCTACAAGATAACAGAGTCGCCTTTTTGTTGAAAGACTGTGACTCTGAAAACTTGTATTGTAGAATGAAGCTTTGCACAAGGGTCCCTCTCTTTCCACCCATGTTTCAGGGCAACCGAAGGCCTCCTCAGCTGACATTTCAGAGCATGTCCCACGGTGTAACTGCATCCAAAGCAGTGGAAGAATGAATGAGTCACCACAAAACAGAACATGCTCATTGTTGCCTATGCCAGTGTGAAGGGCTTAACTTTTGGTAAAAAAAAATGGTTATAATGGTGCTCAGTTCTTTCCATTTCTGAGGGAAAACAGGAAGCAGCTCCTCCCTGTGTCGCTGCAAAGCCCCAGGGTGGATGTGAAGAAATGTGAAGAGCAGTGGAAGCGTGTGTTTGGTTCGTAGGATATCCTCTTTGTTCTGTTGGGCCGAAGAGGAGTCATTTCTAAAGAGACGCCCTGTGACTTTTTCTCCTTGACGCTGTCATGCAAGCAGACTTCCTGGTGTATTTCCAGACAGACACTGCTTGGAGTCATTAGTAAACCAAAACCACACGATCCATTGTGAGCACAACTGTCCGCAACATGTGGATGGTAATGATTAGTGGCACAGTTGATAAAACTTAAACAGAAATGACATTTCTAACTTGTCATTAAATTGCGATGACGACTTTAATTTAATTTCTTGCTGTTATCTTGACTTTTTTCTTATGTTTATTTCATTGATGCAAATATACATTCTGTTTGCTGTATGTTTCAACTCTGACCAACTCAGTGACTTTTCCTGATTTCCTGTTTCTGTGACAACTCTGATGACAAATTCCTTTTCTGATTGTCACTTTTTATTTTCTCTCCTTGCTTCCAATCATTTCCTTTCTAACCTTCCTGAAACTTTAACCTCTCTGCACCTGCCTGGCTAACTTGATCCTTCTCCCTGGTCCTTGTGTCGCTTTTCTTGTTTGATCCTTGGCCTTTGGCTCCTGTTTGTGCCCCGTCGACCTCTGCGCCACGTCTCTTCCCCCTGTCTCTTGCTCCTTGCTCCTCGCCCCCCATTGCCTGCCATAGCACGCTGGTTGGACTCGTCATATCTGGGGAACATACAGAGCCCAGTCGAACCAGACTACAGTAAGTCCTCAAGCACTTCTTTCTTTTTTTATGCTGCGGATTCTCTCCTCTCTTGTCTTTGGCACACTCTCTTGTCACCTGCTCCGCTCCGTTATACACTTGCATTTCCAAACACACTCTCAGATAACATTCCAAGGAAGACTCCGCTTGGGCACGCAGTGATTGAGTCCAGCGAGTCTGTTTTTCCAAGCGTCTTGCAGGCGTCTCCCAGTGTTTTCTGATGCCAGTGGAAAATGATGGGGTTGTTCCATCGAGTAATACTGTAATTCATGACACTTGGGCGACAACACTTGCATTTCCAGCTGAAAACATCTTTGTAAAGATATGTTGGGATTACACATGTTGATCTTTGTGGAAAGCCAGCTCTTGCCAAAATGTGCTCCTCAATTTAATTTGAAAAGTGTTGTAATTTCAACCTCATGCAAATGGCTCATCCAAATGATAAGAACCATCTGTTCCGCTGAATCTCTACAACATAAGCATAAAAACGTGCTTTTTTTAAATACACAATAGTGTTTTTTGATGCTTACACTGCAAGCCGTGGGAGAACATAACAGGTCAAGCTTAACAGTGAAGCCAGAAGTTATTCTGAAAAGTTCCCCAGAGGGCAATGAGTGGACTTGGAGACAGAGTTGCTTGGCTGCCGACCAGCAAAAGGGTTAAGTAGCAGGGGTCCTGTCTACATGACTTAAGCTGAGAAAGAGGCACCTGGCATATTAATATATTACAGAAGGGGAGAAAGAGAGATTTAGAAAGAGATGGAGATGAGAGAGACAAGGAGGAAAAGTCCACAGAAGGGAAAATTATTAAAGGTTTTTGATGTCATAGTTGAGGCAATGTGGTTTGGGCCTTGTTCTTATAGATTCTGGCTCTCTCTTGCTCCCTCTCTAAATGGCTCGGGTGGTGCTGGGTGGATGCCGTGGGCACTGCCTTGGGGGTTGAAGGTCAAACCCAATGCGGCTTGGCTTTAAAGGCCAGGCTGGGCTCACTGCTCAATCAAGTCTTTGTCTTCTGCATAGGCCTCTATGTGTTCAGAGGGGGCCCATGGCACAAAGCCGCCACAGTTCAGCTGAACAGCTTTAATAGCTAAATAAGTTTGTGAATTAAGAGTGTGGAATTCTCCTTTTTTTTTTTTTTCATCATCCCACCCGTCATGTCTGCACTCTGACAGTTTCATCACTCTTGATGGTAGCGATGCTTGATGAGGGGATTCTCCTTCCCCCCCGCTGGAAACAGTGAGTGATGCACAGGAGAATGGGCCTTGGAGTAAAAGAGCCGCTCGTTAGCAGTAGGGCACAACCCAGCACTCTAATCAAAGGATCTCCGGCGGCGGCAGTCCCACAATTGCCAGTCCATAACGTCAAAGCAGCAAGCTCAGAGAAAGTTGGGGCTTCGAGCTGCCGTTGACCTGGCGGCGAGTACCCACTCAAGTGATTAGATTATATGCGGGTCAAATGAGGCGCTTTGATGATTAACTTTGATGTTGCTTGTCTTCTGGTTCCACATTCAGGCCTAACAATCTTTCCTATAAGTCTGACAGTAATAGTCTGCAAACCAAGTACTCAGGCACCCTGGCAGGCTGAGCTAAAGCCTGCAGTTCTGTTGTTACATGTTCTCCTCACGGTGTGTTTTCATAGGCAGTGCTCAGTTTACTGTGTCATAAATGAGGCCTTTCCTCACTAGGTATGGCCTCTCACAGTGGCAATGCTGTGTGTAAGGAAGGACAATGTAGCAGTGTTAAGAGAGGACAGCTGTTTACCAGCCAGAGCTCAGGCAGGAAGGTTCCCCAGAGAACACACAGTGTGAGACACGAAATCTTTAACTTTTAATTAAGTAGCTCCTGGTTAGCATGAAAAATGTCTGCTGTCAGTGTCCACGTGCTTAGTTATATGTAGGAGAAGGAAAGGAAAGGAAATGATATACACCAAGAGTGTTGGTGTTTTCTCTGCACGCCTGATGTGTGTGTAGATTTATTGTTTTGCACATATTTGGGCATGCGTGTTTGCAACTAGAGGCTCAGCAGATGTCTACTTAGAACATGGCTCTTTGCTTCTGGCATGGCAAGTAGCATCTGACTGCAAGAAACAGTACAAATATTGACTTCCTCCCTAAAGTCACGCTGCCAGTCTGAAATCAGAGGCTGGCAGGCCCGTCCTAACAAAGTGTTGGCAGGAATGTGAGAACGGGGCACCCTGTGGGTCTGGCCTCTTTTAACTTTCATGGGCTTAGCCCGTGGCGTTGGAATTATAATGATACAGCTGACATTTTTGTTGTTCCTCATATAGCTCATCAAGATGTTTTATACAATGTGGAAAAAATGATTATATGAATTTATCTTTTAGTTTTATGGAAGATTGGGATGTAAAAATCATGAAGCTCAAAAGTCAACTTGGGGAAACAGTTAATCCTATAAAATGGCAAGCTTTTGAGACGTGGAAATGAAAATGGCACTGATGTGCAAGAAGTTTTACACCATACAACATATATTCTACTGTGGCATTTGTGTCACTGGTGCTGACCAATGCATATAATACATCAGAGTGACGTCATGATACATGTCCTGTCTTAACTCACATATGTGGCAGATGGTGAAGTGTTTGTATGCAGGGTTATGTGAGCGCTAGAAGAGAAGGGAAGAAGTAGAGAATTGCCAAAAGAAACTGAACGTTGTCTTTTTTTCCCAGCAATAAATTTCCTGAGAGTGATTAGACGGCAACATCAAACACAGTGTAGCAACTTTCTAGGTTCAGTGCCTTCAAGGACACTTTAGCAGAGACAGTGGACACTGTAGATATAAAGAAGCTGCTTGTATGGCTTTGAAAGTGAATCAGTTCAACTGCAATAATCTGGTCTGTACTGATGGGATTACCCCATTTCAACTGGCATGCCAAGCAAGTTAAAACAAGGTTATTGCAGCTTCTGTATGATTCATGTCTGAATACAGAGTGCCAACGTTCCACCAGTTGACCCATATGTTTAATGACCAGTCAGACCACTTAACTCTCTGGAGACCATTGATATAACCCCTGTTGCATCCCCTCTGCTGCTCTCCTGCCTGCCTGCCCGATGTGTTTGACGTGGTGCATGTGGAGGGAATGTCAAGGCCCCCTTCCGCAGTCACTCACAGAGGATTTTCTTCTTCTTCCTCTGCAGCCGCTGGCACAGTAGCAATGCTGACTCAAACTCCCACTCACCTTCCAACCCTCTGATATCATCAGCGTTCAATCAGGACGTCTGGTCGCAAAACACGTGTCCCTGCTATTTTGGCTGATATCCACGTACTGTGAATTTGAATGTTTGCACTTATTTAGGTTTCAGACAATGTACTCAGTTTTGTCTTTGCAACAAAGGGGCTTTATCAGCATCTGTTTGCCACTATTTGTGAGTATGTCGGATGTGTGTCTGCATGTCCATGACACATACAGAGAGGAATCAGCGCCTTGATACTGTAATTTCATGGTTATATTTGAGTACATGGGGAGAGCGTGCGCGTCTTGTCGGGGCCTATGTGTGGTGCAGTGCTGCAGTGGTCGGTTTTAGCACCCGACCACAATTGAGATATGGAAATAGACGCCATAATTTGTATGTGGCTCTGATTGAAGCCACAGTCATGCTCTTCAGTTTTTACTTTCTGAAACATTTAACCAAAAGCTTTCCTAAGGGAAGTAATTCCCAAACAGTATCCCATATCACATTGTCTTTAATAAAATTAACAGCTTGAATCTGGCTTGTAATATCTAAACCCAGGAACAGATGGGTTCCTAATGCTGAGCCTGTGGTCGTTGTCTGTTATTGTGTGGTTCAGCTGACAGATTCCCCTCCACTCTCTGTCTTTCTAGTTTATTACAGAGCTCTCGTCAACTTCACTGACTCCTTGGTCTATGGCCCAGAGCTCGAGGACATCTTCTCACCTGCCTTTAATGAGATCTCTGAAGCAGTGGTGGACACGGTAAGTCCTGTTCTCATAGGATGATCTCTATTGAGTAGTAGGCATGTACAGTACGCTGAGGCTACCTTATAAGGTTCAGGCACGCTATTTATGACTTTGCTTCTTCAAGTATGTGTGACCTAATATCTGAAAATAAAGCCCTTGTTTATTTCAACTTAAGCCAGTCTGGTTTGCCCTCCACAGCTGGAGTCGGAGTACAACAGGATTCCAGGTGTCCAGACAGTCAGCGTGGTCCTCATTAAGTAAGAACACAAATCCTTTAAATCATGCCTTCTGACACCCAAAGTAGATACCCTGCAGCTGTGTGCTGCTGCCGCTGCCTGGGTGTCTTACTCTGGCCAGGTGATATTTCTTTTCCTTTTTCCAGACTACTCAAGGCCCACGGTGTAGGCCTGTAGTCAGTAATTCATCAGCAGTGAGTAAATTCTCTAAGAGACATCCAAAGAGAAACCTTACCTCTGAAGAGCTTTCCTGTTTAACCATGTGCAGTGCATGCCACAGACTCTGCAGCCTCACCAGGTCTTTCTTGCTCTTTGCAGGAAGATGATAAGAGATGATGGTGTGGACGTATTTGTGGAGTTGGACGTGGGTTCTGACTACAACAGCAATGATGAACAGATCCGCAGCGTGCTCTACAACGTGGTGAAGGAAGGAGCCATTGCTTCCTACGTCACATCAGTCCAGGGCTTTCAGTTCAGACGGCTTGGGGAAGGTAAGATCTCAGCAAAGAACACAACTTATCACAGACGTGACTTGACGTGATTCTGTTACACAAGAGTTTACTGTATGTTTACAGCAAATTAAGATTCCTCTCTTGGCATTAATTAAACCCCTGAAAATAATATCTATACATCAAAGTTACATATTTAGAAAATATTCCCATGAATAAAATCCCTTCATGCCTTCAAATAGCTTAGATCTTCAATATAAGTTTTGTGGCAAAACCTCTGTTTTGTGTACATTTTTCAAAACAGTTCCCTGGAAAATGGCTATTGCAAACCCAGGTTTTCCCTGGAAGTTTGGTTCTCTTATTTACAGATTCTTTGGTAATACATAAAGGCTCATCATTTAGCTACTTTGCAACCAAAACAGGTCTCTGACATTGTTTTGAAAATTGTGGAACTTGCAAAATACGGATATGTAGCTACACCCGGCTTCTCCTCTGATACCACATGTCCCACCCCGCAAGCTGACAGGATTGGTTTCCTAGGTATGTTACGTATGAAACCCTGGCTGTCTGAATCTGTGTTTCTGAGACTGTCATCCACTCCTGTCCACACTTGATTTTCATTGGATTGGGTCTTTGAGGTCCATCAGATCGGGAGGCAGTGTCCCTAACATTTGATTCTGGTTTCTAGCTCAACCTCTGCCTCCAGTGGAGCCTATAGCAGTGCCAGGTTTGTACTGTGCCATGTTTGCTGCATGGTGACTGAGCTGACTGTACTGCAGAAAGTGTAAGATGACTGTAGTGCCTTTGGAAAGAACAGTCGAGCATTTCCATCTTTGTGATGTTGAAATTTTACAATGGCCCTCACTTTCACGGTCATGTGGTCTGAAGAATGTTTTGCATGGAAGCACCAATGTAAAATAGACTTGTGAGTGTGGTCCCTGAAGTGCAGTAGCACACGGTGAATAAGAAGGGCCTTTGCATGGCATGAGTTTGATCAGGAATGCTGCTGTTCACCGCAATCTTGACCAGCTTCTGATTTACACAAATTCCACCAACTCCATACACAGGCATGGAAAATGATAGGATAGGATAATGGTAATATCATTAGTCAGATGACAGGTTCCCATTCATCTATCTGTCTGTCTGGTCTGTGTCTGTCTGTCTGTCTTGTATTTTGTCTTGTCTGTTCTAGTTTGTGTGTCTTATCTTGTCTGTGTAGTCTGTCTATCTAGTCTGTGTGTCCAATCTAGGCAGTGTGGGGAGACTATCTGTCTAGTTGAAACCTTTTTGTGTATTCTAGTCTCTGTGTCTAATCTAATCTGTATAGTCCAGTCTAGTTTGTGTGTCTGTCTAGTTTATTTATATATTCTTGCCCGTGTCTGTATGTTCAATTTAGACTGTGTATTAGTCTTGTCTGTCACATCTGGTCTTTTTGTCTGTTCTCGGCTGTGAGTCTGATCTAGTCTGCCTAGTGTTGTTTGTGTCTATCTTTATGTCAGGATATGTTAGTTTAAGCATGGAATAGATTTTACACCCAACGGAAAACTTAATATAATAATTATATATATTAATAATAATTAATAATAAAACAAATATGCACAAAAATGCTGTACAACTTAACCTTGAAAATTTCTTTGAGTACCTCAAAGTACATCCCTATTGTTAGTCTTGTCAACATGTCTGAGTTAGACTCGCTTTAATGACCTGATAGATGAGGGGTCCAGGATGCTATAGTGTCTCACCTCACTTTGTTTTATTTGTGATGTGTCATTAATGTAGTGTAGTGTATTGGCTGTGCTGTAGCCTTGGCTTGCATGTCTTTGATCCTTCAACCCCTCCCTCCCCCTTTCCCTCTGCATCTCTCTTAGTAACTCCCGGCATCAGACCCTGCATGCCAGATGAGCACAGGTGTGGTGATGGGACATGTATCCTGATGGAATACCTGTGTGACAACAGACCAGACTGCAAAGACATGAGTGATGAGACCAATTGTGGTGAGTGGCTTCAGCTTGGCCAGCAAGTTGTAACACGGTCGGCTGTAGCATGGAATATTGGCTGGATATGAGATATGTGCACTTACGGCAACAGCTCTGAGTAACCACTTTGTACTTTTGCTAAGTTTAATCAGAGTTTTGTTTTAGACGTAAAACCGGTTCCTCCAGTCATCACCACCCCTCCCACCGTAACCACCACCGTCAAGAAGCCGCCGCGGCCACCTGGCCCACTCGGACCCTGCAGAGCAGATCAAGCCACATGCCAGAGCGGAGAATGCATCCCACGAGACTACATCTGTGACGGAGAGAGGGACTGCTCGGATGGAAGCGACGAGTTCAGATGTGGTAAGTAACACAGCCTCGTGCGTGAGTGCACTCTCAGACAACAACATGTGCCCAAATTATCCTGTGCCTTCTTCCAGGTACTCCATCTCCCTGTGAACCCAATGAGTTCAAGTGCAAAAATGGTCGCTGCGCCCTCAAGCTTTGGCGCTGTGATGGAGACAACGACTGTGAGGATAACTCAGATGAAACAGACTGCCGTAAGTCTGGATTTTTTTTTTTATGAGTCATTGAAGGGATAGGTCAACATTTTGAGAAATATACTTATTTGCTTTGTTGCCGAGAGGTAGACTGAGAAGACCAACACCAATCTCATATCTATTCATTTTGAAGAAGGAGGAAACAGCTGCGTCCAGCCAAAAAATAGTTCCTGCACAGAACCCTAGTAAATCACAGCTTATCAAATGACCTATGGCATGCTAGTTAGTGAGTTTAGAGGTGCTGTTAGGCTGCTGTTGTTTCCTTTGGACAGAGCCAGAGTAACCTTTTGACCCTGCTTCCAGTCTTTACGCTAAGCTGAGATAATTGACTACTGGCTGTAACGTCATATTTAGCGTACGAGCTAAATATGAGCGCGGTGACAATCTTCTCATCTCACTCTCGACCTTAAATTGATGCTGCTGTTTACAAGTGCTGAAACATTGTGGTGAATCTCTACAGCCACCAAGGGTCCTGGTGACAGGTGTGCTCCTGAGCAGTTTGAATGCCTCAGCGATCGCACCTGCATCCCGGCAAGCTACCAGTGTGATGAAGAGCCAGACTGCCCTGACCGCTCCGATGAGTATGGCTGCAGTAAGTCTCACTCCAACAGCTGTCTGCAGCTCTCTGCTCTTTCTCTTCCTTGTGCACAGTTTTTTTTCTCACTTTTTGTACTCTCTCTATGCTTCCTTGACTCTCCTCTATAGTCACCCTCTGAGTTCCTTTGTACGCTGTGACTAATTTGCTTCAAACCAGTCTCTTTTCACACATATGTTAACTGAGACACAGAGCTTTTTGTGAACCATCTCTTCCTGGGAACTGAAAGGGAATTGTCTGTCCTTAGCGGAGAATTATGCTTCTCCTAACTTTCAGGCATTCACTGGATCGCCAAATTCCAGTCACATGACAGCCTCTTTGTACATGTACATTTACATTCTGGTTAAAACATTGTGCTCATCTTCACGACACTTTGCAGCCCCTCCCTCTGTGACAAGCCCGCCAGAAGAGTCCGTTCAGGCTGCACGGGGGGCGACAGTGACGTTCACCTGCCAGGCTGTCGGAGTGCCAACACCCATCATCACCTGGAGACTCAACTGGGGACACATTCCTGTCAGCGGCAGGTAGGTTCTGACTTCTTATTATCTGTACTGTTATTAAAACTAACTAACCTAAGATCACAGATTATTCAGGGTTAATGCAAAACGCTGTCCAGATGATTTGAGTCTATATTTTTTTGTTTTTGTTGATGCTTCTGGAACGTGTTCCACTGTTTGGGCATCCTGTCTCCAATAAAACATCTGCATCTGGTGAAAGGCAGTCTTGCCTGATTGATCAGCAGCAGAGCATTAAGATTTGAAAATGGCTATGAATTTATCTCCTCTTCACTTTTTGCACCTGATGTATGAGTGGTCTTTGAGACCACAGTATAGCTGCCTATAAGATCAGTGTTTACATGCTGGCTCATAGTTATATTTCGACCTGTGATTTCAATTACTGAGATACTTGCGGTGTGCTCCAACTCCAGAAGTTGCTGTTTCAGTCTTTTCATTCTGGGCGTAGTCTGCTGTGTGCATGGTTACGCAATTACAGTTGAATTTTATGGGTTTTTGTGTAACAATATTTCTGCATATTTTTACAGAGTCAGAAACAGAAAGGTTCATTTTATAGTCCATGCCATCGCTGACATAGACTCTCCACTGAATTCATTACTGTAAAAGGGATCATTTGTGCTGTATTAATGCGTTCACAGGATCTCCATGACCAGTGAGAATGGCCGAGGCACCCTGACCATTCGCGACGTGAAGGAGGCGGATCAGGGGGCGTACACCTGTGAGGCCATCAACGCTAAAGGCCTGGTGTTTGGTATCCCTGACGGCGTGCTAACGCTCACATCAAATCCAAATCCAGGTATTAATGCCTCACTTTCACTGTGCATTGACATGACAATAAACTGTAAATCTATACATGTTACAGTAAGGGTATAAATCGACTTGTGTCCTCTCTTATCTCCATAGGAAACTGTCCTGATGGGCACTTCAGTGTGGAGGGCCGCTGCGTGTCCTGCTTCTGTGCTGGAATCACCAAGAACTGCAAGAGCACCGGCCGCTACCGCAACCAGATCAGCCTGCGATTCACAGACGAGGAAGACTTCAAAGGCACTGAAACCACTGACTCTTATGAAGAGCTAACTGATCTAATATGCTGTCAACTGAAATACCTTTAAAAGTTTGCATAGTTTGCAAAGTTTGCATTTAGAGCATAAAACAGGCTAATCGTTTTTTTTCTTATTTCCAGGAGTTAATGTCACCTACCCCTCCAGGCCAGGCACGCCTCCTCTCTCCTCCACTCAGCTCCTCATTAACCCTGAGATGGAGGAGTTCCAGCTCGTCGACCTATCGCGCCGTTTCCTCAACCTTGACTCCTTCTGGACCTTGCCTCGCCAGTTCCTGGGCAACAAGGTAAAGTGTAAAATTATTTACAAGCTTTATTCTACTTAACTAATTATCACACTTAAGCATGAAAATGATTGAATCTGTTTTTTAGATCGACTCCTATGGAGGCTCCCTGAAGTATAAGGTACGGTACACATTGGCCCGTGGTCTGTCTGAGGTTGTGGAGAAGCCAGATGTGATGCTGGTTGGAAATGGACGCAGGCTTGTGTACCGCAGAGGCAACGCCACCCCTGCACAAGTGGTCAACCAGAAGGAGATCAAATTCACTGAAGTAGGTCCTTGGTTAAGAAAAGTTCTTCTAACAATAACAACTGCAGAATGTGCGCAATCCTGTGGTGAATTTGTAATGATGGCATGTAGCTCTTAAAAACAATGACAAAAAATGTTGTAGATGTTCAAATTCAAAGATGAGGAATGAAAATACATAGTTAAGACCAAATGTCATAAAAACAACATTTTAATGTAAAAATCATCAACGATGCATCCCCTGTCAAAACTAATGAAATAAACCTGAAGTGAATGTACATGCATCAGTAAACTTGTTTGTTATTGCTTTAGGATAACTGGCAGCACTCCAATGGCCGCCCTGTGAGCCGTGAGGATCTGATGATGACGCTGGCCAACCTAGACAGTATCAGCGTCCGCACCATCTATGACAACCACATGGTCAGTGTGGCGCTCAGTGACATTGTCATGGACACCACCACTGTGGAGTTCAGCACTCTGGGTCATGCTAATGTTGTCGAAGAGTGCAGGTAAGAAAAAAACAACTCAAATACTCAAATACTACTGTGGTAGTGTGGGGGAGATCCTTAGAAGCCGTCAGTCAGTAGTCTACAATAAAAGCAGTCTGTCAGGACGTGTCTAGTGCGTATATTTAAAGAGAAAAGTGCTCCACATTTAATATAGTTGCCTTTAGATGTGTAATGACTACTTTTGCAACATTTGTTCTTGAAATAATTTTGAAGGACATCTTGGTGTCCATACCCCAAAATGTAACATCCTGAGTTCAATAACAGCCCGTGACATTTGTTGCATGTCATTCCCTTTGCTCTCTACGTGTGTTTTTTGTCAGTAGCTCCACTGTTAACAATCTAATAAAAGGCAAAAATGCCCCAAATAATAAAAAATATGGCTTTTGGCTCTGCTTTAGTCAGCTGTCTTTTATTTACAACTTTAGGAGAGTTTGCAATTTGTGGTGTTGTAACACGACTCGTCATAGTTGTGGCATCGAAACAGTCAGAGTGAAACCGTGTTTGATGGTACCCACGTTTATCATTCCCAGATGTCCTCCTGGATATTCAGGCCTGTCCTGTGAGATGTGTTCCTCTGGTTTCGAACGCGTCCCTGGCGGCTCCTATCTTGGCACCTGTGCTGGTTGTAACTGCAATGGACATGCCAGTGCCTGTGATCCAATCAGCGGACACTGTCTGGTAATAGTTAATTTCTTTTTGGCAAGAATGGCTGTCACTTTTGATAAATTTGAATTAGCAGATAATTGCTTCCTAATTGTAAACATTGAAGAGTTTAGCTCGTTAATCATAACAGATGTTTGTCTGCTTAAAGGAAACACTCTTTTTTACTTTTTGCCAAGAGTTAGTTGAGATGATCAGTACCACTTTGCATGTACGCTAAATATGAAGATACAGCCAGCAGACGATTACCACAGCTCAGAATAAAGATTGGAAACAGCTGGTCTGTAAAAAACACGACTTGCTGTTTTTACATTTTGTGTTTCACCAAAACAAGATGTAATATGTTCATTAGTTAAATTTAAAGGTTCTGGTAGAGTGATTAGAGCTAATTCTCGGCAAGAAAGTGAATAAGTCTATTTCCCAAAATGTCAAACAATTCCTGTTCTTATTTTGAGTGGCATCCATGTAAGAGAATGACCAGTGTGCTCTCCCTGCCACAGAGCTGCCAGCACAACACAGAGGGTCCTCAGTGTGACAAGTGTCGCTCGGGCTACTTTGGTGACCCGAGCCGAGGTCGCCCCGATGACTGCAAGCCCTGTCCCTGCCCGTACTATGAGACCTCACGCCGGTAAGGTCACAGACCCACCCAGACCACACACACTCACATCTACAGTACAAACAGGGGCAGATGCATACACGCCCACACACCACACACACACCAACAGTGGGAAAAGAATGAGCTGTTTGGCTCTGCAGTTTTTTTTTTTAGTACCCAAAGCTGAGCTCATTCAGATATCTGGTTTATTCATTCAACATGCTACTCAACCCACTGCTGTAATTTTCAATTAATGACTTTTTTGTTGGGCTTTGTAGATTTTCTGACACCTGCTTCCTGGATGTTGATCAACAGCCAACATGTGACGCCTGCAGGCCCGGCTACACAGGAAGACGCTGTGAAAAGTGAGGAATCCTTTAAGTTACAGTTTAAATAGTTTGGAGGTGGCAAGAATATAGTTTATAAGAAATGGTAAAGTAGGGATTTCTGGCAAGTGCATGGAGAAAATGTGTGAAGAGGCCAAAACTCCAGCAACAATTGTAGTCTACAGAACAACTGTATTGTCTTACCAACGTGTTTCGTTTGAGTGAAGATTCATTGTATCAAGCTGTACTACATTCTTGTGATAAATATGTCAATCATCTTACTTTTTTGTTTTATTTCAGGTGTGCAGCTGGCTACCAGGGCAATCCCCTTCTCCCTAATGGAAAATGTGTTCCTAACCGTGAGTATATGCTGAACAATCTCGCCAGCATTTCGAGGCATTAAATCAATAGAAACTCCACCTGGATTGCTTTACCTGTTGCACTTTTCAGTCATCCAGTAAAATGGCTACAAAGAGGTCCTAGCCCTGTGTAATGATTACCATAGGTTTTTCGCTCCTAGTCTTACAGTAGGCTGTAGTATGTGGTCATTCTTCAGGTATGCAGGATAGCTGGAACACTCCCAGGTGCACTCTCCTTTCCTTTCTCATATCATCTTCTTTCCACCGTTCTCTCCCTGCAGAAAGCTCCAAGTGTGATAACAGAGGAGTTATCAGCTCCAGCAGCAGACCATGCAGCTGCAAGGTATATATGTTCAGTATGGTAAACTGCTAAGCTAGGATGATATCATAACTATTTAGTGTGATCTGTTGTTCATTTGTGGTTTGTGAGGCTGACGTCTTACTGTTCAAATTTTTCTTCTCTGAAATGAGCTCGACAGGCAGATGGATGACATATTGAATGCGCATGTGTTTGTGTGTTTGTGCAGAACAACGTCGCAGGTGCTCTGTGCGATGAGTGTAAGCCTGGGTTCTTCCATCTATCAGAGGACAACCCTGAGGGCTGTCTACGCTGTTTCTGTATGGGCGTCACAAAGCAGTGCGCGAGCTCCACTTGGAGTCGAGATCAGGTCAGTTGTCAAGCTACTAATGGTAAAAGGATGGGTGATTATTTTTGTTTGACTCAGTGTTTGTGCAGCCTTGCTGTATCAGCAAATCCTTTCAGATGCTAAGTGCTGAGACGCAATGTGCAAACAGTGATTGTGCTCATGTGGGATCACACTATTCTCAGTTCATGTCTCATTCAGACAATCGTTTGTGTCTCTCAGGTGCGAGGAGGAGTGAACGGGCAGCTCTTCTCTCTCTCTAACGGTGCCAACACTAAAACCATCTCTGAAGGCATCTCCCAAAGAGGCTCCTCTGAAGTTGTCTATCGCTCCTTCTCCAGTGTCCCCAACGACATCTACTACTGGGTCCTGCCTGAGAGCTTCAGGGGAGATAAGGTGAGAGAGTAACAACAAAGCAGTGGATAGGGGAGGGGAGAAGAACAAACTAAGTATTAGTCAAGCTAGATTTCTCTGCCCTTTCTGTCCCACTCAGTCTTGCCTCAACATGTTGTCAAGTGAAAAGGCTGCACTTATCCTCACAGCGAGCCTCCTTTGGCTTGAATTCACAGTCAAGCCCAACATGGGTGTCTTGTGACTTCCTCCACAGTATCATAGGGGTGAAATACCTTTCCACTATTCACTTTTGTTGAGATGAGCTTCTCCTTTCACCATGTTGTTACCAGGTGACGGCCTATGGCGGGGAGCTTCGCTACACAGTGCGCTTTGAACCGTTTCAGCGCTCGCTGGTGATTGACGGTCAGCCAGATGTGGTTCTCCAGGGCAATGGCATCTTCTTGGAACACTACTCTCAAACCAAACCTCTCGCTCGTGTCCCACAAACTGTCACTGTGACCTTCAGAGAGGTGTGTTTCATTGTTCATAGGGGAGTATCATTCAGATAAATTTAAATAACCACACAATCTTAGTAGGCCAACTTTTCCCCTTTCTCCATCCCTCTGGTTAATAGTCTGCATGGCGTCGCGCTGATGGACAGCCGTGTACTCGTGAGCACCTGCTGATGGCTCTGGCTGACGTTACTGTCTTCATGATCAGGGCCACCTATGCAGACAACATGGCTGAGAGCAGGTACGGTGGGAGTTTCCTCTTTTAATATTACTGCACAGCTCATTCTTATACCATGAACTGTATAATTGATTGTGTGTTTTTTGTCTTAAATAGTATCTCAGACATCAAGATGGACATTGCTGTTCCTCAGTCCACTGGGAATGAACGTGCTCTGGAGGTGGAAGAGTGCGCCTGCCCTCAGGGATACAGAGGGCCTTCTTGCCAGGTACACAGATTTCAAAGCAGTAGTTTGATTTTATTTAACAAAGCAAAAACTTAACTCAAGGTCAATTTACTAGCTTTTTTAAAATGTTCACTGCTCAGATGACGTAGAGCTGGTTTACTTGTTATCACGTGAACAAAGTATGGCAGGATCACAATTAAACCATCTCCACGCCATCTGAGCAAACTGCATTTTGTTGGTTGAAAGCTCAGAAAATGATAGGTGACGTAAGATTTGTTTTTTGTCATGAAAGTTCATTCCTGACCTTTCCAAAGTCAAGAATGAACTCATACTCCAGATTAGTTAGTTTAATTTAGTTTTAGTCTGAAAAAAGAACCGTAAGGCACAGATATGCCTAAGCTTGTAAAGTCTCTAGCTTTTCCATTACAGTCCCTGATGATAATTGCAGTCTGTCTCCCTGCTTCAGTGGAACAAAGACATATTCCTCTTTGTCATCACTTGTCTCTTACCTGAGGTGTTTTTCCATGTCGTTGCAGGAGTGTGATGAAGGTTACACTCGGTCCAGCTCTGGCCTTTACCTGGGCACTTGTGAGAGGTGTGATTGTAATGGTCATGCCAGCAGCTGTGACCCAGAGTCCGGCAGGTGTCTGGTAGGTTTTATGCTACTGCTCCTCTCTCTCAGTTCTTTGCCAACTTTGAACAAGCTTTGATCTCTGCAGAGGAATGCACTAATGGTTCCTTGGCAATTCCCAACATGTGGAAACACACTGTCATTAGCAAGTACTGTATATTCAGCTGTTCTGTGGATCTCACCTCTTCTTTATTTGTGTGTGTCCTGACCAAAAGCAATGTCTCCATAACACCGCTGGACCAAGGTGTGAGCGCTGTCACACTGGTTATTATGGAAACCCTGTAACAGGCGGTGCTCAGGCCTGCCAACCCTGCCCCTGTCCTGGAATCGCTTCCAGCAACCAGTGAGTTCATGTCTGAAAGTCTTTTCATCCTCTGTCAGTTGTATTCAGTCAGTATAGATTACTGTTAACTATTCTGCTTAGTGCTAGATTGGGCAAAGTAAACTGTGTGCAACGTAGGAGCTGATAAACCACTTTACTCAAATGCCCCATAATAACCAGAGATCAAACTGTCTATGAGTACTGCCAAAGGGAGCATCCTCATGATGTGTGTGGCCGTCTGTTGGCACAGATTCTCGTCAACCTGCTATCTGGAGTCTGACGGTCAGCCGACCTGTGACAACTGTCCTCCTGGTTACACTGGCCGGCGCTGTGAAAGGTACGGCCCCCTCCTTCTCTTTCTGCTTTCTCTTTTCTTCTTTCTTCCTCTCATGGCCCTCAGGACACTGCTCAGTGTTTGGGGTTAGTGGGCGGGCTGGCAGCAAGGTTAGCAGGGGCTGGCAGTGGTACCAAGGAAAGGGATATAAGCATGTCTGTGGTTCGTGCCTCTCTTGTGTTTTTTTCTCAGCAGTTGTGATTGGGTGGTGTCAGTCGAGGGATGGGAGACGCAAATTGTTGCCACCCATTCTGATGTAGGTGTTTAGTACTGTGTGCTGTTTTTCCAGATCTGCTGGTGGATATTGTTTTCTTGGATTTATTGATTTGCAAAAAATATATGGTCATATCTGCTGTGGTAGAATTATATATCTTTGTTATAGGATTTTGGATTTGCAACATGCCTTTGGTTTTACTGAGACTGTTGTCATCCAGATTTGTATAGTTTGTTGAAAATGAATTTGCCAAAGGAGACATAACATTGCTGTATGTCCTGAGGAAACCTTTAGTGTAGTTGGCTTTAGATCTGCTTTCCTCTGTTCTTTGCTTTACCTCCAAACGTCTTGTCAGAGGTTGCTTTCTGCATCAGCTTTGCGCTTTGCTGGTAGTGAAATTTTAAGGTGTTGGTTCATGTGATCTCTGTCTGTGCACAGACCAAATACATTTTCTGGCTCTCCACGACATAAATGTAGATGTGGCATTTATGAGGACTCCTGTCTGGCTAATTAATCTTTGCCACTCCGAGGCCAAAGATGATGAGGTGACTTGGGTATAAGATGCAATATACAAATACTTTACTGTTTGAACGTCTCTGCCTGCATCATACCTGATTCTGCTGTTTTGACATTAAGAGAAGAGATGCCGTCCGCAGACAGTTGTGGGGACCCCTTCCTGGAGAAGCCGATAGAAGGCCTCCTACCTGTGGGATGTGGAGCTGAAGCAGTATTCAATTTCAGCTGGGAGAAAGAGATAACGCAGTATGGCAGTGGAGATGATGGTAATGACACTGACAATCAGTGGCCTACCACCGTAGGAACAGTCATCATCCCCACTAGGACTTTACTGTCTACTGCAGATCACCATCGCACTACGCCTTCCACTATAGGAGCTGGGGTGAGCATTGTTTCAGTCACCTTCAACAGATCAGCAACCAGACTCCCACCACGCTTCACACCCAGCCCAGAGAGCAGACACTCCAGCTTCCAGCACCTGCTCCGGCTTCACCTGAACACCTTTAACCAGCGCCTGAGCATGCTGGAAAAAAACACACTTGATATGAAGGAGAGCATTCGCATGATGGAGGAACAGCAGAGTCATCTCAGCTCTCAGCTGGTCAAGCTCATCGCTATCCAGTCGACTGGGGAGAAGAGTGAGAAGGTCACTGAGCTGGAGAAGAGCTACACAGACATGGAGGCCCGTCTGAGCCGACTGGAGGGAAGGTTGGAGATCCTGATTGACGGATTCACTGCCCTGGCTCAGGAGATGAATAAGATGAAACGTGCTAGACACATTTCCCGTTCACCCCAAGAAAAGAGGGCTTTACCCTCAGTCACCACAGTCCTCGCACTCCCGCTGTACTCAACACCTCAGACGACAGTCAGAATTACATCTACTGAAACGACATTCACCAGTAGAGTCACAGTTCCCAAAAGCATACCTACCCCAGGCCTTCCTGTGAACAAACCCACGTCTGCTCCTCAGAGAGAGAGAAAACTCAAATCAGCAGCCACCACTCCATCAGTAAAAAACACTACTCAGCTCAAATCAGTCACTAGGTCATCCAAAAGTCAAGTTTCAACAAGGTCAGCAGTCAAGCGGAAGACCACCGTGAGTAAACCTAGTACTACTTCAAAATCTACATCTCAAGCTACAGTGAAGCCTGAAACAAAAAGGCCAGAAGGTAGGAGGTCTACTGCAAAAGCTAAACGTGTTTCACAGCCTAGCAAATCAAAACCAACGCAGGTTAAAAAAGAAGCAACAATCACTAAATTTCAACTGGAGCCACCATCTCACAAATCAAACCCTGCAAAGCCTGAGCAGGCAAATAAAAAGGATTCTGCATTGTCCAGCAAAAACAGTGGACATAACAAGGCATTTAGATCAGATGCACCAGTTCAGGTTCAGGAGGGTAGAATCTCTTCAGATGGTGATTCGAAGAAACTGTTAAAGCCACATAAGGGCAACTCTAACCAAAATGAGAAAAAGACAGTGCGCAGCTCATCTAAAGTCTCTCACAATGCAAAGAATTCCCACACAGTCACAACCACAAAACCGACCAAGGTCACTACTGCAAAGAAGTCTAACACAACAGTGAAAAGGAAATCAACTGCTCCTAAAACCAAGACTACCACTGCAAAGAAAGTTACTAAAAAGCACCAACAGAAAAAGAAGAAAAACCGTCATGCTGGTGTTTTGGACCTTCTGCAGCTCTTGAATGGAGATCGCAAGTCTGGAAAGCCGAAAAAGAATCAAGAGGGTTCTCTTCATGTTGTCTTGGGAAGGCTGGCCATTCCTATTAAAATTATCCCTGATGACTAGGGAATAACGTGCTGTATTTCGTTATTTTAATTTTTTCTCAATGTTTATACGTGTAGGTTCTGATCCTGATATTTATGTCTGTTACTGCAACCACGCCAATGGAATTTTATGAAGGGACTGATTTTATGACACTGTTATTTTTAGAGGGACTTTCCAGGTGTTTAATACCATCCTGATGTGGTGTTATGATTTTGACACTAATGGCTTTTAAGGTGTTTTTATTACAATCAGAAGTATTGCACAAAATCCTGCTATGAAGAGAGAGCTCTGCATCAGTACCTCTTAAGTATATACATTTGTCCATTGTATTATGGCCAGACTACCTCAAGTTTTACAAATATCACCCCCAAACATTTCATTCTCATTTTTGCTTCCTGCATATGTCTGTAATGTGTGTTGATGTCCCGGAAAAGCCTTAGGCCTCCACGTCACCATGTGATTTTAGGACAAACTTATGTATTGTTTGCAGTGTATGTATTCTGTGCTGAAGAGCCCTAGCGTGTTCTACTTTTTGGGTTTTATTTTGTTAGGTTGTCTTAATAAGATTAGTTAAAGTGTTAAATTTCAAGGATGAAGAAGCAGTACATTAAAAACTAGACTAATGATCTAAAATCCTGCTAGTGGCCTGAGATGTTATGGTCCCCAGAGGATGAATTCTAATGATTCACTGGCTTTTCACTTAGCACCAACAGCAGGGTGAAATTTTAATTTGTCCAATACTTTGGTCTGTGAACAAATACTTGGAAAGCTAATGACGGTCCCATGAGCCTCAGCTGTACTTTGTGTTAAGTGCTTATTAGCAAATGTTACTATGCTAATACACTAAACTAAGAAGGCAAATGTGGTAAAAAATGATACCTGCTGAACATCAGCATCTTTACCATCTTTAGCATTGCATAGCTGCTAACTTGGCTGTAGACGTTCTGATGGATTAGGGAGCATTAACATGCTCGGTAAATTTCATGGCATTCTGCCCATTAGGTTATAACATATCTTAAAAAATTGACATAATGCAGCTGTAGACCAAAGGTCACAGGTTCACCAAAAACAATAGAAGCCAATTCTCTAAGGACCAATAATACAGAGAGTAGATTTAATTAATTTCAGGCTTTTATTTTGAAATCTTATGTGGCAAGTTTTTCTACATGAGTCCAATATGCTGTGTCAAATCTATTTACGTCATTTGATGTAAATAATATTTACATCATTTGATGTAAATAGGCTCACACCTCCAGAAAGCTCGTGGCGAGTGGAAGTCCTCTGTGGAGATTTTCCTGCAAATGGTACATTCAATGTTGATATTAGTTATGTTAATGTTAATAATTCTGTCCAGTGGTGCCACTACAAGAAAAGTCAGACCTGAAAACAACTAGATTCATCTTCTGGGCACCATGAATATCCATAGTTTCATGGTAATCCAACCAGCATGACCAAAGCACTGGATACTTTCCACCCAGTATTTCTGGGACCATAGTTTGGTCCATCACTGAAGAACTGTCATATCATCAGCATTTACTGAAATGTTCAGAACGCATAGACCCAGTTTTCAACATCATATCTATATAATTTTTAGGAGAAAAGTTTAAATTGTGTGTGAGATAATTTAGTTTAATTTTAGTGTCATGTGAGACCACATTGTTTTTAATGTTGTGTTCATCATGAGCTGTATTTCTTCCATTAATAGCCTTTAGTTATGAACACTTACAGCATTTTTGCATGCGGCTGTATCTATTCTGTATGTATTTCTCGAACAACACTGACTGGAAGGACTAAGTTAACCACACATTAAAAAACTACTGCATGTCTCAGGAGTTAGTTTGAATAGGGTTTCCCAAAGCAAGCTCATAGCATGGAAGTCCTCTTGTTGGCTGTTGACCTGCGGACCTGCCAAAGGACAGGTGAGGTAAGACTGAGAGCAGCTGTCCCCAGGGCACAGATCTGTGGTTGGATTAGCTTTTGCTCTGGTGGCAGTGCTGTCATTTGCTTGGGTTGGAGGTGTATTGCTTTGCTGCGTCGCAATATCAGAAATAACTTTCCTCTCTAGCAGCTTAGCATCTTCCTCTGCGGCTCGTTACATCAGCTATTCTCACCTCTGCTTTTTTCTCAAAACGGTTCTGTATTTGTGAAGCTTTTTTATTTCATGGTGATGTTTTCCTCTGTTAATGTTAACGTGTCTGTTCCTGTGCAAAGGTGTTGCTCAGTCTCAGCTGTATCATGCTCATATGAGAGATGGAATCAACATCTGAGACATGTTGAATGTTTTATCAGCGGCTGTGCTTCATCCATCTCCGGTGCAAGCAGCATTTCATGATCTTTTTTCTCTGGGAAAACTATATTTGATGCAAAAGCTTTCTGTCTGTGATTTTTAGGTCCTGTCAATGTAAGACTAGTGTTTAGTGTATGTGTGTGTACTTACTGGATGGAGCAAGAGAATCGTTTGTATGTTTCTTGTCTGAATGACTCAATGCTTTGTTTGTGGTTGACATCCGCCTCGGGTCAAGAAGACTCCCAAAAGGATACGATTCATCAAATGTATCACCTCTTGCAGACTTCCCAGCTTCCTGCCTCATTGTGCTTTGGGTTAAAAAATGTATCCTCCTTGACCGGAAATATTAACACACTGTGTATTTTTATTTCAGATGTGCCGCAGGATACACTGGCAACCCACTGCTTGGACAGAGATGTAGTGTTGGCAGCAATGAAGTCAATGGTACATCATTTATTTTGATCCAGGAACATGACAAATATTGTTCCATCATCTGGCATCTTTATCTTAACAAAAGTTGCAAAGATCATTATTCATGTCATCATGCCATTAATATGTATTTAACAAAATGTCTTCAAATAAATGGCTGGTGCATACTGTAACTATCTTCTCTACTGCCCTGTTACAGGTAACTGCTATAACTGTGACCAGAGAGGAAGTGAAGGCTGCAATGGTGGTGTTTGCCGCTGCAAGGTGATCAAACAAGGACACATGCATTTGACGGAATAGAATGGACTGATTGGCTCGTATCTCATTTCGTCCATACTGTGTTGCAGATGAATGTTGAAGGCCCATCTTGCTCCAGCTGTAAGTCGGGAACTTTCCATCTCAGTCCAGGAAACAAAGACGGCTGCCTGTCCTGTTTCTGTATGGGTGTAACACAGCAATGCTCCAGCTCTACCTACTACAGAGACCTGGTAAGGCCTTCAAGTGCTTCATGACACAGCAACAGTGCAAGAAGAGGCCATTTAAACCTCTTCTCCCAGTATGAATGCAGTAGCGAAGAGTTAGATCACTGGTCAGAGATTGACAGATATCCCCAACTTGTTAATGCTGTGAATAACTGCACGTATAACTTTTGACTTCTATATGAAGTGTAATGGGTTGCATATAGACTTCACATTTACAGTAGGCAAATAAAAAAACAAAAAGGTAGAGTATTAAGATATCATCCAACACTCTATACACTAATGGATAGTCACTAAATGCCTCGTAACACTCCCCCATGCCTGCTTTCTATTTTTTTAATTTGCTTTCACCAAGTTGCGTAAACACTTTTTTTTTTTCATTTTCTGCAAAGATAGTCAACAGCAGCCCAGAGAACTGATTAGTAAATTGTTATAAACATCTGCACGATGTTAGCGGTAAGTATGTGTAAGTGTATATTTTGGAGTTGATCATCAGCCACAATCAGTCCAAAGTTTTGACTCCTGAAATGTATTTATCCCTTCAGGTCAAGACGCGTTCAATGACTTAGGTTGAGTTTATTTTTGCCTATTCAGTCAGCCGCCATTCAGTCAGAGTTTTCTCATAAACTGACTTCACTATAATGTTCATGCAGTCAGCGAAGGCAATCAAAATTCCTGTTTTTTTACTATACTTTCTATTGGAGCTTGATTGCATTTTCAAACGTGCTCTTGCAGGTGTCCTCAGTCTTCTCTCCAGGGAACTTCCAGGGATTTGCTCTGGTGAACCGTCAACGCACCAACCGCATCTCCACTGGTTTCACTGTGGAGGTTTCCACGGAAGGCACTCAGCTGTCCTACAGCAACTTTGACTACCTGGGACAGGAGCCTCATTACTGGCAGCTTCCAGGGGTCTACCAGGGAGACAAGGTCAGTATGAAAGAGCAGTCACACTGACCAAGTCAGTGGAAGTAGCCCAAGCAAGAACACGAACCCAATAATAATGTATGTAAGGGGTTGAGCAGCACTCATCAGAAACCACCACTAGACCACTCTTATTCTATTGCTGTCTCCATTTTGCTTCTCTGTCTCCAAAGTTTTTCTTGTCTTGCAAACTTCTTTTCTGGCTTTTTTCCTGCTTGCTTCAGCCTTCCCTGACTCCAATGCAATGTTTTGTTTCACCTTCTTAAATCTGTTTGTTCACAATAATGTTTTCCTCAGCTGTCCATTTCTTTGTGTTTGCCCCTCTACTCTCTATAGCGAGATTCTTTCTTTACTCGCATTAAACGAGCAGTGCAGGTACAGTAATGCCAGTCAGTGGTTGTCATGTTGTGACTGTAGTTTGGAGTACGGCATGTTTGAAATAACTGATGTGGCATTGTGTGATAGACTGAATGCCATACATTGCACTTTTTATGTGGTGCATATTCAGACATTATAGATACTCATCATGTTTTATGTTTTTAGTATATTCTTCATGATTACTGAATTATTTGTAAAAAGCATGGTGTTTTACAGCCGCATATGCAGTTTGCAGTTGTAGGTGGCCACTAAGCGTGTCTTAGATTTGACCGCTTACATCGCTGTGCATTTTGCAGACAAATTGCTTTCTGCTCCACATCACATGAGCCATGTAAATGGATTGATCATTAATGGTCCATTAAAGAGCTTCATACAGTTTAACTTTGCTTGAATAACACTGCCATAACACTCCCGAATACCATCAGCTCAGTGATAAGGAAAGTGATCAAAGAGCTTGCTTTATCCACATCAATAGAGTGACTCGCACTTGCCAGAGGAGCAGCTAAGGAAGGATGCTTCCATCTGGAGCCTAATGGCCTCTGGAGCTAAAGACACCCACAGATCCAAAAGAGCTAGCCAGGTATTTGGTATAAATGGCACCATTGATTGTTGTAGTGATGGTAACACTCACACGTCTAATGAGAGAACTTGATGCACAGTTTTTCTGTCATTTTGAGCTAACACACTGATGGTTTGTGGTCATCTATGGAGGTAGATCCCCTCAGTTCATAGATGTAGCAGCATGGAGAATCACCTCAGTTTGATGAAGGGTGACTGAGCAGGAGCATGTTGTCAGACTCCGTGTGTGAATCACGAAGAGGTTGAGCTGGTATGAAAAGTCTCAGGAAAGTTACTGCTTGTTAGGTTGATGTTTTGTGTGTTTTATCCGTGTGATCCAACTGTTGGCAGTGACAACAATTCACCAGAGCCTGTGCACATGAAACATCATAGACTCAAAAGCATGACTCAGCATGTTCACCTTCTTACAGTGATGTATCTCAGTATGCATCGTGGAAGAACTAATTTCTAAATCCCACCTACATCATTTTGACTTTTCCCATGGTTATGTATCTTCTGTATCTCCGGTACCCACTTTCCCACCTCCCCAGGGTGACGTCAGACAGCTGGATGATGAGGTCTGGGCGCTCCTCTCTAACTTCTCCAATGGACGAGCTGGTTCCCCTCCGTTCTTTCCCTCTTCCTCTAAATCCTCCTCCTCTTTCTCTTCCTCTTCTTCTTCTTCCTCTTCCTCTTCTCGGGTCCCAACTTCCAACTCTCAATGGTCTTTGCGTAACCTGAGCCCCCCTTCTCCTCCGTCTGGTATCTCCTCTTCAGTTAGACCAACCAGACCCCAACCCTATTCCCCAGGCCACGCTCCTCATCTGCAGGTACACTCTGTCCAAGATTGCAAGAGGATTACGAGCCTTTGTGTTTCTTGGTCATATTGTTGACGTCTTGCATTTGTCTTTGGGGTCTGGCCCTCATCAACAGAGCAAGAACACAGTGAGCAAGACTTCTTCTAGTGCTTCTGGGGTTAGCAGCAAGGTAGACCGCAGCATGACTGACTGACTGACTTCATGTTTTTGGTGTGTGCTTATAGGAAACTTTAATGCTGTGTTTGGTAGTAAAGCTTTAAAAGGTAATTAACAACCAACTTCCTCAGCTAATCGAGGGCAGTTAACATGTAGTTGAGAAACTCATAACAACACCTAACAGATTCAAATTATGATCTACTGAAGCAATGCAGAATATACTTATTTTATAGTTACCAAACAATGGATAATTCACAGGATTCCAGTGCTTGACTGGGTGGTATTTGTCTTTGTCAAGCAAATAGCTCCCACTCAGTCCTGTCACTGTAATTGTCCACTTGAGAGAAACACTGGTTTTACAGTAGTCTGTCATTATGCTGTTGTGTGGTTTACAACAGCTTCTTCCTGAGGCACAGCTGTCATTTTTTTCATTAGTGACAGTGGAAGTTGTTGTTCTAGTTGTCAGACGCGACGCAGTGCAGCTTCTGTGTTGTTATCTAACTGTCAGTGGAGCCTTTAATAGCCCTCGTACTCGAGAACGTGCAGTGAAAAGAGGTTAGCCGTGTGTCACACGTTTGTCCCGAGATTCTTGCACAGCTTTGCTCTTTGACATGCCGCCATGCTTGTACTGCTTCTCTGCCTGCTTGTGATTTAGTCTCGCTGCTCTCTCTCTCCATCTGTGGCTTATTTTCTTGTGCCTCTCCTTCCTCCTCTGCCTCTCAGTACGCTCTGGTCTACAAAGGTTTCAGCTTGCACCAGGATGATCTGCTCTACTGGCAGCTCCCAGTGCAGTTCACAGGGGATAAGGTAACTGTGAGCTCTGTGTGTGAACTCTGGGGTGATGTCCCCTCCTAACCTCTGGTCAACCCTTCAAGGTCACAGAAAATACAGCACCTTGAGTATCTTCCATCCTCCCCACTGCTCTTATCCTTTTACTTCTGTCTATCCAGTCCTTCACGTCAACACTCCCTATTCCCTTTTAAGTTTGTCCCAGCCCTCCCTCCAAGTGTCCTTTTGACTTTTTGTTCTACATTCCTCCTCTACATAGTAGAGGCTTGTGCCATGTCTTTGTTCACTCCACACACACTCCATCTGTTACATACAATTAGAAATATAAATATTCCTTACCAGTCTCTGGGTTCACCTGCTCGGCTGTTGCTATGATTTAACATTTAATTCAAGAAGGGTTCAAAACACATATGCCAGAATCATATCATTGTCCTCTTTGAGAACAATAAAAAAAGAATTGTCAAAATCAAAGCTGATATTCTGACTTCCAGTCTCGAGCATGGGTCAACCTTCAAAAACTTTTTTCAAACCTCACACCCCCAGTTTACAATGCAGGCTTTATGTTGAAAGTTTTAAACCTCAACCCAAGCTTAGATATCCCTGATGGCAATCACTATGACATCAACAGGGTTATTTTTTTAAGACTTTAAAAAGCTCCCTCCACATCCACAGAGGACATTATAAAACTGTTTTCACAGGCTGAACAGTCCTCCCGATAATGAGTGAACTAAATCCTGTTAACATGGTAACTGTCACTTGTTTAAAACAAATGTTTGCTCCTTCTCATCCTTCTAGTTTATCGGATTTGATGCAGCTGCACACTGTGCAGCTCTAAGTAGCCATCTGGCATTGATGTTTGCAGCTCTGTTTGACCTGGCAAAAGATCTAAAGTCTCTTCCTCACTAACCATGTTTTAGGTGGGTTCTTATGGTGGAAAGCTTAAATACACCATCTCCTATGTGGCTGGTCCAAGAGGAACACTCCTTGATGATGGTGACATCCAGATTATTGTGAGTGTGAGCTCATGCTGATTTCACTGTTTTCTAATATGGTTACTTGCATTTGTAGCACTTAGCTCACCCATCAGTGTTGTTCCTGCAGGGTAACGACATCACTCTGGTAGCTCGTCTGCCCTGGCAGAGGAGGCAGCAGGGCAGCAGAGAGACTCACCAGTTTGAAGTCGTCTTCAGAGAGGTGAGTAACGCTGCTGTTACATGGTGAACAGAAAGTGTATCAGCGAGCATGTGGCATGCAGAAGTGACCTGTACTTTCCTAGAGAAGTGCAATTTTATACATTTGAATAAATAAATGACCACATTATTAATTATTATTTATCATTTATTATAATACACTAAATTTGACAATAAGCTTTCATTTTTCTTTCTCAGGAAAACTGGCGCCGTCCTGATGGCATGCCTGCGACCCGAGAGCACCTGATGATGGTGTTGGCTGATCTAGATGACATCCTGATTCGAGCATCCTACTCCACTGAGATGCGGTCCTCCAGCATCTTTGACATCAACATGGAAGTAGCGGTGCCTAACTACAGCGGCTTGGCACAGGCCCTCGAGGTGGAGCAGTGCCGCTGCCCACCTGGATACCAGGGACTCTCTTGCCAGGTAATTATTCAGTCTTTCTGAATTTTTCTGAATTGTTGACTTCACTGGACTGCAGGCTGATTATGCTTCATTAAAATGTTGATTGATGCATCATAATGTTTCTTTAAGGACTGTGCACCTGGATATACTCGCACAGGAGGAGGTTTATACCTGGGCCACTGTGAGCTCTGTGAATGCAATGGCCACTCTGACTCCTGCCACCCCGAGACTGGCATCTGCACGGTATGAAGCACTGGACTGATACTGGTCTTGTTGTGGCTACATTATTGCACCCCGATGAGACGGACAGATCTCTAAACACGATGTTTCTCCTTCCAGAGCTGCCTGCATAACACGCAGGGGGAGCTCTGTGAGCAGTGCGCTCCTGGCTTCTTCGGTGACCCCACTGTTGGCACTCCAGAGGACTGCCAGCCCTGTGCCTGCCCTCACACTGACCCAGACAACCAGTGAGTCCTGCCACACATACCAAGATCTCACATTCCACCCCCATTTATAGCTCAAGACAGCTCTGCGTCAGACTCCCTTGCTCTTGTTTACAGCAAATTCTACTGCCTTGTAAATTCTGGAGTTTGATTCATTTTCATTATTAACCTGCCAGGTAACATGAAACATTGTGTATTCACTTTCCCACTGAAAGCATCTGATTCTGTATCCTCACTCTCTTCATTTTAACAAGTCACGATTCTGTGGTAGTAAAAAGCTGCAGTATATTGAAGAAACAGTGAAGAAATCTGTCATTAAAATGAGGTAGTTCCAGGCAGTTGTTTCCAGTAGCTTTTTAATTAAGTGTCATATTGTCATAACGATTCCATTGCCAGACTCTGACGCACTTCAAAATATTCATGGATGAGTCTTGGAAATTCACTGAAACACATGAAATTTGCCTTAGAGAGATTTTTCGTGTCAATTCTCAGCAAAAGCTGAATGTGACACTAAATTACTTGTTAGGTTTGGTTGATATTAAACCCTTTTCTGTAGTAAAACTCAGCTCTCTTGTCTGTGTGTGTAACTCTCTTCTAACAGGTTCTCACCCACCTGTGAGAGCCTTGGGAATGGAGGCTACCAGTGTACTGCCTGCCAGCCTGGGTACACCGGCCAGTACTGTGAACGGTAAGATAACCCAACATGTTCTCTCGATGTGAGTCAAAACAGTTACTGAAAACAATCAAAACGTGAGCTGGATAAAAACACTGGAATTAACTCAACTCTGTGGTTGGTTTCTATGTCTGTTTCTACGGTGATCAGTTGTGCTCCTGGATATGTTGGCAACCCTCAGGAGAGAGAGAAGTGTCGTCCATATGATGGTAAGGCTACATTTGACTAAGTGATGTTCATTATAGAAAATATGAAAGATGTCAAGATTGTGCTTACGAGAAAATAAAACGCTTATGCTGTATGTGTGCTATCACAATGCTGCTAAAAACTCAAACTCTCTTTCAGACTTTTTATTAATCTAACTCCTGTTGAGATTGGTTGCAGTAACATGTGACTTCTTCTTGTATGACTTAATTAAGTTTGACCTGAAGTCTGATGTCTCAACAGTATTCCTATCAGCCAGTAAAGACCGTGCCCGGCCAAGAGACACTTAGGTTTTTGTGCAGATTGGGCATAACATGTTATTTATAACATGCTATTTAGAGAGCGTTAGAGGTGCTGGTCAGATTTTGTTATACTAGTCGTAGCCTCACAGACAAATATATTGTGACAGTGGTGTGGATCTTCTAATTTAACTCTCAGGAACAAAGTGAATAAGCATATTTCTAACTCTTCTAACACAAGTCACCATTGGATGGTGTCCAGGTGTCCAGTTTTTACTTTGTGAGACAGAAATAAGAAGTCTAACTTACTGCTCTAGCTCTCTTTGTGATATACAACTCTGATTCCATTCGTTTTGATATTCTCAGACAGTATTCCTGATGGGTTTGTTATGACCTTTGCACTTTGCAGCTGCAGCCTCCCTGGTGGTGAAGGTTTATCCAGAGAGGGTCCTGGCATCCCAGGGCGGCCCTGTCACTCTCAGGTGTCAGGTGTCCGGCAGTCCTCCACACTATTTCTACTGGTCCAGAGAGGATGGACGGCCCATCTCCAGCAGTGCTGACAGACGCAGACAAGGTACATCACGCACTTCAACCACATGCACAACTAGTGTGGCGAAGACATGTCCTGTAGATTCAAGAAATCCCAGTAATGTTTTTAAACATGTTTCATACATTCTTTTCTTTAAAAGTTTTGATTTTACTCATCTGAATACACAAATTGCATATGCTTAATATACATATAGGACTACAGGTTATATGTGAACACCTGACACCTGTTGCTCAACTATGTGTGCAGGAGCAGAGCTGTACTTCCCCAACGTCCAGCCGAGTGACGCCGGTGTCTACATCTGTACCTGTCGAGATCAACGCAGCACCAACAGGAGTCGAGCTGAAATTGTTGTTACAAGTGTGTATGGTCTCACTGCCATATTTGCGAATACGTTTTTCCCTCATGCAGCTTATTACAGCACACTAAAAAGACACCATCCGTGGTTCCACACATGGGTTTGCTTATGCACAGATTATGTAAGATCTTATTCTTCAGTTTAGCTGACTGTGGTGTAGTGCATTCTTGGTATTTGGAGTTTTGAAGGTGCTGGGATAAGATATGCATAACAGGGCCAGCAAAAAAAATAAAAAAAATAGAATAACAAATGAGACGTGTCCTTAAGTTATAATACGGTTATTATAGATTTTATAAAGAAAATTTGAAATAGGAAATTTGAAATTCTTATGATACCACTGATTATTCAAGTTAAAGCAGACTGGATTTGATCAGGAGCCTCATTTAAAACATAGATCAGCAGTTTGTTAGCTTTACAATTACATTCCACACCTACCTCCATTGAATAAGAAAAGGCTGGCAAAAAAAAGGAAGTACAAAGATGTTTTCCTGGTGTTCATAAGAACATAAGAACTGTCTTTAGAATCACAATTTTTACAGGCAAGTGACTGCTCCTATCAGTTTGCTTCAGGATAAACTGTCTCTCTGCATTTCACCAGATGTTCAGTCCAAAGCCATTGAGGTCACAGTTGAGGAGCCCAAAGCCCAGACTGTCCGGGTGGGGTCTACTGTCAGCTTCATCTGTACTGCAAAGAGCAAGGTAACACTGGTCGATCATCATTTTCATTTTATGTTATTATTTTTTAATAAGAAATATTTGTACATTTCTAGGAATAATTTGACATTTTGGGAAATACTATTATTCTCACATCCATCTGTTAGATATGAAGCCGGCATCAGCAACTGGTTAGCTAGTTAGTTTATGTATAATAGTGCATGTTGGTAGTGTTGCATTTTCACCACAATGCTGGTAGCAGATAAAACACAGTTATGTTTGACATAACAACAAGAGCATTATTCTCTTATGTTTGAGGTTGCATGCATCTTGTGATTTGTGTGTGTTTACCTGCTCCTCCCTCCACAGTCACCAGCCTACACCCTGGTGTGGACCCGGATGGGCAACGGGAAGCTTCCCAACCGGGCCATGGACTTCAACGGCATCCTGACAATTCAGAACGTCCAGCCCGAAGATGCAGGCGTCTACGTTTGCACGGGCTCCAACATGTTTGCCATGGACGAGGGCAATGCCATCCTCTACGTGCCAGGTTCGTGATCCTTGGCACCGCATTCCATTACCCATCACCCCCTACTACCCTACCAGCTCTGGCTCCTGTAGTTTCCCCTCCCCCAAACTTGAGTCCCCCTCCAGCTTGCTGTGGTGCATGCTTGTCTCTGTTTTACTGCATTTCTCATCACGCACTGTAAACACTCAGCTCTGGGTTAACAGCATAATAAGCTTGCAGTTCTAACTCCCAATGCTTTTGCCCTCTGCTCTCAGAAAGCAACGTATAAGCCATGCCTTATTATCGTACTGCCAGCTCAGCTCTTCTTACTGCCTTTTTTTTAACTCGCTGTCTTGTATGTCTCTGATCAGTGGTTTTTCCTGAACTTTATATGAAGAAATACAGCTTGTGGGTTTGGTTAAAACTAAAACTGTAGGGTACAAATTAGCCAAATAACACATGGGGTCAAGTATGCAGTTTTAGAGTTAACTAATGGGCACTCAAAGTGAAGACACATCCACTACACTTTGTCCAGATGAGTGCTCTTTTGGATCAGTGATTTGAGGGTAATGCTTTCTGCCAACACTCTGAACTGCTACTACTGCAGATTTTGTTTCCTCTTTGTTATTTTTTTTTTTCCACTTGGGTTGAATTAATCGGTGGTGGGTCGGTCGCTTCTCGATCACTGGTGGAGTCGCTGGTTTCTGCTGTTTGAGGTTTCACAAGCAGGGTGCTGGATTCTGGTGTCTTTAACTTTGGGCTCCTGGGGCCCCCTCCTTCCTGAGCTGTAGTGTATAATGACAAGGAGGAATGTGGATGCCACAATTGGTGCTTAGTGACTCTGCGACTGGCATTCACAGAGGACTTCAGTGTATCTGGAAGAGAGGAGAAGTAGGACAAACCCCACTCCCCCTGATTGTTTTGTGTTGTTTCGCTCCATACAGTATTCCTTCCTGAAATTACTGTCTGCTGTGTAACTCTCCTGATCATCCACATGATGAATGTCAATGAAAAAAACGGTGCTATCAGCCACGCAGGTGGTTCAACATGCGGTTGAATTCACTTTCTAAACATGCTGTTATACTGCTGTAATATCACTCCTTCATCCCTTTAGTGTCGGCAAAAGTCGGTCCTGTTTGTATCGATTGTTACTTGTCAGATTTAGTTGGTAAAATATTTAAGATCAGACTGAAATGCAGAAGAAAAAAGTGGGAAAAAAATGCTTTTTAAATCTAATTTTGTCAATAATCATCTGCAATTGTATATTATGGTCTTTTATATACATCCTGTCAATGTTGGCACATTTTCTTTACTGATTGACTGAACTATGTTATCCTGAAATGTTTCCATGAAATCAAATATACAAGAAATGAGTTTATTTTCTTTATTAATTTTTTTTCAATGGAATTGGCCATGTGAATGCAATAACCTTGCATGATGTGTGTTTACATTTAGGTAATTTCAAGGGTTTTTATAAGAAAATATTTTTATATACGTGTCTCTGAGTATATTTTACACCTCAACAATCACGGGTCACACTTAAAACCTTTTATAAACACTTTGGTCTTAATTACTTTACAATGGCTGATTGCAAAAAATATACACAAAGGTGCTTTTGTAAAGATTTTATTCGTACTCATTTTTTTAAACTTTTCTTTTTCAAGAATACCTAACTGATGTATTGTACACATGTCACATTGTAATGTATTTATCTTAACTGTGAAAATATTTTGTGAAAAAGAGAAAATTGATTAAAATAATGACAGTTGATCAAAGTGATTTGCTAATTCATGGATGGGGCTCATGTACATGTATTATCTTGATCAGTTCAGGATAACCACAGGCTGTATGTAAGCTTTTTACCAGCTGAAATTAAATTAGTGTTTCAATGTTTAAAACTGCTTCTTGCTACTAACCTGCATGTCTCATGCGTGGCTACTCTGCATAACTTCATCTCTCCTTCACAAAGTTCACAAAGCCATGATCTTTGAGTGTATGTGTGTGTTTGTGTTAATTTTGAATTTACAGCATAAGAAGCATTTTGGAGCATTGCAGTCTTTTGTTTTTGGTTGGTGTAAAGTGTGAAATAAGCATGAACTGTTACCCAAAAAAAAACAGTTTTTCTAACCAACATACTTCAATTTACAATGTTCATTTCCTGAATATATCAGGTAAGTGTGAAAATTGAATGCATAGAACTATGGATTAAATGGCATCAATCATTAGTTTAACAAAATCATGAAGAAAGTAGGACAATGGATCATGAGCTAAAATGGAAAATGTTGATGCCAGTTAATTTTAAGTTTATGATTTTCTTATCGTGGGTGTGCTGTTTTTTGGAATTAATTGGACAAAACCCTGGTGGCCCACATTTGGAGAAGGATACGTATCTCAGGGGAGAGATGGGAGGTAAACTGCTGTTACCCTGAAACCTGACCTGTCAGTTCACCTGTCCCCTCCCCCCTCCCTCCCTTCCTTCCTCCCACAACTCCAGAGGCCTCACAGACTCAGATGTTTTACACAGCCTATGAAATGTTTGAAGGACACAGAAAGCGTAAGTCCGCATGGGCATGGTTTCCTCTCTGCTGGGCTCCCTGGAGGGACCCGCTTCTCCCTCTCTGTGTCATGCATGCACTCATCTTCTGCAGCATGGATATTCTGGTGGCCTAGTAGCGCCCATGTATAATCAACCAAGCAGCAGCTGTAGAAACTCTCCACTCACTCTCACACATGACGGCCCAGAGCATCTGTGCTGTCTTATATGCTGCACATAAGCAAGCATCTTTAGCTGAATTCAATTTAAAGATGGATATTTGTTCTCAATATATATAGGTTATCATGTTACTGTCCTTGTTAAGAGTCAATGCTTGGATTGTACATGAGCATTACTGGTCCCTACCTGGCTCTTTGGGTTCATTGGGGTCCATCACTGCAGGAAAAAGTGCATGTTCATTCTCATGAGCAACTCCTCATGAATGTTGAGTCAAGCTAAAAAAAAGTAGTTGTGCAGTAACTATAGGCCCAACTGTAAGATCTGGTAGATGACAAGCCAGAACATAATAAAGCAATTGTTTCATGAATTTTAATTTGATGATATTAAAAAAACACTTTAAACTTACGGAATTAGGTTTAATTGCTCTTTAACCCTTAAGGAACATTTTTGTTTCATCAAGCCAAACGATTTAGTCTGTTAGTTATTACATATTCAGGGGCTTCATGCTTATTTTTCTCGGTGTCAGCGTCTCCACATTCAGAGACAAGAGATGCTCCTGCTTCTTCTTTCTCTTTGCACTTTCCTTTTTCTCCTCAGGAAACATGCTGCACTGGGAAATAACTGTCATCTGGGCTTCAAACATCATACTGTGCTTAATACATCCCATCACCACCTCATTACATCATAGCTGAATGTGGGTAGCAGACGTGTCCCATGTGAGAGGCCTGGCTTTAGTGCGTTGAACAGATGGAAGTGTACTTTGAACAACACAGTTAATGTGATATTAATAGATGGAAATCAAACTATATTGCACATCCATATTATTTAAGAAGTTAAAGGTCCCGGGTGTAGGTTTCTACAGTTGGTTACAGATGGCTGCAATACACAACCTAACCGCCAGATGCCACTAAAATCTAAAGACTAGACCTTTAAAGATTCTATACATCAAAACTAAAGTACAACGAAAACAAATTTTCCTTCCTCACCTCTAGTTGTATCCAGCCATGAAGGTAGTTTTAGTTGTATCTCTCCAGATTTAGAGAGATCTTTCTTTACTGTCTTGCAGATATCCATGTGCTCAGAGGATGAATCCAGTGACTTTTGGTGATCACCTGACTTTTCCTTTAGCGCCACCAGCAGGTCAAAGTTTCCACTAAAGTTGGGAAATATCACAACTTCTACTAGTTAGATTGGTACAAAATTATGTACAGGCGTTCATGGTCCCCAGAGAATTAATCCTAATTATTTTGGTGAGCCCTTGACTTTCCCTCTCGCGCCACCGTGAGGTTGACATTTGTGGTTTTCAGTGAAATCTCTTTATAAACTGAAATTTGGTTCATGTTGACTTCAGAATGTATTGTAATAACTTTGGTGACCACTTAACATTTCATCTCCATCATCAGGTCAAAATTTTACCTGCAAAACTAAAGACATTCCCATCAGCCTCAGATGTTTAACCTAATTAGCTCAACTAAGATGGTGAACATGGTTAACATTACACCTCCATCAGCATCTTATCATTATCATTATCTCAAGATAGCGTTTTACAGAGCAGCCACAAAACAGCTACCATGGCTCTTCAATCCATTATACTGGGGTGGAGGCAAAGAGATATGTGAAGCCCTTTAACAGATAAAACCAAAACTATCCTCTTGGAATTATACCACTAGTGGAAGTGAAGTGAAAATAATGTTTTTTCTTAATCTGGTTGAATTGACCCTTTAAGTTTCTTCCCCCTATGCACTGATTCTACTATAGGTCTTTACAAAACCCATGACAGAGGGACTCACAGTTCGATGAGTATTAGTGTCACTAAGGTCAGAGAGCCACAGCTCCACCCTGGCTACAACAGTCCCAGGGAGTTTCAGCCTGCTTAGATAGCCTCATATTCCCCCCTCCCTGCTGAAAGAGGCCTTTCTATTGCTCTGTCGCCCTGGAATCATACAGGCTTGATCTAGCAGCCAGCCAAACTGGCACAGACAGCAAAATGCCCAGAGGCCATGCCAAGGTCTGCCTGCCACATCTCATCTGTTTCGTCTGCTCTAAGGATCTAGATTGCCAAGGGTGAGGGTGGGGGGGCGGGAAGAGGCCATCGCTCTCTCTCTCAGTCCGATCAGTTCATCGCAATCAAAGCGTTCCCACAGCTTAATGTAAAGCCCAAACTGTGGTTGTAAACTCCTGACAGGGTTTCATATTCCACTTCACCACTGCACCTACAGGCCACTTTGCATTATCACGCATTATTTCTCTATAAGAGTCATCATTTTGAGCCGTGTTTGACTGATGTGTCTCCTTCTGTAGCTGCTGAGGGGGCCCAGCCTGTGGCCACCGTCACTCCCTCAGTGCTGAATGTCCAGCAGGGCCAGCGGGCAGAGTTTCGCTGCACAGTGACTGGAAACCCAACCCCTGCCATTGAATGGATCGGTATGAACAGCTAGAATCCACTTTTGTAGCGTTTGGTTCAGGCCTTGATGAGATATATTCATAGTAATTTGAGTGGCCTGTTTCTGTATTTCTGTTGTATGATTCAGAGAAATTCAAGTCACGGATCTTAAACAGCAGGTTTGAAAATTCATCCTGCAGCCCTTTAGTGTCAGGGTGTAACTGTGTGATTGTTACAGGAGGTCCAGGGAACAGAATGAGTCCCAGAGCCGTGATACGAGGCAGCATACTGACCTTCACAGCCGTGGACCCAGCTGATGAGGGAGAGTACACCTGCAAGGCCCTGAACACTCATGGCGAGCACACAGCACGGGTTTCCCTCTTTGTCCAAAGTATGTTGTGTGTTCACATGTGTATAAACTTGTGTTACCTGTTGTAGGAACATAAATCTGTTCACACATTTGGGGTGTGGAGACTCACATCCCTGTTGGGGACAAAATGCACATCCCCACAATCATTCAATGTTAAGACTTGGTTTAAGGTTAAGGTTCGGACAAGTGTTGAGGTTAGACATGTGGTGATTATGGTTAAGGTTGGGCAGTCTTGGTTAAATTGTCAATGCCAATATTCCCTAAAGTTATGGAAACAAGAGATGAGTTTTTCAGTACATTTTCAATGGTTAAAGGATTTTTTGAAAAACAACTTTCTTATAAAAACAGATGCATCTCATTATCACTAATTTTGAACCTGCACAGGTATTAAATGCGGTTAATTAGCTCATCACCATGTGGGTATATTTTGTTTTTGAAAGATCACAATGCATTTTTTGGTCAGAGTCTAACCCAAGTGGCCTAGGCACCCAGCCCCAAGTCCAAGTCAGTCCCCAGAATGTTGGAGTCCATGAAGGCGACACCTTGAGGTTGTACTGCCGAGCATCAGGATCTCCCACCCCGATGCTCACCTGGCTTAAAAACGGAGGACAAATCCCTGCACAGGTGAGACACCTCCTGCTGCCTCAGTGCCACAAAGATGACTTTAACACGGATTCATTAAAACTGTATTCACATTCTGCTGAGCTGTATCTCTATCTTGCACTTCAAGGTGTGTCCCATACTGATGGTATTTCATCATACTGTGTCAGTTTAAATGCCTGTTTCAGCATTTTGACCATTTACCTTTATTTTTCCCTCCCTTCTGTTTGTCTCCTCCCTCCTTTTTTTTGATCCCACCCTGTTCTGACGTTTTGCTCAGGCCATTCCCTCTCATGGTTTCCATCAGTTTAAAAGCAACAGTCTCGATGTGTTACAGAGACGTATTGAGGAGCTGCAGGTCTGTCCATCTGTCCGCTGTCTGTCTGTCCTGTCTCGTAGTTCACATCAGTTGTCCTCTACTGACCTCGTCTTCACACATTGTCAACTAAATGCATGATCAAACGTGTCCTTGATTCTCACCTTGTAAATCCCGTTAATTCGCCACAGCTGCTCACTAAGTCCCTTTAGAGCTGATGTCAAATTCATTAAAACCAACTAGCTGGGTCTGGTCGACTTCTTAGCGTACTTGCATGTAGTACATGTTTCTGTGTTGCGTTTTATTAATTAGTGTTCCATAGTCTTTTGTTTTGTACTGTCCACATCATACCATCCCTGACGTGTTTGGGCTCTCAGCACCCTGTTGACCCTCATCATTCCATTGAGTGTATTAACAGGACTAAGTATACAGTAGGTACTGTAGGTATTTCAGACATATTTTGCTCCGTGCCAGGCGCAGCCCACTGCCCCCCAGCCCAAAGGGGTATTGTGTTGGTCTGGTTTCTGCACAGCCCTCCTCGGCTCGACGAGGGCTCCGGGGCCCGTTTAGTTCTGCCTCAGAGAGCCACTGCGTTGTGTCAGCCTTTCCCAGGGGGAGCTGGGCTCTGCCGTGCGACCACGCAGAAATTCTGTATGCTCTAGCAAACGGCTTGCTTTGAAAACTCGTCAATGGGTTCAGACACACATTGAGCCAGGGCCCGCCTCAGCCACTGCTCAGTTTAGCCTCCCTCACGGTTGAATGGGCCGGAGCTAAGCAGCTTTGTCCATGGATGCCCCAACACCCCCCGGATACAGTAATCCCTCCCCAGACCCTCCCCTCCTGATTCCCCTCCCCTCTGAGGTGTTTCCAAACTTTATGAAAGCTCATTTTCAGCCTTGCTGGGTCTCTGACTGCCATGTGGAGTAGTGTACAAACAAGTGAAGTTGTTGATTGCTCGTGAACCAGAAAGTCATAAGAGTTCTGAATATGAGTGTTGAAAGTGATGCAGAGTTTTGGTTCTTACTCAATATTTGTTCTGAAACATATTTTATATTTTGATTTCCAGACCACTGGTTAGTGATTATTCCTTGATTTTACAGTTAAATGCTTTATAATGCTCCATCCATCCAATCAATGTGTCACAAACTGTTAACCCTAACTCTCCTTTCATCATTTTTCATCAATCGTTAATCTTTTTTAGAACAAAAATAATAGTGTATTAAATTTAATTATGACTCATCATGATATATTAACAAATTGTAACCCCACCAGTCATTGTAGAAATGTTGGCACTACTTTGTCCACACTTTCATGTACAAAGTACAGTGTCTTAGAAATCATGAATCAAAATCCATTTACAGAAAGACTGAACTGTAGCAATAACAACTCTTGTCTTGTCTTAAAGATCTATGCTGTAGCGCTTTTGTGTTGCTATTAGTTAGTAATGTTATAGTGCCATATTTGTGTTGTTTCAAGGGACATGAGACGGGTAAGTGATGTGCTTTGTCCTCAGTATTCTGTATGAGTTATGTGTGTTTTTATGGTGTAAATATTAGTAAAATCATATCTCTGAAATGTAATGCACAATGTTAGTATGTGTAATTGTAATTGAGATAAGTATTTAATTTTGTCACTTGCTGGTGTGTCTTGTCCAGGCCCGCATGGATCGCACTGACATCGGTACTCTGCTCATCCCCAACGTCAAGATGTCCGACTCGGGCACTTACATGTGTGTTGGTAGCAACAACATTGGCTCAAATAGCGCTCCTATTAAAGTCACTGTGTTCAAAGGTGAGATGTCATGGTGGTCAAACAGAATCAGCCAGAAGTTTAGTCGATTAATTCAGAGGTTGAAATTATACATTTGATTTTGTTATCTGGTTTGATTTGATCTTTTTTAAAAAAAAAAGAGAAACATAACAATCAATACATCCTCTCAGGTCATAGAATGAAAAACGTTCATCTTGCATCTGTTTGTGTTTGAGCAGCGGACCACAGCTCCTCAGTGATCACCATCCAGCCATCTATAGCTGATGTCCAGGAGGGCCAAAGTCTGGAGCTCAACTGTTTTGCCCCTGGAAATCCTCCTCCCCCAGTCACCTGGACGAGAGCCAGTGGACGCCTCTCCTCTAACCACCAGGTAATCACACAAAGATACAAAAGATGGAAAATACATCATTGTGTCCCCATTTGATTAGATACAGTATGTCTCACATGCTGGTAAAGGTAAATGCTTAAAAATGATGAATTTTCTTGTAAGCTGATCTGAAGTCTGCTGTATGCAGGTTCTGGGCAGTCAGCTGCGTATCCTGTCAGCTAGCCCAGAGGACTCAGGAGAGTATGTCTGTCGCGTACAAGGCAACTCTGGAAACCCAGGATCTCATGTCCACCAGGCCTCTGTCTCTGTGTCTGTCACTTCATCTTCTTCACGTAAGTTAGTCAGCAGTATAGACCTCTTACAGGTGGTATAGTAATTGTCTGCAGACAGATTAAAAAGGTTTTTTATATCAGAATATAATAACAACAAAGAGCCTATTTTGATATTTGCTCAAGCGTTCCTGCTGTACTTTATTGTTCTTGATGTCTGTCTGATTTGACCTGACGGTCCTTACTTTCTCACTGAGGAAATTACAGTTGATGGCAGCATCCGTCAGAAGCATTACATGGCAGGGTGTTGGTCTCAGACTAACACTGCCTCACTTCATGAATGAACTTTCCAGTCATACTTTCCAGTGGAGCCCAGTGTGACCTCAGATTGAACGATTTTCCTTGCTACTGTCCCATGATCTCATCCTCCTTCATTCCTTCCTGGACTTCAGCAATGTTTCAGTTCTTTACCTTCTGCCAATGAAGCCCTTAGCCACATTGAATAGTAATTTGTTGCTTCGGGTTTCTGTGAATAAAAAGTCACTTAAATGAAGTGAGATTGTGAACAGTAATGATCAATTTGAAGCAGAACCTATACCACTGGTTTCTGCTGCAGGTCTTCAGAGTCCAATCATCGCCATTGAGCCCCACAGTGCTGCAGTGCGTGTGGGGGAATCAGCCAGCTTCAGGTGCAGGGTGTACAGTGGAGCCCAGCCTGTCAGACTGGAGTGGAAACTGGCCAACAACCAGCCGCTGCCAGGTAATAACCATACACACGCTTAGGAATAAACCTGCTTAATGAGTTCTGATTTTATGATGTCATTATTTGCAAGCAATTACAGCTGCAATCCACCCATGAATCACTCCTCTGTTACTTCATTTAATGACTAATTTAGAACTTAGGTTTTTCTCAAGTCTCTTTGACTGACCCGCAATGACAACTTTGCATTTCTAAAATATTGTCGTAAGATTTGATGAGATGATGGCCCTTAAGACTTTTCCTCTCCAAACATGTCAGTGCTTTGTGGTGTGTGTTCATTAAATATGGTCTTGGTCATGTATTCCAATATTCTTTGACCATTAGATCCTCCTGCCTCCTAAAAGCCCATTTCTTTCAAACCCCACAACTCCAGTTTGTAATGCAGACTTTATGTTAAAAAAAAAAGTCTTGAGCCCCAGCCAAGACAAATCCTACAACATTGTCAACTTTAAAAATCTCCCTCCAGAAGACAACACTGTTTACACAGGCTGAGTAGAGCTAGCCATGATGATCAAACTATCATGTATAAAATGGGTGGATTGCTCCTTTAAAATGCAGCATTTGGAGCAGATTTAATGTTTAATTTGCTCCTCTGTTCTGCAGATAATGTTAAAGTTGGCCCTGACGGTTCTGTTATTACATTCACCAATATCCGCCCTATGAACCATGGTGCCTACCGTTGTGTGGCCAGCAACCCATTCGGCATCACCCACACCATTGTGTCTTTGATTGTCAAAGGTAAGCTGCACACATGTCAGCATGAACACATGGACACAGAGGGACATTGCAGTCATCACAAGGGTTCCCTCTAGTGGCTGATCAGACACAGGGCCATAACACTATTGTGTACCTGTGCCCTCAGAGTCTCCTGTGGCCACCGTCACCCCTGCTGGACCTGTGCGTGTCAGGGTGGGTGAACCCATTAATCTGGAATGCCAGGCATCAGGAGAGCCGCGCCCCTCAGTCTCATGGCACCGGCTGGACAGCAACCGTAAGACCATGCTGAGCAGCCCCGTGCCCATGGAATCCAATGCTGTCATGCAGGTACAACTGGTAACACTGTCAACATATGATAAGATATCCAACATTTCTGTGTTGATTCAAAGATTGAAGTCAATATTTGAAATTTGTTCTGTTCTGTTTTGAAATTGTGTGTATTTGTATGCTAAGATATATCCGTTTTTCCTCCTGTGCAGATTCTAGTGGCACGTCCAGAGGACAGTGGCACATATGTATGCACAGCTCGCAACAACGAGGGCACGACTGAGACCAAGGTAGAGGTCATGGTTGAGGCAGGCTCTCAGGTGCCCACAGTTCCCCGGGCCTCCGTTCCTGAGCCGCTGATGGTTGTGGTAGAGGGACAGACTGCAACGCTGCGCTGTGAGGCCCACGGTAATGATGACTAAAAATCTTATTCATACAGCTGAAATTCACTTTTTTTCATGTTCTGTCTTTCTGTAGCACTTTTAATATTGCATTATTGTACTATTCTAAAACACCTGTACCAACTGTACCAATAAAATATTTTCATTCCTGTTTATTAAAATTAAAATTGACACTTGTGTTTTGTTCTCCAATTTTCCTTTCTAGGCTTCCCATCCCCGACCATCACCTGGTCCAAGTTGCGCTCTCCTCTGCCTTGGAGACACAAGGTGGTGAACAACAGCCTGGTGCTGCCCAACGTGGGCCGCCAAGACTCTGGAGAATACATCTGCAGCGCCACCAACAACATGGGCACCACTGAAGTCACCATCATGCTAGATGTAGAGAGTAAGTGTTGTGGTTTTGCTCATTTTGTTTTAATGTATTACTTTTTTTTAAATGCTGCTTTAAATGGATCATAGATTTAATATGCAGTGAGTAGAAATTCCTCATTGATGTGTCTTATTTTTCAATATCCATCCCTTGAGAAAACATGTAAACTTTTGTTCTCCTTTCTCCAGCCCTTCCTTATGCCACTTCCATGCCTGATGACGTGGCTGTGCGGGTTGGGGAAGTGATCAGGCTGCAGTGCCTGGCGCATGGCACCCCCCCTCTGTCCTACGCTTGGACCAAGCTGGATGGAAACCTGCCCCCGAGGGCCGAGGTCAGCGGAGGGGATCTTCAGATCAACCTGGCTACTGCTGAGGATGCTGGGAGCTACAAGTGTGTGGCCAGCAATAAAGTGGGAAACAGCGAAGTGGTCGCTAAAGTCACTGTCAGATGTAAGTTTGCTGATGTTATAATGATTTGGCGAAGTTTGACATGCTATAAATCATGAATAGCTCAATATCTTATGCATCACAAACAAACTTCTCTCCTCTTCTTCTACAGGTGTTGATAGTTAGCAAAAGAACAGGACTTGTGAAGAGGTGTTTAATAGAGATATTCCTTTACCACATCAATCATGTCTCTGTCCTTCCCCTCTGTAGCTCCCTTGGCAGTTCGTGTGTCACCCCAGGTTGAGGTAAAGGCTCAGGGCAGTGCTGTGGAGTTCACCTGTTCGGCAGCAGGTGGTATAGAAACCAAAATTGAGTGGCTGAAGGAAGGAGGAGCCCTGCCACCAAACCATCACATCAAGGACGGCGTGCTCAGGTGACAATATAAAAATATAGAAGATCACCAGACTTACCTTTTAACTGGCTAAAACATTCAAATCCACTGATATTCAGTTATATGTAAAAACCTAACCATGGCTCATTTTCTTGTGTTCAATTGAATGTTTCTATGCAGGATTGAGAACCTGGAGCAGAGCAATGAAGGTGTTTATATCTGCAGAGCCAGCGGTGTGTATGGTCAGGCTCAGGACACTGCCAGGTTGACCATCCAAGGTCTGTCACATTCACTGCAAACACAAGAGTATATCCCGCTAACTGCTTCATCAAAGCCAAATATAACATGTTGCTTTTCCACAGCTCTGCCAAAGGTGATGATTAACGTGCGTACCTCAGTGCAGACCGTGATGATAGGGAACTCTGTGGAGTTTGAGTGCCAGGCCGTTGGTGACCCGGAGCCCACGGTTCAGTGGAGTAAAGTCGGTGGGTCTCTGCCCGCTCATATCATGGTGAAGGGCGGCATGCTGAGGATTGAGCAGGTGAAGGAGGACGATGCCGGGCAGTACCGCTGTACGGCCACCAATGATGTAGGCTCAGTACAGTCCCAGGTGGTCCTTAATGTCCAGTGTGAGTGCACAAGAGAAAAAAATATCCTTCCATCTCACACACAGAAATACATGCTCTTACAAACACACTGATGCATTATGCTGGCAAGCTGTCACCATCACCTTTATTTAAATCCTCTGCCTTTTTGCACAGCCCTTCCTCAAATTGCTGCGCTGCCTGAGACAAAGGAAGTGACAGTCGGGTCTGATGCAGTCTTGCCCTGTGTGGCTTCAGGATACCCTGTGCCCGAGGTCAAATGGTCCAAGGTAACCAAGATATTCAATACACTTAGTTTAGGAACTCCTTTTAATCTTCTATGTTAGTCTAAATGATTGTTTTGTTGATGCTGATATTATTTATAATACTGATTCTGTTACTGTGTCTGTTTTTGTATCAAGGTGGAAGGAGAGCTTCCTCCTAAGTGTTTCCTGGAAGTCAACGCGCTGACTGTCCCTCGGGTCACCCATGAGGATTCTGGAACATACGTCTGCACCGCCTCTAACAAACACGGAAAAGTCGAAGCCTTTACTGCACTTCAAGTTCATGGTTAGTCTGCGGAGTGGAGAGTGCTGCAGGAAGGGATGTTAATAAATGAAAGAAAGTTTCAGTTCTCTGTATTTAACTATGAGGTCATTTGATTTTTTTTTTTTAGATCGAGTGATGCCATACTTTGCCCAGGAACCCTTGTCCTACCTCACCCTGCCCACCATCAAAAATGCCTACAAGGCTTTCAGCATTAAGATCAACTTTAGACCTGATAATGTCGATGGTAAGGATGCACAAGCTCAAATTAGCTTGACAGCTCAATTGTACAGTGTATTATTTTACACTTTGTTCTTGTTGAATCTTGCAGCATGGTAAAGTTTTTTGCTTTTTGTACTATGTTGTGTTCTGTGTTTTGTCATCTTTCCTCATGTATAATCTCACTGCGTCTTCTGTCCCTTCCCTCTTTCCCTCACCTCCTCCTCTCACCCACATGGTGGGAAGGTCTCATATTGTACGCTGGTGAGTCTCAGTGCTTGAGAACCACAGGAACTCAAGAGTGATGTTGGCAGTACTGCTTTTTGCCTCCATCAGACTTTCACATAATGCATCCAGCTCAGAGCTGATTTAGAGGCTGTGAAAGAGATGTGAGATGGTGCATGGCCTATGTTTTCATACAGGCTTTTCAGTCATGATCACAAAACCACTTTTAGGAGCATTACAGTCACATAATAAAAGCTTGGCCACAAATCTGTTCTTACATCCCAGTTTATTTCATCAGCTTTTACATTGCCTAAATAGCAAGTGCAAGTGTAAGTGTTTTTATTTAACATCACTGGAGTTCTGAAAATAGAGAGAGCTACAGCAAGTGAAATCGCAAGTACTCTGTGTATATGGTTTCTTCTAACTTACTCACAGTTGGTGCTGGATGTTTACAGCAAAATGAATAGATATAAATACATGACTCTTATTCTTTATATTGACTGGCAACATATGTGTGACAACCTACAAATTAGTCACAAAAGCTGTTTGAGCACGCTTGACTCCTTTACAATCAACTGTGTGTTGCACATTTATACAGTCTGCTCTCTCTTCATCTCTCCTTTCACAACTATCGGAGATGATAGAGATAGACGTGTAAGAGGGCATGTTCGAACTTCCCCGTGAGCCTCTGTGGCTCGTGAAGCATGTGTTCCCAGCATGACAGAAGAAAAACAAGGACTGGTAGTATGATGTGACTGGTTGCACTTGGGAGCCCAGTGATGTCCAGATAGGATGGCAGGTTATAGCCTGGCTTTGGTTGGCTTTAAACTTGCCTCGCCATAGCATGCTGCTTTACCATACATCCAGCTTTCAAAGAGTTTACCGTGCGTATGAATGACTCCATTTCAAACAGTGTCCATCCTAGCAAGTCACTTACTCTCATATTTCAAAAGCAAGTGTCAGTGTTTAGAGACAAAGCCGGAGAAATCATATATTTCCACCACTGATTAAAAGAAATTCTTGAAATAACTTGATATGGTTTACAATTACTAGAGGATTCCACATGTTTAAATAAAATTACCAGAGTTATTGACTTGATAGGATGGATATTATTGTACAGTGTGCATTTAGGATTTTTACTGGTACTCACACCTTGTTTTTATGGTGTAGGTATGATCCTCTACAATGGCCAGAGAAGGACCACAGGAGCAGACTTCATCTCTCTGGGACTTGTGGGCGGCCGCTTAGAGTTCAGGTCAGTTTCTACTGATCTTTCTTCTAACTGACTGAAATGCAGCGTGATGACCTTTTTGTTAATCACCTGTTATGTTATCTCAGGTTTGACGTGGGCTCTGGCATGGCCACCATACGCGACCCCGTCCCTGTCAAACTGGGAGAGTTTCACACTGTTGAGCTGTATCGCAACCACACCTTGGGCTACATCATTGTAGACGGAGGAGAGCCAATCAATGGCAGCTCACAGGTACTTTTATCAACGTGAATGTAACTCCTACAATCAAATATGTGCATTTTGATGTATTTATATCAGTTATTATGTTAAAATGTTAACTGTACATGCCCTCTCCTCAGGGCAAGTTCCAGGGCCTGGATCTGAATGAGGAGCTCCATGTGGGTGGTTACCCCAACTACACAGTCCTCGCCAAAACTGCTGGCATTAAGACTGGTTTTGTTGGTAAGACATCACTCTGTTTACACCATGACAGCAAGTAAATGATGGAGAAAAAGTCTTCTTGATGTGAAGTCCTGATTTGATATTGCTATCATGCAGGCTGTATCCGTCAGCTGGTCATCCAAGGTGAGGAAGTCATCTTCAAAGACCTGGACCGCAGCTCTACTGGTGTCACAAACTGTCCCACCTGCAAAGACCACCCATGCCAGGTCAGTTACATCCATCTGCTCGAGCTATTTGCAGTCTGTCTAGTGTGTAATTGCATAATACCCAGTTAATTTCTTCCATGTCTGTATTCAGAATGGAGGGGCTTGTGAGGACTCAGAGGCCAGCTTGTACAAGTGCAGCTGCCCCAGAGGATTCACAGGCAGCAACTGCCAGCACCACTCATCCCTGCACTGTCACTCAGGTATAATCTCCACCTGACCACACAAATAAATCAAAGTGCCTGGATGTTGTTATTAACAAAAATAATAAAATTGTTGAAGTGTTTTATGACTCTGTGACCTGAACTCCCACAGAGGCCTGCGGACCAGACGCCACTTGCATCAACCGCCCAAATGGCCTGGGTTATGACTGCCGCTGCCATCTTGGCAAGTTTGGAAACAAATGCATGGATGGTAAGACAGAAAGTTTCTTTCATCTCCCATAAAAATATTTCAATCATTTTCAGGAATATACACACTGTTAGTATAGATATTTTGCATGTGAAATGAAATATTCTTAACCAGAAATTTTAAATTTGAATTCTTCCTTGTTTCTTTTCACTAGGGGAACTGGTGACCACTCCACTGTTTGACGGAGAGGAATCATACATCGCCTATCCTCCCCTGACCAACATTCACGATGACCTGCGTGTCGAGCTGGAGTTCAAGCCGCTGGAAAGAGATGGCCTGATGTTCTTCTGTGGAGGGAAGAAAATGAAGGTGGAGGACTTTGTCGCTGTCTCCATGGTGGAAGGACATGTAGAGTTCAGATATGAACTGGGCACAGGTAAAGTATCAACACAAATCTGTTACCATTTCAAAGAGATATTCTATATATATCTACTTCGTGTTACTGTATGTGTTATATTAATGAGCATCATGAGGATTTTTAGTGCAGTTAGAGTTGGAGAAAACTGAGACTGAAAGTGTTGCAAAAAATCTATAAATTTCTATTTCACAAATTATTAGCCGGATAATACTGATTAGAGATGAGTTTATCTTCAACTTCATCCCTGTTTATGGAGTAACTTTTCAGAGATTGTGAAATGTCTGTGGGTCTGTCTTGATTTTCAGGCCAGGCAATCCTTGTCAGTCCAGAGCCAGTCTCTCTGGGACAGTGGCACAGAGTTGTGGCCGAGCGAAACAAGAGGGCCGGACACCTGAGGGTGGACCAGGGCCCAGTGGAGAGGAAAATGTCTCCAGGAAAAGCTCAGGGCCTCAATATCCACACCCCCATGTACCTGGGAGGAGTCCCCAACATGGACATTCTGCCTAAACCTGCTAATGTCAGCGAAATGTTTAAGGGATGTATAGGAGAGGTGAGGTCTAAAAAAGGAGATAAAGCAGAAGTTCATAAATCTTTTTCTGTATGTGGTAACTCAAACTGGTCTGCACCACCTGCTTAGGTTTCCATCAACAACAAGAAGGTGGATCTGTCCTACAGCTTCACTGACAGCAGATCTATCCGCAAGTGTGTGGACAACAGCCCCTGTGACCGTCGGCCCTGCCTGAATGGTGGCCACTGCATGTCAAGTGCTGAATACGAGTACCAGTGCCTCTGTAAGGATGGGTTTGAAGGTTAGTGCTCATGCTTTAAGTTATTAAGCACTGGAAAACACATAGCATCTGTCAGATCTGCCCAGAATTCCTGGCAACACTTGCAACTATAATCTTTCTTCACAACTTCAAAACTAATTACTATATGCAACACAGTTCTGGATTCTGGTGCATAATCTGCACTGCATTTGTGTTTTTTGCCCATTTTTCACTTCACTTTCAAGTGGAAGGTTTTCCAAGCTGTGCTTTGTTGAAGGCAACCTCCTTAACTATAATCAATTCTGAGTTTGTGGATGCAGCAGGACATCTGGTAAAAATCAATTTCACAAATCTGCTCCTTCAAACATATCTGGATATGTTTCAGTTAAATTGGTAAAAGCCAAAATACAATGAACATTTTCCATGATTATCTCCAAACCGTATGAACTCGCCCTGCCTTTGCTGTGAACTTAGCTGTCGACCTTTGACCCCTGACCTTGTTATGTGACCCTGCAGGTGAGCGTTGCGAGGTGGTGAAAGACATGTGCGAGAGCGACCTTCAGTGTCAGAATGGCGGCAGCTGTGTCGACGGCCAGTGTGTGTGTACACCCAGCTACACAGGCCTGAACTGTGAAGAAAGTAAGTATTGACTAGCTTGCCAAATATTATATCAGAATCAAAGCCAGAAAGAGCAAAATATGTGCAAAAATAGTTTGATTGTATTGTTTATTTATGATCTCACAATTTCACTTGTAGCCAATTAGTCAAGCAATTCTGAAAACAATTCCTCAAATCTCCAAAGCATTTACACCCTACAGCACATGATACTTCCTGTATACACCCGCATCATATAGACAAAGATATTAAAGCAGAAATACTAGATATACATATGACTCACATTCTCCACAGTATGAGGCCCTTCTAACAGCAGACAGTTCCCAGCATTGCACTGCATGCTGGGAGGGTTAACCCTAAGTGATTGCGTATGTCTTACCCCTGCACTCTCATGGCTATATCCTGCACACACAGGCCAGGTCTCCAGCTTCCCCGATGCCCAGTGGAATTTGGAAGCTAGCGAGGCAAATGGTACAGTATCTCAATAATCAGTCTGCCTGACACGACTGTGACTAACAGGGGGGCCCGTCTGAGCTCGAGGGGCCCCGCGTCCCGTCCAAGCTCAATCCGAAACTGTCTATCGCCTAACACATGTTCGCGTATAAACACAAACCAAACACACGTCTGTACTCAACTGGCAACTGAGGCTCTTCTCCCCATTGGAAAGTTGAGAGAGGGGAATTCTGCATATTTAAAGGTGATAGGATGGTGGATGGAGATCAACTGATTTGTGCTCCTTGTTTTTGGACCCATGAAATGTGGAATTCCCCTTAATTTTGTTTTTCCCTATCATCATGTCAATGCCTGTAAGGTGGCTACTCACAACATAAAATCTTGTTTCTGTCTACTTCAAGAATGCCTGTCTATAAAACAAGAAATTACACCAAACTACTTGTTTTTCTCTCTGAAACTGTCAGAACATTAAATCTGCTCCACACATTTGTGCTCTTACTAACAACTTCAACTGTCTGTGCAAAGCACAGTGTGATGGTGTTTGGGTGAGCTGAAATGTATGTCAAGCATATTCTGTACCTAATGTGGTATTTGTGCATGGACCCATGGTGAGTTTGGTTTGATCTCTGTGAAAGGTCAGAGATGTCGTGCGTGAGGAATGGCAAATAACTTGCTTGTGTGTTGGTGAAGACTGTCCAATGAGGTTGCATCATGGAGCCTGGTTTGGTGGTTCAGGAGATTGCTGTTTATGAAGTTTAAGATTATGAGATTTCATTTCATCTGTGTGTTTTAAGTGACACCATGCAACCTTTGAGAGAAGACGTAACATTATCTTCACTTTACATGTGAAAAGTTGAATTCATAAGCAATAAAACACGACCAATTGCTCATTTTTATTCACTCAGATGTTTTGCTGCCACACCTACTTGCAGTAGAAATGTCGCTTATGGTGACTGATATTATGAAACTTAAGTGAGATTTGCTTTGTAGCTGACATTATTGAGTCAGTTTGCTGACTTCTTCACTTGTGTTGCTGCTCTGATATATTCAGCATGTTAGGTTTTTTTTACTTTGCAAATTAGCAAGCTTTTTTAATATTTCCACAGGCACAGCTCATATTTTGTGCAAACTGTTTCTGGTGTTACTTCTTGCAATGTTAAAGAGGTACTGCACACTTAGACATGTTTTTTGAGCTGCAAACTAAATTATATGACTGTACTACGCAGTGTATTGAACTGAGCTTGGGTCCATTTTATTGTTTATAAATTCAACTTTTCATTGGCAAATACCTTGCTCAGTGATTTCAGTGAAAGACTATGTCTTTATGTATAACTGTTGTATCTAACCAAGCCTGTCTGACCAGGGTTTCTTCCCTGCTTTTGCCACTGGAGGGCACCATAACAGTGAGGATGAAAGTTCACAGCAGCCTTGATATTATTTGAATGTGGTCTTTATTTGTATTTGCTGTATTTCTTGTAGATTCACCCTATCAATATGCAGCTCATTTCCACAATGATGGATACATTGCCCTTCCTAAATCCATTTTCCCAAGAAGGTAATTGTAGTTTGCTTTTGTACACTGTTTTACTCCACATACGTTGTATTATGAGGAGTTGATGTAATGATGCATCAAGGCTCAAACTATTATTATATTATGATTATTGTTTTTCTGTTTCTAGTGCCCATGACTCGCCAGAGACCATCGAGCTGGAGATCAACACCGGCTCCTCTGAGGGCCTGATCTTGTGGCAGGGTGTGGTGAGTCCTGGTCCTGTCTTGAGACTTATCTAAAGGACTGAGCCCAATCTGATACTCACATCCTTCCCTTCCACCTTTTCATCCTTACCCTAACTTTGCTACTGCACTTCAGCACTCTTAATCATCATCACCACCTCATCGGTAAAGAAGTGACTCTCATTAATGTTCCCACAGCATCCAGTGAGTTTTCACTTACATGTAATGCATCACTGACACAATACTTCATTTTCTCTCATTTCACTGTTTGTTGAGCAGCATTCATCATCACACTATCTAATTCATATTTTTGCCACAGAGGCTGTAACATTGTTGGGCATGTTGGCTGCCAGCCCGGCTCTACCTGACACCACTAAATAAATGCATGTTGCTTCTCTAACTCACCCTCCATTTTCCTCAGGAGACCAATGGCGCACGCAATTTGCGAAAGGTGCATGCTAGTAAAAAGGTATCCACTCAAACACAAGACACACCTTATTTATTTGGCATGGCATGTGCTTTCCATACAAATATGTATAGTAAAACAATTGGAAGATGTTTCTGGAGAACCACATGATTTAAAATGAAAAGTATGTGTTTGTATTGCACAATGTGCATGACGGCTTCTCTTGTCACTGTTTGCGTGGAATGTTTTATGTCACAGATAGATAGATAGATAGATAGATAGATAGATAGATAGATAGATAGATAGATAGATAGATAGATAGATAGATAGATAGATAGATGGATGGATGAATGGATGGATGGATGTACCTTATTTGTCCTTAACTGGGAAGTTCTTTAAATGCATTTATACAAATACTGTTCTGTGCGATCTGTGTGCATTGCCTCATGTGTGGTATAATAGCACTTGGTGCAGAAAATCACTGCAGGGCAGCTGGTCTGTGGTTCACAGTATTCAGTCGCACAACATGTTCTTCCTCTGCTGACTGAACACTTTTATTTCCAGGAACTTGGAGAACATGGCAAAGGCAAGGACTTCATTAGCCTTGGTCTACAGAATGGACACCTTGTTTTCAGGTGACTCAGCCTTGTAACCCTGCACTTCTTTTGACACCTAGATGAGTATCATGATGTTCAGCTCATATTAATGTTTTACTAATGCTAATGATTCGTATCATATCCAGTTACCAGCTGGGCAGCGGAGAGGCAGAGATCTTGTCCGTCAAGTCCATCAACGATGGGAGATGGCATAAGATCACAGCAGTCAGGTATGCACATTATATAATGCAGCCTCTCACTGTATGTACATGTACAAACTAAGCATGAGAATTTCTTGCACACCATAAAGTCTTAATGACAGGTGTGTAGGACAAAACCTCTGTAAACTGAGAAGGAATTAGAAATCCTACACTCTGTTGGTGACTTAATTACAGTAATTGCAATATTTTGGTTAGTGAAACATCGGGTAAGATTCAAGATGTTGACCAACTAACATAAACTACTTTGTTACTTGTTACTTTTTAAATCAAAGTGCACTTTGTAATGTGTATTTGTTGAAATACAAATACAACTTTACAGCAATAACAGCAGACATGATTTTCACTGAAGCATTTTGTGTAAAATGATTTATGCTTTGCTTTGCATGCTTTGAAAAATTGTCACCCATAATGCTTTGGTTGTTTTTATGTATAATTTGTATTGTTTTTTAATGATATACTGTAACAGATATATCAATTTTTATCGATGGATCATCTGCATTTTTCAGATTGGTCAGTGCATGTTCAGTTCTTGATACTGAGTTGTGTTAATCTCTTCCTCTTTTCTTGCAGAACTGGAAAAGATGGATACATCCAGATCGATGGAGGAGCTGCGCTACATGGACAGTCTAAGGGCAGAAGCCTCATGGTGAACACTAAAGGCAATTTATACTTGGGTGAGTGGACTGAAAGTGTAGAGCCCTGAAACTGACATTCAGATAAGTCAGATATACAATATTACTGAAAACATCATTAACAAAATTGTTGATTGAATAAAAAAAAAAAAAGTAGTTTAAAAGCTAAAACCTTTTTCTAAAGCTTTCATAGCTGATAAAATAAATGTTAACTTAATTGTTTTTCTCTTCTATTTATCTTTCATTAGTTCATTATATTTTTCAGCTCCTTAATTTTCTGTTTTAAGATAAGATTAAGATTTGATAAGATTTGATTTGGGTTCATTGATGTTTTGTAGTTCTTCTAAATTATTGAAGTTATCTGGGTCATTTACTTAAAGTTGCATCAGAGAACAAAATGTCCTCGAAACTGTTTTGTGGGCCCATTACCCAAAAAGGAGGTTTATCACTGGTTACGTGTGTGTTTTTGTGTGATAGGCGGAGCCCCGGACATGGCTGCCATGACAGGAGGGAAGTTTTCAGCGGGAATGACGGGCTGCGTGAGGAACCTGACACTGATGAACGCCCGGCCGGGACAGCAGCCAGCCCAGGCCATCGACCTGCAGGCCCACGCAGCCCACGGCATCAACGTGCAGCCGTGTTCATCATAGATCGCAGCACACACGCGTGCACACATACACAAACACACACATACACACAGAGAGACTATGGAGTGATGTCAAACACACACAGAGAGACTTACACACAAAGAGGCTGACACAAACTTGGTGCTTTGCTGCTACCAAAAAAAAAAAACAAGATGACACAACAGGATATGTTTCTCTGTGTGCAGTAAAACCAAAAAAGAGAGAAAAAATGAAACGATATTAACAAGTCTTCTCTTCCTCAGTGTTGTATTCTCAATGAAGGACTATTAACACAGGAGAACCAGTACAGTTTACATACTTCCAGCAGTAGTTTTAGCCATGAGAGGAGTAAAAGTAAAACATATTAGGCCTTCTACGATGGGTCAGATCCTATGGAGTTGGAGATGTTTTTACAGCACTGAATTTTTATTTATATACATATGAATATATATATTATATTTGTGGGGGAAAACATGCAAACTAACCATAACTGCTCTTCAACTTTCCTTGAGTTTATTCTGGGTTCTAATACTGTGTGTCCAGGGCTTTTTATAGGCCTAAGTGTATTAATACTTGAAGATGTTTAGGCCTTCTTTCTTCACTTCTGTAGAGGAACCCTGTTTCTGTCTTGGCGTGCGCGAGCATGCTTGAAGTCTTTTGCAAATTGTTGGGAGAGGAGCACACACGGTCACGGTCACATGCAGCTTCAGTACACAACTCAGGTCGTTAAATACAAATTAACAACCGCAAATGTTACACGTACTGCCGCTTTGACTCGGCTGATTTTTTATTTTATTTTATTTTTTTTGCTTCACATGTCATTCGCAGCGCTGTTGTGTCTTCTGTGTCTGTATTTGTTCTTTTTTATGAAAAAGAAAGAAACCCTGGTGCTAATGTCAGACATGAAGATACAGCACATAGTCATATGGTTTCCTGTCTGTTAGATGTTGAGGTTATTTTTTTTTTAGTAATTTGGTTAGATGACTCCAAAACACTAAACGCTAGCGTCGCATTTGTTGTCATGCATGACATTTGAGGTTGATTTTATAAGAATATGACATGATTTGTTGCCTCCGCAGCCTTATTTGATTGAGTAGATCTCAAAAAAACAGCTAACTGAAAAGGGTGTAATTTTCTATGTGTGAATGTTGAAGATATTGTTTTATGTGTCAAACTATCTGCCAGTCAGGTAGATATCTCTATCAATTAAGAGTGAGTGTGTATGCTAGTAAATTTGTTGGTTACGTTTGTCTCATCCCCTTTCATTTCTCATAGGTCACTCTACTATAAACCCCAGTATGGAGTCAGGTGTGTGTGTGTGTGTGTGTGTGTGTGTGTGTGTGTGTGTGTGTGTGTGTGTGTGTGTGTGTGTGCGTGCGTGTGCCATTATCCATATCCTCAGGAGGGTCAACCCAGAACTGCCTCAAGATGTTGCTTAATTTTCAGGTTTGGTAGCTTTAGTGACAATTCAGGAAGCTATAAAACTCTGAAGGCTCTGTCGCTCTGCGGGTTGTTTTCTCTGCAGAGGGAGATTCATCATCAGGACACAGATAGTGTTTGGTCATGTGGAAATGCAGTGGAAGCCTCCTGCAGGTGCTGTGACCAGTAGTGCAGCTCTAATAAAGCATGCTCGCCCACCTTTAGTCGAACACACCGCATAACCACAACGGCACGATCACTTTGGGGTTCACAAACCTTTTTCTCTCATTTTTTTGTAAGCTTAAAATATTTGTATTAATATCCTAAAAATGAGCACTATCCTTTCCTCTTAGAGTTGTTTCATTTTTATTTATTTTATGTTTTTTTTTTTTGTTTTCCTTTTCCTCTTTTTCATCCTCTTTTTCTTTCAAGGCTTGATTCTGCTGTTTTAGAGCAAACGCAGAAGCTTGCTCCTTTCTTTTCTCTGGTTATTGTGTATTGCCTCCCACACCCCCTTGTTTTTCCCCTCATGTTTGAGTTTGAATACGGCCCCCCTCCCCCTCCCGGTAAGTTCTTCACAAATCCACAATGAAGTTCCATGAAAGGTTCATTTAACTTGACTGGACCTGCCTGGTCAAATGGATGGAAACTGGTCTTATTATTCACTTGATGAACAAAGTCTTAGACTCCAAATGCAAAGAATAAATTATTTATGTACACAGAAAGGTGTCATCATGTTTGTTCAAATATGAACAAGTGGTCCGGGTTTAGGACACTGAAGCAGAGAATGACGGTGTGTGCGCCCCTTGTTGGGTTCCTCATGTGTATCTGCTCTTAAACTGGATTTTCATATTTACACTGTACACTCACACTCGATGCAAAGTTGTCAAGAAACTTCCACTGCTTTTTGGTTGTTTTCAGGCCATTGCAACATATGAAAGGTGCACTTTTAGTAATGATGGACATTGTTATTTTAAAGTTTTTTAAACATTTTACTGTTTGACTTCTGACTAGCAGAAAAAAAATGGATTACTCAGTTAAATGAATGAAATTGTACCAGATGAAATGTTGTCCATGTACGGACGACCTCACATCTATTTCCAGTGTTGAAAAGATGCTCCCCCTGCCCCTGGTGTTTCTTAATTAAAAACAAAATTCATGTGCTATTTGTAATCTCGTGAGTTTTCTTTTTTCACCTCTGTGTTGCCTGTGATCTAGTTAGAGCATTTTTGAACCAAATCACTTTATTGTTCCCAAATAATCCATTGTGTAGGTAATCCTTAAACCTGGTCCGATTACACTGTCTATTAAGAAAGTTAAGACCCAGTGTTCCCTTGTAAAGGTTACACCCAAATCAGGTTTCTATAATAAACTTGTCCCATGGGTTTGGTACTCTCATCCTCCAGAGTCCATTGTATTTACTTGGTAAATGACTTTAGGCAATGAATAAATATGCCATGCGTCATGCAAAGTGAATGTGCTGGCAAAATTTGCCAGACTTGATCTGCCTAACTCAGACTCGTAAATCTAGCCAGCCAAAACCTTCTGTTTACGTGTACACATTTCTGTACACGTTCGCACAGAACTTTGTCCCTCATCACTTACACTTGAGAAGAGATCTTTTAATGGCCATCTATGGAAAGGATGAATGATTACAGTGACCTGTGACTTGTTTCAGTGTACACGCATGCACATCAAAATGAGCAAAGAAAAAGATTAAGTAGGTTGTTGATACCGATTACGTATAGTACATTGTCATGACAATGGTGCACATTCATGCACATTCTAAATGTTATGTACATGTGATGCACATAGAAATATAGTCGTCAGATTTATCTAAGGATGCAGTTATGTCACCAGATTCAAAAGCCCCCTTCAGAGCCACAGGGGGGTTTACCTGTTCACAAATCTGAGGACTAATCAGTCTGTCAGAGGACGATTAGACACACATGGGTTTGTGGCAGCTCAGTTTTCACACTGGCATTATGGTTGTTATGTAAGAGTTATTTCCATGTTGAATGTCACTTCCATTACAAGCGATGGACCCCAGTTCATATGGATGTGACCTCTCAGATTTTTCAGCCTTCAACAAGGTGAGGTCTTATTACTATGTTGTTGTTTTTTTGTTTTTTTGGTAAAACATTTTCAAGTTTCTCATTTGCCCAACTGCCACTCTCACATAATCAAAGTTTACTCAGTTATATTACAAATATTCAGCACAAATCTTTTTTCTGCTTACATCACGAAATAAATAACTAACTTTTAAGACTGCATTAGATGCAGATGAAATGCTGGAAAGCTTCTTGGAAAGAAGGGCTGGAGTTGTTCTGTATTTTCAGTAGAGCAGTTAAACACAAAATGTCCTGTTGTTTTATCCTGTTTGTCCTGTTTTATGTTTTTTTAGATTTAGCTTTATGATTTTCAGATAGGTCAACACGAAATAGCATGATGCTGCAAAATGGCATTCTTAAAGAGCAGTTCCACCAGTTTTACACAACAGTTCACTCATTCATGGGGAGTGTAACTCTTTGTACTATTGAACTGTTGTATCTTGACCCAGATAAGGGACGAAAAGTTCAAAATATATTTTTCTCAACGGTTTCCAGTTAGCATTCTTTTGGTAACCTGTATTTTACAAGTTCCCAAATTTTGGGTTACAAGTCTTACAAGTCGCAACCCTGCAGAGGATTAAGGAGGGTGGATGGACAGTCTGAGCCCAGATCATCTCACTGACCTCCTTTCTTCAACACAGCTAAACTACTGTATGTACAATCCCTCATGTCCAGGCTGCTGTGTCCCTGTTCAACAGTGATACTAAAATTCATTCACAGTAGAAATAAGATCCCAGCAGCTGTGCAACCAACAATGAATGAATAATGGAAAATAAACACAATTTAACAACAAAACTGATGCAACATTCAAATCATTATTTCTTTTTTTAAGAAATTCAATCAGACAGTCTAATATCATATCTCCATCACAGTGAAGCTCTGTGGTCAATTTCCAGGCAGAAATGCATCACTTTCTGGCCTCTGGGTGTCACAGTGTCATATCATGTCAGACAGCTGTTATTCAATCCTCAGTCCTCGTTATTTTATACCTTTCTTTTCTTTCACTGACATTTTGTAAAATTTCCCCATTGTGGGACGAATAAAGGAATATTTTAACAGCAGGGCCTTGGGCCTTGCTGTTTGGTCAATACCTTGAATGTTGTCTATAGAAACTCAATAGTCACTTTCTAAATAGATGAGCTTCCATCCTCACTGTGCAGGCAAAGTATATGTACACCTGCCCAGAGCATGAAGACTAACTCTGGGCTGTGACACTCTGACAGAAGGTTTTGGCTGGTTGGCTTTACAAGTCTGAGTTAGACAGATCAAGTCCGAAGTCTTTTAGTACAACCTGATTCCAAAAAATAAAACAGTAAGTGATAATTTGGTAATCCTTTCTGATATATACTCAACTGAAAACAATACAAAGACAATATATTCAATGTTTGACCTCAACAACATCAGTGATTTTTGTGAATATATACTTATATAATACTACATATTCAGAATTTGATGCCAGCAGCACATGTCAAACAAGCGGGATGTAGTATCATGATTGGGTATGAAAGGTTCATCCTGGAAATGCTCAGTCACAACACATGATTGTATAAATGATATGACTACATGGGCACAGGGACACTTTGCAAAACCATTAAACACAATTCGTTTGCAAATGATTGCATTTGATTTTTATTTCCGTTTTACGCAGCATCCCAACTTTTCAGGAAACAGGCTTTGTACATATGATCCTGAAAAATGTTTCAAAAAAGACATGAAATAAGCAAGAACCCATCCTTTAACTCAGTAAAACTGAAAGTCAAGATTTGTTCAAAAATAAAGAATTAGTGTGCATTAGTTAATAAAATAATAATAAATAAACCAATGCTCTTGTGCATGATAGTAAACAATTAGCAAAAATATTACCTTATGTAATTCTTGACAACAGAGACAACACATAACATAGAGGGTAAGGGATGTCGGGGTACAAAGTAATATATATATTTATATATAATTAAATATACTATTCTTCTTAAATATACTAGTTAATTATCCGCACTGGCTTGTGGTGCTGCTTGCTGATGACTGAGGGACACTGTGAGGCTCAACCTCTGTGGGAGGAGCAGGAACACAGAGATACTGATACACAACTGATGTCCAAACCAAATCAGATGTTACACATGTCTCCGAGGAACAGACTGTTTTTACATGAGAGCAACATTGTGAATCACATTTAAAGGACATTTTATTTCCACTTTAATGAAGCACTTGCTTACACGTGGACTTTTTATATTTTCTCTGCTGAAGATTGCTGGATAGAAAATCATGTTGGTCTTTCAGGTACTGTGATTTTGTGCATTTTCAACTGATGATAGTTGTGTATTTAATAACGATGACTACTAATGATTTCTTTGTTTTTTCTTAAACTTTGATATTTCAGAGCTTTGCAGTTTGGTGTGTTCTCGCATCAGGTAATTTAATGAATGACTGCTTAACTTCTTATTATTTCTTACCCAAAATGATTTAAAATATGTACAACTGATCAAGGACTTCTTCTTCCTCCAGACCTTCAATTCTTTGCCACTGCATTGGAAAGTAAGCCCTGCATTATTATTATTTTGTTTTTTGTCTGAATCTATTGAGAAATTAAACTAGCAGATTATGGAGCTCTAACGTTTTTCTTCTGCAGCCTGTAAGACAGCCTGGTTTGATGAAGGGGATGTGTCCAGAGACGGGGACTCAGAGCTCTTGAGTGACTTGAGGAGGAAACACTGGACGAGGATCTGCTCCAACCCAGTGGACCTGGAGGCTCAGACGGTTCCTGGAGTCAAGTCTCAGCACACCAGGAACATCTTCCACACGTAAAGACTTAACTTTACTCTACAGCACTGATCTGACATCAGGAAGCTGCGATTGATGATTCATGATGTGGCTCAAAGTCTGAGTCAAACACTGTTTCTTTCCCTCTTTTTACGAATAACCGACACAACATTTTAATCATTTAAATATAAAGAGCTTTGAGAAATGCTCACTGTAGCTGCTGTTTTACATGATTTTAAAGTCATTTTAATATAATTGAAAAACTATATTTGTCTTTCAGATATTAACAATGAGTTGTTGTAGTCCTAACAACTAATAGTAGGTATTGGCTAATAGCAAAGATGTAGGTTTGCTCTCAACATTGGTAGGGCCACTTTTTTCTTAAAAAATCTGTTGAATTAGCCTGAAAAAATAACAACAACAGCACTGGCTACCTGTTGCTTTTAGAATCGATTTCAGGATATTATGGATTACTTATAAAGCCCTGAGCCAAGTTATTTAACAGATTTTTTATTGTCCTATGTCCATTCAGCTCCCTGAGATCCTCAGATGCCATGTTCCCTGTTCCAAGATTCAGATTGACACACAAAAGTGACTAGGGCTAATACACTTTGGACTGACCTGCCTGAGATCAGAGCCGCAAACTCTGTCTCTCTCTCTCTCTCTCTCTCTCTCTCTCTCAGTGCTGTCCATGGTTCTGAAACAGCGGCCCCTGGAATGGCACATTAAAATGATTTAATATGAGTTCACTGCAAAGATATTAATAGGGAAATTTCTACCCTCCCCAAATATTAGTAGGGACATATCTCTCGTGTCCACATGCAAACATAAGCCTTTGGCAAATATTAATAAGTTCCTCAAAAACAACTCAACATGGACAAAACAAGCCCAAACATTTTTGTTTACATTCATTAAAAAGAACTTTAAAGTCTTTAATTTGATACCTAATGTGAGGAGATGCGTAGTGGCTCAAATGTACTGATGTCAGATGTTAAACTTGGTCTAGAGCTGATGACTTTTAGAGAATCAGTACACACTAACTGAGATGAGGTACCACTTTTAAAAACAGGAAACAGTAGATTACTTGGACTCAGACTTTGGTATACCATATTTTTTCTTGGTGGTGAACTCAAGCCAAGTGTAATATGAAGATGGGATGATTGTATTTTGCAGTTACAGTCCATCAGAGGGTCTTTTATGCCTGAACTCAGAGCAGAAATGGAGACAGTGTGACGATTACAAGGTCATGTTCACCTGCACGGGACAGTTCTGCTCAGGTATGTGGTATAACACACACCTTAATAAAATCTCTATTTAAATGAAAACATTTAGGGTTGAGATATATTTCTTTATTATTGACAACATTGTATCTACATGCAGGTAAAATGTGGGTTTATTTCACTCTTGTTCATAGATTGTAGGACACGCTGGTTTGATCATGATGACCCAACAGGAAACGGAGACTATGAGGTCCTCAGTGACCTCAGGAACATGTACCCAGGAGAAATCTGCCCTCAGCCAGTAGCCATCGAGGTCCAGACCATCTCTGGAGAACCTGCCTCCAACACCACCGATGCCTTTTTAAAGTGAGATTACCACATGCAAACAGCTGAATCACCTGAAGAGGGAGGGGTGACAAGCTTCACTCAGCATCCCCCTCTCCTCTGTGTTGCAGTTATGATGCCACCTATGGGTTTGCCTGTGTAAATGCAGATCAGGGGAGCAGGAGTTGTGAAGATTATAGAGTTAGATTTACATGTCCGAAAGAGTTCTGTCAAGGTACGTGGCTTCTTTTCCTTTGGACTGAACATTAAAACAATTAAAATAAGTTTTCTAATTAGTAAATCATTTTCATCAACTATTTTTCCAAATATTCACAAAGATATGCTGGTAAGATTAAGTGGAAGTGCTCATATGTATTGTACTCATATTCATTGTTGTTTGTTTACATAAATGAAAATACCCATACATATCTGTGAAAGCAACAGTGGTTGAAAGTTACTAAGTACATTTACTCAAGTACTGTACTTCTACTCCACTACAGTTCAGAGGGAAATTCCATTTGTTGCTTCACTGCATTTATTTCACAGCTTTAGTTACTAGTCACTTTGCAGATTGAGATAGTAATAAAAAATATGATTAACAAATAAATTCTGATGTATTTTTACAGGTTAAGATCATCCACAAGCTACAATATAAAATAATTAAAATTAGCCCCAACTTCACCAGCTGCAACGTTTAAGTAATGTACACATGAATACATCAATAACTGTATCCAAAAATATTTATCATTTAAAAACTGAAAACTTTTACTTATGACACATTATTTCTACACTGGGGTATTGCTACTTTTACTAGTAAAAGATCAGAGCACTTCATTCACCACTGGAAAATAATAATACATCTCATCCAATACATCATCCAGGGCTGAAATAAAATATAAATGTAGGGTAAGAAAAATGACCCTCTCCGCTCTACCAGAAATAATACTTATAAAAATGAATAATTTTCATACAATCGTCTACAAAAAACATTCTTGTTTTTGCTGAAATCCAGTTTTAGCAAACACGAATCCATTTGTAATTTCCAATCAGTGTCAGAACAGTGTCGAACACAGTGGCTAAACAGTGACAGCCCATCAGAGGAGGGTGATGTGGAGTCCATACTTCAGCTACTGAAAGCTTTCCCTGGTCAAGTCTGTAGAAACCCAATCAGCATCAAGGCCAAGACAGCGAGTGGAATATCAGCCAAACACACCGGAGACACCTACCTGTCGTAAGCATGTTTTTGTGTTATCAAACACACAGGTCTTAGGTGGTGTTTATTCAGTCAAGCAGCCTTTAATAATATGTTCTGACCCTCACCCTCTCTAACCAGCTATGACGTTACTTTTGGATTTGCGTGCATCAATGAAAAACAGAGGAGTAAACAATGTGAGGATTATCAAGTGATACTGACCTGTCCCTCTGATTTCTGTCAGGGTAAGTTTTCATGCAGGTAGAGTTCATTTTACAGCAACATATCTTTAAATTTCTCTTGAAAAGCTGTTGAGTTTTGAGAAAGTATGACAGAAAATTTGGCTCACAGCAAAACCTTAATATACATATGAACCTTATAATCAGCAATTAAAATATTTGAATCTGATGTCACTACCTCTATATACCTGTAAATTTCCCCATTGTGGGACTAATAAAGGAATATCTTATCTTATCTTATCTTATCTTATATGCCTATAACTGTTATGCTTTTTTCACTGTTTGGCAGGCTGCAGGACACGCTGGTTCGACATGGACAATCCCAGCAGGCGGGGGGACTATGAGACCCTCCTCCGGCTGCAGATGCTATACCCCAGTCAGGTCTGCTCCCAGCCTGTGGCCATCGAAGCCATGACAGTGTCCGGTGTCCCCGCGCACAAGACTGGTGACATCTTTCAAGTGTGAGTGTAGATAAAATGATAGATGAACAAAAACTTGCATTGTAGTGTGTCTGCAGAGGCACATGAAAATGAGATTGTGGAAATTTTAATGGCGAAGATATGAAACTGTTGTAGGAGGCCAGCTAGCTTAGCATAAGCAGACTGGAAACAGGGGGAAGCAGGTAGCCTGGCTTTGTCTATTACTTGGTCTGGAAAAGTCACTTCAGGAGCCTCTGCTGTCACAAATGATATCAGGAAGTGACTACACCTGGCCAAGATTTAGTCAGTCATTCCAATAAACCACAATGTATTGTTTTATAGATAGAGATATAACATGTCAGTTAGTGAGCTTTAGAGGTTCTGTGAAGATCTAGTTACCTTTGGACTAAACCGGGCCAGCTGTTTACATCCGTTTCCAGTCTTAATGCTAAGCTAACCTGATGGTGGTAGCTTCATATTTACCATACAGACAAGAGAGTGGTGTTTCCCAAAATGTTGAATTATTCCTTTAAATGGCATTTCAGTGATTTTGTATTACATTTGTGTTCTCACAGGCTGAGCAGTTCTCTTCGTAATTATTAAATTGACTTTCATGTGTAAAATTGGTGGAGCGGCCCTTTAATAGTTTCCTTATGATATGTTTTGCAGATATGACGCCGCTCAGGGTTTTGCCTGTGTCAATGCTGAGCAGCCGGCTGGAAATCGCTGTCAAGACTACAAGGTCCGCTTTACATGCCCTCTGGCTTTCTGCTCAGTGTGAACTATCAGTGGTTGACATCTTTTTTATTTACTGTTGGTACAGGATAAAGCATTAACATATATCATACTTAGTATTTGCTGCTGTATAGTGTGTTGTGTCTTGCAGGATTCCTCTTTTAGTGAAACAATTTATTCTTATTCCAAATAACCGTCAGTGTCTCTGCAGGACTTGGAGAAGAGAACATGCACATGTTCTTTTGTCAGTTTCTGTTTTCATGTTTTCACAATGTTAATAAATGTATGTTGTCATAAAAAGAAATTCATATATCATTTGAACCCTTTGTACAGTTAGGGTTGCATCATGCATATTGGAGTGGTTGTAAGGTCTGACTCAATTGCAACACACCCAAAACAGAGATAGCCAGTAATGAGTTTATTTTCCACAGAAATCACACTTATCGTGTTGGTATTGACCAGACCCGCTGAGTGAGTGGTTGACACTGCGGAGAGAGTCAGACCACAGAACCACAGAAAATGCCAAACAGGGACAGGCAGACAAAGGCAGGGAGGCTGAGGTGAATCCCAGGATATAACAAGGCAGGTCTATCAAAAGCAGGCAGATTTGGCAACAGAGAATTTGTCTCAAAAAAATGTTCATGATGTCCCTGCATGACTCACTCACTGTATCCACGGCCTTGAAAACATGGGTGAAGGGAGTGCCTGCTCGCTGAAGAAGATGAGCATTGTCTGTAGCATTTTTTGCTCACTCTGGTGCAGACCCCTCTGTTGCCCAATTTGGCTTTATATACAGAATTTCCACCACAAATATAACATAGAGTAAAAATATTTATAGTATATGCAGTACTTTAGAGAATATCATAGATCTAGGGTGAAACTTACAGATGGGCTGGACTGAGAGAAATTCATACACAGCACAGACTACTGATATTTATGGCCATGTCACGGTCGGAACCGTAGATTCTAACTTGCAAAAACCTCAGATATAGGATCAATGCGTCAGGTGGACTAAACTAAGATCAACCAAACAACCCCTCTGGCCCTGCACTCTCTCTGCTAGTAGGGGATGGAGAGGAGGGATGGCAGTTTAATAAGGGGGATGCATTTTGGTCATTTCAAATTTAAATCTTTTCGCAGTCTCATCTGAGAACTAATTCAATTATCCAGTAACATTAAGTCACTTGTGGACAAAAAAAAATTGCAATATGCTGCCATATATCAGTGGGTATAATACTGGGGAAACAATTGTGATGGTACATTATGAATAATCATAATTGGTAATACTGAGTATAAACAACAACGTGGCATCATTAAAAGTATCTCTGGCCTCAGTAAGCTCATTATGTCTCACAAGGGCTCTGTTAATACATAATGATTACTTACTCAACTTAATTATACTGTGACTGTATCTAAAGCTGCCTCAGTCCTGTTTTGCCCATTCTGCCTGTCTGTCCCTCCCTTCAGCCTCATTCCCTCTTCCCTGAACCCCTGCATTCTCCATCCATCCACCAGGTGCCCTCAGACTTCCCCACCTGTTCCCAGCCACCTCAATCCACCCGCTCACCTGCTCCTCATTCTCCAATCACCTTGTTTATTCCAGCCCCTCCTCCCCAGTCACGTTAGGTCATCAGTGTTGCTTTCTGCTTTTGCTCTCCAGCCACCTGAACCCTAATCTGTACCTTCTTCCTGCCCCTGTCATGTTGATTCTGGGACACTTCTGTTTGGATTTACCTTTGCCTGTCAGCTCATTTATTAACCATTTCCACCATTAAAAGCACTGACCTGAGCCTGCCTGGTTGTCTGTGTTTGGATCTTTTCCTGGCAGGTTCTGGGCCTCATGACAAGAACAAAGGTATTCATTAATATGTAAACATGTTGCTGACATGATGAGCTCCTGAAAACACAAATTAAACAATATGGAGAATATTGTAATAGTAGCCTATTAATACTTTTAGTGAAATAGAGATTTGATGTTTTCCTTTGACAACTTTGATACTTATTATTATTCTCATGCTTGTGTGAGTATTTCAGAAAATCTGCTCACATTCTACTTTTTGTGTCCCAATATTACTTTCAGCACAGAGGCAGCCATCAAACAAATGGTCCAACATTATTATAGGGAGGAAAAAAAAAAAAAACACAAGCAAACTGAGCGTCATTTCCGGTGGAATATTCCAGCGGATTTATTCTGGGACTTAAAAAGGACGCGCTGAAAAAGCTGCTGTGAAGCTGACAGGTAAACAGACCGCTGCTAATGATATGATACTGAAAAACCTCCGACACATCAATCAGACAAAACAGAGATAAAAAAAAAATAATAAAAAAAATAAATAAAATAAAATAGTGCGTACTGGTGCGTCTCCACCTCTGGATTGATCTAAATTGCATCTTTGGAGATCCATTCAGGTAAGATGAGACTCACTTTCACATCAATGACAAGTTTTAGAAACAAAATATGATCCTGCTTTGTGTTTGTCGGATCATTTGGTTGTGACGCAGTTTCGCCACTTTCTCCAAAATTTCCATCAAAATGCTGGGATGTCAGACAGCCTCCTCGCATCCACCTGTCTGGATCAGCTGATTGTTTTATTTTTCTGCCTCTGGTAGTGTTTTTGCACACAGGGATGTTGCGCACAGAGGAGAGAGCTTTGCGCATTAAACCCCCCGCTGAGCAGCTGCAAAGCGCAAAAAAAAAAAGCAGGTGGTTCAGAAGCAGAAGCAGATTTTTGGGAAGCATTAAAGAAGCATGGCTGAACTATGTGCTCATTTCTGTCTGAGATTACCGTTTAAAGAGAGGATGGTCTTTGAAATTTGGTTGTACGCACACGACCTGCGCCAAAACCACAAATACTGGTTCCGCTATAATGTGAATATCCACATATTCAATCCACAACATGTCAAATAAGTCAGGTTTTAAGTAAATGTACTTAGTTACTTTCCACCACTGAGTAACAGTAGAGCTGAATGTGCAGGAATATGGTTGCCAAAACTGATCATGTAAAATCTTAAAATGAAGTTTATGGGATGATCATGTAGTTAATCTTTCATTAGTTCAATATCATGTATGTGATGCATATATTTAAATGTTTATCTCACAGCTGTTGTGTCCTGAAGCAGAGACTATCATGATCCTCCTGACTCCCTCCTCTGGTAGGTACTTGCTTCTCAATCTCATCTCATAAAGTGAATTACTGCACACCTCCATGGGCACACATGCCAGACAGTAAAGCCCAGGTCTGCATGGATCAAATTAGGCTGGAAAACCTGTGTGTATTGTGCTGAGGGAGCTTTCACGATGCTTGGATTGAATAAAATGGGACAAATAATTCATTCTGTAAAATTAATTACACAATACATATGGGATGTAGTGAACATAACATAGCTATAAAATGCAAGTATTGTAAGTTCTGTGCAGGCACACATGAAGATAGTGACTTGATATGAGAGAAGACACATACATTGCACACTGTACATAGTTCATAAGGATAGTTTGAAGATGTTTAATGTTTTATTGTTGGCATAGATATTCACTCATGTTGTGAAATTGCAGATTCACAAACCACACCCAGTAGAATGAATAAATGTTGTATGACTGATTATATATTATTTACTTACCATTTCTCATTATCACAAAACGCAGTTAACATCTTTCAAATGTAAATGGTTTGTATTGTTCAGTTAGTTCACTTCAGATTATCCCAGCTATGAATAGGTTTTTTTGTTTTATGCCTAGTCTTTTTAGTCGTTACCAGGTAACATAGCAAGGTATTGCATAACAAGGGCCTTCCCATCATGCTCTGCCCTCATTTGGCAGCAATCCAGAAATAAAGACTTGCTTGAAATTGTGTCTAGCTCTGGCTTTATCCTCTTTTTATTAGAGACCAAGACAGTGGAGCCTATTAAGTGGTTAGAGTAAAACTTGATCGGAAGAGCTGCAACAGACATACAGACTTTTATTCACGTGTATGTGTGGCTCTCTCATGGTATTAATTGTAACAAAGGTGAATTAACCTGATTATAAGTGAAGCAAATTTGGCAATTTTCAGAAAAACTGCAGAATGTCACCTGCATTAACTGATGTGTTTACCCACAAAACGTTTTCAGATAGTAATTCAAATATCAAGTTGTAACTTGTGTTAAAGTCCAAAATGAGAAGTAGCCTAAAAAGCATGCTGTCAAGTAAAAGTGTAAGTTATTGTTGGCTTTTTGCTGTGTCTCATACACTGTTTTCTTTCAGATGAAGAGTCTCTTGAACTCGCCTGGCTTTGGAATCACAGGAAGTTCAGGGTGAAAAACACTTGAAGGGTTGCTATTGCAACATTTAAAAATATTAAAATTTTCTGTGCATTCTGTCTTGGACAGTACTATGACTTGAGAGAAAGTAATAAAAAAAACTCATAAGAGAGGAGGCCGAGAGAAAACAAAAATTTCTTTGTTTGACTTCATTAAAAAACATCACAGCTTTGTGTGGGGCAGAGGCAGTTTTTGGCTGGTGCGAGGCAGTGTCAGCAGTCATTCCATCTTGCTGACTAAGACGTAGCTTTAACTGACCTTAATATTGCAAATTTTGTCTTCGGAACTAAACTTATTACAAGTTTTATTAACTGCACTTTAAGCAAACAGCTTAAAAAATATTACTCTTGATGATAAACCTCATGCAGTTTGGTATTTGAGTATAAACTGCATGTTATTAAAATAAAACAAACAAAAAAAAAGAAAACCAGGAGAGGTTTTAGATTTATCTTTACACCACAATCTATTATAGCCCAGGCCACAGTACTATAAATAGACTTGAACAGTTAGCTATGTGAGTGCTGCTGCCACGTCCTTGTCTCAGGTCACTACATTTGATCAGAGTTAACAGGCTGATTGATCTCACGTCTGGTATGTGTCAATGCAGTAGGTCCAGCTCACTCTCACTATAGCCGATGGTGTATGTGGTAGTCCCCTCTTCATGCTGTTCCCCACACCAGTATTTGTGTGAGTTTCCCCCCTGATAAGACTGAGTGCTAACACTTCACATGCATCCTCTTCAGACATTGTATCCTTTTTGACATTTTTTCTGTCCAAATATTATCTATTGATATTGAAGTTTACTGCATGTCATTGTGGCCGTTTATTTTATTTTTTTGTAACAGTTAAATATATATATATAACATGTTTAGTGTACAGTAGATATAACTGATACTGTCATGAGTAGTTAATGAGGCACTCTTCAATGTTGCATGCTGTAGGCTACAGATGATTGAATGTGCAGTAACAAATGCGTTTTAGTGATCTGAAAATGGATGAATGTATCGGTCTCCATCCAATAAACATACGTCTTGGTAAGTGATGCTTCTTTTACATAAGATGAGGGAATCAATTTCAAAGTAATACTTTGTTTTAAATGCCAAAAAAAAAAGAAACAGACATGCAAACATATGTTACAATATCCTGCAATATGGATTCACACTAGATGGTATAAAAAATATTATTATTCTGTTGTGACTGGTAAAGCATTAAGATTACTTTAGCATTTTTTTTGTCACATTTTTCCTCTCAGTTCAACTGAGGTTTGACTGAATCTGGGATGTAATCAGTAAACTATTCCCATTCAGGCATACTCATCCAAAGGTCAGCTCGAATGGTCACCCGGTCATAGTAGGGATTTAGCTTTTAGCTTTAGCTTCTTAAAACTCAGCAGAGTTTATTGACCCAATACAGACAACTACTAACTGCTGTTGTTTTGTGGTCTCAGGTCTCTTCCAGTGTACCAACAAGCTCTGTCTGAGTGATCAGGCCACAGGACTGCAGATCAAGGAGTTTGCACGTAAAAATGCAGCCAATGCTCTGTCAGTTGCCAACATGGTCATGGGCATGGCCTCAATTCTCAGCAGCCTGAATGGGTGAGTGAAAGCACCATTATTGAAACATTAGTCATTAGTCTCAGCTGCAGGATGGACATGGTCAAGAGCTTGGTCATAATCATTGTCGTTCTTTTTCACTAAAAAATAAACAAGATCCCAAATAATACTTTAAATGAAAAAAAAAAAACCCAAAAGATTTGGTTTTCAAAACCTAATTTTAGTAATTACGGTGGCCCTCAGGGGCAAAACACAACAATGGAAAAAAAAAACATGAAATCGGAAACACAACATTTCAGAAACCATATTAACAAAATAGAAAACAGAGCAATGTGCCAAAAATGTATTTTGTGTTATATAACACATTTACACTATACATTTCATAAAACACGAAATATTATTTTCTGTTTTGTTAATGTTTTTTCTTCTTTCATCCTTATTTTCATTTTGGTGTTAGATTTTGTCCCTCAAGTCAAATCTTCAAATTATTGTTTATTATTTGGGATTTTATATGTCCAGAACTGTACAAAAAGTAATATAGAGACACAGGCAAGTGCAGATGAGAAAATCAGATACCCATGTCAACAAAATTGACTGAAAGATAATTCTCTGTAGAAAAAATACAATTTAAATGTATTTGTAACACTGTTGAAATCTAACCAACACACATTTTTTCCACTTGTGAGAATCTGCAAATATTTTTCCCTTTGAAATGGCTTGCTGTCATCAAATAGATAAGCTGAAAACTTGTTTTGCTCAGGCACCATCATGCTGCATGTTGGCTGGTTCTGATTGGCTACCTGCTGGATTTGGCAGATGGAGCAGTTGCCAGGAGACTCGATGCCTGCTCTGCACTGGGTAAGTGGACTGTTGCGGTCAATAGCTCTTACCAAAGATGAACTTCAGCCGGGATGTTGGCAGGCCTCGCTGCACAGTCCTTTGTCTGGACTTTCTAATTTGGCTGCACAAAGTGATAAACAAAGGGAATCAGTGAAATGAAACTCTGCCACTGAAAGACTCTGGATAGTCTTACAAAGTCTCCAAGAGAAGAATCATACGTATTTAATGCAATGAAACATGAGCTTTATCAAATCAGCGCATGTTTAGCTGTTTTTATATTTGTAAGGAGGTTTGACATTTGAGTTTGAATGGCTTGGCATCACCTTGAAAAACAGGCACCCAAAGCAAATACACAACATATAAAATGTGCCACTGTGGCTTATCAAAAGACCACAGCACTGTACCATATATAGTAAATCAAGAGGCACAAATAGCTGTTTGAAAATTGCTCCCAGTGTGAAAGTTCACATTTTTTCTGAAGCCCAAAATAGCTCCCAGGTGCATCACAATACATCGTTGGCTGCACATTTCATGGGGCTTTGTGTCCCGACAGGGTTTTTCTGCATGACTTTGCAGGTGGGTGTTGTTGTGCCCCCCACGTATTTTGTCAAATGAACAATCACTTTCTGATTAAGCAGCCTAATTCCATGGGATCACGCTCCAATTGTCTATTTTATCCCATTGCTTTGGCTTCTCTGCATATCTGAAATTGCTAAAATTGTTGACCCTGGCCTGTGGAATTCCACCTCGTTCATTTGAGCAGTGGCCTGAATCACCTCGTCCTCGTCTGCTGAAAACATGCTCCATGCTTCTGACGGATAAAGAGACAAGGCAGTGAAGAATGTTGTTTATAGAATGGCCGTCCGTTAGGCTGACACTGAAATTTCCACTTATAGATTCTTGCACATACATACCCGTCAGTGACCATACTGAAGGGAGAGATGATAACTTATCTACACTGGCTTTGTTGGCATGTATAGTTGTGAACAAGGCATATAATAAGACAATTGCCGCTTTTTAAAGCAGATTTTTTAGAAGACAATGTTTTTAGTATGGGAAGAGTCTGTCCACGAGTCCTAACTCCACATAACTCCAAGAGCCACATTTATTATTCTCATTTTTCTTTTTCACATTCAGGTGCCAAGCTAGATGATTTTGCTGACTTCACAACCTTCGGTATTGCCACATCGTTGCTCCTGAGGACATCCGACCTGCTGGATAACATTATTTGCATGTGTTACGTTCTGTCTGTGTTCGTCCGCCTCTGTTTCTTCTCAAGTGGTAAGTTCTTGGTGCCTGTCCTTTGGTTTCAGTCTGTGGTTTCACTACCATTTTATTATGTAAAGGATTTACTGGAGATTTCTTTGGTCCTCAGGGATCCCGTTCATGTACCGCGGCCTGCCCTGCATCTACTCCTCAGCCATCCTTGCCAGTGCCTCTCTGCTGTCTGGGGGAAACATGGCTGTGCTGCGGGTCATCGCAATGGCCATGATTCTTTTTATGATCAGTCACAACTTCTACCCTCATGACAGAGTGCTGGAGTCCCAGGCCTGGAAGAAAGTAGTCTATGCTGGAGGTAAAGCCATTTGAAATAATCAGTATGATTCACGTCCCTCTTCAACAAGAGCATAGTTGTTCAGAGTCATGACAGCCAGAGTTGATGATTAAAGCACTGATTCACATAAGAAATGCATTTTTAAAAATCAGGTTATATTTTTAACATTTCCATCAACCTCAGCTGTCCTTTGTCTTTTGTGGTAATTGGCAAATATTGGCATGCTGATATGCAAAACTAATATAGTGATCAATGTAGACATTATACCTGCTAAACATAAGCATGTTAGTATTATCATTGTCAACATGCTTGCATGCTGACTCTTGTTTAGTATGTCAGTATGTAGTTACAATGAACAGTAAGGTTTGCGGATTATTATAAGTAATCAGGACATTTTGTTGTGACATTATATGCTGCTTTTGAGGTATTGATGTATTATTAAAATTGTTTTACTCAACTTTTCTTTTTCTTTTCCAGGAGTGGTCATGGTATTCTGCTCATCCTTCCCCCCTGCATGTGTGTACTACCTGCTGTGGTCTGTCTCCTACATTTTGTTCCCAACATCCCTTTGGAGCAGTAAAGTGTGAAAGGCCGAAAGCGTTCCGGCTTTTCCCCAAAACTCCCACATAGGTTTACCTCTGGCCCATCAGGGTGAACTGAGGCTTCTTGCCATGGGGGAACCAAGCTGAACATGCTCATACACCACAGGCCAACACTCGTCCATTTTCTCTGTTTCCATTTTTCTGATTTTCTGAAAAACAAAAAGAGAAAAAAGAGAAAACAATGCTCAGAAATATCATACAATGCACAGTCCTTTAAAATAGCAACCCCCACACCCCCAACCACTGTATTTAGTTTGGTTCTTTGCACTCAGTATTAAACCACAGAATCAGTTGAAAGTAAGTTAGCAAAATAAAATTTGGTCCAGCATCGGCCTTCACATTTGAGTCGAGGTAAGGCATCTGTTAAGGCGCCCCAGGTCTTCCTTACATTGTAGAGGATCTTATCTGGATTACAGGATGATATTCCTTCACTGATCCAGTGTCTTTTTGACAGAGGAAGGTCAGATTTTCATTTCACTGATATGCTTTTTTTTTTCAGTTGGACCAACAAGTAAAATGAATTGCTTAACAGACTAATTTGTTTTTAATGGGTTCAGGTCTCAGAGTATCCACACTTTAGGTTCCTGTGGAATATTTTTTCTATAGTTTCTGAAGTACTTTTAGTTATATATCCATATTTCCAAAACTCTACAATCTTTAGGCAGTGTCAGATTATATGTAAAAGATCTGCATTTGTAATTTGAAATTTCTGACACACAGGTGGAATATTATTGTTACATTTGTGCATCTTAACAGGTGTATAGTATGTTGTGTGTGTGATATTGAATTGAATCAGTCTGTGAGGATTAAAAAAGTTTGAGAGTGTTCCAAAGGTTTGTGCGAGTCAGCATCATGAGCAGTTTAGATTCAACTGCTATTTGCATTTTGCTCTTTCGTATTGAGGACAGTCATTATTGAGAAAATTGTAAGTAGCTGACGTTAGACCTCTGCTTGTGGTAAAGTGTTAAGCAGCAGTTTCTCCTGAAGGTTCTCCTCCCAGTGTTCAATGTACAAGTTTAAACTGGTGTTGAGGCAGGTTGTATTTTCAGGACAGTTGCTGAAAGCTAGAAAATACACCATCTGTTTAAGTCCAACTCATTTAATGCCTTTATCCACCCAATGTTTGAGTGTGCTGTCTGCTATGAGATATCTTCCAGAATAGAGTGTGTTAAATAGTGACCATTCAGATTGAAGAATGAAACAGGCCTCCTGCCAAAAAACAAAGGTGTTCTGTATTATTGGATTCTTGGTAATTGTACTCAGTTTGTTTTTATTACCCCAAAAAGGGAACTATGTTCAGCATTCAGTGAGTTGTTTGCAATTCTTGTCTTTCTATTTGATATCCATCTGCTTTCATTGTCTTCTGAATGTAACCAAATCCATATGGGTCTAAACTGTGATGAAAGATAATATTTTTGGAATTTGGGGAGATTCGAACTACCTTTTGCATATGGGCTCTGTAGCATAGTAAGTCTGGTTGTTAAAGGTTTCTTATGCCACAAAAAGGACATCACTGCCTTGTTTAGGTCTTTAAAAAATTGTACATAAAAGGAATGCAGTGGAAGAAATGTATGAATTTAGCAAAGATTTTTATTGTGTTTATTCTTCTGATTAAGGACACAGGTAAGTCCATCCATCTTTTAAGGTCAAATTTGGTTTGATCCAATAATTTAATGTAATTTTCTGTGTATATTTTATTAAATGATTTCCAAACCAGATACTTAAATCTATGGGGAGACTATTTTAAGGGTGCGATGATTTGCCTGATTTGGGTGTCCTGCACATTAAATGGTAGTATCTCACTTTTAGTAATGTTTCCAGTCCAGGGATCCACTGTACTCTGTTAGATATTCTAGTAATGGTGGAAATGAGGTTGGTGGCTCCTTAATGAACAACAGGAAGTCATCAACATATAGTCATACCTGATGTTCAGCGCAGCCAAATTTAAATCTTACAGTATTAGGGTTAGATCTAATAGCACAGGCCAAGAGTTCAATGGTCAAGGTGAAAAGCAAAGGTGAAACTGGACACTCCTCAAGAGAGAGATGAAGACAAAATGTCATGGGTCAGAATTATAGCTTTTGGAGCACTAAATTTTTTTTTAATGTATTCAATAAAGTTATTTTCAAAGTCATTGCTTCTAGGGTCTCAAACAGAAAGGTGTCAAAGGCTTGGAAAGCATCCATGAGACTATAAGCATGGGAGCTTCTTGTTTCTGAGCTGCATTGATTATGTGAAATAGTCGACTCACATTATCTGAACCTCGTCTGTCTAATAAATCCTCTTTGGTCTGCATGAATGATTTCTGGAATAACTTTCTCAAGTCTGCTTGCAATGGCTAATATTTTATAATCTGCATTTAATAAACCTAATGGCCTGTAAGAGTCATGTTTTTTTTTAAATCTTGGCCTGGTTTGGAGAGGATATGATAGTTGCCATTTGAGAGAGCTTTGCATAGAGAACTTCATTAGTAAATTATTCTATGATCATGCTTGTAAAAGTGGATGCCAGTTTATTTAGAAATACTTTAAAATATTCTATTGGGGAGCCATCAGAGCCTGTAATGAATTTGTTGCTTGGCACACCTCTACAATGACTACTGTATATTAGCATCAAGCATTTAATGTAGGCATTTTTAGTTAATGTAAAAATTACACTGGCTTATTTTAACTTATTTTAATATGACACATCTAAAACAGAACCCAGATTGAATAAAGTTAGGATGAGGGATGTGTCACAGTTCTGCCAGACATGTTTCTGTCTTAAGTCTCAGTTCTTCAGTCTTCAGTCAGTCTCTGTCTTAGTTTCAGTCTGCCATGTCTGTGTCCATGTCTGAGTCCTGTTCATGTCTTGTATTTGTCCTGTCATGTCGTGTCTTAGTTCTGTGTCTTAGTTCTCTGTCTGTTCTTTGTCATAGTTCTGTCTTAGCTTCTGTTCAGCCTTAGCCTGAGTTAAGATCTGTCTCAGTTCTTAGTCTCTGTTCTGTCATCGTCTGTTATGTTGTAGTCCTGTCAGCCTCATTCCTGTAATGTATAAGTTTTGTCTGCCATAATTCTACATTCAAGTATTATGTATTTTTCCACTCACCCCACTTCTGCCTCACCTCACCTCACCTGTGCACCCAGCTGTTTTCCGCTACCAATTCAGTTGGACCAACAAGTAAAATGAATTGCTTAACAGACTAATTTGTTTTTAATGGATTCAGGTTTCAGAGTATCCACACTTTGGGTTACTCTGCGTGTACTTGTGGAATATGTTTTCTATAGTTTCTGAAGTACTTTTAGTTATATATCCATATTTCCAAAACGCTACAATCTTTAGGCAGTGTCAGATTATATGTAAAAGATCTGCATTTGTAATTTGAAATTTCTGACACACAGGTGGAATATTATTGTTACATTTGTGCATCTTAAAAGGTGTATAGTATGTTGTGTGCATGATATTGAATTGAATCAGTCTGTGAGGATTAAAAAAGTTTGAGAGTGTTCAGCATCATGAGCAGTTTAGATTCAACTGCTATTTGCATTTTGCTCTTTCGTATTGAGGACAGTCATTATTGAGAAAATTGTAAGTAGCTGACGTTAGACCTCTGCTTGTGGTGAAGTGTTAAGCAAGTTTCTCCAGAAGAACCTCACCTCACCTGCCAGCCACTCCCACCTCACCTCATCTCACCTGTGCACCCAGCTGTTTTCCGTTACCAATCAGCACTTTATATAAGCCACTCCACTGCGCTCTCACTTTTCCGGATTTTCTTCTTCTCATCCTTATTTGTGTTCATATGTTTGTTGTATCTGCTCAGGATACAACCTCTTCCGTGAGGTTATTGATTCAGAAGATTTCTTTTGTGTTTAACAAAGGACCTTTCCAACCAGCTGTTCTAGTGGTGCATTTGAGTCCACCACCACTCCCCTGAATCTGTCCAAGAAATGATTTACATAATTTGTTTTTAATGGATTCAGGTTTCAGAGTATCCACACTTTGGGTTACTCTGTGTGTACTTGTGGAATATTTTTTCTATAGTTTCTGAAGTACTTTTAGTTATATATCCATATTTCCAAAACTCTACAATCTTTAGGCAGTGTCAGATTATATGTAAAAGATCTGCATTTGTAATTTGAAATTTCTGACACACAGGTGGAATATTATTGTTACATTTGTGCATCTTAAAAGGTGTATAGTATGTTGTGTGCGTGATATTGAATTGAATCAGTCTGTGAGGATTAAAAAAGTTTGAGTGTTCAGCATCATGAGCAGTTTAGATTCAACTGCTATTTGCATTTTGCTCTTTCGTATTGAGGACAGTCATTATTGAGAAAATTGTAAGTAGCTGACGTTAGACCTCTGCTTGTGGTGAAGTGTTAAGCAAGTTTCTCCAGAAGAACCTCACCTCACCTGCCAGCCACTCCCACCTCACCTCATCTCACCTGTGCACCCAGCTGTTTTCCGTTACCAATCAGCACTTTATATAAGCCACTCCACTGCGCTCTCACTTTTCCGGATTTTCTTCTTCTCATCCTTATTTGTGTTCATATGTTTGTTGTATCTGCTCAGGATACAACCTCTTCCGTGAGGTTATTGATTCAGAAGATTTCTTTTGTGTTTAACAAAGGACCTTTCCAACCAGCTGTTCTAGTGGTGCATTTGAGTCCACCACCACTCCCCTGAATCTGTCCAAGAAATGATTTACACATTTCTTATGTAATTTGTGATTTTATTGGGTCTTTGTATCTGATTTGTGTATCACGCCATCATTCAGTTATTCTGTTCAATGAGTTGAGTCTGAGTTTTGTTTTTTTGTGGGCATCAGGAAAGGAAAATAACTGTTTTCCTGTTTTCATGTTGAAGTGGGTCATCAAATAAAACAGAAAATCAAAATCAAAGTGGAATTTTTTCACACAGTCACATTTTTTGAGGGGGAGGTCAGATTTCTTTGTATGTTGCATTTTAGTTTTGTATTTACAAACTTACAATATTTGCTTATTCTCGTGACTTTAGATAATCCCCATACAGACAACTACTGTCTTGTGTAATTTACACATCCCTTCCAGTGTGGATCTGTATGTTATGGATCTGCCTGTCTGACCCCCTCCACCAGTGATGAAGGTGAGGATGACCAGTTCTGGGGCTTTGGTTTTGATGGTGGTGATGTGAGAGTCACAAACAGAACTTAATTTATATTTAACCTATTGGTAGTAGATTTCTAATGGAGCTGTTTTGACGACTATGACCACTAGATGCCGCTGTAGAGCATGTCAAATCAAAGAATCAAATAAAAATAGGCTATTCTTGGACTGTTCATAGTGCATCATATGAGAACTGTCAAAACTTCCACAGATTAACGAACAAATCGATGAGGACAAGAAATTATTTCACCTACTGGGTTTTATGCAGGAGACTGTGTACACTGTAGGAAACTTTATTGAATAAACTTCAAGTGCAATTAGTCACTTCAAAACTGGCTCCATTCCGTTTGTCATCACTGATGAACCATTATCTCCCATTAACAATATTTTTTCAACATACAAACTTTTACACAGCACAAGACAAATAAAACAAAAATAAGGCTTTTATTGTTTATTACATTGTCCATTTCAAAATGAGAACAGGAAAAGACACGGTTCCTTTCCTTTTTTTGATGGCTACAAATATTGATTCTGTTTTAAGAGGCACTGTAGCTAAATCATCAGTGAGTCCCTATACAACACGAATGGATGTTTCAACCCATGAACAACTCTGCAGCAACAGTTTCAGTGTGAAATTTACCCTGAAAGAGCAACAACACACAGGCTGCAAATCCTACTTTTGCTGCCATCTAGTGGGTGAAAATTTTATCTCACTGTAAGTTCTGTCTCCACCTGAAAGGTGTTGCACTGCAGGCTGTGCTCACAAATACACCAGACCACTGAAACTTGAAACTCTCAGAGGACAAGGAAGAAGACGATATGTGTGTTGGCCAGTATTCAGTCTGGAGGACATCAGTGTTTTGTAGACCAGTTTTTCTGGTATCACTCACCCTGTTTGACAGTGTGTATTTATATGTATATTTAAATTTGGACTCACTCCACACTTTCTGAAAACAGTCATCTTTTAGCTTGTAATCATTGGTGTCAATGCAATTTAAGAGTTATTCAAATTCAAAGGTTTCACTAACGCTGCTTTCATAATGAATACGGGCTGAGCAGAATTTGTATAAATCAATAAAATTAATACAAAAGGTCATGTTTTTGTTTCTGATATTGATTTAAACCCACTGCAGTTCTTGACATGATTTATGACAACCAATGACTGAACACTGAACTACTCGAGTACATTCAGAAGTGCATTAAGCTTCCTGTGTGGGTGTTTTGGATTTCAAACTGTAAAGTCACAGTAATGTATGTAAGCCAAGAGCATTACAGATACAAAACTGTAGTTTGACTCATGATAAAAAAGACAAAAGACCTTCATGAATAATAAGCTTTAAGCTTAAAGTTTAAGCTTTAAGTCTGTACATTCTAACAATAAAGAAGTAATAACAAAATGACGTTCGGTTAATTCATTATATCCTCAATGTCTGACATTAAAACTATTAAGTTAAAGAGTTATTTTTCACTTGTTCAATGATTACCAATACCCAATTCAATGGTAGACGTGCAACAGTGGATGTTAATTTCAATCTGACAGATAATCACATTTTATATGTTGATCGTTTCCTATTTGTGGCACATGGGCCTATGAGAGCAGTCCTGCCTTTCTCTTGTACTCAAATACATCTATCACCTCAGGGACACAAATGGCTTTAGTAGCTGCAAGATGCATTGAGGAGTCCAACAGTTTTATGATGGCTGAGAACGCAGGTCGGTCTTTGAAACTCCACACCCAACAGTACTTCATCAGATCATACCTAAAAACATACAAAAGGAGTTTAAAACACATCTGTGTTCAATTTTGGGGAAACACCCTCAGTTCTCTTGTAGAAAGTCATTTGAGCAGATACAACTGTGAATTAAAATGCCACTTTCATGAGGGTAAGTTTACTTTACCAAGTGACAGTACATTGCTCCATGCTATGTGGGCAAGTTTACAAGTTTACTTACAATGGTCCTCCACAATTCTCGGGTCTCTTCATTCGATAACACCCCTGTAGCTTAGGAAGCACAGACAGAGGCTCCAGCTCAGGGTATGGAGGAGAGCCTGAGGTCAAAACAAGGGATTTTAAATTAAATATAGCTGGCCTTAATGGTAACGTGATGCTGATGAAGATTTTTAGAAATTACTACATTTAAAAGAAGCTAATCCAAAAAGGCACAAAGATAACAAAATGATATTTGCAGCTTTACCTAAAGTAATCAGTTCATACAGTAAGATTCCAAATGACCACCTAGGGAAAAGAAAATGTTAACAACTGACTCATAATAATAATAATCAGAAATTTCTATAGTCATGCAATGGCAAAAAGAGATTATGTTTATGACAAATCAACACATTCTCCTTTTTTGTTTGCTTCATTTCTCAGCCATTCCTCTGCCCTTACACGTCGCTCCTGTCAATACTGAGCTGCATTGTAATCCTCTCAGGAGCCTGCCATTTGAGAGGCACCTCGGCCTCCCTCTGCCTCATTGCTGAATCTGTTTTGCGTCCTCCAAATGCCACGCCCAGCCCAGACACCCGGGCTGAGAGGTCTGGGCCAATTAAGATGTTCCTGGCAGCAACATCACCGTGAACCAGCCTGTGCTCTGACATCAGGTAATCCTGAGGGAGGAGACAATTACAGACAAACACATCAATCTTTGGCTGAAGTATTCAAAACTCCAGAGAAATTATTTTCCCTAGAGCATGAATTCATGACCTGCTGCGGTACAGAATGACATCTGCGGTAGGGCATGGCATCTAAGTCCAGTTGTTTGCTGGGAATAATTGGTCCACAAAAAGTGACTCACCAGGCCAGCTGCAACCTGCTTTGCCACCAGAAACACCGACCTCTCAGAGAAGTTAAGCGATGCATCCACTGTGTTCGAATTCCTCTAGAGGGAAGAAAAATTCCTCACCATTGTACTAAATTTAAGAATTGGACACTGCATATGTCGTCAAACACAAGTTCAGATTCAAACCAAAGCTGTGCACCACCATTACATTTCTGAGTGTCCAGAGGAAGTGAAGAAGGTTCCCTGGGCTGCAGGCATCTAGGACCAGATACATGGGCAGACGTCTGGTCTGACAGTACAGCATCCGCACCACATTCTCATGTTTACACACTGTAGCGTGGAAGAGGACCCACTTTACAAACTCCTTTGCTTCAGGCTGGTTGATGCCATCTATATGGTGTTTGATTAAAAAACAGGAGTCAAATAATAAACAGAGAAAGTGAGCAACCATATTATCTGTTTTATTATACTGTTTTTTAATTATAATTACAATATACTGTAACTTAAATGTCTTGCTAATCTCCCTCTGCAAACATCAATGATCTTTTCACATACTTTTATTGGTATTGCATACAGAAGACTCATCATCTCATCCTTACGATTCAAACTGTACCTCGCAGAGACTTAACCACAACAGCAGAGGAGGCTCCATCTCTCCTCTTCAGCAGACCTTTACAAATGGGGCCATGGCGACCTGTCTGCCAAAACTCTAGTCCCTCAAGGACACACTCTTCAGGGATTTCCCAGGAATACAAAGCTTCCTGCACCTTTGGAGTGCTAACAGAAGATGCATTCAGGGAAACACTCTGCTGACCTGTTAAAAACACACAACCAGAGATAAATTAGCACATGGCAAAAGAACTTTTGATCCTTGATGTGTTTTTCAGTGGTTGTATAAGGAGGATATACAGTTATTGCAACTCATACCATTTGTAAAATAAGTTGAGGTGGTCTGCATTCTTTGTTTGTTCTTGTGGAAACTGTAGAAAATCAGAGCCACCACTAAAACTGTGCTCAGAGCCAACAGACAAGGGATGATAATTACAGCAAGTGGACCCGATGACCCATCTGTGCAAGAAGTGAGAGAAGGCGCAGGATCAGGACGAAAAAATTTCAAAGAGGCGTATGTAAGAACATGCAATAAGTGGCATGTGCACAACTTACAGCACGTGGGGAATGAGGTATCGTTGCCACATCCATGAGGAGCAGCTGGCATTTCTCACATATGAGAGATCATACCAACAGATAAAATTCAAGTCACCAGAGAATTGTATCTCTGTGCAGAGTGGAAGTATGATGTGACTGAAAACACAAGCAATACATGAAGTCCAATTGATACAAACTATTTTGAAATGTTCCTACCTTACACTAAGGGACCACATACTTCCATTATAATGTAAAATAAACAGAAGCAGAGAAGTTGAAGAATCCCAAGGCTGTCTTCAGATGCTTTTATAAAATGGGCTCAGCTTTGCCCATGTGACTGTGAGGGCACTGACCGTAGAGGTGAGCTGGAAAGTTGACTGAATGTTAATCATTAACAAATCATGAGAAATGATAACATCAACAGGTGTTGAACTCGCACATATTACTGCATTAACAGCTACATAATCAAAGTGTATAAAGTGCATACAAAAGTGTTAAGTTCAGTTAGATTTTTTTAGGTCTCACATGGGAAATTTGACTGTGGCTCATCTGACAATAAACAGAATAGGGAATAGGAAACCAGCTATTATTAGTAACGATTTTTACCTATTTTGATTTGCTTTTATTTGTAACTTCTGTTTTTCTAATAATATTTCAAGCGCAATATCTCTATGTATCTTTGGGATATCTTAGGAAATGTAATGTTATAGAAGAGTGGCATCAGTGTTGCTGATAGGTGCAATACTACTTCAAGCACAAGGGGGCAGGCTTGCGCAAGAAATCCAACAAGCCTCCTCATGAAAAGCTGCAAATCTCCAAACATGGACCTGAAACTACATAATAAAGCTCAAGAGTCACACTGACGCTGCAGCCCACTGTGTAAAAAACATAATTGAAATTGGACATAAAACACAGGTCGACTATTTGAACTTATAATAAACATTTCCCACCAGAAAACATGAGTCCCAGAGCCGGAACTCCGCCTTGCTAAACACACCATGGAAACAAAATCCAGCGCTTCCCAGCCTCAGAGAACCCGCCTCCTTCAGCCTGCTATTTGCTGAATGGAGAGACTTTAGGCCCCGCCCCCGACCTCTGATTGAACACCAACCCCTGCAATCAGGAGAGCAACACGGAAAAGATAAAAAAAAAAAAAAAAAAAAGTTATGGAGTGAAGCCTGATCGGATCACGTCTGTTTCATGCTGCTGCGTTTTAAAACCCCTTCAGTGCGTCTGGAGGAGACGCGAGGAGCGACGCGTACGTGAGAGAGACCAGGACGCTCGAGCCCACGGGTCGGGGCGGGGGGTGGATCGGATCACAGGTCCCGGTTCAGACCCGGTTCAGAGGAGGGTCAGGTATGTTTTTCCGTTTCCAAGCAGTGACTTGCTGATGTCACCGCGCAGGAGGACACGAGGACAGGTGCGCACGGAGAAGTTGCTCCTCTAGTAGTGTGTTGGATGAAGAGCCGGAGAGTCACCCAACAGCTGTTTATTCATCAAGGAAACCAGTTTTGAAGTTGCCCCATATTTATCCCAACTCTTTTCTGGACATTGGTTTCAGTTTGCGTTGAAGTGTAAGGTGGAATATGCGCTTTACACGTTTGGCACCGATCGGCTCTCCGGTGCGCACGACCTGCTGCGGGGCTCACAGGATCTGACTCGATCTGTCTCTGTCACATCAGGGTTTAAGAGCTTGAAGAAAACTGGACTTGTTTTTTTAAAGTCCACATTGACGTGAATTGGGTTTGAGGGACCGAGCGTCAGAACCAGCTGTTTGCGCTTCAATGCGGCACTGACGCAGCTGCTCGCGCGCCCCAGACAGGTGATGCTCCAATGGGAGGATCCATCATCAACAGAAGGAGTTTGATTTGAAGGGGACTTAGTTCCACCACAATGGATCCGAACACAACAAACCAGCCCCAACTTCTCTGATCTGAGATGTTTTTTCTGTGCGTCATTGCGCATTAGGATCAGATTTTGCCTTGAAGGACATTCGTTTCTTGGACTTAAATCCAGGTTTACAAGAGAATCCAACCATGTCCAAGACTCTGAAAAAGAAGAAGCACTGGTCCACTAAAGTGCAGGAGTGCACCGTGTCGTGGGGGGGTTCGGGGGAGTTAGTCACGGTGGTGGAGGTGCGAGGCGGCGCGGAGCTGGGAGAGTTCCCCCACCTCGGGCACATAGTTTCGGAGGCGTTGGTTTGTCACGCCGGGAGGTTTCCCAGCGGCGGGGACGTGCTGCTGGAGGTGAACGGGACTCCGGTGAGCGGACTCACCAACCGAGACACCCTGGCTGTCATCCGCCACTTCAGGGAGCCCATCCGCATGAAGACTGTGAAACCAGGTGTGTGCACATTTTCCTCCCCCAGCACACACATACACACACACAAAACCATGTGTGAGTTGGAGGATCAGGTGTGTGTGTGTGTGTGTGCAGTCATGCATATTTGCAAGCTAGTGCACAGGTCAGTTTTGTTTTGTTTAAGCATATCTAAATTACCTATCTGCATTTCTTCTATGTAGTCATGTTGGGACATTACATTGCCTACAGTGCTGCTTTTGCTGCAGCAGTACAACCCTGCCAAACAACCTGAGTGAGGATGTCCACAGTGCCCACATCTGCATGCACTACAACATAAGCCATGAACGGTCATTAAGCTTGCAGCCCTTTGTCTGAACTCAGTCTGTAATCTTCTTTGCATCCACGCACAAGTGTTGCCTGTCCTGTTTTGGGTTTGTACTGTGGCGCTCTCACATAGTCATCACACATAGACACACACACACACACACACACACACACACACACACACATGCAGCTTTAATGTGGTTGAAATTCTCTGTGAGCTCAGCTAAAAGCTTATTAATTGATTGGATTTATGTGTCTGTTAGTTTGTACTCCTTCACACACGCTTAATGAATGTTTTAAATGTGCCAAAACACACTGACAGTCAAACTCGACCGGTCATGTGGGACAGAAAGGGTTTGTGTGTGTGTGTATGGATTTGAAGAAGGCACTGCTGAGCGTGGCTCTTTGCACAACACTTAGTAGGGATTTGTTAATGGTTGCCCTGCCAGCTTAGAAAGTGTTGGTCCTCTCGCAGCGTTGAGGTGAGTCCAAGTCTAATTGAATCAATTTGGTCCATATCCTTAAATCCCCTGGATGCTGTGCTAGCCTGGCCACACAGTTTGGCACCACGACTGTCACAATGTTATTAAGATTTTCCTTTGGTGTCGGTGCAGTGTCAGAGCCCAGTTTCACTTTTACACCTGTCATGAGATCAAACTTTTCACTTGCATTTCAAACACATGTTGGAGGTGATTTGAATTTAGTAATCTTATAGATAGATAGATAGATAGATAGATAGATGTACTTTATCTGTCCCAAACTGGGAAATTCTTTTGTTGTAGCAGCTTCAGTTGAAACAAAACAACACAACACATCACACATTAAACAAAGAGGTTACATGACATAAAACAACATACAGCGCAACAAACAAGTACCTAAAAAAACCACTGTCACTGTTATATCGGTTCAGCACTTTAATCTTGTGTTTGGACTGAGTTTCACACTGTTACAAGCAAACCAACATTTTCTCTTGACCTTACCTTATGTAATGCTAGTTGTATGGGAAGTGATGCTTGAGCTACACTTTGACATATGCAGCCTGCTTACCATAGGCTCCACCGCTCCCCTCGGGGCCTCGCTGTGTGTTTATATCTCCGTCCCCTTCCTCATGATTAATTCATGCCTCATCCATCATTGATGGCTGCTCCATGCCGAGATGAGGTGGCCGATGGGTGGATCAGATGTTAGCCGACCGGTGTGGATGTAAACTTATATTCTCGTGAGATCGCAAAATTGGGAGTGAGGATGGAGACTGAGTGGTGTCGATGTTTGGTGATGTTTGGTGATTTGTGTCCGTTTTCTAATAGAATACTTGTGTGGACTTGTTTGCACAACACAGCAAGAAAAAGTTACATCAGTCTGAAAGGGAAGCTTTTACATGGTTTCAGTTTGTCTCCATGTTGGATTTTTCCTCCCTCTCTCCTTACTGCCTAGTTTGTCTTTTCTTTATCTCCTCCCCTCAGTCGATTATGCCTTATCATCACATTTTGCCAGCCCCCCTCGTGTTTGGTATTTTCTTTCTATTGCTGCATTTTTCTGTATTTCACTCTGATTTTCAGTTTTGCGTTGGTGCTCTTTCTCTCAGTCCTGTTCCATCGCCAGTATACTACAACCCTGATTGCAATAAAAGTTGGAACTCTGTGTGAGACTAATAAATAAATAAAACCAGAATGCAATCATTTGCAAATGAACTCTGTTCAATGACAACAGTTTTATGAAGTGTTCCCGAGTCCATGTAGTAATCTCCTTTATACAATCATGTGTTTGACAAAGTGGTGAACCTCTCTCCATCCTCGCTTGTGAACGACTGAGTCTTTCCAGGATGAACCTTTCATACCCAATCATGATACTATCACCTGTTACCAATGAACCTGTTTACCTGTGGAATGAACCAAACAGGTGTTTTGGATCAGTCCACAACTTTCACAGTCTTTTGTTGAAACATGTTGCTACCATCAAATTCAGAATAAGCAGATATTTACAAAAATGAAGGCGATGAGGTCAAAATTAAATATATTGTCTTTGCAAATCATCACATTATGTTTTTTATGTTTTACACAGCATCACAACTTTAATGGAATCAGGATTATACTTTTTTTCCACTAGCCACTTTATCCTCCAAGTAAATCTAACATATTTTTTAAAAATCACACAATCTCTCTCTCTCTCATCTCACTCCCTTTAGTGATGCTCACTGATTACACTTGCAGCTTCCAAATCAAATACAATGTCGCGCCTTCACTGAGACTTCTCGACACTTCTCCCGCACAGTCAGGACAGAAAACAGAAGTTTGTCTCGAGTGGCCCTCTGGCTCCAGACCAGCTGGTGCACTCAGTATGCAGCTCCCATCCTGAGAGAGGAGTGAGGCAATAGCCACTAACCTTGAGGGGACCATTGAGAGTAGAAGCACAGTGATAGCAGATACCTACTGCAGCTTAAAGACTTGTGAGTGGGCAGCTCATTGATTAATGCTGTAAACAGACTGAGATCTGCTTGTTTTTGCCTCATGGAGCTTAATAGATGGACCATTTAGCTCTCAGGTCCCGGGGCACCCTTGATCCACAAATCAGGTCTATGTAATGGAAACTGAGGAAGAGCTTTTGAAACCCTTTACCTTCCCTGAAAAATAAATAATGTTAATGATATACTCAGATGAGTGTGGTTTACATCGTGCAGTGCTGCAGCTCCAGAGATTGTATCTGAACACAGTATTTTAATGCATCTATGAGGGAAAGATTTAGATAGAAAAATACATAGGTCAAAGTGTTTAATGGGTGTTAAGCGTTCCCTGTAAAGTTATAGAAATGATGTAAATGATAGAATCACTTAAAAACATCAAAATGAAATGTCAAAAAGTCTTAAGGTAACTTTGATGGATAAATGCACTGTAATGCTCGCAGGATGAGCCATAGTGGCATTATGACTGTTCCTCACTGTCTTCATGTACAGCTACTATCCATTTCAACGTGAAACATGATACATCATAATTAATACAAACATTAAATGATGCCAACATTCATTAAAGTAGGGCAGCAATGATCTTATGAAGCTTTTTCAAACAAAAACAGAAGAAAAAAAATGTTTTTGCTTTCAGTTAAATTATTATAATAATTTTTTTTTATTCAAAAGATGAATGAGCTTCAGTTAAGAGTCTTGAAAATCCCCAGGAGTCTTCGAACTGCAGAGAAGCATTTTTTATTTCTAGTGTAAATCAGGAACACAGCACTTAGTAGCCATACCTACAGGATGGAGTAAGAATGAACAGCAAAAATGTGCAATTTCATACAATCACACTCTACTTATTGCCCAAAGAGAGGTGATGAAAATGAGCTGAGCTTATTTAACATTTCCATTTAGGAAAGGGAGCTATGGATATCTGAAGTACTTGAGGCATCTCACTCTGGGCTTTTATTCCAATATGGACGCTAAAATGTTTTAGTTGTTGCTTTGTCTTTGAAACATCATACGGTCCCTTTTTACCAAAGAGTACAGAGTCCCGAAGACAAATGCCATAAGGAATCCAGGTAACATAAGCTTGAATTATTGAGTGAGAGATAATTGCAGTGGGTTTTTTTTTTATTCCTCCTGTTTGGCTCTCTTCAACAGAGACTACCTCAAAGGAGCCTCCTCTGCTCCCTGGATCCTCTTACACTGGAATACATCACCAACCTGTGATGTTCAGGAGCTACTTTGTGATGGGCGGTTTTAATTTACCTTCTTGATGTACCGACTTTCCCTCCAACCTGCTTTGTCAGTTTCTGCTTCATCTGGGAATTTACATTACAATTTCCCATAATGCCTTTTGACAACCTCCTGAGAATGTGCCTGAACTTGTTGTGGTTTACGTGTGTGACTGGACCGGGCAGTTGAGGAAAGCGAGAGTTGCACACTGTGCTCAAAGCAATTTTTTTTTGTTTCAGGGCTGCAACTCTAATAATAAATTATTTTTGTCTATAAAATATAAAAGATATTATCCAAATATCCTTTCACCCAAAGAATATTTCATACCTTTTCATGATAGTATCACCTGCTTGTTTGAAACATGTTGCTGGTATCAAATTCAGAATAAGCAGATATTTTCAAAAATGAATGAAATTGATGAGGTAAAACTTTAAATATATTGTCTTTGCACTGTTTTAAATTGAGTATATGTCAAAAAAATGTTTAGCAAATTATCACATTCTGTTTTATCTATGTTTTACACAGTGTCCCAGTGTTTTTGGCATCGGGGTTGTACAATGTATGACAAAAAAAAGCATCGAAATCCTTGCATCAGAGAAGCTTGAACAGCAAATTTTGTTTGGCGTGTTTCTTAAAAATGACGAAAATAATTGCCAAAACAGCTGCCAATTAATTTTCTGTCAACTGAGTAATCAGTTAATCAACTAATTATTATAGCTCTATTTGTGTTCATGTTGCAGTTTGGCCTATTGAGGCCGTCATCAATGGAGTATCAGCTAGCTCCATCTCAACGACTTCTATAGTTTGAAAATTGTTGAGTCTTTATTGAGTAGAATCGATCACCATAAATTGAACTTTGATGTTCCTGCATTCAGAATCCATTGCTGATGCATCGGAGGTCCTATGTTCATCAGAACATCACCAAAAAAGAAAACCAACCGTTTTTTTATTACACTGCTACAGAGTGGATTTTTTAACAAGCTTAACATCATGTGGTAATTTGCTACTTTTTTCTCGGTTTCTTTTCTTTTTGTCTCGCTGGTTTTGTCACATTGAGGTTAACATTTCATGTAGCAGAGCAGTAGGCACACAGTCTGTGTTAACGTTGTTCCCCCCACGGTGCAGTCAGGGCCTCTGTGACTAAGCTGCTCTAAACCAGCTGAGAGGAGCTGTCAGGATCGCTCAGGTTCTCTGGCTCCTTGTCCCCACAGTAAATGTAACTTCTGTTCCAGTCACTGCCTTTGTCATTTCTGCGTCCACAGTGAAGCTCGGGTTTGTCTCAGAATTTACTTTGTAAAGAAGGTGAAAATTTCACTGTAACCAGACAAGAGTACAGAACTTTCTCTTTACACTTTGAGTAAACAAAAAATAAAAAAAGTCCCTGAACAACAGGCTGCCAGAGCAGTTAGACATTTTTTAATGAAATACCACTTCAACTTTGCCACAGCCAAGGTCCTGGGTTGCAAAATAATCTTGAATCCAGTTCCTCCTCTCACCTCACGCTCCTCCTGCAGTGCTAAACACACAGGCCATTCTGTATTCCACGTGCAGATGAAGCTTTACTGGCACCCTTTTTCTCTGTGCTCCCTCTGCTGCATCCCATTTTCTGTATGTGTGTGTTTAAGTATATGCACATCTCAGCTGTACACCTGACGTGACATCCGCCCATCTTCCCCTCCCACTGGCTGCTCTCCTGGCTCATTCCCTAAACCTGTCACACATCTCCGCCCTCCGCCCTGCCAGCCCGTCAGCAGCGGGGGACGACGGTGCGAGCGGACAGGCATACTGAAGCCCTCAGACGGCATCGGCTGCTTTGAATACCAAAGCACGCCTCTTCCACTCTTTTTCATTCCTCCCTGGAGCGTCCCTCTCCTTCTGCAACTCACAGCCCTGCACCGCCTCACAATCTCCGAGTCCACTCCCCCTGAACACCTCTGCCTCCTCCTGTCTTGCTTTTCTTTCCTTCATCTCCTGCAGTGCATGACAGACAAAGCCGGTCCAGTGAGGCAGAAAGAAATGAACGATGGAAGGAGGAGAATGAAGGTTTGCTTAATGTGATTTGTCATTCAAAGATTCGTGTGTCATTCTCAGTGTCGGAATCATCAGCAAAAAACAGAGCTCCCTAAATCTGCCTCAGATGTTTAGTGACATGGGCATCCCTCTTCACTCTACCTTGCTGATACTGTCCTCAGAGCCGCATTGCGGTAATGAACAGGCCAGCAACAAAGATAACATTTTTAAATGAGCCATGCTTCTCGCTGGCAGACACCATGACTTGGCAGGCATGTTTAAAGGCAGTGAAGATGAGTGCGCGCTGATTCACCAAGATTGCCTCTTTCTACTCGCTGGATGGTCGTGCTGCGTTGTCAGCAGCAGCAGTGTCTCCAGGTTGCTGATGGTGGAAACAGACGGTGTAGTTTAGCACACACACACACACACACATGCAAACTTTTCCTCAGAGGCTCCTGCCCTCCTTTCCTCAGTTTGACTCCTAATTGGTCTCTCTCCAGCAGTGAGCTGTCCCTACAGCTGTTTATCCCTTTCGAGATAAGATGAGGTCAGCTTCTAAACAGTGCATATGCATAATGGAGACCAGAGCATAGCAGCTCCTATATCATGACAATCAATACCCTCAACTGCTTTGTTCTTCACCCATTTTTACTGAAAGATCCACATTGTTTAAGCTGATTTTCACTGTGATCGCCACAGAAGTAAAAGAGACATTTTTGCTTCTTCTTCTTCTGCTGCTCATGAGAGATAGTGAAGAGAAAATTGGGAGAGAAATCAAAAAGAGTTGCAGTTTAAGTACCAGCCAACTCTCACACTCCAAAATATTACATTTCTTTTGCAGCATTTTTTCCCATTTAAAAATGTATAGAAAAACAATAATAATCATCCCTCTACTGTGTATGACGGTAAGGTAGAATTAGTGCTCTGGCAGCTACAGTTGATTTGATGACTAACAAGCAATGCACATTATTTTGTTTGCAAACAAGCTCCTTTTTTCAGGAATGGCTGAAACCTGGACAGATTCAGGACAATCTGGTCAAAAACAGTGTTACTGAAAATAATAAGAGACGTCTTTTGCCACCTACACACACATCTGGCCTTGCCTCATCTTCTCCTTCTTCTGTGGAGTTTTATGGAGATTGGCATCCATCAGTGTTGCATCACCTCCATCCGCTTCACTGTCCTTTGTCCCATCCAATCCGACAACGGCACGGAAAAGGTGCAAGACGGAAATGTTCCTGAATGAATATTGAAAATCGCTGAAGGTGCCTGAAAGGTTATCTTAGTAATTTACTGGGAACTATGTCTTAATGAGGCCAGTGATTGACATAGAGATGTTGATGCAATTGTTTTGTTAACTGTTGTTTAGGTATTTCCCCTCTTGTCTGCCACTGCCACAGACTTCCTGATAAAGAGTGTTTGTGCCTCCTGCCCGAGACAAACAGCAGGGGTTTGCTGGGCTAGAGCAGCTTGCTGTCACACAACCAGTGGTTATAAAGACGGTGTGCTTTTAGCAAAAATGCGCCGCCATCTGACCCTGATGTTTTTTGGAGACAGATTGGCCACAGGCCGATCAACTAAGAAATTGTCCTTTTTGTGTAGCTGTGAGCAGCAAACAGTGACTCGGTTAAAAATGGGAAATAGAGGAGAAATGGACTGTTATGAATCAATACACAGGTGCAGATGTGGATAGAGGGATACCGGGGATAGATTACCTGATAGTTGATTGAACAGAGTTTCCTCCAGATGCACACTCACTGCCCTCTGCGGAGCGCCTATTTGGGGACTTTGTTTCTGGCTGTTTCTGTATGAAACGTCCCCACAGTGTTACAGCAGAGGCAATAACAGGAACAGAGAGAAGAGGCAGCTGGCACATTGCTGCTTCAGAAATGTTCCTGAGAAGGATTCTCTTTTCAAGGAGGTTTTGGATTTAAACTGGCAGGGGGGGGATGATGAACAGGTTTAGAGAAAAGAAAATGGGGTCAAAGAGGGACGAACGCAGACAACAGGAGGGAGAGGAACGAGTGAGAAGGAGCAAGAGGAACAATAATATCAGCACTGACAATGATTTTGTTGCCATTAATCATGATGATAGTATTGATTCTTTGTTGTGACTGTCTGAAATGATTCTGCCCACTGTTCATCAAGCCAACACTTACCACACAGACAGTAATTCCAATCATGTCTGCAAGTAACTAGTTTGTGTGAGCTGCCTGCATACTGTATGTGTATGTGCAAGCAGCAAGCATGCATGATAATGACAAATTAAGACACATCTAAATTAGTTTACACTTCCACACTGGTTGCCTTTTTAGGTTGAACGCAATGATGGGAAAGGGCAGTGTGTTTCCTTCAGCGTGTTTTTGAATGCTGCCAGAGTCTCTTTTGTATTTTGCTCATATTACTTACTATATATCTTTTCTGTGACACTGAAGGAATTTGCAGGGGTATTGTTGTTTTGACTTCCTTGGATTCAATCTCCCATAGATCTCAGTTAATTTCAGTTTATTTCAGTTCACTTCAGTTTATTTTGGAGGGTAGGTCTAAGACTAATATGGATTGCCTGTCTGTTTAGTGTGGACTTGCGCAAAGCTCTGTTTCTCCAGCTGGGACCTCTCTTTACCCTCTGGGTAATAAATCAGTTGAGAAGACTCAATCTCAGAGTTCAATCTCCTGGTTGGCTGTTGTACCTCATACTTGGCCCTGTGCCCGTGCTGATAGGCCTTCGTCGATACTCATTCTGCCAGCCGCAGCCCACTCAGCTGTTTAGTTGTGGTACTCCACCTCAAAGAATCGATTTCGGCCCATTCTGCTTGTGCCCATGACAAAATCTCATATCAAACGGATATAAAGCCCGCCGGCCTCATAACACACCTTCACAGTAACCACCTGCTGCTGTGGCCCCTTCTGCTCTCAGAGCTGCAGCACTGCTGATGTTTCTGCCAAACCTCTGCGCAGGAACAGTGAGGGGATGTTTGTAGACTGAAATGAAAGTTCTCCTACCATATGTTTGACTTATGATCAGGTTATCTAGAGACGTAATTACTGACTAAATGGAGTTTCCATCATTAGTCTGACTGGACATAAGTAGGGTTATTTAATGCTGTGTAGACACAGACAGACAAACTGGATGAAACCAACTTACGGCTGCATAAGTTGACACAAAGTCAATGTGAAGATGCTTTTTCCTGATCTGCGACATGGGAGGCAGCCATTTTCTCACTATGTTATTAATGCATCATGTGTACTCCTTCGTCCCTCCATGGTGAGATGTCATGCGCTGTGGAGATGAGATTCCCCGAGTGTCCTCATTAGAATTCATGGGTGTCAGGATCTCAGCCCAGCCAATTTAGCTTGCTTTGCTCCTTAGCTTCTCTAACAGGTTATTGATCGGGTCCAATCTCATCCCTGTTAAGGCAGCCGACGCATCCGGAGCTGCTGCATGCGCTCAAGGGCCTGATCTTTATGAAAAGTCAAGGACGCCAGGAGGACGTCTTGCTTACAGTGTATTTGGCTCGCAGCACTTATTCATGAAGTTTTGCCTTTGCAGAGGTTGCTAGTGAGCTCACATTGACCAGTAATTGTATCTGTTTTGACAGTCTGCCTTCTCAGTATTCTGCTCATGAAGACTTTTTTTTTTAATATTCTGCTAATAAGCCAATCCCGGGACACAAATTGCAGAATCTTTCTGCCCCTGAAATGAGAAGAGGACTTGCGCTCTCTGCCGTTGTGAACGTGTGTTTGGTTTGTCAGGTGTTTGGCAGTGACAAATTTGCCCCCAGGCTTTGGCAGCAGCCTATCTGTCGCCAGTTCTCTGAAGCCTCCAAGCTAACTGACTCAAGAGATCACATGCACATTACTCACTGTTGAAAGTAAGCAGAAGGACGTGTCTTGCTGCAATCCTGACGTTGCAATGATGCAATCCTTGAAGTATCTACTCATACTTGTCATTCAAGCCTGTCATACAATAGCAAGGCATATTATTGGAACAGCTTTCAGATTTGATGCGTCTCCACAAATAAATTCAGCCCTTGAAGAGAGGCTGTGACGAAGAACTCTTTTCTGTCCTCTCTAAGTCAAGAGTTTTTCTGTCTGTCCAGCTTTGCAGAGTCGAGTACCCTCACCTGCTTCACGGGCGATGACCAGGTCATGTCGTATTTATTTAAGGCAGCACCTCTTGCATATTTCCCCCCCACCCTTTGACCCAAACGCACCATGGTGTTCAGCATTTGAGCTGCAAGCAGACAAATAAGTGTGTTGTTGTCTATTTTCTGCTGCATGATGTTTGCTGAACTAAGATTGTCATTGTTTTTGACTCCATCAGATGTTTTTCAGGGTTAATTCTAACAGCTTCAGTAAGAATAATTGATTCAGTCGTACCATCCAAACACTGGAAAATATTTTACACCAGCAGATCATGTTTCTGAAGTGTCAGCATGGATGATGTGTTGTTAGAGTCTTATCACATAATGAGTCCAAACCGATAATGATGGCATGGTTTGAAACACTCCTTGTTATGTGCCCTGACAAATGACTTCATTGTTGTCAGTGCATGTCCCACTTAAATGTAGACTGCAGTTATTTTGGATTTGTTGAGCACAGTGAGAACTGCAATGAAGTTCCACCAGTGTATTGTTACCAACAGGTGCTTGTTCTGGCAGATATTTCACATTGTTTCCATGTTTCCTCTCCCTGCTAGGAGATCATGGTGAAAACTTCTACTTCAAGAATGCAGTTGCTTCTTTCATCAAGGCGTTTTTCATTTAAATCTCATGCCTTTAGCTTATATTGTGTTACATTTATGAAAGATACTGAACAACACTCTAATATGCTTAAATTCCACGCCCACTTCTTTAGAAATGTACCCAGGAGGATCAAAGTAGCAAATATAGTCACAATATGAAAATCAACCTTTTCCAGTTTTTATTTTAAAAGTCTTCTTTTCTTGGGTTCCACTTCTCAGATACACCTCTCCAAAACTGCATCAAGCATCATTCAAGGCTCATCATTTGTATGCAAGTCATTCATCGTCTCCCTTTCACATGTCCTGTAAATGAAAAGTGGTTTCAAGGTGGCGTGGCCTTGACATCTCTTAATCTATTTTGATTCCAGTCAAACTATCACACTGAAACATCTCCCCAGAAAATAAGTCTCGAGTCGTTCATTCACTAAAGAGCAATGCCGTCCAACTGGTGTTGCTGCAATGTAGAGGTATGACCTGTTTGCTCCTTCTTGTGTGTAAGAATGAGTGTTGAAACCTCATGATCTGTCCTGAATGACCTGAGGACAATAGGCCTTTTGGATTCAATCTAAAGTGTCTTTACTCGCCAGTAATTATTAGGTTAATTAGACTAATTATAGAACTGATGGATGACTCTCAGAGAGTTCCTAACTGAGCAAAATGACTCACTTTGCCTGACGAAAATTGAAAACTTGAGGAAATGAATTGGCTCAAATCTGTTGACTTGAAAGGTCCAAAATTTGGCTTTGGATAAGGCAGTTGCCTTGAGCTAGTCCAGCAAGGGCTAATGGCCAGGCCTGTCCTGCTCTCATGATATTGGACTTCCTCTTGACTGGTCCAGGGCTCAGCAGCGCTGTTATGGGATGGCATCGCTGCTGTCTGCATTCCTAGGCTGCCTAAGAGCCCATGTGTCAGGGGGCTCCTTAGGAACTGGCAGAGTAGCGCACCTCACACTGATTCAACACTTCTGTTGACGGGCGCCACAGCTAGGTTGAGAAGTAAACACACATGCAGACGTATGTGCGGGTGCTCAGCATATGCACATACACGCACACATGCACAAATGATGGATAAAGTTCACATTCTTCATGACAGCCCACCCACCCGTCTGTTGACCTGCGTGACCCCTCACAGTGGTTCAGCACAAGGCGGCTCCAGACTGGCCATAGGGGAGTGAGAAGAAGTAGATCCTCTTGTCACGAAACATGCAGACTGTCTTGTTTTCAGCGCTGTGATCGTAACGCGCCATGTCACGTGTGTTTTATGCAAATATAAGCTCTCTGTGCTTGCTTTGCAAACAATATTTAGTGGTGTGTGTGTGAAATGAAGTTGGTGCCTCTTTAGGATTCAAATGTGACAGAACGTCATCTCTTTAGTTTTTTGCTGAGTTCTTTCACAGCATGGAGTGAAGCAGAAAAACCCAGATTACAAGATTGTCTCTTGGCAGATTGAATTTGTAGGTTGAGTTGTGCTGTAAAAAATGTTGTATCATAAGCATGACATGATCTTTCAGTAGAATAATGGCATTCGATGATTCTGTTCCCATCACCATCTAAGAATCTCAGCTTTATACATAATATCGAATGGCTACTTAGGTCTGCATTGTTAATTCATCCTCATACTTGTTCTGGCTGAAGAAAAACAACATGCCCTGTCTCTCTACTACCCCCATTACACAGCAACAGACTAGCCATCAGCTTTGCATGCAGCAGTAACAATCTTTGCAAAATGGAAGTGTCAGAAATGAAAATCAAGCAAAGGGAGCATAGTCAATACAAATTTATGTCAATATCTGACAGTGTAGCATCATTTTCTCTCCCCCTGCCACCTGAATGCCAGCTGAAATAAGATAAGGGCTGAGGCAGAGGATCTCTATCACACACACACACACAGCCTCTCACAGGGTGTGTGTGACTTAAAAGCTGCTGTGGTTTTGCAGTGATGCAGTTGATGACTTACTCACCTCTGCTGTGAGTCATACATCCATTCAATGGCAGCTTGTGGATCTGAAGGAATCCTTTGTGACCGTCAGACCACGCTGACCTACAAGAATTTTACATCAGTGATGCTCTCATGTTGCTGCTTATGGTCGATGATCATTCAGTGAGCTACCGCAACCTCCAAACTCACAAACGCAAAGACACGTCAAAGAGTTAAATGACATATAATTGTTTTTTCATGTTTTAGTCCATTAACCACATTACCAACTAATGACTAATGTTTCTAGTACATATTGGTCATATTTAGACTGTTTTTCTACATTCAACATTCAAGGCAATTTTTCATTCATTTTACTTTTTGACCTTTAACTTTTTGAAAGCTCCATGTTGATGTGTTCAAGGACTCTCCAACATCTGAGACATGTTGTCTGAAAATCTAATCCAAAATTCAAACACTAAGCATTTGTGGATGTTCTGAAAAAATGACAATGCTGCTGGTGTCGTGGTGCTGGTGTTGTGCATTAAGTAGGTTGCTGTTTGCTCTTAACTATTTTTCACACAATGATTCCCCATTAAAAATACTGTATAAAGTGATGGTGATTACTGCTATTTTAGTCTTTTTTTTAAGTAATTAATCTCAAGTAAGCTTTAAATTCTCTGCAAGTTGATTTTCATGATTTCGCTGATATAAATGAAATACAAACCAACAGCTGGCCAAAAGTAGAAAATCATTGATTCTACAAATATACAGTTGACATATTTTGCAAAATAGCTGGCAGAAATGTAAGATATGTGTGACTCGTAAAGTTAATGGTGTAAAACACTGCAAACTGTCAGTGTAGTCCTTAAATGGTGCATGCAGATGAGAATTACAACAGTGTGAGCTTCAGTCTGTGCAGATCCTTGATACCTGTGTTTTCTTTTCCGTCTCAGCCCTTCTGTTCTCTCGGTGCTCCGTTTGCTCCAGCCATCTGTTTGTTTACCCTGATTTATTGTCCATTTTTTATCTCCATGCTACAGAAAGCACCACCACTACCATATGCAAATATATGGCCAGCTTCATCTACGGCAAATAACGACATGCTCCCAAGTTGGCATGAATAACTGATGATCAGGAGTCGTAACAAGGTCGAGAAAAGAGCATGACGGTCTTTGTTTGTCTTCGGTGTGCATTAAGCAAGTTGTTAAAGGCTTGAGTCCAAGGTTTACAGACTAATATTTACTTGCAGTTTCGCTCTAATCTTCAGTCCTTGATACCACATTATAAATTGAAACACATTTGGCACTCATCCCCTATAGGTTTGCTGCAGAGCAGTTTGACAAATGAAACCATGCTGAACTAGAAAGACTTGAACATATACGCATATAAATATACTTAGAGGCACACATGTACCCTCATGATTTCCCAAAAGCCTGCTGTTACTCAGCTAATGATCCTCCTCAGTGTCCAAGTCGTTTCTATTATTGGGATGTGCTTCTATTCATCCATCATTGGCTGCTTGGTGATGCAGGGTGGCAGGATGCATAAGTGGCCCCGTACTTCCCTCCTCTCAGCCCTCTTGTCAAAACCACCTCCACCCCCTCCCCTTCCTCCCCCTTTTTTCTCTTTTTATCTCCTCCGTCCTTCTGTTTTCCTCTTTGCTCATCTATGGATGGTTTATGTGGGAGACTGGCTAAAGTAGAGCAGCCTTTATACTCTTGGTCTGACAGGCTTGTAGTACTTGCCTCAAAGGAAAGAGGGTCTGCTGATGGGAAGGGGAACAATGCCCCTAATGGAGTGCGTGTAAACATCATCAAAAGATGTCATGTTCAGTGAACCCGCAGCGGCGACTCAAGTGTTGTTTTTGATGTGAAATGAACCAGTGATTTTCCTCCAAGTTGGTAGCAACAACACTGAGCAACAACATGGTTAAGGACGTCCTTTTGCTCATATGGAGCAGGTGCAGATAATGCACTTTGCTACAAGTCTGTTTACCTCCTCAGTCTCGTGTAAAACTCATCAGTGCCTCCCCTTTGTCTCCAGAGGGAGGCTTGCCTGTTAGCCATGTACATAAAACTAGCCATACTTGTTTGTAGGTTTCGGGGGAGTTTCTAAGTGGTATTGTGTTATCCACTGGAGCCTGTTTTTCCAGACTGAAGGTTGATGATGTTTGTCATTGCATGTGACTCGCTTTGCTGCTCTAGCTGGATGAATGCGGAGGTAATAGCTTCAACCTGCAGCTCTGAAAGCCTGTTGTTTCTGACACTTACCCCACAAGAGTGCATTCCATATGTTCCACCAGTGTAGCTGATGATAGTATCAAGGATGAAAGTATCGAGTCGCGGTGTCTAACTACCAAACTGTATCAGTTACACCTGCTGACATCCAAGTCCTGGGAATGGGGATATAGTGTATTCTCTTTCTCTCTTTAAAGATTTAAAGTGAAAGGCTGGCAGTGCAGGGTTTAAAATGACACAGGCGCTTACATCCGCTTTAACCACACTCACCTGAGGTCAGGTGAACTGAACCCTCTCAGACTCAGACCAGTGCAGTTTAACACCACGATTGTATGAAGGAGTTTGAGCTGTCGCAGATGTGTGTGTGCACATTGGTGTTTAAGAATAGGGGAACAGGGGGAAGACAGTGCAATGAGACCAATTAGCTTGTTCCTTGGTCCCGGCCATACATGGGGATCTCTCTGGGAGTCTGACTTCCTCTCTGGCAATGCAGCACTGCAGCTGTACTCACGCACGCGTACACACGTGCACACAGACATGCTTGCTGTAATATGGAATAATATCGTGTCGAACCATGCAACACTAAAGCTCTCGCTTTGTGGCGTTTTCTTTTTGTGATTAGTTGTCAAGCTTGCGAGTGTATTTTTCTGCATGTCTTTGATCTGCCTCACATCCAGTATTCTCTCATATTTTTTTCTTGCCCCTGCTCCAAGGTGCCTTGCGTAGTCTATTTTGAGCCTTCCTTGCCATTCCTGTGGAATCAAAGGCCACTTGATGATTCATTAATAATATATTTCCTTTGTAATAGCACTTGATTTATGATGAATTGTCTGCACCAGCAAATCACTCATAAACAAAACCGGGAGAGAAATGGGATTATGTGAAAAAACTGTATAAATATGAGATGATAATAATAACTCTGCTCTAAGACAGTAATGTTTGCCTTTGTATTTGGCAGGTAGCAGGGTTGAACGCTCTGGAAATGCATGAGAAATGAATGCCTTTTGGTGGAGAGGGGCGCCTCGGGAAACTCTGTAATGAGGACGAGAAGGCATTTGACATTCTCTGTCGCAGGCTACAGGCTGTTTCGATTCAGCGCAGGAGTAGAATAACGGAGAGAGAGAGAGAGAAGAGGAAAACCATGAGGAGGAGAGCGAGAGAGGGAGGAAAGACTGCAGGAGAGAAAAAGAGGAGGATTAGGAGGGGGAAGAGGCCTGAGCTAAGCCCTACGCCCCATCTGGGAGGAGATGAGCCAGACTGTCGGTTAGCTGTGGGGAGGGCTAAATTAAGTCATCAGCAGCACCACTGAATTACGGCCAATTGCAGATAATGGCTGGTCGGAAATGTCACAACAATCATGTGTTGATTGGCGCCACTCCAGTCACTCAGCGGTGTCTGTCTCTTGCTGGGTCATTAAGCTGGAGAGCAATAGTCAGTGGACTCTGAACTTCACCATGTTGGTGTATTTGTGTGTATTTGCCTGAACACACAGATACACAAAGCACACACACCCTGCTGGTGATAAACTTATTCTGTATATATTCTAAAGCCTAATTGAAAATCAGTTTCCTGTAGTGACGGCTGCCTTGAAATTGTGTTTTTATTGTGTGTGTGCTTTGTTGTATGGCTAAGTGGGCGTTTCTGTGTGCATGTGGGTAACTGCATTCCTGTTTGTGTTTCTGTCGCTTATCAGTCCAAGTCCGAGTGTTGTTGAATCCAGCCAGTCCAGTGTTGATTAGTGCGTTACTGCGTTCTGACCCTCTTTCTTCTCTGCACTTCATCCCCTGATGTATTTATTATTGGGCACAATTGCTGCACAATATTGAATTAAAAACTTAATTGCTTTGGAAGGAAATAGTTGCCCTGCAGCAGTCAAGTGGTTGACGTGTATTTACCCTCAGATTAGCCTCGAAAATAGACTCACACACACTCACGTGCTTTTGGAGATAGTGTGGTCTATGTAAATATTCCAGTATGAATGCAAACTGAAACCAAGCCCTCAAGTGTTTGCTTACTGGTGACAACCTGCAACTACAGCCGTGTTTCAACATCCCAACCTTCTTATTCACATTTACCTTTTTGGGCAGAAACTTCTTTTTGAAATATAAAAAGACATCTGTTATGTTCATTTAATCATTTATTCATCTCTTTTTGATATCGTGCTCCTATTTCAAATAACACACAATATTCCCTTTGAGGAAATCCCCCTCACTGATTTAGAGTTTGTCCTCGAGTCTGGACTTTGCCCTATTTGACGGACAGCCAGCCTCATGTTTGATTTGAATATCAATGATTTCGGATTAGCTTAAACCAGCACAGCATGAGGGCAACATGTGATTGTAAAGCACATCTCATATTTAATGTGACTGCAAATCACGACAGATTACCTCTGACCGGTGGAGCGTAAGTTAAGCATGTGATGGTTTAAGTCGGGCGCTCTGTGTTGGTCGGCAGGTCACATGCTGGGCTTTGGGTTTGAGCTGCTGCCCACGTGGTGCCAAAACAGTGGCAATATTCTCAAACATCACCGCACTATGGCTGTATTAAGACCGCATTCTCTTTGAAAACCCTCCAAGTCATACGAAATCCCATTGGTGCAATGAACCTGTTTGTTTGAAGTGGTTGCGCTTTGAAATGTCTCATAAGAGAGCTTGACTCGAGAGCTGTTTCTGTCAGAAATGCTGAGGAGAAGAGTTGAAAGGAAGTGGAACTTTTTTCATGGTGTTTCTTTAACAGTATGATGTGAGTCCTGCTTATCTCACTGGCATGACATGACTCGTAGAGAGACAGGCGGAGAGCAGCGGTCTTGATGAATAACCGTTTGCATTTTTTAATGAAATCTGCCCTGCATGGGTGTGTGTGTATGCATGCTGTGACGATTGAAGGTTTGTCAGACCTTTTATCTTTTAAAAAACATTCTCATAATGGCTTTGACAGTGTGCATTTTGAGCTGACCACATGTCAGCTTTGCATTCAAGTGCAGGATTCATCATCAATGTGCAAACAACAAAGTCAGATGAGATTCTTGCACTTTTTAGTTATACTTCACTCGCCTCTGCTCGCTGTGCAAGCCAAGAGGAGTGGCTCACACTCGGTGGCAGCCAAAGAGTCACTATCACTGCCTTCAGGCCAAGATCTGTTCCCTCAGACAAGTTTACTCAGTTTTTAGTGCTCAGGGGTGTTATTATTCATTCAGAGTAATTACACAACTAAAGGAAATATCCCACTGGAGAGAGGGAGGGAACCGAGGGTGGGCTAATGGAGCCTATTGTTCTCCTGATCCATGTTCAGACTTCAGGGAGGCAGGAAGCACTTTGGAGTAGACTGTGTGTGCGCATGTGTATTTAGTGTGTGTGTGTGTGTGTGTGTGTGTGTGTGTGTGTGTGTGTGTGTGTGTGTGTGTGTATGGAGGGCTGGCTCAGTCAGGAGGGGTTTAGGGTTGTGTGAGGTACTGTGCGTGCCTGGCCAAGCCTTGTCTTGGGGGTCAGGAAGAACAACAGGAGTGTGTTGTGCTGCACTCTGCTGGAACCCAGCTGGGCCATTACTTAACACACACACACACACACACACACACACACACACACACACACACACATACATACATACATAGACAGACATTTTTTGTTGTAGCTCAGTGAGCACAGTGCCAAATCATTGTTTAGTGAACTATGGATTAGTGTGTGTGTGTGTGTGTGTGTGTGTGTGTATGGGAGGAAAGCGTTAGTAGTGTGTTTGTCAGAAATAGCCACTTCTGTGTGCAGCCGTGTCTGTGTGTTTCAAATATGAGCCATGCGGGAATTGGAGCATTAATGTTGCGTGCATTATCTCAGCTCTCGGCCTGTCTTTGTCTCTCTCTCTCTTCTCACTGCTTCATTTGGCCCCCTGGATTTTACCTAATCAACCCCAAAGAGAGTCTGCTGATGTAGAACGGTGGAACGAAACAGCCAGGTGCATTTTCACTGTGTTCACACAATAACAGGTGTGTGCACAGGTGCATGTACATGTGTATTGATTAGAACTGTCTGGGTTAGACATACGTTTTGTCTCAGTAGAGGCAGCTGCAGACAAAAAAAAATTCTCTAGATTTCAAGTGATTTTTCTTTCCCCATCCAGATTTTCTGTTTCCTAACAGATCTCCCAGGCCATTCCCGCTCCAAGGTTCGCCGATTTCAAGACCATTTTCCAAGCATGCCTCAGTGCTGTCTCTCTCTCTCTCTCTGTCTCTCTGGAGATAGGTTAAGAGTGAATGCGGAGCTGTGAGTTTTACCCTCACACTGCTTTATCTCTAATGCTTGAAACTTGTGTAAGGAAATTTCCATTTGTTATACGGAGACATTCCTGTGAGTTTATCGGCCTGTATGTGGTATACCCACCAGCTAGTTTTTGCTTGTGTGCATGTGTGCAGCAATGTGTGCAGTTCTCCACACAGAGCAGTATTGATTAGTGGCAGTGCTCTTAAGTACTGACCAGTGTTGCAGTTGCTGGCCTGCTGGTCATGCTCACGTTTCACAATCACATGTTGGCCCTCCAGAATCCCTAGTGGTGCAGCTCTGTTAAAGGGCGGAGTAGTAGTTGCATACTGCTGTTGCACCTTTAAACAGCTTGACACAAAATGCACAACCAGGCGCTGACCTCTGTACAACCATGCTTTAACATGATGTAACACAGCCAAAGACGCACACTACACTCATCACCTGATTTTTACCCTGAGACACAGTGTCTGTGTATCTCTTGCCCTTCTGTTTGTTCTGACCTTCCTGTCTTCAGCGCCTCCGCATCCTTCCCCACCTTTTGCTCCAGAAGTTGAAAAACACTGAATATTTAGTATCATAAAAAAGCTCCGGTCTCCCATCCAGCTTCTGTCAGTGCGCACGCAACCACTCTGATATCTTTATCTACCTCTACCCAGAGCTTCCCAGAGCTGTCAGCCCCCAGCTCAGCCAAGCTAGAAACCTCCTCTCTTTGTCCTCCTACTGCACAGCAAGATAGTAGCAATCAAGTCTAAAGCCTTCACTTGAACTCGTTTTCTTTTCCAACTTGTGCACAGTTTGGATACTAACTTTATGACACTTTCTGCTGCGTGGAATCCGAGCACTAGGGGAAACAATCCGCGGGAGAGGCGCTCAGCATTCCTGTGAGTGCATGCCTGCGAACAATAGTACTTTATGTTTGTCCAAGCTCATTGTGCAGTCCAAGTGTCAACAGAAAAACAAGGCCTGCTGCTAGAGAGCATTAAAATCAATCAGAGGCCTTGAGGCAGGGCACTTCTTGATGTTTCCAGATGTTTTGCATTGGTTGAGGCTCCTGTAGTTGCTAAGTGACCACTGAAAGACTGTTTGAAGCCTGGCCTGGAGTTGAAAGTTTAAATATTTCCCAGTTCCATTAGTTCTCACACTGAGCGCTAAAAAAATGTTGTCAGGAATGTGCTGCAACATTTCATTGATGAGGAAAAGAAGCAACTGCTCTCTTGCTGCTGATTTGTTATAATGCATGCAAATGTGGGTAAACACAGCTAAACTCATTTTAACAGTGATTTTGTGGAATATAGATAATTTATAGTGTAGTCCTGATGTAAACTAATTTAAAGATGCACCATAATAAAAACTATGACACTGTGATATAGTACACTACGGTATGAAAATTGTAAATATCAAGGGAAAACACAATATTAATGCTCTTTACATTTGTCCTTGCATTTGCGTACTACACAATAAAGCAAGACTTTGTTGCATGAGTAACAAAGGCAGTATTGATTTTTAGTGCTTTTCCACTAATTGTAATGAGGAAAAACTCATTTGCAAGCTGCACTTTGATGTCAGCGAATTGATGATTTTCAGACAAATATTGCCTGATTAAAAACTCTCAGGCCAGACAGCACATCGGGGGCCTGAAACTCGCCGAGTTAAATTGGTCCCCAGACGTGTTGATCAGACCAAATCGATAACGCCGCCACCTGATGCTTGTTTTGTTTCATTCTTTCCTACCTGACTTGGTGTGAGGTGGAAATGTAGCTCACAGTGCTCACGAAGGAGCTGCATGGGTTGTATTGATTCTTTTAAAAGTGATTGTGCGAGATAAACAAACGGAAGTAGGTTTTAGCACTTCGCTGTCCTAATCTTATCTACTGTACGTAGTGGCCCCTGAGCTTGAATTTCACTCTGTGTAATAAAAACAAAAAACACCAAGGAGAGGTTTTCTGTATGAGATAAAACTCATTTTCCCTCACCTCTCATGTGTAACCAGCAAAACCTGATAAAACTGTAACCTTCGAATCCTCAGCCTCCGGCACAGGCTCGCTTATCTTAACCTGTGCTGACCCAGCCCTCTTCAGGTCTTCTTGGCCTGTTGTTTTCCTGAATCAGCCTCCCCCGTGCCGCCCCCACCTCATCCCCCATCCACGGTCCCGCTCAGCCAGTCAGGTAGCTGCAGCGCACTCACAGGTTTAACCATGAGACAGTGAGCTTGACCAATTCGATAAATGTCACCTGGGTTTTGTGTGACCACGTGCAGGTGATATTTAATATGATCAACAGTCTATAGATTGACAACCATGGGAACTCTGTTTTCAGCACTCAGGTGATCAAGAAAACTACGCCTTCTTCTGGTCTCAATTTGAACTTATTTACAAATTTACATAAAGCGGTGTTCACATTTAAGGCTCAAGGGTGGAGGAGATTATCTAGATGCAGGGATATTCAAGAAAACAATAAGGCTTCGATTTCATTTGAGCCCTTTAGAAATCTGATAAAACGTCATAACGCCAGCAGTGTCGTCTAATAGTGTTTAGCAAGAGTGAAACAAAAGGCCCATTAGGCAGACATCCATCATCGTCATTGTCCCTCCTGAGACAGAGATAAGATATCAGTCTGCCATCTCCACCACACGAAGGTCACCATGCTCCAACCCCCCAGACCTCAAGGTGGCAAGCCACAAATGGCAATCTATGGCACAATCACTGCTGGCTGCTCTCTCCCCACCGAGCAATTTGGCTCAGAGGCAGCTTGTATTACTGCAACAGCAGCTTGCCGATCAGTAAAGCTTGCTGCACGAGCAGAGATTGGGACGGCAAACGATGGAGGAGGAGAACAGAGCGGGCAGGTGAGGGGAGGAGAAGAGGAGACAGTAGCAGAAAGGATAAGAAAAAGGACAAGAGGTACTGAACAAGGGTGTGACAGTAAGGAGGCGAGTGAGTACCTAAGAGTGAGAACGGATGTGGATTTGGGACTATGTCTGACTGATAAGGGCCCTGATCTCTCTGTGGTGGCGTTGGGTCCGGTCTCATCAAGTAGGACTCTCTGTCCTCTTCTTCTCTCTGTTCCCTTTCTAATTTCTTTCTCTCTCCTCTCTGCACTTGCACACAACAGACGGCAGCAAGGAGGCCAGTAAATTCAAATAATACAGGCAGCACTGGGATGATACATCTGAGACTTCAACCACATCTCTGTGCAGATAATGCAGGTGAAATCAGAGCTGTGCTGATAACTCAGATGGGAAAGATCAGAGAGTCTCAGTGTTTGTATGTCAGTGTGAAGAGACAGCAACAACCCTCTTCTCTCTCTCTTTTCTCCTAACACAGCCATGTTATTTATGTACAGCCCCTTCCATGGCAACACCTTTGGTCCTCCCACTCCCTTCTGCCCTGTTCACCAGAAGAGGGCTGGTGTATTCTGCTGCTCATCCTAAAATGACTGGACCAATCCATCTCCTCCACCTCCCAGTCTTGCTATGTATTGATCCGTCAAGAGACCTGCAAAAGCTGCATCGCAACGCAACACAACATATAATGTGAAGATCAACACTGTGAGGACATTGTTTTAACATTAATTTACTAGTTAAGAGAAGAACTAACGTTGGTGAAGGAATGAAGGTCATTGCCTTGGTCTCTGTTCTTCTTTTTGAGTTTCCTTTTTGTTTCTCCCCACCCTTGTTGCCTTTTTTCCACATCGTCTGTCATCCACTGGCTTTGCCTGCGGGGGCGTGGGGTCTGCACTAGCATCAGGAGACACAGGGGCATATGTCCTACTCCTGATTCCTTTATGTAAGGGGTTTTGGAAGGGTGGAAGCGCTTGGTTAGGGTTAGGTCATAAGGCGAGACTAATTGGCAGCAGGCAACCGGGACCCTGTGGGGACAAAAAGAGAGGTGAGGAGTGCAGGGGCCAGACTGCTCTCACGGAGGGCTCTAACAAAAAAAAAAACATTGCATGACTAGATCTGGTCCTGGTTGATTCCAATTTAGGAGGAGGAGGAAGAGGAGGAGGGTAAGGCAAGGATGAGAGTAGAGGGGAGAGGGGAGGCGGGGGGAGGAGTGGAAGGCAGAGGAACAGCTGCAGAGTGTAGTTAACAAAGGTTGCCATGACACAGTTGTTGATAACAACACCAGCCTGTTGCTCTGTGAGTGTATGTGTGTGTGCAGACCAGTATATCTTTGATGAATAAGTGTGAACATATTATAATGCAAAACTAACAACAATAAGGTTAAAGATACTATAATTGCACAGCTGAGATAAAGTCCCTTTGGAATAAATCCATTTAGTCGTAAATAACAGTTAATCATGGGTGTGGATGATGCCTTTAAAATGTCTGAAAAATGTTTGTAAATGAGAATAAGTAATGTGTTTAGCCGATGTTTCAAAAGTCGGTAGCATCCATCCAACCGATTACACATTTTAAGCATTTTATCATTAATCTGCAGAGGATTACTTATCTTGCATCTGTAATGCAGCTCTTGTGTAATCAAGTCGAGTCCCGGCTGGCTAATAACGTCTGTTAGAATGATGTCTTGAGGCCGAAGCCAGCGAAGCATGAGGACAAAAAAAAAAAAAAAAAAAAAAAATCTGTCAAACGTGTCTGCTGCATGCGGTTAAAAGGACACATCGCCACAAGCGATGAGTTACAAGAAAATATCCCACTGGATTTCTTTTGGATTAGGCCAATTTCCTCCAAGATGTCAGTAATCCCTGGAGGACGCTGGTTTTAAGTCTTTTCGAGGCTGCGGAGACACAATCTGGTCAACATCATTCCCCATCTGTGGCTCTGCACCATGGATGCTCTGCTCCAACGCAAAGCACACACTGCCAGCAAGAGCAGACGCAAGCTGGGCAGCATTTACAACAAATACAACCTGCTTGCTTCTACTTCTGTCTAAACAGATATGCCTTTGTATGTACCTGCTGTACTGGCATCAAATTTCCCTATTGCTTTTAGGAGTGAGTATGAGGGGAAGAGGGATTAAGAGACCGGGCCTAGTAATGCTCTCAGTCCACACATTGGCCAGATTATGACCAGGCTTGGCTCTGTGCATGCTGTTCCATGCTAATTGCAATTGACTGTTATATAATACTATTTGTAGAGTCGGTTTAACTTAAAATCACATCCGCAGTATTAAGATGGACATTTTCATGATGTAAATTCTGCAGCATGCGTAAGACTTCTTTTTTTCCTTTGGTTCATTTTGTCCGAGCCTGTTCACATTTTTGTGTTGCCGGCGCCCAGATTTATCCATCCAATCTGTTTTCATCTCTCAGTCTGCCCGTCTAACCATCCATGCACTCCCCTATCCATTCTTTTCTCCATGCAAACATCCATAATCCCGTGCTTTGTCTGGCACCAGGCATCGGATCGATTGAGCATCCGTTCCCCTGCAGCTTCCTGCATCCTGGGCTTGTTTTCCGACTTGGATCAATACTACGTCATAATAATCCTCCCCCTTTTCCCTCCTCTGTCTCAGTGACGCAGCAGCAACACCTCCTTCATACATCTCCGTCCTCAGGCATCTGCGTTTTACACCACAGAGCAGCGGCACACGAATGAGTCTCGTCTGACAAAAGGGCACATCGATTTCTCCTGAACCACGCGCAACGCTGGGAAACATTGATCCAGGCGATGTTGAAATAGTGTTACTTATTGAGATATGATTACATTCTAAATGGGGATGTCCATAACGGACCATTTGGACATACAATAGAAAACTGTCATGTAGACATGCTGTACTGCACACCACACGCCAGGGGATAGTGTGCTGCCAGCAGTTCTGCTGCTGAAGGATGTTGATGTCCCACTCAATAAAGAATACCATACACTGACATATCTCAATAATTGATGACAAATGAGAATATGGAAAGGCCAAAACAGCTCAATCTTCTTTTTAAGTCAAAAACTTCTACAGATGCATATCCGACTGTAGGAACAGTCTTTGCACACTTTGAGCACGAACACGTTGTAGCTCCCCTCGGGACCATCCTGTTGATGATGAGGTCAGAGACACAGGTCCACGCTGCTGACAGCTCACAGCCCTCACACACCTTCTGCACTCTCCTATGAGTGCTGCAGAGAGGTGAAAGGACAGAAACATGGTATGGCAGGTAATTGCTTGCTCCTTCTCTCCTTTCTCCCATCTTCTCAATCAATCTCTGTCTTATTTCTGCTTTCTTCTCTCGCTCCATGCTCCTTTCTCCTCTTTGGCCTTTGCCCTCTCTTGCTATTCCCTCGCCTTCTCCGTCAGCTGTCCTCATCTGTGACATTCCTTGAATTACCTTGTTTACCTGCTTTGGCCCACCCCCACCTCCCCTCTGACTCCTGCGCTCCCGGCTGTTCTGTTGTTCAAGAGCTGTCGGATAAAAATGCCAGATGAGGAGTTAATTGTCTCATTACCGACGTGGTGTCTGGACCACCCTCATTAATTTAAGAGCTGATGAGGTAGTATTGACCCAAGTGTGTGTCTGTGTGTGAGTGTGGGATCTTTAGTGTTCTTTTCTGTCCTCCCCTCTCTCTGTGTATCTGTCATGGGTGTTTGTGCAGGCAAATTCAGGCTTTCATGAATGAACCTGTAGTTGGAAAATGATTACTAACGTTTAAGACAATGATCAATAGCTCTTATTCCAGCTCCATCCAGGCACTGGTAAACAACTTCAATATCAAATCACACTTCAAATCCTTCCCCAGAGAACCTCTGTTTGATTCATGCCAACTTTCATGTTGTCAACGTGATTTTACTCTGCTGAATTTAATTGTGGATGTGTGCTGACCAAATCAATATCTCATTATATGCGGTTATTATTTTCCGATTATCCTTTTCCACTCACTGTCGATACACACTACCCTGTTAAATATTTCAATAATTTTAATTACAGTTTTTGATCCTTCCTTCAATGAAAATATTTGTACACCCATAGGTTTTAGGACACTTTCAGAGTTCTGCCAAATAATTAAATGATTTTAGGCAACAGATGCTGATAATACGTCAGTGGAATCTTAGTGGATTTTAGGGTGTTTGGATGGATCCAAAGTGAGGGTCTAATGATAGAGGGTGTTGCATGCTGTACAGATTGCAAAGCCCTCTGAGACAAACTTGCAAGTTTGAGCTATATAAATAAAACTGACTTGAGCTGACTGACCTAAATATGAGAAAGTAGATTTGTGTGATTCACTTGGGATCTTCAAGTTAAAAAAAAAAAATCTTTAGGCTTAAATTATTGTGCAGAAACTCAATTGTACCTGTTTTATATGGACTGATTATATCTCTGTTGGTGTTTTACATTCTAACAAGTAATTCATCTCATCACCGCAAAGCAGATTTCCCAGGGAAATTTGATTTAATCTCATTCGCCTTGTACAACTATTGTTTTCAATTACTGACAGGGCCAAGATCCAGGTGCCTCATGGCTGCTCCCCTTTCAGTCTTTTCCTTCCTGGCTTTGTAGGGAGCTGTTTTGCTGCAGCACGACGTCTCTCTGAGGGACACAACCGGTTCATGAGAAGGAGGGGATGGACTTCCTCCTGCGGCCTCATTGGTTGTAGCTGCTTATTTCATACTCATTGCATGATTGTCAACAATTTAATGAGAGTCATGAAAGGATGGTGCTTTATGGAAATGTCAAGGTCTTACATCAGTACCCAAGGTGGAATCACATGCTCTCTCTTTGCTTGTGCACACACATGCATGCATGCATTAGTTTGAGTCAACACTGTAAGTCAAAGCAAGTTGGCTTTCATGTTGTTTGGTTCACTCTATTGACTAAGCTGTGAGTTGTAGCTAAAGAGTACTGAGAACCCAAGGTCCCTCCAATCCCTCATGTGATTGTCACATGGTTCTACCTTAACCCTATTTGATAGTATTTTGATTGTTTCCCAAATAAACAAAATTCATACAAAGAAAAAATGTCCTCCAACAGTAGGCTTTTGTGTGTCTGTCTGTGCGCTACCCACAGTCAGTGACAGGACCGTCACAGTGATTTCAAATTAACTTGCAGTGAAACAATAAAATGAAACTGGTCAGAGCCAAGAATGTGGCCTAACAGTGTAGAGTGTAAGTGAGGCCATCAAGGCTCACCTCTCCTCCACCTCAGACACTCACACAATGAAGCCTCATTCCGCTGCCTGTCTCCGTCTGTTTGCTCTCCACAGGCCACTGCACCCAGACCTAATCATTTCAGAGCTGCTCATCTGCACCCCTAAGATCATAGGGCAGGCAGGAGCTCTTACCACAGAGGAATTCTCCAGTGTCACATTGTAAACGTGTTGATCCCGTATTCTGTGAATCTCCTCATCGAAACATGTTATGATGTCCAAACCAATAATCATACTGTATTTAAAAACATGGCAACATGGGTGTGTGCATGTTGAAATATGATCCAGGAAGCTTAGCATGATTAACACATCCCTAAATTTTAAGGATTATCAACTGCCTAAATGCTGCACAGGATTTAACCACTCTGGCAGCAATCATTTTGTCATCTGTCTCAATGATTGTGAGTTTAACAGCAGAATTATATATTTGACAAGGCAAGTGTGCTGCCACATGAAGCTGGACTTCCACTTGATCCAAGGGGTTAACAGCATTCACAAATAAATACCAATCGTGTAGGTGGTATGTATGTTTCAGTGCTGGATTCCGCCTGAGAGCGCCACCTCAACACCAGATAGATGTATAGTTCAGGATCAGGCTGTATTGTGCTTTAAAGATGCCCTATGGAGGCTTCTTGTAAACAAACAAAACCTATGTTTACATTTCTCACTTAAATGCATTGTGTGTGTATCCTTGAGCTCTAGCAAATGCATTTCTTCCCTCATGAAACATTTTCAAAGCTGGTGTAATATAAATCCTACTTTCTTTACATCCATGTTTACCAGCTTGCAGTCTTCCTCTTCCTTGCCTTTGTTGGCACAGTGATGTATGTCAATGGAACAGTGTGAAACCATTTGCAGGAGTGTTTAGAGCTTGTGCGCATGCAGGCGTGCGTGCACGAAACAAACAAAAGAGGGGAACAGGGAACCTCTGATTATATTCCCCACAGTAACTGTATTTACATTGCTAGATGTGTGTAACTGTAAATGAGAAGATACCAGCTTTCTTCTTCCCTTTCCTTCAAGGTGTCTTCGCTATGAACAATCTGGAACAGTGTCAGAAACGGTAGAAGCAGTTCAAAATGACCAGCCTCAGTTCTTGCAGTCCCTGCATGGTATCTCTGTAGCCGCTGAAGCCCAGCCTCTCTCGCTATGGCATAACCCCTTAATGCACAACTATAAATACAGCTTGAAGTTGTATTGTGTTGCAGCAAAGTTTTTTTTAACATTGGTCTGAATGTGGCCTTAGTCCAGCAAGCACCAGTGATCCTTATCTTTTCCCCACCCAACTGCATGTGTGCATGGAAAAACAGTCTTATCAGCCTCTGTTAAGGTGGAGCAGGTCTCACACATTGCACATTCCCATTCTTGCCTCATCCTTACTGCAGTTTTAACAAAACTGGGCCTGTTAGAATGCAAGACATTTGTCAGTGCTATTGTGCACCCACGTTTCCAGACTAACCACTCATGCCCTTTGTAGTTTCTAAGAATTTCACCCCGCACCCTGCCCAACCACAGCATTAATTACGAGTCGAGGGCACATTGTTGTGTCTTATCTCGCTCCGGCAAAGGACTTGCCAGACAGTCGTGACATTTTTGGGAAGGTCATTTCTCAAAGAGCAAAAGCAAATGAGAGTGACATCCTGTGAAAGGCCATGATATAACATGAGATCTACAGCTGACACTTTGACAAAAGTCATTGTATCCCAATTACATGCAGCTCTTTGGCGCTGTGTGTGCCGCATGATACTCTGAGGCAGGGCCTGGTGATCTTATGCAGAGCACACAGAGGCAGCGCAGCCCCGTGTGCTTGACCTTGCTGTCGATACGTGTCTGAATGAGCAGAACGCAGATGCCTATCCATCATGAACACACCCTACACTTGACACATCTCCGTGCTTAAATGTGCATTTACATCAAAACGAGGATGTGCGAGAGCAGGCTGAATAGCTGCTGACTGGCTGATTAGATTAAGCGTGTGTCTGTTTTGTGGGCAGCCAGTGAAGATAGATTTATTTACATATTTGTTTGTGTGTGAAAGTGAGGGAGCTTTAATGTGTTTAGTGAGAGAATGGCTTTGGTTATAAAGTGGAGGTTGTTATGTAGGAGAGAGCTGTTCACATGGAGACCTTGAATGTGTAACAGTGAGTAATCGTGCAAGCAGCAGGTGCGGCAGAATATCCAGGTTCTTCTGTGCCCCTCATCCTCTTCTGCAGTCATCCATCACCGGTCCAAGACCCGTCCTTACCCAGCTTCCTCATTTAACCACAGCTTCAAATTCACCCCATGGCCTGGGATTGTTTTTAAATTACTCTCATGTCCCTGTTGGCAATCACATCTCCAGCCTTACGTTGAATATAGATTGCAAACCAGAATAGGCGGACAAGTGACACGCTGCAAAATCAGGTGTGTGTGCTTGCAACAGGAGCTCTTGTCACGGTTGAGTCTGACGGAATCACGCCTCTCACATTAAAAATCGCTCATGTGTATTTCTGGCTCTTATTCTGTTTTTTCTTTTTACTCAAAACATCCCACCGCTTTTTTTTTCCTGAGAGCCATCCTTTGCCACGGTGAATTTATTCATCAGCATTTCCTTTGGGTTATGTGAGTAGGATGACAAGAACATTTATTATATCTGTCATTTTTGTTCTTAAACAGTATCCAAAAAAAGAAAGAGGCAGTGGCCTCGGAGGGAGAATGTACATGTTTTGCAGCGGTGATGAACACAAATTTAAGATACTAAAATTAAAATAGAAATCCCTGCCTTTTTCGCTATTGAAAGTTTCATAAAAAGTATCATGTGTGATCACAGTTATACCTCTAAGGTCAAACTTATCACATACTGCCAGAGTTGGCTTTATATTACTGTACAATGAAATGCTGAATGGAAACTGCAGCTGTTCAAATGGCTAATTATCGTAAGACTGTAACTCCTTTATATAAAAACCTTAAACAGAAAAAATCCTGGAGCAACATTCTCAACCTCACCACCTTCATGTATCTGATATCATCTCAGGAAACCTCCCCTTTATGATCAAGGAAGGTAAAAGACCTTGGACCTGATTCTTATCAGGCACTTTTGGATCTGCTCTCTCCCGTATTTGCCTGTGTTTGTTTTCAGCAGCGTGAATAGAGGATGTTCGTCAAATACACCCACTTCTCAACCAGCCGGGGAACAATGAGCAACATTGTGCAGTAGTGGAGTTGCTGTAGCTCCTTGACCACCTCTTGTTTGCTCGGTTCTGTAGATTGGCGAGATTGCTAATAAATCTGGTAGGGAGTGCTTTGTTACAGGAAGTATAGATAAAGAGGGAGAACTCAAGTGCAAATGCTCTGGCATGCATCCATGTCTCCTCTCATTGGTGGGTTTTTGTTTTACCTTTGCCCTGAAAGTTTGACTCATGCTTCTCTCAGGGAGGAGGCACCCTGTCAGCATGTTTCCACCTCAGAGAATTAGTCGATTTAATTTAGGCTTTGTAACCTTGAAAACGCCATTCGTCTTCTCTTGTATAGATTTTTTTTTTTTTACTTGACTGCTTGCCGCTCGCTTCCCCCATACTATTTTTTGCCTCTCATTTTTCTCCATAACACCGGCAACACTGGTGGCAGCCAGGCACGGTGAAATACAGACTGCAATTGAATGAAGTGCAAGGTTCCCAGACAGACGTGAGCAGGGTGAAAGGATTGGGAGGCAATGCCAGGCAATATCCCCGATAATGGAATGTGGCCACCTAACAACATTCATAAATATTCAGATGAGGCAAAATGAGGCTGCCCAAGAGACTGTGTGGCGCAAGCTGTCAGCAGCATGTGCAAAACGAACCAGCAGCAGCATTGCTGTGTTGGTGTGCTGTAGGGAAGAGGCAAGGATCTCATTCTGTCATGTCAGGAATGCGTGGGCAGCATTGTTCTTTTTTGTCGATGTTTAATTTCAAATATGAATCGTGTTGTGCTGATCTCCTCTTTCTGAATGGGTAAAAACAAACATCCCGCTGGCTCCAATAAGTGATGCATGCGGGCTGATTGAGGCCCAGCTTCACCTCAACAATCAGCATACGCAGCAGTTTCCCCTCAAAGTATGTGTCAGAGCCGCAATTAACATGGCAGTGGCTAGCCACATTTTGGTTGAGAAACGTTAACCCTGTGGGTCATGGACAAATGCTGGAATTCTAATGACTCAAAGATTCTCTGCAGGATAAGTGCAGTGGAAAACAGTCATGTTAATAGAAGCTGTCATACCGACTTAATATTTGTGCTAATATCAGTAGTCTCAATCCAATTCAAAGGAGATCAGCTTGGTGCTGTTGAGCAAACACAATCTTTATCTCGTATTATTACAGCAATCTCAGCACAGTTAGTTCAGGTATTAAACATGTGGAAGGCATCGTCTTTGTTGATCCTCCTTAAATATTGCAGATTTTTTAGTAATAGAACTGAAATTGAAATAAAACAGAAGATTAGATCTTCTCCACAATGGATGAAGTACAGCCGAAATGAAATAAATTCCCTTCCATTTCCTGACAGCTATCTACTTTCATTTAGAACAGCTGTGAGAAAGGACACTACTACAAACTCTGCCTCTTCAGCCACAATAGCATCCGACCTTGTATTAAGTCCTTGCTCCTTTGTCTGTGAGGGCCTCATCTACTTTTTGTCTGACGTCAATACATGTAAAAATTTGATTGAATGTTGAAGCATGGTTTGGTCTGCACATGATTGGACTTGTGGCAGTTCTGTTTTAATCTCTTATTTATACCTGGTGCCAAGGACAAACTGTTTCTTGCGCACTGAGGCATAGCTGTTATGTTCAGACAATCAGCAGAAACAAGAGCATAAAATGTTTACCACCAATGTTCAATACGATGCTTTTAATAAAACAGTTTTTAATTGTGGACTGTGGATTGATGACAGTCATTTAGTTAGGCTCATCATCATGAGTATTTGGGAGCAGAATGATTGTATAAGACTGATTTAAAAAAAAAAGTTGGAACGTGGTGTAAAACGTAATAATTTGGTGATCCTTTTTGACATATACTCAACTGAAAACAATACAAAGACAATATATATTTAATGTTTGACATCATCAAGTTCATTGATTTTTGTAAGTTTCTGCATGTTCTGAATTTGATACCAGTGATACGTTTCAATCAAGTTGGGACAGGAGCAACAAAAGACTGTGAAAGTTGTGGACTGATCCAAAAACACCTGTTTGGATCATTCCACAGGTAAACAGGTTCATTGGTAACAGGTAAGATGGATTGCATGGTAAACATTACACCTGCTGAACATCAACACATCACACAGCTGTTAGCGTGGCTGTAGCCACCGTCTGACAGTGCCTGTTCTACAGTATGATTTAATTCATAGTCTAATATCACAGTTTCATAGTGAAACCCTGTGATCAAAATATCATTTTGTACACATTTGCTTTGCTGGCCTCCTGATGCCTGAAGAAATAGTTAAATGCATCTGTGTAACCACACAAGTGGTTGTAAACCGTTTTCAGGACCCCACTCACACAGCGCTTTGGGAACCATTGATTAGAAACAAAGGTTGATCGATCATGCTTTACTCTGAGATTGAATGTTAATGCATGATCTCTGTGAAACCTTCTAATGTGCATCTGTGGGACTGTTACTGAAAGCTGTTTTATGGAGGATCTATTTGACTGAGCCAGCCTCACTCGATGAGACAAATGAAACATTTGATTTAGTAGGGTGAATGAACGGGACTACAAATCAAGCAAAAGGTTGAAATGCTTTTGTGTTTGTGCATAATGTCAGACGTCTCAGTATGCAGCTGATGACGTTAGCTGGACTGCTGGTTGCCTTTGCCAGTAACTTGACCCCTCAGTAATTCTGTTCTATTCACAGTACCTTAAGCATGCAGGAACACATAGTGGCCCAGAGGCACCCGTTGTTAATAATATTACATATTAATTGTCATATAAACTCAGAACTGGAGTGTTGAGGCATTTAGATGTTCTGACCGATGGAAGTGCCTTTGCTGAATTAGTGGCTAAGAATTGTGGTTTTACTGGAAAGTGAGCCAGAAGACAGGACTTCATCACTGCATTTCAGAAAGTGATGAGTACTTGTGGCCATGTTTGTGTGTGTATGTGTTTTTTTGTGCGTTTGTGTGTATGTGTGTATGTATGTGCATGTGGTTATATGAGCTGAGGAGGGGGATATTTTGAATGATATGTTTGTAGACCACTGTGGTGTGGCTGTTTCTCTGAACCTTGCTTTAGATTATATGTTTAGTCAAACAGCCTCAGCAGCTCTGCGTCTAGAATATCCGAAATTCCTTCCAAGGCAAACCATTGCTTAATCTCTGAGTGAGCAACTATTTCATGAAACGGCTCCAAAAAATGAAAAACAAACCTCATTCCATTTTCTTATTTTGTCAGAAGGTTCCCCAACTGTGGGACAAGCATCATTCTCTGCTGGCACCCAGATAAAGTGGATCAGCTGGCATTGAAGAGGCGTCCATGTCCAATCTCTGTTTTGCCCTCCCCAACAGCGTTTTGTTATTAACTATCTACTCAGCCTGCTGTAGGGAAAGCAAAAGAACGAAGAGGAGGAAATGAAAGAGAGAGAACGAGCTGCCAAGTGAGCCAACATGCCATTCTCTCAAGGACATTAACTCCTTTGACTGAGGACACTGACGGTCAGACTTCAGTGTTTGTGTGTGTGCACAGGACAGAAGGCATCAGAGACTTTGGGTCGTTCCTCTGTGTGTTTATTTTTAGTTCCTCGCCAGTATAACTGGGCAAATCCTAAGGCTTAAACCATCAGGGGGCTTCAATTAGTAGAAGAGGAAAAAAGGCAAAGCATCTCTTTGACGGGGCTGAGCAGTGGCTTCCATTGCATAATGATGGGTCAGTAGTCACTCATTAGCTAATGATGGCTATCAGACTGGGAATTAAAACCCACTTTAAAACTTAATAGGCAAATGCACTTTTGACCATCGAAGTCATGGTGATGTTACCATATTCCTGCATTCATATCTCTCTATTCATAATATTGTCTCATTAATTAAGAGTTACAAACAGCCGAAGGTAGCGATGTGATGACCCATTTGATGAACTCTGAGTTGCTCCAATGATCATATTAACACCTCAACAGAGGCAAACAAAAGCTTGGGTAGGATCCCCCGACTCACAACGAGAGGCAACAAGTTCAAGTTGCAGACTTTTCCAGAGTTATGACTTCTTAAGATACCAGTAATGAGATTTTTTTGCATCGCTGATAAAGGTTTTGATTGATGTTTGGAAGAGAAGTAGGTGAGCAGAAAAGGGCAAAAAAGTAAAAAAAAAAAAAAAAACTGAATGCAATGGACAGGAACAAGATAAGTGGGGAATGAAAAAGCTGGGGACAGAGAGAAGGGTAAAAGGAAGAAAGGCACATCATAGAGGTGGTGAGAGCTCTCAGTGCTGCCACAGTGCGAGCTGAATGACAGCACATCAGATAGCAGCCGAATCGTGGTGCCCTGGCTGAACTCCTCTGCCAGGGCTGTCGCAACCATGATTGGAGAGTAAAACACACTGTTGCATGTGCACACAAATGCAAGGCCACATTTCTGCATATACACAATGCACTCTGTAGTCGTCATTTTTTTTGAATCAACAATTTTTATTTTCCTTTTTGAAAAGGACAAGACACTACAAACACACAATCAACAACAGTGCAGCAGACAGTGTTGTAAACAGGAATTTTGAAAAAAGAATGCAGTAAGATACAGTAGCAGTAATCAATAAAAATAACTCAAGTCCATCAAATCAAATTCATCTAGATGAATAAATAATACAGAGAGTATGCAATCAGCTGCACAGTAAATCTAATACAGACAGGCAGAGAATTTAGCAAACAGAACTATATACAAAAAGCGAAATCACCAGGTCCTTGTAACACCTAAGGTTTGCATGAAACATGCACTAGTCATTGCAAGGCTACCCTCCACATCCTCCCTCCCCTCATATGTTGTATAACTTTCAGCAGGCAAAAAAAGAAAGCCAACCTCAAAAACACAAAAAAGAAAAGCTGAGGGATTGGTTGAAATTACTAAGCAGCCAGATGTAGTTATACTCACAAAGCCTCAGCACTTTAGGCTCTTCAATCCATGTGAGAAATGAAACAAGCAGCAGAACATTGTTGAAATAAACCAACTTAGGTAAGCAGTGGGAAGGTTGAACACCACTGTAGCCTTCATGGTAGCACAGGGGTGGAATGATAACTGCTATAATCACATATGTAAATAAAAACATGAACATGGTTTTTACACAGTGACAGGCTTATTATCATATTTTTAATGCAATAACTGGTTTGGGCCATCAAGGGGAGCTCTTTTTATTGTTTGCCACTCACATACAGCACCATAGCAAAAGCAGAGATCATACATTGTTCTTTATGTAAAGACCTTTATAGAATAACGTCATCATTTTGACCAAGGTACTGCAGTAGTCCTTCAATTCTTCTCACTTCAATCTGTCAGTCATTGGTTTGCTGTGCAGCCTTCTTACATTGTGATGATACTAACGTTAAGAAAAGCAGGTTGTGGATCGAAAAGCACGTGTGCAAATCAACACTGCAGTGGATAAATGTTTTTTTCCTGTTTGACCATCAACCTGCATCTCTTTGACTATCTCTTTCTCTCTTCCTGCGATTTGCGCATTTGCTCTCAAGCCCTGCTCATCCTCTCTTTCTCTGCCACACCCGCCTGATACGCTATTGACAGGGCAGAGAAAACAGTCTAATGGTGTGTATAATTCCAAAATGGTTTCCGTAATTAAATAGCGTCTTGACACTAATTAGTTTGAGCTGTTGATAATACAGCCAGCCCAATTTTTTTTGCAATGCCTTCTATTTAATTCACCAAATGGACTGATAAATAAGGAGCCGGTTTCTGTCAGTCTTAACTAATACACCTCCTTCGAACCAGCTCGTCCTGACTCTTCCTGTTGTTGGCCAATGACTGCCTAAACAGGGCACTTGGCCCAACATAGCTTACACACAGCAGTATAGTTTTTCTGTATTTAAGATAAGATAAGATATTCCTTCATTAGTCCCACAACGGGGAAATTTGCAAAACAAAATTTACAACAATAATTTGACTCACTTCCAGATTGAAAAACAGTTTACCAATGAACCACAGGGTATTAAACATGTGGTCAGTGAGTCCACCACTTTGGTCAACAACTACTGAATAGATTGTTCTGAAATTTTGTGCACATTCTTGGTTCCCAGATGATGTATGCTAATGACTTTGGTGATTCCCTTTTGGTTTGCATTAAGGTAAAATCACTGCTGTGCCTACAGTAATTATAGCCTCACAGAGCTGATAGTGTGGCAGTAGAGTCTTATGCTGCATTCACATGCATTCAGGCAGACATAAGATGGCAGACGGACAATGCCTTCTGGATGGCACGAGAATAACAAACAGTCGGATAGAATGGCAGAACAGCAAAACGAAACACGCATGATAATATTCTGCTACAGTGGTGTTATATTGTTTACAAAGAATTGTAATAATATATATGAAATGTTTTCATGTCTTTTATTTTATGTAATTATTCTAGAAATGCATGCTGCTATAAAATGCAGCTTTTTACTAAAATTCTATTGCAAACTGAAGACAGGTAAATTCCCTCCAAAATGCAAGGTCATTCATTCATTCGCTTCTGAAAATGGTCGTGTACGAGAACAGAATAGTGGCCTTCAGCCTGAATTCGTGTGAATGCCTGGATTTGCTAAAATGTAATTTTCTCTAATTACTTTATTGTCAGAATGTATGTGAATTATTTTTTACAGATTTTAAATTTGGAATAGTGATTGTAAGGCAGAGATCTCTGCCCAACCCTTCTATCTTTTTCTTTGTATCTTGTATCAAAAGTGCATTTGCTGTCTTACACTGTTTCTTCTGTACTCAGTGGCTCTCCACATCTTTCAGTCTTGCCTTGCTTCTCTGTCTCCCCTCTCTCTGTCTTCATCTCTCCTCTTTTTTCTTCTTACCTTTTATGTCTCCTCTTAGAGATTCAGCTCATGGCCACCTCTGAGGTGTGCTCGGCTCTTGACATACAGTATATGACCTTTAAACCATTTGTCTCTAGAGACACTCCATCTCCAAGCCCTCTCCGCTTACACATCAACCTGAAAACAGTGTTGCTGTTTCTGCTTCCAGTTGAGCATTAACATTGCAACACAGCACCTGGCTGACGCAGTCGGCTGGTTTGGATTGAAAATCCTCCTCTGTGTGTGGAGATGAATGATTCCTCCCTCCTCTCACTTAATAAACCAGAGTAAATTTTCCACCAGTCCCTGTAGCATTAAAATGAAGTCATTTGTGCTATTTTTCCAGTATTATAATTAGATAAGGCAGCTCTCCATGCAGCCCACTCTTTCTGTTGAGCTCATGCGAAGCAGTAGGGGTCCCCCAGGATGCCGCTGGCTACCACTGCACCTCGCTGTATGGGGTTAAAATATGACTGCATTTCTCAGGCAGCACCCACAGCCACCCTCTCTGAAAAAATCCTCAGGGTCTCTCGTGTGCACTCCGAAGCCTTTGGCAGGCTGTCGGCTTCGTAAGATAACTGATTTGCAACAGCGAACAGTACACATGCAATAATTTAAAACCCTACCACAGTGCCCTGAGGCAGAGGCGGTAGCACTCCTCCTCTGTGACGGATGGCCTGAGACAGGTGTTGGAAGCGCTCAGGAATGTCAGACCAAATGTCTCACCCACATTTCGAGTGTTGTGAGCTGTTTGTGTGTGGAGGATGTGTAAAAAAAAGACAGTGCCTTTTGTTTGGTACTACAGAAACTACTGTATAGCCAAAAGACTCTTTCTTGAGCTTGTCACAAGAAGCTCAGCGACTGGGATCTTGAGGCAGAAAACTATGACTCTTAAGCAGTGCTTCGTAAGCTATTCTCTGGTTGTCCCTCTCTTAGGTGGCTATTGACTGAAGTCCGAATCCCCCTGCATTGTCTCATCAGCCCAAAAATTGAGGTGTGATTAATGATATGAGGTAATGACTGGTAATTCATCAGCATCTAATTAGCATAATGTAGTTAAGTAAAGGCATGAGATGAGGGCAGCAATAACCCAGCACTAAGGTGATGGAGTTATTAGCCCCCTGGTCTCTTCTTAAATACCGTCATTACTTCACACGTACAAAACACACACATGAATACACATGCATACATGCACATCACACACTACATGCTTCCTGTAAGCCCACGTGAACCCCTCAAAACATAATGCAGACATTTATAAGGGGTGTAAAACATGTGTGACTGTGAGCTCTTACACCATGCTGTGCGATTTGTAGCAGGATGTGTCTTGCACTGACTTTGACAGGAGCAGGTATGTGCTCTCTAATTCACAAAGGTCATGTTTCTTCACTAAGAATGAGAGTCTCTGCAGGAGCCGTTTGCAGAACTCACCCTTGTTACGCGAACAGCCCATCAAACCAGGCTTCCACTCAACATTGAACTTAATGACACTTACAAGATATTGCTAATGCGGCTGTGTGTGCAGTGAAAGATGAACACCGTGCCTGGCTAGGAGCAATCTGTTTCGTTTTTTTTTTTTTTGTGGGGGGCTGATATTTATTCCCAACTAAAATATTTGGAATGTGTGGAGAATTTCGGAATGTTGAGAATTTGGCCCTTCATGCTACAGTTTCTTGCTTGTCTTGCTCAGACCACTTTGGGTTTCATGTTAAGACTGTAGAGGCACAGGAGCACATGCTTCACCTCCTCAGGTCCTTGTTGATGAGGACAGCCTGGTGAGAGAGGTCAAGGGTTGGTGCAACAGTGTAATAATGAAATGTGGCCAGCTCAGATTGCAGCCGAGAAATCTAGCAAGGTGACGGCCACTGCTGTCAATGAAAAGGTGTTCCACACAGCAACAACACATGACAGGACTATGATAAATTCCATCAGAAGCATTTCTCAATACCTTGCAGCTCTACACACACCCCTTCACAATCCCCCTTTGCAGTGTATTTATGTGTCCCAAGAAAGCTCGACCCTGGATAGCATTACTGTCAGGGGCATCCCTAAAACCTCTCATTCCTACAGCATAAAATACAACTGAGCCCACCATCTTATCATAAAGTTTTGAAAAACCATTGTCAGGACACAATTTCATTTCATCCATCACAGACCATAACACTCTTCCCTCTGACTCTGCCAATGCCAATGCAGTACAAGTTTAGCACAGTGACTGAAATGCAATATTACTAATAGTCAATCGTTACAGATCATCGCAGCTGTGGGTGCATATATCTTAGCTTCACGCTCACTGCCTGCCTGCCCACTGCTGTCTCTCCCTGCTCTCTAAACTTTAGTTTGCTGCTTCTGTTTTTTTTACAGCAGTGAATCACATCCTGAAGCATAAAGTGATGCTCCACGCAACCTTTGTTTTTGTATTGTATCTGTCCTTACGAAAGACTGCTGTTAAATGGAGGCACTTTGGTCCTTCATAGAGAACTGCAGCTGTTGTCAGCTTGACTTCTTGGCCATTATAATGGATTCCAAAAGTGACATTTTACAAGGTGGAGGAAACATTTCAAACAAATCCCACAGCAATCCTCTTCTGCGCTGTCCAAACCCTTGCTTAGTGTGTTTGAGAAGTCAAAAGTATGGCTAGTTGTACTGCTTTTGTTTGCCACTCACACTTGCTTAGCAAATGCATTCACAAGGGACAAACCTGAAGAGAAAACCACAAGCTACAAAATAAGCACCCCTGCTGGGAGTGGGAATTTGATACTGAAAAGAGTTTTTTGAGTTTCACTTTAACTCTGCAAATCTTCCTTCAAATCCCCTCGAGAGCTGCAGTAGAATTTGAAATGGATCTCTTCAGCTCTCACAAGCACAACAGATCCTAAACTCAGAATAGACAGGTGGATGTGTGGTTGATCTCCCGAGCTTTCAGTATGGCACATAATGTTGCACAATCACACTTGCACACATGCATCTGCAGTGTGGAAGGTCTAAATGGCCTGGTTATGTAATCCTTATTAAGTCCTCAATTTTGCAATACTTAAGTGGATGCATTAGGACATTAGTTACAAAATAGTTTAGCTAACCCTTACAAAGATGCTTAAATTTTATTAACAGAAAGTTTCCATTTGAATGCAATGCAGTAGTTTTGAGTTAACAATACCAATCTTAATCCAGTGGATATGGATGCCACTTTGTGCATATGTTTAAGCATTCTAATCTACGTGATAACAGGCCTCTGTCGTTTGATTTTACATTCAGACTGGTAAAGGTTTTTTTTTAGACTTTTAGTCCATTTTAGCAAAACTGCTAGCTCCAAACTAACTAGTACCTGCCAAGCCTTAATAGGGATTTTATGCTGTGATCTGGGATGAAACTTCTGCATAAATGCAGCAACATAGTCCAGAGGCAAAACAGGCGCAGATGGCTGTGATCAGGAGGCTTGGACCAGTGAAATGAAGGCTGAAAGGATGATCAAAAGTCCCAGAGGAGTAAGGAGGAGGAGGAGGTGGAGAAGGAGATCAGCCTGTACTAATATGAGGAATCTTGAATACTGCTGTGAGATTGTTATGTGATATTGTGTCTCACTGGAATAAGGAACAGGTTGTTAAAACCAGAGATATTCATTTTTTTAATTAATGAGAGATGTAAAGACAAAATTAAAAATTCATTGACTAAAGACAGACAGAGGACATACCATAAAGGTTTGTGATGGGCACCTTCTATCATTTTAACCCTGATTTTGTTTCATCACATCAATGCAGAGACAATGCAGTGACACACAGACACACACACACACCAATTTTCATATCTTCATTTCATTAAGCATCTGCATAGCCTTGGCATCTCTCCTCTCCGCCCTCCCCCTAAAAACTCAGTAATGACATCAGTGAGCAGAGCTATCAAACACCCTGAACATCATCCTTTTTGTTCGGCTTTGTAAAACCATGCAAATAATAGCCAACAGGACAGATGGACCAGCCTTGATAGCATTTTCATCACATCTACTTCAAAAGGCCGGTGTAGTATCTGCACACTCAGACCCTGTTGGGCTGAGACACCTGGCTCGTGTGGCCCAGCCACTCTGCAGACAGCTTGTCAATATGCTGAGTCACTGGAAAGATCAAGGTTGACGGGCCTTTGAGAGAGCCCCGAGCAAAGCAGCCCCAGGAGAGAGGAGGACAAAGGTTGGAGAGCCACTCAAAAAGTTCTCATAGAGAACTGCAGGGAGCTCAGAGAAACATGGATGGCCCGCAGAATAGAATGGAATGACGATGATGAGCATCAACATCTGGTCAATCAGTGCATCTTTGTCCAAATATCAGTAGTAATAACAGATCATACAAGCGAGGCCCGTGGCATTCCATTTAAAAAATTACATTTTAATAACATGACACGTGTCAACAGATGTTACTATTATCTTGCTGTTATCTTGTACAAAATTGGTCATGAAAATAAATTGCATATATTCATGGCCAGATTATGAGACAATGGACCCCAGGGCACAGACGCCACTTACCTCAAACACAGGATCAAGTCCCCCAGCCTGAAAGAAACAGACCGAAAGGGACACAAAACGACCACAAATAACATGTCCTTTTTCTGCCTCTTTGTGGCCATTTTGTGTCTCTTTGTGGCCGGTTTGCATCTTTGTGGTTGTTTAACGTCTCTGTAAAATGTTATCTATGTTATGTAATGTATCTCTTTGTGGTTTTGAGCTTCTTTGTAGTCTTTTGCTGTTGTTTTTCCGTCTCTTTGGGATTTGCATTTCTTTGTAGTCATTTGACATAAGGCATAAGTAATCATTTTTCTTCTCTTTGTAGTCAATTTGCATCTCTTTGTGGTTGTTTAGTGTCTCTTTGTAGTTGTTTTGCAAAAAGACATTTTAAGGCCTAAGGAGTCAGTGGTTTGATCCTTTCAGTGATCCATCCATGCATATATCAGAACTTAAGACAGAGACGGGTCTTCATTTAAAGAGATCGGAGGCTTAGTCACACTCAGTTCAATTGGCACCTGAAAGAAGCCGGTTCTCTTAAGATTAACTTTAGCCTCCAAATGTTTGTGTAATCCAAACAATTCTGTGGGACTGATGCATCTCAAACTGGGTTTTGAGTTTGAACAGGGAACACATGTATTCACCTTCATCCAGGTTGCTGAGTTTAATCAGATCTTAAGCAGTTGCCATCTGCCATTTGTGTTACCATACCTCACCTTCTTCACAGTCAAAATAGTTTGTCATTGGTTTTGGAGCCAATGGAGACAAACAGTGCCTCACACCTTGTGATCAGAAAGATCTGTCAGCATTTTCTCTTAACTCTCTCTCCCCGGTCTCCTCTGAGGGGCTCAAGCTTCTATTTATTCCTTGTGGTTCGTTTGAGCTTAATCACATCGCACCAACGAGCAGCCACCTGGGGACGGGCAGAATTAATGAGTGTGAGGGACGGCCAGCAGATGGATGGGGGACCAAGGGCCCAGCTAGGAGTGTGCAGAGAATGCCTGCTGGTTACAAAAAAATCTCCCTCCCGACTCAGTCACAGTGAGAGTAATGACAAGGAGAGGCTGTCTGCAGGGTGACTGATTGTTCCGAGCTGTCCACACCTCCGAGAAAGTCTACAGAAACCTTCAGGCTCTGAGAGAGATGGCATCTAATATCTATCTCACTAGTGGGACCTAAGAAAACCCACCCTGCATAATGAAACATGACGGATATCAGGATTAAGACCTGTCTGACACAGACAGAGGTCACCACCCAGGGGCAAGTCAGAGACGGTATCATATATGTGTACTGTCCTTGATTGAAACACCAAGATCCCCGGTCTCATGTGTCTATTACATGAGAGTCTGAGAACAATTTAAAGTCCTCTCCTCTCTACTGCACTATCCCACCCCAGCTGCACTCATCACTTCATTGTGGTGAATTCTTGTAACGAGTTTTTAAACTTGCCATCAACAAATGGAAGTCAAGTTATCTGACCCTGATTGTGCCTGCAGCTTGTGGCACACAGATGGTTTAGACTACTGAGGGTTTAATATTACCTTGTCCAAAAGAAGTTTCAGCATTAAAATCTAGCAACTACGCTACATGAATAAGTATGGTATTGAAAATTTTGCAGATGTGCTGTCACTGCTCTTTCTATTTTTAAAGGTGGTGGATAGTTACAGCAGGAGAGAAACTACTTTGAGTGTCACTGCAGATGGTTGCTGTGCAGCAGCTCTGCAACAATATGTTGTTATTTTGATAAAATAGAAAATAGGCCTAATATGTTTTGTGGCTCTTCCCCACTTTTCTTAACAGTAGAAGTTTCAGTTTTTATAGACTCAACTTAAGGTTCTCAAGGTGACTGTTTGGATTCCATAAAAATGTTTTATTTAACACAAATAGCCTGAATTGATTTGATGCAGAATAATATACAGGGCACCTTTATTACGTTACCTGTTCCAATACATGTCCAGTTGAAGGCAGTTTAGTGTAATGAATATGAACAGCACTTGTTTTCTGTGATAATTTGATTCATTTGAACTGTAGAGAGGTCTCTTCATGGTTTGTGCACGCATTGCAGATCTCATGTCAAATCACATCATTATTGAAGAATAGAAGGTTTATATTCTCGTAATATGTCAGAAGACATTGGGCACTGCTGTCTTTTCGCAAAGGGAATAATATTAGCTCAGAATTCAAACCTATTTTTATTACGTCGCTATGAGTTTTGCCTGTCCCACTTCTGTTTCACAATGTCTTCAAGTTGTTTTTGTCACCTGAGCCTGTAATGTAATGTTTTTCTAAATTCTAATGTGATTGAATATGACAGGTGACACCTGTAACATGAAACACATTTTACACTTTATTTGATGATTGATGATGCTTTTCTCTCTTTTTTTTTTTCCATGTGGATCCTCCTCTTCCCTCAATTAAAATTACTTGTGACCATATCAGGTAAGAGCATTATGTTCAAAACATGTCTTTACTGTTTGTCTGCAGTGCTGTTGTTTGCCCTGTTAACTTGCACCGTGAGAATGGAGTAAATGAATCCAGACCAGTTTTGTCTTCACACAGTTGGTAATTTCCTGCATTCCTTTGACATCCTCGACCAAAGCACCCAAAGATGAGCTGAATCTCAGCAGTAATAGAGAACAGAGTGTTTTCATGCTTTTTGTTAGCATGTTTGTGTCTTCACTGACTGCCTCCTTGGCCCTTAAAAAAAACCAATGGATGCTTTGTCTAAGTAGGTTAACTCAGCATGCCCACCACTTTGAGCTGCAATGTCGTGCTGGAAATGGTTATTTCCACCTAATGTCCTGTTTGGTCCTGTAGTGATTTGACTGTCTAGAGCAGAAAATTGGCACCCTGTCACAGCCCTGCTGTTTCCCTGAGGGAAATTTAACAAAAATCTCCCTGGGCCACCTTGGCCCATTGCTCAGGAGACTTCTCGTAGGCTGTGATCTCTGCCTGCTTTGTGACCTGTCCACAACCAATCACATACAGAGTTTGACAGACTGCAAACCACAGAGACCTGATGATACCTTATAGCCTGGGAATTAAGGCCTTTTGCAGCAGCTCTCATCCAGCCAGCTATTACAGCACTGTGAAGTAGCATGGTGCCAGCTTTCAAGGACAGTCAGAAGTTAACTTGGCCTCTCTGCGTGCAGGCAGTGCAAGTGCACCAACTACAGCCTCTCCGCTGTGTATTAAGTATAGCCACTCCAGCATCAATCATTCTGCCATATATGGCCAGGGAAATTAGGCCATATGGTTATATATTAAGTCCTTGGTAATCATATGAATGGCAGCACTTGCATTTGATATGTGCTGCACGACAGTGACTCGTCCTTGTGGTTTCTGTGTCATAGTCATGCTGTTCCTAATGGTTGAAATGAGCAGGTTGCAGCATCACTTTGTCAGCTTTTGTCTTAGCAGCATTAAGAGTCAATGTAATCCTCCAAAGACATTTGTATACTCACAAAGAAGTACTGTTCTGACATTGTGAATGTGTGAATTATGCAAATTTTGTGTTTATTCAAATCTGACAGCCACACCTTTCTGCAGTGGTTGGCCAGGTGGGGAGAGCTCAGGGCAATTTTCCCCCCTCTTTCCACAAGTTTCTTATTCCTCTCTAGACTCAAGAGGCCTTTTCCACAGCAGACATTTTGACATGTTGCAGTCGGAAAAGCTGTAAATAACAAAATTATCAATGGATGAATTCCATTCAGCTACTTTTAGTATCATACACACTAGGTCTCTGTCACACTTTCATGGCTAACTGGGACACTTGAATAGAGCAGAGCCATTGTTAAAGTTATTTTGTGCTTTTCCTACTATGACAGGTCAAAATGCTGTAAAAAAGGCCTGTTCCCCTCTGTGTTGGCAGTGATGGAGAGGTGGAAGGGTGGAAAGTGTGACTGAAATTGGGCTCAAGCTCTGAGAGCCAGCCTCAAGAGATATGCTCCTATAGACAGTCTATCCCCACTCCACATTTTAAAATCAGTCTTCAACACTCACCCGGAAATGTTGCTGCCATTGTGGTACCTGCAAATGCAATATTTTACCTTTCTTACTATGACGGTGAGCTTCTCACTTTAAGTTCTTGCTTTAACTTCAGGGAAAAGTAAATACTCTTAAAAAGGTTGAAAGTTGAAAGTTGTTCAAAGAGTTCATTAAACCCATGTACATTAAGAGTTGAAAATGATTACTACTTTCAGAAAGAAAGTATGTAAAAATCAAAAAGAAAAATTTCCTAGTGGTGATGTCCAGTTAGACATTAGTGGAGATGTGAAAATATAAAACCCCTTCAAAACCAATCTTTTGCATCATCACCATGGATAGAGCTGTATTCCCAAAAAGTGTTTGTGATGGGGATTCAAGAAACAGAAAACTCACTCAAGTTAAAACAGATTTTGATCTTATTTTTATCCATAGTTGCCCCCTTTGAAATGGAATAAAACATGTTCGCTCACACAGCGGCAGCACTATATATTCCCAACAGAATGAAGAACTGTGTGTGACACTGCTTTTACTTCTTGACAGAACAACCTGCACAGTGTATCTGCACAGTCACCAGGACTGAAATCCCCAGAAGGCATCAGGATGATTGATGCTTCTCTCTCTTGATTGCCTTACTCTTTTTTCTCCCCCAAACAACTCTAAGGCCCAAATGCAACCTAGTAATGAAAAGACAACACATTGAAAGCACTCTGACATGAAACTGACGTCACGGCTCTGCTACTCGAAAGCTTTTCTGTTTCTGGAAAATGACTACCTTGTCTCAGATATGTTGACAGTCAGCTTTGACGTCGGTATTTTGACTTACCCTCTTCCTTTTCCTTTGTCTGACTCTGTCTATGTCTGTCTTTGTTCCATCAGACAGCTTTGCCGCGTAGTGAACCTCTTGCTCTATGTGCACTGCATCTAATATTTATATGGAGTATGAAGGCGGATGGCATGCCAAGCAGCCAAAAGCCATGTGAAAAGCCAGTGGAGTCTTGATTGAATATATGCAATGTTGGCAGGCTGCATTTGACTCACAGTGATATCATAACACAGAAGATGCAAATCTCTTGCCTCCCTACGTCTGTCTGTTTTCTATTCTTCATCATTATTGTTCTCATTGAAAGGGGCCCCACAGCAAGCTGCATCCAATATGCGCTGTCGTTCCAACATTTATCCTTGCAGAATTCAATTACGTTTTTTCCTTTTTTGCCTTTCTTTCTCGCTCTCATTCACCCAAAACCTTGAAACTGCTTTTATCATTTTTCATAACAATGTCCCAATATCATAAATCCTAGCCTATGTTCATTTCACACCATGTTCGGCATGATTGTGCCAGGGGCAGGAGGGGAGGACAGATATAAGTGACATCAATCACAGGCTGGTTCATCACTTGGCCTGCCCTCGGACGCAGCATGTAGAGGAGAGCAACGCTGCTGCTCTCCGAATCATTAGTGTTTACAACCTGTGTCTGCTTTTCTTTTAAAGCAGTCTTTTTATCTCCTTTGTGCTTTATCAATGTGAGGGACCCTTCTCTTGACTGGTTTCTTATCTGATCCAGGGGTCGTGAAAGAAAACTGCTATCTCAGTTGGATCTTAGTCCTTGTTTTGATGTTATGTCTTGAATTTCAGTCATTTTTTTTTTTTTTTGGCACCACACTCTTGTTATTCTACATAAAAAACATTTTGAAGCCTCTGGAAATACCTGAATTTCTGGAGTAATAGCTCATAAACTGTGGCTGGATTTTAGCAGAATTCATAGGTACTTATTTTTAACTGTCCCATCTATAATGGAACAGTTTTAGATCACTGATAATATAGGAAGGTCTTTCAATAGCATTTGCAAGCCTTGGTGTTGGTAGAGTATGAACAGTGTTTTCTCTCTTCACAATTGTTCCTTATTTGCCCCAAAAGTTCAACTTTGATCTCATCTGTTAATAGAAAATCCCTAGGAACAATCTGTATCTTAAGATCTTTTAGTGAGATAAACAGCAGTGCTGAATTTCTTCCATTTCTTCTATATCTCGACTGATTACTGACAGACGCCTCAAATCTCGAGATGTGCTTTCCTTTTGCAGTTTTATGAGCTTCAAAAAAATCTTCCTCTGAGGACCAGGGCACGTTTCAGCTACATCAGGCCTGTTCAACAACATTGCCTGACCCCTCCTAAAATGTGTTTCTGGTTATTATATTACTGGATAATTTCTCAGGCCAGTTCTTTCCATCCTTATTTCCTTACTTATCTTGTTTTACATTCTAAGTTTCTGTTGTTTTGACTGAGGCCAAAAAATGAGACTAATTAAAAAGAATGCAGCAGTGTAGGTAATTCCCGAGGCTCTCCAAACATTTTACACTCGCAACTGAAGGAATCCTGTTGTTTTTTATGTACACCTGCCTCTTGGGCCTGTTTAATTAATATTGATGTGTATTTTGCCACCATGTGAGTACAGTGTCAACAGCCTATTAATGGCTTTGAATAGAAAGCAGAAAAATATGGTTTAATTTTGAGTTAGTTCAATTTACAATTGAGACAGTTCATCATCCACAGTTCTTTTCCTTCCTTATGATGCATCTATATTTCATAGGACAGGTCAAGGGGTCAGTTACCTCATTTGGTTGTCTCAGAAGTAATAATAATAACATGAAATAAACCATTTATTACACCGAGCTCCAGTTTTCCCTGGCAGGCCTAGTAAATTTCACTCTGAGATAATTACACTGGTTTACGCTCTGGCAGCCACCATACAGCACAGTTTCATTATCTTTGTGTTTTCCAAGTGTATTTGATCTAAAGATGGTCAGCAATGTCAAAGCAGGCCTGAGGTCTAGAGACAATTAGTTAAAAGTCTTTAACAAAACAATGAGTAATGCCTCCATCCGAGTCAGGCTGTGGGATGAAAACTGGACTGTTGTGTAATGGCATTTCCTTCACCGCCTCTGCAGCCTAATTGAAAATGTATTTATTCCTCTGAATTAGCGCCTGCTCTCAGCTTTCCCTCCCTCCCTATTAAGAAGATTGGCTGTGAGCATTTAACTTTGTCCGTCCACTTAGGAGTGAAATGGTTTGAAAAAGACTAATCATCACTGCCATGGGTTTGTGTCGAGTTGATTAAGTGAGAGAATGTCTTTGGAGTGCCAAAGTTTGATTTCTGCACATGTGCCGAGGTTTCCCGAGAGGGGCTTTACTGGGGCAGAGCAGGCCAAGATGTTGTATGATGTCGGTCTATTTCAGCAGAATAAAATTAGTTTATAATTGCTTCTCTCTGTTCTTCCCTCTTCGCTGTTGATACTGATTCAAATGAGGGGAATGGTGAATTTATAGACATCATTGTGTGACCTTGTGTGTCTTCCAATTTTGGACATTTTTCATGATAAACATTTTCTCATTGAAGTGTGTCCCTCTCTCCTCCCCCCTCTCCATCCTTTGCTTGCTACAGTATGTTAACCAGGGCAGGCTAGCACGAGGTGTGGAGTGGAACAGATGTCATTATGCATGCCTCTGTAGATTAGCTAATGACAGCCACCACCTGGGTGTGCTGATTGCCATTAATCCACTATTGTAATTGAAAATTAGGGGTTGCACCGCAAAGGCATGCTGTCTTTTCATCAGCCCTAATAGATTCCTTACACCTGCTTCCTGACAGACTTGTCAGTCACACTGAGAGCAGTAATACAGCATGAAGCCCTGAGGTGCAAAGCTATGGAAATACTCAGTTATGACTGACATAATTGCAATGTTGGCCATCTCTTATTAGAGTGGTGCTATTTAATTTCCATGACCATTTCACCATTGGAACAGCAGCAACTCTTTACATAGACAGAAGGTCTATAATTGCAGCAAACCTTGTCTCCAGAGTTCAACAATGAATGTGAATCAGCGTGTAGAGTAATTGATAATTAAGTTGATAGTGAAGCTTTTGTCATTTTTGTCACATTTTATCAGTCCTTACTAAATGGAGATCATTTTTTTTTACATTGACATTTGGCTTCCAATCTTCCTCAAAGGTGATATTAATGAGAGCTACTGACTGTGTGATGACCTGTCAGTTCTCCAGACAGTTTTTGTAAGAAATTAACCTAATCCACCATCTCAGCTAAGTCCTGCAGCGCCAACTTTTAGCAGACAGCACTTGGCCATGAGCTGCCCACTAACGGGAAGCCCTGCATTCACTCAACAATGCCCCGGTCCTCATCCTGCTGCCAGCTCATTGCTCCTTCTCCTATTGATAATCCTGTTCAGTAATATTCTCAGGGAAAGCGGATTATCGTGCAGTGAGCTATGAATTCCCCTGCAGTTGTATCTCACGGTTAATTAAATGAATCATTGTCTTTATCATTGGCATCCTCAGTCTCTTCACTCTCGCTGGGACGTGTGCTCTAATAAAGGGATGTCCTGTTTGAGTAATTAAGCCTAATGGATTCCCCTCACCTGGGGATTCGTGTCCTTAATTTGCTCATACACCTGTGGGCATGTGTGTGAGTATGTAACCTCATATAGATGGTTGACTGTTGTATCTTTGTTCATGCTTTTGTCTATTAGCAGTTTTCCTTGTGTGTGTGTGTGTGTTATTGCACAAAAGGACACACTGCATATTTTAAAAGTACACACACACACACACACACACACACACACATATGTATACACGTACACACCCAGAGAGTCCAGTACACTTTGTACCACCGCCCATTCAAACATTCATGCACAAAAAAGTTCTTTTTATGAATGACAATCCACCAACACACTGCGTGACATTTCTCCACACAGTTTCATTGTTAAGTTTATTTTTAAGTGTACAAAAATGACAAAATGTAACAAGGCAATAAACTACTGTTGATATGGTTCCTCCCAAGATCAACTTGAACCTTGTTTACCAAAAATCTTCTTTTCTCTTTTCTGATCTTTTATGTTGGTGTATAATAACTACTCAGGGAGCTCCGGAGAAGAAACTCCTAGTCATCACCATAATAAGTTTTTCTTAAGTACCTGCTGCACAAAGATTGTAGATTGAGCTTCATTCAGTGAAAAAATTCCATGAAAGTAAACCAAGAACAAGTAAGGCTCGTGGTATCCACTTTAATAACTCGGGTTTGTGTGTGCAGCCATCACTCTGCGCTGTCACGCTGTTCCCCTCTCTTCTTCTTCTTCAGTGCTGCCAGCGCCAAACTTGTTTTTCCTAGCGCTCGACACATAAGAGCAGGGTTGTTTTGATGCAGAGCAAGACACACTTCTCCACACTAAGAGATGGCAAGGCTTTCAGCTGTCAAAAGAAACCTCGAGGAGTGTGTGAGGAGGGCACAAAAGAGGCGAGGAACATTTGCCTCCGAATGCATTGCACTGCTCCTCCAACTTGAGCTGTGCAAGGGGGCGTTGAAGATGGACACCTACTACATATGGAGCTGCACTGAGTCTCCATCAAGGCATACATTAACATTTTTCCTTTGTACCCTCTCCCTGCCCTCCTCCTCCCTCCCACATTCTTGACCTTTTATTAACCCCATGTTTATTGTCCATTTTTGGTGTCGTATTTCCTTGTTTTTCTGTGTTAAGCAGTACAACACGTCTCCGTTTGGGAGTATCAGAGGAGCATCTGTGGCAAAATAACCCAGATAATTATCATTGAGTGAGTCAGTAGGAGTGAGTCAATGCGTTTGTGGTCAGGGGTGACCATGTCCTCCAGCATGTATTGACATTTCAATATGCCTCTGAAATAATATCTCTGTGGTTTTGTGCTTGCCTGTGCAGTTTTTCAGGAGAGGTGGTGTTTGGGATGTTGGGGGTGATGTTTTGGTTGTTGCCGGTCCACTGAATCAGTTAAATTTTTATTAGGCTTACTCACAGTTCTGGCTCCCCTCTTGGCCACATTCTTATGTCGTGATTGAAACCGCCCTGCACTTTTTAATGCTAACCTCTCAAGGGGGTGACCTATTCCTTTGTTTGTACGTGTGTGACTGCATGATTGAGAGCAAATCTCAGTGCGTCAGCAGGAGCCATCACACATGGAACAAATCAGTCGAACAAAATCCCAAATCTCCCGACGGAAAGCTCCGGCGAGCTATCTCTCTGACATCATACTAATAACAAAGACCTATGGATCAACACAGCACCAGGACTCACCCACTCAGGCTGTGTTGTTACTGCCAAGCCTGCCTTGTCCTGACAGAAAGCCACTTTGGCATTTGGCTGTGGATCAACAAATGTGCAAGTTTTCCTCCTGGCATACAATCACAGCCTCTTTCTGTACCATTGCAGTACAACCTATAGGGACACAGTTTGAATACACATTTGCAGAGTTGCCATTATGCATCTGCATTACCTCTGTCGGACACTTACTTACACATATACACACGTGATGTGATCTTTGCACACTGCACTGTTTAGATACGGTTAGATAGGGTGTTGGCTCTTGACTCAGTCAAGCCCCATTTCTATCTCAGATTCACTCCAGTTCACCCCCTCCCTGTCCATGAGTCCATCGGTCATGTGAAGGAATTATTTATTAAACACAACTAACGTGGAGCTGGAAGAATACAAATTCAGTTATCAGAGGGAGCCTCGAAATCAGAATGAGGTAAATATTCAGTTGACATTCAGCTGTTGTAGGGAGGTTTTGCCTCTGATTTTCTTCATATCTGCTCTCTGGTGTCTGGCTGCTAAAGCCTTTTCATCTGCTGTGAGTGACTGATGTGGCTGCCCTCTCCTCCCTGGGCATCTGCCCAGCTTATTGAGCAGCCCCTTGTGTGTGCGTCAAAGAGATACAGATAAATCATGAGCTAAATGTCAGTATCCAGTGGCTGAGCGATGTCCATAGGCTTCACTAAGCTAAAGTCATACACCTATCCTTGCTCGCAGTAACCTTTCCACCATAACTCTAGCTATTCCCTACACACAGACACAGACACACACATCTCTCAGTATGAGGTATGTTAGGTGGACATAGGGCTAAAGCCTGAAGTCCAGCCAGCTGACTCATTTCAGTGATAGGCGAGTATCCTGTTCTGCAGCCAGAGGCTCCGGCACATGATGGATGAATGTAATGTAAGAGAGTGGTCTCTCTTCATGCACACCATCCCTACCTGACCTCCTGGAGATGGATGACAGGGATCAGGTTGTGACTCTGTGTGTATGTGTGTGAGAAATGTTTGATACACCATTCCCTGGACCTGGAATTAGTTTTTCTGCCACAGCCACTGGTGACAGCAGGGAGTAAAGTGAGGGACCAGCCAAGGTCCTCAGCAGTCAGTGTTTTCAGTTATGAAATTTTACAGGACCTGAAGAGTTTTTTTTTCTTTTTTTTTCTCCTGAGAAGAGGTTTAGAAACTGCTACTCATCCTTTCACACAGTTCTGATGCCATGTTTCCCAATATCACGATGCTATTTAGTCAGAAATGATCTGCTGGAAACTTGAGGCACAGCCATATAGGTCAACACATACTGCAAGTTGAGTCACTTGTACAAGCCTCTGATGAGTAGGTCAAATCCACCTGAGTGTCATCTGAACACATATTTCAATGGAAGAGATACAACTCAAGGAAACCTCTCCACAAAGGAGAAGTAGATCAATGCAACAAAATTGTTTAAATTTAATTGCAGACCTAGAAATAGGGCAGGATCTTAAATATGTGTTCTTCATTTTACACGTCATACCTTCTTGTGTTTTTAAATGTTTCTGAATCCTGAAACTTTCTAATTATTTCCAGGCTTACATGAAAATACTGCAGATTTTCAATGTGGTCTCAGACTTTTGGATCCATTGTATCTGCAATGTTCATCTGCAGATGTATGTGTAACATTTGTTCAAGTATTGTACCAATTTGACCAATACTCCTGTTGCTTGTAGTGGTGGACCCAAATGCACACACACACACACACACACACATCAGGGGTTGTAGGTAATAGACCTTTAATTTCAGAAGTCAAAACAGTCACGGGTATTAGTCAAAATCAGGGAGTGACAGATAAGCCAACAGGAAGTACAAGTAAGTAAACTCATGAAGACAAAACAGAATGCCAACAGCCACAGGGACAGGCAGACAAAATCCAGGAAACAGAAAGAGAAGGGTAACAGAAGGCTGAGGCAAAAATCCAAGGTAGTGCAAAAAAGGTTGAATAGGAGCAGGCGGGGTCCAAACTGAGGAAGGCAGGAACGGCAACAGAGAGTTCATCCAAGGAAGTAATGCTAGAAGTCTTGGGTGATTCAAATGGATGAAGAGACGATCTGGCAATGAGAGAAAGTCCTGTAGTGGCTTATATAGTGGGTAGATCTGATCGGTTACAGCTGGTAACACAGGTAAACTGATGAGGTGGGAATGGCCGACAAGAGAGGTGAGGCAGAGGTGGGGTGAGTGGAAAAGTAATGTGAAATGGATGTTGGCTGGTGACAGAACTATGGCAGGCAAACTGTGGCAGAAAGACCTAAGACAGACAGACATGGCAGGACTCAGACAAGACTGACAGAACTAAGACATGAACTGGGACAGAGAACTGAGGCAAGGCCGAACTAAGACAAGGCTGAAAGGAACTAAAAGTGACAGAAACGTGGCTGGCAGAACTGGGACGAGACCAAAACCTTCACGGTATTTAAGTCAGAATTCTAAAGGTTGACATTGTAAAACTGGATGGTGTTCTTTCTTGATAAATGTTTCTAATAATTAATCAACTAATTGTTTGTGCACTAATTTATGCACTTATAGCCCTGGCATGTGCCCATGTCATCACAATGCCATTTGAAGATGTGTGTGAGTCAAGGATCGAGGCAGCATCTGGGTCAGCCCGGCAACTAGAAATACGCACATCAAATCAGCAACTGCAGCTCCTCGGGCTGCGCTTTCCAGCACAATGCCTTCTACTCTGTTGTGCATATTGTTAGCAGACATGCCTAAAACATCACTGCTGACTACTTAAGGCCTTTGAACTGAGCTTTACACACATATATGTGAGCCAACAGAGCAGACTCCTCAGTAGGTACATGTCCCATGTAAATCTCTCTTGACACATTTCACACCAGCAAATACACAGTTGTACCGCATCATCACCATCACGAAAAACTTCGATCTCTGATGTGTGACAGTGTCATCTGGGTGTGTTTTTAGACTTCATAGCATCCTTTTTTGGGTTAAAAATATTGGCTGTGTGTGTGTGTGTGTGTGTGTGTGTGTGTGTGTGTGTGTGTGTGTGTGTGTGAGGGAAGGAGGGGAAAAGAACAAGATAGAGACACTTTTGTGCCCCCTGGGGTTCTGTCTGATGCATCGAGTGGCATATTGTCAGTGACAGCCCAAGTTATTGAGGCTAAGAGCGCATCACTTTACTTGCTCTGCAGAACCGTAATCCACAGAGCTGCAGAAGCTGCTGTTACTGCCCCGTCTATCTCCATATGGTTCCTCACTCTCAGGTCCTTCAATAATGCACTGATTGATCTCTCCCCATGTCGCTTCTTTCATTCCCTCTGATCTGCTGAAAATAATGAAACCCTTTGTCTCCTTCTCCATATGATGGCATGTAAAGATCACTCTCTATCATGGAGATGAGGTGAAAAAGATTGTTCCACTCTTTGATCAGTGTTTCTCAGTCAGTCTCACCTGAAGCTATGTGTGTGTGTGTGTGTGTGTGTGTGTGTGTGTGTGTGTGTGTGCGTGCATGCGTGTATGCAAGGGGTGTTTGGGTTTGTCCACGGTTTGCACATTTGTATGTGTACAGCAGGTGTATATGTGTGTCTGTGTGCAGATAGACAGACGGAGCTTTCAGACCACAGCCATGGCAAACAGCAGCAGGCTTTTGATGATGCACAGTGCAGAAGGGAGCTTCTTCTTCTCTGCATCACATCCAGCAATCTCCACACAAAAGATCAGCCAAATGAACAATGGGGCGAAGAGGAAATCTGCATGAACACTCACGTGCACATGCACACACACACACACGCACCTCCCCTCCTGAGTCCTGCTGCATTATGTTAGCATTTTTATCCAGTCATTTTTTATCTTGTTTGTATGCCTCATAAGGGGGTTAACCTCACTGTTAGAGGTTTAGAGCTGTGCATTTTAGAGTTGGCTGGGATATTAGAGCCCAGCTAAAACAGCTAAAATCAGAATCAGGAGTTGTTAAAAAATGTTGGTCTTTTCATCCTCTATTGTATTTCCTCTCTCTCTCCTCTTCCTATCAGTCTGCCTGCTCATAATAGTGGAAATGCGCGGTTGAACAATTCCCTTGGCAGTAGTGGACAACAGAGGTCTCCATGGCTTGTTAAAATCAGTCTTGCTGTATTGACCTGGTGTTTCTTTCTGTTGTTTGTTTCTTCTTTTTCAGTGCCTCCCTGACTGGCAGCCCTTACATTGTGGGACACAGGCCTTTGGCCAGTGCACTAGTCTCAGTGTTTGGTTCTGAACTGAACTGTGAGAATGGCAAAGAGAAGCTCCTAGAGGTGGTCAGTACATGAGCAAACTGAATCATTACTGACAGAGTCTGTAGCTATCAGCATTGGAGCGACTCTTATTTGTAAATGAAATGGCCATTGCCCAGTCATGATGCACATTATTTCTTGGTTAATAGCTGAATGAAAGACCACAAAATGCACAGAAACAATCGTGCAATACATTCAACAATTAACCTAAACACAGCTTCAAGCCATTTAAATTTAGAATGTTAACATACTGACATTTAACTATTATGCAAATAAAATTTAGTTTAAAAATGAAGTCTATAAAATTTCCTACATTAAAAGTTAAGGCATCACCAAAGTTATTACAATTCATCCAGCGGGAGGCATGAATGTCTGTATCAGATTTCATGGTAACGGATCAGTGGTCAAGACATTTCACTCAAATCCACAAATACCAATGGTGGGTCTAAATGCAAAGTAAGGGGAACAGTAGGATATCTAGTTTGGGAACCATGAATGTCTGTAGCACTCCATTCAGTAAATATCAAAATGTTTCACTGGATAAGTTAAAATGGGCAGCAAAGCCCCTGACTGCTGTTAGTGGTGGTGGGTGTGTCAACTGAGCCATACTGGACCTGAAGGACTCCAGGGCAGATAGCAGTGCTCAGGCAAGCGGTCGGACAGGGATACTGGACGAAGGAGAGGTTAATGTCATGATCTGTCAGTCTGCTCCACATCACAGGAACCAGACAGGAGAGGGGAGAAGGCCCCGCCCGCTCGGGATGATTGCAGGTTGGCTGGGACTGTTTTTCACCTCCCTGCCCCAGCTTAGAATCCAAAAGGGACAGAGAAGACAGGCGAGGCTCAACCTTAGCATTATTTCAGCTTTTTGTTAAATGTCTTCATCTAAGCCTCAATAGGATTAGAAAGGACTATTTCAAGGTCACTTCTCACTGTTGGGGGGAAAAAAAAGCTAGACACTTTTGTCACATGCTGTAACACAGTGACTGGGAAGGACATGTTACCTTGAATTAATATGAACTCGTCCAGAGATAATTCATTATACCCACCTACGCACACTAGCTGGCTGCTCCGAAGTTATAAGATTGTCGACACATTCTTCATCTATCAATAGAATAGGTGTGTACTAGTGAATTGGCTAAGAAAGCACTGAGCCTGTTATATCTCAAACATGTAACTAATGGATATTTAGTACAGTCAGCCAACAATAGCAGGCAAGCCATCCAGAGCCAAAAATATATTTCTGAATGTTGAGTGCTTTGGGACACCATCTGTGTCTATTGCCAAGTGTGCTCATGATTATCACATTGACTATAATAAGCCTGCAACATTAAGCCTGCACGCAATGTGTAGCAGGACCATTCCTTTCAATTATCTGCTTAAAGAGTTGATCGTGCCTCTCTGCCAAGGGTGCAGGGATAATGCCATTGTCCTTGTGGCACAGCAAGCTCAAAATAGTATCAAGAGTCACTTCTCCTCTAGCATGTCATCCTCTTTAAGGTTGTGTTATCAATAGGAAGTTGATACTCATGGCTGCTATCAAACAGAGATTATGAAATGTTAGAGAAAACATTAGATTTAAATTTGCTGAGGACAAAGTTTTTTTTTCTGCATATCAATGTTGCAAAGATGCAGTTAGAAAAGTGGATGTTGTATTTTCAACCTAGTCATTAGCCATTTTACACTGACAACACCCAGCTTGTGCCGACTGACCTTATGTTGAGATACAATCCCACTAATTGGATTTTAAGAGGGATATATCTAACCTTAGGGGAGAAAAGGGCGATTGGAGATACTGATTTCCTTCATGTAGCATTTTTCATCCCAAAACCTGCCTCCATCTGCAATTAATCTCATGGGCTCTGCACTTTGACTGATTATTGATTTCACACTGACTGTTTTAAAACCTTCCAGTTACAGCTCTCAATTAAAAAGTGGCCATAAGAGCAACAGAACTTATCTCAGACAGGAAAACACACCAACTCTCCCATTTTGGGGGAAGGTGTTCAAGGAGAGTGGAAGCACTACTGCTACTACTACTATTGCTGTCAGTGTAACATGAGCATGGGCTTGTTGGATGAGACCATTGGCGGCTGAACCCAAGATGCCTGTCTGTCTGTGTTTGCTGCTCTTCGGAGAGAAAACAAGACATGCCAGAATTGTAATCCCATTTGTCTCTCTGCCATTTTAAGGCGGAAGTGAATAATCTGGGTGTCCCCTATACGCCAATAAACTGTTGACTCTCTCTTCGTCTGTCATGCGGGATGAGCAGGACATTCTGTTACCTTGAGTCGCCAAATGAACCTAACAAGGTGGTAATTAGCAGATGGCGGGGGGCTCTCTTGCTGTTTCCGGAGCTGCACCACTGTCAGAGAATTGCCTCATTAGACGCCCACTGACACCCCTGCTGGTGACATCTCCACATTGCTTCTGCTCTCATTTAGGAAAAGCATTGTGTCTATGCAAGCCCTTTGTAATTTAACTGCCTTTTTACTGGAAGCCTGGGTAAACATCTTTACTGCTAGTCAATTGTTTTGGCCCTATCGGAGTGAGGGCGTGCTGGTGTGCCAAGAAGCGAGCCAAGCTGCAGAGAAGACAGGTTTCTTTTTGCTTTTGGCAGAAACATTCTCGTGCCAAATTCATGCAGCACTCAGACTGATAGTTTCACCTCAATGCTCAGTATCTATTGTGCAAGGTGGCCAAAAAGTTGCTGTATTTCAGTATTTTGCTCATTGCCAAATGTTTTGTTTATTCCATCAAAACTCTTGCTCATGAGCGAAATTTTTAGCAATGCTAGGAACAGCTCTATGGATGGCAGTGTCAGTCGGTCATCCACCCCTTTAGTCCTGACTGAAATACCTCAGCAGCTTTCAAGTGGATCAAATTTAGTCCATTCATGGTCCCCAGAAGATAAAGCCTACTGACTTTGATGATCCTTGGACTTTTCCTTTAGCACCACCTTGAGGTTGACATTGTTGGATTTGAGTGAAATATCTAGAAAAATCCAAAGCTCATTATCTTTCCAAAAGCTTGTGGGCATTTTAAAGGTTTTGTTCTGCTTTAGACTTTGACTGTGTGCCTTACAGCAAAAAAAAAAGCTGAGTCAAGAATGGTGTTGCTGCTGCTAAACCTGCTTCATAATAGTAGAACGACTTAAGCTTTTGTCCGGTCTGTTGGCTGAAAAATAACTTGCCTCTCAATGAAAGACTTTTTGCAAAGCACTTCAGTCATTTTGACATCAGTTACAGAAAATGACAGATGGTGAGGTGAGCTGAGAGTAGTTTCCCATGGCAGATACCAAAAGTAAGTAAGTGTCTTAGGGGACCGGGGGAAGGATGATGGGCAGCAACATGTGCTTTGTTTTCCTTTCTGCAGATGTGTGAGTGATAGAAGGAGAGAGACAGACGGATGGACACAGATAGACAGACAGAGGGGGTTTTCTTAGTGCATCCATACACTATGTTTTCACTCTTACATCTTTACTTGTATCTTTATTGATCTAAGTAAAACTTCTCTTGTCTTCTCTCATCTTTCCACCCCCTGCTCCCACTTCTTTTACACATATATGTAAATCCTGAAAGCTAATAGCAAATTTAGACTGAGCCAGAGCAAGGTTTTTTATTTGCCTTTATCCAGACTGATCTCAGAGGCAGAAGACAGGCGACAGGTAGATGCCCACGTCACTTGAAAACAAAGGCTTGTGATATGAGAGAAAACAAAAGGTTAAGTGGCGAGCAGTGGAAGAACGGAAAAAGGGGGAGATGCATGAAGGCCGATAGCTATTGGGAAAGCGATCTGAAACATAGGTGTGAGGAGCCCTGTGGGGATCTGCCAGGGCTGATGAATCTCCACAGCCATGGAGGCGAAGACACAGTCAGAGACGGAGCAATAGAATAATGATGTAAGGGCAGGAGGAGAGAGGCGGGGTGAGTTTCCACGTGCGTTCCCATGCATCATCATTACTCCTCTCTGCAAACATCACCCCCTCCCTCCCTCGCTCCCCTTGTGCTTAATGATTCGCCATCCTTGATCTGCAGCCCCCCCGTTTCCCCACCAACTCCCACACACTCCCCCCTGTATGAGAGAGTGTCTAATAGCCAGATGACAAGGCACAAAGGCTTCCATTGTGTCCCACATGCCTCGTACTACCAGCCTGGCAGGCCAGTGATGCACTGCCTTGTAACCTAGTGGGAAGCTGAGAGTTGCCGTTCCCTCCCTCTCTCTCTTTCTCTCTCCGTCTCTGGAGATATGATGTAGCACGCTAACACAACCTGACAGGCGGGCCACAAAGACTACCCTGTTAGAAGCACTTGAGTGGGAGTTTGCTTTGGGCAGGGGAGTTGATTTGCATGTGTTTGTATGTGTGTGTGAGAGAGAGAAAGAGGGAGATTGATTTTGTTGACCCAGTGGGGTATCTACCCTTGGTTGCAGGAATCCTGTGGTAACAATTAGCTGCATCCATTGTCCATACTGAAACCATCTGATCTTTGAAAGCAGTGTGTGAAAATGGATCCAGGGTGGCATTCCCAAGCGTGACGAAAGCTGTGAGGGCCTTTAACATGGGAACAGGCCTGACCTGGTAGGGGAGGGAACGGGATGTATATTGTTAGTGCGTGTTTCGGGGTTTTTCATGTCTCATAGCTTCTGGGAACACGGACCACAGGCTTGTGGCTTTCCAGTTGCAATGTGTAGCCTCTATGAGCCAGACCCAGCTTTTGTTTCCTTGACCTAAATTCCTCACATTCATTGTGCCAGTAAAAAGTCTATAGAGTTACATAATGGAGAGCCATGCTTCTCTTGGCCCCAGCCCTCACTTGTACCTCTGGCATGCTGCAGTTACTGGACTGTTTCAACTTAAGTAAAGCAGCAGGCACACTCGAAAGCCTCCAGAATTTAAAAATCACTTGAATTATTAGCTTGTGTGTGCGCCTGCAGAGCAAAAGTATTGAGTTATGTTGAACACCCAGTAAGCAAGCAGCTGAAAACACTTTTAATCAAAAATATTTTTAACACCACTTTTTGGCAGATGTTATGAGGGGAGAATCGACCCGCTCAACAGGGCAACATAATGCTGCTGATCTGCAGTCCCAGCAGTAGTCGTTTTATTCCCAGAGGGGGTGAATAAGAGGACTACATTTAATTTAGAGTAGTTTTGAATTTGGAAGGTGATAGCATTTTATTCTGCAGTGGCCAAGTCTGTCCTTCAGTACTTTCTGCTGAAAATGGGTGTCATCAAAAATACTTTTCAAGTTTGAGAGTGGAACTCTTCTAGAGTGTGGGATGCGTAGGATGCTCCTCACTTTTAAATTTTTCATTTCTTTTACTGTGGGAATATTTCTCTCTCTTACTACACAGTATGATTATTTTTTATTCAGTTTCTTCCTGCCTATTTCTACCAGTTTGAACCCTGCCACTCGTTCGAAAGAGGGACTGTTTTGCGTGTATATTATTGTTGGATGGATTCGAACTGAGTTGGAAAATGTTTCATATTGAAATCAAAGCGATCTGCAATGACTTTTGAGTGTGCGGTGGATGAGTGAAGTAGTGAAAATAAGACGTGTCTGGCACACTATGATAAAACATTCATCAGAAGATTAGCCAACAGCAGAATTTATCTCACAATGGGTAAAATCATGTATTTAAAATCTCTGTAGGTGTCTTGCTTGGAGAAGTGTGTTATCTCTCTGACTGATGTTCCTCAAAGTAGCTTAATGCAGATCTCATTTGGAGTCTGGATGACATTACTCACAGCCTGAGCTTCTGCTTGATTCTGATTTGTCGACATTTTCTGATCTGGAGAAGATCTATGACATCTTAACACTCGCATCGGAGGATCTGGCAGGCATTGACAGCAAACATTGCCGCCTTCTGGCCTCGTAGACTTGTGTTTGAGACCACACTGAAGTGAAAAAGCAGATGTGGAACATGAAACTAGATTTTGACATATTTTGTTGCAGCTGTGATGACTGTCAAAACAACTGCAACATGATGTTTTATGTAGATAGTGGACGCCAGTGCTCAGGTTAATTGTGTACCTCCTGCCATGCAGCCGTGAGGAGAAAGTGTTATTGATGCTCACAGTGTAACTGAAGTCGCATTCAAAGCACATCCTGCATGCACCTTTCTGAGGAAGGAGCTCCTGCACCACAGCTGGAGTGCACAAAGAGGAAAAGTGCCACTATAGCAAACACAAGGGAATGCTCTGTTTCTTCCTCCTCTTTTGTTTCCTCTCGCTGACATTCTGTCGCTCGGAGGAGAATAGTAAATGTTCCTCCTCTTGAAGAGGACTGTGCAGCCCCTTCACTTCCTCAGACATTATTTGAAATGCTGTTGTTCCCGAGAACCAGCCGTCCTCATGTTGTGTGACTGCTTTTTGTAATGCACGCATCTGGATTTTAATGAACAAGCCCAATTAATGTTTCATCACATGTGACAGCTTCAGCAAGCCATCTTTGCCACTTAGCGCCTCAACTTCTCAGGTACAAGTAATTGCTGTCCAGACAAGGACCCTTTTGATTTGGAGGTTGCAGCATGTGTCCGTCGGATGAGTGTGGTGAAGCTTATTATGAATTTAAATATCAGAACGTCTTTTTAATTGTCTCAAAATCAAATCATCGGAGTGGGTGTTTTAAATGAGCGCCATGCAGATGCCCTCCTACATGATTAAATTGTCGGACTGACCCAGATTTCTCTTTCCTTTCCTCTAGGTAAGGTGTTGAATACTGATTTGCGTCACTACCTCAGCCTGCAGTTTCAGAAGGGCTCCCTGGACCATAAGCTCCAGCAGGTGATCAGGGACAACCTGTACCTGCGCACCATTCCCTGTGAGTAGCTTCCACAGCCTTTGGCACCTCAGTCTCCTCTCTGTCTCTGTCTGTCTGAGTTCTGCTTGTAGCCCCCCTGACCCCTCCACATTGAAACTGATTTGTTCTCATCTGTAGCACCACCTGCACCATCCGACATATTTCTTTGCCAGCATGTCCTGTGTTTTTAAAAGTAGAAAAAGCACACAGTCTTTGGCTTAATGTAACTCTGATATTTGAGGATAATATGACTTTGAGATGGAAGGCCAAAATTACCCACCATGAGTGAAATATGCTTTAAGTCTTAAGGGCTTGTACAAAACAAACTGTACTGGAATCGAGGGGATTGGAACACACTTTCTCAGATTTTATGTTTAATTTAACCAAAATGAGTTTTGAGGCTGAACACAAGAAGTATTGAATTTAGAGAGACATTTATTTTCTCTTTCAAATTATAGTCAGACCTTGGTTATCTTACAATTAAAGGTGTGAAAGAGCACTGCTAACTTTTTTCTCCATTCTCTCTTTACTTTATATATCAAAGTTTTTTTTTTCCCCCTTTATGAGTCTGCTGCACCGCTCTGTTTAAAATAGAAGAATAAATAACCAGGACAGAGCGTTTTGTTTTTATACCCAACTGATTTTAAAATGGACAACAAGGCCAACAGGCGTAAATGAAAGAGCAGCTGTAATTCTCTGGGCTGCACAGCTGAGTTAAAAAAAACAAAACATTTTTGCCATTTATCACTGTTCCAGACGTTGTTTATTATCTGTCTCAGTTAGCATTTCAAAGGCTCTCATTTATGACATTTTCCATGGAGGGAAAGTCATTTTAAAGGCATATTTTGCAGTTAATGTACAGTAAAACAGAAATGATTATTGGAGATAATACATTTTTTCTAGTTACTCATCTTGCTGAATGAAACTGCCCACTGATTTGCTGTAGAAATGTATAAAAAAATTTACAGTATAAAACACTGTATGAGTCCTCAGTGCTCCGTAGCTCTTTCTTGACAGAATAAAGAGTTAGAAGCAGTAACCTTTCAAACTCTTACATCTCAATTGTGCTCAGTTTCCTCCCATCATCTTAAAGATTGTTACAGTTATTTAAGTACTAACAGTACACATCATGTTTGAGTCGAGTTTTACCCAATTCTGACCATTTGAGTCGACTAAAGAGTCAGCATTGAAAATATAAAATCTTGTGCCATGCATATCCCATGCGAGACATTGCAGTCTGGCTTCAGTAGCTCAGCATATGTCCATTGTCCACTCAGCTCATGCCATCCTGCGCCAGTGGCTTAGCGCAGCACACTGAGCTGCAGTGACCGTGTGAGGAGCCTGAACAGCCACTACAGCATGATGCCTGTGCTCATTACAGCAGCCCGAGTGAGAGAAGCATGACTTCCTCCTTCCACTACACACAGAGAGGCTTCATTAAGTGTCACACTTGCCTCCCACAAAAGATGACAGGAGCTCAAGACAGTGCCAGGGGTCCCGGGCACCACAAAATCCTTAAAGCTAGGCTAAATCCCAGCCCCCAACTCCACCGCCAACTTACCTCTCTTTTTTTTTATCAATCCCTGGGCATTACTATCTGGCACGGCACGGCAATCAGCTCCACGAGTCTCACAGCCAGATAGAAAAAAACAAAAAAACTCAAAAAGGATAGTGTAAAAAAAAAAAAAAAAAAAAAAGCTGCCCCAGGTTTTCAATCTGTGCAAGACTGAAAAGGGCTCCTTTTAAGTTTTTAAGCCACTGAGACAAAAGAAGGAATACAGCTTTGCATTGTTGTAGCTCATCGTGGAATCTTTGTCCAACTACAGAGAAATGAAAAGTTAAAAGTACAGTACTGTGCAAAAGTTTTAGGCAGGTGTGACAAAATGCTGTAAACTGAGAATGAAAAAAATAAATAGTTTATTTTCATCAATTAACAAAATGCAGTGAATGAACAGAAGGGTAGTAACAGCAAATATAGATTTGATTTAGGTTTTCTTTTGTTCACTCACTTATCATTTTGTAAATTGAAAAAATAAACAATTATTATTTAAATTTTTGAAAGCGTTCTTAGTTTACAACGTTTTTTCACACCTGCCTAAAACTTTTGCACAGTATTGTAGATCGTAAATTGCCCGTATAGTAAAAGAAAGTTTTTTCCTTACATACTTGATATAAAGATTGCATTTATCCACGGGGGCCTATAAATTACAAATGTGGGGCCAGTGAGCCTCAAGAAATAAACAGAGGCGTTACAAGGTCAAATGCAGCAAGTGCTAGCCACTTGTGCCTGATTTTTTTCACATTGCCTCAAACCTCGTGCTCCCTTTCATTAAATTACACAGCCTTCATCATTTTATAGCAGCACTTCATACCAGGCATAATGTGCACTGTGATATACTGTAATCCCTCCATGTTGCAGGAGAACTAATATTTGTTTTGGCACAATAGCATTCTTGAGTATGAATCAGTATTAATTCTTACTTTTGGATGACTACATGAGTTAGAGCATGCCGTAATATGATGATGATAAAGAAGTTACCTGTGAGTCCACCTTTAGTATCATAATTCAGATGACTCATCATTTTTGGATGGCACAGTTACATCAGTGTAAAGTGACTGCCTGACCTTTTAGTGCTTTCGTCTTTTAACTTCCTCACTACGCCAGAAGACAGCTTCTTGTGATCTGATCAATTTTACAATGTAAGGTAGAGATTTTTTTTTTTTCATCGCATTCTTTCAGACATCAACTGCTGTTCAAAATGTGTGCTGACGTTATATTTGTTCAGTTCGCAGTGGAGATGAATTTGTTTTTAGTTACATTATTCGACTACTCACTCCATTTTTATGTAGACCTGATGGATGCATATCAGAAACTTACATGATCAAACCAAACCTTTTCCACACTTGTTTTAAGGTGTACTTGTTTTCATACATATCTAATACATCTCATATATAAACAACATCCATCCAATTTTCCATTATATGAGATTACTACAGTGTAACAAGCTCACTATTCAAAATGACATTATTAATACAAATATATGTTACATAGTTGGCTATGTTTCTACATTAGCTTAAAGACAAAAGAAAAAATCAGCTAGTTTAGTAATTGTGACAAATGCAAATAATTTATTGATAAATGCATAATCGCACCTAGTTAAGCATCACATTAAGCTGCAGCAACTCAAAGTAAGTAGTTGAGCTCAATTTAAACTAGTTAATGCCTCTTTTTAATCTGATATCTTCAGTGAATGATGTTGTGTGAGGCTCATATGACCTCCCGATAAATGTGGATGTGTTCCTGAGAAGACACGAGTGGAAATGGGCAGAAAGCATCGAGTCAGTATTGTTAATATTCTGATTTATTGTGTATTCATCAGACGCCGCAGCCAACATCCAACAGAACCTCTTGTTCCTCTAGAAATTTAAAGTTGACACTACAGCTTCTGTTTTTGGTAATTGTCCTCTTTGTTTTTCTTTGTTATTGTTCAGCTGCGATCTGGGAGCCTCGTTGGTAAATGCGTGTCACTTGGTCTTGGCGCCCTACAGAGTGGGTGTTCAACCTACCAGGGGGGAAACACACAAAACAGAGTTCGCACATAACGCTGGAGGGCTAGATTGTGTTGTTCAGCCACGACAACCCCTGTAGACCTACGAAGTACTATTGCTTTTTTGTTTTTCATTTGCTTTAATTTGACACTTTTGTTCCATCCTGTTTTCATGTGATTGTTTCATCCCTTCAAAAAGAGGCTCGTGAGGAACAACACATAAGATAAAGCAGTGAGTTTTCCAGTGAGATATAGCAGGCAAATTTCCTCATATCTTCTCTTCAAAGCTCCGTATCCCAACACTCCCTCTCTGATAATGGTTGGATTTCTAGTTTCTTAGCAGTGTCTCTTCACATAGCTGGAAGGTAATAATGCTCCTCCCTCACAGCTGTCCAGGTGTGCAGACTAGATAGATAGATAGAGAGATGGATGGGTGTACTTTCTTTGTCCCAAACTGGGAAATTCTTCAATGAGATGCTTTGCTTTGTGAATTCACCCATTCAGAACACATCAGTGCAGACAGCATCCAAAGCCTTTGCTTTGTCTTGTCTTTTAAAATACCATTACCTCTTGAACTTACTGTATGATACAGCAACACATGAGACATCAGATGATGTTGAAAGGCACATTATCATGTTATGAGAATTGACACTGTAAAGGTGTCAAAATTTATTTGAGAATCTTCAGGTAAAGTAGCAGAATAAACAAGGAAATATAACCACATTTCCCCATTCCCTCTTCCAAAAACAAGCTCATATTTCCTCCTTTTGTGACTTTGCTGGTCTCCTCTCATTGCTCTGTTTGACATAATAAAAGATTGTCTTTGCAACAAACTAAGCTGTTTCAGATGTGATGGCTCACACTGTAGTCAGGATGGATGTTGACACAGAAGGAAAATAAAGAATGGGGACAGGTTCCTATTAAAGTCGGAGTTAAAATCCCTTGTGCCTGCAGCGCAGCCAGATAACAGAGCAGTTCAGCTGAGGTAGTGTAAAAGTCCTGATTACATCTAAAATTATGGTGAGCAGACTCGGCATGTCAGGGAGCGTGAAATCATTTTCATAACAATATGTTTTCAGTGTCTCACAGATGAGAGCATCAACAAAGCAAAACATGACTCTTTCTCAACCAGATGCAGCACTTATGGTAGATTATGATTTAATGACTGTAACTTTGCAAGGAATGGAATTCATTGCAGAGCTTTACTTTTAGAGTGTGTGTGTGTGTGTGTGTTTTAGGTGAAAAGCAAAAGTAAATATTTTAAGAAGTGAAAAATTCAGAGAAAATTGAAGATATTTGCATCCAAAACACAAAAAGAGCTTGTAAAATATGTTTTTTTTAAAAATGAAATTACTCAACAGTTTAGTAGCTGAAATGATTAGTTGATTAATCACTTAGTTGATTGACAGAAAATTTCAGCAAAATTTGAACTTTTTAATTATTTTGATAATTATCATTTTTAATGCAAAGACATTCTGATTCCCACTTCACAATTGTGCCCTTCTAAAAGTGTTTTCCCATGTGACCTGACATGGGTTTCTGCATGATGATGCTGCTACATATGAACCCCTAAAGGTAGAGGGAGGGAGTCGCACTTTCAGTCGGATTATGCTGACAAGTCACAACTATACATTTATGTTCAGTAATGATATTCCATTACGTTAAAATTATACAAACCAAGGTAATGCAAAAAGTTTTTTGGAGAGAAATTGCTTTGCAAGTACATGGCAGATATAAAAGTAATGTTTTTATTCATCAAATATGCAGAAGGTCTACGGTGAGGTTAGATTTCAACCATTCATGTACTGTCTTCTCTAATTCTCCTCACTTATTTATTGCACTCATATAGTATTTGATTACATCCTTCAGCAATGAAGGTGTTGCGGTACACAGAAGTCAAAGTAGAAAGTGTGCAATTAAAATCCTGTTCATTATCATCATCTTCTTGTTACACTCGCTCTGTATTCTGACAGCTGTGCTGCAGTGTTTTCTCTGTTTCATATTTTAATAATGAATTCATAGCTTTGTGGTCCCAGCTCTGTTGACTATTCATGATGTAGACACAGATGCACCCCTGAGTGCTGTATTTGGACTTGAATCACATCCCTGTGGGCATGCTGGATACAGTGTTTCCAGCTCCACGCACCCCCACGTTAGTGAATGGCGCATTCCGCTCGTTGTGATGTTCCCTCTGACTTACACTGTGTCATTGTTGGCAGGCACCACTCGGCAGCCCAGAGAGGGGGAAGTTCCCGGAGTGGACTACAATTTCATCAGCGTGGGGGAATTTCGTGACCTGGAAGAAAGTGGACTGCTGCTGGAGAGCGGCACCTATGATGGTATGTCCCAACACAACACATACTACAGCTCCAACACTATACACGGTGGATATATATAGATGGTTTGTTTTGAAGGAGGAAATCACATCTTCTGATTTTTCTGATGTTACCATGGTTAGCAAACTATCATACATAAATTTGCTTTATACATTGCTTATACCAATCACAGTTGGATTTAACATTTATTTAGCTTTTTGCTACTAAAATCACATACCAACTGTTATGAAATCCTGTGGTTGGCCGGTTTTGCTGTCACACCACAAACACACTAGAGTATACCTTGAAGCTGCAGCTTTTCAGGTGGTCTCAATGTGCATGTTTGGAGCGCATCAGAATTCAGTTGACAGTTTTCACACAGACTCTCCGAACAGGTTAGGTTTGGAAAGAAACAAGGTAGAATAGAATGAAGCTAACTCGGAGGGGCCATGAGAGAAAAACTGACCATAGAGTACAGTACAGTACATCGTCCTAGGGGACACAGCTGCAGCTGAATCCCCACATGATGCCCTGGTTATTAGTTCTCTTGTGAATTTGCTGAGTTTTGAATCAGGTCATCAGGTGAAGTCAACATATTGCACATGTCATCAGTGTTTCACAGTAATTGTAAAAGAACCCGAGATAATATTTTCCCAGGGGATTTAGTTGCAGGCCAGAGCTTCATCCTGGTCCTTTACACAATGTGTTGGAAATGTTTTGGCTGTGTAAGAGCTCTCTCTGTCCCATATCAACCCCTGGGAGACTGGCCCTTCAACCCTGAACCTATCAACCAGTCAACAGGATGAATAATGGATCTGCCCTGCCCTGCTTAATGTAACACAACTGTATTATTGTATGTGAGTATTGACAGCACAGATTCAGATGCCCTCAGTTCTGTTAATTATTAATCACCAGATTTTTGACCTCTGAGCCTCCACAGATAAGCTGTTAGATAAACTTTTCACACACAAACAGAGATCTGCAGACAGTCAGGCAGACATTCTTGAATGCAGGGAAAGAGAAGGAGAGATGTTTGGCACATAATGAATGATTTCCCAGTGGTGAGTTAGTCATTGACAGAACCGATTTGTTATTGATGCCTGTGTAGAGTAAATTGCAAAATTATCTGTAAGGGCCCATTCACGCAGAAATGCATTGCTTTACAGAAACATTTTAAACTTGTTTAAACATATTTTAATGGAAGGATGCAAGCTGAAGCATTCAGGTGGGGCAAGGGAGCAGCAGTGACAGATGGTGCAAACATGTGAAAGTAGTTTATCTTTCGTGGAGATGCTGCCTGGATTACCTGTTTCATGAATTTTACATCATCCTCTTTGGTCAAAGATGCATTTTAGGTGTGACAGATTGAATTCTATATGTGACAAACATCTCATTTGAATACATCATAAACTACCTCTTGGTGCAGCACTTTATCTTATCCCTATTTTCATTCGTTACAGTTTTTTAATCACATGCACTCTTCATTTTCTGTTGTTTTGTTGTGTTTTATTGTGTCCATGCTGCAAAAAGAATTTTCCTCTTGTGGGACAAAATCAGAACTGAACTGAACTTTGAGTGTCTCGGGCTCAGGGAAAACCACACTCCCTTCCAACCTACTTTCTCATTGCAGTCATTATTCATCTCTCTCTCTTCCTGAGCTTCTTCAGTGCACATTTCTCTGTGTGAATGAGGCCTTACTGTATCTGTTTCTGATTGAATGGAAACATCGACCTGGGCGGCCATGTTCACAGCTGTGACTAATCCTCCTGCCCTGTGAACAACAGGGGCTTGATGTATCCATGGTTAATCTGTAACCAAGAGTGACACTCACTCCCACTGCTCTGCTGGAGCCAATACTTGAGACAATGAGCGGCTCACAGATTGGTTGTCATATCGCTCACTGATACTAGAAAGTTATTTCAGAAGGCCAATATTAGAAAAAATACTTAACCAAGCATAAAAGAAGAAAATTTGTGTGTTTATGATTATTCTTCAGCTTTAATCCATTGCAGTTTCAGCTCACAGGCTTGCTCTCTGCATTCCAAGCAGGTCTTAGCAGCAAAGTTGACTCAGCTGTTGGTGGAGTGGATGGGAAAATTTGAACGGCACAAAAACAAAGAGATTAATTTGCCAGTTTTAGTTTTACAGAATGATGGAAGTGTCAGAGTGTGAGCAATACTTGTTACCTTGGCTGTGCTGAAATGAGAGTGCGTGCTGGTATGTGAATTAGGGCATATCCAATTTTCTACCCCTCACTGTGGACGGTGCAGAAAAGCCAATAGTATGAATCATTCATGACAGAGACAGGCAGCTGAAATGGACAAGCAAAATTCAAGGAAAGCAGGTGTCTCGCTGTTGAGACTCAAAGTCAGCAATGGTCAGGTCGGTATAAAGTTGATATCAGCTGGAAATACAACATTGTGTTCCCTTTTTTAAATAATACATTTTAAAACACTCTTACAAAGAGGTTCATCAAACACATTATACAGTTAAAACAGTAAAAGAAGGCAGGGTTACGCAGAGCATTTATATAGCAGTATAATATCTGCTAAAGGCAAAAACAAGTGGAACAGGAATAGTGTAAGTAGGATAAAGTAGAAATAAAACCAAACAAATTGATTGTTCACAATAAGAAAGCTTTTATATGAAAATAGGTTTTCAGATGAGGACACTGAAGTTGCTGGCCTGAGATCCTCAGATATGAGTTCCTTAAACCTTATTGCAAAAGCTTGGTCACCTTTTGTGACAAGTTGGCACTCAGGAATTGAGGGGGTCCATTGAATGGAGGGTCCCAACTGATCTCAGGTTATGTACAAGTTCAAAGGGGACAAATAAATTAGAGATATATTTGTGGCCTAGACCCTGAAGAGATTTAAAAGTCGTCAATGAAATCTTAAAATCAGTTCTAAAAGAAAGAGGCAAGGATGGGAGTAATGTGGTCTTGTTTTTTGGAGTTGACTAAAAGCCTGCTTTCATTTTCAAGTTGGAGGCAAGAAATGGCTTTCTGACTAAGACCAGAATAAAGGGCATTGCAATAATCTAGGTGCGATGTAATAAAAGCATGAATGATCTTTTCAAGGTCCACTTGAGATAGAAATGACATAATTTCTGAGATAGTCCTTCACTGAAGAAAGCAGAGTCAAACAACTTTCGTAATTTGGCTTTCAAAAGATAGGTTTGAATTAAAAAAATCACACTGAGATTATGGGCAGAGAGCTTCATGTTTGTGTTATACTAACATTTATTTAGTATGTATTCCATATGCCATTGTATCATGGGCTTTTGTTTCTAGTTATTCTATTGCAAGGTGGTTACAGATCAGCTTATAGTAGTGGAATAACATTTGGCTGGATGCCTGCGCACTCCATGTTTGCATATTAAACCAAGACTGGTGGGGAAATATTACCTTGATTCGGTGGGTAGTGCCATGGGTCAGTGCAGAAGTGCAGTGGAATATACATATACATATACAACAGTACAGAATTGCACACCACCAATGAAGCATAAAAGTCTGGGACAAAGAAAAAAGGACATGAGTTATCAAGAAAGTGCTGTAGTGCTTTCATTCTAGCTGACAGTTACAGTCTGTAGTTGTAAGCCTGCAAGCACCAATTTGACAGAGGGAAGATGATGAAATCCCCTTTGTGCAATACAAAATGTATTCCCTTTGACAATCATGGACTTTACTGGAAAAGAAATGACCATTTAACGTCCCCTTGTTTTCCTGGACCACATGCCTACAACTATTTTATAATAGAGTCTTTTTTCCATATTACAGGCTTTGTGAAGTTCTAAGGCAAAGCTGCATAGCTGTGGATTAAATAGAAGCAGGGCAACGGGCCAGAAGTCACAGAGGAGCGAGGGTGCAAAGGTGCTGTGCAAGCAACAGCTGCCCACTCCTAGGAACTGGCAAAGCAGAGGCAGGAAATATTAAGAAGTACCTCAGCTCTTAGGACTGCACTGCTGCAAACATAGGAGATGGATTTGCGTTGATATTGCAAACATACAAATAACATACGGCAGCCAAAAAAAAAGCTAAAACAAAGTAGAAAAGCAAAAGATAGAGGGATAAAGAGAGAGGGATTTGGATGGATGAGAGCAGCTTAATAAGAAAAATAAAGATGAAAGTAAAGATAGGAAGGGTGTGTAATTTATATTGGGTACCACTACACAGACTGAGGAGATGAACATAAACTAGATAGGAGGTGTATTTATGAGAGGCAGATCGTCTAACAGTGGATTGTGAAGCTGTGCACCACACACACACAAGCGCGGGGAGTAGAGGAATGCAGGGCAAGGTTGGCTTGTAAAGTGTGGGCATCCATGCCAAGCAGGGTCTGAGCTCTGTGCCAAGGCTGGAGCACAAGATGGGCTTCACCCGCCTGAGGCACTGGCAGTCGGTGATGAGGCCTGGGCGAACTGGGCACTGCCCAAGAGACTGCAAGCCCAACCTCAATGATTAATGAGGATCCCTGACTGTGGCTGGCAGGTTCAAAGAGGCAGAGGGATAAACGCAGGGAGAGGGGTTGGGGTGGTGTTTTGGGGGGGGGGAGGCTGAGCCAGACTATAAACCCTAGAGAGGTTTTCCCAAACTTCCACAATATAAGGGATGTCTCCAGTTTCTGTTTGTGTTTGAAAACATTGCTACAAATCCATTTGTAAGCATTTCACGTTGCAAAATGGCCATGACTGCAGGAATCTTTTGCTCTCTAGCACTTCCATCACAGCTTATAATGAAAGTTTATTCTGAAGGATATATTGAGATTGAGAGATGTTATGTCTCACTGCAGATATAATTCCGGTCACAGCTGAGCTCACATTTTATTCAGATTCTCATGAGTTGGAGATGAGATATGCTGGCAGCTGCTGACTTAAACGGATGATGTGATATCTATACACACACACACACACACACACACACACACACACAAACTGTATGTACACATTTTTTCTCACCCATATAAACACACATGGCCTCAGTAGTGCATATTTCAGCTTGGGGTCTCTCCAGGTGCTGCAGCCTTCTAACGGGAAGCAAGTTTTAAAAAACGCTTCTGCTACTACTTCTTACTAACAGCAAACACAACCCTGCATGTGTAACATGAGTGAATGGCTGTGTAATTCAGTGACAGTGCCGAGCAAGCATTGGCCCAGGCTGTTAAAATGGAAATGGCTTTGCTTTACACTGTCCACCCACCACTCACACAAAGCTGCGAGAAGAGCTTTACTGTAAGAATACCATGCTGAAATGATCAGTCCTCTGTGCACACTGGTTCTGCTACTGTCACCTTTGACACGACTGGCACTCGTCATTTTGCCACCTCGTGACAAAAGAGGAGCAAGATTGAAATTACACAAGCTGTCGATGAACAAATGATGAATTTTACAGTGTGTTTTTATTCGTCTAGTCATTCTACATTTACAGTAGTAAATGCTGTACAGAATAGTAGTAAGAGTACATTCTGCACCGTGAAAATTGAAATGCTCATGTAGCTACATGTTTATGAGTGGGCGACTGACAGTACAGCATATTGTCGAAGCCCAAGGTCAAAAATTTGATCCATCATTAGTGGGCAGCTTGTGGGAAGAATGATTCCTTCCAAGATATTACACTAATTCTTACTGTAACTTTTAACTTTATTTCTTCTTCCATTGTTGTAGGAAAGGAAATCTTGTGAGTAGGGCTGCATCATTATCGATCCATCTGCTTATTATTTTCATGATTAATCATTTTGTCATCATTTTCTTTCGATCGATTAATCACCTAATCTACTTGTGAGCTGATTAACTCGTGAGTGAGGAAGGTTCACCTGGTGACCTGGGGAAACACCTTTGAATCACCTTTAGACCTAAAGAGGGAAAATTCATTCATTCATCCCTAATAGAATGCAGCATGTTGACGTGCTGTTTCAGTGCCCACATCAACATAGTCATGGGGAGCTGTTAACATGGTGGCTCCCAGGCTCCTTTTTGTCCTTTTTTTCCAAGAATGAACAGCTCATTAATCTCTGGCAGTAATTGGAAAATTTGAGGTGACGACTCTGACATCATCAGGATTGCCAAAGGGTGACCAGACACTCTATTCAAATCAGGACTGATTTTAGAATTTGTCCTGGCATCCCAGTAGGGAAGGTCTTTGTCCTCATAATGAGACATTGGACATCTTTTAATGAGGCATAATTACAGTATATATCAGAATCAGAGACAGGTTGGATCAGTGTATTTTTCTCTCTTTAGTCTTCAGGTTTTAGACTTAAGTAAGGGCCTTTAGAATAAAAATATAGTTGGTGCCTCAACCCAGTCAGTCTTGTCACTTTCTCACATTTTCATTCACATTCTCAAATAAGGCATTTCTTTTCTTTCTCAACCACATTTTCTGCTAGAATGCACTGAAATAAGTTCAGTGTCTATATAATCTGGTTTTATTCTTCCACCATTTCACTCTGGTAGTCATGCCTGCCACATGCTCAGTATTATTTAATCTGATATTCTTTAGTTGTTTGTTCACTTATTTATTTATTATTTTTCTATTAGAATCACAAATATCCATCCGTTTGATCTTGCCCATTTTTTGTTGCCCATGTTGTGGCTGTTGTTAATAATTCAATCTAATCGTTGCCACTAGAGGTGGTTGAAATCTTTGATATGATAAACAAACTATATGCAGTCACATCAAAAGAAAGACAGGGGACTTTTTTGTCACATTAGAATATTGATAGGATTGAGGATTTTAACTGTGGATAATTACTGTTGTATACAGATTATACATTGCACTCAATAATCTAAATGACAGTCACACGATATTAATACTAAATGAAATGGCATTTTGTTAAAATAATTTGAAGTAAACTAAATGAGGAGCCACATGAGATTAAAAAAATAACCCCAGCTCTTTTAATGATCTTTGCCCAAAGACCTGACTCTTCAAACAGACATTTCTTTTCATTCTTTAGGTGAAGTTAAAAACATCCAGCCTCCAGTCTGTTGAGTTCTTTTTTCAGGTTGTATGGTTTCACATCCACACTGGATGATGTTATAAATTCTCATCAACAACTGCTTTTCATACTGCGGCTCATTAGTACAGTATAATTACAGCACGATCCATCTCAGTGCACTTCCTTATTGTGGCCGGTGTCTCCCAGCTCCTTGGCTAATAGGTACTTACAGAGGCTACGTGTACCTTTGTGTGAGCTTTAGAAACTGAGGAGTGCTCTGAGCAAATTACCACTTCTAGTTTAACTCCTTCAATTTGTCTTCTGTCAGTAAGCATGCTATTAATTACAAACCTAGTAAAGGATTTAATGTTTTCCATGCGGTACTGATATGAACGCTTCATGAATTAAAACAGGGATTAATGTAATTGCCTTAATCAATTTTGATGAATGACTTTCTATTTACATGCAAATCCATCTGTATCCTGTCCTGTTTGTCTTACTGTCAATATGGCAAACAGTAGTTTTAACAGGCTTTTGAAAATATTTATTCAAATGAGAGACATTAAACTCTTAGAAACAAGATTTTTCTGCGTTTTGCTTTATGTGGAATCTTAATTCCCTTGTGACAAGATTTCTTTGCCACCTCCCATCCTTTGTTCCCGTTCTCGCTTCACTCTCTTCCTCCCCGTAGACTCCTTTGTCACAGTATCTGTCCACTCCCTGATGTGCCATTTAGGTGTTACAATACAATGTTCAGCCACTCAGACACAGCTCAGTCTCAACCACGTTGCAATCCCACACAGACACCAGAGGACTGTGTTTTCACAGAACCACTGAATCAATATTTGTAACGTAATTTCCCAACTATTTTCTCACCTCCTGTTCTTTCAAGTTTTCATCCTTTCTGTTATTCCTTATTCTCTGGCATGGAGAGAGAAGGTGGTAAAGTGGGTCACCCCTTCTCCTGTAGTTGAGGAAAGACGAAGACTTGCTCCGTGGAGTAAGGCTGTTTGCTGCCTTAGGCACTGACATGACAGCAAAGGCAAGCTGATGGACTTAAAGGGGCAATCGAGTGCCTGAGCACCTACCTTGGCATAAATGCTGTAGTCACAGTTCCCAGAGGAATGAAGCAGTAAATATACCAATTCTACAGTCCAGGCTTCTTGGCTTTGGTCTGAGACTTGGGACTTCTACAGTAATGAATCATTATACAAATGAAGATAGTAAATATAACACACATAAACATAGAAATACAGCACATGAACAAAAAGATTGATTAAGAATAAAACAAAACGAAAACGTTGAATTACATAAATTAATTTATCAGAAAGGTCGTTCCATCTTGTCTTTTTGGGAAGCCAGCAAGGGTTCATGTCTCTGTTGTTACTCATACTAAGCTCATACTGAAGTAGATGTTAGGTGCAGGTTGGATCTGGGAAGACAACATGACCCTCTCTGTGAATTGGATAAGGCATATGCTACTGCGAATAAACCTTCCCCAGACCAACAGTGTGTGCCAGTAATGACAGTGATAGTGGTACCCAATGGGAACTGGCTAATTGAGGGGAAAAGCTGAGGGAAAAAACACTCCCCCTTATCTAGGAAGCTGTTCCAAAACCTGAGTTATGACAGCAAAAGCTTGGCCTCATTTTGTTCCCACTGGCCCCCACTCGGCCAGATATGATTTGTAGCAAATGATCAGACTCCCCAGTGCCTTTAAAGAAATTGGAACAATTGCTGCAGTTGAGGTGAGATGTTCTCTTCTTGATCTGGTATCAACAAAGTGTTTTTCGCCACAGCACCGGTGCTTATTTGTCTCTTCCTGTTCTGTGGTATCCTGCAAAGCCAAGAAGATTTTGACTTTTTTGACTATGTGTGTGCATTCATGGTACACATAGAAACAAATCCTCTCAGCAGGGTTGTTGCTTCCATGAGGAGCTGTTGGTGGCTTCAAACATAGGTTTCAGATTAAGATTAGAAATAGAGTTTGGCTATATAATGTTTTTTGTTGTCTCTGTCTCCCTCTTCATTCCAGGCAACTACTATGGGACCCCTAAACCCCCTGCAGAGCCCAGTCCTGTGCAGCCAGATTTAGTGGACCAGGTTCTGTTTGATGAGGAATTTGACACAGAGGTCCAACGAAAACGCACAACGTCTGTCAGTAAGATGGACAGAAAGGACAGCGCCGCACCAGAGGAGGAAGAGGAAGAAGAGAGGCCTCCTATGGTCAACGGCCTGGCTGGTGAGAGACACCACTGTCTGTTTCTTTTACTGCAATTGTTCCAGCTCGTTGTAATGCTGCTGTGCTCCACACTGCTTTTCTTCCCAGCAGTTTTTGTTTGCTCCATTAATTTTTTTCGCCCAGCAGTTCATTATATTATTCTCACAATGAGAAACAGCAGGACCTTTTTTGTCTTTCCTCCTTATCATTCTTTTCTCCAAACAAACATTCTCTGGATTAGCTGCTCTGCATGCAAAGTCAGCACTAAATTACAGCCATGCGAAGTCGAGAAGTGGCCCAAGTCTGTCTGAGATCAGTAGAAGCAATCCCTTGGTTAGAAGGATAGACTTTGTAATGGTTTGATTACCCCAGAAGGATGTCCTCACATGGTTTATAATGCAAACAGAATCAGAGCATGCTTTAGCTAATGGTGAGGCCCTTGATGTGAAAGTAGCGAGAAAACCTGTAACTACTGTGTTATTATGCAACCCAGATTCCAAAAATCTTGCGACACTGACACCTCAGGTGATAGTATCATGATTGGGTAGGAGAGGTTCATCCTGGAAAGACTCGTTCACAAGCGAGGATGGAGAGAGGTTCAACACTTTGTCAAACATATGACTGCGTAAAGGATATTGCTATGGGCTGAGGAACACTGTGTAAAACTGTTGTCAGTAAACACAGTTGATTTGCAAATGATTGCATTTTGTTTTTATTTATATTTAACTCAGCTCAACTTTTTTGGAATTGGGGTTGTAAAAAACTACAAAGGAAAGTGGTAATGGTCAGAATTTGTGCCAACATGTTAACCATCCATAGGAAATAGTTTTCACTCATCATACCATTTCATAATGTCCCCTTTTAACCAGCCAAGTGAAGAAAGTAGCAGCTTTTGGCCCTTTGCTAGAGCAGACTCCCTCAGCTCTTCTGTCCTCTGTTATGGCTTCAATGTCAGGCCTCTGACCAGCCTCAAACACACCCTGGCCTGGTGCAGTATGGCATTGCCAATCTCGGTTGTTAGCCAAATGAGCCACTCAGTTTTGTTATTAGGTGTATTTCTGTGATTCCTGAGGGTAACTAGCCAAGGACGATATGTCAAGATATCTGCAGCACAATTACCGCGAGACATTCTGTTTTTCTCTTTGAGAAATATAAGAACTTAATTGCCATTGCCGAGCTATTGTTATCACTAACAGGTACGTCACATGTATTGAATACGCTAATTTCTGATATATCAAGGAAATGTCAGTAGACTGTTAAATTCCCTGGCACTCGTGTTGGCCTGCATCACCCCATATATCTGTAAAATAAAGGCTAATTCAACTCACTAAAACTACTTGTATATATTGTATGAAGCATGTCTACCATTCACAGGAGGCATCTCTACACTGTTGTAAAGAATTGGAAAAATTGAAAAAATTGTACACAAACCTGGTCACATGCAAGGAAAAGGAATGTTATTAGTGACAAATAATAGATCAGTGGGTGCGTAACTGATCATCTCACATCTAAGAGCCAAAGAGAGAACCATTGTCAGAGGCACATCATCTCGGTGGCCTTGGGCAGTAATGAGGGCAGTGTGGAGCCCAGCCAAGAAAAAACACTCATTGTAAAAGGATGTCACTCCTAATTCTGTATTTCATGAGTTGTCTAATCTCAAATGCAGTTTCTCATACCTTTGCCAGAATGTGGATGGATTGGATTGTTAAAGTGGTCGGAATGTACAACAAAAGGGGTAGCAGAATACGTATTACCGTGCCTTGAGGCGGTTTAATAATAGTCATGCATTACTGTTAACAGACATTTTTCTTTTGTGTCCTTTTAGCATTCTCGTCAGTTTATGAAGCCCACATCTCCAACAGCCCAGTTTGTATTTCTCTGCAAGGGCTGAAAGCTGCTGTAGCCTCGAGCAAGTGTCTGTATGTAGTCATGTATTCTGACTTTATAAGTGCAGAAACCCCCTCCTGGTTCCATCATGAAAAAGAGGCCCCGATTTCAGCACAAAAGGCTTCTGGCTTCTTCTAGTCAACAGCTGTCACTTTCCATCCCTGCCATTCAATTACCCCAGCCAAACAGACAGAGCATTCAATGCCATGATGAAGCTAGGTCATACACAGCCAGATGAAAACCTGCAGATAAGAGCCTCAGCCACGCACGCACACACACACACGCACACACACCAAGATTAGGCAAATACACAGCACATGCAGCAGCCTGTGTGATACTAATAGAGTTGTGATGTGGTGCTCACGGCTGGGCTGAGGCATTGGTCAGCTCTGCCCTTGCCTGGGAGGCAGTTCCCAGTACATCGCTACTGACATGCAAATCCTATGGCAATTGCTGGGCTTCCGTCCTCTCTCTGTGTACTCTCTCTCTCTCTCTCTCTCTCTCTCTACCCCTTCCTCTCTTGTGGATGTAACCATCCACCCAGTGTACAGAGGAAGATCAGCTCGAGCGACAGCAGCAGCAGGGAGAGATGCAAGGAGCCCAGAGGAGCTCCAATGGCGCCACATTCTCACCTCCTGTCTCCGTCTCCTTCTACCACCTCCCATACCCCTACTCCCACCCCATACCTATCTCTGTCTCCTTGCCTGTGTCCCTCTCCCCATGTCGGGCCACAGAGCACAAGGACAAGGCAGAGTGGAGGAAGACGGTGCCCAGCTACAACCAGTCAGCCGGGGCTGTGGACTTGCGTGCATGGAACCCACAGGATGAAAGTCAGGAGCCCTTGCCTAAAAACTGGGAGATGGCCTACACAGAGACCGGCATGGTCTATTTCATAGAGTAAGTAGCCTCACTACTAGTACTTGCTTACATTTATTTGGTCCTATTACTCTCCCATTACATCAGCATTATGCTAATTCCACTCCCAGTACTCCCCCAATTCATCTCTTTTACCGCCAAATTTGTGGAGAGATCTGGCAGCGAGTCCTCACTGCTCCCCATCCAGCGCCGTGCTGTATCAAACCAGGTGTTTGACATGGAAGCCGTCTGCAGGCTCACCGGTGGCACTTGTGTTCTTCTTCTCGATTAAGTTCTTCCTTTATTTCCCCCGTGTTTGATGTTGGGTTTCTTGGCTGGTGCTAAAAGCAGCAGGCCTGCATTGTTTACCTGGCCTGTTAGTGTGGCGAGCAGTCAATGCTGAGCCGCTGACAGAGCCAGGTGCCGCTGCTTGCTGCTAAATCAATAGCTCATTCTGCCAGCCAAAGAAACAACAGGCTAAATGGAGCTCACCACCCCTGACCTGCTCCCTCAGTTCTGCTCTTTATGATCTCTGCAGCTGCTCACTCTTTTCTTTCTGTGGTCTAGGTATTCCTCCTTTCCTTCCCTCTCTCTATCTCTTCCGTTTACCTCAAAGCCTCCTCTGAGGTTTGTTACACTTTCACTAATATTTTAAAGGCTGCTTTAAATAAGCCATTTGATCCCAGAAGATTAGAAGTTAGCCACTCTTTCTGTTTTCGGGGGAGTTTGTTAGAGCTGGTGGAATAGCTGCTGGGTGAAGTGGCTTCAGATAGTTGCCGGTGCTAATTGCTGAATTTTCATGGTATCTTAAATGTTTTCACTACCCCTAAAGCCCCGTCTCTTCTTTCTACTTCAGTCACAACAGCAAGACCACTACCTGGCTGGACCCCCGCCTTGCCAAGAAGGCCAAGCCTCCTGAGAAATGCGAGGAAGGAGGTGAGGCACTACCTGTAGATAGATGTGGTAGTAATATTTGCATGAAACTAATGCCCCTCTGTCCCCCTCAAAAACTCTCCTCCCTCCCCACACACACTTACTCTTCATCCCAACTCCCTGCTGCATAGCACAGTGTGAGCATAAGCCCCATCCCTGCCTCTCTGAAGAGGGCACTGGCTAACAGACGGTGATTGAACAGCTGAGCAGGCCTGGTCACAGTCATGCCGGTGACACAGCACAAACCTCCAGCCTGCCCCTCTCCTCCTAATGGCTTCTGGGACACATGCAGGGAGCTCATCAGTGCAGCATCTCTCAAAAGGCAATTTTCTATGGCCCCTCTTGCGTAAAGATCTCCTCTGAGCCGCATGTGTTTGTCACACAGCAGCAGAAACTCAAGATGTTGCACACAGACACGCTGCTGGAGAGAAAGGCTATTACTTTCCAGGGAGGCTATATAACAACTCAGTGTTGCCTCCTTCTCTCCCTGCCTCCTTTACAGTGTGTATTAAGCCCTAAACACACAGTGACAAATAAAAGCAGGTCTCTTGTTCTCTATGTGTAGGTAAGCATGCTGTGAGGCTGCCAGTCAAAGCTCCATGCCTCATTGCATGTGTCCAATTGTCCATGTAGTGCCTCAGCAGCACTTGAAGTGATTTGCGTCTGCCTTTTTCCTGTCTGTTCTCCCCTCAGAGCTGCCCTACGGCTGGGAGAAGATTGAGGACCCGCAGTTCGGCACCTACTACGTAGAGTGAGTAAACTTCTTCCCATGCCTACGGTGAATTGTTGTGGAGGATATGGCTCACTGCATGCTCACATTTAGTCACTTTGTGTCTTTGCTTTTTGAGTTTTGCATCATTATATCAACATCTTCTGCAACTTAAAGCCACATCATATAGAAGTACAACCCTGATTTCAAAAAGGTTGCTGCTTGATAAAAACAGAATGCCATCATTTGCATACAAACTGTTTTTACAGTTTCACAAAGTGTTGAACCTCGCCCTGTGCCTTTCCAGGATGAACCTTTCATACCCAATCATGATACTATCACCTGTTACCAATGAACCTGTTTACCTGTGGAATGATCCAAACAGGTGTTTGTGGATCAGTCCACAACTTTCACAGTCTTTTGTTGCTCCTGTCCCAACTTGTTTGAAATGTGCTGCTGCCATCAAATTCAGAATAAGCAGATATGTGCAAAAATCACTGAAGTTGATGATGTCAGACATTAAATATATTGTCTTTGTACTGTTTATGGCATTCTGTTTTATTAATGTTTCACACCACGTTGTAACTTTTTTGGAATCAGGGTTGTATCAAATGTGATGTTGAATCTCCTTTGGACCTGTGGACCACTGTATAGGATAGTGGCATATGCTATTGTCCATAGGATAGTTTCCCACAGTCAGTCCCGCAGAAAGCAATTATGTCAGTACAGATAAGACTGGTGAATTACAGCTTTGTGTGTGAGTATGCGAAAGAGAAAAGACAGTGACAACAACAGACAATAGGAGGGAAACAGGGGTGAGATTCCATCCTGATCAAGAGTGTAAACAACAGCACAATGTTTCATTTTATTCCCATTACTGTGGACAAAGAGAGAGAGAGACCTGCAGACAGTGGGGGAAATTGGCACGTCCGTTTATGCAAGAGGGTCACTGAGAGGCTGCCTCTCCTCCATCTCTGTGTCTTTGTCTGGCAAATTTTGCTGTGAATGAACGACCAAATGTGACGATGTGACACAAAGTCTCATTATTTCCTCAACTGCCAAACAAAACATGAGGTGTGGCAATCAAGGAGTGAGAAAGTGAGACAGAGAGCAGCAGAGGAAATGAAAGAGTGGAAATGAAAGAGAGGGGAATGTTTATCTCTCCAGACTTAATGGGGAGGGTATCTCTGGGCATGAGTCAGACGCAGCAAGAGCGCAGAGTACTTTTCGTTCAATGCGCGCACACACACACACAGATACACGCATATATACCATCAGTGTCTCAGCATGTGGCTGATTCACTGTGCAGCATCAATGCATTTTGTCTTCCCAAGGTGCTGTCATGACCGGGATTTACAACAGCTAAAACTCATTACGCAGATGAACTACCTCTCTCCATTACCACCTAACCGAGGAGGTACGTTTCTCTGGGTAGCAGGAAATGTTTCAGCACACAGGTGTGATCTGCAAACCAGTAATTGTTTTTAGATTCAGTGTGGTGTAAATTCCCCAAAATATAGCTGCTGATCCTGGTTTAGCAAGGCTGTTTATTTTCAGACATGTCAAGAAAGTCATCCCTGGGCATGTAATGTGGAAAAGGGTTATACTGTGGTTTATGTCTCATTGAATCTTTTGATTCTTGGATTACAATGCATTGAGCAGATCCCATCACTGCAATGAGGGTTATCACAGCGAAGATTGCTACTGATCCTCTATATTCAATTCACTGGGCATTCAGTGTTTTATTTCAGACTTGCTCTCAGTCCATCTATATGTGTTACACTTTTGGCATAGACAGGCTGTGAATTGGTGGTTTTCATACTATATTAGAACAGCCTGCATGCTCTATGACATGCTGTCTACCCAGCATAAGGCTTAGGCGACACCCAGCCCTCATAGTCAAATCGCAGGTTTGCATGACAGGCAAAGAACAGTATCAACAGTGTGGGCAAGCTGTGATGCCCAGAGGTAAAACCACAGACGAATACAGAAGCAGAAACTTTAGCTGCCACTCAGACTGTGTGTAGTCAACTGATGTAGGTAACTGAATGAATATTAATAATAGCAGGATGTGTGAAGAGCACGCCAACAAAAACAGGATGGAAACATTATCACCTATCCAAAGTAAAGCTTCCTTTAACAACTTCTTTAGAGTTCTTGTTCATCTCATGTTTTTTTTTCTCCCTTTTGCAGCCACATCAACCAGAAGACCCAGTTTGAGAATCCAGTCATGGAAGCGAAGAGAAAGTTGAGCGTTGACATGCCCACTGCAGTACCACTGGCAGCAGCCACACCCTCAGGTAACTGCACCCACAGCCAAGCCCTCTGGAGCAGGAAGTGCCCAGGTGTTATTTACAGTAGTTCACAAGTGAGGAGTGAAATCGTTCTTGCCGTTGCTGATTTCAGTTTTGTGGCAATGGAGATGAGAGAAGTAGGGAGAAACTGTCTGTTCAGGAAATTCAATTTGATTTGTTCTGAATATCATCACCAGTTTGAGACATTATTTTAACAAAAGTAAGAATTTTGTGCTGATATAATAAATCTGTTTTTACAGTTAGGAGGAATTCAACATTATAGACATTAGTATTGTGGTTTTGCACAGATGCATAGTCAGTTCTGCAATGTTCACATTATAGGTCATGGTTTGGATTGAGGACCAGAAAGTTTTTCTCCAGCTGATCATCAGAGAAATAGACAGGAAGTGAGATCAAGCGAGATCATTGCTGAGGGTGAGAGAGGGAGCACAGAGTGACGCATGATCAGTGAATGTTTTAACTCTTTGACCCTTGATTGAAATAATTCTTAAAGAGAAATCATATTTTTATGTATTTTTTATGTAGGATGGATTGACATGAAATTGTATACAGACATATATCGTCCCCAGAGAAGAAATACTTCTTACTTTGGTGACCTGACATTTCTCTAGCTCCAATATGAAGTTAAAATTTATGCCTAATGGATGACTTGCCATTAAATTTAGCTTCAGACGTTCATGTTTTATCTATCAGGTCAAAATTCAAAGTTGCTCACTCCAGTCAGCCTCAGCTTGTGTTTGGTGCTATGTAGCAAACCCTACATATGTAACCCTAACTTACTAACATACGAAACTAAATAGTGAACTTAACCAAAAACATTAGTGTGTGCATATTGTCACTTCGGCCATAACTGCACAACATTTATTGCACATTGTTTTGAAAACATAAATAGCATAAATGGTGGCAGTCAGTTTGTAGTAACTTATCATAGAGGTGATATTAATACACAGTATCAACAGGTTGTGCTTTTTTGGTCAGTAATTTTTACATTTGGCTGTGTTTATCCTGGAGGCTGCGCAGTCGACAATGTTATGAAGACACAGATTGTGGCTTTATAGTTCAAGCTTTTTGTTCAGCGAAGAACATGGTGTTGGATGTGTTCTCCAAATACTAGAGCACTTTTATCATCTCCTTCATGCTGAGATGTCTGGCTAGATGATGTTCTAACAGTTGACAGGCTGCTGATAAACAGCCCATAGCCTCTAAAGCAATGATATTCAATTTGAATAATGGAGCAGCGCTTCACTGGGTGGCAGAATTCATTTTGACATGTAGATTATAAAATGGGGAGGACTCTGAGGTCTCTTTGAAAAGGCTTTTTGCCCCAGTCATTCACCGCAGTTCAAAGATCTCTGTAGAACAGAGGGAGAGTGGAGAGACGGAGAAGGAGAAAGAGGTGACTGTGGTTGAAAGTGACTTATGATCATAAATCGCATTTCTGCTGGGTCATCTGTTCATCATTTACCACCTGTGGTGAATGCTGCCGCTTGACTGGTCTAATCACCCTCTTCTCAGTCAATGTAAAGGTCTGAGACACCGAAACCCTGTGTGGTTGTAAAATGAGTAAGAATTATTATACACTTCTGTGCGTGCACACACAAAGCATGACCACATTAGTATTCAAACTAGCCTCTGCATTTCAGACACCCCTTGGACAGAACTGTCTGCCTCACTCTGTTGCACGCAGACCCCACCTCCCACAGCTGAGCCTCTCTGCAGTCTGTGGATGATATTGCTTCTGTGTACCACCGCCTCCAGCTTCGACTGCCTCCCCTGTGCCCGCTCTCCACCTTCCCACCCTTGTTAATGAGAATTAATGGCTGGTGGTATTGTGCAAGTGTGTGGACGTGCGTGAGGTGGCATCTAAACACTGTTTTGACAAGGATGGCTAGCCTGACCTCCGAGACAGTGCCGCAGAGCACAGGAGCAAAGCGCAGCACGATGCTCAGCCACAATTACACCGCTGACAATCCTGCCTGACATTTCATATAATCACTTCACCCAGGAGAATACAGACTGTCCCTTTGTGGCCCACAGCTTAATCAAGACCATGTAAACATGGCTTGGGTGTGCAGCCCCCTCCCCGACCCACTCTCCCCTATCTCTTTACCCCTCTGTCAATGTTGCTTTCATGGTGATCATGTAAGAAACAGGGTTGACAGTCTCTTGACATAGTGTGTGAGCATGGAACGCCTGGGCGGTCCAACGGGGCCTGTCAAACAACGTACATATGCACACATGCTCACACCTTAAATAATCATGAGGAATTTCATTTTATTGCATCTACATGCATCTACTTGTGCAACATTAACTTACATGTACAATCTAGAAAGTATCTCTGACACAGCTATGATGCAGTAATGTCATGTTAATCATACTTGGCATAATCTTTTTTTTTTCTTCTTCAGAGCAGTCACGTTTATCAGCCAATTGCGATGCAATTATGCAAATCACAATCCCATGACACATTGAGAGTGGTGTTGGAGGCAGGGGGAAATGGGGGACTTCTATCTGTACCCTCCCTAATGAGATTGATGTCCCACTATCTATCAGTGTGGGAACTGTCAGAGAAGAAGCCCAGCATGCGGGGACACAGCACATAACTCACAATCTCATAGGCTCACACTGCAGGGAAGGGCAGGCTAGGATTTAGTTAGAATTTCCTTCTTACTGTCAAGGCTAACTCTATTTCTCTCTGTCTCTTTCTATCTCATCGCTCTTATCGCGCTCTCTTTCTCACACATGCACACACACGCACGCACACACACACACACACTGTCTAATATAATTCCTTCCCTGTCTTCTTAAAAGTTGCCCCATTTACACATCCTGCAGGCACCACAAAGGGAATTTGCAATGAAAAGTTTACCTGGAAAATGTCAGGCGCATTTCAGGATGGATTTATCGCTGCAGTGAAAGGAATTGGTTGTTTACAGCGAGACTGGGGCGAAATATAGACATTTAGCAATAACTGGATGTTTATTGGCTTTGCAAATAGAGCGGCACACTCGCGAGTGTGTGTGTGTGTGTGTGTGTGTATGTGTGATTTGTTTGAGTTTGCACTTAAATTACCATGTTCTTAGAGTGTTCGTGTAATTACTAGCAGTGAGTGGTTGCTGTCAGACACGTTGTCAGTGTGCGAACGTTGTTGTGATGGAGACCAATAGCAATTTATGAGCAAGCTTTTCAGTTCCTCTTCATAACCAAGGCTCATTTTCACATCCACGCGCATGCTTACGTACCGCATAGACAGTCACAGCACGTAAACCTGTGAACTTTAGAGACGTGCCCTCATCTCGAGTATTAATGCCACTGTGACTTCATTTCACATTTAATATAAAAGCAGAATTTTAGATTTGGCTATTTGTTGGAAGACTAGAACTATGCAATATGCTCCAGCGGGTAAACAGAAGCAATTTATTATACAGTAATTACAGTAATTTGGTCGTTAAAGATATTTTCCCTGTCCATCACCTCATGTCTCTTTTTCTGCCTTCATCCCCACAACAGAAGAGCCTGGTAGAGGGGTGCGGTGCTTCACACGAGATCCGTCTCAGCTGCAGGGCACCATCCTGCAGACAGCACTTAGAAAAAGCCCCCAGGGATTTGGGTTCACTATCATAGGAGGAGACCGACCCGACGAGTTCCTGCAGGTCAAAAATGTTCTTCCGGACGGGCCTGCTGCGCATGACAAAAAGATCGCCTCAGGTAATCTTCCCTCACAGACCTATTGTTTATGAAGGTGCACTTCAGTGTCTGGATTGGCTTAGTGGTTAAATGCAATCATGCATGTCCCCAATGTAAAGTCATACAAAGAGGAATTACTAGAAAGAAGCATTAAGGAGAGACAAATAGGATTACTTGTCCAAACAAAACATAATCCTGTGTCACATTCACATGTGCTGCATACTGTTTGCATGGCATGTATGTCCATGCAAACAAAGACACTTGGCTTGGCGTCAGCATACGTACTGTACATAATACAGTTTTATGTACCCTGAGTACACACAAACAAACACATTTAGAGAAAAAACACAGAACAGGCTCTTTAAACTGTGAATGTCACATTGCTTGATCAAGCAAAGGCAAATGTTTACCGGCAGGATTCAGCGGAGCAGCTCTAAAAATAGGAAACTTCCGTCAATAAAGCACATGTTCAGTTTATGGTTGACAACCAGAATTTATATGCGGCCATATATTACAGATTTAATGGGCCTGCAGAGCGGTTATTTCTTCATGGCTGCCAGATGACACCCTGCTTATCTGAAGAATGTCCATATGACATGTATGGTACATGTAGCTTTGCCAGTCCGCCTGTAAACCAACTAGCTCTACTGTAGTAGCAGCCACCCCCATGTTAGTGGCTCTGTAAATTTCCTTTTATTGTATACATAAAAACTGCGATCACACACATGGCGATTGTAGTAATTTGAATTACTGTTAGAGTCTCGAGGTTCACATTACAGTGATATTGATTGCATTGGGTGCTCTTACAGCTACACCCATACTGCTCCTGAGAATCAACATGAAAGTGGAACAGAGAAAGTAATTATTTTCAATGTTTCATTACCCTTGAGAGGGAGGGTAATTGATTAAACCAAAAAATGAATGTAATTAATTTCATTGGGTTATAAGAACTGTAACAACTTCATGGAGCTTTCTTTCTAACTTTCATTTAAGACTTTCTGACTACAGGCCTGGTGCATTTATTGATACCAAGGATAGATTGTTTTAAGTTTCTGACACTTGCAGTACCTTTATTATTTTTGTGGATGCCTAACTATTAGATAAGTCATTAGAGGTACGTGTAATGGGTCTGAAGAGGCACTACATTAGAGTATGGAGCTCATTTCAAGAGTGAAACCTTAGCTGTGTTTGCTAGGAAAGGGTATTGATTGTGTAGGTGGTCTGAATCCTCCACTGGGCTTTTAGCCAGCTAGCCAGTCAGCAATTCAGCTGGCCATCCAGGTCTATATCTCAGCCAGGCCAGGGGTGACGAGAGTCTATCCTCTTACAGAAAGATGAAAGGAGGAAGAAGAGAACAGCATGGCAGTTACCTTGTTCTATTTTATGCTCTTGCTCGCTCTCTCCATCCCCATTAACATCTTTGAATTTTCTAAAGAGTTGCAAGAGCACAAGGAGAAGCAGATATGGATTCTACTTATGCAATCCAGCGAGATAATTATCCTTTCACTTATTCTGATAATTGCATCAGGGACATTAGTGTCTCCTCTTTTATTGTACTTCTATTAAATTTGCCTTTATGTGCTGATGTAGTGATCACTTTCCCAACTGTCAAATTTGGACATTTCGCAAACGTGTAAAAGTTCTTTGTTCTTCAAGGTGATGTGATCGTGGACATAAATGGGGCGTGTGTGCTGGGGAAGACTCACGCTGATGTGGTCCAGATGTTCCAGTCCATCCCGGTCAACCAGTATGTGGACATGGTCTTGTGCCGGGGCTACCCCCTGCCTGAAGACTCCAGTAGCAGTGAGGAGGCCTCAGGAGGCCTCTGCACCTCCAAGGACACTTCCCCTTCCCCATCAACCTCTACGCTGCAGGACCCCCACTACACAGTCCCAGATGGAGGAACCCTCCCCAGGCAGACTGCTGCAGTACCACCCATGACCAACGGAGGACGCCACCATCACCATCCTCATCCTCACCACCACCACCACCTTCCCCACGTCCCGAAACAAGAAGGCCATGACCCCACTCTGTTACAGCCAGAGCTGGTGAGCGTGCCTTTGGTGAAAGGCCCCGGAGGTTTTGGCTTTGCCATTGCAGATTGCCCCCTGGGCCAGAAGGTGAAGATGATCCTGGATGCCCAGTGGTGCCGCGGCTTGTTGAAGGGTGACGTTATCAAGGAGATCAACAGACAGAATGTGCAGACGTTGAGCCACTCCCAGGTGGTGGACATCCTCAAAGACCTGCCCGTGGGCAGTGAGGTCAATGTGCTGGTGCTTCGAGGAGGTGAGTTGGCAGAAGTGAGAGTTCACATGGCTGGAGGTGTACACTGCATCCACAGGTACACCTGCAACACTGAACTAATCCTTTGAAGTATGTCGCAGCTGGCGGGGTTACAGTGCTGATGCTGTGACATCTCTGTTGTTAAATCGCTGCTGTCTATATTAATCTGCTCAGGTTACTGTTCAGACAACAAACAAGTGTTCGAACCCAAAGATAGTCTAGTGGTTTAGTGTGTTTCTGAAATCATTTTTAATCCCCATACAGCCTGTTTTCTGTCTCTCTCTCTCTTCCCTTTTTCCCAAAAGAAAGTATTGAGCTAAACAACAGTGGTGTGAAGCCCACCCACTTACATTTTTTAAGGGATAAAGCTGCAATGTTAGACCAGTGATAAAGGTCTACTTAGCTGAGGCCAGATTTAACATAACATGTATAGTTCTTTCAATTATAAATAACAGGATGGATTGTGGCGCTCTGTTGGTATTGCTTGAACACACAGTTTCTCCCAATGTTAAATAAAGCAATTTCATGCTCCGGTCCACACCAACTCTGCATCATCCAGCGTGCACCTTCCCAAACAGGGAGGAAGTCATGCTTAGTCACATGGTGAGCTGTGCTGGGAAGGAGAAGAGACATGTCAGTTTCAGTGATTCACTTGCTGCTTAGAGAGATAGAGAGAAGGAAGGAAGGAGAGACAGAGCATGGTGGGTAATCATTGCCCTTCTTCTTACTTCAGGCTTTCACTGATTTGAAGGGCTTGTTCCTTTTTGCCTGTACTGCAGTGCAGTAGCCTAGATTCGAGAGTCAGTGTTGCACCCACATATCAGATGTACTCAGCTGGGCCCTGCTCTGAGCTCTAGGAGCTTGTCCTGTGTGTGTGTGTGTGTGTGTGTGTGTGTGTCTGTGTGTCTGTGTGTCTGTGCGCTGCTCTTATTAACTTTTTGCCCATTTGTGTCATCCTTATATGCATTTTTTGATGTTACATGTCTATGTGTGTGTGTGTGTGTGTGTGTGTGTGTTACTGCTTAAAACAGAGCAGGAGATCACAGCTTTCCAGGACTAAAAGGAACAGTGCTGCAGGGCATCCCTCAGGTCACCCATAGACCAGGATTAGGTTAGGCTTTACTCCCAGCCGGGGGCTAGAACTCCCTTCCAATGACAGCAGCCGAGAGACATGAAACAGGAAATTATTTGGCCCTGATCTCTGTTCTGGATTTAAATCTGGAAATGAGACATATTTTACCCTTTCCTGAGCAATATGTCCTGCACTCAGTGCCTTAGATATGAAAGGACCAAAGAGATGCAGTCAGTATTTTGCATTACAAATATTTAAAAAGAAATGAATTAAACTTATTTCAAACCCTCTCTAGTAAACATTCATTTCATTCTGTTGATGCCATTCAGAAACTGGTTATGAAAAGCTGCAGACAGTAAGAGCATTTACCATGTTCTAGTTTGTTTGCGGCATAAACAGCTGGCAGGTTTAACCCAGAGGAGTACATGTTTCCCAGGGCTTGGGGTCACCTCTGTGTCTCCCATCCTGTAGTGACATGTAAACCGTTTTCGCTCCTGGAGTATACTGCCCCCTCCTGGTTCAATTACACTGTGACTCACTGACAGAGGAAAACTGTCAAAAAAACTCTTCTAGGCATCAACTTCACTAAGTGTATGCAGAGTGTGTCCACATAAGATGTGGGAGAGGATGCACTGTGAAGCGTGAGCACTGAAGGCCAACGGGCCTGTGGAGTGAAGAAAAACACAAAGTACGACTCATCCTTGAAGCCATGTGTATGAATAGACATGTGATGTTGTTTTCTTAATGAATTGAATTTATTGATTAATATCTGCTTCTACCTCTCTGCTTACAGGTCAGACGTCTCCTGTGAAATCACTAAAACCAGTAAGTTGAAGGAAATCTTTGTTTCTTCATGTTGCAAAAACAAACCAAGTACATACTGATGATACAACTGCTGCTGAATAATTAAACAGAAAAGGTTTTAACTTTGTCTTGGTTACCCGCAAGCACTGCTCAGTGTGTGTGTCTGTGTCTGTGTGCTGTTGTTGGCTACATTATTCAGTGAGCCCACATTAGCCAGGCTGTTATTTCTGGAACTGCATGTGGGTAAATATGCTGGCTCCTGGCAAACAACAACTTAACATCCCTCTGCGTATGGGTGTTTAAGACGATAGGCCATGTTCAACAGCTTGTTCCTGTGCTGCTCCTCCATGTTGCACTCTTAAAATAGAGAAAGGAGCTGAGGCAGCAACAGGCTTACTCATACTGTTTTATTCGTTCAACACAGAATCACAATGTGTGGTTGCACTATTTTTAAATATGAAGACTAGTGCAGTAGTTTGGGATTATCTTTCTGGAGGGGAAGCTCACCTTAAATCTTTCCTGCCCTCACTACATTTCTGTCTACTACATAAATTATTGGCATAAAATCAGAGAATATATCATAGTATCTATTATTAAATAAGGTAGTATATTACACAAGGATAGACTATATTTAGAGTACATTTATTTTTGGATTTTCTGCCTTACAGTTAACTTACAGTACAGGTAATTATCAATCCAAAGTCAAATTTTCCCTTTCTGTTTATCACTACATCACAGCTCTTGTTTCTCCGTTGCAGTGCACAGCTCCCATGTCCCAAGCCATATCTCAGCCCACTCCTCAGCAGGTGCCCCACACCGTACCCCAGCAGCTGCCCCATCCATGCTCCCAGCCCATCACGCAGCCGCAACAGCAGGAGATGATGAGCAGCACAGAGACCATCGGTCAGCCCTGCGAGGTGCCCCCCAATCCGCTCCCCTTCCCCACCAACACCATGCGCTCATCTTCGCCCAAACCGGACGCATCCGAGCTCTACCTTAAGTCCAAGGCCATGTTGGACAGCAAGCGTAAGCATACACGATGCAAAGCATGAGTCAGGACTTGCAGCTTTTTTAAATTATTATTTATTATTCTCGTAATGTCTTTTAATCCATCAGGTAGATAATGTATTGTCGATGACCATCACAAGTTGCCAGAGTCTAAAATTATGTTTTTAAAATTGCTTGTTTTGTTTAATCAAAATCAATTGGTGATACATTTATAATAATATGAAACAGCGCAAGTGTTTTCTGTCAATCAACTTAATTTGAATCATTTAATCACTCTACTCATAACTTTAAATTATTTTATTTTGGCTGACAGGAAAGCTAAAGATGTAGTGTTATAAAATAGTCTTTTGTTATTTGAATCAAATGTTTCTTTAACTGATTAAATAATTGCATACATTGCTGGCCTTGACTGCAGTCTTAGAACCAGTGCATTACACACACCCACATGCCCAGCAACACGTAACAAACAAACAGTGTAATTAATGTGTTTTATCATTCATGGCTGTTTTGAATAAAGAAATTTTCATCTCTCCTCTCCTCTCTGCAGCTCCTAATACCAAGGACCTGGACGTGTACATCAAAAGGAACCAGGAGTCAGGCTTTGGCTTCAGGGTCCTCGGAGGAGAGGGGCCCGATCAGCCGGTAGGTCGCAGCCCTGGCGTTTACAACCAGGCTTAGCGTGGTGCTAGAATCCCAAACCCTCAGATACTAGAGAGCATCAGTCAGCAAAGCAAATCAATATTTGAGCTGCATTCAGTTACTTAAACAGCCTGAATTTCTTGTATTGCTCTTGGACAAAGAGGAAATAGCTCTTCAAAAAAATGACAGCCTAAGAACCTCTGTTTTGTACTTAAGAAACAAGGTGTCAAATGCTCACAGCAACTGAGAGGATTTCAACTGATTATTTGCCATAATGCCAGTCAATCTTGGTGCTTGCTCAGATCAGTGTGTCAAGCTGTTTCTCTCTTATCCTCTCGCTTCCACAGGTGTACATCGGTGCCATCGTGCCACTCGGTGCAGCAGAGAAGGACGGGCGCCTGCGAGCAGGGGATGAGCTGCTTTGTATAGACGGTGTGCCAGTCAAGGGCAAATCGCACAAACAAGTGCTGGAGCTGATGACCAACGCTGCACGTAATGGCCAAGTCATGCTCACAGTCCGCAGGAAACTGGCACATTCAGGTGGGTCTGCTTTTGAATAATCAGCCCCACATTTCTCTGAGAGCACTTGAAGCTTTTAAGCATGGTTCCTTGTTCAGATCAGTATGCTGGAGGAGGACCTCTGAGCATAAGCTTTGATCTGGGATTTTTTTCTCTAATCCTTTAAATTTGTTCTGGATGACTTCCTTGCGGATAAATCTGAATAAATGAAGTTCGACCAAAATTGACTTTTAGGCTGTTATTCTAAGCAGACATTTCCCTGAAAAGAAAAATAAAGTTTTGAAATAGTATTCTGTATTTACTTTAATCGCAGGGGAAAAAACTGGCTCACAATTAACAGTGGAGGTTTGCTCTTGTGTTTATCTGTCGAGGCTGATTGGAGTTGTGTGAAGGGCAGTGAAGATTAGATCAGCCGGTGGAATTGATTTACATCTCAAAGGAAGGAAAAAAACATGCTGAGTTTTCTTTTTCGACAACACAAACCCCTGCTGCATTCAGGCTTGTTTACCCCCACAAATATCCACTCCATGAATAGTACAAGCACTTTTTGTAATTACTTTGGATTTGATGTATTGCAACAACAGCTTTGATCACATTGCAGAAATTAAGCATCAATCATGTAAGGGTTTATGCTTTCAAAGCAGGGGTTTAGAAAGAGATTCCCTGATGCCGGCTGACAAAACAGCGACTCAGCAAAACAAACATACAATGAGGAGAGATTGAGGTAGATCAGCCTGTCTTATGAATAACAAATTGTAAAGGGCTTTCATCTCAAGTGTAGAGTTGACAGTCTTTTATTTTTCACGTGTGCAATAAACACGGTGAAAAGGATGTCTTCAGTAAAGCCGCTGTGTTTTGGATTATTTATCGAAGGATAACAAGAATGACAAACTGGGAACATTTTGATGGATAATTGTTCACGGATTAAAATGTATGTCAGCAGCTTGTTTTGTCCCATTGGTGAAAGTGACGAATTGTAATGTCATTTGCCATCTGAGCCAACCCTGCCCTTACAAAAATGATGAATAGAGCTAGAGTATCATTACCAAATTGATTTCATTTTGTAACCAGTTGAGAAGAGCTGTTTCCAAATGCGTGACTGTGAACATCCCTTCATGTTTCTGTGCCATGCCATTTGTCAGATGGTGATGGGGAGGAGGAGAGCAGTCAGCAGCCCCAGCAGGTAGCGTCCGCCCTGGTCAACAGCTCTCCCAAGATGCATCGTGTCGAGCTTCCGAACACCGTCCAGCCTCTTCAGTCCTCTCGGCCAGAGTGCTTTGATGTCACTCTGCAGCGCAAAGACAACGAGGGCTTTGGCTTTGTTATCCTGACGTCAAAGACCAAGCCCCCACCTGGAGGTCAGATATAAAGAAAAACACATCTTATATACAACTTTACAATAAAAATCTAAAAACCACAGTGAGCATGCCAGAAAACCTCCATCACCGCATCATTGCTGTTATGAAGACAGCTTTCTACCATTTAAAAAACATTTAGTTAGTTAAGTTGTGAGCTTTCTGTCCCAGGCTGACTTCAGAAATCGGTCCATGCATTCATCTCCATCAGATTAGATTACTGTAATGCCCATTGTCCAGGTTTCCCAAAAAAACAATAGGTAGGTTCCAGCTCATCCAGAATGCTGCAGCCAGAGTGCTAACTGGGACTAGGAAAATACAACACATTACATCTGTACTGAAAACACTTGCAACAAACTGCTTGATGACCTGAGATCTGCTGCTACTGTATCTACTTTAGAATCAGTCTTAAAACATTGCTTTTCTTGAAGGGTTTTGCTAGTTAGTGTTAGTGTTCACCATTTTGTCTGGCTTTTTTCAAATATTAGAACATATTTCACTGCATTAGATTTGTAATTTTTTTGTATGCACATAACACATAATATCTTGTACACCTTGTACACCACGCAGCATCTTTGTCCCTGACCGCACACAGAAAGACTGCAAAACGCCTTGTTGTTTGACAGTGATACCTTGACGTTGGGTTTATTGAATCAGTGCTGCTCAAACATGCAAAAACAACAGTTTGTCATTTGTCTGTGCTTCCTTGTTTCAGTTATACCTCACAAGATTGGCCGTATCATTGAAGGAAGCCCTACAGACCGTATAGGTCAGATGAAGGTGGGAGACCGTATCTCTGCTGTCAACGGCCAGTCCATCATGGAGCTGTCGCACAATGATATCGTCCAGCTCATCAAGGATGCCGGCAATTCTGTCACCCTCACTGTTGTGCCTGAAGATGGTAGGTGGACGCAGAGATAGTCTCAGTGCTGTGAAGCTGATTTCCAGAAAGAATATCAAGGTTTTTTTCTGGGAATAAGATAAAGGGAATGTTGAAAATGAAATTTCAACATTTACATATGATGAGTCAAAAGGAGATTTTGACGTTGTTACATGGCATCCAGTAGAAGATCACAAGATCTGCTACTAAATGGGCATGTTGTATGAATTGTTTTTACAGACAGCGCTCCTCCATCTGGAACAAATTCAGCCAAGCAGAGCCCTTCGGCGCAACACAGAGCTATGGGCCAACAGCCTCCCAGCTATCCAGACAGGTACACGAATAAACACACATTCTCCCATGCAACCGTTCCTCTCAACACTGAGTCCAATGGAGACAATCTAATACAGGTTCTGCCATTTCAACCATAAATTAGCCCCAATTCTCTCAGGCTCTGGTTTGTGCGACAGTGCGGCCCATTACCATCTCTTGTGGCCTGCGCTCTCCTTGTTATCCAGAAAGACAGAAAATCCCCCAATGGTCACTGTTTGGATGCAAAGCAAAGAAAAAGAGACAGATTAATAGGGAGTCTCTCTTGCTCTTTGATCTTTCTTTTTAAACAAGATTACCTGTGTCAGACTTTATAATCCATTGCTGCAGCAGCAGTTCTCCAGCATAATTTTTCCACCCGCTCCGTTTCGCTTCTCATTAGCATGTGTTTCCCCTCTTCTCATTTAGCCCTCTGTCTATTCCTCAGCAGCACCCTCCCTCCTCTCCGTCTAATCTCCAACACATGCCTTGGGTCAGCCCTGGCGAGATATGAGCTGAGGCTGTCAGTTTGGCTGCCTGAAGTGTGCAAACTCTTCTCCATGCCAGAGCTGCTAAGAAGGCCTAGACTCTTAAGATAGTGTATCGGCACAGCTAAGTTCCCACAAAGGCATTGTAATGAGCTCTGTGAAGCATTAAAGTATGCCCCTGATATCCGCCACTGAACTGTGAAAGCAACTTGGCTCTTTTTTACGTTGCTCTCTGCATTATATAATGAAACCAACAGAAAGAGGTTAACGTTGCTGTAATGATGGCATGACAGTGTGGGGATCATAGTGGACACAGCAACAGGGGAAGAGTATGAGGTTTATTCTCTACTTCACAATGTAGAACATCGATACTGTTTATGTGCTGCAGCTCACATACAGGCATTACTGCTAGTTGTATGAATTTGATCATATTGAAACATGTCTTTATCCATTTTATATGGTATGTAATTGCTGGCATCCAATTCTCATCTCAAGAAGAAATCTTGTGCCATATTGTATTAAAACACTACTAAATATGTTTCATATCTACAGTATGTCAGTCACATTATAATGTGTCTGTGGTCTTTTCTGGGGTAGGAATGGTGACACTGTCCTACCGAAGGAGACGGGAACCCTCATCATGTCAGGCTCTAAGCAGGTAACTTAGTCTTTCTGCTCTGGTGCAGCATTGTAATAAATTCTAAATCTGCAGGCTGCCCTTTTCAGCCACTAGATTAAAATACATATCAACAAATGTAACAGTGATTGTCCAGGTTTGACTGCTGACTGGGACCTGCATGTCTGTCACGATGTGCTCTGGTCCCAAAAGCTCATATTCTTGTCTGTAAACTGCAGGGCTGTTTTGTGGTGGAGCTGGAGCGCAGCCAGCGGGGCTTTGGCTTCAGTCTGAGAGGAGGGAAAGAGTATAACATGGGCCTGTTTATCCTGCGACTGGCTGAGGACGGACCTGCTCTTAAAGACGGCAGGATACATGTGAGTTTTTTTTTTGCATGTCTGTCTCTCTCCTTAAAATAATCTGGCTAATATGACTTTGCACTATTGCACTTTAAATTGAATTGACAGGTCTCACAGGGGTTTTCTCACGGGTTTTGAAAATCTGACACTGTGGCTCCCCTCAGATGCACCTTCCGACTCACCCTATCAAGAAGTTAAAATAATTGGAAATATTTGTCACTCCTATTATTTATTATATATTATATATTATATTATATTATAATATTATATATTATATTTTTTGTTTGTTTTATTTCTATCTAGGGGATAATCATGTTCTAAGCTTTGGAGCTACATGATGTGTGGGCTTTGAGGGATGTAGACAGGAAGTATAATGTTGCGAAGTGGCACCACTTAAACTGTGCTGAATTCGCTATGAGCAGTTCCTGTTGAAAATGGATGCACAAACAACTAACACTGAATCACTTTGATACTGAACTACTAAAGTTTTGGAGTTAAAAGAAGCGTCTCTTTTCTTTGATTTAAGAGCGAATTTATAGACGTAATTGACATTGGAAAATGATATCCTTCAGTGTAAGCAAAATTGTAGCAGTCAGGCACAAAGGGTTTTGAAGTACCTTCATTTCCTCAATGAGCTCTGTGTCTTGGCCTCTGCTGCAGCTCCAACTGCTGACCATGTTGATAATCAGGCCAAAAGGGAGCCAAATGACGATAACTAAATTCCTCTTGTTAAGATAACACGGGCATGCACCTGTCCCTTTCACCTCACGTTTCTCTGACTGCGTCTTGCCTTTAACATTCTTGCATCCCAGGGGAGGTGTGCCTCACAGTTTGAAATAATCTGATCTCACTCAAAAGTACAGTAACTGCACTTACTCTTGTTTGGTAAATTCTGAATGACCCCCTGCTTGTGGCATGTAAGAATGGACTATGTCTCCACTACAGGTTGGAGATCAGATAGTGGAGATCAACGGCGAAGCCACCCAGGGCATCACACACACTCGGGCAATTGAGCTGATCCAAGCAGGAGGCAGTAAAGTTCACCTGCTGCTTCGACCTGGCCAGGGCTTGGTCCCTGATCACAGTGAGTGACTGCCGAGAGCTGCATGCATGTACACACATTGTTGCCACTGCATATACAATAGATCAATGCGATGGCATATTAACCATACATATATAGAAGCTTTTGTATGGATATGCTTGATAGCAGGGTGCTGAGTTTCTTTATTCTCATGCATGTGTTGCGAGCTTCTCTCTTGACCGTTTCTCTCCTCTCATCCTATCTCAATACTTCTCTCTTGATCTACCTCTTGTGCTTTTTATCTGCTCTGGTTTTCTGCACTGGCACGGCTGTCTATTTCTACCTATTTATCTTTTCCTCCTATAGGTCTGAACTCTTCTTCCACCCTGTGCTTCTACATGAAACCAGAGCATCACTAAAGGCCTCACTGCTTTTCTTGGTCTGTCCCTAATAACCTTGGTAAAGCTTGTATTCCTCCTACTTTTGCCTCTGACCCTGATTCATCTCCCAGATTTAAGTGTTGTTCTCTGTCCCTTCCTTCATCCCCATGATCAATCTGAAATAGAGCAGTTATCTGTGACTCAGTAAACACTCATAAGCAATGTATCATAAGCAGAGTTACTCTTCCCCCTTAGAGGGCTGAACCAAAGCAGTGAGTCCTAGAAGAACGAACAGACCTGCAGGAGTGCTGGGAGGCTTCAGAGCCCCGCAAGTTATTTTTTTTATGGGTATTACAAAACCTTGGATGCCACTGAACACACACCTCATCCTGAGCGTGAATGATGATGGAGACGTGAAGAAAAGAATTTAACTAGATATTGATCAGTGAGTGACAAGAGGTAAAAGGATTGGTGTGCATTCACTGGCATCAACCTTTCAATCCAAAGACCATATTAGAATGAATTTCTATGAGTTGTTGCTCCTAGAAATCCAAAAGCTCATTTCAGCATCACTAAGTCCATCACTCTTCTTTTTCTCTCTCTGGTTTTCTGCTCCATATATCTGCTCTCAATCACAGCTGTGCAATTCTTATCAGCTTGGGGGGGAAATTGAAATGTCAGTGTTGGGTGAATGCCAGCACCTTTCCCATTGATGGCTGATACATATCTCAAACAAGGCAACTATTTAGGGGTTTATTACAAAGGGTTATTACAGAAGGCGAACAAGGTGGAAACATCTTTTTATCACGATATTCTGCTTCTGTTGCATGATCATTTTTAATTATCCCTAATTTTTGCTGAATGTGTGAAATAACCAATGTAAGGGACATTTTAGCTTCTGCAGTTCCTTAGAGTACATAGATTTTTGCTCTGCTAGAATCTTTTCTTACTCTCCACTGTTTGTTTCTCAGGTTCGAAGGACAAAGCGACCATTCCAACCTCAAGCTTTCCCAGACTATCTGTATCTGATGGGCAGTCATCTCCAGCCTCTCCATCCTCTGTCTCCCTCTCTACCTCGGAACTGTCTCCATCTTCACCCAAAACAACTGCCCCTGATGAGTTCTCCGGTGGGGATCCCCGGGCATCCGGATCCCCTGGTGCCGGGCAGGAGCATGGCAGGCAGGCTAACAGATCAAGAGGACAGCAGCTCTCTCACCACAACCATAAGCACACCACCAGCCCCAGCACCCAGACCAGAAAACCAAGCAGGAGTGACTCCAAGCCTGCTAGTCCCATGAGAGCCACTGACGGCTGGGCAGATCATGTAGAGCACTCACCAAGCCCCAGAAAAACAGAGCGAGGCCGCAGCGGATCCTTGGAGGATATGAGTAAAGAGAGAAAAGCCCAAGGGCAGAGAGACCACCGCTCCTCTAGCCCCAGGAAGAGCTCCAAGAGGGAACACGACCCTGCTGTGCCTTCGAAGAACCTGGTGGAGCCCCAGAGCCCCAGACGTCCAGCTGGCCAACAGCCTAGCATTGCCTACGGAGAGGGGAAGGACAAGAGGTACAAGGAGGAGGATGCAGCCTACTGGCAGGAGAGGGCGGCTACAGAGAGTAGAGACAAAAGCTTGGGGACTGGTGAACGCCACAAGAAGAGCAAAAGGGCTGAGCAAGAGGCAGTGGGACAAAAATCCTATTCCCAGATGTACAGGGAGAGGGCAGGGTCAGATGCCGATAGTGGCACCCTGAGTCGGAGGAGCAAGTACCACGGGCCAACTGAAGAAGTGAATAAAAAGGACCCCAGAGGTTCCAGCAGTAGCATCCAGGACCCCAGCTGCAATGGGACCACTACCAGCAAGAAGGCTCCCATCACCCCTGGTCCGTGGAAAGTTCCCAGTTCTGCCAAGATCCAGTCCCAGGCAGACACAACATAAGCGGATATCTGATATCCTTCCAAGTCTCTCTTCATATATGAAGAGAAAACTGAGCCTCCGGAAGACAGACATTGAAAATGGAAGGATTTTTTTTATTTAGCAATCTCGGAAAAGGACATCACTGTGTAACCAGCAACATGGCTTCTCATTTCTTTTTTTTTTTCACCCAGTTTGCCTCGGTCAGTTTGCATTAAGCTGCTGATGTCAGATCTGACATGTGTGCTTTTACCTACAAGAGTATTTGTACTGTAGGATGATGTGTGGACATGTGTGTTACAGGTTGGTTCTGAGTGTGATTTTTGGATGTGAAGTCTATTTTGTGCCAATCAGGGACTCCGGTTATATGGAAGCTGCTCTGTATTGCACTCACTGTGAGACTGTTTATGATGAGATGAACTGCTCTCCCTGTCTAACCGCCTCAATGAAGGATACCTCTTTTTGTCACTTTGAAGGTTTAGGACATATTCATGCAATCACTCAGCTTTTCCTCCTGCCGAGATTGATTAGCTGTTGCTGTCACTGATGGATGCGCTAAAAAGTGAGGCTGGTGAGTTCCTCCTAAAATCGCCTGCAAAGGGTGACAGAGTGTCTTCTAAGTAATTTACTGTCCTGGTTTTTGAGAGCCTGACTCGGGTTGTGAACTGTATGTGTGACTGTATTCATACACAAGACGCTGAAACACTCTGAATCCATTAGCTTATCAGAGTGTAGATGGAGCTTTGTATACATCAGTCAGCAGACCAGATACTTGTGGTTATAGTTCTAATGTTTGTTACACGTGTGTTAATAATAAAGCATAATGTAATTTATTGAAATTATATGTAAACAAAATCATTAGTACACATCCATTCTGAGTCATTTCACTTTTGATGTGAACTTAATGATAGAAATAGAATGTGTAGATAATGAGCATCACCATCAAAATTACTAACACTATAAAAACAGCAATCTATACATTCTATTTTGAAGATTTCATGGTCTGTAAACTGTCACACGAGCCTGATTCATAATGTTGTCTACTGTTAGCAGCTCTGTATTTTAGGTCCTCTGGCTATGTGTGTATGTATACAAGCTGAATGGTAGGCCTATGTATTTTAGATATCGCTGTAGCATCGACTATACTTAATCCAAAACATATATTATTTAACAAAGTGATTACACATATATTAACATATAATTTAGATGAGTTGAATTAACAGAGCTTGATTGTAAGAAGTGAGACCTCTGCCTTCAACTTATTAAGAGATATTTGTATTTTTATCATCATAAATGTAGGCACAAAAACATATCCTTTATCCTTATTCTAAACCTCCAAATCTATTTTTGATCTTTTTTTTATTTAGTGAGTGACCCTTAATGTGAGAAAAAAATAATATGTACATTTTTGCTTAATTGTTAATCATTACCAACATTGTGGCTGTCACATTTGTGTTATAAATGAAGCCAGACTCCTTAAGAAGTTAATTTTCCACATAAAAAGGACAGTCAACGCAGTATGCTGCCCTTTGGTGGTTGCACACAGTGCATAATGTGAAAATGGCTTGACTGCTTCTTTGTGAGTCTTATTTGAAATTACTCGAACAGGGATTTAAGACCCAGATGAGAACATACTTCTTCTTTTTTTTTTTTTATTGGGATCAGTTGTGCCCTGCTCTGAAGACAAAATTTAGTGTTGTTTCAGTGTTGCTACTGTGGAGTACAGAGACATCTAGTGGTTCATAAATTGATCTTCACAAATTAGTCATTGCTTGGTCCATACCCTCATCAGCCTGTTTAAGGATGTACAGAAGTTAACACATGCATCTATTGGTCTGTGAGACCACTTACTAATTTATTGTCCACTTTATTGTTGATATGACGGGCTACTGTATTCTTTACTGTTCATGCCATTACCATGTATAATACTGTGGCCTTGCATTGCTCCAACGTATATTAAAAAAATCTTTTAGTTTTGACATCATGGTAGTTGTAAATGTTTATAAATTGTACAGCACCTGTATAAATATTTGCCTTCATGCAGGAAAAAATCTCTGTAAATCGTTTCATTATTTTTTTAAGGGAAGTGAGAGGAAATGATATAAAATGGGTGAAAAGAAATAATCTGGTCATGGCATACTGTTCATGCACTGATAAATAAAGGTTTACTGAATAAACATGACTCAGGAAGTTTCTTTATTTTCATTGATTTAAAGAAGCACATGATATTGATTCTATTGATCCCGTACTTATCAAACACAAGCTCCCCTCTGCCTGCAGTTTATTTTGGTGGGTGGTTCTCACTTTATTTGAACTCAGACTGCTGAAGCTTCATACTATTTTAAGACAAATTTGGAATATATGTTTGCACAGAAAAAGAACTTTGGATCTTGTTTCCTATCATTTACACTGAAGGCACATTATAAGGAGACTAGTATAAACAAGTAGAATTAATAACAGCAAGCAGCTTTAATAACTGTTTCACTGTAGCATACATACGTGGACCTGATTATTATTTTCAGAAAATGTGTGCACATGTCCTTTAACACACATCAGCCTTGAAACATCTCAGTATTTTAGTTTTATAACATTAATCTGTTCTTCACATTGATAACATGTCTCTGTACTGTAGGAAGAAACGCTGCCCTCTACTGGCTGCGGTTAAATTCACCATGACGTCAGCCGAGCAGAAGTGAGTGCGTGCGAGGCTGCACGCGTTCAGTACATTACGAACTACAACGCCCGTGACGCTTTGCTACATCAACAAACTACAAAACCCATAGCTGCCTTGCCTACGCGTGCGCAACAGAGCCGAGGGGATAAAATAAACTACAAATTAACGGCAAGAGGACTACAATTTTGCGGGCACATGCGCAGTAGGAATTCAGAGTCCTTTAAATGTACTGTACGTGCAAAGATGGCAGCTCGAGTCGACTTGCTCCGTGGGAAAGTAGAAGAAGAAAGGCTGAGACAGAGTCTGGAGAGATTCATTAAAGAGAGGAAGAGGAGGAAGAGGAAGGACGTGTCGCCTTCTGATAAACGAGACAAGTCCGAGAAAGAGGCGAAGAAAGTGAAGCTCCATCAGCCCGCCGAGCACCGGCTCCACCAGCCGCCGCAGCTGCCGCAGAAAGCCCACAACTTCAGCCCAGGTAAACATGTCCTGCACAGCCACAAACACAGCCACCACCATCACCACCACCACAGCTTCACCGGCGGCCCAGAGAAGAGCCTGCAGCCGGCCCCGCCGCCCCCTCCGCCGTGCCAGCTGCCGAAGAAGCGCTCGGTGCCGCCGGAGCCACCTGCGCTCTTCACTTTCACGCCCCTCAAGATGGTCAAGGCCAAGCCGCAGGATTTCAAGGAAAAGCACCGGGAGAAAGAGCCGAAACTGAAGCTCAAGAAGGAAAACACCGAGGCAAATGTGAAGCACGCTGAACTGAAGAAGAAGAAGGGTCAGTTTATTATATTATATTATATTATACAAAAGAGCAGCATTACTTATTTAAAATGATTGGAATAAACAGTGGGATCAAAGCGTATCTGTAATATTTTCATGTAAAGTCTGAGGGTTGAAGGTTGGAAGAAATTATGACATGTAAAATGAAGGAATATTCAAGACTCTGCACTATTTCTAGGTCAATAATCACATGTAAGCACATTTGGGACCAAATATGACCAATGTTCCTGGAGTTGTTTCCCTTCTTGTAAACATCTTTCACTTTGTCAAAGACTTTGGTCCTTGGACATCACTTTGGGAACCCTTAGAAATATACAGTATACTCTGCCTGATATTTTCAGCTAAACCTGGAAATAATCAGAAAGTTTGAGGATTCAGAGACATTAAAAACACTAAAAGGTCATGACATGTAAAATATTTGAGATTCTGCACTATTTCTAGGTCAGCAATCAAATTTAAGCATATTTGTCTTATTGACCAACTTTGGTACAAACGGTCAGATTTCCTTGAGTAGTATCCCTTCCATTGAAATATGCATTGAGATGACACTCTGGATTTGATCGACTCGACTTGCAGCCAGTGTTCACCTGTGATAAATATGGCTGTGCCTCAAGTTTCCAGCAGATCATTGCTCACTAAGTGTCACTGTCACAGTTGGAAACATGACATCAGAAATAAGGGAAAGTGTCAGAAGTCAAATTGTTATTCTATGCAAAGAGGAGCTCTCTCAGCATCAGATCATGGTTTGAGTAAAGGTTTCTGAGGGGGCAGTGCATGAACTCTAAAATTGGTCCTATCATTAGACACTCATTCAAGTAACTCAACTTGCTTTGCTTTCTCAGTGCTCTCATAGATGTTCAATTGCTGTGAAGGAAAGTCCATGACAGTCAGGACTCCTTGGTCCTCTTTGGTCTTCAAGTATTTCTTGCATTGCTTTGGGGTCATTATCCTGCTGCGGTATGAATCCGTCTCCACAAAGATGCAAACCAGAGGGTATAGCATGTTTCTGAAGAATAGAATGGTACTTGGTCCTTAGTCAATTCTGTGCAGGTGTCGAACTCCAGAGAAGGCAAAACACCCCCAGACTTATACAGTATATTCCCACTACCACGTTTCCCTGTTGGTTTCATTCTCTCTCCTGTTTGTCACTCTTCTGTTTCTGCTATACATCTCAAACTTTGATTCATCAGTAAATAGGACTTTTTTCCAGTCATCCACTGTGACATGCTGGTATTTCTTACCCCACCCCCAAACATTTGGCCTTGTTTCCCCCTCTGAGAAGAGGTTTAGAAACTGCTACTCATTTTCTGAGACACTACAAGACAGCTTTCTTTTGACAGTACTTTTGCTGATTGGAGTCTTGCATTCTTTATTTAGCAAATTCTGTTTCCGTGATGAAGTTGCTTTTCTATCTCTCAGGGAACTCAGCTTGATGTATTGATCTTCTGATGGTGTGGTCACTTTAGGTCTGCCTGATCGTTGCTTTGGTTACAACTGGTCCAGAATTTCATGCACTGCCCCCTCAGAAACCTATAGTCAAACCATGATTTGACACTGAGAAAGCCCTTTTTTGCATAGAATAACAATTTGACTTCTGACACTTTCACTTACTTCTGATGTCATGTTTCCCACTATCACAGTGCTGCTTAGTCAGCAATGATCTACTGGAAACTTGAGGCACAGCCATATTTGTAACAGATGAACACTGGCTGCAAGTTGAGTTACCTGAACGAGCCTCTGATAAGTAGGTCAAATCCACCTGAGTGTCATCTGAATGCGTATTTCAATGGAAGAGATACAACTCCGAACTTTTCTGCAAAGGTGTTAAGTTGGTCAGGTGACCACAAATCTGCTTACATTTGATTGCTGACCTAGAAATAGTGCAGATTCTTAAAAGTTCTTTTCATTTTACATGTCATAACTTCTTGAGTTTTTAAATGTTTCTAAATCTTCAAACTCTCTGATTATTTCCAGATTTACCTGAAAATATTAGAGATTTTCAATGTGGTCTCAGACTTTTGGACCCTTCAGTATATTTTTATGGTTTCCCAAAGTGATGTCCATGGACCAGCGTAAGTCTTTGACAAGTTGAAAGGGGTTTACAGCTTTCACTCACTAGGGTTTAGTCCTGTAACAGGATTTAAAATTTGTTTTTTTTTTTTTTTTTTTTTTTGCAGAGTTCACTCTCCTCTGTAATGTTTACCTGCCCTCTTACAGGAGAGGCACTCTGTACAATAAAAATAGGATAAAGAACTAAATTGAAAGATAGTCTATGCCCCCAAAATCTTGTTAATTGGTGGTTTGTGGTCTAGTTTAAATTACTTGAGGTGTGGGTGACAATAGATATGTTTGGTAGCTTCTGTACAATAATGTTGTGAGTGTGGCTAGCTTCCCATAATGAATCACCATTCTTAATGAATTGTGCATTGTGAACAGGGCCTTGAGCCCAAATAGAGCTTCCGCATGTACCCTGCCCCTCTGACTTGTACTTATTGTTTTACCTGTAGAGCCAAAGCCCCACAATGAGAACATCAAGTCTCTAACACTGGAGGAATATCTCCTGAAGAAGAAAAAGAAGAAGAAGAAGCACCGCGACGATGAGCACAGTGCCAAGAAGGTCCGATGCATGCGCAACAAAGCAGTTCAGACTGTATGCACAGGGCTTGGAGCAGATCTTGCTCTGCCCATTTGTCCTGATCCATCTCCGCAGGGCACTGTGAAGCAGGAAAGCAATTACCAGCCTAGGAGAGACATTATCGACAACCACCAACCCTACCTCCATGCTCTTAAACTGGGACACGTCCCCTTCCTCTCCCACCAAGACCACTATATTCGCAGCTCCTGCCTCCAGACAGGCACCTGGTATGGACGCTTCATGCATGAGGAACGGCAAGCCAACGGTGGCGGGTCAGTTTTGCACGCCTACGCTGATGAGTTAGCTTGTCTCAGCCCGGCTGAGATGGAGTGCTTTGCCCAGGAGTTTCTGGAGTTGGCCTTTGCTGAGAAGCCTCGAGGTGCAGCCTCCTATGCCTTGGCAGTGGTGCACAGTGCAGCCTCCTACCTACCTGACTTCCTGGACTATTTTGCCTTCAACTTTCCCAACACACCAGTCAAAATGGAGATACTGGGCAAGAAAGACATTGAGACCACCACTATTGGCAACTTTCACTCTCAGGTACACAAAAAGTGTTTGTCATAGCTTTAACAATGTTGTGCACTTTTATCACAACCAAATTCCTAGATCATCACCTCTGATGTGGTGATTTGGTGTTTGCTCTTGATCAGCTCAATCAGCTGAGTTTCTTTTTGAATCTGGTCTTTGGGCTACAACCAATGATAATTATAAATAATAATCATCAATTAATATGTCAATTATATTATTGATTACTTGATTGTTTAGTCTATAAAATGCCAGAAAAAAGTGAATAAATCCAAGTTGACGTAGTAATGCTTTTTCTATCCTACAGTCAGAAACTGACTGTACAGAACAGAAACAGAGTTCAATTTACCATGATAGAAGTCTAAGAAAAAGTTGGAACCAGAGAACTTTTGGTGTTTTTGCTTTAAAGATGTGATTAATGATTTCATCTCCCCTCTATATCAAAAAATGTTGTCAGCAGTCCACTAAATGTTAAATTAGTGTTCAGATAGTTTGGTAAAGTAGACAATAGTGGAGAGTCCACCAATCGGAAGGTTGGTGGTTTGATCCCTGGCCCCTGCAGTCTATGTGTCGAAATGTCCTTGGGCAAGATACTGAACCTCGAATTGCCCCCAATGGCTGTTCCATCAGTATGTGAATGTACGTCACTTTGGATAAAAGCGTCTGCTAAAATGAAATTGTAGAACACACATAGGAATTATGTAGTATTAAACTTTATTGTGGCACCACAGGGTTGGAGCCCGTCAGTTAATAGTCAGACCTCCTGTTGCAATGTGCAAGGCAAGTTGGGTGCATGATGGAGAGACATTTTGAAAGAAGAGAACTTAAGGAATATGGATTTTGGTTATCTTTCACAATAATGATACAGAACATAATTGATGTCAGTTAAGTAACTAAAAAAAGTAATAACCGGTATAGATGCTTGTATAATAGTGGCTGAGGTGGCAAATGTAAAAACACAATTCGCAGACTGCTGCACATATAGGATACATGATGAAGTCGTCAGCTGTACAGTATGTGCCTAAACAACATGCTAGAAAGGCGCAGTTGAAGGCCCGGGCCAAGCCGCACTCATGAATGAGCTCGGGTACATATTTCAGTCCAAAGTACACTTGTGTAAAAACCTGTGCTGGTGCCAAGTTGTCCCTGTTCTTAAAGAGATCTAATGAAGTCTCTTCCGTTCCATGACGACTAAGGATTATACTCACTGAAAGATGGTGGAGAGGAGAAACAATGAGCCAGGATGTTTGCATGTGTGATGTTAGATCTACAGAGAACGCAGAGAACTCAGCAGTTTTCTGTTTATTCAGGGAAATTAAACCCAGGTTGATAATTTCATCACTGGAGAGTCTAGAGAATAACCTGATCCTTTGAGAGCAGAATGATTGCACTAAAATCCTTGTATCTACGGTGCTTTTCTGGATCAGTGCTGTACACACAACTGCCTGCTGTGGGCTTTTGGATAGAAAACATTATAATCACAACAGTGTTCACATGCCAGGATTATCACATTATGCAGATTCATGTAGCCTTAGAACCTCATCTGTAAAAAAAAGACACTACATATAACAGGATAAAACTCACAGGCTGTGAACTGTGGCTTCTCTGCTAAACTCATAAGCATGTAAGGAATCCATCAGTGTGACTGTGCATGGATTTTGCCATTCATTTGAATACCGAGGCGAGGCCACACTTGCTGCCATCTGATAGGTGAGAGGGATTCTCCACGTAGAGTAAAAAATCAGTCAGGCATGATGTGCTGCAGCTTCTTCACAATCATTAAACTGTGGTGAGAAAGTGTTAATTCTACCTGTAGCTTGAAGGATTATGTTTGACTAAAGTAATATTAGATATGGCTGGCTACGGCCAACAAAAAAACTCAGTATGCAACCAACCTTGTTATCTTGTTTTTCTGTATAGTAACCGTAAAAACTGAAAACTCAGACAATTAGTGTATGTGTGTGTGTATGTATGTATTTATGTATCGCTCTCTCTATACATGTATATATATAGACACACACACCATATGCAATTAATCTGTTAACTGTAATTGTATTTGTTCGAATAGGATACAGTGAACGATGTAAGCTGTTTCTCTTGTCCTAGGTGAGCCGGACTTACTGTTCAGGAACATACCGGTCTGGCCCCATGAGGCAGATCAGCTTGGTGGGAGCCGTGGATGAGGAAGTTGGAGATTATTTCCCAGAGTTCCTTGATATGCTAGAGGAGTCACCCTTTCTCAAGGTCAGAGAAAGATTTGCTTTTATCATTTTTATCAAAAAGGACCATATTGGGGGGGGGAGTTTATACTCTCACTCACTCAACAATACAGTTTTGTTACTTCAGGCCCGATAAAGCCATGTGTACTGACCCACGCTGTGGAAGTCACAGCAGGAACAATATGTTTTTGCTCTGACTGCCATAGTGCAGGGAGCTGCCTGTGCACCCTCCTCTAGACCTCAGGCAAGAATCACTTAATATGCTAAATACAGTATGTTTCTTTCTGGAAGCTCATTAAGAAGTACAAGCACCACACTCCATATTAACTCCACTGCTGATGCATAGTTATTGCTGTAACATCTGCTCAATCTGCTGTACTTTTCATAAAAAGTATGTGAAAACACGCTGAATCACATTCGGTATGTTGTCATTATATGGTGGCTTGTAATTAAATTGTTTAATCAGTTGCATCACATCTGTGATTCTCGCCCATGCCCGCAGCAGATTTCAGCAACACACAATACATGTTTTACTACAAAAACAAAGTGATGCATATGAGGTTGTGGTTTCCCACTCTCAGCTTGGCTTTGGAAATTTGCTTGAATGCAGCTATGTGTGTGTGTGTGTCATCACAGATGACCCTACCATGGGGAAGCCTCTCCAGTCTGAAGCTGGACTGTCGCTCTCAGAGTGACGATGGACCCATCATGTGGGTGCGTCCTGGAGAACAAATGGTGCCCACTGCTGACATGCCTAAGTCGCCTTTCAAAAGACGCAGGTAGAACCCCAGTTGCAAAGGAAATACAGGAACACAGTCCCATATTCATGCGATAGAAATATCATTGTTATGGAAGTATAGGGAACAACAGTTGTGATTATGAGTTTAGACATGATTCTCATCCTTTCCCTATCCCCTCTCCTCCTCACATCTTTTGGTGTAGGTCCATGAATGAGATAAAAAATCTACACTACCTGCCGAGGGCCAGTGAACCCAGAGAGGTTCTGTTTGAGGACCGGACTAAGGCCCATGCTGACCACGTAGGCCAGAGTTTTGACTGGCAGAGCACTGCTGCTGTGGGGGTACTAAAGGCAGTGCACTTTGGAGAATGGTGACTGTCTTTTGCTACGCTTTAATAAGATGTTGACATAATGGTAAACATAGGAAGGAGTATCAACCTGCCTGTTTTATATTTCTTTGTAATCTGTTGCAGGAATAACCGACCTCGGATAACCAAAGATGTAGTGTGTTTCCAAGCTGGGGACTTCAATGAAGTTGTCCAGAGTCTACAGCTGGATTTGTATGAGCCCCCTGTGTCTCAGGTGAGAACTGCACAATCCTTTAGGATGTGTGTCATTGTGTGATTATAAGACTACAAGTAGCATATACAGCTCAAAGATTTAACCTGAAAGAACCATGTGTCCTCCTGCAGTGTGTACAGTGGGTGGACGATGCCAAGCTCAATCAGCTAAGGAGGGAAGGCATCCGCTATGTCCGTGTCCAACTCTGCGACAACGACATTTACTTCATTCCTAGGAACGTCATCCACCAGTTTAAGACGGTGTCAGCAGTCTGCAGCCTGGCCTGGCACATCCGCCTCAAACAGTACCATCCAGAGGAGAAGGACAAGGAAGAGGAGCAGCGGCCAAATGATCTCAGCCCCACCTCAGGCCGAGTCTCTTTTTCCTCCCCTGCCAGGCCTGATGCCACCGTGACCCCCTGTGCACGACCACAAGGAGACAACACCCAAGGCGGGGTGGCCAAGACTGAGGAACCAGAGTTCCAGAGGCCGGCAACACCTCCCAAGGAGCCTCAGCCAGCCCCTCCACAGCCCACCAAATCTGCTCACTTGCCCCCAACATACCAGGATCCCCACCTTTCCTTAGAAGCGGTTCACTCTGCATGTACACCTTCAAGAGAGCCCACCTTTCCAAAAGGTCTTGGCCACACTGCAGAGTTCCCTAAATGACCTTTTTCTTCTCACACCCAACCTTGCAATCTCTCTTTCTACCCACTGTGGGAGGAACACATGTGAAAGATTTATCTAAAACTGACATCTGTGTCGATCAGGAAGCCTGACATCTTAGTGTTCCTTACACTTTTTAATTTTTAGATGTTGGTTAAAATGTTCCCAGATGTTTGTTTTTTTTTCAGCCAAAGTATATTGTTCAATGGGACAATAAGATGTTTTGTTATTTTTTATTTGATAGCACCTAAACTGGAACTCTCCACTGTCTTATTCTAAAGGTGTGTATCATGTAAAGAAACTATGATCATTAAGCTTAATATTTTCTAAGTTGCCACACTGTAGGAAATTTTGAATTTATGCTCAAGGCTCGGCTGTTGCTTTTTTTGGCAGAATTATTTCATGGAAGTTGTAAGTCTGTGGCAGCTTCACATGTGTTAGTGGACTGATTGTTTACATGCTTAGTATATGACTATTCTGGAAGCATGATACTGAAATTATATTGCCTTATTCCTTTCAATGACATAGGGCATATAGACTCACCTCATCCAGGAGATACAGTCGACTCAGTTTCATAGTTGAGGACATTGTCAGTTGTCTGTAAAACTGGGCCTTTGCCATTTGAATCAAAAGCTTGGCACATATTTCGTGGATTGGTCACAGCCAATAAACATGGGATAATTAAGATGAGGCTTTTGTTTTGAAAAAGAAAGTTTGTTTTAGGGAAGAAGACACATTTTCCTTTGGCTTTAGACTTAGAAGCATATAATTATCTAATTAAACTCAAGCACTTAAAACTGTTTTGTCAGCTTTATAAGTTTGCGCAATTCTTTATTTAAATGCCAATTTTATACAGCTCTTTTTCTTACTGTCGATATTTTTTTTTTATATTTATTTTCCTAAGATTGAGATTAACATATGAACACAGGTTTATAACCAATGAAGAATATTTAAGATTATTATCTGATTATAGGAGCACCTCTAAATGATGACGCAATTACAGCTATTGCATTTACCAATAATTGTCTGAATCTCTTCTTCAGGTGTGGAGTATGTCTTCAGAATTTGGTATGTAAATATTAAGTTGTTGTAGCTGGGAATATGTGAATGCTGTCTGTGCACTCAAGTCATTGTTCAGTTGATTTAAATTCATTCTCACCTTTAGTTTGCTGGTAATGTCACTGGGTTAATGAAGGCACCACCACAGAAGGTCACTATGGTTGTTTCCACTTTTCTGGGTTTAACTGTGTTGATTTATACTGCGAGTGCCTGTTGTTTTTTCCTCATCGTTCCAATACATCTGAAATAATGAGGCCTCCTGCAAAATTATCCAAGACTGTGAACTGTTCTGCAATAGGATTGAATTTCACATTTCTTTCAAAGCGTCCTAAAATATCTTGAACATGATCACCCGAAGTTTCAGATCAGAGTACGAGATTTACAGTTCAGCTGAACCTCAAAGAGGCCTTCATTCTGTAGTCTTCTTCAATCAGTCTTCTGTAAAGGAAGTGATAATGTGATACTGCCTCTGACTATAGTGCCTTGTACTGTATTCAGTAATCCTCATTTAGTGAGGTTTTCTTGTTGAGGAGTAGGATGGTAAAATGGGGATTGGCCAAGCAGCCATAGTTGCTCACGTTTTTTGATTTCTACATCTGCACGTCACCTGGAAGCGAACAATTACTACATCATAGTGTTAGTAGAAGTAATGCCTTTCATACATACTAGAACCTATTCAGAAAGCAGGATGGTTATTTTTGTTTGTTAGAAATATGGCTGTTATAGGATCTTGACGTACTAGCTCAATCTAGAAATAAATTGACAGTTAGAGGACTGTCACATCAGCCTTTTGTCATACTTGTTGTGATGCGCTGTGTTTTAGAACCAATGACTGCTGTTCATAATGTTTGTACTGAGACATTTTTAATACTTTTTGTCAGTTTCCTGGGTGATAAGTTAGAGACTGTAGGGATCTGGTGCCAATATGATTCAGTCTTGTCAAGTAGAAAAAAAACACGAGAATGCATAGACTTTCTATATTTTTTAATAAATAATTTTGTGTGTAACGTGTATGTAACACAGTTTAACTGTACAGTTGCGTCAGATGCATATTCAATATGCATCACATTCTCTGTACTGTAAAATATAATTTTCAAGAAGTTGACGATGCTTTTAAAATCATTTAAAAACTACAGATGGATGTGTGAATTACAAAAATACAAAACTAAGTGACACGCATGGTACACTGAATGATGTAAAGTCTATTATCTTTATAACTGAAATGGTGATAGTGATGTGCTGCTGAACTATATGCAATAATATACCCGTTTTCTTATTTAATGCCAAAAGCACAAACGCTCACACATACATAACTGAATATATTCCTCATACACAAAGTTTAACAGCGTTGCCTTGAGCATTAAAACAAGAAATGTAAACCTTGTCACTGCAGATTGCTCACCTTCTAGAGGCTGAGTTATTGATTCAACATTCAAGTCATTGGTCTGAGTGGCTTTGCATGTTGTTCAACAAGGCACTGATCGATAATTAAAATCAACCTTAGTTGATATACAGTACAAAATGCATCAGAGCTGGTAGCAAGGCACTTCCTGTTCTCTGCTGAGGGTACTGCTGTGCTGTGCGAGACAAAGAGAAATGGCTTTCAGTGCTTTTCAGGTCCGCTGTATTTGATCGTCCACAAGGTCTTCAAAAATGTTTCCTGATGATCATCATTAGATGATGATGAGAACAGGTCCATTTTTGATGTTTAAAGAGTGGCAACTGCCTCAAACCCAGGTCTCTGGATAACTCCTGGGGCCTTTTGGCTTTCCAAAACGGTTTCCAAATCCTGTAGAAGAGGAAGATGGTGTCACATAAACTGCATGTAATGTTGTATGATACATTAACGTCATATTGTAGTAAACACAGGCATACCAAATTTGAACACTGAGGATGGTGGAGGTGATGTTCCAAGTTGAGCAGGAGGTGGTGCAGGAGCATTTTTTGCTGAGAAGATTTTAGACATTTTAGACTTTTCTTTTAGGTATCAGTACATTTATTGAGTTTGGATTTAAATTGGCATCACTTACGTTTTAGTTTGTGTTTAAAAAACTTCAAACTCTGGACAAAGGAAACGAAAAACAGATTTAGTTGGCTGCACGTTCACAAATTTCTTTATAACTATTAGTTGTGTGTACCTCTGGTCTTACCTTTGTTCTTGACATGCCCTTCTCGTTGCTTTTGTCTGATTTGTTTCCTGGTGTCTCAGTGTTCAAAGAGGACCTGCGGTTCATAGCATGTAGTCCCACTTGTGCTGCTGAACACAGAAACATATAGGAAATGATGTTTTAAACTTTATTTGCATCGAGGCTTTGTAAGAAGGAATACTTTCCTGTGTTATAGATTGTTATTATGAATATTATTATTATTAGAAATCACCACAGCCTTAGGTGTCTGATTTATGAGTTTCAACATTTATATATGACATGGTATTGCAGATGTGTAATAATACTGAGTGAGAGAGGCTACTGTGTAGTGTGCATGCCCTTTAATGTCTGAAGGTGCTCACCACTTCCTTCTTCAGCCACGACCACAGGAGGTGAAGTGAGCTGTTGAACTGCAGTGAGGGGCTCTGCAGTGGAAACATAGAGACAAACTACCTCTGATACAGGCAAACTCTTTTGGATTAATCATGAAAAAGACAACAAATCTAACATCTCACCAATCAAGCGTTCATGTTTTCTTTATGGTAAAGTATGCCTCCCAGTGGTGAAAATGGGTACTTCTAAATTTTCATCCTAACCTGCATGCTGTTGTCTATACTCAACAAACACAATGCAACTTTGCAAAATGTCATAGACGGGTGGATTACAGTCAACAAAAAATATCCGGTCACTGACCTAAGCTCTTAGATAACAGGATTGTCAACAAATCCAAGGAAAAGAACAAAGCTTACAATGAATTGATTCAGTTCAACCCCAATTCCAAAAGAGTTGGGATGCTGTGTGCAACATAAATAAACACATAATGCAATCATTTGCAAATGAACTGTGTTTATCGACAACAGTCCAATGAGGCCCCTTTCATACCCAATCATGATACTATCACCTGTTACCTGTTTACCTGTGGACTGATCCAAATAGGTGTTTTTGGATCAGTCCACAACTTTCAGTCTTTTGTTGCTCCTGTCCCAACTCGTTTGAAACATGTTGCTGCCATCAAATATATATGCCATTAAATATACGGTCTTTGTACTGTTTTCATTGAGTATATGTCAAAAAGGATTTGCAAATGATTACATTCTGTTTTAATGTTTTTTGGAATCAGGGTTGTAAAATGAAAGCAGAAGAGGAAGGAGCCTTCATTAATGAGATGAAACAGCTTACCCTGTCGTGAACTCTTTGCTCGAACACTCTAGGGTGAACAATTGAAAGTAAAAATGTTAATGACCTTAGAACTGGAAACTCATGTTAATCACTAAATGAAAAAGCACTGAGGAAAAGAATATGAGTCAGTGAGTGTCCCTCTATTGTGTGCTGGCTGTAGCTCTGAGTTTTTGACTTTTACCTTGCTCCTGCTCATAACAACATCAAGGAATTTCTTGGGCTGAGAGGTGCCGTCCCACTCAGATGACAGGCCTATCCTTGGTGAGGGCTGTGCTGTTTCTAGAGGCTGCGGGCAGAGGGCAGCCTTCTGTTGAGCTGCTGGAAAAAAACACTTCACTTAGACAACAAGTACTGCTGTGTGAGCTAAATTGTGTGTCTCTGTTTTAAGGAGGAATGATAGACTCACTCTCTTCTGTGATGAGCATTAAGGACTCTGGGGTTCTATCAGGAAGGGGAGGAGTCAAGTTCTCCTCAGCTGCACAATCAAAGATAATCAACAGCAACTCGATTTTACACATTTATAGACCTCTTTAAATGACATGGACAGAAATGTTTGGATAGCCAAGGATAATCTCAAAGCAAAGCTCAAACTAAGATCATGATTTGGTATCAGTCGGTCTGGTGAGCTTACTTTGAGGAAACACCGGAGGAGTCAGTGAGTCCAGAGGTGGACAGTAAGGGTGAAGGTTTGAAGTTGTATTTGATCCAAGATCAGGATGTGTTACTGGCACTAAAGAGTTCACAGGAAAAGACAATATTGTTGAAATGATTGCATATGTAGTAATTTCATTATAACTGTCAGAAAACAATATCTTGAGTCTCTGTAAATGTTTTTTTTTTTTTTTTTAAAGATGATAACATGGTAATGACATACATTTTGCAAAAGTACATTTCAGTTCTTTTATCATTATATAATTACATACCAGAACTATTACATTGTCAACTGTTTTAATTATTAGACAGTGCATTTATATTAGTTCTAAACATTATATTACTATAAGTATCTTACCTGTGAAGGTCATTTTTGCTTTCAGACTCTACAAGAAAAAGAAGTATGTTGCTGTTACATAACTGTCATGATATTTGTAATACTCTCACTGTAGTATGTTCATACAGAAACTCATTAGTTCAAGTGTTAGTTTCAGGTTAGTTAAAGCGGTGTGAAACGCCCATTATTTGAGCTCCCACCTTACAATACATGGTTTGGGTGATGTATGTATCATCCACATTATCAGATGACCAGAGTGAATATGTAATATGAATATAACTAATTTATCATTCATTTCATTCAGCCTGCAGGAAGTCACACATCAGCCAGTAAAGAGACTTACCGTACTCCTTGTCCAATGTTTCGTCTCATTCTGAGATGCAGTGGCAGCTGGATTTGAGTCGCCCGACCATTCTGAAGACGTTCCTATTCTGTTCAGGTTCACTGCTGGCATGACCTCTAACTTCTGCGTCACAGGAGCTGAAAGGCAAACAAGAATAATCACTTTCATCATTGCATTTTAAAACCCACTATTGACAATTATTTTTTCATGTTTACTTTTTTTTAAAGGATTATGACTCCTGATATTATGAAATCACCTTGATCAATAGCCAGCTCAAATGATTCTGGGGTTCTCTCTGGAAGTGGGGGGACAGGTGAGGGGGGGCTGCCTGGAAATAGGTATCATACTTTGTTATGGATATTGTAGTCAGTGTTTTTTTTATTTCAACATCAAAGAGTCGCTCCTGACTTTGACAAAATAATTACATTCATTAAAGTACAATGAAAAAATAATAGCCTTAATCATCTTCAGACATGTGCCACTGAAAGAAAAGCATAACTGAGTGTGCTCAAACAGGTAATTGACAGTTTGGGATATTTTTTTTTAATATATTTTCTTTCTCACCTCCCAACTGCCTGACAGCTTCAGCAGCAGCATTGGGTGGAATGATGACCATTAACCTTTCACAGGGATCTGAGTGTTCTGAACGACATAATCATAGGTTATATAACATGTATATCCTCTGAAGTCCAGGATACATTAGCACATAGAAAGAGTAACATAACAGGGAATGTGTGCTTGCTTTAATGTGTATAGTGTAAGTGGATGATCAACCTGCATCCACAGCCAGTACATAGGATTCAGGGGTTCGTTGAGGTAGGGGAGGAGGTACCTCCTCTTCATCTGTATGAACTTCAACAGTACCTACAAAATGCACATCAGTTAAAACAAATATCTACAACATCACTACCCTGCTGTCATGCACAAATATGATCATTTACCTGAGGTAGGAGAGTTAAGCTCCAAAGTCTGGTCATTCAGACACAATGAGGGCGTGCTGGAGACGCAGCTAACTGTCCCTTGTTTGGTGTCTTTAGTAGAGTCCATTGGTGCCTCCTCTGAGGAAGGGGAGCTCATTGGGGTGTCAAAGTAGGGGTCTTCCACCATCATACAAATGGCTGCGGCCATAGCTGGTGAAGGTGGAGGGTTCAGTGATGGTATGTTGTCGCTCTCTTGCATCCTGTCCTCTGCTACAGGGGCTCTCTGTCTGGTATGCACCAGTTTAGGTGAGGTCCTGGGTCCCACCTGCAGGTCCTGGGTGGTGGCCAGAGTCTCAGGAAGGGTCTGGAGTAGGTGCCATTGTTGCTGGTCCCTCTGTGTGTCCTTGGCTCTCAAGTCAATCAGATTTTCTGAAGCGGGAGGCAAGGCAGCGTGGTACTGTGGTAGAACATCCCTCTCCTTATCAAGCAGGTGCTGGAATTGTGGCAGCAAATCCAACTCACTCAGGTCGGAGGGTTCGCTTTCAGTGTCAGGTGTGATGGCAGGCAGGACCACTGTCACCTGGCCAGTTTAACAGGGGAGTGTGAGTCACAACAGCTTTTGATAAATGATGAAAATGTGCGTGTAAACGTGTTAATGCTGGGCAGATATGAATTTGTGTCATGGTGTGTGCAATATTACACAAGCCCAAGGAAAGGAAGTCCAATGCATTTCTTTGCCCATGCAACGTTACTGCACTTGAAATTGCCTCTGTTTGAAATGTGCTATGTAAATGCAGTGAAACTGCTTGGCCTTGCATTACAGCTAAACAAATCACTAACTTATTGATAAGTATAACTAATGCAGTAGCCTTGTTGACACAACCATCGTAGTTCATTATTGAATCATCCAGCCTGCAATTTGATTATTTTCCACTCAGAACGGGTGACTGCAATCTATACCAACGTAACTGAAACCACAAGAAAGTCTGCCACAGCTGTTGTTTCTGCTTTGCTGCTTGTGACGGTTGTGCTTGTCAGTCGGTGTTGGTGGAACATGTATTTACACATTTCTCTGTTTATGTGCCCACCCAGCAGGATGTGCTGAGGACCAGAGTCAAAACTACCAATACTGTGGAAACACATCTCACTTTTTCCTGGTTGCTCACCTCATTTCTGCGGGTCTGTGCATCCATGGACTGCAGATATCTCTCAAACAGTAGCTTGATGGTTCTGTAGACCAGGTCATATTGCTCCTGAGGTTAAACAACAAAAATCTGCTGTTAGGAGACACAGGCCTGGAGCATGATGTATGAAACATAAAACATCAAAAGATTTTTAATAGAGGGAAGTACCAGACATGAAGATGCCTGAAGTGAGGTTCTGCTTGTTGGAAAATTTGTTACATGTGATACTTTGTTATAAAAAGGAAACAGCTACTACCTTAGTTTGAACCAGCGAGGGCCTCTGGGTTCTCATGTTTTGAACTAAGTCGTAGATACTGAAATCTGGTGTTATCATCTAAAAACAAGCACAAACATCAGCACAATACAGCTTGGTTCTTTACTATTAAATTAACCCAACTTTATACAGATAATATGAAGAAAGTACTGAATATCTCACCTGTTTCTTCAGGAGGTTCCAAGTATAATCAATGACACACAGGGCTCCTGTTCTACCGCAGCCAGCACTACAATCACAGAACCAAAAGGTCACATTTTAACCACCCAGCTCAGGGACATTTCAGTATGGTTAGTCAAATAATTATTAGTTATAGAGGAGTTGAAAAAGGCATCAACCATGATGGTATTTGCAACCAACAGATTTTTAAACACTGTGTCATTATTATCTTGATTTTCTGGTACTCATTGTACTGCATTGCCCAAACCACACCCATCTGGTACTCCAAGCAAGTTTAAACAAAGGCCAAATAGTTTTTTCAAGTTCCTAAATTAACCAGTGTAAAAAGGCTTATCTCAGACTTCTTCAATCAATCAATCAACCAATCAATCAGTAAATAAATGAATAGGTTTAAGGATTTAAGTCAAAACCTGAAAGTATGCTGTATGATTTTATTTTTTGGTGAATTTGCTCATTCATAATATCACACTTGATTGTCCTCTATACAGCACCCTGAGGAGTATAGTATAGTGTCATCAATAAACTGTGCAGAATGGACAGAATAACAATTAGATAGATAATAGATTGTGGTTTAGTGTAATATGAGAAGTTTCTCATATTATGTCATTTTCCTTTGAGTGTGGAGGAACAAAAACACATTTTGAAAAGTCTTTGACAGTATTTTTTCTCAAACAGCTGTAGTGGTGATATCACGGCCTGCTGTGTAGGTTTGATCTGCCACTGACTCAACATTCCACTTCTGACACATCATCCTCAAAAATGAGTGGGCACATCATGGCGTGGTGTGCTTTCATACCGCATTTTTCCACAGTAATTTAATAGCTACTCAATGTTTGCAGTAGTAATTAGTCAAAAGAAAAAAAAATATATATATATGCACTGTGTGTGTGTGTGTACAGTATATAAAACTTGCATTTCAGACATATAAACAAAACCAAAAGCAAAATTACTTACATTTTATTTACTTCAATATATTTTCAAATAACCATATTTATGTGAAGAAATTCCAAGGAAATAACAAATTCAAATTTTTGTATGTGACCAGCCAACTCAGTCTTAATGCATCATCCAGTGTAGGTGCTGGAAAAACTGAGGGGAAATGCCATACATACACTTTAAAACCTACTGGGTTGTTGTCTACCCACCTACGCACACATCCTGTTTCAAAGAAAAGGGAGGAGGTACAGAAAGTCTAAGGCCTAAAATAGGGGACATATACATGTTGCCCACAGACAATATGCTCTGATAGTAACTAGTCAATCAAGACTAAATTCTTCAGTGTGATCTCTGGTTGCCTCGAAGTTTTCACACATTCACAACTGGATAGAGAAATATAATGCATCATTACAGTTCACCTCCTGATACTGAAACAAAACAAACCCTGTCCATCCAGTAATTATAATAAGAATAATTACAGACATTTTTCAACTAGCACCTTTCGTACAGTATATGAGATGCACCTCAAAATGCTTTACACTAAATAGTATGAAAATGTTTAAAACAATTGATCATATTAAAAGACTGTCAACAAACAATTTAAAATTTGGAGTAGAATAAAACTGACAAGAAAATAAAACATTTCAATTCAAAATTTAATTCAATTTCAAAATAAATAAGGAGGCAAGAAACTAATTTAAAGCAAGATTAAAAAAGATGAGTTTAGGATGTTTTTTGATGAATTTTATGTAAGTCGTCAAATATTCATGTTCAGGCTGTTACCTCCTCAGTCCGAAGGTGCATTTTGCACAAGCTGAAGTCTGTTCACTGATTACTTGGGTAGTTCAGATAAAAGATCACCACAATGACACCCAGTCTTCAAGCTTCTGAACCAGTTTTCCCTCTGTGTTTCACGGCTACTTAAAACTGTGTTTTGTTGATTTAGTCCCAATAACTATAATCTCTCTCTTTTCCTCATTTAATTATATTATTTGTTTTTCATCCATGTTATAATCTGAAAGCAGTCAAACAGTTTAGACTGCAGGAGTTGTTGGGTGGCAGTGATAAATATACATGTGTGCCATCCACATACCTATGAAATTTTATGCCATTTTGTTATATATTTTGGTGGGAGTGGGATCAAGCACAGTGAGAATAGTGGACCAAATATGGAGCCCTGTGGAACACCATGTAGACCACTGACCAAAAAACTCTCCCAAGTTAAATGATTGTGAAACCTGTCAAGTACCTTTTCAGAAATTCCAACTAAATGCTTATATCAGTCTGTCAGTACAGTAAGATCAATAGTGTCAAATTGAGGAGGACTAGGAGAGAAAGATTACCAACATCAACACTTTATCTGAGGTTATTTAAGATTTTTGTTGGACAGGTTTCTGTGCTATGACTATTGCTCGATTGATATTTGTTGTGAATGTTATGACTAAGAAAGCTATTTAATTGTTTATTTACTGCAAACAGGCCATAACTGGCCCAAAATTATTTATAGATGGATCAATATTGTTTTAGAAGAATTAAGTAGGATTAAGTTCCATTGGGAATCCTGACCTGCAGTGGATACAAATGGGGATGTCATCATGGACTTGATAGGAACGCATCTCATGCAACATTTCCAGAATGGGAGGGATTGAGTCTGGTACTCCATGATCTGGCCAGTTGACATAGTGCAGCTGTTTTAAAGTTCGGCTACACTGGAAAAAAAAAGAAAAAAAAAAACCCCAACAATGTAGACAATGACAATTCAAGCATCTTTTCAGAGCAGATTTAGATCATATATCAGTTCAAGACAAACACATTTACTAAGCTTCTTGCTACTGTATATGTCATTGTGAAAGCTGAAGATATACATAAGTTAAATGATTTTAGTAGATGTTCTGTCTCAAAGATGTCAAATATAATTATATTGGTTTCAGGATTCAACATCTGCTTCAAGTCTTTCTATCTGCAACAACATATCAGCTGAGAATATCTTGCTTATCTCAGGAGAGTTACAGTCACAGTCAGGGTATAAACACTGCTTACGTTATGATAAGTCACCCGTAACGTCCTTGTCAGATAATCTCCTTTATTTTCCTCAGAATCCTGTAAAAAAAAAAGTGCATTTCTTTTGCATTGTATTAATAATAGTATAACCAAGTGGTGCATGACACAGGTGTTCTGCGAAAATAGCAAGAAATAATAACATCAGCATATGTTAATGGCGACTGTTCAGGGAACCAGCCAAAGTAGGAAGTGTGACTTATGAGAATGAAAATACTCACACAGTAGACTGTAAAAGGCTCACAAGCAAATGGCTGCTCTTGTTTCTGTGGCCAGTAGCGCTCACATTTTTTCTACAAAAAAAGTGAAAGAAACCACAGTGTTTTCACACTGTTCTAAACCAAACACCAACACATAAATGCCTTAATATGCCAAATAACAATATGCCTTTGATCTACACATCAAACCAATACATGCAATTACCCAGTGCTATGGTTTATAAAACCACACCAAGCTGAAGGTAAACTGACACACAGCATGCAGAAGTATTGGTGGTATACAAACTATGCAACACAGTTTATCTGTTCAGAAAAAAAGTGGAATGTGGAAATGCAGAAAATGGCGCTACCTTTCCCATCTCAAATTCTCGACAGGCCATCACCACGACCTAAAGCCAAACACAATAACAACTGCAATGTAACAAAATATAACATGAACGCATCTTTACGTGTGGGTGGTGGAGCTCAAAAGGTCAGTCTGTATAGATCCTTTTTACCACTAAAGCACACAAATAGTTATTTTGAGAGCAACATGATGTGTTAAATCACCTTGTTGTGTCCACAGAAGACAGAAGGGGTCATACCTTTATGTTGTACTCCCATAGCATCCTCAAGAAGTCCAGCACTGTGTGAGGCAGAGGACCCTGAGTAGCAATGTAGGCCCTGGAACCTGAAACTCCCTGTAGACAAAACATGGTTTATAGCCAAGAGTCAGAGGATGTTAGCAACATTTGCACAAATCACATTAGTTAGACAAATGTACATATAGTGCAAATGCAATTAATATGAATAAAAAGGACTGAGAAGCACACTGCTAATTTACCTTGATGAAACTGGCGTTGATGTAGTCTGTGTCATTTTTAGCTGTGGTGAGAGTGAGCTTTACTCTGCTGTGGTCAACTGAAAAGAGAGTTAGAATATGAACGCCGCACAACTCAGGAGTCAAAATAACATAGAGACTAAGAAAAAATAAAAAATAGAATAAAATATGTTAATATTTGTAGATTTTTCTTGATACTGGATGACATGTATCTAATGAGCTATCAATATAATTACTCATACATGTACCATATTATTAACCTGGTAGAACATAAGAAGTGATTTGTAATTTTTTTTAGCTCATAAATGTCACTTTTCAGATCAGCATACATAAAAATTAAATTATGGATATTATTTGCATTAAAATGTTTGTCTATTTGGGCCTTATTTTCAGCATTAATTTACCGGATGTATAAATATATTTCTTAGTCATATCTTAACTGCCCTGATGCAGAATTCTATTTATCATCTTACGCAGAAGTATAAATAGCAAACGGAAATTTTCACAAATCTGTCTTGAACTTACAGGGAACAATGTCTTTGTATCGGTTCTTCTTGATGTTCTCTTGCTTTTCTGCTGTCTTGGTGGGGTAGGTCTTGTCATTGCGGAACTTAGTTGACTGGCTTTTCAACCTCTAAAAAACACAACAGCGATTTAATCCTACTACATCCTGTACATACTATTAGGAAGCTTAATGTTCTGTCTTGTTGAGATTGTGTCAGAGAGGTAAAGTTTTCAACTCCAAGGCAATTTTGTGTACTTAGAAGGTGGTGCTGCTGTATTAGATTACCTTACCTTATAAGACGTTCCCAGTATTTTGTGTATGTGTGTATTTAATTTTCTTTGTGGGTTCACTGTAGTCTGTTCTGATTCACACCATCATGATTTTGTATTCCACAGAAATGTAGTTGCAATCTGATATATTGCTCATTGACAAATCATGACAGGTGCTGTTATTCAAATGGAATCTAATCTTGTAACATGTAGCCTTGGCTAATGTTGACGCGATATATGCAGGGATATAGTTGAGTGTACATTAAATACACCCAAATTAGGTTTATCCAACATTTAATTAGCAAAATGATTCTTAATCAGTGTAAGGCAAGCAGTACCAATGCAATACGAGTCTCACCATATCTGGTTAGGGTTTCTTTAGAGCAAATTACAAAATTAGTAAACCAAAAGTTTTTAGTTTGTCAGTTGTGTGCCTTATGATGCTTTCAGTTCATCGATAACTCAACTGTGCTTATCACCACCTTATTGCTGTGACACAAATCTATGACAATTGTTACGTACTTATATAATTAAAATATGTTTTTGATATTTGTTGCCGTATTTTCACAGTTGTTCAGTCTTACAGGAAAGTCTGGAAAATGCATTACATGTGACCAATTGCACAATGGTCAGACGTGGTCAGTTTTGATGTGATTCAATCCCGGATGACCAGAATCTATGACTCACTACTAGAAACTGACACGCTGTCTTACAAACCAAGAGGATTTCCATCCGGAATTTACTGTGCACAAAGTTTGACACTAAACTTTTAGTCATGGCCCATCCATGCTTACAGGATTTGTTAAGACACTAGTCTTTTTGTTCAGGGGCCAGTTCTGGCAGCTCCAAACAGTCTGCGAAAGGCCTTGCAGACCATCTGCGCTGCTTGTACCACAGAGTGCTTTTTGTTCACAAAGGAAGTGATGCAACAGACCCCTTCCTCTGGAGTGGTCGGGGTGGTAGCAGCATGACAGCAGAAGGCCAGCATGTGAAGCACACGGTGCTGTCCTCAGGCGCTGGCATGACATGCATCACCATAGCAGCAGCCCACAGATGATGTCAATGTGCAGCCTAAGACTTCTGAGGGAGTTTTTGAGCGTATATGTGTGGTTGTGTGTGAATGTACATGCATTATCTGTATTTGAGACTGATAAATGATAAATGAACAAATGATAGACTATCTGAATAATCGTTGTTAGTTGTTTCGCTGTTATAATGCATTTGCGTATGAGTCTTAATCGTTCATGTGCCTTCAGTGACAATCATCAGTGCAAAGAGGAAGCACAAAAGTAGCGTTGCGGCCACAATCACAAAAGCAGCGTGTGACTTCCCTGAACATGATGCCTTTAGCGAACATTTGAAGAACTATGACCTTTTCATCTCATTGCACTTACTGTCAGTCCATTCGGTATAAACAAACATAGCAGTTATGAGATGGTTTCCAATGAGTGATAATGAAAGCGACAGTAGAACTGAGTCGACTATGTGGAGGGTTCATATATAACACAACTCACAATGATACTTCGACAAAAGGAACAAGACACTCACAGCAAACTCCTCAGCAATGCCATTCGGTGCCTCCTCGTCTGCAGCTTCCTGTCTCTCCAGCTGGGCCAGGAAGCTCCTCAGTATCCAGGCTTGATGCTCCATGGCTGGCTGTACAGTACACTGCCTGGGATAGGACACCTTTCACAGGCATGTCAGGACACAAAGGTCCTCATCCACAGGTCATGGATTCGGGTTGCCCAGGCTTGGGTTCAGGGCGGTGGCACTTCTGTTGCTGCCACACAGAGCACTTCTCTATTACAACTCTCACATCAAGGAACTGTTGTGAGGGAATGCGTGAATTGTTTGAGAGGAAGCAAGAGTAAGTTAACAGGTTCTGTGGTCAGATTAAGAATAATGCCGCGCCCCCTGGGTGTCTCTCACTGGGTCCTAAAGTCGCTCGGGTGTTTGATTGCATGACAGTGTCGCAGAGAGAATGAGAAGGAAACACCCACAAACAGAGTGGGTCACACATTTATGCATATGAACAGGCACGAACAGCTGTTCCCACACAGTGTCAGAGTGCAATGCAGGCAGTCTAGCCTGTTGGGCAACATTCAGGACCCACAAGAGGTGTGGAGGAGGGATAGGGAAGGAGGGTAGGGATGGAAGCAGAGACAGGAGGAGTGGTGAAGAGAGAGGGTGTCTGAGAATCCTGAAAATCCTGATGTTCTGAGTCAGAAATGAGGTCTTCATTGATGCTTACTGTGTACAGTAGCTATTTGTTTTGGTGAAAAGTACCTCACAGAAGTTGAGATGAAATACTATCAAGTCAACTTTTTTTTTGTTTGTTTTGTAAAACTCAAATTTATCAACTTATTGTGATTTGTTAATTGGTTAGATAATTTTACAAAGCTTTAAAGAACAATGAGATTTCTCAAGATTCTATGGGAATTAAGTTCCCCATACAACACTTGTGTTCATTATATTAAAAAAAGCTGTGTGTTAATGAGAGTGTGAATAAATGGAATAATATATATAACAGAACATAGTGAGAGCGGGCTTACCAGAGAAGCTGACGAGCAGTTCATATGAGAGCAGGCAGCTGACTCAGCCTCAGTTACATGTGAAGACAGAATGACATCAGTAAGACAGCAGTGAATTACAGGCTGCACTCAGCAGGTGTTGGACACAACATCAGTATTGTGCTGACATCTAGTGGTGCTGAACTAACACAAAGAGCCATTCTGACATGAAACTGACTCAGTTTAGTGGTTTTTTAGTGGTTTGTGAGATCTTAGTATCAAAAAAAGATTGCAGATATGTTATGTAAGTGACAAAGTGAAATGATTGTGCTGTTATGACAAACGTGGAAGAATTCAAACTAAAATGTGTTGGCATATTGAAAATGTAGCTTTCCCAGTTTAAACCAAAGCTCTACTATTGTGTCAGAGGAACCAGAAATGTGGGCCAGCTTTATTAAGGCTCTTGCTACAATGCTTAAATAATCTTGTCTCTTCTTAGGTAAAATTGAATCAGGTCATTCAGGATCAGAGTCAGAAACAGAGGTTCAACGAAGCTCACTGGAGATGGACAAGGTCAGTTGCAATAGAGTTTATTGTGGTCACCAAGACGGCAACACCAATAAACCCGAGTCAGATCCTGGAACCAGAATGAAAAAACACATTAAATGAATCAGCTTTTATAGTGTTTTAGGTGGCGGTGGATCGTGGCCGTTCATGTTCGCAACCCTTTGATGAGTACTTTTCACAAGTTACTGTTGAAAAAAGCCAATTTGGGAAGAGTAATGGGCCGGGTCGCTCCTTACTTGCACTACAAAGGACTTTTACAGTGGAACAATATATCATAAATGTGGCCTATTTGTCGTTGTATGTGTTTTCACAACATGGCAGCACACATAAGCATTTCTGTAACCCACAATGCACCTACAGGAAACTACGACCACAACAGTCCACCTCCTTCCTGAGCGTTGACTATGGTTCAGAAGATTCTATACTTACTGTCAATATCATAATGGAGATACTGTGTCTGGTTTTGCTTTTTCATGGTAAGTGAGCAACGATTTAAACTTGTAATAATCATCATAATACTCTTTTTAATTTATAATACAATTTCTAAAAGGGAAACACATTTCTATTTCGGTTGGAAATTGAAAACTAAATAATAAAACTAAATAATGTACCTTTTTAATCTACCTTTTTGCAAATATCTGTTTCAATAACAAAGTTCAATAGTAACTGTAGTTTTATTAATAATCTAAACTTAATCAGTAACTGGAAAATGAATAGAGAGAAACTTTAAACTTATGTAAGCGTCTCTAATATTCATTCACACTTTTGTGCCATATGGAAACACAGGCATACTTTAGTAAATATATTTTAGCAAAAAAATGTTTTTTCATGCCATAGTCTCACTTCATGTAATCATTCTTCATATGTGAAATGTGTGTGATCTGCCTAAAATATGGACATATTTGTTTTGTGTGTAAAAAACATTCACATGCATGGGATATCACAGCCAAGTAGTAAAATGTATTATTTACCAATATGTTTTTCGCATGGGAAATTTTAATTCATCATAAATCAGTGTATAATATATTATATATACAATATATTGTGGAACAACCTGAAACATTTTTCTGATTGCTGTGGTTCTGAGAAGTTGTATTCTGATTGGACTCTTTCTTTCAGCAAGTCTTCAGCTCCGATGTGATAAGAGCCAGATCACAGCACAGATTGGAGGTGAATTCATTCTTATCTGCAAATATGACACAAACCAATACCTGTATGCTAAAAAGTACTGGTGTCAAGGGAACTCCAGAAGCACCTGTGAGATTTTGGTGGATTCAGAAGGACGTACTAAAACTACAAATTCACACAGGTCTCATGTAACAGATGCAGGAAGACGAGGGCTGTTTGTGAAAGTCACAAATCTCCAATTTGATGACACTGGGGTGTACTGGGTTGGGATTGACAAAATATATGCTGACATCATGACTTCAGTTAAAGTGGTTGTCACTAAAGGTAAGAATAAAACAGAAGCTTTTAACGATTAGCTTTAAACTGTGCAGTAATGTGCATGTAATTACTGTGCATCACAATATCAATCAAACATTTATGGAATACATCTATATACTGACGAGCTGAATGAATTCAAATATATTACTTTCTTCTTTGTGCCAGTTCCGGTATCTAAACCCAGACTTTGGCCCTTGAGCTCTCTGGTGGACGGGCCAACATGCTGGGGGCAGCCAGTGACAGTGCGCTGTGGTTGTACAGAGGGCACTGACATTCATTACAGCTGGTATCAAAACACACAGCACGAGGCTGTCCTGCTTCACCACTCATCAGACTTATACCTACACTGTGGCACAGTGGATGAGGTCAGTCATTACTACTGTATTGGCAGTAATGACATAAGCAGGCAGAGGAGTGATGTCCTCTCTGTGCAGGTTCTGATGCCTGCAGACAGCAACTGCATCTATGTCATTAATATGCAGGGTAAGAACTGCCATATTCTCTCCTCTAAACATCAACGCAAGAATTGGTAACACGTTCTATGAAGCCTGTGTTTGTGTTTGCACAATGAATGATAAGAAATGCTATAATACATCATAGCACATCATTGTTTAAAACTTATTTGGATTTATAATTATTATTATTATACAAGTAAAATAAGTACTAATACAACAAAAAAGTCATTGGACATTACATGTATGATCAAAATACTTTGCAAGAAAAAGTCCCAGAATCTCCTATTATTGTGAAAGTTCTTGAATGGCATGTAATAATGCTTTTATTACAGCTCACATTGGGCTTTAAGTAAAGCAAATGTGTATTGATACTAATAAGGGCTTATCTGTGCTTTTATACAGTACAAGGTTTGTGTCATTATGAATGCTTGTTGAGAAGAGAACATTTCACAAGTTTTACCTCATGCATAGAAAGGTCAAGGCTAAATAAAGCAACATAGCTTTATGCTTTCATTTTGTCTGTGAAAAGTTTTATGCAATATGAGTGGAGGACAGAAGTTAACAGGAAACCAAACCACATTAAGTTGTACTATTCATAGACTCCTTCATTGACCATGTTTATGGATCTGTTTCTCAGCAGGTTAGACTATACGTTTTTTGTTTTACTCACTTTGATGGAAATAAGAGCAAGAGTGAAAATGACATTCATTCATTAGTGTGTCTTACAATATCTCCACAGCATTTGTTGTCTGAAAACCACTTATCACTAATCATTTTTTTTGTTTGTTCAGGGCATGGACAGGTAGGGGTGCCATTTGGTATATACATCCTAGTGGATATAAATGAAATTTTTGTCAATCATTTTTGTGTTTTTAATAAGACTGTGCCTCCGTTTGTACCTCTGTACCAACACTCTTTGGACACTTATCTTTTTTCTGACCATTCTGATGTCAGGATCAACACGTTGTACCATGGTTGCTGCCCAAATACAACCTTACTTCACTTACAGCTTAAAAATGAGCTGTCATGAAATCTTACTGGAAAACCTTAATCACATCCTCCATCCATTAGTTACAGAAAAGGATCTTGATGGTGATTGCGAGACTGTAAATTATTATTGACAGTTCATAATTATGAATATTGTTTTATTATTGTTTTTTAAAATGACTATGGTTGTGTAATAATGCATTAAAGCCCTAGTGGATTTGACTTTGGCGACTCTTAGTGGTCATATTAAAAAAGACACTTGTCCCTCTACAACCTCTCTGTACCAGTTGAAGGAGGAATATGTATAATTCATTATGAATATTGGCTTTTATGATATCCTTATTGCACAATGTTCACGTTCATAAAAGAATGACACTGTGATGACTTTCCTTGGAATCATTAAAGAAATATCTTATCTTATCAGACCAACCTGTTTATGACTGTGCGGACAGAATGAGCACCACCACGGTCAAAACTCCACCTGCGACTACCTGTGAGGCTACCACAAGAACCCACTCTGACACGGGAAACCATTCTTTACAAATCAATCAAACCGATCGAGATCTGTTTCTCAGCAGGTTAGATACATACAGTTACGGATATAAATAGAGAGTGTTGTCTGAAAACCACTAATCACCAATCTAATTTATGTTTTTCAGGGCATGGACAGGGGTGCCACTTTGGTATACATTGGTGCGTTGGGGTTCTTTGGCATCCTTACTGATATTTCTGTGCATAGTAATCAAATGTACAAAAGCAAGACACAAACCTGTCAAGAGGAAGAGGAAGATTCGGCCTCATTTGGCTCAGTGACATTGCTCAGTGCATTTTATAGCACTATTTCTTGGGAAGTCATATCAGCTGCTGTGTTGGATTGTTGTTACCAAGGTTCTTTGATATCATATGATATCATGTGTCATTTTGAAGAGTCTGGGTCATAATGTACATCATCAGCATTTTTATCATTGCAACATTTAAAGCATTTGTAATTTATCAGGTCCTTGCTTGCTTTACAGGCTTCCCATTTAATACATTTAAAGGGCTAAAAAAGACAAATGATCTGTTACTATGTTTGCTCAAATATCCCAAAATAATAGTGTATTTGTTATATAATATAGTTAAATTAAACTGGTTTAATAAAGTGAAGCAACAACAGAACGTTTGCAATGTTAATAACTAATTATGAAAGTTGAAACCAGGCATTGCTCCACGACACGAATTTACTTTTATCAAACAAATACAGTTAGCCTGAGTTTTTAGTCCATTCTTCCATGTAAAAAGGTCATACAATGGAGCCTGTCCACAAACAACTCTCATCTCCATCATGTTCAAACCAGCTAGGTCTTAATAAAGTCCATGCAGTAGTGCTGACTTCTAGCATGTTGGCTTTCTGTTAATACATACATGAGTGTAATTTGAGAGTCAAGTCAATGCAGGAGTGTGTGTAAATAAAAAATCTAATGTGTAATTAGAGCTTGCTGTTACCGCAGCCGTTGTCTTAGGGTAAATCAATTACATGTATGATGTAGGCTTATGTGCTGTAAAACAAGGATCATCACTTGAGAAGAAATGCAAATACCTCGGCCGAATATTTGGTAAATGATCTTTTGCACAAACAGTGACTCAGCTGTGAGGTGTTTTACAGCATTGAAATGTAATATTCAAATTGGTATGATAAAAATGTATGTTGACAAAGGAATACGTTCAGTGCTGGACACAGAGTGCAATATCTATAACAGGCCTCCCATCAGAAGCTAGAAAGCAGAGACATTATCAGAACTGAGATGTACAACCGGGCAGGATCCCTCATTCAGTCACATTGTACAGTAGAAATTGTGACTCTCAAACAATTTTGGCTTTTGGTTTTGTCTGATTTTTTGCAAAAATGTGTACTTTGCATTGTTACAGCTATTTAGTTAGAATATGACTTTCAATGTCAAAATAATAAAAAAAAATAAAACTTCTTACTCCTAAACCACATTCCATACTGTAAGTACTGTATTATTGAGTCAAACTTATGAGTGAGTGCATGTGGTCGAAGGGTTTTAGTGGCTCTTTCATCTGGTTGTAATTTAGGGGAAGGAGAGAAAAAAAAAATATTTTAAAAAAGCCCAATAACTTATGGCTCAGTGGGAAACACATCACTTCCTCATATTGACTCTGCCTGGGTTGGATCCATTAAATCACACTGTATGAATAAATGTCTGATGCTCCACATTGTTACCACTGATATGATGGAAAATTATTACATTGATAAAACAATGTGTAGTTCAAAATCTTACTGTTTAAGGAATAGCACCAGAGTGGAGCCATCTTTACATCTTCTCATGCACCTCAGATTTTCTGTTTTCTACTGGATGGAGGAGGAGCTGTGACGAGGAAACTAGTCTCACCACCATGTAGGCAGCAGCCTTCATTGTGATTCATCACATTTAACTTAACTTAGGTAACTTTGGTAAGTTAGGAATTTAACCGATGTTTTTGCAAACTAACCTAAAGCAGAACACGACATGGCTGAAACGATGTTAATGTGTTGACGTTGTTAGGCTAACTGATAGCTTGCTAACCCAGCCTGGCTTGACAGGAATAATAATTTGTTTGATATGAACAAATTCAAACACACGGTTGAAGACAGTTTAAAGCCTTTACCACTGATGAGGAGCTGATTGCAGGTCAATTCGGCATAATTCTTTTTTTTTTAAAGTTAGATATAATAAGACTTACGAAGGTTAGTTTTACTGTGACGCATTGACGCCCACGCAGTGTTTGTTTTAATGAACTAACATGGAGCAACATGACCTGCTAGTTTCAATGCATTAAATATTACTGTTATCTTGGCATCTGTGTGTTTTTCTTTTTTTACACTTATGCCGAATTTGCCAGTCAAACGTATCGCCATCGACAATATGTTTATGAGAGCTGTAAGATAAGCTACATAAGTGTCATTTTTAGTAAGCAAACATTGACATATTTTGAATGGAGTTTGGCGTGATGCTTTCTTAGGATTAGGATTAGGACAAAGTTGAGCTCATTTACCTACAAAGATTAGCCAGTGACCAAGACACATACATTTGAGACTAAGTATTATCTTTATTTCTTGTATTTGTTTATCTTGAACTGAACTAATATTTATGTTTTGGTTCAATGTAAGTAGAGTAACTTGTGTTTGTCTTTGCTGGAAATCTCACTGACTTCAGTCTAACTTGTCAGATCCCATCATGGACGTTACTTACCTCCTGCTACTGAGCTGTCTTGGTGTTGCCATCACTGCTCAAGGTGAGTGGCAAAGCCGTTAAGCTTGTAACATACAGACAGGTGAGAAATTAAATGATACATCAAAAATTAGTGCCTTAGCATTGATTCTACAAGTGTCTCTGGAAGTTTAATAGAGGGATGGAAAACCATTCTTCCAGAAGATATTCCCTCATTTGGTGTTTTGAGGATGGTGGTGGAGAGAGCTGTCTAACATGACCAAAATGCATCCCCCTTATCAACCTGCCCCCCTCCTCTCCATCCCCCAGTAGCAGAGAGAGTGCAGGGGCAGAGGGGTTGTTTGGTTGAATATGTCAGACAAGTCCACCTGACACAATGATCCTATATCTGACTGCAGATTTTGCAAGTTTGAATCTATGGCTCCAACTTACCCATGGTGGGTGGGTGTGGTGCTGAAGTAGCAAAAGAATACCTTACTCTAATACCTTTTTTTTGTAATTAACGATGGTCTGTTCTTGCTGACAGTCCGATCACATCCTGCATTGCCATTCTCAGTCGGATGCTCTTCTATGTTTCCTTACATATTGGACTAAAACAATACCTCTCTTGCCATCTTGATACAAAACCAGAATCAATTGGGCCTGCCCAGCATTTCTATACATGCCACAGAGCACGATTGGATGCTAATTGCTTAATTGTACCATGCACCTCACCTGTGTGGAAGCATCTGCATTTATTATGTTTCTCCACTCATTTATTCAGGTTTTTTATTTATTTTGTCACCCGTCTGTATGTGTGTGATTGTACACAAGCTGGTGTTTGGCCTCATGTTAACTTGTCCTCACTTCATTATCTTTCTCTTTTTTTATTTTTCATTCTAGCTCAAGACTGTTCCAGACCTGTTGCAGGACCCAACATGAATTTGAAGGACAAAGACATTCTTTTACAAACATTCCCAGATGGGACCCAAGTTGCCTTTGCCTGTGATGTTGGCTACATGTCTGCAGGAGGGTCTGCAGTCATTACTTGTACTGCTGGCACTTGGAGTCCAGTGAAGCTGCAATGCCAGAGTGAATATTAACACATTCTATTCTCTATTCTCTGATTTGGAACGCTCTTGTAAATAACATCTTGTGACTTTTTAATAAAAACTCAGTATCTATTTCCATTCTAATAGATGTCATTTTATTTTTCAGCAGTGACTTGTGATCCTCCACCTACAGTTGCAAATGGCACTTTCAGTCCAGCCAAAGATTCCTATGCCTATAGAGAAGTTGTAGAGTACAGTTGTCAAAAAGGTTTCACACTCAGTGGATCAAATTCAATATCATGTTCAGATGATGGAACATTTAAGCCTGCTCCTCCAACATGTATCAGTAAGTGTTTTTTGATTGTTTTCCTAATTTTTCACATTTTCCCAATGTCATCTCAGCTATGACTGATACTCTCACATACTCTGGAACATGTTATTTTGGACAGTTGTATTCATTTCTATTTTAAATGTTCTTTGCCTGCAGTGGTTCAGTGTGATGATCCTGATATTGAAAATGCTGACTGGATTGAAGGTTCTTGACCCCCTTATGGATACAAGTCTATGGTGACATTCGAGTGCAGATCTGGATATACTATGATAGGGGAGCGCACCCAGATATGTGAAATAAATAGTCAGTGGTCACCTGGACTTCCAACATGCAAGTCCAGTCAAATAAAAATGGTTTGATTTAGGTCTGTAAATGAAAGTCAGCCTGTTCAAAAGTGTCTCTTTCCATTCTAATAGATGTCATTTTTATTTTTCAGCTGTGACTTGTGACTTTCAGTGGATCAAAATCAAGATCATGTTTAGATGATGGAACATTTGAGCCTGATCCTCCAACCTGTACCACTACAGTTAATAATAATTTCCACAAGGCTGGAGCGCATGAAGCATTTCTCACAGTTGGATGTGCAGTTTTGTTCATAATCTTTTATAAACTTTTAATGTTTTTTTAATTTCAGGGTTTACTATAGCACTATCATCAGAAATATTGCGTCCATATTTGAGCATAACTTTCAGTTGAGACCCTGCTACTAAGTGATATTTTAGCTTTTTTTTTCTTTTTAAATTTCTTTGTGTATTTTCTACTTTGTGTGTATATGTGTGCTTTCCACATAATGCTGGGACAATCCAGTTCATTTGAAATTGGCATACAATTTGAATTATGAATCAAATACATAATTGAAATGGATAAATGTGTCACATATCCACAACATGTCTCTCATCCCCATCATATTCAAACCAGCTAGGTCTGAATGAAGTCCATGCCGTAGTACTGACTTTTGGTATGTTGGCTTTATTTTAATACATACGTTAGTGTGATTTGAGTCAATGAAGGAGTGTGTGTAAATCAAAATGTAAAGTTTAAATAAAGCTTGGTGTTGCTGCTGTTGTTGTGCTCAGTGATTGTAAAACAATTACAGGTACTGGTGTGTGGAAATTTTATGATGAGTGATACGTGTGTGTGTTGTAAAACAAGGATGGTTTCCTCAGAATTTAAAGAAATGCAAATACCTCACCCACATATTTGGAAACAAACCTTTTACACAATGAATCATCATGTCTAACTTGGTGTGATAAAATGATGAAGGATGAATGACAGAGGAGTATGTTCAGTGCTGAACACAGAATATAATATCTAAGACAGGCTGTCTGTCTCTCAAGCAATTTTGGCTTTCAGTTTTAATTCATGTGTAAATATTTACTCAATACTATTAAGATAAAAAAGTGAATCTAAATATCAAAACAATTCAAAATAAAACCTTTCATTACAAAACCACATAACATATCGTAAGTCCTGTACAAGAGTTTTGGTGGTTCTTTCATTTGTTTGCTATGAAATCTAGGGGAAGGAAGGAGAGGAAGCTAGTGAAAGAGGAACATGACTTAAAAAGCCCCAGAAACTGTTGCTCACTGGAAAGTACGTCACTTCCTCATATTGACTCTGCCTGGGTTGGGTTCATTTCATCACACTTCATGAATGCATGCATTGTTTCGTGCTCCACATTGTTACCATTGAAATAATGGTTAACAGTGACGGCCATCAGAGGACACATCAGTTCTAATCACGTATAATACAAAGTCTTGCTGGAAGATTTAAGAAATAGCACAACAGCCGATGTGTTTTGTGGTGTTCGGAGTTTTTGTTCACCTACACATTTTACATTGTGGTTCGTGGTCAACGTTTTTTATTCACGATACACTTTGTTGTGAAGTTAATGACATTCGGTTCAGGGCGAGATATGAGTCACTAGTTATAACGCCACGCCTGTTTCCTGACCGGAAGCCACCTCCGCCAAGGAGCCTAGTTTCACTATCCAGGAGGCAGCAGTTATTAGTAACTCTTCGCATTTAGGTGGGTAAGTCATGAATTGCTCCGATGCTTTAACTAACCGCATTATTAGAACTAACTTTAAGCGACAACAGACGGCGGATAAAACACTAAACGCCACTAAAACAGCGTTAACGTTTGTTTACGTTAGCTAACTGTTAGCTAGCTAACCCAGCCTTGCTTGACAGAATCCGTAGCGATTTAATGAATTTCGTAATTATGATTATTATGATATGAGCGCCCCCAAACACCCATTTCAACGCATTTTCCTATCCTGGCAGTCTATCGGTAATTTCGGCATATCGGGATATATATGGTATTTAATTTAAGATTAGATTTAGAGGTTTACGCTGTCAGTTTTACTGAGACGCGTAAACGCCCCCAGTGTGTTTTAATGAAGGACGATGGAAGGAGGAACATGTGAACTACGAGTTTTAAATGGCAGGACTTTTACTGCTATATCGTCATCTTTGTACTTATCTTTTTTAAAAAGAATCCCGAATTTGCCAGTCAGAACTGTCGCGACAGACATGTTGTGAAATAGCTCTATTAGATAAGCAATATAAGCAGTGTCACGTTAGTTGGCAAAAACTGTCAGACTTTAAATGGAGTCTGGCTTGATGTTTTCTCAACAAGGCGACGAAGGACAAGGTTGAGCCAGTGAGCGATATACTTGAATTTGAGACTAAATGTTTATTGTTTTTTTTATACTGTGTATTTGAGCTTAACTGAACTGATATTGCTGTTTTAGTTTGATGTAAGTGCAAATAATTGGCTGTTATAGATATGTCTGTAATTGAATGTGTGATTTCAGATCCAGTCATGAGTGTCATTTACTTCCTATCACTGAGCTGTCTGGGCCTTGTCATTACTGCTCAAGGTGAGTGGGTATAACATATATAATAGGCGAATAAAATTGTGACATACTGTGTGTGTATGTGTGTGTGTGTGAGTGTGAGATTGTATACAAGCTGGTGTTTGGCCTCATATTAACTAATAAATTGCTTTTTCGTTCTAGCTCAAGACTGTTCCAGACCGGTTGCAGGACCTAACATGAATTTGAAGGACAATGACATTAATTTACAAACATTCCCAGATGGGGTCCAAGTTGCTTTTGCCTGTGATGTTGGCTACAAGTCTGCAGGAGGGTCTCCAGCAATTACTTGTACTGCTGGTGTTTGGAGTTCAGTGAAGCTGCGATGCCAGAGTGAATATTAGCATTTTCTATTCTCTGATTTGGAGCATGCTAGTAGATAATAACTTACAGACATGTAAAAGGTCTCTTTTTATGAGTGACTGATAATGTCTTGTGACCAGTCAGTTAATTTTTAAGGGTTGAATTTAATCCTTATGAGAGCTTTCTTTTTTTTTTTAGGGAAGAACTGTGGCCCTCTTGATGAAGTGGAAAATGGACACATTGATTACCCTGAAGGGACTGAATTTGGTGATAAAGTTGTGATCACTTGTAAAACTGGGTTAGTAATAAACTGTTATGGTTCATGTTCAGAGAAGTAGTTTTTACAATGTAATTGTCAATAGCATATTTTAATTCATCTAAAAACATCTTACTCCCATCAAAGTGGGTGTTCAGTTTTATCATATGGAATGCAAGGGTTAACACAGGTCCTTAAATTTGTTGTCTAAAGTCTAACTTTTTAAAAATTCTCTTATTAGTTACAAATTCGTTGGTAGACCAGGGAAAAGAGAAATCTTTTGTGGAGACGGAGCGTGGGACGGCAGATTGCCTGTGTGTGAAGGTTGGTAATCTCTGTTTGTTAATACAAAGTACATGACTAAATCAAAAGTCAGTGTCTCTTTCCATTCAAATAGATGTACCATACATGCAAAGTTTAAAGTTTCAGAATAAATCCATAAAATTAATTACAAGTCTTCTACCGCACATCAGACAAGTTCAGAATAGCAGCAGTATTATACAACCAGTTTAATCTGGCAATATTCTCTGATTTGGGGCTCTCTTGTAAATAACGTCTCAATACATCGTAATAAAAACTCAATGTCTTTTCCCTGTCTAATAGATGTTATTTTCATTTTGCAGCGGCGGCTTGTGATCCTCCACCTACAGTTACAAATGGCACTTTCAGTCCAAGCAAAGATTCCTATGCCTATGGAGAAGTTGTACAGTACAGTTGTCAAAAAGGTTTCACACTCAGTGGATCAAATTCAATATCATGTTCAGATGATGGAACATTTAAGCCTGCTCCTCCAACATGTACCAGTAAGTGTTTTTTGATTTCTTTCTAACTTTTCACTACATTTTCCTAATGTCATCTCAGCTATGACTGATACTCTTACATACTCTGGAACATGTTATTTTGGACAGTTGTATTCATTTCTATTTTAAATGTTCTTTGCCTGCAGTGGTTCAGTGTGACGAGCCTGATATTAAAAATGCTGAGTGGAGTGGAGGTTCTCGACCCCCTTATGGATACAAGTCTACGGTGACATTCGAGTGCAGATCTGGATATACTATGATAGGGGAGCGCACCCTGACATGTGAAATAAATAGTCAGTGGTCACCTGGACTTCCAAGCTGTGAACGTAAGTCAAATGAAAATTACTATTTCATTTATGTCCTTAAAAAAATGAGTCAGCCTGTTATGTTTGATTATGATCAAACCATGATTTTACACTAATTAATCGCATAATGTTGTATGTACAACCCAGATTTTAAAAAAGTTGGGATGCTGTATGAAATGTAAATAAAAACAAATCATTTGGAAACAAACTGTGTTTACTGGCAACAGTTTTACAAGGTATTCCTGAGCCCATGTAGTGATCTCCTTTATACAATCATGTGTTTGACAAAGTGTTGAACCTCTCTCCATCCACTCTCCATGTGAACCACTGAGTCTTTCCAGGATGAACCTTTCATACCCAATCATGATACTATCACCTGTTACCAATGAACCTGTTTACCTGTGGAATCCACAACTTTCAGAGTCTTTTGTTGCTCCAGTCCCGACTTGTTTGAAACATGTTGCTGCCATCAAATTCAGAATTAGCAGATATTTACAAAGATCAATGAAGCTGATGAGGTGAAACATTAAATATATTGTCTGTGTACTGTTTTCAATTGAATATATGTCAAAGGATTAACAAATTATCACATTCTGTTTTATTTATGTTTTCAGTGTCCCAACTTTTTGGAATCAGGGTTGTATTTTAGTTATCTGTGGTTTACCGTTTTGGATTAAATAAGCATATTTTTCTTTTGCTAGGTTGCTAGCTAAGTTTTAAAAGGAAGGAAGTTGCTCCTGCATCACTGTTTGTAAAGCAGTTTCTCAAATTTTTGCTCTCACTCAAATGACCCATAATTTATGTTATGAAATTACTCAGTAAAGATAAATTTAAAATTTCAGGATAAATCCATGAAAATTAATTACAAGTCTTCTACCACACATCAGACAAGTTCCTATTAGCAGCAATATTATACAACCAGTTTAGACTGGCATTCTCTGATTTGGGGCTCTCTTGTAAATAACATCTCAGTACATCTTAATAACAACTCAGTGTCTCTTTCCTGTCTAATAGATGTAATTTTAATTTTGCAGCGATGGCTTGTGGTCCTCCACCTATGGTTGTAGATGGGACTTTCAGTCCAAGCAAAAATTCCTATGCCTATGGAGATGTTGTACAGTACAGTTGTCAAAAAGGTTTCACACTCAGTGGATCAAATTCAATAACATGTTCAGATAATGGAACATTTAAGCCTGCTCCTCCAACATGTATCAGTAAGTCTTTTCTGATTTCTTTCTAACTTTTCACTACATTTTCCAAATGTCATCTCAGCTGTGACTGATACTTCCACAAAATATTATTTTGAACAGTTGTAGTATTTTCCATTTTAAATGTTCCTTGCTTGCAGTGGTTCACTGTGAGTATCCTAATATTGAAATACTGACTGGACTGAAGATTGTCAGCCTCCTCATAGATACAAGTTATGTTATGAAATTGCTCAATTTTAGAAAAAACAAACAAACTGCAATATATAATGGATTTATCCTGAAATTTTAAATGTGAACAGTCTTCTGCCACACCTCCTCTGTTTGACAAATTGATTTCACAAAAAAATATTTCCAGGATGAACCTTTCATACCCAATCATGATACTATCACCTGTTACCAATGAACCTGTTTACCTGTGGAATGATCCAAACAGGTGTTTTTGGATCAGTCCACAACTTTCAGAGTCTTTTGTTGCTCCAGTCCCGACTTGTTTGAAATGTGTTGCTGCCATCAAATTCAGAATTAGCAGATATTTACAAAGATCAATGAAGCTGATGAGGTGAAACATTAAATATATTGTCTGTGTACTGTTTTCAATTGAATGTATGTCAAAGGATTAACAAATTATCACATTCTGTTTTATTTATGTTTTCAGTGTCCCAACTTTTTGGAATCAGGGTTGTATTTTAGTTATCTGTGGTTTACCGTTTTGGATTAAATAAGCATATTTTTCTTTTGCTAGGTTGCTAGCTAAGTTTTAAAAGGAAGGAAGTTGCTCCTGCATCACTGTTTGTAAAGCAGTTTCTCAAATTTTTGTTCTCACTCAAATGACCCATAATTTATGTTATGAAATTACTCAGTAAAGATAAATTTAAAATTTCAGGATAAATCCATGAAAATTAATTACAAGTCTTCTACCACACATCAGACAAGTTCCTATTAGCAGCAATATTATACAACCAGTTTAGACTGGCATTCTCTGATTTGGGGCTCTCTTGTAAATAACATCTCAGTACATCTTAATAACAACTCAGTGTCTCTTTCCTGTCTAATAGATGTAATTTTAATTTTGCAGCGATGGCTTGTGGTCCTCCACCTATGGTTGTAGATGGGACTTTCAGTCCAAGCAAAAATTCCTATGCCTATGGAGATGTTGTACAGTACAGTTGTCAAAAAGGTTTCACACTCAGTGGATCAAATTCAATAACATGTTCAGATAATGGAACATTTAAGCCTGCTCCTCCAACATGTATCAGTAAGTCTTTTCTGATTTCTTTCTAACTTTTCACTACATTTTCCAAATGTCATCTCAGCTGTGACTGATACTTCCACAAAATATTATTTTGAACAGTTGTAGTATTTTCCATTTTAAATGTTCCTTGCTTGCAGTGGTTCACTGTGAGTATCCTAATATTGAAATACTGACTGGACTGAAGATTGTCAGCCTCCTCATAGATACAAGTTATGTTAAGAAATTGCTCAATTTTAGAAAAAACAAACAAACTGCAATATATAATGGATTTATCCTGAAATTTTAAATGTGAACAGTCTTCTGCCACACCTCCTCTGTTTGACAAATTGATTTCACAAAAAAAATATAAAAATTGTCTTAGATATGAAGGAGAAGGTTAGAAGTAGCATGCAGAGTCTGAGTCATGGTCTTAATATCTTACTATAACTTTCAGAGTGTGGGTCTGGTCACTTAATAGCTTAATAATTATGGACTGTATGTATGTTGGAATAATCCCATCTATTTAAATGCATACAACTGCAAATCTTCAACATAAAATAGCAGCATGAATTGGGAATAGAAACCGAATAACAGCAAGATATAGGAGTTACGGCAATAGTACAGATAATTTCTCCTCTGCTTAAAAGACTGTGTCTGTCTCTCTGTCCTGATTACTCCTTTATGTTTTTGCAGGAAAGATAAGCCCAACTAAAACTACCACCACCACAAAGAAACCAACAGGTAGAGTAAGAACCATTTAAAGCCATACAGTGTGTTCACTTAAAGAAATGGAAAGGATATAGTTAAATAAGTATAGGAGTTGTTGTTTTTGTTTGTTTTTGTGGTCGTAGATGTAGTCTTATCGCACTCTTAGCATCCTAGCCACTGTCAAACACTTAATCTCGTCATAATGTCCTTCACCTTATTGTTTCCTCAACACATTGCTCAGCCCTAGTTGATATCTTTATGTAAGATACTGTTGATGGACTTGACTTTTAATGTTTTAACTGTACATTTCTTCATCAGTTATTGGCACAAGTGAGACACCTGGTAGGTCATCAAAGTAGTCTCTTATGTTAATTTGCTTTTTAACAGTAGCATACAAGTGCTGTAATTTAATCAAAACCACTGTTTAACACAAATCTCTGCCCTTTTTTTTTTTTTACAGACAATAAAGGAAACAGCTATGTTACGCCGTTGGTCATTTGCGTAGTTGGTAAGTTTCAACTCCCATCCTTGAACAGTAGACGAAAAATGTGCAGAGATAATGTTGACCCACATAAAATCATGATGACCTTCAGAAGAACAGACTGGTTACATTACAGTAGACTATGGAGTTTCTCTGAGGTCATCGTGTTCTCATTTGCATCAACAAATAAGAACAAAGTGACACATTCATGAATTAGAACATATTCATGTGGTGATGGCTGGATGTGTCACTTTACTGTGTAATCATACTGTAATCATTTCTGAATTGCTATTGTAACGACTGGTGACAGTTTTGCTGCAGTATTTTCATAAAAGAAAGGGTTTTCTATCTCAGTGTTTCCCACAGGATTTTGTGTTTGTGTTGACTGTGTTGGGTGGACCTTGGACCCTCTATGGGGTTCTGGAGGCGAGGTCAATTTTGTACATTTTTAAAGTCAAATGAGCTCACTTTAAGAGCAAATCTAAGAGGCTACAACTTTATGCTCTCGTAAAACATCTTTGTGCTCTAGTAAACAATTTAAATCTTAAACACATTGGTTGCATAGATGTGAATGTTGATGACATGCAGAGGTGTAGTGCTATTTGTTTGAGTCCCGGAGTGCACATGATGCATGTGATTGTACAGGTGCACGTTGTGGCTTGATTTGATGTTTGTATAACCACAGTTCCTACAGTGGCAAGTTTACATACATTAGTCAACTGTCACTGACCACAAGATCAAATGGTAGCTTGGTTTTATGAATAGTTTCATCATGTTGAGAATATTACACAGGTGATACCATGGATGAAGTGGGTTATAATAAGTTGGGTATTAAGCAGTATAGGTGAATGAATATGAGTAGTTTGTGTTTTGAATGTTTTCCTTTACTTACTTGCATTGCTGCATTCAAAGCATCCATCGAGGAAAAGTTGCAGTGCAGGCAGAGGTCAAGCTCATCTAATAGGCTCGGCTATCAAAACATAGCCCAGCAAGCTTTCATTTCCTGCAGGCATTGTTGATGCAGCACAAGCAGTCCAAGTTTAACAGGCTGACTTTGTGATCTCTCTTTGCAATTGTATCACAAATAAGGAAGCCGTCAGAAGTATCAAGAATGAAAGGATGTTTTGATGAAATGTCAATAACAACTCTGACCATTCCATTTGTTTATATTGGCTCTCTGGTATGCTGTACGCTCTAGAGAGGCGCTTAAAATGTATATGAATTCTAAAGGGATTATGTAAACTGAATATTTTATTTCCTCACTTGGAGAAAAAAAAGTCACTTGGTGTTGTTCTGGTGCGTTCCAGCAGCACTACACCTTTGGTGACACAGTAAAAAAGTCACACCCACAAAGCATGGTTAATGAGACAGAGTTTAATGCAGTTAACAAATGGTCACATTAACCTTACCTAACTTGGCTAACATTAGATTGACATTAATTATCAATGCTAAATTCTGCTGTAACATTATCTGTAGACATGTGTTTGAGAGATGCTTTGCTCGAGGAACAGAGAATGTAAAAATATTTTCAATTCATAATGAAACCGTGCCAGGACAAATTAGATTGTGGCTTCCACAGTTGAAGTAATGGGAAGTACTTCGGTTCTTCAGCTGGATCAGGATGGTGTCAAGCATTTACATGGCATACATTTGTTGGCCTGGTGGCCAAATATTTTTTACACTATCATCTTCAAACATCTCCATTTTTCTCATCAAAATAGTCGGTGCTATTGGTGGCATCATTGTCTGTGGATTGTGCCATTTCTGTGGAGTCCCGGCATTCATCAAGAAAAAACAAGGGTAAAATGTTGTTTTATTCAACTATGCAGACTAACCCTTGAAATGGCTTTAACAGTTAATGTCACTGGCTGTGCTTGATCCTCGCCATGCCTTCTCCGACCTTTTCTTTATTCATCTTTGTATTTGATCTGCGTGTTCGTACTGTCCAAGCTTTCTGTCAAGCTTTCTGTCAGTCAAGTGTTAATAAGTGTTGCATGTTGCGGTTGTGCGCTCATTTTAAGGTTTTTCTCTACTACTGTGTCAGTGTTGTCATAAGGGGGCGCTGTATTAAGCCCTTAAAACACTCTCTTGCACTGAGCTGTGGGCCACTCAGTAGAAAGAACTCTGCCCCAAGTGCCTTATTGTGATTTCATTCTAGTGTTGACACACACACTCAAACATGGTCAACAAAAGGCAACATGGATGATAAAGCATGTTTAAGTAAGAAGGATTAGGCATGCAGATGTTTTGTTAAAAATTGCTTTATTGTCGCCCATTATGTTATTGCAGATTTCACACATTTACATGACCGAAGAGGAAGCACAGATGGTAGTAATAGAATGGCTTAAATTTCACATGTATAATTTGCAAGGCATTAATACTGTTGCATTGCATTAGTATTAATAGTAGTAGGGGTCGTAGTGGTGGGCAAAATTAATTAAATTTAATGATAAGCTGTGTTCATGTAATTTGTGAATTTCAGTAGTTTCTGCTTGAACTCAGCTTTCTTATTCATTAGATTTTTACAGTGGCTAATTCTGTCTTTGCATATAGGAAGCAGTGGTTGTTGCTATGTCATATTTCTGTAAATGTTTCTCAGGAAACAGCTTTATTCCTGTTATGGTAGAGTTGTCTGTGTGTAATGCCTAACTCACTGTGAAGGAGAGTTTCTAAAAAAAAAAAAAAAAAAAAGACTCAGCCCTTCATGTCACTTTTTCTAAAGTTGTGAAACTCGGGGCCCTGAAGGCATTTGAATTTGCGTTTAGGGCCCCTAAAGTGTGGCATAACCTTTGGTTACCTTTATGGATAAAATGTGACAACTGAGCATTTGGTGGTATAGTCATATTTCTTTCTTCAAAAGAGCTGTTTGTTCTTCACGTTTAAATTCTAAATATAACGTGAAGAACAGTCACTCTGAACATTGTTTAATTGTTTGTTTTTTTTTACAGTATCTTTTCAAAACACCAGGCCACATGGTATGAACATAAAACATCTATTTGAACTTTTGTTGGAGCGTAACAAAACAAACAAAACAACCTTCTGTGTCCTTGATGATGCTGTGCTGACTTGTTGATTTCTGCTCTCAGAAATGAACAGGTAGTATTTTGCATCTCAAAATAACGTCCGCACAAATTTGGACATTTCGGCTGTGAGAGACAGATGAACAGCAGCAGACATGCCGTGTGTGTTTTGTGTGTGTGTGTAAGAGTGTCTGTTTGAGGTGGTCTCTGTAGATTGGTGGTCGGTAGTCTTATGGGTGGAGAGAGTGTTTCTCTGGACTTCCTTAAGTTCTCCTTGCCTGCCTCGTCATACATGAGCAGTAATGTTGACTAGTCAATATTGGATTACAGCTCTAGGAGAGGCACTCTTGACAATGAGACTGCAAAACCTGAAGAGGAAGCGATGGTCTAGGTAAGAAAGACCACCAAGCGCAGTTGAACTCATTAATGCCAAATGATGATAATGTGGGCAGAAGCTTTCATATTATTTCATACTGGATTTACATAGTGTATTATTAATGTTAAAGATGTTTTTCCTCCCTCTCTTTCATACTTCCAGGCTCCTAACTAAATCTGCTGGACTGCTGCCTTAAAACCTTTCGGTTATTTTTTTTTGTCTTCCACAGGGCTGTGTAGTTTTTTACGGTTTGTCTAAAAATGTCTAATTTAGATGACTGTTCTTTGCTTCTTCTTTTTTTCTAGCAAGCGGCACAGTCCTGTTTCTCCAACATTACTGGCTGTAAAAATGACTCGCTGAGAAGAGGGATGTCGCTGGACTACTCTTTGAATGTACTTCTGCCATCCATGTGCAAGTGGACAGCACGGACTGCTAAGCCCTCATAAAAACATGTTTCTGACACCAATCTGAGATTCAGAATCCTCAGAAAATTGAGCTCAGTTCTTAGCTTATGTATTAATTGGTTGCAGTTGACAATAACTTCCATTGTTGACAGACTACTAACTACTTTTTCCTATTCTGCATAATTCAATTCAGTGATATTTGCAATGCCTTTCCTTTCCAATGTCACACATTTTTCTATTCTGTAATCATGAAGAATGAGATTTCCTGCTTATCAGAGAGGCTTAAACTCCATGTTGATTTTAAACTTGCACCGTAGCTCAGCACAGCTTGGCCAATGTAGCTCAGTAACACAGATGTCTTAAAATAAGCAAGATCGGTAAAGAATATTTGCATGGTTCACCTTAAATACAGCAGCAACAAACCAGTCTTAGAGATTCAACTTCAACCATTTCAGATCAATGGAGACAACGGAGATCACAGTGGGATTTGTGAAACAGTCCCTAGTATGCTGCCTGAACATAAGGAATGTTCCACATGCCTTGCGCAGAAAGCCAAGTATGTGTGTGTTAAGTTAATGGAGGCTTAATTGTGGGCCTACCTTAGCTTAACGTTTTGCTAAATGATTAGCCATGTTCAAATGCTGGCACATTGTTCTGTGCCCTGTTTTTTTGCCCTCCCGATTATTTGTTTGTAGATGTCTCTGTTTCAGAGCCTCAGTTTGATACCAGAAGAAAAGGAGGAATATTTGAGTATTAGGACACAGATATTGTGTCTGTTATTACAGAAAGATGTATAGACTATGATTTTTGAAAAATGTGCACTTGTCTGGCTTTTTATTTATTAAAGTTTGGGTCAAAACATCTAATTACCAGTATCTGTATTGGTTTGAGCTAGGTGTAAAGCTGCTTCTATATTGGCTCTACCTTTTGTAATCAGTTGATGAAATAAAATGAGAGACAATGAAGACTCACCAGTGTGTTCACAATGAACTAATTTATGTGCTTATACATAATATATACTCAAGCTTTGCTCGTATTGACTAAGTCTTGTTTAACCCAGAAAACACAAATTAGTAATTACATTTTTGAGGAAAATTTATTCGATCCTCCACATTACTGATAGGCAGTATACAAGTGTGGCTATGCATGAATAAACTACTATATAAAGTAGAGACGTTATCTGTAATCACTGTACATTTAATATGGTGCAATAGGAAATTTAAGGCCTAAACATTGAAATTGTAGTCATGATTTATTACAGATTTGTTTTTTTCCTATGGGACTAACTGATAATTGAAATTGATACTTTAGCTACTCTAAAGATATTTGAAACACCAACTGTGGGGACAGAGACCAATCAAGAAATAATTCCTCTAATTTTTGTTACAGTGCCACTGTGTGGATTTGACACTGACTTGAAAATTGTTCAAATGGTCCCTTGATAAAGACAACATCCAATGATTTTACAAGTCCATTTACTCAGGTACAGTACCGAAATACAATTTTATGGTACTTGTACTGGACTATTTTCATCTAATGCTTCTTTATATTCATCTTACTACATCTCAAAGGGCAATATTGTGCTTTTTACCTGACCACATTTATTTGACTGTTGTATTTAGGACTTTAACTCACAATGTATAGAGTTTTTTTTTTTTTTTTTTTTTTTTTTACATTGTGCTGTTGTTACTTAAGTAAAGGATCTGAATGCATCTTCCTCCACAGTAAACATCAATGTAGTTTACACAAAATTTCAGTACAGTCAGTCCTGTTAGTAAAAGAGCACGGCTTAGTTGCAAAATCCTCCTCAAGGAAAGATGAGATCTGTCCTTCACTGTAACCGATTTCAAATGGTGCTAGAAACAAAAGCAGACTCTGAACACCAAAAGAAATCGGTCAACCTTGGATTGAGGACAAAGAGCTTGAGCTGTCAAAACATCACTGAAGACTGGCATTTTGTGTCCCACTGAGTAGTGCTTCAGGGAGTGACACTTACCAGGGGAAGCACTTTCTTTCACCTTTATCGCTGGACACCTCTTGTGACACTTCACAGCTGCCTGTTGCTGACTAGTGAAATACACTTCCCACCCCAAGAACACTGATTTCAAATGGTGCTAGATTGATGACAATACTCTAAGCCACCATCTGAAACCAGCTTCCAAGGAGGGCACGTCTGACAAAAGGCATCCTTCTGTGGCGTATAACACATTGAACCTAAAAAAAAATAATGGAAAATAACATTAATAACAGCAGGAAGTAGTGGAAAACAATTATTAAAATCAGATGCTAGATTTGAAACAAGAAGCAAGACAATTAGTCCCAGCATGCCAGATGGCCAGTACACCGCTGGGTACTTCTCTTTTCTCACTCATCACCTGAAATCGTAAATGAAAGGAGCGGAGTAGCATCCACAAAGATGTCTCTTATGAAAAAGGTGAATGTAAGTAATTATAAGAAATGTAGAAGCTATCCATCACATATTCTGTCTGCAGATATGAATTATGCATTAACCAAACACCCACAATAATATGACTAAATAAGCATGGCATTTAATCACAATAGACTGTAACACTGGTTCCTTCTTTCGGTTGGCAAAGTTGACTTAAATACGTTCTGCGAGAGGACTCTGAACCGATAACAGCCGTTGCATGCACTGTCGTATTAAGTCTTTTTCTGGAGGCCTTACCATCTGCAAATGGAACAATTAATTCTTTAAACAATGCCTCACTGGTCTCCATTACGCTGATGTATGTCAATGAATTAGTAATAGGCACAGTGAGCTTTAGATTTTGTCCATCTCTAACTTGTTTTTGACTCAACCAAGATGATGTTCCAGGGAAGCCTGACAGCATCCTGGTGACTGTCAGAGACCTCAAACGTAATGCACTCTGGGATGGTTTAGGCTCCTGCTTGTGCCCAGACGTTTGATTCACTGCTCTGTTTCAGGCCAGAAAGCAGAGAGGAGGGACGCAGATGAAGGGAGAGTCTGAGAGCAAGAGCGATGGAGTGGAAAACCACTGAGAAAGCACCAGAACACCTCTCTCCCTCACCCTCAATCTATTTCTCTCTAACACGCCCACATGACTGATCTGATACTTGATCCAAGCTTTGCGGATGTGTGAAGGGCCAAACAAGAACAGACACACAAAACACTGCCACTGTATGTCTTTCACATGCAGGCTCACCTGCAGCTCTAAGCGGACAGACCTGGACAAGTCCCCTCTTCTCTGCTGCTCTGATAGGATGATAGCCCGTTGCTCTCCGGCCACTACAGGGGAAAAAAGCAAGGAAGTGGCAGTCAATCGCTGGCAGTGAGAGCCATGACGCAGACACGCAGCTACAATACACTGACAGGGTGGGGCAAGGACAGGTAGTGGCCAGTTCACTGATTTGTTGCCAAGTGCTTCAACAAAGTACAAAACTATGCAACTGTTTCTAATATCCCTTTTTTCCCTTCTGCTGTTTTCACTCTTTACATGCAGGTGAAAGGACCACTGACAATTCATTGTCTTGCCTCAAACGCCCCCTGTCCCTCCACAACACACACCCACACACAGTCTGCCTTAATTTCTTCATGTTTCCAATGACAACTCCCATAAATACTACTTGTCTTGAAACTGATTAAAGCCAAATCGGCGAAGCCTAACCCCAGCCTCAAAACATCAGATGCAATTTACAGTAATCCCCACAGCCCTTACAAGTCCTTATCAGGCCTCAGATGGGCTAGGCTAAGCGATTTTTTTTGTTGGAGCTGTTTGTATGTGAGGGTGTGCATGTGTGTGTGTGTACTGTCAGAGGGGCCCGTCTGTCCGTAGGTGTCTGGTTCCTTCGCCTGGCTGGCTCAACCCAACCCTGTCAGTTTTCTTTTTCGGGTTGTTTGTTGCTTGTGTGCCACTGGACCTGTTGTGTAATGCTTATAAAAGATTTAAAGGGACAGGAGGCCTTCAGAGAGCGGTCAACAACAGGATCCGGAAGGAACTGAGAAGCACCCTGCGGAAACCCATAGGGGTTAATAGGAATATCGTTGAGTGAGTAAACTGCAGCGAGGCACGCACGAGAAGTGATTTGTTAGCTTATAGTTGTACTTTATGAAATACTACCAAGCCAAAACACAGCCTATTAATAATAAATAAATAAATAATTTAAAAATACATTGTGTATCGTGAATCAAACGTCTGCAGAAAAGCTGGAATAATGTACTTGTGTCTCTGTATGTCATGACTATGCCTTGTGTTGATGTGTAGTCTACACAGACTGGTAGACTGACTGTAGTGTTAACTCATTCATAAGGAATGACCCCCCATAGTGGTGAGGTGACTTGGAGGGTACTGATGCTAGGAATCGTCTTCTTATTTGCAATCGTCTTTACAAAGGAAAAATAAACAGGCAGCGACAGTATACAGTATATTTTACCATCAGCACATTTAGAAGAGAGCGAGCGAGAGAGAAAGAGGGACAAAGACGCTGACTGTAGAAGCAGGAGCTGCAATGCAGACCACGGGCAGCCACGCATGCTCTTGCATCATCTCAGAAATGTGGCATCTTTTGGACATTGGAAAACAACAAGACCTCGCTTGTCTAGGGATTTAAATCCTTCCTGTGGTTGTCACCCTCATCACAGGTATCAGAAAGTGTCAGGCATGCACGCCATGCAGAAGATGCTGAGCAGCTCTCTTTCAGTGACAGTTCACAGTGAACAGGAAGGCCTGGGTAACATTTAATTTTACAGGCCCCATAGTTTCCTATAATTCTCTAGAAAGGTGTTGATATGTCACTGTAAATTTGTAGGAAGTTTCCTGTAAGGGACTTGACTACTATGAATTCTTGGAAAAATTGAGCAGAGCAATGTTTGATCAATGCACCTCCAGTCAATTAATTCAGATTAAATTGTGGTTGAGTTTGTACAGAGCAGGTCACAGGCAAAAATGTCAAATTTGTCTAGAGGCAAGCCTATAGAGAATTACTGGAATTATGGAGAACTAACTAAACTGTAATACTGCATAATACTAAATATAACGTCTTGGACCCTATTATTACAACATATTTCATAGCTCTTTCCAGAAAACTTGTAAGGAATCTGTTAGGAAATCATGGTACGTGTAAAACAATGCGTTACCTTGGTCTGAGGCTGGCCCACTGCATTCTAAGAGGCAGGTGATAAATGTAAGATAATCACTTCACAGAAGAAACACAGGCTTTCTAAACCCATACGGGAGACAAATGTTACCACTTTTACAAAAATCCCCAGTTAACTTTTTAACATTTAGCAATACATTAACAGCTCAGCCCATCTAAACACAGATGGGACTCATTTATCCATGAAAAAGTGTTTCTGCAACTGTAAAACCTTTGTATATAAGAACAGTGCTTCTTAACCAATCAGATGTTGAACTCCAGATGCTTGCTTGTACTACACCAATAAAGTGGTGCTGTGCAGCTTGTGGAGCCTGGGGAGCTCCTCCCATCCAATGAGAACCCAGCTTTGGCACGATGGCCTGTGATGCAGCAGCTTTAGGAAGTCCAGTGCATGTGAACTGGAGAGAAGCCAAAGCAGAGTCACCAAGAGAGCAAGGTAAACAACTTCTCTCTCTTTCTCCCCCCTCTTTGTCTCTAGCTCGCTCTCCCCCTTTTGTCACTCTCTGATCCTCAGCCATGACATTTAGCCCCTTCTGTTGCTACCTTTCTCCAAGAGAGAGACAGATAGAGAGATAAACAGATAGAGAGCGGGAGAGATACAAGCTGTGTACTGGTTGAAGAGGAGTCCAGCCCCGAAACGACTGCGTCACATCTCTGTCTCTCCTAACTACGCAGAAACAAATGTGTCTTGGGAAGGGTTCTGCCAAATCCCAGTGGCCCTGGAGGGTGAAAACAAATCACACAAGAAAAGTGCCACCGGCCTCAGACACCGAACTGATCTGTTGTCTGATGGCAACTTACAGCTGGATCCCAACCTGTCTATGCTTTCACACATGCCTGCCTCTCTCTTTTCTGGCTCACTCTTTCCTTCAACTCCATCAGAGTCAAGCACAACAAGAAGGCTAGCATCAACAGTCTGAACACAGGCACGTATATATACGTATGTATGTAGTGACATAGCAATGATCACGGTCTTGGATGAACTCAACAACAAACCCATCCTGCTGTCTTTGAAGGCTGCCGTAATGTCCACCTGGCTGCATCTGTAGACACTCCCATATAATGGTGTATTAAACGTATAATACTGTTTCATAACAGGTCAGACAGCACCATGCCTGATTGTATTCACCTATTTGCACAAATGTAATCATCCGTATTCCTTACGGTGATGGCGGCAAAAAAACGATGTTCGAGCACCTCGATAATTCTCTGCAAAACATTCCTGACTGAGCTTCGCTGTGATATTAAGAACCTTCCAGAATAGTCTTCTGTTAACCCCTTTGTCGCACCTCTGGCCACCCAATATATACACACATACACACACACACACCTTACCATGCTATCAAAACAAGACCTAGAGAAACTGTGTCACATCTTCAGCATCCATGTTGAAACTCCCGATATCAGCTCACAGGAACTACAGCGCACACAGACACACACACACACACATATATAGTAGCGACAGGCAGAGCAGATGAAAACTACCAAGGAGGAAGAGGAAGAGGAGGAGAAAGCCGAGGTTGTCCGAAACCATTGTGTCGACTTCAGGTGGAAAACTCGATGACTCTGGGCTTCTGTTATCTCAGCTTCTGTTTCTCCTGACATGAAAAAGTGACGTAGCAACTAATCCAAAATCTCTCTCTCTCTCTCTCTCTGACTTGCTCTCCCTCCCTCTCTGTATCTCTCTCTCTCTCTCCCTTTCTGCTTGCCTCTCACACACACGCACTCTTTATTTTCATCTTGTTGCAACAGCATAAACTGCTATTAGACTGCTACTTCAAAACTGATACATATACACAGAAACAGACCAAACGCGCATGCACGCACACACACGCGCAGCCGTGCACATGCGCGCATGATCACGCTATTCCTCTGCCCGAGTGTGACGCAGCACTTAATTCTCTGTGCTTTTATACCACTGTTGTGGCTATACAACGCAACTTCTTGATCAAGCTGAGCCACAAACACACTTGCTAGCTGCCACACAAGGCAAGTGAGCATGAGCAGACTGCAGTTAAAGGGACCCTACCACCACGGCTCCCTGTCCCCCACTCAGTGACGTTGCTGTGTCCCCATTTCCCCCCATGTCCCCATATAATTGGGTCTCTCTCCCTCTCAGCTGCCCTCCTCTCTGGCACTCTCCTCTCGGCTAGAGACGCACTCTGGTTCCTCTGTCTCTGAGGCTGAGCTGACTGAGTCTCCTCGATCACCTGACAACCCACTGGTTTTAAAGGCACATCACCAGCTTATGTATCAGTTGCATAAGCACTCAGATGGTCTTTTGGCTTTTTAAATTCAGTCGAATGAGGGATTCCACTTATCTCCGAATGTGCACCAAAGGGAATATTTACATCGTGGTCTGGTTAATGTTACGCGTTTCTTTTGTAAAACCCATGTGTTGGTTGCAATAGTGATTTCTGACGCAGAATATATGGTGTTCCTCTTTCTATGATGCTACAGTGGACCTCCAAAGAGAGGCAAGTATTGAAAAAATACAGTGTGAGATGATTGACCACAACCACAATCAGAAACTTTACCATGAATAGACCTACCGCATGTACTTCCTCTTTCAGCTCTAGATGCTTCCTACCACAGTTCTGCCATAAAGGAAACACACAGCACTGTTTTATCCACTGTTTCTATTCAAAATAACACTGTTATCCACTTCAACTAAGCATGAATCTTAAAAACATTGTAAACTAACACATGAACAGTATAATAACATTAATGCCTGCGTTTTGTTTGAAACGTAAACCGGGAATGCGTCTGCTCCTTTAAAAGCACCATATTCCTGCCTTATAAATAGTCTGTTTTGGTTCAGTCAAACATTAGCAGAGTGTATTTTAAGAATTTGTGTCTTTGCAGTTTTATCTGATAGTTCACATACCTTGATCAGATGATTCTTCATTTGTCATGTAAATCAGACAGGGGAGCTGTGGGAAGATAAGAGGAGAAACATTTTTTGAGTGCAACTCTTTAAAAAATGCTCTAAAAATCAACAATCTCTGAAATAATCTCGTTTGACTTAGAACATGGATACGAGTCAAAACACATGTGGAACACTCCATTAGACAAGATGTTTAGGCTGGGCTATAGTAGCAGTACAGCCTTGTGAATGCTACAGTAGCCATTCAGGGTTTGCTCTATTAAGTGAGAGAGCACCTGGTTATGCAGTTGGTTATCTGGGCAGTGGCATAACATATGAACAACAAAGGGAACAAACTCGACTAGGATTCTATTATGTGCAAAGCTCAAATCAAGATAAATACTCTATGAATGAGTTCTCACTATCAACATCCATAACTAGTCTGGGGAGACGCCAGTCTAATGAAAGAAAATGTCTGAATCTGAATGGTTGAAGGTCTTAAATATGACAAATTAGCCTATTTGTGTTAGTGTAGCTTCGGGTACAATACAGCCAACAGTGTCCAGCAGGGCAATAAGAGGAACAAGCTTGGCTCTGTGTCTTTTATGAGCTCGTCTGTTCTCAACAAGGCTGTGCCTATTAGGTCTGTCTGCATTTCTGAAGCATAAAGTCCCCTTTATATGCTAAGCTGAAATAAAAGCTTTGTCTCATTTCACAAAAGGTAAACAAAGTTTCTGTCATTGCCAGCTCACTACCAAACATATTTATTATAGAGATATACGGCAATGTGTGCATTCAACAAGTGCCTTCATAAATAAATCAGAATTATTAAAAACTTGGAAGAATAATTCCACAGGGGACAGTGATTATTCCAAACATCGCAACTGTTAACTAGAACTGAAGTGTTGGAACGGCAGTCAACTATGTTTTGAGAATATTTTCGATGCTGCAGTGCAGTCTGACTGACCGCCTAAACCCTGTAGTTTCACTCCCAATTATATGGCAAATTTCCCCGTTGTGGGACTAATAAAGGAATATCTTATCTTTACATCAGATATTTTCAAAGGCTTGGCTGAGCTTTTAAAGCACAATTCGTCCCTCTATTTTGATGTCTTACATTTTCCATTATCCTCCAGTTACAGGTCTAGATTTTCATCTGGCATTTCACGTGGCTGTGAATTTTCTTCCCCAAAGCACTTGTAGTTCGTGATGTCCTAATTCCCCACTGGAGCCAGGAGATATGGAGACCACAGCTTCACCTTACAGGACTGAGAAAGGAGAGCATCGGTAAAAGAATCAGCTTTCACCCTCGAGCTATATGGGAAATGTAAGGGATCTGAGGGATCAAAGCATGTTTGCTCTGAGCAGACTGGTAGATGCTGAGGGTATTGATCGGAGCATTGAGGTCTATCTGCTCTTCTAGGATAAAGACGTCCTCAGTCTATATGTGCATCGTGTGCAAGATAACTACAATAACACTGACGAATGGGAAAGCAAGTTGAGCACTGGACTATGCTTGGTGCCACATTTCCTGCTAAGATGACTGGATAAATGACTTACATATTAAATGTACTATTTTGCACACTATATCAAATAACTCATACATTTAATGTGACTTTTATATTGAATGCTGTGCCTTTGGCTTTTCTGCTATATCCAAAACCAATTATTAGATATTCCAGCACTGCTGATAACTTGGGAATTCTTGCTTTTCCCAACATACTGCAGCCTGTTGTTCTCTAATGAGAAAAGGAGGTTTTACTGTGACAGTGGTTTGTTTTTATGCTGACACAGACACACTACAGGTTTAATGATACATCCAAGCGCTGGTCCTTCCTGTCTGCTATTTATGCTCCTCATCCAGCGGGCAGTGTGTTAATTTTAGCCATGTCATCTATCAGCCATGCCTGTTCCACTTCCTAAACCTTAATCCCTCCCTTGGAAAGATGCCCATGCCCAAGATGTCAGCTCCATTGATATTGTTTTTGGCTGTACTGGGAACAATGGGCACAGCTCCTAAATGCACCCACACATACTGTTTATTTAGGCAAAAAAAAAAAAAAAGTATTCGGTTTTTACAATGTTTTATTGAAATTAAACAGTGTAATCTTTTTCTGTTATTACCTGGTTGGCAGTTACCCCTCAGAAGAATGCAAACAGGATCTCTCTGGGGATGTCAGCATGTGATGAAAAAGAAGTCTTGGACAGCTTTATCCTCAGCAGGTCCTCTGGCATTATTTCGAGACATGTCAAATATACAACACAGTGAATTCAAATGTTTCCCCTCAGCTAAGCATTTTCTGGCATATTGGTGAAAGTCAGAGAAAAGTGACCCTTGCACAGATATAATGTGAAAAATGACCTTCGCACAGAGAAAACACTTTGATTCAATGCAATTGTAAACTTCTATTATTTTGGTTGTATGTTGTATATGACTGCTGACTACTGGCCACACCCTTTACCTGAATAATGCAAATATGCAGCTGGCCAACAGTTATTCAGCTATGACTTTTTGACAGAAATTGATATAAACAGTGAGTTTCTGCACTGTTGTGCCGTTCGTCCTAGATGCCGTTGGCTGTGTTTGCTGTGGCATGTATTGGCTCTTACCTTTTGCAGAAAGTTGAAAATAAACCTAATTTCGTCTGTAAAAAAATGAACAGTAATGTTTATCTTGAAGGCAAGCAACTTTAATTTCTAAGCTTCACTTTGTTTATATTTATATTTTTTAATACTTATTTCCTTAGAGTCCATGCTATCAAACTATTAAACAATATTTTCTCTTACTGTGCCTTTGAAGCTGTCACCAAATCAACTGGTCAACTGAATGCAGTCAGTTAAGTTTTCACGTCTACAGATGTAAGGCCATTTTTTCCAAGGCACACCAGATAAATGTGCCAGTCATTCTGTTAACAAAGTTATGAGGCACAAAATGACTAAAAACATGCATTCACTAGATCTGCAAACTGCTGTTTTACCCTCGCTCTGTTGTGTTGCATCAGTACTTCCCAATATAATCATAGAATCATTTCGAGAACGCTGCTTCTGAAAACTTCATATTAAGTACACAATGTAACCCTGCAGAAATACGCCATCTAGTGTCAAATGGGAGTATTGCTTTTGGAGGTTTGTTTACATCAGGAATAAAAAGTGCGTATGACATAGAAACCTCTGGATGGATGAAGCTGAGTCAAGGCACTGGCACAGCAGGCGCCCGCACTATAGGTTTACAAACAACAAGACAGAGCCTTTAGAAACAATGAATAATACGTATTTAAAGAATAAACTCATTGAAAGAAATCCATTTCTGCAAATGAACAATGGGAAAAACAATCTTACATAATTTTAACTTTAGGCCTAGACACAGCAAAAAGCTATTGAATGAAGTGATAACTAATTTTACATTTCTTAACACATTTTACAGTTTAAATACAGCATGCTCAGCTGAAAATGGCACTTGTAACAGGCACATAGCATGACTGACTCTGACAGGTGCAATAGTAACACAATTCAAAGCCAGTAGCCTATAATATAAATCTCCTAAAAAAAGTTGCAGAATTATATAGTTTTCATTATGATTTTTTGACAGTTAACTAGTTAAAAGTATTTCCCCTCCTCTGTAACTTTAAATGAACACAGCATCCTGCTACTTATAATTTTGACATTAAGGGATAGCACAAGCTAAATCAATTACATTCAAGTCTACACTGCAACTAATAGCAAAACATCTATACAGACACAGACAATAACATCTACCTCATAAATTAAGTCACTACGCAGTACCGCATGGATGCACAGATCACTCACTCCTGAGGTAAAATGAAGTGCGCAACATCCCCCTGCAGCAAGCATCCAGCACACCTCTCCATCCCACCCTGCCCCTCTGCCTCTCTCTGCCTCCCAAGATGAGAATGAGCCTCAAATCCGCACAGACATGTTTTATAAAGGAAACAGCTGAGAGCACATACCTTGCTTATTTCCGGGTAACGTTGGAGACAGCGTTGGAAACTGCGCACTGCATCGCAACAATCAAATCACGGGCGTCATTGTCACTAGGATTTAATGAGAAAACACCTTTTAACAAGTTTATAAGAATTAAAGATAAATACAGGATGAAAATTGTACCATTATGAAAACACCACAGAGGAAAAGAAGCATATTACTTAACGTTATTAAAAGAGCCCACCGCCCACCATAGACCCACTGTAACCTATATCCATATATATCTGATGGTATATGATTCAGTGGAGGAGCCGCTGGATGTAAATAAACAGTGTCTGTCGGAGGGGACGTGACTTACCGACAGGTCCTCTTTCCCAACACATCCGGTCCATTTACTATCACTACTCCGTCACTGCTGTCATAACCTCCCGTCAGCCCCCCTCAGTTCTGATTAAATCCGGGCTGGACCCCTGCACTGATGAAAAACCTGGACCATCGACATTTTCACAGCAACACAACCAGGACACGCCCACCCGCACACACCCCCGTTTTCTGATTGGACGTCGCTCCGAACAGTGACGAGTGGTCACATGTTTCTGACGCATGTTTATAAACAGGCGCAGAACGCAACGGAGGACACACAGAGACAAGAGGATTCACCTCTGAGAACTTCCGGTTTTACCTGAAATTCCTCTTCGCACCCTTTCACGCAGCGAGAGTGAATCGGTTAACACATTTTACACTTGAGAAAAACATATTCAGTCAATAAAAATATATATCATTATCACGAATGGGCGATTTTAATGCTATACAAGTGTTTATTAGTGAATGTGTCTCAAGTAGGACAGAAACAGACGTCGGCTCGTCTATATTCTTAAAAAAAATTACATGAATGGTTATTGATCTTGCCTATAAAAGGCCACTATTCTGTTGGATTATTTCCACCTTTCAGTGGATTTGAAGATCACTGTGAAGACTGTCATTTCATTTTGTTGTCCTACGCTGGTCACATAAACGGAAACGTAAAATCTGTCTGAGAACCATCTTGATGAGGAAGTTCACGGCGGTAAATATTCTGATGTCGGACTTTCCAAACTTACAAAACCATGTTTGTCCCATATTTGATATACTCACCTGCCTACCACTTCCTGAAAATACAATGTACTATTTCTAAATAGAGCATGATATGCTAATGTATTATTAAACGCAATAACTGAAAAATAAATGAGCTTTCTGTTTTTAATAATAAGACAGGTTCAATTAGAGGATATGCTAACAAATAACTTATGTGCCCTAAAGCTATAAGAATCACAAAGATATTAGAATCAAACACAATATTTATATAGAATAAAGTATATGCATTTTATTGCATATTAATTTGAAGCATAAAGGCCCTGAAAATCTGGTTTCAAATCTACTCTTCAAAGTATGTCTCAATAATATTTTTTATTATTACAAAATAAGCAATTATCAAAGTCAAAGTTTGAGGGAAAAAAACCTTAGTTATTTTGTTTTAATATTATAAGACTCCAAAACTCTGCTTCATCAGGACCTTGTGGAGTTTGATCAAATTTGATTGGCAGTGCTGGAAACATTTGGGACTGTTACCATAATTTTGATTCAATTTTAGCTAAACTGTAATTGGTGGGAAATAGAAACATGTGGCATCACTTTTCTCCAACTGACCCACTTCATAACAGCAGCAAAAGCTAAGACAAAAACACAAACAGAACACAAACTTGTAGAAATAGCTTATGTGAAATAACCAACACTGTTCTAATTTTGGAAAATTGTGTGTTGACGAAGGACCCTATCACTGATAGAAAAGGCTGATGGAAAACACATTTTCAGGGCATTTGAAAGATTCCTATGTGATTTGAGTTTGTAACCCAGCAGCTAACAGTAAGAATTTGCCACACCTGTAGGACTACTAAAAGCCTAGTAAAGTAACTCTGGAAGTATGTTAAAGTCAATTAGATGATCTTATCTCATTTACATTTCATTTCATCAAAGGTTATTTTCCTTTGCACATACATATACATGGGGGTAGACCAATCAGCTCCTTTGGATCCACTGCCAAAGCCAGTTATTTAGTAAGGAATAACTATGCCAACATGAAGCTTGACTATGCCCCTGTGAACTGGCAGAGCATAAAGATTGTAAAGCTTGCTAATGGTGTATAGAGGTATTTACATACTTGAAATACCCTAACAGATCCAAATAGCATGGACTTAGCAGTGATGACTATGACTTAAATGAATTCACCAAGCAGATTATAATTCATATGTGTATGAGAAAAAGCAGAGCGTGAACTCCCTCATGTCTGAAGCTAAAACTTTGGTTGGGCCAGGTGAATCATATTTCTAAATGTATACAAATACGTTTGCTTTTCATTTGTTTCTTTTCACTTTGACTTTGCTGTTTCTAGTTTGCCCGTGGTTTGCCCCTAAGGCCACAGCAGGGGGCATCCTAACCCAACAATATCACATTCAAACTAAACGTCCCTCTGCATGCTTCACTCGATCTGAAGTTTGGAGTATTTCACTGTGAGCTGATGTAAATCACTTGCCAAATGTTGTGTATTTGTGTATTTTCAAAGTGTTTACATTGTGAATGCACATTTCAGTTGAGGTATTTGGAAGCTAATATCACACCTTTTTAACCATCCAGATAAATTAGCCTTCTAGTATGTAGTATTATTGTCTAATTTGTCTGGAGTACTTAGATCAGCATTAGTAAATTATCATCAGTATGCAATCAACTGCGTGGTCTACAGTTTACTAGAGGGTGTGATGTGCCTTCTGTGGACAATTGCATCACTGGAAAAAGAGACAATGCTTTCCAGATTGTTTCCCTCAGCAGATGTTGGGAATAGACGACAGCACAGAGTAATGTGCAGGAAACGGGCAGGAAATCAATTCAAGTTTCCGTTGTTATTTGCTTTTTAGGTGTCTATGGAGACAAAATATAAAATCTGAGCTTTTTGATTTCCATCATTCCTTCATTAGTATATTTGTTGCTTGTATAATGCAGTGCAGTCACTTCATTTCAACACTGATTTTTTTTTTTTTTTTTTTTTTACAAATTTTACACATTCCAGATGCTAGAGACCAAATTATAGACATTTTGAAAGAGCGACGTGTAATTTTGTAGTGACTATTTAATCAGGGATAAAAGTGTAAATTGTCATTACACAAGAATCGATTAAAAACTGACTGGCCTGTGGTTCGGCTGTCTGATGGGATGGTTACATGTAGAATGCGTCTGGTCACTCCCTCATGTGAGCTCATTAGTCAGTGGGGCCCCATATTTGTCTTACAGTGGGCCCCTCCCTTAATGTGGATCCCAGCTTTGAAACTGCATAGTACATTTCCCTTGATGAATGTTTTTTCTTCAAAGTATGTGCAAGTATATAACTTTCACTCCAGTGGTCATGGACTTTGGATTTTAAGAGAATGTCTGTGTGAGTGTGGGGGGATGCAGACTGTTGTGTTCGTGCAAGGGTGTTGCATGAGAAAAAAACACTTTCACTGCTGCCAAGATATCAAAAACATAAATCATTTCATCAAGTTCAAGTAGAGTACACTTCTGAATCTTTCTCATCGCTTTCAGAGACCACTCAAACCATTCACAACTGTATTTATTCATTTATAAATTAGTTAGTTGATTGGTTAGTTAAAACAGGTGAAATAGATAGAATGGCATTAATTAATTTCTAGGTTATTGTTAATTGCACCTTGGTTAGGGTCGGCATGTTATCCATTTTGATCACAGATCTCTTGCTTTGATACAGGGTGTGATTCAGTCTATGCAGAATCATGCAAGTCATTTCTTTTGTTCATTCACGGTACACTTAATGAGATTAAACTGTCCAGTGCGATTAGCTGTCACTCAGCTGTTTTGTTTACTCTCCTCCACAGTAACAGTATATTTTCAGATTTGTGCAGTAACTTCCTTTCTGGGTCCGGATCTGAGCACACAGCTACTTCTCCAGTCACTCATCATCACTGTTTGAGGATACTTTAAGCTTCAACATTGAGATATTATATTATATTGTGTTAATTGTGTCTGTCATGAATTAGCAAACATTTGGGTCACAGAGACAACCATTTGTAATTAGCAGATTAAACCGTCGTTTAAAACCACTTACCCCTGTTCAGAAGGCTCTTCTAACCATTTTTGATGAAAATATTGCGCCCGCTGCTCATTTAGAAGGATTTTTAACTTGTTGCAAAATAGTTACTTTCTCTCCTGTCCGAGTGGCCGGCGGCGGGCCGCCATCTTGGGTGTTAGCCGGAAACAGTGCCCAATTAGCCTCGGTGATCAGGTCACAGACTGTATAAAACGAGACCAAATACGCCAATAAATGGGTTTAGTAACAGTATATACATATATATTCTCCACCAGTCTCCACTTTCTACTTTTTGCAGTTTTTTTATTGCCACTTTATTTTCATTGCCACTTTATTTTTATTTATTGAGTACTGCATTTCAATTTCCCTGTTCTGCCAGCTGCTTCAACAAGTGAATTTCCCCTGAGAGTGACCAATAAAACGATCTTATCTGATCTAAAATTGGACTTACATTCGCCAAGTGACCAGTCACATGACCCCATTACCGCCGAATGGCTAATAGGCAACTGTTTTCCCAACAGGATCGTCATATCATATTAAAAGAAGAAGATCAATTGTCGACATTGTGTTTTTTTCCTACTGCCCCCAAGTGGCCGAAAATCTGCAATTGCAGGTTTAAGTCATAATCTTTCAGTTGTACAATATGATAAAATGTATTTCTGCTTCACTGATTTAAATAATTAGCTGCTTAAACTGGCAAAGGCTTTTTGACTTCTTTTCCAGGCTGTGATGACAAAAGAAATAAGGTATTGATATTTACTGTATCTGTCTTGTGCTTGATTGCTCTGGAAATAACTACACGGTGTCCACAATAATCATTAAACATAATGTATTTTAATTGTGGGAAAACTTGTTAACAGAGGTTCCCTTTCTGTTGTTTAAACTTCAGAGAGGTCATGCTGTCTTATTCTCAGTTTACCGGTCAGTGTCAACACCATACATGATGTTCAGTAGTAGAATTAAGTTGGAAAACTCTGGGACAGGAAACTCAGACAGAGGAGGGAGTTTGCAGTAAATATTTGAGTTTTTTTTTTTTTATTAATGCTGCGGGTTTCCACTTTCATAATTGTGACCTAATGTTTCAAATCCATTATCATACATCAAAGACTTGATGAACTTGTTTGCTGATACTGCCTCCTGGCATTCCAGTAACCTTTTTGTGAACCTGAAAGTTTATCAGTTATTAATTTTCATCACATGCTCAGACCCGGCAGACCACACCTTCTCACCTCAGGGTCCCATTCAGTCTCTTGTGTGCACTCCATTACCTCCCACCCTTCCATTCCACCCAATATTATGTTACCATCAATGGGTTTAGAAGGGGCGTGCTTTGGCACAGGGAAGGAAAACATGACGTATTTGGCAGCTGTGACTACGCTGAGGGGAGAGCCACCCCACAATAAAAACAACCAGCTGAGTTTTGTTCGTAATCCCAGATTCCAGTGCACATACACTACTCTTGGCTGGATGGAGGAGTCGAGGGGTGGAGAAACTTAAGAGCTGGATGGGATGAAGGATGGGAGGGGAGCAGGCTGGAGCTGGGGGACTTTGTGACATTGAAGCTTTGGAAGAGAAGATTTGGAGTGATATGTTGTAGGGGTACAGGGGCCGATGGGTGGAAAAGGGTTGGTTCACCCAGATTACAAACATATTTATTTGCTTATTTTTGGTATCTGGCCAGTTTGACAGCATTAGAGCACAATGGAGCTGAATGGAATCTGCTTTGCGGTTCTTCACAGAATTGAAAAATTAAACACCATCTCTTTCCAGACACAATGTCTGCCCTACTCTGGATAATCTACACGGCACACTGTCAACAGTTTTCAGAGTATTTCCAATAAAAATCATCACTACAAGGTCTCTGGACTATGGATAGACCAGAGAAAGAGATGTTGCTGTTAATTTTTTTAAAGCACAAATTCAATTGAATTAATTTCCACTGTATTGGGTCGGTAGCAGAAAACTCAGAGATCCATATCTCAAAACCTGGGCAAATCAAACTATATGCATGGCAAGATATTATTAGCAATAATGGGGAGAATATGTATTTTTTATGTGTAATCTGAGTGAACCATCCCTTTAAGTTTGACAAAAAGGAGAGCCTGAAGAATGAGTAAATGTGGAGCACACAATTTAAAAAAAAGTGAATTTGATATTCTCACATGGGCAGAGTGTGCTGGTTTCTTTGATCTAGACACCATGTGTGAAATAAGATCTTAGCTAAAGATTCACCTCGCAGAGTCATGTCTGAGTGTATACAGCAATGTTCACGTCCACTAGGATTTACACCTTTTAAATTTGCACCATGCAGCAGTTGGCCAGTCTCAGATTGTCAATGATGACATTTAACCCTATATATTTATGTCTATGGTATGTGTTTTTTGTGATGGTTCTGGCACATTATGACAACAAGACTGTTCTATAGACCTGCTCGATGGCCTTGAGGACATATTTTCCTAGCAGGGTGTGGGAGGGAACCGGGCAGGGTAGGAATTCACACAGGGCTTGATCTTGTGATGAAGGACGGGGTGTGAGTGGATGGGAAATAAACGAGTCACACTGTCACATACAGTGAATGGTGACAGAAAATGAATTAAAAATACGTATGCAAACATGATGGATAGCGAGTCGACTCTAGGCTGACACAGTGGTGAACATGTCCTGTGCCGTTAAGAAGAGACAGCTGGTGGATGTTTTCGCTGCCCCACCCAAACTGTGAAAGACAAAACAGTGTGAAGTGATGTAATTACTACTGCTTATGCAAACCAGCTGTGTGACCTTATGGGCTGCACGGGATTTAAATTCAGTTACAGCACAGATGTGTGCATGTGCACGTGTTTCTGCGGTTTAAAACCCCATTGCTCTTTCCTCTCACTCTTAGGATTTTATTTTAAATAAGATGAAACTGGAAACAAGACAATTCATAAAAAGTTATTTATTTTTCGCATTTTATTTTTTCATGTTAAATCCAATTTAAACTACAGGGAGCTAGTAAAATAAAACAGCCACATTGGAATGTTAGAAATTAAATGAGACACAATTGACATTGAAAAGAAAAATCAATGTGAGACATCCCATTAATATATCAGAATGTTTTTCTTTGTTCCAATTTGACTACAAAGCATTGCCGTTTCCTTTTGTATTTAATTTCACAGTTTTGGACCACTAGATGCTTCTTTCTAAGAGTCATAGCCCTTTGGAATATTTCTTTGTGTTTTATGACCTAGATCAAAATTTGTAAAGGTGCCACAGAACTATGTACAAATTTTAGTACAACATTAGCTATGAAATGAAATTCTTTGGCACATAATACGAACATAAAAAGTGTGGTTACACACAGTAAAAACAACACACAAAAGGCACCATACTATACATACTGCTCAATAGAATACTGGTAATAAAAAAGAGCATATACAGTATATTGAAAAGAGAATAACACTGACAAATGGATGGACAGAGCTGTGCTCTGTGTCGAGGCCTTTATGAGTCTGTTGGTTAGACAGACTCATGATTTTCAGCAGTGACTATAAAGCCACTGTAATGAGGCTTGTTGGCTTTGTGATTGATTTCACTACAGTTTGCAGTGATAGATTGTAGAATTCCTTGCGGCTACACCTCTTCAAGAGAATGGTGTGATTAAAACTTCAATACTCCTTCCTCCTCACCATGGGGACAACTGCGACTCGGTGAGCCGTCACTTTCTCAACTCATTTTACAAAATTGTACACTTTTCATGGCTAATGTCACATGCACATTCAGACTCCTCATTCACTCACATACTCGATCAAAATCTACCACTTCCCATCAGCCGCGCATACATACAGTAAGCAAGCTTAGATGCATGTATGGATATACATACAGTCCATGCACAGTACAGATGCAAGTATATGTTAACACACACATGCAGGATTTGAAAGCAGACACACACATACACACATTTGCATACCTACACGATCAATAACTCAATCAGACAAACCAGATCAGAGCCCAATTGATTTTCTCTCTGAGAAGTTTGTAAACAGATTTCAAGGCAGTGTGATTTATTTCCTCTTTGTCTGTCATGGCTTCGCAATAAACTAAGAAATAATTTTATTTATGTGCTTATGCTGTATTTACTGGTGGTGGGTTGCTGGGAGCTTTAAACCTGATGACATGCAGAGACCCTGCTTTGTGTTGACAGCACTTTGGCTGTGACTCCAGAGGTTGCAGTCATCATGGGAACCAGTGCTGATTAATGCTAAAATACACTCTCTTCCCACCCAGAACTGCCCATCTCCTGTCTCTCCCGTTCCCAGCCTGACTGCCGTCAACAACCCAGGGACTGAGCCTTCGTCATCATCAACATTATTCATCACCACAATCATCGTCGTCATCAGACTAGTTTTCCTGATGTTTATTGAGGCACGTAGCCAAAGGAGGAGGCAGGGGGACCATAACAAGAGGAGCGCTGTTGCAGGAGATTGTTCTAGTCCCTGAAGTCCACTTTGTTGTGGACCCTCTGTGGTTGGACAAGAGTGGATTCAGAAAGGGAGGTGAGTTTGCATAGATGTGTGTGTGTATGCGTGTGTGTGTAAGAGTGTGTGTGTGTGTGTGTGTGTGTGTGTTCATGGGGTAGTTTCTGTGCTGCGATTATTTGTAGACTATTTCACAGCTCGGTGTCTGCTGTCTTGGTGGTGGAGTGGCCGTTGGTCGGAGGAGGAGGCTGGGTCTTGGCTGCCTCGGGGGACTCTCCATTTATGCTGGGTTTCTCCTGGGTTTCTGGAGGGGGGTTGAGGGGGGCCACGGATACAAGAGTGTTTCCCTGGTTCTCCTGATCGACTGGGTATGCCTCCTCTGCCTGCAAATACAGCACAAATTCATCACAGAAAGGCTACATAAAATATTTCAGCAACAGTTGGGCGTCAGGATAGTTGGGGACCTCGCTGTGAAACAGGTGTCAACTCCATTTTACATCAATGTAAAACATGGTAAAATGTTCGAGAAAGAGAGGACAAATGTGTGTATCTGTGCACATGTGTAAACTGCACGAATATGAATATTGCACATCACTAACATAGCAGCCATAATGAAGATTCCCTTTTCCCTCGTATATTGATTCAGTTTATCAATATACTAATATACTATATATAATACATCATATATCAAGAAGAACAGCTTCACTGTGCTGATGTGTTATATAGGTCCATGAATGAAATATTCTGAGGAGGTTAAAAATGAAGCATTTCATTTAATGATAAGACACAATTCTGTCATGCACAGAAAATGTGCATGTACACAGATGCATCCACTAACACCCACACCCTTCCACTACAGCTTATAAACACACAAACACATCCTCTAGTGTGGTCTCCATCATGTGCTACAGCTGTGTCTGGCTTGTAGATGAAACAGTGAGCAGTGCAGATGAATAAGGCAGCAGCAGAGAGCAGGGCGTGGGTCTTTGGATAATACGCTCTCTCTTTCTCTGTGTATCCTCTGATAGCTGGCCAGCAACATTCCCTAATTAAAACACTGGCAGTTGATTCTGAGGGAAGAAAATAATGTGGTTGTGATTTCAGATGTAGTAAAACATGAACCTTGCCCAAGAAAATCTATGCATAGTGTTACTGAATCTATAATGAAGGAGGGGATTGCAGAAACCAGCAAACACATGGTGAAAAAATTACAGGATAATTATGATAAAACATGTCTACAGGCCATATGTAAGGTCATTCAGATCAGTGTTAAAATTTAAATAGCAGAACCACTTCAGCTGAACAAATACAAATATGATGTATTACACAGTGTCTGCAGTGGAAATGAATAGAAAACATCTATGCAACAATTTTCAATTCATAGGCTATGTACTGAATGATGCACCACTGATAGGCAACTCCTGTAGACCCAGCAAGAACATGTAAACCAGAAAGCAGGGAAATGAGCTCCACAGTGGCAATATACATCCATGCTTAATTGAAAATATGAAAATGTGCTTACCAGCCTCACTCCCTTGGTGTCAGACCTGCGTTGGCATTTGAAGTAACCTACAGTGATTGCAAGGGCGGCAAGCAGACCAGAGACCAGTATTCCCACAAATACAGAGGAACTTGATGATGATGGCGTCTCAGTCTTTGTCACACCCAGCTGTGAACAAGTTGAAGAGATATGGTTGTGGTCAAAAGAAGTATGTATGCGTGTGAATTTAAAACCATACAAAATCATTATTCTACATGAAACAAAAGATATGCCTGTGTAGAGTCATCTCAGTCACCCATGATGTAGGCTGCCAAGTTAAGTGGATTGTTTTATTTACAGCACAATAATAGCTCAGGTGAAGATAAGTTTACAACTTGTTCCATACTTGACAGTATGTATACTAAATACAATTGATTTATGATGGGTTATTGATGGACACTATTCTCCCACAGTGCATTGCACAAAGGAAGTAGAGGAGCTTACAAAACTTTGAAATAAATTGTGGCTCATGAATAAATTGCAGCTCTAGAAATATCTTGGAAAACAGAGTATTAAATCTTAAGAAAGACATTTCACTTTTCCTTTGTGTCATTTAATTGGCAGTGATATTCCAAAGCTGGAATAAATTATTTTTTTGTATACCAGCTGCTTAAACATATATATGAGACAAACAGTATTTAGTACATATTGTATAGAATTGTATGTACTTTAGTATGAATTTAGGAGTTAATTTCAGTTGCAGGCCTTGCAGTGAAGGACCTGGGTTTCACAGTTGTTTCATCTGCCCACCATCATATTCAAGTTTGTAGCATCTCGTACATTCTTACCTTCTCTTTCAAAGGTTCACTCTGGAGAACTTTAGCCAAAGTATTCAAGTCAGCTGCAGGGGCAATGAAAATTAGAAATATATTAGTACTTAATTTAAGGTCCATGCAGCATTTTGCTGCAACACTATAGCACAAGAAGGCATAACTTTAAAAGTCACAAATAAATGTATGTGGAAGTTATTGTAAACTGATGGATGCCATCAATACCCACAATTGTCACTGGCCACCATCATTGTCTTGTCACTTTGGGAGATTTTTAGTTCACACTGCTGTGTGGCGCACCAGCCTGCAGGATTCTCCAGAATAATGTTTTTAGTTGTTTCCTATAAGAAAGAAATTATATTTCAAAATTACAAGACATACTTGTACTAATTCACAATCGCTTTCAGAATAAACTCAGATTAACACAGACAGGAAGACTTAATCTTAATTTATTGTGTGCAGCCCATTTCATGAAATCATAAAAGTGCAATCACATATTACAATAAAACAGTTGAATTCTAACTATGTATATTTTGAGAAAAAAAAAGAATTTCCTAATTTGGGCAATTTAAACATAAACTCAAAAACTCTAAACTTGCAAAAGCCTGAATGAATTTCACATTTTCAGTGAACAGCTTCTTCCATACACAGAATATAGACATTTGATCTCTTTTGGTTGATCACTGGGGCCAACAAGCAAATGTGTGTTCCTGTGTATTCCGCACTGACCATCAGGGCACACAGGCCTTTGTCTGTGTAATGGAGACAAAATGCAGTGGGATGGAAAACTTGCTGACCACACCTTCTTTTACCCACCTTAACCCTGAACTATGATATCACCTTGTTGCACAACTTTAGGCTTTGCGACTTGGGAACACGCTTCATTTTCTGTAACGTGATCCAGACAGCTCTCAATGTTCCCAGAAGACCACTGTGAAAAAACTATGAATCCTCAGTTAGTTGGGAGTGGGCCCACAGCTGGACTCTGCTGCAACACCCAGATCTGTGAGGCAGGGAAGTGGAAACTCTGGAGAGCTGAACTGGGACGGCAAAATCACTCTAGTGGAATCTTTTCTCTTCTCCATCTGTCTGTGTCACTTGTGACCCATCACATGTTAATCTGAGGAATCCTACATTGTTTCATCCCCTGCTTTGTTTGACCTGATGTGGCCTCCTGCACCTATGGCTGGACTTCAGATGAGTTACAATCAGTTTGCAGTTGAATAAACACATATTAACAGTGCAAAGATTTCATTTGATACTAATGTGTATCTCTTTATTTTGTGATATTAGACACTGCTTTTTATAGTGACAGATGACTTGGGGATTTACGGAGGTATGAGAAAGACCTTTCTTACTTTCCAGTACTTCAGACCATTGTTGCTTTATTAAATTTGTTCCCATGATACAGACTGTTCCTTTATCATAGTCTTTCTTGCCAGTCACCCAGTCTTACCTTAAGAGAATAACCTTGTCTTTTTTTTCTTTTTTGCAACATGCACTTTGAACTAATCATCATCTGGCTAAGGTTGCTGGCACTGTAGTCCATGCTTAGTTTCAGGTTGAGTTGGACAGATGATTTTTGCAGATGGTCCTGGCTCTGCGGATGATACAGTAATGACCCAAATAGAGGCTAACTAAAGTATGCGAACTGGGATCAGACCTGCTGCTTCAGCTCTGTTCACCTGGACTAATATACTGTAGAATACAGCAATGAGTTTTGTTCACGTCTTTGCTTTGATTTGGGTCAACAACTACACACACAGTTAGGATTTAGCAGTGAAGGAAAACTATAATAATGAACCTCAATAACACCGCTATGTATATTAAAGGCCACACCCTTACTAATCCTCCTTTTGTTTTAAGACCCCAGAGCAGGAGAGGAAACATCACCCCTCCTCTTCATTTGTCTCCTGCCAGGAACTCAGTCTCAAGATTTACAACGGCTGAGGAATGTCTGAGAAAAGATCCCCCTTTATCAGGGCCATATTTCCAACTGTAGCTCTTTAAAACACATTAATCTTCTTCCTCTAAGTGGAGTAAGTCACTTCCTCAGGACCCAAGGTGTAGGGGGCCCGATAAAGGTCTTGGTAAAAAGAACACATCACCATAAAGTAACCACACTTGGCTCCCTCAACCCATTTCATTGTGGTCTTAAATGTTGCATGCCAAAATCTCAACTGTTAGTAGTTTGATACTGCCTGTGGTTGGCAGGGAGGAGATGAGAGCTATCGTTGCTGAACGACATAAAGGTGGTGGTAGGATGCAGCCTTGGTGGTGGTCTTATGAGAATATTCTACTTTTACAGTCATATTGTGAGAGATAAGACAGATTAACTCACACAATCAGCTGTCGCCACCTCAGCCTTGACATTGCTTTCTGGGATGTCGTCCTGTCCAACGCACTTCACTTGTGGCTGTGGAGACAGGAGGTCAGGTCAGATAGACAAATGAGGCCAGGAGAAGACAAAACACTTTGCGTATATATAGTTGAAATCAACATCAGTTATCCAATGTAAACACATCTTTCTTCAAAACAAAATCAGTATCTTTAACAGAAAAATCTACTGAACAGTTGAACAGCATAAAAACTGGCATGTATAGTCTCTATTTGAGCGGTGTGATTTTATGCTGATGGCAATACTAACACCAGATGTTAAAAAGTCAAAAACTAGAGAAGCATCATCTGGCAGGCAGGTACTCACCACTAATTTAACAATTTTGGAGTTATCTGGGACATTAGTGCGTACAGTCACGTCATGTCTGACAACAGGGACAACAGGGACAGCAGTGGTCCCAGAGGTGCCTGTGGCGTCTCCTTCCTGGTTGTCAGGATTGATTGCAATGTTTACAATGGTCACTCCCAATGAGATATCTGCTGGAGCAGCAGAAGTAGCAGATTCTTCACCAGCAGCAACAGTGGCAGCTGCAACTCCATCTGGGGCATCAGTGGCGGCTGGGGCTGCAGCGGAGTCGGCAGCATCTGACACTAAGCACACAATCCAAGGACAATGCTATTAGACACATGTTCATGTTGGATGTGTCATGGTTTGCCATTCGTCTTGTCACTATGGCAAGTCAGCCTCTCTTCAAGTGGACATAACCAAAGAAAATCTGAACTTTGAAATTCTGAAGTCACATTGTGGGTTTATCAAGGCTCCTACCAGCTGCAGCTGGATCAGTAGCAGGTGCATCTGTAGCATCTGGTGCTGTGTCATCTTGACACATCACCTCATCTGCAAAGAAGGGAGAGTAAGTGAGACACAGAGAGAGATCGCAACTTAAACTCTTTAACTTTCATCTGATGAATCAATGCTTTTTGATGCCTGCAGGAATTAATGCTTTTACTCTGTATGTTAATATTGTGTAGTGCAAGTCAGACAGCTGACAAAAAATTAAAACAACTGTTACGAACATCTTGTAACTCTTCCTTCCGCTTGGAGGACAATCATGCTCTAAGTTTTGGAACTACAGTTCACATAATTTGGGGACTTTGGGGATGTAAACAAAAGGAAACATACTTAGTTAGCTGGGGGCTACAACTGAAGTCCTGTTTATTCAGCTCATATTTGTTTACATTTTGGTAAATTGGCACCATTGAAAGTATGCTGAATTAGCTATTAGCAGGTCTTGTTTGCAATGTACTCAGACGACTATCACTGGATTACTTCGATCCTGGAGAAAACTTAAAAAGTTAGCGGACATAATGATATCCACAGGAAGTGTATGTCACACTGAAGCTAAAATATTTGCATCATACCGTGTGTTCAAATTGCAGCAGCCAGGTATTTTCTGAGCTTCTTAATCAGACCCTAACCTTACCCTAACCCCAACCAATCTCTGCTACGCCTAACCCTAACTTAACCGAAGTCCTAACCCCAACAATGGAGGGGAATGCTTTGGGAAACAGAGGCTAATTAGAGGGAAGCACCATTCGAGGAGGAAACAGAAAAGATAGTATGTTATGACAGGATGAAATTTATAGCACTCACTCAGTGGAATGTTTGTGTGAATGAGGTCGGGGCACAGGGTTGGTTTAAACAGCTTGGCCTCATGAACCAAACCTCATGCCCAACCCAAAGATGCAAAACCAATTTGGCATGTGTTCTCAAGGGCTCTGTCTAATTAGTGGTCACATATGGGCTAATTCTCACTGTCTGCAGCTATGCAAATAAACAGCTCAGTCAAAAGGTCGTGGCCTCCTGACTCCACATCCATTCTCTGGGAGAGATCCTGTTTCTGTGATAATCTTGGGATTAAGTTGGGTGGTACTAAGACCTTTCTGACATAGAAGGTTAAGAAAAGTAGGAAAGCATTCCCCAAGTTCACATCAGGGTTTTCTTGGTAAATGAATAAGATAAGATATTCCTTTATTAGTCACACAGTTGGGAAATTAACAGTGTTAGGGTTAAGGCAGCAGCAGCAAGATAAATAGTATAAAATATAATAATATAAGTATAAAATGTTTTTTTAAAATTTAACTCAGGTAAAAAAGTATTGACCATTTAAGTAGAATAAAAAGGATCAACAATTTAACTAGAGTAGAAAGTATTAACACTTTGACTATAATAAAAGTATTGACAATTTAACTATAAGAAATATACAAGTATTAGCAGTTCAAACCAGGGTAGATGGTACTAATAAATTAACAAGAGAAATATGAAATATGAGAATATGAAAACAATATATATACTATAGACAGGATGAAAAGGATGAATTGAGATGGAATGAAATGAACTACTGCACAGAATGAAATATTGCACAGAATCAGATATTGCACAGAATGAAATATTGCACAGTAGTGATCTAAGAAATAGTGTAGTGACATAATTAGGAGTGTGGACTACTGGGAGCAGTGCTGGTTGTACAGTCTGACAGCTGCAGGAAGGAAAGACCTGCAATATCAGAAAAGATCTGCAATATTTACTCTTTCAAGTTGTGAACTCTAAACAATGCACATATCATTTGCACCTTACTACCTCATTCTGTCGTTTACTGCTGCTTAATTCAGTATTTGTTTACTATTTTAAATCGGTAAATATTTATTGCATTACATTGTTCCATTGCACATAAAATTTGCACCTTACTTGTGAAAATATTCATTATATTTATTGCATTGCACTGCCACTTTTTTTTTTTTTTTTTAAAGCTGCCATTGTCTTGCATTGGCTTTTGCTGCTTTTTCTTTGCTTACTTTTGTTGCTTTTGTTTGGCTCCACTGCTCTTTGTGCCTTAAATTGACCCTCAGGGATAAACAAAGTTCTTTAAATTGAATTGAATTGAATATCGAATGGATGGCTTCCCTAGGTTGAATTACCTTTTGAAGTATAAAGTCAGTGTCAGATTAATGTTATGATGGGTAAATATCTGTTGACCTAGCCAACTAGATTTTGCTGTTAGACTGTCCTATTCAATTACAGGGCAAGCATTTTAACATTGTAAATTTCCCTGTTGTGGGACTACTCTTTCTAGTAGAGGTGAGCCCATCACTGCCAGACACAAAGGCAAAAACTGAAGTAGCATCAATGTGTTTAGACCCAATCAGGGATCACCCTGCCTACCAAAAAGAGCAGACTCATTTACAGAATGAGTCAGAGGCTAACAAGGACTACAGCAGTGTAATCCAATTCATCCAGCACCATCATTTCTAAACACTACCCTCCGCATGGAAGGAAACCAATATAGTGTGTAAACAGTTTAACATCTAACCAAAACTATGCTGAAATCAGGGTAAAATGTGTTTGGTGCACCACTGTCATTATTTAGTTACTCACCACATTTAGATTTTATAAATAGGGTGAATTTAGCCGTTTAGTGTGTGTTTGCAATTCTATAAACATGACTAACTTCAACACACGCTGGGATAAGATTCAAAACCTTGTACCCCAAACAAAAGGTAGTGTTACATCATTTTTCCCGTCTAGTGAGTGGCCAATGTGATCGAATGTGTCCAGCACTGCAGACCTGGTTCTGTAATATATGGTTCCCTCCTGCAGTGTGTTTCATCTTGACAGTGGCGTCGACTGGCTGCACATTATCCAAAGCCGGTCATCTGTTTTAACTGGTGTACGTGGGCATAAATCGTAATGTTTAACTGTGCTATTAGACCCTTCAGCTAATTGCCTTTGGTTTCAGCTGCTACATTTAATAGAGCAATAATGTGGGACGGAAATGTTTAGTCTGAATTAAACTAATACCTGCCTCATATGTATAAAGATTTGCTTTAGACAAACAGTATCTGTGGATTTGTTTTTAAATCACTTCACTGTGTAGCCAATTTATATTGAGGGTTGACTGGAATAAGCATTAATATTTATGTTTTAAAGTTGTAACCTCCCTTGGTCCCCAGTATAAGTCATTGCATTAATGGGTTCTCTTGTTATTGTCACTAAATCAACCTTTATTTCACTGAGTGACTGCATGCCCTCATATTCAATGATGTCGAGAGTACAATCACAACAGAATAAATACACCAAAAAATAATTAACAAGAAAACAAACAGACAACAGAAGACAGTTCAAAACAGCTAAATTCAAGACTGTAGTAGTTTGCAATCATGGTTTTAAATTGACCTATAGGTATAATTCTATGTAACACACATTACATGCGCAGACAGTACAGATAAACATAAGACATATACATACAGACCAATCTGCTCACTTTAAACTGTCACATTCTGAAACTCACTATATCAGATGTTTATACACAGTGACTGTTCACCAGTGTGGACACAGACACCTCAGATAGCTGTGTGAGAAATCTCACTGTGTTTCCAGTCAGGCCCCTCAGCATCAACACGAAGCCGTCGGACCTCCAGTCTCAACACAAACACAGAGAAACATACATAACACTCCTACTCCATAAACACAACTTTGGTCTCTCTCCAGAGAGTTTTTAATGGGCTCAGAGAGCATGAGGGCCAAGGCTGCGAGACTATGCAACCCCTGAGTTCAATCCTGCTCTTCACAACTGAACTACCTCAAGTGGATTTCCTGCCCTGGCTGTCCTCCTTGAAGTTTTCCGCCTGGGTGTTCCAGTCTTCGACATAGTGTGTGGTGTGTAGCCATGCCAGATGTAAAGAACTAAATCATGGGTTAAAGAGAGGATACGATATGGGCTAAGGATGCTGAGTGACAGTTCAAATGCTGCATTTTTTTTGCCTGTGGTTGGACAATTCAACAGCAATTATAAGGCGGGACAGAGGCAGATATTTCACCAGCAAATGACAAATGCAATTTGGTGTAAGCTTTAAGTGCCTTACAGCAGCATGCCTGCTTTAACACATGTAGCCTCTGGCAAGTGCTTTGCTCTGTCTATGAAGATTTACAGGACCACAACCGTTATTGTTGACATGCTGTTGAAATGCGTTGCAGCTACTGAGGTGCTGGTCTCGATTCTAACCCAACTACTTCATGCACTTCACTTTAAACACCAAGGGAATGTAAGCAACTCCTAAAGTCAGTTACACAGTAAACATATGAGACAACAGGTGCATAAATAAAGCAATTCTAATTCCTTGGAAAATTGTCGAGCCTCTCCTACTGACTATAGTGGACTATATATGGAGAAATGGATTAAGAAAGGCCATAACTGAACTGACAATCATGTATTGAACATCATCACTTACTACTTGAATTCCAGGTTCTGAAAATAAGTCACAATACAAAGCTGAGATAGAGACAAACATTCTGTAGCACCAGAGCCCTGGTTGGACAAGAATGCATACACGAGGGACAGTGATGAGATTACTGCAGATGTGAGGGTTCCAGGGTTTCTGTCAGGTGGTGAGTCATATATTTCCAAGGCATTCAGACTTTAGTGGACTCAGGGGAGAGCAGGAATGAGAGATGATAAGGTGGAGGGGGAGACTGTGTCTTATCATCAATTTACATGCTGAAGTTGTTTTGAAAGCAAGATCCTTGGTTTTTACATTTGGTTCTGTTTCCTTCCAGACAACCTCCTTTCAACCTTCCTCTTCACTGGGGAAAAGCCTTCCAACTCTCTGTTATACACTAACAGACACACCCACATGAGTTCATGATCACACACCTACAGTCACACAGCTAGATAATGTAGATTGCATAACTTTCTCTGGAGGGAGTATAGATATCAGTCTCAAATGCTGATTCTATCCTGGTAAGACAAGGGAAAACACACACTATGCTGCTTTAAATTTGGATGTTTGTTGATTCTAGTGTGTTCAATTTGAATTCTAGTATGAGGTCCAATCCTGCAGCACACAGCTTGATTTCACACTGCACTGACGCTTCTCTACTGCTTTCTTTTCTCTGTCTGTTAAAGCCAGAGAACTACTGTATGCTTTGGGGTGGCCAGAGATCACAAAAACAAAACATCTTACATCTATTACATTATTGCTACATCTATGATTCTATGATCGCCTCACTGCTTACGTTTCTTGCAGCGTTCACCTTGTTTTCAAAGATTTTGCTGTGTTAAGATCTCAGCAATGACTGTGGTGAGTACAATGTTATCATAACTGGCAGAGCCTACGGCCAGAGCCACAAACATAAACCCAGGATGTAAAACACAGTTTTTCCTTTCAGTATGGCACCATCTCCCCTTTTACAAAGAGTTTTAGCATCAGTTTTGAGCACCTCTATTTGTCTTGGTGTTATTGGACCCAGTAGTGATCTAGTTTAGATTAGTGAGCTCACCTTCAACGAGAACAGAGGCATCAGCACGAGTGTTGCAAGAGTGTATTACTGCTTCCAATGCTCGGCCTGCCTTGATCATTTGCTATGTTTCAGTTACAAGCAGCTTCAACCAAACAGACTGTGCATGCATCTGTGTGTGTGTATATGCACTTAAGATAGAGGCTAAGCATATTTTGAATGGTGCTATCTGCTCCCATACTCAACCTTTTCCATTCTCCCCCTGAAGTGCAGCAGCCATTGTGACTGCCATCTTTTACCCTTCCTGCTATTCCGGCGCTCTGATTTAGGGCAGGGAAGAGCAAGGAAATTGCAGTCGAAACAAACATAGTCACACATTATACGGGCGCAGTCAGAGTATGAACAGGAGACCGCAGCTGCAGTGAGTCTCCTCAGGGACCTCTTTCCCTCCCTGCATATGTGCTGTACTGTCAGAGAGCTGTGAAGTCTCTGACATCATGCGTAAGGGGGAAAAGCCTAAGCACGAAATCTTGGGACTTGCATTTGACCTCCACCCAGACCATAGAGACTGTGCCTTGGCTGTCATGATGCACCACACCCCTCTCCTCTCGTTACTTATCCCTGTCCTCCTCTTCCAGATGTCCACAGAAGACCCTATGGCCTCCCCTCACTCCTTTCTTCTCATTCCCTACCAGGAGAAATGCCACTTCAGCCTCAGTCAGGAATTCCTCCAGCCTCACAGTCCCTCAGTGGAATTCTGGGACCAAGAAATGCTTAGGGAGGATGGACTCCCAAGTACAAGGAGAAATGAGGCTAAGACTGCAACTAATTGTTTTTTTGTAAAGATCTTTTTATTACTATAAAATATCCAAAAGAATAAACCCTCACATTTGAAAGGGGGGAGCTGCTTAATGTTTGGCAGTTTTGATTCACAAATTACTTAAACATTTAACTGATCAGAATCAGAATTGTTGATTTATTTTCTGTAGGTCAACTAATAGATTTATTAACTAATGTTAATAAATAAAAAATGAAAAATGAAACTACTGTTTCAACAGTAGATGAGACACAATCCTTTGTCTAATGGCTAGAATAACACACAATCCTCTAGGTATAATGAGGTCTCATATCATACCAAGAATAGTACAGCATCCAACTTCTCTGTCCAAAAAAGTATACCACTTTGTAAAGCCAAAGAAACCAGAGACATACCTTTACTACTACTTGCTCTACTCCAGTAACAATCTGAACTAAAATAACTCACAGGAATACACCGCTCACATCCCTGAACGTGAAAACTATTTTTGTTTTTGCACAGACTGGTGGCAAAAGTTGACTTTTCTGCCCATGCCTGTGGTGTTTTCAAGCAAAACACAAGATAGTTTTAAAAAAAAAAATTAAAAGGAATTAATAACAGATTAATGGAATGTTATCCATGCACATCCTAGGACAGGATGTGGCTGTCATAGCACACGGCATGCAGTGACCTCTTCAAATGGAGGTCAACATGCTGGGGACTACAGATAACACACACTGGCGCTGGAATACAGACATACACTCACACTGTAATGGATTACATCCATCATGTTATCACAGTGGTTCTGCACAGGGACTCTGCACTATAGTGGCTTGATGTTATGATTTTACTCAAAACCTTTTCTCTTTCCTTTATGCACAACGATAGAGGGTTGGTAAAAACCAGACCAAACCCTTGAGAAGTACTAAAGCAAGGACTGAAGAGTTAGTAGCTACTGACCATTGTTTTATTCAGCCCCAATTTTACTTGTTAAAATAGTTTCAGCGGGGCAGTGAAACTTTAAACCTGTGTTTCCAAAACAGTTCATCCATTTTGTTAGTGGATTAGAAACTGGAAACACCAGCTGCTCTGAGAGGCTGTAGCAGTGAGCTGCTCTCCTCCCTGTGTCAGAACCAGCACTGGGCTGCAACTGCAGATGTCCATGGACTGATTCCAGCTGTTTTTACATGAGACCGTGTGGAGAGAGGTTGTAAAAAGATATCAAAACCTATAGCCCTAAACAATCTGGCTCTGATGTGACTGAGGCAAAGGAGCCAAAATGAGAGAGGAAGATTGAGAAATGATAATCTGATAGCCTTCCAGATATGGCTAAACCGTGCAGCTTTGTCTTAGGAAAGGAAAAACCTGCACAGAAACTGCTCAATATACAGTACAAAGTTATAAAGTGTCCAAACTCAGGACCTTCAAGAACGGCAAAAGGGCACAGTGTTGTGTTTTCAATTAGGAAATATAAAGCTTGGCTTCAACGACATGCCTTTTACATTAATTACCAGGAGCAATTATTCTGGCAGTCAGAAGGCCTCAGCCGCGGCTCATTAAGTGCTTTTATTCCCCGGGGTAAACAGCATACCCCTCCATTAAGACTGCCCTGTCTGGTTATCCAACATATACCATGTGCTTTACTTGCCTATTGCTTTCTACTGGTATTTGGCAAGACATCGCCACAACCTTGGATCAACCGGTATATGATCACCGTCTATCACTGTGAAAAAGCAGAGATGACACAAAAAGCAGAGAGTTCTTTCAAACTCTTGTTGTGGAATGCACAATATAATTTTGGGGTTGCTCATTAGTGGAACACGGGGTGATTTCGATCCGAGCAGTGATATCTGTAGTTTCTCTGCCTCGGCGCTGCTTGTCCTGCCAAATTTTCTGGGCTGAAAATGAAGGAGAAGCCCCCCCCCCCCCTTTGCTGGTAAAACCCAACAGCTGTAAAATTGCAGCAGGGAGCCAGGGGAAGAAGGAACAATAAGCTTACCAGAACAGCAGTAATTGGAAAAGGAAGATTTGAATGCTAACACGGCATCTGCTTTTCATTAAGATTGTTTCAGTAGGTAAATATTGTTGCTAGACGATCTATTTCTCCAAGTCAACTCCTTCTTGTGGATGATCATTACGTCAGTGGTGACAGTGGCTTTGTTTTCTAATCATTAATATGTGTTCTTTGGAAAAGAATTACTTTCAAATGAAGAAAATTCAGAGAGAGAAAATACATTTTAAAATGTCCTCCCCTGTTATTGTGATTGAGGGCTAACAGAATGGACACTGGTGACTGGTGGTGTTTGTGTTTTACACATGTAGAAATCACTGAAGCAAATTGGCAGCTTGACAGAACACAGGCTCCAGGTCTAATTACTCTGTGAGCTCCTCAGCCATAACTTTGGACCCAAGTGGACACACACCCTAACTTGACATAAGACCACTATCTGCCAAGGCTTATATAAAAGACCCACGCCCTCCAGCAGATGACGCGAATCAAAACTTCACCATCACAACTCGGGACTGGAGGAATGCTGCTCTACAGCCGAAGGCCATGATAAAGAGAGTGGCAATATTCTGCCCATGTTTACGTTGGCAGGGCGAAACTGCTGTCTGAGAAACAAAGCTTTGGACATTTTTGTGCAGGGAGATATAGATGCTGACTTCTGCTGTCTGTGAAGCCTGTGCTACCCTTGTCAGTTAACTTAAGTGTGTGTTAGCTATACTATAGGAAAGGATAAAGGATATCAACTCAAAACACATGCACACAAAAGTCGAAATCTCCCAACCACGACTGAATGTCTTGGTTTAATGTGGTATATTCTAACAGCAATTGTCACAGCTCATTCGGCTCTTCCTGAGGGTCTGCCTTAGCAAAAGAAACAGTCATTGTAGATGACAAGCAAGAAATGAGCAAGACAAGATGTTTTTCCCCTTCTCCAGAGCAGGTTTAAAGCTCGGGTTTTCCCCTGAAATCTTGAGAGAGAGACTGCTTATAACATACTCCAAGAGGCGTTGAATGACATCATCCAACATTGCAGTCCATGCCCATTTCAGTGCTACATATTTGCACGGCTGCATAACTACTGAATGACAGCCATGGGAAGCGGGAGCATAAACTAAATGTGTTTGCAGAGCAGTCGGGGTGATTGGTCTGCTTATATATGACAAGGATGTTTACTCTGATAAACACATTCGCTTATCAAGTGCATCAATGGCTCTCATCCTCTCTCTCTTAAATCCTACCCTCCATTAACTCCTCCTTCTTCTCCTGTTTGTCTAAATCAGTGTTTCTAACCTGCAAATCTAAACTAAGATGTTTGTCAGCTGCAAATGTTATTTAGTAGAGTTTAGATACACACAACTTGAATTAATTGCTGTTTTCAGTGACTTTAGCTGCAGCCTATAGCCATTACAGCATATATTCCATTCAGCCCAGCTAATATTGTGATGCCACATTGTCTTTGACCAGTGTTTGAAAATGTACTTTTCCCCCCATAAGCGACATTGCATTATATCTAATTCCATAAATATGTTGGTGGAGTACAAGGTTTTTGTGAGTTTTCTTGTTTATACAGTTTCAGACAAACATAGCAGATTTACTGTAAAGGTCAGACTTTTCCCTGTTGTGTACAAATACTACAAAGCATGTTTTTAAGACAGGCCTAGGATCAGCTGTTTTGCACATTCGTCCTTGTTTGAGCTGATGACTTCATTGCCTTCTTTATGTAGATCAATACAGCCATAATGCAGTGTGAAACACTAAAATGATCAGTGTCTCAGAATGAATGTTGACGTCATCAGGGTCAGATCTCGGCTCATATACCGCTTCAGCCACATAGTCCTATGTTGTGAAAAGAGTCATTGAAGAGACATATTGTCTCTTGTGACTTGGCTGATGGTGCAAAATGTATCAAAACAAAAACAGAGTTTGCCTCACAAGTATGCAAATGATCAGCACAGAACTGTAGAAGTGACAGGATGTAGGATATAGATGTACTTTTAAGGTTCTCCGTTTTTGGTTCTTTTGGAGCCATATGTGACCATGCCTCTGCAAATTCACACCGCAATGCCAGCTGGACACAAGTGTCAACAATGTGGCAGGTCTGTGTGATTGTAGGATTGCTGATAGATGTGGTAAAGAATTGAGGATGGGTCAGCAGACTTGAGACAACACCCCTGTGATGTTCTTAAAGGAGAAATCAGAAGCTGTCTGGTATAACCTAAACCAGAGGCAAGAGGCTTGTGCCAATGCAAGATCCTATTTCAAACAGGCAATCAAGATCATTAAAGGCAATACAGGTATAGGCAATATGGAAAGATGGTAAAAAGCAAGCTGGGCATGGCTGTAATTATAATTAGGAATAGCTAAAAACAAAATCCTAATTATAGAGATAATAAGATCGTATAATAGCTGTTCTTCAATCAACAGCAGTAACAAACAAAAAAAAACCATGGTTGATTATTAGTTGTATGTTCAAATGTTGTCCCTGTGTCATGGCTTTAATTTCTTGGTAGGGAGTGCCCAGAGTAATTAGATTTCCATGTAAATCTAATTACCATCTGTTAAGCTGCTGATGCAGACGGTATGTGGTGCGCCTTTTTATTGTGCAAACTGCGAACATGTTCTGCCGTCCTCATGATCTTTCCCTTTTTAAAGTAAACCCATAGTTATTTTCATCAGTCTGGGATACTCCTCCTAGCACTTCCCAAGGTCACTCCAAACATTCACCGCCCCTGTGCCCATAGATGGGGCCCTAATGGCTCTGCAGAAGTCGTTACATTGGGCTGAACTAGAACTAGTCCTGCTTTACAACCAGCGAGGCAGAAACACCATCCAAGCCATACATCACCCTGCAATTAGCATCAGGCCTCAGACTGATTTGGAGCGGACTGCCCAGTGAGTCCACATACATCCACATGATCTCACACACACACACACACACACACACACACTTACTGTTTGCTGATCTGCAGGGAACATTGCTGAGGGAACTGTTGTATTCTCTCTTGAATCCATGTGTTATGTTTTCACTTGGTTATATGTAGCACACATGCCGCTCAGATACTCACATGTACACGAAATATCACTATAGCTCACTGTAGTCACAGTCGGACATGTAGCACCATGCAACATATAGTTCTTATTTTTAAAATAAAAATGTATTTATCAATTTCGATGCAGTTTTAATTCGGTTACACATATTAGCTCCAGCCAGAAGCTCTGCAGGATGTCAAGCATAATTATTCTCAAATGCAACTTTCCACTACTGAACAGACCCTTTGTGTCTGCAGCCACCCCACCGCTAACCATTCCTCTTTGCATCTGTGTGCAACCTCATGGCAGAACACATCAAAGAAAACCCCCCAACTACTTTGTAAAAAGCCACTGTTGATGTTAACATAGTGATACACAAATTTTGCTCACTGTAATGTTGGAGACTCTTGGAGACAAAAACAAAGGGCTGGCAAAAAAGTTAATTTCCACAGAGAGAGAATATTAGAGTGAATCAAAGTTGCAAAAGAAAATGGTATAATCAGTAATTATACTCACTGCTGAGCAAAAGAGCACAGAGCACCAGAAGTCCAGCCATCCTTCTCCAGAGCCCATTCATTCTCCACATGGACGCAGCCATCCTGTCTGGTCAGACTCAGCAAGCGGGTGGGATTGTGAGTGAGAGTAAAAAGTGTGGTAAGTGGTAATGAGTGAGTGCGTGAGGGCTGGGGGAGTTAGGAGTTTCTTGTGAGGTCTAAGTGAGTGGGGCAGACAAGCAGGATAAAGCCTAGCTTGTGTTCTGTGGCTCTTTATATGGCCCCACTCCCCTGGCCTCTCTCTCTCTGCTCTTTCCACACCCCTTTTCTAACTGCCTGCTGTTAACCCGTTTCCCCCAATGCAACCATCCCTGCTTCCTCCCTCGTCCCTGTGTGTATACAACAAGCCCCAGACTGAGACAATGACATGTTCGTGGGTGAAACTTGACATCCTGTTGAGCTTAATTCCTTATTGGCGGCTTGTGCACTTGTGGTGTAACTGTTTCTGAAATGTGGGGGCCGTGGTTGCACTTTCAGGTGAGGTGCTCTAGTAGACAAGCTACAAATCCAGTTGTTTCCAGTGGAGAAAGGGCACACTGGCTCAAAACTTGTGCGAACATAAATTTGCAATAAAAAAAATAAATTGTTATCCAAAGCACAACAGGCAGAGTGTGTCCTCATTCTCTTTTTTGTAGATGCACTGTCTCCTACATGTTGTGTATGTAGCCGAGAGGCCGTAAAAGCACATGTCGTCACACACAACGCCTGGCCCCTGTTTTTGTGTGTCCCTGGACAGATGACTAACAGCCTATAGTGAGTCATCAAGTACACATGCACGCTTCCATGTACTGTACACGCCTTTTTTCAAATGCCATAACACACACACACACACACACACTGACATCAAAACACACGTGCTATTAGGTAATAAAACCATATCAGCAGAAAATGACTGTTGCACTGATGTGTTTTGTTGGAGTGTGTGAAGCTGGGTGTTCACTGTTCATGTTTGCAAAGAGATGTGCTGTTCCAGTGATCCAGGCAGGCCACATCTGGAAGCACTGCAGTCCCACCACTGGGCTTTTGAGGACTGCCTGGAGACTTGCCTGTCAAACAATACAACCATATGAGGCTGAATCAAGCCAAGATCAGGCTGGTGTTTGGAAACGAGTGCTCCCGCTGGTCACCCTGCATGTTTCAGACCAGAGACTTTTTAAAGTTTATTCAGGGGTCCTGGAAATCACATCCACAATTAACAAAAGTGGGGTTATGATTTAAAAGGTTTAAAGTAGATTTTGAATGTGTAAAACTGAGAAAAGAATTGAAAATTTGAATTTCTTAATAGCTGCTATGTACATAATGTTTGCACTTATATATTTGCAATGTTACACATGCCTGGCTGGGAGTCAGTTCACTCCTTTCAGTGATTCAAGTGGACTTTTTCAGATTTACGCTGTGTTCGAAATTATTATGCAAGTAGGATTTCAGTTAAATAAACATTTGTTTTTTGTTTTTCAATGAAATGTTTTGCTTTTGTTGTTTCTCCTGTCTGTTTAAAACACTGACATCAATTTCAGACAGCTTTGATAATTAACTTAATTAAAGGGAAACTGCTTAAGGAGGTTGTTCCATATTATTAAGCAAGTCACAGGTTTCATGCAATATGGAGAGAAAGAAAGAGCTTTCTGCAAATGAAAAGCGTGAAATATTGTAATGCCTTGCAAAAGGTATGAAAACACTGGAAATTTTACGAAAACTTAAGAGAGATCATTGTACTGTGAAAAGATATGTCTGTAATTCAGAGCGCAGACGGGTTCGTTCAGATAAAGGTGTACCGAGGAAGATTTCTGTCAAGCAAATATATCGTATTAAGAGAGCAGCTGTTAAAAAGCCACTGCTGCGCAGCAAACAGGTGTTTGAAGCTGCTGGTGCCCCTGGAGTCCCAAGAACCTCTTGATGCAGGATCCTTCAGAGGCTTGCAGTTGTGCGTTTCAAACAGTTTTATTCACTGATGAATGCTGTGCTACACTAGATGGTCCAGATGGATGGCGTTCTGGGTGGCTGGTGGATGGCCACCATGTCCCAACAAGGCTGCATTGTCAGCAAGGAGGTGGTGGAGTGATGTTTTGGGCTGGAATAATGGGGAGTGAGTTGCTAGGCCCCAAGTTCAATGGATGGGAGAGTTGTGAAGGTGATATCCAAGAAGGGTTCCTATGTTAACATGTAACTTGACCTGTAAAGAAGTTTTTGATTGAAATAGCATTTGTTTTGAGAAAAAATATCTCTTGATGCAGAAAATACAACAGATTTACATTTTCAATTTTTTATAACTTATTGAATGCTTTGAAACTCTGTAGTGAATAATAATTTGGAACACTATATTTTGGGTTATTAAAAAAAAAATACTCTTGTCACCATCTGAAGTTTTGTTTAATAAAATCCTGATTATAATATAATTGCTGAGGATTAAAAAAATTGTACCGACTGTCATTTTTATTGACTATTTAGGAAAAATGAACAAAAACAGCATATGCATAATAATTTGGAACACACAGTATATACTGGGAATATACTGGGAACACAATTTTTTAAAAAAATAAAAAAATCCAACCCCCCCCAGAACCAACCTCAAACCAGAACAAGTAGGAACTAATTAAGAGTCAAACATTTGCGGTGTTATGCTACTATCGTTTGAAATTATTCATTTCATTAATTAAAAGATGATGAATGAACAGCTGTGATTTGAAATCTACTTCACACTATTACACGGAAATATCCATATCCTGGTCTTAAATTCTCAAAAGAAGAAGATATGATATTTGAAAAAAGGTCTGGCAAATCAAATCCAACTGCCAATCTCTAGTAATTTTCTCTCATTATCACACTATTAGAATATCATTATAAAGACATGTTAACGCTTAGAAATAAATGAATATAATGCAACATGGTGGAGGGAAAACCTCATTGAAAGGAATAGACCAGTAAACTAGACAGTGTAATATAAATATGTGAATATATACACCATGTTTTCACATCCATCTTCCAACCTTCCTCCTCTGGCATGATATTTGTTTGTACAGCACAGTTAACACTTATTTGAATGGGAAGCATGTGTCTGTTTACAGCTGAAGAATCCTGATTAGCTGAGCCTGGCAGGGGAGTATTTCTGGTGGATTTAACTTATATCTCTTCATCCCTTCCTCCTCTCCCTTTAGTCACCCTCCCTATCTTAACATTTGACTTATTTTGGCTGAGATGCACAAAGAATCTCTGTGCAGCGAGGGGGGGCACTGCCAGGACATCACGAGGATCAGCACATGGTTGCAGAAAATCTGAAACCCTGAGGGGCGACCTTTTTTTGGAGGTTTTGGTGCTTTTTGAATCTTTGAGCCAGCTGGATAGAGCTATCATAGGAGCATGAACGACACGTGACTGTACAGGCTAACAGGCATAAATATGGGTGTATGAATGGTTACATTACAAGCTCTGGAAGAAAGCTGGTGGCTAAGTTGTTTCTGATGGTGGCAGGACCGTTTCTCGCTTCATGGGGGCCCTATGCAAGATGCTGTTTGGGGGGCCCTAGTTTGTCAAACTATGATGGAGAGATTCCTAACCCTTTAGATGGTCAACTAAGATGCCACAATCTATTACACTTCACAAGCAAATACGGCTACAGTCATAATAGCCTCTCATATTAAAATCTTAAGTTGAGCCACTCAGGCAAGTTAAACTGATAAAAAAACGAAAATACAAGGAAAACAACAATCTTCTATATGTCAATAAATAAAACAGATATTGAGTGGTTTTAAAAAAATGTTTACTTTTAAAAAATAAAAAATACAATAAGAATAAAAATACAAATAAATCAAATTAATCATAAGTCATCCAAAAGTAATGTTAAGTGTCAAATATCTGAGAGACAACTTCCGCTGGACGATGACAGAGCAGACAACAACAACAACAACACTCCCTCCCTGCTAGAATGTGAATAACCGGCTCTGGGCTCAGTCAGTCAGTCAGTCAGTCCCATGGCAGGACAGCACAGTCCTTTCAACATGTGACATGTTCATTTTATCTTAGACAACTTTCATGAAGCAAACACTAAAGCTGGGTTGATGACGAACAAATTCTCGCCAGCTAGCTAACATTTATCCGAGGCTAGCCGAGCTAGCTAGCTAGCAGGGCAAATACACAAACTTGCTAAAAACTTGGCGTTACACCTCCCTCCTCCCCCATCCACATCACGAACTAATGCCTTACCTTTATCCTTTGTACGTTTTTCTTCCTCCATTTTCTTCTTCTTCCGTTTTTCTGCTCCACCAGGATAATTTCTTTTAGGTGCCATTACGGTGTTTGCCTTGTTTAATGCTCACTAACGGGAATGATGGGTAGCTGTCAATCATTCCCATCGTCCCTGTCGGCGGCCCGCACGTCACTCACTGGGTGACAGCGCAGTCCATCGATTATGACTTAATTATGCGACAAAAACACCAGCCACTGCTTATCATTGCAGTTCATTTTATTTATATCCTACATTTATTTATATACTTATATATTTATATATAATAAACACATGAGATAGCTACAGATAAAGACGGGTCATTTTAATTCTCCTCAGATGAGGCTGAACATTCAGCTTTGGGGCCCCCTGGTGGCTTGGGGGCCCAATGCATTTGCGTGGTCCGCATATAGCAAGAAACGGCTCTGGATGGTGGCCTTATTTACCTCATCTGTCTCTCTGCCCAGGGCGGTATCTTTTTAAAAAAAAAAATCCGTATCCTCCTTCTATAAGGTGGCATGTCACAATATCTTATTCTGAATAATAAGAGATTGTTTTTCCTGTAGGCAGCAGTAAAACCGGAAAATAATTGAATGGGAGTTTTTGTGAACATGCTCTTTTTTTACAACCCCAATTCCAAAAAAGCTGGGAGTCTGTGTAGAACATAAATAAAAATAGAATGCATTCATTCGCAAATGAAATGTGACAACATGTTTACAAAGTGTTCCCAAGCCCATGTAGTAATATCCTTGAATCTGTTTACCTGTGGAATGATCCAAACAGGTGTTTTTGGAACAAAAATCAATGAAGATGATGTGGTCAAACAATGAGTATATGCCAGAAACCATTAGCAGATCATCACATTCTGTTTTATTTATGTTTTACACAGCGTACCAACTCATTTATAGCCTTCCTGCTTTTAACTTAATACCTGTTTGCAACCAAAATATTCTTTGTTTTCTTAATGTTGTTGATTCTCCAGTGCTTTTAACTGGCAATTGGGAAGAAGCTGACATGAACATAATGACATTATGGCGTTAAAAGAGCCCAAAGTGACATCATCTGAACTCTGGGAGAGTGCATCTTCTGGGATCTGTGCCACGACAATTTAATCACTTTGTTAAGAAAAACTATCAGCAAACAGTGGATTAGTGGGAGTGTGGATGAATGCTGTGACTCTGTCTGGGGAGACTTCCCAGGCAAGGACATCAGTAATGATTTGACCAATGGAGTGGAGGAAATAATGAAAAATCCTCCCTCTCTGTGTGATGACATTGCCTGAGCTTCTCCATTCAGTCTAATGGGTTCCTTTCCTCCCTCGCCATCCTGTTGACTTACCCATCTATCGCCACTCCCGCATCTAAATTCCTCTTCTGTTTCCTGGCATTCTCCCTTCGCATGATGACTCCTAACAGCCGGGCATCCACCCTGCCCTGTGTGTCCAGAAGTGTGCAGACAGACCCAGCCATGACCTCAAAAATGATATAAGACAAACAAGGATTCACCGCTAACCCTGCTGCTTGTGGTCATCTTGATGCCCTTCCTTCCACGTCTGTTACATAAGACCGTGTGAAACGGGACAGACCTGGCCAAGTGTTTCCACACCAGCACCAGAGTCCAGGTTCTCACCAAAGGATCTGGATGGAAAGGGCAACACAGGAAGACAAAATAGAGGTAACAATTTAGTGTAACACAACAGTCAGAACTCTGTCAAATACTCCGGAGAGTTAATCAATGCAGAGCATATCCCTCATTCTCAGGTCTGGGGTAGCTCAAATGCGCGACAAACGAAATCTGAAGCCACAAAGACAGCTTCCAGGATATGATGTCACCATAATATTATCTCGACACCACTGAGTACTTAGGAAAACAGACTGCCAGAGGAGAAGCTGCAGAAGCAAACAGTTAACACAACAGAGGCCTTAACCTCTTTTGTTATTACATCATGTTCTGGAAAACTCAAAGAATGTCTTTGTGTAAACACAATTTTTACACAAAATTCTGTTGAATATGTCCTGCAGGAAGAATAAGCTGAATATTTGATACTCAGAGAAATGTTCCTCCTCTTATTCGTTTAGTTCTGATATGCATGACCTGCTTGCTTTATTGATTGAGAGGTCTGCGTTGTTGTACTTTCCAAAACACCACTGAGTCAAATGCCAAAAATCCTCCCTTTCCTTCTCCTCCCACCTTTAAACTCTCCTTCATTCTCTCATTTGCCTTGATGCCATACAGATGTTCCTCTTTAGCACTCCCCTCTGGAGGGAGCCTACTCCTATTGTTCATAAAATCAATCCCATGGTCCCGGCTGGCCCAGCCCAATGCACAGAGCACGCACATACTGTGTGCAACAGTTTCACTAGCAGACAGTCAAGTCAACATCGCAACAATTGCAACACTTTTTTGGAAAATCCCAGCTCAGAGGAGTGCGTTAATAACAAAACCCTCACATACACATCCTTCTTTTCTCTTTCCTTGTGTCTTTTTCTGAGTCTCATCTTTGTCCCCAGTTTCCTCATGTCCTTTCCCTTGTTTTTTTTTAAAAAGGTCAAACTCTACAGGCCTGTATCTAGCCCTAATTGGCTCTGATTGGGTGGCTCGGTAGACATCTTGAAGTGATTTATGCTCAAGGTTGAGAGGGTTGTGAAGGTTGGGAGTGCTTTGGGTCTCAGAGATTGTCATTCATAACCCTAGGAGCTTAAAATCCCTGATCAAGATTTTCTTTGAGTGTATCTTTTATGGGTCTATGCATATTGTTGAAGAACAAAGCACTTTCAGACAATGAGACCGAAGCATTAAGTACTTCAAAAAGCATTTCATTACTCATATTTCACTGCCACATATTTTTTATTTGTAATTCTAGTTTTTCCAATTACATTGAGCAATCACTTATTTGTCTGTAATGTCCAAGTTACATAACTTTTGTTTTTCTTGCAACCAACTGCCAAAAAAATAAATAAATAAATAAATGAAGGCAAAGAGGGAGAAGAGCAAGAAATGTCTTTTACCATATATTTTTCATCAGCATTGTCCATAGTCTCAGGACTTCTCTTTCATGCATCTCAAAAAAAGAAGCACGACAGAACATGAAAGACTGCTGTTTGCATGTTACCAGACGAGAGCACCCCACTATAGTGTTGGCATCCTGTAAGTACATAATAAACTGTGTGTGTTCTGGCAGCAAATGGCCAGATAAGGTCTGTGGGATTAATTCATTAGAGTGCTTGGCTGCCCAGATGGCTCTCATTACATGTATCTGCTCGATTCATCACTGGAGTACTTTCACATAAGTCAAACTGTCGGCAGTAACAGCAGCCTTTGAGTAGAAAACTTGGTAATTCTAGCCAGTTGTAACATTTTTGCCAAAATTTGACATTGACAGATATTATGGTCTCTGGCGTCCCCATTAAAATCTACATAAAGTTCAAATACAACTTTGCTGAAACAGATGTTAGATATTTATTATTAATGTTTAATTATAACATGAAGGATTAGACTTTAAATGACTCTTCCTGAACTGATGAATGCGGATGTTTACATGAAATTTGTAGTTCCATGGTCCAAGTATAAGCGGTTTAATTTCCATTTGAGTGGTGTGCTTCACTTTTCAAGGAAGACTGACCACAAAGCTATTCACACAGCGAACCATGAGATGGCACTACAGGACCAGGCTTCTAAAACAATTTCATGCCTGTCACAAAGGGAGAAGAGATTTCTGAATAACTCAACTCTGCACTCTTGTGGCAACAGAAAAAAAACTTAAGAGATCCTCTTGAATTACATTTCCCCAATTCTTGCCATATGGAGTTGACTAATGCCCTGTCATGAACCTGTCAACATTACATAAACTGAGGTAAAGATGAGAGCCAGTGGAAAATATGAGAACATGAGCAATACGTGCCAGAAAGAAAAAAAGAATATTGAACTTTGAAGAAAACCAAACTAAGCCAATGGTTAAAAGGAAAATGGCAAATAGAAGAACAGTCTGAGACACCATGCATTCAAGATCAGATCAGATAGCCTACAGACTTTACGATGTAGACCTCATTCAATAACCCACCATAAAACGTCTGGAGTGTTTTGGGGGCATGGTGATGAGCGGATGAGGTGGTGTGTGTGTGTGTGTTTTGAAGCAGGGAGCTATACACCTCACCCCAGTCGTTCTCTGAAGTGTTGCTCTGGGCTCGTCGGGAGACGCGCAGGCCCTCCACATCAAATATTCATTTCACAGAAACTCCTAAGCCTTAAATAATTCTCAAAGAAGTGTGCCGAAAGCAAGCCCTTGCTATCCCAGGCACGTTTCTATCTGGACAATGGATTCAAGGGAGCACGAGGACGGAGAAAGAAAGAATGGGGGGGGCAGAGAGAGCGAGAGAGAGAGAAAGAGACAATAAGTGAGAATTGAATCTATTGTGTGGGCCCATAACAGATGGCTTGGTAGAGGTATCAACCGGATATACTGTGTGCAACAGGCCATGCTTAATGACAGCAGATTATGGTTATGGGTGATTGAGAGTAGTGTAAAAATTTTGTTGCATTGTAATGACAAATAAAGATCATGAAAGTCAGTGTTAAACATCCTGATTAATCACCTTTTCTACATTTTAACTACCATGAACGGCTTAAAATAAAACATTCTGAAGATATCTGATGGATATTATCGATTTTAGTGATATTGATTTAGTGGATCAAGTCTTAATTTCAAGGTTTTTGAAAACCTGCTTTCATTCAAATTGAATAGGCCAGACTCAACCCTGTCATTCTGTGTGATAACAACCATCACCTGATCTCATCTGATCTGACCTTACTCTCATCCAGGCCTTTATTCCAACCACAATTACACCATACCGGATGGATAATCTCGCACTCATTACCCCGCCATATCTGAGACCCTGACTGAACGAATCTGTCCCCTCTGGTGAGTGTGTGGCAGGTGGTGTGTCGACTTGGCCCCCGCCCCAGTCCTCGGCCCTGGCTCGCTGATAAGAGCTCAGCGTGGAAAATCAGACAGCGGCGCTCTGGCCTTTCAGAAGCGAGAAGGAGAAAATGAGCCATGAAGGAAATCGGAGGTGATTATCTTTATTATCAGCCAGGGGAGTAACTGTGGAAACGGCGACCTGTGGGGGGAGAGCGAGATGCACAAGCTGTTCCAGCAGCCTGCTGATTGGCCCATACAAGCTCCAGTGGTAATTAACATCTGCATATGCAAACGAGTGCTCCAGCTAGGGAAATTTGGCAGGCGTTTCTCACCTGCACCCTACGCCTGAAAGCAACGGGATATTTGAGTTTGTGGCACTGTGTGCATGCGTAAGTGTGTGTGTGGGTACACAGGTTGCAGAGACACACGCACAAAATCAAATTATGTGTGTTCTGTGACTTCATATTCATAACCCAACCCCGTTCCTGGGTGCACTTGTGTATTTTAATGTCCCTGCACATTTGCATAGCAGAAAAATACTTACGCCCGCACTTTTTGGAAGCACAGTTGTTACGGGTGGACTGGGGGCACTGGGTCGAAAGGACGCCACCCACCCACCTTTTTGTTTTTGCTGTGTGGTGCTAAAAGAGACAAGGCCACACAACAGGACGCTGTCAGCGAGCCTACTGGGACAGCCTCATTACCATCTCAGGGAGCAGAAACAAGTCGTGTCCAGAGAAAGCCAGTGATCGTCAGCCTCTCCTGGTGATCGGGACAATGCTCAGAAAAGTAGAAGAAGAACTTGTTGTCAGCAAATGCCAGTGGGAACCTTTCTATACGCCTATGCATGAGAGAATAAGCTAATTAATAGCTGTGCTGTTTCCCTTTTCCCTTTTGAACATGTATGTTTGCATGATGATGAGGTCTCATCCTGCTGATTATGCACCTGTTCATGTGTGTGCTGTTTCTGAACATTATACCATGTACTGTATGTTTGACTTGTGTGTGCGTCTGACCTGTGAATTATGCAGAGCGGCCACAGACGTGGTCAGCGTGTGTTGTGTTGTGGAGTTCTAATGAGACAGAGGCTAGCAGGCGGCAGGCGAGACGGGCTGCAGAGCACACCGAGAATGACAGCTCCAACAGCGGGAAGCCAGACTATAAATAGAGCCTGTGCTGAGAGCTCAGACACCTGAATTCACATTCGTTTGCAATTTCCCTCCGTCCACCTTCTACCATCATCCGCATCTCTTTCTAGTGCTCTGTTCAGCCTCGGAGCTGCTTCTCATGTCCTCTCTCTGTCAAATGCAGTCTTTTTTTTTGCAACTCTATTTACTTCCTCTTCCTCCTGCCCTGTGTCTGGGATTGTATCACCTGCCTCTTCCTCCCATTTCGGGTCACTCAATTCCTTCATCACCTCCAATCAGTCAAATTTAAATACCTCAAATACATTTTTAAATATGAATTAAGTTTACCAAACATGTTAAGTTGACATTAAGTATTCCGTCCGCATTACTTGTGTAATGTAGCATTCATCATAATTAGCTTTAAAGTGATGTAAGTAATCAGGCTGGTGTCTCTAAAGTTGGAAATATATCTCTACATAAAATATATACAAGCTGCATTTATAATCTCCAGCCAGAGGTAATACTTATCTTTACTGGCCAATACACAGCTTCTTATGATCAAATCCAAGCTTGATTCATCAATATATGAAAATAAATTTATATTTTGATTTAATATGTTTTGTAATAGGATTTTTTTTTCTTGGATACTTGTAAATTCCAAAACACAGCAGCCATATTGTACAAAGATTTGATTCATTTATATTTTACTATTTAAGAATATATTGCAGAATTTTGAAATTTCAATGACAGACATCGTTAAAGGACACATACTGTAGGTCTGGTGATATTCAATGTTTTGCTTATTGTCACCAAATCCCATGAAAACAAATACTGTCAGAGTATCCAGAGCCTGATATACAGTAACTTAATCCTTTGTGCAAGAAGAAGAAAGAAGCCTATTGTTATTATTGATAAGCCACACTGTTGCACTGGGTGACATGTAGTTCATGATGATCAGCGTGGCCACTAGTTTGAGTTGATCCTGCTGCACATACACCATCTTATTGACTAAGAGAACGACAAACGTGTATTAATGCACGGTTGAAAATATCCCCAAAATATGCACTATTTACTCCTGTTTGAGCAATGTTTGCTAAAAACTACAGTGACTACATGTTTTAGGAAATATATATATATAAAAAAAGTGTATATTCATGGTCTGCTTTTAAAGATTTACATGAGGAGGTATTGAGAGACAGACAGACGCATTTTTTGTTTTGATCTTTTCATAGGATTTGTCGACAATAACAAAAATATCCTGGCAAATATGGTTACAGTTGATTCGGGGCAGAATTTTCAAAACACAGCCTATGACTTGCATGCATAGATCTAAATGATGGAAAATGGAGTGCAGGTATACAGTATGGTGTGAAGCACCTTACAATGGCCCACATTGTTCGAGGCACTCATCAGGAGCAACATGGTTTGCCCAAGGACACTCAAAGTTGTTGCCCATAAATCTAACCAACAGCGTGAGAGCTTTTTGGCTACAGAAGTAAAACTCTGCAAACACCACAACATGTGGTAATATGAAACTTTTCTTCAGAATCAAATACATAGCCACAATGGGACAGATGTGAAGCAGAAATCCCCGATGCAGGGGTTTGCCTCACAGTGCCCCACGATGATCTCAAACATTGGCAAAAGGTAAAACAAAGACATTTAACAACCATCAGGATCAGAATGAGAACCAGTGAGGTCCAAAAAGGTGTCAGGGATTGCTTGATTGTGAAATTAATACCATTCTTCGAAATGGGCCTGAAATCACCCTTGGCATCCTCTTTTGCCAACTCACATTAATTATTTCAGAATTTGCCTTGTAATCCAGGCTGAGAATCCGAGCCAGAACGAATGGGATGTCAGCTTTATGCAACTACTTGTAAAGGCATTACAGGGCGTTAAGTCCCGCGTGGATTTGAATTGGTCTCAGCAGTACAGGATTAGAAGCAGCAGGGATTAGACCTTCACTAGAAGAAATACAGGAGCGAGGGTGGCCAAGGGACTCAAGATATAGAATACATATTTCTAGATACACTGGCTGCACCAGGAGGCGGAGAAGCATTGTTTACACCACAAGTTCATATCAGTACGCTCGATCAGACTACACTTTTCCTTTGGCGTCATGCAGAATGAATGAATGACCACCCCTCTGTATAGATATAATCAGTTAAATCTGCTTTTGCCACAGATGACACTCTTAGGTATTCATGTAGTGCAAAATGGTAGTATGGCTCCCAGAAGTTGTTTTCTCACCATGTGGATGATGAAAACAGCCAACAATTACAATAACACTGAGATGGCTATTAGAGAATAAGCTGGTAGAAACTCAGTGTTTTGCTCAAGGACTTTACTTAACGCTTACATGAGCACCTGGACCTCCTACCTGCTTCTCTCTCTACCCACTCATCTACTTTCGTTCTGCTGTTTACTTTCTCTTAAACGACAGGTGCATCCAAAAAGTGGACAGTTATAAAAAAAAGTGAAAGCTTGTGGCTCAATGTTCATGCACACTTGTCCTCAGCGGAATTACTGATCCCAGGGGCCATTTCATTCCAGCTAAACACACTGACTCACACCTCCATTAGCAACCTAATGTGATTGCAGAGAAGCTGAGTCCAGCCTGAACTAACAGGCTTGCATGAAGACAACTGACTGCAATTCAGCATGTTACAGCCGTGGGTTATTCTGTTAGCCACCGACCAGGGAATGAGGGGGAAGTGCAGGAGCTCATGATGAAATCAGAGGGATGAGATGGCCTCTGTCTCCCTGGTGGATGTGCCTGACACTGGTCAAAATTGACATCACCGTAGGACAGAGATCTTGGTTGGTTAAAGGTGACAGGTGTGTCCTGAAAACAACAGGGAAGATGTGGTTGAGCCCACTGATTGAAAAGTCAGCAGCAACAGTGGCCAACAATTCATGGAGGCATTTAAGGCACTTTAAAAACCCTTGGTGCCTGATTGCTGCAATTTACAACAAAACTTTACTCCTTCTCTGAGTCATAATTCCGTCAAATCTGAACACACAGACATAACACACATTTCATTTACATTCAGTGTGACTTACACTTTCCGAGGACATCATTATCTCCAATGTCCATCGCATGCAAACATCCTTAAATCAACTTAGAAATCACTGAAAAAAGATGCTCCTAACTCCAGATCTTGCCTGAGAATCACCACATGTTTAAGTCTTCTTCAGTATAAACCCTATCCAGTGTTATTTGTCTTTACATCCATGGGTACACTGCAAACTTGTGAATTTCCCCACTGTGGGACAGATAAAGGTATATCTTATCTTATCTTAAATAAGGACAGCTAATATCTAATTTGGCAGTTTTAACAGTGCCAATTGCAAAAAAGTAAATAAATATAGACTAAAAAACTGGGCATACATTATAGCCCACAGCTAACTCACTGAATCTACAGCAATATTCTTCCTGCTTACATGCCTCAAAGCATCATAGGAATTGTTCCATGATCATCTCTTACCCAAACTGTTAGGTTGCTCAACAAAAAGACATGAATACAGATTTTGGCTCTATGCAATTTTTAACCAGCAAAGTTTATTTATATATAACAACAGTACAAAGTGAATCCTTGGCTTGCAAAATAGGTGTGCTTCATATTTACAATAGGTACACAATAATATATTATCATAACAAAACCAAAGCAAATAAAAAAACAAGAGAACAACCTTTTTTAAATACTTTAAGTTTCTTACAATTTTCACAACACTTTTATAAAACAAGAAGAACAGACAGCCATTATTATTATCATCATCGTCATCATCATCATTGCCAGTAAATACTATTTTACAGAACTCCAGTGTCTACAAAGGGTTTGTTTACAATGTGTTTAAAATGGAAGGATACTCATTTTATACTTGGTGATATTTTGACTTGAGAGTAATACATTGATCTGAATTTCAGTTCCTCTGTCTGATGCCATAAAGCAAACAAAAATGCCAATTAAATGCTTTGTATAAGGAATGACACGTGCCAGTCAAAACCACAACACCATCTCTTCTGCAACACGTTACACTGAGAGCAAAAAAAGTGCACAAAGCATCTTCACTTAGCAATCAGCTTGAGCTGAAATGAGGTTGTGTTTTTGAGCATCTATCCATATCTCACACAGCTGGCAGTCAAATGGGATTCTGCGCTGCAGAAAGAGTAAACAAACTTTTCTCAGTTCAAACTGAATTATAATTGTTCCAGAAATAAGTGTACAGTATGGAAAGCTAGTAACAAAAAAAAATCTCTTTCACAAAAAAAAGGTGCATTCAGCTGTGATTTAAGACGTGTACAAATGGGCTTTTGGGAAGAATTGCAGTTAGACTAATGACAGCGTGGATCGATATGGAATACCAGGCGGAACTAAAGCATGAATTAAAATGCATGCAAAAAATCTCACACAAGACAAAAGGAAACATCCTGATATAAATGCTCTCTGAGAGAAAAATCAAAGCCACTCTCAACCAATTTGCCTCTGATTATGTTCGTCACAATTCTGAATACAGGAGAGCTCATCTAAGAGTTGGAAAGACTCTAATAAACATACATTTCTTCCCTTGCGAAAAGGAAAAGGCATTTAGGTCCTGTTAAAATGATAAAAAGCATTACTCCATACAAGCAATGTGAGGTATGAGGAGGATACATTTCTATTTGCTGAAATTGGGAAGACACCTTAATAAAAAAGGAAGAAGCTTTATGTTTTGTGTATGTACTGTATAAGTGTGCCGTTGTGTACCTAAAGACGTTTGTTAGGGAGTGAGAAGGTGCTTTTCCAGATGAGGGAACAGGTTTTAACTACCTTTTCCCACTTCTGCCCCCACTGGCCAGACGTTGTAATAGCATGTCAATCATCACCTCATCCTACAATTCTCCTTGCCTGTTAGTTTGATGTTTTTTTTTTTTCCATCTCCTGATCACACTGTGCACACAACTGACTCAGATCAAAGAGCAGCTTCAAAGCCGGAGCAGGAAACTAGAGCTAAAGGGGTTCTCTCTTTCTACCTCTCCCTCTCTCCTCATTTCTCGACACTTCTCTTCAAACGGCTCAGGCGAGCTGAGTGCTGAGCGAGGCAATGTCTGCCCGAGCCAGGCCATACCCTCTTCACCTTTCCTTTTACTTTATCTTGCTAAGACAGTTCTCAGCTGAGTGCCAGGGCCAGGTATCACTGAAAAACCACTGGGCTCCGAGGCGCGGAAAGGACTGCGACCGAATCGAGGACTAATAAGATCAGGAACACTAAGCAGGTGGGTCTCTAAGGCCACAGAGAAAAGAAGCACCTTTCACCCACTACTGGTGTTTGTCATGCTCTCAACACACACAATTGCAGTATACTGTGCAAACCTTTAATACTAGCCATTTTCAAGTACTTGATGTAAACAACAAGCAAACATGTATCTCAGAAGAAAATGAAATCACCTATCCGGAGGACAGAATCTACAGTTGGTTGTCATCCAGCTAGAAGGTTGGAAGGTTACATCAGCCTTGGAGCTTGTGACATTTTGGTTTAAGTCAGGAGACGCATCAACATGAAACATACTCGTTTTTTTATGTCAATGCATTTTGTTTTGTTCCTCATCCCAGATCTCTCCTGCTTATGTCTCGTACCTTTCATGAGCTTTAAAACTCACCATTCCAGTTATGTAATCTTCTTTAACCGGCTCTACTCTCCAATATGAGAGCTTTGCTCCCTCTGTAAAGCATAAACCGATTTTTGACACATTAGTGAACAATTTGAAACAACAGGATCTTTTGGCACTTGGTCAAACTAGACCCACACAGCTAGGCTTCTTATTGTCTGTGCGAGGACATGGGTGGTGGTTGAGTAAGATCTCCATCAGCTGACATCTCAACTGGCCAACTAGAGCTGGCATGACTCATTGGCACTTGAAAAAAAAAAAAAAAAAAAATCAAAGATGGACCCTTAGAACACTTTTGATGTGTGATAGCAAGCATGCAAAGTACACATAAAGTTGATCAAGTTCCCAAACAGATACAAACTGTCGTTATATAACAGAGAGTTTTAGCCTATAGAAACCAATGGCTCCTCTGGTCTCTACTACCTGCTAGCTGTACATACTGTGCTGTATGAGCAGTGGAGTCACAGCAGTGGCAGCCACAATGTGGACGACAGGCACTCTCCTCTAGCAGAAAAGTGACTTGGGGTAAATAACGTTAGGGAAGCAGTTGGATGGGCTGGGGCCAGGACGGACAAATGGAGTTGTTCACTTGACGAGCTACTGCAAATATCTACGGAGCTTCAGTTCAACTGAGCCCCTTTCTGTTTGCAAAACTCAAATAGACATACAAACAAACAAATAAAAAAAACATTTGTACATTCACATACACTGATTGGCAAGTTATCAACCGGTACATACACAGATGACCTAACCGCTGAAAAAAGCCTTGGACACCAGAGTGATGCTGATTTAAGGTCATCTCCTAAATACACTATAGACTTCATCGCCGTCATCCTCAGTTTAGGTGCAAGCATGCTGGCTGGACTGTGACCACCACGAGTGGAGTTCCATTGACTCTTAGATGATGAGCACAAGTTTCATATTTTCCTGTACACTTCTGATTGGATAAAGCTGAGCTTTTGTCCGTGTCATGTGAAGCATCAATCCGAGGAGGGAAGGAGTGAGAGAAGACATGGACCATGGCCTGTTTTACTACCACACTACCCTCATGTAGTGTTACACTCTTTATGTCTTTACACAACAACACTCCTGGGATCCTGGGTGGATAATTCAACTGCAACTGATAATATTCAAGTGTACAAGTACAAAAATAAAATCTGAGAAATCTGAATGCAAACTCAGCTGTCCAACAGGAGATCTGCTCCTCTGCTTCTCGCCTTTTTTGTTTCTTTCTTTTCTTTTTTTTTTTTTAAATCTCCGTTTCACACTCAGATGCGAGTTTCTGACTGAGTAGAGAATAAATCTGTTTCTCCATTTGCTCTCACAGTCCTGCAGGAGTCTTCTTCAGCACGGCACAAACACACACTCATGCACACCCACACACAGACACACACACACACACACACACACACACACACACATACAATTTCCTGTCAAACTGAGAGAAAATATCCTTTGAGAAAAAGAAACAAGCAAAAAATAAATACAAGCCATGTTGTTGCCTTCTCTGCTGATGTTCCTTCCTTATGTCATTATCAGCTCCAGCTGCAGGGCCTTTATCTCAGTCTGTGGGCCCTAAGCTGGGGCCGTTGTGGAAGGAGGTGAGAGAATTGCAAACTAAAGCAGTTGTATGTCTGTCCAGCTGTGGATAGAGAGAGGTCCCAGGTCTAGTTCATGGTTCTAGGTCCCACGATGAGAGGTAAGTAATGCGGGACCTTTTTGGGAGGTCCTGTAGAGATTGTGGTCCTGTCTCTTTCTATCTCTCTCTCTTTCAGCAGGGGGGGTCACTCTCAGCTCTCAAGGGACATGGCAGAGATGAGCTGCTCCACCTTGTAGGCCAACCTCTGCTTCCTTGCCTGTTCATCCTGCTCCAGGGCCGCCGTGATCTGTGCAGCAGAGAACACTGTGGTCAAACACCAGCCATAGAACAATACATGGTGCGACTGCATTTATTAGAGAATCAGATCTGATAACATTTAATAGAAAATGATGTTTTTCTTTACGGAGTAAAGCCTGTTCCTTTGGGTTTCTATATGGAAATCACATGAAAGAAAAAGTAAAGAATTACATCACTGCCTTTGTCTTTGACAGCATAGAGAAATATTTGTGTATTAGCCTTTCCCGTTTTATCTTCGGAGCCCATTTCTTGTAAATTTGGCATTTGTCAAGTCAGGTTCAAAAGGGATTCAGACAGGCTCTCCCCTTCGTTCTCTCATCTAGTGTCTGCCTTGTCAGGATGAATCTATGTCAGAGTGACACCAGCACACATGGCAAAGGCCTTTAATATGAATATAAAACAGCAGAAAATTCTACAATATGGGCCACGTTTTTATCACCTTTGATATGGATCCCTGTACCCACACGCTGCATCCTTTATTTCCAACACACGGTTTCTGGTTTGCAACTGTGCATCTGTTTGCTGCTGTAGATCCATCTCACATCAAACTACCACCAGATTAGAATGCAGTGTTTGACTCAATAATTGATGATTCAAACAAAATAATTAATTGACCCCTCTTATGCAATGTGCAATTTGAAATATTCTGAGGTAAGAGATAAATAATAAATGAATGTGGGAGAGAAGGTGTCACCCACATTTATCCATGTTGAGTCATATTTTAGGTGACTAAAGGAAGAGTGTATTTCCTTTAAAAATATATCTGGTTCGTACAAGCTTTTTGTCAACCTAACTCTCAGGTTATGTGCTGTTGTAAAAAAAAAGACAGTGAAATGTTTATTTTTGTGCTTTCAACACTTTATAATGCATCAAAATTCCCGTCAGGCATGATGGGAATGTCATTTTATTGCCTAAGTCTTTATTTCCTTCAGTCAATCAGAACCACACTTTCAGTTTTTATGGGTTTAGTTTCGGAGGGTTGGTAGCTCTACCACCTTTTATGCAGTAAAAATTGATTGACTGCTTGTCATCTGGAAAACATGTCAGCAACATTCTGGATCTCTCTTTTTTTTGGCATAGCATGGCAAACCTTTGCTTGCTCCCTGTCCTGTTGCAGAGCACAGTATCTGTCTGCCCACCTACCATCTTCCACTCATCTGCTTAAGTGCTCTTAAAGGCTGGCAGCTACAGGCAGAGCGTTTCCTCCTCCTCATCGAGCCCGATAGCAATCTATTATTAATCTGTAACACTGTATGCAGGTGCAGCTCCCACTGCCATCTCCCAAATCCATTTAAGTAGGCTGCAGCTCTGGCCTGGTTAGCCCGACACACAGCCCATTGTGAAGGGCTGAGTGAGAATGAACAACCGTTAGTGGTGCTAGGCGAGGTTTTTACGCACTGCACTCTGGGAGACAGCAGATACTGCAGGCGTGATGGGGTACATCTGTAGAGTGTGTATGTGTGCACAACGGGTGTGTTTGCATATGTCTCCATGTATGTGTGCATCAGACAGTTACAACTGCAGAGGCAGCAAAAGTGAATGTATGAGATTCATGGAGAGCAAAGGGGAAGCTGACTGGATAATGGGTAAAAAGAGAAGGAATGTACAGGAAGGAGGGAGAAAATAAGAGATAGAGAGCGAGAAAGAGAGAGAGATACTGTGGTCCAACATAAAGGTCAGGCTAATGCTTCCCAGAGGAGGAGCTGACATTAGAAGCAGAATGTCTCCATAAATGCACTCTCTCTCTCTCTCCCTCCCCATCTTCCTCCCTCCTTTTTTACACATCCTGTGATCTGACAGTGTGTGTGTGTGTTGCCTATGATTCTGCTCATGAGAGCACTATATAACAGATAGCCCACTAGCTCAGCACAGGCAAAAGGACAGAGCAGCATGCTGAGAGCTTGTAGACGTTCACTTTTTACTCTACGGATCAGACACACTGCCTTGTTAAGCTCAGGTCTCACTAGACCTCTGGGCTTTGGGGAAGTCTACTGAAGACTATGAGCTGACCTCACTAACCTTTGCCAGTTATGAACAGTCTGGGAACACCAAGGGCAAGATATACAGTATGCACATAATAGTGTGGGGCAAATTTGCGGCACGTGTTTGGTTCAATTTGCGCTTGCAATCTGCCCGTATAATTAGCGGCTGATTTGCTAAGGCAGTAGCTCATTACACAATCAGCGCCTGGGACTGCCCTCCAGGTAAAAAAATGTGAAAGTGAAGGAGCTCAGAAGGAGCTGCAGTTCAGAGAAGGGGTTTATCGGAGATCACCGAGCTCAGGAAAGAAATTATGCTCCACGGAAATACTCAGTAAAGAAGTAACAACACTCCGAATAAGGGCACAGTTCAAGTTACACTATAAAGTGTTATAAATTACTACACTAAAGTGGTGTTATAAAATAGTCATATGCTGTGTTCATTTGTAATTACAGCTCTCAAAAACATCAAAACCATTGTGCTGGTGTTAGGTGTGCATGTGCAAGTGCATGTGTGTATGCACAATTCACTTACCTCCTCACTGTACTTGCTGACGTAAGAGTAGATCTCATTGAGAGCGCTGAGCATGTTGAACTCTGTAGAGTGGAGTCTGGCCTGTTCTGCCAAATAGGCATTCATGTCCTGGTCGCTAATGGCTGGCAGCCGGTTGATGTCAGCGTAGTACCTGAGGACGCAGACGAGGGGCGTCACTTGGCATCACGCGCAGAGACTCACTGAGTCGATGTAATAGCTCAACTGAGACTTAAAGTCTTTATATCATCAAATTTTTTGAGCCATAATATCGCTTTCACTAACAATGCATGCCTGATACAGTCATTCTCAAAAGGCTTTTATAGAATCTGGTCGAGAAGTGCAGGCAAGAAGAAAGAGAATTATGAATCAATTTTCTGAAAGATCTCAGTTTTTATTGTAAGAGGATACAAAAAGGATGTGACAGAGGAGATCAGAATGGCGTATAAAGCAAGCACATCAGCTCCTACCTCTCTACCCAGCTCTTGTAATTGGGGATATCTTTAGCGTAGAGCAGCTTATTGGATGGGGAGTCTTTGCCCAGGCGGTGTTCTGAAGTGGAGCAAGAATCCATAAAGGTCTGAGCTACTACAGACAGACAGGCGTCCGTGATGCTGCTCTTATGGATGTCAAACACAAACTGTGGGTTCTTGATCACGTTCACCCAGAAACGCAGTGGAAGGCTGGAAGATGGAGACAAAGAGAATAAAGTAAGATAAAGTAAGAGACAAAATCTCACTTGAATTCTCAGAGATCAGGCGAGTTGAGTTTAAAATTTGATTTTCTTATGTGACATGAGAGCAGCTATGCCGTCTTATAAACGCCTACTGAATGAGATATTACTTTTGTGTCTTAAAAAAAAGGTCCTTACCAGTTGCTTTTCCACGTGTGACGTACATCTGTGTCGTGAATGCCATGCTTGTCTGCCTGCTCATCCAGGAAGTCAAACATGTATTTGATGGCGAGAGGAAGAGTGCTCCCTCGGTGAACGGTACTGAACAATGTCTCAAATAGATCGTCGACAAATTTTTGCAACGTACCCTGGAAGAAGGAGAACAGAGTACACAGACATTAGCAATTTATGGCAAGGAGAGATAATACTTGACACATATATGGAGTGGTGGAATACAACTAAGTACATTTCTAGTACTGTTCTAAAGTGCAAACTCAAGGTACTTCAAGGTAAGATACTTCTACTCCACTTCATTTGTCTGACAGCTTTAGTTACTAGTTTTCAGATTGCATTTTTTCATACCCTTCCTGGCCAGTGATTTCAATTAAATTTTTCTGATAAACTGAAGGATGACGTGGTCCTTTAACGTGTTAAGAAAATTCTCCTACTTCTTAAGCTAAATAAACTATTTAAAACCCTACTGGATCAGCTGGAAAATGCATCGTCATAAAACTGAAAACAGGGCTGGTTTTTCTGAGTTCATGAGAAGGTGACTTTTTAGAGATCTGTGGTTCTCGCAGGACAGCGACACTACAAACATATGATTATCTTATACACTATGATGCATTGCTGTAGACTAAACAGTACTTGAAGTAAATTCTGCTGATAATACTTACATACTTTAACTAAAGTAAGGTTTTGATTGCAGGACTTCTACCTGTTGTACTTTTTAAAATTAAGATAAAGGATCTGAATACTTCTTCCACCGCTGCAAAAGCTCAGCCCGAATGCAGCAATGTCATGAAGTATCTAAGATAACTAAGGATGTCTTTACACATTCAGATGTGTCAACAGAAATGTACAGGAGAATATTGATGTACCTTGGTAGCTAGCAGCCTGGTCAGATAAATCTCAGAGACCATCTTGCTACCGCGGTCTCCTTCCTTCTGGTCTCCATGTTCATGGTTCTTCACCAGGTGCCAAACCTTCACACCACTTTCTAGATCCGGGGTGATCATGGGAGCACGTGAACGGAGGCTGTCAGGACTGCCCGTATAGCGGAACGAAGAGTCTGTGAAGGAAAGCCAAAAAAAGAGAAGAGATACAGAATTATCAGTACGCCTAAATGCACAAACACTTACAAAAGTGCCCCTTAGGTGCAGCATCATGTAAATTAAGCACACGCTCACACCTACAACAGCACACACACACACAACAAGCATACCCAGCCTCTCGCTCATTTCCATCTCTCATTTGTAACTCATTACAAAGCCGAATCTTCCATGTTCGCCTCCTGCTCTAAGCCAGGCTGTAAAGGAAATTGCAGTGGTGGATAATTTCATAGAACAGCGAAGTAATGAAAGGGAGGGGGAGTTGTGGTCCCTGGTGTCACATTGATTAGTAGTGGCCCTCTTGAAACTGGAATCCTTGATGACACACAAGACGGGTGAAAGCAAAACCTTGCCACCCATTTGTCTGATTACATACAGCGTGCAGGACACTATAAATGCTCCATATTTATTCTCTCTTCTCTCTCTCTGTCTCTAATGAATTATTTGATAATTGTTTGCTTTTTTCCTCTTCCTTTTGCCCTCTTCAAATAATCCCTGCCTCACCGACAGAGACATGCTTGTGCCTGGCTCCTTTTTAAAGCACTCATAATTGGCTCTTCCCTGCCACATTGTACCGACGCCATGTTGAAAACGTCCCTGTCACACTCAGATCGATGCATCAAAAGATCCCTAATTTGTTAAGCGTTGAAGCCACCCTCCCCCATCCATACATCCTCCTCATTTCTGCTCTCGTGTTCCTGCCTCCTTGCTCTTCACTCAGTCTGAATGACGCCGGCTTCAGTTTCCCTTATTAGCTGGCGTCTACTCTTTGCAAGCAGGGTCTCTAGAGATTCAGGATTTGAGGATCTCAATGAGGATCTCTCTGACCTGGCTTCAAAAGCTGAGCTGAACAACAGAGCTTTTTTGCTGTCAATACAGCCACTTACACCTTTCAAATAAGACCAACCTGCACCTCTGGAGTGGCCAGTAGGGACCAGGGCCTGAGTAGGGGGTTTGAATATATGTGCCTGTGTGCAGGGTGGACTGAGGTTCCACATACCATCTTAATCCAGTCACTGGTTTTACTGCCCTATTTCACCGTCCTCTTCATCCTCCCAGCCCCCTCAGCCTTTCCCTACTCCCCTAACACTAAAGAACGACCTGCAACAGTACCCTCTTCCACTGCAGCCCCCAGCTCTTGGACACAGCCAGCCAGTAGGGGAGTGTGTTCTGGCTGATTTTAAGGATGGGGGGGCGCCTGTGGTGTAAATTGAGTCAAGATGCTAAGTGTTGAACGTTAAATTGGTATGAATCCATCAGCAGGTGTCGAGGTGCAGCTGTGCCTGCTGCGCCAACCCATGATTGATGAGGGACGGGCACATGCCAGCAGAGCCTCTGCTTTCGATGCCACACACGTCCAACTCCAGTGCCTGAGCACTCGCACAAAAAAAAAAAAAAAAAATGAAGAGAAGAATGCGGGAGAGTAAAGCCTCTCAGCAGCTCATTGCAATTTCATGACAGATTAAGATATCCCTTGTGACTAAGATATTTGAGAGTAATTCCATGTAATGACTATCTAGGTGTAAAACTCCTGAAGCTCTCCTGAGGGCTAAAATTAAAATACAATATTAAAATAACAACAGAAGGCAAAGAAAGGTTCCTCCCTTTTGTGATACTGGTAATTTTACTTGGTCACGTTACTTTTGTGCTCTAGAAAAATGACTGAGTGTACAGTAATCTTCTCAAGGTCATCATACATAATCTTCATTATTTAGTCCTGGGTGTCATTTCACATTATTTTTCACTACTTTCACAGCAGATAAAGGTCTTTTTTGCAGCAAAGTATCCACATGTATCCAAATAAATAAGACTTGTAATTGCTTGGAGGGACAAGGATGCTGTTAGCTCCTTTTCTGTGTTGGGCAGGTTAAAGGCAGTGTTCACACTCTATCCCCAATCCTGATAATTGGCCATGCTCACTTATCTTTTTTTGTTTGCAGGAAGTATCATTCACACAGAATAATTAGCAATCACAAGTTGCCTGGTGCTGCTGTGTGTCTGGCACAGGACCAAATTTGGTACCCAGCAGCACAAAGTACAAGCCCATCTGAAGCATGTGTGTGTTCGCATGCATGTGTGTATAGGTGCTGCATGTGCTGAATGCATGTATGGGTGCAAGTGTGCAGGCAACTAGCAGTTGTGTCCATTGTGTCCTGCACAGAATGCATCTTCATTTTAATAATAGTATGGCTTTAAACTCAAACAATGGCTATATCTCTCACTCTCCCCTGCTCTTCATCTCTTTCTCTCTCTATTCTTTCCACTCTTGCACCATCCAACAGAGTATGGACCTCGACTGTAAAGCGAACTGCAGCGCACAGTTGGAGAAAAGAAAAAGGTTGCAAAAAAAAAAAAAGCCCTCTGCAGCAAAAAGATGAGCCGGCCATTGCTTTGGGGAGAGTGGATTTGACTTTGTTCATATCTGAAACAACTAATATAAAAAACATTTTGATGCATCTGTGAGGCATCAAGAGCAAATCGATTACATTTGCATGGAATTAACTGTTGAATAAGCCTCCGGGCACATCTATAATTACCTAATATATGTGCTGCTGGCATTTTGCAATCAATGCAATCAATGCCAAAGCCACAATAAGGGTATGAAAAGAGCAATCTGGCCTACTGACTCACCATATCTGCTGATGGAGGTGCGGGATATGCTGGCAGAGGAAGGGATGTTGTATGATGACGTCTGTTTGGGCACCAAAGCCACAACGCAGCGGTCTGACACCTGTGAAGAGACACATATATACATGAATCTGCTGGTATCATAATCTTTTGCTGATTCTCATATTTTCATTAGAACAAAGCAAGCAGGTTTACTCTGAAATGATTTTTTACTGGAATTCTTTACGTCATAGTAAAGGGCAGACTTCATGAGGCAATGCAAGGCCATCTGAGCCATAGGCAAAACATATTCCAAACCCAAACTCAACCCATCCTTCATATCTATGCTTCCTGCTGTCTCTACTACAGCCCTGTGGCTTTCTTTTTTTCAGCAGAGTGCCGTGGCTGCATGATGGCTGTACTCAACATGACTGTCATTGTCATCGCCTTCGCAAACATTAGAGACATGATGTAAGCTTTGGCGCTGGGATAAGATGCAAAGAAGGAGTGAAAAAGAGAGAGAGAGAGAGAGAGAGAGGAAAAGGAAAGAGACTGTGGTAAAGACAGAGACAGAGACTAGAATGCCTGAATGTCTCATTCCATGTACACTTCACACCCTTAAAGAAAACGGGGTACGCAGGTATAATAATAGCATTAGAGCAGCACAGAGTCACAGTCAAAGAGAGAGACGGATAGAAGAAGCTGTGTAAAAGATGGTGTGTCATGGATAAGAGACAGACACTGAGGTTCATCCATTCCCATCTCTGTGGTTTAAATTTACAAAGGGCTCTTGGCCCTGTATGATGTGCTCCAGTCATTTCAGATATGCAAAGAAAAACTGATGCAAGCGACATTAGAAAGGATGCGTTTTAAAATCTATTTTTAAATTATTATTATTTTTTTACATTTCTTAACAGACTTTTGATCAGTCTAATAGCATGATTAATTCATCATGTAGTGGCAATTAAACTGTAATTAAAGTGTGAAATGCTAGTACTGTTAGTACACCAAAACATCACAAATGAAAAATACAAAACACAGCAAACACAACTTGTGGTTCTTTTCTAAAAGCCAAAACAACAAACAGCTTGTTGGCTGGCATTTACAGCCCACCCTGAGGAGGGATTTCTGCTTCAGACCCAGCAAAGAGAAACTGATGAGCCTCCAGTGGAGAAATAAACAAAAGGCAAATGCCAGGCTCCAAAAGGAATACCTCAAAGAATCTATAGAAAAACAGAAATTTCTTCTTTTCACTTGCTTTAGCAGGAACGGGCTCTTTTCCATGCATCGATGAAAAATAAGCTGGTAGTTATTGGGATGGACGTTTACAGAGTCCCTCTTTGCTCTTGAGAGCCAACCGCCTCTCATCCTCCCTCAGTCTCGCCCTCACCCCCTTTCTCCCACTCTTTCCAAAATAATCTCTGCTGTGCTATTAGTTGGAGTTGCCATCTGGCCTCTACTGGTGGCACTGGAGAGACACTTGAAACCGTGGATGAAATCTGGAAGAATCCTCTTAAAGACGCAATCTCTCTGAGGGAAATGACAAATGCCTTCCTCACCCCCACCCATCACCCACGGCCGGCATCTTTGACCCTTTTCTCTCTCACCTCATCTCCTTCTCATTTGTCCCCGCTTTCCTAAACCTCATTTCTGCATCCTCTCCATCCTATAGCGTCCTCTTGGCTGAGAACTCCAATACACCAACAGCGTGAAGTTACGTGAAGTTTCCACTGCTATTCCTGTGATACATTTTCCCTGGGGAGCATGAAATAGCTTCTCTGTCCCCCCCTTCCCTTTATGCCTCTCTCCATCCCTCTCTTTCTCTCCGCTTTTTATGGCTGACAGAGAGGCTACAGCAGAGATGGGTCCTTGTGATAGAGTAAATGACTGAAGGCGTGCAGATTCGCCCTTCAGGGATAATCCAGTGAGGGGCTGATAGTGGACAGGTGTGATAAGGGCTGTGGGCCCTGCCTGTGATAAGACCTTCCATTAGACAGAGCAGAGCCAACCAGACAGCAGAGTGTGGTCAGCCTCTATCTTTCTTTTTTCAGGCCTCCCCTCACAAGCCGCAGCCCTGGTCGTAGCCTGTCTGTCCCATCTCTCCTGGACTCATGGCCTAAGATCATGATGCTTATCATACCTGTCAACTGTGGCCAGTAGCTTGGAAAGACGCAACCTATGCATATGTGCACCTCTCGTCAGGAATGATGAAATGTGGGATGGGCCATTATGTGTGAATATAATTCTCTCTCTGGTGTCACAAGGAATCTTTGGAAGAGTCAAATGCCAAATCTGTTGGCCTTTCTAATAGAATTTAAGTTGGGTATAATCAATGGAACGTGTCATCAAAGAATCAGAGTTTTAAAACCTACTATGGTGCAAGATGGAGAATAGCAGCAGGAGCACAAGATTAATCAAATATGGAAAATGGAAAAATCAATTTGTTAAAATGTTTACTCTGAAAATATTCGTCCTCCTAAAAACCTTCATATTCTCACTTGTCTGAGATTTGTATTCTGGTTTACAGTGGGGACCAGCGAGCCAAGACAGCCCCAGCATTAGATTAATGAACAGATAGCAATGTAGTAGTATCCGTTGTGTCTGGGTCTGTTGAAAATAGCCCAAAATGCCCCAAGTGATGTCTGCAAGGTGGGTAACAGGATCTAGCTGCCAGGCTCTCCTGGTGTGGTCATCAGTGTGTGCTCTCTCTGTTCTTTCACCGCAGAGAAGAGGACAGTCAGAGGTCAGCAGGCAGCCGGGGATGGAAGTTTCCAAACTGACTTAACTTTCTATTTTGACGCAGTCTTGGCCAAAGTGAAAGAGGGAACGGTGCGCCCTTTACTGTCACTTATCTGCACATTAGGAATAATATTCCTGACCAAACACGCACTGCCCATGTGTCCCCACAAATGGATGTGGCAAATAAATATTAATATGCTGGAAAAGCCACAGTCCACCTGTCATAAATCAACACTTTGTCAAACATCATCATTGTAATTACTCACACTGCACCCCGGTGAATACGCCATTGGTCTGTAATTTGAATCATCATAAATAACCTAAGCAGTCTGACAACCTCAGTTCATGATAATGTCCTGTTTGTGAGAATTATTAATGCCACCCTGTCCCCAAAGTCTGTACGATGTTTGATTCATGTGGCTGTGGAACTCCTTGGGATCCCTGCTTACTGCCCAAATACCATGCAGCAGGAGCAAGGTTAACAGTGCTGTGTCTCAAGATGACAGAGACGGGGGAGGTGGAGACGAGAGAAGGTGTGATGAAACGCTTTCCTTTGACAGGATGGAAGATTAAACAACAAAAACATCCAAATAAGCAATCAGCCTAAAACTCTCCACTCTCATAAATCTTTTATCTCAACTCCTGTGTTTGTCTGTGTGTGAGCATATACAATGTGGGTATGTGCTGTGTGTGTGTATGCACATGCAATAATCACAAGTTGCCTGGTGAGTGTGCTTATATCTTTTTGCTAATCGTTTTCTGTGTAAGGAAGCCTGTAAAAATAATACAGGAATAGAAAGAGTGGAGTGGGAAGATGGGAGTTTAGTCCCCTGACTGTGAATGCCAAGGTGCTGAATAAAGATTCTGAACTCATTTTAAATGTGTCGTTTTTTGTTTATAATTTTGGTGAAGCGGGGAGCTGGGAAGGTGCGTATTTCCATATGCAGGTTATGTAAACCATTATTTCCCATGTGACAGGGTAAATAGCCAATGGGGTTTCTTGAGATGCTGTGAGCCCTATGAATTTTAATGCCTCTGTCTGGTCCCTGTGTCTCTGCTATGGGAGAATTAGCAAAGACTCAAGGTGATGCTCAGTCTCACACCGCATATTGCACACCCCCTTTCAATATTTCCTTTTTACCTCTTCCCATTTTTTTTCAAGCTTCTCCCTCACTCTGGGGCCTAATGAGCTGTGCTCCCTTGTTGTGATAGGCAGCCAGATGTGCTGTCGCAGCTGCCAATGCAATGGCATGATGTGTGACGCAAACACACACAAGCTGACACATAATGGCCATTGCCAGCTCATCAAAACAGTAACGATGCACAAGCGTCTCTGTTGTTCCATCCTATTCTCATCTCTCCTACCAACAACTGTCCTATTCCTTCATGCTCCTTGACTTTCTCCCTCTCTTTCTCTTCCTTCCCCATGTTGCCCTGCAGCCCGCCGGCATCTCCTCTGAAGTTACACAGTGTTGGGCTTTACGTTCTGCACAGGGACCCTTAGATCTGTGATCAATAGCAGTCCTTAGATCTGCTATTGAGCAAGCGAATAAGTAAAGCGGCCACACGTGTGTTACTGTGTGGCCCACAGCGTGTCCCTCGGCTAATGATGGCAGACAGCCTGTAATGCAAAGAATGGCAAAAAAAAAAAAAACAACAGAGGAGCCCATTATGGTGTGGAAGCAAACATACTGCACTGCTTCATCAAGGATTAAAGGACCACAGAGACCAGAGAAGAAGAGGTACTCAGACTAAGAGATGAAGAAAGGGAGAAAGAAGGAAATGACAGGGAAAAGATCATCTATAGGCGAGAAGGAAAAAAAGATGGCAAATGGGTGAGAAAAATGTAAACAAGACAAAACAAGGGAAAATATGAGAAAGTGGTTGAAGACAATGAAGGTGAGGACAGAAAGGAGGGTGACAATGGAGGGAAGGCATGGTGCCAAGTCCTATGTGAAGGACATTATGATGTATGCTTAAATTATTCTGCTGGCTGACCCCCCAGCGTGAGGGCTTGAGCCTTGCCTGACTGCCTCCCCAAGCTGCATCTCCTGACCCCACAGTCCCGGTCTCCAACCCCTGCCACAGCTGCATCTCAGCCCCAGCCTCTGCTCTTGAACAGGTAGTCCAGAATCGAGCCTCATGCAGCCTTGAAGCAGATGGTCCCCCTTGGCTGACTAATGAGAGCTGGCCTAAGCATGTGCTGCGAAAGATTCATGACCTGGGGAGATCCTTCACATTCTGCCTTGCCTGTTCCTCCTTTATTCATTTTATTCCTCTTTATTATTTCTCTCTGGCTTCCTTTCACTCCCCATTGTCCTTTTTTTCATTTACAACTTCAACTGGCATACATTGTCTGAGAAAATGCAGAACTCCTCTTATTCTCAGTTTTCCTCCTATTTGGCTCTCGACTTTCCTCTCTGTTAAACAGGGTGCAACAGGTAAACATGCATGGGTCCTAAAATTGTGGGGTGTGAGTCAAGGTTATACATGTGAAGAGATAGAAGTGGGCATTCACAGCGGGACTAATTGTTTCCGGTGTAGAAGTCAATGGGGCATAGAGAGAGAGAGAAAGAGAGGGATGCTGGGGTGATGTTGGACTGGAGCAGCTTCATCTCTCCAGGGAGGAGGGAGAGGTGTCAGCTGAGATGCTGAGGGTTGATCTCTCCTGCCACCTGTACAGTAATTGTCCTCTATTCTGTCACTTGGATTACACCAGGCAAGGGCATGCAAATGAGGAGCTGAAATTTGGCTGCCTAAAAGTCAAGAGCAGGAAACATCAAAGTTTGGCAAGGTGTGTGGTACAATTTCCATAACAAAAGCCACAGCCGAAATTAAACTGAAATGAGCCTTTTCTTCACAAAAAAAAAGGTGAAGTTTGAGAGTTAATTAAGGCAAAACACTACACTGCAACCTTTGTGGATAATTACCTGGTAGTGCATGAGAGTGTTGAGTCTCTTCCAATCATTTTCTATCTTTGTGGTGATGTCTTCATCCTGCAGCACCACCCGAGCCATTCGCCCCTGGCGCCACTCTGAGGACATGAACATAACATCAATTACACACAGGGTTCTATGCAAGCTATACATGGTAGTGAGCCACAGAGAATGTCATTTGTCTTGGGTTCAACAGAGAGGTGTGGTGTCATGTGTTTGGTATATACATCTGCTAAATGAAATTGTAGCATTGTAGCATTGTAGACATATGAAACCTACCATGTGTTCAAGTCGCACATCAGCTTTGAATTAGCATGTGGGTAGAGTGTATTATTTTGGTGTGTGTTTTATGGAATGACTTCAGAACCAGTTTCCTTGCAGGGCAACTATGAACTGTGCTAAAATAACCACGACTTCCGAGTGACACAAAATAAACTCTTAAAACACCTCCTTTCAGACCTCATTTGTCTTTCCGACAGTCAGTCAGTGGAACGTCAACCTACATGACTCCCAAAGAGAGCTCTCTTCACACATTACGCAAATGAGTAGCTATGAGAAGCTGGTGTTCTTGTATGGCTCTCTGCATGTGTACTCCTCTCACAGACTTGGATTGACACGCATCTTAATTAAACATTACACACGAAGAATTTCAAGATGTATATGCAGGCAGGCTGCACGCTTTAATTGGTACTTGTGTTGTGGAAATGGCATGCCATTACCATACGCAGCAGTCAGCCCATCAGGGTCAGAAACAAGAGAAGAGAGTGGAACAGACAAGAAAGGATAAAAAAGCGAACTATGAGAAAATCACCTCCTTTCAAAAGAAAAGATAGGAAGCAGGGGGAAACAGGTGGGGGCTATAAACAGTGCTGGTGGAGGCTGACAGCTCGTTGTGGGGTAATGAAATGATAATAAGGATGTTGATGGGGAAGTGGACAGCCATTGGGGCTCTCATGCTGGGAGTGATCATTGATTTTCTCCTCTATTGACTGGGTTTTATTACTTTGTGCCTCTGCCAGGTGACCACATGATATCCCTGCCTAACCTGTGCTCTACAGACAAAAAACATAACAAAAAAAAAATAGTAAAGTAGTCACACATACACACATGCACAGACTCAATTATTTTCAATGCATCAAGGAAAGGGTGAGAAATGGACAGAAGAGAGCTATGGAGAGGACAGCGGATGGACAGAGAGCCATATTGCAGAATGATGGACAACGTGCTGATTTGCAGCAAGCAGACGGGGGGCTTTTGTTCTCTCCGCCCATGTGAAGTGAGAGAAAAAGAGAGAGACAGAGAAATGGGAGGCAAGGTATGGACAGGCGGGGATGGAAGTGGCAGACTGCGTGGGAGTGGAGCCCGGCGTGAGGCTGGCGAGCCCGTCTGTCAGCTCTTACCTGGGTCAGCCAGACAGCCACGTCACAGACGCAAACACACACACACACACACACACACACACACACACACACACACACAAGACATGCGCACTTCTCTATCTCCATCTACTGTGTCTTATTGGCACTACCAGGCAGCGAAAGCAGCCAGACGGAGGGATGCACCACACACCGTCAGTCAGTGTGATAGAAGGCCTGGCAGCAGCACACTGTGGCTGGCTGGCTGGGCTGCTAGAACACAGCTTTTATCACACTAATGCACTGATAATCTGTACACATGGCTAGGTTTTCTCTCACTGATAAATTAATCTGTGGGTGTGAAGGACTTTACTCCTGCCAACTGCATCTGTGAGTGTCTGGATTACGTGTGTGTGCGCACGTGGGTGCAAATGTGTGTTTTGTGCCATACCGAGGTCCATGTCAACAGCACGCGGCCGCTGAGAATAGGGCATGTTCTTGTAAACAGCATCAAGTATCTTCTCCTTCACTTGGGTGATGGTGTCACAGTTCAGCACCTTCACTGGAATCTCTGGACTGTTTTCATTGTCAGGATTCACACAGTTTAGGATCTGGATTGCAGAGAACAGGAGAGGGAATAAGACAGAAAAATCAGAGAAGGAAATGAGGTAGCAGAACAAGAGGCTAGAGGTGTCCTGTTACTGCCTGGACTTGGGTCCAGCTTGAGGCTTCGCCCTCATTAGAGTCTCCTTGGAGCATGGCAGGAGCTTTGAGAAACCATTTCCGCTCTCGCTGGCAACCCAAAATCTAATTTCACACCTTCGGCGGGACACCAATTTCCAGCTCTGCCGGGGTATTAGCACGTAATGAGCCAAATTCCCAGTCGGAGCAATCAGAGCATTGTCATGTCACATGCTGGCTGTGCAAGTGTGTTTCCCTCTGTGTGCATGTGCTTATGTGTGTGTGTGTGTGTAGAGGGGGCTGTTTGGTGTGTTCCAATCTCAACAGCCACCTACCCTGATGTTGGACCAACACTGGAGCCTGTGGGGTCATTAGTTAATTTTCTTTGCATACAGGAAGAAGGACACCCAACACAGCAGACACAGCTAATGTCATCTTTAAAAATGGTTTATGGTGAAAAAGTAAGGGCAAGAAAGTAAAGTTAAGACAATCTATTTGTACATGTTGTAATTTCCCCTGGTGCTCTGTTACAGCAAAAAAAGAGTATCTTCGTGTATCTCAGCTTGGCAGAATTTTACCTAAAAGCAAGGAATTTTGGAGCCTGTACTCTTATACCTTGTGTGTTGTGATTCTATTGTTTGTGTATATCAGGAAGCTTCTGTGCAAACTTCTTGTGTGCCTCGTGGAGTGTGACGTACCAAGGTTTTGTACTCGATCTGCTGGCGGATGAGCTTGTCTTCACTCAGGGAGTAGCGGGCCTCTCCAGTGATGGCGTCGATGGGCCCCTTTTCCATCTGCTGCTTGATGGCGCAGTACAGCATGAACAGAGGCTCCCCGGCACACTCCTGTGAACACACACAGACAAATCCACAGATTCACACATGAGAGAACTTCACAGATCGAACACAAAACATCACTTGATTGAAAACACCTACAAGTCCACATACGGCAAATATCTGATGATGTGAAATCACAAGATAGATTTAGATTTGTAACACATACAGATATCAATACATATCTTACATATCATAAGTCACATGGGTTGCTTGGTGTACTGACCTTGAGGAATTTGTGAAGGAGGAAGGCAAACCAGTTTGTAAGCATCTTCTCTGCAACCGACTCTGTTCTGAAATTACATCAAAAAACAGGAAAAACAAAATTTAACTCGATTCTTTCTTTTGATATTCCAAGAACTTCAAATAATACAAGAGCTCCATAATTCATGGGGTTATGTGCAGGACTTCAGGGAGGTTATCTTGGCATCCTGGCTGTTCTGCCTGCAGCACTGTGGTCACAGTGAGTGAGCGCAACGGAGCAGAGCCGAGAGAGGGCATCTGCGCTTGTGCACGGTTTGTGTGTGTGCACATGTTAAAAAGAGTGTGCGATTGAGTATGCGTGGATGAGAGTGCGAGCGGTTGTGTGTGCATGAGTGGGTATTCATGTGTGGTTGAACACAGCGGGACATCAGCAGCTGTGACAAGCCTCAGCTGTTGAGAGAGACGAGAGCTGTCACAGCCAGGTAATGCCTGATCACAGCCAAAACGATCTCCTCTCCTCTCATTTCCTCTCTTCTTCCTCCCCTACCTCGTCTGCCTTCCCAGTCAATCGCACATGGAGTTACAGCTTGCTGCTGGGCTTGATTGGGCATGAAAACACACAAGTGTGCAATGACCTCTCGACTATTTCTACCCCAGAGCGCACAAGAGGGCTGCAAACACCTCTTTTTAAATTCCTGTTCATATCTTTCTCTGAATGCCAGACAAACATCCCCCCTCTGCCTCATTAGCACCATCATGGAACACTAGAGAAACTGAAGTTGGATGTAAAAAAAGACAGAATACCAAACAGCCAGGTGGGAATGGTTAACGAGCATGAAGCATAGATGAAAGGGTTAGTTCTGTGCAGCTCATGTGGACAAGCACCTGATGTGAATAGCAACAACAAGCTCCCACCTCAGCTTGTAAAAAAATGCTTCTGCCCTGCTCTTTCGCCTTGTCCATTTGACTACTGCAAAAGCCTGCATGCAGACAGAATTAAAAATGCTTCCTGAAAAAAAAAACCCCACCAAAACCAAACTGCTTTGGATTGAAAATGGATTTTTCTACCAGCCAGCTTTTGGTCCACACCATTATCATTGTCATTACTCGCACTGTAGCTCTAACATACCTGCTACAGACACTAATAACAAGTTAAGACACCATGGCAAAGTGTCCCATAGACTGCTTGCAAGAGCGTGACAGCTTGTGATTGTCACATGGCTGCGAATGATCTCTCCCCCGTCAGCTTGTACACGAGTGTTCCCAACTCAAATGGCAATGCATTGAAAAAAAATGACCCTCTTAATGTGGCAGGAAATTACTGTGATTACTCTGGTGTATATGATGGAGGGGCCTTACAACGCACTGCGCTGAACTGGGGATTAGCAAGAATCGAAGCAGCCAGGTATTAAAAACAAGCTCGAAGGCTTCCGTCTCCTCAGAGCTAAATAGTGCTCGGGATGATTATACCTATTCAGGCTCTGAATGGACCTAAAGGGAGATTATGACTATTATGGAGATAATTGCGTTAAGTCGTGTTTGAGGGCTATAAGCAAGAGTCTGGGACCGAAGCACAAGTCCCAGAAGGATTGCCTGAGCCAGGGGAGGTTATAACAGTTAACATTTCAGTCACTGATACAAGAGTGTCAGTCATTCTCTTTGTCTCGTTAAATTGAGACAGAGTGAGACTTCTTCCTTGTTCTCTTTCACAAGCGAGTACAGAACTTTCCTACAGTTGCAGGACAGAGGAGCAGAGGTTATATTTTGTTTTGAATGATGTGCGGCTGAGTTGTGATGTTGCCTCTCACGCCTGGAGGCTATTCCGAGAATACGAGAATTCACCTCTCTTTGCCCTCCCTCCCATGCTTAGGATGCACCCCTCCCAGCTTGTATGAGACTTGAGTGTGTTAGAAGTTAATGGAACCTATTAAGCATTTTAATAAGCTCAGCAAGTCCCAAAGAAGGAAGTCAAATAAAGCCTTTTTTGTGGGGGCTGTGCTGACTCCCCCTTAATATCACTCCATCTGAATCGGGGGGAGACAGACTTTGTTCTCCTCCTTCTCCTTTCCTTCCAGTCCTCCTCCTCATCTGCCTCCTCTTCCTTCCTTCTATTAATTGAGTTTCATTAATGAACATCAGGATTTCATTATCCCACATAGTGTTTAAGAAGGGCTTTGCATCCCCCCCATCTCTGGTCTCTTAATGGCAGCACGGGTGGGAAGTGGTGGGGGGAGGCTATATTAGCAGGCAGTGGAATGTCTTTCAATGAAACTAATGCCAAACACAATACTCGCACTCTTAATAACGCTGTACTCCATTGCTCTGCATGGGCGGAAATCTCATTACAAAAATGCTGAGGAGAAAAATAATACAAGATTGAAAAGTCTCAAGGTGATAGAAGCAATGTTCTGTGATTCCATTAAAAGAACATTATAAAGAAGAGAAAGAAACTGGTTGAAGAGAATGGCTGTGGAAAAACTTAAGAAGAATAAGACTATTCTAGTGGGGGTCATCAAACACCAGAGGAGAAAGAGAGGGCACTGCTGTGAAATAATAACAGACATAAGGACTCTATTGGGAAGGTTGGGATGAGCACCGGAAAGGTGCAAGAACATAGTTCACTAATGTAGCAAAATATAATCCAAATGCCATGAAGTGCAGCATCAGTTCCACTTAGCACACTGGAGAGTGAGGAAATCAAACACATTGTCAAAGCTTAGATATGGCTTTCAAAAAGCTTTTAGGAGAACGTAAGTGTCTGCGAGCTAAAATCTTTCCCTATCAAGACAAAGAAAACAGAAGGCATCTCAAATCATTACATACCAAAGAGACCAGAGTTTCTTTGAAAAACGCGCCTCTGAAGAGCATGAGTGCACCTTTCAAACGCGATTCCAGGAACTTAACTGACTGGGGATATTATATGTCTGCTACATGAAGGCAAGATATTAATTTGTTTTCACTGGACTGGTGTGACGGATAGTGCAATGGGATCTAGCACTTAGCTGAGCATAGTAGAAAAAAAAGAGTATCAACCACAGAACAACTACAGCAGAACATATACAAACTCCCCTCTGGCATTCAAACATATCCAGCCGACCATTATACTCAGCCAATGTCATGAGCCAGTGCCTGTTGCGTTTGCTGTATACTCTCTAACTATTACATGATTAAATACTTCCTCAAATAAACGACAATGATTTGTTTTCCATCCTGCTTAATCTGCCAAGAGGCTTTTCACACACATTCATTTTCATTCTATAATATAGCACTTCAGCCCATTCAACTTTGTTCAGGAAATTCAAATGAATGGAAATTGAACGGCAGTCAAATGAAATGCATATTTATGACCTACTGTAAGCATATTAGGTGCTACGAAGTCAGCCAACGTACCAATCGGATGTTAGCAGACACTTAACATAAGCGAAGAAGAGGGATGTTGTTTTAACAGCCATTTTATTCAAATCCCCTTCAGCCCTGCAAACTAGGCGAGAGAGACACATTCCTCATTGCTTTTTTTTTTTTTTATCACAAATCTGAAATTATTATAGCCACATCTACAGTTAGGACTCAACATTGAGCCAAGAGTTTAGTGACTGACTGATATAAGTTAATCTGACATTATCATTCCCAATAAAGTTTAGATAGTACATCAGCAAATTAAACACTCAAATATGAAAAAATGTTATCTGGAGATAATCTGCCCACGTGAGAGACAGAGTATGTGTGAGGGGCATACAGAAGAAGACATGTTGAAGGCATACAGAGATGGTGAGAGGCAGGTGGAGAGGCAGTGTTAATGTTAATCAGAGACCGAGTTTACATGCAGCACCTTCAATGTGCTGCCCACATCACTTGGAAATTTCTCAGAACCTCCATTTAATTTGCTGAATTTATATGTTTGTTAACTGTAATTCCTCCGTTGAATCTCACTCCTCTACTGTTCTTCCACACTCTCAACCTTTCACTTCTTGTCCTCTCCTTTCCCTCCGTGCTGGGGCTAGTGGTGGCATGGCACTCTATCACCGGAGCTCACCGCAGAGAATGGGGCTCAATAATTAAGGGTGCCTTGCTCTGCTGGAGCAACCACATTGATGCTGCTGCTGTGTCCCTCTGCACCACGTGCACAAACTGTACACACACTCTCACACTATACACTATACGCACAGTATATAGCATGCATACTTTAAAGCTTTAAAGCAACACTGTAGAGTTTGCACTGTTAAGTTGTCTGGTGTCAGTCCTTGTATTTAAATACATGTCAGTCAATTTGAGAATGACAGCAGGTTTTAATCCTTTTACATCCTGTTTTTTTAAAGGACAAGTCTGGTAATATTCTATATGTTTCTTCACATAAAATCCCATAAAAGACCAAAGCCAACAATGAATTGACCCTACTAACGAGTATTGTCTACAAACTATTAAAACCAGACAAATGAGCCACATCACACCGGGTGATATGTTCTTTCATTATGACAAACATGAGCAAAGGAGTTGATTTAGAGCCCCAACACCACCAGAGCACTAAATCTGAAGATTCTTTTTTCTACTGAAAGAATACATTTGTGACATTGTGCTTTTTAAAAATGTGTTCAGTAAGAATAAATGGGTTTCGGCCTGAGAGCCACAAACAATCTGGGAAGTTGGAAAATACTGAGAACTATTCCTTTGTTGGTTTCGGTCCTTTCATGGGTCCTTTCTTTTGTTGACACTAACAGAATGTAGAAATCCTTTCATAAGCAACCATTTGGATCCATTGTGCACATTAAACTTTGATTACTACTGCAGGTCACCGAGGGAACATGATAACATGTTAAGATGCCATGACAGATGGAACTATTTTTATATCCTCGTCTGCAGTGCCTGTGCGATTACGGTCTTCTCTTAAAAGGTCGAGCATGCTTGCTTGTGGACATATCCCCCTCTGGAGAAAAGCATTCAATGACAGCTGAGCGAAACAAGGGAAGCAAAGCTGTGAGTCTTGGGATGCACTTTCAACCCAATGTAATATAAATGAGAACAGGAAGAGGGTCGGGTGACCTGGAAGGTGCTTCCTGTATGTTGGCTCTCTCCTGTAGCCATGTAAACTTGGTCCCGAGACTGTAAGCTCACTAATAATTAATTTCCAACAACATTCAGAGTGACCCTTACTTTTACTAACCTACTGAAAGCACACTGGATTCCAGTATAGTCAACACAGTTCCATTCACTGCGCACACACATGTTAACAGATACAACTGGACACCATAAAAAGTGCAAAGGTCTGTTTACATGCTGCTAATTCATTCATGCCAGCAGGAGTATCTTAGCCAACATGATAGCTAGCATTTCACTATACTATTATATACAGTATGATAATGGGCCGAGGAGAGCCGACAGAAAAGACAACTCAACGCAAAAACAGCAACAAAGCACAGCCCAGCAGTCTCACTCTGCGCCCTGCACAAACACAATTACTGCTTCAAGACGTGCTCAATTTGACTATCATCACAAATGTGTGTGTGTCTGTGTGTGTGTGTGTGTGTGTGTGTGTGTGTGTGTGTGTGTGTGTGTGTGTGTGTGTGTGTGTGAGTCAGCCGGCTGGCTTGACTGTCTTCTTTTCTCTAAATAGGCGATGAGGAAGACAACAACAGCAAAGAGCCATGTCAAATCGCTAATCCCTTAAATTCTTCACAAAAATGGGGGGTGAAATGTAAAAACTATAGGGCGTTTAGCCCTCCAGGCTGCAACGGCTGGACCCAAGGATTACGTACCACTGTGTTCCTAATAAGAGAGGATAATGATAACTTAGAGATGACGTGGGGCCCTGCTGTCATGTGAAACAGCTTAATCCAGGTCCATTTGATGCTGTGTCACTTCTCTCTCTTGCAGTCTCTTTCTCTGTTTGCCTCTGTTCTCCGCTTATTAATGTGGGTTTTTCAAATAGAGACTCTAAGGGGGGGGTGGTGGTGGTGGTGGTGCAGTGGTTAGTGAGGGGGTTCAAACCTGATGGAGGTCCGGGGCCTTCTGCATGTGTGCAGTTTGTCTGTCTAGGGCTTCTTTTTCTGTGTACACATGTATACATGTGTAAAAAACAAAATCAGGTTGGCCTGCACTCTCACTATATTCTACAGATGCTGGTGGAGTTAAAACAAATTTAAAAAAACTAAATTAAAAATTAAAACAAGTTAAAAAATAAATTTCAAATACATTACCCCTTCTTCCTGGAATAATGTACAGAAGGACCTGAAGTTGACAGAGCTGATTACTATGGGGAATCAAAGTCCATTTTTAAAAGGATGGAGAAAATACTTTCACTGAAATTGTTTTAAAAATGTACCTGTTTATACATCATAACAGCTTTTTTTGTCCTTGACCTTGTCTATCAAGGAGGCACAGCTGTGGCGCAGGAGGTAGAGCAGGTTGTCCACTAATCAGTTGGAGAAGCAGGGGATCGAACCACAGATCCCTGGCTCCTTGGGTTTGCATGTTGAAGTGTCCTTGGGCAACAACTTCAAGTGTATGTGAATGGTAGAGCGTAGAAATGTTGCTCCTGATGATCGGTCGGCACCCTGCCTCTGCCTCGGTGTATGAATGCGTGTGTGAATGGATGAACATGAACATTGGTTGAAAAGCACTTCGATTGACACTGGATATTGTGTTTGTAGTGTCTGACAGTTTTATTTATCTGTTTGTATTGTTTGTTGACCATGTCACTTTTGAGAAGAGAGTTTTATCTCAATGAGACTTATACCTGGTTAAATTGTGAATGTACTGTATATATAATGATGGCATTGTTTGAAAGAATAGCAGCTATTTCATCTCTGTATCTGCTGATTATTCATGTAAACGTAATCAAAAATGTGCACAGAGCGGTCAGGCGTTCAGAGAGCCGGTTCACAGGACTGCGCTTTGCACACTCTGTATCTTTTGAGGGGAGTATTGTCAGTTCTTAAACCTGTTCATATACCTACAGAGCCACCAAAGCAGCTGAGGACACTTGGGCGAGGACTCAGCAGGTATTTAAAGTTTTATGACATCACCCCAACTCCCCCAGAAAACAATGTACACTGGAGACACAGAGAGGAGAAAAAAATAGCTAAGTTGAACCACTTCTGAATGTTTTATAAGGAGCCTGAGCCTGGAGGATAAGTGAGACTGACATTGGCATTGAGAAAGACCAGGGGAGAGACAGAGTGCGAGAGAGATATACGGAATTATGCGCAGAATTCAGAGGTTTCTCATGATGTGAAGAGCGCATGGCGTTTATGTCGGCATACTATAGATGTACTGTAGCACTCAATACAAGCTGTATTCTATGAAGCGTCTACACGGGAAGACGGGAAAATCAGGATACATCCACCCACAGAAAAAAGAGGGAAGAACATACAGCTCTAGATCAATCCCCATTCATCAGTCTATATGTACCAACATCCTTCTACAGCCTTCTCTACATGTTTTAAAATGTGTTTTTAGCATCTGCATAACTGTCCTCTGGACGCAGGATACATATGAACAGTTATACAGTAATACAGTATCGTTTTGACTGAAATTAATCAAATCAAACAACTGAAACTGTGTTGTAGATCCTACATGTGTTAGTGACGATTAAGAGATTTCTTTTCATGCGATCATATATAATTTGTTTAAATTACTTTATGTTAATTCCCTTGTCTTTATTCTTTTTAATCAGTTCAATTTAAAAATAGGAAAATTAACATCAATCTAATTTTTTCTTTGTTGACTGTTTGCTATGAAAAGCTTTGTGGATGATGTTTACTGTAATTCACAAAGTTTAATTAATACATGAAATAAATTACTTTCAAATTTAGCAGACACCAGCTGTGCCACGCCAGTATTACTACTTACAGATTATCTCCTGCTTGTCTTAACGTGTGCTGTTTTACCTGCGCAGCAGCAGCTTGGGGTGATTCTTGCTCTCCAGGTTGCGGTCGATGAGGTCCGACAGCAGGTGCTTAAGGACGTCGGTGGCGTACTCCAGTCGCCCTTGCAGGGCCGTCATGATAAGTGAGGCCACGTTGCCACGGTCCCTCATGGAGAAAGAGCGCTGCATTTCCAGTGTTCGGATGAAGGTGAGCAGGAACACTTTATTGTTGATGAGCTGGCCAAACAGCTTCAGGGCCTTCTCCACGTTCTGCTGGCCATTCCCTGAAACCTGGACAGAAGAGGGAGGGAGAGAATGCGTGTTTGTGCTAATAAGTTTCCAGCAGTAATTTGAATAATAAATGTTCAGTAATAATTTGACAGTGTACGAATAATAGTGTAATAGAGTGTCCTGTGTGCATGTGTTTCAGTGTTTGAGGTGCTGTGTCCTCTCAGGGTTGCCGCATTACTTTTTATTATTTTCTTATTAAACCTACTTCCTTAAGTGAAGCCAAGACATGCAGTTATAATAGTGATGAGTTGAATGAGTTTTGAAAAGGACTGCTGCTCTTCAACTTTCATCTTGACCTTGTCTCACACAAAATAAAGATTTTTCCAAAGGCACCGAAAGCCTCACTCATGTTTCACTCCAGGCAGACAGAAGTTCCCACTCATGGTGAGTAACTGAGAAGATCTTAATCAATTATTGACCCAGGTCTGTGAAAAAGCAATGTACCCTGAGTTAGACCACTTCACTTTTAAGTCAAATGTCAAATAACTTGCCAGGGTAAGACAATCCCAAAGTGACTTTCTTTGTATTGGTTAGAGTACATGTCACAGTTTTTTCAAAAGTCAAAATATCTAGTTTGGGTACTTTTGACAGAAAATCTGGTCACACATAATGTCTAGAGAACATCATTATACTATTAACTGACCAGAGCATTGCCTTTGACCTCTGTCACCTCTACAGGGCTTGTCTAATCTGAAGTACAACCCTTCTACCTAACCAGGCCTGTTAAACCAATCCCATCCTACACCACAGCAAATCTACAAATAAAGTGGTGGGCCTCTATCATGATGAATCTCTTTATCCCTGATAGTTTCATCCTCTGGACTCCACTCTGTGTGTTCCACATAAAATAAACTCATTCCCCAGCACTACTCTGCCCCCATCAAGAGGAGCGAAAAGTGTTAACCCGTCAGTTTTTTCCCCCAAAGGAGGAAGCCCACAGTCCAGCCTGAGGATTGGGAATTACTCAGTTCATTACCCCTCATACTGCAGCCACTGGTGGATGAAATGGCCATGTGCTGGGACCCTGTTTTCCATGAGGGAGTTTGCATGTGAGGTGTATATACATGTGTGTGTATGCTGCTCAGCATGATTGGCTATATATGTGTGCGAGACCAGAGGGTAGAAAGGATAAGTGGCACACTGGTAGCTTCTCCCCCTCAAGCACTTTGCTGCTCATGGAGGTTACCCTGCAGGGAGAGTGGAAAGGGCAGACACACTCTCTCCCCATCTCTTTTTTACCTCATTTTGACTTTCTCTTGCCCTTTCTTACTGCATTAGCTGCTTATAAGTCTCAGTCATCTTTATTCCAACGTTCCCCTTTCTTGTCTTTCTCTCGTTACCTCCAGTTCCCTGAGGACAGGATGATCCTCTATCCCGGGGAAGAGGACCCTCATGGCGTATGTCCTGTAGTCCAAATGGGGGATACCAGCTCTGTCCAGGTCGCTGGTCAGCTCATTGATGTCTGTCTGCAGCTCGGCAAAGGCTGGGAGAGAAGGAAAGAGACCAGTTGGAGGGAATGCTTGAGACATGCAGCGTCTAGAGTAAAACCAGTCTTTAATCCCTGAGGACTAAATATGTGAATCCTTCTCATCTTCATGGTGTTTACTACAGTTATGATGAAGCTGACAGTTAAAGCCCAAGATGGTCTTCATGTCAGAGAAACTCAATATTTCACATCTCTCCCTTAAAAAACACAGACTCACTCTTTCCCTCACACACACACATACACCTCCCTTTCTCACTCATTTTTATCTACCAGCCAGTAAATTGGCTGTAGCTAAGGCCCCAAAGAGTGTGTGTCATCTCAGTGTGAGGCTGCAGGTGAGCACTAGTTAATTGGCTCCATCCCGACCGACTCCTGTTCAGGCCCACGGCTCTGTTGAACTGCTTCGCCGCCATTGGGGAGGCTCCCTGTCTGCAGCCTATCACAGGAGCAGCAGCAGTCCCCTAACACCTTCCTCAAAACTCCGCCAACTCCAACCAGTCTTAGCCCTCACCTCCTGGCCCCTGGCCCCCCGCAACTCCTGGGTTTACACACCAACACATGGGCTCACAGGCACGCATGGAGTGTGTATACTCATAAGGAGGAACCCAGGTACCCATCTAAATCCACCCCGCAGGGCAGTACACTCCTGGCCACTGCTAATGGTTAAAACATTAATCTTCTCCTTTCCCAAGGCTGCCTGTGTGTGACTGATTCCCCCTGTTTGCCTGCTCTGTCTATCTGCCTGCCTGTCTCTCTATCTGTCTGGCATTTGACCATCCTGGAAGTTTGCTGCAATAGGATGTATCTTTTTTACTGAATAATAACACCGGGAGAGCTGGTCAGGGGTAGCTGGAGGGGATAGATAATAAGGTCCTCTCTGGCTGATGAAATCCCCTGGACACTGTCAAACATAAACCTCACTCTTTCCGTCTCAGTGATTGGCTATAATGACCCCAAAGATGACATCAGGGGCCAATCAGCAGTGTTTACTTGAAAGCACTCATAAAAAACTCTATGTGTCAACATCAAGCACGCTTGGCGAACTGCTGCTTGAAGCGGCAGCTTGAGGTCAGCCTGAGGTTATTTGTGGTCCTCCCAATGGGTACAAGGTCAAAGGTCAAGTGAACTGTGGCGCACTCGCTTAACCCTGAGCCACATGGGAGGAGTGTGTTCAATGCTGTAGCAGTGACACTGATAACTTAGGATGAAGCGTTTAACAGCATTCATTGTTTGCTTTTGTGGCACCAAAACGCACCCAAACACATACACTGGATGCAGCCATAAAGACACACACATTGCATAAAAAGATAAATGTGGAATTACCCCTCCAGTTAAGAGTAGAATAAAATATAATAAGCATAATGTGTCTCTCACTGAGAGGAGGTTGAGGTTGCTCTAATGAGAAACTCTGTATTCATGTGTGAGTTTCAGTGCGAGTACATACCCAGCATGCAAACTAGAAAGTAGTAAGAACTGAAAGGACTCACCACATGCCAAGACTACATTCAGGGTTAACTGATTTACCTGTGTGTTGTGACATATAACCAGGACGACTCACTGACCCAGATTTGTAGAAATTTTCACTGCATTATTTAACACACACACACAGATCACCAGTAATTTACTTACTGTACTACATGCACAAATACACATTTATGCCTGTTATGTGATCACAGTGTGCACAAGTGAAATGCATTCACCAGCTCCATTCAACTACATGAGTGTTAGAGCAGCCACTAAAATTACTGACTGTAAATGGGATATTCAAAGCAAAGTAGTTCCGCTCTGCAATTTCAAGTCTAACAATAGGCCGCCACACTAAGCTGCACTTGGTCTGCTGACCACACTATTCTAATACTAACCTTCCTTGCACTCCAGGGCGACTCGTGACTCCAGGTTGTCCATTTGCATCTGCAAGCGCTTCAGGGTGAGATCATTTTCACGTGACTTTCGCTTGTAGGCGATGAGGACGAGGATGACGATGATGAGGAGGAGGCCTCCACCGGCAGCGATGCTGACGATGGCTGGAAGGGTCAGCAGGCTGTCAGACATGATGTGGACTGCACCAGGAGAGACATGGAGACCACCTACCTGGACCTGTAGAGAGATGCAAATGCACATAATCACAATTAATCTTAAATCAGTGCAGTTTAGAAGCACTGAGGGAGGATGCATCAGTTCCTAATGTTTCAACAAAATCCAATCACCGGACTTAAGATCTATATCACATGACAACTGATACACAGCAATGTGTAAGCCAAGTCGCACAAATCCTGCCAAAACATAGGTAATTATTGTCTGAAACTGATAGTGTGAGTATAAACACATGTGGCCACCTACACACTGACGTTGAGAGGGAAATAGTCCGGGGCTTGCACTCAATAAGCGGGCAGGCAACTAAAAATAATTGCAGTGGATTCTGGCAGAACCTTTTTAGAGCTAGAGCACACTCATGCTGCTCTCTCTTTGACCTATTTCCTTCAGCTGAATGAACAACGATGAGAGCACGAATAATAGAGTTTAGAGACCAACTATTACGAAGAAGAAATCACAAATACAGGGACAAACGGAAACAGAGTAGGAGAGAAAATTAGGAAGATAGACACTAAAAAACTCTCAAACACAGACACACCATTATCCATACTGACCATGACTTTGTATTGTCCAGTGAGGTTGGGTGGCTCACACAACAGCTGGCTCTCAGACACAGTGACAGAGCAGGGAGTCTCTCCTATCAGCACAGTGTAGTTAAGCTTCACCCCTCCTGGTGTTGGGGGAACCAGGTTTCTGCCCTGTGGGCATGTGGAGATGGACAGCAGGGTGCGAAATTAGGAGAAAAACTCAGACACACAAACACGTGGCTCGATCAAGATCAGACAATTTTACAAACCCACAAAGCCAATATGTCCCCTAAATACACTGTAAATTAGATGCCTAGGTTTGGACACAGCTGTGGCCAAATGGGACTCCATACTGAGATCAAACAAGGCAATACATTGGCAGTAAGTGGGAACAGCTGGCAATCAGGACAAAATGTATTTCTCAATTTCAGCTACAAGAATTCTTAAAGTAAACCAAAAAAAAAATCATATAAATGATGTATATCTATCTTTGTTATTCAGAGAAATGAAGAGGAGTCGTGTCTTGCCCAAAGACACTGTAATAAATCTGTTGAGGGGTGAAAAGGTAAATGTTCTGTAGATTTAAAAGCATACTAATCTGTATTTGCTGTACCTTGAGAATGATTGGTGAGCCTGGCTTTTGCTCCAGGACACCAGTGGTGCTGAGGGGCTCAAAGTAAGGGTTTGGGTAGTAGAGGAGGTTGGTGTTGTTGTAGACCAGCAGCGCCTGGACGTTGTTGAAGATGAACCCAAACTCATCCGCGTGTTTTACCGTGTCCAGACCCGGATGGTACTCTGCCATCAGGGAGGGAGCGAAGCAGCTCATACTGGTGGTGTTCAATACTTTACACACCTGGGGTGGATGAATAAAGACAAGAGAAAAAAGAGTTTCAGAGAGTAAATCCACTTTTTGAGATGCTGTTGCACATCATGCTACGATACCCCGAGCGCCATGAAATGAAACAAGAAATGTGATTCAGTCATCCAGGATGAATACAGTGTAGACAGTTCAACACAGCTAAGATGTTTGGTTTCCCTTTTCTGTGTCTCCAAAATAAAACACAAAAGTTTCAAGCTGATCTGTTGCAAGGCCTTCTGTTTGTCATAACCCAAAGTGTGATCTTAACTGAAACACATTGGTATCAACATGAACCCTGCAGGGAGCTCAGCAAGCTAATAATTGGCATATAAAATCCTCATTCTTTTCAGAGTAAAGGATTTATTGTCTGTCATTAAATCCATCTTTATTGGAGAGGAAACCTCCATAAAATAGAAAATAAATTGCTGTTACTGCTTCACTGAAAAACACTGGAGGACAACAACCACAAAGGATGGAGGCAATGCTCCTCTATCTCCTCAGGTAGAGGTTGAGCTATGGCTCTTTTATTACTTCTCTCCAGTTTTCCCAGATGAGAGACCTGTCTTCCATCCATCCTCCCCGGCTCAGCTCTAGAGGGAAGGGGAGAGAGGATTGATTGCTGCACAGCACTCTGCTCAGAGAGGTTTTTATCTGCTTTCACTCCCTCCCAGCTCTCTCTCTGGGGAAGAAACTTAATTAGAGGTAAATATCATCAAAGCTGGTGAACACTAGCGACTACCACGCCTCCTACCTGTTGTCTGCTGCTCAGGAGCAAGCCAGGGAGATCGATGCAAACTCATTCTGTGTAGGCTACACCAATTGTATTGCCAGCATGGTGTGAGGTGAGGTGCGGGAGTGTTGCTGTTGGGGTGGAAGGAGGGTCTGCTCTCCTTATTTACTTTTCTCTTGGATACAGACCGTAGAGCGTTTGTGTGTTTTCATGACGTGGAGCATTGAATCTAAATGTGAAAAGAACTTCTGATTCAAGAATTTGGGAATACAATGTGTGTAACTTTAAGCCCCAACTAACAGTTAACTAACTTTAATCACTGATTAATTAAGAATTACAATGATACAGCAGCAAATCCTTACATTTTGAGAAGCTAAAACAAGAGCATGTTTGGTGTTTTTGCTTGAAAAATGAACTAAATCAGGGGTTTTCAAAGTGCCCCCACATGAACCTGCTTAGTTTGGCTTAATTCCTGGATGCCAAAGGGATTGCGATTTTATTGATGTGATGTTATTTGATCCCACAGACACTAAACAGTTAGTCAAGATCTAATATTGTTTTTTTTTTAAAAACTTTAGACTACATCAAATACATTAAAAATGCTCAACAATACAACACTACAATCTCTAACCAAATCACAATCATTTAAGTTGTTCTATGTGACCTCCTTTTGATAACTAATGTAATAACTAATGTAATATTTTTTCACTTCCCTCCCCTGAAACTGTTTGGACCTGAGATGGAGAGGCCTGCTTCCTCTTTGAAAAACTCTAACCTAAATAATTATTTGACTTGATCAAAATATTTGGCAGTTAATGTTGTCGATGGACAAAATGATTTATTGACTCATTGCTTGCTTGGCTGGAAACAGGTTTTTATTTTAAGCAAAATCCTGGCTTATGGGTGAAAGCGACATGTGTATCCAACATGACAACTGTCACAACAACATATACAGCAGCACAGCTCTTCCAGTCTGTAGCGGCACAACAAGGCCTGAATGCTCCATAGTAGCTTTCCCTGGTCTTGTGACATTTTTATTTAGAATTCACACATTACAAGTTGCAGCAGCAGCACATGACAGGAGCGAGAAGATAAGCCCTTTTAAAAATAGATAGCACAAGCAGATAGGACTCCTGCCATACTTTCACCAAGTTTAGGTTCTGTATACGTGTGGGCGTCACTTCACTGTAAGCCAGAGGTGACTAACTGAATTTGTTAGTCACAGCGTTGTTAGAAAAATCAAATACCCATAAATAAAAGCTTACATACTCCTCCATACAAAATAACTAGAAAGGCAATGTGCGATAACATTGTTGTTCACAGTATAACACACTCGATGCTTTGTAGAAGAGAATGATTAATTAATGAATGAATAATGTTTTTGTTGCTCATAATGTATATACAGTAATCACACTAGGAATAAATCATGTGAATTTCTTTCACCCACTCATACAATATGTTCTCCAAAGCATTATAGAGGAATGAAAAGGTTTCACGGATAAAACAGTTCAAATTAAGTTTGGTACGGGCTGCTTTCTTACTGATGGCACGGTGACATGTTATACAGACAGGCCCAGATGCTCCGGCAGCATCCTCGTGACTGTCGCGCTGGCACAGCGAGCCATTTGCAAGTCAACTACAGCTCTGACGACCATCTGCTCTGCCAGAGATGGATACTGTGAGGTTTTTTTTTTCCTTTCACTGTCTCTCTTTGTTTCTTAAATAAATCCTTTCCTTCGCTGAATCCCATCAGGGTAGAAAACTGCTGCTATCATGTAGGATGATTTTCAGGCAGCGTGGCAGCGAGCGTGACGTGTGAATGAGCGAGTAAATAGTGATGGGTAAATGGGGCATTGTGGTATTTGATAAAGAAAATGGGGTATTTGGGTTCTTCTGTGGGTGGGGCAATATATGGCTGTATTTCAAAACAACATAACAACTTTGCATTACTTCTGCCTTTCAATAGATGGATATTAAGTATTTCATATCAACATATATCCCATTCTGTTTACACTACAAAGGGATTTATAAAGATTACTGGATTTTCAAAATACAAAATACTGAATCACAAGATTATTCTCTACCACAATATACAGTCATGACATTACACTGCTTCAATCCAAACATGATGCATTTCTGCTCTCTATCTCTCGCATATCACAAGGACAACAAAATTCTGTATATTGCCAAATACAAGTATACAACAGTATATTGAATCCTTTAGGCCATGTGGGGAAAGAAGCCGCACATTGTTCAGCATTGATAAAGTGAATTGAGGTCAACAGAGAGAGAAAATAATTGGAATCTTGGCCTCATCTGTCTTCTTTCTCTAGTGTTGGACAGAGCCAGGGTGTTTTAAGGCAGTAACACTCCAACCCCTCTGGCTGAATACATTACCATGATCTACTGTGCTGCTACAGCCCACTCAACCATTCAAAGGTCTCTGGCCAGGGAAGTAGTGAGAGAGAAACGGGGAGAGAGTGAGAGAGGAATAAAGGATAAGATGGACTGGCTGTGGAGATGTGCGTAGGAGAAATGTGAAGGGTCACAGAGTCAAAGGTCATCCGGAGGCTAACATTCGATAGCTAGTCACTGGCTGTTCCTGTACTTTGTTACTCCTACACTCCTTCTCCTGCCTGCTGTTCCAACCAACTGCTAATACTGGCATTGATTCTAACTTCATGGATCCGTCCATAAAAGATCTGTGTGTGTATCAAGCTCGTGCAAAGCCTGAGCCAGTAGTTTAATTGTGTGCCGCGCTGGAAGTGGGAAATCATCTGTGATGAGGGTGTGACTAATTTCAAACATCTTCTGTAAGCACTGCTGCATGACCTTAACAAGTGGCTTTTCTGCTTTTAAAGTCCCTGCCGAAGCTACACAACAGACATGTCAAAGAGGAAACAGTGGTGGCCCTCTAGACTGCAGACACTCAAGATGCCATGATGATTCAATGAGCCACTCATGACGCTGATGCTGTTGAGATGTCTGCCATCGCAAGACACATGCATACAGCTTAGAATACAAATTCATTAAGAACGTGTAAATTGTAAGTTCTGAGTGTCCACAACCGTCGCTCATAGTAATGATGTGCGTCTCCAGTGCTCAGTGCACCAGACAATCAGCCTGATTGGCCTAGATGTGATGGGAGCCTGGCACACCCTTGCTGAACACTTCCTATGATCAGCAGCAGCTGCAAACGCACCTGATGTGCTGAGCCTGACACTCAGTCCAGGCGTCTTAAGTGTGGCAAATGTGGCAGATGAAATCTTTCTGGGACCGGGAAATGTTCTGGAGCTGGAAAATAACCCCTTTAGCTTTAATCAAGATTATGATAAATGTTTCAGTCGTGAATCCAGTGACAGATACAGAGCATTTCACAAAGAAAATTGTCCTTCTTTTCTCTGCTGGTTTCTTTGTGAATCTGTGCAGGTGACACAAGGGAGGCAGAGAAGAGAAGCAATTTAGTGGGAGACAGGTGATCATTTGAAGGCTGGCTGACAGACAGCAGCTCTTATTGCTATAGGCTGCTCTGCTGTTTGCCTTCCTCCAGTGACAAAAGGGGAAAGGGGTGGGGTGGGGGGATGGAATGAAGGATGGGTAATTGTAACCTTAACATTTAATAGAAATTCATTCTCTGTGGCTGTGGGGCCAATCAAGACAGTGACACAGGCTTCTTTTGCAAAGCGCTAGGTGGTGAGTTGGAAGAGACGAGGCAGGGTGGAGATGAACAACTCTCTTTCAGAGCCGAGGGGGAACGGACAAATCGGACTGCACCCACACATATGAGTCAAATCCCAGGAGTCTCTTGCTATGCTTTGTTTCCTCTTCTCTAAGCATAAAACAGCACAGATCTGTCTTTTACATGTAATTACTAGAATTTCATAACTCAAAAAGGTCTTTTAGGGAAACAGTGTCCTTACGTGAGAAAACATTGTAGCGTAAAAAGCCCAGGGCAGAGTTATGATATTTAGTAAAGAAGGATTCACTAAGCAAGTCAGACACTTAAGGCCAATTTTAGACTACTAATGTCAGGGATGGGAAGATGGAATTGCAGAGGGGGAGGAGGTATGTTGGGACAAATCTGTGTTGAAATCTACAAGTGAGACATGACATCAAGGATGTTTTTGTGTATGCATGCATCTGTCCTGAAATTCTATAAATGAGGCATGATATTTATGCGACTACAGTATATAAGACTGTTTCCAGTATATGACATATTGTGTGTTTCTCAGTTTTCCACGCTACAGTAAACACGTGTATGTAGCATGTGGAAGAGTATGTATGACCTCTATGGGGTCATTATATTGTCATATATTATCATAAGGGGTCACGAGTTGATTACCAGGGTCAGATTAAGAAAATCTGAATTCTGTTACACCAAAATATACTTATTTTTCAGACTTTTAAAAATTTGGGCAATATTGTATAGTTTTGTATTATGGTATTGTTTTACCTCTTCATACTGTGTAAAACCTCCATAAAAACAGGATGCAATCACAACACAAACTGTATTTACTGACAACAGTTTTACAAAGTGTTCCCGAGCCCATGTACTAATCTCCTTTATACAATCATGTGTTTGACAAAGTGGTGAACCTCTCTCCATCCTTCCTTGTGAACGACTGAGTCTTTCCAGGATGAACCTTTCATACCCAATCATGATACTATCACCTGTTACCAATGAACCTGTTTACCTGTGGAATGATCCAAACAGGTGTTTTTGGATCAGTCCACAACTTGCATTAAATATATTGTCTTTGTACTATTTTCAATTGAGTATATGTAAAAAAGGATTAGCAAATGTTCTGTTAAGCTAACTGCTTAGTATTGACGGGTCACAAGAAGAAAGGTTAGGATTGATTGTGTTAAAGCATGTTTTTATGTTGTCTTAGTACACTATTCTTGTACCCATCCTCCTCCCCAACACCTCTCACACTCTATCGTTCCTACTCCCCTTTAGTCCATTCGTCTGATCTCTCCACCTTTCCCCAGACCATGGAGAGGAAATCTCATCCTCTTAATTAAACAAGGAGCCCCAGGACAGGGGCTCAAATGCAATTTGTAACGATTTCCCACAGCCAAGGCTTTGATTATACAAGGGTTCTTTATGCTGACCAAAGACTTCTGACCACAGTTAATCTTCCATTGAAACCCATTAGGAGTCTCCTTGCCCCCGATCATGCACACTTTCAACATTTCCCCCACTGACCCACCGACATCCCTTTTCTCAAACTCAGCTGTCACCCAGCCTTCAGCTCCATTTCTGCAAAATATCTGCATATACAGAAGTTTGAAAGCCTTTTGTGTCCCTACACAAGTGAAAATGGTTTTCAGGATGACCAGTGTGACAGTAAAACACAACAAGGCTTAGCAGGTTGGGTGGTGGGGTGGGGTGTGGAGCTGAGGTTTAGCCTCAAGAAAATTCAGGGTAAACTCTTAATTAAATACTGCATGCAGACCACTCTCACTGCCGGCTGCATTATTCAGATGCTCGTTGGAGTGCTTGAGACGCCTGGGTTCAAGCAGAAGTTAGAGAAGTGTAGAAAGCTGGAGGGGCTGTTAGGACAGATAACACTTTTTTACACAAGCTAAACATCACTTAGCTTGCTTGTATAGCAGTATTTAGTGACTCAAGCAGGACCTAGTTAGCGTACATTTTCCACCTAGTGTATGTAGTAAATGTATTCTGGGAGTATTTACTGTACTGGCTCTATGGTTAAGACAGTATAGTGGTTCTTACATTGACAGACTCTCGGCCAGCGTATTTGACCCGGATCCTGGGCTCCTGGACGACATCCAGATTGGTCCCTGTCACCATCAGTGGGGTGTGGCCACTGAGGAAAAAACAGAAAGAGAAGAAGAAGACACAAATTATTCTACAGGTTTAAATAATCATGCGTGTCAAATACCTTCTAATTTTCCTGTCTTATCTTTATAAAATTCAAGAGGAGAGAAAGACAGAGAAACAGAAAGAAAGTGATAGAAACAGGAAAAGAAAGAGAGAGTGTACAAGAGAGAAATGAAACAAAGTGGTTCAAAGACAATTCTAGACTAAATTTTGTAGCCCTGATGTACCTCTTCAGATTATTCACCATCAGTCGAAAATGAGCGCATCAATCTGTCTTTCATCCTCACTTTCTTTTGGGGGATAATAGCCTTTGGAGTGGAGGATGATTAGAGATGCTTTTTAAGTGACTTCACTTGCTACAATCAACTGGTGCAAATTTGGGCTTGAAATACTGAGGCAGCTCAAGCGTATAAGGATGCAGGGCTTGTCCCGGGCTTCATAACACAGCAGCACAAACAGAACGCGCAAACAAAGCAGGCGTGGAAACTGCTGGATGTGTGGCTCTCCCTGCAGCTGTTTGGGTTGTTGTTGATGATTGTTGTTTTTGTTGTTGTGCTCATCAATGTGGCGTGCTGAATAAAGATGCCAGGCAGGAGTTGTTGCAATAATAAATGTCAGATGGGTCCGTGCCATTAGGTTGTGGGTTCACTGTAACACCGTGGATGGTGAGTTACTGTAGATGGACCTTGTGCTGTCAAGCTTCATTAAATTATATACTCAGCTACTGTGGAGGAAAGTTGCACACTAACTCTGACTGACTGACTCCTGCTCTCTATCTATCTATCTACATTCAAAGAACAGACAAAAAAGCAAAGAAAGATGACCAATATGACGCCCTTCAGTATCCCATCTCCCTTCATTTCCCCTATCTTTTCCCTCTGTGCCATCACACTTCTGCTGCAGAGTCCCCGACACTCTGTCTGTAAACCCGAGCCATCTGCTGTGGACTCGCACCTCTGATAGCACATTGTTCTACAAAGCCTCTATTTCATCTTCATCCCTCTCTTCCTTTTAATTAGTAGTGTATAGTGTATGTGTATCTGTCTGCCAAAGATGCTCAACAGATGGATCAACGCTGAATTCAATAGGAGAATCTCAGTCTCAACCGTGCCCATGCGCTCCAATCTGTGAGCTGTGGCACTTCTATCAGATCCAGACTAATTGGAAGAGCACCCGAACAGTAATTGAAAGTGCAATATTGACTTGTGTCTGCTTATTGCCACTGGCCTGGATGGGCTGGCTCTACAGCTCTGGATGTGGGGAGGGGGAAATGCTTAGTCTGAGTAACAGAAGCCCAGGATTGGTTGGTGCGGATATGGATAAAATAACATGTACATTCTGTGAAGTGTGTTTGGTGCAATATGCATTTTATAAGTGCTTTGACTTTACCTTGCAATGCTCCAGTCGGGTTCAATGCGCTGAACAGTGGGGTCGTCTATGTACTCGAAGGTGAGGCTCTCCCTGATTTGGGCGTGATCCACGCTCACACTGATCTGCACTGGGCCAACCCCAGACAGGGAGGGGGCAGAGTAACACACTATCTCCGTCATGGTCCGTCTACAAGTGAAGAGTAACAGGAATGATTCAAATCTGTATCAGATAGAATAATAAGCGTCTGTATGAAAAGTTACATGAAGTATCTGCAAGTTTTGAAAAGTCAAACAAGATACCCTTAACGCATGATTTATTGATTTGATTGTATTTTCTGAACAGCTTCTATTTAGTTGAGCAAAAAACACCACCTACAACAACAGAATATATTATGCATTTTGTATTTCCAGCCCTGTTCTGTAATTATCTGACATAGAAGATGGGAAAAAAACAACTGAACCTGTCATTCCATGCTAAAAATAAATAAGAGCTCTAATTACTGCATAAAGACATTTGTAATGCAAAGAGTTTTCCGCTCTCTGATTCGGCCATAAATACACACACAGGTCTAAATGGCCCAACGCACATTGAAGTCTGCGCACACAAACTAACAGACGAACACTGTCTCCATTACTGTCATATGAGCTTCTATGCTTTCCTCTCCCTCTCTCTCCATGGCTCCATGTTCTACCTGCCCACCCCTTGAATTTGTCCCAGTTCATCAGCAGAGGAGAGCTTGTAGGAGAATGGCCCCCCATCCTCCTCTCCCTCCCATGCAGGGAATACAGTGGAGAAATACAAACCAGTAATTAGCCCCATATCTCATTAAAGCTGGCTTGACTCCTCGACCTTACAACATTACAGTCAGACTACCGTTGGCAGGGCTTAGATGCCTGCAGCAACTGAGAGAGGAAGGAAGGATGGTTGGAGTGAGATGGAAGGAAACTGTGTGAGATAGAGAGAGAGAGACAATAGAATAAAAAAAAGGGAGAGCGAGAAGAGATGAACAAATAGATATAGATATAGTGAAATAGAAAGATATAGTGAGAAAGAGGGGGTGGATGAAAAAGAGGAGAGATCCATAGGAGCACCAGGTTTTCCGGAAGCTATTATTGCAGGGTTTGATGTAGTAGGTCATCAAAACCTTATTAAGATTTACATAAGTTTCTGACAGGGAGAGAGAGAGGCTTTCCCCTGGGGGATTTCTCAGTAACATCAAGAGAAAAAAAATACAAGAAAGCCTTGAAATATAGCAGCTTATTTAATGGGAATAATCCACATCATCTTGGGAACAATAACGCTTGTTTTTTTATTCTTTTTTCATTTGCTCACAGCATGCCATATATCTAACATTTTCTGACAATGATGTATGTAGCTGCTCCAAAAAGTTAAAGATGCACTGAGTCAAAGAATGATGCTGCCATCTGTATATATTAGAAGCACAAATGTTATACATGCTTCAAGATGCAAATGCAAAAAATAACTTAATACTTAAAGACATTAGGGGAAAAAGTGCCAGCATGACAGAAAACAAAAACAAATTCTTGTGCTTTTTTGCGTTTTTACACTTTTTTTAATCACTTAATATAGGTGACAATTGTCAACATTCATAGTGAGTGGATTGGTTTCTCTTCCTCATATCCACATTACACTGTAATGTCGGACCTGAAAGCTGTGAAATTTAAATTTGTGTCTTTCATTTACGCTTCACTATTCCACCTCGTCTTAATGCGCGAGTACAATAAAAAGCCTTTCTCCAGGACCAGTGTTAAACAAAAGCCCAATCATGCAGGCTGTTTTAGCAAATTAAACTTTATGGGCTACTAATAGGACTTTTATGGTATAAATGGGTGCAAGAGGAAAGTCTCACCCAAAGAACTCGCATGTCTGGTTTCCAAACTGGACATTGACACTGCTGCCGGCGCCAAGGTTTTCTCCCATTATGGTTACTTTCGTGCCCCCAGACTCTGGACCTCGGCTAGGGGACAGACCTGTGACTGTGGGAGTCTTAAAAAAAAAACAGAGAGATGCAGAGAAAGAGAGGTTAAGAGAGACTGTGAGAGCAAATTAAAGGAAGAGAAAAGGAGCAGAAAGAAAGGACAAAGCAATAGACCAAAAGGCAGACTAAAAGACGGATACTTTGTAAGATAAAAGGGCAGCAACTCTGTGCTACCTCTTGAAACCTTCATGTATTATCACAGATGCCCTGCAAATTACAGTTATTCATATTGCCAGGCCCATAGCAGTGGAGTGCAGCGCTGGTGGGAGAAAAGAGGATAAAACCAGGAGCTCTTAGAGTCCCTGAGAGATCCTCCTCCTGTGTGTCATGCATTGCTGGATTGTGTCTGACTGAAGCTTTTTAAATACAGTCTGAAAATAACTAGTGTTTACAGCTGCAGGCAGCTCGCCCGCAGTCACACAGACAGATGGAGAAATATCCAAGCAGACAGCCCGTCATACACATTAACAGACACACACATGTACACAGACTAGCACACACACCTTGGCGTGCGCAAACATAAAACGACAATTTAAAAACAAGTAAATGCACACTCTGTCATTTTACGCTGCCCCTTTGCCAAGTGCTCGAATATTGCTGGCTGAAAAAGACGGTCACATAGGGAGTATGTCTTGTCGGGAAAATTGAAGAACGCTTCTGTGATGGTGTATTTAGGTGGTCTGCAATACAAGGGAATTGCAAGCGGTGCCAATTTTAGACTCTGTGAATTATTCTTCGAGGAATTCCACTGCTTCCTGAGTAGCAGCTGCAACACTGGTGAGAAAAAGTAGCCGAGGATTTACTATAGAGCCAAAGAGCATCACGGTGACAAAACTGTGAGCTAAGCGTGACTTCCAGGATGCAGTCAAAAGCAGGTACCCTGAAAACAACAGTAGCAATTAGTGGCTGCTGTTAATTGTTAAGGGAGTGCTAATTGTGAAAGTGTGATAGAGTGCAAATGGAAAAGCAGATTATCTGTTAGCTGCAGGCTGGGCAGACAGCAAATGACAGAGGCAGGGAAATGTGTGTGTCAACGTGTGAGAATGGGGAGAAGATAATGTTTACCTGCCGAGTGCAGCGCTGCTTTCCATTTTAGCAAGTTGTTTTTTTTTGTTTTTTTCTTTCTTTCTCTCCCTCATGATCCCACCCAATCACATTCAATCTACTATTTTCATTTCCCATTTTGTATAAACTATTGCTTACAGAATTTCAAAAGGCAGAATGTCACAAAATACATTTACTGAAATACTGCACTTAAGTACAAATCTGAGGTACTTGTACTTTACTTAAGTATTTTCTTCTAATGCCACTTTCTACTTCTACTCCACTACAGTTCAGAGGGAAATATTATTACTTCACTGTAATGGTCTGACAGCTTTAGTGTGATATAAAACATATGAAAAAGTAAGTACAGCTGAAATGATTAGATGATTAATCAATCAGTTGATTGACAGAAAATTAGTTGGAAACTATTTTGATAATCGTTTAAGTCATTTTTTTTGCAACATTTTGTGCTTCCACCTTCTCAAATGTGAGGATTTGTTACTTTTCCTTTTATTTATTTTACACATTATGTAATAATTTTGACAAAACAAAGATTGTCAATGTGGGGCTCTGGGCTCTGGTTTTTGAATTTTTACAAACCAAACAATGAATCCATAAATAATCGTTGATTAAGTCGATTAATCCATAATGAAAATAGCCATTAGTTGCAGTGCTGCACAAAACAGTTAAAAATGAGCTCCACCTCAACCAGCTCCAACAGTAAATCCTGCTTTTACATTAATGCATGAGGAATAATAACATCATGAAATACAGGGGCTGTTGCTGTATTGAGTGCAGTTTTACTACAACTACTACTACTATTGTTTTTATGTGTTATTGTATCTTTTCAAATTGCTTTATATGTTGTTTTATATTGTGTTGTTTTATAGGCGAAAGCAAATATATATTTTTTCAGTTATATACCTTGCACCCAGTTAGTCTAGTTTACATTTTTTTTTCAATTCTTAATTGCTGTTTGATGAGTGTGAATGCACTGTTAGGATTGCAACTAAATTTTGTTGCAATGACAATAAAGGAATTCTCTCTCTTTTTTTTTCATCCATTGAGCAATGCTTAACTTAATGCAGCTCAGCTAGTGAGCTGTAAATAATACATTGATTTGTATAGTACAAGAAGCTATATTAATTGAACTTCATGATCCTGTCTCAGTAAAGGCAAACAGAACTTATAGCCAGAGAGCGGCAGAGATCATTAACGAAGCCCCCTTAAAAACCTTGTGCTGTTAATGGAAGTATGTTATTTGCAAAATAACATGTAAGCATCACAGAGCTGCTTAATTACATTATCGGTCATCATGGCAACTCACACATCATTATTTGCCTGTGGCGCGTAAACAATTACTTTAAATTACAAAGAAAAGTACAAATCCCTTTTAATTGAACTAACCGTATAACATGTATGACTTTAATGCAGCTCTTTACTTTGTCTCACACTGTGTGCAGCACCCTTGTACTTCAAATGTACATTACATTATATGAGGATGCAGAGCAATGTGGTGTAATTGCAATCATTACCACGAAGGAATAGAGCTGCGAGGAGCGAGCCTTTAGTTCTGGTCTGCACTCTCCAACACACAGCTGGACTGAACCAGGTCTACTGTCAGCAGGAGCTGGATCCATTTCACATACAATCCTGCAAAACACACAAAATAAGTCATTAAAATCCCTGCAACAAAATAAAGTTTTATTGAAAGCAAAAGTACTCACAGTTATTTGCAAAAGCTGGACTGGAGAGAATTCAATCTTTCTTAAAATTAACTGAAAGCTCAGAAGTTGTCTATATGTTTAAATGCTTGAGCGAAGTTGAGAGAAAGTAATCGAAACACTCCTCTGCTTGATATTGATTTATCTTCCACTCTAAATGCAATCTTCTTTTGTTGTCTCACTCATTTCATTACGGGACACATCCAGACATCGACAACGACCCCCTCGATGACAGTCTTCAAATGAGACCAGTGCTCCACCTCCCTTGGTGCTCCAGCACAACCAACAAAGTAAATTTCCCACCAACAAGCGGACCCCCGACAGCGCTGGTGCCTTGCCAGCTTGGTACGTCTAATGTAAATCACATAGCAGGATCAATACAGATTTATCATACCATGTGATCAGGTGTCACCCAGCGCTGCAGGTGACTAGATCAAATGACATAATAAAACGAGGACGTCTATTGATCGGTGGTGCCAGGCAGTAATAAAGTACAAGAAGCAATCACAGTGTGGAAAGAAAGATAGAATATGTGCTGAGGCAGATGGCAGGGGCAGGCAGGAGCGGAGCAGATGAAGCAGAGCAGACGTATTATTTCTCCAGTGCTGATGATCTGAATTACAACAAATGACTATGGGAGATTCGTTGGATGAACTATGTGGAAGAGAGCGGCTAAAGGAGGATTTACTCACTGACGCAACTGATATTTTCTTCTCACTAGGCCTCAGATAAAGAGACTCACTTGCTTCCCCACCTGAAGTACTGGTGTTGTACTGGTCCTTTGTGAAGCGGCACATTCAAGGAAATATGTTTGGCTTTTCAAAACTGAACATTCAGTTGTATGTTCTCGCTCCTGCACTCTCTGTAACCTGAGGGTTAGTTTTAAACTGAATCCTTACTAATGAGGATTCAATTTGGCCACGAGAAAAATGCTGCAGAGTGGCATCAGCCCTCAGAAAAATGTGCTTTCTGACTGGTGAAAACACAAAAGTTGAGGCTTTTTCGTCAAAGCAGGAGTGGCTTTCACACACTCCTCTGAAGCAGGAACATAAAAGACACATAAATATGTATGCATTTTTTCTTTTTTGTCCGATCCAGTCCAGTCCACCATAGGAAGCCTGGTGACTGAAATCAGACTTGAAACAAACAGCAACAGTCAGATAACGACATGCATATAATGAACCAAGAGAGAGCCAATATGACCCCCCCAAAGGCTCTGAATAAAAGTCTAGCTCAGAACATCTTCAGGAAGACTCCAACATCTTCAAAGTTCAAAAAAAGGAGTCATAGGTTAGCTTTTTAATTTCACTCAGTCTATTTTTTTTTTTACATGCGATATAAATGAATTCCCTAGCTTGTCCCCAGTTGGATTAAAGTGCTGTCAGATCAGTGCGCTGCTGACAAATTGTCCCCTACAGCCAGGTGGCACATAGAGAATTTTAATTACAACTGCCCGGCAAAGAGCTAGAAACCCCAGACACATTGTAATGTACGTTACATGTTTCAAATACCACCAAAAGTGAGAAACTGGCCTGATTTGATTAAAAAAAATCACCAGCAATTTAATAGCAATTGTGCGAGCACCTCTATGTGTGACTCTACATTATATGTGTGATACATGTATTGTAACAGCACCATAAGACTTAAAGTATGTGATGTGTGCGATGGTGCAGTGCTGAACTGTTCTCTTTCTGAGGGCAGAAGTAGGTCAAGGAAAGAATTAGGGTTAAAGGCTCCTCAGAGAGCCATGACTGTGATAGCCTGTGTGTCTATGTGCGTAAGTGGATGTGTGTCAACTGTGCCTCAGTGCGCAGCTATACATTTTCAAACTTTAAACTATTCTCTAACTGAATCCGAGGCAGTGGAGGGAGGAGGACGTTTATCCTAAGTGAAAGCAAGACTGATTTTGTCATTCCTAAAAAAACAAAATATCACTAGAAAATTCTATTGAATATGTGATGTGATTACCATAGGGGGTAATGAGTAATGAGTTTACAGTGGTCATGTTGTACTACATTTATATATATAGTCTTCATAACATATTGATTTTCCACAATGTCATATATCTATAGTAGCTATAGTAGCTTGTAAATTTCCCTGTTGGGGGACTAATAAAGGAATATCTTATCTTACATAATGCCCTTTTTTCGCACTACCTGTATAGCATCCTTCAAAAATCATTATAGGATTAGATTTTTCCAGGAACAAAGATCTATACCCAAAGGTAATCCAATCTAATCATATTCCAAATATGTTAATATACTGTATATTCAGTGTAAAGAATCTTAGCAGTGTGTGTGTACATCCTTGCCTTTCCCTTGCGAGGTCTGCATCACCTGGGGAGGTTAAACAAGCATAATGCACTGAGTTTCTCACTCCACACACGTCTGCGTGTCTAGCCAAGGGGGAGATGGGCAAGTTGTGAAACATGGGCAACATTTCATTAGTTCAGGGTGAACGGGACAGACTTTAACGTGATGTATGCACAGCATGGGACAATTAGGGAGGTAAACACAAGTAAACACACACAGATGTTATGGGATTGTTGCTGACTAGATGAGCCACAGAGAGAGAACTGGGCTAGTGTGCTGCAGGGGGGGAACAGCAATGTCAGGGCCAGACTGTCTGGACCTGCTCCAGTCTTCATTAAGGCAGAGATGGTGAGGAAAGCAGCTTTTTGTCACAATACACATATATTGATCAGAGTTTGTTAGCTGTTACACACCATACATACAGGGCTGTATCAAAACCCCAGTCTAGATGTGCAGTTTTATGAATGTTACTAACAGATTGAATGCATCTTTATTATTTTGTAGCTCTGTATTGTGTTTTCTATCGGGACATTTGGCAAGCAAATTGTTGTTGGCAAATTGGGACAAATAAAAATTAATTAAAACATTTCCATACTGCATTGTGAAAAATATATAGCAACCTTTTTCGCAACTGCTTTCAGATAACTTTGAGGGAAGTTTTAAGTCTTCAAAAATCGGCATTAATTAAATTTTGTTAATTTTTCAATTAGTACATGACTAATAACAATCATTTTAAAATAATAGTGCTTGTGCTCGTCCTGTTTGTGTGACTTACTGTTCAGCGATGATGTAGCCGTCCTCTACAGGGGTACACCTCACCCCTGCCACCTCCACATTGCCCACCATGTCCGAGAAGGCCAGGCCAAGGTTCGTACCATGGATGGTCACCCGTGTGCCTCCCTCTGGGGGTCCAGCCACTGGGGTCACCTACACAGCATCAAAAGCCAAAGTCAGAGCTTTAGGTGAAAAGTGTGAAATTATTAAAGTATTAACTATTAAAGTATTAATATATTTTCTTCTCTTCAGTTCTGAACCTGTCTTGAAATCGTAAATGTGCGCAGGTTTCACAGGGCGCTCAAGGGTAAATATGCTCTTACGTTCCAGGTGGCCGTAAAAGCAATTAAGAGCACTCCCACGCCTGCATCCACAGAATGTCAGAACATGCCATGAGTCATTGTAGCTAATGTTTTGTTGCTCTTCCTGTCTAAATATGGCACCACATCCATATATGCGCAATCAAGCATGAAGACCACACTTTTAAACTTGTTTTTCTTCGATAAATCCAATAAAAGAAACTTCAAAATGTAAGAAAAAAAAGGATGGATTATTAACATTCTGGACAGGCGCTTGCTCAGATGCTCAGAATCAAATGCCGTTGCCATGGATGATAAATCTAACAAGGGGCCATATTAATGCTTAGTGCAGACCACCTACTCATAAAATACAATATGGCTGCCCAGCATGACCTTGGCACAGGGTGGCATACTGCCTTCTGTGCCGCAGAGCCCTGTTGAGGCTTCGACCTGGCCATCATCCAGCCCTTTAAAACGAGAGGAGGAGAAAGGAGTGAGAGCAGGGAGAGAGGGAAAACAGAGGAAGGAGATACAGAAAGACCAAGAGAGTAAACAACACTGCTTGGTGGTCAGGGAAGTAAAAGGAGATAGAGGAGACTAAGAAAAAGGAGGGCAGTGGGGAGGAGATGACTGTCACTTTGCTGTGTGGAGCTGTGAGTGCTATGTAAACAATCAATATGCTATTACTGGCCATGCAAGCAGAAGGGAAAAAACCCACAGTCAGTTGTGCCCGCTTACTGAGCTGCAAAGTTCCATGTGATGGCGACCCTTCCGAGTGGCGCTGTATAGCCTCCCCTCCCTACCCCCGACACCCACTGGGGCATTGCGGCTTCCCTGTGGGACACCGGCATTGTAATCTAGATTCAGTGGACATTAATTGCTCTGGATGTAAAGTAAGTGTGTCACTGCACCGCCTGAGGGGTCTGAATACATGAATCTTTTAGCACTGCTTGGGCATGCAGAGTATAAGGGGGGGGGGACATAATGGCTAAATATATCCATGTCAGGCAATGGCAGCAGCTATTCGAGTAGACTTAGTGATGGTTACATAAGCAATGTAAGGGCCTGAGAGAGAACAAGAGAGAGAGGAGGAGAGAGGAGATAGGAGACTATAAGAGAGAGAGAGAGATGAGTGAAAAAATAGAGAGCGGAGAAAGTGGGAAGAGCAGCAGAGGGAATGTGGATGCCACTCTGTTCGGTCCCATCAGCCATGATGGATGACAGGTGAGGCAGAGATTGTGACAGGACAGCAGTGCTGTATCACAGATGGGCATGCTAAAAGCTTGGGAGACCTCCTCCTTCTACCCTTGAGGCTGAAATGGAGTCCTTCCCACGGTGGACCAAGCACGGGAGGACAGTCTAATCCATGCATGAAACCCATTTGACTGAGCTCCCCATTGGCAGATAGAGCCTTGATTCATGAGTGGATCATAGAAAAACCACCACTTCAAAGGCTAACGCCACCGATGTCTCCAGGCTGGGAGGCGTGAGAGAAGTGCTGCGCTTTGTCTCTGTGCCTGCATTTCTTACACAAACAAAGGAACAAAATCTATAAAGGACCCTCCTTGTACATGAGACTGTGGCTTGATTGACTGTAAACTAGATCCTAATGACCCTGGCAGACCAGAAGGAACCCACTGCAGGCATGTGCTGTTGAAAACCTCTTAGAGTGACAGCGTTTGTCTTTGTATCTCACTGCAACATCCGAGTCTTTGCATCTCTTTTCCTTCTCTTGCTTTCTGTCTTTCATCATCTCATCTCCCTCAGGCTAGGTGACACATCCTCCTCCTCCTCTAAGCACCAGCTTGCTTGTTTGACTTAACATACAGACTTTCAGAGAGAAGAGGAAGAGGAAACCTCATTGGACATGCACGCACACCCTGCCGCCCTTTCTCCCCCCGTTCCCACCCATCGCTGCCATGCCATGCTCCATATGTAATCCTTTTAGGAGTGCTGCTGCCCGCCTGGCATTGTCACACTGTCAATAGAGGGTAATTCCCAACAAACAGCCAGTCAGCTTACACATTGCACTCCCCGCTCCCACTCTGTGGCATAATCTATTTCTTCAGCTCAGGGGATCAGAGCATTGTCCACTTACCACCACTATTTCCTGCGACATTCTGCAGGATTTGGCAACAACCATAAAAAGACTAAAGAACGGTAAGATGGTCTAAATTCTGTTCCACAAGAAAGAAACCTTCAGAAAATAAAGGGTCTCTTTAGGGACAATAATCCGCTAGTTTGAGCAAAAGAAAAACTAGGCAGACAGAGAGAAATGGCTGTCAATGTGAACAGCCCGGGGATGTCTGTCAGTGCAGTGTTGACTTATTCAGCTGAAGTAATGGTGGGGAAAGTTGTGCTGATGCAGCCAAGGCTAAACTCAATACATAGAGCAGAGGGCAATACACCGACCCAACCGCCTCCAGGCTATGCAAGCCTAGCATTCCACTGTACCTACAGTAGCTGACAGAGCTGAATGGCATTCTCCAAGACAATTCAGAGCTAATAATGTTTAATCACCCCATCTATTCTTAAAATATACAATGTCAGCATTTTTCCTGTATATTCTTTATTATCAACCGTTAATGGACACATTTATTAAAGCAGAGTTTTATCTCCCTGAAGCTCTGAAGAGATTCTCCCAGAATTACACAAAACAACAGTCCATGTATTTCCATTCTTGCCATAGCTGGATATTTTCCTTTTGAAATTAAATAGCCCTGGATACAATTTAGGAGTTTGCAGCTAATCTCTTTGTCTTTAGACTCCGCTCAGACTAATTCGAGCATGTCACATTTAATTGTGAGTAGCATTTAATGGGCTTGATAAAACCCTGCTGATCACTTGTTCCCGAACAAACTACATCCTAAATACTTTATGGGGTCTTAAATGCCTTGTAGTCAGCCGAGAGATACGGGTCGCAATGAAAAGGAGTTTTTAGTGTGTTAAGAGGAGAAAACAAGAGACAAAATGATGAGAGACAGGGCGTATTTGTGGAAGACCGTGTTTTCCTGAGTGAGTATACTGATGCTGTGTGTTTGAACAGGCCACTTTAACATATGGCAAGGTGCAGATTTGTGGGGTATGTCAGGGTTATACTGCATGTTGTTGGGCTAAAGATTCACTTTACTGTGGAACATTTTGTTCATCCTTCTCTTGGCTGGTTTAATGAAGGGAAGCACGCATGCTGTACAGCAACCCTCTCAGGGTTACAGCAGTAAGGAGAGTTCAGTTGTACCATGACACTGACTGACAGGCCCACCATCCCTGTGGTGTTCAAAATATCAACAATAAGCTTGCATATGCTGTGTGAAGAAGAAAGAAAGATGGGAATCATACAATTTTTCTATCCTAAGGCAACAGCTAGATGTTTATATTCACTGTCACTGGGAGGCAGGGAAGCCTCTTTGCTATACTGTAAACTCATACAGAAGCCACGGCCAAAGCACTATTGAAGAGATGCCTTTCATATGCCCATCCAACTCCCAGTGTCATTTGATGTCGTTCCCTCTGCTGTTAGCAGGGGCTTACATCTCTTCAATATTAATGGCCCATGGTGGGAGGCACCGTGGCACTTAATAGAAACATTAATTATTCAAAAGGCCTATCTTGTGGTAGGCACATCTTCTAATGTGCTAGTATGTATACAAATCAGCTCATGATGGGGGCTTCGGTGCATACAATCAAAACCAAATTTATTAATAAATTCAGCCCACCAGGGGCATGTCTGCTTCTTAAAGAAACTGTAATCACTGAGAGACGAAGGGGGTAGGGCACAGCACGAACAAACACAGACTTCACCGGCAATGAAGAGGAGAAATATTGGTGTGTCTGCGTACATCTGAAGTGCATGCTCATGCGAATCATGTAAATTAAAGCAGAGCTGGTTTCGCCACCTACAGCTGTAAACAGGACTGAGTTCAGACAATCCGCAGGGGCTCCATTTCCCCTCTCCTCTTTTCCCCCTTCGTTCTTCCCACCTTTTCATGGTTCAGTTCCTCTGTTCTGTCCTTTGTTCTCTCTGTTTCCTCACTTCACCCGACTCAAACCCTCCAAACTCACCTCGCTCTCGTTCACAATTTTAACACTATCCATCTCCCAAACCTAGAGGAAAGATTCACGCTGCAACACTCTGACTGTGCAATCTATCATAAGTCAGTCAGGAATTATCTATAAAAAAAGCTTCAGCAATAATTTTTTTTCCACTTAAGTTGACATCTCTAGCTCAGAATATAAGGCCTTGCAGCTGCTGTAGGTGGACAAATTGGTGTCTTTCCCTTCGATATACAGTAAAATTGATTTCTAGTTGTTGACTATGGGCGACTCTGTAAGCCCTTACTATGATTCTGACAAACTGATACACAAACCTGTTGTTCTCTGTGAAATTTGAGATAACTGAAATGTTGCTGAAATATCGTGAGGTCATGTCTTGTCGGTTAAAACAGGCTAGGAGTTAGGATCAATGCACCATTGGATAAGCAATAGATCCAATAATTCCAGTTATATTGCACCTAAAGCTGCTTAATCTCTAAGTGTACTTTTCTTTGCATTGTTCATTTAATGCTTCTGCTTTCCTGAACAATGAACAAAGCACCTGTCTCAAAGACAAATAAGCAATTTTTTAATTTTGTGAGTTATTGAAATTGGGTGTTTCCATGTTCTCTGTCAACAAGAGAGCTTAAGGCTTTTTCTGAATGTTTCTAAATCTCCCATTTTTTGTCCCTTAATGGTTGCAGACTGACAGATGAAGGTCTGGGCAAGTGGTGGCCTTGGTAATCTCACCCTGCGATCATAACACGAATGAAAACATGAAGGGGAATGAGGTATGTTCCACTGGATGGAAGTGAGGATGTGACATAGATTGACAAACTAAAAGCATTGTGGAGTTACACGAGAGCATAATTTAATTCACCAAGATGAGTCAGAGACAGTGATACACAGAGACACACAAAGGGAGAAGAGAAGACAGACAGACATACAGATAGACAGAAACAGATAAGGAGTGATGGAGAGGCAGAAGTAAAAGGGAATAGGGATGGCCTTCTTCTTCATCCTGTCTCTCTTTTCCTGGCTTATCTGCATACAGTAAAGCAAATCAATTAACCACTTCTTCTAACTTCTCTTTTTAATTGGCTGGAGTTAGATGTGAGTATGCAGTGGAGGAATGACAAGCCAAATGAATCAATATGGAAGTAGAGGGGTCTGGTGGGTTAACCACAATGCACTGGTGCGTTACCAAGCCTAATTAAATAGTATGTCCGCCTGGCCTGACTCCCCTGTGACAGCAAACCCACCAGGCAGGAGGAGAATGTGGCCTGAGCAAGCAAAGGTCCACTTATGGGAAAACAAACAAGCACTTCCAGGTCATGACCTGGGTGTTGCTGAGGTGGAGGACATCCAACCATTAGGTTGGATTGTTGCAATGCCTGAGAAGGCTCAGAAGGTGGGCGGAAGAACAAAGGAGAACCACACATACCACTACTACACATATTCCTCCTTGTTAAAGATATTAAAAAGACCTGATAGCTAAATACTCTTTTGTTTGTGTGTGTTTTTATATGGTTCCCTTTTTAACATTTGTTGGTGTCAAAGCTACTTTCAAAGGGCTGCTGGAATAAATAACCTTGTCATTAAAATCTATGAGCAGGAAACTGTGCCTACTGCACAAAGAGAAGGCAGATGTCAAAGAGACAGGCCTTTAAAACTGAATATCTGTGTGTGTGTGTGTGTGTGTGTGTGTGTGTGTGTGTGTGTCAGAGCCCTTGCCCTTGGATAAACCCTGAAGGTAAGAAGAACTCTCACATGAATGGGAACCTGTGAGCATAACACATACACCCATACAGATACATACACAAGCATAAACATAAGCATGGTGGAGCACATGCTTTTTTTGCTCTTAGGTGAAAAAAAACAAACAACAAATGCTCTCTCAATTAGACAAGGAGACTCAAAAAGAATAGAAAAGACAAGAAGACATCAAACAATTACAAATCTGCAGGCATCAGGTGGGCCCAGCACCCTGGGGAGCATCTTAAAGGCTCATTGTCATTCTTCTTGGGTCCAGAGGAAAACAGAGCAGAGTAGCATAGCTGCTTCTCATGCAATACCTCTCAATGACATTTCATTGTCAAGAGTCCTCCCCATGTCTTAAGAACTCTTATCAGTGCAACATTTATATAACTGTTTCAAAAACAAAATTGAGCATGCCAGGATCATGTAATCAGGTTCGCTGTGCTTTCAAGGTTATGATGTGCTTTGGAGAATACAAGAAAAGTCTTTAACTATGTAATCTGTCATGGTTTTGGGTTTTGCTTTATTTTTAGTATTGTGTCTGTTTTTCTTGTCATTTAAACTCCTGTTTTTGGTTTTGGGATTTCTTCTTTTGTGTTAGTGTTTTTTTCTTTGGTGGTGCTGTTTGTGTTCAGGCTTTGTTTCAGAGGCTGGGGGTGTGGTTTCCAGGTGCTGGGGTCCTCTGCAGCCACAGCTGAGCTTCATTCTCCTGAAGCTTTATAACCCTGTTCACTCTCCTACAAGCTGCCAGATTGTTTCCACTCATCTCGTGGTATTGTTGGCCAGCCATTGTTCGTTCAAAACTAAGTCTTGTGATTTTCTTTTTGTGCTCAGCTCAAGTTTTTCTCTCCACTGCCCAGCCTCTAACCTCAAGCCTGCAACCATTTCTCTGCTCTACCTACCTGGACTGGCAACCCTCTTCATTCACTTCCTTCTTCATTCAACTGAACCCCCACAACAGCACCACCAGCACCCACGTGTTAGCCAAGTTTTCAGTTTGCTTCTGGAGTTCAATAATAAATCCCTTAAACCCATCCCCTTGTCTGTGTCTTGCTCCTGGGTCCTATTAAAAGTAAAAATTGTCACATCATCGCTGCTGTCACCAATGACAAGCTGTTATAGCTGTTAATTTCTGGATTTGAAGCATAGCCCTGCAGTATCAGTTGAGTACCTCATGATCCTCTATGAAAAACTAGGACGACATGTGGCAGTTGATTATTGCACATTGATTGGAGCTAGATGTACGTGGGCAGGCTGGAGGGACACATGGAGGATTATGGGTACTGACCTCAGTGATGCGTGGGTTGGTGCACTTGACGTTCTTACTGGACAGGTTCAGCCAGCGGGTGGTGTAAGGATTGATGGGTGGGCAGTGGTGCCGCAGGGTACACCTTCCCTCTCCGCTGCACCAGCCACACTGGAACTTCCTCTCTGCCTTCAGACACATGCCACAGCTGTCTCGCTGGGCTGCACACTTGTACAGGTGCACTGTGGGATACAGGAAGCAGCACGGATATACAGTGAACACACAAGGACTAAGAAACATACAAAAGTATTTGGAGATTATGTTTTATTGGAAACAGGAAAACAAACAGCAAGTTTGTTTAGAAAATACAATATTTGAACGCAGAGAGAAAATGATGGTGAGTGTTGGATTTGTCCATCTTCATCCTGTTTGCCAGCACATGTTGACAACAGGATCTCTTGTTCTTACCTTGGATCTTCTCCGGGTTATCAATAATGAAGTTGCCGTTCCACACCACCGAGAAATCCACAGGCAGCTCACTGATTTTCATTCCCTCGTACAGATACTAGAGGCCAAGGATGGCGGGAAAGAGGGGGGAGAGATGGGGGTGAAGGTGGAAATGAGACAAAAAGAGAGGAGGACTTCAATGGGAGATTGGGGAATTTGAATTCCCATGATTCCTAGTAGATGCATAACTATGTCCTACCAAAGTTACCCCAAAGTTACATCATGTCATCATCAGAGAGCTGACAAAGTGAGGAGCCACAAGAAATGGGACAGCTGAGCAGAAGCTTGCACTTTCCTTCTGGCCTTTAGAGATGCTGTCCTTAACTGCCTCCTATGCCCTTAATTCCAGCCTCACTTTCATTGTGCAAGCGTGTGCATTTGCATGTGTGTGTGTGTGTGTGTGTGTGTGTGTGTGTGTGTGTGTGTGTGTGTGAGAGAGAGAGAGAGAGAGAGAGAGAGAGAGAGAGAGAGGGAAAGAGACTAAAATGTGTACAGGTATGTATGTGGTTCCTCTGGGAATATACTGCAGAAGTCAGTGTGTGCTTGACTGGAGGGCAAAGCCCAGCTGCAGTCTTCTCCACTGTAAATACCTAGGCTGCAATGACTGTGTCTCCACTGACTAAATGACACACACACACACACTGTGACAATGTGGTATGGCTCTTGTTATTGCTGATAGTAATATAGCTTACTGTATATAATTACCATACTTCTTATTTCTGTACACTAAATGTAAAAGGCTTGCTCAATTCAGGTGACATTATATTTGATATATGGATTTGTGTTTTGTCACTATAAGGAAGGCAAGTCCCCACAACGTGACTGTGTAAACAGATTTATGTCCCCACAGCCTGAGCAATACACACACACACACACACACACACACATACACACACACACACACACACACACACACACACACATAAACAAATCATGCAACTCCAATTACACCCAATCACCCAACCTACCGAGCTGTTTTGGCACTGCACACTGGAGCTGTTGAAGCGGAGGGCTGTTACTCGGTGGCTGACCCCCTGGATGTGGAGGACACACTCGTAGCCTCGCTGGCCAGACTGGGGCTGGGGCAGGTTCCTGGCCTTCAGGGTGATAGGCTTCACCTCCCCCGCTGGGATCAGAATCTCCTCAGAGCGCACCAGCTGGGGACAGTCCTGGAGTAAACAAGCACAGGGCAGGGAGCACACATGAGTGCCAACAAAACAGAAAAAAAACAAAACAATGCTTTTTTTTTTCAGTGTTTAGGCCACTAGCAAGACAAGAGGTACCACAGTTCCGTGTGAGAAGTATGAAGTACAATGAGTGGATCTGAAATAGAAATTCATCTAACATTATAATTTCAAAGTGACTCCTACGACCTTGGAAAGTGGAATTGTGAAACAGCTCAACTGACGAAGAGAATGATTGAATAAGAGCTCGGTGGTTTACAGTACTAGGCGGCAATTTTGAGGTAAATTCTGTTAGAAGTGTAATTTGAAAGCAACATTTTCACCAATAAAACTATCACAGCACCATCACACACTGAAGCTTTGGTCTTGGTGGCCTTTCATATTTCACATCCATAAATCTTAAACACAAAAATCTTTCCTCAACAGAGAAAATGAAATTAATGAAATTGTGTGTGAATTCGTATGAAATAAAAGTCTGCAGGAGCAATGCCCACTCTGGTGCTGCAAGTTGATCCATACCTACTGTAACCTAAGGAGCAGTTAACAGACTTTGTTGTCCTTTAGTACAAATAAATGTGTTTAGGCAAGTAAAAAGAACACATTAACTGTAGCAAATACCAAAATACTGTCTGTGTGCAGATGAGGAAACAACATACACACAGGCACATTTCAAGCAGTTTGTACTGCACATGATTGACTGGGTCAGAGTGATCCTGTGTCATTGTTAAGACACGCTAAGCTCAATAACTCCAGAGATAATAGAGTGTTAATTGCTACTGCAGAGAACAAGAGCTCTGAGTGAGAAACGCCAATTCGGAAATAGAAGAGCTTAGATGACTGTCTTTCTGAAGACATGCCCCGAGGCTGACACAGAGCTGGAACACAGAGCAGGATGCACACAGAAGGAAACAGAGAGAGGGAATGTGCAGGAGAGAGGAAGGGAGAGAGAAAGAAGAAAAGATAGGAAAGAAAGAGAGAGTTGTGCCAGCAAGTGTGCTTATATGCATGTGTGTGTGTTTGTACATGTGTGTGTGTTCCACCAACCTCAGAGGCGTTGACTCGTCCCTCCTGGAAGGAACAGCTGGAGGGGTCATGGGTACACAAGTTGCGGTACTTGCACCAGTGGCAGCGGAAGGCACTGTTCACACATGACAGACACCTGCATGGACGCACACAGACAGACAAACAGACACACACACACACACACACACACACACACACACACACACACACACACACACACACACACAGGGAAAGAGTTAGGAAAAAGCAGCACAGTCAAGGAGAGGCAGCGAGTTTGCCAAAGTGGGGGAAGTGCCACAGAGGAAATGAGTTCAGATCCCAAGTGGGCACCTGCTGTTGTTGTGCCCTTGTGGTTGGCACAGTACCTAATAGCTGCTGGGCCAAGTTCTCCCTGCATATATTTTCCACCGCCATATATTAATACTGCGTGTCATGTGTGAACGGTAGGCTGCATATTATGCCTCGTAACTAGAATCAGATGGAGAAAGAGAGACAGTGAGCGAGAGAGTAATGAGGACAAATAAGACATTGGTGCAGCTTGATCCTGCAATTATCATTAGCCCCACATTGTTGGAGTGTTGCTGTAATTACCAGCTGTTAGGTGTGTGAGCATTTTTGCATGTACAATATGTAAGTGTGCATGCATGTGTGTCACTATATGCAGTAGGTGATTTGAGGCGGGGGTGAGGGGGGGGATGACATCCCACTTGTTACCTGCTATCCCTCCTCTCCATTCCATAGTAGCAGAGAGAGTGCAGGGGCAGAGGGGTTGTTTGGCTGAATATGTTCGTCTAGTCTTCCTGACTCATTGATCCTTTATCTGACTGAAGCTAGAATCTACGGTTTTGACCATGGCTCTGAAATATCAGTAGCCTCAGTGTGTGGAGTATTGATAAATCTATGACACTGTACACTGAAGTAGCAGACTCTACTCTCAGATGTATGTTGCTTTGGATAAAAGTGTCTGCTAAATGAAGTTGTAGAATCGTAGATTTGTAATCGCGCCTTTTTTGTCTCAGTCTCAAATTTCGGATCTATTGTTTTCTCTACAGTACTGTATGTACAAAAATATTTCTATACTATATTGTAGCCTATATACTCTACAGAGTAGTGTCACCTTCATTATCAAAGTTGAAAAAGCAATGTGTAGTCGTGGAAGAGAGAGGATCGTAGAGACACACTGCTGCCTATAGTATTCTTATAATATAATATAATATAATATAATATAACGTAAATATGATCTTTCAGTAGTGTCTACTGCTGAAAATAGGCCCCCCAGACCAAGTCACCTCTATAAACATGACTACAGATGTAGTTTTTACTATAGGGTTAGGGTTAGTATTAAGATGGGTTAGGGTATGGGCCATCCCCTCTGTTCAAAATGAACCAATCACTGACTGACTACAGGCCTTTTATAATAAAAGCATCAATACCTTAGTGCACAAACACTCCATCATGAGTAAAAGTCTAGCATTCATACTTGGCTACTTAATTATTATTAGCAAATAACCTCAGTATTCTACTTTAGTACAGCATGTACTTTCCAACACTGTGTGCTGGTTACATGGATGAATGAATAGAGAGATGAGCCAGTGCAAGGATGGACAAACAGGAAGAAGTGACAGCCTGAAGCTACAACACATGACACTCTCTGCATGTTGCCATAGCAAAGACAACATACACTTTTAATTGATTGTGATGACATTTACAACACTGTGTATTCATGACCAGTTGTTAGGAGAGTGTATTGTAATCGCACTTGACTCTTCCTCTCTCTTCCTCTCTCTCAGAAATAATGTTGAGCTATGCATACTTGCTTATTGTGAAATATTCATCAGTGCAAAAGCATGGGAGGGCTCTCTGGCAAGTGCACTAATTCAGAAGAATAGGACTGATTCACCTTCTGGCAAACAGAGTGTACAGTATGAGTGCAAGAGGGAAGAAAAAGAGAGAGCACGGGTAGGCATCAGAGCGTGCGAGAGAGAGAGTGTATGCCCTTTTCAAGTGTATGCATCTTTCTTTGTGTGTTGGAGTGTGTGTGAGCGTGTGGTTGGGGCTGTGTAGGCAAGTATGTTTGTCGTCACTGATTAACCGAGCTGATGTGAGAGCTGGTAATTGCTTTCTGTGCTATTCAGACAGGGTTCTCAGACAGCAGACAGCCATATGAAGCTATAGGGCAGTGTGTGTGTGTGTGTATGCTTGCGTGTGAGAGAGAGACATGCAGAATAACATGCGTTCGTGTGGCAAAGGAGATGGTGGCAACAAAATTTTGTTTTAATGTCGAGAGGATAGTGAAAGGATAATATGACACGCTAACGATTCCTGCACCCCTCTTAGTGTCACTGCTGTGATATCTGTCGTCTCCTGCTATCCATTCAGTGATACTCCCAAGTCAGAGAGGCCTTTGGATCTAGCACAAACAGAATCTGCCACACTGGAATGAAGCGAGCAATTGCAAAGGCACCGCCGACACTGAGATCTCCAATCCAGGGACTCAATTCAACATCACTCAATCAGGGACAGACATGGCATGAAAACGGGCATGAAATCCCTACTGAAGACCTGTTAGGCAGAAAGCTGTGTGTTTTGTACTGCAGCGTGTCTGAGGAGAAGGCTTCATTAGCGAAACAACACAGAAACTTCCTCTTACGGGACTCAGGGAGCAGCCAGCGGTCAGATTACATTAGTCTTTACAGGGGATATTTTTAGGGGACTGGGGCCGGCTAAGGTTGAGGACAAATTGTAACTAATTCCCAGAGCATTGATCCAGTGGTTTTGGGCAGCAGGCCTTGGGCACTGTATTTACTAAAAGAAAAGAGAATGAATGGGCTCTGAGAGAGATACTCACAGTTGGTGGACACTGCAGTTGTAAAACTTGACCTCTGTGCTGATAAGCATCTGACCAGTTTCCTTCGAATTGAGCCGCAGCTCAACGCCTGACCAATCTGAAAGAGAGGAGACAAGAGATGAACATTTATTGTATGCTCATGCATTGTTAGAAGTCAGTCCCTTTATCTTTGCATTACTTTGCATAGTTGTGAACAGCCGACATCATTAACTCTTATGCTAATTAGTTAGTTGTTATGAGCTGGTGATGCTGGCATACAAGTGAACAAGATGACTAGAAAGGTAGACTTTCTTGCATGGTGTTGTATGTACGTAAGCCAAATTAAAAGAAGCATTGCTTGTGAATATGTATGTGCATAAAATTAGCAAATTTCAACCACATACAGAGCCATTTAATCTCATCAAATTTTGTTTTCCTGCATCTTGCTGAACAGAGTTCTGGCTGTGCTTCTGTGTTCTGTAAAAACAGCCTCTTATCTTTCCCCACGAGAATACAGACTCCATAAATATGTGTGTTTTTGAGTGTGTGTGTGTGTGGAGCAGCCTGAATTTCAGATGACATTCAGTGTGTAGGAGGCTTGAATGACCCCCCGTGCCCCGTTCTCTCCACAGCACCTGTTGGGAATCAGGCTCTGTTTCACACAAGTCTGTATAGCAGGCAGGCTCATAGCTGACTTCTACCATTGTGCATTTGTCTCACAGGATCTGGCAAACAAAGTGGTACAGAGTTCCTGTCCACCTCAGTGCAAAAGAGTGTCAGCTATTTTCTTTAGTTTCAAGCCCAACATCAGTGCAGTGTCCTCACAGTTTTATCCGGACCTCTTTTTTAAATTTCTCCTCTCTATCTATTCTCTTCTTCTCTTCATTTATCTCATTTCCTCCTCTCATTTCCTCCTCTCTTCTTCCCTCCTCTCTTCTCCTCTCCTCGGGTCATTGGCACTACACGATCAATGTCGATGAGCAACAGATAGAAAGGCTGGCTAGGGGACAGAAGATGAAGGAGGATAGTGGGGAGGTCAGGAGTAAGAGGCCTCAGGGGAAGGAATGGGGAGTGAAAATGGTGGTATAAACAGTGGGGAAAGGCAAAAAGAGAGGAGGAACGGGGAAGAATGGGGAGGGGGGGCAGACGGAGAGGAATGGCAGGATGGATGGATAGCTGGAAGGATGGAGGAAGGGCTTACAGGGGGGACTGGCTGACATTTACCTAAGGGAGAACATTCATATTAGTGCCTGATGCACCACTCCCCATGGGAGCTCTGGGCAAACAGGGCTGTCATTTACTCAAAGGGAGGAGGATTACCAAACCCCCAAAACACACAGTGATTTCCACAAACTGCACATAATATATTATTCAGGGTGTTTGGTTTTGTCACCCTGCAGCTGCATCTTGGCTTGCAAACATTGGGTATTTATTGTCAAACAACAGGTGTTAGTATTCATAATGATATATATTTTTGCAAATAAATGAATTCCACAGCTGCCGTGGTATATTTATGAATGTATGCTGGAGGAATGCTTGAAAGGTCATGAGATTTCTATGAATTGTATATTAGAGGTGATTAGCATATCTATATTCCTGGACCTAAAATTTGGCTAAGGCAGTGTGTAGATATGTTCTACTCAAGTATGAATATGTTCTACTCTGGATTTTATGAGATGAGGTGATTTGACCTCTATTTAAATATAGTTCATTACATTGATGAATTACAATTATTATTTATTATGTTTGTTCTATGTATATTTATAAGATATCACTCAAAGGCAAACAGCGCACCTGCTCTGAGTCCCTTGGCTATGCTAATCCACGACATCAACTTCCTTGTCATCCCTTCAACTAGATGGTCCCCTGGCTGAATGAAGATGCATGTTAGATCACTGCCTACTAGTCCTATCTGAGGGCAGTAATGTAGTGATCTGCAGCTCGGCCACAGGCCAGGGGACCTAAGTCTGATCCTCCGTCAGCTTTAATGGGGCCCGGTCTTGTGTGAAGCACACTTCACAACCAGAGAACTGATCCTAGATCAGTGGGAGCTTGTTATATATATACGGAGTCTGCTTAAACTAGGAGTGTTAAATCAATGAAGATGTTTCAGAGTGTGTGACGATGAACAGCAAGATCAGTGTAGCATTAATAGCAGAAAGAAGGGGACAAATGGGAATCCTATAAAGGCTGCGTTTAGATGTGAAAAAGTTTTCATGTAGTCGCCATGATCAGATCAGTCTACTGTGGACTAGATGAAAAAATAGATTATTGGAAGCAAACCACTCATTAATTTGCATGCGTGTGTCTGTTTGTTGTATCTACCTTGGTCTGTGGGGATGAGGGGGACATCCTTGGCAGCAGGGGACACACAGAGTATCTGGTTGCTATTGACTTGCCCCTCCACCTCCGTCAGGTTGCCAAATGAGCAGGTGATGCCCGCAGAAAGGTCTGGAACGTGGCTCACTTTCACCAGCAGCTGCACAAGGGGTGGGACACATGACAACAATGTTCATACGATGTGACAAATCGGTGGTTGTCAGATTTTCCTGCACTGTTTGGTGTAAAACCCATACATGATGACTCAACAGGCTTATGTGTGATGCCTCAGCTTTATCTTTACAAAGAAACTGGGAAAAAATCTGATTGCACATCCCTAATGGCATTAGCACTTGCATCTGTGGTAAAGATAAGAGATGATACATGAGGGAAAATGTGAAAAACATGGTGGCTTGAACGCAGCAGTGTAATAAGCTCCAAACAGAATGTAAAAAGAACACACTGCTGCTGGCAAAGCTGTCCATTCAGTTTGCCAAGAAATGCTGCTGTGTCTTAAAAATGTTATCAACACCATATTAAGGAAAACAAGGCTGTGTTCAAATCTTAATCTTCCATTTGATTTTCGAAGTAGTCATTCCAGAAGTAGTGACAGACATTGTGATTCAATGAGTGGTCAATACTAAGCTGCATAAAGGAAATTGGAAAAAAAAATGGCCACTTAGCTAATTCTATTTTCTCTGTCTCACACAAGGACAGAAAGATACATTAAACACAAAAAAAAAAAAAAAACACCCAAAAGAACACACACGTGCACTCACACACACTGTGCAGTACATAGGCAATATACCGCACATGCAGATGCACATCGAGGCGTTTGAAGTCGTTCTCTGGAGAGCAGTGACACCGGGACTGGAGCATTCAGCTGCTCTGCCTATAAATAAATATATTCTGTGCAGGGTGTGTGATCTGGCTCTCCAGCCAAGAGAGGCAGCCTGGATAATTATCACCATGGCATTTCACAGCCTTGTTCCATTAGCTGTTATTTTTGGGCCATACCGTTTGAAGTTTCTCTTTGTTTTATCTGCCTCTCACTAAACACCGCGGGGCTACTGGGACAGGCAAGGCAGCTGAGCAGCTTAACTGTAGGCCTTTCAAGAGATGCTGACTGTCTCAGTAGCTGACTACACTGCCTCCCTCGTTAGCTGGCTTACTCCGGTACCCATTGAGAGGATGGATGATTTCTTTTTTTTCTGCTGAGGACCTCTTGTCTTCCCCTGTTTTACTTTCACCGTGTTTGTGTTGCTTCGCTCTGAGGTGTGTCAGAGAGATCCTTGATTACAGCAATCACAGCAATCAATGTCTTTTGTTCAATGCAGAATTCCTTGAGTAACCTCTCACATTAATTAGCTCTCGTCGTTCTGTCAAGACACGCATATACAGATAAACACTCAAAATTTGCTCATGCACACACACACACACACACAAACACACACATAGGGCTGCCACAGAGTGTAAGCTTGTCTCAGAGTGTTACGCCTTTGCTCTTTTTGTTCTCCTGTCCTCCCTGATGATGGTGGTGGTGAGTGTGTTTTTTTTTTTTTTTTTTTTTTTTTGCAGCTTGGCAGCAACGACCAGCCTAATTGGATACAGAATTTTAATAAAGCTAATTTGATTGTTTTCTCTGTGTTTCTATCACTCCCGGTGCCCATGTGAGGACGTTGTGTGGTCATGGGGATTGCTGTCTGCCCCTGTGGAATTTTGAATTTGTGAGTGTTTTTAATGGACGGTTTGGCGAGATGACCCTGTTGCTGGTATCTGTCAATCAAAACTGTTAACGTGTTGTTTGATAAACTGCTGTTTATGAACTGGACTAGAGGGCGAGATCTACTGAGGGAGTTGAGTTTGACGATGAGGTATCATGAGATGCAGAGTGAGTCACTGGCACATTTAGCTGAATTTTGGTGATGCTTAACCAGTTAGAATAAATGGTCACTTTATCCAAAATACAAGGAAAAAACATATGTCTTTGACTATCAAACCAGGGTACTGATGTGCAATTTGAAGAGGCCAGCTATACTCACTATATGTCTGTCTGTATGTCATCATCCTATTACCACAGAGCACAGAGCAGGAGTTTTCAAAGTCTGTTTTTTGCCTCCCCTGAAACTGTTTGGAGCCCCCCTGGTGAGGTCCATCTCCCACTTTGAAAACATGATAAAGATTAGTGGCATTTGGTTTGTAGGACCAAATTTCCAAAATATTGCATCTGAGACCTTGTTGCAAGCAGTTTCACCTGGAATTATATTCAACAAAATGATGCCAGTACTTACAAGTGCATGCTTGGACTGTGCTCACAAAGCACTACTACGCAATAACTCGGCTAAGAACAACTCTGCATGATTTAGACATATACCTTGTTACAGCAAGAGTGTACATACACACAACAGGAAAAATTTGGATAGATTGAAAAATGTCTTCTCTTTTGTTTTTTTGGGTAAATTGACCCTTTAACAGCGTGGGCATCTAAAGACCTTATGTGTGTGTCCACGCCTGTACATGTGCAGCATTCACCAGAACTTGGACAGGCAGAGTCCTTCACGGATGCTCAATCTGCCTGTTTTTGCAAAGTCCATGTGGAAATGCTGCACTGTACTCAGCTGCACTCGGACAACTTTAACACCTACACACCCACCCACACAAACATGTCTTGGCACACATATTGACTGCTCTGTACCAAGTAAGCATATGCACGCTGAAACGCCCACGTAGAGCTCTTATGAACCTTCCCATCTAATGTTTATGTATCAACCACAATCAAGACTCGGCAAACTGCTAAGTGGGATCATTTAAAATCTTCTGCCTCTGTATGTGGGTAGGCAATATGTAAATGGGAGATCATTTTTCATTGTAATGTGTGTGCAAGTAGTGGTTGAGATGGCAGCTGTTTGGTACTTTGTGTGTGTATGTGTGTGTCTGTGTGTGTGTGTGCACTGTATGTAGGAATGTGTGTGTCAACTTACAGGTACGCTGGGCTCTGACACAGCGATGCTGTCCGGGTACACGGTGGCCTTCACACACTGGTTGAGAGAGGCAGCGAAACGGTATGGCTCATCTGCACGCTCACACCGGTTCCTCTGAGAACAGCTGAACAGAGAGGAGAAGGAGGGACAAATAGAGAAAAGGGTTACTGATATTTCTATTTTAACAGGAACCTAAATGACAAGACTACCAGAGCTGAGAAAAAATAAATTAGATTAGATTGTGACCAAAGTTAGAACTAAAACATAAGTAACCCCATGAATGAATAAATTATAAAAGAAAGAGGTGCTGCCAAAGTTAAAACAGGAAAGAAAATCAAAAATAGAGAAAAGGGTACGAAAATAAAATGGTAACAATAGTTATAACAATGAATACTAATAAATGCTGCACTGCAAACACTAGGTGACAACTGAAGTTGGGGGTAAGAAAGACAAATTGCCAGTGTTGTGACAGAAATGAAAACCCTATCCAACAACAGAAGGAAGGGGAGGGAGAGACGAGGATTAAAAATGTCACAGATACTAACAGTAAACATCGTGTCTCCTCGCCCTGATGTTAATAGCTCACTTTTGTCTACAGGATATGTGACAGGAATGACCACCTATCTTTTATAAGACCAGTCACAGAAATAGCATGATTAATCACTTCACTTCTAATGGATATTGTATGGACACATTATAATAATAGAAGCGCATATTATCCACCTTCTGATCCACCATCTTTGTCTTAAGAATTTGTACCAGACGCTATGGGCTTCTTTTCTCTTTCTTTTTTTTGTGCCTGTATTCGCCACTCAGATTTATTTGTTTTTGTGTTGATTAGGGTTGTAAATGTGATTTGTTTTAAAGTCTGGTTAAGTTCTGTTGCAGCTGCCAAACTGTTTTATTCTTGTTTTGCACAACGTACAGCGTATTGAAGATATAATGTGAAGCAGTTTTGCTGTTTTGTTGGATTGCTTAAAATATCAAAATGAAAAATAGCAATACAAATATACAAAAATTACAAAACAAAACCTGACTCTTGTAAAAATGTACATTTCATGACACTCATAATCAATAACAGCTGGCTTCTAGGACATGTAGCTCTAAAGCTTTCACAAAATAGTAGGTGTTAATGGCCCCCAGGAAGCTATGTATTCCCAATAAACCACAGAAACAAGTGGTAACACCAGCAGAGGAATTACTGCCTCCAGTGAGTAATTTAATACACCATACTAACACACCCAAATTATGTCCTTCAATCAGCGCATAACTTTGGACACATAACTAGTGCAAATTACACGGCGTTCACACATAAGAGATCTTAATGGTCAGACAGTGTATCAAGTACCGCACGACACCCCCACAACCCGCCACATCCCTCATTAAAACTCAGCCGCCTCCTCCTTCTTATTAAAACTGTGTGTTCCCTCCAGCCCATTACACCAAAGGCTCTGTATCCTCATCCAACCCAGCAGTCTGTCTGGCTAACTGGCTGTCTGGTCACAGCACCTCTAATTGGACTCCAATGGGTCAGCCACTGTCTATGGCGCTGATGTGCCACTACAAGCCCTGTCCATTCTCCCCTGGCTGCTGACTGTGTGTGTGGTGTGTGTGTGTGTGTGTGTGTGTGTGTGTGTGTGTGTGTGTGTGTGTGCCTGTGTGTGTGTATGCCATGTGTGCGTGTGTGAGGGCCCATATCATGCTTCTTAACCACATACTCTCACCCATACTGACTCTAAGCTACATCTTCATCCACAGCCCCTGTGTGTAATTATGTTGTCAGAAGTTCAAACCATTTCCAGCAGACTCACATGAACAGACACAAGCACACCAAGGTTCACACACACAGACACACCAGGGCACACACACACACACACAAACACTCATATGCACAGTACTCCCTGGGGATTTTAGAGAGCAAGAAAGTGTAGAATTAGTGTAGTAGTGTGAATCTCCCACTGGGAAAGGGGGGCCACTGTGGCAGGATTTTTTTTTTTTTCAAAATGACTACCTGGTTTCTGCCTTTAATGACTTTGGAAACTCTCTACATCATTTCTACATTTTAAATGTGACATTTTTATTGTTACATCTGATATGAATTCTCTTACCTCCCCATTTTACACATTTGACTCCATTACTGATGCATTTGCCTCCTTTTCTCTCTCTCTCTCTCTCCCTCCTGTCTGTCCACGTCACTCCCCTTTGTCTCACTCTTTCACAAGCTGAAATTAGTGCACCTTTCTTAGGCAAGGTATTATTCCCATCTGCAATTTGGTGCTTCTTTTACATCTACAATTGCAGCAGAAAATGACACTTGATGTGCTTTCAGGTGTGGGCTGCGGCACTATGTTTTATGCATGTCTCCAAGCTGTATGGGAAGGGATGCAAAAAACCTGGCCGGTCATTAACTGACAAAAAGCCCTGCATTGATTTTCCTCACTGTGATATATTTTTTAAATAAAATTCTTTTTGGTGGGGTGAAGTAAGATGAGAGCACAGCAAGGGGGTGGAGGATGGCTGCTGTTTCCATGGTTTCAGGGGATGGCCATTATCTCTGTGTAGTTAGAAGCTGACCCCTTGCCTCTCTCATTAGCTGAAGTGCATGCCACCGAGTGTTGACTAGAATTCTGCCATCCTCATATCCCCCCTCCTGACCCCCTCCCCTTATCCTCCTGTCTGGCCCTGGCCTGTCACTCAGTGGCTTCGCAGATGCTTTGTGTTCCATCGCTCACATTCCCGAGGTGGGGGGGCTCTCACACAGAGAAATAAAGTACTAAAAGAAGATACGCACATTGAATTTTTGTTACAAAAAGAAACATGCATACACATACCTACAAACATGAGCACATACATACATGCATATGCACAGACAGCATGCATTTCTTTCAGCCTGTCTCTATAATAAGCAGCTCATTGCTGTTTTTCCCTCCAGCTGCTCCTGGAGGCAGTTGGCCTGGGTGTTATGCTCTCTCTGCCCTGTCCATGGTGCTGAAGTAGCTGCTTGCACTTCCATCATTACTTCTCTCTGGCTTCTACAACTCCACTGCAGGGTATGAATGTAGCAGTAAGTGGCAGCACCATTTCATGCAGTCATGTAAGGTGAGAGGGAAAACAAAAACACAAACACATAAAAAGGCAAAGGAGAGCATATTGTTTTCTCCTGTGGCAGTTTGTGTGGGCTGCACTATTGGAGCTGGAGCTCTGCGGTGCAAATGAAGCCTTGACACAGTATATGTCATCTAATTCAGTAACCTATGTCTAATGTACAGTGTAATTTACAGTGTTGTATGGCTGCAGTAGCACTTTTTCCGGCGCGGGAGAGTGAGGGCAGCAGAGGCCAGACCTCAGGGTCCGTTCCACCAATAACTGCTTCTTATTCTGTTGCCCTAGACAGGCAATTACACTGTCGTCTCTGCTGTGAGAAGCTTTGATAGACACCCAGACGTCTGTATACACACCCCCATTCACACGTATGCACTAAAATGCACAGACGCATCCCCCCTGTCAGGGACCATAGCCATAGAGAATTAATGCATACACTCAAACGTGCATCCACATGAACAGGCACAGACACATACTGTACTGGCAGTAAATCCTTCACACATTTATGCACCACACCTTACACACACACACACACACACACACACACACACACACACACACACACACACACACACACATCATGGCCTTGACAACAGAGCAGGAGTGGCAGGCAACAAGCAAAGATGTCTGTTCTTCTATGCATCCTCCCCTTCCCTTACCACATCTAAGGACTTCAGTGAAAGTGCAAAGGCCCATCTGATTGCGGCTCTAGCTGTGAGTACCGTGTTTAAAAACAGGAGGAGAGAACAGAGGAGGAGCCATTTTAAAATCACCTGCCTTCCCTCACTCAAAACAGACCACAAAACGCCACAAAGAAAGTGAGAGGGGGGCGGGGGGGTGAAAAAGGAGCAGGGTGGGAAGATGGAGGTAGTGAGAGGATGAACTAGATGTATATTGAATATATTGATGGTGCTTTACAAAGCTTTACTAGTCTTAAGTGGTAGCCCATTGTGTTCACTGGCATGATTTGATTTGGCTGAATGGAACCCTAGTCTGGGGACGCTGCATTTCCACAGATAATGAAGACATGTTAATGTAAACATGTATGAAGACTGACTGCACTGGGACTTTGGATCCCCAACATGAAATCATTAGGTGAGCAGTGATGTGCATGCAGAGCTATGCTGTGTTGGGATGCCTACACACACACACACACACACACACACACACACACACACACACACACACACACACACACACACACACACACACAGAGACACACAGACACACACACACACACACACACACACACAGTCTATTTCCTTCAATGTTTTATCCTCATACTGAGTGATTCAGGGTATTTGTATCTTACTGCCGCATCCCTAAAGTGTGAGAATATCCATTGAAATGCAGACCACAGGAGGTATGAAGGGAAGTGGAGGAGGCATAAACAAAAGAAGGAAAAAAAAGGCAGGGTTTTCAATTTCAAACCACGACATAGATGGTAAACTTCACCAGCTCAAGTTGCTGTGTGGGCTTGGGTTGGCATGTGAAGGGGCAGTGTGAATCCCAAAGTTCATGTCGCAGGTCAAACCAACCACTGCAACCCACAGCGCATCTCCTGTGGCGACTGATAATGTCACTGCAGGACGGCGCTGACAGGACGCGGAGTGCAGCATGGCCCCAATCCGTTCACTTCATCTTCTCATAGATCAAGAAGCTATTGTAGTGTAAACCGAGTACTCAACAGTAAAAACACACTCACAGGCACAGGTGCACATACATATATGGCTGATGCAAACCAAAGTGTGTCGGTCTACGTTTAAGATACTGAGTGAGGGTAAGGAAGAGGAGAAAGAGAGGAGAGATAAAGGGAGAAAAAGATTTACAAAGAGACCATTGCTCAGTGCTCTGCATCAAGATATAGCTTTACTTGAGTGGGCTGAGCAGAGAGAAAAAAAAGAAAAAGAGAACAAAAGGCAGAGAAAGCAGTGCAGAGATGGAAGCACCTCTAAAAGAAAATAAGTGAGCAAGCAAGAGATACAGACACACTGTGTTTTTATGATCACTAACTGTATTATATGTCGCCTGCCTGCTCATAGTGTACATACTGGTGTAATATTTCAGCCGTCATGTAGCCAACCTGTACTAACTCTATGTGCTAGGAATCTATGGAAATATTGATAGACCTGCATGTTCGTGATCGATATCTCATTAGGCACAATTGGGAAGATGGATGCTGCTTTCCTCTGACTGCTAACTGTGGCTGTAGCGGATGAGACGGCCATTAGACACACAGTCTGACATCCATAATGGGCTGAAGTAGCCATTTTCATTGCTAGGCTAATTGTTGATGCCACTGGTAAATTAGAGGAGATTTTATGACTGGTGTCATTCACATCAACAGTCCAAAGAAACCAGTTTTTGAGGCTATAAAAATAGGCCTGTAGCATTTCATTTAGATTTTTAAGAGGCAAAGACTTGATTTTAAGAAACACACAAGAACAATTGCGGCCCTCTGCAACAACATCAATGAATACTTCCTGTCTTGAATTCCTACTTCCTAAATCCAAACCTCCTGAGTCCTCCCTGTTGAAAAAGTGCACCAATATAACAAAACAAATAGTTTGACAGCATTTAAGCTTGTGACACAAATTTGTGAAAAGTGGACAGCTGCGCCATTCAGGTTGCTGTGTGGGTTGTTACTGAAACAGATCTGAGCAGTTCAGCCACATGCAGACTGACAGTGCAATACAATACAGTAGCGTAGAAGTGATATGTTATTCTGCTCAGAGCAGCCCTCAAATGCTGACTCACTCTCTGCTGGGGCCCACTACACCAATAGCCCTAAGCTGTCATCCACACAACAAACTAGCGCTGATTTTGACATACTGAACAGAATTTCTTATGCACGTGTTACATAACTACAACCAATCATCATTCACTTCTTATAATAAACAGCATTACTGATGAACTGCTGACCCTTGGCACCACTTCTCCAGCCTCAGCCCTTGGACAGAAGTCAGACTTGCGAGTAATCCTGACAACTCTCAACAGAACCTCTCGTCCTCTCCTGGAATTTCAGAGCGAGCCGAGAAGGCTGGAGGGAGAGCAGAGTGATGTGGGACATTTTGAGATGGAAAAGCCTCTTTTGGGCATGATTACAGAGCTAATCTAACAAACGCCGAGAAGCAGGCGAAGGGAAAGAGCGACAAGAGAGAAAGCGTCACCATAGCTCCATGTTTTTGGATTGTGGTCAGACGAAGGCTGATCTACCCATTCACAGGACTGCGACTGAAGAGCGCTCGAGATGATGAGCTCCCTTTGAGCTGCAATCAAAATGCTGCTCGTTTTTTTGTGGGCCGATGAGTGTGCAACATCAAACACTCTCTCCCTCTCTCATTCTCTTCCCCTCATTCTTGTCCCTGCTCCTTTTTTCCCCTCTCAGTCTCCATGCATTCAGTGGATGCCTAGCAGCTGCTGGTAATTAAAGGACTTTAGAGTCTCACACCACACTGAATCAGAGGAAGAAGAAAGAGAGTAGAAAGACAGGGAAGACAGAGACGCCACTCCTGGCCAGCTCACCGCCTCACTCTGCCTCACATTCTCTCTTTCTCCTCATCATCGCAAACCAAGCTAATGTCCTTCTATGTTCCCAATTAGCCACCTTAGAATGCTGCACTTCAATGAGCATACACTCACAGACGTAAAGAAAAAGAAGAGGGGGACACCGCGTTTGGCGGAGAAGAAAAGAGGATGGATATGGTGGATGGCAGCTGTAAAAGGAGGGAGGAGGGGTGATCAAAGCAAGGGGTGTTTATGTGTGGCAAGCCAACCATCTCTGGAGTGTGGAAGAGCTTATTCCAGAGGGAAGAGTGTCTAAATGGGAGACAGCGCAGTAGTGAGTGCTGAGCTGAGAGGAGATGAGCTGCATAGCTTAGATGCTAGCTTCGCTGTGAGGGGGTGTGGGAGGGGGGTCCATGCAAACATGGGAAAGGAGGGAAAGATAATTTTATAAAATCAACAATGGCTTAGGGATGGGTGATGAAGAACAGGAGGAACGGAGGGAAGAGGGGGCAGAAGGAAGCAGGAGTGATCACAGCTGTGGATGGCACCACGGCTGGCAAGAAATTTAATTTTGGGTGTGTGGGATGATGGGAGCTCTTCACCAGAAGGGTGCAGCTGCTTTTCCCCAACAGTATTTGACAGATACTTCCTTTTACTCTTGGTTATGTTGTACATTCATGCATTCTTAATGCTCACTAAACCTATGCAGCACAGTCCGTCAGGTTTACATTATCCATCCATTATATCTAATATTATTTTGCTTGCTTGTCATTAGTTGTTTCCATTAAAATCATGTGCATATTTTGGAACTTCTGGGTAAAAAAAAAGTGCCTGTTTTCTTCAACTATCATGTAGGTAGAGTTGTTCAACAGGAATCGATAAAATTACATCATTGATTGAGCACCTACAACTCTGATACATCACTGCATTTCATTGCTGCTTCCCATATAAGAAGGTGCTCGCGTTTTTTTAATGAACGAATTAGTCTTTTCTGCGTTTACCCTGAAGTGTTTTTATCAGACACCATCTGCATTTGAACCAGGGACAATGCAGTTATGTACACCCCAGCCCTTTTAATGCATTATTTTTTAAATATATTTTCTGGAGGAGAGGTCTGTAATTGTGAGTGGCAGCATGCCATGAATGCTTTGTCTACAGAAGAAGAAGCTCAATCAGGTACTGCAATGTCAAGGTGTATTAAAAATGTTGTTTTTGTCAGTCTTCATTGCATCTTTTCTTTTTGATATGCCAACTTTTCCACCTCATTGAAACATACAATTTTTTGGCAATATTTCAAGTTTTTATTAGACTTTTGGTTCATCTTGAGCAGCAGCAAGAAGAGTTACCTATTCTTCTTTTAACTTCTTTTCCTCCTCACTGAGGCAGCACTGACAGGGGTCCCGCCACACTCATTACAGGGTCAGGACAGAGAAAGGGGTTTTAGGACCAGAGACAGGTGGCAAAAGGGTCTGCTGTGTTGAGAGAACAGATGGCTGATCTGACGTGGAACGGGGGGGGGCCTGACCTTTTCTCCCCACGGTACAGTACAGCGGTCCACACAAGTGTTTGTGCATGTACACAAAAATCGAACCCATGTGCACTCACACATGCATGCACGCATTCAGACATGAGCTCTCACACACATGCTCGAGAAGGTGTTTACACACCAAACAGCTGTTTCCTCCTCACAGCTGCTTTCACCATAACAGCTCCAAAACCCATTCACTTTCTGGCATCGCCACCTCTTACACACTGTGGATTTGAATCCTTACTAACCTGAATTATTCCATTCCCTACCACACCTACACAAAAGCATATGATTAACAGCCTAGCACGGAGGCTAATGTTGCGGTAAATGATCCCTGTGTGAAGGCACGCAAACTGCAGAGAATTCAGAGCTTTAGCCAGCCCCTCCCGTGCCTTCCGCAGGCACATGCTGAATTACCTCGTCGCTAGGCAATTATTTGTCCTGTCCCAGCTTTGGAGTGATGTAAATTACTTTAAGTGCACTTTGCAGGGGCCGCCATCACGATAATGATGATTGCAGCAGGGCTCTGACACACACAAATATTCAGCTATACCTTTAGAGAGAGAGGCTGCATTTGGGAGGGGCCGTAAGTGGGGAATTCAAGACATGGCAGCTAAGAAGAAGCTCAGACTGATGAGAGTATGTGTGTGCTTAAGACACAAAGAGGGAGAGATGCAGACAGAGCAGAATGTCTTTCAGCTTCTTTCTGTGAGTTGTTTTCATCTTCTGTCCCAAATATACCCTCTCCGTCATTTTCTAACTTCAGTCAATACTGCAATGAATGTCTCATAACCAAAAAGCCATAAATATACATGCTTTTTCAAGCTCTTTTATTTTTTCTATCTCTTCTTTTTCCTCCCTTCTGGTTTTCTCCAAGTTCGTTCACTTGCAGTAACATTTCAGCTCCAGCAGGTGTCACTCATGACTTCTGTGCCTATTTGTATGACTGCTGTTGTTCCAGCGGGAACTAAATTTCCTCTAATTTGCTCAGAACAAGCACAACAAATACAGTTTCACTCCACCAGATTTAGACCATGTCCACTTAATATGCAGAGGCAATATACACATATGACAGCTCTGTGTAGGAGAACTGGTCAAATAATGAGTCTCCTTGGTCTGTTCTTTTCTGTTTTTTCAAATTCCAGCAAGCACACACAGACTGAATGGACTCATTTCCTATTAATATCAAGTCATGTCAGAAGAGGACAGCAGTCACTATAGCTGTGGCAAGTCGCTCTGAACCAGCTCTGCACCTCTGAGGCACAACTATCCGTTTCCAGACAGACACTGTCTACTCCCCTCAAAGTCAATGTGATCTGAGAGAAACATTAGGAGAAAACCTGCCTGCCTTCGAGCGGGGAAATTGAGGAACATCATGGGAGATGTTTAAAAAAATCTGTACATAAAACATCTGTAAACCGATCAGATGATGACTGAGGGATACTCACATATTATGGAGGACACACCAGCCGCAGTGAGGGTCCCCAGAGCTCAAACACTCTCCACAGGTCCCGTACTGCTCACACGACTCGATGGGAACTTGGGTAACCTGAAAGCACATGATAGGGTCAGGGTCAGAGTGCAAAATCACAAGCATTACAAGATGCACAAAAAGAAGCCTCTGGGTATGTGTGTGTTTATGTGTGTACACTAAGAAAATGCTCATTCAGGCACAACCAACAGATGATTGATCAAGTATTTACTTTTTTACATATACTAAACAAAAACAAACCTCTTCATTCATTGGCAGTGTTTAAACATGATAATTTAAATATGATAATTCTGCATTACACATGATTACCCATCTATGTATGACAACAATGTTCATTAATTATGTTGACCTGATGTCCGGGATGATGTGCCTCAAATGTTTGGGTGCACTGTGCCCCCGTATGTCAATGTGTGAGATGTCAACTGCACAGGCAACTGTTGCCTTAATCTTAAGCCAAAGACACAGCAGTGAGCAGGTGGGATCAGTTGGCCTGAGAAAGCTGTTTCTCTGCCATCAATGGGCTCTTGTCTGCACCAGGGCATCTGTCCACCTTGGTAGAGCCTGTACAAACACACCTACACATGGAGGAGTAGTGACAGATGCTTCTCTTGAGACCATGTGCAAAGTCCAAGTTGATTGCAAAAATGTAACACGTGATGAAAAAGTAATTATTAAGAAAGACAGGGTAATCTTTATTAGAAAGGTAAAACTGGAGTAAAAAAAAATTACTGACTCTAGGGGTAATTTTTTTTTACCCCAGACTTATATAAAGATCACCTTATATTATACGAATCAATGACTGCGGATAATACTTGCAAAACTGAAAAGTAAAAGTATCAGTGTTGTACTGTAAGTTTAAAACATGAATGAATGGAGTAAAATTGATGTTTTAAAGCAAAAACAAGTTGAAAGTGTCAACAGCAAAGAATTTGAATAAGCACTTTCAGAGCAAAGCAAACACACTCCACACCCGCGAATCCACACTAATCCACACAGGGCTGTCGGACTACAATCATTTGAATAAAAAACAAACATCCTTGTTCTTATGTGCTTATGCGATTGACATTAAACTTAGACAAATACAGGGCTGAGAGAAAATATGCGAACACAACACACTAGAGAAACACATGAATCAAACACGCATCTCCTCAGCAGCACAACTGTCGAGTGCCTGTTTTCAGCTACATAACATGCACTCATCCTTCAGTCAGCTACATATAAGTGTGTGTTTATGTGTGTGAATCTAGCTGCATCTCTGTGTCTGTCTGTCTGCCAGATAAGGCTCTGCACAGCCACATGGCCCTCAGTCTGTTTGTGTAGCCAAGAGGTGCGCGTGATCCGGAAGTCAGTGTGTGTCTGTGTGTCTGTAAATGTCCTGTGGGGCTGACCCACTCACACCTGCATCTCAGTGTGTCAGCGGGAGTAAACATACACACACTGCCACATAATGCAACACAAACACCACCACCACACAGCAGATGAATAGAGGCACAAGTAGAGTAAGGGCTGAAAAAGTGTATTTCCGAGTCTGACACAGATTAATTTTCAGTCCTGTCTGTCTTTCAATTTCCTGGCAATTGCCTTGTTGGATAATGACAGCAGACTCTGACAGTGTGTGCCCTGTTCAGCTCCAAACCTCAGGCTCAGATCAATGCCTAATAAGTGGCTCGTCTGCAAAATGTGGGGGAGTGAATGAAAGGTGCAAATAACACCATTTAAGTGTTTTTCGAACCCTGTGCAAACGCCCACAACTGGGTGATATTAATTGCTGTTAGCACCATGGGCTGGAATTAACTGTCAGCTAGGAAGAGATAACAGCTGGGTGTCCATCAAAGGCTTTTCTTTTATTACAATGTATCAAATTAAAAAAATACAACTGACAGCAAAATGAGTAACACGTGCCCGCTATTGCATTGGCCTTTGAAAAGTTGTGGTCCGCAAAACTGTCAGCTGCTATGAAAACTGAGCTATATGCGTTCCAGTCTTCTTTTTTTTTCTTCGTTTCGTCTTTGCTCCTCAAAACCTCAATAACCCTCCACCTGTCTGCCGGGTCCTTAACCCTGCGGCAACAGAAAGACGGGCCCAGGGGACAAAGAAAGCCATTGACACGGTAGGACGTTGACAGTCGCTGCGCTGTGTGGCAGCTCCGCCATGGACACTCCTGTTAGATTAACCCCCTGTCACCTCAACAAACTCTATTTGTGTGTGTGTGTGTGTGTGTGTGTGTGTGTCTCGCCTAGCTTCGGGACAAACAGGTGGCATGCTGTAATGAGCTGCAGACGGGGTCACATCAGCAGCAGAAGCTGCAACTGATGACAAACGAGCCCACCAGGAACAAGACTTGGCTGGGGAAACAGTCAACTCAGTCTGTGTGCATATCTCAAAGTCTCTGAATCCCTCTTCACCCAAAAAAGCTTTCAGATCCTTCCCAAAACATGTGCGAGGCTGGTGAAACTTTATAGGATAACTTTCACAGAGACCCAGCTCCATGAAAGGGTTACAGTGTGGAGACAGCTGTCAGCAGGGGGGGAGTCAGGGAGTAGTGGGGGGAGCTGGGGGTGTCCCTTATGGAGCGGCATCTAAAGACAGACGGATACAGCCCGCTGTCAGCTGATACAGACTGAAACACAAAAAAAGGGAAGGGGGGTAATATAGAAGAAGGAGAGCAAGGTAAACAGGTGAGCAAAAACCTGAGAACTGAAAAAGCACAGAATAAAAGAGAAGGTGTGTTTATCTCTGTGCTGTATGTACTGCATGCATCTGTGTTTGTTTGTGTGTGTGTGTGTGTGTGAGTGTATTGCTGTGTAGACCAGCATGGGCCAGTAGTGGAGGTGAGGGGGGGGCGAGGTGAGGGAGGGTTGCGGGGGATCACAGCAGCTGTTGCCCAGCACACGCTACAGTCACTCAACACAGCAGGGCTGCACAATGAAGCCCCTTCTCCCACTGAGTGTGCATGTTTGTGTTTGTGTGCGTTTGCATGCACACACACACACACACAGCACCGTAACGGATGTGCAGACTGTTGTTCCTGAGTTTTCAAGGAAGACAAAGAAGCGCTGGATGTGATCTGATATTGCCTCCAACTTTCTCTGTCTCTGTTTCCCAAGAACACTTTCATATCCACAGCTGACCTGAGGTACGCCGAGTGTTGTCAGTGAGAAGTACTGTGCTCTGGTAAATGAATGCTAATAAAATTCCCACTGAAGATGACCTTAGCGGGGGGTTATTCAACCAAAGGGGCTACAGTGGAGTTGCATACTGGAGCAACTATGGGTGACTGACTGACAGCTGCAGGTTAAAACAACAGCTTTCTCTCTTTCAAAGACTCTGACTCAATAGGCTTCCACTTCCATTATTATTTCCAAGCCTTCACTAATGCAGCAGTGTGGTGTCTATTACTGAAACTTATAACCATGGATCTGGGCACTAGTATTAATGAGAACATAGATTTTCTTGCAAAAATACAAAGTTCTTATGAACCTAAATCACTGAAAAGCAGTCATCTGAAAAAAAAATCATTTTTTAATGTAACCTCAAATGATTTTTGTGTAATGAAGTCTTCTGAATTCAACCTGCCACCTCCTGTTGTCATTTGAGGCCACCGACATGAGAGCTTTCGTTGTGTATCTGTTATAAATAATAGATTCAGCTTATTTTTGTTGCAGTTTCGTCTCGACAACAACAGCTTCAACAACAAAAACCAGGGAGGTGACAGTATTGTCACAGAGAGGTAGAGGTGTGGGCATTGCATAATATATGTGCAGCTGCCTTTCTCGCATATAAAGAAAAAAGGCTCGGGGATCAAATTTCCACTGTACATATTTTCCACTGTTATTTCTGGCCACCTGTGAATGGTGACTCCGTTTCAGCTCCTCTGCCGTGCTGCCTTGAGACCAGCCAGGCTCACTGCACCTACGTGATGGATGGGGGCACAGGGGCAGGACAGGAAAAGAAGACAGAAAAAAGAAAGACCAGGGGGAAAAAAGGGATAAAGGAGGACAGAGCAGAGTGGAAACGGCCCATTGCTTTGTGTTCTGATGAGACCTGGTCTCTGCGGTGCCAGATGTGCCTCGCCATGCTGAGCGAGAGAGAACTGAAAGAGAAAAATCCCACCGTCACCAGTAGTGCAGAGGAAGCGATTTTGCAAGCTGTTACCAAGGCAACAGGCCTGGCTCTGACCTCAGGAACACCCCCACATCCACAACCCACCACCCCCCCAAGCCCCCAACCTTCGAAACCTTCAGCAGGGCACGGTAAACAGCTGGCACCTCTGGGACTTCCTGCCACCTACACCTCCTTTTAAACATGTATAGACGCACACGCACGAATAGACTGGCGGCTCCCCTAGACCCTATCCATTTTTAATGAGAGTTAGCTAGGCTACCACGTCACTGGAATGAGGCACATCGATCATGAACACAATACCCATTCCAGCAGAGAGAGAGAGGGGTGTGTGCGTGTGGACTTGTACTTGCTACATAGTGAGGACCAGAGCACAGTGAAGACATTTTTGGAAAGTAAGGACATTTTGGCCCTCATAAATTCAAAGGGCTGTTTTAAAGTTTAAGACCTAGTTTTAATGGTTAGATTACAATTAGGTTCAGGTTTCATTGTGAGGGTTAAGGGGGGGCTAAGGGGCTAGGGAATGCATTATGTCGGTGTGGGTCCTCATAAGTGTAGAAGTACGTGTATGTGTGTTTGATGGGCCAAATGACAAAGGCACAAAAGCAGAGCAAATACTTGCTGCTGAATGAACGAAAACCAATGAAATCCACATGCCCCTGAGTCTCTGAGTCCCACAGTGACCCTGCAGCCAGTGCTTCCTGCATCCAGGCGAACTACACATGAACGGCTGAGCCATTTCCCCGACCGGCCACTCTTTAATCTGCTCTGGTAATCCCACTGAGGCTCTCCCTGAGGACAGCAGCCACATCTCCCTCGTCTCTTTCTTCACTCTCTCCTCCTCTTTCTGGTCCCCTTTTCCTCAACTCACAAAATCCCTCCACTGTACTATCTAAGACCCAAACAAATCCGCTCTGTGGTGTTGTGACAGAGCCATCTCATCCAGCTTGTTGACATCCACCCACAGAGAATGGCATTCTCTCACAGTTACATAAACATTGAAAAAAAATCAACTGTGCATTGAAAGCAGGGGCGATCTTACCCCTCTGACTTTATCGAGCAGTTTTACAGGATTTTTTAAGACTGAAAATGGGAATAAATTACTTTTCTAGGTGGTTTTTGCAGTACGAGACTGAGGTCAGTCTGCGGTTCAACCCAATCATCAATATCAATCCGAAGCCTGGCTGGCCCTGAGAAGAGAGGTGAGGGGTTCTGTTGAAGTGTTTTGGCTAGTCCGAGGATAATCAGGCCTCGAGACTCACACCAATTACACCCAGCTTGATTAGGGACGGAACAGGGGCTGCTGGGGGTGATGATCCCTTGGAGGCCTTGAGTTGACAGTGCAAAGACACTACAACAGCTGGGAGCTTTGATGATGGCTTAAAACCCACATTCCAAGAGCAAATGTGTGAAAGTAATTAATTACAGCCACATGTGCACATAATGGCTGCACATAAAAATCCTCCTCATCATGTGCATAAAAAAAACCACAGCCTTTATCCCCTGGAGACGTACTGTTGCTATCTGCTGCTCTGTTCCACGCTAAAAGCAGCTGCTTTTAAAAACGCTTGTTTTTGTTGTTGTTCTTGTTGCAGATGTCAGAGGGCTTTCTGACAAGCCGTTTGAGAGAAACAAGTTTTGTGTAGAAATAGACAATATTGATTTTCTCCTACTGTATTACATTTATTTAAGAACTGTCTACAGCACTAATGCGGGATAGGTCTTGGGTAAATGGAAGTTAGGAGGATTCAATGGGAAATACAGTACCAATGTGTGTTAATGCCTTTTCTGAAGGTCAGACCCCTTTTATGGTCTGTGGTTTTCAGAATAACTGAGTTCAAAGTCGAGGAGATAGCATTCAGAATGGATATTACTCATTGATTTTAAGAGGCTAAACCTGGATGGGAGAAAAGACTGAGGCAAAATGAAATGATACAGCCTGCCTCATCTACAAACAGCCATCTTCCATACTCCAAAGATGATTCAGTGTAAGAAAAAAAAAAAAAAAAAAAAAACCAGAACGGGAACTTTCAACCATTATTGTCACAGCTAGCTCTCTCAGCCCATCTTTTCCTTATTTCTCTCTGTCTCTTCACCCACTCAAAGACAACACACACAGAGAGACACACGCACTCACACATTCATTTTGTTTATTGGATTTGGCCTGAGCTCCAAGATTTGGGTCAATTGAAAACAACAAGACCGGGTTTAAAGACTGAATGAAGGATGCCAAAAAGCATCAGTAGTCCACCAACACCCCCACCTGCACCCTCCATATTAGCCCCCCCCTACACACTTCCTCAGTCCTGGACAGGCCTGGTCCCTGGCAGCTCATCAGAAGTAACAGACTGGTAGGAGACAAACTGCCAGGCAGGAGAGAAGGGGAGGAACAGGTCAGGCGTGTGCCTTCTGACCGCAGTTTGAACTCTGCAGCTGAGGGGCCATTATGTGTTAACGCTGACCCGGGGACTATAACTACGTATTTAAAGTGGTAATAATAGAGTTCAGTGTTTTTTTTTTCGCAACATATCTTGTGATGAACACTCATTCTTGTGGTGTCTGTGGTGGAATTCATGTGATCAAGATTTTTTCCTAAGAAATATCTGCAGATGTGAGTTTCTGTGAGGCTTTCATGTGTTTGTCTGTCCAGTCCCAGTGGCTCTTGCTGCTCTGGCTCTTTCTTCTACTTATTTCAAAAGACATGGCACTGCTGGTGCCAGAGTTGAAGAACACATTTACCACAATAACACATCGTGATCTAATCACTAATCTAAAATAAGTCATGAAGAAGGCATCTGCTGAGTTTCTTCTCTTCTTCTCTTTTATAAAGAGTAACAAAATTTAATTCACATACAATTGTAGCATACCATTTCTGGGGGGAGGTTTGAGTTATCCTCAGCCCCACATCTCCACTTTTCAAACCACCCCAAACATCTCAAGACTCAAATATTCATCCTTCTACTCATTAATTTAATGATCAGTTATAGGATATATCGCAAAATATATGTTTTGGACACGATTACACTAGTTTGCCATCAGTTTCCACCAGTGATCCTCTGTTAAGTGCATCAAAATTTTATCAGAGTTGTGTTTGTTTTGGACATATTTAAATATACATTCTAGGACCTCCAAAAGCATTTCTTTTATTTATTGAACCTCTCTCAGCTCTGGGTGGTAAGTACTCCTTTTCCCCCTGTACAGTGCCCCTGTGCAAAAACACATGGACATGCATTTGGACATACAGAATACACACTGCACATTTCCACAAACATGGGATTGAATTTCAACATGCGGTCCCTGGATTGATGGCCAACTGTATGGATTAAAGGCAAAGAGGGACAGTGAGCAATAAGCAAGGTGATGGGACTGTCTCATAATCTGTGTTCGTGTGTGTGTTTAGGTATTACAGACTAGAGGACTAGAGGGGGGAGTCACAGGGGGGATACAGGGCAGTGGAGGGAGTGCAGGCATAGAAATAATGGAGTGAGCGAATCGACCAGTGAGGAGGATAAAAAAATCCAGCCAGTCGATACAGCTAGGAGTGTATCAATTATGTATGGCTTCAATCCTCCTTTTGGGCAAGAAGAGGAGGGGAATAGGTTAGACCAAAAAGTCGGTGTGTTTGTGTGTGTATGTGCTTCCATGGTGTTTTTGTATATATTGCAGACTACAGACGCCCAAAGCACTGACAGCTTTAAAATGCTCCTAAAACTGTTCAATAACTTATATCAAAAACGATGTTCATACAAAAACAAAAGCATGGCGAGACATCTGATTTTCAGATCTCTTTCTCTTTGTCACTCCATGACTGCATTTTTCACTCCTAATAACCAACCTTAATGAAACGCTGTGCCAACTAATAACCTTCGCAAAACACACATTCATTTACTTATGCATGACTTAGCAGCTTCACTTAATAGCACAATGTCAAGCACAGCTAATTATACCTCCACAGCCTTTACTCCTTTGCAGATCTCATGTGCACCCTCTTACATAAAGTAAAGATGTTAAGATGGATACTGGCAATATGATCTGAAGTCCATGGCTCTTTCCTTGGCCCTTTCTCGCCTTTCTTTTCCACTTATCTCCCCATCTCCTCCCCTACTCCTTTTTCCCCCCTGAACCCACTCCTGTGCGCTCCCGCGTTCGCTCTCCGTTGTGGCTCCCAGTCGAGGTGGCCTCTTTGCTCAGTAATTCAGTCAGGAGGCTAAAAGGAGGAAATTACATCCATGCTGCCTGACCACTTTGAACTCTGAGCACCCCCTCTGCCCTGCTTGCTCACTGGCAACTGGTTTAAAGGCCCACGCTGACATTTAAGAGATGGAAACAGGGAAAGTGCCAGAGAGTGTTTGTAAATGTGTTCGTGTAAGCGTGTACACTCGTGCAAAGGCAGCTATAAAAAGTGACACACTGACATACCATGATGACAGATATGCCGAAATTAGATTTAACCTTATTTAAGCAACAACTCAACTTACAACTGTCTTGTCTTAGCACTGCAAATTCCTCTTTTTTGGTACTGTAATGCAGTTTAAAGCCTGTGAATTGCAGTCTTGTTTGTCTTTTTTTTTTTTTTTTTTTTTTTTGTGAAGCTGAATTCATACCTGGAGACCTGCCTCCACTCAAGCCGCAATCAGACATCATAACAAACTGGGCAATAATGCTAATGGTATACTGTGTCTGAAAAGCAGCCACTTCAAAGCCTAATATGACTCATTAACATTAGCAATGGGTTGGAAAATCTTTAGTCACCTCTGGTAAAAAGGCTGAAGTACGGAGTTCAAGTGTGCTTAACCATAGAGGGAAATTAATATATATAGTGGAATTCACATAACTGAGTTTGTTTCTATGATACGTTCAGACTACATTAAAAACTTGTTACTGCTAGTTACTCCTACACACTCTTCTGATGCTGTCTCTCTGTATCTCTAGGCCAGTCCATGTCTATGGTAGTCAAGGCCACAAAGTCTACCTACATACCTGTCTCACTCATTATTATGTTTATTTATGTCTTCGCTTCTCTGTGTGCATCCAACTGAGCCTTTTTTGAGTTCCTTGTCTGTCCATCCACCTGTCTTAACCCATTATTCACCCACCAGTCTGGACTGCTTCTTTATGCGACCCTGCTGTTGTTTGTCACTTCACTGTACCTCTTTGTCTTTCTATCTATCTCTGGCTTGTCTGTCTTAGTCCAATGTGTCTGTGTGTGTCTCTCAGCGGGATCCCAGACTGTCAATGCAGCCAGTAATGAGGTGTATGTTTCAGTCAGCATGTGAGGAGTTAATAAGGAAGCAGCAGAGGCCATCACACATCAACAGGCATGTGTATGTGTGTGTGTGTGTATGTGTGTTTGGGGAGCCTCCCTGGCACACTTACGGCCGTCTGTCGACCAACGGGGGTATTGATTTGGAGGGGAAGGCAGACAGAAATGAATTCTGATCCACAGAGGGACTCCACAATGCATGTCTGAGTGTGTAAGTTTTTTTTGTTTTTGTGAGTGTGTGTGTGTGTGTACATGTGTGCGTGTGTGTGTGTGTGTGTGTGTGTGTGTGTGCGTGCGTGTAAGCATGTTTGTTCTCTTTGTCTCAGCGTCTCTCAAAGTGTACATGATGTACATACAAATGAAGGGTTTGGTTACACCCCACTGCTCTCAGGGCTGTTGCTCGTGCATAAGTGTAAGTGTGTGTGTGTGTGTGTGTGTGTGTGTGTGTGTGTGCCTAGATGAATGTTAGTCTGTGTACACGAGAAAGAGAGACAGATAGGGAGGAGGGGCAATGATAACTAGGCTCAGGTGGTGAGGGACACTTCATGCAATCCCAGACTGAGTGTGTATTTGTGCATACACACGTGTATATGTGTGTGTGTGTCTGTTTATGTGTGAGGGGCATGTCTGCAAGAATGCAAGCATCCATATATACGCATGTGTGCTATGCATATTTGCATGCGCATCACATACAAAATACTCCTTACCTGGCCTTCAGTCGTGATACATCAATGAGAGTCTACAAGTATTACTGGGGCTGAAAGACCTCCTCAGACCTGATAATAGTGCCTATGATTTAATCCAATTTGATTCCATAAGAAATATATAGTGACAAAGGCTATGGGCAAACACACTCCTGCAGTGAAGAGAAAAATATTAGATTTGCCTATAAAGAAGCTCTGCAGGGTGAGAGGGAGAAAGAAAGCAGTGACTGATCTCCAGTGGTGTGTCTAAAAGTGCCTGGGTGTTTTTGTTTGGCAGAAGAGAAAAAAAAAAATCAACATAATGAGCCCAAACTGCCTTTGTGTCTCACTCTCTTCGTCTCTCTTCTCTCTCCACCCTCTGCCTCTTTCTCCCTCTCATCCCACGACTCTCAGACAGCTGCTTCTGTGCAGCCAAATTAACTGCTCCCCAGTTGCTTTTGGAAAATGTGAAATAAATAAACGTTTTGCCTCTGAGGGATACAGTGTTTTTGGTTCCACATATGAACTTTAAACAGCTCTGGATGCTGCCTCCATTCAGAGTGTAGGTAACAGTATTTGTCCACCACGATTCTTTAGTGTAGTTTTTCCATCCCAAATCCCCCACGCAGCCCCATCCGTCACTCTGTGGCCCTATCTATTACCGCCATGTGATCCTTCTGGCTCCAAATATCCGATTTACAAGTCAGCAAGAAGGGTAATATTTCAACAGGCTGTCGGCAGACACACTGTTTAAATCACTGGCCTTATCTAGCCTGTGCTCTTTCTAATATTTTTCCTCAAATATTGCATTAGAGATATGTTATCCATCCCTGCACATTCATCTCCTTCCTTTAGCCGAATGTGTCTGCATATGTACGAGCAGACATAGATAAATGTTCGTCTGCAAGTGTGCGTGTGTGTGTTCTTGCACATCTGAGCACAGCTTTGCTCACCGTTTTCAAGAGTGACAGCAAGCATTTTCTCTCATATTTGTCATACACAGTGCACTTATGTGAAAAACCATTTACTCACTACATCCTCACTAAAAACACAGACCCAGACCCCACATAAACTCTTAAAATAAAATCTCTACACTCTCAGCATCAACTAAAATAGGCAGAAGGGTAAACAGAGGATGTGGAGCACACACATCTGTAAATGATATACTGCACTGTATATGGTACAATTTACTGATTTCTATGCATATAAAAATAATTCTTCATCCCAGCAAGAGTCCAAAACAGGATGCCTGACTTATTTTCCCAAAAGAAAACACATTCACATATGCAGTAACACATAAACACACACACACACAGATGCAGACACACACGCACTGTACAATACTACATCCATCACTGGGGCTCAGGCTGACAGCTTTGTCAAAGTGAGCCACAGGGGAGAGGAGAATGGCATTGTGGGATTGAGTCCTCCCATCGGACGCTGCACTGACAGGAGAGAAGAAAGGGGAAGAAGAGAAGAGAAAGGGGGGAATGAAGTGGGGAAAATCGGGGAATGTGTTGCACAACCCCAGCAACTGGAGAGAGAGAGAGAGAGAGACAGAGAGAGAAAGAGAGAAAGAGGAAGAGAGGGTTGAGCTGCCATCGGTAGCCCATCAAAACCAGCAGCTCTCCTGTTTACTAAGACTGGCCTTGTGAAGGACAGACAAAGACCATATTGCAGACCTGGCAGCATGACCGCATCACACAGTAAAACACACGCACACACACACACACACACACACACGCACACACACAAACACAGACACAAAAACCTCCTGAGGGTCTGCCAAACTGCAGTAAATGAACAAAGGCCCTGGTCAGAACACACCGAGCAACAATGTACTCGGTGACAAATGCACATAAGATGCATGTACGCGCACACAAACACACTTATTCACTCCTTTAGAAGGCAGCTGGTGGTGTAGTGAAGTGAGCTGTCAGCCCCTCTCATACAGGAAAGATCAGTCTACAAGAGTCAGTCTGAGACCTCTGAATAAACACCTCTACCAGGGTGCTGGGGACCGAGCCTGCTGCTACCCACTGATGTGTGGGCTCAGCTTCAAAAATGACTGGACTATTCTTCACTTGGTGATTGCAGCCCCATCTCAGTGCTAAGGAGGAAGGCAATTGACGAAAGAGACAGCAGTGAGACTTGCAGACATGGCCTCCCCCAATTATAGACCAAACATTGCCACTCTATTCACTTTACTCTTCGCCTGGCTCCTGACAAACCCTGTCGTGATTCCTTCAACCAGCACTCCTGTTTCTCCCTGACACTCTAGGCTCTAATTAGGCTTGTAAATAATTATTGCAATTAAAGCCTACAATTAGGAGGAGTGAAGCACTGCCATTAGTTTCACAATAAATGTCATGAGCATTCTGCATAGGCACAGGGAGGAAACAGACAAATGCTGCGCCATTATAGCGGCAGACAGACAGTGAGAGTGAAAGAGACAGAAAGTGGGGGGGGGGGGGGGTATATGAAGGCAGTTGACATACTCACAGCTCTTAATTATAGAGCTGATTATTCTGGCAGGATTGCTCCTGGACTGTTCCTTTGGCTCACATTCACAAAGTGACAAAGTGTGTGCATACACACACATATACTACACACAAATGTGAACATACACACTTACTCATAAGAAAACGTATACACCCTCATATAGGAGAAAGGAAGAAAAAGTAAGAATTCAACATATAAACACAGCGACACAAAAGCAAGTAGCAGGTAGTTGAAACTGGGGCTTAATCACAGATAAATCTCATCTGTTTCTAGATAATGAGGGGCTTCAAACAAGTTCAAGGACAAGTTTGCCACTCAAGGGACTTAGAGTGATGATTTTCTATGTAAAACTGACCACATCTATTACTATCTATTGTTTACTTTTATATATTTGCTGCTATAGAACACTTACTTGCCCACAAGCTGCCACTCAAATATGCATTTGTCATGTGCAGCTTTTTCCAAAAATCCCTCATGGTTCAACAATGTAGTAAAAGATTGCAGACTGGATGTAAAAATTTGATTTTTTCTTTAGGGGCTACATGGTTGGGAGCAACAGTCAGCTGGCTAATGGCAAACCCAGGGAGCCTGCAGACAGACCGAGACAGAGGTGTCAGAGAGTCTAAGTATCAGGTATGCTTTTCCTCATTATCTCATATTATGTCAGGGGGCCAGTGAGAGACTCCTCTGGGGGGGGGGTACAGCCATTTTTCGCTGGTATGAAGGGATGTGCAGACACACACACACATGATCTTAAAGCGAGACACAAGCATGTCTCTCTCATGTGGGTCTTGAAATCCATTCATACGGGACTTGACACTATTGAGTCTATTTGGAGACCATTTCCCCTGAAGCAGACATCAAGCTACACAGCACTTGTTTACTGACAGCTGCACGGTCTGCTAACACAGTTTGCTGGCCTACTCACTGGATTCACAGCTTGTACAGCGCTTTACTATGTATTGACCTCTGCTGATATAGCTGAGGTCTTGGGTGTGAAGGTGGGAGTGCGGGAAGTGGGGGTGGATGGCTAGACGGACGGGTAAATGGGAGGTAAGAGGGGGTCCAGGCTGGGACTTGGGTGCACAGGCTTCTATTAATTAACAGCTTGATGGGGGCTGACAGGACGTGTGCTGCTATCAAATAATGAGGTTAGGATTGGCCAATGGTTCCAGGGCACAAAACCTGATTAACACTAATCCTGGCTTAAGTCAATTAACAATGTCTGCTCAGGGACTCATGCAAATGAGGTGCCTTTGTGAGGTGGGCTAGCACAGAGGGAGCAAACAGAGCTCGGCATTCAGACATGTAAAACATTGCTAGGACATAGCCAAAAGGGGGAAAGATACTCATATCGGTCATCGTGAGAAAGAAATAGCTGACTAGCAGTGGTCAAGCAGATGGATGCTATAAAAACATGATTTAATGAAGGGGCGTCTCTAACTGACCCGCTGGGTGACCCCTTTGGGTTGATGAACAGACTCAGTCAACCCTTGAACTTCCCGCAACCCCTGACCTCATGACGCTGAGAGACAGCACATAAACAGAAAAAGTGAACATGCTTTAAACCAAGCACACAGAGCACATCACCTATTGTAGTAATTGCTTTGGATAAAAAGTGTCAGCTAAATGAATGTAACCCATCCACATGAGCCTTCCAACACAGTTTCAGGCAGGAAACAAGGCCATTACAATAATGACACGCATATTAACTACCATGAAGAGAAATATTATCTGGTCAGTGTGTTTTCTTTGAAAAAGCAGTTCAAACCACACAACTCTATTCAACAGCTGCAATGTCATATGATACCAGCAGGGTGAAACTGAAAAAAAAAACCATGAATCGGTAGACAATGATATTACTGTAGTGGTGAATGGGACTGGAGACACAGTGAGTATGCGACCCTTTAACTGTGAAAATTATAACATAGAATGAAAAGAGCAGTCAAACAAGGCTGCATTAAGACGAGAAGCAGCAAATGAAGAGAGACAAAAACATAAAAGGTTAAAATAATAAATACATTACAAGAAAAAGCTAATACTAAATATTTAAGGTAAATTACCACCAAGCAATAGGAAGTTAGCTTAGTTGAATTACTTCAAACTAATCAAGAATAGTTCAAGAAGACACAAACTTACACAGACACACACACATATACAAATACACACACCCACAAAGCTCAAGATTAAGGGAGCTTGACAAGTGGGTCAGGGATGAAAGTAGTTTCTTCAGAATGAAAAGCTAAATGGCATCATCAATAACACTGGATGTGTGTATTGACAGGGGAATTTATCCTAATTTGTCCGGGTGTCAATATCAAGTGAAGCTGTCACAAAAGCAGCGAAGAATCTAAGCCCAAGGTTCCAAGCTGCAGCTCCACCCCTCCTTTCCAACTGCACAGCACCTGGTAAGGAAGTGGCCGTGCGATTGATTTGCTGGCCCTCACCCCTATGGCTGCCAAACTGACCCCGCTGTCGTGCTTACATCCCAGATAAAACATGACAGCCGATCTATCAAGGCCAGTGTCTGCTCTTTGACTGATAGCAGGCTGTCCTGGAGATGTTTGTCTGTTGTTGAGGTCTGTTAAAAAAAAAACAGATAGATGCTAGTAAGCTGTGGCCATGGTCCCCCCCTCATAATCAGACCCAGTGAGGATGGAATGGGATGCAGATGTGTGGTCCATATGTTGGCACATGGCATCACAGTTTTCTCGTGCATGAAAGAGAACCTTTGTTCAGGTCACTTCTCTCCTATAAAAACTGGTGTCGACTTTATGATTGGCTGGCATATATGTCACCTCCTGTACTGTCAGTTGTGCCTCGTGAAACCTCAATTGACCTCAACTGAAGGCCAAAGTTAGTTATATTATATCTTTCTTAACTCACATATGGCTCAAACCCCAACCACAGATGCAACAGGGGAGTTAGAGAACATCGAGGAACTTATAAGAAAAAGATATCTCATTCTTCTTGCATTTCACAAGAGAGGGAAATATTCAGCATTCCGCTTTTTGAACCTCAGTTTTGTGAAAAAATTGTGGGGAAAAGACTTGAGAGGGAGTGAGAAGACTGTGGGACTTAAGAGAGTTGCTAACTGAATTCCACACATTCCACTGATTGCTCTCTCATCCTGAAAGCTGGCTCCTGATTGTCCTCTGTGCTGTAAGGGAGGACGGGCGAGTTATTGGGACTCTTTGTCCGAGTGTCACTGACAGACAGATTGGTGAGAAACACGGAGATAAGGGTCAATGGTCAAACCCCTGGTCTTGTTCACTCTCCGGCAGCTACAAGCTAACTAGACTGCCCAAGGCCAACACAGGGTCAAGGGACGACAGGGCAACACTTGCTGAGGTAGTGGTAGTCGTCGTAAACGCCTTCGCTACTCAGCCCTGACAGCAAACTAACAAACAGTGGAAAAGAAGGAGGGGCTCAGAAGAAGTAGACACAAAGCACCAATCTTTTGTCCCTGTGCCTTTTTGACTTTGTTTGCCTGACTGCTGTGTCCATTCTTTTGGCCTGAACCTTTGCCAGACTTCTTCCCTCCCCACCAGATTATTGTTCCTCTTCTATGAGAAAAGGATGCAAGCAAGTTCTGGTATGCTCTTAAATAGATAGTTAAAATCAGAGATGGGCGTTTAGGACAAAAAAAATTGGAAAAAGATGCACGCATACATAAATCATTGAACGAGAGGCCTGGGCATGAGCCAGTCCAATCTGCTTGTTGTGGAAGGTGTAAACAGTAAAACTGGGAAACAAAAGGCTTTCCACCAACACTGCTGCTAGTCACTTTTTTTGAGTCGGCACAAGCTGTAACACCTACAGTGCACAGTGGAAGGCCTGGCTATAAGCCATCATGTGTTCCATACCCATTAACACATGAAATCAGCGTGTCATACACACCAAAGTCCTGCATAATGATGAGCCAGTAGCATGTCAGCTAATCTAAGCCTGGACGAGGTGTGAATGAATCCTATTTCCTCCTGTCTTGATAACCACTGAACCCATTTCCACCCAATCTAACCACACCAGCCAAACAAAGGTTCTGGGGGATAAGGAGAAGGAGGGAGGATAACCAGAAAACTCTAGGGAAAAGGAGGGTGGGGGGGGCCTGGAGGGAGAACAGGTTGAGAAGAGGCCTCATACAAAAAAAAGGTTTTAAAAAAGAAGAAAGAATCCATGCATGGATTTCAAATTTCACAGCTGAGCACCTGGAAGAAATTGCCAGGCTTGAAAAAAGAGGTCTTCTTTTCTTTTCTGATAATCTGTGAGCTGTAATGTTACCGTTCCATACATGGAGCTGGGTAAGGGAGGAAGGACGGCGTACGAGGATTGGAGGCTGAGGGGGTTTAATGTTTGCTAAAGAGCCAAGAGTGTATTGGAGAGTGACAGTAGCACATGGCTGAACGCCTCTATAGGGGGAGGACTGTGTGTCTGTCCATGAAAGACAAGTCTGTTTTACAAGCCAGCTCAGTATCCCTCAGTTGGTTATGCTCGCAAGAATTTCACACTTATCCTTATAAAGAGCTGGCAATTAGAGGGCCACTATTTCACTGAGAACACTATTAAGTCTGTTAAGGTCTATTATGTACTCTTGTGCGCCACAGCCATAAAACATTACAAAAACCATTGAGCTCCATTACAAAGTCACACCTGCCTCTTTTCTTGAGATTTAATTAAGGCATGATAAAACTGCAACACTTTTATTTTCTCTGCTTTCTCTGAGTACTTTTTTTTATTTTTTTTTATTAAGGTGTTTTCAAAAACCTTTTCAGGCAGAACTAAGGCCACGCCACAGGTATCACTTCAAAACCCTTTCAGATGTTAAATCTTGATTGTTCCCCATGAATAATACATTACAGCCCGGGCTCTGCATACTGGCCGCTGACCAAAGCAACCGACATAATGCAGTCACTGATTCTCAACCGTGTGTGATGAGTGCTCGCCCTACTGCTGGGTGCCAGCGGCCATAACAGCACAATACACCATAAAGGGAATGAAAAGGCCTCATGAAAATGTTGATAATCCAGGCCCCAAAAGACCCCATTCGATACTGGAGTATTCGTCGCCATTTATCCCAGTGCGCTGAATTGTGTTGATAAACCGACAACAAAGAGAACGAATGCTGCTTAAGGCCTCATGTGGCCCACAGTGTCAGGCGTGCTTGTATGTCCCTCTGTTGGCTTGAACTCCCAAAATGCAGTGCAGCACACACAAACATGCATAAATACGAGAATGGTCACAGTGTTAAAAGAAACAAGTGAGGCCCTTTGGCACTCCCAGGCATACACATCCTGAAAAAAGCAACATGAGAAAGAGAGAAAAAAAACAAAACAGAGTGCTGGGTAATGAATGAGAGACAGAGAGAAAGATACAGGCTCCAGTCGGTGGGGATGAGGCCAACACTCATGCAGATCCAACGCGCTGAATTTGCATGCGCTGGCAAAAGCACCAGTGGTTTAGCTCTGCTCCAGCTGCCATTTACACATGAATACTCTTTCTACCTGTTTGATTAGAGCCTCTGCTGTAACTGGAGCATTGGAGTCTTACTGTAGGCACAGCGTATCTGGCTGTATGTAAACCTACAGATAAAAGTTAAAAACCTCTCTGCTTTAACTTGTGCAATTTAGGCAGATGTTATGTAGTACATACCATGCCTGCTTTATTACAGCAGTAAAAGATGTGGAATTCAGTTTGAAATCTACCAGCTTTTGATGCAATATTAAATGCAGTGAGGTTTTTTCAGGAATGTAAGACATTTGAGAAGGCATTTCATATGACGCAGACAGATAAAAAGACAAAAAAAGAGGAGAGGAAAAAGTCGAGGACATGTCTAGGAGGCAGCTCAACCGAATCTCCCGAAACAGCTATGACCTTTTTCTCTCCATCACTGCATTTGCCGCCAGGAACGCTACCCTGCCAAGTACCAAAATCGCTGGATTATTGGTCTAAATATAGAAGTAGTCACACAAGCAGACTCATGCAACATGACTCAAACATGTGATCTGGCAGAAATTCATACGATGGATCCGCAGAATCACAGGATGCACAAGGACAGTTGGAAGACTGCTCAAAGCGTCCAAAGATTCCTGTGAAAGTCCAGAGATGATGCAACAAGAATGATTCTGAGCTTTTTCAATAGAGGCACCACAGAGGATATACACAGATGTCTGAGGATAAATCTTGAGATGAAAACCTCCTGCTATGTATTTCAGGACTGTCAGTAATGATACAGCACCCTACAAGAAGGCACACGCACACACACACATACTGCTCCTGGAGAAGAGAAAGTCAGTGAGCCAGGTCTTTTCATCAGTTCCACTGCGCTGCCTCGCACTGGGTCAATCTCACCACATCATTAATATGGTGAATGCTATTGTCATTACATCTACAAAACAAAAGCACAGTTTAACATGGCAGCACCATGGATCGAATATGAAACAGGGGGTGAATGAACGATGGTGTCTGGCGTGGGAGTGTGACAAAGAAACAAATGAGAACGAGAGAGAGCAGAAAAGTTCTTTCACACCAAAAGACAACTTGGGGTACGCAGTGAAGGTGTACGAGTCTGAGACAGTGTATCTATACATATGCAGTAGGTGTAATCTATATATGTGGGTGAGAGAAAAAGGCTGGATGAAAAGTCTCCGAAAGCCTTATGGAGATTCCATTTGAATATAGAATGGGAGGCTGGTGCATGCATGTGTCTGTAATCATAGTTTTATTTTGTGCGAGTATACACGTGAGAGCCAGTGCATTATGTCGGTACCTATGCAAATGAAAACTGAGGGAGCATGTGCTTTGTGTGTGTGTGTGTGTGTCCCTGTGGGTGTCTGTCTGCATGTTTGTGTTTACAAAGGCCTCACACATCCCACGATTCTCGGCTTTGCCACAACACACATAGACAGGTGTGAGGACTGGAGAGAGCGAGAGCCCAAATTGTGGAGCATGGCCTCACTGAGCAAATATTACCCTCTCTCTCTCTCTCATTCAATGTCTGTCTGTCTCTCCCTTGGTCTCTCTGTATTCTCTCTTTCCCACTGTGCCAAACACAGAGGGCCTCTTTGTTATTCAGAGTAGGAAATGCAACTGGAGCCAAATCTGCCCTGCTTTCTGTTTGATATCATCCCGCCTTTGTTCTTACGGTCTCCCATCACCAGGCGCTTGGCCTCAAACGGCATCAGCCAGACACATGGGAACAAGTGGAGCTCAGACAAGACAGATCTCGTGATGTCCTGGATGTTTGACATGGAGTGTAGCTCGAGGTGACATTTAGGCTAACGATGTGATATAGGTCAAGGAGATCTTTTCCACTGAATGCTAGTGCAAAAGGGCTGTGGATAGTTACTTTACTGAAAAATGCAATGTGGTGCCCAATACTATACATCCTAAATTCAAGCCCTTGAGTAAAAAAGGTTATGTCAGACAGAATACACTTGGACCACCTCCAATGAAAATCTAGTTTTTAACCTCGTTAACGTACCCATACTGTGTTTGTTATATGCAACAAGACATATTGTGAGTGAAATAAGCAGTCAATATCAAGGTTGAGAATTTCCACCTTGGAACTGCAGTGGACCAATGTCAGTCTTAGAAACTCAGATTCAGAAAGCCAGGGTTTCACACATCACATACCTAAGGATCCAATTCTGTCAACTTGCGAGGTCGGACTTTCCAATTCACTCACATTATTAGCTGTTTGATAATGTAGTCGAGCTGAAGGCTCTTGTTATCCCTTACTGTTGCATTTCTAAAGTTGTAGAGGGTGATACATGAAATACATTGCCACTCTCATACATCGACTTGTAGATGACTCTGTACAATCACTTTTACTCTTTGGAACTGGTTTCCAGTTGGAACATGTATGACTGAATTACTCCTATGTTACTTGTCAGCGAGGAGAAGAACTCCAATGTGATGCACTACATGCAGTTTCATCTAGACTTCTAAAATGACATTCCAGACGATAGTTTTTTGAGATGTGTTCCTATAGAAAAAATAAATGTTGGTTTAAGTGTCAAGAATGACATATCAAACAACATGTCAGTTTCTACTGAATTTGCCAATTTATGGATGAAGGCTGAAGGAGTGTGTGGCCACCCCAAATCCCAAACCAGTTACTCTGTCAGGTGTGACTATCAAGTGGTATCCTTAAACATGCAGGGTAACATCCCCGAAGTAACTGAAAGCATTTCACTATGTGTGCGTGTGTGTGTGTGTGTGTGTGTGCATGCGTCTGTCTGCTTCGATCCTCCCCAACCCCTGGAGAGCAAAACAGAAGAGTATACAAGCTGAATACTAATAATATTCACCAACATCAGTTCTCATTCAGATGACTAGCAGTTATGAATTCAACATCAAAAGCTTGTTTCATCTGCAGAATAAGTGGGAATAAAGAATTTAGTAAATACGGGAAACAGACTTTAGACGCGGTACAAACTTGTGGAATCTATGTCACACCTTGCTACAGAGTCGCCAGCTCACCATCACATACATATGCGTGTATTGTGTTTGTGCATGAATGCAGTTGATTTGAATTCTTCTACTGATATCCATGAAAATATTTTGGTGGCTGTACTGTATAAATATTGATGAGAGAGATTTGAGATGTTAAATAATTTGTTCAGATATCGTTTCTGTAATGTCTTACTCAGAATCTCAGCAGTAAAACTGGTTGAACTATGGAGCTATTACTGGTGATGTGATTGCATTTGACATTGTTCAATTTTTATATATTTTTCTTCTGACAGCAAGTGTCTGACTAAAACTGAACAACTTTTGAATTTTTTTTTGCATTAGTCACAGATGCGGAGGGGGAAAAAAAGCAAATGTAGATTACAGTAAATCTGTTTCCTCCCCTCTCTCGGCAATGGACACTACTGTCTCAACAACTCTTTCACGCCACATCCACGTTTACTAACCTGTACGCTCTGGCCAGCCAGTTGTTGAGTGTGTTAAAAGCCGAGATAAGAAGAGAGGACGGCAATCTATCACCTAACACTGACAGCCCTGCACATTGTCTGTCTCTCGGGATGCTGCGCTGCCACGCTCCCCTGCAGCTGCTCCTCCTCTCCTCTCTTCCTGTCACTTCTCCTCCTCCTTTCATCTCTTTTCCACCCTATCGTGTTTTTCTGTCCTCTCATCTCCTCACCCATACCCCTGTCCTTGTGTCCCCTTCCACCCTCATCTGCCCTCGCTTCTTCTGCCTACTTAGTATGTCAGTTGCATTGATGGCTATCGGCTGCTTCCCACCCGGCCCTGCAATGCTGTGTCACTTCATTAGAAGTGTGAAAGGATGACCTTGCACTCTGTCTCCCTTTTTCTCTCGGTGTCTTTCTTTACTCTGTCTAAGTCATACGCTCCTCCAGCTGTCCCTCTTTCCCTCATCACTCTCTCTCACATCCTCTGCCTCAGCCAGCCAGCCGGCAAGCGTCCTTCATCTTTCTCTCTCTCTTTCTCATTCTACCTTGTCTTTTCCTTGTCTCTCTATTTCTATTATTTCTTTCTCCCTGCCCTCATTGTTCTCCTTCATTATCAAACGCTGTCACAACGTTCCCCGCTGTGCCACCCAGGTTATTTATAGCTAACAGAGGGTGGTGGTGCTGGCAATGTTGAGAGGTGGGCCATCATGGGCCCTGCTAGAACACACACACATTCACACCCTTTCCCTGACATTTAAATATACACACGCACACACACGCACACACACACACACACACACACACACACACACACACACACACACAAAGACACGCTTAAACCATCCATTCTCCTGCACGAGGGCACTTGTATAATGAGGCGACACAAGTTCGCATGCATGTGTCTTTCCAGCACCTACCTGTCTCTCAGACATGACGTAGAGGTAGTTGCGGTCGAGGGAGAAGGCCATATCTCGCAGGATAGGGCTGCCGTCCTTGATGACCGATATTGTCTCATACTGGACGCCACCGTGAGGGGGCCCATCAACACGAATCTGAGAAACACAGAACACACACAGGTCAATAATTGCTATTTATATCGGTATGACAGCAGGAATGGGAAAACAGACGAAGAATGATTGACAGGGATGACAGATGCAGGACAAATAATATTTGCAAAACAATCTATCATTATCATTTAGCTACTTGTAGATTCAGGTAAGTTGAGATACTCCATGAGGGCTGTTCGGATAGCAAAGATTGAAGAATTGATAGTGGCAGAGAGATGATTAATTTACTTTCAAATGCTTTCCCTTAAATCGTCTGGCACTGGTTCTATTTCTTGGTATGAGGTAAATGTCAGCTCCCCGTGATTCCATGGAGGATAGGGTTACAATAACTGTTAATAAAGAATTATTTGCTGATATTATTAGACCTTTGTGAAACCTTAGCTCTGTTTTTCTTTCCTCTTTCTCCTGATGAATGATGTATTCCCTCAGTAAAGCTTTGAACATGAGGCCAAGACCACCTAACTACAAAAACAGTGGAAAAGCAGTCTAATGACTTATATGAAGTATGTGACCCTCCTTGACCAACGCCAGCCCTGTTTCTTCTTAATTCATCAAATCCTGCTGGCCAAATATATAACCAGCACAGTAAATCTCGAGGGGCAGCATGGGTTTCCTGGTGCTGGGCATGAGATGTCTCTGTGATGTCACATGTCAATGGGCCCTCCTCCAACCATGAAAGCTGATGACTCTATCATCTGTCCATCCCCGCCTGCTTTCCTCCACCCAAACATTCATCTATCTATTCAGATGGTGACAGCACCAAAGAGCAGCCAGACTCTCAAGAAAACATCACAGAGGGGAAAGTCAAGGTCACATGTCTGTCAAAAGAAGATCAACTGGGAGGGTACATGAGCAAACGTGCGCACACACATACACACAGAGACCTTTGTGTGTGTGTGTGTGTGTGTGTGTGTGTGACTGTGTGTGAATGTGTGTCAAACTGCTGCATGGTCAAGTAAAAGAAACGGGATGTAAGTTCACACAAAGCCCCCGGAGCTTTGCCTTCAAAGCTTGAGGGTTAGCTGAGTACACGACAGCAGGCGGCACAGTTAAGGGCCAGGGCTCAAAGTGGTTGAGCCTTCCACGGCTGACCTGCATCTGACCTTGGCGGGCTAATCCAAACATCGAAAAGAAGACATATGTGAAAACCATATGTAGGAGCAGAGAAGGCAGGATGTGGGGGCCGTGCCAGTCTTCATCTGGTTACTGACACTGCAGCGTGGAGGGAGACCTCAGCAAATATGCTCATCCATAAAGCATGCCGGCGCACGGCCAGACCAGCACTGTTCTGTTCACTACTGTGTCAGTGTGGGTGTGTGTGCGCCCATAGGAGCAGTCTGTCATGCTGTGATATGTGTCCTAGCAGGCAGCCACTAGGGATCACAAGATAACCCGACCTTCCCCCTGCATGCCTGCAGTTCATCTGAATCAGATCAGTATCACACAGTCTCTCACCGCTTTCCAGGGGCCTTTAAATTCACATTTGGCCAGAAACACACACTCACACACACTGCTGTCTTAGAGCATGTCCAGAACAAAACCTCTACTCTCAAGGCAGGGGTGTAACACTTCGTTGCACAACAAAAGCATTAACATACCAGGCGAGCAATTACTGAGCAGCTAACTGTCCTCTTAAGTAAACGCATTTAATCAGGGGTTTGTACAAAGAGATAAATAATGAATGACCTTGCCTCTTCCCAGTCACCAATAATGTCTGTTTCTCACTCTCTGCTTCTTTTGAATATACTTTTTTCCAACAGCTTAGGCTTACAAAATGGAATCAACATAAATGACACTCAAGCACTGCAGAAGCACTCTCACCATCTCACCATGTACACACAAACAAACCCACACCCCGTTACTTTTCACATTAAGAAGCAGCTTTTCTATAGCAGCCGTAAATCTTGCAAAGCGTGTAACATTCACACATGTCGTATGCAGACACAAACACATGCCCACGACTTTGTAAGGAGGTGAAGAAATGTGTGCACGTGTGCAAGGTGGGTTAGTTGAATGTGAAACAGTGCAGGCTCACCTCTGGGTGGGCGAATGAGAGCAAAAAAATAAAGAGGAAAATGAAAACCTTGGGCAACTGAATGGAGAAACCACTGCTTTCATGACCAAAAATAATTCTGTCAAAAACTCCATCTGTTGACCACACTCCCTCACCCACTCCCACGCTGCCATTCTAGCAGCCTACAGTATCTACAACCTGAGTAAGCGACTCTCAGGCCCAAAACATTCATTTCCTGAGCATCACTTTACTTTCGCCTGCTCTCTCAGGTACTTAAACTTATCCCCTCTCTGCCCCATTTGACCCTGCATTATTTATCAGGCTGGGTGAGAAGGCTGCTAACAGGTTGGATTCATACCCTCAAGCCCCTCTGACAATATTCCTGCCCTTCTATTTTAGGAGGATCCATCCACAGAAACAACCCCTGGTGCCCCAGAGAGCTGCCCTTAGTTGGACCTGGTGTAACATGGTCCCCCATTTCAACACCACAGCCATTAGTGAGTCTGTCTCACGTCTGGGAGCTGCAACTGAGTAAGGTGAGGAAGGGGAAAAAAAGGTGAAGACGGATGAAAGCGTTGAAAAACGTTCTCCATGTACCCCAGGGGCACAACCGCCTGCGTAGTTAAAAACTAAAAACACTGCTGTCTTGAATTTCGAAAAACGATGGTCAGAAATCACAATGTCCTTCAAATACAAACACCCTCAATTAGACATGTGCAGAACCATTTTGAAAGACGCCTACAGAACTAAGGACAGAAATAAATGTCCTCAGGTGTCCGCGAGTGGAGGGACTTCTTAACGAACTATTTAGTTTTCTGCAGTAAACCGCAGTTCCTGTACTGTAATGTATGAATCAACATTTTTAAATGCTACCTGTGACAAAGTGGGTGAGAGTACACCATTTGTCCCACATGTACATTTCTTACCATGCTTGTCATTTGTTTGTTAAGCCAAAATCCTCTTTATTCTGTAATACATGCACATTTCAAAATGTTTCCCAAAGTTCCTTATCTTAAAAAAATATTAGAATTTCATTTTTGGTATTAAAAGCTAAAATTACTGAAATTGAAATTCTAAATCTTTTCTGTTGTATTAACTGCAACAGGAGCCTCCCTGTAAACAATGCACAGAATACTCAGATTTTACTACACACAAGAGGGGGCAAAGTTCCCAAGCTGCCACGTTCTGCAAAAAAAGGGAACTTTTGTTTCTATGAGCAAACTTTATGTCAGAGCACCTAGTCAGGCGTAAACGGATGGGAGGTGGGGGGCTTGGCCAGCAGGGAAGCCATGGCAGCAGCATCAGAGGCCTCCCCTTGTGGCTACAAGGGCCTGTGCCAGTGGGGTGCTTTTGATCAGACCATGTAAGCACCCTCGAAAAACGTTTGAAGATTGACCAAACTCCAATTCAAATTGCCCTTCTCCCTCTCTCTGTTTCTCTCTCTCTCCCTTGGTCTCACTGGTTTGAAAACGGTGCCAGACATTGGATCCCCAACCGTGTGAGTCTGTGTGAAGCAATTTGCTGAGTGAAAAGTGCTGAATAAATCCAGGGTAAAAGTGCATCAAATGTGTGTTTTGCAGTACATTGTGGATGCTGCTGCTCAGAGATAGAAGGAAAATGAAAAGCAGAAACTGCAGGTCTCCTTATAGACACTGTTATGCAACATACGCAAAATGCCAAAATGACCAGTTTCCAAGTTGTACAATCTGACACGGCACGCAAAGCAACTGAGACATAAAATGATGGTGTTTAAATGTAGTTTTAAAAGGAAACCGGTCTAATATAAACACTGTGAAGGATGATTTGCTGATTACTGATTTGCTGTTTTACAGCTTATGTCTGTTCAACAATAGTCGCTCAATTTTTCAAGAATGTTTCTTTTTTAGTGGCCACAGCTGCTAACTATTACCTCAGAGCTGCTTTCTTTTCAGATTTGGAAAAGAGCTATTTTCTAACCTTTGCCTTGAGGGAGGTTAGCATTTCTGAAACAGGATGCACATGCTTACAGGTGGTTGCCAACACCAATACAGATCCATCTGAGGGTGTACATTATTTTACCACCATGTTTCAGCTGGCAGAGCAGATTGCAACCCACGCATGGGAACCTTTACCAAACCACAGTGTACAGCACACTCCACACTAACACCTTGTACCAGGATAGGATTAAGTTAAATTGTAGGTCTTCCACCCACACCTTGTACCAGAATAGTATAAAAGAATTTGGATAGAAGTTTAGGGAGATTGTGCTTTTCTTTCTGAAACTGAGAAACATATTGTGCTCAAGTAGAGAGCAAGAGAAAGGAAGACAGTGGAGAGTGGAAGTTGAAGTAACCTATCTGGCAGCTATCTCCTGTATCTACACTAATCCAGTTCAACAGTCTTGGATGTTGAAGTGATAGGCATTGCCTTTATCTGGCTGATCCCACACACTGGATTAAATTCTGTGAGAGCACACTACCACGACATACTCTCCCTCGCTCTGTCTCAATGCAATGACCCCTTACAGAGATGCCACTGGGGAGGCCCGCTGAGGAAAGGCGGAGCTTTGCAGTCAAGTCGGGTCATGCTGACTGAAAAACACACAGGTCAGAGGGATCTGACAATGACCATGATCAACCTTATCCAATCAAAGTCAGCATGTCTGATGGGACCAATCTTAGCCTCAGTAAATGGCCTTGAATTTGATGTTGAAATTGGTCGGTACCTCAGCCCAGGCTGCTGACAGCATTTTAAGACCCAGTCAAGCTTGTCAGGAAGCATCCATGATTAGAAAGGCTTTTGTGACAGCCAGGTGCTCTCACCACACCGGTTTTGCATTGCTAGCACTTTGAGGAAAAAAAGAAACCTTCCCACACCTACTGTATGGTGTATTTGCGTTTAACCCCTCCATATTAAATATTCACTGTTTTTTTAAGACTAAGGTCAGATCTATGGCCAACACTCTGGTTAAGGGCAAAGGCAGGAGACATGTCTTTTAGTGAAGAAAGCAGCACACCCAGAAGAAACCCATATGAATGCTAGAAGAGTGTACAAACCCAGATACTAAGGCCCCAGCTGGATTCACATCCAACATCTTTTTGTCCTGTTCAAAGGGTCTGTTTTAAAGCAATTGTGTACATGTATGTGAGTGTGAGTACTGCTCGTTACATGGCAATGTGAAAGAAGGGTGACACTTGGGTATGAGCTGACAGATCCATTGTCCAATCCCCTGAAGACAGATGTATAATGCTCAGCCCAGGATGAAGTCAGTCATGGAGTCAGGGAATTGATCACCAACCCACCAGAAGTCAGTTACCAGTGAGACACATAAGTCCACCCTTATTTCCTCTGTTTGACAAGAGAACACAAGCACACGCACATGAATGTACAGCCCCACACACAAGTACACAGCTCATTAAGGAACAGAAATGAGCATTCACATTAGCATTCATAGTTTTCATGGTTGTGTATCTAAGATGCGACGGTTGGTATTTGTCCCACTCCTCCTCCACTGTGATAGTGTCCTTGGGCGAGATACTGAACCCCAAATTGCCCCCGACGCCTGTTCCATCGGTACATGAATGTACGTCATTTTGGATAAAAGTATCTGCTAAATGAAATTGTAGAATTGTAGATAAAAAGTAAGTGACGAGAAAATCATAGTGTAAATGCGTAGCTGTACTGTGAACAATTGGAAAAAATACACTGGCCTTGCTTTGGCTGACACACCCGCTTATTCTCGTCATGTGATAAGTAAAATGTGGTACTTTGCTGCGACTCTGCTGCTGCTGCATGGAGCAGACAGTTTCAGTTTATAGGATAACTGGAGCATCCATCGCCTGACTCAGTATTGATAACATGGTTAGTATTAGAGTTTTTCTCATTTGATGAATGTGGGCGCTGATATGTAAAAATGAAGTAAATGAGTTTTATTTCTATAAGAAAGCAAAACAACAGTGGGGGTGGTGGGCAAGTACTGTGTAACGTGTAATCAGAGTATGCCCGGACACTGTAACACCGGTACCACCGACTACGACGGCTAGCCTAATTCTCACACTCACACATGAACACAGATAAAAATCAAATGGCTGTATTCAACAACTGGCACAACAGTGTGTACAAACCAGGCTGACTATCTCTATCTATTCGCATGTCTGTACTGGAAACCTGGCTTGAAATGTAACAGACTGCTATTGTGTTTCTTTACTTCAGGTGGAATGGGTATGGGCTATTCAGCAGACTATGTGTGTGTGTGTGTCTTTCTCTCTCTCTCCTTCTTTATCTCACTTTCTTTCTCAGTGCACTGGGAGAAAACATGGAGCCTCTCTCCGCCTCGATAACGCATCTAATCCATCACCAGTGTCAGGCTGAAGAATTCTGGTGTCAATAGCGAGCAGCATGTGGAAATGTGCTGTGTGTACGTGTGTGTGATGGCTCCCACCAGCCCAGCACGTCGTCTCTTTTGTTCCTCTTCCTGTTCTACAATTCTAGCTCCCATAAGGTGTATGTTAGCCCGCTTGCTTATATGCACTATGTGCCACATCCCATTGGACAGGCTGAGGTCGGAGAGGCCTCTCTGTCGTGATGGAGGAGAGGAATATACGGAAAGACAGGGAAAGAAGAGTGAAGAGGGGAGAGGACAAGAAAACGGACAGATGCAGAGATTGGAAGAAAGGTAATGGAAAAAAAGAGAGGAAAAAAAAGATAGAACATATCGTGATGGAGGGGCAAGAGAAAGACTCCACTCGTCACAAGTGTAATTCTCTCTCTAGCCTGCTCATATGGTGGCACAATATCTTCTAAAATGACCTGAGCCCTCCGTCAATACAAGGGGCTATTACTTCATATTTCTGGCCAGGCACAATAAAGCCTATTGATTTGCCTCTCCACTCCATGTACAAATACTCTCCTGTACAACATCTTTCCTCATCTGATTGGACAGAAATACAAGCGACTGTACCCGAAAAATCACACATGATAACCATTCAAATGACCAAATGACCAAACATTGATTGTGAGTGAATATTGAAAGCAAACCACCTATTATACCGATTCCCAGGAGGCCTTAACATCCAATCTTACAACAGCCCTCCCTATAATAGCTCCATCCAAGACTCATTCAATTCCATTTTAGCTCTGTAATATTGCCATCTCTCTCCGTCACATAACTCACAACCCTAAACATGATTATATCAGCACTTTCCCCTGTTTGCCCCCGGGTCCAAATAGAAACCAGAGACCGCGGCATGCATTAGGGGTCTGTGGTAGGATGAGATCAGGCCTCAACTCCAATCAGCCCAAACACACATATTAAGCACAGCAGCACAATGCGAGGCCTATATTTAGCTCCACATTAAAACAGTGAAGAGGGGCCAGCGTGCTGGCAATGGACGCAGGCCAAGGAGGTTCAGAGAGAGCAAAAAAGGAGGGATGTGGTAGGAGGGATTTTCTGCTTAGCCCTCAAAAATGAGGTTCGCCAGTGCAGAGAAAAGCCACTGCTTCTACTCAAATGGCACTCGAACATTGAGAGAAAAATGGTTTGTATACACAAACTAAACAGCTGACACCACGATAAATTTTTCTTATTGGCTGACCCAACTGAAAAAGATACAGATAGAGGAAATGAGAAAGCTAGCAGAGAGAGAGGAGGAGATGTGTCGAAAGTCCCTTTTACACATGCACTGCAACCCTAAACTTATGTAGACATTACCCAGAGGAGCTGTAGGTGAAAACGCAAATGTCTGAGTCAGTTGGACTGGACATTACAAGGACTTTAGCCAGATAGGTCCCTCGACTAAAGTCTGTGTAATGTCCGATTGAGCTCATATGGGACATAGAGCAGATCATTGTCCTGAATTCACAGCGAGCTAGTGAGTGTGTTGACGACCTTTCTATGATGCTGCAACCGCCTTCTTCGATGTGCTGTAAACAAAACACTGCGATTTCTGCAGCACATTTCTTGCATCGTGTCCTGCCTCCTTCGTGCTCTTCCCTAGGCGCCACCCCTCACCTAAACCAAACACAGTATTTCCAGTTGCTGAGAATGCATCTGACACTGCTGTTGTGAAAGGATAACTCAGAACCTGATTCTCCGGGAAGCGTCTGGACTTCATATAAGAAAACGGCTGAAAAATACGAATGAAAAGAGGCAAAGTGCAAAGGGGAAGTGAGAAGGACTGTGGACGCTCCCAACACACAGCATTCACACTTCAACTCTGGTGATGACAACTATTTCGGCCTTGCCTTGATCTGTAGGTTTAATGCACAGGCAGCACCTTCACAATATATGACACCAAGATAAAACATATGCTTAAATGATAGTACAAAAGCCCACACACATACACAAATGCTCTCACAGTTATATTTAACAATTGCATGTTATTAGCAACACATATCTCTTAATAAAAGCCTGACTTCTAATAATGGAGCCTTCTCTCCAGGGAAAATTATATTTCAGAGGTGGAGGTCTCAGGTGTTCAAGGAAGAAAGAAAAGCTATACTTATTTTATGTGAGTAAATAAGCGAGGGACAAAGCAATCACACAACTATTACAAGCAGCACACAAAGCCAATGCACTGACGCTTAGACAAAAGTTGTTACAGCAATGTCAAACAGCCTGAACCAGAAGAAAATATCACACCTCCTGTTTTCTCCCTCGGCGCGCTTCAAAGTAGATCACAAAGATATGTGAATCAAAAAGTAGCTCAGAAAAGGTTCAGGTGAGGGCCAAATTAGCTGAAATTGTTACAATTCCTCCCACAGGATTTGTGAGATTTAAATGTGGGACAAGACTGGCAGGTGCAAGTGAGATATTGGTAAATTATAGCCAGCGGGATCCACACAGCAAACGAGAATATAACAGCACTTCAATCAAGCCCACCTTTTTATACCTGTAATGTCTTTGAGCTTTAATAACCTCTCTATACGTTTCATGCTGTGGTTGATATTACAGAGATGTATTTGCCAGCGGTGTGTGTGAGCATGCTATTGATGAATGTATTATATGGCTGTGAGGCTTTGACTCTCAATGAAGACTTCATCAAGGCCACATTAATGTGGGCCCTCTCTGACATGTGTTGGACCTATAAGCGTGTGTCATGTAATGAGACATGAGCATGAAGGGGCCTGAGGAAAGACGAAGGACATAAAGAAAGGAGAGAAATATTGAAGTAGAATAAGGGGAGACACGGAGTTGCAAGCATCTACAACATAGAGAGATGAATACAAAGAGAGAAGACAAGAGAAAGATTACACCTCGGAGCAGGATATTGTTGAAGCTGTAATCTGCAAGATCCATATTCCTGTATATTTTTGGCACTGTCCTTGATCAGTCAATAAATCATTGCTGTTTTTTGTACTGTGCTTATGCGCAGCCTATTCAGTTATTTTTCTTTTCATTTCACTTAAATTCAGTTACCACAAAAGCAAATCAAAAAAAGTATTTTTTCAAAAATGTATTAATTCCATATAATCCCAACTGCTGCTTCTCATCACATAAACGCAACATGTGTACCACAAGATTTCATTCTCACTGTTGTTCACAAGAAACACATCATGAACTCAATCAATCAGAACAAAGAGTACCAACATTGACATTTATTAATGAAAATGTAGATCAGAAGAGCGAGGCAGGAAATTGAGATAAGAAGCCAGAACAGTGAGGCCGATGTGTTCAGGTGATCAGGCCTATGTCTCCTTTACATGACTTCGCCCCAATACCATGAAACCAACCCATACCACATGTAGCTCCTTAGGGACAGATGTCACAACCTTTCACCTCCTAACGCCTCTCACCTACCAAGTTTCCAGCAGCCACTGGATAATTAGAGCTCCTCTCATAGCTTTCCACAAAGAGACAAGGGTGAGATGGACACCACACTGTGAGCCTTTAACCTCTGAGGGCCAACAGAGACTAAGGAGGAGGAGGGAGGGATAAGAAAATGGAATGAACTATGAGGGACAGAGGTTATCCATTCAGTCCTTTGCAGAGAGACAGTGATGCTGTTGATGAGTTGGGGGTTGGGGGGGGCTTGGATTGTCTGACCCCATTCAACACGCTCACAAGAAAAACAGGCCAAAACCCTTGTGTTGGACATGGGTTGCCATAGTAACCTCTCTCCCATCGGGCACGAGATCAGCAGGGAATCAACTGAAAGTGTGTGTCTGTGTGAGTATGTGTGTGTGCGTGTGTGTATGGATAAGCTTGAAGGTATAAAAAGCTGTTATGTCATCACTATTGTTTAGGCTGTATTTGGCTCAGGATGAACTGGTTGGTGGAGTGTTGATCATTTTCAGCTTCTGTCCTTCAAGGGACTTTTGGTTGTTTTGGTTCTCCCCAGTAGGAACATGTGTAACATTAGTTTGTCAAGAAACACAGACATTCCAGCACTCAGCTGTCAGGATACAAACAGGATATGTCGGGTCGTGACTCTAGTTAAAACTGATTTATCTCCATAGTTTAACAGCTTTTGGTGCTGTTACAACAATAACATTGCGACTTTATTATCAGCCCACACATTTATTTTGTTTTCTATTCTGAAACAAAGGGGTTCCTTCACATTTTTCATTTTGGAATTACATAATTCAGTTGATGCACTCTGTGTTAATAAACAAATGCAATGCCAATTCCAAAAAAGTTGAGATGGTGTGTGCAACATAAATAAAACAGAATGCGATAATTGGCTGATCCTGTTTGACATACACTCAATTGAGAACAGTACAAAGACAATATATTTTAATGTTTGGCCTTATCAACTTCAGCAACATGTTTCAAACAAGTTGGGACAGGAGCAACAAAAGACTGTGAAAGTTGTGGACTGATCCAGAAACACCTGTTTGGATCATTCCACAGGTAAACAGGTTCATTGGTAACAGGTGATAGTATCATGATTGGGTATGAAAGGTTCATCCTGGAAAGACTCAGTCGCTCACAAGCAAGGATGGAGAGAGGTTCAACACTTTGTCAAACACATGATTGTATAAAGGAGATTACTACATGGGCTCAGGGACACTTCATAAACACTTGGTAAACACAGTTTGTTTGCAAATGATTACATTATCTTTTAATATATGTTTTAAACAGCATCCCAACGTTTTTGGAATCAGGGTTTGTACAAATGTAACATATGATGATTGTAATCGTTTAAAGAAATATTCGAAAGAAAGAAATCGTGTCATCATGTTTGCATTTTCTACATTACTAATAATACTAAATTAATAACTGCTATGAAATACTTTCTCAGACTTTTCTTCTCTGTAAAAGAAGCATTACATCAGAAAAAAACAGCCTACTTGAAGGTGATGAAATAACCTCCTAAATAATGCAATCTGCATAACACAACATTTTACATTGTTTGAATGCAATAATCAGATGATCAGCCTTAATTTGATTTATTTATTACCGCAGTACTGCATAATTAAAGCTATACTGTACACACATGGCCTAATTGTCCAACCAATGAGATCAATGTGCTTAGCATTAAATGTCTGTAAGGGCCATTTGCACATGAAAAGCAAATCGCTAATTGAATTAAAAAACAGCTTTACTGTACATAAATAATTCAGCCAAGCCTGTGTAGTCTAGATGGCATTTACACTTCCACCCTGTAAAGTATATCCAAGCAAGCATGTGCAATGCTGTCTGTAACATAACAAGATAATGACTTTCAGGCATATTGGTTCTATGCGACAGCAGCAAACCGGACCTTGGTTCATTAGCCCGCTAATTAGAAAACACTGTGAAGAGTGACTTGTGGTCTTGTGGTCTCAACATTTCTATGCATATTTATGACAGCACAAAGACACAATCAGACAGGCACATGCTTGTGTACACAGGGACTGTACCGACTCCATACACTGTGGCTGCATAGTCCTGTTTGCATATTATACATGCAAAACAGCAACAGGCCTGTCGTCCTGTAGACTGGTGGATCAGAGATACTCATCAGTAGAGACATGTACTGGTGACAGAGTATCTTCCTTTATCCCCCAAACACACCCACATGCACACTCCCTCATCCTCTCTCATCCCCTCATAACTCATACACATGCTCTGAGGCGGCAGGAGAGGAAAATGCTGTGTATGCAGAATAGACGAGCAGCACACACGCGGGTCAGAGTAAGTTGAAAAAGGAGAGAGAGACAGACGGAGGAGGTAGAGAGGACTGTGTGTGTGAGGGTGTGTATGTGTGTGTTTGTGTGTGTGATGCCAGCACATTTTGTAGTCTATGAATCTTCACTAAAGCTCTTTAAAATTGCCCACCAATCTTGCGTCAGGATTTAATGCCTGCTTCTCTCCGGAAGGAATAGACCAGCCAGTTAAAGTATGCTAATTCAGTGGCACTAAATACACTGCTTTAAATGTCAACCTTCCATTATTACACACACTCTGACTGCCTCAGGACCAGTGCAGAATCATAAAACACACACACACAGAGACACACAGAGACACACAGACACAGGCAGCACATCTGCACACACACACACACAAATCACCCCCCTGCAAAGACACAAGGAACATGAAGACTTATAGATCACAACCACTTTATAAAAATCAATAGATGAATGAACAAAGGACATTTGTGACAAAGGTGCAATATTAAAGCAGCTTTTATGTTTAGGGGAATAAGTGAGGAATAGAAAGACACAGCATGGAGAAGGAGAGAAGGAAGAGAAGAAGACAGATTGCAATGTAGAGTGATGGAAGATAACAATAAGAGTCAGAGACAGAGAGATACAGTTCAAATCAGAGCCAGAGTATAGCTACAGGAAGCAGAAAGCAATCAGCTTGCACACAGCCAGAGAGAAGCCTGGCACTCCTCCCCAACCAAGGGTGACAGCACCATTAATTCTATTAACCCTATTAGCATTCCATCCTCATCGCCTGGCTGGGTCAATACACACCTCCATCACACTGCAAAGCTTCAGTTTCCCTCTTCCATATGCAAAGGGAGTGGGGAGCAGTGGAGGGTTCAGGGATGGCTGGATAAATAGGAGCCCAGACAGTGGCACTTCCCCTGCTCAGGGTACAGAGTGTAATGACCAGCCAACTCTCTCAGACCATGTCTGCCTATGACACTAATGCTGACAGACACATAGTGCCATGTGGCAATCAGGTAGGGACTGAGGAAGAGCAGCGATGGATACAAGCCCTCCGATTTGTTCGCAGGTCACATTTGGGAAATGAGTAAACAGGTTTGAGCATGACAGCACCTTTTGGAAGTTATGTTAATAAAAGCTGAACACATTTTAAAGCCGACACAGCAAAAATCTCACACAGATTCAAATTTGAATTTATGAGCAAAAACACACCCATCCTAGACAGGCCTTTTCACAGCAGACATTTTGACCTGTCATACATACAATACTCAAAGGACTATATTGAAAGCGGTTGCTGTGATCACCCCACCATAGCTTTTCAGAACTTCTACACTGTAAAGACAAAATCCACAGTCCTTCTTCCATGCAAAATTGTATTCAGCAGGCTTCAGGAATTTCAGTAGCTTATCCTTCTGCTTCATCCTCACAGCGACATGAAGGTTTATTGCCTATGTTTTTCACTGGCAAAAAATCTATACGTGACTTTCGGGACATACCGTATGTCCCTGCTACAGCTCAGTGCAGGGAAACATAATGAGAGAATTTCATACTAAAAAGACAAAAAACACTCAATTAGACCAACTGAGACTGTTCAAGCTTCGACTGAACTTTGGAATGCAATTTGCAGCAAACAAGGACTGTGAATTTTTCTCAAGTGTAAGCGCTCTATGAAGTTATTGGGCCATTACAGAGAGGAGGGATGATTACAGTCACACATAGCTCTTACAAAGTATATCACATGTGAGTGTCACACAGAGAGAGTTGAAAAAATCCAAACCTGTCCTTTAAAGCGACGGATTCAAGACAATCAATTCTTGTGAAATGTAGGGAAATTCAACGTGCCATTATCATGTAATTACAGAGGCAGAGCCAGTGTTCACAGAGAACACAGCTAGTGCAAATTCTGATGAATGTAATAAATAAGTAATGCGGCAGGACAACAGGCAATTAAATAAAATGCAACTGTACTTATTTGTCATTTTGAAAATGGACATGCAGCACAACAAAACCTTTCATTGCTTGAGTGCTGGAGTGAACAACTACAGACTCTCTTTTTTTTTTTTTATTTCTATCCAAATAACTGTGCTTAAGAAATGTCAGTGCTTATAAATTAAGGTAATTTATTTGAAGACTTTGAGGATCATGAAAAATGAAAAATAATTTAATGAACCTCTTCTTTCCCTAGCCTTAATGCTGCTCTGGTGGCAAACTATTATGAGAGCATTGGAAATGAGTTGAGGTGTATGTGACAGCCTAAAGAGAGCCCTCTCCTCCCATCTTGTTTCCCCTTCCTCCCCATCCGCCTCCAGCTCAGGGTGGGTGAGTGGGGTTACCAACAGACACTAGCGTACCAAGTATATAGGACAGCGCCATTAGGGCATTAGTGCCGGTCAGCAGCCAGCCAGTTTGTGTGTGTGGTGTGTGTGGTGAAGAAATTGGGGATGTGCAATAACACCCTGAGGGAGGAGACACAATCTGATGCTGTGCTCGATTGGTGCATATTCTAAGGATGTTGTGGGACGGGAAGCAGCAAGGTGCCTCCAACTTATCAGTTACTGGACCTTGGGGTGTATTAACATGTATCTGCTTTAATGTAGATGTGACTTTACCTACACATGTGTGCGTAAATGGGAGTCTATTCTTTATCCGGCAAGTCCTGTAACCGCAAGGAATTAAACCAACAACCCCCCACCCCTTTTTCTTTGCTCAAACAGCACTGCTGCCACACTCACTCACACACACACACATGCCACTCTATGCTGTAGCCTTGAGCTACGGTGAGAGTGAAAGTATAAAGGGTTGTGACAGCTCTTCCTCTCTCTCTCCTCCACATATACAGTACAGCTACAGCACTGAGGGGCTATCTCTGCTGTGTCTGGAGCTGAGAGAGGGAGCGAGTATGATCTTCCCTGCTGTCTGGCCTGACTGATTCATGCCCATATTACCTGAGGGATTAGCTATTTCCTCTGTATAAATCCACTTTTGTGAGGTAATGTCTAGCATTAGCAGCGGGGGCTGTAGAGGGTTTTTGTTACACTAAAAATCTTCTGCCAAAAAGCATACAAGACTACCGTGAAATCCAAAAAGGAAGCATGTTACAGTATACTGCCATTTTCTCTTACTCTTGCTCTATCACGACTTGGCCAGATTTAGAATGAGATCATTCTCTGAAGAGGAAATGTTCATCTACTTTAACACATTTACGCTTTGAAATTAAAATTTCAAGGCTGAGTGTAATTGATACCTTGATTTGAATGTACCATTCAAACATGAACTGAGCTGGCAGATCAGGTATCGTATCCTATTTTGTCTTTAATTCGCTAAAGAAACTAAGCTGTAAGACCCACATCAAACAATTCCCGCTTTCTCCATTTTCTCTTTTTCATGAGCTGACCACAGACTCCGGCCAGATGGCTCCATGTTTGCGTACCTTGGTCCAGATCCCCCCATAACTCTTTGGCTTCCTGTTATCCCACAACTGGGCTTTCCGTCACTTTCTGGAAAAAAAGCATTTCTTTTGTCTCCCCACATAAAACCACATAAATGTTTGGGTCAACACAAACCTAGCGGCTTGTTTTTCCATCTTTGAAGGCAGTGTGGGGGGGGGATTTATAGCACATTGATATAATGCATCTACTTTTCTTCCCCCCTGACCGCTGCTTACACTCTCTTTGTTCCCCTACAACAAGAGGCTAAATAACTGTGTCCATATGTGGGAAGTAACCATGAGGAGGATGAAGAGGAGGATGCAGGAGGAGGGAGGAGGAGAAATGGGGTGTTTGGTTAACGGTTTTTGGCAGACCCAGGGAGATTTTCTTAGAGGGGGCAGACAGTGGATACCCCCTTGAGACACACACAGACACACACACCCCACATTACACAGGGATTGTTAAAATGGAAAGGTCATAGGGCATTCGAAATGAGTTATGCTCTTGATTCACTGTCCCATCGAGTGTGGAGTTTGAAGAAACAGAGACAGAAAACTGCAGATAGCAAGAGGAATAAAGTACTCATCACACACTGTTGTGGTAGAAAATAATGGCCAGAAAAATCAGTGTTAGGATCACTTTCTACTGGGTGCAGGATACCCCACCGTACCTGAGAGGGGTGAGGAAAATGATCTGGGTTCTGTGCTAGTTGTAGTTGCAGCTGAAAGTTCTAGCACCATGCACATAAAATCAATTAAGGTTTCGAGTTCACTTTGTAAACAGTGAAGAAGCGGTCATTTCTCTTTAGTTATTTTACACAACAAAGACAAAAAGGTTAAAGTTTTGTTATTAGGATCTTATGCAGTGTGTGGGTGCCCCAAGAGGATCATTTGTATGTATGAAGAGTCCTGGGTGTTAATGCAGAGCCGCAGATGTCATGTTCTTTCATGTAGGTGTAAAGCCATCAGGGGTGGGGGTGATGGTGGGGGTCCCTTGAGGTCTAAGGTCACTAAATCCCTTCATAAGCTATCACATGTGAAAAGGGAACAGAGAGTGTTGGAGGGTCAAGAGGAAACATTCATGAGGCAGCCATGGTATCATGAACTATTTCCTGGCAGATATAAAGTTAATCCCTCAGATTTAGCCAACAGTGTGTCTTTAACCAGATTACCTTCCAATAATCGGCTGAGGACTGCCGCAAATAATTCAGTTTGGTGCCTAGCCATAATAGTTTCATGACATCAACAAATCCTGTGATTCTATATAAATTATAATGTCTAATCTACAGTATATATGTAGGTACCAGACATCAGCAAAGCCAGGATCACTGACTGTTATCCTCTGGGTGCAGCACAATAGGGAATCATAATCTCAATTCCTTACAAAGGCATGGAGCTGGTGCTGAGCAGATGACGAGAGTGTGTGTGTGTGTGTGTGTGTGTGTGTGTGTGTGTGTGTAAAGGTTCATACATGCATAAATGGTTTTCAGTCTCTAGGGTGTTTTCTGGTCTGTGCCCCTCCACTGAACACATGTGTGAGGGTTCGGGCTGAGGGGTGTCAAGGCCAGACAGTGGTAGGGGGGTTTAGGGATGGGTGTGAGGAATGCAGAGTCCTGAGGGCAATGACGGGGATGGACTGAGGTGAACAGACAGGCAGCGATATGGAAAGACCCAAAACCCCCATCCAGAGCTCTCCCCATATGATCCCCTTCATACACCTCATCTGTCGGCCTCACACTTTGCATTTATTTATTCTCCCTTTCTCTTAATGCTTGGGTAATGCCAGCCGAAAGGCAAATGACTATAAATGGTGCATTCCTTTGCCATCTGAATGTGTGTGTCTGAGTGTGTGTATATGCACATGTCTGCACTTGTGTCTGTATGCGCACATGTAAGGGACTCAGGCGGCATGTATGCTAACTGGGGCTGGCTGAAGCTATGGGGGTGGTGGAAGAGCAGCGGGTGAGGAGGGCGGGAAAGAGGGTCACACATCAGCAGTTGTGTGAAGGCCTGCCGTCCCAACTTCCTGCCAGAGATCGGTCTGAAGGGAGGCCCTCCATAATTCAATAACAATAATCCCCAATGAAGGCCCAATAAAGCAGGCTGCTGTCGGGCGGAACTAACTGGCCGTGTGCCTCCTCCTTCTCCAAACCATCCGTCCATCACTGATTGGGGAGAGAGGCTGGGATGGGGAAATGAGGTAGCAGGGTGGGGGTCTGGGGAACAGGCCCAGCTGACATGCCGCCTGCAGCCAGCAGCCCGGCAGACAGACAGAGACAGAGACCCTGTCTATCCCTTCCTCCCTCCTCTCTAACCTACCCACCCTCCCTCCTGTTGATCCCCTCAGCCAACCTCACCCGGTCGGCCCCCCTGCAGAGCAGGAGACAGATCCGAGGAGTGCAGCTGCCTCCCATAGTTCCCCAGATGACTGAGCGGCCATGACCGCTAAGCTTGGCCTGCAACCCAATGCTCAGACGCACAAAATCACACATACACACACAGACAACTGACACCTAAGCAGACTGGGGTACAGAGCAGCGTGTCTCAGTAGGGTCATCTATTGATCATGTTTTGGTCAAATCAATCACCTACCCTTTAATGTGGTGTGACGGCTGATTGACCTCTGGAATCCATAACATTATTATTTATATTGGTCATGTCCCTCACATCCATGCGCCTCATACAGAGCTTATTTAGAATCATTATATTATAAGGTCACAAGATGTGTTATTATGGTTATTAGTGTCTAATGCATGTTGTGTGTATGCTTCTGTGTTTATTCTCCCTTTCCTGTGACTGTCTGCATAATGATACTTCATCAAGAGCCTATCTGGTTTATACTTGCATTGTGTTGCTGCAAGAGATGCACTGTATTATTTAGCTTTCCATTTGGTTTCTTGGTCAACAGTATCTTGGCAAGCTCTTTAGAGTTACTCAACTACGGCAACACAAACAATACTGGTCTCATCTAAGTGGCTTAGATGAGACCAAATTGTCTCTAATGCCTTCATAAGGCCTAGAGATGTTATACAGCAGACAACAAACAGTAACTAAGGTATAAGAATGTACTAATTAAAGTTAATTAAAGCATGGGACTTTCTCATCTGAGTTACAGCTTTGATCTTCCACAGGCAGCTAATTTGTTCTTTTATACATAGTGTGTGTGTGGCAAGACACACATTGTAACTGGTGGAAAAATGTCCTCCCTTTGGAAATTCAAACAAAAACTGAAATAGTATTTAGCATTAAATTTACTGGTAGTCTGATCGCCACCATTCAGCGGATTGTTCGTGGACATTCTTTGTAATGAAAAAGCTAAGAACTGCCATGACAAAAGAAGACGTCTGTCTATCTCTTGGATTCGATTATGTTTTATTTATTGGATGACTTCACAGATATATGGATAAAGCATATTCAATGATTTCATTAAATGTTCAACTTAGTCACAAGTTGTTTGTTAGAATCATTCTACAACTCTGGACAGCTGTCTTTCATAAATTAAACAAGAACTCTGGTATATGCCTCTGACAGACTGGTTTACTCTTAGCTGGTCGTCTAAGGGAATGAAGGCATCATTTTTAATGTCCAACATATTTCAAAATTCATGTGATGAAACAAAAACTTCAGATACAGTCCCTGAAGCCACATCAATCTGTGTAGTATGTGTATGTGATTTTAAATCATTTCTGCATGTGGGTGCATGTGTGCAGGTACGGTATGTCTGCATTTACAGCCATACATCTGCATCTCTATGTGTGTGTATGTGCATGTACACGCATGCCTTTGCTCCCGTGTGTGTCAGTGGGTTACTGCCTGTTGACAGATGAGAGCTGTGCTGTGAGGGGTCTCTGAGAGGCCTGACAGATCTGTGACAGAGTGTGCCTGAGGAGAGAGGCCTTCATGTTAATCCACTCTCATACATGTTAACTACACTTGGATAGTCCCATACTGAGCTGCCTTAACACAGCCTGGTACAGTTCGACATGGACCCCAAACCCCATGAGTGCCCCAAAACAAGCCTGCCAGAGTCAAAACCAACCTCTTCGTCACATCATACCACAAAAATTTGCAAACACAGACATGCACGCTAGCTCGCAAACACACAATCACTTACACACAGTGAAAGTCAAAGCAAGGCTGTCATTAAGCAAGCAGACTGGGAGGCTGAAAATACAAGCAGACACAGAGCTAACAAAGCAGTGGGGGGAAAAAAAGAAGACAGCTTGCTTAAGCTGTCTGAAATAAGCAGTTGTTGTAATGATGGGGAGGCCATGAACTAAGACTGTGTGAGAGAAAAAAGATAGTCACTTCGCTTTTTTTTGTTTTTTACTTGAAAGCTCATAAAAAGGAGTCTACAACTATTCTGACCAGCACTGAATATAACTGTTATGAGTGGCGCTGCTATGGGGGTGCTCTGTGATTGGTCACAGCTGGCATATTTGCATGGTGAGGACACTTCCTCTCTAGTGGGCTTTGTAGAGAATGGAGCAGAGTGTGAGGTGCTGGCCAAATGGGCACCTCATTTGGCACCAAGACCAACTCTGTTTAAATATAGTCTCTTGCCAGAAGCAAAAGAGAAGCCGAAACATCTTCATTCAACTGGTCCCTGAGCAGGGTTTTAGTGTCGCTTCATTACTTTCTGAGAGTAAATATTGAAAACAGCAGAGCCAACAATGATTCATTTCTCTTTACTGCACAGCGGGGTCAAAAGAACAGAACGGACTGAAATACTTTTAAACAAAACTGACAGCACATGAGATTTTAAAGCGCAGTCATCCAGAGTGTTTCATATTCCCAGTGATCCTCAACAAAGTCTGAACCAGAGTATGGTGGACTGACGTTGACACGGCTAGAAGGGGAAGGAGTGTTTACTTTAAGGAGCTGGGTGTGTGCTGTCTAATCCTCTTCTTGTGGGAACGTGTAACGCTGTCTGATACCTGTTAAGAGTGCAGACACGCAGAGGCCTCTGCGCTTTGCCCGTGGTCATGCCTCCGAATGGCTCTTCTAGGAGCGGTACAATAACTCATTATGAGTCACAGACAGTCTACAGTCTAACCCGCTACATTAATGGTGTAAACACAGGATATGGTGGTTGTGGTGGAGCAACACACACACACACACACACAAACACAGGCATGAACATACTCACACACTGTCAATTAGTGAAAGGAAGAGAAAGGGGGATCAGACTGTAAGAACAGGCCTCGGGCAGTTTTCAGTCAGACAGGGAGTGCTGACCAACACTCGAGCCACTGGATCTGACTGTACTAAGCAGACGCAAGACCATGCAATGAAAGGTTTTGACTAAGCTTTTCATGTAGTTTAGAAATGTAGTGCCCTGTATTTTGAATCGATGTTGTCTCTCAGCTCTTTTTGTTTTTAAGTCTCGAAAGGCCTTATCAATAAGAAAACATGGCCAGGACAAAGGCTTTGGGATGTGCCTGGGCCTGGGGCATTACACCAGCATGACTGGACAAACTGTGCTCCACATGCTGGCTGTTGTTTTGTATGTGTGTATATGCCACTGTGTGTGTGTGTATCGCTGTATAGCACTGCGCTCACACGCCTACTAAAAAAACTCATCTCGTCGTGCTGGGGCTTCGTCAGTCGATAGCAGCAGAGAGCTGAATGCAGCTACCGAAGTTAAGGCTTGCACGTCGGATGTTGATATTTTAATTACATCTTTGCTATTTGCATTTCACTGCCATTACTTGTGTGCCTCTCTCCTTCAGTCCCGCCGTCCCTAATGAAGAACAGAGAAATGTCAGGCAGCTTGAGAAGAGAGGAAGGATTACGCTTACGAGTTTGTCCCACGACAACATCACACAACAACCCTCCAATCATCCGAAGAAGCAGCATAATGAAGATGTGAGCTTCTGTAACAGTGCACACAGGTGTGTGTCCGCAGGTGTGTGTGTCTTTGCCTGTGTGTGTGTGTGTGTGAATACGAATGTGTGTTTGTCTATTTGAACGAAAGGCAGATTTCAACAGTCTGTACACTCAACAATAGGGCCAATCAGTCTCCAGGATCAGGCCTGATTAAAAGATGAGCTCACTGTAGGTGAGTATGTAGCAGTGATATCTCGCCAGGTGCACAATGAATTGCAGTTCATATAAAAATTCAACACGCTCATCAATTGTTTCTTCAAAGGCAGGCTGAGTGAACACTCGTGCTAAAACAGCGTAGAGAGCAAGAGAACAAGAAGCCATTTCCCAAAACAATCTGAGTGTTCCATCTTGATAGCCTTGAAAGGCATGAGCAGAATAACAACTGGCTGTGTAAAACAGTGCCATTCTCATTACCCTCTGTGGAGTGAATAGAAAGAAAGACTGTGAAGCAGGCTAATGAGCTAGTTAAGGTGGCAGTAAATGTCATTCCTCCTCTGGCAGGCCCCAGGCTGCAGTACTGCTACAGGCCATTACCTGGACAGGGACACATAAAGCTTGCATCAGCAGTTTACTGTACTGCCTGGCATTCACACACACACACAGACAGAAAGAGAGACAGACTACGAAAGGAAGAGAGAAAGAGCTGTATACATAGTGTAAGACCACAACCCCTCTATATAACATGCATTACATTAAAAGCCTAAGTGGATCATGTTGAGGAAAAAGTGCGTGAACTGAGGAGACACAGTCTTTAGTCGTTTTTAATCTTCTTTCCATTGACAGGAACTGTAATGAGTAAAGAGCTTTTCTGGCTGCCTTCCACTCAGGTGTTGACCGTGGTCTGCCGGCTTGTTAGCTGCTCGGCCACTTAGTTTGACCTTTAGTAATTTATTCTCAAGTCCATCTGGAAAGATTGGATATCCAAATTGGATCACTGTGAGTTAACTGAAGACTGAACAAGGACAAAGTCGGAAGGTGTTCAAAGTTTTGTCATGAACGGACAGTGGAGCAAATAATGTTTGTATTTGATGAATCAAGCCAATTTACTTAAGTCAGTGTCCTTTAAAGACGGACAGGGACATACATAAATTTTGCACGGTCAGTCGTTTGAAAAGTGAATAATTGTCTGCCTGTGGGTAAAGATGACCATGGTTAATTTCAAGGAAAAAGAGAAACAACTGGAGGCACAAGAACGGTGAGAGAAAATGAACTCTATCTAGTTCTGAATTTACTTCCTTTACCCAAACAAAGATCAGCTCATAAACCTAGAACACAAACAGCTGAGAGCAAAAAAGTACGTAACAGTAAATCACTGTCGGTTTAAATATGCCAACGCTATCGGTGTGTCAAGTGTCCAGTTTGTTTCACTCTGCTGATATTTCAGTCCATACCACCATGTCACATGGATGTGTTAGTTGAGCTCATTCGTGGCTTGGCTGAAAGTCACAGAGAAGCCAGCAAATTAACAAAGAACAAAATGATGCAAAATCTCTGAAATCTCTAAACTGTGTCTATGCACAAATGCACATACATGCACACACATACACACATTCTGCACACTTTCACACCTTGAACCCATGTGGACCATTAATCCGGCTTTTGTAAAAGGGGAGCCCTCCAGCACTTGCTCCAATCTCCGAGGGCCTCAAACAAATAAACTTACTTTGGTTTTAAATAAAGCCCTGAGCTTTAAATACACTCTGGCTCTGCTTCCCCACTGGTTTCAATACACCTCTAGGTTCAGCGTACGGAGTCGGGCTGCTGCCCATATGGTCCCTGCTGGATTAGGCTAAGAAGGCCGGCCACATAATGGTGAGGCCCAGGGAACCATTAAAAATCCATTAATTGTGAATTTTGAAGATCCTTACGGCAATGATATGCTAATATTTCTTAGCACTAGAGACAGACCGAAGAAAGAGAAGCTCCCAGACGCAATAGAAGAGAAATACGCAGAGTGAAGAGAAGGGTGAGAGAAAAAATGTGAAAATGGTGAAAAGAGAATCTATAGACTGTTCCAGGTCCCTGTAACTCCCTAACATCCACTTGTCTGCCAGACACACTCGCATACACACACAACACTGGGTGAGAAGGAGTACTGGAGAATAAAGAAAAGAGGAGAGCAGAGAATAGAGAAAACTGCAGGCAGCAGAAGACAAAGAGGTCAGTGTAGTGGAAAACATGGAGTCTGACATTAAAGTGATGCAGTTCAACTTACTCGCTTTAGCGCCAGAAATGCATGGTTGAGAGATCTACACGCACAGAGAGAAAAAGTGAGAGAGCAGGACAGACGGGGGAGAGAAAAAGTAAGAAAAAAGAAAAAAAAAAGAAAAAAAAAGAACAGGAAGTCACTGAAAATATTACAAAGATAGATAGCAAAACCATCCGCATATCTTTTCATCTGCCAATATAATAAAAGCAGTTGATAGAAATTTGTTTTGCGGCCAGGTGGCATGGGGCAGGGAAATTCTGCTTATCTCTGCATTCTTCTGTATTGCAGAGTGGACACGAGGAACATTAGACAGGCTAAGTCCCCACCAAGCAGATTAACCAGTGCCAGCCAGGGGACCAGAACACAGATTTGGGATGCATCGCCCAAATAAGATTTAGGCTTTTCACTGGCAATTACTCACAGTATACATTTCAATGCCTAACCTCGAATGCAGCTGATGCTGCCCTGGCTCTGAAAAGGACTTTGACTAATCTGGGACTCTCCACTGTACCACAAGCTTACAGTCTGTTTCCGGCTGAACAGAGCTGCAGTGTATACGGGCTGGAGCCGTTCATTTACGCTGTTTACGTTCACATCTCATCTCCCCTGATTTCCTTTAAAGTCAGAAGCAGGGCTACTTGGTATTCATGGAAAGCCACTTGTATATAATGTGAATATCATTATTTCAATGTGTAGTATACATGTCACATTACAGCACAGCTGACATGACAGTGAAATCAACACATCAGCATCAATAACCGCTGCAGCCACAATAAAGGAAGTACCGCAAAGGCCCAGCAGTCTTGCATGTTCAGTTCGTCAGTGTAATGAGTCCTTTCCCTGTGTGCATCCAGGATGCTGATGAAGGAAAAGGAGACTGGACTTGTCATTTCCCTGTTGGGCCCTCGGGAGCCAGGTGTCCCTCTTTAATGGAGGCATGTGGAGACTTACGTAGGTTAATGAGCTGTGCAGGCCCCAGAGGAGATAAGCATTATAGGCTATATGAGATCCCCTCTCATTCCTTCATCCCTCCATTTGTGTCAGACCCTGGGAGAGAAAGGAGGAACAAAGGAGGATGTGGTGGAATGGAAGTAGAGGTTAAAGAGAGACTGGGGGAGAACATAGGATAGAAAGACACAACCATCAGAGCCAAAAAGAAGGCAAGGTCTGCCAGCCTTTGAAAAAAAATTAAGGCCTGGATGAGATTCACTCTTAAGGTTCCACTGCCAAGCAAGGCCCAAATGTGGCAGTAAAGGGAAAGCTGAGTGAGAGCAGGTCTAATCAGAAACAGATTCTCTACGACAACAAACCAAACCACACACACACACAGGAAAGTCGACACTTTACATATTAAAGCTCGGCAGGGAGGGAAAAAGCCTGTGGAAACATCAAATTGTAATGAGGAACAGGCTCAGCGAGCACATAAGGGATAGAAAGGAAGAGACAGAAAGACAGAGAGATGTAATGATGGCGAAGGAATGAGAGCTTTTAAATATAATGTAAGCCCAAACTGCAGATGTCCTTTGAGCCTGTTTTAAGAGTGTTTGTTGTGGAGTTGTACTGTATGGCTTTACTACGTTCCTCTTTTTGTCTTGCTCTCAGATGTGGCTTAGTCTTTTGTTTGGCTGTCTGTGGCTGCATGACTGTATGTGCTACAAACTGAGCATGAGCGGCCGTCTGAGCGTGCTGAGCCATGCTAAGATGCTGCCAAAAGACGAGAGAAGCGTGAATGTGTTTATATGCGTTTGGTGTTCAGGTGGTTTGAAACAGAGGATGCTGACAGATGAGAGAGGTGCAGTCGAGGAGAGGAGGAAGGAGGAAAGAAATACAAGGAAAAGAGGAAGGATGAAGGAGAGACATGGGAAGATGAGTTGAGGAGGAATTGGGGGAAATAGAGGTGAGAGGAGATAAAGCTGCAACAAGGAACAGACGGGGGAGAAGGGAGGTGCTGTGACCAGGTTTGTGCCCAGGAGCAGAGAGCATAGTATGGTTTGTGGCACAGCCGATGGAGAGGCAGCCTCACATTCCAGGCTTGATCCTGTATAAACCCTGTCTGTTACTGCAGATCTGATATGGAAATAAGAGGCCAGATGGGGGCTTCCACTGGCCTTATAAGGGATTGTGGCTTGGCCTGGATGGATCACGGGTGAGAAGCCATGGAGAATGAGAAAGAGAGAGAGAGAGAGAGAGAGAGAGAGAGAGAGAGAGAGAGAGAGAGAAGGGCAGAGGCATGAACGGGCATTTGAGAAAAACAACATGAGACAACAGAGACAAAGATGCTGAAAAGTGGATGCGGAAGAAGAAGAGATAGAGGGAATAGTTACAGACAGCAGCAGTGATGAAGAACGAAAGAGAAAAAAAATGGAGAACCAAACCCAGACGCTGCCTTTCTGATGATATTCTTGTTTTTCTGCCCCTCTGATGTTGTTTCAATGATCTCTGGTGTTTGAAGAGTGGCTTCATCGGGGCCCAAGAACAGAAACAATTTCCTCCTCATCACACAATAGCAAACTTAACAATAGAACCCAGCACAACTCGATTGGTACAATTCATCCTGCTCCCATTGTATCAGACTGAGTCCCATAGGTCCACTTTACAGCAGGTTTTTTTCTCTGCTGTCACAGAGAATAACTTCGCCCTTGAGAAAGACTGCTGATGCAGAAAAGCAAAACTCATTGAACAAAAGGAAAGATGTTTACCATGTTAAAAGCCTTGGCTGTAGTGATCACAAATGAATTCAGTAAAATTCATGTTCCACCATCATCTGTTTCCAACTGAAGCTTAACAAAAACTGTGTTGGCATACAGTATCTCTTCATTCTACTCCCTTTGCTCTGCAGTTTGTTTAGTATTAACAACATTTCCTAGTCAAGATGTTCAGGCAGTGGGAGGCAACAACCTGCTGAGAAACCTGATCAGCCACACTAATCTGATCAGCTGCACTTTGTTCAAGTGTGTCTTATTTAAAGAGGACAGCACTCCCAGCGTGGCGTAACCCAAACACCGTCCTATCCCCTTTCAGCCGAGGATCCTGGGGAGCCGACACAGTCATCTGATCTCCCACACCTTCCGATCCAACCACCCCCCACCCTCCAATCCAGCTCGCAGCCTAAACACAACATACCTGCACCCAAACGTTCACCCAACCACAACAATCCGGGCTTATTAGGATGAAAACTCATGACACAAGTGTTTCTCGTTTCCTAATCAGTTGGAAGGCAAAAAGCCCCCCCTCCTCCCCAGTGTGTATGTGCGTGTGTGTGCATGCATTTGTGTGTGATGAAACACTCTTGAAATAGAGTGAAACACATAGTGTCTTTTGAATGTATGATCAAGGGAGTTTTCACACACCTCCCTCATACAAATAAGTGAAATTTGTATGTGCGCCACACCAAAGAATATCATGCCCCGGTGTGCGTGTAATAAAACACACACCTCCAGCTGCACATACTGTGTGCACACATGTCAAAATTAAAGAGATTCATTATACACTGAAGGCACAATACCATAGGGAAGCAACATGCAAATGATGTAGACAAGATCTCTGCCTTCTAATCCCCAAAATTAACCAATACAGGACTAGCGTAAAACCGGTTTGTCTGTTTTTCTGCTAATTCATTATCACAGTCAGCTAATATAGGCCAAACACATGCACACAAACACAAAACGCACCTCCTCTATCCATACACCCCACTGAGCCAACAGCTGCTTCCAGCAGCACCAAACTGTGGCTGCCAAATACACCAAAACTCTTAACGATGACTGACGGTAACATGCTATTCCCCACAGAAAGGCTTAACTCCCCTTTTAAGCGGCGTAAAAAGGAGGAATGTGGAGATGGTTTGCCGCTGTGCAGTGATTCCATCAAATCATCACCTCTCTGCCTTGACTCCTAATCCAATCTGACACAGTGCACCCATGTCGCCAAGCATTGGGATGCTTCAGCCCTGCCTCCAGCCATGACCCTCACCTTTAGTCAAGTTACCAGAGGCCCAGATAATGTTTTCCCAACCGCTAACCATTAGGGTTTAATGAATAGCAGCAGTGGCTGAGCTGACCTGTGGCTGGAAGAGGCCTCTGGCTCCTGCTTTCTTCTTTGATATCATGACCTTGTTAATGCCCTCTTGGTGGCCTGGCATGGGCTTTTTGGTGATGCGGGTGCTTTTCACGATCGCACACATGCCCTCGCTCCTTTCCTCCCTCAGTGCTTCACTTGAAGAACAGAGAATCTGTCAAGCAGTCTCTCCACCCCATACATTCTTACATATCCCATATTTTACATGGACTACATTTATTCTCTATTCTGTAGCTCCATTTTAACAATATCTCGTATCTGTGGCCTCTCTCACTCTACGTTGCTCTATCTGTCACTATTTCGATGGTACCAGTCAGGGTGTGTTGTGTAATGCCATTATATGGTCGTGACATTGAGCTTTATGCGACTGCTCCAGGGGTCAGATGGTGGCCTGCTCTCTGAAAGAGATATTGAAAGGGAGCTACAGCCTTATACTCATAGATATTGGGTGAATGTAAGGCGAATGGTAAATGTATAATTCAGATTTGTCTTTCTTGGTAAAAACATGAGTGAAGTTTGAGTGAATGCTCTGGCTGGCGAACACCTCACAGTGCACACTGTCTTCCAAGCTATGCAGAAGAAACAACGCAATCCCATTAAGACCAGAGCTGTCTTTGCTGTACGGCTTGACTATTAAGAGGGAGTCCAGGCTGACAGCTCTGTTTGATGACAGCACGAGGCCAAGACCTGACATACAGCTGTCAAGAGGAAGAGATGCCCCGTGTGTGTGTACGAAGGCGCACAAGTGAGGAGCAGGTAAGTGAGTGAGCGGAGATTACCAGTGGCTTGAAATATTATCACATGCTATTAGCACTGTATCACTATTCATTAGACTGATGGCTAGCTGGAGTTACTTGACAGCCCTGCAGTAAGAGGGTGAGAGATAGAGAGAGTGAGAGACAGAGAGATAAATGAGGAGATAGAGTGTGCACGGAACAAAAGCAAAAAGGAAATTGGAGCAAGAAGAAAATCAGGGAAAATGATAAAGGCCCGCTTGCCTCGATCCTTCACTGTCAGAGTTTCAGCATCCAGGTTTCAGAGGTAAACAGGAGTATCTCATGGGGAAACAGGACAGATTGTGGCATTTAATGTTGCAACAAGAAGGAACACGGCATATTACTATTCTTCCTAATTCTTATTATCATTCGTACAAAAAGCATATATCAAAAAACGATGTACGTGCAGCCCATAAAAGCTTCCTGTAAATACTGTGTGATCATAGAAATACATTAAACAGCGCTGTCACCCAGACAAGCTTAACTCTAAGGGCCCTGATAACTGCTGTTGTCTTGTATGAAGTAGGAGACAGAGAAGCAGTAAAGCTGTCTCCCTATCAGACAGAAACATTAGTCGCTGTCACACTCAGTTTGCCTTCGCACAGACAACAGTTTAGTATATCATCAAAGCCAAAACAATTCTCATTTCTGAGATCTATTGGCGTTGTACCACTTAAAAAGGCTCTTGAAGTGGAAGCACACATTTGCAAAGTAGATGAGACGAATGCTGTTTGGGTTGCTTGAGTAATCTAGAATCATTATGCACACTATCAAACACATAAACAATGCATGTTTTCCTTTTTTCACTTCTTCTAATGAGGATAATCATTATGATGCATGTAAAAAAGGGGGAATTCATCAAGAACTTCAAAAAGATTCCCTCAGTTGTGGGCCACTGTTAGAGTTTCTGTGCAAGTTTACAAAGTACTAGTTTGCTCACTCCCCCTTCTTCTTATTCCCCCTTTTATCTAATTTTGGACCACTCAAAGAGCCAGCAGTAATGAATTGGCTAATCACAGTTATCTGGCCCATTCAAGTGCTTTATAAAGCAAATCAATAAAGCTTGGCACCGAGCCAGCCATCCACTTTGACAGACGCTGCTCGCTAATCTATTTCTGTGTTTTTTTTCTGTCCTAAAGATGTTTACTCGTTCTCTGTCTGTCCCTTTTCTCTCTGTGTACTTCAGCAAGGTCAGCGGGGAAACTGAAGACGAAAAAAAAAACTTACACACCATGCCAGCTGGCAACTCAGAGGACAAAAGTCAAGCACTGAGTACTTAGAGTTCATTTGACAGAGGGAGAAATTTTCTCTTTGATTGGTAAAACTGTTGGAAGTCATTGGAGCTCTGAGACTTACACCTCAGGCAAGAAAAAAATAACAAGGCCGACACCCGTTCTCTTCTGTTTCCACAGTAACAGATCAATAACAGCGACGCAACAACTGATAAGAATTTCTATGAATTTCAAATGTTCTCCCTGTGGTGCCTACATTGGCTGCAGACTAAACAAGAATATTGATAGGCTGTGAGGCCTGGCCTCCCAACACTGCTCCCTTGCATAATGTTTTGGGCATATTTTTCTTGTGTTTTTATTGCACGTAAAACATTCGATTGCCAGGATGTGTGGGCTAGAAAAACCATATTCATAAGAATGGTAAAGGCCACTTCTTACTAAAAGAAACACTTGGGAACATTCAGCCTTTTTTCAGTTGTTTAACCTTTTTTGCCTAACCAGGAAGACATGGATTTGGGTAGTCACGTTTGATGTGGCATCCCACTCCTAATGACACTACTGCTCCCAACATTGGAAAAAAAACACACAATCCACTGGCACAGGCATAGTGTGACTCTCAGGTTCTGTATGTCAGCAAGACAGGGCCAAGATCTATCTCCTCTTTTCCCTTTATGGTCCTCAGTACTTCCAAACACGAGAACATTGGCATGGGCAAAGCAAAGAATTCTGCCATCAACTGAATTTGTGGCCCAATCAGCAACATAATACGCTTAAAAAAAACCTGCATTATAGCAATACTCTTTCTTCACATAGTCCCTGGTGAGAAGTGCCTCTAATCAACAATGTGTTAATTCTTCTCGCTCATGAAGTTAAGGCCAATTATGGGACACATTCAAGAGAGTTGTTCCCTATAAAAAGAGAAGGCATTGCCAACAAAAAATCTAATAAATAAAATCAAGTTGCCTGCAAATAAATAACTGTGATAAATTAATGAATAAGTAGTGCAGAGCGTGTTTATGGACAAATGTGATTCTGTCTTTGTGTCTTTTGGGATTCGGTTAGATTGGCATAGATGCATACTGCCGCACATCTTTCAGCTAAATTAAGCCTACATGTATAAAACCCATCTGTAGTAAAATGTATGCACTGTATGAGTATTTGTCTCCTGGTGGTAGATAATGAAAAACGTTTCCTTCGAGACACTGGCAGAGAAAAGAGCAAGCAATTAGAGGAAGAGAATGGAGAGGGAGAGCGATAGAAGGAGAGAAAGCAACAGAGAGCTGTTTGAATGTGATTAATGAGATCACTGCAGGGTAGGCTGTGTCACTGTAATAGTCTGAGCAGGGAAGAGAAGGAGAAAAAGACTGAGAGACCGAGACAGAGAAAAGGGACAGAGAGAAAGAGAGGAATGAGGGAGAAGACGGAGAGAGAAAGAAAATGAGAGGGGACAGCCGAGTGGACTGACCGGATCACATTTAACTCACTGCTATGAAAAGAAAGAGGGAAAGAGACACAGAGAAGGAGAGAGAGAGAGAGTGAATCAGAGAGACCAAGAAGGAAAAGCAGATATAAGGCTCGGATGAATGGACCAGCAGGAGCTCTCAGTCTTCCTCTGGCCTTTTAACAGTGAAGGGTTTAGAGAAGCCTGGACCAGGTCTGGCAGATAGAGAGGCTTGTACTCTAAAGACAGCCATGAAAGACACAGGCTGCTACAGACGCCTGGGGCTGCCGCTGGTCGCCTCTTTATCTGATTCGCGGTTAAGGGCTGAGCAGGAGGGGGTCAAGTGAAGGCCAGGTTCCTAAAGGTCACACAGACATCCTACCAGTGCAAAGCTCAATGAACAAGCTGTAGATTAGCTGTAGATGGTCTATAGATGGTCATGGTAATTAAACACCTATGACAACTAGCTCCAAACACAAACACTCACAGCCCATAACCAAACATGCGCATTCAAATAAATTCAAAGCACAAAACGCTGCCATTCTTCCAGACTTAAAATCCCACAAAAGTATCGAGTGTGAAGTTGCATTACCTCAAAAAAGCGCAATGTGCATTTGAAAATATAATACTATAAAAATCGTTTCTACAGATAGGATGGAGGCTCTGCTGAAGTTCTTCATGGATGTTCAGTAGAGCTCAGACCACCTGCTGATCAGAGGGTATTCCCCACAAAGCAGAAAAATGCCTTTAAAAAAGCACTTCACAGAACTGTAAGATAATATTCACTGGTCATCTCGCCTTGCTGTCGATGTTAGAAGGACAACTGACTGTCTCTCTGTGAGCTGGCATCCACGATCGCCCTAAGCTCCAGGTAATGACAGAAAACACAGTTTACCTTTCTGCAAGTAGTGATGGTTTTACTGTAGGACATTTGATTCAGCCTCTTTAAGAAAGTGCTGCAGGTTGTGTTGGGAGGGAAAATGCTCTTTTACTTGCAAAAGTACTTTCTGCAGGCTACGCTTGGCTCCCAGCTGTTGCCGGTGGGCAAACTGAGGCTGTATCACTTAGTTTAACATGATTAAAAAGATTGCAGGCAATCTAGCAGGGAGAGTCCTGAAGATGGCTGTAATAGACACATATTGGCAGCTGTCATTTCAACTAAAAACGCTCCTTATGTCTCCGTGCCACTTGTCAATTTGTCATTTTGCACGGTTGGAAATGTTGCCTGCTTCATAAACAGGTGTATTGAGTATGGTTTTCATTTAATTTTAAACAAACACAACACAACACAAAACAAAGACAGTGGTTAAACAAAAGGATGCAATTATTTGTTCTGTGTGGGATTAATTGCACCACACCATTCAATCTGAAACAAAGCGATGCAATGGTTATTATAGAAGGCATTCAGTGAGAAATAACAATTTCTGAGTATGATGATTGGAAACAAATTCCACCTGGTGGCAACTGTGACTACTTTACTTATAATTGTATTTCTTTTCATGTCAGCTCAAGGTTAATGCAAGTCATGCAGTGACAATGGAGATGTCTAATAGAGCCATTAAAATGATTAATTCTTTTTGCTTTTTAGGCTGTTTATTTGCAATCCCATGAGGAAGCACTAATGACCACCTGGAAACATCAACTGAAAGTTGTTAATAAAGTGAAGTAAACAGGGTTCATGTTCATATCATACTTCATATATCATAATAGTGAGTGTGTGTGTGGTGGTGTTGGGGGTGCAGTTGACAGGACACCTCAGTTCTGCTCTCTACCATTGTGTCTCTTCATCTCTGTCCTTTCCCACCTGTCCTCCACTATATACCAGTTTCCTTCTCCATTACTGGGTTGAAAATCATCCGGGTGGTCTACAGCAAACATGGAGTCCTGAGAAAAATTTGCTTAGCTGATCCCTCACTTCTACATAAAAATCCAGGTCGCATCAAAGCTGGGACTGAACAAGTCGAGCAGGTGAGCAGCCTCTGGGTTGACAGACAACAGAGTGGCAAGGCTCTCAGATCACATTCCCTCTGAGGGCGACCAGTCCAAGGACTAACTCTCCCACTGGGGGGTGAACCCAACATAGAGGGGTGAGAGGGGGGTTGGAGGAGGGGTGTACCACTTGTCCACCACAGCTCTGTTGTAGCAGCTGCCTGCATTTATTAGCCTTTCAAGTCCCCAACACTTCATGCCCTACAATCAGCTGCTACCCTCAGTACTGTCTGAGAAGCACACACACCCTTGCTGCTATTCAGGCCAGTGTGGGAGCCAGGTGAGTCCGCATTGCACCCTCTGCTACGTTAACTAGTTCAACAGGACTTGTCCTGTGAAGCACCTGAACCAGCCTTTCAAGTTGTCCCCTTCAGCTGCCTGGGGCATCATCCAAACCAATTCATAATTATCCATCAGGGCATGACGAGAAGAATTAATTAGGCCGAAAACAGCACATGATCAAGAGCCGGAAGACATTATTTTTAACCACGGTTTACTGCTGATACAACCCACCACTTATTGACCCCTGACATTCAACACTAACTTCTACTGGCATAATAAGCATGCAGGCAAGTCAAAATATTGAGGAAATCTTAGCTTGAAACTACAGGAATTGTTATAAAATATATATATTCATGTCAAGATTTCATTGTTCAATTACATATTTGATAAGTTAATAAATTATCCTATATAGACCCGAGTAACTCTGTTGAATGTAGAAAGCAGGAGATGATGACATGTGGGAATGCATCTCTTTGCTCTCAGGTTTAACAGCTCTTAACCCTGCCGTTCTGTATGGGAGAACTGGGATGGAGGATGTTCATTCTCACTGTCTGTGCATTGACTCTGATTGACAGGGGAATCCTGAATGTGCCTCTGCTGAGCTGGCTTTAACCTCCTCATTCATCTATTGCTGGGATGTCTTTCAACATCCAATTTTACATGTGCAGCCGTGCCCTCCATCTCCATCTATATCAAAGGCAGTGCTCCCCTCAGCTCCTCTCCTCCTTAATGCCGCTGTTGCTTCCCACCAATCCCAGTCCCCGTGTGGGATATGTCTGTGCTTAAGCATAAAGTGAACCACACACAGCCAATTCCAATTTAGATGATGCAATTCTTGGGTAATGTGTATCCAGAATAAACTGCATAGCAGATTGCCTATCTCTATAATTTGACCCGCAAGCCATGTAGCAGTCTTATGGTCTCCGGGTACATAAGAGAGATAACACAGATGATGGAGCCTGGTGAGTACAATATACAGGCCAGTGAGTATCAATGCAAATCTAGGTCTGGAATTTAAATAGGACATTAAATCATGGGCAGGAATACAAGCTCACTGGAACATTATGTTAGCTGAGAGCGGACTAAAGGTCTAGTTTTGGTCCTTTTTGGTACTGACTGCTTTCACTGTAGCTAGAAAAAGGCCTGGAATATTGATTGCCCCCTAGCAGCTTTCTGCTGAGGTGAACATCTGCTGCCCTCCACAATCAATCATTGACTCCAGGGGTGCCACCCAGAAGTCCACAACCAGTTTCTGAAAGCCTCATGACACTCTGGCTACACATTTATCACAAAACGCTTATATGATAGTACTCAGTCTCAGTCTAGGTCGAGAATGAGAATATTCCATTCCAATATTGCACGAAATACAGAATTATTTGTTTGATCATACATCACACAGTACAATGTACAAACACTTCTAATATACTGTATAAGCTCACAGCTGTAGTGCTAACGTTTCAACTACATATATGCATTCTCCTCACCTTAGTGTCTACTTACTCCCCCACCCTCTTAGCCCCTCTTCCTCAATCAATCCTCAGCAAAAGCCGGCCACAGGCAGCTGTATTCGCCAACACTATCCCTCTTGCTTTGCCATGCTCCAGCAAAGTCCAGGAAACAGCAGCATATACAGGAGCTGGTCTGTAGGAATTGTGAGAGGATGGGTGTGGGGGGGAGGGGGAGCAGGATTGAATGGAGAAGTGGGAGATGGAGTGCAGGGGAGGGGGGATTCTTTGGGAAGGGAGCCAATCCAATTACAGGCAACGGTGCAGCCCTGGTTTCTTTGGCGGCACTAAATTCACATTTCAACGGTCTCTTCCTCCCTCCCCTAGTACCTTCCTCTTTCTCCTTCTATCTCTGCCTCTTCTTGCTACTCTTTTTCTTATTTTTTCTCATCATGGCTCGGACTCACATGCCCCAACCGTGCATCCCCACACACACACCACACCCTGCCCTTACCCCATCAGTCTGTCTCTCTTGGCTGCATAGAAGACGTAAAGGTATAGAACTGTATCACCAGCAAAGCATCTTGTCTCCTTATAGCTGTGTCATGCTCAGATCTGAAGGAAGCCTGCAGCCTTCCCAACCTTGTGTCTCACACAACTAGGAGCTTATCAGCTTTCAGCAGAGGAGTTACAGTCGGGGCTCCTCAGGTCACCCTATCCCTCTGCCCTCCCTGTGACACCTGAGGGAGTGAATGGATAACACCCTCAATGTAAACACATGCATATTTCAGACACTGAAATGCAGGCAGACACCTTAACAATGAGAGTGGACAAAGCAGTCCTTCGTTCTACCACTATTGTCATGTAACATAATTGATTATTCATTACCCATTAAAAAAGTAATGCTTTCTTTTCCCACATTGGTGCAGACTGCTACAGTGGAAGGCTAATTGTGGTCATTCTCTCTTTCATGCGCATTAGGTGGACAGTCAGTGATTGTTGAATCATGTGCCTGCATGCAAATCATCACTAGTTCTTGTCCAATAATGTACTCACATGCAATTTTCTTGCATGGTGGTGGCAGCGCCTTGTGTAATCACGTGATTTCAAACAATTCAGGTTCATATAAAGTTCAGAAACAGAGGTGAAAATTTGAAATCGGAATAGTGTGCAATTGTAGTTTTTGCTCCATGCTGATCGACTTAATGTTTTATTTCTCTTAACATTGAAAAGTGTTTCCTCTCATGCCTTCAAAACACATAATGTTGAGGACTAGTTTTCATGCCATTGTTCGCTGAGTATCATCGTGGCATTCAGACTACTTCTTCCAGGAAGTAAACTTGCTGCATTTTCTCATTTGGGTTCCCCCGTCGTGAGAGAATGATGACTAATTATCAGCTAACTGACAGCAAAAGAGATGATACTAATTACTGGGAAGTTTGCTAATGTGTTCTGTTAGTGCAAGTGGTATTGCTAACTTATTCTGTTGTCATGCGGATCAGTCTCTGTGGGTGAGAGCTCTACAAGGTTTTCAGCTCTGACCATTAGACAGTGGAAGTCATTCTCTCAGTGCCCTTCTCATATCATGGATAATTCCTCCCTCATGTTAGCGTTACTGTGGTTACAGTCATGCCCCTCTGAGGTGCGAACATAAGTACACACCAGCACGCAAGGCTGTTCTGCATGGACTGAGGGCAGGCGGCAGCTACCGACGAGAGTGTGGAGGGAAGCAGGGAGATAAACACAATGTGCAAGCAATGGCAATACAGCGGAGAAAACACTCCTTTCTGTCTCATCGAATTTAACCAAGTAGAAAAAGGTGTTAAATTATTAAACAGCTAAAACAGGGATTACATCAAATGAATATTCTCTCCACTGCAGCCTGATTGGTGTATTGATTTAATTGTGGAAACCAAAATAACCCAGGCCAACGCCATTTGCCTTGTATTGCCAGGATTGTATTGTATTGAAATAACAAGGCAAAAGAAGAGGAATCAAATTGGTTTCAGCAACTCTCTCTTTCATTTCAGTACCTTCCACTGAGCTTCATGCAGCTGTTAGTGGGGGGAGGGGCAACTGTATGGCACACCTGCTGTCAACACCCGCACGTGATGAGGAGCCGAGTGAATACTGACTTCAAGCAGCTGCCTAAATGTAGTCTAGAAAGGCACCTCAGTATGCAAGACAAACAACTATTGTGACACAATGCACCCACACAAACACACATTATTTACATTCAAACACATCATTACCATTATAACATTTGGCACACAGTCGGAGTATCAGCTTTCTGGGGTGACGTCAGAGCCAAAACAGTGCAACAACTCTTCTAAATTAAACATAGATATTTCTGATTGACAAGCTCGCTCCTCATATCATCCGAACCCAGAGCACAGCCCTCACTTTCCTCACTGTTCAATCCTGTCACAAAAATCTCATCTAATACCTTGTTTCCTGTGGCTGGGGTGCGAAATATATCATTATTAACAGGCCAGCAGCCCTTAACCCTCTATGGTGTCTGTGTTGTCTAACCAAGACTAGGAGGTTTAGTGCATGGGCCTGCTCTCCCTTTAGCCTCTTACTGGGCCACAGGCAGAAAGGTGCCTATTAAAATTAATGGGCCAGTGCAGGTTATTCAACGCTGCGACACCAGAGCTCACTTAGCAAGGAACTGGTAATGACCACTACAGTGAGCTAGCCGTCGCCATTAGCTCTCTCCGACACTTTGACAGGAGGCATTAAATATTAAGAAGATACGTTTCCCTGTGACCATGATCCATCTGCACGGAAATAGGACCACTTCACAGTGTCTGTATCCCATGGACCGCTGAGTCCATATGTATCACAGTGATGAAGTCAGCAGAAACCTCCAGCACAGGCCTTCCACTGCCGGGTGGGAAGAGGAAAGGAGCTGGTACTCACCTTCTTTAGACGTCCACTCTTGGTGCCCACAAAGGCTACACAGTAGCCATTGTAGACATAGGAGGTGACAGAAGTCATGCGGTCCCGAGTCTCGGTGTAGAGAGTGTGACCGGTCACCAGCTGAGAACCACCAAGTGGCTGGTTGATGTCCAGACCACAGAAAGAGTCGTCAATGGGCACCGGCTACAGACAGAGAGCAAAGCAAAAGTTAAAGAAAGAAATATGACAAGAGAAGAAGTGATACTGAAACACAGAAAAGCATTAAAAGAAAAAAAGGTGAGACAAATGTATCACATTAAACATAGAAACCTTGACCTGAAATGTACTGTAGGAGGAGTGACAAAAATACCTCAGAGGCGAGCCAGACTTACAGAATAAGACATTAGGAGAGTGGAGAGGCTGAGACACAGAGTATTATAAAAGAAGACAGCTCAGTAAGGAGGAAAGATGAAGGTGACAGAGTGAGACAGAAGGAGAGCGATGGTCAAAGTTGTGGAAATAGTGGCAGTGTAAGAGAGTGTCTGAGTCGGAAATGAGGAGGTGAGAGAGGTGAGTCCGAGAGAGAGAGAGTTCAGAGCGAGGTGGACGTGTGCGAGTGAGTCTCCCAGCCAGACAAACGTTTGCCTTTCTGTTCCACTTGGCAGACATGTTTCAGCTCCGCCTGACTGGGCTCCACCTTGCTCTCACCGTGGCTCATTACCCTGGCCTATCATCACACCTCTGCAGGAAGACACATACTGCATGATAACTATGTGCACTGGCAAACACAATGCATGATAACTGTGCAACCCCGAAATATGCGTGTAAGCAAAGAGGCTGCAATGAACTGTATTTACCCATTCATTAGAAAATAATCACTACAATAAAGTCTCATTAAGTTTGACTTCAGTTCTTAGGAAAAGTTGGGCGTGATTATAGTGTATATATCTTACAAAAATTGCTCCGTGTGAACACTTAAGGAGGAGGTGAATGAGGAGGAAGACAGTGGTCTTTCTGGTCTTGAATCAGGTCAGCTGAGACAGTCTGATTGGCAGTGGCCTCAAAGTGCCATGTGGAGTAAGTGAGATGGCCAGGCAGGCTGATACCCCCCTCTCCTCCCATGTATATATCCTATAGGCTTATTCGTCCTCTGAATATATAACCCCCTCCCTTCAACTCCAACTCATTAATTCTCTTTCTGTCACTATATCTATCCCTCGTCTGTCTCCTCTCTGTCTCTGTCTCGGTCCCTGTCAGAACCGTAAGCAGACTATGTTGAGTGACATTTCCCACTCTGGGAAGCAGCTCAGCTTCTTGCTTTTACTATGGCTGTAAAACCTTGCAGTACTATGCAGAGTTTCATGAGCAGAGTAAAAGCAATAATGCTGACAGGGAATAATTGCCTCTCTTCTTATAGTCACGCCCCTCCTTTATGGCATTTCCTTTTATTTCCTTTGCCCAAAATAGCAAAGAGTGCAATGGGGTAGTCCACTGCAGTATTTAAACAAAAAAAAAACAGGTAAGCTTACATTATTCTTTTCTCTTATGGTTCGAAAATCAAATGTACCATTGTAACTACTTAATGCTCGCTTTGAACATCAGAATAGAATGAATCAGATGGGAAAACTAGCAGCTATCTGGAGAAACAGCCATGACTTCCAGACTTTGGCTTATCAATAGCTACTCCCCCAAATGCGTGCAGCTATTCTGCATATGGTCTGTTGGGCTCCATAGCATTTGGTTCTGATTATATCTAGATTGTTTAGATGATGTACGCTGAGCAGCCTTGGCAGCCAAACCAAATCCCCCTAGACTCCATTTGGTTAAGCATTCTTCTGCACCTTGTTGCAGATTTTTTTTTGTTTTGTTTTTTCTCCCCTGCCTTATCACAGATCTTGTGACGAAATGTAGATTTGTCACGACTCAGTCTGTTTCACGTGATACAAATTACACTGATTATCTTTGGCCTAGCTGTGGAGAGACGAAAATAGATCCAAACCGTCCTTATCGAATAACTCGCAATGCAGTATAACATTAAATCTATGCTGAAAAACAGTTGCTACCCTGGCCTGCTTCAACAGTTGACTACATAATCTTGTTAAACAATGACACAAATTGTTCCATTTGGTGTGGAATTTGAATGAAGGATGAATTTGATGTGACAGGATATCCGCTCTCAGAGTTTCCCTCCCGAGGGTGTATCAGTGTTATCAATACTAGCTCTCCTTTGCTCTCACGAGTGGTTAATTAGTTGGTGGGGCATGAGGAAAAGGTAAGACAGGATGATAGTGTCGGTAAGAGAGAAACACACAAACACACAGCCTGATACAGAAAGAATCTCATCATGGTTCTCCTCCTTGGGAGTGACTACAAAGATGGTGTGAATCTCCAGATGGCAGGAGGCTGGACTGCTGGGTGATAAATCTTTGATTGGCTGCTGTGTCTGAATCCCCTGGCTCAGCCTCAGCTCCATTCCCAGCCTTAGCCTTGGCCTGCATGTAAGCGTACACACAGTGATATGTCTGCAAGAAGGGAATGCGGGCTGGGGGTATAATTAAGGTTCTCTACTTTGAGCTCACTGGCTACCTGCTGTTAGTAATGGACCAGGGGAAAGGCACTGGAACTGTATGTGTAATTTAGTCCGAAACCAAGCGAGGTACAGTTAATAGTTAACAAAAAATACAGTCTCTCAGGTTGGTCTAATCTTGATGCACCTCATATGTTGATGGATCTAAGACATTGGCACTCTAAAAATATCGCACATAGAGATTCGGGAACATATTTATTTAAGAAAAATAAGATGTGAAACACGTGTGCACTTTAAAGGAGCCTCACTGCTTGAGTTGGGGATTTAACAGCAAGCAGCCAATGTTAGCATGGTTGACATATCCGGTTGTTAAATGTAATTTGTATAGGCTTTTAGAGTTCCTCATCCAGTGACGTCTATCTGCATAATCCATATTATACTATGGATTTATTGGCTGCTCAATGAGCATGAGGACACGGTCTTAAGCACTGTATTTTACATCTTCTTATCTCTGTGGCTACACACATAAAGCTTGCGTATCCTCGGTGTATCATGTGAAAGGAGGGCTGAACGTTATTCGCAATGCATGCCTTGCGCAATGGTGCAGCTTTACAGGTAATGGCTGGCACTCTTCAGAGCACACTGAGATGATTGGGGATTCATCTGCGGAAACTGGAAAAAGGTTCTAATTTGAGCTCCCACAGATAGAAAGCCTCCAAACCTCAAGATTGTCACTCCTATATACCACCATTTCTCCTTCTTCCGCCTACTCTCCTTCTCCCAACCCTGCCTCCCGCCTTCTCAGCAGAGCTAATGAAACCCAACAGAGCTACTTCGAGATAATGTCTCCCTCCTCCTGACAATCACCTCTGACATTGTGCTAATGGGGAATTTACTGATTTTAATAAGAATGGTCAATTGAATGACCTGGGGGGATTAGCAACAAAGGAAGCTGATCAGTGGCTCTCATCACCAAGAGGGTAGGGATATCATTAAATCCTAAAAATACATTAAGACCTACGCCACAGCTTGATCACACACAAACACACACACACATATACTCGGCATTTACAAGCCTTTCCTACATATATGCACACACATATCACACACACACACACTGTAACTGACTAGTCATACACTTAACTAGTCATTAATTCTTAATATTCTTAAATTCCTATTAGCAATTACAGAATGAAAGCACAGAGGACTGTAGCCTCCTGGGAATGAGGGAAAATCAAGAAACTTAATTCTACTTGACAACATGTAGAAGACACATGGCCTTGTATTACAGCATAATTGGGGATTTCAGAAGGAATAGACTGGTGTGTGATCTATGTTAGCATCAGAGGCAGAGTAACATGAGCGACACTCCCCAACCCTTTGGTCATTCCTCACTGTTTATTATTTTGTTCCAGGGATGGAAACAAGATCTAGATGTCGGACCATTGTAGAATTGTGTTTATTAAAATGTACAGTACATGAATGATTCTCTTGTCTCATCATTAGTTGAGGACTGATTACAACTCAAATGCTCTACTGCATATCAGTGAGATCCTGCTTCACCTTAAAGTATCTGCACATGTGCAAGAATGAACTGTGTAAATAATAATTTACACTTCCCAAAGGAACTTTAACCACATAGTCACCACATGGAAAAGGCTTATTTCAGTCAGAATCATTTCCATACTCATGATTAAGAAGTGCATAATGTATGTACATTGCATCTGTACACATGTTTTTAATCAGTATCTATCACTGTACTCACTGCTTTGGTGCACTGCACATCCTTCCCAAGCAGCCAGTTGAGCTCCAGGTTTCCTTCTCCCTGGTAGCAGGACTGCAGGCGCTCCTTGATTCGTGCATTGATGTCTCGGATGGTGAACACGCAGAGTGCTGAGTCATCTGGCGGGCGATGAAACTGCTTCTGGCCCTTGGAGAAGATTGTGAAAAGCACATCATCTTGGGCGCTGATGTTGAGCGAGGCAGCGAGAACGCGGCCTGGCTTGCCAAGGTAGGCAGCCTGCAGTAGTCGGTACTCAACGCTGTTCTTCACACAGCCAACAGGGAGAGAGACGTAGGAGTGAAACTTGCGATCATCTTTGCAGAGGCGGACAATGCGAGAGGTGTAGAAGAGGTCACTGGTGGATCCGCTTGATGACATGCTGTTCTCCGGTGTCTCAGGTTGGACAGTCAGAAAGTAAACAAAACTGCCGCTGGCAAAGCCATAAACATAGTAGATGTCAAAGTGGGAGACCAGTGCCAGTGTGTCTGACGGTATCTTGATGAGGGAGGACACAAAGTCAGTGTGCAACTCATAGTCAAGCATAGCAGATGATTCTGGGTCACGGGGCAGCTTTCGACTGGAGATGGTGGGAAAATAGTCCTGTTTTCCATCTACTGCTGTGCCAATAAATAGGGTGCCATCCTGGCCCTGTGAAGGCACAATGACCCCATACATGGTCCCAGTCTGGTTGACACTGGAGAGGTAGTGCTCTTTCTTGTGGGAGGGCTCCACTAAGATAAAGAGGTCATCCAATCTGAGGAGTTTACAGACACCTTGGTAGAGGCTGCCACAGGCCAGCAACCGATTTTGGGAATAATCAATGAGGAGAAGCTTGTTGACATTGTTGGTAGAGACGAGGGGCTCAGAACAGGGCTGGACAATCAGAGGGGGGTAGCAGGCCTTGTTGTCATCCTCTGGGCCTGTATCGTGGGAAACAAGGAGGGTCAGGTTGCCTGAGAGCTTGTACACACGATTGACTGCTCCAATATACAACGCGCCTGTGGTTTGGTGAACCGTCAGGTGGTTGAAGACCCAGTCCCGACGTTCGGGGTGGAAACTAGTGAATGTCTGCCCACTGCACAAGGCAGGGATCGCTAAGAGCCAGATGCCTAGCAGAGTAGCAGTGGCTCCTAGTTTAGGGTCAGGTGATAAAGTCCTGTGTGTAGCCCGCCAGCCCTCCATGTTTAACAGGCCTGCAAGGAAACTGCAGAGGAAGCAGAGAGAATGGAAGAGGGGAAGAAGGGAGGAGACCTTCGCCTTTTTGTTGCTGAAGGCTAACTTGCAGGTCAAATCTCCACAAGAGTCTTCACATGTTTCTGGAAAAGAAAACAAGAAAGAACAGAGATGTTAGATATCACAGTATGACTCACATATCCTACAAAGGAAACACATATGACCAAAAGGAAAAGGCTCTTCATTAGAGATCTCACTGCCTGAAAAGGTCAAAGTTTATCCTCAGTGTGGCGATGAGCTGTGAAAAAGAAGAGTGGAGGTTTAAAGAGACAATGGGAGGAAACCATTATGGTGCACATTCCAAAGGAGCTGCTGGACACGGCAGGACAATGCAGGAAAGAGAGGGAGGTTACAGCAACGGAAATTAGCCTGACCTGACTCATACTACCGCTGTCACACACTGAGCAAGCGGCTTCTAAGAACAGAAGAAAATCTAACACAGACTCACATTTCCCATAAAACCTGGGACAAACCTGGGCAATGACTTCTGACTTTGATAATTTATTTAAACTTATTCAATCCTAGGTCTTGACACTTGAAAGAATATTTGATTAAAAGCATATCTAATTTAACATACAATCATGACATAAAGTAAGGCCTTATTTTTGCTTTTTATATGTTCACCTATAAAACAAAGCAATAAGGAAATAAAACTGAAAAACATTAAAATAACAGGGATATTTCTGAGCATACTATTTAAACATTTAATAAAAATCCAGATACATAAGAAATTCCTGTGACTTTTCCTTTAATTCATTAGCCTCCTCCCTGAATTTCTACATTCACCCCCTTCCTCACATTTTGCACTCTGATTACAACCCATCAATCAACACCCCTATCTTTTGTCCCCTTTCCATATCTATCTGTAAAAACATGCATCACGCAAAGACTGCAATTTATGCATTTAACCATGCTCAGCCTGGGCTATAGAGAGCTCTCTCCACGTGCCATAAACCAAGAGACGGAGCTCTGTGCAGTCTGTCCCCAGGAGTTAATTATCTCATCCATTGGAAAGGAAGGCCTGGATCTTATTACTGGAACAAAGTGAGAACAAATTGGGAGCCACTTCCACACACCCCTCCCCTTGCTCTCTGCTCTTTAAGGGGCCTGTTTTACAGAATCAGAATCTATTAATTATTCTTTTCTAAACATTGCTGTTTTTTTTTATCCTTTTATTCTATTCATCTCCTGCTGACATGATCAGATCGTAGAGGGATTAATCACTGGCAGCACAACAATCATCTTTAAATGAATCAGCCACCGCATTAGATCTGTACACAGCTCCCTCATAAAAACACCAGACAACAGAATATACAGCATGCGTGTGTATTTGTGCATGTGTGCCTCATTCCCTCAGTATTATCAGTGTACTCTATCAGGACCAAGCAGTGTGAGGGGCTAACAAGTGGAGACAATGGCAGTGCATCCCAAAATCAAGTATGATTAGGCGTAGCGATCCAACAAGGGTAATTACTGTGGAGCTGGAGGAGGTAAGCTGGGGAGCGACATGGGGACGCCAGGGGCTTGAACGTGTCAGAGACGGCCCTACATCGTTTGTCACGCTCCAGATTTGCATTTCCAGCAGTGAGGGCACAGAGAAGCAAGGGTGAAAGATGTGGCTGGAATAATCAACGACTGCGCATTGAATTAACAAGCACTTGCGACTGAAGATAGAAAACGAGCGTTATGTGGAGAGATGCAGCACATCTAGGCCACTACAGCAACTGTGTTCAAGGCAGGTTTGATTTGCAGAGCCGATCTGGGATTCCATCTGAACCGTGACTGCCCTTTCATAGACCTCGTTCCAAATCTGGTAATGGCCATCTCGGGGTCCTTCCCTTCCCCCTGTGATCAACGGGTATGCTACTCAGCTCAGACTTAAATAGAGACCCTTAGGGAGTGTATTGATCCATGTGTCCATAAACACAGGTCCTAAGGCCCAGTCAAGCTGTTCTTGGCGTGTGCGCAGGCTGAGGTGTGGTAGGCGCTGTGTCCCAGAAGCACTTTATTAGCACGGTCATAAAAGTGCCACTGCCTCTAAAAAAGCAGCGAGGACCAGACCCCCACCCTCACTTTCAGCCGCCTGCACAATGCCATGCTCCTTTGTTTGAGTTTGTACATGCTAGATGTGCAAAGTGGATCCCTTTGGTGTATAATCAGCCTCCTGCTGAGCCAGCTTTTCGCTCATGCCCCGCAGCCTTTTGCCCTTTAGAGCTTTTGCTACACCCCCACCTCTTAATCGTATATGTGTATACAACATTTACTCCCATCCATCTTTTCTTCCTCGCCTTTTTATTTCTCTCTTCGTCTCCAACCGTTGAATGAAATATATGCATTACTCCCTCATGTTGTGGCAACAGCTGCAGCGGCAGAAAGAAAGTGACTGAATGGTGTAAATAAAAGGCTCCACAAAGGTTAGCCATTCATATTGCTTTCGGGAACAGAGGGAATGAAGTCTTTGTTTAAGTTGATTGCATGACCACCTCTTTGTTGCACTTGACAGAGACTTCTCTGTACTATGCAGCTGAGGAGTAGGCTTGAAAAGAATAAGAACAACACTGGATCACCCCTTGTGCTCTTTAGTTCAAAGTCATGTCTTTTGTTTATGAGGAGTCAGAATTACCGAGAAGAGAATTAACATATAAATGCAACCAGGAATGAATCATACTTAAACATAGTTACCTACTGACCTAGAAAAAGAAGAGGGCATGACTGCGTTGGTAGTGGATAGAATTATAGGTGTGGTAGAGTGGAGGCAGCATTTTCAGCTTTTAATTGCAAATTTAAGTCAGCAGCTTAGGAAATTTAGCTCCTGCTATGTGCGAACTATGTGACTGTTTGTAATATCAGCAATATTCTTTTCAGACAGAGAACAGTTGTCTGGCTGTCTCCGACAACACCAAACACAACAAGTCCCGGTTCTGAAATAAGTTCAGTTTGTTGACGCATCACAATTGTGGTCGCTGCACTGAGGAAGACAGATGGACTGGCATGATGACAAAATGTCAGCTGCTTCAGTGTGTTACATCACATAAGAATATAAAATGCCTGAAAAAACTCAAAATATCATGGTCATTGACAGTAGATTTCCATTTTAGCACTCATCTGACAATCTTTTTGGCAGACATGGAAAGCAAAGAAAGAAGAGCATCAAGTCAAGAGAGACAGAAAAGCACTCCAGCACACAAGCAAGCTGTGATCATGGCTCAGAGAAAAGACAGTTTCGCAAAACTTTCCATTCATAATGAATAGTCAGGCACACAAAACACTGGGCTGGCACACTCAGCCAGGCTGCTTCTGAGCACTTGTTAAACAAACTGGTCCCACTGGCTGCTTGTGCTCTGTCACTGTGGCTGCTTGTGGGTCCCTGTGCAGAAATCCTGGTGATTTCCCCAGCCGCTGGACAAGATGCAGCAGCCATGCCAGCCGCGGTCAAAGGGAGCTGCATTGTGGCCGATTATCTCATGAAAATATGCTTAAGAGCAGCAGAAGGAATAGGCAAGGCCAGACATGAGAAAATGTAAAATGATAATGTATGCAAACCATCACTGAGGGTTGTGGACACAACAGCCTGAGGGCAGTGCAGCGGCCAGCAAACTGAATCAGGAGAGAACAGGCTTCCGGAAGTGGCCTCTGGAGAAGGAGCAAAACCTCTGTCAGCCTGGTATAGGCAGCAGGTCCTCTGCTTTTGTGCCTTCTGATTTTTTTTTTCTTTTTTGTCTGCTCATACTAAGCTTCTTAACAATGCAGCCAAATTTGCTTGATCTCCTAAATTCATATTTACTGCAATTGTATTGCAAAAGATAAAGGACATAAACCAAAATCCATTTATGGTGCTAAATCCATTGTTGTGGGAGAGAAAAAGGAAATGGGAGATTGTAATTTCATGCCTTGGATTAATGTGTTATTCCCTGACTGATTAATGTAAAGCGTGAAATCTTAATGCTTAAGTAAAAGTGATGCGCTACAAATCAAAGAGACAACTTGGAACAAAAATCAACAAACTGGCTAGTCAAGAAAAGCAAAAGGTTTAAAAATGTTTAACATTTTGCTCATTGTGTGGTAAGCTTTTCAGTTGATGTGGCCATTTGCACAGTAAAAATAGAAAGTTTAATCTTCCCTAAAGGAAAGATCTTCTTCTATAGGAGCCTATAAAAAAGCGATTAGCAGCAGAGGTTAGTCCATTACTCTTCTCTCTTTGCTGCTATCAAGAGCAGCCATAATGAGAGGACTTGCCGGCATCTTGAGTTGTTCAGCAGAGTTATATTTATCCATTCCTTTGTCTCAATAGGAAATGGATTTCTCTGCTCCAGTGCCAACTCTATTCGTCAGCTTCCAAGAAAACTCAACGCATCTTTTCTGCATCCATCCATATTTCCAGCCACCACAAGGAAATGACACAGTAGCAAAGTAGAGGGCTAACAGCCTCAGAAACCATAAGACCTCCAGTAACTGCTATCATTTCACTGGTCTGGTTTCCTGCGCTGTGGCGTTTGCAGGAGGCAATTATGCCTAATATTGATGAATATGAATTCAAAATTCCATCACATTGTTGCTGTTGCTAATTTGAAGACATCATTGCACAAATTGTATGAACAGTTTTGTTTTTGTTTCTCTTTAGATATGATATGTGCTGGACTCTGAGCTACAGCTAAAGAGCTGTAATTCAGTGGTGCATAGTAAATTAATGCGCACTTGTCCACGATTAAGCATGTGCTCTAAGGGCACTCGAACAAAGCACTTTGCATCCGGTGTTTAATAGTACTATCTTTGTTGGTGACCCATATCAGTGCGCTTGCTCATGACCGTCTGAGTTTAGAAGCCTGCAGCGAGGCCTTCAATTGCCTTTCACTGAATTGCACCCATTGAAAGCTGTCTCAGTACTTCATTCTGTCTCAGCCTCTCCAATTAATGCATATACAAGAAAATCCAAACACACACCCCCGCCACACTGTTTTTAGATGTTCCACAAAAAATGCATCTCATCGTGACACCAGAATAATCGAGTCTCAGCACAGCTGCTTATCCCTGAATGCAAACAAGGGCACGTGTATCTAATCTTTCCTTTTAACCCCGTCTTTGCTGAGCCCCCCTCCTACTTCACAGACTTCAAACTCTGTTTGAGCAAACACACGCTGGTATTAATGCCTAAAACCTATGACATCCGCTGAGAGAGATTACAAAGTCATTGTTATTCTAATGATTTTTGTTTCCCCTCCCACAGCCGCTACAGGCGTGCCCACTTTCACTCTCATGCTCTTGGACAAGCACGTATCCAAGTCAGCAATCAAAGGCACATGCACATACAGACAAAGGCACACAGACACACATCCAGCACAAACGTACATAAATTATCCCAATTTTTTTTCTCAATCCTTGTTTCCGCTGACACAACTAACAACCCCTGTGTACTTTTCCTATTAAATTGGAGGTTGAATCCTGAGGTGTGATCTTCTCAGACATTCCTACTACCGATAGCTATGCCGTGTACACCTCACCATCGCTGTCTGTCATCCTGTGAAAGCTGCTTTCTATTAGGCGGCATTTCCATAAATCTAAATTGTAAAGGGCCTCAGCGAGAGAAGAGGGAATCCTCGGCGGGCGAAGAAAACAAACAGAGCGGGATGTCACAGGAGGCCACAGGATCAGATATCTCACCTCAGCTCACACACAGATTGGAACTGAATCACTCTTTGATTGACGCCATACAGATTTTATCAAATCGGAGGGCCTTAACTATTCGTGAAGCACGCTGCCGATGCGGCACAATCCTGTCACTTTGAGAGTCAATATAGTGCTATAATGAAAGCTGCGTGTGGAGGAATGCAGTTGTACAACATGAAAGGTAAAGAACCTGTGGTGTGTTTCAGTTGTTGGTGAATTTGAAAATGATTCATGTTTCTATGAATTATTAAAGACAGGAGCACCGTACTCAAGATCATGAACACCTGTAAAACCTGAATCTCCTGCAATCGAAAGGAATTTTGCATTATATTTTAAATCACTGTTGAGATTATGTCAGAGGGGAGTCAATTATATCCGGCAATAGCTACAGTAACTGGTCATTTTTAAAGGCTGTGATGTTGTTTTATTGGATTGCAATACACTGTAAGGTGTTGATTACATTTTGTCTGCTTATATGTATATGGAGGGGGAAGGGTAAGGAATAAAACGTGAGAAGAAAATGAATTCACTTTATCTTCTGAATAAAATGATAAATCCCAGGCAGTTTAGTAAAGTCACTGATTTACAAAGGCTGCTTCTTTTCTGTCCAAATCTTACAGCACATTTAAGAGTTGTTGAAGCAGACCAGCAGAGTTGGCGAGCTGAAGAACTTGGCTGGTACACCAGGTAGCAGGTGCAAAGGACAGCCAGGGGGGCATTGGTCTGAACGAGCAGGCAATTGTGCGTCCTGTGTGGAGTAGACTGGAATGAAATGAATGAATGGCTCAGTTCGTCTGGTCTTGCTACAATCAGATTACATAAACTCTGGGTCATTAATGTGCTGCAGAGTTGAACATAAAGAGAGCAGGCCAGCCACGGCGAGGGCAGTCGAGCCAAGGAGATACAGATGACATTAACCAACACGAGGGCGGGCCACAGCACAACCTGTGTGTGCATGTGTTTGTGTGTGCATGCAAGCACCAGCATTAACACAGTGTGTGTCTACGTGCAATGGTTTGTGTTGATGTATTTGCTTTCTTTATCAACAGACTCTCCCTGCAGAGGTGTTATCTGCCTGCAGCTGCACTCTGCTAAACAAAGCATGGACTCTGACCTTTGGTGTGCGGTTCCCCAATCAGAATGAGGCACAGATGGACTGAACCTTCTGTCAAATAATCATGCCAAATCCGCAGTTAAGCACCACCGAACCGCTCTGCAAGTGAGTGAAATGTGTGAGATTAAGCGCTCGTTCCATAGAGTGTGTGTGAAACATTGTCAGTTCACAGAGGCAGACTAATGAAGAAGATCACAAGAAAAAAATGGTTTCCATTTCAGTAGCCACATGCGCATTCCTTCACTCCCCCGCCCCTTGGTTCATAATTTGTCTCATCGGGATCAGAGTCGTGCTGGAGAATGGCTCAGTGGCCAAGGCGGCTGCTGCTGGGGGGACTGAGAGGAGGAAGAAGGATAAGGAGGGAAGAGGAAAAGGGGAAGGCGAGCAATAAAATACAGCAAGAGCGAAATTGAGATAAGGGGACAGAAACAGTGAATGATGGCCTGTGAAAGTGAGCAAGAAGGACAAAGCAAAACTGTGTTCCCAGTTTGAGAGTGCAAGAGAGAGATGGAAAGATGACAGGAGGACGAAGGAGTCCAGGGCAGACAGAGGAAAAGAGGAAGGAAGGAAGGAAGGAAGGAGAGGGAGACATGCAGCCATTACTCCAGCTGGGTAACAAGCCGTTACAGCCACAGCAGCAGCCACAACTCCAGAAGTTGGCACCGTACCTCCACTATTATCTGGAGCAAATTTACACAGGCTGGCTGGCACACTCAAAAGGAGGAGGGGGTCAAAAAGTGAGTGGGATGAGGAGACGCAGAGACATGTTGAGAAAAGAAGGTGAATAAAGATCTTATATAGTACTATTATTTTAGTCTAAACGTATACTATATCTACTCATTAGACAACGAGACCTGTTATTTCAGTCAGCAGACACCAGCCAAAATCCAGAATGGTTAAGTGAGAGTTTCTGGTGAGGGAGGAAAAAAATATGGGAATTCTGTCAGTCAAAGTAATCCCTTCAATTTCTCTTGCTACTGCTTCATCTACGGACTGTATGATACCGCCTGGTCTAGCACTGTAATCACACGCTGGCTGAGAGGATGAGGCTACTTCAGGTTGGCTAACACACTCTTCTACTGAGCTCCTTCATCCAAAACAAGGAAAAAGGTCACTGTGGATTGTTGCACGGCTTAAAAGGGATAGGTTGGACAGGTGAGGTGGTATACAAAGTATGATTTCAAGTGTGATGAAATACAACACCCGCGGACCAGCGCTGTGATCTAACTCTGAACAGTGACGATGGGGGTTATGATGTAATACAGACATGTAGCCGTGAACGCTTGCTGGGCCAGCTGTAGCTTCCATCCATACTAAAATCAATTATCTGTCAATGCAATTAACATGACGGTAGAGTATGTGTCATCTCACCCCTGGCCCCCGCTCTGAATCCTGGAACAGTGAACAGCTAGCTGGCAGCCTGCGCGGCACTGGCACGAAAAGGAAAAACTATATACACGAAGCAGAGTTAAAGCCCCCAGAAATTTTTCGGGGGGGGGGCGCAAAAACCAAAAGCCATAAGTGAATTTCAGAAATTCTATTATGCTGTTTAAGTACATAGACTGGTTGAAAACTATATCAATATAAGAGTTAAGGAGTCATATACTGACATACTTGGTTTCTTATTTCTTATTTTTCTAATCTGATGCGCTTAAACTACAGCAGATACAGTTAACATTTTGAGTTCCATAATAATCCTACAAGGGGTGATAATTATTATTATCCCCTATGGCCAACCCTTGGCAGTGCCAGTGAGCGAGCGAGCTATTGATGAAGAAGGAGAGAGTCATCTGTTCATCTCAGCTGCCATGTGATTGTCTGATGATGTCTACAGCTGCAGCATCTGTGTGTGTGTATGCGCGCGCGTGCATGTACACAAGTTGTTGTCTCTGTGTCTGTATCAGTGCGCATGAGGCTGATTTAATTCTTGAAGCTCATCCAGGGCAGCAGACAGTTTTCTCTGGGACTCTCTACTGGCTTAATGATGTTTACAGCTAGCCACGCTCCTTCGCTGACATTTTGACAAACGCGACAAGACTGCATATACAAACAAAAGCTCGGCTTTCAGTCATCACAGGTTTCCCGCTATAATATAGGAGGCTTGGAAATATGGCTGTCATCAGAGTTGCTCCAGTTCATAGTCACTCACAATCCCAGTCTGCTCAGGGTCAGCAGTAGCTGCAGACATGCACACTTGGCAAGCTTATCTCATACTCACGACTGCGACTTATTGCAATGGAGGCACTTGTGAGGAGTTAAACTGCCTAACCCCAATGACCTGCTTTTCTTCCCTCCAGACTCAGTGTGAAAGCATAAACATCGTGCCTTGTCCTCACATTGTCTGTTGCTCTGTCTTCTCAGCAAACTCGATTAAGGGTCAAAGAAGGCAAAACATTAGAGTCTGACCAAAAACAGACGGCCTCTGGGAAATAATAGCACAGATAAGGCTTCCTGGGAAAAAGAGAAGTCTATGAAGTGTCTGCTCACAGGGGGAATGGTATCAACACTTGAAAACCTGATACCTGAATATTATATGATGTTACAAACAATGTGAAAAATATTTCACTCACATCATCACACACATAAATAATTTACCGCTACAGTAAAATAAAACAGTGAATTACAGTTAATGTGCTGGTTGTATTGTTTGTTCTGTAAACATTTAGAGGAGGAAGGAAACCCTCATTCACTGTGTTCAAGACCTGCTGTGAAGTTTCAAGTAATTTGTCGTTGTCACATGCAATCCAAAGCAATGCTCATACAGTATGTATAAAAAGGAAATCATGCAAGTAAGAATGAGAATAGTGTGGTAGACAGGTGCACAGTTATGAATATGACCCCAAGCACAGTGGTGCCTGCCTCTCAAATACACTGTCTGAGGACCATTTAGGCCTATTTTCAGGCTCTTTCAGCTCAGGCACATATAACAGGTACATTATCACACAACTGCAAAGGGCTCAGCCTCTCCCCTGCTCTCAGTCTGTTTCTCTATCTGCCTCAGCCTGGTAGAGGCCCCCTCTAATTTCATCAGAGGTGATAAAACACCACAAAATCAAGTCTGCGGCTAGTTACTTAGCCCAATCTCCCTTTGGATGAGAGGCAATAACAGCATGTGGTGAGGAAATTGGGTGCTTACTCACACAGAAGGACACATTCCTTGCAAGCAGAATGTAGTGTTTTCTGTGAAGACTGCCCACCACAAAGCAGAACAATGGCGCTCCTCTCTCTCTCTGTGTATGCAGCAGTTATTTTAACAGGCAGCAAGGGGTTGAATAAAGCCCATATGCACCACAGTAGTAGGACAACGATAAGCAACAACGTGATAATTAACTTGCAAATATTCACTTTTAAATAAATATGTGTATGAAAGAATTCAGCAGATTAACCGATGAGAAGATAATGTATTGGTTACATGTTCTCTAAAAGAACAATTCATAGGCAATAGGGCAATAACCTCAACCATATCCTAGAACAGCACAGACTGGTTTGGAATGCCAGAAATCTAGAAATGTTTTGAGTTTAGCACATAGAAAAACAAAGTTAAAAAATTGCTCAGAGAAAAGCTTACACTACATTTGTATGCAAGTCCAAGTTGGACTTGCAATGAATATGAATAATAAAACAATAGTGAGCACTGCAGTAAGTATTAGTTCAACACTGTGCTGGGTATATAAAAATCCACCTGTTGGACCTCTGGAGTACGGCAGCCGCTGTCAGGCCACGGCAGGACAGGACAGAACGAGATGGGACAGAGCTCAGAGAGCAAGCTGGCTGACTGACTAAGTGACTGGCTGTATCAGTGCTGAAGTGCACACGCATGCCTTCCGGCCTGTTCCGTGTGAACCCCATACAGGATGCAGTGCAGGCTGGGATACGGTGGAAAATGAGCACTGGCTGGTTTCCTGTGAGCCAGTGTGTAGAGCAGGCGTATCAACACAGCAAGCAACTTTCTTTCAACAGAAGTTTTAAGAAGACTGTTGTAAACTTTGCCAAACATATCAGATGTTTATCTAATTAAACAGACATACTGTGCTACTAAATTACAATGATGATACTAAATCACTTAAACTTGATAAGGATCTAAAATGGCCCAGTTTTTTTCTTCTTAAAAGAAGAGAGAACACTTTTGAAACTCAGCAGAAATCCACAGAAAGGCCAGTGCTCACAGCAGTGACATACAGCATGGGCCCTGGAGTACAGGCATGCACAAAATACTGTGAAGCACATTTATTACACATGTGGCACAATTGCTTATAGTAGGACGGGTGAATAGTGGGGAGGTGGGAGGTGGAAGGAAGGAATGTCATGGTGACCTAGAAGGTCTATGATGAAAAATAGCTTGTTGGCAGAGTAATGGCAATGCATGGTATTATTCACTATAGCTGTGAAGGTTGAGTATTGTACTGTATAATACGCAAGAGATGAAGCAGTGTTTGTGTGAGCATTATCGTCCACCACTGTGGTGAAGCACGGAGAACAGCAAAGGATAAGAAGGGGTAGAGGTCCAATACTCATTATGTTCAAAGTCACAGGGACAGGAGGGAAAATAGAAATAGCCCTATGGACTTCTTGGGATTATATTTTGTGGCCTTAAGCAGCCAGGCAATACAGAAAAACCTTGGTCACCACAGAATACTACTTGCCTAGTGTGCTCTTTTTCTTGCTCCCACCTCCCTTAACGGCCCTTCTTTTCCTCCAGTCATTACACCTGCAGTAACTCCAGGCTGAGGCTCTGCCCTTTTTGTTGAACCAAGGAAAGTCAAGCTGCCTGACACCAGATAGAGGTGACTGAGGTAACAGCAGTGACAATGTACGATGCATATACTGCACAAGACTCCTGGCTGTCAGAGCTGGTCTGAGTCTGTCAGAGCTGCATGAGGAGCTACTGGGGCCCGTCCACTACATGACTGAACCTGGGAATAACTGCTTCACACTCATTTTCACAGGCCAGAGGCTCTTGAATCTGTCCCCTGCTCTGCTGTAGATATAACACGGAGATAGTCAGGCCATCCATATTCTTCAGACAGACACTGGAGAGCGTCTTTTATATGTGGCCGCTGAGCCTCGTACAACTGTCCGTCACTATTCTTCTTGTGCTACATCTTGATACAGACGCCCAGCGGAGAGGCTCGAATCTCTGGAAAGCGTGGCATCGATGTAATCACATGCACTTGCATGCACATAAGTAGGTCTTGAGGGGGGAAAAACATTGACATTCATAGCAGGAATTGTCTAAATCCAGCTCTAGCATGAAACAGACTGTAATTCTTACAATGCTTTGACTGCACATCATGTAAAATGTTGGGCAAGAGAAATACATGTATAAAGGGCTTAAGTGTAACAGCTCTCAAGTGCACTGCCTACCAGATCACATTTACTAGCACAGCTGCTCTCTGAATGCAGCAGTTGCTTTCTGGGCATTAAGTTTGATCAAAGACTAATCTCTGCTAGTAAGATGATTAAAATTAGCATCTGTTTCATTGTTAAAGAAGTCAGGCAAGCTGGGACCAGATCCCACAGTGCAAAAGAGAGAGACAAAAAGACAGACACCCAAAAAGAGAGAGGCGAGAGAAAGAGCAATAAAGAGGGGAGAGAAGGAAAGAGCAATATCAAGAGAAAAAAAAGAGAGCAATAAAGAACATGAACAGACAGAGCAATAATAACTGAAAATAAATCAAAGAAAAGAGCATTCCCATGCTTGGTCAGTATGTCCGATGCCAAACCCAGCCGATCTGAATTCCTCAGTGATGGCTTTTACCTCTCATTAACTTTTTCCTCAGACCGCACACATAGATGGTGAAGCTGAGGGAGAGATACTGTGGCTTGACTGCTTTAAAAGCGATCATACTGGGCCACGGGTTTAGTGAAGCAGTAAAATGAGGCTTCGGCAAGCAAGCCAGCCCCTCTCCATCCAATTGAGAGATGCAACTGAAACCTCTCGATGATAAGTATGCTGTGGCAGAGGATATGATGAAATTGATGCCCACGTTAGAGTCAGCATAAACACAGCAGTGGGCAGCCTGAGCATTTCCTTCTATCGCCACATTTCTTAGTGAGGGAAGATGGGGCAAAACACGGGGTAGGGTACTTGGCAGTCGCCCTTTTAGCCAAACAAAACAGCCCCAATACTGCAGCTCCCCATAAACTGCATCAGCACAAGGCAAAACCTATAATCATACTCCAGCAAAAAACTGCAATAACAGGAAAGAGAAAAACGATAAAATCGACTATTTGCTGCCCTCGAGAAAATGTAACGAAGGGGAAAAAAAGCCCCATTCAGCATTTCATCAGTAACATAAATAGGAGCAGCTGGGGCAGACTAACATGCTGAAGTGGGCTAATTAGGACACTTGGTGGTTCGTTCACTGCTGTTTCAGTCTGGCTGGGACCGACGAGGAGTCAATGAGAGCATTTACGCACACACCTAGATCATCTACAAGCCTATGCTGCACATCCTGTGAGATCGCTGAAGCAGGGCAAGTTAGTCAGCTATTCCCGAGTGCTTGGTTTTCTTTGACTAAACCTGAGCATACAGTATCACTTAGTTGTACCTCTGTCTGGCACACAGCGCCCTTGACTTCTACGAAAACAGTTTTGTCTTCCTTTTCCGTCCCTCCCTTCCAGCTTCCTGTCCTCTTCCTGTCTGACTCAACGTCACAAGTAAAAAACCCAGACCTCATTGTGTATACCTCTGTCTTGTACAACCCCGATTCCAAAAAAAGTTGGGACGCTGTGTAAAATAAAGAAAACAGAATGTGATCATTTGCTAATCCTTGCTGAAATATACTTAAGAGGAAACAGTACAAAGAAGATATATTTTATGTTTTACTTCATAATATGTTTTGCAAATATGAGCCTATTCCGAATGTGATGCCATCAACACATTTCAAACAAGTTGGGACAGGAGCAACAAAAGACTGGGAAAGTTGTGGACTGATTCAAAAACACCTGTTTGGATCAGTCCACAGGTAAACAGGTTCATTGGTAACAGGTGATAGTATCATGATTGGGTATGAAAGGTTCATCCTGGAAAGACTCAGTCATTCACAAGCAAGGATGGAGAGAGGTTCAACACTTTGTCAAACACATGATTGTATAAAGGAGATTACTACATGGACTCAGGAACACTTCGTAAAACATTTGTCAGTAAACACAGTTTGTTTGCAAATGATTGAATTCTGTATTTATTTACGTTTTATGCAGAGTCCCAATGTTTTTGGAATCGGGGTTTTACCATCCTGGATATCAGTGCATTCTTACAGCCAGCCCTCTAAGTGCTACCAAGAGTGACATCTGATGCTGATCAGTCGTAAGGTCATTGTACAGCCTGCAGGAGCAATGTGCCAGTTTGTTTTTTGCAAGCATTCACCGTGGCCTTAAAAAGTTTGGTCATATGTAAATCCTTTTTGAAAAAATTGGTCTTTCGTCTACACAAGCCGTCTCACTAAAAGGAATTATCAATGGTAGTATCTTCCTTAAGTACAGACTAATAATGTGGATGACATCTCTCTGTGTTGCTCTGTGTTTCACTTAAATTAAGTCTTACATCTGTGCTACTAATGCACCTTAGATAGCGCTGTTATTCTTCCTCTCCATTTGCTTTCATTTAAAGAGTTTCCTAGTAAAGACCTTTTATTGCCAAAAGTTACAAGCGGCTCAGATATCACACTGTATTAGAAACAGGTTCCTTTTGTATCTCTAGAAGTGTTATGAAGAAACTGCTCTAAAATAAAACAACAAAGACTCCTGCAGGAAAATTCTTTCAGACTGTCCTTCTGTCTACAGTTACATTCTGTATTCTTTGCTGTTTTTCCGATTGGTTACGTCAGAGAGCAGCATACAAAGAGATGTGGGGTTGTTTACCTTGACACAAGCTACTGTACATGTTCTGTGCCTCGGGGGAGGCAGGCAGACAGACACAAACACACAGAAGCATTTCAGCTTTTCAGACCTTAAGCCATTGAAGCTACTAATGCTTTGTATGACATAGCCCACGAAAATTGTAGCCTTGGCAAAATAAACAAAGGCAAGGTGTCCTTTATCGGGCTTGTCAATGTCTGCACACAAGGAATCCATGAAGGATTTACATTGTGGTGAAAAGAAGTGTGTATGTGCTCACTCAAATAAGAATGTGCTATTGTGTACTTTGGACCAATTCAACAGAGAGACATTGCCCAACAGCCCTTTCCCAATTTGAAAAACTCGATTTTCTAATTTTATTTTTTGTCTGCGGATGCACAGCAGAAGGTGAAGGTCCCAAAACGCAGGTGAATGCAAAAATGTGCTGACATTTCCCAGCATCTAAGCCACATGCCAGTCCCCTCTGGCGTCCCTCCAGCCAGCTCGCTCTGTTTGTCACTCTTCCACCCCCCCAGAAATAAACAGAAGACAACGATGAGAGGAACAAAGAGAAGATGACACTGTGTGCTATTAATCATCGGCTTTGAAAAAAAAGCAAAGAATAAACCATGTACAATGTCCTTTAAAAAGAAAAAGCTAAAATGAATGCTTAATTGTGCTGCTCATACGCTCCTCTTCAGCGATATGTGAAATTTGTTAAGGAAGTTGAAACCCTGCAAAAGCAAATTGTTTGGGTATATTAAACATTATGTTCACAGAAAAGAATGCCTGAAACATTGTGCATGCTTTGTAATAAAATGCAAATTCAATTCACCTATTCACCCCTGTCAGGTTGAACATGTTCTCTGCGAAATGTGGGGGAGGGCTTGCGGCAGCAGAGGCAATGAGGCTTGTGCAAAGTACTTAACAGTAAACATTGTACCTACAAGCTCAGAGATGCCTTCTGCAATGAGAAAAAAAAATCTTTTAAATTCCCAGCTTTACGCTTGTTCTCTCTGCGAGATGAATGAGGCAATAAAGGGGTGTCTGGTAAAATCGAGGCTGTAGCAGCAGTAACATGTCAAATAACCTTTGAATGCGCCTTCTGTGCGAATCAGCTGGTTAACAGCATTAAGTCCCATAGTGTAAATCCCTAACTGTTACAGATTAAGACAAGAAAGGATGCTCAATCATTGCTTTCAAGTACAAACCTGCCCAGTCCCCTGCCTTTCCCACTCTCTCCACTCACTTCCCTCCCTTCTTCTACCACAGCCTCCCATAGGCAGGCAAATGTTTCAGAGCAGTCATATTTAATCAACATCTTTGCGGACAACACAAGGATTTCAAGTCTTCTGCTGCAAAAGGCTTGGCTGTCACACTCTCAATAATTGTCTTAGATACCCTGATTCATTCTCCTTCAACACAACAGAAAAGACAACACATCTGACCTACATTGCAGCTGATGTGTGAAGATGTAGTGATTTTTGATAATGTGTTTTGCATGATGTGATATCACATCCTATCACTTACTCCATGTTAATGATTTTCTTGTCTGTGTCTGATGCAGGTTACATGAAGATGCTGCTGTCATGTTTCACATTTCATTGGTTATGACAGAGGCAGAATAATGTGTTTGTCTGGCTGAGCTCCCGCTGTTCAACTGAGTACATGCAGTGTTTCCCTTTGATAGCAAGGGCCACTAGGAAGTAAGAGTAGTAAAACAACAACATCTAACTTCCTCTCTGATAGTTTCATCTTGATAATGTTTCGCTGGCAGGAGCAAATACCAGTCATTCGGCAAGCACGCTGTTACTATAGCTCAATTTAGTTTGTGCAGCATGATTCACAATGGCCATTTTGTTGATATCATTTGATAGGACAGGCTCCCAGAAATGCTTCCAGGGGGAAACAAGATTTATTGTTCCCACACATTCCACAAAGCCCTATGCTTATGGTGTACAAAGCTATAATCTTAAAGGTCGGGCCGAGGTCAAAATCAACAACAAAAGCAATTACATTCATACAGTGTTATTAACGGTTTTGCCCGGAGCTTGCCAGGAGAGCAACTCACAGACTTTGTGTGGCCTCTATGACAAGCTGCCTGGCTTTTTAAGTACCTTTCATCCCTTTTCTCCCACTGGCTTCAGTGTGTGGATCAGAGTCATGTATTCATGCATAAACATAACTGTTATCCCAGGGGAGAATTCATTTCCCCTGGCCTGGACACTATAAATCACCTTGGGCCAAAGTAAAGAGTCTGGAGTTGAGGGCTGGCGGCAGTAGCTTTAGACCAAACTTTTTTTATGATACATCCAAGATCCGTCTTTTCCAGGACCTTCAAAACCTGACCACGCATTCAGGTTAAAGAAATATGGACCTTCCATGGTTTTAAGTCACATATGCGGTTTTGCAAGCAGCCGCCAACTCATTCAGTGTCATTTTTTGCCTTTATGCTTCTATCAACTTGCAGGGAAATAAGACGCCGCAGTGGGCGACATGTTATGTTTTGAAGATGTGGGAGTTTCGGGGTCTTTCATCATCAATTTAGCACAATTTACTTTGGTCTACAACAGCGGAAAAAGTTTATCAAGAGAATGTGTGCGTATGTGAGGAAAAGGAACAAGACATAAGATAGATTTCCAGACAGGGTTTTCTGTTTGCTATCTCACTCAGGAATGAATTCTGAAGGCCACGTTTCCCCTTTTTCTTTTCTTCTCTTCTCACTGCTAAGGGCTGAGGATGAGTCAAGGCTAGTGCTTCACAGTGAGAAGCTCAGATAAGGCCATGCCTCACTGCAAAATAGTAACAGTGAAGAGCACACAGGTGCAGGTATCTACATGCCACTGAGCCTTGGTGCACAACAAGGGAATTTGAGTGCACTGCATTGCCTTCAACCCCACAGGGAGAATATTCAATGCAATAAGTATAGAGAGGCTTAAGTTAATATAAATAGACCGACCTGCTGGATTTTACAACTCTTGGGCAAATACTAGCATGAATCAATCTTGGAAGAAAATTACATGCTGCTTTGAAAAGGCTGAGGGAGCTAATGGCTATAATGGGCCTTTTGAGTTGCGAGTGGTCCTAGTTGTAATTGGACCACGGTGTATATAGTAGAGGGACAAAGCTGTTGTTGGCCGAGCTCTCCTATGGCACATGAGCAGACTAGACAAGCAACGTCTGCGCCCCTTTTCCTGCAGTAACCATGGCGACAGTGGCAGACAGGGGCATCCTCATCACCAGGGGGCAGTGTGGGCAGCGCAGCGTGGTACTGCCCTTACTGCCTATCCCCGGTGCCTCATCCTCCACACACACAAGCATTCACACAAGACACATGTGCTATGGAGTCAAACAAAAATAAATTAAATTAGACACAAACACACACAACCAAGCACAAATTACACACACACACACACACACACACACACACAGTCATCTGTTCCTGACAGCTGCCCCTTGGCGTCTAACACGAGCCCCCTCCTCCCACTCTCTCTCTCTCCCGCTCCTTTTTGCTCACTTATTGTCAAGTTTCCACCAAACAAAAAACACACATCGTCCCATGACACCAGCTAATTGATTATTGATGGTGCCAGCCAAACTGACTTATATTCAAACGGATGTGAAAAGAGAAAATGGTCAGGACAATGCATTCAGTGCCTTTCATGAAAATGAAGTAAGTCAAGGCATTTGTATGTAAAGCTCGAGGTCTTTCTTCCCCTTTTCTTTTTGTTGTTGTTGCTTTCATAAGCAGCTCAGGCTGCACTGGGCAGCCTTGGGAGCAGTTTGAAGGCTAAGGCGACTGAGGAGAAGCAATGAAGGTAGTGTCCTGAAAAACCAGCTACAAGCTGACAGTGTTCATAGCAGAGCAGTGTTCATAGCAAAAATCATAGCAGTCCTCATGGTTTGCTGGGGTGACAGCCTGACTTCCAACCTGTGTGAAGATCAGTGACAAACAAACAGCCAGACTTGTTATTCCACAGGTCCCCGTGCCAGAATTGCTGCCCTTATCGCTGGCATCGCGTAATTTTGTTACACGTGGTAAAATATAGGATGGCTTGTGACAGCAGAGATCAGATAAAGAGTGAGAGCGCCTGGGCAGGGGAATCTGGAGATGGGGCTGAATGCCTAAACAGGCTGTTGTGTGAGGGGGAGAGACTGATGATTGTGGCAGGCTGACTGAGGCACTAAAGAATGGCAGAGGCAAGGGATCCTGTCCCATGGAAATGTGTCATGAAGGCAGTTCCATTAACATCTTAATAAAGGCTTCCCAGGCCCTGGAGAGCCCTCGTGAGCAGACTGCCTTCTCCACTCACACAGGGGCCCAAAGCCGTTCTTGCAGCATGTCAACGGAGAACATTTAAGTTCTGCCAGCATTGCATTGCGAGGGTGTTAGGCTTCCCAAAGGAGTAGCTTAAATGCCTACCCGCAAACATGCTCCACTAAATTCCTTTATTCCCCTTTGCCTCTGCTTTCATGTACTGTCCATTTCTCCATCTGTTGGATTCAGTGGTCCTACAAAAGGCTTTGTTTTACCAAGCTGGCAAGCCTTTGGGACAGCAGAGTGCACACTGGGGTTCATTGCTAACTTGCTGCCATCAATAGAGAGAGCAGGATCTGGACTGGCCACGGTTGCGCCTGGCAGAGGGACGACTGTTAACCGTTCCCCGACAGTCCTCTGATGAGACTGGCTGGAGCCTGTCTGGGAGCTGCGGACACACACACACACAGCCCTCTCCTTGCAAAAAAACAGCCAGCATCCTGACAGAGATGGGGGAACAAACTCTCTCAACAGGCCTATCAGAGGAAAAAAATCCAAGCACAGTAAACACGGCAGTAGAAAGGTGGCTTTTTTTCCCTTTCAAGTACTCACAGCATTAAAAAAAAAAAAGTACAGTCTCCCTGTGTATCGTGAAAAATGAAATGCAAAGGAGTGGCATTGATTTTTGCACTCTGTGCTATGTGTTACTCATACTGGGCAAGCTGCTACTTAACAATGTAGTAGCCTGTAGTCATCAATTTAAAATGGTTTCAACGATTCAATAAGTCACTGAAGGCAACACGCACAACTACTCAAGATGATGAAAACAGCTACAGCAGCATGACTAGACCATTAAATGTTGTCCTGTGGTGTTTTCCGACATCTGCTATTGTGTGGGAAATCAAGAGTGATGCTGTCTCTAAAGATCTATGGAATCTTTATGGTTATAATATTAATAGGATATGAAATAGATTTTACTCTATGGCACAAAGCAGAGGGACAGGTAGAGTGGTGTGATGTATCAAAATGAGATTTTAACCAAATTAAAATACAGGTGCAGTTTTAGCTTGGGTTTTTTTGGATAAACTAAATGAAAAATGATCTACGTAATGAAGAGAGACTGAAAATTGATTTGCCTCACTTTCCAACATTAGCCCAGATATCATGTTGTAACAAAGTGGAAGCTCTCCAAAATGAGTTCCTGATTTCAGCCTGTTACCTGCCCAATATCATGTAATACCAATACTTCAGTGTTAGAATCATTGCAACAAAGTTTGGTGTAATCTTATAGCATATGCAGAGAGACACAGTTCTCAGTTCCCGTATTCTTGAATCACATCAGCACAGTACTGCCTCTACAGCCAACAACAGCTTAAACGAGCATTTGTTAGGATAATCATCACCTAGAGAGACTATCTCTACGGCTGAATCTGGTGCTTGAAGTGTCAGACAGGTAGAAAAACTCATGTTGTTTACAATTATCCAGAGGAGAGACAGCAAGCACAGAAGACGATAATGAAGCCGCCAGCTGTGTGGATGAAGAGAAACAGGCAGTTGTGATCTTCGGCTTTCCACTGAAGCCGGACCCCTCTCAGACTAAATGTTCTCCCTGGCTGCACTCCACTTGATCAATGTCACCACAGATCCAGATCTCCCCTACGTCAATCCTCACACGTATACGCTCCCCATAAACGCTTATTCCAGGCACAAACATGCGCATAACAAGGCTGAGCGAGTGGAGCGTGTGTGGGTCAAGGAGATTGAGATCTCTGTTGTGACAGCTGGACAGTTGAGACGTTCAGATAAACAGCCCACAGTGAGGAAAGACGGGAGGACAATTTCATTAAAACAAACACTCGCTCACTATTTGTACACTCCAGCAGATAGGAAAGGGAGGACCTATATCTGTGGGAGGATGAGTCAGTGAACTCACAAAAGCACCATTATCTGCATGTGTTTGCATGTGTGTGTGTGCACAAGCAAAAGACAGTTGGGATGGTGGGGGTTGCTGTAAGGGGAGGGGTACACAGAATACACAGCCGCTGAGTGCATTTGCAGTATTCACTCATTAAGAAATAGGTCAAGGATTCTGCCTGCATGCATAGCGACTTGTCAAAATCTCTCAAGCTAAACTGTGGTGAGCCTGGCTGCCTTAAGGGGGGGAATCCAAAGAGGAGCAAGCAGCGCTCTGCGTGAACGCTGGTGGTGACACAGCACACAGAAAGGCAGCAACAACTCATTCAGTAGCAAATCATGCCGTTAAAAAATTAGTTAGTAATGCCATCATAGTTGTTGAGTAGAGTAAGTGGAAGGCACTGAATGGAAAGAGGCTGCGTGCTTGCATTGTGGCCTGATAATTAACTCAGCTCGTCGCACTTTATCAACAGAGGACGCTCTTGAGCCATGTGCGCCAATCAGCAGAGTTTGTCGCAGATGCTGTGAGATGCTGATGGTGGCGGACGGTGGTAGCTGTGGCAGAAGATTACGCTGCTTAAGACACCCTTCAAACCATCCACAGGGCGCATTTCTCTTAAGAACACGAGATTTCATAGTCAGATGTCAGTTATCTGTACACACAAACAGCTCTTCCTAAAGTCAAGATAAAAAATGTGTGAAGTGAAAATTCGTCTACAAGCCAAATAAATCTATCCTGTATTTGAGCACCAGTGTAAACACCATTAAAGAATGAAAGACCTGAATATTTTCTCTGGGGTAACGTGGTGGTCCTGAGCACACTTATGCATGATTTATGATGTAAATCACTCCAACATCAGAAATACTAAGTGGAGAATACCTTGCTGACCACACAGCTTCGCCGTAAACCCAATCAAAATATTGCAACCCCCTACAGAGAGGTGAAGTGGAGAGGCAGTGGCAGAGAAACATCAACCGTTACTCCACAGAGCTCGATCTAAGTTTGACCAGTCAAAGCAATTTCTCTCCAGCTTGGTGAGGTTAACCTTATTGATTGGATGAATGTGTGATGTTGTGGTTCTCAAAAGACTTTCTTGGACAGCGTGCCTTCAAAGGCATCACTTGAAAGTGATTCATTGAGCAGAATTCTTAACATCTTTGCTCATATCCTCCATTATTTAAAAAGAGAACAAACTGACTGCAATTCATTGCTTTCAGAATAAATTGAGATTATCAACAACAGCTCTGGAAATTTTTTTTAACAGCAATTTACTGGATTTCAAAGGAACAACTTGGCAGCAATAAACTTGTGTCATATACAGTTACTGCAGGTTCATAAATGATGAAAATAAATTCAAGCCAAAGCGAAGCTAATAGAAGTGTATAAAATAGTAATTTAACAGCTGCCGGTCAGTGGGGCTGATTGCTCAGTGGCAGCACCACACTATCAGTGAATGTGTTTTTTTTCCATTAGATTGGAGTTAATTAGGTGAATATAATCAGCATGTGATAATCAAACCAATGCTGAGTGCTGGTTTGTTCTTCTAAAGGCAGCAATTTCCACCCTGGTGGCTGCTTTGGGGTCAAACTGCTGTTTCACTTTGAGATGGATATTAAAATAATGATGTGAATGGGTCACGCTTCAGATGCACAAAAAACGTGCTTTCACCAAGAAGGAACAGGTTTTGATTGCATGGACAGGGGGATTAATATGCTGCCCGTCGGCCGTGGCAGATGTAAGTTATTTTCATGCAAATGTAAGGCAATTTTCTACTTAAGACAACATTTATTTTCTTTAGAGTCATTGTCATGGGTGCTTGCCGGAGCGCTGGCAGTCTGACAGAGAATGAAGATTTGTAGGTGCATCTGCTGAATAGGACAGATGAGGTCTAGGGTCGATCTGGAATCCCAAATTGACGGCAGTTGGTGGCGTTATATCAGATTGTTCTCTTTTTGTTGCGATTTGGGTTTTACCGCTTGAGAAGAAGACAACAAACGCGACAGGTTAGATGATGTCGGTGACCTCGTAGAACTAACTCACAGTTTATTTATATCTGTGAACATGAAAAGTGAGAAATTTTACAGTCTGATAATCTGCTCTGACTACAGACTCAAGGTTCACTTGTTGCAGTGCCACACAGGTCCAGGTCTCTATCCTGCAACTAGTTCACATATTACATACAAAAAAGATTTTTTTTTTTAAAGTATTTCATAAATATAAATCCTGTGTAGAAGAGAATGCCTTGCTTTATTTTTGCACTTATAATCAAGGCAACCAAGTCATTCTGGCACTGTGATGATTGCCAGCATTAGGACATAAAGGTTCTAAAAATAACTTGTAACTTCATTAAATACTCTAGAATAAGATCTTACTAACACAAACCAGAATCAGCTCATCAGCAAGAATGATGCTAAGTGGAAGGATTATGTCTACAGAACAGGTTGTAACTCAATAACACTGGTGCATTAGGAGGCTGATAAATTCTAATGAATGAGAATAGAGCGTAAATGGTTGTAATGTAAAGGATCCAGAGCAACATCTGAATGCAAAACCTACTGTAGGTGGAGGACACACTTCCAGTGAAATGATATCACATGCATATATTTCACGGTCACACATCATCACCATTCATTTCAAATTGTGTGAGCTGTGGCAAAGCTACAATGAAATATTGAAGCAGGCTGCTACCTTATCAGAGCCTGCAGTCTGGAATGAAAAATGTCTCTTCAGTTGTCTCTCCGCAGTGTCGAAAATGAGACCTTTCCTACAGAACTGGCTGGAATTTCAACAAACATTTACACACTGTGAGACACATTAAAGCCAAAATGAAGGTGTTGATCACTCACTTCCTCATTTGAACCGGATCTGCTGGTGATCCTGTCCCCTCTTGTGGATGCGCAATACTAACATCCACAGCAAAATTTAAAAAAAAAAAAAAAAAAAAAAAAGAAAAAAAAAGGTCCAAACACTGGGTGCTATCTGGATGAAGCCTGTCTTTTCGGGGATGCTTCAGTTGTGCGTTCACTTGTTCTTCCAATCCCTTTCATGCATCTGCCTGCAAAAGCTGTTAAAGCTGCAGAAGCGTCATTCATTCAAGTCAAAACGTTCATTAATTGCAGATTCGGTGCGTAAACTTGGAGCCTCCAGCGTCTGATGTGAGCCTCCTTATTAACGTGACTTCACCGGGCACATTCCTCCAGTTCCTGCAGGCTTCAGGACGCGTAGGTTACGGAGCAGCTGGGACCGGGCTCGCCATCGTCGGACGGTGTGGTCTGAGAGCCGCAGCTTCGGTTTTCTCACAGGTCTGTGCCGGACTGACGCGGATTAGCGGTTCCATCAGTGTACAGTAGTGAGTGCACGCCGCCGCTGGCACACTGCGCGTCTAAAGCCAGCCCCCTCACACTGCTGCTCATTATGGAGTTAACTGTTTCCGCCCAGAGAAAAACACCCGGAGTGGATGAAGCAACATGATGTGCACCATCCAGAAATTCAGTCTGAGAAGAAAAATATTTTTAACACTGTGCACTTTATTGTAAATTGGCACCACCACCCCCCACCTCAAAAAAAACAGCCCACCTTACAGAAAAGATTCATACATACTCACTATAATTTAGTTTTGATAACTCTGAAGGAAGATTTGTGCAGATTTAAATTCCCTATTATTCCCTTTCCCTCGAAATCTTCACAAATGTATTAAATAATATTGACTGACAATTGGTCAACGCACTTTTTTTTTTAAAGAATTTTTTTCTTACCGATGAGTTTTGTCTCCGCAGCAAACACTGAATGAACAGTCAATGAAACTCTGCTATCCAACTCTGTTTCTGTTAGAATACTGCCATCTATAGACCAAACCGTCAACATCTCTCTTTCTCTCCTCTCTCTCATGATGATGATTTCTTCACTTTTTTATTTCTGATTTTTTTTTCCCCAATAATTTTATTTATCCACTTTTTGATTTCCTCTCCCTCTCTGACTTGAAGATTAATTTATTGCACTCACCAGTGGGAGTGAGCAGCTCAGGATTGTTCCAGCTTTGGAGATAATGATCAAAAAAAAAAATCACTAAATTTTCAAACGCTTTTAATTTGGCATGACACCAGTGACATAGTGCCCTACGGCTACCAGAGTTTAAATATGTTTTAAGTGTATCCTAAATGTATGTGTAAGGCACTCTGGGTAGAAACATGCTTAAACTAGTTCAGAGAAATTCATGATAGTGTATCTTCTTTGTACTTCTAGATCTGTTTTTCATGTCTTACTTTAAAATATATGAAGAGTCATGTTTGGGCATCAGACACTATTATATTGTATTCATTTCAATGGGAAGGCACCCAACAAGTACTTGTCTATCATTCCTTTCACTTTTATTTGTAAATGATAAATCAGCGATATCAATATTGGCTGCCAAACTTTAAGCTTTCTTTGCATGACTGAGACAATCAACTGGATCCATAGCTCAACATAAATTCATATATTTGTTTGTTACAATCATGGGATTGAAATAGTTATACAACACACCAGCCCCTTATCTTCTTGCATCTGTGCCCTTGGTGGGTTATGACAAAAAGTAGGCTATCCACATTCTCTGATGCATCAATAATGCAGAGTGGGGAAAAGGGAGCCAGTGCCTGCCATCAAAAGTATTGCAAAACTGCCAGGAGGAAGAAGATGTGGAACAACCAGTGTAAGTACACTAAAAGCACAGCGCCCACTTAAAGACAGGGTCAATAGCTGGAGGGTGTCCATATTGGAATTCCACCACACTACTTCTCAAATGGATCTTAGGCAACCCTAGGCGGCAGGGGTAATCAAATACAGACTTTTTCAATTCATTACTCACGGCCCTGTTTGGAGCAGCAATGGTTGGAACAAGCTGTGATTTGTTTGATTGGACCATAACTCAATTCATATTGAAAGGACAGGTTGCACAGAACTGTCTGGAAGAGGTTCTGCCCGTTTTGTGCAGAGAGAAATGATAGATTAAGCCATTTTGCCAGGTGAAGCTTGGTTATTACACACAGTGCAATTCTATCAGTCATGTTTCACTTTAGGACACATATCGACTGGCTGAGGCCGGTTGCAGATCCTGTACCCGTGAAGATGAAGAGACAAGTACATTGTCTGAAATAGGAAAAATATGTAGCTCTAATTATTACCAATTATTATTATTCTAATTATTATAACATTTTCAGAGGTAAATGAGAGTTGCAAGAACTGTAGCTGTAATTAGTTGTTGAATCATCATGTGTAGAATTTATGAGATATTACTTTCTTAAACCTCCTTAAATATGATTTTCTTATCCATCAGCATGCACACATATCATGTAACAAGTAATCCAACAGGAGAATATCCATACTTGCATGCCTGTGTGTCATGCTCAGCACTGTGTCTTTGCTCCTTCAAGCACCGTAATTTAATGCAAAGACGTCGTTTGCTTATTGATGTGTTGACAGATGCACCCCTCATTACAGACTTTCATTACAACCCTCTTTCATAGCAGAGGGCTGTGTCAAGACAGTCCAGGTTCTCAGTGGTATAACTCACCCACTTTAGGTCCTGGCACCTTTCCACCCCGGATCTGAAATCAAAGCACACATCATTGGTCATTTGGATGTTGTCAGCTAGGCAAGCTGTTGGTCACTTTATATTTATGTTAACATTTGGAATCTGGCCTGGTAGACAGAGACTGTTTCTGAGCGAATAGGTGAGACAAGAAGCTCACAGGATTCAAAGCCCACAGTGGGTGAGGAGGTTAATTGCTGAAATTATGATTGTGTGACGTGCAGTACTTACTGTTTATCTCTGGATGTACGCGGCATACAAAGAGGGGTGCTGATATTGCAAGGCAGACAGAGAGGAGATAGAGACAGAGAGGGGTAATTTGTGGCAAAGCACAACTTATTTGTTGGAAGATCAGTGCGGTGAGCAAATCAGTGGTCAGGTGGAGGGGTTTACACAGTGCTTGGAATGAGGCTCCACATGGTAATGTGGAGAGATGGCCGGCTACAGGGCTGCCGCTTGAGTGTTTGCTGATCAAAGTGCTGGCACGCAGTGATTTCATACTAAGTTGGAAGGTTTCAAAGGGGCCTCTTGTGATGCCTTTAATTCCTTCTCCCTCCAGCCATATTTGAAGATATCACGAGGGAATGTGGCAACCTGTTGACTCCACTGAAACCCTATTCCGGCTCTTCTCTGACCCATGTAAGCAATCAGCCTGACTGGAGAGAAAAACAAATACCAGGAAACAATTAAATGAAAAACTATCAATCCATCTTATGCATATGAAGCCAATTATTTCTGTTCCAAGGCTAAACTACGTCAGTTATTATAGAAAACATTTATGCTAACCTAATTATTTCCTTAACATGTTTAATTTCTACCAATTTTTGACTATTTTTAGTTTTGCTGCTATATTAATGTTCATCACAACAAGAGGGCAGATCAGCATTAACACACATGCACATACATACATACACACCCAAATACAAACATACATTATATTCTCATATTATCTTACAGGTAATGAGCAGCATAGATTTATATTTACCTCTCATTGCAGAGCTGTGAGCAGGAGAGTCCAGAATGTGCAGTGTGTGTTTTGGGACTTGGATGTGTGTGACATTTGAACCAGGTCCATTATGGAAGTCCACCCCACAGCTCACTTCCCACCATCCACCTGTTAGAGTGGGTACCGGATACATACTCAAGAGGCTCTGGGGATTGCTGCCATGCAATCAGCAAATGCACACATACACACTCTTACACACAGAAAACACATTCGTACAGGTGGCCCATCACATTGGTAATGGGCCACTGATGCAGCCCCAGCAGTCCACTACCATGTGGTGATGATGGGCCAGTTTTCCTGCTCCACACTGAGGAGAAATATTTCACACAGGAAGTTGCTGGAAGAGGGAGGGATGTAAAATTACACCATGATGTACAGTTTTTAGTTAACAAATTGCAACAATTTGGAGGACAGCAGCAGTAATATCAAGGATGATCTCAGAGTGTATTTTGAAGAGGTTTCATAGCTGTGATTTCCGTCCCCTCTGCAGGGAAAACAAACCACCTTGAAGTACAATTGAACATAATGCACCTGATCTGTGGCCCAAATGTACATCTCTCAATGGAGGCGTCTCTTAAGCTTGTCAGGATTTGTCAATGGAAAAACTAAATTAAAATAGCAATTAATTTCCTCAGAGATGCAATCACAAGAGACGTAGTAATTGCAAGCTGCTCTGATGTGTTTGCTGAGTGAGGCATTGTATTAAATTGTTTTTTGGGGAGTTTTTTTTTTTTGATTTTGTCCTTGCTTGGAGGCGTTCCACGAGCTGCAGCCTTGTGCTGTAATCTCACACATCAGACTTGTGGCAACAAATCATGGACTCAGATGCCATCAGTATGGAAACATGGCACCTCAAAAATAGCAATGGAGAGAGAGAGAGAGAGAGAGAGAGAGAGAGAGAGAGAGAGAGAGAGAAGCAAAAAGTGCAGATGGTCCATCTTTCAACACGTCAGTGCCACAATTGAGCTGCCAGAGAAGATGAATAATGATATTTAAAAAAAAAAACAATTAAATATTTTGTGCCCACAGCATTAACTAATTTACAGTCCTGCTTTAAGTGCAAGGTGAGCAAATCCAAAATGACAAAAAGGTAGACTCCCAATTTGCTGTACTGTTTATCCAGCACATGGATGCTCACATCTACACGCCTGCACACACATGTACGCGCACACACACAGGGTGGGGGCTAGGAAGAGGGTGAGGGAGAAAAAAAAGCGAAAGAGAGAGAGAAAATTAGCAAAAAGCCCTCTTACAATGCAAAACACCTCCATTAGATAGTTGGCTGTTTTAATAAGATGCTTATCAGAATGTGAATCTCAGGAAATTGCTGGCTATTTATTTTACTGGGGCTGCTCACTTTGCCTCAGCTCTTGATAAAGCATTTTGTTTTAATTAGACACATTTCCACACTCCTCCAGGGATGACCTCTTATTATGGTGAAGTGGGCCTGCTTAGCAGAGCAGGCAGCCAGGAACAAGCTCCTCCGTGCTCTCAATCATTCCTCATCCACGCTCATCTCAGCGGCCCGGGACCAAATCAAGGGAGTCACTATTAAGCAGAACCAAATTGTTTAAAGCAGTAATCTCCCGCATATTTTTCATTCCTTCCCCATTTGCAATTGGAAATGAGACATGGTGAAAAATATGATGTATTGTTTTGCATACTAACAAGGGACCTTGGATATCCTTATCCTTCACGGTTATGGAGGATCGCTCCGCAACAATGAGAAACACATTTTCTGACTCATGACTGTTACAGAGAAAATAAGACAATCACTTTATCCATAGTATCTGCAAAGGAGAGGAGGAAAATCCCAACACCTGTCTGCGCTGGGTGGGATTACTGTTCTACCTCACATTTTGATACTGGCTATTCACAGTCCAGAGGAGCAAACTTGCAGAACTGAAACATGATTTTTGGGCTTAGGAGCCCTGTTAAACAGAAAGAGAACAACATATTCATTCGGCACGCAGCATCTGCTACTTCCTGCATTGGACCAATATAAAAACAGTTCACTTGTACTAAGCTACCAGATGTATGTGGGTGAAGAAAAAAACACTGCCAGAAATGCCAACAAAATACTGTCGGATTGCAGCCAATCTGACAGAAATCATTGGGCTCTTTGACAGAAAGAGCTCGTGCTCCCCTTGTGTGTCACGTCATTTCATTTGGTTACTTCCAAATCAGAGAGGAGAAGAGGAATAAGATAGATAGAGGACAAAGCAATTATGACCACCATTACATGGCATCACGCCTGATCTCCTAGGTATGAGAAGGGGAGAGCGGGGAGGCCGAGGGTGGGACTGATGAGAGTTTGAGACCTGCTCTGCTCCAGACAGGGATTTGGGTCTTCTGCCTGCCTGTCCAAAAAGTAGCATACAATCACAATGATACCTTAATCCAGCCTGGCCTTTCACATGGGGTCCCAGCTGGTATCATGTCCAGCTATGAAATGTAAATGGGGGATTGAGGATGTCAGCAGGGAAATGCCAGCATCACAATTTGACATGAGTCATTAACTCCTCCATTTTTGTTCGTAGAAAAACGAAAGACATGGACAACAGGAATACGTGACAGTTAAATCCTGAAGGATCCTGTCTTCACTTCATTTCCATGCAAACACACATAGTCACACACACATGAACATGCTCATGTCTTCATACAATCACATTAAGACCCACAGACAAAAACAAATTACTCTACATGAGATATCTGCATGAACAATAATACTTCTTGAGGTTTTGCAGTGTGATGTGAAGGCTCTAACTGAGCAGCTTTGAGCTTTAACTTCCTGTAAGCAGAGGAGGGAGCAGCATCTATTTTAGCATCTGGCTACTTACACCAGGTCCTTCAATCATTCTTTGCTTTGCCAAAAGATTAAAATTCAAATTAGATTAATTCAAAGTTTAATTTCTTAATCATGAATTATTCACCAATGAAATAGCTCTGAAGCACCACCAAATGTATCCTGTAGGAGATCTGGGCTATCATTATCTATAAAAATGATATTAAAAATGTACGTCTTGCCTGAGGACTGCCTTTAAAATTCCTCATACGCTCTCCCAAAGATATTTCTGTGCCATATCATATTTGCAGCAACTTTCACTGAATGCATGTAAAGCAGGTGTAACTGTAACTGTAAATGCAATGAAATGTGCATCAATTTCAGACATGCAATGAATAGCTTGAGAATGTATTGATTCTGTGAATACAGAGAAACTGCGTGCTTTCAAAATATAATAAACAAGAATGAAAATGACTTTCTGGGATGGAGGTCAGTGAAAAATATGAAATCTCCATATTTAGATTGGGGATTTCTGACTCCCTGAACCTCCCCTAGTTGCTGAGGGGAAAAAAAACAAATTTTAGTAAGGTAACCAAAGCTCTCTGGTTGTGAGAGGGAGGCTCTTCATCACCAGTCTTTATCTAACAAATTCGAAACACAGGCACAGTTATGAGGCTCTTTTAAAGCAGCACCATTTAAACACCACAGACGTATATTACTTGACACCGTTGCCACACTCCATATTTTAGACCTAGTTTAAATAATTAGGGGTATTTACTTTTCTGCTGACTATGCCGATTTAATACCTATTTACTGTCTCATAACCCACATGCCATTACAGTTAATGCAATTACTCTTAGTGTCGATTTTAATGCACATTGGTGCTACTTGTTTTCTCCTTAATTACACAATTGCTTATCTCACTTTCTACTCTACTCCATTTCATTAGAGAGTCACAAATGTTTTTTTTCACATCCTCAACATACATGTATACATACATATATACATACAACATACTGCACATCTGTCATTGTCCACTAGTCAGTCTCTGTTTTGTTTTATTATTATGACCACTACTCACAATGAGAATCAGAATGAGCTTTATTGACCAAGTATGGATACATGTAAAAGGAATTTGACTCAAAGTTATTACGTCGAGTCCACAGCCATGAAGTCAACATTAGGGACCAAATCACCCCTACCCCACACCAAAACACCCAGGAAAAAATCATTTCCTGCCATTCTAAAATATTTCAAATTTCACTAACAATGCTAACAATAACAACGACTAGTGTATTGTATTACATTGCTGTTTCTTTTTCAACTTTTCTTGTACGTAATGGCAGAGATTAATAAAGTACAGCATAACCAAAATCATATAAATCTATGCAACTCTACACAAGTCCAGATACTACAGCCAAGGTTGAGCAAACTGTTTTTATTTACAGATTTAGAAATAATCTTGTGTGGTAAACTCTGGTCTGCTCTCCTCTCATGAGGGAAATAATATCAGTAAACTAGTGACTGGAAGGATTGTTGATACACATACAGAGGCCAACACCAGTCTGTACATTAGGGTTATACTATTGTAATGTCAATATTCAATCTTAACCATCAATAGTCACTCCTTTTCTCACCCCTCTCCATATTGTCTGCTCTCCCATCCATACCCATAGCGGCATATTTATTTTCAGCATATCTGAATATTAGGGAGATGTGTCCTGCCAATATTTACTGTATTATTTTATCATTTCGGCCCTGATTTACACACAGAACGATTTACAGGAGAATAGAAATAGACATGACCTGGCTTACGTCGCTGAAGCCTCACCTCAAATATCTTTCAACATTTGAAACAAACATAAACAACAAAGACAACAGCAACAAAAGAGATGGTGCAGTTGGGGACCTTGTCTGTCCCTGAATAGGACTTGTGTGCTCCCTCTCGATCCTCTGCTCTGCTTTTAGACACCAGGGCACAGAAAACTAATCTTATACTATCTTACACTATGTCTTCCTCTCTTTCCCTTTTCTCCCCACCTCTATGCCATGGCCTTTGGTTTTTCTCTGTCTGTGTCTGTGCGTGTTTATGTGTGTGCATGTAGCAGTTTGAGAGACAGTGAGAGAGCGCATCACGATTTCCTCCCCAGGGAGCCATGACCAGCCAAACTCCCCTAAGATCCTTGGTAATGCTACTATTTTTGTGCAGCCTGCCCTGGCATGTGCCCCATGCTGCACACCAAACATCGCTGATGGCAGGGAGTCTCCAGCATGATTTCCAAAGACAACCCCAGGAGCACAGATCCTCGCTCTTGTTTTGAGGCTTTTCAGTTCATTGCTTTTTTTTTTTTCCTATGTTGTTGCAAGATTTTTGTGGCCACAGGAAATGTCAAATGGAAAAAAATTATTTAGCTGTCATAGCCACTTTCTGGAGGATGCGGGAGAAATGCAGAACAAGGCATCCTTCTGTGTGACTATGGTGAAAAATGGAACCCAATGTTAATGCTAAATGATAGGAATGACACTGGGTCTGATTTATTCCGGGACATATTTTTCATTCTCCATTGTATCCTCTTGATTTTTTTCTCTTTACACGTAGTTGGAGAAAAAACAAATTTCTGCTGCCATGAATGTGCGATGATGACTTCGTATCATTTCTATTTAGTTTAATGTGGGAGTGACGCAAGAAAAAACAATATGAAATATTTTTTTAAAATCTAACTCGACAGTTTCCAAAAGCGTTTGCAGACTTTTAAATAACTAATATCGTAACCCTGCAGCTGAAGGAGAATAGGTGCAAAGCCTCACTCCAGTCTGTGCAGCGATGCTTATTTTCTACAGTGCCTTAATATGACATGTATGCTGTAATGACAAACCCCCTCCACCCCCATTTAGGGGCCATGAGAGCTAGCGCACAATCGCTCATCAGCCCCACTCCCTTAACCATGTGTCCATGTGAATGATGGCTGAACCCAGCTTAAATCACAACTGGATTCTGCTACTGCCATCATGCACCTCTGATCCCAGGTGGCTAATGAAGTTTGAATGACTTCTGCAGGAAAAATGAAATATAGCTCGCACTTGTTTGAATGATGCGTGCAAAAAGTAGCCCTGCAGTGCCCAGGAGGGTGGGCATTACACCTCAAAACATGCACAGCAGTTGAAAATGAACAACATAATAGTCTGTCCCTGTGGATGCATCATTGCTTTTGTGTGTTTTGTGTTGACACTTGTGGCTAACCACCAACTGCATTCTCAGTGGTAAATTACGAGGTCAGTAATTTTAAAAAAGGGGGTTGTTAGAGACACCCAGTGTGTCGCTTTGTGACTTGTAACAGCTTTAAAATGGCAGTTAAATGTTTATGAAGCACGTCAACACTGGGTTTGGATCTGCAGCAACATATGAGACAATGGCCAAGTTCAGCTGGACGGCAGCACAGTCATATACACTCCACAGCTCCACAAATTTACCGCCATTACCAGGAAACAGAGAGAATGGGCATTTAATTAGCCTTTTAATTGTAGTGTAAATCCACATGGTGAAACGGACCATCAAAGCGTAATGTTCCCCTGACCCATGGTCCATCTGAGGCATCAATTATATGTAAGACTTTGTATGGAGCAGATGGAGAACCACGTTGGAAAATTCCCATTAAATATTGGTTGAACGGTGATGTTGTGTCCCCAAACGAACATCCAACTTTCATTTGGAACTATTTTTTAACCACAATGGGGTGTCTTGATTGGGCGTTTAAACACAAATGGGATCCCACACTTCAATATCCTTCTTTCCAAAAAATGGACAATATTGAAGTCTCACAAGTCTCAAGACCCACTGCAGCTGTTTCAAATCATAGCATCAGTCTGCAAAGACTGGAAACCATCATCTACTGACCATTGAGGTTGCACTTAACCCTCCACCATTCGCATCGCATCCGTCATTTTCACATCTTTTCAATCATTAAAACAGCTCATCATGCTTTCAGTATGCTAAAATATATGTGATTTCTTTGCTCCAAAGACAGACAGATGTACAGGGGAGATCAAGCATTCTTCATATGGAAAAAATTGGCCAGTTAATGCGGGTATGTGTTTTTCTGAAAAAGTCACTGAATTTCTTCTTCTCAGTTTGCAGCAAGGCAGTGTTCGATTTCTCCTCAATTCTCCACTGACAGACAGAATAAGCTGCCAGTCAGCTGGTCCATCCTGTCCACCTGCAGAAGTGTTGATTTGCCTGTAAGCCGCCCAAGGCTGATTGATTCCTGAGTGAAAGCTCCAGGCACATGAGTGACACCACATGATTACTGTTCACACATGACTGGTGTTTGCCAGACTGCAGGCCTCATCACATTATGACCATAGATAAGAAAGCAGCAAACATTAAGATACTGTACACCCCTCCTGAGTGTGACACAACCACATATTCTCTGTTTTGCAGTTCATGTGCATTTTCAAGTGTGTGTGTGTGTGTGTGTGTGTGTGTGTGTGTTTTGTTTCAGCTCCAATATTTATTAGCTTTGAGATTCGCTAAAGAAAAGTCATTTAATGTGAAATCCATAAGGATATATTCCTAATGTAGCATGAAGCTAGCTTCCCTCTGAGAGTTATAGAGTTAATGGAGCTACGACCCAATGAGACATCACAGTAGAAAAAATGGGAATACACATTTCCTTTTGTTTGAAAAAGACTGCAGTTTGAGACCTACAGCTGTACATATTTGTTTGGGATTTCTGTAGTGTGTTAATGGGTGCATAGCATCCTGTGTGTTTTGTCATGGATAAAAGAAGAAGCTATGTACATCTCTCAACAGTGAAGTAAATCATCCATCCATTTCTAATGTCCCATTGCACCTCCTGCCCCCTGTGGAGTAGATAGAATTGGATCATAATTGAATCACTTGCAGCAATTATGATGACTTGCCCTTGGCTGTACAGTAGGACAGTGTCATGATGACACAGAGTATTACCACAAACACACACAAATAATATGCAATAGCACTTGTGTGCCTTGACTGAAACACGCATGGAAAATCTCCTCATTGTCAAAGTCTAACCTTTAAACCAACACTAGGATATTTTAAGATGACTGCCCTTTGTGTGAGCATTTAATCAAGAACAAGTTTGACTCTGAGCTTTCATTTTTGTGGTGGATGTTGTTCTTGGTGTTTTGAAGTTAAAACATCCATAAATCTATGTTTGATTAGATGTCCCAACGTCAGAAAACAATAATAGTAATAATGATAACAGCAAATGCAATGACAAAATTAATTCAAAATAGTAGTCTAAAAGGTAAATAATACTGAAGATAAGGTGATGATAGAATACATAGAATGCATTTTTATATGAAAGTGGACATAGAGTGAACATAAAGCATGAACAGAATGCCATACATACATAATGTAAAATTAGATGAAGAATAAAACCCACTTGATAATAAGAGTAAAAATAAGAGGGCAGCAATGATATAGATGCATAGATGCAGCATCATTTGGCTGAGCAGAGATCTTCAGTTTCATGTCATCTGCATAACTATGGAAACACACATTTTGCTCTCTAATGATGTCACCAAGTGGCAGCATGTAAAGTGAGAATAATAACATACCAAGGCAGCTCCCTCGTGCAACCCCAAAACAGATGTCATGTTTCTCAGACACACGATCTCTGAGACTGACGTAAAACTTTCTCCCTTTGATGTATGTTTGAAACACACAGTCAGAAAGACAAAACAGCTTTTTGATTGACAATTGATTAAGATATCATGACCAATTGTATAAAATGTTGCACTTAGGTCTAAGAGAACAAGAATTGAGAATTTAGTCTGCGGTTGCTGATTATTTTTCGGAGGAGCAGTTTCAGTACTGTGGTGTGTTCTAAAGTCTGATTGAAATGATTCCAGAGTGCCTGTTTGAAGAGATGAAAATACTGTATCTTAAGTCAATTTTATTTATATAGTCAAATATCATAAATCACAAATTAGCCTCAAGAGGTTTTACAATCTGCACAACACAGGACACCCTCCATCCTTAGACCCTCGTTTTGGATAAGAACATTTTTTTTAAAAATCACTATGTGATAGTACAGAATATTGAAGCAGTAGCGTGAAAAGGAAAACCTGCTTAGCCTCAGATGAATGCAGCCCTTTTACCTCAAACTCACCACCTTTTGGTTTAACCCTACCATTCGCCGAAGCAGCTCGACATCCACAATCACCTAGAGTTTTAAGGTTGCCAAGCAACAACCACTCAAGAGTGCTGTACGCCATACGTACGGCTGCGCCTGTTCTGCTTGTTCACAGAGATGTGACCAGCTGGGAGGAGCAGGGGCCAGAGGCAAATACATTTCTTAGAGAAGGGAAACACTGTGTGTGGCCCAGTCTTGCCATACTTTGATGTTGTGAAGACTTTTAAGGATGCAGAGAGAGAAAACATATGATATTGGTAGTCATTTGCTTAATTCTAAAAATATTTTTATAGGTCAAACAGTGAAGAGTTACAAAAAGTGCTCTTACTGTGACTGAATATCTTATCTCAAAACACTTCCTGGAGACAAATACTTCCAGGCAGTTGTTGGGGGGGATGCAATTTATCTGAGCCTTTTATCTCAAATGAAGGACCTTTCTCTTCAAATTACCATAGGATTTTGGTTAAGAACAAACAGGCACTGCATTAAGTACAGAACCTCTAAATTAACATAATTGTATGGGCAATTACGCTAAAAGTGTGGAGTGACTCTTTTTCGAAGTAAGCATGATCTTGTTTTAGGAGATTGAATTTGCTAATTCAGTTATAGTCCACTATCTTCAGTAGTGGCATTGACCCTGTGTTATGCCAAGCCACTCATTAGAGAAAAAGGGGGTGGGAGGGGGCCTCATATAATTAGAACAGGGGGGTAAACATTCATCCATTATATACACCTCCTGACATTCAGGGCCCTTTAGACTCTGACATATGCCGCACACTGAATGGCAGTTTTGTTCAATTACGGCTTAAATGACAGTAAAAAAAAATTTATATATATATATATATTTTAATTTAAATCTTGTCTGCAAGCCTGCTTTAAACACCTAAAGCATTGTTTAAAAAAATGCACAAAATTTGGATTACTCACATATATGCCTCATTAAGGCATTAAATATCAAGTTTTATTAAGTAACATGTAGGCCTCTCAAATAAAATCTATAGCTAACACATGATGCATTTTAGTTTGTTTGGTTTGTAATCGTTCCAACCCCTGGGTGAATGGACATGACAGTGGGTGAATAAAAAAGTGTTTCTGGCTGAAAACACAGTGAGGTGTGAGATGACTTGAGGTGTGTTTTTGTTTCTTTGAGTGTATGTGAGTGCAAAAGTGCAGTGAGTCCATGGGTGTGAGAGCAAGCTGACAGGTATATTTGTTTGTCTTGGCCCCTGGCTGTGACCTTGACTCCCTCTTTGGTTTGTTCAGCGTGAAACCAAATCCCTTAATCAATCCTTTAAACTGCCCTCACCTTTTCCACCATTAAAGCAATTACACTTTGGGCCATCAGGTTTTCAAACCTGATAATAATGGTGGGTGCGCTGCTCTGTTGTTTCAGGGTCTGCAGAACCACTAAAAAAGGATCTTTACATGGAATATGTAATACTCCTCAAGAAAAAATTGAGTATATAAATCAGTTTCAGGCTGGATTTTCTGCTGTCCTTAAAAAAAAATTTCCATTTTGATTTACAGTGAATGCCTTTCTTGAATTTGATGACATGTAAATGATTGAATGACTTTGGTGGAAGGTTTATTCTCTCTTCCTGTGGTCGGCTTTTACCCCTGCAGTGAAATCTACAAAAGGAGTTAGTATTAGTCACAACGGAGACTGGTGTTGATATAAGAGACTGTTGTCGCATTGCTGAAAGTCCTCAGGTTGGTAGCAAAACACAGACACAGACTCACAGGGGAAATTGCGGAGTTGCTTTGGAAGTATAGCCATCGAATGCAGATTTCCTTTTGAAATCAAAAATACAAGAAAGTTTGCATCTGAACTTGAAAAATACAAAAGGAGATGAGTACTTCAGAGAGATTCAACTGCACAAATAAATGCACAAACTTCAAAAGAGAGGTGACATTATCCTTGAATCCTTACGTTCTTGCAACAATCAATCTGTGTATTGGTCTTTCCACAAAAAAAATCAACATACAACACTACCTCGGTTGCCTCTTATCTCTCCATCACACACACAGATGAAAACTCACGCTCGACAACCTCTGGTAAAATGACTATATTGCAGAAACAGATGTGGACTTTGTGCTTCAAATGTATTCATATCATCATATATCTGCAGATACTGTTTCCCATTTAGCACACGGCAATCTTGTTTCACTGCTACATAGCTGATGTGCGAGTGAGCATCTGACCTCTGCTGACCTCTGCCCTTCATGGTTCATGTGACTTATATCGACTCCAAGGATGACTGCCCCTGCTAACTGCACATCAGTGTGTCCGCTCACACAAAGGCTGGCCTGCCTGTTATCAAAAGTCAGATCTGGCTCTGACCACAATCCATTTCCCTCCTCGCTCTGGGTCTCCTTTACCACCTCATGACAGCAGCTTTTCCAGCTCATTTCACTTGAGATAGCCACGTCATGCAGGAGACAGGGACATCTCTGCAGTGACCCTGCCTCAATCAGCAAAGCTTTATTTGATGGAGTTCTGTAGCACCACAAACAAGGAAGAGCAGATGACATTGTATCCTTGTAAACAGAAGCAGAGGAGATACTATTCTAAGGCGCTGAGGTCTAAAGGGCAGGCCAAGGATAAGTGTATTGCTTGATGAGCTTTTAAAAGTCAGTCTGGGTTCAAATCTCTTGAAAGGCTCATTTAACCCTGATCCTCCTCCTGAAATGGCAATTTGATTTGTCCGGTGGTTAATGTACTAGAGGGCCCTTAATGTAATTTGACAGCAGGTGGGGGTGTTGGTGGGGGAGACAAGAGCAGGAATTATTTTAAGTAAAACTCCACAGAAGACTTGAGCACTTTACAGTTCACCCCTAGCAGGCCAAAGGAGGACTGAGAGCATCTCGGGCTCATCAGTCACGCCTGTGATGGGACCAACAAAAGACAGCAATCTTCGGCTCTCACCAAGCAGGAAGACTTTGTTAGCCCCTCCATTATAAACTGAATACAGGCAGGCACTGAACTCTAATTGAATTTCCTGGCTTGGTAACTCAGCTGTTCACCTGCTCCTATACTACTGTTACTCAACAGAGTGCACCTTCACTGGTGTAGATACAGCTACCTCCATCTTCCCTTTCAGCCGGATGAAGCCAACACTTTTGTACCACAGTGGTTGAAAACAATGAGACCTGAGCAGTATTGGGCATTACTTGAACATCAGTGGAGAGAAACTTTGGACTGTTGAGCTGCCAGTATCAGAACTGCTTCTCAGATGGTCGAATAACTTTGAAAAAAAAAAACGACTGACGACAAATGCTACTCTTTGTAACTTAAAGGTTGCGGTATTCATATATTGTGTTCTAAGCATTATGTTAGGCACTGGAAAACCTACAGTAAGGAATCACCTGGTTTAGTTCTGAGTTGTAGGGGGTGTGTGGAATAAGTAGCTACATTGGTGAGAATAGAAGCTCGGAGTGTTGCGTACAAATACTAGATCTTTGGTTAACTGCTGATGGTCATGAAATCTCTCCAAAACACAGGCTTGTTAAACCACAATGTCTTCTTTTCTATTGTGTTACATGTGTTAAATACAGAACTTGTGACACATATGTGTGTTTATTGTTGTTTAAATGCACCTCTGACAGAGTTAGACTGAGTAAGAAAGTAATGTAATGAGTAATGTAACTACTTAATTGATAAATAATGAAATAATGAAGCGTAATGAATGACAGACAGACAGACAGTTGGCTGCACAGCCCCCACCCTCACAGAAAAGTAAAAACTCTTGTGAAGAGTGCTTGACCTTCAGGGAGCCAATGTTACAATCCTGAGCACAGCTGGTGAGAGAGGCTGTCAGTTTACTCACTGAATTAATGATACAAGTCAAGGTCAAGTGCTAACTGATTATGCACCCCATATGCAGCCAGGGGAAAAAACATGCTGCAAATTCCTTTACACCTGGAGACGTGATTATGCACCAATTCCTAAGTCACATTTAGTTTTCTTTCCCCTTGCAGGCACAAAGAGCAGCAGCGGGAACCAGCGGAAAAGGTACTTAAGGCACGAATGCTTTCACTGCATGTCTATGAAACCTCTGCTTGCAGTTGGCAGTTTGGAGCCCAGCAGAGTGTGAGGAGATCGGTCACAGAGGCAGAGCAACATCCTGAAAACATGTAATCAGTATCTGGCTGCTGTTAATTGAAGATGTTAGTGCACTGGAGTGGGTAATGACACAGGAACCTTCTTGTTCTGCCACAGATGGACTCTAGACCCACAAACACATACTGCACCACACACACCACAACCATCCCAAATTCAATCTTGTCAGCTTTTTACCAAAGATAACACGATGAGGGAGTGCGCACCGAGTCTACCTCAGTCTGAAAAAGCTTTGATGGCTGAGCCACTACACAGAAATGGAGACCAAAACAAGGGACAGCAATAATAAAATGCTTGATTTACATATTCATTAAAGCTATCCTTTTTGAATAACTATGACCTGGGTGACTGAGAATCTTTACAGGCATATTCATTAAAGGTTTAAGATACACATGTATCTTTAAAAGTTTAAAAGTTCTTTAAATGTTCTCATCAACACTTAATCATTCAACTCTCAGATATGTATCAATGCAGCATGTATTTTTTAACATGCCCTGGATGAAAGCACATGTTTCACCCATGTGCAAAATTAGTACTCTCATTTGTCTGACACCTCCAAACAATCAGACTCCCACACTGCCCCCTTGAGGTCAGCATGAGTATGAAGAGCATGTGGGGAGAAGTTATGAGCTGCACTGTGAAGGAAATAGGTTACAGAATGTTCTGCTGCTTTTTAAAACCCTAGAAATAGATATAACGAAAACTCAATCGGCATGTGCATGTTAGGCCATACCCCCCCCAAATAAGTGTTATATTCTTGTACCTTATCCCTCTTGACAGATTTTCAAGAAAAATATCAGTGCATTCATACTGAGAGTGCAAGGCTCCGTCACTGATATGTCAGTGTTCAATTTTCCTACAGAGCGCCTCAGTAGCCTTCACTCACACCCAGTGACTTGTCATAGACTCTTTTGAGCTCCTCTGCTCAGTGAAGAAGTTCATCCTGATTACCAAATGGGAGAATATGAAGCTGTGACTCACACAGTAACTCAAAAGAAAATCACTTGATGAAAGCTATAATTTAATCAGCAACTACGCTTCATCTGCATTGCCCCTAACAGCAGCAACAGCCTCCCGCCAGGCGTGGCATGCCTGGTGTTTATGTGGCAAGGAGAGGGTGCTAAGGATTCCAGCAAACAAACCTGCCTGATCCTCATCTGAATAGAGCCTGATTATCTCCACACGCAGCCCCAGCATGTCGTCAATACCCGGCCAGTGGAAGTCTACCAGACCCCCGAAGCTTTATAGCGAAACAGACATCACCACCACCCTTCCGCTGCCACCAAAATCACCACAAGCTTTAATTAGAAGCTTTCCTCGCTCTCTCTTCCTCCCTCTAGGATTCTTGTGCTTGATTTGCTTGGATCTCTTACAGGCAGGTGACTTTTGTCTCTGCTGATAACAACTCTGGGAGGTATTGTGAGAGCACCGAAATAGTTCCAAAAACATGCACATGCCACAGAGGACAAAACATTAATGCACAGTCTTTGGTGGTGATGACAGCCCATCTTTAGGCTGTAATGAAGCGAGGAAGAGAGTAATGAACTCTGCACATAGGCCAAACGTACAACAGAAGCAGAACAAGATGCAGACACACAGAGGCAGTGATTTGGCGATAGAAAAAGGGGAGGTAATAGATAAAAAGGCTGAGGTGCGACAAAAGTGTGTTAACCATTAGGCTGATGGCAGAGACCTTATCCAAGGAGTGACAGTGGAACACACCCCCTTTAATGCCCTCTGAACAATAGCCTCCTCTCCATTTCAGGCCATTCTGCTCACTTTCCTCTGAAACATGGTTTCATATCCTCTGAGTGCAAACCTGAATGAGGCTGACTGAAGCCAGTTCTAATGGGAATGTTCGAAGGATAAATAGCTGCTACCAAGCCATCTCATTTTAAATAACAATGCACACAGATGCGTAAGTGTCGAAACAGAAGTGCTTGTCTTTGGCTTCCTGGCTGGGCTGGAGGAGGATGAGGACACTTGGCTGCAGCAGCCGTTTAATGCTCTCCGTGTAGGCAGGCAGGCATAGTGATGTGGCACAAGAGAAATTAGTCTAACGTAAGACTTTTTTTTCCCTCCAGCGGATTTTCATTCTTAATCAAAAAGCTCATTACAGCACATGCAGGTTGACTTGTCCTTTATATCCTGCAGAAATGTGATACGACCACCTCCAGAAGTCGATGCAATTATTGACAAGCAGGACAGAAAAAACTATGGCTTCAAAACATTCCCATTTACCTTAAGCATTTATTCCTGCTATGGTTTTCTCTGCAATTCCATTTGATTTCTCATTACTCCAGAGTAACAGAATGAGAGCCACAGACGATAATGAAGCCTCTTTGTTCTGGCCCACAGCTCTGATGGCCATTTTCTGCAGTTCCTAAAGAAAGTCATTCCATATTGGGTTCCATTCAGCAAAATGGCCCATCATCATGATGCGATATATAACCCTTGCCCCATATTTCTCTCTTGCAGTCCCCTAGAAACCTGGATGCTATGTTTTGTGATCAAACAGCCCCTGGAGGCAGCGATAATGCACCTAATGTATAGCATTGTTGCAGCTGAACCACTGTGGAAAGCAAGAAAAATAGGGCAAAAAGCTGAACAATGACGTTTGTAGAAAATTACTTTCTAATTGAGGCATATGCCATGGACATGACAGATAAATTAGCCATTGTCAAGGCATTCAGCTGTGGTGCGTCACTTTCAGCTTGTGTGTTGTGTGTTATTTGTGTGAACATTCCAGCTGAATGTTTTGTTTGTGGTTGTGACTGTCTTTATGGTGATGTTTACCCATCATTCACTTACAATCTCAGAAACTATGACTAATACTAACCACATTTTACTGCTGCCACTTTGTCAGCATAACTAATTTCATGCCAAAATTGCAACCAGATTTTATGAACTCAATACCTCAATCAGTAGATGCTGTCATTTGCTGTCAGAAACAAAGAAAAACTGTTGCAATGCAGAAGCCAGGTAGCAGGTAAAAAGGAAATAGAATCCAAAATGCAGACACAGAAGGCAGAGCTAATGCAGTTCATTATTATTTATTAACAAAGTCAAAAGACTAACTGGCTGGTCAAGCACGCAAAGGTCAAAAACTGAAAAAGCAAACAAATACAAATAGGAGCGGGCAAGAATCAAAAGTTCAAAAACAAGCAAGGTCCGGGAAACACAAGGCAAAATCTAAAAACTCTGGGAGAACACAAGGATTGACACTAGGTTACTTATTAGACACAAGGTTGAAATGGCAAATAGAGAAGGGAACACACAAAACACACACAAATACACAAGGTGGGGATGAACACAAGTGAAACTAAGTAACAATCCTATGAGTGGGAAAAACACAATGGCAGGAAGTAAAGACAACTGAACACACTTGAGGACATACTCTATCAAATAATAATAACTAAACTAACAACCCAAAACAACACAAATAAAAAATTGACAAAAATTCAAAAACAGTAACACTGATATAGTATTGTAAATCTTAATACCAGTGTGAAAAGGGTTTGCATATGCACAATAGAAGCTTAAAACAAGGAAAGGAAAAAGCTTTTTTGATTTTTTTTTTTTCCCCACATACCATGGTACCAATGCTGCATTGCAGGTCTAATAACTGTTCAGCATTTGTAGTCACTAATTTTAAACAATTTAAATCTAAGCAGTGAAAAATCTTCCACAATTTAGTCCATACACAAGTTTAATTTGTAACATATTCTCTAAAAAACTGAAGTGAGTATTGAGAAAAATAAGTAAAATACTGCAAAATGGTCTAACAGTCTGTGAACCATCTGTACCCAAAACACCTGGAAAACAGGAAGACTCACATACTATGATGCTGATGTGTGCAGTTTTTTACAAGGAAGCACAGATGTGCACCTTTCATACAGGACTGAGATAACAAACTTGTGTATATAAGTGTTTCATGCTTCTTTCTCCAAACAGATGGCAACGCCGCCTATTTTGCCATGAGTCTACCCAACTAGCGTCTAAACAACTGGGCTCGGTTTACACAGTAAGTACAGACTGCTTCGGTGGAACTTGCATAACAAACAAAACTGGGCAAAACAGAAGCTTTGTGAAATGGAGCCAAACTTGTGAAGTGATGCAGCTGTTAGGGTGGAACCACTGTGGGCTCTCAGGGCCTTGTTGGAAGAGGTGAGCATCATTGCATATGCCAGAGCTGCTCTATTGTTACTTTCCTGCCTTCTGATGGGCAGTTTTTGGATTTTTGTTCAACAATCACATATTTTATGGCCTCCCAACAATTCAAAGATCTGGCTAGTGTTTTCCAAACCATTGTAGAAAGCATTAATACATAACAGGCTCAGAGGGTGCAATGATTTCTTTAACACAACATAATAGACAGCTGTGTTGAAAGAGATAATGAAAAGGTGAAAAGCAGTCACAGGTGCAGTTTCATTGTGAGAAAGCGCAACATCCCTAAACCACCTCGTCTAGTCCCTGCTAGCTCAGCCCTTGTCAATACCCAGCCCGTAGTCCCTCGGTGGGAGCTGTTGAGTCCCAGTCAGAGCTGCTAGGCATGTGTCTCTAAATGGAAGTAAGTGTAATTACAGGATGACGAAGGCAGGTTACAGGCAGCCAGGCAATCATTTTCCCTGACTGAGACTGAAAGTTAAGGTCTGAAAGGCCATCGGAGTGTGAGCCCACGGCGGGCGCAATCTGACGCCTCAATAAACCTGTCTGAAATTAGAAACTTCTTGTTCTGCTCTGCACGGCTGCTGGACGTAGGAGTGACTCTTTCACGGATGGCTCTGGAGCCTGAGCCTGTATGATGATATCTTCTTTAATGTCAATAAGGTTCTCCTGTGTTTTAGTTACTGCTCCCCACTGCAGCATTAATCATCTTAAAATAGGCAAAGCTGGGCTGTGTGAGAGCCATGTTATCCGATGCATAGGACGTAATTGAATTTATTTATTTATCCAAAGCAATAACAAGATGTATTTCCCATGCGAGATGTGAGTGTTGCATTTGGCTGAACAGAGCAGGAGATTTACTGTGCATGAGCACAATTACAAGCACACCAACAAAATTCATATGTCAGAGCAAAGAGATATTCTGAATTAATTTTTTCTTTCTTGTGTCGTCTGAGTCACTGCAACAATGCCATGTTTTGTAACTAACTAATCATGACTTGTCTTTGTCTCAGAAGAATAAGCACACCTGAGGCAATATAAATCATTCCTGACAGAGATTGACACTGATCGCACTAATCCGTGTATTTATGTATTCCACATTTAATCCAAGCACAGGCAATTGCACACTTCACAAACATGGTGCAGTATATTGCAGTAATGTCAAAACGACTAAAACACACATTATAAATATCAAAGACAGGGTTAAATGTAATTCTTTACATCTGTATGGGCAGCTTCAGCGCAGAAAAAAAAAATTAATGTCAACAGTTTTCAAATAGATTTTGGTAGAAAGCAATTCCAATGAAAACAGTTAAGTACCTCTTTTAGGATGTTTTTATTGCCTTAATCTGTTTTATCAAAAAACCTTGTTCAATTGCACCTGTATGTTGTTTCGAGCCAGCACCACTCCCCAGTAGATTTTAACCTTTTAGCGTATTTATTGAGTTTTTAAACTCGAAAGTCACCCCACACTGGTGACAGTACCATATTTTAAAACAAAAGTAACAAAAGTATAGTGTGCTTAAACTTAAATGTCTGGATTTACCTACCAAGTGTTCTTTGAAGAGATCCTCCTTCTCTCTGAGATGCACCACCAGGCAATGGATAGCCACCTCTCTCCTTTTTTCCACTGAATCATCTTGAGAAGATGGAAAATAGATGTCTTAAAACTCATCCCCCACAAGAAGCAACATCAGAAATTTGAAAGACAAAACTTCTGTACATGTCACTGTTTCACGAGAAGAATGGCTCCATGACAGATGAGTTCGCAGGCTATCCCATGTTTTAAATGAGCAATAACACTGCCAGGAAAGACAAGGAAGGAGCAAAAATATAAATATAAATAATAACGTTTCAGTTTGTGGACCATCAAATTATATGATACTGTTTCGCTTCAATAACCAACTCCAGTTTAACCAATAACAACATCTGGGTTAACATTATTTCTGGGAACATTCATAAACTAGATGTTAATATTTTGAAGTTACAAAAACTTTATTGTATTTGCACACATTTCAGTTTAAGATCACACAATCTTAGTTAACAAACATTGATGGTTTTCATTTTCCAACCTCACACAGACACATTTTATTCAGAAGTATTAACGCCATAAATTAGAAGACTTGTTATTATGTTTTGACTTCAGCAGGTTTAATAACTGAGGCTACTAAACGCTCTCGTTAGCATCGTTAGCTTAGCTCAACCTCCACCTTCTCCCCCCGGAGAAACTCGTCCTGGACACCCGAGAGAAACATAGCCAACACGGCAGCACAGTCAAACTCCAGCCAACAAGCAGCTCCACAAACACCAGGACAAACTCACCGAGAAAACAGCGCAGACGTCCGGACGAAGACACCATACAGCCGGAAGCAGCTAGCTGGATGCTAATTCATTAGCTGGCTACTTACTAGTAAACGGGAGTGCCAACTTTTGGACAGTCTGTTAGTACAGTGAACTGCTCAGCAAGCTGTGCTATTTATCCAGTATTTACATGAAAAAATATCCGAAAGGCAAAAACAGCACAAACACAGCTGAAGTTCAGTGACTGAACGAGCTCCGTGTTTGGAGCCGACAGCCAGCAGGCAGATGTCAATCAAAGTGACGTCGCTCTTCATTATGCACAATTTCAGATTTTAAACGAGTGTGTTATAGAAAACAAACAAACTTCACCCCCCGTACAGTTGTCATGAAGTAGAAAATCAGCTAAAGAGACTAAAGCCATTTTTTGTACCAGGCTGTAAACTTGTGTTTCTTTCTGCCGTAAAGTTGGACATTTTAGCATGGGGGTTAAATGTGATAGACTCCCTTTTGGAGCCCGCCCCTAGTGTTCATTCGGGGAACTGTAGCTTTTGGCACTTCCGCGTTGGCTTCATTTTTCAGCGCCGGAGGTTGCTGTTTGGTTGAAACTCGGCAGATAAATAAGTTGCACTAACTTAATATCTCTTAATAATGGAAATCTTAATATAAGTGGAAAAAATGTAGAAAAAAATGTTCAAAATTGCTAAACAAATGAGTTAAGACAAGGCTCGTGTATTTTAAGTTTGATACACTCCTTAAAATTTGTTGTGAACTGGCAAACACTAGTACATGAAACAAACGTAAGGTTTTATGTTGAAAAAATATTTTTCTTTATTTTTTATTTTAAGTGTTATTTACTAACCCCATGAATCAGTGTACAGAGTAACCAGAACACTGTGTCTGGAAAGACTTTAGCTTTTTTTATGTAGTAAATGTCACAAATTGATAATACTGAGGTACAGGCACAAATCTCAGAGCCAGATCTTGAGGGAAAATAAAACCAAAACTATCTGCATACTTCGAATGGCTCGGAAAAGTAGTTGATTTTTTTTGTAATTTGAATGTACTGATCCTTTAAAGGCAAATAACAAAATGGTCCTTCCATCAAAAGTCGAAGATTGGATCCTGCCATCACTTTCAAATTTAAAGTTCAGGCCTTTGGGCACCCCTATATGCAAAGCCACACACTATTATAAAAGCTTAGCGCCAAAAACCTGGACCTGGATTTTAAAATATAATGCTTTCTTCCTGTCAGTGGGAATTAAAAAGAAAAACACGAAGAGCCCAACCGTGTTAGCCATTCCACTTTAGTACATAAATTAATTTTTCATGGAAATATGCCTAATGTTTAGGAAAGTTCTGTAAGCAGATTAAGAGGGGCACTTAGCTGCACATGGGTAGCAAGAGTGTGGATGTGGGTGGCACAGTAGGATGTGAGGGGTGTGGAGAACTCGCTGGCATCAGGCACCAGCCTCCCCAGGCAACATATCCTCTTCTAAATTAACCCCGTGCTGAGATGCTGAGCCTATAATTAATGAAAGGAGAGAGAGCATGAGAGAGCTGCAGGGCCAATAGGATAGTCTGAGGGTGAGTCATGAGTGTCCAAATAACAGTAGTGAAGTATTCATATCATTTACTTAATTCAAAGTACAATATCACACAAGCAAATACCTTGTTACAAGTAAGTCCATTGAGAACATTACTTAAGTATGTAAGTAAAATCAGGAAAAAGTACTTAAAGTATTAAAGTAAAAGTACTCAATGCAGAAAAATGTCCCCAGTGACTACTATTACCATGAGTGTTGAAATGATTGGAATTTCTGCAGGACCATAGTAATGTTTTTCACATAGGTTATTTGCATTTACTTCAATATTCAATGAATATTTTACATCACAGTAATACCAACCAGAAGCATTCCAGAGTGTTTTTAGGTTTTCAGAATGTATTTTTATGCTTTTACAGGCACCATTAGTTCCATTACTTTCTATGCATACAACAAAAATCGACTTATTGAATCTAGAAACTTGCTTTTGATAGACAATTCATCAAAGTGAACATTTACTTTTATTCATGCTTTTATACCAATCTTTGCATACAACTGAATTATCCTGCAACAATAGCTCTGACAAAAAATAAATGTCCACTGTGATGGATTACCAAACTCAAGCAAGTTTGAAGTTTGGAAATGAAAACAAAGAGTGCCATGCATTAGATGTTGTCATGTTTGATACATAGTCTAGTCAGATTATGCAAAAGCAAACCCCAAAGTTTTTTATTGGGGACAAAAAAAACAGCAAATGGTTATTATTATTTATTTATGAGTAAGCAGATAGCAACAAACAGACCAACACTGAATCTTTTATCGTACGTGCAATATAAAGTTATCATGTGGCAACAACATTGGCCCAACATGTTTATTTGAACAAATTAAATGGATTAAAATACAGACAAAAAAAACAGACAATAATGATTTGACATCCACATGAAAACATGAATTACAAGCTTAACCCATAAGAACCCAGACCCATTTCATAACTTTCTGGAAAATTATGGGGGACCACAGACCAAGATCAAGTGGAGCACATAGAACACATTTCTTATGTTTCTTTTAAGAATATTTATTTATATTATAATTCATCATATTTAATATAGTTTATATTTATATTTTATATAATATTTGTTGTTAATTATATTTATATTTACTGTTTTATATTAATTAGTTCAATAAATATGGTCAGAACAGGTTAAATGTAATATAGGACACATTATTAAAGCATTGAACTGTTAAATGGGTTTTAATGTACCTTTAGTATCAAAAAACAAACTTTTTGAAATTAGCTACTTCCTTCACTTTGCTACAGGTCACACCACCATTCTTGGGGAAGTCATTTCACACCACTGTCACACCAGGATGTTTTGTATATGTCGCTTAGGGACTTCATGAGTAAAGGTCAAGCATAAAGCTGTATAAGGAAGACTCTAGATCATTTCAAGTGTTTGTTATACCTGTGTCATCATGGGTTCTTATGGGTTTAAAGGAATACAGAAGGAAAAACATGGATAAAATGCCAGTGAGGCAAATGTTCCGGCAACATTTTCTGCAATAGCTGTCATTCCCAAGGGCAGAAAGGCCTCGTGAGCCATGAAAATAATGGGCTAGAGGACGATGAAGTTTTAAAGTACCAACTAGGTTCAGAAGAGCCCCGCTTTTGTAAACTCAATGATGGAGGAGAAAATAGGTGGAGGAAATGAGTGCCAAGCATTGCAGAGAGGAGCACACTTTGCTAATCAATATTAATTTATAAAAAAGGAGCAGTCAAATGCATTTCATGCTTTTCCCACATGAAAACATTACAGACACATGTAAAGACTTCATCTATTAAATACGAGTTATCTGCACATTTTCTGTTTTTAGCTCTATTTATATGACTTTTTGAATTACATTTTTCACTGAGCACCAGAAATTAAATTATTAAATCATTAATTAAATACACATTCAACTTTACTGATTTGCCCCCAATCAAAATGCTCCCAACCTGTGCAACATGAATGAATGGTTTTCTCCACATGATCACCTGACATGCATAGCTCAGTATGACACTGTCAGGCTTTACCTTCACAGGTTTATTGTGCTGACGGTGTCCCAAGAGACAGCATGTGTAGGAAGTGCAACATGTAAATTATTGGTTGGCTTGTATATATGAGGCAAGGTCGAAAGGACTAAAAAATATCATTATTCACAGCTTAAGTTGCAGGGGCATGCTATCAAAGAGCAATGAGTTGAGTGCAGTCATGTGAAAAGTAAGAACTTGATGGTTTTTCATCTTTACCTCCCCATTTTCCAGCGCCAATGAAGAATTCATCCCCGAGAGCAATTGAACATATCTATACAAATGTGAAGAGACAGATTTGCTGTGCACTACCAGCAAGGTTATGTAAAAAACAGAGGGTGGGCAATGCAGACACAATTTGTCACAGATGTGCCACATTTCCAAGCAAACCACTTTTCAAGTCAAGATAATGAAGAAGCCCCCCACCCCCAAATACACACACAGACACACACACACTTTGTCTAATACAGTACATCAACCTCCTCGAGCTGTCGTGAATGTAGACAGCCAGGCAGTGGCATCTATTCACAATCAATTCAAAATGGTCCCTGCCACTTTTATTGAATTTCACATCAACAGAAGGGACAATTAAGATGATGAGTTTTGGTGGGCGGACAGTTGAAGAAAACCGTGCCCACCAGGCAAACTGCCCCTCCAGAGTGTGCATTGCCCGCTGTGTGGGCTTGCATATGTAGGTGGCATAAACTGTACAGTTGAGATCATATTACTGCCTGATACTGGAACAGTGGGTAGGCAGCCGGGTCTGGGCCAAATGCATAAAACTCTGTGTAGATTCATAATTTAAACTGTGTGTATGCACAAGACAGAAATACTGATGCATTCTATTTGTCAGTTCTACAAAGCTGTACATACATCTGATTCTGTTTTTGCAATCAATGCGGAACCGAGCACACATTCAGAAGCTTCATTTTCATTCCCATAGTTAGCAATAAATGGATGTAGAAATGCCCTTAAACATCCGTTTGTATATTGATACTTGTGCCTGCTCCACAACTCATTCAACCTGTCTAATGAGAAGAAAAAGTACAATTTTATGTCATCAGAACAACATTGCACAAGGCTTTTGTGCCCATACCACTAATTCATACACATGTAACTTTAAACCCTGATATCTCAGTCATCATTATTAATTATCATACGAATGTTCCATGATTAATCGACAGAGCTCACGCAAACAGACTTTACAAAGTGCTTCACAATTCAAGATCAAATGAAAAGATCTTCAACGGGGAGATGATGGCTTGAATGTAAATGAAAAGTACAAAAAATTCATCACATAATTTAAACTTAAATATATAAAGGCATCTTTGAGTAACATTCTACAGAATGCAGTGTAGACTGAAAAATACTAACACAATCAGTTAAATTGGCAAAAAAGAGATACAAATAATGTTATAATAAATTAAATAAAGGCTACATCTCTCACCTCATATTTCATGTTCACCTCATCATTTCACCTGCTCCTGTGAAAACCATGTTTTTGCCTGGTCTGATGTCTGTGTAAGTTTACATATTCTCACTGCACATTCTTCTCTTATAAATACCAATTTATGTACTGGAAAAGACATACTCTTTTATGTACTTGTTTATGTGCATACACACTGTTTATACATCTGGCCCCAGGTGGTTTGTCAAAGTGTGTGGTGATCATTTTGAAGGAGACTCGTCCTGTGTGATGATGAGATCCTTGTCCAGTTCCCTTTAAATGATATTTCAGTGAGCTTTGTACATACCAAGAGCTGTTGGCAGCACTGTGAATAAAAACAGAAGAAACTGAAACAGCCGCCAGTTTGAGGCCTGGAATAAAGTAAAAAAAAAAGATGAGATTTCAGTTTTCATCATTCCACAGACTGGAGTAGTGTACACACAATTTACACAGTGTGCCTCCATGTGCTTTCTTCTTCATGCTGGAATGTTTTGTGGACAGAAGTCCATCAGAGGGAATAACATTGTGCACACATTTGCATAATATCGTACATGCATTCTGTGGTCCAACTAAAAAACACGCATCTAAAACAAAGTAAAAAAAACGTGTATGAAATGAGAGCTGGGGAAAATGCCGGGACTGCAGAAAAAGAGACAGGTGTCAATATACAGAGAAATAATAACAGAGTCAAAGTCAACTTTGACTACAGCTGTACATAAAAACAACAGGAATTTCAATAGTTAAAGCCCACAGTGTAACGCTGACCTTTCAATAAAACAAAACCATTATTGTACAACAGAAATATCAATCTTTTGCAGATATGAGTTTAGTTATTAAATGAGATCTATCAATAAAAGGTGTTTATTTATAACCTACAGTTCAATACACTTCAATAGGAGTATTACTATAATATCGGGTTTCAACTGGTTGTTATGTCAACGATAGAAATGGAGGACATGGAGAGAGGTGGCCAACAAATGCAGTGACACAAACATAAAGTGCTAGCCTTGCTTTAATGGTATGCCCATGAATAGCCAGAGAAAATGGCAACGTAAGAGGCAGTTAAGTGACTCCTCTCTCTGCCAGCCTGGGGCAGAAACACAGTGGCAGAGCAGTGAAAAACAAAGAAAGTCCTTGTCCTGAAACATGGATGTTGGTGTCCAGAGGACAACTCCTGGCCTCAGGGCCTTAATTTTACTCCATTAGGTGAAGTGACCTGGACAAGATCAGGGCAAACACGCTGAAAGGACACACTGAGAAAGACAGTGAAGAAAAAAGCATTCTTTTTACTTTGTGCAGAGAAACATCAGTTCCTACTACACAATGGCTGCTGTCTGATGGACTGGCCCAAAGGAAAACTTTTGTATATGCGTGTATGTCTGCGATTATTTCTTTATGTGTGTTGTTAATATAGCATTCACTTGAGGCATGCTGTCAGAGATGTGTGACAGAGCTTGAAATGGCCCCCAAAAGCAAAGGCCATGTTGGACATGACAAACTGGGATGAATCTCAAAGAGGAACACACTGTGTACAACAAAGATCCTGTCTCTACAGCACATGGCAGTGGTAGTGAGTGTTTTTTAAATGTAACTTTGCTGTGTTTATGTCATGTATGCGGGTGTAAAAAGATTCTAATTATTGTTGCATCCTCATATACTCTGTGGTTGAATTGCAGAGTGTGACAGACACAGCTGCGAGGGTGACAGTGGGTGTCTTGGATTGGTGCGAGGCAGGAGGACAAGGCAGCTAAGGGGCCCTGCTTGACACACAACACTGGCTTGATATCCTCCCCTCTTTCACTCTACTTCTCTGTCTCTCCCTCTTGTGATCCAAGCCTCTAGCCTTTTCACCCCGCTCTGATTAATGAGTCTCGTCAGGTACCGTCCGTTGCCACTCACACCAATTAAGACATTAGGCCTTTCCGCATGGCTTCCTGCTCTTAAACAAACAGCAGGACCGCCGGGTCCATCCTCTCTCTCGCTCACGGCAGGAACAGAGTCTCTCGCCCAATCAGTGTCCTGCTGACCCAGCGGGAGCTATGCTTGTCCTCATTGGGGAGGACAGGCAGAGAGACAGACTTGAACTGGGCCTGTTAGCCACCTACAGTGGAACCCAGCACAGAAAAATGGAGCAATCAAAGCAGAGTGTCAAACAATCCCTGTGTGACAGGCAGCCCTCCACAGAGATCTCTTCCTGCTCTCTGTGCGCCTGCCTGCAGGATGCCGCTGCAGGACATCACCAGGTCTGAATCTAAGTCTTAATTGGATTGACCACTAACTGGCTTTAGCAGTGCAACAAGGGGGAAAGAAAATTATTAGCTTGACTTGATTGGATGCTTTTATCCCTGATTCTCAGCAGACCCTTGAAAGTTAATTGTCTCTGACCCTCTGCTGCCCATGTCAAGAAACTCTCCAAACCTTGATTGAATACATTATCCTCCCTCTGAAGTGGACAATAATACATCATCCTTCATGATGGAGTGTCTTGAGTTTATGTAATCAACGCTAATACCTAGTCAGTGCAGCTTCAATGGCAACCTGTCCCCTGCTCTGTGACATACCCTAATGAGATTAGCCATGGATATCAGCTAGTCACATTATTTAGTACAGGAGAGAGGGAGAAAGATGAGCTCTTAATGTGAAGTGATTTGTTCTGTGTGTCCAAGCGTGTTTCTGTGTGTCGAGGATGTGGCTGCATGCCTGCGGTCTTTATGTTTCTGTGCCTGTGGTGTTCGTAGCCATCGCCTCACGTTAGTATGCCAGTCAATCAAGTGACGGGGGCCTGTCTCTCATCAAGGTGCTGTGCATGATTGCCAATGCTTGGGTGCGCAGAAATTTGCACCTCCTCGGAGAGAGTCCCAGCAGAGAGGGAAGGACTCATCTGTCACACAGACCACCGTACCAATCCACAATGACAGATGTGCAGTCTGACTCAAATGGATGACAGCACAGTACAGGAGGCTAAACAGTAAATACATGTGGGGACAATGACATACAGCTTGCATAAAGTGTTGGTCTACATGCATGGTGATGATACATAATCAGGGTACATAAAGTGGAACACAGAGGTATGTAAATCGATTATTTCCTGTATGTCCTTTTGTGGAAAAAAAGTAGATGTGTTTGTATTAGCATTTTATTCACGCTAATTAAGGTCTAGCAGGGAAAAGTGAAGTTTTTCTGCATTGAGTAACAGCTACAGCTTTCCACATAAAGCCTTCAGAAAATGTACTTGGTGCTGTGTATCCTTCCTGTCTATAATCATGTTCCTTTGTTGAACCCAGTTACATTTTCATCCATTTCGCTCCCCAGTGTAGCGCCACCAAGCTTTTGGAACTTTGTCAAATCTTTTGACCTGTAACAGAATGAAAAGGCAGAACCAGGACCAGGGAAATTAGCACACAGAGAGAGGGAGTGCGAAATAGAGGGAAGGATGGAGAGATGAAGGAAAGAAGAGGGGCCACAGAACTGCAGTGTGTCAGGGTTGGTGGGGCGTGGAGCGGGGGGTGGGCGGCTGGAGCCGGGGGTGGGGAGGGGGGTGGTTGGGGGTTGGGGGACTGCAGTCCCATATTGTCCCCAGAAAATGTCACTCTGCCCTTGGGAGGCAGTGCTCCAAGGCGAGACTCATCTGTCTGACCGCATTTACCAGGATGTTCTGTGGCCAGATCCAAAGGAGCCTGGGAGGCGTCCCACTGCACTTTGTCTCACCACCAACACCCCTCACACTGATTGTTTCACACAAAACCTACAACAGACTTAATCTTTCAGCCGTAAAATTGTGTTTAATTTGGTAACATAGGATGCAATCATATTAATATTTCTATGAATAGCAGCAGATGGATGGATGTACACTTATTTGAAAAGTCAAAGGTATGTTATACATCCAAAATGATATAGGTTTTCAAAAATAAAAACGGGAAAGAAACAATGAATATATGATAATAGAAGAAGGCTGGGAAACTATTTGACTAAAGTCAAAATGTAAACTACATTCAGGGTAATATTCAGTGACTCATTAACAATAAATCTTTCAAATAATTATCGCCACTGGTCCAGTCAGTCTGCTGTAATGACATGCAAATGCTTGTATGAAAGGTTAGCTCAACTGTGCAACATTAATGGTCCAGCTCAAGAAAGTGTTTTGGAAGGGGGAGGGGTTAGTTCTTGGCTTCGAATCAAACAACCTTTTCTCCATACTTGACTAATTCAAGCATTTTCATAAAAAGAAAAGTAATAAATGTGATATATCACTGTCTTAATTTATTGAGTTGTTGGACCTTAAGCAATTTTCTTACTTTCTTTTTTGACATTGTACAGTATGTTGCTTGATTGCAGGACAAGGATAGTCAACCTGAAGAGTCATAATAGTAAAAAGAATAGTTTTCCTTTTCAACAAATACAACAGACATGAAAACAAAGGTAACACACAGTTGTTAATAGTCCCAAAGGGATGAATCGCCCATATTGTAATGTCAGTTTGTGCAACACAAGCTTTTGATATGAACATTAAAACAGACGTCAACTCTCATTCTCTTGCATGGAATTCCTAGAATGGCTTGTGTTCATAAATTAGTACATGAATACATAAATGTGAGTAATCCTCTAATCTAGTACATTTTTGTCATGCTGAAAGGCAAGCTGCGTTCGCTGCTAAGGATTAAAGCAGCTCATTAAAGAGAGGCATCCATGATTGAAATAGGCCAAGAGCTCTTTTCTCTGAACCGAATGGAAGACAAAGGAGCTCAAGGAAATGAATGGTTTATCAGGTCTGGGCAGAACCCTTGTCTTGTCTACCATAAGCCCCGGACACGACATCGGCTGCATCGACTCGGCTGAGCACCAAGATTAAATGGCTTATTGACTGCGACAGGACGGAGGCATCAAAAATGTAGACTTGTAGAGGGAGTCACCTTCAGATGTCATCCAACCAACAGAATCTTTGTGACACGCACGAGGATGCACCGTTTGGTCTGTATGCCAACATTTGAATTTGTTTTGAGTAAGAAAGTGAGTTCAAGCAGAGCTGCCACCAGTCTCTTCGTGCACTTTGATTTGTCATCTCCTTCAATATTTACCTCGAGGTGAATCCGGTTTTCAAAAAGCAAAAGAGACCATATTTAAAGTGTCAGTCTACAGCATAGCATATAGACCCAGGATTACACTTGAGGAATGACACTTTATTAAATGTTGAAATGCCATCTCTTCTCTTTTTTCCTCCTCTGAAAGATTCATAAAGGCCAGTTAGTGGCTGTGTCACCTCTGAGAGCAGATGGACTCACGATGTGGGAATAGTGGCTTGTCTTTGCGACAACTGATTACCCCCCTCCCCCACCCCACCCCCAAAAATCACTGACATTAGCTCCTCAACTATAAGTTTCTCCCCATACTTTATTGGGAGGGGGGACTTTAATAATTTATAGGGACTCAGGGGCATCCAGGGAAGCAAGATTGAATTTTTCAAATGCAGTTTATCTGGCACTTGCAGCTGGGGGCCTCTTGAAGGTGTATTCTGTAGCTTGTCAATACGCTTTGCCCATATAGGCTGTGACATTAAATTAAATAGGTTATTGACTGGCAGGTGAGTTCGCAATGAGGCTGCTAGAATGCACACTCACTAGCTCACTGATCCAACTCGCTATGGATCAGTGCTCCATAAATCAGAGCATAATAGATCCAGATCTTTGCCTTCTGTTTCCCTTCGCATCCTTTATTTGTTTTTAATTTGTACTGATGGTAATCCCATGGCTCCGCTCAGATATACAGAAGCAATAACAGTGGAAATGCCACTGAGTCTCCCAGGGTGCTTGTCATGTGCTCACTGTGTGTGTGTCTGTTCGCCGTAAGTGTAGAGTGGACAGGTTAGTGGACAAGACCTAAGCTGGTAAGGCATTTGTTGATTGCTTCTTGATATTGCTGGGTGACACGATAGTTTGTGGAATTACTCATTCTCTTGGCCATGAGCACACATGTACATGTACACACACACACACACAAAAGTCTAGACCGACATATTTCATACAAACTCTACTACTGTATTCAATTAAAATATAACAAACTGTCCAATACTGTCCAGTAGGCCAAATGATTGGTCATATCTCATTTAGAGTGGTAAGTGCTCTCATTACACTTTTTTAAACTGTTAAACAAATCATATTTTTGAACTATAAATCACAGCAGCTTCAAAGTGTTGGTCAATAAATTATGATTAAGTAATGGTTAGTGTTATTTCCTGTGTTGTTGTGCGTTGGCAGTGAAAATCAACTGCGAGGTGCCAATATGTCCAATATGGAGGTAAATACTGAGTATACTGGGAATAAGTAAGGGCAGTAGGCACTGATGTATTAGCTGGCCGTATGTTTTCACTTAAAAGTGCGCACCCTGGAGCTTTTCTTTACGTTTCTAGAAGACATAAGACAGAGACATAGTTTTTCTAAATGCTGTTGTTTAGCTTGACGCTGTAGGTAATAGCCCCACATACTGTATATGTTTCCTGCATAAACAGATTATGCCTTTACTTCTGGGTTTGTGCAGATTCAACATTCTTTTTTATATCCTCTTTTAGTGTTGCTGTACCTCTACATTTACACCTGGAGAAGCCATAGCCAAAGTGTATGTGTTAAAATAAATGGCGCGTCTTCATTATCTCAGTACTTCTGCATCCCTGTGGATATGTGCAACATCGTGAAGCCATTCCGATGGAAATGCAGGACTGTTAGAGAAACAGAATAGTGAGAAAAGAAACGCAATTACCATGAGCAGCCATTTTCCTCTTTATGCCGACCAATCTTGGCAGTGCTGTGTTTGATCGATGCAAGGCCACCTGCCACGCCATGAGGTGTGCTTAGATGCTGGAACATGTTGCCAGCCAGATGCAATTTGCTTAATGTTGTGTAGATATTGCTACTATAATGATAGAATATCACATTGCAGGTTTCCTCTAATGCAGCAGAAGAGCGGGTAGAAGATGCCAGGAAAGTAAAGTGAAATGGTGAATAGTTGAGTGTCCGGTTGGAAAAGTAGGATGTTGCAATAAATCAAGACTGGAAGCTAAAACTGTAGCAGTGTGGCTCATTGCACAAAAGCAAAAATAAAAACAGCATGTGTAAAAATGCTGTTTCTCCACCACATTGACCACGCAGCTGGGACCCTGCTTAACCAGTCCAGATGAGGAATGACATCACAGTTTACTGGTGAAACCAGCTCCTGCATGGTGGCAGTTTGAAAGTTTGAATGGGATACACATAGCACTGTCACTAAATTAATTTCACCTCCAATGTAATTACTCTGAAAAGATATCAATGAAAGTTCTCAACTTTTTAACTTTCCAATCCTGTCCTCATCCTTCCTTGAACAAACAAAGCACCACGGCTGAGAGACGCTAGAGCAAATGGATTTCCAAACATGGTAATGTAGCTCCTCTTCTCCACTGCCTTTTTTTGTATTTACTTTTAATTTGTATTGATCTTTCGCCTGCACCTCAATTTTGCTGATGTCAGAAAGGTGAGAGAGCATTACAATATACAATACTTTTTCTCCTCTCTTATCGTGAAGGAAATGAAAAGTAAATGGCACCTTTGTCCAGGACGTGAGATCGTCCAGGCGGAAGGGCTTTGAAGCACAGGGTGAAATTGAAAAGGTTGTAGGTTCACATCCCCGGACAATGACAGCCCCTCTGCCTCCACTCCTGCAGCTCACAGGAGATTAGAAGAGCAAGAGAGATAAGGAGCAGCATTGGCTAAATGTTTTTTTTTTTGTTTTTTTTCTGGGCTGGACAGATCGAACAGGCTGAAGTGCTCCAGTTAGCCAGAAGACAGACAAATACACAGAGACAGACTGGCCAAGAGAGGACACAAAGTGACTCATTCAGAACTGACCTTGGCTTGATTGTTGTGCGTAAACTGTTGGTTCAAAGATTAAAAGAAAAAAAAGAAAAAATACTGGGTATACCAGATCAATAAGAAAACACAGTTTCAAAGAGGAGATTTAGCAATCATATATTATATGATCAAAAATACCAAGAGTGAAGAGTCTGCGGTAATGATCACATCTTCTTTCTGACACCAAATGTTCGATATGTAACTATACTTTACAATACATTTCTAATGCACAGTTTACATGCAACTGGAGCTTAATATGCACACGCATGTACGCACACACAGATGCACACAATTTCTCCTGAGCAGCGCAACATCTTTGTGCTTTTCATGACCCACATAAAATATGATAATGCATGCAGTCAGCCTGCAAAATAGGTGAGGCTTTGGGGAAATGATGAAGGACCACAGTGCAGCGAAGGCCACCACACACACTGCTACTTAGCAGACATTCTACTGCTCCCCTTAGAGACACACTGTCCTCCTAACTCACTCTGTGGGCCACTCAATTAAAAACTAAATGAGCCACTATCATTGTTGCATCTATAATGCTATATATACGCACTGAGCGTCCTCAAGATTTAGCCTCAATTGACTGTCTTTCCTCATCTGAGTGGCTCAACATTAAGGAAGAAATATTCGTCAATTTATGTAGACAAGCAAGACTTTCAGAAAACAACTTTTCCAGGATAAACATTAATTTATACTTAAGTATTTCATTTAAGTTATTCAAACCGAAGCTGCTTGCTGTGCAGACACTGTAAATTCCATCTTTCCAAGGCTACAGTCCTATGCCACACCATGACCACATTTCCCGACAGAAACGGGTTCAGCATAGATCTCATCACTCTACCATCCAGACTTACACTTCATACACACACTACATATTTCATCTCACAAACAACCAATCAATTTCACTAAGACGAGAGAGTGAAAGACAGAAAGCCAGAGAGGTAGGGGCTGCTTAAAGGGAGAGGAGGAGGCAAAAGGGAGATAAGCTGTTCTAAACATGTCTGAATTTTTATTTTCCTTGAAAGAGAATTATTAAAGTTCGGCTTTTGGCGAGAGTGCGGTCTGTCCATTGGTCTGTCAGGACTCTCTTTTCTCTGTCTCCTGTGGGCTCGGACCCACCTGATGTTTGAATTAGCTGGTTTAAATGACAGGGCTGCCTCAGAGAGACGCCCACAGGCCCTGCTCTCCCACGGTTTCAAAGGCCCAGCGAGCCGGTTGCTGTCGGCTGTCAGGGAGGAGATGGGAACGTGTGGCGGCGAGATAACCTGTACAGGACAGAGCCCAGAGTCGTGTGCCTCTTTGACAGGCTTATTAACGGGAAACTGCCAAGGAAAAAGCCCCTATCGGCAGAGGGATCAGGGGAGAAGAAACCTTCCCTTATCACCAGGACACCAGGGATTAAAGCCTGGCCTGCTCTGATAAATTAATTATTCTCTCTTATCTGTCATGTTTAAAGACTGTCAGACAATCCCACCTAGAGCCACAGTGCTGGACAAGCTATGCTACGATGAGAGAGAAAGGAACATGAGGCAATCAGACTATGCTATATGTGCACGTCAAGCTCTCTCTGGAGTTGCCTTTGTCCAGTCCACTAGCTAAATGAAGACAAAGAAAAGGTTTCCAAGTAAACACTATTCTCTTTTTTAAGTTTTAAGCAACAGAAATCAAAATCCTATCTTCTTATGTGCAACACTGGCAGTTAAAATGCAGCAGCCCCGTTCCCCTTTGTGTGATCCATATGGTCTCTATATGGTTTCTTTTCAAATTAATTTGTAATTACTTTTAAAATTAATTTGTAAAGGCCAAGACTGGCCATCGGGAGCACTGGAAATTTTCCAGTGTTAAAAATGCGAAATGAAATGGTTAAATGCAAATGCGAAAACAACACAGGGCAGCTACAGTCACAGTCAGGTCCCCCTGCCTGCTCTGAAACTGATGGTCGCACGCACATGCACATCAGCACAATGTTCAGTCAGTGAGTTGCGTGTACGTGGCCGAGCAGAGTGGAGAGAAAATCGACAGAAAAAGAGAACCATGGAAAAGAGGAGAACACAAAGCAAAAAGGTGGAGCTGAAAGGGAGGTCATTAAAAGGAGAAAAGCCTGGGAGGCAAGTGCAGCTAAATGTTGCAAACTTACAGACATGTTCATGACCAAGGGACATGGTTAGCGTTAAAAGAAAAAGCATGCCAGCAGGGCTGCTCCTCAGCATGTCATAATATCACAGCTACCCTTCCCAAGTTGATTATATGCTTTAAAAAATGACTTCAACAGCATCAACTCTTAATCAAGCTATGTAGGAAAGCAGGAGATATTTATGCAGGGAGATAATATTGAAAATAAAGACCTGTGTATTCTTTCCTGGCAGTTGGAAGTTCCTCCACTTTGTCTATTTTTACTTACAGAATACATGCTATTCCTGTCAGAATAAGAGGCAACAGTTTCTGTTGTTGCTCTTGGGTTTGGAATTATATATTTCTGCAGTCATGTTTAAAACCTCATTGGTCCATATTATACTTTTTTCTTGTTTTGTTTTACTTGTTTTAGTCTTAAGGATTGAAAGTTGTACGTAAACTTTTAAATCCATTAGATAAATTGTGTATGTTCCTGATTGTTAAAGCGTAATGATTATTTTAATTATTATTAAATGGACTAGATACACACACACACACACACACACACACACACACACACACATGTGTGTGTGTGGCGATATGTGGGCGATATGGACTAAAATTAATATCACAGTATTTTTCACCCTTTGAGTGGTGACGGTATAATATGTTTTGTAAGGAGTTATGTAAATATGTTAATATAATAACAATAATAATTTGTAAATAAAGTTAATATCATTACTTATGTCTTTTGCTCTGTATAGAGTGAGAGTATCTTTCCATCTCTTACTACTCTTGTCGTAAGGTGTTGCTGTGCTCAGTCTTGTCATGGTGTATGATCTGAGACATGAAACTGTCTTCCACAACCTCACCTTGGTAGCAGAGTTTGGCTGTTCCTCACCCAGTTTTAAGCCTCCCACACAGCTGTTTCTGTTTCAGTTAATGACTGTGGTTCAATCTACATGTGAAATTGATGATCAATAGCGGCTGTTTGGTATAATTGGTTGATCATACATGTGACTATAATCCTACAAAATCCCTGACTTTGTGCAAGTGTACCTGTAAGAATTGATGCTGGTTTGAAAGCAAAGGGTAGTAGCAGCAAATATAAATTTGATTTGGATTTTTCTTTTGTTCGCTCACTTATCATTTTGTAAATTGATCTTAAAAAATAAACAATTATTATATATATTTATTTATACTATTTATATTTATAATGAAAGCATTCTTAGTTTACAGCATTTTTTCACACCTGCCTAAAACTTTTGCACAGTACTGTACATACACACACACACACACACACACACACACACTCTATACTGTATTGTTTCAGCTTCAAGATTAAATGTAATTGTCCGTTAATAGTGTCAGTGTTAGTGAAGGCAAAACTTCTTTTACAGTCAAATTTTGCTGTATGAAATTATGGATGTATTACCACTGTAGATTTTATTCATTTTACATTACTCTGCAAAAATACAATAAATACTTCTATGGTCCATATGACCTCGCAATTTATTTTTTTATTTCTGAGACAGCACTATTTAATCAGCAATTGATGACATTGCTCGCTCACAATTAAAAACTGAGGGATCAGTGTTGTGACATTTAAAAAAAAAAAAATCATATCACAGCAATCACCAAAGACAAAAAATAATTCTCAGTCTTCTGCACTCGGTTTACATTAAAACAAGGAGGTCCTAAATGCAGAGACATGCACTGTCTATGTCATAACCTGCCCTTTAATGCCCTTGAGGGAGCTGCTTGAAGTCTGTCAGCGGTGCTCACCTCCAGCCTGACTGGGGCAGAGAGGCAGCATCGTACCTGGAGGGTGATTGACAGGCTGGGCGAGTCAGGGGCTTCACTCGCACCTCTGCAATAATAGCAAAATGTGAACGTTGGGAATATTAATGTACTTCATATTTTATTAATTCTAAATCCGTGGGATATCAGCTTGGTTTATGCTGCTTTATGAAAAGAAAACATCAATCCTGCAGAGGTAATGAGCACAGGAGCAATTTGGGGGTAAGGGAGGAAGATGGGGAGGAGGAGAGAATGTGAACCCCTCTAGTTATGTACTGAGGGAGATGGAGAAAACTAATATTTGGCCATCCGCTGTTGGTTTATCGTACATTAAATGACTGTGCCGCAGGGAAGGAACACAGTACACTGGCTATTGCTGCCGTGTCTCATCTAGCTAAATGTGGCAATTTTTGTTTGACACCCCGGCCCTCTCTATTTTTATATATCCTGTGCACCTGCACATGGCTGCGAGACTGTGCGTATGGTCATATATGTGGGTTTCTGCTGGTGTCTGTCTTTCCGTGTGCGTGTGTGTTTTATTTCCTTGATTGAAGTGTGGGGGCTTTGTTGTTCTCAAAGCTTGTCACATATTTTAAAGCATTAAATTGACACGACAGCACACCAACTGCATTAAGAGTGACACGTGGTTTCATAAAAGCATGCATATGGAACAGCGGGAAAATGCTGTCAAGGTCAAGACAAATAAAACAGGGATGCGAGCCTGTCGGAGTGTTACAAAGTCACAGACATGTGCCGAGGCGTTTCAGACCATCTGGCTGAAAGATCCCATAAGTCAAAGCACAGGTTTGATGAATTACAAAGGACTTGTCATTATTTGTTTGCATCTCAATGGAACATCGCTTAAAAGCTGATCACTGGTGTGATGGTTTTGCCCTGTGGAATTAAGCTGTTGGTTGATCCAAGGAAAACAATGGAATGGTCTGTCTCCATGGCCAAATGGTAAAACTTCTACTCTCCTTTCTCTACCAGCAGATGCCTATAATGTTAGTGTGAGCAGGTGGTTGTCTGGGTGTTATTGTTAGAGGACCAGGCAATCGATGCGATTATGTGATGTGAACAGATGGATGTAAGAATAATGACGACCACCATTCAGTGTCATTTTCTTATATTTAGGACTTCAGAAAGACTAGATTTTACATATGGTGTGCAGGCCCCCTAATTACATGATAGATGTTTAGTATTCTCTGGGGCAGTACATTGTTCTCAAATGGGTGCAAATAGACAGTTAAATAGTTTCCAACTACAGCCTCAGTTGCCATTTCGAGAAGGCCATTATGTCCAATCATAAAACATCTGGAACATAGAATCTGCCGTTCTGCCGCTGCCATTAGAGGTCCAATCTCTCAGACTTCCTCCTCTGTGTTTATTTGGATGGCTCTGGGCTGAATAGCAAACCAAATACTTGACACTAATAAAAGTGATAAATGATTTCTTGGTGATCCAATGAAAGTTTCAGCTCTTTTTCTCTGCAATAATAAATCATACTCTGAGATGATGCCACAAGCCCATTCACAGTCCACATCAGTCAGCCGCTGTCCCTCACCAATGACATTTCATCCTCTTTCGTCCTATTAAACCCCCCCCACACACAGACACACACGCTGTATTCTCCTTGAATCTAAAATATCCAACACCACCCCATCTCCACATGTAAAACATTTGAATACATTCAAAAAGCTTTGCAGTCTATTAGTGCCGTGGCTCGGACTCGTACCAGCTTTAAGCTCAAGTATTAGTTCATTGTTATATTTCACACGCTAACTGACATGGACACCTCAGGATAAACAGCAGCACAGACACAACGCTGGTGCCTGGAAATAACTCTACAATGATTATGGCACTCCTCAAAAGGTCACAGTGATATTGGGACTTAAGCCCTTGTTGTCTATCTGAAGATTTTGACAACGCTATGTGCAAAGGTGCTGTCTGCCCTAAAGCGCTGTCATCATGTGACTCTCAAAGAAAGTTTCAGGTACTGTAGTGAGATAAAAGGACACTGTAGCTATATGTTCATTTTGAGAAATGTCAAACCTTTCTGTTGAGTCAGAGTTGATGTTTCACAGTGAATCTGTGTAATTGTGAAAAGAAAAAAGACGATGTATAGGTAGAATTGAGAAATGCCTATGATTGACATGATGACATGATTCAAAAGAACTTATATTTGGAAATTGTTTAGATTATAATCTTTCAAATTAACTCAAAATTTCATCTAAAATTACATTTTACAGTTTAAAATCTGAGAAGCAGCTTTATTGCGGTCCATGCAAGCAAACTGGGACTCAGTCTTCCCAGGACCCAATCACTATCCTAGTAGTATGTTCACCTGTAGCTCACAGGTTCCAGAACAGAAAATCCACAGTATCACAGTCCTGAATTTCAACTCTGGGGGATCAACAAAGAATTATCTTATCTCTTGTTGTGCTCAGAATTTACATGGATTTCTGAGAAATTATGGACCATTTTATAATCTACATCCTATAATCTATAAAGAATATTTAAGAAATGCTGATTTGGGTTGGGCTATCATTATACATATATTTGTATACACACACACACACACACACGCCTATATATAAATAATTTAGCAATATATTTCTTCAATTCATTTAGAATCAATCAATTTATGATAGCAATTTAACATATCAATGTCAGTGATAATGATCATAATTACTATTATGACAAAATTCTGTCTCCCTCACTGAACACACCTTGGAGTTAAGCCAGACCCTTATTTCTTAGTCATACATGTATATAGGGGATGTCATTTGGAGCCAGGGAATAGTTCAAATGGGCTCAACCACATGGTGAATAATTTAAGATTCTATTAACATTCAAATCTGTCACAGTCAAGCCCCTGGTAACTGACAAGAAATAGCAAGGTTGTGGGGGGAAGCTATGCTATTGTAATTGTCCAGATGGCTTTTTTATGCAATTATTTATTTTAGATAGTTTTCCTTGGATCTGCTTCGTACCTGTAATGAGAAATTTCCATTATGTGGATATTGAAACATAAGTTCCCTGAAGTCTGATTTTCATGTTTCCTCCACATCTGCAAACCCCATGAACTGGCCAGAAATAACCATTTGGAAGGCCAAAGGAAGACTGAAACAAAGCCAAACAGAATGTGTGTGTGTGTGTGTGTGTGTGTGTGTGTGTGTGTGTGTGTTTGTGTGTGTGTTCATATGAGAGATCACAAATCAATAGCGTGGGGTCATCTTCTCCAGACAATCGTAACTTTGCAGATAAAGCAGAAACAGGCCAGGCAACCTCATCGCCTTTTAAAGATCTGTTTACACAGAGACAAAGACAGGGAGGAGAGACCTTTTAATAGGACAGACCTGCCACTTGCATTGAGGTCATTGAATTTAGAACTTGCATTTACTCGATAGATGCCTGGTTAGTTCAGGGCTATTCAGTTTTTGTACTTAGATATGAACCAGCTCTGTTATGTCTGGTATTATGATGCAAAAAATTTACATAATCTTACTGCCACTTCAGATAGTGTACTCAAGTCATGATTAAAACAGATTTCAAAAGTTGAACTCATTACCATTCAGGCAGTGACACTGGCATTTACCTTGGAGAATACAAAAGAGATTTGTTCAGGGAAGAGTGGCTGTACCCAAACCCCAGTTTGGTAAATACACAGAAACCATATTATAGTCAGGAATTAATTCAAATCAAGGAGAAACTCTTAGGTAATGTACAGAATAGCAATAAGAAAGACCAGCTGAGTATAGGAAAAGATACAATACTCTTATATCCCACAAAGCGCTGTATACAACAAAACAAACCTGCTAGAGAAAGGCTGTTTTGGCCTTGTGTTTCTAATACCTGGTGCCATTCTCCTTCTGCTGTATTGCTTTAAGTCAGAAGGCCAGCTGGATAATTGCATCTGTGGAGTAAGTCTGCGGTGCTATCACTGGCGAGAGGACGTTTCATCAAAAAGAGATGAAATTACTTTTTTCTGGGTTATGAACAATGAACAATGTTTGTCAAACTTGACCAACAATATGGCTCCGTCTGTTAGATAGCTTTGGGACTTGACTTGAAGACTTTTTTTTGGAAAAGTAGAGAAAAAAAATACAGTGCTGAGCATAGTATGAGCTTCAAGGCAGAAATATCAATCAATAAAGCATGTGCAGAAGGCCAGGAGTAAATCTGAATGTTCTGATGTAGATTTGTGAAATTATCTCTTGTCTACTCCAAAACAGTTTGAGAAGAGAAGCTAAAGGATCATGAATATGGTAATAAAGGAATCAAGATCCCATGAGTTCGTACTTTTAACTATAGATGGTAACAAATTTCATTTTAAATCAAGATTATCAAATAATTTAAAAGATATATTGAATAATTCTGGGAACTCAGACAAGTGTAAAATACATTTTTGCTGTGAAAGTATTATATTTCTCCTCCATCGCAATCTCACACTTTGGCAAAAAGCTGGCAAAAAGGTTCAAAATTCAAGTTGAACTCTGAGCGTATCTGTTTGACAGTCATTTTAGCAGAGGACATTGTGAGTAATACTGCAGAGAGATGGGTGCCACTGCTGTTGGCTCTGGAAAATGAAGGCTCAGTCAGTGCTGAAAATTATTGCCTCTTGTTAAGAGTGGGCAGCTTTAGGTTTACATAGTCTGTAGAGATGTACTAAAGAGGAAAGTGAAAACCTCAAAACTGCTTGTTGGTCAACTTCAATATAAACATTGGATTTTTAATTTTAAAAAAAATGTGTATTGTCTTTGTTATAGTCTGCCAAGACATTAGATGTAATGTATGTAAAGGGTCAAGTAAAGGATTGCATGAACGTCCAAGATGTTTGTCACATTTCTTTAGCCATCTCTTTGTTAATCATTCTCACTTCACTCCTCTAATATATTGTAATAAGTCCACTTGAAAGTCATTTGAAAAGGACCATTACCCAGAGCTGTTCAGTGCCTATGAAGAAAAGGAGAGGGCACTGAAATGCCATCCAGTGTCTTATGTTACACAATCCACTTTTGTACATTACCAAACTCGTAATGGCTACTGAAGTAATCGCCAATGAAAATAGTCGTTAGCTGCAGCCCCAGCTACAACCACAGTGCTCTACCGCAGATGGTGCTGACATGTTCCTGTAATTATATTTGATTCTACAGTAATATCTTGTCAGGGTGGTGTGCGGCACTAACAAGAGATCTCCTATCTCTCTGAGGACCTGAGTGGCCAGGCAAAGCTCATTACAGAGACTCACATGTGCTGAAGAGAGATCGTGCAGAAATACCTTTATCCTGCTAAGGTGAGTCCCTGGTGGGACTCTGCAGCTGTCATTTACCATCAAATCCAGCTGTGCTAATTCCATATAAACCTCTGATTGCAGCAGACCACGGTGTCTCCTGAGGACCTGGGATGTGACAATCATCAGTCAGGCCTTAAGACGGGGCATATTACAGATAGGGTTAATCCACCATAGCCTGAGGAAGTGCCAAGTTCCCTGTTGTCAAAGATAGGCCACTGCAGCACATGGGCAAGTCTCCACATAGTACTGAACTACATAGTAAAAACACACTTTAGGCATCCCAATAATCCAGCTTGCTGTGCTAATCCAATCAGCATACAGTATAGTAGAAAGAGCTGGCGTATTAAATCTAAATTCAGGTTGAGGAACAGTTTAGCTAGCCTATCCAGGAGTTGTGATTGTGTTGCAAAAATTTGATTCTCTTCCCTCGTCCAAGAGGCGCCGCAATGTTAAAAGATAAATCACTGACAGCTCACAGAATACCACCCAACTTTCTCGCTTATCTCAAAGTCTCAGAACAAGTTACAAACATACTACAGTGAGAGAGAGGTGTGCAAGGCTTCATGCAGTGACCTCTGTTGCAGTGGAGTGATAAAATGTCACAGCTCATGCGCATTTAATCCATCAAACCCCCTTCCCAAAATAAAAGCCTCAACCATGACATGAGCACTGTAGCTCTATCATAATATGCCCTAAAATAAAGATGACAATATGCAAAGAATTGCAGCGAACTGCATATATGTATCAGAAAGGAGATGAGAGTGTAGCTCACTTCTGGCACTGCACCACAATGTAGTCAACATATGTTAACAAGAAAATATGGCAGCGCTATGAAACTCAAACATGAATACATTATAAGGTGACGACCAAATAAAATCACATTTTGCCCGCTGTCACTTTTATGAGGTTGCCATGTATATATGCAGTCATTCGGCTGATGAGTCGTTTTATGCATTCTTGTCCCGAAATGATCTTGAGAGAGGTGGAGGCTCTTATCGGCACAGGGAGCATGGAAAGCAAATAATACAGTACATTCTTGTGCACCGTGGTAAAATGAAAAAACACTATCTCTCCTGAATTATATTGGTCAATTCACGTATTACAATCACTTAGTCAGAGCAAGCGAGCTGTAGCAAAATAAAAAATTTGATGGATTGGCCAGACGCATCTTATAGGTAGCTCCATGTAGTAAAAATACCACATGCATCATTTAGTATTTCTGGCTAAAATGAAAGTTTGTATTCTTTCTCAGTGACAAATATATTGAAGCAACTTTTTACAATTTAAAATAAACAAATGAAAAAAGTATTACCAAAAGTTTTTTCAAATCACTATATTTCTACACACATATTCCCTGTGGTTGTACATTTGCAAGCATGTGCATATACATATGTCAATGTGTTTCAGAATCCAGGGCTGCAGATGGGACCTGGCCTCACCCAGCAGAGTTGTCTATTAGACAGGTGACAGGGTGTCTGTAATCACCACCTCAGCAAAGTTCAGACAGACTATTATCCCCCCCCCCCATCACACACACACACATACACACATGCACACATACACACATACACTTCTATAATCACTGTGGCTGGCCAGACTTCCCTCATCATTACCAAGGGAGACAGGAGATAGAAAAATCCCACCAATACCATATCTCCCTGCTCTGGCGGATGATGGCTAATGGTAAAAGTATGGTGAGTTTTTTTTTTCCATTTTGCACAAGTCTGGGAACCCACATTGCACTCCATCACTGTTAGTTATCCCCATCACCCCAACAACCTGCCCCGAGGATGAATAATTTTGCATACGAGGTAGTGGAAATGATCATTGAATGAATCATTGTAAAGCGAATGTCATTTGTCACTGTACAGATACTGGACGACCATGTGTGATGGATGAAACACAGGGTCAAATCTGTGACAGAAAATAAAGCGGGTGGAGGAAGGACGGGCAAAGAGGGATGGAGGGGGAGAGAAGGGACGGGAGTCTGTGTTAATGATATGGTCATATGTACACAGTGGAGCTCAGATGTGATTAAGGCAATGATATGATGGGTGGTGTCAGTGCCAAGCTTAATGACTAATGCAGTGAGATGGAATTGGAAGAGACACTGGTGTCAGGCTGAAGTGGAATAATGCCTGGAGCCTCTGCAGCAGCAGACACATGGAACTGCCACAATGAGCAGCCTCATAAGCACAAATCGTTATGGGAGCTGGAGACTTAGACATGCATAATTAGCCTTACTGCAGAACAATACAAAATTGAAATTCAGTGCTTTTGACATTCTGTCAGGCAAATGATAAATAACCAGAAAAAATAATGACAATGATTATTTCACTTATTTGTCATGAATCAGTAACCACTGCTCGAAATGGATGCACACGAAAAAAAAAAAAATTAAAAGAAAAAAAGGGAAATGTTTCAACACTAGGACAATGAGTCTGGAATAATGAGGACCCCGACCATCATGTACAAAAGTATTCATGAACTGGAGCAGCTTTGGTGGTAAAAATGAGTAGCCTTAGTTTAAAGAAAAAAAGTGCGCCCTACAGATCCTGATGCCACTAGTGTGTTGTAGTAGTCTCCATACGTCTCCTTCTCCTGCCTGTTAAACCTAAAAAATGAACAAGATTCACATCAGCAGGGAAGATAGACTAGAAAAGGGGGTAAAAAAAAACCCAGCTCCATCAGGATGACCAGGGACATGGCCTCCTTCCACTTCATTGCTGCTTGGCCTTTCAGGAAACAGAACTGCTTGCCATTGCACATCTCCAATAATATCTCTCTGCATACATAAAACGGAGGATGGGGAGGTTCACAGGAAAGCCCAGATTGTTTATGGTTGCAATATAGATTTTATACAGCTCCTAGGAAAAGAGAATTACGTCTTAAATTACAGAGATGTCTCTGTGAGTTGTCACCGGCAGGAGTTATATGGGCCTGGTGGCTAGTGTGGCTGTTTGGCTGCGGGGGACACCAGGGAGCTGAGGGCTCCGAAATGGGGCTCAGCAGAGACAGCTGACCTACAGTGCGCAGAGTCAGCTCAAAATAAGGAAGTTACTCAAACCCCCAGATGAAACCTTGGCCCAGATGAGGCCAACGTGTGAAGTACAACAAAGCAGAGGAAGGTAGAGAAACACAACAGACACACACAGTATATGAACAAACACACACACTGCTTTGTTCAAGTGCAGGATGTATACTAAGCCAACCACAAATCTGCATCTGTCTTTTTGCTTACAACTGCATAGACTGCAATTGTAAACTGCAACAATTTAGACAAATGTAATTGAAAAGCTAGCAGAATTACAAATCATTTATTTTGTTTATCAATAACAACAAGAATAATAAAGGCAATAATAAAAAAGACATCAATTGGTTGGCTCTTTACAGTAATTATTGTAGGCATTATCTATTTTCTGGTTAATCATATGAGACAAAACATTACTTTTTTTAATACATTGTGTTTTGAACAACAACTAATTAAATGTAATGAAAATTGCTTGAGGGATAAGCACTCACAGTACAATTGGTGATTAAAGCTGAAAACGTAGCAAAGGAAATCTTAGCGGAAAGGAAAAGGTGATGTTATATTATAGCGCTGAACACTAAATGTCAAATGTGGATAACTCACGAGCAATGAATTTAAAAAATACACAAAATACAGAAAATAATGAGGGATTTGTTATTTACTTAAATAAACAAAAGAAAACAAAAGAAATTAAGTTATACTCTCAAATGAATTCATTCTCTCCAATAAATTATTTGTGTTCACAAATTGCCCTCATAATATTGTGCCCTCCAACTATCAATTAATCCTATTTAATTAGGCTAATATAATTAGTAAAGCAGTAAGAACTGAGGTTACCTGTTGTGGTAGGTAGTCTGGTCAGTTAAGAAGGAGCAGCCAGCAGAGTGTCGGCAGCAGACAGTTACTGCATTAATTCCATCTGTCCTTGTGCCTTCGACATTCCCTCTCTCACAGTTTTCTTAATCTAATACATCATGTTCGCTACCTGAAGCCAAATTGTACTGCACAGGACTGATACCAGGAAAAGCCTGTTATAACTTGTTAAAATGTTTAACAACTGCGGCTATCTTTACATGTAACTGACCAATTCAGTGAAATGATATGAACCAAGAACGTAGATTTTCTGTGGTTTTACATTTATCTCTCCTGGAAAATGGCCAGATTACCAGTCCACAATCAGCTAAGACAGGAGAACATGTACCACAGAGGTGAACCATTTATAGAATAAAATTTTGTATTGGCCTGCTTCCAGCTAGGAGAACTGAACACTGGCTTTACTGAATACTGTGGGTAACAGGATTTAAGCTGAAAAGGCAAAAGGAGAGGCAAGAGGTGAAACACATCCTTCCATAGCCTCCTGGTCCCTGCTTAAAGGTTACAGAGAAGAGTTTACTCAGTGTACAGTTCCCTGGAACAAGAGGAAAAGTTCACCAAGAATATCGGTCAATAACAAAAATTAGCTCCACTCTTCAGTACAGACACAGTGATGATGGCTCTATTCATATGGTGCTGCATCAAATTCTGATCAAAAAAGTCATTCAAACGCACACAGAGTGTGACATTTACATTTACTGAGACAGCAGAATATTATTATTTTAAAGCATGCTGAATTATTCATTATAGAGAATGTTATCTAAAATTATAGCGTTGGAAAGTGTGAACATTACAGTTTGGTCAACAAACTCATATTTTCTTCCCCTTCTGCAGGGCAGCGCTCAGAATGGCAACTGAAGCGAGAAAGGGGGAGGAATATGTACATAAATGCATGTTCTCTTGTTCTCTTGGTGTAGCTTTGGACATAAGCCATGAGGAAAACAGATTTGCACAAAGAACAGTAGCCAAGGCTCCAAATGTAAGTACTAATTATATCTGTACACTCATTACATGAATTTGCACTGGACTTAGTTCAAGTGTGTGCCATTCAAGAAACCAGAGAGTGTAATTTGTGACAAGAGACAAAAAGTCCCTCTGCAGATAATAAAATATGTACATGTCTGGTGACGGGGCTGAAGGACTTGCCTAAGACCTCCAGACGCATCAGACAGGACGACCCGGCGTCATCTCTCTATTAAGGTTAATAATTCACAGGGCAATTAGGGTGCGTGTGAAATGTCCTTCTTTAGGGGTGGGGGGGTTTAGGAGTACTGTGATGATGAGAGCCCCCCTCCCCATCTCCCCTCTGTGCCCTACCCTTCATGACCTTGAGCTCAAAGCCCAGAGATCGACAACGTGACAGTGACATTAACAAGTCTATGCCAAGGGGGCCAACTTAGTAGACTTAAACAGCCTCTCGTTAGCCTTATTATAGGACACATGGTTTCAATCACAGCTGACGGAGATAGATTTCTGTCTCCTTTTTTTGGCAACCGATCTCTGGCGCCCCAAAACAAACAAGGTATAAATGTCTCAGCATGATTCTTTAGCCAATACAATTAACATACATATGTATGTATATAAGATATACAAATTCCTTAATTATGTATTAACACATTTTAATACGTCCTCATAAGACAGTTGGGTCAACATAAGGTCATCTGCAGTGGGCAGCAAGAAAGAAAGTGGTAGAATTTTTGTTTCACCCTTACATCCCTGTTCTTTCATCTACAGATATAAACCCTGCTCTTTTTCTGATCCACTCTTCATCATAAATAATTGAAATTTTGACCTAATGAGGGTGCTAAGGAAAAAAGTAAGGGGATCACCCAGGTCAGCAGGACTCATCGTCTTGGGAAGATGAATGTCTGTACAAAATTTCATGGTGGTTTAGGACTACAGTGGTGGTGGACTAACTGACAGACCCTAGACCCTTGTCATCCCTAGAGCTATGCCAGTAATCTAGAAATATTACTATTGCTATTTCAGGAATTTATCACTTAAATAAAAATTTACAAATCATTAGCTTTAATATTCAAAGTCAATGTAAAATAAAAATTTAAAGAGAAAAAGAGTTTAGCAAAATCATGGCCCGCTGGCAAGTGTGAGGGTTATTTAGTCTGACACTTTATTCCATTAGCAATTGTGCTGAAGCCGTTTGAAGCCTGATTTGAAGCCTCCCTAACGACATGTCTTCAAAATGTTTTAAATATGCTAAAGTAATGAGACATTAGTGTGTATCTTGTTGCAGGCAACTTGTTTTGAAGGAAGATGTGAAGCAAAGGCAAGACAGGTAGACGTACGTGACTGTGCTGTAGTTTGTTGGAGACAGCTCTCAAAAGCACCATGCCAAACCTTTAAATTAAATGAACATGCCAACATGAAAACATAGGTGGTCAGTAACTACTATTTATAATTATATAATTATATTTCTGGTTTATCACGCTGCTTTACAGAGCATCCCCTGAAATTAACCTACACCACCTTGTCTGTCTGTTCAACTCTGGCCACTGGGGGTGACACAAATTTCTTTTCAGTACTGCTGTAGATGTAAGACACAAATGCCATGACAGGCAGGAGATGAAAACACACAACTACTGTATTGTTGCGGCCAGACTCCTCTGTCAGTGCAAACAGCCTTGTCCACTTCATGCAACATTGAGAAGCAGAGAGACCTCTGGCCCAATTAGTTCTCTAATTTGTGCGTTCCAGACAAAGCTATTTACAGACTCAGTTAGGAAATAGAATAGTTTACACAGCCAAGGAGACCAGAAAAGCTGAGTCATCACTTCAGTCTTCAACTGTTCCAAACAAAACTGCCACATTTCCTAGATGCTGATCCAAGATGTTGAGAAATGTTGATGAGTATGTGCAGCGTGTGGGTGTAGCTCACAGTGGTCCGGGTCCAGGCCCAGACGCCAAATTACCCAGACACCAATGTAACCATTTTTTTTTTGAGAATTTTAATTTTGGAAGGATCGTTTCAATTTAACTGGCACAGCTTTTCTATTCTTTACAGCAAGGGCTTAGGTTTGTATATGGACGGTAGGGACATGACCTTACCGTGATTTTGGGTGGACATAATTGTCTCTATCAATATTTGAGCAAACTTGTTCGTATTAGAGAGTCTCTACGATGTTTTGTTGTAATTTGCTTGTGTACTGTTTCTGTCCTCTAGTTTTATAATGCATATGCGACAGCCGGTGACTTTTTCATCTACCAGTCCCCTTGGCTGGTGAGTCAAAAGTTAATTTTGGACACTGATGACCGGGATATCGGAGTGTAATAGCTGTCTTGACAGTCACAAATATAAGCAGTCATTTAAGAGGTCTGAATAGCAATGGTAATAATAGTAAGGGAGAATAGGGAGCAGAGTTAAAAGAGACAGTCATACGGTCCAACAGGGCTGTCTACATAAAACAAGAAATCATCCCTCTCTTGCTGTCTGGTTATTCGCCATCTTCCTTCACTATCAAGCCATTGTACTTTTTTTTTTGACTCAGAGTTAATCCCTGCTGTGAGATTTTAACAAGTTAGTTGAGTTTTGTTGCTGTGGCTGTGTTGTGACTACAGACAGACATTGATGCAACTACGAAGCTACTTCAGTATGTATATAAGCCATTGCTTTTCCTCTCTAACTAGGCTGCTTTGAATGTTAATTGAATAGCCCTGGTGTAGTTAATGGTGGATGGCGCACCTGAGTCTGCACCTCACATATGACACTGCTTCATACTTGGAAAGAAGTGTGAAACACAATCCCACTTTACTCTCATGGGTTTTAATCTATTTTCACATTAACCCTTTGCTCCGATACTTGACCTCCAAGGTTTCCAACATAACACCATGGTGTCAACAGACAGATTCATGTGTCAGCTGGCATCAGTGAAGCAAAGCAGGGCAATATTGTGCTGTTTGTCCATGTGATGTGACTCCTGTGGCCTGGGGAGATGGGCACGGCCAGGCCATGGGGCCCCTGGCTGGGTAATAAATCACTGGGATGACAAGAATAGTGGCCTTTACATTATGACACACTCAAACAACACATATGTGCAAACAACTCTACAACCAGTCATACAGTACACTACAAAACACACAATCTCACCTTGCACTGTTTAACAACTGATGTACCACTGGACACAAAGCTGTCCCTTTGTTGATATATCATCATCACCGTAATGACTAGTGCCTCATCAACATCATTCATCATCTTCATTTTTTTATTGTATATGATATGATCTCATCTGTTATGTCAATTAAAAGACAATAGCCTGGTAGTTCATAAGAATTTCATCAGCCCAACATCCCTAATGTTGCAATATGTGGTTGGTGTCATGATTGATATCACACACAAAGCAAATCAATAAGTCTAAGCATCACATTCCCTAAGATACCCCATCTAATCAAAACTATCAATCCTGCATGTCTAGCCCAGTTGGTAGTCATTACCAGCCTGCAGAGCCCAAGGCTATTAGCACTGGAGCTACCTAGTGAGCTGAGCAGAGTACCTTGAACATTAGTGTGGTCAAACACCCTCAGCACGACAGGATGAATGAATGGCAGGGTTGTGGAGCCAGCAAAGCATGATCATACTGTACTAATGGGCCATGGTAAATGGACCAGCTATGGGTAGTATGGGCTTACTGGCCTGCTCTGTGATCCAGAGCCATGCCCATTTCACGGTGTCTGCCTGGGACCTGGCTGCACTTACTCACCGAGATGGAGAGTTTGGTGTAGGAGCCAGAATTTGAAGAAGGGTTTGTCTGAGGTGCTGGGACAATCACTGGAGACAAAAAGGGAGCTGTCTGTACTTGTTAAGTTATGAGACAACCGATACAGCTTTGTAAGAGGAAATCTGTCTTCACTGAGCCATGAACACTTTGGCCCATCTCACTGTGCTCTGCTCACATGCATAGACAGCTAGAGCTATAAATAGCTCAGTGGCCACCATAGATTTCAGCCATTATTTGACAGATTTGATTGAAGTTGCATTAAACATTAATTTTAACATACATAATCATTAATACACAATAATAACACATCAATGTGGCGTAGTTGATGAGTTTTTATTGTTTAGGGACAATAATGAAGGTTTATGGCACAGAGCCATAAGTTATATCAGGTTGTGACTATTCAGATGATAAAACTGCCTTATCATCAATCTGTTTATCATTTTATAGTATTAATCATTTAACCTGTAATAAGCCAAAATAATATCAAATTGCAAACAAACTCCAAAATAAAAGCTTAACATGATTTATTTTGTCGGACAGCTAAAGTAATGATTTCATCTACTGGAAATATAAATTAAGAAATGAAGAGAAATGCACACAGAGACTGTAATCAGCAAGTGCTGTACTATGTGAACTATCATCTGATTACCAAAATTGCATTGTGTTGATCAATTATCTCTCAATTTTTCACTGAATTGAAACAAATTACATTGTTTTCAATAAAATAAAATTAGTTTTTACAGTTTTAAGTGTATGAATAAAATTCTATTAAATGTGTGCCTCTCCAATCAGAGTAGATTTGCTTCCAAGTTAGTTATTCCGTGCAACAAAAGTGCTTTCTTTGTTCTTATCCCATGGGAATACACAAGAAAATAATGGGTGTAAATCAAACAATGTCTCATAGTCGCCTGGAGCAGTGCCCCTGATCCTAACAAACCCATGACACAAACTACAGCTGACAAGCGCAGAAAGCTGAGCAATTCTTCTTCTACTGTTAAGGGCCAATAGAAAGACTCTGCTGAAGGAGGTCAGTGGCAGTCGAGTTGTTCATGTTTTTTGTGTAACACTTCACATTTGAACACATTGTTGCGCATTTAGTTTTCAACCCAGGTGTCCTCTTTAGAAAAGTTTATGCTCCAAACAATATGGAGTCAAGAAAAGTAAAGTAAAGCCTGATCATCTTTTATGTAAAGACACAGAGCAGGACAGAATTCTTATTTAATGATTTCCTTATGTTAATGTCACTCTAACATAAATTTGTAATGTTAATATAGACTGTAACTTCTGTACTATAGGAGGGAAAATGAAAGAACTCATCATTAACTGAATAACTCATAGTACAATATCTTCTGATCAACTACTGGACATTTTTGGAATAAGAAACCACATATTGTGTGATCACTCTTCCCGAATTTCCCCTCTGGAGTCCCGAATTTCCCCTCTGGGGGATCAATAAAGAATTATCTTATCTTAATGTGTTACGCCCCATCTTTGATGATAAGAATAGCTTTCTGACAATATGGCAAGCAGATCAGATAATTAATCTTAACTGGTCTCACTGGAAAAGTTTCAAGTCTTGCCATCTGATCTTCCCTTAGTGCAGTAAAGCAGTGCAACAATGAAAGATAAAAGTTGATTATTCTAATGGAAATGTTGGGATATATTACTACAGTAACACTGCGGGTATTGTGTGCATTACCTGACCTGTTAGCCCAGACCCAGGCTAAAATCAAACCAAGGGTAGGTGAAAAGGTGAGGGGAAAAGTGCAATCGGGCAATAAAGTTGACATTAAAAAAACCTGCTAAAATCTCAAAATTATCCATAAAATAACCAGATCTCAAAGTGTAGTATAAAACTGTGCCTTAAAAACTGGATGAAATGTCAATTTATGACATGACAGAGGTTTTGTCGACAAACAGTGCTAATGCGTGTGTGAATGAACGAACCGAGTTTTTACCGAGGCTAAACACTTTCATTTCTTCTTTTTGATGTAACACTGCATCCTGAAGTCAGATGTGTCTTACTGTCTAAAGGCTGTTGTTGTTCTAAAGGTTGAGCCCAGAGGACTTCTATTTATGATTTGATGTGCTAATCTCAGAATAACAAATTAAACAATGAGCTCTAATTCTAGTATGAACTACAAACAAACTGCAGTGCCTACATCATACATACATCATATTATGTTCCTAATACGAATCTTATGTTTTCAGTTTACTGTTACCTTTTCAAACTCTTAAATAACTCAAAATAAACTTCAATGAAATGCAACACACAACACAATGTCATTTGACTGCAAATAATGAGTTTAGTTCAATATAAGGTTACCATAAATATTGTACCCAACTGTAAAAAAACACTTATGTGTATCTCATTTATAACCCTTTCTCACAAGTTTTACTATACCGTATTTTCTTAGGAATGATCCTTTAAAGTAAGTTCCAAAAACCTGAGTTTTCCATACCTTATCAAACCAATTTCTATTACTCCACACCAATGTACCCACATGTACAAACACACACACACTCTCTCTCTCTCGCTATCTCTCTCTCTGCAGGTCATAAGTAATGTCCATTTAAATTAAATAAAAAACAATGCTTGGAGCATTGTGGCCTGAAAGAAATGACCACTTAACCTGCTAGTGCAAGTCTGAAGTAAAACACAGGTGTAATATTGGCTGGTACTCACTATGGATCTATGGATGATCCGAAGCTTGGTCAAGATGGTGGCTGGTGGAGGAAAGGTGTGGAAAAGGTTGCGGGTTAATATCGGGCTGGTAGACATCTAGCATTACTCCTCACAGGGTCCAAAGAGTTCCCTGGTCCTCTCTGTCTCCTTAGTCACTTTAGTCATCAAAAGCTTATGTGCTAGCACATTGAGAGCCCTGCTAATGAAGCTAGCATGCTAACGTGCTACCAGCGATTAGCATCATACAATATTAAAAAATATACACGTTTTTATCTTCTGTAGATTACAATAAGTCCTCAAGCAGGTAGGAGACCTGTGTTAACCAATGGGAACACTTTACTCTCTCTCAACATCAAGTGTTCAAATAGATGCTCCAACTTTTCCTCTGACTGATTTATAGATTGATAGACAGATACCTCTACATCCCGCCCTCTACCTTCACAATGACAGGTGACTGAGCTGAAGTTTACTGAACAGCTATACAAAAAAGAAATAAAAGAAAAGTCAGCATTATGATAATATTAGGCTTTATAGGGTTAGACTGTAAAATAACCACATTCATTTTCATGTGTATAATAAACAAACTTTAAACAAACAAACTTACTGAAACAACATGCTCCTGGTTTTAACGGTCTCTTGTTTTAAATTCACAATGAGTGGCTGAAAGTTGTAAAAAATATAAAAAATAATTGGTTTTGAAGTGGGAAATCCAATGATGCCGTAAGAGATGACAATCATTGGGATACTTAAGAAAATGCCACCAAAATGTGTCTCTTAATACACACAAACTCTTAAACAGGATGTCATTTTAACACATCTGTGTGTGATCTTTGATCTTGGGATGATACAGTATATTTACAGTTTTCTCTTCGCCACAAAATACATTAATAACATGTACAGAACATAATTGAGCATAATCAGTGTTTCCACTGACATATATTAGGCCCTAAAATGTGTAGGTATGAACCAAACTGCATGAAAGCTTGGTCTCATTAACAATCTTTCCAGTGAATTGTGCTGTTTTTGTGGCGATGACACCAGACTACTTCTAGCTCCCAGTGACAAGTTTGAGGGACTGTGAGCCAGTCATCTTAGGAAGCAAATAATTCATGTAGAAGGGAAAAGGCCAAACTCAGAACCCTGTACATGACAAATATCAATGTAGGGAAAATGAATGCCCGAGAAAACACTAAGTTATTGTACCGTGAAGTCCATAAATCTATCAGAAAGGTCAGAGGGGCTCTTAGATGGCATTAATCACACTGAGAGGCAGATGAAAATACAAGGAGCAGGATGACAGTGCAAAAGCTTTCTCTTCTTCCTCTGTCTGTCTTCAGACTGGATCTCTTAAATTGCATTACATCTGTCCCTTTAACTCCTCAAAATACTTTCAGATGGATGTCTTTTACAGGGGTGTCGCTGTTGCTCACACGTTAAATCAAGGTGTTATTTTTCCATTTTCTGCGTGGGGGCTTTGATTACTTTTTCCCAGTGGCCGTGCCTCTTGTTTGCGGCCAATTTTGTTTGTCTGCTTCCATGACATTTTGCCCATAAAAGTGAAATTTAACTTGGTTTTGTTTGTCCCCTCTCATACAATCTAGTCTAAATCCTTAAATAATTGTATTTCATAAAGGGTTTATTGCTTGTTGGGTGTAAAGATTGTGAAAATAGTCTTGACACTTTTATTGGCAAAGAGCCTAATTTTTGAAAAGCATATTTCCTGCATCTCCCCAAATTGCAAATGCATATAGTTTCAAGGTAATATAAATGCTTCAGTGTGCATTTGCTTAAGCTACTTACCACTTATGTCAATAAAGTTCCTGTTGAAGCATTTTATATTATATATGTCATATTCATATATACCCTTTTAATAACATATGATTCATAACTCTGTTCAAACACAAGACACTCATAACCCCCATTTCCCCACATTATGAATGCTATTTTTACTTTTACTTTATGCTTTCTCAAAAGCTCTCATGCAAGCTTGGTGGAGGAGTGAGTTTGGAGTTGTATTTATCTTTGTGTGGTCACAAGTGCTGCCTGCTCAGATTGGCTCTTGAGGAGGTGTAAAAACCAAGCCAATTACAGCAGCTCAAGTGTTACAAGATGAGAATGGAGGGGGAGACCGGTAGTGGCCAAGACTGAACTGAGAATTGGGAGGCACAAAAAAAAAAAAAGAAACAAAACTGAAAATCTGGCTGCACTAAAACAAGACAGACACTGAATTGTGAAAATAGGCAGAGCTGAATTTAGTTTTTGTTCACTACTGGATGCATAAAGCACATTGGTACTGTATTCATCAAGGTCATAAAATAATTTGTTTTAGCTTCCTTCTTGAAACCTTGGACCTCCTCACAGTTGGCCCTCATATCATTATTTATTAGTATCATGGTTATGCTAGAGGAGGAATATGGCAGCATAAGGGCATACAGGCTGTCACACTCAGGTAAAGGCCTTGGTCTCCTATCAGAAATGCTATCCATAATTTATCAACTAAACAAATGATGCATCTTGGCTCTCCCATTGTTCTTGTGCCCTTATCTTTTTCCTCCCTGAAAGCAGGTGGAATGAGAGGGCTGCAACACAAAGCTAGCAGAGACAGAGGCCTAAGCAGACCAGATGATAATGATCAAGCCAATAGAGTTCGGCAAACCCAGCCACATACATCTCCACTAATTACTAGCTTACAATTAGGTTATCCACTTCAGAAAAAAGGGTAGTTTAAAGGCATTCTCAAACTATTCACAATGTAATCAGAATATTTCAAATATTTTACTGAAGCTGCAAAAGGTTAACTAATAAGCAGTTGTGATGAATGTATATTGCATCTAAAGCTGCAACTACAAGCTGTAGCTTCAGGGTTCTGTTGTTATGCACCTAGTGCTTTCTCATGTTTTTGACATAGAAAATGTATTCATCAAAAGGCCATGATCCATCTTGTGTTCCATTTAGCTTGGAGCAAATCTATATCCCAGCATGCATTTCCTATAATTACATATGGAGCAGTATTCATCTTTTCTTGCCACAAAGACCAACTTGTCTCATTTGTAAATAAAAAGTCTGTCATTTTGATCCCTGCTTTTTAATATTCTTATCAAGTTGCTGATGTGACTAGACCACCTGTTTTGCTGTCACATCTTTTTAAAGTTTTAAAATACATGAATACATTTCTGAATTATTTGATTAAAAAAGGACAGGTTGCCAAAACATGACAGCTATATTGCAGTTAACACTGTGTATATAGACATTCACAGAGCCGTTACAATGCAAACCAAACAAAAGCTGATATATACAGATGTGACCTTTGAAAAATGTTTTCTATTTATCTTTATTATTCATGCACCTTCCTCACAATCCAGCACAGCAGAATAGTGGACAGGACAGACTATAACTAGAATCCTACTATTCTGTTTCTAGCAGTTATTTGCAATACCATAGCTGAATAAGATAAATAATTTAGCATCCTTGTGTTACGCAGTGTAATAAAGCTGATGTCTTTATACAGCGGTGATCTGGCTAGCTGTGCAGTTTCTAAGTGAGATGGATGAGGCAAAGCCTAAACTGCTGAGGGGTGAAGTGAATTAGGCTGACATTAGGGCTTATATTTTACCATTACAATCAAAATGGGGGAGAGTGGGCAAACCTTATCCCTCTGCTGAAAGAGCCCACACCATGTATCACAAACTCAGCGTAATGAAAAGGATAAGAAGTTAATTAATTAAAAATGTAGATTAGAATGTCAAGGGTTATCTAAAATATATGTTACCTGAAATATGTGTGTGTGCGCGTTTGTATGCATGTGTTTCATATTCTGTGTGTAATCTAGTATGAAACATAGAAGTGACTAATTATGATAAGTAATGTGCTTACTGCACATATTTGACAATTCTGTTATCAATCTTAAAGTAAATTAAACATCCTATGAACATGGAAATTACTTTTTTAGCCTACTGCAAATTGTATTGTCCCTCAAGGTCTGTATAATTATCTCTAAAATAGAGCACATTCAAGTTGTATTGAATCTGTCACCAGTTATGGAAATTAACTGTGCGAGTGTCATAATACAAACAGGAGCTGAATCAATATTAAAACTGTGTTCTTTCTTCTTGTCTGCATTCTAGTCATCAAATGTTCTCACATTAAAATACCCTGCACAGTTCACTTGCAAAATCATTTTAAATTTTCCAAGGATTGCACTATAAAAGGCAAAGGACAAAGAGACAGAGAATCTTCTGACGGGCTTTCACCTTGGTTATAAAATGTCAGAATGTCAAGACTTTCTACTTCGCACTACTTGCAGGAGCCTCATTTGATACCCAATAAATGTATGACAACATTTCAGTAGAGCAGTCAAGAAAAGGCTTGGGTCGCATTTAAAAACATCTCCTGACCTTTCCACGGTGGCGGTAATTGCTAATGCCAGACAAGGAGACAATGTAAGTCTCTCATGAGCCACAGCATTGAGAATGGACCCGGTGATGTCGGCGATGGGAGAGAGTTTAGGAAGGAAATAGACAGCAAGTCACAATTTCAAAGAAGGAATCTACCAGCAGACACCACCAAGCTATAAGTGCAACCTAATCACCCCCACACTGCACAGATACCTCAGCTGATAATGAAAATAAACTCTGCATCACATCTATTTGAAAAGACACAATTCTTTAGGTCTCAGAGGGATCCAGGTTTCATTTTCTTTACCTTACTTTCAGTGTCAAGGGGCTGAAAGCTGATGGCGGTGTGACAACAAAATCCACTCTCCCTATTTCATTCATCCATTGCTTCTCCCATTGTGGCAACGCCATGGCAGAGACGGATCAGAGATGAAATTAGAGAGACGTAACAATGACTTGAGGAGTCGGAAAAAAATCCACTTGAACAGAAGAAACGGCTTCACTCTGGAGCACACTCAGGAAACTTCTGCCAGTGAGTGTGTCAAAAGGAATTCATCACTGGGAATAAAAATAAAGCTCCTTTCATATCGAGTTATTAAGTCTCAGTCTTCCTGCAGCAGTTTATTCTGGCTTATAAAATACAGTATCTAGTTCATATTATATCTAAATAAGTAAGAGACAAGAGCTCTTTCTAAAATAAATCAGTTTTTGATGTGAGGAGAAACTCTTCAGGTTATTGGAGTATACATTCATGACTAGTACGTTAAAGATTTGAAACAAAGAATGATGGCTTGGTTGTGAGCATCTCATTAAACACTATAAATTTTACCAGCTGTGGTTAGCAAGAGCTAAATCATAGATAAATAGTGACAGGTGTACATTTAACAAGCAGCACCATGTGCTTGCAAAAGTGTAATGGCGTTTCTCATTGTCTGGTATGATCCCACCCATCAGTTGTCGGGTTCTCAACAGCCCCTCTGGCCAACAAAGCACAGGCATTAATCTCATCACCTGGGTCCATTGTTGATCACACTAATCACAACCAGAGGAGGCATTAGATAGATGGAAATATATGTGTTTATTGGGCCTGGAACAGGACTTAGACAGGTGTTTGGTTTCTGTGCCATCGCCGGTGCCAGTGCTCACTCACTGCCCATTCGTATTATAGCCTTCAGCCAAAGAGACAGCTTGCGAGGCACTGGCCCCTGATCCCAGCACATTAGTTTAATGCCTAGATCTGTGGAACTGTTCCTGACTCCCTCTCCAGCCTGGCACAGCAGTCTGCCAGACAGCCAGACAGAAAGACAGACATGTACACACACACACACACACACACAGCCTGGCCCCGTCACACTGAAGCTCAGAAATGCAAAGTAGCATCTTTAGAAAGCTGCTTGCTTCTAGTTTCTGTAGCTTCTAACTGGCATCGGCTATGAACAGCTGTGTCATGTGGCAAAGACATAAGCATTCCGGCATGTTGAAAAAATACAGGACAAAAATGGCCAAAAAAATATTTTTTGTGTTCACGCTGCAGTCTCTTTCTTTTTCAGTACATGTGTAACTGTGCACCAGCAGGATTTATTTATTTGGCTTTTGCCATAAGCGCAGCATGTGCTCATGATTAGAAGTTATTCACCAAGCGTAAACAAGATCTATGCAAGTTGATCACCGAGTATACACACAGCAGGTTGTGAGATGACCGATTGTACCTTAAAAATAAGCCCATCCATCCTCATAGATGCATCAGAAGGAGACCAAGGGGTCAACTAGCAACCCATCTGTCTATGTGTCAGCACCTATGTGTCAGTGCTGAGGAGACTCAATCTGTTCAAGATAACCTGCCAGAAGAAGAGAGCAAATAAACATCTGCATGTATATTTATACAGTATATCCAAGCCTTTGCCCTAATGAGTGTTGGGCACACTCAATGAGGATCTGGATTTGATTCTGAGCCAGCAAAGCACATCATCTGGTGAGATGTTCTCGTCTGTTTTTTTTCTCGATTTCACCTGGACTCCAAGACATGCTGACAGCTTCAGAAGCCCCTGGAGTGGAGATCTATGAGCCAACATATGGGCTGCCAGTAGAATGGGAGAGACAAACTCTTGTCAGAGATTTTTCATTTTGCTCGACAGTTGGTGAGGATGGATTTTTTTTTTTCAGAAGCTTGGCTGAAGGGGCTGCCTTTGACAAAGGGGTATATATGGTGAAAAAAAGCAAACTTGTGAAAAATGTGAGTGATGCAAAGAGAAGTGAATCTCTGCAAAGTTACAAAGTCACTTATGTGTGCTCTTTCAGTACAAGTGAATAATGAGCATTTCATAATACATTTGAGTAAATAGATTTGACCCATACTTTCTTTTGACTAAGAAACTATGTGTGAGGAAGATGAAAATGAAAACACTTCAGGAATAAATACATTTAGGATACATAAGATTGAAGTGCCGTGAATATGCATCAAAGATTATTAACTAAACACAACAAACTGATTAGACATAATCATAGTCAGCAATCATCTCTTACCAAATTCACGGCAGCATACTGTTGCTTTTGTTTTGTTTTTTGTTTTCTCTGACTTGATGAAAATCCTGTGAGATCAGAACTGGTGGGCATAACCATCAATATTGCAGATCGAGGGCGTTTTATATACTCTTACATACTCTGCCTATCTGTCTATCTTGAAACAAAATAATTTGAAAAAAATAAGCATTAAAGACAGGGGGTTGAATAAGATGGATTTTTGCAGTGAGAGCACACACACACACACACACACACACACACACCTGTTACCAAGCCTTATCAACACTGGCCTGCATTACAGCCCCTCCTTGTGATGTCTGATGTGGCAAGAACATCAGCACGTGTTTGAACAGCCCATAAATTATAAGCTGCAAATGTTTGCCCAGTTTAACCTTGTGTAGTTGAGGGCTGATTGAGGAATGCAGAAACAGAGCCTTGTGTATGTGTGTGTGTGTTATTGTGTGTGCAAGAGGGAGAAGTGGACAGACAGGCTGACAGACACATATATATGCCCCTTTAGCCACTGTTTTCTTCAACACTGTTTTCTTCAGGAGTTTCAGTAGCTCTAATGCTCCCTTAAGACCATTCAGGCCTTATGATCCCTCACCTTTAGATTCCCTTTATCTCTCTAATATGTTTCTTCCAAAACTTCAGTATTTTTTAAAGGAAAGTGAGCAGTTCTTGCTCCGAATATTTTAACAACGAGGAGATACCGAGGAGAATGAAAAGAAAAGTGAGAACTGTGGCAGCATCTGCTAACTGAAATCACAGCCTTCTGACCACCAATAATATTTATGAAGACTGCAATCCTAAGATTTTAAAACCTCAATTTTTAAAATGTTTGCTGCTGGAGTATATTTTGCATTGTTAAGGTAAGTATGTTCTATGACCGTAGCAAAACACATACAAAATGCACCATCTGTTGTTGTGTCAGTTGAGTGATGTCCTGCATGCACATTTCACAGATGGAAACTGTCTCTTTCCATCTGTGAAATGTGTTCAAATCTTATAGAAATCACCTGCTCGTGTTACAGCTTCGTATAGCAATCGAAGAAATACAAAATAGTCACTTTACTTTCTGAAGAGATATGACAACAACACAGATATTTCAAAGCCATCACAGTTGTAACAGATCAGAGTTTTGACGGGCTTCAGAGCATGCAGTTTAGCTTCCTCTAGATAGATAGTATTTCATATTTTTGTGTTCTTTTTATCAGCTGAGCTTGAAATATTTCATCCCCTGATCTATCGTGGCACTCCTGCTTATGGCTGAAAAAGAAGTTGACAGGTCTCTAGTCTTTCAGTTTAGTTTGAGAAGTTGCCTTTCGGATCCTGACAAGGAGAGCCGGCTTCACGCACCACCTGCCAATAATGTTAACAAGGACCCACAGCCCCACACTGATGTGGCCTGTTCCAGCGCTGGAGGGATTGCTGGCAGTAATGGCCATATCTTTCCCACATGGTGTCCAGCTCTCAGGAATCCTCCCTGCAGCTTGCAGTGCAGCACGGTCTCCATACAGCCGCAGGAAACAACACACATGTCGCGCATGGCACAGCAACTCTCCGAGATTACCAAAGCCCCTGCACACACTCTGGATAGAATCGCATCTCTTATATTATCTGCTGCTACATTATGTTTTCATACTGTTATTTTATATTTATATTATCAAAATGATGATGAGTTTAGGACTTTGCAACCACTTTACTTAGAATTGCTTTTACATTTAGATTTTTCCAACTAAAAATGATGTAATCAATGTTAAAATATGAGCCATCAGTATTATGGCTCAACATTTCTGCCTGATTATACACATTTAGAGATGGGTGAGAGGGAGAAAAAAAAACACGCAACATGCTCAAACAGAACATTTCTGAACCAGAACAACTGGCTTGTTGTGTATCAGTATCATTTCACAGTGCTCAGGCAATTTGACCACAGTCGCTTCTCTTCCCCAACTGTTATGGCATGCATAATAAAGAGGTGGTGAAATCATTTGTCAGGCTTTGATTTAAGTTGTTTAGGACCCGGGGGGATGGGTTTGTCACTTTCACAGACTATGATGAGGCAAAGGCTGTGTTTGTTCACTTGACTCAAAAGGCCCCAACATTTAGTACTTAGAACAAAATTATTATCAAAGCATTTTGTGGACATGGGCTTCCCCTCACATGAGAGCTAATCAGTTTTAATGAGGATATGTGCTGTAATTGTGGTGCCAACACAGTCCCAAGGCTCAGGGCCTATTGCACTCTATATAATATTAATGACTCTCCAGGAAAAAACATTTAAAGCAACTCCCAGAGGACATGAGGGCTCAAACATCTTCCCCCATGCTGAGCACACTTAGACAGCTCAGCTGTCTAAATGTGTTTCTCTTTCTAAGCTTTAAAAGCTGACCTTGGTAAGGGTGTGTCATTGCTCTTCTTAAAAATACAGGTATTGACAAAATAAAAGCTAAGTCAATGTGATTAGAAGGTGATGAAGCCTAAAAGAGTTTGGAGAATGTCATTTTATGAGGTAGCCTAACGCCAGACCTCTGAATGGAAGTATCATGTGCTCAACTGTGACAACATGAAGTACTAAATGGCATCATTTGGGGATGAATGAAATTTCACATTGTCTTCACTGGTCTATTCAGTTTGCGTATGTTCCAGCCAGCTGTGACAGGCCCTCAGTGTGGGCAGCTCGGAGAATCTGGACAGCTATTCAGGGGCTCTTGCTGGACGGTTAGCTTGGGCTGCAGCCCAGACATCGTGTTAAGATCCTCCTTGCCCTTAAACACACAAAAGGAAATGAGTGAGATATCTTTCCACTAGTGCTCATTACACACCATCATGGCACAGCAGCCAATCCATTAGCACATTCACCGGCTTCGTGGACCTCCTCCATCTTATGAAAAACAGCCAGACGACAACAAATAGTAGACATGAGAACAACAATAACTCAAAGACTCAAGGATGGAATCATGAGATGTGCCGTGCAAAGCTCATTCATGGAGGAAAAAAATCAGGAAGAATCATGAAATATCTTGTTTTGATGATCAAAAGAATTATTTTTTTCTACATTGGTTTGAAATTTGTTGAAAATGTAAATCCTAAATCAGTATTAATTGAACTGAACATAAAAAAACAAACAAGCAGATGATGCTGGTGAAAGCAGATGGTACCTGATACAGCACCTGGACTCCACTTAGATCATAAAACAGTCTCAATCTCCCTTTATCATTTAGAACACTTCAGGGTAGACAGTTATTGTTCATACAAGTGTATCTGCGCTGTAATGTGCCGTCAACATATCATAGGGGCACAATCTTCAATATGGCAGTGGTAATAGCCCAGAACGTATATTGTAAGAAGAAGAACTGGTAATGGGACTATTATCTAAGAAAGAGCACGCTCTTGTCATGTCGTGAATGGTGCAGGGATAGTTTGAGGAATATCCTCACACGCACGCAATATTCACGCGTGGATGACCGCAGAGAATTAGGCCAAATTCTCCGTACCCTCATTCAAGTTGGGACCAGTGAGGGACATTAAACCATGTTGTAATTACAATTTTTTTTCTAATTAATTTCGGGCTTCGTGTTCCATTAGTTTGTGGTTATGCCGGTTACAGCTAATTGAAAATGTTATTAAGCTAATAATGTTTACTTTGTCTTGTGTGGGTTGAACCCGGTGCTGCTAAAGTGCATCTCCTCCCTCTCTGCCTTTCATTCCCAGGAGCTGTTTGCTTATTGTAATTGAAGATGGGAGTTTTTTTTTCCTCCAGGGCTACTTCAGTCCCCTAATCCATATTGACATGATGTCTCCAGGAGATGGGCAGAATGTTAACCTGCAGTGCTGCTGTGTCCCCTCATTATAGAGTGGCAGGGACCGATGGACAGAGGCTGGCCAAGTGACGGCCTCCTCCCGCATAAAACAACAACTAAGCACTCCAGACAAACTAGTTTATCCATGTGTTAAAAACACAATGCATGCATACTTCACTGAAATGCCTGAAGTAACATTCAGACACATTTAAAGATGAGGAGTGTGTGTACTGGGCTTCACTTGCTTGTAGATGATGCTGTTGTTTTTTGATTAATATTATTATGCAATAAAAAACCCCACTTTCTGTAATATATGTATGTAATATATATTGCTCTGTAACCGTGAACAACATGTCCTCAATTTAATTTTCTGCCAATATCACTCTGTCTAACCTCATCAGATTTCAGCCTATCACATGGCAATAATTACTGAAGGTAGGCGTAAGCATTAAAACCAACTATCAACATGGTCAAACATTTTTAAATGGTTCTCAAACAAGATATTGCACGGTGCAATATCTTAGTTGTTGTCTGGATTCAGATAAAACCTCATGCAATAAAACCTTGTTAGAGAAACACAAAAAATATCTCTTATCCTGGATCCTTTAAAGTAATTAATGTTTTGCTGGGCTTCGCTTGGAAAAATATTACTTTTGATATACCTAAAAACATGTTACTACACATAACATTAGTATTGTATTTACTGAATGTTTCTGTGAACAGACAAGCTAAACAGGCAGAACATGCATGTTTATTCTCCTCATCATAAAATACTCAAACTGATGGCGAAACTTTTGGACCATGTCAATTTAATTGGTAAGTCTGAGCTTTATCTGAATAGCATGACAGGCTGACATCCAAGAACCTTGAAGTGACAAGAACCAAGAAAAACAACAACCACAGTGACTAACATTTGCTAATTTTAGCAGCGTAGAAACACTGGACGTCCTCGCCTTTGTTAAAATGATTGTTCTCGCCATTCTTCTTCCACCCAAGACAACGGCACAAACATCTTGGGAGCAGTGACACATTAATTGTTTAGTTCACTCTGCTTCACTCTTACTGGGATAATGATTGTATCTCCAACTTTTGCATACAATACAAGTAATTGTTTAGAAATGTACATATACCAAACCATTGCCATATTTTTAATTCCAGGCTTTCACATGTATAGGGTTCCAAGTGTGGACCAGTTGACTGATGCAAACCTTTGCTTTAAAATCCTGTGCCCTGGCTACTTAACCTCTCGGTGTTCTCACCTTGTTCATGCCTTTTCAACAGCACCGCTATGGAGTGGAGGGAGCCAATTTCCCATCAGTCTCTTAAAGCTAGATTTGCATTAATGAGGCCTGCAGTGTTAAGCCTGAGGGGTGGCTTTTGGTCGAATCACCAGCTGCTGCAAAATAAGCGACAAACTTTTACTGACACAAGCATTTAGCCTGACTGAGCACAGGAGGATCTGAGGTAGAGGACGTTTGAAGGAGAGAATGTCTTGATGACAGTCTTGTGTTATGTGGCATTTTCTACTCTTACTGTAGAATTAGAGCATATTTTAAGTGGTTTTTGTTGTGTTTAAGAGTGGACAGTAATAATAGCTAATTTTCCTTCTCTGTTTCAGCAAGAATCCATAAGATAGAAAATATTAATTTTTTGAAGGTCCCTTTTCCATAAAGTCTATAAGATTTATTTATTTGTAAGATTAACATGGATATCAGCAACAATAAGGTCAAATGCAACACTCAATGCTCTTCGATGTCAGCTGTCGAAGACAAGGATAGTCATGGATTTCAGCTTAGCTATACTATCAGCATGTCTCTGTGGATGGAAATGGTCAGTCCACCACATTGGTCCAGTCTGAATTATCTCAACAACTTTGAAATTTGGTACAGACATTCATGTTCCCCTCAGGATGGATTTTAACAACTTTGGCAATGCCTTCACTTTTCATCTAGCGCCATGAGCAGACCAACGTTTTTATTTGTCCAATATAGCATGCTGACACACTAAACTGAAATGGTGAATATGGCAAATATTATACCTGCTAAATATTATCATGTTTGCATTGTCACTGTGAGCATATTTGAATGCTGATGTTAACGCTAGTTGATCTGCTCTGTAAACTTTGTTGACCCTCGTCTATCTTAATTTTGACGATAATTTCTGATCTGCTTATCTTTTAAGTTCCTTTCAAGAAAATCTAAAAGAAAAAATTGATAACAGATGAAGAGGACAGTGGGAGAAAGAGGGTCATAACATGCAACAAAGATCTCCAGCTTAAGACTGCAAGCTGGAACCAAACTGACAACAGTGCACTGTAACCATTCATCTAACACTCTTGTATAATCCATCTGCCAAAGAGATGGGTGAGGAAAGTGCAAGCAGATCATGTTATGCACTATTTTAGATCAGCGCTGTTCTTTGTTCATTGCTGCAAGCTATTTAAAAACCTGCTGTGTTGAACGTGACACTATAGCAGAAGAAATAAAAAATAATAATAATTACAAAAAAAAAATTCATTTCCATATATTTAGCTTCCCTTCAAACCAGGTCTTTGGCCCCATACCCAGACACCATGGCGAGACCTTGCAGGGCAGCGGATGTTAACAGACTGTATTACCCGTCTTTAATTTATAGCAGACTGTTCCCATCCCGAGTGTGCTATATTGGCTACAGGGAGCTCAGACTTTATGTTGAAGGCCCAGATAGTTCTCAGCAGTAGTTCTCACCTCAAACAAAAATTGATGCTCTCCCTGGTGCTTCATATGCACAGCGTGAGCAAGCCTTGTGAAAATTCTTTATGGCTGCTGTCAAGCTGTTTCCCATTGATGGAAAAACATAATTGATTTTGAACAATTTTGAATTGGTTATGAATCCTGAATTTGTATAAAATCCTTTTGTTGTGGGCTATCCACACAGATATGTGCAGGGCATCATTATTCCTCACCACATGCATTTCCCTTTAGAGCCTTCCCATGATCAATCCACAATCATGTTATTATTATGGAGCTATTTCCGACAGTGAAAGTGAGATTGAAGCTCCGGTGACTTGTTGAATGAAATCCTAATGGATAGCTGTGGGAAACTGCCACAGAGACTGATTAATTAGACCTTCACCATGAGCTCCAAAGCCTTTCCTTTCCATCTCATTAGAACAAAAGCCCCCACATCTTGGCTACAATACTTATTATCCTTTCAGAGTAGTGAAAACCGATATTCTCTGCATGCACAATTGTCTGATGATAAGTTTTAAGTGCACTGTTTTGCTGCCATGGATGGAGATGGCATTTTATTTTGCTTCACACATCCCACAACTGCGTTTTCTCTCAAGTCCCCTCTGATTAATTGTGATTTGCTATTCTACCTCTGAGAGCAGGAGTGGAGCCTGACCAACCAGGTGTGACAGGCCAGTAGGTCTCCACAGCAGGAGGTGATAATGATGATGGTCACTCCACACAAATGGAAATGCCCGCACAAACACAAATTCTCTCTCACATACACTGATATCACTGAATAACTCTAGTGTGCAATATCTATGATAACAATAATGATTGGGACCTAAGAAATCAAAGGGCTGTTATGGTTGTGCAGTTGTGCTTTAGTATGAATGGCTCTTATATGAAATGGGTGAGTTTGTTTTCAATACCAATGTAAGCATCATTAGAGCTTGTGCGTCACATAAAGAAATGCCCACTTAGTCTGTAATTTGGTATTGAGTCCTGGAACTGAGACGGATCAGGGTCAAATCCTTGTCTTGCTATGCTCATGTTTTTACAGTGAAACTGACCATTTCCATGAGTGCCAAAGCAAAATATTATTTTATTGGTGGGTCACCCAACTCCTTAACATGCTCATGCCTAAATTGTACAATTAATCCAACCTATGCAATCACTTGTCTTCCTCCATTCTCTTAAGGATCAAAAAAACTTCTTCCATTCTGTGTCAATGTGCATTTCACGGGATGTAGCCAGGCAATTTGTGGCAGTAAAATAATAGGCTGGCAAGCTGGCATAATGCCAGACTGGACCAGAAACATCTGTTCACATTATTAATGAATCAATTATATGTCACACATGTGCCAGGCCTGCAGGGGCGGAAGGGGAGATGCGGCGAGGGGAGGACAGGAAAATGCAGAGTCTGAATATGCCGAGGGTTTGGGCTCCCTACAGGGGCATGGCCTTCAGCCACTGTCACCGCTCCTGTTTCTCTAACAGATGACGGATATACAACCTGTCAGGGCTGCATGTCAGTCAGTATACAGATAAAACAAATGAATCCTTAGAAATCAAGTGGAAGCTGTGTGGAAAATAATGGGAACGGAAAGAGGAGGAGGGTGGGGAAAGAAAAGAGTGACATTCTAACAAATAATATGCACTAAATCTTATTTTCATGGTTGCACTGTCAAACAGTTTCCTGTTAAGTGAAGGAAGAGGGAAAAAATGATGGCATCAGCTTCAAAAGTTGGCACAAAAATACTGCAAAACAACATTATTACTTTTCACTAGTTGCAGTATGGAAAAATACAGGCTAGCACATTAGTCTGTACATGTCTGCAGGCACTCACATACATGTAATTGTTTACACTGTACTGTTTACCCGCTCCATGTGATTCATCATGCAAGCTGTGTGCGAGGATGCTGTCAGCAAGAATTTACATCATTAGAGAAGAGGTGAGGCCACAGTCTCCATGCTTAACATGGTGGCCATTGACTCTTAATGGGCTCCAGCATGTTTCATATCCCCCTAGAGAAAGCTGCTTGCCAGGTCAGACAAACTGTACATCCCTGCTCTCTCCAGGGCAGCAGCTGGGGAGGGTTTCCTTCTTCGAGTCAAACATGAAAAAAAAAAAATGTGAGCGAGGAACATGTGTCCCCACTTAAAATGAAAAAAAAAAAAAGTTTTTTAATAGTTTTCCTCAAGGAGAAGACTTTTTAATACTGTCAGATGAGCCAAATTCCTGATATGAACATAGCAAATGAAATTTTTATTTTTTATTTTCCAGTTGGGATGAGAATCATTTTTCAGTTATTATATATTTTGAGTTGACTGGGGAGTTGTTTGTCCACTCAGACCAGATGTGGTTCTGGGGCAGCTGTTCAAAACTGTCAGGAGCGTTGAATAAACTCTGATGGGAATACGCTTACATAAACATTGGCAAGATGCTGTTTTTGTGTGTGTGTGTGTGTGTGTGTGTGTGTGTGTGTGATCTCAGATTTACATTAACACTGGCAGCACACCATGTGAATTCTGAAATGAAATAGTAATTAGGGGGAAAAGATTTTGTGATATCTGAACACTAAATTCAAAAAATGAGTGCGCATTCAGACGAGCAGGCAGAAGACCGCAATGTCATCAGCTTGCCATGAGACAACAGCTCTGTTTGGACAAATCATTCCCTCAGTGATGTCCCTGGGTTCAATTTCTGTGATTTAGTTACATTGTAAAATGCTGCTCCTTCACAACTGTCAGAAGTAGTTATCTACAGCAGTGGACAGACAATTTCTTTTAGATTGGTCTTATCCTGAACTTTGGAACTATTATCTGTGAATAAAATCATTTTTAATAGTATCAGCCATGAGGCAGTAATAGTAAAAACAGTTATTATTGACATAAAAAAATTCCATTTCAATATACATTTTTACAACATCAAGGAAACCAAGTTTATTGGCAAGATATTTTTTTCTGCTTCATTAATATTACACCGCTCAGTTTGATGGAATTATACCAATGTAATCACATAGAAATTCAAGGAATACCTGCTTCCTTAACTTCTGAAATACTTCTGCAGAACAGAAAGGAAATCAAACTGAATAAGATTCAGGTTATTCAAACCACTTTTACCTCTCCTGGGTTTTGGATCGCTCAGCGCTTTTTCACAAAAGAACTGTCCTTTTACATTAAAATGAGTGACCCTCCTCTGTCATATAAAGCTCTACACAGACCTATATTTTTGTTGATGCGGTTAGCGGTGCTTTAGGCAAAATGACAACTTGCTTTTTGACCAGAGCTGATGGCTTTTTTTCCCGTTTTTGTCGAGACACAAGGGGAAAAAAAAATTACTTCCATTTCAGTGCCCATTTGTTGCCCTTCCAGTGATGTGTGACCCTGTTTTATTTGATTTCATTTGTTCACTTTCATCACTGTTATTCACTTTGATTTACTGGAATGGTCATACAGAGAAGTTAGATATCTATTTGAAATGGCACTGAGAAACCACTGCCATCGTCTCTAAAAGTACTTATGTAGTTGCTTTTTAAAACTCTCTGAAATAAAGAGATTTTTTCCGTTTAATGGAGAATAGCATATTATTCGATAGATGCAGGATGAGTGCTGTAAAGAGTGAGTGACCCTCATGATGCGTTTATCTCTTTGTAGAATTTATGTAGCATTTTTATGTACTGCAAATAAATTCTTCTTCTCCTACGATTAATAAATGTGTCATTAAATTGGACAGTCTCCTGTAATTCCATTTGCCTTCAATGTGAAAATTGGAAGTGGAGTGCAGCCAAGTAATCAGTCTCTGTGACATTGTGATTAACAGCCGAGGTAGTTGGGGGGCAGAGGGCAGGACAGCTGGCATGGTCCACTGACCCTCCGGCTAACAAGCACAGAGCATAATTAGTAATCTAAGTCACCTTATAGGTTCTGTCTGTGCCCTTCACACTAGGATCCCTCTGAAAACAAGGTGGAATTGTAGCTCATGTTCCCCAACTGTTCATCAAGCAATTACTGACCGGCTCATCACCAAAGGAAAGGAGATTAGACATGCAGGTGAGGCGGACCAAGAAAGACGGGCAAAAAGGAACTGGAAAAAGGAACCGAATATCAGTGTCTGTAATTCTGGGCCTGATAAGATGTGTAGCTCTCATTGTAGTCTTGACTTTTCATCCCCAAAATTAATCCTCAGAGAGCTGTCGTTTAATAATTACAAATCCCAGCGATAATTATGATAGCCACACTAATCCAGTTAGTTTAGAATTTGGACGGCTGCCACTGCAACGCGGAAACAATTGACCAATTCTGGAGCTGGAAACGGGCACAAACTAGTCTTCTAGTACAGTTTCTAGTTTTTTCATTTAAATAACAAGGTTTTTCATATTTCATTGTCAATTTTCTATTTTTTATGCTTCTTACTCGGCGTACTTGCTTTTAATCTTTCTTTCTGTACTTTTATGTTTATTTTTATGCACCACAACACCACATCAAATTCCTTGTATACGAAAACCTACTTGGCATTAAAACTGATTCTGATTCTGTAATTTTGAACTGTGCAATGATGCTAAACACAGAATACATCAAAGCCATGCCGGGCCTGTTTGAAGTCCAGAGAAGAGCAAGGAGTGCTGATCTGCTCTTAGAGAGTGCTAGAATAATGTCCTGCAAGAGGAAACAGGAACTGACAAAAAAGGTGAAATGATGATGAATGATGTAGTCATGTCTGAGTTATTATATGACTGAACATGGATTTCTTTTGTCGCTATATGAAAGAGAGGAGTTTGTGCTTTAGGACTCAATTGTATACAGTGTATTATAGCTTAAACATACTGATGGTGGTCAATTAGTGTTTCCTCTCTTTCATCCAAAGTGGTTTTAAAAGAGATTAATTTATGATTTGACTATTTCACTTTTACAGAAAATAAACTCTCATCCATTATCCCCAAAAGTGGGCGGCAGGATTTTCCTGGCAGAACACATCGTTTGCAGAATATTATTTCTGTGTGGGTGAAAAAAGCTTGTAGGACCAAAGACGGCACATTCAGATGGTTGAACAGTTGATGTAAAATGACCAACGCAATCACAGCTAGCAATGTTTATCAGAAATATTGGCTGGAAATGCCTCTCTGTTTATGACTAGTTTAGCAAGAAAACAGTCTGTAATTTACAGAGTGTCTCATAAGGGCCTGATGATCAGATGAGAGGAACTCACATGAATGCTTGCAAGGAATATTTAGAACTTTAAAGACGAGTTAAATCGACCCTACTTGGAAATTTAACATGATTAAAAAAATATTTGCGTTGGTTTATTGTAGAAAAACACTGACGATGCAGATTTCATGATGTGACAAAAAATTTAATGTATGCAGCTATAACCTTTAAGCGTCGTTATTTTGAAGTTGACAGTGGACAGAGGGTGAACACAAAAGACATTTTTGCAGAGTCAGGATGTCTATAGTTATAAAAATTATCATTTTAAGTTACCAGCTAACCTCTAACTGTAGGGCAATTACTATTGCTATCATGGGTTCATGGCCCCATTGAATGAGCCAAGTAACTGCACTTCTATGTAAAACAAATGTATACCACAAAAAGTAAATCCCGTCTTTATCAAGAAAACAAACTATCCCGGTGGATAGAGTGTCATCACTAGCAGAGTGGTCTTGTCACTGATGCAGAGGGACACATGACCCCCCATGCCCCCATCTCAGACCACGCTGATCCGACTGTACCAGATGGGAGTGACTTTCCCCACGCCCCTCTCTCCAGGCCCTGTCACCGACAGCTGCAGGGACAAAGCAGCAGGGAGAGCGTGGGCAGACTGGTCAGGCCACAGGATACGCAGGCATGGGGAGATGAGCCACCAGAGAGTGGGGTAAGACTGCGACCCCCGCTGTTTATCTCCATTACTCGTTTCTTTGGATGTTTAGGTGCTCGAACTCTGCTGGGGGTGTCGGAGTGTCTGCCCCCCCTCCCTCAGGCTGTCCATAGGTCGCATCGGTGGTCTTTTACCCCTCGCCAAGTTTATGGAAGTCACGCCCTTGGAGACATTTTCGTTCTATTTCACACTCTCTCATTTGCTCTCATTTTCTCTCTAAGCCTCACAGTAGCGCATGTACAGTAGCAGGCGGAGGATAAGGTCGAAGTCCTACTGGTGCTCGAGCAGGGGAGTTCATTTGTGGACTTTGAGCCGCCTGTGCCCCGGAAAAATGCAGCAGAAATAATTTCAGCTCTGAGCTTAATAACATTTTGGCTCCTCCGAGTCATTTTTCATACACTCCCCATTCTGATAAATATTAACAAATGAATCAGAGTTAATGCTTTAAATTAAGTGTCTGTGACCAGTCATCATTAATAAGTTCTATGGGCCTTCTCTCTTGCAAGCTCATTACAGTATTGTTCATAATTTATTACTGTTGACTCCCTAATGGCTTCTTAAAGAACTATTACAGAAAGCCCTTGCTATTTTTTTCTATAATAGCCACAAGTCAATCTACTTAAGAGGCTGGAGTGCCAAATATAAAATATTCTTAGAAGTCCATTTAGGACTCAGTTCCTGTAAAGATAAAGATAGAATACCAGTAAAATCACAATAGCTGGACACAAAATGCAGCCTCAACAACCCAACACACACTCATGTACACACACGTGTGTGCAGAACAAAGGGAAAGAGAGGGGGAGAAAACTGGCAGCATGGATGTACTTGAAATTTTCAAAGATGTCCCCTATATTGCATCTATTGCATAGTGATTTATGTGTTTGTTAACGCTGCAGTAAAACAACATTGGATTGTTAGTACAGTCAAGTGGCTGTAAACAACCAGTTATAAGACCTGTCCTTGTAACATATAACAACTAAAGAATGGAAAAGGGTTTTTTTTTCTAATAAAATCTAGACTTTATATCCAACACATACAGTATATCCTGAGGCTGAGTCCAGAAAAGTTTCAGCAAGCCAGCAATCCAAAACTGAACTTCAGGATGAATGTGCAACCAAGAAGTCACTCAAATCAGAATATGATTTTTTTTTTTTTAAATAAATTATTAAAGTTGGAACCTGAGGTCCTGTTTTCAAAGAAGGGTCCAATTCATCATCCTGGATGTTTCAAAGCAGGATTATAAAGAAATGCGGCAGAGAAAATCCAGTCTGTCCTGCTTGAGCAATCTCTGCCAACCTAAGAGAAAAACTAGATCAAGCAGAGAAGCGAAGGTGAACGTTTGTCCTTGCCTTCCCTGTCAGTGAAAGAGGGTGCCTTAGATAATGAAAGGGGATAAATGGCTTAGTGGAGCCTACCCCAAACTGAACAAATGACCATTCAGTTTGTTTGCAGAGGGCTTTTTACATAATGAAACATAGAATTGGCTCTAACATTTATTTGTATAGGCTATGTCTTTACAGTTAAATGAAAACTGTTCATCTCCAAGTGTGGTGATTCTCAAGGTTTTTAGATGACCCAAGGATGTTTGTCACCATGGGTCAACAAGTCTACAGCTATGTTCAGTGCAGTTCTGTGAGACAGCTTATAGGCAGAGTTTAACAGTTTAGCCTGTTGGTGTGCTGACTTCAACATTTAGCACAAAGAATAACAAACCCAACCAGGACCCGAGTTACAAATGTCAGAATTCATCCTCTGGGGACCATGAACATTTGTACAAAATTTCACAGCAGTTCATCAAATAACTGTTGAGATGTTTCAGTCTGGTGAGATTGACCAGATTGAGCAAACAAGAGACTGAGAATGCCATCCATGGAGAACATCTTGCATTTCTTAGACTTGTAAACATCTTAGAAAACCCTTTGGATTATGTCAAAAATGCAACGTTGTCAAGCTCAAAACAAACTCCTGAAAAGTTGACATTTTTGAGATGCAAGTTTCCAATCAAGAACAGCAATATGTATATAAATCCAATATTTGTAAGAATCTTCATTTACCATAAGACCTTGCAGCCCTGGTGTGCCATGTCTTGCTTTCCATCTATTCAGATATCCAACCCAACACTCAATCAGTCATTTTAATGGATCTCTACAGTCGTTGCCAAGAGGCAGAAAGAAATGTTTAGGGCTGAGAAAAAAATCGCAGCAGTCAGCAGTAGTAGTACCCATAAAATCCCATAACCTATTGCGTTAAAATACACAATGAAGCTGAAGAAAACTATAGGTTACAGTTAGCCAACACAGTTTTCTCTTTTCACACAGCTGTTTGTCATAGACCTCCTGCTGTGAAGCCACAAACTGTTTGTTAGGCCCTCGTGCATCAGGACCTCAGCATGCCTATACATTATCTGCCATTGCCACCAGCTGTTGTTATTTACAATCAGCCAATTTTGCACACGCTTTCTTTCCTTGAGATAGACTAACAGAGAGGCAAACAATAATGTGAGTGGAGGCTGCGGTGTTGCTGGGGTGCAGTAGATCTCAGACAGACAGAGCTGGTCCCAGAGTCCGACAACAAGCACACGCACCAGTTTGTCATGAGTGACATCTTCATTTAGCTATCAATTCCTTAAAGAATAACGGTGATGCCCTTACATTTGAAGCACTGCTCAGGCAAGCCAGCTCATCCACTGCTTCCTCCATCCTTTCAGCTTCAGGCCTGAATTAGAAAATGACTCCACAAGAGCTTCTCAGGGGAGGGGGCAGATACGCAGGTCCCTTTGTTTAGAGACATCCACATAATGACTTTACATTATTATTTTCATCTTTCTTGCAGCCGGGAGAGGGGCTGTGATTGAATCCAAATCAATGTGTCAGATCTTCAGAAATGCCAATTGCATTTTAGCAGCACACAGAGGAGACGCTGCATTCACTCACCAGGCAAATAAGAACCTTGAGGAGATTACATATTGGAGAGAGCAATTGAGTGCAGTGCAAGATTTCCATTCAATTCCAGTTGTAATTAGATCTCCAGCCTCTAATTGACTTTCTAATTTTTCAATTAGCAATCAACATTAGATTTTTTTTTCTGCAACCACATCATATTCAGACTTGCTAATCTGCTTGAATGAGAGAGGAGACAGCAGTTATTGTAATGAGGGAAAGAGGAAAACATTTGAGAATCTTTTAGAACTGTCTGATCTTTGGGGTCATTATCAGTCACTCTGACAGGACAACGTGATTTATGAAATGTACGTCTGAGCGAGTGATGGGCCATGCAGCAGTCGCCGGCCATACATCATGGACTCTCCTCCGCTTGAATGCATTTCTTACTGTGGTGTAAACACTGGCTCTCAATTAGCATCTTAGAAGTCATTAACACATGTTAATTAACTCATGATTATGGAAGAGAAAGATTTCAATCAGCATCAGCTTTACGAGTAAGACTATAAACATGGGCAATTCCAAAGCATCTGTTGGGTGAAGTAGGAGCATGTTGCACTTTCCAGCTTCCAGATAGACGGAACTGCTGCCGATCTGAAGCTAGACCTCAGCTGCATAAAGGCCTCCACCTGGGCCAGAAGAGCCTCCTCCAGCTAGACCAGCTGGAGCAGGGCACCTCCTATGGGACTGGAGGGCCAATTACACCACATAATAATTCATAGCAATCCAGTAATGAAGTCCCCGTCCTCATCAGCCTCAATTAGAAGGAATGGATCTCTGAAAAGGGAAAAAATGAAGAGGGGAGGGAAGAGAAACAGAGGAACTGGAAGTGGATAAAGAGTGCAATGATATTTAGGATGATTGTGGAGAGAATTCTCTAACCCCTCTCAGGATTCTCACATGGGTTTTTCATTATAGATCGTAATTGATGCTTTCTTGAAAAATTAACGCGGACTGCAGTTGTGACAGCAATAACAGCTAATTTTTGCTGTTTGGTGACAAAAAAAGAACTGTGTAAACTACAGGAGGAACATATCACCAGCAGTAATTTTGTGTCTAGGTCCCAACAAAAACATTATTTGTGTCAACCCAAAAATATTTCTCTCATTAGCTTTGGGAAATGTTACTGGTCCAGAGGGTAATGATGGCACAGTATAATATTTCTTCTGAATGGGTCTTGCTGTCTCTTTGTGGCAAACCACCCACAGTGAGTAATACATGCTTAACAACCCCCCACATCGCTGATCTGGTGGTAGTGCTGAGGGAAAGACCCTCATTTGAATTAGGCCGAAGAATTATTTTAATTGTATTACTGAACAGTGGGATGATTTCGGTGCTGTTGACAGAAAATTACAGACTTTGCAGTTTCCTTGTGCTACCTTCAAGGACATACAAATGGATTATGATCTCACTGTGGACAAAACCTATGCTAATACAGGGTAGAAGTGGAGCTGGAGTGTATGAGTCAAAAGGAGGGAAGTAGATAAATCCCTCATTAGTCTGTTTGCATTTTGCCGTCCTGTGTTTGGAAAAGGCTTCAGCCAGCAGGGGATTGAGGCATAAGGAGCAGACTCAGGTGGTGTGATCTCCTCAGGGAGTAGCAAGTTCTACAATAACACAATTTAAATATTTTGGCTGAAATAGTAATTCCAATAATTATTCCAAAGTCACCATTAGGCAAGTCTAGCCAGTCCTCTGGGACATTGCACCTGAACAATGGAAGTTAAAGGAAATTCTCTATATTGATGTCTACATTTGTGAAGATAATACTGAGAGTTTCACAGCATATTGTGATGGTAACATGACTTGCCTTTGTATATTGAGCTAATAACCAGGAGATATTGAAAAAAGGTTATGTGAAGGAAGAAAGGATCTTGACTAAACAAACTTTGGCAATCTGGGAGGGTAACAGGGAAATCAGGAAATCATCACATATACACAAGGTTGACTAATGGCAAAATCAGGACAAGGTGAGTGATGGGAGCAGGTGTGGATAATCAAGGAGGTGGGAGACACAAGAGGGCAGGAACTGAAATGACAGAAGATATTTGTCTTTCAAAATAAAGCAAGAAATACAGAATTATCTGGATGTTGCATATACTCTTCCAGCTTAAGTCAAGCCATTGGTGCATTTCATATCTCTTTCTTCTCTTCTCTTCATATTTCATTCTCCTTTGTCCCCTGTCCTTCACTTGACCTGGAAATCAATGCGGTCCACCATCGTTACGGACATCTCATTTCTCTTAATGCTGTTCAGAGGAGCAAGTAAGAGATGCAAGCAAGTGTACAGAGGAGACAAATAAAAGAAATTAAATGAGATGCACCTGCTACCATTAAAAGTAACAGGTACACATGAAAATTAACATTTTAATACAAACCCTGATTCCAAAAAATTTTGGGACCCTTGTAAAAAGTAAATAAAAAACAGAATGCAATGATTTGCAGATCGTTTTCAACCTATATTCAATTGAATACAGTACAAAGACAATATATCTAATGTTCAAACAGTTCAACAGACCTGCTGATGAATGAATGATCTGAATGACCAGAATGGGGAAGAAAGGCGATTTAAGCGACTTTGAACTTGACTTTGTAGCATGGTTGTTGGTGCCAGACGGTCTGCTCTGAGTATTTCAGAAACTGCTGATCACACACAGTCTCAAGAGTTTATACAGAGAATGGTCCAAAAAAGAAAAAATCCAGTGAGTGGCAGTTCTCTGGGCAAAAATGCCTTGTTGATGCCAGAGGCCAGAGGTCAGAGGAGAATGGCCAGACTGGTTGGAGATGACAGAAAGCAGTAACAGTAACTCAAATAACCACTCGTTACAACCAAGGTATGCAGAAGACCATCTCTGAACACACAACACATTAAACCTTGAAGCAGATGGGCTACAACAGCAGAGGACCACACCAAATGCCATTCCTGTCAGCTAAGAACAGGAAGCTGAGGCTACAGTTCAGGCTCACCAAAATTGGACAATAGAAGATTGGAAAAATGTTGCCGGGTCTGATGAGTCTTGATTTCTGCTGCGACGTTCAGATGATAGGGTCAGAATTTGTCGTAAACAACCTGAAAGCATGGATCCATCCTGCCTTGTATCAATGGTTCAGGCTGATGGTGGTGGTGTAATGGTGTGGGGGATATTTTCTTGGCACACTTTGCTGTAGTCTGCTGAGTCCACTTTCTAAAGTGATTTTGAAATCATGGCCGTCGTGTCCTCCAGAAAGAGGCAAAGGACCATTCAGATTGTTACCAACCAGTTCAAAAATTTCACTTTCAAAACTTCAACTATTAGTATCCTCACTTCCTAAACTTATTTAATCTGATTTTTGCTGTTCACAACGTTTGCAGTAAATCTCACATACACTACAATACTGTGGACTGTGGGTTGTATTGTTGTCTATGAGTACATTCATGTATGCAGAAAAACTGAATTTCCAAGTGGAAATGATATAAAACTGAGAACAGTTCAACAAATACTTTCTCAATTTGAACGGCTTAGATTTCCTTCCGGGGCCAATTTGGGGCCTGCTTCGTTTAGAGAAAGATATTGCACGGCATTATTCATATGCAGTAATTATATTGGATCGCCATAACATGACAGTAATATGGGGAGGAGTGATGGTGATGTGTCCCAGTCATATCATTCTCCACAAACATATTCCCAGTTGGTCTAGTTAGATGCAGGAAAATTGCCTTGAAATTGTTACCTCGTTGCAAATAACAGTAATAAGGTGGTGGAGATGAATAACTGTAGTTGCACTCTGGGTTCTAACTGTAAACAAAGCCATATATTAGAGTTATGTTATATTGTAGGATTGCCACAGAAGCACAGAGGATCCCCAAACTGAGGTTATTAAAGGGTGAACGCTGTGTCTCTGCCTCTGCTACTTGGTCATTAGCGTGGGAGCAATTATTTGCAGCATGTGGTCTACATGTTGTATATTACATTTAATAGTCTGTTTGTCATGGCGATGTCACTCTCTAAGTGAATAAATGCTGTTTAACCATTAGGTTCTTTTGAGAGTGTTGTGCTGAGAAACAAACAGGAGGAGAGTTAATAATGAACACCTGCAAAAAAACCTGAGAATCTTCACATTAAGCAAATGGACTATTTTGTGTTGCTTCATTTCAGCAGGTTTATTAAGGATTATTTATTAAGGAATATGTGCTCCAGATGTTGAATGATGTTTAGAAAATGCACTGTAAATCAATCACTGACTTTAAGGTAATAGTAACTACAGCATGCAGCCTTTCTTTTCATTCCTGTGAGACTGTTAACTGTGCTATCAGAGAGGCTATATTCTTGACACAGAGAGCTGCATGGTCAATTTGCTGGATTCAGACTTTCAGTGACTTTTGCAGTCACTTTTACTTCAACTGCCACATAAGTCTCGAGTACCAGTGGGAGCTGAGGAGGTGCTTAAGTACCTCCACAATGTCAGACTGCGGCCCTTTTAATGTCCTGCTTAACTCTTTTGTCACCAGTACTGACACCTGTGTAGCAACTGCAAATACCAAAATGACCAAGCAGCTCTGAAATAACATGAATGAACGTCCCCTCCTCACAACATCAATTGGAGGTTTTCAGAAAATGAGAATATTAGAATGAAATTTGTTGTGTTATGAGTGCATTCACCTGTATGTTTCCTTTAACACACAGTCTATATTACAGAATGATAGAGAAATCATGGAATCATAAAAAACAGGAATCTAGAGTTCAAGTCCAAAACACAAAAGTGGGTTTAAAACGTTCATTTCAACGCTGGCATGTGGAATACAGCAAGTGCTATCTTTTAAGACAAAATGATGCCGGGAGGTTCGGATCAGTCCCAGAAAGGAGAAGATTCTATAACACAATTAAAATGAAAGATTTACCTTATAATATATGTGGTGGGCACAGCTCAGCTCAAGCTTGTTTGGCAACCAAATCATAAGCAGAACCTGACTCACTGTGTTTCAATGATTGAAAAATCAATTCTCCCCTCAGCAGGAATTGAGGGAATGAAGATCATCTATATATCCGTGTAATTGCTTATGGTGACAATTATGAGTGATGAGTTCCTCTGTCAGCCAAAACTGAGTAATATATCATCAAGCACAAACATTCACACAGTTGGTTTTATTATATTTGATAAAACTGAAATGATAGTATTCATGTTTACCGCTCTGACACTTTTCAAAAAGGCCTTGACAACCGCAGGTCACAACAAACCTAACAAGGACCTGAGCCGCAAAAGGTTACAGAGAGATGCTGCAGTTCCTGCCCACATCTTTGAATAGATCACACCTCGCTCTCAGCCATCTGACCTTTAAATACTTGGTGAAGTTGCAGGCATGCGACAGAGGCACCTTAATCTACTTTATGATCTTCAGAAATGTTTCACTTTTTCCAGTGGCCGTGCTGTTGAGGCTCTTGCGAGAGGTTTGCCTCTAATTTGAATGCTGAACAGGAAACATCTGCCTGTAGTCAGGAAGATTCATCTCTCTGTCATTTTCTATCTCGCGCAGCATCCAATCCAGCCCTCCTCCTCGTAAAGTGGGAGGGAGGTGGTGGGAAAAAATTAAAAAACAACAAATATTAATGAGGTGTTACACTGAGAAATAACGATGTGTGCACTCGCTGATAGCATCTGTACTTCCTTAATGGCATGCACAATTATGTGGGCTTCCATTAATATCAAGGCTGGGACTGTCACAGCTAAGGGCTTCACTTCAATCACTGCTGTGCCTCCACTGCATGTCTCCATAAGTACACAGAAAAGAAATATATGTGAAATATAGCTACAGTGCCTGGCTATTAAGCCACATAAATAGCTGCTGGCGGGACCATAGCCAACAGTAGCCCCAACACATATTTGTAATAGAAAAAATAAAAATGATTTAAATATACGGTAATGTTCTGAATGGTCTTGAGGCACATCTTGTTTCGGCCCGAGTAATTTCTGCAAAGCCAAAAAACAAGACTTTTACAAACTTCCAGTAGTAATGAGGACCTATGGGGCCATGCGGCTTTAGGTTTTAGATGTTGTAATAGCATTTATAACCTGTATGTTTTTGGGAATAAGAAGAAGAAACAAACAAAAAAGGAAACAGATGCGGCAATCTCTTACATGGAAAAAAAGGTTCATAAATCTCAAAGCAGTAGAGGCCACATTTGACAGAAATTACACATCTCAGTGGCTGAAAATATCAACAGCGTTGTCTCAAATAGGCTAATTTAAACACTATATTCAAATAAATCTAAACACGTTGAAAAGTGTTGTATTATGAATAATGACAGCTTGTGCACTTATAATAAAGCTGATGATGTGCATTAATTTCGGTCAGGGTTATTTTATCCAATAATGGTGTTACATTGAATATATTTGACGTCCGTAAAGCATATTTAAGCATAAAGTATATAAATATCCATAAAGCTACAAACTGCATTCTTATTAACATTGCAAAGTGAAAATTAAGCATCCATCTATCACCTTTGTTAAGAGTTTTCAGTGTTAATCTATATTTATTGCAGGGCACTTATATTAGTTATAAAATCCAAATGTTTGAGAGGAACAAATGTGACCCTCAATTAGCCGAGTTAAGTGGAGAAGTACAGTATTTGCTGGTGGGATTGGGAGAAGATGAGTGAGTGTGCCGCAGAGTGTGATAATGCTGGTGACATATTCAGGTGTCAGCTCCCTGGAGTTTTAAAGCTCAGGCAGGTCTGACTTTTTCACTTTCGCTCAAACTGACAGGCACCGAGAGTCGGAAGGTAATTTAGAGGACCACACTGATGGTTTTGCATGTTCACTCCATTTATTACAAATCATGTCTACAGTACTGCAGGGGCTACATCATTAACATGTTTCATAGCAGCATGCCAAATGGCTGATGTTAGTATGACAATACTAACATATAGGCCTAAATACACTTGATGAATGACAGTAAACATCATATTGCCCTTTTAGATGTCATATTTACTGTAAATAATAGCAAGATGACTACTTATTTTTCTTGTTGGTGTATTCAAGTACTCGTGGGAACCTCTGACATTTGACATTTTACTGAAAGTGTTGCATTCATAGTCTGTCATAACACAAACTTGAATGACAAACAATGAGAAAATGAATGATGTAGAAGGTATAACATACGTTTTAAGGATTAAAGAGGTTGCTGATGACTCAGTGACTTCCTGGAACTGGAAGAGAGAAAAAATGCATCCATTAATCTAAGAGTCTATTCTTTGGAAAATTGTCATCAGTAACATAATGTGTGCACAGTCTGTAATAAATGGACAAAAACATTTAAAAACTGTGAGAGGCTATTTGCTAGGAACATTTATTTGTCACGTCATAATTTCACTGCTAACACTCTCTGAGGACAAAAATGGAATACAGCAAATTTCCAAGAGATAATTTTTCAATAAAAACTAATATTTGATGAAAGTGATAACTGAAAAAATTGTTTGTTCACTGACTGATCAGATATGAGTCATAGATATCAGTCACACGAAAGAGAGATACATCTTCAAAAAAGAAGAAAATCTTAGAGCAGTGTGTTGTGTACACCGCAGTCAGGCCAAGGACTGCTACTCCACTCAAGCACAATATCGTTGTGAGTAGCTTGACAGAACCACATCCCTCATGATGATCTTAATTAACTTCTACTCTCCTGTGAAGACACCAGCTGAATAAATCTCAAGGACAATAGACAGGATTAATTCATTTATTTACCAAGCAAGTGCAGCTCATCAAATTCTGATATGGGCACGTCTCCTTCATGCAAATGGCTCTTTACTGGAACACTAGCTCACTTCACTGCATGATACCATGATCCCTCTTTGACCTTATGTTTATTTAAAATGACTAATCAACCTGGATACGCGTGGAAGGGATTTACCATTGTTTCAAGCCTGACATCCTTAAACTACATTTGCAGAGCAGATATGAAGAAAAGATTGTGGAGTAAATATTTCTCATAAAACACATTTACTGAAGTATATTCACAGGGTACTTGTGCTTTAACTCAATAAAAAAAAGCACAAATCTTAATATGTAATATGCTCATTTTTCCAAGTCCAGAATTTTAAACCTGCCTGCGAAAAAAAAGTCTTCACTTTGCTTCTGCTGCTTCCATAGCGTTGCCTGTCCTCTGTGTACAGTATATATACCACCGTGTTGTAATCAAACAACCAGTTAAAAATGCTTATCAAGGACAACCACAAAGTTTTATGTCAACAAAAAGCTCAGGATATATGAATATGCTAATAAACCAATCCAAGGATTTGCTGTGGCTATGATTACATACCCCAGGGGTGTAAACCAAATAAAGAGTTTTAAAAAATGTCAGCCTCCTCAGTAATTTAATACTCCCCCAATCTGTTCTACGCTCTCTGTAAGCTTCAGCAGAAGTACAGCCACTGCTGCTCTGTGTGGAGGAACATCAGAGAAATGTGTTATTTTTCTCTACATAGGAAATAGACATGGGCAGGATGGAAATTGCCTCCTTCACAGACCCCTGTGAAGAGCATTTTCATATTTTCATGCCTTCATCATTTCCTTTGAAAGCCGTGAAGGGAGGGCTATGGATCCTGCATGGCACGCAGTGTTTGATGCGTTCACCACTGTGTGTTAAAATGGATCAATGGAACAAGACAAGAAAGCTGTTGGCAGAGCTGTGCTGTGCCCCAGAGTGAGATGACAGTCGGGTAGGCCAATGGGACAGGAGGTGGGTGGGGGTTAACAGCAAGAGAGAGTCTGTGGTGGTCCCCTTTATCTCCTCCCTCTCTTCTTCTTCTTCCTCTTTGATTTGTGTTGACCAAAATCGACTTGGGGACATTTGCTCATTGATGGATCTTTTTTATTTCCACTTTGCTCGAAAGCAAGATAGGAGATGTTGCCCCACAGCTATGGATTAGCTTTGATTGTGTGACAGAAGTTATCACGGCACACAGTTGTCTCGGGACCAACCTATAGGGTCCAGACTATGTATATGGGCACTGGGGATGCATCACATGGAATACTAATGTTATCAGCACTGAAGTCACTGGTTGTACGAAGAATAAAAATCACATTAATTAAAGGTCGACTGTTGATGGAGGGATGTGTTGAAAATTTTGTTACGGTGTGACATTTTCCTATTTTTTTAAGGGGCTAATGCAAATAATCGTGCACCCAACTACTGTGGACTGCCAAAGAGCAAACAACAACAAAGTAAGTGACAAAATCTTCAAATGGAAAAAAAAAAGCACTCATTACTGGTATCAGCAAAAGGAGCCAACTGACCATGCAGTCCTCAGACAGAAGGGGTGTTTGGGGGGTGGGGGGTTGTGGAGAGGGACAGAGAGCCTAGAAAGTCTCTGAGGGTGTGAATGTGATTTAGAGATGGTGTGCACTGTTTACACGGCCTGCCTGGAGGGATGCGCTTCTGTTGGCAGGAGAACATTGTTAGCATGGGAGGCACGTCGCTCCGACCCCACTTCCCTCTCTGTGTCTCACTCTCCCTCTTTCTCCAGCTGCTCAGGGGCATGCGATGGTCTGGGAAAGATTAATGCATCTTCAACGGCATGCCGTGAAATCAAATTAGTGTACTCTGATCCAGAGACGTGGAGGGCTTAGGCCAGGGCTGCAGCAGGAAAAATTCCTCAATAACCTACAGCTTTTCACCACCCTATGAAAGCTACAGTCTGTTAATTATTCAAACGGACGACATTTTGTATTTTTAATCAGTCAGAAGAACGGAGTGTGTTATTCATTTACAGATTTATCCACGTGAGTATCACAACCTGTTGAGCTCCGTGTTTTTTTTTTTCTTAATCGTACTGAGTTCTAACTCTGCAATGGGTCAGTAAATTATATCAGGAGAGAAATGTGGAAAACAGAGCCACTCATGGCAATGTCACTTTGCATTATCTCAGGCGTGCCCACATGTTACTGCAGGTTTCCATCAAATTCAGTCAAGGATGAACACCTATCCAGACACAATATGCTGTTAAAATTGGATTTGCTGGGGGAAATTGGGGGATTATTACTACTTTAGTGTTTGCTTTCTGTACACTGCTTTTTCTCACTTTTGTATTTGATCACGTAATCAGGCAAGGAAAGATGGAGTCATTCAGAGAGCTTACAGAGTAATAACCTGAAGATGTATCCTTTGGTGTTGGATGTGGAGTGTGTGGATCAGCGAGGAAGTCTGCCCTTGGATATGGAAATTCACAATTATCCCACGTGAGCTGCTCCACCAAGCAAGGTCAAGTTGTCCACCTTTAACCTGAACGCTCTGCACTGAATGTTTTGCATTGTTCTGCTCACTCTGGCTCATCTGTATTGATCACTGCCGTTCTGTGCAGCTCCTGCTTACAACTGTAGCCAACATTATTAGCCTTGTGATTAGTCTTGCATGACCTGTACTCTCCCACTGAGAAAGAGGTGAAGTGAAGCCATTATTTCGTGCGTTAGATTTATTCTAGAGGTGCTCGGAAAATTTAATTTAATAGGAAGGGAAGAAATGTATGAGAGAGATGCATTTATAAGAGGGTTGACAGTGTACAGTGAATCATCATACAGTATGAACTTTTGACCTGTAGAATGGGATTGGATTATGCCTAATTGATTTTACAGCTCAGAGGATAATCAAGACAAGATAAGCAATGATGACTATTGACATCCTGATAAAGTTAACAACCAGTCAATATAGAGGCGCTTTATGTTTAAACAATGAGGGGCAGCTAATGTATGATCCATTTAGATGTAATTGTTTAATTCAAGAATTAAACAAGAGAATTAAGAAGATGTTTAGAATTAAATGCCTTAGACATATTATTGTTTCTGTGTGGGAATTGTGTAATTCCAGTCTTGGTATGTGATTTTAAAATTGTGTTGTAAATCTTTGTGGTGTAACAGAAACATAGTATTAATGCCTTGAGGATAAACTACAAGTAAGACCAAGTCCTCAAAGTTGATGTTTTTGAAGATATACATTTTTCACCCGAAAGTGAAACAGCAGGGTTACATACAGAGAATAGGATTTTAAAATGTTTTACTATTTCATTAATTGTGGGGGAAAAAATACTCACAAAGAAGTTTTTCAATACAAGCCTGCATTAACATTCAAAGCTGTAAACACAGATTTTTCAGGCTACTTGCGGGATGCTGTTATGACAATGCTAACACATTATGATCTTTTGGTGGACAAATAGTTGCCTGTTTACATATCCAGTTGACACAGAGCAAGCATTCATTTGAAGTCATGTTTGTGTCCACCTGATGAACATGGGTCAAAAAGTCACTCTCCTTTTAGCTCTGTTTTTGGTCTCCACTTACAACTGGGAAATATCTGGCTCTTTAACTACTAAATGCTCCACTATATTCACCAGCCAGCAGTGTAAAGCTAAATATTGCTCTACTACATATTTTCAATAATAAAATAACAAATCACAGAAGACATTTTCACATCGCAGCAGGAAAAGCACAGGTGCAAATAATAAAATTAATGAACGTCATTTAGCTGCTTCAGTGCCAGGTCCTGTTGTTGTTCATGCTGGCTCACTGTCACACTGTCATGACTCACCGGGACACTTGAATAGAACAGAGCCATCGTTAATGTTATTAGTCACACCTGTGCTTTCCAGCTATGACAAGTCGAAATGTCTGCTGTGAAAAAGTCGAGTCAAATACGAGTAAAACAAGAAGTCTCACAAAATTGAAATAATCAAATGAAGTACAGTTCTCCAACAGGTCTAAATGTACCACCTGTATATTTAAGACATATGCAAACATCTCAAATATGCTTCATTATTTATATTTGAGCATACTTTCTGAAGGTGGTGGCTGTCACTATACACAATTGACGCAGTTGCCACATGTGACAATTACAAAGTGCATGTGCACTGTTATATTAGCTGCAGCTGCACAGGCTGGTGGAGATGGTGGTGATCAGTCTTAACCAAGGCAGGTGCGATAGGCCGCGCAGCACGCCTAACAAAGACAGATTGGGACCTGCAGGGCACATCGCTACTATAACCAGCAGATCCTCTCGCATACTTCAGCTTAAAGCTCCGAAATGTGGCTGTGCACAGATCACTGCCGACAGGACAGAGACACTGCACACATAAAACACCGAGACATATGCAAGGCAATATATATTTTGAAAAGTTCAAGATTGCAAGTTACAAAGTTGAAGGTTGAATACAGCTGTGAGCAAGTTCATTTAACATTGAAGTGAATTATCAATCAGTTTAACTGTTAGTGGAAACTTATTCTTTTACTCTTTTGGTGTGGAAATTGTTTAAGTGAATGGAAAAATACAATTTTCAAGGTTCTTCAAATTTTTCACACTCATTATTTCACACATTTTTGTTACAATAACTTGGGTGTTCACTTTCAAAGTCTAAAATTCAGAGAGATGAAATCGTAGTGAATTTTTAAAAAATCAAAGCAGGTCCTTATTTACAAAACATATGTCAATCCCTCCTTCAATACCCTTCACTTGAGGTGAGCTCCAGTTTAAGATTCGGAGCATGTGCACTTGAACCAGCCTTTGGACAAGCGCACACATCCCTCGCATGAGCTTCTCTTTACCCTATTGACTGAGGATGAGCCTGTCACTGGATCCGGATTAAAGTCTTAAGACTATCTATAAAAGGGGGTTGGGCAATGAGGGGGACTTGTCAAAGATTTGTTTGCTGTCAGGGGCTTGTTAGTGCCAGGAGAAGGTATGGCTGCAGAATAGCAAAAACCTTGATTTCTCTTCCTGCTCCAAAGTCATTTCAAGATCAAACCTCTCTCCTACCACAGTAATAATGAAAATCAGGCTCTTAATTAATCATTAGCATCCTGTCATTATATTAACAAGTCAGGAACCTGGTGCCACAAGAGACTCTATATCAAATCTATAAAACCCTTGAGTTCTAATTTAGCCGTCCCCCAGATGCTTGCCAGCCTGCTCCAAGTGCCAGTCTGCTCTAATGCAATACACAAACTTACAACACTGAGGCCATTTGAAAAATATAAACCAGAACATTTGAAACACAACATTTGAGAACATTTACCGACCAGTTTACTGCACAAACTATGCTGCATAAACATACTGTGTATATGCATCCTACTGATAGGACAGACTCAGTATTTGTCTCCTAAAACAAATTCTCCTAAAACTTCAGTGTGCTGAGTTTTATGTGTGGTAACTAACTGACTAAATGTTTAACAAAGTCTGGTCTAAAATTCAAGTCATAGAGTCTATTTGCCAACCGTTCCCCTCTTTATATAGGGTCTAATCTCCTTTAATAGCAATTAGAAAATACATCTATTGTTTGCCTTGATAAGAGATCAAACGTTACCAGCGTCTCTGTGCAAACAAAATGCTAATGGAGGGCCACCCAAATGGATGCATAGTGGGCACGCACGCCTGTGGAACCCACATGCAGATTACCTGCCCGTCGACCTGTTCCTAATTATTATTCATGTTTACAAACTTTCATCTCTTGGGACGGGCCGCAGAACCAGCTGCATACGAGATGAGCAAACAGAGGCTGCAGCAGCACACAGGAGTGGACATGAATTTATTCATGGTGAAAAGAGCCCATCGCGCAATGCCCCAGCGTCTCCCCTCTGCCTCCCCAGAGAGCAGACATTTATGAAGACATTCCCTCAAAATCATTATAATAGCATTAGCATTCCAAGCAGCCACTACCTGCGTCATGATTGCATTTGTTGCTCTGCCAACCCTCCACTAAACCAGCCGCCCCACCCACCCACACCGCCCCCACCACCACCCCCATCTCCCATATCCTACAGATGCAACCACGCAAGGTGAGGGAGAGTGCAGTGTCTGCATTTCCTTTGGGATGTGTGGAGAGGCGCTTTAGCAGCAGCACGTTTTACACCTGTTCTCCACAGTCAGAGTGCCTCCATCCACCACCCACTATGGGGGAACAGCCGGCTGGCTTGCAGCTATGGCACAGCAATCTGTAGGGGGAAAAGGATGAATTGTTAAGAAAAAGAAGGAAAAACGTACAGTCCCAGTGGACCTCGCTGTCTCTCTCTCTCTCTCTCACACACACACACACGCATCAGGTATACACTCAAGGTGCAAAGACAAATGATCCATGGGCACACATTCATACAGACTGTAGCTATCTCTTAGCTTAGTTAAGCTTTTTTAATTACTTACTTATCTACATTAAACATCAGGCTTTGAGGTTATATTATGTATTTTCCATTTGTAGTTTCCAGTTTTCTTTTACCATTTTACAACCCTGATTCCAAAAAATGGGAAGCTGTGTGAAATATAAATAAAACAGAATGTCATCATGTGATGCTCCTTTTTGATATGTACTCAATTGAAAACAGTACAAAGACAATATATTTAATGTTTGACCATCAACTTCATTGATTTTTGAAAATATCTGCTTATTCTGAATTTGATGGCAGCAACATGTTTCAAACAAGTTGGGACAGGAGCAACAAAAGACTGTGAAAGTTGTGGACTGATCCAAAAACACCTGTTTGGATCAGTCCACAGGTAAACAGGTTCATTGGTAACAGGTGATAGTATCATGATTGGGTATGAAAGGTTCATCCTGGAAAGACTCAGTGGTTCACAAGCAAGGATGGGATTCACCACTTTGTCAAACACATGATTGTATAAAGGATATTACTATATATACTCAGGTACACTTTGTAAAATTGTTATCAGTAAATACAGTTTGTTTGCAAATCATTGCATTCTGTTTGTATTTATGTTTTACACAGCGTCTCAACTTTTCTGGAAGTGGGGTTGTATTTGTGATGATGGTTTTCATAATTCTTTAACACATCTTTTAACCAACCATAGTTAAAGATGTCTTTTTTTTTCTGTGCTTTTGTTTGACACACTTCAGGTGTCTCTGAATCAGCTCAGCCCAGTAAACATGCAGACAATGTCAGTGGCTTCATAAGTGATGGCAGCTGTATGTGCTGTCAGCTTTGTGTCAGTCAGCTCTATCAAAACAAGAAAGAAGCTCGGTCCACAATTACAGCTTGCTGTCACTGTTTGATGAGGCATTAAGACAAGAGAACAAGTTGTCAGATTGAAGCTCACGCTGCTCAGATATTGTCTACATGACGCGAAATACATGACGGCTGCTTTTGCTTCCCCCATAAAGCGCTACACAGACCTCACATCTTGATATAAAACATAATAAAAGAAGAGAACATTTTGTGTGACAACAATTATGTTGCTCCATATTAAACAGAAGCTTTTGCCATACGACGTGATCCAGTTATTTAAAAGTTGTGAGCTTGCCTCATCACTAGATTGTCGAACAGAGACACACACCAAGGCAAATGATTTTTGTTGTAGCAGCTATTAAAACAGAGAGGGTTATTCCCATTAGATAAATGGGTGATTAATGCACTAATGAATGATTAGAAGAGATCATTGCGGGTCAGAGAATGCCATCTTATGAAGTAATTGAGCTCAATTAAGCCAATCTCTGTAGGACTCGCCTCGTCTTCACAATGTCTAACCATTGTCTGTGCTCTGACCTCCAGACAACACCAGGCAGTTGTCCAGTCGGGGCAGCACCAGAGGGCCAGTAAGAGCAGATGAAAACCCCAAGAGAGAGAGAGGAGGAGGAGAAAGAAGTAAAGAAGGGAAGTGAACGTCTCCGAAATAATCCTATGCTCCCAAAACAAATTGGCACTCGTCTCCAGTCTAAGTGCTGCAAGGATGTACCGTGGGGAACAGAATCAATTCCACCTGACCTTCCAACTTAATCACTACTCGCTCCACTGCCGCTGTGCTGAGACCTCCAACACTGCGAGATGATGCAAAGGGCAAGGCCTGCGGTGGGCCAGAAGTCACTGGAGAAAGCTACAGTGAGCATTTTTGATTCCTTTAAGAGCAATGTCCAAACCAGTAAGTCCCTCAGACACAGATCCAGCCATTTTTATAGTGTTTAAAACAAAACTTTAAAGTAGCTAAACAAACAAAAAATTTCGATTAATAAAATATTTTAATAATGAACTTCTTTAATGAACACATGTACATTTTGTATTTCCCAAAGATGTATTTATTTGTTATGATAAATTGCGCAAAATGAAAATGAGCTATTATGTTTGTATGCATGAAAACACTTGAACAAATATTACTTGTCTTTGTGGCACACCTAAAGAAATGTGACCACATTTATGTTGGATTTAATTGTGATTAAACATTTTGGGTAATTTTACATATTTATGTTTATATTTAAATTGAAAAAAATCCACATGTCCATTATACTGCAACTTAAGTTGACATTTATTATATGAATATAGTGGGGGTGAAAAGTTTGTGCTCGCTCTGGTTGCTCTAAGGGGTCAGTAAGGGAGCGCCCCTCTCGCTGCTTCCTCAGGAGCAATTTGGAGAGAGATGCAGGGCACCTCATCCTCCTTGCACCTGCTTTTACCCGCTTCATACAGGTTACCTGCTAGGGAGTTCAATGAATGGATTTTGAAAGTAAACAAATGCATAAAAGACGCGAACTCAAAAATTTTTATGAAATGCTATTCCTAAATCATCTGCTAGTGGCGCACTGTGTTAGTCAGAGTAGAAGAAGAGGCACAACTCTGGCACTCAGACTGAACAGCAGATGGTAGCATTGCGCCTTCTGCTAATTACGGTGTAGGCTACCTTATTTTCTACTCACCTTCACAACTTCATTAGCCAAATGAATTCCTGCTGTAGAAATAGTTAAAAAATGTGCAATTTAATGTAAGTCAACAGCTTCACTACAAAAGAGTTTGGTTTGGTGGAATCCTATTGTTCATGAATGCCATAATTTTTAAAGTGCAAAAGTATATTTTTCAGTTCCAAATACCTTTGACTTAAAGTTTTTTTTGTATTTGTGCAAACAATTGTCTTAAGAAATCTGAGGTTGTTCATGATATGTTTTGTAAAAGCATATTTCATGAAATATGAAGATTTTCTAATGTCTTCTTTGCACGAAAGGAAAGGGAAAAAACATGGGCTTATTGTTATTTATAGGTAATTATGTTATGATTGTACTGATCCAGCCCACTTGACATCTGATTAGGCTGTATCTGGCCCCTGAACCAAAATGAGTTTGACACCTCCGTGACGTCACCTGTAGATTTCTGAAGAGCAATTTTGAAGCCAATTGTAGCGCGCAGCCATCTTGTCAGTGGTGATGTCGCCTAACTCCAGTTAATCCAAATATGGACAAAAAGGCGGAGCTGAATGAAGCCTGCTTGATGGAACAAGGCCACTGAGCTAGCCGGCTAACCTGGTGGTACCGGCCAGCTTCAGCACCAGTTACAGTACTTTAATAACACCTGAGCCTCGAAGTTGGTCGCTGTGTAGCTCCTCAGGTACCCCAAAGCGGCAGAACATCTCGCTCAGCAGGCATTCAGTGGTGGTGATGGCACTCTGATCAGGTACTTCATAGGCCTCAGGCCATTTGGTGAAATAGTCCATGGCTACAAGGATGTAGTGGTTACCCTGTTCAGTGGTGGGGAACGGGCCCAGGATGGTCCCCTTCTGGGCAGTGCAGAGGTCACACCGATGCACATACAGTTCAATGTCTTGGCCAGTACAACCGGGACCGTAGACAGTGAAGGGTCTGGGGCACAGCTTGCGAGGCACCAGGAGCTGGAAGATGGCGATGAAGGAGGCCATCACGGCTGACAAGGCTTGACCACTGGGAGTTGAGGGCCTTGGTTTCAGTGTCCAGTGGTGAAACTGCTGGCCATGCTGGTCGTTCACCTGCCCTCACGCAATCTTAACGGCCCACGTTGCTGGCATCAGTGTCCAAAATGAAGGGTTGCTGGGGGTCTGGGTGGGCCAGCACAGGGGCCTCAATGAGCGTTGACTGGAGCTTTGTGAAGGCACGGGCACAGTTCTCACTCCAGTTGAAGGCTTGTCCTTTCTGAGTCAACTTGTGTGGTGGGCTGGCAATGGTGGAAAAGTCTTTAACAAATCATTGGTAGTAGGAAGCCAGGTCCAGGAAGCACTGCAGCTCTCTGACGTTGCAAGAAACAGGCCAGTCCCTCACTGCTGCCACCTTTGTTGGGTCCGTGGACACTCCGGCTGCACTGACGACATGTCCCAGAAAAGACGTCTCTTGTTGGAACAGGTTGTATTTCTTTGGGTGGAGACGCAGACCAGCCTGGTGGATGGCGTGGAAGATGTCCCTCAGATTGGCCAGCACACTTTCAAAGTCTGCAGCATGATGCAGCATGGATGCCCTGAGGAGGTCATCCAAGTAGACAACCAAGACCAGCCAAGACCCTCTCCATGAGGCGCTCAAAGGTGGCTGGAGCGTTACAAAGGCCAAAGGGCATCACCTTTAACTGCCACAGCCCTTGACCAATAGAAAAAGCAGTCTTTGGCTGTGCCTCTGGTGCCAACTCTACTTGCCAATAGCCGCTGTGAAGATCAAGGGAGCTGAACCAGCGGGACCCAGCAATGTGGTCGAGGGTATCATGATTTGATGAGGGAGGGAGAGGTGGTTGTGGATGGCAGTTCTCCCGTTGGATCACCCTGTTGTGGTTTGACAGCTGGCTGAGGCGCTGGGCTTCTTGGAGTTGGTGCTGGGCAGTAGCGTGTGATGTGGCCTGGCTCTCCACACCGGTGACATCCCTCTGTTGACTGCCAGGCAGCTCTCCTGGTTCCCTGTCATGGCCGTTGTGCATTGGTGGCTTTGCAGGTCATCTCCTCGCTGTCACATCCCTCGTAGGTTGACTGACGAGCTCGGTGTCTCATGCTGGGAGGGCGTTCTGTGGTGCCCAGCACATGTTCGACCCGCTCTGCTTCACTCAGGGCCTCAGTCAAAGTCTTTGGTGCCAGCAGATGGATGCGCCCTTTAAGTCATTCTGACTGGAGCCCCCGGACAAAGGCTTGGAGGGACAGCTCCTCCTGTGCAGCAGCATCAAAGGTGGGGTATCCCTGCCGTGCATGAAGGTGGAGATCTGCAGCATAGATGCCCAAACTCTCTCCAGCTCTCCTCTGATGGCTGATAAGCTTGTCCCTGGCGTCATCAGCATAGACACAGCAGCCAAAATGCTGTTGGAGAGCTCTCTCAACAGCAGGCCAGTTGAGTCACTCTTGGGGCTGGAGATTGGTGAGGATCTGTCGGGCCTTGAGTTCCAGAGAGAGGGTGACTTGTACTGCTCTTCTGCTGACCAGTTGTTAAACTGTGCAGCCAGCTACACCTGGATCAGGAAAGTCTCTGGTTGCTCCTCTCCATTAAACTGAGGCAAATTCATCATGCCTCGCCGGGGCTCCTCTTGTGGAGGCAGCCAGGGGACGTTGTTGCTGGCTCTTGCAGTGGATAGAGGTGAGCTTTCTACCACTGGTCATAATTCACTGGCTCTATCAAGCAGGCTAGTTGGCTCTTCTCAATGATGCATCTGTATTGCCTGTGTGTAGTCAGTCTTTTTCAAGCATGCATCCTTGATATTCTGTGGGCATGTGATGAGCTCCTCTATTTCTTCCAATGCAGCTGCTATGTTTCAGAATCCCACTTCTGACACCAATGTGGCAAGCTTGAGGTCTCTCAAGGAAGAAAGATGCAGTCAGAGGTAAACTCATAACTACACATGTTCTTTAATACCTTCACCTTCACTCAGGAACACTCATTTGCTTAATGCCTACAAGTTACAGGTGATGAATTATGTCAGCAGCCTGACCCATGGTGCCAAACAATTCCATCTCCACAAACAAGTATAAACATTATAAAACAGCCATAACATGCACAACAAACAATAACAGGCACAACCGGCAACATTCAACCACATGAAATACATCATATAACAGTCTTTAAACATAGAGTAGCAAGGCATGCTGGGAAGTCTCCGCCCCACTCATTCCCCCAACACGCTACAATATCTATTTACTAATTCATTAGCTGGCTACTTACTAGTAAACGAGAAACAGGAGTGCCGACTTTTTGTCTGTTTTGGGTGCAATTATCAGCACAGCATCCGTGTTATTTATCCAGTATTTACATGAAAAATTATCCAAAAGGCAAAGACACCACAAACACAGATGAAGTTCAGTGACTGAATGAGCTCCATGTTTGGAGCTGACAGCCAGCAGGCAGATGTCAGTCAAAGTGGTCGCTCTTCATTATGCACAATTTCAGATTTTAAACTAGTGTGTTATAAAAAAAAAAATTCACCCCCTTGTACAGTTGTCATGAAGTAGAAAATCAGCTAAAGAGACTAAAGCCATTTTTTGTACCAGGCTGTAAACATGTTTTCTTCTGCCATAAAGTTGGACATTGGACAACATGGGGGTCAAATGTAATTGACTCCCTTTTGGAGCCTGCCCCTAGTGTACATTCGAGGAACTGCAGTTTTTGGCACTTCCATGTTGGCTTCATTTTTCAATGCCGGAGGTTGCTGCTTGGTTTAGCGTGAAAATGTGTTTCAGAACTCCTGCACCTTAATTATTCAGCTAATGTTTACTTATAAAGTTTAAGTTAAGACTGTATATATAGTCGTTAGTGATAGTTTCTGTTAAGACAAATTTCTTTCTAATCAATAGGTTTTCAGGGTCTGCAATATGAACAGTTTAATGTAAGGGTTGACATATGCAGAGCACTGCATCATATTTTGATTTGCACTAAATGTGAGTGTTATACCAGTTACAGACTGTGAGGGAAAGTGATCTTCTACTGATCTTCTATTTCCTCTCTGATCTGCTTTCACATTATTATAAGTTACTATATTATACTATATATACTTTATATATATTCCAGCCTCTCTGTCAATTATATTTCCCCACACTGTGAAAGCTTCTCATATTCATAAGTTCCATATGTCACCATATCTGACCAGTTATCATTCTTTTTGTGCTCTTCGAACCAATCAATCACTTCTGGGATGTTGCCCTTTGAATGTTGTGAAACCCTCCACCTCTCCCCATTACTGCCATCATCGTCAGCTTGTCCTGGGAGATTCACCCTTCGGGTCTCATTATCCACCTGCAGAATCCAGGCTTGGAGATCCTGCCTTCATTGGTCTCCATTTTATGAACACACTAAGCACTGTGGAGTCTAATTGCTGTGTTATGAGTCTAATTCAAAATATATTGATTTTCATGTCCGCCTGATCTGACCTTAATAAAGTGCTTCGGACAAACTCAGGTGACAACTGGAAATATCATTGTATTGTCATGCAGGAGGTTCCTAAATGCTCAGTCTCAAGCATTCAGATTCACAGCAGGTGGTCCTGTCCCCTGTTAGAGTTTGAAAAGTTAAATAAAAAGTCAGAGGTTACAGAAAACTTTTCTAGTGTCAGTAGGGACTGGGCATTTATTGTTTTTCGTAAACAGTAAAGAATCAGAATGAATTGAGATGAATTTACTACACTGTTATTTAGAAATGGAAAATAATCTAAACATCAACAAGTGGAAGTTAGTATTACTTTGTACGTGCAGAATAAGATTGGACCAATTACTTTGATTTTTAAAACAATTAACATTAAGGCATTAAGGTGTCCAGCTTCAAGGGAATGATTCAAACAGTTAAACGTTAATTTCTCTCATTTTCCATTTCGAGAGACATGCAGTAAAATAATTTTAATGGCCTGTGAAATTTTTTCTACTATCACAATCTAAGCGCTTCGGGAACCTTAATCCAGACCAAGACAGTGTATTTTGAAGTCAAACAAGTAATCTCCTTGTTAATGGAACATAGACTTAAGAAACAACAAAGACCACTGAGCTTTTATCTCACAAAGTTGTCTCATGTTTAGAAGAAAGACTGAAGACTGATCTTCATACAGAAGGTCTGTGGCAGTTAAGGTACAATAATATGAAGCACAGAGGACCAGAACAGTAGACTGGTTTGACATTGAAAGAGCTCAGGAGAATGTCAGACCTTGAAGATGAGGAAGCTTTCTAACAGGTATTTACAGCTTATGGTTCAGTGTTGAGCTTTTTATTAGATAGATAAAAGACTGTTTTGTTTCTCTGTCATTTTGCATATTCATTTATTTTAATTTCCTCTCTCTTTCTGTAGTCTGGTAGCCACATGTACTTTATACTAATCCTACCTGTGCGGAAGCCTCTCCAGGTGCCCTTCATTGAAGGATAGGGGAAAATAGCTTCTCTCTTCCACTTGCTGATAAGCACACCCAGGCGCAGACGGGCCTCCTGAGACCACACTGCAGTTCTCCACAACACACAGGCGGTATTCTGCCCTGCAGAGGTCAATGAGAGAGAAATCTGCCTCTGCCTGCCTGGGGACCGGGATGTAGAGGAGACTCAGTGACCTGACACCACAGACCGCTGGGCTGCATGAGTCCGACTTAAACGAGTGAGTTATGTATGATCTGGTTTGCAGACAGCAAATGTATCTTTGTTTGGCTTCATACACTGGAGAACACAAGGTGTATAATGAAAGGGATGTGGACTTGTTAAGTCAAACATATGTCAAAAGAAATTGAAGTAACGCTGCAGATTGCCTCAGGAGTTTGCAGGCACTATGGCTTCCCACTACATTTCACAGGTCAATATTTGCTGGATGTATTGGCTTCAGTAAATACTGCAGTCCACACACAGCGCTCATTCCAGCAGAGTCTGGGAATAGAGTTCTCAACCAGCTGTACAGTATGAAATTTGTTGTGTCTCAGTAATGACACAACACAGAGTTGGGCAGGTGGTAATAAAGATTCTCATTCTGCAGAGATACCTCATACCCTCACTCCCCCTCACCCTTAATTTATTCCCTGAGGTGCGATGAGTGATTTTGTCTTTTCTCTCCCTTATATTAAACATCGCACACTATTAGCTCTCAATAATCATTTGCTGCAGCTCAGGACACAATGATTTCCCATGACACATAAAACTGCAATAACGTCAACTCGGTTTCAGAAATAATATTGCCAACATTCCTTTTTTATGTGTCTCCCTCGGCTGTAGAAAATACCTCTGCATGACTCACCCACTCTCATATGGAGACAAGAGATTGCACAAACCATTTGTAACTTTCAAAAAATTACAAAAATCTGGTTTCAGTATATCTCCCCCAAAAATCCATATCTGAGTAACAGAAGCAACAGAAACATTTCAGGAGTGAAAATAGCCTACACGCTAAGAGAGACAGATAGTGAGATAGTCTCATCCATAACTTATAGAGATAGAAAGTATATGAATATACCGTGTGGAACATCAACAGTTCCCTCACCCTAAATAATTACATGCATACACATTTGTTTTTAATAAGGAACTTTTCTGAACTATTGTGGAGCCTTGCGGTTTCTCTGTGTATTAAACTTTACAAAATCTAGCAGATGATATTTCATATTTTTGACTGTGTTGGGGTTGATTATTGTTTGTCCAAGACTTTTTCTCTGAAATGAGAGACAAAAGGTTTTGTTCTCAGCTGTTTGATGAAGCTAATGAGGATCCTCTGTCAAGCTTTGGTGTGAAATCACAGGGCCGGTTCACACTGTGTTCACTGTCTGTGTCAAGAGTGTATTAGAGTCAGTTAAAGAGCAAAATTAAATTAGATGTCAAAAAAAGGAAGAAATAGTTGGAACCTATTAAATGGGAGTAGGGTAGGCTGCTCACTTCACATCTCTCCAGGCTCACGCTGTGGACACACCATGAATTTCTATGGAAATCAAATGAAAGTTCTAGTGAAGCTTCAGACAGTCGGGGTAAGAAAGGTCCAAGAGAGTTTCTCACATTAAATCAGCGAGTAGAAAGACCAGTTCCACAGAATGTCGGGTTTGAAATAAACTGTTATTCCAGTGGCCCACCCTGTGATGGAAAGTAACTAAATGCATTTACTCAAGTAATTTACAATTTTTAGGTGCATGGTCCTTGCTTGAGTATTTTCATTTTCTGCTCACATTCAACATCTACAGTTACAGTTATTGTAAGATTAAGACTTAAATTAATTGAGTTAAGATTACCTTACAAAAACAGTGTTCAGCTGGGGCCCATTGTCAAGTTTCAGATGTCTATTAATTCTTCGCACTGCCACCAAAGACACATTTCTACTCTTAGCATCTCATATGGTTTCAAAAAAGGTAAAGACAAAAGAATAAAACATATTCAAAGATTAGAAAAAAAGTCCAAAAAACTGACTAATGTGTGCAGCAGAACTCATAAATCATATCACAACCCTTCAGATTTCTTTTGTGACCCTTCAGAGGTGGCCTGACCCCAGACTGGCAACCACAGACTACTGTAAAAAAAAAAAAAAAATAGTATTCTTGTATTTCACATGTTCTCAGGTTCTGTTAACTTCCTGCAAGCACGTAGCCTGTTGTATATTTAGGCTTTTGCCCACATTAAACTTCCCTCTCTGCTTCAGTAGATGGCGCACAAGTGCATTTTCAGTCTCACTAGGCCAGGCAAGAAAAAACACTTGATGATCTTCCTGCAGATCATCAGTGTAGCTCTGCAGTTGAGATTGTTATTGTCCTTTTGTAAATCACTTTGTTTCATTTTCCAGTAGAAAATATTGGTTGACTTCATGAAGTATTTTACTTATTAAAGGACATTGTGGTCATGTTTGCCTAATTAAGAAATCTCTCCTAATCTTTATCAGCTTCGAGGCAGATAATGGTCATGTGTTGCTGATGGTAAAGCTTAACTATCCTGCCAAAATGAGGTTTCAAATTGTACATCATTATCAGGGACTTGGATCCCATTACCTCCATGTGAGATGTGTTGTACTGATGCATTTTGACGGTACTCCCACATAATACTGAGAGTCAAGAAGCCCCAAACTGCTATCTATGCTTGAGGCAGGCAAACTATATTACCTTTCCATTTCAAAGAAAATCTCACCACTGGATCAGGTTTCACAGGCAGGCAGGTCTGGTGACTTAACCAGAGCTGATCACAGAGGACAAGAAGCTTTACAAAGCTGCAGCTCATGTTGCCCTGTGTCAGCATCGTTCGGGAAAAAATAAAGGCATCCTCCACTCTGTCAAATTCCTGCAGTAACCTCAGTAGGATACTTCAGCATGTGAGGAATGAAGGTGGAGGAGGAGGTGAAAGCAAAACATCCATTTGTGAGTCAGCCTGAAGCTTTGTTGGAGTTCTTTGGTAAAACCTCAGTCTGAAACTTCTTTTTCCTCCTTCGCAGTAGCATGAAGCATGTCTGTCATTTGTCCTCAGAAATATATGAGAGACTTGAGGTAACCAATCTCTGCATTTATGCACATCTGTCCTGCCTAAGCTGCTATTACATTAAATATTTCACTTATAATTTAACTATGAATAATCAGAACCAGGATCTATATTCAGATTATGAGCTTTAGAGAGACAACCTCCCACCACTACAATCCCTGAACTGTCAGTGTTTGTGCTAATATACAAGTTGTTCACTTGGTAGAAAGTTTTTTTTATAATTATTTCTGAGCAAGTTTGCACACTTGCAGACATGCTGCTTATATTGTGCAGATCAGGTGAGAACTAGAGACATGCTCCATCCTGTCAGCATTCCACAGAAACACTTCTGGAAAACTCCTCCCTGAGAGACGCAGAATGAGGGTGTTGGAGAATTGAACAGGAGAGTAAGACAGATAAAAATATATCCTTCAAATGTTCGACTATGTGTAATAAGTCTTTCATCGTTGGATAATTCTTCACAACTGACATCAGTTTTATTCTGAGAAAATCTGTGCAGTTTTGCTCCAGGTCACAATAGGATGCTACTGAGGCATCTCCACTCATGAGACATCCAAATGTCATGAATCTACAGCGCATTTTTCAGCTAACCACATAAATTCCCATTAATTCTGGGCACCACAGCAATTGAATACAAAAGGCCATGGGATGAATATTTATCACAGATTAGATAGCAGTGCTTTCAATCAAATCCTGAACTCAGAACACTATTCTTATCCACATGTAAAGTAGGAAGTATTTATTCTGGCTCTGCGTACTTCTGTAGGATAAATAGGCACTTGCAGGGCTATATATCTGCCATCCTTGTTGCCCTCTCCTCATCTAGAGAGCTTGGCCTATGAAGAGGAATCAGCATTAGATGTTGATACATAATTTAGTTTCCCAGCTGCGTTATGCAACCTTTGCTACCAAATAAATATGTAAAGCCGAGGGCTGTGGCTCTCATTTTCTAAAGTCTGAAACTCATTCTGCTCCTCATGTTCTATTCAGATAAGGAGAGGCTAGAAAATAACCAATACCAGATTACAAACTCAATTTAGTGCCAATGACTTCTAGAAATAGAATTATGTAGGAAACCTGTGTTTCTCATTCAGGACAGTGTTGATGATGCAAACAACTTCATTTGAGTTTGGGATGATTCAATGTCTTTACAGTAATTAGAAAAAACACTTTATGATAAGTCTCCAACTTATATTTCCTGTTGTGTTCTTTTACATCATTTGTACTTTCACAGCAAATATAATCTTGTATGCAGATGAAGTGAAACACATACACTAGCATGCACACACAGAGACAATACACACATCTGCAATGTGTCCCAGTCATGCACACATCTCTCCTCTTACTACGCTTTCTCCTCCAATGGGAACCAAACAATCACAGCAAAATACTCTGAATGAAAACCTTCTGTCACACAGTCACATCAATTTACACCTCCCCCTATGGGAACCAAACATTACACCTGATAGTTATGGGAACAAACACATTATTATCACCTGATCAGTTCTTGTAGCATGGACCTATAAATAAAGCTTTCCCAGCCCTCACTGTGTGGTGGAACAAAAATGAGCAGGTGACAGAATGTGAAAGATTGCATGTTGAATCATGGCCCTGAAGAGGATGAGAACATCAAGTGTTCCAAGTGTTGGAAGAGGAACGTAATTCTGATGAAACAGCAGATGTCAAACAGGGCATTGCTGCTTGATCTTAAACCTGCATTAACAGGCCTTTTAACAGCAGAAATTTTGACTTGTCATAGCAGGAAAAACACAGGCGTTACTGAACAAGGATCTATTATTCAGGTGTAGCCATGATAGTGAACCAGCATGCACAACACCAGGATCCTGAAACCGAAGCAGCTAAAAAGCCATCATTGGTTTCATTCTTTACACCTGTGATTCTCCTACTGTGAAAAAGACCTATTGATTTATTGGCCACTTGAGGGCACAGCACCAAGCTGGAAAATAAACACTGACATATTGTCACCTTATAGGCTAAAGATGATACAGTGAATGGTTTATTGGCTTATTCGAACATCAAACAGACATGTAGAAACATTATCATTCATTTGGAGCTTTTGTGTCCACTTGATGAATGAAAGTCCACCTGATGAATGAAAGTCCACTTGGACACCTGTGGGAGTCTGTCTTTTTGGCCCATAATTCCTTTGCAGTCAGAGGTGAAATGAATCTGACATTCACTAAGAGAAGCTCTTACTGACGATCAAACGTGTAGCGCTGCATGAATGCGCCGAAACAACGCTCTGCCACTTTTTTGTCCAAGTGACAAAGCAGAATATTTGCAGTTTTCATAATCCAGATACATGCATTTTTTTAAGCACTTGAAGATCATCACTAATATCAAAAAAAGCCAAAAAAAGAAATGGAATGGCCAAACTTGTCATATTGACATCTAAAGTGTGTTGATTGATTCACAATGTCAACTTTCTAACTCTAAGTTGCTGGTAGTCTTTGAGCGGCACGGTGAATTAAATTTTTGTCCTAGTCTATAGTGAGCTAGCATAACTGGCAAAGATGAAAGGGCTGCCAAGCATCCTTTCATTCATCATTCATTCTTCTGACAGTTTCTTTATTTGTGATACATTTGCAAAGAAACATCACAAAGTCAGTCTGTTAAAGGTGGCCAGCTTGGGCTGCATCAACAATGCCTGCACGAAATGAAAGCTTGATTAGCTACGTTTTCATAGCCGAGCCCATTAGATGAGCTTGACCTCTGCCTGCACTGCAACTTTTCCACAGAATGGAAAGGCCTCAGTGCATTTGCAAGTAAATGAAGTCATATACAGCCGTACTATTTAGCTGCACAATATTAACAACATGATGAAACTATTCATAAAGTCAGTCTAACATTTGATCACGTGGTCAGTTATAGTTGAATTATGTGTATAAAATTGCCACATTACGAATGGTGGTTACATAACTTTCGAAACAAGCCACAACTTAACTGTGCACGCATGCATGCGCGTCATAGGTGCACTCAGGTAGTTAAACAAATAGCACTACACCTCTGTCAGAGATGACAGCACCTTCCCACGCACAGCAGCCTCGGCTCTGCCTCTGCAGCAGCTCCGCTCATCAAAAGAAAAGAGAAATGTAAAGATGGCAGCTCTGCACCCCAAGAAATGTGAAACCAACATCAAGTGTCACAAATACAACAAGTTCATTCGCAAAGCTCATGCCAAGTCTACCTCAGACTGCAACTCCTGTCCACACACACACACTTGCAGCAACAGCACGAACTTGGGCTGTTCCTTATTCTCCCATTAGACTGCAGATTCAAGAAGTTGCTTTTATTTGCTTTTACATTTATGTTACACTAAAATCACTGAAGAGATTCAGTGATGGGTGGTTGAATTTAATGTTAATGTTCATATTTAATTAGTGTAATATTAAGTTTTGAAGAGAAATGTAAAATTCAAAATTTCTAAACTGCACTAATTGTATATTGTTTAAATCTTGGCATATACTGCAAGGAAAAGTATATTTGGCAAATCCAATCAAAAAAATTATGATTGTTCTAAATTATTCAAAAGAAAGTCGTACAATTTCACCAAACTGAGACATATAAAGGACAAATCACATGAAAATGTGCAGAACTTATTTTAAAAGTGTAATCTAAAAGTTGAAAGACTTTGGCAATTCAGTTGTTACAATATAGATGATAAAATGAATAATGGTGAAATCAAATAGAGAGCAGAAGCAAAAGCTCAGATATGTTCTGAATAAAGAAATGTTTCCACTTGTCTGAGATAGTCATAGAGGATAGCACTCAACATCTGTGTCCATGTTCATTTCTGATGTAGGATCATCTCTTCTTAACTGACTCACCACTTAACATTTGTTGTCATGACTAATGTGCTCTTTCTGGCTCAGCCTGGATAATCCTGTAGCTCTATATAGAACTGAAATGTGGAGACTTTGAGGGCTTCAGCCTTGACATCCTATATGTTGTCCAGATCCACCACCAATCCTTCAGAGTGACATTTGATGTTTTATTGTTACAAGTTCATATCTACTACTGATCTTTGCCAAAACATATTTCTCAGGTTGAGAAAAGCCTTAGTTATTATCTTATCTTTTTTTTTTTTTCCTTTGACATCACTTTAATAGTAACCCTGCCCCAGATCAGTCATTGTCTGGTCGTAGCAGCCATAAAAAGGCACAGCAGGTTTGTCAAGCTTTGAATTTCCACACGTGCTGAAAATGGGTGAATAAGGATCTAGAAATACTCGAGTAGTATGCAAATAGTCTTTTCTCAGCTTTTAGAAAACTGAAAACACATGAGCAAACGTGTAAGCAATGGATCAAACTGTGTGTTTATCTCAGTAGTAACCTTGCAGTACTTCCAAAGGCAGACTGGAACACATTGTGCTGGAACAAAGATTCTTATATATCAAAGTCTAACAGCTCTGTCCTGCTCTTTATTAAGTTTACACTTAAGCCAAACTTGCATTGAATGGCATCATGTCATTGTCTGACATAAAGATAACCTCTGTGTTGCTCAAGTACATTTTTCTAAGTATCCAAACTATCAAAGGGGTATGTTTTTATGTTTTTAATATATGGGCCAAGTATAAGTTCTGCAATACAAGAACAATGCTGTCACTGATTTCCACGTCCTTCACATGGATCATCAGCTGTTGAGGATGTTGACTTTTTGCTTTGGACTCGTGGCCTTAGCCTCAATCTTTGAGCATTACACCATGTTGCCATATTGTGCACATTCAAGACCCTTTTACAATGTTCTTGTTTTAGCGTTACCTTTAATTTATGCTCACTAGCTAAAAGTTTATAAAATCAGTCGTCTTTTCAGCTGGTTAAATCCATCTTCACTAACAATAAATGAGAAGCCTGCTTTTGTTTGTTTCTGTTTGAGAGGTGACATTGTTTTAAAAAAAAAAAAAAAAAAAAGTCTGCAACCATTGTCACCATTGTAACTAAAGTCATAGTTGTCGCTTAGCGAATTGAATTATTTACTATAAGCATTCAGGACAAGTGACTTTTATCTTTTCATGATAAAACTATTCACTTTCCCTTAAAGCAGTATGGATCTTCAATTTAATTAGAATACATACAGAAGCCAGTTGTTGGTGTAGATCATTATAAATCAAGCATATTGTGATACTGTGTAGATACTACAAGGGTTATTGTAATATTGTCATTTTCTCACCTTTGCCTGTTTAAACACAATAACACTTTCCCAGATGACGTTTTCCTGCTGCTTTATAGGGAAGCTTTAAATACCTTTAGGTGAGATTGTACTGTGTGCCTGAGAACAGTCTGGCACTATTTACCAGACCAGACCAGTTGTGAGAAGAATTCTTGCTGCTGAATTGTCGTTCTGTATGGCTTCACAGTCACACCTCCTACACGTTTCACAGAAATGGTGAGTGTTGATTTAATTAAGAAATTAATAGCTACCACTGCATCGACAATATGTATCACTTATCATTATTTTTCTTTAACACAAACGAGTATGGAAGTCTGTCTAATTGGCATTCTGCACATTTAAAACCTGGCATCATTAAGAAAGGAATGAAAATTCCATCAACATTGTACAAATAACGGTAAGCTTCCCCACTGGCTGGACATCGATGACAAAACCAATCTGATTATTTTTACCTTGATTGATGAAGATTCTTTTAATCTTAACTGTCAAGCTGCCACTATTTTATATCTAATTTCAAGCTTGTGCTTTGCTGAAAGACCCGTTTGCTGTTTTCTGGGATACTGACATATTCCCTGTGTAGTTTGTTGCCTGCTACCTGCAGAATTTGACCAAATAACCTTTACAAAGAGACAAACTGGTGCAGTGTACACCCCGTCACACCTTGCTCACTTTTTCTGCTGCTTGTTTTGTCTTCGGATTAGCTTTTGACTGTAGAGGCTGAAGAATCTAAATTGACTCTCAGTGACCCCTTTCAGTCCCTTTAGACAATGTATTGACTTTCTGTGTGAAGGTACCCAAACCCTGTGCTCTGAGGTTAGCAGGAAAAGAAAAAAATCAATTCATCTGTGTATTTGAAAACAAGGGTTCAGGAAATACACCTTGAATAACCTTTATTATGTGAGTTGAGAATTCAGGTCTCAGGATCCAGCTGAATTGAATGAAACTGCACATAAATGATAGATATAAGTTATTTTCATATTAGTCAAACAGCACACTTCAGTTCTTGATAATCATGCACACACACACAGAAACCTGAATCTGCGCCCAAATCACCAGCAGACCTTTTGGAAGACGAAATGAAGTTCGACCCAGGTGTTCCGTGTCTGTTTTGTTGTGTGACCAGGTTAATTAATGGACTAGCTAATCAAAAGGTGTTTGTCATGTCTGTCTCACCTTTGTCAATAATGAGTGTTGACCTCTCAACTACGCCTGCCCCCTGTCCCCTCCCACAGCACAGACACAGAAGCCCCATACAGTCTCATTCAAAAGGACTAATCAGCACCTCCCGCCAACTGGAATGTCCCCAGTTTCTATAGAAGTAGAGGCTTAGTGAAAAACCAGACAGGTATTCTGAACAGAAAACAAGCCCAGACTCATTCACTGATGAGGCTGCAGTGCACATTATTAAAAAAAATGGGAGTGTTTTGGGAGCTTTTGTATTTGCAGTCTGACTGAGAAAACAGACTCTTGGCCGAGAAAATGTTCACGAATGCTCGAATGCTGCAAAACGTGACGACTATCGCTGCCAGACATAATGAAACAATGCCTCTTATTACAACTTAATGTGTTTAATCCTCTTGGCAGCAGGAGTGATGTGTTGTGTTTTCTTGATGGTTCGGACACTAAAAAAGAACTAATCCGGTTTCTGTGGAGTTGTGAACGGCAGCGATGGTACCGACCAGCCATTCACGCTCCGGTAGCTAATATTCAGATAAGGCACAATGTTGCAGCAAAACGGAGCATTTTCAATGTTTCCCACTGTGATGCCATCCCTCCACTGTTATTACTGCACGTTCCATTACACCATGTCAGTGAGAGAAGTACATAAACACAGGGTACTGACAGACCCCCTGTCTCACACATGAATGGGAGAATAATCCAGCTCCCTCCTGCACACATTCATTTTGGGAAGCAACTTTTGACATGTTGCACACAGTGCTCAATTTAAGAATTATTTTTAAATCATTTGAAAGTATTTTCAATGTGCAGGCACACAGAAGTGACCACTAGATGGCTCTGAAGAGTCTCTGGCTTATATCATACATTTGTGTTTAAGAAAACAAGTTTCCCATGAGTTAAATTCTATTTATTCATGTTGATACCTTTTCTTAAAGTCACTATAATAGATATTTTAATAATGACAATGAATCAAATGCGTAATGGGAATGCAGTGTGCAGTTCCTCTCAGCTCTACAGGGCTTTATAGCTTCCTACAGCTCATTGTTTTGGTTTTCCTGCTCGCACCTATATTATTTTGCTTCTCTTAATTTAGTTTTCAGCCCCAACAAAAAAGCTCCTAAAACCCAATGTAGACGACCTGTCCAGCACCAGACAGCAGACAGAGAAAGTTTCCAACAAGCTGGTGAACGAGTTGGAAAATTTTCTGAGGAGGTGGTGGAGATGAAAACTGAGTTCAAACAGCAATGAAACATAGCTCTTAACAAATGAATTCTCACATTGTCTTCTGGATGTTTAAATAAGATTAGATAAGATTTAATAATACTGTTTGCTTGCTCGACATAGCAACTTAAAGGGTGCAACTTGTTTCTGCTTTCCCAAAGTGGCCAAAAAAACATACTATAAAAGTACTTCATTACAAGTAAAAGTCACATTTCTACTTAAGTACTAATTTACCCTACTCCTAGCTATTCCTGTGCAAGCATGAAAAGTAAGTAATTTACCAACATTAGGCAGCAGGATGTCCCCCACTAGAGTGTTATATCATTGATTACTGATACAGTCCGTTATAAAGAGCATTTTATAGTTTCATCTGGCTGAGGTGAAGCTGATCTTCAAAGTAACTTGGAATAATAACTGTCAAAAAATGTAGCAAAGTAAAAACTACCATATGTACTTCTGAAATGTAATGAATATGTGAATAAATACAGCTCGAGCGAATGCACTTTTTACTTTCCATCTCTGTTCAATAACATGCAGTTCTAGATCTATATAGTTTGCAGAATGTGATCTGCTACGGTTAGAGATCACAATCAGTGAAAGATCTGATTAGATGCATGTTGAAATTATCCATTCACGAAAAACAGTATTAACTAAGAAAAGCCATGACCCAGGATCACTGAGCATTGCACATGACAATCCAAATGACAACAAAAGACATAAAGAGTTCACTGAAACTCTCTAAATCCATTAGCTTTCAAGGTATCTTCATCGGGTAACGTTCGATCAATTTTAATGAAGACTGAAGTGAAAAGGGTGAGAACATTAAAACAGTGATTTTAGAAAACAGTTGGACATTTGGGTAATTGCAGTTGAAAAGTCAAACAGTTGAAATTGTGGTGTTTGATTATTATTCAGACTCTTATTATTTATTACTTTGTTGTTGTTGTTTTTTTTACAATGACATTGATTCTCAGCAGGACTTAATCACGCTGCACCATATTTGTCCAGAGCTCACACAAATCATATTCACACAGAGCCTCCGTTATTTTCCATAGGAGAGACAGCCCATTTGTATTCTGGGTGTGACATCTCAAATCTGCATCCAAATGGGGAATGAAATATTTATGCTGCAAAATGATGGCACTCTTCATTGTCAAATTGCTTGAACATAAAAGTGCATTAGAAGGTAGGTGCATTCCTGCCCAGGCAAGTCAGAACAGAATTGGCCAATCAGGCGTCAGAGAGAGGGAGAAAGAGATGAGGGGAGTATCAAGGTGGGGAGACAACCTCTGGGCGGCCTCGGGCTACAGAGCCTGCAGACAAGGCGGACACCCAGGAATCCCACACAAAAACATTCAAATTGCCACAAATGTCAAAAGACTCGGAAGCAAATATCATCATTTAAAATTGAAAGGGGCTTATGTTTCATTATTCAAAGGGATTTTTAAATCCATTTGTTCTGAGATACATGTTGTGCTGAAGCATGGGAACAGAAGGTGAAGAGCATAAATATGAAGTGACGATAGCTCATACAATGAAGTGCAGCACGTTTCATGCTATAAACATGAATAAAGAATAAGCATCTGTAGCAGCTGTGATATGTTTATGAAACATTTATGTGGGTCATTAGTGAACACATTTCTGAATTAGTGTTATAGTTCAACATACTGTAATTTGCATTTTAATGTAGATGCAGATTGATGCAAATTTCTTCATTAATGGTCCACTCCTACATCATACATTTTGCCATTTATATTGATGATTTAATTTGGATTAAAATGATCCGTTTCATTTGTAAAAGTCACTTATAAATTAAGTGAAACGCACAAGTGTAGTAGACTACCAGGATTAACAGCATAATGCCAACCCCAAATTATTTTAGAAATTTACTCAGAAGTTTAATTAGGTACCTAGTTAACCCAACACAAAGTTAACACAAAGCTGTTCACAGGATGGGTTGACGTATATATAATAATAATGATAGCGATATAATCTTACATTGTTTCAGCCATCTGTGGAGGATCACAGCAATGACATATTTTCACACTAACATGCATGTGCCATCTCAAATGTGAATTCTGTGTTGAAGTTCACATTCCTCACAGTGACGTGTTGCAACGGAGCCTTCGCTCTGTGCGCTGCCTTCAGGGCGCGCAGTGCTGAAATGCTCTTCATTCAACAAACCTCTGTGTCTGAGGGTCAGCACTCACCCAGAAACGTATCTGAGTGCCTGTGCTTCCTAACCAGTAGCCTTGCTTGTTCATTCCAGCAAAAGATGGAGGTTTTTAGAAACCTCAGGACTGAATGCTCTGTTGACCACTGTGTCAGCTTTGAGGAGGGAATACAAGTTTAAGCTCAGAAGTTGTTTTATCCTAATAAATAGAATCATCTGGCCTTGACACATTAAGCAAACAGAGACATTGAAGAGATCATTTTGCAGAAGCCCTGCTGAATTTTAAGTGTATAAAACATATAACACAGAAAACTTGACAGACCAGATCTGAACTGAAGCACAAACCAGCAGCGATCGGATCTACTCAGCAGAGCTTGTTAAACAGGTGAACACACTTTGTGCTTGATGTTTACATTTTTGCAATGCTGTTTCTGCAGTATCAATAAAAATGTTGTCAACACAATGCTCTTTGTCAATTGGAGCTGCTGTTTATAACCAGGGTGTTTGATCTGATCTGAGGCAGCTCCCCAAAAACCGTACACACCCTTTGTCAGAGACTTCAAGGAGACATCAGTTGATGCACTTGTTGCACACCGATTCATGCTGCCAGTATGGTATGTGAATTTGCATTGCATTCACAAGAAATATGCTTTATTTTATTTGCATATGCATTTTAAACCGAGCAACACTACATTTGTTCAGACAGTTCACAGTGCGAGGCAACATGACCAGTGGAGCTAAAAAATCTTGCTGCAAAGACTTTTTCTGCGTGGTTAGTAAGCCAGACGCAGGGCTGCCTTCGAGCAGAGTGTTTTTAGAGGCTCGTTTTTCAGCTGTCACCTTCCAGAGGTCCAAGAGATTACCTCGAACAAGTCACACTGTCCAGAGCTATCTGGCCCACACAGAACACAGAGGTAAAGCACTGTCTGTCTCAAGAGAACAACAGCTCATAACTCAAAGATATTGGTGTCCTTGTCAATAAAATCACATATAAAGAAGATTGGGCTCAAATGAATGTGCTCTCGAGAGAAATATCTTGTCAGGTGAGGCTTGGTGCTTTCTACCTGAGGAATGTGTTGGCGCTCTTCCTCCTCACCCATCCCCCCACCCCCAACCCTGCCATTGTGAGGGGAAGGAATGCTTTTCAAAAAGTCACTCCTTTCACGGTGAAGGATGTCGGGTGTCGCCCCATTTTCCATTCAAGGCTGAAAGGAGGATACTTGCCGCTGGAGAATAGAGCTGCAAAGTTTCTTGTTAATAAAATGTATGCATGTGTTTGGGTTGTTTTTTTTCCTAAGTGCACTAAATTTTTTGCAGATGACTGTGAAGTGCACTGTTATTTCGAGTTATTTTAATCATCTGTTTCAATGAGGATTATAGTGATTTTAGGGCTGAATGATGCTAAGGAGGTGGAATATTTAACTAATTGCAAAGGCAAATTTTTTTCCCTTGTCACAGTTGCAAATTGTCATTCAAATATTTTTTATGAAAATAGGTTTGAAGGGCTTCTGAAACGCTTCAGAGATGCTCTGGCCTACTGAAGAATGTGGTGTACTCTAGAGATTGAGACAAAAATGAGCAAATTACAGCAGAGACTCATCAAATAATGAACACAGGGCCCTTATTAGATGAATATTACATGAAACTCCTTTATTTCATTTGTAAGTTTATGCCTTCCTTGGAGTCTTTCAAACCCTTTGAAGTGGATAATATGTTGTGTCTGTTAATAAGAGATTAAAGAAATTGACGATTTTATAAAAACTGTAGTGTGGTCACAGCATGTTTGGGAATACTACCTTTACTTTGATTCCAGTTTCTGTGTTTATCATTTCTTTTTCTTAATTCTTGGCAATAAACCCACACCACATGGCAGGGTGTGGCGGCGTTTTATGGCTGAAAAATGGGTGGTCCTACTCAGGTGCTTGCATCCGATTGGCCGGCGCAGTCCTCTAAAACACCAATACCTGAATCAGGTAAAGAAAAAAGTCAGAGAGAAGAGCGCACATTGTCAGCTGTACCTTCAGTCTCTTGTGACGACTGCTTTGAACATTTCTGTAGTTTTGATGTGCGTTGCATTCACAGAGTCACTGGGGAACTAAAGGAGCAAATAAGGTGAGTATTACTTTTTAAGCAAGGTAAGGCATTCATCTATGCACAGAAAGTCTTATCTTGTAAATAAGTCAGGCAGTGTATTTGTTCAGAGCTACAACAATAACTAAAACAGTTACAAAAGTACTTGTGGTGAATTTATTAAGACGATAAGATCACCTGGAAAAATCATGTGCTTGGACGCAGCATTTGTATTAAGGTTCAGCAGGACCAACAGAGATAGATAGATATAACATAGATGGGTGGCAGTTTTGTGAAAAACTGTGTAAGTGTAAGTGCATGAAAAAGGGGAGAGTATGACTATCAGAAGGCTTCGGGTGTCGAGTCAGTGTTGTGTTACCCTGGGAGTGTGACTCTGAGGCTGGCCCTGGTGTCTGGTGGCGGCGGCGATCTTGAGGAGGGCTGTGGTGGGGTTGCATCACTGATGACTAAACAGTCATTCAGCTCAGGCCTGTGATAACGTGCCAGAGCCCAGGATTTCAACAGCAGCATGAAACCCTGGAGCCACAGAGCAGGGCAGGCCTGGTCTCGCTCAGGCTCAGGCTCAGGCTCAGACTTAAACTCAAGAAAAGGGAGAGGCCGACATCCAATTCCTGTTGCACTTATTGCCACCCCCTCATCCTCGGAGGCTTCTTCATAAATCACACAGCCCCAATCGCCCGCTCTGCGCCAGGTGCCAGGGTCGGCCTCCATCCTCAAGCTTAGCATTGAAAGTGAAGCTTAAGCACTCACAGTTAGCACTCAGTGTCCGTGCAATAAACACATTTATTGTGGTGCGTCACTCTGGGAAAACTGTGATGGATCAGAATCTCAATGAAAATCTCTGACTGGAAATGAATAAGGCTGTGTTGTGTATGCTTGTGTCTTATATTTCAGATACTTTCTGCAAGAATATTCCATGTGTTCTATCCTTCATTCCACCGGAGTCTGTATCTGTATTTAACCAGATTTCAGTGGGGTGAAGTGTAAGGGACATGGAGATACATCTCCACAAGCTAACAGTCACATTGCCAGAGGGCAAAGTCAAGAAGTAACTCAGTTTGTTTCATTTTGTCTGCATTTTGAATCTTGGAAACTATAGATTTGTTTGCAAGATCATACTGTTTATGTGATATATGGTACAGTGGTATATTGTTTTTTCCTACAGTATATAGTGGAGAATATGTTGTGCATGTATTCATCAATACAACACTGTAATGAGCAACTCAGTGATATAAATAAATTTCCTGACCTTGTGCCCAGTGTTTCTTTTTTTCTACAAGTGCAACATCTCAAATCATTACAGAGCCATTATACCACCCACACCCAACTTTCTGTGGTGCTCAGCCCCAGAGCATGATTTTTTTTCATTAGCCAACACGGAGAATTTGAGACTCAGCCCACACAAGCAACCTTTTTTTGTTTGGCAAATGAAGCTTATTAACAATTTAAAACATGCCCTCACTGTAGCCCACACAATAATATCATTAAACATGTTTCTCCCTGCAAGAGAGATGCATCTCAGCTACTCCCAGCACATTTCTCACCAGCAGTGTACATCAAAGCCAAAGACAAACATAATAGTCTTTGCTGTTTCCATACCTCAATATTAAAATATCCTTTTCTACTCCACGATGCATGCGTTGCCTCTTTGTAATGACAGTAATACAGATTCCATTTGTAGTTTTTGTAAAACTAACTGCAGGGTTTTTAAACCAGACCTGGTCTGGATAAAGCCATAAAGTTCAATAGAATTTTAAATAAAACTGAATGTTGCATCCAGTGGTTTGCTGCCGGCGTCTGTTTTGTTTCTGGCTCCTGACAATCAATTTCCTCTGGAGACTTTCTGAGATGTAAAATGATAATACCACGGAGCAAAGCAATATATTTTTGGCTCATGGTTATACTGCACTCATATAAATATAAATGCACCCTTTAAGTCTCAAAGGCATGGGATGCATTTCCCCCCCGATGGCCTCTAAATGTATTTATTAACTTAAAGATGTCAGGCTTTTAAGTGCATGGCTACAAGTAATGCTATGTTCTTAAACACGACATCACAACAGAGTAGTAGTAGTTGAGTCAAGAGTTAGGAGGAGACAATGTCCAAGCAAGATACTAAGAAGATGCCATCCATATCCTGGTATTTACATTCTATCACATATTCATATACTCAAATCATCACATTATTAAAAAAGTGCAAGGCGATATCAATTGTCAGAAGATTAATAAATGACAATTCTGATAATTGCTCATGTAATTTCTGATGCTTCTCACTTATCATATCACTATCATTAACTGGGTTACAAAAAAAAAAACAGGCATTATTTCAATGGCATGAATATATTTTGCCTGGTGATTGGCTATTCGAAAAATGCTGCTCACACAGATGCATTTCTTACAATTTAAACAAATTCTACATCATTAATCAGTTTTGAAAAAAATCTTGTTACCAGTGTGTTGAGTCTATACTACTTCAGCGGACATGAAAGTCTGGAAATGTTGTGCCGTCTTCATTTTTCTGTTTCTGAGTTCAACATTCGGAGAGGACACAGGTGAGAGCAAATGTTCCTACAGCAGGTGCAGGCACATCAGCAGCATGTCATAAGATTTCAACTGAAAAAGCTCTTGGTGAGACTGAGCTTGCTGATTGTTCTGTTCTCTGTTGTAAAATGTTGATTATTCAGTTTTGATTCTCTGCAGCTGAGCAGGGTAATATGACAGTTTCACGCCACACAAGCAGCACCTGCTTTTTGAGAGCGCAGGCGTGCTGCGGGAATGTGTAGTGTCAGCATGATGCGTCATTAACTGCAATCTTACATTTTTACACTTTATAGTGTATTGTACGGTCATGACTTCATCACTTCTTGTGATTACTGTGTGTTATGGCTGTTCAGTGGCAGAAGACATTGGTGTCCATCAGCTGGAGCGTTTAGTGGAGCTGTTGACACCTGAGGAGTGTGAGGACCTTCTGTTCCCCCTCACTCACCCAGAGGAGAACATCTTCCAGCACCTTGAGCACCGCTCGCCAGGAAAAAATCAACTAGGTCTCAAGCATCGAGCCAAGAGAGATGCCTCTTCTGCCATTGGTCAGTCCTCATCATCTGAAACACATCTCACCTGATACCCATGGCACTTTAGACCACAGGGATCGTAGATGTCTGATGTATGCATTAAAGCACAGTTCATATTAAAACAATAATTGCAGCATATACCCTTATATACATTGAAAGCAGTGGTGGAATGTAACTAAGTACATTTACTCAAGTGCTGTACATAAGTACAAATTCAAGGTATTTGTATTATACTGTGTTTTATTTTTTTTTGTACATTTTCTGCTTTGTACTTTTAATCCAGTCAGTCTATTCAGGGGCAGATATTGTACTTTTTACTCTTTTACATTTATCTGACAGCTTTAGTTACTAGTTACTTTGCACTTCTTAAACTAAACAAAGTATTTAAAAAAATGTATTCGTCTTAAAAAGCATTGTCACAAAGCTGAAAACAGGACTGACCTCATGAAAAGTTGACTTTTTACAGTACATTTTGCTGATATGATATACTTGTACTTTAAAGTTTTGAATGCAGGACTTTTACTTGCAGCAGAGGATGGTAATAACACGGATCTGAATACTTCCACCACCGCTGTAATGATTCCTCCTGTTCGATCTGGTCCTGAAGAGATACCTTCTGAAAGCAATTTCAGTGTAAATGATGAGGGACGAGTCTTATCTTTCAAAGTTACAAACTTTCCTCTTTTTGCTACTCTCCCTTCACTGCAGTTCAGCAAGGAAACACAGAGAGGAAACTTTAAAACAACTTTAAAAAGGAAACACTAAAAAGATTGCAAGTCGGAAGATAACCACTTGATTTGTCAAACTACTGAGGCCTCATATTCTCTTCAACTAAACTCTGGATTTTTGCCCAGGAAGAGGACTGTGGATTTTGTCTCCATCACTTACATCGAAAAACACTCAAGTTGTTTTTCTTGTTTAAAGATAGATTTGGGACAATGTGAACCTATCCTGTAAGAGTTAGAGGCTATAAACTGCAATAAGGTAGAAATGAAGAAAAGTCCATCCTGAGACCTGTCTGTTTCTTCCACGTCCACCTCAGCTCGGGAGTTTCTGTCAGCAAGCTGGCTGTCAGAGACCTGTCTGTCTGAGGGCCATATGTTTTGTGTTTACTAGATAGTGAAGCTCAGTGCCGGACGGCCCTGACAGACTGGCTGCTGAGGTACGGGAAGCAGACCTACTACGACAGGCTTTCTCGCGCCTTGCAGCACATCGGCAGAACTGACATCGCAATCGGTGAGAAACAAATGGAGACAGAAAAAACACATGTGCCCCTGTAGCGCTGAACAATCTGAGTGCTGCTGCTACTGTAATGGGTTTGAAATTAAAATAGTTCACTTTTTTATGTACAATACAGTGTTGTTTATAGCTGCGAATGTCATGAGCAGACCTCTCAGCATGTCCCTTGACAAAAGAAAATTGGAACAATGCCTTATGTGGGTGCACAACAGTGTATTTTCAAAAATCGGTTTATTTCGGTCAAGAAGGCCTCCGCAAGACTTTTACAACAGCACGTAATTGCTTCATTACTTTGAGATTCGTTTTAATTGGAACTTCAAAAGTGGCACATTTTGCACACTGTCAGTCTCTGGCATGTGTTGCGGTCCAGTGTACACACAGCTCCACAGCCGAGTGGCGTTGGATAGAAGGAGGTGTAAATGATCTGACAGAGGACTCAGTGGAGCTGACACCAGCCACCGAACAAACCATCTGCTCCTTTCATCAGCAGCTTTGGAGTAAAAAAAAAGAAAAAAAGAAAGAAGACAAGGAGAGGATGGGAAGAGATGAGTTATAAGACACGGAGGGGGGGGGGGGGCAGTGGTGGCTTTGATGAAAAACTGTGTGTGGATGCAAAATGCAGCAATTATTGTACACTTGGTTGCAGGTCTGAAGAAATCTACTCACATGTTAAAATTTGAGTGGTTCATTTTGTTTGATTCTGAACTGAAGGACAGCAGTCGCTCTCCTGCAAGAGATAATTACATTCAGGGCAAGAACACAACAGTTAAATTTGAATGTACAGTCTTTTATAGGATGAAATACATACATGTTTAGCACTTGAAGTGATAGAGACATACTTTTAGATTGGCTCTGTGTTTGTGTTTTTTCATAGAAGTGGGGAAGAACATCAACCAGGACAAACTCCTGAGCCTGAAACGCTACGTTGAAGGCTATCACAAATATGTCAACTCTTTAAACCTCCCACAGTCAGACATGAAGGACCACCAGCATGACAGCCAGAGGGTCAGAAAAAGAAAAGGTAATTTGTCTTTAAGCTTGATAGAGTCACATTAGTTTGGTACAGTATAGAATAGAATTAGTGACGGAGAACTGAGTCTTAACTTGTGGCCTCGTCTGAGCCCTGAATATCTTCGGCTATTGATGTCAAGAGGAGATTTTTGGGTTATCCCTCTGGAGACTGTCTGAATGACAAATGATATAATGTTTCACTGAACCCTGAATCTATTAAGTGTTTAGATGAGATGCCAGATTAGATTTGGTGGCCGTGGGCAGGCTTCCAACTCATTATTTCTCAACATCAACACTGTCACTGTCAGTGTATGAGGAGTATTTCCCAGGATACCTTGAAATTCAAAAATGTAATTATCACCTGTCCATTTTTTTATTCTCCATGGTGCTTCATTCAAGTTAAAACTTGACAAAAATGCTCCCACAGTCCTTTGAGATAGTAAGTGTGTCTATCCTGTTTGTGCTGTTTGTGCTGTGTGTTAGTAAGGGACCTGACTTGGCGTGACCTGGATCTGATTGTGGAGCGGGCTCCTGTCCCTCTGTACCAGAAGGGTCCTTTGGATGTAGCTCTGCCGCTCCTGTACGGCATCCTGCTGGGTTTCGGAGGCACCTTGCTCGCAGGCATCTCTTTACTTCTTGTCTGCATCCGCATCTCGAGTAGAAACCAGTGCAGCCGTAAGCAAGCAACACTGCACAACAGGCAGCTTCCGGGTTTAAATTACTAAATAAAAGTCTGCATCATGTCCAACATTTAATAAACAGGCATAAATAAAGACAACATAGACCAATTTGTCCTCTTTCTATTTCTTTTTTCAGATCAGTCTATTTATGGAAGATTTAAAATTTCAAAATCTCTTTGTCTACAATGATCGGCAGAACCAATGCAGAAGCTTGCTATCGATTCCACCACACCACAACTAATTTTGACAAATATGACAAGAATGATTCCGTTTCAGATAAAGTAATTATCCATGCTGTGTATTGCTAGACTGGTAAGCATTATTGTCCTGCCAGTGGGTAGATGACTAATGGTGTGACAGATGCGCTGGAACCCAGCCCTCACACCAAAGGTTGTTCCGGTGTTACTGTGATAGTGATGCCACTTTCCATTTCCCCTCCAAGTGACGGCTATGTGCCCGTCTGGCATCGAAGAACAACTAATTATCCAGCCTGGCGCCTGCTTCCCCGGAGCCTGCCGATACCTCCACAGGCAATCCAAAAGACTAATAACAATGACAATGCTAGCAGACAATGGAGCACTCTTGGTTGTGATGGCAGCTTCTGGCGGGTGACAGAAGCCAGATAGAAAACACAGAGCTATATTTTTTGAACGTGTGAAGTAGCGAGGATTGTGAGCAAGCTGAAATAACGTGATATGTGAGATGCCGCAGCGAAGCAGGTCCAAAAACTGGCATCTGAGACTAAATAGAGAGAGAAAAAAAAGTCCGTATTAGAAGATTTAAATTAACTTTGTTGACGTGCGCAAGCTCTAATTAAGAAAATCACTTGCTCACAACGAGGGTATTTTCATATACTCTGCCGAGGATGTTTCATAACAGCAAGACAGAAAACACGCTCGTGGCACCGGAGCACTTTCTAGCTTCTTGTTCCCGGTTTCTTACGCTATCCCTACTTTCTCGTTCATAATTGAACTAATTACTTCATTCTACAAATCTGGCCTAATGTGCTTCAGGAGGCAGGCAGCTTGGATTAACAATGACACTAAGCAGCAATTACAGACAATTAGTTCATAAATCAACATTTAAACAAATTATGTTGCCAAGCAGAACCGCATGAACAACGTCACAAAAGGCCGAAAGGGCATTTGAGTTTTGACTTATTGCCTATATAATGTACTTAATAAACTATCATGTTCTTCTTCCAAGTTAATATTTTACTGAATGCTCTTTTTGAATTATAATTGCTTTAATAACCTAATGCATAAACCAATGCATACACATATTTGACAATACCAATAATATACAATAATAAGATCTCGTACCAGTTTGTCTTTCTCATCATGTGTCTTTAGGACAACATTGTGTTTCACCTTCACCACTAAGCTTCCCAGGTGGCACAGCAGAACTCTTCACAACAAAACTTCCTCTGTCCTTCAGTTTTTCCCTGCTGGCTGTTAGGATCCTGCAGGTGCTGACTATGACAGGTTCACCTGCTGTGGGCTCACCTGCATTTCTGGAACCAGTGGAGAGGAAAGCCAGAGTACTGTATGCCTGAATGACTCACAGAAACAGAGTGCCACATGGGGCCTGCATCATGGTTGTGACACTCCTTAGCATAGCCAAGGTCCCATCAGGAAGCTGCTCTTAGTGGATAAAGAAAACTATAAACACATCTATCCCGTTGAGGCACCCTGCATAACTTTCAAAATATACAGTACAGTGCACAATTTCATATTCTGCAGAGCCTGATCATGTGATTGTCTGCCGGTCCTTTCAGATGCATTTCATTTACAGAGCACTGTAAATGAGCGCCAGAATAGGCAAACGTTCATTTCAAGCCATTCTCATGCAAAGGGATGAAGCAATCACAGACGTCATGGATGAATGGAGAAAGGATCTGACATGAAATTGACATTTACAGCCAAGGCGAAGCCGACGTGTGAGGGTATGGTTTCCAGGCATATCCATTCTCATGTAAAATAGGGCTTCCTCTTTTTTTATTCCGGCGGTTTCTTTTGGTTATTTAATAGTATGTGGAGCAGCAGCTTATCAAACTGGATTCTCTGAGGAGGGCACATCTGTCTCTTGTCATTGGCTCAGCACAGCATAAGGAGTCAAGTGTTTGTCTGGATGAAAATGTAGATGGACGGGATGTGATGCGTGCCAAGGGGACGTTCAGACAGAGGGGCTGTGTCCTTGATGTGCTGAGGCTGAGCGTTCTGCACCAGGGCCTCTGGGGTGTGCTTAGTGTCACTAAAGGCTTTAACTTCCCCCTCCCTCTATTTGCATCTTCATTCATCTGCAGGGCCACTGAGGTGCTGCAGTCCCCACTCAGCTATCACTATCCCTTTGCTCAATATATATGGATCACAGGAAACAAGATCACAACACCGGCTCTTTAACAGTCATACTTTTTTTTAATCGCCTCAGCTCCAGCTCTCACAACTTTGTCTTTCATGGTTTTCTTGGGGGATTCTGAGACTTCTTCAAAGTTTTTACTGCTGATCAGACAAGACTGGGTCTGTGGGTTTACAGATGAAGCCACAGTGCCATCCTGTGGTCACGGCAGGTCATTACTGCAGACAATCTAAATCCAAATTATTGAAATTACAGTTGAGAATTGTAGCTTTAATCATTTTACTTACAAGCAGTTTTAAATGGATGTAATAAATTTGATGCATGCTGCAATAATAGAAAATAATGTGAATAGTTATATACTGTTTGATTGCAGTGATACAGAGAGAGGGAGTAGTAAAATTCTGCACTCTTCTCTGGTTGATTATGAAAAGACACTTGATCATTTCTAATACATTAAGAAAGCAAAATTTTCACTTTTACAATAACTACAAATATTTTTCAAACTGGCATATACAGGATATTTGTTTGTTATTGCTTTATCTCTAAGAGCAGCTATGGAGAAGCATTTACACAATGAAGATTTGCAGGTGTTAAATGGAAGAGAGAGATGAGCAGATAGTAATAATGTGGTGCAGTTAGACAGCTGTTTTTCGAGAGCAAGGCACACTCAGCAGCACTATTGTCACAAAAAAGGGAACATGCTTCATAAGCTTAAACATGTTAAATGGCCAAAGCTGTGAGTGTAATGTTTTGGGTGTTTTCGCGCATGTAGATGTAAAACAATAAGAAACTAATTGCAAACTTAAATTGCAAATCTCTTTCTTGTCTTTTATCATTTTTCTAAAATTGCAGTTCAGTTATGAAAAGTTGAAAAAAAAAGATATATCTGGATGTTAATACTGCATGGCAAGTTCAAAGCTTTTAAACACATGTTTCAATTGATAAACCTGATGACTTCAAAATAGCAACAGATAATTAAAGACCAAATCATGTTTTGTAATATCTGCTGTCCCCAAGTTTAATATTATGATGCTATTCAAAGGCTGCCTGTCAATCTTCAAGCATCCAATGGATGAATTAAATTTAGCTCTAATTTAAAAGAGTTAAAAAATTACCACCGCAGTTCAATTCCCCTGATGACAGGTGAGTCATGATAGAGAAGTAAACAAAAGCAGTAAAGGTCTTTGGATAATGGCTGCCTGGCTTGTCTGTTTATTGAGATAAAAGCAGGAGATTTCTCCTCTGAGCTTCAGACAGCTGTGTTTCCTCGGCACCAGAGACAGATAGATCCCCAGGGGACACAAGACAAAAAGAGAGCAAACAGGTCTGAAGCACAACTTTGGTGAAATTCAAACCCATTTGATTTTTCTCTTCTCCATTTTTCCTTTATTTTCAGTTTTCAAGCTTTGTGCTTTGAGGTTAATGAGTATTATATGGAAACCTGTATAGAGGGCTTTCATGTCGAGCTTGCTGTAAAGCTAATTTGCAAATGTTTGTGTTAATGATGCCAATATATTATGCAGTTGAAGGAGGGGGCAATTTCACTAATGCTTGTGTGGTTAATTTTCTCAGCCTGCTCTGTCTGACAGATATTTGTAGACACTGAGACGCGTCTTTGTCTCAAAAGTCTGACTAAAGTGTCAGCTGAGCCACACTTATGACAGTTCAATTCTTCAAGCTTGACATTAATATAGTATGTCAGTGTGTAAAGATGTAGGATAACTGAAGTGAAACCGATGGTTCTTGTTGACTTTTGAAGTGGTCCTTACTTACTGTGCATAAGTCTGATCATCATTTCAAACAACCCTGTCTCCTACAAAACATGTTTATATTATGTTGTTAGAACCACATATACGCACCAGTACTGACATCCTGTCAGTGTCGATGTAACTCTGACCCTTGACAAATACATGCACTACAAAGGATAGTGCATCCACCCGACATGAAATTGCAATCCCTCCTCAAATGACAACTCAAGTACAATTTGAATTAATCTAAGTTGCAGAAATCCCTGAGTTGATCCACCACATTGCATTAAGGCTTCTCCTCATTTGTGCCCTTTTAGGCCAGTGAGTTTATCATGCAAGATTCTCAAAATTAATGAAGTAATTCTGCACAAGCTATCAAATTATGATTGTGTAATAACACTCACAACACCCCTGATGACATGTTGCAAAGCATCATGTGGCTTCCTCCCATACTGTAGTGTTCTAATGAGTTCCCTTAGCGTTGCACCACACTGCGTTGTTTTTGAATTGTCTTGTCTAATTTCCCCACTGATACTGAACGGCTCAGTAAGGAGCTGGTATCCGCAGTCATCACACTGCGGGTTTTATCTAATAAGAAGACAGGAGAGCAAACAGTACCTGCCGCTCGGTTTAATGAGTTGATGGGATGATAAAACACCTCACTGATGACACACATTTGCATATCTGTCCAACGTGATAGCTGTAAATCTATCTTTGTCATGATGGCGTGTTCAGAAGGAAGGTCAGATTTGTTTATCTTTCAGAAGCTTTATCTTCTTGTTCCAGCTTTCACTTATGATACTGTTTACGGAATTTAAATAAATGTATTCCTTCCTTTCCCACAGGAAATATAAAAAACATAAAAATACGGACATCTTGGAGCTTTTCTGCAGCCTCAATTTCAAACTCTGTTTGTAGTTTTTAATCATTCCATAAAGGTCAACGACTTTGAAATAATTAACACAGTGATTACTTTTAATGCAATAATGGTAGCGTGAAATGAAAGAACTCATTACGTCTACAAGTTGCTAAAGAGAAAAACAAAAATAGCAAACAGGTTGAACAGTATTTTCCATCAGACATGGGGTTGTGGCTTAATTTAACTATAAATTATTAACCATCCTCCAGTCAGAGACGCAGACTCAATAATTTCATGCCTTAATTGCCAGAGAATGTTCCATTTTTTTGCGTGTTTGATTGCAGTTGAACTACTGGAATGAGACAATATGCCACATTAATTAATACAAGTTATCAGTGGTCAGATTTGCCTTCAGCAACTTTGTAAACAAACCCTGTCCAACGACAATTTGCTGAAACTGCACAATCAAGATTTATGATTCTCTGGCTGCAAACGGGTTTGCTAATGAAGCAGAATAGATCCCCAAACATAGCTCTATAAAATGCATATGCAAAGCACCAACTGTTGTTGCTTGATCAATGTCAAACAGACAGTATTTATATTTCCAGAGGTGGTTTTGGTTCCTCGGTCATCCTCATCACTTCAGACGGCTCTTGCAAGCCTTTAGAGCAACAGTCTTTTCATCAACTTTGGCTTCTTAGCAGTGCAAATTTAAATATTGATTCTGAAAGGTCAGAGCTGAATATTCTCTCGGAGCCAGCTCTTAATAAAAGCAGGCGAGTGCTAAATGACAAGGTCTCATGACTCAACAAGGAGATACCCTCTGACACCATGCAATTAGTCTCAATAGTATGAAACCACTGGGCGTGTAAACAAATTTAATTCATAAGACTCTGCGTCTCAAATTTCTAAAAGGGACCTTGTTAATTAAACCATCATGGTCAATGAATGTGCAAGGAGTGTAAAATTAATATTTATGCCAGCTTGCAATTACAGGGATTGAGAAGCTAGTCCATTATAACAGTATCTCATTTGAAAACGGATTTAGCTAGAAGCAGTCTAAATTCAATGTAATCATCATTTGACCTCCAGAAAGAATAGAGGGGTTTTTTTCTACCTATAGCTTCAGTGATAAGGGGTAAGTGTAAGGAACAATTTCAAGAAGGTCAAATTGAAAAGCAAAATAGGCTAAAGCCTATAGCAAATTTAGATAAACGGAAAAATAATAAGAGCGATACACCAAAACTTTAAATGTAATGAGGACTGGGAGAGGGAGCAGCAACAAAGGGCTGCCCAGCACTGATGGATGGGTATATTCCAGATGTGAGCGGGGTTACTGCAGTTAACTTAATCTCTGAAAGTGTCCATGTTCGTTTACAGGTCCACTAGTTCTCTTTGCATTGCATCGTGGGATGTTAGTGTACATCCGCAATACACTCAAAAATCGAGTGTTTTTCTTAGTGACTGTTTTCTGTACTTCATTTTGTCACTTTTTCAGTGGAAACACTACACACTCAACACTTGCTTGGAATTAGTATGTACAGTGCATCCAGAAAGTATTCCCAGCGCTTCACTTTTTCCACATTTTGTTATGTTACAGCCTTATTCCAAAATGGATTAATGCATTTTTTTTTCCTCAAAAATTCTACACACAACACCCCATAATGACAACATGAAAAAGTTTTTTTTTGAGATTTTTGCAAATTTATTAAGAATGAAAAAACAGAGAAATCACATGTACATAAGTATTCACAGCCTTTGCTCAATACTTTGTTGATGCACCTTTGGCAGCAATTACAGCCTCAAGTCTTTTTGAATATGATGCCACAAGCTTGGCACATCTATCTTTGGGCAGTTTCACCCATTCCTCTTTGCGGCACCTCTCAAGCTCCATCAGGTTGGATGGGAAGTGTCGGTGCACAGCCGTTTTCAGATCTCTCCAGAGATGTTCAATCAGATTCAAATCTGGACTCTGGCTGGGCCACTCAAGGACATTCACAGAGTTGTCCTGAAGCCACTCCTTTGAAATCTTGGCTGTGTGCTTAGGGTCGTTGTCCTGCTGAATGATCAACCGCTGCCCCGGTCTGAGGTCAAGAGCGCTCTGGAGCAGGTTTTCATCCAGGATGTCTCTGTACATTGCCGCATTCAGCTTTCCCTCTATCCTGACTAGTCTCCCAGTTCCTGCCGCTGAAAAAAATCCCCACAGCTTCCGTCTGGCCACTCTACCATACAAGCCTGATTGGTGGATTGCTGCAGAGATGGTTGTCCTTCTGGAAGGTTCTCCTCTCTCCACAGAGGAACTCTGGAGCTCTGACAGAGTGACCATCGGGTTCTTGGTCACCTCCCTGACTAAGGCCCTTCTCCCCCGATCGCTCAGTTTAGATGGCCAGCCAGCTCTAGGAAGAGTCCTCGTGCTGGTCCTGTGCTCATTGGGACCTTCAAAGCAGCAGAATTTTTTCTGTAACCTTCCTCAGATTTGTGCCTTGAGACAATCCTGTCTCAGAGGTCTACAGACAATTCCTTTCACTTCATGCTTGGTTTGTGCTCTGACATGCACTGTCAACTGTGGGGCCTTATATAGACAGGTGTGTGCCTTTCCAAATCACGTCCAATCAACTGAATTTACCACAGGTGGACTCCAATGAAGCTGCAGAAACATCTCAAGGATGATCAGTGGAAACAGGATGCACCTGAGCTCCATTTTGAGCTTCATGGCAAAGGCTGTTGTGTGTAGAATTTTTGAGGGGAAAATGCATTTAATCCATTTTGGAATAAGGCTGTAACATAACAAAATGTGGAAAAAGTGAAGCACTATGAATACTTTCCAGATGCACTGTAGTATGCAACTGGGACATAGCTTGTGTTTATGTATAATTAGGAGGTAATATGTGAAAAGACAGTCAAGAATTCAAACATTTAAAGACAAAGAAGACATGACAAAAGATGGTCCAACCAATTCTTTCAATCTGAATATTTCCCTAACTCAAATTAATTCAATCAGGCCCAAGCAAAGGGCTTCGACAGACGGTCTGAAAACAATAAGGAAGAAAAGAAAGAGATGGATGAGCTGCAGGTGATGAAATTGAACACACACATACACACACACAAACCATTAAGTGATGAGAGACTTTCCCAAAGCACCAAATTAAAGCTGATGGCCATGGAAACCTTGTAATCACTTGTGGTGCCAATTTGCTGCAGAGAGGAAGGAGAGCAGAGGAGCAGATGTGTGCCAGAATACCTTAGGATGATTTCTTAATAGCTTCATAAATTCATTCATGCATCACAAGCATACCAACACCACTTCCAGCCTGCTGCTCAGCTAGACACCACAGGCCTTTAAGCACCTGCTACACAAACACAAGTTAGTTGGCCCACATAATTCTCTTTGTTACAGATACTCAACTGGTGCAACTGGCAACAATTAGAAGTGTTATTTTGGTTGTTGAGGCTTTATTCTGCCTTATGGAAAATGATGGAGACTGTGGTCCTTAATAGTGTTTGCGAGACAACAAAGTCGTGAAACTGCTGATGTCATGCATTCCTCCTTTCATTTGTGTTTAGCCTTTCTCTGTGTCTTGCCTCCACAGGGACTTAGCCAGACATGCTCAGCTGGCTATACCTCACAGCTGTGGCCATGCACACTCTCAGTTAATTACAAGACCACTTCTGTACGACTGCACAGTCAGCAGGTTCACTCCACAGTTACTGTGAGGAGTGGGCGAGCTGAGCCTCAGAGCTCCCCTCATTATCTGCTCAGCGCTCAACTTGTTGTGGGGGTCACTTGTGCTGGTGTGTACCACCCCCTGTCAGTGGAGTCAACTCCTGATTAGTGTGTCCAACCAGATAGGAAAACATTTTATTTAGATAATTGATAGTCAGCAAAATGATACAAGATCAAGCAAATGTAATTTGGTACCAATAAATTTCCATAAATTAAAGTGACATTGAAAAATATTGTTGTTATCTTCAGAATGTTTCTTCTGCTCGTCTTCGCTGCAGCAATTAGCGCTCAAACATTTCCTGTAAAAGTAAAATTACTCTTAGAATCTTATAGTCATGGTTAATAAAAGTTAGAAGGAAATTGTCATTTTGTATTACTTTGTGTGGGCAAACTAGTCCGTACCTGCTCCAGATCTTCATTAATGTTAAAGGCGAGTTCCTCTCTTGCTTTCTCAGCCTGCAGCCAACAAAGTGAATGTGCATATTTGATTAAATTTTAAACATATTTTTACAATTTTGCAACATTGTTATCTAATCCTGCTGAAGACAATGTCTGTCCTGTCAGACGGTTCAAAAGTTGCCCATCAGGCGGAAAGACAAGACAAAATCAGGCGCACAGCGTATATAATATGCAGCATGACCTTTGTGTAACTTACACCTCTGTTTGTTGCAGTACTTAATATGTTACAGAAACCTTTGTGATATTTCTGTTTACCCTTGTAGAAACAGATAAGGTGACAAAAGCCGTGCTAAAAGAGGAATTTGTTACTTAGAGCATAAATCTTGCTTTTCTACTCTTCGTAATCTCCCCCTGTATCCCTAACCTTAGAACCTTTGAACAGCAGGTGTTCGTATGTGATGCTATGAAAACGATTTTTATGATAAGGTTATTTTATACAGCGGGGCCTACCTTGAGGGAGACCCGCCTCTCTCCAGCGGTCTGCTGAGCAAACAGAATGGCATCGTGGACAGAAAGGAAGAGATTACTGCGGGCAATATTGCCGTCATCGAAAGCTCCTCCAGCCTCCAGTTCCTCATACACCTGGGCTGCAGGCGGCAAGACAACAAATACCGTGCGAGGAGTTGAACACGGTGAAACAAGTGATTTTGCCTCAACATTTATGTGTATTTAAAGAGAATTAAAACACTATTTACTGAGAGAAGAACATTAATTTTGATGCTTAAAGGTAATAACTAACAATGAATTCATTATTACTGCAGATCACCCCTTTATCTTAGTAGGTAATAGAAGGTGTTTAGACATGTAATCTCCAGTCCACACAGGTCCTTCCCTCTCCAATGTCCTTCACAGACCTTATGGACTTAATGTTGAATGAATGACTAGGTCTTTGTTGCCATGCTATCTGTGTGAAATGCACTTAGGTCATTTGAAGATTTTACCTTGAACATTAGCCAGGCATAGTTTAATTCCCAGCATCGTGTAGCTTGAGTTCATCTGTGTGAGACATGAATGAAAGATGACTGCTCAGAGCATGTTGCATCTTGGAATAACTATGATTTTACACACCCAAACTCAATGCCAGGAATCTCCCAAATCAAAAAGCCTTTGGCACAAAAAGGTTCAATATTAGATTGGGAGTAGGAGTGAATTAGGAAGTGCTACAAACAATCTTATAACCTTTGTCAATACTTTGATGCCCATTAGGTCAATGAAGCAGACCCCTGCCAAGTCAAGGATGAGGGTATGGAAGGGCATGGGCTGCGACTCCAGGGTGACAGTAGTGGGACTTGATGGCTCTTGGTCAGGCGCCTGCTCGTCCAGCTCAATGTGACTGCAGTGGAAGTTGACATAGCTGGTGGGAGGTTCAGGTTTGTTGGCACTGCCCTCGTTCATATCAAAGTCATTTTGCAGGTCAAGCTGCGATATGGTCTAGATTTAGAGGAAACGCAGAGAGAAATGCGTACAGAAAAGGTCACAGGTTGAAGTTTCAGAAAATGTCTCTAGTTTTGGCTGAGTGGGAAATATTGACAGTAGAAACATGACCCAAGGTTTTGCATGTGTTTCGGATATGAGCTGCTAAAAGCATGTGACTAATGTGTCATATATAATTAATCCCACCTGAGCCTTTGTGTGAACCAAAGAGCTGAGTTTCCTTCTTCTCGACTTCTTTTCCTTCTTCTCTTCTTTCGCTTTTTCCCTCTGTTCTTTCTCTAAGAACTTCCGCCTGGCCAGGATAAGTTTGCCAGGGTCCAGCCCAGTCTAGACACAAATATGGTTATGAAAACACCCACAGATCCATTCATTCAAACCTGGCATGGGAAAAAGTTCATTTTTTCACTGTACCTTTTTGATGACCCTCTGGTAAAATATTTCAGCATTGGCAAAATAGAGCGGTGAGCAGTAGTTCACAATTTTCACACCTGTTATTGACATGACCTGTGGAGTTATTGCAGAAAAGATGAGATGCAATTCCCCCTCACATTATCTGTAATAACAAAAATATACACAAGTATTTTCATACCTTACTGTACACCTTTGGGTTTTTGTAGATATCTGTAGCCATAATCTGAACCACTTCTGAACCGTTACGACTACCAGAAACACATTATTAAAATGAGTAATACATTAGTATACAGTTTACACTCTGCCACATTGTCTAATGGTTCAACAATAGAGCTTATTGTATGGAGTTTACTCACAACTGTGTCTTGAATATCACTACCAGGATGGAAAAGCCCACTCCAATAGCAACTCCATAAGGCAAGCTGAGAAAGAATGTGGCCAAGAACGACACAACCCATACACACTAGAAGAGAAAGAACAATAGAATATCAAATATGGAAGAAAGGAAAATGCAAAATTGCATTCAAGGCTTTGACATACGCAGTCCAATTTGTTCTTTTTCCATAAGTAATAAGGATCGGAAAGCTGTAGGAGCGTGTTCTTCAGGTTGACTGCAATCAAGGCTCCAAGCACTGACTGGGGAAACAAAGATTAAATAGGTCACTAATCATGGCTGGATTTTTTTATCTCTAGTTAAATACTTTGCCTATCGTTTTAATAGCATTAGTATCATACTGTCAGTCTACCTTTGGAAGCGGTTTCAGGTAGGCTCCCAATGCAAGCATGGTAATCATCACGACCAGCATCACACATAGACTGGCAAACTACGAGAGGGCAACAGCAGAGGTGTAGTAGTTAGCAGTTTGAGATATTATTTTCTTTGTAGTGCATATTATTTTCGTCATACGGTGATTTCCTCAATGCTCAACTTCAATTACTACCTTGGAGAGGTAACACAGCACTCACCTGTGATGTTCCACCAGCACTGTCCACAGCCAGGGTCACAGACAGGGCACAGCAGATCACATGGATCTTAAAGAAAGACCCGAGGAAATTGCTGCAGCCAAGAGCCAACATTTCCTGTACAAGAACATAAATGTGGTATTAAAAAAATTAAAAATGCAAATTTTTAACTAGTAAAAGACACAAAAGACCTTTGTTTTTGTACCTGGTTGGGATCCACATCGTAGCCATGTTTGGCTGCCAGCGTCCTGCCCATAGCCAAGTTGATGACATACCCCACGATTGCCAGGGAGAAAGCTGTGCTCAGCATGTCTTCCCACTGACTGACTGTAGGCAGGATTGGTGTTGGAAATCTGGAAAATAGAGCATAAAAACAGAGAAATAAATCTAATAAAAAATTTGTTGCATGAGTAATTTTAATTGATGGAGCAATCAATTATTCTAAGTATGCTTTACCCCAAAGGAATTTCTCCCACTATGTCCATGTGATAGATCTCAGGAAGATGCAAAGGGCCTGAGATGGCTGTGGCCACCACCACCTGTATAGAAAAGTAATAGCCATCAGTCACTACTATCAGCCTTATGCTGTACATTATTCACAAATCTGCAAAAGAAATCTGAGCAACAGCTACATGAAATTAAACACGAATTAAAGAAGTGCGTTTTGTGTCCTCAGAGAAATGACAAACCACTTACAACAATGATCTCTATAGGAATGGGGAAGGGCAGCTTGTGGCGGTAGCGGGCACCCAGCTCCTTCACCACAATCAGAACTAAGCAGGTGACCAGAGCAAACACTAATGATGCTATGTTGGTATCAGGGAGGCCACGTATAATATCCACAAGAGTCTGTGATAAGGAATTAAAAATACATATTTTATCAGCAAATCATAAAACCAAAGTCTTTTGATGTTCTTTGATCAGAGTATAAAAGAGTCACTTACATATATAACTGCCAGTGGACCACTGTAAGGTGGCACACTGATGCCAAAGATGTACTTGAGCACTGAGATGAGGATCTGCAAACCTGCAGCAGTCATGAAGCCTCTGACGAAGGATTCAGACAGATAGATGGCTACAAACCCAAACTGCATGAACCCTAGGCCAATCTACACAGACAGACGTAGTTGTGAATGTGTCATTTTAGATTAACGTGTACCTCGCATTTCTTTCAAACTTCAGTTTAAAGGACTGAGCTCTGAGTACCTGTATGATTGCAGTGAGACAGGCCAGGGTTCCAGATATTCCCAGGCGAACTTCATTCATCAGGTCAGTGTCCACTATTGTAGCATTAAGAGTGGCATTGAAATGACTGAAGTCCGTCTCTGGGGCCAGCCTAAGACACACGATTCCCACCATTATGCTGAGGACAGCAAATGTACCTAGACATAGAAAGTGGTGTGTCACATCTGTTTTCTTTGCCATTCTGCAAAAAGGGCAAAGCCAGGCTGAGTGCAGCTGATCTGCACTGTGTAGCTCTGGCAACTTATCACTGTCATTGCTGTAGATAAATCACTCTGATTTACCTGGGACCATCTGGTGGGCAGTGCCCATGAAGAAATACGGGATGAGGGGGAAGAAAGAGGAATAGAGACCATTGACAGGAGGGAGGCTTGCAAGGAGGGCAAATGCCATTCCTGGAAAGAACAGAAACCTTTTTATAACAGAAAAATACAAAAACTATGTTGTGTACCGGAGCCAACACTGCAGCAACTAGCATCAGTCAGTGTGCATTATACAGAGGCATCAGAGCATTGACTGACCTTGGGGAACCTGAATGGTCCCGGCACTGACCCCGCTGACGACATCACATAGCAGGTTTTCTTTCACTTTGTACTTGGGAAGCCAGCTCAGTACAGGCAGATGTCTGAATAACAAGCTCTTCAGTCTAGACACAGAACATCTGACAAACAAAAACCAGAGAAACTCTTTGAAGATCTCAGGTTATTACTGTGAAAAAGTCCAAAACACATGTCTAAACTTTGTACTGAGTCATAGCTACAGGGCTCTCAGCTATTTGATCCAAAGACAAAGCTTGTCAGAGTTTGTGTGACAGGAAGACACGCAGTTCATGTTGACTGTGCAAAGAGATTGTAATTCTGTACCTGAAGAGTTTCTTTACTTTCTCTCCAGCAGGGAATTGTCGACTCTTCTTGTCAAACTCTCTGTCGAAGTCTGGGAGGTTGTATGCCAGCCTGTCAATCACATAGTGTGGGCGGTCTGGTTGCATGGCTATAGCATATTGAAAATATATTAATTCAATTCAATTCAATTAAGATCATATTAAGATATTAAGATATGATCATATCTTCTCATCTATCATCTATGATATCATAGAAAATTCTATCTAATATTCTGTCTTCAAGATGCAATTAAAGGAATAACTTGAACTGACGTATAATTCCTCACATTATTTACTACTATTTACCTTATGAAATAAGTACCAGTTAAAGTAACTATTATTATTCTTCACTGGGTTTTATGTTATTAAAAGTAAAAAGACTCAATGAATCCAAAAAATGGCCTTTAGGGTCGACTTATATTGTCTTACTTTTACGTGGCATATTTCAAGTGTAAGGTCCTAATGTGACCTTGAGGGGTGAAGGATCAGCTAACAGGTTGGTGGACTGCTAAAATATTTGCTCCACACCTCCACTAGTAAATACTAGCACACATTTTAAGTTCACTCTGTGCGTCTTACAGTCTGTATGCTGTAGAAAAGATATGAAAGGTCGATGAAATTCCTTTAGAAGAAAATATATATTACAAATATGATATCTGCCATTAAAGCATGTGACTTTTACTCGTTAGAGTGAAGAAATGGACAAACTAGTTTGACCTACCAGTGTTTAAATGGAAGATGTGGAAACAACTTATTTTGAACAAAAAGTATAATCTATGTTAAGTTCTTGTTACATTGCAAAGACTTTATACAGGAGGGGTAAAGCTCAATAAGAAATCACTGAACATAAAGATGGACTTTACAAAGAGGTTCTTCATTATTTAACAAAAACACGTCTGTGGAGATCACTCAGTCGACAATGCACATTTAGCCGTTTTTGTTCTGATTAATCTGTGAAATTGTCTTTAAGATTTTTGTCCTCTTATGTCACTGATGAATGAATCAAAATGTCAGCGACTATTGAGCTGACCTTGATTTCGACATCAGTATTACGTTTAGAATCTGATTCTGTATTAGACAATGTAAACATCTCAAAGACAGCACTGTACCTTATTGTTGAAGCACAACGTCTGCAGGCATTTGGCTCAGATGTGCGTAATGCCCACTTGTTTGATTACTTATCAAGCTACACTAAAGACGCTCTGCACTTTCTGGGTGGAGCTTAGAAATTGAAAAAGCTTGAAAAACATCAGCATATGCAGCTTTAAAGACACACTGACTCACTAAAATTGTTGATTCATTAGAGTGCTGCTGTGTCTGTGCAGTATAGAGCAAGGAGACAAAGTCATGTAATTAACAGTAAATGCAACTTTAATGGGTTCAGTTTCTATGTACGTATAGCATCCTCACATTCATTCTCTCATAAACAAAACTACATCTGAACACATGAACATGTTTTATGGTAAAAGGTAGACAAAAGAAACAGCTGGAACCAAGCCACTTACAAAGCCTAGTTTAACTTGACTTACACAAATCATATTAACTAAAATAATACATACATATAAATAGTGTATTTCAACATTAAAAAGGGTGAGACAGAGATGAAAATGTGTAAAACATTATTTTTCCATTGTAACTGGATTTGTGTGCAAAACAATGGCATCAATATCAAAGACTAAAGTGCAATTCTTTATCAAATCCATTCATGTTTTCTCTTAACAGGAATGTTAGAATTTTCAAATGGACTCTTGACAGAAAAAGAACAAGTCGCCCCCTGGTGGAACAAAAGATGAAAAGAACAAATTCCACAGGAAAGCCTTTTCTTCAGTTCTCAGGAAAAGAAAAGCATAAAGGGACTGATAAAGTTTGTGAATTTAAAAAATTATTTTTTAAATTAATTCATTGACAACGAAGGGAGCTAAGAGACTGGCTTTGCAGACACTAAGACAGTGACTGTCTAGAGATATGAGTATTCTGCTGTTCAAAACTGCAACTATGAAAAAGCTCATTTGGGTACAAACATTCAAGCACTCCAACATACACTGTCAACCTAGCATTAGCAGAGCGGCTTCAGGTCGGTGGTTTTAGTTTTAGTTCTGAGGATTTCAAGTTTGAGAGTATTTTCACTTTCATTTCAACAACTTGTCATTGGATTAAAGGCCTTTTATGTTGGGGGTTTCCATGTTCCTTGTTGTTGCTTATTAGTTTTTAAGATTAAACAAACACAAAATAAAATCTGTCTGTAAAACCACCCGTATATCTCTTCACAAACAGCCTTGAGCAATTCAATCAAAAGCAGTTCTAGTCTTAAGAGGTTTAGACTTATGACTACTTACAGGAATAGAATATGTGGATCATTAAAAGTAGGAGAACAGGTTACAATACAAATACAGAGCTTGTTAAGCAAGTGCAAATCCATGTTGTAAAAGTCAGATGACTTTTTAATCTAGCCATGTCTGCTTTTTCCTCCTCTTTGTTACAAACGCTCTTTGACCAGCTCCTGCCGGCAGCCTAAAACCCCTCAAAGTCCATCACAGTCTATAAAATCAGAAATGACTAGAAATCGCTCAGGATGCTTATGTCTGCAAACTCCTGGCGATATCTGTATGAGTATAAGGCCAAGAGGAAAGACCATTTGAGAGTGAGGAAGCTCCAGACACAGGAGAGATAGAGGCTCCTCGGATCAGTGGGGGCTGTGGGACAGAAAAAGCAGGGTTGATGAACACATGCATTAAGAAATCAATTAACTGAGTCAAAAAGCATTAGGGTTGTTCATAATATACTGAATAATATACTGAACATGACTCATTATAAACTAGAAACAGTACAGAGAGAATTACATTGCTTCTGTGTGATGGCCAAAGATAGGAAGGTGATGAAGGCGGCCACTGCCAGAACTGAGAAGAGCACACCAACAGCAATGAAGAACTTGAGGCCTTTGAGCCAGGTGCGCCAGTAGTCCTGCAGGTACATGATGTGTGTGACAAGAGCCCAGAGCGCCAAAACTCCTGTCACAAGACACCAACACACACATTTTCACTAAGTGCATTTTAAAACTGGGCCTACACGGCATCATGTTTAAAAACAAAATCCACCTTGTACTGTATATGGCTGCAGCTAATTAACTTTGATTCCAATTAGTCTTCCAATTATTTTTCGGACTAATCGTAATAGTGAAAAAAACCCAATTTGTTGTCTTCAAACAACTTTTGGTTGTTGACTATCCAGCATCCAGTTGACTATCACATAAGACAAAAAAAACAAACACAAAATTGGTTTAACTAAGTAGCTGAAAATGGAGAATGTTTAGTATTTAAACTTTAAAATTGGCTTCAACCACTAATTGATTCTAAAATTAGTAGCTGACTATTTTACTACAAAAAAAGTTTGGATGCTGTGTAAAACATAATTAAAACTATGTTACTACACAAATGCTAATCATTTCTGACATATACTCAAATGAAAACAGTACAAAGACAATATATTCAACGTTTGACCTCATCAGATATACTCTTTGAGTTTTGTAAATATCTGCTTATTCTGAATCTGATGGCAGCAACATGTTTGGGACAGGAGCAACAAAAGACTGGTAAAGTTGTAGAATGATCCAAAAACACCTGGTTGGGACATTCCACAGGTATATCTTATCTTATCTCAGTTCATTAGTAACCAGTGATAGTATCATGATTGGGTATGAAAGGTTCATCCTGGAAAGACTCGGTCGTTCACAAGCAAGGATGGAACACATGATTGTACGAAGATAAGATAATTCTTTATTGATCCCCCATAGGGGAAATTCAGGTGTTGCAGCAGCACAAGCATACAAATAGATAAAAGTATAAAGTATATAAACATTGAAAAGAGGTATATACATAAGGTATATACAACTAGTTTAACTGTTTAAAAAAAGTATATTCAACTAGTACAAAGTGGAATCTAAAGTGACTTAGTGGATAAGGTGACATTTCAATAAAGCAGCAAATGTAAATAGTGCAATATGAAAGAAGAAGGATATTACCACATGGGCTCAGGAACACTTTGGAAAACGGTTGTCGGTGATTTTTTGTAAATGATTTCAATCTGTTTTTATTTATGTTTTACACACAAAAAAATCTGTCGTGCTGCAATGCATATGGTCCAGATGCTAAAATGAATTACCTTCACTAAAACACTCATTGTGGTGGACTGAATGCTTAACAGTGATGCTGAGGATAATCCGGTCATGTGCACAAGTGTGACCTATATTAGAGCTTCAGATATCACAGAACAGAAATTGAATTCAAACCGATCCTGACAGCAAATAATGTGTAAAGATTTCATGAATGAGACTAAATAAGAACAAACCATCTTATGATATATGATAATGGTGTGCTTAACTGTGTAGGCCCGCTATAAGGATTAGCCCAAGTTAAACGCTCCAATATCTTGTGAAGGAGGCAAATCTACATATCAGAGCAACATTAATATCACAGCTAAAGCTAAAGGTGTGTTAACATACCTGACAGGCCTCCCATGGCCGCCGTCCACGGCTGTTTATAGGCAATGTTCCAGACCAAGAAAGCCGAAAGTCCAACCAGGGAGCCGAAGGTAGCATAACCTATGCTAATGTACACTCTGCTGATTCCCATTGTTAAATTAAACTCCTGCTGCCCAAACGTTTGAAACAGGAGGAAGAGATGAAGGCGTATTTTTAATAAACAGACTGGCGCTAACAAACAGCTTACCGCCACATTATGTAATATCCTTGGTACTAACAACAAGATGAGAGTCACCTCGGCTGAACGACCGAGAAGAACGAGTCACTGTTAGCAAGACTAGCTTTGGAAATAGCTAAATACAAGCCGGTTTGTGCGATTAAAACAACACAAAAATACAATCAGCACAATTTAGGTTTCAAGCTAACAGGCAGCTAAAAAGCGAGATGAGTGTTTATCTGATGTTCAGTGCAAAGATGACACGCTGTGATCCAGAAAACGCTCCCACAGCGGATCTTTGTCTTCAGTCGATGCCTCAACATATTGATAAGAACTATTTTTTTCCGTTTCAAAGGTCTGTTCATGTGCTTCTCTGTTATACAAAACTCTGGATACAAAATAGTTGTGTTTTTTTCTGTGTTCAAAAAGCGAATCTTATGGGTGTGCTCAACTATTTGGCCCGAAGTCATCTATCACTCGTACATAAAATATCTTGGCACAGAGGAAACCGCCGACTCGCCAATATAGCGCCTCTAGTGGAGCAAAGCGAAACAACAGCTTTCGACCCCTGATGCCAAAGCATTTAGATTTTTTTTTTCTTTATGGTGGAAATTGGGTAAGAATATACATTTTTGGTTACATGAAGGCCACAGCTCATTGTATCATTGTACAGGCATTTGTTGTTTAATTTAGTTTGACACATTACCAATATATAAACAAAGATTCTTCATAAGTTCATATGGTCATAAGGTCAGACAGAATGAGAGCATTGTGTTAATAAAAACTGTTAGCTTGACAGAAACAAACCAACAATATTTAGTTGAGTTGCATCTATAAAGTAGATAGTCACATGAAAACATGACCCCAGCTGATGGGAGCATTCAGGACGTTACTCTGTCTGCAGCAAACATTAAAGCATACGATTATTTATTCTGAGCAATGTTTTATGGTTTGTCTATAAATCTAGCAAATGTGCATAATGTAGGGCACTGTAATCTGTGAGCCTCAAAAAGGTGAGCCTCAAAGCTTTCCTGTGGTTGTTAGTAGCTCTGCAGCTGTCAAGGATGTTACAGATGAAAACCACAGGCTGTGGTTAAACTGAAAGCTGTGCAGATGCACACACACACACACACACACACACTGTCTCACTGCTGTACACAGCACATGCCCAGGGCACTCTCTTCATGACCAATCTGAAAGATACAGGAAGTCCAGCAACACTCCCTACGACGCTCATAAACTTCAATAACTGAGAATCGTCCTCAGATCTATGAGCGGAGCAGAGGCTCAGAAGCATCAAACAGCAAAAAGCCTGGAAGGCAACAGGCTGAAGAATCTTACAACAGCGTGCTGGTGGTGAGTCATCAAGCTAATGTAGAAGACTGACAGATTGTTTGCTTTATGATATTGTTGTATAATTATTTTATTTCTTCAAATGTAAAATTGACTTGAATTTGATTTGATATGAGATTGACATATGTCATATCATATCAATTATCATATGTCTGACAAGATTTTATCAGCAGTTTTTGATATAGACACATAATTTTGCACCACAAGCAAGTCATTTATACTATAATATGTTAAATATGTTTTGTTTCTTAGTGTCTTTAACTAAATTCATTGTTACAGTATGTATGTATATATCACCATGTGACGTGCTCATGTGTGCTCCACTTTCTGCTTCAGTCCTCATTTGACTACGGGGTCAAATTAATAAAAAAAAAAAAGTCTCTCCCTGTCTTTGCTAACTTGCCAGGGGAAAGGAAGGAAAAGATGTGTGTGTATCTGTGTGTTGGTGGGGATATGACTTAGGCTACTTTCAGACACAATACAAACTTAAGACCAGGAAATTGGGGGACACTGGTGTAATTGGTGAAAAACGTCATGTCCCCAACTGGAAAACAGTTGATTTTGGGTCAGTGGTAAGGTAAGGTAAGGTTATGTCATGGTTAGGGTTAGACGTGTGCACATGTGTGTGTGTCCCACCAGAAAGGCACAACAAAGACAGCTGGCAAAGTACACATTCCATGGGCGTAGATGTGTTGCAGGAAATCCCACTCCCATTCCCAGAGGAACATACACACGCACACACACACACACACACACACACACAAATAAATATAGACAGAGAAAGAGAGAGAAACGAAGACATAGACACAAACAACACACAAAAAAACATTATCAGTTAGTTTAATTTAAAAATAAGTGCATTAACATCCATCACTAAAACTTACATTTATATAGTTTTTTTTTTTTACATAAACTCTCATTTAGTACTTCCTATTCAAAAACAGAATCAGTTGATAAATTATTTCCTTTATTCCTAAACTAATCATTTCATATAGGATTTACATGTCAGTTTGACTGAGGTTTACATGAATTTCCTCTCCACGTGATGCAGATTGCAGTGCTTCTGTGTTCTCAATAGAGGGCAGCATTTATTTTCTAAATGCCAGACAGGAACATGAAGTGAAGCTCTATGGAAAATAAAGACACCTGGGACCAATGTCACTGAAGAGTTCAAGGTGACAGCAGCCTAGAATCAATCTCTGTGAAATGGATCTTTTTGTTGCTCACAACTGTACAATATAATCTGAACCTAAAACAAGGTCATCCAACAATGTGGCACCGTTAATGAGCTTTCATTTCAATCCCAGGGCCACAAAGCACTTAACATCCTTGAATTTTCTGGCTTTGCTTTTCAGAAATCAATCCTGACATTATCCCCTTCAGTGTAGCTTAACCCTAATGTGATTGAAACCTTTTATATTTGGTACAAAACTACCATTAGTTCCTTGAAACAGTCACCTTTTTGTCAGTGAGGAGCCAATTGAGTGAGTCAATTTGTCAGATACTATCACACAGACAGCAATGTGCACTTCCTTATCAGCCCAACTGTCTGTGTTTACATTCCCTCCGGAGGTCATAAGAAGCAAAACTGGATTCCTTCATTGTGAACATTCTTAATTTGACATCCTGGAGTCCTGTGAGGCATTTGGAAGAAACAGAGAGCCACAGAACTTTAGCCGGAGCACAGAAAACTTCTCAGCCTCACTTAAAACAGTATTTTGGTTTGTTTTTATTGCTCACTTACTTTGGCTTTTGGGAGTGCTGTGACTGGAGGATCCTCATGACTCCACGGAGGTCTAAACTTGGTAAGAAGTTGTTTTTTCTGAGAGATTGCATGAGATATGCCTCACAGCAGCTTCAGAGTACAAGGAGCGCAATTAAATTTCTGTTATGTGAATGTTAGTGAACTTCCCCACTGAGGGACGAATGAAGGAATATTTTATCTTATGCATTTGAAATGAAGGGGGGATGTGATTCAAAGCAAAATGAGTCCTTTCTGTCAGCTTTGTCCATCACTCACTGCATGCACTAAAAGCAGTAATGCCTAAAACAGAGGTAACCTACAGGAGCAACAGGTGCTGGACTTTTAATAATATTGCCTAGAAGAGGCAGTTCCAATCCATTGCCCTCCTACATCTTTCTAACTGGAGGAACAATTGAATCAAAGCATGGGAAACAGGACAGAATGGATGTTCTTGTCTGTGTGCGTCTGGTAGAAAGCCATGGCAAACTGACTCAGTCATTGAGGTCAGTACAGGAAGGGCAGCCCTGCACTAGAACAAAAGCTGGGATTTAAACAAGTCTTATATAACATGTCCAGTCTGCAGGACGAAGTTGACCACGGTCCAGTATTAACTGGAGGTGCACGGGAAGTCAAGTTAAATAGAGGGTCCCCTTGTCCTTGTTTGACAGCCTGCAGATTTACATGAATTTGTTTGGCTTTGATGAATTAACAGATGAATAGACGCTTGTCTCCTGAAGAAAGTGACTCTTACCCTGTTTCTCCATGTTTCACACAGATACTGTTGAAGCCTTCCTCACTATGGAGAACTTTGTCCAATCCATCTGTTCTCCACCAAGACGCTGCACACCAGAGATGGGGGAAGTAAGTCATCTGCTTCTATACAAACAAAGTCAATAAAATCACACTGAACCACACACACATCAGGTCTGAACCACTGACACAGAACGATGAGACAAAATTCACACCTGCACATCACACCTGTTGGTACAATACACAGCATGATGAATTTCATTAATCTATGCAGTAATGTGTGTGCAACAGTTCAGCAAACTGAGCAAAACTACTGATGAGAGACATCAAGTGCTGTTCTCCAACCTTAACTGCTTTCTGCCCTTGAAGCAGTTTATCTGCAACTCCATGTGCCTGTGGACCCGGCTGAGCCAGACAGCTGGACAACCTGATAAGTGTGTGTGTAGAGTTCTGCAGCTTGTGTGGGCTGCTCTGAACTACAGCACTGAACAAACTAGACCACACAGTGCCTGCATGGTACATTATGCCTCCTCTAATAACCTTGAGTCTGGTGAACCTGCAGTGTCAGGTGAACAGTCCAACAGGTGGTTTGTAGGAGTGTTTGTGTGCTTTCATGGAGATTTTCATTGTTAGTTGGGGAAAAAGTTTGGAGAAAAGGTGGCTTTTTCATTCTTTGTCTGTTTGGGGATTTTGTTCACCACTTTTTAAAAGCAGGTCCAGCTTTTGTGCATCTGTGCCATCAGTGAATTCTGACTCTCATGTGACGTGGACACATGGCGTTTTCTTTTCACTCATGTTGTAAAATAAAGGACAAAGTGTTCAGTGTGCACTTGCTCGCTTGCACAAATAAATCAAACACCTTAAATTAGGCAGTAAAAAATGCTGGGGGAGGTCTGTCTGATGACATGTAATCCTGTGCCAAAGAGCGCACACACGCAGCTCAGTGCGCCTGTGCCGCCGGGATGGCTGAACGTTACGCACGCCGTCCCTGCTGAGACAGACGCGTCCAGAGAGGAGACCTGTCCGCGTCTGGGCGCAGGGAGGACATCCACAACCCTGCCCGGATTAGGAGGACAACATGCGGATTCCTGAGTTGACCGTGTCGCCGGATTCAGTGCGCCCTGAATGATGTCTGGAGCTGCCGAGTCCGCGCTCAAATCGTACGACCGGGAAAGTTGTTTGTTCGGTGTTTTGATCTGAAACAAGATGCATCTGTTTCGGAGTCACAATTATCAAGTGTTCCCGGACCGCTACTCAGTGGAGACACCGACCATAAGAGGCATCAGCTGGGTATGCAGCTTTATTTTACTCCAGAGAAATAAAGGATGTAAGAGTGACGGTAATGATCCACCTTTACTTTGATCAGAGGTGGAAGAAGTACTCAGATCTTAGTAGTACTTATAGTAACAATATCACAGTGTACAAATACTCTGTTACAAGTAAAAGCCTTGCATACAGTAAGTACCAAAAGTAAATGTACTCATTAGGCTCAATGACCCATTTTACTTATTATAATCACTGGGTTATAATTAGTGATTGCATTAATGTGTAAGCATCATTAATGTTGCAACTGGTAAAAGGGAGGTTAATTTCATTTGCTTTATGTACTGCCTGGTATTTTAATCCACAATAATTCATCATAATTTATTAGTTGTTTTATATTTTGTGTTGATAATCTTAACCTGCACAGTAACCAGTAGCTAATGTTGTCAAATACATGTAGTGGAGTAATAAGTACAATATTTTCTTCCAAAATGTAGTGGAATGGAAATATAAAGTAGTATAAAATGGAAATACTCAATTAAAGTACAAGCACCTCAACAGTACTTGAGTAAATGTGCAATTGCTGTCTTGTATTGTCTGGTGCCTTCAAGTAATGAACAAGTGTTATTCATGTAGTGACTTTCAATCTTAAGTTTAGCAAATCTCAAACTATATCACAAAGTAAGACCTTCAAGATGACACTTGCTTTCTGTAAATGTCTTGACACTGACGGCCTCAGAAAAGCTATTATAGTCATAATTTGTTGTGCAAGATGGTGTCTGGTGAATGTCTGACACATTGTGGCTTAAGAGCCCAAAAAGCCCCAGTTTTTTTTTAAAGTGACAACCACCTTGCAGAAAATGAGGAAATCACATCTTTGTGTTGAAGCCTTCAGTCTTGAGTTGCAGGAGAGGTGGAGCTGCAGGAACGCTGTTTGCCAGAGATCAGGTGAAATGTGTTTATGTAACAATGGGGTTTAGTTAACTTCGCTTCCTCTCACCACTGATGTGACACAGTTCGGGTCCCCAACACAGCAGTTGCAGATATTTCAATATTGCTTCTAGTTGATGGAAGCATATTTCCCTGTTGTTTTAGCAGCTTGGCTGTGGGGACACAAGAAAGCAACAAAGTTTTTTTAATCAAACTTGGGTTATAAATAGTGTATTGTTTATTGTTCCCCTTCAGTGCTACACCCCCGCTCAGAGGAGGAGTAGAAGAATGCAAAGGGGAGGCTTTTCTTTCCAGGTCACAGGAAGACACAGAACAGAAGTGAGGCTCTTAGGTTCTAAATTTACTTGACTTTTGACCATAGAGAGTTCAAAGACAACTGTAAATCTCTACGCAAATGTCCTGCTGCTACCGGCCAAATATCAGTATTTTACATAAAGTATCTCAAAAGGTTAAATTACAACAAACAGTTATGTTTTGGATCTAGCATGCCAGTTTGACACCTGAGCTGATATGTCAGTCCAACATGCTACACATATTCTCAAATCTCACAGGAGTAGTACTGCACCAAGGGAGCTTGTGCTTATTGGGATTGTCTTACATATGATAAATGACACAAGAAAATTTCCAGAGAGGCATCCTCACCAGGCCAATAACAGGATTTAAACAGAAGTGTAATCTTCAAGTTGACAGCGTACTACAAGCCCCCTAATCATAAAATAAATAAATACATTGGCTTGATATTATACACATGATTATCTTTTCTTTGGGAACATTGTTTGTAGTGTACTGGCACAAAAGCAGTGGAATCCTCCCCAATAACAAGACTCATTTTATGCCTTAGGCTTGATAGAGAGCTGCCAAGTCAAATTTTCCCCTAAATGGTATCCAGTATCTCTGTTCATCGAGGGGTGATGTCAACAATGAGCACATTTTGACTGGCACTGAGGTATTTGCTAATTCCTTCTCTGAGCACACACAGGCAGATACTTATAACAGGGTCAAAACTGAGCTCATATTGGCTCATATCATCATTAGAAGATGCCAGGGCATCGTCTCCCTGTCCTTGTTGCTCTTGCATGCCTGTGCTAAGACATGAAAGGTTCCTAATTGTGTCTGCCTGTCTACAGATCCAAAAGTGTCATTTTGGTCATTTTATCATCACTGATGAAACTATGCTAAATATATGGTTCATGGAGTCCAATCAGTCAACAATACTTTAGAATCCAAATCACAAATGAGCACAGTGCTAGACTTGCAATTGGAGTTAATGAAGTTTGTGAGTGAGTTAAAACAGCTGACAACATGCCATTCAGGATATGATCATGTGATGTAGCTGGCTGTACAGGAGACCAGACAAAACATGCCACCAAGTCTGTCTGCAGAAGGACTGGAGACACAACAGATGTACAGTATATCAGTGACGTGTAGAGCACAGCTACTGTATGTTCGGATGTCAGCCATGCCATGTGATTACATTGCATATTTTAAAATTTTTGCCAGCTGGTCATGCAAGGCAGCACAAAGAAAGAAACTCACACATTATGTACAGGTTCCCATATCCCATTTCTCCTTGCAACATGAGCAACCTGATGTTTAGACAAAGTAAAATGAGGTGCCTATGAAAGAGTATTCCTTCATTTTGCGAGGGTTCAGACAAAACACTAAATGCCCACAAGCTACCAGATCAGGAGAGAAATATTTGATGTTATTAATTGCCTTGAAAAAGGCTTTCGAATGTCTCAGAATTTAATTGACTGAAAACAATTGCCTTGGGAATACAGGTGGACAACAGTAGCTACAAGGGGATCATAAAAACATCAAAACCAAGCCAGAAAGAGGAAATACAACTTAGGCCAAAGTACAGACTTGAGAACGATGAATATTTGAGCATGGGAGCAAGTTTGAGTTAGAGATGGTCTGACATGTAAGTACACATAGTAAGGGAGTCTCCAGAAATAATATATGGTTTAACATATGCATCTGTGGCTATTGCTGTAGTACATTTAATTTAAAAAGATTTTCAGAAACCTCTTCATATGAAAGGATAGTCTGGAGTTAAAAGCACCTTTTTCACTTTACAAAATGTGTGGCAACACGCTCTGTACTTTCCTTTGTTGATGTCTGTGCACCCTTTCCTCCCACTTCACTACACAGATTTTACACCCACCCACATCATATTGCAGACAATGGAAACAGCACGGTTTGAGATAATATATTTGTTTTGACCTTCATCCCAATGAAAAGAAAATAATTTTTCTTTCTATCTGGACAGTCCAGCTTGGTTATAAGTGTTTATTTGGTGTAGCTGGAGCGAGATTATCATCAACGACCAGTCCAGCTAGTTCCTGAGGAATGCGGCTCCAAAGCAAGTTATCTGCTTTATTTCAGAGGCTTTAGATCTGCAGAAATGACTCAATGGTGCTAACGTCTCTCTTTCTCTTCCTCTTAGACTCCGCTGCCAGAGGCCCTGGATTCAAAGGACACTATGAAGCAGGTGTGTATGCCACAGATAGTGGGCTTTGCTACATCACAGCCAAGAGTAATCCAGTGTTCTCGCTGGTGTTTTTAAACTCCTGCCTGAAAGAAGAAGAGACACAGCGTCAGAGGAGTTTTACAACTGTCAGTCAGTGTGGATTGTTGCACATGATGAATGACATTTTTAATACATATTAAAAATTGCATTTTCTATGACCGTTTGTCATTGGGCTTAATATACAGATCATCTTATAGTAAGTCATTTGCTACCTTGATAATTTTTTTATTCAAAACTTCCATAACCATTTTAATAGCAACGTTTTTAAAGCACATATCAGGCTTCTCAACCATTCTATGTGTCACACTGTTGATTATTTAACACTGCCTGGCATAGCCCTTGGTTGTAGTTTCTCTCGTGGTGTACTGACCTCTGCTATCGTCCAGAGTTGCAGTGCTTGCATCCTCTCAAACTGCTGAACTTGTTCTTTTGTTGTTATAATATCCTGCATTACTACTCAAGCAAGTCTTTAAAAACACATTCCTAGCAGGGCAGACAGTCACAAGGAGTCTAAAGGGCACTCCAGGGCTCACAGTTAATTGACCCTCCCCACCCTGCTTGAGTCCTACGCCTCACCTCGCCCAGGCCCCTCTCGCCACTTTATCTCAGCTTCTTCAACAGCATGCCAAGGAGAGAACCTTTAAAACACTGATAGCAGGGTCTGACATGGAAAGTGAATCCAGTTTGCCTTCAGTGGTCTCCCCAGGACAGAAGAAATAGACTTTGAGATAGAGAGAGAGAGGGCATCTTTCAACCCCAAAAGAATCATTTTGTTCTATGCTGGCCAGAGAAGATAGAGGATCGAGTAATCGTGTCTGCAGGAGGCTGGTTTTGTTGACAACATCTTGGAGCTTTGTTTGGTTGCTTAGCAAATGTTGGCCCCAGATTCTAAAAGTCACTAATGAGCATCATACATTCTGATAGCACTGCACAAGACGGACTGTTTTTAATAACCCGTGTTGTTGATTTGGCTCCAACCTTTATATGCACAAGATGTAGTTTCCTCTTTAGACACACTGAATACCATAGTACTTCACCATAGTTGATCACAACCTTAATAGCTTCACATTTAAAAATGCATTTTTCATTTGTGTAACAAAAGTGTGACATTTTGATGACTAAATGACCTAATCAAAGGCCTGGAGAAAGCGTTTTACCCATATCAATGTTGCTCTCAGAAACGTGGAAAAGTCAGGTATCTGCAGTCCACAGAACTCCATTAATCTCCTTGTCAACTCACACAGTGTTCGTCCGTAGCTGCTTCTCACACAACACTGCCCACCAAGGTCACAGAGAGAGTAAGAAACAGAGAAATGTCTCGCCTACAGAAGAGACATACAGTGGGTGACAATACAAATGCATGAAACCAAACCACATACTACACACTAGAAAAGCTTATGACTAACACTTTGAGCCAGGACCAGATTGAAGTTAAAGAAAAAAATACACAGAATAGATGATGTGATTATGTTGTGATAAAGACAATTGCAACCTTCTTTCAAGCAAATGACTGTTCACTCCTGATATATTATGCTATCATAGCTGATAGTAAGCAAACAATATCTGCAGCTGAAAAGCGTTTGAGCAAACTATACAGGATGTAGAGCAGCTGTTCTGGAACTCACTCTGCAAAAAAGTGGGTGTAGTAATTTAGGATCATGGGTAAAGATCATATAATTTTGACAGCTTAAGCGTAAACCAATACAAAGTTGATTATTATACATTACAGCAGTCTAAAGGCACTTTCTGTGTATGGAGGCTCTCGATCGTAAAAAGACCTCAGCAGCACAATGGGCCCAAGTCATAAAATGGGTTATGACTGCCTGTCCAAACTTTACAGCTGGCCCATACATCAGTGTTGGTCACTGCACACTGAGCTGAGTGTGTATTGTACTTGAGAAAAGTGTTTGCTTTGTAACTCGACCCATTTTGAACAATTATCTGCGGGTTATATTTAGAAGATAGCATGATTAGGTGGCCTCTGGGAGCAAAGTGCTGCCGAGATGGCGTAATTTCCTCCTCTCTGCTTTTGATATCCCCCTGTGGTCATTCATTTTTTATCTCCACTGGCAATATATTTCATCCCTTCTTCTGATCAGACTGAATAAATTAAATGCATTTCCTATGCCCGCCGGTAGATGGTGCAAGTTGAAAAGCCATACTAGCTTTTTTAAAAAAACACGTTATGGATCCTCCTGAGTGGGCTGAATCATGAGTGGATTGAACACTCATTTGTTACAGAGGCAGTGATGACTGCAGCTCACACTTGGATTGATGCAATAAATCCAGTTCCATCATTTGTCCTTGCCATCATCAAGTTAGCTGTTACTATAAACAATAATAATTAGCCTAGTATTGAGTTTTACTAGTTATTGAAAGTGAATACTGGGATTAAATTGCAACAAGGTATTTTTTTAGTGCCAAAAAATGCACAGAAAAGTCACAGTATGCCTTTGCCTATATTATAGCAATTCAAACTCTAAGGTAAGCAATAAACACCCAGTCGACCACAGACAGGCAGGACTGGAATGAATTATAGAAACAGAAATTGTTTTGGTTTTCTGCATGTTTACGTGTTGGTCATTTAGCAGCGAGGGTAGGCCCACTCAGTGAATTATTGCTTATGATGTTGTTTTTAAAAGGACTAGGTCAGATCATGGAAAATTGCCTCATCAAGAACATAAATTGTAGAGCTGACATGCATGAGAATGTGACTATGGGCGTCCAAGGGGAAAATGGGCCCCTGGGAATACTGGTGACCCCTAGACAACATAACTCCAACGGGGCACAACAGACGCCTTTGGGCACATTTACTCTGTTGGTGTCTGGGAACAGGTCAATGTGGGGATGATAGCTACTGCTCACAGTAGTTCTTCATAGTTGCACATTATAGTTAGCAGTACCGAAGAACTTGATGAACTCATGAACTCGCATGTGTCTAACATGTATGTGTCATGGCCTCCAGTCCAGGTGAAGGAGCAATGGTGTTGTTGGCGTTATCACGGCACAGGGTCAGTGGATCAGTCAAAGGTCAGCAGGCGTTTTTATATCATGAATGAGTTGCAGAAAACTAGACAAAGCAAAGGGTGCTGGTAGTTTCTGACACTGGTTTCCTCACATTGCTGGTCTGTTTAAGGAGAAAGATGAACATACTGTAGGTCAAACGGTCATTGTTGGATTCTGTGTTCTGCATCTCAAGACCACCACCCTGAGCAAACACTCAGCAGTGCCTTGAGGCAAATCCAAAGAGCAAACAGGCAACCGTCTGAGTCACTCGTGGAATCACAAGACTGGGTGCAGGAGATGTGAGAGGGGGAGTCTAACAGAGAGGAACAAAACAAAACTGCCTACTTTTGTCAGTTATCATGAAAGTAAATATTGTTGGGTTGTAGTTTGAGCCAATTTTTTCTTGAAATAAAAGCAGGGCAAACTGTAAAGCATGAAAAGGCCTGAAATAGGACAGTTGCATTCTAGCCACAAACAAAGCACACTGGTGTTACAAACACCTTGCTTCTGCATCTGTGGCTAACAGGTTTTGCACCCCTGTCTGCAGTCTTTTTTGGGTTTTAGACCAGACAGAGTGAGTTGTGTGTATGCGTGTCTGGGGGTGGAAGCGTGGGAGAGAGGTTCAAAATGAAAATACAGGGTGGTCGGAAAGTGAAAGTTGGTGGTCATGGCATGCCAGCCGGAGTTAGTTGTAGAGGCTGAGAACTCATGGAGGTGTGGGAGAGTTTTACATAGACATTTTAACTCATTCTCACCTTCCTGCAACCCACACGCCACATTACACTCAAACACCCTCAGGAATCTCCGCTCACATTCTCGACGTTCGTGCCATCACACTTTATCTCCATGCTGAGGGGAAATAAACTTGTCTCCCTCTCTTCCACACATACACACTTGTTTCCTCTGCTACCTTCTGTCTACCACCAACACATAACTTGGCTGTTTCAGTAAACAAGACCGCCTGTGTTACACATCCTCCTCTTTTATGTACACAGCCCTCTCTCACTCTTCCTCCGTCTGTTTCATCATAAAAGAGAACATGACTCACATTAATATCTATATGAAAAAAAAAACACTGGTTTAGCTGCTTAATCTTTTTTTCTCTTTATTAAGTTTCTTTCAGATCGTGTCATAAAGGCAGCAAGGTCAGTGTATAGTGTTATGATCGAGAGGAACCCCGGTCTGATCCGAGATAGAAAGTATCACCTCAAAACATACAGGTACCAACACTGGGGATGTGATTTCTTCTACGTTTCTTCCATGTTTCCTCCAATAAGATGTATTTGCAAATTACATGCAAGTTCACATGTTGAATTTCTCCCACAGACAGTGTTGTTCTGGTAAGGAACTTGTGGATTGGCTGATGAAGCAAAATGAGTGCTTGCAATCAAGAAGCCAGGCAGTTGGAATGTGGCAGGTCTTGGTGGATGAAGGAATCCTTGTTCATGGTAAGAACTAAAGAGCTCGGACGTGCATCACACCAGACATGTTTTACTTACCAACCTTTGGTCAGCAGCCAAAATTAAAAACGCACTAATGTAATATTTGTCATGTGTTGGGGGAGCTCATGACTTGGTGTGTACTCAAGACATATGTGGAATAATTCCACAAAATGTCCTGTGATATTCTGGTATTTTTTAATGTATTCTGATAATAATGTCTCACACTGCACTCGAGGATTTCTTGAAGTGCTTGAGTAGCCTGAAATCTGGTGACTGCTGGGGCATTCAGTCTGTTTTATAACTTGTTCTCACTCAGTCAAGTGTTCACTAACCACTTACGCTCTTTGTTTTGGCCACTGTCTTCCACTCCAATCAGGGTATACATGCTCAATCGTCAAATGAAGGGCATCACTCAGAATAGATTTACACTTATTTCCATGTGTCTTGTCATTCTGGAGTTTTTGTAAAGTTACTCCATGACAGCTCAATTCTCCTTAAGGTCAACATTTACTCATTAATTTATTTATTTTTCTTTTACAAATCTGTGTTTTACTACCTCATTTTTACATGATCAATAAAGTTTTCCCCCCTCTGTGTTCTGCCTCAATCAAGTGAAACATGAGTTGAACTTACATGACAAGGACACCCAGTTTTACCGCTTCCAGGATGCCGAGTGTGGCCTGAACCACGTAACAAATGAGAAGGACTCGGAGGAGGAGCTGCAGGAAGGTTTGTCACTGCTGTCTCAGCTGGGTCCCGATGCTCTGCTCACTATGATTCTGCGCAAATGGTCAGTATGTTCAGCCTCCATACAACTATTTTGCGTGAAAACCTGTTGTAGGATTACCTATTCAGTAAAGTCGTTTTCATAGTTATCATATATAACAATCCTATAAGGTTCATACGACATTTTAAAGGAAGCAGTGGGTTGCAGGAAGCAGCTGGATTTTGTCATCAAACTTGTATATTTCAACAAAGTTTTCAAGTGCATCTGTGGTTAATCAAACCTGTTGTCTCCACTGTGTTTAGCCCCAGTCAGAGGAGTGCTGAGGACCTGGAGGTCATCTATGAGGAGCTGCTCCATGTCAAGGCTGCAGCTCATCTCTCCACCTCAGTCAGTCACTATTACTGCCCTTATGATTAAAGCCACTATATGTAGATTGTAGATGTGGAATGAGATTATAACATCTTCTAAATTATTTTAAAGGCAGACCTTCTTTTGTGTAGAAAAGTGAGACAGTCAAGCAATTATACTGCGATTAAGACACTTTACTGCAATGACGATAGCACACCTTAAATTTAGTTTGATACAAGAGCTCCATTTGAAACTGTTTTGCATGAACAGATTTATCCATAAACTCTTTACATTGTATGCTAAAGAACCTTTTACCAGCCATTTAAAACAACAATTTTCCTCTAATGTTTCTACCATTATTGTTCCTTTGTGATAGTCATCATTTATCAGCCAAACCATGCATCCAGTTTCCTCTGATTCTTAAACTACTCTGAACAAAAGAGCCATTAGTAAAACAATCAAACAATGAGAAGTTATCAATGCAGTCCAGGCTCATTCTTGCCCTGTTGTGCTTGTAGGTGCGTAAGGAGCTGGCTGCAGTGCTGGTCTTTGAATCACATGCCAAGGCCGGAACAGTCTGTGAGTGTGACAGCTTTGCTGACGTTTGAGCTCGGGTGGTAGAGAGCCTTACTACATACACACAGTTTCATTGTGGAGTTGCACCATACTGCAGTACACTGATGTGCACAAACACCCTATTAGCATCCCTCCTCTGCACAACATGCCTTTCAGATATGTTATCTCTGCTAAAACATGAATGACATCGGGAATATTCAAACATCCTCGTGTCATGATTGATTCATTACTTCATTGGAGGCAATCAGATCATCGTGTGTTTTTTTTGCTTTTCTCATCTCTCACTCTGCCCATCTGGTCTTGAATATGAAAGTCACACATACATAAGGCCATTGTACCAACATGCCCTGTAAACAGGATGTTCATGCAATTATGATGGTTATTCACAAAGAGACGTGTAAACAACCAATATTGGTGCTGACAGTCTGTTTTTGTGATGTAGTGTTCAGCCAGGGGGACAAAGGCACTTCTTGGTACATCATCTGGAAAGGCTCTGTAAACGTGATCACACATGGGAAGGTAAATCCATTCACTGGTTGCAAAGATAATAATAAATCTCACAACTCTAATGAGATGCCTTGTTGCCTTGGAATTGGATGTTAGAATATTGTAATACTGGAAGTACTGTGTGCACACAGGGCCTGGTAACTACACTGCATGAGGGTGAAGACTTTGGGCAGCTAGCTTTGCTGAATGATGCACCTCGTGCTGCCACCATCATTTTGAGAGAAGACAACTGCCATTTCCTCCGTGTTGATAAACAGGACTTTATACGCATCCTCAAGGTGTGTCTGAGAAACTCATTACTGTATGTGCAGCATCGCAATGCAATTAAGGCAATATGTGACTTTATAAAGCTGCAGGGTCTATTTCTCTGTGTGCACCACAAATTCAGATCCACAAATATGATTTTCTCGTCCTTTAGGATGTTGAAGCTAATACAGTGCGTCTTGAAGAGCACGGGAAAACTGTGCTGGTGTTGGAGAAGAGCACCGACTGGGACGAGCAGGGAGGAGCAGGAAACAACAGCAAGTGAGAAACTCTGACGCACACACCTCTCTCTCGACAATACAACAGTCACTTCACAAGCAGATTTATAATCATTAAGACACTCCACAAGGGTGTGGGCCGATATTGTATCACACCAATAGCATAAACGCTGCCATTGATCATTATAACAGTAAGTGTATACAGATCTTTTTTCCAATGTGGTTAATTTCTTATTAATGGACTGTTATCTCAGAACCAGAAAAGAAATGGACTTCAGCCCTGCCTTGCTTGTTATCGTTCTTGAAGTGTTCGAGCAAACATAAAAGTGTATTAACATGGTGTTGGCCTCCTCTTTAGGTCATTCTTAACCTTTTTTTTCACCTTGTTTCTCTCTAGTTGCACACCTCTGCACACTACAGCCAGCTTCTCTTGTTCTGTTCACTCTATCCAACAACAAAGATTTATTATCTGACGAGCCCAACCAATATTACACTTTTGTACCTAATGCCATTAGATAAGGAGCCCTCAAAGTGAGTTATAAATGAGTTATGATGTAGATTCAGTATGCGCTGGAAGGCAAGGAATTTTATAGTTCAACAATAAACATGTAATCTGTAAATGATTACATCAAATGTTTTGTTCTGGTTCTGGTTCTTTTCTTTGGGGGGGCATAGGTTTAGAGTCAACATATCACAGGTCAATAATAAAGTAATAGAATAAGGTGGTTCTCATCACTCATTTTTTGATTTATTGGTTTATTTAACTACAGGTACAGTGCACACCACCTGTAGTTTGTGTTTGGAGCTAATTAGTAAAAAACACACAAAATTCAGATGTGTTAACTTAAAGTACCACTGTGCCAACGAACAGTCTTGTTCATCTGAAGCACCTGAACAGATGTTACACAGTCACCCTTAAAATAAAAGTCCATTAGAAGTCATTGAAATAGCATATAAGCATGCTTTACATTAATTATTATAATAATGATAAAAAGTAACATTATAATTCATTATCAGGCACTAATTACACTAATGAATAAAACACACAAATGAAGAAGCAGAACGCATGCATGCAGAGCAATACGAAGAGTTTCCTTTCATGATAGAAAACATTATTTGTTCTCTCTTTTTGTCATGCTCTGTGCAGGTACACAGTTATGTCAGGAACACCAGAGAAAATCCTGGAACACCTACTGGAAACAATAAAGTTGGACTCCAATGGAAATGACACTATAGGTGGGAGCCTGCAGGCATCGTGTGGCCTACTTCGTGCTTTATTCAAGATGATTAGACTTAGTCAACATGTTAGTTAACTGTGTGTTGTTGTGCTGCCTGTCTCCCTGCAGATCCCTGTGTGAGCGACTTTCTGCTCACCCACAAAGTCTTCATGCCCTCCAGCCAGCTGTGTGCTGCACTACAGCACCAATATCCTGTGATGGTCAATAATAATAATAGTACACTGCAATGATGCTGTAGATAAAGATAATGTGTACTGCCACTGCTTCTGCTGCTGCGTTTGCTTATGATGATGATGATGTCTGCAGTTCAAAACAGAGCATTTAAAGGTTCTATATATGAGATTTTGAACATTAATATAGCAGCAAACAACTATATGTTATGTAAAGATATAGTGGAGAAACGGTGTCCTGAGCAAAGAATGAAGTCACACTCCATCTGCGTGTATTGTAATTGAAGCTTCTCTGTTCTGTGTTTTGGTAGCCAGAGAAAGAGAGTGGCCTCTCACACAGCATTGTAAAAGCAAGGTGGCAGAGTACAGTTCAAAGCATTCAGCTGAAGTCATTCACATTCAACTGAAACCATCGACCGTGAGCTCCCTACAGCATATTTACATTACATGGATTCAAGTAAGGCTTGAATCAATTGCACTTGGTTGTCGGTCACTCGGCAGATGGAAGAAATAGTTCCTTGAGCTGAATACATTCCCAATGTACAGCGGGGGAAAACAATGCTTCCACACCTATCTCTGTGAATTAAGGGTTTATTTTAACCAAACCAGAGTTTTAAGGGTTTTAGTGGGTTTTGTTTTGGGGTTTTTTTGTTTTTTGTCAAGTTTGAATGAAGCATGTTTTACAATGATCTACAAGATAAAATCACTGTTTTTGTGAATGGAGTCTGGTGGCTTTAAGAAGAGCAATAAAACAGCTGTCTCTGGTTAGGGGACAGGTCTGTCCCCTGGTGCTCTAGAGTGACATCTAGTGGCAGTGAATGTCATATGTAGAACCTTTAATTGCCATGAGTAAATTTGTTTCTGCTGACACAAAAAGTCTTGTAATTGTCTCAAATTCTTTGTTTGTAAAGCTATTTATGTTATGCCCTTTAACCATCGTCGCACATACCAGGCAGAGCTCTCTGAGGGTTCAGATCAGGAGAAGGCTTCCTACATCCTCACGACAAAGCAGAAGGTAGTGAAGCTGGTTGGCCAGTGGGTGGCGCTGTGTGGCCTTTTGCTGAAAGAGGATCCTATTGCTTTGGATTTTCTGGAGGTGAGATTGCAGGCTTGATTTAATCACGTCACTGTGTATTGTATTGAAATTTTCCCATTGTATATTGTTATAAATAAAGAATATTTTATTTATTAGGAGAATCGATAATCATGTTTCTGCTTTTTCAATATCCCTGTTAAAACAGAGGTTGAAGAAGGAGGTGGCAGGTGATTTTCGTCTGTGCAGCATACTGAAAGAACAATTTCGGGAAAGGAGGAGAACTAAAATGTAATATTATCTTATAACATCTGCTATTTCTCAAAGATTTCCACCATCATAAATGTTGCAACATGCTATCTGTCATCTTTTAATATCTTTACAGATTGGAGAATGGATATCAGTCACTGAGCAGGGTAAGCGTCTTCTCATATTCTTTGCATTTGCAGATGACAGCTGGGTGAAGAATATTAATACCAGAGATACATTTTAATGACAGTTCAAATATCACGTTGCTGTCATTTGTCAGTTTAATGTCACTGAATCACTCTGATTGACAGAACCAGCAATTTGATTGGTTTTCAAACTGTGAGGAACCAGTGGGAAGGATACAACCAATCAGAGCTCATGATAAAGGTGAGTAAGGCATGAAGGTGTATACACATGTACAACAATGAACTTCACTTCAATGATCTATATCACTAATGTTGCAACATAGATGAGTTACATCATGTTGTTTATGAGTAAAACATCCACATCATTACATCACGTCACCAATCATCAAATCAGCATATCTTATCTACATTTTGGCTTCTGTCCCTTCTCGGTGCAGTGCTGTATGAGATCTACAGGCCAGACAACAAACCTCTCACTCTGATGCTCCCGGTGAATGCGTCTGTACAGGATGTGATGTCAGCAACTGTCAAAGCTGGTGGAGATCACCTCCTGGTCAAAATGAACTCCACGGGTGGTGAGACTCACATATCGATGACACATCACGTGCATATATTTTTCAGTTAAATTGCCAGTTCCTGTAAAATTGTTAGAATAAATTCAGAGCTGCATATAAATGCAATTTTCAGTCTACCCTTTGAACCCATTTTAGATTTTCTACCGCTCTTTGTCAATTCATTATGCTGAAAAATAACTTTTGATATACTGAATGCACACAGAAAGAGCTCAGTTAAAGCTGGATGCCACTGCAGTCTACACAGCCTTGGGACTGAACGAGAGACTGTTCATCTGCACAAGCAGCCAAATGGAACAACTGGTGAGAAATGGCGTGCCCTCCATACCAATTTGCTTTGTTAAACAAGTGAGGAAATGTCATCAGACATATTTTCATTATCATTATTAATTCTTAAATGCATACTGCTTAATTAAGTGGTTTGGTCCAAAGCCCAGAAAGCCATCAAAGGCACACCTACCACAATTTCCTATCTTTTAATTTTCTTTCTTCTTGTCTCTTTGTCTTAGATGCCTCTGAAGGAACAGCAGGGACCAGAGCGAGGAACAGCTGACATCCTTGAGCAGATGGGCTCTAAAGACATTGCCAATGAGCTCACCAATTATGACTGGGAAATGTTCACTGCCATGCATGAGGTAACTCAGCAGACATGACACATTTTATGTCTGGCCGCAGCATACAAACTGCCTGATGCTGAACAAAGACCAAATTGTTTTTTTTTCACTTCAAATGCCTCATCGCGGCAAAACTCCAACAGTCTATCGTGCAAGTAGAGCCAAAGCTGAAACCAGCATGCAGATATTTCCTCATTTCCACATTGTGTATCTCTTTGATAAAAAAAAATGTCTGAGTCATACTCCTTGGCACATTAAATCTGCCTGCCATCAGATCTGACAGACATCTGGTCCTCCAGTACAACAGTTCCTGCATACTTGACATGTTTCTGAAGAAAAACACATTCATTAAGTCACCTGTAAAAACTCTTTGATTTGCAGATTTCTTTTTCACTGTGTGTAATCAGTGTCAGTGGTTGTGACTCAGTGTCCCTGTCTGTCCAGGTGGAGCTCGTCTACTACATATTCGGCCGCCATAAATTCACTGGCGCCATAACAGCAAATCTGGAGCGCTTTGTGCATCGCTTCAATGAGGTGCAGCACTGGGTGGTGACCGAGCTGTGCCTCTGTGAAGACCTGGTGAAGCGAGCCATTCTGCTCAAGAAGTTCATAAAGATTGCAGCAGTGTAAGAGTTACTTACATGAAACCGTAGCCATGTTTTGATGTCAATGTACGTCAATCAGTCCACCACTTTGGTCCAGACAGAATCTATTCAGTCATTGAATATATTGCTGTGAAATTTAGAGGATGAAGCCGACAGACTTTGGTGCACATTGTTAGTGTGAAACCTAATTTGTTTCTAACCACGTGTCCCCTCTGCCACAGATTAAAGGAGCAGAAGAATCTAAATTCATTCTTCGCTGTGATGTTTGGTTTGAGCAACAGTGCAGTGCACAGGCTTTACAAGACCTGGGAGGTGAAATGTCCCTGAATGCAACAGTCATGAGGATAATATATTGCATCACTATTTACTAAAGTCTAAGTCTGGAAATGACACATTTATGTTATTGTCTATTCCAGAGAATTCCCAGCAAGACAAAAAGAATTTACTGTGCTTATGAGAGGTTGATGGTAAGTTATCCTGTATGTTCCTCTTCATGTAATTTTCTTCTTAATAATTTTGTGTACTGGCGTAGCATAATGGTGCTCTGTTTATTTTCTGCTCCTGTTAGGATCCATCACGCAACCACAGGGCCTACAGACTGGCTGTGGCCAAGCTCAGTCCTCCCTACATCCCCTTCATGCCTCTGCTGCTCAAAGGTAACAGATCCCAGCGTTGTCGCCTATAAAGCTTTGAATGTGAATGTCATGTAAATAAATTCATTAATCAATGTTTTCTGTCTCTGTCTATGCTCAGACATGACGTTCATCAATGAGGGAAATCCAAACTATGTAGACAAATTGGTCAATTTTGAGAAACTGGTAAGACAAAAAAAAAGTTTTTCTAACGTTTCGCAGCTTGGTTATTTTCCTTAAAAATCTCGTCCTCAGTATGAGACTGACTTAAAATGCTTCTTTTTCCTCCCATTCTCACAGCGCATGATTGCAAGGACAGTGAAAATTGTACGAGGATGCAGAAGCCAGCCTTATGGTAAGTGAACAAGTTGATCTTGTCATACAAGTCGCAGTCTCCCAGCACAGGCAAGGCTATATCACTTGGTTTTGAAATGATGCATGTAGGATATATCAGGTAGGTAAACTTCTCAAAGTCAAAGTCAAAGTCAACTTTATTGTCAATTCTGCCATATAGATGGGATTGAAATGCCTTTTCTCTTAGATCCCGGTACAAGCATGTAGGGCACAGTAGAAAAGCAGAAACAAAGAGACCAAGAGACTTCTATTTTTCCTCTGCAGTGCCGTCATCTCCACAGAGGGGCCTGGCAGATCGGATGTTTCTGGAAGGGCCTGCTACCCGCATATCTACATGTAAGCTACATCTACCATAACATCAGCTGTTGTATCCAGTTGTAATTCCTGCAAGCTAAAGAATTTTTCTTTTCACATTGTTAAATTTGACATTGTGGCAAAAAATGTCAAAAACGATTTATTCTTCTCGCCCAGACTCGGACCACGCCCTCCCTCTGCGGAGTCCCAGCAACATCCGACACTACATTCAGAACCTGAAGGTGATTGACAACCAGCGGAAACTCACACAGCTATCAAGGACAGCAGAATGCTAGTACATCAACCTGTGGATGTGCAAAGAATGTAAAACTGTAGAACAAATCTGAACCAGAGGATGGACTGTAGCTGGATGAACAAAATGTCCACACCCTCTGCAGATGCTGAGTATATTCATTGTAATTCAAGGAGCTTGGACATTCATGAATAAGCTTTCTGTGCAGCACCACATCAAGAGTGAAAATGTACTGTGCGCAGAGTGATGACCTGCAATGCTGAACTAGAGTCCAGTTCTGTGCCCATGGGACTTGTGGGACACTTTTTATGCAAAAACAGGCCTTACAGAACACCAGTGTATATGTCTCTGGGTGCATCAGAGTTAATACTGATCTCTTCACAAAGGTAATGTTACAACATGTACAATTAAGCAAAGTATGCCTCTCTTTGGTGTCAACATTCATTTATCTGACATTTTGTAAACTGCTGTCTGTGGACCATAAGAACACACATTACAGATACTATTTGCCATAGCTAATCACTTTAGGTCAGTTTTTATGCACTAGTATTTTCACATTAAAACTAACATATTGCATTGGATAATTTTTTGGCAACTAGGCCACAAACTGACATGCATATAATTTCATACTATGATTGTTTTCTAAATAAATTATTTTTTCAGTCAAGTGTATTTAATGAAAGCACCAGAATTTGTAAAAAGGGAAATATTTTTATTTGAAGTACAAACTATAACAGATAAAAAATTGATCTTCAAAGACCCTCCCCTCTTTCCCCGCCTGACAAAAATGTTCTCCCCAATATGGGGTGAGAGAAATTCACAACAAATCACTTATCCTTTGAATTCAAAAATGCTCCTTGTTATAAATATGTACAACTTCTTTTTGGAAGTCCTGGAGAGATACAATGGGCTAAGACATGTTTTAAAAAAAGAAAAAAAAAAAGAAAAAAAACCCAGTGCCTTCTCCTGATGTAACCATGGAGGGAGTAGTAAAATGATTCCCTGTCATTATAAATAATGGGTGGACATGTTCAGTAAAGACTTTTAATACAATGTGAAATGTTTTAAATCAATTATCAAATGGTGATTTTGTGGACCATTTGATAACTAGTAAATCACTATCCAATAACAGGGAACATGTGAAAAAAGCAGGATGAGGCAAACAAATGTAAAACACGTGGTTAATATAATGTTTGTGTTTGGACAGGTGCAACAGCAGAGCATATAAATTATCAAACTGTGTCAACACACCCAAGTTCAACTCAGATATGTTCTAGTGTTTGTGTTTCTGTGGTGTAAAAGTCAGTAAGATTAGAAAAGTGGTCCAGCAATGAAGTGGCGAGTACATCTGAAGTGGGAAAAAGTCTTTTTAAAAAGTTTCACACTTGGTGAGAAAGCAAGTGAAAGTGAAAAGCCAGAACCTCACAAAGGACTTAGTGGATGTGCTTATCACATACTTTGACACAAAAAGTTCTGGTTTCTCACATATCAGTCACAAATAAAACATAAAACAAAAGAAAGCACTGTAATATTAAAAAGAGTGAATATTAATATTGCACTTCCAAACAACATTTAGTTCCCAGTGCATAGTTGTTACCCTTTATTAGAGGTACTAGACATCCTGTTGGACGCCAACATCTGGATGGCAGCCTTCATTTTTTTTTATATCCACTGAGGTTTTAATTATTTTAATCGCTGCCATGCAGTGAAACAAGTCATCCTGAATACTGACTGTATTTATGCTCTCATGACTAAAAGTAATGTAGAATGGCTTAACCTCAATTATCTCAAACTACAGAGGTGATGGGGATAAACAGGACTAAGCACTGGGAAATAACCAATTCATACACAAAACAAACATTCATAAATATACCATTCATACAAATGCATGTATGCATGAAGTCACACATATATACGTACATGCAAGCACATACAGCCCTAACTGTATCCCACAGACATTAAGTATTTACATTTAAGGCACATAAAATCTATGTACATGACAAATAAAAGAAACCAACACAAAGCATTTTAATGTTCAGTCCCTGTAGCCTTTTGGTAGTGGGATCACTTCAGCCACTTCTCTTTCTAAACATGGGCAACTTTTACTCAAAAGACAATCAAAAGTACAGTATCTCACAGTAACACGCACTGTAAGCTGAAAAAGGACCCTTCATACTCAAAGAGTGATGATCCTGCCTGCTCTCAGACTAAAACTCTCTGTCAAGGCTACAGCATTGCTGATTGTCCCGTCTTTGGTTCAAGACATCACTACACCATGGCCATTAATTCTGTGGTTTCCCCAAAGCGTCATTTGCTTGCACATGGTCTCCTTCTGGTATGAGCCCAACCCAAACCGAGCAGGAGTAAAGACGGCAAAATATGCTTCAGGAGAACACCACTTTTTGTGACAGAAGCACCACACGGCTTCAAGCCTAATGTGAGGTTTCACAGGTCTGTGGTGGTTCCAGTCCCATCCCAGTCGACTACAAACACAATGACGATGCCAGCATTGGTAACTCTGTACATGAACAAACAGGATTTAAAACAAAGTGATCAGTAGGAGTCAAAATCAGAACTCAAAGGAAGGTCAGTCAGTCTTAGGTGTCTTTGGAATTATATCAGTAGATTTCCTTTGAGTGCAAAAACAACTCAACCCAACCTGAGGCAGAGAGAGATCATTTTCATGAACAGGTGAAAAACATCCATCCATGCATTTTCTATGCCCGCTAATCCCGTTCAGGGCTGCGGGGTGCTGGGCTAGCCTATCCCAGCATGCATCAGGAAAGAATCAAGGGAACACCTCAGACAGGTCAGGGCTTAAATAATGTAAAACTAAAAATGTTGCGATGAAAGCTGAGCTATTTAATAGATTAGGTTTCAACATAATCATGTGGCCAGGTTAATATTTGCACCTGAAACCTGTTAACTGATCTTCTGTCAATAAAATCATGTGTTCAGGAGAAACCAGAAGAATACTTTCAGGCCTCAGCAGGCAGCATAATTCACAGCTCCTGGATATCACACGCTACATGTGGCCATATCCTGTCAGAGGCAATGAACACATCAGAAATCATTAGCACCAAAATAAGGCAGTTAAAAGGGTATTACAGAACTCCCCATCGCAAGAATCCACAGAAGGAAAGCCAACAGGCATCTCACTGCATCTGCAGGCTGACGGTAGCCTGCACTTCCTTTGCAGTCACTATCGTGTTGTTGAGTCTCAAGTCAGCTTTAAGGCATTGAGAAAAAGTTCTATTTGGTAATAATCCCAACCTGCCAACAAACAAGACATAAATTAAAAAAAGAAAAAACAACATTCATTTGGCTTGGAGATCTTTGGATTTTTGTCTTCATCTAGTGCAGCACAGTGGAGGTTCCAGTGGTCTCTCTTTCGCTCAACTCTTCAACTGCTTTCTCTGATCCGCTCTACATGTTCCATCGTGTTTCTCCGTTGCAATCATATGGCCAGGTACTGTGGTTCTAGTAGATCTGGTTGTCATCTAGGCCTCAGAGGCAGCCTGTGGTTTGAGTTGTGCTTTCTCCATGGCGGTGCCGTAAGGTAGAGATCGCTTGAAGAAGCCAAACTACGAAGGAAAACAGAAATTAGAAATTAGCACAAATCTAATCAGTTGCATTTAAATATTCATCTTTCACTACAAAGTAAATCAGTATTCAAGCATTTTAAAATCCTAGTTTCGCTGACCTTGTATAGGACGTAGATGAGCAGAGCCAGAAGCAGTAAACCAGCCAGAATGGCCAAGATGATGATCCACAGAGGAACGGAGTTTTCAATATCTGGCTTGTTCCACACCACTGGTGTCACCACCTGAGGACGAAAGCACAGTTTAACTCAACAAAGAAAATGAAGATAATCTTGTATGAAGTAGGCCCACTGGAATGAATGGACTAAATAAAGAAAAGATCTTAAATACCTTTTTGTGTCCACTGGGAGAATGTTTAGGCAGGATGGCATAAGGCATCTTCTTCACACTGTATCTGGCCAGGCACTCCAGCACATATTGCTTGTAAGTTCTCTGAAGGAAGTAAGAATTAACGTTACACAATTGGATTCAATTTGCATGCAATCCACTTGTCATACACAAGGTGGCAACAAAGACTGTGTGCTTATTCCAAAGAAACTCCCTTCAGCATTCCTTTCCTATGAGAAGCTGTGACACCAGATAATGAATTTTCAATGCATTCACACATATGCCTTGTATTACAGCATGCAGGCGGTGGTAAATAGTGTGCAGCTCAGACAGACAGGCAAACAAAAAAAAAGTAAACTCGTAGAAAATGCAGTCTGCACACCCGGTCTGCAGCCTAGATTCTGTTAGCAACTGTTGTCCCATTTGTTGAGGCAAATATGTGAGACTGTGCCTTAAGAACAGATCCAAAAGCAGTGCTGGTGCCAAGTCAACACAAGCAAGTATATGAGACTGATTACTGATCTTTGCCAGCTGCACATTTGATGTTTTAGATCTCAGTGTTTTCTTTATTAATGAAAAATGTCTTCTTACTTCCTGCCAAAACCTGACATGAGAAAATACTGTACATAGGCGCCAGTGGGAAAAGACTAATCTATGATGCACAGCTTTTTCCTCTGCCATGCCTTTGTCATCTGCTGGGAACAGATGTTCGTGTACAGTGCATGTCTAGGCTCAGTTTGCAAGGCAAGGATCATCTTCGACAAACCTCAATGAAGGTCTCTGCCCAGATCCGGGAGCGCACTTTGAGAATGGCAGTTGTCCCCTTCTCCAGCAGACCCACGTTGCACTGGAGCATCCAGCACTCCGCATTCGAACAGGACTACAGGAACAGAAAGAAAGGAGTTAAGACGATGTTGATTAAATGTTAAATAAGTTTTGTTTAAGTCATTCTCATATTATTCCCATAAAACTTCACATGGTCACATGACTTAAATGCAGGTGAAAGTCATACATTTAAAAGTGGGAGAACAGATACTGTATGAGAAGGACAAATAACAGTCCTGTTAATGCAGGTCCAATAAATATAACAAAGAGCCCAATGTTATGATCTCTATTCCATGCCTGCTTCAAATTAGATTGAAGGAATGTCATGAGACTGTAAAAATGCAGCATGCACCACTCTGCACATTATTGCCCAACCACTAAAACCAACCCATTTTCTTTCAGGACTATAGAATACACAGCCTTAATTAGATCGCCATAATGCAGCGTGGTATGTTTAACATTTTAGAACACGTGAACAGGGTGTTTTAGAGCTGGTGCTGGAGCTCGACCACCGACCAGACTAAGTGGTTCCGGTGGGAGTTTACTTATTACACCAAGCAGGGCAAACACAGGAGGAGAAGAGACTACCCGCCTAGTTGCTTTAGGCTCAGCATTAGACAGACTTAATGAGGGTACTCAGACAAACAGGGAGTGTATCAGTCCACTTCCTCCTGGTAGACCTCCCTGATGCCCCAGGGTACCAGGGCCACGAAGGTTCGTGGAAACGACACGAACATGGACCAGTGCCAAAGATGCCTCAGACCCAAGTTCCACATATTCTCTCTGGTGGGATTATGTGGTCAAGATCTGGATCTTGTGGGGGCGTGGAGGCTGTTCCCACAGCTTCATAAAATAACAGTCTGGCCTCACTACACAGTTGCTGTACACATAAAGCCAGTATAGTTTGACACTTTGTAAAAGGTGCTGAAGCAAATACTCGATCAACAGACAATTAATCTGCCAACCTTCAGGCAATTGATCTATCAACCAAACAACTGTTGGTTCCAGCCTCTCGAATCTGAGATTGTTCTGATTTTTTTTAAATTTTATTAAATTAATCGCTAAACCTATTTGTATTATTTTTTTATAAGGGATGTGAAATAAAATTTGCATCAAAAATATATGGTACCACTGGAGTTTTTAAGCTGTAACTAATGGTTTAATAATGGTTAATACATATTTTACTAATGCTCTGCATATCAGTTAAAAGCCATTCATTAGAATAGTGTTTTAGTTTGCCAGGTTGTAAAATTTGGTAATAATGCAGTTAGAAATATTAGTTATCATTAACAAATATACTTTTCAATAAATTATCAAGTCTACAACACTTTGAGCAGAGATGTCTGCCCTGAAGGGGCAAAAAACAAAAGTGCAGACGCAGGGGAAACGGGAGAATAGGGTCCTTCATGCTAACGCGTCATTGGACATGCTTGATAAACGAGCACGGTTGAGAGTGACAGGCACACGGACAAAGACCCCTTTGGTGGTGGCAGGTATCTACAGATGGAGGCTGAGAGAGAAGCTACCTGCAGCTGGGTGGATCAATAAGGCCACTGTGTGGGGGCTCAGGGGCCTCACAACACACAGAGCTGAAAATTAAAGAGTAGTCTGTGAAGTAAGCAGTGCATCACTGACAACAAGCCTCCCGTGTCCCATGTCTTCTTGGCCTCTCCACCCCTCCACCACTACTAAAGGTTCTTTTATGTTAATCACCACATGGGGACAAGCCTGTGCCCTCTGACCCCTTCCTTTTAATGACATCATAACCCAATTAGTCAATCCCAGGAGCCTCATATAAGATCAGGGCCAGTGTCACCAAAATAGACCCTGACCTGCACACTTAACTGAAGGAAATGCAGCAAAATATATTGTTTAAAGCTTTTGTTTTTTCTCTTCAATACAGAGTCCTGACCTGCTGTTAACTACATAACCTTGTTTACCCTTTACTGTAAACTCAATTGTCTCATTCGCCTATTTCATTAGACTTCACCTTTTGGCCTGATGATGTTCATCCATTCATACAACATGTTGTATTCATAGAACCTGACAATTTCCCTTTAGCATCTTACCAGGTTAGTCAAATGAGTGAGTTGATTCTTGTGGATGTCCCTCCTTTCAACATGGTGCTCATTTGCCTTCAGTGCCAGGATAGGTGCTTCTGTGGATGTGTGCTGGAGCTAAAGGAAGAGAGACGACAGGACACCACCCATTAGGACAACAAAGACCTCACCAGGCAAAAGAGCACACCACCCTTTCTGTCAATGTAAGACCTAATGTTAGCGTGACCCCGAGGCTTTTTGTCATTAATCAAAGCATGTGAGCTTTACTCCACATGGATTCCCTTGGAAATATACCATACTTAGCAATTCACCAGGGGAAAGAAAACATTAGAGCACAGCTAAGACAGATGACCACTCAAAACCCTACTCAACATCTGTCAAGATTTAAATGTAAACACAAACAACTGCCACGAATTCCCAACATGGTATAAGGGGTCACTGGATGTTGAAGATGAGTGAGTGTATTGCTGGGCGAGGTGGTTCATCAAGCTGTGCAGAGCATACGGAAGAGCTAGAACTTCAAAGCGGGGGTGGGGTAAGTGTCCTGGGTGGGGCTGAGAAGCTGGGAGGAGGAGGTGGGTGTGGGCCAACCAACGGGACGACCCAACTGTTAATCATACAGCAGGGGAAATAAGTATGCAACATGTCAACATTTTCTTAATTAAACATATTACATACATGAAATTGAGACCAGACACTGGTTATTACCTCAATGAAACTACACAGAAATTCTAACATTCCAATCCAAAAAAAGTTGTCCAAAAGAGACCCTTCAATAAGATAAGAGATAAGATAAACCTTTATTCGTCCCACGGTGGGGAAATTCACAATACAATGCCTGTATAAAGAAATTAATCTCTCAGAGTGTTCAGGTGGGATTTTGGTCCATCCTTCCACACAGACAGTCTTGAAGATTCTGGAACCAATTGTCTCCCTTGCAGTATATTTTGGATTATTGCTAGAAGATCCACACACATCCCATTCTCATTGTTGTGGTTATTCTTCAACAGATTCTTCTCATTAATTTCCTGGTACACGGGTCAATTCATCTTTCCTTCAATAATTTGGATTCTGCTAGTATGATGAGAAGACAAACAGACCTACACCATGATGCTTCCACCTCACAGCTCTGTAGATATGTTATTTTTAGGGTCCTCCAAACATGGCACATTGCATTGTTGCCTAAAAGTTAGATTTTTGTCTTGTCTGACCAATAATCTACAGATTTCTCCAAATGTTTTGTGTGCGAACTTGAAAAGGTTCAACATGCCTTTTCTTCAGTAATGAAGTCTTCTGGGGTGCTCATGCATGGAGACCATGGTGGTGGAGTGTATTGCCTTTTGTTTTATCTGTGACAGCTGTACCTGCTGCTTCCAGGTCTTTCTGGAGCTCTTTTTCGAGTGGTCTTTGGCTCCTGGGCTACTCTTCTGTCTGACTTTCTGACTGCATGATTGAAAATTTCATGAGGTGCTCTCGTGCATGGTTGGTTGATGATGGAGTGATGTTCCTTCCACTTGTGGATAATGGCCCCAGTGGTGCTTATAGGAACATTCAGGAGTTGAGACATCTGTCGGTAGCCAGTGCCAATGTTGCTTAGCACTGTTGTTTTGAAGGTCTTGGGAAAGCCTCTACTCATCATAAGAAGTTTCTTGCATGACACTTGGTAATGAATGATTTGTTTAGTTACATTCAGAGGTGGGCAACCCTTTATCAAAGAGTGGAAATACTAAATATCCAACTTGCACTAACCCAGCTGATTCTAATTAGCACAGGTAGAAGAACTAATTACTGGAATTTAGTGTTTTTTCTTACTGAGTTCAATACTTCTTTTTTCATGTAACATTCAACTTTATAGCACATAACTTTTTTAAGGATTAGAATGTTACGATTTCTTTATCTGTGCAGTTTTATTGAGGTAACACCAATGCCTGGTCTCAATTTAATGTGAATAGCTGCATTGGAAATAAGTTTAATGAAAAAAATGTTGACATGCTGAATACTTATTTCTGACTTATTTCTGAATCAGTAGGAGATGCTGAGTGTCTGATTTAGCCTCATTTGAACCTGAGAGCTGTGTATCTGCACAAGAGACACCTACTTTGAGGTGTAGGTAGTTCATGTTTTTGTCGGCAGTGCAGTTGATTGGGCCTTCTGTGGAGAACTCCAGGGGGTAAAGGAGGTTGTGACCCTGGACTCTGAGGGGGCAGCGCAGCTCAAGTAGGGTGTGGCTGATCCGACTGGGCCCGTTGTTCACCAGCTGGAAAAAGGAAATGAAATAGGAAACTTTAGTATGTGAAGCATTTCAAGTGCAGCTTGATTGATTCATACTTCAGCTTTAGTTGGGAGGTTGCAACAGATTTTTTTTTCCAATTCTGAAACTTTCATATTTGACATATTTTCTTAACAAATAGGTCACCTAAAGTAGAGCACTGTTAAATATCAATATATCAGTGAAAGTAGATCAGCACAGCCTGAGAATAAATCACACTGCGTAATCTGGAGTACATGTTCTTTTGTTTTCCTTTATTGCTGCTCTGGGAAGTGGACTTGCTTTATGAACATTAGGATGTGCTTTCCAACCCAATTCAGTCATCCCCAGTGAGTCTACACAGCTAAGAACATGGCTGATTACCTCATAGATATGTTCCACTCCAGGCCCGACATCCTGCTCCACCCCATAGCTTTTGGTCACCTTCCAGTTGGCTGGCGGGAAGAAGACCTTATCTGGTCGAGACACACTTAAAAAGAAAGTGGGGATGTCAGAGCATGTGTCAGGAGGCACGGGAGAGTTAATGAAATTCCAAAAGTTCAAATGAGGGAACCCAACACTCAACTCACCCCTGCAGAATGACCTCAGCCTGAACAACCACCTCCAGCTTGTAGGGTACAACCTCACTGTGGGAATTATTCTCATTTTTACTGTGGAAACAAAGAAAAGGAGAAAAAGATTCTGATTAGCTGATGTCATTTGAGAGCTGTGGAGATCAGCAATACTGAATCAGAACCCACACACAGTCTATAAACCGTTGCATGTTGACATCGACATTGTACCTGCGAATCTGCAGCTCAAACTGAACAGTTTTGTGTGTGTCCTTCAGCCGTGGCACTGTGAAGCGCAGCCCTGCCCACAGCTGCAAAGATGAAGATCCAACATAATCATCATTATCATTGTGTAAAAAAAAAAAAAGTTAGATACACAAAACATAATATTTTCCATTCCACTATCTAACAAGTAACAGGGAAGAAAGAAGTACAACCCCATTTCCAAGAAAGTTAGGATGTGTCCAACAAAAATAAAACAGAAGGTGATTATTTGCCAAACCTTTTTGACATGTACTCATTCGAAAACAGCACAAAGACAATATATTTAATGTTTGGCACATGTTTGTATAAAGGATATTACTACACGGGCTCAGGAACACTTTGTAAAATTGTTCAGTAAACACAGTTTGTTTGTAAATGGTTGCATTCTGGTTTATTCGTGTTTTACACAGTGTCATATCTTTTTTGGAATTTAGGTTGTCAAACTAACTATAAAAACTCTGTGTGGGTTTTATAAACTCCATTACTGTACTGTAAAGGACTCTCAGGCAGCCATTTCTCCCTTTTTTACTCTACTCATCCTCTGATAGATATGTGATGTTTTTGAATGTGTCAGCCTGTGACTTTGTCTGTCCAGCAGGCAGATTCATTAGATGAGGTCAAGTCCAACATGTGGCTGAGAGTTCTTGCTTTGCCCTTTCTTTATTTTCATTTCAAATCTATTTTTCCACAAAAACTGGTACATTAAGTCTCTTTACATCTAACCTCTCATTCACATCAGATCAGCAAGGTCTGAGACCTTCCCAGAGAACAAGTGAGCAGAATCTATGACAACAAACCATTAAAATGGAGAAGTCTGTCTATCTCTTCCAGTTAACATGCAGTTGATGGTCTTCCTCTAAAGACCTATTAAAAGCATGCCCGCTCGTGATTCCACCATTAAAAATGGGGAATCTACCCAGCAGGGAGCCGACGGCACAGATGGAGTTTGTATTTCCTGTCACAACATTTCCTAACACATACCGACTTTTCCTGTGCTGTTCACACCCTATCTGGGCATGACATACAACTTTTTCCTACAAAGAACAGGAAATCATGATGTTGTTGCAACTGTTTACCGCATTTAATACACTTCAGATGCAGTTTCCTACAACTCTTTAACTCATTAGACATTGAGCTAAAGGAATGAAAACTGCCAAAAGATGGTGTTCTTACACTGGTGCCAGACTTCATTGGGTTCCCCAAGTCACAGCTGAGGTATCGGGTCTGGTTCTCTGTCTCATAGCTGCAGGTCAGCTGGGTGAGACTCTGAGAAACAAGAAGGCAAATTGGTCAAACCACAGCAAAGAACATCATTGAGAAAAAAGACCAACAAATGTAATCATGTCACAAGAGGTAGATTAGTTGCTGGGGGTTGTAGGTTTTCACTGGGTATGTTTCTATAAATATAAACATTTCTTGTCACCTCATTATTGCGGGCAATGCCGCTGTAGTCAGCTTCAGGGGGCAGCACCACATACAGCTCTGCCTCGTACGCCCCTCCCTCACCCTCATTCCTGGCGTTGAAAGTCAAGGTTAGCGAGTTGTCATCACCCAGGTAGACTTCCTTCCTGTTCCTGAGGGCCCAACCAAGAAAAAAGTGATTACTAATAGGGTCGATGGTTAGGTTAAAAGGTGTCAGGACTCCTTAGACAAATCAATATGAATTAAGCTGTATTATGCTGTTATGGGTAAAGTGACATTCTTTGTTTGTGTTTGCTGACAGAAGAGTGGGCAATAATTTTCTAAAAAAAATGATTAACCAATACATCTTCAGGCACTTGGCATACCTGTCCATCTCACAACGCCCCTCCCCCACGAAACGGAAAATTTTCCGACGTGGTGATAAAGTCATACAGGCTGTATAACAGAGCATAGGACTGTTATACACCTCCCCCTTCCTGGCTCCCTCTCACTCCCTCCACCTCCCTCCACCTCCCTCCACAGCTAAGAACAATGAGAAATTCCATATGGAGGGCCACACAGATGCTTTTAATTATAGCCCGATCTCATAAAGCAGTGCAGGAGAGCGAGAGAGAGAAGATTTCTGAAGCTGATCCTCTGCCGGCCCACGAGTCAGTTGTGCTCTGATTTTAACTGGCGTTGCACTTTTAAAACCAAACAAAGGCTCAGAATTAGAAAACTCCACAAAACCTTAAAGCCTCCCTGAGGGACCCTTGGTCTAACAGGTTATGTGTTTTTGGCAGTGCATTAGAAGAAACAACACTGCAGGAATGATGGACAGTTTTTTTTTTCTGAAATTCCACTAAATCATGGCCATCCCGTCGACCCCTCTAACTACTATTAGGCTCCATTAATTTACTACAGACCAGACAAAAACATCAGGCTATTATTCTGATTGCACTAACCACGCTTTCTGTGGCTCAATTTCTGGGGTTGCAGTTCGATGGATTGCGGCACAAAAGCGCACTCACAGCAGGTTGTTCCATGTGTGATTGATCAGCCATACTTTTAAAGAAATGGAGGCAGATGGTAGATAAATATAGGAATGTGAAATCAAAATGACAGAGCAGAGAAGGGCGCATCAGGGAGGCTGTTATTTTTGAGAAAAATGCTAACAGATTTCTTGAATCAAAGTGTGGCAGGCAGGGTGCTCCTGACAGCTTCAGGAGCAGGCGAAGTTGGGACTCTGGCCCAAAGCTCCCATACTTTCCACCCAGATACCTTTCATCTCTCCTGTCTTTTCCCCTTAACTGTTGGTCATAGCACCTGCAGAGCAGAGCCGCTTCCTGTTTTCAGAGGACCGTGTACCTCTACTCGACTGCAACACTGCGGCTATTAACAGCCCCCGTCTGGTATTCTAAGCTAAACAAAGCAGCTGAACAACAAAAACAGCTGTATTTACGCTTTCGTGCTCAAATCCAAGGTCCCATTTGCAGAGGTAGACATGTGAGGTGAAGAGTTCAGCGTCTGTGACCGTGTTTACAGTTAACCATGTAATATCCATCGTATTTTAATATATTTCCTTAAAACCATATGCTCAGGGATTTTTAGAAATTTATAAGGAAATGAACAGACTCACCCGTGGACTGCCAGCTTCAAGTCAGGAACACAGATGTTGTCCTCTCCACAGTCCAGCAGAATCTGAGCCTAAAAGATACACATTGGGGGGGGATTAAAGTTTTAATACAAATGCAAACTGTGATGTATCGGATTCTGACTAAAAACACACTTCTTTTGCATGTGAAGAGAATTAGGCACACAAGATAAATCAAGTATCTGTTTAAGGGAGACAACAGGATGAGTGTAGCAAGATGCGACGTGCGGTATGACTAATACATTCCACCCCTGCCTCCCGACCACCACCCAACACACACTAACACACACCTGCACTGCAGTCCCCTTTATCTACAAGACATCATCACAGTGTTGTGGCTCAGAGGGATGATGACTGACTCAGTGAGGTCATGACAGGACACAGACACACTCTCCTCTGAACCAGCTGTCCCCGTACACACACACACACACGCTTTCTGTTTGCAACGTAAGAGAGGGAAATGATGAATGAAGGAAGAGCCCGGGCCCAGAGACCGTGCCAGAAGAGATACTCCTGTGGAGCTGAGCACAAAGCTGCCTGCTCCCAGCTCTCACCAGCGTCCCACATCACAGCACTATGCGGCAAACCGCACTTTCACCACATGCTACACCACCCAGCGAACCGCAGCAGCATATGATCATATGGAGAGGGAGGAGCCAGAGACATTGGATATCTCTGTTGACCTGAAAAGCAGCAGTGGGGGTTCAAAGATTACAGTGGAGGTAAAGACAACAAAGCAACAGAAACACTGGTGGATAAGTGGATGACCGCTGAACGTGTGGCAGGGCAACAGCAGGGAAAGCCCTGCGGATTGCTAAATTGCATCCTGCTGTGACTGTGACAGTGTGATGATGCTCGTGACGATGAGGATAATAAATAGAAATGGAGGAGGAGATTAGAGAGAGCCAAGTGTCCCCCTTGTCATTACACCATCCAGTGGCTCTAATTATGCACACCATGGTAACCACCAAGCTAACTCGGCCACATGTGCACCCTGGTCTATATGAGTGCAGGGCAAGAAAATCATGTTTGCAGGCCCATCGCTGTAGTTAAACAACAAACACCTCAGCATGTGACATAACGAGGGCATGCACCATGCAGTGAAATCAAAACACTAACTTGGCAAAATGAGTAGAGCCCATTTGATCATCTGATCAAATTAGTGTGAATTTGATCAGATGTTATTTCAAGAACAAAGAGGGCACTGATGCACAATTTCAGTTGTTTCCAAGTTCTAAAAGGTGACAACAACTGGGATCCTTTCTGGTTTTGCATAAATGTATGCCTTTCTACAAGATCTGAGAATGATGGCAATTAATGGATCCATCATAATGCCACAACTCTTCTTAGAAACATGTGGAATATGTTAACAGTAAAGAGAGAGTGAAAATGTGCTGAGCACATAAACCATCTCTCATTCTCACTCCTGCTCAAAGAGGGTAAGAACTTGGCAGCGTCATTGAAATGTTACATGGCCTGCCACACATTCTCGAAGCATATGTGGAAATCAATAGGGCATCATGTGTCTAATCAAGGCCAAGGCTGCGGTAAAATAGTCACCCTTTGCTGTTTATACACTGGTACATTCACACAGTCTAAAGCAAGATTAATGAAATATGTTGGCAGGCTGACACTACTCCCACTCCCCTTTAACACATACTGTATACACAGATCAGGATTGCCCTCTTTGGGTGTTTGGTAAAAAAAGGGCTTTTTCAGGTTTAAGGTTGACATTTTAGCTCAGGCTTGCCTCGAGGTCTTGGTTCAGTAACAAACCACATCTGTTAGAGGCCCGACAGCTTTGATATCTAGGAAGGACATCAATGACAGGGTTCAGCCTGGATCCAACAGGAATAAGATAGAAACACATTAGGATAGAGGAAGAGAGAATACTACGCTGATTGCCAATCCCCACATGCTCCAATTCAGTGGCTGTTGCCACTCACACATGGTCCATGCTGTGCCACAGCTGAAAGGATGCCCACATGTTGAGCTGACACTACTCACTGCCAGAGGAAAACTGGCAAATTGCCGAGAGATTTCAACCAGATGGGCAAATTGTCTGAATGTGCCACACCCTAAAATGTCTACCAACCTCCTGTGTCTGCTGCTCTGAAATGAGTCACCTATGTCCCCTTATGCAGCCAAGCAGGCCGAGAACAATTCTTGCTGGGACACTCCACTGTACATATGCCTCACATTTTCATTTTGAAAACAGCTTTCCAGACACCTTGGACCTCTTCCCAGCAGAGTAGTTTAGAATTTACGTTAAAAAAGAACAGACTCGCTCTTTCATCAGGGACAGGAGAAAGTCAAAGAGTAGCTGGCCGGTGATGCAGGGAATGATTTCTCAGTGTGGCGGATACTCTTATCATCAGTTCAGAGAGAATGAGTAGAAGCAAGTCTAAGAACCATGTGTGCATTATTAAGGATAATAATGTGCCATATATTGATGTTAGAAGCCTTGTAGATCACTCCAACGTTAGTTAACTGTACTGGATAGAAGACTGGAGAGTTGCAGTGCAAAGTACCTTCTGTTCAATTACGTTGGTGGTCTGATAGTTGAGGATGGGCCGCAGTCCGTGGGAGTCAGCTGCAGCTTTTGGATCTAAGCTGAAGTTCAAGGCCACATAAATGGAAGAGAGTTTGTCCCTGAAGTCTTTCTCATCCTGCAGTCAAACAAACACATACCAGAGTCAAAAAAAATCTGTTCAAAAATCTCCCAGGATTTAGGTTTGCATCATAACTGTAAAATAAAACCATGTGTTCATCATATTTTTTAGAAAACCTGACTCAATCCAAATGTTTTTTGATGAACTGTGATTATGATTATCACACAGACTTAAGTCACAGGATGAATAATCACAGTCATAGAGGTTTTTATTAGCAAGAAAGAGGTCATACTCTTAGGTAGATCTTTGTGTGGTTGCATATACGCTCCCCATGGCGCACAGTCACACTCCTCTGGAGCAAAGGCTGCTGGGAATCCAAGAACAAAGCCCTCTTCACTGCACCTTTCTGCTTGTGCTTATGGCTATCAAGCTGCACCTCCACCTGGAAATCTAGAACACGAAACATACAAATGAGCATTCATGGCATGATGAATGTTATTGATTCACGTAATGACAGGTTTAAAAAAGACCTCCATAAATATTCCGAAGCGCACACAGTGCAGTCAATGTAACCTAAACTTAACGGCATGGGGAACACTTGTATATAAAGGAAGGAGCAATTAGAGATAATAACTAGGGGTTGATAGGAAACATGACTGAGCACAGACACGGTTTGATCATTAAAGGTGGATCGCAGAAGGTATTTGGCCTGCTGCACTCCCTTTTTTGTCATAACAAAATCCAAAAAGCTACAATACCTGCCAAAACACTTTGACCTACAAACTGTCATAGATGTAAAACATTACCACTGGTGGCTTTTTGACAGTTTCCTTACTCGTAATAAAGTGCAGATGTGGAAAACTGGCTCACCTAGGATGCTTGGTAGGTGCTTCCCTTCAGCAGATATGCAGAAACTCAGGTTGACACTGTTTTGGACAGACAGGACAAGGACATGATGAGGGAAGCATGTTCCTTTATGGCAGAAGTTCAGTACAAATATACTGTACACACAGGACACCTCACTTGCCCTCGCTTGTTCTCTCACTCTCTCTCATGGACCACTTTTCTTGTGTCAGCTCCTTACATGGTTCACATTACAAGACACTGGGCGTAATGGGAACACAATGAATAATATGAAAAAAATGTTTGGAGACATACTGGCATCTGATCGCTTTTTACTCCCCCCCATAGCATAGTTAAGAAGGGTGAAATTGGGCAACGGCTCGGGTTTCAGAGCTGACTAGTCAATGGCTGTCTATATAAGCCTGAAGCTCTCTCCCATGACATCAGCCGCACAACACAGTGCTGTTGTCCAAAAGTCTGCAACCCCCAATCCTTTTACTAGTAAACCCACACAAGAGGCACAGAGCAAAAATTGGAAGAAAGGAGAAAGGAAAAAGGGAGAGATTGTTGGAAAAAACACCGGAAAGTGAAGAGAGGTGAAAAATGAAACAGAGAGACACACAGGGTACAAGGACTTCTTTCGAGGAGTTGTAATAACTTCGTGTATATGCTCCTGTTTCTGCACGACTCAGTGCACACACTCATGAGAGTCTACGTGTCCTGATGTTTCCCAGCTGTGTTCCACCACCAAACAATATCTCATTCAAAGCAACAGCAAAAACCTTCCAGCCGCTCCTCTCCAGCCCTCCTTCCCATTATCCCTTGTGCTCTCTTTTCACCCCCACCAAAAACACCTCGTCACCAGGCAACATAGTGTAATCAAGACACATCTGTATACAAGAGTTTCCTTTATGGATCAGGATCTGGAAAGGGGGGGAAAGCAGACACGTGAGCGCAGTGCCAACCATGTCGAGCACAGAGCAACTGTCGTCTGTTTCCTCTCGGCTTTTTCTAGAACTGAATACTGTGCAAATTTTTGAGGAGGCCAAAAACGGCTAACAATGCTGCTATTCAGCATGCTATTTCTCTGCTCTGCAACAGAAACACAGTGATATGAAGACATTCTGAAAAGAGGTCAGATAAAAGCAGCTCCGGTACAAATTAATGCCGTGACTGCTGATGGAAAGGATATTCCTTATCAGAACTTCCTGCCAGGATAAGTGTGTTTATGCTTGTGGGGGAAATGGGGAAGCCCAACGTTTTGCTGTTGGGTCAAACAAATACCAACAGTGGAGTACTACTGAAGCTTTAGTTCAGATCAGGAAGCTGAGATTTGCTACTGAACAAGCAGGACACTCACCAGGAAACAGGAATACTGGTGTTTCCATTGGTGACCATGCAGTTTTTCTCCTCAGGGTTGATCATGGTGGGGTAAACTGTCAGAGAGGCAGTGGTGTTAACTATCGGCCGGGATCTGTGGGGGTAAAAAAGAAAGAGAGAAAGTGAATAAGCAGATTTCTCACAATGTGGAACTATTTCTTTAAACAAATAGACTACATGATTACATATATGTTCAAGACAACATACCTATAGAGAACTGCCTTATCAACACCAAAGGCACCAACTATGAGATCTGAGGAAGTAAAGAAACAGAGTTAGAAAACATATTGGACAGATAAAAAGCTAATGATGGTCATTGCATACTTCCAACCTTAATCACCTGGGTATCCATTAATGTCCAGGTCCTTAGCACCTCTGAGGGCAAAACCAAAGCTGGCAGGAATAGTCCCAGCAGCCCACTGGCCAGTGATCACCTGAGACGGCTTTTCCCTGAGTCCTTCTGAGTATCCATTATAGATGTAGACCAGTCCCTGCTGATTGTCCCCTCCAAACGGACAGCTGATAGCCACATCTGCCAAAGAGCAAAAGTCAAGAAAAATATTATTACATAAATTTAACTTTAATACAGGTAACATGTAGAAATAACAATAAATCATGATGCTAACTAATTTTATTTTCATTTATTTTTCCATTCTTACCATTGAAACCATCCTGGTTTAGATCTCCCAATGATGCAATGGTGCTGCCAAATCTCCCAAACACCTGGGTGCCTGTCAGGTGAGGTAGGTGGAGCTCCAGGTTCATGGGGCCACGTTGTAGGTAAACATAGACCCGACCCATCTCTTCCAGGCGGCCATCAGAGCCTCGGACCATGAACATGGGAGCTCCTACCAGCAGGTCAACCATCCTGTAGACAAGAATGGATAATCACAAACTCATTTAAGCAGAGACACATCGGCGCCTGTAATGGGCTGTTGGTAGCATCCAATCTAGATTCTGCCAGCCAATTATCAAGAAGAGCAAGACAGGGGCTACTACTCACCCATCACTGTTGATATCAGTCGTTGCCACTGCATATCCAAAATATGATCCCATCTGTAAACAAAAATGTTTCCATGACTTTGGCCATTGAAAATCTCACTGTCAAAAGGCATTAATCATCAAGATTTGGTTTGTTCTCAGATAATACAAAACAGTCATGCTACTGCAAACTTGCTTTCGGCATTACTATAAAAAAAAAAGTAGGCTTGAGGGAAACATGAAGGCTTGATGGGTTTTACAGGTTCAGCCCAGTTTCTGTTCCAGGTCAGGTTCTGTCATGATCCTTAGTCTAAAAAGCACAGGCATCATAGAAGCTGTTTGAATTGCCTGAGTGTAAGCAAATTCACTTGTGATTTTGTTTATTCAGCTGAGTCAATCATCACTGTTTAAACAAGGTAAGTGCATTTCTATTCCCAGAACCATTTGCACAAATTGCCACTGCACTTTCCCCTCAATAATTGAGCTTTACAGCAAACCACGAAAAAGACCAAACTCTAGTAAAGAGAACGTCGCAAAGGAAATTATTTTTGCTTACACTGACTCAGCCAATTAAGAGCTCTCATGAGGAGCCGAGCAATGAAAACACAGAGCAAGTGGAGCATGAAGGAGCTTTCTGTCGAGGGCAAAGATGACTTACCTGCTCACCAGTGTAGTTAATCATGGTCTTCAGATCTGTACCATTCAAAACAGACACCTGCAACACAGCAGCCACATATGGTGAACCTCTTTTTATATGGTCTAACATAAGCACAGTCTCTGGTATGGAATCACTGGAAAGCCCAGACCTCTCATTCTAAAAGCACCAAAATGAGAGCGATGATCAAGCTTTCTTACCGAACCATAAAGCATGAGTCCTTTTGGAACGCCAGCCACAAAATCTGAGAGGTGCACAGAGAGAAGCAAAGATTTAGGAGGGAAAATATATATACAGGTCAAGCCCAGCAGGGGATAAGAGAATTCCAGTATTGACGACATTTCCAGCTCAATAATCATATAAATATTGTCGTTGACTTCAGTTTATGTTCACTTCAGCTGTGATGTTTGCATTGCTATGAGACTTTGCATATATCTTTTATGTCCTGCACGCCTCATCTGAAATCGGCCATGGGGGAGCGTATCCTGTTTTATTGACTTACCTTCTACCTGATCGCCACTGAATTCCCCAACAGCAATGGAGTAGCCTGCAGGCAAGAGTACAGACATCAGCCTCAGCTTGCATGACAAACAAATGCAGATATGTGTGAATGTGCAGTTATCGTAATGGTCTACATTAGCCTCTCTTACCTTGGTAGCTGTCATCATGTTTAGCCTGGGCCTGTTTGGTCTGGATCTGGCTCTCCACAGACTGCATAAAATAGCCTGGGTAGTATGCTTTGATAATGTCCTCCTTGGCTGCAGAGATCACCTGACCTAAAGTAAAACCAAAGAGAATTCAAATAAACTTGGAAGGATATTTTGAGGCTTTATGATTTTCACATGGTTAATTGGCATGTCCTACATACCTTGCCAGAAGTAGCTGCCTGGTCCTCCCAATACCACTTTGCCATCCTGAAAGATAAAACCTGTGAATTACTACGATGAAAAGAGAAAAGATTGTTTGGATTGATGGTTCACCAACAGGAACATGGTTATTACCGTTGTGAAGTCAGCGCTGAATCCTCCCTGACAGTAACCTTGTCCCTCTGCATTACTGATCTCTGAAACACAGAGTGGAAAGTGTCTCGTGAATTTTTTGATGTAACAAATATTAAGTGAAAAAGGAAGATTCTGGTTTCAATAGCATTACACTACATCATCTAATAATATTGAAAGGAAATCAGAGGTAAAGACAGGTGGACAGGTGACAGTTACCTGTACGGCAGGGAGCATACTCCACAAATTTGGTGAAATTATGGGCTGAGAGGTAGCAGGTTCCTGTGGCATCAGAAAGGGGAATATCCTTTTCAGTCCGCCAGGAGTACAGAGGAGCGCAAGCCTGGGGTGGAGAGGAGGGCGGGGATATGTGGTGATGAATTGGGTGAGGTGGGGTAGGAGATGTTTTTCCAGTTGCACAATACACCAGTGAACTCAGGAGGACACCCAGGCTGAGGTCAGTGGTACATCTGGAGCAGGGTAACCACGTAACTCAACCCAGGTCACAACCCTTACTATCAGACCAAACACTAGGCTGCTCAACTTTGATGTCACGGGGAGGGCACAAAACATTTCTTTACAGTGTGTCAAGACTGGAGGTGAAAATTGAACCTGAATGACAACAACTTAATGGACAGTAATCTGGGGGACAAATTTCAATTTCAACAAAGAACATACATATTCCCCCTGACATCAGATTGAGACATCAGTTGAAGTAGAAAGTTTCTCACAGCCATGTGGCCACAGGAGGCTGAAAGCCCCAATCATAACAATGGAGAGCAGCAGTGCTGTGGCACAAAGCTGAAACTCTAGTCCTTCTCTGCCCCACCCCCAAAAACATCTCTGAGAGGGTCATCTTACCAGAATTGTGTCACCATGAGAACGCACAGTGGCGCCGAACCATTGGTGAGACTTGAAATCAACCTGATGTTCTGTGTTGTTCAGCAAGACAGTGCGATCCCCTGAGGAAAACACAGGATAATGTCACTGGTTAATAGCAGTACAACAAAACATGCATTGCATTCCAGTTGGACCTTGAGTATCCAAATTCTGCCTTCCCTTGGAAACATCTGGACATTTGGCAGAAAGCAGGTTTAAAGACTCCAGTTACAGTATTTTTCATTTAAAGACGACCAGGGTGAGAATTTGAAAAGATTGCTGTTTGCTACTCCATCACTTTTTATTCATTGATAGTTCTCTTCACTGGGCCATGTTTGGACTGGACCGGCCTTTCTTAACCTCACTGACCCTTTGTTCTGTTTGACCACCTGTCCCCTAACGCTGATCTCCCACTGCTACGCTTTGAGAGCAGCAGGTGACATGACATATGGTCTGGGGAGTCAGGTTTAAACACATCTTTATTAAAGGACAGATGTTACATCTGTCCCGCAATGGAGAATGAAACGCATCACTGTCATATATCTCATTCCCTAACGGCTGGCAATCTCTAAGTTAGTGTTGATAACTAAAGTGCAAATGTGAGGTGAAGAGCAATCAAAGCAGTTCTGAAGAATCACTCCACCCTTGCATTTCCTCTGTAAACTTCAAACCACAGATGTGTTGCAAAAGAGCAGATCAGTATCTCTTAAAAACGGATGGCTGATAGATACTGCAAGAGATCATGGTCTATGTGAATGTGAAGAAAGCAGGCTGTGTGTCAGGCCTCTCTGTCCATGCTTGTCCGCCCTGAGTCTTTATTCCCAGCCAACTAGGCAGCCTGGAGCTGCTCTGTGTCTTTGTGGAAACAGCGAAGGGGCCGGGGTCCAAGGAAAACATACACACTCTGGCCCAGCTTCCTCTTAGCAACCTCTCAGTCATCTCTGTTTAGGCACACACTTCTGTCTCCGTTTTCATTTTCAATATTATCTACATCTTCTTCTTCATTTTTCTTACACTATCTTGCACAAGTCTCCATGTCTATATAGCCCTTTCTTGCCTTTGCTTTTTTGGAGTGCTGCTTTCCCTCATCCAAGACGGTAAGCAGAGATTATAGTTTTTTAATAACCCAACTGTATTTCTGCTTAATCTCCATCACTGGGCTTTCCTGCTAATGTTATGCAGCCAGCCCTGCTCCCAGTGTGTTAAATAGTCAGAAGTGTGAAAAGAAGTGCTTTAGCCATACAGGCAATAATATGACCAGCACTTCAAACAGCTTCTTATGAGTTTGTTGGTTTAACTAATCTGCCTTAGCTGCGCTGTACCCTTTGTTAAAGCATACACCTTCTTAATATTTTCATTACTCTGGGGTCTTTGTTTGGATAAGGCCAATGCAAAGTCACCAAGGAAAGGTAGTAGCTGAACCATGACTGTGTTGGTTTTGAGTTATATTACAAGGCAACCATAAGTAGCAGCCTCCTATAATCCATACAGCATATCTGTGATCAGTTATCTGGATCTGGATAAAAGAGAGAAAGCACACCAATGCAACCGACTAAGTTCTCACATGGTAGCATTCGTCACAGCATTAGTTCTGTGTCACTATAGCGGGTGATGAAAAGTTCTGTTTGTTGTCTGCGAGGTGACTGAAGGCAGCCAGCTGGGAGTCACATGAAATGCTTTCAATGAAAACAGAGGAGATTCAGAGTGGCGATAGAGGGAAACCCAGTGAAGGGCCACAATGGCATGTCATCTGACTGACGTCCTCCGGGAGGCTGGTTAGAGCAGTGTGCTGATGGGACATGGTGCCCAGCCCAGTCTCTCCTGGGACCAGCAGGAGTGTGGGGGTCTGGAGTGCATCTATAAACTCACTCTCATCTTTGAAGTGTGTGTGTGAGGGGACAGCCATTAGTGGGGTTAGAGTCTCTCATTGTGAGTGTGTGTGTTTTTGTGTGTGTCAGTGGGGTCCAAGACAAATGGTCAAATTCACTCATCACATCAGCTGCCCCTGTGGGAGTACTGACAGCAGGAGAACAGAGGAGAACAGAGTGGAGAAACAGGGCTCTGGTTTCTCCCTCTTTCCTCCTTCCCCTCACTCCCTTTGACCCTCCCTCCCATCCTGTATGTGCCCCTCTCACACCCTCCTTCCTGCCCTCTCTCCTCTCTGAAATCCATAGAAAGGCCCTTATCTCAATGGAAGAGGAAGTGGATAGGAGGGGGGGCTCTGGCCATTTTGACCCAATTAGTTAGGCTAATTAAGAGGTTATGTGGCCTGTGGGTCAGAGCTCAAAAATACCAATAGACAGGGAGACCAATGACACTACCCCATTATAGGAACATATTAGTTAGCAATAATCTAGCAGCAGATTAGATATAACATAGCAGCATTCAAGTATTCATAGCAAAGTTTTTTTAAAATGAAAGATTCTGACTGCCAGCATCTTCGCTGAATGTTTTTTATTGCTTGACCCTTTTCTATCAGGATTGGCAAGAATAACAAAACAAATCCCAGCTACAGTGAATGAATTGCAGCAGTAAATGTCACCCATGCAACAGCTGTTTGGCATGGCCACATTTGCATGCACATGTCCATGCAGTGAGTGTTCCTCCATTGTATGTGGTTCTGCCATGATCCAGATGTCGGAACCAGGCTCTAGCTCCTTCAAAGCCCCTTAAAAAATATGAAGGACATTCTCTGACATCCTGGGGGACTAACCTTCGCTGTGAGGCCTCGCTGCTTGCACATGACATCACTCGCTGTGGCCTCCAGCCAGGACCCGTGGATGTGCAACACATTTTATGTTGCAAGAGAAACAGTGCAAAAATAGTGGAGCAACGGGTCCCAAGCAGCAGTGTCCAATAAAGGAATGTTGTTAAACCAGGCTTGTGAAACACTCAGTGGAATATTTCTCCCTATTGCGCATTATGGGCAGTAAATTTAAGTTGGCCTACAATGCTAAGCTTTGATTTATCAGGAAGGAAGCCAAAAGTGCTGCAGTAACGGTCCCACTATGTGCAATCGAAAAGCAAGTAACTGCACAGCCTTTTTACTATGATTGTCCCTATTCTCACCTCGCCATGACTGCATTGTGCCAGACTGGCTGAGGGGTACTCTGTCAACATACTGAAACATGAATCTATTCATTAGACAACGTCACTGACTTCCTCGTGTTCACCCAAACCACTTTACTTAACTCCGACTCAACTGGAGTCCTTTTGTAAGGACTGGTGATGTCTGCTTCACCTGTCATACAAACAGGACATGTCTTTGTCCTACCTGTTTGTTTATTGGTTGCTTATCTCCCTATAGCTCCTGGGGCAAGACAACACAAACACAACCTAGGGGAAGGGAGGAGTATCTGTCAAAAACCTCTTCAGCATCCCATTATTCTTTTCATCCCCAAAGAGAGAACACAAACAGGAAAAAAAGATCATCCCGCATCCAGGAACCAACGTAGGCAAAGACAGTTCAGTGGAGCGGAACACTGACGTCTGATCCAGACCTGCTGCTGATGACGGGAGCAGAAAGGAAATGCTTTGATGGCTTTAAAAGTGTATGTAGAAGCAGAAAACATCAGCAATTTTTAAGTTTGAACACCATGTTCAGACTCTGCAACAACCAGGTATTCCCAAGTGGATTGCATAGTTAAAAATCATTAAGTTACAAAAGCTTTTGTTGAAGGTTTGTCTTCCAACCAAATATTGTTGACAGTACAGATGTCAGACTTTCCCAATAGCTCTCTCATAACGCTTACCTTCAGTATCAAACTCAATGGTGTGACAGTCTGATTGGCTGAGGCTCCATGGACAGTAGAAGACGGATCCTCCCTCTGTTACATTGACCTGCCTTGTGTTGGCCTTTGGAGCTCCTATCACCACACTCGCACTGCAAACGAGAGAACAAAAAGAGAGGCAACTTGCTGTAAATCTAACGTTACAAGTTTACCAAACCACATGATCCTTATAAACCTGAAACTCTTTACCAAATCGTTGCTAAAGGTTTGTACCTCTCAGCCTGGCCTTAATTAAAAATTGCATTCCAGACCTCCCACTCGACAGCTTTAAACATGATGCTGTACGCACATTTTACCGCTTAGCGAGCTGTACTGTGACTCAGAAGCAAAACATTTTAACAGGTTACAGCACCGTTTTACATAATCACATACAACTAGGAGAAACTGCTGCAATGACATGTTCACATGTGATGCTCACAGACGCATTCAGTCCACTTGTGCAGTCAGACACACAAGGAGAAACGCTCACAGAGTCAAACATGTATCCCTGTGGGGCTGATTCAACAGGAAAACAAGAATGCAGACAGGCTAAGTGGAGTCATGCTCTTGTTTCTTCAGCTGTGGCACTAAACTTCCATGTCCTTGGAGCTACACTGTACAGCGACAGGAAGGGCAGCCGACCACTTCAACTGACACAGAAAGAATCATTGCAGGGAGGTTGCAGGTGAGCACAGGGATAATAACATGTAGGACAGTCTTCAGAGATGAAAGAGAGGAAGAAAGGACAGTGAGTAAAGACATGTTAATGGAGAAAACCAAGATTTGGCAAGTTGGAAGAAAGGCTTAGCCATTACCTCATTCTGGACCCACTTGACCTGACAAGCATCACAGACACAGTTGCTTGCATTGATGTGGGTAAAGGAGGCATGGGACCATTGAGACCAGGCGGTCTCTAGGGGGCTCCAAAATAGGAAGAGCACACCCTTTCCTGGCCCAGATCTTCCAATAGTGCACAAACGTTTACATTTTGGCTAAACTTAGCATCCTGCCCCCAAGGGTAACTACTCAGCAGGGTCCAGAGGAAGACGGGGAGCCAACACGAACTAAAAACCAGTTAAACCCTGCAATATTTCAAGGCCTTGTGATCCATGATAATTAATCCCACTGAATCTATCTATTACCTCAGAAGTGGGCCGGGGTGTGTTGGTGGTCAGTACAAAGCTTTCAAATCATTTCAGCATCTCTGGTTTTGAAAACACACAACTGTGGGAGAACAAAGGGAAGGCCACAGAGCAGAAGTTATGAGTTTAGTATCACACCGTTACTGTGGTCTTAATACCCCAGAAGAGATCCAGTGCAGTGCCAATTCCAAATGTGGAGCAGAAACTCCCGGTTTGTGTTGGAAGAGAGAAAAAGAAATAAACCGGGCCGACTTGGAGAGCAAGACAGTTTATGACCAGATATGCAGACGCAGGAATATCCCAGTAGAGCTGCAGAGCTCCACCTGTACGATAATCGAAATCACAGAGAGGCTTCTTGGTCAGGGATTCTCACAATGAGACAGTTGAGGATCTCCCTCTAGCTGTCTCAAAACTCTCACACACAGATATGCAAACAGTCAGTAAATATTTAACACCAGCAGACCACACTCTGTTAATCTGTTCCTGAATACCAGGCAGCACCTGTGAGGCCCTCAGTTTGAAAAAAGACTGTAAGAACAATTTCCTGTGTCGAACATTAAGATTGTAAAAGTTTCAGAACAGACACAAGAACAAAGGTCAAATGATGTTTCTTTGGCAAAAACCCTTCATAAATAATCTGAGCTCAAGCACGTGTTTGTACTAAACGACACTATTCCAGGAAAATGTACACACTAACAAGGCCAAGCAAACTGGAAGCCGCAGCATCTTTTGTTGAATCAGATCTGAACGGAGTCCAGCTAAAGTTGGCCGTGGCAACGTTTCAAAGCGAAAACACACAGGAAATAACAAAACAAGCAGATCATGCTTTAATCAGCAAGTTGGCAGTTGAAGTGGGTTTTCACGACCTTGCACAGATACACACAGTTGTGCAGACACACACAAACACAGGTTGATGGCAATCTGAAAGTACTGTAAATGAGGAAGAATTAGCATTTAATGGGTCTTTATCTGACAAGGATCAGTCTAGTTCTAAACCAGCATTTCCCCGCCCTACACCTCATCTGTTATCAGGGTGCTCAAAAGGTAAGGTTTTTGTATCACTAGCATTTAATGAAGCTCAAACTGCAGCCAGCTGAGTGCTGCATTACAAATTCCTTTGTAAAAGTAGGTGGAGTGTGTGACCAGCTCTTGGGTATGCAAATATATGTAATTGGTAAGGGGGCAAGCGATCCTCAGCTGTTCTGTTAAGGACAGACTCATCAGGTTGCATCCAGGCTGCTGTGGCTTAAGTGAACCTAGACAAAAGACCGTTCACAGAGGGATTAAAAGCAGCACTTTCACAGGTTTGATAGGGATCACCACAGGCAAAACTCTGGATACAGAGGCCACGACCAGTCTTTAGTGACGCTCACTGAAATGTTTTGGCTACTGAGAATTACACCAATCCTCACTTGCTCATTTGTCTGTTTCATGTTGCCATGGACAAACAGCAAACCCATTTCACAAGAGCGAGACTTGAGCAATGTCCTGGTAGGGGAGAAGGCGGATGAAAAGCATTAGCGGCTTCACCATGTCTAGCATAGTCAACCCCACCAGCTGCCATACAGCAGCCACTAATGACCTCCACCACCCGGCTGAGAGTTAAGCATTAATTAAACTACTGTAAATGATTTGGGCTGCATGTGAGGAATGCATAAACAACAGCTTCACTGCAAGCGAGGACTGGGTTTGTCTCATTTGAAGCAATCAGAGGACATTCTACAAAAAATCTCCCACCACACCATAATTGCCAGACTGTAACCAGTATTTTATGTGGGGTTGAGAAATTAGGGGTGATGCAGAGTGCTGGAACTTGCTGATGTGACACTATGGTGCATAGCCATTGCTAATAAGGTCTATGATGAGGTTACAGAAGGAGGCTGTCACAGGCCAAATTCCTCTGTTACCCCCCACCCATTCAGCCCAAACATTTATCCTTCCATTCCACATTTAATTGTCTTCCATCCCAGCTGCAGAGCTGATGTCACTTGAACACTCGAAATTAGAACCACTATAAGTAAGAAAGAGAGAAGAAATCACAATCACATTTGTTAAGCCTGCCCATGCCGCTGCATTCACGGGGGGGGGGGGCAGGGCATGGAGTTTACACGGAGCTACCAACACATGCTTGAACACTGGAATGGTTCCATATCAGTGGAGGAATTCAAATGCAGTGACCTGATTTGAGCCAGAGGCAGCACTTCACCTTCACTGCTCTCATTCCAGCAACAGAGGAGCAGAGCACACCAAAATACAACCCTTCTGCCGCTTCGACTGGAGAATCGCTGCACCCACATAATTAAATGGCGCCTGAATCAATGAGGGTGGAAATATGGAGCTGGACAGTCAGTTGACATGTCAAATTAATGAGTAGTTGTATGATGTCACACTAATGCAATATTGACTTTTCACAGCACACGTGGGCACTTAGAGTGATATCAGCAGAATGACAGAAAAGAGAAGCACAAGTAGAGAGTGATGCCTTATTCTAGACCACAGACATACGAATGGTCTTGAGTCCCCTCAGCGCCAAGGCCAGACAGAAGCTGTTTGAGTCCTTACGTCTGCCATATGGACGATCATCTATTCACACACCGCATACACACATGTTCTCAGTGCTGCTGCCCAGGCCTGAAGATGATGAGAGTAGCAGTGCCTGCTGGGATGACGCGTGCTGACTACAGAGAGACGACTGTGCTACACTGAAGCCACGTTCTTTGTTAACAATCAGATGGTACTGTAACAGAACCAGATAAAGGATCTGTATGTTGCTCTACAGGCTTTGCAGCACGTCACTTCTTTCATTACGATCTATAGATATTTCCACTTTCTAGGATGTACTTGAAATGGGGCCATTGAGATTTGAACCCACACCAACCAAATCTGATCCCACGCTCACCACAAAACCATTTCCTCAGTATCCTCAAAAGTGTTGGGCAACAGGTGACCTGCAAATCACAAGTGCTGCTGGCCAAGGAACAAATAATATTTTTTATAGTCTGGACATCCAAAGGCAACTAGAAATCATAGTTTTGAGTAGATGATTTTATGCTCCTCTGCAACTAAGCAGGAATTACTTGGCTGGTAATGATTCAGCAAGTGGACACCAAGTGTATTTACCGATTGTTCTTTTTGCTCCTGACCTTTCAGGAAGCAGCAATCATTCTGTGACTGTATTTTCCATCCATATGGGTGCTTTTACAGTTAATGTGTGTAAACCAGCAGCTGCTTTGTCAAAACCACCAATCATGCAAAAGCATTTCACAAGTGGCAAGTGAGAAATTTGAAACATCCTGCAACTTAAAAAAAAAAAAACTCAAAATGACTTGTGCTCAAGCTTGTGCATTTTCTCATACCAAACTGTTACCCACCCCCACCCTCAAATACAACCGGTCCCTCCTCTTTCACGGTCCAACTGCCCTAAAATCTTCCTGCAGGGAGTTTAACTGCTGGTTCACACCTCTCCACAATGCCCACGTCAGGGGGTCCAGTCCTCTCACCTCAGGATAGAGAGGCTGTTGTATTAACTGGGGGGGGTAGTGAAGCAGCTGTTGAAACACTTTGTCTGTGCAGCCCCCAACCCCAGCCGCACCCACACATGCATGCATAGTGCACAAGTGGATGATGCCATCATTTGCTTATTGCTATATAAAGAATACAATTTTATCAAGTTACCATAGATGTGAGTCATTTAGTGACCCCAGGTTAACACAAACCAGATCTGCTGGCAGTCAGAGATTAAATCTTACAAAGTATGAGTCAGGGCGACCCTGACCAATGGCTGACTCCGTTCCAAAGGAGACATGACGTCCTCAGGGCATTCCCAACACAGCAGACGTAGACAGCAGGGTCCACGAGCCCTTTAAAGACATCGTCACCATCCACACAGACGTCCTTTTCCAGTGAAACACACACAGGCTCATTATTTAAAGCCCCCTTTTACTGACAGACCAGTAAAAGCTAGACAGGCACTTTATGTTTGAAACAGACTGCAGTGTAGCCATGCTAAGTATATCCTGGATGACCTTTACAGCAACAGACACTAATGTTTCCAATCTACTGGCCTCCTTATCATAGGTGCATACGTTTGATGGGAGAAAATTAAAGCAGCTTTTCTGAAGGCCAGTAAATTTAAAAAGAAATGAGTCATAGTGAAAACTCCACAAATGGAAAACAGTAAACAATTTCTTCCGTCAGACAAAGGGCCCCATTGTCTGCATGCAACGACGAGAACCTGGATGAAGAAAAGCTTGGCAGCCCAAATATACACGCTGTGCAGCCCAAACACTCACTGGTTTGATTTAGAAACAGGTCCGTAGAAAAGGACACCAGTGAAAACAATAACAGAAATAAGACTGATCATATATGGAGAGGGACCTCGGTGTAGAGAGAGAAAACATTACCGCTTTAGTGACCAAAAGAGATCCCAGTCTAATGTCAATATTAGTTCAACTCTAACCCCATTCCAAGAGGGCGAACTTCAGGAGAGTGACCTACATGGACCAGCTGACCTCGGCTCTGTGCTCGTCATGGTCAAACCATCCGTGAGCTAATGCACATCACCAAAACACATGCACCAACTGGAACATATTACTATTTCTATCAGAGCATCCTCCATCATTGGACATAGCTTTTTAATGGCAATATAATCCCTCTCACTGTATATAGAAAAGCTCATCATTCACTTGTGGACAGGCACGAGGGGCTGTCTCGTCTTTCATACACTCCAGGACAGGTCTGTTATTATTTACAGCCACTGACCTTTGACATTGTCTATCTCAGTATGATCCACTCCCTTATCTCTGCCTGGCACCACAGAAAGCCAAAGAGGAGTCAGTCACTGTTGTTTGATTATTAAGTGTTGGAGGAGCGAGTCAAACCTCAGAAGTAGTTCCCATGATGTAGAGGAGAGCGTAGGAGGAGTGGCATGCATGTGAGGAGTCGATCCTCACTCAACATGATATAATATACACACAACAGGGGAGCATATATCCTCTTGCCCCTCCTGTGTGTATCTGACAAGAGTCATCACACACGGTTCATAGGCTCTAGCCTCAGGCATTCTTCCATGGTGGGCCGTCTGCCAGTGTCCAAACTTAATTTTATTACACCAGGCCAAAAGGCATGACAGAGCCACATATATAAACTTGTTGTCAAGGATGAGCGTCAAAATGGAAGAAAGTAAGCCTTTGTATTTGTGGGGTCTGACAGGAGCATTTATGGATGGGAGCTCTTCATTCCTTGTCTTCGCATCTACATCTGCCATCAGTCTCATTTAGCTGTAGTCCAACCAGTAATGAACACAAGTTTTTCAAAAGCAGCAATAAGTTTCCTCGTAAGGTCAGATCCAGGCTAACAGCAGCTCATCCGGACATGAAGAAAGTCCCTGTGCAACCCCCAACTATCCTCAACCAAGGATTCCAGCTACTCCCCCACTCCCCACCCACACTCCAAAGTGTGGGTGATGATGATGTGACAGCAAAAACAAGAGATAACAGAAACTCTTTCCATGACTCTACTGATATGTTTTGATGTGTCAACTTCTAAGAAACTGTGAATGAAAAGTGGCAGATACATGTGGTTTGCAGATAAAGCAATGACTCATGGTCTTAAATCTGCTCTCTCGTACTTTGTTTTGTTTGACATCTGACTTCTGAATAGATATCATCCACAGGAAAATTACAGGCCACTGGGTTGTAGGAAGCTACACTTAAACATTATTCCAGCTCTGCACATACAAACCATTGTCTCATCTCCTCCTCCATAAGCATGGCATCTCAGCTGGAAACAAGTTCAGATTAAGTCATCAGCAAGATGATGTCTACTCTGTCTCACACTTAATGAGACCAGGAGAGGTGATGGGGAGGGAGGCTAGACAGTGGGGGGAAGGTCTATGAAATAGATGATTTTAAAAGCCACGAAGAATGACATCAGCATAGGAGGAAGTAAGGAGGGGGATGTTGGAGAGAGAAGAGGGGTCCAGCTTCACATCCTAAATCATACAGTTCTCCTGAAGCCCCAGCTTCCCAGGCAGAGAAATGACGACCAACAGCAGCAGACTCTTAAAGAGAAAGCTAAGGCCGGGGGGAAGAGGGGGGAAATCTCCCCATGTCTGAGTGTCTGCTGTCCAGGGAAGCGGGGAGGAGAAACAGGGAAACTAGAGCTGCTGCTGGCGGCCCACTCGGCACAAAGCCCTTTCTCAAATCCCAGCATGCTGGCTGGTTGAACAGTGGGCCGAGACGCCGCTGGTGCTCAGACACAGTCCCAGCCAGGAAGTCTGATTATGTCTGAGTGAAACCTTGACTGCGGCTGCATAACCTTTTGTTAATGATTATTGCAATTACAGGGTTGGGTCCAAGGCTCACCAAAATGTACAGAATGGGGAGCAACACAAATGCACATCTGTCAGCAGCTACATTAACCCATGCCTTTCTTTTTGCTGCATCCCAGTTGAAATAAAGCCTACGTGCTCATAGGACAGTGAGGATGTCCCACACTTTTGTTTCCTCCTCATACTACAGGGGAATTAGTCCTGACCAAAGGTGTGTATGCATGAGTTTAAGACCCCCAAAATGACTGATGCCAAAATCTCTTCAGGAAGAATGCAGAGACAATCCCAGCATGCTGCGTGTCACAGGGATCACATCCCCACTGAGCCAGGAAGCATCTCAATCAGCTGCAGGGTTTCAGGGCAATAAGATGTGATTGCTAAAGGTTGCAGTTAACAGGCTTTTTATGGCGTTTAGAGGCAGAGCAGATTAAAAGGTCAGAATTAAATGTAATTTTGCAGAGTATGAAAATTACATAAGAGGGTAATTCTAAGGGGTTTAGTCATTGTGTGGAATCACTCTTTTTAATGATGAAATAGCCACACATTTAAATTAGCATTATTATATTTAACACACAAATGCAATTTCTTAAATACATTCAGTCAGTTAGTTGCTGAGTGTGCGCGCTGAAGGTGTGTGTGTAAAACAGTTGTCCACAGATCACAGTATATACACAAAACCTTGATTTAATGTCAGACCCAAACAATATCACATAAATAAATTTCATATCTTCTACGGGAAACATGCTCTATAACTTTAACATGATGCTTGTAAACGTTCTTAAGTTTGGGAGGAAAATGCTGCGATTTGGTCCAATGGAAAGTTTGCACGCAACATATTTACGCACAGCTGGATATTGTTCTCACATTAAAAAAAAATTTGAGGAAATGTTTCCGACTTTGTTACTTAGTGGAACTTATATCTGAGCAGCCCCATATTCTGTTTCACTACAAAAAAAAATATGAAAAGTTCTATTATTTATGTTTCACAGAATCTCACCTGGAAGAATCAGCCAAATAAAAGTCAAGAGAATAACCGAAGTAGCTCCCGGCAGGTCCGCTGTAAACAGCTGGATTCTCCACGTCCAGGTTGAAAGCCTCGCAGACAGGCTGAGAGAAAGTGAGGAACAGCCCGATGGCACAAAGGAGAGAGCGACCGAGGAGCGCCACCGTCCCCGGCGTCTTTACGCACGACCGCTCCGGGCGCATTGTGGAGAATAAATTAATCCGCTAAAGTTTGTATTGTACTGAAAGGTGAAATTGCCCCAGTTCTGGCGCTTTCAAGTGAGGCTGAAAACAGTTTTGAATCGTGGCTAAAAAGGCATCACTGTGAGTGTGAGCAGCCAGTATCTCAGAACAGCTTCTCCTGGCCCCTCTGCCTCTCTGAAGGCCCACGCCTCCTCTGCTCACCTCCTCATCGTGCGGAGAGCAGGGAGTTCCCACAGCCGTGACAAAGTTTGGAAGAGGAGGGGCCTGTGATTCCCTAACAAAAAAAAAAAAAAAAAAAAAAAAAAAAAACATAGACTCTTCTCACTCTATCTATAGTTTTCCAATGTGGTAAAGATATGGTGGCATTTGTGACTTCAAAGACTTTGTTATCAGTGACACTAAGATCATTAACCACAAGAACAATGGGTGAAAAAAATGCCCTTTTCATTTTATCTCACAGTTATCTGGAGCTTTTGAGTCTGAAGTTGCTGTCAGGAATAGGTGATGGGATGGTCAATGAAACCTCACTTTTCCAAGCAGTATCAGCTCTTTGGATGCCTTAGCTGTTCATGACATGATGATCTTCATGATCTCTTTATCTTCTGGGGTTTTCACTGAGGAGTCAGGACTGTTATGAGGCACAGTTTTCTCTCTTGTGATCATTAACAGCATCAACTTTTTCAATAATAATAATAATAATGTTTTTGATATTTTGCACCAGCTTCTTTTTCCTTTTTTCATTCCTTAAACCAGGGATATAAGCTGCCACTGCTCTAATAAACTTCCTAAACGTCCAACTCTCAAAATAAAGCAAAGACTTACTTGCACTCTCAACTCCACACTAATTATACTTATACTATATTGCACAACCTTGCAACTCAATGTGTGATCCATATGTACAGTATTTCCACCAAATTACAGCGTTGATCTGATTTCGAGCATATGATGCCCTCTGATGCTCTTTGGGGGGGTGTGGGAAGATTTCGTACTCCTGTCTCTGAGTCACACGAGACCGAGGAAAGTGGTTAGGCTGTGAAAAGCAACTACTCACTAAAAGAGACCTTTAATAAACCTATCCTGGCCGGCTGGATTTAGTGACTGTTGGTTTAGCTGATTCACTTGAAGCCTGAGGGAGTGAACACAGGGGCCAAATTTGGCTGTGTGGCAGTAGCAACATGAACTCTCTGTCAAGTGCTGCTCATATTTATAACTGGTCTGAAGCTCACCAACACAGGGAGAGTCTGGGCGCTCCTGACTGTAGACTGATGGGAGTAATCCAGAGCGTCTAGGGGGGCCCAGCTCACAGCTGTTGGGGGCACTTGATGGTTCAAAGCTCTAATCCTGGAGGGCTCTCATTCTCTCACTCTGTTTTTAGGTGCAGATGAAGACTGCAGATGAAGGAGGGCCAGAGTTCAAGGCGTGGTTGACAGAAAGACAGATTATATGTAGCTGTCAAAAATTATTTGGAGACCAAACTTTCCCTCTCCTGCCATGGTTTGGTTTTCAGAAACCTCATCATGAGAAGATGCATCTGCCACACACAAACTGGTGAAGGAATATCAACACTTTAATTTGTGCTTATGGATATTCCAAAAGGCTGAAGCCATTAGAGGATGTCATCTACACACAGTCCTATGTAGAAGGTTAGTCAGAGATGGGCAAGCAAACATTTATTGATAATGCTGGTATCAGCTCTTAGTCATTGTCTCCTTTATTGTCTCCCTGATTGAACAACATAGCTCTTATGTTATCTATCCACCCATAATTATCTATTTGACATCTTAAAAGATCAGGATTTGCCAGGAGATAGCAGGAATATTTCACTTAAATGTTTCTCTTCACACACATCTCCATGCATGTCATCCAAGCAATATAACCTTCAAGCCAGCGTATAAAAGCATGTTCCCTTAAGCATATTTTGTGTATGAAGCCAGAGCCTGTTCTGCTTTCTGGTGATGCATAATCAGGCCTGGCTAACTGAACAGTATTTTCCATCTTGCTCAAGCTGTGATTTCTGTTGAAAAAGGGGGTGTGGTTTTTATTCCAATGCCTCTGCTTTGACATCATCATCTTGGCCACTATGGCAACAGATCTGAAGTGCAGCAAAACACTTAAAGAACATTTCACAGAACTCTGCACAGCTGGCCAACTATTTTAAATATAGACGTGACACATTGACACTTCTGCAAGGCTGGGCACATATATATACGAGCACATGCACACACACATACATCGACTCCCCCCCCGCCCCCCATACTAGCTAAGCATATGTTTTCCGATATAGTGGAGCAAAGTATTAATAGCATTACCAGAGGCCACTTAGTGTCATTATCTTCACACAGTTATATCAAGATATGGAGGTGTCGGTTCAGCGTTCTCATGTTCTTTATGAGGCAGTTAAACATATTTGGCTACACATGAAAGGAAAAGATCACTGTCACCTGTCTGCCATGATACAGTAGGAAATAAAGGAGTAGTTCAACATTTTGGGAAATATCCTTATTTGCTTTCTTGCCAAGAGATAGACAGAGCCAGGACATATGAGCTGGCTCTGTCAAAAAGGTAACACGATTTGCCTGCAAGCACCTCTACAGCTCACTAATTAAAACTTTCTATCTCATTCATTTCATCCATACAAAAACCAACAAGTTAAAAAAAACAAGTTGTGGTTTTACAGGGATTATGTGGCAAAGCATTTTTTTAAAGTAATGAGCTTTAAAGGTTCTGGCAGGTGGATGTTGTTATCTTTCCACAGGGCCAGGTGAGCTGTTTCACTTTGCTCTCAGGCATTTTGCCAAGCTAAGCTAACCATCTCCTGACTCCACCTTGATATTTAGCCAACAGACGTGAGAGTGGTATTGATCTTCTCATCTTACTCCTGCTCTCTATTTCTTGGCAAGAAAGCAAAAATATCCTAAAATGTTGAACTGCTCCTTTAAATTTAACTCTCAAAGGAAAAGTTCAGCATTTTGGGAAAATACTGTATAATCCATAGAAAAGACACAATAGATAAATAGTGAACTTTAGGGGTGCTGGTAGGTAGATTTTGTTACCACTGGACAATGGAAGAATGGAAAATGGAAGAAAGTAGAAATGAAGCCTAAAGATATTTTGTACTGTTTAAAACAAAAGTGTATCTGGCCCATCAGATGGGCTTGAGACATGTGACTGAAAAATACCTCCCATGAAGACAAGCCTTAAGAAAGTGAATCAACATATTTTCAAAAATGTCAAACTATTCATTTAACTTCAAAATCAAGGTAGTCTCTGACTACAGACTACACTTTCAAATGATCTTTATTCCCCCCGGGCACCGGCCTCCACCCCACCCTCATCTCACTTCTCTTTGCAGCACCAATGGTGAGCTGACACTGATGGGCTCCGGGGGGGCAGGGTGGGGAGACACCCTGATAGCTGCCATCAGGCAACTGTTAGTGTTTTGAGTCACAGAATAAACAGCATTTTACCACTCAGGAAGATACAGCAAACAAAGGCAATAACAGGCAACCTGATAGTTTGTACACAGACAAGTCAAAAGCCACGACAATGAGGAGGATTTAACTTTTGTTTGTTCCTTTAAGCAGTTTGCCAGTTTCTTTCGGATGTCTCGGATTTGTGATTCATTTAGCTGTGGATGAAAAGCCTTGCTGAGCGAGGAAATTAAAAGTAAGGATGGAAAACGTGGTTTCTGAATATATGGCTGTGAAAAAGAAACGGAGGTCGGCTCTCAATCATATAAGTCCTTGAGAAGAATGGGCTACTGTGGCTTAGATTCAAACTTGCTCTTGATCTGAACGGTGAGCCTGAAACCTGTCTTAAAATGCCTTTCAAACACAGAGCCAACTCTCCTCCCTCCTCCTCCTCCTCCATCCCCGTTCTCATGTCTCCTTAACTGTAGAAACGCAGTGATACACATCTTACAGGCAGGAAATTCCTCCAATGTAAAAGCCCGCCTGAGCTTCCTGTTTCAACCAGTTCCTACTCTTTGTATCTCCATTACACTCACACATAAACACACACTATACATGCACACACACTCAGTTCCTCTCCTCTTTGCTTCCCCCTCAGCCCTGTAACATTCCCCATGTACAAGGAGGAAGGGTGGTGACATGCTGCAGATTGCTCCAGCCAGTCTGAGACATTGCATGCTGGATGACAGATTTGTCACAAAGGGGTGGAAGTCCTGAGTGGACGGTCCATTATTTTCAACACAAGCTCTTAGCAACATAGTGGCTGAGTGAATCATATGATTGTTTTAGAAGAAGAAATCATCCTTACAAGGCAAAGTTCACCCGCCCTTCTGCATTATGGTTTCCTCTTGAGAGCTTTTACTGTCAATCCAGACAAATTGAGACAACGTGTGTGGGAAGCGAGATGATCCAAACAGTGTCCATTGTTTAGTTGCCTAGTTAAAACAGCCACAAAGCGCCTGAAAATGAGCAGTTGTGTTTTTATATACATCTGCTAATCAGTCCAAGGGAGCAGAGCTGTAAAGCAGCAGCATGCGAGCTGATGGGGGGGAAATGACCCCACCACCAGCAGCCTCATTCTACACACCATAACACATAAGTGTCCCCCAAGAGCAACTCTGATCCCTGTGCATTTACAGCCGGCGTTGTGCATCATGCAGTGTTCAGTATCTGTCGAGCTCACTGAACTTGTTTAGTTAAAAACACAAGTTTTTAAGAGGCTGCATAAAATGCTTGACATCATTTAATGGGAGGTCACTCAGGCAGAGTGGCCAGGCTGACAAACCAAGACAAGATGCAAGCACTCGGCTACAAAAACTGGTACAAGGTAGGGTTATAAGAAAATCCCCTTAAATACTAGAATCAACAGTGAAACATAAAACTGGTGACACTCTGAGCTGGATCACAGCAGGCGATATTTGCAGGTCATAATGGAAGAACAGCAAATAAGCCACTGAGGGTTTGATTCCAAAACCAGGTCAAAACTGTGAAAACTTGTGAACAGGAATGTCTGAGTTGACATTGAGCAAGACGTGTGCACACGACCATTCGTCCACTTTTGCATTCAGTTCCCGTCTTCAGGGTGTCATGTTTTATTTGGATTGCCTATTTGTCTCTCGGAGTAATGGTGTGCCCCCTGACACCCTCCTGTGTTTTGCTATCGGGGCGGGCACGCTGCTGAGGCCGCCGCCGGGCCTCGGAGTGAAGGAATGTGGCTATAAAATGTGTGGATTGGGGGGGTACAGCAGGAGAGGGCAGTGAATCAGTATGATCACTGGAGAGCCTCAGGGTTTTGTTTCACACGCAAATATACACACACACACACACACACTTTCCCACACCCACTACCTTGGCCAAACATGTTTGACACAATGCATATGGAAACAGTCGCACCCAGCTTCCCATGCCGAAAACAAACTGCACTTAATGTGAAAATACATAAGTATAGACAATGTTTCTTCTTATATTCATAGACATAAACAAAAATACTTTTTTATTTTCGCAGCCTCATGTTGTAAAAACAGCACAACAGAGAATCAACCACTGCCATTTTAAGCACACTCAAGTTTGTAATAGATGCTTGATTGAAGGGGGCACACTGCCCTTCGGTTGCGGCACTTGTGCTGTGACTTGAGAACTCTCACGATAATGAATGGTTGATGGCACCAGTAGACACAACATCATCGCGGTGACTTTCAACACTTCATCAGCTGAATGTCTACATGTACTTCCTCCACAGACAGAGAGATTTCTAGATGAGATTGATGGAACAAGAACGCCAGCTGATTGCAGAAACAAAGGCTTTTATAAAAAGCCATTTTAATATTTAATAGCTAGTCAGCATATATATTGCAGATATCTGTAATTAAATTCTTCCTATTTAAAAAGAATCACAATCAGATTCTTACTGAATTGTATTTCAGTATATCTAAAACTTTATTTGAGTCAAAATCAATTTAAGATATCTTTAAATCTGCAAATAAGTGTCCTTATTAAAATGAAGTAGCGAGACTGGATATGTATTACAGATTAATTAAACTCTCAATCAGGCAATATATAAGTCAAAATTCCAGATATCCACAATACCATTCTTTCTAAGACAAATAACATTTTTGTCATTCATGCGTTTTCAGTTTTCAGGGCTTTCAGTTTCAAATACCCACAGTGGGAGTTTTCATAGTCAGAACAATATCAAAATACAATAGAATTCTTCCTAGGAATTTTGCATATTCAAAATTACATTATGGATATCTAGTAGTAGTAGTTTTTCATTTTGGATATCTGACATTAAAATTTTGACTGGTAATAAATTAGATTGTACAAATCTGAAATGGGTGAGTTTTTCCTAGTAAGAATTTTATTGCAGATAGGCAGAATGTTCATTCTAGATATCAAATATGCAATTGTGGATAATTTAATTACCTTTCTGACTAGTGAGAATACAGTTTTTGACCAGGAGAAAAGCTAGTATGGATATCTGAAATGTAATTACAGATAGGAGTGTGGTTCATGTAAATGTTAAAGGCTTGCCATAGGCATCTCTACATGTTTGCAATAAGACAGATGAGCAATAGAGCATCATGTTTTGGATGGGGGTCTTTACGTTAACTATCAACATATATCATCTGCACCAACACAATGGGTGTAACGCATTAGTATAGTTTCCTGAATGTTTCTGGTTAATATGTTCTCTTCCTTCCTGCGGTGGAGGTTGATATTTATCACTGTGTTATTTTCACAGTCATGCAGTGGAGGATCATTCAACGCCGTCTGCCAAATGCTTGCTGTATATACGCTGCCTTTACTGTTTTCTTTTTGATTCATGTAGTAACAAGAGTCTGCAGCTCTGTGAGGCTGTCCAGCTGTGGTTTGAGTCAAATGTTAGTGTCAGTATGCTAAAATGTTCACAGTGACAGGACTGACACGCTGATGTTTAGCAGTATAGTATAATGTTTACCGTGTTCGCCATCTTGGCTTAGTGTGTCAGCATCCTAAATTTGCTAATAACCACTAAAACAAAGTTTAGCTGAGACTGATGGGACAGTCATTAGTTTTGCAAGAATTCAGTCATGAACCAAAGCATCTGAAAAATGCTTATTTTGACCTGATGATGGCCCCTTGTGGAAAGTGAAGGGATCACCAAAGACATTATCGTTCATCCAAAGCGGAGTATGAATGCCTGTACTAAATGCCATGACAATTCATCCACTAGTTGTCCAGACATTTCACCCAAAACCACAAATGTCACCCTCATAGTGGCACTAACAGAAAAAGCAGAGGATCACCAAAGTCATTAGGATTCATTATCTGGGGACCATGCATGTCTGATTAAAAAAAATGTGTGCCAATCTGTCAAGTAGATCCTGAGATAATTTGTAGAATAAGTGAAAACACTAGAAGAAAAATCAGGGCATTGTTAATTAGGATTTGTCCTCTGGGCACCATTAACAAACGTTTAAAATTTGATGGCAATCCATTGTTGAGCTCTTTCCTTAACAACCCAAATATCAACCTGCTGGTGGCATAGGAGAAAAAACTTGGGGGATAACTAAAGTCACTACGATTCATCCTCTGGGGATCATGAATGTACTAAATTTCATGGCAATACATCCATTAGTTTTCTTGGATATTTCAGTCTGAAATTCATCATTATGCTTGCATAGCTAAAAACATACCCCAAATTTTTAACATGTTGCGTTCGAGCAACTCCCACTTAAAAAAAAAAAACGAAAAAAACGAAACACCATTATTCCCACTCTATCGCTGCTCTGACTACTTCCTGATGTATTGTGTGTTATGTCCTGTCCGAGCTTTGCTTAGCCGAGGCTGATGAACAACATAGTGGGTCTCAAAAGAATGTGCTGTACTTCAGCTGTGTCACCTTCTGTAAACATTAAAAACAATGTTTGGGATGGTGAGTCACAATACCCATTAAAATGTTACACCTACCCCCTTAACTCCCCTTAATCTGCCCTGCTCCTCCTTATAAGTCAATGTTGATGTTAATGCTGTCCAGACCACCGAGGTGTCATGCACAATTGCACAGCCTTATATAGAAGCCATCAGAGGTTTATGATCAGTGCATTAGTGGTATCAGCCGGTGCGGCGCATCATGCAGAGGGTATTCTGTCATCTAGCTAATGTATGAGTCATAGAAAGGTCAAATCCCTTGGTGGTCTGGTGAAGTAGCTTGTGCCTTTTCCTTACATGTGCAAGGGTCTTTCAGGGGTCAAGATTGATGAAAACATTATTGAAGACTTGGCAGGTAGCATCTCCTCTGCCAGGATAGGGTTACATCCCAAACAAACCAAAGCACACAAGCAAACTGTGCCGAGGGGAAGTGTCTTCTCTAATGAAAGGGTGCAAGGTCAACGGTATCATGGTTCACATGCAGATTTTTCCTCCACTTGAAATCTGACACATCACAGGTTCATGTGTTATATATATATATTATATATATATATATAGGGCTCTCCACCTGTTCTCCAAATTTATTTGCTCAACGATAACATATGAGCCTTTAAATATATAAGCAGATGTTGTAAACAGCAGATAAGCGTATGACATGAACATGTAGTTTACATGGAGGGGGATTCAGGCAGGTATTTTTATTGCTGCTGCATCTGGTTCTGGGACATCTCCATGGAAAATCTGTGTAGTAGGCTAGTAGGCCTGTTTGCTTTTGGGACAGTCGTTAATACTAATGTGCTACAGCTTGTCCGATTACTCTCCAGTCTGTAAGAAATCCATTATTCAAACAGCCTGGTGTTGACTAAAAATAGCTTTTCCATTTTGTCTTTTATTTTGTTCAGTAAAGGTAGGTTTATTCAAACACACATCCCCAAATACAAGGCAGGCTGCTTTTCACCTCTTCGCAACCCTAATGCATTGACTGGGTGATCTTAATGTTTAATCAGGGGAACACATGCTGTATTATTAGGAAGGTGCCATGTTGCCACAGTCAAGCACCGAGGTCAAACAATCCCAGTCTTCCTGCGTTTGTGTTGAGGAATGTTGTGTTTTGGTGCTGCTGATGAATTGCCTGCTCTTCAAAGGAAATAAGACACATTTAACAACTTATTTAACGTCACATGTTGCTGAACCGAATGTGTTGACGTCTCCGTCTGTGATTGTTCTATCTGAGGCCATAACAAGTGTTGCATTATTTCTTAAAAACATGACGATCCCACCCACTTTACTTTAACATGACATTCACATAATACTGCTGTGATTATATTAAATGCATGGACAAAGTGCATGTACCTAACCACACATAACAGGCCGGTAATATACCACAGCTGAAGGCTCGACAGAGGACCACCTACACACTGCAGCAGCAGTGGTGTCTTCCCTGTGGGGAAAATGACAAAATATACATTTTAAACAGCGGAGCTTCACCTCCTATTTCACTTAAAACAAATTTTCAACAGTGGAACACCCAGGTGGAAAACAACAGGAAAACATTATCTTGCCAGTAGCTTACGTCCTATAAAACTACCACAGGAGATGGAGTGTTTGGATCACACAAAACCAAACCAAACATTTCCATTCAAAATCAGTTGTATTCTTTTTTTTTTTAAAGGAAAAGTAATGACTTCCACTTCTAATTTACATGCAACTGGGACAGATTTGGGGATATTTCAGTTTATTTACACATCCAGCAGTTACAGAGCACCATCATCATTCATTTGGAGTCATTTATCAATATTCAAGTCCAGTATTCGTTCTCTTTAAGCTCTGTTGCATTGGTCTCTCCCGGCCTCTCTTAGCTGCTTTAATGTTCTATTGTGTCACCAGCTAATGATAAAGGAGTGAAGTTGTGGACCTGAAAGCTATTAAATTGACTGTCTGTGTCTCATGTAAAACAAAGAGTTTTGATAGATAGATAGATTGATAGATCGATAGATTGATAGATAGATACATATGTTTTCAATAATTATAGAAACTAGTTTGAGACCCAGATTATCAGGTTCATGTCGATTTTGACAACTGGAGAAAAGAAGACAGCTACTGAGATGTTCTTGATTGGTTTAATTGTCATAATCAAGCAGTAATGACCAGCTCAGTCAGCGCTAGGTTTTTGCTATATCCTTCCCATCCACATTTCTATTCAAGGCATCACATGCATTTCAAAATAAAAGTCAAATAAGACTCATTCAGGAAGTGACTGTTCTGACAGCTGATTCATCTCCACCACCTGCAGGCTAAATGTCTCACTCCAAGGAGGAATTGCCCATTCATGGTAATACCTATCTCACACAAAGACTGCAGAGCATAAACACCAACACCTAACATTTGTGCTAAAATGCTGATTCATTCTGTTTAATGAATTCCCTTGGGAGAGACTGTGCTGCCAAAGCCTTGTGACTCAAACCCTCTTCAAACTGTGATTCTAAATAAGGCAGTGTACTTCTCGGTAGCGTTTATCAGTGCCTTTCCCACTGACTAGTACTCACTGTTCCTGCTTATGACATACAGGCAGAAAAAGACTGAATCCTCTGTTCTCACTGGCCGGATGTCTCACACATGATCAGCATGGAGCCTCTCCAGGCAAGGAGAGGAACGATAAACGAAAATGTACTGCAAAGGCAACCTTTATTCTAAGCTGAGAGGAGACGAGACGAGAGGAGGGCAACGGCTGTAAGGAGCTTTAAAGGTCTGGTGGTCTTGACAAAATATTTGAGTCACAAAATGATGTTGATGAGTCAAGTCCCAATGTCCCAAATTACGCATGAACTCCAGTTCTTCCCCCTCTATTCCCATTTCAGACATAGTTTGTCTAAAAAAAAAAACAACAGTATTACACCATAACTCATAACATCAACTTTTCACATTTTCTCTCTCTGTGTTTGTCTTCTAACACGCTGCTGGCTACATTTCAATATGCTGTCAGTGAGTTCAGAGTTGAAGCTGGGTGGTTGTCTGTGTGTGTGCATGTGGTTGTAGTTAGGTTCTTTATCTGTTAAACCAAAGCAATAAGATGTCAAGCAGTGGAGTATTTTCTCACATATACAGTAGGCTCAGTTTTAAAGAATTATCTCAGTTAAGTGCTATGCCGGTTTCCCCCTTATCAGTCAGTCGCACTTATCTTGAGAGTGGATGAGAAATTTCAGATACAAATAGGGAGTTAACGTGACCATCTCAGGCAGATTCCGAGGGCAAATAAGGGCTAAAAGGTTGGTATCTACCCAGTTCTTTCCTTCCTTCTTTCTTACTTTCTTTCCTTCAGTTTTCGTCTACTTCACTCACCCTCCCCACCTCCTCTCCTCCGTCACAGCTCCAGTGGTTCCCTCTGGAGCTGTGCAGTGAAAGCCTCACTCCTCATGTGTCTGGTTTCTATTAGTGATTTGGAACAGGCCTCTGCGTACGTTCTGCCTAGGTACGGGAGCTGTTAAGGCAGAAATTTCCCTTTTACAACACAGCCCCCATCCCTCAGTCTGTCTCTCTCAGTTTGACTCACACACATATGCACATACAGGATATATAATGTTTAAATTCACAGCTGGCCCCCCGCTGTCACACCCCTGCAACAAGGGGACACAGACTACATGGAACATTTGAGTAAACTTGTGTGTGTTCATACGTTGGTTTCCATGAGTAACAAGGAGGGGTTGACTCCCTGAGGAGCTGCTGTCATGGGCGCATCCTGCTTTACTGAACAGACCCACCTCAGATCATCAGGATCTGGCCGAGCCGAGGCCATTGAGGAGTTGGGTTATTCTGGGAAGACATACCCTGTTGTCTTGCAATACCCCATGTGATGTGAACAATAATGACCTCTGCCTGGGTGGAAGTCCAGAGGAGGAAAAAAAAATAGTCCTGGTATGATGGGAGGATCAGAGGAAATGTTGGATGAGCCCGTGAGAAACAAGTGGTGAGAAAAATTATCATCTAGATTTTGAAATAATTACATGGATGTTGTGAGAATCAAAGCCGCTGGTGTGGAAATAAAGAAATAAAAAGTGATTTAAAGGTTGTCTCATTGGCCTTGCATTTTTTGCAGTTCTTCAATTCATATGCGTTTCTTATTGGCAGCTTAAGTTCAAGCCATTCCAGTATGAAGGAGACTTTCAGTTGTTGCCCGCCTCACTGTCCCGTAAGCCTTTTGTGCATTGTCTTTTATCTTAATAAATCACTAAACCACTGCAGCCCTGCCTCTGGTGTCTCCATTTGAGTCCAGTCCATTGTGTTCCTGCTACTTTGCTCGCACCACTGTCACCTTAGCTCTTTTAATTTGCTGTCAAAGTTATCATATTGTTAATGGTGTTGGAAGGCATGGCTATGTAGCATTGCTCTTCCATAAAGGCGGGGGACTTGCAAGAAACATTTTTATGTAATTATAAATGTTAAAACCAACGCAGAGGCTGAAATATCCACATTTAGTCAGCACACTAAGTCAAGCTGGACCCTCTACTCCACCTTGATAGCATCTCTCATTACACCCTCCCTCCACATCTTTCAAACTCTACATCCACAGTTTGTAATGTAGACTTTCCGCTGAAAATTTGATGGCTCCCAGTCCAAGATGAGATAACCCTCCTGACATCATCAGGGTTAATTCTATCACTTTATTTTTAGAGAATTTCTCCAGAGCTACAGGGAACCTTATACAGCTGAGTACTCCACATAACAAGTAAACTGATCTTCATGTGTAAAATCAGTGCCTTTTTAACCAACATATGCCGAAATCCCCTCATTTTCTGGTACGAGGCATTCATAAAAAGTTTTCCTTCTCATAACACCGCTCTTCCTGATGGCCTCCTGAATCAACGATAGGCACACTGGTATGTTAACACAGAGGCAGAGCTTTGATTTTCTTAGGTTGCTCAGATTTGACTTCACCCTGTATGTTACCGCGCCTGCTGCTATAATTGCTTCCATGTCTCTCAGTTGTGGTGCAGGCCATGCTGATGATGTTAGTGAGAGGTGGAAAGGGGAGGTTTTGGATGAGGACAGCAGAGAACAGCTGGGTGGGGTCATTTACTGGCTGAAGAGGGCCCATTCTCTCAGCTGGGAGTCTTGCACGTTGATGGCGCAGCTATGGAGACCTCTGTGTGCGCCTTATGAGTAAGGCTTTCCTCTACTCATAACGTGCTATTTCCATAGCAGTCATGTCGGGAGTCCTTACGTCTTGAACCACAACCTCCTACAGCCAATTAAAGTAACCACACGCACAGAAAAAATGAGGTAAATCCTCTACATGTAAACCTCTTATGGCTTTTTGAACTGTGAAAGGCCCTTAGATGTGAAACGAAGATATATTGATTTGAAACAGATTGAAAATGATTTATAAAGTATTACACTTCCAGTTAGAGATCTTTTTGATGTCTGCTGGAAATCTGTAGACGCTTCTGAAGATGTGGGGTTTTTTTTCACTTATCAACGCATGTCAGCCTGATAAACTCTCAGACAGACAGAAAGAACTCTGTGTCCAGACTATATCCAGGTGTTTGGAGGCTGCGCGCCCTGGCATCAGGTGAGGGGGTTGAATTCCACAGGTGCCATCTGGTTCCTCTGACCTCAATCCACCAGGTGTTCCCATCTCTCTGAAGATGCCTGTCGATAAGAGCAGATCTGAGGTGATACCAGGACAAACATGTGCGTCCTTCTTGAGGAGCAAAGCGAAAATGCGCTGACATCTGAAATGATTAACTGATAGCAACCTCTTTCTCACCCCACAACACAGAGAAACTCAAGCAAGACAAGCTGGAGCAGCAACTTCATGGGAACAACAGCCAATTGTTCCTCACTCCTGGGATCTAGAGTGTCTTTATTCACCACATTACCACCGATCTGAGGGTGGTCTGTGCTTTCTTTGCTGATATTTACCACATTAAAAGATTTACACCCAGATCATCTGTTGATAACATAATTGAATGCATTGGGAGAAAGCGTTGCAGAACAAAGATGTATAACTTTGTCTGTGTCTTCTGTCTGTGACTGCACTCCTACTCACTTCCAGTGTCTGAAGGTTGAGCTGAAGACACTTCTGTTCACTGGGGAGTCTCTGCTGAGTCGTACACATCAGTGATGCAATGCAAACAAGCTGTGGTTTTACAGTGAATTACGTGCTGTAACTATATCTTTAAAGGGCACAGTGAATTCCTGGAGTCTTGTCATCAGCGTGCGGTTGTTGACTATTCCTTTCAAACATACCTGACAAAGTGAATAATACTGTAGAAATAACAATAAAACTTAATTTGCTTGCTCTTAGAAGCACATTAGAGAAAACTCAGTGTTTGTTTCAAAGCTGCTGAAATACTTGTCTGTTAGGAAAATATTCTCTAGAAGATACACAGAAGAGCCACAGAACATCTCTAACGTGACTGAGAGAACAGAGCAAGTATCTTGTCATTACAAAAGGGAACAGGATGCTTAAAGGAATCGCTTGACATTTTGGAAAATGCACATACTCTTTTTCTCGCTTAGACTTTATGATATTTGATGCTTCATTCTTGTAAAGTGAATATGAAACTAAACACCAGCAGCTGGTTAGCTCAGCTTAGCACAAACACTGGGAACAGGGGGGAAACTATTCCTTTGACATATTCTTTTAAACAGCGAGAACGAAATAAGGAAAGGAAAAGTTTGTTATTTCTATTTTTATGATGCAAGCACATTGCAAAATCTTCAGCACAGTTCAGGGTGTGTAACATTAAATTTGTACATCAATCCCAAGTGTAGGATGCAAGATTTTGAGCACAAAAAATTATGTTTTACAAGAACAGAAATAATTTATAGTGATAATCATGATCGTTCATTAGTCATTTTTGATGTAATTTAAGCAAATAACAAACTTTTGTCCTCAAACCCCTGGACACTTGCTAAATTGGACTGTGTTGAAACCAAACACCATGACTATGGTTTGAACAATATCAGCAAAGCCAAGCTAAAACTCAGGGTGTGTTTCTTCCTGTTTCATTAACGTGTCTGTGTCAGTTCAATGTCACATCTTTCTCACATCTTAGTCAGTTTGTTGGTGGTCATTTTGCTGGTAACTGCAAATACAAGGTGAGTTTGAAACTTTGAAACTTTTTTATCCATTAAGACCATTTCAATGAATATTTTTGTTCAAGGTAGCATTATTTAAGCAGACAGGTGCTCAATTATTCTGCTAGTAGGACACATAGTTGCGCAAAACACTTTTCTTCAACTAATGGTAACAAGAGAAAGTGCCATAGGCTGACTTTATTTTCCTTTTGAAGAAGATACAGTATATGTATGTACTGTATATAACTACATAGCTGTGGAAATGAAGGTTCAAAGCCTCTCAAAATGACAGAATGCTTGTTCTGGCATGTTGCTTCATTCAATTTCTGCTGCCAATTGACCTGCGCACCTGCATCTCATCCCCTCATCAAGCTTCTGCAGAAAATATACTCATGCTCTGCACTCCACGCTTCACCAACATTACAGCCGATTTCAACTCTGGTTCAGTAATCCCTCGTGTTGTTTGCATCCTGACTAATCCTGTACTCATCTGAGCTTCGGGTTCACTACTTCCCAGTGATTTCGTCCGCCTGCCTCGCTCAGCACCTCACCAGTCCACTCTACATCCAACAGCTCTGCCAACTGTCTGCCAGCTCCACCTTAAACTCGGGCTCAGCTTATCACCACTTCATCATCACCGTCCCCCAATTCCTAAATAAAACTGTGTTGAACTGTTGCCAGCCTTTGTCTGAGTCCTGCTTTCATGTCCAATATTAACCAAACTTAACAGATTCCCCCTGTTCCCTGTCTTTGCAATTTAGCTGTGAATAAGCTCATTTCCCAAAATGTTATTCCTTTAAAAAATAACATTTATAATGCACGTGCACCCTCTTAGATGACTCAACCATCCAGATGAAAGACGCACATATTTCATGACTGCTTTCGAAAACAACTCGGAGTTCCCTCACGCTAGTTTTCTAAGACTGTATTTTCCCCAGCACTTTTGGTAAAGAAACAATCTCTACCCAGTTCCTGTGGACTTCCTCTCAGCAGCTCAATTTTCCCGCAACCTTCTCCACATGCAGAAGCACCCATGCTGGGTTGAGGCACCAGGCACCCTCATTAGCACAGCATGAGGTTTTAACTTCCCCTATTCTCTAATAGGGCCCAACAGTGATTTAAAGCCAAGTTAACAGTAAGGGTTCCTAAACCTTCCACATTCATATATCACCTGTCAGAATCCTAAACTCGTCAGTTTCGTTTCCCCTGCTTCCCCTCCCTCCCTTATATGGGATCTTATTCTTTATTTTCTCATCTTCTCTAACTTTTTCCATGAATCAATTTGCAAAGCATGAATTCAGCATTACACAGACTGAGAGAAATTGGAGGATTGCTCGGCCTAATTCTAAACATGAACACACAAGAATACGTCACCGTATAAATACAAGACCGTGTCTTACAAGAGTCTTCAATGATGTCAAAGACAGAAAGAAAACATTAAGGTAATGAATGAGGAGCAGCTGTTTGTTCAGTCCCGACAAAGGTAGGCCAACTCCTCTGACTCACTGGCTTTTACCCTGTAATCAGCAACAACAAAAAAAGATTCAGGGGGGAGAAAACAGGCATTCAGGTGATTTGACAAAGAATGCGTTGGTTCACCTGCCAGCTGCTGCTGAGGGGGTCTGGCTGGTCAGGAGGGGAGGCTGTGATTAGTAAAAGGCTGGGAGATGACCTCCCCTCCCTGGGTGAGTGGCCACACTCTGCAGGAGCCTAATGAAGGGGCCTGGATGCAAAAAAACGCATGCAGGGTCAGAGTCTAATGTCTGTGAGAAACTACAGAACCCACTAATCCAGTGACACCCAACACAGGGGGCAGTGTGTGTGTGTGTGTGAGTGTGTAAATGTATGATTTTGCCAAAGTGCTCTTTAAAAGGTCAGTTTACCAAAATATACACATGTTCCCTCGTACCTCTAGCAATGTCTGCAGAGCGTTTTGGCGTAATTTGTCCCAGTTTTCTGTCTCAGTCTTTTGTCTCCAGCCCAATACAACAGAGGTTAATTGTAACAGCAACTTGTCTTTTCAGAAACAATATACCCATTACTCTGGATAATCTGCAGAACACACTATAAAAAGAATAGTTGACATTTTGGTAGATACACATGTTCTTTCTTACTGAAAGATAAGACGAGAAAATTGATAGCACTCTTATCTGTATACTAAAGCTAAAGCCAGCAGGTGGTTAACTTAGTTTAATAGAAAGACTGGAACCAGGGGGAAACAGCAAGTCTGGTCCAGTCTAAAGTTTAAAAAATTCACCCACCACCACCTCTGTACTAATTGATATCTTATATTTGGACTAACAAACAGAAATGTAAAAAGCTGAGGTGCAGCGTTATGTACAGCAACTATTTCTTGGCCAAGTACCGTGACATGTGTTAAATAGATCTTCTGTTAGGCTGATCTTTGAACAAATCCCAGTTAGCTCATTCCCTTTGCTTCTTTTTGCTTAACCTGCTGGCTCCAGCTTCATATTTAGCGTACCGACATGAGAGTAGGAATATCGATCTTCTAATCTTGCTGTCATCAGGCAAGCAAAAAGTGTTGACATGTTTTCCCAAAATTTTGAACTTTTTCTTTAACAGTGTTCATAGTAGTGACCGTGTCTCTTGTAGACAGCCATTCCAGTGAAAGTAATGTTGAAACTCTTTCCGAAGAGAAATGTTGCTTTTGATTTCTCTTCAATGTCATTTTCCAGTGCTGCAACAAAAAAACAATATTCCAGTCACCTCTGTTGCATTGACATGGAATCGTCTCACAAAACCAGGACAAATAAAACCCAAATTGTCTGTTGGCAAAACAATCTCACCTCACAGTCCAGCTTTTGATCATATCACATGATGTTCAGCAGCAGATGGAGTTCGCTCAGTCAAACTGTCTGCATGGGTGTAGCACAGTAGGAGCGTGAGTGGACATGGTTTGTCATAATTAGGGTGAACCAACCCTTTAGAGGGCACTGTGGCTAAATCGTGAGTCAAACTAACCCTTTAGAGGAAAAGCGCTTTAATAGTGGAACAGCAACAGGAAAAAAAAACTTTCAGCCAAGGACATGAAATACATGGATTACCCATCACCCAATGGGATGTAAGCCATAACACTCGCTCCCTCACATATCCTGTGCAAGTCTGTACCCAGCTCCTAAAGATACATTCCCCAAGTCCCCCAACACCAAATATACATAGGCAAAGATCTAATTTTAATGTTTTATCAGGCCAGGAAGAGAAGACTAACTGCATCTAATTTAAGCCTTCATTCCCACACCAAACAATGATTGTCAGTGCTACAGCCTCCAGGAAAGGGGACATATTCTAATCATTAACCATCTTACTCCAGTCCAGTTACTCCGTAAGAATTTATGGCAGTCTGAACTCCTCATCTCTGTCTCTCTCTCCTCTGGAGCTACATCTCAAATCTCAGGGAGGGCGTTTTAAGTTTCTATTGAAATATTTTATCAGCTCCCAGGATGCTGTCCAACATGGAAGTCGAGTAAATCTGTGCCGAGATCACAGAGGAGTCCTCTGATGTTTTTCAGGAATGCATCGTCAGTCTCAGTTAACCCCCGAAAACCCAGACAAATGAAGACCCCTGGTAACCAGATTACTTTGTGATTCCCTTTGAGGGGCCGATGGGAAAAGCCATCACATCTCATGGAAGTGCTGAACCATAACATTTTCTCTGGGAGCAGCTGGGAGTGTCTGGTCATTAAAGGAAGTAGACGGAGATCAAATTGACATTCAGCAGGGTTTTGACCTTCCAACTCAGCCCTCTTCCTCCTGCATAAACTCCCCTCTTTACCAGTTTACACAGCTCAGATGATACATACCAACAATCCTACAGCAACATCTTGTTTTAGAGCAAAGTTTTTTTATTCTGAATACAGTCAATGCCAGAAACATGGGTTTCCTTCTCTTCTGTTGTCCTTATTTTGTACATGGTTTGCTTTTTAGTGATTTATCTGAGACATAAACTTAAAAAAAAATGACCCAGAAGGAACGGTCAATTCAGCATTCCAGAGCCTTAGAGAGCTTAACCTCATGTTCATTTGGTTGAACTGATCTGTTATCTGTTACTGATTATCAACCCTAAAAACATGACGTCAGCTCACAGATGCAGAGCAGATCTTTAAAAAGCCAAACTCTCAATGACCTCACATCACTTTGTTTAGTCCACAAGCCGAATGGATGTTAATCTGTGTCCAGACGAGCAGTTTATTCTTTGAGAAAGACCTCTGATACTTCCAGTCTCTCCAAGGGGATCCTCTTTCCACTAAAACCATGCAGAGAGGCTATAAATAATCATCTGAAGTCATCCCTGATGCGTAATTAATTTTCAGAAGTAGTTCCACAGTGATGAAGTGCTGCAGTGTTATGACAAGCCCCTCCATCAAGCCCATCACCTGTTGGACTCACGCTATGCCTGTTTTCCCAGCAGTAACCCGAGACCAGGCCCTGATCCCAGCACACAAGGGCACCAATGAGACAGCAGGTAAAAAATAGAGTTTACAGATATATAAATAGAGTGTGTATGACCCAATTTCCTGACATTTATGAATTTTACTATATTTTAATGTATTTCTTAATGACAGTTAGGATCTAATATATGATCTTAGAATTTTATCTACACCCCGAATCCAAACAAGTTGGGAGTCTGCGTAAAACATGAATAAAAAAGTGCAATCATCTGCAGTTTTACGAAGTGTTCCCAAGCCCATGTAGTAATATCCTTTAATCAATTTAATCAATTTAAACAATCATGTGTTTGACAAAGTGGTGAACCTCTCTCCATTCTTGCTTGTGAACCACTGAGTCTTTCCAGGATGAACCTTTCATACCCAATCATGATACTATCACCTGTTACCAATGAACCTGTTTACCTGTGGAATGATCCAAACAGGTGTTTTTGGATCAGTCCACAACTTTCACAGTCTTTTGTTGCTCCTGTCCCAACTTGTTTGAAACATGTTGCTGGCATCAAATTCAGAATAAGCGGATATTTACAAAAATCATATTTACAAAAAAAATGTTTATGTGTTACACAGCGTCCCAACTTTTTTGGAATCAGGGTTGTATTTGTGAATTTCAACTCACTGCAAAATGTAAGCACAGACAGATTTACTCAAAAACTGGACTTTCCAAAGCAGGAACCCTGTGGCCACGCGTTGTAAAATCCTGTCATTCCAATCACTGCTTTTACTAGAAATGAGAAGCAGTTAGCCAAAATACAAGATTGCTTATCAGCTTCAAACTAAACTGCACCTGTGACCTTAAGAGGTTTGTTTCCTGCACAAACTCTTTCAGATTATTCCACAAATGGAAAGCTCTGTCCGCCATCCAACATCCCTTCCCTAAGCACACGCATGCGCGCACACACACACTTCTGCATACATGTTTCCATGACGCCACAGGGCGACGGGAGGAAAAAAAAGTCGTAGCCCAGCACACACAGTTTGGAAACTCTTACCCACAGACGACAGGGCAAATCATTGTTTTTACAGGTAGACCAGCAAAGCCCTTTGTTACAGGAAATGAGGTCATTCTGGATCAAACCATTAATATGCAAGACCGCTACTGAAAACTGAACTACTATAAATGTCAGCACAGTCTGGCCCCTGCTGGGAATGACTATCACTGCCATTTTCATGCCAGCAAGCACAAAAAGGTACTGTAGGAATATGGTATTAATCAAGGTTAATGAGTGACTCGCCTGATGGAGGTTAGACATTTGCCACAAACAGGGACTTTTACATGATTCACTTAATTGTCCATTGGGGAAAGGGCACATGCACGGGAAGCAATTCTACATCCTTTCCCAGATTCCCATATCCCTCTTATTCCCACCACTTCTACGACAAAGTCTGACCCCCACAAACATGCCATTGATCATGTGAGCCTCAGGCGACAGCAGCATCAGGATCAAGAGCCGAGAAAAGTTAGAACAGCACTCACACAAAGTGACACATGTTGAAATACAATTTACACAATTTGCTTTTCTGTTTCATTCATAGACCTCAGTACTGTTTTGAAAGATGCAAAAAGAGTAAGAGATTAAGTAAAAGACTAAGTTTAAGTTTCACACCAGCAGCTCTGTGAAAATGCACAAAAAAATACGCTCAAGCACAGCAGTGTTTTCAGCTAAAAGCTCATTTAGGTTTGTGTCACTCACCATCAGGAGCAATTTGGGGTTCAGCGTCTTGCCCAAGGACACTTTGACATGGGGACAAGATGAGGTGGGGAATCGAGTGACCAACCTTGTCATAAGCGGACAAGCCACTCTACCTCTTGAGCGACAGCCACCTTATGATGCCCTCGAATGGCAGACAGACACAGTTAGACACAAGCTGATGAACACAGTGTTGCTTTCAGCAGCTTCCCTCAGGAGTTGGTACAGAGCTAAAAGAGAGAGGTTGGAACGTTATTTTAATAACTTCAAACGAGACAGTCAACAACTAAAATTACTCACCACTTTAATCAAATGAACAGCAGGCACTTTGTTAAGATTTTCTATTTGTTTGCACAAATTAAAAGTATCCTCAAAGTTTCAAGTTTCAGACAAAAGATTAAAGTTCGACTTATCCAGATATGAAGTCACCACTTTTCTCTCCACGGGTAAGACAGAAAACATTCACGTGAGGTTACCCACTGGTTGTTGTTATGGAGCTATGTAACTGTATAGATATTTAAACTTCCACCTCGAGGAAAGCTGGGCACACAGCCAGTTGCTTAGCTAATGGGATGGTTTTTATTACAGGACTGAAAGGAAGCAAGGATATGTAACGTTTAAAAAGCCACAAGGAAACATGCACATGAACAGAAATGACATGCTGTGTTTTTTCAGTAACTTCCATCGTATATGCTGTTTCAGAGTTATTGTTAGGGAACTTGGATGGAGCGATGACGAACATGTCCTCGGGGACCAGAAGGCAGAGCAAGACACACCATATTTCATTCAGCTGTGGACACAGCTGTTTTTCTGGTTCTCCTGGGAGTCGCTCCGCTGTGCTGCCATGCTTTGCTTTCGTTCAGTTTCCTTTTTTGCTTGTTCTGGCGGTGCCATCTTATACCCACAGCTTGATGACATAATAGAAATCTTCTGGTTCTGGCTTCAGTGTCTTCTTGCACATTCAGACCTGGGCGACACCTGATGCTGCCCAGACAACTGTCACAAATGAATCATACGCAGCCCTTTGTTCTGTTACACATACACAAAACAAGGTTCTAGTGCTGTTAATGGTGACGGGTAATGACTCAGGATATCCTCAAGTAATAGCCTACATGGTATGAGCAGTTCTCACCGGAACTAGTTTTCCACTGAGTAAATAGTTCATGTAACGTGGAGGAGCAAAGGTGTTGTGAAAATGGTTTAAAAGCATCTGAGTAGACAATTAAAACAGGAATCCATGAACGATTTTACAAAAGAAGAAATGAATCCTTCAATAAATTGTTTTCTTCTGATTTCTTTCTTCATTGTATGAACTACACAAAAGTTCTCACCCTCAAATGGCAGAACAATGGGATGATTCCACATAATATTCTGTACTGGCTGTTTTTTGAATCCATTTAATTCATTTTTTTATTGCATTGTTTTCTTTTCTTTTTGTTATTTGAGTGAACTAAGATGTCACTAAATGATTAAGAGGATAAACAGAAGACCAAAAATTTCTGTTCTAAATAATTGTCTTTCTCCAATTTTCTTGTTTTTACTTTTGAAATACTGGGTTATTTAATTTCTTCAGTCCAAAAAATTTGAGAAATAAAAATCACTCTTCACAGTAAGGTGGCACATAGACATTGCCTCGTTTTGGCAACCACTGCTTTAAGGCATCCTTAGATTGTACATAAATACATACATACAAACTTGGATCAAATGTACAATGGCATATATATTTGAGACCAGAGTATAAAAGATTTTTTTGCATATAGGAACCAAACAAGTAGACAAGCTCAGGGCGATATGTTGCCCTTTCACTGATCGGCAGAGAGAAAGTTTAAGCAGCTATAATTTTGTTTTGACCTTTACTGCCCTCATTGTTTCCCTTTTCCTGCTTTGAGGAGAATATTTGGATCCTCTCTCCTGAGCACACAGAATGAACTGTGTCGGAGTGTCTTGATTTCCCTCCTCAGTTCAGCCAGCATGTGAGGAGCACGGCAGACTAGTGAAAATACCATGAGCCAGTCTTATGAATAGTGCCTTTTAAAAGGGATTGGTTTCGGTGAAGGCCTAATGATGCCATAGAGCTGGCGTCACAGAGAGAGAGAAGGAAAGAGGGAGCATTCTTTCCAGGCGCTGGAGCAGCACTTTCTGACTGGCCGACTGGAGTGAGGTGGTGTGGCAACTTTCCATTTCACATATGTCACTCCTAATGCCCAGTTGCTCTCCGTGGCTCTGTCCAGTCACAACAGTAAAAAAATTAAAGCCCAGATATAGCTGGTGATTTTGCACATCTGTCAGCACGCTCTGAGATGACTGTGGGAGCCATTCCCTCCTCTGATTATGATGTTTTTTTAATGTCTTCTCACAATCTTTCCACAGGCTCGTGATGGGCTCCATCATCGGCCCTGAATCTATCAGGCCCAGCTGAGCTCTTCCGGCCATTGGAGAGGTAAAACAATAGAAGCCAGAGGCCGGAAAGGTTAAACAGATGAGGCATATTTCTCAAAGCTGTGGACTGCTGCCACAATTGTTCCAGAGGTTCCAGAGGTAATTTGTTTCTACATATTTGTGGTGTTTGTTTATGTGTGTGTGGGCCCACGCTCAGACTGTTGGCTCACTGAATAATGGCACACATACAAACACAAACACACCGGGACTGGCACAGACGAGAAGGGGAATTTTAATCAGGTAACTTCAAGTAAAGAGAAACACTAAAAAGAGTAAACCAGCGATTAAGTATTGTATTTCAACAAAGTGGGCAACTTGAAAGAGACACGTCAAAAACAGAATGGTCAACGCTGAAGCAGCAGAGGCTGAGATATCCTGATTTTTAGAGTCAAGTTTCAAAAACACTGGATCGTACACTTCCCATAATGCAACCTAACAGCATCTTAATCACCTGATAAATGCCCATGTCTTTAAAACTCCACAGTCCCACTTTGTTTTGGATGTTTCTGTTATAAATTTATAAAACTTAATAAAAAAAATAATCCTGATGATCTGTTGAACTTTATGTGTAAAATCACTGGAGTGCCCTTTAATATAACAATGGTCGCCCTCTTTAAGATAATAGCAATCTTACAGGAATTCTCACAATCACTGATGTGACTGTTATTTGTAGGGTTATCAGTAATGCAAAGCCAGCTGAAGGGAAGTGAAAATCAGAGCAGTGAGCCTGCATCCTGCATCCTAGAGCAGAGACCTCAGAGCTGTGGGTTAAACTGGCAAAATGCCACTCATAAGAAGCCACTTCTGGCTCAGGCCGGTGGGGAATAGAGGGGAGACACTGTGTCACTTTCCCCAGCTCCTGACTTCCTGCTATTGAAGAGAAAAGAGAGCAAATATTTTGGCTTCCACAATCAGATGTTGTATCCAGTAAAAAGCAAGAGGCCCCATAAAAGCTGTAAGATAACAGATGCAATGCTGAAAAAAGATGTTAGTTGCTGCAACTGATCATTCTGGAAAATCAAAGGCAGGTCAGTAAGAGTGCAAAACTTTACGAAAAGTAGGTTTTATAGGTAAAAGAAGCCACTCCAAAGATGAGCTATGACTGGCTGTGTTAGTATCTCCAGTGGTGCTATATTTTTTTTGGCATGGATAAGATGTAGAGGCTCACATTTCTGGGTTACAACTGCAGTGAATGAACCCTGTATGTGGCACAGATATCTGCATGAAGCCAGCATGTCGTGTTTAGGAGGAATGCACAGTTTATGCTGCCATCTACTGGTCAATGATTGTAGTGCACCCAGCAGACAGTCACTGTCATGACCTCCAGTGTCTGAATGAGGACAAAGGCTTCACATTTTCTCCCTTTAGAGCGACTACATATAATCACCACATTTCATACATTCTGTCAGTCACATCAGTTTGCAATGCAATGACAAAACAAACAGATAAACACTAAGTCAACTAATTATTCAATCATATTTTTTAAATTACAAAAAATGAAATATTTGAAATATAGTTCCACTGGATCTAAGTTCTCCTCAAACTGTTATCAAGGATTATGGTTTGTAAAAAAATAATGCATATCTATATCATGGCACTTTATCAATGGCAGCATGACCCAGAATTTTAAAATTCTGTCATCATGTGACATACAGATTTATTATCTACTAAAATCAAAATACACACATAAACACATAAAACTGTATCCTTTTTAAAATGAGTGTTTTATTGTTTTTTATTTTTGTATAAAAACGTTTTTGCCCACTTCGGGCAACAGTTAGCATGAGAGTCGTTCTCATTGCTTTTAGATGAAGTCTAAACATGTCAGTCTTTTCGACAATCGCACACCCCTTTCACACAGAGAGACACGCAATCACATAGTGTAGTGGAGTTGATCTGCTGCAGTGGTCCCAAACCTAAGTCTATTAGTAGAAAGCCAAAGACAAAAGCTCAATAATAGGCAGCTTGTAATCATCATCACTTCAAAGATGGCACTATGTCAAGGCAAGTCACGCGAACACAAAGGGCCACAATAAATCTACAGCCTCACAATAACTACAGGAGACTGCTTTGTTAAAAACTGATGGATGAAAGCATCAGTTAATTAGGTCTGAAACCACTGCTTTGGTGCAACTCTCATGTAGATTTATATTAAGACAATAAAAAAAAGGCAAAGAAATACATCAGACATCTCATACACAGCAGCACATCCTGTGTTACCGAAAGCAATAGCTGTAATTTTAGGCAACAAAACAAAGGACTGATTTTGTGTACAAAGAGTCGGCACACTTATGCAGATCAGTATTAATCAGACATAGCTTAAAAAAGACATTTAAAGACCAGATGTTATACGATTGCATTTACATACTCAATGACAAAACACCTCATTCCAAAATCGCCATATTAATGATTTGCAGTGCAGTAGCTATTGCGTTCATACAAGAGGCTCTCCAACACCTTCACTTCTTACATCAGTCATCAAGAAACATCTCCTTGAAATCATATTTCTCATGATGGTAAGGAGAAAAATCAGTGAATTGTAAATCTATAACATCAGCACCTTTCAGGAATAAAATATGTATCCTCACTAATATACTCCCCCTCCCCCCCTTTTCATAATACAGTACATGCACATGTGCATGCACACACAGATGAATACACAACTTTTCTCTCACACACAAATGTAAAGTAGACACACACACACACACACACACACACACACACACACATATTGTACAGACTGAACATAAAATATACAAATTCAGGTTGCTGTCCATCTGCTTCATAAATTAGTAACATCACATCATTTTGTATAACTACTATCAACAGCACAGGCTGTTGAAAGTTATTTTCTTTGACTCTTTAAATGCTATTCTTCTTCATATGAAAATTTGACGTGATCCAACTCATTAAACGAGGAGAAGACAGGGAAGATCTATTCTGGCATTTCATCCTAACATGACATGGCAGACTACATGGCATTACAGTGTAGCAGTATGAAAGAAATAACATTTCCTTTCACTCAAAAAAAACAAAGACGGCGAGGACTTCAAACCAACAGTATCTAATCCACAAAAGACACGTTACTCAAAGAAATAATAAGTAATATCATAGGCATTGTGACTACAGGTAAACTAGGTTTTTGTTGACAAATCAACTGCATTTGCACGAGCAGCCCGTGGTGTGCAAGAGCAACAGCTGAGGCCAGTGCCTGTCTGCTGCTCAGTGTTGGTTTACCTTCATAACAGCAGAGCCACAACACTTGCTGCCCTCAGTTCACTATGTGCATACAGATCAAAAAAGCAGCAACCTCGGCTCTGTCTTTGCACTTTGCAAATGCATATACAGTACACAAAAACAAGTATTTCCAGGATTATTAGGTCTATTTTCAGCGGAGGATACTATCAGAGGCCTTCATTTGGCTTGGCTACAGCACACGTTTGCTGTAATGGAAAATGAGCCAGTAAGTATCTAAGCACACCAGCTTCTTGCACACTGCAAAACAATTTGTGTTTAGTGTTGATAGCTTAATACATCACCAAACAAAAGGCTTATGTCAGCATTCACACATTGTGTTTTCTGTTTGCTGCATTTAACAAAGCACTACTTGCTGTACTTTCCTATCAACAAATGACTCCTACACACAAGTGTTTTTATGTTTTTCCATTAAGGCTGCATTCATCAACCCACCCCACCCCCACCCCACCCCCCCAACCACCACATAATTTAATGACAGTCACTACGAGAGATTGCAACTTGGTATCATTCTTGATGATAGCAGTAATAAATGTGAAATGTGTAATTTTTTTTTCATCTTAGATGAAGCTATTGTGCAAAATAACTGCAGAGAAGCTAGAATTAAACTTCAGGAGGCAGTGGATCTACTTCTCCCTCCGAGCAGGACCCTCGTTGGCACTGCTCTTCAGGGAGGCTCTGCTGGCGACTTGAGGGCTTCTCCTCCTCTACTTCCACACATTCCTCTGAGCACAGAATCACATTGGTCAAAGACTTGCCCAAACTCTGCCTGCAGGTGATCTCTTCAGGTTTATCATCCTTTGACTCTTCTCCTCCTTCTTGATTCCTCTCCACACACTCCCCTCCTCCTGAATCTTGTGCTCTCACCAGGCGCTCCTCCTGTTCAGCCTCCTCTGCTCTGGGCAGGGTCTCAAAGGCTCCAGGCTCTATGGGACTGAGCTGATAGTAGAGCAGAGAAGTAGAGTCTTTGAGGAGGTTAGATGGGCTCTCCTCCTGGTTGTCAGTGATGCACAAGACTGTGGCCCCTGTGGGGAAAGGCCCCTGCAGGAGGACCTGCTCCACACCTGGCACTTCTGCCTGCTCGGGCAGGTCCCCTTCCAAGGCACTGGGCATGAGGCAGAGACGCTGCTCTGTGAGACCTCCAGCGCCCAGCTTCTGCTGAACTGCCTCGCCTTCTGCCTCCTCCCTCTCCCTCCTCTCCTGCTCCTCCGCACTCTGCAGGTGCAACACAGCTGTCTCGTTCTCTCGCTCCAGAATGTCCTGCTCCGCCAGGAGATCCTGAACCTCCACCACTGTCTGCACTTCACTGTCCTCCAGCTCAGAGTCCAGGCCAGTGACCGAAGATAGGTCTGGAGAAGTGGGGCAAGTGGAGGAGGGGGAGGACAGTGGGTCAGATTCAGCATACTGATCCCCAGGCCCTTGTATCAACATCCTCCTCTTCTCCAGGTCCAGCTTCATGATGGTGTGCAGGTAGTGAGTTCTGACACGCAGAGGGTTGAACTCGATGCGGCCCGCTACATTGCCGCAGCCGTCCCTAGAGCAGCCACATGGGAAAGACATTCGATCCACCTGGAAATGAGGAGAGGTAATATCAGTTTCAGTTTTATTTTATTTCAACAGGAAATTGTGAGTAAACACTTTGAATTCAATGGCCCTTTTACATAAGTGTCATATAAGGTACATAATCTGACTGTGCAAAGGACAAAGAAAGATGGCACACATGCTGAGTTAAGTAGATCAAGGAAAAATCGTGACAACCAAGAGAATATCTGGTTACTGTGTAATAAGTCAGGTGGAGATGTTGTCGAGTTGTACTTCCTCCTAACGAGAGAAAATATAACCAAAAAAGAGAAAGATCAAGTCAAACACTAACATCAACAAAACCAGAACTGCAACTACCCATTATTTTCATTATTGATTAATCTTGTGTTAATTTTTTCTATTAATCAATAATTTGTTTGGTTGATAAAACTAGTAGTAAAAAAAGGAATGTCAATCACAATTTCCTAAGTGGTGATGTCATCAGTTCAAAACAGCAAAATATGATTTTTTTTTAATGTAAGACAGAGTGAAAGAAGTCCTCAGCAATCCTCACATTTTTGAGAGGCTGGAACATCTGAACCATCAAATGCTTGATATTTTTGCTTCACAATTAACAAATTAGTTGCCCATTAATTTTCTGTTAAACGACTAATCCATTAATCCACTAATCATTGTAGCTCTAAACAATACACATACAGAGATATACAGCCTTTAATGTTATGTACTCTTTCTTTTAAAACAAACATTAAATATATATGTTTTAACACTCTTGCTTATTATAATTTCTATTCGAGCTCAGATCCTTCACTGTTAGCACACAGACATGCACATGAACACGCAAGCATCAATATGCTTTGACAATTTTATGTACTTTAATTTCAGTAAATTGAAATGAGGTGTACAAATACATGATGGTATAATGATTGATTCACTGCATCAATGCGTTGATTTATGAATTCTGCAGATTTCACTGCATCCATCAATAACATAAAAATTGCATTTCACTCTCAGTGAATCGATCTGGCTGCAGCCCTGTATCACACAGAAAGGCTTTGAATATATTATTCACAATTACTAACAAGAAAAAGAACCAATGACGACTGATTTATACTAACAAATTGGAAGAGTAAAATCTGTCGTATCTACTATACACATGCACAGATTGTTCTCTTTTAAGTAGAGAATTTCTTGGTGCCCGTATTAGGAAATACACACAGACACTGGATTTCAATAAATGGAAGAGAGAGAGCGTGACCATTTTCAAGTGCTAGCAAACGGAATAAAATGGCAGTAGTGCTGCAGGAATTTAATTTATTTTGCAATCACTCTTTAAGGAGACAGACTTAAATGTTTTCATACTGTCATGCAATAAGGAATAATTGAACATGTTTATTTCATGGATGCGCAATGCTGACTTAGATACCGACATGAACCGTGGTTGACAAATCAAATCATTTCACAATCCACCGAATATTTGCTTAAAATGAAATGAAAATGAAATGAATAGGCCTTTTTCACAGCAGACATTGTGACTTGTCATGGTATGCAGAGCACAGGACTTTTCACTTAACATGGAACATGTAACTATGGAATAAAACAGACTTTCACATTTGGCGCTGTGAGAACTGAACTCTCTGAGCCAGGAGTCACAGCATTCAAGTATTCAAGCATTTTTCAGGTTTTATCTTACTCTTCAGCTGGAACTCCATTCAAACTTTAAAATGTTCCACATCGTTACTACGTTATGAGTTTTATCCAACTTTATCCAACTCCATTCATATTAATTAACCCATTTCCCACTTTTCCAGCTTCATTCAGCAGCTTCATACTCCTTCAGCTGCTTCTTCATACAAAGTGAAGCCAGCTATGCAATTCATCTCCCGTGCTACACTTTATTTTGCATCCATCATGCCGTTCCCAGTTTTTCAACTGTTCAGAGTCTTTTCAACTTTTATCTACACAGTCATACTTTTTTCACAAAACTACATTCAAACCTAAAGTTGATTCAATTTTTAAAGCCAGTTGGGCTTCAGCTTTTCAACATCTAGCATTCACACTGCCACTGCTTCTCTAATTATATTATTTACACCTGTGCCTTTCCTACTTTGGCACGTCAATAGATTTTGTCTGAAAAAGGCTTATGGGAAAATGAATTGCATGCATTTTCAAACTGAAAATTATTCAAATATGGTTAACAGCGCACACATTTTATTGAGCAGTGAATACTGACTCACTCGAGCCTGAGCAAACTGTGTCAAACAAACACAGTGGCTCTCTTCTTTCTGCACATGCACACAGACAAGCCAGCAACCCTTACCTGGCACTTAATACCAGCCTGACTGCAGCCACAGTGGCGAGGGTCGCAGTACAGGCGGCAGTCGCAGCCACACTCCTCCCGCGAGAGGCGGATGGTTCTGAGCTCAGCCTTCTCCCGTGCATCTATGCGGGCGATGCCGGAGGCTCGCAGCAGGGCTCGACGACGTTTTGTGGGCAGAGGCTGAAGGAAGAAACAGTCGTCCACCTCCACCCCGTCCACGTCGAGGTCCTCATCTGATACATCCTCCAGAGTCAGCAGGTCTGCCTGAGCACACTCCACCGTGCCATTCCTTGTCAGCTGTGGACGATAGTTAGTGCAGAATTGTGAGCTGAAGATAAGAGACTGATTCCCTATTTGAAGCTCAAATGGATAATATTTGACTGATACTTCAAAAAAAAAAACATAGCACAATCATTTCATACTACAACTTTCAAATGGACAATGTTGGAAAAGGCACTCAGATCCTTTATTTCAGTAAAAGAAGCAATACAACAGTGTAAAAATACTTCATTAAAGTCCTGCAATCAAAATCCTACTTATGTAAAAATAAATAAGTATTAGCACCAAAAAGTACTTGTTCTGCAGAAAGCTGTCACCTAACATATTATTTTACATGTATATTACGTTGTTAACACTGATGTATTAACTCATAAGCAGTATTTTGCTGTTGCAGCTCGTCAAGGTGGAGTTGTGTTAACGACCTTATATTTTGGTAGCTTGGTCCAATGACCTCTCATATACAAATCTGGGGGATTGAGAGATGAGTAATGGGGTACAAAGAAGAAAGTTTATGAGGGAAATCTCTGGTGCACCTGCTAACTGCTCGCAGATAACTGAAAAGTGACAACTACATAGTTTTTTTTTTGTTAAGGGTCAAGACAAAAATATTTGGATTATGTACAATCTAAAACCGGAAAGTAAACAGTAATTTCAGTTGTCAGATAAATGTGATGCAGTAAAAAGTATAATGTTTCCCCTTTGGAATGTAGTGGAGTAGAAGTATGAAGTAGCATAAAATGAAAATTCCAAGTAGAAGTACCTCAAAATTGTAACTACAGTGTTTCAGTAAATATACTTTGCACTGAGTGAATGTTATTTTTCACCACTACAAAATGAGAAATCGCCAGTGTTTATTAAGAATATATTGCATGTCAAGTGAAATCAATCAATATAGGGTGCATAACATAAGATATCATGTGCCTAAATACTGTACATGTGACCCAAAACCCCATGGAACCCTTCAGTCCCACGCTCTCAGATAAAATGTGAGCCCTACCTTCATCTTGCGAGCGTTGAGCTTCTCTTGGCGCAGGTGCTGGCGTAAAGTGTGCCGGTGGCTCGTTTCCTGTTCGCGGGCAAACTCTCCCAGTGTGTAGTGTCTGATGGAGGAGTGGTGACGGGCCATGCCCAGGGAGCTGCCCCCTTGGCTCGGCACGCTGGTGAATCCCTGCCGCCGGGGAAAGTAATACACCGTCACCACATCAAAACGCACCCGTTTCCCCCCTGGTGATGGCTTGTGCTGTCTGAGGATGGAGGTGGCTGAAGTGGGGGGAAAGGGGGAGAGATTTGTGATGTTATACATGAGCAATTAAACACTTTTGCTAATTGACTGTTTGAGTGTGTTTTAGGGTGTATTGCCTTTAACGTGTGTCTCCTGTTGTTCCTTACGGGTAAATGCAGTGCTGGAAGGGGGGTTGAGGCTGTCACAGCTGTCAGCACTGTCACTGCTGGAGATGTCATCATCTGAGTCTTTAGGTGTAGAGAATGGAGAGTTGTTGTCCACCTCTTCATATCTTCGTTTGAGGCTGAGGGACGAACCTGCCTCCATGGAAACTCTGTGTCTGTGGGCACAGTGCAGCATGAGTCAAGCCAGGGACAAAATACTCTGCGTCAGGAAATGTGAAATAAAAGAGGAGAACAAAGTGGATTCCTGGGGGAAATTTGCAAAAAGCCCTTTCATTAATGAGAGGCAGAGTGGATTATGTGTGTGGTGCTGTGTCATATTTACAGATTGAATACCATGAAGACAAAATGTGAATCTGAACTGGATCATTCGTATCAAATTGTTCCTGTGTAGGGTCACACATAAACAAAAAGGTGGCATCAGCTGTTTGGTCCTGTCTCCTTTCATCTGTATTCCAGCTCCATTATTTCCTCCCTCCACCGCCCCCCCCCTTCCTCCCCCCATCTCACATGAAATCCTACTTTGAAATCATAGAAGAAACGGCACCATGGTAACCAGGCAAGCACAGTTTATGCGAACAGCCTTGAAGCAAATTATCTCTGTGGCTCTTTTTTTCCCCGTCTTTTAATTCAGCTATAAACAGTGCAGAGGGGGATCGATATGAGTGAATCTGAAAGCTAAAGCTGATCAATCACATCAGCAGGAGAGGTCAAGCAAGGTGAATGAAAGTAGGGCTGCAACTAATGACTATTTTTCCTTATGGACAAACAAATCAGCTGATTATTTTCGCGATTAATTGCTCAGTTTATAAAATGTTAAAAAAAAGAATTTTGAAAAATACAAAGTAACATCTTCAAGTTGCTCCTTTTGTCCAACCAACAGTCAAAACCTTCATTTACAATCATAAATGACACAGAAAAGCAGAAAATCTTTAAGAAGCCAGAGCGAGCAAGTGTTTGACATTTTTCCTTTAATCGACTAATTGATTAATCAACTGATCAAAAGCAGCTGGATATACAGCATTTATGTTATATTATGTCAAGCCTTATATGTGTGTGGTCAAACTGCATCACACAAAGTTTTGTATTTTCAAGACACAATCCAAATAAAATGAATGATATTCTGTAACGCACACAACTGTACTTTAAGCTTATTATATACAAGTTTCCCTATGAATAATTTACTTCCAGAGCTAATTAATAGTTTACTATACAACCCTACATCTATATGAGGCAAATGTTTAACCAGGCCTGGGTTAGCATGTCACATGCTACTGACAGCAACGTGCTGTATCACTCCTAAATGGGACAGCTCCAAACAAGCCATTATTTAAGTTCTCACAGGGGAAAATACAGCCTTGAATATGACTGATGCACGACATTTCTATAATATTTGTACAGTGCAGCTTGTCCTTAAGCTAAATAGAGAGATGGTGTAGAGGTGATGTCATATAGAGACAGGTCCTGGAGCTGCTCTGGGGATAGTGAATAATGAAACAACTGCTGCAGCCATAGTGTTTTTACAGCGAGGAGGAGGAGGAGGCTTTCTGTCAAGATCTAAAACTGGAAGTAATATCTCAAACGGAAATCATGATCGCAGAGTGTGAGTAGTAGCCTGTGTGGCCTTACTGTGCAAAAACCATTGACACAGCACACAGATTCAGGTTTTGTGTGGATTTTCCCCTTTATGGAACGAGGTTTCAACCTAATTTAACACCTGAGATGAATGATGTTTATAGCATCAATGTGGACTGATTTTTCCAAGATAAATAGGGCAAAGAGAGGAGGCTGAATCTTGATAGTAGGCTCATTTCCCTAATGACTCACCCTCCTGCTCCTTTAAGGACTTAGTAGGCAGGTTACAGACCATTGTGACTTCATGGTGTATTTACCTTCAGGGACATTGTTCAGGAAGCATTTGCTTTAACTGTGTACATGCAGCAAATGAGCAGACTGTGATGGGGGGAGGTTGGATATGATCAGGATGACATGCAAAGACTCACCTCCCTCTCTCTCTCTCTTGTAACCAGCTCTCCCCATTTTTTACACACACACACATACACACACAATGGTTGATGAAACACTAAACCCTCTTACCTGGGGCAGAAACAGGGACCCTTATTCCAACCAGCTTGCAGGTCTTTTTCCAATGTGAGCTGCACATTAATCTTTTAACGCCCTATGAGATGCTGCTTTTTTTTTTAAAAATCCTTGAACTGTTTCCAGATGCAACAATAACCCAAAGTGATCAGACTGAAACCTTGTCAATGTGCACTTATATCTGCCTGTCTGGGGCTACTTGGGCTTCATGCTCATTGTTCTGCACAGATCACCAAGAAAGCCGGAGCTGCCTGTTAGACCTGCGGCTTTTATTCAAACCTTGCATGCCTTCTCTATTTATAGGCACAAAGAGGGACATCATATGCTCAACTGCGATCTGTTTCCCAACATCTTCCCTGCAGCATAAATAATGGGAGCAGCCCAAATGTCTTATCTTCCTGATGCAAAAGCCTGGAAACGCTTGCGATGGAGAAATCCGCTGACATCTGTGTCGCTTGATCCTTTTTCTCGGGTTCAGTCGGCTGAGCTTCTCTTCGCTTTCTGCTCGTGTTAAAAAGCAGATTGTCTTGGGGGGTTTTTATCCGGTTCGGTGTCAAAATGTTGCAAAGGATCAAACGAGAAGTCGCCTTTTTTCGACCCGGCCCCGTTTGTTACAATGTAACAATGGAGGAAGAAATTCTTCCCTGTAGTCGTATATATACTTATTGTGACATCACAGGCATGCCCTGCACCGGTGCATGCTGGGGAATGAAGTGGTTTTGTTAGCTTCTTTGTTTGCTTGTGCAGAAGCAGACGTGCTACATTTCACAGCATAAACCTGAATCTTGACCCAACGTGATTTACAGTATGACAACATTGTGTCTTATGTGTCAGTTTACATTGCAGCAAAATGATGTGCATGTCTGTATTTAACCTCCACATCTGTCCAGTAATGCATTTAATACATTTGCCACCTTGAAAAGAGCTTGAGAACATTTAGGATATTGTTAAAATCACATTTCTTTCATCCTTGCAAAGATCCATAAGCAGACAGACAAAAGATGGCAAACAGTACATGAGTAAGTATTTTAATAATGCTGATGAGACGGTGGCAGAGATGTATGTCTAAAATGTCAAGATATCAGTTTCATGTAAGCAGCACAATGGACTGAACATAAACTAACCATATCTTCTCACATGCAGCTCTGGTGTGCCCAACATCCCATTACATGTATTAGTATTCAAAAGTGGTAAAATTCTATGATGAAGAGATGCAAGTATGTTAAAAAGCTCATTTTAAAAATCTGCTAAATTAACACATGAAAAAGTGGTTAGGAAGGGAAAGTACACGGACCAGAGACAGTTTGCTGGTGTGGCCACTGTGATCACTAACAGTGTTTCGTCATCATTCAAGATTCAGAAGTGACCACCACAAGTGCCACTACACACTCTACACAAACCACAAGGACCAGTAACAGGGAGAGTGTTTGGGAGTCTGTTGACAGTCAGAAGTTAACAGCTGAAAGCAGTGGAAAAACTGACATTGTTCACTTTCAAAGGAGACACAGATGTTTTGGAAAACAGATGGATGCCAACAGATTCCCCATCAATGTCTTGTTTGCTGATTTTGATGCCTCTTCTGGTTCTCTGATGTCACTGTGTGATTGTGTTGACGACAGTGTTTCTTGCAGGCTTGCTTATGTGGATCCTGCAATGTAACCTAGCATGAGGATGAGAAAATCATGCTGCATTGCAGAATGAAAGTCAAGTACTGTCAGAGTAACTGTCTCTCATTTTTATCACTTTGATTTTTTTTTTTCCTTTTTTGGTTATTGTTTTTTTTTTTTAAAGAGACGACAAACAGGCTTTGGCACACCAGATGTTCAGCTAACAGATAAACAGTGATAGCAGCTGTGGTGCCACTAACCCCTCTCATGAGACATAAGCAACAGAGAAAAATGCAACCATTTATGGGAGACAATGGCAGGGCAAGAAGGAGACGGTTACTTCACAGCAACAGTCACTCCCTCAAAGTAAGACAGTAAGGTATAGTGAGGAGAGGGCTGGATAATTCAGTCGCATATTCCTCCTAGCAGCTTCAAAAGGTTTCTTGGGGCATCTCCACATATTCCAGGAACAGCGAGGAGTGTAAAGCTCTAGAGGGGCTGACTGGATCGGGTCTGAAAAAGACAGCTTTTCTCCTGTCCAGTTTTCATTTCAAGATGATGTGGTAGCCATCATTAGTGTCATCTGGAAAGAAAAGGAAAACATAGTAGGGGAGGGTGTTATAAATAAACCTGCAATGATAAAGTTCATCAAGACTCTAGGTTAAATATAGAAACGGATAAATCATCATCATTTATTAGTGCCACGCTGAAATACCTTTCATTGTGTCCAATACAAAACATACTTCATCCTGGAAATTCTGAATCATCTGTTAAAACAGAAAGCAGATTTTTTTATGCAAGTGAAAAATGAGCTGAGCATCTGTAATGACAACAAGACTGTTGGTTTCACATCATCTGTGACGGTGACTTGAAAATGTTGCCTTGCTAAAGGCAGAGAGCATGGAGCAAAAACATGATCTTACCTCATCACTGACCAGCACATGGATGCCAGTGGGACCCTGTTTAAAGATCTGATTTATCTGTCTGGGTGAGATGTTGAAGAGCTGAGCAATCTTCTCTGTCAGCTCAGCAGCTGTGAGCTCCTCCAGGTAAATAGCGTGATATACTGCAGCAAAAAAGCAGGTACAAAACACATAAATGTATACATATATATTTGCCTTCTATTTCCAATCAGGAAAATCTCTAATTAATGTCTCAGTATTTGTTACAATTTACAAGTCTGTATTTTGTGTATTCAAATTTACCTTGTACAAAAATACAACACAAGTCTCAAGACGTGCACAGTAAGTGATTCATTTCACTCTAAAAGCTACACCGACAGCAAGTTCAACTTCAATTCAAGAACAACAGCAACAGCAGAACAAAAAGAATAGTGTCTAGAGATACACTTAAACTTAAAGGAATAGTTTGACATTTTGGAAAAGAAGATCAATACCATTTTAATGTCTGTATGGTAAATATGAAGTTACAGCCAGAAAGTTGAAATATTACTAAGTACTGGTAACACTGTTCCTTTGTCAACTGGGAAGTGCAGTGCAAAGAAATGCAAAAGAAATGGCAGCCTATCAGAATAGATATCGTCAATTTTTTATGTATTTGAGGACTGCCACTTACATTACATAGATATTTTTGCATGCATTATGCATTATGCTATAACAAACACACATGAACCATGAACATGTACTGACCAAAGAAAGTGTTGGCGGCAGCATCTCCGTTTTCATGTTTCACTTGCTGTTCCCGAGTTTGCTGAGACTCCTGGCAAACATAGATGGTCAGCCTCGGGCGTACCACCCTGTAAACCGCATCCACGGAGAGAATTTAACAAAATGTCCACAAACGTGTGAAGCCTTTCCTCTCATAATAGGTAAATGAGATGCCATAAGATGGGATTTAGTTAAAGAAGACCTACCGTCCCTTCAGTGCATTGAAGAGTCTTATACCATCAGCTGGCCCACAGATCTGAATGACATCTTCTCTGGTCAGCTTCAACAGGTCTGCCCCTGATACACAAAAACAAGACCTTGCTTAAGAGTGTAAAACCCTTCTTTCTGCATGGGAACCTGATTACACACAATGTTTGGGGGGGGGTCCAACAGTTTTCACCTACAGAAATAAATAATGTAACAGAAAGAAATAATGCGACACAAATGTAAAGGAACAGTCTTTTCACTTGTCCTATCACCAGGGAGGTCACCATACAGTGTCAGCTCCAGATCACAGGTGTGTTTTGCTAAAGGACAATTAAGCAGATGCTTTGTACCATGCAGGGTGGAGGCCTTGTCCTCAGGAGAATAACAGCCTTTTTTCATCTTGTTTTCTTACTGGGTCATCCTCTGCACTTTAAATACTATGAGATTTCTTGTCTACAGCCCTTTTCATATGGAATATGTCACACTGTCGGCTTCATGGATCTAATGACTTAGTAACGGAAGCAAGCGCTTTGCTGTATATTTAACTATTCATCATGAGACCCTCATGTAAAATTGCTACTAAATTTACATAATCAGGTGAATGTCAGGCCTATTTTCACTCACATTTCTGTCTCTTCGCTCTATAAATGCTACAAATGACCAGAGGCATGACCAGGGGCTTCTGTCCAGCTGTTTTGTGTCAGTCACAAGTGACACAATACTAAAATGAATGGGTGCTCTGTATTCAAGGGCCATTTTACCTGAGAAGTTGGTGAAGAGTCGACAGAAGGGCGAGAAGCGGTTTCTTAAAAGCCACTGTTGTGCATCTTGTGGTGTTGCTGTGGGTAACAAATTCTGAGAAGAAACACATAAAACAGAACCCAGAATAAAACACATTATTGCAACAGTCCCGATGAGCACATATCTCAGAGTGAGCTCATACGAGTCACTTGTCAATTTACTGGCTTTCTTCACAGTATACTGGATTTCCTAAACAAAAAAATGACAAGAAACCAGTAGAGTCACAAAGAAAATTGGCAGATTTAAGTCAGGCTGCCTTCTGTGTCTTCAAAAATAATGTCACAATTTCATTTGTGCAGAGGAGCACAACATATCATACAGCATGTACAGCATAAAATATTCGGACGAGTCATCTTCCAAGGTTAAATGATAGAAGCATTGAATCATTGTCTGATTCCATGTAACACACTGAAAAGAGTTCTGATGGTGTGAGTTGACCTTGTATTTCTGAATTATCATTGTTAAATTCTTTCATTCATACCTGGAGGCAAATGAGGCTTATTTTTGTTTGCTGCCTTAGAGAAATCTACTGGGAGGCAGAGGTTCAACACCCAGATGTCAGCTTAGCATTTGTGAATATTAATATGAAGTGGTTCAGTGAGGCATTGAGAAGGTAGCCAGGCAGTAAATCCAGAAAGGCAAATTGCACTTGTACTTACATCTGCTATCTGAACAACAGGCTCAGGCTGGTGGTTTGGTGATCCATTTCTTAAAAGGATGAAAAAATGTTCCGTGTTGAAAAGGAATGATGACATTTCCATTAAGAAGACTCTCATAACAATGCAACTATGTGGAATTAATGGTAAATTAAATTCAGGCATCATTAACAATGAAGTATTGGCAGAAACTGTGAAACACTTATACCCTTCCGCAACTGGGAAGCTGTTGTGTGTGCTGTTGAAGCCTGGCGATGGGGAGTTGTTGACATATGTGACCTCGGGCCAGGGACAGCACTGCAGAAGAACAACACTTTTGTTACTGTGGTATCTAAATAACCTCAGAAATAAATTTCTGCTGAGAACAAAATCAAGAACTTTTCATAGAGTGCATTCAAATTCAAGTATATTCAGAACCCTGAAAACATCATGGTTAAAATTAAGCATGTCCCAAACTTTCAAGACTTCATATGAACCCTGCACTTATAATCTGCAGCTTTAGTCTGTTTGCGTGTCATCGGAAATTATATTTTCTAGTTTGAATTAATTTGTTGGATTTTGAGCTGAGACAATTTCAATTAATCTATTTGGACAACAGACAGAAAATCATCGTTTCTCAAGGAAACATGCCAAACAACCTCAAGCTACAGCTTCACTATGTGAGGATTTGCTGCTTTTTTCTATATTGTGTCATTGTAAAGTGAATATCATACATCTAATCGAAAGAATAATTGGTCAGTAATGGAATCAACTGTTAGTTGCAGCCCTGGTTGTAACGGATAGAAACATTTTGAGGTTGACCCACAGCCTCTTCCTTCCTTCCTTTTACATCAAATAAGGTTATGTTTCATTATGATGACCCTTCTCTTCAACTAATCATTCATCCCTTTAACATGTTAGCAACATGCTAACCTCTGTCAGGATTGTGGTTTCATAGGAGGGCTGGTACTTTTCCTTTTCCTGTGGCGCCCTCTTCTCCATCTTCTCCCTGTCCGTCTTCTGCTTCCTGTCTGCACCTTTAGGCTGAAACAGGTCGTGTGTGGGTTATTTTGGTGGTGGTCATAAATAACAAATGTTGGCACTGCAGTACACCAGTGGTTCTTCTCCTTCCTCTTACCTTGAAGACTTTGACCTGGCAGGAGGCAGAGTGGAGGTGTTCTGTGTACTCTTCATTCTCATTTTCTTTAAATGTGTCGATCTGGATGCGGAAAGGCACACCCTTTTCTCCTCCATGCTTGCGCATGGTGAATTCTGTGCTGATGCAGTGTACCTAAAAAGGAAAGGAAGATAAAATTGAAATCCATGCACGGTTGATGACATCATGTAAAACTTAGGTCAGTGAAGTCAATAAATAAACAGATCTTGGCAAAACTTTTGTATTAGTAATTACTGTCTGCAGAACGACATTTAGTTTACTTGCCATTTTGCCAAACAGAATAGATGAGAACACTAAATGTTAACAAGCTTAGCTCCATGATGCCAATGCGTTTAAAATGGCCTCAGATGAATTCTGTTGCTTTTAATGAATGAAATTAATTCAGGAAAACAACAGTGTTGTCCATCATGCTACCTGGATAAAAACTGAGGTTCTTTTTGATGGGTCCCAAAGGAACTCCACAGTGTTAAGCTGAGTAGGGTTAGCCCTGGGGTCGATTATGCCAACGGACATGGGGATATCTGCAATGGATCAATGTAAAACAGGCTGTTATCGAAAGAGTTGTTGATGCACACCATCTTCTCCATAATGTCATCACTTTCATCTCAACTTTGTACTTACAATTTAAGCTAACAGTCAATATCCTGAACTGAATTTATCCAAAAACTACTGAATGGTTAATATGCATACAAAGCTGCACAGCAACATTCTTTAACACACAAATCCGATACAACACATAAGAAACAGAACCTTCTGGAGCCATAAAAGTCATTTTTCATTCAGTGCTCACCCAGGTCGAGAATGCGATCCCCGGGCCTGTTCCAGCGCCAGCCTTCCAGCTGCTGGTGCTCTGTGTACTGAAGTCGTCGGTCATGAAACACCACGCGGATGATGCTCTGAAATTCAGAGAAATTTGAATTGAATTGAATTGCTCCCCAGGGACAAATAAAGTTGTTTGAATTGAATTGAATTCATTTTTACAAAGAGTTCAAGGTAGATGTTAACACTAATGACGCCAGCAAATACATAATGTATGTGTGAACCAGCATGTCAGAATCTTACCTTCACCATTTTACCAGTGATTTCCGGAAGTTCCCCAATTTTCCGATTGTCAAGCATTCTAATTTCATAGGACTGGCCTGCAATGACAAATCCATGTAGTGAATAAAAAGTTCTCAATTCATATAAGGCTGTGACAAATCACCAAACATTGACAGTTAACATCTGTAGTAATACTCATAACAATAATGCATAATTTCTACATCTGTGTTTAGTCATTTATTTCCATGACAGGAGTCACAATATAATACTATGATGATGATGATGTCAGTTTTCTACAATCATTAAAATTTGTCTATGCAGATTTACAGTCATCCAGGTAATAAAATATCTAGAATCACTGAATTTGCTTTCAGTGGCTTTTGACTCAGTACACTTAGACATCAATAAATTTACACAAAGCTGAAAAGCGCAGTGTGGTTGAAATCCTGATGCTGACCTTGGTTGAGGTAGGTGAGTGTTTCATCATGCAGTTTAACGGCTGGCGAGGTAGCTGCACACAGAACATACTGAAAGGGAAGGATCTTGTTGTCGCTGTCTGGAGGCAGGTTGGACTCCTCCTGCTTGAAGATGGGGAGGGCAAGTACATCGCTGGACAACAGAGACAAAATAACAATGGTGTTAGTAAGATGTCAAAGCCTGATCATCTCACTGTGACACACACATACACATTACTTCCTTTACATAAAACAAGTCTACAGGAAATGTATCTCGATATTTAATTGTTAGAAATGGTTACTTTCAACCCAACGATAAAAAGTATATTAAGTTGAATGGAGAGTCTAACGCTACCTGTGATCACTGGACAACATTGAATGGTTAATTCAGCTTTGCAGTTCATTAATTATAATGGAGGCAACACTACTAAATACCAAGGTATCCCTTCATGACCTCATTCCTCCTCTCAACAGAAGAATTTCAGGAACAAGTGGGCACTTTGTAGCTTGTACAGTATCATTTAACAGTGCACTTAACTAACCAGACAGGAGCACAAAAGAGAAGGATCTTTCTCCAGTAAAGCAAATTGCTTGAGTCAGCAAAACCTAAATGGATTTCACATAATTTCTATCACGAAAAACGGAGCACAAAAATCATAAATATCTACTTGGACTTTAATCTCTTGAATAAAACCTCCCGAAGTGAAAAAAAAAAATCCCGGAACTGTGTGCAGATGTATTTAAACTAATGTATCAGGAATATGCTGCATTGTGATAGGATAAGTCTAATGCCCCAATCAAATTTTTAGAAAGAGTATTATTCATTAGTCACTGCTTTGCAATTTAGTGATTAATTTGCACTTTGCTGTCGCTCAATGCAGGACTTCACTTATTCATGTATTAAAAAAAGTGTGAAAAGATTTCTCTGGTGAAACTGCACACTGATGTAGACACAAAGCCTAGCTGAGAGAAAATGTAAAACACTGAACATTAATAAAACTGATTTGAATAGACAGAAAAGTTTGATCACTTATGTTAAAAACATACCAAATGCATTCATATACAACGTCTCTAAACTATGTCATATAAAAGAGGTCACACTCCAAAAACATGTTCCACAAATGATTTTGAAAATGGATTTTGAAAATAACTGTAAAAAAATATGTGAAACAAACTACAAAGAAAGTTCAACAGTCATTAAATTACATTGTTAAGTCAAGAGCAAACACACACTGCTGACATTTAAGCTTAAGCAGCTGATATACTAACTTTCAATATCAATCTGTAGCACTAGCAGCTCTCAATCCAACAGTACAGTCCAACAGTACAGTGAACAGTCCAAAACTCACACAGTACCTCATGCTATAAGCCCCAGCACCAAGCTCCTGTCCAATGCCCGAGAGACTGGCATCAAAGTCCTGAACCAGGCCAGACTCGATCACTTCATCCGTGAGAGGCAACTTCAGAGCCCACGCCATGGCGATGATGTGGAGATCTTACGGAGTGCAGTTCCGGTTAAATCTTAGGTTTTACCTGTTTCCCACAACCTTCCAATCTTGAATGATGAAAGTGAAATGAGAAGTTTATTACCTTCGAATGTGTCTCCAACTTTTATACGGACAAAATAAGCCAACATGCAGAGGTCTAATCGAGAGGCATTCCCACAAAAACATGACAAAAGAATTACATTAGCAGTTTTTGGTAAAGGCCAGTAACAGGTTATCTTTCTGAACAACGAAGACCTTCTGTCGGCAACGTTAACGGGTCTGTACACACGTTTCATGCGACCGTGTACTGATGCACCAACATCAAAGTAACTCGTGTAGAGATGTTTCATAGTTACTCATTATTAGTTAGATAACATAATCCCAATCAAAAATACACAGCGTACCTTTAAGTGAAAGTGTAGCTACTTGCTAGCACTGCGGTAGTGTCATGCCATCATGTCGCGCTCCTTCTGTTCAGCACTAAAATAAACATGTCGAGCGAACCACTACAAGCTGCATAGCCTACCAGCTAACTTAGCAATTACAATGCTAGCACTTCTTTGCCTCACTTATCGGAGATTCGGGGAAATAAACTGCTCCTCGTAGACATATCTATGAAAAGAAACGCATCAAAATTTTCCCAGACTCCTGGATATATGTAATATAATGTCTTGCTTTTGTTTGTTTATCTAGCTTCGCCTGGAAAAGGAGCTGTCGTCATTTCCGTTTGTCCTCTTCTTCGTGGTATTTCACAGTACTAGCGCAGGACGCTAAGGCTCGTTGCCGCCACCCATCGCTTATGGCTGATTAAACACAAGGTTGAGGAGGTTTACTGCTTTTAAAGGTTATAATTCATTTTTAAAAAGAATCAATTTTCTCAATCTCACTATCAACTACAGTCGATGCAACGGTTGGAAAAATATCAACACACAACAATCAGGAGTGATTAATAAAGACAGGATTTATTTATCTGACAGAAAATGACAAAAAGCATCCAACTTTTGTTTTTTCCTTATCTCACAAAGACCTGAATTTTTTATGTGCTTTGCAGAGTCAAATGACTAATAGCTGATATCTTATAATTATATTTTAGCTCTTATTTTCTCTACTGATAACTTAGTTTATTAAACAATATTATATATTGTCTTTCCATATTGAACATGGAGGTAAGAACTATTAAAGCAAGACCTTTGCTATATTAATTATTTTTGTGGTTAAGTACACTGTATGGCCACTGTTACTAAAAATGCAAATATGAGGTGGACCATAAAATGCATCATGTAATTCACAAACTCAAAGAATGTGATTAATGCATATTAGAGTTTATCTGCAGTATTTCATAATTCATCTGCATAAAAAGTACATTAATCTTAATGATGTTGGTTGTCAAATTGATGATTGCAATTTTGCCAGTACTGCTACATTTTGTAAAGCAAAGCTTCTTGCTGTTCAAGAACACTGAAATGCAGAAATTAAATCCTCTCACATACATCACTGAAACCTTGCACTGTACATAAAACATTCATAACCCTTTTACTTTCCCTGCTGCCACTAAAGTGCAAAATATTCTTGAAGAATTGGCAAGATAAAGAAAACCACCACAGTATTGTTCCTACAGAAAATAACTTCATACTGCACATGCAAACACTTTTCTAACCCATTCAGATTGAAAGTCACAACACATTAAACCACAAACCCTTCCTTGGCTGGACAGTTAATTAATTGTTTTAATTCAGTAAATTGAGGCTTTTACTTAGGCTTAGTAAAAGTATCTAATGAATCTGGCACTAATGTTTCTAGGCAACATGAGACTATTTTAAGTTGACTTCATATCAGGCCAATCAATGTCCTATTTTGCAAATATACTTTATCTAACTTGAGATGAAAAATGCAGCTGAAGCATTGTCAAGCCATTAAGGGAATAGTCACAACAGTGAATAAAGAATAAACAGAATATACTCTCAGAGTATTATAAGCATGTTAAACAGAAAGTGTAAAAACAGGACAGACTGGTGAATTCACACACGTGTCACCCACACATACAGTGTGAGTATTTGCATCAGTAACTCACAAATGAAACAAACTTTTAAAAAAAAACCTAAAACAAATAAGTTTACAATTGTGGCATCATAGGTAATAGCCAAAGCTCCAACTTTATTTTGATTAGAATCTGTTGTCCATGGAACATCAGAAATGACCCTCTCTATGGACACCCAACAGTGTGACACATTTCACACAGCTGAAGAAAAGTATCAAAGCCAAACAAGAGGAAATGACTACAGAATTTAAGTTCATCTTTGTGTTTATCACCAAGAAATAAAATTATGATTGTCCCATAAACTGCTGCAATCAGGGGTCCATAGACAGCAAAGTAGTTTCTGGCATTTCACAGACAACTAATTCTGATTAAATAAGGGTATAGACTATTGCCTTCTTTTAGTCTACAGAATCTTACATCTGTATGAATCTTAGTTATGTTTGCAAAGCTGCTCTTGCAGTACAAATACAATGTGAATATAAAATAAACGAGCAGCTAGAATTTTAAAAACATCCATGGTGGCAAAAGCATGTTATTCAAATATCAGAGTAATGTCAGTCATTGTGCCGAAGTGACAATTATGTGACTAAAATCAATGTGACTCAGTGCACTGCCACTCAATATAATTCAGAGGGATATCCTATAAAACCACTTGTATAAAAGTTAATCAAATGTTTTTTAAATATTACATGTTATTATCACTGTATTATTATCATCACTGTGTATAATAAAAGGACCATGCAGTTTGACTTAGTACCCACCACACAGAAGTAGTGTACACAAATACAGCCTTAAAATACAATAACTCATTTTTAGTACTCTTTCATAACACTTACGTTGTTTCCTTCCTTCCCATATTGGAGTTAGCTTGTATTTGCAACACAATCTGAATCTGTGTTGCTGTATTAAATGTTCAGCTTGCCAAAATGACAAAAGATCAGTGGTGAACCCTCCCAGAATGAGGGCGCTACTGAACCTGGAAGACATTGATTTTGCTTGTGTTTTTCAACGTCTGTCGTCGGTTGCAGAACCAGACTCGCACAACCTCTCGGTCATAGTTTAGCTCTCTTGCAATTTCTGTAATCTCTTGGCCTGTTGGCAATGCATTCTTCTCAAAGTAGGAATTAAGAACTTCTATTGCCTGTGGCGTGAAACTAGTACGTCGCTTGCGTTTTTTGGACGGTTCACCACCAACAAACTCCATCAGATTCTGCTGGCCTTTCTGGTTCCAGTGCTCGGCTTCAGCCAGCCATTTCTCCAACACTGGCTTCAGCTTCTGAGCACTCTTGGGGGTAATATCCAGCTTTTCAAACCTGCAGCACAAAAGAAAGTTAAGTTGGAACTATTTCATGAGAACACACATTGCATAGACTGCATCTCAATTTTGTCTCTATGAATTCACATAGACCCAAATTGCAGGAAAGAAATTTCATAATCAACCAACCTATTGACAAATGTCTTATTATTTTACTTAATTTACTTACTTAACTCTATATAATGATGACCTCATTGCTGTTCATATTAAAATGCCAATTTAAGAGCATGAACCATTAGGACAATTCTTAATAATGTTAGTGAATATTATACTTACATTATCTAATCATATCCACATTGATTAATTCAAAGGAATAGTTTCTCTGCAAAAAAGTAAATCAGCCCGTTCCCCAAAATGTCAAAGGATTCCTTTAAAATAATTTAGATTTGTAGGAGATAAACAACATGAACAAATGTTCACAATTCTTATAATTTACACTTAGAGACTTCTTTTGTAGAGCATAGTCAAAGCAATGAAAATGTTTTTGAATGTTATAGTCAAGTTACCATATCACATTGATACATTAATTTAAGGATTTAATGCTACAGTCTTTTACAAATTTCATGACTGCATTCAGGTAACAAAAGTAGATGAGCAGATGTTTGCATGGGTGCTTTAATAGCATGCAAATTAGGTCAGTGTATGCCAGTATTAAATGCATTGTGTACACACTGTCAATGGTCAGTCACTGAGGCTTTATAAAGACAAATACATTTGTTAGTAGTTTTACAAAACATTACTGGAGAAAGTTTCCATATTCAGGACAACATGAACAGGGGAGTCATTTACCTGCAAATGGCAGACTGGCTGTAGGCCGGACCTTCAGTTGCAGTTAGGGCCTGCCCTACTTGTGTCTGAGTAAGCCCCAAGGACAGCCGACGGATCTTGAAATTCTTGGCAAACTCGCGAATTTCCTCCAGATTAATGCCTTCCTCACTGCTGACTACCTGCTGGGGTTCTACAATTGTGAAGAATCTGGTTAAAAATATCTACCTACTTAAAATGGATCTATGTTTAGATTCGAGAAGCAGGTGTACATACTGCTGACAAGCTGGCCCACTTTTGCTACGTCTCCACAGCTGATGGGTACTGTGGAGGAGAGCGTGGTGGCGGTCTTCAGTACAGATGGCTGCGGGGCAATGACAACTGATGACTGAGTGGCAGTTGTTACCAAAGCCTGAGGGGGAAGAAATAAACATTATTCTTGTATGTGACCCACACTGACAGAAATTATTCTATAAACACCTTGAGGAAAAGTTAATCATTTGTCTATTCAAAGATCGTGCAGATCTTTTTATCTATTTCCACTTTCAAGTGGAAATGCAGAAATGATTAGTGCTTCAGACAGATTTTTGTTGTCTACCTGACTGTTAGGTTTGGTAAGTGTTGGAGGAGCACTGGCTTTGGGCAGAACTGCAGCAGAAGTTGCAACAGCCGCAGGTCCATTCCCTACTGCGGCAATGATCTGGCCCTGGGTGTTGAGAAGCAGCTGAGGGGTGACTGTCTGAACCTGGAGACCCTGGAGGGGGAGGGTGGGTGTCGCAGCCCCTCCAGCTAGAGATGCTGGGTTCACCAACAGCGGAAGGGTTCCTATGACCTGTAAATATTGAGTTTAAGAAACATACAAATGAATAATTGAATGCAATCTTCTGCGGTAGTTTTCGCTTACCAAACTTGCTTATAGAACATTCAACAACCTGTCATGGCAGTGTTTTTGCTTCTGGGAAATAAGTACGTCCTATTAGCAGGTTACTTGGTATAAAATCATGTTGTTCAAGAGAGAGCGGGGGTAAGTACGATATAATATAATGTAATGTAATATAATAATATTATAACACTATACTATAAGACTCACCTGTCCCTGGGCATTTGTAATGATCTGGCTGGTGATTCCAGCCATGTTTGACATGGCACTGGTGATGATGGGAGTGGAGGTGAGGGAACTAAGAAACTGGGGCTGAGCACCCAAGGAAGCAGCATTGATCTGAGCAGAAAATCACAACAACTGTAAATGGCTAAGGAAATTGAATCAAATGACTGACTGAAAAGCACTACGAAAAGTATAAACAGCCATATATTCTTGAAGCAGCATCCTTACAATGGCAGGGTTTATGGAGAGCCCTGCAGTCTGCAATGCTGCTACAGATATGTTGGACTGAGAGACAGTAGTGGTGGCCGAGGTCGCCTGGGCTGCTGCCATCTGAGCAGCGGTAACCTGTGCATTGGTCACCTGTGTTGGCTGAGATGTCACCTGCTGCACAGGAGCCTGCACTGGCTGTATGGAAGCTGCTTGAGGCTGGAACATCGTCTGTGCATTTGTGTGCAGTTGAGGCTGGACCGAGTTCAGGACTGTTGCAGCTGAGTAGAAATGTAGTATACAACCTGTTATTGTTGTGTAATCAAGTTACTCATTGTGTGAAAACAGACTAAAACATTTTAACAGAGCCATGCTAGTGGCCCCAATAGAACCCTAACCCTAGAGGAAAAGTCAGGAGATCACCAAAGTCATTAAGAGTCTTCGTCTGCTGATCATCAAACTGACCAACTGACTGACATTGACATTCCTAGAGACATCTTGCTAGAATATCTAATAAAAATGTAGTTATTGCCAGTGTTAAAGACAGCAATTTTATAGTTGGGTGTCAACTGTGATCAAACCAAAATAAAGTTAGAGCTAGAAGCTAAATTTGGAGCATGCATAAACATATAGTGTTTTACCTTGGAGGCCAGCAAAGGGCAGTTTAAGGAGGTTTCCAGCCGCGTTGGCTGCTGCAAACCCAGGGAGAGTTGCTACATTGGTGGTAGGCAAGGTGAGAACAGCCAGACCACCCTGGCCACCGATGGAGCCTGCCATACTGAGGGGGATGAGCAGGGGCTGCCCCAGGGATCCTGTCTGGGCCATCATACCAGTCATCAGAGTGGCCAAGCTTTCCTGGGTCAGCACCTTATGTAGCATAATAAACGATTTGTTTTCCATCAACATTTATAAATGGGATGAACAGAACAGTGTTTTCCAGATTATATGTTTACCTCATTCATTTATTTTTACTACTATTCTGGTGTTTTACAGGGGCAATTTTAATGAACTAATGTTTCCTGTTTAATTGCATTCATGCTTAAATATTTTTTTCCCCCTCCAATATTGATTTGTTTGGCTTTTTACCATATTGGGGGTTTTGTTTTTTGTCGTTGCATTGGTCAGAATTCTCCAATTGCCAGATATGTTGTGCCAACAATAATTTGACAGCCTCAGGCTCTGTATTCATATTCGTGTTCTGTATTGTATGTGTTGGGGATGAAATTTGCTCTATTTTTTACATTCACAATGCACTAGAGACAATTGCCTCAGTGACACCAGTAAACCACCTGCAGTAGTCTGTGGGTGACAATAGTGCCATTAATCCCTCTGAAACATGAATATTAGATATGAAATAATATTTTAACAGGCTGAAATACAAATAGGATCCTCGTAAATTTCAGGATCTTTTTGCCCCCCTCTTTTAATATTTCAGACATTTCATGCACTTTCAAGGCCAAAGCTAATGAGACAACCAAACTATTAACTACAAGATTCTTTCTCTGGTGATTGAAGATGGATATGGAAAGTGTGCTCAGTGTGTATATTCCTAATCATACCTGTGGGCAGCCTTGTACAGTGATGGGCATGGCGGCCTGGGGTTGTGGCAGGGACACACTGACAGGAACAGTAGGAGTCAACGTTTGGACAGCAGATGCCGGAGCCTCTACAGACACCACCTGCTGCTCACCAAGCACTGCAGGAGCACAGCCAGGGTTGGTTCTTACTGACATTTGATTCGGGTTTTACAGCTGTTATAAACATTTCAGTGCAACGGTAACATATACACATGAATAGAAGGCATCTGCTTTCCATCATAATCTAATATGATCAGGATTTACCTACACCCCCAGTGCTCTGGGGCAAAGTGAGGCCATCCTGTGTGCTGCCAGCCTCAGGCTGCTCTGCAGAACAAGCCACTCCCTCCTCAGCTTTGTTTTCACTCTTTCCATCAGGTACTGATGATGGCAGAGATGCATCGACCTCTACCTCTAGCACCCGAATAGTCTCATGGCCAGACATCACGATGACCTGCACAGCAATTAGGAGTAAAAGTTAAGATGACTCAAATGCAAAAGGAACTGCCTACTCCTACTCTATTCTACTTCTATTGTTCAGGTTTGTATTATGATGTAACAGATAAAAAATGAGTTATAATTGTCTTATTAGTTTGTGAAAGACTTCAGTAAATGAAACATTTTAATACGGTCTCACTCGCTCTAGCACCTGACAGGTCACAAAAGATAAGATATACCTTTATTTGTCCCACAGTGGTGAAATTCGTAAACATTTAGTATTTATCAATTCCCCCTTAAAGAACATTTAGTGAATCTGATTTTGACTTAACCGATGATTCATGGTATGCAATAATGAAAAACCTAGAGGAGATGCAGCAAGACAACCTGGGCTGGAGGACAAGGTGCAGAGAGACAAGGCAGGAAGATAGAGGAGGATGCATACCTGGTTGTCTTTGGCAGGGAATTTCAAAGTGCAGGATTTAAATGGCTGAAAAAAGACTTCTGCAGTCAGACAGTGAATGGCTAAGGAGAACAGAGAAGCCGAGCACGTTAGGACAAAATGACCCAAAACAAAACAACACCAAAAAGAAAGAGACACAAATGAAAAGAGCATGAGTACACCAAAACAATGATAAGAGCATCAGCCAACAAGCAGCTCAAGCAATGCGTTCTTCAAGCTCCCCTCCGCACATCCGTGAAGAGCACTGCTTTTGTTTGCTGACTATGTCTACACAGAATGTTACTAGAGAGAGAAAAACCACAATTAATTATTAAGCATGGCAGTTTAAAGAACGGTAACCCTCACAAGCATAGAGCAGCAGGTATTAATAGGTGATACAACACAAAAGTGAGTCCTGATCTCAATGAACTTGTGTGGAAGTTAATCATTCCGTTATGATATGGTATGTTGGCGCATGGAGGGTGACGGGAGCAGGGTTATCAGGGTTTGGACAAGCTCAGTGGGGCTGTGGTGGGAAGAGAAAGCCCTTCACATTGGGCTTTAACAAGACAGGTGAGTGTTACCTGCTCATTGACAGTGAGTGAGGCATCTTTGGCAGGGAGATCCTGGGAGTTCATGGCTCGCTGCACCACCACAGACACTGTCTTCCTGGCATTCTGGGTAAACAAACATTGATTGAGCAAACTCTGAAACATTTATCTTCTGGATTAACAACTTAATGCCTCTGTTTGCAGCCATTTCAGAAATAAAAACATATATTAAGTGTCATGATGTGACCCCTGTTAACCCATAGTATTTGCACTTTAAGGGGTTGATGCTGGCTGACACAGATGCACATGCAAAAGACTGTTTTTTGTCATTCATGGATATTCCTGTCATTGCACAAGCAGACTATTTGGAGGGGCCTATAAACAGGCCACACTGTGTTGCACTAAAGCTGCAGAAAACGTGATGCAACACGCAGATGGTTGCAAATGCATCACAGATCAAAACAAAGATAGGAGATGGTGCATTTCCTGCTGCAGTGCCCCATCAGAAATGAGGATCTGTCAAAACTTCAGCGGGGGTTGAGGGGCTCCCCACCCCCATCCTGCCCAATAAAAGTCTCACCGCCTCGGCCACTTTTGGAGACAAGCACCAACCACCGAGTGCAGGCGACAGAAACCATCTCGACCCGAGCCTGAACACCGAATATTATGTATTTCCCTCTCTTTATCATAAATATATAAATTATGCTAATTACGAACATTGCATATTAACCAAAACTCATTTCCTCTCGCCATTTCGAAGAAGGAGGCTCCAACAGATTCCGGTTATTACATTCAACTTACCGCGTAAATGCAGCTTATTTTCTGTAATCCCTCGCTCTTATAAAGGTCCTTGTCACAGTTTGTTTCAGTCACACATAATTAAAAATTCATCTCAGCTCCCAGACAGGCGCTGTGGCTGCACACAAAAGAGGTATTTGCATTGATAAGGAGGGTTGCAATGTTAGATCTCCCTCTCTCTCTTAATATTTAATGACGATGGCCTTTCTGCAACAGTTCAGATCATCAGAAATCCCTGACGTGTCTCACAAAATCCTGTTTGAGCCGTAAAGTCGCGCAAAATTGCCACAAAATTGGCCTTTTGCACTACGTCATGAACATAATTTATGCAAGAAAAAATCTTGCATTGAAAAATGTCTGCCTCGACTTGAGAGGTGCCATGGTGTTCTTAAAGGGGCCGTACCACCAATAACGGCCGAGCACAACCAGAGAAATAACGCAGAGAAACAACAGATAAAAAACACTGTGCTGATATGTCTAATACTATTTGCTCACTGATAGTGTTTTTAAATCATAAACAATCCGTTTACTACTTTTGTACAAACACTCTTGTGCTATTATTGTGTTTGTAGAACTACATTTTTGTGACAAAGGCATCCTTTGCTTTTTATAGTCCAATTATATTTTGTTTTTGTGTATTGACAGCTGATTAAAATACTCCTACTCAAGGATCCCTCTGGTCAGGTCTCACTAATAATTTTGATTATGACTGTATAATAGTGTCACACCTGCTGTGTTTTGAGTCTGTTTTGTTCAACCAAGAACAACAGAAAGAACTGTCCAATCTTACTATTTTGAAAACTGCACATATTTGTAAGACTATTTGTAAGTATATATAGCTCCATTCCTTTAATTTTACTATTATTTATTATATAGTACAAATCTGAATCCTAAAATAATGAATGAAATAATCACTTCAATCGTTCAGCATCTGGGTGAACTTACAACATATGAGTATCTGCAAATACCCCAGTTTTAGCTGTCAGCCTTGGTTGTATACAATTCATTTACAGTATGTGCGTATACAAACACACATTGTATATCTGAAAGCAAGTAATAATGGTCAACTGTTGAGTTCGGTGACAGAGATTAAAACTTACACACTGTATTAATGGCTTTAAATAGGCCCTTTTCACAGCAGACATTCTGATTTGTCATAGGAGGAAAAGGGAGTTGCTGTTCCTGTTGTTGTTCCATGAATATTATCACTATAAAAAGACATGAATCAATTAATAAGTTAGAGTAGGGAAAACACATGTGTAAATAATAAAATTAATGATGGCCAAATTCCATTTAGCGGCTTCAGTTTCGGGGTGCTGATGTTGTGCATGCTGTTCACTGTCTCACCTGTGCTTTTCCTATAACAAGTCAAAATGTCAATGTCAAAAAATGTCATTTGTTGTGACCAAAACCTATAAAAACACAAATAGTTCACTGCAAGTCATGGGTAGAAAAAGGAGACTGTCCATTTATATTAGTATTAACATTCATGTATCGTATTGCTAAGTTACTGTATACCAATAAAAGACAATGTTAACTACATACTAAACTATTACCAGGCACTATCATAGTATATATTGCGAGTATGGCCATAGTTTTAATTCAAACTGTAAGTAAGTTATTTGTGTTTTCACTTACTTACTTTACTTACTTTTTGTATGTCCCTCTGTAAAATGCTCTATCTATCTATCTATATCTATCTTCAGTTGCTCTTCAACTCACCTCCGTCTACGACCTGTAGGTGGCGCGCGCACGTAAAAACACTGCGTGCGTCGAACCACAGACGGAGAACAACTGACGTCACCACTTCCACAACAACAAGAAGCTGAAAAACAAGGAAGTGAATGATTGTGAAACCGTAACCTGTTATAAGGCCGTGACAAGATACGCAGAGCTCCGTTTAATCTGATATTCCTCAGTCTCCGGATCAGTCCATTACAATGAACAACAAAGGTATTTCTCCAGACATTTTCTCGGTAAAAAGTCAGCTGTTGGCTCTACGACGCTGACGGTATAAGCAGAGATGGAGAGCTGTCGTTATGGCCATCTGAAGCGGACTTCACGTTTAGCTACGTACATGACAATAAACGGACCTTTTCTGGATAACAAACATGTTGAGTTCGGGCATCTAGTTTATCATAAAATACTATAGATGATAATAATGGACGCCTATATTTACTGACACCTGAACGTTATATCATCATAGCATTAGTGGCCAGGTCACATATTTTCAGTTAGCTAGCTTCACTCAACACAGGCAGGTTTTAAAGGCGAAGCTGACATGATTTCACTGTTTTGGTTTACATGCATGGGAATTTAAATATGTATCAATAATTTTAATACTGTTGAATTTTTATCGTTACTTTGTTTGTACATACAATATGTATATGATCATGTTTACATGCACATAATATTGCATATATTTTATCTTTTATACTCTGCTAAATGCACCTTGTTTGAACATACTCAGATCTTTTGTTGTCATCCATACATTTTAGAAGGAGGATTGCAATAAGGAATATTTTCATCATCGATTGAGCTACCGATTATTTTCTCGAATAATTGCTTAATTTAAAGAATGTCAGCAAATTGGACGAAACACTCGTCACATGTTGGTGATGCCTTCGAGTCTCATTTTGTCCGACACGAAATCAACGACAACCGGAAAATATTCACATTAGGGAAGCTGGGGCCAGATGTTCTTTTCTTGTAAATTAACTCAAATTATTAAATCATTATTAAAATCAATTTTCTGTCAACTGATTAATCGAATAATAGACTAATCGTTTCAGCTCCATTTAGATGTAAATGCGTTTGTTTTGATGCTTTTCTGACCTTTTGTGAATTTTTAAACCGTGTTCCTGATATAAAACAATTTCAGCTTTATTGTTTTATAGTTCGAATGACCAATTTGACCATGTGTACAGTTTTTTTCCATGTCATAACAGGATTTATTTGCACCCTTGAAAACATTTTTTTTCATGGCCCTTTTTATCTTTGTGGACAAAATAAGTTTTATAAATGGGCTCTCTCCGATGTGGGTACCTTTCACCCCACATATTCAAATATTTTCTATTCCTGCTGAAACTGTGGCATTCTTTGCTGTATCCCAAAAGTAAACATCACATACTTTTTTTGCTGTGTCTGAGAAATTTTTGACCTCTAAAATTCTTGTTTACTGCTGAAATGTTCCACATGTGCCACAATAAGACCATCACTCACTTAGCCTTGGATTTCTCCTTGTGTCGGTCACTGTTAAGACTAAAAGACGACAATTTGCTTAAAGTAAAATGCTGTTTTGCAGGTTCATATCCACAGCAGGCTGTGTACCCTCAGCAGAGCACTGCACCTGTATACCCTCCTGCTATGCAAATGTCTCCTCAGGCACCTCCTTACACAGACACACCACCTGCATATTCTGAGGTGACTATTACATTTATATGTCATATGATAACATAAATAATACCCACAATGAATAGTTCTGAACAGTTTTAAACATGTCTTTTTTTATCTCTGTGTCTGCAGATATACCAGCCCAGATATGTGCTTCCACCTCAGGTGCCTGGTCAGTTGCCTCAGATGTCCTCTCCCTACCCTGGTGCTCAGGTGTTCATGCCCATGCAGCCACATTTGTCTGTTGGGCCAGTGGGCCAGAACGTCCCCATGGCTTACTATCCCATGGGAGCCGTGTACCCCCCTGGTTCAACAGTGATGGTGGATGGCGGCTTTGATGCTGGTGCTCGCTTCACAGCAGGCAGCAGTGTTTCCATTCCAGTGAGTGTCCACGTAGTTCAGTGATTGAAAGGAGCCAAACTTACTTCAGTGTCATCTTTTGTCTGGTAGACAGAATATATCAAATCCCAAGCTGATCAACTCTCAACCAATGTTTGTGCTTGTTTCTCCGCTTCTCTAGCCCCCACCTCCTGGACATCCCCCCAATGCAGCTCAGCTGGCTGCCATGCAGGGTGCCAATGTTGTAATGACACAGCGCAAGAATAACTTCTTCATGGGTGGATCCAGTGGAGGTTATACCATCTGGTAACAGCAAGTCCTCACCTCCTCCTTCATGCCTAAACCGTGTCCCCATCCCAAATGATGCCCCAGTTCTTCCCCGATCCCATATGCCTCCCTCTTCAGGCTGCTTGGCCATGCCACAATACTGATATCACCTAACGGAATGTAATATTTTAGAGCCCTTGTGAAAGGTACAGTACTCCACTTCTGACCTAGAGATCAAATGATGAATGCCACTGCCTGGAGAGGACAAATGCAAATTTTTAATGTAGTAGAATTCATTCCATAATTCTTCATTGGGTCTAACCTCTGTGGTCATTCCAGATTGGACCTCTTTCAGGCATCTGTATTTGTCCAAGAGACCTCGTCTCCTTTGATCGAATGGATCACAAATTACTTTGAGATGTTCTTGTATACCTGTAAAGCTACGTAAATGAAATGTTGAAATATCAGACCCGCATTATATAGTTTAGCTGCTTTATGGTGAAAGTGAAATGCAGTTACAAAGTTGCAGTGAAAGCGCAAAAAAAAAGAAATCTCCACTTGTCTTTTTTGAAAACTTTTAGTGTAGTTAAATTAATAGATGTGTAATAGTTCCATGTAAATACCAGTATGATGATCATGAGAAATTGCATCTCGACTATACAAAAAAAGAATAAGCATCCTGGATGCTTTTAGCTAGAATTGTCTTGTACTTTGCACAGTATCCAAAATACCATGGCAAATTTGTTGCACAGTAAACTGTCTATCTGACAGATCGTTATATTTAAATCACTTGTAAATTACGTAAATTAAATTAAAGCAAATAATTCAAGAAAAGATTTCATGCAATATCCAAAGTGGTTTACTGTACCTTGTTGGGCAACTTGTAGATGAACATAGTCAAGTGCCAAAGAGCACTGGGGATAGCCCTAATTTAAAGCAAATTAACTTCAGTAAACTTAAAGGAAAGAAATTTAAAGTAAATCCAAATAGTAAGTTGAATGGGCATGGGTGGTTGGTGTAACATTTTAGCTTTTTTGTCTCCTGTTTCTATTTCACAGTCGGATACCCAGACTTTATACACTAAATGTTTTATCGTGCAAATTTCAAGAACCACCCTTCATAGTTTCTCTTTGTCTTTCCACACAGTATCATTTGGTGAAGTATTTATTCACCGTAAAAAAGTGTCACCTATCTGATAGCATTAGTTTTTAGGCAACATTTTCAAACATTGAGGAGACTTTATGAAATATTAAAGTGCTTCCTTTTTTTTCTCTTTCATTTCTCTTCCACATCTAAGTGATTTACATGAGTAGTTAGGCTAATAAATTTGTCAGTATAACCAATGAGCTGGTTGTACCAAAGATTTGGTCTACAATGCACTTATGTTTGGTTGTGACTTGAAATTTAAAGTGTCACAATTTAAAAGCAAACATATCATTGATTAAGCAGTTATGAGATTGTTGGTACCTAGACCTTCGGTCTGACATGGTGGTTAATGTGTTAATGTCACTTTATGTGGGTTAATTGCATCTTTAAGTCGTTGCATACTTTTGCACCTTTGCTATGTACAAATTTGATTAAATACTTTTTATCTGAGATGCACTGCGAAGCGAATCTGAGTGGTTGCAGGACAAGGGGCTACTCTCTTTTTTTAAATTCTGTTTTCATGACTTTTTAAAGAAAGCTGTGAGATTTTTGAACACTTTTAGATTGTAAAATTCATCTAGTCTAGTCCATTTGAAAGTAACGCCAAGATGTGTCGTGTTGTTCTTTAGCCTGAAAGTGTGTGCAAACATTTGAGGCTATATGACTGTCAGCATAATAGTTCATTTCCAGACATTTTTGTGTTTGTAATTAAACTTCTTTAAAATCTTTACATAATACATTATCTTGCAAACTTAAATAAGGTATCTGAAACTAGGTTAGTCAGCATAGATACCATAAACATGTATTTGTAGATATTCTTCATTTTGGTGTGTAGTAGTAATGTGTCACTGGGTATCCGACATACCATATCAAGTTTTAACAGCTGTGGCCGCCAGAAAACAAATGCTGTTGCTGTCAACCAACATCGAGTGATTTCAGTGGTGTCTAAGTCAGAAAGACCTGAGAAAGAAGCTGTCTGGAAATGTGCTTCATTCATCTGATGTACCTTCTCTCAGCAGCTCATACACAAAGCAACTGTACCAAATGTGACTGGCATGTCACTCGTGTTTTTAAAATGTCTCAGTATTCATTTATTCTCACTCACGCTGCCGTTTCATACAGCTATGCTGGAGAAGAGGCCACAGCTATCAAAGCTTTTAAAATATGATTCAAACAAATGTCTTTTTTTCCATCTCTGCTCTGATTATTTGCAAAGCAGCATAATGGTGGCTTTGTCCCAGCAATATGAAGTACTGTAAAATACAGCTGACCAGTAGATGCTATGCCAACCACAGCCAGCAAATGGATTACCCTTTGTTGAAGGATTATGGACATTTATAGTTCAGGGATTCTCTTTACAATATTTTGTAAAAAATAGATGTATGTACTAAAGTGATGTGATAGACTTTGGTACACATTCTATCTTTTAAGATTACTAAAGGAGATGAGTGTCAAAGATGGAATACTTTGAAAAAAGAACTTAGGTGCACTTAACTTTTTTATACTAAACTTAAAATTTAAAATGTAAGTTTAGAATAAAGGTTATTTTGGAAATTTGAAATGCTGCATGTTTGTTTAATTTTATTCACATATACAGTACAATGTATTAGAACAGGGTAGGTATTTATTTCATGGTTCTGATCTGAGATAACCTCTGGGATTTTGGTTATTATGTTGTGATTTTTAGCTTAAATGTTTTTTCCTGGACAGATGGCATCACAGGTAATTGATAGTTTTCCAAACTTGAGTCGATGCTTCTACCTGCTTCTCCTTCATACCAGTATCACTGAAGATTTTTTGTCAGAAATCATTATCACCCAATTTAATGTAGTATACCTACTGTATGAAAGAATACTCACAGCCAAACTATTGTCACTTTGATTTTGAGTTTCCAGTTTATTGCATCCATCACATTTCAACAGCCCACAATAAATCACTTTATTTAAATTAAAATTCACTTTAAGGAAATCAAATTCAGTTTTTGATGACAGTGCGTCAGAAAGGGTTTGATTCATATCTATGGTAATCATTTGATGCTGTGGTTTGTCTTGTATTGAAATGCTTTACTGAAAGGTGTCTAATATTCTATCATCTAAACAGTCAGCAACTGAACATAAGCTTCATAATAGTAGGGTTTTGTACTAGAGTGTTTTATTAGATTGGTTTGATTGTCCAATAATTGCAGTATGTTCTTTAAAACGTTTGAATTCTTTGTGCATTGATCAACGATTCAAAATCAGATTGTGTGCAACAATGCGCATGACATTGCCCATTTCAAAATGCATCAAACATCACTGTAAGCTGTCAGTCTGTGTAATGACACTAGTCCAAAAACAAGTTTTATTGTCCTCCATATTTATCTCAAATAGGGAAGTCATCAATAACCGTGTCTGACAAAGAAGTACGTAAAACAAAACCTGGTACAACAAAATTAAATACACCAAATAATGTGTTTAGCTGTCCTGTATTTGAAAGGGAGGTCAATGTTTTTGAGTATCTTATAAAATAATTGCATAGAAAAAAAACATTTTTAAAAGCAAAACAATATAAAAGTAACTGCCCCAGAACACTTCAGGTCTGTTTGGGGAAAAATACAGTATGTCTGAATGAAATAACATATTGTAAACACTAATGAGAAAAAATGGAAACATAGCTGATAAATAGTGTAGCCAGCGAGTTAATCTTATATTTTGATTGTTACTTGAGTATTTACTGATAATGTAGCTGTGACATTTTAAAATCCCACCACCTGTTTCACGCCTAGCTCTGCAACACCTGTTGTCTGTCACCTGCCCCTGCTCATCAATATTCACTCACTATAACAATCTTCTCTTTGGTATTGCTTTTGCTCCTCTGTATTTTTCGTAACAATATCTTAAACAAGGTTTTTCTCTGCCCCATGTGCAGCAAATAACGGCCTTCCCTCAAAACACAGATACAGAAAAAAAAAGTCTTTCACAGACCCTTTTTTTCTTTCTTCAGCCCCACTCACTCCCTGTAAGTCTTCACCGGGTTTAAATGAAGTATTCCTTCTTTTCGCTCGTAGCCTGGTTACTGTACTCCTCATCAGGGTCCTCTCCTGGAGCCAGCTCCCCTGTCGTCCTGTAGTCCCCTTTGTTGTGGCAGAGATACCGGTAAAGCAGGAAGCCCAGAGCAGCTACCGTCAGCAAGATGAGAACAATAACCACTGGAAAAATAAGGCAAAATATCTTTTTATAATGCCGTTTTCAGACATTATGGCTTCACAATGTAATGAGAAAAATTTCAGGATAAAGTGCGAACTGTTACCTGCAATAACTGCAGAGTCTAGACTTGTCGGGGCTGCTGTTGTAAACACTGAGCAGGAAGAAAAATAAAACATGTAGATTGGTTTTTAAACCATAGGTGTCAGGTAACAGAGAAGGTAGAAAGGTCATTAGATTGTCCTACTGTACAGGATCTGAGATGAAGTAATCTGTGCCATGTCTCACAACTGTGTGGGTCCAGAAGGAGACTGGTTTGTGTGCCAGTAACAGAAAATAATAAAAAAGCAAAAAGTGTAGGAGTTACCCTGAATCACGGTGGTGTCTGCTTGCGTGGGAAGTGATGTTAAAAGTCCTGTATCTGACGCTAAACAAAAACAAGTATAAGTGTTGATAAAACAGCACAAACTATGAGGTTATGATATCAGGATACTTGTTGGCCGCAAGTCAACTTTAGAAGCGGAGTGAATACATTATAACAGGTCTAAAAGTGAAAGTGTACTCACCCTCTATAACAGTTGTGTTTGTATATGAGGAGACTGTTGTTGGAGGCACCATGTCTGAATCTGAAAGATAAAAAAGCATGTTAAAAATGTCGCAGGGCTCTATCTTCAGCACACAGTCTGCTTGAGGAGGCTTGTGTAACTGCATAACTGCTGGCCGAGGAGGAGGGAATATTAAGTGTTGTGACACAGTAATCTGATTATTAAGGGCTGGGACTGAAACCAGCCTGTCAACCTCTTATTTATTTCTGAATCCTCTATGATGCAATGACTTAATCAGAGAAAACAACAGTGGTGAAGGAACTACTGAGATCTTGTACCTGAGTATAAGTGGCAATACCAAACTATAAACACTGCAAGTAAAAGTCCTGCATGTTTTAAAAGTTGGTAATATTATCAGGAAATGCAGCAGAATGCCCCCTTTCAGAGTTGTATATACATTTTTTATTGGTGGAGGTGAAGCTAAAAACAGAAGAAGTAAAAAGTCACACCAGCAAAAGAGCAGCAATGTTAGTTGATTAATTGATTGACAGGAAGTTCATGTTACTATTTTGAGCAAAAATGTCCTTTGGTTCAAGGCTCCCAAATGTGGGAATTTCCTGCTTTTCTTGGTCACAAATTACTGTAAATTGATTACTCTGGTTTTATTATCTCGTTTCCAGAAATTTGCTCATGTCACCTTGGGCTGTTGCAGATTGTAAAACTGTTTTACAGACCAAATGATTCATTGAGAAAATAATCTGCAGACAAATAGATAATTAAAACAATCCTTAGTTGCAGCCCTGATCAGTAGCAAAAGTAAAATACTCTATCTACTATTAATAGCAGAATAGCCCCAGTCAGTGTTATATAATTATTTGATTACTATTACTCATACATATATTGTTGTATCTGGTGGAGGTGGCTAGTCTTTACTACTTTACAATGTTGGATAATATAATCTATTGCAGTGCATCATATTTTAAAAGATCATCAACTGTTTTGTATGTAAAATCTGAATCTGCAAAGTAACTAGTAACTATAGCTTTCAGATGTACTTCAAGGCTACAACTAAAGATTATTGGATGACTATGTCATCTATTAATCTGCAGGTTATTTTCTGAATTGAAAAGCCTAAAAAATGCCCATTTTAATATCCTAGAGCACAAGGTGACCTCACCCAAAGTCTTGTTTTGTTTGACCAACACTTCAAAAGCCAAAGATATTCAGTTTACTGTAATGGAAGACAAACTGCAAATTCTCACGTTTGAGAAGCTGAAACCATCAAATATTGGTAATTTTTATTTGTAAAATGAGTCATCCTCTATCAAAATACTTGCAGATTAATTTCATTTCAATCGACTAATCGTTAGTAGTCAAGTCGAAGTATAAAGATAAGATAAGATATTCCTTTATTAGTCCCACAACGGGGAAATTGAAACAGCATGAAATGAAAATACTTTGAAATACTTTGGTAAAGTAAAACTACCTCAAAATGGTACTTTAATTACAGCAGTGAATGTACATATTAGTTTAGTGAACACACTGCACATTGATTCTTTCATTTAAAAAACATGTAGAAAGACATTTGCAGTGTTACAAATAGGTACTTTAAATTGATTAAAGGTGGACTTACTATTCATGGTTAGTGCTGGTTAAGTCACAGACTAATATACCTGTAAGAAACACACAAAAACAACCACAGATCTCAAATATTTTCTAATCAGGTTCACTTTTTAACATGTTTTATTTAACCTGTAAACACTTTTTTTTCCACCAGCTGTTTCTCAGCTCACTTTCTTTGTTCTCTCAGGAAACTGTCCAGCCAAACTTTTCAACCAAACTCCTTCACTACAATTAAGTTATCTACTCAACACAAAGTGAGAAAAAGCTTCATGTGGGTTACATTTCCAGGTCAAGTCTTCCTGATCTATCTCATTGTTCATGTCAGCTGTTGAGTGATCTCACCTGGACGGACCGGCTCTCAATCCGAGCTGTTTACCAACTCTTCCCCCGACTAAACTCTAGTTTCTGCTGCTGACTTGAAGTTTGAAACTGAAGCTGTTTGAGCGTCTCTTCGGGCCTGTGAATCTGCGACCATGAAACACAGTAAGTAGATCTACTTTTTCCAGCCGCACTCGTGAGTCAACACGCTCTCGATTTCCGCCCCTCCTGTTCCTGCTGCTCAAGATCGTCTATGAGCAAGATGCATCACTGCTTTGGAAAAAATGCGGTGCAAGTATTTTCTTTATTTAAAGCAGGTGTGTGATTTTTTTTTTTTACAATGTTTTTTTTTCATTTGATAATTTTCTGCAACGTTAAAAAAGCTGCAGTATTTTCATTCATTAAGGCAGATTTTCAGAATTCACTTGAATGCTGTCTTTCAAAATGTCTGAAGTCTGTGGTTCCTCTTAATCTTCACATATGTCAAACACATTTGAGTCCATATTTCACAGAGAAGCAGGCATTTCACTGTCACCTATCAGAAAGATCACTATGTGTTTTCTGTGCTCTGGTTCTGACTAGCATAATAAAAAAACTTGTTTATGTAATTGCAGAAGTGAGAGACACTGTGGTCAATAGACCACAACACATTTTCAGAAGGTCACATTTAATGCCTTCCTCCTATAATGAATGAAGCAAAAGCAAAGATCATTTTCCAGCATGGAATTCATCTATGCTTCATTTTTTTGTGAATTTGGTTCAAAAAAAAGTTTCTAAATGTTTTAAAGGACTGACTCTTAAGGAAAAAAGCCACATCTCTCAGTTTATCCATTAATGCAAGTTATGTTGAGATGAGAAATCTGGGCTCATTGTTTTTGGCCCAGTAATTTTAAACCTTGATTGGCAGAGAAGCAGTCATTAGTTTAATCACATTCATTTTTAAAATACTCAACAGATTTTACTGGACACCTGTGAGAATGAATAGGGAAGGACTGAGTCATTCAAACTTCTGCTGGCAGTGCCAAAGGAAACAAGGTGATATTGTTCATATGTTCCTCTATTGTCCTAACCTGGCCACCTATTGGCAGAAAGTCATAGAAAAGATTAGTCACAGTCTAGCCAAGGAGGAAATAGGGAGAGAATAGGTGGAAAGAAGTGGCTGAAGGTTGCTCTTACGACAGACAAGGGGGTCATAAGGGCCTGTATAGTCTCATTTAAACATAACCAAGCCTGCAGTGAACTATGTTTGACCAGACCAGGGATTCTATTTTTTATTATTTTCATTATTTATTGAATACATCCATCCATTATCTATACCCTTGAGGCTATGCATATTCATCAAATAATTAAAATCAAACAAATCAGTATAAACGTGACACCAAAAAAATGATCAGGATTACACAAATGATTTATCTTCGCAGTGCGCACCTGCACTGTAATTAAAGGATTCCAATTTTGTGAGTGAAAAAGATGAGACACACTTACATTTAATTCAAACTAAAATGGAAAATGAAGTTCAAAAAAATGAATCCCTGCCAACAAAACTGCCTCAAATGAAATGTTTTTAAAAAGAAAAGAAATAAAAGAAAATCAGTAAAACTTATATTGAGTTTCAGTCTTTTTGTCAGTGGCAAGATGGGAGTTGAGTTACTTCCATAGCACAGCACATCTATAGAAGGTTTTCTAACAATGTAAACCTGTAAGTGCATTCATGTTTGCTAACTTTAGACAAATAAGATAACTCCTCTGATTTTAACAGAGTATAAAGGAATTTGTGGGATAACATTTGGTCCAAAAATGACAAAATCACCCTGCAGTGTTTACAGTATGTATCTATACTTTTGAAAGGATCATTTAGATTAAACATAGTCGGAAAAAAAATGAAAATTACAGATGAAGCTTTACCCAGACTGTGTAATGTATGCACAACTGATTTCAACAAAACATAAATAAGAAAACTAACACCAACACATCCATGCACAGTACATTATTAATGACACCACAGTTGGACACTGCAGTACAGCTGTCTCCGCATTCTTTCTCTCGTGCAGCTGTTGACTTCAATCTCTTCTGTACTTCTTTGTTGAATTCAGCACAAGGCAGATCTAGATTTATGAAAAGCTCAGTCAAATACAGAAAAAAGAGAAGGGAACAAGACGATTGATATGTGACATATTAAGAGCCTGAAAAACATAGTAGTACAAACCTTGTGTTAAAGTCTGAATAAACTTTAAACTGTTGTGGTTTTTGAGTCCAGAGATGCTTGTTTTTCTGCAGGAGCATCCTAGATGGGAAGGAGAGAGGAATGTAATGTAAAACAGAACAGTCATGACAACTTATAGTAAGAAAACTTATAGTAAATACACATTGGAGGTCTGCATCACCATTCCTCAGCTGTGTGCGAATCCAATAACAAACCTTGTGAGGACCGCTCAGGTCCTTAAACCCACAAGCTTCACCATTCTCCAGTCTATTCGGTTTAGGAATGTTGAGGTTCACTGGACTGTCTTCTCTTTCTTCGATGTGCAGCGGGCCGTCGTCTGCTGCAGACAGCTGGAGCTCCGAGCTCTCTGAATCACAGGAGTTGTTCAGTTCAGAGCTGCTCGCGCTTGGTAGAGCTTTCTCACCATCTCCCCTATTATCAGACTCTGCAGGAGGCTTAGGCTCAGACTCCTCTTCCTTCATGTTCTTCTCCTCTTCCACCTGATTGCCATCTTCTTGTAACTCATTTCCGGCCATCCCTGCTGCAGTGTCTCCTTCTGCAGATGAACCGTGGATCTCACTGTGACTCGATTCTGCATCAAGGTCCCTGGGCTCGGAGGTGGGGCTTTCCAGAATAGGTGAATGTGGGGACACTGCAAGGGTGCTGCTCTCTCTGGACAGAGTGCTGTGGCGAGGTTTGTCCGGGGACCTGAAACTGAACCTCTGGCCAGATTTAGGACTATAGCTCCTGTGAAACTCAGAAAAGCTGGCTTTCCAGGCCTTAGGGGACATCAGAGTTCGTCTCCTCAGGGAGCCATACCTAAAGTATTATTATATCAGACAAAAAAGTGAGAATTTGAATATGTTGCTTCTTTTCCAAATTAAAAAAATAATCGACTTATCTACTAATCTTACTTATCCCAAAATAAAAGTTCACTGGAAAGCAGGACTCAATACAGTGGGGTGTACAGTATCTAAGGCATTGTCAATGAGGAAATATAACAAATAAGAGAGTAAATATTGTAGATTTGGACCCGCAGTGCAACTGTTTGGCCACAAGATATATGGATTATTGGCTTTTTGGAGCTGCAAAAAAACCCCCAACCCTGATCTGTAAAATATAGCAGAGCTTCTACTCTCATGCATAGATTATATGATTTTATGGTGAACTATTCCTTTAAACTGCTGAGCATTAAAACAAAGTGTCTTCAAAATTCGAAGCTAAAAAAGAAAAAAACTTGCCGTTGCATTCCCTTCAACTCAAACACTTTGTCTGGATGCTGAGCCTGCAGCTCCTTTATCACATTCTGTAGATCAAGATTGAGCTAAAAGAAAAGAGGACTGGTCAAAACAGACACTTATTCTATAAAAACGAATTCTGTGTGCCAACTGACATTAGATGCTCAGACAAAACATACCGTGCTCATTTCCTTATAGAAGATGTCTCGTAAATTTGATACAGCTGAGAAGACTGAAACGTAGCATCCAATACGGCTGAAAATGAAAAACATCACAGCATAATGTAAAAAATGTGTAAAAGACTCATCATATTATAATGGCAAATATTCTGTCAGACCTGTCATAGAGGACAGGCAGCTCTTCTTTTAAGTCATTGTTGATGCTTTCATAGACACTTCTGGCAGCATTCATCTCTTCTTGTGCCTGCAGAGTGAAATACTGAATTAGTTCTAAAACATATTTTTGAACAAACGCAGACTGAAATACAAAAACAGATATGTATGTCATTGATAATCACCTTGTTTATCTTGATATCATCCCTCTTCTTAGCAGTCTGTAGTGCCTCCATGTGGTGACGGGAAGAGTCATAGTCGACCAGTTTTCTCCCCCTTTTGGCTATTTTCTCCTTCAGATTGAAACAGAAGGTGAAGACAGAAGATCCAGTTATATTATGTGTGTGTATGTGGATGTGTGAACCACTTGTGTGTCCTTGTTGGTTTTGCTTTTGCTCTCAGGCCTTTTTATCTGTCTGTGCATTCACTTCAGTTTACTTGCTTCCTTTTGTCTTACCCTGACATCTGGGAATTGGCTCACGTAGGACTCCATGGTGCGTATGGCCTGGTCCAATAGCTTCACCTCATAGTCATTCCACAGGAGGTCCTCCCCCTTATTCAAAGGCACAGCATAAATATTGCATTAATTATGTATAACAAGAGGGAGAAAGAAGAGGTTTTGGTCCCTTGACAATGAGTGAATCTTTCTGCTTTTGTACTTGTACAACAAAACTGTTCAGTGGTAGAGCTGTAGCTGCTCTGGGTTGTAGATTATCACTGATGCTCATACTTACCTCTACAATGGCTCCTAAATCTTCCTCTCCAGCCCAGTCAGATTCATAAGAATCAAACAGAGACTGGGAAAGGCGTCTTGAAGCTTCACGCATGTCTGTAAAAAGCAAAATCATCTATATGAGACCTGCAAAGGACACAAATCTACAGTTCCACTACAAGCAAAAAGCATTCTCACCTCGTACTGCATTAATGTAGTACCTCAGGTCCTTGTATAGCCTGTTCCCATCAGTCTGCAAAGAGATGAGCAGTTGGATGATTGTAAGTCTTGAGGTTTATCACTTTATGACGTTTGATTCACTGAGTATAGTCAGTAGTGTGAGAGTGTTGACAGTAAAATATGTCAAGACAGCAGTGGGAACTTAATTTGTTTTCAACTCAATTCTGTTGTTTAAATCTAACATTTAAGTCTATTTTACCGTCCAAAATGAACACAAGAAAGGAACTGCATACTTCTTATTTTCTCATTAGGCAGAGAGGTGATTACCTGCTGGTCATTAAACTGTCGGAGGGAATGTTCAAATTCGTCATCTCTGCTCTCCACGCTCTTTCCCAGCCTTTGCAGTACCTGCAGAAAACACGCATCTCAAAGCAACAGCAGCTAAGCAGTAACAAGTTCTTTCTTTTGTTATTTGGGAAACAAATTTGCAGACTATTACCTTTTCTTTGCCTCTGCTCAGCTGTCTTTGGACTTTTTTAGCAAAGTCACCAGAGCTGCCTTTTGGACCCGTGCTCTCAGCCATATTTTGCCTTGACTGTGTTTATTCCTGATGATAAAGGGAAACGGAGAAGAAAGAATAGATTACAGCAATACCTCCAAGACCACCAAGTATTTGGCTTTAATATTGCACATTGAAACAGGTACTTTACAACAACACACCTGTACCTGGTCCTCTATTATAAATTATTAGTATTAGTATTATCAATATGGGGGGCAGGAAAACAAGTAGTAGTAAGATATCTAATACTTCATTAATCATGGTATTCTTTTCGAAAGGGAAGTATTGCATTTTGATTCCACTACATTTATCTGACAACAAAAGTTGCTGTTATGCCTCAGATTAAGACATATGATAATCTCATTATATATGCAATATTTCCATCTTTAGGGATTGTACCAGCTCATAGTACATAAAATAATTAAATTAGCAACCCCTCTATCAATAATAACAGTAAAATGCTATTTATGCATCAATGCATCAGTAATACTAATAATACAATATCTTATTTAGTATTATAACACTCGCAGGGACTCATTTTTTGCAGTTGAGTACTTTTACTTTTGTGTACATTTTGTTGATAATACTTACGCACTATATTGAGTAAAATATTATATTTTATATCCTATATTATGTTAATATAGTTACTCTCACTCATTACTCTTATATATACTATATTTGCAGTTTACTGCTGCACTATTAGTTGTATTATTATTTTACTTCTAATTATGTATATTTTTAATGTATTTCTTTTTTTACTTGTCCCTATATATCCTGAATTTCTCAGCTCAATAACGCGTGGAGGCTCACGCAGAAACTACAATACCCAGAGTCCCCTGCGGGCAGGCCACTCCCCGCTGTGAACTTTAACCAGTGTTTTTATTTCTCTGGGTGTCGGAGGAGGGGCCCCATGACAGACCACCAGAACCCGGTGCTGCTGGCCGACCTGCAGGACCTGATCATGGGCAGCACCTTGGTGAAGTGTGCCGCCGCCGACCTGGGCCTCCAGTGGGCCGGCTGGGCTCTGGCTGCTGCCTTCAGGACCGAGAAATTCTATGATTTGGCAGGTAATGTGACAAAACTGGCAACAATTTCCATTCCTGGCTGTTGATGTGAGACCATGCTCTGACTGGTTTTAACACATAGTGTAAACAGCCTGTAGTGAATTTAAATGCAATTTTACTCAGTTGGCTCAGATGTTGAACTGTCATCATTATGAAAGCAGAGTTGTCTTCACCAGCTTTGTTGTGAAACCAGCTCTAAGCTCCTCCTTCAGTTTAACGAGAGACTCATAGCCGCTTATCTCCATGGTCTCATGTCAGCAGGGCCGTGCGGAGGATCCTGGGAAAATAGGTCTTTATGGGACCCCAGTCTGGATTTGACACAGCACACTCCACACTGCTGATTTCTGCTAACTCACTTTGCATTCATAAAAACCTGCTCAACTTGCATGAGCAGCATTTACAAAAGCTCAATCAAATAAGACTTACTGATTGAAGTCTTTATTCGTGTCCTCTAGAGCTGAAACATTTAATTAGTTGATCTATCTGCAGCTGTCTTGATGTTTTTTTTACTTTAATAACTATAATATATAATAATTATTATACTAATATTTTTTCAAGGCAAGTTCTAGTTTGAGCTTCTGAATTGTGAAAATGTCCTTTTTTTATTTATGTGATAGTAAACTGAATATCTTTTGGGGAGGTGTCACACCTAGGCTTGTGATCAACATTTTTAACCGATCATTTAGCAGATTAACTGATAATGAAAGTAATCATTAGTGTAATCTATAGTTGCAGCCTAACTTTTTACCCAATTAGTTGTTTTTACGTTTGACATTTGTGAAGTTCTGAGCATAAAAAGTTAATCGTACGACCAATGGCGAGGTTTGGCCTAAATACAGACAATCATCAAATCATTTGTTACATGTAGAATAGTGCAGCTTACCTGTCGACCAGTGTCACCACACCGATTTCTTTATAATTTCACAAATGAACCACCTTGACACTTCTCTGTTCCTTTGTCCTCTTCTGGTTCTCCCCTGTGCGCCGTGCTTCTGGATATTTTACCCTTGAACTTTGGAATCAATTGTCTCGCAGTATCTCGGGTAAAAGATTTATTGAACACGCCTTTCTCTGGAGCAAGTAGAGCCATCCGACGTGCCCATATCCCAACCACCCTGAGTCTACAGCTTCTGTCTCTCTCTCTTTTTTATACCAGGCTCTGGCACATTTATACTGCTTGCCCACCTGAGTCGAATGTGGGGAGGAGCCAATCATGTCCGTCAGAAGGTGCAGACTGGGTTGGTGACAGCATGGGGACTCAGGTAAGTCAGACAGCATTGACCCCCATTGTTTACACCCAGTACACAGTTGACTAAAACTCCCACAGAGGGAAGATTATAACCTCTTGCATTAATACCTGCAGAGTTCTTGTCTAAGTTATGGAGGGTCCTTGGCGAGGTCAGAGGAGGAACAAATGAATGTGAAACTTTAACGTCAGGTTAATGAATAATGTCTTGGTTAATGTGAATGGACATTAACCGTGTTCTCCCTGCAGGCTGGGGACATTCCTCTTCATGCGGATCTTGAAGGACGGTCAGGATCGCAGGTTCAACAATGTCAGAGACAACCCAGGGGCTTTCTTTGTATATTGGACTATTCAAGGTGCAAATGCCTTCTTCTCATTGCCACAGTCCTTGACCAACTCAGCACCCAACTGAAGGGAGACTTGCCTTCTATAAATCACTGTCTCATTTCTATCTTTTTATATATGCATATGCTAGCTAGGAGCTGTTGGTTGGAGTGAGTTAGATGCTTTTAGTTCATGGAAGTATTAATGCAAGCCTGTTTGAAGATGATTCATATTTTCCTTTTCCTCTCAGCCGTGTGGGTATTTATGACCCTCCTGCCCACCCTCATGCTGAACAGTGAGAAGCGAGATGTGCCTCTGGGAACAAGGGACTATATTGGCTGGACTATATGGGGCCTTGGCTTTGCCACTGAGGCTATTGCTGACCAGCAGAAATGGCTTTTCAAGCGTAACCCAGATAATGCTGTAAGTTAATAGACCTTATGTTGTGCAACCCTGAACTGCATTAAAACTTCGCTCACTGACTGTAATAACTGTATTGTCCAATTTGCTTTTGTGCCTCCAGGGGAAGTTCATCCAGAGTGGACTCTGGGCCTACAGCAGACACCCAAACTATTTTGGTGAGATCCTGCAGTGGTCTGGTCTCTGGCTCTCAGCCTCATCAGTGATGCAGGGTCCCCAGTACCTGAGTGTGGCGTCGCCTCTCTTCGTCTGGTTCTTGCTGCGTTACGTCAGTGGTATCCCCATCCTGGAGAAGCACGCCGTGAGGAAGTGGGGATCTGACCCTGCCTTTCAGGACTACATCAAGAACACTCCTCTTCTCTGGCCATGGCCTAAACTTTGATGTTATACATTTGTAATAATCTGTGAATATTTTCTAAACTGTTGTACCAATAATGGTCTCCACACAAAGAACACATACACATTCAAGTTATTAAGTGTTTAAAAAGTAAATATTTTGAAATGACTGTGCAGTTGTCATTTTGTATGTATTTTGTACAATAAATTAGTTTATCATTCCTACTCTTTACAAAAAAGCTTCCTGTGTAAGATCTCTTTGTGGCGAGACATGATTGAGAGCTAAATTAAGTGCATCATGACTATAAAGCCACTTTTCCTTTTTACCTTTTAGTCTCTAAACTCACAGGTTAAGGTTAAAGGTACATCTTAAGATTCTGTCATAATGTTATTAACATTTATGTGAAACTGAAACAACCACTCAACAGAAACACCACTAAAGTTGCCAGTAAGCTTCACCAAAACTTGTCTGACAATTTTTGTCAACTTTCTGAAACAGACCAGCCTTGTGTAGGTGAGAAAGAAACCAGGGTCTGAACCTCTCTCTTCAGGTAATGTTTTGTGACAGTTTCTGCCATTTTATGTGTAAAACCAAGTGCAACACTATGAATACCTTCCAGGAGAGACTGTCTGAAAATGTGCGCTTACCAAATGTAAACAGCATTGTTACTCTCCTGTAAGTGACAGACAGCTTTTCACCCTGCCTGAGTGTGGACTGTTCAGAACAGCTACTAACACCAACTTCCTTTTCCAATGTGGTCGGGCAGCATGTCATACAAACCAGTTCTTTTGTGGCACATTTCTTGTGCAGTTTAAGACTCATTCACACTGGTGACATACAAGTGACCTTAACCACTCTGAGGGTGAGAACTAATCAGCGCCAGTCAGAAATGAAGCCTTTTGGCCTCCAAAATCTAAAGCAAGTGTAGTTCCTGTTCCAGTTTTAAGAGTTGATTTTCTGATGTTATATAAATGCACTTCAGAGGTCAGAGGCCTACCACCAGACTTTCCCTTTACACCCTCCAACTCACAGTATTAAGTCAGAGAGCTAAGAAACCGCACTAAACATTTAACAGAAACACGACATGAGACATTTTTGTAAAGGTAAGAAATGTATTTTATAAGTTACATGAATTTTAGAATGTATTTGTGTACAAAATTTGTGCTAAAAGTTAAATGAAATAATGCCGCGGCAACTGAACTGGCCAATCGTACAAAAAAATTGCCTTTTGCACAGGATTGGTCACAAGTAACCTCCTATAGTACAATCATTACAGAGCAATAGACACCGGAGCAAAAATGATCAGACAAAGCTTACAGCCTGTCACATAAATCAGTGAACAGTGTTCCTGATGATCACTGGCAGTGCAGAATATACTAGAAAACACAACAGCAGTGAAGACTTTTAAACATTTTGTCCCCTTTTTTAAGGGATTAATGCCAATTACCAAAAATATCACACCCACTCAAATTTGAAGATGACTGAGAAGTTCTTGCCAATGAGAATTTCTGCCTTGAGTTCCTACAAAACAGTTTGTAGTTGCAGTAGGGAAACAGCCGGACATGTGAGATTGTAAACATTTACAGCACAATTAACTGAGCAATTAGGACAAGACTTAATAGAAATGAAATACAAACATCACAACTAATAGATATTGTTACTCGCAGTTACACATTCAATTACAACCTAGAATGAAATGCCTAAGAATCAGTTCTTCAACTTCTGAGTGACACATGAGTTGAAAAACTGCCAAAAGAAATGATTATATTTAGAAGCAGGTCACAATAAAACTGTGCATATTACAGTACTTATTTTCACCCTAGCACACATTTTTCACTAAGAGTAGCAGGCTGTACATTCTCGTGTGTGACAAGGTGAAATGAGAATGTCGTGTTAAACATTTAGCTACAGCATCAGCTTGAAAGACACACAAGTGCGCACAGATAGGAAAACGTTCTATTTGGTTAAAAAAAAATCCTTTTACAAACAGATAAAATCATCAAAATACAACTCTTATCATTGTGAAATATTAAAATGATTATAAGTACGAAAACTTTGATGGACACCTTTATAGCGATTATGAAAGCAGTACCATGTTATGTAGAAATGCAAAAAATGCTATTGCAGTATGAGTAAAGGGTTAAGTTTAGCTGCTTTGGTTTATTTGAGGAGTGGAGATGCAAAGAATTTTCCTTGACGAGAAAATCCAACTGCTGATTTGCTCTTGCTCCCAAATCTGCAACAAAGAGCGCACATAATAACATTTAATGGAATTAGGAGTCAAAGTCAATAAAGCGGAGTGGATGAAGGATAATGAGATATTGTACAGTAGATTAACTTCTATGAAAGATGTTCAAAGGAGTCAGCTTTTCTCTAAATCTAAAAAAATGTACTTTATAGCTCTCCTCAACATTTGAATCAGCAGTATTCATTCTAGAGGCAATTAATCATGAGCTCATTGATTGTAAGAACAGTGTTAAAGCAGTGCAGGAGGAGGAGGGGGGGGGACTGTGTTTGTGTGTTTACCTGGGTGTCAGAGTGGACTTCATGCGCTGAGACAAGGAGCTGGAGGAGGGGGTTTTATTGAGCTGGTGCTCTGGAGTTGTCAGAGGTCCCAGCATGCTCACTGCAACAGCACAAACATCATGATCAAACGTCAACCAGCAAACAATTGTACACAGACTCACACAAACATCGCCGAATAGCACGCAAATTTCAGCCAGCTCGTACTTTTCTCCGGGGTAGCATAGCAGTTTGCGTTCTCGATGATCAGGTGATCCAAGTTCGGCTGCTCGTTTTCTGCCATCACAAACCGGTTCCAGTAATCCACTGGCAGAGATAACAGACGTTCCACAACCTAAACAGAAAGGTATTAGAAAAAGTGCAAAAGCTCTATTTCAGTGTGTTGCCTCATCCAGTGTTGACCTGGTTATGTAGATGCCTTGGGCAAGACAGAGGGGAATTGCTTTAAAAAAAAAAAGTCTATGGTACTGTGCTGAAGTGTTGTATCTATATTATTTTTAGTCTCTTATATTAAGATGGGTCACACAATTAGAAAGACATTTTTATCCTGATTAGTTTTATAATGACTACTGATTAAAATAATTAGTTTTAATTTGTGTAAAACAATCCTTTAGTAACTTTTTACTATATCAAAATCTTATTTATACTTTGTCTCATGACAAACATTTTTAAAGTTAAACTCATAATCCTTAAAATTTTCATGAAATCAAGCCCCATTTTGATAGTATTTGGCATGGCAATAGCCATTTGATATATTTAAATTCTGTAATTTATCAATATAGACAATTAATATTACTCATTATATAGTAGTTTTCATTGTCAGTGGTAGAGTCTTGTCATACCTGCACTGGATTTAAATTGCCTGTATCTACTCCAGTGTTGGGCTTTTAATCGTATCTCATTAACATCTGCCTCACTGTTTACATTAGTTAATTCACATTAAAATCATTCAACTAGCTTAATATGGGGTAAGTTTTATTGTGAAGCAGTCACAAGAAATGTAGTGTATTTGTCAACAACATTCGGATATATTGCACAATGTAATGGAACACGGAGGAGCAGCCACAGCTAACTGTTAGATAAAGAGCTGCGGGTGACATGCTGCCCCGACAACTTCTCACTGAGGTGAATGACTCCTTTTACGAGGCTCAGCATGACATCAGATAGCAGGCCAGTTAATGACTGGCTTCCTTATCAAAATGATGCAAGTTTGTTGTTCTTCTGTTGCATTTCTGACAAAATAGTTGCTCAACAAGTGTCTGCTGCTCCCAGAATTCTGGGACTTGTATTACTGAACCACACTTGCTGTTACCACTAGCAACAATGGGTGTAGTCAAATGAACCAGAAGTTGTTTACACAGGGGAATTATATGACTAACCACTGAAGAAACATGATGCACAACAGACACAATGAAATGTTCAGGCCTACCTTAGGTTGTCGTTTGGTATCCTGCAGGATTGTCATTGGGTCAGGGTTAGGAACTGCATGACCCACAATAGTTGGACCAAAGACTCGAGCTAAGTTACTGATGTCCATCTTAGTGTCCAAACTGTGAGCAACTCTGAAAGATATTGTGAGATTCAATTATGTCTCATTTAAATACACCATTTAAAAGTATATGTTAGGTAAAAAAAATTCAATTTTCAATTTCTTGCTATTTAAAATGTGTCAAAACTAGTAAATGAGATAGACTTGAGGTGTTTATTACACTGAATCTGTAGTAGAAATCTAGAAAGCATAAAAGCCAAATCAATGTTTTTTAATCAGCTGCATTGTGATAGCTCAAATGGATATTTTCGTAATATATTTAGAGAGTGGATGCTAACCTCTGAAGGTGAAGGGCTAAGAAAGCCAATGTGTCCCTGTTGGGCTGCGGCAGGTCACTGATGGTTTGGTACATCAGAGCTATGCTGTTGTCATCGTCTGAAACTTCTGAAAGGGAACAAAGAAAACCATTTTGTCAGCAGAGAATAAGAAACGGGAGGTTGCGTAGATTTATTAACAATTTGAAAGAAAATGCACTCAATTCCAGTGACAAATAAATACTAAAAAGGCAAACAAACTGAAAGATCAATCTCTTTTGTTCCAAGCAACTTCCTGCCTGAATTTTCCATCACTGCTTAGATTAAATTGCAAAAACAACCGAGACCTGCATTTAACGAATCTGTTGGGTAAATCTGTACTGGGCATTAAGAAGTTATACAAACTTTCAGTTATTTCAGTATCTACAATAAACTGCTTTTATTTAGAGTGCAATTATTTTTTTCTACAGAGCCTTTCACATCAGCTACCAACAACACAAGCATCATTTCTAACACCAATCACACACACATACCGGCTGCATCCATGAAAGGATGGTTGAGGCAGAAGGTAAGAAGAGGCTCTTTGAGGTTCCTCAGGAAGTCCTTGAGGAGGCCAGTGATGGCATGTATATCGTCCACCTTGCTGAGCACAGGAACAGTTTTGCCACGGAGAAACTTCTCCTTCAGCTCCTTCACTGTGCGATCAGCACCGGACAGACGGTACAATCCAGCCTGAGAGGGAAGAAACAGTTTGTGTGTGTTGGTTTTTACACCATGGGCAATGAAACCAGGCTCAGCAGCCCCCCCCATCCCCCGTGAATACAACCATCTTTCATATTTCTGCATATTATTAGGACAGGAATACACCGCTTACCTCATGCAGGCCCCTTTGCTCAATCTCACTGATACAGTGGACTACAAGAGGGGGAATCATGGGCGATGTATCAGGGACGTAGTCTGCAAGCACACCCTGGTAATATAAGAAAAGGGGCAAACTGTGATAACAATTCAAAGTGAAAATAAATGAGTGTATATACCTGTACATCAAGAAAGAAATCAGTTTATTATTTCCAAAGTAAATTATTCTCACACACCTCCCCAATTTTGACTGGTGTGCCAACCAGGTTGGGGATGCATGGCAGAGGGCAACGCTCGCGACACTCAGGATGTGAGACCACCCTACAGTCACGGCACTTCAGTGAAATCTTGCCAAACTTGATCCTCTTTCCACAAGGCACACATGATTCAGGCTTAATAACCTGCAAAAGACATTTGACAGGATTTAGGAGGCTGGTAAAGATTATGGGTCGACAGCTATGTAATATGTTCAGCCAAACCAAGAAATTACACTTTATTACTATGTTTTGATTTTGTTTCACTGCATAAATAGGGCTGCATACATGAAGAGCAGCAGTCTGGCGTTTTTCAAAACTGGTGCCAATAAGTTTCTGTATAGACACCAATATAAAATCCACAAAAGAAAAAACATTGTGATTTAATCCTGAGAATTGATGATAACAAACAAGTAAACTTTAGTGCTAAGTTTTATCAACTTATTGGCATAATCTCAAAAATAGTAATGAAAAAAATATCTAAGTTGAACATAACAGAATAGCCCTTAAATCCAAAAGATGTACTTTTCTAGTTATATCAACTGACTCTGCAATTCTCTCACACAAATGGCATTCTTACAGTTTTGGAGACAAACTCATGAGGACGGACACTCCCATGGCTCTGCGGTGTGCTGGGCTGCATCTTTATCTCTCCCTCGGGGTTGCTAGGCTGCTTGAAAACATCCTCAGATTTAACAGATTCAGAGTCCCAGTCCATGGCAGCTGAACAGGAGATAGAAAATAAATAGCAATGTGTTACATACCATGACCATTTCCCAGTTATGAGAAAATACACTTAAAATCCATCACGTTGCCTTTGCTTCAAAATAAAAGCATGCTTTTGATGGATTTCATCCAAGATTTACAAAATAACTTCTGTCTGAAGAATTCAGAATTAAGTTAGTTGGATGAAAATGAACAAAGTTATTTAATTTAACCATGCTACTATTATATAATAGTAGCATGGATTAATTAAACCACATATGAAGAACGGGCCCAGTAACACCTAAGGTTGCATACTGCATCATAAAAAAAATCTTACCAGTCTTTCTCCTGCTGCGAGTCCAGTAAGGAACAGCCTCAATGATAGAAACTGCTTCAACAGGTCCTCCATTAGCAGGGACAGTCACTGTGGTCTTTGTCACAAGGGTATCATTTCCCTGTCACAGAAAAAAAATAGTCAGAATAACCACATACAATCAAACTATGTCAGGGCCCAACAGTAAGTTTTAAGAGATGGTTACAAGCTTGCAACAAAATCAGCTTTTGGTTGCCAAAACATAATGTTTTATATTTGGTTTCCATATTTCAAATTGTTTATATGTGGAGTGATCATGTTTATGTGTAATAACATAACATATTTCAGTAATGAAAAAGTGATGATATCCAGACTGGAGCTAAAACCCTACCCTCTCTGAAGTCCTGCCTGTTGATCGAGATCGTTTGGAGGCAAGTGGAGGACCATCGACATGACTTCTCGAGGAGCGCTGAAATTAAAACAGCAGACATGACATATATACCTCCAGTGAACATGCAAATACCAAAAACAAATGTTAAAAGATAAAAGGTACACATGTACTTAACATACCCTTTTTTCTCGTTTCTTGAGTCGCACTGTCCTTACAGTGGAGGAGTCCCAATCCTGAATTCAAAATGAAAGGAGATTATTTTAATGTATATAATGTTAATTTAACTCAACATGATACTGAAAAGGGAAGTACCTACAAGAGAGTCGTCAGTTTTGTCATAGCTGATATCTGACAAAATGGAGGCGGACTCATCTATTGTTGTCAGTCTGTCAGGAGCAACAGGAACATATTTGTTAAGCCACTCAGCAGTATTTCCCACATACACAGTTTATTTATATTTGCCTTCACCCAATACATTTTTGCAGATGGTTTTATATGTCTTTTTAAACTTTGGAAAAACCTAAATGGAAAGCATTTGAAAGTTCAGAGTGATTTGAAAGCGTGTTGAAATGATGCATTCATGTGATAAATAGATGGAAATGGAAATGGAAATGGGGGGGGGGGGAGAATGACTTGTTTAGAGTTACCTTGTGAATACAATTCTATATTGCACCAAGTGTCAGATGTTCTCACATGCAAATGAAACCACATGGCTCCAACAACAGTGAATGTAGCAGACGCAGCACTGATAAGGCACATTTTGAAAATAGATACTCTACATGGCCAGAGACCAGGACTACAAACAAATTAAACATGTCTATACCTTATAATACTGTGTGTATAAATAAAATGCGAGTTTATTACCTTCGGCTGGTGTTCAGGTTGGATGCTGCCTGGCAGTTTGTGTTCAGGAAGGCCAGAGCTGAACGTTGCTCTGCACTCAGCTGGATGCTGTTAGTGGATCCCTCACTAGTCAGGAGGTCCCGGATCAACTGAATTTGACGATCCTGGATTGTAGAAATGCAAGCAGAGCACAAATGAGAAACTCATAATAATCTACAAACAATGGTCAGCATTTTATCCAACATACCAATTTCTCGCAATCAGCCTCAGCCTTTTGTCTGCGGCGGATCTCCACATCTACTTGGTTGCGGGCGTGTTTCAGTTTGACCTCCAAGGCTCCCCTTTCTGTCTCGGTTTTGGTTAGTGCTTCTTTGCAAGAGCCCAGTTCAAGTTCTGTCCTCAGCCATTTGCGACGGCAGTCATCAAAGTTTTGTGCCATCTGGATGAAGTCTGGGAAAGAGGATTCACAGACAGTAGTATTGTGGCAGGCATCTGTACTAGGAACTTATGGTGCCTGTCTCAAATAATAGACAGCAAAGATAAGAGCAAAAACCATAAACTACTCACTGGGTTCAATGTTCTCATTGAGAAGGTCAACTTGCATCCTGAGCTTATCATATAAGCCCTGGAGGCTCAGCACAGCCGTCTCCATGATTTTTTTTTTTTTATAACTGAAGACACTTAAAAGAGATAAAATAACTTTAAATACATTTAATTCATATGATAACAAGGGTTGAGATTCTATGTAGCTTAAACTGGTGTATGGCTGGTTTTTATGTAGATAAATTAAGACGTCTGGCAAAAAGCAAATTATCCTCAAAATTAAAGGCAATGAAAGGAGATGCATGACGTTAACATATCATGATAACAAGGGTTTTGTTTCTATGTAACTAGTTATTATTGGCTGGTGTGTGGCTGCTTTATAATGTATATTAGCTCACTTAAATTTAAAAAATGTCCCAGTTTGGGACAAATAAAGTACATCTATCTATCTAAATTAATACATCTGGAGAAACGTTAAGAGGAAATCCACGTATCCTTAATAGCAGCAAAAACAATGCATCAAAATATCCATTAGCCACAAGCTAGCTTAAATATGTAACGTTATTTCTCATCGTGTTTGGCTCATCTGCTTCTTTGGTTTATTCTCTGGTTAGTTACATCGCCAGGTAAATTAGTTACACACGCTACAGTAACTCAACTGTATGACTGAAAACTAACATGGCGGTTATATCTCTTAATAACGTTAAGTCTGACCTAAGCTGCTAACTTTCGTTGTACCTCGCATAGCAATTATTAGCTAGCAACGGTTACCTACCGCTTCAGTAGTAGAGAAATGTTGGACAGCACAAAACTTTCGGTGATGTTTAGCGCTCTGTCTTCTGTTTTCAGCGACCAGCTTGTCGCACCTTTGTCCGCATCCTCCCGCAGTCACAGCTGCAATGAGCGCGTTGCATTTCAAATTTCGCCGCTAGCCAATGAGGGAAGAACTGTGCGCCGGCGCCATGACAGAATGAAGGACAGACTTCCGACTACGTATTTTCAAAATAACGGTCGCTGGTCGCATCAATTGTGCCACAAAGAGACAAACAGACAGAAACGAGCACAAAAACGATTCTTAAATGTGCGTTAATAAAAAATAATGTTATTATTATTTAGATTATGTTAGAGGCGAACAAATACAGAATCAAAAAGAAGGAATGAAGAAGAAGAAAATGTTAGACTTTCGATCACAACTTTCAAAATAGATTCCACGTCAGCCAATAAACCGTCTTTCTTAGGGTTTATAGGCGTAAATGGAAAAATAACGTCAACAGAGAGTCTGCAAGTCAATTCATGTCTACAGTTAAACATGACACATGAATCCCAGTCCTCGTCTTTTAAAAGATTTTTTTCGTAATTTAAACACCAATGTGTTGATGTAAAATACTTATAACTTGACATGTGCATGAGGATGTGTGGTGTATTTAATGTCTGCAGCATGTCTTTGAATGTTCTTTAGAAATTACTGCAGCATTGCATCTGAACAATACACACAAGTACAGTATATAATTGTATTATTACATAAACAACTAAAAGGGCACTTCTATAAATCTGCAGACACAACCATTATACATGTCTGGATATATGCCCAATACTATTATAATGTATAATATATAATTCCATATTTGGCTGTGACTAAGATTACAATTGGTTGCATGATATGTGTATATTTACATAGTCACAGATTAGTTTGAGAAAAAAACATTTTTACATTGTTCCAGTTGTCCCACGAATCCACTGAATGTTTCCTAAAAACTGTTTTCTCTATGACGTTAGAGATGATTACTGGTACCTTGAATATGAATTGTGATATGAAGTCAAAGTATTTCCATGACTGACTATGTTTTGTTTCTATTGAACTCTACTACCATCTACTGGATTTTAATATGTAGACCTACATCAAGGACAAGGCCAATTGTTGTGTCTCGCAATATTAAGGAAAGTTCAAAATAATTTATGTATCCGTTCCAAAATGTATTGGTCTCTTCACATAGACTACATCTTCCTTAGCTCATGTTGCATCCTTCCACTAAGTTTCTTTAAAATCAGGCCAGTCATTTTTAAGCAAGCCTACTGACAAACCTTGGTGATAATAACTAGATGATGAGCCTATACTTATGTATTAATAGAGTTACACTATTATATATCAGAACAAAAAAACATTTATTTCACTACATGTTTTGTTTATTATTGATTACTACATTTGAATGTCTGTAGGAATACCAGGTGTAGCAACCTGTCATGATGTCTGTGCCAATCAATAATCGAAACAGATTGGCAATGAGAGCCAGTCAGAGAAAGTGACAGAGAGAGAGAGACAGAGAGAGAGAGAGAGAGAGAGAGAGAGAGTGATATGGGGGGGAGATAGAGAGGAGACAGAGAGAGAGAGGAGAGAGGGAAGGGGGCAGAAACAGAGGAGAGAGAGAGAGAGAGAGAGAGAGAGGGAGGGGGGGGCAAACATAAAGAGAGAGAGAGAGAGAGAGAGAGCACTAGCCCGCTGAAGACAAACTTGCCAGAAGCAGAAGAAGCTCGGCAGGACCTCGGTGCAGCTGCTCGGCTGGTTGTGAAGCTCCAGAGGCAGCAAGGTTCGGTCAGGATTACAATGATCGCTACAACTCAACAAAACATGACCACGGAGCTGGTATGTGCGCGTTTTTATTCTTTTACCTCTGCTTAGTTTTCTTCACATTCAGAGCGGTGTGTGTGTTAGGGGAGATCCAGTGTGTGCAGTGGGGATTTCCCCATGCATGACCACAATGTGATGACTGTGGATTATTGTTTTGGTCATTTCGTCCATTCAGACTTTTCCGTCAATATTCATCTCGTGGACAGGCTGGACTGTGTTCACTGCGGTGCAGCCGGTGAGGCAACACGACGTCCAGCCTCTCACTCTTATCGTCCTTCTGTCCCATGCAGACCTATATAGCATCACATCTGCAATCTAATATTCACATATCAGAAATTGTCCCAGCAGACTGTTTCCTCCAGTCTGGACCTGCACACTGACATAGGGGCTCAAATCTGCAGCCTTCACAGTGTGATTGATTATCCCTCTGCTGTATAGGTGTATTATCAATGAACAAAGACTATGAACCATCATCTTATTTTTTTTTTCTTCAAACTATTAACACATGGCACATAATGCATTTAGTGAAATATCCTTAATGCTCTGCAAATTATTGTTTAATGCAGCTCTAACATTCATTTCTAACATGCTCATTAGCTGTGAATTTTTCCTGTTCATTTAAAAGATAGCCCATCTCTGTTTATGTGTCAGAAGAAACTTTTGAGCAAACAGTCAATTATTAAAATATATTACATGGAGATTACATGTATTATACATTAGATAGATTTTACACAAGATTCATTCGTGCTTTTAAGGCTTAAAATGTGCAGAATTATGGCCCAGTTCTCTGTTCTTTAATATAATATAACTGAGATGGATAAATGCTTGCATCAGATTAATCTTCACACTGGTTTTACACTTTAGTTTAAATGGGATTTACATGATTTATATCTCCGCATAACAAATATGCATTGTTTTCTTCTTTGAATAAAACTTTCTCATGCTCTATCTGTCATTGTCCAGAATTTTTACTCTGCTGATTCTGGTTCTCTACAGTGCAGCGCAACAATTTAAACTAAATGCCAAGCCAACTAATGAACAGGTCTCATCAAACTGTCACTCTTCTTGGAACAGAGCTTCAATCATGAGATCATTAGTACACAGAAAGTGTTTGAGAGACTGGAGGAGCTGTTTAATTATTAGGGTTTTTTTTTAGTAAATACCAATTATGTCCAATTGGTATTTAATATGAGCATTGTGATGTTGGCTTTGTGACACACCAACCTTTAGTTCTTGTTATGTCATCACGCCTGATAATGTGATCAAGCCTGTCTGAAGCATCTGTGTGATAATCCTGCAGCATTATTGTCTCCTTGAAAGGGCCACACAAGGCTGCAGGGCTCATAGACAATCCATTATCTGCAAATGTCGCAGCATTTCATGCCACAGTCTATAATCAATATGCTTTACACAGTAAAGCAATTAATGAGGGAAAGGGAGTTATAGATTGTCATGTTTGTCTCTGTTGGTGAGAAGATGCGATGGTTTAGAGGATAATGTGGGTTGCTACTTGTGTTATATGTTTATGTGTCATGATATTAGACATTCCATGATACATTAGGCGCAAAGAGCATTCATGAAATGGCGTAAATGACTTGTGATACTGCTTTTTGACATATTAAAAAATGAAAACAATATTTCAATTTCCTGCCAGAAAAGCGTAATGGTATAGTTCTGGTTTAGTTAGATCTCAGCATTAAGGAAAAAATTAACATTGATTTAATTATTTTTTTCAAAGGCAATATTGTTAACATTATCATCATCATTAACATTCATCCTCAACACTGATAATGTGACGATATGACAAAGTCAATTCTTATAGTGTATAGCAAGAGAATTTTCTAAGCATATTATTTGCTGATAGAGTATTTCTGTCTCAGTCTAGTGAAAAATGACATACTCTTTCTCATATTTTACTGTAACTTTATATCAAGTCACCCTCTTGCAGTTTCACTGATGCTGCTTGTTTCCTAAGGCGGGAGCTCAGTCACTGTGAGTGGCTGGACAAAAGCTCCCGCATACCGGACCCTTTTGTAGAGTAATTTTCTTATGCGTGATGGGGAGCATGAAAAGAATAAGACAGTAGGACAGACCTTGCAGCAGTAGAGGCTAAAGCAGCAGGTCTTTTATTTTGCAAAGCCTTGTGCTGCATTGTCTGGCAATAGCCTCAAGGGCAAAAATATCTGCCCAGTTAGTCCCATATGGTGTCTATACCACCTACTGTTTTTTTTTTTAAGATAAGAAACACAAAGGGGGAAATGGTGGCGCAGTGAGTAGGAGCTCAGATATTCCTCTGGATGTGATGAAAGATCATGTAGATATGAATCAATATTGAGCTGTAGTATCTCATTACTACAGCAGGCGGGTTACCATTTATTGCAGTCACACTAAACTTACATCATGCTTTTAATGATGACCTTCATTTTAAATGAGGCAGTGAGAGATATTGACAAGGTAGTGCATACGTGGGTTACTTGCTAATCTACAGCTTTCCCTTGTGAGCAATTACAGTGAATCATTAAAATCTGGAGCATATAGGTTTTATTGAATGCTGTATGCGCCTGCCAATAGATCTCCTCCCTTTTTATGGTGGTGGTTATTTCATTGATGCCTCTGCCAATGTCATGTGCGTAATAAACATCAGTGTCTGATGTTAAAGGGGGGTTTAGAGATATGCAAATCCAGAACCAGAATCCCCAAACAGCCCGCGTTGGTTCCCTCATTCCTCTGCATGCAATTTATTGTCAGATTCTCTATGCCTCAAAGACACAGAAGATGGAGTTAAGGAGGTCTCCTGAGCCTAATTTATGAATTCTTAGCACCGCCTGGATTCTGCGCAACCTAGTTGTGTTGCACTGTGCAGAGTGAGTAATTGTGTTTAGTGTGCTTTTGCTTTTTTAGTGTGCAAACTCAATCAATGAAGTTGGAATTGTTTGATTTTCTGTACTGTGCTCTGAGAAGAAGGAAGCAGTTAGCTGGAATCTCTTTGTCTACAGTTTAATAAATGGTCCCAATCTGATAAGTCACTTTTAAGATGAAATGGTAAAGAGGTCAGAATGGGTCTTGGCTTTACAAATGGAGGTATCATACTTTACAAGAAACAGGGCTCAACAGAGGGAGTCTTATCTAAAAGTCACCTTTATGGCTGTATTCCCACTATTAATTGTTTCCCTCTGGACCTTGTACAACTGTACACTTTATCGATTCTCTTATTTGGTTGAGTGAAAAAACCCGAGCTCTGCTGGCAAAGATAAGAGCTCTCTGCTCTCTAATGCAGTTAATGGTTTGCCAAAAACACTCTCAAGGGGATTCCTTCAGGAGAGTTATCCATAAACATAAAGACCTCTGATTTACATTCTCGCACCCTTTGGTGTTTGACTGACATCTCATCTGGGCTTCTACTTTAACTCCTGTGGGATCAGACAGCCTAAATAAAATAGATGACCCACTTAAGAAGGCCTTTACTTGATTCATTTTTGATCTAGCTCAGCAGAAACCCTGCTCTGAGATATATTTGCTTGTCCATCAGGTTGCTGACTGAAATAAGCCTGGTTCATCATACAGCACAGCTCCTCATCTGTTCACCTGTGCCAGCAGTTTGTGCTGCATTAGATTCCCTCATGCATTGTGACCAGCGGCAATCAGTCAGCACCAGCAGCATCGCCAGTGTTCACTCTGGGGATTCTGTTCAGTGCATCTGTACCTCATTTGCAAGTGTGACAAAACTCCTCATTCACCCAAATGTGGGATTCTCCCAGTCTGTCTTAACAATGATGCAACCTTAATTGGAAGTACGGTCTTATGTCTGGGCTCTGGGGAATGATAGGAGCTGTGCATCCCATTAGGAGGATGTTTCAGCTCTCACGTTGCACACAGTAATTAGAGGAAGGACTTGGAAATGAAAACACTGTGTGATGGAATCAGTCAAGTGGAGGAATTTAATTTAAAATGTCCATTTCTACTATGAGATCCCAGATTCACTGAAAGTCTTCTATGTTTTATGATATGCAACTATGATACTTAACCATTGATATTCATTGCAATTTGCAACTGCAAATGCAATTTTATACATCATATACCTGGTGTGTTATGTTAAGGAGATTATGTTCTCAGTTTTTCAAATTTATAACAGTTCAGTCAAACGAAAGTGCTGGGGATTCAGCATTATTCAGTATTCACTATATAGTCCCAAAGCCTTCAGAGACTACTGTAGGTTTCTTTATCTGATGGAAGGATAATGGTGGTTCACTGAGATATTGTGTGCCAAAAGGGCAGGAGAATGAGATAAAACAGAGCGTAAGAAAGGCCAGTAGTTAAAGAGTCATGGCCATCAATCACCCAGCTCTGGCCTGCACTCAGAGTTCAAACATCACTTTAAAGTTGTCCCTATAGGTGCAACCAGTAGTGGTTTCAATCTGAGCATGTTAGGATACTGCAGCCAAGGGGATCCATTAAAGACGAGACCTCGGCCAGAGTTCTGTGCTGGCAACCATTTGATATAGAGCAGACCTTGTATATGTTCCATTCATCTCAAATATAAAGTAAACTTGCTTCCTTACAATAAGAGATGGAAATGTCTGAAACAAATTCTTCAGAGATTAAAAAGTGCATTGAAGATTTGTATCTTAACAAGAAACCCCACGGCTTCAGATTCAACTGCAATGACCTTTAATCCTCAGTTCCTGCAGAATTCACCATTTTTCACTTTTCTGAAAATGCTTTTTAAGACATTCAGCACTTTAATACACAAAGCGCCAGGGGCTTTAAGTCAGATGGTCAAGGGAGGTAAAGAAGTGTATATTTATGGAGAGGAAGTGCTAGGTGGGTGTGCCAATATCACAGATTAGGGACAGCTGGTGTCCCCCAGGGAGCATGCAGGAGCAGCAATCTGTTGATCAGTGAACCATGTAGATGACCTCCTTCCGCTGCCCACCTCACAAAGGCCTGGAGGAAGGTGATCATGCCAGAGGAGGCTGTGAAGGTTAAGCCAAAGGGGTGGCCAGCCATAATGGAGGCTGAATTTTATAGCTGCTGTATGATTGAACTCTAACACTCCGGCACCATTAGGCTCCAGTGCCAGCCAGTCAATATGAGGGAGTGAAGCGCAACTTGGGAACGCCACACAATTGCGTTTAATTGTGACTGATACTGATGCCGGCTCATCCCATCAGTTCCCCCCGATCGCATACAGAGGGTAAACAAGGACTTGAGTCCAAACTTGAAGTTTTGCTCTCATGGTAACTGAAGCTTTGTCTGTGATTCATTTTAGAGTTACACGGTCTCATCTACTTCTCCTCATTTTTATTGCCTCGTTAACAAGCTGTTGAATAAATCCTGATCCACCAAAGCAGATGAAGTTCTATAAAAGCACATTGTACTTTCAGGCATTGCACATGGTTATGTGTCATGGTAACTTCACCCATCCCCCTCTGTTTTAGCAAACGACATGGCCCATCAGTCACCTAACAGGTGAAATGAGGCGATGTTAAAGAAAAATGATGGTGCGCTTTAAATTACTGCAGCAATTAAAGTCTGATCTCGCATATGCAACAATTTTACTCAGTTCTCATATGGAAAATTAGTGTAATTCAGCAAGGTCTCTGTAATGCTGGAGATTGGTCTCAATTCCCCTGAGGCCCACTGTACTAATACGCCTGTCGGGGAGAAATTTCTGTGAGGCTGTGGAAATGAAGCAGCACTAATGTCCTCCTCCTCAACTGTGCTCGCATTCAGCATCGTGTTTGTGTGTGTTTGCTCTTTTTAAATCAGGACCTGGGGAGTTCAGATGGTCCCCCGCGGAACTGGAAAGGCATAGGAATCGCAATGGTGGTGATCCTGGCTGTTATGTCTCTGGTCATTCTCTCTGTCATCCTCCTCACACCTGGTAAGATGAGATGTTTGGATGAGTAAAAGCAACAAAGTGAAGAGAGGAGTTGTAATGTGGGGAATTAAAGAGATGCTTTGACATTTTGGGAAATATTTGCTATCTGGTGGAGAGTTTGCTGAGAGGATCGATACCACTCTCAGGTCTGAAGGGTATAAGTGAAGCTATAGTCAGCAGCCGCTTAGCTTAGCACAAACAGTGGAAACAAAGGGAAGCAGCTAGTCTGGCTCTGTACAAAGGTAACAAAGTCCATCTCCCAGCACCTCTAAAGCTCAACAGGTTATATCTTTATTTTTTATCCTTTAGTTTTATCTGTACAAAAACCACACTGTAAAAATTATTTTCACCCTTTAACAGAGGGTTATAGTGTCTCAGTGAGAATTTCCTGGAAGTTACTACTCCCAGTCTTGTTTATAACCTCCATTAAAATGGTGAATTGTCATTTTTACACTCCACAGATGAAACAAACATACAAGATATGTATAACTTGTTAATGAGTGAGCTTTAGAGATGCCTGTAGAGAATCATCCAACTCTCTGCCAGAAAGTGAATAAGCGTATTTCCCAGAAAGTTGAACATTTGCTTTAAAGGGAGGCATAATGTCTTGCAAACATACTAACAGTGGCATTCAAAGTGCAAATAATGAATCCAAGACTGAAGCAGAAATATAGGCCAGGCTCAAATATACCCAGGCTTTGTTTTTCTGTAAACAGGACACAATTTTTGATGAACTAATTAAGTCTGTCTCTTTGCCTCTGAAGATGAATCTCACTTGTTACGCCGTTCCCATTTCACTATGGAGGATCTGGAGAGTGAAGAGTTCAAAGTTCACAACCCCTGTGTGGCATGGCTGAACGGTAAGAATCCCTGTTCTGACTCCCAAATTACTGACTGTGCTCATGACAATAAAACCAGTTTAAAACCAGTTTAATAATCTCACCTGAAACCGAGCCACGTTTGCAGACCTTGCAACCTTCTCTGCCTCTGTGGATTTAAGTCATCACTCTAATAACACAGGAACCTCTCCCCTGTCTTAAACCTGTCAGAAAACGAAGTGGCTCTCCGCACCAGAGAAGGACACGTCCTGTCATTCAGCCTCAACAGCAACCTCACCACGACTCTCCTGGACAACAGCTCCCTGGTGAGTTACAGCACAACACAACTTATGAGGACAGAGGACAGATTCCAGTATTAATTGGCTCATAACCACAGGCAGCTGGACAAATTGACCGGCCAACAGAGAGGGGATGCTTCCAGGCTGAGAAAGAAGTTATCCCACTGTTCCACATCCCACAGACAAAAAAAGATTTGGCAGAGTGACAGTATCAGCTCATTTGCCCCCAGTCTGGCTGCTCTGTGAGCCCTCAACATGTGCCTTCAAAGAGAATTTTCCAAGCAAGGGTATCAATTTTGAACACCGCCTCTGCGCGACACTGACAGACTTATATGGGCCATCACCGAGGAGCTTACAGCAGGGAGCAGGGTTGTGTTGTCAGGTTGAGAAGAAGTCTCTTCTCGGTGTCGTGATATGGTTTCTTTATTTCTGCTGCTGTTGCTAATTCCAGAAAAATATGTTTTCTCGTATGAATACGGAGACACACATGTGGTTTCCCAGAATATATGAATTGCTGAGACAAGTTTAGCAAAATATAACGTCAACCTTTGGGACTAAAATTCACAGTGAGGAAAAGATCTTATGTGTAACACTTTTCAAAAAAGTGTTGTACAAAAAAGATTATAAAAACATCTGTAGAAATATTTAAATGTAAGACAAGCAAAAATTGTTTAAGAATAAGAACAAATTAGGGCAAGGAAGCTTTGGCAAAATCCCCTTGAGGATCAATAGGTTTTGAGATGAGATTGAAAAGAGAGCTACGGGATTTTATCAAGGCAGAACCTGGAGCATCCCATAACCTGGACTTGTTAAGAACTGATAAGGTTTTGGTTCTATGTTCTGCATTATTTTCCACTTTGTTTTATAAACCAGGTATTATTTGCTTTGAATTCCAGAACAAGTGTTGTCATTTTAATTTGTTGTTTGGTTTGAGACAATTGTGTAAAATGGCCAGATCTGGATCTGGAGATTATCAGCGTACTAGTGATAAAGGGAGAATAAGCCAGTTCCCAGGATTCACCCTTGAGGAACTCCACATGTCAGATCATACAGTTTGTCAGTCATGGTTACAAGAAAAACATTCAAGGCCTATACCCCAACCCATTTTATTCACAAGAGCACAAATGGAAGCTGATGCTGATGATTTTTCCTATTTTTTTGACAGGACCTGGCCACTACTAAATTCCAAGTGTCTGCAGACAAGAGGTTTGTCCTCTTGGCGTACAACATTCGACCAGTAAGTTTTCTGTCAATTTCAAGTTGATTGTGATTTATTCCAGAAAGCACCATCAAGCTTTTTACCCTCAGAGAACATTCAGGGCCATAAATGATCCACGAATATCAAAGACAAGCTGTTGCCGCTCACACCTCTATATGTCTGGCAGGCCACAAGCGGCTGCGAAACAACGCTGACACGCATCCTAATCAGAGCCCCAAAGAAACAACAGAGAAGAGGTTGAGGAGAAGCTGTGTGTGTGTGTGTGTGTGTGTGTGTGTGTGTGTGTGTGTGTGTGTGTGTGTTTGCTGATTCTGCTACTGCAGCAGTCTTTAGCTCTATAACACCGCCCGCCAAATGACTGGGATAACATATGGGGAGTTGAATATTTAAACTGGCTGATGGCGGAAGGTGCAGGGGGTTGAGGAAAGCTTAGAGTGAGTGATCAGTGTGGAGTGGATAGTGGGGGGAAGGGGACATAAAGGAGATGAAGAGGTAAAGTTGGAGCTGCAGTAATGAAATCGCCCTGCTAGTTCGGTGGGGAATTTTAATGAGAAGCTGACGAGAATCACAATCGCAGGTGGTTTCAGATAAGGGTTGGGTTAGACACAAATGCAGATCTTTTGCTCCCTTTATTTTAACAACACATAGCTCAGTGCCACCACCCCCCACCACCCGTCTCCCTCTGTAAATACCCGCACCGTTAATAAATAGTTGAGTCGTTCCTCAAAGGGCATGCAAGTTGTGTAATGTGCAAGTAATCAGCGAGGGACGAAAACAGAATTAGGAGGGAATGAAAGCCCTCAGCACATTTTCCACACATTTTTATTAAAAATCTGAGGGCAGATTTTGTTGCTCTCTCACACTCTAAACTCTCAGTCTCTTCTATCTCTCTGGGCTTCCTTTAGAGTTCTGCTTTCGCTCTAATCACTGCGTATCATATTTTCTGTGTGCGTGTGTGTTGGTGGGGGGTGAATGAGCCTGTTGCTGTGTTACAGCATTCATCACAAACACAGTGCATCCATTGTAAATGAATTATTGAGCGGTTAGCATACGTCCAATCAGTTTTCAGATATCTCTATAGAGAAAGGGCTCAGATCTTTGCCCAGTTTTTGGGTCGCTTTGGTTGATTCATGCCATGTCGTTTGCATACTTCCTTTGATGTCAGCAGGAATTGTCTATTCTCATCTGTATGCTCAGTGTGTGTTCACCCTCGAAGAAATCAGGGACAGTGGACGCACCACCTGGAATCATTCGTATATTTAGAAATGGATATGTGTGAGGATTGGCTGGCATTTTGTGTGCACGGGGGCTATTCCTCCATTCTCTTCTTCTTTCTAGCTCCCTCCTTCTCTCTCCCGCTTCATCTTCCTCACTCTTGCTCACTTTTTTTTCTGTCTATCTCTGGAGGGATTTGTGCTGACTGAAGCAGTTTGCGCCAAGCACCGGCTTTGCTGTTTGGAAGAGGAGCGGCACGCTGCTGAGAGTGGCAGAGAATGAGAGAGAAAAACAGAGAGAGCACTGGGGAAGCCATTTGCAATGGAGGGAGGGGGAGAAAAATAGCTTATGCACCATTTGCCCTTAGCTACACTGCCCAGTTGAAATCAATCAGAATGGTTATCAAAGAATGACAGAGATGCTAAAAGGAGAAAGCTGCAGTAGAGAGAAATGGATGAGCAGGCTGTGGGTAAAGTTAAAAGGCTTCTCAGGATTTTGTATTAGATCTGGAGGCTTTAGGGCGGGTTTTGTGCCTGGTGGGTGAAAATAAATGGATTTTGATAAGAAGGTATACATAGAAGTGAGTTAGGGATTCGGTCACATAGGAACAAGAGAAAGCAGATTTCCTACAGGAAACTGTCTTTCCTCAAAGCCTGTTTGAATTCAACAGATTTGTGTGCAAGTGGAGAAAGGGAGAAAGAGAGGACCTGCAATTTTTTTTCAAAGAGCACTGGTGATATAGTTTAGAGGAGATGCAGATTGATGAGCAGAGGCGAATGGACCAGTGCCTGCCAAGACATTGTACTTTAGGGACAAATAACATGCCAAGGGAGTCGTGTCTGCACTCTGCAGCAAACGCTGATGGGTGCTGGTATGAAAGGCAGTGCATTGTGGAGCTGCTAAGAAATGCTTGTGGGGCAGGAACAATGTTGAGATGGAAGAATGCTGTTATTTCTGTATTGTGTGTGCAATGGTGTTGTAACAAGTGGAGCTATAACATTTGAAGAAAGACTCCCAGTCTGTTTTAAAAGATAAGGCTGGTGTTGTTCTTTATTTTTCATATTATCATGTTATCCCACGGCATCTTCTGAGTGTTTAATCTCACACACACACACACAACATGGATTGAGGAGGGGGCTGGTTGTGAAGACTAGAGTGATCTGGAGAATTTATGATATGTTACTGGCAGCCACATTAGAATTCACTGTGCCTCTCGGAGACATATGCTCTCACTTTCTCTGTTTATCATACAGACACACTATAACGCACAGCCTCTGCCACCAGCTACATAATGTTAAGTCATGAGCAGAATCTCTGGATATCCTTAACAAATCATCGACAGCTGATTGAACATGGTGCTCCTGGCAATGCTGCCCCTCTTGGTCTTGAAGATTGATGCTCTACCTTAACATCGGCCCTTGTCGCGTGTAGCTGTCAACTCTGGCTGTCAGCCGCTGCCTCTCCCCCTCTCTGCATCCTTTCCTCCCTTCCTATCTTTGTTTCTTTCTCTCTGTCTCCCTCCCACATTTTTTCCTTTAGTGTTTGACCAATTCATTCCTTCCTCCTCCTGGTCTTGCACTTATTTTCTGTTGTAGCACAGCTCTTTTCCTGTACACCCTGTTGCCCCTCATGCTCAGGCTTTACACCGCAATCAGATTTCAATTTCATTTAGATAGTCTTAGAATTTATTTCCCCTCCTTTATCCCTGCAGCTTTACTCTTGCATCACTCCATCCATGAATTTTCTAACAACAGACAAACAACAGAGGAGAAATCCAATTTCACTGCTAACTGTGCTGTATAGAGGATGTGACATTTAATTTCTTTAGGGACTGTTTTTTCCAGGAGACTTGGGCTTTTGGAGGCCAGAGGGTAAATAGCCTGCTTCCAACCGTTTGCCTGAGAAAAAAAAATGTTTCAAATCAATGTATTACCTAGAATTCATCAGGTAATGCTGTAATCAATTGCAGCTAACACGCACACATTCACACATTCATTGATTCTTGTCCCTTAGTCTTCTTCAGCATGTTAATTTAATTAATCATCGAGCTGCTGATGCTTGTGTCAGGGTACAACAGAGTTGCCAGCCACAAAAGATCTAAGTGGGAAGGATATTAACTATAATGATGCTATTCAATAAGAATATCTGTTTTTGTACTTTCCTTTCACATTTCATGTCTTTTATGTTGTCCTTTTTACTCAGTCTCAGGGGTCCCTGTGATTCAAATTCCTGTTATTCAGATATGATCACAATAATGATGTAATTTGGATGAATGGCTGCAAGTGGTTTAATGACTGAGATAAATTAGGTGTATCATACTAAGCTGTGATTGGCTCAGTAATAATCAAAGCAATTTTACAATAACATCCATTGACCACATCTATTGGCCCTTTTTCTCTCAGACACTTTCCTACTACTGCTTTTTTTATGTGAAAGACATTTCCATGTGTAATTTTGTAGCATAATATTCTATTCCTGCCCTTTTATTGAAGCTGTAAGATATCCTAGGATAAGATATTCCTTTATTAGTCCCACAACAGGGAGATTTACAAGCCACTTGGTGCAGTGCTTCTCAGTGATTTCAGAAGAAATCAGAGAAGGCAAACACAGCTTCCTGTTGCTTATTGCTTAATTGTAAGTTAGGCCTCAGCAGTGTCCTTCATAATCTTTGTTTCATTTGCATTTAACTTTCTTTATACATGTGTATGAGCATGTGTGAGCACTAAAATATGTGTGTGTTGTCATCTAAGTGCGGCACACCTGTGTGCATGATATCCTCTACCTCTTTCAGGTGTTCTCTCAGTCCTTCACAGCCTCCTATGCTATCTACAATGTGGCTAATGGGTAGGTGGATTCATGAATGCTAATGCATGGGCTGCACTGGGCATGAGCGTTACCAATGCAAACAGACCTGCGGATTGAAAAACGTCCCCCAGACTGTGTCTCATTGAATCAGAACCTCATGTTTCTGTCAGACATGCATTCATTCGTCAGTGTTCTTTCCAGGTTCCATATCCCAACATATGGTTTGTACTGTACTCCAGATTTCACTGCCTGAGATTCATATTCAGCATTATATCAGTGGAAATACTCTGTGATAGCTGTGGGTGTTCCCTGGAACGTCTGAGGAATGGTTCTGAAAAGGACTTCAGGAGGACCTGCAGTATTGATCATTGCCTGAGTATGCCTTGGAGGAAAATGTTTGCCTGTCCTCAGGAAGAAAATAAGCGCGGCTAGAAATATGAAAAAAAGAAAAAGTCGCACTCTTGCATGAACCAACCCCGTTCTCTGTTTTGTTTTCCTTCTCTGCATCTTGCTCTTTTGTCCTCACAATACAGTATCTCTCTCAAGGAAAGCTCACACCAGGGGCATGGATGGACCTCAGACGGCTTTAAACAGGACACTTGTCCCTAACGGTGGGCTTATGTCTGAGTTTCTGTGTGTGTGTTCCAGGGATCTGCTGGAGCTTAACCCTCCGGAGAGCGAGAAGACAGTGCTACAATACGCTTCCTGGGGACCTCAGGGGAACCAGTTTGTAAGCCAGGCGCTTATTCATTTAATTGATCAATGTGTTGTCTTTGTCATCTGCATCAAATATATCTGTCAATATGATAAGAAGATTAGATAATCTATAATAATGCACTTTGAATGGAGCATCCATTTGACATCATTGTTTTAATGGTAACATCAGTGGTAACACATCTTTGTCATTATGAGATGAACTCCAGCTTAGAGCTTATTGCACTGACTGTGTTCCTATAATGGGGGTGTTTTACACTCATACTATAATTCATCTACCTTCCTTATAATGTAATTGGCTTTTGCTGCTATGACAGTGCTCATCTGCAGCATATTAACTGGCGAGTAAAGATGTATTGGCTTTCGCTTGTGTACATGCTGGCCACTGATTCATTCACTGTTGGATGGCGTCCGATACTTGATTCAGGCAGCCAGTGATGAAGCCTGCAATCATACTGTCTTTGATAATGGATTGGCACTGTCTTTCTCTGCTGCTCATGCCAGGCCTATGTGTTTGAGGGAGATATCTACTACAAGCCGAGTGTGACCAGCAATCCCTTGCGTCTCACAGCAACAGATCAGGAGCAGAATGTGGTGAATGGGATCTCTGACTGGACTTATGAAGGTAGGATGTATTCCAGCTTCACCAGAAAGACTGGGAAATCAGCCAAACCAAGTTGACAGAAATAATCATGAAATAATCTGAGTTTGACAGTAACGACTTACACAATGTTTTAAAACAGAGGAAGTGCTCTTGACATATGTTGCCCACTGGTGGTCTATGGACGGGGCCCGGCTGGCGTACCTCACCATCAACAACTCTGCCACACCTGTGATGGAAATACCTCACTTCTTAGGTGGTCTCTACCCGTCCAATGTTCTCTTTCCCTATCCCAAGGTAAAAATGGATTCAAACAACACACTGCAGTCTACAGCCTCTCTGAAGCTGTACTAAGTGGTGCTATGAGCTGAATGCTAACATCAGCATGCTTCTGCTGTTTACAGGTGTAACGTTTACTATTTTTACATTATTAATGTAGCATGTCACCATCAGTCACATTCGCTAAGTAAAACTAAACTTAAACTACAACTGAAGCTGAAGGAATTACCATTAGCTTTGCATTGGACTACTGCAGAGATTGACTTGATGACGAAAATTTAATGGATTGCCAAAATTGTTACTATTCATCCTGAGGGGAACATGAATGCCTATACTAAATGTAATGACAATCCATCCAATTGTTGAGACATTTCACTCAAACCTACAAGTCCACCTTGTGGTGGCACCGGAGGAAAAATCAGGGGAATACCAAAATCACTAGGATTCATGATCTGGGCACTGTGAATGTCTGTTCAAAATCTTGCCATTCCATCTAGCAGATGTTGAGATTTTTCACTAGATAAGTGATATCTTCGACCTGCTAATGGAGCTAGTGGTAAAGTCTGGGGAGCATCAAACTCATTAGGATTCATTCTCTGGTTAACATTATTATCTGTACCAATAGTCATGATTCACAGTCAGGTCAAGTGTTGGACCGACAGACCGTCATTGCCATTGCTGCTAAAAAGCATTTGAGTTTATTTGCTCATTTTTTCCCTTTTTTGTGCTCACAGGCTGGCTCAAGTATTCCATCAGTCAGCCTGTTTGTGGTGAATTTGTATGGTCCAGCTCACACGCTGGAGATGATGCCTCCAGACTCCCTCAGGGCCAGGTAGTACATCTTTGTGAATGTACAAACAGAATAAATCCTGAAGACTTTAGACACCACCTGTCAGAAATGATTACATGTCCAAGTTCCTCTCTCCTTCACTGTTGTTTTTCCATTCCTTTGCACCAATTTCCAATCCTGTATCATTTTCTGCATCACCTCGTCAGAGACAGCTACATCTCCATGGTGACTTGGATCAGCAGCACCCGCCTTGCAGTTCGTTGGCTGAATCGTGCCCAGAACCAATCAGTCCTCTGTGTGTGCGAGGCCACCACAGGGGCATGCTCAGAGGTGAGTGGTCATCAGTTGTTCCACATTAGTAATCCAAAAGCCCCTTGCTGCAATATACAGCTTTAATAGAATTTTTGCTTCTTTTACTCTGTGTGTTGGGAGTTTGGATTGATTTCCTTAAACTCTAAAATGTCTACTGGCTGGATTAATATTTAAGGTCATTTGCTGCATGAGAAGAATTTTCAGTGATGTACTGCAGTATTTTATTGCTTATTTCCTTTCTGCAATTCCTCACAGATTCCAGATTCCAGATTCCATTGCCAATGTTTTATTATTGCTATGTTTAATAATTACGACACATCATAAGCTTTATTTATACAATGCTACTTAAATCAGCTTGTTGATGTTCATGTAGGTGCATTGTAAATGGTGTGACAAATACAGTTTTCTATTTTGTGTGATTTCATATCAAAAGAAACACAAAATGGCCATGGACATAATGCAAAACCAACGACAGGTATGTATTGATCTTGTTTCATAAAGTCTGTTTGCATCTATTGATATTTCTTTCTATTGACCCAATACTTTTCTTCAACAGGACGTGCCATTGTTTTCAGCTGACGGCTCCATGTTTTATACAATCCTGCTAGCAAAACAGGGTGCTCGTGGAGAGTTTCACCACATCGCCGGTCTTTCAGCCCAGGTCAGTTAACCGAGTAGTTCACTCTCTCCTGTCATCCTTGAATAATTTCTGACAAAATTGGTCGTTAACATTTCAGCAGGGGTCACATAAAACAGTGTGATTACACAGCGCAGATCCCAAAGTCTTGCTCACTTACAATGTCCTCCCCCTTCTCTTATTGTTGAAGCAATTTGTCTGCATTTGTTTTCTCCCTAATTACTTAAACACCACTTTTATCTAAGAAGTCATTTCACCCATTAACACTTTAATGGTGGTTTGCCCTTTACGTTACTGAAGGAATTCATTTCAGTTCATTTCAATTTAACAAGTTATTCATCCTCAGTGGGGCAATTAAAATGTTTAATGATGCTCTTTTTAGAAACATATTCTGTACAGAGGGGACTGACATTGTGTTTTTTTTCCAAATCTTATTAAAGAATTAAGTGAATTTGGCAGTAAAAAGACCATGTGTTTTATAGCTGCTGGGTCACACTCCTTTGGGCTCATACAGACCATAACTAACTTCAAGTCCAAAGTTTTTTTCCTTTATCTCACTAACCTCAGTCCCAATGTCAAAATAAACAACTATTAGATAATATTTTTCTGCACTCTCTCCACAGCAGTTAGTGCCTCCATTTGGTTTCATTTTATGAGCCTATCTTCATTTTTTCCCCCATCCTCTAACACTGACACTTGCTGTATCGCAGCACCTATTTTTATTCTGTATGTCTGCCTGCTTCTACATTCTTCTTCATCTCTGTTTCCCTGTGTAACGCAGCCTGCCATCCCCTCTGTCCCTCCTCGCTTCTTGACATCAGGGAGCTGGGATGTCACCCTTCTCTGCGCCCTCGACGAGAAGGCTGGAAAAATGTATGTGAGAGCCACATTGTGTGGAGCGAGGTTGAATCACCCTTCAGCGCCTTTAACAGCTCACAGCTCCTTACTATTAATGTACAAGTGACACGGTGGGGTTGAGTAGAATAGTGGCCATCATTAAAATGATTTTTTCTTGCTGTAAGCTCAGAGCAAATTCTAGACGTGTCGGCTATTGGAGAGCAAATTAATTTGCTGGGTCAGACTCTGGGTGAACAGTACACATAAGACTGTCCATTTAAAAATAGCTGAATAGGCCATTTTAACATATAGCGTTGATCTTGGTTAAAAGGCCAAATGGAATGGCTTTGATCAGGACTATGCTTGCTGCAATGCATTGCCACTGAAGAGGACAAAGGATGGCTTACACTTGAACACAGCAGTTTATTGCTTAAATCTATCTTTAGCCCGCTGGGAGCACAAACCCCTCATGAACTGATCAACTGAGGTGTGTGCATCACAGACAATCAGGGAAAGTCAATTGTAGATCCCGTCTTGTTTGCAGTCACGAAGCCAACAGGTTGATGCTTTGATACTGCTCTTTGCCTCCCAGCAAGCCATTTGGTCTCACAATAATTTTTTACATTCACATAGAATTAGTCAACATGCTTTGATGTATACTCACCCCTCAGATGTTTTAAATCACCATCTCTAATGGTGCTTTACAAATTAGATGTGATTCACTGATTTTATTAACGTGTTGCAATATGTAAATAAGTGTAGATTGATTCTTGTCATGAATAATTGATATCCTGAATAATTATGATGAAGATGCCCAAATGTGATCTGCAGTTCTTTAGCAGTGTTGAGTAATTTGCTGTGTCTGTGATTATTTTTCTTCTCATCAGCTATTTCCTAAGTACAGAAGAATCCAGACAGAGCAGACACCTTTACAGGTAAGCATGGTTTCCTGTGAAACACAGCCTAACCTTGACCAGAAACATATTCTCTAGAATGCTACAGATATTATATTGAGATTATTCCTAAGGTACAATGCCCGAGGACTGGTCTGTTGTGGAGTTGTTGCGTTTTATATTTATTTTTGAGAGCTGCCTCTTCATTCAATCCAACTTTAATCCAAAGACTTATTAATAAGACTTATTAATGTCTGTGTTATCACTAGCATGCAGCTACTGTATGTGCTAGAGTAACTGTCAGAGCATCACAAAAGTTACTTACTTTTACTCAAACCATAAAGGTAAATCTCAAGGTGACGCTGCATGAAAACTCAGACAATCACCAAAGTCTGGGAACCATGAATTTCTCTGCAGTCCATCTAATTCATGGTTGAACTTTTCAGTTTGGACCAAAGTGGTGGACCAACTGAACAACATTGCCATCCTTAAAAAAGCATTTAGAAGAGTAGCTGCACACTAATGTGTTGATGTGTGAGTCTTTATTCTTGTGTGCTGTAGATGCTTGAGGCCAAGAGCTGAACTGACACATTTATAACAGAAAAAGCTCACTCGGTGGATGAGGACCCTCTGTGCTGCAGAGTCACTGAGACTTATGGTCCCCTCATCAACCTCCTTGGTTTCATATCTTTTTATTAGCTTACATAGCTTTGGGCTTCAGAAGACAGCACATAATTGTGGATGAGGGACAATGGCTTTTTAAACCTTTTCTGTGATTAATCCTGTATGAAATTTGTAAACTGTGGAGTGCAGAGGAACATTGAGAGACTTGCCAGCGCCTAAGAGAGCAATCTCTGTAATGGCTTTTATGTCGAACCTTATTGAACCCCTTTTGTTTCAGAAAAGTCAACAGCCTGAACAGTTTGTCTCAAGACAATGACAATTTTCCTTGATATCTTAGAAATCAATTCACCCACCCCTGGAAATCAAATCACTTTAGACTGTCCTGTTGTTCTTCGATGTGGTCAATAACGCTTCTCTCTTATTTCCAAGTGTGGACCTGGATGGAGTGTTTCAGCGCCGGTGCATCTCCTGTAACCTCATAGATGGATGTCGCTTCTTTAAAGCTGGATTCAGCCCCAATCAAACCCATTTCACCCTCTACTGTTTAGGTAAGACACAGATACACATATGCACACACATCAGAGCACTGCTCAGACAGTTGGTTTTCTAATGCTGTCTTTTGAAAAACTCCCCAGGCCCTGGAATCCCTAAAGTGACAGTTCACAGTACAAAGGACCCCTCCAGTGAGTGTTACATCTGCTTGTCTGACTAATGGTATAATCTCTCTCTCTCTCTCTCTCTCTCTCTCACACTCTCTCTCACACACACACAGGCTTTCTGCAGATACTCATGACAGCCTGTAGAGGGAGGTATATTCAAGGGCACAAGAATATATATTTATCAGTCTCATGTTTGTGAACACTGCCCCCTGTCTGTGGTTCTCATTTACAGCTGTATCCCTCAGTGGTGATGAGGATTTGGCTGCTGTGTCTGTCTTGATGTTTAAGTTTAAAAGTCAGTCACACCGGTGTTTTATCTCCTGTAGGATATGTCGTCTTGGAGGACAACAACCCTCTGTCTAAAGCTCTGGAGGACAAGAGGCTCCCTGAGACCCTCTTCAGGACACTCCCAGCGGATAACCATGGTACAACAAAGAAACCATTGGCAATGTTAAGGATATTGGCCACACAAATACAGTCACAAGGCACTCACAGATCACTTTCAGTGTTTTCTCAAGCAGTCAGACTATATTAAGCTTTGAGAATGGAGCACTGGCTGCAAGTACCTCAGCCTAGAAGGGACAAATATAGTTATACCACCCAAGTGGCATTTTTTCTGTTTCATGATTAGGTCATTAATGTGACTCATGCTTGCCCTCAAGGACCAGCGCAAAGTATTCATTCAGAGTGTGGTTGTGCATATTTGTTCATGTTTTGTTCAGATTAAAGATTCATTACTTTTATTCAGATGTATTTCAAGCAGATGCTCTAAATGTAGTAGGAATCCTAACATGTCTATTGACAGTTGACCTTGTTCCACCCCTGTTTGCTTTCTTTAGATCTACACCTGAAACTATCTCTACCTCAGGGTTATGAGGCCAACCTGCACCCTCTCCTCATCATTGTGTAAGCGACAATAAACAAGCATGCTAAGAGACAGCTTTCTAAGTGCTATCTAATGTCAGCTGTTTTGCAACCTATGATCCCAAAGCCTTTTCTTCACTCTTCCACACGCAACAACTGTGACTATTCTAGCTGATCCTGTTCGTCTTGTTGCTCAGGGATGGCGTTCCCGGCAGTCAGTCTGTGACAGAGGAATTTGCCCTCGACTGGCCTCAGGTCCTCTCTGGCACACACAATGTGGCCTTGGCCTGGGTGGACGGCAGGAGTGGGGTTGGCCGTGGACAGAAGACCACCGCTGTAGATCCACGCAAGCTTGGCTCACTTAGAGTCAAAGATTATCTGGGAGTTGTAGAGTCAGTACAGTTATGCAGCAGCATAAGGCTATATAATTAACATGTGAGAAAAATGGCTGTGAATTGGTGAACCAACAGAATTTCATGATATTTCCACAGGTTGTTGATGCAACTGCCTTACATTGATGATCGTCGTATGGTCCTCTATGGCAAGGTTACAGCATTGTTTAAATTTGGAAACTCAATACTCTTATTAAAGCCATCAGCGCTATCATAGTCTTTGTTTGTTTTAGCACCACTCTGTTTCTCCCAACAGGCATTTGGTGGTTATTTAACTCTCAAGATGTTAGCTACAACAGATAAACTCTTTCAATGCACCGCCGCTGTGGCACCCATTACTGACTTCAGACTTTATAGTGAGTTAAGATCATGTCATTAATATTTCAAACATTGAGCCCTGGAAATGGTGATAAAGCAGAGGCACAGTCCATGTGTTGGAGTAAAAGTTATTACACTTTCTTTCAGGTGCTGCTTTCTCAGAGAGGTATCTAGGCCTCCCAACAAAGGAGGAGCATGCTTACTCGGTGAGGCTTTAAAGATTTGGACTAAATGATCATGTTTGTGGATATACATTCAGTTGCAAGTTTATTACCCCAAGCTAATGCAGTCTAATAACCAATAGTCCAATAAATCCAGTGTCCATGATGGTTGTAACGGTCAGTTGCTGTTGAAATTGTTTTAGAGAGTTGTTGGTTCAACTTTATGGTCATTTTGGTGGTTTTAGTTTGTGGTGCACTTGAGCAGAGAGGTATTTCTAATATTTTGTCCACCCCATTTATATCAGTTAGGGCAGACTAAATAACAGAAACATCTCTCTGTATAGTGCAGTACAATTCAACTTCACCACATTGTACAGCCTCCAAGATGACCATAAAGTTAAATCAACAACTCTCTGAAACAGATCCAACAAAAACCAAACAATTAAACTTTTATGAAGGTGGAATTTATTGTAGGGTTGTTGTCTTAGACTGCTTTAGTTTCAGCCAGGTAGGTTTATGTAATAAAGCACTCATATTGCAATGGTTTATCTTTTCAGACTGCCTCTTTACTGGAGGACGTTAACAAGCTGAAAGATGAGAACTTCCTTATTCTACATGGAACTGCAGATGGTGAGGTTTTGTTCAATTATATGCTGAGTTTGAGAGTTTATTCTCGCAATTTTTTTTCACCTCTAATTTCAATGTATGTGTGTGTTTTGCCAAAGCGAGGGTACACTTCCAGCACAGCGCTGAGCTCCTGAGCCGACTGGTGAAGGTAGAAGCCAACTACTCACTTCAGCTGTACCCAGATGAAGGCCACGTCCTGAGAGAGCCCCGCAGCATTCAGCATTTCCAGCGGACAGTGGTGAACTACCTCCAGACCTGCTTGAAGCGCAGCGTCCTCCTAGATCCCATTGAGGATGAAGAGGAAGAAGATGACTGAGCCCAGAGCCCCCTTACCTTCCTCTTGAAGGACTCTTTTAGGACTGTATGCCATCTTATGCATTACCTTGGGTCGGATTACCAGGCACAAGAACGCAGGAGTGGGGACCAAGCACATCAGATCACCTCCTACAACTTCTGGAAAAAATTGATGTACTGTATACCTTGTTGCACACAATTATTTCTGCTGTTATACTGTATGTTTGAGGCCCTATTTGTTTACAAAATTAACTTGAGATGATGTGGACGAGAAGGCTACTGATTCTGCCAGAAGTTTACAAAGATTTTAAAACATGCATGTCGTAATGGCTGCATGATGTGGTTTCGTTTACATTGCATCTTCTGTGTTTTGCAGGTCTCAATCTCACCCATCAGGGTTAAAAGTGCAAAATCTGCCAATAGCTGGGAACACACTAGAAGATTTTTTAAAAATCCTTATTGATGCTGTGAGAAAACGTTAAATGACTGCATTTAAAATACGTGAGGTTTTCCATACAGAGGTCTGAATAAATCAGCTTCGACAAGGAGATCACATTCAGATTAATGCAGAGTCCAGTCATGCAAATGCAATACAATTGGGACAGCTCTGATACAAGAGGTTTGAATCTAAGCTTAAACCTAAACTCTAAGATATCATACAAACTGGCCCGACTGGTCTCTGGCCTGGGCAGACTCTCTATGATCTTTAAGATGTCATTGTAAAATCTGAGTTATTTTAGGTCTTTGTACAGTGTATTCCTGGCTTACATAAAGTTAAATGAAGCATATGGATCATTCTAAATGTGCCAAATACATTTTGTGGGCTTTATCCACTGGTTTTATTAGCATTACTTGCATTATGTGATGAATAATGAGTATGCAACTGAGACTATGTACACCACAAGCTCTGACGAAGAACGTCTACGTAGGTCTGTCTATGTACTGTATTTGAAAGAAGAGTATGTTTCTGTTTTGATACATCTTGGCATTTTAATCATTTCTCGTGTATTGCAGAATTAAATTATTTCTTTGGACAAACTGTTGAGCCATTGTATTACAGGTCATGAATGTAGTGGACAGTGGGCTTGACCATCAAACTATCAGCCAAACCGTACTGGTAAAGCGCATGCAGTTGGTTTAAAAATGAATGCCCTTGACTCTAAAAAAAAAAAAACTACTCCTTTTTTCCAACAATCCTTGACAATAAAGTTTGAACTTACTGTTTTACAGCAAAAATCTACCTTGGTCCTTCATTAATCACTGTGGCTGTAGTCTAACAGAGCAATTTGGAGAGATAGTAAAGATTATGAAAATTTTTTTACCTGTAATATGCTAACATTGTTAAATACTGACTTTGATCTATTCAAAAGCATTCACAGCAATTCTTATCTGGTATTACTGATGTGAATGGATACAAAGATCATGACCACTGAGAGTAGGTTTTTCAAAGCAGGCCTGAAAGGGATCCATTTATAGTAGGCTATCTGCTAACGTTGATTAATTGTGAGTAACATATGTTGATACCAAAACTATCACAATGCAAATAAAAAACAACAATAAATAATGTATAGGTGCAGCTAAGAATAATAAAATAATAGGTAATAGGCTATAATTTAATTCAGGTAATCAAGTCATGTCTTTCATTTCAAAGTGCCTCATTGAGCTTGATACCACATTTTGATATAGTGGAGACTTTCCAGGAGCCATAAGCTAGATGCCCTTTAACTGCACCTGTGCAGAGGGAGCACGTGTACTTCTAACCTGATAAATCAAGATTAGTGTAGAGGAGACCTTGTTAGATAATCCAAACAAGGGCAGTTAAATTGTGCTTCATAAACAGTATCTTTGTGTTAACTGAATAAAATACTGGAGAGACTTTTATAAACGTTGTTCTTGAACAGACCCTACCCTTCAGATGTCGTCACAGACGGGGGGGTTGATCTCTAACCAATCACGTTCAGCCAGTGGCCACTCTAGCCAATAAAATCCATATACGCGATTATACCGACCCAACCACTCGTCCAATCAGCAACGCTGCTACTTGCGGGCCAGAATCCCTGTTCAACCTTCTGCTTTCTGGAGGGGCACCTTCAACCAGCTCCGCGCTCCACCGGCAGCGGCTTCTTCAGCTCGAAAGACCGAGAGGAAATAACACTTCCACACAGACACAATGTCCTTCTTGAGTGTCAGCAGGCTAGCACCCAAACTGCTCAATTCAAAGGTAGGAGAACAAGAAACGGCCTCGATGCCACTTTATCCGAACTGTGGACGTTACTTTGGAAGCTAACCGCTTGCGACGTAGTGGCAAGCTAGTTAACGTTAGCAAGCTTAGCATTGTTAACCACATTGTGAAACGCTGTTGAACAAGAGGGTGGTTGGTAATTTCTAAAACAACGTAAGCCTTTGAACAAGCCTGTATTTCTTGCCGTTTTATATCGGAATGTTGAGTCGTTTAGTTGTTTGTGAAATTGTGTCTCGTTAGCTACGGTTAGCATAGGAACCGCTGCTCTCCATGTTGGCCTGGTATTGTCACCGCCTGGACGTGTTCCTTTAACCGGTGACTACACCTTGTTAACTCGGTGTTAGGGTTGGACATCGCATGTGCCGTTTCTGCTATTGGTACATGCTGGTCAATTTACATACACTGTGCTTGCTTTTAAACTCAGCTTTAACTTTGTGTTTCTCCACCACCCCCGTTGACCTTCACGTTAAGATTTAAGCCAAATATCTAATCTCACCTCATTTGACGAAGCCCTGAAAATCTCCAGAAAGTCTCCAAAATTTGAATCTCACATGACACTGAAGAAACAGACATTTTACTGTGGATCTGGACATCTAGCATTTACACACAGTTTTAAAATGTCATCTCTGTTGGCAGATCTTAACATTTTTACTGTGATGAGAACATTGGAATTACTTTAATATCTAACATTATTGTCCCATCTTGCTTATGCTTTGTTCAGCCAGCCATGAAATAAGTTGCCCTCCATGCTGGCTGTAACCTTCCAGTGACTGTCACCTACTGTCTTACTCCACTGACCCCTCAGCCCAGACTTCTCACACTTCGTGACCCTCATATCAACGTGTGTCATCCACTACTGAAGAATTTCTAATAACCTACTGGAGGCCCCACCTCGTTCAAGCGAGTAATCAGTGACAAAATGGTTTCCTTCCTTGAACTCTATACAGAGGGGGGGGTTATCATGTCCCTGCTATCCACCTTGTAGTTAGGAATATGTAGAGATAACCTCGTCACACTCACCCTTTCTCTCTGATCAGCTGTAATCTTTGCTCAGGAGAGTTATTAGTAAGCAGTTTTTTGTAGCTACATTTGTTCTTTGACTGTAAAATCTTTTGTACCTGAGCTATGAAAATCACTTGATAGACAGCGTGTATAGAATATGTCTGTTGGCTTCAGATAATCTCAGTTTTTAGGAAAAAGTTGACCTCCATGTATCTCTATAAATGCAAAAAACTACTACTACTTCTTGAAAAGTGCAGAAAGTTCAACAAATGCTTTATATAGTATTTTTTATAGGTTTTAAAGTTTCCTCCTCAAACCTGATTGTATGTTCAGTTGTGTTTACTTAACATTCTATCACTGATATATCACATATTTCATCCATTTCTTCTAATCACATCCTATAGATTGACTCTTATACCCTTTTGTCCAGTGAAGTTGCTCTACGCTTTCTCCAGGCAGGAAGCTGGCGCTCTATATTTAAGACCCTGAGCTGTTACATAATCTCTCAGCTGTGTAGAGTGTGTGTGGTGATGCAAGATTTTACCTTTTGTTTAGGTGAGGCTTGTCAGTCCTTTATCTACTCACCAGTTGTAGTTATGGGAAGGGGATGCCATTGGGAGCAGAGCCAGCTGCTCCCAGACTCCTCCCTCTCCCATTGATAATTATCATAAGTTGACAGTGGAGTCCTGTTTCAGTGCAGCAGGCTTAACTCGTCACTACTGTCACCAGGCTCCCAATGAGATTAGTAGCCTACAATTTCATTACCAGAGCCAATAGTTTTTGTTTTTTTAATCCCTCCTACATCCCCATGTCTTGTCCCAGATCTAGCAACGCTACAAGGCTTCTGGGAAATGTTTGGTTTCTCAGTGTAATGTGATTATTTTTATTGTATTTTTCCTTTTCCAATACATGGCTTACTGGGGCAAACACCTACCAACCTTCCATTATTGCCAAGCAAAAATCACTTGTATATTTCCAGACTTACTTTGGTGTCATTTTTTATTTTTTTATGTCACATTACAGTATGGTAATACTAGTTGTGTAAGTCCATTACATGGCCCTCAAATTATAAAACAATCACTCTTTCCTTTCATGTCCTAAAATGAAGGTGTTATGAAGCAGACAGTATTTCAGACCATTGCATGTTTACTCAACTAGCTTGAAATTCAGATGATGTGACTAGTTTGGCTAACTCAACCAATTTGGGCTTGCTTTAAGTAAGAAATGAAAAAATAGAAACATTTGGAAAAACATTCCTTGGCCTAACAAATTCTCTGTCAGGATTATGGAAATTCATTCATACATTTTGACATCGTAGATTGGTGATTATGTGGCATGTTTCTTTAATGGCACACACTGTGCTGTTGTGTAGCAATATTTGTATGACTCAGAACATCATTGGCAATCAGTTACGAGACTTCAGTTTGTGAATAGATTTCTTTGGCATGAATATTCCTCTCCAGTAGTTACTTGTTGCAGCTATTTGTAATGATCAGCCCAGCTACCCTATGCTGAGGGGAGAAATGAAGTACTTGTCAATATAGGTAGAGAAGTGAGGATTAATAATTTAGATCTTTGATTTAGTAATATTAGATCATGTACTGCAGGGTAAATCCTCATGGTCATAGGTCAATGTAAAATGTCAGAATGCTTAAATTGTGAAGAACTGGAAAATGTTTTGGCTTCTACATGATTCTGACTACTCAAACTACTTAAGGATGATTGATCTAAAGTCTGTCTTGGTTTACTCAGTTCATAGATGGAGAACCATCAAGAAAACTGCAGTTCTCTATGTATGATGTTGTCTTAAGCTAAGAGAAAGTCTCAGTTTAGTAGGGCTTCTGCAGGCTTGAAATGCTGCTGTGTCCTTTCAATATTTTATTTGGGTTTGTGGTCATGCTACTAATTCTCAGATTCTGATTTTTTTTTTTTTTACTTTTGTACAGAATGCCACCTACTTTCTTGTGGCTGCCAGAAATGCCAGTGCATCAACAACAGTAAGTAAACTTTGTTCAGTCCAATGTTGTCTGCTTGCTTCAAACTTTCCCATGTTATTCTGTAGATTATGTGGTAACCTGTATGAAGCATTTTGAAAAGACACTGGTTTTAGTTCTGTGCTATCATGAGTATTAATAGAACGTGCTGGCTGGTATCAGTTTGTTTCATAAAATGTTTGCATAAAGTCGGTTTAAATAACACCAGTTCTGCTGGGTGGAATGTGTTGTATTTTAGGACTATATCTTTGCTCAAGGGCATGACTGATTTTCAATGTTCTTTTTTTACAGAATCTGAAGGATGTTCTGGCTGACCTCATCCCTAAAGAACAGACCAGGATCAAGAACTTTAAACAACAGTATGGCAAAACCAACATAGGACAGATTACTGTTGACATGGTGAGTGACTCTTCAGATGCTGGACAAAAAAATAAACAGGGTTGCTTCATGTGCCAAGACATCAGAATAAAATGAGAACCAAAGCCACTTTATTTATTTAGGAAGGAGCTTGTAGGCCACCGACTCTGATGTAGATTAGATGCGACATATTGGCTTCACCTAATCCGTCTATGCCTGCCCAGCCTTATTTACTGTGTCAGGTATCACTGTTCGGTCATCTCCCTCAGAGGTCACAATATGACGCTGCACTGCTTCCTGCCAACACAGACTTTTTGGCTGAGTCACTCAAAATTCTACTGTATACTATGTTATGTAAATCTGTTTGTCAGTAGTATTAAAGTGCATATGTAATGCCAGTGAATGGCATTACATATGTAATGTTATAGGATTTAGGTTATTTCTTGTCTTTGTAAAAGACTTGGCAGCCATTGATGACCAAAATAGGAAATTTAGCTTCAGTCAGAGCAGTCAGTGTATTTTGGCTTTGAAGGTCCAGTGTTACATAACTGTTGCTACAGCAAACACAAAGCTGTATGTGCAGTCTTAACAAGAGAGTTTTCAATATGTAATGTCTCTGTATGCTTGTTTTCACCCACAGGTCTATGGAGGTATGAGAGGGATGAAGGGTCTGGTGTATGAGACCTCTGTGTTGGATCCTGAAGAGGTTGGTATTCCTCAAAAGTGACACAGAGTATTATGATTCTTATAGTGGTTTTATAACTTGAACACCCCAGGCCTTTTGGAGATTGGCCTGCCTTGTAGCCACTTACCTTGATTGCTTTCTTACTGAGGCTGAGAGCTTTCAGTGCCAGAGTGGAATTGCTGTTGTATATCTTGTTAGCAGGTCACCACATGGAATGGGATATTGAATCTTCCAAATTAATTGGTAGAACTACAGCTCATTTTGGCAGTATGCCAGCACTCACTTGGTGGGGCATTTCAGGATAAGTTGAATATGTATATTCACTTTGTGTCCCTTCATCTCTCTCTCCTTTGGCACACAGGGCATCCGCTTCCGGGGCTACAGCATTCCAGAGTGCCAGAAGTTGCTGCCTAAAGCTCCAGGTGGTGAAGAACCGCTACCTGAGGGCCTCTTCTGGCTGCTGGTCACAGGACAGGTGCCCACTGAGGAGCAGGTGAGTGGGAGAGAAATGCTAGAGCTGCAAAGATTGTTGTACAGTTATGTTAGATCGAGGGAGGACTGTGCAGCTTTTCACACCCTCCCTCTATCTGTCAAGTGCTGGCTTCTCAGACACTGCTTGTCAGATTTTGAATAAACTGTTTCAGCATTTTCAAAATTAAATCTTCCTGCAGAATAATAAATGTAGGATGAAGGCAACATATTTGCTTGTGATCAATTCAAAGAGGAACTTGATAATATGTGAGGGGTAACCTCATTTCTGTTCCTTGTTATAAACATAGAAAGGTTAATCACAGGAGGTATGACAGCAGAAGTATTGGACATGAGCTGTTAATTATTTATGACTCTAAAGCACCATTTTTTTTAAACCAAGCATTGTTATATAACTTGGAAACAAGTGGCAGTCTGACCTTAAGTCGGCAGTTTATCACTGGCAGCTGTCTCCTTGAAGAGTGATATGAGGATAATGTGACTGATAAGCCTTCTCCTTTTAGCTGACTACAACATTTCACTGAAAAAATAGCTTTCGCCTCATTACCCTTTGTTCTTTGATATAATTAATTTTAATGCTTATACTATTGACTCAAAGAGGTCTGAGGAGGATAAGTTAGATCGATCTTTTTCCTCCCTGAAAAACATGTTTCAATACACAATGTATTGTAGTACACATTGTCAACAACTTGTAGACTGATGTAGAGAGAGCAGAAAAGCAAATGTTTCCGGTTACCCACTTATATTATGAGCTTCTGTTCCTCCAGGTGAACTGGGTGTCCAAAGAGTGGGCAAAGAGGGCAGCACTTCCCTCTCACGTTGTCACCATGTTGGATAACTTCCCCACAAACCTACACCCCATGTCTCAGTTCAGTGCTGCCATCACCGCTTTGAACAGTGAGAGCAGCTTTGCACGGGCCTACTCTGAGGGTGTCCACAAGTCCAAGTACTGGGAGGTGAGTTTATATCTGTACACATAGAAAACCTAGCTTGGCACAAGGATGGAAATGTTTGTAAAATATCTTGACTGTTAGATGCCATTGCCATTGAATGTGGTACAGATATTCATGGTTTTATGATGATGAATCCATTTTATGTCAGTCCAACAATGTTCTCTGTGTAAAGAGTGCTACAGCCTCACAGGACTGCTGGCATGACTTTGGCTTGGTTTCAAAATCATTTAACATTTGTTTTACTAGTTTGTCTATGAAGACTCCATGGACTTGATTGCCAAGCTGCCCTGCATTGCTGCCAAGATCTACCGCAACCTATATCGTGAAGGCAGCAGTATTGGAGCCATCGACTCCAACTTGGACTGGTCCTACAACTTCACCAACATGCTGGGCTACAGTGATGCCCAGTTCACTGAGCTAATGAGGCTTTACCTCACCATTCATAGGTGAAACATGCTTATTAGATTTTAAACTAGATTTGAATTTTGAAATAGGTTTCTCAGCATTTCCTGAGGATTTGTGCTCCGTTTCTGTTTCTAGTCACACTTTACCAAAGTCATGCAAAGTCATGCAAAAATGTAAATCAAATGTCAAGCTTGAAGCAAAACTGATGAAGTGTTTGAAGAATTTGATACCACTTCAAACAGGGAATCTCTTTCTGTCCCCAAGAAGTAACATTAATATTGATTATATTCATGGATTTAAACATGATAACACACATAACATTTTGAAGAAAGAACACTTATTTCTGATGTTAAAGATACACATAAGATTGATCACTGCAAATAATTTCACAAAGAAGAGCAAAAGCGTTTGAAAACATTTTGTCTACTCAGTTTAATTGAAATAATTGTCCAATATTATTCTTACATAACACTTCATACTTCAAGTCTAATGTGACTCAGGGAACCCTTTATAGAGCCCCAAAGTTCAGCTCAGACCTAAGGTGTAAAATCATCTGGACTTAGACAATTAAATGTACAATGTGAGATTGTTCAGTGTACATTATTAACTCAAAGCACGTGACATGAAGGTACATTGACCTTGACTGTTTAGCCATGCCATGTATGGGCATTTCAGTCAAAGTTCACAGGAGCTTCTTCACCAGTGCAATCATTTGTGTGATGCAACTTGTGCTGTGAAACAGTGACAACAGTCCTGATATCCTGAAGCTGTTTGCCACATGAGTTCAAAGACGCACGATTAATGAATACTGGATGATATTATATTACATAACCTGTAGGTTAAGGTATCAAACCTGTGCACCAAGCAGAACTATGCAATGTAAGTGACATTATCAGGGTAAAGGCACAAGAATGTTGAAGTCCTCTGTGCTAAATATATTTCACATTCAAACTGAAATGTAACACAATCTGAAACACAAAGTGAAATGTAGTGAAGGCCATCATGTTTTGATTTGTAATTATTTTTGTAATTTTACAGTGACCATGAAGGAGGCAACGTCAGTGCCCACACCAGCCACTTGGTGGGTAGTGCCCTGTCTGACCCCTACCTGTCCTTCGGCGCTGCCATGAATGGTCTGGCTGGTCCTCTGCATGGCCTGGCCAATCAGGTTTGTACCAAGAAAAACATTATTTTTGTTCCATTTTCCCATATGGAAGAGATGCAGTTTTGCTGTCTTTAAAGGTTGATGTATGGTGTTTTATTGGCATCCCTCACATAGTCTCCCAGTAGGCCTTTTTCACTGAGGACAGTTTGACATGTCGCAGTAGGAAAACAACAGGTCATAAATTTAATGATGGCTAAATTCCATTTAACTGCTTCCATTTCAGGGTCTTGGTATTGTTCATGCTGGCTCACTGTCACATTGTCATGGCTGACTGGGACACACAGAATGGAACCATTTTTAATGTCAAATCAAAATGTCTGCTCTGTGCGCTGTTTTTTTGTTTGTTTTTCCTTCCTCTCTACTCTGGCACTTGTCAGCACAGCAGGTGAACAGCACTAAGGATGAAAATAATGACACAACGGAAAAAGGGTTTCCAGTTCTCCTGCCTCGGTGTTGAATTGTACAACTTATATTGGATTTGAATAACTATTAATCTTCACGGCTTGTTTGCCAGTGCTTGGGGGAAGCTCACCCCTCCTTCAGTAAGCCCACAAGTTGTCGGCATTTTTTAATAAATCATCCATCTATCAACCTTCTGTTTCATTGTCAGCTAATTACTTGCAATTGTTTGATTTAACTGTCTCTTTTACACAGTCTGACAGTTCACTGGAGCCACTCATGCTAATAAGCCTTCAGGATGACAGTTTTGGCTCATTTATTTCTTAGTTTGCTCACATACCTACGGTTTTGACAGATTGCCAGAGTTTTATAGTAAAATGACTTAGAGCTTCTTTCACACATGATGCTGACATTTCTACTTCCCAAAGTGTGTGTGTATATGTGTGTGTGTGTGGCCCTCCCCTCCCTGGCTGTGTTATTTTTGCTGTTTACACTGTAAATACTGTTTTGAATTTTTGCTCAATGTGGATTCTCTTGTGTATTTTCATCTACATTTCACAGGAGGTGCTGGTGTGGCTAACTGCCCTGCAGAAGGAGTTGGGCGGAGAGGTGTCTGATGAGAGGATGAGGGATTACATCTGGAACACACTTAAGTCTGGAAGGGTAAAGACAAGCCACCTCCACAACCATTTGTAGTCATCACTATGAACTCATTTTTGCACATCTGCCACACTGCCATTGTTTTTCAAGAATGACCTTATTCCTCAATCAAGAAAGGCAATTTGACTGGAGTCACAAGGGATGTTTACCTTTTGGCAGTCTGAGATTGCATTATTCAAACATATTGGATTTTAGATCAAATATATCTGTTCTAACTATCTTGATATAGCTTGTTTTTTTTTTTCTTTTATAGTGAACACTTAATAGCTGTTCTAAAGATGCTACACAAAGATGAAAAGTTGTAGTAGGGGTAGCAGGATCCAGTTCTAAAGGCAAATTGAGGCAAATTTGTTCTCCCTCTTCATAGGTTGTGCCAGGCTATGGCCATGCTGTCCTGAGGAAGACTGACCCACGTTACACCTGCCAGCGTGAGTTTGCCATGAAGCACCTGCCCAACGACCCCATGTTCAAGTTGGTTGCCCAGCTTTACAAGATTGTGCCCAACGTGCTCCTGGAGCAGGGTAAGGCCAAGAACCCCTGGCCCAATGTTGACGCCCACAGTGGAGTGCTGCTGCAGGTAAGCTGTATGTGGTGGTTTTTCATCATACACTTGCCGTCTTTTGGGAGCCAATACACATCCTGACGTCCCTGTCTCTGTTTCCTTGTCTGTGCAGTACTATGGGATGACTGAAATGAATTACTACACTGTGCTGTTTGGTGTGTCCCGAGCCCTCGGCGTGCTGGCTCAGCAGGTGTGGAGTAGAGCCCTGGGCTTCCCCTTGGAGCGTCCAAAGTCCATGAGCACAGATGGACTGATGACACTGGTGGGAGCCAAGTCAGGCTGAAGAACCACCTGAAAGGAGCTGGGGGTTAGTGTGAAGGGTGGGAGGAGGTAGTAATATCAAAAAGCAGACCTAAGTTGACCCCCTGTCATTTCCAACCCCAGGGATTCAAAGAGACAGTACGCTTTTAATGTCATTTCACAAAAGAAGGGCCTTTCTAAATTATCACAGCATTAGTTTTAAGTGTGTTTAGTTAACCACTGACAGATTTTTCCATCATGTCTCCAATTTGGAACATGAGAGGTGAAAACTTCAGGCATCACATACATGTAACTCATAGTAGGCTCAAACTATGTACCATTAGAAGTCAGCCTGCATCGCTAAGACCTTCCCCTGTGCAGTGCCTGGGTGTTTGTCATTGGGTACTGGGTCTGAACTGTAATAGGCAGTAGCATTCAAAGGGAATTGTGGGAGTGAAATATCCTTCCTTTGTATTTGTTTAAAGAGCTAAAGTTAAATACCTGAATCAACCTTTGCTGCTTTTGGCTAATGCAGTGATTGTTTTATGGGATGTCCCAAAGAAAAAGACCATTTTCCCCAATTAAAACTCTCAACTTAGTTTCTTCTATGCAATGTTCCCAGATGTCATCCCACCCAGTTTCACTCCCATCTATGAACACTCCAGTTTAGAGAAAAAAAAGGTCCTCAAGTAAAATTGACAAAAGCTGTTCAAAGATATACATTCAAAAACATGAAAACCAGTTAAAAGATACTGCCCCTTTAAATCTTTGGTCTCCCATTTTTCTCCAACTTGTAGTCATTTTTTTCTTTTTAAATGATGACCTGTATTCCCTCTATGATCAAAATAACTATCTTGTCAATATAGAAATGATTTTCCTCTGCTCTATTTTGTTAACATGCTTTCCTATTTTTATTGGGTCTCTCTGCTCGAAGGGTCATCAGAATGGTAGTGAATCAAGAATAATGTACAGTCACAGTAACAATAAAGTATTGAGCAAAGGGTGTTCTAATTGGCAGCCTGTAGTAAATTCTTAAGAGCAAGCTTGAATAAAACGTGGGAATAGGGGGGCTTTGTTTTTGTTGAAGTCCTGTCTTATCTCAGTGTATGTTTGTTACTTTATCCCCACAGGAGAGCGCTTTAAACATCAACTACTCCAAAATGAGCACTTGCTTGATTGGATTTCCTAATTTGTAGCAGTAGAACCCTCCCAGGTTGATTGTGTCCCTTATACAGTGTTTTTTTTGGTGTTGAATATGTATAAAACTATATTCTTTGGGTTCTCATTTTGTGGTTTTATTTATACTTTGTGTACATAGGTATATATATGTATAGCTTGAATGTATGAGCTCTGTGTGATCACTTGCTTGTAATAACCACAATGATTACCACAGTTTACCAACAGTGTAGTAGTGTCCAGTCTCGCTGTAATGTTCGATCCCACTGGTCACTGTGAAATTCCAACAACGAACAAAAAGGAAAAAAAAAAAACGCAGCTATCTTGTATATACACGATTTCTCGCCTAGCTCTGTGGGCTTAGCAGGTGCTGTTTTTCAGGTGTTTCACTTGAATGTTTCAAGCTTGCTCTTAAGTTCTGGGTTTGTCAACACTCCATTTTTGTGTCGTTAAAGCTTCTACATCTTTTCAAAGTACTCTTGCCGTGTTAGTCAGTAGTTCACTGAATCTCACTGCTTTGCTACCACCTTCCTTCTGGCTTCATCAGGTATGTTTGTGTTTGATTGTAGTGTTCTTCCGTGTGGTGGTTCAAGAAGCGTGGTTATTTTGATCGTAGAGGAGCATGAAGGTTGTACATGATAACTGGAAGAATTCATTGCCGATGGATGTGTCAGAGAAACACTTGGGGGATGGGGCTGGCTGGGTCAAATGGGCAAGAAAAGCTTGGAGAGCGAATATTGGAAAACCTGACAAAAAATGGAAAAAGAATAAAGGTTTTTATTAACACTTTCTTGGTCTGATTTTATTAGTAGTATAGAAAAGAGCAGCTCTATAATTCCAGTTATCTGGTATTTCTAAATAATGAAATAAAAGGCTGAATTCACAACTATTTAAGAACAAAGTCAGTATTATGTCCATTCAGTTGATGGATGATTCCTCCCTCTGGCTTTGAGAATTCCTGTCATGTCTGTAATGTGAGGATGACATTACAGACACTAGGAAAATACTTTTGCTCTGTTTAAAAAAAATTTAAAAAAAAAAATCACTCCATAAACTTTGAGTCCCTTTTAATGAGACATACATCATCAGTAAATTGAAAGTTTTTGAATACAATACTTACATAAAATATTTCTCATAATACATTTACCTTTCAAGAATCCTGTTGCAGGGCTGAAATTTGAATTAGTCATTATTTGTTCTGTATCTTTCTCTGAGACAAGGTATGTTTGGTGAGACCTTGGTTTTATGTAGTGAATACAATTAACACCATCAAGAAAGAAGATGGGTCTAAATGCCCTCCTCTCCTATGTGCTGTTATTAATAACTGGCCCACATACCATCACCCCACTCTGGTTTCTTGTCAGTCAGCTGTGTCCACCCTCTGTCACTGTACCTTTCCTCTGCCTGCGTGCATTTGCTGCCACAAAGTAAGCAGTCATAACTACAGTTTTATGCTATACTCACCAATAACCTTGAAAAAATAGGTTGCAATCAAATCACGTAAAACAAGATTATTTTGAGCAGATTGCAAATGACTTAAAAACTGCATACAGACATAAATTCCACCTGCTTTTTTATTTAAATAACAAAGCTCTGAAATACACCCACAGTATTTACAAAGATGCATTATAGCTTGCATTGAAAAAGTGATTGGACTGCAAAATAATGGCAATATATTCTATTGTAGCAACTCTTCAGTCAGTGATAGTGTGTCTCCATCATTCTATACATACTTGATCAAGGGTTATTCATACACTTGCAATTTGACAATGTGGAAACATACTGTGGGGGTGGAAGGCTAAGGCGACAACACTCTTTAATATTTCTTGGGTTTATACTTCCATCTCTTAAAATAATTTTTCAATGTTTTACCAGTGAGTATTGGCACCTACAAAAATAGAAGTTGGCATGAAATTCAATCTATGCAACATATTGAAAATAAAACATCTCTAGCAAAAACAAAAAAGCAAACTTGGAGTGAAGATGCATTCTTAAATGACGCAACATCACAACATGCCAGAGTAGAATTCCAATATGGTATAAAATAGACTATTTAATTGTTTAGGATATAACACTCAGAAATGGCATTTAACAATCTTTTTATAAGTTGCTGTATCTTTTTATGTAACAGTGTTTCACAGACCAATTTTGATTTATTAAACATTCTTCATGCATTGATGATTAACTACTTGATAAACTATTAACTATCCCTTCATTTCCAATCGCCTAACCAACAGAGAAAATAATCCACATCAACTTCGAAGCCAAAATCCAGCTTTTAAAAATCCTTTTTTTTTTTTTGAGTATGAGACTTTGAGCATGTGGACATATTGAATTGTGTATTATGAATGAGGAAGGTCACACACTAATGACTTCTTCCATTGTCCTTTGAAAACTTGAACATATAAACATATCTGTCACTTCTAATGGCAAATACAATCAAATTACTTTATGAGCCCTTCTGTCATAGAATAAAGTCATGGGCTGCTTAGATATGAAATATAAATCCCAAATAAATGTAGTCATGCCCCAACAGTGCAACACGTAAAGGCTAGAAAACATAGACCAGAAAGTTAGAACATCCAAAAATAAGCATAAAGCCCATAAACAATGATAAATGATTGATGAGGTTTTATTCTACAGCCCAGCAGTATATTTTATACTCACAACATACATGTACATGATGGATGTACAAGATGGACCATAAAATACAAAAAGCAGAGAAGGGAAACTTTTATATCACCATGTTACAAATTGCTCATATCACTGCAGTACTATAGCTATAGCTATCAGAAATACCATCATTAATTTCTATAGTCTATAAATCCAAACTATATTTTTATAATTATATAGATCATCTTTTATAATCTGTGACATGTTTGTTGTAATCCCATTTACAATATTTCACAGTTTTTTTACAGCCTGTCCATGGGATTCATTCAGGTGCTCTTGTTTGTGCAAAGTTAGGTTCCCCCACCTCTGGTAATCCTGTGATAGTTAGTAGTGCTGGGCTGTAAAATAAGGCATAATTAAAATCGGCAGGCCAAGTCTCAATGTCCAAAAACACAATTCTCACAACACAACAATAGTCACGTTAAAGCTAAAGTTCCCCAAAAACTCAAAGCCAATTGAGGGCACAGCTAACTAAAGAATAAATGACTTTTTCCCTTTGCAACCTTCAATGATTTTGTCATAGCATAACAGTGACAAAACTCAACATCCTAAACATGGCACATTTAATTTGAATTCCAATAAAACGGTAAAAATGTGCATATAACCACTGATGAAAAAATTAAAAGAATGAAATGAATTCTTGCTTTGTACCAAGTTCACTACTATATGTCAAACAATATATTAAAACTTCAATTTGAAATAAATGTAAATGATAAAAGGCAAAGAATAAGCTTACTGAATACAGTATAATCAGCTAATCCAAGTGCTGGCAAATAACCTTCAGGTTTACCTTCACAGTAAACTATAAGACTTGATCCCAGTTAAGAGCAAAAGTCTGTGCCTTTTATAAAAAAATAATAAAAAGGTGTTTTGTTTAGTGGTACTGTGCTGTTTGATTAAAATAATAGTCGACTCTCTACTGTTGGTAACATGGTGTTGCAATGATTTACTGTTTTGTTTACATAAATACAGCTTGTAACTGCCATGGAGCAAGAGTAATGGTGGGTTCCTTGTGCTAAACAAGGATCCATTAAAGTGGAGGTAGACAGATAGTGGGCAGACTAACATGAGGAGGATGAGATTAGCAAGAATTTGTTGAGGCAGGAGTTCCAACATAATGCTTACAAGACTTGGATGTCTAACAGGAGGCCTTGGTGGTAATGTAGCGGTGGAGACCTGAAGTGATGGGCAACTAAGCAGCATCATGCAGGTTCGTGTTGGAGACAGGGAATAAAGGTTGGTGTGGTTTAAGGCCAGATGAGGACATACAGGTGGCTCAGATCACGTCTGATGCACCTCGTGAAACATCAGCTCTCGTGGGATACGAGTCTCTGGGCCGTAGAGCTTACAGGCTCGCCGCTCAAACGCAGCAACATTCTGCTTTACAACCTCATCGAAGAACATGGTGGCTAACTGGGAGTGCAGCAAAGAGCGGAACTCAAAGGATATCTGTTAAAGATAAAAAAAAAAAAAAAATCTCCTTAGTATATAAGAGAGTAGATGAGTTATAAAACATGACAACAAGCAAAGGTAGGTAGACATTTTGAAAAATGCAATTTTTTGCTTTCTTATGGGTAAGGGTTAGATGACAAGTAAGTTATCACTCTCATGTCTGGCTGTTGCTTTATATTTATCATACAGGCTTGAGAGTGGTATTGTGCTTCTCATCTAATTCTCTGCAAGAAAGCTAATAAACAGTTTGCCTGGCCCCGTTTGGGACCTTCTCATCCACTGCGTGGGAGACAGTCACGGATGGTTCCATAGAAAAGCTCAGAGAAGCAGCCTTGTGCTACTCTTTAATGGAGGTGAGGTGATTAACCAGGCTGTCAAAACAACCAGCTAGTTTTCATCAGGAAGTCTTTACTCTTGTAAGACTGAAAAATACTATTTGAAAACACTTCTGATAAAGCATAGATTTTACCACCGTGTTGCTTATTGATGTTTGTTTACGAGTGTGGAATGGTCTCATTTTAGTCCCTTATGGCTGATGGGAGAAAAAAATGCCCACTACAACTGCAGGCGCAATGAGGCAAACAAGACACCACAATAGGAAACTTACTGGTACAAAAGTGAAATTTATGCTTCACTGGAAGTGTTTTCAAACCATTTTTGGTTTTAGAAGAAAAAAGACTTCAAAGAAGAAGACTAAATGGTTGGTTTGTTAAATGTCCAGTTAACTGCCCCACCCCTGTTAAAGAGCAGTACACAGTCCACAGTAAACCTGTCCATTTCTATGGGACCTTCTGGGAATGTTTCATCCACTGAGTGGGGTTGTGTTTTCTCCAAAATGTCAAACTATTCCTTTAATCAAACCAGTCACAAAAATACATCTAGAGAGGCAGAGGCTCTGATACAAATTTGATAAATCACCACAGGAAGCAAGCTGCAGGCTACTTACAGAAAAGTCTACCGTGCAGGTGCGAGGGTAACCAGGAATGCCAGGACTAAAGCGCCATATCGTCTCCAGGTGATTGAACAGCTTACCATCTGTACACACGGCCTAAAATCACAGAGAAGAGAAAGTGTGATTAGACATGGGAATACAATGGGTGCTTGCTGACATTATAAATATTACTCATTCCAACTAAAATTTATGTTGCCGTCTCTTATTTAAATTGCAGATATATCAATTACAATTGCCATCCACAGATGTTACACAGTGCTTCAGACTCAATTAAGCTACTGGCACTTACTTTAACTAGATGAGGCCGGACACTAGTGATCATAGATGTGTATCTCTCCACCACTGGAGGGAATCCCACTTCAAGTTGGGCTTTGGAGTGGCCTGCTCTTCTCATGATGGTCTGGGACTTCTTACACCAGGGCACAAAGTTCTTGTACTCGTCAACATTGGCCACAACATCATACATTTCTTGCATAGAAAACCTGTGACAGAAAGTATTGTAAGCTTAAAGACATAAAAAAACACTTAAGCAAAGTTATTACAAGTTCATACTGAAAAATTACCCAAGAATCCTACGCTCGGAGTACTCCTTCCTTTTGTTGGTGAGACTGATGAAGTTTCTGCTTTGGGGAACAGTTGTCATTATGTCCCAGTCTTGGAGGCAAAGCACTCTGGGAGTTCTTGTCATCAAAATGCCACATGATGACAAGTGTCTAAAAGGTAAGAGAAAATGTCCTGTAAGCCACATTCTGGAAAATGTGCAACCTGCCACAGGCACAGTCCACAACAAAAAAGGCCCACTACATTCCAGTCTGTAGCTACTAAACTCAATGAGTACACAAAGGACACTGGACCAGGAGGTAATGGAAGGTCTCTCTTTTGTGGGTGTCCTGGTATTTTCTGAGTTGGTCCATTTGTGCAAATAGCAAATAGAAATAATGTTACAACCACTCATGCATCAATTGGCTATGTGTTTTCCAGTATGTCACCTGTAGACTCAAATGTGTTGTGACTAATGGCTAACAGGTGATTAGAAATGCATCATTACTAACTGGAGATAAGAACTAACAATACTGCCTTAAAATAGTATCATGATACTGCAAGGTAGTTTTGCTATAATAATATTTAAATGACCTTTTTCTACCTTTTCCTTGAGGCTTTCAGCAAAGGTTGTTGCTGCTGTATGTTCAGACTGTTCATTCGCCGTCTTCATATATAAAACACGACCATTATGATCATTAATGATATGACAACACCCCAAACTGTAGAGGAATTGTGTATTAGCTGAGAAGCAACACAGTATTGGTCAAACAATTAGTTTTTCTTCTCACTGACTGATTATGAACATTTATTATTTTAAGTAGGAACCAACATGTCAGTATTTAATCTGTTAAATTAAAGTCTAACTGTTGTGGTATTTCTTCAGGAAAAACAAACCACCTGCTATAGCCCTGTCTGAAAAGCATCTGTACTTGGAATCTTCCAAATGCATAATCAATATTAGTGAGACATTATTGGATAATGGCTTTAGTAACATGTATTGGTCCATCCCTGATGTGTAGGCGTCTGCTGCTTGAATCTGTGTTCATTGTAAACAATTCTAGACTGTGACACTAACCAGCAGGGCTTCTAATGGAGAACCGTCACGCTTTTGAGGTAAGAAAAACATAAATATAACTTCCCTGATAAAGTTAAGATGTAAAGTTCCCACTCCATACTGTTCGTCCCAAAGGAGACTTAGTGTCTGTAGCTGTCATTACATAAGGAAGGACTGGCTGTGTGTCATAATAATAGATCGAGATGTCAGACTCACCTGATGTTTTGTCGCAGGCATCCTCTTGAAACAGGTGCACGACACGAGCGAGGGGAGCCCACAGTGGCAATCTGGAGAAAGTCACTGAATGTCCGTACACCCATGGGTAACCTCCGGGCACTGGCCGTGGCTGCCATCAAACCAGCCACTCCGATCAAGGAGGGGAGCTCCTGGGTCTGAGAAGCTGAGCCTCGGAATCTGGTCCGAGACCGGGCAGCGGGATTCAGGGGTCCGGTGCAAACACACCCTGCTTCTGTGCGGGTATGCTCACTCACAAGTAGCTAATTCAGAGGTGTCAAAATAGCTAGCATTCGCTGGCTAGTCGGCTAACTTCACTTCAACGGCGTCTCCTGTTCTTCTGTTGCTGTCAACGAAGCTAACGTTAGCTGACGGAGCTAGCAAGGTTTCATATCGAGCCCGACCAAACGCGACGTACAGCCGCCTTCCTCTGTTTATTGACCAACACTCGCATTACTCCACGCCTCGAGTCCCAACCTTGCTACAAAATGGAATTATTTAGGCTAGTTTTGGTTTTCAGTGTTGTCAAATAGCGCAAACCTGCGGACGACCTTCTGCGGCTAAATAAAACGCCGGGTGGGACAAACTGTTCTTTCTTCTGTCAGTCGGCCGTCGGTTCAGCCAAACGGCTCTGTGGTGAAATTCTGCCCCCAACTGTATTGGAGGGTAACGGCTGTCAAAGAAAGGATTTTAATTTCTTGTTTTTATTATTTTTGAAATGTACAATCCGAAAAAAGCACAATTGTATTTATTTAAAAAATATTTAGTTTAACTAAAAATCAACTTAAAACATTTGTGGCAACCTATTTTCTATTTAAATTGAGGAAATAATTGCGTTGTTCATAATCCGCTATAGTCGCTGTACTACTATTTCATTTAAATAACATACTGTACATATTTCTATATTTTTTCACAATTTATTGTCATTTTCTATTTATGCTGCTAGACTTACAGTGCTTGCTTGTTATCTCCATTTATATCTTTCTACTTACTACGTTTATTATTATTGTTGTTACGCACCAAAACACCAAGGCAAATTCCTCTTAGATGAAAACTACATGATAATAAACTGATTCTGATTCTCATTCTCATTCTGATCATGATCTGGAAGAGAGTGTCCTAATTTGTGTGGCAGACAAGACCTTACAACTTCATAGACCTGCATGCCATTAATGGTTAGTGTACATCTCTGTGGTTTACAAGTCCACCTGCTGATAAAAATCATGAGAAGCTGTTAAAAGCCCAGAAACAGCTATAATAAAAAGTAGAACACAAGATTATTTTCCTAATAACAGCCTTGTATGATTAAATTATCTAAGTTAATTTATAGGAAAATGCTTTAATTTTATTTGGTAGCCTATGATGACTCATCCAAGCAGTGTCATACAACAGTTTTGTCTGTGGCGTTAAATTTTTCCTAAATGCTCAATAAAAGCTTTTATTTACAGTTTTTCTGAGGCTCCTCCAAACATTTCTCTTCACCTCATAGACAATCAGCACCATTCGAGTTGACGCTAAATGCAAGCTGTTTTACGGTTTCCTTCCACACGATGGCGCCGTTTCACCCGAGAAGTGGGTAGCAGACCGCCACGCCTGTAGGCGGACCAGCTCCGTCGTAGCCCGGATCGTCAGAAACCAGACAGCGGCTACAGACAACAACAGTGACAGATCGAGACCGCATTTCTCTTTGCAACCAGCTATGGGTGTAGTCTGAACAGTGGACACAGTAGCGCACCGCAGTATACCTCGAAGTGTAATCCTCATGAAGGAGCTCCGTCCTGGCTGAGTTTGGGAGATGGGAGTCCTCAACATTGCAGACCAGGTACGTTGAAAACACAGGCTCCGGGTTGTGGCGCAGTCTATTTGCTGGAGCAGACCCCTTCTTGTGCGCAGCGTATTACGTCTTTCATTTTTAGCTTCTCGGTGATGCATGTTTACCTTACATATGAGCCATAATGATATAATCCCCCTGCGGTTATCTCCGCTCGGCGGTCGGACGTTAACACATGCGTTGTTGCAGGTCGGGTCTAGGCCCTGGTCTGGGTCGGGGCCAGATCTGGAGCAGAATTAGCGGCTAAAGCCGTTTAGCTAGCTGACGTATGTAGAGAGACAAGGGCCTGTAGGCCTCAGCCAGGACTCGGTGTATTTGCTGGAAGGAAACAAGAGTCGCATTAGGTGACTTTTGGCTACAGCTAACGCACTAAATGCAACTTTTAACACATTTATATCACATTTAACAATTCCACGGAATGGTTAATTGCTATAACCAGTAATTGCTCATAATGCGATGGAAATATGAGATAATTGTTTGCAACGTTATGATAGCAGCAACTCAGCAGTCTGTCTGTGTTGCAGCCTCCTCTGGTCCAGGCCATCTTCAATCGTAATGCTGAAGAAGTTCAACTATTATTGCACAAAAAGGAGGATGTCAATGCACTGGTATGTATGATGCACATGAAGCTACAATGCAAAACTGAATCATATCATGAAGGACTAATGAAACATGAAAATCATATCCCCCTAAATTGATCATATGTTCATCCCACAGGACCAAGAGCGCCGTACGCCACTTCATGCTGCTGCCTGTGTGGGTGATGTCCATATAATGGACCTCCTCATTGAATCAGGTGAGTGAGCTGGATGCATTACTGATACTTAGCTATGTGTTAAGTGGTGGTGCACACTTCATCCTTTGTCATCACCCTAACAGACACCTCTTTATTGTCAGTTCTCTGTGCAGCCGTGCACTTTACACCTTCATCATCCTTGTGACCCTTTAAAAATGTTCTTTTTTTGTTTCCCAGGTGCCACTGTAAATGCTAAAGATCACATATGGTTGACCCCGTTGCACAGGGCGGCTGCTTCCAGGAATGAAGTAAGCAATAAACTCATTTCCTTTTGCTATTCCAAACAGTCTAATTATCTCTCAGTCAGATGACTTCATCCTTTAATTCAATTATGTATTCACCCGCAGTGACTATAGAACTGCACCAAAATGTTGTGCTGACTGAAGGAAATGCAGCAAACCGCAGGTATGATATATGCTTTAAGCTCTTGTGATTGCTTCCTTCTCCCCAGAGGGCAGTGGGTCTGCTGCTGAGGCGTGGAGCAGAGGCAAACGCACGAGACAAGTTCTGGCAGACGCCGCTGCATGTGGCTGCTGCCAACCGTGCCACACGCTGTGCAGAGGCCCTGCTGACCCAGCTGAGCAACCTGAACATGGCAGATCGCACCGGCAGAACTGCCCTGCACCACGCAGCTCAGAGCGGGTTCCAGGAGGTGAGACTTCAGTTTTTACTTTCCCTTTTGAGGTTTCATTAAATAATAAGAACTTAAGAGTAGTTTCTCTAAATTTTATTTATTTATGTTACAGATGGTGAAGCTGCTGCTGAACAAAGGAGCCAACTTGAGTGCCATCGATAAGAAGGAGAGACAGCCTATCCATTGTGCTGCTTACTTGGGTAAGCCAGTTTCAGTTTCTCTGCCAGTGCTGCACAGCACACATTTTTATTGTCAAATAGCAGTAAAAGCTCCCATTGTTCGTGGCAAGTCTTCCTCAAATGTAACAGTAACATGGCCAAGTCCTTGCGTCACAGTCTGGGGGTAAAAGACACTACAGTTGCTGAATGAACAAATGGTTGTGTGTCATTTACTTAAATCTTTCTATTTCAGGCCTTTATTGCTTTCAACCTGTCAAAATAAATACATCAATCTTAGAAACAATACTGAAATTCTTCTTCTTATTTGTGATCCCCATAGGGCATGTGGAGGTTGTGAAGTTGCTGGTGTCTCGCAGTGCAGACAAGAGCTGCAAGGATAAGCAGGGCTACACACCTCTCCATGCTGCCGCTGCAAGTGGTCACATCGAAATTGTAAAGTACCTACTGAGGATGGGGGCAGAGGTGAGTGATTTGACATTGATTTATTGATTTATTTTTGGATATATTTTGAATTTAAAACTAGCCAAATTAAGCTGCTCTGTTGTCTGATATATTAAATGTCACAGTATATTGCCAAGTATTTTATCATCAGCAGCTGAAATCTGCCACTTTTAGTTTTCCAGGACTCCTTCCTCTAGGCGCAGTCTGATCTTGTGTCCTGTTTGTGTTTTACTGACAGATTGATGAGCCCAATGGCTTTGGAAACACTCCACTCCATGTGGCTTGCTACATGGGGCAGGAGGCTGTGGCTACCGAGCTGGTAAACCATGGAGCTAATGTTAACCAGCCCAACAAGTGCGGCTACACCCCTCTGCACCTGGCCGCAGTCTCCACCAACGGTGCCCTCTGTCTGGAGTTGCTGGTCAACAATGGGGCAGATGTCAACCAGCAGGTATGAAATTTGCTGCAAAGTCTCAAATGAAAATTAATGTACAATTTACCCTACCTACAGCTCCTTATTTGTTCCTGTTAATCATATTTGTGTAATTTGGTGATGATTAGGTTTGCTATATTTTCATTTCTCCTAAAAGGACAGATGGTGCAGTGCAATACGTTTTGTTTTTGTTTGGTTAGGCCATTATCAAAGATGAAGTCATAGACATAATTTACATTTTTACACTAAATTCAAATTAGATGTTTAAATCAAAATGTGGGGGTGGGTGTGGAGAAGGAATGAAGGAATGAATAATATACAGTCTATTCCTATGTATAGAAAGCCAGACATGATGACATTGCTATTGTATGTGTGAAAAGGCATGAGGAAAAAAGTGTCCTAATAAATCTAAGGATTCATATGCTACTAATCATTCTTCTAATTATAGCATACAAGACTTGATGTCAGGATGTTGCTGCCCAATTTCAATTATATTGTCACAGAATTCAGAATATGAGAGGCAGTGTAGTGCCTTTTTAGAGAAATGAATTTAGTGGAAAGTGAGACATGTTACTTCATATCTTCATTAATTTCAATTGATAGCAGACAGTTGAAACTACTTAGCTGCTGCTCACAAACACTACACTGAAAATGTAAAAACACATGAGATGCTGAGTTGTCACACTGATCTTGTTCACTGTGGTTGTAGCAGTCTTCTGGAGTCTATTCAGTGAATTGTAGTTCTGTTGTAATGATCTCTGACCTAGGCTTAAAATGAAATAACATGCTTTTATATTCTTTTTTTCTTACCCTCCACAGAGCAAAGAAGGGAAGAGCCCCCTGCACATGGCAGCCATTCATGGACGCTTCACACGCTCTCAGATCCTCATCCAAAATGGTACCGATGACTGTACCATCTTACTGATCTGTGACAAAACATTGGTGACATTTCTCTCATCCTAATGCATCTTTGATTTACTCCATCTTCCCTACATTCCATCAGGTGGGGAAATTGATTGCGTGGATAAGTATGGCAATACTCCTCTCCACGTTGCTGCTAAGTACGGCCATGAACTGCTGATCAGCACTCTGATGACCAACGGAGCAGACACGGCCAGGTATCGGAAAAGCCTTAAGTGGTCTTACTGATCAATGTAATGGTGCCATGAGGTTATAAAAACCCAGTAAAGCACAGGCTTTTAAACAATAAAGCATTGATGTATGTGTTTCATGCTATAAGACAGTTGGCTCTAAATGGGGCTACATTTTTTTTTTCATGTTAATGTTAATGTTCTGTGATCTTTTTTTTGGCATTTCCAGACGTGGGATCCATGGAATGTTCCCCTTGCACTTAGCTGTGCTGTACGGGTTTTCAGACTGTTGTCGCAAGTTACTCTCCTCAGGTTTGTCTGCGTTCCACAAATGCTTGCACTCTGATTAACTTCTGTATCTAAGTTAACATACACTTGGACATATCTGTTAACACAATTTGTGTCTTCGTTACCCTACAGGTCAGCTGTATAGTATAGTTTCATCCATGAGTAAGGAGCACGTACTATCGGCTGGGTTTGACATAAACACCCCTGACAACTTTGGTAGGACCTGTCTACACGCTGCTGCCTCTGGAGGGTAAGATGCAGAATCTGCTTTGTCACTGGAATATTAATAGGATTCAGAAAATCCTTGTATCTCATGTTATTTCTAACCCCAACTTGATTTAATTCCCGTGATCATCTTTCTTTACAGAAATGTTGAATGTCTGAACTTGCTCTTAAGTAGTGGTACCGACTTGAATAAGAGGGACATAATGGGAAGGTGCGTATTCCTTCGTGCTTGTTATGCCTTGGTTATATTATATGATCACTATTTGCCTCTGATCTGGGGGCTTTGTGTCTTGGGTCTTTTTAATTAGCTGCCAATTTTACTGATGCTGCAGCAGTGATTGAAGTGCCATTCTCATTATCCTGAGTGACTATTTTCTCTTTTCCTTTAGGACACCGTTGCACTATGCGGCTGCTAATGGGAGGTACCAGTGCACTGTGACCCTGGTGAGCGCTGGCGCTGAGGTCAACGAGCCTGACCAGACAGGCTGTACTCCCCTGCACTACTCTGCCGCCTCCCAAGCCTTCAGCAGGTTGGGAAACTCATCTCTCTCTCGTTCTGTTTTCTGTCTGAAACACCAGAAGCAGCACAAGCCACCAAAGTCTGTTCAAGCCTGGCTGAAATTCAACTGTTGTTCCAGAACGCTGATTGATGGGTAAAACTGTCAAATTGGCAGGTGGATTATGAAATTCACCAACAGTTGGTGAACAGAAAAATGTTTATTGGCCATATCTGTCTTGACTTTTTGTGTTTTCTCTTATTAGTCAATCTTTTTCAGTTCCAACAGTTTACAGTTTATCTTTATGTAAATTAACTGAATATTTGTCATAGTCAAATCGCATTAACTTCTAAGCGTCAACAATCTTAGATAGCAGTGTAACCATGAAAACAACACAACAAGGAATGTGTTGTTTAGCACTGATGTATATATTATGCTGACCATTATTGAATCAAAGCATTTCTCTGTCTTTACAGAGTTGATCGCCATTTTTCTGGAAACCATCAGAACGATGAGGATGAGGCGAAGGAGTCGTACTTGTGAGTTCTTGTTTTTTCTCTCCTGCCTCTGACCATGACTAATGTGATCAAAGCTTCAAATTCAATAATTTGACACAAAGTTTGTTTGTGGAAAACATTTGTGTCTGAAGGCCCCTGAGTTTAATGTTGCTATTCTTTATCTTGGCTGTCTACATTTTGTGTTTTCTTCCTCTAATACCAGCTGCTTGGAGCATCTTTTGGACAATGGTGCTGACCCATCGATGGTCAACTCAAAGGGTTACAGTGCTGTTCACTATGCAGCTTATCATGGCAACAAACAGAACCTGGAGTTGGTGAGTTTTTCTGTTTTTAATCTGAAATCACTTCACAACTTAACTTTGCAGATACATTAATCAGTCAAATGTCACACATTACACGCACTGATACACATATTCCACCCAAGCAGATGTCACAAAACTGGTCCATGGTAGATGTAAGATTTGCTTAAGTCAACACATTTATTTATTTATTTATTCATTCTGTGTTCTAGCTGAGTGGAATATGTGTCCAGAAGAAATTAAGTGATGTTCAGCCAAAATGAGATGTTTTGGCTTGTTTATGGCTGATGGCCATGGATGAAAAATCTTCAGTTGTAGATGTGATTTGTTGTGTATTATTATATGTGTGTATTGTGTTGTGTTTTACTTGTATAATAATAAATGGAAATTAAATCTAATACACTGTTGTGGTTTCTTTTTCAGCTCCTGGAGATGTCTTTCAATGCACTAGGAGACATAGAGAGCAGTATTCCAGTCAGTCCACTGCATCTTGCTGTAAGTGTTTCAATTTTGGCTAACTTTCTTTCAACCTCTTAATGTTGAATAATCCAAAGTTGTGACTGCTTTCCTCTGCTCCCTTAGGCTGACAAGGGCCACTGGCAGGCATTGCGTGTGCTGACAGAGACTGCAGCCTATGTGGATATGCAGGATGCTGCAGGCCGTTCTGTGCTCTACTTAGCTGCCCAGAAAGGCTACGCCCGCTGTGTGGAGGTACTGTTGGCTCAGGGGGCCTCCTGTCTCCTCAATGACAACCGCCTCATGTGGACTCCAATTCATGTTGCAGGTATACTGCTCTCTGCTGGAAGACTTCATGGTATAACGTTGTGTATGATTGTTACCACCCATGATAATCAATTTTATTTATTATTATGTTATTTAATTCTTTCTCTGGTTTGATACCAGCTGCCAATGGTCACTCAGACTGCCTGCGCATGATGATTGATTATGGGGAAGAAGGGGATCTCACCAACGTTGCAGACAAATTTGGCCAGTGAGTTTTTTTTTTTTGGAAAGCGTGGCGTCAGTTTGTACATTCAGATTTCAAAAACCCCTAAAGCTGATTTAACCAATGAGCATACAGTAAAAAAAACAAAACATGTCTTTATTGTCACCTCTGCCCCCTTCAGGACCCCTCTGATGCTAGCTGTTCTGGGAGGTCACACTGACTGTGTCCATTTCCTGTTGGAGAAGGGTGCCTTGCCAGACGCCAAGGACAAGAGAGGCAGCACAGCTTTGCACAGAGGGGTAGGTCTGCAGGTGGATACATACTGTAGCAGAGCATCAGTTACACCACATAAACTTATACAAGACTAATTGTTAGGTTAAGTTTTAAGCGCTAATAGGGTAGAAGTGGACAACAAAAGTAGCTATTACAACAGACAACTTAAGGGTTTCACCTTCATTCTTGCTACCAAATATATTAGTTTAGATAATATAGTTAAACTGAGGAGAATTTTAAAGACCCGCCAGATAAAGTTACGTTGGCACATCCCCCTGCTGGCAAAAAAGTCAAATATTAACAGAAAGGAATGATGGTTAACCCTCCCTTAAAAGACCTATTAGCACCAGCTGTTAAGGAGTCTTAAGGGTCAAAGCTACAAAGCCCAGGCCTAGTAGATGGCCAGGTTTTTAGCTCAGGCTACATTCATTTCCACCTGTCAAGGCTAAAACACAACAGATTTTTCAAGTCTCTAAAACTCCAGAGTAGCGAAGTTTGTGTATTTGAAAATGAAAAGATAGTAGTGTGGATGTAGCCTCTGTCATATCTATTGAATAACTTTCTTTATCTCAGAATAAGAAATCCCTGTCCAGAAAAGTAGCCTAGATTTAATTCATGTTGCTGTGATCCTTAAGTAGAATGCAGAACAGAGAAATGTGAAGGATTTCTATCTTGAAGTAAATAAATTAGAATTGTTATTTTTCTCAGTTGTTGTTTTTGTCAGTGGAGTCACATTCCCCCTTGCCGGTATTTGTTCAGGCGGTGTTGGGTCATGATGACTGTGTGACAGCCCTGCTGGAGCACAAAGCTTCTGCACTGTGTCGGGACGCCCAGGGTAGTACACCGCTGCACTACGCTGCATCCAGAGGCCACACGGAGATCCTGGCCAGTCTGGTGCAGGCCGCCATGGCAACAGACCCACAAGATAAACTGCTGGATGACAAACAATACACCCCGTTACACTTGGCTGCTTACAAAGGTTTGCTCAGTTTGATCAACTGGAAATGGCTAATCCCCCAAACCTGCAGTTAATCACTGTAACATCTGTTGTTTGTAACGCTGAGTCTGTTTGTTCTCAGGCCATGAAGACTGTTTGGAGGTTTTACTTGAATTTAAAACATTTATCCATGAAGAGGGAAACCCTTTCACCCCCCTGCACTGTGCTCTGTGAGTATTCACTTGGCATGTTCTCTCAGCTTGTGTCTTACTGTGTCAAAACAAATTATTTGTACTGGAAAAAAAAAAAGCCAACACAATTTGTAGGTTTTGATGAAGCCATCATTTCATTAACTCAGCCATCTTGCTTGTAGGATGAATGGCCACAGCGGTGCTGCAGAGAGGCTGCTGGAATCTGCTGGGGTCCACATGATTAACACCAGAGATGCCAAAGGAAGGTGAGGCTGCAGAACAAAAGACTTAACTGGCTTATTTAGGAACAACTGTGATTCAGAAAAAAAGCATGCAATACAGATCCTAAAGCAATAGCATTTTTAAGATGATATCAAATTAATTTCTCATCATTGTAGAGTTAGTTGTGGTTAAGCCTGCCACGACCCCTGAAGCTGTCAGGCTAATTATACTGTTTCTGTCTGTGCCTGTAGGACCCCACTGCATGCTGCTGCATTTGCTGAGGATGTCACAGGACTTCAGCTGGTGCTTCGCCATGGGGCAGAGATCAATACAGTGGACAAAAGTGGACGTTCTGCTCTGATGGTAGCTGCTGACAAGGGACACAGCGGCACCGTGGGTAAGTCTTTGACTGGTCAACTAGTTGTTTTCACAAGAATACATAGCTCTTTGTCTCACTCTGGGCTCGAATAGGTGTCTGACTATAATTATCAGGAAATAAATGTTCTTGTGTCTTGGTGTTGTCCAGCCATCCTCCTTCACCGAGCCAAGGCTGACCTGACACTGCTGGATGAGAACAGGAACACTGCCCTGCACCTGGCCTGCAGCAAGGTACACATCACAATTATTCTCAAGATCCTAAAGTCAAAGCTCCACTGTGGCATGCTAAACATTAACCCCATGCATATTAGGACGAGTACTTAAGCAAGTACAGTTCCTCTTTAATAAGCAATATTTTTAGACCTGAGTGGGGTACCTAAAAGCTACACAACTCTGTTAACGAAAGCTCATGCATTTTTTCGCTGTCTTTTTGTTTTGTCCCTCAGGCTCATGAGATGTGTGCCCTGCTGATTCTGGGAGAGATCCACAGTCCCACACTAATAAACGCCACCAATAGTGCTCTGCAAATGTGAGAAGCTAGCAACATTTTGAAGCTATCAACAAAAAAGGGGGCAAAGAACATAGAGTGGTTTATTGTGATTTTGTGTAAATCATTGTGAGCCTGCATTTCTGGAATGCTGTGGAGGCCATGTTTGTCCTTGTGTCAGTTTTAATGATTCCCCTGTGCTAATTGTGTTGTCTTTGACTATTTTGGACAAACCTTTGTTCATTCACACTCACAATACTTGTGCACTATTGTTTTATGTCTGGCCACAACTCTGAGGCTGGATCTCTTGATAAAGGTTTAGGGTTCTTCACTTGTTCGAGTTGATGAATTGTATGTCTGCTAACTGTCTCTCACACTCTCCCTCGTTTTCTTCCAGGCCCCTCCATCTTGCAGCACGTAATGGCCTGGCTACGGTGGTGCAGGCACTGCTGAGTAGAGGAGCCACTGTGCTGGCTGTGGATGAGGACGGTGAGGCCTTTTCATGCTTTGTTAGCCATTACAGCTTGTCCAGTCTGATCATAGATAAAGTGCTGTTTTATATTGTAGTGAGTGAGTTAGTTAGTTAGTAATTTTCATCTTACAATGTTAAAAATGTTCTTAGCGTATTTGCTATAAATGACACATTCTGCATCTGTGCTGAACTTTTCCACCATCTCTTAATGGAAATATCTGGCTCTTAAGCTGTTAGATGCTTCACTATGTTCACCAGCTAATCATTCCATTATCATTCAAGCCAATCAACTGTGTCTGTCTGTTGTATGGTTCTGAGCAGGTTGTGTGCAGTGGGTTTTTAGAGCTTTTTGCTGAAAAGGGCTGCCTACTGCACCTGAAAACAACATTGCTGAGAGCGTTGAGAGTGAACCGAAAAACAAAACAATTAGTTGAAAGATTCAAAAACACTCTATCTAACTGATGGAAGCTGCAGCATGATGATTCTCTGTGGGTTCATCACTACAAGTGACACCTTGACATCAGAGTTATTTTTGTTGTCAATTTAACTTTATTGGTTGAAGCAGCTGTAAAACTTGGCTCTATGTAATCCATGCAATACTCAAGTTGTATGCATGCACTAACCTGAATTTGTTGTCTGTCAATCAGGTCACACCCCAGCCTTGGCCTGTGCTCCCAACAAGGACGTGGCTGACTGCCTGGCTCTGATCCTCTCTACCATGAAGCCTTTCCCCCAGCGGGACCCTTCCTCCTGCTCCTGCTCCTCTCCCACAGTCTCCCCCTCCCCAGGTCTCAACTTGCTGAAGCACTGCGGCATCACCGCCACCTGCGCCCCCCTGCCCAGCAACGGCCTCCACAACGGCTACGTCAAAGACCGTCACGGTGCACCGGTTGGCCTGGACGGGTGTCTGTCTGAGTGAGGTCACGTGCCCCCCCTCAGTCAGCTGCTATCACCATTATCACCACCAGAGGGGGACTCCCTTTAACATGGCCCCGAGGACCAGGAGAGCACCCACCCACATGTCTGTTCTGTGTATGTATGTGTTTGTGTGTCTGTGTGTGCGTGAGTGTTTGGTCTTCTCTTGAGGTGCAGTCAAACCTAATATGCAATTAGATCCCATTCCTCCATCTCCTAGTAGTGCTTCATATGTAGAGGCGGATTGCTCTACAAGGTCACTCAGATGAAGTGTCAGCATCCAAAACAAACACTAGCAATCTGGCCATCTCTAAATCATTTAACCCTTTAAAACCATGTTGACATAATTATATAACTGACATCTAAGAGCATGGAGATCACTGTATCCTCAACTGTTTTTCTCTTCATATCATTCAGTACAAAAGTCATATCATGTTAAATCAGTTGTGACCTTGTAGAGGAACATACAGCCTTCCCAAAAGAATGATCAAAGAGTTTCTTTGTTTTTTGATTACTTTTTCTTTCCTTTTTTGTTTTTATTTGTCCGTTAGCCTAGATTTTTATGAAGGAACCACACAAGGGAAAATCTAAATTTTGCTTCAGAGTGCAATGCTTGTGTACTACAGTACAATCCGAAATTTGGAAAAGGGTCACAAAGATGTTAATTCCATAGTGTACTTTTAAATGTACGGCCTAGAATTGTTTGGCATTTTCAGATAATTTGGTAATGCTGCTGAATACATTAGCACGTCTCCTTCCAAAGGAGAGCCATGTTCGGGTCAGCATTGTAACATCGAATTGTTCTTAATGCTGACTTCATGTTTTAAAGATGCTAAATAAGTGTTTGTTAAGCTAGAATGTTTCTAAGCATATAACTTATGACCAAAGTTGATCAACACTATTATGGCTATAAATTATTTATTTGAGATGAACTGTACTGTATAGAGAAAGACAATAGATCTTGATATACCTCGTCAACTCGTTTAGCAGCTGCTTCATCTTCACCCAGGGTCCGTAGGCCTAATGTTCTCTTTTTGTAGGACTAGAGAACTACTGTAGGATAGTGACTGACTGAGGCCTTGTTTATTTCTAGATGAAGGCTTTACTAGTAATATCTGCCAACAACACCTCATCAAAGCATTGTATATCTGAGCACATAAATGAACAAGCCATTTCAATTTATTTCCCATCTCTTTAACAGTGTTTTTTTGGAAAAGATTTCAGAATTTGAATGGCCTAATTATCGAAAGTGAGCAATCAGTTTTGGTTCTTTTAGGCACTCATGACGTTTTTTTTTTTCTTTGTTTTTGAAGTTGAACTGGCCATTGGCATTGTGGTTTTAACAAGCTCTCACAAAAGGAATATTTCTTGGAGCTGGTGAACTAATCTTAAACATCTAATAGCTCATATCTCGACTTGGTGGTCAGCTCTGATCAATTTGAAAAGATGAAGAGAAGAGTCTGCTATTTATATTGGGCAGTTTTCAAGCAATATTTTTCTTTTGGCCTTTTTGTTTAACGTTATTGAATAGACAATCACTGTCACAAGGGCTTTTGTTTCCCTGGAATGTGTTTGAGTTTTCTTTCTTCTTCTTTTTTTTTTTTTTTTTTTTTTTTTTTTTTTTAATTATTTCATGAAAATGACCTAAAGACTAAACGAATGGCTCTGTGTGTGCTGGGCATTTTACTGTCAGTGTCAACACAAATGCACTGGATTGCCTTTATGGCATCTCATGAAATGCCTTTTGACCCATGCCTTCCGTAACACATCATTTCATTTGGATTGCGCAATGGCAGAGTATGATGAGCCCTGAGACTGATTATCTTTGCACCCATTTGATAGCGACAGCATTGAACCACAGTTGCACCATAGTATCTAGTGGAAAATAAATTGGCCGGCATATCTTTTATATGTCTCGGCATTATCAACGACCAGGGAGTTGATTTCCCTCATTGAAGCAAATAGGGCTAAGAGGAAAAGGAGAGGATCTTTGCTTAGGCCAATACCTGTTGTTTAGATTTCAGGAATAGCAGAAATCCAAATATGTGCTTTTTTTGGTGTTCATTTTGTTGTCTCCTCATCCCATTTCTGGTACTAAGCATACTAAAGATGATTGTATCGGACCACTAGAGCTGTTTGTGACTTTTAGATGTTATATCTATGCTATTTTGTTGGGGGTTTTTTTAGACCATCTGCTGGTGGTTAAATTACACTGAGTCAGATTGTTTTCATTGGTGTAATAACTTCATATCCACTGGTATTGAAGTGGCACAATTGCACACATTAGTTGACTGGATGAAAGATGAGGACCTAGACTAGGCTATGTCGTTGAATACCCCTGCGAAAAGTCTTAGTGTAGTAGTGTATTTTACTTGATTTACTAAAACTGACAGAGTCCATTTCAGAGCGGTAATTTAGTGTCGTAGATTCGTAGTTTGCATTTCAATTGACCTCCATAACTGAATGAAATGAAATGGAACTAATTGGTGACCCCCAGCCTTTGTTCTCTTGATCAATTTATAATTTCCAGGAGAGCAGTTGTATTATTATTATTAATATTAGGGATAGGTACATATTTTTTGTAATCTCAGGATCTGTGCTGAAGCAGCAGGCAGAATTTATTAATCCAATCAGATCTCAGCAGGATGATTATGTCTACATTTTTTGATGGGATGTTCCATAATTTAATTCCTTTTTAACTGAAATCCCACAGCACTTAATTAGATAGTCAAGCACGCACTTTAGTACATTCAGGTTCTAAGTGTGCAAAATAGAGCAGATGTAATGTATGTACTTATGTTTACATGCATGTGTGTTGCTGCTGAATACAGGAAGGAAGGGTTGCAAAAGACAAGCAAAGGCTGCAACAAAATTGTACTCTAACAATGCATTATTTAGAAAAAAAGTGTCTCTAAGTACTTTGGGACAGTTTCCACTGCCCACTGACTTTTTTTGTGTTATCTATTTCTGGGCAACCAGCCCAAAAAAGTGACAAGGTTGCATTACCCAGCCTACTGTTAATAATACAGACTCTGGCCTAAGTCACTCAAAGTCAGTCCAGTGATTCAACAGACACCTCAGGCAGGCTCCTCAAAATACTCTACATACTCTCTCTGCCATCTGTAGGTGCTGTCTGTTTGGGCAGGGATTTTTCTCTCTTGTGATGTCCTTATCTGACCAGTAAATGGAGCCATTGCCCCTGCAACTGTACAAGTTGCAACTGAATCCTTTTGTTGTATCACAGTATTCTTATACATGCTTTTTTTTATTTGTGTGTACCAGTGATAACTGTGTGATTGTGCATGAAGCTAGATCACGATTTTGATATAGTAACGGTTGAACAAGTGGAGCATATACAATATATCTGGTGTCAGAAACGGAAAGCAATGAAAGGTCCAATTGTAGCAATAGAGAGTGTGTGTAATCGTGTGCAGCACAAATATTGCACTGCCATCCATTTAGGCCAATTCAGTAAATCATAGCATAAATGCCAATGGAAGATTTAAATGCGGGTTAGATGTTATAATCTTTGGTCACAAATAAGGCCTGTTTGCCAAAATGTGTCGAGAGGGGGGGAAACCCTCTTAGTAAAGCAGCAATGGATTTATGCATATGTTCAAGCAGTTTACAGTCTGACCATCAAATCTGAGCCATGAATTTTCTGACTGAAATGAATGTAGGGTCAGTTTAGAGCAGGACAATTTGCTTTCTCCCGACTTTAAACTGTTGCTCTTCATTTGTCTTGCGTAGATATAAATATACAGGTAGCATGTAATAACCTAATTCTCTACATATTATACAGTATGTGTTGTAGTCTTCCTGCATTGGGGGTCTGGATAGGTTTTTTTTTTCTTGGCATTATCGTTGGAGTATAGGCCTGCTGTTGTGTAAAATTGCTCTTCTTTTCTCTCTCTCTCTTTCTCTCTCTTTATATATATATATATATATATCTTCATATATATATATATTTGTGTGGAGTGTAGCCTATAAGGTAAACAGAGGACAAGAGTTCAGATGAATTTAACATTCATGTTCATCCATTCCATTGAGATTGCCTTACAGTACAGTAAAACAAGAGGGACAAAAAGGTCTACAGTAGACATGATCACACATATTCGTAAAATAGCCTATATTTGACAGAAATGCACCTAAGCTACACCCATTTAGTGCCATAGAAACCTTTATTTGCCTTTAGACATAAATCATACTTACTTGGTCAGTAACTTATTCAGAGGTAGGCAGGATTATTACAGTTTTGTGTTTGGAGCTGCATGTCTTTTCACCAAATATATTAGTCGAAGAAAAACTATTAAGTATTTGCATGGGATATTAGTACTTAAATGCAAGTATTCTGTTAAAATTTGGTGTGGGTAGAAGTCTATTGTATAATTGGACATTTTTGAAGAACATAGTTAGTCCCTTTGGTATTGGCAAAGCAATCCCTAGATCGTGTGTTTATTTAACAAGATGGTTTATAATGTGTGTTACCAGGAGAAAAAAAAAAACATTTTTGATGTCCAAAAAAAAGCATGGTATATACAGTATAGAATTGATTTGCCTCAATGGATGTCTCGGTTCTTACTTGAAGTAAATGGCAAATTTCAATTCAACTCTCTGATCCACTGTTGAGCCTTTTGCCTTAAAAGCTGAAAAAGGAAATGATACCTGGCAGTACCTGATAAGTTGCATCACCTGTAGAGTTATGCTACTGGGTTGGATTGCTAAAAAAATAAATAAATAAATTCTTGGCTAATTTTGGTCTTATAAACATCTTTGGGTGTTGAGAAGCACACAAATCAATTGAGGTAGCACATAGCTCAAGGTTGCCATGGTGCAGAGATTGTCCTGAGAGGTTAGGATATCGCCATATTTGCCACTGTGAATGAATGAATTCAGAATTCACTCGTAAACAATCAACTTTGGCTTCCCTGTCATCCAGGGCCAAAGGACACTGGGGATAAAAAGTGGTGTACCTCAAAAAAAATAATGATGGAAAGGAAATTCTTATGAAAAATGCTTGTACAGCTATGCTAACAAAGAGTTCAAATCTTGTGATCCATCTTGTGGGTAGTGTAATTCTGCTTAAACCAGCCTAAATCAGAGATGTATCTATGCGGATGTGTTAGATTAGTGTCGGCAGATGTTTCATGTTTCCTACCTTACAAAGGGGCAGCCAACTGCACCTTGTACTTTTTATTGGACCTGCAGTTTTACCTCATCAGTGATACTTTGTGTGACAACGCTGACATTTATCCTCTGTGATTTCTTCGTTTCTTCTCGTTTTTCCTGATGCCAGTTGTGTAGAGTTCTCTCTCGTAGTGTGTGTGTGTGTGAGAGAGCGTGTGTGTCTTTTTCAATATATGCATGTCGAACCTAAACATGCACAAGTCCCTTTTTTAGAACAGAAAAGCATAGTTAACCATGTTTCAACCTGTCTCTCTTCATTACAACCAACAGATGAGTCTGTTAACTGGCGTAGGTCATACAGGGTGAAGGGTACAGTCTAAGGTGGGAAATGAAGGTAGCTATAAAACTTTACCTCTGTAAGTCAAAACAATACAATTTTACTTTATGACTATTGCTAGTTTGACCACCTTCCCTGCCTGAACACTTGGTTATTAATTTCCCCTCACCAATAGGACCTGTGTAATATCGAGCACAGTGGTGGCATGGTGCCTTTTATTTGTTACTACCGAAAGGTACGGTCTTCCATTTGTATTTCCCAGAAGCCTTATAATGGGAAAAGAAATTACACTGAACGTTAACAACTACAGTAGATAGGCTCATATTCCCTCTGAGTGTGATTATTTCAGCCCTATGTGATCTGAGTTATAAGAAAAAAAAGTCTGAAAAGCTCCTTCTGTGTTAGTCTGGATTTTCGATGCGTTTCCAGTGACTGAGTGCTCCCTTTAGGTGCCAGAAAAAATTGCACATTATTGATGCGATTTAGGGCACATCAAACATTGAGTGGATGGGGGATCAATAGTATGAAAGCACAAATCCAAAGAAGGCACCTCGGGGCTCAGTTGGCTCTCCCACAACCAAGGAGTGAATGAGCCTATAGACCAAATTTAGGCAAAGATGAGAGGAAAAACCATCCAACTCCTCTGAGTGCAGAAAAGAGTTTTGATCGTCAGTAACACATTTACTGTAGAAAGACCATTGTCTGGAATTTCAGAGCTTCTTCTGATTCTTCTTGTCAACTCTTTGGTATTAATCGACGATCAGTAACTTCATAATACAAACCAAGTTGTGAAATGATGCGGTACCTGCATTCAAGATCAATTTAGGCAAACTGTTTGTTGTGACTGTGTTGCAAATTGATTGTAGAGATTGTTTTGTGTTCATTAGGGTAGATTGACTACAAGTAGGGTTGCAGTAGTAGCTGTGTGCAGTGTTAAATAACGGTGTGATCATACTATAGAAGTGACGTAACATTTGTTGTCTTACCACGACATTAAGGCATGAATCATCTTCTCAAGCTGACCTCGTTTGAAATAGACAAAAGATAAAAGTGCAATAACCTTTTGTTTATCGTTGCTTCCTCAGTTGAAAAAAAAAAAATCTTATTTAATATGCCCTTTTTTTAACACCAAAAGTCACTCATCTGTAGCAAATGAAGGATTTCAAGTGGTCCTCTTATTTGTATTCAGAGAGGTGGCATTTGATAGTGGAGTGCTTGATATTCCATTCTTAAAACTGTGATCGATGTCCAACCTTAAAAGCTGCCTGCTCAGAGAAAGGACTGTGCACAAGTTGACTGATAAATTTGAGTAGGTGCATTTTTTTTTTTCTTCTTATGGGTGGACTTTGATGGTATTGTAGTTTGGACTTCTGGTTTATAGCCAGTAGACATGTTCATTTGCATGTGTAGATGTGTATATGCATCCTTTTCCTCCTTGAATGAAATGTTTTCTCAAAAATATTTAGACCTGCTGTCAGTGATATATGCGGATAAAAGGAAATATGAAATGCCTTATATTTGTTTTCAATGTTAAGCATTAAGGGTTCTTACATGTCCCTCCCTTTTCAGCGTGTAGCCTAAAGCTTGTACAGTTAAGAAACTCATGAGATTTATATCTACTGTATATCCTATGTGTTTTCAGAATTTGTTACTTGGAGGTCCTGTGATTGTGGTTTTAGAGAAACATTCCCCTTGAAAGTGCCGTTTGTTTTCACCAGCAGAGGATGTGTCTGGGGGTGGGGGGGGGGGAGGGGGTGGGGGTGGATGTATTTACATGGAGGAAAACAAATGTTCCAACACTTTCCAGTGTTTACTGTTGAACCTGTTGAACTGAATGACACAAAGTATTTGCGCAGGTGAAATAAGGCAGCAATCTCCTGATGGAGCACCTTATCGACTTGCTTCTTCTTGTGAGACCACGATGGAAGTAGTCTCAAACCATGCTTGATTACTTTAAAGCAGAGCCATGTTGGAGAATTTGCCCATTAGGAGCCCCCTTGAATGTGCTATTAGGAATAGCCTACTGTAGGAAAGGATGTATACTGCATGTTCTGTGACATTTTTAGTAGTGGTTGTCCCTTTTCATGTTTTTATTTTTAGTCCGCTTCACTGTAGATGTTGCCACCTCATTGCAACTCACAAGCTATTAACAATCCTCTCACAACTGGACTTAAAGCAGGCGTTGATCTGCGGCTGAGGCAGCCTTAATTCATTGCAAATAAAAAAAAAAAAAGATAGATAATGGGTTGCCTGTTTTACTTTGAGTGGCTTATCTGGGGAAATATAAAGGAGCCTTTATCATGAGGGGAAGGACTCTGAATCAGGGCATGTGATGAGTTACAATCAAATAATTTCACAGTGCACCTTCACAAAAGAAAAAGAAAAAAAGAAAAAAAAAGTTGGCTCGTCCACCCAACATTCCAAAGTTGATTTCATTTTCCACAGTCCTGTCCCACTGATTGAGGAAATCTTTTTGCTTTGCTGGTGAATGAAGTGGGCACGTGTGTCAATGACAGGGTTCCCTATTTAGCCTAACGCTGATTACCTCATTTACAAATCTGCAAATATACTATTCTACTGTGTGTGTGTAAAGGAGTCAATGCCATCACCAGCAGCGTGGTCTCAAGACCTGTGATGACAACAGGACCAATGAAGTTGAAGTCTGTTGAAATTAGCCAATTTAGAATATGACCAGTCTGGAAATATAGGGTTAAGACACTATTCAAATTTTTTTGCAAGGCAGAATGGGCCTCTAAGATTTCTTCAGTTAGTTCAACCCCCACAGCTGCTACACCAGTCTGCATCTGGAGCGATCAGGAAAGGGACAGATACAATTTTGAGGTTTTGGGGGGATGCTTTAATTTGGTGGTCAAATTGATATTGCACTTTATTTTACAAAATAAAGGTGAAAATCGTAATAATTCAGTTGTAACGCACCGCTCCTTAAATGCAGACTGGAATAGCAACTGTTGGCACTAGCATGGTTCAAGAAGTCGAGCTGAAGCCTGTCGTTTCTCACTATTATTTAAGACAACGATCATATTAGCATCACTTGCTGTTTTTCAGTAGCATTTCTCCTACCTCCTTGTTTTGCAGCCTTGAGTATTGTTTGTCTCTCCACCTGTTCTGACAAAAAAAAAAAAGTCTATTCACAGTATGGGAATACAGATTTATCATAAGCAATGGTAGATATACATAAAAAGTGTGCTTGGTTGTGCTGTATGTGTATATGTCTATTTGACGTTGAAAAAAAATATTTATGAGAAGCATTTATACAACAAAATACCACTGGAATGTGAAGCCAGACAATGTTATGATGCAGATTATGATGATAGTCTATCCCCTTTAACATTCAGTGGTGAATGGTCAGAGGATTCATCTTCTTGAAAATACATAACCATGCATTGGCTTTTTTTTTTTTTTTTTTTTTTTAAACACCATCGACATTTCTTTGGTTTCCTCTTGTGCGTATACTTCTCCATCAAGCCCTATAGTATACATTATTTCAACGTTTACAGCTTCGTACTGGGTCAGCCATTGATTGCCCTGCAGTTCTAATGATACCACAGGTTGTCACAAGGAAGATAGTAAGGTGGATTTTTAATTCTGTACGAGGGCGAGTTTGAGCCCCTCGAGCCGTATGCCTTTGAATCCATCTGTCCACTCCGAACCAAATTCTGCTTGATAGGCGTCTGTCTCCACACTGCCCCAACATTTTACATTCAGTTTGACTATAAGGGGTACAGGACAAGGTGAAAGGTTTGAGGTTTTCTGACCAGGGCCCCCACCCACCCACCCATGCCTAATCCAGGACAGGACCAGCCCCCACTCCCCGTCACCCACCCACTGTCTCACCTAAACCTCAAGCCATTCATTTTTCTGTTTTGTTTTTTCGACAATGCAATCCTGAAAGCACTTTGCCTTGTTATTCCTTTGTGTGAACATGTGAATGATGATTTGTTACAAAAATGTTAAATATGTAAAAGATCATTCACTGTTTTGGAAAAACCTGCATCTGTCTTTCTGACATTAAAAAAAAAAAAAACAATTTAGTGACATTAAACCTGAATCTATTTTATAAAATGTTTGCTGCAGCCAATTGGTCTTGTCATTCAGTATTGTGGCTTAGGGTTGTTTGTGTTCAATAAAGTGCTATTGCTAAATATTTTCTGAGTCTCGAGTGATTTCTTGATAATGTTTCGAGTCACATAGGTCTCATTTTAACGTGCTTTATTCTGACTTTGTTATTATGTTTAAGCTTATTTCATTGTGAAAATGTCACAACCGAAAGAGGTTCTTGTGTCATGTCTGAGTGGTCTATCTAAACTGAAATGAGGAGCTGATGATAAAGCAAAGAACTTGAATTGATTCAACAAACTAAAGTGTTTCTTGCAGCACTGTTAATCTTTACGTTGTGTTTCAGAGAATAGCACGTTTTAAGTAGCAGGATCATAACTTTCAAGGGTATTTACTGTATCTACATAAAACAGTTTGAACTTGAAATCCACACCTTTGTTTCCAACATGCCTTGTATTATTTCTAAAACACCTCCATGTTACATGAAATAGTATAAGAGAATATAATACTGAGGTACAACTAAACAGACCTCAAAATAATTGTGTAGTGCAAGAAATGTAAACAAGAAAGAAAGTAAATATTGCATTAGTTGGTTGTGTGTGTTAACAGTATCAACACAATTACTGCCTGAGGCTGTATTTTAGTTTTAACTCCACACACATGGTTTGTCACAATGAGAAGACATTGGTGTTTGGTGGTGTTGGAGCATGCAAACACAGACGGCAAGTGATGACTCATGTTTTCAATGTGCTCCTCCTTCTGTTGAGCCATATTCTCACACACTCTGCATGCACTGTACTTTCTGCAATGCTGTTCATTACCTTCTGCCACATACAGAGCAACAGTGCAACAGAGTCTGATGTGTTGGAAATGATTGAATGAATTGAGAAAATGCACGCTTTCACAAACCGAGAAATACATAAATTCCACATATCATCCAGATACCCACAGGTCATCGTGGACTTATACTAACATTCCTTTGCTGATACATGTAAGTTAGTCTAAATGTTATGTGATTTATCATTTAGAATTTGAATAATCATTTATTCTCAATATCATTTTTATGCCATGACCATAACAAAATACAACACAAAAACAAATAAAAAAACATACATAGATAGATAGATAGATAGATAGATAAAAAGATTTTACGGACCAATTAAAAGCTCCTGTTGCATGTTGTACGTCATGACGTCCCAACCCGATTGCGTATCGACGACACAGAAGTGTAGGATGTAGCAGGACGTGGCTAGCGAGCTGCTAGTTATAGTAGGACGTCCGAAAACACACAAATATCGTGATTAGTATTTGTTTTACTCAATCTTTAAGTAAGTATATGAATCAGTTATCATGTTTTCTTCTAATGTGGCTGGTTGTAAAGTGCCATTTGTCGGTGTAGTTTGCCCAGACTCATGTCTGTCTGGTTAGCTCGATGGCTAATATCCAGAGGAAATCAACGGTACCGTAGGCGCTACCAGTGCTAACTAGTTAGCATGTGTTAGCCACATTTAATTCATGACGAGCAGGCTTTACTGACATCTGACCTCAAGCATTGGGTTATTTATTCAGGATGACTCATGCTTAGCGTATTATGGACCCGAAGGCGTTGCGATTTAGTGTGATGTTAACAGCGAAATAGCATCATACACATAGCTAACGTTAGCCTGGAGAGTTAGCTTGTTTGCAAGGCGTGCTAAGTGCGATTGGGAGGAAAAGGATTTGTAAATCGCCCGCAGACCGGTATGTGCTGCTTTCACTGAAATTAGGTCAACCACCATCGGGACAACAGGATGGTCCCCTCAGATGTTGGAGCTCATCTGGTGCAGTTTCACATGTCGAGGATAATGTTAGGAAATCACATTACGTTATGGATCAAGGACGTCGCTTGTGGGATATGAATGAGATGGCTGTGTGCTCAAATTTCTTGAGTCATTGTGCCTTTTACATTGAGATAATAAGACAAAATATGTTTATTAGATAGCACTAGTCCACTCATTTTTACCTTTATAGAGCCACTAAAGAGTGTAGTTTGTGTCTGATTATGACGAGGATGCTCGGCCATTTAAATATGTCTGTAGACAAGCTGCATTGATTTTGTATTTATCGTATCTGGGGATATATTACTCAATAGTCTTTTGAAAACGAAATAACCAGTGTGAATAATATTATCCTTTCTTGCAGGGAGTGTCTGTGTCTCTTTTGCCAGACAGATTATTTCTGCCAGATATGATGTATCATCGCCACATCAAGAGCTGAATGGAAGCATTTGATGCCTTTTGTGAGTGAAGTAGGTGAAAGTATTTGTATACGTGTAAAACATGTACAGTGATGTGTTGATGCTGTTAAGTTGTCTGAAAACCTAATTTGCCTGATTGTGTCTTGCTCAGGAGGCTGTGGTTCCCAGTAATGTACCATGGGGTACGACGTTACGAGGTTCCAAGGGGAGGTGGATGAAGACCTGCTGTGCCCTATATGTAGTGGTGTGCTCGAAGAACCAGTGCAGGCAAGTCCCTGTCTGATAGATTACGCACACTTAATTGTATTAACATTCTTCAATTTTGTAATTTTTTGGACCCTGTGTGCTCATTTTCATTTCAGGCTCCACACTGTGAGCATGCCTTCTGCAATGCCTGTATTACACAGTGGTTTGCCCAGCAGCAGATTTGTCCAGTTGACCGCACAGTAGTGACGCTTGCTCACCTCCGGCCTGTGCCCCGCATCATGCGCAACATGCTATCCAAGCTTCAGATCAGCTGTGACAATGCTGGATTTGGCTGTACAGCCACGTTGCGGCTGGACCAGCTGCAGTCACACCTCAAAGACTGTGAGCACAACCCTAAAAGGCCTGTCAACTGTGAGGAGGGATGTGGGTAAGTGACTTCCATTTGGCAGAAAATGTACACTGCACAGTAACTGTTGGGTGCACTGATTAGGAATTTCTTGTTGCCCTTTAGAACCAGTAGAAGTTAACAAGTGTCAAATGTCCTGTGTAGCTAATCAGAATAGTTGCTCAACCAAAATGAATAGTAATAATCACCACTAAATATTTATGGTGTAAAATATTATAAATATATGATTTTGTATATATGGAAATGTATGACCTAATGGTATTAAATCCTCTATTTTCTCTCCTGTTATTGCAGGCTTGAGATGCCCAAGGATGAACTGCCCAACCATAACTGCATCAAACACTTGCGGAGCGTCGTCCAGCAGCAACAGACAAAGATTTCAGAGCTGGAGAAAACTGTGGCAGAGCATAAACACCAGTTGGGGGAACAAGTAAGAACATATACTTATCTATGTATCAGCCACAAAATACTTTGTGAGCCTAGTCTTACAGTATATTGTTTACAAATGTCTGTGGAACAGATTTAGAAATGGCCAAGAGAATATTACTTTTCCATAGTTTTCTACTTAATAGTTACTGTAATTCAGTTACTGAAATGCTTTTTGGGATCTGGGTTTGTTAAGTGTGCAAAACATTTGGGTAAAGATTATGATAAGTGTTTAAGAATGTCTGACAGAGTCCTTTTACATAATTTGAGTGTGATGTCTTTGTGGTACAAAAATGGTATTGATACATGTCTCTGTGTATGTTCCAGAGATTTTTGTATGTCCTGTTTGTGTTTGGTACTCTGTACTTCATTGAGGAGGTAGAGTGGACAAAATGTATTGTAACACGGCTAAAAAAAATATTCACAGTTGTAAGTTAAACTTGAAACTCAGGTTCAAGTTCAGTCCATTGTGTGAATGAGTATCATTATTCGTCAAAAATCAAGGGCGGAATACTGGATGCAAAGAAAAATACTTTACAGCCTGATAAGTGCAGCTTTTCAATTGTCATGATTTGTGTTTAGCTGTAGGATATTTTGTGAAATCAGTATCTAAAGATGATGCTTTTTATTTCCAGAAACGGGATATTCAGCTACTAAAGGCCTACATGAGAGCAATCCGCAGTGCTAACCCAAACCTGCAAAACCTAGAGGAGAGCATCGAGTACAATGAGATCTTGGAGTAAGTGAAATTTCATCTTCTTTCCTGCTTGGTTATCTAACATTGGTTTTTGTCAGGAAGCTCCCTAACTTTCTTATGGTTTTCACTTCGTCTTATCTTCAGGTGGGTGAACTCCATGCAGCCAGCCAGAGTGACACGCTGGGGAGGCATGATCTCCACTCCTGACGCCGTGCTCCAGGCAGTCATCAAACGCTCCCTAATCGACAGCGGCTGTCCACTCTCAATTGTGAACGACCTGATCGAGAACGCCCACGAGCGTAACTGGCCACAGGGACTGGCCACACTCGAAACACGGCAGATGAACAGGCGCTACTATGAGAACTACGTTGCCAAGCGTATCCCTGGCAAGCAGGCAGTGGTGGTGATGGCCTGTGAGAATCAGCATATGGGGGAGGATATGATCCTGGAGCCCGGCCTGGTCATGATCTTTGCGCATGGAGTGGAGGAGATCTTATAACTGTACAGCTAACTGAGCTGATCCAGAGACAAGTGGGGATGTTTTGCTTGGGGGTCTGCTGTGATGAGTAGATCTTTCTTCGCTGGAGTGAAACCTTCTGAATAAATCTGGCTTATTTAAAATAAAATCTTATGAGGCTCACTCCTAAGCTTGATACCTATGCCTTAAAGTAAGGACAAATATATTATGAACCTGTCAAATAGAAACTTAATCTGACTGATATCTAAGATAAAAAGTGAGACGTGATGTTTACAAGGTTTATATTTGGTGCATTATATAATCTGATTGTTCTGCTCCATGTCCTAATATAGTAATAAGCTTGAACCCCCATTTAATGTCCTCAGATGTATAAATGCTTGTAAATACAAATACTATATTGAATTATAAATGTCATTCTCTTATTCCTCTCACTGTAATTAGATTGTGATTTTTGTTTATCTCAGTTCTGTTTTGTCCGCCTGTGTTACTGTCTGCAGGGACGTTGACTCAGAAGATTTTTTGCGTGCTTGCTTTAGTATTTAGTTTCCTGTGAATATTTCACAAGACATTGTGCTTCTCAGTTTAGATTGTCTAAACCTTCTGTGCCATTTGTTTTTATTTATTGTGTTGCCTTTTACACAAACATGCTTGAAGATGTTACCAATTAATGTGTGGAAATCTGCCTTTTTCGGTGCATTTGAAGTTTATTGCAGGAAGAAAATTGAGTTTGTGTTTTCTTTGTTGCCTCAGTTGTATATATAGTCTGAATGTTGGGTCCAGTTTATGTGTTAAATTTGAAGTTTAACATTTGGGATTTAACAATGTATAACAAGTTTTATTTGACAAATCACAATGGCTCACTTGGTATTTCAGGTGATCCTTATGTCTTTTTCTGATGATTGAAATATAGACATTGTTTTTCTCATTCTTTACACTTCGCAAACATCTGTTCACTGACATTTCACTAAAAACCATACCTTGGAGATTGTAAAACTATTTGTAAAGTCACTTATGGCTTTTGAGAGGTAAAATGTCTCACCATTAATCACTAAATTGCTGTAGTAAGACTTCAGACGTCCATTATAAAAGCCCACACAAATGCAGTAAACATGAGTTTGGATTGTGCCCTTTATTGTTTGCCCTGTCAATGTTTTTATTTGTTTTGTGTTATGTACTGTGTTGTACAGACAAGAAAGTAATAAAAAATGTCAAACATCATCCTAAAAGAATATTTTCACATTGGGATAATGAGATTTTATATTTAGTGTTTTAATAAGGAAAAAATGCAGTTCCTTATTTTACCACATCATGTCATCAGAGATCTGCAGGGTACATCAGCTGAATACATTGTGTAAAAACTTCAATCTAGAGAAAATGATTGCTGCTTTTAAGAAATCAGGGCAGTGAAAGGAGATGTGGGATGTGAAATGCTGTCATTCAGGTCAAGAAAATGAAAAGGAAAGTTTAACTAATAGACTCAGAGGATGAAAGGTCTGACTGCTCTGACCTGACTCACCCTCCTTTTCTCTGTCTAACCCAGACACCCACATGCTTTCCATGTCTGTTATCCTCTCTTGTCAGCCTCATCCTCATTGTGGAGCCTAATCCACCATTGTGGCCACTGGAATGTGAAATCATGTGCTTTACCAAATACTGTGGCTCTGTTATTGTCTACACACATTGTTATGTGATGTGGTTGGTTGCTACAAGGCATACAGCTATCCCCATACCAAGCAACACATTATGTACTGATACCTCAGAATATGTTTAGGAATATGTTTCAATGACCTTAAAACATTTCCATAAGCAACACATTTAATGTGCAGCACAAATATGAATTCAGGGGTGCAGAAAGTATTCAGCTCTTTAAGGAAAGTGTAATACCATACTGTAAAAATAATCCAGTACAAGAGTCCATTGCAATTTTTTCTTATACAAAAGTATTTTGGGCATACTTACAGTGGCATGCAAAAGTTTGGTTACCCCTGGTCAAAATATCTGTTACTGTGAACAGCCAAGTGAGTAAAAGATGATCTGATCTCCAAAAGGCATAAAGTTAAAGATGAAACATTGTTTTCAACATTTTAAGCATTCATTTACTGTATTTTGGATACCCCTAGAGATCTGAGCTCTGAGATAACCTTTACCAAAGTCTCAGACCTATATTAACCTTTTGGAAATCAGACCATTTTTTACTCACTTAGCTATTAACAGAAACTTTCGCATGGCTCTGTACAGTATCAAAAAGAAAACTAAATGGATGTATAATGATCAATGTGGGTACTCATATATCTCATCTCATTATCTGTACACCGCTTAATCCTCTGCAGGGTCGCTGGAGCCTATCCCAGCCGACTTAGGGCGAAGGCAGGGGACACCCTGGACAGGTCGCCAGTCCATCGCAGGGCCTCATATATTATATTGTTAAATAATTAATGTGTAATTTCTATTTTACTCTAGCTACTGTTTTTATTGGCTAGGTTAATCTAGAAAAATGCATCATATTTTTTAGAGGCATTGTGTGCCCTGTGTGGTGGTCCAGTGGTTGGGATTCGGTGCTCTCACCGCCGAGACCTGGGCTCGATTCCCGGCCAGGGCACGCTCACGTGTTGGCGCCTTGTAGTGGCAGCCTGAATGGAAATTTCCTCATTGTGAGACTAATAAAGGCCTTTTTTTTAAAAAAGTTACATTTGTATGTAAAATCATAATTGGTGCAGTAAATAGTAGTTACAGCTGTGAAATAAATGTAGTGAAGTAAAATGTCTAGAGTTGTAATGGAAAGTCAATGTGTACTTCAGGGCTTTATTGTAACTTTACTTTGTTAGATTGCAGAGAATACGTAACTAATACTCGTCTCTGATTGGTTGGCCTTTATATTTAAATAGTGATAATGTTGAAATGTTACCGGTTGACTCCTGGCGAAAAACAGCCAAACTATGAAGTTGTTAACTTTATAAAAAAAAACCTGACTAACTTTACTAACTGAACGGCTCATCCTTCATTTGTTATTTATGTTTAATTCTTTTTGTAAGTAATAATGGCTGCTGACAATAAAAACAAAAATATAGGCAGGATTGAAGTGTCCTCCGCCAAGTCGCCTATAGCAACTAGCTTAATTTCAAGAGCTTTACAGTAAGTAAGCTAGCTTTTTTCGTTGTGATGCTCATTGCTATATACAGAGAGGAGATACATTTAATATATACATTTGTACGTTTTCATGGGGTAGTGTGATTATATACTAATGCTAAAGTTTATTTTTATGTTTTATTAGCTTGTAGCGTGTTCGCACAAGATCACGTAGCCTAGCATATAACGTTAGCATGTTTGTCTTTTGTGTTTTTTATGTATAATACCAGAACTAAGTCATGTAACTTGTTGTAGGCCAGTACTGCATAATTTCCAGTAAGTTACTTCCAAATACACTCAGTCTCATTGTCAACAATGTTAATGGAGCTGCTACCATTATGAGTTGCTAAAAGCATTGCTCAGAAAAAAGGCGCCTATGGTGTATATTGCATTGATGGCCTTAAAGAGAGCAGGAGGATAATGAATACACAGGTTACAGCTGCATAACAACTTTGCAGATGGATGCACGCCGGGTGTGTATTGGTTAGCAGAGGGGGCGCAGAGCAGCCGAGGCGGCGCTTGACAGCAGGGAGATCTGCTCAGTCAGTCTGTGCGCCGCATTCACCGCTTCCACTCCGCCGACCTGCACCCTCCCTTCAAAGTTAACAGCCACTTTGCGTCTCATCGGAAAGCAGGGTTTTCACCGGCTGCTGAGCTGCACCGCGACCATTTCCAGCAAAGTCTGACAACGTAGAGGCGACAGGAAGGTAAACGATTCTCTCTTCTTGAAAACAAGCAGTAAGAGGTCCGGACTCGGTGTATTAATTGAAGTTTCAGTGCAGCTCTGAACGACGTTTAGCTGCAAATAAACGACAGTCAAACACGGGGATATCGTTTTAGCCTGTTGTCTTTGCCGTCAACAATGTAATGTGAAATCAAAGGAGGTGCATCTGGTAATTGTAGGCTTTCCGCTCTGTGCATTTTTTTAAAGTCGTGTGTTCGTAACAGAGTAACAACAGTCAGCAGGGACGACCTATTGCATTTTAATTTAATGCACGGTCCTCTGACTTTTTCAAACCTCATAAACATGCATCATTTCAGTTCCCTTTTGCCGTGAGTCATGCCTGTTAATGTCAGACTACTTAAGTTACCCACCAGAGAACCCTTCTCTCAGTCTATTTAGAGAATTGAGTGATTGGTGAGCATTCAGGGGTGTTTGAAGTATTTGAGGTGTCATGTCTGAAGAACTGCATTATATGTTTTATTTAAACTTGCAAAAAACACATGCCACAACTTGATATGACACGAGTACATTGTGAGTGCACTGAGTGACCCCCATCTGAGATTATATATTTTGAAGGATGTGGTGCTATACCAAGAGAGACAGTGCTGCCAACAAAATAGACATAAAACACCAGAGAGGGATTTCACTGTGTTTTTATTTTTTGGCCTAGAATATCCTCCGCAGTGTGATGTAAATGATGGTGGGCACTGTCACAGCTGTGTGGTCATTTTTTACCTCAAGCTCCCCTTTCACTCTCATTTGACTACAAATGGTGAAAGTGACTTTCAATCCTTATGATAACTGGAAAAACAAAACATACAGGAAAGTCCTGATACTGAGTCAGGTCTGTGTTTTTCCCTTTTTTGTACTCAGCCATTTTATTTCCAGGTTTTCCTGGTCAAGCTGTGCATTCATTAGGAGCACGTTATTTCATAGCTGGGGAGTTTCAGTGGTGTTCATCTGTTTCTAGCGGCAAGAGAGTTTTCAGACACAGACAATCAATGCTGTAGTCAGGTCAATTGTCCCATTGTTAGTGTTTACATCAGAAGCTCGAGGCCGGAAGTGAACTACAGTTGAGCCCATTTTGTGATCTGTTGTTTTGTTTATTAATGTTAGCGCTTGCTATATTTGTGTAGCTAGCATGATCAGAGAAATGCCTGTTTACAGATGATTTCACTTCTCTAAATACAGTAGCAGTATCTTCCATTTAGCCTTCACTTCCTTCATTATATCATCACAACCGAGCCTGCCTATATGAAAGGCTATGATTTTTAATCCCTTTGGCTTTCATAAATAAACTGCCATAAGTCAATACTTTATTATCACGCCATAGATGTGATTTGAATTTGCCTTAATGCAGCTGAAGTCTTAAATGCTGTATTACTTATAACATCACTATTCTCTCCTACTTAGGCTCATCTGTTCACATTTAAAAAGTGATTAACATGTGCAAATATAATCAAATATATTTCAGTTCTTTCTAAAGATCCCGGATCCCTGAATTACTGAGATGATAGTGGAGAATACTACGTGATTGCATTTCAGATTGAATCATCGGAAAATGTGACATTTAATGTTTCGTGTTCAGATGTGGATAGATCTGTGGGCGAACCAGGCGAGACTCCCCGATAGGCACACTTGCACAATAAAAGCAATGTGGCTGTTGTATGACAGCATGCACCCTCACAAGTCTGGGCAGGTTTGAGGGTTTTTTTTCTCAGTGGAGGTGGGGTGTTCTACAAGGCTGCCACCACAAAAAGCTATTATGTAAGTCACATTCAAGTCTGAACTCCGAGTGATGGGCAGTCCTCACTTTGAAGCTGTGGAGTGTGCAAAGCCTCGCCTACATTTTCCAAGAAATCTGTGATTCATGCTGTGGTGAAAGTATTTTGGGTTTTTTTCTGTCGTGTTTTTGTCTGATTTGCAATCCATGCTCATTGTGTTCCAGTTCTTTAGTGTCTCTACTAACTAGAGCCTGCTGTGGTTTTCATACCACTGAATTCTTCAAATGTTACCATACAGAAGATAGACCAGGGGAATCCGCCCTTAACAGACTGTGCTCAGCTGTGATCTTGACATCACTTTTGACCCTGCATTATGCATTATTTCAGTCTTTTTGAATTAATAAGTCTTACACCAGCCAGATCTGGATTTTTCCCAAAAAATCTGCCAACCCGGGCCATGCATAACATACTTTGATCAAAAAAATATATTAGCTATATCTCAGCCCGGGTGCTTTCAATGGATTCAACAACACACTTTCCAGTACACAGTGCAGTCATATGTACGAAACTGAACTGAAGACATAAAACAACCAGGGGAAGTAGTGGTTAAGGGCTGTAGCTCTAGGGAATTATATATGTGAAGAAGTGTTTTTTCCTTCTCTGATAATTCCACGAAGGAAGTCAAATACCTCTACTGATTTGCAACTTCTTGCTTGGCCTGCAAAGTGACCCCCTTGAGTAAACAGTCCATTTATAGTGAAGGAGTTTTCCCCTGTTCATGCAATGAGTCACGGTAGCATCTACATGTAGAATGCAATTCAGAGCCTGGCCTCTGGTTTTGAAGGCCAAACAAAGATCATGGCGTGGGAGGAGGTGGAGTTTCAGGGGGAAGACTCGCTGCCACTGACTGGGCTCCCCCTTCCCTGAGCTGGATGCCTCCCTCTCTGTCTGTGCCTCCTCCTACCTGTTAGTCACCCGTGGCAGCACTCTGACGGAGAGCAGCTGATGGAGGGAAACACTTTCCATAGCAACCAAGCATGTCCATCCTCCCCCTTCTGTTAAACTGATGCAACCTGCATACACATCAGTGAAGAGAATTGTGGTTTCAGGAAGAAAATAAATGCTCACATTAGATGTAGACTCCACTCTCTGTTCAGAGAACCTACGCAGTGTTTTCCAACCACAGAATGACGGAGTCAATGGCTTGCACCCTGCAAGTGTTGCAAAACAGCAGATTTCCTTGACACAAGGCGTGGGTGTTATGACAGCTTGCACAAACATTAGCCTACATGGAAAAAGGTCATCCCCAAGTGTACCTTGAAATCATTCTCATAAAGAGAGGGCTGTATGGTTGTTGACAATTTGTTATAAAGACATTAAGGGTTCATAATGAAATACATGGCATGTGTGAAAGAAAATGCCAACTGAACTGTCAACTCCAGCTCGCCAATTATTTCACTGTGTGATTTTTCATAAAGCTGTTGCTTTGGTGTTTTTCAGTCGAGTGGTCAGAAGTAAAGGCTTGTGTCAGGCTCTAAACAGATGTTTTTTCAGAGGTTCATGGGGAGTAGATGCCGCTTTCATAAGCTGTTGCTACTTGAAGAACCACTTTAACATTTAAATTGTTCTTTACTGGTATTTGAGGAAACACAAGTGTCCCCGCATAGAGCCAGGTGGCCATAGCTCTTGTGCATTTCAGCTCACGATATGTGCTGCACCATTTATCATGTACTGATTATATGGAGCAACATTTTGCTCAAACAGAATTATACCTCAGACTGTAAATCACACTGAATGATGAATATGTGACTTTCTTTTAGCCCACATTTAAATCTTTCTCATGTCTACACAGTCTCTGCTGCATAAATGTGTCTATAAAGCAACATAAACAGTTCTGTCATAAAGCATTTTATCATTATTGAGAGCCAGCCTAGAAGCAGTTAGTCACATGGTCTGTTAGAAGTCTTAACAAGCCTCAGAAATTCCTCCTCCTCCTGAAATATTTATTCTTGCTCCAGTAAGCTCATTTAGATGGAGCCATTGTTTTTTAAAACCTCTATCACATATTTGAAAGAGGAGATAACTGGCTTGGTACATATTGCACTATTCATATCTCCTCCTCTAAGTGCAGGGAATGCCTCTTCCTGTGCTCCACGTTCTGACAGGTCCTGATTCCCACTCTGCATCATGCATGCAAATCATTATCTAATCAGGAAGTGAGGAATCAGATTACTCAAATAGGCTTGAGATCTCATTGCACCAGACAGTAATGATGATGATACTTAGTTGGTAAGGAGACAAAATAGACATGATGCTGCTCATGACATCACACTCCTCTGGAAAGCAAAAAAACAGGAAAAAAAAAAAACAGGAGTCATCTAAAATGAGAGGTGTGCCTTATGCCTATTTTAGTTTCTTTATAAGATGGTGTTTGAGGACAAAATCATATTTTTAGAATAAACAGTTTTGGGCTGAAATCAGGTGGTCAATAGCGGATGGTTTTTCATGATTCCTTCATGTGCCTCATGTTTGCGCTTAATGTCAGACCCGGTCCACCTGATCAGCTGCATAAACAGAACTGCTCGGCAAAGCTGCTGACCTTTTTAGGGAATTAGGTGAGGACAATGGGAACATTTCAGAGTCCAAAGATAGTAGATGGATCCAAATCACATATAACGAGTGGGCGTTATTTCAAATTATTTCATTTCTTTTTCTCAGTACGGTCTTTGTCCTTTATGTACCCTGATTCTATTCAGTGCAGGCAGCCGTCGCTGATACAGTACCTGTACTGGCTGCACTTTAATGTGTGATAACACCTGTGGACAACAGTGTGAACAGCACCTTTACAGTGAGGTCCTATTCATCAGCCTGGAGTGAAAACCACCAGTCTTTTATTTGCTTTAGTTTTACATTTGTGTAATTTACAATAAAATGGTGTTGATATTAGGAATAATATCAGATTTGCAGTGGTCTGTGTGTATTTAAACTTTAGAACTGTTACACCAGGTTCAGTATAGTCCAGTTTAAACTCTTTCCCCTTATATTTTTTCTTAGTAACACACATTGCTAAGTGGAGAATAACCAGAACTACTACTGGATACTTGGTTTCAAGCCAACAGGCTGCTGTTAAAGAACCATACAAATGGTGCCATTTTTTTTTTACTTTTATCCTCTTAAGTACACATTATTACAACAGACCATTTTCCAAAGCAAGCTATAGAGTTTCTCATTCTGAATCTGCATTTCCCACTTTATGTTCCAGCCTTCCGTTGCCATTAATTTCCATGCAGTTCTAAAATCAATTAGCAGACTATTTAAACTTTCTTGACTTGTGCACTGAGTAGTGAAAAGATTGTATTTATTGTTTTCAAAGATCCCTTATTGTGGCATGGCAGGTGAAGTGCAGATTGATTCTCCTGCACATTATCCCATAATGGTCATGTAATTTAGACAAAACCTAATGTAGTTTCCTTTAACAGATGACACAACTTAGACAAATTTCAGGATGAAATGAAATGGAATGCAAAATAGTCATGTATTCATGGACAAAATCATGTAAAATCACTGTTGTGGTCCTTTAAAGTAATACTATATAACTTTTGCTTAACAAGTGATGATTATGTGATAATTATAATGGTAAAACATAGTACAAAAGGTGAGGTGTAGTGGGTAGAACAGAGTCACAAAGTCAGAAAACAGACTCAGTAATGTCAGTTACACAGCATTATATATAGCGATAAGCTACTGGTCATACCAGATCAAGTAAGACTGTAGAACCAAAACCCCTGAAAGTATTAATACATAGTAATACATCAGTGAATCACTAAAGCATGCAAGCTCTTTCTTAGTGCTTATTATGGCAGACTAGCCTGGAAATATCATAATTGCTTTACATATTGATTATCAGCCACATTAGACGTTCTATAAATTTTGCATTGATCTATGCCTATATTTTTGTTTTGCAACTTTTTATTGGCATCAGCAGCATTAAACAGGATGTCAGGATCGTAACTTTTGCGCCTCCATTATCTAGGTCCTATCTTCATCAATGATTGATGAACTATTTCTTTGTTTGTTTTGTCATCATTAGGGAATCTCCTTCCATTATGTTTTAATAGCATGTTTGCTTCTGATAAAAGTATTCATAATGAACCCACCAAATGCTCATCCAGACTTTGTGCTTCCGACTTCAGAACGACATGCTAGGCCAATGCGTCAGATTCAAATTTCATGCCTGCTTTCAGCCTTGTTTGACATTTAAGTCTCTTCCTTTTGTTGGGTGGGAAGGTCCCTTGACAAGCCAGTTTGTTTTTCAACATCTCCACCAGATCTTATTGTTTATCTCTGCATTTTAACACTTGTACTTCTTTGTGCTAAACTAAACCAAAAACTCTAATATCTGGTATTTTCTAAATCAAATATGGGCCAGAATATATGGAAAGAGATTTTGGGTGCAGAGAATCCCTAGAGCTGAAGCACCATGGGTACCTCTAGCCTGACATGATTTCTACCAGACTTTTGGCCCAGTTTAATGTGGCTAGTCAGAGTAAAATAAATACAGTATTGAGTACACAAAATTGTTCATGTTTGGCAGGTAGCTCCATGTCAGAGCATCATACAAGGCTCATTCATTGTGTTTGCAAAAAAACGTGAAGGCATTTTCTCACACGTGCAGTGTTGACTGCAGATATTCTGCACGGTTTTACTTATCCTCTTGCTGACTTGCTTCTGTTTCAATCAAACTTTGGATGCTGAGTGTAATTCTCCCTGTCTACAATCATGGATTTTGACAGTGCGAGATCGAAGATGCTATCTTTTGCTTGCAGCCGTGCTTTTATGTTTTACAAAGAGGCAGGCTACTGTGCACCCACCTTCTCTTTTCCCTCCGTCTATATCTCACTGTCTCTCTCGCCTGTGCACAGGCAGGCAGTTAGTGCAGAAGCAGGCACCATGTCCACCCCCACAAACCCAGAGGTGAAGGAACTGAGCTCTGTCGACTTTATCCAGCTACAGCAGTACATTGAATGTGAGTACAGGCGGGCGTGCAGGCAGCTTTCTCAGCACTTAACACCCCCCACCCCCCCTTCACTTCCACTTCCACCCACACACACACATTCATTTACACTCGCTCATGGTTTCTCATATCTAGGGGAGGTTGCAGACTGCCACAGTCTGTTTTTTGAAAAAAAAGTATGCACATCTTTAGTTTTTTCCCCCAGATAAATCTCCATTGAATGTGTAATCATATATGTACATTTTATTTCAGAAATGTGGATTTAAAATGTTTACATACAGTAGAGCAATATGTGAATTATCCTTACATACAGAAGTACATGTGTATCCCCGTGTAACCTGTGTGTCTTTGCCTCTAGACTGCAGCTTGAAGGTGAAAGACGTGCTGAGGGAATTTGATGCAGATGGCAGTCTGGCCCAGCACAGACATGGAGAGGTGAGGGGACGGAGTGTCCTGCTGTTCACCATCAGGTCCACTCCTGCAGATCTCACTCACAGTGATGTCAGCTGTGAGGCGCATAACTGAACTGAATTATAGCTCTCAGCAGAGCAGTTTACTCAGAAATGAGCTTTTGATTGATATATATTGGGCAGTTATTAATTGTCCTACGCTGATTAATGAGATTCAAACCCATCGATCATGTTGACTAAGCTGTCTGTAAGAAATATCTTCAGCACACTCCAGCAAGGTTGCAAATGTAAATTACCGCCTTAGTTTTGTCCACGCAGCAAGGCCTAGCTGAATAGTGTGCTGGCTGCCCTCATGCAGCGTAAGCTCAAATATGATTGAAAAAAGATCCTTCCAATACTATACATCAGTGGCTGACACTGCCAACCAATTTGCGTTATTGCATTAGTGATTACATGCAAAATGCATTACTTTCTGATGGACAATTTGGCTACATACAGTTTAATTAGATAATTGGAAAGAAATTTAATGGGAGAAAACACAAACACTGCCATAAAGCACTGTTAATAGCTTTTAAAATACACAGAAACAATGAAGTTATTTGTTGTAAACGTTGGTATGTACAGAATAATGATCTGGCTGCCCTGCAGTGACATTATTTATTACTGGGGCAGCTCTGCAGGGTATCAACCAGGGAAATGGAACAATGTCAACAAGAAATGGGTTTGTGGTTCACCATTATCAAGGGACTATTGCCTGTTAGCCCTGCAGCATATTATCATGTAGAAAGATAGATACCAGGCCAGACTGATGGAAAGAAATCTTAAATAAGGAGCTTGGTATTTTTTTTGTTTTATGTGATTGTCAAGTGAGAAAGCCTTGCAACCACTCCAACTTTAATGACTCATATTTTGACACAAAAATGATGCATTAAATGTTTCTGAGAAACATCTTGGCCTTTTAGGGCTCTCACCTACACTGGATGCACTTACATGACTCTCAAGCTCTCAACAAGGCTGTTTTTCTGTCACAGGGACACATGTCCGATACCACATTTTCTCATGGTGACAACAACATGATCATGATCTTTGCTTATTTTCAGAAGAGGCAAATTTGAAAAAATGGGGAAGTTAACATGCACAACACGCACACTGACAGTTAAAACATTTCATTTTTCGTGTCACTAAACGACTGTAAACAAAATGTTTCTCTCCCATTCATTTTTTTCCAGTGCATCAATGAAGAAGGCTTTCGTCTGTTCCTGAAGACTTATTTAGAAGTGGAGGACTTCCCTGTGGATCTCTGCCAGCGACTCTTCCGCTCCTTCCAAAATTCTGAACCCACCCAGGAAGAAAGTGCCAGTGAGATTATACACCATGTATTAACACAACTCACTGCCTCCACACTACTTTGCAGCAGGCCCTTATCAATTTACACCATGGCCTATTTGGCATATGTTCATTTATCACCACATGCCTGTGAGGTACTGTTTGTGCAGATACAGTAACCAGAGTATTCACAGCCATCCCTCTCTCTCATCCATCTCGCCTGTAGAGGAGGTCTTTCTGAAGGATGTTTCATGTTACTTTTCTCTGCTGGAAGATGGCCAGCCGAGGGACAAGCTGGAGTGTGAGTCCCTAGTTTTGTCTTATACCCAGAATAATATGAGTGATGATTTGGTCCAGCACTTCCACTTTCGTTTCCCCTCTCTCTTTAGTTGCTTTCAAGCTCTATGACAGAGATGGCAATGGAGTCCTCGACAGCTCTGTGAGTTGTTGAAAAAATCTTTTACTTGTGATTGTCAAAAAACAAATGCAACATTGTGGCTTAATTGTGGACCCTACTTATTCATTTTAAACCTGAATACTATCTTGATCATTGAATTTAAAGTACTGTGTCATATCAGTCACACTACAAAAAGTCTTTTGCTACTTTTTAAACAGGAAGTGGATAGGATTATTGCTCAGATGATGCATGCTGCAGAATACCTTGGATGGGATGTGACAGAGCTGAGGCCGGTAAGTCCCACAATGCTCTACTCTAAAGTGAAAAGTCCCTCAAACACATGAAAGCCTGTTCATACTGAACTTTCAGCCAAGCCAATATAACTATGTATAGATAGACACATTTATTTGCACAAGATATCTCTTCACATCGTTACGTAAAGTATATGGCCCTATGACTTGTTACTCATTTGCTAGGGTTGATAAAATGATAAGCTTCCCTGGCCTATTAAATCAACAATTTCCCATGCTTGACTTGTATCAGGAAACATATGGCCTTTTTTAAGTAATAGAAATCTGTGTCCTGTTTGGATCAATCAAATGTCATTTCATCAGGTTCTGAAGGACATGATGACAGCAATCGATGCTGACAGCAGCGGCACTGTGTCTCTGGAGGAGTGGGTGGAGGGAGGCATGAACAACGTTCCTTTGCTGGTCTTGCTGGGTCTAAAGGTACTTTAAAAAGAGAATGTTTCTCTTTTCATTACGTCTTAGTCCTCAGAAGCTTAGCCTCAGATGTATTTCATTTTTACAGCAAGTGTCTCACAAAGTGGTAAAACCTTCTTTTACTGCTCTTGTGAAACCCTGGCCTTGCGTGTCTCTCCTCTGTCCTTTGCCTCCTCCCTGTCTATAAGGGCCTTTTTGCCGACTCAGTGTTACAGGGTGTGGTAATGTCATCTCTCATGCAAGCTCTGCACCATAAGAGTGCTTTAGTGTTTTCCATTTACTCTGCACAATCCGTGCCCACATTTAACAAAGTGCTTGTATAAAATAGCCATCTTAAGGCTGATGCACTGCACTTTACTAAGCAAATGAATCATTTTAATATTGGGTATGTACATAAAATGTGTTCTCTCTTAAATCAAGGACAGACCAGTTTTGTGTTATGGGTGTTGTTTAATGTATTGCCAGGCATGTAAAAGCCTCTTGCTGTTAGATTGCATGTCTGTATGATCACTGTGGCGATCTAAAACCATGAATTGGTCTCTGTCACTGGGTTTGGCCTCTCCAACAATGCCAGGGACTTCCCCTCAGGCTATTTCTAGCCACCAATGGACATTTGAAGCCTGGGGTGCAAGAATTCAGCCCCCTCACTGTTGCTCTGTGCTGCTTCCCGGGCTATACCTCATGCAGTAAGTGATAGGCTGATGCATCATTTCGGAAAAAAACTGTGTAATCTGGATAACAGGGCTGGTTGCTCTGTAAATAGATTGAAAGCAAACTTATGATCTTGTGTTGAGAGTTAGAGATTATAGTCAATGTTAATTTGAATATCCATGGTGCTAAACTATATGTCATGATATGTAGAGCCGCTACATACTGCATGATCAGCAGTCTCTTGAAGGCCAGGTTAATCATGAGTGGGTGTAAAAAACAACTGTGAAAAATAGGCCATGGCCACAGTGTAGGGGTTTGTGTAGCTTGATCCCAAATGTAAAGGAAACATATACAAGCTTTGTTTATTACCAACATTTATTCATTTAAGTTTGCATAGTAGAAGGCATATTAAACAGTGATGTTCTTTCTTGCATTGCCATCTTCAATCATTACTCTTTCAACAACCAGATGACCCAGAAGGATGGTCAGCACCTTTGGAGGATGAAACATTTCAACAGGCCTGTTTATTGCAATGTGTGCCAGAGCATGCTGCTGGGTCTGAGGAAGCAAGGACTGTGCTGCACCTGTGAGTACCTGCACTGGCCAGAAGAGGGCGAGACTGCATTGACTGATTGACTGATTTATGAAAGATTTGATTTCTATATGATTTATTGAAGCTGTGGTGTCAAAATTGACAATTGCAGGATCCTTTTTCAATTCTCATCTGTCAGCCTCAAGTCTGACAGGAGTCATTTATATAATATGACAGCTGGGGTATCTGTCCTGTTGTGCAGGCTGCAAATACACAGTCCATGGACGCTGCGCTAACAGGAACCCGGCCCCCTGCACCAGGACATATGTGAAGTCAAAGAAAGAAACAGGGGTATGCCAGTGTCTCCATGACCACATTTACAGTGACACTTACAGTCTAAGTGAGACGTTTTCCTGTGTCTGAGTGCTCGTACATGGATGTTATAACATTCATCCCACATTTCAGTTTCCAGTGCATGACTGGGTGAGTGGGAACTGTGACTCAAGGAAGTGTGATAAATGCCAGAAGAAGATCAAGAGCTTCCAAGGCTTAACAGGCAAACACTGTGTGTGGTGCCACACGATGGTGAGAAAGCATCGTAGTGTGTCACTGATTTTTGAGAATAAACAGTTATATAGTTTATGAGTAATGAGGAGAATATGTGCATTTTGGTTAGTAAATGAAGCAGAAATGTCAAAAAAAAAAAAATAATTAATTAAAAGGTAAATTTGTTCCTGTCATCACTGTTGTGCTGGGAGTTTATGTAATGTGCCTGCTTTTGTGTTTTTTACAGCGTCATGATGAATGTGCTAACCAAGAGCCAACAGAGTGTACCTGTGGGCTGCTGAGAGACCATATCCTGCCTCCATGGGCAATATATCCCATTATAAAGGTACAGATTTATCCTCTGGCACATCTCAAGCACATGGTCAGTACAAACAGTGCCTGTCACACCAATGCAGAACATAACATCAGCCCAGGGCTGTGTCTTGTTGTTGGTAAGCCCTTCTCACCTGTGTGGCATTTTGACAGATATAGTGTGTACAGATTTTTTTTTGTCGCCAAAGGCAAGAAAAGCCATTACGTTTCCTCTTGTTTATTCACTCTGTGCCTTTGTTTTGGTCCCTAAAGGAGAGACCAAACAATGTGAAGAATGGTTGCTCAGGCTCAACAGATGACAGTGAGCTCAATACTACTCCTGATGGACAAGTGCTGCAGGTATTGATCTCCCCAGCGAAGGCTTTTTTATCAATGTTGAATATTTACAGCCTGACATCTAAGTAGGCTAAATTTGATGTGTCTGTGTGTACTGTAAATCAGTGTGTATTTCTTTCCCATCTGTTTAATAACTATACTATTTGGTTACCATTCAACAGATCAGCCCTGTGCCAAACACCCATCCTCTTCTAGTGTTTGTCAACCCTAAAAGTGGTGGTAAGCAGGGAGAAAGGTGAGCCCAAAGAAGAAGAAGTTCATGAAGAAATAGATGTAAAATACTTACATATTGTTTAGCCTGGTTTTATGTATTTCAGAGTCCTGCATAAACTTCAGTACTTACTGAATCCACGGCAGGTATACAACCTTTCAAATGGTGGACCTGGACCAGGGTGAGTGATTGGTATATTATAGGCAGCATTAAGAAATAGATTTTGTTTTAAAATACACATACCTAAATATGAGATCATTTCAGCCCACATCATCTTGAATACTTCTTTACGCCGTGTATCATCTTTGTTTCAGATTGAGTTTCTTTAGAAACCTGCAGGATTACAGGATTCTGGTGTGCGGGGGAGACGGAACAGTTGGCTGGATTCTAGACGCAATAGGTGAGATTGTTGGATCAAGCACTATTAAAGGCATGCGTCAGCTTCTACACCATGAACTTCTGGTGAAAATCATTGTGAGGCACATTCTTTTTCCTTTTCTCGCAATCAGACAAAGCCAATCTGTTGGTACGGCCACCTGTCGCAGTGCTTCCTCTGGGTACAGGAAATGACCTTGCACGGTGTTTGAGATGGGGAGGAGGTGAGAAATGAATGAGAGCTGGAGTGTTTCCTTACAATTGAAACAGTTTGCTACATACGCTCTGTTGCTCTGTGTGTTTGCTTGAATGTACCTCATCAAAAGAGAAGTTCTCCCAATGCTATTTTCTATATTTGTACACATGAAGGCAGTGAGTCATGCTGGTCTTTGTGTTGCCTTTTTGAAGGGTATGATGGTGAGGATCTGGGTCGTATTCTTAAAGACATCGAAGGGAGCTCTCAGGTGCTGATGGACCGCTGGAGTGTGCAGGTCATCACAGATGAGAATCAGGAGAAGGGCGACCCAGTGCCATATGAAATCATCAACAACTACTTCTCTATTGGCGTTGTGAGTTTCACACAAGAGGAAGTGATTATTTTTCAGTTTTGTGTTTGGATCATTTGGATCATTGTGTTGTGTTCACAGGATGCCTCCATTGCCCACCGGTTTCACACAATGAGGGAGAAACATCCCCAGAAATTCAACAGCAGGTACACATTAAACTGTCTCTAGGGCACTTCCTCGGGAACAACAAACAATCAGCAATACCCCACTCATAATGATAGCATTCATCACAGTTTTAGAATCAGACCAGTGCTGTTTAACACCAAATCAGAGCTGCTTTTTGTCAGTTTTACTTTTATTTTTCCTGTTCCCAGTAACAGATTTTTGAAAGCTGAAAAAAAAAGTGATTGCAGGTGGTGACAGCAGATGTCTGTGGCAGCAAGCTTTGCAATTTGACTGTGTGATGAAAATGTCTAAACCTGCAAAAACTTTTTTTTTCATGACTGCAGAATGAAGAATAAGCTGTGGTATTTTGAATTTGCCACTTCAGAAACCATCTCTGCTTCCTGCAAGAAACTTAGCGAAAGTCTAACAATCGAGGTGAGAACGGAGCCTCGGCATTACCAGCACTGCAAGTGCACATTTTGTATTTTATCTTTGAAACTGTTTCGCTGGTGTGAAAAAGCTTACTGATGCTCTACATTGTCTCTGACACCTGTTGCTGTTTCTTCTTCAGTGCTGTGGTACCCCCCTGGACCTCAGTGGCCTGTCTCTAGAGGGGGTCGCTGTCTTAAACATTCCCAGCATGCATGGAGGGTCCAACCTATGGGGTGAGACCAAAAAAGGGGACACTAAAGTTCTGACGAGTCAGGGAGAGCCTGAGGTGATCATCGACCCAGAGATCCTGAAAGTGACCTCTCAAGGTATTTTGTCTTTGACTTCAACTCTACTGAATGGTGACTTTAGAACAGTGTGCATATGAGAGAATCACAAATCTGATGAATGCAGAATAAATATGATGACTGTGAATACGATGATTGTCTCAGACTGAACAATGTTCCCACTCTGTGTGCTGGATATTCAGTATGTCTGTGTGCTCTCGTCAGATCTCAGTGACCGTCGGCTAGAGGTGGTCGGCCTCGAAGGAGCCATGGAGATGGGACAGATATACACGGGCCTCAAGAGCGCTGTGAGACTTGCCAAAACATCACAGATCACCATAAGGTGAGACAGCCACACAGACGTGTTCAGACTTGTCAGGCTTCAGGCTCAAAGTCTTGAGAATGGCTTGTAGTTGACTTTGATCACCAGCCAAGGATGATACTTAGCTGGTACTTTACATAACAATAATTACGTATGATGGCTTTCCTTTTGGTATTTTAATTACACATTAGGGTCATTGATTTTGTTACCTGATGCGCTTTGTTGATCCCTCTCTACTTTACCCACAGGACGAAGAAAGCATTACCGATGCAGATAGATGGAGAGCCGTGGATGCAACCTCCCTGCACGGTAAATACCACACAGAAATAGTTTCCTCTTTATAGCCATGAATTAAATATTGAAGCAAATGTTTCTATTAGCAATGAAATAGGTAGAAATGTTTTGATTTTGTTTTTTTCATTTCCTTTTCAGATTCACATCACACACAAGAATCAGGCCAGTATGTTGATGGCTCCACAGGCCAAGTCATCTGGCTTTTTCAACTACAAATAAAACTGCTACCTGTTTATGTGTATATAGAGGACTGACACTTTTCTGCATGTCTGTAACACATAACCGAAGCATAGAATACAAACTGTGTGGTGAGATATGTTTGCATCATGGCAAATGATGTAGACCAAATTTACTCTGTGTTCCTATCAATACTCAACACTCTCGCTGCCTCTGTCTCAATGCTTCACAGTGGAAATGTTGCTCTGTAGGAACTTAAATTATGGTTAAGTGAATGTCACGCTAAAAGAAGAATATTTAGCTTCATGTGCCTTTAAAATCTATTCTCTATGGTTATGGCTTAGGTAGAGGACATACAGAGCATTGTGTAGGCATGCACTTTGGACATGGACCATGTAGTATTGCTGTTTTGTTGTGGCTGTAAAGATGCTGTGAAAGCCAGATATATGTTCTGTGTCAATTTGGAACCAAAAGCGAAGGATAGATTATAGAAAGATTATACTTCAGATTGTGGCCGAAGTTATTTAAAAAAAATTTTTTTCATACATTTCAGGAGATACTTGAAAGTGTTTTAGGGAACAGTAATAGGACAATCATTGCCAAAAGGGCTGCATGTTGATCCACTGCAGCAGTCGGCCTTCTCTGCTGTTCCTGTGTATGTGTGTGTGCTTGTGCCTGCGTGCGTGCGTGTGAGTGAGTGAGGGTACAAAGTATTTTGCTGTACTTGTTTAACAAAGAAAGATGAGAAATGTTCACTTGTAATTTATAAATTACTGATGAGTTGGATTTGAAATTATTGGTTCAGACTGGTTTAAATATACGTAGTTCTTATTTAAATGCTTTATCAGTCATATCATTTCGATGTATCTGGAAGATGTTAATGTATTATGCCTGAAATAATACACTGTGTAAAGGTTTTAATAAATCTGGACTTCAGTGTTTGTTATACTTTTTAAACATTTAGATAAACATGCCTGTACAATTACTGCTTAATTCATTATGTGGTAGATTATTTTTCCAACACAAGGGGGCGTCATTCACTGTTAAGTCTGTGGCCACAGAGGGCTGCACCTTGATCACGTCTACTGTCTCACAATAATTGTTTTCTCTTCCTCTTTGGGACTTAAGTTGTAATTGCACAGCTTAATCTCTTTGTTGTCAAAGAGAGACTCTGTGCTTTGAATAAACAGTAGTTTGTTCCGAGGAATATTCCCCAAAACTTTTAGTGAGAAGTTGGTCTTCCTGCAACACATGCTGCCTCCAAATGCTGTTGGACAACTCATGCCTACTGACTTGATTACATACTGTATGTGTGGAAACAACAGCTGCTGATGAGAGTCATTTAAACAGCTGTTTGCATATAAAATAAAGCATCAATTCAAAGAGTTATGTTACACATGTGCCTTTGGACAGCTCAGTGTCAGTGAAGTATATATAGTAAAGCCTTAAAGGTCCCCTCAGGACATGTTTTAAGACATAAAAAAGTACTCGATAAATAATAAGTCTTTTCAATAAATTGAATTGAAGTTGAATTAACTAAATTCTTAAGATTGCATGTACTTCTACAACCCCATGAAAAATCCTGATTCTATCAATATGCAAATAATTTCAATTTCCCAACTTTAATCGTTAGACACAAGACTGTAAAGTCCATTCTCACTGTATGTGTCCAGGAAGTTTCAAATTTCCACATTACATTTTTATAAGTGGCATATTGGATCATTATGGTTTCTATGGTTTTGATGTCACAAAGTCCTGCTTGTATGTACATGGGTTGAACTGAGATTTAAGATTTTGAATTGCAACCCACAAGTATATCTTAAACCATCACTAATGAGAATAAATTAAAATCCTGTGTGGATACAAGAAGTCACACAAAAATCTTCCAGGTCAACAAAGTCACTGCTATTTCTGTAAAAGTAAGGAATCAATGCTGCATATTCACAACTATTCACTGAACTTGGGCAAGTTAATTGTCATCTTTATGTTTTCATGTAAACACAGATTTTGGTCTGCAACTACTGATTAATTTTATTCCAATGAATCTGTAGATTTTCCTGATTAACAGATTTAGAATAGTAAAAAAAACTTAAGTTTTGTCTGACCAACAGTCCAAAACCCCACAGATATACAGGTTACAATGATATAAATAAAATTTTAAAAAATCTCACATCTTAGAAGCTGACACAAGTATTTGGTATTTTTCAGAAAAATGACTTAAACGATAAAAACATCCACTTAACCACCATAGTTGCTGATTGGTTTTCTTGTTGCCTTATGTACGTCATTCTCTTCTTGATTCTACTGCTAATTTCTAAAATAAAACCACTACTTTTATTTGCTGCCCCAAAACAAAAAAAACACTTCTCATCTACATGTGAAACAGAAAAGCCCGAGGTGCACCTAAAGGCAACACAAAGGATGCACGTCAACAGCGCTATTGGCTCTCATTCATGTCCGTCACCAGAAAGCCCCGCCTCCCGCAGCCTGAACTCACTGAGGTTCATTTGCCGCTGAAGCTCACAACTCGAGCAGCATCTTCCTCGACTGGTTTCACAGGACAACAACTTCCTCACATCTGTGTTTGTCCCTTCGTGTATGAGGTCAACATGACGTTCAGGAGGCTGAAGAAGGTGAACTCCAGTGGACCAGAAACTGGAACCGCATCTCAGGACCAGGACGTTTATTTCCCTTCGTCCAAGTCAGACAGCTGCAGGACTATGGAGCCTCAAAGCGGCTCCTCAGAGGTCTACAACTACAGGACCCTGGCTTACTCTGGAGGGACCCTGCCCAGGAACTTCAGAAAGGTAACAAGCCATTTAACTGTTTACTAATATGTTGTTTCTTTGTCTTTTGTTTTGAAGTTATCGATGTTTTCTGACAAATATTATAAACTAGATAACTGCACTCTAAAAGTTGTTTTAACTGAACTTTGAGCAAAGTTTTGATTGTACATACGAGACAGATTTGTTTAATATCAAGTTTTTCCCCCTAATTATTTCGCTTATTAGTATCCAATCAAGGGTTGGGTTTCATTTTGTCATTATGGCCAGACATCTCTTTAAACTTTGTATCATCTCATCCTGAACTAAATATCTTAAAGTCTGTGGGATGCAGTCTGCTCAGATGTGTATCTCCATGTCACTTTATCTGCTGATTCTCCATCTGAAAATGTTTGAGAAGCTGTGCTGAAGCTGCTCACAGTGTGTGTGTATACAGAGGGCATCTCACTGAAGGCCAACAGTAGCCCATCCAGGGGCAAGTGTGGACCACCCAGACACTGAATCTGCTCTGTGGTGTGTCAGCTACAGTACTTCATATTGTCACCATGTATCAAAACCTGGAAAAACTCATTTTCACATACAAATGACTCCTTTCTTTAGAGGGATGATGGACAGTGTTGATGTATTATGATTTTCAAGGTGATTTACATTTAGGTAATGAAACCATCAGTTTCAGGCAGCTGGTGTAATTGTCCTAATTTTGTTTATGGAGTGGTACCTGTATATGCTAAAATGTACAACAAAGTAAAACAAGCATAACAAAAAAGACATAAACTGAACTAAATGTGTGTAGTTATTAGAAGACTGATGCCAAAAGATCAACATTTTCATCATAAAGTCATTCAACTTTGACCATATGATGGGAAAATTGTCCTTTGAACACTGAAAATGTATTTGCTTATGGACTATACTGGATTGAAACAACTTATTGGTTTGAAATTGTTTTTTTATATCATAGTTAAAACATTTTAATCAAACTGACTAATATTGACTGCATTTTTCTGAAGACAACTTTATCTAAGATAAACAAATCAAACGTGCGAACCTGATAACAGCAGGTTTGTCTGGATTGGTTATTGAATAATTGAAGAATAGGGCCCAGGATCGACAGCCTCCTTCTCTGATGGTCCACAGTGACACCAGCTATAGCCGGTGTTACATAATACTTATTAAAAGTTGGCTTGTGAGTCAATCGCCACATTTTGCTGGCTGCTCATAACTTGATTCAAATCTGTAACTTTCATTGGGTTTATAGCAGACATGTGTAACAGTGTACTGTAAAGAGACGCACAGTTCTCCACAAACCTGCATACATGTGAGTGCAGTAGCTGGAGTGGAGGGCTACAACAGTGCATTGTGCACACACAGGGACAGGAATCCTGCTCCAGCCGCCCCGTCCCTCTCTGTGGGTATTTGGGAATAAATGCACTCATTGAGACACAAGCGGGACAATTCTGTAAGTGTTGGGACGTAAAGAAAGCAACATTTTACTACCCAGAGCGACTGTAGTACAAAGCAGCCTTTCATAGCAGCAGCATTTGAACATGATGGAGTTGGAACAGACGAGGATTTAGTGTAAGTGATTTAGTGGAGCCTTTTGGACAGATGCCTTCCTTATTTACACAGTCAGGTAGGGCTGGGTCCTGACCTACTGTCGACTGGGGTTTCACTCAATACAGTTATTGTGGCAGTTATTCCAGCCCAGTGTTCACCACTGTGTCATATTTGTTTCTGTAATAGGCTGGGATTTTTACAAACAGCTCTAAATGATCCAAAGTTTCAGACAGGTCAACAGTCTGAGTGCCTGAAGGCAGCTGATTTTTTTTTGTGGCATTAAGGATGAATTTAGGTGCTCTGAGGTGTTCCTCTGATGTTGTGACTGCTTGAAGTAAAGAAAGAGCAGCCTGACACGCAATTCTGGTTTCACTGCTGATGTTTACCTACCAGCATAAATGTCCAATGCCTTAAAAATACAAACACACCGCAGGGAGCACGCGTACAGCTTCAGGACTCGCTGGACCGGTTGATGCACTGATGCGTACACTTGTAGGTGTGTCCAGGAAAGGTTGGGGGTAAACCCTCATTAGTAATCTTGCATTAACCTCAAGAAGGTGTTTGACACTCTCCATGTCTTTGTTTCGCTTTCTCTTCGCAGGGTGGTGGCCTGCAGAAGTGGAAACCCCTAACGCAGTCACCAGAACCACAAAGGTACAATCCCCTTCATCATTCACTGGCATTTACCATGTCAGTTTGCGTCTTCATCTTTTCATTTTCCTCCTGAAATGATTAGAAGTGCACAGCTCCATCTCAGAGTGAAAGGCCCTTCATTCAAACAGTGGTCTGTAATGATGGTCGGCATTCTTATGCATGATATTCTTGAGGCTTGTCATTAATTTTTCATGTATTTTGCGGCCCCTGCATGAGACACGCTGCGCTGACGTCCCTCAGTCCAACAGGCTCTTGTACTGTATGTTCAGCTGTGACGTCCAGATGCTGTTGGACACAGAAGAAGTCCTGTGCAGCCTGCAGAGATATCTTGTTATGCAATTTAGATAAGGGCACACAGGAATCTAGAGTTGGACATAAACGTCTTGTTGAACTCCTCCTTGTGCTGGTCTTGCATTTTGAATTTTAAGTATAAAAATGCTGTTTCATTAATGATTCTTTAAATGCCATTATCACTCTAATCTGAAAATCTGATGCGTAAGCTATTAAATTGCATATTTATTCACTTTAAAGGGAAACTCCACTGATTTTACAGATCAAAATCTGTTCAGAGGACTTGCATATATGAAAAATTTGAATCTCTGGTTCTGCAGTAGTGAATGTGGTGAACCTCGCCCCATGCTTGTTTGTGAACAACTACACAGAAAACACACACATACACAGATTAACCTTTCTGGAAAAGAATTTGTAACATTATTATTTTCACTATTGAATAATCTGGTGATTATTTAATTTAACGCAATCACAATATCCTAGAGCTCAAGGTGACATCTTCAAATGTCTCATTTTGTCCAACCAACAGTTGAAAACAGAAAAAATGCTCAATTAAATTGACAAAATCTGTTTCTTTTCTCCAGAAAGGTGGTTGTCCTGGAGAAAAAAGAAGAGGAGACGTTTGGTTTCGAGATCCAGGTAAGAGGATTAACTGCGATATATGGGATAGGGGGATTTCCTAACCGCTCGAGTGCCATTTAACAGGATTTCCTTGATGGGCCACATCCCTGTCAACAGATGATGATACTTGAGTGACTGAAACATGTACATCTTATCCTGTAAATCTCTTAATCCGAACGTTTGCTTGCGCCGGCCAGGGTGAAAGGTCACACATCAGTCAAATAAGTCATTGATGCTAGTCTCATGACTCGAGAGGAGAGGAGATGGGGGTTTTTTTTCTCTCCCAGCATGTATTTTAAGCTGTGTGGTTTGCTCACACGCTTCCCTTGTTATACCTACATCACTGTCACCTGCTCAGCAGCCGAGATGCTTCACACATTTGACCTCAATATCTCTATGATCTCTCTCGCCATGCTCATTTCGTCCTGGAGCCTTGTCTCACAATGTCTGCTCTGTTATGCAGACCTCATTCTTTAAATAGTTTTCTGAAATGGTTAAGTGTTGATTTGAGTGTTTGTACAGTAATGTGGATATTGTAAGACTTAGTTGGCCAGTTCAAGTGTCTTGAGGAAAAGACATATTGTTCTATTCACGGATTTGGTGGAGGTGATACACCCTTCCTGTCCGGCCTGTGGCCAGGAGGAAGTGAGATCATGAGGGCCGGTTTGACAGTCGGCACAGAGAGAGAGATGAGTTAAAGACTCTTGTGTTTTCCTCCCTCTGTGCCTGCTATGTTAATACAGATGTGGAGCTGAGGATCCAGCATGTAAATGTGGTATTTGCATTTCAACAATATTTGCATGGTTATGTGTTTATCTTTCAGGCTGCTGAGAAGGAAGCTCACAGTGAGCCAGCAGCAAACACAGACAGGCTGATCTGAATCGTTGCAAATTTCCATAAGGGACGCTCATCCAAGTTGGATTCATGTTTTAATCGGAACTCTTGAATGTAACAGATGGAAAGCTTGATATCGTAACATTATTTTAAGAGACAAGACTCTTGTTTTGTGAGTTTCTCGACCTGTTTGTTGAGAAAGTCCCTGAGTTTCAGGCTCCCTCGGTAGCAGCAGGTTGACTGATGTGTTGCGTGACTGGAGGAAGTTTATCTGTTGCCTGCAGTGACCTTCTGCAGAGAGACCGTGGTGACTGAAACAAGGAAGAACATGCAAATACACGTGGAAGTAACAAAAACGTTCTCCAACACAACATAATATAAGATACATACAAGGAGGTGGTGATATATTGTTAGCTTATAACCATGTTCTCTGTTTTTTAAGCTGAACTGCTTTTTCTGAAGGTGTTTTGTGGAAGTAGCAGGTTTATAAAGTGGTTAATCTATTGAAAGTCTAATGTCCTTATGTACATTGAAAGAGTTATCTGTCGTTGTAAAAAAAAACCGTCCAGACTGGCCACAAAGACATCTCGTCCTATCAATGTAATTGATAGGGGACAAAATCCAATGTCCTCTTTTCTGTGCAAAAATACATTCCAGTGTTCAGTTAAAGATAATATGAGGCTCCTGCTGTCTAAGTTGGACAAATCAGGTGCTGACTGATTTTTTTTTTTTTTTTTGCTATGAATCCCTCTTTGTTCTTCCATGGACTGTGTTTTCTTGGTGGGGTGCAGCTGAGGGACAATACCCCAAAGAGGGAATTTTGTACTAAAAAGACTGTGAACTTTGGAAGATATCCTCTTGACTTGTGTAAGTCAGTCTGCTGAAGCATCATATTATTTTCAGCTGAACTTTTAAAGCCATTTATGCAACTTTGTATAGTATAATATATTTTTTCACAGATTATAGCTCTTTTGTCCCCCATCTCTTACAATGAAAGTATGTAAAGGAGGACCAGTTACAGAGTCCAGTAACCTTTTCAGTGCACGTATGGAGATGTCAGTACTGCTTTAAGACTTTGAAAAAAAATGTGACCCTGTCCTTCAATGTTACATGTTGAAAAAGTCTACCAGCTGTTTTCTTTTAATCAGACAATAAAAACTCTTAGTTTGCAGGTTTGCACCACATCTCTGCACGTGCAGTAATACAATCTGGATGCTTTTCCTGCATTGTCAGTCATGGCTATGAAAGACAATTCACATAGATAAAGGATAAAGCAGTATTTATCAACTTTTTCAGTTTCTGTTGTTCAGTGTGATTATTCTGTCTCCTTCAGACTTACGGCCTACACCATCAAGACCAAAACTCAGTGGAGATGTGCACCTTTGTGTGCAAGGTGCACAATGACAGCCCGGCTCAGGAAGCAGGTCTTAAAGTTGGTGAGTCTGTATTTTTAATTGAGCTATATCTAAGCCTGAAATGACCTGGAAAATATTTGTAATACACATGAAGGGAAGTGAGTGTGTGTGGAGGTTTTTCAGCTTGTTCTTTTTCTGTTTGCCAGCTGACATTTGTGTACTGTACGTCAACAAAAGCACTCATGTGTTTGGGCCGGTTGTTTAGGGAAGTACCAATCCGATTGTGTGCCTACGCATTTCCCTGTCAACAAACATCTAAGTGAGCAGCTATCTCAGCCAACACGTATTTGCCAGCTCCTCTCGCCAATGTGCCAGATAGAGTAAAGCAAAGACAACCTCCCAAATGCCAGTCTTGAAAGGAAGTGTTATTTTTATTTGGCAAACATGGCTTGTTTCCTTTTTGGTGCTTTTAAAGAAATTCCTCAAAGGTAGGAAGTGTGTGTTAATAAACCAGCAGTTTTCTGTTTTCATGAGTGAAGTGAAGAAATTATTGGTCAAGAAGAAGAAGCTCTGTGCCGACGAGCTCTACAGCGGTCAGGCGTTTTGCTTCTATAAATTGTCTTTGGTTTTTAAACTTGTGACCACTGAGTCACAAGCTGGCCACTCTCAGCATTATGTCTCCATCAGTGTATTGAAAAAAAAAAGAAGGAAGATGATACTCTCTGCTGCTGCCTCCTTCCTTCGTCCAACCTTCATGTGTATGTCACCTCAGTTTCACTTCCTACATTCCTCACATGCTTGCTCTATTGTTCCCTGTGTCTTCCTGCGAACACAGTGACTTCATTGCGTGTAGCCGATTAGGCGGTGGTTTTTGAAAGGGGAAAACAGGCTTTGTGCTGAAGCCTTACAAAGGCCGCTGTCACGCATGAGAGTTCACACCACATCTAATAAGTGCAGACTCTGGAGTGGAACAGCGTGACTCTCGCAGATAGATAAACACGAATGCCTTTAACATGTTGAAATAAACATCTTTCCATTGAGGTGACTGCAGTTCATTGACAAGCTGTTTGCCACGACTGCACATGCATGATTCTCCACATTTGTGTAGCACATGTGTCACAGTTTTATTTAGAATCAAACAAGCCTCAGATGGCTGCAGCTTGCAGTAATTTAAGCCACAGTGGATTGAAGTGCATCCTGACCTGATGGCCTGCTGGTTAACACATATTGTCTGTGTGTGTGTGTGCATGCGCAGGAGACACCATCGCAAGTGTGAACGAGGCCACCGTGGAGGGATTTCGGCACAAGGAGATCGTTCAGCTCATCAGGGCCTGCGGCAACACAATCAGGTACACAGACTCACAGAAAATGACTAAAGCTGTGAAGGCTTAGAACCGAATCATTTCAATCAAAATGTGTCGGTAAATGTTCTCAGGTTTTTAATGAATCAAAATCTGAATCAGTTTACTGCCAAGTAGGTTGTCATCTACAAAGAATTTGCTAATAATGATAACAATAATAAGAATGAAAATAGTAAGTAGAAAAATATAAAGATAGCAAGCAAGTACTGCAAACCTAGCAGCACAAATATAAAATGGAAGAATTTCTAAATTTTCTAACATTTCATAGACTAAAGGCCAGGTTATGCTTGGAAAGAACTGGTTGGTTTGATATCAGGCCATCACGGAAAGGAGCGAGACGCAACGTCGTTTAAATATGGAGATAACAGCACAGACTATTTCTTCTAGAAGACATTCATAGCCTTGCAGCCATATGAAAAGAGATGGAAAAAGTTGTGTCAGGAATGGAAAAAGCATCTAGAGAGAGAAGTTCAAATGTTCTCACCTCTGCACAGATGGCCAATCGCTGTGTAATGCGGGTATGAATGTCAGATCGTCAGTTTCGGGAAGTCACAGAAATGGTCAGGCACAGTTCCCCCTACTCAGACATTGGAAAGGTGTCAGGGAAGGGGGTTTCAGAAGCTGTTTGACCATCTGACAAGCAGTTCTGATGAAGCATAACTGGCAGCTTAAAAGTTTAAACATAATCAAAATGTCTTTTTCACTCCATGTGTTGCTGAGTGTCTTGAATGTCGCAGCCAGGTTTCAATATCTGGAAGTTGAGTTGAGTGCTGAGTGGGTGTTTAATGTGAACCACGCTCTCTTCCTCATCTTCCTTCTCTGCGTGTAAAAGATTAAAAGGACAACTAGTGAGGCCCTGTCTGTAAGCTACGAGAGCTGCTGCAAAAGAAGTGGGGTGAACCGCATCAGAGTGCCTGTGTAGGCGCGGACTTTATAGACTGACATCACCAAATTGTACTTACAACTCCAGCCTCTATAAACTGTTAAAGTGAGAACGAGATCTATAAGTCGGTCACCCACTCATGTGATTCAAAGGATTTGGCTTACTGAAGTGTCTTGAGTGGAAAGTGTATATGTTCCTTATCCTTCCCCCTCTCTCGTAAACCGTTTGACACCAGACCCCATCCCGCCACCGTCTTATGAAAAGAGCCTTTCATATGGTCGAGCTTGTTTTTAGAATAGCTGTTTTCTGCCCTTGTAGTCTCTATAAGTGCTTCCTCTTACGCTTATTAATTCTGTTGCGTTCTGGTTTTGCACTTAAAGGCTGGAGACGGTTTACAGTGACTCGATCCGAAAAGCGGAGCTGGAAGCCCGGCTGCAGTATCTGAAGGTGAGTATTTCTTTTCAGCGTCGCTGCAGCAGTTTTTCACTGTTTGTCAGCAGTGAGTCCGCCTGATTGTGCATTCCCCAGCCTCACCAACACATACACACACACACACATTACGTTACATGCTTGATATAGACCCCCTCCACACCTGTCTCCCCAGCAGCAGCACCTGTTGAATCAGCAGTTTCTCCAGCAGGCTCACTGATAGCTGCAGACATTCCTGACTCTTAGCTGTTAAAAAGCTGCCTGTGAAGTGGCTCAAGTGAGCGTGCTTTCCCCCCAAGATTACAGCAGCTGTCCGGCTCTAATCCACGAGTGTGTGAGAGCTGTTACACAGCCGATTTCTGACATACTAATCCAACGTTTTGAAGATTAACGTGCTGCTGAACACACTGCATTTGATGTGCTCAAGATGAAAATGTTGGCAGATGTTGAATTCTCAATAAATATTATAGTATTATGTAGACTCAAAAAAAAAACCACTGACTCACCATAGGAAAAACTGATCAATCATGTTCATAGTGGTAGTAGTATTTGGGAATGCCCTTTATTATGTCATCTTCCTGTTTGTTTTACCCTGTAACTCCTGTTATTTGTCAGTGCATTGAGAAGATTCCCCTTTATTCAAAAAAGTAATTTAGCATTTATTTGGCCAATGCACCTGCAGTGTGAGCTCTGATAATTTGGCTTCTTAGTCATTTTCTGTTTCAAATAGTTATATATGTAAAGTTTAATTGTCGCACCTTTTGTAGCATTATTTTTGATTGTAAACAAGTTACTTCCGAGATAAAGATCCCTTTTCATGATTTGTTCTACGGCCTGTTTGTTGTGGTTTTCATTCATCATTTAACATTATCTCTGTCTTCCTTTGTAGCAAACACTTCATGAGAAGTGGGATGAATATCGGTCATTGATGGTGCAGGAGCAGAGGCTTGTTCAAGGTAGATCATCTATGAATTTTTCTTTTTAATTCAATTTGCTTTATTTCACTAGGGTAATCCACTGAGACTCAGCACTGCTTTTACATGCTTGTACGTACATAAAAAAACAAGTATTAAAATATATGAAAGTGTCCAAATTTCCAATCCTGCAATCATTCATTTTGAATAGTTTTTCTGGGTGTGTTCTTTTATATGATTAATAGCAGATCAAACAAACATTATACAAACAAAAAAACACATGAAGAACCAAGAAATGCCAGGTGCTCTTCCCAGTTTGAATTGTTACAACTATGCTTGTAGTCCACTATCCAACCTCTGCCCCTCTTTCCTGCAGGTATAGTAATGAGTGATGCTGCAGTGTACGAGTCCCTGGAGTCAGCTGGCGTGTACGGCAGCCTCGGCACTCCCAGCCCTGCCGTTCAGCGAGCCCTTCGCTGCACCGGCAGCACCAGCAGCAGCGCCAGCTTTCTCAGCACAGCCACCGAGGATGACCCTCTCTACCAGACCTGCCTGTACCAGGCGGATGGCAGCGTGGACTCAGACGACACCAGCACAGACAAAAGGAAAGAAGCACAGAGGCAGCAACGCCTCCGACCGGCCAGTGAGCTCTTCACGACAGCCAAGACGCAGCTGACTCGCAGCGCCAGCACACGCAGCTACATGAGGGGGTCTTCGTCGTCGTCGTCCACCTCGGTTGAGAAGCAGGGAGGATTCAACTCGCTGCAGAGGAAGCCCAAACAAAAAAGCTTCCGCAGGCGCCTCCTCAAATTCATCCCAGGCTTGAACCGACCGCTGGAGGAAGAGGAGAGCAAACTGTGAGCAGCAAACAGCCCTGTTGACCTAAACTTTACAGAAAATAGACCCAAAGACTTGAAGCACCAGTGATCGTCAAACCAAACTGCCAAAGAAAAAAAGTGCAAGCAGCCACAGTGAGTGAAGATACAGAGACCAAAGTAATGGCTCTGCAGTTGCACCTCTCCATGTTGAATGGGTAGACCAATGAACATTTGGCTAATTTGTGTAGCCCTCAGTGTTTCATGGCTGTACATAACTTCTGTTTCCAATAGTTTTGTTCTTTAAGTTATTTATTTATTTCAACATGTGTCAGGTTTATGTATAGAATGAAGGATTTTCCAGTTTTTACTGCATGCACCCACTTTTATTTTGACAGCTGAATAAATGACCCATTGTGATTGTGCAACACAACAATTTGTAAGTTTAATATTACTTTAGATGTTTCAGATTGATCCTGTTTTATTTTTTTTCACCTAAGTCACAGTTCCCTATAATAAAAAATGTGGCATTTTCAGATTTTATGCTCATTATTTTGTGCAAAACTTGCAAGAAAAGCTATTTTGTTCCACAAGCCGCAACTGTTCGTGGGAATCGTAGCTGCCAAACTTAAATTAGTGCTCAGACCTCGAGTGTACACACATTCTGTTTCTAATTTCCCCAGTGGAGATGTGTCCTGCTCCATGTGATGCTTTTAAATAGAGTAATTCTTTATAGTTCCACAACTCTTCCTCCGTGGAAGAATGCTATCACCCGAGTTCAGAGAGTGAGTTTCATATGGTTTGAGGCTTTTTGTAGTGTAAGGTATCCAGAATGGAGACTGTTGTATCAGCTATGACACAGTTTATTGTTTGGAGAATAGTGAGGAATGTGCAGAGAAAAGGCATAACCCAAAATTCCAAACACAACCGCTTTCTTTCAGCTCCTGCAGGCAAATGCCGATTCCTCTTCTTCCACGCTCCCATATTCCCATGGTGGCCTCAGTTGTCCAAGAGCTCACTGGGTGTGTGAGCGTGTGTGTTTCTGGGCGGGGGTTGCTTGGAGTCTTTTCATTCCTGGATCCCAGCTGACCCATGAGGTCATGGTGGTCACTCTCTCCGTTGGCTCGGCATTGATCCCTTTTGTCCTCTGCCGCTCATTCACAGATGCATCAGGAGTGTTGATGATGGAGAGCGATGGTATGTGTTATGTGCCATGTGTTAGAGCCGAACCCTTTTCATGCCCTTGTCTGACTGTTGTGAGCATGTTAAGGAGAAGCGGGGGGGTTGGAAAAGACGCTGACATAATGGATTGTTATGCAAGCTTGCTGGTGCTTGAAACATGGGTTGAGAGCGAATTAGCTAAATGCATAACGAGGGGATAATGATTCAAGATGATGGTACACTAAAAACAATGTGTGAAAGGGCTATTTAACAGAGGTAGAGGGCCCAAACAAGAAGGGTGCAGTTGGTACTCAGTAATTAACCCAGTGGGAGGTAAGTATGGGGTGGTGGTTAGTCAATAATACGGTTGCGAATGTTTGCATGTCGCCCTACTGCTAAAGCACCACTGTTGATTCAAAGACTATGTGGTGAATTTCTTTCGTCCGTGCAGCAGTATGTTTGAGCATGAACTGCAGGCAGGCTGCTTCTTTTGCTGTTTTTCTACTATTTTAAATAGAATGAACTTAAATTTTTTTTTTTTTTACCATCTCTATGTTGTTGCCAGAATGTATGAAAACTATGTTCAGAAAATTATAGATTATAGTTTTTTTCTGCGATGGAATGTTAGACACCAAAAGCCAAACTCAAACACCAAAAACTGAAAAAGCGTGATCAAAAAGGAGTTCTCAAAACTCTTCATACGATCAACAAAATGACATGCTGGTGACAGCAAAGGGCAGACAAAACACTTTTTTCTCCATAGTGCACAAGATAAGATAAACCTTTATTCGTCCCACAGTGGGGAAATTCACAAGAGTGTGTGTGTGTGAGGGAGAGGAGGGAGCAGGAGCAGAGCTGGCCTCAACTCTTCATCCAGAGTCTTAAGTCTTAAGTTCAAACCTGCAGTCATTCTGTGTGAGAGTGCAGAGCTGCAAATCAATCACTTTTATTATGGATTACTCTGATGGTTATATTCTGGATTAACTGATTAATCTTTTTGTGAAGTGAAAGATTTGAGCCATCAAATCATCAAATATGTTGTCCAAAACCCAAAAATATTCAATTTATGATAATGTAAGACCAAGAAAAGCAACAAATTCTGAAATGTAACCACATGTAACCATCAGATGTTTGGTGTTTTTACTTGATTCATTTCTTGTCGATTGACAATTTATCAACTAATCACTGCAGCTCTAGTGGGGTTAAAGGAATCTGAAAATAAAATTAACAAACTATCTTAGGTAAGCAAAAGAATGACTTTGCCCCATGAACATTACAGAAGCTGGAAATGTCCACTTCACGTAAAGGCCAAAAATACAATTAATTTTTAATCTGATATCTGTGCAAGTGGGATGTGAGTGGGTGTGCATGAGTGTGTGTATGTGAAATGTTACTTTTTGGGTCTAAAATTGTTGAAGTGTTTTGGGGGTTTTTTTGTAAATTTTGGAAAATGACATCTTGACATCATCAAATGACAATCTTAGGCACTTTGTTCACTGTTTCATATCTTGCCTTTCATTTACATGAGGTCACGTCATGTCTACTGTAATAATTTTCCATGTTAGACTAAGACTAGACAGACTTGGTTTTCCAAAATAATTTTCCAACTTCACAAAAAAAAAAAAAACCCTCACCAACTCATGTATGTAGTAGCAGCAGCATGCGGCCTACTGTATGTATGTACTGTGCAGCTATATTAGGAAGGGGGAAAATATATTGTAAAAATAAATTTTGGATTGCTCTTGAGCAGGCACTTAAAGAAGGAGAACACCACTGATTTTACATATCAAAGACTATTTGCAGGTCTTGGAGAGTACTGCTGCATTAAAAAAAAGGTGGATGAGCCTTTGGTGTCTCCAGAGGCAGCTGCTTGAAAGGTGATGAATTTCCTTGAGTGATGTCACTTGAATCAGCGTCGTTTATGGCTGAAGACTAAAAATAAAAAAAACTTTTTTAAAAAATGAAAGAAATGTGTGGGTGTGGAGTTAGAAAGAAGTACTCAAGTAAAGAGAGCTGTGTGAAAAGAATCAGAAATCATCAGAAGTTAAGTGAATGTATTTGAAATTTTGGTCACTGGATCTTCAGTGTACGTCGTACGTCTTGGTCCAGTCCTGTTACTGACTATCAGTGATGAGAAATGAGCTTCAAAAAGAGGAAGCAGGGCCTGTGGGATAAAGTTGAACCTCTGTGGTGAAACAGCACAGACCAGAGTGCTGTTTCTCAAGCGTGGCGTGCGTCACAGCCTCTGACGGACCGTTAGTGCCTCTAGTCAAATGAATGGATCAGGGCAGATGTTCTTGCTGGCTAAAAATAAGGAAGCGGTTGTATGTTTGTGCTCAAGGCTTGCTGCATTTTTACAGATATGCGCACAAAAAAGACACCAGACAAAGCCACAAATTTTAGTCTCATGCGAGAAGTAAACCTGTTTGAAGCTGAAATATCACTTTAAAGGGAAGTGTTGGGTGTCAAAAAAGTGTGGGTGGCCTGTGTGGCATTTTGGAGTTGTGTCTGTTGTGTTTGATAGATGGATAACAGCCTTAGTGGCCTGTCGAGGCGCAGGATGTGGGTGACACATGTGCCGGAAATCCACCATAAAGATAAGAGACTATAACTGACTGCAAGGTTGAAAAAAAGTCAGTATCATATGCATGGCATTATCTCCATGTTTGTCTGTCAGTGTGTGTGTTTAACAAAGAGAGAGAAGACATGCAATAAAATAAGCGAGCACCACACAAGACTGGACACCTGCCTCGTGAGACAACAGGTGTGAATTTAAGAAGAGTTCAGGGTCAAATTTAAAAACTCTATCATTTACTTAAATATATATAAAAAAAAGAGTTTAGTGCATGTGTCCAACAAAAGGAAATTGTCCAGAATGATTTGGATGACAAATCCAAAACCAACAGCCGTCACTTTGAACAACTACAGTATCTGAACACTTGAATAAATACAAATTGAGAATCTCTCTTTCTAATCTGCATGTGAGATAACGATTCTGCATTTGGTTTCCCAGCAGCAGCAGCAGCAGTGAGCTGATACCTTGAAGGTTAGATTGTCTCTTTGTGGCTTTAGCAGCCTCTTTCCTGAAGCTGCTGCTCATAATTTCCACCCAACAGGTTGTTAATGGACAGCTCAGTTGTGCAGGCAGAACTTCTTTTTCAGGAACTGGACTGCTGTATATTTTATCAACCCCCAGACACAGCTCATAAAATGTTTTCCAGTAGCTGCGTGAGTACAATGAATCCAAAACCACATTTCTACATACAGTGGTACTTTATTATGAAGATTCATACAGATATAAAACTTGTTTTATGGCACTTATCCGGGTTGTTTTCTCCTGACTAGATCCTTCCTTACGTTGTATTTACTCCCAGATGTACATCGCTTTGGATAAAAGCGTCAAAATTGTAGAATTGTAAAAATAACAGCTTGCATGTAAAAGCTTAAAGGCCCTGAAAACATGTTTTCTCAATCAGCTTCTTATTATGAGTGATGCGGTTGCCATTTTCTGCCCAAGTTTTTGGATTATTTTGCACAAAATTTGTATTATTATCTGTATTTAATATCTGTATTTGTGATTTTATTCCATACGTGTCCATACATCTTGCCAGTTTGAAGTTGGAGTTCCCTTAATGTTACGTGCTGTGTTTCCATGCACCAATCAAACTTCAGCAACATTCAAGTCAAAATCTGGTGACAGTTGTGTGGTTTGTCTGCAAATGTTGCCCGGCACGATCAGTGAAATCAGATCAAATGACACCCACGCAGTCCTGATGAAGCAGATAAGCTGGGTGTTAAACTTTGAATAAATAATAGCTGAGGATGTTTTTCCTCCAAACTTTTACTTTAATAGTTGGATATTGGATATTTGATAATTGGATTTAATGTCATAGACAAATATAAGTTTTCAGCAGCTTTAACATGCATCAGTTGGCAAAATAAAACCAGATATAGTAGGTTATGGAAATGGTTGGGCTTTATTGTTTTTCTGGCTTGATTGAAAGGAGAGTTGAGGGTCATGAAGGGTGTCGAGTCTTGCAGAATGATAAATTAAACATAACTGAGAGAAGCTCAGTCAGCAAAGGCTGGAGAAAAGCTGCACTGAAAATTAATGGTAATATGTTGGACCCCTGTACTGGGAACTATGGGTTTTAACTGACATTTCACAAATTTTACAAATGATGATCAGTTTACTCGTCATGAAAATAGTTGTGCATTGTCTTCTCTGATTCTGAAGATGCTTTTTTTAAGTCTGAGAAAATAATACGTTTCCACTTCCTGTTCATCATCTCGCCATGTGACAATCTCCAGTTACAGAGCAAGACCTTAAATGACTTCTCCCACCCAACCCATCACCCACACACACAGATGCAAACACACACATACTTCCATACCCACTCCTGTTTAAGTGAGTGACAGGTGTGAAAGTCTGTGTCACTCAATATGCTTTTATTTCCCTTTGCTGCTCAGATGTCAGATAGTCATGACCATTTAGCTTTAATGCCAGCACACAACACAGGAAACACAACAGCTGCATGTGGCTAATCCTCGTATAAATTCAGGGGGGAATGAATGAATCATTTGTTTACTGTTGATACTGTTTTCATAAATTAGTTGGTAGCGAAAACATCCTGAAGTGGTGCATCATGGGCTCAGTCTTAATACAACACACATGTTCTCTACATCTTTCCTGTCCTGCTTATCGGAGCATCAGTGATACAGCAGATCTGAAACATATCTGAGGATCTGGAAGATTAACTCTGGATTAATCCTAATCATTTACAGGTTATTGTCTTGATTTGAGGTCTCTGAGATGGTTTTTATTTGTGATGTGAAGCACGTGGTGTCGCAGTTCTGCCTGCCTCAGTCATGCCACGTCTTAGTCCTGTCAGCCACAGTCCTGTCAGCCACAGTCCTGTCAGCCACGTCTCGGTTCTGTCATGTTATGTTTTAGTTCTGTCTGCTTTAATTCCACACCCATGTCACAGTACTTTTACACTGACCCCGCCTTTACCTCACCTCACCTGCCAGCCACTCCCACCTCATCTCACCTGTGCACCCAGCTGTATTCATTTACCAATCAGCACTTTATAAAAGCCACTCCACTTCACTCTCACTTTGCCAGATTGTCTTTGCATCATGCCAAGACTCTCCAGTATGCCTCATTAGACTTATTCTCTGTTGCCATATCTGTCTGCCTTTGATAGACCTGCCTTGTTATATCCTGGGATTCACCTCAGCCTTCTGTTCCTCATCTGCCTCTGTGTTCCTAGTTTTTGTCTGCCAGTCTCTGTGGCTGTTTGGCGTTTCCTGACGCTTTTTTCCGTCTTGTCCACTCGTTGCTCTTTGAGTCTGGTCAATACCAACATAAGTTATTTCTGGAAAAATAACCTCCTGTCTGGTTTTGGTGTGTTGTAATTGAGTCCTACCCCACTCCCCATTAAATGTAGCCTAAACAGTGGATGTACAGATGGTGCATGACAGGCCTCAAATTGAACGTTGAAATGGTTCCTCTTTTTCATGATGGTTTTATGATGTTTGAGAACATGAAAGTCAGATAAGGAACCACCTGCCAATGTTACACACACACACACACACACACACACACACACACACACAGAAAGAGAGAGAGAGAGATACAGAGAAAGACTAAACTGTCTCAAAGAAAGATACTCAGTAAATTTACTTATCCATGAAGAAAAATTTCTACTCTCTTCCTCTTTCTTTTTCTGTCTTTCTCTCTGCACCTGTAAGGGGAATTCCCTGCACTTATAAGGGGATTTTTATATAATGTTTTAATCCAGTATTGTTTTTATTTTATTCTGCACTTTATTTTACTACTGACCTTTGGCCTAATTTTGTCCTAAATTAATCTAATCCCTTTAATAACTCCTCAGGATTAGTCTATCTATCTATCTGTCTGTCTATCTGTCTGTGTGTCTGTCTGTGTGTCTGTCTGTCCATGATTTCGAACTGCGCTCCCATCAATGCATCTGGCGAATGTCCACTCTCTGGCCAACAAAATGGATGAACGGCTGCTCCTCAACAGAACAAACAATGACTTTGCAGATCTGCCATCCAGTGCTGTACTAAAACCTGGTTGGGTCAGCACATCCTGGACACAACACTACACCTTACAAGTCTTCAGAGTGGACCACTGGTGGCAACCAGAGAAAACAAGGTGAGGTCGAATGTACTTCCACATAAATGAAGGTTGGTATACAGATGTCACAGTGTTAAAGAAATCATGCACTCCTCACTTAGAGACTATTTTCCTAGACTGTAAAGCTTTTTATTTACTGTGGGTGTTTATTTGTTTATTCTGGTTGGCATTTACATTCCACCTCAGGCCTGTCTTAATGAGGCGTTACAACACCAGGACCTAAAGTGGGCGTCCAACATAAACTCCATCATCAAAAAGGCCCAGCAGAGGATGTACTTCTTGAACTTCCGAGTCACAACACCTGGCTGAACAGATAACTAACATGGAACACAAACATCCAGACTCCCTGCTCATTGTTCTTTAACAAAGCAAACTTCAGCCATGAACTACCAAAATCCAGACTGCAGGGATAATAGGTGGAACATTACTCCATCACATTAAAGGAAAGGAAACCTCTCACTCTATCCCTTGTGCAGCTTTGGGGCTCTCTGATCACTGGTTCATCTTCTTCCAACTTACAGGCATAAATTAAAATCAGCTAAGTCTGTAGTCAAGGCTGTGAAGAGATGGACCACCCAGTCAAAACTGGAATTACAGGCCAGCTTTGGTTGGAGGATTTTTCAGTCTGCTGCTACCGATCTAGATGAGCACACTGACACTGTGATATTTTACATCAGTGTTTGTGAGGACGTGTGTGCTGACTAAAACCTTCTGCACATACAACAACAAACCCTGGTTTACAGTTAAACTCAGGCTGCTTCATCAGGCCAAGGAGGAGGCCTACAGAGATGAAGACAGATTTCTGTACAACCAGGCCAGAAACACACTGACAAAGGAGATCAGAGTAGAAAAGAGGTTCTATACTGAAAAATTAAAAAACAGGTTTTCAACCAACGACCTTATGCCAGTGTGGAGAGGTCTGAGGTACATCACCAGCTATGGGAAACCATCCCCCTACATTGTGGAAAGCCATCAATTCGCTGAAGACCTGAATGTGTTTTACATCCTGCAACCCCTTGACTCCCCAGGGACATATGTGAAGATCTTATTTGTGGACTTCAGCTCGCTGTTTTACACCATCAGCCCAGAAGTCCTCCTTGACGACAGCCAGCCTCCATCTATCACAAACTTCTGGACCAACAGGAAGCAGCAAGTGAAGCTGGGGAAAATCACATCCAGCAACAAGACTATCAGCACTGTGTCTGCTGTGGAAACCTTCAGGTTTCTGGGACAGTCTCGCAGGACCTAAAGTGGGTGTCCAACATAAACTCCATCATCTAAAAGGCCCAGCAGAGGATGTACTTCTTGAACTTCCGAGTTCAACCTGCATCTGGAGCTGCCGATCCAGTTCTACACTGCAGTCACCCAGTCTGTTCTCTGTTCATCCATCACTGTCATTTTAACCCACTTGTGGGGTAATAGTAGCTGGGGTAAAAAAGAAAAAAGAAAAATTGAATGAGAGAAATCAAAAACAAAAATGTTGACGAATAGCTGGAAAATGAATCGCTGAAATATTTTATTGCCTAAAAAACAGACCCGTTTCACTTTTGACCCAGCATGCATCTAAAGGTTAAGGACTGAATCCCTGTCATAGAAAATCTCTGACAGCTGTGAGTGTGAGGGCAGAGTGTACACACAGAGACAGAGAAAGCCCTCAAATACAATGGCAGGAAGTGTCATGGGGTTAAATGTTTAATCTATGCAGTTTGGAACCTTTTCCCAGAAATTGTAACAGTTAAATATTTGAGTTAGATTATTTGCCAAAGTCATTTTTCTCACTACAATAAAGCGTCACAACTATAGATTTGAGTATCCACTAGTGTCTGGGGCAATGTGCAGACCTTTAAACACCCACACTCGGGTTGAAAGAACAAGAATGGCGACAGTAACTTCTTCCTGTCTCCAAAGACAGGAAGTTCTGGGGATCAGCCTGTTCTGACGTCTTTCTTTTTTTTCCAGGGAACTCTGAACAAACACAACCACCACGTCCACACTGACTGAAGAATACAGCAGAGTACAGCATATTGTCCTCATCTCCCACTACGCCGGAGCAAATGAAATCAGCATGCCCGTCTGAAAGCTCAGGCTGCAGCGCAGGAGCGTCTGGGCTTCAGGAATGCTGTAAGCTGTGCTGTTTGTCCAAGAGGAGAGAGGATGTTGACTCACCGGGGTTTTTTCAAGAGCTCCAGGAAAACAGAGAGGATGGAGCTCAGAGATACTGTACCGGCATGTGTTCCCAGAAAACATTATGATTGCAATTAGCTGAAATTCTGTTTTCCTAGGAAGATGATATTCTGCTTTTGTTTGACAATACCCTACAGAAAAGTCTTAAACAGCCCCTCTTCCATGTTAAAAACGACCTGAAATTCATACATTGTGTGGTCTGAAATGAGTTCATTTTCCATTAAGTTCAATAGTATTTCTTATTTATATAGCACGTGGCTACATAGTATATAGATGTATACGTGCTTTTATCTAACGCTATTCAAAATATTCTCACTTTCTGCCCACACACACTCCACCTCAAAGTCTTTCACTCTCAATCCAAGAAGGTAGAACTGACTCATCTGCGGCGATGATACCCACACATACACTTCATATTGAGATTTTTCTTTTTTTGTTGAGGGGGAAGGTGACACGCGAATGACGACTATGAAAGGAGACACTCCGCAAGTTGTGATGTCATACTGCTAAAACTACTGCAGCTGATCATTATATTTCTAAACAAAGTTGTGGACAGGAGGAAGTTTGCACGTCTGTCTAGTCACTTTGTGGTTTCTCGGTTTCTGCTTCTTCTTTCTGTTTTTTCCATTTGGTTTTAGATCTCATGATTTCTAGACTACATCTCACAGCACGTTTTCTTTGTTTTCCTCAACAAGTCCGATCATTTTAGGGCTAAGGTCATTTCAGCGTTGTGTCAAAAAATCTCCCTTTGCGTTTCATCTTTATCACCCATAGACCTGTAATTTTCACATGACTCACTGTTTCATCGTTTGGTCCATTCATTTTAGTAAGAGAGCACTTTGTTGGGCTGAATTCAGCACCAAAACAGAAAGTGACTGTACTCTGCATGCTGATGAGACTGGGGAGTCTACTGTGATTTGAAAAGAGACCAAACATAAGCACATTGGGGCAAAGCTATTATCCATTTCCAGTTGAATGGCAGCTGTGGTTGTAGCAGCTGACATTTCTCTCCCTCACCCTCTACAAGTTTCTTCAATCCCTGTCTAATACTGACAAGCCAGGCTTTGTATTGTTTGGGGATTTCACTTGCATCAGTGCAATCAACCCCAGTGCGCACACAAACCCTTTATAAAGTCCCCCTGCTTACTCTTAAACAACTGGCTCCTGACCTTGAACAGGTCCAGGAAACTTTGAGACAATAACACCGCTATTTCATCCATGGATCGAATCTGGAAAAACAAGAGGAAATTCATTGAAGAAAAAAAAGTTCAAGATGAAAAGGGGCCAAAGTCAGCCAAGAGCCAATATGTGTGAGTCACTGATGGCGACTGTCCCAGGCTTGGAGAGGAATCAAAACAAAAGCACCAGCGGCCCACCGCAGCAGCCATGCAGGCCTGTGAGGAGATGCTTTTTAGAGGGAGTTCCTGGAGGTGTTCAGCGCTGCCTCCTTGCTCGACAAAGTGTTTGCTCATGTAATACTTCCTGTCTGTTTTCCTATGGGACCTATAGGAAAACATTCACCCACCCTCTGCTCAGAGACAGCAGCAATGACCACAACCACAACGACATCCCCTGAAAACCAGAAGGAAAAAGACAGTAAACCGAGGTGTGAATAAAAGCAGAGGTGCCACCTGTGACCTCAGTGGTTTTTAAGCATGTATTTCTTCCAGTACATTTACTGTTGTATATTTGAGTATTTAAATTTGACTCCATTATATTCATTTGACAGCTATGGTTAGTTTTCAGATTTTACATTAAAACTTACAGTATAATTATTTGATAAAACAGACAGTGACGTGTTTGACTTGTGACCCTGTTTAGTATCTACTAGGTTTTAGATGTCTATGAGCTAAGCAGATCCACCAGAGAGGCATTCCCCTCCAAACCTCTCATATGGTTTCATTTAAATAACTGTTTGGGACCCTAAGAAGTAAAATTATCCCAGATGTCTTAAAAAGCACAGATTAGAGAAAAGTACAAAAATTGAATACAAATACAAATAACATCAGTATAAACCTGTAATATCACTGACAGAGGACATTTTTCTATAGAATGAGTTTGAATGCAGGACTTTTAACATTTTTGCATTGTTTTATTCGTAATTTTTACTTGGATTGGCTTCAGATTGATACCACTGATATACACTACATTCAGCAGTCAGTCATATTTAGCAAGCCAGAAAGTAAATAAATAATATCCCAAGATACCAAACTGCTCTTTTAAGTAAAGACGTGAGCACTTCCACCTCTGTTTTCACTTTTCAATTGTAATTCATCCAACACCTAAAACCATGTATTGTGCCCATATGCTCTATGACCTTGCCCCAGTGACAGTCCCTGAGAATGAACATAGTGTTGGTCCAGTCCAGTGTGTGTGGCCCAGTGTATGTGGGCAGGAATGTGAGAGTGGGAAGGCTCAAGGGGGGACATTCTTGTGACCTACAAACGGATGACAGAAAAGATTTTGTCCTCCCAGTTGACAAAGACAAGCATGAAGACAGAGCTCATTATTCAAAGTGGGCTGTGATGAAACGTCTGTGATGACAGCAGAGCCAGGCGTTGCGTCATTTTCACTTAATGTAATCTGGACGGAAATGTATTGTTCAACCCTGACAGCCACATGGAAAGTTTATCATGAGTTTGTGGAATATTAGTTTTGTGTAACTTAGGTCTGTTGATTCTGGTCTCTCACATTAGTATCTGTAAAGTATATTCAATGATGTTTTAAAGATTTTAAGCTGTGGTGGAATGTGACTAAATAGATTAGAGTGAGATTGAGTCAGATTACAATTTTTCTTTACCTTCCTGTCCAGCAAAAGCCATGTCGTTCCAAATTTGGTGATGTTTAATGTTTGTGATAAACTAAAGGATTTAGTATTTAAATTTACCATTTTAAAACCCACCTTGAATTAGGTGGAAAAACCATTATCACAAAGTTGAAAACAGGGCTGTTTTTCTGAGCTCGTGAAAAGTTGACTTTGTAGCGATACATGGTTCTTAGGACAGAAATGCAACAAATATATGATGATATTATAGAATATGATGCATTGTTGTAGATTCAACTACCCAACAGCATATAAAGTAGTTAAAATTGGCTCAACCATAAACATCTACAGCAGAAAAATGCAACATAGACATTAATGTAGCAAACTATTATTCTAAAAGCATCATATATAATATATATATAATTGTATAATAAAAACATGAAATTTACTGTTATGAGGTTACCCAGTCATGTCGGGATGCTGCTGCCCTCTAGTGGTGAATTAGTGGTTTCTATGCACAATGTCAATGGCAATGGCAAAGTGGAACACATCGAGCTGTAAACTTGGATTCTGTTCCTTGCACAGTCTCTCCCATGTTCCAGCAAGTATTAAAACATTTTTTCCACTTAAGCTAAAACATGAAAGTGATTTAAAAAACATTAAAAAGCAAAGAAAAATATCAATATTCCCCTCAAACTAGAATTTGTTAATAACTTAATAAATGTCCAAATCACATGGAAAGAAATTAGCGCATGTTGTTGAGGTATTCGTGTCTATTTCCTGACATTAAGATCCAAAACTTTTTTAAAGACTCAGGTTTTCGCAGCTTCAACAAATATTTATCTGTGAAGTGTCAGAGGAGACTCATAGTCAACACCAGTGGTGGGTAGTAACGCGTTTCATTTACTCCGTTACATGTACTTGAGTTTTTTTTTGATAAATTGTACTTTTAAGAGTAGTTATTTTGCAGAATACTTTTACTCTTACTCGAGTAAATTTGTGAGAAAATGTATGTACTTTTACTCCGTTACTTTAGGCTACATGCTTGTCGTTACATTAATTTATCTATAAATAAATTGAGATGAGCTCAGACGCAGCTCTGCAGCTCTCGGCTGAGGGAGACATCCTTAACCAATCACAGCAGCAGCACCGCAGGTGGACGGAGGTGTGCCCCGCCCCTCCACGGCCCTCCTTCACCTCACTGTAGCTCAAGAACATGGCAGAAGATGAAACGCCGGCCGGCTAACCCGGTGGTACCGGCCGGCTTCGGCGCCGGTTACGGTACTTTAATAAGCCGCAGTAATGTTATATGTCAACATTTCAGCCTCCAGCCGATCACAGTCAGTCAGTTAAAATTTCTGTTTTAGCAATAATATAAATATAAATAATAACATTTGAGATCATACACCGTCAAATTTGATGTTACTGTTTAGCTTCAAGCTAAACTCCTTTGAGCAACAGGTCAATGTCTCAGCTGATGCCCATGTCAGTGGAAACAGTTTAGTAACTAAGTAATAAATTTCATCTGAAGTTACTCACTACTTGAGTAGTTTTTTTACGAGGTACTTTTTTACTCTTATTCAAGTACTTATTTTTACGAGTACTTTTACTTCTACTTGAGTCATTATATTATAAAGTAACAGTACTTTTACTTGAGTACCGTTGTTGTTTACTCTACCCACCACTGGTCAACACTCAGTACTCAGTAACCTATCAGTTACCTTCAGCAGATTCTCACAATCCTTCAGCTGAATGTCAGCTCTGACCCAAAAGTCCACACAAGCTAAGCTGGTTAATGTGCTGCTATCAAACTGCTGGCAGCTGCTAAATTTAGAGTCTTCGGCTGTCCACTATCCCAGATACAGTCTTGATTTATGTCTGATTATATCATAGTTGATATCTAATCTGGTTCCTTTGAATGATTTCAGGTTTCATGTTGCAGATAGAATCTGTTGAGGAACATTTCAGCCACTGCTTTCACCAGATCAATAATTAGAGAACATTATAATTAAATATAATGAAAGAGGAGCCTTCAAACCTCTTATAGTCAGCTGCTTACACTAGGAGCAACACTTAAGGGGGAAATACATATAAATACTTTTCATTGTAGCTGAAGTTACAGGTTACTTTTCACATTAAGATTTTATATAAATAAAACACATAAGTTTAACAAATACAGTGGATTGTTACAGACTAAACAAATGGTTCCCAAACTTGTTTCTTCTTCGGAAAAAAATTGGCACTTGGCACCGAAGAGTAATTTCACCTCTAAATGTCTCAAATGGTTTCTCTCTTTGAGGCACACATGGGTTCAATTATACAATATTTCACAACAAAGCAAAAGTTAGAGAAACAACCAAAATATGAATACAAATTAGTGTAGCAGAACTTTTTTTCCTCTAATTAACAACCCTTCAAATTTGTGACCCTATGGAGGAGGCCTAAAATAATAATGTAATTTATGATAATACATTAGTCACAAGTGCAATGTTCTGTAGAATAACTAATTTTGATTTTGATATTTTAAGAACATTTTATTTGTGATTGAATATTTCTTACTTCTTGAACCCCTGGAAACAGAAGCTGACACAACAAGTCCATTAGTAGCTCTTCTGGAGCTATCGATCATATCCCACAGTCTTCCTCTGCAGATGGAGTAGAGGAAGATCGAGGAATGATTTCAATCTCAATATGTTTTGTACTGTTTGCTCTGCAGCACATGTAAAAGTATTCTCTCTGGTTCAGCTTTCTTACACTTATTGTAAACACTTGAGTGTGCAGTCAAGACCCAAAACAAACCATAACAACCTGTTGAGTTCAACTTGAATGTCATGCTCTCATGCTGCACCACTAGATGGAGCATGAACCGTATGTGCTACATCCTTCTGTTGGTGCAAACATCAGCAGAAGATTAGAACTCTGAAGGGACCACAGACATAAAGGATAAGATGTCACTTGCTCTTGTACTGAAGTGTCTGATAATAAATTGTCTGACAGTACATTTTACCTGCCACAGCCATTTATAACATAGCGGCTCTTTTATACACACAATATTACATTATATGCAATAATGAGTTGAACAAAAGGGATAGCAAAGTTTTTTGCAGAGGGGGAGTGGAGCAGGAGGATTTAGCTTATGTGACCTATGTGTAAAATATGAGATGTCTTTTATGTGTGATGTCGGATCCTCTTTTCATTTGAGACTGGAAAGTGGAACCTGAGAAGGACAGTGGGGACTTAAGCCTCGTGTGAGAATGTGGGAGTGACAGAAAACTGTCTCACATGTTTGGTCCGAAAAAGGGAAGAGTCACCAGGAGGCCCAGTCACGTTTTCGTCACGGACACAGCAGCTTCTGTAAAAATGTAATTTTTTTGGTCTGTAAATTCTGTTTTTTGCAACATATTCCATATTGTGGTATTGAAGGGGGCATACAGCATATCTTTGAGATTTCGTGCTAACTCTCCTTTAATTTTCACGTCTGTTTCAAAAAAGAAACTTAATCGATGAATTTATTTTTGTTTAATGATGTAGTGCCTTTCAATTAAACAGTGTGACTGGAAATGTGATTATACCAATGAACAGAATTCACTATATTGAAGTGTCAAAGCTTCCTGTATTGGAGGCAAATGCTTCATCCTGCTTATGCTTGTATTTAGATCAGAACAAACTGTCCAAGATACATTAGATATAATAAAGTTAGTTGTCTCCACTGTGGAAATACAAAACAGTGAAACATTAAAGAGAAAATGTGAATCAATCAGGGGAGAAACAAAATAAATGCAGATGCTTTCATAGAGAACACAAGTGTAAAAATATAAAAATGAAGTGAATCATATATTATTACTGTCACCAGATCTCAGGAATGCCAGGAATGGCAGCGTTGATTAGTCAGTCAATCCACCACTTTGATCCAGACTGAAATATCTCAACGACGAATGCTAATATTGCCATGGAATTTTTTTTCCAGACATTCAGGGTCCCCAGAGGAAATGTCCTACTGGCTTTTGTGACCCCCTGACTTTTCATCTAGCATCATCATCAGATCAGATATTATGTTTGTCCTTTGTGAAACACTTTAATTGTTTAATTATTGTTGGTCAAAATTCTGTTAATCCAACTCTGTTGTAGTTTTTGAGTTTGTCAAATTGTTTTATTCACCCAATCACACACCACTATTATTAACCAAATAAAGTGAGCCAAATATTCTGAATATTAGAAGATCTCAATCAAATGTTTTCCAGTATAACACCACCGCAAAGTAAAGCTTCAAAATCAAGTATAAAACTGAAAACTAAAACTGATATTTTTAAGTGAGGTAGCATTTATTACATGACTGCTGCATTGCACTGCATTACATCATACAGGTGTTTCTATATTTCAGAACCTTCAGTGTGCAAGAACAACTCCATAAACAATAAATATTAGATCAAATGCACATATGAATATAACATACAAGGAAAGGGAAATACATAGAGACTCACACATATACACAAACATGACTTCATATCATGTTACAGGGATCTAAACAATCCACACCCTGCACACCCCATAAAACCATCAGCGTGACTGCTCAGTATGAAGAAGGCAGTGGGGACAAGGTTCGAACCTGATGACCTCATACTGGAGTTCCACAATGTTCTACCCACGAAGCCGATGTTTTAAATGCAGAATATGAGTCGTGTAAGTCACAAATTTATCCGCAAGTCCTAAAACAGGCTCAATGCTCATAGATTGAGGCAACTATAGGCTATGTTTTCATCGCACTATTTCACAAATCTGTCTTTTGCAGCCTGGTGCACTGAGAGATTACCTTTTATCAGATACAGTAGCCTATATTAGAATTTTTAATGACATAATTAGCAGAGTTTATGTGATGACTCTCATTATTATACAATCTAAATAGAGTGTGTTCATACACTGACCTGTTGGTAAGAAATGAATGATACCACCTAACAATAAAATAACTAACCATCTCTGGTAACTTCCTATTCAGTGAATGAGGCTGTAAAGACTTACAAACACAGGGCTAAATTCAACAACTGATTACTGTGCACAAGCAGCTGAATCCTCTAAAGTTTGTGGATAAGATTCAAGGCACAACTAATACCATCATCTCTGCCTCATTTACATCTGTATGCAAAGTACCAGGGATATAACAGACAACTGAATTCAACAGCTGTAACTTTGTCCTGGCCGTAACAGTTGGAGCTTTTGTCTGTCTTTCTGATGAAAACACTTTGTTATCAGTGTCATTACAATGCTGATCACACTCATGGATTCCCCGCAGTTCTCCTGGTTGCTTGCAGATTTTAAATGAGATGTTAAGCAGGTGAAATCTCAGCAGAAATGAACACAGATGTGTTTTTTGTGACATTTCTGAACTGAAGAATTAGAGGATTTCTCCACAATGACAAACATCTTCTCAACTCAAAAATAGCACTGTGGAGGAGCAACAGGTGGTGGGTGGACTTCTGGCTGCGCACGTAATACATAACAAGTATGTGTGTGCATGTGTGTGAGAACAGTTGCACATAAAGGCCACATTTCTTGCATGTCAAACATCGAAACGTTCAAACTCTCACAACTTCTACACACAGATTACAACCGACACAATTTTGTCCTTCCAGCAAATAACTTGAAGTTCTTCTCTTTCATCTGAATATGCCCAAAAAGGAGATTCAAAGAAATGATTTTGTTGATATCACAGAATGTGCCCTGTGTCCAATAACCCAGATCAGATAGCCAGTGACATCAGTTTCTGTGCAGCAGGAAGGCCCAGCCAGTGTTGGCATGACATCACAGATGCCTGACCATTCACAGCAAAAAAAAAGTTTCAGTGGGAGGGTGATTCATTTCCACCACAGACTGCAACCAGTGGTTCTTGAGCCAACAATGGGTACTGTCCAAGAATTTAGTCTTGAAGATGATGGCAGCCATAGAACTCATACCTTGAACAGACTGAGGATCACCGTGCTGCACTCATCAACAAACAGCTGAGTTGTTCACTTTGTTAAAATATTCAACATGTTTTGAAATCATAATTTCACCGGATGTGTGTGTGTGTGTGTGTGTGTGTGTGTGTTTGTGGCCTGCTTCCTCTGTAGCACCAGATTAAAAGCTCTTTCTCCCATGAGGCCACCAGGGTGTTATGAATGACGTTCAGGGGCAGCGAGCACATCATTAGTGAGGCAACCAAACCTCAGGTGGAAAGAGAATTAAATTCAGTTCAGCTCATTTCAATTCAATATACTTTATTTGCCTCAAGAGGCAATTCAAGGCAAACAATTCATTTGCACACAATACAAAACATAGAATACAAAAATGATGAATTTAGAAAGAGTTTAAATACACAAGGATTAATAGCAATGACCAGTCAAATCCATCACCATCACCACAAAGGCACATATTATGTCAAAAAACATATAAAGTCAAAAGTGCAAATGCATTCATCTGTCCATACACAACTGACACTTTCTTGCATTGTGGTTGTTCACAATCCTAATGGCTTCTGGAATAAAAACCAAACTCCCTTCTATTTGTTTTACATATGGGCAACATAAAACACATCCCTGGTGGCAGCAGTTTACAGCAGTCATAGAGGACATGTGTGAAGAAGAAAAATACTGGGATCTTACACAGAGCCTGCAAAAAAAATGAGTGTGCAAATAAGTGTAGGTGAATGCTGGTGGTTAATATATACAGTATACACGATAAGCTTTAGAAAGCTCATGATCATCATGAGTGTAATAACTGGACTGCACCAGGTTGTGCCGATGGTAACGTGTCTAACCCCTGCCTTCTGCACACTTCTCTCTGAGCAATGTGAACAGTTTTTCTATGCTGGAATCCTACCTGGCCCCATAATTGCTGTGTTGTAATTTGATGAAACACAAATTCATTTGAGAACATGCAAAATAGAAGCAGAAAACTGAAATAACGAAGGTCTTACAACAAGATTTTGACAAAGGGAACCTCACAGCAGGCCCTGCCTCAAGGCCCTCATGTCATAAGATTTTGTGCATTTTGATGCATATTCCCAAATACTTAAATTGTACTGCTTAAATTAGCAGGGACGAGTTCACACGTTGTAAGCCTTGAAGTAAATCAACTACTTTACCAGCTCTCCCTAAAAAGATACAGGTATTTTTATCATCTCTTCTATGGCAAACACCAGATATATAAAAAAATTTTTAATGCAGTTGTTAAGCAATATTTCTTTGCACTTTTACCATAAGATAAAACATTTTCCCCTCCTTTTTTCCTCCTATAAATAGAAAAAGTCTAACCAACCGTGACTTCCTGTTTATAAATCATAAAATCACATTTTTCCACTTTATCAGCAAAACTTTGTTCTATAAAACAAAGAGACACTTGTGGAGAGTCAAATGATTTAAAATGGACTGTCACACTGGCAGCTTCGTCCTGCTCAAAATATCATGTTATATTCAGATTTATGAGATTTAATTCAACTGTCTATGTGTGTGTGTGTGTCGCTGCGGTTCTTCGCTGAATGCGCGTCAACGGAATCCCGGAGTGCGTCATCCGACGTCTTTTCTCTCTAACGCGTGCTTTGATTGGCCTGAGCCTGGAAATCTCCCCGCCCACCGCTGGGCCTTGTATGGAAACCTTTCTCTGACGTCATGGGTAGGCTGAGGCTCATGAGTATAAAAGCGTTGAGCGTCGACATGTGAGCGCAGGAAACTGGTGCTGAGTTGGGAAACACTGAGGATGACTGCTGGTCAATTGTGGAGTACAGACAGTTCAAAACAGCTATAGACGCGCCTGACAGGTAAGAATCATATTTTTAATACAGCTGAGTTGAAACAGCTTATTTTAAAATATTACAACTCCATTGAGCCCGACATCTGGGCATCAAAATGACTCTAAATCAAACAGAAAGCAGACACAGTTTCTATATTTATTGAGCAGACAGGAAAGTGTTTTTGCACAAATATATTTTATTTTGCTTTTTTATTTACATCTGTATCAAAATGAGCTGAAGTTGTAGGATAAAGTTTGGAAATCAAAGAGTTTTCTGTGGGTGACATGTGTCTCATATGTTGGCACTGTGCTCCTGTCTGAAAGTCAACCCCACCTACTGTACCTCTTGGCATGTGCAGCTGACCATATAGTATTTACTGCATAGTAATGTATGATAAGATTGTTTTAAGACTGTTGGGGAGCAGAACACTTTTTCAGGTTTTCTGACTAAAGCATCTAGTGCACCACTAAAGCATTATATGAAATTACATTATGAAATGGCCTTGAGGAGGGTCCTGTATTATTATTACCTCATCTTTAAGTCTGAACCACCAGACAACAAACCTGGGCCAGTATAATATTCCAGTGCATGAATACTGTACACAGTGCACGGACTCACTCATTTTTGCCTCAGGAACCCCCAGCAGGTTAACTGACCATGCCTTGAAGGTTTTAGCTGAAGATCTGAAAAATGAGCTTGTTTGATTCTGACATTTTTGATCACATCTTTGTCAGTCTTGCAGCCATGACTTGCATCCACCCCCAGCATGGATCTCAGCCCTGTGAGATCAACCTTGGCAACTCAGAGCTTCAAAACACGGACTTTATCTCCAGGATGACTGTCGATATGAGCAGTCCACGGGACCACCTCTCTACTGTATCGCTGCCAAGCATCAACTCCCTGGTGGGCGTTCAGGCAGGCAACTTTGATGCATATTCATGTCAGTTCACCGCTGCCCCTGCTCACATCCCTCCGCCGTCAGGCCATGAGACCCCCTTAAGGTTGGATGACCTCCAGGTTTATGGGTGCTACCCTGGAAAGTTCACGCTGAGTTACCCGGATGAGGCCGCTTCCCCTTCTGGGTCTGATTATTTTGGCAGCCCCACATCAGCCTCATCTCCTTCAACCCCAGGGTTCCAGAGTCAGCACACATCCAACTGGGATTCGGCCTTCGGGCCATACTCACCCAGTCGAGGATACTGGGCGGCAGAAGAGACCTCAGTGCCACATGTGCCATCTTTCTTCACTTTTGGTTCAGGGTCTGTGGAGGATATGTCTCATTTGGGTCAACCACACTTACGAGAGCAGGATCCTTTCACTTTGAGCCACAATCAGCAATCTACACAGAGTTTCCCTGCCTTGGTGATGGAGCAAGCCCGTAGCCTTGAGGGCACTGACCAGCTGGAAGGGAGCTTATCACCCAAGTTAAGGAGTCCCAGTGGAAATGAGGGCTGCTGTGCTGTGTGTGGGGACAATGCCTCCTGTCAGCACTATGGGGTTCGCACCTGTGAGGGATGCAAAGGGTTTTTCAAGGTAACAACATTTTTCTGTCTCTGTCTAACTGAATGTGTTGTGCCAGTCCTTGAGATGGGTTTAGAGTAATTCTTTTTATTTCACAGCGTACAGTGCAAAAAAATTCCAAGTATGTTTGCCTCGCCAACAAGGACTGTACTGTGGACAAGAGGAGGCGGAATCGATGCCAGTTTTGCCGCTTCCAGAAGTGTCTCGCTGTAGGCATGGTGAGGGAAGGTGAGTTCAGTACAAACTCAGATGAATGGTGGCTGAATTAGGACATTAATCTGAACTGAAAGTAACAGTTGTTGTCACCATCTTCACAGTTGTGAGAACAGATAGCCTGAAAGGACGAAGAGGTCGCCTGCCGTCTAAGCCTAAAGTCGCCCAGGAGGTGACAACAACTGTGGTGTCTCCAGTGAGCATGATCGCTTCACTTGTGAGGGCCCACATCGACTCAAACCCAGACATTGGGAAACTGGATTACTCCAAGGTAAAAAACAAAAACAAACAGAATCCCTACTTTTCAATTATTTTTGAATATTTGATTACACACTCTGGCATCTGCTGGAACTTTTCTGCTGCCTGCAATTTCAGTATGACAAGACAGAAGTCAGTCCAAATCAGAAAGAGGACGCAAGTGACATCAAACAGTTTTACGACCTACTCACTGCCTCCATGGAGGTCATCAGGAAGTGGACGAAAAGCATCCCAGGTTTCCCAGAGTTCTGCTCAGAAGACCAGGAACTGCTGCTGGAATCTGCGTTTGTTGAACTCTTCATCTTGCGTCTTGCATATCGGTGAGTGTAGCATCTTACATAACCTTTCAGATAGGTTTTGACAATAGCAATAAACTGTGACACTACACCGTTGCATTTCTTCATGTTTCTCATACAGCTTACATGTAATATCTTTGATGTTTTGCATAAATCAACAGACTGTGTGTTTGTTTTTCTTGTGAAGTTCCAATCCTGAAACAGACGAGCTCATCTTCTGCGATGGGACTGTGCTTCACAAAATGCAGTGTGTTCGAGGCTTTGGGGACTGGATTGACTCCATCTTGGAGTTTTCTCAAGCCCTCCATCGCATGAAGCTGGACATTTCCTCCTTTGCCTGTCTCACAGCCCTGGTCATAATCACTGGTAAGACCTTGAGTCATCCTTTAACATTATTTCACACATCTAACATTAGAAATATGGATCTCAGACTTAACCCACCCACCCCCAATTAAATCAGAATCAGAGTCACTTTTTCAGCAGTTTGCAAGAGGAATCTGGTTTCATTGGTGTGGACAACAGGGGACAGTTACACAACACAGAACAGACATAACAGGTGTATGACAAAATGTGATATGACCTTACGTAAAGTGCGGAGATGTAATATATCACAGCAGACTAAACATAACCACAGGTTCCCCACTGTGGGACGAATTAAGGTTTATCTTATCTTAAAGCCAAGGGATTGTTCCAATGTAGCCGCATTAACACCTCTGACAACAGTAGTGTGTGTCCACTTTAGCACTGGAGTATTCCTCTTGATATTTTCCATATAAAACACAGAATTGTGGTCCTTTTTATAGCTGATTAAAGCCAAGTGAGCAAACAGGAAATGATTATATTGAAAACTTGATAAATCCTATCAATCAGATTTGTCACTTCATTCAACATCATGTTTCAAAGTTTGCTCTCTGTTATTAGTGTGTGTTATTTAAAGTCAAAATAATGAAGCATGAGGCTCATTCTGACTCCAACATGGATCTGATTTTCTTCTGCAGACCGACATGGTCTTAAGGAGCCAGGGCGTGTGGAGGAGTTGCAGAACCAGCTCATCACCTGCCTTAAAGATCACGTTTCCGGCTGTGGCTCTGACTCTCTGCGGCCCAATTATTTGTCCAGACTTCTCGGGAAGCTGCCTGAACTCAGGACTCTGTGCACTCAAGGCCTCCAGCGTATCTTTTACCTTAAATTAGAAGATCTTGTTCCTCCACCACCGATTGTGGACAAAATCTTCATGGATACACTTCCGTTTTGAGTGTGAGTTGGGAGATTGACCATCGATGATATAAAATCTGGAGTTCATATGAGAGCCAAAGAGACAAGACTGATCAGTCATACTTCAGGTAGTATTAAGTGAAACTGCAAGAAGAAGAAGAATCCTAAGGGATTGCGCAGCTCCAGATGAAAAGGGCTACTTCTGTATTATAAAGTGAATGAGTTATACAACTTGCAGAAGCAACATATATGTGGAGCCATCACATAATGCTTTAGACAGGCCAGCTCATGGACCAAAAGGTGACTGTTTACATACAACAAGGTGCCATGAATAGAAACATTTCTGATGGAGAGAAGATAATTGCACTTTCCAAACAGTTACTAATTGAATGCAAACAATACCTGTGCCATCACTTCAAGAATGTAATGAGCACAATAATTTTGCTTTTTTGTAACAATCTTTCGTTTGGATGACTGTAAATTGCACATAAGTAATTGACAAATCATTATATTTCTGTTTATTTTAAACACTTGAGGTGCTTCAAAATGTTCAAACAAGAAAATTATTTCACAGGACCACTTTCCAGCCCCCAAAACTGATGTTTGGTGAGTCCACACTCCTCAAAATCCAAAGCATTAGTCACTCATCTCCAGTCTGCTTTATATTTCATGTCACCATATGTATTTGGTGATGACAAGGTAGATTAAACCTGCAGAAATATTCAGTATAGTATCATTCATGTCTCATGAATAGACATTGAGCAGCTAATAGTGTATACTGTGTATCATCCAGTACAGTCTTATACACTGGTCTTGTATGTAAATTATTTTTAATCTGTTTAAAACCTGCTGGTGTTTTTGCCACATGAACTGTATTCTGCAGTCAGCTGTTATTTTTACATACTAAGAGGTTATGTTTTACTGCCGCTAAAGATGAAATAAAATTTAAAACTGCATTTTCCACCTGCTTTGTCATCTTTCCTCAAAATATTTAGAGAAGTATATTGAGTTTTGTAGTTCACATAGTTGAGGTTTAGTTTGTTTTTGTTTTTTAAAATGTTCTACTTGTTCTTGGGTAGCAGATCTATATTCTTGTAAATTATAAAAGTATAAACACATCGACAATAGTCCTTACTTTATATAAAGTAAGTTAGTCGACTATTTATTCTTCCATTGTGTGGCAGTGCTGTGCCAGCAGCCTGTAAACCTGAGTAAAGTGTAACTTCTTCTTTTGGCAACAGATCAGAACGTACTGCTGAAAAATGTACCCCCGTCCACCTCCCTCCCAGTTATGTGCTGGTCTCTTTTTAGAAACTGGTGGAATTCCCAGTCCGGTCTCAAGTAACTCAGACTACTTCATCATTGTATAGTGCCACACTCTCATATGCATGTGTGTGTGTGTCAAAACATGAATGCACACCTTTTACAGCTTGAAGTGACTGTTATGGAAAAACTGCAAGTTGCAGCAATAAAAGATTTTTTTATAGATCAGTTATAGATTGCTCAGCTGCACCTGTTAATAGCACATGTGCCTCTATGATTCATTATAAAGGTCCAAAACAAGCAAAGTCAGCCAGAATATAGAGGCTCACGATCATGAATGATTAGCAAGACTGATTAAATCAATAGGAAAAGTGACCAAGCACAAAAAAGAGTTACCAAAGTTATAACCAATCATCGTAAGGGGGACATGAAGGTCTGTATCAAATTTCATAGCAAGCCATCCAATAGTTCTTGCGACATTTCACTCAAAACTAAAATCATAGTGGCACGAGAGGAAAAGTTCGTCACCAAAGTCATTATTGCTTCATCCTCTGTCTTACGAAAATTTTATGGCAATGACAATGGCAAAGTCAGAGTATACATATTTATCGGCTGAGAACCAAGAACTTGAAGCACAGAAATATTAAAGATATGTTTGTATGTTTGTAGTAATTTCAAATCAATGTCTCCATTACAGAGTTTGACCACCAGAGAGCACTGACAACTGTAAAATATCCTTGTCAGTGTATATATTGGTCATATTTCTTTAGCAACCAAATTTAAGGGAAGTTCATGTTATGTTAAAAAAAGAATTGTGGCCAAAATATTTGTGATCAACTTTTTTAAACTCTCAAATATTGATACTGCTCTCAAAAATCAGTTTGTCTTAATCCAGTCCAAATTCTTTATTCTGCAAAATGTTGGAGGTTGCAGGTTTAAGTGAAGGAACCATAAAAGCAACCTGATAATTAGACTTGTCTTTATTACCTCTGTCTCACTTAACTCACTCAGCCAGACATTGTGTTCGTGTTAGACGATTTCTTTGTAGATGGTTTCATTTTAAAGTTTATTTTTAGATTAGATCAGATTCAACTTTATTGCCATTGCAGAGAGTACAAGTGCTGAGACAATGAAATGCAGTTAGCCTCTAATCAGAAATGCAAAAAAGCAGTAAAGTGCAGAGTAATGTACATGTATAGAGATATATAAATAAAAAACAGTGAGGGGTATATGTGATTATACTAAGATAAACAATATGAAAGCACAGAGTATGAACAGAGTGAAATGAATACACAAATATATACAGCGTGTGCAGCAGTTACAGCAGGCAGTTACCTGGAAAGTATAAGTGTAAATATATAGTGTTGGTGTAAGAACAAGTCGTTCTAGTAGACATCATATACAGAATAAACACCTGGATATGAATACAGTGTTATAGGGTAGATATACAGTGGTATAATATGTATTAGTATGAGAGAACATAAATGAATAAAATGCAGGTGAGTGTATGTGCAGTAGTGTGGCAGTGATAGTGAGACAGAGGCAGATCTAGTGCAGAGACAGTCATAGTGCAAATATCTGGAGGAGGGTGTGAGTGAGGGGGTCCTCCATGGAGGGGCGAGGAAACCTAACCTACCTATCAGTAGCAAGTGGCACAGACATGGACACTGAGATAGTGGTTGCCATCAATTTTCTCTTGCTATTTTTCATGGCTGTAACTTGGTAGCTAGAAGGAGATGACGTCCCCATTCTTAACGCCGTCTGCTAAGCTCTGATTGATCAATGGCTTTTTCTAACCATTAATGAGCCCGACAACAAATTTATTTGAATCACTGAAAAATCCTAAATTGTGGGCAGCAGTTCAAGGGACTGGAACCAGACTACAGCCTAATAGGAAAGTTAAGCTCTTGCAAAGGTTTTGATGCCTTTTTCTGACTGCATACTATATGCAGTGCACAATGCATTTTGCCTGCTGAATGGTGAGACATCCTCTATAATGGCTAGAACATAATTTAATTTTTGGTTGTCGGGTAGGAAAAACCCAGAATAAAGCCATTTCTTAAATCTCAATCTCAAATCTTTCAGACCCTGTGCTGATCCCACAATGTCATAACATATTTATAGTGGTACCAATGGGGAATGATATGCATTATTCAGTGCATTGTGTTTTTATAGGTTCTCTGATGCTTATTTATCTTCACAAATACAATATAATCCAATATAATTGACAAACATTACACTGGTGCATTATGAGTGCATCTTCATTATGATGTTCACTGTGGTGTAGGGCCACATGTGGTTCTATCAATATGCTTCAGTGATGTGTAGATTCATTTCTCTTGGACTGAAGTAACTCTGATCTGATCTGATGTCCTATCAAACACTGAAGATAGACTTGAATTTAGAGGTAACTTACAGCTACACCATCTGTAGCAGCAACCAACTGGTCCCATGCTTTGCTTGAGTTACAAATTCTGAAATTCTCTGTCTGGTGTTGCAGCAGAACTTAATATACAAGTTAGAGGGCTTGATAAGCTTGCATATGTAGGACTTTTGCAACAAGAGTAGTTGGATGAAGTCAGCATCACTCTGATTACAGGACATAGTGTATGTGAGTGATGTTACACTGATAAGGTGGGCAGGGGAGCTCTCTTATGATCTACCCCTCAGTGGAAATTGGAGACAGCGAGAGTAACTTTAATGTGGTTTGTTTGAGTGGAGCATGACATGTCAGTGATACTAGAGGATCACAAGCTTCAGACAGAGTTACAGAAATAGAGGTCAGTTCTAGAGCACAGTGTCCACTACACATTGTGAGGGAGTCTTATGTCTGTGAGAATATGAGAATGTCACATTTAGAAAACAATATCAACAGTGAGGCTTTGGTTTCAGTTGCAGGTGACAAGCCATGGTGCATGCTTGAAACATGTTTGCAGAGTGTCCAGGAACTGGTGTGAACGTGATGAGTCACATCATCACATTGTTTTATACAGCCTATGATTGAGACCAGCAATGTGATTTAAACCCTCTGTTGTGTCACAGAGGAGCCCAAATAGATAGATGAAACAAAACAACACAACACAACAAAACACATAACACACTAAACAATGAGACATAAAACAACATACAGTGCAAAAACCAACATCCAGTGCAACAAAACAACATACAGCACAACAAACAAGTACCTAAAAACCACTGACCCTATGAATAATAATGCAGTAGTAGAGGTAGGAATGATGTGCAAGATTATGCAAAATGTTGTGCAAAGAACATAAAGTGACCAGATTCAGAGCAAACAGGTCAGAAACTATCAATAAACTACAGCATTGTGAGTCCAGAGTGTTCTCTGCCAGACTGAGCTGCAGAGTTAAACAGTCTTATGGCTTGTGGCAGGAAAGATTTCCTGCATCTGTCCTTGTGACAGTGGAGCTGAATCAGACTGTTCAGCAGCTGGTGGAGAGGGTGGTCAGAGTTATCCAGAATGGATTGTCCAATGTCCTCCAGTTTGTCCAATGTCCTCCTCTCCAACACAGCCTCGAAAGTGTCCCAGGATACACAGAGGCTGTGCTGGCGTCCTCTTCCTCCTGAAATCGATTACCATCTCTTTGGTCTTAACCACGTTCAGGTGCAGGTGATTTCTCCCGGACCACTCCACAAAATAATCCACCAGTGATCTGTATTCCCCCTCCTGCCCATTCTTAATACATCCAACCACTGCAGAATCATCTGAGAACTTCTGCGAGTGGCACGACCCAGTGTTGTACTGGAGGTCAGAAGTGTACAGGGTGAACAGAAATGGAGACAGAACAGTCCCCTGTGGAGCTCCTGTGCTACTCACCAGCATATTAGACAGAGTGCTGCCCAATCGGACAAACTGTCTGTCAGGTAGTCAGTAATCATGAAAAGAATGTAAGAGTGAGCTATCTAAACCAGCAGCAGGTATCAGAAATCACTGGATTTTACTTGACTTGAACTTTCAAATGACCAACTGGGCTCAAAAGTGTCCCTGAACAAACATAATTAATTCAATCAAACATTCACAGGTCAAAATTTTCAATCTTTTTTTTTTTTTTTTTTTTACAATTTTGTCTTTGTACTATAACATTATAATAATTCTTTGAAACCAGTGAAAATGGTCAAGAGAGTCTGAAACACATGGATTTTGAGCTGCCAAGCATGACAAGAAGTATCTGTTGCTCTCTTGACCGTGGTTACCATCTTAGTTTAGTGTGTTAGCCTGCTGACATTTGTGAATTAGCACTAAATACAGCTAAGTGCAGCTGAGGCTGATTGGAATGTCATTCGTTTTGCAGATAATTTGCTACAAACCACATTTAAAATTTTGACCAGATGATATCAAATTTATATCAAAAGGGAAGGATTCACAAAAGTCATTCACCAAAGCCATGCTCATCCTGAAGTGGGCATGAATGTCTGAACCAGATTTCATGGCGACCCATCAATAGCTGTTAAGACATTTCACTTAAAACCACACAAATGTTAACCTCATGGTGGCACTAGAATCATGGGCATCATCAAAGTCAGTCGGATTTAATCTTCTTGGAACCATGAATACTTATACAAGATTTCAACCTGTCCATCCAATAGTGTCAGCCTGGACCAAAGTGGCCAGACTGACATTGCCAGCTGTTATTATTAGACTATAATCTTAGATTCATATTTAATGCAAAGTGTCATATCATTGTTAAACATTTTGAAAAGCCTTTGTTTTCTCCTGCTTTATTTAAAGACTTTAAGGCATCACCCAACAAAATAACAGAATGCGTGTAATGTGATTGTAGGATTTCTGTGGCGATTTGAAGTGAAACATACTCACTAAAGGAGAAGGGAAATTCAACCAGTGTAGACAAAAATTTATCTTTGTCGGTTGATGCCACCCAAAAAAAAATTCATATTTAGAAATGCATTTTAATCAAGTAATTTAAATGGGGAGTGGGGAAGAAGTTTCTCTTGTGACTAAGAATATACAGTTTGTCTTTGCTCCAGTAGACTTACAGTACGTCTGCCACAGTAGACTTACAGTACGTCTGCCACAGTAGACTTACAGTACGTCTGCCACAGTAGACTTACAGTACGTCTGCCAGTGTCTCGTACTGGGCTCACAGTCTGGGACAGGATGTACTAAAGATATTTAGTTTCATTTTATGTTGCTGGTTGGCAGAAGTGTAAATATGGATTTGGCCTTTCATTTCTAGTCAAAAAGGTGGAAAGGGTTTGAATCAATCATGTTTTATTACTGACCAATAACCACATAACATTATTTTAGAGGAAAATCTTGATAGGAAATAGAGTATTTTTATTTATATTTTACTATCATCTTCTATTCTATGTTATCCTTTTTAAGCTGTATTTGATGGAATCAAAGAACACCTCAGGAGCTATTTATATGTCTGGCTTAGTGTGGATTTTTTTTCTTCACTCTTGTCCAGTCATATTCGCTTGGCAGTGTCAGTTCCGCCTGGCAGCTTCTCACAGGTAAGACACAGAATGACATGGAGGTGTGAGTTCTAATTAACAGACTGACTTGGGTTTTAAACTGGAATATGACTAAATATGACATTTGAGCCCAGTAATTGACATGTTTAAAATTTGAATTTCACCATGCTACTCAGTAAACACTCTGTACAGGTAATAACAGATATACAGTACATCTCAGAGGAAGCAGTGGTTCCTCCATAGACATGAAGGTCCTGTATAGACCCGAGGTCCTGCACGTAGGCCCCCCTGTTCTCAGGAGTCATATCTCATCCTTCCAGATGGTGACAGGGCAGCACAGCACAGAGCCAGTCTGAACACATCCAATAATAGCCACAACTAAAATAGACAGTCATCACATGAAATCAATAATGCCACTTAGATATGACAGAGTGTGCTGGCTGGCTGCCCACACACTGAGATTATGCTGACACTCATCACCCTGAGTTCACTCCTGTGGCTTCACCTGGAGCATTTCCTAATGAAAAACTACTGTCAGCTGCCTAATGGGGTACTTTATACATGAAATGCTCCTTTATTTAAAATGTCTGATACCCAGAGGAGCCACATGAATCAAAAGGAGATAATCAAATCAAGGGAATTAAGTTTCAAAAGGAGTGGAAGGAGGCAGAGATAGTGACTATGGCAGTGCTTGGGTATCTGAAGTGAGAAATTGATGAATACTGCCATCTAGTGGTCGTTCAATGGCACAGTTAATATGTTTAAACAGCTGCCTCCATCCTGATAGATTATGATTCAGTATTAATGATAAAGTCTGAGTTTAACACCTAATTAATTAGATGTTACCTGTGGAAAAACATGTCCAGTCTTGTAACGCTTTTAAATGTTTGTAAGGTATTTATTATTATTAATTATTATTATTATTTATTATTATTAAGGTATTTTTATATGTTGCCTTGATGATGTCCACATTGATAACTATTGATAGTCTGACGTCAGACCTATTTTACACACACTTGTAATCATCAATGACACAAACTGTCGTCATGGATTTAAGCCCCTGTCCCACTGTTTTCCTGGTATCAATAAAAATAAAAGATCCTTTGTTTTATATTTTTATGTGAAATCCTTTATTTAAAAGCTATTTTGATATTTTCAATGCAGCTTTTAAACAGAATTTTAACAATTAAGACTCATTGACCTGTTTTGAAGAAGAAAAGCTGCTGCTTACTGTGCTTACATACCAATAGCAGCCTGTACATGCATTTTTCAGCCATCACTTTGGTGCATTTCCAAAGAGCAATAAACAAAAGGTAATTTTCAGTTAAAACATTTTTTTTTTTGCAAAAGTTACTCATTCACTAAGTGGCATGTGTTTTAATGGGCAAATTGATAAAAAAAAATTAAACTAATGCATGATATTGGCAAATTATGATGAAACTTTGAAGTGAACTGAGGATTCCTTCAGAATTTCTTGTGTCCCATCTCAAATGTGAAAATATGATTGGTGATTTCAGGAATTTCCCAGTTTGGGGCAATAAAGTATATCTATCTATCTATGATAATTGCCACTGGGGCTCAATAGATCTTATATTCCAAAATAATAAAATAAAAAAGAGGAAATCTTCCATCCCAAATTACTGGCAAACTGGTAGTCTTTTCAAAACAAACCATTCAAATTCTTTGAAATAAACACCTTTAATAGCATGCAACAATTCACAAAATTCAAACAATGCCATTAGTTACTGTAACAGGAAGTAATACAATACTGGGGGAAAAAATGAGGCACTCGTGTGAATACGGCACTTAACTGTCATGAAACTCTGCATTTAGGGTAGTTGCCAAATTAGCTGACTTAAAATCTTGATCCAATATATAGATAATATTTTAACTTTCTGTTAAGAAAATTAAAAACTCGGGGGGCTAAAACTTAAGAACAAAGCACAAATTAAGGCTTACAACCCGGACCATGGGAGGGTATTTGGTGTTCTAAACGTTGGAGTACCATTGTTGATGGGCCTCGCCTCCAGTCTGCGGAGAAACAAGACAACAAACAGTTAAAGAACAAGAGTATTAAGAACTGAAGCAGACTGGTGGAGCAGACCACTTACTGTTGATTTAAGGTTGTGGTTACACCCCACACAAATGGAGCAGCATTATCATCTGCCTCTGCAAGACAAAATGATCTATTATTTTTATACACTTCAGACACTGCATAAAAACCCAATGTGTTTAAAATCAAGAATAAGCAATAGGAGAAAAAGAAAGTAACTCAAGCGCTGATTGTTACTTATTTCAGACATTTTGGGAAATACAGTTAATTTTTGCGCTGAGAGTAAAAATAAGAAGATTATTAGTCTCATGTTTGTATGCACAATATGCAGCAGGAGATGGAGCTTAGCATAAAGACTGGAAACACCAAGCCTGGCTCTACCCAAAGGTAACAATAATCCACCTAACAGTACCTCTACAGCTCACTAATTAACAAGTTGTATCTCATTTGTTCAATCCACACAAGATTCAGTGTAAAAACAACAGTTGTCGTTATTAATACCTTTGTCCCAGTCCTCAGTCATGTTTGAGTTTACCCAAGTACTGACTGGGACCTGCCATTTACGATGTCCCTCTGTGCTTCCATCTGTAATCAGAGCAGAAGTCAACTCAGAAACACTGTAAGCACACGTTGACTCTGCAGTGTAAAGGAAGAGACAATCAAGTGATAATCTTACCATTTTCAATGTTCAAAATTATTCTGTTCTCACAGGTTTCAGTGTGGTGAGTCAGCTCATGCTTGGGGACCAGGTGGCAAGCATTAAAAGGGCAGGTCTTTAGCTCTTTGGCCAGTTTTGGATGATTCTATATCAGTGAGAGATAAATTATTTAACAGTCAAACGTGGCATAATGATGGCAAATAAGCAGACTGAAAATTCAGCAATAGGTAGTCCTGTAACCTCAGCACACTCTGTGAATCAAATCACAACATGGATTAACGTGCAGGTGGAGTCATGGAGTAACTTACAGATGGAACTATCAGCAAAAAGCAACAGCTAACAACATCAGCTCACATGGCATACCCCCACGAGAAGAATTTTTTTTCAGTTTCACTATACATGATACAAAGCTACCTGCATGCTCATTCAATATAAATCTGCAATATACCTGCATACCTGCTAGGGCTCACTGCCTTAAATAAGTGTTCAACTCACCTTCTTGCACTTTATAAGATGGTAAGGGAGGCGGCAGGCCCGGATCTGGTGGTTCTTGTCGAAAGGGCACTGCACAAGTTTGTCTGGATCACAGTTTCCTTTTCCATCTTTAAAGTCAGAGAGGAAAATCAGACAATTCACCCATTTACTGAAACAGAAGACAACTCAAAATGCTGCCAATGTGAAGAATTATCTTTAGTATTACCAGTTTCTTCTGCCAATTGCATTCTCTCTGCAGCAGCAGTCTTTTGTGGACTGCAAGAGGTTCCAAATCTGAATGTGGATGCCATTACTCACTGGGATTTAGTGAAGATACCAACTGGTTAACTGGGGAGATCAAAGATACAATTTAAGTTAGCCTGGAATGCAAAAAAGAACGTAGACTAAACATAGCAACAAATACTGATAGGTTCATAGATGTACATGAGGAATTTAAAAGCTGCAGAACCTTAACAACCTGTCAGATGATTATAAATCTGGATGATTCTGTCCAGCTCTGCAGGTAACCTAACAGGTGTGCCAATTTATCAGCTGAAAGTGTGATTGCTTGCTGGTGTAGGTTTATATTGGACATTATATCAAAACACTTGCGCACATCTAGTTTCAGTACGACCGAAATGCAAAAATGAAAAATCAGACAGGATGACAACTGGAGGCCAAATATCTCTTAAAGGTAAAACTGGCGTTGATTCAACTTCTGAATGATTTAAGCGTCATATTTTCCTTTAGTTTTGGTCATTTGCCGCATTCAGGTTTGTAATTTCCAACCAATCACTAAATGCAGCACAGCACAAGGTCTAAGTTTCGCCTAGATGTATTAAGACCAATAATTGCGGTGAAATTGCATCCATATTTAAAAATATTTCCGTGTAAAAGGCAGATCTTCTAGAAACACTTGTTGAACTATAATCACCTAATCGTCAAACTTTGCCCTAATTGCGTGAATGCAGAAAAAAAGTTGGCTCGCAGCCAAGTTTGCTAGCAAAGAAGCAAGTTGCCTAGCTAGCTAAGAAAACTAAAAATTTACATATTAAAAGAGTTAAAAGCTTTTATATTGGGTTTAACATACTTTAAACACTCTCAGTGGGGAAAAATGCAATGTTAGCGCGAAAAAACAACATTTTACAGACCTTTGTTATCTGCTTCCAACTGGTGACCTCAGAAACCACATGACTTCCGGTTCAAACAAAATCAACAATCCTCCGTTTAAATGTTAAAAAATGTTAAATAAATAAAATCTGTTAAAATGACTTTGAAATAAATTTATTATATGGCACCTTTAAAAAGTTACAGTTACAAAGTGCTTTACAATAAAAACATATGATGAAAGCAGATAGATCCAGAACATAAGCTGTAAACAGATAAAATAAATTAAAAATAATTACCACAATACCATCAACTAAGAAAAGCCATACAATAAAAATGAGTCTTAAGAAGAGCTCTAAAAAAAGGATACTGCCTATAGCTAAGGGGCCTGGACAACAATAGCATGGTGACCTTTGGTGGTTTGGAACCATTAGTAGGGCCATGTCAGATGATCTCAGGCAGCGATCAGGCTCATCGGGAGTGACGTAATCACAGATGTTAGCTGTTAGCTATAGTTAGCTGTCTCAGTTGAGAAAAACAGGATTACACCACTTTAGTCACCTGAGAGTCAAAGGACGATTCTAAAACAAAATAATACCCTAGGTTTCAGGCCTCTTTTTTAACATAATTAGATAATGCACCCAGATTAGAGGAGAAATTATTAATGCTGCTATATGTTCTTAGAAAAATGAAAATCAACAGACTGACCACTGACTTTCAAACTGACTTTTGATGGTTGTGTGATATTCAGATAATTATAATTAACTTCACACACACAGACTCACAAGGTGAAAATAATATATAAAACAAAATATGTAAAATCTGTGTACTGACAGCTTTCATTTCATATCTGTGCCTTATTGGTTATGTACACAGCACATCAGATATTACGGTAACTGAACGGCTTGTTTTTGGTTCGCCGCATATGAGCGTCATTACGGTAACTACCCGGAACTGCCCAGTGTCAAACATGGCGCTGTCCTGTTCGAGCCTGTATAGCCATTTGCCTTTGATCCGACTGTGTGGTCTCAGGACAAACGGGATAACAAATGGCCTTTATTCTCCTTATGTGGCCAGTCAGTCCAGGTATGTCTAAAACCCTTTAACGTTCATTCGCCCACGATTTGTCACTTTGTGTTCCTCGAATCTCTCTTGAGCTAATGCTAAGCTAGCTGCATGCTGGATGTGCTCAACCGTTTGTTGTGCTTGATGAGACACATTTAAACACATATGTGATGATGTAGAAAGGAATTGTTCACTTTGCATTTAAACTGTGGTACTTTGCACTGTCATTGGAACCCGTCCAACTCAAAACTACAATTATATTTTGTCTTCAATTATAAGGAAACACCAGTGCATGGAAGTGTAGATAATTTCCGTGATTTTAATTCATTTAAATTCCTCTCACGTGCTATTTTAAGATGAGTTAAGTCATTTATGTTTTCCTCTTCTACTTTGCAGAGTGTCCCTGTGTAGATATTACTCATCGTCCACAGTTAGGCGAGGTATTGGTCGATATGTCGTCTCCAAGTTCCAGAAAGCAAATAGCAAATATAGAGATTTCCTCAAAAGGCGATTTCCTCGCTTTTTTCAGCTCTACCTCACTTTTGTCGAAGGTAAGAAGGCTGTCAACTCACACCTGAGCCCTTCAATACTGTATTTCTAATGATATTCACTGTACATGACCTTTGTAAATGTTTGGGTTTTATTGCTACAGGTTTTTAATCGTGATTAAAGTTTAAAATTGATGCTGTGAAGCCTCAAATTCAGTCTGAATGGATTTTAGAGTATAGAATAGACTTAAGTTTGGAAACATCAGCACAAAGTCAAAATATATACTGGTAGAGCTTTGAAGTCCAAGTTTCAAAGATAAAACAACTTATAATATTCTCCATATTTAAAGATACTGTAAGGAGAAAAGCACATTTTCTCAGTTCCTGCACAACATAATTAATTTAGCAATCATTTTTTATTAACTTCATTAAAATAAACACAATTTTTCATGTGAATTTGGTGTAATGGTAGGTATTGTATTATTATTATTATCATTATTGTTATAATTATTTTATAATGTATTTCTGAAAATAGAATTTTAACTAGTATTTAAATCAGGGTGTCTAAACAGGGCAACTGTGGTTTGATACCCGGCTCCTCCTGTTCACATTACAAAGTCTCCTCAAGTAAGACATTGAATTGAATTTGCTCCTGATGGCTGGGCCAGCACCTTGCATGGCAGCTACACCGCCATCACTGTGCATGTATTTTAATGAGAAGCATATTGTGTTTACGTTTTTAGGGCATTAAGTGTTTTGTCCCATGTCGAAAAAGTGTTACGTAATGAACATTTTTTTTTTTTTAAATCATTGAATTGTTCAGGATTCAAGCTACTGTTCAGAGATGGCAAAGAAGTGACTCGGATAAAAGCAAAGCTGTTGACTGGAGTACGCCTCCAGGATTTGCCCTACAGAGAGCTGGAGAAACTCAGACAGGTAGGGTCTCCTGACTGAATGTGCCTCACCACACTTATAAACACACAAAGAACTGACACACATTCGAGCTTGGAGGTAATCTTGAATACATTTTTTGACTGTGTCTATCTCTCCTGCAGTCTCCCTGCCTGGTTCTGACATTTCACTCATATCAAGTGTATATAAGTGTAGGCTATTTTAATGGCCACCCCCTTTTACCGCAAAGGCAGTTATAGTGAATATGTTTTCCATTTTTGTTTGCAACAAGATATATAATGTAAGGACAAGTATTCAGACAACAACTGAACTTAAAATGGATCAAGTTTTTAGAATTAGGATAGTTAATGATTAATCATGGTGATGACGGTATTGCAAAATCCATGTTGTGGCGCAACATCTCACCAGTGATGACTATGACACCAGTATATTGCCCACACCTACTTTGTAATAGATTTCTGTATGAAATGACTACTGTAGATTTCAACTCAACAATTTCACAATGGTGTTTTGATGTTTAAAACTATTTCTGAGCAGTGTATCTTAAGAATGGAAACATCTACAAACTCTTCTCATGTGTCACTGCAGATTTGATTTATTATTGGTTGAATCAGATCAAATCAGATGTAAGTAAAAGAATTGTGTTCTGTAAGTGATATCTTTATGTCTTATTCTGTCCCATCCTTTTATTTAGCACCATTCTATGGTTTAATTTCAAGTCTGTAAATTTTCATGATTTCATAGTAGCTTTACTTTACATTTGTTTTGCAGTTTCGCAGAGACGTCATCAAGGCCATTCCGCTGATGGTGATATCTATCCCTCCCTTTGCCAACTATCTGGTTTTTATCTTGATGTGAGTGAGTTACTTTGAAATAACCATGTTGTCATTTCAGTTGACATCCTTTGATTCATATTCAACAAAGCATTCTGAAATAATTGATAGCAATGCTCATTTATGTCCCTCTTAATACTACATTTTTTCCAACATTGTATTGGATTTTCCTTCCTGTCCTCTAGCTGTTGATACATATTTTCCTGTCACTCCATGTGTCTCTCCTCTCTCTGCTACCATCCCCTCTTATTCACTACCAGGTACTATTTCCCCCGCCAGCTCCTGATCCCTTATTTCTGGACTCCCAGGCAGCAGGTAGAGTTTCGGGGAGTGTATCATTCCCTCAGGGTCCAGCACCACCAGCCAGTGCTCAACAAGCTCGAGAATACAAGCCGTCAGGTCAAAGACAGTCAGCTACAGAGTCGTCTTAAGGACCTGTGTGCTAAAGTAAGTGAATGCATCAGACATTTTGGGTGGAAAGAATACTATATTTCAACCCTAATTCCCAAACTGTTTGAACGCTGTGTTAAACATATATAAAAATGAAATGCATTCATTTGGCAAATGAACTATGCCCATGTAGTAATGTGTTTGAAAAAGTGGTGAACGTCGCCTCGTAAGATAAGATATTCCTTTATTAGTCCCACAACAGGGAAATTTGCAAATTTGCTTATCCTTGCTTGTGAACAACTGAGCCTTTCCAGGATGCCCCTTTCATATCCAATCATGATCCTATCACCTGTTACCAATGAACTTGTTTACCTGTGGAATGATCCAAACAGGTGTTCAGAATTCAGAATAAGCATATATTTAAGAAAATCAATAAAGCTGATGAGGCCAAACATCACCTATATTGTCTTTGTACTGTTTTCAACTGACTATATGTCAAAAGGGATTAGCAAATTATCACATGCTGTTTTATTTATGTTTTACACAGCATGCAAACGTCTTTGGAACCAGGGTTATATGATAAGTGCAGATCTACTTGCAAAATCAGTGACAGTGAAAGTGAAAATCACATAATGGCCATCTGATCTAGTATAACCAGCTATAAATTGTTCTCAAATTGTTGTCATTGTCTCAAGTAAATATAACATAATTATAGAGCATAAATTGATGCATTTACTTTTCATAAGGTACCTGAACAGACATGAATAACAAAAATTTAAGAATTACTTGACAGACACCAGAGATCTCATTTATCAACTGTCTCATTTATCATCACATGGCTTTGTACTTCAACAATGCACATGCTCCTCTCTATGTGTGGAGTCCAATTTATTCATTTCTTCTTGTGCTTGAAAATGTGCGTGGAAATGTGTACACATGCAGACGTGCACTTCTGTTTTTATCTGTAAAACAAGGTCAAATGTGAAACATGCCAAGGGGCCCCAACCACACACTGCTTTTCTATAAGAGGTCACATTTCCTTTCCACCACCACTGGAACATGGTTGACATATTGGACCTGATTCCTGATCCAAATGTAGTTTAATAATGCAGCAGACGATGATAAAATGAATTTTTAAAAAAAAAACCAATATATAATATTATAATAATAGTCAAATGAACCTGAAACATACACATTTTTCCATGTTTGTGTATACAAATAAAACTAAGTTGTTCCTACATTTGCAAAGAATTGTCATTTAAGCTTACATTATTTGGCATTTTAAAACTATGTGGTAGTTATATTACAGCCTCTGATGCAACAGTGACTTCCTGTTCACATTGTTGATTGCTTTTGATTGGACAGCGCTACAGATGTGTACTGATGTCCTATCCAACAATTTACATATTACTTATGTCCTTACAGCTAAGATGTTCTAGTTTAAAACTAGCAAGTAGCTGTTCAGAACTTATGAACTTAACACTCAAACTTAGTGACACATTGACAAATAGTTGATGTAATTCTGGTTGAAACTGTATCCATCTTTCAAAGAAAGGTGGGATGAACTGACTTTCTGTGCATTTTTAGGTGCAAAGTGGAGAAACCCCTAAAGCGTCTGAAATCCTTGCAACTCGGGCCCTGTTCTCTGGACACCCTCTTGGCATGAAGAGGATGAGCATGGATCAGAAGGTCATTAAAGGCTGCTGCACACACAAACACTGAAATGCAAATGGTTTGTTGAACTTGAACACCACTAGAATATCTCTTCTGTCTTCATTGCCAACTCAGAGACACATCAGCGCCCTGCTCTTCCTGACACCTCGCCTTCCGGGTTTCCTGATCGGCTCGCGGCTGAACCACCACGCCCTGGAGCTGCTACTGCTGGATCGGGCCCTCACCAGGCTGGGCCCTCATCAACTGAGTGACTCTGAAATCAGACAGGTCAGTCACTCTGCATGAGTCACTGGCCAAACATGTTTTTATATGGTGAACACCATGTACTCCTCAGTTCATTGTGTTATACACTCACTGGCCACTTTATTAGGTGCACCTGTTCAACTGCTCATTAACACAAATATCTAATCAGCCAATCACATGGCAGCAACTCAATATATTTAGACATGTACACATGGTCAAGACGACCTGCGGAAGTTCAAACCAAGCATGAGAATGGAGAACACAGGTGATTTAAGTGACTTTGAGCGTGGCGTGGTTGCTGATGCCAGATGGGCTGGACTGAGTATTTCAGAAAGTGCTGATCTACTGGGAGTTTCACGCACAACCATCTCAAGAGTTTATACAGAGAATGGTCCGAAAAAGAGGAAATATCCAGTGAGCGGCAGTTCTGTGGGCAAAAATGCCTTGTTAATGCCAGAGGTCAGAGGAGAATGGCCAGACTGGTTGGAGATGACAGAAAGGCAACAGTAACTCAAATAACCACTCGTTACAACCAAGGTATGCAGAAGACCATCTCTGAACGCACAACACATCAAACCCTGAAGCAGATGGGCTACAGCAGCAGAAGACCACACCGAATGCCACTCCTGTCAGCTAAGAACAGGAAGCTGAGGCTACAATTCAGGCTCACCACAACTGGACAATAGAAGATTGGAAAAATGTTGCCGGGTCCGATGAGTCTTGATTTCTGCTGCGACGTTCAGATGATAGGGTCAGAATTTGTCGTAAACAACATGAAAGCATGGATCCATCCTGCCTTGTATCAACGGTTCAGGCTGCTAGTGGTGGTGTAATGGTGTGGGGGATATTTTCTTGGCACACTTTGGCCCCCTTAGTACCAACTGAGCATCGTTTAAATGCCACAGCCCACCTGAGTATTGTTGCTGACCATTTCCATCCCTTTATGACCACAATGTACCCATCCTCTGATGGCCACTTCCAGCAGGATAACGCGGCATGTCAAAGTTCAAATCATCTCAAACTGGTGTCTTGAACATGACAATGAGTTCAGTGTACTCCAGTGGTGTACTCCACAGTCACCAGATCTCAATCTAATAGAGTACTTTTGGGATGTGGTGGAACTGGAGATTTGCATCATGGAAGTGCAGCAATTGCGTGATGCTAGCATGTCAATATGGACCAAGATCTCTGAGGAATGTTTCCAGTACCTTGTTGAATCTATGCCATAAGGATTTAAGGCAGTTCTGAAGGCAAAAGGGGTCCAACTCGGTACTAGCAAGGTGTACCTAATAAAGTGGCCGGTGAGTGTAAAATAAGTGTAAAATTATTTGTGTAAAAATATTTTTCTCTTTCCAGGCTTGTTACGTAAGGGGGCTTAATTCTGATAGTATTGGCATTAACCTGTGTCGCGAGTGGTTATCCCAGTGGCTTCAGGTGTCAACATCACTCAAAGGTATTTTCATTTGGATGTGCAGTATTTTTGAAATTTTGTGGCAACCATATCCTGTTGACATGTTCTAATATATAAAGGAATGGTTCAAAATTTTGGGAAATATGCTTATTTGCTTTCTTGCTAAAAAAGTGATATCAATCTCATCTATAACTCTCTGGCAAAATTTGAACTGTTCCTTTAACCCTTCCAATGGGGATGTCTGTCTTGTCTAAAATGTAATTGTTTTATGCCTCTTTCATTTTTGCAGCCTCGGAGGTGTCACTGCTTTTGCACAGCATTGTATTTCTCTCTGCCAACTACCCAAATGGTCCCACCCGACACTGACAGGAAGCCTGAGGCAATCTGCTTTGGTGATTAATGTTCTCTTTGTTGCACTGGGCAGCATAACTTCCTGAGAGCTGTCAACGTCTTGTTTTTGCCAAGGAAAAAAACACTTTCAAACTGATCTTGGATTTTGTGGATTAAGAAAAAAATCTTAGCCCAAATTCAAAGCAGGTTTGAAGTTAAGAAAAGGAACCCATTAATTGTAGACTCCTTAGAACTGTCCTATTTGCCACTTCTAATATTAACTATGAACATTGCTGAATACCATCAACAACATGCAGAGTTAACAGGAGCTCTTTTGGAAAAATAGGGCCAATCTATTATGTCTTTATTGGAGAAGTGATATGGGATTCTAGTTTATAATTTAGCACAATAAGATGTTGGTGTATTCTCGCTCAATCTTGCTTAGAGACATTCTCATGTATTTCAGACCTCATAAGGGACTTATTGTGATGCACTGAACTATATCAATGATGACTTAATGTCCTGATTACCTATTGCTGTATCTCAAGCTTGTTACAACTGTAAAATGCAGACTTGTCAATAGTTTACTTCTAAGTTAACATATCACCACACAGCTATGAGGAGAAGTAGGAAAACAAAGAGGATATTGTTTAGTAAAAGTTCAGCAGTGCTTTGTGTGCTGTAAATATTTTGCTTGTTGAATAGTAAAATCATTTGGACACATTCCATTCATGAAAATACAAATAAGATTGCTTTTATGTGGGCATGTTAAATATTTTTACATGTTCACATCAAACACGTACTGTATCTTCTCTTACATTCGCCTCACTGTGTGCTCTGATCTTACTTCTTTACAAAGAATAATGCTGGCAACATTGTAGAAAACCTGTGAAAGGGGAATTTTGTGTCAACAGTCTTGAGGGAGGGACATAGTTTTGTCAAATATGGAACAACTTGTCAACCTCAAAGATCCTTTAAATTCTTTAGATTACACAAAGGCACTTTCAAAAAGGAAAAAAATGCTTTATCCTAAAGAGAAAAGAAAAGCCCAATGATTACTTGCAAAGACATTTAAGCATGTTTGTGTGATGAGAAGCTAAACTTCATATTGTAGATTAATATCCTTCTAAACCTGGGTGCAGCATAGCATTTACAAGATTTCTCAAAAGAGCTGTGATAGCACTTTACTTGTTTACTTGAAAATTTCTCACTGGAGGCTTAAAATTAAAATATTGTATCCTGGTCAGACCAAATTTTAACATGGAATATTATTCAAGCTTTTTGCAAACTTCAGGTTCCATTGTGCTGGTGTTTGGTGTAAAACAGGAAATGTAATTTGCTTCTTGTGCCTTTCGCAAGGACTGGCGCAATACATCTGAAGTATGATTTGCAAATGTTGTATTCTGTTTATGATTTATTTAAAAATATGATATTATTTGCAGAACAGCTTTTGAATGTTGTGTGCTGTGCCAATATTATATACGTACATTGTATCTGGAATAAATACCTTCATTGTGCATTCATTTCCCCTGTTTGTATTTACCCTTAAGGCAGATTCAGATGTAATTTAAAGAGTCTTTAATAAAAATAGAAGCTGGGAACCAGCAAAACATAAAAACTTGGCACTAAACAGATCTTCAGTCTCTTAAAAGAACAAGCAAAGTAAAAGATGATAGAATTCCTCGCTGCCACCACCAACAACATACTGTATACTGACAATAAGGTGGACAATCTTTTCTATCATTTAGAATTCCTAAGCTCTTATAGTATCAAAGCAGAGATATTGTTAACCTATGAAAATAAAATCCAAAATTGATACAAGGGAAACTATATTGTTCGTGCATTATACCTGAAGTATAAGATGAACATATTAAAAGTTTCCGAACAAAGCTCCCAATAAGTGTGATCTGAACACCCAACTCCTACTCAGGGGTGAAGCTGAATCACATGACTTCATAGCCACTTCGGATGCCTCTCATCAACAAGCAGGCGAACACAATGCCCGTTATCTGGAGGGAAAACAATCACACAGAAAAAGAAGGAGAGGGCATTGATATTAGAGCTTCTGAGACACTGATTTTTCTGACAGACACAATAACGTGGGCGCCTGTGGTGCCTTTCACAAAAACCTTTCACAAAAGCATGATGAAACCAGACATGACAATAAAAATGATAAAACAGATCAAATTTACAAAGTAGTTAAAATGATAAATTACTACAAAAACAGTAATGCTGTCTTTCAAGTTAAAATCATTTTAGTGAGTCTAGGTGTAAGAGGGTTAAGTAAAAATTAACAGAGAAATTACACTACATAATATCTGGTCAGATTAAGTTTCAAATGCACTATGTGTCTTTGTATTGATGTTGCATACCTGCAGGAAAGCAATAACAAGAGCTGCAACTATCACCCACTGGATGTTTTTCTTCAGTAAAGCCTCCACAGCATTGTGACAACCCTAGAACACAGACAAAAAAGAGAAAAGATTCAGTCGGCTTTTCTCTGGTTGAGAGTTGCCTCACAGTAAAACATTGACTTCCTTTAACAGTTGTTTTGTTGATGTTGGCGTTACTTCCTCGTTCTTTGATGTCTCGCACAGCCCAATGCTGTATGTGTAAAAATAAAGACAATCATCACAAAATCAGAAAATCCCCCTTAATGAGGTTTTGTTTTGTACAATATGTAGAAAAGTACTGAAGTGAAAACCCTTCACTTTGTCACAAACTGGGCTTTGGTGAACTGGGACATTTGATGAGGTGGTGACAAAGTACAGAAATAATCATAAAGCATTGTTATTACACCAAATAGGGGAATATATGTTTTATTTGTCATATGGGCTATACATGAACAAATATATTCCTTTAGTTTGCTAAACATTTAGGGTGTGTTACGACAGAGAGGTTGATTTTACATGCACCTGTGTGGGATCACACACATACTGTCCATCTGTGTGACCACACCTATTTGGCACAGAACATTATTATCCCACTGGAGTCATGCTTCAGTCTAATATTTACTTTTCGCCTAGCTCCGGTTTGGTCTCAACCTTTAGGTAGATGTTAGACCTTTTCCAGCAAACAAGTCTTTAACTTTGTCACTTTGTCAACATGGCCTGCTGCTGTTGGAGACATAGTTATGAGACTGACATTGAGCTAAATGAGAATAAAAAGCATAGTAGAAATGCAGAGTTAGGTCATAATTCTCTGTAGATTTGTCACAATGCCCAACTTCTTTCACTTCACACTCGAACCGGACCAATAAAATAAGCCAGGACGATAAATCATATTAGATGAGCGCAGGTGTATCTGTATCAGTGTGCATTTCTGCTGATAATTAAAGAGAAAGTGTGGTACAGAAATATTTTTAAGGGAATTTAGAAACAGTGTTGCTGTTACATTATTTGTCACTGCATGGTTTGTCCAACGCATAGCACTCAATGCACAATTATTTAAAACACAAATTTAAGGGGTCGATATCCAGAATGTATTTGATTGTGGACCGTAAACTGTATGTATGTGATCCAGCATGCATGAAATCAGCCTTGCTGTTTACTGTTCACTCTCCTACAGTTGAATTAAACCCTACATTACCTGCTGCTGCTGCTGCTTCACACTGAAATCATTGAACTATTAAGTGTCACAGAAAACAGAATTTGTATTTGTCACAGACATCAGCGAGTTCATTCATCAAAAAGGTGTGTGTAACAACCTTTACTGTGTCCTGCTGTGGTATGAAAACCATTCGCACTGTGTGCAGCAAGAAATCAGATGGCAGTTGCTCATGGCATGATGGGAAAAGGCTGCTCATTGACTGACTTTATTAAAAACAACTTGAGTTTGTTTGTCTGTTCTGTAAACAGATACAACAGTTCTTCTGTTGTATTTCTGACAAAGTAGCTGCTCAATATCTGTTTGCTGTACCATTAAATCATACTTGCTATTATTACAAGTAACCATGGATGTTGGAGCGAAATCTTAAGGATTTAAATTAAAATCTAATGCTTACTGACTTCATAACAACACATCAACCACTGGGCATTTACCTCCTGGTGCACTTTGGCAGTGTCTGTCATGGTCCCGATTCCACAGTTTGTAGTGACATTCACGCAGCATGAGTCAGGCACAGAGTTTCCTTCAGGTCTGAAGGTTCTCCAGTCAGAAGAACTGTTCACACCACAGCATTTCAACTGGAAGTGCGAATGCGTCAAAAGAAAAACACTTAGTGTGGACATGCCAGTTACAAGGCTTGGCAATGATCAGTAAAAGGATAGTAGAAGAGACAACTTGCGTCGACAGATGGTGCAAAGAAAAACAATATCATGTCATGCAGCACCGACTAACAGGATGCAGCAGTGTTATGTAAAGGTGTTGTCAGACTAAGTAAACAGTGAATAGGAGAGTTTACACTGAACTCACATCCTCCTGCATTTTATCCACAGTGTCTCTGAATTCAGCTGTACCGTTGTTATAATTGGAAATCATTTCAGTGAGGCTATCCTGGACGATAGCTGAGATCTAGATGGGAGACACAACATGGAAGTTAAAAGCACAGCTTCTGTGGGGTCTTATTACACACACGAAACAGTGAAATTACAATTACACTCACTTTGTTTCTGAAGACGTATCCAGCGATTGCTGCTGCAATCTCAACAATGATGATCAGTGAGAGGAGGATGGCAAACTGAAAGAAAAAAGAAATTAAACATTTAAGTGACTTATTACTATTCTGAGCTACATTATACATGTTGTACACACATTATTCATTAATCTGTATTGCAAAATCCCACACAGCAAAGTTAATTCAACCTTTTTGTTGCTATGGTGGTTTAACAGATGCCACACTATATAATTTACCGTGGTGATCATGCAGTAGTTCTCTTTCCAGGCACCGCAGCAGCCGAAGAAGGCGATGAAGAAAACCACCACACCGACTCCGATGAGGACAATGGGAGCTCCTGAGGCTGTTGCATCCCGGATCATGAAGGTTTTGTGCAAAGCCACTTGAACCAGGATCCCCACGACAATCAATGCTAAGCCACACAACTACAGAAAAGACAGGGAGATTAATTTAGGGTGGAGCTTGTTGGATAATGTCTGCTCTTTTTGTGCAACACGAGCAGATTTCTTTGGTTTGAGCCTTCAGTTGAAACTGTGGTGTTTCATTTTCTTATTTGGTAACACAATGGAAGTAAGATAAGATAAACCTTTATTCGTCCCACAGTGGGGAAATTTACACCACAGTGGGGAAATTTACAAAAAAAAAAAAAAAGGAATAGGCCAAGAGTATGGTCTAGACCTGCTCTGTATGGAAAGTGCCTTGAGATGACTTCTGTTGTGATTTGGCGCTATACAAATAAAATTGAATTGAATTACTAAATGATTACTTAATTTAAATGAGCAACAATTAAATCTCAATATTAAGCATTCAGTCATAATTAAATTTAACAATATAATGATCCTGAACTTTGTTTCCTTCCATGTGAACGAGTCAGTCAGTTGAGCCAGTGCAAACAGAATCTCATTCAAACAAAATGAGTGAGCACTCATGCTAAATAGACAGAAGGAAGTTGCAACAGCCTTCAGTTCCTGTATACAGATGTAAAATGATCAGATGATAAACTGGGACACATACGTGCAACTGTTCTGGGTGGGTGCGAGCATTTTATTAGATCTTTCGCAAACATTGTGTGGGTGAACAGTTTGACATGATCAGCTGGGATCATCGAGCTCTTAAGCAAACATTACAGTGAATTGCATAGTCTTTACTTTGACAATGCTTTATCGAAAGAAGGCGTCCACTCAGGGTAGATACAACTGTGCTAGTATTCAATTTAAGGACAGGAAGGAATTTAACGAGTAGAGCTGAAACAATTGGTTGATCATGAATGCTGACAGGCTATGAACGTGTCTTAAAAACAGCAACTTCTGATTAGATGAGGACATTGCTCATCAAAGAGTCACATGACAACAGAATAAGGAGAGGAAAAAACGGGCTGCAACCAAGATTTACTGTAAATGTGTTAATATATGAGTTTAGAATGTCCAGATACTTTCCTGACTTAGGATTTGTCATTGTTTGTGACTTCACTATAATGTTGCAGTGACCACATCATACTGATAAACACAGCTCAGACTTATGTTTATTAATCTTCAGATTATTTTCTTGACTACTCGGTTAATCCTTCAGTCTTTAAAACGTCAGAAAAGTGCAAAAATACCCTTCACAATTTCCCAGAGTAGACAGAATCAGCTTTCTTGTTTTATCAATCCAAAATGTAAAATAAAAATTTTACTATTATAGAAGAAAACCAGCAAATATCCACATATGTGGAGCCAGAACTCATGAATTTTTGGCTTTTTTGCTGTAAAAAAAGACTTTGATGATGATGAGTATTAAAATTGATGCTGATATTCTTTTGTTTGACTAATCAGTCGTTTCAACTAGCTGATAAATAATCAAAAGATGTGGTCATAACCCTACAATGATGATTTGTGAGTTAGACTGAGATCATTTATTAACCTTTTTATCATTCTTACAATATACGTCACCATGCAAAAACAAACACATCCTGAAAGGAAGTAGCACTGGACATAGACATAAATTTACCTCAGGGTTATTACAGAATATTCAGTGACACTTGTAACTCCTCCTCTCTGTCTTTCCTCTAAGCCAGTTCTCTATAGCACTTTTTCTTTACATCGATTAAAGAGAAGTAGAGTCGAGTCAGTGCAAACAAATGAACTGTAGTCCCAGGAACGACGGCACCCAGGCAAACTGGTCTTACTACTCTGCACTGTTTTCATACTGTTTTAAAGCATTTCAAGTACAATGAACAGAAATGCTCCTATCAGGATAAAAACCTACATATTTACACTGGATGTCTGTCAGTAGCCTTAATGTCAGGTAATCCATAATCAGCCAGCAGTTTGTTGCATTATCCTCCTAAAGCCCTCACTGCAGCTGAAGACCTCTCCTTGTTGGCACCACCAATGCAAATATTTGAGCATGAGTCAAATAGGTGGATAATGATTGATGTAGGAAAACAGAAAAGAGTGAATAGAGAAGCCAAACAGAGCAAAGATGGTAACATCAATCCCAGAATAGAATCAAATAAAAGAGAATACAAGAGAATAGAGTGATAAAAATAACACTGTTTATACAGGATGCTATTTTTTTCCTTCAGCTTGACTTTAATTTCTCGATTAGAATGTGTAAAGCTTAAACATTTATGTCTAATAACTGAATAATTATTAAATTGGTAACCATTCTGGTATCGTTAAGGTCAAGAAATAATGAGCAAAAAATGACTAAAATCACTTTTTCCAGCTTCTCTGACGTGATTATTTGCAGTTTTTTGGATTTTTTTTCCTGTCCTATTGTAATCAACTGAATACATAAAGCATTTGAAGAATATAGATTAGACTACAGTGGGGGGAAATAGGCACTCAACACAAACACTTATTTCCACTGCAACTATTGACATGAAATTGAGACCACTTTAAAAAAACATAACGTTCCAATCCATAAAATAAAGTGTGTGGAATGACACAGGAAAAAAGTAATGAACATAGTAAAAAAAAAAAAAAAAGCACTAAATTCATGCAATTAGTTCAACTTGTACAACTTAGAATCTACTGGGTACGTGCATGATGGTAGGTTAGTATTTCCACATATCCATTACCAAGAATCATCTCAAGATGAGTGGAAGTTTTCCCAGAGCTTTCTCAACACTGTTAAGCAACATAACAACGTTGTAGCTCATTTTAAGTTTGCTACACAACATTTGGAGAACCTGGGGGAATGTGGGTCAGACGAAACAAAAGTCAATACATACATACAAACATAATACGACGCACCATGTTTGGAGCAGAAATGGTTCTGCATATGAACCTAATAATACCATATCTGCAGTGAAGTTTGGAGGTGGGCGGCTATAGCTCAGGAGGTAGAGTGGTTGTCCACCACCCAGAAGGTTAGTGGTTCGAACCCTGGCCCCCTATGTGTCGAAGCGTCCTTGGGCAAGATACTGAACCCCAAATTGCCATCGGTATGTACGTCGCATCTGCTAAATGAAATTGTAGCTTCGCGTCTGCTAAATGATTGTAGAATTGTGGAAGAATCATGGTGTGAGTCTGTTTCTCTTCTCATGGTACTGGCAAAATCCAAATTACCGAATGGTTGATTGATTGATTTTCGATCAACTAATTGTTGCAGCTCTAGGTTAAAGTGTTACTATCGATAATGAAAGTAAATGTTGCAGTCATAAAAGTGTTAACTGAGTAGAGAGACTAATACATCTTTGTGGTTCTGTACTTCCTCCTGTCCTGTGTGAAATGATTATCATATTCATATTTGGTGCTACAGAGACCACTGTGCAAACACCACTGTGTACAGCTTTAACTGGCAATGTGTCAATGAAGGAGGGGGAAGAAAAGAAAAGACACGGTGATCTGGAGGAGTCACATGATACAGTTACACTTTGAAATCTGGTCATAAGATTCACATTCCACATCACCACCTCTCGCTCTGAATCTCTCAAATAAAAGAAACTGCAAGCAGGTGACATCCGGGAAATGTTGGTGTTAGTCCAGGATATTTGAGATGTGCTCAAATTTCTGTTCCTCCGAGTGTCCATAAATCTGATATCGAACAAACATGAGAGCCAGTCTACGAGGAAGTATAAATCAAGAGGGGTGGGTGGGTGTCATTGGTTGTGTGAGTGTGTTTGCTAATCAGCTGACTGAAGAGATGATTACATACAGATGAACCCAAAAGTAGGATAAGAGTTCATGCTAAAAGTCACCTGGCTGCCAGAAAACTAGTCAAGCAGTAAAAATATTTCTGCCAAAAATTTGACCTGATTGATCTTGATAACACAAATCACACTTGATAACACAGCCTACCCTGTTTGTGGCCTTTCTTTTTCGCTCCCTTCACTTCTCAGTCACACTGAGTTTAGGCTGCTGTTGACAGTTAAAATGTGAAGGAGTAATTAGCTGCTACTCACCCAGAAAATGAAGTTGAAGAAGAAAAGCAGGAATTTGACACATTTCATTCCCCCCTCAACACCCATGGCTGATCAGGATCAGATTCCTGGATTAAAAAACAAAAAGAGAGCACTCACTTTTTCATGGAAGAGTTATATGATTATTATATCAGATGTGTGCTATAAGCAGATCTCAGTCATTCTGGAAGCTGATTTATACGAGCCTTCAGTTATAAAAGGACCTTGACCGTGAACAGGACAAAAGTATTTTTTTTAGGATTTTATACGAGGTCAGTGAACTGTACATGCTCCCATTGTTTGAACCTAATTACAGGCGATGGCGCACATCCAAAATATCGGTTAATTAGAGGACAAAATAAAGTTCAGAGGCAATAATATCTTTATAAGCCCGACAAAGGAGCAAAATTGTCCTTTACATTACTTAAAAAGGCCTAATGGAAACATCGTCTGGGCCTTATACGCATCAAAAGTGCCGTTTGGAGGAGGAACCGGACACTGTTCCCGTTAATCTCCGCAAACGTTAGCAACAAAACCCGCTTTGTTTACAGGCCAAATCACCAGGGCGCCTTGTTTTATTGAATTTGTTAGTTAATTTGTTAGTTTGAACACCAGATTAGTCTCAGATAAGCACAAACGGCGTCAGACACGTTTTTCTCCACAAGTCTCGACACAAACATCCAATTTTAGCAACTTTTTTGCTGATGTTCCAAAATATTAACGGTTAAAAATTGGAAAAAGTTCGCTATGTCGGCGAATGTTTGAGGTTTACCTTTGAGAAGGCGTCGTTAAAATCCAGCGATGATAGGCGAAGTGACGATGAGATGAAATTGTGGGCTCACTTCAGTCTTTATAGTCCCTCCCTTGGCTCCTCCGACGACTCGACTTTAATAAGTTCTCCATTTAATGGCTGTAACTTTGCACGCTGCCTTCACGGCCGCCTCGTTCAACACACAACTCTTGGTCTTGGTCGCTGGTGGTCGACACATTAGTCTGCTGTTTGGTGTTAGATTATCCCCCCAAATCCATTGTTGATGGTGAAAACAAGTTAGACGTTTTGATCTTGTTTGCTTTTAGGCAGCAATGAATTGTAAAATGTGGCTGAAGTTGTGTTCTTCTTACTTTAAAAACACCTCAATGCAGGGATGTTTTCATTGACTCAGAATATCAACAAATTAATAAATCATTTAAAAGCATAAATTCATTTAGTTTCAGTTAAGCTCATAAAACTACAGAGGACAACTGTATCTTCCTCATTGCCAGTATACTTTGACAGTGGTAGAAATTCAGATGATTTACTTAAGCATAAGTAGATTTACAAAAATGTAAAGATACTCCATTACTTCTGGAGTATTGGATTACCATCAGGGCAAAATAAGTACCTGCCCCCCCCCAAAAGTTCCAATGTCAAATTGTGTCTAATTTTATCAGTTGTTAATTTGTTTGGGAGCTATTTCTAAGAACACATTTTGGGTTGCCAGATTGTTAACAAGCCTAATGGCTGGTATTTATGCTTTGTCTTTGGTAATAACATTACCAACATTAATAGCATTAATAAAACTGAGTTTTGGTCCAGATCCTCCGGCAGCCATGTAAAATAATTTCTGCAGCCATAAACATAATTTTAGACTATAAAGGCACTGGTCTCACCATGTAAATCAAAAGTAAAAGTAAAGCAAACACTCAGTTATATCAACAGATAAGCCATAACGTGGGATGTCTTTATGTGATGAATAATTAAGCTGAAACATCTAAACTACACAGCTCATAATACTGAAAGATGCAGCTGTACTGGAAGTCACAGTGAATATATATGAATCAAATTCTCTCTCCCCTATTTGGTCTCCTAAAAAGGAATCATTACTAATAGTGATTCACATTCTGTCACATTTACAGGAGATGCAACATTACGTCAAAGGTTTTGCCTGTCAAACATTTCCTCTTTTGCACACTGAGTAACATCCTCTGTAAAAAACAGTAAAAAGCAATACATTCAAATACTCTGACCTCTCAACTTTTTGTGAAAATGCAGGAACAGTTTAAAATGCGCTTTCAAACTGATTAAGATTATAAACTGAAAATGTGTTTTATTCTTAAGCCAGAAATCTTGTTTACAAAGTAAGCATCATTACCCTCCAAATGTATGGTATGGCCCAAAATGATTGCACAAGAAAAGACTGAACAAAGCATTTATGCCAAATGTCATTTATGGCATGAACACAACACTGTTGCTTTTTCAACCAATGATCAATGGAGACAAGTTAAGACAAATGAAGATGGGATTTTTTTGTTAACAGTTTTTTACTTCTAATTCTTGATTATGTTTGATTGATTATGTGATTATGCTTTATAACATCAGTATAATATCACCTCGGGATGCATTTGTCTCACATTAATGCTGTTAAAATGAGTGCACATTGACCTCAACTGGTCTTACTGGAACCTGTACATTTATTGTACCACAAGCGTATCACAAAACAAACACCCGACTGCTCCACATCACTGAGCATATCATAATGGACTGATAGGATCAGCTTGACCTGGTTTACTGTAACTTTTCCTTGTGTGCAAATCATGCTCAGGAACTGAATTTGGTGTCCAATGAAGAAGTAACATTTTTATTTGACTGGTTTATGAATGTTTGGTTACTTTGACACATATTTAGGGTTTTCGTTTCTACTTTTCTTTTCTACTTTAATATGTTGACTGGGTGCAGACAGTAAGTTTTCACCTTCTGTAAACTGTGAAGCCACAATGACAAGATGAACACAGATCAACTGCAGCGTCATGTGGTTCAACCATTTGACCAAATGCAGTTCTGTGTGCCACGTAGACCTGTGGGTCAGTGTGGTGTGTCAGTGTAACATGCCCACAATGACAGTGCTAAAATGCTGACGTTCAACAGATATAATATTTACTAGAATGTTAGTGTGTTAACATTTGCTAATTAGCAATAAACATAAAGTACAACTGAGGCTAATAGGAATGTCATAAGTTTTGTTGGTATGTAGTCATAGCCAAAACACAGGATGTGTTTAAAATTTGACCTGATGATGGCGCTGTATGAAAAGTCAGGGGATTACCAAAGTTACACGAATTTATCCTGAGGGAGACACACGTCTCTACCCGATTTGATACAAATATTTGATACCCATTTGACCAAATAACAAAAATATGATGAAAAGTTAAGTAATATTTTGACCTCATGGTTCACAGAGGATATTTACAGCCATAGAATCATGTTTCTAACATAGCTAGAAATGAGGTATATGTTGTTGCAAAGTCAAAGAAGCCCTAACATGTCTCCTTTCTAACAAGGCTAATTAAACTGCAGGTTATCACCTTTTCCACACTTCAATGACTAGATGCTAAAACTTCCTTAATTTTAGTTCCACACAAGTTCCCCAAATTATGGGCTGTGAGCCAATAGATGAAGAATACATTTTAAAATGTTTTCAAAGCCTTTCAAAGCCCTTAATTTTATTTTTACAGTTCTGTCTTAGGACTTGTCTGTTTCATTTGTTCATTTCACTCTTTCAGTCTTTTGCACTAGTATATTTTGTTCATTTATTTCCTGGCTTTTATTTGCTGATTTATTTTATTGTAGTGCTGAAATGTTCAGACCCCTGCTTTATTTACTTACTCCACCAATGTCAAACCTCAGGTGCTCTTACTTGTGCCAAAGATACACAGGTTGGTAAAAGAGTTTCCACCTGGGCTTATTATTTCAAATATATAAAAGTGAATTTTATCTACTCAAAAATGTTTAATCCCTTTCTCTCATTGACAGGTGTGTACTGTATTTGTATTGGAGCAAATGAAATCTATTCTACTCTGAACATTGTGTAAAACTTGTTTTTTTTAACAGTCATTAACTTATAGTGACTTTGAACGTACCCCGATAATGACGACTTCCAGTCTGACTTTGTGATTGGCTTGACAGCCTGTAACTCAACCGAGCTTTCAGAACCGGAAGGGGCGGTGTAGAACATAAGAGAGGGACACGGTTCTTTCATCATGGCGGGATGCATGAAAATGATAAACGGTTTCATTTCTTCAAGTACTAAATTAATGGTTTTAATGGTGCTGCTTACCTGTTTACCTCAATCCTCGCGCCAGGATACGGGTAAGAAGCAGTGTTACGAAGCAATAACAGAGACATTAGTTGAAATGATGAGTGTTTTCAACGAGTATCTTTGCTCAGGCTAACTCATGTTAGCTTGTGTTTGGTCTTTGAAACTGTTCAGAAGTTAGTTGATGCTGAGCTTTTATGCCACTTGTCCTCATAGCTCGGTCACTGTGGGCTTGTGTCTCATTCTGTCTCTGTATAAGGGGCAGATTATACATTTAGTACTATACATTTAATGTAATTTTATGCTTTATTTTGCTCTGTAAAGCCGTAACGTTGCTGAAGTTTACAGCCCGCCCCGCCTGTAAACTTCAGCAAGTTAACATACCAGTTATTATAAAAACCAGTTTGTCACTAAGCAGAAACTTGATTTATATCTCTGAAGCTCAGTGTGGAGGAAACAATAATATTATATATTTCTTCTCGCCCTCAGCATATAATCCTAATTTATGTATATGTTTAAGATGATAATGTAGTGTTTTGTTGGGCCTGTCAGAGGTGAAGAAGCAACTCAGCGCCAACATTTTTGTTCCTACTTATGTCCATCAGATATGATGGACTAAACCTGTGATATGAACAACACTGAGTTGTTCATATCACAGGTTTAGTTCACAGTGAGCATGCCCACTTATACAGTAACATGTGATGCAGTCTTGCCTCTGCTTATCTAACCTAGGTAACAAACATCCAGTAATTGATCTCCAAGATGGAGGGGAGTATCTCATGTCAGGGTCCAACAAGTTCTGTTACAAAAACTCCATAGTGCCAACCTGGAGGCAAACATGGACAAGAATTCAGGTAAGTTACATGAATGATATCAAATCTAGAACTGTTTAAGTTTGTATTTACTGCAGTTTCTCATTCATGTGACTTCCTTATGGTGAAACTCAGTTGATTAGGTCCATAATAACTGAAGATTTCTGGCAGGTCAAAGTGTGGAGTTCAAACGTGTTTAAAGTGGAAACTGTTGAAGGTGAGGAGGAGCTGCAGGAGCTGGACCGCTTCAGTTTCTGGGGCTGGTTCCAGAGCTTGTTACGTGAGCGGCACAATGAGACCACTATTGGCATCAGTCTGTTCAGTAAGAAAACATGCTTCAAGATTGATCCTGCTGACAAAACTCAGTACACCATCAAGCCCCTTCGTAGTAAGTGGAAAACAAATGAACACAATGCATTTGCTGTTTATCGACAGATGTTACATGGTCAACACATTGTTCTTTTTTCCTTGCAGGGTTTGATATCTATCTGTTTTTGGTATTCCTTGCTGGATTGTTGTTGTTCATGTTTGCAGACTCACTCAGCAGGTAATTTTTCTTACTTATGCTCCATTGTTTGGATTTAACAGGATTAAGATATGTTATCATCCATTTTTTCTCCCTTACATGAAGGAGTCAAGTTTTCTTCTACTCTGCCGGTATGAGCACCGGCATGATAGCTTCTCTCATCATCCTCTTTTTCATTTTGGCACGTTTTTTGCCAAAGGTAAGATATTTCATTGTCCTCAAATATCCATGATTTTATAGGTCAAATCACTTTGGTGTCATCCTTCATTATTGTACCATTGTATTTGCTGTTCCCACAGAAAAGCCCTTTTTATGTGTTGATTGTTGGTGGCTGGTCGTTTTCTGTTTACGCCATCCAGCTTGTCTGCAGGAACCTCAAGATAATTCTGCAGGAACACTGGAACATGGCATTAGGTACAAAGCCGTCATTAACACAGACTTTATACATTATACGTATTGACTTTGTGCAAATGGAAACATCAGACCAAAGCAAGACTCTTAATATAGCATATTAAATTGTGATTGAATGTGATGCAAGTTAGCAAGTTAGTGAGCATGTAAGCTTAATTATGAATGCTAAATCTGCCTCACATTAAGTTTAGCAATTTAATACAATATGTGTGATAGCTGCAGACCACAAAGACGTGTAAAATGGATCTGCAACTTTTACAGAGACTGTAAATACGTTTGCAAATTCATCATGCAGGCATTAGGTTGCACAGCTCTTCATTGAGTTAGTTCTTCTTAAATACTGTGCAAATCAATACCTCTTTTTTTGTTTTTCTGTCAGGTTATGTAGCAGTGGTGGGATTCATCAGTTTTGCTGTGTGTTACCGTTACGGTCCTCTAGCGAATGAGAAGAGCATTAACATCTTGTCCTGGACACTGCAGCTGTTTGGCCTACTCCTCGTTTATTTAGGGATTCAAATTCAGCAAGTGGCCTTTGCCATCATCGTGGCAGCTTTGTTCACCAAAAATCTGGAGTACCCAGTCTCTCTGGTAGTTGGTGCATGGAGGTTGGTGTTTGCAGTGCTGACAGAAGGTGGCGTAAGAGGACTGTACTATATGAAGCTCAAAGTCCACTTTAAAACAACTCATACAGTGTTACTTCATGCAGTATAATGTAGCTGGTGGTTGGAAGCAAAAGTGTCACACATTTATTTCCAACTTGTTTTATGTATATAAGATTTTTTGATGCTGCACAAAATGATTTGATAATCTCCACTATATTGCAGATTCATTTGTTCTTTGAAAAGTCTTACATGATCACTGCTTATTTTCTGTCTTTTTGATTTCTCCAAGTCAACATTACTTAAACTACTGAAGCTCAAAGCAGCCATAAAACAGCTTATGTTATATTGCATTTTACCTTTAGAACCAATAGTCATATTCATTTCTTATAATTTGTATTTTCTTATTGAGCACTTGGTGTGTTGTGCAGGAAAATCAGACGTTATGTTCGCTGGACACTGGAGCCACGTCGCCTGTTGACTGAGGAGGAGTATCAGAAGGAGGGAGAGGAAGAGACTCGGCGTGCACTGGAGGAGCTGAGGAAGTACTGTAACAGCCCAGAGTTCAGCCCATGGAAGGCAGTGTCCAGGCTTCAGTCTCCGAAAAGGTGATTATTGTGATGTTCTGTTCCTAAGTATATAATTTGTTGAAGCACATGATGTCTTTAATGCATAACTTAAGCTCAGTCTTGTTGATCAGTGTCTATAAAGCCACATTCAGTCAGAATCAGAAAATGCTAATAATAATAATCATAGTAAGCAGGAAACAAATATAAAGAAGTCTACTTTGATTCACTGTTCTAAAACCATTATACGTGAGCACTGTGAACATTAATTTATCACTCACACAATTTTGCATATATTTGCAGACTTTCCGAATCATTAAAGAAATGATTTCTAACAGTTATCATATCCCCCAGCACTGTGGGTCTCCTCTGTTGATTCCACATTTGAATATCTAGTAGAAGATTTCAGGGTTAATCTGTCATTGACAAATGATAATGCAATAATTAAAGTATTAATCTTTTATGTGACTTACTTTTGGGGAATGACATAAGGTGAATATATATTATTTGATTCATTAATAAAGAGGTCTCTAGCAACATTTTTGATTCAAGGTATATGAGTCTATCCAAAATGCAAAAGAATGCATACTCTAAGAATAAGGTGATATTCAGGAACAGTTGATGTGTTTGAAAGTGTGGCCAAATGTCACCCTTAAGTTGTATGTGTGGTGTGTAAGTACTCTTAAATACCAGTACATGGTTTGTTTACTGTATAACACTGATATTGTTGTTGATATTGTCACTTTAATCCACAGGTTTGCTGATTTTGTTGAAGGTTCCCCTCACTTGATGCCAAATGAGGTGTCTGTCCACGTTCAGGAATATGGCTTTGGAGGATCTTTTTTTGAGGATGAATTTTTTGATACAGACGATGAGGAAGATGATATTAAGCCCATGATGAAGCCTGAGTGAGACAGCAAAGCATTGGAGATCTAAGGACAAAGAAACTGTCGTTCTTGCCTTTCAGAAAGGTGAACAGAGAACAGCTCTCTGTGGCTCCTGTGCTTCTTCTAGACTGATTTTGAGTGATTACTGTGGAGGCTGGATTAAGAAAAGCCCGGATTGTGATTTCAGTCACAAGAGCCACCTCGTGTCCTGGGGTTCAGCGAAACATCACTGACAATCACAGGCAGAACAGTGTGGTCAGATCTGTTATCAGCATAAAAAATGGCATATGTAGTTTGAAAACAGTATGCACTAAAGCCAGACCTCTTCTTTTTTTAGGGAACAAAGGCTTCTGTTAAAAATGAGGTAACAAATAGGGTGAAACTCAGCGATTGAGATCATTTGGAGGTCAAAGCAAATGAACTTTTACTGTGTTATGGTGCTTTGTGCCGTCTTTCGTCATATCTTAGAGAAGGTTTTATGTTTTCATTTTCAAAATGTGTTCACAGCCTTTAGGCTCTACATGGGTTCACTGCAATGAGAGCATCCAGGTAACATGTTGAGTACATCATGTAAGTTCTCACCTCACTGAACAACAGCATGATGTGGTGGTAGTTATTCTAGCTTTCTGCTTGTGGAGGAATGGTTAGGTCAAGTTTGTATTTCACAGTTTTCACTTTAATGGACATAAATCAGTGGAAGTGTCCCAAAGTATTTTGAATAAAAAAAAAAATTTGAGCTCTGACATGCATCAGCATCATTGTATAGGATCTATCTGAAGACAAACATCTGACATCTCTATTCTACTTCACTAATCTTACAAGAAAATCTTGTACTTTTTACTCCATTTATTTGACAAATAGTGCAAATAGTTACTTTGCAAATCAAGGTTTTAAATACAAAATATGAGTAGTTAAAAATAGCTTTACTGCGACCAGCTACAATAAAAAATGCTATACATGTTCATTATCTACTGTATAAAAACAATCCAGAAAAATGCACAAGAACCATTCTGCTGCCTAATGACTACTTTTACTTTTGATACTTTAAGTACATGTTGATGCTAACGTTTCTGTATTTCTACTTTAGTTTTTTTTTTTTTTTTTAATACAGGACCTTGTTTTACTTGAAGGTACTGCTAAGATTACCTAAGTAAAACATCTGTATACTTCTTCCACCACAATCTTTCCACAGCTGCAACTAGTGATATACATTTTCTATTAATCACTTAATGATCATCAATCAAATAAAAAAAACCATCAGAAGTCCCCACAGTCTAATATGTCTTAAAATAGTTTTTGTCTAAATAATGTCTAAAAAAAACTTGGTGTTGGTGGGACTATTCAGAGTGGATTAACATTACAGAGACTTATTAAATAAATGACCAATGGGATGGAAATTAACATAACTGTGGAATTTCCACTTTACAAACAGTGGAGGGCTAAACTGTTTCAAACAGCTCTTGCAGAAGCTGCAATTTATTTTAACTGCCACAGTGGACAGTTTGAATCTGTTTTTTGGGGAAATGAATCACCCAACATCAGTGTTATGAATGACATCTTTTGTTTTTCCTCAGTTATCTAGAATCTCAAATGAAACAGCATTTTACTTTAAAAACCCCTGATCTCCAAAGTGATTTTTCTTGGTTTTCCTGTGTTTTTGGCCACTGATACATCTTTAAATCTTCTGTGTAAATGTAAGCCTTCTTTCTAAGAAGTCTCAGAAATTTCTGACCTTTGTCATATCTGCACTTTACCATCAACATCTTCTTTGGTATATCGTTGTTTCAAAAGTTAACATCAAAACAGTTGTGTCAAGTTATGACTGCATACATTGCACGCGCCACAATCTGAGTGCTGTGACCTGAATGCCCTGTTTACAACATATATCTAGTACATCTCATTAAGGTTTACTAAGTTCACATTAAATTGAAAGTGGAAGCAGAACTGGGGAAAAACCGCAGCGGATGACCAAATTTGCTGTTCAAGCAAGATAGTGTTATCTTAAATCAGGTAGCTTTCAGTATATGTTGGAGGGAAAAAAACATCATATTCATCCTTTCTCTCCTACTCTTTAGTTTAAATGAGCCTATCTGATGACATTTAACCCAGCTGCCCTCTGCATCCCACCACTGGCTTCTTTACATTAATTTCACGGTCCTTGCAGCATTTGAAGGCAGAGAACACCCCAATAACAAACATTGCAAATGATTACACTTGATTACGCAACATGTGTGAAACAACTGATATTGCTAGCATTATTTGCATGTTTCCCAGGTTCAGGTTGGCAATGACAAGCCAACAGGGAAACCTCACTGCAATGCAAAAAAAAAAAAACACATCACATGTGGAAAGGGGGGGTCCCTTGTCTATATGAGCATATTGCCAACACTGTGACAGTCCTTCCTTAGTGGCTTCATGTAAAGTGTCTGGAGTTTCCCACGGCTTACAAACTGGCCCACATTTGATCAATTGATTCTTACAAACCTCAACATGAAAGGATTTTGCCGTATTTCTATTTGACCATGTGCAATAGAGATAAGACAACCACGTGTGCACACCATGTAGCTCTCACTGCCCATTTATAAACAGGAAAAGACATTCAGTTTTTAAAGCAAATAGCAAATTACATGATTATGTGTATCATAGACTGCAGTGTTTATTGTAAGCGTGTAAATGCATGCTGCGTGTAACTCCTTCATAGTAAATCGAGAAAAAAGCATGAAAGAAAAATTGAAACTTGTGCAAGTGTTATTAGAACATGAACCAAACTGCCACAATGAATTTGCGATGAATTCATTCATCATTCATTCATTTATGGCAACAACCAGACAGTTTTACTGACGTGCTGAATGCAGTTTATAACAGAAAAGCTACTTCTGAGACAGAGGGTGACGACATTTTAAAAATAATGAATGAACATTACATTCGAAAGCAGTGCAGTTGGCTTTTTAAAAAAGAACTTACATCGGGAATGACAGTAAAGAGAAAAAGTACTTTCATGAAACACCAGCAGTGCATTTTTTTCAGGCAGCACAAACTGCACATTTCATATATTACTCCACACAGTCTGTACAGTTAAGACAAATCAAACTAATTCTCTTCTCCGTAACCTCTAAACATCTAAATAGTTCAACAGAAACAGAACACTACAAGTCCAGGCTTGGGGGTTAAAATCCAGTGTTCAGTCAGTATTTATTGATCCCAAATATCCGTACTCCATGAAACTGAGGCAACTTTGGGAGGAGGACACTAAGCAGGGAGCTCGTGTTGATTAGAAAATGTGTGGGATCGTATTTTGTGTAGAAACTGGCAAGAATATACCTGCAGAGAAAGAACAGTGTCAATGCAATATCAACATGTCATGATTAACATTTATATTTCAGTTTTAACAACAAAAAATAAACATGACAGACACTGAGTCTCAAATCAGTAATCAAAAAGTCAACACACTCCACAGCCAACCCTACAAATGACACTTCACAGGCTGAGATTTTATTCTACAATTTTTCTCATCTGCATGATAAAGATTTAGCAAAATTTCAGTTGAATTTCAAAATTTATTGGTGAGTTTAAGAAATGCAGCAGAAGGTCCTGAAGAATAAAAGTAATATTAATATTAAACACGAAATACTTTTTCATCACATCCTTCATGGTGGAGTTTTCTTAAACAAGCAAAGTCATGTTCCCATTCAGAGTTACTCATGAAAACACACTGTGTGCATCCTTGAGGTCTAACAAACATGTTGAATGTTATTTCCTTCCTCATAAAACACTTGCAAAGATGATTTTTCTCATTATTCGGAAACCTGCATTGTTTACATCCATGTTTACGAGCAAGCAGTTCTTCTCTCCTGCCTTTGCCGAAACACTGCTGTGTATCTTGGTGCCTTACCACCACCTGTGGATCAGTGGAATAGTGTGAATCCATTGGTAGGACTGTGTATCTAGTCACCTGCGTGCACATGTGCGACAAACTTAATACTTTGATCATCACTGGAGCATAAAGTGATGATGAATGTAAGTCTGGAATGTGTTTAGTGAAAAGTCTGCAGACAAGCCTCTTATTCAAATCAAATCATGACTGAACACTAGCTTAATCGTCCAGCTAGCTACAGCTGATCAAATCTAGTGTGTCTAGCCGTGTAAGAACGAACAGCAGGTCAATTAGTCTAAAGTTGGTTACAGATGGTCAAAAAAGAAGGCAAGAAGATTCTCAACAGCCAAGTCAAAAACAGATCCATTTCAGCTCCCCACGTACTTCATGAAATGCCAATTTAGCCATCATAATAAAAGAGAAAGCACAAACTGTCCAGCCCTGCACATGACTTCTCAGTATAAGCCACAAACATACTCACAGAACAATTGGTGAGATTGTGAGGAATTTGCGTGAAGATGTGAACTGGACACCGTAGTCCATCTGTTCCCAGTGTGTGAGCAGACGAGCTTTGCCCTGGTCTGGTGTCTCAAAGGGGGTGCCCTTCACTGTGTGTAGAAACAGGTACATCACCTACACAGAAAAGATACACAGCTGCTGTTAGCCACAAAGACAGACAGGTTCCAGTGGATCATGAGCTGTATCGAGGAGCTGCTCCAAGGATATTTATCCAAACGCTCATTATCAACAACTGCAAAGATGCTGTACACAGTCATTTATAGATGTATCTGTTGCAATTCAAGTTGTTTTTAGTTTTTGATGATGACCCCAAGAACAGAGCATTTCGCATACTTTCCTCAGTATAACAGAACATAATATACTTTTCGTATGTTTTGCCTTAACATTTTCCAAGAGGTAGAAAGCAGAGCTGGCTGCTGTAAAGTTGGAAAGTGTAACAAAATGAAAGTTACTTAGCCACTTGTCTGGGTTAAACAGGATTGCAGTAATGGTACATTTTAATATACTTTGGATAAAAATAAACAGGAGTTGCTGTTTGCACTAGATCTGGTCACTTTATGTTCTTTGCATAAACAGTTTGCATTATCCTGCACATCACCTCTACCTCTACTACTCTACACTATTACTTATAGGGTCAGTGGTTTTTAAGTACTTGTTTAATTGCACTTTATAGTGTTTTATGTCATGTTGTATCTTGTTATTTAATGTGATATGTGTTGTGTGTTGTGTTGTGCTGTGTCAACTCATACTGTAGCTACTCCAACACAAGAATTTCCCAGTCTGGGACAAATAAAGTACATCTATCTATCTATCTATCTATCTATCGATGTAAATTTTCTGGAAAATCAATCAAGAAGTTGTTGTTGTTGGACTCAGGAGATTGTTAGCTTAGCATGGCTCTGTCCAAAGATTAAAAAAACAGCCTATTAGCACCTCTTATGCTACAGAACTCCAGGAAGTTACTGCATATTAATTAAAGTGCTTTAAAGGTGCTGGTATTTTTTTTTTTACCTCCAGTTCCCTGCTACCCATTTCCTGTCTTTGTGCTTTTTTAATTTCTTATTTCTGCATTAATGCACACACAGTGAAGTGCTGACCAGTGTGATCTTCAATGCAAGTTCATTAAAATTAAAACACATTGGATGACAAAACACATCACACCAGATCAGAATGATGTCTGAGGAAACTGAAATCAGCCTCAGACGCCACCCTGATGAAGGCAAGATAGCTATGTTGCCAAATGTTGCCGTACTTAAGAAGAGTTTTATGATGTGTGTTGATTTTAACGTAGCTTCATATTTAACAGTCAGATGTGAACGTGTATCAATTTTGCCATCTAACTCTTGGAAAAAAGTGAGTAAGTGTATTTCCCAAATTGTCTAACTGTTCCTTTAAAATATAGCATTCCTGCTCGTTACTGTTTAACATTGTCCACAGTGGTCTAATAGACCCAGCGATATTACATTTTCACTGACCAAGTTGTGGATGACATTGGTGAGGGTCCAGACGAGCGGCACAGTGAAGAAAGGAATGCTGAGCAGAACGATGTGCAACACGACGGTCAGCAGCAGGTAGGTGAGCCATATTCCTCTGCTGTTCATCACCCTCGTGTTGGGGTTCACCTCGCTGTGAGCTACGCCCACATTCATCTTCAACACAGAGAAACAAAATGTAAGAGCTCAGGATGCACAAAACAAAGGTACCCACAGACCTCCAGGTTCTCAAACATGATATTAGGAAGCAGGCAAGTCTTAAACCTGAGAGGAGAAAATCTGAGAGTTGCTGAAATAAAAAAAACAGCTAGTGGTGATGAGTGGTCACAAGTTATTAAAATTAACAAGATAAGATACAAGATATTTGTCCCTCAGTGGGGAAATTCACAGATATTTTCAACATTGTGAAACTCTGCTCACAGATACAGCAGTTCCATCATCATATTATAGTTCAATTTTATATGTATAGTTTTGCCTTTTCAGTGCTTAGAAGTAATTTCTGTGCAATTCTGTCACAATAAATACAAGAAGCCAACTAACGATTCTTTTCTATATAATTTTATTATGAGTCTGATGATTATTTTCTTGATTAATCCATTAATCAGTGAATTCTTCAAAGTTCTTGTTTTGTTCAAGCAACCAAGGAACCAGAGAATATTTTTGTTTGTTTTTCACTGATAATTGTCAGGCTGCAACTAGTTATTTACATTATTGACTAATCCACTGATCTTGATCAATCATCATTTGGTTAATAAAGTATCAGATAATTACATGTTTTATTGATTCAACCCAAATATACTCAATTTACTAATGTACTATAAGACACAAGCAGCAAATCATCACAGTTGAGAACTTTTTCACTTCAAAACTGATTGACCTCTGGCAATTGACTGATTAATTGACTAATCGTTGATAGTTGTTGTGATAAACACAAATGACAAACGCACATTTTTTCTTCTCTTTTTTTAAACTGCTGATTAATTGATCTGCTTTATTTATTTTCCTGTTACCTTTGTTTGGATGAGGGCAAACAGTCAAGTCAATCAACAGAAAATCTATTTCAATAATCATTAAATTGATCATTTATGATTATACTAGTTAGCTTTTCAAAATGTGAACACATTTGCTCAATATATATATCATTGTACATTTAATATTTTGGGACTGTTGAAGCAATTTGACATCACTTTGCGCTATGGGACCTTGTGATAGATTGCAGTATTTTAGTGATTCATTGATAATAAATCGTATCTTTAAAACAACTCTGGTGAAAAGACTCCGCCCGACTGATCAGTTCTAGGTGAGCAAACAGGCGCTTCCTCTCTTAGGACTCCCAACATCATTCAGCTAGTTACATGAAGCTGCTACATACCATAGCAAAAAGAAACGATTAAGTCAAATCAACGATCAATTGTGAAATATTCTAAGACAACATGACACTAACAGTTCACATAATGACCAGACTTTCTAACTTCAGCTCCACAGTTAACGTTAGCTAACATATCGTTCGCAAGCTAGCTAACAGTTGAGCTGCTATCTATAGGCTAGCATGCTAACGTTGCTTCAAAGTTAATCCTGATGAGACTGTGGCAGAATACAAGTTAGCTCTGAAAGCGTCTGTTAAACTCTGTTAAACTGGCCTTTCCCATCAGGCATTTCGAGGTTTAAAACTTTACATTTCAGCGGAGCAAACTTTACCTTCCTGTGTTGTCGTAGCTCACCAGGAAATTCCTTGTTTTTTCTTTAACTCCGCCCTCGTTCGGTTTGAGCTGGTTCCTCTGCTGCGGCACACATCTGCAGGGACTCTGGCCCCAGTCCTCCGGTCCTGGTCCTGACCTGGCCCCAGTCCTCCGGTCCTGATCCAGTCTCGATCCAGTCTCAGTCCTCCGGTCCTGACCTTGACCCCGACCCAGCCCCAGTCCTCAGGTCCTGATCCTGACCCGGCCCCTCCTGTGGTTCTAATCCAGAGTCTGTGGTCCTGATCACAGTCCCGATACACAGGTGAGGGAGGAGGGGGACATTTCAGCAAAGGCCACTTGTCCTCCAAGAAATTCCCATGTGATTGAATGTGAGCAGTAGTTAAATATCACTGTTAACTCCCGTGTCAGGACTAAATGTCAGTAAAACAAGATACAAAAACATGAGTGTTGGCACCTTGATTTTGAGGTTTCGCTCACCCGCCTGCTGCTTTCACTGCACTTTCAGTTCAGCTGTCAGCTTGTTTGCACCTGTTATAGTTGCTTCTTAAAACAAAACATTCAATCCTGTTCAGTGTAGTAGGTGGGTTATTAGTGTTATTTAGACATGTAAATAGATTTAAATCAAATGTTCATAAATATGAAAAATGCACCACAAACATTACGCTAACAGCCAAAAAGTTGGAACACATGTAGTGGTTGGTAGAAAAGGGGTTTGAAACCAGTGGTGGAAAGTACTTAAAGGGAATGTCTGTGTCCATGTATGTGTGATGTAGCTTCCCTCCGTGCCACAAAGCTCCTTTGTTGTCCAAAGACCATTAAAGACATAAATGAACCACTCTGTTGCACTGGGTGACATGAGTACATCTTGCATAAACCACGGTGCTGCAGTGAATATTCAGTAAAGCACCACAGCTGAAAATAGTCCTGATGAAATCTACTATTTACTCCAGCTTGAGTAAAGTTAGTTAAAAGCTACAGTGCCCAGTTGTTTTAGGAAATTACTGAGCATTTTTTTCAAATGAAACTAAACATCTGGGAGCCATTTATAAAGGTTTACGTCTTCAGTAGAAGTCAGTGGACTGGAAAAGTTGCACGTATTGAGAGATGCATTATTTGTTTCGGTCTTTCAAAGGGTTTGGATCCAACTGAGCATGCATTTCACTTGCTGAAGACAAAACTGAAGGGAAAATGCCCCTAGAACAAGCAGGAACTGAAGACAGCTGCGGTAGAGGCCTGGCAGAGCATCACCAGGGACGAAACCCAACGTCTGGTGATGTCTATGGGTTCGAGACTTCCGGCTGTCACTGACTGCAAAGGATTTGCAACCAAATATTAAATTGACAATTTGATTTATGATTATGTTAGTTTGTCCAATTACTTTTAGACACACATATAAAATGTGTTGTAATTCCTACACCATTCACCTGATTTGGATGTAAATACCCTCAATGTAAAGCTGAAACTCTGCACTTAAAGCACATCTTTTGTTTCATTTCAAATCTACTGTGGTGGTGTACAGAGCCGAAATGCTGAAAATTGTGTCACTGTCCAAATATTTATGGACCTGACTGTATATCTAAATAAAGTTGTGTTTGATTCGGTTGCACTGGACTTAATGGGAGGCAGAGGGCAGTAGGTGTGGGCTCGGTGAGAGCATGTTTTTGCACTGAGGCCTCCTAGCAGGTTAGTCCGGTCATGCTTCATCTCCACTACATTTTTCATATTGAACTTTTTACTCCACTACATTTATTTGACATTTGTAGAAACTCCTCGCTTTGCATATTCAGATTTTATACACAAAACATCATATGCTGACTAATAAAATAAGATGAAGGCTGTTACTGACACACTGAACCAATTACCTTCCAGCAGCATGAGCAAGTGTGTAGAGGAATTAAATAAGGAAGTGATGTAATGTTCACATTTGACATAGTTTACATGTGCAGGACATCCTGAGGAACCTCGGCTTGCTGAATCAGTCATTAATTCATTTTTATATGAATATTATTTAATTATTATATTTATGGATTTTGATTTTGAGATTTTTTTTCCTCAACTTTTGTTTTCTAAGACCAAGAATGAAGTATCAAACTGAACAGCTTGTCATGGTTTTGAGTTCTCGGTTGATTTTTGTGTTTTTTCTAGTTTGTTTTCTGTGCATTTTTTTGGTTTTGGGTTGTTTCTTTAGTTTTTGTTCAGGCACTGCTTCAGTGGCTGGGGGTGTGGTCTTCAGGTGCTGGGGCTCTCACCGCTTTCTCATCTGTCCTCATCACTGGCAGCTTTAAAACCCCTTCTGGTTGTTCTGCGAGCAGCCAGATTCTCCCTGTCTTTGTCCCTAGTGCTTTGTGTACCCATTCCCTCTACCTGTGTTTCCTGTGTCTCCAGTGTTATGTTGGCTTTGTCTCCCCTGTGCTCATCCCTTTCCATGTTCCCTTTTTTTATCCTTTTCTTCTAGTGTTTCCATTGTTTCCCGTGTTTCCTGAAAGCTGCCTGATATCCCTGTCTTCCAGTGCTTCATGTTTCCAGTGTTTCCTCGCTTCCAGTGTTTCCATGTTTCTTGCCTGACAGCGCTGTCTTCTAGTGTTTCCAGTGTTTCCATTTCCAGTGTCTCCTGTGTGCCTCACAACCTGCTCCACCAGTGTGCCTCCGGCTCTTCAGCCTCAGCACCTGACCACCCAACCAACCACTGAAGCAACTCCGCTCCGCCAGCCTCTCATCACCTTTTTGTTTTCTAACCCTAACTCATCCTGGAGATTTTGTTAATAAATCCCTTCAACCCTTCACCCACGTCGAAGTCTCGCTCCTGGGTTCAGTAAAGAAAACCTAAACCATCACACAGCTTATAAAATAAGATAGATTTAGCTACCCAACAGTATATGAACTAATGAAAATAAACCAATAATAAAACACACAGCATATTACAATCCTGAAAAGGGGCATTTTGCATAATGAGCATTTTCCCCCTTTGATTCTTTCAGTACATTTTGCTCATAATACTTCTTTAGAGCAGGACTTGTAAAGGAGTATATTTACAATGTGGTATTTTACCTAAGTGGATTTGAATACTACTTCTAACACTGATCAATTACAGTCATATATAATCAACATCACCAGGATAACTGTGCATACATAAAGATCTTTATATAAGGAGTTTTATATATTAAATTATTTGACTGAATAGAAATCTCAAATCAGTATCTATTTTTTACATTTTATTTCACAATATTAATATATATCATGGTCACTTTTTTGTTCAAAAATCTATGAAGAAAGTAACCAGATGGGTGTAATGGAGGTGATGGTTTTGCTGATATACCATGCTTGAGACCTCTGGAATACCCGGATTCAGTTGCTGACTCTATGTATCCGCAATCTCCCCAGGTTGTCCGGTCAGAACATGAAGATGGCAAAAATGCAACAGACACTCTCTCTCTTTGAGATGCCACTCATTTATTGATATTGACAGTCTGCAGCGTGATGGTACTTGTTTGAGGTGTGGGTTTATGTATGTGGTTGGGTGTGGTTTATTCTCATGGACGCACGGAAATATAGAAAAAGAGTCCAATAGAGAAAAGTAGGAGTTGAAAGGATCCCTGAGTGCTGTCCCTCGGTCCGCTGCTCCACGCTGAATGACCGCAAGAAAGTCAACACAGATTTATGGGGGGTCGCGGACATCTGTGATTGGTGGGCAGGTAGGGTATGCAGTCGGGCACGGGCTGTTCACGTGAACAGGGGGTGAAGTGGCGTCTAGATGTCTGCATCAAGTTTGTCATGAGTCTTCTGTACAATGGGAATATTTGTTTTTGGCTTATCCAGTGGGAAAAAATTCCGTACAAATCAAGATACTACAACACACTGATGGAACAATCCTATGAATCCAGTACTGCCATAAAGCAGAGCTGCTCATTGATTTCCAACACTGCAAAAAATGGCCTAATAGAAACCATGATATTAAAGGAAAAGCTTTCACTGAGTACGGTAAACACATGAATGACCACTAGACTGAATGTTATGTTTGTGCATCAGAAAACCTCTGGCACCATCTTTTCACCTTGTGTGCCTCAAATCCACAAATCAAAGCATTGTACACTTCATCGTCACAGTTCAATTGCTCTATTAGCCTCCAAGTAAACTCATCTTAAAGTAGGACTGGAGTGTTTTTCCTGCTGTAAAAGTTGAAATACAGTAACTGTAAAAGTCTACAGATTCCTTTGATTAACCTGCTGCTTTGATTAGTAGCTCATGTATGGAAATCATTTTTTTTTTAAAAACAATGAGGGCAACATATCTAGGACAGAGAAAAATGACTAATGCCTGGAGAATGAAAACAAAAACTGTTACGGCTGTTACCGGCATGCAGAGCAGATTACTTCCCAGTAGCATGAGCGGTGTGTAGAGAAATTATACAAGGAAGTGATGTAAAATACACATTACGCACGACCCATGGATTACATGTGCGGGACGGCCTGAGGAACTTTGGTTTGCTTAGTCATTTGTTTATTTATCAAAGCACTTACACGTCATTAAATTATTAAAACACAATTGTTTTTAAATTTACATATATATGTTCATGGACCTTCAGTTGAGCTTGAACTATCTTTGCTGATCCTTAACTTCTTTTCTTGCACCATCATCGGGTCAGAATTTCAGATTTTGACCCGATGATGGTGCACTAAACCTAACACTAAACTTTATACGATATTGTAAAATATGACTTACGGTAACATGTTGACCTTCCTGTTTGCATCATTCTCACACAAACAGTCTACGTACAGTAATACTGCCATGCACATCACTTTTCATGCTCTAAACATAATAAACCTCTTCTCACATAGGTCACCAAAGATCGTCTGACATTACCTTCTGGGTAATTTACTACATTTACTTCACCATGGCTAAATCTCAAAAACAAATGTAGGACTTGAACAGTTTGTTTTTCTTTACAATGAACATTAAATCCCCACAGAGCTGCTTGTGTGTCTTTATACAACCCAGATTCCAAAAAAGTTGGGATGCTGTGTTAAACATAAATAAAAACAGAATGCAATCATTTGCAAACTGTTTACCAAGTGTTTACGAAGTGTTCTTGAGTCCATGCTTGGGGATGCCCCTTTCATACCCAATCATGACACTATCACCTGTTACCAATGAACCTGTTTACCTGTGGAATGTTCCAAACAGGTGTTTTTGGATCAGTCCACAACTTTCCCAGTCTTTTGTTGCTCCTGTCCCAACTTGTTTGAAATGTGTTGCTGGCATCAAATTCAGAACAAGCAGATATTTACAAAAATCAATGAAGTTGATGAGGGCAAACATCATATTGTCTTTGTACTGTTTTCAATTGAGTATATGTCAAAAAGGATCAGACAATTCTAACATTTTGTTTCATTTATGTTTTATACAGTGTCCCAACCTTTTTGGAGTCGGAGTTGTATTTGCTTACTTTGGTATTGCTCATGCACTTTCAGTGCTGTGTTGTTCCTTTTTTTGTTTTGCTTTGTTTTTTATTTGATCTATATTTCCTATTTATATTACATTCATATTTATATTATATTGCCTTTCTTTTAAAACACATATAACACATAGGAAAGTGTGTGTTTAGGTAAGTGCTAAATGAATAATTTCTTCTTTTGCTACCAGGGCCATGACAGATGAACAACAGTAGGATTTGGAGTTGTCACCTTCAAAGACCTACTTCCTGACCTAGATATTAAGTCTCTCACAGAACAAAGATTTTGTTGGGCAATCTGGTACCTTTACACTGCTGCTGCTTCCTCTTGCCTTTTAAACGTGACACCTTCCCTTTTTGCTTTGACTTACTGCTGGATTGTATTATCATTGTGTGAGGGAACTCGAGTGAACACATCTGTTATAATAAACATACTGACCGGGAGGAAGTATGCAGGAAGCTGTGCATCTCCAGAGAGCAGCAGGAATCTTTTAGGAAAGCACAGCTTCCTCCTTATTTCGGCATATTTGTTTGGGTGTTGTCTTGAAAATGCATTCAAAGAAAAGAGTGCAGGTAACTCCCAACTTTACTTAATGAGAAAATATTTACCACGACTGTTTTCCGTGGAAGGAACAATCTCCATCAACAATACATGACATGACGTGTTTTTTGAACCACAACACATATGATGATGAAAGTTATATTGTTTATTTTGAACATAGTGTTTATTCTGCATACAAAGAACACAGAGATGACATATAGCATTCACTAATTTCAATAAATATCAATAAATAAATAGAATAAATATGATTTCAATAAATATGTTAATAATATTTTGAATGTTAATAATTCCATTGGAAATACATTGCATGTATACATGAGAGTGGAAATACTGTTGTAGATACATTATCAGCCACTGAAGGCTGTACTAGAGACTTTGACCAATGTGATCAAATGAAGGATGTTCGTACAATTCACAGCCGCATGTTGGCAGTACACTGTGACATTTCATTCTCTACATGCAATTCTGAGCCGAGCCTTCTGTGTGATGAGCCGGATCACCGACAGCAAAGACACGAGCGGTGATGACGGAGAAGGAGAAGAGTCTGTCCATGGTGTAGTGGCACAGCAGAGCCTCCTGCCAGCGAGCAATGGGCTGGATCTCCTCAGTACTGATGTCCTGTAGAATCAGAAAACAATCCAATTTTTATCTGAGTCATGACCCAAAAAACCCCTAATGCTCTCTGATGTCTGAGGTTGGTGAGGGTGATGAAAATGCTTGTTGGACTTTCATAAACATTTATTTCATACGAGGGATCTTACCTGCTGGTGATTCATCCCTGTCTTTGAAATCACACATTTGCTCATGTGTTTGTGCAGTGTGTCCATTGCTGGTTTCACTTTGCGGACGGACTCTGAACAGCTTTGAAATCCAGAAAGCCTCTCCACTGCAGCGATGTAGGTCGTTAGGACATCGAGTATCTTCCCAATGCATGGCTAAGGAAGGTGGGAGGGAAAAAAACAACTTAGAAATCGCAAAACAATCAGGAACAGAATCCTTTTATATGTCTCTACTGAAATGTGATAATTGCTGTATTTATTCTTGGTTCTGTTGCTTACCTCAGGCTTCTGTTTGAGGGTCTCAGGACCACACATATCTCTCGCCTCCATCCAGGCAAGTCTGGTGGTGAAATCTTTCACATCTTTGGATCCATTTCGTGCCTACAGACCATTTGAGAAAAAACATGCTGTCACATTAAATGACATAAAGAAATCACTTTAAACTTTAAAGTCTATATTCCTAAGTATGCCAGTGCTGGTGTGCATAAGTGGACTTAATTTAACCCTAATGATAATTTCAAGCTTGCTAAGCAAAATCTTAAAAAAAAATATTATATATAAAGAAATATATTCTGGTAATAAATATTTCAGAATGTGTTAAAGACATGTATCACCATATTAGAATTGGCTTAAAATGTATGTGTAAAAGCTTTATCTTCATACAAAATACATAATTTGAGGCTTCTTATTTCCAATGTTTTGGGTTTGTAATTCCAAATAAAAAATAAAAAACCATGTGCCTCGACTGATATTTTGCATTAATAATTACAAAAAAAATAAATAAATAAAATAAAAAATCAGCCTACCTCCAATGACACACTTCTGGCAATGTGATTAAGTGCCAGAGAGCTGCTCTGAACATCCGCACATGCATCCTGCAGAGCGGTTGGAGCGCAGGTTGCAGCCGCAAAGAGCAGGAAAAGGGCAGCAAATGTCGCAAAATCCATGGCTTGGTATTAGTGGGTTTGTGTCTCTTGCTGTGTCCTCGTCCCTGTGAGTGACGAGTTGTGTGTGTCCTGCTGCTTTTAAATGATTTGAATGAGCGCCACAGTGAGTCAGCTCAGGGTTTTCCTGCACACCCCTCAGGTGAGTTCATGTTCAGTGCACATCAGTATTCACTTTACACACAGGAAGAAATGATGTATTAGCAATATGTGGTCAGAAAAAAAAACATTAGGTAATTGTCAGAGAACACAAAAAAGGAAGAAAGGAAGACAAGGCTTGTTTGTTGTAATCACAATATCTACTGTATGATGGTTTTATTTACATTTAATTAAGTTTTGTTTATTTTATTTTTTTTTCTGATCTCCAGCTATCAATGGACTGTGGGATTGATTTAATCACACATACTCAATATCCTTATCTGAAATGATTTATACCCACAATATGTTACAGCTAACTGAGTGATAGACTAATACTGGTAAGAGTGACACACCAATTAACCTAAATGTGGTGTAATCAAGTTTCACATCTATGGCTGTGTTGAGGAAGTGAGATCAACCTTTACATTTCAGAGTGATAATGAACGGAATCCTCCAACTAAGACTGGACAAACTTTCCATCTGCGTCCACGACCTGCCCGTCTTCTCTACCAAAGAAAAACCTTTGAGATTTTTTTGTGCTTCCTTTATCTTTCCCATTTATGTTATAGTGGTAATGCGCATGAAATTGACTCACTGACTGACTCAACATGAAAAAAACTAAAGGGTTGTAATCATTTACCGTTATCATTTAATGACCAGCTGGAAGCAGACTGTATTGTCATTTATTAATTTATTAGTTGAAAACATTGGTAAAAGGGGAAAGAGTACTGATAGTCTACTACTTCTCTTTAAATTCAAATTAACACAAACCAAAAGCTACTAAACTTTCTGATAAAATACATTTTGTGCAAGGACTAAAGCAAAGAGGGCTCATCTGCTGCTTATGTAACATATCTTTAAACTACAGATAGATGCAGTTTTTGTATACTGTTTGGTTTAGGGCCAGATTAATACAGTCAGGGGTCCAGGGGCAAAATTGAGCTGTGGGCCTCTATTCTCCTCCCACTGTATATCTTGGTTTAAAGTACCCATCAGTGCACATGGCAGACTCCTATCGCTGGACCAGATTCATATTCAAAATCAATCCTGCAAAATCCTGGATTATGTTCAGTGCCACTTCTTTACATCCAGTGCCAATGCTTTTACAAATCTTGCTTTCTGCAATATCTGTAAATGGCAAATCAGGTATTGTTAAGGTGAGGGAAGGATCCTGGTTATGGCAGATAAAATATAGTTTAGGTCATTATGGTTAAACACTTGCTTGAGGTTTTGGCAGGATTGTGGTTACAGTTAATAAAAGATCAGATAGAATGCAATATGCAACATGTAAAGTCAAGTTTTAAGGATTTAAAACAAAAATTTGAGACTGGATGTCTCCATAAGGCCATAATCATTTCAGTTTAAATGGTGCATATTTCTGAAACAAATTTGTGGGGCTGCCACTAATGCTTTTTTCATTATTGGTTCTCAATGAATTGAATGATCGATTAATTGTCAAAAACAGAAAAAAGCAGCAAATTCTCTCATTTTGAGAAGTTGAAATTAGAAAATGTTCAGGATTAGGATTATGTTTATGTTTTTCAAGCAAAAAAACAAAACAGTTTCTCAATTATTGAAATAGTTTGCTGATTAATTTTCTCTCCATCAACTAATGGATTAATTGATTAATTGCTTCATCTCTACAAATTAGCATTTTGTCAAAATGATCTCACAATAATAGCTACATGATAAACCATGGTGCCTTCAGGGGTTCAGCCTTAATAAAGACATAATTGATATCGATATGAATAAGTAGAAAATAAGATAATGCTGCTGAAATGGAGTATGAAGATACAAACACAACGCCAGTGTATTAGTGGATGAATGAATTAATACACATATTTAGACTGAACAACAATTTTAAAATATTAAAAATAAGAGTGCTGACATAAACCACTGACCCCTGTGAGTGAGTTCAGGCAACTATAATGAAAATACTGGCGCTCCAGCGCTGCTCTTGAACGCGCCCCAGTTTACTCCGGACATGTTTTTTAACGTGTGTTTTTGTTGTGAATGAAGTGAACATGGACCCGTGCGGTAAATCTTATTACAAGAGTAGGTCAGTGGAAACTTTCATCGAACACACACTCATCATTAATGTGGATATTCTGGGTTTAGAAACTGACTGTATGTGCAGCCACAACAGTGTCTCTTGGTCTGTGTAGTTCATGATGCTGCTAACGTTAGCTTAACTTGCTAACTGTAAGCTGCAACATGCTGATCAAAACCCAAGAACGATACAAGGATGTTGTGAAAGGAGAAACGATATCTTTACTTTCTGTACACATTTCAGTAATTAACGTAACTAACGTTATAACTTTGACCTCGGGGGCTTTTGCAGATAGCTATACCGTTAGCTTCCGGGGATAGCTACTGTTAGCCAAGCCAAAGCTAGCATTAAAGTGAGTCTGAATATATAGTGCAATACTTGAGTTTAGTTTATCAAAAACAAATAAAAATAAACATATTTATTAGTGTGTTAGTGTTCACAGAAGTTGTCATTCCTCGGCAGGTTGATTTAGCTGTACCCATGATGAACTTTGACGGTATGGACGCTGGGATGGGTGAGTACCCACCCAGCCTTCACGGGACCCTGGACGGGGGATGGAGTCCTCCATGGACCCCCACCTCAACCCCAGCTTACTGCAGGGTGTGGAGCTTGACCCAGAGGGGCTGGCAGTGACTGTCCCCGAGCCTGTGCACCTCATGGAGGGGATGTTCTCCGAGCTGCACAGTGCAGTTTCAGAAGTTGGCATCCCAGTCACTGCAACACATTTTGATCTCCAGGAGGAAATGCTCTGGATGGGAAACCACAGAGTAAGATGATTATGATGGAGTATAGATTGTATTTGAAAATGCATATACTTTGCAGACACGTCACTCCATCTTATTGCTTTAATTATTCTCTTCTCCCAGGGTCATGTAACCTCATTCTTTGGACCTACGATGGGCCGCCATTCTTCTTTCCAAGTGCATGCAGCAGATGACATCCGACACATTCAGAGTTTGGAAACAGGCGTCCTGTTCCTTTCCAAATGTAACCTCAAATGCCATACTCGTGGGGGCCTTGTTATTTTTGATTACCCGTAAGTATCACAGAATACTGCCTGCAACAATGCTGAGATTGATTGTAGACAAACTGGAGCTGTAGAATGATTTATTCTCTCACTGGCCCAATTAATTAGAGTTTAGAATTATTAATAACATATGTGTGCATTCCAGGGTGGAGGAAGGAGCTGATATGCATAGTCTCCTCATGACCGATAACAACACCTTGCTTATGGGTGGATTACAAAACTATGTTGTTGAACTTGACTTGAATACTGTTCAAGAGACTCAAAAGGTGAGACACACCCAGATTAGGTTTATCAGCATCCACAGCTATCTATACATACAGCACAGGACAAAATAATGTAATATCTAATAAAGAATAATAAGAACTTGAAAAGTAACTGACAGTTTACTTTCATGTCATGTGTACTTGACAGTTCACTGTTGAGGTACCTGGAGTGGCAATAATGCGCCAAACCAGTCGTTTCTTTTTCTGTGGGCACACCTCTGGCAAGGTAAGGATGGCTTGATCAAATCAGTTTGTGAAAGATTTTTTTGTGGTTTAAACAACACATTCACCCTCTGTTATAAACAGGTAACCCTTCGGGACTTGCGTACCTTCAAGATGGAGCACGAGTTCGATGCATTCTCTGGCAGCCTCTCAGACTTTGATGTTCACGGAAACCTTCTGGCTGCGTGCGGATTCTCCAGCCGGGGACTGAATGGGTTGGCATGCGACCGATTCCTCATGGTGTATGACCTCCGTATGATGCGAGCTGTAACGCCGCTTCAGGTGCATGTGGACCCCCTCTTCTTACGCTTCATTCCTACCTACACATCACGCCTGGCAATCATCTCACAAACAGGTATCAACTGGGAAATGTAGAGTCCCCTCCATGCATGTTCTGTACTCAGTGTGTTTGTAGACTTATGCTTATATGTCTTTTAAGGGTTTGGTCAACGAATGTGATTCATGCTTTTATTATAATAACATCAAGATTTATATTTAGTATCAGTGTTCTACTTAGAAATAATTGTCCAGGTTACATGGATTTAGGAACCATTTTGACCTTAGTCACTCAGGTATTTGGGTGAAAATGTTTCCTGAATGCTGGCACATATAGTTTGGAAATAATGTTCCACCTCTTCTATCTCCAGGTCAGTGCCAGTTCTGTGAGCCCACTGGTCTTGCCAATGTGGCAGACATTTTTCATGTCAACACAGTGGGCCAGTTGCTCATGAGTTTTGACGTATCATCTAGCAAGCAAGCCTTGGCCTTTGGGGACTCTGGGGGATGTGTGCACCTCTGGTCTGATGCTCCAGAGGTTTCATTTAATGACTACTCCCGAGAGACGGAGTTTGCCCTGCCTTGCCTTGTGGACACACTGCCTCAGCTGGACTGGAACCATGACCTGCTGCCCCTCTCACTTATCCCCATGCCGCTGACCAGCACAGAGCCGCTGCTGTCAGACTGGCCCACCGCACTGGCTACACCTAGCCCCAGGTAACACTGTAACGAGTACTTTACCTGAGTACTGTAACTGTTTTGTAATGACTGGTAATAGCAACACTACATGAAAGCAACAATACTAACCAGTTTTAACAGTGTAACCTGCGATAGTTTATTACTTTATGCTGTTCGGCTGGTTGACATTTTCCCTTAGTATGATGAACATGTGCTCTGTAGTCAACCTCAAATGCACCATTCTGCTACTGGAAATACTCACAAGTGCACCAAATCTTCAGCTGAAAGTAGTTCCCAACAAATACACTATTTACTCCTGTTTGAGTAATATATAAAAATAAGTGCCCAGGTGTTTTAGGAAATTATTTAGCCTTTGTTAAAAATGAAACAATGTGATTGTGCCCCATTTTTAAAGAATTACATCCTAAGTAGGAACAAATGGCCATGGGACTGAGTGCCTCAGTCAAGACAGGGAAGTCGGAAATTATTGAGAGACAGACTCACGCATAGTTTTTTCATTGGATTTGTTGACAGTTGCAGAAATATGGAATATCACCAGCTTTATCTTTTAACTGGTGGTGCAACTTTGCATAATGAACATCTAACTGACATGATGTGATCTCATCCCTATGATCTCATCTTTCTCACAGTGTGGAACTGAATTCATTTCTCTTTTCTGCAGTCATGGTTGGCAAACTCTCCTGAGCTGATGTCGGTGTTTTATGAGTCACTTTGTGAGTGACTCATAGAACAATTCAAAACACAATTTGAGCTGCAATCACATCTTACATCACCAATTCATTGCTCTAAAATCTGACTCGATCTCATTGTTTTAAATTGGTTTTTTGCTGTCCAGATTTGATAAGAGTAACATAGCAGATTTTGACCTCATTTCTCAGGGAAACAAAAACTCTCTCCAGCCAGGGAGATTGATTTGCATGTAGCATCACCATCAGATGATGCTTATCCATTTTTCAGTCGCCAGTTCATTAGGTACCACGGTCCTGCAATAAATCTTCCCTTTATAAAGATTATAACACTTAGTTTTGGTTGGAACTCATTGAATTTGGTTGAAAAACCTTTCGTTGAACTTGAATGGAGAGAACAAAACAAGAAGCACCTCTCAGTACAGAGGAATTATCTGTTGTATTAAACTACTTAGACTTAACTCAGAATACCTCATTGTCTTATAGCTTAGTGAGTATCACTTCCAGAATTTGCTGAGTGTTTCCCTTTTTTCCCCCTGACTGCTACCATTTAATAAAGATTTTCATCTGTTTTTTTCCAACAGACGAGCTCCTCCTGTGGACCCAGAAATCCTGCGCACAATGAAAACTGTTGGGTTCATTGGTTATGCAGCAAATCCTCGTACCCGCCCTCGGAACCAGGCATGTCAAATACATACAATATACTGTAGATCTGACATTACTTTACAGCAGCCTTTTGTTATAAAGGCCGTCAAAACACTAAGTAGTAAAATACATGTCTACTTTACCTTGGTATTGTCATTTCCATCATATGCTGATTAAGAAGACAAACATTTTTGCTATGTTCAGTGTCATGTCCATACATAGATTTCAATAATCTAAAATCTTTTTTCTGTGTTGCCTGCAGGTTCCTTACAAACTTAAAGATGTGGAGCTCGATTATGATAATTACAACCAGGTCCCCGAATCACCAATTGGGCGTGATGAAGAGCCACACCTGTACATGGTGCCCAAAAAGTACAGAAAGGTCGGACTGACCATATTTCATCATGGTTTTTTTATATAAAAGAATAGTTGACTTAAAATAATTTCTTTGCTGTGAATGAAAATAAGTTTTGATTTCTGAAATACGTGATGTGTGACATCTTTGTGCTCGACCAGGTCACTATTAAATACTCAAAACTTGGACTGGAGGACTTTGACTTCAAACATTACAACAGAACCCTGTTTGCTGGCTTGGAGCCTCACATCCCCAATGCCTACTGTAACTGCATGATCCAGGTAAGAAACTAGGAAGCTTTTAGAGTGTTTTCAGTTAAATTTATTTTTGAGAAACAAAGTAACCGCAGAGTTGTTGTTCTCTTGTTTCTGTATTGACACGTTAGGTATTATATTTCCTGGAGCCAATCCGGTGTCTAGTGCAGAATCATTTGTGTCAGAAGGAGTTTTGTTTGGCTTGTGAACTCGGCTTTCTCTTCCACATGTTGGATTTGTCACGAGGAGATCCATGTCAGGTAGCTGTTTGTTGCTATCTCTCTGAATAACAGTAGATCATTCCCTGTGGCAGCTGCACACTGTCGACCATGTAGATTTCCCAATCCAATCTCTCCTATTTCCTCTTCTCAAGGCCAGTAACTTCCTCCGGGCGTTTCGTACCATCCCTGAAGCCTCAGCGCTGGGTCTGATCCTCGCAGATTCAGATGAGCAAACGGGGAAGGCCAGACTTGGTCGCTTAATCCAAAGCTGGAACCGCTTCATCCTCACGCAGCTCCACCAAGAGACACAGGAGCAGGAGGGCCCACAGGCCTACAGGGGAGCCAGCAGCAGGTCAGAGCAGCCAACAGAAATACAACCTTGATACCAAAATAGTTGGGACACTGTGTAAAACATAAATAAAACAGTGATAGTATCATGATTGGGTATGAAAGGTGCATCCTTGAAAGACACTGTTCTTTTGCAAATAATTGCAGTCTGCTTTTATTTATGTTTTACACAGCGTCCCAACTTTTTTGGAATCAGGGTTGTACATGTCAGTGTGCTCAGCACCGAGTCTGCAGGTATTCAAGGCACAAAGCTGTCGCAGAAGTGTAGGGATCATGTAATCACCAATTTGTGTATGTTGTGTTGATGATACATTTAATACAGTTCTCTGGGTTCCTCTGGCGAGTCGGCCATTGGAAAACTGTTTGGATGTGAAGTTGAGAACAGCAGCCTGTGTCGCTGTGGCAAGGAGACGGTCCGCTCCTCCCTCACATTGCTCTTCACCATGCATTACCCTGAACAGAACTCTCAAGGTGAGTTTATGGATAACCTGGGGTAGATAACCTGGGGTAGATAAAACTTTGTGAAGTAGTTCTTCATTTACTGACAGTATATTCATTTCTTTTTGACTTGGCAGAAAAAACAATAAAGGAATATGACTTTGCTGAGATCTTGAAGAAAAGCATCTGTCTGGAGCAGAGCACTCAGGCGTGGTGTGAAAACTGTGAGAAGTATCAACCCACAGTGAGTTCAAGCTCCCATTCAGACACATTAGCAGCTCATATTAACACACAATACATGTATGGTCTGATTACACCCTATTCTGCATTATGAGAATGTTTTTTGTGCCACTGTAGGTGCAAACACGCAACATTCGATGTCTGCCAGATGTTCTGGTTATCAACTGTGAAGTGAACAGTGCCAAAGAGGCTGAATTCTGGAAGGTTCAGGCAGAGGTAAGAGGTTTTATTTACATCCTGGCAAGTTTCAAATACACTGTGAAAATTAATTCATGACTTGCCTGTTGCTTTTTAGTTACATGAGTTATGTAATTGTATTTTGGTTCTCTTCACAGTACGCCTTCAATAAGGCCATGCAGAAAGAGGCAATGGAACCCACAAAACATAAAGAACCCCCACCCATGCCCACTGAGTGGTGTTTGGAGTAAGCTCCCTTATAACATCAAATAAATAGCACTGCATGATTTGATTAACCATCTATAAAACATCTTAAAATAGTAAAATAATTCATAATTTCCTAGACATCTTCAAATTCTCAAAACAGTCCAAAAATCTTTGCAAATCTTTACATCTGAGAAGCTGGAACTATCATATGTTTGACAAAAATTTATACAAGTTGCATCATTTACATCAGTTGAATGTGTCTCAACACCACTTGTAATTTCACCTTCCCCTCACTGTTCATCCATCTAGTCGGGAGGAGGTTTGCAGTATGGAGGGCTTCACCTTTGACACGCAGGCGGAGGATCTGCGACACGTCTGGATCCCTCTCACTCTCAAGATGTCCATCAGCAAAAGTCAGGGACTGGAGATCAGCAGCTGGCCTGAAGGAGAGGAGGTGAGGGAGACAGGCTTTCAACTGATTTGTGGATTGACTTCGATTCTTTATTTTAGATTGCTGACTGCCTAATTAACTGGCTGTTCGTCATGGTGTAAAGATTTACTAATGACTTGTTCCATCATCTCTGATTAGTTAAGTGCTGCTGAAGAGGCGGAGGGTGCATCTCTCTATGACTTAGTGGTCACGGTGCCTCACGTCCTGGACGCTCGCACTGGTGGAAACTTGGTTGCACACATCAAAGTAGGGGAGACTTACCATCAAAGAAAAGAGGTGAGTGAAGCTGGGAATAGAAAATACGGCATGAGAAAGCCGTAGAAAGTGTAGTTGATGTTTTATACTCGGTCACATCAATTATATGTTTGAAAACTGACATTTAAAATGTTTGTTTCAGGGAGTCACACACCAGCAGTGGTACCTCTTCAATGATTTCTTAATTGAGCCAATTGACAAGGTAAATATTTAACTGAATTTAATTTATGCTAATGAAATGTCATGTTTGCAGTTATGTGAAAGTATTATCGTTTTGTTTGTTAAAGGCTGAAGCTGCTCAGTTTGATGTGAGCTGGAAAGTACCAGCCATTCTGTATTATGCTAAGAGGAACTACCATACTAAATACGACCTCCGCAGTAAGTTTCAGGAGATTAAATCTGGATATTTTACTTGAAGGTGAAATGCATTAACCTACCTGCTCACACCTTTGCTTTTTGCCTCAGTTAAAAATCCCATAGACGCTAGTGTGCTGCTGACAGAGGCCTCGTTGGCTCGGAAGCAGAGGAAGAGTCACGCCACTTTCATCCCCCTCATGGTCAGTGAAATGCCGCAGGCTGGCGACTTGGTGGGGCTGGATGCAGAGTTTGTCACACTCAACCAGGTGAGTCAGGATTATAAAGCCACTGCCAGAGCTATCAATGTATTCATTCAGCCGTCAGTAATCAGATTTCTCCTCCAATACTGACTGACTGACTTTAACTGTATTAGAAGATGTGGCTTCCTGATATTTAACGCACGGATTTTACACATCAAATTCTGCTTACAGATCTATCATTATATCTATTTATACAGTGTGTTGATGCTAATCCAATGCTGTTATCTGTCATCTTGCTATAATAACACATTTTTAATGAAACTGACCTTTGACTGTGTGTTTGCAGGAAGAAGCAGAACTTCGCAGTGACGGCACCAAGTCGACCATCAAGCCCAGTCAGATGTCTGTGGCCAGGATCACCTGTGTGAGGGGTCAGGGGCCCAATGAGGGAGTTCCCTTCATTGATGACTACATCTCTACTCAGGAGCAGGTGAGGAACTGCAGAGTGCAAAACACGAGGATGGTCCAATAGAAAAAAATACATCATTAACATTACTTTGAAATGAGGTTTTGAATGTCGTGGAAACAGGATATACTTGACTAAACTGTTTTGTGGGGATGGCACTATCATGGTGCCTTCATTGTCATTAAATAGTGTGCCCTTTTGTTAGAGTTGATAATATACTCATACAATTAAAAGAAAGCAGGATAATCATTAACAAGTTCATTGAATAACAAAAGTTCAATTGCAACATGATGCACAAAGAATAAGCATCAGAGGAACATTTCCTGATCTTCTGTTATTGTACTTAGATCATGATGATTGATCACTTGTCCTTTGTTTGTCTAGTTTCTACGTAGCCAGGTAGCTTTTTTTTTAAACTTAATCCTATGAAGCTGCTGCTCATGTGTACACCCCTGAAACATCTGAATGTTTGTTCTTCCAGGTCGTCGACTATCTGACACAATATTCTGGCATTAAACCAGGAGACCTGGATGCAAAGATTTCTTCAAAGCATTTGACCACACTGAAGTCCACTTACTTGAAGCTGCGCTTCCTTATTGACACGGGAGTTCGCTTTGTTGGCCACGGATTACAGAAGGACTTTCGGGTTATAAATTTATTGGTATGTTAGGTCACAGTCTAAAGAGTTGTGTAAAGTCAGATTTGTTGCAAATTTCCCTGTTGTGGGACTAATAAAGGAATATCTTATCTTACCTTTAGTAGACTGGTTTGACTGTGTTGTGCATGGAAGTTACAGTTAAAAGCACAGTAAAAGTAGACACCTCTCTACAGATTTTCTCATTGAGCAGTGATGACTTCAGGCTTTCTTCTGTTTTTAAGGTTCTGAAAGACCAAGTCATCGACACTGTCTACCTGTTTCATTTACCCCGCAAGAGGATGATTTCTCTGAGGTTTCTCGCCTGGTACTTTCTAGGTAAGTTAAGGTGGCTATAATCAATATTTTTCTTTTAGCAATAGATCACATTACTATGTTTAATGTGAAAGGAGTCGCTCATTGTGACAAATTGACAGAGCATTATCACCTGACTACAGTTCCTTGAGTTGTCAATGTTCTTTTCGTTTGACAGTTGTAGATAGTATTGAGGTCTGTCTACTTTCTTAAATGTGTTCATGAATAACTTAAATTATGTATTTGTGTTTCAGGAATAAAGGTGTTAAACCTTCTTTAATTTCCAATATCCACATTTCGAACTGATACTTAACAGTTGAAATGCTGCTGTGGGAATCATTGTGACTCATCATTCCTGACTGTCCTTTTCTTTGTGTGGCTCCCAGACCTCAACATTCAGGGGGAAACCCACGACAGCATAGAGGACGCCCGCACCGCTCTGCAGCTGTACAGGAAGTACCTGGAGCTGAGTCGTGGAGGTGGGACCGACGAAGTGAGGAAGGTCCTGAAGGGACTCTACGAAAAAGGCCGCCAGCTGGACTGGAAAGTCCCAGATTCGGACACAGGAGATGGTCAAGGTACCCCAAAAAGTACGCCATAAGTTTGAATTAGATGCGTGCTGATGTTCATGAAGTAACAATGAGTTTAGAGGTGAGGGCTTAATGAGAAACAGTCAGTGTGAGTGGATTGAAAGCACTCTCTTTCCTTCAACAGGTGCTGCTGTGTTTCCCTCTGTGATGGGGCTGTGAGCTGCAGTGACACCCACTGAAGAGCTTTGACTGACCACACCATATTTTGTACTTATTTGCATTTATTTTCGCATTGTGTAAAGTGTTTATGAAGGTCTTTGTCGCCTGTACAGCAGACTTCAGCTCAGAAATGGTTTTAATCATGTCAAAATTTGTACTTTTTGTCTAGGAGGGTTTTCAGAAAAAGGAATTTGTTTTTAAAAAAAAAAATCAGCGTGTTTTTTGGTTCATGTAAATAAACATATCATGAGCACTAGAAGATACATTGTGTTTCATGCCTGGAAATGGGAAACATTTTACATTAATCATTAATCAACAGACCTTCAGGGAAATCTATTCAAATTCAACAGTGAATTTCTTTTTGTCTACTTCCTAGCTTTCTGTGAAGTTTGTAGTGTTACATGTGCTTGGTTTCAAGTTTGCCTGCCTTTGATAACATTTACTGGCAGATTGGGGCCGTTCCCGAGGGGCATAAAATCCACATTAGCATTTAAAACACAGGCACTTCCAGTACACAGATAACATTTCTCACAAACCTCAGAATGTGAAATGCTTTTTTGCATAGATTTTTTTTAAAAAGAAATGAAAGTCAAATACAAGCGGCAGAGACAGAGTCTCTCTTATGCAAAGAGATTACAATCAAATGTTCTGATCTCTTCACCAGGAAGATAAACAATCACCTGTGTGCATTAAAATGTGTGTGCAGGTTCTCAGTCATCCAGGTCACGTTATTCAAGTGGGAGTTGAATCAAGAAAAGGAACATACCCTCTAACAAATTTGTACAGACTCCTGTGGGGTTTACTCAAGAAATGTGGCAGAAATAATCAGTTAAAAAGGAAAACCTTTTTAGGTTGTACTTCATTTTACATGCTGTCAGTTGGTATGTGAATGAGGAGAAAGTAGACATACCTTTATGCAGCGGCCATGAAGATGTTCTTACAGAATTAAATTTAAGGTTAGAATTATCTCTGTGGAGTACTATGGATGACAATAAATGAAATTCCATATTTAACTATTAGGTATAAAATGTATCTAACCACCATGTGGTAGGAAGTTGCTCATCTCAGTTTGCATCCGTTACAATTTGGGAAAGCATTTTTTATTAAAGTGACTAATACACTCAAGTGTATAATAAATTCTGTGGAGAATTTTAAAATTACTTAATTTTTGTATTCATAATCTCTTGTTGTGTGCTATAAACTAGCCCAGATAAATTGAATTCCAAGAGCTATCTCTCATTTTTCTTTGACCAGAGAGGTTTTGGAGGATTATAAGTTATATATATATATATCTTTTGCAACTGTTCTTGTCAAAATAGTTATATATGGTTGTTTCATATCTACTGATGCATATTTATAACTTAAAAAATGGATCCAGGTTCTTTGAAAAAAATATTTTTTATAATGATCATTTGTACTTTACAGTACAACTAACAATTAGGGTCTCTCGTGAATACTTGGTCGTCCATCCAGTTTCAAATTCCCCTCCTGATTCTGCATGACATAGCATGATTTGCAGCTGTTCTTGTTAAGAAACTTCATCTTCAATATTTTTGCTTTTTTTTTTTTTTTTAAATCTTTGATGAATGTTTGCCTAGAAACATCAGATATCACCAGGAGATGAACTTCATTTTCATCTCTTTGACCTTTACCTGTATGCTGACATGTTGCAACATGCATTTAGAATGGAATTTTCTGTTGCTCTATCTTATATCTAAATTCATGTAAAACTACAGCAGTGAAACATGAGATAAGAACCAGCCAAACCTCGCCCTCTACAGTCTGGACCCCCCATTTATAGGTTAGTCATATTGTAATTTTTAAACTGAGAATGATCCATTTTTGCCATTTTGTACAGAGTGGAAGTAAGAATAATAGTCTTAGAAAATACAATATACACTGTTGAGGATTAAGCAAACAATTTCTAATCTTCTTTGCTCATGATCTTGGAATAAAACACTGTCCAGTTGGGGCCCTTTGATTACTTGCCGAAAGAGACATTTCCCCCTCTAAACCATGTGAGAACATGGTGTCATTTAAATGAATGTTTGTGGCTCAAGATAGAAAAATATCTAAAAATGCATGAATATTTAGAGAAATGCCCAAAAACTGGACAAAAACTTGAGTTGATTGATGAGGTTCTCCACCAAACCTCCCTGTGAAAAAACAAAAAAATAAAAATCACATTTTAACTTTTTCTAAGCGTAATGGTGCCCCCTGCTGGTTGTACAGGTATTATGCGCATGAGTATTTCACATTTTAATTGTTTTGATCTAGCTCATCCTTCAATGACTCACAGCTACAGGACATGTCTACTACATGATGAAATGTTTAGATTTAAGCACTTAAACAAACAAACAAACAAACAAACTTTGGACCCTTGTTCTAATAGCTTCTAGACACAGATAGAGATTGAAGAATATGAATCTGAATGACAAACCAGGAGCTTAATAGCTGGATAACCGCTCCTTCATACAACTTAATTTCACTGACCAATATCAGTGATAATGGTCTAAAGCCATTTCCATAAAAACATACTGTTGATTTGTTTTTGCTTGCCTGTTCAGATGCTCCTGAGATAAGAAATAACTTTCTGGATTAATGTATTTGTTTTAACCCAAACCATGATCTTTTCCTAAAACTAACCAAGTAGTTTTGGTGCCTAAACCTGACCAAGCTGTGATGGGATGGAGGGCGTGTCCTGCAGCAGGTGTGTCCTGTAGGTGGACCTACTTGACCTACTTCCCATCTCCTGCACTCTGAAACAGTTCAAACAATTATGTGTGGTCTCTGTGTAATTCATAACACTCTGCTGTGTTGCCATTATTGCCTCCACCAAGGAGGTAGTGTTTTTGGTTGTTTGTTTTTGTCTGCAGGATTACTGAAAAACTACTGGGTCGATTTTCATGAAACTTGGTGAAAGGGTGTAACATGGACCAAGGAAGCAGCCGTTATATTTTGGAGAGGGTCCGAATCACAGTGCGGATACATTCATTACTTTTCTCTGATGTTTACATTGTGAGACAGGGAGGGCATTTGGCCTTGGCAGAATAAATGCAATATTTCTTAAAATCCAATAGATGGTAGTAAAGTTCAATAGTAACAGAACAGCCAGTTGTGGAAATGCTTCAACTCCACATTCATAGGTCCCAGTTATCCTCTGGGGTAGTTTACACATGTGGCATCTCAAACCTCATACAGAAAACAGTCACTATGGAACAGTGAGGAATGTTAAGTATGTGAAATATTTTCAGTTTAGAAGTACACAATGAATACACTCAAAACACAATACACATATTTTAATATAATTCTAATGGTTTTGGAAATATATCCATAGATAGTGGCTGTAATTGCAGATTTGCATATTATAGAAAAGTGGACTGTGGCCTTGTTGAAGGGCTGAGCGCTGCAATGCCCTTCTAGTTATCATTATTGTTCAATGTTGGTTATACCTTGTTACTATTTAGATGTAGGCCTTAGTCAAAGTAAGTAAAGTTTATTTGTACAGTGCTACTTTATATTATGCAGTAGATTGACATAGGATTTCATGAAGTGGTGTAACACTATGAATAACAGGTAAAGGTAGCTGCTAATATATTTACCAATTCATTCATTAATGTGTGATTAGCATTTACTGCATTTAAGCCACCTGTGTTTACCTTCAATTAATGCATTTTATTCATTTATTTATTGAAGGGCATGGAACACTGTTTTGGAAAGACCAGTGTTTCATACATAAGTAAACAATAACTTGCAGCGTATGGAGTGAAAAGCATGACATATTTCATTGAATGACTTAAACCCCTGTAGCTGTACACCTTGATATCCCAGGATCACTTATATGCATAAACATACTGTAGACCCTCATTGCCACCTCTGCTTCAGCGCATGTGAGTATAACTACAAAAAAAGGCAAACCTACACAATCAGTATTGCAAACTGTTTATTCGTAGTAAATGAAAAGTGTGCAATTCAGTGAGTAGGAGAAAGTGGAGAGGGGTTTCGGGGACGGTTGATGTCTTTGGTCCATATTTTGGTGGAGGGGATGTCAATGAATCGGTGGGAGACAAGAAAAGGCACTTGAGTTTACAGTTGTCTCAGAAAGGTTGTCTTGAGAAGAAGAACATAGGATCTACTGGAAGAATGAATGATCTAGATGTTTTAACCTCCGTTATGACTAATATGAATATCACATACAAAATGCCCCATGTGAGCACAAAATTATATAGCTACATACATTATATGTATATACAGTAAGGAATCAGAAAATCAAGCAGGGTGGGAAGAAGAAGAGAAGGTGAAGAAGTGTTGGATTTATACCCTTTGGAATTCTTTACAGGCAGAGGAAAAAAATAAAAAGGCATCAACTTTAAACAGGACTAAATTATTTCTTTGGCGAGAACCTAATATTCCTATAGTTTGGAATGTAAAACAAAAAAAAAGTGGTTAAAGTGAGACAGACCAAATCACAGATGAGAAAACTACTTTCTTTGAGTCTTGATTGAACAAGTCCAGTACTTCTAACATGACATGTCTTGGAATAAAAGATGATGATTTTCAATAAAAATCTTTGTGACATAAAGTCACCACATCTGAGAGCAATTAAAGGAGTAGTTTAATATTTTAGGAAATGTGCTGCTTTCTTACAGAGTTAGTTAGAAGTCTCTTCTCTTATAAAACTGAAAAAGTACTGTTTGACAACACTTCTGATGGAATATAAATCTCACATTTATGTCTCTTGTCCAAGTAAGTTTTCTAGTCTTCTTCGCTTCATTGTGATGCGGCGTAATGGACTCATTGTTGCCCCCTGAGGCCGGAAATCACCCAGTGCAACTATGCTTGGTGAGAACTTCAGTTGTAGTGGGTTAGGGTGAGCCTATTCTACACTCAAAAACAAACTTTAACAAGCAACACAAAGAAGAGACTTATGTTTCGTGGAAGTGTTTCCAAGCACTAAGAAATTGAATGAGCGTATTTTCTAAAATTTCAAACTACTCCTTTAGGACAAAAGGTAACCTATCGGTGTGTCATTATGGCAAATATTTACCAAAGACTGCAAAACAAGCTCATGCTCTTTTCTCCTCAGTATTCACTAATATAATTACTGGAGTAAAGATTTTTATCTGAAATAATAAGAAAAATCTCCCTATGATCAGAAAACAAATGAGGAAATAAAAAGGGGGGACTGAGAGAATATGTTTTAAGTTATTTTTTCCAAAAGCCTGCTCCAGGGAAGACGACATGTTATGAAGAAGATGCAGCAATAATGTAACAACCAGTTTTACACTACAGCCTTGCAGCTCCACAAACTGTATGTACATAACTACAAGAAGATAAGAGATGAGGAATCACCAGGGGCCTCTGTCCCTTAATAAGAGCCCACTGCGAGAAAACGGCTGGAAAACAAGCCGCGTCAAAAGATCAGCAATGAGGTATTCACCAGCTTTTTGTTCACGAACTGTGGACACTACGATGAGACTTAACCCCATCAACAGCCTTGAAGCATCTACTTGGCAGCTATTGAAAAAGAAATCAATACAACCTTCCAATGAATTCATCAGTTTTATCAATTTTACTTTCAAAGAATGGATAAAGTGAGGATATAAAAAGGGGAAGAAAAGATCTTGCATGATTCATAAATTGCATGTCTGCTATACAAGTACCATCTGATTAGAAAGCCATCATGATGCAGACATCCATGTCTCTAGAAAGGCAAATGTGAAGTCTCTCTGTGACTAAAGGCAAGCATGTCATTAATATGCCACAACAGAGCATATAACAACAAAACACAAAGAACAAACGGTGCGTGTGGAAGAAAAATCCATCTGAATAAATGTCAAGAACTCACTATAAAACAGCATGTGGACAGTTTCCTCTGTCGTGACTTTTAACGTGTCATTTAACATTATTCTACAAAAGGTAACAAGCCCTCTCTTTGTTAGAAAATAATGGACAGCAAGCAGAGAACAACAGCACACATGATAACCCCACTGGCCATTGAGAGGGCGATACATTACTGCCTTAGGAAAGATTTTCAGAAATAGTTCAACATTTCTTGATGACATGATTCACTTTCTTTCAGAGAGTTAGATGAGAAGTTGGATTCTACTCTAACGCCTGTAGGGTAAATATAAAGCTATTGCAAGCAGCTGATTAGCTTAGCTTAGCATAAAAGCTGGAAACAGCGGAAACTGCCTGGCGCATAACTCCTCATAAAACCACAATTTGTAGTAAATAATAAAGAAGCTTTAGATGTGTTAGTAAGTCAGTTTTCTTAGGACAGGTAACAAAACCATTTCCACCTACTTCTAGTCTTTATGCTAAAATAACAGGCTGCTGGTGTTAGTTCTATATTTAGATTACAGACGTGTGTGGTGTCAATGGCCTTATCCTACTCTGCAAGAAAGTGAAATAGCTTTCCCAAAATGTTGAACTACTCCTTTAAGAGGGCGACCTCTGTGTTCACAGAGTTACTCTCAAAAACACTGAAGCACTAGCATTAACAAGTTCCCTACTGTTTGTAGCAGCCATACAAAAAGCTCTGGATTACAGTTTGATATGTCTCATTTTTTACCTTGCAAAGATTAACGATAGTCTGTAGTGTTGATTGCATGATTTCTCTCCTTATGACAAAGTTCCCTGTTGATGCTAGAACTACTTTTGCATTTTCACTTATGCTTTCCACAATGAAGGCATTGAAATGGTTCTGGGAGATGAAAAAGAAAGATCTGAGGTGCAAATGAGATAGCTGACATAAGCCACACCAAAAATAGGAATAGTACTAAAGACTTCAATAGTGTGAAAATTGTTGCAGGTAATCCTGTCAGTCTCTGGCAGACTGCAGTACTACAGACATTAATAACAGAGACTGACAATAGCATAGCAATGAGATCTCAAAGGGGGCCTAAAGATAGAAGGTGTCACCTTAACCAGGATAGGAGAAATGCAAAAGAAGAGCAATGGTAGAACAGTGAGAGCTTTTCAAGTTTGAGGAATAAATGGATTGATGTAAAGAGGTGGCACTACAGCTCAACTGATGGAAATATGTAAACAGGTATTCTATTCTTCATTGAAAGGAGTTAGTAGAGAGGAGAGTGTGGAGGGTGTGGGGAGGGGGGAGTGGGCATGGGGAGGGGAGTGCAAGGGTTAATAGATGGGTCTGATTGAGCACGGGATTTCCAATGTCAAGGGCAATGCGTCCGCGGAGGCCTTTGGGGCAGCCCGTTATGAGAGGGTCGGTCTTGGTTGAAGGAGGACGTGGAGGAACGTGAGGGACCTCTTGAGTTGTTAGAGTGCTGTGAAGTAGGACCAGAAGAGCCACCGTCGCTCTGGTAGCGGTGGTTACCACGCCCGGCATTCCTGTCATGGTAGGAACTGCCGTTATACCGCTGACCGCCCGTGTGATAGCCTTGTCCCTGGAAAGTACGCCTGTTGCCTTGGAAAATCTGACAGGGGAATTTAAAATCAGTAAGGGAATTATTTGCATTGCTAAAAGTAAATCAGCATGTGCATTTCCAGCTGACCTGTTTGTTTGGTGGAGGGCGGGTTTCACTGGCGGTGCTTTGGGTCTGGGTGGGAGGAGGAGGAGTTTCCAGCAGGCTCGGACTGGCGACAGAAGAGGACGTGGAGCTACAACGGGACCGATTTGAGTAGCCGGTACGCGGATGGTAAACTAAAAGAAACAAGGTGAATGACTATAACAGTACAAGCTGGGACTTGTCTCATGAAGCAGGACTAAATTAGATTGAGACCCTAAAATGTGTAAAACCCAACATTAATAAAATAATGTTACTGCTGAACATATATTTGCCTCAAACTCACTTGTCATGTTGCCCTCCAAACTCACACACTTCTCATCCTTTTTCTCTTTTAAAGTTTTTTGGTACATAGAAGTCCCAGCCATATGGCCAAAGAATGTTTTTCATTTCTTTATTCAAACTTCATGAGGCGTTCCTCACACGATCTGAAATACCTCAAAATAGATCATACATGCTGAGGTAGACTGAGTGAGCTGAGTCTAAAGTCTCTGCTGCAGTGTGACATGCAATAAACCAATTGCTCCAAGATTAAAAAGGCACTGGAGCACACTGATTGATATCCAGCCTTTATATAGTGCAAAAAGTTCTGTTTGCACTATTAAAGGCTACAAATCAATCAGTGTGCTCCAGTGCATTTTCAACCTTAGGTTTACTGTCCTCAATCTGAGAAACGCCTGATAAAGCAGCATTCTGCTGGAAGATGCACAGAGAACCCTTTCACATCTAAGATATTTCTTATCACACAGTCTGTAAGTGCCTTTACTCAGCAAAATTGACCAGATAAATTAATAATCCTATTTTATGAACAAGCCCCTGCTTGAGTTCAGTTAAATTGAATTCTGAATATTTTTGTGTACCCCAGTAGCAACACTGACTTTCTCTGAAATATGATGGCAACACATTACTTTAAGACACATCTCTATTTGTAAATGTGGAATGTGAAGAATCAGCAGGACAGAAACATTGCTAAAAAAGATCATTCTGTGGACAAGATAAGTGTTGTTCCCACTTGTTTTTGAATGATTATAAGTGTCAAAAGTTACATAGGAATTGGCGTAAGTTATGTTGAGCTTGATTTATATATTCGCCCAAAAATATTTATACAAGTCTTCATTCTTAAGATCTTCTGTTTTGATTTTGTCTGTTTCATTTAAAATTGCTCATCATTTTGGTCTTGTTTTGACATAATAATTAGCTTATTAGCCAAGTGTACTTCCAGTCTGCTCTAATTGTGGACATTTCAGCCATGACTTTATAAAATTCTGAAACTGAACAGCTGAGATGGTTGCTTTTGTATTTTGTTACTGATGGGGAGGTTGTTTTGTATTATTCATGATCAATACTGTAAGATGTGGAAGGTAAGAAATGTTCAGTTGAACACAAATAAAAAGGAAGATAAAACAGATGAACAGGATGCCATACCTGATCCAAACCCAGAGATGCTCGTCTTCAACGGTTCAAGATCAAATGTAAACCTTACAGCTTTCCCAAGGTCCTCGTCATATTTACGCTCACTCACAAAGTGCTGTAGAAAAAAATAAAAGAGACAACCAATTATTTTAATCACCAGTATGCTCCAAAATGCAGCAGGTAAATACATCTGTGGTGTGCTTTCAATTATTATTTCTACTTGTGGTTCACTTTGGAAAAAACAGCAGTTGGCTACAAATGAGCTTTTCAATTTGCTTTCAATTGTAGCTCCACGATTAACACCCATTTCACTCTTTTGAGTCAGCTGTGTATTCAGTCAAACACTGAGAAAAAGAGACAGGCGAGGCAAAACAGGAGCAGCATTATTGTTAAAGTACCTTAATGTCTGCACGCAGTTCAGTCAACTGCTCCTCAGACATGGATGCAGACTGGTCTGTCAGCCGTCTGAGCTCCTCTGCTCTCTTCTGCCGGGCATCCAAAATCAACACTGAAACACAAACAATGAGATATTTAACAGATATGAAACTGCAACTACATGACCTATAGTCTTTTTTGTGCATTGTGCCCTGAATTCAGAGTGCAGTAAAAAACTCTGACATATGTCCAACTCACCATGTAACTGCATATCTTCTACATGGTTGCCATCAATAAGGGCTGACACTATTATTTTCATGCGCAATTAATCTGCCAATCATTTTATTTTCTCAACTAATTGTTTGGTCTATAAAATGTCCAAAACCTGAAGATACTCAGGATACTATCACATACGAGAAAATCAACTCTCTCAACTAAGAAGCTGTAACTTGAGAATGTTTGGTATTATGCTTCAAAAGTGGCTTAAATGATTAATTATCAAAATCATTTCCATTTATTATAATTTTCTGTTGATCAACTGCTATTACTACTACTACTAACAATAATACAATCACTGCCATCCCAGTAAGTTTCATTTTCCTGTGAGAACTCAGCTGTGTTCTTTCTAAATCACAAGTACAAAGTACAGCTGACTCAGCGCCTAAAGATAAACAAGGATCAAAGATAAACCTGTTATATGTGCTGATGTGAAGGCACATAAGTAACTGACACGAGGATCATTACACCTTTAAAACATTTCTTCAGCAGTTATATCTACATACAGTAGCTGCTCATTACTTGAAGAGCTGTTTTACATGTTTAATCAAAACACAATATGTGTTTGTGCTGTGCTGCCGACTGGTGTCAAAAAGAAAAGGCTGAAGGAGCACAGCATCTCTGCTTCTTCTATGATGAATGTCCTTCTGTATGATGAATAACTGTAAAAAGAATCTACACAAAGGTGTTTTTTTTTTTATCCTGAGGGACTGTACTAATGTACCACTGTTTTAGATGTTTATACTAGACTACAGTAAAACTGAAATGATTTGTTAGTTAACCAATTAGTTGATGGACAGAGAGTCAAAATTCAAAACAATCCCTTGTTCCAGGTTCTCAATTCTGAGGATTTGGTGGTTTCTGGCCGCCTTATGTGACAGTAAACTGATGTGAAGACGTCACCTTGGACTTAAAGAAATTGTGATTGGCATTTTTTTCACTACACTAAATAGATCAAAGGATTCACTGATTAACTGAGAAGATGACTGGCAGATTAATTGATAATTAAAATAATCATTCGTTGCAGCTACAGTACTGGTACCTGGTGACATTGGTGCCTACAGTACCACAGGAAGGATCAATAAGGATCCTGGAGGATTTTGGACTGTATTAAACAATACCGAGAACATCCCTTTTTTATATCCATGTTCAGAGCTGTTAAGCGGTTACATCATTACCTGCAGGAGAGCTAAACGTTATGAGGGAAACATCAGTTAACACAAGTGTAACACAGGAAAGAGATAAGTAGAAGGTAAATTTTGAGAAAACCTGGCTTTTGTAATGTCAAAGAAATACTAGAGTTTCTTCGCTTCCCTCTCAATTCCCCACACACCGTGCACAAAGACAGCATTGAGTCTCCCTTGACACCTGACACTATTCACTTTTTTCCAGGCCTGGAACACTCAACACTCTACACTGAGAGGACAGAATAAAAGAGAATGGCCTACTTGTACAAATATGCAGCCTTGCTCTGTCATGTTACATACACATACACACAGCGATATGCTCGAGGTATATCAGGATCCCAATGGCACCAATGCAATTTTGAAGAAACTGGGACTCGCCGTTTCACAACAATCTCGTTTACTACCTCTCTGGAAGTGATTTAGGTCAGATTCTCCAAGCCCTTGAGTCAGGTGATCATATTATGTGAAGGATACTAACAGCTCCTGGGTGGTGTGTGACCAGGAGGTAATGGTTCAGTCTACATACTTAAAAATACTTACTGGCATCTGCTTTGACTTTGTCCATTTCTCCCAGTAGAGTCACTTCTCTGTCCATTAAACTAGAAAAAAAAGAGGGGGTGTCATTTTTCTCTACTCACTGCAGAGAATGCTGTGAATGCTGACTTTGCACTGAGATTACAAAGCAATTCTAATAACATTAAACAAAGAGGCAGCTACACACTCACTAATACACACTAGCAAATACAGAAATACAGCAGCATCACTGAATGATAATGCAAACTACAATCCTCAAGTCAGGATGCTATGTAAAACATAAATACAACAGATAATTTACAAATCCTTTTTGATATATACTCAATTGAAAAACAGTACAAAGACAATATATTTGATCTATAACCACATCAACTTCAATATTTTTGTAAATATATGCAGATTCTCAATTTGATGGCAGAAACATGTTTCAAACAAGTTGGGACAGGCGCAACAAAAGACTGTGAAAGTTGTGGACTGATCCAAAAACACCTGTTTGGATCATCCCACAGGTAAACAGGTTCATTGGTAACAGGTGATAGTATCATGATTGGGTATGAAAGGTTCATCCTGGAAAGACTCAGTCATTCACAAGCGAGAAACACATGATTGTAGAAAGGAGATTACTACATGGACTCAGGGACACTTTGTAAAACTGTTTTGTCTCAGTGTTTTACAATGTTTCGTAAAACATTTTATCTTCAAATTATTGAATTGTTTTTATCTTGTGTTTTACACAGGCTCCCAACTTTTCTGGAATCAGTGTTGTAGGAAGCGCAACATACTGCAGCTCTCCTTTGCGCCATAGATCAGCATATGAGCATATGCCATTTTCACTTGATAAATCACAGATTTATTTCCCAGCAGCTACTAAGACACAAAAAGCTAAATGATCATAAATTGTCATCAAGAAAAAATACTTCTATAAAATTGGCAGCTAGATTCCATAAGTAATGAGCAAAATATTGCTCAGTAATCCTGTGGGGTGAGTGCTTTTCAGTTTTGTTTGTATTGTGATGGACTCTTAGAAGCATATAGGCGATGAAATATACATTCCTGCTGCTATTTTCACATTCCTACTAAGTTCATTCACAGTTGATGGTAACGTACAAAGAAGTGTAGCAACGTGCAGTGAAGGAAAAGACAATGTCCAGCAAGCGTGAACAGTGAATTTACATATAATGTAACTTTTTACAAGGAAAATCCATGTGGTACATTTATTGTTTCGGTATACTTTTTGTGACAAACACAACCTTCACCAGTTTCACAGTCAAAAACAGAGGGTGTTATTTTGATAATTTTTCTGAACAGTCTTATAATCACGCCCTTTTACGCAGCAATTGTCCAGGTGTGCAGAGGTGAAATGATACCCATTTCACTTCTGCACACGTCTCCCTCAGGCTCTGTTTTGTCATTCTTTAAACAACTACTTCCGTCCCGTCTTGTGTGTACAAACGAGGTCAGCACCATGAATGGAGAGACCGCCAATGTAAGGCAGCCACAGGGAGGCTATGCCCACGAGTGTGGCGATTAAGAGCAGACATAAACCATGGAAGCATTAAGAGAACTGGATACTGCATTCCAAGATGACACCTCATTCATTCCTATAAAAGCTGTACACTGCGCGCCAAAAAAGTTTGTCAGGGTTCCTCAGACTTCCACATTTTTTGGCCCATACACCATGTACTCTTGATTGTGCACTATTCTGGCGTCACACACTTCTTTTGGCAGAGCCGAATGCCTGCACACACAAATGGCATGAAATAATTTACTGATGCAGCTTTTTGAGGACTTTTACTGGACCAAATGAATTAAATTTTGATCATGAAGAGTAATTTCAGGGTATTAGGCTCTGAGAAAAACAGACAACTGCTCCATTTTGTAATGATTGTGTATATGGGAAAGTATGTGTGTAACATGATCCTACTACCAACTGTGGCCACTGCACCAAAATCACCTCACAGCCCAGCATTGTTCTTGGGGGCTTGGTATAAACACTTTTGCCTTTAGACGGTTCGAGGACACATTATTCGACCTAGTTCAAGCTCTTCAGAGTCACAGTCTCTCTCTGCCTCCTGTGCAGCATTAGAAGAGAGAATACTAAGAATCTTGCTGTGAGAAATACAAATCTGCTAATAATACTTTAGAACTTGTATAGTTAATTAAATATATATATATATATATGAGTATATAAATGTTTACATACTATCAGTGTGCAGACTTCTCTAAGCGTTTTTTTTTTTTTTTTTTCCAGTTAAACCCAATAAGTTAAGGTTTTGGAGTCAAGTATGTTAATCTTCAACCTACTACAATCAATTACCTACCAAGCTTCTTCTCCGGCTAGCATCCTCAGCAATTACCAAATGCTTATAAGGACCATCAATAAAAGTCATCTCATCCTGCTCACTTATCATTGGCCTAAATTGATTATTTCCTGCTCAGAAGAGTTGAACCTGGACTTTGTCTTGCGTATGCTAGGAGCATCTATGAAGTCTTTAAGTGAATCACAGAGCAAGCTGATGTGCATGGACCCTTGCACTTGCACTGTGCTGGGTTAGAAGTATTTGTATTATGTACTAATACTATTATTTTGTATTAATGGTTGTAATACTCTATTACACAGTCTATATAATATCACAGGCTCTGTAAAAACTACTATCAGTTTCCTATTATGCAAAAGCTCTGTCGCAGGGTCATCAAGTGGGACAAAGGTAAGAAAAAAGCCCTTTGACTCACTGATGGTAAAGTCAAACCCATAAAAACGCAGTAACACCCACAAAACTTTAGTAATGTATGAAACAAACATAAAGCGAGAATAACGGATGAACTGATGTAACTTGTGTTCTTTTTAAACAAACCGCACTTTGACAGCTAATGGTAGTCAACCAAAAAGCAAGACAAGAAGAAAATATGAGAAAGCCCATCTTGCTCCTGGGTTCAGAGTGAATGTGGCAGGAGACAAGGAGAGACCAGTGTGTATTTTATGTCTGAAAACTCTGGCAGCTGACTCTGACACCCAACAAATTAAGAGGACACTTAGAAAAAGTTTGAGAACCACCTGAACCACCAACATGAAAGCACTACCCTTGGAACTATCATACAGGAACTAAATTCAGTTCCTTAAAAAGGTTCTTGGTCACCTGAGAAAACTCCTGCAGTGGAAATGCCCTACAGGGTAAATGGTAAATGGAAAGCGCTTCACAAAGCAAGCCAACATTCACACACATTCATAAATGGTGGCTGATTGGAGTCTGGCCACCACCACTAACCATGCACACTCATTCACATGTCAATGGAACAGCCATTGGGAGCAATTTGGGGTTCAGTATCTTGCCCAAGGACACTTTGACACGTAGACTGCAGGGGCCAGGGTTTGAACCACTAACCTTCTGATTTGTGGACGGCCTCTCTACCACCTGAGCCACAGGGTATTTTGTCACACCTCACTTTGCAGCATTCAAATATTTTACCACCTTAAGATTCAACAACAGCCACTGTCACCAAATGCACATTTTAAAAGGAATGTACACACCAGCTCTGGAGCTCAGCAAACGTCTGCTTCATCCTCTTGATTGATGAGTCCATCTCCTCCTTGACCACCATCCTGTAGCGAGTCAGTGAGGCAGTGCATCTCTGTAGGTCCTTCACAGAGCGGTCAATGTTGGAAGCTGAGGGATAAACATGACGCATGACTTAGGCACATGTTGAAGGAGAAGTGCTATGACACATTTTGGCCCAGATTACGTTTAACCCGTGGCTTGGGAGCAGCTCACAGTGCATTATCAATCATTGCAGTCTTAAAATAAACTACATGCAGATCATTTCAGAGGTAAGAGGTGACTCACCTATCTTCTTGACGCCTGATGATCCATGCTCATCACTAGTGGGTGCTAATGAGGAAGTGGGTGGATGTGAATTTGAGCTTGGTCTGTGTCGGCTCTTGTTGCCTCTGGGACCCTGGAAATTCCTCCCTCCTTGCTGTAAGGCGGGACTTGGAGCGCTACCTTGACTTTCTGCTTCTGCACCTGTAAGAAGACAGATTACTTTACAGCAAGTAAAGTCAGTAGTTTCTAAACTAACTTTTCCCCAAAACTGCCTAAAATAGAGATGAGCCAGAATAGTCGACAAGTCGGTCAGCAGCAATGTATTTAAATAGGCCATTTTTCTTTTCTTTTAAAAAAATTAAATCCTCATTCAAAAAACTTTTGGTACTTTTAAGAAGGATAAACTGGTGTGATTTGATATAAGTTATCCAGCCACATAAAGTAACAACACAGAAAAGACACTGGGCCTCACAGATGAAAACATTTCTGCATTTTTTTTATTTAACCAAAAACTCTTCTACTTGTACTAACTTAATATGAGATGTAGATATGAGTAAGATATTAATATAAAAAACTGCTTGCTTCGACCTGAAGAATGCCACCTGTTCTTGAGAAGATTTGACACTTTGACGCACCCAATTTGATATACAGTATAAGGTCACCTGTTCTGCTCTGTTTGAGGGCAAGTTTTATTCATACAAATGTTGTCCAAGAGCAAAAGCAAGAATTTCCTGCTGTCTGAAATCAGCAGATAGAAACTATACAATAATAAATGCAGTAATGTCGGTAGTCATATCAAAACAACTGGAAAGTATTACTACAGCTGTCAGCAATGTGTCATTGCCATATGAAAATAAAGACATTTGACATATAGTTAAAATGATCCATGACTTAGATGGTTAAGGGGATGTGAAAGTCCCAGGAATGGATGAAAAAGTATTATACGGAGGGTAGTTGATATTTGCTTGTCCATGTAGAAGTAGGTGGATCTAGATGCTTCATGAGAATGACTAATTGCGGGACTAGCAAGTTAATCAGTTGAGGAAAAATAGCTCCTGGAACTTCTGTCACTTTCTTTCTACGTTTCTGTCTTGACATTTGGTTAACCATGCCACACCATTTCGTACAATAAAGATTAATTAAAGACAGAAGATAAAGCTCAAACAAGCTTATGAAAGATCAGTTTGCAAACTTTATAAAAATAAAAAAAAATTAAAACATGTATTTCTACCATTGACTTCCGTCGCATAATTGTCTGCAAACCATGTTTCTTTTGTCGAGCAGTTTGTACTCCGACAGAGGAGGTGAAATAAAAGTGAATGGTGCAACAAAGATTAAAAAGCTACAATAGCTTCCTCTATTTTGGACTCTCTGCTGTTGGTCAAGGGCACAAATTCACCAAAGTTGGCAGAACATTTGCATGGGATAATTTCGCCTCCTCAAGTGGGTTCCTCTGATTGTGCTGATACAATTAGGATAAATTGATTTTGCCATCTTAATTCCTGCGCGTGTCCAGACCTTTACACTGCACAACAAAGGATGTTTCCCTGGACAGCGACCTCCATAACAAGAAAGTTTTTGACAAATGAACCCCCCTTAATCACTCATACCTGAAACTTAGGGTCTAATGGGTTGGTATGAAGGGTTCTTGCATGAGGACTATTACCACTAATCTCCAACACAATTTAACTAGTCCTTTGAGGAGACTGATCTGTTTTGTGCTCTAAAAATGAACTGTTCAAGCCTCCTCTTCATTTCATTTACTGTAAGTTTCCCACAGCACAGCCCTATACCTAGTACCCTGGAACTGTTTTAATTGGTGATCAGATCGCATTTATACATCTATAATATCTATGCTGATTGAAATACGTAATCCTCACCCCAACATGACAAATTCAAAATACTTCCCATCTCCCAGCCCTTTCTTCTTTTGCTTTCATCCCTTATCAGAGCCATAATTACCGGTGGTTTCAGATTCTAGCTCGGCTGCATCCAGGGAGGCAGAGTCCAACTGTTCACTCAGTGAATCAAGTGACTCTCCATCCATTACTGATCCGTTGGCATGAAAGCCGTTCATCTCATCCTTGCCCTTCTCAGGCGATGCGGCCTCAGGTGGAGCAGGCTCTGCTGAGGCCTCTGGCTGAGGCTTGGGCTTCTTTTTCTTCTTGGGCTGGACATTGAGAAACTAATGTTAAAAATGTTTGTTCAAATTCTCCTGGTTCATCATCTCTATCTTAATAATTGCAAAATAGATTAAAGCTAAAGCCGAAATAAAAGTTTTGGCATTCAGATTCAGAGACAACTTCCCTGCCTTAATCCATAATTTACAGGCCCTTTCAGGGCACGTTGAACATCTAATTTTAAGAAGTACTGCAATTAGTCTTAAGCATATCAACACTAGGGCTAACATAAATATGCTAACTCAACAATGAGTTATTCAAGATACAGACTTCCTGGTTCTCACCTTCTTTTTGCCTGTGACATTCCACTCCTTCAGGATCTCAACTGCACTACCTACGGTGCAAAGCAAACAATGATGATGAAGGTACACAGTGAAGCATGACAGGCTTAAAACCTTGTAATACCCGTCCCAATATCTGAATGCCCCGAGGTGTTGTTTAGACACTGCTAAACAAGGAACAAAGCACTGTGACGTACAGGGACAACCTTCTTGTTCTATAATTAAACTTGTGAAACTAAAGGCATGCAAATGACGCTCAGACTTCTGAATGCAAAGCATGGCATGCATGAAAATAAAAGTTGTTCTCAACATAACAGGTAGCACGAGCAATGGGCAGCATGCCAGGACAAAAGCTCTAACTAAAATGCACCATCAAAGTATGTGTGGATGTAACACATTACATTTCCATACATAATACAGGTTATCTTAAAAAATTTTTCTTCATGTGGTGCAATTATTGTTGTATTCAAGGCACAATTGTTCTAAAATATGCAATACTACCAGTTTTATGACATCATGTAACTACAGTAACTATTTAAAAGGAAACTTTGAGATCAAACATTGACGTACCTTCTAAGAAAGCTTGGACGGCCTTGTCAACACAGTTCTCAAAATGCTGTAACACCAGCACAATCTCATTGTTACTTTTGTTGGGGACAACGGCCCTGACAGCACTGATCTGTAAAATAAAAGCACAAAGTTTGAGAGGAACAGCTTTCAGTGTCATCATATCAAGGTGACTCAACATTTACTGTAAATTCACAATGAAGGTGTTTTAACATTTAAACAACATTTGCCTTAAGGACACAGGAATGTACTCTAGTTCTTAATCATGTACTACAAATGTGGAAACACAAATGGCAATAAACAAACCAGCAGCTCCAATGGCAATAGTCACAATTTTATTGTATATTATTAATATTTTGTTATCCCTGATTGCCATCATTGCGTTTACAAACCACAATATGTGTTTGCAGTTCTGGAACCAATTCCTCACTGCCACGTGTTCAACACAGCTTAAAATGTGCTTTGAAGCATGGCAGGCCAGAAAATATTTGAATAGGAAACCAAAACCCAAAAATATTCTAACACAGTGAAAATTTGTGCTGTCCCACTTTCTTTACATTGCTCAGTTACAGATTAACAGCTTTAAAGAGGATGCAGATTGTCATGCAATTACGTAAGATACTATATAACTCAAGAAAAGTAATTTGTTTTTACGGGACTTCAGGTTATCTAATGTATTGACTTACTGAACATCCCAAAAATTGTACCAGACACTGATAAATAAATTAGCTCACATTTAGACAGGAAAAACCTAAGAGCGAAGACTGCCTCGAAACACTGCATTTGTCCTTCAGCAATACAGTAACTGTTGCTCAGGCTCTGACAACTTGCCCTCTTGCGTTTACTGTTGCCAAAAACCAGCTCACTGGGAAACTTGTGCAGAGCCCCCAACTAATGAAACTGAATGTGAAGGCTTAAGAGTGAATCCACCAAAACAGAGTGGCAATGTTCGACTTCGGGAGCAGATTAGAAGCCCTTGATATTACACAAATTATGTGATTATGGGCTTCAAATTGAACCATTCACTAACAAACCTGCAGGCTCTTTGTGCCAGTCATGTGCAGCAATACTATACATCTTACCTTCTCCTTCATCCTTTCAGCTGTTCCTCCCTGGGACATGACCATTTTTGAGCGAGTGTCAAACACCACCCCAGACGTATCTGGAAAATTACAACAAACACTATTGTTTGTGCAGGCCTTGAATCATATTTGCAAACCACTGTAGAACATCATTTGCAAAACAAAACCAGGCACCAGGCATCTTCACAGAGATTCCCTGCTAAGAGTAGTCGGCTACGTTTATGAATCCATATCGCAATTACAATAGCAGATTTGACCCTTAACACATTTCCAACTTAGCAAATACTTTGAAAATAGATTTGATTCTTGTTTACTGTAGGCATTATTTGTATTAAAAAGAACACACAATGAGAAAATATTGACGCCAGCATCACTGCACATTGTACAGTGGAGGTGGAAGGCTGTGTTATTTAGGCATTAAAGCATAGCCACTTCAGTTAACAGCACAAGCAGCAAGCACAAAAACTCATCACATCTGTGACTGAACACTCTGGAATCTGCATCTGATTTAAAGAACTAAAAACCAATGAAGGCTTCTGAAAAAACATTCTTGCAACGGGAACAGTGTCAGGGTTTCTGTTATCAGACACAGAATAAAACCAGTCCATTCAAGATGCAGCTACATTAAGATTAAAAAAAAAAACAACGTTCAACAAAGGTCTGAGAATATTTCTCTTTAAAATTGATAAACCAAAGCCTTCAGCTGAGTGTGAATAGTCAAGGTAATCTCCAAAATCTGTAGACCATTTAAAGACAAGACAGGAAAATGGGGCCCTTGCAATAGTTGTTTTTCCCATGCATGAAAGTAGGTTAATACCACAGTGTTTCTAACTACTCAAACTCACTGTTAGAAAGTATTGCCATCTGTTTAACTACACTCATAATTTTAGGACAACTCGATGGAAAGATATGATTCCATGTGAAAACAATTATACACACATTTATTTGTTAAATAATTTCTAACTATGATTTCACCTAAACCTTTTTCAACTAAATGCTGTACCCATAAAAACACAACTGATACTTATAATAATAAACAAACTTCTTTAAAAGAGTTAATAAAGTAAATACATACCCTTTTGGCTGTTTTTCTTTGCCATATTGTCACACAGAAGTATCTGAGAAATGCTTGTTCGTATACTTCCTCAAGACTGTAATAACACTTCAAATATGTTTAAGTTGGTGTTCAAACAAGGGCTCCTAGGGTGGCAACTTTCACTTTGAATTGTTCTTGTTAGATAAGATGCTAACAAGGCTCACAACTGGCAGGAGAGTTGGAAGAACAAGGTCCAGATCAGGCCTGCCCCATTTAGGCAAAGGTTCAGGTTTTCCTCTTGTTTCTCCACCAAGTTGATCCAGATCTGTGGTGGAAAAGAGAGAAAAAAAAGAGCTGCGTTGTAAGAACGAGTGATCGAAATTGGTTTTGCACCACAGTCAAAGTAACTGTAGCCATGCTGTATGAAGCAAAAATGCACAGATAGTGAGCATCTGTATTTGGAAGATGTGAAAATATGAATGCAAATCAAATGAAATCCTTTTCCTCTGGTTTTAAAAAATGAATGAAAAACAGATTTCAAAAAGTTATTGTCTGTCTGGCAGAGCATTCTAGAAAAAATCTGCAGTTAATATTGTCCTTGGCAGAAACACCGCATTTAGTTTGGAGGGGAAAAAGTTAGCAGGACTACAGAGAAACATTTCTGAAGGGTATTTCCTTTTTCTCTGTGCTCTGCATGAGCGGTGGGTAAAACTGCAACAATTGGTCGATTAACTGATTAGTCAACCAATGGAAACTTTATCACCAAATATATGTTAATTGACTAATCGCTTAAGTCATTTTTCTTCTCTTTCCAGCTTCTTAAGTCAGGATTTGGTGTTTTTTCTTTGTCATTTATGATTGTTTTGGACTGTTGGTCAGACAAAAAGATGCAAATTTAAAGACTGATGACATTTTTTTGATATGTTATAGACTAAATGATGATAATGATATCAATAATAAAACTAATTGTCACTAATTGTTTCAGTTCTAGTGGCGGGTGATAATGTTATGAAGGTTACACAGAACATTCACCATGCCTTCACACTCTTTAAATTGGTTGTTGATGGTTGTAAATCCCAGAATTTGACACACTGACAAATGCTTTTAGGCAAGATCAAGACCTACCTACCTCAAATATTTTAGATTTTCCTACAGACCAACTAATAACTGGCAGCACAACTGGTTGTTGGCAGTGTCAGCATTGTCAGTGAAATAAAGATTTTGGACTATGTGCCATTGGACATAGTTTCACCTTGCAGTGTGCTTTTCATTTTCACGACTCATTTTTGTTACTGTAAATTAAACTAAATTATCAACTGACAAGCTGACTAGCAGTCTCGTGAATGACAGAAAGGATTGACAAATTTTTCATCCACAAATATACCACACAAAAAAAGGTAAATCTTTCTAGCATCTCTTATTGATAACTGTTCTCCAGTTATTGCTGCATTACATGGATTCAGGCAGACGGCAGAAAGGATATCACATTAATGGATGAGTGTGGGAAAATAAAATTAGGCGAGGCTAGCACAAAATACTGGCAACAATAACAGCAGGCAGCATTGTTGTTGAAAGTATATAAAAATATTTTAACTTTTTGCTGTCCTCTGCAATGGCATTTTCAACCGGATGTTATGCAGCTCCCTCACACAACATGAGCCAAGATAATAATTGTGTTCATTTTACAACATAAATGAGGCATATGAATGAAGGGAATGAATGACCTTAGGTTTTGGAGGGACTTTAACATTAATTTTAAATTTGCAATAGAATATTAAGAGAAAGCTGCATTTTAAAATTATTTTATTTTATTTCATGATGTCCCTTCATGTCTTAAAAATGCTCCAACCAGACCTTCAGCAATCTGGAGTCATTTTTAAGGGGCCAGCTGTTTCCACCCCCCTTTTCAGTTTCCCTTTCTGACCCTGCTTCTCTAGAAAAGGAAACTTAAAAACTGGACAAACACACACCCTCCTCATTCGGACTTGGCATGTTCCAGTCCTCATTCTACCACACCTTGTGCAGACGTCAAGCAGACGTCACGCACAAGCACAAGCACAATCAACAAGTGACACTGTTGCGGCCACTCACGCAAACACTAGGATGCATTATGTTTATCAAGAGGGAAGGTGCTCGAAACCTCAAGAGAGCCAGGTGCACTTGAGCTGATTCAGAGGATGTGCTAACTCAGCACTCACAAAAAAAAAAAAAAAACTGGTGACTGAAAAGTCTGAATTGAAGAAGTTGACACATTTAAATTAACAATAGCGTGTGTGATATAAGCAGCAACAGGCCGCATACAGTTTATCTCAAACAGGTTAACAGTTATCATGGAGGTCAGATTTAAGTCTGATTAGACATGTTTCATCACTTCTGTCAAATTATGTGTAATCCTGACAGAGAAACAGCAACAAAGCAGTTGTCTCCGCGTTCAAAGTTAAACGTGGGGCACTTCTTAACCAGGCTAGAAAACTAAATATTCTTAATGGAAACCGTTAATATGAAGCTGTAGCTAGTTTATGAGATCCTGTCATCACATACCTCGGTTTATCTAACATCTTAGATAATACAATGCTGCACAGGTCATATTAGGTTAGCCTGCGTATTTTAATGCAAGATAGCCGTAAAAATAAATCAAAATGACCATCTTAGATTTGCAAGAGGTTCACGATTACTGACTATCAAACCAGCCAACTTGGTGTTAATGTTAACTAACAAACCTATCTGCTGAGGTCGGTGAAATACATCCTTTTGATCCATGACTATCTGCAAATTAATTTACCACACACCCAATTGTTTTTTTTTTTTTTTTTATAAATTCCAACTTCTGAATGTTTTTTTAGCACGATAGAGTCTCTGGTTCTGTGTTTCATCTCAAAGCAGCCCGTTTCACAGATTTAGCTGAAGTCCGGGGGCTACGTTAACGTTAGCGTGCTAACATTACCTAACGTTATGTGATTAGCTTTGCAAACCTCTGCGTTTCTGACCACATTCATTTACAACTGAGGTTAAAATCCCAAACGAACACTGACAAGGACTTAACGCAGCACAAAGTATCACTGCCTTCTTTATGGATGGACCTTTGAATGCAGCTTAGCTAACGAGCAGCTAGCTTGGCTTTTATTATTCAAAGCTCTGTTGTGAAGCTAACCATCACTTAGCTTCTTGAATAAACAGCTAAGCTACTGTTGAAGCTTCAGTAATTAGTTCGCTGTACTAGCTGCATAAGAATATGAAATACGTACTTGGTGTTGGCAAGAAAACTGAACAGTAGATTCTGGAAACCGCAGATCTGCCGCCAGCCGTCTTTAATGCCAAGTCGTCCGCTGAGTCCAGTATTTTCCTAGACCAGGCTCCTTCTGGGTTGCCAGGTTGGGCTCAAAGGACGCCCCTTTTAATACGTTTCAAGCAGTTATGAACTTAGACCAAGGTAGTTTAGTTCAGCATGGTGCATCAAAAAACTACACAAAACACTAGGTACTCTTAGTAATATTATTGTTTATATTATTATTTTATTATTTTTGTGAATTTCCCCACTGTGGGACGAATAAAGGTTTATCTTATCTTATTTATACCCATATATTTTTCTTCCTTCCTCCTTTCTACATTCATACATTTCCTCAATGATCGCTGTTTCCTTCATTTGACAAATTAGTAACACTGTAAATATTGTACTTTTCACTTAAGTTCTTTCACTTTGCAAGAAAAAGGTTGTATTCTTTTCTCAAACTACTGTCACTAGCTGCATTCAGTAGTGTCTTAACAGCATTTTTAAAGTAGCTGAAGGATAGTGCAAAACTCAGGTTGCACAAAGTAAGTAGGTAGAATGTGATTCAATGAGTATTTTATTATTTCTCTAAATCTTTTGCACGAGTTTTAATTTAAAAAAAAAAATGTCTTTATTAGTTCAGTCTTCATAAATGTGCACATCACCAAAAAAGTAAATACAACAAACAAAACACATTCATTCATACAATGTAGATATAACAATAACTGTCTCATGATATTTTAAAAAGTCTTCAAGTAGAGGAGGACCAAAATGGCTGAATAAGGCAAGTTTACAAACTGCAGAGTAAGCTGGTATCTTTATAACCAGGGAGTATTCACATGCTTGTAGTTGATAGGGATGACAGTGATAGGGGTGCATACCATAAATAAAATATCAAAAATACTCTCAAATGGACATGAATTACTGAATACACTGTGCAGTTGAGTCATAAAATTTCCTGGTTTAACGTAATTGTCCTTTTTGACTAACCAAAACAAAGCCAGTATGATGCTCTAATTTAATTGCACAAAAGGGCCACACAACTTTCTTGAGTATTTTTGACATGTTCTTTAGACGACACACAATTAATCGTCACAGTATTTGTTTTTATAGAAACTTATTTTTAAAGGGTTATTCCAATAGTTGAATACAGCAGAGCCCAAAATATTCTGACGGGGTTCAGGTTCCTAGTATGGGCCACTAGACAAAGAAAACAATTTACGAGAGACCGTTTGTAGTATTTTATAGTATGATAGGTAAATTTACTTTGACATGTAAAAGAGGTGTGTTACCCCTTAAAGATGAATTCTATAAAATAGGTTTATTATTAGTGTTGTTGGCCATTTTGATGGTGATTGTGCATTTTATATCAGTTACTACCTGCTTTGTGTTTTTTCCTCCCCTGTTGTGACCAGAAAATTAGCAAAAATGTTAATCAGTTACCGAAATCAATTACATCTAGAACTGTGCATAATAAATAAATGAACAAGATGAAACTCTTTATGATGATGATGTTCACTTCAACATGCTCTTAAACCAATTGTTGGTTGAAACACCCGTTGACAATACAAACCTGGCAACCCGTGATCCACGTCGTCATTTCCGAGGTTGAAGAACGGGGTTCGCACGGTATGCAGCCTTGAGTCTCCCGGTTATACCCACAGCTCAGAGATCGGTGTTTGGCTCCGGCTGTCCCTTGAGACAGTCTTCACTCTGTTTGCCGTCCATAGATGCAGTCATCACAGCTTCCACATCGAGTGAAGCACAAGTTAAAAAAAGTTTCCTGCTGTGTGAGACTGAAGTGAACGAGGGGACGTTTGGGGATACAGTCACCGAACAACTGAGGGGGGCGGAGCAACACGCTACACCAAAATGGCGACCCCCTATGTGACAGATGAATCTGGTAAGACTGCTGCATGTGAGAGATCTTTGTCTAACTGAAACAAAATCCCCTCCATGAAATACAGCAACTTCAACCAAAGTCTTTCTTTTGCTGCACTGACTATCAACAATATTATTTTTAACGACGCTGCTGATTCAGATGTTTTGTTGCAGCAAGCTAAAGCTAATGTTAGCTGAATCGTCTAACGTTATACTTACACTACTGCCAGTTAGCTTGTAGCTTTCGCACTTCGTTAGTTAACAATAATATGAAACAACAGTAAAATAATGTGTGATTAATACTGCTACGAGAAATATGCTTCCTTCGTTACTTACTAATTTTATTGTTATCAGTGATTTAATTAACAAAATTACTTTTTTTGTATAAGGACCCGTCAAGCGCCACATTAGCTTGCTAACGTTACTTAGCTTTCCTGCTGTAATTGTGAGTGAGTAAGTTAAGTTTAATGTTGTGATCAAAGTGGATCTGGAGTTTTCACAGATACTAGCATGTTATTTCCTTGACAGCATCACCTGCTGTTAAAGTTTTGTGTGTGAATTTTCAGATTATTTGGTCTTTGAGAAAAGAAAAAAATCCCTGACATCAGCTAGTAATGCGAGTTTTTATAATAGTCAAGCATGTATATGTATGTATATATCCACAAGTTAGAACAATAAGATACGTTCAGAAAATATATTTTCTGTAACTATATATGGAACTATATTTTCTGGAAAATCAGTTGAGAAACTGTTTATGGATACAATAACTCAACATCAATGCCTGTTATCCTTCTAAATAAATGCATGTCACATTATGGTATTATGCAATATTGTCTCAAGGCAGTCCCGCTTATTGCTTAATAAAGTGGTTCCCAACCTGCATTAATATCCCCTAAAATGAGACAGTATTTACTTGCAAACCTTCATCACATGTCACATACATGGGTGTTGAGTTGTTCCACCTAAGAGTAATTTTCTTCCTCAGTTTGTTGATGTGGGTTGTCTTGAGCACAGAGGAGAAAAAAGCAAGGATTTTAGAAGAATAAGGTGAATTTGTTTATTAAAAGCTTCCTATCTTGTCTTTGTCTTTCCTATAATGTTGATCATCTCATGAGCCCTTAGATTATTTTGAAATAGTGTCCATCAATAGTGTCCTGTGTCAAAATGTGTTAGGCTTTGGATAACTGTAATGAGTGTGAGACCACACACACACACACACACTTGTAGAACAGCTTGTCAAACCAACCAGTGATGGGCAGCTGAAGCCTGATGAAGCCTTGTGGCTTTCTTTGTGTTTATGCCAACAGATTTGAAGCTTTGGGGCTTTAAACTCAACATGCACAGTGACATCTGGTGGTTTTAAAAACCTATAGCAGTCCGTCAAGTCTGAGGCCAAAGCACAGCAACACCTTGCTGATTTTATAGTTTCAGTCTCATGTGTGCAATAAAAGTCCAGTAAGCCTGTGTGTTATTTATTGAATCTATAATAGTCTTGTTCAGAGGCACTGCGATAAATATTAATACATATTGTGCAGTATGCTACAGTAAAACAATTAACCTAGGTATAAAATATTTATGTTGGCATGAATTATTAATGTACCCTATTGGTTTGGTGTCAACCCAGTGCACAATGGGCTCATGTGTTTTAACTTTTTGATCGATATTTATGTGACATTTCATTAAGTAATTAAGTTGCAATGTTGTGTTATTAGTGAACGATATCCATAAATATCCATTATGGTACTTTTATTACCTTATTACTTGGTATCATGCAGAAATGTTTCCCTACTTATTATTGTCTTTTAGTGTGCGTCAACATATTTTTCAGATTTTACACTGTCACCCTAAAAAAGAATGTAAAATTAAAAATGAAAAGTTTATTTAAATTGTTTATAAGCATCCTGAACAGCAATGAAAGGAGAAGAGAATATTAATGGGTTTTTGTTTTTTTTGAAATATCAGGACATGGTGATCTGAACTGAAGTCACTTATGTCTCATTTTGACAAACCTCCAAAAGAATGGAGTGAGCACTGAGCTATTTTCTTTGTCATGATAACAGTCAATGCAGCCCACAGCTGACGGGATGAATTAAAGGTCCATTTGATTGAAGTTTGCTGGTTTATTCATGTAAATATGTTAACAAAATGTTCTACCCGTTGCTCATCAGGGAAATACATTGCTGCCACTCAGCGACCTGATGGAACATGGAGGAAGCCGAGGCGGGTGAAGGATGGTTATGTTCCCCAGGAAGAAGTACCAGTGTAAGTCCAGTTCTTCTTTTCCTGCAGTTATACACCAAATGTATAAATTAGAATCCTATTGTGAAACAAGCAGGAGATTGCAACCAGTGGGGATGCTCTGAAAGATTGAAATGGCACTGATATTCATTAGAAATGACACTGAACAAAGGGGAAATTATTTTTCTCTCATTTCAGTTTATTTTTGTGTTTCTATTTCTTGCTGTCTCAGCTATGAAAACAAGTATGTGAAGTTTTTCAAGAGCAAACCAGACCTGCCACCTGGAATGAGTCCGTCCGAGGCAGCTCCGCCAAAGCAGCAGCAAAAGATCCCTGGTTGCGTGGACAGCGAGGCAGCTGGTCTCTCAAAGTCTGCCAAACGAAACATGAAACGTAAAGAAAAACGGAAACAGCAGCAGCACCAGGGCCAGGACGGGGATGCAGATGTGGACTTGGTGAGCGATGCTGTCGAGAATGTGTCCATTTCAGCAGGCAGCGACACCTCAAACAAGACGGTGGCGCCAGTTTCTGTCCCCTCTCCTAGTGATTCCTCAGCAGCAGCAGCCGAAAAGGCCAAGAAGATCAAAAACCTGAAAAAGAAGCTGCGACAAGTGGAGGAGTTGCAGCAGAAAGTGGACTCAGGGGAAATTAAAGAGCCAACAAAGGATCAGTTGGAAAAGCTGGGTCGGGCACTGGCCTTACAAGATGAGCTGCAGCAGCTTGAGCGGGATTCTTGAAGCAATAAAGAAAAGCAGAAGAGTTGGACAGACTAAACATATAAACTACATACTGAAAGACAGGGAAGGGACCTTTGCAGCTTTGTGATCATAGCTTCAATTAAACATACTGTATTATACCTATTTGATATTCATTATGAACTGAAGTGAACAGAGTCCCAGCGCCTTTCAAGCAGAGAATGACAGGAATCCACATCTGCAAAACTGACAAGCCTGTTTTCTAGATACACACCTCTAAGTAATGTTATGACTCCTGCTCATAGACTTGTATTGGCAAGGACCATTTAAAAATATCTTTTAAAGACATCATGGTGACTTGTTTCGTGCGTGTCTGTCCTTTACATTTTGTACCTTTTATGGAATAATGTGTGACTTAAACATAAAATGAACGAAGTATTTTCTGTTTAAGAGGATACAGTTTGTTGACCTGTCTGCTTTAAGAATTAATGCAACCTTTTTGTCAATGAATGGATGGCTTCTAATGCTGAGGCACTGTCCATACAGTCATTACATTTATTAAAACTACATGCCACGTAAAATGTATATCTCATGTTGCTGTTTAGTAGTAGAGTGAACAAGTACTCTGAATAGCCTGAATAACTGGGAAATTATTTTGAAAGGCAGGATGGAAATTATTAGAAAAAGCAAAACTATATTTTGGTGTCATTGGATATTTTGGAAACAAGTTATTCACGGATATTGTATATTTTACTTATTGTCAACAAATCCCATAAAAAAACCTAAACCAACAACGAATTGAGTTGAATCCCACCAGCAAGTATTTTCTGTGTAGCTGAAGCCTGATCTACTATTATAACACATTTTCCTCTGTGCCATGGAGCTCCATTGTTGTCCAATAACTATTAAAACACATAAATGAGCCACACTGTTGCACTGGGTGACATGTTCCTTTGTTACGATGAACATGGACACTAGTTACTTTGATTTAGTCCCACATGCAGGGTGCATGCTTCTGTAAATCCTCACTACAACACCAAATATGTATTAATCCACAGCTGAAAGTAGTAGATAAATACACTATTTACTCTTGCGAGTAATGTTTGCTACAAACTACAGAGCCCAACTGTTTTAGTGAAGAACTGACTCCTTTTAAGAAATGAAACTAATAGACGATAAGAATAATACAGAATAAAGCCAGAGAAAGTCCGAAATGAAATGATGATTTTTGCAAGACATTCTCGAGTGGGAGGAGAGTACTAGAGGAAGTTAGTCTAGACTTTCATAAAGTTGTAAAAGATGGATATGAAAAAAGACAAATGGTTAAAATCAAAGCAGCAGAGCCTGAAACATCCTGATTTTTAGTCCCTGGTGGAGATCAAGCCTGAAAAATACTTGATCCTTAGTGACTTAATTGGGGTTATTTTTTCTCCAGACTTTGGAGGGAGCCACAGTAGACATTATTCAGCAGTTTTTAAAATAGTACTCTCTAATGAGAACAGTGAACTTAATGTGTAAAACCTGATTTAATCTAATTCTACAAACTACTTCTATACATTATATACTAATTAAAATTTGCTGTTTTTTGCAGTTAGTATACAAGACATCACTATAGCGTTTTATACTAATGGGAAATAATACAATATATCCACTGTCTACATCATGAAACTATGACTGGATATTACTGCTACTTAAATGTCATACATAAAACTGTTTTCCAAATATTCAAGTTTTTCTTTTCTTAGATCTGTCTGGATCTGGCTCACCACCATGTGCAGTTTTAACCACCTCCCTGTCTTTTGTGCATTGTATTGTGGTAGAACAGTTTACATCTAGAACATATTAAAAGGTGGCAATAGTATTTTAGTATACTGACATCTTTGAGTAGCCTTAATTTAGTCACTTTTCCAATGTGAAATCAATACCAAGCCTCCTTATAATTGTCGTGTAGTCTGGAATCGGGACACAGCTTCAGGTTCTGTTCTGCTCCAGCAATCTATCAAAAACATTCAATAGTTAAGTTTAAGTTGGCAAAGGAGGAAAGATTTTTTTGTGCAGTATTTTGGCATGAAAGTTGAACCCACGGTTAAATTTAGTAACTCTTATTGTTAAAAGCATGTGTGAGCTGACTCTCTTTCCCATCTGTCCGCTCACTTTTTATGAGCTTTATTCCACCGTGTTACAGCAGAAAAGGAAGTGTTCTCTGCTTCTATTCAGGAGATGATGTGTAGCAATGGTGACATTGGGGCGTCATTGTTTTTCCTTGAATGGGCTCCTTCATTGTGAACAATGTACTGTAATTAGCTGTTGTCTCATGAAGGAAATGTGGTTAGTTGTTTTTCTTCATAGAGCTGTAACCATGAAGAGAAAGAATGTTCAGATTAATGTGGAATATTGTCTGACAAATATAAATCATAAAGGAGCAACACCAGCAGTATTTCTGTTACATCTGTCACCTTAATGTTGTCTTCAAAATATATGCTGCTTAATTAAATATGAGACAGTGGGTTTTTTTCACCACAATGACATAACTGGTTATAATCCAGCATCTTTAAGACATGGTGGGCAGATGATCTCCTTTTTTAACAGGGTTATTAAGAAATTTATTTGTTTCCTTTGACGTAAACAAAAGTACTTGGAAGTTATTCTTAAACACTTGAAGACAAATAGTTTTAAATGATGGTGTAAGAAGGCGTGACCATGCTGTAAGCGTCTGAAATATGTTTTGCTTTTTGTCGTCCACACATCACATTCCTCGTAAAGGTTTATTTTGTGGCTTTGAGGCAGGTCCTGCACAGACACTTGATGGTATAAAAACCGAATCCCTAAACTGAGACACCAGTTTCAGCTCTGACACAGGGAACCTAGAAGGACTACAGCACAGGAGATGGATGTAATTGGGGAAACTGCAGTCTTCAGGGATGCTTAGATCCAGAACTTGTTTATTAGATGAAAAGTTCAACTTGTTGTGTTGGATTGAGTTGGGATCGTTTTAATTTCCCTAGTAATAAAAAAACAAACAAACAAACAAACAAAAACAGGAAAATGGAATATAGGCTGGAGTTAGTGGTGCTTCTTGTTTTCTGACAGCAGCTTCATTTGTTTCCCTGAGCAGAGAAGATTTTACAGAAGTGGTGGTAAGAAAATGCATTAAAGAATGCTGAGAGATTTTTTATCCAGTTATAATATTTGATTTCAACCGAATATTTTACTTTTTACATTTAAAACTGCCTAATAACACTGATTAAGGAATATTATAATCAGATTGATGTATTATCTGCATAAAAAATGGACTTTGGCATAACATTTTATAAAATACTAACAATGAGGTCCACATTAATTTAAATTTGATATAAATTTGAAATAAAATAAATGAATTAAAGTACTATTTACATGTAAATGCATCAATAATAATGAAAGAAATAAAAAGAAAAATTTTGAATGCAGGATGTGAACTATTTTTATAGTGTGGTATTAGTACTTTTACTTTACTGCCACTATTACAGTTAGTACTCTTTCTTTAGGTGTATTTAAGGAAGTATGGCTATCTGCACATCCCACTGGACGGTAAAAGCCAAATCCATCCACCTGAGGACATAGTGGAAGCCATAAGGTAACCATATTTCATCCATTTTTTCAAAAATATTTCCCTTTGTTTTACCCTAAGTTTGTCTGTTCATTTGAATCAGTTTGAATATCTTTTTTTTTTTGTCTTTTGTTTTTTTGTCAGAATCTTTCAAAAAGTGACAAACCTGCAAATATCAGGAAAACTAGATTCTGCCACACTGGCGATGATGAACAAACCTCGGTGTGGTCTGGAAGACTATTTCAGTAACAAGTCCCTCAAATATCGAGTCATGGGTGGGTGGGCATTCATATTATATAATCTGATTGTCACTGCAGTATTGTTTGATAAATGTGAATAAAAATGTGTCATAAAAAGTAACTTAAATGCTTCCTAATTGAACAGGTTACTGGCGCAAGAAGATGCTGACCTACCGCATCTATAATTACACCCCCGACTTAGGTCAAGGAAAGACCCGTTTGGCCATCCAGAGTGCATTTAAGTACTGGAGTGACGTGTCACCTTTAAGGTTCAAGGAGCTGCTGAGTGGAAGAGCAGACATCAAGATCTCCTTTCACAGAAAAGACAAGACGTGTCCAGTGCCTTTTGATGGACGAGGTAGGAGGACAAAGAAACAATGGTCTAAGCTCAGACAATGGCAGGTGTAAAGTGTTTGTTAAGATAAGATAAGATAAGATAAGATAAGATCAACCTTTATTCATCGCACAGTGGGGAAATTCACAAGGAGGATAAGAACTTAACCACTTTACCACTTAAGAATTCTTGCTCTATCTTTAGGTCATGTTTTAGCCCACGCTGATGCCCCTGAATCAGGCATTGTGCATTTTGACGATGATGAAGTGTGGACAGAAGGAAAGACCTACGGCTCCAACTTGAGGATTGTTGCAGCCCATGAGATTGGCCATGCTCTTGGTCTGGGCCATTCACAATACCACAGCGCTGTGATGGCACCTGTATACAACGGATACCACTCAGACTTCAAGCTGCATCCAGATGACATACGAGGGATCCAGGCTTTATACGGTAATGTCAGAAAAGTACTGCAATGTCAGGGTGTGTGTGATCTTTATAGTATGATGCACGCAGTATGCAGTATTGTCTCTTTTCAGGAAAGCCAGAGAAGACTCCTCCATCCAGAAACCCAAGTTCATTAGTGCCAGGAGGAGTTCCAGATCCGTGCAAGGCCTCTCTGGATGCATTAATGTTAGGTATAAAGACTGATGCACATAATAAAAGAAAAAAATAAAACATGCCTTTGCATTTTGTTTAAGAAAATATATTCATTCAACAATTCTCCAACAGGAAACTGTATCTACGTACAGCTATGTTTCCCTCTGCCTTGTGTCACTGCAGGTCCCGTGCGTAAGACGTATGCTTTCAGTGGTCAGTACGTGTGGACAGTATCCAGCTCTGGCTACAACACTCCTGTCCTGATCTCTGCACTGTGGAAGGAGCTGTCAGGGAGCCTCAATGCAGCTGTTCACTCTCAGCGGACTGGCAAGTCCTATTTTCTGAAAGGTGGATTTATTTCACAGGTCTTGTAAGATTCTCACAAGCTTATGATGTACAATGGTAGCAGGATTTTAATATTCTAAAAATACATTTCTTCTTCTCTTCGCATATTCTTTCACAGGAGACAAACTGTGGAGATACAGTGGCTTCAAACTTGACCATGGCTTCCCCAAACGCTTGACCAATATCCCTGCTAATATTGACTCAGCCTTGTACTTTAATAAGAACAAAAAAATTATCTTTTTCAAAGTAAGTACAAAACAAAACATTTGCTTGGATTTATTTTGAGGCACTTGTTTTTTGTTGAATATCTCTTTCATTTTCCAGTAAATAATTTGCTTATTATTTTAGGGCTCTGGATACTGGCAGTGGGATGAAATTGGCCCAACAGACTTCAGTTCATATCCTAAACCGACTGAACAACTCTTCCACGGATTACCCAGCAATCCTGATGCTGCATTTACATGGTCAAACGGTCATATATACTTGTTTAAAGGCAGCCAGTACTGGCGTGTAAACCAGCACCACCAAGCAGTAGAGGCGGCCTATCCTCTGAGCACGGCCACACACTGGATGCACTGTGACGACTAAGCCACCAGAGGCCACCAGGGATTCAAGATAAACTTGATCCTGCCCAGTGATTCAGTATATTAACAGTGAGAGATGCTTATTTATTTGGACCCTGACAAAAAATGTTCACATACTGTGGAAATCTCTTGTGTGAGGAATTAGAGCGTTCTTATTTTTTGCACAAAGTCTGCATGAAATCAACAACAGAAGATATATTTGTACTATATGATGTTTTTGTGATATATATATATATGATAGCGACATACATACACTGTAATAAGACAAACTCTGCTGTGTGATTGAGTAAGATTGGATGTTTTTATCCACTGATAAGGGTTCTACAGTATATAATATATCTAAAATAATCACAATTGTGTTGTGAACACTGGAAGTCCACAGATGAATTTGTTCATTGTGTGACTTAAAACTGCATTTCACTTCAGGGACTGTCTCATGTCCCATGCTGGGAACAAAGGAACCCAACCCCCTCAGTCCTCCTGTTAACTCCAGCATGGACCCATCTTCAAGCCCACTCTTCAGCTCTGCCTAGAAGCACAAGCTCTTCTCCACTTAGCTCCAACAAGGGAGCATAAAGTCACTCCCTCAGTGCTCACAGCAGTCACACCTAACTTTGTAAGAACTAAGATAAGGCTTGACAAACAACGCTCTCCCACCAGCAGCTGCGACACAGGCCTGCTTGCGGTAGCACAGAGCTGCTAAACTGCTAACCAAGGAGCCACCAGCTATCTCTGACCTGCACAGCCAAGGACGACAAACTTTCTCAACTTGGGTCTTCCACAACCACGGGGTCCCAAGCTAACAAGCATCACTCTTCCTAAAAGGACTGGTAACTACACTTGGCGTGGACAGTCAGACAAGCTAACGTAAACACGACTAAGCACAGGACTGTTGGACTTTTATGAACAACATGTTCATAGCTTCATTGTTGTGATGATACTAGGATTAGTTAGCCAAACTGTTAAATTGATGTCCCGTCGGCCATCTTGTGTGTAGCCCTCTCTTTTGTTTAAGCCATGCGGTCTTGACACCTTTTGAAACAGCCATCTTACCAGTACTTCAATCACACACACACACACACACACACAGTTGTATAAAGTACATGTTGTCAGATTACTTATGTGTTTTGTTTGTTTGTCTTTTAATAAATGCTTGGGAATATACATGCTGTGTCTTTAATGCAGTACAAAAATGAATAATGCCAACCTCTTCTCTGCCAACGGTTAATATGGTAACTTTGGTTATAATTAAGTTAATTATTAATTAGAGTTCCAAATTGATCGTTAAGTAAATTTTGTGAGACTGAATCAATTAATTTGCTATCATTTTCCCTTTTGAGGGTGGCGCCTCAAGGTGATCTGATGTATATCACATCCTATTATTTAATATAATTAATAACTATTTCTAATTATTATTATTATAGATAGCCAAACTGCCCATAAGTAGATTCCCTACAACTGCATAGACAGTATTCTATCAGTAGACCTTTTTCTCAGTAGATATTTTGACTGTCATTGTAGGAGAAGCACAGTTGTCACCAATGACATGAACGATTCCGTTACAACTCCATTATATCCAAGTGTCCCAGTTAGTTGTGACAGTGAGCCAGCATGCCCATACAATCGTGTTTGACAAAGTGTTCAACATCCTTACTGGTGATCAACTGAGCCTTTCCAGGATGCCCCTTTCATACCCAGTCATGATACTATCACCTGTTACCAATGAACCTGTTTACCTGTGGAATGATCCAAACAGGTGTTTTTGGATCAGTCCACAACTTTCACAGTCTTTTGTTGCTCCTGTCCCAACTTGTTTGAAACGTGTTGCTGCCATCAAATTCAGAATTAGCAGATATTTACAAAAATCAATGAAGCTGATTAGGTGAAACATTAAATATATTGTCTTTGTACTGTTTTCAATTGAATATATGTCAAAGGATTAACAAATTATCACATTCTGTTTTTTTTATGTTTCCAGTGTCCCAACTGTTTGGAATCAGGGTTGTACCTTAAAATTGAGGCTGTATCTTTTGAAAGATGATAAAACACATTCTCTCTATTATAAATGAAAAGTTGAATTTAGAAACAATAAAACACACCATTGATCAGTTTAATACACTGTGGCCTGGTGTGACCTGTAGCTTATGACAACCAATATTGTACTGTAGATGGTATCACTGCTATTACTGAGTCAGTTTACTGACTTTCTACTTTCGCTACTGTTGCACAATGCGTTTTAGCATTTATCATTAACCTGTAATTGCCACTTTAATGGCCACAGTGGCTGTTTTTTTATATATATTATCTTGTTTTAATATAAGACATTACTCCAAAGACAGAATACTATCGAGCTGTTATATTCCTGTTAAATCAGTGGTTTATTAGTTGTTCAACATTCCTAATTTTTCTCATGTACAGTATATCCTTAATTTAATTGCATATATTGGTGTGAATTCATTGTTTATAACTGTAATACTTGAACTTTAAAAGTATTCTAACCCAAACAGATGCAGACAGATGGCATTTGATATTTGGAGAATATAAAGTTGTGTGAAACAAAACAGCTCAACTGAAGAGTCTTTGAGATCAATAGTTTAAAGGATGTGATGATTGTGAGTCTAATGACTGTGTCTGTTGTGTCATTCTGTTCTTCTTCTCCAAGCATCTCGAATCACATCGTGTGCATGCCAGTTCAAGTGGACTCATGCCAGCTGTCGAAACATTCGAGCTGTTTGTGGACATTTCAAAAGAATATTTTATCGGTAACAATTAGCAGTGTAACAGATATTTGATGCTGTGTGTTCCTTCAGACTGTAAAGACAGGGGAAGCAGCGGTCAGAGGCACCATGGAGCCCGTCTCAAAGTCAAAGTCAATTAGAGTATGTGTGATCGTGCTGACGCTGCTGGTGGAAGACCCTGTTCCCATCTGGCGCTCCTGAAGGCTCTTGAGATAACTCTGAAAGGCCAACAGGAAGAAGACAGATTGTTATTGCAGTGACTAAAAAAACATACCTAATGATTCTATTTCTTATGCAGTCAGAGGAAAGTGAAAACATTTATTGTCAAAAGCTTTGCTGGATGATGCACTTTAATCTCAGTCACTGACCGGTGCCAGGACGTCCCCAGTATAACGTTTCAGTGGTGGAGGCCTGCGTCGACGGTGTGTTTGAGGTCTTCTCCTTGAATCTCTATATCTGTTCTTCTTGGCATGTTTCTTCTGTTTTTTGTGTGCAGCTGGGAAGCATCAAAAGGAGAGGCGAAACAATTAATATAACATCAGAGGGCATATTAAACATGAAAACAGCCTGAGTTTGAAGGCATCAGTAGGTACAGATGGGATCAAACCCACCTTCTCTGTGTGATACTCCTTTGGCAGTAAACCTCTGCTGCACCAACACACCTGTCAGGCTCATAACAGGCCACATCCCAGTGATCGCCCAGTGAAACCAGCAAAGTGGACGTGGGGCAACTTGATAAAGCAGATCATATACCTGATCTGGCAGCACGAACGTCCCCAGCAGGTAATTCACACACAGCATCACAGCGGCTGCTCCAAACACAGATGTGTAGATGACCGTGAACAGTTTCTGCCACTGAAGTGTGAAGACAGCAGTGACAATGCAGGAAGCCAGTACGGCACTGAGAGGCACCCACACCGGAGTAAGGCTGTGAAACTGTCCAATAATCACCAAGATGGCGAGGGAGAGCAGGCTCCCCAGCTGTAGGCCACAGAGGATGAGTCCTATAGTGGACACCAGCATGGTCATCAGCCCGCAGAGCACACCCACACCCAGGCCGATCCCTGCCTTTGTCTCTGTCCCCAGCTGGGCTTCCAACGAAGGCTCCTTGTGGTACAACAGGAAGACGACTGCTGAGCTGAACATGAAGCCAGAGAAGAACATGACCATCTTGAAGCAGCGGTATCCTGAAATGTGGAATAAGAACAAGGTTAGACTTAAGTTAGTCTAAATCTAATCTATTCATCAGTAAACAAATGCAATTTTACAATCGTTTTGATCGTTTTGAGTGTTTCAAAGGTCTTAATGCAAAGAGCCAAACTAACTTGCTAATTCTTGGGTTTAACCACAAAACACTGTCCTCACATACAAAGTGCAAAACACCATCTTATGCTCAACCCACAAAATAAATCCAAGTTTTGATGTGTATTACACATAACACTGTTGTGATGTTTATGGTATTTTGAAGGTAGCATTTTGAGTTCTGCAAACCGTTATTCTATTGTGAAAATTGAGCCAAAGCAATTCTAAGACACTGTAAATGTGTTCTGATCACAACCTAAAGGGGAACCATACAACCTGCTCTTAGTTCAGATAATACATTTGCTTGCAAGTTGGTAGCACGGATTCTGAAAGGCCTTATAATCCTACCTATAAATGCTCAAACATGAGGAGCAGTTGCATACTAGAGTGCTTTCATTGGTTTCTTGACTTCTTGAATCTCACTGAGCTGCTTGGAGGGCCTGCAGAAGGTGATGGGTCACACATTTCTGAAATACATTTTATACATTTCCTATCTATCTTTGCTGCTGTAACATTGCAAATTTCCCCATTGTGGGACTAATAAAGGAATATCTTATCTTATCTTATCTTATAAGTGAATTTGTTCCAGTATTCATGTCCAGCTCCAACATCTGTCATTAACAATTTTTATGTGAGTAACAGTATCAGTTTTCAGAGTTCATACAACTCTGGCAATGCTGTCTCTGTCTCTCCACTGAAACTGCTGTTTCTCCTCTAGTGATTAAATTCATAAAATTATTATTTACAAAATTCCTTACAGGCAAAGCTAACACTCTGTGAAAGTTACTGGGAACACGGACTTTGGCAGCGTGTGTGTTTGCATGTCACGTTTTAGGTCCACAGGACACATCACTCCTAATCACACTCACAGTTTGTGTTTATTGGATTTGTGTCCACATATTTTCTCAGTGAAAACAGAGACAGAAATAAAGCTACATTGAACTCTTTAGCCTTTTATTCCTTTTTTTTGATAAATGTGCCTCACAGCATTTTACTCAATATGCAGCTCCACAAACTGCTCTTACCTGCAACATGGAAGTTGTTATAAAAATACAACATCGCTGTCAGACCTCACTGAAGCTTTTGTCCGGTTTAACACCGTGAAACAAATGAGATGTCAGACAGTGCAACAGGTGGCACTTCATTAATGCTGCCTGTGTCACATTCAGACGCAGGACTACCCATCTGCCTCCTACTGCTTGTGCTCATCCACCCTAAACCCCTGGCAGCTTCCAGACACCTGCCCTCTCTGGGTTTAAGCCATCAGGTGAGCTAATGAAAGATTTAGAGTACAAAAACACTGACAGCAGGGGCATGGTGACATAGCGACTTTAACTCTATAATTTATGTACATTCACATTTAATATCAGTTCTAGTTTCATGAATACATACCAAAAAAGCAGTAGATGAGGCCAAATGAGAAGCCAACAGAGCAGACAATAGATGGGATGACTTCATACTTGATATTAATCTCAAGCGTACATATGTCCACCTCGGTTAAGCCAACTCCTGGTTCCTCAGTGACATAGAGAGAAGTGACTGCCATCTTGTAGGATTATTACTTCTATTGTTGTGCGATTGGTCTGGATGGGAATCTGCCTTGTTCATTGAAGGTGGGAAACTGGAACGTCCTGCGTGTGGCATCCAGGCAAAGAGGAATGTCCTGAATGAAGAACTTGTACTAAACCGTTTCCTGTTGTGCACCTGCAAAAAGAGAGTTTCAGCTTCCATGTCAACATAAAGTCAACTCTAGTTTTTTTTTTCCTGGCTACTAACTTGAGTTATGAATCATCAAATCCAATGAACATCCTGGGAAGTAATCCTTCAAGAAATTACTTTATTCCATTTAAAACATCATTATGTTTTCATATGTTGTTATGTAAATGGATATAGATGAGAGGATGTGGCTCTTTCCCATGCATGTGCAAATCCCTGTTCAGGAACCAGAGAAGGAACCTGGGGATCCCCTCTGAGTTTTTAACATCTGTCTTTCCTGGTTCTTTTGTTCAAGGACAGGATACAGATGAGGAAATGACCCGGTGGCTCTCTGCCATTCGTCACGCAGGCTTATTGTTCTGAGCATGTGGTTAGGTACTCTGTTTACTGAACAGTATACCAAAAACAAGCAGCTCAACAATAATACAGGTTGTTCTAACAGACAATAAAGTAAATGGTGGAATAAGTAGTTAGAGCCTTCACTTAAGTAAAAGTAGAAATACCACAGTGCAGAAATAATCTGTTACAGCATCAAAATATATATTAAGTACAAAAAATATAAGTACCCATCATGCAGAATGACCAAAACTATAATTATCGATGCATCATTTTGATGTGTTTGCTCTGTGTTAATTGACCGAATCTGAAAAATAAAAAGTAACTAAAGTTATCAAATAAATTTGCCTCCGAACTGTAGTAAAATAGAAGTATAAAGGTGCAGAAAATGAAGGTAAGCAAGTAAAGTTGAAGCACCTCAAATTTGTTCAGTACCAGTAGTTAAATATATCTACTAAGTTACTTTAGACCACTGGTAACAGCTTTCCATCTCTTAACAACTGAAATAAATATAAATCGTTTTTGTTTTTTTCAACTCAAAGAGACTAAAATCTAACTGTGTAAATACATGAATCACGTTTACTTATTCGTCTTATGTTGGCTCAGAGTTCAACTGTCTAACAACAGTGTGTATTACTGTGAGAACCTGATAAGCTGTTCAGACAGATCCTACGGTCAGCAAATGGAATTAGAAGAGCTTTAGCAGGTGAGTGATCCTCCTGTATGTTCGTGTCCTCTTGTAAAGGTGAGCGTAAAAGACAAACACTTACACTTTCTAAGAGGTCTCTGGTCAAATAAATAAATATAAAGTTTTTGGAAGATGAAAAGCTACTGAAATAACTTAATTTTTATTAGTTTGAGATGTTTTTGTGAAATTCCACTTCATGAAAAATGTTATCTCTACAAATTCATACTGCAATAAGTCTGCAAAAATCTCAAATGAAGGCATGAAATGAAGAAAATAATATTCCTGTTGCCTACCTGGAATGAGGCATATCTTTACAGAGTAAATGTGAACTTCAAATGAGAAACAAAAAGTATCTTCAGTCGTAGTTTGTCAAGTTCCAGTAAAGCCAACAGGGAGCGAGCTGTCAGGAGTCTGTGTGACTGTGTGAGCTCAGTGTCTGAACTGTGCTCATGTGAACAGCTGACTCTGAGAGGGAGACCATCTGCTGCCAAGTCCGAGGCTGAGCCAGCTGAGGGCTCAGCTCTCACTACCCATGATCCTGCTGGAGCGTCTGCATCATCACCTCAGAGCTTTGTTTCACTCCGTGTGGCACTTTTGATTAAGGTTAAAGATATGGACCCTGTTTTGACCCTTAAAATGTCTTTTTGTTTTGGGGTTTTCCTTGTTTAATCTGTATGTTATTGATTATCACTGATTATTCTGGGAAATATTACAACTCGAGCCTGCTGCCAAAGGGGGCATTGGGGTTGATGGGTGTAAAAACCAATGTTCAATATCCAGAAATCAGAAAACAGGTAGTACACAGTAATGTTTACTAATCTAGTTGGTCTTACATAGTTGTAACAAAGGGAGCAGAGAGACAAATGAGGTTTTCTTATGAGTCGCTCCTGCTTCAATGGGAGTTAACTAATAATTTCCTGTACTAACACTTGTTAAATTATTAATTAATTAATGATTAGCCTTTATTCCTCCATGAAAATACTGCCTAGTGTAATTTTAGCTATAACCACATGTACTTATAGTAAAATTAAGCTGGAAGTTAACACTCAATCAAGAGGGAGATGCTCTGTGTAATTATGGTATATTAATATTTAAAGTAATCAAGACAAACTCTTATTAATAAACAGCACACTGATATGAAACTGTAAGTCTCCTGCTGTAAACAGGAGTGCAGCATCTTATGAGCAGAGTCATACACACACATAAATGTGTTTTCATGGTGCAGGAGCATGAAGGCTGAATTATGGTACAAACAGCAGCAAATGTCAGCGGGGAAGGAGCAGATTAATAATGACAGCTGAGATGATCATAATTGCGGGGACACTGAGCTGCAATAAAGTTGACATAGGCGGTGAAATGGAGCTGTCAGGCTGAATTAAGCTCCTCTTGTGGGAAGCGTAGTGAAGACAGGAGCTTGTCTGCCTTTTGTGGCACACCTAAATAAACGTGACCCCATTTATATTGAAAGATTTAATTGTGATTAGTGTGATAATCATTTTTGGCTTATTTTACATATTTATGTTTGTATTTAAATAGATAATTCTAGTAAAATCCACATGTTGAGTAAGTATACTGCAATTTAAGTTTTTAATATTTATTATATGAATATAGTGGAGGCGGAACCTTTGTGCTCGCTCTGGTTGCTCTGGGGGGGTCAGTAAGGGCGCGCCCCTCCCACTGCTTCCTCAGAGGCAATTTGGAGAGAGACAAAGCTACCTCATCCTCATTACTCTGATTTCACCTGCTTTATACAGGCCACATTTATTTGTTGCCGTGGCCTTCAGGCCGGAGACCGGTAACAAATCTTGAGGGCTGAGTTTAGGGATTACCTCTTCTATGCCCCTCACTTCACCATCTACACTGACATCCGAATGGCTGAAAATAATAATAACTGCATGTGCTGAGATGACTCCCCTCTGCATTTACAAGTGCCTACAGTGCCTTACAGAAAAATAGACCTATAATCTGCCTATTTATGACATAATTATGTCAAAGCCTCAAACAAACCAAAAATGTACAACATCATTTTAAACAGTGATCAGAAAAGTTTTTTCAATTTCAAAGAAATAATGTTATATATTTATCAGGAAGCACCAATATAGAAACTGGGCCCAACTTTTCCTGTTGTGACTTTGACCTTTGCATGAAATTAATCATTATGTATTGTTGTTGCTGACTCAGGCTCGTATATGTCCTGAAAAAAAGGAAGAAATTAAAATATTATGGAAATTCTTACTAATTTTAAGCCAACACCTAAATGTTCCTTATTTTCCAGGCAAGTTGGCTTAAAATATATTTGTCATATGAATAATTTCAAAAACTGAGCTATTATTAATGTTCACACTTTTAATAGAAAATACAATACAGAACATGATTCATTTGACATTTTGATAAAACCCAAGATTTGATAGACAGACTACTTAATTAAATACACAACTTTTTCTCACAATCAGTCATATATATGGACAGTCAGGCTTCTAGTTAATCCACATGAAGTATGCATGATCACTCTGTTACAAAATTACAATCTAATGGTCACATAAAATTGATTATTCAAGGAGTGCTCACATATTCCTCTGATCCACATTATGCTGCAGTGACATATAGGAGATTCAGACATGCTTGCATGCAGTTAGATAGAATTATAGAAACACATGTAGAACATACGCCTCACTTTTCTGACCATCCCAACATGTTTGAATCAACAAAGTTCTCATACAGGTTTATTAGTATCTCACACAGTTTGGTTTTCGGTCAATATTTTTATCTTAGATGTTACATCTAAACTGTTCAGAAAAACCAAACATGCAGTGAGGCCAAAGAAGGTTCAAAGTACACTGATAAAAACTAATCAATATCAAAATGTTTACCGTGGCTGTAGAGAGTAATGATAAAAGCTTTGCACATCTACTGAAGCACTTATTCACACGTGGGCTTTATCATGAGCCACGTTTTTATGCTATGCTTTTATGTTTATAAATTAATACACGTCTTTAACATCTTTAAAACATCACATCTGGATTACATTGTAATCCATACATTATCTTGTTCTTAGTCTGCTGTTTAGTTTAATGCATAATAATGTCTCATATTTTGTTTACAGATATGTTTGGTATCATTATAGCTGTCCAATGAAAACCCACTTATCTGCAAATGTGGTGATTAAACTGAAGGATCAAGTTTTTCTTTATAGGCTGAGAAGATTCTTTAAAAATGAATTTCCCCAAAGCTGAAAACAGACCTGTTGTTATTAACTCTTGAAGAGTTTGGAGATACATGATTTTCATAGAACAGCAGTAGTATGTGTTATAGGAATAGTTTGACATTTTTGTAAATACACTCTTATGTCTGTATACGGTAAATGTAAGGCTTCAGTCAGTATGCAGTTTGTTTGTCCTAGCTTAGCATTAAGACTGCAACGTGCTGATTTTACATTTAGGTTTCTGCACAGATTGAACAAATGACATATAACATGTGAGCTTTAAAGGTGCTGTTAGATAGATTTTGTTGCCCCCAGCCTAGCTGTTTCCCCCTGTTTCCAGTCTTTGTGCTAAGCTAAGCTAATCGTCTGCTGGCTGTGGCCCAAAAATGAATGTATAGATATGAAAGTGGTATCAGTGTTCTCTTCTATACACATATTTCGCAAAATGTTGCACTCTTATGTTAAAGAGAGCAGTTGAGTAAATATACTTTCCCATCACATAAATCTAAATATCTATTGTCAGGTGTTTAGACAGAAGCAGCTTTAATGTTCCAATTAAAACTGTATGTAGGAGTTATGTATGTAAGTTTATTGTGTGTTCATGTGCTTGGTTTGCATGTGCCCACTGCAGTGGCATTGTGCCACTATATGGGTGTGTTGTCTGTGGTTAAAAGTAACTTCACACACCTGTTCACCTGTTGGACTGCTGATGATCATGGGGTTTGTTGATCACGTTTGGATGAAAAATTTGTATTTTGTGCATTGTCTTTGCACCGGCACATAGAAACAAACAAAATCGTTTGTGCAACGGCCTAAACATATCAAAGGCATCTTGGATCTTTTGGTGTGTGCAGCATCAGTTTTCTACTGTGGCGTAATTGTTTTTTGGTTCAACAGTCAGCCACAATGCTGTATAATTCAAACAAAGACATAGCGTCTCATGTAGGTCATTCTGAAGAGCAGAGAAGGTTTTGCACAAACAAACAAACTCATTCAAGACTCATTCTACTCCCTTGAATATGTACAAGCATAACAGTTGCACACATTTCCTCCAACATCACTTTAATCTACAGGATAATAGCTGAGGCAGTCTCATAGCAACCTCTCCTCAGCCTCCACATTGAAGGAGGTCTCTAATGCTAATAACCCCCTGATTTTAAATGAGTCAGTATGGGAGGTTCAGGATGGGGTAGGAATCAATACATCAAGAAATACAGAAGATAATGTTTCAGTGTGCATTTTCATACTATACGACAGTCGTATGTCGACTCCTTTTAGGATTTAAGCCTGGATGTTTCATGACGAATATTAGCTCATAAGTCATATTTACAGCACGTTGAGGATTTATGATACGAACCATCAATGAATTCAGAGTAATAAACAGAGGATTTGCTATTCCAACACTTGTTGGTGAGCTCACATGGTAGGATGCAGTGTGTTCATACTGACAAAAAGATTTTAAAAAATGAAGAATTCTTGAAGCAGTAGCATTTGTGCTCAAATAATTGTGGTGCTGATGGTCAATACCCACAATTCAATCTGCAACAATGATGGTTAAAACTAAACAAAGGGGCTGCATGCAAAAGTGCCATTGTGGGAATCTTTGTGGCGCTATAGTGGATAAATTTACACACTTAGAATACAGGATGGATATCCTTTAGGGCTTTCAACTAACTGTTTTCCCATGGCTCTCTCATAGTTGGTGTTGTCTGTTCCAACCTTGGTAGAAGTGTAGCTAGTTAAAGTTTCCATAAGTTCCATAACACTAATGGTAATGCTACCTTGAAGTGCTGGTGAGGCACCTTAATGACCCTAAGGGCTATGCCAGCGGGGGCACACAGCTCCTGGCAGGCCTAACCAAGTCGGATAGGTCTCAGGAGAAAGGTCAGACAAAAAGCAGTACACCATGCTCAGATAGGAGGTTGAATCCAGGGCTAACAACCCAACCTCTCATATAGTCATTTCATTATCTGTTCCCAATGACTGTGGCTTGTGATCCCTAAAAATGAGGCAATGTCCACTTGCGATCACTCATCACAGGTTATAAATGCCACTGGCTTCCTCGTAAGGTTTTATTTAACCCTTTTTATGGATTGTAAGATGTGAAAGCAAAAGCACTGACTAGAAAAAAAAGACAGAAAAATAAACAGAATTTTGTGTATTTTTTGTGAAGTAAAAATACTGTATATTTTGTCTGCTTTGCTATAAAGATTTAAAAAAGATTGATCTTGTCATCTCAGGGCAGTTCATGACCCCCAGGGTGGAAATCACTGCGGTGAACCACACTGTATAACCAACACTACAACTGACAAACAACTGTAAAGATATTAAACTGCAGCACTGGTCAACAATTTTAAGTATGCTCAGTGAAACAGATTAATACCTACCTCTATGTTAACGTTTGATTTGTGAGTACTTAAATACATTATTAGATGCCCTGCCTTCCTGCTTTGTGTCTTAATAAAAGTCTGTTCACTACATTATGTAATTCCAGTGAAGGAACCATTAGAACAGACAAATTCAAACACAGGAGGATTAATGCACAAGACACAATGAACAGCCTCTTCACGCAGCTTGAGGGGCCTCCTCAAACACACAGAACACTCCGGTTTGGCCTTTGAATATTTGTGTTGATACTAAAGTGACAAGAGCTCTTGACAAATGCAGTGGATTCATCATTCATTTGCACAGAAGAGCTGCTCATTGGGTTTTCAATTATCAAAAAGGATTAAAATACATACTAGCTGCTACCTATCTTACTGTACTAGCTGTTACGCATCACATGATTTATTCACGATCTTTGAATTAAACTCAATGTGGTTTGGTGCATTTTGAGGTTCATCTGTGATAAACATTCAAGAGCATTTATCAAACAGAGATATCTAAATGATCATATCAGATTATGATACATTTGCCGAAGATAAGGTTGTGTTTGAGTATGTGGGTGTAAGTAAGTCCTGAGGGCCCGTCCGGGGATGTTATCTGGACCTGCTGCCTCAGGGGGTTGATTTTCCTCAGGACTTTGTGTACATCAGCTGAGGAGGAGTCAATGGTGGGGTTTGTATGCTCTGGGTGTGTGAGTGCCTCCCCTGGATGTCAATGCTGGAGGTCTCAAAGCGGGAGTAAAATTTGTTTAGCTGCTAAGGCAGGGTGATGGTGGTGTTGGTGAGCTCCACGGTGGAACTCAGACATGCTTCTGTATGTCAATGGAAGAATCCTCCAGTGTGGCTGCAGCCTTAAACACATCCCAGTCTGTCTGTGAAAAGCAGTCCTGCATGATATTTTCAGTTTCTGGGGGCCAGAGTTCAACTTGCTTACTCACAGGGTTGGTTTGCCTTAGTCTTTGTCTGTATTTGATACAGGAAGAGGAAGATGCAGTCTGAGAGTCCAAAGTAGGGGGGGGGGCAGCTTTGTATGCATCTCAGATATTACTGCAAACATGGTCCAATGTATTCTGGTCTCGTGTGGGGATGTTCACGTGCTGGTGGTATTTTGGTAGCACAGTCCGTGGATTGCAGTGGTTGAAGTCTCCAGCGACGATGACAACAGCCTCAGGATGAGCCTTTTCCAGCGCCCTGATGGCATCATGGAGTATGCCAAGCGCTGCTGAGGAGTTGGCCTGCAGCGAGATGTAAACAGCGGCCAAAAACACAGCACTTAATTCCCTAGGTAGATAGTAGGGTCAGCACTTTAACAGCAGCAGCTCCACATCTGGCGAACAGTGTTTGAGGACACCATGAGTTGTTCACAAACACACACACACCTCCTCCTTCAGCCTTACCAGAGGCAGCTGCTGTGTCTCCTGAGTGAACGATGTGAGTCTGTGTGAATGGAGTGAGTGTGTCTGATTGCACAGAGAGTTGAGGGTGCTGCCACTGATGAGATGAAAATGAGAGACTGGCTGTGTCAGGAAAGGGCCCCAGCACCTGAAGACCACACCCCCAGCCACTAAAGCAAAGCCTGAACAAAAGGTGCTCTAGGAAATCTACTTATGGGCAGTTTAGCTACAGATAATGATTAATAATGATCAGAAATGGTTATTAATCATGTTGAATAGTATTACTCTAATTAATAGTTAATTTAAGAACTATAACCAAAGTTACCAGATTAACCATTAGTAAAGTTGAAGGATTTTGGATCTCTTGGCAGAGTAGAGGTTGGCATTATTCCATTTTGTACCAAATAAAAAACACAACATATATATTCCCAAGCATTTATTAAAATACCATAAAAGCAAAACAAGTAATTAATCTAACAACATGTACTTTATACGTGTGTGTGTGCAAGAGAGAGAGAGAGAGAGAGAGAGAGAGAGAGAGAATGAAACAGATGCTGGCAAGATGGCTGATCCAATAGGTGGCATGGTCTAAACAAAAGGGCTACACACAAGATGGCCGACCCAAGGATGGCTGGAGAGTGTGTTCTTTGTTTAAAGCCAATATGTCTAGGTGTGATGTGTGTAGGATAGAGGGTGCCAGGTTAGTAAAGAGAAGGTTAGTCTGCAAAACCCTATGTCGGTGTGAAGCACAACTAACATCAATTAACATAACTGAATCCTTATTAACTCTAAATGAAACTTTGGGGCCTTTTCTACAGCTGGACACCTTGGTGTTAACAGGAGGACTGAGGGGGTTGGGTTCCTTTGTCCCCAGCATGTCCCTTTGTTCCCAGCATGAGACATGAGACAGTCTCCGAACCCTGAACTGAAATGCAGTTTTAAGTCACACAATGAACAAATTCATCTGGAGTGTGAACACAAATCAACCAAGACATCCAAACCATGACAGTATAACTGATGTTTTTTGTGCTTAAAATGCCTCTGTCCAAAAAGAAGCTTGAAAATAAGAAGTTGTAACTGTTTCCACCCTGCATGTTTTGCCATTTTTCTGTCCATGGACCATAGCAATCACAGACATAGCCGTCCGCCTCGCGCCGACACGTCTGTGCATCTGTCTCATCATTAAAGCCTTGAATTTGCCCTGTGGTTATGTCCCAGCGTCAGATTGAATGATGAAGGTTCATTGAGCACCAAGCATGAGCTGTACTGTGTTTACAGTGTGGGGAAGCAGTTAGAATCACAACAATAATGACAATAAAGTTTAGATGCATCGCTGCTCTGTCTCTGACGATTCAAGGTCTCCAGTATAGCGATGAAAACAAAGACATTTTAAAGGAATAGTACGACATTTTGAGAAATAGACTTGGTGGCTTTGGCTTTTTTGACAAGAGTTAGATGATTTTATCCTCTTTTCTGAATATGTTCAACTATATGTTTTCTCTGCTAAGGAAACATTTTTCTCAACTTCATTTACATTTCAAATAAAGTACACTTACTAACATATAAAATTGGTATGACATTTCAATAATGTTATAAAAGGTTTAATGAAAAATGAATGACCACAATCTCTGTTGCATAATTGAAAAGGAGATGAATAAAGAAACCTAATCTTGCTGAAAAACACTGTTTTCACCAGCTAATAAATCAAAATTGTACCCTCAGTATTGTGAGGTTTTTTCAGTGCAAGCTTTCAGGAAATGTAACTGGAGGAAAATTAGTCCTTGACTGTCACTCTGAACAGATAATGAATTGTTGAATTCTTTTATATAAAGGGGAAATACTCTCAGACATCACCTTGCTGGTTATTTTCTGCAGAAAACTGAATAAATCTGGGATCTGACAAGTCCCTGTTTAGAACTGCCATTAAAAAACAACAAGCTGTCAAATAGCATTAGACATAATGGACCGTGCTTTAAAAGAAGTTATATCTCCACAGAAAGTGGTCAGCATTACTTTCACTTCTGCCTTTAATGTCTGTTGGACATTTGAGTTTAGCCTGCTGCCAAAATTGAACCACCAATCGGAGGAAAGTGTAAGAACTTGAGAGATGAAACCCTTAAGTTATCCTTCCAGAAATTAAAAAAAAAAGTTTACTCATCATTTCTGATGAAAATCTGTAGAGAAATTGAGTTTTGTACTAACTGTGGGACTGACGGTTGATAAAATTCAAAGAATAATAGTCAGCAAGCACAATATCCCACATTATGGGAACTTATGGTAGAGCTCCATTTAGCTCCTACAACTGCTTCACATGTTAGTAGTGTCATATGTTTTGCTAATTATTATGTTATTCTTATTTATGTTATTTGCATGTTAAGGTGCAGTCTTGTGTTTTTATAGTTCAGAGCTGCAACGGGAAACTGGAGACATCCAAAATCCAATCAAAGGTGTGATGTGCTCAGTCAAACATGGCAAACCATGAGCTTATTAATGTAAATCAACACAAAAGACAATTATAAACGTGTCCTTGAAATGATCCATCTATTATCCCTCTTCAGGGCTGTATGCAAATATATATAAGAGCCAGTTTATGTAAATTAAATAGAAATGTCATTTTCTAATGGAAATACTAGATTAATACTGTCAATACTTATTTTAATTCGTCACACAAAACTCTCATAAATAAAGAGAATTTACACATTTTTTAGGTTTTTGTCACAGTCCACAGGTAACCTCAAGCATGTTTCCAAAATATGTTAAAAACACAAGATAAACATCTGGCTCAGACATGTACAATATAAAGAATAGATAAATATATTGAAGAGACTGTGAAAGGAATTTGTGCATCAGTCTTGAGAGCTGGATGTGTTAAGATGCAGAGACATGCAGGAAGGTGGCTAACAGCACAAGACGACAGCAATAAGACGAGGGAGACAGCTAGCTTGTTTTCAACAATTAACATCACAACATTTTTCCCATGATGCACTTGCTGTCAGATTTTTTTGCACATCTCATGTGGCTAAAAAAAGACAAATTGGACTTCTTTCTCTGACTTGAATTGGAACTGGTTTGTTTGTGGTCAGATCTCCACTAGTTAGTACCTCCTGCCTCCCTGTTTGGCAGATGTGATACCAACCTTTTCCACAAACAGACTTCCTCTGGAGTCAGAAATAATCTCAGTGGATGGGCTGAGCAATTCTTTGTTTGTTTTTTGAAAAGAGTAAATGAGGAGGTAGTTGTTATATGAAGAACAGTGTTTCTACCACTGAGATTTAAAATGCTTAGAAGGTCCTGCACACCCACACAGGTGTTTTCAATAACTCTGGCTAATTAGGCCTCTTGTCATTCTGAAATAGAGCTATTCTGAGAATTACATTTATTATCTAATAACATTAATCATGGTGTCATGGTCCCACATGAACATCCATCCATCCATCCATTATCTGTACATCTGTACGCCACTTAATCCTTTGCAGGGTCGTGCGGGGGGGCTGGAGCCTATCCCAGCCAACTTAGGGCGAAGGCAGGGGACACCCTGGACAGGTCACCAGTCCATCGCAGGGCCCCACATGAACATATGTAACAAATCTAACAGGAGACTGAGGGAGCCATCAGTCTGAACACACCTACACCGGTCTAAGAGGAGCTCTAATATGACAACAACAGTGAAAACAACCTGTGTAGGTGGATCATGGCTGTGAGAGAGACTTTAAGTTATGGAGTTTAGGTATTTAGCCGAGCTGACTTTCTTTCTGCTATTGAAGAGTGTGGTACATCTGAGGGTACAGTACTCCAGCATGAGTACATTAAAAGAACAAGTGCACTCGTTATCAAGAGACATTATGATGATAACTTGATTAGCTCATTGTAGCATAAAGCCAGAACAGGTTCTGTTCTAAACTAGTTAACAAAGTCTAAATAGTTAAATAGTTAAAATTGTCTCAAGGTAAAATTAGCATATTATAATATATAATTAAAATATGCACCACAGCATCAGTCACATGTCACATACAATGTTCTTCTTTCCAAGTCATTCTTACCTCATGTTTTTTATGTGCACTAAAATGGTGAATATAATTACTATATATTACTATTTCCAAAACATTGTGTAATGGTGAGCACACAGTTACAATACTGATGCAAAAGTACCACAAATAAAAACCTGTGTCACAGCAAACAAGAAGAATATCTACACATTTCAGCGTTAATAAATATCTTTTCTTTAAACAGCAATCTTAAACATTAAAATTTTGCACAAATGATTTGTCATACACATACAGTCTGTCCTAATGAACCTAACAAACTCAAAGTCTTTATTAAGAAATACTGAAAGTGCTTGCGTTATCATCTGTTTTGTTGAACCTCTTGGTGGTTTGGCTACTCACTTCCTCCTGCTCTGTGGCCAGCTCATTGCTCTCATGGGACGAATCTTTCATAACGCTGTAGTACATCGGCACATGGTACTCCACCACCTTCTCCTTGTGTCGCCAGCTGCACTTACAGAGCTTTTTGAACGCGCCACGAAACTTCTGAGACATGAGGTTGTAAATGATGGGGTTGATGGCGCTGTTGGTGTAGATGCACATCCGGCAGAAGAGCAGGAACCAGGTGTTGTGGTAAGGCGGGTCGATAAAGGAGTTGACCACCACCAGCGTTCGGTACGGCATCCAGAGCAAGGCAAAGAGGACAACCACCACAGCCAGCATCTTTGTTATCTGTTGATACAGAGAAAGACAAGGCAAGAATAAGTTTGCACATGTACCACTACAATATAGCAATATTGCACTTGCTTTAATGCATCTACAGTGAAAGAAATTATTGTGTGAGGAATGAAAAAGAGAGCTTCAGAGACAAGTTCAAACCCTGACTACTTTCTCCTCTCCACACAATCAATCACCCTAAAAGTGGGTGTGAAAGAGAATTGAATGAAATTTGGTCATAAACCACACTATTAGTTCTGATTATGACATAAATTATTCAGTTATGGATCACCAAAGTTATTACAATTTATCCTGGACATGGCAATATATCTAAAAGTTGTCAAGACATTTCAGTCATAATCACAAATGTCATCCTCATGGTGGCACTAGAGGAAAGGTTAGGGGATCACCAAAGTCAGTAGGAGTCATACTCTGGAAACCATTAACATCAAATGTACCAAATTACACCTACTTATAGACGTTGAGTTATTTTGGTCTGGACCAAAGTGGTGGATGGACCAACTCACAGACAATCCTGAACTTAACTATCACATTTACTACATTTCCATTTAGGTCTAACTAAAAGAGATTTCTTAACCAGAAATTATTCTCAGGATTATATTGTAATTATTGTCCTTTATACTCTGTGTCAGTCCCAGTACCTGTTTCCTCGCAGAGACCGCTCCCTTGTTGGCCTTGTTTGTGCTGTTGGAGTGACCCTGGTGGACCGACCCTCCTTCAGCTCTGTCATTCAGATGTGACGGCAGAGGGCTCATGAACAAAATCCTTGCGATGAGCCCGTACAGCACAGTGGCCACGGTGAGGGGGATCACATAAAACAATGTAAAGTCCAGGAAATAGATTGGCATGTAGAGGCTCCTGGAGACACGGTAGCCACAAGTGACCACCACTCCATTGGTATAGACTGTTTCATCTGTGTCCACTAAGAAGAACCACATAATGCAGTAGAGTGAGGTAAAGACCCAGACTCCAGCTATGATCTTCTTGGCCCGGGAAACAGTGCATATGAATTGTGCCTTTATGGAGTGACAAATAGCAATGTACCGTTCGATGGTGAAGGCTGTGATGGAGCAGGACGACACATTGATGCCCAGGTACTGAAGGTAAGTTATGCACAAGCATCCTGTATATCCATATATCCAGAAGGCCACAACATCAGAGATATTTGGTAGCCCTGCAGCCAGGAGCACAATGAGGTCTGCAGCAGCCAGACTAACAAGGTAGCAGTTAGTTGGGGTCACCATGTGTTTGGTGCGCAGCACAACCAGCACCACCATGATATTCCCAGCAATCCCAATGACACAGATGAGCATTGTCAAAAATATTGTTATGACCTGCTCTTCGAGAGGGTTCAGAGGCATTTCTGTCAGATTTACAACCCGAGTAACATCCTGAAATATAGTTGTGTTGTTCTCCATTGTGTTCATGTCCTGTGGCCACAATTCAGTTGATCAAACAAGAATCCTAAAGACAGAAACAGAAAGAAATGATATAGTGACTGAAATATAAAATTCAAACCTCCTCTCCACCCCAATACATACACTTTTTGAAAAGCAAGACTCCCCCTAGTATTATTAATAATTTTCTTCAAACTTGCCATTAGGCAGATGTTTTAAAAAACTCCAAACACCCACTGTACTGTTCAGCACCAAACAACAGATAGATACAGTTGGACAGCTGGTGAACATAGTGAAGCATTTAGAGTGCCAAATATTTCCCTCAGGAATTGGAGATCAAAAACAGTTAAGAGACACAAACACATCTCCAAAAGGAATGAAAATGTCTTCCTATAACTGCTTGATGTGTAATGGGGGTGTATGGGAGAACTCAATTGCAACACACAATGACATAGGTACGTTTTGGGCAGTAGGCTGGCGGTGACAGGAAGGCAGGGCAGGAGGCTGGCAACAAGGATGGGACCCTTCAGGGTGATGAGCAGGTGGGCAGGAGGCCAGTGAAGCTGGGGAAAGCTGAGGTTGCTGCAGCACCCTTGGCTGCTATAGCTCAGGAGGAACAGCTGAGGGTGCAGCTGATGGTCTGGAGGGTGCCGCTTGGGCTCTGGAAGAACAGGAGGTTCTGGAGGGTGCTGCTCGGGTTCTGGAGGGTCTGGCTTTGCAGGGTCTGGCATGGCCTTCTGGGTCAACGGGAGGCTACAGTGTTGCCCCTGGGTGATCGGCAGGCTGCAACGCTGGCAGGCTGCAGCTGAGGCACTGGATACTCAGAGTCTTGATATATATCAGCCAAAGTCAATTAAACTATCAAGTTTAAGGAGCAGACAACAGAAGAAACCAGAGCCTGGTGCAAGGTTGGGTTGCTATCAGTGGACAGCCAGCAGAACACACACCGGAATGCACAGGTAAGTGCAAAACAGGCTGAGTCGGCAACAGAGAGTCAAACAGAGAAAATTCCATTGAACTGTCTCGAATTCCATGAAGAATAGTCTGGCAACCGGAGAGTGAAGTGGAGTGGCTAATATCAAGATTAAATTGGTGTAATAGGCTGTAGCTGTGAACACAGGTGAGTAGATGAGGCGGGAGTGGCTGACAGGTGAGGTGAGGCAGAGGCGGGGTGTGTGGAAAAATACCAAGCCTTGAATGTACAACTAAAACAGGCAGAACTGTGGCAGCCAGGAACTGTGTAACAACATGTAAATAATAACTATTTTCAAACAAGTTAACCATACAAACTTAAAAGTTGATATGTCATTCTTGTATTCATTTGTACCTTGTTACCGCTGCCCCCAAATGGCCAAAAAAATCAATTATTGCAGGCACAATACATTTATGACAGCTGCCAATGCGCACAATAGAAGTGGAATCAGCAATTTGCAGTTTTATGGAAAACATAATAAAGTTATCATTATTAGAGCCACTCTGTATTTTAAAATAAAGAGATAATTTTAAAAAAGGCTAAACTTGAATCTTTCTATAGGCTGAAATGTAATTTTGGTGTGAGTAAAAATAAAAGACCCTCCCCTGTTCTCCTAGTCAGACTCCTTATGGCACAAACAAAGAAACACATAACCCTCCTCTCTTTCTTACCTCCCTGTTAATAATTTTTGAACATCCCCTCAACACAGGAAATACAGCAGGAATAAACTGTTCAAATATTCACAAAATAAAAGTGCGGGACAGTAAATGAATATGTAACAAATATTTTTTAAAGGGAAGAAAATGAGCATCTTACCATCATTCACTCTGGCATCACAGCAGCACTCAGCAGGTGCAAACAAGCAAGAAACATAGATGACTGTTTAGTCCTGGAGCCACTCCAGCCATCCACATCTCTCTCTCTCTCTCTCTCTCTCTCTCTCTCTCTGTCTTGCTCTCCCTATTCTCCCATTGCACCCCTCCCTCTCCTTCACATCACACACCATTACATCCACACTGCAACACACAGCTACCAACTTAAAAATCAATTCCACCTCCCTATCTGATCTTTGAATGTCTTGTCAACTGCTGTGGCTGTGGCTGTGGCTGGAACCATAAAGCCTCTAATTATTCAAAGAACAGGGGAGGTAGCCTGTGATTCAACACATTGACACAGTAGCAACTGGCCATTGAAATGAAATGGCACTAATTACAAAGTGGACCTCTTCTTTTCACCACTAGAAGACAACATTTAGTTAACTCTTCACCTTGTGTCTTTACACACACAATAAACATTTGAACAGAATCACCTTCAAAATCCTGCTAATAGTCTTTAAAGCGCTTAATGGTTTGGCTCCTCGGTACATCTCTGACTTGCTCACTGATTATAACCCTGTCAGGCCTCTCAGGTCTTCTAGCTGTGGAAGGAGGTCCGTGTCCGGTGACCTTCATTAACTGTGGTCTTGTTCTCTGGAACAAGCTGTCTGCTTTTGGTGCATCACAACTGTGTCCACATTCAAAAGCAAACTTAAAAATGACCTATTCTCCCAGAGTTATGGTTAATCACTGCGTGGTTTGTATGTATTTGTGTGTGTTGGACTGACTTCTGCTACTTTTGGGGACCAACTGCTCAAGGCAGATGGCCAGATGACTTGATTTGGTGCTATGTAAATAAAAAGTTGAATCGGCCGGACTCAAGACCAGTTAACTGGGGACAGCTGGTGCAATTGGAGACTAAAGCCGTGTCAGTAACACAGATTTTTGGGTCAGTGGTTAAGGTGAGGATTAGGTCAAAGTTAAGGTGAGAGTAAGGGTTAAAGTTAGGCAAGTAGTTGTTAGGGTCAGGGTAAGTCTCCAAAGCAATGACTGTAAGTCTATGTAAAATCTCCCAAACGGGTGTGTGTGTGTCTGTCTGCACTTGTTTCCTGGTTACATATGTGATCATTCAGAGGTTTCTATTTGATTATGTTTGTTTTTGTGTTTTTATTACTGTGTGACATGTTTAATGCATGTTGACTGTATGCTTCATTCATTCAGATTCTTCGTTTTACTCACGCTTATATTCTTATGTTTATGTTGCTTATGTTTTTTATGTTCATGCGTTTATGCCCATATTTATTATATTTTGTCTCTCCATGTAAAGTGCATTCAGTTTACTTGAATATATTGACTACATAAATTAAATGGCTGTTGTGTGAAAAGGCAAATTAACAGCTTTGGACTCTGGTTTTGCACGGATTCGGAATTTAAACATTTTCCTGTCTTTTAAGGGACAAACAGGAACAAACATCAAAATATTAAGATTCTTGCTTTTCCCGTGACATTTGGGAAAGCTGTCACAGCCTCAGCACTTTGTGTGGTAGATGCTAATGCTGTTATGATAGATTCCATTTAGTAACATTAAAATATGTTCCTCGGAGCAATGAAAACAGATTCTAACAAACCACTTAGAGCTTGGAAAGCTCTTTAAACATCTATCTGTGGACAGGACCGTCAGTATGAATGCTAATGCATGACAGATGCTTGCATTTTCATAGAAGAATAGCTTTCAGGTACAGAATGTTCAGTCCACCAGGCCTCCTCTAATGAATAGATAACAACTTCACAGAGGGAAAAGAAATCCAGCAGAGTAGTTTTGGTAAAGTAATTACCGTACCTGATTGAACTGCTGCGTGCTAAGAAGACTTTCCTATACTGTGTTTGAACAAATATTTTAATTAGTACCTGCTTCCTGGTCAGCCAGGTATTCCAAACTCATGCTGTTTATGCAAAACTTGTTCATACCCACAGACATTTATTTCATGTTCTAGTGGAGATCAAAAAGTTTCCAACGGTACCAAATGTGCCTGGGCTGAATTTTAAGTTGATGAATGAAATATATCTAGAATATTTCTTTATTGAGTCTTGAATTTTAATATTTCTTTCAGTGCAAACATCATATAGCTCTATAGTTTGAACAAGATGATACAGAATATACACACAATGATGCTGTCTAGTGTAGAATAAGTAGATTTTCTGAACTTTAAAGTTACTAAAATAGAAAGAAAATGTGAAATCAGGTCAAATCAATAATCAGTCTTTCAGTTCACTGCATTTCTCATGAGAACAAGCCCAGACAGAGTTGTCACACACATAGTGAGCAACCCGCTGATGTGAGAATTCATAGTAACAGAATAAATGAATAATTTATCATTTCTGAACCCACAACACTGTATAATCTTTACACAGGCTGCTGGTTTATAAGACTATCATGAAGTGGACAAAAGGTCAGGATTAAAAATAGATGATAAAGAGGTATTCTATTATTATTCTGGGATGATGTCTTAAAATAAACCTCAAAGCCTCATGGGAATTTAAAGGAGGAGCATACTGATGAGATGGAAAGGACTTTAGAGAATGGATGTGATTTTCTTTTTTGTAAGGGCACACTGATTAAAATAAACTGTAGTGAATTATTAGATGTACATATGAAAAAGATTCATTTAATCTATTAAATTTCACTAGGCCAATAAAATATATTTTGAAAAAAAACCTGAAATCCAATCTATTGCTGTTAATTTCCTGACAGGACTTATTCTCTGTCCACATCTGTCCAAAGCACCATAGTGGCATCTAGTGGTATATTCTGATCCACACGAGAGGAAAAACAACATTGCCCACACAGTACAGAAAATTAAAGCATGTGCTCTGTGATCTTTATCTGAATAGATAATAGAAATATCACCAGGTGTGTTTCTGCCAAACAAACAAGGTGGATCCAAACTGTGCACACGTGATGGTACATCTATAAAAAAACCACATCAGTTTTGTGTGAACGTCTGAGAGGATGCTGTCGAATGGTGGCCGCTTGTAGATGACAAGGTTAGGTTGGTACAGTGACTCATACAGAGGATGCTCTATCTTTAGTTTACTTTTTGCTAAAACAGAAACTCAGCATGAGGATCCTGACTGATCCTGAGAGTTTACAGCCATGCAAGCAGCCCTGTGAGGGTGTAGACACCGAAATGCTTTGAGATAAATGCCAACATGCTCAGATTCTTGACCAGCATGTTAGCATGCAAACATATGATGATGAGCACTGAATGCAAGGTACAACTGAAGCAGATGGGAATATCATTAGTTTTGCATGTATTTGACTTGTTGATCAGGTATTTGAATTAAGGTATTTGGTAATCATTTTGACCTGATGATGGCACTAGCTGAATATACAAATACAAATATTTGTAGTAAATTAAATTTGTCTCAAAACCACCATGTCGAACCTCATGGTCGAACCTCATGGTCGAACCTCATGGTCACACTAGAGAAAAACTAAGGGGATTGCCAAAGTCAGTAGGATTCATCCTACAGAAACCATAAATGTTTATATAAAATTTCATGGCAGTTCATTTAATACTTTATAAAAGTTAACCCACGGCCAACCTCAACAGAAATAGTCTCTTTTTGCTCTTCTTTATTCAGCTTCACTTGTATTTTCTGCATCAGGTAAGCCATTCTCCTCTCCTCCTGCTGTCTAAAAAAGGATGCAGAGATTTTCCTTCGCAGCCGTCTGGCGTAAACCTCGAGGAAGACCAGAGAGTAGCTCATCAGCCAGAGACATCCCAGCAGGAGGGTGACTCCATGGTTGGGAGCTGAAGTTGTCACCTCACAGAGCGATGGCTCGGGGTTGAAGGTCCACTTGTAATCTCTGTGGAAGTTTGTGAGCTCCCGTGTGACGCAGGATTGTGGGATAATGCAAAAAGCAGGTGGGAACCACTGAACCTATCAGGAAGGGGAATACATAAAAAGTTGAGGAGGTAAATACTGGAGGTACAATAAAAGGAGATGGAGTGTGTGCTGTCTTACCTTATAATTGACACTTATGCTGGCAGACGTCAGTGGAAAATCCAGTAACCACGGCACAATCACCTGAACTACATGATACACAACATAATCCAAAGCTACTATCAATGCTATTGCAATGAAATATAATGTCACCACAACCAGTGCTATGAAGCATGAGGTACATTCCTGACTTGTTATTTTGCAGCTTGTGGGAAAAGTTTTATTTTTTGCTGCCTTTTTGTTACCAGTGTGAGTCTCTTTTTGCAAGAGCTCTTTGGAGATGTAAGAATTATCAAACTGAACTGATGTCAGATAAGATTTCAAGTAGCGTGCAGATTCAAAGATTAGTAAAGCAACAAATATGGCAGCAAGGATCCGGTTAGACAACAGTTTGTATTCTTTCAGGAGGTTCCTGACATATGAGAAGTTGACCTCTATCTGACCAATCATCTGAGTAAACCTGGTTTTGACTTCTGACACATTAACATGTGTGAAATGATCTAACTTCCTCAAGTTGGTGACAATGCTCAACTCTTCCCTTTTCACTTTGATGGCTTCCTCAACAAGGTCTCGCTTTGCTTTATTCAAGGGTTCAGATGAGTTTAATAAAGTCTTTGTAAAACCCTCAGCGGTGCACTTCAGGATGTATGCGACTGCCCTGACATTCACTGTAATATTAGGGACAGCGTTCAAAACTAGAATCATGACAGAGGCTGAGATGAGGAGTTTGCGGCCCTGTTTGGTGCAGACAGTGGGAAGGATCATGGTCAATACGCAGCGCAGAGGATGACACAGGAACGAGACCAGGAACATGACCATGCTGTAGACGCAGGTGGTCTGGACAGACGCTTCATGGTTGTATTTCAGAGTCTTTGACAACCAGTGATGAAGCAGGCCACCAGTGATGATGGTGAGTGTTAAGCAGAGAGACAGCAGAGTCAGGACGTCTCTGCCAGCAGGTGTAGGTACAGAGTAAACATCCCAGAGATACAGAAGGACAGATTTTAGAACCTGTCTGCAAGATCCTGTTCGATTCCTGGGAAGAAGAAAAACACAATCATTTTACAGTTTGGAAAATATGTTTATTTGCTTTCTTGCAAAGAATTAGATCAGAGAAATTGACATCTCAGCAGAAAGATTGGAAACAGGGTAAACAGCTGAGCTCTGTCCAAAGGTCACCCTCCGGGATTCTGACCTGACCGGACGTGCTGACGTACTGCGGTAAGCATATTACCTCACTTCCGGTTTCTGTGCTACTGGTAGCATGTTGTTACTGCGCGAGCGTCAGTTGATATGTAATATTCTTCGTACTCTGATTAATTACCCGCTACTCGTTTAACGTACACTAGTTCTGTTAAAAGCACAGTAACTCCTTCTCTTTTAGCTTCTCTTTCTGGCTAATCACACAGGTGTTAAAACGCTGTTATGTTTTGTTAGCCTCATTAGCGTAGCAGCTAGCGATAGCTTCTCTCTCTCCCACTCTCCTGCTCTCTCTTCCTCAGTGTGTCAGATGTTTAGCTATTCCTCTGCCTACTTTAGTGATAATGGTGCTTGTAATAAATGTAGTTTATTTGCCGCGATGGAGGCGAAGAAACAGTACAGAGCAGGAGAATTAAATGTGGCCTCTTAAACATCAGGTCTCTGTCATCTAAAGCTGTAAATGACGTAATATCAGATCATCATATTGATTTACTTGGATAAAATATATTGATTTTGGCCTCACTACTGCATTTCTGTCATTATTAGATTAATTGGCTTCTATCAGTGTTCATAAAGCCACTCACAAATTGAAGACTTAAAAGTCCTTCCTCAGAATCCTCTTTTATCAGATCATTATTTAATAACTTTTGAATTTGTATTACAGGACTATACGCCATTATGTAAACAGTTGTAAACCACATATTTATCTATAGTGCTGTTGCTAAGTTTAAGGAAGTGATTCCATCGGCATTTAATTTAATGCCATGTCTCAATTTAACTGAGGACTCCTACGCTAAATTGTGTCCCTCCCAAAATGATCATCTTGTTGATGGTGCTGCAGGCTCAATGCGAATGACTCTCGACTCTATTGCCCCTTTAAAAAAGAGGTTAATAAAGCAAAAGAGGTTAGCTTCACCGTACAGCCCACAAACTCAGAAATTAAAGCAAACATTGCAAAAACTTGAAAATAAGAACACACTTAACAACAGCACTTCTTTACTCATCATGATCAATCTGTCTTTATTAACAGGCTATGTACCACAGTCTTTTAAAGTAGTTGTGATAAAACCTCCTCCTTAAAAAGCCTACTCTTGATCCTGAGGTATTGGCAAACTATAGACCTATAGCTAACCTTTCCTTTCTCTCGAAGATCCTTGAGAAAGCAGTCGCTAACCAGCTGCGTGACCACTTACAGAACAATAATCTATTTGAGGATTTTCAATCAGGATTTAGAGTTCATCATAGCACAGAAACAGCCCTAGTGAAAGTAACAAATGCTTGATGAATGATTCTTATTCTTCAGGCATGCCTTAATGAATTAAAAACCTGGATGACCTGCAATATCCTACTGTTATTGCACTGGCCTCCAGCACTACTGTAAGGAATCTAGGAGTTATCTTTGATGAGGATATATCCTTAAACAAGCATATAAAACAAATTTCTCAGACTGCCTTTTTTCACCTCCGGAACATAGCAAAAATCAGGCATATCCTGTCCCAAAAAGATGCAGAAAAACTAGGCCATGCATTTGTTACTTCTTGACTGGACTATTGCAGTTCTCTACTATCAGGCTGCACCAATAAGTTGTAAAGACCCTCCAGTTGATCCAGAATGCTGCTGCACGTGTATTGACAAAAACAAGGTAAAGAGATCACATTTCACCCATTTTGGCTTCTTTGCACTGGCTCCCTCTGAAATCGAGTATCGAATTTAAAATCCTTCTGCTAACCTATAAAGCTCTTAATGGTCAAGCACCATCATATCTTCAAGAGCTCATTGTGCCCTATTTTCCTTATAGAGCACTACACTCTCAGAATGCAGGATTTCCTTTGGTTCCCAGAGTCTCCAAAAGTAGATTTGGAGCCAGAGCCTTCAGTTATCAAGCTCCTCTCCCGTGGAATCAGATCCCAGTCTGGTTCCGGGAGGCAGACACCCTTTCCACATTTAAGAGTAGGCTTAAAACCTTCCTCTTTGACAAAGCTTATAGTTCGGGTTGGTCCAGGTGAGCCCTGTGCCATCCCTTAGTTATGCTTCTATAGGCCTAGACTGCTGGAGAACTTCCCATGATGCACTGAGCTTAGCTCTCCTTCTCTCTCTCCTCCTCCTATATTCATTCACAACCCATAAATGCATCTTACTAATGCAACTTCTTCCCTCTCATAGTTTTGTGCTCTCTTGTTTCTCTCCTCTCTCTCTCAACCCAACCAGTGCAATACAAAGATAATTGAACTGAAAAAAAATGAATCCAGAAAGCCACAACTTGTGTCTTTTTTACACTTTGTTTTTTTGTATGGATTAAAATTAGTGAGTTTTAAAAGTGCTGGTAGATGGATTTTTCTTACCAGTCTTTATGCTAAGATAACCTGCCTCTGGAAATGATCTTCTCATCTAACTTTCAGCAAGACAAAATTAGCAAAATACCCAAAATATCACACTATTACTATTACTATTATTAAGTATTAAGCTACAGTAGATTTATAGCGTGGAACTACCTGCAAAACCACAAAAGGTTTTTCTCGTAACTCTTGTCAAGACCACACATAGATAGATAGATAGATTTAATTTAACTCCTATTATTTTAATGGTTCCAAATCATTGGACCATTAAGGCACAATTCAGCGTAATAAAAAATAACAGTTCTTACCTGAAAGGCGTGATGACATTCTCTGTGATGAACTTCATTCTGTCTATGTGAATATGAGCTTGAGGAAAAACAGGACTGGGAAGTGTTGGAGGACTGGGAAGGTTAAAAGGGGAACTTCTCTGAACAGTCACTGTCATGTTATGGGTTCCCACGAGGGAAACGAAATGCTAAAATCATATGGAAAGGCATGATCATAAACACACAATGTGACACTGGTCACACTAACCTGAGTGCAGTTTCAGAATGACATAAGATTTGTTTCACTCAACTCACACACTGTGCTATGTTTATGCCATCACACAGTTTCATCACATCCTTCCCCACTTAAAAAAGTGCTTCACACTTAGTATTGTTTTATGTTCTGCTTCCCCTTCTGCTGAAGGGGGAGAATATATCTGTTTGGCTCCATTCGGGCTCATTACTGAATTTTTTACCTGTTGTTACACTTTCCTCCAGTTTGTCACATGAATATATAACTGTTGACTGATGCACATTTTCTCCCACCTAAGATACTAAATGAAAAACAATTTTGTTTGTTGTGCAATTTGATAGTTACTTTATACTTTTGTAAATTTGGTTTCCTGTTACTGTACTATTCATTTTTACAATACCGTTTGTCTAACTCTTACAATGTCATACTAATATTAAAGTTTTTATTACTGTTTTCACAGTTTCACGGTAGCTTCAAGTAAAAATTTCAAAGGTAAACTGCTGTCCTTAACTTTTACTGGTAGTGTGTTTAACTTGCTGCACAGCTGTAGACCCACATGAGGGCAGAAGAACATTGTCTGAGCCTCACAGGACACAAGATACACTAGAAATATAATACAACAAATAGGATACAACAATAAAGCATTCTAAATATAATAAGTGAAATATAGAACAGAGAACAGTGCCTAATAGGATTTTTTTTTTTTTTACAATAGTGGGATGAGTCAAGAAACAGATGTGGATGAACATAATAAAGCTTATGATGGTAAAATAATATTGCACATGGACATAGTGATTCCTGGCGTTATCCATCATACTGAGCAGCTTCCTCAGCAGCCACCTCTCTGACACCATGAATAAGGACTCCAGTTCCACTCCCAGGAAAGAACCAGCTTTCCTGATGAGCTTATTGAGTCTGTTAGTGTCGGCTGCCTTCAGCCTGCTGCCCCAGCGCACTACAGCATAGAAGATGACGCTGGCCACCACCAAGTGACAGAACGTCTACGGCATGGTTCTGCAGACATTGAAAGACCTGAGTCTCCTGTGAAAATACAGGTGGCTCTGACCTTTCTTGTACACAGTGTCTGTGCTTTTAGTTCAGTCCAGATTATTGTCTGGACTGGAATATATTTCTTATACACTCTTTCCACAATACACACACAGTGTTTTTATTAGTCATGCACAGTGGTGTTTGAAATAAGAAATCCTTTGTGTCACCAGGGAGAAATGGGATTTAATGTAAAAGTATAATTCCAGTTATGATTAATACAAAATATGTCATATTACATTTATTACGAGTAACATCTGAATATTAACATATTTCTAATCTAATCTGGCTCATTGAAAAGCAAAGACATAAATCAGCTTTGGCTGAAATCTGTGTTGTGAAATGCTGTTTGTGTTGTGCAGACAGCAGGGTACATCCTGTCCTGGTCTGTGGGTTTTGGTTGAGAATTTTATAGTTTTGCATTTAAACACCACAGGACCTTTTGCACTGACCTTGCTAACACTCAGTAACCACCACAGCCTTGCACAAGTTAACCATTGTTGTCAGGCCTCATGACTGCAGATAGTTTACAACACCAAACAAACATTGTAGAGAATTTACAACTGTGTGCTCTCTCTGGCTCTGTGTGTGTGTGTCTGTCCAAAATGTGTTAAATATGTGTGAAACCTGCAGCAGTACATTTCATTTCACAATTTAGTAGTTCAAATTATCCTGATAACAAGGTCCTTCTCTTACAATAAATCTCCTATGTGCACTTATTACAGGACATACAGAGACCACATGCAAGTGAATCATTACAATAAAAACTCAAACAATTTATTTGTAACAGCAGTTATATGAATTTAAATCATGTATTCATTCACACACATCCATTAGTAATTCATACTCTAATATAGAAAAGATTTAAAATATTTTAAATATTTTGTGCTATGGCTTTGGTAACTAAACATGCACAATATAATACATATATGAGTATCATCTCTTAGTGATTTCTTTTTTTTTTTTTTTTTTTACATTTTTGTTTTGTTATGATAGTGACAGCTGAGGGAGAGACAGGAAAGAGAAGGGAAAGGGGATGACACGCAGCAAAGGGCTGGAATTGAACCCTGTCAGCTGCAAGAAGGACTTGATACATGATACACGTTCTACTAGGTGATATATAATTTACACTTTAAAATAATTATTCACAGAGGTCTCTCATTCTTCCAGCAGAGGTCAGCCTGGTAGCATCAAAACAAACAGCATGGTCTGCAGGAGATTCATATACATTAAAAAAAAAAAAAAAAACTCTTCCGAGTTCCAGCTGTTGTTGTTGAGGTTAAATGTCTTTTCTGTCCAAAATTAAAGGAGGCAGAGTAAAATAATGTAGCTTGTTTTTAACTTAAAACTTGGTGCGTTCCAAAACTAATAGTTCACAGTATGAAATCTTGACTCTCTTCAACATAACAGGTAACAGCTGAAGCTCCCAAAGCGTTCTGACATTTTAGTGACACAGAGTAGACGTCCACAGACAGACTTTTCCCTGTTCAGTATTAAATCTTTCTACAATCTACGGATGCTTAGTCTATGTTCATGCTGAGATTGAGTGTGATCAAAGCGTGGTATTGAGTGACTGGACAGATGAGAGGTGCACATCAGTAACAACAGCAGACTTGTTCATGGGATGAGCCCATTCTGGATACGTGTTCAGGTTAAACATGGCAATGCCCCACGTGTTCATGGCCAGAGAGACTGAGAGGATGCCCAGGATGTTCATGAAGAAGCCAGTTTTCACCTGCGACAGAAAACATGATAGGTGATGATGAAAGGTAACAACGTGTTTTAGCATCAAGGGCTGATCTGAGTATCTTACCATGTCTTTAACCATGAGATGTCCTGATGCAAAGGCAATGGAGTTGGGTGGCGTGGACACCGGCAGCATGAAGGCGTATGAACATCCTACTGTCGCAGGGATCATGAAGTACAGAGGGTTCACTGAGGTGCGAATAGCCTACAGACACAAAGACAAACCAAAGGCCAGGACAGCTTTATTCCACAGTTTTCCACCACTACTGTAAACTTACTTTATATGGACAAGCATTGTTTAAACCCACAAAACTCTACATTCAAGCCATGATCTTAACCCAAATATGTCGGGCTAGGATCCTCCATTTTATGTAAAATGGTGCAGCCCTAAAGAAAGAAACTGCCTTGTGACAAGTTTCTACTGAAAAATTGTGATTTTACTCTTTGACATCAAATGTTCATGTTCACAATGACAATGCTAAAATGGGGACATTTAGCAGGTGTAATGTTTAACATCCTAGTTTAGTGTGTTGCATGCTAACATTTGCTGCTTTCACAAAGCTACGCTGAGGCCGATGGGACTATCATTCAGGAATTTGCTCATAAGAGGAATTGGATAAATTCAAATTTTCATCTGAAGGTGGCACTATATGAGATGTTGACCAAAGTTATTACAACTTACTGATGCAAATGCTGATGGGGATATAAATTACAACAAAATTTCATGGCATTCCATGCAATAGCTGTTGAGATATTTCAGTCTGTCACCTACCTGGAGCCACATTGCCAGTTTAATCTAAGCTTAAAGCTAACGTTTTTCTACTCATTGGATTTAAAAATTACATTTAGATCAATTAAAAGTAACATCTTTTTCCAGAATCAGTGTCCGCTGCTCCTTTGGATAATTCACAAAACAGACAGCCAGCAGTTTTCATAGAGACTATTTAGTTGGTAAAAAGGAGTTCCAATGAAATATGATCATCTCAAAACCTGGTCAGATAAAATTAAAAGTATGTTCATGGCTACAAATCAATATAGCTACTAAGTAAGAAAATACAGTTTATAATAATATGGGTAAACTGAGCCTCTAAGCAAAATCCTGGGTGGTTTTGGTTCAGTAAGTTTTTAATATAAACGAGAAGTCAGGACACTAAACTTCCTGTACATCCTGTAAACGATTCTCTGAGTCCTTTGCAGTATAGGCGCCATTGCAAAGTACAAAAACCCCAGATAATGATTACTAACAACCACAGTTAATGTCCAACAAGTTACAAACGTAAAAACAACTATTGCAAGACTTTAACAAGCCTACTAAGCCTTTGACTAACATAAAGGAGGAGGTCAGCACAAACCCCGTAACCCTGACCTGCAGTTTTCACTGCTTTGTCTGGTAAGTGGGTCTCCCAGTTTGTCTACCTGACCGTAATTTTCATTAGTTTGTTGCACTGTGTATGTGTCACTAAAAGAGTCTGACCCACGATACATATATCTTCAAGTGGATGATCAGTCTTACCAGTTCAGCAATGACGGGTAAAAATATAATAATTGTGGCAGTGTTGCTGGCGAACTCAGTGAAACAGGCCAGGAAACCAGTGATCAACATCACAGCTGCAGCAGGAGGGACCTCGGCCAAAGGCTGGAGGTGGCCTCCGATCCAGGAGGCGAGTCCAGACTCCTGCCAAATGCCACAAGTTTGGGGTTATTAAGGGTCAAAGATCAAATCACAGCATAATAAAGCAAAGCAGAGAACAGAAGAAAACAGAGCAGAGCAGCACAGAGACGACAAGACAGAGGAGACATACATTTATGCCACAGTCATGACAGTTATGACATGCAAACTTTTACAATTTAAATACTGTACAGTAATAGATTTAGATACAACTACTTTAAATATAACACTACAGCCTGCAGCAAAATCCACCTACCCGTAATATTATAGTTCACAAATATTGTGAGTGTCCCTTCTTTTATCTTGCTTTTCTTGCAGAAATGGTTCCACTGAATGACTAGAAGTGAAATGATTTGCTTACAACTATTTGATCAAATCACCAGATAAGATTATCATTCAACCTAACAAAGATCAAAACCAGGCCTTGCATAGGATTGTTAGTTAGTTGACAAAACAGAATAAACAAATAACAAATAATATGGCAACATGTATAGATAGTTTGGTTGCATTTGGACACAGCCAGGCCAGCTGTTTCCCCTTGTTTCCAGACTTTATGCTAAGCTAAGCTAATCATCTTCTGACTGTAGCATCATATTGATCATGCAGGTATCAGAGCTGTAATGATCTTCTCATCTAACTATTGACAAGAGAGCAAATAAGTGTATTTCCCACAATGTGAAACGACTGGTCTAAGAAAGATGAGAAAACATAAAAACTCAGCCTCACTTCATTATGTAAGTTGAAGTGTAAGTAAAGTGCACAGTATGTACCAACGTGTTTACCTCACAAGCTTTAGCCATAGCAAAGCCGCCTCCGAGCAGCAGGATGATATTCCAGGGAACAGAGTCCTGGGCTTTCTTCCACGATAAGAGAGGCACGTAAGGAGTATTTGAGGCTGGGGAAACACATGGAGGGAAACACTCAATACAGAATTTCTATTCAAGATTTTGATATTATATGTGATAAAATATGACTGAATAAAAAGCTGTGATGTTTTAGCACATGGAAATGTTTATCATGATTTATAAATCTTAGGAAATATTTAGGATAATGTTAATGTTTTCTACATCATCGCTGGTATCTTCTGATACAGTATGAGATTAATGTAGTTCAATTGCCCTGCTTTAGTATAAACTATGTCTTGTTTACTTCCTGCGCATAGAGTGGGTGCATTTCACAACTCAAACTTTACATTATTAGCATGTTTCATTTCCAAAACATTCAACAGAGTACTGAAATATGAGCAAGAACTTACAAATCTAAAAGAGACTCAGAGGCACTCTAACGTAGGCAACTAACCATATTTTTAAAAAGTCTTTCAAAAAGTGTTTTGAGTGTTTTAGTTTATGTTTTGTGCACTGTTTTATGTATTTTATTTGTGTTTTTTTACTTGTGCACGGTTTTTAACATTGATGATTTGCATATTTCTATTTATCCTTCATGCTGATTTTAAAGTCATGGCAACACTGACACTGGTAGACAATAAAGTTGTATGTCTTCTACTCTAAAACTTGACCTACAGTGCGAGGGACAAGTGAACCCCATGATTTGCTTTTTGTTTCTTTTTTCGCTTGACTGCAGTGGTTTATTTGACCAGCTGTACATAATATACACAACCACACACGCATGTGTCTCCAACACACACGAAACACGTGCGTGCAGTTTGTGCGCATGCTTACACACACACAAACAAAAACCTCAAAGTGTGACAACATAGTTCTGAGAGATTATTCTAATCACAGGAACAGAGAAACTGTAGTTTCAGCTCCAGACAGGAAATTTGCTCAGACTCTCTAATCTACATTATTAACATTCCTCAGCTTATTTTCGGCTTTTTGCATTAGCTGTGCTAGAGACAAAGACTGAATGTCCTTAAATCTTTCACAAATATTTAGTCATCAATATTAACTACTGACTGTCCTGATGCATCCCCACAAGCTGCTAACTGGTTACTTCCATTTGTTATGTGTCTTTGATGGATGATATGCTCACTTTGTTTCTTGATACAGCACTTTGTCTGACACAAATCTAACAACATTATTAGAACTTAAATTATATTATCACAGTCATTTAAATAATAGATTAGATTAGATATGAATCAGAGCAGATCATATAAGAGCTGACTGACCTTGAGGGTCGAACCACCAACTCAGAGAAGGTTTCTGGGACGGGAAGAAGAACAGTATAGACACAATGATCACACCTGTGACTGCGTCTGATACGTACCTGCAGAAGAACAAGATGAGGAAATAATTACCAGAGATACATACAGTAATTGACAGGCATCTCAATATATGGATTCTGTGACCATTTCCAGACAGGAAGAGGTGTTATAACAAGCAAACTACTAGATGGTTTCAGCAAATGTGCATTTCTTACCCTTTTTTAAAAAACACAGACCAGCCAGTGACAAATTTGGGATCTCTTGTGAACAGCAGAACAGCAAACAGTACAAAAAAGAAAGAGATCGCTCCCTCTGCAAAACTGAAATTGAGCATGTAAAGTAAAAGTCAGTGAAAGGCTGTGATAAAAATGTACTCATTCACCCTGTATGACATAAGATTTGAAGAGATACACGAGTCCTCACTTCATGGGCCCTAGTTTTCTGTAATCTTCCTCTATTAGAGCCTTTGCTCTGGCCTCTGCCTGGGCTCTGTGGTCATGTTTCTTGAAGCACAATCTGCAAAAAAACGAGCAGTGTGACACATATTTTAAGAAAGTTAAAAGGGACAAGAACTCTATATTTACAATGAGAAATAAAAATGACATTTCTGACTGTACAGTTAAAAGCGTTTTTCCTCATATCAAAATAAAACCATCATGACATTTGGCCTTTTTTGTCTTTGCTGTGTGATGCAACTATGATACAGATATCAATACAAATGTAATTAAGTATTAATTAAGTGATTAAGTAAAATTATTAAGGTGCAATAAACAAATGTCTGACTCTATGTTACCGTGTATTCAATCCCCCGTAGAGAAACGCGATCCAAATCCATCCCAAAAACAGGAAGAGAAGCATGAGTGGGAAAGCGAACGCAAACCAAGAGCCAAAATTGATGAGGTCGCAGTCTGGAAAGTAGCTGCAAATCAAAGAAATTGTTGTCAAACTGCTGGAAAATTATGTAAAGTTTTTAATGTTAAAATGCTGCACAAATAAAAAGTTACCTTTTCAGTTGTCCAATCAGGATGAGGTTGGGTGCGGTGCCTGTCAGTGTGGCGGTCCCTCCGATACTGGCTGCATAAGGAATACAGATCAAGAATCCTTTCCACACCTTCAGCTGATACTGTGACTCCGATCGGATCTCCTCAGACGTCCTCACATGACTCTGCTCCATCCCATCCATCCTTTTGAAGTTTTAAAGAGACATATTACTTTAAATGAACAGTGGATAAGTACATGACTCCACCAGATTTGGAGAAGATTATTTGCATCAAAAGAGTTAAACATGACACTATTTTCACCAGAAAAATATTTCAGCATTTTGAGGAATTTGCTTTGTTGCTGAACCTTAGATGAGAGGATTGATGCCACTCTCATGTCTGTAGAGAAAATATAAAGTTAAGGTCAGAAGGACGGTGCCTTAGTTTAGCACAAAGACTGAAAACAGGGGAAACCAGCCAGCATGGCTCAGTCCAAAGCTGACAAAATCCCTCTCCCAGCAAAGGTCACTCATTTGTTATATCCTTACAAACTTGTAAAAGAGTAAATGATAGTGATATCAATCTTCTCATCAGACTCTTGGTTGGAAAGTGAAAAAGCATATTTCCCAATATGCCAAACTTCCTTAAAACAATACCATCAAAATATGATTTGAGGCGGTGTATGTACAGGATTGTGTCACGTTATATCAGTGTTTTTCTTACCCTTCTATCGACAGTATTTGTTTTTCCACGGGCACTGAGGGCAGTGAATGCAGCTTTACAGTAGACTGACCTGAAAGAAAGTGAAGCAAAGATTTTGTCATGTTCACTTTCAACCAGAGTATTAACATGAGTCAAATCATGAGTTTAAGCTCTTTGGGAGTGGATTCCTTTGATATATCTAATTTATGATTTTAAGTCCATCCTGCGTCATTAATCACTTACTACTTGAATATTGACTTTGTATCTGAGGACTGGAAAAACTGTACAAAGTTCACGTCTTAGATTAAATATTACAAGCTCTTGAGGACAGGGTTAAAACAATAAAACAAGAGGTGTGTGCACTGTACAAGATGTGGACACTTTTGACAACAAACTTTTACTGGCGTTAATTGATTTTTTTGGCATTTGGGGGCAGCGGAAAAAGTTGTAAGCACAACACTGACACATAATCACCTTATAATGTTAATATGGTTTCTAGGAAACAGTTGCTTATTTACACACCCAGCAGTTACAGAGCAACATTATCATTCATTTGGAGTCACGTTTCTAGCCACCTGATGACTTTAAGTCAATATTCACTCTCTTTAACTGTTAACTCTCTGTTTTTGTCTCCAGCATCTCCTGAGAAAAATATTTGGCTCTTTAGCAGCCAAATGCTCCACTATGTTCAACAGCTAGTCTCTTACTGTGTCTATCTGTCTGTCTGTTTGGTGTGGGACAGGTAGTGTATAGTGGGTTTATCAGGATTTTTTGCTGAACACAGCTGTTTGGTGGAAGAGACCAAACCAAAACTTAAAGTTGTTGCAAAACCAAAACAAAGAGTTAAAGACACTAAAATGTTCTGTGGCACTGAAGGGAACTGCAGAGTTGGTGTTAATTCTCTCACTGCTCCTTTCAGACTACACATCTATTGTTAAAATAAAAATATTGATAACTGTAATTATAGGTACAACTCAAGTACAAGTTGAATCAAAGGCAACTGGACTTGGTTGTGGGTTCTTGAAGACGTTTCACTTCTCAACCAAGAAGCTTCTTCAGTACTGACTGACTGGCACGGAGACCCAGGTACTTAAACCTCTGTGGAGTCATTGATACCAAGTCATTGATACCAAGTCATTGATACCACTTAGTATGCGGGTGCTCCTGGGTGTTTAAAGACAGTCATTGGGAGTCACCTGATACCAAGTGTGAATGGCCATTAACACTGTCACATGAGGTCAAGTGGTTGTTTACTCTCCTGGGAAGAGATGAAAGTTCAGTATTGTAGGTGGGAGACAGGTGAGGCCTCCTCCTCTGTTGACTGAAGGCTTCTCTACTCTGACATAGATCGCCTCTTTCACTCTTTTTTCAAGGTACAACATACAACGTACCGTTTATTATATCCCCCTCAGGGTCATCTGTAGACTTGCACTTCTCTTTCAGGGTCTCCAGGTCTCCAAACAGACTCTCCAGGATGGCATTAGCAATAGGGAGCATCATGGCTGTAGTGGCGGTGTTGCTGAGCCACATAGACAGGAAGGACGAGGTCATCATCATTCCAAGTATGAGCCTAGGAAAAGAATTTCAAATCAGTGACACTAACCGTTATCATGGCTGCTGACTCGGATGAACTTTCTAACCAACTCCACCCTGTCTGTGTCTCTCATCCTCAAGCACATGAAGACTGGGGACCTAAATCTTTAAAATGGGTCACTAATACATGCTGTTCTTTTACAATAAGGCTACACAACTTCCTGAAACAGCTGTAGTATTTAGCAAATGTTACTCGAACAGAAGTAAATGGTGTATTTGCTAGGAACTAATTTGAGCTGCAGATAAATACACATTGGTTGTATGTGGGATTGATTCAAAATAAACTACAATGCCGGTGTTGCTGTTTTTGTGACGTGAGTTGAAAATAAGAGAAATACAGAATATAACCAGACTTGTCCGCTAAGTGGTTTTTCCTGTAAAGCTTTCTCACCATGCTGGTTTCACTCCGACAATACTAAGGACCTTCAGGGCTATTCGGCGATGCAGGCCCCACTCCTCGATGGACGAGGCCATCACAAGACCGCTCAGGAAGAGAAAATTGGTTTCGAGGAAGTATTGAGGGCAGACTTTCTTGGATGGAAGAATTCCCAGTGTTGGGAAGAGGCAGACTGGGAGCATTGCAGTGACGGCCAGAGGAAGGGCCTCTGTGCACCAAAACATAGCCATCAGCACCACCACATAAAGACATTTCCCCTCCTACAAGACAAAAAGGTGTTTAAGGAAAGAATAGAAGCAAATTATCTACATAATTGCATTTAACAGGTGGTGGATAACACTGTATGTTGTGGGGAACTTAAGCGATACAGCAATACTGTGTAATTAAGATGAACACATGTATGCATATGTGTGATTATGTTCATGCATCCATGTGTCCACCTGTGTGCAAAAGATGCAAGTTTGTGTATAAAACTTTTAAAAAGTAAAATAAAATGCACAGAATAATAATAAATGCATAGAATAATAAAGAATACTGTACTGTGTGGTATAAATACAACTGCTAATTATTATTATTATATAATTATTATTATTACTACTTAATGGCTTAATATAAACACAAATTATATTATACAATATAACAAATCTTTAAGATGTAGGTTGTTTGCATTAGCAATTAATCTGCCACTTATTTTGTCAATTAACTGATTGTTTAGCCAATAAAATGTCAATAACAGTAAAAATATACTAATCATAACTTCAGACTTCAAAGTGACCTCTTCAAATATCTTGTTTTGTTCAACCAAAACTCCAAACTCAACTCAAAGATATTCAGTTTACAACAAATGACTTTTATTTTCTCTATTTGTACTTTAAAGGTTAATTAATCGATTATCTGAATGGTTGCCGATTATTTTTTTGTTGATAAACTAATCAATTAATCAACTGCTTGTTTCAGCTCTGAGACATTAAAGTTTAGTTCAACATCACAAAGAAGTCAAACAATGAACAGCGGAACTATTACAAATATTACTTTATCATATACTATAACATTTGATCTAATACTGATTTTTAGCTTTTGCTCATGATGAATCAAAACAAATTAGTGTCACGATTGAACAAACTGAGGATCAGTCTGATATTAGACATAAAAGGTGTGATGAATTAAAGTGATTCATTCATTAGTCATTTATCATTAGAAACGCGCTCACCTTTTCTGGCAGAGTGAAAAGTAAAGGCAGGAACAGGAGAGGAGTCAGGAGGAGGATCAGCTGTTTGTGGACGGACCACAGCTTCTTGGACACAACAGATATTTTCATCTCCAGACTGAAGTTTTGTTCCGTGTTGGGGGGAAAGGAGCTCCAGACTGGCTAAGAGGAACCGATCAGGACGCACTTTGAAGCCTCTGGTCGACTTCAGAGAATATTAACTCCATGCTTTGACACAGTTTAACTCCTCGAAGGGCGGTGACAAACATGAAAGAGGGATGTTCAGCTGCCTGTGAGGTTTCCCACCACCATCCCACTCAGACAAGAGGAGGGAAGCATCTTAACTTCTGCAAACTTCATGTGCACCTTTGATTTCTACGGTGGCCCTGAGAGCTCAACCATGCAGCTAAAAAAAACGGGCAAAACACAAGCAAATGGAAAACAAACAAACAAACAAACAAACAAAACAGTTTGACAAGACATGCACATCATTAAGAAAATATGCTGCAAACACTGAAAACACAAGCAAATATAGAAATAAAGAGCAGAAAAATAAAACACATTACATTAACATAAAACTTATTTTAAAATGCAAAATAAAAAAATATATATATATTTTTAAAAGTAAATAGAATTGAATATAATAAAGTCAGGGATCATCACAGTCACTGGTATATATCCTCTGCAGTTTAAGAAAACCTACAAACGGACAAAACACAAGCAAATGAGGAAAACAAACAAACAAACATCAGTTTGACAACACATGCACATCATTGAGGAAACATGCCGCAAATATTAAAAACACAAGAAATACAGGAATAAAGAGCAGCATGTAAACACAGAGAAACAGAACATAAAGATGAAGCTTACACTCAAATATACACGCAAATATCTAATCAGCCAATCAAATGGCAGCAACTCAATGCACTTAGGCATGTAGACATGAGGCCTGTACTATGAAGCGAGGTAACAGGCTTATCGGAGAAAGTTCAGGAGTAACTTTGTGACGACCATTGAATTCCAGCAGGTTTCCCTGCTTATTTATCATTTTTGTGAATACACAATTGTGGATAATTGCAGAATTTTTCAAACCAGCCTCTATTCTGTATTCTCTTCGATGTCAGTCAGTACAGACGATTTTTCAGTAGGTTGAACTCTTAATGTGGGCGTCCTTATCAAGTTTTCAACCCTGGAAAACTGTCAGGTCGTCCTCGTCAATGGAAATTAATTTGAATGAACAATTGTTTTCCGATTAAAGAAAAAAACACTGAACAAAATGAAAGGGGAACAGTGAGCAGCTTCCATAGTTCTAAACTATAGTGGTAGACAGACAGTGCAGGTTGAAATCCCTCCCTTCATACAAAACCGGACTTGCACTCACAACAGGACAACATCACCTGAGGACGATCTCGCACACTCTTCTGTTGTGATAGGCGGCAAGTCTAAAATACAGCAACTACATTTTGAAACGAAAAGATTCCATTAAAGCAACCAAATATGTGAAAGCCCTAATGGAGGATCTCAGATCTCAGAGACAATTCAAATGGGAAATGTAGATCTCTTATCACACAACCTGCAGGGCTTTCACATTTTTGGTTGCTTTAATAGAATTTCAAAATATAGTTGCTGCATTTTAGATTGTCCATCTGTCACAACAGAAATGTGTGAGATTGTCTTCAGGAGATGTTGACCTGTTGTAAGTGATCACCTGGTTTTGTATGAGGGGGAGGGATTTCAACCTGTGCTGTCTGTCTTCCACTGTATTTTATGAGTGTGGAAACATATATGAAATAACATAAGGGTGTCATTCATCTTTAAGAGATACACATACATATACTAAATTATATAAGGACCAAAGATCCTTATTCAGCCAGATTTACTGAGAGCTACTTCATAGTTTGAATTGATATATTCATCTAGTATATTTGTATAAACTATTTTCTGTACCCAGATGCCAGTATCACAGAAACTCGGGGGTCAGAGGATGAGGCCAGTGTGACATCACTGACCATTGAATTCCAGCAGGAGTACAGGGGATCCCTTGTTGAGCTAACAACCTTTGCTCCTGGATATTTTTGGGATCTTTTCCTTGTCGGAGTAACAACGTAGGCGATCAATCATAGCTTGGCATTCTTAAACCTCTAATGTTTTCTTTTTGTGCCTATTTAGATAAACAGGCTGCTGTGAAAAGAAGCTAGACACCAGAGGAATGTGCTGCAGTACAAAGGCATCTAAGGAAATTCAGTTAGTAATCCCGGGAAAAATACACTGTGAGCACTGCATTAGTGCAGAACCTAAAGCCCTAGGAGGCAGAGACTGGAAGGCAGTTAAAATTGCATTGCTTCTCTGAGAAGAAAAGTAGAGTGAAAGTGCTAACATGGTAGAAATACTTGGCTAGTAGGAGGACACACAGAAGTGCTTTAATATTTGAGATACAACGCACAATAATGTTGTTTATATTCGCTCAAGTTTCACACATATGAAATGGATTCTTGCATTCTGAAATTACGTGAGCTCATGTGTATCATGTCCTATTCAGCCTGGCTTAATTTTCCCTTAATTTTTTTTTTTATTGAGTGTGTTACAATATTTGTGAATTTAACCACTTTTGCAGTGAAATTTGTGCTTTGTTTGGTATCTCAAACACTAAAGCACTTTGTTTCTCAAAATGGTATCTTAAAATAACAAATTGTTGTTTTTGTTACGTGGAATGAGCTGTTTTTTTGTCTACATAGGGGCCGGTCAAACTGTTTTCCTGTTGTCCCGTTAACAAAGTTTCTGTTCAACACAGTTAAAACAGTGCAGTGCAACTTGTAGTAACTCATATCATAATGACTGCATACAGTGTAATAACTATGCATAATGTAATAACTTCAGTGTAATCAAAGCTCATAATGAAATAAGAGCACATATCATGAATTATTAGCACATACTGCAACAGTAATAACAGTTTTCTGTATTATAAGTTATGACAAGACAACTATTTAGTAATGCCGTTATCTCAAAATCAAGATAATCTTTTTGCTTGGTTGTTATGTTTTGCTTTGTTACGTTATAATTTTCTCATAATTCAATGACTTCTTACATTATGCATTAAGCTGTTATATTGTAATGTGGTCACTGTTTTCTTATATAATGTGCTATTACATTATGTGCATTTATTACATTTAAGTGATTACATCATGCGTAGTTATTACATTACATGCAGTTGCTATATTATGAATTGCTACATGAGTTGCTATAGCCATGTCTTTATGACAATCCTACCAACTGTTTTGAAATATTTCAGTCTCTTGACACCAAAGTGGTGGAACAACTGACCAACATCTGTCCACGGAGCCATGCTGCTACCAGCCGGAAGCGCAATAAGAAACACACTGCAGTCTTTGTAGATTTTGATCAAGCTTTTGGGCAATGGATCCTTCCAATGGTCTTCCATTGCTGACTTAAATAGACTACAGAAAAGGATTACCTAGAATACACCTAGGATATACTTCAGTCTGGACGCATCCTTTGGCCAGAAGTTTCAAAACTGTTTAAACGTCACCCTGCATTTACGTGACTGTACTTTAATTGAAAAACATCTAAAAAAAATGTCACAAAACTCACACTGATATAAATAGATTTATCACATTGACACCAGTTTAATCAGAAACTCTGTGGAAACTCCATGGAAATTTTCTTTTTGGTAACTGATTGGTTGAGCAAGTTTTTAAAAATATTATTACAAAGTTGTCTAACTTTTCTTTCCTTCTTTCTTTCTTTCTAATTTGGTATTTCTTTACAAGCTTTCTAAAACTAAACTAAATTGACAAAGAATGACTGCCTATAAAAACTCCTTCATAAACACCACATGAAAGATCAACTTTTCAATCACAATCTTACTAGAAGGAAACCACCTGTGTAGGTTCTAAAAACCACAATGTATTGTTGGGATTTTTGGGGACCTAGTATATTTCAGCAGTTTTATCCATACATGCATATTTTGTGACTAGTTTTCAAAAATTGAGTAATTAAATTAAAATTTCATCAGTAATAATACATTTGAATGTATACAATCATTTGTAAATGATATCTTGTATTCAATCACATGTAAATAGTTTCCAGAAAAGAGATATAATTCAATCATTTTGATGAGGGAAAGCAAACAGAAAAGGAAGATGATTCCTGGTGAAAAAGTGTTTTTAAAGTGTTTAAAGTTTAACAGCTACCAAAAGGGGTCCATCACTCAGTCATGGACACTCTCACAGAGAGCATTCACATGCCTCCTGACATCCTCCAAGGTAAATGTCGCAAAAACGGCTACAGGTTTTTACATAGAAAAGTGTTCTCCCACTATACTGAGAACAAGATATATTGTTAAACACATGAACTACTTTATTATACATATTTTTATGCTGATACATTTGCTTGATGAACAACACCAGTGTCTCTTTTGTTCCCAGTCAAAAACCTCTTGTAGTCATCTGTATAAATCATGCTAACTTCTCTCATTTCTACAACCTTGCTAGCATCAGATAAGATGATAAGATTCCTGTTTCTTTATTATGTCCCAAATGAGTCAGATTCATGGACTGTTTTTACAGCAGACATTTTGACGACGACCCAGATTCTAATAAAACTGGAACTGACTCGGTTAGAGCATCTGAACTGAGCCACACACATTTGGGACAGGAGCAACAAAAGACTGTGAAAGTTGTGGACTGATCCAAAAACACCTGTTTGGATCATTCCACAGGTAAACAGGTTCATTGGTAACAGGTGATAGTATCGTGATTGGGTATGAAAGGTTCATCCTGGAAAGACTCAGTGGTTCATAAGCGAGGATGGAGAGAGGTTCAACACTTTGTCAAACACATGATTGTATAAAGGAGATTACTACATGGGCTCAGGAACACTTTGTAAAACTGTTGTTAGTGAACACAGTTCATTTACAAATGTTGCATTCTGTTTTCATTTATGTTTCACACAGGATTCCAACTTTTTTGGAATCAGGGTTGTAATTATTGTTGATAAAAATTATTTTACAAATTCCAATCCACAGGCCAGCAACAAGCACTCTGATTGGTCAGGGTGTGTGGGGTCAGGGCAATCAGAGCTTTAAATATGTTGAAGCAGCAGAAATATGAATTGTGAAACTTGTCTTTTGTCAATTAGAAGAAAGTTAAATCAATTGATATGAGTTGTTCTTTTTTAATGTTTCATGTTTCTTTATACAAGGTTGGAAAAATGATGAAATAGAATATGATAATAAAAAAAGTAAAATGAAATTAAAGGGAATTAATTAAATCATTCTTTAATTATATAAAGGCAAAATCAACAATAACAATGTACTGATATTTACTGTTGTTCTTCAGAATAAATCTTTTTCTAACTGTGCTGTTGTTGTCTGACGATATGCCAGTAGGTGGTGGTCTGTGCACATTTTTCCACATAGCACCTGCTGAGCTGCTCCCAGTGAGACACCTCTTGTCTGGTAAGATCTCAAATCAACATTTTCAAAAGGCAGTGATCCATTGAATGCATTCCTTGTATTACTCTGGCTTTGTAAACCAGGAGGGGAACTCAGCGGTAGATGTTCACTCCTCTGTGATGAGTGGTGGGTTTTACTCCAGGTGTCTGCAGGATAAAAGCTGCTGGATTTCTTTGCATCCCCAACAGAGAAAGTCAATACAGAGCGGAGAGCATAAATGCAGCATCTTGACATGTTGGGCTGCACTTTCAGTTCTACACTCACCTCATAACGCTGCCACAATATCTGATAAAGTTTTGTTGTAACAATTTTTATTGCTGTCTGTGGTAAGATAAGATGAGACAAGATAAGATAAGATAAACCTTTATTCATCCCAAAGTGGGGAAAGTTACATAGTTTCTATGAGTACTTGATGTATGACAGGAAGTATGAGGTTAAATGTGGTGTATAAAAGGCACAAGCTGAGAAAAAAAGTTTCTGAGTTTTGTTCCTCTAAAGAAGCTGTACATCCTCTTATGTGAGTTCCTGTTTTCGGGTTGAGTTTACCTCTTTCATGCTAATAAATAAAGGTTGGGTGTTGGTTAAAGTTGTTTGGTTCATTTTTCATTAATTTGTACAAACTGAGGACACTTCATTGAAAATAATACACAAATATCTCTGAAAACTAGCAAAGTACAATAAATCAGAAATGCAAAAATGAGATTACTTGTCTTTGCTGATGAGAGGATTTGTCTGTCTATGTAGAAGATCTGCTTCACCACAGATGCTGCTGTCATCTTGAAGATCTGACACGAACAGCTCGAATAACCTGAGAAAGATACGAAACAGGACAGTGAATTATTCAATGTGAAAGCCCATCCACTGTCTGTGAAAAAAAAACAACCCTAAAAGTGGAGACGGGCCCACTGTGAGAGGAAATAGTGCCTCAGAGTTGGAGTCATCTCGCCTACAGACTGTCTGCAAACATTACTGAACGACAGGCCTCACACATTGCAAACAGTGCCACATTTCCACACTGAGACAAACAGCATTGACACCGTCAGAGGTATAAAATTAGGTCATGCTTATTTCTGAGGTCACTTAGTGGTGTTGTTGTATTTCACTGCCTTATATGTCGTCCAGTTCAACACCCCTGCAAACTGCACTTAAATATGTAGTTAAATGAATACCTCCCTGATAGTGTCAGTCAAAACTGAACTTTATTATCTTAATAAAGGGAAAATTTATGGCTGAGCTGTTGTATTGGATTGCATTAGATTTTACAGTGTACCTAATAAAGTGGGAACTGGGTATAAAATCGTTTCCTTGCCTTTCAAAACTGTTTTAAATCACTGCTGAAAAATAAATCAATTTTAGAAACATTGAAACAGAACATGAATTGTGGTCTCCTGTGATACTGTCTGACATTTTGTTGTCCCATCCGTCCACCCAGATGGCCACTCTCCGCTGACTTTGTCACTATATTTCCTCCTTTGTTCCCTTCATAACTACTCTAGCTGCTCGAGGGCTTTGTCACTTATTACAAATTACAGTCAGCACTACAGCATGGAGGTTACATTGTGCTGTTTTAATACTATTGGACCTCTCTGTATGGAAGTATATAGATGACAAAAGGACTGTACAGAGCACAAAACAAATATGAGTCGAACATATTTTACAAATGCCCGACTTCTAACAAACACAGTGCATTTTGCAAAGACAAAAAACCATTAACAAACTTTTGTATTTCGTTTTGCAAATATAAAATATACCAAACAAATACACAACTTCAGTACAAGTACAAAAAATGTATCCTACAAAGACAAACAAATATCATATGACTTCACATATGACTTTGCACAATATTTCTGCTGTGATTGTCTATAAGAAAAGGGCGGGGGGGTCTAACATGATAACACTTGGCTTCCAGGTCAAATCGAAAAGATTTCTCTCTGCTTTTTTTGGAGTTTTTGCTCAATGCCAAAAATGAACAGTTTCCACAATTATGAGGAAGGGAAACCTTGTTGATCTTACAAATGCAGTTACATGATTTCTCTGGTACAAATCTAATTCTGCTCTTACAAATCTGTACCTGCGGGCTCTCAAACATTGACTTGAACAGTCCTCGAGTTTGCTTTTGTTCTCACTCACACACACACATTTTTTTCCACATTGATTTACGTCTCTGCTACACGTCTCTGGCCGACCATTCTATCAACCTATGCAAACGTGCTTGGCAATTAGGCTTAGGAGTGATTTGCTTCTCATCCAAAAGATAGAAGAGTCTTGGTTAAGATTGAAAACTTTCCTCTGCACCTGTCTCTTGTGGTGTTCCTTAAGGCTCTACTTTAGGCTCCACTTCCTGTCTAATTTAGATTATATTTATACAGTACCAGTCAAAAGTTTGGACACACCTGGTTTTTCTATATTTTCATTATTTTCTACAATGTAAGTAAATACTGAAGACATCAAAACTATGAAGGAACACATTTGGAATTATGTAGTAAACAAAAAAGTGCTAAACAAACCAGAATATATTTTATATTTTAGATTCTTCAGAGTAGCCACCTTTTGCTTTGATGACAGCTTTGCACACATTCTCTCGATCAGCTTCATGAGGTCGGGGTTGAGCCAAGAAGCACAACGACAGTGGAAATTTGTACCTTGGACTCATGAGTCCAAATATGAGATTTTTGGTTCCAACCACTGTGTCTTTGTGAGAAGCAGAAAAGGTGAGTGGATGGTTTCTACATGTGTGGTTCTCACAATGAAGCATGGAGGAGGAGGTGTGATGGTGTGGGGGGATTTTGCTGGTGACACTGTTGGTGATTTATTCAAAATTCAGCATCTGATGACCTGGCCTCCACAATCACCCTACCTAAATCCAATTGAGATGGTTTGGGATGAGTTGGACCACAGCGTGAAGGAAAAGCAGCCAACAAGTGCTCAGCACCTCTGGGACCTCCTTCAAGACTGTTTGCAAACCAGGTGACGACCTCATGAAGCTGATCTAGAGAATGTGTGCAAAACTGTAATCAAAGCAAAAGATTTCTGCTCTGAAGAGTCTAATATAAAACATATTCTGGTTTGTTTAACACTTTTTTGTTCACTACATAATTCCAAATGTGTTCCTTCATAGTTTTGATGGCTTCAATATTTATCTACGTTGTAGAAAATAAGAACAAAGAAAAACCACTGAATGAGAAGGTGTGTCCAAACGCAACAGCTGTACTTCCCCCTAAAACCAGGTGAGTTCCAGGGTATTCAATGTCTAAAGCTGGATGACAAAAGCTTTTCTTGCTCAACAAGATTAAACACACAAGTCGTCATTAACTCGCTGAATCCATCGTTTCCCCGCCATTCTTTGGTTTGCAAATGTCCGGGCATATATAAGAAATTTTTGCTTCATTTTTGACCTCCCTATTCCACCTCCAGACCCCTGAATCATCTATCCATAAAGCACTTCAGTCATGTGCTCAATAGATAAATAGACATGACTTGACTTGTCTTTGCTTCATAACCTGTAACAAATCCATACATGTAGATAAATAGAGGTTATTTACCCAAATGCTGATTAGAGATAAAATGATTTTGGTGAGGCCCACTGCCACATAGCCTATAATGCTCCACATGACTGGCAGGTCCTCAGCTTGTTTGTGACAGAGCAGGTTGGAGTGAGTCGTGTTCGACACATTTGCCGTTGTCATTAGGTCAGGCTGGATCCCACACTCTGTATTTTGACAAAATAAAACAGAAGAAAGTGTATCAATGAGATATTGCAGTCCAGACCTGTAGTAATGTACGACAGCACTAACTCTTGTTACGTCATCAATGATTAAACATTTACAACAGTTTAGCAGATAATTTCACACAATGGAAATGAGATTATATTTTTACCTGAAATAGAAATAATTTTATCGAACAGAGGTAACGTTTGTCGCTTAGCAAACATTTTATTTTGAATTAATGGCAGAATATATGTTTATGGAAAATGCATAAATGTAACAGTGGAAAAAAAAATGCGTGTTTTTAAAGTGATGGATAAAAGCGTATTTCCTGCTCTTTGATGTGGCTCTGCACGTTTTGTGACTGGTGGAAATGAAATGATTAAATGGCCAGATGAATTTAAAACGTAACACTGCTTTTTTTGTCAAAACAATTTGGATAACTACACATTATATTGATTAAGTTTTTAATTTTGCTGCATCTTCAAAAACTGTAAAGAAACAACACAATCTTGAGGAATCTTTGAGCATTTGTTATGTATTTAACCTTTTATTCCTATCATACTGGAACATTTTGGCAAGTCTGATATATAGCATATACAACTCTGATTGCACAAAAGTTGGGTTGCTGTGTGAAACATAAATAAGAACAGAAAGCAAACCAACTGTGTTTATTGACAACAGTTTTACAAAGTGTTCCTAAGCCCATGTATTAATCTCCTTTATACAGTCATGTGTTCACAAAGTGTTGAACCTCTCTCCATCCTTGCTTGTGAACGACTGAGTCTTTCCAGGATGAACCTTTCATCCCCAATCATGATACTATCACCTGTTACCAATGAACCTGTTTACCTGTGGAATGATCCAAACAGGTGTTTTTGGATTAGTCCACAACTTTCACAGTCTTTTGTTGCTCCTATCCCAACTTGTTTGAAACATGTTGCTGCCATCAAATTCAGAATAAGCAGATATTTACAAAAATCAATGAAGTTGATGAGGTCAAACATTAAATATATTGTCTTTGTACTGTTTTCAATTGAGTATATGTCAAAAAGGATTAGCAACATCATCACATAAAGACAGACAAACTTTTTTGGAGTTGGGGTTGCAGCATTTACTATAGCAAATGAAATGAGATATATAAAACTTGTCAGTATACTATCCAGATATGTGTGTGGCTCAGTTCAGATGCTCTAACTGAGTCAGTGAAGCTTCATATATTCTGGCATGTAAAATTTAATTCATAGCTCACCATTAACAATCAGGTCGATTTTGAGATCCAGATTTTGACCCCCTATATTTGCACTGATGGCACACTCGTAGCTGCCCGAATCTTCAGGTGTCACACTGGGGAGGAACAGACTGTGTTTCTCTCCAAACCTGGCCGGCCGAGTGAAGTTGTAGGATTGCGTGGTCTTATCCCTTGTACCTCTCCTGATAATACCATGTTTTTTGTGGTTGACGAGCTGTTCAAAGTGAACAAACCAAAATGTCATTTACATATATCCACTTCAAATGAAATGAAAGTCACTGACAGACAAGATGAAACAAACTATTTGACAAACTAGTCCAAATGGATCATTTGTGATTGAAATCCTGAATTGGTTCTCTGACCTTGTACCATGCCACTGAGAGAAAATTCATGCTGTCAGTGTCAACGCCTGGGCACCTGAGCTGGACATCTTCATTGCAGTTTGCATGAGTTTCGGCTGGAATTTGTGTTGCGTAAGTCACCAACAGCAGCTGAGACAATCAAACATAGCATCCAGAGAGCACAAATATTTCTATTAGTTTACACAGCATTAACACACTGAACTACATTCATTCATGTAGTGGATGAAGTGATCAACGAATATGTACAATTGTATAAAAGTCAGACTTAACTCACCTTAACAAACAACACCTTCTGAGACATCCTTCACACTATATCTGTCACTTGTTTCTCACTTCACTTGAAATGGAGTAACAGTTTCCTGTAAAAGGTTACATTTCAACTGAAGGTATTATCACATGCCACCATGTGGTGCGTGAGAGCAGTGCATCGTTGCTGTAACTCACATTCACATAATTTTATATAGGGCAACAAAGCATCTGAGTTTTGGGTCATGCCCTCACACCTGCAGTTCACGTCAGATCTTTTTGACAAGCACTACACCAATTTCATACAGCATACTTCTCACAGAGAGCAGGACTCACCCTGTAAAAACAGTTTTATAACATCTTCTGTCGTTCTGATCATTGGTTTTGTCTTTTATAACATAAATATAACAGAAAGGCTGCATTAAAAAATGTGGGTTTTAAAATAGGGTCTAATGAAGGACACCAAGATGTGTTGCATGTAATTGTAGGATTCACTGGTTTTGGGGTCTCAAACCATAACAGAGAGTAAAGTCAGGATATCTGACCTCTGCTGCTTCAGTTTTAACCGTTCTTAAATCCCTAGCAAGACCCCTACTTTATAGAAGTACAATGTTGTTGGATTGCTCCTTTAACATCCCCCATTTTTGCTGACCTCCAATGGTCTAAGGGTCGGGTTATTCTCGAAAAGAACTGGTTCATCCTACACTGAAAGGCAGAGTGAAAATACAGACAGATGAGATGCAGTGTCTTTTTAATGTGGGGATAATGGGGCACATTTTCAGACAGTCCCTTCAGGAAGACATCCATACTGTACTCAAGCGTTGACATGAAAAGTGACAGAAATAGTTGTGTCAAGAATGAAAAGAGAGAGAGATTGAGAGAGGTGTGGCTCCTTTCACCTCCACACAGCTGACCGATCACTGAGTGAGGTGGGTGTGAATGTCAGATTGTCATTTTGGGAAGTTACCGACATGATCAGACACAGCTCCCCCCTAATCCAACGCAAGAAAGGTGTGGGTGGAAGCTATTTTTGACATAGAAGGTTGTGTCAGTACACTGCGACATGACTCTTATATGTGGTTCCAACATTGCACGATGTGAAACAGATACATTCAAGCAGAGAGGGCCATAAACAAACAATGAAAAAATAAACAATAAAACAATAAGGCAACAGAAGACAGTAGACATGTGTGAATACTATACATATAGTATACAATGAGATAAAAAGACTGCAACAAGTGGAAGTAGAGATAAGATCAAGTAAAGGATTGTGTAAAGTTTTAGGCTGTGTGTGGGTATCTTGGCAGTTTATGGTGTATTTGAATAAAATATATAGTTACTTTACACGGATTATTGCTTCTAATTTTGGGGTAACAGATTCACAATTAGTCTGGATTTATTAAAACGGATGTCGGTCAGCGAGATGTTTCTCCGAGAGACTGACCTGAACACACACACACACAGACACACACCCTTATGAGGCTAGCTCATCCTGTTGTTTTCATTGCAAGGAACTCCCCATTGTCTCCCTTCAAGCATATTATTTGTATGTGTCGCTCTTGTTGACAAAGGAGGTCGATAGATTGTTATTAATAGCAGACCGGCTTTATGGAAAAGGGAAGAGTGAGGTCTTTGGATTCCACCGTCTGCATTAAACAATGCCTCATTCAGCAGCAGCTGGCACAGCGAGTGCAGGGACGTAGAAATTGACTGATTTTACCACAGATCATCAGTGGAAATTAGGATTTTATTTGTGCACTTCCTGCTGGACATTAGTAATTGCAGCTGTGAGCAGTTTTCAATTCATGACAGGGGGTTATCTCAGCATGAGAAATAAAAAAAATATCTTTCATGTGTTGGTCACTGGAGATGTTCTGATCCTCCAGTGCCACATTTAATAAAACATTTTAATCAAGCATAAGGGAATTTGACAGTTATACAAACTACGTGTTATAAGGAAATAGTGTGGTCATTAATGTCAGTGACAAAAACTGCTGAAGCTTGTAAGACTCATCAGAGTTGTGATTCTCTGAAGGTTCAATTGTTGGTGTAAATGTGAGCGAGTGCATGTGTAATGTGTGCATGTGTGTGTTTGATTCTGGCTGTGAGTGCTGTAGTTAGAGAGTGTTGCACGCCACAGCAAATCCCAGAGGTTGTTAGCACGGCCAGCTGCTAGTGTAGGTCTCCATGTTTCTGTCAGCGAGGTTGTTCACTGCACACTCTTTCGCCTCTGATTGAGGAAATCCTCTGACTGTTTGCTCTGTTTGCTGAAATGAAACGTCCCGATGGTTCCGCCATCTCTCCCACAGGTCCTGTACACAGAGACTTTCCCATGAAGACTGTCCATGTTTACTGGGGTTTGACAAATATACAGCTCTTTGATGGACCGTAACAGTACCAGTGTTTCAATGCTGCAGAAGATGATAGATTATATTCTGGGATTATTCTTGCAATTTTTTTTTGTTAAACCCAGTTTCTAAATTGTCATTAGGAAGAAAATTCACTATAATGATAACTTTAAAAATCCAGTAACACCAGAACTCTAAACTGAAACCCAAACTACTCAAATCCTTCTTCAGTTCACTTCACATAAGATCTTTATTGTCTCACAAAAGGAAATTGTTTTTGCAGCAAGGAAGCATAAAAACACAAACCATGAACACAATAAAACCATAATAAGACAATAGAAGACATTAAATGTCCTGGTACTACACATGCAATACAGAATGCAGTAAAAGCTTAATGTGATAAACACAGACAAATTGCAACAATAAGAATAAGGACAAGCCAAAGGGGCACCAAAAGAGGCAGTTTATAGTATATTAGAATTAAGAGCATTTATTAACCCGTGGGGTAAATCATCTCTGACTCCGAGAGGATGGTTTAGATCTGTTATGACGTTTTCTGTGAGCTTTGTTGGATAAAAATGTCTGATAAAGACAGCTACTGCTCACCAATGATTTCACTCATGTTCCAGTTGATTTGTGTTTTGCACATTTAAATTCCCAGACAAACCAGTGAATAGGTTCAGAACAGATTCGATGATGGATCTGTAAAATGACAAAATGAACTTCAACTTTTAAAACATTTAACCTGCCCAGGAATACAGTCTTTGTTTGATTGATTGATCCCAAGTAGAGTTGAAATATTTGTTTAAAACATTGCTTAGTCAATCAACAGAAAATCAGTCTGCAGCAGTTTTTTTTTATGATCATTAAGGTTACTTATATATAGTAAAGTAACACTACAAAAAAGAAACGTAATGCATGAATGAAAGTGCAGCTAACTGTTACCATGTCATGAATTCTAAACAATTAAAAACAGTTAGGTGTTACTATATCACATAGGCGTTTAATCCGATTTTCTATCATATCCTTCAAACTTTTTTTTCCAGTTTGCACATGAAATGTGTCTTAAAATGCATTCACAGTGGTCTTAAAAAGTATAGAATTCCACGCATCTGAAACATGCACTATAAGAAATATATGCACATGCCTGAGAGGTTGAGCACATTTCTATTCACTAAGAATATATGACTTTATCTGTCATTTGAATTGGATAAAACTTTTGTTTTGTACCACTGAATATGACTGTACTGATTCGCTGATTCCTGTTGTTGTGAGGGAACTGAGGCTGCAGAGCTGCATCACACTGCCTGTTTAATTGTTTGTTCAAGGAAACAAAAACCCATTTCAGTCTGTATTGCTGGATTCTCACCTCTGCCTCTGGGCTTTGGCAGGCTGCTGAGTGCTGGGGGTTGATTGTCCGAGCCTGCAGCACAACAGAGCCGCGTTATGACGATCTGTATTGTTCCCTAATTTCTTCTCTGGGATTTCCTCTTGCCAGCCCCCCCACCTACCCACCCACCCATCCTCTTCATAGTACAGCCCTCCATCATTCTCCCTCTGTCTGAAGGCCCTGCCAAACTCTCTGGCACAGGAAAACGATTGTTCTTGTATGTTTAAGAAGACACGACCAGCTCCTCGGGCTTCTCTCCCCCACAGAAGCTCAGCTGATGGTCAGGCAGACGGACCTCCTCCCCCTTCTCCTCCTCTTCTTGGAGGAAAGTAGTCATGTTCAGTAAAAACGGAAGCAAGGTATCTGAGTCCTGAGACACAAAGTGACTCAGAACCATTAATATCTTTGACATGCAGGTGGAATAAGGGGCCGTCTCCCCAGCTGGTGAGTGTTTGAAACATGCTGAAACAGACTGTGGGAGAAAAAGCTATTAAAAAATTACCATGTGCAGGTTTGTTTCTAACAAGAGCTCTCTGGCAAGACTACAAAATACTGAAGGTAAGCACCCATCTGGGAATCAGGACTGCGCTCCCAGATGATGCTGAAAAAACGCTTTACATCCTTCCTGTTTCTGGATCATCTATTTTAGCTTTTTTTTCCTCTTCTTTTGGTGAGGCAAGAACAGGAACACGTTTGAGCTGTCAGAGTAGTGATTTGTATGTAATCTTTAAAGACGTTTTCTTGGAGCCATTGCTCAGCAGGATTCATTAAATCGTGCTTCCTAAATGTGACTGCTTCCTCGCCTGTCGTTTGTTTAGATCAATAACTGTTAGTCAATCAACATGAACAGACTGAGATGTTGCATTATGTCAGTTTCTTCTACATTTAAGCACGAATAACTCTCTCCAAATTTAGAAACAAGAACAGTAAACTGCAATCTGTAATGTCCAGTAAAGCACTGAGCTTCTTGAATGGCAACATAAAGAAGACACATTTTACACACTCGGTATTGTTTGAGGTGAACTTTATTGTACAATTGAACTATATTGAATGTCGTTGTTCTAGCGCAGCCATCTGGTATCCAAATCATGTACACATATCTTCTGAAAACCGTCATAAAATTTGTCGCTGCTACTTACTGCTTAATGTTAAATCCCACAAACTGAAAAGCAAGTGTTTGTGTCATTCTTTATATTACTCTTAGGTTTTTTACCCAAACTAAATCTACTGTAGCTGTTTTTAAATTTACATATCACAATTTGTTAATAGTGTAATGGAATAATATGTTTATCCTTTGCAGTTTTGAATGTCACATGCACATCATTTTATACAGTAAAAAGTAAATTTGTTATAGTTTTAAGATAAAAATTTTTAGCTTCTTATGTTTAACACTGGGTCAAAATAACCATATTTTACAGTAGTATGGGTAAATAACCAAACAGTAATATAAAAATCAATATTAACACTTGGTCAAAACAACCATTTAGTAAAGTTGGCCATTATGTTTATCCATGTTAATTTGTGTGTGTGTGTGTCTGTGTGTGTGTGTCTGTGTGTGTGTGTGTGTGTGTAGGACAGAAAGAAGGATGGAAGCAAAACATCTCCCGCTCTTTATTTTCGTCTGTGCTACTTACCTTCATGTTTATTTATATAAAGTTACAAGGGTAAGTTCAAGCTTTATCCTTCAAAGGGATGACATAATATAACTGAACAAGAAAATTAGTTCGAAGTCACAAGTGTTTTGTATTGTTGCTTTCACAAAACAGAGCACAGCCTATCAAGGTCAATCTTCATCTGAGGTCACAGAATTGGCAGGAGGAGGTGGAACAGCTGTCTAGCTTCATTTGATCTCTTCTGATGTTCTGATCTTCCTGCACAAAATCTCTTTTGGGATTAAGAGATGCGGGGGTCTGAGGAAGAGGAAAAACTCACCAAAGTGAACTAGTAAACCTTTGCAGTGGTCCCCAGGTGGATCTTCTGTCAGACATGTTAAACAGATCCTATACACTATATATGCTGCCTTTGCTTTTCTCCCCCATCTCTTCTGATGGTCGCTATCAATTTGTTACTTGTCATCTTTAAAAAAAAAAAGTCTCTTTCCGGCTTTGTTGAAAACTCACTGCTTCGTTCACTCACTCTGAAAAGTACCACCAGAGAGCTGTACATCTGGGTCCCAGCGCCGGATGATGTCAAGACTGGCGCTGACCCAAAGCCCGTCGCACAGAGAGGTTGGCTGTATGTTGTTTTCCCTTCCTGTGCCTCCGTGACATCTTCCTGCCGGGGGGAGCCTCGGGGAGCCATTTGAGGAGGCCCGGGCCCCGAGCATGGAGGACTTAGCACAGCAAATTCCAATTGGCCTGACAGGGCAGGTGGGGGATGGTGGGGATGGAGGGGAGCTCGGACCCCCAGCAAGCACCTTTAACTGCCTCAAAATTTACTTTCCATACAGCCTCCTGTGCCACCGGGGAGCCTCCCTCTGTCATTCTGAGGACTAAGTTTGCAGTCTGATTCAAAGCGATGCCAGACAGGAACTTGGGTTCAGCTGTCTGTGCGTCTGAGCTGCAATCTGCCTGTTAGACCTATCACTGCAGTGTCTTTTTCAGACGGGAGAAGACAGAGAGAGGCCTGCAGAGACTGGGCTGCTTTTGCTTAGCAGACTTATTTCTCAGCAGTTATGAAATGTTTCCCGGTGAAAGTGGTCTGAATAAGCTGAGTATCAAATTCAGGGTGAATCTTTAACATGTACTGAAACTAAAAAAAATCACACCAAGAAGGAATAACATCACATAAATAAGAACTAAAACCACAGAAAGATAAGTTACATTCAGGATCAACACTAGCATTATATTTGCATCATTTGCCACGATTTCACGTCAGCAGGGTTGACCTCTCACCCCATCTCTTCCTGTCCATTGGGCCCACAGCAGTGATTTATCCCTCTGACATACCAACAGCTGTGTTGGGGGCTCAGAGCAGAGTGTGGGCTACTATTTGCCATGACTAATCGATAACAGACTTCAAAAAACACCAATCGTGAGAGCTGGAAAAAATACACCAGTCATTGACACCAGAAACCCTGAAGCTTTGCTTTGGCTCTGCAGGCTTCATAAACAACGTCTTGGCAATATTACTGGAGACAATGGAAGAGAGTGTGTGTGTGTTTGTGTGTGTGTGTGTGTGTGAGAGAGAGAGAGAGAGAGATGGAGAGATTTTTCCATAAAGACATAAAAGACATTTTATTCCACTAAGTTGGTTAAGAATTATTTAAGCATTTGCAAATGGAGCTAAAGATAAATTAAGTATGTCAATTGAGCATTTAGATGTCAAAGACATTTTAAGTTTCTTGTCATATGAGAAAAGTTGAGTTTAGTTGAGAACAGCTATTTTCAAACTGAGCTTCTTGCTGTATAATAAAACCACCCTTTATTTAAAAAATGCAACCCAGCTTGAAACAGACAAGGTCTCAAAATATTACAGGTCCCACAAATAAACATTCTCTATTTTTTTCTTTTGTCTATTTCATTAACATGAGACTTCATTATGCGTGGCAGCTTTTTGCCATGGAACATGTGTGAAATCAGGAAAATAATCATTTTTATTTTGATAAAATATATTTTATTTAAAACCTTTGGGGGGAAAGGGACAAAAACTCATAAGTTTCAAACAAATGCACCGCATCTCTGAAAGGCTTATGTTTAAACTTCTCAGTCAAGTATAAATAGTCTCTTCTTTGGTTCCATCATTTTGATGTGTGTGTGTGTGTGTGTGTGAGTGTGAGAGAGAGAGAGAGAGAGAGAGAGAGAGAGTGTGTGTGTGTGTGTGCTTTGTAACACCAGCTTTGACTCTTCCCTGAGAAAGTCTTTGAGGATTTTCAGGTTGCTAATCATTCACCAGTCTTCTGTCAGCGTCTCATTCTCAGCGGACCCAGCCCTCTCATTTTTAGACAGTCTTTGCCATCCTTTATCTGGGAAAAAAGAAAAAGAAATGTCATATAAAGATTCAGCAATATTTAACTTAGCTGCAACAGATACATATTGTATTTTTTTTCAGGGGAAACAAATACATAATTTATGCTTATTTTCTCCAACTCACAAACTATTTTTAGCTTCACTGTTTGATGCCAAATTAATTCCCATACTCAAAAGGAAGCCACAAATACATTGTACATCACATTACGTTTGATGTGAAGTTCTTACAGTAATGAAAGATAAGAATAAAAACGTGTGTGTGACTGAGTGAAGAATTTAGAGCCAGTGCCAAAACATGAGCTGTGCATAAACTCTTTCATCTACTCCTGGAATCACATACACTCATTGAACACATGAGTTGTATTTAAGCTGTACTGTATTTTAAACAGGCTTGACTATGAAGGCACATTAAAAAGCGCGCTTACCCCTCTCCTCTGGTTGCTCAGACAGAAGGTGCAGATGGCGCGCGGCTGCTCTCTCGCGCTCTCGCCTGGCTCGTGAGCCGCGCCGAGGCAGGGCTGCTCGTCCGCGCCTCCGTCCCCGAGCAGCAGCACGTTGGCCAGGTGGGAAATGTAGCTGGACGCCAGTCGGAGGGTTTCGATCTTGGAGAGCTTTCTGTCCACGGGCTCGGTAGGGATGAGGGTGCGGAGAGCCGTGAAGGCGGTGTTGACACTCTGCGTCCTGCCTCTCTCTCTGGCGTTGGCCGCGCTGCGCTGCTTCATCACGGAGCCGCAGTCTACGGACAGTTTGCGCACAATCCGGCGGCGTTTGTCGGCGGAGCCGCAGTAGCTCTGCTCCGAGCCGCCGTCGCTCTCGCTCTTTTCGTCATCCTCGGACGTAACGGTGAAGTCTGAGTAGATCAAGTGTGTGGCCACAGGCCGCAGCATGGCGAAGGTCATCCTGCAGAAGCCCCAGCTCCAAATCCTCTGTGAGACTCCGACACCAAGCCTACATCTCAGTGTGCCGCAGAACCACTGAGGGAGAAAAGACCTTCCAGTGAAGCTGACAGACTTTCTGTCTGACCTGCTCTGAGGCTGGACCCTGACTACCTGGTCAGCTGAGCTCTTACAGCCGGAGGGAGGAGCTGCCTGCTGCAAGTGTCACGGCGACACTTCACACTGTACACACATCATAACCCATCATATATGTGCCACATGGTTGTAAAGATAAAGTGATAGAGATGCTTTAATCACTGGACTCACTGTGACCGCCTCTATTTCATTTTAAAAAAAAAGAAAGATTCTTTACATAAATAGTGAAAATACTCCATTACAAGTAAAAGTCTTGCATTCAAAATCCCACTTAAGTAGAGTTAGATACAGTAAGTGTTTGTCATCATGCAGAATATCTACATTAAGTGTAATATTGAATATCTGTATTGAATCTTATAGAATTCCCGCTGTTCATAAAAAGAGTGTTTCTGTGCAAAGAGTATAAACTTTCAAAAATTCATAGTATTTTAAAGGCATTTGGGGATGTAAGTTTGTTTTTCATTGTTTTACAGTTTATTATCTCATCTTAGTTTGGCACATTTATGGTGCTGCCACCCACTGAGGTTTGTTTTTGTTGGCTGGTAAATAACACTGATGCAGTCAAGACCAACATGAACTTCACAAAACTTCACCTTGCTCAACATGTAAATATAATTGTGCAGGTGGATGTGTATGTAAATTCTGTTTGTCTTGCCATTTCTCGAATTTCCAATGGAAATTGTTAAGTCAAATGTAAGTAGTTTTATTTCAGGAAGCCTGACTGGTTTAGATGAGTTAAAGAAAATAATCCTCCTATTATGTCACCATAATAAGACTGAGCAGCTCAGGTCAGGCAGCAGGAGAAAGTGTGAGTAAATAAACAGCGAGCAGATGATTTATTTGCTCAATGCCCCCAGTGCAAAAAAACAAAGCAGTGGCAAACGGATGATTTAGTCCCTCCAAGCCACATCAGCAGACACAAATCTGCTCCAGCCAGAGCCAGCAGTACATCCAACCACTTCAGTAAGCCTCAGCTGCAACAACAGTCAGACATCAGACACCGAAACTGTCTGCTGCAGGAGAACTGAGGTCTTACAGAGGACACGAAGCAAACACAGGAATCTGCAGAGGCAAAGGCTGTGTGAAGATTTAAATGAGCAATAAGGTAGTCTGTCCAGAGATTTAACCTTCTACAAATCATTTTTTTTAAAAAGAGCTATGAAAGACATACAAAATGTTTAATTTGTTGTGCTGTACTATAATTATCTCTGCCTCTATCAGCAAACAAATTATGTTGCAAGCACTCAGTCATCTATGCAGTAAAAGTGTGAGTGTGAGCCTGTTGACATGGGACTCAAGACAGAAGTTTGAAGCATTCTTAGAACAACTGTCTTATTTCATGGAACTGTAAAACACTCTTTTACTCATCCAGAAGAAGTAGATCCATTTATCCCCGGTAAAGAGGCGACAGCATGTTGGGTTTGCCACCCACTGAGTCCTGTGTTGTTGAGCTTCAGAGAGCTCCGAGAACGGCAGCTCTGTCTGAGCAACTGAACACAGAGAGGAAGGTTTTCTATGTCTGTGCCACTGCATGGTTTCACTCTCTGGATGGCAACTTCAGTCTGTGTGTCATCACTTTAAAGATGGATTGCCATGAAATTTTGTACAGACATTCAAGCCTTAGAACTTTGGTGATTATCTGACTTCTTTTCTAGTGCCACTGTGAGATTGACTTTTTTCACCTTTATTGAAATATCTCAACAATCCTTGGATCCTTGGACTTTTTCTGTAGCGCCACCAACAGGTTAAAGTCACTTGTGAGACATTTTAACATTGGCACAAAATTTGGCACAGAGATTAATGGCTCCCAGAAGAATGGCTTTGGTGATGCTTTGACTTTTGAGTGAGTTTTGAGTGAAATGACAACAAAAATGACATGAATTGCCATGAAATTTGGTACAGACATTTGTGTACCTCTCAGGATGAATTTTAATAACATTGGTCAACATTTTCCATCTAGCGCCACAATCAGGTCGTAATATGAATTTGTCATTAATAAACAAATGATATTCCCAACAGCCTCAACTGCAAAAAATGTTAGCATACCAGCACAACTTTCTCCAGCTCTGCCACATTTTCCAGGTGGCCTCTGCTGGTGACACATTGGCATACATGTTGTTGCTTCTTACATCCAAGTCTGGTGATATTCTAGATTTTTCATCAAAAACTGAAAAACAATGACAAATTTATCCTACTAACAAATGCCACCTGTGCAGTCAAAGCTTTATTCCAGTTCCATTGTGGTTCAGAATCTATTAAAAACACATCAGAGAGCCACATTTTTGCACTGGGTGACACAACAAATGATGTAGTTTATTTAGAGCTGATCCTGAAGCTGTAAATTCTCACTAGAGCATTAAAAAAAAATTTTAAATTCAAAGATTTGTATCTTCATTGAGCTCACTGTTGGTTTTGGTCTTTTCATGGGGTTTGTCTGTCTCCAAGTGCTACTGGCAGCAGGTTATGGTCAGGCGCTGCAGGTTAGGGTGGTTAGAGTAAGGCTGTGTTGAGGCAAAGCGAAGGAGAAACATTAATTGATGAGAAACATGCAACACAAAGATGGCCAATCATGTATTTTCCCTTATCATTCAGCAAAGCATTTAAAGAGGGGATCCGCACTGGCTGTTTAGAGAATGAGCCTTTATCTGCTTGATGTGTCTATGTTTTCTGCAGACCTGTGTTGGAGGAGACATACAGTACCTGTTTTTCTTAAGGTGCTAGAGCCCTGTTGATGAACATTGCTAGCAGACACACGTTAACATGTAGGTGCATCACCCACCAAGCAAATACAACAAGCAAATACAGTCGTGTTACAAGTTTGAAGTTTTTGCCTGCGTGAAACCTATTGCTATTATACCACATGTACTCATTCACAAAGTTACACAGAGACAAAGGCTCATGCGCAATGTGTCACAGAGCAAACAGTATTGAGGTCAGAGGGTGGATACGGCATTGCAAATCTGGCACAAATTACACGCCTGTAGCCAGCAGCAGTCTGAGGGAATTCCGGATAGGAAGCTGTGAGAAGCCATCAGCGACTCAGACAACTAAACCTCTCTCCTCGCTCTTTCAAGAGCATTTGGTTGTAACACCTCCCCAAGTGGAACAAATGGGTGAGCTGGCTAACCAGAGATCATTTCTTAGCGCTATTTTAAACATACACGGCCTCTACAGGAGAGCAAAACAATTATTGATCCCAAGACAACTCTGCATAACTGAGGGTTATGTGTTGCAGACCTTTTGAAGAGTAGATTCATTAGAATCTCAGGTTTCTGAAGGAGACTGTGTTGAATTTCATAAACAAGACAGAACAAATAACACACAATTCCAAATTTCAGTCTCATCTTTAATCAGTACTTTAAAATAATTTTTATCTATTCTTTTACAGTGAAGCTAAGCCATGTCTCCTGGCTTCAGCACTTCTAATTATTAAAATCTACATACAACATCTTGCCACTAGAGAGCCCTCAGAATATGATGAAATAAGGACAAACTTTATACTGCCAGAACCATTTTAACTTGTTGCACATAAAGAAAAATCTATTTCAATATCAAGCAGCTTCGTTTTATATTATTTCATCATTACTTATATTGTCTTGGTTACAGCAATTACAAAAAGTCACATGTTTTTCTGGATTTATTTATTCATTTATTTTAGTGATGTTGCAGGACAGAAATAATACCGAACAGATGAAATCTTGCTTAGGACATCAAAAAAGATCCCTCACCAAATATCATGATCTAAACATAAACTACTCTCCATTAGTTAATTTGTTAAGTCTTCATTAAACAATGGCAAACAAAGTATATGTGAATTGACATGGCCCCAATCCATTTGTGAAAATGGCCACAAACACTTCCTCTTCTTAGCCCCCTAAATCCCCTTGATCTACTTAAATCCTCAAAGATAAAGCATACAGAACCACCCATGGAAAGCACTCCCCAAAGCAACAGGTGCAATATATGTTTTCATACCGGTGTTGCATGTCAGAAACCCTTTGAGGATATGGTTACTTCAAGACAGTGAACGAGCCACAGGAAGTCTTCTCACACGCGACAATTCAGAGGAGAAATTTAGAGTCCTTTAGGGCCGGTCAGTAAAAGCTGCCCCAGGTCTCCCTTCATTTCCTTGATGGCCACAAAGGGAGACCATCAAGCGGCTCTGAGCTCACATTGTTGAAGGGGCTGATGTTGGAAAGACCTTGTCTCCGTGCAATGACCTGAGATGTGCAGTTTGACTATATTATTCTGCAAACCCACAGTTCCTGACTTGATTTAATAAGCAGGGCCAGTCTCAAGGTCAGTACCAACAACAAACAGGGTATTGTGTAATACATTTTACTTAAGATTATTCGTCACAACAGAACAAACCATTATTACCGTTGTTTTGCATGTTCAAGAAAGGCAAAAGGCTGATGTTATTTACTGTCTGTGGCAACCAGGACGACAGTATGAAGAGTAAGCCAATTATCAGATTGTTAACAAGAATGATTGAATTCTGGTTTAGGGGAACTTTCATATGAACTGACCTGGACTGTGCTTCTCAGTCCTCCTCTTTCTTTGGCAAACACAATCTGGGAGACAAAGACTGATGATTGGAAGATGGGGCAGACTCAGCAAGGCTCGACAACATCTTGCATTTTGACATGAGATGTTGTCAGTCTGATGTTCTCATAACACCTGTCTACCACCCAACAAACCATCTGGTACATAGGCTCGTCTTCTTGTGCTGTCTGAAACATCACAATCAAAGTTGAGTGAGCATGGGGTTTCATAAAGTTTTGATAAAACACACTTTGGTGCAACATTTTATACAGTCCTACATAATTATTTGTGTTTTTACAAGCATGTTGTTGTTCTAGTTATTGAAATAATGCATATCTCCTTCTAATATTCTACTGGTGAAGGCAAAGCACCAATTGATTTCTAAAATTAACAGTAGTGCGTCAAAAAATGACTACAGGGACCTTTTGATATGTCACAACTTGTATTTAAATCTTCCTCTGCGCTCAGCAGGAGGAACCTGAAAGGTGCACTGCAAGGTAAACGCCTATTGTATCTGATCCATGAAAAGCACAGGTGTAAATAACATAAATGATGGCTGAATTCCTTTTTATCTGCTTCATTTTCGTGGTCCTAAGTTGTGTCCAAAGTCATGTATGATCATGTTTCATGAGATTGTGAGAATTTGTGAGGGCATTGCTGTATATGGTCTAGACATTTACACAGTCTAATAAAAAGGAGGACAGTAAATATAAGGCATTATAGAGTAGTAAAGAATGTACAGTAATTTAAACACATGATATGTTCACATCATATCAATCTGGACTGTAATCATGTTAATCATATTAAACCAGTGGTCAAAGAAATTAGGGCAGCAAAATGTGAATTGTGAATTTCCCCACTGTGGGACGAATAAAGGTTTATCTTATCTTAAAGTTTAGCTTATCTTAAAAGGTAAAATTACATCTATACAAAATTGAATAATGACACTCAATGTTGACAGTCAATTCACTTATTTTAAAATGGGATATCCTTTTTTTTTCATCTGGTTTTGCTTGTTAATGTTCCTGACTTGGCATTGGTTAAACCCCTTAAAATTACTGTCTGTTCATCAAAATTACAAATTTAGAAGTTTCAAAAAAAACAACCAAAAAACCTTCATGCCTTAAAATGGCTTAGATGTAACTCCACACTTTTGTCTTTTTGTCTTCATTTAGGATCTATGAATATGCAAATAGTCTCTGCCTCTGTCTCCACCCACAAGCTCTGACAAGTTAGATACCTTGTAAAGGTAAAGGTTGTACATTGTCTCATACCTCTTGTTTCGCCATAGCATTGACATGCAAAGCCCCAACCTGCAAGTTGACGGATTGGTTCCTTACACATGTGACGCATGAAAGCCAAAATGCTCTGCCATGGCTTTGACTGCTTATTTGGATCCTGACAGGCCTTGTAGCATATTAAAAATCTAGTTTTTAACAAGGTTAAAAACTTGATTTTCATTGGAGCGGGCCTGTAACAAAATAGGTCACACAGACAAAGTAACTCATTTAGACATATTACCAAAAATCTTCAATGAAAATTAGAATTATTTTTATTTTTCCCACAAGGTGAATGCAACAACATATTATGCAGGCTGGCTCACTGTCTCACTGTCATGGCTTGCTGAGACACTTAAATACAACAGAGACATTGTTAATGTTATGAGTAACACCTGTGCCTTCCTTACTTTAGCAAGTCGAAATATCACCTGTGAAAAAGGCCTCGAAATTTGCAACCATCCTTGCTGTGTGTAGAGTTACTCAGCTATACCCCCAAAACTACAATCATTTAAATTTCTTTTTATGTGCAAGTACAACTGGTGTTTGAAGGTTAAAGCTATTAAATGACACTCACTTGGTAAAAACATGACACAAATTTGCAAACACACATTTTAAATTACATTTCAGTGTTTTTAAAATGAAAAATGTCATGTGTAACTAAAGAATTACATTTCCCCCTGCTGGTAAGTCCTTGCTTTGCAGTCACCAGCTACAACTGAAGAGCCAAGTCTCTCAAAAAAAAAACCCTCCAAGCTGCTCCAGTGTCACCGCAGATCAGGCATCGAAGCCCCCAAGTAAATCTTAAGGTCTGAGACATTTGATTTGATGAGCTTGGCTGGGATGGTCGGCATGTTCAACCTCTGATAGGCAGTAAACCTGTGACAGCCTCCAAAAGAGTAGAAGTAATTTCCCCCCTCTCTGCCTTTGATCCAGAGCACATCAATAGGAGGAACAACACTTATGTCTGCTGTCTCCTGAAAGGAAAGACAAACTGACAATTAATTCATACAGCAACTCTGGAGCTGATCTTGTGCAAGGAATGCAAAAAAAGGATATACTGTAATGATTAGAGGGAAACTACAGTATCAGTGATTAGTTAAATATTACAACAAAAATGCTCCTGTAGGAAACATTATAGGCAGGTAGTAAACCTTCTACTTTTGCTCCAATGGGGAAAATGCTCCATTACAAGAAAATGTCCTGCATTCAACATTCTACAGAAGTAAAAATACAGATTTATTATCAGCAAACTGTAAAGGTGTGCAAATTGTAAAAAGAAAAAAAAAAGTAAAAGTACTGAGCTGCATAAAAACACATCCAGGGCCACAGAAAAGAGGCTGAACCCTAAACCACCAACCAAACCAAGCAAATATAAATTCATTTTAATGTTGAAATATACAGTAATTTATATTAATTTTATCTCCTCACCTCCTCACATTATGGTTTGGTGTCATGCACTGTATGTAATTCTGGTGGACAAATACTAAAAATCTATTTATTTTCTTTTGTCTAAAACACTACATAAGCCTTAAAAACCCATATATGTAATAAGTCATTGGAAGTAAACTCATCTTTATGTCATAAAACCTGTATATTCTGATAAATATTACTGTGGAATTGACATTTATATCTTCAATGGTAGGTCAACCCTGAATGCATCATATTGTATAAACTGATCATATGTTAAGTAGGCAAAATCATAATCTATCAAGTCTCAAGTCCTCAAAAGCAACTTGAAAGTCAAGCTGCAAGTCCTTTCAGGCCACAGCATTTAAACATTTTACTTTCAAAGCTGTATTTCTTTTACATAACAGACTAAATTGCTTCAGTGCAAAGGTCTAATAATTAAATATATGCAATATATTTTTACTATTCTTCAGACTTGAATACTTTAGTTTCCAAGTTGTATGTCCATTAGTTTTTCAGGAGTATGTGAAGTCTCACAGCTGTCAAGTCCAAGTCTTCAGTCTCACGTCACAAAAAAAAAAGAATTTTCTCTCAGAAATGCTTGTCTTCAGACATACATTTCCATACGAAACAATAAGTTACCCTTATTGTGTTCATCAGGCTCTGAACTTTCTGCTCATCCAGGACTGGAGGAATCGGCCTGATGATCTGATTCATAGGGATGTTGTGAACCTCTTTGACGGTGTCCGAGTGGATCGACCTGTCGTTGGACTCTGTCGACATGTTTACACGGGAAGACACCTGTTTCATCTGTTTTATACAATCTATAGATGAGACTGACAGCTCCAACCGAGTTTTAGCGCCGAACAACAACCGAAACATTATGTGTCTTCACTTCCTTGTTTGCAGATTGCGTAGTTCAACAGAAGGTTTTCATTGGTCTTCCGCGCTGTCACTCATAAACGGTCAATTCCCTCTCCGGGCTGTTTTAGCGACATTTATCATTCAAAGAGTCAAATTACTTGTTTTAACCATAGACTGTACTTTAACTAAAGTAAAAACTTATTTCGTGTGTCTCGTTAGCATTTAGCATAACGTTAAGTGTTGTGAGACCGGAATTTTCTGTCACACCAAGAGACTAGTTTACAGCTAATTAACGGTGGCTTGGCTTTTTTTACTCTAGGGGGCAGCAGAAACAAATTATGAACATAACATATCGTCTGTTAAATTGATATGATGAACTTGTTAGCAAACTGTAACTTGTTTATACATGCAGAAATTATGGAACAGCATTTATTTGGAGTCGTTTTGTTTGTCCACCTGATGAATGTAAGTCCAATATTCACTCTCTTTTGCCTCTGTTTCTGGAAATATCTGCCTCTTCAGCTGCTAATTGCGCCACTATATTCAACTGCTAACCTTGCTGTTTGGTTGTGGTTGTTTCCTTCAGTAAAGTTCTTTAAATTGAATTGAATTGAATTCAGTTGCTGTGTTTAAAGCTATTTAGCTAAAAACAAACAAACCCCCAAAAAAGAAAGATAAAAATATTACACTTATCTGTGTCCCAATATGTTGACATCGTTGAAAGACTAACCCTAGCCCTTTGCTATAAAGTGAGATGAGACAAAGATGACAAAATAGGAAAATTCTCTCTTTTGTTTGCCAAAAGGTAATCCATAGACAAAGAAACTTACAGTATGTTACTCTACAATGTAGGGTCCTGTTAGACTTATTTGGGATTTTCTAAGGATAAGGCTGCATAAATGTACTGTCAAAGCCAAGATATGGGTCTTGTGAAACTCCTGTATTTAACCATGTTTTAGAGCTGGAGACACTGAGATGTAATGTGTCATTTTCTGTTGCAGTTCTCTGAAACACGTAATTAAAGTCATGTTGATAAGCAATTCTTATAAAATCAGACAAAGTCAAGTGTGAAGCTGATAGAACAATGTCATGTGTGTTTTCTGAACTGTCAAACAGAACACTAAGGTTAACAGGTCTGTTCCTTAGCCTGTAAACAGGCCTGCGTTGAAGGTAGCTGTTGAGTACTTCATGGCGTGTACATGTAGCACCAAACACAAACTTTACCCCTATTGTAAGATAACTTACTCATTTCAGGGCCAAAATGCTTCTCATTAAAATTCACTACCGCAATTAGTCATGCAGTTGAAAAGAACCGCTACAAGCCAAGAATGCTTTGGTGACAATAGTTTTTAATGAGGTCAGTGTTTTATATTGTCGACTGTTGCATTATATAGGCTTCCTCCATCAAAGTGCACTACTTGGTGATATTCTATTTTTGCAGGAATTTCAAAGAGCCAGCCAGGTTGCTGTGGTTACAAAGAGGACGTCTGGGCCCGAAGCTTTGCACAGGTAAGTAGAAAGCTTCAAAGATCTGTGGCAGTGGAGTGGAAACAGAACTATTGTTGTTATCTCCAACCCACAGCTACAGCATCTTCTAATGAGACAATTAAAAATGATTTCTTGGACAGGAGAGGCAGGCCATTATATTGAATTATTACAAATACTTTGAACTACAATGGAAGCGCCTTTTATGTTGATTAATTGGTCACACGGGGATCAGTTACAACATGAAGGAGATCTATATATAGGATGTAGTCATTAACAGTGGTAACAGTACATTATATATCCTTGTGGAATAAAATGGAACCAAATACAGAACGTAATTTAGGTGCTGTGGTGAATGTAATCAGTTTTTTGCCTCAATGTAAAGTGATAGTTTGGCAGAAGCAGTAACAATCTGTTTATAATTTCCCCCAAAACACTTTTTGTACGCCGCTTTACATTTTCAACCAGTATGATGTAAAAACAACTTAAAAACTCCAATTAGACTGTAATATGCTGACATGGATCGTGCAGCTGCCTGCATGACTTGGTGTTTCTGCATGAATAACTACAGTATAGTAAATATGTATGGTGACATATCCCCCCTGGGCGTTCACCACTTTATACAATGTCAGATTCAAGTCGCTTCTTAGCTGTCAATCAAGAGCCACTTCATCACGCACCAAAAGAAACCAGCATCACACGAAGAGAAGAGACCCTGTCAGTCAAAGCATATAGACATGTAAATCATCTCCATTGCTGACGTGTGTTTGGAGTCCCACTACACTCTGCGTGACCCTCTGCTGTCACAGCAGGACTGTGTTCTAGTCGCTAACGTATCTCAATTACTTAGATTGAGTTAGTCACACAGGTACAGCAGCAGGTCACGGAAGAACAGTTCCCACATAATGATTTGCTGTTAATATTAGATTTCAGTCCCTGTGGGATTGTCACACTTAGAGCAGCTGGAGAAAATTACCTGCCAGCTTTCCGACAGGGAAGTGAGCTATATTTATTTATACCTTCTCTTTTTTTTGACAAGCTTTTAAAGTGATAATTATTCTGACGGCGATTTTCAGTCTTCAAACTATAGCTTTGTGATAGATGAATGTGTCTGAAATCATGACACGGTTTAGCAACTGTGAATGTTGCTGTGTCTTTGCGGCTGACTGTGTGACTGATTTGTTCAGTGATGTTGATTATTCACTGGTGGCTCTTGCTGTCTAAACCTATGAAATTATTTTCTTCACTATCTCCTTCTAGTACAGCTGGCCAGAACAGGATTTCTCTTTAATGATCTTCCTTGCCTTGAAATAAATTTGTTCTCCCAACCTCACCCAGAGAGAGAATAAGTGATGTTTTGGAGTGAGATTATATAGATGTGGATTAAGTTATAGACTTTCTTTCCATTTACACTTCAGTTAATTAACTTTACCCTCAAAGCAGAAGCCGAATAACATTTTCTTAAATGTTCAAGCTTAAATATCAGCATAGAAAGACAGAAAAGCATTGTAAAAATTATCCTATTTTATCTCTAAAACAAATGATAAATACCTCACATCTGTAATTCATTTGCTGTCCTTGTTTCTGAATTTATTGTATATGAAGGGAAAAAAGGAGCTATTTAAGGAGTGCCCTCCTTGACTTTTGCTTGAGTGCTGATGACAAGTTGGATATCTTAGATGCATAAAAATGCGATTTTGACATGACTTCAAAAAGAGAAGCATACGGATGAGGTGGACCCTCTGCCAACACAGAGACGAGGAAACAGATGGGTTTTACACAAACGGCACAAACATCAAGAACACTGAGTTAAAGAGCTTGGCAGTCTCACTTGATGAAACAGTGAGGAATGGAGGCACTTTTAATGAGCAGCTCTCCTGTGATGCAGAATGTGAAAACTGTTAGCTCTTAAAGGGGCAGTTACAGTTGGTTGGCCCTGTGGTTGAACCAAATGGTTTTACTAACCTCTTGTTGAGTGACTTTGGTCAGTATGCATACAGATTGATTATAATATGATTGTTTGAATGGAGATTCATATATTCATGTTGAAAACAAATGAGCCTAGAGCAGAATGTCTCCTTCAGTTGAATTATCCAGTTGAACTGATGACTCTTCATTAACAGAAAATAGCTTGTTGTTGTTGAATTGTTAATGCTGACAGTTGGTAATCAGCCAATAGATGGCGCCAGATGTATGTGAAGGGTCAGGGTGAAGGCCGGCACCAGTTGAAGGAGTGTTGAATTTAGTAATGATTGTTTATCTAATTGTGAAGATGACATGTTGTTTGCTATGTCACCTCTGAACAACTGAGAGACACCTGTTGAAACTAAAATACCGTTTTCAATGGTAATTTTGAAATGGACAGTGAAACCCATTATGAGTACTTTTCTCATAATACTAAGTTAAATGATACAAATCCTAGAAAAGCAGAAAATGCTCACATCCGAGAAGGAAATATTATATTATTGCTTGTTTAAACAACTGAAATGATTACTTAATTATCAAAATTGACTAACTGTTTCAGCTCTTTAGGGATCATTGTTCTGTGCAGGGAAGCAGATCAGAATTTGAATAAACAGCAGGGCTGCAACTAGCAAAAATTTTCGTCAGCAACAATTAATCTGCAGGTTATTTTCTTGATTAATTGATTGAATGTCAATTTACTGTGGAAAATGCTAAATCCCGAGGTGATATCTTCAAATCTATTATTGCAAAATTCCAATGATATTTAGTTTACAATTACATAAGGCAAAGAAAGAAATATTCACATTTTGATAGCTAAAACAAAGAAGAAAATTTGTCATTTTTCCTAAACAAATGATTATTTGATTATCAATTTGCTGATAAGTTTCCTCTCGATTGACTCATTAATTAATTGCTTAATTGGTTCAGTTCTAAAATGACATGTTGTTTACTGTGTTGTGTGTGAATAACTGAAAGACACCAGTTGCAACTAAAATACTGTTCCACTAATGAACCTCAAGTGGACAACACTCATTACAATAATAGCTTTTTTCTCCGTGTTCTTTTTTTTGCCTGTCATCTTAACAACAGAGATAATTTGTCAGAGACAGCAGTTCAGAATTGATTACATACACTTTACCTATATATAGCGTAATAATCCAGTGTACAGTGTTTGTTTCTTCAGTTGATGTTGTTTGACAGCGTTATCTGCTGCTTTAGGTAGACCTGTGCAGTAACCTCATGGTAGCCCCTAACCCCATCAGAAGGCAGTTATTTTTTCTCTCAGTCACTCAGAAGATGATGCCGTTCCTAGGTCAATATCTTTGAAGTGTGAGTGTAGCTTGCTCAATTAGCAGTTGGCTTTCAATAATTTACCTGATATGCTCTGAGTGTGCCTGGCTGTCTGTGGAGTGTTGCAGGGATATGTATGAAGGGTCACGGCCCTCCTACCTGCCTTGTGGTGCTGATCACTCATTGCCATTGTTGTTACGCACACAGCACAACCACAGGGGATGTAATTGGATTGTGTGCATCCCCATTTTATAGTCCATTGCCATGTAATGAAATCAGTTATTTACTTTCATCATAAAATCTGATAAGGGACAACATCTGCCAGGGTAAAGTTTGAGCGAGTACCGCACATGAATGTTGATGTGCGGTCTGCAACATTCTGATCTGCAGCACTGGGAGCTATTGAGTATCAACACTTGGTTGTAAACTTGTCATTTGACAGTTTATCTAAGATAAGATAAGATATTCTTTTATTCGTCCCTCAGTGGGGAAATTCACATTTAGCTATTTCTTTACCTCGAGCAACATAACTAGCATAGTAGCATGTAACAGCAACAATGGCAATCACTGCTTTCCCACACTGAAGAGGCGAGAGCAGCAACGTGTCTTGTTTCTGAGTCCCTGCTCTGCTGTCTCATTATACCGCTGCTGTGGTGCTGGAGGACACTGAAGGACAGAAGCGATTGAATTCAAGTGTTGTATATTCCCTGGAAACCAATCAAGAAAAGCCCCAGAATAATAATCCTTGTCCGCTGTAATGATTCATTTTTATTTTGTTCCATATTTTTCTCTGGCTTTTGAGTCACTCAGAAAGAGTAGTTCCAGCATAAAATCAATGTTCCATTAAAATTTAATGACCAGGAAGGGCTTAATAGTGGTGGAACAGATGCCTCTGCTTTTGATAACGCCGACATCTCAGGAACAGCTGAAAAGCTGAAAAGCTATATTCGTGTTGTCAGGTCCTCTGACCATTCCTGCTCTCATCCACTATCAGAAAACAAAGGATATTGGCATTTTTGTGCCTTGTAGCAGTGAAATTAGAAGTTAGAAAATTGACAGTAAAGCTTTTAAGATTGATCAAACATTGACAGAGGAGGCCACAGCTGATGGCATGTTATAGCCATAACTATAATTACTCGCTGTGTTAATGTTGACGAAGGGCTATTCCACACAGATTCCAGATTCACCATTTTTCTCAGTGTGTTTCAAACAAAGATATATGTTATGAGAGAAGGAGTAAGAAAGATGCAGAAACTTGTGTACAGTAAATTGAATGAACAAGTGGACTTGTATGTTCCTTGTGCTATTGTTTTTATTAACGTTATCATTGCTATTGTTGTCATTATTAATTGTAGCAGAACAAGATAAATCAAAACACCCCTCAGCAATCATGGCTTAAGTTTCTTCATACTCAGCTGGAACAGAGAGATAGAAAGATAAAGAGAGAGAGAGTGAAGAAGAAAGTGGAAAATCTTAATCAGTTTTTTTTTCTTTGAGGACCATATGGAAGGTTTCAAGCAGCCAACCATATGTTGAAGGCTTTTGTCATGGAAATCATACTTTTTGGCACTTTTTCATTGCGCAGCCAAGCCGGGCACATAAATTAAAGAAAACAAGAACAGAAAAAAAATCATACAGAACATGATCTTTGAGAGTACACAGAGTTTGAAGTTTTTGTTTGTAACTCACAACAAATAGCTTTTAATCAAGACACTCCCTGATTCACATGGCCACCCAGACTGCAATTGGTACCTGTATTTGTCTTTTTTTAATCAAAAAAAGACAACATGAATAGAAAAAGAGCAATTAAATGTCTACATGCATTGTCATATTATTGCTGTGATATATTTACAAATATATTTACAAAATCATCAAAGAGGAACAATGTTTCCCTATATCTAAATTCAGAGATTTAGAATCAAACTGCCTCATTTTCTGTAATTAATATTTTCTGTGAGGACAATCTGTAATACTGCCTAACTACTGTTTTAGATACAAGCCTACAGTGCAGTTCCAATTGATGGTTTTAATGATCTCTTTGCTTTTTCTGCCTTATTAAAACTCGGGTTTTGGAGATGCATTATCTCTCTGTCCCACTGTAAAACAGTAAACATATAAAGTGGAATCTATAGGGAGTAATGATTGCTGCAATCGTTCAATAATACTGCAACGTGCCAAGCTGTGTGTTCTGCAAGTTAATCAGGAGACAGGTGGTTTGGATGCTCTCATGCAGTGATTCAGCTGTAGCACTTAGACGACCATTGACATGATGATGGTGAAACAGGGAGGAGAGGATGGATAAACAGAGCACAAACTGCTCTTTTCTCTCTTTTCTCTACAATTTTGCTGGGGTTTTTTGTTTTGTTGTTTTTTTAAGGGCAAGCTCAGCATTACTGTGATCGTGTCATCCATTTGGAATATGCAAATAGCTGACAGTGCATTTGCCTGCTGGTGCTTGACCTTCCCCTTGGAGGTCGCTCACCAACTCAATTACGCTCCCTATCTGCAGTCTGTCTGCAAACACCTGTTATCCTCCCACACTCCGCCACCCTCCGCCAATCCCACTTCAGCACATCTCATCCTCGGTGCGCCTGTTTAGAGGCAGTTGGGATGGGATGAGGACGGTTGGTAGGGGAGGGGAGGGACGTGAGGCAGGGACAAATGATGGGGGAGTTGGAAGTGCATTAGAGCACATCGTTTTATTACAACAATCTTGAAAACTTTCTCTACCAAGACAGTTTACGTCAAGATCATTTCCATTAATGCTGGTTAAAACGTATATACCTCCATCCTTATGTTGTCTCTCCTTTGACACCTCAGAGATTTGCTTAGCTGTTTTAAACTGCACAGAACAATTTGGAAGCAGCAGTGACTTTGAATTTAACTATATTTAAATGTTTTATTATGTCAGTGACCTAAATGAAAATTATTGTAATCCTGTTGCATAATATGTAACCCTCTAGCAATTTTGTCAAATCATACCTGCCCTTCAGCTGCCAGACAAGATTTTTGTTTTACCTGGTTGCTTTTTAAAACAAAGGACATATTTTAAATAACAACAATATTATAGAATAGCAGTCTTTTCCAGTCAAATTAAGACTTGTAGCCATTTTTCGCTGTATAAAGGATTGAGTGTTGCTCATAGATACTGCATTGCTCTAATTATTGCTTTTACACCTTTGAAACCTTAGTGTAGCTAGTTTGCACCCACATTATTTGGCTCTCTAATTTTAACAAATGGTTAGTGTTACATTTTCATGGCGATGTTTACATGCGCATCGACGTCAGCCATTTCTGGGAATTATTTATTGCCTGAGATATAAAGATGAAAAGGGCCAAAAATCTCCAGTCACAAGGAGGCGGTGGACTTTTGGAAAACAGCAAGATGGAGGATATTTTAGTGTTTCATTCTCATCATTTCTTTTTATTGCCCTAAATCGACATGTCAATTGCTGTGTCAGTAACATTATTGCCACGAAAAGAAAAGTAATTCTGCATTCATTTGTTTTGATGTCTCCTAGCACTGGCACTATACATTGTTCCTCTTTAAAAAACTAAGTCCCATGGACTCTCTACAGTTTTCATGCATATAAACATTTTCTTTGAAGATCAGCAGCATCTTACAAGGTCAATGGATGTTCATTTTTTAAATTATAAACAATAAATAAATACATGATAATTAACAAATAAGCAAGTTTTCAATAAATACACAAAAATAAGGTAAATACATAAATAGATAAATAGGTAGATAAATAAAGTATTTACATGATAAATAGATGGTATGCATCTAAACTGTGGGCGGAGCTTTGAGCGACATATAAAACAGACAAACAGATTAATTTGACTGTCACTTTGTAACTGAGGGTGTGTGAGTCCATACCTTCACTCTGAGGTAACACTGGCAGAGGGGGAGCACCTCAAACACTGGGTGAAGATTGCTCTTTAAGACGGGATGATGCACCATAAAGGCAGCAGAGTTTATGCAAGCCACCATGGTGGAGGAAGAACAACGAGTTTTCATTGCTATAGACAAGTCAACCGCTCCTGGCACTTATAACAATAGATCATTTGGTCTGGCTCCCAGTGTTTTTGTCCAAGTCTGTACATCAGGGTGAGACTATGAATTTGATCGTACGGAGTGTGTGAAAACCTGTTCAACAGGCCTGTTAAGCATTTTAAAATCACTGCTCTTGCAGAATTGAATTGAATGGCCTATGGCCTATAGCTTATTTAAATTAGCTTTTTTTGAGTACCCACAGTTACAAAGATGCTTTTGATCAACAAGGGATAATAAGCACAAAAAAATAAATTTAGAAAAATTAAATAGAAAAATAACATCCGTTGAATTGAAACATTGGTGTGGAAAAAGGGGTTCGTCTTTTTACCTTTTAAAATGATCTCCCTTTTTTGCAAATACTGTCATAGTTCACATTTTCATAAAAAGTTCATGTTGGCAGTTGCAAAAGAATTCAATTCTTAGCAAATAAAAAGCAGCATAAAAATACAAGAGGTCATTTTGTCTCTAAAAAACAAAAGAACACTGTTAGTCCTTTTTTATGTTTTTTTTTCCCATTTTCTCATTACTATTTGCTATAAAATATCAGGAATCTAAATATTATTACTATTGATATCAATATCATTATAGTCATTGATAAAAATTCACATGCCAGGCCTCATATATAATTGTGTGTAAGTGTGTGTGAGTGTGTGTGTACATTAATGTGTGTTTGTATGTGCATGTGTGTATGTGCATACATGTCTGTTTGTGTGTGTGTGTGCGTGTGTGTATGTGCGAGCACATGTTGCTTAATTGTGTACAACTATCATCTACAGTCTCTATTTGGGGGAAGGTTGTTTGATTGTATGTTTCTGTGGACGATTAGCTACTGTGCAGGGAAAAAATCCAGCATCTTTTGAAATTGTCTTTGCCATAATCATTAGAGTTTCTTCACGTAATCTCAGTGAAAATATTGCTTTCTAAAAAAAGGGAAGAAAAAGGCATGGAGGGCAGAGTGAACAGGGTTATTGGTTGTGAACCTACAACAGGGGTTCAAAATTTTGCTTCTTCCTCGTGGTTAGTTTTCTGATCCAGAGTCGTCTTCGTCTGCAGAGCCCTTGAAGCAAGCTGACTCATAGTGCTTGTTCAGGTAGGACTTGAGAGCGAAGGTCTTATTGCAGCGCTTGCATCTGTAGTGCTTGAAGGCAGAGTGTGTTTGCATGTGGGCGCGGAGGTTTGAACGGTCAGCAAAGGCTTTGCCACAGTGTGCGCAGGCAAAGGGCTTCTCCCCTGTGTGCGAACGCATGTGACCTTGAAGGAGCCACGGCCGGCTGAAGGCCTTGCTGCACACATCGCACTTGTGCTTGAGGTCGTGGGTGAGGATGTGCATGGCCAACGCCGGCATGGACACATACACTTTATTACAGGTGGGACACTTGCGGGCCATCTTGCTGTCCAGGCTGCGGTGCGTCTGCTTGTGTCTACTGAGGTTGGAGGAGGTGGCATACGTCTTGCCGCACTCGTTGCAGGTGTGGCGAGGCGTGCCGACTCCCCTCTCCTGAGCCCCAGCGTTGGCACTGCTGCTTCTTGAGCCCCCTCCATGACTCTCGTCTCCCTTCCGCCTCGAGCGCCCATCAGAGATGAAGAAGGCATCCATGGTGTAACCCTCGGCCAGGGCCTCCGATTCACCACTGTAGAAGCCGCTGGCTGTCATGCCAGACTGGGGGCTGTCGGGGTGCTTCAGGTCGGGGTCACAGTACTCCCCTCCGCTGCTCACCTGGGTGTAGAGGGGATCTGACACTGGCGAAGCCAGCTTGTGCTCCATCTTCTTCTCCTCCTGGTATACAGATGGCGTGATGTAATCCTGGATGTAGCCTGAGTAAGAGACACACGCAAACAGAGTTGGCCAGGGGTTGTGATGGATAAGGACACAGTCACACGCTGGTGATTACATGATTATCATGTTGGATGATTGCCCTTCGTGAAATGGTGAAAGAGTGAGTGGCAGCAAAGAGCTCATTGCATTTTTTCCAGAGCTCAAAAGGTTGTACGCACAATAGTGCAGTGATGCAAGGAAACATGACGTGCTCAGCTGTGTTTTGGAAGGTTGCAGTTTTATAGTGAGGATGAGTACTAGATAATAGCTCATCAAGGAAGTCTTCTGTGTAAGAAGATGCATATTAAAGCCCCTCTTAAATAAAGTGGTCTCACTGATTAGAGCGCCTTTTCTTAATCTATGGTATAGTCAGCCCTTTGTGGCTGGACTCCATGGTCTCCATGTTTGCTTAATGAATGCTCTCTGAGTGCTGGCATTACAAGTCAAACAGACAGAATCATGTTTCAAGCCTAAACCTTAGCAAATGCCTTATTTCTCCAGAATTTTTATTTTGGAAAGGGTTTTTTTTTGTGTGTGTGTGTGTGTGTGTGTGTGTGTGTGTGTGTTCTACAAAGGAAACCCCAAAACAGGTTGCATCAAGAGTGCTTTTTTGTTTTTGGCAAATACCTTTTATTTTTCAGTTTTGGACCAGATTAACTTACAACGTTACATAGCTGCTCACGTCCTGTAGGATTTCATGCTACTTCTCCAAGCAGGTTTAAGCATAATGCAGCAAAGCACAAAGCACCAGGAGTTATTTAAATGTCCCCAACTCTACAGAGCACGATTTCAGAGAGATGTATTTTTGTTGGCATCATTCATATCTTTCCTTTCCCTCCGAAGCAGCCCAGTGCCAGAGGACCTAAAAGGCTTGCTGGCAGCTAAATGCATCCAAACACAACTCATATTCTTATGCTGTGAATCTCAGGAGCTTAATAAATACTAAATGCATTTTACCTCCCGGGCTGCTATTCTATAGGTAGAACACATGAGTGCAAATATAAAATGTGGTGAAATTCCTTTCCTGAGAGAAATAGTGCATAACTGTAGAAAACAAGCCATTCCTACGCACTGTGTGCAGCAAGCGGTGGAAATTAGTTATTGACTGCTTTTTAATGAAATTCAAAGTTTAGAACTGATCAATAGGCTATCATATGTAAAATAGTGCAGCTGTTGGAACAGTCGAGTGCTGGAGAAGATAGAAATAGTGCGAGGAACAGATCAAGCATCCATGACACAGTAATATTTTATTGAGCACAGTGTGCTTGAGGCTTGATAATGTTAGACATGGCATCACACACATTGTTTGTGAAGAGGGGTCACCTGTCTACAGCGCCGAGCACGCTGAAGTGCCTCCAAGAAACAGACCATTAAGAAATCAGTTGAAGTGCTCCCTTACTACAGAGTCTCTGTTCCCAAGGGTTTCTGTTCACATACCCACTTTGTCAAAGACATGACCATGACATCCGGGGACAGGGAAACACCAGGTCTGTGCACACATTATTATGCTGCACTCCATGGGTTCAGCATTTTAGACTACACAGATGATGTTTGTCCGAGAGAGTGCGGCACTTTCTTTTAAAAACAAAATTGAAAAATGAAAGAAATATATTTGTCTAATTCTGACTAAGTTCTTACAATTATAATTAAATGTACAAATGCTGCAGCTTCAGCAACTATTTGTGGCTACATCCACCTGTTTTACAGTTACACTATAGGCTATTGTGAATTTAGCCGAAGGGCCTCTGCACTACATATGACAATGTAGCTTTTATTTAGCAGAGTTTTTTTTTTTTCAACAAAACATACTGTATCAGTGTAAGCAGACTTGTTTTTACTATGTTTCCATTATCCAAGGTCAGACACGGAGCTCATCATTTAGGACTCACGCTGTATCAGCCTTTACAGCTCATAGACTCATTTCTCTAATGCAAAGTAAGCATGTAATTAATGGACTCTCTCAGCCACCCCTCTTTGTTGTTCGACAGACACTCAAGTCAAATGTCTCCACAATGGGGGGAAAGAAAATCTGCTGGCACGGCAGAAGTGCTGAGGTTAGGTTTTTCAGCCATGCAGAAATTTCTTTTATTTTGCTTCTTTTTTTTTTGGACTCAACATGAAAAAGGACAATTCGTTAGTTCACCTTAAATGCCTTTTGTCAACACCAATGTAGTGCCTTATCTCTCTTTTATTCTTTTTAATGTAATGCTTATTTTTCATGGTGTAGAACAATAGGTGCAGGAACAATGATAATAGTGACAATAATTATACAAAAGGATTCTTTAATAATAATATCAAATACTGCAGCAGGAAGTCTAAATCACGAGCTTCAAAATATGCCTAGTAATATATAGAAAGTGCATGTTTCTATTTCTTGCTATTTTTTTAGTTATTTTTAAATTAGCAAAACATTATAGTTTGCAAGCCAGTCCAGACATTTTTATTTAGTCCCACTAATCCTGATGCATCTAAAATTCACTGAGCCTTGTTATTGACGTGGTTGAATAACAGGTGGGCATCATCACAACATTAGCTGTGGACTCTGAAGCCTCTCTCACTGTGAAAATATCCTGACAAATCATAACAAAGACACACATATGGCCCTCTAAACGTGGCCACAAAATGGAAGCGGCGAGCTTAAAGCAGACCGTGAAAGTGAAGGTCGCCTCTCAGCTCTGACTGGAGCTTACTGTGGCCGGTCCGTGTGTTGACCACAGTGCAGCTATGTGCCTTTCTTCATGTTTACTGTACAACTTCTGTCACGTGATCGAGCCTCATTGCTGCCCCAAGCATTTTTGTCTCCTTTTTCTCCTTCCCTTTGCTATCCCTTTAGCCCAGCTCCCCACCTCCCTCCCGGCTGTACTGTACAGTGTGTTGATGTCTCTTGTGGCGACGATAGGCCTGCACGGCTGAAACTCTAACCCCTGCTAGTTTTCAAATGCCCGGAAGGAAGAGAAAGATGTAGTGGAGCGATGGGGGTGGGGAGACTGTGCATGCTCCATTTGGATGGGAAGAGGGGGGCAAGGGAGGATCGGACTGTGATGGGAACTCAAGGACAATAACAGCTAAGGACAAATGTATCATCCGATACTCATCTCTCATATTCATGAATTTTTTAGTCCACATGATGACCAGATATAGTCAGCTTATGTGTGTTCAGCCAACACAGGGTTGGTACAGTCATACAAATAGATAACTGGAGCTTCTCCTGATTATACACACATTTTGTTCCCTATTTACATAAGCTAATCCATGGCTGTGACCTGAATTGTGTCTGTCCTTCACTGGAGTCAAAAAACAAAAGTCTGGGAGTAGGGTGATGGGGGTGGGGTGCCCCTGGAGAGGATTATTTAGGCTATTGATACAAAAATCAGCTGGCTGCATGTAACATCTCACACTAATTTACAGACTGCGAGCATGTTATTGGCTGAATCTCACCCGACAGAACAACAAAAGAGGATGCAATCTGTGCTAAGCGTGGAAATGTCAGGCATGCCGACATCACTGCCGGAGCTGTCTACAGGCAAGAGCGCTAGCACATCTTTAACTGGAGCAGGGCAGACTGGAGGCATGTTAACTCACCATTCTCACTGAGACGAACCCCAAGGCTGGTCACCGAGTCTGTGATGGAGCGTGCAAAAGTGAATGAGTCGTCCAGGTGGTGATGATGATTGGAGGTGGCCACATTGGACGAAGAGAAATCATCAAGCTTGATCTTCTTCACCAAAAATGAGCGGGGCATGTTTCAATGGATAAAAACACTGAGCGGAGAAAAACGCATGAGAGAAAATAAGAGACCCTCTGAGGAAGCACACAAGCAGAGCTGGCTTGACCGTAATCCTTTGGGTTAATGTGAAGACAACGGCCAAAAACATAAGATAAGAAAGAAAATGGAAACCAGTGGAGAACAAGGCTGACGGCAATGCTGTGTGATACTCTCTGGCTCCCCCAGCTTCCCCCAGAAAAATAAAAAAATAAAAAATAAAAGCGATCCTGTTCAGCACTGGATAGCTCCTGTGATGCAGCAGGCTTAAGGGACCAGTGAGGAAGAGAAGAGATGGAGACAGACAGAGAGAGGAGGGAGAGAGAGACTGTCAGACTAGCTGAGATCAGCAATCACGCCAGCCTTTATATGGGGCACAGGCAGTGGAAGATCAGGTGGTGCTGCGAAATGGAGCTGCTTAGCTTTAATCCATCAAATGTCCCCGGGGACACACATCAAATTACTACTGAACCGTCTGTGCATTCGCACACAGACAGAGGAGAAAGAACACAGCCAGACCCCCACTGCCCCCACTGCTGTTCCCCCTTTTCCTCCCCTCCCTCTTTCACCCTGCTTATGCTCCATGCTCAGAGGAGGAGTAAAAGAGGAGGGCAGACAATGGAGATGTGGATGAGAGCACACTCAGTGTCCTGTCCCCCATTGTTTTCAGATGAAGTGACACAGTTTATGTTTGCCTTGTACAGGCGCTGCCTCCCTCATGTCATCTATGTTACCTCAAACAGCCTCAGATCTTTGCGTCCCTTCGACACACGGCTCTGTACTCACATGCTGAGAGCACACGTACAGTACAGGAGAGGTTATCGGAGCGTCTGGGTGAGCTGGACCCTTTTTTAAGGCTGCACTGGATTCCAGCACTGTTCACGAGCGAGCTATGGGGAAATACTAGCGCTGCACTGCTCAGCTCGTCTCTCTCCCTCCCATTACCGCTGCACAGATGTGTGTCCTGCCATGCGTGGCAGTGAATTATCTGATTAATTAATTACATTTTTTTTGATTAGGGTGAAATCTAGAATTAGATCCGTGCTTGCTAAATTGGCCTGATATTGTCTGGGTTGATTTGTATTTGTGTGGACTCATTAGCTCACTCTATGGATTTTATGCTACGTTATAGATTGTTTTTCATTACAGCTCAACATTTACTGTTCTCTTGTTAGCATAAATGAAACTGAAATATTAATGCAGAAAAATTTAATCTGGTGGTGGTTTCTAAAGGCAACAGTGGAACGTTTTCAAGTGAAACTAATGATGCACCTGTTTGATTCGCAGTCAACAGGAAACACCTGTGTCACATCGCTTGTTTGATTAACTTACGGCAATAAATCAACTAAAGTAAAGACTATTTAAGGAAAACTAACACTTCTGTTTCTATAATATCACACACAATATCAGTGGAGGAAGTGAAGGCATCAAACATGTTTATTCTTTTCCTTTTTTATTGTTTTGTTTCTGTGGCTGTTATATGTTTGAGCCGCAGTGGTGATGATAAAGTCCTATTATGGAGGAAATTATCTAGTATTGTAGTTTTTCAAATTATTTTGTTTTATTAAATGTTTAGTCTATAAAGTGTCACACAAATGAAAATGCCCATTACATAAACCCAAGGTAAGGTATATTGCTTATTTTCATGTGTTCAACCGTTCAGATATTCAATTTGCAGCCAAGTGAAACAGATAAAAACAACAAATCCTTTGACAAGCTGTAACCAGAGAAGCTGTAACCAGATTTAATTTTTTGGCAGTCAACAAATCAATTAATAGACTAAATTGTATTCAATTTACATCCATTTTTTTTATTTCAGCAGTCAAAATATCTTTCTGTTCTGTACAATAAGTAAGTAGTGCTGTTAGATAGATAAATATTGTATATTAATAATTTTTTTAAAAAATTGTTGCATAATCAAAAGTCACATTCAGCAATGAAAGAACATTTTCCCACATTTTTCCCCCTTGTAGATTCCCCTGTAAAAATTCAAAAGACCCCTCCACTGTTATGCTTCTTCATCAGAACTGATTTTATATATTCTGTACCTCCGTGTTGATCCTGAAATTGTGCTTGAATGTGGTTAAAGGTGCTATAGATTTATCCAGACATCTAGGGGTGCCCCGTCACCTGAGTCGCTCTAAATCATCCCTGCCGCTAACAGTGACCCTGCAGCTCAGACGCAGCAAGTTTCAAGAGGGCAAGGTGTTAAATCAGTGGGGTTAGAATTTATCACACGTATGTGATTGTACATTACAGCACAAGTTCACACTGCTGTCACCAAGCCAAGCGTATAGTGCAGAGGCAAGGACGAGAAAGGTCAGGGGAAGAATCATGTCTTAAATAATGAGCTGTGGTGAGGAGGTTTTTGTTTTTGAGGTAACATATCTTTTTTAGTACACACTCTTTTATATGAGTCATCTTGGGAAGCAATATTTAACAAAAAGTAATAAATTTCAAATCTTTAATTATCTAATTGTACCAGTTTTCTTTAAGATACTTTACTTATACAGTCTCTCACCATAAATATAAATTATTAGTTGTAGCAAAGATCATGATTTGTTCATGAGAAAAAAATCGTTGTTTCTGTTTAATTATTCTCCAGACTTTCCTCCATGGCGCAGAGAGGTTAAATGTACAATGAACCTTCCTTGACTCATAGTGAGCTTTTGCAGCAGCTTCTCAAACCTTAACTACAGTTCATCTCTGACAGAAGCTCTCATTATTCCGCTCTTTGTACATTGCACACTGTGCACTTTAAAGGATAAACATCAAACACAACAATTTGTGAGTAGAACTGGGCATTCAATTGCAGGTTTCAACTAACAGTTATTTCATTATATTTTAAATTAATTAATGCCCATGAAATGTCTATGAAATGTCAATAAAGTACCCATCACAACGTCCCAGAGCCCAAGGTGACATCTCCAAAATTTCAACAGCCTGAAACCCAAAGATATTCAGCTCACAATGATATGTGACAAAGAAAACCAGCAAATTTTCTCATTTGAGATCCTGGAACCAGAAAGTTTTTAGCACTTTTTGATATTTTTGCTTGAAAAAATGATCAAGATAATTTTTCCTGATTATTTTTCTGTCAATCAACTCATTGATTGACAAATTATGTTCAAATTATTGATTTCAACCAAATTGTAATTCAAAACATTTAAGGTTTTTGTTTTCTGATGTAAAGCATAACAGAGGAGCACATCTCCTGTTTGTGTTTAACATTGAGTTAATGATTTTCTGTTCATATATCTGCCATATCATAACATGTATTGATATTATTAAAAGGCTCTTATATTGATGTCACCCAGCCTGAGGTGATAATGGGGGACACCACCTGTAACTGGTGAAGACATCAAACATCCATCGTGTTTGCTGTTTTAGATTAAATCTAGAGTTTTAGTTATAGATTAAATTTGTGCTCACGCTCAGTTTTCTGCTGTACATGAACATAGCCTGCAAATGAATTATTATTAAATTATACTTCAGTCCATCACATAGGAGTGTAACTGATCATTTAAAGAATGAGAGCAACAAGTAAGCTACAGGTTAGAGGTGAAAGAAAGAAATACTGTGATTAGAACATCTTTCAGGTTACTTGTATCCTGCAGCAGGCAACTCATTTCCAATTGTTTCCTCCTCCTCCTCCTCCTCCTCCTCCTCCCTGAGCTCCGGTCCACTTATGGCCCCCAGGCTCCCTCTGACATGTGCTCAGGACGTTACCATAGTGACAGACCCCCTCAGGCTGGAGAACTGGTTTTTACTCTCTGGTACTGGAACGGGTGGGGGGCGCTCGGCTCTGGTCAGATGGGAGGGGGTGGAGGCTGTGATACAATCAGCCTCATTAACATCTTTTATGGCCCTCCAGGGTTGTGGAGATGACCTGGCCGGCCAAATGAATGAAGTCAATCTACAATTTAGCAGATGCCTTTATCCAAAGCAACTTACATCTGAGAGTTAGAACAGCCATTGGGGGCAATGTGGGGTTCAGTGTCTTGCCCAAGGACACTTCGATATGCAGCCTACAGGGGCCAGAGATCAAACCACCGACCTTCCGATCAGTCTACCTTCTGAGCCACAGTTGCCCGCTCAATCTAGTTTGTTCCTTCGCACTTTTCCACAAGAGACACTGCTGACACCTACCAAGTACAGGAACATTTATTATCTCTATTTACAGACACGAGGAGTCTGTTTAATCATTTAACTTTCAGCTAATTCACAGACACTTGACATGAAAAAAGAAGAATTACTAAACAGAAAATATGATTCTGACGCATTAAACCTAAAACTTAAGCGCCTCATACACGGCACTTGCTTATATAACGTCACTCTAAGCTTGTTGGGCTAGGTGAAGAGAAGCTAAGAGTCCATTAAGCATATCTATAATTCACCTCACTCTTGCTCACTGGGTCACTTCAATGAGGCTTTTTGGGCTGCTAAAGCAGGAGGCTGTTGTGCTCTTTAGAAAGCCAAGAACTGCTGATGATTAAAAAGTTTATAATAGAATATGAACACGCATTAGAGGCATTCATTTAAAAAACTAAATTCTTATTTTATTGTTTTATTGAAAGACATCTTATGGCAGTCATCAAGTATGCATTTGGCACAAAAATCCCTATATAAACCTTTTTATCAAACATAGTCAAACATGGTTCAGTGAAGAAGGTCATGAAAGCAATATTTAACATTTTACTGTGGATTTCCAGTCCAACATGGAAACTGAATGGACCGTAACTGCCTCCCCAGTTGTACTGTATCTAATGCTGTTTGGCAGATAGTTCAGTGTATCACTCATGCCCTATTTGGCTTGTGTCTGCCTGTTGTCCTGTATGCATCTCGGAGTGTGTGTGCATTTGTTGTTCATGGGCAACTGTTCAGTAAATAGGGCAATTAAGTGTGAAAAGCAGAAAGGAGCTAGCATGTTCGTATCTCTTTGGTGAGGGAGATAATTTATGCTAATAACATCTCTACCGCTCAAGCTGCCCAAAAATGATAGCAGACCCTTTTGGCTTCAGAAGAATCTTTTCATCCTCTTGGAAGAAAAAAAAAGTGGTTTCTCAGCACCTTGCAAATAAGACAGCTGTGTGGTAGTGAATGAATCTCTCTCCCTCTCTTTCTGCCTTTCATCTCCAGATGATAATCTTTTCTCCTTCACTGTCTTGTATGGTGCATGTTTGTTCTTCATTTAGCCTGTGGAATACTTGAAACCTAGTTTCCCCTCCATCTCTCCCCCTGCTCTCTCTTATAGCCTTACGCCCTGCACAAAATCTTATCATCCTTTTTCCTGCAAGAGCCGTCATAGGAAGTTGCTGCACGTGTGAATGTATCACTGTAAATAGTATCCTATGCATGAGTGATGCTTCTTAATAACACTTAAACTCAAGTTCAGTATGCTGTTCATGTGGCATAAATTCCTCTATCATACTGAGGGGCACAGAGGCATTGGGTGGCTGTGGAGAGCAGGGGCCATGATGGCAGTTCAATAAATAACCTCAGTGAAAGTGGGAGCAATCAACCATATGAAATCTCTACCAGCTACCCAGTATCATGCTCAGCAAGAAGCTCTCATGTCAGCCACTGAGAACAAATGTGTCATCTTCCAAGTCTCAGATAATTTCTTTTGTGCACAGGAAAAAAGAAAGCCTGATTACAATGTGGGTTACAGTTTTAGAAATTTGTTTTTTAGAAAGCTTTCTGAGAGTTAGATGATTTGATACCACTCTCATGTCTTAACAGTAAATTTGAAGCCTCCACCTGCAACTGGTTAGCTTAGCTTAGCACAAACACTGGTAACAGAGGGAAACCGCTAGTCTCACTCTTGCAAAAGTAAACAAATCTGCCTACCAATACCTCCAAAGCTCGCTGATGTTGTTTCCATCCATATGAAAACCAAATTGTCAGAAGTACAATTTGCCATTTTACAGAAATCTAAAGGATTTCATTTAAGTCCCGCTTTTAGCTACACGTTGCTCATATATTCTGTGACTTTAAGCCTCCAATGACTGATATATAACAGAATAATTTGGCAACAAATCTTACCATGACCTTTTAAGTTGACATGGTGAACTCTTTAGCTGACAGTTAAAAGCAACCTCATTATTAATTTAGAGTCGCATTTGTGTCCACCTGATGAATATTTTTGGTCTCCACCAACTTCCTGAGGGAAATATCTGGCTCTTTGGTTCCTAAATGCTCCACTTCTAGTTGCTAACTTTGAGCAGAGCCAGAATAACTGTTTTTACCTGTTTTTCAGTTTTTAAGCTAAGATAAGTTAGCCAGCTGCTGGTCGTAGATTTATACTGTGTACAAACATTTGAGTGGCACCAATCTTCTTATGCATATAAGCATATTTCCAATATGCCAATTTTTTCCTTTACTGGAATAAGGTTGCTGTGGAAGAAGAGTACTTCTTTATGGTTCTCTTGTCTCCCAAATGTTATTTTCTATTTCAAAAGCAACCTATGATAGCTTAATTCACAGCCAAAGTCATTCATAAGTGTTTCAGTGTGTTCCTTGCACTTTCATTTTCTAATGCTGCAATTAAACCTTAACTATAATAGTCATCATCACACCTTGCTCTGATTTATTGAGAAATAATTGTTCAGATAATCTTAGTCTACATTAATTGGGTTAATTAATCACCACTGTGTCCTTGCCCTCCCTTCCTCAAATACAGGCATCGTAGGTCTTTTCACATTATGTTCCATCACAAAGGTCAGAGCAGTGGGTAATAGACTGTCGTATCCAATTTGTACTTCCACGCAAAGGAAGAGCAAATGCATTAGTGAGATGGTATCAGCGTGTTTAAAATTAGACAACAAATGGACAGATTTGCATGCATGTAGCATGGGTGGAGCAGCCCAGCAGAAAGATTACTCACTGTTGTGTGCAGTAGCAGCAGCAAGTCTGGAAAACAATTACACACCAGATACTCATTTTCTTTCTGAGGATTCACTACACCTGTTTGCAGCCAAGGGGACAAACAAAGGGACCAGTTCCTGACAGCACAGGACAGTGGGGTTTCATGAAAAAAATATAAGAAATCTGCAACTGAACAAATTTTCCACCAGGCAACATCGAAACAGGCATTTTCCTCTTATGTGTTTTTCCTACCGGTGCATGTCAGAGAGGTGAGATCAATTTCCACAGGATTAGGCTGCCTGGGGAAAATGATTGCTTTTTCTAATACTTAGTAACAATTTTTCAATTTCCTGTGGTCTTTGTTACCCTCAACATTTTTGCAAATGAGCAAAACAGAGGCAAGCAGTGTTGCTGCTCTACGAACTTCACCTTGGGACCAAGCATCATTTGCATATATATTGAGAGCATACGTTTTTGGTTTATAATAGTCACCATTCTGGGGTGGGGGCGGGGAACTGGGGGCGGCTGGCAGGCATTCTGTCACCTGTTATGAGGCCCTTGTCCATGAACATCCCTGGGAGACGAATGCAGGCGATAATTACGGTGCTGGGACTAAACTGGTGTTGCGCTCTCCCTTCACACATTGTTTCAAATCTGAAGACAAAAAGTAAAACAAAAACAGCTGCAGGGCACGTCTTTGTTTCCAAGCTCCCTGAGGTTTTCAGGAGGCTACAAAATTCACAGAAAATGAAATTAATCTATGGGCACAGCACTGATCCTGTGGTGATTACAGTTTGAGCCTAATAAATCCACACGTTCCACTCCTTGCACTTTCACAGTGTGCAGAGGCTAACTACATTCAGGCAGAATCAGAGGAGATGCACTGCAGATGGTCACATGACAAATGGCTATATTGCCCCGTTATGGAGATTTGAATCATAATTGAGTGCCTCTACAGTGATGTGTGCACTTGGTATGACTCACAGTGAGTCTTTTGCCAGAGGACAGATGAGCTCTGTTGCTTCTACTTCAATCTGCCGACGCGTATTTAGATTTCACCTCAAATCTTTTAAAACCAGCCTCAGTATTTCTGTTCTTCTGGAATATTTGTGCAAGATTTACATCTAAATAAAGAAAAGATTTACCAGGAGGAAAAATTTTAACATGGAATACTAAATCCCACTTAAGAGAAAAATGTAATTTCCCAGTTGTGAAATGTGTCTGTTATCAGTTTTATTGGCTATCTGAAGTTGAATAAAGAGTAATGTGAGCATGCACGCTTGCACACTGATGCATGTGCACTACGCATCACTGCTTTTGTGTGTGTTGAGCGCTTTTCAAAGGGCAATGCTTTTGTGCAGGCACAGATGATGCAGCTGGCAGAAGCATGACTATTGCTGGAAGCACGTCCACATTGGCACACTTACAGAAAGCCCTGGCTCCTGGGTCACATTTTATATAGGCTGCATAAAGGCTGCCTGCCCGTCTGCTGTCTGGCCCATCGATAACGGCTGTGATGCACACAGGACTTTAAAGTGCTGGGACAATTTGAGTCTGTCTTTTCTTAGGTCTAGAGCTATAATTTGTCTGTTGATTGACAGATAAGTCAATCAACAGAAAATTAATCTACAACTATATTAATAATCAATGAATTGATATTTTCCAAATTAAAATGCCAAAAACTAAGGCGTCAACTTGGGTACTAAGCGTTAAATTGTGACCATGAAAAATGGTCCCAGTCAGTCGAGTAACTGAGAAAATATTTGTCAGATTAAGTGATAGTTAAAGTAGTCCTTAGTTGCAGTCCTGCTTCAGTCATAATCAATCATTTCTCACATACTCTTCTAGGTTTATCATTTCTCCTGTGTGGCTAATCCCCTGTATGAGGTGTGAAAGTGTTTTTGTGTAAAATAGCAGATAGCATCACACTAAATGTTACAAGATGCAATTACAAGCCCATCAATCTCAGAATGACCAAAAAAGATATTCTACAAGATAAAATCATCAGGCACTTCTCATTTACATTCGTACTTCAAAAGTTCAGTTAGGTTGCTTTATTTTGTTATTCAGAGTTTCTACTCAGTACTCCAAATTAAGCACTGTAATCCTGTAACAGGTTCAGTCATGTTTCCCATGTAAAGATGACTCCATTTATTCTTTAATTGCCTGATAAATTAACCAGCACAGACACCTGTCAAAACAGCAGACAATCTCTGTGAATTCACCTCCCAACAGGCTCATCTTGGTGGGCTAAGTTGGTAATGACAACTCCCCAAGTCTGTCCCCTCAGGCTGAAGGATGAGAGCACTGGAGAGTTCTCTTTTCCTATCCATCCCTATTAGGATAATGCATCAAATAGACATTTTAATTTGAAGTTCATTTTCTCCTCAAGGCTCTGTAAATGTCTGCGAGCACGCGTGCTGGAAGAGATAACCTCTTTTTGTGTCCTAATGAAATGTTCGCTTATCATTTACTACAGTTTGGCTTTGCGGAAGAGTGTAAATTCTGGATATTCCAGTGGCTCTTTTGAAACTAGGTAGCTCCCAAAAACACAAAAACAATAAATCCTGATGTTTCATTCATAGAGCTCCTCCTCCAACCTGACTAAAAACAAAACCGTAGATGACTCATTGATTTCCACAAACAAACCAAATTGCCAGGAGTGGTGCACGCCAGTGTGACTCTGAGGAAACCTCATCACTCAGCAGTTATATTGTTGTGCACCCAATGACCTCCTTTTTTGAGCCTAGCTAGTGTGACGATAACGTGCGTGAAATGAGCGCCGAGGCCTGCCAGCGGTGCCTGAGCCCTAGTAGGGCCCGACACCTGCCTGCGCTCAGCTGTTCCTGCCACGCTTGACCGCATGTGGCTAATAAACAGACCTGTCCTTATCACTGGAACTCCATTAACGACGGTCGCAGTCACCTGAATCCCTCGCTGGGGCGACAGCAAATTACAAGGCAAATGTAATGGGTTTTGCTATATTGCCACACACTGAGATAGTGAATTACACCAAAGGCCTGATGTTATTACATGTCCCCAGGACACTGGCTCTGTGTTTTATGATGACTACAGTGAAAACCAGGTCAGTGCTCAAATTGTCATGGTCTTCGCCTCCATTGCTCCAGTTCTATCTGTCATGTCCATTCAAAGAGGGAACAAAGGCATCCAGCAGGTCGTACACTTCACATGTTAGCCAGTGTTGAACACTTCAGACAAATGTCTCAGTCACACATACGTGAAAGTGCTCTCTTCACTATTATTTCTATAAGGTGGCAACAGTTTTTTGAAAGGGATACAGAAGCAAACTGATTAATAAGGTTGCCATGCACTGCGATCCTGGTAATCTTAAGGTGCTCTTGAACATAAGAAAAAACCTGATGACATGAAAGGACACTGTTAACAGTTAATCAGGCTTTATTATTGTTTTAAAAAAAAAAATCACAGACCAGTTTGACCTTAAGGCTCAGTCACACCAGCATTCAAAATGGCAACATTTAATGGTGAAATCAGTTAATTTCAGTGAAGTCACCGCAACTTGTGGATCTGCTAGCAGGGGGCAAAGTAAATCAGCACACATTTTTTGTCTAGTTCAACTTTGGTGAACTTGACACTGAAATAGTTAGCAAGCTAGCTGGCTCAGAGAGCTTTTCCCCCTTAGAAAATAAAACTCTGTATTGATTGAAATGATGTACAATCCTTTGAACAAAATGTGAGGGGGATAAACAACACAGTACAGAGAAAATAGAACCATAGCCAAACCAGAATTTCTGAGTTCTGTTCTGTCCAGAAGTGAGAAAACCTGATTCAAAAATTTACGTACACATTAGTGTCCTGGTTTTGAGCCATATGATGTTTTTGACTGTATTCTGGCTATAGCATTTCATGGAAGATGGAAGATGAATTTATATATTATAATTATATATAATTTATATATTTATATCCCTGTATACATGATCATTAATAGTATCCAGGTTTTGGATCGTCTGCCTGCAGGTGTGTCAAGATTTCTCACCATCTCAGTCACTATGAGATGGTTCAGAAAGCTAATTAAGGTGTTTACATGCCACAGTATCCTAGTTTCCATTGAAGTAATCCAGGTAGTACAACCCTGATGCAAAAAATGTTGGGATGCTGTGTAAAACAAACAAAAAACCAAAATGTAATCATTCACATATGAATTATGATTACAAAGTGTTCCTGAGCCCATGTACTAATATCCTTTATACAATCATGTGTTTGACAAAGTGGTGAACCTCTCTCCATTCTTGCTTGTGAATGACTGAGTCTTTCCAGGATGAACCTTTCATACCCAATCATGATACTATCACCTGTTACCAATGAACCTGTTTACCTGTGGACTGGTCCAAACAGGTGTTTTTGGATCAGTCCACAGCTTTCACAGTCTTTTGTTGCTCCTGTCCCAACTTGTTTGAAACATGTTGCTGCCATCAAATTCAGAATAATCATATATTTACAAAAATCAATTAAGTTGATTAGGCAAGACTTTACATATTATTGTACTCTTTTCAACTGAGTATATATATATGGTATATATAGTTTATATGTTCTATCAAAATCACAGTAGTCCTGGCCATATGGTACTTTTTTAAATTGTAGAGGTTAAAATAGAATTTGAAATAACAAAAAACAATAGAATCAAACTTTTATCCATTGCTTCTTCTATTCAATATTTCTTTGCACTGTTTCCTGCAGCCTGTAGGTATTAAATGCAGCCTCTCTGTGGTCCACAGAAAAAAGGGGGGGCATGTAACAGAAACAATCAAAGGCAAGGCATTTGGTTTTGATTATTGAACCCTGTATCTTTTCTCTGGCCATACATCTTCCTCTGCCAGGCCTCCCAGGGGCTTCAGGACATCCAACACCACAGGCCTCTAGAGAAGGAGGCAGGGACAATGGTACCTTCAGGTCCCTATCCAGGCTCAAGAGATACCACTGAGGCCTCATTGACAAATTGTCCTTGTCGGGCCGCATGAGAGAGTGGGGATTGCAGTAATTGCATATTTCCCTCTAATTGCATTTGTCACATGTGGGGTCTGCTGCTGTGGAGCCAGGTCTGAGCCCTTCTCAGTGATGTGTTAAACCAAACAGCTGAACTCTCACCTGCACCACGAGAAGGGGATGTGCAAGAAGAGGCCTGCAAAGAGGGCAATAAATTATGCAGTGGCACAAAACATCAGCAGAGCAGCAGTGGAGTCAGGGCAAAGAGACTACTGCCAGACTCAGACACACTGCAGGTCCATTAAAGCCTCCTATGTGGTCATGAAGGAGTTGACTCAGTGGTGCTGTTTAAGGACAATCAAGGGCTTCCATCACCTGACATGAAGCTCAAAATAATAATCACGATCTTTCAATGTATTTTCAACTAGAGCTGTAAAACAATTATTGTCATAATCAATTAATCTGCCAATTATTTTCTCAATTAATTGTTTGTGGACTTGTTTTGTAAAATGAGAAATCAGAAAATAGTGAGTATAATATCTCAGACTTCAAGATGATGTCTTTCAAATACCTTGTTTTGTCCAATCAACAGTCCAAAACCCAAAGATAGCAACTCTGCACTTTTGAGAGGTTGGAACCAGCTAATGTTGAAAAATGACTATTGTCAACAATTGTCAAAATAGTGTCCGATAAATTTCCTCTTGGTCTACTCATCGTTTCAGCTCTATTTCCAGCCCCGTATTGTATGTTTCTGCCCTGTTTTCCTGCTTCAGCAAAGTTTCATGGGGTGGGTTAAGGAGGGGGCAATAATAACAAGCAGCTCTCATCTTGGCTTCTGGTGCCTCGTGATATGCGGCCAGGCTGCTGCATTATACAGAGGGGTTGTACAACTACATTTTAATCCACTCGTGTTTCTGGCATGATAAAAGGATTCTCTCCATCTCTTTCTGTTTAATTCACACCATCATCAATCAAATGTGTCCCTGCCTCCCACCCTCCCCTCCTCCTGGGTTTTGGGGGTCTGCAGCAGATAGGTTGGGGGTCCCCTGAGGGGGTTAGGGACATGACGGACTGGTCACAGATGCCACAGAAATTAAAATGCAAGAGTCTGTGCAAGGTGTTACGTTTCTCAGACATGCTCATTTGCAGTAATATCTGAGCAACATAAGGAGGCTTATCTGTGATTCCACATACGACTCTCACAAGATTATGTGAATATGATTAAAAAAACACGCTATTTGGACGTGCTATCTACATAGTGTGGCTACAAGTGTGGAAGATTTCCTGTGTGGTAGATACACAGTTTTTGTCTTCCACCATTGTCTGCACATGACAGCCGCCACAGGCTACTTAGTAATGAATATGTGCCTGTAGCATGTGTGCTGTGTAGAGCCTATGAATAGAGTAAATATGCACATCTCTGCACAACAGGTCAGCTTCTGAACACAGATAGAAGAGAATATGATCAACGACAGAATGAGCTCCTGAAACTACAAAGGAATTATATATAAACAACTGCTCAGTCTGTGACTAAAGTGTCACGTGATGATGTCTGATATGCCAGCAAACCCTTTTTGTCTAAATAAGGCTACAGTTCTGTGTTCTTCATTGTCTTTCATAGATATCCATAAACCTCTGATGGTAGCTCTCTTTATGTGACACATGAATAGACTCTCCTCTGACAGGTAATACAGGCTGTAACAAAAATAGCATGTCTGTAAAAAGCCTATTTCATGACATTTTTATGAAAGTAAAGCATTTTTAGCAGATTTGTTAATGTAACATGGTCACCGCTGAGTGGTAATATTATTTAATCTCAAAGTAGAGCACAGTATAAGTTTGATTTTTATAAATGCTAAGCAATAAATAAAGAATAATCTTTATTTGTATAGCAGAAATTACAAAGTGCTTTACAGGGAAAGAAATCACATACTAAGTCATATAGCTTGTTTTCAGAAATGATTTAAAAGAGGATACTGATTTTGCCAGTCTGAGTTCGTCAGGCAGGTTGTTCCAGACTTGAGGTGTCCCGATGGCAAATACTTGGTCCTCTTCAGTCTTATGCCCTGTTCAGACTGCATGATATTTTTGTCTATGAGTGTGTCAGATTAGGGAATTATAGAGTCATAAATTCTTGTCCTGTCTTGGTCAAGAGACATGACAGACTACACGTTGCTCCCTGACCAATCATTGTTTGCCATCTTTTACAACGTTGATGTCACCTGGAAGCTAGGGATCACCCAAAAAAGAAAGAAAAGGCGATGATGAACTTTCCTCTGTTTCCCCATTGCAGCACCAAGAACGTCACCCCTCTTTTGTTTTGCCATGTTTACAGTTTTGTATGGAAGAGTGTTCTGTGCTCCTACTGGTCTCTGCTCGGAACATTTTGTGGAATTCATTATGAAAGGCAAAAAAATTCTAACATGCTGGTCAGGTGCCGCATCGGTTGCTGCCCACTGACACACTACACACGATAAAATGATGAAGTGTCATGCCCGACGCCCATTGTCGTTCGGTCCCAACCTGACCCTGACACTCTGCATCTGGTGGATTGGGCTATAATCGGGCTGATATTGTGTAGTCTGAACCTGGTTTTAGACATTGATATAGTAACAGCCAAAAGGTTTCAACAATGACCTCAGACTGTGCAGGTTGAAGACCTCTACATCCAGAATTTGAATTGACTCACTTTGTTGTTCCATAAATTTCCTCAGTCTATCTTGTTTCTGTAGGCATTGCACTGAGGCTGCAGCTTACTTGGCCTTTCATAACACGTAAAGCACTTGTATGCTGTCAACATTTTATCTGTATGAAGGTGATACACCTGTACTATGTGGCATTTTTGAAAGGACAAAGGATACACACATGCATGCTGTGGTTATTTAGTTCTGCAGGCTGGTTTTCAGCAGGTGGCCAGTGCTGGAAGAGAAGAAAGTAAATGTCTCATCTTCCCCTCTACAATTCTTTTTGAACAGTCCAATTTGAACAAAGAATTAAGTGTCCATCCTTAATCATAGGCTAATCTTATTAGATTTAGGCAAGTGGTTCCCAAAAGTCAATACAGCAATAATTTAATCAGAGAATGTCATCACAGTTTCTGGAGGAAAATAGAGAGCTCACAGACAAGGTCTTGAACAATTTGCTTTCAGCTGATCCCCTCTGTGCACAACAGACTGAGTTTGAAGACACTCAGTGGGTTTACAGTGTTTGTGTTAATAGTGAAATAAATCTGTTTAGAATAAAAGAGAAGATGGCAATGTTGCAGTCAAAGAACTTCAGACAGTTAGAACTGATGCTAAATTTGCTGGATGACTCAAATTAAAGTGAGGAATGAGTGAGTGTAATATTCTATATATACATAATGACAGCAGATTTAGAGTAACAAGTAACAGCAATTTGTTTTCAATTCTTTTAAAGTGTGTTAAAATGGTTCTGGCTGAAATGGGTTCAGGATACTTTTATCATGAAATGTGAATTGGAATCATGTTATATAAATTTTGTATTATTAATTAATGTCAGTGAAACACTCATTGCATTCATTATATATGTTCAGTGAAACACAAATTAAAGACCTGTTCCATTTGTGTTACAAGTTTTAATAAATTCATCATCTCCGACAGCCACTTTATATTGTATTAGTCAAAGACATGTAACATAAAGTTAGTGTGATTCACCAACATGGCTCCTGCTTTCTCCTAGTGTGACTGCAGCCTACTTCATAGTTGTATTTAGTAGTTTTGTGGGACAAAAGCATAAATATTTTATCGAGAGTAAATAATTCAATACCTGTGTATTCCTCCTGTGGTTCACTACCAGCTCTGATCCAGTCACTTCAAGACATCTTTTGTGGATCGAGAGCCCTTCAGCCTAAATGACACTTGGCCAAATAGCACTTAAGTACATGCTCAATATTTTAACAGGGCCAGGCAAGGAAGCTGTGGAGTGGTTGAGCTGTTCCTGCAAAGTAGAACAGGTGGATTGTTTTTTTTTTGGTGTAGAGGCACAAGCATAAAGCTATTATTTAGTGGCTGTAGAGCTTCTCTGCTCAGGTCTAATAATTGACTTGGAAGTTGAAGTGAACTTAGAGTGCTGTGATATTGTAAAACAAGGAGCTGCTTATTATCATTGTAGATTAAAGCTGCCAGTATTGTAGATTTTTCTTACTGTCACCAAATCCCACAAAAAGACAAAAACCAAGAACATGTTAGTCTTCTTCAATGCAAGAACTTTATTTGTCTTGTAATATAAAATAAAGACTTAAGCACAGTTGGACATACTGTTCACCGCCATAAGTTTTTTTAGGCAACAATGGAGCTCTATGACACAGAGGAAGAAGATATATCAGGCTTTGGATACACAGTCAATATTTCTAATGAGGATCAATTCAGTGTTGGTTTTTGGCTTTTTATGAGATTTGATGATAAAAAAAACTATATATTGAATATCTCCAGTCATACCCTTAGATAAAGAAGAAATGCAACTGGTAGCCAGGTTAAAGGATTTGTTTAAAAAAAATACAGTTTATGTCATTGGTTCTTTTTCTGCTGCATTTGCAAGTTCTGGTAATCAAATTTACCAGACTGTTTTCTGAACTAAACCCGGATATGTGTTAAAATGGCCATTGAAGAAGCTCTGATTAATGCCCTGTTGATGAGAAAATTAACTTATATACACTTCATTATAAACCCGGCAGACCTCAAGGACCTACACTTTTATGAAGCTGGGACCAGATGTCATCCAGCCACAGCCCCAATTAATCTTCGGGCCTTGTAACACGCCCCTAGAAACAAAAAAAACCCTGATTGGGTGTGGAGGGCAGAGACAGTGAGTAGAAAGCGAGGGTGAGAGATGCTATCCGGGGAGCAGCCGGCCCTGGCGAGTCTGCAGAGGGTAAGATAAGGGTGGGGGGGGGGGGTTGGGTCTCAGAGAGGAGGCTGAGGTTATTCATTGCACTGCCGTGAAAGCTTGAGAAGATTACCCAGAGCCTGGTTGGCAGTGATACAAGGGGGACAGGCAGAGGGGGCCCCCCTCTCACCCCTTTGTTCCCCATCCATCTGCTTGAATCTCACAATGGCTCATCAGGACCAAGTAGGGCGGAGGGGTGGAGCAGCACAGGCTTGCAGAATGGGAGGAAGTGAGCGGGTGGGGTGGGCTGAATGGAGGGGGCAACCTGCAAGACATTGGGAGGTAATGCAAGGCAGCGTAGGGAGAGTGAAGCTAAAAAGGAAGGAGAGATAGTCCAGGACGGGGAATGAATCCTGGAGCACGCTGCTTGTTGAGATTGAATGAATGGTGCTGCAGCTGACAAGCTCTGACAGACTACATTGGGAAAGGCCAGGGAGGCGGGTGTTCACATTGTTATTTTCTGGGAGGTAATGGGCTGGCAGCTCCTCTTCACTCTGAATAATCAGTACTTTGGTTAGACTCAGACACCACTTCAAACCATGATAAATACACCACTCCAAACCCTTGCCACGAAGAGGATAGCATTTGTCTCTAAATGCCTTGACCACCATATTTATCTTGTTGAGGAATGATCAGATGATGAAGGGTGCTTTCTTCCATTACGCAGGTAATTATAGGTGTTTTTACACAGGAAGAACGTCAGCAGCAGTTTACCTTTACAACAGGGGGACTTATGCTAGTCCCACTGCACTGATGGTGATGAGGGATGGTTTTAATGGTGAAATAGATCCAGCTTATTCTTGCCTACCAAGGAAATGTTTATGCACAAATACAGTGAATGCATTATCGTGCATGTTATAATGCGCAATGTTATAATTATTTATTCAACATGATAATATTTCACCATAAGCTGCCACTGTAATTGATGATTCACTGCATACATTTCAGAATGGAGGACTGCTGTAAGCCTTTCTCAGGGAAAGGATGGCAGGTTTTTTTTTATTCAGAGTGTAGCAGGTTCTATTAATGGCAGTTCATCATAGTGCAACATTTACTACTCTTTTTTCACCTTCATAGTCCCAAGAATGAGCACAACAGTGTTTCTGCATCACAAAAATATGTACATTTCCTGCTAAATGCTGCAATGCTACTGGAAGCCTGTGGATAATGTTTGACAGATTTAGTTAGAAAAGGATGTATTGTTTTAGGCATCCCATCAAACCAGGTTTGATTTTCTCACCGTGTTGCTTCAGCCTGAAAAACTGACACTTGGGTCAACCCATCTTTTGATTGTTCTCAGTGTAACTAGTTGTGTAACTGTATGAACAGCTAGAGGCTATTACACTGCTGAATATGAATAGCAGACCAATTACTTTGGCCCAGATGGAGGTGCATGCTCCTTGGAGAACACCCTATCCTCCACTAAGACCCATATGTGCACGCACGTACACACACACATACACACACACACACACACACACACTCAAGACCCTGTACTCTCTTGGTGGTGAATGTAAGGGGACATGAAGAGGGCTAATGAGGTGAATTTCGACCTGATATCACGTGTTGACAACATTTTGGATCAACTGATGCTTCCTTGCTATATTTGACATTTTTGATTGTCATCTAATTGCTTAGCAGGGACAGATGACACTCAGCAAAAATTGTCATTTTAATACATCCAAACCTCAGAGGAGACAAGCGCACTGTTTAAGCATTTCAGCTGACCAAAAATTGGGTGAATGAATGCTGCCGTTGAAACCCTCTCCGTCCCAGAGGAGCTTTTACTGGGACGTTCCCAAAAGAATCCTCTCTCAAACCAAGCCAGTGTAGCTGGCGCTCACACACACAGTGGACATATGGCCAATCTCCCATCGTCTGCTGTGCTATTTACGGCTCAGTAGCCTGTCATTTGTTTTGCCTCTCAGAAACCAGTATGACACCTGTTTGAATTCTCAATAAAAGGCTTTTTTTATGTCTGGGAGAAGGCTGTTGTCACATAATCTTTTTCTCTACATCACTAATGATTGGTACTGTGTTTTCTCATGAGATTGACAGTAATGTTTCTGTTTTTGTTGATGAAAATGTGTTCTCACAGTGATTGTCGAGTCATCTGTCAAAAGTCAAAGAATTATTGAGGCGTCCATGTGCATTTGGACCTTGGACTTTGGAAGCTGTGCTCCATTTTCTTTACATACTGACAGCATACTATAGCCAAAATTTCATTTTCACTGGCACTAACTGCTCAGGTGCAGTTACACCAATGTGTGGCCAATGATCTCATCTTCTGGCTACACTACCTACTTAATGTTTGACTCCTATCTCAACATGAGATATGAGCAAAGGGTGAGGAAATTTTTTTAATTAGAAATACTATTCAAATACTGTGCAATATTTATCTTCCACCTCTTGCCCAGTTGAGCAGGGGGTCTGTGATTCAGCATATGATAAGAACGTATACATAATGGATGGAAATTTGGCATGGTCGGGTTAACATAGGTGCTGATGGCTTTCTCAGCACCATCATGTGATTTTTAGGTTGTTGCTTAAGTAAGAGCTTAACTACTAATACTTGAAGTCAAAGTGAAACAGCGATTAGAGCATCTTTATCTTCTGTAATGTGACATATTTCTGAGTGAAGTGGAATATACATCTACAATGTCTGACCTACGATATTGTGACCTAGTTTCACATTTGATTGGATAAGTTTATGTCCACGAAAAGTGCAGTCATCAGGAAGAGAAAAGAGAGGCGTATTCATATATAAATAGTCAACAGGACTCTTTGACATACATTTGGCATAAACCAAGACATAACTAAACCATTAACACAGGATTACAATTTGGAATATCTGTTTTTCATGTCATTGTCTTTGGTCTATTGTTTTGTTTGTTTGCTTAGTTTTACTCCTAAATGCCACAAATTTTATAATACCTACATGGCATCTTGTATTAAATACAAGCAAAGACAGCAGTAAAACTGTATTTGCTTAAGACAACAATAATTCCTGCAGATTTGAGCTTTACTCAACAAAGTCTGTAATTTGCATCAGATTTTAATTAGTATGTGATATTGTTATGCAAATGTTCCGAATTTTAATTTCAGGTAATGCATTTGTTGTATTTGTTGCACAACCAGAGGACCCTGAGGCGATAGCTTCTGTATTATTTCTGGGAATTTGAGTCGTTTAGCAACAATCAAAGGTCAGAAACCTACAGTTGTTTATGCTTGTTCCAGTATTTTAAGACTTTGCATATCTAAAGTCTTGGCACCATCGAGCATTTAAACCTCCATGTAGGGAAATAAAACATTAACACTTTATTTTACGGGTCACTAATTTAATTTTAATTTCCTTAGAATTTTCCTGGAGAAAACAACATAATTTGGTAGTACTTATAGGAAAAGTTGAGAATTTGTTTTATTTAGAGGAATTTATGTGCAGTTATTGATATTGTTGTAATAACTGTTTGAGTATAACTTGAAGAAAATATAATTTAACAGCTAGGTTGATATATTTAATCTAAAAAATATTAACATTTTAAAGAGTGTCTTTCTGCTGTGACCTCAGTATTTGTAAAATAGTGCATACAGCCCTGCATACAGTCTGTATGCCTGTAGATAGTTCTTCACTGTGACAGTATGCACATTTGTAATGGACTCACAGTGGGTCGTAGTATGTAACATTTTCTCTGTGACATTTGCTGAGTTTGGGTCTCTACTAACCTGAAATGCATCAATCCAGTATGATACAATCATGAACAGACGCTGAAGAAATGAATCATCCTTAACCTTAAACTTACACACCTGAACAATAACAGGAAAACACAGTTCACGGTTTCACTTTCTGTGTTTGTAATGATCTTTCTTCATTAATTTGACAGCATGTGTCTGCTCTGAGATCAAAGGTTGTTTCCAGAGCAAAACAGATGTTTGCTCAGAGCTCTGTGGACCATAGGAGGCAAATCCACCAGGCCTAGGGGGCTTGTGTGCCCTGGATGCGGAAGCATCTTTTGTAACTGTGCTGAAATGCCATTCCTCCTCCACCAGCTATGAATGCAGGAGACAGCCACAGGCATGATGCTCCTCATAGAACGAAAGGACAAAATATACTCAGGAATAAAGATTAGTGTTAGAAATAAGGATAAATAGATGGAAGGAAAGAGGTGTTGTACAAATAGTGTATCTTGACCATTTTTTGCTATTGTGTGCCATGCTGTAACGGGAACGGGGTTGGACTCATTTGCAACACACTAGATTCAGAGATTGTTGGTAATGTCCTTTTATTTTGGAACAACACACATCTTCTGATTGATAAACACCAAACTCACAGAATGATGGTAACCATGCAGAGACTATCTCTGAGCCACAGGGAAACAGCAGACAGACACGGAGACAGGCAGACAAAAAAAAACAAGAACACGGAGGCAGATTGAGAGCAAAAGGCTGAGTTGAATTCCAAGATACAACAAGGCAGGTCTTTCCAATGCAGGCAGATATGGCAACGGAGAAGTAGTCCAAGGAACATTGCTGGAGAGTCTTGGCATGATGCAGAGAGAATCTGGCAAAGTGAGAGTGCAGTGGAGTGGCTTATATAAAGTGCTGATTGGTAACTGAAAACAGCTGGGTGCACAGGTGAGATGACGAGGTGGGAGTGGCTGGCAGGTGAGGTGAGGTGAGGCAGAGTGAGTGGGAAAATACTGAATACTTGAATGTAGAATTATGGCAGACAGAACAGAGACCAGAACATAGAACTAGAACAGACAGAACTAGGACTACAACATAATAGAGACTACAACAGAACAGAGACAGAGAACTAAGACAGATCTTAACAGAAACTAAGACAGAAAGAGTGAACTAAGAAGAAGGACTGGACTAAGACAAAAAGAGGCACCAGGACTGAACAGAAACTAAAGCAAAGCTGAACTATGACTAAGAGGGGAAGAACTGAGATGAGGAAGAACTGAGACAGAGCAGGACTGTGGCAGACAGAATGGGACACCATGCTATGCCATGCTAGCAGCTCTGTGAGGCTGTACATAGGCACAGCAGGGCTTTGAGTTGAATGCAAATATTTGCTAATTGGCACTAAACACAAAGTACAGCAGATACTCATATAAGGGTTTTTGATGTGAAATCACTACAGAAACCAATTATTGTTGGAAAAATTGATCTGTTTAATGATCCGACAATGCTATGGTTAATTGGTTAGGTTTAGGGAAGCTGTGGTTTGGGCTGAAATGACTGCTTTGTTAAGGTTAGGAAACCCTTCATCACAGAATAATAACTGCTTGGTCCAGGTCAGGAAACAGCCGTAGTCATTGGTAAAAACACCAACGTTGAGTGTTAGTAGAAAGCAGTAAACGAACTGAGGTCTCGTGTGTTCAAGTCCAATGTTTTGTTGACCCATCCATCCACCCCTCAACCTCTGCAGAATTTTTTTGGCTCTGTAACGTCACACTTTGTCCTTCTTTGCTCCAGATGGACACCGGGTCTTTGTTGGATGTAAACAAACTTTGGTTTTATTGCTCTTCTTAGAAGAATAATCTTGTTTTGCAGTTCATGATCCAAAGCAATGGGCAAATTAAACGTTTGAACTGATGATGGTGCTAGATAAAATGTTGAGGGATCACCAAATTTTTACAATTGATCCTCGGGGCAACATGAATGTCTGTACCCAATATTGTGTCAATCCATCCAGTAGTTGTTGTGATAGTCACACAAACCACCAATGTCAACTTTGATGTGGCACCAATCCATCAAGTAGACCCTGGGATGTTTTACAAAATAAGTGGAAACTTTGACCTGCTGGTGGCACTAGAGTAAAGGTCAGGATCAGCGTAGTAATTAGGATTCATCCTCTGGGGATCATTAATGTCTGTACAAAATTTCATGGTAACCCATGTAATAGTTTTTGGCATATTACAATCTGAAGCAAAGTGCTGGATCGACTGTTGCCGTTACTAAAAAGTGCCTCAACAACCAACAAACCATCTTGATCTGCAGAACTTTTATTGGTGATGATGAGCAGATCCATACTGAGCAAAGCTTCCTCTCCTCCCCTCTATTTCCTGTGCGATTGGATGATCATGTGGCCACCAACACAGGAGACATACTGTAGCACTACCTGTTATGAAGGGAACAGGATGCAACGATCAGGTTTAGAGTGTCACTCTCAGGCCACAGAGTGCTGAGTCAGTCGTCACTGACAAGGTCTCCTCGCCCTGCTTTCACCCTGACAGCTGAATTATTCATTAAAGGAGAGGAAAGCACAGGGGACCCTGTTAATTTCTCAATGGGATTGTTGGCTGTCCTCACAGTAGGCCGTCCAATGAAAAGACAAGCTCAGAGGGTTGGTTCTAAATGATCTGTGAGTATTTTACTCAATATATTTATGAAATGGACATCGGCCGCTATCCGCACAATTAAAAGGGCTCTCAGTGACTCATTGACTTGTGGCAGAGCGGACAGATCTTGTGTTTCCTGAACCCATATGGCATTAGCTGCTTTCAAGGACAGTGAACGGTGATGTGTGGGAGTCTGAATCAGACCCTCACAGATTTATTGAGTGCACTCACACCATCGGATACATCCTGCAGCAGCTCGAGTTGTTTTAAAGGTTGGGGACTTTGCCAGTTGTCGTCATCAAAGAGAGTGTCTCCGTGTTCGTGTCCTTTTGTAACTGGCACCAAGCCAGTGAGGCATGCAGAGGTTAACTTAGCATATGACATTCTCTCCAGCACTGAATCCCCATAATAAACTAAGCCATGTTAAAGCGAGAGCACACAAGGAGAGAGGGCACTGGTTTGAACGTGACACATGCTGTTTTTCATCTCCACCTCATCTACGTACGTACGTACAGAGCAGCAGTGCAGGCTTGAGAAAGATCAATAATCTGTATGAGATAATGAAATAAATCATTAAGGCTTAAAGACAACAACAGGTTAGTACTGAACAACCAGCAAGTCCTCTGATACCAGTTAAAAGGAAATACAAAATCAAAATTTCACACTGCAAATTAAATGTTTTTAATCACAGCTGAGAGAATGAAAGCAACAAAGTAACAGTACAACACATTTGTCTTTTCTATTATCAATTATTTATCAGTGTCTTTTATATTCTGTACAACAAATATGACCAGATGCAACACAAAACAGCCGTGAATCAAGTTACATATAGCACATCCATCAGAAAGGTTCAATATTTACAAGGTCAGTGGTATCAAAAATCATATTGCCACAAGCTCTTTGGAGACAGATATTCTTTACTGTAATGCACAGCACAGATACATTATGGCCTGTCAGACTCACCCAGTAAAGGAAAAGTTTGAGCTTTTACCCTTGAGATAATGGCTTAAAAGACTCAGAATGAAAAGTTTATAAGTGTCCTTAAGTGTAAGTGTTTATCAGTGTGTACTTTGTGCTGTGACCTTTGTACACTTGAAAAGTTGTTGTCCATTAGTCTCATGTCTTTACGTCTTTGGCTTCTATGTTATTTGTTCTTGTTATTTGTTGTCTGTTTTCTGTTCTTATGGATTCTATAAAACAAATTATACAGTATCAGTACCCCTGTGGCCATTTTGGGGAGGTAACCCACATATTTTATATGTTCTTCAATCACTCCTCCATCTGAGTTTCAAGAGATTTTCCCAAAGACCATTTTGTTACCTGTTCCCCCACAGGTTTGGTAGCATATAATAATTGTGAAATAATTTATACCATAATCACCTAATTGCATTAACTGTACTTGCATTTTATTGCCAGTAGGACGTGTGTTCTTTGTACCTGATTCATACAATAAAATCATAGGCTTACCATAAATCACAGGCTGTGGAAAGTGTTAGTTTGTTTTGCCGTTAACAACTAATGGTGTATTAAGAAAACAATGGTGCACTCCTATTTAAACCTTAATGTGTATGGAGCAATAACTTTTATTTTTATAGTATCCCTAATAATTGAAATAATTTATTACATACTGCATGTCTTTAGTCTGTACTATAAAAGCTGCTGCAAAACAAGTTTCCCTTGTAAAGACATTAAAGTGAAAGTAAAATAACAGTATTATTGTCCTCAGAGGTGCACATGTGCGTAAAATTAAGCTGTGAATGGGTTTTCACCTTTTTCACCTCCTCTTGTTGTCATCATGTTTCATGCTGAGCATGGACGAGGCAGAATATAGTTAAAAATCTCCTGTATACAAGGACATTTAGTCTTTTTGTCATGATCATTTACATTGTTCTTCTGCACTGCTTTTCTCATTGAATTTCACTGAAATCAGACACTTTGGCCTTTTTTTCACAAACACACATACGCTGAAGGCATTCAACCATCAAAAGCCTTTTCTAATGCTCTCAGAGAAGATAAGATGAACACCGGTATAATGCAGACTCACCAGGAAATAAAAAATCTGTTGTTACAGTATGTTAGAAAGACTGCTCTTTTTGTCCTTTTCACCTCAGATTTCTTCACTTTGTGTGTATCTTTACATCTGGTTATAGGGTGTAATATGCTTGTTTCGTTAGAATGTATAGGTCTAAGTGTCCCCCCCAGCTCTCTAATGCTACCTCTGTTTGTACTAATTACACACCGAGCAACTTGCCACATTTGTTTGTCACCTCTTTCTGCTTTAAATATCAGTTTCATGGTTACAGAGAGAGCTACACCTCTGGGAGCAGAGGTGTCAACAGGCGCAAAACCACAAATCACATATTTTCTGCATCCTCCCACTCCTGACACGCACGTGCACACAGATAGATGCCGACCTGAGTGCAAGCACATTCACCCATAGTCACACATCCTCGCAGCAACAGATGGACGGCCTTGAGGCAGAGCCTGAGAGACTTGTGAGAGGGGAGAGCTGCCAATTGATTGCTAAGATCAGGTGTGCGTCTACACAAAGGCACCTCCTGCTCTTTTCAAGTATCGTGGTTATACTAGCTTGAGGACAAATGGAGACACAAAACAACAGTGGCATCTGTGGCAGGTAATGATCCCTTCACCAAAAATCTGGATAATGACATACCTCGACCATTTGTTGCAGTTAAAATCACTGTTGCTCATTCGTAGCGCCACGTGTGTCCTGCAGCAACATGTGCCAGAGCTGTGAGAGTGGCCTGGTCGAGGTACAGCCATAGATCAGCAGTCAGCCAGCGCTGGACTCGAGCCAGCAAGAGCGGGAACGGATGAAACGGTGTCAGCTTTTATCTGCTGCTGATCCAACCTGCATCCATAAATTGGGCTGCACACGTTGCATCAGGTCAAAGGTGTATTAGAGCACACTGCACCAGCTAAGGAGCATATTAATGTTTTTCTCAATTGCTTACTGAAACACCTAAGAGCAAACACCACATCATTTTATGCCATTCTTCATTTGTCCTGCAGAAGGCCATCACTCACTCAGAACATTTGCCCTTATCATTACTTACAGCAATTTTAATCAGTATTATTTTACTAACAATGTAAACGAGAAATGTGAAAGGGGTAGCTCGAAGTGATGAACCCACAGAGAATTATCACCCGAAACTGCAGCTCCAGCTCAGCTTTATGGAGCTTTATAGTGAGTTTCATCTCCTTGTTTAGCTGCTCTAAAAACACACTGTATACTACCTACTCAGCATCAAAGAGCAGAATACAATTAGTGATTAGCTGGTGAAACTGTTGAACATTTAGCAGCTGAAGAAGAACCTGACTCCAAATGAACAAAAGTGATGCTCCGTAACTGCTGGTTGTGTAAATAAGTAACTGTTTACTAAAGAGTTTATCATATTAATTTAAAAGCTAATGATATTTTAATGTGTGTTCATGTTTCTTCTGTTCAAGTGGCCAAAAAAATCAGTTATTGCAGGCTTATTTCAAGACAGTCAATAATAAAGTTAAATACCCTGTACAGCTGACTGAACAAACTCTTTATCTTTTTTTATGTGGCATTAATGTGAAGTAACAGGAAATTGAAAATTTCTTGTAAATGAGGAGCAGTTTAGAAGTTAAAAACAAAATGTAAATTCCCTCCAGCACACTCATTGGCTATCCAATATCCAAACACTCCTGTTTATCTGGTCACACTATCTAATCACATATTTACCTTTAAAATGCAGACAACAAATCATTTCAGACAAAAAGTCTTTTGGATCATTGGAAGGCATTTCATTAGATTTGCACACAGTGTTTTGAGAATTTTCATTTGAATTTTGTGGCAAAGCAACTGAAAAAAAAACTGTGCAGTGTTACCAGCCATGTCTGACTGGAACAGGTGGATGTTTGAATAGTAGTCACACTGTACCAAAAAACACACCACCAGACACACACACACACACTCACTAAAAGCTTGACTGATGTGTTGAAATACAATCTTATTGCACCTGGCTGTGAGTGAGCCCGTCATGTTTCCCCACAATGCTACTGTGGCGTGGCTCAGACGAGCACCCTGCCACCCCTGGATTCAAACACCAACCAACAGGGTTTCCCCTTGATCCCCTCTTCTCTCCTCTTGCTTTAGTAAACATGATAATAGCAGTGCTGTGTTCGTGTGGGCTCCATGTTAACACTGTGGCTGTCAAAGGCCATCATGCCCCTTCAAAGGATGATGGCTCTCTAAAGTGGGCTCTCTCGGTAGCAGCCATTTTCCACTTGACTGGCCCCACACACGAGGGGGACTGGTAGCCCCTAGCAGCTGGGCTAGACTGGCCACTGGGGGTGGGGAGAAGGAGATGAATGGTCTGGATATAAGGGGAGGGGGCTAATAGCAAGAAAGGAAGGGCGTCTATATGCATCAAGAGGTGTGTTTGGTATTTTGTCCTAAAATACACCCTTTAGTTTACTCTCCAAAATCTCTTCTTTATCTGATAATGCAGGTACTGTTCAGGTGTGTTTACACATTTCATTTGACCTACATCAAATACCTGACTTACATCTCCACTCACTGGCATTAGCATAAAGCATTATTTTGCATGTCAGCTGAAACCTTTTGCAGCTCAGCGAAAAACTGGCAAAATCTCTTTAACTCCTTGATGAGAAACAGACTGCCAATATCTCATCAGGAACTGGGAACAAAAGCCCATCGAGATGTTATGATATGAATGATAATTCAGCGAGTGTGTGTTTGCTCGGCCGTATGGGCTTTGTGTCAACACTCCGGGTCTGGCCAGGTCTCACTCGGGACAGGGAGAGCAGGATGCATTTTCATAAATCATTTCTTGACACCACATCAAGGTTATGTGGTTGGCAGTCTGTAGCCTGTAAATTGCCTTTGCATTGACAATGCAAAGGAGCTCTGCTGGGATTTAAGTAGTTCAGTAGCTATTTATGGCTGGAAAATAAGGATGACCTTTTCCAAACTGTGATAATGGTGCCTTCAATATAAACCAATTCACCGAAGCAAAACGTCTTATCATAAACTGGAAATGTAAACCATTTCTGTAGAAGCTACATGCATACAGACAAGCAAGCTTTTGTTACCCATCCATGGTGCTCTGGCTCTATACTACCCACAGAGTGGAGGTAATAATTAGCTCACTACAGCAGGGTAACAAGTTAGCACCCCCATCCTGCTGTGCAGCTCTGTAATTGGTCCCCTCATGTGGCACAGTCGGGCCCCAGAACAAAGGGTTCCCAGAGGGGGAATCTATGCTGACCCATGCTGAACAATGACAGGCAGGAAGCATTTACATATGCTGACAGACTTGTCTCTTCCTAGGGTGGAGTGCTAGGCACTTCATTAAAGCAACATCAATACCTGCTGATAGAAAACGAGGAGTGGCCCCATGTGCATCACTGTCTGCTCCAAGACACTATAGTGAAATGACATAGGGCTGTCACATCCAATTTCAAATAAATGGACAGCATTTATTAAATGGAGTGTGTGTGGAAATTGATGGGAGAGATTCTGTCTGAACTGTGCCTGTCTGTGATTTGTCTGCATGCATCAGCAATTGGTTTACCCACAAGCTGTTCACCTGAACATCAGCTGCCAAATCTGTCGGGTCGGGTTCACCCAAGCAAATTTCCACAGTTCCTGAGCATTGTTTTGTTATTTTTTGTCAATGAAAAACACCTTCCTACCCTCCTTTTGTGTGGCCGTGCTTTTTACATTGTGTCAAATGTTAACATGCTACTCGGTGAACCCAGCGTTCGGCGTGGGTTCATATTCGTTCATTGCATCATGGCGCTGTGAATTCTTTCTCTTATCCAATTAAAGGAAGGGTAAATCCTCCTTCCATTTGACACACTGCTCATTTAGCTGAGAGGCACAGTGGTTGGCTGGAGGGAGGGGAGCAGTGGGGGAGCTGTGACGGGGGGGACTCTCTGGGAGGTGTCGTCCTGAGCAGATGGACCTCTCAGTGGCGTAATAAGTGGAGTCTTCACATGGCAGAGGAGACTGCAGGATCTCACAGGACCGGGACACGGCATCCAGGTGGCCACAGCCCCTCCTGACCAGCTGGAGGAGCGATGGGACCATCTGACACTTGCCACAAAATGATACAATTTCCTTTGCTGCTTTGTTTTGTCTCAACAAAAAAGCCCCGAGCCAATCAAGGAATTTAGCTAATGAAGCTTAGGGAAAATCCTTTTGATTGCATATCAATACTCAAGGTCACGTTAACAACAAGAGAGCAGCATTCACATACAGTCTTCAGGTGTACGCTCCTGGTTTATGACCGTGCTCAAATTTTTTATTTCAAGACAAAAACAATAAATCTCGTGTATTGTTTGAAGTGATTAAGATTTCATTCAAACCCATCCTGCATCAACAACTGACTGTAGTGATTTCCGTACAGCTTACACAATACTGCAATGTAGATTCAACAAATCCAAGTGAGAAAGTCCCATCTGTGCTTCTCCTCCACTGATCCTAGGCCCTGGAGGCTACATAGGGCTAATTGTAGCCCCCTTTTTCCTTCCTTATCTTTTTGTTTTTACTCAGTGTTGGGGTCAGGGAAGTGACCAGCGGCAGGAGCAACAGCCATCGGCCCCCGTTGAGCATGAGTAATTAGAGCCCTCCTCCTCCTCCTCCTCCAGGCTGGGGAACCTCTCCCTCTCCTTTCGAAGGGCAAGGGGGCAGAGAAGAGGAACAGCTGCTGATGGGAAGCCACTCTGCGGTTCCCATGGATGACCAATGTCCCTCCATTCTTCTCAGAGGATGTGCAGCAGCATCTTTGATAGGGATGATGGGGCCCAGACATATTATCAGATCTTTTTCTGTCTGGTTTCTCAGGACTGTTTATCTTGCTTCTGCTCTTTCTTTTTGCTTTTTATCAACATTTCCACAACTAGCCTATAGTCTTCATCAAGTGAAAAATAAATTTCAATAAGTGGTTAGTAACATTAGCATGGCCTAGAAAAAATACCAGATTTGTGAAGCTTATAATGGTCATTTTAGCTATAAATGATGCTACTGGATTATATAATAGTCTATTTTCAGGGGCGGTGACAAAGATATAAGGTGCAGTGGTGGAAGAAGTAGAGCATTTACTTAAGTGAAAGGACCAAAACAACAATAAAAAATGACATTATAAGTAAAGATCTTACATTCAAAATCTGCAAAATTCTATCAGTAAAATGTACTAGAAGTATCAAAAGTAAAATTACTTGTTCTGCAGAAAAATGTCACCTGTTGTTTTCATTTTTTGGACTTTCTCTAATCTATACTTTTAGTCATTTATTGGATACTTTTACCTCTTTGGGACCCAAACAGTTATTTAAATGAAAAAATGTGAGAAGTTTAGAGGGCGAATGTCTCTTTCATTTTAAACATGCATGTTTAATTTTAAATGGAAATGTTCCATAAAGTATTTAGCTTACATGTGCAAAATCAACTTCATCTCATTTATTTTTTCATGTACACAGTGTAAATTGTTGACAGTTCTGTAGTCCTTCCTTCCTCAGGTTGAGTCTGGGTGTCATCCTGGACAGCACATTTTCTTTTGCGGCACTGGGTCGGTCTGCATATTTTCATGTTTAATCATTTTCACCGGTAGCTTACACCAAACAGCATCCCCATTCTCATTCACACCCTGATTACATCCCATATCTCAAACTTCAACTGGTCCAGAATTCAGCTGCCAGTATCATGGTCATATCACTCCTGTTCTTCATTAACTTCGTTGACTCCTTGTTAAATACAACATCAATTTCAAGACTACTGCTCCTGATCTTTAAGGCCGTTCATAACGTTTCGAACTCCTTCATATCTATCCTATGCTCTTGTGCAACCCATCTCACTACACCATCTGCCTGCTTGACTACCATGGGTTCATGAGCCTATAGCCATGCTGCTGTCCACCTTTGGACCCACAAAACACACCTTTTAAAACACCTTTTTAGTCTGCTTCTGACTCTAATTACAACCACATTGACACATCTGCACTGATGATGATTTTATATCTAATTAATGTATTAACTTATTATTGTATATTACTGCTGTGTTTGATTTTATGATGTCTTGATACATTGCTGCTTGTTTTTACATGAGCCTTGTAAAGTGTCCTTGAATGCTTGGAAAGGCACCTATAAATAAAATGCATTATTATCATTGGGATGCATGGATTTCATGGGCAAGGATTTGTGGTCCTGCAGGTTTTAATAGTATATATAATAGTGTGCTTGCACCATCTAGTGGGCAAAAACAGTCTGAAAGTGTATCAATTTGTATCTGTATTAAAAGAGCTGTATCCCAATGTTGAACTTCTTATATTTAATATTACAAGCTTTTCCCATCATAATGTATTAAATGACTTTGACACAAATACTGATCAGGTTAAGTGCAATCATGACTTAAAATTCACAAAGCTGCAAAGGAAAGAAAATGAATGCAAACACATCACTTTTCTAACAAAAGGCTGAGGGATGACAGACTCTTAGTCTTGGAGGAGATCGTCAAAGGAATAGTTGTACTTTTCGGGAGACATGCTGTTAGAAGAGAAGCTCGAGAGAGGGAAACAGTTCGCCTGGCTCTGTCCAAAGTTAAAAAATGTGCTTATTAGCACCTCTAAAACTCACCAATTGACATGTTTTGTCTTGTTTGTTTAATCCAAACACTAATCTAATCAAAATGTAAAAATAACACTTTACAGCTGTACTGGTCACCAAGAAATAGATGAGCACTTACAAGCACTCGTAGTTTTACGAGTGCTTGTAAGCAGATTTTTGACCTTTGGACAAAGCTAGGCCAGAGATTTTCCCGTTTCCAAGCTAAGCTAAGTTAATTGACTCTCACATCTAGTGCTGTATGCAATTAGTATTTATCTTTTCATCTAACTCTCATGCTGTGGTTCTCAAATCATCTATCATAAAGGACATTTAGTGTTGCAAAAGTCTCCTGACTGAAACAGTTTGTAGACGTTAACCAGCGGGAACATGGTGAGCGAGCCGACTAGTGAGCCCATCTGTGACAAAGCGCCATACCAGACCAGGGCGCTGTGGCTCCGGTCTCTCAGGATTACACCCACCATTACTTTGACATAAGTCATTGTCCCCGTGAAGAAGAGCCATGAGAGAACCTGGTGAGGGCAAAGGAGGAAAATGAACTCAACAGCTCATTAGAATGATAATCTGGGAAATGTTTGACATAGTTTTTGTCCAAAAAACAAATCAGAATTTCAAGCATGATCATTTTCAAATGTTGATTCCTCGGCTACACACGAACAACATGTTACCTCATCATCAGTTATGAGAGTAAGAAGAGTTGCTCAATACTTTTAGAAAAAAGGAGTTGAACTTTACCACACGTATTCCCCTGATAAAGCCACTGAGTAATGTTTTTAGTGTCTTTCTATGTCTCTCACACGTTTGTGTTTCACTTACTATGATAATTTCTCCCGCCACAGACCCTTGAAGCAAAGGACATGGACTCAGAGCTGCCATAGCCATGTTATAGCTGCCAAATCCTGTCCCCAGCGCCATCAGCACACCCAGAAACACTAGTGACCTGAAAAAAAAAGGTTTGTTATCAGCTGACTGAAAAGACTCTCTTTCAAAAGGATAGTTTGATTGATACAAAATTTGTGCCAAAGCCATGGGGGACAAACACCATACTCCTCGTTCTGTGCAAAAATACCTTCCAGGTTATCTGAATTTAATATGAGACTTGAATTGGTTCTGTGGGCTGTGCTTCCTTCCTGAGCTTTAGCGGAGGGACAGTAACTGTTGAAGTGTGGCTTCCTGTTTATCCTCTGTTCAACTCGCTTCTGTAACTCAAAGGATTCTCTCTTTCAAATGATTACATTCTATTTTCATGTATGTTTTACACAGCATCCCAACTTTTTTGGGATCGGGGTTGTATTATTGGTAACTGAAACTCATGATTTTAACAAAGTTAAATAAGAACTACTTCTTTCTGATTACTGAAAAAACTACAGCTCCCATTAACATTTACATGTACTTAAGCCCATCCTCACTTGGCTTCATATCCATAAAATCCACCAGTGCTCTCTGCTGTCGAAAAACTTCTGGAGTTCAGTTCTCTCTGTCCTGCTGTTATTACAGATTTGTCTGCATGAACTGCAGCCTGTCGACTCCCTCACAGACTCACTGCTTTTGTCAAACTGTGACTTTTTACCCACAATGTTCTAGGCCTTACGGGTAATGGTGTTTGTTAAATGCAAATGCAAATCACTTTGACTCTCTTTGGCTAGTTTAAGATAAGATAAGATACACTTTTATTCGTCCCACAGTGGGGAAATTTACAGTTAAGTTTAGTTTCAGATAAACTCTTTAATATATTCTTGTATAGAACGAGGACTGTGAATTTCTCCCTCATCACCTACATTGGAAAAGCACTAGGAAGGGTTTTCTTACTGGCAAGCAACATTAAAGCAAGTGAAACCCAGTTCAAAGTTCATATTTGCACCCCACTGTTGTTTTAAGAAATATGTGAAAATTTGTGAAACTATCCTTTAATAAAAAAATCTAAATCTATACAACTATATTTTTTACCTGGTTTGGAAGAACATTGCAATGGTGCAAGCCAGTGGGTTGGCCATTGATGACAGAGCAGCAGAGAGGTGATAGGCCAGGTTCCCAAAGGGCATACAGGAGTATGTTTGCACCGAGGGCAGCAGCCCGTTGGTGGTAACATCAACCCACACCACCATAAAGTAGATGAAGGTCAGCTGGTACAGGGTGTGTTTTGGGCCAGCCAATTGAAGCTTGTCCTGGGCTGCCCCATCAGACTGACATTTCACACCCTCTCCATCAGTCTCTGCTCCTGGGTTCTCAATGCCAGAGCTGACAGATGCTGCAGCTTCTGGCATGAGGTTTTCGGAGGACAGCTCATACGTCCGAGGAAGCCTGTGCAGTGCGAAAAAAGCAGCCAGGCTGACGCACATCATGGCTGCTAGTAAGAAGAAAAACACCTCGGTGGAAAAGTTTGGAGGAAGATACACTGTTTTCACCGACCACATGTTCCCACCTGTGTGGTTTCCTGTAGTCTCAGAAGAGTTGACACATTTGGCAATGCCCACACCTTGTGCCAAAGCAACTACGGCAGGAATGAACCCGCTTAGCCCTTCTCCAATAAAGTATGTGGTGACGTATTTTGCCGGAAGTCGCATCATAAAAGGCAGGAAGGTAACTGAGGAGGTGCAGTCCACCAGAGAGAGGAAGAAGGTAATGATGAAGAAGGCAGTGCTGTGTGACGCCCCGGCCACTATTGTTGTCTTGTTCCAGAAGAAACCAAGAAGGATGCAGGAGAGGACACCGATGGAGAGGATGGCGTAATTAACAAAGTGCTCTTTGAGACGACCTGGCCACAGTTTATACATGATGGTGACCAGCAGAGGTCCAAGGTTGGCCAACTGGATGATGACGGTCAGGTAGGAGGGGAGGTCCCAGCCCTCCGGCAGAGCGTTGACAATGAGCGGCAGTTCCACCCACAGACCATTCACTGCCACCCAGGAGCCCAGGCCGAAGGCACAGGCCAGCACGTGGACCAGCAGGGCCATACTGCAGCTGATCAGACTGAGGAAGGTCTGAAGGAGAAAAAGCAGTCTCCCCAAATGGTTTCACCTCTGCTGTGTGTCATACCTTGAACAAAAAGTCGGAAGCATTAGCATGGCATTTAGCCATTATATATTTTCCAAAATAAGAGGTTGTAAAGTTTTACATGTTATAGGGTTAATTCACAGAATACTTTTAATGAAACATTCCTGTAAATCCTTGTGCACGTGTGAGCAGCTAATCAATGAGATGGTTTAATTGTAGCAAATGTCTGTCTGGTGGTGTTGTCTTAATCATGAATGTAAAGGAAAACATTAGACACTGACTTGTGGTCTGTTGATTCAATAATTCCTCTACCTTAGATCACACGAGTCATCAAAACTCGTGCTCAGAACCAGTGGTGGAGGAAGTAATCATGTTAGTCAATTGCTTCATGGTTGCATTCGTGTATGAGTAACATTTTATTGTTATAGCTGGTGGAGATGAAGCAGATTTTAACTACTTTATAGCTACTTATCTTTAACATTGCATCATATTTTATATACTGATCATAAATGTTGTGTGTAAAATGTTAACCTACAAAGCTGCATAAAAAAACATTTCTCTCTGAAATGAAGTGAAGTAGAAGTATAAAATAGCATAAAATGGAAATATAAAAGTGTATCAATATTGCACAAAATAGTACTGTGGAGTAGGTTAATATACTTTACACTCCACACTTTCTGCTCAGAGCTGATTTCTTTATACAACATTGTAGACCAAAAACACACCAGGCTGTTGCCAGAGGCAGTAAATATCTCTAGTCCCTGATAATTCATGACAATCTCTGATTATTAGTCATTATTAGTGAACAACTTCATGTGCATTAATATAACAAAGAAAGTCAAGGAAAAATGTCTTTTTCATAGATAAAACTGTTGTGAAATCAATGACATGTCAGTTTGCACACACAGTGCGCCAGTCATGTTTCAGGCAACTTCCCTTTCGCCCATTGTGGAGGAAACCAACAAATCATATGGGCTGCTGGCAGGCTTGTAGCTTTCATGCTGATCTCATGATGATGGACAAAACAAGTCAGAAAGTGACTTGTGTAAATGCTCACATGATATATTTCATGTTGGCTCAAGAAGGGCCTCTGACAAAAACAGTACTATGCCTTTAAATAATGTGATCACTTGAGCTAACAGAAAGAAACTGTGTTCTTAGTACAGATTCTCATGTTTTAGAGGAACATAAATACAATGTTTACCAGACGCTCACAACTGATCCCAAAAGGAAATAAGTTGCCTTTAAGATATGGAAATGTACTCACAAGTTTCTTCAGTCCCTGCAGTCGTTGAATACGACGTTCTGTCATCTTACATAGAAGTTAGTGACAGACCTCCTTCGACTGTTCTTATACACACACACTGATGGGAATCACATGGCTTCTGGGTAGGTCAGAGTCCACTCCAGCCAGTGATCAGCTCTACAGAGGGCACTGTCTCTATCCACTGGGCTGTATTTACTGCACCCACCTCTTAATTGAGCCGAGTCAATGCTGAAGCACTTGGAGGTGCCCTTGACATTTTTTGCTCACCTGCATGTGCCAGCACCAGCAAAACAACATGTGCTGCAGCAGTTGTTTTTGACTGCACAGGTCTGCAGTGCCTCCTGCTGGCTGAAGAGGTTCACTTATATAGAGGACATTGGGCAGTGGTAGGAGGGTGGGTTGCAAAATGATTCCAGGAAAGTAGACACTTCTTTATAGAGACACATAGAGACATTTTTTTTTACCACATCTTGACTTGTCATAGTAGGACAAGCACAGATGTAATCAATAACATTAACAATGGCCCTGTTTGCCAGTAAACGAGCATTAACACGGGTCCATAACTGGCTCACCTAAATGGAATGTCGTCATTGTTAATGTTGTTGTGTTGATGCTGTGCTTCTCCAGCTGTGACCGTGTGGAAATGTTATAACATCTAATTTTATTGCAAATGTCTTCGTTTGCATGATCCAGTGTTCTTTGTCTTCATTACCTGACCATGACAGACCAATGTTAATGTCTCCCTGTTCTTGCATTTGTCTCACAGCTAGAACGAGTTCAGTTTGGCTTTTGACTTTACATTGCTTGAGGCTTAGAGCTTTTTAGATAAACATGTGGTGTTTTTTTTCCCCAACTGTATTTTTTTCTCAAACAACCTAACTCATTTTCTTGCCTGTGGACTTGTAGAATTTTAGTTAAACCTCAAATAAGACTTAAGTCAGATGTCTCTATGTAGCAACAACAATAACAAACTATTTGGGTCCTTTACACTCTACAGAAAGGTGTTCATGATGTAATGTCAGCACACATCAGCAACATTTATCACTGCAATTATACAATAATGATAAAGTTTACTTTTAATGCCACTTATCAATATCAGATTACGAAATGCATTATGAAGGACAGGCATAAAGCAATAAAATAATTTAAAAGGACAAAATACAGATGCATGTCTGGACTGACCTTGATTAAGTGGCCACAACAAGAGTTGTAAGTAAAGGATTAAGTAAATTTAAAGTGCCAATTAAAGATTATTAGGATGTGGGGTGTAAATGTGCATGAGTGATGGATGTGTGTGGGTGAGCATACATTTTCCATTTTTGTTTGCAAACGTGTAAGTTACATTTATGTGACTTTGTGCAAAGTCTGTAGTCTGTGTTAGGAGTCTGGCTGCTGCATTTTGTACCATTTGAAATCTGTGAATTGATTTATTAATTCATTGATTTATGAAAATGTGTGTATTGATGGATTTAGCCACTGTAAAACTCAAAATTGCAGCCAAGACTGCATCACTTATAATGAATATATGTAACATGTATTTCGAAGTTGAGCCTGGAGTCAAACGTCACAATGTATTTTCTGACAGGCGTCATTAGATATTTGCACTTTGGACCAAGAGATTAATAATTATTGTCCTGGCCAGTCACTGTGTACAGATTAAACAAGATACAAATGGCTAATAAGAGAGTTTTAAATTGATTTATTTCCATCATTTATACTAAGCTAAAGTGACCACATGCTGGCTCTAGCTTCATATAGTGTTTATAGACATGAGAGTGGTATCAATCTCCTCATTGTACTCTAAATGTATTTCTCATGTTAATCTATGCCTTCAAGTGGTCTCTAAGTGCTTGCATCTCACTTTCAGCTGAATCTGCGAGGATCATTTAAGAGCAGAAGTTGTGCAAATTAACACTGTAAATAAGTTATGTAGAAACGCTCCATTTAAATTTTCACGACCTGCAACCCACGAGCACTAATACATAGTGATCTATGACAACACAAATGCATGAAAAGCATGAATTAAGATTTATGAAAGAAGTGGAGAAAGTAAAACAAATTGTCACATGAAGTAGCAAAGACAGTTTCACAAGTCAGACACCTCCTCTGACGTTACACAGGACCAAAAGAGGTAGCTCATTTCACTTCTGTTTTGAAGCATGGTTTAACTGGAACTTCTGCCGACCTACAGTAGATTTGCATGCTATGCTGCTATGCATATTAAGATAAGATATAGTTGTATAGATAACGTACACAATGTTCACTTCAGACAGTTCTTACATAGAAGGAAAAACCCCATGTGTGAGTAAGATACCACTTCCAGGCACCTTACTGAGCTGCAGTCACGCATTTAATAATGGACTGCTTAAAAAAGTATGTGCAAGCGCAACACACACTGAAAAAAACATTTCATCAGACATCTAGCCACATGACAAGATATACTTCACATTATTTGGCAAGTCAAATGTGTTTTGGGTATGGGGTCTCATATGTACACCTTGAAAGAAGATGATCTTCTAACTAACAGTAACTACACGTTTAGTCAACTATGTGCAATTATGTTCAGAGGCTGTTTTCAGTGTTACAAAAAGGCAACACACAAAAAGGTACACTCAATAAGATTATTTATGTTATTGTACAATCTGCATTTTTTAACAAATAATAATAATTAAAAAAAAAGATTAGTAACATGTACAGTATTCGAATGATCTGATCTGGTGTGGACTGAGGACTCCACCTTTCTCGTCGCATCGAGCCCACCCAGAGCTCCATTGATGGGGGAGGGAGGGAGCCAGTGCCTGGAATGACTTTCATGAATGTTCAGTAAGTGTGTGTGTGTATATGTGTACGTATGTTTGCATGTATGTATGTGATATACTGTATGTGCTATATATGTATTTGTTATTGTATACTTAAGTCTTCTGCTGCGTGTGTGTGCTCAACCAAGGTGTCGGCAGGAGGTGGAATGTCACATGGCGCAGAATGGGGAGAAACAGATGAAAACAAAACAGAAGATTTGGTGGGGAGATAGAGGCAGAAGTAGCAGGGGCTCAGTTGGTGTAGATCTGGCCCTCAGGTGGCTGAGGAAGCTTCATGTTTTCCTTGCAGGTCATGAGCCGTCGCAGCTCCAGCAGCACCATCTGGATACTGTAGGAGTTCTGCCACTTGGCCAGTGCAGTCACCGCATGCATGTCAACCTGCAGGACAGAAAAGAAGTAAGTAAGAATGGATGTGATGTTACCTAACCTGCTAACCTGAGTTTAATCTGTGGTATGTTTAAGTAAACAAATTTTGATGTAAACTAGGAATATGAAAATGGTTGGGTGCTGCCACATTTGAAAAACTGAAGGGAGTGCAACCACTCACAAAGAGTGAGCTGCCACCCTAGGTAAACCAGTGTGTGTCATCATGTTTGGTCTTGCATGATATTTTCTGGCTGATCGAAGACCACCTCCTTTGTTTGGATCCAGTACAGTATCTTTGTCTGCATCCAAGTTCAATTCATTTTGGGTGTGAACAAACTTTGATATTGCAAAATATACATGAGCTCTATTCTTTCTTCAAATGTATTCATCAGTGTAGCAATAACAGGATCAAGAGCATTATCATCTATTTCAAAAGACCGCTGACAGCTTAGGCATCCACATTTGAGTCACCAAGCTAGAACAACAACTGGTTTAGGAGATTTACATACCACACCACTGGAGGTGTGCACGCCGTTCAAGTTTATCTTTGTCACAAATCTGACGTACGGTGGTAACTCTGGGTATTCTGGCCCACATTCAACCTTCAGATTGTACATCCTGTTTTCATAGCTTGTCTGTGGACAGAGACAAGTAGGGAAAGGTGAATGGACAGCACATCAACAAACAACATACAATGTTCAGTGTATTTAACAGTACCATCCATGGGAGAAAACGCCATATACATACATTAATGTCGACAGTCATCTGTAAAGGTCCCTAAGGTACTGAGGTGTTTATGATGTGCTACCTGTTGCTTTCTTTCATTTTGTGACATTAAGTGATATTTTATGGTCACTAGGTGTTTTATTGCACTGCTGCCTAAAATTCACTTTCACAACTAATGTAGCATCATTCATTTGCTCCACCCCTTTGTATCTGCCTTTATATTTAGTTTACTAGCTGGTGCACCCATTTATTGCAGTGTACAAGTAGGGCAAAGGTTGGTGGTTCTGTGTCTTTTCGTCAGACATGGGCCCTGATTGGTACACTGACAGAACATGCTGCACAGATCCAACCTGACATCTTTTGGTTATATGAGTGTATTAAACTCTTGACCACTTCAATGCTTACTGCACAGTCCTCATTGAAGTGTTGAAAGGCACCACTCACCCTTGGAGGGCCAAGGATCACCCCTCTCCATCGTGTTAAGGTCATGTCCTCGTCATCCTCCAGACCCCAGCTCACTGTTCCATCTCCTACACCTTTCTGACCTTCTTCCAGCTCTTCCAGGAGCCGGAAATTGCGAGGAACTTTAACGCCTGTTTATGGACAGACACACCAAAGCCAGACTGTTCTGACACACTTCCAACACAACAAGTGGATTTAAGCACTTACCAAACAGTCAATTTGCAAGAGCTTCAGACAGAACAATGACTTGCAGTTATAAAGGTGTGAGCCGGTTGTGGCATGACTCATTCAGACAACGTGACAGGAAAAATAAGGAACGCCTTCAGTGACCAGCTTTCATCAGCCTTTCATATTAGTAGATGTAGATAGTAGATTAATGTCCTCTGATTTAACATCTGGCTTTGACAATGCTGCATCATTTGGCCTCTGCAGTGAGATGTGATGGTGCTGCACCGTTAACTGAGCCATGCAAACAAACAGTCACACCGACAGCTGCTGCAGCAGTTAAGCTCCATTACTGACACCAGCTCAGATCATGTTTTGTCTGCAAGTCAGTGTCTCATAAAAAGGACTGTCATGGTTGACGTTTGACAGTCTGAGGTTAAACACGCACGAAGGCTAAATGTTGATGCACCAACATGTAATAACATCCAACACTAATGACCTGGTTTATGACACATCAGTTTTCAGATCAGAAAACAATGCCACACATAAGCTAATGTTTTTCCCAGACGTTTGGGTTGCAGAGCTGTGGCTCACTAGCATCGGTGCTAAACAATATTAACATGCTTAATTACGTTATTAAATGAAAGTCAACGCGTTGCACAGGGTTTTATCTGCAGATGACTGTTGTTAAATAATTTCTCGGCTATCAGACGACATGATTTTCCATTATCGGTGTTCATCCTGGATCCCGTTACCTTTCTGTCTAACTTCACTCACGTTAGCTTAACGTTAGCCAATAGCATCGCTTCCTATTCATTCTCTTCAGAAGCTCTAGCTCTGCGTTGGCTTGTATATTTTCACACAGCAATAGCGTTAGTAGATAATAAACCTCATTATAGAACTTGACAGCTACATCATGAAAATTCACTGAGCGGATTATTCAACCACCGCCTCTCACGGTGATTTAATTCTCTCGAACATTTACCTGATGGGGCGGCGACCGCCATCTTGTCGCTACTCAGCGAGAGCGCGCACGCACGTTTTCCATCGTGGCCAAAGCGATGCGTGCGCGAGAGAGGTAAAGCATCATTTCCTTTGTTTTGTTTTCTGAGAAACATAATGTGGCTGCTTAGAAGAGGAACTGAAAGAGTGCTGCACAATAATGCAACCGTTCAGTATTGTCACAAGCCGTCTCAAAGTGTGTGAAGAAAGCCAGTTTTAAGAGTAGATGTTTTATTTGAAATATACAAACAAAACTAATTAGATAAATAAGCAGGAAGTGTGTAAATGTGGTGAATGTGTGTCAAGCGTTGAAGGCTGCAAAAATGACAAACAAAACAAAATCGAGTTGCAAAATTGACATTTTGTAATAGTAGGAAAAGAGAAAGTCTTACTACAACATTGATAGTGGCTGGATGAGTTTTCACACATGCGCTTTTATTACAGTCAAAATGTCTTGAAAAACACCTATGACCCTCTGCTCTGACTCTAAATTCTTAAAAGAGAGTAAGTGAGATTATGCTGGGAGAGAAGGAAATAACAATATAAAGAATGTGCATTATTACAGCTGCAACATTTTTAAACCAAATAAAGACATCTGGAAAAAAAACAGGTAGTGTAATAACTATTTATTTAGTTTATTTATAAATACAGTTTAATATATACATTGTTAGTCTCCCAAATTGAAGACAACAAAAAGGCATCAAGGCATTTTTCTGATATCTAAAACTCCATCACCACCAGCATACATAACCAACTACAACATCCATGTGGGTCTTGCCTCAGAAGAAGTGAGAGGCAAGTGAAGGGCATTTTAAAGTCAGTCAATAAATCGTTTGCCCATATCACTGGCAAGACTACAGTAAATCAATGGGGCAGAGGATAAGGCAATTCAATAAAAAGTCCAAGGATCATTACAAAAGTGAATTCAACACAGCATGTCAAACATACCAATGAGAAATGCCCACACCACATACCAACAAGTTCATTTGCTTTCACAAAATTGTTTCCAGTGGGAAAATATTTAAGTTTACCACACATCGTCACAAAATACCCCTCAGATCCACTGATGAAAGCCCAATGTCTCTAAATAGAAAAACCAAACACAGCTTAATCACAAATTTTACCTTAATGACAAGGGGCCAAGTTAACCATACTGATTTATGGCTACAATAGAACCCATAATGCAATATAAATAAATCATTTGACTTTGGCCAACAGAATCTGATGGAAATGAATGATTTAAACAACTTTTATCTTTAAACAACTTTTATCTACTAAATAATGATAATAATTAACTTCACTAATGGAGGGTTTGTTTTACACAAATTGATATTAAACTACTTTACTGAGATCATTTGGAGATTAAGAATGAATGAGTCAATGCATGTTAGATTGATCAACCAGACTAAAACTATGACAACCATAAATAGCAATTATAGCAAGTCTGTCTTCAAGCAAAGATTATTTTGGTATGGGTTCCTCATGAGCTCACCATATATTTTAAAGGTTGTCTGTTTTGTCAATCTCCAAACTAATTATGGCATGTCATGTCTAGTATTTCAAACCTTTATCCTTGTCCTATTTTGCAGTATCACAGAAACACGAAACATCCTTAAAATTGTCATTACTTTTATATTATCACAAAAAGCAATTTATTGAAGTGCCAAAACATCCAGTAGAGCCAAAATTCCTACTTAGAAAATAAATTATCTGTCATTTTGCCTAATACTGATCAAAAAGAGCTACAGGAGTAGAACTACTAACGCAAGCCTTAAACTTTGTTGCAGCGACACCCAATGGCATCCATTTACCAGCGTATTACACTACTGAGCCCACACAAAACTGCTTCTCACAATACTCTACAAGCACCGAACAATCTGCTGTGAACTTTTGCTGTTGACCTATGGTGAATCATTTTATATAATCAAGTATGAAGGATTCAGAAACTGGAATATTACAGATTATAAAACCGAATTTTGGCTTAAAAATTAACTATTACTATCATTAAATTGTCTACTTTAAGTATAACACCAGCTTTACAAGCTTAATAATTCAGCCTTTAACCTGGTCAACCCAACTGAACAGCGAGGTTAACCCCTTCCATTTAAACCTGAAATCCTTTGCCAGGGTTACCTTGGAATGAAGATAATATTTTGGTTCAAACCTGGGTCATGTTTTGAAAGCAGCACAATTAATTTCATCTGGAGTGAGCACAATCCTCCCCAGTCAAGTGTCTGCTTCACACAAACTCAAAGGAAAGTTGGTGACCCAGTATATTGCTTGTACAAGCTGACATGCTGTATGCATGCACGCATTCTTACATCTGTGTAAGTGAATTGTAATCTTAATTAGTAAAAGTAATTTAGTCATGCAATTCGCTAAGTAGATAATTTTTTGAGCTCCGGTTTAACAAATATGTGTAAACAATTAGAAAAAAGAAAGGCATTTTAACCTAATCAGATGAGTTAAGACGTATAGTTAAGGGCCTCTTATTAAACTGCATAGTTATTAGCTGTGCAATACATTTACAATGACTGACTAAAGCGTTAAAAAAACTCTCGACCAATTAATTAATTACAAAGTCTCATCTAAAGGAGTGAAGAAATTCCTGGATCGTCAGCCTTCAACGAAGCCCTTGTAACATCACCAAGTCTGTTTGTCACAGTTACCCAGACGGTACACAGTGGCAACAGAACTCACAGGGAACGTTACGCTCCGAAATCGACTGTTCCTTTGCACAAGAACAGCACAATGTGGGGAGAGAAAACAATGTTTCATACAGTTGGCACATAATGAGAATATATGGGTCTGATTAAGTGGGATACAAATCCCAGAAAGACATTGCAGCAACACAGAGAAGTGCTGCAAATGAAACAAAACAACAAAAGAAGACACAAGTACTGCATCTGTGGTGTGTAAGGCAGCTTGACAAAACTGCATGCACCTCTTTCTTGCAAAACTGTCCATTTAGCAGGAGTAAAATAAAAACGAAAAGTGCTTTTCACAGAAGACACATGATCATCTGAAAAGACTACTGAGTAGAGTCAGACTGACTCAGCAGAAAAACAGCATGACGCATGTACGTTTTCCCAGCTTTTTCAATGGACTAGCATCAACACTGACTACAGTTACACACATGTCAGTGTGACTTTTTCCGATCAAATTGCCTGAAAATTACTCATCTTCTATGTTTCCACTATCATCAAAGATACAAATGCAAACTGTCTCAATAACCAAATAACGTGCAGAAAATAACAAATTCCAATCAAAACACCAGCTTAGGATCTGACAGCATTAACTAATAATAGTAATAGTAATTGTGATGTAGTTTGGTCTTTTATTTACTTTTTGGTTTGTTTACTTCACAACCCGTTTTCTGAGCTGTCAGACCGGTCATTTTGTAGTCTGGTGGGAAGATTTCACTGGCATTGAGTATTCCACTGCAACTGTAGTCACCGTCTCAGACTGACAAAACCATAAATAAATTATTAAATATGGCTGCACCTGGGCGCCTTGATTTGTAGCAAGTTACTAGAAACAATAATGGAGAAAAAATTTAATTCATTAACATGTTGTCATCAGCTCTCATTGAAAAACAGTTCCTAAAGTGTGCAGCTGAAGTCAGATGTGCAAGAAGTCAACAAATGTAACAGTAATTAACTAATTTGTTCTTTAGCTATCAACATTGGTAGAGCATCCAAAAATCCTATATCACCCCATCCCGACTACTTACCATGGACTAAATCCAATTTTATTACTTGCCCATCAAGTAGATCAGTTGAAAAGAGATGCAAAGACTGATCCAGAGAAAATAAAGCAGTGCTAAATATAATGCGATTCATCGACTCCAAATAAACAGTTGGCTCTGGAAGAGAAAAAAGTGAGTGTTCACTCTTTCAAGTGTTCTTTCTTGGGGTTGTTTGAATTTTCTGACGTGAGGGAAATCTTTTAATGTCCTTCGAAAGCGACTGCAAATTCTGTATCTGACAAAACCTTCTTATCAAAAAGCATCTGTCAATCACCTCAAAATAAGTGATGAGTTGTGTTTGACATACTAAGAGTTAAGGATATATTGCAATTTGAAATGACGATCTCCATGAGTGAGTAATGGGGGAAAAAATCCATCAACAGAGCCCTCCTCTTGAAAAACAGACAAAATGTGCAAGACTTAAAGCTATGGCATCAGAAATTGTTAGTTCGTCTTCCTATGGATTACAGTTTAAGTGAGGCAAAAAAGGGGATGAGCTGGACGGAACCAGCATCTTCTGAGGTAGGGTGCAGTTAGCCTGCAGCTTTACTTGACTTTTTGAGCCCATTTCAGGTCGTCCGCTCTGGGCTTCTCTCCTGTCACACCCTGGATAAGATCCTCCAGGTTCCTCCAGAAACCCAGCTTCTCCAGAGGGTAGTTCAGCCAACCTGGGGAGAAAAAGCTCAATGACAAATCTGCCTGAATCGCATCCCATAAAATGCAATCTTCAAAACTCTATGTGCAGGCTGATTTTCATCTAAAATCCACAAGAAAATGAACACAAACCTGTAGTAATGCAGAAGTATGTCTCATGAGGGGAGACATGATGGACGCGGTGGTGCTTGCGGGGAAGGATGATGTGCAAGTCCTGAAGGAGCACCACCCAGCGAGGCAGCCCAAAGTACGTGTGAGACCACTTGTGAATCTGGTTGGTGAGGGTCACAAAGATGGACAGTGCAAACAAGTAGCAGTACCAGGGGTAGTTGTGATAAATCTCTGCTGCACAAAGGAAAAAGACACAGGGTGAGATGAGAACTCATTTTTTTCCCTTTTCATTTTTTGCATGGTTGTTTTGAAGTAAAAACTTTGTAAATGAGATGGGATTTTCATGTAGGAGAAAATGTCAGGCTCAGTTTGCTGATACTAAACTCACCGGGGGAGAGGGTGAGGAAGTTGAAGGCCATGTTTGCTAGAGGGACTATGGTCAGCATGCAGTTGTCACCATTGGTCTCAATGAAATCATGACGGGTAATGGCTGTGGGGTCGATGTGGTGCTCTCTAAATGGTCGTATAAAGGCCTGCAGGACAGATCAGACAGTCCAATAGGGTGTAGAACAAGAAATAATAAACACTTTAGGAATTTTGAGTACAAACAATGGACTCTAGTTTTGGAAAAAATGAGAACTGGACTCATGGATATGTTACCTTTCCAAAAATGGGTAGATCCACTGATCCCCATGTATCAGCCCCCCAGTGAACAAGTCCAGATGCAAAGTCTGCGGTGAGTATTCCTGCCACTGATAGTGTGAGGAGGAGGAGCACAGAAAAAAAAAGATGAGAGAACAACCAACACTTGTTTGGAGCGCAGCTCTGAAAAACAACTGACATCAACAGGACATCAGAACATTATATAATTTTTCAGTCAGTACTTACCGATGCTCAACAGGATGTACCACAAATGTCCCAGATGGAAATTGGCAAGTAGGTGAATGAAGTTGAAGGCCATGAGAGAGAAACAGAGGACGACACTTATCCATTCTTGACATCTTTTGCCTTCAAAGAAAAGATAAGATAAACCTTTATTCGTCCCAGTGGGGAAATTCACAGAATGCATAGTAGTATGATTAAACACATGAGCAGCAGTTCTTATGAAAATTGGAAACTTATTTGGTCAGATTATGTCACCTGAACTTAATGTGGTGTCATGTAATTGAAACTCAGATGTCCAAAGGTTTGTAAACTAGTCAGCAAAATTCATTATGAGAGGCTTCTTCTCAACAGTGATAGTCACTGAGGCAACATTCCTCTGCACTTTGCTTTTTACATGACAAGCAAGCAGCTGGGCCTGAAATACCTGTCCACATCTTACTTACTCAAAGAAGACTACAGTCCTAACAGAAAAAAACAAGCCCCTCTGGCAGGCAAAGCCTGAGCACCATAGAGCCAAAGCTGTCAGACTCAGATGCTGGAACAATTGACATGAGGAGCAAGCAGTTGTGAAGTGGGTGTGCATGCCTTTCAGTTCAAAGGTCTCCAAACTAGATAGTTAGTTTTTCTCATGCATTCCTCTCTTTGAGTTGCAGCCTATGGAGCTGACTGAGCAACAACACTGTTATGAAAGGTCACAGCAGCTCTGTGGCCAAACTGAGGCAGAAGAGGTGGATCCTTCTAACATCAGCTCGAAATGTGAAACACAGATTCAACCAATCTCACATGATTCCTATTGTGTAACAACAAAAGTGTGACTGGCAAACAGAACTGCAGCTGATTGTTCGCTGTCATGTATAAACAGCAGTTAAAGATAAACCAGCGTTCTTACTTGTAAATTTTGTAGTTTTTTTCAGTTTATGACTTGCTAACTACGTTGTGTAAAGCCTGGCGTTATGTCACCCACTCATGGACACTTGAAGCGGGGAGAACAAGCTCGTAAGACGGAGCCGCCGTGAAGATCGACTCACCTGGCGAGTACAGATTAGCCAGTTCTCGGGCCCCGGCGTGTTGTGGACCCCATCTGGCCGCACCCCGACCCGGTCCCTGCGGCTCTGGGCTCTGTGTTTCTGCTCCACAGCCGTTCTCGTTAACCATTCTCGCCATTTCTCCTCCGAGGGCCAAACCCCTTCAATCGCTCCACTCACAGCCAGGAAGTAGCGGACTCATCGTCTCCTCAGCCCACATGACAGCGATGAAGGTTACAACCAATCATGTGAGAGTTTGTTGAGCGCCGCAGCCAGTCATAGGTGGGGGAGCGTTCCGCTGACAGGCTGGTAACCAATGAGGTTTGAGAGGGGAAGGACCGCATTTCCTGACCCCACCCATCATGTCTGGTGGCCGCTCGGCTCTCCGCCTGCTGCTGGATGTGCAGCAGATGGAGCTCTTTGGTTATATATGATAGGAAACGCGTGAAAACCAGCCTGAGGAAGGTGTTAGAGTGACATCTGCCCCCGCTCAGATAGTAGAGGCTTCAGCTGTGGAGCGGAGCGGCAGGTTGACAACATGTAGTCAGGTGAGATGCTAACGACGTGTTGAAACCTGTAACTTAAAGCGAAATTATGCAACTTTTAAGATAAGAAATAACACATTCTCCTCTCTACAAATTTCATTCATAAGCATTTAAACACACCCTTGCTTCGTTACAGTCAGGTTTAGCTGTTACAGCCTCACTTGGTGTGGTATTAGCTTTTGGTGGCTAATGTTTGCTAATGTTAGCAAACTTCAGGTAGATTTTGCTGTTTAACTGACAACAAAGATTCAGACATTATGAGTCATATATAACGTTTTTCTGTTGAACGTGCTTCTGTTACTTTTATCTTACATTTTAGCCTTTTCCATTATTCTCTAACTGCCACTTGTTGCCAATGTTGCTGTTGTTCAAGTTGAGTAAACTGGCTTTAAGTAAAAGTAGCAATACATCAATGTAAAACTATTCCATTACAAGTAGGATAAAAGTCCTAAATTCATCATTTTACTCAAATAAAATTACCAAAGTATTGTCGGCAGAATGTACACACAAGTATCACAAAAGAAAGTTAACATTAGTTAGGCTGAATGCTTCCTGGCATAGTCTTATATAATGTTTTTATTAGTAGTATTGGTTATTATACACATTAATCTGCCAGCAGCATTTTAATGTTGTAACTGGTCAGATGAAGATGACTTAAAATTAACTATAGCTGATAAATATAGTGGAGTAAATAAGTAATATTTCCCTTTGAAATTTAGTGGAGTAGAATTATAAAGTAAATAAAGCATGAAATGGAAATATTGAAGTAGAGTATGTACCTCAAAAATGTACCTAACTACAGCACTTCTGTATACGTGGTTACTTTCAGCTATTGGTCAACACTGAATCTACCTGGCTTTTATTGTATCAGCTTATATTTTTTAAGAGCAAACAGCGTATAAGATCCTTAAAACTGTACTGTGTAAGTGCAGTACTTGTAAATGTGCATAGTTACTTTACACCACTGCTTAACAGACAGTATACCAGCCAACAGTTTGTGCAACAACAAAGGTTGTGACCCTTCCTACATAAGTTCTATATGTAGATTGGTCGAAACTATTTTTACTCTACTACATTTGTCTTACTTTTCCATATAAACCATTGGATCAGCTTATGAAATATGATGCGCATTTTTAGAGTCAACTACACAACAATTTATGAAGTAATTTTTACAGCCCCCCTAATCGGATGTAGAATGTGATGTAGCTGTGTGGGCAGGGGGTTCAAAAGCTAATTCACTTACTTGCAATGTAGTATATTTAAATTGTGCTATTACTATACTATAAAATGTGCTGGATTAAAGATGGATTACTCAACCAGGTAAATCATCCAACTGAACCCCAGAGGGCTCAAAGGTCCCAGGCTCACTGTGAGCAAATTTGTTTTTTCTAATTTGATGAATTGCACATTTGTTAGGGAATGCACAGATACCTAACTAAGATTGATTTATTAGCTAATTGTGTTGCACAGTTTTTGACTTTGTGTCATAATCTATTTCTAAGACCTTTGTTATGTAGAAAACCTGGTGGACTTATCCCAGCACATGCAACCTGTTTATTGCCTGGGTCTCTTTTTGGGCATATAATGAAGCTGATGTGTAGTTTGTTGTGTCACTGTACCTGAAACTTGAAGGCAACAGGGCACGTAAACAGACTGTGAATTCTTGGTCGGGACGGCCCCAACAGCAACCCCAAAACATGTTAGTCCAGCACTGTGTATGTCCATCTATGGAGTCACCATTTTTGGTGGAAAAAAATGAAAAAGTTACAGATTCTTGTGAGTCACAGAAAATACTGTGACACCAGTGCACTGAGGATCCATTTGGTAAAAGAGAATGGTGTATATTTCTGGGAAAGGCAAGAAATGTTTTGAAGACCTACCCAAACAGAAAAGTAGTTTTGGCAGCACACTAATGAAACAGTTTATGAAGAGACACACATGTCCTAAACATTTATATGAACTCTACAGTGTTGCTTGTGTACAATCCTGCAGCTCACCACAAGATGACAGTAAGACCTCACATACAATCCAAATCACTCAGCTCTGATTACAAATTCTTGTGTTTTTAAAAAGAGCTTAGCCTCAAGTTATGAACAGCCTGTGTGCATTTAGCCTCATTAGACCTACTGATCATGTGTATATGATACCAAGACCTGATTTGACACCAGAGCCAAAACTCTTATTTGTTTGCTATTTATTGTTCAGAGAGCAAAAACATGATGCTGCATGAGACATGGAAAGAAAATCCTATTGGACTTTATTGAGAACACACTGAACCGTTTTAGGCTTCAAGCAGGCTGCCTACATTTGTCATAACACCCACCCTGACCCTCATACAGTGTTGGAGTGGATGCATCATCTTGTACAGTTTCACAACAACAACCACAACACACAGCTGCTTCAAACCAGTCTGTGAATGTTGTGTGGAAACAGCTGTAGATCTGTAGATGTGTCCACGGCTGCTTCCATGTGCATCTTCTTCTAAAATGATTACGCATGAACTTATAAAATGGTTCCCTGTGAGTGGGATTTTTCCACCATTGTCGAGTTGATGAGATGTGACTGTAGAGGGCGTGAATGGACGTGCTGTCATCCAATGCTGGTTCTTCACCGCATTTTGTTATGACAAAATACGTTTCTCACTCTGGTTTAAGTATCTGCTTGTATTTTCACTTTTTATTTCAATTTTAGTTGTTTCAGTTTCCTTTAACCATAAATTAATGAAAATCAAAATCGGGTCCACATTTCCTCGCTTTATTCTGCTGCGGCAGCCAAAAGTTTATATCACAACTAACTCACAAATATGCCACACAAATACAGATTTTTAATTATGTCTGGACACAGTTGAAAGCTCCTCTAAAGCAGCGCAGGTTGTCCGGTTGGCTCCTGGCTGCGCGTCACACACACCTGCCCCACTACGCCCCGCCCCTCTTTTTTTAATAAAACCCCCCGAGACAGGAAGACCTGTCAATTCCTCTCTGTCCAAACGCCCAGTGTCTTCAAAGTAGCCTCATTGTATGCTGTCCATCTCAGGCGGTGACTCAGAGGATTTATACTCACAGTATTCAGACACACTTCACACCTGAGACAGCCGAACCAAGCAGCACCGTGGGCCCCTCCTCTCAGCCCTCCATGCTCCTGCAGCACGGCGGGTGTTAAGATCCATGGAAGTGGCCGGCTTCTACGACGAGGGCAGCTTTGCTATCCACGGTAGAGAGCATATCATCAGCGCGGCCAGCGGCGGCTCGTACTGGCGGCTGGGAGACTCGATGACGGAGCTGGGCATCGAAGAGCGGGAGAGAGCGATCGACTTCAGCGCGTACCTGGACTCCGCTCTGCACGGTCCACCGCAGCAGCTCCACCAGCCGGGGGACGCCTTCTCAGACTTCCTGGCGGAGAACAAGATCAAGAGAGTTGCAGCTTTGCAGAACTACAAGAGCTACTCGCTTCTGAACGAGCTGGAGGCGAGTCAGTGCGACAGCTTGAGGGACCCCAGGGAGCCCTACGCGCTGGGCTACACCGAGGAGACCCGTGTGGACAGTGTGCTCAGCCCGTACCGAGCCGCCGCTGCTGCCGCTGCCGCTGCCGCTGCGGAGAGAGACGAGAGCCAGGAAGACGCGAAGATGGAGAACGGGTCCTCTGGGTTTGACATGAGGTCCTACCTGCATTACCAGTCCACCAGCGGCAGTCTGGGCAACATCTCCACCGCCTCCTCCACCTGCTCCAGCCCGCCCGGAACACCTGCCCCGGCAGGTAAAAGCAGGTCTCCCTCACACGGCGGCAAAATGTCCAGCGGGAAGGCGAAGAAGCGGCTGGACAAAGACAGTGAAGAGTACAGGGTGAGGAGGGAGAGGAACAATCTGGCCGTGAGGAAGAGCAGGGACAAGGCAAAAATGCGCAATTTGGAGACTCAGCACAAAGTCCTGGAACTGGCTGCGGAGAACGATCGTTTACAGAAGCGCGTGGAGCAGCTGTCCAGAGAGCTGGCCACCCTGCGCAACCTGCTCTCCGCCACCGGACAGTGTTAACCCCCGCAGGAGACCCAGCACGGACCTCTGGACCGCTCCTCTCATCGTTCATAGACTTGGTGATGCACCGAGCAGGTGTTGAAAAACGGTACGCTTCACAGGTGAAGACAGCGACCACCAGTTTACAAGGACACTTTGAATGGGGATGAAAAGTGGGTGCATGGATTGCGCAATCATTCACGATTCTTCACATGTCACCGTAGCTTTATTCTCACATGTAATTTTTTGTGTGTGTATGCAGTATTTCTGTGCAGGTTTTACATACATGCGAATAGATTTATACATTTTGTGTATCTGGAGCAGAGGTTGTCAAGGGAAGAGTTGTGCTGCAGTGAAATGATGCAACTCTTTGTAATAGTATTGGCAATGAATGAAATAAGTCTAATTATTTAATATTAAAAGGGGAAATGCTTTAATTGTACTTGATATTTTATTGAATTAAACAGATTTATACTTTGTTTAAACAATTTCATTTGTAATTTCTTCTTTTCTGTGCTTTTGAGGCGGGTGTAGGCTCAGACAGACATACATGCTTGCCTTAAATATTCACACTCATGATTGTCAGACTCTTTTACAATTTATGTCAATTACGACATATAGCAGATAGAAATTGGCTCGACAACAAGGCGAATTTTGCAGTCTTCAGGCCAATATGCCGAAATTGAATGAGACATCAACATACTGTAGGAATATGATGTGTAGTCTTTGACACAGAATGAATTTTATAGATCTAGTCACCAGCAGTGACATTTTAATAGCACCTCAGATCACCATCATTACAATTCATAATCATTTATGGTTTCCACTAAACAGAAAATGGCATTCATTGTTTTCATCAGTGCAGTCAGTTACTGAATCAAGGATATTAAATGAAGTTTTTCTTGTGCCATCACATATATGGATAGAAAGTTGAGGTCATTCAAGTCCCCTGATCAGGAAATGCATCCAACCAGTTTATACTGAAATGATACTGCTGAGAACAGCAAAAAGAGGGGAAAAAAAAGACTCAGTCACACTGCACGCAGCACAGAAATGTTAGCTTTATCTTTAGCACACGGCTCTGTCAATAGTCTGCTGGGTCCACTGGCCCAGAGAGGGGTTCAAGGTTGCAGGGAAATTAATCAGCAACTAACCTCCTCACACCAGCTCAGGTCTCGCTTCAACAGCCAAGACCTGAATGGGAGTGAGTGCACGAGAGATAGGAATAATCCTGAGCAAACCTCCTTTAGCCCTCAAGTGGGAAATGTTCAGCAGAAAATGTAGAAGTTAGAAATGGGAGTGACAGAGGAGGTTAAACCAGATGATAGATAAGTTGACAATTGGTTTGCTGTGGAATTTACCAAACTCTGAGAGTGCATTTCACTGTGTGCACACTATGAAAGATATCTGTCAGGAGCAAAGCAAACCCCAGACAGAGAGGATAAAGAAAGGCATGGTGGGATTTGCATGTGATCCGTGACATTTCTGGGTGGGGAGTGTTTTCTAACTCACTTCAAACAGCAGAGAAAAGAAAAAACACTAGTGTTAGTTTTTAAGAGCAGACATATTTACTCTGTTGGCACTGAAAAGTTACGTTACCTGCTCTAAATAAAGCATAAAAATGTTGCTGTTTTGTGAGATGACATTTTGAATATAGTGGATATTTCAACACACTCGATGGAACAGTTTAGCTTTTAACTGTTGTGCAATATCCTCCCTTTCCAACACATCATCACTTGAAGAATGCTACACCCACATTTAAATAAGACATTGTTATCCTCCATGTACAGGACAATAGCTGTGAGTAGTTGTGGCCTGGCTTTAAGCCTTACTGGGTACAAAATGGTGCAAGTAAAACTGAGAATTTTTAAACAGATTTCAAGAAAAGTTCAAAATATAACTAACACAGCCGCAGAAACAAAGTAATGTGTCAAATAATGGGTTAATAATTTAACATCCAACACTCTGTTGTTGTAGCATTTTCAGCTCTGATCCTGCTCTTGCTGCTCTCATCGTAGCCATCAGTGTTGGCACAGATTCATTCAAACATTCGAGGCATTCTTTCTTCGATGACCCCTTGTTTCCAATTGGAGCCCCACGCAGTCTTTCCCTGGTCCTGGCTCACATGCTGACAGGAGAGAGGGAAATTCCCACACATGATGACCTCTTTTCTTGAAAGTTTAGCCCAACCCCCTTTCCACATTTTACCGTCAATGGGCAGTGTCTGTCCGTAAAGTCCTTGTTGCATCACAGCCCCTCCACAGGCCAACTGGCCTCCTAAAAACTCCTCTGATAAAGCAATACAAACACACGCAGACACACACACACCTGACACTCTAGTGTTCACTCTGTACCAGTTGTTGAGAAATTGAAGAATTTTTTCTTACTCATGAGTAACATTAGCATATTTTTTGGACACTTATTAGTAGTTGTTTGTTCCTCAAAACACTTTTCTACAATGTTGTATCAGATTGTGTTTCCTATATTAATCAAAAAGTGGAATGATGAAAACTCAACCCTCTATTATCTAACACTTTTAATTATATAATTTGGCTTTGGTCCAGATTTTATGGCTGACAGCACCACATTACACAACACAACAGAAGTGTGTTATGTGAAATTACACTATGAACATGGAGCCAAACGGATGGATTAGGGTTTTATTGCATCTCCACAGATAAGATAATTTAGAAACAGATATGACACATTCAAATGAATGTATGGTATAGAGCTGCAACTATAAGTCAATTGATCAGTTGATTAATGGAAAATTGATCTGCAGCTATTTTGATAATCAAATAATCATTTTAGTAATTTTTTAAACAAAACATGTCAAATATTTGCTGTTTCTAGCTTCTCACACATGAGGACTTGATCACACATGATAATGAACATGAACTGAATATCTGTAGATTTTTGACGGTTAATCAAACAATGAAATCGGTAATGAAAATAGTCATTAGTTGCTGCACTAATATGGTACTATGTAGTAAAAATGCTGAACCACTGTTTAGCTGTTGGGTTAGGAAACAGCATTGCTTCATAACGTCTAAACAATCAACTTTGTCATCACATCAATTACAAAACGCAAATCAGTACATGACAGTAATAATTCAGTATTTACTACTACTTTGTCTTAATTCAGTTCAAATGTGTGGCCAAAATATACGTTTGACATAGTTCATCAATGCAACTATAGGTTGGCAATATTCAATGTTTTTATTTAAGTGTCCAAATCCCATGAAAAGTACAAAAATAACACTGTGTCAGTCTTGACCATCTCTCAGTATTTGTGTTTCCTACCTTGTCACCCACGCTCGCTGGTTCCTACTGAAGACATAGCTCTTTAAAAAGTGATCATAAATACATAGTTTCTTTAAAAAATGGCTCATTAACTTCCTAAAATAGCTGTGCACTGTAGTTTTTAGTAAACTTCACTAAGACAGGAATAAATAGTGTATTTGTTGGGGACTATGTTCAGCCATGGATTAATACACATTTGGTGCTCCAGTGAATATTTACGGCAACAGGACAGTGGATGTGAGATTGAATCAAAATAAAACTGCAGTGCTCATGCTCATCACAATGAAGGAACACTTTGCTTGACTTGTAGTTGATTTTAGTCACTTTAGAGTAATTTAAGACACTCAGATATTGAAATGGGTTGTGTAGAAATGTTTGAGCATGAAGCTGTAGATAATCTTTCGGAAAATTTTTGTTTATATTTCTGTTGTTGTAGTGTCACATCATCCCAAATACTCTTTTGTTTGTGTTATATAGACCTCATTTGCTCAGAGTTTTGAAGACTTTAAAAGTAAAAGATCATTGACCAACATAAAACTTTCTTATGATTTTCAAGTCTAGACAAGACAAAAGGTGGTCAAGATATCTGGGCCCCTAAACTCTGAAACACTCTAAAGAAAATGGCCAAACTTGTGTCGTCTTTTTAGCCAATTAAAACTGATATATATAAATGCAATTTCTATGTATCGCTGATATTAACACTGATTTTGCTTGTTTAATTACAGTTCCTCCTCTAAGCCAAAGGCACACCGGATATCCGGACCACTGTAACGGGAAGCTAGACCGCCTGAGCTACGGTAAATGGACCAGAACATGATCTGTCTTGAAGTGCACCAAGATTTCAACATCTTTGTTCACTTCTGCTATTTTTGCTGTAGATGACTGTGAAAAAGAAAATTGACGTGCAGAAGTGACTTGTGGTCACTACACAGCTAGTGTCACTGCCCATATCTTGTGTAACAACAGGCCATCCTTGCAAAATGAGTGTTGACTTAATTATTAGAGCAACATTTGACTTTGTAAAGAGTTCATGTCAAGAAACTTAGTGTGTAATGTAATAGTGATCAACAGGTTTTCTTTACTTCATGCAGAACGCTGTAATGGTGTGTCACTAATAAATCAATTTATATATTAGTATGCAAATGAAGCCTGACAGACCTGTACTTTGCACTGGGTTTTTACGCAACTTTGAAATCTCACAGTAAGTTGTTACTTGAAGCTGTGTAGTGCCATCACTTTTCCAAAAAATTGATAAATTGCTATACACGTGCTAAAACAACCTCTGAGGATGATGCCCCAGAATACATTTGAATATTTTCAAAGTTTTTTCAGCAGTGACACCTGCTTTTACAAAATACAAAAAATATGACCAAATCATGATTATTTTTCAGTAATAGTACGTTATCGATAAATGGGGCGAGGTTCACCACTTTGTCAAACACATGATTGTATAAAGTATATTACTACATGGACTCAGGAACACTTTCCAATACTGTTGCTGGTGCAGTTACACTGCATCCCAACTTTTTTGGAAAAAAAGGGTTGTAAATATTATGTAAATATTATCGTCAAATATCCTAAACGTGTAAGCCTATGTATAATAGTGTGTGTATCATATATAGTGTAAAATAGTGTGTGTCAGTAATTTATTATGGAGTTCATTATTGCAAGACTTTTTCAAAAGGGAAGATTAAAAAGAAGATGTCCAGCTTGTCTTTCGAGGTGTTGAAGTTTCTATCAGTATAGAAAGTTCAACCCATTGCACTATTCCTCAAAGCTCTGCTCTAAAACTTTCCTAGATTACCAGAGAGTTTGACACACTGGTCAATTAAGCAAACGTCCTGTTTTATTTTGACAACCAAGCCTCAAAAATTGTGTATTTTATGGAAGTGAAAATCTGTCCATTCAAAAAATGCTGCCACTCATTGTGCAAACATATGGCATGGGAAGGCCCCTACTGTAAATTGCACATATTTATTAAATCGGGGGGTAATGAACATAGTTTAACTGCTCTGCATGAATATTGCAATTTTAACTAGTGCGGCTGCTGTTGACTGACTTCTGTAGGTTTGTGTGTAATGTCACTGACAGTTATGCTGGTTAAAAGGTGATATTCATGTCTTTAATCTGAATTCAAACAAAAGATCCTACCTTAATGGGGCAAAAAAACACAATAAAACTAAAGCGAGGAGTGATGTGAATTTAGATAGAATGATAGGAAGATAAGATTGTGGGAAGATTGTTTTCTTCTGATCTTGTGACTGCATGTAAGACAGCCTGAAGGAGAATATTTTAAAAATGAAACAACCCTGTTTTGCTGTAGAGCTGCTGCAAAGTAAATCAGAAAAAAGGACAGTGACTTCTCAGCTGTACACTTCACAAATCACAGACACCAGCTTCATATAACAGTAGCAGTCATGTGTGGGCTTTGACAGGTACAGATTACTAAACAGGAAGTAGGGTGTATTGGTGATGGTGGCAGCCATGAAAACATTCACCACCCACACTAGCTTGACGTGACCATCCTCACGTTTACCATGTTTTACCTTTCACCTCATTCCCAAATGTTGTTGTTGAAAAAACAAATGCATTGACAAGCATGTGTGTGACTCTGTCATGGGTACAGTGTTGCATCACTACATCAAACCAACAACCACACATCCGATGCAAAAGAGAATCATCTTTTTCCACAGTTGCTGTGAAGAAAACATCAACAATAACCCAAAAGAACACGGTGGTAACATCTGTGGTTTGGCAGGCAGGTCATCCAGCTTTGTTTACCTGGACCTTATAGCGACGTCAAGAGGAAGGATGCGGGAGCTTTGAAGCGCACCTTAGGGGAAGCACCGGCTCTAACCTCTCAGTATTTACGCTATGACCTACATGTATGAACTTAGCCTATGACATCCGAGGCGCGTCGATGTCTGTGTCTGACGGTTGGTCCTCAACAGCAGCAGCCAGGGGGGGCAGGAACAGGAACAGGAACTGCTCACGGGTGAATGTCTCAACAGACGTAACCAAAGACATCAGTCTCTAACTGAGACACTGCAGTTTGAGGAGAACAACAACACAGTGTTCTTACATAAGAGTTAAAAACATCATGCTGCTTGCTCAGGAAAAGATGTTATATTCTTCAGACAGAACACAGTAAGGAATAAAGGGTGGACCAATACCAGTGGTGAAAAAGTACCGATGCCACAATGTAAAAATAACAATGGAGTAGATACCCTGCTTTTAAAACCATACCTAAGTACAGAGGTATTATGTGCAAAGTCTACTTGCATTATCAAATGTAAGTACTTGTTTTGCAGAAGAATGACCCCTGACCCCTGTGATTGATATATTATTATATTATTAGTGTTATATATTACTGATATATTCATGTCTAAGTAGCATTTTACTGTTGTAGCTGATCAAGATTGAGCTACTTTTACCTAAATACAAGTCCAGTGGTTCCCAACCAAGAGGTCCAAAGGGTCATAAGATAAATCTGAGGGGTCATGTGATGATTAATGGGAGAGGAAAGAAGAAGAATCAAAGTTCAGCTACACAAATTGGCATTTGTGTTTTTTTAAATATTCAACCTCTTTGGGCCTTGAACAATTACTTGAATCAAACTATCTGAGAAGTTTAGAAGGTAAATCTCTCTTCATGGAGCTGGGAAAAAATGCTGACAAGGGGCCCTAACTAGTCACTTCTTTTTAGTGAGGAGTCACAAACCAAAGAAGTTGTTGAATCACTGGTTTAACCACTAGTTCGACATTTTGGAAATACACTTATTCACAAGAGTTCAATGAGAATATTCACTCCATACATACCACTCTCATATCTTTATGTGAAATATAATAAAAATATAATAACCTACTGATAACAACTGGTTAGCTTAGCCTAGCACAAAGACTGGAAACAGTGGGCAATGAGAAACAGCTAGCCTGGCTCTGTCCAAAGCTAACAAAATCCATCTACCAGCACCTCTAAAGCTCTCTAATTAACACATTATTTCTTACACAAAAACCAACATGTACAGACATGAGAGTGAGTGTGCATGAGTTGTATTTTCACATCCAACAACGTCTTTTTTTTACACTTCAGTTGTTAGATAATCAGAGAGCTTTAAAGGTGCTCTTAGGTGGCTTTTGTTACCTTTGAACAGAGCCGGGCTAGCAGGTTCCCTCTGTTTCCAGTCTTTATATTAAGCTATGCTAACCTGCTGCTGGTTGTAGCTTCATGTTTACCATACAGACGTGAGCGTGATAATGATTCTCTTATAAGCTTTTTTATGCAGAGCACAACCCAGATTCGAAAAAAGTTGGGACCCTGTGTAAAATGTAAATAAAAACGAACTGTGTGCAATAGTTATACGAAGTGTTCCCGAGCCCATGTAGTAATATCCTTTATGAATCTGAGATGTAACTGTAATTGTCAGGTAAATATAAAGAAGTAGAAAATACAATATTTCCCTCTAAAATGCTGTGTTCATGAGTAAGTTACTTTTCACTACTAGTCGATGACTGAAAGCTGTCTTAAGACCCATTCACTCCCCTGGCTTTTTTAAGTTTTGAAATGATAAGGGCATGAAGAAACATGGTACACCTGACAGTGTACTCACACTTCCTGGTATCAAGCTTCCATTGTACAGCAATGGTGTGTGTGGTGACTCAGACTTTGCAGAGTCATACTTGGAAAGATCTGACTCCCCTCGTACTCAGGAATTTCCTGATCCCAGCTCGGCTCCCTGCGAAAATGATCTGCAGTCTAGAAAAGAGACATACAGTCAAAGAGCGTCCCACCCACCCTCTCAGCTGGCCAGCTATTGGGAAGTTCCAGGTTAATAACTAAACTGAGGACACATGCTGAAAGAGTCAGCAAGGCAGGGCAGATATCTTTTTTGGTTGATGGTGGATGTGGAGTCAGCATTCTGCACTATTAGGCTGTAGGACAACACAGGGTGCACTTTTGGCATCTGTTCAAGTCACTTTTTCAGAACTGTCATATTCTGATCTGATCATTTGAATTTCTCCCCAAATCATAAACATTAAAACGTGTAGGTCTGGTCGATGACCCACATAGATATGGCATACATTCACAACGACATTTAACTAAATTATAATTTGTAAAGTAATAAAACATCAAACTTCTTCACCACAGACAGCATGAGTCATGACAACACTGTTGAGATCAGACGGTGTGTAGTTTCAATAGAAACAGTTGTGGCTTTAAGGTGACTTCCGGTCACACCTTGATTGTAGTTTTCCTACTGCAAATGAGTGCAGCATGTTCCGTCTTGCCTGCTTTGACGTCAGCAGAGAGTGGTGGTTGGGAGTGCTATTACTCACTCTGTTTAAGTTGCATTCCTGTACAGCACGTACCAGTGCCTGCTTCTTATTTCCCAAGCAGGAAGTTCTAGCCAAAACTGTTGCCAAATCATCTGTGCTACACTGGTGTCGTGGGATTTACTCAAGTAATACATGTGTCTCAAGACATATTCTTCTTTCCTTTACTTAGTGTTCACTGGCCATCATTATTGTGGTTTCTCACTATAACAAGCCTAAACTCATTCTTTGGCTTTGTTTAGTAAAACAGGGTGGACATCAACCTTAACACTTTGAGCGTCCGTGTATTAAAAGGAACTGGGTGTGTTTTCAGACAAACAGTTGAGAAACAATTTCATATCTGTAATGCCTATGGTGACAGTGGCAGTAATAGATGTTCGGATTGAAAGTCCAGTTTTGAAAGGTAAAAATACTGTTGTGTATTTGGAAGCAAATAGAATTTGAATAACATAAGAGTAATATTTGACATGCAGCATTACTATCCCTGTAAAAATTGACAGCAGCATATGTTCTGCCAGCACAGGAACACTCCCAATTACAGGTCACTGTAAACAAAAAGATCATTAATGAGCAAACCAAGGTACCACACAGAAAACAGGAAAGGGTGGGTTGCAATAAAAGCCAAGGCTCCATGTTCACAGAGAGAAGCAGCCAGGAGTCAGTGAGTTTCACTGTCCCACAGAGCCACCATGTGGCCCTTCTGAAACACTTCACTCAGCCCGTCCAGAAGCAGAGAATTAACAGTACTAATGTTAAATATATTCTGCAACATAATAAAGGAAATGTATGAAAGACGTGTTCTGACTGGGAGGCTTCCTGACATAATTGTAGATATTTCGGCACCCTTTATAGGTAACGAACAGCTTCATTAATTCTTAATAAATCATTTACTAATGTTTTAAAGTTGAGTTATAACCTGTAAATAAGAACTACTTTCAGGTTGTGAAAACCACCACTGATTGATTCCCTTATTTCTACCAGAGCTACAGACAATGGACCAAAATGTGTTTATTAACAAATTAACTCGTGTAACTGCAGTTAATGAATAAAATCCCTTATACATTTACAGCTGACTTATTACAAAACAGGATTTTTCAGTCTGGCAACCATTTCTTTTTCCAATTATTGGCTTATAGTTGATATATAAAGAATTAGTAAGTGACCTATTAATAATTAACCAACTCCCTGTTGATCTTAATAACTGCTCTCAAACTTTAATCTAAATTCAAACTCTCCTGTGCCTCATAATTAATTTTCTCTACTCCAATTTCATTGCATTATTGAATTTAGGGTAACTTTTTACAGTTATGCGTTCACTATAACGTATTTCTGGTCTATTTATTTCTATTTGTGTTTCATTTTATTTCTCTCTTTATAGTCTTTTACATTTCCCCTTATTTGTGTTTAAATGCTTTTATAATCCATTTCCCCACCTTATGCAAATCACTTAGAATTGTTTGTGGGTTTAAAAGGTCCTATATAAAGACATCTGTCTAGCTACTATACCTTATTCAACAGAAGTTGCAAGAGGTCAGATTAAAACAATACAAAATATTATTCATTGTTTTGATTCATGCAGTTATGTGACTATGAAGCAGTGCCATTAGATGTGACACATTCACTATGATATCTCTAATTAAAAGCAACTCGTGATGACAAAGTGAACGTGAAAAAGCCACTTCAATATCTGCTCATTCAGGTCGCAGAAAAATAAACCCAGACAACTGGACACACTGAAATGACCACAGCGATGTAAACTGCTAAAGCTGCTCATTAGTGGCTCGGTGCACACATTAGCCTTTTCTATTCATATTATGACCAAACAATGAGATAAAAACAAAGTGATGTGTGACCCTTTATTACCACAGTCATTGTTCAGAAGTAAGACTGAGAATGAGGTTATGTATGTAAATCTGTTCTACAAACCAGAACAAAACAACAGTACTTTTTTATTTATTAAAAAAGGAAAACAAATGTAAATAAAAAAATACATGTTTTTGAGCTCAGCATATGTATAGTAAAACAGGAAAACCTGGCACAGCAGCTGCACTGGTGCTGAGACTTAATCCCTTGCTAAAGCAGAACAAAATTTAAAAAAAAAAAATTCAGCACACTGAAACCTGATTTGCAAAAAAAATATATATATATCTAAGAAAAGTGTGTCCTTGGAGAGGACATTTATACATTCTAAAGAAAGGTACAGCTGTTGGACTCAAGTACTGAACTTTGTCGAGTCACAAAGGTAAACTGAATGCTAGCAGCCTAGCTAATCTCTTCTTAGGAGAAACCTGTTGATTCACAAATGCAGCATGCTAAAAAACATATTCATACAAAAACAATATTGCCAGCTCAGGACCACGCCATGATACAACGGATCATCACTACAGTGTATTGTTTTCATCCCTGTGCTGGTGTTTGATTTTTGGTTTGTTCACAATCCCTGGTTCCCTGTTCAAACTCAGAGTTTGATAAAGTAAAGGGTGAGATATTATTAGAATATGTATTGCTGGCGAAAAGAATTGGGTGTTTGCTACTGTGTGTGTCATTCTTGTGCGTAACTCCACTGACTGAACACACATTATATTACAACATGTATCAGCTGCATTCAGGTTATGTTACACATTCTCTTGGCATGAAAAGCCAAAGCCATGAAAATTTTTATCCACCGCAGCTGAAAAGATGTTTTCCCAAACAGTAACTAAAGCAAAACAGTTATAACCTTATTTAAAAATCTAAAGCTCTCAAGATTTTTCCAATGTCAATTTAAGAATGCCAGGCGAATAGAGAATGAGACGTGCCACCCTGTCTCTGCACCATTTTTGTTTTTTGAAAAAAAAAAAAAAAAGACTTGCTGTGTCACTGTTGAGCCTCCAGGGAGAGAAAATGGTTACAAGGAGGCAACCCAGTCTACAAGTCACATCTGACTTACTGCAAATGTTATATTAATATTTCTCACAGAGTAGATTTAACTCAAACATCAGTAGAAAGTTCCAAAACTACCACTCGCGCAAATGTACACACACATACTGTATGTACTCAACTGGCATGCCTCCAGCAGCCCCACACAGGCCACAAGTAAGGACCGATAACAATTCAATGCCCAGCATGCAACTCTTATCTAGTGAGCACAGAGCTGCTTCCCTCTTACTTTCACATATTTCACCTTACTGTCAGGTTTAATATTGACCAATAACAAAAGATTGTAAAAAGTGTCTCCCTCATTGGCATATGTTCAGACAGGCTGGTCAAAACTGGCTCTGTTTGTGCAAGCAAAAGAGAGTTGGGTGGAATAAAACGTGAAATGCCAATGGACACTTTGGTAAAGAATGAAATGGAAAAACACACACACACTTGTAAATAAGAGACACGTGTAAAATGGGCTGACAGGCCATTCATCCTGGTTCACAGAACAAGGGAGCTAAAACAAACCCTTTTGCTCTACAGACTGCGATATGTACTGTCTGTTGAGTCTGTGTTTAAGTCGGCACAAGTATTTGGGATGTGACACCTGAAAAACTGAGGCCCTGAGCATCCATGATGACATATTGAAAAAACATTTGGGTGGGTAATAAGGATTGGCAGCCTCTTATTCCCAACCAGCCAACCACACACACTGCATTTGTAAAATAAATGTGGGAGTATGAATCTGCTGAAGTTCAAATAATCCACTCACTCGCAGAGTAAACCCAGAGTCATTACAGGCTGATTGGCCAGACAAGTCCACTTTGCAACATCAGTGGAGAGACAGGGAGGAACAAAAAGGAGGAGGAAGGACAGACATCAGTGGAAATAGGCTCGATAACAGACATAAGCACTGAGTGCCAGTGCTGTGCACAGGCACACGTTGGCGAGTAGGGGGGACCAGGTCCCCGGCACAGGAGAGCTTTCCTTTGGCTGCTCCGCTGCCTCAGGCAGCTCCTGCTCCTCAGTTGCATGCTGTTGCTGGGATTTGGTTGGAGCTCTGGAGGTATGATCTTGGATTCCCATGTAGCCATCAAGCTGATCGGCACCATCAGGAGGAGGCTGGGGGGCAGCAATGTTCCTCTTTCGCAGCTCAGACTCTTGGGAGGACCTGAATGAGGAAAGAGTAGAGCTTTACAATTACTACAATTTAGCAGACGCTTTTATCCAAAGCGACGTACATTCACATACCAATGGAACAGCCATCGGGGGCAATTTGGGGTTCAGTATCTTGCCCAAGGACACTTCGACACATAGACTGCAGGGATCGAACCACCAACCTTGCGATTGGTGGACAACTGCTCTACCTCCTGAGCTACAGCCACCCCAGCTTTAATGTCCCCAAAGGGCATTGTGGTTTTGTTTGGTTTTATTAGAGGGATACAACAGTTGAGAGAGTCTTGACAAATACTCCTGAAGCCAGCTTTTCAAAGTTCAAGCACAGCCTATTTATAATAAAACTACATTAAAATCGGTTAAACCACACAAACTAGTTCTTGTGACTGCACACATTTGCTGTTTTGTTAATAAATATTTACATTCAGTAACTGCACAGTGTAACAGCTCTGTAGCTAACTGAAGCCAACTGGACCGACTGACATAACTAACATTAGCTTACTAGCTCCCTCACTGTCCTCTATTTCAGTTTCCTGCATGGTAGATGATGAAGATGCACCTCCCAGTCCCTGGCTGTTGCTCTATATACTGACGTTGAGAGCAGCCCTGTCTGCACACATGGCGACTAACTTCGTCATCCAGTCATCCAAGCCTGCATCAAGGAAGAGCTTCACTGTTAGTCCATCTGTTATGCTCTGTTCAGTCAGCACCCAAGCCAATCAATCCAATGAACCCCCAGGTAAACTCACCTTTGCTGGACACAGACACAATGTAAACATTATCCTGCTCGGTTTTTCTCCTGCCTGGTACCAAAGGCAAAATTTGAAACAAGTGGCGGTATGAATTTTGGATTTCTGCACATGCATACCAGTAAAGTGCACTCCTGCGAATAAACACATTCTTCATATGGTTTTTAGTGGCTGAAAAGGTTCGGTAGTGGCTCTGCCAACACTTAAAAGCAGTGAAAAGATAAAAATGTAAGTTTAACACAGCATTACCACTACCTGCTGCTGTTTGATTATCAGCTGATAGAAATTCATAGTCCTATCTGCCACCTGTACTCTATTTAAGTGCATTTCCCAGCCCTTGCCGCTATGAAACAAGCGACATGTTGGCATGGTGAAATGGAGTGCAGCCACCGAGAACCTATGAAGGACTTTATGCCTGAAACGTAAGTGATGGGTTCATGAATAGCTGGTGTAATCTAATGCTCTTCTTTGAAAACAAAAATTAAAAGCAATCATGGACAAACTAAATAAAAAATGTTCCAAAACTTTATTTGGATGATTACCCCAGACTGTGGATCTCCATCTGTTGGATGATCTCATCATTTTCTGGGAAAAAGGATGGCTCAATTTTGCCATTATGTGGGTCTCTGGGAGGAGGAAGAGGAGGAGGAGGGGTGAATTCTGGAGGATCGTCTTCCTCATTTGAGAGCTCCTTCCAAGACTCCTGGAGAAAAAACAAAATCCCTTTGAGTATTTGAAAAAATACTTTATATTTAGTAAAAATAAACTGGTAGTTTTGCAACATGTGTTTTTATTTTTTGTGCATAAAAAGATTCTTAATCTGAAAAGAAGATACACCAAGTGAAATGTTTGTAGCTTTAAGAACAGAACAGAATAGAGGAAGGACTTACCTGTAGAGATGCTTCTCCCTTGACATACTTGGCACCTTCAATGACAGCAAGGTAGGAGAAGCGAAGCTGATCTGCTGTCTGAATCAAGCCCATTCTATAGCGTCGCATCTCCAGCAGCACATCGCGAATCTTCACTGAAGACGTGTCTTTACGGATGGACATCTACATATAACAGCAAAAACACTCAATAAGAGTTTGCGTTGAGTTTTAAGCGCTTGATTGAATTTTAGCTTCTAAATACAGTATAACTGTAAGAGAGCTATTGAGTTCTACAAGACTACAGTCAGACCGTCAATTACTGGTTGCTTGTAACAATGATCAAACAATTACGTGTTATTCTACTTTTGCTCTGGATGATTTCCTCTATGATGTCAAATCTGGTAGCATCATGACTTCTCAATAGCAGAGCTCCGTACAAACCAATAAGAGGCAGGTGTCCACAAGACAAAATGTCCCAGAGCGTCCAATGCCGGCGCTGCAGTGCACTACCACTGGTCCCTGGTCCGAATTTAGACAACCAGACTCTCGCACCTTGAACAGGAAGTTAAGGAAGGAGGCAGGAGACTCTGGTACCCCAAAGTCAGGCCAGGTGGTGTAGTGAAAATGTAAAATCTCACGAGTCTCTTGAGTCTGTAAAGGAAGATCAGAGGGAATCGAGAAATAAAAGACCAACGAAGAGACCTCACTCGTGCAGAGTAATTAAAGGCTGTAGTCCTCTGAAGCCATGTCCACTTTTACAAACAAACTCTAGAGATAAAATACTTACAGACAGATTTTCCAACTCCAGCTGACGGACTGTATAGTAAGATTTAATGTCTTCTGAGACCAGGGTAAGCTTGAAATTGGTATCTTCAAAGATGGCGTCTTTCTCCTCTCTGTGAGGCCAGTATTGGGCACATTTTACCTAAAGGTGCACATTACACATAGTATTATCACAGAGAAAAGCAGGAAGGCTACTGGAGCAAATAAGACATACTGACACTGTCACACATTAAGAGGTAGCACTATAAGGAAGGAAACCACTGCTTACAGATCCTTTCTCTATGACTCGGTTCAGCATCACTACACCACGCGTCCTCTGCTCCCACACCATCTCCCAGAAGTTGCCACATGTATTTGGAAGGGGTCCCTGAAAAAGAATCAATGTTGTGTTAGAAGAGTGGATTTTATTCTTAGTATAACTAAATAAGAACAGTGCATCTATTTAAAGATCTCAGCAAGGCATTTGATATTGTTGATCATACTCTTCTTAAAAAAGACTGCTTTAGAAGAGACGCATGTATTGAATCTTCAGTCCACTGTCTCAATATTGTAGCCCGGCACACATCAAATTCTAAACTTCAGCAGCACTCTCTTACCGTCCAACTGCCAGTGATCCAGATCCAGATGAGAGACTAGCTAATAAAAACTTTGATTCACTCATCTGAGTCACTCACAGCAACAAGCTTTATGAGCAGCAGCAAATGATTTATGGACTTTTTTCTTGCCCCGCCTTTCGCCTCTCAGGCTACATAGAGGTCACCTTGAGAGTGAAACTGCAGGCAACTTTCAGGGCTTTATGGCTTTTGCCTTTCATGCATGTTTTGGGGTTTAGAAAATGTACTTAATCTATGTTTTAATATTCTCCTAAAGAGATACTGGAAATGCACATCAACCAAAGATGAGACAATAAAGCACAGTGGTCTTTGTAGTGAAGATGGAACTACAATCAGTAAATTATCAGTAAAACCTTAAGTACCTGTATTTAGCATTAACAGGCAGTAAAAAACACATTTAATTAAATGTTTATAACACTATAATGTAGTTGTACACAGCTCTAAGGACATTCTTAAGTGCTACAGTATTTCTCTGCAATTATTACTTCTCCCATGAAGATGATATTAATATTTTATTACACACATATACACTCACCAGCCACTTTATTAGGTACACCTTGCTAGTACCGGGTTGGCCCCCTTTTGCCTTCAGAACTGCCTTAATTCTTCATGGCATAGATTCAATAAGGTGCTGGAAACATTCCATATTGACATAATAGCATCACATATTTGCTGCAGATTTGTCGGCTGCACATCCATGATGCAAATGTCCCATTCCGCCACATCCCAGAGGTGCTCTATTGGATTGAGATCTGGTGACTGTGGAGTACACCATTGGAGTTCACTGAACCCATTGTCATGTTCAAAAAACCAGTTTGAGATGATTTGAGCTTTGTGACAAGGCACATATCCTGCTGGAAGTAGCCATCAGAAGATCGGTACACTGTGGTCATAAAGGGATGGAAATGGTCAGCAACAATACTCAGGTGGGCTGTGGCGTTAAAACGATGCTCAGTTGGTACTAAGGGGGCCAAAGTGTGCCAAGAAAATATCCCCCACATCATTACATCACCATCACCAGCCTGAACCGTTGATACATAGCAGGATGGATCCATGCTTTCATGTTGTTTATGACAAATTCTGACCCGATCATCTGAACGTCGCAGCAGAAATCGAGACTCATCAGACCCGGCAACATTTTTCCAATCTCCTATTGTCCAGTTTTGGTAAGACAGTGCGAATTGTAGCCTCAGCTTCCTGTTCTTAGCTGGCAGGAGTGGCATTCGGTGTGGTCTTCTGCTGCTGTAGCCCATCTGCTTCAAGGTTCAATGTGTTGTGTGTTCAGAGATGGTCTTCTGCATACCTTGGTTGTAACAAGTGGTTATTTGAGTTATTGTTGCCTTTCTGTCATCTCCAACCAGTCTGGTCATTCTCCTCTGACCTCTGGCATTAACAAGGCATTTTTGCCCAGAGAACTGCCACTCACTGGATATTTTCTCTTTTTTGGACCATTCTCTGTATAAACTCTAGAGACTGTGCGTGATCAGCAGTTTCTGAAATACTCAGAGCAGACCGTCTGGCACCAACAACCATGCTACAAAGTCAAGTTCAAAATCGCTTAAATCACCTTTCTTCCCCATTCTGATGCTTGGTTTGAACTTCAGCAGGTCTTCTTAACAGTGTGCACATGCCTAAATATATTGAGTTGATGCCATGTGATTTGCTGATTAGATATTTATATTAACTAGCAGTTGAACAGGTGTACCTAATTAAGTGAGTGTATTTTTCTTTATTGTTATTCATTATCTGTTTATACACTAGCTCCAGAACTGGTATTATAGTTATTAACAAATGCAACTCTTACAACTACATTATCGTATTTTACAAACCATTTATTAAACACTTAGTTGCCAGTTTATTAGGTACATCAAGCTAAAACTAATGCACTCTCATACAGTCATGCAATAAATCCTACCTTCATGTTTATATGTTCAGTTTTGGATGAAATTGTTTTAGCTAGATGTTCTTTATGATCAACTTTATGATCATTTTAGACGATGTAGGTTGTGCTAATCATACAATGAAAAATATTGTTCAATATCATACAAATAATAGATATGAATTCTGTGTAAGGGAGGACTATCACTGTCTGACTGCATCATTTCCAGAGGTATGTACTGAATCTTCTCCATGCTTACCTGAGTGAGAATATATTTCCTCTGTGCCTCTTCTACCATTATCAGGCTGGCATTGATGTAGTCATTCGTACCCAGCTGCAGACATATTCTGCTGTGGTCAACTAAAGTGAAGAGAGAAAGAATCATGAAAATATGCTCAAGTGTTGTTAATATGTCACAATCCTCAGGGGACTATACTGTAAATGCAATTGTCAGACGTACACAGCTGAGAACATAAGACACATCTGTCTTTGAACAAAACACAGGTGTTAGCTTTTGGCTTTAGTACAGTGATGGAAAATGTCAACTTTTCTTGATATCAAGTGGAAGAGCATTTCAGTTAAGAAGCACATAGCATGACCAGTTTCTGGTTACTGATTTTCACATCTGATTACAAGTGAGTAAGAAACATGCTTGATGGCATATACAGTAACTATTTGCAAGCTGGTCTGCAACATTTGCATAGCTTATTCAGTGTGAAAAAGAGGAAACCACATATAGTTCAACTGTTGGATTGTGACGTTATGGAAAAAAACAATTTATTGAATAATAATTAATTTGAAACTACTCAACTAAAATGTACACCATAGTGCTATTCTTACATGAAAAGACATAGTTGTCAAATGCAGTGATCACATAAAATCTAATAACAATTAAATATATCATATTTTGCCTTTCTTTGGCAGTGTTTACAAAGTGTTTTAAATGATAAAATATAAATGCTGAAATGTTTTTGTAGATCAGCTCTAACTTGTTTATAGTGCTGTATACGTCTGATTGTATTGCTGGTTTAAGATTTATTGGGATAAATTGTGTTTCTTTTCTCTCCAACTTTTACTGCAACATTTACAATGTACTTAAGCTTTTTATTATTTGTCACTGTCTAGTTGTGTCTGGAATATGGGTGTAAATTAGCTGCTGAGCTATTTATAACATTTACATTGATATTGCTATATGTTACTGTTTAATGTTTAAGATAAGATATTCCTTTATTCTTCCCACAATGGGGAAATTTACAATGAATGAACATGAGCCATTAATGAACAGAGAAAAAATACAATAAAAATTAATGACAATATAAATGACACTAATAGGCACAACAGAAGATTACATAAAAGCCACATAAAAGCCAAACTGGGTTTTAGAAAGAGGATTATTATGTTGCCAGCACCATGTACCCTTACCTACATGCATTATCATCATACCCCTTAGTAAATACAGAAGGAGAACAAAAATTATGAATATGAAATATCATCTTTTATTCTATCAGTCCATCCACAGTGATGCAATGTTCTGCCTATTGGGTAATACTGACATTATGATATTTTTAAAGATTATTACAATGCTTGCATCTAACAGCAGTGTGCTGGCACATTTGTACAACATTCAGCTGTGGAAGATTATAGAGCTGTCATCAATGTAAAGGAATATTTTGAATGTTTAAAAACTGTTCTGTCCAAAAAGGGAAAAAAGAGCAACTCACATGGGCTAACATCTCTGTAACGATTCCGATTCTTGTTTTCAGGTAATTTGGCAACCTTGCAAGGGAGTTCACATGACTGCTGACGAATCTCCTGTGACAGAATAATAAATAAATAGTAATAAAATTAATTAATTGAATAAAATAGTATTACATTAACATCACATTAAATGTCTGATGCAACATGAAAGGTGCAGGCTTTTATATGCTTTAAAACAGTATCTAGGCACACATAAAGGATCTTGAAAGGGGGACTTGTCCCTTCCCATATTTAATGATGTGGAAAAGAAATGTCAAGTTCTCTTACGGTAGATAATGTGACAAGTCCCTAAAACATGTCATACTCGTGTGTGTGTCTGTGTGTGTTTTGATCAGACATGTCTGAATAAACAGTAAATATAATAATATCAGTGTTTCACACTGAACTGCAGTGGAAATTCTGTGCAAGAAACTATGAACAAGCACTTAAAATGAGGTGAATGAAAGCTGAAATATTTGTCAAAACACACGCAACAAAAAGTGACAGCAGACACTAAAATGCACTTTTCAACAGACACAATATCACAGTTCATGATGGGATGAGCTGTCTGTGTGAGAGCCAGCAGACGCATCAATCATCGGATGGGTCCAAGCAGACGAAACAAGGACCAAACCGAGGCTGATATCGACAGAAATAGTAGCTCGGACTCACTGCATCAACTCTCATTTGGCCTAAAAGTGGCACAAACAGTCTGTTTCCACCTTTTTCCACCTTTGATTTGAGGTCCTACCTGATAAGCGACGCTCCAACTCCCGTTTTCATCGATTTCCCGAAACTCGGCTTCCATTGCTGACAGTCCAGCTGCCACTTCTCCTCCTTCTTCTTCGTCTTCTTCCCCAGATACAAGCAGCAGCAGCTTCTCAGTGATTAAACAGTGTGTAGTCTAACTGTGTCACTCAGTATCTGACAACTGCTCCGACACTAGCCTGTATTTCTCAGCACAGATGACCGAGTATCGTCGCCTCCGCTCGGCCTGGTTTGAGCGGAAACACGCCGCTGCCTCTTCCTACACGATAAAGCCCGGCTGCCGTTTTCTGGTGGCTAAAAAAGATCAGAGTGATTTTTTTAAAGAGATAATAATCCGATCCGGGTTTTCAGGTTGTGAAGCTGGATTTAAAGCTTCACATCAGAGCAACATTTTAAACTTTGTTTGTATGAGATCGTCACTTTTCCTCCGGCAACTGCACGGACACACCGGCGGGGACGCGCGGAAGGCATCTTGTTTCTGGAACGTCTTCCCGGAACGCGCACGCACACCCACGTATCGGTCTGTTTACGTCCGTTCCGAGGAGTTCTGCTGCTGTGACCTGCTGCAGGTTGAGTCAACGAGATTTTCCGGCTGGTTCACTCTCGTATCGGCGATGAGATTAAATCAGTTTGATATTTCAGACCTATATGTCCTCAGGGAGGCCGCTCAAGCTGAGGTCATCATGGATTAGCTGTAGTTCAGGGTCTTTCTCCAGACAGCGAGAACTGGGACAAGGGACTTTGGTGCTACAAACGTTAGCTAGCCACGCAACTTAGCTAAACGTGTTGAATCAGCCTTACTGCCGCGACAGGTATTATGTGAATTCTTGACAAGTTCTTCTGTGTGTGTCGCTTCATGTGTTGTCTTCCTCTGGCCGCCAGCTCACCTCATATGGCTGTGTTTTCTTAGTTGTCTGGCGTTGGCGTTAGCCCTCAGCTGTCGTTGGCTGCTGCTTGCTAATGTGTAGCTATAGTTATTGCCTCCCAGTGGTGGAAAAAGTATTCAAATCTTTTAACGGTAAGTTGCATTAGAAGATATCGCATTGCACAATTACTCCGTTAAAATCAACAGCCTTGCATTCAAAGTTCACTTGCAATAAAAAAATATCTCTGTATAAAAATGAAGTCCAGTTACTTAAGGATGGGCCCTGTCATTAGTTTACCATATACTTTGCATGCAAAATCTTAATCTGTCGAAGACAGCTATCTGATAAATGAAATAAATGATGATATAGTATAATATTTGCCTCTAAAATGCAGTTGAAGTCTTACAAATTGGGCATACTCAGGTTAAGTACAAATACCTCAAAGCAGTACTGATGTATAGTACCTTAATATACTTTGCGTCTTTGTTTCTCTGGCTTTCTAACACACTGTTAAATGTCAAATATGCATTATTTCTGTCACTGTCCAACACAAATCATATGTTGGAATCTCAGTCACATTACAATTACTTAATGCCCACATTACAAACACTCACTGAATAATAGCACATGTTGTTATGTTGTATGTACAAATGATGAAGTGAAGGGTAACGTTCACTTTTTATCTGTTTTAGATTCCTTGACTAGTTTGAGATCCTTGAGAGAATCTCAAGGCAGCATGGCACCCAAAGATATCATGACCAATTCCCATGCCAAATCCATCCTCAATGCCATGAACTCACTTCGCAAGAGCAACACACTCTGTGATATCACTCTGAGGGTGGAGAACACAGATTTTCCAGCTCACCGGATTGTCTTGGCTGCCTGCAGTGACTATTTTTGTGCCATGTTCACCAGTGAGGTAATGCTAAAAATGTTGGAGTACTCCATGCTAACAAAGAATTACATTGAATTATTGCTATTATTTGCATGTTACGTACATCTTGATAGAGTTAAGAGAGTAAAGAAAAGATGCCAATGTTACATATCTGAATATGAGCTGTTAGGTTCTTTACTGCTTTTTTGGCTTTTCTGAGAGTCTCTAAGGAAGTTGACAGTTGACAATTATGTGAATTCCTCCAGGATAATGTGCAATGCTATGACCAATTCCACAATATGTGTCTTGACTCCTGATAGACACTGTTTTTATGGCTTTGCAGCTTGCAGAGAAGGGGAAATCTTTTGTTGACATTCAGGGGCTCACTGCAGCGACTATGGAGATCCTGTTGGACTTTGTCTACACAGAGACAGTTCTAGTCACAGTGGAGAACGTCCAAGAACTGCTCCCTGCTGCGTGCTTGCTTCAGCTCAAAGGTAAGTTTAGGAGTGCCTGCTGTCCCTTGATTTGAAAAGTGTGTGCATAAGTCAGCTGATATCTTTGTGGGTAAAGGTAGAGGGTATCTGCAGGTCTTGAAATTCAGTTTCCCAAAAGTCAAGTCTTTTCTCTTGCCTGCTGTACATAGTAATGTTAGTCATGAAAATGATTGTATGTTTGTATCTGACTTTAGGCTGTTGTGAGACATTACACACCTCTAAGCTAAAAGAGGGATTGTTGCAACGGTAGATCATGGGTTGTGGATCCTTTTTTGTGAAGTTTTGTGGCAAACACTGTCACTAGCTATAGTAGCCAAGGAGCTCATTGACAAATGGCAAATATCAGTTTTAGCAAGAACTTACATTAATTAATCATTTGAAATTGGTTAATCTGTCCATTCACTTAATGCTCCTTACCTGAGTATAGATCACATTAATTTAATTAATCGTATCTTCAGGAATTATTGTTACATACTTCTGGGAAGTGATGAAAAAACGTCATGTATTAAGTTGCATTCTATGTGGTATTAAAAGGGACTTTAAAGGTCTTAAATATAATTTGGTGAACCCTGCAGAAACCCTGAGGCATGGCATGGCACCACTTTTCAAATGAAATGGCTTCAGCATTTCTAAATTAAGAGTTGTTGATTGACATGAGTGTCATGTTGATCAGGATTTGGTCAAATTTGGATGATACATGTGTATATGATCTTTGTTTTCCTCAGGGGTGAAAAGAGCATGTTGTGATTTTTTGGAGAGTCAGCTTGATCCCTCCAACTGTCTGGGTATTCGTGACTTTGCCGAAACTCATAATTGCCTTGACCTGATGCAGGCCGCCGAGCTCTTTTCCCAGAAGCATTTCTCCGAGGTGGTTCAGCATGAGGAGTTTATGCTGCTCAGCCAGACAGAAGTTGAAAAACTTATAAAATGTGATGAAATTCAGGTAGGAAAACTTGATGTTGCGAGGTTTTGGACTTTTTGGTGTTATTGTCAGCAGGAGGCTGCCTGATCTGAATACTATGAATAACTAAATATGTTATTTGAAATACCTGAAAGCATAATGACATATCTGCTCCCCTATACATCTATATATAAACCTGCAGTAACTGTAATAGTTAAAATTGGTGTTAAGGTGCCTGAAAAGTAACTTGACTGAAATAGTCTTGCACTAACTCAGTTTGACTTTCACAACTTTCTTATTGTCTTTCACTTGAGTGCAAAAAGAGAAAAGCAAGTACGAACCTGCTGTAATCTCAGTCAGTGGGGCCCCCCCAGTTCTACTCATCTCTGCGAATCGGGCTGACAATGAAATTTCAGAGAAGAAAACCTGATTTAACTTTGCCTTTGTGTTCAGGAAATTCCTGTTCCCAACCACATGCCTTGCTTTGTGAAAACACAGTCATTATCACATAATGATTTATAGATCATCAATTCTCTCAAATGGTTCTTGCTGTCATTTTTGTTGTTTTTATACTAAAACTAGACCATACATGTAAAGCACAGTCACGTATAATTTTTCACTTTGTGCCATCTTTCTCTTGAGGATTTTATGGTGAGATTTTAAGGCTTGTTTCACCTCCAGCAGACTGCATTGTTGCACATTGCGTCTTTGCAGTTACAAAAATAATTTAAATTGCTAAACAATAATAGTTATAGATGGATGGCTTAGCTAGAGTGGTTGCATCATTAACAAATGTAGTGCCATATAACTACTGTAATCAGCTAATTGTTTAACTAATATGTTAATTTACTGCTTTCTTACTGTATATGCTGTCTGTATGTAGGTGGACTCAGAGGAGCCTGTATTTGAAGCCGTGCTAAACTGGGTTAAACACAACCGAAAAGAGCGAGAACCCTACCTGCCAGACATGCTCGAGTTTGTTCGAATGCCACTCCTGACCCCCCGCTACATTACAGATGTCATTGATGCTGAGGTGAGCCAGGCAACACTCAGCACGTTGTTGTGTATTCATAAACCAAGCTTTCAACAAAGGATTATGTGCTGAAGTATTTATCACAGTTAACCGCCGTAATTAAGCAAGTTTTGACACGTTTTAGCCCCTCATTCGGTGTAGCCTGCCATGTCGAGACCTTGTTGATGAAGCCAAGAAATTCCACTTAAGACCGGAGCTGAGGAGTGAGATGCAGGGCCCACGCACACAAGCTAGATTAGGTAGGAATCATGTTTTAATAGCTATTTAGCTCTATGCATGTCTATAAACCTACATTATAATCCACGCTGATAGTAAAAGTGATTGTTTGTCTTTTCAGGTGCCAAAGAAGTCCTGTTGGTTATAGGAGGGTTTGGCAGCCAACAGTCACCAATAGACATAGTTGAGAAATATGATCCGAAAACACAAGAATGGAGCTTCCTTCCTGTGAGTGTTTAATATTTGAAAGAGAGCGCTGTGATTTATTTTTTTTTCTTTGTGGATTTGGCTAATACAGACAGGCATGTTTTACACAGAACATTGCACGGAAAAGGCGTTACGTCGCCACGGTGTCTCTCCATGATCGAGTTTATGTGATTGGAGGCTACGACGGTCGGTCGAGGCTCAGCTCTGTGGAGTGCCTGGACTACACAGCAGACGAGGACGGTGTTTGGTACACCGTCGCCACCATGAATGTGCGCCGTGGTCTTGCAGGAGCCACAACACTCGGAGGTGAGCCAGCTTCTGTGCCAAATGAGTCATGCCTTCAGCAGCGTTGCCTTTCTGTGAAATCCCCTGTGAATTTTTTTTCTCTCCCAGAAAGGCATGCAGTTGTGTTTTTTCATCTTGTTCCATTTTGTTTGCCTCTCGACAGACATGATCTATGTTGCTGGTGGCTTTGATGGCAGCCGACGTCATACCAGCATGGAGCGGTACGACCCGAACATCGACCAGTGGAGCATGCTGGGAGATATGCAGACAGCTAGAGAAGGAGCTGGTCTGGTGGTGGCCAGTGGACTTATATACTGTCTAGGTAGGAACACATAACTTTGACAAATGTTAGGTTCATAATAGGACTACAACTTCTTATTATTTTCATTATAAGTTAATGGCTGATTATTTTCAAATCAATCAATTAATTAATTGCTTTGTCTATAAAATGTCAGAAAATATAATTTCCTGAGCCCAAAGTGGCTCCAAATCCAACATTTGAGAAGCTGGAACCAGTGAACGTTTGTCATTTTGCTTGAAAATGTACTGAAATTATTCATTGATTTCAATTTGCCAATTAATATTCTTATCATTGACTAATTGATTACCATATTGGCCCAAGTTTAACACCTGTTTTTGGGAGAAGACTTTTTGATGAAACAACACACTTGTGATACCTGAGATAATATTGATAACATAATATTTTGTATTTTTAAGCAACTTATCATCTGTGAGAGCTTGCATTGATAAAATGTAGTTTTGCAGCTAATGATTATTTACATTATCAATTAACTGGTTAATCATTTGCTTTATAAAATGTCAGAAAATAGTGAAAAATACCCAACACAGTTCCAGTTAAGATGATATGTTCAACATGTTTAATTTACTATCACATAAAACAAGGAAAAGCAGAAAATCCTATCAAATGAGAAGTTGGAACTAGGGAATATTTAGCATTTTTGCTTGAAAAATGGTTAATTGAAAATAGTGGTTGCAATGGTTGCATTTTCTACACTTGTCAATTCCCTTATATTTCCAGGTGGATATGATGGACTGAATATCCTGAATTCAGTGGAGCGGTATGATCCACACACAGGCCACTGGACAAGTGTAACACCCATGGCCACGAAGCGGTCAGGTAGGTAAGAAAACAGAATGAAATAAAATGTTCAAGTTAACTGTGTGTGTTACTGTTCAACTGAGACTTTTCTACTGTCTGTCAGGGGCTGGTGTTGCTTTGCTCAATGACCACATCTATGTAGTGGGAGGCTTTGATGGTGTTTCACATCTCGACTCCGTTGAGGTCTACAACATCAGAACAGATTATTGGACCACTGTAGCCAGTATGACCACTCCTCGATGTTATGTAGGAGCAACCGTTCTCCGAGGACGTCTTTATGCTATCGCCGGGTAAGAAACAGTGTCCAAATGTCCTTTTTTATTTTTAGCAAGCACATTATTGATACAGAGTAGCTATCTGAAGGTGTGAAAAGTCCCCTTTTTCTTTAACTTTTGTGAATGCTATATTTAGCGTTAGAGTTACTGACAAAATTATTGCTATGGTCTTAAAAACCTCTGTGCAGTGTTTTTCATGATTGATTGATTTAGACACAGCAAGAACTTGTAGATTTTGTCCCCCATGCCTTAAATTGACTTAATGGCCAGTATTAACAGGAAGAATCATCACAGCAATCAAAAGCAGTTTAAGTGTTCATGTGGCCATCTGACTATTGTTTTAAGAAAAATTCTTTCTTGGGTAATGTGTCTGTTTTATGATGCTAAATGAACCTATTTTATCTTCTTTTTCTCTTGTTATCGGAAAAGTTATCAGTTTTATCTGGTGTATTGGTGTAGTAACAGTAGTCACTACAGTGTTTCTGTTCCTGGTTAAGATGAACCTTAGGTCTCCATTGTAAACAACACAAAGAATGAATTAACTTTTGATTGAACTTGTGTTTAGCTTATACAGCCAGCTGTTCAACATTACAGTGTGGAGCAGTGCTGATTGTTGTGGTTAAAACTCTCAGATCCTCACTGTTTGCCTCACATCTCTCTAGATATGATGGGAACTCTCTTCTCAGCAGTATTGAATGTTACGACCCTGTGATCGATTCCTGGGAGGTTGTCACTTCGATGGCGACCCAGCGGTGCGATGCAGGCGTCTGCGTTCTACGAGAGAAGTGATCGTCACCAAGAACAGGAATCACAAAAGGAAAAGCAGACAGGAGGACAGGCAGCTAGACTTTGTTAAAATGCCACTTAAACAGAGCCACAAAGGGAGATGTTTGTTTGCCAGTATGCAAATAGGTACTCTTAAATGAAAAAGTGCAGTAGTTGGGGCTGCCTCCTTTACTTGATGGTCAACCCTCCGACACTTGGACTGTGCAACAGAGATTCAGCTTCGCTGTGGTAGACTTCACCTCAAAAGAGGCCTCCAAGGAGCCCATCACCACTTGCATGACTCTCTTCGGTGGTACTTGTTGCTGTCGTTACCTGTGAGATTATTTTTTCAGTTTGTCTTCAAAGTGCAATATATTTCTACTCATCATAAAACATTAGACAATGGAGTTGATTCAGACTCCAGTTGCTGCTATATGCCTTATGACTTTGGCCTACATCAAACAGTGAACATACATGTTGCCTCCTATTCACTTTGATGATAGTTACACTACATTGGCTTATTATCGATTGTACTCATTTGGCATTTGCAAGGTCATTAATGGGTCGGTAATTCAACCGTTTTTTGTAATTCTTCCTGTAAACAGTGCTTTTAGACTCAAATCACTTTAATACAGAAGGTTTAATACTTATTGTTGCTCTCAGAATATATATTTAGAGATAAATATTGTTTTAGAAAATGACTGAATCGTACCAGTTTGATTATTTTGTCCCTCTATCTGGCACAGTTGAAACATCACAAAGTAGTAAGTATGAGGTGCATGTGATTTCTTTCTCTTCCTCAGCTTATAAATTTGAACATGTACATGTAGGACACAAAGTCATAACATCACTGTTGCCTGGGAAGTGAATAAACACACTGAGAACTGACTTTTTGTCTGTGGTGCATCTTTTCAGTCTGTTAACACCCATTTAGTGATGCAGAGAGACATTTGCTTCACACATCGTCAGCTGAGTCAGTGGTTTGAAAACTCATCATTCACATCCACAGAGCAAATGTGGGGAATCATTCGGCCACTCGAAGGAGTCTTATGTCTCAAATTCACCAAAACTGTAGCAATAGATGCCTCCATTTTTATCCCTGTGCTGCTCTGTATACTGAATGTCTCTATTTAAACGTGTAGAAACAGTAAAAATTGAATGCATACCATCAAATATATGTTTTCACTGTCCAACCTCCCAATATTTTTATTCTAATAAGAATAAGCATTATGTGATGACTGCTTTGGCCATTTAGCACCATGGTTCAGACTAAAGAATCTCAACTTGATGTATTGCCATGAAGTTTATTACAGACATTCATGGTCCCCAGTGGGTGAATCCAACTGACTTTGGCAACTTTTCCTCAAGCGTCATCAGGAGGTTGCCATTTGTGGTTTTCAGTGAAATGTCTCAATAACTATTAAATCAATTGCTATGAAATTAGGTTCTTGTCAAAGTTTGGACACTGTGTAAAACAAAACAGAATGTGATCATTTGGTCATCCTTTTGGCATACTGAAAACAGTACAAAGACAATATATTTAATGTTTGTCATCAACGTCGATTGATTTTTGTGATCATTTTGAATTTGATGCCAACAACATGTTTGGGACAGGAGCAACAAAAGACTGTGAAAGTTGTGGAATGATCCAAAAACACCTGTTTGGATCATTCCACAGGTAAACAGGTTCATTGGTAACAGGTGATAGTATCATGATTGGGTATGAAAGGTTCATCCTGGAAAGACTCAGTCGTTCACAAGCAAGGATGGAGAGAGGTTCACCTCTTTATCAAACACATGACTGTATAAAGGAGATTACTACATGGACTCAGGAACACTTTGTAAAACCAGTGTCAGTAAACACAGTTTTCAAATGATCGCATTCTGTTTGAATTTTTATATTTCTACACAGTGATATTGCTACTTTTACTTAATTAAAAGATCTGAGTCATTCTTCTACCAATGTTAGTGACACAACTCTGAATTGAGTCAGACCGATCAATCTGAATTAAAATGTGACAGATGATTAATCTAATGTGTCTAATTTTCTCTCCAAATGTTCTTCCTTCTGCATGCCAGTAACAAGCAAAAAAAAGTGACTAAAACAACATCTTGAGGGAGGAAACTCATCCCTCCCTCCCTCCCTCCCTCCATCTATCTATCTGCTCCCTCCTCCACCATCTAAAGCCTGAATAAGCACCGCCAGACACATTGGTGAGCCTGTGTGCAGATATAAAGAGCTGCTGGCAGCGGGTGGGACAGAGCAGCAGAGTGTTGGTGGAGACACGTTACCTGTCCCAGAACAGCGCAGAGGAAGTACACGTCTGTCTGGAGCCTTCCTGACAGACAAATCTACAGTATCCTGTACCAAAACCAGCTACTTATATCATCTGCAGCAACATGGTAAGATGATTCTAATTTATTGCAAGTCGGAAAACTTGTCCAGGGAAAGTTTCATACTTGATAAAATGTTTCCATAAATCATATATCTCGCGTTTTTGGAAATCTCCAACATTTTTTTTACTGAATTGTTTGCAAAGGAAGTCTGTGAAGATAAAGATCTGATTCTTATCCAAACTACAAAACTTCCCCAAAGCTTACTGCATGAACACTGCATGTATTTTAAGTAGTAGTATAATAGTAGTATAATAGATTTAAGAGTTTATCATCACTGAGAGACAAACAAGAAGACAAGCAGGAAGAGCTCAAAGCTCAGAAGCCCCTAATAAAAGCCTCAGAATTTTAAACTAGTCCTCAGAAAATCCTTTCAAAATCTCTTTCTAATGAATAAGTTAGGTTTTAGATTTATTTGTTAGATTTATGTTATCAATGTTCATATTCCAAACTTTTGTCTACACATGTCTCACAAATGTCACTCAACAGCAAAAAATCATCTTGGGGGATGTTCTCCCTCCAGGGAAAACAAAACCTGAAATTCTCAACATGTTGAAACTTGACTGCGGGAAGCACTTAGAAAATGCAACAGTACAGTGTTGGAATAAGCCTCTCCTGTTTTTGACATTGTTTACACTCAACAACTGGAAAAGCACAAATACAATAATTAATACAGTCCAACATCAGTGATTTGTGCATTGTACACTGAGCTGACACGTCTGGCAAACATAAACAACTGAATGCATAATTGCAAAACTGAACCATTATTGAAATATAAACACCACTGAATTTATTGCAAATTGAAATATGTTTTTCTGAAAACCATCTGTCTCAACTTCTGTGGTTTTCCTCATAAAATTTGATTCTCATTAATTAAAGTTTTGACTTGAATATATCTTGAATATAATTTTTACCTTCCACCTTAAAACCATTTTGTACATTTATTGTCCCACAGAATGACTTTGATGATCCCGACTTTCCCTCTAGCGGCACCAGCAGTTTGACAACAGTTTAGTCAAATGTCTTCAACTATGAGATGCTGCCAAGTGAATGAATCATAATCACTTTTGTGATCCCTTAACTTTTCCTTTAGCACCATCATCAGGTTAAAATTTGAGTTTGTCCAATACTTTATGACAAAATAAAATACCTGCAATGTAATGACAGACTCAGCTGTACTTCATACTTTGTACTCTGTACAAACAAAAAACTTTTAGTCAAGTCTTTCAAACTAAATTGAAAATTTTAGAAGTTTGATATTTAAGAGATCTGAAACAGTGGATATTATTTTTGATTGCAAAAGTACATATTTATAACAGATAATAATATGAAAAAAGCTCCTTATTCATCTTTTTCAGGTTTATGTTTGCAATAGATGGCTGTGCTTTGAAATGTTTTTGAGAGTCAAAGATGTTGAGAAAAAGTACAAGTTACACAGTTGTTCTCCTTTGTGTTTTGTGTAAAGAACTTTGGAACGGGCATCTTAACTTCCATCTGTATTGTTTTTTTCTGTCCAGAGGGAATGCATCTCCATCCATGTGGGCCAGGCAGGTGTCCAGACAGGAAATGCCTGCTGGGAGCTCTTCTGTCTTGAGCATGGTGTCGGGCCTGATGGAGCCTTCCTAGACAGTCCTGCAGAACCCAACTCTCGTGATGACCCATTCAACACTTTCTTCAATACTGGGAGCTCTGGGCGTCATGTTCCCAGAGCCATATATGTGGATCTGGAGCCCACAGTGGTTGGTGAGTCGTCCTGTGTGTGTGTTTATTTTTACCCTCCTTATCTCTAGTTTTCATTGCTTTTCCCATCCTATTATGTGTGGTTGTATGCATCTAGTGTGAGTGCATCTCCATCCACATGGGTCATGCAGGTAACTGCAGATGGGAACACTGGTATCCAAGCAACAAGTGCAGTGGTGACTCCTTTACCTTTTATTTAATGCTGGCTAACATTTACAGAAGTGTATTATGTAAATAGCAAGTTGTGCAGTGCAGTATTGGATTGATTGAGCCAGGAAAAAAACCTATATTCCAATATGTCCCTTCAATTTATGCTCAAGTAGCTTAAAACCTCAAAGATAAAATATCTTTTCCACATTTTTCAACATTGTCACACAATCTAAAGCCACTCATCCCAACTTTTACTGAAGCTACATCACTACAAGTGGCATTGCATTCTGTGACATGGTCACAGTGAAGCTCTTTATCTACCACATGGAGCTCAGAAGCTGACCAAATGTAGTGAAATGTTACTGGATATAACTGATTATATCAATAAAATATACTTTTAGTTAGTTAATTCAAATAGAGTGTAAAAAGAATAATAAAAGATTTATACATTACCCCAAATCAGTTTGTTAAAATAAATGAAAACTTTTTAATTGTCTGATAACATTTTACTACATTTTGTCAGTTTTGGGGCTCAATACTATATGACATTTAGAGTGAAGCACTCACCATTACATTACATTATGGAGCATTCTAGATAGAATGTTCATCATTTCTTAGATTTTTAGTTTGCATCTTTGAAAATTACTATCAATTATTATTATTAGGAAAAAGCCAAAGGTGCGTTTGCTACATTAACAGACTGGCCCACTGAACCACCAATGAGTCAATAGGATTGAAAATAATAAAGACGATGTGACAGCAAAACTAATAAATTGAAACAACACGTCTGGACATGTTTGTTTTAGTGGAAAAATCCACATTTGGCACTGGTCTGGTCTGTCAAATTAAACCAAGTTGCATTTGATTTTATTGACCTTTCTGAATAAAACCCTTCTTTTCAGATGAAGTGAGGGTTGGAAAGTACAAGGAGCTTTTCCACCCTGAGCAGCTGATCTCTGGAAAGGAGGATGCAGCCAACAACTATGCACGTGGCCATTACACTGTCGGGAAAGAAATCATCGATGGAGTCATGGAGCGTGTTCGTAAGATGGTCAGTAATAATCTTAAAAATCTGACAGCTGACAAATAATTGTTGTTCTCGAAAGAAAAAAAAACTATGGTTTTAAAATGGGTAACTATTATTGTGCAATGTCGAGAAAGCGCTAAAAGAGAGACTAAGTTGCTGTAGATTTTAAAAAGCTAACAGAAATAACTAATATTGAGAATAATGAGGCTCTTGCAATAATCATAGTTTTATTCATGCATAAATGTCACGTCCTTTGGATTTTAGCAGAAAAAAAACGTCTTTTGCATAGAAATCAGTCCACACGCTGTTGTTGGCGACCAAGAAAGTCGGGAAAGGGCTCATTCTTTAAGTTACGTTACAGTCTGTTCACACACTGGCAACACACAAGTGATGAATGTTTGTAAGTTACTTTACATTCTTGCATATTGTGCCTTTAACAGAGGCTGTCCTGTCCTTCTGTGTCCCTATCATCAGACGGACCAGTGCACAGGCCTGCAGGGCTTCCTTGTCTTCCACAGCTTTGGAGGTGGAACGGGCTCTGGCTTCACCTCTCTGCTGATGGAGCGTCTGTCTGTTGACTATGGCAAGAAATCCAAGCTGGAATTTGCCGTCTATCCAGCTCCCCACGTCTCAACTGCTGTGGTGGAGCCCTACAACGCCATCCTGACCACCCACACCACCTTAGAGCACTCTGACTGTGCCTTCATGGTGGACAATGAGGCCATCTACGACATATGTCGCCGCAACATGGACATTGAGAGTCCTGGTTACATTAACCTCAACAGATTGATCGGTCAGATTGTATCTTCAATCACGGCCTCCCTCCGTTTTGATGGCGCCCTCAATGTCGATCTGATGGAGTTCCAGACCAACTTGGTCCCGTTTCCACGTATCCACTTCCCACTGGTTACCTACTCACCCATCATCTCTGCTGAGAAGGCATACCACGAGCAGCTGACGGTGTCTGAGATCACGAGTGCTTGCTTCGAGCCGACCAATCAGATGGTCAAGTGTGACCCTCGTCACGGCAAGTACATGGCGTGCTGCATGCTGTACCGAGGTGATGTCGTCCCCAAGGATGTAAACGCTGCCATTGCCAATATAAAGACCAGACGCTCCATTCAGTTTGTGGACTGGTGCCCCACTGGCTTCAAGGTGAGAAACATTATGAAGGTAAGAAGCGCAGCTTGAGATACTTTATCTGTCTGATCGTTTTCTTTGTCTCAACAGGTTGGCATTAATTACCAACCTCCAACTGCAGTTCCTGGTGGTGACTTGGCCAAAGTCCAGAGGGCTGTATGCATGTTGAGCAACACCACTGCCATTGCTGAGGCCTGGTCTCGCCTTGACCATAAGTTCGACCTCATGTATGCCAAGCGAGCATTTGTGCACTGGTATGTGGGTGAGGGCATGGAGGAGGGAGAGTTTGCAGAGGCCAGAGAGGACCTGGCCTGTCTGGAAAGGGATTACGAAGAGTTGGGTCAAATGAGCCCTGATTCTGAAAATGAAAACGAAGAATTCTGAACCTTGAGAGGCTTCGGGCTGTTACAGCTGCACAACAATGGCTTTATCCTGTACTGCGATTTCATATCTGTGCTGCATATCTTCTAAACTGGAGTTAACCAAATTGATGATCTTTCTCACGGCCATGTTTTTATAACATCAGCTTTAGATTAACAAGACAAACTACTCTAAGTTGTATTTTAATTGTGCTGTAAAATAAAGTTTGTCGTGGCATATTCTGGGTGAAATTTGTTAAGTCACATGCAAGCAGTCGTCCAGTGGTCTAAGACAGCACCATGTAATCGCCACATTCCCATTACAAATCTGCCTGGCGATTTTTGTTGTGGTTCACCCCTGCCCCCATCTCTCCCCATGTTTCTCCACTGTACTCTATCGAATAAAGGCAAAGATGCCCAAAAGATGACCTTAAGATGAATGCTCAAGAAAACTAACCATGATGGCCTAAAATGGCCAGATAAAATTATATTTTGCAAAATACACATTATGTTTTATTTGCTTTACTTCCTCCATTGTATGTGTCAAAGTAACGATAATAATTTTAAAATCAACCATTTTTTCCATTACACTTTGTTTTTCTTATGATGAAGGTGACAAAAACTGAAATGGCCATACATCATTGTTATTACACCAAAGGAAAAGAAGTGAAAGTTTCATTTATTATATGGTCTATGCATTGCCAAAAAACATTTATAGACAAAGACAAAATGTTCAGTATGCTTCCTACATATTGATGTTATTTATGCATAAAGTCACTTGGATCCCACAGATGTTTAACTCCCTGACAGATCTCGTTTGAGCAAACTGATATAAAACTCTAATAACGGATAAGCAAACAGGTGAGACCAAAGAGACTTCTGATATGAGATATGAGATATGGGAGGGGTGGTGCTTTGTAAAAAGGACTGTTAATGCTAATCACAGATAAATGTTTCAAAGCTGAGACTCCAAACAGAAGCAAACCATCATTTTCGGTAGCATCAACAGTTCAAAATCATGTTAATAATAATTCTCATTAATTAAAGAAATGTCAGGAAGACTCAAGGTCATGAACCAATGCAGCGTATGTTTTCTGAGCTATTAAATAGGGCCTTTATTTCATATAATGTGCATTCATTTGACATTACTCATTGTAATATGTATGTACTAGGATTTGCATTTTTTACTTAGTCTTGGAAGAAATATAAAGGAAATCCTTTAGCTATCAAATAAAGTTTAGTACCGTATATTTGACCAAGTGGGATAGAGAACACCAGCTCACACATATCTACGAAACACAAAAGGAGAACACAAGAAAGTCCAAGACTTATTTCAATAGTGGTCCTTGATGTAAACACAGCTTGATGCAGGAGTCCAGGTGCAAAGTTGACATCATACTGCCATCAAATACATAAAACAAATACAACATGTATGTCATGAACAGTTTTTGAAAGTAACTAAGTATATTTACTTACTTGCTAGTACTTTACTGGAGTATATCCATTTTATGCTACTTTATACTTACACATGTCAGAGGCTAATACTGTAGTTTTTACTCCACCACATTTATTTTTACAGCTATAGTTACTAGTTACTTTTCAGGTTTTACATAAAAATTCTGAGATTAGTTCATAGAATATGATGCATTATTATAGATTAAACTACCCAAGAGTATGAAGTAGATAAAACTTACATCAGCCAACTATCTTACAACATTGAAGTACCACTTACACATTCAGTTAACAATCATGATCCAATAATATAATATACTATTGACAGGGGCCATTCTGCACAATAAGATACTTTAAGTACATTTTGTGGGTAAATACTCTGTACTTTTACTTTAAGAATGCAGGTCTTTTACTTGTAATGGAATATTTTTTACAATAGTGTGTTGCTACTTTTACTTAAATGAGTGATGTGAATACTTCCTCCACCTCTGATCATCAACAGTAAAATCAATAAAAGCACTGCAAATCAAAACATCACGGAAAACAAGATATATACAATAAGATATATGAGATGATGAACTTACACTTCCATGCTTCACATAAAGCACAATTTAAGCTTCTTTCTGAAACTGAGGTGGTTACTTAAGGTGAAGTGGTTTTATTACCCTGAAGTGCATCCAGGAAGAAGAAGTTTTTTTTTTCATTGCAGCAGCTGACAAAGTGTTTGTCACATTATAGCTGCAGATGTTATAAAAGCTTCATGAGAAACATCCAATCAAACCGCACAGAGGGACTATTTAAACAATGAGTCCCGGCAGCCGTGAAGGTGTCACCTGAACAGATCTATCCGCGCAAGTGTAAACACTAGACAGTCTTCAAAGAAGAGAAGTGTTTCAAAGATTGTCACCATAATTTACTATTTCTTCGTAATTACATGCCAGAAATAGATTGCTATATTATTCGTGAGTTGATGCAATTTATGTTGGTCAATGGTGGAAAAGTGAAAAATGTCAAGAATAATTACTTGATGTCTAATCCAGAATTTGTACTAAAGCAGACATTATACTCATCTACCCCGAATCACACTTTAATATATGTTTGTGTACCTATTTAACATTTCAATTTGCATCATTTAAACCTCTGAATGCTGTGGTTTAGTTATCATCAATTCCCATTTTCTAATATAATAATCTGAGGGCTAATTATTTTATTAATTCATTAGTTTCAGATCTTGATTTTGCCCTTTAGATAATATTGGAGTATTATATATTATCAATTTAACGGTAAATTAGACCATCCAGGCTTTAGATTGTGTATTATTAAAGTTTGGAGCTTTGACGAGATGAAAAATATAAATATAACAATATGATAATAAATACAAAACTATTAACAACTCATGTATTGCATCATAACACAGATAAAAATGTGGATCATATTTAGCTGTAGTTACTCATTCAGAAGTCGATGTGACAGCAAACATTGTGGAAACACAGAAATCACACAGGCATTAATAAGAACTGCGTGGTGTCTAGTTTTTTGGGCGGACGTGCTCACTGCCTTGGAACATTCTCCTCAGTGTGTGTGTGTGCGTGTGTGTGTGTGTGTGTGTGTGTTTGCAGGCTGGATGTGTGTGAGCTGATGACGGCTGACTGACACCGAGTCTGACGGTGAACAAGCGGGATTAGAACATCCGAAACACGGCGATACTTTCCTCTAACAACCCGGTGACTTGTCCTGTCCGAGCCTCCTCCTCCGGGTCGGTCCGACACGATGAGCCAGCCACGGCCGGACGAGTTCAAGCCTCCCCCGGAGTGCCCGGTCTTCGAGCCCAGCTGGGAGGAATTCAGAGATCCGTTTGCTTTCATCAACAAAATCCGTCCCATCGCGGAAAAAACGGGCATTTGTAAAGTGCGGCCGCCTCCGGTGAGTGAGATCAACAACGCGGATGCTGAGCTCCGGTCAGACGGCTGTAGATGGACCGAGCCCTGGGATTTAAAGGGACTGTTCAACATGGCGGATGTTCGGCTGTGTTCATTCTTTGTGCTGCCACAGCCTGCTAGCTCTCATTCGTCCTTATTAACATCGTCATGGCGCTGTTTTAGGTCGTATTTAAGCTCGTTAGCAGCACTACAGACGTGTCACTGTATTAAAAGAGGATTGCTGTCGTGCTTCATCGTGTGTCAACAAAGCCTCGGTGCTCCGGTCATTGAGCCTCTTAGCTAGCAGGCTAACGCTAGCTAACAGCTCAGCAACCAACCTGTCATCATTTAGCACTCGGCTTTGACATAAGGTGGCTATGCGGAAGCCGTTCAGCTGCGTACAAGATGATGATATGAACAGAAGATAGACATGCATGTTAATATTTGCTCTTCCTTTTTTTGTCCTTTAATGTCCTGCAGTTGGGGTTAATTATGGATTATTTGTTGGAGAGCATCATGGTGCAGTTGGGTCACCCAGTGTACTTGACTGTGTTTGATCCATCACTTCACGGTCAGCTTGTCATGAATATGGGAAGAAGTGTGTGTTTGTTTCATGGATGAGGCTAAATTAATGGTCCCTTTATGGTGGAATGTCAGAGGAATTGGCCTATGAATGAGACAAGAAGCACACCGAGTTGTTTAATAGCACACACCACTATCATGGTTAAATAAGAAGTTGTGACTATGAAGTTGTGGTTTAAGCCGCCATGTTGCACAACGTTGCAGTTGTGTTGCACTTCTTATCATTTTATAAGTTTCTTGAAGATGAGCCACTGTTCATGTATGAGCCTGTGTTGTAGGGTGTTGTCCTCCATGTTGGCTTTGTGGTAAGCTGGGCTGGTGAGTGAGTCTTCCATCTGGCCATTTTGTGTGCCAGTGGGGGATGTTGGCTACTGACTTAAAACGAGAACTTGGGTCTCTGCTTGGATGATAGTGTTGTCATTGTGTAGACTAGACTGTTTGTAGCATTGACACAAATATTGATTGATATTGTGAGTTATAAGTTGAAATGGATCACAGTGTTCTTTCAGTAGTAGCAGGCCTTGCTTTTCTACCAAACTTGATTATAACATCAGTTTAAAAACCTTCAACCGTTCGGTTATATGCTTCTTTTGTCTGCCTAATTTTAGTGTAGTTAATTCATTAATGGGTGAATAATATGAACATTTTTAAAATTCGGGTCCGTGCTTTGAAAAGCAATTGTCACAAGGGGGGCATCTTGAAAGGAAAAACAGACAGACTTTGTAACTTGCAAGAATGAAAATCATGAAAACTGCCAACTGCATGAAAATCAAGGCTACATGTTATGGTGACCTTCACATGCCATTCTATGTATTTTTGTGGCTGTTCAGGGTTGGCAGCCTCCCTTTGCTTGTGACGTTGACAAACTTCACTTTGTTCCTCGGATCCAGAGGCTCAATGAGCTGGAGGTGAGTTTTGTTAGTCAGATTATACCAGTGATTATTTCACTATACCAATGTTTACCCTAAAATTGTACTTCTTCCTTGTTATTGTAATTACCAGACCTATGCAGGCTACTCTGACAATAACACAGAACAGTAGTGTTATTATTGCCTTGTGACAGTTATGCAACAAAGCATAAATTATACAATACGTAATTGTTACTTAATCCAAACATTTAAAAAAATGAAACTGAAAGTGCATTTATTATTTATTTCAAACAATAGGACACACTATCCTGTGTTCTTGAATACAAATCAACCTGTTTAGATTATTTTTGGCTTCTGTATTATTTTCCAGTGATTGTCTTGGTTTTCTCGGAATGCCTTGAATTCCTTGTCTCCGTTGATTTCCTTGAATTTAATTTATTTGTAGCTGATTGTTTTCATCTCTTAATTTTTTTTCCCCAGGCACAGACCAGAGTCAAGCTCAACTTCTTGGACCAGATTGCCAAATTTTGGGATTTGCAGGGATGCGCCCTGAAGATTCCTCATGTGGAGAGAAAGATTTTGGATTTATATAAGCTAAATAAGGTCAGCACATTCACTACACATTATTTTCATACATATTTTAAAATGCAATTAAACAACTCACACCATGAACATACCTCATTGTCGTTTCAGCTGGTAGCAGATGAGGGTGGATTTGACATTGTCTGTCGGGACAGGCGATGGACCAAGATTGCACTACAAATGGGATTCGCCCCTGGCAAAGCTGTTGGCTCACACCTGCGAGGACATTATGAGAAAATTCTGTATCCCTACAATCTGTTTCAGAGTGGAGCAAACCTGCTAGTGAGTTGAACACATGCATCATTATGACAGCATATCTTGTTCCTTATGATGCACACAAAGAGAAGCATGTGAGACATAGAACAGTGTGTGGCTCATCTGTAAACAAATTCCTAATAGCGTTTATTCATACTGTTTATCGCTTCCAACTATTGTCACAGTCAAAGTGAAATCAAACATTTATTATGCTAAAACATTTGTGTTTCACTTTGATCAAGAAGCAACGAGTACTTTCAAAGATTTGAAGGGAATATGGATTACATTAAGATAAATATTGATAAAAGGAAACAAATGCATTATTTGGATATGTATGTTCTGTGTTGGGCTACACCTTATATCTATGTTTTATGTTGTATTTTATTTAACGATGACAGTTTGATTTTTTACCGTATTTTTCTGCAACTCTGTTGTCTGACTAATATACTGAGATCGAATTTATCATCTGGTGTCTTGACATGTATTTTAATAGCTTTTGCGCTTTAATATTTCATAACATGTTGCAAGAGAACTTATCCAAGGTCATTGGATTGGTACTGTGTGACCTATTGGACAGGTCACTCTAAATTGTTTAATTACCCAAGCTCTCTCTTGCCTCAGGCACCAGAGCCAGCTTCCAAACTGATGCGTTTGGAGGCTGATCCTGACTTTGAAAAGGTATGTTTGTGTCATGGTTAGAAGCCACTCACAATTAACAAAATGCACGTTTATCGTCGACAGTATACTGTATTTTCAACTTATTGCTGTAATGTTTGCAGACATAGTATTGTGAATTTAACCCATCTTAGAACAGTCACCAGTTTTACAGCAAAATAATCACCTCTACCAGTAATCCTCACCTCTGCAACTTAATGTACACATTACATGTATGTTGGGACAAATGTAAAATACAATTCTTATGTATCTGAGAAAGGCAGCAGTTAGCAATTACATGCTAATTATGTAGGAGTTTGAATATTGTAGTAGATTTTCCTCACAGGCAACTCCTGAAAGTCTGATATTCATCACCTGTATGCTTTCCGTCTTCTACTTTGGCATGTTCCGTCTTAGTGTCGGTGCTCCCTGCTTGAGGTGACAAACTATAACTAACCACATCCTTCTTATGGCCTCTTTTGTCCTCTGGTCGTTCAAATTGAAACTATGTCAATATCAGATACTTTCTTTGGTTGCTTCTGATACTTCCTAGTTTCTTTCACATACTGTTCTGTGTTTATTTTATTACAGCTCGTAAAATGAAGAAATAATCATATAAGGAGATCCCTTTAAAATATAGGCTGTGGTACACTCACACTTCCTGTTTTGGAAACTTAGACCATTGATAACTTACTGATCACTGCATTCAACGATACAGATTTTTCCAGTTACGCACTCAAATGCTTTTTTAATCAGTAGTGTGCTATGGTTTTAACTGTTATATTTTTTCCTCCAGTGTGTTCAGAAGCCAGTCCAGCCATTAGAGAGTCCAGGAAGCATGGGGAGCATGGATACCAAGGAGCACAAACCTCAGGACCAGGCCCAGAGACAGCCTGCCCAAACACCGGACAACTGCCCCAGTGCTCGCAGGGCCAAGCGCATGAAGTGTGAGGTGGGTGCTGCTCAAGAGTGCCACACACCCCTGGCTAAAACAAGCAGTACAGACTTCATTCTTCACTATTCTCCACATATGCCTACACCCACATCACAATTTTAGAAGCTTTAAGTTGCCCGCAGTTTCACGTCTCCCTTTTTCTGTAGGCTGTCTGTGTGAAGACTGAACCAGGGGAGCCTGGCGAGAACAAGCCGAACCTGAGGCGGAGGATGGGCTCTTTTGTCGCAAAGCAAGAACCAGGTCAGGATCCAATAATTACACAATTTTTCATTTGCAGTATTTACAGTAACACTTGAACTGTCCCTATTTGGTATTTATGAGCAGTATACAATATATTCTTTAATGGTTTCTAAAACTGTAATGTAGTTATAAGCAGAAATACATGTTAATTAAAGTCGTTTTCAATAACTATAACTTCTCCTGTACCTCATAAGTGCTGGTGTATAAAACGATAGTGAATGACAATATAGTGAAACAGGTGTAAATATATAAAATATGTCTTTGTAGGAGAAGTTCAAACTGTTGACATTTACGGTACATTAACAAACACTGAGCCACGTACAACTACATTATAGTGTGTTATGAACCATTTATAAAGTGTTTTGTATACTGCCTTTAAATGCCAAATGGGTTTAGAGTCAAGTGTATTTACTGTAGAGGTTCTTTTTAAAACATGCATTAAAGTGCTACGCTTGGTAATAGTGTCATTGATGTTTTCTGTTGTCTTGCAGAAAAAGATATTCCCATTCCAATGAAACAGGAACCAGTTGAAAGTAAGGAACCAGTAATTGAAGCTGACAAATCCAAGTCACGGTACAAGAAATTCATCCCTCCTGTTCCACCGAGTCCAGTAAGTAGACATGTCTTTGGATGAGAATGCCTGCAAGGAAAAAACCTTTTTTTCTGTCCATTGTTTATTTAAAGTTTACTTATAGGAACTAATTTAGCTTCTGCTAATGCAGCTTGAAGTCTTCCTGGGGTCCACAAGTAGACACAAATAAGTCAGAGCAAACATAACAAGATTAACGTCACATGTAATTGTATAAATTACAAAATAATAGAAGAAATATTTACAGGAGGAATGTAAAAATTGGAAGAAATAAAGGAAACATTATTATAAAACTATTACAAAACCCAGTAAGTAATGGCGTACCCAAGAAAATTGGAAATTTAGACCCCATTTACACTCTATCACATGCATCTTGCACAGCCTGGTTTGCTATCCCATCTCAATAAAGCAAAGTGTAAATGCATCCAAGAAGCATTCAAGACAGAGATAGGTTAAAACACAATCTAGCTAGATGTTGAGAAAGTGTAAATGCATCTGTCTGTCCAAGATGTGTGCATAATCTTTACTCTTCCAAAAGTGTAACCGTGTCATACACCCATTTTCTTTCTCCTATGTACTTGTGATAATGGCAGCTAAAGTTACACAAACATTCCTCTGAAATGAGCTGTTTGTTCTCAGTCTCATTAAAGCAACAAGAAAAACAGCTCCAAGTATTTCTACAAATAAGATAAGTTATAACCTTATTAATCCCGAAGGAAATTCTTGTGCCAGATTACTACAAAAATTAAAGTAGCAAAATACAACAATAGAGCATCAGGAATGATCATTATGATCAAATACAAGGTGATCTGGACAACAGAGAAGCATATCTCATCTGGATTTTATTCTGATACAAGACATTTCAAATGACCAATGTAAATTGCGACTCATATCAGACAACATTTCTAAGAATGTTACATTTTGAAACTTTATAATGTGTAATATATTTTCTGTGAGTTGACATCAGATTCCAGACAGAAAAAGTTCTATATAGAAATGTTTGTGCTGCTTTTCATTCCTGTCTTTAGTAACTTTTGTCAGTAGTCATGGCTCTGAAACAGATTAATTCCAAAGTCCTCCTTTTGTTCTCCAGGTGGACCTGGTTGTGTGTCTGGTGTGTGGCAGTGGGGGAGAAGAAGACCGTCTGTTGCTGTGTGACGGCTGTGACGACAGCTACCACACCTTCTGCCTGATCCCTCCTCTGCACGACGTCCCCAAAGGAGACTGGAGGTGCCCTAAGTGTCTGGCTCAGGTGGGGATGAACTGTCAGATGATGCAAATTTACTGTGTGAGATATCAAAACAACAAGTCTATTTTCAACTAAATGCTTTTTTTTGTAATTTACCTGTAGGAATGCAACAAACCTCACGAGGCATTTGGCTTTGAACAGGCGTACAGAGATTATTCCCTGCGTGCATTTGGGCAAATGGCTGATGCATTCAAATCTGATTACTTCAACATGCCAGTTCACGTAAGTAGAAGAGGTCTCAAAATAAATCTGTTGGTCTCCCTTGTTGTGGGTATTTTAAATTCAGATTTTTTTAATGTGTTCATTACAGATGGTACCCACAGAGCTGGTGGAGAAAGAGTTCTGGCGTTTGGTGGGAGCCATCGAAGAGGATGTTACTGTAGAATATGGAGCAGATATCGCCTCAAAGGAGTTTGGGAGCGGATTCCCTATTCCGAATGGAAAAATTAAGGTTTCCCCAGCTGATGAGGTATGTCCCTGAAACAAACCTGAAGCAGAATGAGGCCATGGTATCTGCAGATCTTGTTTCTAATGTTTTTGTATCCAATAGCAGCTGTCAGGAGACTATAACACACCTATAAATGGAAAGTGGGATTGTTGCGGGAGTAGATTATGCTGCAGGAGACTGTCTAATCCGTTTTTGTAGAGTCTCAGTGGGCACCATCAGACCTGTAGCAAGCACAGTCACCCCTGCTAGCTACAGTAACTAGCAAGCTTACGGTCTTACAATGGCAAGTGAAGATATTTGCAAAAACTTCATGATTATTAATTGGCTAGTCCATCCATCCACCTGGCGGGGTCATATTAATTATTAACTGTGGGGAAGTATTAAAAAATGTGATATAACAAACAGTTATATGCCATTTTGTCCCTATTGGTCTTCCATCATGCTTTCATGGTGTGGTCATAAAACTGGTGTTAAATTGTTTTCTGTGTGCTATTAAAAAGGTCTTTAAAGGTCTCACATTTAACTTGAACCCTGCAGAAACCTTGTGTGTCAGATAACATCTGTCTAATGTAGAATTAAGTTGTGTGAACAGTATATTGCACAGTAACTCCTGTTTTATTAAACTTTGCATGTCATCTGTCTTGCAGAAATACCTTAATTGTGGCTGGAACCTGAACAACCTAGCGATGATGAACCCTTCTGTACTGACTCATGTGACAGCTGATATCTGTGGGATGACGCTGCCGTGGCTTTATGTTGGCATGTGCTTCTCCTCCTTCTGCTGGCACATTGAGGATCACTGGAGCTACTCCATCAACTACCTGCACTGGTGCTTAAGAAAAAAAGTCTTCTGTTACTAATGCTCTGCTACCTTAACAGCTTTCCTTGATGAGAGCAAAGAGATTATTTATGGTGGCTTGTGATGATAAACATCAGGTGTAGACTTTGTTATTTTTGTTTCATTTCAACCTAAATCTTGTGTTCATCTTATTCACTGTAAGGGGGGAACCCAAAACCTGGTACGGAGCTCCTGGTTTTGCTGCAGAACAGCTTGAGGAGGTGATGAGGAAGCTGGCCCCAGAGCTGTTTGAGTCTCAGCCTGACCTGCTGCACCAGCTGGTCACCATCATGAACCCCAACACCCTGATGGCCCATGGAGTCCCAGTACGTATTTATGTAGCTTCTTTCACATTCACTCATGCTTTCTATCTATAATCTGCAGTAATGCCCAGCTGACATTTTCATGAAAGAGCAGTAGGTGTTTTTAACAGTAACATAAATTATCTTCATTTTTCTCTGCTGTCACTCAGATTTACCGAACAAACCAGTGTGCTGGTGAGTTTGTCATCACGTTTCCTAGAGCCTACCACAGTGGCTTCAATCAGGGCTTCAACTTCGCTGAAGCAGTCAACTTCTGCACTGTGGACTGGGTATGTATAACTTTATTTGTGTAAAGATAACTAAAATACTTCCTCAAGCACAATCTATCAAATGGCAATTATTCTTCATTTTTAATTATTAATGATTTTACAGCTGTGCAACACAAAGAAACAGTTACTTACCTAAATAGTGGTCAACCAACAGTACTCGTGAGCTTTTGTTATTGGATCATGCATCAGTATTTACGTTAGGTGTTTACTGTCACAGAAAAGTAGACAAATAAACCAGAAAATCTTTGAGAAGCTGGAACCAGTGAAATTTTGCTTAAGAATATTTCAAGAACCAATTATCAAATTTTATGCAGATGAATTTTCTGTGAATTTCATGCGTGAGTCACTTCACTGATATTGTATTTTTAGTGGATTTGACACAACATGTCAAATCATGTCATGTCAACATGAACTGTCCTTACAATCCATTGCTTTCCTTTCTACAACTCTAGATGCCTCTTGGCAGGCAGTGCGTTGACCACTATCGCATGCTGCACCGGTACAATGTGTTCTCCCATGATGAGATGGTATGCAACATGGCCTCGAAAGCAGACACACTTGATGTGGTCCTGGCATCAGCTGTCCACAAGGACATGGTCGCCATGATCCGAGAAGAGCAGAAACTGAGAGAGAAAGTGAAGAAAATGGTAAGATATTCCTTATTGTCATGTCAATACACCATTATATTTGTATAGGTTTTCTGTAGATTAAGCTTCATGTGTAGATATCTGCTGTCTTGCACCTGGCCTAACTATAGGTATAATGTACACACAACTACCTTTTTTTAAAAACTAAATTTCTTCTCGTGTGTAAAAACATAATATGCCAGTTTTACTGTCTACTTTTTTTTACAACAGTTACGTCCAGTTTAACATAGTGTTAAGTATTCATTCAACCGAACACACTCACTGTGTTGTGCTCTACTTGGATTTGCTTTCAACACCTTTGCTGTTGTCCCCCACCTTCAGGGGGTGTTACATTGCAAGGAGGCAAAATATGATCACCTCCAGGATGACGAGCGGCAGTGTGCCAAGTGCCGGACCACCTGCTACCTGTCTGCCATCACCTGTCCCTGTAGCCCAGGAGTGCTGGTCTGTCTGCACCACATCAGTGATCTCTGCTCCTGCCCCGTTACAAACTACACACTGAAGTAAGTCCCTCTGGAGTTGATTCAGAGACAGTAAACAGACTTTGTACACAGAGGTCAGAGTACATGAGACCTGTGAGTGAATATTCTGGACCTCCTGAAGCAGATTTGTGTACCTCCAGAAATTCAGAGTTCTGTTTGTTCCTGCAGTTACAGATACACACTGGATGACCTGTTCCCCATGATGAATGCTGTGAGGCAGCGTGCTGAGCTGTATGATGATTGGGCCTCCCTCGTGACAGAGACTCTAGAGGCTAAACTAGAAAAGAAGAAAGGTAAACGGCAAGAGCAAATAAGAAAACTAGCATTAAAGGAATGCCTATAAAAAGTATTCACTCCCCTTGGAAGTTTCATCCTTTTGTTGCTTTTATACATTAAGTCATGGTCAGTATAATTTGGCTTTTTTGACAAGAATTTGAAAAAAAAAAAAAAAAAACTCTTTGATATCAAAGGGAAAACAGATTTTTACAAAATAATGTCAATTAATTAAAAATATATAAGGTAAAGTAAATGAATGAATGAATGAATATTCACCCCATTCAGGTCAGTATTTAGTAGATGCACCTTTGGCTGCAATCACAGTGCTGAGTCTGTGTAGATGTCTCAGTCAGGCTGGCACATCTGGACACTGCAGTTCTTCTCTATTCTTCCTTGCAAAACAGCTCAAGCTCTGTCAGGTTGCTCAGGGATTGGGCGTGAACAGCTCTTTTCAAGTCCAGCCACAAATTCTCGATTGGATTGAGACCTGGGCTTTGACTTGGCCGCTCCAGAACATTCACCTTGTTGTCTTTGAACCATTTCTGTGTAGCTTTTGCTGTATGCTTGGGATCGTTGTCTTGCTGGAAAAGAAATCTTCTCCCAAGTCTCAGTTCTCTTGCAGACTGAGTCAGATTATCCTCCAGGATTTGGCGATATTTTTCAGCATTCATGTTCCCCTCTACCTTTACAAGCCTTCCAGGGCCTGCTGCTGAGAAGCATCCTCAGAGCATGATGCTGCCACCACCATGCTTCACGGTGGAGATGGTGTGTTTGTGGTGATGTTGTGGTGATTGTGCAGTGTTTGTTCGCCAAACATAGCATCTAGTCTGATGGCCAAAAAGGTCTATTTTGTCTCATCAGACCAGACCAAAGAACCTTCTTCCAATTGACCTTGGAGTCTCCCACATGCCCTTGGCGAATTCCAGGCGAGATTTCATATGAGCTTTTTTCAACAGTGGCTTTCTCTTTGCCGCTCTCCCATACAGCTTCGACTGGTGAAGAACCTGGGCAGCAGTTGTTTTAGGCAGATTTAAACAAGTGCCATACTTCTTCCATTTCTTAATGATGGATTTAACTGAACTCCGTGGGATGTCCAGTGAGTTGGGAATCTTTTTGTAGCCATCTCCTGACTTATACTTTTCAGTGATCTTTTCTCTGAGTTGCTTGGAGTGTTCTTTTGTCTTCATTTGCAATTGTAGCAGGAATATTGATGAACTAGAGACTGGACCTCCCAGACACAGGTGTTTTTATTCAATCACTTGACACACATCAACTGCACTCAGGTGATCTCTATTTATTTTACACTATATATTTTAATTAATTGACATTAGTTTGTGAAAATCTGTTTTCACTTTGATATCAAAGAGGTTTTTTTGCAAATTCTTGTCAAAAAAGCCAAATTATATTGACCATGATTTCATGTATAAAAACAACAAATGGGTGAAACATCCAAGGGGGTGAATACTTTTTACAGGCATTGTAAATACTGTCACCAAAACACTGTGGCTTGGAGAGAGGAATGACTTTGTGAACTGTACTGTGTACTAACAAGAAAGTACTCAAATCAGGACAGCTTTTCATGCATGTAGGTTCATCCAATGAAATGCTACAACTCTCCAACTCTTCAAATACTGGCTCCAAAAATGATGAAAAGCAAGTAGACACAATGTCTCAGGTTATTTAAATTGTGGATGTTTTGTTATGTGTCAGAATGATTTACAAGATGATCTCTCCTCAGGCCTGCCAGTGTTTCGCTCCCTTCTTGCTGAATCTGAGTCCAGGCGGTTCCCTGACAATGACCTGCTACGCCGGCTACGTCTGGTCACCCAAGATGCAGAGAAGTGCTCCTCGGTGGCACAGCAGCTGTTAAATGGCAAGAGGCAGACCAGGTAGGATTAATAAACCATAAATAATCATCACATTTCTTTATGTTTCCTCAAGTCAGGAAATGTTTATCAAGGTTCAGTTCTTTAATTCATTGGACGCTCTTTCCTAGATATCGGTGTGGTAATGGGAAATCATGCAGCCAGCTGACTGTGGAGGAGCTGAGTTCATTTGTGAGGCAGCTGTATAACCTCCCCTGCAGTCTCCCTCAAGCCCCCATGTTGAAGGTAGGCTGCGGAGGAGAAATGCATCCTGTGATTTTAACACAGAAAATGATTATGAATTTAAATTTAAGCTGAGCAGAGCATTATTTTTGTATGTTGTGTTGGCTCACACACTGTTTCAACTGGCCTTTCTGTATAGGCAGAAGATGCAACTTTTTTGGACCAGTGGCATCACCAATGAAGTTTATTCAAACAATTGAATGTGTCCTCAACAATGTTGAGCTTTACTTGTTCTACTGTGAACAAAAAGTAAAAAGATAAAAATTGTGGAGCTGCAGATGGCTGGAAGTTCTACTGGAAAGTTCAGTTTGATATCACAAGAGTCTCAGTTCAGGCTTCAGTTTTAGCCACAACATGTAAAATACTACTCCAGTAATATTTAAAACAAGTTCATAACAGACCTTTGACAGCAGTCATGTGGGAAATCAGAGCGCCAAACTGCAGGACAGCTGACAAAAATGTTTTGAAATCCCAGAAATCCAACCAGTCATCTGAGAGCCAGATTGTTAATTGTTCAGACAGTAAATCAGGTGTTGTGACCTACCCCGCCAAACTCTGAAAGTAGTCAGAGGTGACCATTTTAAGGTTAAGATATGGCTTAAATGAGAGGTTCGCAAATAGATATTAAAAACATGGTAGCTTTGTAAAATGCTCACTTGATTGATCTAAGTCTGCTGAGGCCTCATATTACCTTTACATAATAGAGGAATAATTACAGCAAGCAAACCCTTTTTCAGTGTTCATACGGTCACCTGACTATTGTTTTAAGACTTGAAAAATTGTGACCCTTTCCTAACCTATCCTATTTAATCCATGCAGTGTTTGCTCGGCTGTAAAGAACTATATTTGCTGTGGGACATATGCAAAGGCTTTAATTTTGACTCCCTGTATGTTTGAATTGATGTCATTCTTTAGGAGCTGTTAAATCGCATCGAAGACTTCCAGCAGCACAGCGAGAAGGTCCTAGCAGATGAAGTTCCCAGCGTCGCTGAGATCCAGAGTCTGTTAGATGTCAGCTTTGACTTTGACGTGGAGCTGCCTGAGCTGCCCCGCCTGAGAGTGCGGCTGGAACAGGCACGCTGGCTGGAGGGGGTGCAGCAGGCCAGCGCTCAGCCTGCCACCCTGACTCTGGAGACCATGAGGAGGCTCATCGACCAGGGAGTCGGCTTGGCACCTCATCCGTCTGTGGAGAAAGCCATGGCACACCTGCAGGAGCTGCTCACCGTGTCCGAGCACTGGGAGGACAAAGCGAGCAGTCTCCTTAAAGCCAGGTGAGGGCATCATTGATCCTTGATGATATTAAGCCACAGGGTGGAAAAACATCCAAAAAATCAACAAGAGGATGTTGTGATAGGTTGTCATGCTCTGTCAATAGTGGCTTTAATCCAAAAACAAATCATTTCTGTATTATGTATCATAGCTGTAACTTTCTGTCCAGGTATTTGCACTGATTGTAAGTGAATAATGTAATATTACGTCAGTGCTCCTGATTTTGCTTCATTTTAATTACAGCTAGTGCAAAATGCTGCCGCTAGAATATTCAACAAGATCAACAAAAAGTGAGCATCATATTTAGTTCTGCCCTCATTCCATTGGTACTCAGTGCTGTTCAGTATTAACTGTCACAAGTGCTTCTCAAAGGCTTTAATGGCATGGCTTTTCTCTTTCTTGTCAGAAAAACTAATTTTAAGTCAGGCCTTAAATTTCCACATTTATTAAAAGTAATATGTTCTTTCACCATGCTTAGTTTACTGCAGCTTTGAATTTTGGGTTTCACAGTACTAAAACAATTGTTTTTAATGGTATTTTCTATTTTTTTGCCCAAAATGTTTCACACAAGTTCATTTCCATGTAAACAGGCTTGGTTTTAGAAGTTACTCTAGGTTGAATTGCACTATTAAAAAAATATGTGTACATATTTAAAAGTGTTGGTTGGAAAAATAATATCAGAAAGCTTCCTGTATGAATTGACAGAGGAAGGTACCATGACAGTTCTTGTTATAGTGAGTTAATACCTTTATACAGGTATTGTACTCAAGTTTATTACCTGCACTACATCATTTGTGTTTTACCACCCACCACAGACCACCACACTCCATAGAGACTCTTAGTGCTGCTGCTGAGAAGGCGTCTGGCATCCCTGCTTATCTCCCAAACTGTCTCCTCCTCAAAGACACCATCAGAAAAGCCCAAGAGTGGCTTCAAGAAGCTGAAGAGCTTCAGGTTAGGACACATCTTCAATTTCATGTCTTTCTCTCTATTTGGGTTGATTTGAGTCTGATTGTAACAATGAATTAACCTGCTTTTTTCAGGCCAGTGGTGGTGAACCAATGATGGACAGCCTCTCTGACATGGTGCTGCGAGGACAAGCCATCCAAGTTCACCTGGAGCCTTTAGACAGGCTGGAGTCTCTAATGGTAGACGTGCAAGACTGGAAAGAATCTGCAGCTTCAACTTTCCTTCAGAAAGACTCAACTCTTACCTTACTGGAGGTAAAATCCCACAAATTTAAAATGAATAATAAGCCCATGAGGTCATCAGCGTTCAGCTCACTTACTCTATATCTTATATATATATATATATATATATATATATATATATATATATATATATATATATATATATATGTGTGTGTGTGTGTGTGTGTGTATTTGTTGCATCTGATTGTGATGCAGCTCCTTTTGGGTTTTATCATCCACTGAAAATATTCAGAGACGGAGCTTCGGCTGCTACATTTCTAATACTAACATTTCTTTGTTTTACTAGAATATTGAATGCACATTGGCAGCTCGTTAAGATGTTGTAACGGATGCTTCACGGCTTTGCTTTAAAAAGAATAACTTTCTCTATGATTGCTCACTTTAAATGTTGTTATATCCTAACATAACCTGTATTTATGATAATTTGGTCAGACATGATAATAAAATAAAGATTTGATCAACAGCGCAGCTGTTTGAGAATGACTGCCTGGTTAATATGTTGTATTTATGAGCTGTGAGCCATGGATTTCACTCTTCAGAGATGTGAGCTGCAAAAATATTAATGATAGAACAAGGAGCAGACGGGCATTGGCCTTTGCTCTTTGGGTGTGTTAATGCAAAAGTCTGACAGTTGTTATGTTCATCACAGGTCTTGTGTCCAAGATGTGAGGTTGGAAATGTAGGTTCTCCGAAGAGGAAGACCAAGAAAGCGAAAGAATCGCCTAAAAGTAACAAAAAGAAAACACCAAGGCTCAACACTCTCAGTGATGTGGAAAAAGTGCTTTCAGAGACTAAGGATTCTACCTCTGCAGTAAGTGTCGTAATTCTAAGAGTCGATTACAAAGATAAATATATAAAGGACTGTAGTCGATAGCATTAATGAACTGTCACTATCAGGAGATGTTCTGACTCGGTCTATGTTTTATTCATCAGATGGCAACTCTGGAGGAGCTGCGGGTCAGGGAGATGGAGGCTTTCTCTAATCTCAGGGCAGCAAATGAGTCAAAGCTCCTTCCCACAGCAGACTGCATGGACTTGAGGGTGTGTGTCTGTCAGAAGGCGCCCATGGGTGCCATGCTACAGTGTGAACTCTGCAGGGATGCCTTCCACAGCGTGTGTGTCAGAGACCCATCAGACTCCTCTGAAACACAGCCATGGCTCTGTCCGCAGTGCCAGCGATCAGAAAAGCCCCCCATGAACAAAGTCCTCGCTCTGCTAGCATCTCTGCGGCACATAGGGGTGCGCCTGCCAGAGGGCGATGTGCTGCACTATTTGGTGGAGAGGACGGTTAACTGGCAGCACCGAGTGCAGGAGATTTCCCATTCTTGTAACCTACCAGAACTGGAAGAGAGACCAGGAACTCCTCCCACCTTAACGCGCTGGGCAGCAGGCAGCCATGACACTCACAACAACGCTCAGGTCACTCTTCATTTCCTTGTGCCAACATTTGTAGCAGTTAAAGAATTATTTGCTTTTGTTAAATTTAGGATTTGATGTTTTTGATGCAGGCCCCTTGTTTGACTCCAGAGTGGAATAGGACAAGCCATGCTCAGACTGTCTTCTACACCGAGCAGAGATGCATCCCACTGCAGGGTCAGTCTCATCTCATTTTAAACTGCAGCAGTGACTAAATGAAGTAACCTGATTCTGTACAATATTTAAAAACATGAGTCGTGGTTAATCGCTCATTATTGATAATTATTGTTTATTTTCTGGGTATTTTTCTGTGTGGCAGGCTTGAGTCGGGATCTGGAAGAGCTGATGGTGGAGGGGCTCCTGCTGCAGGTCTCTCTGCCAGAGGTCCAGAGCCTCTATCATGTTTTATTGGACAGAGCCAGCAGCCAGCACATAAACAGATGCATGTCACCACCACAGGACGAGTCCACAGACTGTGATGAAAAAATGCAGCTCAACTCTCAGGGAAACAATCTGCCACGTAACCAGGTACATAGTCTAAACACAAAATGAACTGATTAAAGCACTCCTCAACACTGCCTCTGTGTCAGTTCTAATTTTTCTGTTCCTATTTTCAGGATGGTGTCAATGGTGTGAGGGAAACTATGATTTGCTCAGAAAAGAAAGCAAAACGGCATCTGGAGAGGGAAGGTTTAGATGCAGAACGGAAGGGGAAGGACAAAAAGCACTCTCACAAAAGACAGAAGATGAATAAAAAGAACCTGCAGCGCAGGCCACCCTCGACCTCGACCTCTCCACGCTCTGATTTTTCTCAGTCTGATGACTCTGATGAAGAAATAGCTGTGTGTCCGGCAGAGAGGTGTCAGATGCCAGAAGGAGATGAGGTGAGAAAAACTTTTTAAAACCTCTGTAATACAGTTTCTGCAGAGGTCAGTTTAGCTTCCACTTTAGGGAGCCATTATATAAAAATAGCATTTACACTATCAGTATCCTGTAATAAAATGAATTGAGTTTAGCAGCAGAGAAAGACTTTGGACTCCATCACTGTGGAGCATCTTCAATAAATGTAGGCAAAAATAAAAGATAGAAAGTTTGCACAACAAACCACACCCACATTTAAGAGCAGCATCCAAGGACCAACTAACTCAAAGAATGCAGAAAGATGATTGGTCAGATATGATAATGATTTTATGAAGTTCATCAATCTTCTAAATGTTTAGTCTTTTTAGTATAAAATTGCCTCTTCTCAGATAGGGTCCCCTTGTTGAGCTGTAGTGAAGGGATGGTAAGCAAAGGGGAAACTTCGGAAGAAATCCACTTGATTTCTCTAACTCTGCTGAAGCCTCATGTTGGCTTCAGAAAAACATTTGAATATATTTTTGCTCAGAATGGGGGCTGTGGATTTTGTCTTCCATCTCTATCACAGGAGGCACGATGTAAGGGATCTTTTCATGGCCAGTTTGAACAGGATGAAGGATTTGAGCAAGTAAATCCTGTCTCAATGTACATATAGGCACATTTTGTCAGTTCCCGACTCCACAGTCCCCCTCAAATCTATGGAACATTTGAGTGTGTTTCAGTTCATTATTTTAGTTTTCTGGCTCTGCAACTTCACTGTTGTGCTTCACTCTCACTGTGGACAGCTCTAAAAAAGTGCTGTACACTACCTGCGCAACACCAAATGGCAGACATACACAGTTAGCAACTAGCTGGTAAATGTTGGCTTTACATTCATCTGGTGGCCACAAACACAACTCTAGAAGATGAATGATGACGTTGCCAAGTGGCCAAAAAGTCAGTTATTACAGGTTTAATGTTAAATCAACAACTTGTGTGTGTTGCTTGCAGGTGGATTGGGTCCAGTGTGACGGCAGCTGTAACCAGTGGTTCCACCAAGTCTGCGTTGGCGTTGCAGCCGAGACGGCGGAGAAGGAGGACTACATTTGTGTCAGGTGTACGCTGAATGATGGACACATGAGAAAATGAAGAGAAAGTAAGAAAAGAGATTTTTCTGAAGGATGGCTGAAGAGTCGTCAGTCCGTTTGTTGGAGCCATCCGTCTGGATGTGTCACTGAACCTGTACCCCCACCCCCCCATCCCCGTCCTGTCTGTCTGACCCTTTTGTAACAACGGTGCTATCTCCTCTTTGACTTGTTGTCCAGAACTATAATGTTTAGTTATTTTTTTGTATTTTTACATATATATATATTATATATATTTCTTTCTTCTTATGAATTGTTTGTGGTTGTCTAAATGAAAAAAAAAACACAGGATGTGAAGTGTGCTGCATGGGATTCCATTACATCGGTGCAAAGGAGTCTTACAACATGATACACCCAGTAAAGAGGGTTAATCAAGGGTTAAAATGATCTTCTCTGGAACCTCCTTGCATGTTAAACCAGAGCTAAGGGGACACAAGTCCACTATCTTCCACTATCTCCCCAAAAAATGACTATTACAATTTGTTTCTTTGAAATCCAGTGTTTAGTACATTCATCTTAATATAATTATTCCCATTTTTTGTAGAATAGGTTTATTTATCTGAGCAATAATTTTTGTCTGAATTGACTTAAATGGCTTGATCTCCGCTGAGTTGTGTTGGTGCTTTAGCGATGGTGTGATGTACAGAAAGCTACACAGAGGGGTGGATTACAGCTGTGATATGTAGCAGGACACTGCTGACATGGAACACCACAGCATGTTAACCCTGGCAGAGGATACTGAGGGAAGGACTTGGGGTAGCTGAAGATGTTACAAGTTTATATTGTGGAATAAAGCCCTTTTGTTCTATGGCGAAGTCTTGTCTTTTCACTTGAACATAGAAGAAAGAAACCACTAGATGTCCTCGTAAACATGATTAAAAGGGAACACCATTCAGAGTAAAGCGCAGTTATTTCTCCTTTTATCTACTGTACATTTACCCCAATTATTTTCAGGGTCTTTGTTAGTAATGGTAACAAGTGTTGACCATACAGGGGAGAAGTTGTTTCCTTGCAGAGACTTTAATTTCTGACAGTTGCCAGAGACAAATGAAATGGCAATAATATTAAAAACCACTCAGGCAAAACATAATTTCACAAAAGCACTTTGAGGCTTCAGGTTCAAGCTTTTTACAAGTGGATTTCACAGTGTTAATTAACAAGAATTTATGACTTAAGGCTTCTTTTGCTGACTGGGGCCACAAACTTTACTGACTTCAAATTAAAAATATATTGTAAAAGCTAAAGCACAGCATTCATTCATGACATGTTTTAAGACTTCAGACAGTCTGAATGCTCCAGTTTGTGCAGTAAACCAAACTCTCGAATGTAAGGATAAAGGGGAATGACAGCTAATGACAGCAGGCACTGCCAGGAGGAGATCCATTAATGTGTGACTGTAAACATCTATGGCAAGTGTGAAAAATACATGCCATGAAACATGTTGACCGTATCTTCAGGCTGCCTGTTATCGAGCAGCAGTGAGTGCTGAAGAGCTGAAGGGTAAAATGATTATCAGCTATAATCGGGGTGATTTTAGAAAGGTTATTTGTCTGTTGTGTCAGTAACTCCATCAGTCTATAAGTAATGTTTTATCAGGTGTGCTTTGGAGGCTACAAAATTGAGACAAACATAATCCTCACGATCCTATTCTTGTTCAAATACAGATGTGCCTTACAGTTTTTAGTTTAGGGTTGTTTTTTTTTTTTGTTTTTTGCAGATCTCGGATGAGTGTTCAGGTCTCATAAGACCAAAACAAATTCTAACAGGAACTGAAAAAGACACTGAGCAAAGAAAGTGAATTGTCAGTGTAATAAGTCAAATAAATTCTTTCAACAGATGAAAGTTTTTATCTTTCATCCAAAGTCACCAAATATAATCAATGGCATATATAGATTGTGTAAATGATGATTATTTCAGAGCACAGCAGTTATTATTCAAGTTTTTTTTCATGATAATCAAAATTAAACTGAAAAATCAATAAATCCACTATTACAAATGGACAAAACTGCATTCATAATATAGCGCTCTCATGTTTGTGTGGAGTCTTTGTTTTGGGGGAAATTTCCTTGTCTAACTGCAGAGAATGAAGCTCAGGGAATGAAACAGCTCATGTGGCTTCGAATGTGAAGGCAAATTTCTTTACAGGAAGCCAAACCACAGAGGCTTTTATAGGATGAGACTATTCAACAGTCTCATATTTATCCTCCACTATACTGAACACTGTAGCAGCTTGTCTTCAGTGCACAGAACCAACTAATATATTCCTGTATGTTTAACTTTCTTACTAGTTGAACAGATAAACGTGATTTCTCATCTGCATTTAAGCAACATTGTCCACCTGCAGTTTGTCTTTGGTGCAGCCTGAACGTTAATTTTTCTTTGAGACAGCGTGAGACTTGTTAAGACACTCAGCTCTTACTTCTCACTGAGGGGGGAGACAAAACCCAGCAGAGCGAGAAGAGGAAGCCAAAATATGATCAACAGAGAGGAAGTCATGACTGCTGAGACACCTCAATAAGGCTGCCACACACTGAATGCTGACTCCAGTGATTTCAATGTACAATAAATGGCGTGAAAGTAAAAACATGACCTAAATAAAAAATCACAAAGAAAAACAATGCTGTAGAGTAGAGAAGGAGAAAAAAAAGATTCTAACAGGCTTTTTAAACTGAAGACATTTGGACATGCCACAGTAGTGAAAACACAGAAGTAAATAATTAAAATGAAATGCAATTAAATATGAATTCCATCATGCTGCTTCAGTTCCAGGGTCCTGGTATTGGCTCACTGTCACAACTAACTGGGACACTTAAATAGAACCCAGTAATGTTATCACTAACACCTGTGCTCCAGCTGTGAAAATGGCCTGTTAATTTTGTGCAAGACCAAGACAGAAAAGAAGACGGTGATGCACACAAATTAAATATGGCTCAATTTGGCATATCAAAATAAGAAGACGCCAAAGAAACACCATAGAAAAGGAAATGTGAACTAAGAGGAACTGCATTGTAATTTGTCAACGTGTGGCACATTTTAGGTATTTTCAACACTATTGGTTAATTTAATAACAAAGCATAAAACTGTGTCATATTTTTAGGCTTCTTATGTTTTGCAAGTAAAATATGAATCTAAAACTTAACAGTAAGTAGCAACTAAAGCTTTCAGATAAATTTAGTGTTAGTAGTGAAAACTACAATCTATCTCTCTGAATTGTAGTGGAGTAGAAGTATAAAGTAGCATTAAATGAAAATGCTCAAGCAAAGTGCAAGTACCTCAAAATTGTACTGAGGTACAGTATTGGAGTAAATGCACTTTCCATCATTGTTTATTTGACAAGTTAAAACTCAGTGTATCACATAGTATGTGTCATAAAATCTGTTTGTAGGATGAGAAGGAGGAGACCACTGAATCGAATACATATTTCTGTTTACTCACAGTATTATTTTAAGGTTGACATTCATAATTTCCATATCTGTAATTTATGACCATGACTGTAGTAATAACCATTTAATTTGTTTGAACAAGGGCAGGAACATTTCGTTGGAGTAACATAGCAACACTGTCCACAATGAACAGTACATCTTATGATATTTGCAGTCATAAGTCATCTGATACTGCACAGTTCCCATCTGTTACGAACTCCATATTTAGCCAGTGTAATGAGGAAGATATGCAATAAGAGAAACTCATCTAATCCGTTCAGTCACTGGGCCGTGACCTCTTCCATGTCTTTCATGTGGGTCTGTGTCATGCCAACAGTAATAGAGACTTGGCAGATACACAATAAATATAAAGTGGATGATCATCTGAAGGAAATATTTGACATGACCCAAACTGTGACACACCTACATACATTAAATGTGTCAGGAACAAAAGCAATGTTGATAAAACAACTGAGTGAAGTACAAACTCCACTCAGTTTATAGTAAAACAGACTTGTGTACTTATATAACAAACAGGCACAGCAGGACTTTGATCTAAATGCTAATGTGCTGCCATGCTCATAATCAAAATGCCATCATGCTGAAGCATAGCAGGCATAATGTTTATCACATTCCCCATTTTAGTTTACATTAAAATTTTGACTTGATAATGGTGCTGGATGAAAAGTTAAGAGTTCATCAAAATGATTACAATTCATCCTGAGGGGGACGTGAATGTCTGATCCAAATTTCATAGTGATCCATTGCATAGTTGCCAAGATGTTTCACTCAAATGTTTCCATTTCAACCAATTCAATTCAATTTTATTTGTATATCGCCAAATCACAACAAAAGTCATCTCAAGGCACTTTACATACAGAGCAGGTCTAGACCATACTCTTTATAATATTATGTATAGAGACCCAACAGTTCCCATCATGAGCAAGCACTCGGTGACAGTGGCAAGGAAGGGGGGGGTGGGGTGACATGCAATACTACAATCCACAGGTGTGAAGATAGTGATAATAACAGTATTATAACCAGTACATGTTGAGATATTTGCTCAATAAAATGAAAACTTTGACCTGCTGGTGAGGAGGAGGAAAAATCAGGGGATCACCAAAGTCATCAGGATTCATCCTCTGGGGAACATGAATGAAACTTAATGGCAATGCATTCGATAGTTTTCAAGATATTTCAGTCTGGACCAACAGAGCAACATTGCCATCCTTAGAGCTGTTACTATTATTCTTCAGTGAGTCTGTGTTTACACATGAACCTCTCAGGTGAGTAAACTGAAAGAGAAAGGCCATATCTAAGGTGAGTCAACTCTGCATTTTGTTGCTTATCAGAAACTGTGATTAGCAAAACACTTGTAAGACAGATGTGTAAAGACTCAGGTGTTCTGCCTTCAACACCACAGTGAGCCCAGCCAGATTATCACATCACCTCTGTGTCCACTGACCTCTGGCAGGCGCTCAGTCTGCTAAGCAGCACCATGTGATCCAAAGGTTAAATATGAGCTGCCTTGTCAGCTCACCAGTTCACAGGAATACAGTTCATATAGCAAGTTCATGTATTTCCTCTTAACAATGAGTTCACACCAAAAGGTTTCATCACTGGAGTTACACAGACAAGAGCTTTGTATGATTCATTCAGAAATGAGGGAGTAACATCATATCAAAATACAAAAATACAAAGGAATAGAATCAACTCAGAAAATGGAAAAAAAAATTCTGACCAAAAACAAACAAAAGCTCAAATGGTAAGACTGTATAGATGCCAGGAAAACAACCTTGCAGTTTGGTTGTGTTGTAGACTGAAAACAAAATTTTCTGCATCTCACTGCAAATCTGAAAATCCAAAGTGAGCAAACACGAGAACTTGTAAGCCACATGGGGTGCATCAAAGCACTTGTTATTGGATTCAACTTCAAACTTCACCTCAAAATTCACCTGCCAAACATCAGTTCTCAGTGCAGCTGTGCTACTTTTCATAATGAAGGAGTTTCCTCTCTGCTGTGTATTTACTTCTTTGCAGAGTGTTTGAACACTGAATGTAACTTTTGAGATGTTATGAAAGATACTTCAGCTTCTTGAACAAAAAAACATGTCATGTCACAGTCATTGTCTGCAATGTTGGTGTGATATTTTGATATCATTAGATCTTTGAACAGAAAATACACAAAACTTTATATAAAACCATGTTTCTCCTCCACTGATTTTTGTCCTACACAGAAATCATACACACATTAGGATGAAACCTTTCCAGTCATTTCCAGTAAAGACTTTCAGAAAATAAAGAAACTCATTATAATGTGTAATATTCATGCATTTGTTTATGTAATTCATTGTAACACTAACATATGTAAATACATTATGTTCCTGATAGTAATACAAGTATTCAGAGCCTTTAAATGAAAAAATAGCAACACCATACTGTAAAGGGTTATCTAACAAAATGTACTAAACGTGTCAAAAGTCAAAGTAACTCAATGGTAACAGTAACGAAACCTCTGAGTGTTACATTATTATATTATGTTATTGAATGGTTATTAATGATGCATTAATGAGTAAGAATTTTATGTTTGTAGCTGATCAACATGAAGTTAATTTTAACTGGTGCAGTTACAGTGGTGGAATGTAACTAAGTATTGTACTTAACTACACATTTGAGGTACTTGTACTTTACTTATATATTATTTATGTAATATTATTATTATTATTATTATTAGTAGTAGTAGTAGTAGTAGTAGTAGTAGTATTATTATTATTATTATTTATTATTATTTCCATTTTATATGGCTTCTTTTCCACTACATCCCAGAGACAAACATTGCACTTTTTACTTCACCTTATCTGTCTTACAGCTTGAGTTACTAGTTACTTTTCACATTACATTTTCTTCCTGTCCAGTGAAAACAATGTATCTCAAAATTTGATGATTTAGAATTTTTCTGATAAACTGAAAGATTGAATGTTCCTTTATGGTTTCAGAAAATTGTTTTTCTGAGCTAATGAAAACTTTTTCAAGATACATGGTTCTCACAGGACAGAAACACTGCTAACGATGATATATGATATGAATATGATGATCTTATAGAATACAGTGTATTGCTGTATATTATGACTTCACACAATTACAGGTAATTACATGCGATATCTCAGCTCTATAAAAGAAGCATGTTTCTCATTTCCTGGTGTGCTGAGAGGTTTATTAATAATACACTGGTACACACTGTTAATGGTCACGATGCACAATGTCTCACTTTTTGCATCTTTTTAATGGGACAGAAAATAAGATGCTATTTTCTTCCTGAAGTGAAACAACAGAAGAAACATTTCCACTCTGATGACAGTTGTACTGAAAGCACTTTAAACAAAAAATAAATACTAAAAATAAATAAAAGTGTGTGTTTGAACTGAAGAGGTTTAAACTGTACCTGTAACCTGGATGGCTGTGATTGGCTGATCCTGGTCCAATCATCAGCGGGTCTTCGGACTCTTCCGTACATTCACTCAGTGTGATTTAGCGCAAACACACAGTGGAACGCGGTGAGTGTCTTTAAAGCTTTACCCCTCTGTGAAATTTACAATTTAATAGCTAATTATCCAGTTTGTGACTAAATTAGCTTAACCATTAGTCCCTAAACGTTTGCTTGTCCTCGGTAAGACACTAAAATGACTCCTGGCTCCTCTGTAGAGAAATATTTTTGTGAGTCAAATAGCTTTAGCTTAACAAGCTAACCTATATGACTGGGTTCAGTAGCTAACGTCAGCTAATGACTAACTAACGAGTTGTCGATACAAACATTGTGGTTCAAGTAATTTAATGTCCAATTGTTTCTCATTCAGGTTCATATATTTGGTAGTTTATTAACCCGCTAACTGAAACACAGCGAGCGCCTGAAAGCTCAAACGTTACATGAAACACAAAACGAGATTTAAGAGTTCAGCGTAATGCTAACTGGCTAACTAACTTATTAGCCTCCGGTGTTAGCTAAAATGTTATGTTGACCGTTAGGCAACTTAGAATGTAGTTTAATGGTTGTCAGACAATACTTAACGTTGAATCGTGAGCCCTGGTCTCCTCTCTCTATTAGGAAAACGTTAGTTAACATTTTTTGTGCTGCTCGGCTCGCCGTATCTTTTCCAGGCTAACACGCATCAACGTTAGCTAGCATTTACCGAATGTTGCTAGCTGAATGCTAACATTTGAGTTGTCTAAGCTCTGTCGTAATTAAGCTACTTTTTGATATCGACACGACCTCTCAAACGTAACGTTAAATTTGAGTCATGTTGACCCGTTAATTCTGCTGATTTAGATGACTTTAAACGGTGGAACAGTCACAGTTTGTTGCATTGGGAAACTAATAGCCACACCCTTCCTTTCGAAACCAACTAACTCAGGCTGCAAGTTGTCACGAATATTAGGACAGTAATTTGATTTATACATAGTATTACACGTTAAACTTATAGAGTCAACGTAGACATCTTAAAAGTTTTGTTATAGGGTGTCATCCAGAAGTGTTTGTCTTCTAAGTTAAAGTCTGTTTCCCCCTCCTGGCTCTGACACATGAGACAAGATTTTCTGTGTGTTGAAGTGAACTGAAAAGTAGTTTGAGTAGTAAAGTTTCAGACAAACATGTTTATTTTTCTGTTTTGTTTGTTGAACAGCAACAGGTGTTTCAAGGAATAAATTAACAGTTTGTTGTATAACATGTGACAGATCACCTCCTGACTCCATAAACTAGTCTCACACAGCACCTAAATTGGCAACAGAAAGTCGTCCCATAAGATCATCATCAACACACTCACAGCACAGCAGATAATTTTGACAATTCTTCTAATTGCCTGTTTTTCCACAGGTCTCCTTTGTAAAAAATGTGCCTATCAAAACATTTTCTCACACTTTCTTATTTGGCTGCAGCACTTTGAGTTATGAGTAGATGACTCCAGTTTTATGTAGACTGGTAGCATAGTGTTGATCAGAATGTAAATGCTTCAATATTTGGTTTCATTTAGGGCCAGTTTCCTGTCTGTACAGTTTGGTGTAGCCTGGCTTTCTGGCTCCCAACTGACCCTCAGCACCTGCCTGCCGACATCAGTGTACTTGAGGATCTCCTGCCCCCCTCCCCAGATGTAGAGGGAGTTGTCATCTGCAGTGGCCGTGTACACAGTAGGTTAGTTGCATGTTGTTTTCACAGCATGAATGTGTTTTTTTTTTTCACTATACAGATTTTGTACAAACTACATTTACATGTAAGGCTTCGTCCATTTGTTTAGTGTAGTAGATGTTCACATTTTCTCCTTGATCATAAATGTGGTGTAAAGTGTTTATTAGATTTGTGGCCTCACAACAAGGAGGCACTCATCAGCAAAACCAGCAAAAATTTATGAGTAAGATTGGTGAAGGTTGTCAGCTCAAGTGCTTGATACTACAAATGTTTGAGTCTGGGCTCATATCTAATCAGAGGAAAGCATAGGCTTCTTATCTATTGTGAAGAGAGTTTTGTGACAGCCATATACATTTATATTTAAAACGCAGAGTGGTTTGCCTTTACATACATTTTAGGCCAAGAAATTCATCAGGCACACGTTGGCGTCACCCTTAGGCGCACCCCCTTGCTGTGGTAAAGATTTCAGTGCAGTGCATGCACCCTCTGATCTCCATTTTCTGTTTGTATGGTGTACTTGAGTAGAGGAGGTCATTACAATGCCTCTTTGTAAAGTGCCTCGTGTGCCTGTCTCACACTGTGGGTTTCTGGTGGTGCTTCATACGTTGTAGTTAGAATTGCAAATGCCGGTTGAGTGTGACAGAGTGTTTTTTGTATTGTTTGTCTCAACATTTGACAAATGTCCGACACACCTACTATGATAGATTCAAGAGAGGTTCTTAAATGAGATTTTACTGTGCATCACCTCCTCTTTGACATTTGTACATCAAATGAAGATTACATTTGCATTTCAGAATAGCATTTAAAACACAGCTCCTCCAAAGCACTTTTCATCACATGTGCCTCTGTACATGTTTGTGCACTTTTGTTTTGTGATTAGGCCTACTGGCTAAGATGATGTTTTATGAGATATGTTTTTTGTGCTGCCACTCATTCTCCCTGAACTTCACCTTTAAAATCAGAATTCATTTGATATTTAGATTGATTGATTACCAGTGTGACATGGCATTTTTTCCAGAGTTCACAGGCACACATTTTCAACTTTCACAAGACAAAAAAACATGAAAACTAATTTAAATAGTGGTGGCAAAGGACACCACTGAAGAAAAGCCTTCTGTATTTCTCAGTGGCTTAATGTTGCATCTACTATTCTGATAATAACCAGCTAGGTTATCAAAGCTGTTGGTACTTCTTATTCCCAGAATTATCCCCACATGATTACAAATTGTTTGAAGTTAAATGTCTTTATCCTAAACATTTTCATGCCCCTGTCAGTTCTTCTGACTGCCAACATTTTCTAGGCCACATGTGCTGCCTAAACTGTGTCAGGCTGATGGAGTTGATGATAGGCTGTTCTCTGTGGCCGTTCTCCTCCAAATTGTAATTAGATTAAGTTATTTGCGGCACTGGGACTCATACCTACTGACTGCACTTTTGAGTCCACAGCTCCACGTTGTATCTTAGGGGTCAGATTTTGCAAGCTTTTACTGTAAAGGCACTTACTTTTTCATTAATGCCAGCACTACTACGGAGTGAAACACTGGTCTGAATTTTTTGAGTTAAGAATACGTTTATGGTTTCCTTCAGCTCTTCTTGATTTATTTATTTATTGTTAAAGGCAACGCCCCAATGTCATGACAGCTGAAGTCCCATGGTAGTGGGTGGGAAAGAGTGCTCATTTTTTGGCAGAGGAACAACGTTTTAATCTCCTGATGTCAGCAGGGATACAGTACTGACAGGGTGTTCACACTGACATCAGCTAAGTCAATAGCTTCACTACTTCAGTTGCTATACGTTGTGAGAGACAGTCTTTTTTTCACAAATAGAATAGACTTCCAATGAGTTGTTTTGTTGATGACAGTCTGAAAGTGGGTATATTTTATAGTTAGATTCAAATGAAACATTTTTGCAATAGTTCAATTAAGAATGTGTCTTGGATAAAGTTAAAGCTTGTTTTGATTTACTTAGCTCAAAAGGTTTTTTTTCTGTAGCTGAAAATAACACAAAGATTGTCTGTCTCACTTTCTCATTTGTCCTCTGTCCTTTCAGACCCTTGTGCTGTCCAGTGAAGTTGCCCACCATGCGCGAGTACAAGCTAGTGGTGCTGGGATCAGGAGGCGTGGGAAAATCAGCACTGGTGAGTGATGGCTGCTGCCACGGATGGGATTCAGTGGCACTGACAACTGAGTCATATGTTCATTACAGTGTTATAGTTAAATAGTGTTATTGACATAATTATAATGCAATTTACAATAAATTAGAGTGCTTTAAATGCAGAGGCCAATTATTTTCAAACAGAAATATATTCCATAAAATTACAGATGGATTCTTTGCACGATAAAAACTGCATTGCGGTACCTAACTTTACTCTGCAGATAAAAGTGTTTGGGGGATGTAACATTTCAAAGGGTCACAATATATAAAATATGCCTGAATCATGAGCTTCAACAGTAGAGATGAATGTACATGAATCATATTATTTTAATCTTCAGTAAGTGTATTTTTTATTTTGGAAATGTATTTGGATAATGTAGTTCAAATGGTAATTGACAAGTGTGTCAGTTTTTTGAATAGTATTGATATTCTGTCTTTGCTTTATTTGCCCATTTCAGACAGTCCAATTTGTGCAAGGCATTTTTGTGGAGAAGTATGACCCCACAATAGAAGACTCCTACAGAAAGGTAAGTTCAGAAACAGACTTTACACACTTAATTTCCCCTCCTGAACTTTGTCAAAATAACTCAGTGATGGTTAAATGTTTCCACATGTGTGTAAAGATATTTGACCTGTTTGTTATCTCCAACAGCAAGTTGAGGTCGATGGGCAGCAATGTATGCTGGAAATCCTCGACACAGCTGGAACAGTAAGTCGAGTCAGACTCAGAAATCAGATGCATGCTTCTTAGATAAATGCGTACAGCAGCTGATTTCTTCCTTCCTCTGTTATTGTTTCTATAGGAGCAGTTCACAGCTATGAGGGACCTGTACATGAAGAATGGCCAAGGCTTTGCTTTGGTATACTCCATTACAGCACAGTCAACATTTAATGACCTACAGGACCTCCGGGAACAGATTCTGCGAGTAAAGGACACTGAGGATGTGAGTGTTAATTCTAAAAGATTTTTTCATGTAATTTCTTCTGTCTTTTTCAGATCTTTTCTCTTTCACACTCTTTTTTATTGGCAGCCATTTTTCTGAAATATATTAGTTCATTATTATCAGTTATAATTTTTAATTTGATTTGGCATGTCCTTGCTTTCCTGTGTTAACATGTATCTCCGAAAGATGTAGGGCTGCAGCCAACGATTATTTTCATTATTGATGTTATTATTTATATGATCACAATTTCCTACAACCCAAGCTGATGGCATCATAAGTGTTGTTTTGCCAAAAATAGTCAATTCATCAAAATGCAAATGAAGGAAAATTTGAGAAGCTGGAATGATCAAGTTTCAAGAGAGATCAAGAGAGAGATCAAGTTTTGCTTGAACAATTACCTAAACAATTAATCTATCGTAGAAGTAGTTGCTCTTTAATTTACTATCAGTAGATTAATTGATGAATTGGATAAACATTGCAGCTCTTCAAAACAAATTGAATCTTCAGCTTTGTCACAGTGCAGATTTCAGATTGTTTTTTTAATGGTTTATTTAGGTTCAGATGTGGGAGCATTTCCTTAACCCATAAAGGAAACCTTTAAAAAACAGATCTCTTATTTATTTTCTCATGAACAAACAAACAAGGAATAAACATATGACCCACTGTAGGACAGACAGAGTTCTCAGAGCTCTCAGAGTTCACAGAGATGATGGAGTGTACATAACATGCAACAACACATATCTACATACTGTATATTGTACATGTGAGTAATGTGTAGTCGGAACCTGTATACATAGATACAGACCCAAAGAAATGACCCAAAAATGCATAAAACACTTCTTATACGTGATACTTAATCTTATACTTTATCTAATTCAAAATCAACAAATTTGAACTCTTCTTTTCATTAGACAACAAGAAGCTGTTAGTAGATTATGTGCCAGTATGAATTTTTTTTTTTTTAAATTGTTGACAATTTTTCTATATCAGCCACTCTTGTAACTCTCCTCAGTGTGTGGAGAGTTCATCTTCTGTGATAACCTTTGGAGATTCTGTGTCTCCTCTCAGGCTCATCAGTCCTTCATTCAAGTCTGCTCTGTGGGAGAGGGCAGAGCAAAGGGGGGGCAGGAGCTTAGTGACAGAGTGGAAATGTCAGAGCTGTTGCTAGATGCTATGTGCCTCGTCTCTTAATTTAGAGAGAGGATATACAACATGCTGAGTGTGTGCTTTATTTATTCATAGCAGTGCTAGCATAGTGTTTCTTGGTTAAGGTCTCACTTTGCTAAAACATTTTGCTGTTGAATATGTGCATCTACTCTGTATAAAATCATAAACCAGTACCAGCAGATGATAACATTGTGTTGAAAATGCTGTAGAAAGTAAGACATTGTTTTGAAACATCTAATTAATATTGTACTTTAACATCTGTTAATCAATCAGGTTCCCATGATCCTGGTGGGAAACAAATGTGACCTGGAGGATGAGCGTGTGGTTGGCAAGGAACAGGGTCAGAACCTGGCCCGTCAGTGGAACAACTGTGCCTTTTTAGAGACTTCAGCTAAATCAAAGATCAATGTTAATGAGGTAAGTATGACTATTACAGTGAACACAGACAGTGAAATCATGTGAGGTGTTAGCCTAGCACTGCAACTAGCAATTCTTTTCATTACAAATAATCTGTTTTTCTATTTCCTTGATATTTTTTTTTTTAATTGCTTGGTTTATAAAATGTCAGAAAATGTCCATCACAAAAACGATGGACACAATGTAACAAATCTTCAAAGGTATTGAGTTTCAGAAAGATCAGAAAAAAACTGGAAAAAAATTACATTTGAGAGACTTGAAGCAAGAGAATTTGGACTTTTTTTCTTGGAAAAATGACTCAAATCCATCCAAATCAGTATTGAAAACACTTGCCGATTGATTTTCTGTTGATGAATTGATCTATTAATTGTGGCCTTATGGCCTTCTAGTACATTTACACACAACAGTGCCAAAAAATGTGTATTGTATGTATTGAAGAGATAACATCATTCCTAAGTGACTTTGTTGTACATCAGGGGTTTTTTTTTCACTGCAAGATATTAGTTTTGCGTCCTTTGCTGAAGCAAAATGTTGAAACCATGGAACTTTCTTTGTTGTAGATTTTCTATGATCTGGTGCGACAGATCAACAGAAAAACGCCGATGGAAAAGAAGAAGACAAAAAAGAAGTCAAGTTGCACACTGCTCTAAAATGCCCTCCCACAGTAGCTCCAGGCCAGGTGAGTGGGTGTTGAAACAAAATTTATTCCAGATATGTGCAGGGCTCCCGCTGCTCACTGAGCTCTGGATTGTCACTGAATGTTTGGAGGTTTATCGCAGTAATTATTAAAGCGAACATGCATTCTGTTGCAGGAACAGGATAAACTCAGTTAATGGATGTTGAAAGCATCATTTATATGATGAAACAATGAGGATCTCTGTAGTTGGGGGGGGGGGTGCCATCAGTTCTACCACTTTCTGTTTTCATATCTACCTGAAATTATTGGCCAGTGTCAATTTACTAAAACCTGAATGTGTGAAAATCCTTTTATCCTTTCACCTTTTTAATGAATCAAGATGATTCATAATGTTTTATGTAAATGTGTCAAGTCGTAAGCCTTTCATGAATGTTGTGGCTCCACCTGCTGTTGGAGGATTGTAACTGTAATTGTGCTTCAATATATCATCTCTCCTGCATGTTCTGACCCATTTTCTACAAATAATGCACTGTACTGATTCACTTGACTTTACATTGGCAGCCACTGCTTCCCAAAGCATGCCATAATGTGTTTGTATGTGATATATGAATAATTGGTGTACAATCTACTCAACCTTGCCCGGGGGGGAGGGGGCTTTGTACTACATTTTACTGTAGAACAAGTACCGTGGATCTTGTCCCCCATCGTATGGGTAGTATATTAGAAAGGGATCTTTTAACGGCCAGTATGAACAGTTGAAATGTTCATATAGACACCTGACCATTGTTTGAAGACAGAAAAATGGTGAACATATCCTTTAAGTGTATAACTTGTATTAAGGGAATAAATGTGCAAAAATACGGTTTTATTTTTCTTGCTGTCCACTCTTCCACATTGATTGTCTCAGACTTTTTGTTCTATAAGTGCATTGCATTAAGAGCTCATAGGATGCGATATGTTCAGCGAAGTTGTCCAAACTATTGTAGCCACTGATGGTTTATTCTGGCTTCATGTGAAGTGAATTAAAGTCTTGTGATAGTCTTTATTTCACTTCAACTCTCAAAACAAATTCAGTCTCTAAAGCTCAGGTCTCAAACTACTGGCCCACAAGACAGCTTCCTAAAGCCCCTCACACTTTATGTATGTATATTTGTTTTCCCCCCAACTTTCATTTTTAGAGGGTTTTTTTATTTTTCTAGTAAGTCTGCCAAACTGGAACATAAACACTGGCTTTTTATTTTACATTTGACAAGCTGCGACAAGCAGCACTTTAACTCAGACCAACAGCTGGTTTACTGAGGCACACCTGGCACCTAAATGTCTCCTTTAAACCTGAAAGGATGGTTTACCTGCAGCACAGACAGTTTAAAGAGAGGTGGACAACTGATTGTGTTTTCATAGAGATTTAGTGCGACTACTTCCTGTCTCATCTGCATGGAGGAAGTTGCCATTCTCTATGGGGACAATATGAGAGGCATTATTTTACTAAACATGCAGAACAGTGCGATGGGTACAAGTGAAGGGATGGAAATATGGATTATTGATTGAAAAACAATCTACCCTACCTCCCACCACCTCTAGGGGAGAACAACCTGGCCAGTCATGTCATTTGAGTCTGAAATTTCTTCTCTAAAATGAGGCTCCTCTTTCTCTGCCAGGAGCTCATGTTGTGCACAATGTTTAATATGTCTTGACATTGTTTTTTTTCCTCACTTGCAGAAATTTGTAATGATTAACTGTTTCCCAGTGGATCGTGCCAGCATTCCAAGTCCTCTCCAGAGCATTTTGAAAAAGGCTGACAGAGATACTTCACCACTCGCAAAATGGCAGGAGACGGCATATACTCTCAAGATACTCTTCTCTGCTTTTTAATGGCAAAGAAATCCACCTTTTGTATTGTCAGCCTGATGACAACTGTTTTGTTTTTATGTTTTTTTCTTCTTCAAGGTGTCTTTCTTTTGGAAATATTGGTGTAAAAGAAGAGACTGGGTTTAAATCCATAGATGGGAACTAAAATGTTTTATTAAAAGTAACATAAATCTTTGGCATATTGTGACAATACGTTTGCAAAAGAAACCATGTGACATGTTGGCCTTTTCATACATTTCTGCACTAACAGTGTCAACAAAGATGCATCATTGTCCATGAGTTACTCACTCCTACTTACAAGGATGTGTATTGATGAGATAACATCTTTCCTAAGTGACTTTTTTTATATTGAAAGCTGCAAGCCTTCCACATGTCCCATAATATATTCTACTTCCAGTTTTGCATAATAAAGCTAAGGAAACTAGTATTTTATAGACTGATGGGGGAAATGGTGTGTTCTGATTTGTGTCTTGAGGCTGAAAATATATTGTACTAAACCAACTCTAATATTGCTGTCACAGATGATTTTCCAGCTTTTGTGAATGATTAAATTTTAGTACATTTTCATTAATTTTGGTCTTGTTTTTTCCTCATTGAAAGTGTTGGAAGGTTGAAGGTGTCCTTACTGATAAATGTTTCATGGTTGTTTTAACAATTATGAAATCTAATTCTAGATATTTGCTCAAATATGTGGGCTAAAGCTGCGGGTTTTGAACAACACATGTTTTATGGTTTTGTCAATCTTGTTTTCTCTACAGCAGAAAATGGCTGAAGCTGGTAGTGTATTAGTAAAGTTCTGGTTTTGGTGTTGTCAGGACACAGTAGTGAGAGGATCAATACCTTCAGGAGAGCCTGGACAAGCTGCAAGTGTAACTGTAGTGTTTAGTCTAAATTCAAGTGACCACAGTTTTAGCAGAGGAATGAAGTCAGCTGACCTGCAGGAGGTTGGAGCCAAGAGAGAAAGAGGAACACTGACTGCAGAGAGGTGAAAGCAGCAAAAGCAGAACAGAAACTGGGATCAGATGATGAGACACAAAGGTGTCAACACTTCCCTGCAAATATAACCTCATGATTACAGTGTATGGTGTAAAGTTTTAGACCAGAGCACAGAGGTGCAAATGTAATATCTATAGATGTGCATTTGAACTTGAATTAAGCAAAGATATAAAGTGACTTGTACACTTGAGTATAATTTTGAGATACTCATATTTATTTAATTTATAAAGAACATCTGTAGATCAAACCTCACAAAATGCTTTACTTTCATTTTTCCATTTTGTGCTACTTTATACTTAGCTTTAGTTATTTTACAGATTTTACATAACAGGTACATTTAAGATTCTAAAAATACAATGTTTTTTAAAGATTAAACCAACCAACCTTTTTGCTTGTGACCCCTTAGAGAAAAAAACTTTGACAAAAAGCAAAGAAAAAAATTAAAGAATAAAAATAGTACAAATTTGTCTGTCTGGACTCTTTTCTTTTTCCTGCCCCAGTAATCATCATAAGACCTCTAAGATTTACTGTATCCTTTGACCTTTTCAATGAATCCTGACCCCTGGTTTGGCTCAACTATCTAGCTCTACATCTAAAAGTAGCTCCACCTCCACCAACTTCAACAGCAAAATGTTACTTAAACATTTACATTGATGCAGCCATTTTCTGCATAATGATTAATTTTACTTTGAATACTTTAAGGTCTGATAATAGCTTTGTACTTTTTAAGTGGGATTTTGAAAGCAGGACTTTTCCTTGTAGCATTTCAAGAATTTAAAACTTCTGCTTTGACTTATCTGAGCACTTCTTCAACCTTCTTTCAATCAGGATGATGATCTGGGTCTGTAAAGGTCACAGTCCCCGAGCTCCTGCTGTATCAGTGGAGTCTGTGCAGGAACATGAACCACACGAACCTGCAGCTGCAGAAACCTTCTTTCTAAAAGCATCACACCAGACCTGCAGCCTTTTATCGTCGCAATTAAAACCGTATTTCTGTTCCTGTTATTCTGTTTCTATTATCACCGCTGATTGATGGGCGGCGGTGCCTCCCCACCTCCCTCCCTCACCTCCCCCGGCCCTCCCCCTGCCTCCTCCCCTCCCTCTCTCCCACACAGACCGACAGGCTGCTCGACCCCCTCCCCCCTTTCCATCATTTTCCCATCTCTTACTCACTCTCTTCCCTACAACAAACATGGCCGCGAAATCTGATGGTGCACCCGTCTCTCTACGAAACGAAATCCCACCCGAGTGTCCCTCTAGGTCGGACCCGCGGCCTCCGCAGCGCCGCGCCGCCGAGCAGCGCTACTCCCTCCCGGACTGCTGCTGGACGCTGTGCGCCCTTTTGGTCTTCTTCTCGGACGGGGCCTCAGACCTGTGGCTGGCCGCGGACTACTACCTAAGGAGGGACTACTGGTGCTTTGCACTGACTCTGGTCTTTGTGATAGTCCCGTCCGTGGTCGTGCAGGTGTTGAGCTTCCGATGGTTCGCCTACGATTTCTCGGAGACCGTGGAGAGCGGCACGGCTGTGGCCGCCGTGGTGGCGGCGTCGGGAGCGGAGGAGAGCGACTTCAGCACCAAGGACAGCGGCGAGCGGGGCGCTGGCCGCACCGCCGCGGCCGGGGTGCTGCCGGGGCCGGGCACCGGGGGAGGAGCCCGGGGCTGCTGCAGAGCCTTCATGTGGCTCTTCCAGGCCATCGTTCACATCTTTCAACTGGCACAGGTCTGGAGGTAAGTCTGAGCACTCATAAGGTGACCTGAGAGGAAACTACACATCTTGCCTTTGTGCATCTTTGTGCACATGCAGCCTCCAGAGCCCAGCATCTCTCCCTGCAGCCAAACGCTTATGAAACATAATCATTCACTGTGCCCAAAATGCCACAATGTCTTTTTGTATTGTTTGCCGTTTCTCCCCAGCTTGGAAAGAGAGAATCAGACTCCACCTACTCCCCCCAACCCCCTGACGAGCTTTTAGGTCAATCATCTCCCGGGAAAACCATCAACTCATCCACACCAATCCCCTTATATAGAAAAATCTAAATCCCATTGTCTTATGGGGTTTGGGCAAGAAGTAGTCTGACTGCCGAAGAAAATGAATTGTCATAAATGCCATGAGAGTTGCTTCCTATTTGCACTGATATGTGCACCAGACTCCCTTCACTGTCTGGTGTATTTTCAGCTCTTAGCTCGAGGCTCCTTCTCTTTCTGTTTGTAAAATCCATATTCTCAAATCTCCCGGCTGGTTTTAGATTGTAAGTCTGTTTCTCTGCACAGAGCCCAAACATGTTTTAGCAGGCATGCTCCGAGACTAAAAACAAACCAGTGTACACTTTGGCATTACTCTCACTTGGACGGTAGTAGGTCTGTAGGTCAGCTACTCAGTCAGCGATGGCGAGGCAGTGCTCAAGCCTCCAGTGCCCTGATAGGTTTTGACAGGCTTGAACTGCTGCCAGTCAGAGGGAGGCATTCAGCTGAACTGTGGTGGGAGGAGGGTGAGGCGAAGCTTATGATATTCAAAGTTGTATTTTATAGACTCACTGGGATGTTACAGAAAGACAAATTATGTGCAATGATGAAATCAGATGCAAATCAGCTGTTTGATTTATGTGCAGCTTCCTGTCTGTGTCTCTCTCTGTGGTCTCTCTCTTCCTGCCTCTTTAGACAGCCCTATGGGTAATATATATTGATTCCTTATTTCCTCCTGGAGACTTGGACATCTATGTGTGAGTGTGTCCAGGAGCACATTAAAACATTGTGGCGGCACAGAATTACCGGTAATGCCATTAAAGCTGTTGTGTGTGTGCTCCCTTCATCGCTGCTGCTCTCAGACCAGCGTGTCTGCACATTAAGAGGATTACCACTGTGTCTTTTTACCCTCAGCTGTTAACTCAGGAATGATCCGCCACTGATACACAGTTAGGCAGGTGAACCGGGATCAATGTGGGCCGGCTAGTAGAATTAAATGTCAGCGCACAAGGGATGGGATATGGGGTTGTGTTACAGACACATAGTGCACAATGAAAATGTGTGCATGTCCTCCTCTGTGGCTGAGTCTTTGACCCTCATTACTGCATGTATGCTCTATTTTCTCAGTGTGTTACATCCCAAGACACACTTTGTGTAGCAGGAACCAGAACAAAAAGGGTTACACAAACTCCCCTGTGGTTCACTGGGCTTGTTGACATAGGGCTCTTTTGACCCTTCTCCCTGAGGCAATTACAGAGAGAGAGTCCTCCTTCAGTCCTCTGTGGCAACCACCAGTCTTTTTGAAACTGGTTAGGTCCTGTGTGATGATCAAGGTAATCATTCACACATTGCATACATGGTGCAAATAGGTGTCAACACATTAGTGCAGAAATATGTTTGCACAGCGCATGTGTCTACAAAATGATGTGCGTTAGTCATACAAGGTCATTATAGAACAAGTTGAGATGGGGGTGGGACTATATGTCAGTAAAGCTCAGGACCTCAACAAGGGATTTATAGCAAGCTCTAACATCCAATCTGAAGATTGGATTGAGAGCATTTATTTGAATGTCTTTTCTCCACTCAACCCCTCATATTTAGCTCTTTCTGCAGCCCTCTGGCTGATTTTATTTGAAGGGAGATTACAGACAAGCTTTACATTCACCCCTTTCCGACGCCTGTATTAAAATTAAAACCACAGAGCTGCTTAGTTCAGTTTCAGTCTAATCTAAATCCTAGAGGAGCAAGCAACCAGCTTTTTGGCAAGAACTACTGACAGTTCCCAGAGTTTGGAATAATGAGTTATGACTTCTGAGAGTCTGCCTTTGATGTCCCAAAGTTTTTGAAGCACCGTATTAAGCCCCAAAATTCTGTTCAATCTGACTTTTTTTCAATAAAATTTATGCACTGTTGAATGTGTCTGAATTGTGTCTGCCTCTGATGCACAGGTATGTCCATGCCCTGTATTTGGGCGTGCAGAGCCGCTGGCACAGAGACCCTGAGCGCCGTCACTACTACTGGCGCATGATGTTTGAGAGCGCAGATATCAGCATGCTGCGTCTGCTCGAGTCCTTCCTGAAGAGCGCCCCTCAGCTGGTGCTGCAGCTTAGCATCATGATCCAGGCCAGTCAAGTGCTGCCCCTTCAGGGTGAGTGCTCCAAAATGACCAATCACCACATCAGTCAATCATACATCTGCAGCCTACACTATGCACGATGAGTCACTTTTGCTTGCCTCAATTAGGCTTCCACAGAGCAGCAAAATGTATATTCTTGCTGTGCTAAATGGTACGACAGCAACCCCAGAGCCTTTTCCACCCTGTCTAACTTGTGTTGCACAATCCTCTCTTCCCTCTGTCTCCCCAGGGCTTTCTGCTTCTGCCTCACTGATATCCCTCGCCTGGATGATCGCCTCCTATCAGAAAGTCCTGAGGGACTCCCGAGACGATAAGCTACCCATGACCTACAAGGCCGTCATAGTTCAGATTCTGTGGCACCTGTTCACCATCGGAGCACGCACACTGGCCTTCGCCCTCTTCGCCTCAGTGTTCCAGCTTTACTTTGGCATCTTCATTGTGGCCCACTGGTGCATCATGACGTTTTGGATAATTCAAGGTGAAACGGACTTCTGCATGTCCAAATGGGAGGAGATCATCTATAACATGATGGTGGGCATTGTGTATGTTTTCTGCTGGTTCAGTGTGAGAGAGGGGTGCACTCGCTGCAGGATGCTCATCTACAGCCTGACTGTATTCATCGAGAATGTGGCGCTCACCACTGCCTGGTACCTGTACCGCGGCTCTCGTACCTCAGACTTCTATGCCGTCATCATGGTGTGCGTGGTGGCCAGCAGCTATGCTCTGGGCACCTTCTTCATGTTTGTGTATTGCTGTCTGCTGCACCCTGACGGCCCAGTCTCAGGGTGGGGTTACACTGTGGAGAAGGAGGTGCCTGTGGAGTCGCTGGTCTCGCCAGCTTCCAGCCTCCCCCCTGACCTGGTGAGCAGCCCCCCCAGGACCCTTCAGAGAACTAAAGGGTCTGACAGGGAGCAGGGCCCTGGGGTAGATGGAGATGTGTTTCAGGTACGACCACCTCGGGGAGCTCAGGCCCCAGTGACCCACCTCACACCCAGGACAGAGGGGCCTGTCATCCGAATAGACCTGCCCAGGAAGAAGTACCCTGCCTGGGATGCTCACTTCATTGACCGCCGGCTGCGTAAAACCATCCTGGTGCTGGAAAGCGCAGCCCCAGTCACGCCAAGGATTCAGTACCGCTGTCTGGGCACACCCAAAGAAGTGATGGAGTACGAGACCACCGTGTGATGTGCTGATGGTGCTGTGACTCAGCTCGCTGCTGCGTAGACACCCTGCCTTAAATAAAATGGCAGGTGGACGACTCTCACTGAGCAGTCTGTTTCAGCTCCACGCCTACTTGATTGTGTACTTTAGGAAGTGGAGACAAATAGGCGAAGAAAGGGACGGAGTGTGGTGTCTTTATTTTTACAAGGGCAAAATGCTGTGATGTTGTCTAATGATGGTGCATATTTCGGTTTCTGTATCATTTCTCAGGTCAGGGTGTGGTACAGAAAGAGGTCGACATTAGCGATGAAGCTCACTGTCCATTGAACTTAGAGAAGCACAGGTAGGCAGAGAAGTGGAGCTGTACGATTATCAATCAGAGGCCGAAAGTCCTCCTCAGTGAAGGTGCTTTGACACATCCTCTCAAGGCAACAGAGACGATCCTTCGGCATGCATGATTATTTATGGCAGCTAGAACTGACACATCATTGGATAAGATGTAGAAGAGTGAGGAGGCGAGGGGTTGGTAAACTCACACTGTAACTTTAAACACATTCTACAATAAATTTGACACAGGCACTGATAATCATAATTGTGATTTTCCATAGCTATTCACTCATGTTAAAGGAGTCTCTGAAAATGCTGCTTCAAATCTGAAGGGCGGTTTAAAAGCAACATTTGAGTTGAATGTAAAAACTGTTGAAAATGTGATTATTTGTGACAAGGCTTCGAGCTTTTTCATGCTGTTAGTGGGATTTACAACATTCCTGTTGTACTATATTTGTTTTTTGAGGTAAGCTAGAACAAAAAAGAGATTTGTGTGTGTTTACAGGCAATCTGTTGTTTCTGGGACATGCCATCACTATTATTCAAATAAAATGCACTTCATTCAGAATGTGTACGTACAATGAACATTAGCTACATTATGATTTCCATTTACAGGATGTATTCTACTGATAGGACACTCGACAGTTGTATTTTCATACTGCATCATCTTATACAATGAAGAAAAAAGGACAGACATGAATTTCCATATAAATAAAACTGTACAATGAAGAGGAGGTTTCAGAGGGACAGCACTGTCTGTAATTGTTCTGTGTTCATACTTTGTTGTCTGAAAAATGTAAAAAAAAAAAAAAAAAAAATAGCTGCAGACTCCAGACTCCGAACAGAATAGCTTTGATATTATTGATGGTACAGGCATGTGGTACTTTTGGTAAGACTTTATTTTACAGGTCTGTTATTTCCTTAGAATTCCCTCAAAACTTTCCCAGAAAGAAATATTTAATTTGGTGCAAATTATAGGGAAAATAGAGACAATGTTTGCACGCTAAAACCATATATTGATTTTCAGAGAAATTTCTTTGACAGAATTGCTCCATTTAAACCCAAGAAATGATTTAGTCATCATACACTAATTCTTGGAACTATTGTTTTTCTTATATGTTGAATTGCACATTTTTGCATGTACAGCTCAGCTGCTGCACACTGGCTGAAGAGTTATGGTTTCACTAACTTAGCATTGAATTGAAATTGATTGTTTGGTAGTTCACTGATTGAACACTGTCTGTATTTTAACTACAATTTGTGCCAAATTGCAAAGTTCTTTCCAGGAACTTTCCTTGGAAAATATTAATAACTTATGGACCTGTAAAAAAAGGTGTTACTGTACTTTCTTTTATCAGGGTTGTTTTTCTATAGAATAGTCACAAGAGGGAAATTTCTGAACTCTGTGTGTGTGTGTGTGTGTGTGTGTGTGAGTGAGTGAGAGCTCACATACGTGTGTATGTTGGTAAGGGGGGAGAAGTTGAAATTGTGTCACTGAGATATGACAGTTTTGTTGTAAACACTGTCTGGTACATCCATTTTTCCCAGATGACACTGAAATAAAGAAATAGCCCACAGAGCACCTTTACCACCCCTGTTACAGTAACAAAGCCAGAGGGCTTCAAATATGGTGCTAATTGTTCAGATCCACCACGTGACAACCACACGGTGTACCATAAAATGGGCTTGTTGTGGCAGGAGTTGGACGAGGCTGTACCTCATACACAAACACAAAGTTAGAATCAAAAAGCCTTAAACTGGTCATGCCAGACTGTTGCTGTTCAGAGCAAGAAAAAAAAGATTAACAAGAAAGTGAAGACAGTTTCATTATGTTGTTGTTGCTAAAATAAAGAGCAATGTGTTTACCTGACTTTTGCTGTTAGTGCATTTTTAGTATCTATCTATCTATCTATCTATCTATCTATCTATCTATCTTCTAAGGAGGCAGATTGTTCTGATTGGATTGAGACTAAATCCCATCTCTTTGTAACAGTGGATCAGTGGATCAGTGGATTACTGCCGTTGAACTTGTCACCATTACCTACTGTATATCCACAGAGGTCAGTGACCTCTCAATAGACGAACACACTCTTTGGCTTGCTGTAATTCTCCTAAACTGTGATGGAAGGAAGTTTCAGGATTCCCATCAGTCTAATCTATTGATTGCGTCCACTCAGGAGATGGAAAAGCTTTCACGCTTCAGTTTCCGTCTCAGAGATATAGGCTTAAGCTTCATGTTTGCAAGTCAATGGAGTGTGAAACCAAAATGAAAATCCCGTGTAGACTGTCCCATTAAGTCCTTGTGCTGCAGTAAAGTGAGAGAACGAGCAGCTGAGCTGTTCGGTGGAGCTCATCTTTGATCCCACAATCACAGTTTCACATTGCACTGACTTGTTCACAAATGCTAAATAGATAACTGGCGCCATTATTTCAAAAGGAAAATACTCTGATGTGACAACATTTTGGATACCACAGACCTGAATATTTCCTTAATTCATCAGGAAGACACTTCAAATGGACTGTTAGACCATTTACTTAATGGGAAAGAATTGGTGGGCATCTGGACCAAAATTAATTTATTAACAACTTATTATCACTGACAACAGCAGACTGGATAGATTGTTGTAAAATCATTTAAAGACTTTATTATTTATTAGAATATGAGAAACCCACGATCATTTATCAAGAAATTTCAAAGATTTATAACTGCTTTATCAACAAATAGAAAGCATAAAAACTAGCCAGATGGTCACAACCCAAAACCTGTTGTCCTTATGAAAGAATTGTCAGCTTAATTTGAATGTAGAAATCAGCTTTTTGTGCTTTTTCGTGTAATTATGTTTAAAACAACAAAAAACCCAACACAAAACAAAAACAAGTGATTTAATTAGATTTAATAATTAATTTAATAATTATTTTTTGTCTCCAGCGACTCTCCCACTATTACACTACAACCAATCAACTACGAGCAACAAGAATAATTTTTTTCCCAATATGTCTCTTAGCCAATCACCTACGAGCATTTACAGGGTTAATTTCGTATAATCACCAAACAGCCAATCAGCACACCGAAGGGCGGGACTAACGCGCTGGTTCCAGTCGCTCCTTGCCTTCGCGTCTAACGGCCACATTTCAAACAGGAATGGCGACCGCGGTGTGCGGTCTGCAGCCCGGCGGTCTACAGCCCGGCGGCCGGAGCAGCAAGCCTTCGAAGAGCCACCGGGAGCACCGCAGGAGAACGAGGGACTCACGGAGGAGGCAGGCGGCTCTGTTGTTCCTCAGTAACATCTCCCTCGATGGACGACCTCAGTGTCAGCTTAGCGATGGGAACACGGAGCAGAACGCCGCCGAGGAGCCGCGGCTCGGGGACAGAGACGGCAGCGCCCTGGTTGAGCCGCCGACGGCGGAGGACGGCCAAGCACCGGCAGCCCCGCTGACAGAGTTCGCCGCGGCCGGCTCGTCCTCCAGTGTCCTCGGGGTTCTCAGTCCGACCCGACCATCTTTGGTCATGTCCCCGGGACTTGCTGTGGGGGCCAATGAGGTGTTTTTGGAGAGCGGCAGCGCGGCCGAGACGCTCACCCCGGACACCCCGATGTCTCCTGCGGCCGCCGGACACCAGCCCTGCTCCCGCGTCAGGTCCACGCCCGCCGCGCTGAGCCCTGTCCCGGCCGGGAGTTCTCTGGATTCACGGCAGAGGTGAGCTCCACATGGGCCTTTAAACAGGCTGTTGACTTCCGCATAAAATGAAACCAGCAGGTATCATGAGAAGAAGAATTCACTTTCATTATGATGTACGAAGTTTTTTCTGTGGTATCACTTTAACCCCTAAAGATGTATGACAGGAAAAGTATAAATATTTTATAGTATAGTTTTAACCAGAGTTTACCATAGTATTGTTTCTCTGTATTATCTTGTTTGACACTGTTGTTTGGTGCCTGTATTATCATGTCTTGGACATGAATCACAGTCACTTTCCTGCTTTAAAATAATCGTTTATCAGTTGCCAGATTTGTGATGTGAGCTGTGACCTGATAAACTGTGTCCCTCTTTAAAAGGAGGACTGGATATGACCTTCTACTATTGTTTCACCACCAAATCTCTGCTGTAAAGAGCTTTACATCATTGCAGGAATCCAGATTACAGAGCGAGTCAGATCATGTGAGGCCTTTATGTTTTGGTGATAGCAGCATTAATGAAGTGGGCTTTTTGTGTCTGTCTTGATCTCTGCTCAGGCTGAGGAATGTCTCCGGCTCTCCTGGACCCAAGGTGCCAAAGAAAGTCCACTTCATCAAGAGTATGAGGCAGTATGATACCAGGGGATGTAGGTGAGTGTCCAAAAGACATTTACATGTACAAATGCATTTACATACTACATGCAGTAGATAAACTCCAGGAAGTTTTCGGTTTCCTGTCAGAGAAATACAAAAAGCCCAATGGCTGTTTTATTTTGGACTCTGAAGCAGACCTTTAACTCACAAGCAGTGTTACACTTCCCCGCTAGTATTTTAATAAGCAGCTTAACGCCAACTGAGAGACTTAGTTTGGACTGCAGAGGAACAACAGCAGCGCAGCTGCTGAGTAGTGAGAGCTACAGTGAATTTAATCACCCTTGGAAGCTTTGCAAAAGCCCAAAGAGGTGCAGCGTGGAAATCTAACACCCTATTGCACCAACAGTAAGGTAACCCCCAAAGAGAGACAGGACTGGAGTATTACACTGCTGGCTGGCTGTTAAGCTGGTTGACCAGTGCTAGACAACAAGTGGTGATGTATTTGTTAAGGTTTATTTTCTGCAATACTTTCTTACTCTGTAGACACTGAAAAAACATGCCATGTTGCTTTTTGTTTTTCCCACTGGCCAAACAAGGTGTTTTTGAACCATTTGTACATTTCACTTTATCAACATTTCATGCCCACTTACATGATAATGTGTCATGTGTTTTCTGCTGGTGTGTGCAAAGCAGAGGTGTAGCAATCCTGGATTGCCCCACATGTCTGACTATCTGTTTCAGTTTTCAGTGCATGTTACTGACTGAGCAGAATCAAAGCTATCTAAACTATAAACTATAACTAAGCTAATTTACAGTAGATTTCTGTTGTGATATTGTCTGCTGTAAGAGACCGCTGACTATGTGTTATTGATTGGTGTTTTGTGAGGAGCTGAAGCGCTTGGTTGTGGGTGCAGTCTCTTTAGCTGCCAAAAGCACTGTGGTATTCAGTGGTTGTGGTGCTATTGAGTGGACTGTGAGTGGTTTGTCAACATTTTTATCAGAACAATAGAGTTCTAGTGAATGCGTACTAAGTTTATTGGTTGCTAGTCCTCGGTTTTAGCCAGTCCAACCCCCGGTTTGTGCCTCTCATGTGTAAAAAACATAACCACCAAACTTTAAAAACCCAGAAGTCTGACCCAGACCCAGAAATTAATCGTTTGGGCTCACTTTGTCAGAAAATAGTTAAAAAGAGAGACCAGAGGTGACAACTTCAGCGTTGTTTTGTGTGACCAGCAGTCCGGAACCTAAAGATATTATAATAATTTATCATAAAAGACCAAAACATATTTTCATTTGGAACCAGAAAGAAGCTGTAGCCAGTGATGATTAGAAATAGTTGCCAATTAGTTTTACTGTTGATCATATAATTGGTTCAGCTCTACTTACCTCTAATTGGAATGTAATGGTAATACATGAGGGCACAAACTGGGCTCGTCCTGCTCTCTCCCTCCTCCTGCTTGGAGCTGTAGATTGTTGTTGATGGCTGTTTGGCTTCAGTAGTGATGCAGATTGTCATAGAAGTGGCTCTTGGACTGATTTCCCCATCACTGCAGCTCGAGCGCCGATGAATATCTTGTGTACCGTAGTTGTTGAGTAGCAGTGACTGTAGTTGTTGCTTGTAGACTGACACACCATCTGTTCTGTCTGCCTGTACTTGCTGTGTCCTGCAGGATCGTGCTGATTTGTGCCAAGCGGTCGCTATATGCTGCTTTCTCAGTGCTGCCCTATGGAGAGAGTGCTCACCTCAGGTACAAAGAAAGCACCATCCCAAGCAGAGCGCACCCACTCCTCGCTTTTACGTTTTCATCATCCTCCTGCCTGATCTATCCTCATCATTCACAGGAAAGGGCTGTGTGTGTGTTTGTGGTGGAAACATACGTAAATGTGACTCTTTCTAAACAGTGATCCTAAGCTGGAGGCTCAGAGACAAAGGTTGTCTTCTGTGGTGGCTGCTGACCTGCTTCCTTCCCTTGAGGGTGTTGAGCTGGGATCCTATGGCAAGGTAAATGTCTATCAGTTATAGTACTACAATGAGAAACAGAAAGTGTTTCAGATAAATCTGCTTCATTTGTTTCATTTTTCCTCCTCAGACGGTGTCATACGCTCAGTTCCTTTATCCCACCAATGCCTTGGTAAGACAGAAGAGTGGTGGCGCACCAGAGAACAGTACAGCTCAGACCCCTCAGTCACGTTTTCGTGGCTCTGGGCAGAGGAACTTCACCCCTGCTCGTCTGAACAACAGTGCGGCACAGGAACCATGTATGGCCCCAGTTTAGGTTGACAGACAAACTCCTGCTTCTTCACTATATCACTGCTGTCAGATTTTATCACGCACTCGTTCGTTTTTTGTGTTTTTTCAGGTGTGGAGGAGGTGACGGAGTATGATCCGAACCTGCTCAGTGACCCTCAGTGGCCCTGTGGGAGACACAAGAGGGTTCTGATATTTGCGTCATACGTGGTGAGGGTTCGTTCTTTTCATTCGCTGAGTTTACGTGCAGTTAAATATCTTTGTTACAGTCGACTTTCTCCTGTAAGCTGATTACTTGAACATGTTTTTCAGGGACGGTGGAATATAGTAATAGTATAGTAAATGTATAGTAAATTTCTTTGCCTTGTACAACAGCAGAGGGGGTGGAAGAAAGGAGAAATACTACTGGGAATGACTGAAAAAATGTGATGCAATATTAATTCTAGGCATTCTGAATGGCTTTCCATCATTCTTTCAATATTAAATTGCATTTTATGTAGTATTGAAAAGACCTTAAAAGTTTTGAATTTAAGCTGGTGAACCCTTCAGAAACCCTGAACACAAAGCAGCCTCTAGAAGTCGAAATAAGTTGGTTTCCACCACTTAACATTTGACTATTGAATTCAGACACTATGAGGGAAATCTCTGACACACACACACACACACACACACACACACACACACACCAAAGACATCGTTTTCTGTCCCCATTACAGTTAAAAAAACAAACCATGCTGGATTCTTAAATGCATGAAAACATACTGTCTCACATGGGCTGTCCTTATTTGTTTATGAGATCATTGATTTGACTAAATTGTTCTTATGTAACCAGTGAAATCAATCAGTTCTCCACTTCTGAACCTTCAGCCCTCCTGAAGAGTAAAATACATCCAAGTCCCATCCTGTCCCATTCACATCAGTTTATCTTTGATTAGATCGTGTCACAAGACTGTTACCTCGAGCATGAGTATATGTGTGAAATCATCCATACAGAGACTGTTTATAAGCAAATCTGTAAAGCTTTATTGTAGCTGGGATTCATGTTGACACGAGGTATTTCTGTACTGACATGCTGGTTTGATTTACATCTCTACAGACGACTGTTATCGAGTATGTGAAACCATCTGACCTGAAGAAGGACATGAATGAGACTTTCAAGGAGAAGTTTCCTCACATCAAGTTGACTCTGAGCAAGATAAGAAGGTCCAGATATATTGTATTGCCTTTGGATTTTCAGTTCTCCTCTAGGAGCCTTTTGAAGGTTGAGCTTTGTTGTGCCCTCTCACATTTCCTTGTGGTTTTTAATCTGGTTCAAACCAGTCACACAGTACACCCTTTCTTTAGAGGACCAGTCTCTGGCTTTTTTGGGATTGATGAAGCCTAAAATAATGATTTCACAGCAGATTCTCAAAAATTTGCGATGCAAAATATGTTTCATTTGTAAATGAAGAAGTGCATCTGGGGGCTAGATCTTTTTTGAGCTCAATCTCAGTCAGCAGCAGTTATACAAAATTTTTTTTAAACTGTTGAATTTACACTAATTGTTGCGATCCCGACACCCTGGACAGACTGAAACACTGATCAGTAACTGTGATTCTTCCCCTCCTCTCCACTAGCCTGAAGAGAGAGATGCGAGCTGTGAGCGAGGAATTCGGTCTGCAGCCGGTCACCACAGCGATGGCTTTTGTTTACTTTGAGAAGCTGGTGCTGCAGGGTCGCCTCAACAAGCAGAACAGGAAGCTGGTGGCGGCGGCGTGCGTGCTGCTGGCTGCAAAGATCAGCAGTGATCTGAGGAAGCCAGAAGTCAAACAGCTCATTGATGTGAGTAAAGTTTCCACAGGAACAGATCTCAGAGTAGAAACATAAAACAAAGCTGAGCATGTTAAGCTGTCACCCTCCTCATGCTCATAAGAGAAGAGTGAACAAAGAGTGGAAAAACACATGCAGTAATCAGCTCAGTGTTATTGAACAAATATTAGTCTTACTTAGTCAAACACCCAATATTATTAGAACCGAAAACAGGAAACTTACTCTTCACTATGCAATGCAAGCAAATGCTCCATAGAGAAAAGCTAAATTATTTAAACTGGTTAATTTTGAAGAATCCTGATTATCTTGAACACTGGCAGACCAAGAACGGCAGCTCCTCTGATTCAGCTGCTGAAAATGTAACCACACACTCTCATTAAACATGAATCACATATGTACATTGTATATATGAAGAGGAGAATATGTGCCTGCAGCAGGGAACACTCTGAAATGATTTACAGTTTGTAATCCTTAAGATTTCAGTCCTGGTTGATTTGGTGACACCTGCTGTTTTAATACTCACTGAGCACAAGCTTAAGTCTCCTTCTTACTTAACTTACAAACATGAACATATTTCTTGTTCTGCACCTTACCTTGTTGAACAATTGATTAAACATTCACCAGGGAAAAGTGCACCGCTCATGTCAGTTAGATAGCCAGGCTAGATAGCCAGTTAGCTGCTGCACACTAAACAGCATATAGATGTACCTGCAAATGTAACTGGTCAGGTTAGATGCTGGTGTGGCTCTTACTCTATCACCAACTGTCTGTCCGTGAGATGTAGGCTACAGTGCAAGTTTGTTTACTTTGTCTCTCAATTTACTGCCAGTGCAAAAAGGAGCTTATCTGGTATTTTCCTTTTTAATAATAAAAACAATTAACAAAGCATTGGAATAATAATACAATAATAACTAAATATTAAAGTCCAACTAAAATCAAGTTGGACTGTAATATTATATTTTATATAATATTTTCAAAAGAAGTCACTCAATAAGGGGCCTTATTCCATCATGCCAGGTGTGTAGCCTGTCACCTGAAACATTTTATGATGAACTGGAAGCAGAAGGAAATGCTCATTTTGCATTAGCAGCAACTTGTGTACGCCTGCAGAAGAGTGAACTGTAAATAGTGATTGTCAATGAGATAAAAAATACAGTATAGCTGAAAAACACACGTGTATGTAAGTATCATGGTCGCATGATGGCAATTTGAACTTGGGAATGGTGGACTAACAATAAAAACTACTATAAAGAAAGTTATTTACAGAGTGTAAATACATTCTGACTATTTCTGAAAACCATAAATAGCATCAAAAACAGATTTCACTAAATCATCGCAATCACTATTGACAAAATAAACATTTCTATTTAAATGATGATAATAAAACAGTACATGGAGAAACACCATGAAACACAAACTTCTTCATCACTTCAGTGTGTGCCATCACATGTATTCCTTTAAACCCTTCCTCTGTTGTTCTCCCTGTGGACGAGCAGAAGCTGGAGGAGCGTTTCCGGATAAACAGACGAGAGCTGATTCCTCTGGAGTTCCCGGTGCTGGTGGCCTTGGAGATGGGACTTTACCTACCTGAGAGCAAGGTCATGCCGCACTACCGCCGGCTGGTTCAGCAGGGTTAGACTGGAGACAGTGAAGTCTGACACTCCGGGGGTTTCATTACTAACATCAGCAAGGGTATGTGTGTGTGGTAAAGTAATTAGGACTTTGAATCAGAACTGTGTGTGTGTTTGTTTGTTTGTTTATGTATCCTGGTGGGGACTCTGACAGCACACCAACTCATGGGCACAAATCTGAGGTCCCTGACTGCTTTGTGAGGGTTAAGACTTGGTTTTAGGGTTAGGCATTCAGCTGTGATGGTTAAGGTTAGGGTAAGGGCCTGGGAATGTATTATGTCAGTGCGTGTGTGGATTGACCAGTTTATAAGCTGTGGTGTTTGAAACAAATACTTCTGGTACTATTTATTTTCTGTCAGTTGTGACTCAAGTCACTCACTGTATATGAAGAATAACTAGTTTATACTTGTTGGCATGTGTGTGTCTCCCTGAATGTCTTTTTAAGCTTTTGTACGTGTGCCATTCTGATGTTGATCCAGTCATGAACTCTATGTTAGAGATGTTCAATGAGCACATTACTGGTGCTTTTATTTTGGTTTGTCATGACAATTTTTGGTACGTCCTAGTATTCTTCACCTCTATTTAAATGAACTGTACGCTGTGATGATTGTGGAAATCTTCTCTCCTGCACCTTTCTCATTACTATACACAGCCTGTATAGTATTTATTAGAAACTACAAAGAACCATACTGTTGATTTTTGTAAATGCCTTTTAAACCCACTGTGACATTGAATTGTTTTTAGTCATTAGACTGAAACATGATACTGTAGATTGTGCGTGGAAGTTTAAGTTTTAGTCTTTTATTAGAGAAGGAAGTGGCCTTTCATTTATGTTTGATATTTGTACTGTATGTCCTACAATAATCCAGCTACACTGAGTTATTTGTTTTCTTCTTAAATAGAAAGAAAATATTAGTTCACACTCCTGTGGCAGCTCTGTGTTCAGACTCATATAAAGTATAACCCCTGTTATACTGTAAGGAAATGGGATTGTGGAGGGGTATTATTTATACTGAATGTGTTTTTTAAAGAATTTTTTTATGTTTCATGTCTTTACCCAGGGATGTTTTTGTAAAATGCACTGGAATTTATTTCTCAATAGTCTGGCTAGTTGTTGTCGTATTTTTCATTTCTCAGGAATTTTACTTTCTCATATCTTTGAATGGCTCATAAACTCTAACCCAAAGAGAGGTTGTTACAGTAGCTCTGTCATTGTTGAAATCATCTGGGCTCCATTACAAGTAAATGGAAGGAAACTGATTGTAGTGCTTTGACAGAACAGGAAATCCAACTATTGTGACTCTTTTAAATATGTGACTAGAGTACAAGTTGCTCCTACAAGTGCCAGACTGTATTAACATGACTGCAGTGCTTATTGTGGAGTAACTCTTTTGATTAGGATGCCATTAAGTGTACAAGTATGGGGGGGAAAGTGCCTAATACTACAGTGGCAGTGAAATGGTTAACCATCTAATAAGTGATATTTATTGTTGACATTTCAGAAGTCTTGCTGCTGTAGAGATCATTAATGTCAAGGTTGTTCTTGTCTGGGAAACATAATCTCAAACTCTTTACACTCGTGGACATGACAGTGACTCTGTTTGTCTGTGTCTGCAGTGGTGAAACATGTATTACAGTAAATGTCCAAATAGATTCTGTGTAACTGCACAAAATGTTGTACTTGTACAGTTGTTGTCAAATGGGTGACTATTCACTGTTTTCATAGTGTAAAATGAATGTTTTTGAAATATATTTTCAGACACTGAAATGGCATTGGAGTCTGTTTTTTCCAAGTCCAAATAATTTATAGTTTGTACGGAGTTGTTTTTAATCTCTTCAGGGCTGATCGGGTCCTAAATAAAGTCTACAGCAAGTGAAGTGATGGTTCAGGAAACAGATTGGAAAATAAACACAGCAGCTGAGTAAGTTTCTCATCATTTTACTGTTCCCTTGTGTTTGGACAGACTGACTAGTAGCTGACATGCAGGTAGAATATATGTTCATTCAGTTAAATAAGTAAACCACTATTAGAGGATGAACACAGCATTATCAGCAGAGGGAGAGTCTTACTTTCTACTATATTAAGCATAATCTTTATCCTTAATGTGTCATAAGTTACAAAACAGAATAAGCAGCTAAATAAATACATTAAATAATAATGATAAGACTTCTTAGTCCAAACTCATGTCTTCATCGTCGTCTTTCTTGTCTTTGGAGTCTCCATCCTGGTCTGACTTTGTCTCTGTCTCCATTGCTTTGGCAAAAGCTTCCACATCTGCAGTGGTAGAAATGTCAGGAAATTAGAGATTCCTTTTTGAGAACTAAGGACGAAAAAACCTCAGACATATTTCAAATATACCTGTGTACTTGTGGATTAGGCCATAAACCACAAATACACAAATTTAAATAAAATTAAATGTACAAGATCATATGTTTTGCCTGTAAAAGCTTAATCTGCAAAGTAGTAGTTCTCAAGTAAAGAATAAGTACTTCAAAATTGTACTAATGTGCAGTACTTCAGTAAATACTTAGAAAGATTCCACCACTGATTTAAAAAGTAATGCCACTGTTAACAGTGCAGTTTTCTTAGTGAATAACAGTCTCAAGTTTTTTCTAACAATGGAACAAACGGTTACAGTGTCTCTGCGTGATGTGAGTAAACACTGACCTCCTTTGTTAGCTGCATCGACAGCCTCAGCAGGCAAGCCAAACTGGTTCATTAGAGGCCCCAACTGCCCGGACGCCAGAGCACTGCTGAACATGCTCATAGCCTGTAGAGAGATGATAAGACCAAGAATAAGGATAAATACCAACAAAAGAGAGCCTCAAAATAACCAGACTGTAGTCTCTCATTTCACAGGCTACTTGTGTGTTCAAGGACAGACAAATGTTGAATGTCAAACTGAGTTGGAAGCTGAAAATAAAAGCCAAGAGTAGTTTGTGTATTTTGAGGTGCACCACACAGGCAACAAATAAGAGGGTAATCTGATGGAAATGTTAAATGATTGTTTGACCTTAAATCTCAAAAACAGTCTACATGAACCTGTATCACAAAAAACAATTTAAAATAAATGCAAGGCTGGTACTGAGTGGCAAATAAGGAAAGAATAAAAACTTTTACACAAACTAAGAAAGAAAGAAACCCTCAGTTTGCATTTTCAAAGCATAATGAGTTACAAACTGATTGGAAACCACAGAAGGTTCAGGTCCAGCAGCACTTCAACACTATACCTGCTGAAACTGAGGTGAGCTGAGCGTGTTGTGGAGCTCCTCTGTGCTCTGAGGCAGAGACTCTCCAGAGGGCAGATAGGGCATCAGTCTCTGCTGCACCTCAGGGTTGGCCAGGATTGGAGCCATGATCTCAGGCGTCAGGACGCTAGCAAGGTCCACTGCAGGAAACAAACACCAACACTTGAGAACACGTCCTCCACAATTTCTCTCTCACAGCTGTAATTCACAAATTTTTCAGTACCTCAACACCTCCACTCTCTCCACGCTTCCAGTCAGCTAATCCACAAAAGACCCCAGCTCTTTTCTGTACACTTCAGTTCATTTAATTGGTTAGCTTTCATTTTAAGCAATCTGTTACTAATTTTTTGCCCACTTGGGGGTAGTGAAAACAAGCTGTAAACACAACACAGACAGACATTCTGTGTTATCATCTTTTAAGTTGATATGGCTAAATTGTTAGATGTGTTTCTGGCTACCTGATGAACGTAAGGCCAATATTTACTCTCTAGTTGCTCCTGTCCCAACTTGTTTGAAACATGTTTCTATTTTTTGTTTTTTTCAGGCTAATTTTTGGTTTCCAAGAACTCCTCAGAAAAGTATCTAACTCCTAAATGTTCCACATTCTTCCACATTCCAGCTAGTCACTAACTGCGTCTGTCTGCTGTCTGGTGTTGTGTCGATAGTGTACAATGTGTTTTTAGAGCTGTAGTAGCAGTGGGAGTGAATCAAAACAGTAAAGTTAAGGCCCTAAAACAAAACCAATGAGCTGAATGTCACTATAAAGCTCCACAGAGTCATGTAGCAATTCTTTGTAGGTTCATCATTACGAGTGACCTCTTTCACATACAAGTAGTCATTGTAGCAACTACTCACTGTAGTCGCTTTAACTTTGTTAATAACACTTAACTAATTCAGCATATTCTTCATTTCTTTCATTCTTTAGCCCTTTTTTCTGATCCTTCAGGAATCTAGTTTCAAATATGACACAAGGGGAGAATGATAAATGGATTCCATGAAGCAGGAAGGAGAGTTGTGCCTAATGTAATGTAGCGCAGTAAAACTGAATCAAAACGGCAACAGATTGCAGTATTTCCAGCGTTCCTGCTTCTGCAACAAACTGAATTTATTAACTTAAAATTACACAGTATTACAAAGTCTGTTATGTCTACAACACAAATTATTTGCTGCATAATTAGTTGAAATTGCACTAATTAGCCCTAATGATGTATTTTCCCTCAGGTGGTTATTTAAGGTTTTGTCTTATCTCAGTTTTAAGGAGCATAGTTCTCTACGGTCAGTTCCTCACCTCCCTGACTGCTGGCAGGCACGTTCATGGTGGCCAGGATGCTCTGTAGGTCTCTCAGTTGTATGGGCTGTGTGGGATTGGCTGCCCCTGCGGCCAGAGAGGAGACAGCAGGGGTGGAGGGGGTGGTGGCTGTGGGGGAGGCTGCTGAGGTGGCGGAGGGAGTGATGGGAGTGTTGGGCACCTGGGATGAGCCGAGCCGACTGGCAGCAGAGGTAGAGGTGGGGGTGACGGCTGTGGACGGGCTGAGAGAATTGAGAAAAGAAAATTTCTATTAATCCAAATTCACCGGACAATTATTAACTTCCAACATGAGGAACAAATACACATCACCAGCCTGTGATATTCCATGTTATTTTGTGATGTAACAACCAGAAAACAATTTATTCCAGTTTCCTCTTGTGACAACCTTTCAATTGATCAATTAGATGATCAACAAAAAATTAATCAGAAACTATCCTGACAATTGTTTTTAGTCATTTTTGAAGCAAAAATGTCAGATATACTCTAGTTCCAGTCCATCCATTACGAGAATATGCTGATTCTGTTTGTCTTATATGAAAGTGAACTGAATAGTTTTGGACTCTTAGTCAGACCAAAGAGGAAATATAAAGACATCACCTTAGGCTTAATTAATCAATTAATCGAGAAAATAATCACAAAAAAACTGCTGTTTCACCATAGATTTCTGCATTTTTGACAAATAAAAACAGTTTGCACAAAGTCTACTTACTGGAAATTTTCACCAAGTGCTTTTTGTCAAACTGCTATTTCCAAAGTCAGTAATGAACACTCAAGCTCAGGATTTTTCCCAGAGTAGCTCTTGCACATTGGCATAAAATAGTGAGTCTATAAAGATGCCCTTGATCTTTGATTATAATGTTCTGACACTAAATTGTTGTTTACTGTTCTAGTTTCAAACAGGTGTTTCTGTTGTGCTCTTCTACCTCCTGTCTGTCATCGCTGTCCCTTGTATTTCTTAGCAACTTCACATCTCCTTTGTTTGGCAATGTACCAGCAATGACGAAAGAATGTATGCCTTCAAACAAGCAAATAGGTCAAAAATACATGGTACACAGCAACAGACAGAAGGTGTTTAAAAGGGTAGATGTTTCTTGGATAGTTTACAGTAATAACACACCTTGTGGAGGAGTTATTGGCTGCAGGAACGCTACTACTGCTGCTGCCCAGGAGGTTGGCCAAGCCTGGACCAGCCAGTGCCCCAAGACCACCTGATATTCAGAAAAAAAAACATCCATCTTTATTCTCCTGAAAGCATCAAACTGCATTTACTGAGATATTCAGCTGTTTTGTCTGATTAACATATTGTCACACTGTCAGATCTGCAGCTTGAGGACTTAGTTAAGAAGGTACATACCGATCCCACCCAGTCCAGTTGGTCCAATGAGCTGCATGAGCTGGTTGTGGCTCATATTACCCAGAAGGCTCTGCAGACCGCCTTCCCCTGAAATCCAGCATCAGGATGAAATTTAGCACATATCAGGTTCTTGTACTGGTGAACAATCAGGGGATATGAGCATCTGTTACCTCCCAGAGCAGACAGATCATGTCCTCCACTGCCGCCACTACCAAGTGCACCAGGCATGGGTGGGTTGTTGAGATACTCATTCACTTTACGGCAGTTCTCCTCATCCTTGTCAGTCTTTGGCTCCTGAGATCAGAAAAACAAAACCAAGAGAGGTTTCATCAAGCGTGTGGTTAAAGCAATAAGAATAAAGAAGAAGAAAACTGGCATTGTTCTATATTTTTCTCACTGTCAACAAGCTTCTTACTTCCAATGACTCGAACACCTTTAACATCTCTTATGTTAGAAAAATACATTGTTACTTACAAAACAGTAAATTGTGAATTTGTTGGGGACAATTTATCAGCTGCTGATTAATATACATTTGGTGCGCTAGTGAATGTTTACGGCAGCAGTGGATAGGGCACAGAGAAATAAGATATATCAGGCTAAGAATACCTGTTAGTGCAATCATTTCATTGTTGATTTTGGTTATTTCACAGGATTTGTTGACAATAAGAAAAATATAGAATCTCTAGCTTTTTCCTCTAATTTCTGATATAGAGCATGTAAGTCTGGAACAATGCAACTTCCTAATATTTTTTGTTGCAAAATAGCTCAAAAAACAGCCCACAGTGACACATCTGTATGTCTTCCTAGAAACCCGCAAGTGATTTTTGCTGAGTATTTTAAATTTATGTTTGAATAAAAGAATCAAAGAAAGTGCAGTACATGTACTAGAGTCATTACCTGCGCAATAAAGGTTTATCCCTTGTAAATTTATTTTTATAATGTGTCTTTTATCAAGTGAAAACTATCCAGCCACATACCTGCATCCAGAAGAAGAGTCTTTTGGAGCCAGCTTTGAACTTCAACACATAAACTCGTCCAGTGGTGCACTGGTTCACCCGTTTGAATTCACAGTCATCAGGGAAGATGATCAAGTCCTAAATCAGGACATGAAGGGGGTTAATATTAAAAAGTCAAACACAGGTCAAACCAGTATTAAATGCAAACTGTGTCACCTACATCATCCACGTTCCCAGTCGTCCGATCCTTCCAGCAGAAGTGGATGAGGGAGTCATCAGTCTGCTGGATGTAGACCTGACCTTTGCGCTTGTCAGGGGTCACCGTACTGCCCTTCATGGTCATCTTTCCTGCCCGAAATTCCACCAGGTATTTGCTGGAGGAGCCACGGGACCCAGACACCATGCTGGGGAACAAAGCTCCAGAGGCCATGATAAGAAGGACAGATGTTGCTGCAGGGACAGAGAGGAGGAACACATGGACTGTGACTGAAGCACAGGTTATGAGGGGAAAATGAGAGCAGCTTTGGTCCCAAATACTAAACTGCCAGAGATATGAGGTTGTCTTTTTCCTGCTGTGTCATTGCACATTCCTAATAAACATGTTATCCAGCACTCCATTAGTTTATGCATATTTTAAATGGTAGCTCTTGTTTGCACATTCATTCTGTACAGCCTACTAGCATATTTAATGTATAGCTATTATTTTTAGGGATAATAAGACTCTCATAGACTGACATGAAAATAACAAATTAACCAGAGCATATAATAAAGAAGCGGATATGAAACAAACAATAGGACTGGATCAAAACTAATACCAGTGCTACTATAATAAAGCAGCTACTGGAGCAGCCACAGTAGCCACAGATGACTCTGCATCCTGTAGCTAGCAGCGTGTTTCCAGCTCAATGTGATCACTGACTGGGCTACAGTTTTACATTTCATACATGCGGACTAAAAATACACCTGGTTTCTATGTCAAAATTCAAAACATATTAAAAATAGCATGTTTATACTCACATTTACTCAGTGAAATAACGTTCAGCCGGAGAGCAGTCAAACTAAATGAGGGCAGTCCGGATTGGCTGGTTGCCGTCGATGCTTCACTATGATTGGTCGAATTGTGTGTCAATAATAAGGGCTTTAAATCCAGTGCGCATGTTCGGTAGAGATCGCACAGCCTTTTTATTGTACTGAACCTGCAATTTCAGTGCTTTTTAAATAGATATGGATGATATACATATATATAAATATTACAAGTACTAGTTTCTAATAAGGGGTCGTTTATAAAAAAATGTAGTTGTAACTACATTAATGGTTAATAAATCCTGTTATAAATCAGCCAAATTACAGTTAATTTGTACAGCAAGACCTTTTGGCTTTGATTGTTCCTTCTGAATAATTTTAGTGGCCTGAAGAGGTAAAGATATGCACATTTTCACAAGAAACAATCACAATTAGAAAAAACACATTATGTTTTGGAACAGAAACATGTTTTATTTTCTTTTCTATCCTATAAATCACCCTTGGTTGGGAACCACTGCTATAAGTAACTGGTGTCATAAGGGTGAAATGGGTGTACTGAAAGCAAAATCTGACAGGGTGGCAGTTTCAATAGTCCATAATTTATTTCTCAAATATGCCATGGATGCATATGGTTGCGTGTGGATTGTATGAAGAGGAAACACACAGGATGAATGAACATAAAATGTAAACATTTTCAAATAGATGCTAGACAAAATGAGAGGGTATGAGAGGAGAGAGTATGAGATCAGAAGAATTATCAGACCAAACCTGCACCTTTGAGTGTCTGCAGGCCTTACAAAGTGCTTTAAATTCAGAGTAAAGTAGAGAGCAGCTGGGGGAAGACATGGTGTAGGATATTTCACTATACAATATGTGCAATGGACTGTGAGCGTTCAAATGTGCAGTTTATGCAAGGTTAGTGCTCCCAAACAAAAAATAACATCTCTATTCTGTTACAACCACATTGCTGTATGTATGCATGTATGGAAGCATTATATTATGTGCACACAACATTCATTAACTGCTGCCTCTGTAGTGTCTGAAGCACATGTTGGCTACTAGCTAAGGAGTAAAGTGTTTTATTTTTCACATTTCAGGAGGGCAGACTGGATGGATCAGTTTGCATAGGTTTATGATGGCTACAGTATCCTGTCTTACTTGCTGCTGTGTGTGGTTTTGAGCTGTGAGGTGAAGGGAGAGACATGAGCCACAATTTGCCTAAGAATTCCTCCTCCTTCTCGGAGTGATAAATTAGTCAAAAATCTATAGCACATATATTTAGATTCAGTATGACTTACACTTCCATGGAATCATTATCTCGCAAATAAATCTCCATAAACCTGCTTAGGAATCCTATACTAAAGACACTGCTTATAACTCCTTAGAATTTATAATTCTCTGCCTGAGAAACATCACGTTTTTAAATTTTCTTCTGTATCAAAGTAATCCACTGGTAGGGCTGAAGTTCTAGTCCACAGCTATCTGTCTTATGGACTCCATGCAATATTATATTTCCTGTTTACAGCCCCCAAAATTACAGGATCTGTAGTTCCAAATCTTAGAGTATGATTACGCCCCAAATCAAAGTAATACAACAAATAATAATATTATTACTGTTTTGACCAAGGCTCAGAATGTCCCATGATTTTTATAGTGTCAGACTTTGAAAATGCTTGCTTTAAACCACTATGCTCTCCATCTCTTTGTGCTAATGTTTTATGTGAATGCTTTACACTATTATACTTAGTGCAGAAAAAGGTTTTATGGCTTTAATTTGTGTAAATAACCATCTTGGTGACCATGCATGCACCAATTATTATACACATCATCTATGTTACAGTGGACAACAATATAATGTACCAACAATATCTGTTTACTGTGCTAGTAAACATGGTTATAAGCAGCTTTCATCTCTACTGTGTAAGCCTCTATTCACAGAAAATGATTTTGGGATGTTTACAGCTAACTAAAATAGACATCTAATATTCAAAAAGGCTATATATAAAAGTAACAGATGTGTTTAAATAGCCCCTGATATTTGAATGCAACTGGACAGAAGTGTGTGGTACGTCTACAGGTAACATTATGGTTGAGTACCAGAACTAAAACTGAATATGTCCTCTAGAAGTCAGAGCTTTGTGTCCTGCAGCAGCATGGTCTCTCGCACACGCACACACGCGCGCACACACACACACACACACACACACACACACACACACACACACACACACACACACACACACACACACACACACACACACAGGTGACTGGTTTAACACCCTCGGCAGGTGAGTAACATAAATGTGGACTATTATTGTCAGAATCATGATTATGGCAGATAAAGACGCAGATTTTTGATGGCAACATTTACAGATAGTAAACTCTAAAATTCTCCTGTGGACAAGGTTCAGTCATAATCGGATGAACTGTCTGATAACATTTTGATACCAGCTTTTCACTGATTCACGCAAAGACACAGTACCAGTGAGCGCCTGAACATCACAGAGTCACAAATCATAGATGCTGAGAAATAAAGTGAATCCTAACAGAGAGGAGATCTTCACACTAAGCACCTCATGTGTCAATAAATGTTGGGACAGTCAGTATAATTCCTGTCAAAGTATCCACCTGTGTACAGCCAATCCTCAGCTCCTGTATGAGGGTTTGTTCCCAGCTGAAACCACCTGAGGAGACAGAACACAAGCTAGCAGAGTGAACATTTGAAATATCAACAGGAAGTGCTGGTTATCATTATTATTGATATTGGTTATTTGTTTTTTAATAGTGATTAGGAAGTGTAAGTGGGTCTGACATATTGCTTGGGTATTATTCTAACTTAAGACCGACATGTTAAATTCTCATTACATTTATGTAACGAGGTGTATGTCTGAAGGGGGACTTTATTAGCAAGTTCTTCTAACAACTTCTTGAAAAGTTAAAAATTTGTAACTGAAAACCTCAGAACACACACCTGGTTGACCACTCCTCCTCATCCTTGGAGCGTTCCCTGCGTGAGGCCCTTTGTTTCTCCTCTAACCGCTCTTTCTCTGTACTTGCTGTCTCTATAAAAACACAAAAATATCAATAAAGAAGCAATTACAGACTCATCTGGGGGTCCAGTTAATGCAGTCATGTGTGTCAGAACAGTTTTAGCTTTTCTCAACATGTAGAAAAGTCAAAACCTTCATGTTTATGTGACGCTGGTGTTACCTATGTCTCCATTTTCCATGGCTCTGATGTCGGGCCTCAGTCGGCAGTCTGTTGGTGCCAGTAGTCTCTCCATGCTGGGCTCCAGCTCGTTAAGTGTCATTGCAAAGCTGGTGAAGTTATACATCTACACAGAAGAAAATACCGCAGAGGTTAGTGAGAATAAACATCTTACTTTGTAAAGCTAAATGAGCTAATCCAATGAATCTTACTATACATATTCTGCTACTTTTGTGACATGTAGAAAACAAATCCTAAATTATAGAGGGTCTTTTATAACTGTCTGAATTTTAAATTGTATAGCACTGATTCTGAACACAACAAATCAATTTACCTCTGCTGAATTGGGCTGGAGGCAGAAATCTCAAAGACAGAACTTAAAATCTGCTCAGACAAAACCAAAACTATCTGCGCTGCTAGATACCACTATAGGTAAGTGAGAAAATATGTTTTATTATTGGATAAATTCAGCCTTTAAAAGAATCAACAATACATTACATACATTAATACCTAAGTTAAAGCTATCCTGTGGAGTTTTTGACCACAGGTGACTCTGCGGAACAGTGTTTTTATAAATGGGCCCCTGTTCTGTTCTTATAGTGCAGACACATGAGAATGCAGACGCCATAATACACAGTCCTGCATTAATAAGTGATCAAGGGCAGTGAAGAAGTAGGCTGCAAGCCAGCAAACATGAATGTCAACAATGCAGGATTAAAAATATTCAAAAATGAAAATGTCTTATTAGTAAGGAAATGCACTTAACATGAAGAAAAAAGAAGTCCACTGAGTACCTTTAACTGTTTAGCATATGTTCTGTTTGTCTCTGTATATGTGTGTGTGTGTGTGTGTGTGTGGGGGGGTATGGACCTGTGCTGAATGAGCAGGCCGTGGTGCTATCCTCCACAGTAAGGCACTTCCTGGTATCACAGTCACAGTTTCTTGAACTTCGGGGATCTCATCTGCTTCCTCACCTTCACAGCTATGTTCCTACACACACAGACACACACACATAGATAAATAACATCATCAGAAATGAACTAACTAAGCTAAAGCTTACAGTACATAGAGTACATGTGCAAACAGGTGATTCACAGAACTACAGTTGCCACAAATTCAACACGTCTCTCAAGCAACAATGCATGTCATTGCAAGACATTATGGATTAGTGCTGGCAATGATCTAATCATACACTACACTTTGAACATAACTTCAACTAGACAACAGCAGTAGCACACTACAGATATCAAATACACTTTTACCTTACCTTCTACTAATGCCACTGCATGTTATTGTGAAAGGAAAAGATACCATTTGAGAGACAAATTTAGAGCGATGGGTAAAATTCACAGGTTACTTCACGTTGCAAGACAGATTAAAACATGCTAAAGACAAATGTGAGAAAAGAAGCATGTCATCTCAGATGTTAGTTTGCTTATCAGATTTCAGTCAAAGCAGAATCGAAGGAAAATCTGAGCATCACTCACCGATTTCAGCTTTTTAGAGTCTCCCGCTGTCTTCTTGTCTGACTTCCTGTATGCTTCATAGACCTTGGGGTCCACGCTGTACATGCACTCTGTCCACTTTCCATAGATCACTCGCTGCTTCTTCTTACTGGTTACACAGCAAAGACATCAAATTCAGTTCAGACAAAATGAATCACAGCCACTGGCTATTAACAGTGTCGCCATGGTCGTGTTCTTACCTTTTGTCCTGGATATGACCTTCTACTTTGTGCAGCTCTTTTCCAAACATGCCACACGGTTTGAAGTTCAACACACACTTTTCTCCCGTACTGATGAATTAAATGCAAAAGAAATATGTCAATCAGCAATCACTGCACCAACCAGTTTTAATCTTGCAGTGAAGTACTTGTCATTATACCTGTGGTTGACTATTTCCACGGTTCCATACTGCTCAATCCAGAGTTTCCCAAGGATGATGTTATGCACACAACACATTGGGTTTGTCCATGTGTACACTTCTTTATGTCTAAAAGAAATCCACAGAGTTTAAAGGAATAGTTCAACATTTTGGGAAATACCCATATTAGCTTTCATGCCAAGAGTTAGAGGAGAGGACCAATACCACTCTCATGTCTGGTAAATATGAAGCTGGAACCAGCAGCCAGTTAGGTTAGCTTAGCATAAAGACTGGAAACAGGGGAAACAGCTATTCTGGCTCTGTCCATAGGTAACACACTCTGCTTACGAGCACCTCTAAAGCTCAATAATTAACATGTTCTTGTAAAAAAGACAATTTGTATGTAAATATTGAAGCTGGCAACAAAAAAAAAGCTCAGATGCAAATATAGAGTACTAAAAATAATCAAGACAAACAATGCTGCTAAAAGGACAACAGAGGTAATCAAAGTAAGTCAGCATGCAGACAAACACAAATTCTCACTTCAGTAGCTCCAGCGTCATGGTGCCTTTGGGCTCAGCCTCCACACTTTTGCCCCAGAACTTGAGTTTCGGGTAGATGGAGCCATGAAACTCAAACTCCTGCTTCAGAGACTGGGCATGGAAGGCACTGACAGGGGGGTGGTGGCTCACCTGTTCCGAGATCAATCTGTATCCCTCGTCCTCTCTTTAAAAAAACATTAGAAAACGCACATAGGTAAATGCATTTACAGTCAGGTTCATCAATATTTGGACACTGACACAATTTTCAGCATTTTGGCTCCGTACACCACCACAATGGATTTGAAGTGAAACAACATCCAAATCAGGTGAACAGTGTAGGAATTACAACACATGCACATCTTGATTGTTTCATTTCAAATCTATTATGGTGGTGTGCAGAGCCGAAACGCTGAAAATATAATATATATATATATATATATATATATAATATATATCCGTTGAACATCAAGACAAAACTGTTCTGTGCAATTTAAGCTTCTATAGGCTTGCTCAGTACCTTATGAGTTCATACGTCTCCCCTAGTAAAGGATTAAATGGCTTTCCAGTCCTTTCCCATTGAGATGCTACAGCTGAAACGGCAAACGCAGCAACAACCTGCCACAGAGACATGAAGTGAAACAGAACTGCAATGAATAACCAGCTAATCAACTGACAGAAAATTAATTGTTTGTCATTTTTTTAAGCAAAAGGGTGCTGTACCATCTGTGGAAACTCCAAAACTAAGTTTAAAATATTTTGATAATCGATTAATGGTTTCGGCTATTTTTCAGGCAAAAATGTCAAACACTGGTTGGTTCCAGCTTCTTAAATATAAGGATTTGATGCTTTTCCTTGTCATTTATGATAGTAAATGAAGGTTTTGGACTTGGCAAAACAAGCTATTTTAAGATGTCACCTGGGTTTATAGGAAATTTTATGGGTAATTTTCACAGTTGTTCATAGAGTCACTGATTAAAAAAAAAAAAAAGAATTGTTAGTTGCAGCCTTAAATCAGAGTAAGATCTGGTCTATTCATCTGTCCAGGTGAATTTTGATCAATGTTCACCCAGAGGAAATTGATTTCAAAAAGAAATAAAAATAACCTGAAAAATCAAACAAAAACATAACATCAGAGTCATCTGTTATCTCTACCTGCATGCGGTCTATTGAGTCAGACAAACTGCAGGCTTTGTGGATGAGGTGAGTGTGTTCCATGTACTCCGAGATTCTCTGGAGAAAGCTCAGCGGCTCGTTAAACACAACTGGCATCGCTATTTTGGACAGCTCCTGTAAGAGCAGATGAAAACATCAAAGAACAGAGTAGATAAATGAGCAGGAACACACAGAGTTAAGCTTTACACCAGATCAGATTCAAAATGTGAATACCTTACTCTAACAACACAAGCATCATATTGTGTAACTTTTATTCAAACATTGCTCTGACTTTTAACAGTAGGAGTGATAAAAATATGTTTTATATTCATTGTATTCATGATGTTCATTTAAGCCATTTTGGTTCTGTCAGATGGGTGAATAAAATGCATTTTCCAAGTCAATTATAGCCATCTGAGCAAAGAAAAGAGCACAGAGTTCTGTCATGACTAATTCTGTAGCGGCGCAATGAAAGCTGAAACATGTATTCAATGAAATTAAATTGTCTGAGTAGGAGCGCCTTGGTAGCCAAATGGTTACAGTGCATGCCTAAAGCTTGTGCATTGTGTAGGTTTATGCGTGTATGTCTGTGCAGTGTTGTGTTGGTCTGTGTAGTCAGAGCTGGTTCTGTGTAAACTCTTGTGTTGTTTTAAGTAGCACTATGGTCCTGATGGCACATTGTTTTGCTTTTTTATTGTGTACTAGATGTAAATGGCTCATATGACAATAAAAACTACAGTCTACAACTGGTTCGATTCCAGTTGACAACCTCTGTTGCATGTCACACCCATCTCTCCCTCTCTCTCTCCATTTCCTGTCTGTCTCTTCACCAGTCACCATCAAATGAAGGCAATAGTGCACATACATGGTCACATTTTTCATATATTCATATATTTGTAAAAAAAAATCTTTTAAAAAATCTTGTGCAAATTTGTTGTCAATACTTCTTTTAGCCTGTTTAAATTGTTGATAATTATTGTATTTCTTTAGTACAGTTGCTAATACTTTTAATGGTAGCTAGACTGCCAATATTTTTTTAACCTCTCTGCTTATATTGTTTACTATGTATAACTATTTAACTGCTCTATCGTCTTTGCTGCTGGACAAGTGAATTTCCCCACTGAGGAACAAATAAAGGAATATCTTATCTTATCAAACACCCCAAAATAAATTTGTTGAAAAATGTCTGAGTAGCTACATAGAATATCTGCTTTGCACAACTTCCTGTTCTCCTATTTTGGTAAGGAATTAGGTTGGACTCACCATGCCGATGCATTTCTTCAGTATACTCCAAACACTGAAATTGTTTCTGGAGATCATTTCAGCAGGCAGGGTTTTCCTGGAGCACATTTGGACCAAATAAAATTATAAGCATGTGAAATCAAAACAAAAAAAGTCTTGATAGTGTATCTGTTAACAGCTGGCTCCTACACACAAAAGGTAACAGCACATCATTAAAGAACATGATGTACTACTTCAAAAACCAGATGCTGAAATGCGTTAGTCTTGACTGATTACACCAACAGCAACTCCAAATGCTCTTTAGAGGAGGTGCTCACTAGCTAAAAGCATGAACATGTGGTTGCACTGGCCTTATTTGCTTCCACGTGAGTCCATGCATGATAAAAACCCTCAAACCCCTCACAAGACAAACGTGGTCATGTGGTAACATGCACACATACATGCATGCATGCTTACCAAACTCGTGCATGATTCCTCACCTTCGCTCCCAGACTCCATTCTCCTGTGTGGCTCTGCCATCAGTCACCTGCTTACTGTCAAACACCAGGGCATCTTTAAAACTGACCTCACAAGAATCATCTGACTCCAGCCCTGGACACAAGAGGAGGGTGAGGGAAGAAAGGGCATATAGTATATTTCACTACATGAGACTGTCTTTCGGCCTGTCTCACCTGTCTCAGCGTCGTAAAACTCTTCTTCGCTGTTCATACTGAGCACAGAAAGTAACTAAGCGTTACTCAGAAGTCATGTTTCCACCATCGGCCTGTCCCTGCAGCCCAGCCTCTCTCCAAGCATCACAGATAGCCAAGCACACAACCTGCAACAGCACGGACTGATTACACCAAGCAGGGCAGCTGAATGTGGTCCTGAAAGCCAATCATTATTTAGTGCATGTTATGAATAAAAAAATATCAGCTTTCTACTGCGACTCGCTGTCCGTTTCTCTGTTCCCCAAAAAGCCTTAGCTGTTAGTTAGCTAGCTATCCGGCTAACTAGCCGTTAGCATCATTGCTGCACTGAGTTAAAACGTCAGTTGCGGGACGAACAGAAGAGATTAGCTAACGCTGTCAAAACAGTCACTGACGCGAAGATTTAAACACAATTCAATGAAATATACCTGTGAATTAAAGTCAAATTACGGCTCTAGTAACATAAACAACCGAAGAGTAAACTGCCTCTGAAACAGGGCGGAAGTAGGCGGCAAGGACACCGTGACTGACAGGTGCGATGGCCAATCACATCACAGCAAGGATTGGTCCAGAAATAGAAGTCAAAGAGCAGAAATTCAGTCCAGAAGATTTTCAACACAATAACATGACATAAAAAACGACTTTAATAAAGGATGGACGTGAGTCCTGCAATTTGTGTTAATTAACGGTTAATTGAACGGATTATTATTATATATTTAAGATAAGCTAAGCTAAAATAAGATAGATAAGATATTCCTTTATTCCTCCCACAACGGGGATATTTCCAAATATATTTGATGTATATAGTTTTTTTTCTCCAGTGGATTTTATGTACATTTTAGGGTTTTTGAGGGACAAAAACTCCTTTAAAATTTATAAAATAACATCATATTTATCCCTTAAATAATTCCTTTAAAGGATCTTAATTTTTCACATGAGGTGCAAATTCAAGGATTCACCTCGATATAGAGATAATTAATGAATGATAATAATAATGACAGTAATAATAATAATAATAATAATAATAATAATAATAATTAATGTATTGTAATATTACAATATGCCCCTTAAAATTGACCAAAAAAGACAAAAAACATCCCTGAATTTTCCTAATATGCTTACATTTACGTACACCGTTTTTCTCATAATAATATAGACATAGGCATTTATATTGTAAATAATGGTTTTGTAACTAATGTTGCCAATCCCTTTGATTAGTGTTTGCCTTTTGTATTTGGTAATAATACATAGATGGATGATGATAAGCCATTAATAAATATGCATGGGTTTCTTACTTTCTAATAAGCCAACACGTCTGCAAGTATGGAGACATTAATAAAGGGTTTTTAAAATAGCCTGCACTTGTTAGTGTTGAGGTTGTTAGTCATCCTGATGAACTACAGAGTTAAAATACAACAGAAGCATCTTGATGGAGGAGAATAAACACCACCAGGTTTTTCACAACCTGGTAAAATTCATCTGATGACTTATGACTGATCGATGACACATTAAGAGATTTTTTATTTTCATTGTCAATAATGCACATTGTTGTATAATGTAGTGTAGTATCACCTGATTAAACAACTTGGAACAAAGAAGAATGCAGTCCTGCACACTTTATGGGACAGACAGGAAATTTGTATATTTGTAAATCTGAATATTTTTCTTTATGAAAGTGACTTTTTTGTTCTCAGATTTTCTCACTTCATGTGCCTGTTCTTTACTATTTTTCTATGATGGATGTTTTTATGGCCAAGTTGTTGAGAAAACACAAGTTACTGTGTTTCTGGACACTCCTGCCTTTGTGTTTAATGAGCAGGAGGACTGAGCCTGTATTGAAATATCAATAAATAATTATCTATAATGGCTCCAATCAACAAAAAAACAAACAACAAACAAAAAACAAAAACAAATTCACAGCTAAAGAAGAAAACTTCAGTTTAATAAATCAGTGTTCAAGTTATCCACAAGGTGGCAGCTTTACCTCTCAGAAATTAACTATAAAATTAACCCAAAATGGAAACTATTATTTTAAAGCTAAATTTGAAATTTATACGACAAATTTTAGAGCCCTAATAATAATCCTATCTGAAGTGATGAATGTGAATATTGAATATGTTGTCTGCAGGATCTGTTGATGTGCACAGAGTAAAACATTTTAATATAAGCAGAATAGATTTCATAAAGCTGATAACTGTGAACTGCTGAATTCTCAGATGGGTAAATTGGCTGATTCGTCGTTTGTCAGAGAGGAGAAAGTGGAAATTGTGTCAAGTACCATTAACCTACCCAGAGTCCCGGTGAGACCGGAAACAATGGTGACTTTTGAAATAAAAGCTTTGTCTACTTCTCAATGAGTAAATGGGTGGTAGTAGGAGTAGGAGAAAGGTTTTGATTGAAAAAAAAAATGCTATTATTAATATTGATGTTTCTATGTTAGTATAATTAAAAGATATAATAAAAAGATGTATTATTACAGGATGTTTTACACTCGTTTGTTACATCAATTGATGGAAATGCATTAATCAAAATAGAGACTAATTTGGGAAAGATGTAAAATATTTTACCTTGATGACAATAAAGATTTTAAAAAGGATTTGCAGAGCATGTTCAAGGGTCAATGAAGGGGCTTTATTTTGGAAATGATGAGAGGAAATGATGAAGAGGCTGCAGTCAGTGTCTCAGACTGCCTGCTCTCTGTCTCTGAGCGCATTTTGGCCAAGTTTCAGTCTTGAGGATGGACAGAAACTAGAAGGATCTCTTCAGTGAGCTGTGAGCTGCAGACCACAGAACAGATTAGTGGAAACCTCATGGTCATCTTCAACTAAAAAGCTACACAGTTTCTCTTTTTCATTCGCCTGAAAGAGCCTCAGACAGGATGAACGGAGACAAGAGCGCAAAGAGACAGAGGCAACCCAGGACGCACCAGCAGATTTCTGCCCTGAAGAAAAGCAAAGACCCGGCGGCTAAAGACCTCCATAGTGGCTCCTTCTCCAGACAGTCACAACCTGGTCAGGGCGACTCGGGGAAGGAGGTGAAACCTGCAGGCAAGCGTGCGGGGAGAGGCTCGTCCAGCGCGCCCCAGGAGAGCCAGAGGAAACTGTCCGACGCCAGCAACGAGTCCGAGGACCTGAGCAAAGACTCTGGCTGCCTGTCTGGAAAACTGTCCTCCTCGGACAGCAGCTCAGAAATATCCGACTGCCCCTCGGAGGGCAACAAGCAGGAGTCTCCGAGCTGCGACGGGGAATTAAGCTGGATAGACGGAGGAGCTTATGTGAGGCCGGACAGCGCGAGCGTGAAGACACCGAGGGACACCTGCACAGGACGGCTCAGTCTGTTCAACTCCTCCGGCTCCTTCATGGACCTCATGATGGGAGAAACAACCGAGGATCTGGCCAGGGAAGTGGAAGATTTAAGATCAGAGAACGAGTATTTGAAAGTGAGTTTGATTTACTTTACTTTGCTTAATTTAGTTTGCATGAAAATCTTTACTTCTTTATGAGACTGAAGGACAGGTGTCTCAGGCAAGAATCAAAAGTCAAGAATCAGCATTTACACAAAGGATTTGTGGCATCATCGTTAAATAAAATGGAAGGCTAACTACATGGAAGATGTGAAAACCCAAGAAAAGCAAGACAAGCAAGTTTCAATAATGATCATGTAATAATTACGAAATTATCTCGTTCTAAAGTTTAGAAGATGACACTACACTCATTATTGGTGCGATTCAAGATGACTCTATAAGTCAGAACAGTGACTTGTACATTCATGTAGTAATGTTCTGTCCTGTGAGTGATGGAGACTGCTGTACCTCCACTTTAATGTGCAAGACTTGCTGCTGTTCAGTATGTCACTTGAGCATTTTGTTTCTGTTTTTACATTGAGAAGAGTGAGTGCAGAGTTTTAAAAAAGTGACACTAAACCTATCAGAGAGGCCAGTGGTAGGGTTTGTTTTGTTTTTTAGTATTTAAATGGGGAATCAAGTGATTTTAGGTTGAACTTTCATAAAGCTGTGGGACTTATTTTAAAAACAGGCTGAGAAATTCTGACCTTTACTCCAAAAACACTGGATCCTACATTTCCCACAATGCAGCTGGATAGCATTTGAGATATGTCCCTAATAAACATAAATACAGAGTCAAAGTGATGAGTGATCCAAAATTTCCATGAGTTTGACCCAGCATGCTTTTAATTAAGGTACCTCCCTATAATATGCAATGTAAGTGGAAAAGTTCAGTTGTCAGCTTGAGGTGCAATAATATACAATATTGCATTTACTTTCCCTATACTCAAAAAATGTTTTTATAATAAAATTCATTACACACAAGGATACTTGAATCTAAAGCAGATTAAAAAGTAGTCTTGTTCTTTAACAGTTGTATTTCTGTGTTGTTTGTCCCAGGATGAGGTGGAGGAGCTTCGCTGTGAGATGCTGGAAATGCGCGACATGTTCCAGGAGGAGGAGGTGTACCAGCTGCAGGAGCTGCGGCTGCAGCTGGAGCAGGCCAACAAGACCTGTCGCATCCTGCAATACCGCCTCCGCAAAGCTGAGCGCCGCAGCATCCGGGTGGCGCAGACGGGACAGGTGGATGGGGAGCTGGTCAGGAGCCTGGAGCATGATATCAAGGTCAGAAGTCCACTCCTCTGTCATTACTGTTACTCCTCGTCCCTCCTCTGTGTGTATGAGATCATGTGGTCTTGTTAAAACTCACTGACCACCAACAAACAGTAAAAGGGCCTTTTCCCAAATTGGCTTCCGACTGAATCACTGCTGTTCCAGTTGCCAACATCAAAGTGAACATTTTCTGTCAGTCCCACAAAGTTATTTCTCATTTCAGCAGACTCACAGTGTTTGTGTTGTTCATACACACTGAGAGACGGTAATCAGTTGCCTGAGTCACGATTGTTCACTTTGCTGTAAAATACTCCCTGCTGTGTGAAATGTCTTTATAATGTATCCTGTTTATATTTTTGTCATACCATGGTGTAATTATGTGGTGAGCTGTTCTCTAATGAGTAGGAAACATAAAAGCGCAGAAATCTTTATCAGAATCCTGGCAGGTCAGTTGTTAAATGAGACTCTGTTGTGGCAGCCAGACTCAGTTTCTTTGAGCCGGGGTGTGTGTGGTGGTGTAGGATTCCCAGCAACCTCACCCACTCACCCACTCATATGGTGAATTCCATAGCATTTAGCAAGCATTTCTTTGTAAATCTTTCAGCTTTACACAAACCAACTGCTGCAGAGAGCATGCTGTGGTCACAAAATAATGCTCATGAGCTAGACCAGGGCCAAAAGATTTTCTTTACAGGTCTTACAGCCTGATTGGAGCCGTAGGCAGATTACTGAACTGGCCTACCAGGAACAGGCCCAGGGGCACAAGGGGTCAGGGGCCCCTGCGCCAGAGTTTGATGTCGTTGTTAGCATTTCTTGTTGGAAAGTCAATCAAACGCCAACAAAGAGATGCAAAACAGCCACAAAATGCAAAATGGCAACAAAATGACCACAACAGATGCAAAACCACTACAAAGAAACACAAAATGACTACAAGAGATGGAAAATGATCACAAACGATGCAGACTTATCATATGTTGTCATTTTTTGTCTCTTTCAATCTTTGGGTGTCTTGCTCTTATGTAGAAGGGGTGGTGGGCCTTTTTCATGTCTGTGCCCAGGGGCCCATTGTCTCATAATCCATTATTGGAACTACAATAACCTGCTGTTAGGTTTGCTTTACAGGTTGCAAAGAGTGTGTCCCTCCGGCTATACAACGAGCTGGAGGTGGTGCAGAAAAAGAATTCCCAGTTGGAGTGGGAAAATGAGACGCTGCGTGAGAAGACACAGGAGCTGGAAGTGGCCAAGCAGGTGTTACAGGCTGAGGTGGAGAAAACCAGACAGGTGCGATATTAAAGTAGCACATTTTACATTAAATCCCCCCCTTCAGTCAAAAATGAATGTTACTTGTTGTTACTTCACCTGGATATTTGAGCTTCACTGTGCAGAACGATGTTTGTGCAAAGTTTGACATTGGGAGCTGTTTTCACATTCGTCTGCTGGAGGAATGTTTCTCTGTGAGAAACTTAAATCTGAGTTTAAGATGTGTGTACTAGATAATTTTGTGAAATTACAACTTGTTTGGAGACAGTTATATGACAACTAATATGCAACAAAAGTTTGACGTGGAAACTTTAAACCTCCACTGCACAAGCACTGTGAATGTTTTTATTCAGTGAAGTGATATTTACATATTCTTAGATTATGGATTTTTCAGTCAGAGAAGTTTGAACTAGTAATTTAATTTTTTAATGGAAAAACATATTAGACACAAATTCTAACTAAAAGGAGAATATTTTTCTATGTCTTAAAACATGTCAGAGGGGATCTTTAGTAAATCTGTATATTGGATTGAGATATTCAGCCTCAATCTTAACGGAAACATAAGCTCTCCATCCCTCCAGTCAGGAATCCTCTTCTCCATTTCTGCAGCCACACAGCTGCACCCATCACAGCCAACTGTCCCCCTCATCCCTCTGTCACCCTGATGTCAGGTGACACATGACCCTGGTTCAGATCAATGATATGAGAGGAGGGCACAGCCGGCAGCTGCCTGGTGCCTGGGCAGGGTGAAGCAGCCTGGTATGCCGAAGCCTGAACTTCAGGCACAGCTGATATCCTCAGCTGAGCGGACACAGAAAAGGGAGCGCGGGTGCGAGAGATTACCAAAATAGACTTTCTCTCGCTTTCTGTCTTTCTGCTTCTATTAAGCTGGGCTAAATCTGGATCAGTGTGTGTTATGGCATTCGAAAGGGCGGGTGGACCGACACACTGACCTACAACCATCCTTGCACATGCTTCTATCAAACGGTGGCCACCACACCCTGACAGAGATTGAATTTCCAGTCCACCTTTTTTTCTCCCCTCCTGCCTCGATGGCTCCCGCGATAACCGCCGTGCACTTCACTGACACGTGTTCGGTTTAATCCAGGATTCGATGCTTTGGCATGAGCTTAGTCTGTCCCACTCATCGGAGACAGCTGCTAGTCCCTTTGATCCTAACAAGGAAATCCACTTAGATTACCTAATCGAGGAGCATAAAACACAGTCCAGATGGATGGGAAGGAGGATGGACATTTCAGAGACTCACACTGCAACTGGACATAGCCCAAACAATAACACAATCATAAGTGAAGAGTGGCTGTAAAAATACAAAAACTGCACTTTTATTTTTGAAATTTTCCAGATCAAGAAACACCAAAGTTTATCTCTATCATGCATATGACTTATTTTGTCATATTTGTAGTCACAGTGTCTCTACAGTATCTATACAGCCTGTATAGATGACCTTGGATTTAAAAGACTGTAACCCACTCCTCATGTTTGCCACTTCTAGCCTGTAGAAGATGACTATTATTAACACTGTGGCATCCTGTCTAGTGTCTAGCAGTGAGACAATGGTGCCAGACAGAAGCTTACATTCCTCTAATGCTCAGACTTACTCATAAACTCACTCATGTCGAGTAATGAGAGTCAGGACTCTGACTTGAGAAAAAGTTTGGATCGAATCACACCATGGATGGTTGTTGCATTTTAGGCATGTCTGAAAGTAGAACAAAGGTACCTGCAACACTTCGAGTTATATTTATGTAAAGGAGTAGTTTTATTTCTCTCATATCTGTGTGCTAAATATGAAGCTACAGCCAACAGCTAACATAAAGACTGGAAACAGGGGGAAACATCTAGCCTGGCTCTCTCAGAAGGTAACAAAATCTGAGTACCAACACCTCAAAAGCTCAATAATTACCAAATTATCTCTTGTTTGTTTAAACCATACAAAAACAATTAGCGGTCAACAAGACATCAGGAAATCACTGCATCTGATTAAGACACAGTCTGGCACATAACCTCATACAAACACAAACTGATGGTTTCAACAAACAAGACAGAACTGTCTATAGAGGTATTTTGTTATCTTCACCAGAGCCAATCAAGTTGCTTCCAGTTCTTATGCCTTCAGTGTTTAACTAACTCTGATAAAGTTGGGACTCTGTGTAAGACAAAAAACAACAACAGTAGTAATCTCCTTTATACACTCATGTTTGACAAAGTGGTGAACCTCTCTCCATCCTTGCTTGTGAAAGACTGAGTCTTTCCAGGATGAACCTTTCATACCCAATCATGATACTATCACCTGTTACCAATGAACCTGTTTACCTGTGGACTGATCCAAACAGGTGTTTTTGGATCAGTCCACAACTTTCACAGTCTTTTGTTGCTCCTGTCCCAACTAGTTTGAAACATGTTGCTGCCATCAAATTCAGAATAAGCAGATATTTACAAAAATCAATGAAGTTGAGGTTAGTATTTTTGTACTGTTTTCAATTAAATGTATGTCAGAAAGGAATAAAAATGATCAAATTCAGTTTTACACAGTATCCTAACTTTTTTGGAATCAGGGTTGTGTATTGAAGTATCCCACTGAGCTTTGTTGAGGTCTCTATACAGCTGAAGTTGTCATGCACAGTATATCATGTAAAGACGTCTCAATAGGTGCTATTGAGATGTTGTTGATTTTAAAATGGTTCATTCAACTGTTTGCTAAAATACTGTTTGTATTGCACCCTTGAGGAAATGCTTTGCCATGTTTTTATTTCTCAGAGCACTCTGAAGAAGAAAAGCATCCGATCAACATCCAGTAAGGCTGAGAAGAGGCTCTCTCAACAGCTTGAGGTTTGATACGTTTGTAATTCATGTCTGATTTCAAATGTTGCTGCACCAATGAAAAATTGCATGGTGCTCTATACTTATTTATCATCCTTGTGAATATGATATTCACTCTTATGATATTCATTCACTTTCCAAAGGATGACAGCGCAGATCTAAGGTGCCAACTCCACTTTGCCAAAGAGGAATTAGCTCTCATGTGCAAGAAGCTCACCAAGTTGGTATCAGAGAGTGACACCATGCGTGAGGAGTTGGCCAAATACTGCTCGGCCTACGGCGACATAGACATCACCCAATTGCCTGACGGCAAACAAAACTCTGCCCGCGCCAGGGAGACAGAGGTCAAAGTTCACCTGAAACTGGTGGAAGAGGAGGCCACACTCCTGAGCCGGCGCATTGTTGAACTGGAGGTGGAGAACCGTGGACTGAGAGCAGAAATGAGTGACCTGAGAGACAAAATGGGAAGAGGAGGACGGGAAGAGGAAGAGGAAGAGAATCGGGAGGTGTTGGAGGAAAATCTGTCAGCTTCCACACCAGTGAAGGACGGAGAGGGAAGTTTGAAAACAGGATGCACAATGCACAATCAGGCACAAAACAAGGAAGCAGAAAAAGATAAAAGTGATGTTGAGACATCTTTGCTTTGCAACCAACCACAGACTGAAGGGACAACTGCTTCTTGTCATATTACTCGAGAAGGTCCTGTTGGTGGTGAGTGGGACCCTTCAGAGAGTCCTGAGAGTGATAACAACAAACCTCTTGACAAAGGACTCAAAGGAATGACAATGAAAGACTATGAAACTCTTCTGGCTCTCAGAGATCACTCCTGCATTTTGAGTTCAGCCATCCAGCTCCTGATGACACCACCAAAAAATGGCCACTGCTCATTGCCCTCACATGTTTTAACCTCTCCAACAGAGGTGGACTTGAATGGCAAAACAAAGATATTCCAACCAGGGCCTTTGAATGAGGCTCTGGAGCTTCTACAGGCCATGCTGTTGACTTTCATCAGGAGGCTGGAGACGATTCTAACAGGAGAAGATTTGAGCAAACTTTCTGTTCAGAAGGACGGACATGTTGGAGATTCCTACACTTTCTCCTTTCTCTCTGGAGACAGTGCAGATCATGATGTGGATGCTCTAAAGCAGGAGTGTGCAGAAGGCCTCTGTGCCTCAGAGGTTAAGGAGGGAGAAAAACAAATGAGAGAAGCATCTTCCTTCCAATGGGATCTCATCCACAGCTGCAGGGACCCAAAAATGCAACTTTCCCTGCAGATTCTGTGGATCCTCCATCAGTGGTGTCAAGTGAAAAGACCTGGTCTGGAGGGGAAAGAGGTAAAAATTCAAGCAAATTGTGTGAGCTTTTTTTTTAAGGCTAATGTACTCGAATAACTAATTACATCTGATTTCTTTTATTCAGGGTAAAGACAAAACCGTGTCTGTGCTGCAGGGGTTGTTGCAGGACCTCGGCACAGAGCTTCAAGATCAGCGAACTGAATTCAACGGTGCAGCCAAGGTCACGCAGGGCAAAGCAGCTGAGGTAAGGATGGTGTTTACCCTTCAGTCATGTGTCCCCCCGCTGTGTATGAGTCTGTGTGATACAGCGGGAAGTCCTGCTGATGATCTGTCTCCCTGGCCCTGTGTCCTCCTGACCGTATTTAGGCTAATCTCTTGCAGAAGCTGCAGCCAAACGGGACAGGCATGTTCAAATCTGCTGTATGAAAACACTCGACTGATTCTCTGCATTGTCCAGACCTGGTTGCATGAATGTAAAATATTCAAACATACAGCTCCTAAACTCCACCTGCTTGGTCAAATGCAAACACACAGACAGTTTTAATGCTAATAAGAACTGTAATTTAACATTTGAGTTGCTGCCACTGAAATGTTGGTGTGCCCTTTGCACAGCATGACTCAAGATCTGCTTTGAAGGGCTGGATTTATTTCTTTAATGGTTGTTTTTGGTCCTTACTCCACTGACGAGAGTGTAATCCCTCCTCCAACACACAGAGATGGTTTGAGCTACATACAAAAACATCAACATGCAAACATGCTGATGCCGTGTATCAATGTTATTATATATATATGTTTCTGACTTGTAACTAGCTTTAATGTCAACATCCAATTTGTAATTTAAAACTAAAATCTCTTAAAACTTGAAATCTCAGATTTTTCTGAAAGTTCCAATCCATCTGAATTGGTGCTTAATAACAAGGAATTGCCAGAAAACCAACAAATGGGTGCCAATGTTCAATATGATTTAACCTGAATTTAATAATTATGCTGTTACAATGTCAATGTACAGTATTTCAATCCTCACACTCCCAAGTGGTAAACATACACATTGAAATATTTCCTGTAGGAACGTGGCATGTTTAGCATGTTCATCATCTTAGTTTAGTGTGTTATCGTGCTAAACACAAAATACAAGGCTGAAGGGAATCTCATTAGTTTAGCAGGTATTTGGTTTTATACAAAGTATTGGACACATTTTTAATGTGATGAAAAATTAAGGGATCACCAAAATGATTACAATTCCTCCTGAGGGGTAATTTCATTGTAATATATTCATGTCAATCCATCTAACAGTTGTTGAGATATTTTAGTCTGGACCAAAATCATGTGTTTTTTTCCTTTTCATTCAGTGTGCTGTCAGTCGTATCTTTCATGATAAACAACATTCTGAAGCCGACAGGTCAGTGTTTTCTGTCTTCACATCTTTTCTGTCTTGTTGCTGAGGTCACTGAAGTCATAATTCATGTATCACCTGCTGTTTTCAAAGAATGTGCAGCTCACAAAGGAAAAGACTTCGACGACAGTTTTCTCCACACGGCTGTACGAGGAAGAACTGGTGCTATCTGAGCCAAGAGGCTGCCCAACTGGACCAAGAGGACCCCGTTAAGACGTGGGACCATCTAATCATGCCGCTTAGCTTCCCTGATCTTGACTTTGAGCAGATGTCCCTGGACAGAAGCCACACTGCCCCGGAGAAGTCAGCCTTCCGCATCTACTACAGCCCCCCATCAGCTCGCAGAGTCCAGCTGGCTCAGCTGAAGCAAAGTCCTGTCGCAGACAGAGTGTCTGTCAGCACGGCCTCTCCCTGGTGCACACCGCCGACCTCCTTCTCGCCGCTCTGCCTGGGCTCATCTGCTAACCTGAGCGATGACATGAAGGAAATAACGGCCAGCTGGAGGCAGATGGTTCATGCCAGTCCAGAGAAGAGAGGGAGATTACAGGGACGATGGGTGGATGTGGTCTGCTCAGGTACTCAGACCTACATCAAGCCACAGATGGTGAGCGTTGGTCAGCAGACAGATGGGACACACGGGTCAGTTCCTGTGAAAGGCAGTCCCTCCCGAGTCCTGAGCGCCTCCCTGGTTTCTGCTCGATCTCACCACATCTCCACCTCACTGGACGGGGTGCCAGGCAGAGTTGAAAGGTCCAGAATCTCCACCTCCTCACCTAAACTGTACCGGAGCCACTCTGCCTCTGGTGCATCCTCTCCCCTCTCATCCACCAAATTGAGCTCCTATTCCTCCTCAAACGCATCCGCCTCTAGAGATCGAGCACTGTGGAACCCGAATCACCAAAGCCACACCGGCCTCACATGGACCCAACAAACCAGTCACAGAGCAGGTGCAGGACCGACCCACAGCTCTCTGTCCAGCGCCAAGCCCCCCAGCAAATCTGCAGGCGCAAACCGTTACGGCATGGTCACTGAGTTCCTCCGTAGGGTGAGTGGCCGCGCAGAGAAACCCGTACCGGGGGCAGGGCAGAAGACTAAGAGTGGGCTGAAGAACCTGGAACGTGTTCCAACGAGGCCTCCACTGCACAGGAACGACAGTGTGACGAGGATCGTCAACCAGAGGTTTATGAAGCAGAGGGAAGAGGCGAGTCGGGTTCAGGAGAAGGGGAACAGTCTGGACCACAGTGTCCGACACAGCCGGAGTACCAGCACAGCAGAGGTGAGTGTAGCAAACAACACGTCTACATCATGTGCACATCTGATGTTATACAGCTCTGATATCTGAAAAAATACACCTGCTGCAGAACAGACTACACCATCAGTGCCAGTTTGATGAAGCTCATAATAATTCTTTTTCACTGTCAATGTTATTATAGATATAAGATAGATAAGATAAGATAAGATAAGATATTCCTTTATTCATCCCACAGTGGGGAAATACAAAGACAGTAGAGCAGTTAAATAGTAATAGACAATAAACAATATAAACAGAGGTTTAAAAAAGTATTAACAACTTAGCTACCATTAAAAGTATTAACAATTGTACTAAAAGGAATACAATAATTATTAACACTTTAAATGGGCTGAAAAAAAGTATTAACAAATTTACAAAAGCGTTTTTACAAATTTACATGAGAATATGTGACCAAGTATATACACTATGGACAGGAGAATTAAATATGAAAATGTTAAATATGAAATGTTGCACATTGAATTGAAGGAATATTGCACAGTGAATGGGATACATATTAGATAAATATACTGACATAAAAACGAGTGTTGCGCAGATGTAATGACGTAAATGTATGGTCTGTTGGGAGCCTGTGATATCGCTCCTTCACACACTTCGGGTGAAGCAGTCTATCGCTGAAGAAGCTTTCCAGTGCTGTTAAAGTGTCCTGCAGGGAGTGGGAGTCATTGTCCAACATGGATGACGGCTGAGCCATCATCCTCCTCTCTCCCACCACCTCCACTGGGTCAAGGGGGCAACCCAGTGCAGAGCTGTCCTTCTTGATCAGTTTATCCAGTCTCTTCCTGTCCGTGGCTGATTTGCTGCTGCCCCACAGACTACTCCATAGAAGATGGCTGATAGAGTCTGCTCTGACCTTTCCTGTAAAGTGCAGTGGTGTTATGAATCTAGTCCAGTCTGTTGTTGAGGTGAACACCCGGGTACTTATAAGATGTCACCATCTCAATGTCCATTCCCTGGATGTTCATTGGTGTTGGAGGGGCGTGAGTGCGCCTGGGGAAATCCACCAGTAGTTCTTTGGTTTTCCCCGTCTTGATCTGGAGGCGGTTCCGCTGGCACCAGTCCACAAAGTCCTGTGTCAGTCCTCTGTACTCCCTGTCTTCCCCAATCTGAGATGAGGCCGACGATGGCAGAGTCATCAGAGAACTTCTGCAGGTGACAGGTTGGTGTGTCGTGTGAAAAGTCTGCAGTGTAGAGGGTGAAAAGGAACAGAGCCAGGACCATTCCCTGCGGGGCCCCCGTACTGCAGACAACCGTGTTGGACACACAGTCCTGTGTCCTCACATACTGTGGATGGTTGATGAGGTAGTCCAGGATCCAGAATGTGAGGTGCAGGTCCACCCCTGTGTTCTCCAGCTTGTCCCCCAGGAGTGCTGGCTGGATGGTGTTGAATGCACTCCTGTAGGTGTTCTTCCCCTCTCTGATCTTTCTCCTCAGCTCCCTCTGATAGTCTTCAGCTCCACCTTATTTCCTGACTTAAAGACCCTCTTCTTCTCCTTAAGGAGAGCCTTTATATCAGGATTAATCCAGGGTTTATTGTTGGAAAAACACCGTACAGTCCTGATAGATTTTGATACTATTTTGGGGCGTTGGACTTATGGTTGGACAGAACAAGCAATTTGAAGATGTCACATTGGTCAGATTGGTTGATGATAAAAATAACTTATAGAGCAACAAAGCAGTTTTGTTTTCATTGACTCTTTGTAAATGTTTCTGTCTCATCTCAGTCCTCTATCTCTTCTCACTTTCTGACCAGGATGGCAAGTACGACTGCAGCTCCAGCAGCACCTTGACCTTCTGCTTTGCTCGCTCATCTCGCTCCACACAGAGACAAACGTCAAACCAGACTAAACTCCAGCGACACAGAGACTTGCCTCCAGCCAGCTTACTGCAGACTCAGAACTGTGAGTGAGCAGGAGGAGAAACAGCAGCTATACTGATACTTCTGGACAGCTGCGAGAGCTGCGGGGAAGGAATTTAAAATGTAATGGTTGAACTAGGAGAACTGGTAGAGTCCATGTGGGATGTTTAAGAGAGCTGTGAGTACCTTTATAGCTCAGTCTTTTCTTTTGGTGGAATTCAAAACACTCATCTCCTTTGATAAATGATGTTTAATCTTGACTTTAATTACTACAAACTACAATGTTGCAAATGCTTCATTCACATTTACAATTTAAGACTTTATGCAAAACTGATTCTTATATTATGAACTGAAAATTAATTTTATATTATCTTTGTGGTATTTTGTAGAGAATAACTTCATGTTATATTGAATAAACTTCTAAGATCTGACCAGCTTTATTGTGATCTTATTTATCTACACATCTATCTTGGCTTTACAGTCACACCCAGAAATATGTAGATTTCACTTAAGCTGCAGAAACATGTTTATTCTTCAGGAAGGGGCTGCTGGCTGTTACATCACATGCTCAAAAAAAGAAAAAGTAGCTGCTAAGTAGTTAATAAGATAAGATTACCTCGCCTGTCAGGAGCAAGATCTCCTCCCTCTCTCGCTCTGTCTGTGATTGTGTGATTCTTGGCTTTCTGTCAATGAAAAACGGCCAGTACATCAAAGTGTACTGCTTTGTTTGTAAGGTTGGAATACACCTGGATATTAAATGTTGATTCATGTGAGATGGAAGCTCAGGTTTTCTTGGATCAGATCATCAGAAATGCTTTTGTCTCTGCTGTGGTCAAGGACAGAGTGACTGGAGGAGTCACACAATCACAAGGTGTCACGTTTCTGCTCAGCACACGTGTTCATCCTCTACTGTCTACACATGAGACACACGTCCCAGCGGAGTGTCTTCAATTCACCACAACCCAGTTTCTCGTGAGTGAAATGGTGGCAAAAACACACACAATAAAGAGACCGGTGCAGTTAAATTATCTGATAAAGGCAATGAATAATTATTTTTTATTCATGTTGTTAAGATAAGATATTCCTTTAATCGTCCCTCAGTGGGGAAATTCATTACAGTGAACACTACACTAGAGTTGACAGTGTTTTCACAGATAAAAACACACCAAATGGACAAATATATATGACCATGGCCTCACTATTCAAAAAAACCTTTAAAGAGAAACTATGAGTACTTACAACTGGGATTATTGATGCACGTGTATAAGTGTTGATGTTTCCATTTTTAAATATATATATATATTGTGACTGGGAAGAACATTTACCTCTTATGTAGTATTGAAAAATACAAATGGTCCATCTATACTATGTTTCAAACGACGAAATACATTTACTATTTACATATTTCTGTTTTTCTAGGACTGTATATAGACTATTACATACAATAAAAAGGTCAATACTTCATGGAGAAATAATTTAAACCAAAATAAGCACATATTAACGTTGTGATACGTTGCAGGACTGGATCTCGCCTGAGGGGGCGCTACAGCCGGAGGTTAGCTCTTTCAGTCAGCTGTTTCCCCTCCTGAATAGGTTTGTTGATGCCAAAAGCCGGAACTGCTTCTCTGCTGGCTGATGTCTGTCAGCTCAGATGTTCAGTCAGTTAAATTAAACCAGAATCTCACTGTTTAGATGGAGTCTGTGTTCTTGAGGTTTGACTCTTTTGACTTTCAGGCTGATCCGCGGTTTCAGGACGGACTGAAAGTTTTACAGGAGAACAAGACGGACGAAACCAAACTGTTGGACATGAAGCTGTTCTTTTATAACCGGTAGGAGACACCTGAGCAGCTCCAGATTCTAATTTAGACTATAAAATAATAACTCACTCTTTCCATTTACAACCCCAATTCCTAAAAAGTCTAAAACATGAATAAAAAACAGAATAAAACATAAATAAAAATAGATTGCAAATTAACTTAGCGACAGGTTTTACAACGTGTTCCCGAGCCCATGTAGTAACATCCTTTACACAATCATGTGTTTGAGAAAGTGGTGAACCTCTCTCCATCCTTGCTTGTGAACGACTGAGTCTTTCCAGGATGAACCTTTCATACCCAATCATGATACTATCACCTGTTACCAATGAACCTGTTTACCTGTGGGATGATCCAAACATTTGTCCTGTTATTGTTGCAAGTACTGTTTTTAAATACAATTTTGAGGTTGAGTATTTCCTTTGTCTTTGTGACACATTACTACATTTCAGAGGAAATTATTGTAGTTTTTACTCCAGATTAAGATTTTCGATATAAAAAACATCATCAGGAACATGATGCATCGCTAAAGATTAAACTACCTATCTACAGATTAAGATACTGCTTATATGTTAATGAGTCAACTTTAAGTGTATTTTACTGTAAATACATCTGTATTTTAACTAAAGAAATATTTTGAATGAATAACATTTTACTTGCATTGGAGTATTTTTTTACACTCTTGTATTGGTGTTTGTACTTCAGTAAATGATCTGAATATTATTTCACCACCTGAAAGAAAACATATTCCAGAGGCATCACTAATACCTGAATGAACAAGCAGTGGGTTTGTATAATTCAAATTTCACATCATGGCTTTTTTCACATTCTTTTAACTTTGTTATGTCACAAAAAATTAATCCTTTTTCCCCTCAAAGACCAAACTTAATTAAAACTGTCATCACACATTCTCTCTCTGTCATCACCAGGTTTGTGGAGCCCATAGACCGGACCAGCTACAAACAGTGGAGCTCTGCTTTTCCTCATGTGACACACATGGACTGTGAGCAGCTGGACCAGAGGACACTTTCAGACTCTATCAGTAACAACCAGATGACAGATACATCAGCAGAGACAGAGGGGACGCAGCTCTCCTTTGCAGAGGTGATGCGGCTGGTTCAGGAGGGAAAGGAGGTGCCTGGAGTGACGAAACTGGACATAAAACCAACCAACCAGAGTCCCACTCCTTCTCAGATGGAAAGGATACTGAAACCCTGGGAAATAGCATCAGATTCCAAGTGACCTTTCACTCTTTATAGAACTATGAACTTAAAAATCAATATATTTTTAATGAAGACAAAATCCAACTGGATTACATATTATTGTTGAGGGACTGAGATTTGAAAGGCAGGAACAAGAGCCGAAAACTGCCTGACAGGTTAGAAGGTTGCATCAAAGCATAGAGAAGTAAAAACAACTGAAACACTACATTTACTCAAGTACTGAACTTACCATTTACAGATCTATGGACAGCTTTACAGTACAAGGCACCAACTGTTTGATATTTTTGTTTTATGTACCCAGAACTCCCTGGAAAGCTGCACTGATATTGGGTGGATTATCCTTGTGAAATAAAAATGTGTAATTTTTCAACCCATCCATCACCAACAGCTACAGTTGTAACAGGATGCAGGTCCACAGGAGGCTGATGGGTTCAACATTAAGCAACTGATTCTCTCCCAGCATGTCCCAAATGATTTACTGCAGCACAGTGGAGAACAGGTGCAGGTGTGCTGCAGCATAACTTCTCAATTATCTACATTAAGTCAGCGTGAACTATATGAACATCATTTTCTAATAAGGGTCCAGGGCACTCTGTTCTGAATTTATGAGTGTTTTATTAATCATGGCGAAACAATAAAAAAAGTGAAAAGTAGATGTTTCAGTCTAAATTCGTCAGGACCTGATAGAAATTAAAGAAAAAAACGGCTACTACCTGTTTAATAATGCCTGAGTAAAAATCACAAGTACACTTTTATTCAGTGTGTCCTGACGTGACATTTCTTTTCACCAAGCTATACATCGCACTAATATTTCCCTACATCACTTTGTCATTTCATTAAAACAACACGCAAACACACGATTAAACAATCAACTCACAGCAAAACGACAGCCTACAAGAAAAGTTCACTTTTAACTGGTGCCGATTAAGGGCAGAGGTAAAAAAACAAAAAACTGCACATGCAAAGTTAGCACCGTTAGCGTAGCACCATCGGTAATGAAAAAAGAACTGTACATGCAAAGTTAGCACCGTTAGCGTAGCACCATCGGTAATCAAAATCCCCAAACAAACAAAACAATCAATGAGGTAAAGGTGTCGAACAGTCTGATTTCACTGTAGGCCTGTCCATCATACATGTAGGAAAACTAACCCAGGTTCAAACTTAAGGCACCATCATTATTTGAACTCTCAGTAAAGTTAACATGATCCATCCGAAAAATAAAAACACAGGTGTACATAAAATCGTATCATATCATGAAAATTACAAAAGCTTTAAAAATCAAACCAAGCATTTACAAAAAGCACAGATAATAACAGATATTACAGTCAGGCAAACTGAGGGATGTACTACAAAGGGAGTTCGGCAGCCACGTATTTTTCCCCGGAAGAATGCACATTGATAACGTCAGGATATGAAGAGTTTAAAGAAACGTTAACGGCTAAACCGAACACCGTGGCGACCAACAAAGCCAGGGAGGATTGTTGACAGCGCGCTGCCGACAGATTAAATTCAGCCAACCCCTATAAACAGTCTGTTCAAAAGTGTGGGCTTTACTCCAACGACTGGCTGTGGAGACGTCTGGCCCTAGAAGCCGGCAAAGATACTGAAATCCATATCTTTCATAGAGAACATCATCGGGGCGAGCTCCAGTTTCTTAACACTGTCGCCCTGCGGAGTGATCAGCTCATAATCCGCGCGCCGATGTCGACTGGCTCTTCCAAATGTCAAATCATTTTTCTCGACCAATCTTGGGCGGAGGGGCGGGGCTTACACAGGGTAACCTCGAGTTAACCACGAACATAGACTGCTCCGACCAGTTTAGAGATGCAGCGTAAATTGCCATGACAACAAACCTCGAGTAAAACCTATCCACCTTTCGTAGTACGGGTTAATCAGGAAGTTACCCTCGACGTCACAAAGTTACTCCTGAACTTACCCCGATAAGCCTGTTACCTCGCTTCGTAGTACAGCCCTCAGGCCTCAGGTGTCTCACTGAAATTTAAAGGACCATAAAACACGGGTTTTGTTTTGTACGCTACAGAAATTAGTACTGACCATATTCTTTAAAACACATTGATGTTATAGCAGAGCTGCAAATAATTACTTTCATTACTGATTAATCTGATTAATCTGTATCTGTTTGGCCTATAAGACAGAAGACAGTGAAAACCACTATTTTCTTAAATACAAAGTGTCGTCATCAAATGTCCTGTTTTCCAAAAGTCCAAAATCCAGACATTTTAGGTGCAAATAATTAATTATTGAATATTTATAAATACAAGCGGAGAAAAGCTCAACACTCACTGCCTTGTTTAATTATAATAGTTTTAAAGCCTTTATTATTGTGGCAGCATGATTAAGAAAAAGGTGACCTGAATTTTAAAAGTCATGCTCACTATTAACTTTCTTATTATTTTTGCTCTAATTAATCTTAAAAAACATGATTATTATTTATTGTTTCATTGCTTTATTTTATTTTAGTTTTTTTTAATTTCTATGTTTTATTTGTCATACATTGTTTGAAACAAACAAACCAAACCAAAAATGTACAGTACATTTTAATTTTGTCTTTTTCTTACAGTATTCACCCGTGGGTGTGTGTGTGTGTTTGACCCTGAGGAAGATAGGTCTTGGTGTTGTTTTTATAAAAGGGTTATAAAGGCTCTTTTGTCCTTAAACAAAGCAGTGTGCCTCAGCTTTCCCAAGATACAACTTGTATGTATTAAATACATGGTTAGCTTGTTTGTTTTTAGTGTACAAACTTTGTTATTAAGGATCCTACATTAAAAGACACTGTACATTATGTTAGACCTCTGCAGCATTGTCTGTACTACAGTAATATTGAAGAAGCTCCAGTTAAAATATTGAACACTTATGACAGTTTGTTCGAGACACATGATGTTTTTGGTCTTGTGTAAATAGCTTTCCTTAAAATAGCTAAAAATGTGCAAATCCAGTGAGGTAAGTTTGAACAAAATCACTGGCTCACCACAGTGAGATGAATATAATTTGGATAAAATGTTTTAAAAAGCAGATTAAACAATAGTCGATTTACTCTAAATTAATCAAGAGCTAATTAAATTAAGAGCTAATGATTAACATGTGTAGATCAGATTTTAAATCCCTGGTAAGATAATGCAATATAACAATATAAAATACAGATCATGTAGAAAGAAAGTTAAAATACTCATAAATTAAAAACAGGATAAAAAAAGTGTAAATTCAGACCTTTAGACCAATAAATCAGTGTTGAGGTAGAGACCTGGGGCCTGGAATGAGAAGCAAGTTCAACGGCTCTCTTTGGGTCACCTGGCTTCACTGAGTCTAACATTGGTGATCCTGAATAACCAGTATCATGAGGCTGATTATCAAAATATATGTATTATGTATTAATATCCAAATATGAAAAACAAGGCTATAGTTGAGTGTAGGTATTACTGTAAATGCGTGTTCAGTAGTCTTTTTAAGTTGTGATGACCAGCTTGTGAGAAAAGAGATGCTTATTTACACAGATATGAAGCAACAAATATCTAAAAATATTGACAGATATAGATATCTATCTGACCAAAATGTTGCATTTATTGTTTACTGAGTTAAATAAAAAGAGTGCACACAATTAATATGTAGCTATAATCACCATTCATTAGGCTAATTTATGGTAACTATTTATTAAAAGTAACTATTTAAAAATGTGTCTTCTGTCTCTGACATGATTATCATGTCAGTAATGGAACTGTCGAATTTGGCAGGTTTTGATCTGAGTTAACCTGGTCCACAGCAGGTTAGCTGGGCAACATGGTACCATGATGAGTTATTAAAAGTGAACCAGCTTTGTGATACTGGAAAACCTGAGTTACGCCCAAAGATAGCTGGCTAACCATTGTGTCTTGCTTCGTCATTCAGGCCCATGTTCTGAGTAACATTGTTTGATCACAGCACCATAAGAAAAAAGAAACTGTTGCTAAAAAAAATCTAAGGAAAAACTGAAAAGTGTCAGTGCCTGCTGGAGATAGTGGATCGTGGATGACTGACAACTCACAGGATTCACCTCTAAATGTCAAAATAGTAAATGCTAAATTAACTCCTTCAGAAGAAAAGGAGTTTTTGAACTACCTGGTAATGCAGGGCAGAATAAGGCAGTAGGTTTACCTCTGCTGCTCTAACATGACAGCCAAGAATCGATTCACAGTTGTTATTCACATTTGTAGTAATCCTTCAGTGGAGCGAAGAGGTGACGAATGACAGGGACACTCCAGGAGCGACCCAGGACCTTCTGCCTCTGCATCCGGCCCATGTTGTTCACATCTGTGTAGTGTTTGGGGAAGCCAAAGATCCTAATAGAGTGAACCACATGGAAAATGTTAACAAAAAAGTCTAATAACCTAATATGTGTTGCAAGGTCACGACCCAGAAGTGGTCTGCTTCACACTAAGTTGTATCCATGTTTGCCACCTACATTTAGAGCCAAACAGAAGTTAATCAACTCATCAATTTATCAATGTAACAGCTTTATGTAAAGGCTTAACCAAATGTACATCCTAGACATGAGATTATAGCTATGATGGAAACAGCATGTTTGCAAGAACATAATTCCCAGAAATGCTTACTGTTCGATTTCAGTGCACCACAGGTAGTCCTCCTTGCCATTCATGTTGACAGGTAATGGCCCCATTTTGCCCTGCCTTATAGAGTTAGACTTTGTCGTGATGGTGCGGACTTTGTCAAACTGCAGGAAGAGACAAGAAATCAGAATCAGGGTGTTAAACCATTTTAAGAATAATTTTTGGGATGGCAGCCTCGGTACTGCAATCTCTAATACTTTTTGTTTAGTTTTCTCCTGTTCCTCTCTGGTCATCTGGTCACCCACACCAGAGAAGAACTCTTAAACATTGCACATTCAGCTGAGGCCTGTACTACAAAGCGAGTTTAACCCACTCAGATTTAACTCGGGGTTACCAAGGCAAGTCGGGGTTGTCGGGACCACCCCACTGTGGAGAACCATCAACTGGCTGATGACCTGAATGTGTTCTACTGCAGGTTGGACAACCCCACATTCACACTCCTCACCTGCTCTGACTCTGACATCAAACAACCACCTACACCACCCCAGCAAGCCCTCACTGCCCCCCACCGACCCCTCACCTGCACTAAGGATCTGTGAAGAGAATGTGCGTCAGCTCTTTCAGAGACAGAAGATCAGGAAGGCACCAGGACCAAATGGCGTGTCTCCCTCCTGCCTGAAAGTCTGTGCAGACCAGCTGGTGCCCATATTCACACGGATCTTCAACAGATCTCTGGAGCTATGTGAAGTCCCCTTTTGCTTCAAACACTCCACCATCATCCCCGTCCCCCAAGAAACCCTGACACTCTGACGTCTGGGGTCTTGAAATTCTTTAAGAGACTGGTACTGGCCCATCTCAAGGACATCACAGGCCCCCTGATAAACCCCCCGCAGTTGGCCTACCGGGCATGCAGGTCAGTGGATAATGCAGTCAGCATGGGACTGCACTACATCTTGCAACACCTCAACTCTCCAGGGTCATACTGTATGTGAGGACCCTGTTTGTAGACTTCAGTTCGGCGTTCAACACCATCATCCCAGATATTCTGTGCTCCAAACTCACCCAGCTCACTGTGCCAGCCCCCACCTGTCAGTGGATCACTAACTTCCTGACAGACAGGAAGCACCATGTGAGGCTGGGGAGCATCACATCCAGCACCTGGACAATCAGCACTGGCGCCCCCCAGGGCTGTGTGCTCTCCACACTGCTCTTCTCCCTCTACACCAACGACTGCACCTTAAAGGGCCTGTCTGTTAAACTCCTAAAGTTTGCAGATGACACAATGGTCACTGGCCTCATCCAGGACGGTGAAGTGTCTGCATATAGACAGGAGGCTTAACAGCTGGCCCTCTGGTGCAGTCAGAACAACCTGGAGCTGAACACGTTCCAAACAGTGGAGATAACAGGACTTCAGGTGGAGCACCCCAGCACAGCACCCCCTCTCCGTTCTGAACAGCACACTGTCTACTGTGGAAACCTTCAGGTTTCTGGGATCCACAATCTTCCTGGACTTAAAGTGGGAGTCCAACATAGACACCATCAAGAAAAAGGCCCAGCAGAGGATGTACTTCCTGCACCAGCTCAGGAAGCTTAAGGAGCTGCTGATACAATTCTATACCGCCACTATTAAGTCTGTTCTCTGCACATCTATCACTGTGTGGTTTAGATCAGCCACCAAACAGGACAGGGACAGACTACAACAGACAGTCCAGACTGCCCTCCATTCAGGACCTAAACGGGTCCAGAGTCAGGAAACGGGCAGGAAACTTCGCTGCAGATCCAACACACCCTGGACATAACCGCTTCAAACTTCTCCCTCTGGCAGGTGCAACAGAGGTCTGCATGCAATAACAGCCAGACATACAAACAGTTTTTGCTCAGACTGTCACTCTGATGAAGTTATCCCGTGCCATAACCCAGCAACAAAACATTCACCTGTAAATAATATATATACTCTCATTGTTTATACACACACCGTTATCATGTAAATATCATCTGCCAGCACAAACCATGCACACTATGTATACTGTGTATACTGTCATATCCACCTACCTCATGTATATAGAGCAACCTGCTACAGAGACTAATCATATTTATTTCTGCACATATTTCTGCATATTTTTGCGCTCTGCTACATTTTTGCACTATTGTCTCACTATTTAGTAGTCAAATGCTTATGTTTACTTCGTTCTAAGTCTACTTCTGCTTAAGTACTGAGAGCAAAGAGAAACCGGAGTCAAATTCCTTGTATGTGTACACATACCTGTCAAATAAAGCTGATTTTGATTCTGATTTTTCTTTAGCTTTCTGCAAGTTAAATACAAGACTTTTTAAGACCTTTTTAATACTATATAGAATACAATTTAATACCGGTTTCACAATCATTCCGGCCAAAGTATGAAAGTATAATGGAAAACAAGCACAGACAAAATAATTTATGAAATGAGTACTTTCCAGCAGTATAAGACAATAATTTTTGATCATATGGTTAATGATCAAATTAATGTGACAGACTAGTCAATTAAAAATTATTCAGCTTGTTAGCTACTGTAGCTTGCAGTAAGGATAGTGTTTGCTACAGGTCTGATGTTGCTGACTGAAAGTTCACAAAAAAAGACTGCAGTACAATCCACTGTCGCAACAATCCCACTTTTCGTGCATGGGTGTATAACGTCTCCTGACCGCCAACAATCAGATACAAGAGCATTTTGAAAACCACAATTACTACCAACAGCAGGCAAGAGAAACCATTTAAGACTTTTGTGAATTAAATTTAAGACAGATGCTTTTGTCAGTTCCTTCAACAAAAGCAAACTACAACAGAGTGTAGGCACTTCAGGATACACACAATAAACAAAATGCTTCTACCTTTGCATTACGTCCAACTTCCAAACAATCCTGGAGGGCCACTTTGTCATCTAGACCCGTAGCAAGAGGTCTAAAGAGAAACGCAGATAGGCATGTGTATTGAACATTTTTTAAGGAGTACATTTTTTCCTTCCAGTGAGAGAATATGTATGAAGAAAGGAATATGATTGTGAATTAGTATGTACCTGTTCATGCCGGGGAGATTTCCCCAAAAGTAACGCGCTCTGTGAGCAGGACTGACCTTCACTGCATCGATAAGAATTGGATTACACTGAAAAAAAAGTAGAACATGAATAATTAGCAATGGAACTCGATGCAGTCTGTTCCTTGCCATTGGGCTGAGAAGATACTTTCACAGGTAATCAATTATAATCACCTCAAGGAATCTGCAGATATCTGTCTTGTCGTTGGCACTCATGAAAACCACATTCTCAAACAACCAGAAGAACGGACGGTTGTCGCCCTCCTTCGGCTTCAACATGGTCAATATGCGGTAGAACTCAAAAAAGAGCCTTCCAGTGCCCTCTGCAGGACAAACAACAAGATAAACAGAGAGAGTTATTAAGAAGAGTTTATTTATGGAATACTCTGGCACAAGAATTTCCTTCGGGATTAACAAAGTTCTTATCTTATGTGTGTAGATGATGCTGAAATCTACTGGGACATTTTCTAAAGTTTTTTTTTTTGGATTGCTGCTTTATTATTTAGATGGTGAGAGTTGGAGAGAGACAGGACAGAAAGGAAAAGAGAGAGAGCGTGGCTGAGCAAGAAAGGGCCCAGGCTGGAATCGAGTCCACTGCAGTGAGGCCTCAATACATAGTACACACTCTTCCAGGTGAGCTACCAGGGCATCCCTATGACACTATTGCCTTCAGTATTTCACCAGTAACTACTTGTTTACTATTCAGGATGCACAGCTGCAAAAATGCCTTCAGTAGAAATTTGAAAGTGCATACCAAATAATCCTTTTCGAAGAGGGTTGACCATGGACAAGTCATTACATGGACTGCCTCCAATCAGAAGATCAAATGGACCCCATTCAGCCAGCTGCAACACACAACCACAGACCGTAAGTTCAGGTCATATTTTTATATTGTTTTAAGTTAAAGGTGAGTTCAGATTTGTTTTCGGTGGTTTGTGTGACATATACAGATACACAACATGAGTTTATTCCAGCTTGTACTCACATGTTTCCTTGTGATGGTACGAACATCATTGACATATTCAATCTTTCCCTCATGCTTGATCATTCCCACAGCAACCGAATCCTCACAAATCTCTGAAGCAATGTAGCGCTCAATCTTAAAGCCCAGGTCTTTGAGCACCAGGTAACCTGTCATGATGCCACAATAGTTAGAAGCGGGTTACTGATAAGAGGAATACATACATTTTAAGTAAACTACATTACTTTTTCTCCCAATAAAATCATACTTTTAGTTCAGATATCAGTCTAACTGAAGCTTACAAAGGCTCCTCTTCAGTCTTACGTTTACATAAGAGAGACTGGATGAGTTTGTCTGAGTTCACAGTGACATGATAAACCAACCTGTTGCAATGCCATCAAAAAGTGAGAGCACCCTGATTGGTCTGCGCTGATCAGCAGGGATGGAGGGATAAACTCTGTGAGGCTCCTGTGATAAAAAAGTAAAAGCACAACTTTCAGTACCACTGCACCAGTCATTTATATAACAGCATATGTAGGAAGAGACAGTTATTATGTAGCTGTCGTACCAGCTGGATACTTGTTTTGTTACCAGCTGTTATTAAAAGTTTTAAGAGTTCAAAGCTTGTAACTTTCACATTAAGCTGTGTCTTCATGTATTTGCCATGTGGACAAATAATAAACCTTGACTGGCAGGGTAAAGAAGGACAACCACTACCGAACCCTGTTACTAGCTGTGGCCTTTTCCCCTTCGACTGCAGTTGACGTGAGAGGATGTTTCAGAGAATGTGTAATAGATTTATCTGTTTTAGGTCATTCTAAACTACTATTGTGATAATCAATCATTTCAGTTCTTTTTCAAGCAAAAATGTCATGTCAATGTCAATGTCAAAGTTCCAGCTTTTAAAATGTCATTTATGATAGTAAATTAAGAGTCTTTGGGTTTCTGGGTCATTAGTTAGCCAAACAAGAATTTTTTCATTGTTATTTGACATTTTATAGAGCAAACAATCAATTAATCCAGAAAATAATCAGCAGATTAATCAATAATTTATATAATTGTTAGTTGCAGCCCTAATAATTTTCTCTTGCCCAATCGGATAGTAGCCTATGTTAAATTAACTAACTTTTGCCATCAATATAGTAAAAGAGGACACATTTGCTGATGACCACAGAGCTGAATCAACACCTCTCAACAAACAGTGAATATAATCAGCGTTTCAGTATTTGCATAATACTATTGCATATTGAATGGTTGATGTGTATCTAATAAACCACAATAGGGCTATTTCAGTTGGTGCAGCCTTTACATTTTTATTCACGTGTAAACTAGGCGAGAATTTAGCATTTAAACTCAAATATGGTACTTACAAACTCCATGGCACTGTTGTTGACAAAGAAGTCTTGAACCTTAACACTCCAGTCTGGCCTGAGTTTGAAGTTTCCGTCGCACTGAGACGGCTTGCACATGTAGCAGCTCCAGGGATCAACATCTTTCAGCTTGTCAAAGGTCCCCGGGCCCACCAGAATGTCCAGGCAGTCCTTACAGAAACATCTGGGAGAGAGACAGAGCATACATGTGAATGAAGAAATTATAACTGTGCAGACACAATAAAGAAATAAGAGTGGTTAGCGTGAGCCATCCGAATGTAAATAATCTTCACTGGCCATCATTGCTATTTCTCTTATTTTGGCTGGAATGTGGACAGAATAATCTGATCAGGACAACCAAAAGCATGTTTTTTTGGTAAAGGTGAGGACAACTAGCTAGTTAAGAAACATTAAGTTTAACAGATACAGATGAAACCACCCTGAAGTAAAAGTAAACTGTGTTTTTTAAAGAGTATATTTTGGGGTATCCCCAGGATGCCCTTAAGTTAGAGTCCTGATAGGCTAAAAATCCCTGATCTACCCGATGCTAATCACATGGGACTACAATGGGACATCAGAGTGGAACATATTCAGCAGGCATTCTCAAGTGTTAATTTAGTTTTGTGTAACATGAATCAAAATATTACACAGAATAACAGTGACAAACATCTTTATACGGGCCTGGCCGCGAGAGGCAACACCTGAGCAGGGTTTACCTGCAACAGCTGGCGTTGCCACACAGAATGACCTCTAAGCCGGCACAGCACACGGTGCAATACGACTGGTAGCCATCTTCATCGTAGCGATACAGTGTCTCTGTGAAGTTCTCCTGCAAACAGTGACAAGGTCGTTTTGCAGCATTTGGGATGTTAGAAGCAGCTGTGTTTCAGATGGAGGTTAGACATTCACAAACGGGGCTGGGATGGAGAAAAGCAGACCACATAAAATAGACAGACATAGATCATCAGGATCATCATGTTAATAGATTACCTTGCATTTTAGGCAAAGACCACCCTCAAACAATGGGTGCTGCACTTCAATCTCAGATGATCCACAAGACAAACAAAAATCTGAAATAACAAACCATTACCTCCTTAAAATTAAGAATTCTATGTTTATATCAAAGAAGACTTTAAATCACAAACTTCTTCAAAATTCTCACACAAAACTTACCTTCAATTGTTTTGCCTTTCTCTTTGACCTTTTCTGTAATTGATTCTGTAAAGTAGAATAAATCACAAAAAGGGAAAAAATATGACATAAACATTAAACTTTTGTTGGACTGAATATGGACAAAAATAATACCAACCTCTGTTAACGGTAATGACTGATGCATTTGCCTTATTTTTAAAAACATATTTCCTTTTTGCTGCTGGAGGCTGGTAGTCAGACAGGGCAGACTCAGAAGAATCATGATTTGCAGCAGCATCTTGAAGACCAAAAAAAGACATGATCAACAGAAATTTCATGAAAAAAATAGCATCTTTTGTGACCACTGATAGAACCAGACAGACACTGAGCCAGTCCACTTGTTATGGCTTTCTGTAAATCTAATCATTAGTTAAATAAGTAAATAGTTAAAAATGTTCACCTACCAGGAGGTACAAATCCTTCAGGGCCTGTCGGCAGAAATCCTTCAAAAGCCCAGTCCAGCATCAATTTCAGCTCTTTTTCTTTATTTCCCTTCGCCTCAGCAAAAGACTTTGCACAACGCTCACCTGCCAACTGCAAATTACAAACATTTCCTGGTACTGAGTTGACACAGTTTCTGAGGGATCAGCTTAACATAATGACACATGAATCGTCTCTACTGTTTGCAAAACAGTTTTCAGTTAAACAAACCTTTGTCAGGAGAAGCACCACACAACATTACAGGACCAAAGTCATTACGGTCACTGAGGTGGGGTTTCCTGAGTTTGACCTTAGCTAAATGGTACAACATTGTGCAACAAACTACAAAACTACATTGGTGGGTCTCTTACCTCAATGATCTGGAAGATGGCTTCCTTGTAGACAGGCAAGCTGGCGAAGGAATTTTTGCAGAAGCATTTCCTGAAGGCACTAAATGCCAAAAGACTCTCTGTATAGATCTGCAACAGAAAGCAATGTAAAAATCCAATTCAATGTATGTGACGTGTTTCTGCACATGCACTGTATTTCTAACCTCTGAGAACATCCCGTCTCCGAACCACTCCACCCTCCGCATACCCGGGGGAACTGACTTGGTTTTCCAAGGCATCACCATCCCAGGCCACCAGGAGAACCCCTTCACTTTCCCCCACACAAGCTCTCCTGCCAGAAACCCTTTCCCATCCTACAGATACCAGAAAACAAAAAGAAAAGTAGTGATTATTCAAAATGACATTTATACAAAGATCTGTCAGATATTTTTTATGATGTTTGATCAGCAGACTTTGAGAACAACTGTATTGTTTTTTTCCCTGTAACTGTTATATTACCTGGTAGACATGTTTCCGCCGTCCTCTTGGCTTAGGTTTAATGGATGGTGATGACTCTTCTGCCTGAAAGTCAACCATATTTCAAACAGAAAGACACATATTAGGTGAAGGCCTGAGTATTTCTTATAGGTAAATGATTATAACTCTATTTGATGGTCCATATTTCTAAATGTACAACCAATCACTTGTATCAGCATTGTTTTTTGTAGTTAATTTCAAGTGAGAATGAGGAAATAATTAGTTGAAAACAAGAAGCCAGGGAGCCCTTCATCATTGTTAAGACATGAACTTTTGCTTTGTTCAAAGTAGCATAATGTACTGAAATATATCTAATCAAACTGAGAAAATCCAATAACAAATAAGAAACTTCTTCTCCATTGTGGTGTCAAAATAAATGAGTTAAACATAGTAGCCAGCATAATGCTTGGGAAGATGTGTTATCTCACTTTTGCTTTATTTGATTTGATTTATTTTCCATGAACAAAGCAAATGATGAATCTGAAATGAAGGTGTGTTAGAGGTAGGATTGGATTCTGATAGTTGTTTAATTTGAAGGTTCCCTGTGGAGTTTTAGACATCTAGTAGTACTATGGAGCTGTTTCCAATCATCACAAATTCCCCAGAGCCCAAAGTGATGTCTTCAGATTGCTTCTTTTTTCCAACCAAGAGTCCAAAACCCAAAGACTCTTCATTTACTATAATAAAGGACAAAGAAAAGCAGCTGGAACCAGCACTGCTTGACATTTTTGCTAGAAAAAATAAAAAATTAAATTCGCAAAATAGTTGGAAATTAATTTTCTTTAGTCTGTCTGAACGATTAATTGACTAATTGTTGCAGCTCTAGTAAACATGAATCTAAACAATGTCAAATACTCATATGTGGAAGGAAATGCACTCGCTTGCTAGACCTCAAGGATACTCACAATGTGTGTTGGCGAGTAACACTGAGGGTCCCTTTAAGTTTGCTAAAATTAACAACGATTATGTGTTGATGAGCTTCCTAGCCACTGTGACTGCAGGTTACAGGTCTGATGGTGCTGACTGAAGCCCCACAAAAAAGAAGCCTCCATCACAGCTGTCTCATTTGTAATTTATTGTTCCCTAACAGTCAGAAACCATATACAAGATAAATTATAACCAAAGTTACAGCAGTTATAGTTAAAGCTAAATCTAGATAGATTTGATATGAGATTCAAGAACATTGAGATTTGATCCAATGCTCTCAAGCTCCAACACTAGTTGTAAGTAGTGTTTTTGTAACATTTGAGGGGGCAGGAAGGCCCAGGGGTATTCTGGTAGTATACCTGAGTATACCTACCACCTCATCTTGGGACTCCACACCCTTTTTGCTGTCCTTATCAAGATCTGTGGGTTTGGACCAGTTGCTAGCACCAGCCTGAAACAGTGTACGGGCCTGTGGCTTTTGGCGCAAGCTGCTTTCCCAGTCAAAACCTCCCCTACTGGTCTCCTGAGAAATAACACACTCCCATTACACACTCACATATCATGCACATGCAAAAGTAAACCAAAACGCACACACACACGCCTTAATACAGGGGCAAAGTGCACCTCATGTGAAGGGATTATGTAGGCCATAAAAATGAAAAGGGATAAACAAACGTCAAAAGACCGTTAGTAGATGAGAGGGAATGAAGAGTGGAAGATTCATATAACAAAAGCGGCAATTAGAATTTTAAAAAAGCCAAATAAAACTGTTCTCTGGTTTCTGCTATCAAGTGTAACTGACAGTTTTTTTGGTCAAATAATAGACTCTACAGTTGCATTTAAAGCACAACACAGTCCTATTTGTCAATAAAAATCCAGCTTCTTCTACCAAGTTGGTTCTTTTCCATATAGATGTAGTAGACTAAGAAACAGAGGATGAACAGTGAAGAAAATCATTACCTCTTTCCACACGTCATAATGTTCATTCTTTAGATCTTTGGAAGGAAAGGAAAGTATTTCAGTATGTTTTACTGTTGAGAGAGAATAACAACTGCATCCTTATTTGTTAAGGCTGCAAATCTATAGGATAACAAGATTTTGATGCTCATTACAAAATAAGACTTGTATAATGTTTTACTTTTCTCAGTCAACAAGCTAAACAAGTTTTACATCATTCTGCAAAATCAATTAAAATATCGTAAAATTAGAATTAACCAATGACATGTCATGTACTTTTCTTCAAATAATGTGAATTATGCAAATAAAGTTAAAAATTGTTTTTCTTACGATTGATCTTTGTAAGGCGGACTTCACACGGTTTCACTGTCACATAGAGGCCATTCAGTTGTAGAAAATAAGATAAAAGTCTAAGCAACATGTGGGATCAAATGCTCTGACATTATATTTATACACACTGCTTAACCTTTTTAACATGAGCATTATACAAGTCATTATCATCATCCCATATAAGATGGTTTGTTTACTATATTGTTAAATAAAGATGCAAATTTAACTTTCTTCTTACCTACAGAGTAAACTAGGGCGTCTTTGGTGCTGGTGCGGTCAAAGAGAGCGCTGTCGCTCTCTGTTAAGGCTTCACTCTCAGAGAACAGAGCAGCATCTTCATTCTCCAGGGCCTGAGTCAGGAAGTGCACAAAACTAATCAGACTTGTGGAACTAAACACAAACACAGACAAAAGATGTTGATACAGCTCCTCAATTTATACCTGAGTAAAAACCTGCTGAGGCTCAAGTGGAGGACAGGGGAAAGACAGCAGGGTCAAAACAAGCTTCCTGAAGATTGAGGTCGGCTTGGTGTCCTTCAGTACACTGGCCCAGTGTTTCTCCAGTGAAACCACTGCTGAGTTGTCCTTCTTTCCCTCTTCACTCTCTCCCTCCTCGGCCAGTTGATACTCAAGGAATTCACTTGTGAGTTGGCTGACCTCCTCAGCTGAGCTGCAGATTCCCAGCTTCATCCCGAGCTCCCCGACCGCCTTCCCTGTAACTTTCAGCCTGCTCTGGGTGTTTAGCAGCTGAGCTGCGCTCCTTAGCACCCCTTCGCTTAGAGGCAGCTCCTCTGCAATGCAACCTGTCAGTGCGATGTAGAAAGACAACGCCTTCTCTTTTAACAGAGGCAGGGCCTCTGCAGCCTCAGACTCATTCAGGAAGTCCTCCACAGCTTTTCCGCACAGATTGAACTCAGGGTTCAACAAGTGGAATTTCTCGTTCTTAAGGATTTGGGTATCATGTTCTTTGAGGAAACGAACAGCAGCTTGAGGATGAAGGAAGTAGGAGGTGTAGGTACAAAGCAGGCTGCTAGCTTCTTCTAGGATGAGCAGAATATCAGCTCGGGCAACTCCCTCCTGTGTCTGCAGATGTCTCTGGAAACTGTGCAGAGGCTTCAGCGCCTGCTCCAGGAACATAAATGTTGCCCTGACTTTGGGATCCTGCAGCTGGGAGCAGATTAACTTGGCTTTGTCATCGTCCTTGCAAGACTTAAAGTATGAGATGAGATCTGTCCATATTTCCAAAATTTTTGTGACTAACAGGAATAACTTAAGGCAGCTGGTGTTGAGATGAAAAGATGGAAAGTCCCCACTAAGATACGAGCCAAAAATAGTCTCAAGGTTGTTGTTCTTGCTAGAGTAGGAGGAGTAGTGGGCATGGATATCTACCATCAACTCTTCAGTCTGATTGGAGAGCTCCTTAACCCCTGCACGGCAAGCAGCATCAGCAATGGTGTACAGCCCTCCTAAGGCTACTATGTTTGGGTTGAGTTCCCTGAGCTGGGAGCTGATCTGTTCTGAGACCGTGCCATCACTGTCAGAATAGACAGCGACAAGATTATCTGTGTGTAACCCGAATTTCTTCAAGGTCTCCACCACTGCTGCTACTGTTTGATCTCCTACACCACCCACTGACTGAAGAGCATCTAGAAACTGGAGGCGGTGCCTGGAGGCTTCCACATCAAAAAACCCAACAAGGACCACAGAGACAGTGTCATCCTTTCCCAGTGTTACCCCTCCATAAATGTATATACAGTAAGGAGTGTGCTGGCAAACAGATGCGATACCTTTGGGGTACTGCAACCCCAGTTTACAGCGTGCAAAATGGCTAGACACCTTATCACCTTTAGCAGAACTAGTGTAACAGTGTTTGGAGATAAAACGAATAGCTGCATCACTACACGGCAGCGGCTCAGAGCGTTGGTTTTGCAGACTGGTACGTTTGAAAATTTGAGCCCTTTTCTTGTGTTTGGTTGTTTCCACATGTCGCCTGAGTTCCAAAATGCCTTTACGAAAGGTGCTCAAGTTGCTGTCACATGAGCGGCAGTAGGTATATTGCTCTCCAAGAATACTACAGTCAGCCCAGTCAAAAATATCCTTCCACTTGTCAGCGTAAGGGTATAATATTTTGGTCGTTCCAGTGCCATTCTCTTCTGAGTCCATTTCAGATTTCCCTGACAAAGTAAGAGAAAAAAATATCATTGCACAATTACTGTCAATGTGATATTTAAAACACAGTGCATTCCCTTATTTTATTATTACAGTCAAACTGAAAGTTACATTGGGAAGATGCCACAATAGGGCTGATATCATGGCTGTCCCGGGCTTTCACAGGGTCGTATTCTTCACTTTTCACATTTGCCGTGTAGAAAGTTTTGAACCACTTCAAGATCTCAAAGTTGCTTTTGAAATCCCCTTTTATAACTTCTTCAACTGGAATGGTCTAAATTGAGACAAAGAAGAAAAAAACAGATATTAGAATGTAACATGGACACAGGGAAATCACTGCTCTTGGTAATTTTTTCTCTCATAATGGATACATTTGGGACGCGTGAGTCCTTAAACAAATGCAACAGATTAGTAAAAAACAAAGAAACTCTAATATTTCTCTGCTAAAGAAACATTGCCTACCCTTGTGATGCCGTTCTTGATGAAGGCCTCATGAAGGAGACTAAAGTTGTGCCTACAGTCATCCTCATCCTGTGCGTCAAACTTCACCTTGGTCATGTCAACAGAACCAGGAACAACCCAGTCCATGAGCTGACAGTGACAAGCACCTGTAGGATCATACACACATAACGACAGATCAGAAAGTGTCTCAAAAGATTATTTTGCTGTTTTTCAACAGCAGTGAGATATTGCACCGAGCTGAGCTGTGAGCAATGATGACCATTCAAGTCGTGCTGACATAAAGCAGCAGCAGTTAACAGTAAAACAGGATTAATAAAAAACTAAACTCCAAATCAAAGGGATTTAGTTACAAGTTATAGTGTAATTAGTTATAAGTTATAAGTTATAAGATGAGATAAGATAGCTTTAATTAATCCCCCTTAGGGGAAATTCACTTGTTACAGCAGCTCGCAGAACAGGCAAATTGAAGTATAGTATTTCAAAATAAATACAAATAAAGTGGCTAAGTTAAAAATAAAGCAGCAATAACAAAAAATAAAGTGGCAACAAAAAATAAAGTGGCATAAATAGAAACAACTAGAAAGAGTAGAAACAGTATTTGTGACGTATTTACACTAGGTAGCCCGTATAAGTGAAAGCTGACCACAGATATGCATTTAACAGTGCTCTCTCTTTTGCCACCAGCACAGCCATACATGTTTTGGGTCAACCAATTTAGCTGAAGACACATCTTGGTTTGAGAGAGGAGACTGCCCTGTCACAGGCAACTACACAGGGCCAAAACAGCATGGGTCGACTCAGAAAAAATGTGATTCAAGGCTTGTTGCTGCTCGGCTTGTTTAAAGCGGGCTAAATCAGGTGCATGGAAAAGCTGCATTAGTTTTGCTCATACTGATAAATCACCTGAACCCATCTGCCGCACATCTCTGAAGTTTGTCTTGAGCAGGTTGTTGACCCACATCACCAAATAATAGCGGCTGGATTTTTCATTGACAGACTCTGGAGTCACAACAGCTGGACTTGCCATCTTGCAGCTCTCTAAGAAAAAAAAAAGAACAGTTAGATTTGATTAATGATTGATTCCATCTGGCATGGCTTTATGATATTGCATCTTCAACACACTTTTGTTTTGTCCATCTACCAACTCTATGCCCCTTCCTGTGTCTGACTTCCTACACTGTTGGCTTGACATGGCTTTCATCAAAAATAGAACAGGTGTGTATTTTATGTGTAGCAGAGTAGACAGCCATTTCTGGGACACTTCTGAAATGTGCAGCCATGTGTCTGATGGAATCACAATCATTATCTCAAATGGCCACGATCAGCTCCCACCAACACGTCGTAGCTGTAACTCAATGCAGCTGTGCCCAGTGCAAAAACAAAAACATTATTATCAGAGTTTATTAATTAATCATTTATTAATATTAGTATCAAAGTCACTCCCTGCCACACCTTATTAGACACTCCCAGAAAGTTATAACTCCATCCTTTAGGATCATCAGTCCCTTTACCATGAAAACCACCGCAGGGTGCAGAGCAAAGTGACAACCTGTTTGACATTAAAAAATGGATGTTTTACACTTTTAACCATATTTTATTTTGTTAACATTTCATAGATTAATTTGAGTGTTTATTGAATAGTTTTGTACTACTTGAGGACTGCCTAAATGCCAAGATCGTGGGTTCATTTAGTGATGTAAGAGAGAAAAATGACCTCATTCACTTTATTAATTTAATCCTTTGTTTTTTTCCACTTGAGTTCTTTTTTGTAATATTATATTCATTTTTGATAAAGCTTTGTTTAGATAGATAGATGTACTTTATTTGTCCCAAACTGGAAAATTCCTTCATCCTGAGTTTAAATGTGCGCCCAAGACCAGATGTTGTGTCAGCCAACGCCAGGAACATCACTGTAGTTTCTTCAACTACTGTCACATTCCTGCAGTCACTTACTCCCTTTCCAGTGTTTTGCCATTCATCCCGCCTCTGCCTCACCTACCTGCCAGTCACTCCCACCTCATTTGCTCATCTGTGCTCTTACGTGCAACCAATCACAATCAAAGACAGTATTTAAACCACACCGGACCATTCCCTCTCCGGCGTATTTTCACGGACTGGCTCTCTGATACCGACCCTGCCTGTTTTGTACTCAGCTGGTTCGTGAAAAAATCGACTCTATCTGTCCCCGGTTACCTGCCTCAGTGTCCCTGTGTGTTTGCACGTCCTCGTCTCTAATGTCTTCTGCTGTCTGCTCCCTGTCGGATTGTTTATTATCTTGGAGTGTTTCCTGGCTTTTGGACTTGTTCCCTGTCTCCTCTCTGCTCCACACCGGTACGTTGAACCGTTTAGTGAGTGTGTGTGACTATCGCGCACACGCGTTGCCGGTACCGGCTTACCGGGGTTGAAACCCGACTCCATTGTGTAGTTGACCTTTGCCTGAAAGATTTCAAAACTGTGATTATAACCACCTGTACTACATGTAATAGCGTAGTTTAAGACAGACTCAAGACTTACCTATGTTATTCGGTTACAACTACATGATTCTTACAATTCTTGCAATGATCGACATCTTTAGTTTTTCTGGGATGTACGCCCTACCAAATTTTCACATTGTTATTCAATAGGAAAAATATGGCTGTCAGTATTGCCAAAGCTAGTTTTTACCCCTAATCCATGACTGACTTCTAGGGGTGGGAGTAGTGGGTGAGACTGGGCCAATGGGGGGAGGGGGGTGGTTCATCCGCTTTTGTCTGTCTGAGGATAAAGGCTGAGAGTTCCCTGTAAAATGATCACATATACGTCTTTAGCTTGTGGCAGACCATTTTTTTTGTCATGTATACATTAAGGCAGAGCTAAATACTAACAAAAGGCCACTTGAGACGCGCTGCTGCAGTGTCTCCTCCTCTTCCTCCTCAATGTATAGAAAACGTGAATGAAATCTCGCGTTGTCCTTTTTTTTTGCCGCGAACGTCCCCAGTGCACAACTTTCACTGCTACAGAAACTTTAACATTATATCGTGCTACTGTACTTGCAGGACAGATAAATGCAGTGCACCACAAGTGATTTCTCTAATCAGGGTTTGTCATAAACATTTCACACGCCATGCATCGTGCAGCTTCATGTTACAGCCTGGTTTCACATGAGGAAGGTGATCTTTGTTTTAACGATTAAAGGAAGTGGCTGGAAGTGACACATTCAAACAATCGCTGATTGCAGCTGATTATCATGCTGAACTGAAGTCACTACATTCATTATTATGAAGTCAAACCTTCCTGAGCGGCTGATTTCACCGTGTGTTTGTATGAGCCGGTCTTTGTGTTGTGAGTCTGCAGCAGGTTGGATTCACAACAGACCAGGACAATAAAAACCAACATGGTCATCTCCAAACATCTTTTACAAGAGAGTCTCGGTAGATTAGAAGCAGCTGGTTTTGCACATATATAACCATTAGTAACTCACCCCTGATCGACCCTTGTTGGTGCAGATGTCCTGTGGTACATTCTCCGGGAGCAGACCGGCCCATGTGACGTCCACGTTATCCGTGGATGGGCTATTGGACGACTGGTGTTGGAGGCTGGTCCATAGACTATTAAACAGGGCTGGTCCCCGAAGTGGAACTGCTAACACTTAATGTTGCAAAATGATAATCCCGATCCGTGTTAAAATGTTGCTCCATAATTAGTCCAATATAATATTTTCTGTTACACGATAAATATGGCCGCTAGTGCACAAATCCAACCAACACTGTTTTTAGTTTATGTCTGAACCACTGTATGCAGGCTAACATTTACCATCCTGTCAAAATTAGCACAGGTTGATCAGTAATTTGACCAATTTAATGCTAAAATAACAAATCACCTACTTTGAGGTGATCGACAAATATGCTAACGTAGCCCAGCTAGTTGTAGCTATATCGTTAGCTATAACAATGCATTATAAGCCTGTATAGGCTAACAGCTAACACCATGACATGTCCAAAGTTAATATCCTATGTTAACGTTACCATACGTTAGGTGTGTTAAACATAGATAAAATTAAAAACGGAGTCTGTTCTCATTTCAGTTTCATCTATACTACAGCTACAATAAGGTCAAATGTTATCTGCTAGCTTATACATCCCGAGAGCTTTGGTTCGTTTTCGTTACACTAGCTAGCTAACGTAATGACCAATGTGGTATCGACGGTAGTCGTTTTAGTATCAGGTTTGTTTCTTATAGCATTTCTGCATTATGTTCCATTGTAACACTGTAATGGCCGTAGATATACAGTATTATGGCGTTGTGACAGGCCACAACAATAAGAAGTGTTTTTCAGAATTCAGCGAGATTGTATTACGGTGAAACTTACAAGGTTTATGTCTAACTACCCATCAAATCAAACTATACATAAGGACGCTAAATATTTTGGCCCTTTGTGAAATAAACTACCACTGTAATGAAGCCATTATAGCACCTGCACCACTTGTGACTTGAATTAAACAAATAGTTTCAACAATATCAAAATTTTAGCCAGGGTGTTTTATTATTGGGTATTGGCCTCATATTTGGATTGACATTTAAAACCAAAACACAGGCACAAAGATAAGATAAAATGAGATAAACTTTTATTCGTCCCACAGTGGGGAAATTCACAATGGACAGCAGCAACAGTGATAGAAGCAGTTAAATAGTTAAAAAGAACAATTTAAAAGGCTAACAGAAGATATTAACAAATTTACATGAGAAGAAAAAACAATTTGCATGACACTTATATACAATTTACACATAGTCTGAAATATATGTCCAATATATACGCTATTGGCTTGAATTGCGAATAAGAATTGAAGCTTGCATATTGGATTAACAATGAAATACTAAATACAAAATATTGCGCATTGAATTGAATGAAGTATTGCAGATTTTAAAAAGTATTGCACAGATGTACAGCGGTGTATAGTCTATTGGGAGCAGTGCTGGTTGTAGAGTCTGACAGCTGCAGGAAGAAAAGACCTGTAGTATTGGTCCTTCACACACTTCGGGTGAAGCAGTCTATCGCTGAAGGAGCTCTCCAGTGCTGTTAAAGTGTCCTGCAGGGGGTGGGAGTCATTGTCCAACATGGATGACGGCTGAGCCATCATCCTCCTCTCTCCCACCACATCCACTGGTCAAGGGGGCAACCCAGTGCAGAGCTGTCCTTCTTGATCAGTTTATCCAGCCTCTTCCTGTCCGTAGCCAAAATGGTGCTGTCCCAGCAGACTACTCCATGGAAAATGGCTGATGCCACAACAGAGTTGTAGAAGGTCTACACTAGGTAGAAGAGGAAAGTTGCTACAGATTAAGGAATTTCACCTGTAGGTATTTCCTACACACCTGGACACAAAATGAGCCAATGAGTGAGTGGGACAGGAGGTCTGAATATAAATATATTCTGCCACTAGTTGAAGTGAGAAGTACAGTAAAGTCTTATTTTGGTTTTGATATTATTTGGGATAGAAACCTGGTTATTCATATCCTGCATACAGCATCCAGGTCTTTCCTCCACATCTCTCTGGACCAATAGAGAAGAAACCTAGATATGGTAGGCAGCATTCTCCACCTAGCCTCTCCATGTTTGTCAAAACCAGGATAAGCTGTTAACATTTGCAACACAGAATCAGGATACTCCAAAAACCCGATCATCAGGATCCTAGTAGACAGACTGGTGGAGCTGGATACACATGACTCCTGCCAATTAGCATGAGAGGCCTTTTCCACACTGAGTAAATGGACCAAACAGTCCTGGTTCATCCCATGTAATAAAGTTTAAACATCACTCATTAATAAAAACCTATGCCTACTACACAACCATATCCTTCTGAGGCTAATGTGTTGCTAATACAATATTCTAAACAACTTAGTTTATTGTGTATTGTATGTTTATGTTTTATATCAGTTAGTTTACTATATCAATTACTGTGGTGTACATCCTATAAGGACTCAATCTTGTTCTCTCACTGAGGACACTTTGTCTCTTCCTGCATGAAGCACAACATTCCTTGTTACTGTAATAAAATCCCTTTGGTCCAATGTACTTGTGTGTGTATGTGTGTGTAGTATTTCATTTTTCTGATTTGTTATCCCCAGCATGTTGTCCAATACTGTTTTTACAGTTTCACAATTGCTTCCAGTAAATACCTCAAAGGCCAACTGCTGTCTTCAGTCTTTATCAGAAGTGTGTTTTCATAGTGAGGGAAGAAGAATTTTTAGCTATCAAAATCAGAAAGCTTTTCCTCTTTTGGATTCTTACATACAGACATTAAATACATTATAACTGAGTCTACAGAAAAGCGTGGTGAATTTAATTAATGGGAATCTCCTCCTCGCTTCAGAGGTTACAGCATGAGCACAGAGAAAGGTACTGTTAATGTAGTTTCTTATTTAAATCAGTGACAAATTGTCCTAAAATTTACATAAGTAAAATAATGTATAACCATCAAGGTTCAAAGCAACATTTTGTGCCGTGGAACTTGGTTTGCATGACTAGAATGAGTTATGGCATTTTTCTGTTATACATACACTATAGAGAGGATGATACTGAGTCAGAGGAGGTCCAGAGGTTGATGTGTGTGTCTGAATTTATGTTCAAGCTCAGTCTCAGAGTAAATGTAAGTGAATGTTTGAGGTGTGACCACAAAAGGCTGAACCCTGATGACTGTGTGTCCACTGGGAAGCTGACGTTCATGGTGAAGTATTTATGGACTGATACAGCCCTTGATGTGAAAATGTTCCTACAGTGTGAAACATTGCTTTAATACCAAAAACAACAAATTGTCCCTTCTTTTTATTATGTCATTATGAAGATGACTCTGGGCCTTTTTAGCACCATCTGGTGAGGAGGTCTACTCCAGTAGTAGCCCACAGCAGGGTCATAGGGGTCAGGGTAGGTTTTGTTTGACTGTCTCCGCGCCGGCCCATCCTCCCAAAGGGCAGCATCTTTGAAGTGGAGCCAGAGAATGAAGATGTTGGATGTTCACTTTTCTTCATGTGCATGCTGTTCTGTGATTGTTTAATTGTGGAGAGTGTGTGAATGTATGTGTGCTCTGTAAAAAAGGTAAAACATCTAAAAGGAAAAGGCTATTGACTGACTCTTGTATAAATGAGTATCATTTTGCTGTTCGAGATGCTGAAGCTGTGGCTTTTTACAGAACAATTAATCTACTCAGCCATCTGGCTATACAGTCTGCAGTTTTGTGTATGAATGTCAACGTATGTTTTATAAGGCTTGCAATATTCTATATCATCTCATTGCTAGCAAATCTCATGAATAAGTTGACCAAAGCGAATAATAAATTGATCCCTCGAACAATTAATGTCTGTGAATCCAGTGCATGCTTAGCTTATTTCTCTTTGCCATAGACATCCATTTTTATCAGTGAGCCACACTGTTGCTCTGGGTGATATATTCCTTGATTACTATGAAAATTGGCGCTGTAGTTTATTGTCAGTCAGCAGTACATGTGTATGAGGTTATGTTCACACAGACAATAGCACTGTGTGAAAAATATCTCAGCCCCCTCATTCATCTGAATGGAGTCTGTGCAGTGACACAGCAGCGGTGCCAATACAAAGGAGTCTGGGAAAATAAATAAATAAAAACACAGTGTCTATGTCCACAAAGGTGCTGCGTTCAATTAAATACCTGCAAATGCATATTCATAATAGATAATGCTTTCAAAAGAGAAGGCTGTGTTTCTGCCATTTATGCCTCGATTATCATGATAAGAACTGTAAAGTCCTTCCTAATAATCTAAACTGCTACGTAGGAGTTTTGACACTGAGAAGCCTCCAAACTCATGGATCAGCCAACACACACTTTGCATTTCATATATGCAGAACTCTTTTCAATGGTCATTAAATCTGGCACTGAAAACAGTCCCAACTAATACAATGTCTAATCTTGTTAGAGTAATGTTAGCTAGTTGGTAATAACATATTTATTTGGCCACTTGAGGGAAGCAGAGACAAGCTGTCAACACAACACTGACATATCACCACCTTTTAAGTTGATGAGGTGAATAAAGAGCTACTTATTTAGACATCTGTCAGACATGGAGCAACATTATCATCCATTTATTTCTGCTCACCTGACATATGCAAGTTCAGTATTCACTCGTTTTTAGCTCTTTTAACATCTACTAACATCTGAGGAAAATATTGGGTTTTTAGCTGCTAAATACTCATCAGCTCAGCTCATCACTAAGTTAGTAAGTAGTAAGTAGACTTATCAGAGATTTATTACTGAAAACAGCTGCCTGCTGGAAACAAAACAAAAGTCAGAGAGTACTGAGAGAAGAACATGAACATATGGTTGGTTTTGGTCATTAATGTGATTTGTTGACTGTAAGAAAAGTATAGAATAACACCAACCGTATGCTTTTGTACAATGAGAAAGATAATTCTGAGAGTAGGATTTAATAAGAGACAATAATAATAAGCGATGATAATAATAAGAGTTGGATTTAAAAGGCAAAAAGTAGAAACTATGAGAGGTTTAAAAACAGTAACTTAATGAAACCCCTGCTGTTATGCACATAAAATAACAATACTAGCAGAAAGCTAGGGATAAGGCTTAGAGGACGAAGACTGACAATCAAATGCGTCACACAGCTGTGGTAAAGTGGATGTCAGTGCAGTCATGGGGGGCCACTATAAGCATGTCACAGCCAATCAGGAAGGTGAAATAAGTGCTGTAAAGTGTTTGGGCAGCAGGGAGCGTTTGTGTCTCTCCACAGCGAGCCCATTATAGCCGTCGAGAACAAGTAGTATTGGCATGATGGAGGTCACAAACACAGGTGGCACTGATCAGATCAGAGGGAGGGAATGATCAAGTAGCCACATGCAAATCAGCTTTTTGTGAATGGATCAGGTAATGACCATGTCTGCTGATGATAGCAGTTGGTTTTCTTACAATTTGTACTTGTTTATGACTCGACTGGAATTTGCTGCCCCTTAACTCTCCCAGTCCTGCCAGTTTACTGAGCAGATGTTGTGTCAAAGATAAAGCTTTAGTTATGAGCCATGGTTAGGTCACTGGGGTCACATATACAATCTGCCTTTGTGTAGAGGAAACGGGCTTCCTCTGGGCCCCTCGAAGCCTCTCAGACCACAGAGGGTTGGGCTAACAGACATGCAACTTTGCTGAGATAGATAGCATTAAGTCTTACACACATGTACTTGTGTCACATTTTTAAACTATTTCAATCAAAGCAATCTCCATGGTAATTTGTTCACAAAAGACAGCACATTTTGTGACATATATTACCTTTGATAAAACATGGACAAAGGTTTCTAATTCAGCTCCGAGGAAATGGCTGTACTGAAAGATCATAAGGTACACAGTATGAATGTACACAAATGGCTGTCATTTCACTTTATTGCCAACGATTTTCCAAAGAAATACTGATAGCAATATTTATGCTAATTTATAATATTTGATGCCTTCTAGGAATCCACTGATGCCAGTATGGTATGAAAAGTCACTTGCTTGAGTCATCCCAGGCAATAAATCAGAGCGATCATTCAGTCACCTTTAATATTTTTCAGGTACATTGTTGAGAGCTGTTACTGTTTCTTGTTGGTACATTCAAGCTGACATGTGAGAGTTGGCTGCTTAAAAGCTTCATTTTTGGAAACACTTGAGGAAATAATAAGTCAATATGGATACACGGAAAAAGATTAACTTAACGGTTAAGTGTTACCAAAAACTCTTGTAAAGTTGTTTGGCAAAAATTACGTTCAAAGTAGTCCCTGTTTTCAGTTTCATTACCATTTGAAATTGTTGATTTTCAAACTACATTGGCAGAAACTACAAGTGATGGCTGCCTGGAGAGTATATATTATAGTAATAAGTATAAGTATAGATTATTTGTGTTTAATGGTCTAACACAGGGTTTTTTTAAAAGTCTGAGACTGTGGGCCTATCCTCAGACAAAGCTTGGAAAAAGGCACCTCTCACGCCCTATTTGTTTACTTGCTTAGTTTTGGGATCATGATTATGTTATTTGATCCCACAGACACTCAACAGTTGAGCCAAGACAGCCCAATATTGCTGTTTGACATAACTTCTGACTACACAAAATACATAAAAGAGGTCTGTCCTAAGGCATTTATTAGTTTCTGACTCTGCAAAAAACAGAAAAAATTCCCAGAAACTACTGTATAGCTAAATTATCTCTTTAATGAAATCACATGTTTAGGTAATTCTACGTGATCTCCTTTTGATAACTAATGTTGTAAGTAATCTAATATTTTGTCACTTCCATTCACTGAGTCTTTCCTGAAACTGTTTGTGGAGGCCTGTCTCCCACTTTTGGCCACTTGGAGAAACAGAAACGGTGAACAAAACACTGGTACATCATTACCATTTAAGTTGATATGGTGAGCAATCAGCTGCTTATTTATACATCCAGCAGTTATGGAGGAAAGTTATCCTTAATTATGAGTTGTGTTTCTTTCCAGCTGATGAACTGAAGTCAAATATTCACTCTCTTTTAGCTCTGTTTTTGGTCTCTACATCCTCCTTTAATCTGTGGACTTCCAGTGGTCCCAACACTCCTTAAAGAAATATATGTCTCTAAATGCACTAAATGCTCCTCTATGCTCATCAGTTAGTGTCTACCTGTGTCTGTTTGATACTGAGCAGATATCATACAGTATGTCTTATAGCTGGGCCAAAAACGACACTATGAGAGTCGTGAGGGTGAACCAGTGAACAGTAAAGTTGAAGTTGAACAGCTGAACAATGAGCTGAACCTCATAAAGCCAAGAGGAGCTGCAGATTAAGGTGATAATTCTCTATAGGTTCCTCACTACAAGGGGCCCCTTTCACATTATCACAGTGTCATTTGCTAGATTGTTATTGCAAAAGTATTGATCAAAGCCACTTTAATATCAGCACACACACACACACACAAGCTCAGTTCAATGGCTGCACTCCGGCTTGTTTCTGCTCTCCTTGTAATGTGTGCTCTTTTACACCCCCTCATGGATTTACAAAGAAAATGATGGTTGAAGAAGGGCGGAGGCTGCCTCTCCAGTTCACACTGACACTAATCCAGTGTCTGTGCGGTGCACGTTGGGAGGGAACGAGCTGCTCACACTTTGGAGCAGAGGGGTCTGCGGTGAACTTCAGCTGTGGCCCTTATCTCCCTGTCATTGTCCCTCCCTTCCTCTCTCTGCTACCCCTCTCCTCATGATTAACCGGACTCATCGCCCTCTACGGTCCGTCGTTTCCTGTTACTTAGTTACCAGTTGCCATGATTTGCCTGGGCCGCTTGTGTTTCCATGGCGACTGTGCCCATTATGTCGTCTCCTGGCTGCCTCTTGGCTGCAAGGTCCCGATGGCCTGCAGCCACCCTGGGCCCTGACCCACAGCTCCCTGCCTTCCCGCCTCATGGTCCCATAAGGCTGTCGGTGTGTGCTCACGTTGCACTGCAGCCCGTCACCATGCCAGACTGGTAAATTCAACTTCTGGCTGGTCGGTGTTGTGGCTGACGGAGCAGACAAAGAGAGAGTTGATTTAATAGACACTAAATATGCAGTCAGCACGCTCCCTGTTGCCTTTACACAGCCACATCCCATCACACATCAACACAACATCTGTATGAAGAGAACACTGTCAGATTTTTCTGAAAGAGAAAGTTCAGCCAAATCACAAAAACAAACGACATAACTCCACCTTTGCCAAGAGAATCAATCACCTGCCACCAATAGATTTTTATGATTACTTATGTATTAAGTCTCATGAAACTTTCTTTCATCTTTATAAGAATCACCAAAAGGAATTTCATTTCTTTATTGAAAATCTAACTGGGTCTATGATGGATTCTTGTAAAGGTTTGGGACTCCACTGCACCACATATATCCCATGTGCTTGATTTGGCCTGTTACGAATTCAATTTAAGCCCTTAAATGTACCCCTGCCTGTCAATGTCATGCAATCAAGGGTTCTGTTTAAAAAATACAGTACATGTTTGGTTGAATGATTATTACAATTTAATGTTCTCAATAAAAATTGCATACATTTGCGACAGTCAGATTGCAAGAAAATACAATTACAGTACAATTTTAAAAAAGCAAAAAATCCAAATGTAGAGATAAATTCCAAATTTAGAGATCATTAATTTAATTTGATCTCCAGAACACGCCACTTGATCATCACGTTTAGAGAGAACATTTGTCATTTACAGGCTAACATGTATGACTGTATTGTTCTATAATTGTACTGCATATATGCTGTATGTATGGATCGCACAGACTTGTATGAGTGGTAAGTGCATGCGGAATTCTTACCTAAACTGGGATTGAGCCAGAAAAATAGTTCCATCACATTACAATGGCTGTGATTTTTATTTGTAAAATCCATTTTGATCTCTTCTGTTGAATTTATTTCCCATACATTAATATTGAATTGTTTTCTAATGAATAGATGTTCTCAATGCAAACTATCAAGATTTGTGGATATACCCCGAGGAACAAGGACAATGTGGAAAGACACATCACTGTTTAGTCTTTAAAATGTAATTTTTCCAATGCTAAAAGTACGAAAAAATTACAAAAATTAAATAATAATTTGTTTCACTTTGATTGTATCTCAAGCAATGATTTTCATGACTAGATACAAGTAGTGGTAAATTGGAAAATATGTTTTCGATGCAATTTGGGTGAACTGACCCCATCTACAAGGAGACCTATTATAACATTAATAAATGTGAGAATATTTCAATCAAAGATGCAAATAATTGGAACAGAAAGGTGATTTACTGATGTGTGGTCTTGTGTGGGACAAGGAGGTGCAGTTTTCAACTCCACCATCAGGAGGCAGTAGTCATCAAATTGTCACTCAGACTTTATCAGTCTCAGAGATCAACACAGGCCTGAACAGGGTATACTTGTCAGCCTAACTGAGTCTGATTCACCGTCACTCCCCCTCACAGTGTGTCTGCCTCTCATACTCTTATTCAGTCTAGCACTCACAGCTTTGGGTCACTGTCTCTCTCTCTCTGTTTACTCTCTATGTCCCCCCGTAAGCTCTGCTGAGGTTGTCGAACCCTCCTGGAAGACAGATTTTGTTTGTTTACGCTACAACTACACGAGAATACTCTTCACAGCGTTATCTGCAGACATCCTCTTTGTTAGCAGTGTAAATATCCCTGAGGAAAAAAGACTCACAGATACCATCAGTGCTGGAATTTAAAGTACATGTACACTATTGTTGTTCTTAAATACAGTTTTGATGTACTTTACTTGAATATATACATGTTATGCTACTTTTCTAAACTTCTCTAAAATATTGTGCTTCTAACTCTGCTACATTTATTTGACAACTGTATGTACTTTGCAGATTAAGATGCTACATGCAAAACGATTGATTCCAAAAATTTGTTTATCCATAACCAGATGCAACATAAAATGCAGCTTTCTCAACAGCTTAATTTTTAGTGATTGGTTGTTTCTTGCCAAAATGCAGCTTGGGAAACGTAGTTATCTACTCCCCTGAAATGTTTACATACACAGATGTGTACCTTACCTTACTGACTTACTTATGTACCTAATTAGGAGAGTTTCCTGCTGATCCAAGCTTTAGAAATGCTCCAACAGTGAGTCTCCTAACATTGTCTATGGGAAAATGAATGAGACTTCTACTTCTTGAACAAATGATTGATACATCTTTAGACTTTAGAAAGTTGCCTCCTGAGCCAAAGAAGTCATTATACAACTTTTTTTCTTAGTCTGAGCAGCACTATCATGACTATTAAAATCATTTGATTGTCCCTTTAAGTAAAGGATCTGAATACTTCTTCCACCACTGGAAATCAAGAACACATGAGTGCAATGTGTAGGATGGAGATGACAGTGTGTGTGAACAGGGAGGTTCATAGCACTCTCAGTTAATCCAGAGGTTAGTGGGGTGCAGGTCAGGGTGTAAGCAGATGGGTGTGACGCTGCTGTCATCAGGCCAGAGTTTTTAAGTGAGGGGCTTTATTTTTGAATGTGGGGTATCTCAGCGTGAGACCGCCCTCGCTGTGGCTCTCCAGGACAGCAGTCGTGCACCTTGTGGTGAAAGGAGAGCGCTCGGTGGGGGATTGTAAGCGCAATTACAGCAGTTTTGGCTCATTAGGAGTGAGGAGGCGTGACCCTGCCTACAGGTCTGACAGCTGAACTGCATGGATGGTGGCACTGAGAGATGATCTCTGCTCAGAGGACAAGGGAGATCGGTGTATTACAAGAGAAATCTGAGTCCTGTTAAATGTAAGAAGAAGAATGGAAGAAGTATTTATATGATAAAGTTAAGTAAAGTGGTGACACCATAATGTAAAATCCTGCATTCAAAATGTACATTAAATAATTACAAGCTAAATGTACTTAAAGTACTCATTAGGCTGAAAATAATCCGTGAGTGTTGTATGATTATATAATGTTATGTGATTATTATTACTGATGCATTTATGTGTACACAGCATTTTAATATTGTAATGTAGGGTCACAGGATAAAAATGACGGTTCACCAAATAATTACATAACAAGATCTGAAGTTCATTTATGTTTTCTTGCTTTTCTCTGCTTTTTTCTTGTGAAATAGTAGATCCTTTCACTTCCTCAGTTTCCTCCTTTAAAAGTGTTTCAAATGTGACAAAGCCAAGCTGGAAAAACCACTGGGTTAAAAAATTACCCGGTTTGATTCTTGATAGCACAGACATGATACTGAGTTAACTTTACCAATTGGTTGGTTTTTTTCTATATTAAATTACTGTTGCTATATTTACCCAATCTAAAATATGGTACAACAGATTTATTAGTTGCACAAAACAGTGTGCTTATGATTTTCAAAAATGCAAAGGAAACACATTATTAACAATCAACTATAACTAGTGAGTTTAATAAGAGAGAGAGCTTCAGTAGATTCTAACAGTTCAGAACCAGTTTAGGTTAATATGTCAACAGGAATATTAAAAATAACACCAACACTACCTCAAAACAACCTGCTGCCTTGAGTGGTTTTCCACCCGCGGCTACTGGTACAGATGTACAGAAAATGGATGGATGGATGGACTGATCATATGTTTTGTATGGAAATATTAGCAAAGCAACAAGTAACTAAAGCTGTCACATAAATGTAGTCAAGAAGAAAGAGCAGTATTTAGATAAAAGAAGTGTAGAAAAGTAGCATAAAATAGCAATACAAGTACTTGTACAAAATTATACTTGAGTTGAGTATACTTGAGTACTTACAGTACTTGAGTAAAGGTATTGAGTTGCTTTGCACCACTGGTTTGGTAAAGAATCTGTGTAGGAAGAATCATTTGCACCTTTTTACAATAATAACAAACCTTTCAGAGTAAGAGCAGTGCTGAGACGTTTCCTCCCCTGAGGCCTGGATGTGGAGCCCTGGAGCTCATCCTGCATGCAGGCCAGTCCTGAGAGGAGACACAGCAGCAGACCAAATGATGAAATGAAATGAAACAACCTGCAGAGGCCTCGACACACACAAACACATGTGCGTTCAGTTTTTTTCTTTATCTCACGAGCTATTCGTCGGGGTGGGGCTTTTTTTTTTTTTGTCCAGCCTGCTGTTGTCTGAGTCAGGATGGAGAGATGAGGACGGGGCATCCCACTCACCCTCTGCACGTCCTGAGACACTGCCGCGCTGCTGTCATGGCAACTGCAGCAGTCACCACCGCCAGCATGGGCCTGTAATGCACAGGCCAGTCACACACACACAATGAGAGCACGACACCACACAGGCACAAAAACTACACATAGGAGACAAATACACATCCTACCTATGTGCAATTTTCCTAATTATTATTATTATTATTATTTATTTGCATTTTTTTTTACTGGGACCAATGTTGCAATATTGAGAATTAAAATCACATCAAGCTTCTCAACTTATTTTTCTCAAATCACTGGTTATTAATAACATGGAAACTATTTGTTAAACTATTTTTATCCACATAGTCTAGTTGCACAATTGTTTTAGGTGACACAGAAGCACTAAAATTGTGGCTGTATGTCACAATAGATCAACACTGTTATATGAGGATATTGTCTTTCTTTTTTTAGGGGAACTATTGTACCCACATTTTTATAATCTTTACATCGATGTATCTGCAAAAAAAGTAAGAAATTGTGTTTCCAGCATGTTCCTCAAACACTGTAAATTCTGCCCCCACCCTCTCTCACCTTCTCCAAATCGGACATTTTCTCTCTGTGTGTCTGGGCAACATGAGCGCATCTTGCAAACTGAAATGAAGCCAGTGATGCAGACATGACAGTGTGTGTTTTTCTTTTTTTTTCACGGGATGGAGAGAGCATATAGTGGCAGAGCATTCAAACAGGTGTGAGGAGGATCCCAGGTGGCGCATGTTGATCGGATATGTGGCCAAACAGGAGCGCATTGTGAGCGTCTTTGCGCGTTTTTTTTTTACAGGTTGAGCAACCCCGCATCCGAAAATAGTGTTGGCTTTTAGAAAGTAGGTCGATAGGAACTGAGAGAGACGTTTGTTTCCGCGCTTTTGTCTGTCTTCTTTGTTGTTTATAGCGAGGACTGTTGGGCTTTTTCGCCCAGCCTCCCCCTTTGGTGAGGCGCCTTTTACGCACAGGTGGGAGACCCCCGCCCGGCGCGCTGGAGGACGGCCCCCCTCTCCGCTCCTCACTGGATGATGTGAGGAAGTGACATTTTTCACTGTTGCGGTTCGGGACAGGACTGCAAACAGGTGTGCTGCCGTCCGGCTCACTTTGGCTGGAGAAAAGAAACCTCAACAAGGGGGAGGCTGCGTCCCGGAACCTGATCCGAGCCTCCAGGACGCACGAGAGGGGAGAGAGGAGCAGAAGAAGGAGGATCAGTTCAAGGGGTTTTTCTTTATTAGCCTGGGCTGTTTGAAGGGTTTAGAGAGGGAGAGAGAGAGAGAGGGAGAGATGGCCACGAAAAAGGCGTGCGTGGATGCGCCCAAGAGGAGCCGGAGTCCGGTGGTGCTGGAGGCGGAGATGTTCAGTGAATTTCAGGACTGGTGTCTCCGGACTTATGGAGACTCTGGTAAGACAAAGACAGTCACCAGGCGAAAATACAACAAAATCATGCAGACACTGTTGCAGAACGACGAGTCGGACGGCGTTTACATCGACAACAGCCACATCAACGCCAAATTCAAATTCTGGGTCAAGTCCAAAGGATTCCAGGTCGGGACCAACGTTTTGGGGGAGCACAACAAAAAGGGAGCTGCAGGGAAACCCGTCCTATATGTCCCGGTCAAGTCTACGGTAAAGCATGCGTGTGTGTGTGTGTGTGTGCGCGCGCGTATATGTGCCGGAGAGAGAGCGTGCGTGCCCGTGCGCACGAGATGTCCCGTCGCCATCTATAAGTTGTCTTTATTTCAGGCTGCACACATGCATCTGTCATATGCATTAAAGGGACAACTTGTGATGCTTTGTGGTCCCGGCCTCGTCCCTCCTCATCCTTCACTTGGTCCACATCCCGACCGGAGCAGCCCTCCTCTCATCCCTTGCTGCCATAGCAACGCCGGTGCCTCCTGGCAGTCGCAGTTGTTAAAAAAAAAGGGGGGGAAAAAGGTGGATCCGACATGAGCATCTCAGCAGAGAGGCTCGGGTCCTGTCAGTTGCACCGTACAAAGCGACACGTAATTGACAACAATTAATTTGATCCGGGCTGATCAGGTGTCCAGATATGAGGATGGATGCTGTGCGCGCACGCGTGGATGCAGCGGCATATTCCCGGGTCGGGTTTGTCACGGTACTCCCATGTGCTCCTCGAGGAGGAGGAGGAGGAGGAGGGGGACCGGAGGGTATTAAGTTAGAAGATGTCAGGTTTCTGCTGCGGGGCTCATCAGGGTTGATTGTCAAAGATTCATCCCAGACATGCGCGCTCACTGTCCCATCCAAACCGAGCAACTCGGACTCGTGCAACATTCATTCATCTTCCTCTGACAGACCAAAGATAGGGTTCACAAATACATGCACAAATATGTATCTCATGTAAATATTATATATCATATAAATATCCCAGTGTTGCAGCCAGTGTGACTCTCTCTGTCTGCACCCCACTTTTCATTGTCCTGGGAAGGATGCGGATCGGCACTCGTTGCTCTGGCAACACCTGAGTGGTCCAGGATGGAGAGCTGCTGCCTCCTCTGCCGCATTTTATTGTGCACCCTCAGAAACTGAGCCCCAGTTTTGCACGGGAAACAAATTTTAAAACCGTATTTGTAGATTTGATTGAGGCTGGCAGCTGTGCGTAAGTGGTGACCACGTGAGGGGCTGTGGCGGAAACAAAAGGGTCCGCACGGGACTGATGGCGACATACGCCCACAGTTGGTGCTCAGACTTCACTTCTGCATGTCTCTGGGTGTGTAATGGAGGTCAGGTCAGCGCATGTCACAATGCACGATACTGAGGCTGTAGGTGCATTAAGGGTTAAAACACATATTGCCATGATAAACGTGTCGATGGTGAACTGTCAGCAGTGTCCCTGTCGCTCTCTTGGTGGGTCTGTGTTTGGTGTCTTGGTGGGTCTCTGTTTGTTGTTCGGGCCTGCTGTGCTTGCAAGGAGACAACCACCATTTTAAATAAGCCCCTTCAGGGAATAATCCCCCCCCACCACCACCCGCCCTGCTGGGACAGACTCTCTCTGTGGACGTCAAAGAGCAGAAACACATTTTCTGTTAACAAAGTAGAGGAGATATTGGCACTGATTAAAGCCTGCACCCTTTGATTTTTGGTTGAATAGCACTGTTCCTCCACAGGTGTTATACCTGTGTGAATGCACAATTTAGATTTAGGCCAACTTACCTTTACAAAACTCCTCTAATCTCCACTCAATATTATGTTTCCCTCTGGGCAAGAGGGCAGGTGTGATCTGTCTCTGCAGGTGCAGATGGTGCCAGAAATGTGATGTTGATTGGCTTTTGTCTGCGGCTTCTTGTCAGTTCTTGTTGAGATACGTTCTTTTATGTCCTCTTGTTCAATTTTGTGTAACATTCTGCAGGTCAGCCTGATTTCTCTGTGAGGCCCATTTAACAGAGCTAAAATAATTATCTGAGGTTACATGGAGAAGTTGAGAATGGCTGAAAAAGTCTATCTTAGTGTTTATTGGAGAAGGAGTGCACATGCTTTGTTCATAAGGCAGGGGGGAAGCCTCCCCCTGACTCAGCTCCACTTGGGAAATTTAAACAACAAACAAAACATCATCCAACACAAGCTGCTTCTAATGATGACTCAGAAGCAAGAAATCAAGCAATTTATATGCATGTGACTATTAGAAAGCATTTTTTCTTGATTCCGTGTTTGCAGGCTTTATAAATAGGCCGTCCTGGGCCAGTGGAAAAGTGACACACGCACACACAATGGTCACTGCCCCCTCATACGGCTGCAGGGTCGGGGGTGTGTCTCTGGAGCTCCAGCATTGGAAGCCCCACTGCAGCTGCTCCCAGGGTGTGCCAAGTTTCTGTATGGGGGCAGGCATGGGGCTAAATGACGGGAGGCTGGGTGGGGGTAGGGATGGATGGTGGCTGATGTGCAGACAGAGAAGGTCTCTTCTGTGTGTCCATGAAGCACACAAGGCGGCTTCAGTGTGTGACGGGACAGAAAGGCAGGGCACAGTATCATAGGCTCAGTGTGGGTGCCTTCTTTCCAAGCCGGACACAGAATTATTTCCTTTCTGTGTTTTCTATCGGTCTCTGTCCTCCAGCCCGTGTCTTCTCTGCACAACTCAGAGCCCTCGCAGTGCTCAGAGAATCCAGCAGCCCTCAGTGTGGAGATGCAACCTCGTTTAGCTCTCATTATGTCCTGATTAGAGGACGCTACAGAGGAGGAGGAGGGGGATAGGACCAGAAACAGACACAGAGATGCACCACAGAATAGCACACTGTGCTAACACAACACTTTCCCGAGACGAAGGGAGTCAGAGTGCAGCCAGTTTCAAAAGGAACGCTTAAACGCCCTGTGCATTTCCTTTCGGCTGACATGAGCATTGTACTGAAAAATTTGAAGTACTGCGAGCTGTTGCTATTTGTTGCCATGCCAACTGAAATCTGTAAATATCTCTGTTCATCTCAACAACAAGGTTTTGGTGGACATGCTCACACACACACACACGCACATACACACACACGAATACATGTAACAGTTCAGAAACATCTTGACATGATGTTTAACAGTGAAAGCTGCATAGTGCTCGCAGGAGGTGCTGTCTTGTGTAAGCCTTCGTATTTGAACTGTTATGATTAGTCCAAAACCATTATTTCTAATCTGTCAGACCAATGTCCAAAATAAATAAATAAATGATAAAATGATTAAGAGTTGATCAACAGAAAATTAACTAGCAACCTAACAGTTATTTTTATAATCCAATTAAACTGTTGATTATTTAGTTGATTAATTATTTGGTCGATAAAAATGGTTCACAGTTTCTTAAAGCGCAAGCTGATGTCTTGTTTTGTCTGGCCAACAGTCCAAAGCCCAAAGATATTCAACTGACAGTCATGAAACACAAAGAATACCAGAAAATATTCACAATTTAAAAAGCCGAAACCAGAAAAAATTGGCAAAGCAATTAATCTTCCATCAGAATAGTTCCAGATTATTTTCTGCCCATCAACTAATCGATTCATCGACTAATCATTGCAGCTCTTTTGGCAACTATTTGGATAATCAAATGATCATTTCAGCCATTTTTCTCAAGCAAACATACAAATATTTTCTTCTTCCAGTTTCTCAGATTTGAGGATTTGCTGCTTTTCTTTGTCTCATATAATAGTAATCTGAATATCTTTTGGGTTTTGATCAAATAAAAAACGAAACTTGGGCTCTAGGAAGAACAGGCATTTTTCAGTATATTTTATCAACAAAAGATTAATTAATTTGTGAATAATAATGGTGCGTTTCTGCCAGGATGGGATCAAATTAACCAGGACTGCCTCAGAAACAGGTTTTCAGAATGGAGGATCTAATCATGCTATCAATTTAGAAAGTAAAGGTTTGTCTCGGGATGTCCTCTCCTCACATAGAAACCACTATTCATAATCTGTCTTGGAAAATTGGCCCTAAATGTTTGTGCCTCACCATCAGCAGGGAAGAGGAACATCATCATTATTATCTGATTAATTAGTCCACATTTCCCCTGAGAGCTCCTCTTTTGTGGAGAAGGCCACAGAGTCAAAAGAATACTGGCCCTATTATTCAACAGCATTTGCATTAATGCTAGTTTTGCATAGAGGATCTCCACTGCTTTTGTCCGGTGGGTTTTTTTGTTTCAGTACTCTCTGGCAGTGCTTATTAGGGGCAACACATGGGCTCACACTCATGAGTTCAAATGGCAAATGCTCCCCGCCCGAAACCAGAATCACCTCATCTCATTTGTCATCAGTCCCAGATGGACTGACGCAGAATTTACCTGTGCATGTGTGGAGGCTATCTGACTCGTTCATCAAGTGATTAAAGGTGGAGGTGTGTCTTTTTGAGGCTACACTTTTTTGTCTATATGTGGTCATTTCAGAGATCGCTATGTTACTGTGACTTACTGTAAATGGGCAATGAAATCCATAATGCACGTATGTGGTAATTGTGTGTGTGTGTTCGTACAAAGAGGGGGTCGCTGATCGCATGCTCTGTGTTTCCTCCCTTCAGCACCCTCTCTGTTGCCATGGAGAGACCGTTCTTTGCTTTCCCATAGGAGGAGAAATTAACACCATTTTTAACTGGCCCGGGGGCCTCCCCCCTGTGTGGGAGATAGTCTGAGTTCTTCTCCACACACACACTCACATACACACACACACACACACAGAAAGAGTCTTTAAGACGACAATAATCTTCCTACCACACCGCTACTGTCATTTTTAATACCTTTGCAAGGCTAACATTTAACAAAGTGGGACAGTATGATAATAGGCTGGAAATGGTGAAATGGACTCTGTGATGTGATGATGTATGTGCGAGTCATTTACATTTTGAGTCAGTGACTGGAACGTCAACAGTGCCAGCCTGCCAGGCCGGTGGGACCGTCTGTGTCTCCGGCTCGGTGGGATATTGGGGATGTCACACACTCTATCAAATAATGTTCATCTTGGAAGCAGCCGAGAGAGAAACATACACACACACTGAGACGTCAGACAGAGGGGTAGAGCTCAGTGCACCTAATGTGGATTTAATGACAAGGGCTCTATAATTGAGGCAGAGAGGAGAGAGGAGGACTGTGAAAAGCAATAGAAGAGGATGGTTTTATAAAAAAAATTGTGGAGGTAATAGTCTGTTTTAGCCCAGGCTTTTGTCACGTGAACCTCTATCTTGCACTGTCTTCCTCTTGGAGCGCGCGCACACACACACACACACACACACACACGAGAAACAAGCATTGTTCCATTTATGTGTCCATTAGTCAGTTGATAGATTTACAGAGGGGAGATGGGGCTTTAAAAGATGACCTGTTGTCACATCTGCAGTGAGATAATCTGAGTCATGAGTACTGTTGACACAGCCGTCTTTACTCCCTGCTTGCTGGGTACACACACACACACACACACACCTGCAGAAAGTACCTGAGCATCACTGCTGCCCCAACTTAAGCTACTTATAGTGCAGCCACCTTACAAAATAAAACGCCACCCTCATGTACGTGCTTGCACCTTGGTTTGACTTTTAGAGTTGCATTTTTATCCATTCACCCATGGAGCTCATTTCTTGTGTGATGCATCTCTTCTGTCTTTGCCGCCCTGTCTTTGTGACCCAGCTGCTTCCCTTGAACCCCTCCTCCCCTCCTCCACCACCTCCTCCTCCTCCTCCTGACCTGACTGTGTGCAGGACTGCTCCTCTCTCCCCTCAGTGACTCTCTGCCACAATGTGTGTGTGTGTGTGTGTGTGTGTGTGTGTGTGTATGTGTGTGTATGTGTGTGTATATGTGTGACTGCCAGCGGGGGTGGGGGCAGCCGACTCAACCCCTCCAGTCTCCTAGCAACAGAGGCGGTTTTGGTGTGGGACAGGGAGAGTGAGCAGGGGATGGGGGCTGGTTGTTGTACAGTGGCTGGGGGAGAGCAAAGTCCTACAGGATTAGAAAGATAGAGAGAAGAAGGAAAGGGGAAGAAGGAGGGCAAGAGTTTTTCTGCGGTGTTGTTGGCGATTAGGGATGCTGACATGTCTCCTTTGCTCTTTAAAACGACATGCTGCTGATGAGACCAAATATCTACAGCACTGTTCAACAGCTGTTCTCCTCTGAGATGCTTCGGCTACGAGCTCTGCCCGGTAGACATGTACTGCACTTAAACACACATGGCACGCACTAACACACACACACACACACACACACACTCTAAGCATGTTGTGTTCAGAGGTGAATATTTAACTCCCTGTTGACTTGTGTTTGGAAACTAAAGAGCTTTATCGGTGCAGAGGAGCCCAAAAAGACCTTCAGGTAGCAGGACTGACGTGGTGGCTAGTGATATTGAAATAATAATATAGTGAAATGCAGTCTTGCCTGCAAGTTCTTACATGAGGAGTAGCAGTACACAAAAGTAGAGCTACATTAATAGATTAATAAAATAATCAGCAGCTATTTTTTTATAAATTATCATCAATTTTCAAGCAAAAATGAAAAACATTCCCTAGTTCCAGCTTCTCAAATGTGAAGATTTGCTGTATTTTGGTTTTATATCACTGCAAACCGAATATCCATCTGAAAATAATCAGCATTGAAAATAGTAGTTACAGCTCTGCACAAAAGCACTGCAGATGCTGGTCTTAGATTCAGACTTGAGCAGAATTAGCCGAGCTTACGATCAGGTCTTAGACTAATGGGTTGCAATATTATGCATGTGTGTGTGTTTTTAGGTTGTATTTCAGGTGGGAAAATTTGTTCCCAGCTGAATATCTGAATGTGCATGTTGGATATTTGGTTGGGGTAGAATTCACCAGCGGATGCAGCCGCCGTGTGGGTGCACTGCACACCCCACTGTGGTATGAGATTATCTAAATCCAGTGTGAATGGACCTGACACCATTGTCCCAAGCAGCAGCAGCAGCGGTGGCAGCAGTGGTAGTGATTGTGATGATGTCACCAGGGGAATGATGATGATACCTCCAAGTGCGATAGATTACAGCTGTGATGATGAGGTGGAGGATCGCTATTATTTCATTTATTATCATTACATTTAGCCCATGCTGACAGGGGAGAGTGGCTAGAGAGAGAAGGAGGGAGGGAGGGAGGAAGGAGGGAGGGCCGGATTAAAACAAACCCGCTCTGTGAGCTGGTTTTAGTTGCCATGGCAACGATCATTACCTCGCACTTGGGAGAGCAGGATCGAGGAGAGGGGGGGAAGAAAGGAAGAAAGAAGGATGGGACGGAGGTAGGGGATGAAGACATGGAGGCAGGAGAGACGGGACACAGTTTGGTGGAAAAACGAGAAATGTCTGATACCAGGAAGTGTGCAGAAATGTCAAGGAGAGGAGGGAGGAAAGAAAAAATAGTGTGACTCCTCAATGCCAGGGGGACAACTTTTTGAACTCCGGACCCTCCTCTCAGTCGAACAAGAAAAGAGATCACTCCCCACCTAGAACCCAATCTCTAGAAAATGTCAGAGCTTGTCTCATATCAGTGTGGAAGAGGTGGACTCATGAAAAAAAACCTAATTAAATGCTCAAATCCATTTTTTATGCTTGCTTAGGCACTTTAAAATATCAGCAGGTGCAGAAATCTAAAGATAAGACCTGGTGGAAAATGCAAAGTGTTGGCTATATGGTAAGGAGGGGATGAGAGGAGGAAATTATGGAGGCAGAAAGGAGAGGAAAAGCCCCATGTGGTGCTGCGAATGGAGGCAGTTGTCCTGGTGGTCCCACTTGTATGGCATGTCATGTGACCCTTTGCCCAGCACACCTGCCCGGGAGAAATCAGTTTCTATGGTGACAGGGTCAGCAGCACAGGCACCAGAGGTGGAGGTAGGAGGGACTGTTGGTCCTGTACAGAGTCTCTGTGCTGTTATTTTTAAACATTGCAGAGATGAGGCGATGGCCGGGCCGAGACTTCTCCACATGAGAGACAAATGTAAAGAATGGCTGGTGGAGGAGGGCTGGACAAAACAAAAGGGGCTCTTTCAAATTGTATTTTCAGGACACCTTGTGCGTGACTGTCTGTAACCACATGACCCATGACTCATGTGCCTTAAAGACCCTTCTTACGTCACATGCATGTAGGAATCTCCATTTGCAGCTATAATATCAGAGATGCCCCGCTGTAGATCACACACACATGTCATCGGTGTCAGCCTGAGGTGAGACATTAAACTCCTGTCTCTGTCTGTGTTTCAGTGTTCAGATGGAAATTCGGCCCAAGACAACTCATCCCTGAAGCGTGTGGCTGTGGTGGAAGACTTCTTTGACATCATCTATGCCATGCATGTGGAAATGGGCGCCGACCCCGGCAGAGCCCCCAAACATGCAGGCCAAAAGAAGACTTACAAAGCGGTGGGTACATCCAAACATTGCACCTGCAGGTTGCCTTCTCATCACTTTATACTTGTGGACATTGAATATGTTAACAGTGAAGACAATATAACCCTCTTAATATGGTCAAGTCTGTAGTCTGACTTGATGTAGTCTGCTTTTTGTTACATGGATGGATTCTGGACAAAGACCTTGCATCAATAAAAACATTTTTTTGGAAGTGCGCAAATTACAGCATGCCGACAACACCAGAGTGGGATTATTTTATTTGGAAAAAATGAGCCCAAAGTGAGGCCACTATTCTTTTCAGGGGACCAGAACTTCTGAACGCCCCTGATGAACTACTTTGTTTCTGTGAAAGACAATAGGCTACTTCTCAGTTCTGGCAACAGAATATATCATTTTTAGCATCAGGAGTTACCAAGGGAACTACTAACCACCTTTGCCAGGAAAACAAAGTGCTTGTGGATGTTTCAGGAACAAAGCCAGTACATGAGTTTAAGCTGCAAACTGAGGTGTGGTATTGGGTTGGGTGTGGTGTCCTGACAAAACCAGGGTCTTTGTATGCAGCCATAGTGCAGTGTTGGGGGGGTTAAGCAGGACTTTGGTATCCCTCCTCTCCTCCCTCCCACCCCCCAGGATCAAAAAAAAAATCATAGAGCCAATTCCTCCTGCCCTGTAGAGAGGTCCTGTCACGTCTCATAGAGTGTACCCTTTTGAGGAGGCAGCATCAGTGGGGCAGGGCATAATATGGAACTGTCACTGTGGCCTTCTGGGAGGTGCACGCTCCTCTGGGTGGCCTTTCCCTCTCAGCTGCCTCAAGGGGCCAGGAGGGGGTGTGTGTGTGTGTGTGTGTGTGTGTGTGTGTGTGTGTGTGTGTGTGTGTGTGTGTGTGTGTGGGTGGGTGGGTGGGTGCGGGGGCAAAGGGGCTGCTGTGGCAGTGGTGATGGTGGTGATGGTGGGCCGGTGGGGGTGGGCACCCCCCACTGTCTCTCCATGGTCACGTGAAGGTCGCATTTTACAGGGAAACGCCAGAGGGGGTGAGGAGGGGAGGGTGGCATGGCAGTGGAGACAAACAGAGGAGGAAGGCTGAGTACAAGAGAGAGGTGGAGATATGAGTCAACTGCACCTGAGAGAGCAGGAAGAGGAATGGAAACGATGACAAACACCACTTGTGTTTTAGAGTATCAAAGCAGAAATATGCACAGGGCTGCAGCTGGAATTAGGCCATCTGAAGGCATGAGAGATTGCCTAGAGGGAGGATTCCTCCTCATGCCACATTGAGATAACACATAGTCACTGACCTCAAACTTTCACACATGCACACTACAAAAAAACCCCACCTGCACACATTTTGTGCTCAGCCATATCTGCTGCTTTTTTTTTTTTGCCATAACCCAGTCTCCTCTGCTCACTCCCCCTGCACAGATAGCAGAGACCTATGCCTTCCTGCCTAGAGAGGCGGTGACTCGGTTCCTAATGAGCTGTGGAGAGTGTCAGAAGAGGATGCACATCAACCCCAGCACTGCAGAGTTCAAAGGTAATGGCACACATCCGACCTGTGTATGGCTCGCTAATTTTGGAGACATCATTAACTGATATGGTATTTTTGAGTTTAACCTTTAAGACCGGATAATTCTTAGATCCTTTGACACATTGACATGGAAAAGGGTTAATTACTATGTAGCAATGCTTGCTGAGACGATATAAACTAAGCAGTCTTCTACTACAACAGCCAGACATGAATGTGGTAGGATAATTCAATCACAAGGTTCATAGATATGTTCATTTGGCTGATCAAATAAGCTAGAGGTGTTCAGTTTTTAGTTGACTCTGAATTACAGACATGATGAGTTCTCCATGGTCCTGTCAGACACTAAATATGAGCCGATCTGATCGTAGGTGTTTGTACTTTGAAGAGTTTTTGAATCAAACTCTCATTAATAAAACATATTGTTTATATCCATCACTGACATGATGTAACAAAGACTCAAGAGGCCCCACATCTCTGAGACTGTACAGACCCACTAAAATGATCACAGAATCCCTCTAGTGGCCAGTGAGGAGACTGCAGACTGATCTCAGCCACATTGTTTGATTTCAGGTGACACAAACAGTCGAGGCTCCTGTTTGGATTTCAATCTTTGACAGGATGTTGCAGCAATTCTGTCTAAAGAATTTGACTGTATGATTAGCTTACAGAACCTATTTACTAAAGGATTCAGCAAACAAAGAAAAGAAAATGAATTGTGTTGGTGTTGTATTCATTGGTACACTGTTCACTTTGATTTGTAATCTTTATACTTGGAGCTATTATAGAGCAAAGTATACCAGAGTTATTACAGTTTGTCCCACAGTTTTGTCAAAAATGGCTTCTTCTCCAAGTCAGTAACACAGTCAAATATGAACACAGACATGATTCACATATCTTTGATTCAGTGTGATTTATAGAAAGAATTATGTATAGTTTTATCTGATGTCCATTCTGGATAAATGTCCATAAATCTGCTTAGTAATCATAGAGAAAAGATCCTCCTAAAACTCCAGAACTAAGAATTATCATGTTTTAAAGTTTTCAGTAATAGTTGTGTGTAAAACCATGGGTACATTACAAACAGGAGTTGGTAATAGCTAATTTGGCATAATTTTAATGATACTAATTAAAAGCATGGAGGTGAGGGGTGATGCAGATGTCTTGATTTTGTCTGAGGGGGGTCAGATATATCGATATACAGATTTTTGTTCCACCTTACAACTTCACAAATCCAATTATAAAATCACTGTGGAATCAAATCTGACCCAGACAATTACAATATTACATACCACCATATAGTATTATCATTATATAATATTGTGCAGGGGTTTATACTTCATGTATCGTTCCCTTTCAATGTTGAATTATTATACTATATTAATAAAATAATATCAAGTAAAGTATCTAAAACTGTACTCAAACACAGTACTTGAGTCAATGTACATAATTCATGAAGATTTGTTTCAGACTATTTTTCTTTTGTCATTAGTGTATTTTTTTTTTTTTTTTTCTTTCTTTGTCAGAAAATGACAGACCAACCTCTCTGGTCCCAGACCTCATTGATTACAACATGCCTCTTACTGCCACCTACCTGAAACAAATGAAACTGCAGTGCATGACTGCCACTGAGAGGGTGAGTACCTTTCTCTGTTCCCTGTGCAAGTGAATGTTTGTGAAGCATGGGCACACATACAATGTGTCCTGATTGATTAGTTAGAAAATCAGCCACTGTTAAGATCTCCTGTTCACTACAATTGTATTTGTATTGACTGCACAAATCCTCTGGTTATTTTTTTGTCCCGTCTCATTGAGGTTATAGGGAGAATGGCTTTGTGCACACACAATAAGACACCCTTCATCTTAACTTTTAGTTCAGTATTAAAGAGTCAGATCAGTCCTGCTGGGAGGAGGAGCTCTGTGTGAAATGAGGATTAGTGAATCTGTGCAGGGTGACGTCATGCGTGAGACCCCTCCCATGTGTGGCTGTGACAGCAACACTCACAAACCACTGTCACTAAAGTGCAGGGAGCAGCACTTGATGATGATAATGTCGACCTCACTCTCGCATAATTAGGATTATCCGGAACAATGACCCAGACTGTGATTTGCGGGTGAGTACAAATTAACAAATGCTCAGACTACTGGCCGCATCTGTGTGCAGACTGACAATGAGCAGGCCAATAATTTAATAATTAACCATCACATAGGGTTATTTCACTGTTGTAGGAAGCTTGTAGTAATTTGTTCCACATCTCAGCTGCACTGGATTAAAGAACAGTTCAAGGCAGCAGGTTTGTTCTGTTGACAAAAGCAGAGCATTTGTGAATGTGTATCTAGTCTGCTGCAGCAGTCACCTCTCAACTGTTTGCATGTTGTTCTGCAGAACTTCTTCTTGTCTTTGGCTTGTGGTGAAGAAATTAACTACATTCATTCTGTTAAAACATTCTCACTGTCACAGGCCTCAGTATAGCCATTTAGGTTAGATACAGGCCTAATTATAAAAACAACACAAAAATAGGGCTGCGACTAGTGATTATTGATCCTTAAATTATCAGAAAATAGTGACAAAATGCCAATCAAAGTGACATCCCTAGATTTCTTGTTTTGTCTGTACAATAACCCCAAACCCAAAGATTTTTAGTTTACTATCACATATAAGACAAATTGAGGAGCTTGAGCCACTGAACGTTTGGCATTTTTGCTTGAAAAATTACGAAGTTGGTGAAGAGATTTTTGAAATAGTTGTAGATTGGTTTTTTTTTGTTGTTGTTGATACTAATTGTTTCAGTTATATATAAAATTATCTCCATAATGGGAGATTTTAATTACACTAAAATTTGTCTTAAAGTCTGAAGATATATTTCATGTTGTGTATGTTATGTGTGTAAATGCCACCAAGTGCTTCATCTTTATTCTTTGAAAACATGCACCTGATCTCAGTTTCAAAAGCAAAGTCCCACATTTTATCCTAAAACATTAATGATGCTACATTTCCAACTACTTAGAAACTGTAATTAGAGACTCTTTCCTCTTTCTCTGTCTCTTTATTGCTCACTTGGTACCTAATGGAGCTGTCACTGAGCATTTTGGTCCTCCTCAAAACCCCTCACAGAGTGACGGATGCATATTCCCAGGAGTTTAGGCCTATTTGTGTGCTCGTACGGGGGGAATGATGAGATGACGAGATGTATTTCTGCTCTGTTTCCATCACACACTCGTGGTTTTGCCCCCTCCTGCTAGCTGACACATGATGGCATGCACGCAGGCCAGAGAGAAGTCACCATTTCTGTTAGCATGAAGCGAACTGGCCTTGCTCTGAAATGTGCTCATTGCTGCTCAGCAGATATGATTTCTGGAGTTTAAAGCCAAAGCTCAGCCTTTGAATTGTTTGTGAGATTATTCGCCTCTCCTTTGCTAATCCTTACCCCCATGGTTTACTCATACTTGTGTTATGCTACAACAAGCATCTTTAGGGTCTCTGTGTAACAGAGTTAAAAATAGCAACGCTCCAAGAAACATATTATTTAACAGGGACGCTCCTGTTTTTTTTTCTGCTGCCAGACTCCAGCATGCTTCATTAAGACTTAAATAAAGAAACTGTCCATTAAAGGGTAGGTTACATCCATAAATATACATTGAAAACATTATTAGTTGCTGTAATTCCTGCCAGAGCCAAAATCCAAAGTTCTCATTTTGTGCATCTAAAGCTCAGATGAAGCTAGAAGGACACAAAGGCATGTCAGTATTATTTTAAGATAAACTTAAAATATATTTATGGGATGGAGGGGAAACTTGGATGTTGCTGTCAAAAGTGTGAGGATCTTTGTCCTGACACTCTTCTCATCCCTGTCTCACTGTCTCTTTCTCTCCTGCTGTCTCCCTTCAGGATGACAGTTCGGTGAGCAGCGAGGACATGAACAGTGCTGAGCCCACATGGGTCCCAGCTGAGCAGCCCCCAGTGCCTGAGCCCAGTCCACCTAACGGAGAGAGAGTCAGCAACCCAACAGCCACAGTTAAAGAAGAGGATGGTAAGATATGACTAACTGTTCACTAACAGTCAGTGGTTGCTATTGACATGATGTGGTTCATGTTTTAGATTTATTTACATCTGGAGTTTGGATATAAACTCACTGCACATGAAGGGTACAGATTGGTGTTATGCAGGAAACAGCTTGCCTCGTTCTTAGTGGACTAATCCAAATAAATCCACTCTTACAGGGGGTGGGACACCACCGCAGCCCCATCCATTGTGCACCCCTCTCTCGCAGGGTACTGGGCTTAGAGAAGTAGGACAAAGGCAGATATTAACCTTCACAGATTAGAAAACGCCATTGAAAAGACTGAAAATAGAGCAAATCATTGAAAGGGAGAATTACTCTGTTCCATTGAACATAGGTGTGTACAGAACATGTGTAAAAAAAAACTGTAATTTGCGCACACCAGAAAGTGAAGACTCCCTTCTCCTGTCAGTCCCTCCTCAAACTCATCTCTTTCCCTCTTCCCTCTTCTTCTGTTAAAACTTCTAAGATTTCCCCCTTTTGCCCTAACTTTTATTTATCCTGACAGTTGACCCCAATACACAGTTTCAGAAAGCACAGCATGAGGCAGGAAGTCCCATCCCCCTGTAGTTACACACCCACTCTGTTGTTACTCCAGACAGAAATAGTTCCTATTGTAGTAAACAAGCCCACGTTTATGCTAAATGATGACAAACATCCGCACAGCTCATCTCTGTATCCGCGTCTTCGCCCTGTCGTTCCTCCCCTTCTGCCAGATGACGACTCCTCAGAGAGCGGCAGTGCCAACGGGCTGCCAGCCCTGACCTCCCCGGAGGTGCTGGCTGTGGGTGGGACCCCCCCAGATGGTGGGGCCCCTTACGGGGAGGTGACAGAGAATGGGTTGAGTGCTCCACTGGACTTCAGCACCACCTCACCCTCATCCTCCTCAGAGGATCAGCAGCCGGTCAATCTGAGCGACAGACTGCTGCCTGCGGGGAGCTCGCCGCCAAACTCTTTCCCTGCAGACCCCAACAGGAAGTACCCCATCAAAACAGAGTACACCAACAAGGTAAGACACTTAATTTGATTAATCAGAACTTCAAATACATGATGCTTCATCTTTCCCATGTGGTCCAAACATTGTCTTTCAGGAAAACTGTTATTGTGTCTGTGTAATCTCTAAAAATGGTAATTCTGTGTCTTCCTGTGTGTTTCTAGTCCCCTCCTTACAGCTCAGGAAGCTATGACTCTGTGAAAACTGAACTGAGCATGAGCGCAGAGGACATGACCTCTGGTCGGGCGCAAATAATTGACGACGACGACGACGATCATGACGACCATGATGACAGTGACAAGATCAATGACGCTGAGGGAATGGACCCTGAGAGACTTAAAGCCTTCAATGTAAGTAACCTGCCTCAATGTGGCAGCTGAATTAAATTCATATAGACTGAATACAGTGCTTATGTGTGTTCCTATGTTCTTATCTGTGGCTCTCCACTACTGATGGATATCAGTCGGCCTTGTAGATATTGACATTTTAAAGATGAGGAAAATTTTTCATATCCTAATATAGCTAAGTATCTTATATTCACTATTTATTCTGTGAAGATCTCTATCTGTGCATTTCTGAGTCTAATAGCATCATAGAGCTGTAGAGTTGCAAAAATGGAAACAAGTATTGTCCTGAATATGAGCAATGATTCCATCGCTCCTGTTTTCATCACCTCCCCCTCCCTCTTTATCTTCCCTTCTCCACTCTACCTCCATGCTCCCCCATCCCCTGCCTTCCCTTCTCTCTCTTTTGTTTTCAACTCTCACACCCCTGTCTCTCCACCCTGCACCCCCACTCCATTTTTCTGCTCTACATCCCCTCTCTCTCCCCTCCCCCTCTCTCTGTCTCTGTCAGATGTTTGTGCGTCTGTTCGTGGATGAGAATCTGGACCGCATGGTGCCCATCTCCAAACAGCCTAAGGAGAAGATCCAGGCCATCATTGAGTCCTGTAGCCGCCAGTTCCCAGAGTTCCAAGAGCGCTCCCGCAAGCGCATCCGCACCTACCTCAAATCCTGTCGCCGCATGAAAAAAGGCGGTTTTGAGGTACAAAGGACCCCAGTTAAAATGTTGTAAAGTAATAAATGCGGTGTTTCTCATTCATAATGTGCAAACGTCTCACTGACCCTTGCTGCCAGATACGACCAACACCTCCTCACCTCACCTCTGCCATGGCTGAGAACATCCTCGCTGCTGCCTGTGACAGTGAAACCCGAAATGCTGCCAAGAGGATGCGGCTCGATGTGTACCAAGCGACGGTAAATGTCTTGGCAGTTGGTGTTTGTGAATTTGCCCAGCAGGGATTCGGGAATGTGCCGGGATGGCCACACATCATTAACACCACAATGCACAACGCGTATATATACGACAATATTCTGCCCAAATTGAAAACATTTAATTTCTGATAGGATGAGCCCACCTCTGCTGACAAGCCCAACTCGAGGGACCCGGCCTCGGTGGCCCCGTCAGGGTTCTCAATCTCCAGCGCAGCTTTTGCCCAAGACCAGCTCTACACCAATGGAGGCCTCAACTACAGCCTGCGGGGATATGGGACAGTCGGCAGCAACCAGCAGAACTCTGGAGCTGCACAAACCAATGGTGAGGAGCTTCTGCCAGTCCAGCTCAACCAGATAATGTGGCTTTTTAATGCTGTGTTTTTAAAAGAAAAAAGGATATTCAAAACACCACTCATGTACTTTAAGGGTTAACTTAGTCTCCACCTTGATACAATATAGGTGAATTTAACTTCATTTGTGGTACTCACAGCACTGAAAACATTTTTAAAAAATGAACAGCATCATGTCTTTGCAGAAATAATGTACCTGCTACTCTGGATGCTCCAAGACCATGCAGCTGACCTTTTCTTCAGCAGAAAGTATTTCCATTGAAAGTTGTTCAAAGAGATGTCAGTGGATTATACAAAACATCAGGGACATTGTTTTTAAAAAAAGGATTTGCAGGATAATTTTTGCCACAGTATGTTGACTTGTCTGGTCCAGACTGAAATATTTCAACAGCTATTGGAAGGATTGCCATGAAATTTTGTACAGATGTTCATAGTGCAGAGAGAGTGAATCCTGATGACTTCTGTGATCCTCTGACTTTTCCTCCAGCACCACAAGCAGGTCAAAATTTTGCAGTTATTCAGTAAAATATCTGACCATGTACGACATGGGCTGGTAATAAATTTCGAACAGACATCCAAGGTTCCCAGATGATGTATCCATCTGACTTGAGGGATTCCTTAACTTATCTTATAATTTGTATTCTAAACTTTTTCTGATACTTCCCATAAGCCTCATCTGCACTTGGTGTTTGTCACTAATTAGCAAATGTTACCATCTGAAGGTACTGCTTTGTTTTAGTAGAGCCTTAGATACTGATGGAAGCAAGCCAGAAAATTTGATTTTGAAGTTTTTTTCTTAAATCTGCAATGTTTGATAATTCAGCATGCATGAATCTTTTTTTCTTCAGCATATTGGGCACCTCATTGATGCGTGTCTAAAATACAAGATTAGTCATAATTGCATAGTTTGATATCTCAACCTAAAAAGATTTCTCAGGGTAAGAATGCTTCCTGACCCTATTTCCTGTTCCCTGATGCGTCTCCTGTACTGTATGTTTTTCTTCTTTTCTTAAATCATCATCGTTGTGTCCACAGGTCCCACAGATCTGAGTATGAAGTCCGTAGGTCCAAACTCCTCATCCTCCAGCTCCAACAGTCACGGTCAGGGAGGTGGCGGTGGTGGAGCTTCGGCTCAGCTCAGCCCCCCAGAGGTCACAGCAGTGAGGCAGCTCATCGCAGGATACCGGGAGTCTGCTGCCTTCCTGCTGCGCTCAGCAGACGAGCTGGAAAACCTGATCCTGCAGCAGAACTGAGTCCCGGCCAAACCATGGCACGACCCTCTCCTTAGCCTGTCCGTCTCTGTCGCTCTCAGTCACACATATTTGGGCAGACTTGCATACAAAGACACAAAAGTACACAAGTGATACTGCAGTGCACAGTGGGTCCTGTAGGTATGGTACCTTTTCTTATTCCCACATGTTTATGTATTTGGATGGGCCAGAACATATCACAGGCTGAAAATGTTTATTTATGCATTTGGTTCACTTTGACCTTAGTGCCCTGTTATCTGTAGCCATTCATCCCATTCAGTTCATTTTACCACCTCAACCTCCATTCGTCTCAGGAAGCGATGATCTATGTGAAAAAATGACCTGCACTGGTACACAGGTGAGTACCAGAGGCGTTAACCTTAAATTAGCTGTGACCACAATTCCACACTGGCTCATCTGTGCAGATGTTTGGACAAATTAATGGTTAAATAGCAGTGATTTACTGTCATTACCTTATTTCTATATTTACGCAAATGTAAAATATGCTGTACAGAGGCACGATTTGATTGGGTCGTCTGGGTCAAGTCATTTCTAAATATAACTCACTCCAAATTCACTTCTGCATTGCTTTCACCATAGATAAATCGCTGCTAAATTCACTGACCTATTAACCTCAACAGCTACTGAATGACATACTGACTCACATATAGGTAAAATAAATAAATAAATAGAACACATAGAGAAAGGAAAAGAGAAACAGGACAGTGTTCGATAGTTTTCACCTGTAAATTTCGACCAACAGATCCGCCAAGTCACCTGGTCTGAACTATACCTCGGTCCTGCTCTGTTTGAGTGGTTTCCAGATATTTTGGCATGTGGTTACTGGGGGACAAAGACTCATTACCCAGCATGACTTCATTTTTAGTTATTTTATTATGAATATTTCTATCATGGGCAATTTCTCATTACTTAAGAAGGAAGGAGGCTTTTAAGAAGCATGGGTATGCAAATTGAGGTCACAGACACCTGTCAGGGAAAAAAGGAGATTAATATATTGTTTAGACTCTTGGTTTTATAACCAGTGCTACTGGAAAAGTAGAAAAAGGTGCAATATTGAAGATAATCAGTACTGGTGTGCTTGCTGAAATGACTCTGACAGACTTGCTGAAGCTTTTAAAGGCAAAAAGGGGAGAACTTTACCACAACCTCCTCCTGCTGTAACTGTCACGTAAAAAAAAAAAAGAAGTGATATCCCACGCAGCATTGTAGCCAATTTCAATGTTGTTGTTTGTTGTGAATACTGATCTTTCTCTCTAACCTCATAACTGAGGCACTTTCATGTATTGGGATCAGTCATCCATAGTGATAAAAGGAAATGGGACCTGGCAGAAAAATGAGACTTAATGTTGCACGTCTTTTTTACTTTCAAGTGAATTTGGGGTTATTTTGTGATGGAATTGTTCTGTGAGTATTTTTTAAGTTAAAACGGGCACATTGAGCTCACATGCATCCATTGCTGCAGCGGTATCGGCCTAACATCCATATGGCTTTACTGGATGCAGCGTGAGTGTGTGTGGGCTGCTCAGACAAAAAAAAAAATTCCGTCCATCCGTCCATCTGTCTCATCCAATCTGACCTCAGCTGTGTCAAACCTTCATCTCCACTCATTAGTATCATGTCTGAAAAGAAGCAAGAGACAATCTTTGAAAAAGATGTAATCACACCACAGTTTACTCTCCCAGCTTTCTGCTATGGTGTGTGTGTGTGTGTGTGTGTGTGTGTGTGTGTGTGTGTGTGTATGTGGTCTGAGGGCACACAAGAGTACTCAAATCAGATCTAGAGCACAGTCTCACAACAGACACTTTTAATGGTGAGTCACTCAGCACAAAAAACAGTCGAACAGTCGTGTACGTGTGTGTATGCAGTGTTTTTATTATTTTGTTGATGTAAGTGTTGCTGTTGACAGTATGTTGATTTTCTGTTTGTGTATAAGTGGAGTGACCCAGTTTGTACTACATCAATCTGTGAAGATTTAATTCAGTCAGCTGAAACATTCCAAACAAGGACAATGACTCTTCAAGCAGCCAAAAGTGGCTTGCACCTTATTGATTTGTCAAAGTTTAGAGAGATATATTTCTGTATTTATCAAAAATCTATCAAATTTATCAGTTATTTATCATGAATCTGTCTATTTCAGTGTCATTCATGAAGATTTCACCACCACCTGGTCGGTTTAGAGTTGGATTTACATGCGAAATGCCAGTTTTACATTTTATTACCATGTCATGATTGGGCTGAGTTACATTTACATTTAAATTCTATTATCTATTGCAAGTCTGGAAGCACTTTATAGCTCAGGATTAAGGTAATATAACACAGTGATGAGTGTGTCTTTACCTCATTTGGAATATCAGCTTTGGTTCAAACATATTTGGAACTGATTAACAAAGGACAGTTTGACACGACTCAATCAGAAGCAGCTTAATCTGCTTTATTGAAGATTAGGAAAAAGGAAACCGCTCCTTTTTGAAAACTTTATTGGAGCTCAGTTTGAACTCATCAGTTTGCATAGTCCATCTGAGGGGTGTTTCATAAAGGAGGCTCAGAAAAGCAGGGGTTACTGTGAAAAGCCTGAAAACCTCCCAAAAGGAATCAGGATGAATCTGTTTCATAAAGCTGGTTTGAGGCTGATGCGAGTTGTCAAAGTTGAGTCTGGTTTATTTTACGACTTTGAAACACAGACCTGAGACTGCATTGATCACATCAATTCAAAAGTGTAGCGCTCACAGCTACAAAGCATCACATATTAAACACATAATACTATAGCAAAAACTTGTAACATCACTTCAATGAACACCATCAAAGAGATATTTTGCTGCATGTCGTACATCAGCGAGGAGCTCAGACTCTGACAAAAGTAGAGATTAACTCAAATCAGCTCCTCTGTGCTTTGGTTGTAATTATGGCATTGTGGCTTCAAATCCTGCATTACTGGCATGAACTATTACACAATTCTGATGTATCAAATAGGACCAGAGACAGGTAAATTGTTTTTTGGCAAAACAATAAGATCATTAGCATTTTTAGAAACGCAGCTGCAAATGACAAAGAGTAATGTGAAAGTACTTGTAGTGATGAATTTTCACCAGAATCTGCAGCTCCTCTCAGCTTTATGGAGCTTTATAGTGAGTTTCAGCTCATTGTTTAATATCTGTCTGGCTTCATCTTTAACATTGTGGTTCTCTCTCACTGCTCTCATAGTGTCAGTTTCAGCTCCAGCAGGCAGCTGGTTTCAGCTGAAAAGCTCTAAAAACCCACTGTGCACTACCTGCTTAACACCAAACTGCAGACAGACACAGCTACAACTAGCTGTTCAACATAGTGCAGCATTTAGCAGCTGAAGAGCCACATATTTCCTATTATAAAGAGCAAAAAGAGAGTGAATATTTGAATGATAATGTTGCTTCATAATCACTGGATGTATAAATAACAGCAGTTTATGTTGATATGTCAGTGTTCACAACTTAAGTTATTGCAGATTTTAGAGAAAGAGAAAAAAAGGGTTAAAACGTTTCTTACTACGAGATGACATTCAAGGGCCAAAGTTGATTATCAGCTTTAATTTAACTGCAGTGCATTTAAAAGCACGTATGATGACATAGAATGAAGAAAATACGAGCTCAGTTTTGAATTCTGCAATTACGTCAATATGTGACCTCAATTTGATGTATGGTGCAAACAGACCCCGTGTTCACAGTGCAGCAGTAAAGAGGAACCTTCAGGCAGGAACCTTTGAGAGAGCTGCGTGTTTCAGTCTGACAGATTGATACAGTTTGAACCTGAGGTGAAGCTGAGAAAACCTACTGTATGAAACAGAATGTCCTGACTCATTGAAATAAGCCTGCTTTTACTGGTGATCTTCATAAAACGCCCCTCTGGCCTCAAGCAGTAATCATAGATGTACGTGGGACCTGAGTCCTCACACATGTCTTCCTCGTCTCCTCCAACCTGTCTGTTACTGTAGCCATAGCAGATCCTCTACACTTCATGTCTAACTCAGTGATGCCATGTTGATCTCATTGTCACAACCAAACATTAGCTGGCAGATTTGTAAACTGTCTTCGGTCTATGCTGAGCAACATTTTAGCTGTGTGCTGGAGTTACTGTGATCAACGACAACCCCGTGTTGTCACGTTGTTGTTTTTTATTTTCTAAAAATGCCCAATGGATTTCTCTTTGTATTGACTGGACAATGTAATCTATTGGTGTTGATTAAAAATGCCCTGGTAGCTTGTGGATTGCTAAAGTGGTCAGATAAATGTACTGTATAGCTGTACAAAGAGTGATAAAAGATGTTTTAAACCTTTCTTTTTTTCTGTGGGTACAGCACTGTTTAAAAAAAAAATCAAAGTGGTTTTAGCCCTTGCCTGTTTTAACTTATCATTTGGTGGTGGTCTGTATTACTTCTATTGTTATTTATATTATTTCAATTGTTGCCTCTCCTGCACTGATAAGAGACTGTAGCTCTGTGCAGGGGTTTGTACTGTAAACCTGTGTGAAGCTTTGTATTTTCCCCTCTGGTTTTGGACTCAGTGAAAGTGTGATGTTTACATGTACAGTTTTTCAGAATACTTCTTTTGTTTTGTTTGGGTTTTTTTTTTAGTTTCATTCAGGCTATTTTGTTTTCTCCTCACTTAAACCCCCAATCTGTGTACATTTGCCCAGATATTTTACTTTTGTTGTTTCATTGCATCAAGTGCAGACGTGACCTCTTTGACTTCTCGGTCACATGGTCAAGGTGTGCCGTGACAGCTGGTTGTGGTCGGCTGGGTGTTGTGGTGGCTTCCAGCATTTTTCAAAAGGTAATCTTAAGTAAAAGGGAGCGTCACAACTTCTCAAAGTGGACCAGCAAAGATTTATTAAGGATCAACATGACTTTAATCAACTGTTTAGAAAACTATTGTGGCCTAAATGGAGATCTGTGGGTGTAGGTACATTTATTATACTACATTAAGTGCTCAGAATCTTTTAACATCCCGGCTGTATTGTCAGGGAAAGCTCCTTGTCCTCAACCCGACTGGTACCCTGAAAGGTACACTTTGACCTGTTGTAATATCTCCTCGGTAACATAAAAGCCATTCCCCTCTCCTGGCCTTTTAAGGGGAACCCATAAACCTCAGGAAATACTGAATCTCCCAGTTTAGTTTTTATCCACTCATTTCGTCTGAAATGAGATTTAATTCTCTAACGAAAACCATTAACATTTATATGAGATGTCTATTGTTTTGTACATTTATCATTGTGATTTAAAAGTGGAGCTTTTTCCAGTACCTGTGACTTAATATTTTGATTTTTTTGGAGTGTTTATAGGTATGAATATTTATTATTATATGTGAAACAACAAAAAGACAAAAGAAAAAGGTTGAACCTGTTTCATTTGTATGTTTCATGCAAAACTGTCCAGGTGAGATTCTCTCTGCCTCTTACATATCACTAATGAGGGACCTGTGTTTGTTTGGAAAATAGCGCTTTTTCAGTGTTGCATCAACGCTATGAAAAAAAACAACAAAAAAACAACAACAGTGGTTTACCAACAGCAGAGTTGCAAGGCTCTCCTCTTCTCCTGAGATGTCAGTAATTGAATAAAATAGTGCGATGAGCTATCTAACTCAGTCTTCCCCTGTGGTTTCCTTTTTTTTTTTTTCCCCACAAACATCTTATTCTCACATCACAAAGAAAACACACAAGTGGTTCCACACATATTTGTTTTGAGGAGTGAAGTTCTTTGTCCATGAGAGGGCAGCAGAGTCACAATTGAACAGTACAGTTTTTAGTTAGCTCAACATTTTTATTATTGGTACAGAACATTATGGGATGAATTTATTGATCATACAGTTCAGTGCACATGTGACGAAGCATCTGTGTTCGTTGTGTTTCTCCACTCATTTATTCAGATTTTTCCTTCAATTTGTCATCTGTCTGTGTAAAGCCTAATCTAATTATCTTTTTATCATTACACAATACTTAGTTGTTACAGATCAAAAAATTACATCTACGTCTACAATTAGGAGATTCCATGATACCTGATATCTCTACACTTGTACAAAGTTTTCCTCTTTTTAATAACGAAACTGTATTTGAATAATGTAAAAAGGTCTAAATAAGAGTCTGTGGCCGTGCTAGCAGATCTGTGAGGGTTTACTTAATAACAGCAAGGCTTTGTGCTAAATGCAGATGATTCATTTTGCATATCATCCTGAGGTGGACTTCAATATATGAACCAAATTGGCAATCCTGACAGAAGTTATAGAGGCATTTCATCCAAAACCAAAAATGCCAACCAAAGTCAGAAGGATTCAGAGTCTGAAAACCATGAATGTACAAAATGTCTCTGAAATCCATTTTATAGTTGTTGAGATTATTTCAGACAATGAAGACTATCCTACATTTTTAACTTATTTCCATGTCCAGTGCTGATGTTTTTCAGTCTGTTGTTAGCTCTATTTTAAAGATACATTTTTACTGATCAGGTGAACACTGACCCTGATAATTAACCCTTTGGTTCTGATGCTTGACGTCTAATATATTTAGTCTTCTCTTCTAGTCTCATCTAGTGTGGCCTAATTCTACATGGCTTTCAGACTGGGAGTGGAGGGAATTTACAGCTGGCTCCACAGACAGAGTCTCATGTGAAAATAGACACTGTGTTCTGTCAGTCAACATTTCCACATATGAACAACACAATGACCTCATTGATTTATTTACATGCATCTTTGACTATTCCTATTTCAGACAGAGCTGAAATGATTGCTTGAACTATATATTGAGATTACAGTCCTTTCCAATCACAGCTGTTCACAGTGGAGAAAGTGTTTAGCTCCTGTACTTGGGTAAAAGTAAATACAACACTTATACTAAGACAACAAAAATACACTGTTTAGTTAGAGAGTGAAAAGTTAAGACAAAAGAAAAGTCAAAGGGAAGTTATAGATACAAATATTTGGCCATGTCAATTTATAAAATGAATATTCTGGACAGATTTATATGTAATAATTTAGTTTATAATACTCATCCCTACTTTTTTCATATGTTGTTTGACTTTTGATTCTTTGCTGTTCAAAAAACACATTCATTACTTTAAGTTTCATCTGGGCTTTGGGTTGTTCAGTTTATTAAAAAAAAAGTTCCCGAGGGAAACATTTAATAAAGTCAAAGCAGCACTTAAACAAAATTTGCACTTGCATTATTTGTCATAACCTTTCTAGTAAACGTCTGAGACTGAAGCCAACGTTCAGATCTGATTCATTTGAAATCTGTTTTCCAACACGAGTAAACAACTGTGGCCTGCAGACAGAATCAATCATGGCGGGACCTGGACAGCGCAAAACTTTACGTGTTGACATTGAATGTCCCTCAGTGGCACGTGGACTCGTACACGCTCAGTGGTTCACACTCTCTGCTCATGCTGCTGATCAAATACAGACCTAAAACTGGATGACACCTGATCCCCTGCAGACAGTCTGAACCCCTTTACCTGAAAGACAAACATATAGCATTATACATGGCTGCTGATACTGAGGATTAGATGGATCTGGCCTCTCTTCTTATCTGTGCAGTTTTAACTGGGAGTCGGAGGGTCAGGCTCTCTGGCAGCACTGAGTCATGGACCTGACGCCTTTGCCCCAGATTCCCTATTTATCATTTTCAATTGATGTGCAGAAGTGCTCCGTGTGGCCATGCCAACATTTTCCACTTAATACAAGTGATGACAGCAGATCAGGGTTTAAAAAAACATATGAGTCAAGGCAAATTTACATTCAGCTCCAGATTCAAAGACCAATATTCCTGAAGCTATATTATCCAGTTCATTTTCACCTTTATTTCTTTAAGGGTGAACTTGCAAACAAACTGGAACTTTCAGAACATCAGCAACAATAAAGTATATTTATCTATCAATCCATTACAAACAACAGGATCAAATCTCTTTATTTATTGGGATCCCTGTTAATTTATTTAAAACAGAGGATTATCTTACACAAACACACTCAAACACACCAAAACACCAAGTCAGAGCATGGCTAACAATTACTTATACGTAACACAAACCTGGATGAATGTTATTTTACTATAATATATTACTATATATCTAAAATCTATCTATCTATCTATCTATCTATCTATCTATATATATATATATATATATATACATATAAATGAGGAGGGAGACTGAGCCAGATGCTGTTTTAGGAGAAATTTAAATCGATCTTTTATTATAGAGATGAGGAGCAGCTATGGAGGTCTGTGAAGCTCATGTCTTTCTAACTCATACCCTCAGATTTCTAACATTTTCAGACTTGTAGTCTTCAACATCAACTGACTCTGATGCAGAGAAATTGTAAAATTTCAGTTTGTCTAAACGCTATCAGCAACGCTAAAATGAAGCAGTCCAGTCTGAGTAAGAGCAGTTGCTGTTGAAGATCCTTCCCTGCTGAAGGTCATAGAATCTCTTTGTATTTCATTTCAACCTTCAAGTTTTTGGACTATAGTGTTGCAATTTAAATGTATTTAGCTGTGCTTTTCTCCAGCATCATAGTCCCCATCTTGACTTGTGTTTTGTTCATTTTTCCCCTCTATCCAATGGTTTGTTGTTCATTGGAATTGTGTTGTTTTTACATAAATATTCTGGGGATTCGTCCTTCACTTTGTTCTGTCAACTTTGCACAGAGTAACCTGGAGTGTACTCTGGAGTAAAAAAAAGAAGACGTGCATGATGGGAGACTCTCGTGCCACTTCACTGACACAAGAGTGTTTGCACTTCGATGGAATCACAGGACATTTTTAGACCCGTGTGCTTCTCTTATACGCTGCCAGGAATAGCTTTGTAGGGTGGGTAGGACAGATCATATAGTTTCAAAATGAGTGGCCCGACGTTCTTAAAACATGAATCGTGTCTTTGGTCCTTGAAATGTCAAAATGTTTGTCCCACTACGTGGCTCTAAATGCTCCACAAACAAACAGTACTGGAAATGTTTAACTTTGCTGTTTGAACAGAACGATTATCTCACAGCAGAACTAGACTCTAACCAGACTGTGTCCAGCCTATTCTTAGTTGTCACATTGCAAAATGTTCCCTACATATTGATTTCACAGTAAAGCCCATTCAGAGAACCAGTACATTTATTGATCATTGTACAGTTAATAGTAGTCCATGTTATCACGGTAATTAGAATATTTTAAGGTCTAAAATGACAAGAAATTGTGCTAGATTATATCAAAATGTCACAAAAAAATTTGTTGTGTGAGGGATTTATGACACTGACCTTAAAAAACCTGGTGCATTTAAACCATGAAACAGAAGCAGCTGGAATCTGGTTTCCATTGAATCAAATAACCAGTGTGAGTTCGAGTATGTCCACTTGTCCAGCTGAACATGGACAGCTCTGTGCGCAAGCTGGCTGTGTGACCGTAAAAGTGACCTGGCAAAAGATGATTTCAGTGTTCTTGCCAAATAGGACATATTTGTACAGCTGGCAGACGTCCAAGCTACTACTGTGATCAGCCAGGAAATTACACATGAGATGGCGCTATCCAAATTTATTAATGGAAAGTGAAACTCAGCCTTTCAGAATCTATTTGCAATGCAGCAAAATGTGTTGAATATTAGAAACTATGCCAGATAAAGTGTGAATTATTTGTGCCTGCATTTCGTATTTCGCATGTATTTCAGACTCTTAAAAGGAGAATATGTTTATCAGCCTGGAGCCAAGGATTGAAGTAAATCGAATAGATCCAAAAAGGTAATAATTTAAAAAATTATTAATTATCAAAAATTTCAGAGGCGATTGGTTTTATGAAGGATTGATGGCACTGGCTTGGAAAATCTGGTACATTTGAATAAAAACATACACACATGATTGCAGAGAAGCATTAAATGCTCCCTCCCTGCAGCATCTGTAATGTGAACAATCTGATTTTTTACAATAGTGTGCTGTGGTATTTCAAAACAATTCCAGTACAAGTATAAGATGCAGTAACTGAGTAGTTATCTGCTTTCAGAAATGCTTTGTATAAATGTTACAGTCAACTGGCTCTGTCTGCTGTTTCCAAATGAAGCTATATGTTTATAGAACCAAAATATGAACACAACATATGTGTTTTAATATAATAGTTCTATTAAAATGACCTTTACTTTTCCAGAAGCTGTTGACCCACATTCAAGAACAGGTGAGGCATAACGCAAGCAGCAGCAAGCCTTATCAACTGAATAATCGTTGCTAATCATATCAAAGCTAAACAGATTAGGTCTGTTTGGTCATGAGGCTGCAGAGTTATAGAACAGCTGCTCTGCTGATGGATCACCTGAAGACGCGACAATACTGCAGTACTGAAGATTTGACATTTATGTTTATGTCATAAATCGTTTTCTTAAATAATAGTAAGGCAATGTTTCCTTTGGCAAATTGCTCTATAAAGGTTAATAACAGCTGTGTGGGGTCAATAAACCACAATACAAGTACTGACTGCAAGCATATTATTTATTATTATTAACAATGTCAAGTCACAAGAAGAACATAATGAAAAAAACTTTTTACATATACTTTAGTTTTTTTTCAAACTTTTGGTCATAATAAAAAGATACTATACACAGGCAAATATGAAAAGCAAACTCCATTGACTAAAGGTAGCAAACACCATCATCATCACCACCATCATCTCCATATCCATCTGTGTGTGATGGAGGGCAAGTTGAGGGTGAAGGAGGTGTGAGGGGGGGCAGGAAGGTGAGGCGTGGGGAGGGAGTGGAGTCTATTAGTGAGCTGGTGGAGGGGTCATTGGATCAGACTCCACTTTCACTGCTTTCACTGCTTTCGCTGAGTTGTCTGTTCAAAACCATCTCCCTGGCGATGCAGGTCACCTGACCGTTGGCCACTGTGTAGGTTCCGTTTCTGCAATGCAAAGGAACATTTTACTTCACAGAACCAATAATTCAAGGGTGACTGCACCTGATCAACTTTGGTGTGGTTATGTTCATATATTGCGACACTCACTTTTGACTTTCAGATCCGTTCTGCATGCCAGGCTGGTTCAGTTTTGAAAAGAAAAATGAAGTCCACCAGTGGCCAGAATCTTGCCTTGGAAGTCCTGCAAAGAACAAAATGAATGTTAGACAGGAACTCGTTCTGTTGAAGAGACTTTATTTTCTCACTCTTAGAAAACTATAAATAAAATAGACAAATAAACCCTTTTTATACCTGGGTGGTGTGGAATGACCTCTCCTACGTGCTCTGCACTGCCACAGGAGCTGTTGCTGGAGGTGGACCCAAGGCGTCCTGGAATAAAGATATAAAGACACTTCCTTTTAGTGAAAACTCAAGGATATCAAAGGCAAAGGCTTCCACTGGGAAACAAAAATACTGGTGTCAGAATGAAAAAACCCAAAGATGTCATCTTCTATTTTTGCCATTCACTGAAATGCATGCGATATAAATGCATATAGGCCATGTCTGACTCACTTCTGTAGTAATCATGGGTGGCGATGAGGGAGCCACTTGATGGAATTGCTGCCATTTTCTCCGACCTTAGGTGGAAAACCGCTCAAAGATGGAAAATGGTTACCTGGAGGAGAGACAGAGGAAAATAGATGAAAGAGGGGTTATTAGGCTGAAAATAAAATGGCAAAATGCATTGCATTTTGTATATATTGTTATGCTGGCATTACCAAATTCTCTTTTTTTAAGAAGTGCTGCATCTAAGCACATGCTTCAGCCAAAACCCAAAGACACTGTCCAGGTTTATGGAGACATGAGGTGAGACAGCATGTCTGCATTTACAGCATAATAACATGTCAGTCAGGAACCATTTTGGGAGGCTTCTGCTGCATGCGTTCATGCCCTCTGTGCTACATTCAGATCTACAGGCCTGCAGTGCAGAGTGATAAAGCAGAAACAGCTGCTTCAAGAATCTGGTTTTCCAGGACTCGAATAACCAGAGTGTGTGAGAGAGTATGTCCACATGTCCAGCTTTTGAGCATGAGCTGATTATGTGACCGTAGAAGTAATCTGGCAGAAGATGATTCCACTGTTCTTGCCAAATACATATACATAAATCACATATGTGATTATATGCGTTTTATACTGTGTGTCGTTTATTTAACCAGCTAAAGGTTGACCTGGTGGCAAAAACATTATTATATTTTATGGGAGGACGCGTTCTAAATTTTTAAAAGCAAAAATAAAATTATAACTCTGAATTTTTGGAATGTATGTACAATGCAGCAAAATGCATTGAATATTAGAAAATATTCAAACATGCACTACTTGTGCATGCATTTTATATCTCACATGTATTTCAGATTCTTAAAAGTAGAATAGGTTCAGCCAGGTGACTGAGGACCAGGTGACGGCTTTAAAGCTTAACAGCATGTGAGCAGCAGATGGCTTTGGGGATTTGAAGGAGCAGACAAATGCAAGTCGAGATAAACAACATAAGACATGAACTCACCACTTATACAATATCCAGAAGGCAATTTAACCAAGTGACTATTATTTAATGCCTGTGTCTGCAAATGTGTTTATTAATTTTTTGTTTTTTATTTTATTAATTTATTAAAATGACACCTGCACAAAAGCATTTTAGTGCACTTCCATGCAATTTTGCAGAAAAGTGTTATGAAACAAAAACTGAAGAGAAAGACAACTGTTGTCTTATAAATGTTGATATGGACTCTAAATATTAGGTCATATTTAATAAATGTTTAAACATACAATAGAAATCTTTCAATGTTGTAAAACTTTAATTCTTAGTATCCTGACCTACCTGAAGGTGCTGATGTTGGCTGGCAGGTGCGGATGGCTTGAAGAAGAGGTGTTGGTTGCTTCAATGGCCCATTGGTGTTTGAAGTGTCTCTTCTGACCCTCCAGGTCAACTCAGGGCTGCTGTCTGTGTCTCTGCAGGCGGACTGAAGGCTTTTATAGGCTCGCTCCTCTGTCCCCTGTCCTCTGGGCGGGACTCTGTCTCAGCTGGCGCACACTGAACGTGCTGTTGTCCTGTATGAGGCTCTGAAACCTGAACACAACACGAGGCTTCAGAGGCTTTAATTAACCCTCTGATGGCTGAAACTAAAGGGACATAATCAGACTTTGATTATGATAGAAAAGAATGCTTTCTAATATTAAATGACATTTAAATCAGGAACATGAGACTAACTTTTATATGCATTTAATGTTAATGTAATTTTTACGTTATTCCTCCAGCAACATCTCGAAGCATTAAGATAAGATATTCCTTTAATCGTCCCTCAGTGGGGAAATTCACTTTGTCCAGCAGCAAGGACAATAGAGCAGTTAAATACAAGACAGACAATAAAGAATATAAACAGAGAGGTACTAGTATTAACAAATTAATAAATGTACACGAGACTCTTTACAAATGTACATGAAATATGTGAAAAATGAGACCAAGTATATACATTATGAACATCATTATTTTATTCAGAAGTAGCCTACAGCTAATTTAGGTTAACTGCAAAAATTAGTCCATAAGTGAGCTAAAATAAGGCTTCATCAATTGAGGAATCAGCATCTGTCTTAGCTGTCAGATTTGCTCAGATTCATTAATAATTTTATTTTAGATTAAACTCTTCTCAGTTCTTCGCGCGAAGAAGCTCCACGGATGAGAAGTGAAACGTACAAACCAAGTCCAATTGCCTTAGAGCCAACTATTAAATGATTATTAATTATTATAAAAACTAGTTTCTCACTATCTCTCCCTGGTGGTCTAGTGGTTAGGATTCGGCGCTCTCACCGCCGCGGCCCGGGTTCGATTCCCGGTCAGGGAACGATTTTTTCTTCGTTTTTTAACCCGTTTTGATCATCTGGTTTGATTATAGTTCAGGGTTGGAACCACTGATTATTTAGCAAACTCAATTAAATGTTGGGATTCTTACTGTAGTGCTTATACTTTGTTCTATTTTGATTTCTAACTTTGATATTATTGCTTATTGTTATGTTCCATTTTTATTCAAATATACATTTTGTCTTCTGTGTATTTCATTGTGCAAAGCTGTATTTTATAATGATGATAAAGCTGAACCTTGAACATAATATTGTTTCACTAAAGTCTCTCATAAGGTCTCGGAGATCTCTGTGCATTTTCTTCTGTGTGTATCAACTTTTGATTTGAGTAAAAGTGGTTGGATTGAGTGTAGTAGTAGAGACACCAAGTAGATCATCGAGCTCCATACTGTTGAACTGTACATACATTTAAATACATTTTAAATTTAAAGCCTCTAGCGCCACCCAAAGGCTCAATACAAGCAAGTTCAGCCCTGACAGCCTTACATTTTCTCTCAGAAATGGGGGTAAGACATTTAATTAATAACACCAGTCTAATTGACCATCACTGACAAAAGACAACGCACCATTCAACTGACTTTAATTGAAAAATTTCAAAGTACAAAAATACTTCATGTTCGTGAAATTCTGTTTTGTAAATGTGGCAATTAATGTCAATGAATGCATATTTGTAAGTAACTCCACTTATTTGAGAAACTGAGTGTACTGCACCCAAAGGTCAAAATAAATAACTCTTAAATTACATTCATCCAACATACAGAAATATAACATTTTCACTTATTAAAACACTATCTTTACAATGAAGCTTAAAATAATTTTCCATTTAAAAATTTAATACATTCTAATAATCATAATGTATTAATACAATCATCAGAAATAACTGGACAAATTCACACAGACCAGGGAGCAAAATAACATTCCTTCATAACTTGACATGATATGAAAAATAAATAATTGTGATCTGTTAGAAGGGTCCATCTCATGTGCTGTGGCGGGAGGATCTTCTGTCAAATCCAGAGGTGTCACCATTACTTGCCAGACTGCCAGTCACCTTGTCCTGTGTGATCATGACAGGAAACAGGTGATCAATACTCATAAACCATTCACAGAAAGACCACTTTGTGCAATATGTGCTGGGTGTTTTGACAAACTCACCTTCACATTACTGACCATTTCCTCAAAAGACTTGAATGTGGAGGAATGTCTACAGAGAAATGTGAGGACAAATCAGTTTTTTTTCAATGAGTCATAACTAACTAAATTGAACTTTTGTTTAATGACACAAATATAGCAGTTAGCAGAAAATATTGGAATTGCAGTGACAAAAACACGATGTTTTACCTCATAGTTGGCACACTCATGGTGTGGCTCAGGGTGCTGGGTGTCACATTGAAAAGGCAGAACAAAGACGGCAGTTTGAGCATTAAAAGCGAGAAGTAAAGCTTACAAACAAGAATACAGAATCAGCAAAAGAATAAAAAACTTTCATTTGCTCAATATTATATATATTTTCATTAGTGATTGTCTGTCACATACTTTTACAACTAATGGATTGTTTATTCTAAACAATGTCAGAAAATTTGGACAAATTTCTATCAATCTTCATTACTATCTGCCAGAGCCCAATGTGATGTTTTCCAATAATGTGTTTTGTATTAAGTCCCAAAGTCCATATGAAGTATTTGATTTTAATGGATATAAAACTGAGAAAAGCTGTAAATCTTCCAATTCTGAAAAACAATAAACAGGAAATAATATTTTTTTCTAGATAAAAATATTAATTGGTTATTAAAATGATTGATATTGTTATCCATTTTATTTCCCACTGAGGGACGAAGAAAGGTTTATCTTATCTTATTTCAGCCCTATATTTGTGTTTATTTATTCATGTGAACTATACGATTATGTCACAGTTACCACAGCTGTACAAAGATGAAATTCTAATGATTTTATTCTAGTTTACATTTTACTTATCTTCTGGTCAGGACACACACACACACACACACACACACACACACACACTAGGGGGATATTCAACACTCTCTTCAGACCATCAGCTTCACAACAGTGAGCTTAGCTCAGTCTCACAGATCTTACCGTGGTGGGCTCGGGAGGGGCAGAGCTCTGTTGAGATAAAGACACACACATAACGTCACACCAGCTTCTGTTTCTCCATGGATGAGAACAACAGACTTATCAGCTACTGCTGCTCATGTCCAGCTGTACCAGTGTTATTGGATTATGGTTGCTTATTGGCTAAAACAAAACACAAGACAGGAGGCCTTTGAGGTTAAGTTCAAAACAAGCACCCCCTGTGGGCATTAAAAAAAGGTTGTAAGTACTTTGTTGTCTCGTCCTTCACAGAGTAGGGATGCTGAATTTATGCTGTTTTTGATGGATTTCAATAATCTAGATATAGTAATAGCCAGTTTTAACAGTGGGAAAAGTATCAGAAATGATTATAGAATCTTTTCAATAACCTGCTACTCACCATCTTCTATGATGAAAGAATAACAAACCTTTTACAGCCACTTTTCTAAACAAGGTGGATGTTTGATACTCAAAAGACCAATTTTGGGTAACGGGACATTAGGTGCATACAGCTTTAAATGGCAGGAATTATTTAAAATTTGTCAAGCTGTAAACGAATCCCATGAAAAGACCAGAGCCAATAATGCATTAGTCTGTCCCTAAATTTAGTGTTGGTTTTTGTATTTTCAAGGGATTTGTTAACAAGGAGAAAAATATAGAAAATCGTCAGCCCTGTCCTCTAGGTTATTTGTGTCTAGATGCTTGTTAAAAATATAATATGAAACTTCTAAGATCAATTAAATTTAATGTCAGATTATAAATCTGTGTTTTTATGTTACTTTCTCTCTAATCAAATCAGTGTGTGGCTGTGATGGTTAAATGTACAAAATCCTTCTGTTGAGTGTCTATGTTCTGTTTTGTTGCTACATCACTACACAAGGACTGACAATTATTTAACCTTTATCAGTTGCTATAATGACTGTACTGTTCTTATACTGACAATGATAATGAATTAAACCAGTGTTATAAAAACACATTTGGAAATATAAGTCCCTCTAAATGTTCTGGCATGACATTATATGAAAGCCAAAACGTGATTTTATAATATTCTTTTGTCTTAGAATATTTGTTAAATGTTGAGATACGAAACCTCCTAACCTGTAATATTAACCTCCATTTGCATTTTTAAGCATCTCTCTGACATGTTGTCCTCTTGTGGTGACCCTCTGCTGGTCCATCTGCCAAGCTGAATTAGCCAAAGACAGATTTTCCCACCAGGCACCCCAGTGGTAGCTTCTGCATTATTAACATACAGAGTTTGGTATTTTTATTATGCCAAATGTGTATCATGGAGAACAAAAACTACCATCTCAAGCTAATTTCTTCTGCTCATTTTTGTTTGTTATGGCTCATTAATGATTACTTTTTTAACAAACAAAATTGGAAAATTATTAAACTTTTTCTTTTTTGAATATTAGGAGGCAGGAGCCAGGCTAATTGTGAGGGTACCTCATGTCTGCCAGTCTCCTGGTGATGACCACGCCCACATCGGAAAGCGCAGAAGATGTCACCTGGCCTGCATGAGAGAGACTCTCTCGTGTCCTCACATATCTACAAGTAGAGAGAAGCAGTGAAAAATAGAACCTGAATGGAGAAAAGTCCCAACATTGCCAACACACATGTGACACTTGGCAAACAGAAGAATACATACAGAGGGTACAAATGCTAAAATTTTCACACACTCAGAACAGAAATTAAAGAGTTAACAACAGGCCTATATACAGCAATGGCTACAGTCCAGCTGACTTTCAAACACTTCAGGCCAGTTCTGCCACTCACTGCTAATACCACTGCTCCTTGTGGTAAGTCAGGCTGTAAGGCTATTAACAGGGCATCGATTTGACCTGGAAAATCCCATCACTTGTTTCTCAGATGAGATCCCTCTTTAACATGTGAGCAGGACAAAAAGGTTGGGAAACCCCTTCACCATGAAACGCAGTACAAATGCTTTTTACAGGACAGGATGCAAACATGATGACCAGCACTCACACGTTGGAGTGGCTGATGTCTTCCAAGGTGGCAGAGGCTGTGAGATATCTGAAGCAAGAGCAGAACATGCACAAGTTGGCAGATTAGTACCTCGACTTAAGAACGAGACCACGACAGTGATATGTCATTAGTGTGCTTTCCATGGTTATGTAACCCTGTCACATGGAGACAATGCGTGGCTAATGTTCTGCCCGTGGAGAGGTTGGGTGACTTAAACCAGTTAAACTATGGAAGTACGTTGTGGAGTTTTTAACTGTCACAAAAATATAGAAAGCCACACTGCCAGTCTATACATGCAACTTACGGGGCTGAGGTCTGGACGTCGTGCCAACCTTTGGATAGGTTCTGTTTGATGTTACTTAGAGGACTCATACCGAGCTGCCTCCTGATGTCAGCTGCATATTTTTCTTTGACCAAAAGCACCTGTCGCAGAGTCTGAATTTCATCCTCCATCTATGTAGGAGAAAAACACAAAAACAACAGAGAGTAGATGCTGTTAAACATATTATCAACCTTTTCTGCGTTGTGTTTTAACAATATGTTGTGGTGAATAACCCATAAGAAGTGCTTTACCTTTGAAAGTTCAATCTGCAGACTGTCTAAGTCCTCCTCTGTTAGATCTAAGGGTGAGCCATTTTCTTTTATCCTCATGGATGATGAAGCCCCACCAAAACCTTCCAAAGAAGCATGAATGAACGATAGATAGATAGATAGAGAGATAACAGGAGACCCTTAGATTACAGTGTCTGGGTTAATGAATATGAATATAAATATAATTAAACATTTTTTGAGAAGTCTGTGGATGAAGTTGTCCCCCTGAAAGGGATAAAGTATTAGATAGATATAAATTTTAGATAGATAGACAGATAGTAAAAAAAAAAGAGCAAGTATATATCAATTAACACACAGGAGACCCTAAAGTTACAGTGCGTCATTCAATAGATATAGATAGATCATTCAATAGATAGATAGATAGATAGATAGATAGATAGATAGATAGGCCTATTTATTACAGTACTGAGAGTGCTGTACTTCACTATGTCTGTCCGGTTAGCTGAGGCTAACAGGCCAACAGCTAACTGTACCTGTTGCTCACGCGGCTAACGTTAGCATGTAGTACACACACTGTAAACACGTTAGCTGTCGACTCAAACTAACCAAGACAGTTGTGAAAATGAATTACACGGTACCGTAAACAATGTGAGACAGTCTTACCTGGTCGGTTCATTGCTGCCTCTTCCACCTGGGCGTGTGTTCAGCAGGTAGCTGGAGCCTCCGGTTCAGTGAGCTGAGATCAGAACAGGAGGCTGCAGAGTCAGGATCACTGAGGCTGGAGGAAGAAGTTCTCTGAGCTGATACTGAAGTACAAGTACACACACCACAGGGGAGAAATGCTGTGGCGCAAGCAAAGGTACTGCATGCAAAATGTTATCCAAGTGAAAGCAGCATGCAACAGTATCAGCATCAAAATATACTTCAAGTACCAAAGGTAAAAGTACTTATTATGCAGATTTTTTTCTCTTAGATGAGTACTTTTACTTTAAATACTTTGAATAATTTAAGTACATTTTCCTGATTATACTTATAAAGAACAGGACTTTTAGTTGCAAAGAGTATTTTTTACAGTGTGATATTATTACTTTCGCTTAATTAAAAGATCAGATACTTCTTCTACAATAGACATAATAATGTACATTATATTTTTGGAGTATAATTACTGATGCATTCATGGGTGCAGTTTGGATCTAATTTTAATTACTTTATACACTCTTAGCTTGCGATTTTCCCCCCTTATCAAATCTTAATCTCGAATAATATATTACAATTTATATGTTTATTATATTATTATATTATTAATCAGAAACTGCAAAGTAACTGATTAAAGTTAGTGAATACATGTAGTGCAGTGAAAGTACACCATTTGCCTCTGAAATGTAGTGGAGTATAAAGTAGCAGAAAATGAAAATACTTCAGCAAAGTAGCTCTAAATTGTACTTATAAACAGTACTTGAGTAAATGTACTTAGTCACATTTTACCACTGCCATCATTTATGTTCTCACACCTTCCTTATAAAGTTTTGCTAGTAGTGCTGTTGTTACATTTGCAATGAGAGAAATTAGACCCAATAAATAAATAAATAAAACAATATTTATATTGACCTCAAGCAAAAACACTGGCTTCCCAAGTGGAGAACTAAATCGTCATGTATATATGTATAATGTATATGGTGTATGTGGTGTAATTTACTAAGTCCAGTCAATTGAAAGCCAATATAAATCATTTGTGATGATGGTTATACAATTTCTCCTTTTAACTGTAACGATAGTAGCCTTATACAGCAAGACAATTTACAGTTGAAATTAGGAAAATAATTTTTTATTACAATTTTTTTGTGTGTGTAAATTCTCATTTACAATGAGTGTCCCACAATGAGTTGTTAAAAATCAAAGACTTGTCTCCATCTGCTGGTAAAACATGTCACCACACTGCAGAGTGATTAGACGAGTCTCCACTAGAAGTAAATGAACAAGACGTTTTCAGCTTTTAGTTTTCTGTGTTAATTAATAAGAGTGGCTGTTTCAGTAGATCACCCCTTAACTTTAGGGGCTCCGTAGTGTGGACTGTTGTGTCACTTTGGTTTCTGTGTAATTGTGACGGCATTTGTCACTATTTTCAGACTTTTTTTTTTACAAACCAAACAGTCAATCAATTAATGGAGAAAATAATCGGATTAATCAATAATGAAAAATAATCATTAGTGGCATATACAAAATAGTTCAAAATGAATGCAGGAGTAATAATATTGTAATGATGTAATAGTATAATAGTCACAGAGTAGTTCTCCAAAATGAGTACTTTTACTGTTAATACTTTAAGTACATTTTCCTGATATTACTTAAATACTTTTACTCAAGTAACATTCTCAATGCAGGACTTTTACTAACAAAAGAGTATTTTTACAGTGTGGTATTCATACTTTTGTTAAGGATCAGAATACTTCCTCTACTACTACTGACTGTTTATTTCAAACCTTAGAAATGTAATAGTAGCAGTTGCATTCTGCCAGAAAATATTATAAATTATAATTGATGCAGCACATTTGTTTGTTTTGTATGCGTCTTTGTGTAAACATAAGTCATTGTAGCTATCATAAATCCAGTCAGTCAGATTTGAACCTCCTCCAAACAAATTGAGGGTGTTATAATGTATATAAGATATTCCTTTAATCACCCCTCAGTGGGGAAATTCACAATATACATATATATATGTATATATATATATATATATATATATATATATACATGTTATAACTTGCACAATGTTGATATTATCCCAATGTGAAAGAATTTGATAAGGAGACAATGTTCAGGAACATTTATTCAACAACAGCAAATCAGATCAATGATCCACTTGTTTTCTTCCAGACACACAATTACCATGCTACAACATAAATGTTAAAGTTTATACTTTATATGGGCCAAGTGTATGTACAAGCGACCTTAACCATTAAACAATTCCTTGCTAAATTTAATGGTTACATTACAACACCATACCAGTTAAAATTATAGCCAATCATCATTTGAAACATGACAAAGTATGAAATAAATAAAATTCCAAAAATGCATCATATAACCATTTCACTATAGTTACACTATATACTATGTTGTCTTTTTATGGAGTCATTTCCTGATCATTGATCCATTATAGTTTTTTTAAACACAGTGCATTCAACTTAGAACATTTACAGTAGCGTTTTTCAGTATCTCAATGAAAAAGCCATGACAGGAACATCTATGTTTCATCAAGGGTTACAGGAAACATCATACAAGGGCCACAGAGGTCAACATCCATACCGTTAATAGCAGAGGGTGGGCAACAGGAGCTCACCAATTGTAAACCATTGAAACACATTATTAGCAGTTATGAAACTGACAAAGTGGCAAAGATGGTCATGGCAATTTATGGCAATTTGCAACTGTGTGGCAATATATGCAAATTCAGTAGTATGAAAAATCATTTTACTTGGAGCTGCCTGTTGCATTGGCTCACAGATGATATGCCTTACAAGCTTCTTACTCTACATGGATTCAAAAAAGTCAACAATGATAAACAATCACAGCATTGGACAAAATGTTATCAGACTTCAGTTCAAAACACAAGGACTAAAAACATGGTGAAAATCATATTCCTCAATACCTTAAATATTCCCACATGGATGCCCTGTAGTCAGCTTTATTTCCCAGCCATGAGGAGTGTAATATGTTTTTTCCACAACATTAACTACTTAACATATTCAAGACAGCTCAGAGTTAAAAAACATGTCACTCTCTGAACCAGGGCTGCTGCTGCTAGAGATTCATTATTTCTATTTATAAACAGCTCTGATCAGAGCCGGCTGGATTACCTGGAGCTCCTTGGCTTAATATAGCTCAAGATCAATAGGTAAAATCTCTCTCTCTCTCCCCACCGAAAAACATACAAGACTGCACTGATCAGTCCATGCTCAAATCACCAATCAAAACTCACCTTTTCAGAACTGCTTTTAATATGTGATTAATGTTGTCTTATATAAAGTATTTTTATATGTTGTTTTCTATGTTCATTTTAACTTATGTAAAATATCTCTGAGTACCCTGAAAAGAGCTCTATAAATAAAATGTACTATTATTAAACAAAAATATCTGTGTAATTAGATGAAATGAATACATTTCAGTTTCAATGAGTTGTTGTCTTGATTATCAATGTTTTTTATGAGATTCCTTTAAAAGCTCATGCCTCAAATTTGTGGATCCAATTTCAACATTTTTGATAAATCTGCTGTAACTGCTGAGAGAAAAAGCAACTATGATAAAAAAATTTAAAAAATGAAACTTCTTAGGTTTAGCTGAGAAGAACAGACCCAAAATCATGACCCTATAACTAAGCCACCTGGGCTGAAACCTACCATAATAGATGTATAATGCAGCCAACATAAAAGTTACCTTGAACATAACTGTCATGATGTTCAGTGCTGCAGGAAAGACGGGAGAGTCGTCTCTATCTTGCAAGAATGAGCTGAAATAAAGCTGAGGCAGAGGAAAGACAAGCCAACACTAATTAATAACCAAAGTAGAAATGTTACGTCAGCAGGCATTCGTGAAATAATGTCTGCAAATAAAGCTCTGTGCCTTTACAACCTCATGACTCACGTTAAAAACAGTCAGGGGAACTCACGAAAGACAAACACAGTGCCAAAGACGTACTGTGGGTCTGACAATGGCAGGTGGCATTTTCAACTAAAAGTCTTGATTGTGAATGCGAAGAGAAAATTGCACTAATATATGATAACTCTGTCGTTGAAGGTTTAAAGATGGCACGGACCACCTCAGCAAACAAACACATCTTTCTAACCAGCACCCCCCTGAGCCATGGCTCTCCTTTCCTTTAGCATGAAATATCATGTAAACTTCACCCCCTCCTCCTCTGAACCGTACTCATTTGAACATATTGTACATACGTATGCACCTACATTATGAGTCTTGCAAAGTAAAAATGTTGCTAAAGATGATAGAAAATCTGGAGACCATGTTTTATAAACAGTGCATGCTACACCATGATGCAAAATGTAGGAGAGGGAAAGTGGGGTAGGCGACCTGTGTGGTTAAAGGCCAAGAAATACAAAAGAAGAAATAAAAAGGAAACAATTTGGTTGTTTCGCTTTTCTTCTCATACTGGGGGAAATACGTTGCGGACCAATCGGGGAGGGGTGTAAGGGATGTGAATTCATTAGTTCCTTTCATGGGCCATGCTTACTAGTCCCTCTCCTCCGCATGGCTCTCTTTCTGAAGTGGAAAGATGGATCGCCCCTTTCTTTCATCTCGCTGAGGTGGAGCAGGGAAGCAGGCAGGACCGCAGGCCAGGATTGACAGGAACGGAGGGTTAGTTGAAGCCGGTGTCGGTGTGGTAGGAGTGGTGCCCATCCGATGTTAACTGGGTTGTCTCTGTGGCTGATGGTTGCAGCATTATAGGATCGCCCCCAGCCTCTGTTTGACAAACACAAACAACGTGTTCAGTGTTTGCATTGAGCTCCTCCCCCCCCCGCTGTTAATAACCCTCTGACCAATTCTTCACCAATTTGGTCTCACCTCTCTCGTCAGATTGCAGCTGAGCCTCCAGGTCCTCGGGGGACACATAAAATTCCTGGTCCTGGCCCTCTCGAGGCCGTGGTTTACATCTTCCACAGCAGCAGTTACAGCAGCAACACAGGCAGCAACAGAAGTAGCAGCCAGTGGCCAGTCCACAGAATACAAAGAGAGCCTGCAGGTAAGTGGATTCATGGGAGGAAGTGAAGAGTCAGTGTGTGAGCAAATAAGAAAGGTATAAGTACAAAAAAGATATCACAAAGCATATAGTAACTGGTCTAAGCTTTCACTTAGTCTTACCTTTGCCCACCAGCTTGAAAGGACAAAGTAAGTGTTGACATTCTCCTCTCCGAACTGCTCAGCCACATATAGTCCCAGAGAACCATATTTGTCATAAATATTACGCTTTGTGGGGTCATTCAGAATTGCATGGGCATTGTTTATCTCCTTGAACTTATCAGCCGCCTCTGGATTGTCAGGATTCTTGTCAGGGTGGAACTTCAACGCCAGTTTCCTGCATGGGAAGTTGGCAAAAAGACAATGTAATAAAATATAATCATTGCACACTTTTTTTGTGGTCATTTGCGAGGTAGGTAAGTTACAGAGGGATGCCTCACCTGTAAGACCTCTTGATGTCATCCGTTGTGGCCACCTTCTCAACTCCCAACACATGGTAGAGAGATTCACCAGCGGTGGACAGAGATCGCTGCCTCTGCTGCTCAGCCATGATGCCTCACGTCCACAAGCTGGGCACAGAAACACAAAACTAAAGGCACTGCTTGTACTGCATGTTATAAGCAAATGCAAATACAGGGGACCAGACCTCTCTGTTAAGATAAGCCTGTTTATCACAATATATATCGGCTAAAAAAAAAAAATCAGGCCTTCCACTAAAGTGAGCTGGTCTGTCTCTATTAAATACAACTGCTCTCTATAAGCTTTATGTGGAAAGATCATTTCTGTTAGAAATATAAGGAAAATAATAGAGCCATGAGTGCAACATAGTGGCTTTATACTGCATTAATTTATTTTGCATTTGCACATTTTTTCTGTGTAATTGCACCAATCGTGTGGTTGTATTTCTTCATGATAATACTGTAACTGTGACATCTTGGCAGGACCACTGACTGACTCTGCTGCTGTAAGTAAATCACTGACATCCATTCAGACAATCAAGCTGCAAGAGAAAAAAACTTTTATCGAATTGATGCTGCAAGAAAAAAGATAATACCCTCTAAAATCTAGCTGCTTCCAAATGGGTGTCATCTTGACACAAATGAATAGGCACTGTACAGCTTTTTTCAACATTTCTATCAAATATCAGACTGTTCAGACAAGCGGGTGTCACATCTCCTTTGATACAAGTCGCATACTGATGTCAATTGTCTATACAGAGGATTAAACTGTGTGCATACGATGCTGGGAGTATAATCTCTGTGCAGGCATCAGCAGCAGCAGCAGCAGAGCTATAGCGCACAGCATCCATGTTGGTTTGCTTCCTGGCCTGTTCTTGATGCAAGGCAGGGATGGATCGTCAGCACTAATTTTCAAGGGCAATGAGCAGAATATCGAGGAAAAATAAAAGATCTGAATGCATCTTTCAGGCTCACCTTTCAGTCGGATCTGATGCGCTGCAAAACTAACGATCCCAGCAGGTTATAAAATTAGAAGGTGTAGCGGGACTATGGCTGCATCTCTGGCTCCACGACGCAACCATGGACAGCTGCAGCAGCACGATAACTCCGCCCCCCCCCAAAACACCCCGTGGCGACCCGACGTGCGCGTCCACGAATGGACCGGGATGCTGCGGAGAGGATGCTGGATGCAGAGTGCAGCTCCAGCACTGACAGGCACGGTCAAAATCTGCTTTTAATCACAGAAACTAATACTGTTTCACGCACGACAACATTGATTAGATAGATAAATAGTAGATAAATCCACATTTCCGGAAAAACGCCTTTCTATTAGGAGTTAGTACTGCCAAGCTCAACAGCACCATCTGTCAATATTATCATAGTCTGTAAATACCTACCAGTACAAGCTTCCAAATTAACACGCTATATTTTGATTTTTAAATATGTGCACCAACTGAAGTCTAAACTCGACATTTCGCAGTTTTACGTTTGTTAAATGTGTCCAATTAGCATATTTTTGACACTCCGAAGTTGCCGTACAACCAGAGGACACTCCAGGAAGTGAGTTGTCGCAGCTCAGAAATAGTCTAACATATCACTGCTGTAATCAAAGTCAAATTAACAGTTTACACAATTTTGAGTGGATTGAACAAACAAGTTATAAAGTGTTTTTTAATGCGTTTTAGACATACATTTTGCCCCCCCCGTTTCCTGCCTTTATGCTAAGCTAAGCTAGCTCCAGGTTCATATTAACTCTGCCAGGAAGCTAATAAGTACGTATATTTCCCAAAATGTTGAACTTTTCTCTATCTGTTTAGGTCTACTTTGTATGGTACTGGCTACAGAGTACAGAACAAATGCATGCCTGTTCATAACTGATTTGACATATGAATCATGGCCTCAGATATTATGTTATTTTTGACAGGGTGCAGGGACAGTGCTGGGTAGAGGGACAAAGTGTTTCAGGGTTCATCTGAAAATACCCCCCTTTTGACATGCAAGATGAACGTGTGGTATATAGTGGTACATCTGAGTTTGTAACTGATGAGTGTTAATTCTGGTTTGCACTTAAATCTTGTCCTTTTGTTTACAGTGCAACAGCAGTAATCTGTACGAGAATAAACATATGGTATGTCATAACATATTCATCATGTACTGTATTGGCATTTTCACTGAGAACAATTTGACATGTCACAGAAGGACATGCACAAATGTAGCCTATATAATGCAATTTATGATTTTGGTTTCAGGGTCCTGGTATTGTGCTGGCTCATTGTCACACTGTCATGGTTTACTGGGGCACTTAAAATGTCTAACATACAAATAATGTACTAGTTTGAGATGTGGAATGGATTCAAGCTTCAGTGACACTGAAAGGAAACATGGGATCTTAATTGATTTCACTTGCATGTTGTATTTCAATAGAAACTAGTCTCACATTGAGTTTGAATGAAACTGAATTGAAACAGATGACTCAACCCTGACTTTAAGCATAACCACTTGTCTGTGTGTTTAATTTTTCAGCTGTTATTATACACTTTGTGATTGGGACAATGTACCAATCTACCAACTGGGGTGTCATGCCCGGATAAAACACAGGAAAAGTTGGGCAGAAGCCTTGGTGCCATGAACTACCAAGGAGCCCCTGAAAGGCACTGCCTTGTATTTTCCACCATCTTTCTAATTTTGAACAGATTTTGTTCCTAGAAATATACAGAAAAGTATTAATATGAGATAGCTATGGGTACCACAACTATTCCAGCTATTATAATGCTATTTGTTTCCCCTGTGGTTCACCTATTATGTCAAAAGATCTGACATGAAAAATATAGGGCACTGTGTAACTTCTATTATAATACTCCACTCAGTCACTACAATAACTCCCATATTCCTTCAAATATACACTAATTGAGCATATATACTGGTTTGTCCTTTTGCATTATTTAAGCACATACATTTAATTTATCAGTATATTTAAGTAAAACTTTAGTCAGGAATTGGCAGCAGTATAGCCTATTTTCTTCTTCTTGTCTTGTGATGCTTGACACTTTCACTGTACATCCTGTGGTGTGCATGTGACAAATAAAAGTGTCTGAATCCTTGAGCTAAAAGGTTTTCTTTGCCAATTGTATTTTTGAAACTTTGGAACTCAGAGTAGAGAATAAAAAAGAGGAAGAGAGGAAAGCTGTGGTGGATGACTGTGTAACATATCAGACTTCAATGCAGGAGCCTGGAGTTTGCATTCCACCACAGAGCTGCAGATGGTCTAAAAGTGACCTTCTAGGCTGCCAATAGGATTAATTTTCTTTGTATTCATTACATTATGATTTGATTGAAAACACCTGAAAAATGGACCATGTGAGCACAAATAAAATAATACAGGTATTTAAACTAGATTCTGACACAGGGCCCATCGGCAAGACAGAATAACATTAGTTGTTGACCAAATCCCCCCAAACCAAGAAAATCACATGCAGTAAACTTGGTGTTTTAGGGGTCAGTTGCCCAGTTTGCCTCTTTGGTAAATAAAGTGTTTAAATGGGTTGAGATCTGGTGATTTTGGTGGTTATTGCATAAAATACACACCATATTTCTCCCCGTCAAACCATCAGTGAACCCTGTATGGCAGAATCAGCATTTGTTTCTCCATTTTATTAATTTTTCTCTTAACTTATTGACACATTAACAGATATTTAAAATAGAAAAACAGATAAATTCTAAACATCAAACATTAAATTTGACGATTCGCTGCAGCGACTCTAACTGTTCCTCGGCAACCGTGACGTCACTATCCTCGCCAATCGTGGAGCTCACAGGACCGACGCACCTATCGCGAGGTTACCGCGTTAGCTTGGTTAGTTAGCTAGCCGCGAAAAGCTTGACTGTGAGCCCGCAGTTTGAAGTTTTATTCCTCTTAAAGCACCGACAGGAGTGCGCATTGTTGTTTGTTTGTTGTCATCTCACGTCTGCAAGAAAGGATAATCGCCGGACCTTGTGTTTGCACGGTAGGTTGTGCAATCGCGCACTGTCTGCTAACGTTAACTAGCCAGGGCTGCTGCCCAGGAGGAAATGGGTTTGTTTTGAAAGACTCCGAGAATTTCTGAATTATCTTTAGTGCAGATATCAACCACCCAAACGCTATTTTAGTGCAGAAATATCGTATCCTTTGTTTTGTTATTAATTTATTGTTTTTGTCAGTAACATATTTTATCCATATTTGCTCTCCATCTCTGCACGGGAGTAACGTTGCTGTTCATGTAGGTACAAACTGTGACCAAGCTGTGTCAGTCTTGCTCACGTTTAGCTGTATTTTCAATGGCTTTTCCACTTTCCAGGATCCCAATGATGAGTTATGCTGAAAAGCCAGAAGACATCACAAAAGAAGAGTGGATGGACAAATTAAACAATGTACATATACAGAGGGCGGACATGAATCGGCTCATTATGAATTACCTGGTGACAGGTGAGGCATGGAGCTTGACGACAGTGACTGTGATCTGAATATACAATTTGTAATTCATAACAATCTTTAATGTCTTTTCCTCTGACTGTATCTGTTTCACATCTGCTTCAAGAGGGATTCAAAGAGGCAGCTGAGAAGTTCCGGATGGAGTCTGGGATTGAGCCAAGTGTGGACCTGGACTCTTTGGATGAAAGGATAAAGATTAGAGAGATGATCCTGAAGGGACAGATCCAGGAAGCTATTGCACTCATCAACAGCTTGCATCCAGAGCTGCTTGACACCAATCGATACTTGTATTTTCATCTGCAGGTACATGTGTACTGAGCTTTGTTATCACCATCAGTAGTTCTGTTTTTGGTTTGTGCCTCTGTGAACTGGATACTAGTTGGTACCAAGTTACGCAGGTCATGTTAATGGTAGACAGAAGATGTTAGCCTGAGATTCATAGGACAAACTTTACAGACTAAAATGAACTATAGATAAGATAAGATATACCTTTATTCATCCCACAGTGGGGAAATTTGCATTGCCCAGCAGCAAGGGGATAGTTAGTAGTAAAATAGTAATAAAGCAGTATAAACAGAAGGTTTAAAAAAAGTACTGACAATTTAGCAACCACAGGCTAAGAAAAGGTATTATCAAAATTACAAATTTACACGGGGTTTATTTACTGATGTGCATGAGAATATGAAATATGTCAACAGTATATACACTATGAGACCGGACGGAATTAAATTTGAAATTAAATATGAAGTATTCAATAGTAAACATGAAATATTGCACATTGAGTTAATGAAATATTGTACAGAAAAAAATATTGCACCGAATGGAATATAGAATAAAGAATAAATACACTCATAATACAGATCATCACTTCAGTTAGATTAAAGCACAGCAACACTATTAAAGTGTAGTGGCAACTGTTAAAATGTGAATAAACATTTAACCACCTCAACCTCCTGCAGGCACTAACCCAGGTTATCAGTGTATTTGATGAAATCAAGTTATTTTCTGGTTAAATAGGAAAATGTGATACTACATTCCCCACACTGTGCTTCATTCCCCCTCTTGCAGCAGCAACATTTGATTGAGTTAATCAGACTAAGGGAGACTGAGTCAGCGCTGGAGTTTGCCCAAACACAGTTGGCCGAGCAGGGGGAGGAGAGCCGTGAGTGTCTGACAGAGATGGAGAGAACATTAGCCCTTCTGGCCTTTGACAACCCAGAAGAGTCACCTTTTGGAGACCTGCTCAACATGATGCAGCGGCAAAAGGTAGTCTGGTTTTTATCTGAGTTCTTAGCCTGATAATCAGACTGTATTGTTATTTTGTTTTGCTTCACTATTTCACCCAATCATTTGAATCACTGAAGAAACTGGAGATGTAGGCAGATATTTTAGGGTGCTTTCACACCTAAAATATGATTTATTTGGTCAGGTCCAATAAAAACAATAGTCATTGTTGCCTTTTATCTCTGTAATAATATAGTGCAAAATACTTTTATTTTAATTTTTGCTTTATTTTACTTAGTTTGTTTGTATCTGAGGTCCTGAGACTTTTAGTTCTGGGTCGCGACATTTTATGGTATGACAGGTAAGTCATTGATTGGACAGTTTTGGTGACTGATTCCAGTGACCGACAGCAAGTCACGGTGCACTTTTAATGCTTCTTACATGTATATTTATGTTCCCTATTGTCACAAAGGGCTCAGAGAAAGAAAAAATTGCTGATTATGAGCATTATTTGTATTACTAGACTGAAAGTCAACTGCATGTTATTACTTGTAACAAACATAGACAGGACGGAAAAGAAGAGTCTTGTGCAGCAATATTACTTGGGGTTTTATTGTGGGATCACACTTTTCACACACTTTCTGATTGACTTAATGAATGGCAAAAGTAAGCATAAGAGTAAGATACAAGCACAGCACACTGCTGTTTCAGCTGTATTTGACTGACTGATGATGGGAAATCCCCACACTCACATGCTGACATGCATACATTACATTGCGTTACCATGTTAACCAAATTATTTGCATAAATACATAAATCACTTAATTCCTGAAGTTTACAATCGGCAGATGGATTTAATAGTAGTTTAGTTTTTGGATTGATGTAAAAAAATCACCTTGGTGGACTGACAAAGCAAAGTTAAAAACTGTTTAAGAGTAACTGTTTAAATAATTGAAAACTGCTGTAATGTAATGCCGCATAGATAATTGTGCAAGAAGTTTGTTTATTTCATTTTCACTGCAACACCTATCTTGATGCACAGGTGTGGAGTGAGGTGAACCAAGCTGTGCTGGACTATGAAAACAGGGAGTCAACGCCCAAACTGGCTAAACTCCTGAAGTTACTGCTGTGGGCACAGAACGAGCTGGACCAGAAGAAGGTGAAATATCCCAAAATGACTGACCTTAGCACGGGCACCATTGAGGACCCCAAGTGAACATAACAGAGAAGAACCCCCACCTTCCACGTCCCCTTAATTTATGATCAGTCAGTGACTGTGTGACAACCAGGTAACATATATGTATAAACAAATGCTACATTGTTTTTTCATGTTTCATTCATGAAAGGTAAAAATTAACCCATTGTGCAAACTGTAAATTGCTGTATTTGCAAATTGAAACAGAAATTATTTAGTTTAAATAATGATCCTGGATTTTTAAATAGATCTTGGAGGAAACAAAAATTCGAATTGCTGTTTTATATTTTGTCTTTCTAAATCCTAAGCCAGTAGTATTATTTATTGTGACCATTTTCCCCACCAAGACTTTTATTTTGCCAGAAAGAGAGCTGATGGTATAAATGAACAATGCTAATACAGTGGTATGTGTTGAGCCGAAAAGCTCCCCAGGGAGTACAACTGTAAAGGTTTAAACTTTAAACAGCAGACACACAGTTACCCTTTTTTATGAAGATGTGTTTGAAATGACACACTGCAAGAGTCTAGAGTGTTTTGAATCAGAAATAATGTTAATTTAAATTTCATAAACAAAATGAGTATTTTTCAATTAAATGGAAAGACACCCTTTATTAATGTAATATAGTTTTAATTAATATAATATTTTATGATTTTATTTAGTATAATGTTTGATCATTTACTATAGAATCAACCACTTCCTTTCTACACCTTGAAATTTGATTGTACATTTACAGTGTGTTTATGTATGAAGTGTGTTGCAAAATGAAAATTTCACATGTGTGTTTGAGAGGATGAAATACGTCCTGACTGACCAGTTGAAATCAGAGATGGCTTTCTGACTGAGTTTAGTATGCACAGCACCCGAAACATGCTCCAAATAGTTATGTTTGGTTTTATGTTACAAGGGGTCGAGGTCAGAATAAAGTTCTACCAAACCCATTGCTGGAGGAAGGATTTATATGCTGCTTGAGAGGAAGGAAGGGCTGCTCCGATCAAGAAATGCAAATGAATGACAGGGCCAATTACAGCATCTCTCCAGTTTGAAAACTCTCATATTTAAAGTCTATTCAGACTGATTCTTTTGTTTGTTGGCTTTGTTTTGATAATTGATAACAATCAAACTGAAACTTTGAATCTGAAAAGGTGTTTTGAAGAGGGTCGCAGAACTTGCTGTCCATTTTGCCACTTTTAAAGCCGTTAGTATTTTCACTTCAACTGCATGTAAGTGTATCTTTTTTTCAATGGGGAAAGGCACGTGTGCTTGTCTATTTTGTTTGGTTTGTTTACTTTTATAAGAAAAAAAACAAACTTGCTGCTAGTTGTCTCATCCTTAATTTCTTTTGAGGTTGTATTGTCTTTATAGATATTGGCTTTGACAAATACTGAGACCCAGAGAGCTCACATCCCTTTTATTATTCAACATTTTTAAGATCAGATTTGCAATTATGAAAATAAACAAAACTTTTGTGAACCATACAAGAGCTGGTTTTCAATTTTCTGAGCTGTTAGTGTGCATGTATGCAAATTTTAAGAAATTTTTTTATTCAAGATTTTTTTTTTTTTACTCAAAAAAACTCCCAAAAGCTTGAAACAACAAATATCTTTTAAATAGGCATATGCAAGCATTCAGACCCCTGCTGTCAATCTTGAGAATCACAAGCAGGCACTCCTTTTGAGTTTTGTCCCAACAAGTTTTACTTGTCTGGCCTGTTTGCCTGAGGATATGAGGTATAGCTGAAGAACCCCTCTCCGTGCCAGAAAGTTGCTCACACAACAGAGAAGACACCAGTGTTTTCTGAATGGCTGGCGAGTACACATCGGGAGATGGCAAGAATGACTTCAATGGTTCTCTGTCGGATGCTAAGGTCTACACAGCCGATGATTGTACCAAAGAGGAACCAGAAGACCCAAACCTGTGGTCCAGGTGAGACTGCATAAGATTTAGATTAGACTAAGAAAACCATGCTGAGATTCAGTTTACACAATGTCCCGCTTTTCCTAACAAGATTCTTCCACGTTGTACTTCTGCGTCTGAGCTAAATAACAATTGAAGTTTGAAGAGTGTGTAAAGCAGCTTGCCTTCATATAATTACAGTATACAATACGTGGTATGTAATTTATTGGAATTAGTGGAATGTGAACCATGTTGACCGACCGGGCCACCTTGATATCTAATGTACTTACATTCACACATTCTTTTTTTGTTATAGACATTACTGGTGGATGCATGGTAATGTCAGTCTTCTCTAGTGCCACCAGTCCAATGAGGAGCAACTCTTGTGATCAATTTTCCTATATTTTCAACTTTTCATATAGCATATCATCCAGTGAAAAGTTTACTTTGTCCAGTATATTGTTTTATGACTAAATATCTGAAAAACTAATGCCATTCCCATCAGCCTCAGTTGAACTTTATGTTTAGTGCTGATTAACACATATTAGCATTCTAACATGATGAACTAAGATGGTAGACAAGGGAAATCCTGTCTACTAAAAATCTACATGTTGCTATAATGCCGCTATCTAGAAATCACACGTTAATTCGCACCTGATTTCAGTCTTCCAGATCACTGTCATGACTGTTAGGGAGGATTCAGAACTGAACCTGTATTGACTTGCAGCCTGATGTGTTTATCGATAATGGGCACTCATACCTTAACAGAAAAATTAAATCATGATCTTCGTTACCCTTTTCTTCAGTTACAGTTTTAACAGATGCACATCATGATCCATGTCATTAAGGTCAAACTGTTTCCCTTCATGCTTGTAGGCCTCTGGCTCGAAAATGGATCCTGACCCTGTTTATGGGCACCTGCCTCCTGTACTGTGCCAGGATGACCATGCCAATCTGTGCAGTGTCAATGGCCTCCTATTTTCACTGGAGTAAGATTGATACTGGGATGGTTCTGGGTGGATTCTTCTGGGGTTACTGTTTCACACAGATCATGGGAGGACATGCCAGCGACAAGTAAGCAATTTACCTTTTTAAACTTCACATGGCTCTATTTAAACAATGAGCTAATAACCTTCAAGTAATAAATATTGTTCAGTTTAGAGATTCAGGATTTTGTTTGTTTATATCAGAGTGGGGGGAGAGCGTGTCCTGCTCCTTTCTGCAGCCTCGTGGGCTCTGATCACAGCTGGAACTCCTCTTCTGGCCCATCTAGGCTCACACACCCTCGCTCTCATGGCTATGGCCAGATTCCTTATGGGAGTACTGCAGGGTGAGCATTGTACCAGTTATCCTATTGAAATAAGCACTTAAAGGAGTAGATCAGCATTTTGAGATATATGCATGTTTAATTTTTCTCCAAGAGTTAGATGAGAAGATCAACATCACTCTCATATCTGTACATTACAGCTTAGCATAGACTAGGACCACAGGGGAGTAGCTGTCCTGGCTCTGTCCAAAGGTAACAAAATCCACCTACCAGCAAGTCTGCAGCTCATTAATTAACCTGTTATTCATTTTTATTCATAGTCAAACTGAAGTGTAAAAATGGCAAGTTGTGGTTGTTAGCAGTAGCCCTACAGTCAGTGGCGACAACAGGAAGTCACTGTTCCCTGACAAACCAGCTGTTTTGTCATGCTTCCAGTCTTTATGCCTGTCTGTGACACACCCTTTTAACTTCATTCTTGTGCTCTCACACTGCCCAAACAATTCTTACCTTGCTGCAACAGTGACAGAGGTGAACAGAGGTGAAATCTTTCTGGTATATTAATGGTTAAACCAAACATTGGTCATGTACAGTAACACCAGATTCTATGCATATAGACTCTCAAATTACTCTGTTATTCTTATGCTAAGATAAGATAACCTGCTGCTGGCATATATACTGAGCAGACATGAGAGTGGTATTGAACATTTCATCTAACTCTTGAGTGAGTAAACATATTTTCCAAAATGTGGAACTATTGCTTCAAATAAAAGCTTCAGTGCTGCAGGAAATATGAATGAATTGAACCACCAATGGTGACTGAACTATCCAAGCTCACAGACATACATGGCTTATAATGTCTTACAGGTGTGTTCTTCCCATCTTTGGCCAGCCTTTGCTCACAGCGTGTGGTGGAAGGAGAAAGAGGGTTTCTAATGAGTGCCATGCAAAGTGGTAGCCATCTTGGGTATGTTCACACACACACACACACACACACAAATCCACATATAAACATGCCATCTATCTGTGGTGACACCTTTTTATGTATTTGGTACTTGTTGCTCCTTCAGAACATTGTTAGCAGGTGGGATGGGGTCCCTGATGCTGGACTGGTACGGCTGGGAAACCATGTTCTACGCCACTGGTTTTCTGTCTGGACTCTGGGCCCTCATGGTTTGGCAGTGTTTGTTAAAAGGTACAGTAACTACACTAGTCAGTCATAATGAAGTGACCATAGGTTGTTTCTGCCTGATGTATGGACAAGGCTAAAGGAGCCTTTCTCAGCTCTGCCTCTGGTTTTAACCAAACTAGTAGCTCTGCTTTATGGGTGTCAGTGGTCAGTCCATCTCTTTGGTCCAGACTGAAATATCTTGACAATCACTGGATGGATTTCCATGATATTTTGTACAGATATTTGTGATTTCCCGACAATGAATCCTAGTGACTTAAGTCTGACTTTTCTTCTAACGCCACCATGAGGCTGACATGTGTGCTTTTCAGTGGATGTATCAACTATTGGATGGATTGTCATGACCTTAGATACACACTTTGGTGACCTCTTTACTTTCCATCTAGCACTATCATCAGGTCAAAATTTTAATTTGTCCCATACTTTGTATATGACCTGCAAAACTTCCCAAGACATTCCCATCAGCCTTAGCTGTAATTGTGTGTTTAGTGCTAATTAGCGAATGTTAACATGCTAACACACTTAATTAACTGATTGCTTTTTGTGAATTTCCCCACTGTGGGACAAATAATGGTATATCTTATCTAACAGGACTGGAGGCTCTCAGTCTTATTTATACTATGTTTGTAAATGACAGTTTCACAGTAACTCTTATGGTATACAACAGTATAATACTATGTGTATTTCAGGTGAAGTTGCCCCCAAGCAGATGGTGTTGAGTAATGACTCACAGGGGGGTTTGTCAAGAACACTCTGGATGAGACTTTTGCAGAAGCCACCTGTCTGGTATAACTTACGTCTTCAATGTTTATCCATACATGCTTGTTTGAGTTTTCAGCCTCACCCCATCTCTCACTCTGTCTTTGTCATTTCTTTTCTAAGGGCCATGGTGTTTGCTCACATGTGCATGTGCAGCACGTTCTACACTTTATTGTCATGGTTGCCAACATACTTTAATGAGTCATTTCCACATGCTAAGGTATTTTTCTCCACCTTGTGTTTAAAAAAGGAACAAAAACATGTTGAACCTCGATTGTTCCACGTTGAATGTCCAGGCTCAGGCAGCCTCAAGTCAACTACATTGTTTAAATTCCATAAGATAACTGGTTAATGTTGCTCCCCATCCTGTCTACTCTTGCAGGGGTGGATGTATAATGTAATTCCATGGTTAGCTGCAGTCCCATCAGCACTCTGTGGAGGATATGTTTCAGATTTTCTCATAAGCCAAGGTATTATACAAGAGTCATTATTCTTTATTTAGTTTATGTCTGTATTCCTTTGATACAAGCAAAAATATGTTTACATCTTATGTTTTTTTCCTGTAGGATATAGTGTATCATCTGTGAGAAAGATAATGCAGGTAAGTGTGATGTAACTGTACAATCATTCAGTTTATAGGTGTGTTTTTAAGTAATCAAAGTGTGTCTGTGTAGTGTAGAGGTTTGTCCTGACTAGGCAGGGAGGTGTTCATGTTGGAATTTTTGGTGTGCATATCAAACATGTAATTACAAGCCAACAACCTTCCCCAAGGCAAACGATGTAGAAGTACTGTAATCACTGTTGCATTTGTGCCACCTAAGTGTATATGTTTAAAAAGTTAAAAAGTAATTGTTCTGGCCATAAAGGTACACATACATACGTGATATGTAGTGTATCAGAAAAAATGACGAACTGATTAATAGTGTAAACAAGCTGAGTCTGAAACAATGTGACAAATTGAAAGTGGTATCACTCTTAGTTCATGGATTGTGCCTTTAAATGTCTCATCTGTGTGTCTCTCCACCCTCAGTTCTTTGCCATGGGTGTATCAAGTATGTTCATTTTGCTTCTGTCTGAAGCTGTCACATTTCCCTCTGCTGTAATATTCATCTCTGCTGCTATAGGTTTATCCACCTTCACCAGCAGGTATGTTAGATAATTAAAAAGATCCAGTCTCTATGTTTAAATTGTTTAAACAACCTCAAGTAATTATTATAAGAATTCAAGTTTTCAGGGGAGGGGATTAAGTGAAGTGAAAATTTAATGGATGATACTGGCGTTATTTTATATTTCTGTTATTGTCAACAAATTCCTATGAAATGACCAAAACTAATTATGTGTCAGTCCATTTCTCAATACTCACTCTTTGCCCACTGCTACACTGTTCACCTGCAAGCCTCACCTCCACCCCAGCATTCACCTATAAGCTCTGAGTCTATCTTCCTTCTGGTGGGAAGGGAAGTTAGTACTGTGGCTCCCCGGATCCCTGCTGTGCTGAGCTCTGTGCTTCCTTGTGAGGAGCGACAGGGTCATAACCTACATGCCAAACTTTTACCGCTGTACATATTACACATTCACACACAATCTATTACATGTGAGTTGTCTATTGGAAGTGACCTAATGAGAGCATATAAATATAAAAGGATTGGACCAAATCCAGAACCTTGGGAGACCTACCTCATTCCACTGGTTCCAACGGAAGGTCACAAATACAGAGTTTAATCTTTTTTATAATTACTCTTTTAACATTAATCAAGCATTTGTTGGTGACCACATCCAGCAGTGGATTAATACACATTTAGTGCTATAGTCATTGTGATGAAGGAATATGTCACCAGGTGCAACAGTGCGGCTCAATGATGTGTCTTTGACAGCAATCAAGGTCTGTGGCATGGAGTAGTAAGATATATCAGGCTGTGGATACACAGACGATACTTATTAATAGGATTGATTTGTTGTTGGTTTTGGTCTTTTCACAGGATTTGCTAACAATGATAAAAAAAAAATGCCAAACTTGTCCTTTATACCCAGTCATATTTTAGCATAGTTAATTAGTGTCATCATTTTTCAATGTGCTGTAGATTCAGCTGTTTATTTAAAGGGTTTCAATGTGTTTCAGTGGTGTGTCTGTGAACGTACAAGATCTCACCCCATCATGTGCTGGTGCCCTCTATGGTGAGTTTCGAGCAGCCTATATTTCAGCACCATAACACTGTGCTACTGTTTTTGGTGACAAACATTTAATCATCATTCCTTTTCTGCAACAGGTTTTATGAATATGTTGGGTGCTTTTATGGGTATGTATCCAGGATTTTTTTGCACTATAAAGAAAATGTCTGTACTTACTGACTATTGAACTTGGAATTTAAAGGTTTAAATTCTCCTTCTCCTTCTCCTTCTTCTAAATTCTCAAATGCCTCCTTTTCTTTGGTGGGTGTTGCACAGGACTAGTGTTGGTCTCTGTGTCAGGTTACCTGATTGAGGTCACACTGTCATGGGCCATCGTATTCTCCCTCATCACTTTAGTAAATGCCACAGGCCTCGGGATTTTCCTCATCTTTGGAGATGCTCGTCGTGTTGACCTGGAAGATTACAGTCAGGTTATTGAGATTTGACCCAGACCTTTTGTTGCAAATACCAGTCTGTATCAGATTTGTGAGACTGGACATAACATTTAAACCTCCATCCATAGATAAATTGTAGTTTGTCGACATATTGTAGTGTTGAACAGAAATAACTGCAGTTTTGGATGGTATGAATGCTTTCTTGGTCTTTGTTTGACAGTTGTGCTGTCTAAACAGTGCGAATATAGCACACTTCCTCTCTAAAAGTGAAGAAACTTGAATATAGCAGTTTTTGTTCTGCCGTGTTTACACTCTGGACAACACTGAGTGATAAATGTGACTGCATTGTACAAATGTTTATGGCTGTAAATATTTCATGTAGAATGTTTGATTTGCTCACAGAAATGTTTGATTCATGTGTGTCAATAATGACCACATGCAAAATGCAAGCTGCTGGTGACTGTTGCATCTAAAAACATGGCAGATGAATTATAGCCAAACTCTATCAAGGCAAATTGAGATGATCTATTTGTCACATGAGACTTGATTGCTTGATTTGACAGGGTGATAATAGCTGAACATATAGTATAAGGTAGTATAAGGAGTATAGGGTATAAGGAAACAAATGAAAAGACTAAAGCCAACACTGCATTAGTCCACCTTCTCCGTATTTTCTGACTTCCCTTCCTGTCTGTAGTCCTCAGCCCAAAACACAAATATGAAAGAGTAATGATTACATACTTTCATTTAAAAAAACAAACAAAAAAAGCTAAACAACAAAAAAAAACTGTTGGCTGTGGTTTTTACCAAACAGGAGCAAATTGTGCATTTGTTAGACTCAGCTTCATTGAATATTTACAGCTGCAGAATAGTGTATGTACTGTACTGAATATAAACTATAGGGTTGATTGTAATGAAGGAACATATCTCTCAGTGCAACACTGTGATTCATTGGTGTGGTTTTTGAAAACAGTGGACTCACAGACAACACTTGTTAGTCACATCAGTCCATTGTTGGTTTTGGTCTTTTCATGGGGTTTGTTGACAATACGAAAAATGTAGAATATTATCAGAATAACTAAATAATGCCACCATTTGCAAATGTAAATTTGGAATGCATGTCTACTGTAAAGATTCTGCACTTGTAGCAAACAATGTTTGTTTATTTTGTTTTATTTAAGTTGGAAATTATGAGGTTAACATTTTCAAATCCATTAGAGCAAGTGTGTTGTCATTAATAAGTGAAGTGAAAACAAAGATGTGTCCCGATGTGCAGTTTGCATGCAAGGACTTCACACTTGACTTCACATAAAATATTTAAAAACAATTCAGGTGTATGTGTTTATAATTACTTTACCATGAATATTTATTCAACTTTTGTAGACAGTATTTCAGCTTTTTGTGGTATTGTACAGTTTGGTATGATGTTTGTAAATTGTTCTTTTGTACATGTATTAGTGTTTGTGATATATTAATATGCTAATGTAAGACCTTTAATATTCAAAAAGACTCTTTTGAAAAAGTTGTGTTTTCTGTTTGTTACTTTGATTGTGTGAAATTTTTTAAATGATGGATTTGTTTACATTGATCCACCAAATTGAGGTCCAGTTGATTTTCCTTAATATTTCTTTGGAGGTTGTCAGTACACAATGAATCCACAAACAAGTCGTGTGTATAAATAGTAAATGGACTGCTTTTATATGGCACTTTTCTAGTCTTGCTTATAGAAAACATGCAACATTTACCCACACACTCAATACAACAATAGCACAGTCATCAGGGGTTCAGTATCTTGCCAAAGGACAACATGCAGACTGGAGGACTGGAGGAACCAGGGATCGAACCACTGACCTTCTGATTAGTAGATGTCTGATTCTACCTACTGAGCTTCAGCCGCCGCACTGAATGTTATACTTGTCAACAAACAGAAACACGATATAAGCAGAAGAAGCACATGCATATACATACACATAAATACATCACATCATATTTGCTAAAATGGAGATATAAGAAAGAGAAAGAATGATGCCTACATAAATTACCGAATCATTGATACTCCAACATGATATGACAGTAAGTCACCAAATACAGATTTAAAAACAAATACAAATGAGAACTAACCAAATACAAATTAGTTAACAAAAGTTTAATTATTAAAATAATTATTCTTAAATTTATGTAAATTATATGTGGATTGTGTAATGTATTATATGTATTGCCAACTTCAGGACTGAACTGAGTTATTATCAAGGTCAGAGGTCACATAAATATAAAGCTGCCATCTGTGGATGTTTTAAATAAAGAATCCTTTATTTTCAGATCACTGAGAACTGGATGATAAAATAACACTTAAATCTGCTTTTGAATAGTTGAAGAAGGTGTAACAACAGATAAAAATGACAGAAAACTCAATCAAATTTTTCCTCACTGGCTTTTAAGGATCTCTGTGTTTTGACATTTTCTGAGAAGGGACTTATACAAACATGCAAGAAGATGGGAGATGTGGTTTCATCATGAAAAACAAACGTGACTGAACTTGTGAAATAGACTTATTATTTCTTAAGAAATGGATTTGTATTGGACTTGGCATCACGTCTTTGGCTCTTTTATGTCTTCCCTGTTGTGTTTAAATTTGATCTTATCATTGTGTTTTCATAAAAGCTCCAGTTTCATCAAATTCAGAATAAGCAGATATTTACAAAAATCAGTGAAGTTGACGAGGCAAAACATTAAATATATTGTTTTTGTGCAGTTTTGAATTTATTATATGTCAAAAAGGAATAGGAAATTATTACATTCTGTTTGATTTATGTTTTACACAGCATTCCAACTACTTTGAAATCAGGGTTGTAGAACTGTATTAAACTCCCCCAGGCCCCTTTAAAGATGGCTTCTTCCACTATGATATCCTAATTCTTGCACGGAAATACTGCAGTTGCAATAAAAGAAACCACAACTTAATAATCTGAAATTAAATTAAATTGACAGAAGGAGGCTCCTGTGCAATATCTGGATCTGGTTTCAGGATCCTGGTGAGCAGGCTGCGCGCGCACACACACACACACACACACACACACACACACACACACACACACACACACACACTCTGTGGGCGGCAGAGTGGATCCGCGTCATGACGTCAGAACCGCTGCACGCAAATCAAGACAGGGAGGCTTTAGATATAGAGAAATGTCTCATATAGAAAATAAGAATAAATAGTTTGTTACGCATTTGAACGTGGAGGTGAGTTTGGACTGAAGCAGGTCTTCATGTCTGCTGGACACGGACATCATCAGCGGGACTGTCCGTCTGGCTGTGGACGGTGCTGTTTGGCCTCCATGTCCAGCCCTTTATATCATGTAATGCAGGGATGTTTCCACAGAGGGGGGTCACCTGTAGACCTGATCATCAGCTGGAGACCCGACCATCAGCTGCTGGGCTGCGGAATGACGAACCTGGACCTGGAGCACCTGCACAGTTTATTATGGCTTCAGTAGGTTATTAAAAACAATGACGAGGAGAAGAAGATTATTGATACACACACACACACACACACACACACACACATTATTAGTATTAAATACAGATCATAGTCCACCCTTGCATTGCATTGATGGCGCTCAGGCTGTCGAGGTATTTATGTGTGTGTGTTTGTGTTTTATTCCATGACGGTCAGATGCTCGTAAAGCTCGAACTTTCCGGGATAAAGGAGATGAGGATTGTCGCTCCTCGTGTTCACGGCGGACCTTGCTTTATCAGACATACAATTAAGGCACGCGGTGAATGCCAAGAGAGGAAATCACAGTCTGCGAGTCCTGCATTATTTACGAAGATGGAGACATTTAAAACAGCTACAGGTGCAGAGTGAGAGAGAGAGAGAGACCTGCCTGTGCTCACAGGAACTAAGATTGACCTGACTGTCAAAGACTGTTTTCTGACCAACATTTCATCAAACTGATTTGATTTTGTAATGTGTCCATGCAAACTAGCTCCACTAACGTATAAAACCAGAATTAATTTGTTAAGAGCTGCAACTAATTATTATTACATTAATGACTGATTAATAATTTTGTCTATTTAAGAAAATTCTAGTTTACAGGGTCCAGTGTGACTAAAGCTGAAATGAGTCTTTGATTAATCAATTAGTTGGTTGACACAAAAATAATAAGCCACTATTTTGAATATGATTCATTCATTGTTTCAGTCATTTTTCAGGAAAACATGCCAAACATTGCCAAAGTAAACTGGATTTCTTGGGGGTTTGGATTGTTGGTCAGACAAAATAAGCAATTTGAAGACATTACCTTGGGCGTTGGAATTTTTAACTGCCATTTTTGTCTTTTTTTACATTTCAAAGACTAAACAATTGATCAAAAAATAATCTGATCAATAATGAAAATAATTGTTAGTTGCATCCCCAGTGATTAGTTCTATTGTCATTTTGTTTGACCTGTTTGTTGTTTGATAAAGTAACACAAAATTGAAATACTCAAGTACGAGTACTACAAACCTGTACTTCAGTACAGTACTTGAGTAAATGCAATTCCACCAGTTACATTCCACCACTAGACAGAGGTTATAATTTTTGGTCTTTCCTTAACCAAACTGAAGATTTTATCAACTCTACAGGCTGTGAATGCCTTCATAGGGAATTTGTGATTTTGGACAACATTAGTAAAAGAGACTTGTTCATGCACACATCCTAATTCACAGTCATAATAAAAACATCTCGCAGACTACAGATAAGTATATCTTTAATAATGAACATGATCAAATCTAAGAATGTGATGGTGACCTCTGATACAATGGATATTTAATTCAGGGATGACTTAAAACTTTTTTTTGCATAAATTTTCTATATTCCAATACCAGTAATATAACTCTGATTGCTCCACAATCATACTCCCTCTCTTTTCTTTCACTCTTGCATACACACAATACAGCAAGCAATTTAAAAAAGTCACAAACATATACCATATAGGCTAGTCTCTGGGTTTTCGTACACTTGACAATAAATCAGTTAAGTATAATGCTACAGTTAAACATTTTGAGGCGATCTCAGTTAGAAATGCCAGTACATTAAAGCTTACATTTTCTGAGGATGATGTGGACAGGTTATAGCAATGAAAATGATGAGAATGCCAAGATTATAATTATGTTAAGAGAGAACAAGAAACAAAAAGTGACAGGCCTGGCTTGAGTTTTAAAAGCAGTACATGCTACATTTCCTCCAGAATTTTCATAAACAGAGACCTCTGTTGGAACACCAGGGGAACAGGGGGAAATAAGAGTCACTGGAACAGGGAAATAAGACAGAAAGCAAATTTTGTGTGGATAAAAACTTGAACTCATACACTATATTTATATTTCCATCCTTTAAATAAGAAAGAGAGGGACCACCTTTAAGAGCGTTTGATCTCCAGACGTCTTTTCCCTGAATCTCTAGCTGAAAATTTTGAGGTACAATTAATTTATCCTAGTGCTGAAAAGAAATGTTAAGGCTCCACTCTGGAGAGACAAAATCCCACATTTTCTCCACTTTGATGCTAAATTTAAATCAGTTGCAAGCCAGGTGATACATTATTCAAAATGTTTTTCTAACATTTATGCTTTCTAACGTCAACCTTGCACGATTAAGTCTATGCATACAGAAACTTTCAGTGTACACATTCCTCCACCAAAGTAAGACACCCCTCACATTGAAAAAAAGGGGCATTATAGAAGTTTTTTTCTTCTTCTGATAATATAAAATACAACTGGCCACACACAGATAGCAGACATTTGTCAATAAAGTGTTGTTCACTCGTTAAGATTAACCAATACAAGCACTTAACATTTCTCCAACACACTAACCACAAAGTGAACAGTCACTGAATATCAGCAGCATGTTGTCAAGAGATTTTCAAAAACAGACGTGCAGATATTTGTTACTTATATTTAGTTAAGAATGCAAGTTCCGGGATAGCGATACAGTTTAATAAGGCTAAAAAATACAGAAAAAACAAGAAAATAGATATTATTGAAGCGATTCAACTGGTGGAACTAGCTTCATCCCTGCACGCATCTTAAAGACTGGGAACCAGGAGCAATGTGGGTCAAAAGTTTGACATGGGCTGAAAGTCAACAAAATTAAATAGAAAAAAATATTAGTTTTCAATTTCTTTATGTCCTTGTGGTTTCTTTTTAAATCTAAATTTTGTTGACAGCCGTCTTCTGTTTACTTCTGGCGATCCTGGAAAAATGAGGAATAGAAAAGAAAAAAAAAATTAATCAATATCAAATCTATATTATATATTATCATTTTACAAACGTCTGTTGTCTCAATTAATGCAAATTTTAATTATAGACAAACATTAAGATACTGAAGTTATTTTACAAATGTGAAGTGTATTGTCTGGTGTGATGCATAACAGTGGAACACAATTAACTGCATCAAAGATCAATCTGATTGCTTCATACATAAATGTGATTTTGCAAATATTAGTCATACTGATATATATATAAATATCTGAAAACTACTCATATTAAATATTGTCATCTCAAGCATCTCTAAGAGAGAGAGAGAGAGAGAGAGAGAGAGAGAATTAAGATGACTTTACCTGATCAATTCGAGATCGGTTTTGTATTGAGGCAGGCTCATAGCTCTGTTAAAAAACATACAAAGCCTTATTGAAAAGTCACATTAGAAATACACATCTCATCACTTATAATGCCACAATGTTTAGATTAGTTTATGAGCAAACTTTCAAATCATTTCAAATCAATGACTAATAAGGTCAAAAAAAAGATTGAAAACCAGCTTACCAATAAGGGACTGTACAAATATGATTAGGCACGGAGAGGAGGGTACCATGTTTTGTATTTTTGGTGAAGGGATGATAGTCTGACTTTTTATTTCAGCCCTCCCTTCTAAAATTTCTTACATGAAAAAAAAAAAAATCAAATTGTACATTCAAGACAGCTTTCATGTGTTCCATGGTTCATAAAAAGTATGCAGAAGACAGAACTCCTGTCTCTTTACAACTTGATCACAATCAGTGAAAGACGCTAAAAGAGCACCAATACACACCTAGTTAATGTTCCTAATGTGTGAATCAGAATTATGTATGAACGTGGTTGAATTATGACCAATCGCATATGAAGTAACATCATCAGATCTAAAATCACATTTCTTTTTCTTATTTGGTCAGCTCAAGCCCTTTTGTAGCCTCATTTACTATCAATCTTAAATCAAAAGTGAAAAGTAAGTAAAAGCAAACTCACAAGTTCAATATTACCATGTTATTTTGGATTATAATCTAAGCCAAGGGGAGGGTCGAAAGAAAATATTAATAACAACTCTGGGGAGGGCCTTTTCATACATTTGCTAAATATCAGTGTCATGTGTTAAGTCTGAAGGAAATTACTACCTTTTTGACCACCTCCTCCTCCTCCTGCTTCTTCTCGTAGTGGGAAAAGTCATCAAAGATGGAGGTGGTGTGTTTGTACTGGGCGATGATCTTGAGCACCTGCTTTGCCTTTTCCAGAGGAACCTCTTGAGTGTCACGTGAGTTGGTGACTGGCTTGTTGTCATTGTTCTCCAGACGGATGTGGCGCAGCTGGCTATTTGGCACGTCCTTAACAAACAACCAGTTCACATCAAACTTGCCTTTCCACTTGTCCTGTGCCCAAACGCCAGCGCTGGTGCCGTAGTCCACAGGTGAGCGCATTTCGGCCACACCGCAGAAATGGCCGCTGCCGTTGACACTGAACAACAAGTAGACAGGACCTTTAGCGTTCATGGCTCTGAAGGCAGAGTCCAAACGTTTGTTGCCGTGCTCCGTGCTGCACCAGATGGAGTACTTGATGGAGCGGTGGATGTCGTCCTCAGAGTAGCTCTTGATGATGAACACGCGGCCGTTTTTCAGGTTCCAGTCAAACTCCTTGGGGTTGTAGCTGTGGGCTGCTCGCAGCTTCTCCAGCACAGGGTGGGACTCTGATCCTGGCTCTGGAGGCACACCGACACCCCCTCCACCACTGTTACAAACACCGCCGCCATTAGAGGAGCCACTGCTGTCCAAGCTTCCACCGCCATAGCACAAGTTGCGGTTGCGTGGGGCTACCCAGCGGGTCTGAGGTGTTGGAGCGGAATTGTGGTTCTGGTATGACTGTGGAAGAGGAGGTGGAGGACCCTGCATGGTCACCTGCTGCACCAGGGACTGGGCAGACTGCAGGGACTGTTGAAGGGGAGGCAGGAGGCTGGGAGCATGGGAGTGAAGCTGGGGCTGGTGTTGTTGATGGTGGTGGTGGTGGTGATGGTGGGGAGGTAAAGGAGGGGCCATCTTGGTAACAGTCCCTTTATTATCCCATGTATCAATGTCCATGTTGTGTTTAATGGGGGGTGGAGGCAGAGCTCCTGCAGCTATGGGTGTGCCGGGCTTGTTCTTGGTCTTTTGTTGCTGTAACTTGGCAGGTTTACTTGCAATAGCAGCCCACGACGTAGGCTTCGGAGGAGGCATTCCGATTGGTGTGCCACCGTTGCCCGTGGCAACAGCTGCAGCTACACTGCCACTGCCACCAATCACAGAGCCGCTCTTCACACCCGAGCCACTTCCTGTCACATCCCCACCTATTTTTAGGCCCAGCATGCCCTGCTCTAGGCTGTTCATACCTGGAGCCTTGCTCAGTGTGTCACTATGGAATCCTGTCTGTCCATCTGGAACTAAGGTGCCTCCTAGAGAACTGGGTGGGTAACTGTAGCTCCCCCCATAGGCTGAGCTTTGAGTCTGCTGGCCCTGAGAACCGCTGGTGCCCCAGGCAGAGAAGGCTGGGTTCTCTGGGAAAAAGTTAAACCTGTGAGGATAGATACTGCTGCTGAGCCCTCCTGGCTGCCCAAACACTGTGTCGTGCATGAAGTGATGGTCTCCATTGCTGAGGGGGGCATAAGGTGTCAGGTAGGGAATTGGTGGGTCACCTCCGGTAGACCAAGGAGCCTCACTGAGAGGGTAAGGAAACCCAATGGAGGGGGCATAGTAGCTGGATAGGTAAGGGTCTGTCATGGATTGATAGCTGTTATTCTACAAAGAGAAATAGCATTAAGATCATTTGTTAGGGCAACAAGATGTGGTGATAATAAGTCAAAATAAAATGATTTTCATGTCACTGTACCTGATTAGACTGGCTGGTGAGATAAGGCTCAAAGTCATTGTCATGAACTGTGTCCTTCTGGTGGAGGGAGCCGTTCTGCACTGAAACTGGAAAGGCTGCAATAACACCAAATCGCTGTCAAAGCGAATTTGCACATACCTCCATACAATGTAATGATGTCTGAAGCCTAAAAAAATCTGCATTGTACAAGTTTTGAACTACAACATCACAGATTTCCCATGATATCACTGAAAATATGCAACTATAATTTCATGTGCACTATTGCTAATAAATTGTTTCCCAGCAACAGAACAGTTTGCACTCTGTCACAGCTGGACTGAAGCTCTAGTCAGGGACTTAAAAAATAATGAATGTGAATGATGTTTAGTGTTGTATAGTGATTCAAAATAGATTATCCTGTCTGCCACAGAGTGGTGGTTTACTGGATAAACATAACCTTTACTGGAGTTGACCTTTTGAAATGTGCAAGGTGTTTTCCATTGATAACCTGTTTCCCCCTCACAGTTCTGTATGTTAACGACTGCATACAACTATGAAGGAAACATGTGGATGGAAATATGTCATGATGCAAAGACATTATTTAATTCTAAGTAGATATTGCCATGTCTATTGACATAAGGGCTACAATAAATGGCACGAGAGGTATCAACTGACAGGGATGTACTTTACTATGCAGGGTGCTAAACAGGTTTACGTGTCACATGTCTACATAAAGGAACATCTGGAGGAGCAGGAGACTCTTACCTTTGTTTGCATCTTGTCCTTTCGATGTCTTGGTGGTCACATTAAAAGGAGGAAGGCATGTGAAATGAGAAATAAAGAAAGCTTGCATGGGTCTCCAGTGTTATTCAAAGCATCTCACGTTATCCTAGCCGCACACTGACATGTTTAAGCATCTACTCTGAAAACCTAACTGACACATACGGGAAAAAAAGCACTGGGCGGTATGTTGTGCCTACATTTGCCAGTCAGATCCCCACTGGAAGCTGTGGTCCAGGCCTTTAGTTACCAGTTTTCCAGCTAACCTCTCCTGTCAGTTGGCTAACTAGCTCACTAGCTATCGCCTTCGAGAGGGATGCACACACCGCACATCTCTGTAGAAATAAAACCCCGGAGCGTCTCTCCTCCTGCTTACCTGAGGATCAATACTAGCAGCAGACATCATTCATCCACCAGGTGTTGTGTCAGACCGAAGCCCTGACGAGACGAACAGTGTCTAAGCTGCACAAACTCCGCTGTGTGGAGAAGCTAAGTTATTAGCCGGAGAAGCTGTTTCCCTGCGTTACTTTGCTAACAGTTAAACACAGTTAGCAGCAGCTGTTAGCCGCCGTCTCTCCTCGCCGCGGACTGTTTGCTCGTCGTAGCCCTGCTGCCACTCCGCGCCGTCCTGTCCACATGTAATCCAGCGGGGCTTCAATCCGCTCAGACCCCCTCACCGTTAAATTAAAACCCGACTAGCCTCGGTGGCCCTGCACACTTGCCCCAATGGCAGCTTCATCCGGGGTCTGCGGGGCGGAAATGACGTAGGACGTAAGACGCATTCAGGACTCCCTAGCAGCAGCACATTACTAAATTCTGTAGCATTTACATTATATTTACGGATTAAAAACAGTTTTCTGTTTTCTCATTAATTAAGCTTTTTAAAAAAAAGTATATAAGTACAATCATGAGGTCGTAAAACAGTGGCCGATTAGACAAATCATTAAAAGTAATCTTAAGGAGCCAACTAAAGCAGAAAAAAAGAAACAAAAGTTTTCTAATAAAAAAGAGCAGAAAAAAATAAATGTTTAATAACAAAGAAAAAGCTTTAATTGATTTTATCACCAAGAAATGTATGTAATGTTTTATACAGTCTATGGTGTAAGCCACCCATACAAGCAGTATTGTAAGATAAGGTTAACCTTTATTCGTCCCACAGTGGGGAAATTCACAGTAGATGTGGTTTATTTCATTACGCACTACACAAGTGTGGATGGTCACATTTTCAAACTTAAATTACACATATTCATACATTTTACGAACATCAAAAAGAATCAGATAATTATTTACATCTTTCAAATCACACTTTTATTTTGTACTTGAGTGCTTAATGTCCAGTGATTTCTATCTCTCACACACACACACACACACACACACACACACACACACACACACAGACACACACACACAGAGGTAGATTTACATCTAGTTTTACAGCATTTGTGGTCTGAGGAAAAACACATCATATACTCTGACATATTGAAAATTTCCCCTCTTGAGTCACGCCAGTGTTTACAGTTTGTGCACAGTGAGGTACAGCATACAGGACAGATGTTTTCAATGACAACCTGGACGAAGCAATTGCATGATGACAGTCGTCAATGTTGTTTCCCCTCCTGCCCGGCTCCTTTCTGCTTTTCCTTGACCAATTTATCGTTGTGGTTATTTATAATCTAAGACAAAATATAGAAAAATATATTGTATATGAGATGTTGGACAAATAAGATTGAAACTGATGACAGATAGAATGACTGCAAATAAGAGTTAGTGGCAGTCATGCCACCAAATCTGCCCTTTGCACTAGAAGAGCAACTGAGAGGGTTTGGATGGATGGTGAAATTCACCAATGAAATTAACTAAAATAAGTGGAGAAAAAACAGCATAAATAAACAATACAAAGCAAATCAATGTCAGTCTAAACAAAAACAAAAAAAGATTGGAATGGGATGGGCAATTTTGTAGTTAGCAATATTTCATACTTTAAGGAGGTAAAATACTTTAAAATGTCTTGATGGATAATGTATGTAGAATTAACTATATTTGCAGAATAAATGATATCTGTGGTTTCTATCATTGATCAAAAGGATACTTACAGCTGTCTTCCTCATCTGAGAAAGTGCTGACGAAGTAGCAGGCATAAACAATTCCCAGGAGCTATGGAAATTAACAAAAAAATTGATAAAATGAATCACACATAATAAAAACAGTGTCCTCTGTTTTCTTTCTTTTATGTTTTAAAAGCATATTATTCATCACAAAGAATACTTTGGAAACATGCTCTTGACAGTAATCCTATAGGACATTTTGACATGTCACAGTAATGGTTTTACTTTATCCTTTATACAATCATGTGTTTGACAAAGTGGTGAACCTCACCTCCTCCTTGCTTGTGAACGACTGAGCTTTTCCAAGATGCCCCTTTCATACCTAATGATAATCCTATCACCTGTTTACCTGTGGAATGATCCAAACAGGTGTTTTTGGATCAGTCCACAACTTTCCCAGTCTTTTGTTGCTCCTGTCCCAACTTGTTTGAAACATGTTGCTGGCAGTTTTGAGGTTGATAAAAGATTAAATATATTGTCATTGTCATTTTCAATTGAATATACGTCAAAAATGATTAGGAAATTATCACATTCTCTTTTATTTATGTTTTACACAGCATCCCATGTTTTTTGGAATATGGGTTGCAATCACCCACACACCAACTCACACACGCCAAACGAATGATCCCCTCCGGGCTTAAACTTGGAGGAGATAATAACAGAAACTCGAGATCTGGCTGTGAAGCTCAGTAACACACTACCATTAGACATCATGTGGTTTCATTCTTTAATGTTTCAGAACTGTTTTCCATTTTACAGTCACTGTTGCTAGGCAACAGTCTTGTCCTGTGAGTGCAGATGCCTATTTATTGATAATAAAACAATATTAGATGTTAAATATGCTCTTCAATTTAAGTTTTGAAAGCATCATTGAGGAATTCTGAGGACATTTTCACTCAAACTACTAACTAATGTGATGACTGAGTTACTTGGTAATGTGTGACAGCCTGCAGAGACTCACTGATACGAGGAGCTGGATGATGCAGTGAAGGATCTCTATGTACTGATATTCCAGCCAGCAGCTCAGCACTGTGGTCAGCTCGGGGTTTTGCTGGTTCTGCCACCCAGCGGCAGGAAGGCCGTAGCTCTCACAGCCCAGCCCATTGTCCTTCCACCACGAGCGATGTGACGACACCCCCAGGGAGAGGATATCACTGTCCTGCAGTGATAAAATATCAACAAATAACAACAAACGCTCATCAGAAATTTTCAGACCCCAAAGACCATTTAAAACAATTTCCTCAGGCTGACCATCAGTAAAAGTATTTTTTTATAGTGTAAGTATTTTTTCTATTTTTACTTGATGAATGAGACATTAAACACATCATAGAAGTTCAATTTTCTATACAATCCTTTCATTATGTTAACCCAATACTACCACATATATTGTACTATACTATTGCCACTACTTTTACAACTATTACTAATCATCATGACAATTATTTCATACTAACATAAATTATTTTTGTATCAGCAATCAAGAAAAAAGAGACAATTCGGTATGTTTTTTGCTGCTGATACGAAACATAAACAAGCTACTTACCTACTATTTATCTTGCTGCTGTAACACTGTAAATTTCCCCATTGTGGGACTAATTAAAGGAATATCTTATCTTATCTTACTGTCATGACTCTAAATGTGTTGTGACTGAGAACAGAAACATACAGTGAACACACAGTGTTATCATGTGACAGGCAGGTCCTGAGTCATAGAAAGAGCTGAACGCTGTATTTAGGAGTTGAAGCTGTGTGGGTCTCTAATTTTCTGACACTTAGGTGACCATTAGACTTACCTTTGAAAGCCCTCCTAAATCCAGGTACAGACAACTAACAAAGACATTCCAGCCAACCCACAACAAGGTCCACAGCAGGTACTGAGAAAACAAAAACAATATCAAGTAAATGAATAAAACTCACAACTCTTTAAAATGTCCGTAGTGTAGCATAGGACTCCTTTTTCTTATTACAAATATCTTAATTCTGATATGACACAAGTGTACAAAACACTGGTTACCAAGATAAATATGAGGCATTACAAGAAGATAACAGAAGAAAGAAGAGAAGAAATCAAGACAAATATTTCTGTTACACAAAACTGTGTATGTTTTTCTGAATGTTGAATGAATTTTTGTCTTGTGATATACTGGATACCATCACTTCTTCATGCCAGGGTCAATTCCTTGGCAAACCATTAAAAGTAGGCTGGTTGAAGTGCATCTGTGATGAGTTTACATTTTGAAAATGCAATTTTTTTAACAGAGATTTATGTGAGAAGATCGATACCAATCTCTTGTCTGTAAACTAAATACGAAGCTACGGTCAGGAGATGTAAACTAACCAACTTCTGGTTTCATATTTAACTTACAGATATATGAGAGTGGTATTAAACTTCTCATCTAACTCAAATAAGTGCATTTCCACAAAATGTCAAACTACTCCTATGAAGCCAAAAAAAGGTTGGGAACCACTTGTATAAACCGACATTCAGTGTTCAGTGTTTTAACACAAATTTTTCAGAAGCTCAAAAGAAAATCAGACAATTGGCTCACCATAATAACATAGCGAGATCTGTACTGGATGACACCAAACAGGCCCAGGATGACCATGATGATGTGAAAGAAGTTGATCATGATGGGAGCCCACTGGTAGCCAAGGAAGTCAAACACCTGCCTCTCCAGCGCAGTTACCTGGACGGGTCAACAGGAGCAGAAACCGAGGTCAGAGACTCTGATTATAGATTTATACCAGTCAGGTGAGGCTGTGTTGCTCCAGCTTGTTAGATGGTGATCACTGCTTGTGCATCCATCAAGGCTGTATTTTTTATTCAAGTTGTCAAGGCAACTGGGCCATGAGGGACAAAGCATGCTGGGAAAAAGACAGACGTGGTTCTAGTGTTATGTCCTCTGAGGTCGGTGCTCCAGTCAGTGATGGAGGGGGGCAGGGTGGGAAACACAGAGCAGGAGGACAAAGTGGGTGCAGCCCTTCATTGTGGTGGTTGTAGTGGTGGGCAGTCACGGCTTTTCATAAGCACTTCCAACTACAATAAGCTACTATTAACAAGGTTCACAAAAAGTATACGTTTAGAAGGGCTGCAGCTAAGATTTATTCTCAATATCGATTAATCTGCCATTGGTTTGGTCTATAAAACACCAGAAAGTAGTTAAAAAGGCCATCATAATTTACCAGAGCCCAAGGTGACTCTTCAGATTGCTTGTTTTACTCATTAGCTCTAATTTTTCCTTTTTCATTTTAGTTTACAGTTTATATAAAAACATGAATTCACAATGGAAGATCATCAAATCTGACACCAGAGAATGTGTTAAACAGGTAGCAGATTTAAGTTGGTGTTGGTAATTATTAAAGTATTGTAGCCTATAGTCTATATCTAAGGATTTATATGGTCAGAAACAATACAAAAAGTGAGGTTTCAAAGCACCAACAACAGAACTTTCCCTTATAATAAACAAGTCTTTGCAGGTATTAAGCCTGATTCATTAAAATAATTGCTGTTATTTGTAATTTTTGGTTTTACAATTCTATAAGTTTCTTGCTCTGTATCACCAAAGGGGAAAAGATAGCTGCTGTCCTGATATGTAAACAAATGTGTTGATGTGGTAGCACCATGTGTGAGAGATGAAAACATCTTACCAGCTGCAGACAACACAGGAGGACCAGCATGCATCTAGCCGAGCAGCAGCCCATCTTCCTCTCCTCTCTGCTGGGCCTGATGATGAGGATGTGGATCACAACAGTGGATTTTAAAATCTCTCAAACACAAGGGACAAACCTGCAAAGCTTAAGGTCCATTGCCAGACGTGTATGGAAACACACAGTGCACTTTGCCTCATGAGGAAAACATGTAGGTTGTCCCTGTGTGGAAACTACAGAGGAGGGGGGGGAGGGTCAGCTGTATGAGAGGCGATTAGTGCCACAGTACAAGGAAGAGGGGAAAACCTGAAGGACACCATCAGCCTCAGGATGTTCTGAGGGGTTTATTTAATGGACAACTATATCTGTGATGCTCAGTGAAACTGCAGGAGCTATTGTGACATAAATCAGGCTTACATTCAAAAAAATGTTGTAATTCAGCCCCTGATTTACAGTGTAATTTAATTGTATGAATCAAGTACCAGTGCTGTAAAACAAGACTATGAGGGAATGAGAAATAACTGGCATTTTAGAGGAAAGGAGAAAGTATTTTTGTAAGTGAGCTACTGGATGGATGGTTCACAGCGGCACTCCCAGAAATTTTTCATAGGGGTCACCAGATGGGGCCACTAAAAATCTAGGGGTAATGGATAAGTAATGCATCATTATTCAGAAGCAGATAATTCTCCCCTCCTGGCCAGCAGTCTAGGACTCACAACATTCCTTAGAAAGAGTAAAAATTAAAGCAGAAAAAAAAGTCGATCAACTGAAAATTAATCTGTAACAATTTCAATGATTGAGTAATAATTTTTGTAATGTTTCAAGAAAAAAATGCCACAAATTATCTGCTTCTAACTTCTTGAATTTGAGGATTTGCTGCTTTTCTTCTTCTGTTTGAGTTTTGGACTGTTGGTCAGCAATTTGAAGACATCACCTTGATTTCAGGGAACTTGCGAAGTGCATTTGCCACAATTTTCTATTTTTCCAATATGCATGACATAATTTGTTGCCCTCTGAAACCAAAAATTAAACTCCTTTTTGATGTAACAGCAGTATGGTTAAGGTTTGGTTAGGCACGAAAGCAACTTGGTTGGAGCTGGAGAAAGATCATAGTTCGGGTTATGTCTGGTAAAGGTGTGGGAAGGATCGTAGTCATGGTTAAATGACACAAACGTTGACTGTCGATAGAAACAGAAAGAAACAGTGGTCTCTTGTGTAAAAGTCCGATGTGTTGTTGGCCAGTCCATCCAAACAGACTTCCTCTTTCTGTGGACTTTGTGGCTCTATTACAATATCATGGTGACTTCCTCTTCTGCACCTGACAGAAGAGTCATAACTCCTGTTGTTAATCCCGCAACCGATTCTGTCATTTCTCCTGGCAGGACTGTCTCTATTCCTTCAGAAATCCTCTCTCATATGATTCATCTGGTTCTCCCTTAGGGTGGCATGAATTGACCCTCATACAGCAACACCATCTCCTGCACCCTGATAGGTAGTTGCTCCTCTACAATATTCAGAAGTCGCCAGTAGGTGGTGTTAGAGAGGTGGTGGTATAAGCTTCAAAGGTGTGTGAGAGTGGCAAGGTTAAAACAAGCTAAAGAACAAGAGATTGCTGGCCTACTTTTACATGTGTGCAACATTTAAACGGTGTTGTGGATGAATGATGGAATCAGAAATTAGAAACGATGGTTTCAGTATTTCTCAGATCACCTATATATGATCCAACTTTCTTCAAAGTGGAAAAGGCAAACATATACTGAAGGGTCACACTGGGTAATTAGTGTAAGAGGCTCTCATAGGGGTCATGATCTTGTTCTGAAGCTCGTATCGATCCAACGCAATTTCACTTTAAACTCACTCCCATTTTCAAATCAATAAAGGATCCAACACAAAAACAGTTTAACCTGTTGTTGTGTTTTAAGGGGTCGAGCAAGTCAATATATCATCTGCTGGTCTCATGCAAGAACCATTATGTCTTCACAGATGAGATAATCAACAAAACATATGATAATAACAATTTAAACAAGTCATGCTCATTTTATTTTCTCTGAGCAAAAAAAGATCTGGCAGTTTCATTTAGATCCTGAAGGTCCAAACTGCAGCATACAGACTCCAAATGCTTCTTATCTGCCTCTGAGATTCATGCACCTTTACTAAAGACTGAGAAATCCCATCAACTGGAGTCAGCCCATTCATTACACCTGCACTCCCCTTTCCCTCCGAGAGGCGGCGCTAGAATCAAAAGACACATTCCAAATTGGAGGGTCTCCAGCTCTGCTAGTGTCACATGGAAGCACAGTAGCTGAGTCGAGGGGACGCGAGCACAGATGGAGGGGGCTTGAGGGACCGTGGAGGAGAGAGCTGGAGATCAGGTTGGAGATACAGCAGCGGCGGCGGCTCAGGCAGGTCGGACCCGGCCCAGCCTCCCTTCTGGCCGGGGAGCAGAGGAGCGCACCGGGGGGGGGTCAACAGGCGCTCCAAAAGGATGCCACATGCAATATGCTACATTCGTGTTTGGTGAAGCCCGAGAAAGCCAAGTTGTCGCCTTTGAATGATTATGCATTTGGGGATCACCTGGCCCGTGTGGATGCAGAAGGAAGCGAGCAGGATGGATGCTGCACCTCCCCAAAACCTCTGAGCTGAGTGAGTACAGGGATGCTATAGCGCAATGTGCCTGTGGCTGTGTGACAGGCTGGAGGCAGGGATGCTGGGGAGGGAGGGAGGAGGGGGGGGGGGGGGGTCATCATATGTGCTTATAGATCCTGCTCGATAAGCTGCACATGCATCTCACAGCGTCCCTAATGCGTCCTGCAAAATGTGGCCTGTTTTCCTTTGTGTGGCTTTTCTGCATGTGCACCGGTCATGCATTTAACACACAGACACGTGTGCACCCACCTCACTGCTACTGCATTGCCTTTTGTGATTTAAGCCCCCAAATTGAGGGGAATCATCAGAGAAGTTCATGGTGGTTTGATGGGATGGAGGCGCTGGGAGCCTATGATCAGGCGTTTTTTCTGCCTAAAATCCCCCCGGCTGCAAAGCATAAAGATAATTAACGTTAGACCTTCCGTTAACATTTGCACCCCATCCTCCTCCTCCTCCTCCTCTTCCTCCCCTCCCTTACTCGTAAATAGGGGGTGTGGGGAACTGGCTTTGTCGTGTAAGTTGCCAGCTGACCTCAGGGACACAACATCCTTTACCATCCTCACTTTGATCTGGGAATGAATCGGAAATGCTTTGATGATTAGAGAGGGGGAAAAAATCTCTGCTGCTACAGGCTTAATGAAACAAACCCATGATAATAGCTCACTGCATCAGCCTGAACTTCCTCATTGTCTCTGCCTATAGCCTCCACCTGCATGTGCATTAATAAAAAAAAAAAAAAAAAAGAGTTCACACCCCGCATGGTTTTTCTGTCTCAGGCATCATCTGAGTCCTGGTTTGTAACCTGTTGTCAGCATCACTGCAGTTTGAGGTGTCAGAGCCCATAGGCGAGGCGAGCTGGGCACCCAGTGTGTGATTGATGCCTGCTGAGTGGGTGCCATCATGAGCCACATACATCCAAACTGATACACACGCGCACACACACACACACAGAAACCCTTCATGGAGGATTCACAGTGTAAAAACATGATGATGATTTCCTCCCCTCTTTTTTTTTTTTTTTTTTTTTTTTTAACTTTCAGTATCTCTGTTGTGGCTTTTTCAAGGTCCCTCGCTAAAAAAGCTGCTGGAGAGGATGTGAGTAATGTGATCACAAGACATCATAATTGTTCTGTAATTTGCTCTGAATAATGTCAGGCGGTGTTTGTGTCAGAGGCAGCGTTGCACAGATAAAGACAGAGCCTCAGCTTTCTTCCTCACAGGGGCATGGTTAATCGTTTTGCAAGCAAACATTTGACCTAATTCACATTCTCACACAATAGCAGCCTCCTCTCTCCCCCCATCGCTCCCCCCCTCTCGCTCACACACACACACACACACACACACATATTGCTGTTATTTGTGTCACACAGAGGGTGAGGTTTTTGCTCCACATGAACTCCCAGGTGGTTTATCAAAACCTGAGCAGATTCGGCAGAGAGGCCACTGCTGCTGGCTGGCAGGGCTGGTTGAAAGGAGCTCCAGTATTATTAATAATGAACACACGTTAAGGCAGCACATGTTCCTAGAAAATTAAAAGCCTACTGGTATTTATTGCAACACTGAAGGGCTGAATGTGTTCCTGAAAAATGCATTTTTATGAGGATTACACCATAATTCCTTGTTCGACTTCATGGCCTTGTCAGATGCCATAAGCAGAAACCATGAACATTTTTTAATTGTTTGAAGGCGTTAGAGTTTAAGCATTTGTTTTGTTTAAATTTAAAAAAAAAAAATTCTGATCTGATGATGTGATTGGCCAAACATGTCACCAAGCATGTTTCATACTTCCTCTAAAGACGTGATTAGAAGATTAGATCCAAGTCAACAGGTGAAGTGCAACTAACTGTTATTTTCATCATTCATCACTAATCGTTATTTTTTTAATTGTTTGGTCCATAAAACACCGGAATCAGTGAAAAATATCCCAAGGTGATGTCAGTTCATGATAAAGTCAGGCGAGGAAACAGCAAATTCTCAAATTTCAGCTGAAACAATTAGTCAATGAATCGGGTAGTCGATCAAAAGAAAATTAATTGGCAACTATTTTCATAATCAAGTAATCGTCATTTTTCCAAACGAAAACATCCATTCTCTTGCTCCAGCTTCTCCAATGAAAGGATGATCAGATTTCCACTGTTTCATATCATTGTGAACTGAATATCTTGAACTGGATTGTTGAGTGTGAAAATGGAGCAATAAGAAGATGTCACATTCGCTATGGAAACATGACACGTTCTATAGTCTAAACAGTTCACAGATTAATTGTGAAAACAACAGATTAATCAATAATGTTATGCTAATATTGATAAAAAAAAACTTAAACTAGTACTATAGTAATAGTTGCCAATTCTTTTTCTAAACCAAGTAATCAGTTAATTGACTGATCGTCATCCACATTATTCATTCATTCACCTGTTATGTCTTCTGTAGAGCTGCAATGATTAGTTGGATTAATCAATGGACAGAAAGATAATTGGCACATATTTGATAGTCGATTACTTGTTTGACACATTTTTAAAGTAAAAATGCAGAAAAATCCTTATTTCTAGTTTCTCATCTGTGAGGCTCTGCTGCTTTTCTTTGTCTAATATGATAATAAATTCAGTATCTTTTATATTTTGGACTGTTGCACAAACACAACAGCCAATTTGACAACATCCTCTTGAGCTTTAGGAAACTTATGACATTTTTCACTGATCTCTGTTTTTTTTTAATAGACCAACCAATGAATCTAAAAAAAATCATTGACAGCTGATTCAATAATAACAACAGTCATTACATATCCCAGTGTCCTGTGTGTCCACCAGGACTATTTTTAAATACAGCAAATTAATCTGAGCTCAAAGGTCCACTTATGAGCTTTCAGAGCTTTCAGACACATCGTAGAGTCTTTATTTGCTGATATTTTGTTGTATACACTGTTCCCAAATGTGAAGAATTAACGTATTTTTATTTTACTTCATTTTAATTGACCATACAATGCATGTGATTCAGTAGGGAAAGGAGGTATTAATGATTGATGATGCTCTAGTTTCCTCACCACATATGGCCCCCTCTCAGTGTAAGTAGCCTTCTGGTCAGTGATACATGGTCAGGGAAACACCTGGCAAATCTGCACCTGCAGGTATTTGCTGGTAGTTTGTAATGAGTACCCTGAGCGCCACAGGCGGAGGAGGTGGGGATTGGGGGGGGGGGGCTTTGTTAAGCAGAAAAGCAGCCAGGGGAGGGCCATTTCTTGCTCTTGCTCTGAGCGCTACGTCCAATTGGTTGGCTCTGACGAGGCAGCTCTAGGGCCAGAGATTACACTGCAGTGCTGAGGCGTCACTCTGGCTGAACACCGCAGGCGGAGGCAGGGGGATAGAGGGAGAGAAGAATGGGTGGGGAGGTGTGGACACACTCATTGAGACAGGGAAGAGAGAGGAAGAGGGAAACCTTGTTGGGAAATGTGACAGCCTCTTCTCATCATCTGCTTTCAGTGTCTTCAAACACCTGCCACAAGACTCCCACGCATGTCTTCCTCCCCTCCTCTTTCTTCTTTCTTTTCCTCCACACCTACACCTTTCCCCTTTCTTCTCTCTCATTACCCTCTCCATCTCCACTCCTCAGCTCCATTGTCAAATCGGCACGGATATAATTACACTGACAATTTTGCAACTGAAATTTAACTCATCATTCCCTGATAGGTGCATATGGTTCTTTAAATCCAACATAATATTTCATACGACTCGCTCAGGAAGTGAAGTTGAAGCCATGTTGGATAAATTAAAGGCATTAAAAGCAGCTTTGACATGCTTGACGTTTGCTGGCTGCTGTTAAAATACACCAAACAGTTTTGATAGACATGCTGGGAAAACATGTTCACTGCTGCAGTCGCATTCTTGAGACATGCTCAAAGAAGTATGTAATTATGTTTAATATCCACTGTTGGAAAATATGACTTATTGATAGATGAAATTGATATTAATTAGCATGGGGTTAATTTGAATTAGGAAACAAAGCAGTTGTTCTCTGGTCAGGACACCCTGAACTTACAAAGAAAACTACAAGCAAAGAACCACCAAGACGTCCATGTGTGAAATTTGGTCCAAATTGGATTTCATGCTGAGAACAGTTGAGTTCAAAGCTGCATCTAGTAAACGAAACGCAAATTACACAAAGTCTCCAAAACTTCTACTGTGCAGAGGCTGATAAACTCCTGTCCTGTCTCGACTCTGTCTGTTTTTAATAGAAAAGCAGATGCATAAGATAGTAAAGTCAGTCATGTGATATCATCTGAAAAAGAATCGCTCACAAAGAGGAAAATAAAAGAACAGGGAGAAAAATCCATAGAGATAAAACTTCAACTTTAAAAAGGTCAGTGCAGGTCACTGCATCCTGTCAGCGAGGATTTTACTGACCAGTGATATTATGTCTATAACAGACCACTCCCTCTACTGAGCAGTGTTATAGTCAAACTGAAATTAAATTGCATTCTTTTTGTCTGTAAATTACTTGTTCACATGGCAGCATAATAAGCTAAGATGATGAACAATATACATTATATCAGCATGTTAGTGAGCTCAAAAGCTCAAAGCACCACTGTGCCAGCTGAAGTACAGCTTCACAAAGCTTCTAACACGACTGTTGACTTTTAGGTTTGTCACAGTCTCGATGGCCAAACAGTAAAAATGTATGTAGCAACTCTTATTTAATGCTTTGTGTGGGTTCATGGGTCTGCAGATATAATGCATGCCACATTTGGAAGGGATGGTGCAGGAGAATTTTAGAAATTGACTGTTTTAAGAAAATTCAAAATACAGGAAAATAGTTCTACATTTAGTCAGATGTGTGCCAGATTTTATATGGCTAATCTGTTGGTCACTGTGCACATGCAGCCAGTCTTGGTGGTTTTGGTTAGCAAGACAGACAGAAGGGTTTTACTGCTGAAGAAGATGATGCACACAACGTCGACCTGAGCATTTGCTTCTGTTTTCAATAATCAGTGACTTCCAGATGTCCAGAGAATCTTTTATGAGCCCACTTGCAGGAAAAGGACTGATAATAAAAGTCGGCTTTATGTAACAAAATTCAGTAAAATGAATCCAGATGGGAAACGGTGTGGTCGAAATCAACAGACCTGGCTGGCTCAGGGAATGTGGATAAAACATAGTGTGCATCTATATGGCATCTATATGAGTATTATTTTTGTGTAATTTTAGTGGGTGAGGTCTGTCTGGGATTATTTACTAAAGCATAATGAAACCCAAGTTTAATTAATTTACAAGGTCATGAGCCGATGATTTTAGTGAAGGAGATGCAGCAATGAGGAAGAGTGTACCAGCATATACATGCTTGGGTTGCTTGAATCCTCATTAGGCTTCAGTGAGATCACTGCTGCAATGCTAAACCTAAATTATTAGAGCTGCTTCAGATTGACATGTTGGCGGTAACAGTCTTGAGGTGTTCATGCTTTGGCAAACTGTCAGAACTGTCAGAGAAGATACACATTGTTCAGCAGACTACAGACAAATTGTTAAAGTAATTTGGTGTGATGATTAAATTCTGTCTGGAAGGAAAGGATCTATGTGGAAACCAATACTGAATCACATTGTTTGAGGTGTATATATATATTTATATAGAGAGAGAGATTTGATTATAACCAAGGAGGAGTGAGAAAGAGTTTGTCTAAATCTGTAGGTATAAACTGACTAAATACACGAGATGCACGTGGATCAGACAAATACAGAAAGTTGAGCGTTATCATCCCAAAACTTCATTTCAACAAAACCAGGCGGTTTGTTTCCTGCAGTCGTTCAGTGTTGTTGCTGATGGACAAGCGACACACAAACACGCATGAAAACACGCTGTCACAGCAGACAGATGGCACGGTTTGACGGAGATTAGATCACGCTTGTTGTTTGGTCTTTTTGTTACAGCTCTGTGTTTTTATTGTTTATTTGAAACATATTACACTGCCAAATGTGAAATTGTCTGGCAAGCAGCACGGAGCAGAGAAGAAGCAAGAAAGCTGTTTGTCTGCTCGCTCTGCTTTCCTACTTGTCTCCTTCAGTGTTTCAGGCTACTCTGGCTGCTGGCATGTTCAGCTTCTCTGTGACTCAGCGTGTCTTCTCAATATGCATGTTTGTTTGAATGGTTAAAACCATAGTAAATTTGTATTTTCTCATATGAATCACAGCAGATACCTAACAAACAGATCAGTACTAGATTCTCTCTGTTCAGATATATGTATTCTGGTGTATTTCAGTCATAAAGCAGTTGCTAAATGTATAACTGGATTACTTTAAGTACTCACTCACTTTTATGCTGTGTAGACCTAGATATCTGAAAATCTTTGTTGGTGAGCAGGTATACTGTTGATGTCTATGTAAGTGTGACACACAAAGCTCCGTAATCCCTCAAACAAAGTAAAGCAGAAGCACATGCCGGAGGCGTAATGTCTGTTCACTTCACTGCTTCAGCCCTGGACGGGAACTCTCACTTTCCTTCTTTTCAAACTGCCGCTTCCCTTCTGCTTTTTGCACTGTGAATATTTTACTTCTGGTTCCGCTGCTTTGTTAACCTCCTTAATTTTTTGTAAAGGTTGGATAATTTTATAATTAAGCACCACTCTGTGCCTGCAGATCCCAGTGAGACTGTGGCACTTCCCTGCGTGCATGAGTTGTAAGGGTGTGAGTGTGAGTGTGTGAGAGCAAGTGAGCGCCAGCGCTCCCACATGGCCTCCATGCAGGACGGGCTGAACTTCACGGCTCCTCCCTACGGCAAGGTCCTGCTGCTGGGTGCTATCGCTGCTGCCTCAGCCTTTGTTGTCACGATCCTCATCGTGGTGCTCTGTGTGGGCTGCCAGAGGTGAGAGCAGGCACTACACACACACATATGACACATAAAAAAATAAACACACACACACACAGATACACATGCTCATTTGCATTTGCAGGACACTGAATACTTACACATGCACACACCAGTAGTGGAAGAAGTACTCAGCTCCGGCACTTAAGTAAAAGTGCCAATGCAGCAATGTGAAAATACTCCATTACAAGTAAAAGTCTTGGATTTGAAATCTTACTTAAAAGTAAAGAAGTATTATTAACAAAAAGTACGTAAGTATAAAAGTATGTAAAGGTACTGCAGTAAAATGTCCCCTGTGATTGATGTATTACTTTATCTGTCATTATTAGATTATTGCATCAATGTGTAAGCAGCATTTTTAACTACTTTATATACGGTCGAGCTGCATTTCCACTGCATAGTACGACTCCACTCGACTCCACTTGCTTTTGTTTCCAGGTACTTTTCTCTACTTCCTTTTCCACTGCAAATAGTACTCCCACAACGTAGATAGGATTCTTAGCTGAGAGCGCCATTGTGCCCTCTTCACTTTTCTAGCAGTTGGGAAACAACACTCAGGAACTTTACTTTGGCCTTGAGAAGCTGCAGCTTATATTCACTGACAAACTGTAACCTACACTGTATATTTACTGCTAAACTGACAAATTCACTGCTAACCTTTTTCTCTTGCATTTACCCTTACTCTCTCGCTCAACCACTGGCTACACACACACATACTTAAGAGCTACACCACTTTTATAAGAGAGAGGATATCAAAGGGAAAGTGTACTTCACCTTTCAGTATCAGCTCAGCTCACTTGAAACCTCGACCAAGGTGATACTGAAAAAAGGACCAGGTACCAGGTACTATCAACAATGGAAAAAGAAAAAAGAGTGAGTAGCGTTGAGCCGTCCCGAGACGAGCCGTACCATGCAGTCAAAATGCGGGGTTTAGGTAGTTCAGTCCAGAGGTTTCCAAACAAGGATAACACGAGTTAAATGTGAGGGGTCCAGAGAGCAGACAGAAGAAAATACAAAGTTTGGCTACACAGATTTGTTAATTTTTTTTGACTTGCCTCTAACCTTTACCTCTTCTGAACTTGAATCATCTGAAGGTCAGACAAGAAATCACTCATTCACAACAACTCATAGACATCTGAAACGTGACAAGGGGTCTCAACTAGACATTCATAAGAGGTCACAAGCCAAAAACAAGTTTATCGCGTGATCTCATTATGTAAAATATGAATCGGAAAAGTAACTAGTAACTATAGCTGTAAAATAAATGGAGTGGATTAAAAAAGTACAATATTTCTCCCTGAAATGTTGTAGAGTAGAAGAATAATGTGGCATAAAATGGAAATACTAAAGTAAAGTACAAGCACCTCAAAATTGTGTTTAAGTACAGTACTTGAGTAAATGTACTTAGTTGTTCTCGACCACTGGCACGCAGATATGCAAACACACTCTTCATGTCTCACTTGCACGCACACTCACACATACATGTGCACAGTCATAAGATGACTCAGACACACATGGACAATGACTCAAACTCTGCACATGCACAAATACACACAAGTGCATCACTGTAATAATTGTCAACCTGTGTGACAGAGCGGTTGTGTTTGCCACAGGAAGGGGAAGACACACAATGTTCCCGGCGAGGGAGGAAAACATCGTCTCATGGACATGGTAGGTATCAGGCAACACACTCCTCCATGTTTTGTTTGTGTTGCTGCAAAGGTAACTGAAGCAACTCAATTCAGCAGGGAACAATATCATTCAGAGGACACCTCTTCAGTCTTAATTAGTGTTTAACAGGCCCTGTGTGTGTGTGTGTTGTCAGGGTATACTCAGGCAGTCGAAGCTGCGGTCCATCAGTAAATCAGACAGTGAGATGAACAAGATGAACTGCAATGGCAAAAGTGAGTGCATCTTTCACATACAAATCCTGACCTGTGTGCTCTGTTGTGTGGTGAAAATCTTGTATCTCCCAAGTGCAACGAAATAGGCTGGTTTTATTTTAGCTGCATGACAAAGCACCTTTGGCACCATCGAAAGGGATTTTTGGGGAATTTTCTGAGTTTGAAAGCATGAAACTCACAAACAGCGGCAATACAATGTTTTCACTCATCAGAATCAATATAATTGAAATATAAAAATATAATAAAATTTGGCAGCTGATCAATAGCATGACAAGTAAATATATAAATGGGACACATAAGTTTAACTGTTCTGATCTGGCTTTATCCTTATTCGTTAATGCCCGGCTCAACAAAAACAACATAAAGAACCCCTAATAATACAACTAAACATTTAGGTCAATGTTAACATTTGCGTCAATCTTTGATCAAAATGGTGTCACCTCGCATTTTCTCCACAGAGAAATTTACCTTAAAACAAAATTCACATTAAATTTACAGCTCAGGCTTATTCCACTGGACTGTTGTAATCTTGATTTATGAACATGCATCTCTCTCTCTGTCAAAGACAGAAATCAGAGAGCCAAGACAAGTCCTGGAGCTCCATCGCTGACAGTCAACAGGGAACTGTGTTTATGGGCACTGTGACAGTAACCCAAGAGGGTTTGAAGAAATATAAGCATATGCCCTGCTTCATACTTGTCCCGATTCCACTGCAGTGGAATCAAGTCAATTTGGACACATTTTCTCAAACATCTACGTCAGCTCCCAGTTTACTGTCAGCTCCAGAGAGCAGCGAGAGATTTATTCATGTTCACAAATGTTTGTTCAAGTGTCCAGTACAAGTAGAGTAAATGTACTGTATGTGAATTCTGTTTTGTGGGGGGGGGCATCCAGTATGTGGCCTGCATGTGCCTTGCAGAGGCATCTAAAAAGAAACGTCCAGCCAGCATGGACCTCCTGCTGTTGCTCAGCTGCCGGTCTAACTCTGACCTCCGTTCTCAAGGCAGACAGCTTCCCCAGATCCCCTCTGGGACTGGAGAGGACGGAGAGCACACTTACTCTGAAGTGGGCCGACGCTCCTCCACCACACGTACTGACGATGCCCTCTACGCCATGGTAGGCAGGGCCGGGCAGACGGACACTCCGGCCCCTCCGGCCGTCCCTGCCAACACCCCGGCCCCCCCAGACCCAGATGGGGATGTGGAAGGAGGGCTGCCCGAACCCGAGGCCCAGGTCATGTCTCCGCCGCACCCTCCGGAGACGGCGGAGTACGCCTGCGTCAGGAAGCTGAGGAAGGCCGACAAGGCGCCCCAGAAGAGGGACAGCGGGACAGATATGGGGGAGCCACCAGCGCCACCTCCACGACACGCCCCGCCGTCACACCCCGCCCCTCCTCCACCACACCCTCACAGCACAAAGTTGCCCCGTAGAAATGTGGATGCCTTCAATGTCCCATCATTCCCCAAGGTTGGTAAACACAGAAGAGAGAACAAAAAAAAACACTACAATGGATATAATGCAGTAGTTACACAAGGACACCTGTTAATAGCTTTTTCCAGAGCTTTAAGATGCATCTTATCTCCATACACTGAGGAGGACCACGAGATGCAGTTGAAAGCTAATAAGTAACTTGTTAAAATTGTTCAAGTAAAAGTTCTTGTCTGGAGGAAATTTGCTTAAAACATTGGTTTAAACATTGTGCTGTTTATTGATGTGTAAATAACTTTTAACCTCGAGAACAGATCATTTCAGGCAACAGGAGAGATTATTATTTGGATGGGTAAAGTTTAGATTAGGTCTTTAGATTAGATTTCTTTCATGGGAAGAGATTTGATAAAGGGCAGAAAAATATGTAACATGTAACATTGAACTTAAATGCAACTCATTCTCACATAAATAACATCCTGTGTGATCTTGTTATTGATGCCGCCAACTCAAAACAAAGGCAGTAATAACACATCTTTTTTGTGATCAGCCATCATCTTGCCATGTAGTAGAGGTGAACCAGATTTAGATTTATGGGCTGAAAAAGAGAGGACTGGAGGGGGAGAGAAAGTTAGCAGTTAAGTTGGGTTGTTAGTGGTTCTCCAGAGGTCTGACTGGAGCAGTAGCTGAGATCTCACAAAGCAGATTAAAACAGTTGTTGCCTTGTGCATGGACTTCCTAGGAAGGCCCTTAACATGTTGAATTATTATGTTGTTATTAGTGTGGCTCTGTGGATGACAATGTCATCAACCACTTTGGTCCAAACTGAAATACCTCAACAACTCTTGGATGCATTGCCATGAAGGTTAGCTCAGATATTCATGTTCCCCAGAAGATGAATCCTACTGACTTTGGTCCCCTGACTTTTCCTCTAATGTCACCGTGAGGTTGACATTTGTATTTTTTAATGAAATATATTAGCAACTAAAAGAAATAACCATGAATTTGGTACAGACCTTCATGTCCCCCTGAGGACGAATTGTAAAAACTTTGGTGATCCATCCTTTTCATCTTGTGCCACCATCAAGTCCATCAATTAACTGTTAAACATCGACAACAGCCCTGTAAATCTGAAGGTTTATCAGATGCCAAGAAACTTACAGATGTTTATAATTTTACAGCTCTGGAAAGGTGTCATGATATCACATTTTTTAAATCTTTGACAGTGCCAGTTAAGTTGTAAATATAGCTTCCATAATGCAGTCCTTTTAGTCTTGTCGAGCAGGTTCAAATTTTTGCTGGACAATCCTGTGGTTTTTGCTGTTGCCTTCTGCATTTATGGACTGGCCTCAAGCAGGCTGCCTTTTTTCAATCAGGGCTAGAGTCGGTCTGAAGGCGGCCTTGGTCTTGTTTAAACACACATGGTGAGTCAGTCAGGTGTGAAAAGTCTCTCTGAGATCTTTGTTTTGATTTTCAGACTCAGATTGTGTTCCTGGCTGTATTGACATGCGTAACAAATATCTCTGTGATAAATGTTTCATGCTGTACATGACTATTAATCTGCAGTTTGTAGTCCGGGTACAGTGAGCAGGATCTAGAGAGTATTTCTGTCAGATTTCCTGTTGATGCTGCAGAGGATCCACACAGTTGTAATTGTGCCGATGTTGCAGTTTTCTCCGCACTTGGCTCCATCATGCGTGGTGTTGTGATATGTTAGCACTTCTGTAGACATGTCTTTGGAATCTGGGCAGCGAGCTGTGTTTATTTGTCGAAGAGTTCTTGGTGATACTTCTGCTCTCAGCAGTGTCACCTCCTCCATATGTTCGCAGCAGCAGGAGTGTAGGCAGACTGCCTGCTTTTACTGAGGATATAAGGCTTTGTGCTCCCCTCCAGGTGACAGTGGGAGACCATTTGCTGCCCTGTGTGAGGTCAGCGAGGTCGCGCTCTCTGCTGTGACCCGAGTTCAGCAACACGCACAGTTCACAGGCTTACATGTGTACACAGTCTGCTCACAGGGCTGTTCTCCGCTGATTTACTTGTGGATGATGCAACACGTTGAAATTGAGTCATCCAGAATATGGGCACATGGTTCCTCACATTAAAGCTCCACCTTTCAGGGAAAATCTTTTCAATGCTGTATGAAATCCATTCAATACATTTCTAATCCCGGGTCTTTGCTACAACACTTCTGCATGTTTAATTGGTCCTTTATGAACCCCATTGGGTCTGATTTTAAAATGTAGTTTTAATATTCACAAACACGCCAAGTAGACATGCATGAATATGTGCTCTCTCCCAAATGTAATTCCTTGTTCTGTTGACAGGAAGTGATGTTTATGGGCAATGGAGAGCAGTACATCTGGAAACCTCCAGAGGATGAGGAGATGCTCTTGCACCAAAATAAAGCCCTGGGACCGTTGGGTGCTCACACAATGGAGAACGTACAACCGTCTGCTGCTGTGGTGAGCGAGGACTCTTCTGTCTGTGCATCAGCCTGTCATTTGCTTTATTTGAAAAATTACTGTGTTGAAGCTCCCTGTTTATCTCAAATCTATTATGAGGTAGCTCTTCAGTCACACTTAAATTGATTTAATGTGCCTCTCATGTACTTTCAGTGCATTTGAAAAGATCACCTGTTCACCTGTTTTGTAAAAAACCTGTAATAGAAATATATAGTAATAGAAATATGTACCGATCTCCTAAGGTTGTTTAACAAATGTACAGTTACCATGAAGGTATTTCAAGAAACACAAACCTCCAACCATCTGAATGAAAAAGAAATATTCAGTCGGCTCAAGAATAAAAAAATGTTTTAACTCAATTTCATAATTCAGACAAAGATGGTAGCTAAAAAAGATGTACCTTATTGATTTTCTCATTTAAATATCATTAAAAAAGTGAATGAGTGTATTTTCCAAAATGCCAAACTATTTGTTTTCAAGTGATTTTTTACAGTCTATAATCTCAGTAATGTGTTGTCTGACTGGACAGGTGGCCGAGATGTACTCGAAGGTGTGTAAACCTGGAAAGAAGAAGAGAGCTGTGCCGGGGTCTCCCCCACCAAATCCTGGCTTCCGGACCTTGGGTCGTGGTGACCGGGACCGAGACCGGGATGGGGGGTTTAGTGTAGTGGTCAAACCCCAGACGTGGGCCCTTCAGGAGGGCAAAGCAGTTGGAGGGCCCCTTGACGATCACTGCTATGAGTCCATCGGGACAGAGGAGTGCGACCCGGCCTATGAGAACCTGGAAGGTGGAGGTGCCTGGAAGCGAGAGAGGCCCCCCAACACGTGTGCCACCCTACGGCCGAGGAGGAAGAAAGCCCAGCAGCCCTTGCAGCAGCAGCAGCCCCCTCCACCGCCGCCGACACAGCAGACCCCCAAGTTACAGCACCTGCCTGCCAAAGCCCTGCTGCTGCCTGGGGAGAACCTGTATGAGAGCATCGGTGACCTGAAGCAGGGCTCCGCCACCTCCAGCACCACCACCATCTTCACTTTCAATGACGGCATGGAGATGTATGTAACAGGGCTCTGAGGCGGCAGCTGCACTGTGACCCCTATCCTTCCAACACAAGGAGCTGAGCTAACACCACAAGGAGTGACGGCTGAGCCCCTGTCATGCTCACCCACACATATTGTTTACATTCAAGTCATAACATCATGCCTTTCACAGGCTCTGGAGGCCTTGGGGCAGTAATGTTGATCTGTTATGACCTGGGCTGAATACAAAGTCCAATCTATAAACCTTATAAAGAATCCAAAGGTAGTGAATAATAAATGAGCACAAGACCATTGCAGAGCAATCTGTAGGTAACAGTAGCACTTCTATTTTACTGATACATATGTGCAAAGCACAAAAAAGTAAAAAGCCTAAATTCTTCCTCAATTCTAGCGGGTAAAAATAGTTGTTTGTCTGGTCCTAGCAGGACTTCTATTTGGGGAAAAGGCACAGCATTGTGTGAAATCTTTTGGTAGCACTTAGTCTGTCACAAACAGGCCTTCCCTGTAGTTGGTCAAGATGTGATTCAGGACGGAATTTAAATGATATAAAGGAATGAATTACTAATCAAAATACTTGAAAGCTCAGGGACCAAGAGAATCAATTATGAGAGTATTATAACAGAAATTGCACACATTTTGCATTCCTCCTAAAAGCTTCGACTAATTTAGACCATTATCATATTTAAAAACCGACCGGATACTTCCCTCCATCATGTTTCGTTTCATCTTACATGGACTGATCACTGTCTCCACTGCCGTCTGTAAATGAAGTGTTTTACTTTGTTGATCCTGTTTCTGCACTTTGCCTGCTACAAGTTGCATGCTAAAAAAGTGAAAAAAAACAAAAACAAAAACAAAAAATCAAGCACTGTCATGTGGTACCTCTATATGAATGTTTTTTTTTTCTATTGTCGTTGGTTGTTTCTTCTTTTTTTTTTAGTGTGTTGCTTTATTTCTCTGTAGAGCACAAAGCCAGTTAGATTAAGGATGTCTTTGGCTCAGTGAGACTCTGTGCAGCAGAGAGGAGAGTTAATTCTCTCTCATCCTTGGCCTGCCACACACACAGTACAGATGAATCAAGACTAAAGAGAACTGCTCGAGTCCTAAAGGTGGAGACAGTCCACTCAACCCCCACCCACCCACACACACACACATACATATACACACAAACACACACACCTCTCTCTGCTCAGTCCTCACTCATATCTGTGGACCATTCATCTACATAGTCCCTGCCTTGTGGTCATATGAATCTGCTTGGGTTTCACCATAGTGCAGCTTGGAAAGCTACAGTAGAACTGATGTGTATTAGCAAACGTCATGTCTCATCGTCACTCCATCGATGAATACTCTCTCCTCTCTCTGTTATCAGTGTTAAAAATATTGCAGAAATGACAAAAATGTGAAGCAAATGGTTCGCTAAGCAGCAGAGCATCACCCTGAGGATAACACACTCAAAATTACATCCAAATCCTGGACAATAACGATGATTTCATTTGACCAAATATCCCCAGCAAACAATGTGATTATACTGTATGTTGATGCAATGTGTATGTACATTACAAAAGAGAAAGAATAATAAATATATCATCAGTGTCAAGAAATCTATCTTTTTCTATTATGTTTAATTGTGTTTTGGAATGACTTGTGACACAAACTGCAAAACAGCTGCAATGTAAATTTCAGTGTATTCTGTTTGTTGTTTTTGAAGCCATGAAGCTACGGTGTGTTCTTGGAAAGCCCAGCTAAGTTAAATGTGGCAGCTAATGTTGTGTGTTTGCTATTCAGACTTACAGGGTCTTGTACTCAGAAGCGTGTAATTAAGTGCTAAGTGCAAAAGATTGTAATGTTTTATATCAAGATTACTATTCATGAAATGTCAGTCAAGTTTATACTTTTGTAATAAAGTGGCACTTTAAAAAAAAAAGATGTTTTATCTCATAGTGTCAGTTATTAAAATTGAAAGAAAGCAGAATTTGCCGAGTGACGCTCCCTGATGATGACCTTCTCTAAGGCCAAAATATCACCAAGAGTTCACTTTGCCATCTATTTCAGACGGATCAGACTCTTCTGTTAATTTAAAGCTTTTCTTCTGATCTCAAAAGCTGCCTTTAGATTCATGTCTTCAGTCTAATCAAAGGGAAGAAAATCTTATTATTTATTCTTAGGGTCAAATTAAGAGAATAATTGCGTGATATTTTCACGTATATTACATATATCATTTTAAGGCTTCTATTGTCCCTTGCTTCTTTTGTGTACAAACTTACAACCTCATTTCACATGAAGCACAAGTGTGTACGTGCATATGTGTGTGTGTGTGTGTGTGTGTGTGTGTGTGTGAGTTGCCTTCCCATGTTTTTTTTATCTGTGTGAATGTCTGCGCACGTGCATAGAGTAGCAGGGTCTGCGTCTGAGTAGCTGTGGATGATGATGGGGTGGGAGGCGGGGGGATGAGGAAAAAAAATAGGTCACCCCTTAAAACAAAAAGCTTGCAGTCAACATCGCAACCGTCTGCTGAATTTTCATTGGCGGGCTAGTCTCCATGGTAACAGGTTAACCTTGAGGCAGTAGTCACATGGGCGAGCGAGTCTTCTGCTGTCTTGGAGAATACAGTGTGCGTCGCATGACATCCATGATCACAGTGTCACCCGCTCGGTGAGGAGAGATCAGCCCAAAACAAACGTGTAGGAGCAGGAGATGCTGTTGGTGTGAAGATGATACAAACATTCACAGCACAGCTTATGTGATGTGTTAATCTCACTGTGAGGAGCATGAATGGCTGAATAAATACATGAATGAAGGCTGCCAGATTCATTCAAGGTACATGACAGTGAAAAGACACAGGATCAGAGATACCAATGAGCATAAGGTCAAAACCTGGCTGGGGAGAATGATATCATTACTGACCAGGAGCACAGGGTGTGCTCATGTTGGGAGTAAACAGTGTGAACACAGCAGGGAGGGGAAATTAGGAGGCTAGAGGTTTTTATTGCTCATTTTGTAACCCTGGAATCACCTTAATATTATTATCTTACGTGTTATTAAATGAGCATTAACATACTATGTTCCGCACCAGATCAATCAGTAAAAGAAAATGATGATGTCATGACTGAAAAACTGCTGTCGAATCTCAGCATATTTGAACTTGCATGATTGAGGTGATTCAGGTGAGTCTGTATGCATTCTTCTGTACTGTAAAAAGACACTGAGTTCTCAAAGGGACTCACTATAAATCACAGTGAGAGAAGCGAAATGTGAGCTATAGTGACCCCTCTAGGACTTAAACTGCATCACAGGGGGATCCAGGCGGCCCCTGCCTGACAGTCTCAGGACCATGGAAAATACTCAGAAGTGAACACGTGACCGGCCACAACTTGGCACTGATTCTCTGATCCACGCTTGGTCAGTCAGTCCAGACAAACAATGAAAACATGTCAAGTAGAGAGAGGCAGTGAGAACTGAAACAAGAATTTAAAAAAAGATGTTTTCTTATACCCTGAATTTAAGATTTATTGAGAAATCTATTGACCTATCAAGAATGTGTAAACCTAAAAGACTTACATTATTTTGAAAATAACAATAATTTAATTTGTTCATTTGTTTAATATAAAATTTCTGACATCTCTACTCTAAATGTGAGTTTATTACGTAAGATATATAAAAATGTCTCGTTAAAGCAGCTTAAAGTATGAATGAATTTATATCAGAACATATTATTGCACCAGCTGTTCATAAATTTAAACTTAGCCTTGTTATAATTAGCCCATTTGGGCCTCTCATGCATTTACATTGCATTGGAGTCACAGAGCAGAGTCAGATTCTAATGTCCTGAAGGAATTTCCAGGAAATTCAATGATCTTTCTGTCCATCTGGTTGAAAAAAGAATCAGTTAGTTGCATGATAAAAAAGATTTTTAATTTGTTTCTCAAGTCGCGTTGCTTTTTACTGGTGCAAAAAAAAAAAAAAAGATGGTACAGAGAAATGACATATCTTCTTTCTCAATTTGTACAAGGTGACCCAAAATGAAAAATGTAATTATCAGTTATTGGTAATATTTTTCAATGTTTTATATTTTTGTCACAAATAATGCATTAATTAATATTGTGCTTGTGTTTTACAGAGCCACTATGTCTATGTATGTCTGGCTATCTGGACAGCAAAAACATTCGTAGCTTGTGAGACAGGTTAAAAATAAGTTTTTTACTGAGCAGCACATAGAATATAAAGTCTTTGATTCTAAAAATTCAACAATGTTCTGTTCTTTTTTAAACAACCTTCTGGGTTTTTCAAAGATCGTCAGGTATATACTTTGCAGAAAATATGCTGCTGAGCTCTGTGGCTTGAATGTTGTGCTAATACATGAGCACAAACTGGGTTTTCTTTAAGTGGACATCTATGAATCATTAAATCAAAATAAGTTGCACCATACAAACTCATACAAATTACCTATAACTTATACATATTTATTATTTTAAATAAAATAAAGTCATTCCGACATTTACAAAGAATTGGCAGTAAAGCTTAATACGCTGATTGCTCCCCTACACCTGTTATTTCTTTATCCACGTTAGTGGCACTATGGATGGACAGTGTCAGTCAGTCATTTCACCTCTTTGATCCAGACTAAAAAATATCTCAATAACTGTTTTATGGACTGTCATGAAAGTGTGTATAGATACTATCTATGAAGCCCAGAGAATGAATTATAACGACTTTGGGGATCCTCTGATTTCTCCTCTAGCACCATCACGAGGTTGACATTTTTGTTTTTTAGTGAAACGACAACTATGGGATAGATTGTTATGAGGCTTTGCACAGATGCTCGCCTGCCCCTGAGGATGAATTTTAGCAGCTTTGGTGATCCCTTCATTTGTCATTTTGCATGATGATCTGGTCAAATCTTTGAAAGAAGAAAACACTTAACTTGGCCCTCTATGAGAGAAAAATGGAACGAGGTGGAGTGGAAACAGCTTCTTCCTCTTCTTCTTCTCTTGGAGCAGAAACAGCTGAGCAGTCACGTCAGTTAAACACTCGCCATGTCAGAACTTATTTGGAAAAAAGTGTTTCCATCTCCCAGTAAAAGCATTAAAGTTTGTTCTGATAATGTCCCTTCCATCGACCTTTTCTGATGTGATACTTCAAAATGTGCATAAGAATGCGTTGATGGAAAATACTGTTGACTGCGATTGGACGGCTTACATGTTTGCTAGCAACCAATTTACACATGACAAAAGTACTTGCTAATTAAGATATTGGTAAGATAAGTTTTAATGGTGCAACATAATTTAGTAAATCAATTTGAATCTATCTAGTCTTTAATGGGATTTGAACAGCTGGTGCAATCTTGGATCAAACCATTTAAAATATAACAATATTGTTATTGCATTATTGTACCTGAAAGGTAATGGCACTGTTTCACCTCTGTGACCCTCTGTATGAAAATATTAATGATGAACACTCAGTTGCAAATAGAACCATATATCCCTCATGCATACAACTTGACCGAGATTCATCTGTTATATAAGAGTACAAAATTTCATGTGCAATACACAAAAAGTGAACAGAACAGGGTTTTTTTTTTGCTGGTTGATGCCTAAAGGGGAAGATGCACAATAGTGGGAGTTTTCAAGTAGTGTAGTATTTTCTTTCACAGATGCTCACAGATCTTTGTGTCAGTATGATGGCTGCTCCTGGTCCTCATCACTCCAGCTGTCGGTCCCGTCTGTCCCAAAGTACCGGTCCCCAAAGTCCCCTGTAAAACACACAACAGTGGAGTTTCTGTTTATCAGTGGGTTAGGGGCTGAAGGCAATAATAATGAAAACACAGTATGAATACACAGTAAAACTAAACAGAAGCAAAGGTTGGAAGACTTGGAAATAAGAGCTCAGTGATGGTTTTCTAAAACGATGAAATTCTTCTTTTATGACTGATTCACAAACAGAGAGACTAATTAATGGGTGTAACATAAATATTCATCTTAATGTTTGCATGTAATGTTTAATTATGTAATTTTATGTAATAATTTATGTTTACAGACAACCTACTGGTCTATCTGATATGCATATTGTGTAGTTTAGTTACAGTGGTGATCAGAAGCAGGGCTGGCTTCAAATCTGAAGGGACACAAGCATTAAATTAGAATCTGCTGGGACATGAAATGAAATTGGTCATGCTGAAACAGAAATGTTTATTATCTTTTATCTTCTGCAGAGACCGTGGACATTTATATTTCCTGCATGAAACTAAAATCATGTACCCAAAGCCACACGGAAAACGTCTTCTGAAATGACGTTAAGGTGTAGTTTTTGCATGTCATCATTTCTTTAGTTAGACAAGTTCTATAAAAGTTGGAAGGCAAATACTTTGGACAAAAATTTTGACAAAGGCTTTCTGATTTTACAGTAGTTACAGAAAGAATGAATGCATGTCATAGCTTACCGATACCAGGAATTACATGTAACAAATCGTCCAGACTCTTGTCCACTGCGGTGGTGATGATTTTGACTTTCGGGAAGGCGTAGGCCACAGAGTGCACCCCGAGCTCTGCCATCAAGAGTGACACCAACATGATCTTATCCTCCTGCACCTCGTGATCCTGCTCAGCAACACACATCACAGCAACAACTGTCAGCGCCTGCCTGCTCATCATCAGAAGGATAATTAGCAAGTGGAAAGTGAGGGGAGGAAAAAATTACACTTCTCTTCTTCTCTCACCAGAACAAATAAAAGCCCATAAACAACCACACAGGTGAGCAATAAAGCACATGTGACTGACCAAGAGGAGAGGGGCCCTACTGCTGTCTTATTGAAGAGTAATGATGCTAATCTCCACCCACCAAGAGGACTCGTACTGCCATCATGGCAGCAGCGCCGGTGGAGACCGTGCTGTCCATTAGGATGACATGATCTTCACTGATGTCTTTGGGCAGACGCAGGTAATGCAGCTGACGAGGCCGAGAGGAGGAGACCAGGTTACCATGGTTACAAAAGCAGGAAGGGTAGTTACCACGGAGACACACATCATGTGGAAGAAAGAAAAAAAAAAAAACATTTAAATTTTGTGTTTGATGTGAATGTTGAGACACTATCCAACATTGGGTAAAGTCTCTAAAAATGTAGCACACCAAAGAATCTCAGTGATAATGATGAAAAGGTGTGTTTGGTACTAAATGACTCATTTTATCTACCTCTGGTTCGCCTGAGTCAAGGTTGGTCTGGATGAGAATCTTGCCGATGCGGACGTCCTTGCACACAGCCCTCAGGGCGGGCTCCATGGTCTCTCCTGCCCGCAGGACCGACACGCCGGTGATCTGTAGAGACGAGGCAGTGGAGCAAGTGTGAGGACAGAAAACCCTGAGGACACTCTCGATGCGGAGTTAACAAGACCTTGTAAAACAAAAACATCACTCACCCCTTTCCCGTTGTAACTGCGGCCCTCGTATTCATCACCCTGTGGAGTCTGAACTACACACGTCTGTTAGAAAATACAAATGAGTTTATTTTTTAATGACGAGGATACTAAAAAAGTGCCAATATATCAATGAATCTCTGCATGATTTGCATGTATATATTGAACTTCTCTCTGTCTTGTGAATGTGTGAAGCATTTCTACAGTACACACTCGTATACACTACATTTATTCTGTATTTTTTTGCTTTTGCACATTCATCATTGATGACATATACTTAACTTTAATACCAACAGTTTCCCAGAAACAGATATTTTTATATGATACTTCTAGGAATCCAGTGATGTCAGCATGGTATGAAAATAAACTTGCAGAGACTTGAACTTTGCTTGAGACATCACAGGCAATCCATCACTGTGAGTGTTCAGTCTCCTTTATTTTCATCAGGTATGTTGTCAAGAGCTGTTACTGTTTCGAAAACTCTTTCTTGCTGGTACATTCAAACTGTGACAACCGACATCTTAGAGTTGGCTGCTTAAAAGCTTCCTTTTTAGAAACGCTGAAGAGAAAGATTAGACAAACATGTACACAGGGAAAAAGATTAACTTGAATATGTTTTGATGTTGTTGGCACTTGAATGCACCAAAAATGCTGTTTTTTAATGTAGTCCCTGTTTTCAACTTCATTACCACGTGAATGTGAATCAGAATTATAATTACAGTGAAGGTGGGATTATTATGATTATCTCAATCAAATTTCATGTCTCTGCAAATTGATTTCCAAACTATATTGGCAGAAACTAAAACTGATGGCTTTCCAAAAACATAAATTTGGCATGTAAAGCAGGTAATGTACATTATTTGATTATTATGATTATGATGATGATCATTTGAACTATGATCCTTTACACCAGCAATAACTGATTTTCTGGCCACATGGGGGCAGTAGAAAGAAGTTGCGAACACAACATTGACATAATATCACCTTTTCAGTTAATGATATAATAAACTTGTTAGCAAACAGTTTTTTATTTTATTCTGGTCTCTACCTACGTCCAAGGGAAAGTTTTGGCTCACTGCTGCTAAATGCTCCTCTATGTACACCATCTAGTCACCAACTGTGTCTGACTGTTATATGGTGCTGAGCACATTGTGTGCAGTGAGTTTTTTTTTTCCACTCAAAACTGCTTAATTGTCTGTGGGTTTGTCCCCTTTCACATAAAAGTAGTCAGGTGATCAGTTTCTAATATAAAAATTTTACAGCTACTTTAATATTCACTAAGAACTTAAAAGCCTACTTACCTGAGATGGTAGAAATGTTAGTGCATGTTCTATGAGAAGCCTCATTAGTCTTTTTGAATAGAAGATAAACTCATCTCGACTGGTTTCTTTATTCCTGCATTACAGAAAAAGAAAATGTTTTGAAACGCATATTCTGTGCACCTATACTAGGACTTGTACTTCAGTGCACGTCTCTACCTGATGATGGTGTGCAGGCCTCTGACCTGCGGCGTACTCTCCAACACACTGAGCGTCTGAGGCAGTGGCTGAGTCTGCTGAGCAGAGGCCAGGAGTGCCCTGAGACCAAGGAAAGGTTGTTCAGATCAAAAGGTTTTAATGTGTTATTCTTCTCCACCGAGAAGAAATGTCTAGCTTTAAGACGGCAGAAAGTTATCATTAAGACCAAGTCACTAAACACAGAAGGACAGACACACAGAGACAGTGTGAAGGTTCAGTCTGCACACAGCACTGATACAAAATCTCCAACAACAATTAGTAGACCAAAGCTGGAGAAGGTAAAGTCAAAATACATTTCAGCATACCTGACACTGAGCTCACGCTGCATAAAGAGAGGGTAAGAGAAAGACAATAACAGGGGGGTAAAAAATGCAGATATTGAAAAGACTTCCTCGGCCTGTCTGTGGCACTCAGCCCGAACCATTCAGTCCTGCTGTTATTTTGTAACAAGAGTAAATAGTAAATTTGTTGGGGAGTATTTTCAGCTGCAGATTTGGTGCAAATATGTATGCCAGCAGACAACAAGGGCCTGCTTAAATATTAATGCTTAAATACTCTGCAACATAATACATCTTTGACATAATATCAAAAGTGTTATTTCCTCACATTCTGTTTATAATTTCAGTTAATGTTTTAATGTTTCAAACTTCAAAGCAAGAACTTTAGTTTTCATAACTTGAGAAGGATGAGTGCTCACCAGTGCCAGTGCAACAAGCTCACCTTCAGCTAACGTTAAATGTATCGTGCATGCAGAAAAATCAGCAATTTATTTTGTTGATATTTGCTGAATGATCTGTGTTGTTTTTGCTTCAGCTTTTACAGTGTCTGCAGCCGTAGCACAGACCCCTTAATGAATGTCAGAGCAGTGATGTGTAGTATGTAAGTATGTGGTGAAAGCCCTCCACCCTCTCAGCAAAGTAGAACATCTGTAGTTTAGGTGATACTGAGTGAAACAAAAACAGTACTTCTTTTTGAACTAAGATGTCTCCATTCACCACCAAACAAACAGCCTAAAAAGATATGATAAAGGATTTGAAAGGATTCAGATTCATTGAAATGCTATTAAACCCAACCCTACTCACGTGTTTGTAATAGATTTTAGACAACAATGGAGATCTATGGTGCAGAGAAATAAGCTTGTTTGGTCTTTTCTTGTGCTTTGTTGACATTAACAATATATAAGAACACCAGAGTTGTCCTTTAACTCTGTTGTGAGTCAGAACACTAAAGGTCTGAAAACTTGTGATTGGGGAGTTCTGATTTCATTTTAGCTTGAAGCAGTGAAACACTTGGGAGTGCCTTTCTCTGTCTGTATGTTACAGCTTTTGGACACATGGTGGCGCCACCCTCTTATGTACAGAGAGTGTTTTGACTCCTCACCTCCTCCAGCTGGCTGTGAACATGCTGGACAATCAGATCAATGGCCACCATATTCCCACCACCTTGGAAGGAAAAACAAGAATAGATGAAATACTGTACAGTCAACAATATGTCAAAATATTGAAGAAGTCTGACTGTCTCACCTCTCGGCACAACAATATCAGCCAGCCTCATGGTCGGTTCAATGTATTGCTCAAAGGCCGGCTTCACAAACTTGTTATATTGCTTGATGACACCTTCAATGTCCCGTCCACGCTCTGTGATGTCCCTGCGGAGCCGGCGAACCAGCCGTATGTCTGAGTCTGTGTCCACAAAGATTTTCATATCCAGGAGCTGCAGGTGGGAAGAGCAAACAACCCCAAACGGTTCAGTAATATTCAATTCAGCAAAGCAGCTGCTCAAACAACGCTACCTGGTGATGATTGCTTTAGTTCACTCAAGAATTCTTCAAAAAGAACGAAAAAAAGCAACATATTGCCTCACCTGAAGAAGCTCTTTGTCCGCAAAAGACATAATTCCTTCAAATATGATTACACTGGCACCATACACAGTTTTCTGCATAAAGAGGAGGGAAAACCAAGAGTCTTCAAAGGAGAAAGCTGCTTCATATACATTCAGTTCAGCTTTTGTAAGATTAAAGCTGCACAATGTCACATTTCTTCAAAATACAATTTTTCATTAAGTATATAATTTATGTTCACAGCAAAACTGGATGCTTCATCACTGTGTTCTACTTCCTGCTGTTCAGATTGACAGGATGCATATTGAACCTTTTAACAGTCATAAAAGTCTTTGAGAAAATCATCATCAAGGAGTTTTCTGGAGAAACGAGACAACTTGCCTGTGATAAAAACACGACTCACCCAGTCTTTCTGTCTTCTGTGTGTGGTGAAATCATAAACCGGGATCTTCACACTCTTGCCCTGTTTGAGCTTCCTCAGTGTGGCAACCAGCAGCTCAAAGTCAAAAGCCCCCGGATGATCAAAGTTGTAGTCGCTACTTGCTGCCAAAGCCTGTTCCTCAGGAGATAAAACCTGTAAAACACAGCAGGTTTACGGGATGCTGTTGATAAAGCATGTTTGATTTTAAAGGATTAGTTGACATTTTGGTAAATAAGCACATTTAAATCAAATGAGAATATAGTAAAAGGCGATACTATGCAAATTTCCCCACTGTGGGACGAATAAAGGTTTATCTTATCTTATCTTACTATCAAGACTTTGTATGAAAGGGAAAGGCTGATCCTGGAAAGGCTCAGTCGTTCACGGGGCGAGGTTCACCACTTTGTCAAACACATGATTGTATAAAGGATGCTACTACAGGAACACTTTGTAAAACTGTTGTCTGTAAACACAGTTTGTTTGTAAAAGATTGCATTCTGTTCTCATACATGTTTTACACAGCGTCCCGGGGTTGTACTTCTTCAACTGTTTCCTGTACTGGTATCGATCTTCTCATCTAACTCTCGTCGAGAAAGCAAAAAAGCGTGTTTCTCAAAATGTCAGCCTGTTCCTTTCAGGACAAAAGAGGAAATATTTTTTCACCAAACATCAACAACAGTAAAGTTCTCTTCTTTTCCTCACAACCTTTGAGTTAAAGAAGTTTAATTTGTTTATAGTCTTAATGTGTGGATGAATTTCCATTTGTGGATTCAATATTGTGTGTGTGTGTGTGTGACTTTTGTGTATTTCTATACAAACACAGAGTGGAAGCTCGGCGGGGATTAGCTTTTCAAGTCAGAGTGACAGTTCCTGATCCTCATGATTACTGAGGGATTCTGGTTTGGCTCATTCAGATCATAGAGTTCAAAGGGTTCAGAAGGAAACTTGCTAATGAACATTCTGGGTATTGATTGAGATAATAGCCTGCAAATTATAGTGTAGTTATTTAGTAAATACTGTGCGGGGGTATCAATAAAATGATTACTGGATATCTTTACTGGGACAAATGTGTAAGCAGAAGGAAAGAAGACAAAATGTTTGGAAATGATGAGGTCAATTTTGTGCTTATAAGGGACAAAGACATGTTACATACAGAAGGTAAATAGCTTTTATTATATTATCATCAATATCTATATTATTATTATAGCGGCTTTAAAAACTGGGGAACAGTAATGTAGCATCAGGGTCGAATATAAGATCCATTTGATGATTTGAAATTCTTCTATCTTAAGCGTTGATTTACTCAAAACTGTGACAGCACTATAATGTCCTTTGAGGTGACTGAATTTGAATTTCAAATGATAGAAGATAACAAAACATTTTCATGCCAAAGATGATTATTTCCTCCGACAATGAACCCACACATCATTGGTAACAACCAAATAAAACAAGACAAAAAAGGACTAAAATGCATGACTCTCTCACCTTGTAGAAAGAATCCATAGACAACAGCACAACCCACGGCACATCCAGAGCCTCAATGATCTTATTGGCCACAGTGGTCTTCCCTGAGGCGCTGCCCCCACACAACCCTGCAGATCCACACAGCATTTCAATGTCCCATTATGTGTGTTTTTCAGAGTGTGTCTAATGTCGTCTGGCGGTATGCATGTGCGATGACAGCGAAGTGCTTATGGGTATAATAAGACAGAACAGTAATAAAGGGACAGGTTCTCCAGCTCAAGGCCACAATCTGGCACGAGGGAAGTGAAAGAAGAAAACACTCAGGAGGAGAGAAAACATCATCATACCGATGACAAAGGCCTCTTTTGACTGCGCTCCATGCTCGTCATACCAGGGAGGCCGACCAGCGGTGTAGATGGTGCGTGTGCCTGTGCGGAGCAGAGGAGGCTCAGTTTTACTCAGTGAGGTAGTGCTCTTCCTGCGAGGGGCCCCGGCGGGTGGCAGGAGCCGGTCCAACGAGTCCTCCCCACTCCCACTGCAAAACAGAGACAGCAGGGCAGGTTACAGCCTGAACACACAGACAGGTCGTCAACAGTCAGCTGTGGTATGTCTTCTCTGCAGTCTGCAGTATCAGAGAACTGCTTTACTTTACATTTAACAACACAACCAAATTATCATTAAATCATATTATCTTTGATGATACAACCCTGATTCCAAAACAGCTGGGACGCTGTGTAAAAGATAAATAAAACTGAATGTGAGAGTTTACTAACCCCATGTGACATATACTGAATTGAAAACAGGACAAAGTTCATGTTTGACCTCATCAACTTCAGTTATTTTTGTAAATATATGCTTATTCTGAATTTGATGCCAGCAACACATTTCAAACAAGTTGGGACAGGAGCAACAGATAATTTTAGTTTTATATATATTTTAAACAGCGTCCAAGCTTTTTTAGAATCGGGGTTGTATTTCTGTCTGACAGAGTGACAGAGCACAGTGAACGGCTAAACAACTATTGAGATGAAATTTCAAATATGTCAAAAAACCTGTAGAGCAGGAAGAAAAAATCTCGGTGCAGTTACTCAAACATATTGTTGGGTGTGTTGTGTAAGACTGTTTATACTTTCCCATTGAGCAGTAGGCTGCTGTGAGGTCAAATCCAGCTGCTGTGTGTGTGCTGCTGTACTGTGTGCTTTACATGAGTATTTCCATTTCACTACACTTACACTTTACTTCTACTCCACTACGTTTCAGAGGGAAATTCCATGGTTCAGCTTCTCCTCGTATTGAACCGAATCGTTGTGAACAACACACGTGAAAGGTGTCACTTCGAGCTCTGGGTAACTGTGATGGGCATTTTTGCTGTTTTCTTACAGAGGGAGATACGGAGGGAAGGATTGAGCAAAAACAGCAGTTTAATGCAGAATGAAAATGATCAACCAGTGAAATCCTGCCTAAACATTAATGATGCAGTATAAAGTGTAGGACATTTTATCATTGGACACAGGGGCTATTTCTCTGCACTACTTTTGTTTTGCTACTGTAAGTACATTTTCCTGATCATACTTTAACATTTTCATGCAGTGCTTTTACATGTAATGGAGTATTTTTACAGGATGGCATTGGTACTTTTACTCAAGTAAAGGATCTGAACACTTCTTCCAACACTGCCTAGATTGTATTAATGTGACTGTTTGATACTCTAATCAACACATCACAGCTTCCATCACTGTAATTAAGATTAGGCTCTCATGCCACCATTTACTGTGGAACAAATAAAAGTTAGCTGAGCTTGTGCGTCACACTCTGATGCCACATTTAGAGACTCTTGCATTCCCACTGGCAGTAATTAGAACTCACATTAGTAACTCTGTTTGTTTCTTGTGTGATGCACAACTAGATATATGCATACAAGCTGTAAATGGAAGAGAGGACTAATGAATGTTTTGCATATTCAACTGATGCATTTTCAAAGGCTTGCTCAGCACTGACACACTACAGACAACCCTCTGTGACTGAGCACAGATAAAACACCAAAATCCCTGCGAACTAACCCAGATCCTGCACTTCCTCTGACCTCTCAGCAACCAATGTTTAGGGATTATATATAGCTCACGTGCATGGTGTGCTTGAGTGCCTTGTGAGGAAGAAAACCAGCATCGTGCCTGAACTGAGAGAATGCAAACAACAAAAACAGTCACATTTTACCTGCAGTCAGACCTCAGGGACCAGCAGCCGGAGATTCTGGCTCCTGTGCAGTCCAGCAGAGTCATATCTGCTTCAGACGACAACCTGCTACCCTCCAGCTCGCCTGTCACTAAGACTAACACTGACTGAGTAATGTAAACTACAGGTGTGTTTCTAGGTCTGTTTTTACTCCATATATTCAGGAGCCTAAACAATCATGAAAAATCTCATCTGTCCCTACTGGCCATGTGTCCTCCTTTCTCTCTGTCCACCTCTTTCTGTGTATGTGACAGACACTAAGAGGATCACTGTAACACTGGAGCAAAGAGCTGCTTGGCTGGTATTAATAGAGGCACCTGTGAGCAAAAGCAGGACGGGTCAGACGTCTTCTGCTGATCCTTCCCCTGCGTTAAGTGATCTGATCCACAGAAACACCAGAGAGACACTGAAACAACTCTTATTGTAACAACAAAATAGCGAAATATGTCCATCACAGTTTTCCAGATGTCTTTGTTTTGTCTGACACACTTAAATGCCAACAGTCCTCACATTGGAGAATCTTGAATTAATCAGTATTTACAATAGATGATGAGTATTTTTCTATGGTTTGATTAATTGACTGATTGTTTCAGCTTGTTGTCATTAGTGGTCTTAAAAGCTGCATTAGGGACATTTTCTTAACTTGTTGGAGACTGCACTACTGTGGCTTTCACACTCACAACACTAATGACTGTTGCTCAGCCCTTTTCTTCTAGTCACACAAATTATTTTTATTCATGTAGCCCAAAATCACAACAATCACAAGATGAGATAAGATCAGATAAGGAAAAAATCCCCTCAAAAAACCTTTTAACAGGAATAAAAGAGAAAGAAACTTAAACTTCCTCTTCCAGGACAGACGTGCAATAATAACAGTCATTTGTGAAAAACCAGTGGAGAAATAGTAGAATTATTAAAGTAGTAAGAACTCATTGTATGATTATATATATATATTTTTTTATTATTATACAAAAACTCCATTACGTGTAAAAGTCCTACAATCAAAATTTTATCCAGGTAAATGTATATTTTTAAAATTGATCTTATGTTTAATCTGAAAAGTAATTAGAAGCTATAGCTGTGAAATAAATGCAGTAAAAGTACACTACATTTTCCAAGTGGAGTATAGGTATAAAGTGGCCTAAAATGAAAATTGTCAAGTAAAGTACAAGTATGCCAAAAATGTACTGAAATACAGTGTGAGCAGTGGTGGAATTTAATCTAAAGTCCATTTACTCAAGTGAAGTGTGAGGTACTAGTTTGCATTTAAATACTGGGGAACAGTAATTTTATTTGAGTATTTCAATTTATGCTATTTTATACTTCATATATTTCACTTTATACTACTACACTATAATTTGAGGTAATATATTGCACCTTTTCCTTCACTACATTTATCAGACAGCTCTATGATCAGTTTACAGTACATGATGTATTATTATAGATAAAACTGTCTCACAATGTATAAATTAGTTAAAATAAGCTCTAGCTCTATCAAATATAATATCAAAGTGTGCCTAACATGTTAATGCATCGACAACAACGATCCAATAATACAATATCACACTGACAGGGGGGATAGAGCTGGATCATAAGTACTTTAAATATTTTACATACATTTTGTTGCAACACTTACTTACATTTAAGACACGGTGTTGTGCTTGAGGTGTGTGACAATGTCTCAGAGTGATGACTTCACCTGACTCCTCCATGTTATTTCATGAGAATATTTATCTTCCGACACGAATGTTTCAGTATCGTGCATCTTAGATGGAAATGAGTTATTTTTGTTGTAGTTACAAACTGTGTTTGTACGTTATAGCTTTATATCTACAATTGAGGCCAACAGTCCACTCTTCTATGATATGAACACTTCACATTTGGATGTCCATTTTTGAATACTGTGACCTGGATGACTGAGAACCTTCACAGACACATTTGGATGTCAGTAAGAGCAATAATAGCAATATATAAATGAGTTAAAATAAGCTCCAGCTCAATCAAATATAATATCAAAGTGTGCCTGACATGTCAATAACAAAAACAAAGTAAAATGAACTTGTAATGCCTTTACAGTGCAGTATTACTACTTTTAATTAAATATGTGAAGCTACATACAAACTAGATGTTTCACAAATGTTGGCTGAAATGTTTTATTTAGTTCATACTTTCAAACAAAACACTCTTTTAATATTATTTTTGAATGCTAATCTGTAATCAACATAATAATAATGAAAATCTTCATAGTCACTTTGGACACAACAATAAGGGCCACAGACTAAAGACTGAATATAATTAAAGGTTTATTATAAGAATATTGAAAAGATATTCCGGTTGTTTCTCATTAATGAGTCTGTGACGCACAACTGTGTCAACATGCAGCTCATCTACTTCTGAAAGGCTCCGTCGTATTTCATGACTCTGCAGCTCACTACAAACACTGCATTGTACAATGAATGAATATATGCTGACAGAGAGGGTCTTTCATTTGATAACATTCATATTACAGACCAGACCTGTCAGATGTTTTTTTTTTGCTGTTTGAGGGAGGAGGAGCAGGGAGTCGGTGTGCTGAACGTCATATTATAGGATGAGGAAGAAACCCGAATAAAAAAGCATCTTTCTGCACAGAGAATTCAAACACAGGTAAAAACACTCATCTCATCATGTACCTGTCCGAGCGGGACGACAGGACTTTCCCGCACTCCGTCTCCATTTGGAGGCTGCGACCTCGGAGCCGGCATCGGCTGCTTAGAGCCATGGATGGATCCGGATTCATCCTTAGCCCTGCTGAGGGATTATGGGTTATGTAGTCTGTGAGTCCTCGCAGCTGCTGTGCGAAGTGTAACGCACGCGAGCCTGATCTTCATGAAGGCATTGGAAAAGAAAAGCAGTGATGTGATGATGTTTTTATTTATTATTATTAGTTCGGACATTTAAAAAAAAGTTACAGAGAGACAGAAAGAGGTAGAAACAGTAAGAGAGAAACAGATAATAATTAATCACAGAATAGAGCAATAATAAATTGAGAGATTGTCAAGGAGCTTCTTCTTCACAGTTCATAGTCAGTCCGTAAAGATTCTGTCTGTTCGTCGCGCAGAAAGGAGAATTAAAAGCTGCCAACTTCCATTTAACAACATAATTCTGGATATCATTGTTCACCGGATGGATTTATCCTACAGATCTGATTCACATTTGAGTGTATTGGAGTAAAAATCCCATCATTCTACAGCATCCAGCTTCGTCCAGCCACCAGGCTATGATATCTTTCCAAAAGAACCTAAGAAAGACAGAAAGATTCATACCTTTCAGATTTTTATTATAATATTTAAAGAAAACGTTTGACATTTTGAGAAATCTGTTTTTTTTTCACTTTCATGCAAATCGCTTGTTTAATTTGTACAAAAACCAAAGTGTAAATGTTTTGTTTTACAGGGGGTTATGTGTCATGTGCGGGTCTGAGCATTTGAAAGGTAACCAGCAGAGACTCCAGGCAGCTACTGATCCCAGCCAGGAACAGTCAGTCATGCAGCCCCCACGAAACAGCAAATTCATATTTTTACACTTCAGTTTTTTCAGCAGGTTAAACAAGTGAGTTATAACATGTTAATTAGTGAGCTGGTGGGCAAATTTTATTATTGTGGAGAGCCAGGCTAGTTATTTCCCCTCATTTCCAGTCTGTATGCTAAGCTAAGCTAACCGTCTGATGGCAGTCGCTTCATGTTAACTGTACAGACATAAAAGTGGTATCTACAACCTTGATAACAAAAAGTTGCTTTTGCAAACAACAGTTTTACGAAGTGTTCCCGAGTCCATGTAGTAACATCCTTTATACAATCCTGTGTTTGACAAAGTGTTGAACCTCTCTCCATCCTCGCTTGTGAACGACTGAGTCTTTCCAGGATGAACCTTTCATACCCAATCATGATACTATCACCTGTTACCAATGAACCTGTTTACCTGTGGAATGATCCAAACAGGTGTTTTTGGATCATTCCACAATGTTCTCAATTTTTTGTTGCTCCTGTCCAACTGTGTTGCTGGCATAAAATTCAGAATAAGCAGATATTTACAAAGGATATATTGTCTTTTTCAATTCAATCCCATCTTTTTGGGAATCAGGGTTTGGAATCTTCACATTTACCTCTCAGCCAGAAACTAAATAACCATATTTCCCAAAGTGTCAAACTACTCCTTTAAAGTCAAGGTTTGAGGATGAAGTGGTGAAAAATAAACACACACCCTAACCCTAACCCCGAACCCACCTCTGCTGAGTAGCTGCAGGTTGCGTCCTTCCTCCTGCACCTGAAGCTGCAGCACCTGTTGCAGCAACTCCTGCCGAAGTGTTTCCTGCACGAGTCCCATCCTCTCCAGCTTCTCCCCGTTCAGACGCAACAACGCACGGCCTGGAAGATGAAGGGACAGAGTTGGAAAATAAATTTCTTTAATTTCTTCTTTTATTTTGCAGTGTTTATGCATTCAGATGATGCTAGCAGTGTGACCTGTGATGGCGTGGTGGGAGAAAGCCTCCACATAGGTTAAGTAGTTGTGTGGACAGTGTTTCTTCAGCCATTTACAAACGTCTTGTTGTGTCCACAGCACGACAGGGCGGATCAGGCTGGGCTGCGTTGGGCTTGTGTGATATATCCCATAATTGTCACTGGAACGGTACTGTAGACAGACAGAGACATATACAGATAAATACAGAGAAGATGGACATGTATTAGAAGACCGGTCCAACAATTTGGGAAATATGTTTGTCTGCTTTGTGGTTGAGAGTTAGATGAGAAGTCTGATATGTTCTCATGTTGTATGATAAATATGAATCTACAGCCAGCAGCTCATTGGCTTAGCTTAGCACAAAGACAACTCTAAAACTCACTAAATAACATGTCATAACTTACATGTTTAATGTATAAAAAAACATTACAAATTGTGGTTTTACAGGGGATTATGCATATATATTATCATTATTTTGGATGTGCACATCAACTTCCTGGAGTCTCTGCTGGTTGCTTCATAACTCACAGAGATGACAAGACTCCAGCAAATGTCTAAGTCTCATTATCAAAATATAACATGGTGGAACTGAGCTCCATAAGACAACACTGAAACTGGCTTGTTGTGGAGCCTCTTGGTTCTGTGGCGTGTTGTGTTGGGTGGAGGATGGATGATGGAATGTGAGGCCTGTGTCTATTTCTGTGTTTTATTGTCTGGATTGGAACAGAATATATTTACTGGTGTGTCAACTCAGAGCCAGCATACTATGAAGGAAGAGTTATACTTGTTACACTTTGTTGTAGCATTTCATTAAGTCACACCCATGAGCCACAACACCAACACTACTGGATACACGGCCAGAAGAATCACACACTACACAGACCAGGTTACAGAAGTGAATAAGAGTATTTCCCCAAATGTCTCTCCCAGTTTGATGTTGTTAATGTGATCAGATCCACAAACACACACATAGCTTTTCTTAACTGTACATCAGTCAAAAACATGGCATTACATGAAGCGTGTAAGCTGAACTTTCAGTATCAAGCCAATGCACAAAGATGGGGTTCCAAACTCATTAAAGTGCACAGGGACGATCGTGACCATACATGTGTGCAGATCAAACACTCTGCATAGATGTGAACTTGTCTGGAAGATCAGTGAACAGGCGGCAGCAGCAGCACAGACAGAAGAGTAGGAAGGCCAGTGTGATCATGAAATCTAGCTCTTTAATCTTAAAGATGTACAGGATGTAAAAAAAAATATGGAGGACTAATCAAACTGGGCCTTTGATCAGTCAATCGGTTTTAAAAATTCAGCAGGCTCAGCATTTCTCCAACTCCAGAGTTTCTCAGATGCAGAAAAAAAAGAAAAAAGGAAGGCTGGCCCCCTTTTAAGACTCAGTGTTGTGCTTGAGGTGTGTGGCAGTGTTTCAGAGTGAAGACTTCTGACTCCTCCACGTTATTACATGAGAATATTTATCTTCTGACACGAATGTTTCAAATATTGTGCATCTTAGATGGAAATGAGTTATTTTTGTGTAAACTGTGTTTATAATTTATAGCTTTATTTCTACAATTGGAATAAAAATGTCACATTTGGATGTCAGTAACAGCATAATTGGATGCATTATATGTGGGTATTTATGTTGTAAGTAAAAGGTGTTTAAAAAAAAATATGGTAATTTTACAATTGTACCAGTTCTCCCATGAAACCAGAGTTCTGCATAATGACTGTTTACTATATAAAGTTTAGGCAGCTACAAGTGTAGGCTTAAGTAACTTAAACAAGTTACTGTAGCACAGAATAAAGCGGTCTGTTGATACCGCACTGCCCATACAGAGCAACAATAAATAATCATTACATCTTGTTTAAGTTGAAATACAATGCTACTTCCTACTGTGTTTTACTCAAAATATTATATGAAGAAGTCATAAGAGAGTTATTTTTAACAGTAAATTATCAAACAAAGGTGGCATTAAAGATTTTTTCATTTTAGGACAGAAAGTGGAAAAATATGCTATGTGTTATATGTGATTATATTTACAAAAGAAACTGAGATATGTAGAACTTTGATCCTAAATGTAAAAAAAAAAGTAGCTTCTCTAAGGGGTGGTAATATAATGTTGAGCCATGTATTGCACATAGTTTTTGTGACAGTTTGTAGGTAGTATTGTTAAGTCTTACTCTGAGTACAGATGTCAGAAATCCTGTGTTTTGTTTCCCTTTAAGTGTTGTAAATATTGTAAAGTACTGTAAAGACCCCAGCAAGAGAAGCTGCTGTTGCTGTTATAGTACATGTAGCTAATGGGGATCCAAACGAAAAACGGATCCACATCCACATTAGCAAGCTTGAATCCAGTATTTATCTGCCTCCTGACTGACTTACAATCCTCCGTGGTCCAGCATGGTTAAAGAGCGCTTTTTTTCATTTCACTTTTAACCTGTCAGCTCAGCAGCACTCTAATTTTTTGACATGAGCAAAGTATTTCTCACTTGACACACCCATTTTGTAACACTAGAGGAAGGTACTGCCTAAAATCCTGCATTGCTGCCATTTCAGTATGCAAATATACTTCTGATTTGGGCCTTTGATTTGGGACTGGTATTTCTCATACTGTGTAGCAGTATATTCTAGAGTCATTTTAATATCACTGTGATGTTTCTAACACATTTAATATGAAGTAAACATTTTTCCACAGTTCATTAAATGTTAATTATTTTGAATGTGTCAAACAGACAGCATTCAGAATCCAATACGGTTCCCAAAATCCTACATCGTTATTTCTACTAGAGCTACAAGTAATGATTTTCAGTACTCACAATTATTTTATCAATTAAGAGTGAGTGTTTGGCAAATAAAATGTTAGAAAATCAGCATTCACAAACAGTTTCCCAAAGCTTAAATGTTTGGCATTCTTGCTCGAAAAATGACATAAATGATTAATTTACCATCAAAATAGTTGTCAATCATTTTCTTTAAACAATTGCTGAATGTATTGTGTTGTTCTGTGGTGAAACATATTAGATGCAGGTGGGTCAGCTGACAGAGAGGCTATAATGAGTTTTTCTGCTTCCACAGGATCATTCTCAAACCAACACGTACAGTATACTTGTGAGGAGTCTGCAGGGTGGAAAAGTGTAGAAGAGGATAACATGCAGAAAAAAAGAGTGAATAAAACTAACTAAAGGATAAAGAGCTGAACTGTGTAAGAAGTGCAAATACTGTTCACAAGTTCCAGTGCAGAACCTCTTCACTGGTTAAGTTTCAGATTTTCAAAACAAAAATAAACTGACCACCACATTATGTGAATCAAAGAGGACTGAAGCAAACAAACAACACATTGAATACAACTCTGTTATCAGCCCAGCACAGTTCTATGTTTGCAGCTTTAGCTTCAGCTCGTTACTGTCTTTTAAAGAGCCTTCCATGGGGTGAGGACAAAGGCATGGGCTTTATGACTTGTAACTACAGGCTTTAAATGAGGCCAGTTTGCAGCACAAATGGGTTGTTGGTCTCTGCAGTGACTGTATGAGCAGACACAGTGTCAGATAACAAAATGATAATCAAACTGGAAAAAAAAATGGTTGCTGGAAGTGGCTCTGCAGATGTTTCACATAAAGAGATGTAAATAAAAAACCTGTAACAACAAACAGACCATCAAACCTTTTTTAAAATCAAACTAAATTCTGCATCTTCCTGCTCTCAGACACAGCGTTGATGCAGCATAGCGCAAGTGTTGGAGGACCTGTGCTATTTAAAGCCATGCTAAAAGGCTGTTAGAGCCCACCAACCCGCTGGGGAGAGAGCAACTTCCATTCTCCGCTAACAAAGTGCCCATTTGCAACAATAGATGGTGACTGGCTGCATTTGCCAGACTATGATTTTTTCTTTCAGACTTTTCTGTAGAGAGAGCAGATTTACTCAAGACCAGTGAAGGACATTTTCATGTATGCTCATGTTGATACGACAACAAGGGAAAAAAATCTGTTTTAATGATTTCTGAAAGTTGAAAATACATATTGTCATGGGGCTGTAATGATCTCTTCAACATGATGCAACCACCATAGAAAGAGATCATATTTCACCCATTTTGGCTTCTTTGCACTGGCTCCCTGTCAAATCGAGACTTGAATTTAAAATCCTTCTGCTAACTTATAAAGCTACAATTTCATTTAGCAGATGCTTTTATCCAAAACGACGTACATCTGAGAATAAATACAACACAAGCAAGGAACTAGTCAGGAGAGAACAACCTGGATAAGTGCCATAAAACAAAGTTCAAGTTAGATAGGGTCTTTGCCTACAGGCAGTGAGGAGGGAGTACATTATGCATAACAATACAATTTTTTTGTTTTATTGGAGTTTGTCAAGTGCCAAGGTGTTCAGTGAAGAGCTGAGTCTTTAGTCTTTTCTTAAAGACTGAGAGCAACTCTTCAGATCGAGCAGAGTTAGGTAACTCGTTCCAGCACCGGGGAACCACAGAGGAGAAGAGTCTGGCTATTGACCTCGGGCCCTTTTGATGTGGTTGTATCAGGCGCCTTTCGTTGGCCGGGTGTAGTGAGCGGCAGGGAGTGTAGACCTGAATGAGGGAGTTCAGGTCAGAGGGAGCCGTTTTTGTTGTAGTTTTGTAGGCAAGTGTAAGAGTTTTGAATTTGATGCGAGCAGCAACTGGAAGCCAGTGGAGTGATCTGAACAGCAGAATGATATGTGGTGTTTTTGGCTGGTTGAAAACCAGACGTGCTGCTGCATCTTAAAACCTTCCTCTTTGACAAAGCTTATAGTTCGGGTTGGTCCAGGTGAACCCTGTGCCATCCCTTAGTTATGCTGCTATAGGATGAGACTGCTGGAGGACATCCCATGATGCACTGAGCTTAGCTCTCCTTCTCTCTCTCCTCCACCTCACAACTCATAAATTCATCTTACTAATGCAACTTCTTCCCTCTCTCGTAGTTTTGTGCTCTTCTCTCCTGTCGCTTTTTGCAGGTACGTGTGTCACTGGAGCTGCAGAGTCTTGAGCCGTGTTTACAAGCCTCCCACTGCACACATGTCTCCGTTTAATTCTGTTATCATCATTATCATCCCACCTGTGGATTGTAGCATTGCACGTTCTCTCCCTCCCTCCCCCGTTTGGATCAATCAAAGAAAGGATTCATACAAACCAAATGCCATGCCATTTAAAATCTGACAGAAAATGGAATTTCTTCTCATTTTTTGTGAGGGGAAATAAAAACTATAATGATACTGCAGCTATTGTGAACATTTCTCCCATTTTTCAGTTTGCGCCATAGTCCTGCATATCTGTATATCCTACTGTTAAAACCCACAGCCCTGTAATTTCAATCACATGGAATAAAGTATGGAGTGCTCAAATCAAAGACTGGATGAAGCAACAGCTAACAACGTTAGCCGCCCAGCTGGTTAACTACCAGTGTAATTGTTGGAATCGACATTATATATCAACTATTTTCACTGCCCGGCCACACTGATACTGCTCCAATCAGATGACCAAGTCCGTTTGACACAAGTCAAAACACTTCTATATGTATAGATATATACTGATTTTTTTAGCCAAAATTGATTTAAAGCAGTTTGAATAAGCAGAAATAAACATATCTCCTTGACCTTGGAGAATGAAGAAAGTCTGGGGGTATCACACGTGTGCTGTTCGACATGTTGAGGCCATATAAATGTTCAGTACCTGCAGGGCCTCAGTGCCCGGCTGCTGCAGCAGCTTCACTGTCCTGCCTCCTGCAGTTTTCTGTCCACGTCCATCATGCCAGGTTAGGTTCCCACCTGTCCGTCGACTCAGCTGGATGCTTGAAGTCCTCGGGCAGAGCCCTGTACTCCACAGCTGGCCTGCAGAAACTGAAACTGGATGCCGCTGGAGAGATAAAAGCATGAGGAATAATGATTAGACAGCAGGATCTGCCTGTAACTACCGACAATGTAAAAACAGCATGAGACATGCTCTGCAAAAAACTCCCTCACTTTGCGTGACTTGAAAACAAAAGCCAGAGTTCAGCCCACCTGGACACCCTGTCATTCAAGGATGATCTCATTACAAAGTACCTGCTCACACATGATCTACTGATACTGAGCAGACATGTTAAAAGTCATCTGAGCCCTGACACGCTCCTCTGTAAATCATGTAAGTCAGCATTTCGGTACCACTATTACTTTGTGCAGAGCCCACAGGTGAAAATCAGAACTGTGAGGCGAGCCACTTTCTCATCATTACGAGGAGGCCTGCAGGCAGACATCCAAACCCACTCAACAGCAGGTGGCTTCCCAACATCCAGTAATTAAAGAAAGTGTGGAACTACAGTAAACACACTGTTACGGGCACAGATCCTGGCAGAAAGCCACAGGTCATTACTGATTCATGTGCCAGATTGGAAGAGTTTCTTACAGTGTTTGAAGCTATGTGCAGCTGTGTTTGTGTGTGTGTGTGTGTGAATGCACATTTTCAACATCTTAAGTCGACTAAGAGATTTTGAAAAGAGGACAGAATGAGAAAGACTGCCAGGGGGAGACAAGGGTTTGAGGAGATGAAAGAGTGTCATCTGGTTTTCTAGCTTTGTGCCTCTCCTTTCTGTCATTCAACGTCTCCCGCTGAGAGTGCAGCAAAGCTGAGTCCTGCAATTATCATGGCAAACCAGCAGCATCAGATTATTATGAATAAATCTCTGGATGCGATTTTGTTCCTTTGAGGTCTAACATCAAGCCTGTGTATGTATGAACTCTCCTTCACAGTGTTATTACTCCCCCAGGCTGCCACTGTAAACACAAATGTGCCCCATTCCTGGATTAAATACAGATCATTAAGACCACTTGTGAGTCTTTCCTTCCTTTAGTTTTGCCTTTTTATGAGAGGAAAAAGTCCTCATTAGCTAACACACCTAAAAATTGCCAGCACCGGATAAGAAAACTCTTTCATGAGCCAAAATCTGACTGAACACACTGTTAAATGTCTTCACCTGCCTGCAACATGTTTCACTTGGTATTTTGGTTGAATCACTGCAGATTAAAGCTCCTTTTTGTATCTTTTGAACATATCTGTCTCATAAACAACATTTTTTTTTAACAAAAACTAATGCACTCAGACTAAAATGCCAATCACATACAATTCTACACATTGGACCTTTAAATAGTAGATGTCAAATTAAAAACAGCTGAAATTGAGTCAATGCAAAAATTGGACAGGAGTCACACTATCAGACTGGTCATACTGGTGTGTTCTGGTGAGCTGTCCATTTCAGCACCAGGTCTTTGACCACCCTTGGTCCTGGTCTGGTTTCTTAAAATCTCCATAATGTCCCTGTAAGTGCTCTGAGGTGATCACTGAGAAGTTTTGTTCTTATTTCCTATGATGTCAGCTTTGATGTATTGGGGGTATTTCTAGCTCTTAATGTAATGTTTTGACCTCATGTTAGACTTTAAAGTCAAGCAGGTGTTTTGTTTCTAACAGACCTGGCAAACTGGTCTAGCAGGAACTGAGTCCAACAACAAAACTACCTGGTTGAAGTTTCCATTAAGTGAAAGCAAACACATGGAAAAACAACCCACAGAAAGCCGCCTACCGTCCACAGCCATGGCGTTTTGGATCTAGTTGTGGTGGATCTAGTCTCCCATCGTCCCCGGTGACCGATACTCGGGCTACGGGTCCTGCTCCTCCTCCTCCTCCTCCACCACCTCCTCCGCGGTGTGTTCACGGACTAAAGTTTCACTGAGCTCTGGCAGCAGAACCGACGCTCCACATCCTTTAAGCCTCAAAAAAAAAAACATATATACCAGCTCACGTCGTTCAGGAGAGGAGTGTTTCTCCCAGCAGCTGACTGACTGGTTCCGCTGGTTCAGCCGAGTGTTTGTGTTTTTCCCCCTCTTCTTCTATGTGTCGTGAGAATCAGACGCGCAGCTTTTTCTCAAGAGCCCGCAGGAGCTCAAAGTGCAGCCCCGGGGTCTGTAATTAACGCAGCCGGTGGAGGCTCTGAAAAACAGCCGGATGAAAAGGCTTCTCATCGCTGCAGCATCCGACTGAAGGAATTCCCCTTCGCCTTCTCTTGAAGAAAGGGAGCTCTGTGTGCCCCTCTCTCTGTGATGGACCCTCTATGTATGTGGGGTTTGTCCAGAAGAGCTGCAGGACATCAGGAGCAGAGACCAGTCAGCTCCCACCTGCCCAGTTACTTTACTGGGAGCAGCAGAGAATGGATGTGACATAGATGATCTGCAGATTATGAGCATCACAAGAAAACAACCACAAAACAATCATTTTTTAAAAAAATCATCAAAAATTGTGGGGTTTTTTTGCATCTTGTGTTTTTTTTTAATTATTATTTTCCACCACCATAAAACATAAAGGAGAAATTAAAAGGGTCAGAAGAAAGCAAACAAATAGAGATTGGACATGAGTAAAATACAAGAGCATGTGTACAAAAAGGAGTTTCTGTTTCACCATGGCAAAAGATGTTGTGGAAGAAAGAAGGAGGCATTTCAGAAAGGATCCTATCAGCTCCCACTACTGAGGCCATTAACAAATCATTTCCACTTTTGTCATTTAGCATAATGATCATGACATCTAACTAACTGACCTCTATTTGAATGACATCTTTTCACATGCTTCTATACACGTTCAACAAAGTGAAGTTTTTTCATGTATTGGTGATAAGTTTTATGCTGAATGTTGTTCATCCACTGCTACAAATCTGACTATAGAGCTTCGGGATTGTCCCTGAAGGATCTGGACTAAAATACATTTTGTGGTTCTCATCTGTATATTCATAAATATCTCATAAGTTTACATCAGGTTGCTCTGGTTTTGAGACAATTTGAAATGTAGTTGAAACGTACAAAACTCTCTGACATAGCTGTTTGTGTTATTAAAAGTGGAACCAGCAGAAGAGAAAACAGATTTTCAGACTAAAACATGACTATCCTCCTGTGGCAGATTCTGGCAGGGGACTGTTGAGGTGAAAGTGTGATGATGAAAGCTGATTAGAGAGATAAAGGCAGCACGTGAAACCGAAAAATATTAAACAGGATCATGCATGGCACCTGAACAGTGAAAGAAGTGAATATGTGCAGGTGCTCTGTTGTGCACTGATGGACAGACACAGACGTTTGTCACGCACAAGTTTAATGACCTTGTAGACTTCTGATACCCCTGGAAGGTTTTCACAAACATCTGAACATGCACGTGCTGAGCAACACAAACACAATATTTTCAGTATTAGTCTGGGTGAAAATGCAGATCACAGCCACACATGGTGTCCCCCAAGTGGATTCTAGACTTATTATCACCCAAATAAAGCATTGTGACATTGTTATTATTACGAGATATCAAATAAAACAATTTAAAGATGAACAAACACAGATATATAAAACATGTTTTTATTCAATCTGCCTCACATTCAATACACCCCTCTAAAATTATAAAACTTTTAACGCAATTAACCCATCTGCAGCGCAGAATGACTCAAAATCCCTGAAACGTCTCTGGCAATGCATTTTGGGCAGTTTGTCCGAGTAGAGATATAGTTGATCCGGTACTGACAATGTCAACAAGTTTTTTTGTTAGCATGAACTGTTAAAGGTGTTTAATAAACATGTTAAGTGCATATATATTCCCTTCTTTCTTGAGTCTGTTTGCTCATGCAAAATGAAACATGATTAATATAGATTAAAAATGAATGATATTTAATCGTGATTAATCGAAATTAATCCACAGCAACCCTGTGATTAATCTGATAGGAAAAATGGACTTGATAACAAAGGTAAACATATTCATGATTCAGAGTGAATCAGTGTTTGCATTATTCTAATTATTATATATTAGAGATGTATCTGGACATAAGCTGCATTTTAATGTTGTAGCTGGTTTAAGTAGAACAAATTATAGCTGATTTATTGTGCTGTTTCTTATACTATTTTAATCAATAACAATGCATCATGTTTAATCAGGTCTGGGAATCATCTCACAATTCAATTCAGATTCTTGGTGTCACGACTCGACTGATGTTTCTCAATTCAAAATTCAAGATTCTTGATTCAAAAAAAAAATGTGGGAGACTATATTTTGGCTCCAGTGCACTGTGTGCCAAACCACTGACTGTCCTTTGGCCATTGAGCTGCAAATGAAACATTCCTGACAGTTAACTGGTCTTGATGACTGTTTGACTACCAGGAAAAAAAAGCAGAGAACATTAATTGTATTATCTTGGAATCATCTTACAGTTTTCTTCCTGTATGGAAATAATCAAATCAAAGTGTAATTTACAGATCACTGGTTAAATGTTTTTGTAAAATCTGATGATTTGCTGCTGATTTATTGGAATAGTTCTGCACAACATATTTAGACCTTGAATTTCAAGAATAAAAAAATGTACTTTTCTTCAGGGTCTGCTCCATCTCTGCATCATCCAGGAAACAGGTAGTTTTAGGATTAAGGGAAGGTAGAGTGGGTCCACATCACCCTTCAGGTGACAGACATGGCAACCCTGCTCACAATATCAACAGTATTACACTTCGTAATGGTGTGTCATTGTGTGTGCCTTGAATGTCCTGACTTTACACTAACTCTGTGGGTTTATAAGAATCAAAAGATGCCGAGATTGGATGCAAGGCAAAGCTCTGTGCTGTGTTTGAGATTGCATCACGTGATTGATGTTTATTTGAAATGACTCCCCACTAGATAACAACACATGGCAGATATTCTTCTACATCCTCCCACAATTGATGCCTGAATTACTTGCAGTGATCTTCCCATTCACCACTAGTGTCTCATTGGCTCAAGCCTGATTTTTCAAAGCAGTGGTAGTTGTAGTGGTAGTTCTGATATAGTTTATTCAAGATAGACCACAAACTGCACATGAGTTTAATTGGTAGAGCGTGGTTATGAGGAGTTTCTGCACATGTTTCAGAGGAAACACTGGAGCATTGGGGCTCCTCTTAAACTTTAAGCATGGGCACATTTGGCCTGGTTAGTGTGCTAAAAGATGAAAGGGATTGCTTGAATTAATAGTTTCCACAGGAGAGAACATCAAAGAGCCTCAAATATTAATAGTATACATTTGAGGTTTGCACTCAGCAGCTGCCTTTTGTTTTAATGTTTAACAAAGGAATTCTTTTTCATCAATTATTTTTATGGTCATTTCAGAAAATCCTGCCCAGTCTATTATTTTCAGTCCAAACACTGAACAAATTGTACTGTAACACCATAGGCGCAAGGCAGAGTTAATGGCTACTTATTTAGTATATAACTTGATGCATTTTTGTGAGCTGTTGACGAGAACAAAGTCAGAGCATTTGGAAGACAGAGTAGCAACTGAGGTGGCACTTTCTCCTCTTAACGTCTAAACCAGTAGTCAACACAGGGGGGCAGTCTCATTCTGTGAACAGAAAGACATTGTACTCTATGGTGGTTCTGAGCAATATCTGACCATTGTTCAATATCATATTTACACAAGCCAAATTTTGGCACTCTAGTGTAGTGGCAATTTTGTCTTTGATTTTTAATATAAACCAACAGTCTATCACAGTCAAGAATCCTCTTGTGTATCTTATTCACAGTGATGTTTGTTGGTCAGTGTTGACTATAAAGGCAGTTGAAACTGATGCAACCCCATTTTATTGCTGCTGCTTGTTTCGTGCCTTGAAACTAACAAACAGACAGGAAAAAAATGAATGAATGAATGAAGAATCTCCCCCTGTGGAGACCCACCTCGAACTTTGAAAACCTCTATCCAACTGTCTGTATATCTGTCTATTTGTATACTGAAAACATACATTATGGAAGACATTTCAATGCAATGACAATCTCCATCCAATCTCCAATATATTCTACTGGTTTTGTTCTACTGGCATCCAGGAGAGGAATCTTATCTGAGGTGGAAGTGCTAAACATTTCAACAGCCATTTTATCTCCTCTTTGTTTAGATGGTGCTGAATTAGATCTTTTAAAAATGTGCATATTTTGATTTCAGTATGGCATCAGTTTAATATTGAGTTACTTTATCATTTTGTTTTGTTACATTTGGTTTTGAACCTACATTTGACAAATATATAAAAAGGTTTCATAAATGTGTATTGCTGCAAATCGAGCTTTACTAGTGGTTTGTGAAAAAACAATTTCATTGGAAAGATGTGAACATCGTGTCAAAGCAATATAAATGATCCAGTATAGACTTCAGTACAAAATGTTTAGAAAAAGTAAATTCAATACAGACAGATGTGTGTAAGCAGTTGCTAAAAAAAAATGTAAAAAATCAGGAAAATCATGTTAGGAACAAAAGAAAATGCAGGAATGATCATTGTACAAAAGACAGAAAGCTAAAAATACGGTTTTAAGGGAAAGGGGTTCTTTGGAGGAGACTACCAATACAGTGACGTGTGTGTGTGTGTGTGCGCGCGTGTGTGTGTTTGTATGTGTTGGCCGTCTCCAGATGTGTACACACTGCTCTGAGAGTCTGGCCACAGCAAACACACTGAACTTCTTGGCTAAGGTGTGAAGTGTGCCGTGACCTCTGGCGACCAAATTAGGTTTGTTCAGGCCAACATCTGTCTTACTTGATGACTAAATTCTTAAGATGGAGACGCCTCAGAATCAATTCTTTTTCACAAGTACCAACAGGAAAATATCCTCAACTAGATTAAACTACAGCAAAACAATTCCATAAAGAGGTTTAGAAAAGCATGTAACGGTAGGTGCACAGGAAACAAGGTTCAGGTTTTTGAAGTGTTGTGGCCAATGTTTGTTCTTTTACATGGCTGTGAACATACAAGAGCAGATATAGGCCACTCTAAAACAAACAAACAATGCTGCAAATTAGACATGACTAAGCAGTTTCTAAACCTGCATTTCCAACTTTTCCTCTTAAACTTAATTAGTTAATATTATGAATAAAAGCTGCATGGTCTATTCTCTAATGTTTATGTATGAACGGTCAGGTTATAGCCAGTGATATATTAATATGTAGTATTCAAAAACTTGCACAATAAGCTCACAGGAAATAAGTGAAGAGATCTGGGTCATACAGTGTGCAGAATAACTTTTTATAAGGCTAATAGTATTGGGTTCAATGCATGCTGACAAATTTAAAAAGCCTTTTATACTCTTTGAATTATGCTCCAACTCATCTGTTCATCCATCCAACTTAAAACAAATGCTGAAAATGATTTGCAAATATTATAGGAGCCAGTACTGTTGGGAGAGCACTGCCAAAGCCACACAGTCCAGTAACGCACCAAGTAAAGACACACATAAAGAGATTTACAGGCCAGCTCAGAATTTGTACCGCAAGTGTTAAAACCAAATAGACACAAAGACAGAGGGAAGAGATAAATACAAATACAACTCCCCATATGCTGAACAGACTTCTATGACTCATGGTGTTTTTTTTTTATGCAGGCAAATTTGGCCTCACCCTGTTCATAATATGGCGATGTTAGTACATGAACAGCTTAAGCGTGACGGGCAGGTGAGTTGAAGCTAAAACAGCTGTAACTGTGTGATGCCATTGAAGGAAAACTCTGGGTGGAGCCGCCACCAGCCTGCAGAATAAAGCTGCACTTGTTTAAGGCACCGGAAAGTCCGAGCCTGGATGCTTGTGTGTTCTGCAACATGCTTCACATGATACAATGAGAGCTTGTTGACAAATCAGGAGGGTCAGAGAATATGTAACACACACACGTATACACACACACACACACACACACACACACACACACACACACACACACACACTTTGTTGTATATCGGTACTGAACAGGGTGTTTCCAGGTAGAAGAGGTGGGACCTGGTCCAAACAGGATACAGGAAATGGGCCTGCATCTGAAAAGGGTCAATCAAAAGACCCCTGAAAAATAATGGGCACAATGTTACTCTTGTTCAAAATGAGGTCATGTTACAATGGTCACACCACAAATCAGTGGTAGAAGCAGGACTCAGATCCTCCATTACAAGTAAAGGCCTTAATTCAAATCGTACTTAAGAAAAACTACATTAGCATTATCAGCATTAAGCACCAAAAGTCCTTGTTCTGCAGAAAAATGGCTTCTGTGACTGATATATGACATTATTAGACTGATGTTAACGCATCAACAGCATTTGATGTTGTTGCTCATGAAGGTAGAGCTAGATTTAAATCATTTATATACAGTTAGACTGAATAGTCCCATGGTTCGTAATCTAGGGGTCAAGCACCTCCAAAGGGTCACAAGTTATATATCTCCGGGGTTATGAGATGATTAATCTTTACTCATTTTTCAATGTTGGATAATTTGACCTCTTTAAGAATGTATTGTAATGTATCATCTTAATTGTTTATTGTAGTAAGCAGTAACTATATATGTCAGACACAGTATATGTAGTAAAAAGTACAATATTTCCCTCTGAAATGTAGTGTAAGTTTAAAGTTGCATAAAAATGGAAATACTGAAGTAAAGCGCAACCACCTTCAAATGATACTTCAGTACAGTACTTGAGTAAATGTACTTCACTACTTTCCACCACTGCTAATGCCAAAAAATGAAAACACCTGAAACACAGACCTTCAAATGGTTGTTTAGGTGATAAATGGAAACTCTGATATTGTATTTGCTCCATCCTCACCCATCTTCCTTTGGACTGTCTGCATAGCTGCAGACATCCTTGATTTTTACCTTGAAAATGAATACATACTCATTCTAATGTTGCCCTGCATTCTCCAATGAAATAGAATAGAGGAACACACTGGAAAGAAAAGTGAAATGTAATCAACAGTTTTAGAGGCCAAAAGGAAATGTTCAAAGCTTTCAAAAAATTTTCCTTAACACATGTTTCATTTATAGGCCTTGATTATATTATAAGTGTTCTGTTTGTCCTTCAAAAGCTGATATTGTAGATTCCAATTGGAAGTTTCAATTGGAAACTGTTCCAGTAAATTGACTGTGATGACTACATGCAGCTAAAATGTGGCTCTGTCTAACTGGCCTTTAAGTCAAAAGTGTTCCGTATTTGACTGTACAAAGACTTGAGTTGTGAATGAATGTGTGGGCTTGTGGGGCAAAGCACTCAGGCATGGGTGTGTACTGTCACGGCCTTCTACACAGGGTATTTATTTTTATTTGTTCCTGTTCCTGGAGGTTTGCTGTTAGGTCAGGGTTTAAACTGTGCCAATGTGCAAGTGTGAAGTGAAAGAACTCAAGATGTTTCACAGGTTTCACTTTAGTGACCGCCAGGCCACCACACAACCTCTACAATATCATAACTAATCATGCATGAAAAATCACTTAAAAAGGTGTCTGTGGACTCCCATACAGATATAATATTACACATTTTTTGCATGCATTAAGTCCTTTATAAAACCAAAAGACATTCTCTGGTTCAAGCTTCTCATATGTGAAGATTTTCTTTTCGTTCCTTTCGTTCTTTTCTTTCGTTTTAAATCATAAATTAAATATAATTTGGTTTTGGACTGTTGATCAAACAAAACCAAACATCAGACATCACCTTGGCAATGGTGGAATTAAATGACTGTAAGTATATTTACCCAAGTACTCTACTGAAGTAGAATTTTGAGGTACTTTAGGTAATTTACTTTATACTTCTACTGTACTACATTTTGGAGGCAAATATGGTACTTCCTATTTACCCCATTACATTTTTAAAATGTAATTACTTGTTACTTTGCATATTTAGATAATAAACTAACAAATTATGAAGTATTATTGTAGATTAAGCTACCTGTAAAATTATCCCCACCTCTACCAGTAGCAACATTAGTGATGTTTACACATGCATACATCAATAATTATAATCCAATAAAATCATTATTCTAAAATGGATCATTCTGCATAATTTGCACTTTTATTTTGGTACTTTAAGTGTAATTTTTGCTATTACTTATCAACTTCAAATTTTAAATACAGGACTTTTACTTGTAACAGAGTGTTTGCACTGTGCTAATGCTGCTTTTATTTAAAGTAAAAGATCTGAACAGTTCTTCCAGCACAGCACCTTTAGTTCTGGAAAAGCGTGAGGGACATACTGTATATTTTCTTTTATAGACTAAGTGATTAATCCAAAAAATAAGTGAAAGATTAAGATTATGATTATGAAGATTGAGATGATGCACTCAAGAGATCATATACAATATAGGATAGGTCTTCTCCATGCTCCAAAAAACAAATAAATAACTGTTACATTGACCATATTTACTAGTCATCTTGGATTATTATTTATTTCCACTATTACCCTAAAATGTAAAAAAGATGCCTATTTTGGGACAAGGCCTGGTGTTGTACACTCGGGATGTGATGTGTTATTTCCCTGGTTTGCCGTGATGTCACCATGGGAAAATAGCTCATGGGATTTCAGCCCTGCCCTGAGACAGCCTTCAAACTAGATGAAAAATAAAAATAGTATTTTCTATGAAATTGAGTACTACAAAAAACCACTGTGAAGGTTAGGGCTCCCTTCTATCCTCCAGTGTCACTTTGGTGTTACTTTGAGGCGGTTGAGTGGGAGGGGATATGCAGATGGTGTCAGAGGAGCCCTATTAGTGGTGTCTGTAGTCCACCAAACTCACAGTGGACTGTTGTCACTCCAACACAGGCCACCACACCCACAGCCAGCGTTAGGGTCAACACTCACAAGGTGGCATTAAGCTTTATAGCACAGCCAAAAAGGATTGTACTGCAGAGACTGAAGTCTTCTTTTTAGCCTTTTTTGAGAAATCTTTTTTCTCAGACGCCTGGCAATGCAATAATTTCCATATCAAGTGAATGGAGTAGAATATTTGCCCTTGATGGAGGAATACTTTTTTCTTCTTTGAGATCACCTTTACCTCAGTTTGAAGACTCCTTTTACTAAGCCTTTGACTTTTAACACGTGGATATTCAAGGATGCAATTTGTGATGGCTGTGAGTCCTTTTGTGTTCATGACTCTATTTCTGTCACTGGCAGAAACCAAGTTCTACAGACCATTCCACTTTAACCAGCATAAAGCTGGGTTCAGTCAACACCATCAAGGGAAGCCCACCAGCAGGCACAAGTAAGTTCTGTTTCATTCTCTGTCTTGAGTTCTGAGGAATCAAGTCTACATTACTTAACATCTTAATTTGCATTTTACTTTGGATGACAACATTTTGTATTTTTAAAGCCAACTACAAATCATAATAATACATCCCACCTCTATTCTGTCATCTTCTATCTCCTCTCTGAAAGGAACCACTGCGCCTATGTAATTGAAAAGACAGTGTCCTTCACCGTGCAGGATGGGACAGTCCCGTACGTAAAAGCTGAGTACAACAAGTGTTCCTGGGGTCAGAAATGTCCAACTCTACTGTAAGCAAACAACAGCTCTTATGTCATGTTGATATTTAGTCCTTGATCTATCTAAAAATTCACATCACTTAAGGGTACAAAGTCAAGTGTACGTTTCTGACTAATGGTTGGCTGTTCCCCTCAGGTATCGTCTGCTGTACAAACCACTCTACAAGGTGGCACATAAAATGGTCACAGAGCTGGAGTGGCGTTGTTGTCCTGGGTACTCTGGTTATGGCTGTATGGAGGGACACCCAGTTTACCAACACCACATGAAAATGATGCCGCCTTTCAAGGGGCCGTCAATGAAAGGCCCACAGTTTAAGGGACCACAGTTTAAGGGACCACAGTTTAAGGGACCACAGTTTAAGGGCCCACAGTACAAAGGTCCTATGCTTAAGGGTCCCATGTTCAAGGGCCCACCTATTAACCCAGTTGTGAAGGCCAACCCATGGAATCAACCTAAAGGACCTCCCACCAGCGGTTTTAACCCTTACCCAATGCGTCACTTTGGGCCTCCAAGGTCCTCCTCTTTCCCAGACACTTCCTTCGAGCCTTATTCGTCTGAGCCAGAGCCAATGACAGAGCACCAGGAACCACATCACACAGAGCACGACCAAGAACATGAGCATGGCCAAGGCCCTGAGGAACATATACAAGAGGAAATCCCCCTGCCTCCCTCTGGTGGTGAACAGCCTGAGGGTGAGACTATAGGTGTGTCTTTATTCCACACTAAAGAGTAATTTTTGGGGGTTTTCTAGAAAGTGGGCTAGTCTATGGTTTGTGTTCACACTGGATAAGGGACAAAACTGAGCATGCACATTTTTTCTCACAAAGTCAGAGAGTCACATTGGACCATTAAAAAATGATTTAGAATTTCCTTTGAACTGGACTCAAACTGCAGTCACACCAAAGCACAACACTGTATTCTGATGTGTCCCAATATTAACAACCTTTATTTTTCTCCTTAGGCCAGGCTCTAGACAGTGAGACAGAGGACCGAATATATCGAATGGAGGAGGATGTACAACGTCTAAGCCAGGGTCTGGAGACCCTGAGGGGAACTGTCAATGGACTGGAAGATAGTCTACGAGCCTCGCTGAGAGAGGATGCCAATAGAATGCTGTCAGCTTTGCTCTCTGCTGCCCCTGGTCCTGTTCCGGCTCCAGCTCTAGCCTCTAGTGCATCCACTGTAGGGTTTGTAGAAATTCCTGGGGGAGATCCTGAAACAGAAGGTCTAGATGGTAGACATGTGTTTCCAGGCCTTACAGAACTGAATGGAAGGGTCGAGGAGTTGAGGACAGAGCTGCAATCCAAGACAGCAGAGTTGCAGGAACTTAAAGCAACAGTGATGGGACATGATGGAGTACTGATGAAGATGTCAAATGGAGCAGGAGTGGCATCAGACGCTACTGGCAATCTTGATGGAAATGACCAGAGTGATATGGAAAAGTTGATGCATGCTAAGCTCAGTGCGGCCAGGACAGAAATTCTTGGCGGGTTTGAGAAGCGTGTGGAGAGTGCAGAGGGCCGATGCGAGGAGAAAGCTGGGGATGTGCGCCGTCAGTGCCAGAGGGAACAAGGTGAGAGACAGGAGCAGATGGAAGATGCTCTGGAGGAAAGTACCACTGACTTGAGAACAGAGCTGAGAAACCTCCATGCACAGATGCAAGGTTTAAAAGCTACAGAAAGCTGCTGTGGTAGAATGAATGGGCTGATTGAAAGGGTGCAGCTGCTGGAAACATCAGTGGCAGGCCTCAACCAGTCCCAGGGGCACCTGAGAGTGGAGCTGGGTGGACACAAGGATCACATAGAGGGAATGCTGGAGGGGCGTCTGGGGTATGTAGAATCTAAGCTCAACCTGACTGGGCAGACTAAAAGCGATGAGTCTGGAAGGGTGAGTGGTATTGGAAACAAAGCTGAGACAGGACAGGGCCTGGAGGACAGAATGGAGGGCAAGTTGAGGGCTCTGGAAGGTCGTTTACTGACAGCTTTGGAGGAGCTGGGTAATGCCACTGCCCCCGCACTGCTGGAGGGCCATGCTGTTCCAACTCTAGAGACAGAGCTGGAGTCCCTCAGAGAGAGACTAGAGGTGGATGTGGACAGAGTGCAGAAGCACCTGAGCAACCTTGAGGTTCTCTGTTCCTCTTCCTGTTCCTCACCTCAAAGCCCATCTGCCATCCAGGGAGACTCTGCTGCGCCAAGTGCAAACCTGGCAGAGGAGCAGAATGTGAAGGAGGTGCTGGACATGCAAGATGACCGTTTGAACAGCCTTAATGTAACACTGCAGCACATCCTGAGGCATATGACCCTCAGGGCCAAGCAGGAACAAGCAGAGGGGGATCTTCCTATTCAGGGAGAGCTCACAATACTCAAATTCAATGTCCGCTCAGTGAACCACACCCTAAGAGGCCTCCAGACATCCCTGGGGACAGTGGTGCACCAGGTGGGTCAAGCCAACAGCTCCTGGCATGAGAGAGAGGCTCGTCTGGCCCAGCAGATAAAGGGTGTGGTCCAGCTAGTTGGACATCAAGCATCCATGCTTGGCTCAGGTGAGCGCAGACTGACCCGACTTAAGGGTGAGCTGCAGGAGATGAAGAGGCGGCTAGGTCAGGAGGTCCAGGGCTGCCGGAGCACAGCTATGGGGGTCCAGAAACAAGTAACTGAAGTTGGAGGCCGTGTTGCCAGTGTGGAGGATCAGTGTAAGGGCCTGAATTATTTGGCAGAGGACCTGGAGAGAATCAGGGAGGAGTTAGAGGGACAATCAAATGGGCTTCTCCTGCAAGTCAATGGGACTCTCTCCAGCCACGCTCAGCAGCTGTCTGAGCTGAGAGGCGAACTCAAAAACTGCACCTCCAAGGTAGAGCCAACACAACAGAGTTTAGAGCTGGAGGCAGAGCTGAGACGAGGGGACACCTTCACTTTGAATTAATTCAGTATATACGGACAGTAGATTTTTGAAAATGACTGAAAAAGGATAAATATTCTGCAGGGGTAGTGGGGGTCCACTAAAACCCCATCTTCTCATTTGAATTGTAAAATACAAAGGTTTTTAACCTGCACTGAAATAAGGATGTTTTAGTCAGCTTACAGTATAAACTTAAAATGGCAGCTTATTCCAACTGCACTAATTACACAGAATCTTGAATTGAGTCATGAAGGTGCTAAGGTGTAAGATTGTTTGTTGTAATAGATGACATAGACCCTTCTAATGATTGAGGAAGAGATGAACAACAACAAAATGTATCTGTGTTACTGTTTATGTAAAGCTTACAAAAATTCTTATATGAATAATTTAACAATGTTTACATGTTTAGGTTTTGTATTGATTTTTCTTATGTCTAGACTAAAAGTATACAAATTATGTTTTTTTATGGTTTAATTTCTTGAACATTAGTTTCTATTGTAATTGTAATAATGCATAAAATGTTAGTATTTCAAGCTATATACAGTTTGACTTCAAGGTCAGTTGAATAAATAACTTTCTTTACTTTTCATGTGTTCTTGCTAAACAGACATTCCACACAAGTTAGATGCATATGAAAACATTAAAGAATATTCTGGTGCCTGAATTTGATTTTGTAGACAACACCAAGCCTGAATTTCAGAAAATAATGTTTCACTTTAGAGGTGAGAGTTGTTGATGCAGAGAAGTGGGGAAACCACAAGAGAGCAATAGAGAAGCATTACTACTGCTGCCTGCAGGGACTAGAGAGGCTTGACCTGACAAAAGCTATGCTCTTGCAGGGATTGTCAGTCTCCCTTCCAAAAATCAAGTTAATGGGGAAGACTCTCACTTGCCAGAAGGAAATTACAAATCGGCAGGATTGCCAAGGCAATATAAACTAGGACCATTTTGCTACAATAGCCTACATCACATTCTCTCTCTCTTAAGGCTACAAATCTACCAGGCCAGCTGAATGAGCACAGTTCTCATTGGACGTTACAATAAGGCGATAGGTGACCTTGCTAATAACCCTCCCCTGTTAGTTCCTGTTCCCTATCGGACAAACAACCATTAAAATGACAGCAATGTGGGAGATGAGCCCACTGCTGTGTGAAAACGCTTTAGCCTGAGACATGGGGTGAATAATAACTATGGAAATGCCAGGGAGGAAAGGAGGGCAGACAGAAGAGATAGACACCAAATTTATGATGGAAGAGCTGAGTGATGGAGCAATCTTGAGACACAAATATAAACTTCGGTAATGATGCAAATTCATGCACAGACTGAAAGTGAAAGGAAGGCAGAGAGATATTTGTCTGCTTCCAGAAGCAACATTTACGAACTACCTTTCCTCCCTTACTTAAAGTGCAAAGATTACAATAAATCGCATGTCTATTAATGTCTATTAATCCACACACAATCTACTACACCATTCTCTCTCTGCTACACCACACATGTCCCACATTTAGTGACGTCTCTCTTACATCTCTGTCACTGTTTGAATTTTCTAATTTATTTTCTGTATTCCTCCCAAGTTCACACCTTACACAATCCCAAACAAAAACACATTAATCTTGTTTGTTTCCAAGTAGACACTCAGACAGAAAGGGCAGTGAGGGGCTCCAGTGAATTTGTCTCCTCTGACTCTGAGTCTCTTCACTGCTCACTCATGGATCTGAGTTATGCTCCCTGCACAACTCGCAGACCAACGCATGCACCCACATCATAAAAGGCAAGGCTGGCACAAAGACAGAGGACAAAGGATATCTGAGGAAGCAGAGGGCTGCAGTCGTCTCAAATGTGAATCATCCTATATAATGTCCTCTGCAGAAGCATAAGGTGAAAGACGAGTTTTTGTCCTTATTATAGTGATGGTCAGAGAATGGACAGTGTTGAATTCAGCTGGCTAACAGATGAGGAAGCTTACGAGAGGGCTTTTAGCTTCTTAGTAATAAGCTCCAGCATTTGACATTTTTCTAGAAGTTGTACTGGAGCTTTTGTTCTCTATATTTAACAAGTTATTGGTTAACAAAAAATGACAGAACATTGTGAAATTCTGCACAATGAATGGTTTAAATAATGAATTAATTATAACTTGGTTGGAAATATTGCATCTATTTCCTGAACTAGATTTTGTTGTCAAGAAGATAAAATATCGAGTTGTTACCTAAACATCTCTGTATGTCTTGGCTGTGACAGTCACACAAGATAGATGCTTGCCAGAGTTAAATGCCTAAAGTGCTATTTGGCTCAGTCCTCAAATTGGAGGGTAGATTATCAAGACAAAAAAGGGCAGCAGAAGGGAAATGAAGTTTTTTAGGGAAAGTGCACAAAGGTCTTACACATAAGTATCGTACATCTCTGGTCTTAATCATTTATCATATGAACATCAGATGGGTGACAGGAGCATGAAGAGCACAAGGGGTCACATGCAGATACTGTATATATTTCCTCTCAGTCTCTTTTATTTCAAACACATTGTGGATCAAAGCTCTTACAATGTATATATATAGATATATATCTGTATTATTCACACATGAATTATTCACATTATTGGTGCTGGCAGATAGATAAGTAGGTAGCTAGTTGACATTATTATTTCACTTTGATGATGTTGTTGCCGTAAAATGTAGCTTCAAAACCACAAATGACAAATAACCTTGGGCTCTCAAAACTTGTGATTGGCATTTTTCTGTATTTTTGACATGTCAATGATTATATGATTAACCTCAAAAAGGTATTCATTGGTTTAAATGATATTGAAAATAATGATTAGCTGCAGCCCTCTCAGCAACTATACTGGGCTAAATGGCCTGACACATTCGTGTGACTGAACCTTTGTTACTTCCATCAGTCCCAATCTTGTTCTCAATGCAGTTAAGTTTCAGTCCCCTTAAAATTAGAAGAAATGAAACCATCAAAACAGGGACATTGATGTAATGGGTTTCTTGATCTGTTTTTTTCTGTTTATGAGGTGTGAACAGAACATGTTAATATACTAAAAGAATGTTGAAATAGTGGCTTTGTGAGTCAGTTTTTACTGTGAGACCAGTAATGATGTCAACCTTGAAGACAGCTTACTAAGACAGTTAAGACTGCATCGGGTTAATTAGTTGTGCTGCTTCCTTCAGTGACTGAAAAGAAGAATTAACACACCTATATACAGTATGTGCAAACAACCAATTTACACATGGTTTTAGCAGCTGACTCAGACCGCTGAGACTAGGACACTGCAATCATTCTCTCTCTTTTCGCTCTGCCAGGTAGGAACGACTCTAAAATGATAATTTAATCCTCATCGTAAAACAGACACATGGCTGAACACCAACTAAAGCATCAAATTATGCTAATGACGTTGTTAATAGTGCAACAGGATGCAACATGACTATGAATGTATATGAAGTTCCTTATTTTTTATACCCAATGTCATGACTTCTAAGAAAGGAAAAGTGGTCCTTAATTATTGATGAATCTACCGTTATTGAAATTATGCTGTAACTGTCTTTGTGAGTAGACTTTGCTATATGACAACAATATTTACAGTTATATTTGAAAAAACATGATCAAGTTAACATAACTAAAGTTATTAACACCAGAGGAATCAATACCAGTTGTTTAAGAAAAGATTTCCAGTATGAAATGGACTAGATTTGATTTCACCATTAAATGTGTTTTCCTCATTTTGTCTTTTTCCTCTTCGTCTGTGGGCAGAATGTAGGATTCACTAAATAGAATGACAGTTATTTAAAAAACAGAATAAAAATGTGTTCCTCTGTAAATAATAGTATTGTCCAAAGGTTTGTAATCCAGCCTCTAAAAAGGATTGGGGAATGGCCTCTGCTCTCAGTCCACTGCCACTGCTAACCTAACTGAAGGCTGGATGACAATTTCAAATCACTATCCATACATGTGTCAAAAAATAGCTGATTGTGTTTTAGGTAAAAGCAATTTAGAGAAATGTACAGCATAAAATCAGGTTCAGAGCCCCAAAGCCTCCAATATTCATTTTTCCACAGACCACGCATTAGATATTTCTTTGATCTACATAGAGCTGGAGGATAGATTATCATTCTTTCACAACATAGCAATACATTTATTTCAAGTGATTAAGGTCATTTTAATGAGTTGTGCTTTATGTCTGATGTGTCCCCTAGGAGGATAAGTCTGAGTAAACAAGGTACATCAACCTCTATTATATTTTTGATCATAAATCTCCAGTAATGGTGCGGTTTCTAATTTCAAAACAGAGCAGTATGATTTTTGAATTACTGTTATTCATCATGTGGAATCTATCTGTGAAGTAGGTCCTATGAATTATATTGAACTGATATTAAGTCACTTCCCTTAAAGTGATATCCATTTCATTTTTACACTTAAACCTGAGATATGACTTTTTGGGAACATTGGCACATCATCAAGTTTTGAGTTAATATGATGAACTTCTTAGCAGACAGCTGCTTATTTAAACATCCAGCAGTGACAGAACAATTTATTTGGAGCCCTGTTTTTGTCCACCTGATGAACGTCACTAACCATGTCTGTCTGCTGTTTGGTGCTGAACAGGTCGTGTACAGTGGGTTTATAGAGTTTTTAAGCTGAAAACAGCTGCCTGCTGATGCCGAAACAAGAGCAGTGAGAATGAACCAAAACAGTAAAGTTAGCTAAACTCACTACAAAGCTCTGTAAAGCCGAGCCGGACATGCAGATTCAGGCGAAAATTCTCTGTAGGTTTATCATTACAAACAACCCCTTTTACATCGTTTTCACTAAGGCTTTGTTGTTAGAATTTTGATTATAGTCACTTTAACCATTACAGTTCCATTAGCTATAAATCCAGCATTGATAAAATACTTCTGAATGAACCAGTGATTTTATTTAAGGTGGAAAGGAGGCTGCAACAACAGGATTAATGAGCTCTGGCAATCCAGTGTCTCCTGCATAAATGGGCACAACACTGTGTTATAATGGACCAGTATCATGTGTGTTCAGATGTGCGTGGTTATTTTGAAGTAGCCTACTGTCTTTTGCATGTAATTGAATTAAGTTAAATGGAGTGGGCGTGTGTACTATCTCCACTCAAAGGTTGCAGACCTAATAACGAAGCTATCGTGCTGCCTGCAGATGGCTGCAGGGATTTAATGAACTGAAGGAGAAGCTCTTCGTACACTATGAAGCAACTGTGGACAACAGATAGAAGATTCACTCACATTAGATGCAGACTGCTTAAATGCAGACTGCAGTGTCTAATTAGCATAATTTATTTATGATTTGAGCATCATTCTATTGTTGCTGTGCATTTGCTCCAAGTATTTAGTTTGTTCTTGTGGACACAGTTAGCAGGTTGGCAGCAGGTTGACACTGCACCACAAACAAACGTTATTCTGAGATGTGTATTCTCAGCACAAGATCCAGGACAAATTCCACCAAAGCAATCAAAATACGAACAACTCCCTTTGCGCTGCTTGATTTGGATGAACCTCCCACCTGTTTGTGCCTCTACTCCCACTTTGTCACACAGACAAAGCGAATTTGAAGGAAATGGTCAGTGCATTCTTGCGCTGGTTGTTGCTGCTCTTATACACAAAAGTGCTTTGAGAGAAATTCCATGTCAGAGTGTTAGCATGCTAATGTTCGGCAGATATAATATTTAAAATGTTCACTGTCTTAGTTTAGCATGTTAGCATCCTAACATTTATATTTAGCACTGAACACAAAGTACAGCTGAGGGGAATGTAATTAGTTTTGCAGGTATTTGGTCATAAACTAAACTGATGATGACTGTTGATGAAAAGTGAGAGGATTACCCAAGTTATTACAATTCATCCTAAGGGAAACATGAATGTCTGTCAAAAATTACATAGCAATCTATTCAAACATTTCACTCAAACCCACAAATGTCAACCCCACGGTGACAGAGCCCGGGGATCATCATGTCATTAGGATTCACCGTCTGAGCTCCATGGATATCTGTACTAAATACTGTGCCAATCCATCCATTCAGTAGACGTTGAGATAGGTTACAGGTTACGTGAAAACTCTGACCTGCTGGTGGCGCTGGAGGGAAAGTAAAGGAATAACCAAGGTCACAAGCACCCCATTTCATGGCAGTCCATCAAATAATTAAAATATTTCAGTCTGGACAGCAGACTGGTGAAAAATTAACGTATTTATTGACATCCACCGTGTCTTTATGACATGATATTGCAGCCATGTTCAACATGGTCTCTTGTAATTTTGTCTCATTCTGATCATTTCCTGCCTATTGTCATGTCCTATAAGTCACGAAGGGACTTCATACTACAGCAGACCACTGGCTGTGACACTAAGTTTATATAAACGTGTCAGAGCAAACAGCCTGAGAAAGACCAGGACCCTGGAACTGAAGTATTAATATGACAACACTGCTCTTTACAGCATTCTGACAGCCCTGCAGCCTCGGCACAGCTCGGCAAGCGAGCCCACACTCCTTTAAGCGGCTTTCCATGACTGTCAGTCTGGGAGCAGCGCTGCTTGGAGCAAACTGCATGGGTGGGTACGATAAAGTAGGGTGACACAGCGCTTCAGGTGCAGTTAAAATGCTCCCTAACAGGACTAGATTTACTCTGTGAGCGAGGATGGCATCTTGTTTTCTTAAGTGGCTATCACATCAACATCACCTCAGAATCTCATTCCAGTCACAAATTATGCATCAAACATTTTGTAATTCTCAATGGACACTAACGTAATCGTTAATTACAAGCAGCACAGCACAGGCATTCACTGAGAACGATCATAAACTGTTGGTGCAGCTTCACATCTTCACTGAGAACTATTAGGACCATGATGAAAAATGGTCTTTTGCTGTCTAATATCCTAGTCACACCATTAGAAATTACAATCAGAATTTTTCTCACTCTGGCTTTTAGCTTAAATTACCACTTCACAAGCACATCCTGCAATATTAATATTCTACTAAACTCATACTCTCATACTAATCAAAATCCACCTTGACATTGTTGCATCCACACATTTATAGTCAACAGCTGGTTCTCTCTCCTCCAGGGTCTGATCAAGTGATTTATGTATACATACAGTGTGCACACAAACATACATACACTGTTGCTCATAGATGCAGAAATGAGCAATGGTGTGTGAGTAAACTGTGTGGAGTGATCTGGGAAAACCCACCGTACACGTATTATTCAGATAGATGATTCATATGTGTGAAGAAGGTGAACAATCCTAAGTGTAGGGACAAATCAAAGTGTCTGGGATAAGTATAGCGGGAAAGTAGCGAGTTAGGACAGATGGAGGAAATGGGGTGGGGAGCGGTACTTTGAGTCATCAGTGACACTCAGAGCTTGCCAGTATTATGCTGATCCCTCTCTCCCTCTCTCTCTCTCTCTCTCTCCTTCTCTCTCTCTCCTTCTCTCTCTCTCTCCGTCTCTCTCTCTCTCTCTCTCTTCCCCTCTCTCTTGCTGACCTGCCATCACTGTGGGCTTTTCATTCTACACTAGTGGGGCTCAATGCATCTCCAATGATGACGAGTGCATATGCTGTAAGAGAGAATGAGTGCACGTCCACCTGGCCGGATGTGTGTAAGTGTGTGTCATTGAAGAGGAGAACAATACCATAACCGGACTCTTCAGTGTGAGCCTGAAACAGATCCACGTCCACCTCTCTGTCTGTCTGTTCCTCCTGTCTGTCTCCCTGTCGGCGGCTGGCCAACCTCCTCTCCTCTGTGTCCTGCTCTACACCTGGCCTCCATGAGTTTACATGAGGACAAGCCATCCGTCCCTGGAAGGTAAGCAGCAGAGCGTTGGGATGTCGTTTATGTTTCCAGTGCAATACAAAGAGATTGGACAATAGCAAAGAGCAGGATTATTACTGATGATGTACTTGTTTGCTCTTCCAAATTTTGCTGATATTGTTCAGAATGTTTGCAAGCAATGGATACTGAAATATAGAAGCACATGACTCTCAAAGCATCTTCATATTGTTATTTCTTCTTTACTTTTATTTTCTGTGCAGTGGTTCTGGTAGTTTATTCTGACTTGCAGTGGATTTATAACTCTTCCTCTAAATTGAAAACATCTGGCTGTGTTAAAGGGGCATTTAACGAAGGACAAGTTTCAGATAATATTTCAAGGAAGTGAAAATGGATTGTGCTGGCTTTAATGCTGATTAAAAGAAGGTACAGGCATCACAGCCAATTTGTGGGATCTCTGGCAGGATTAGTGATGAGATCACCGATCATCCCTCTAAGTAAAAAAAACAACTGCTTTTCTTTATGTTTTAGTCAAAGTTACAGATGTCCTTATACTGACCATTTTCAAGACAGCCTGTCGACTGGAGCTCAGGCTGCTTGCCACACATTATTTTTCTGGACATGTGTGCCTGCATGAATGAACTGCCTATTGTTGTTTCCTGCAGACATGGGTGAGCGACTACTCATTTGTTAGTGAGTTCTCACTCTAGGCTCACAACAGAAATTCAATATGTGTTGACAATGACTGATTATGATGCAACAGTATGATGTCTTTCTGTTGGATACAACATGATAAAACAAAGCAAATGACCTTCAAGTGAGGATCAGAGTCAAAGGCAAATAACAAAATAAGCCAGCTGTCTGAGCCTAGACACTTAGTCTAGAATAGACACAGAAATGTTTGCTTTCCCATACTCAATCAGATTGTGGTTATGTAAGATGTTTGTGTCATGAAGGGGAAGCAGTTGTGGTAGAGCAATGATGACTTACTGGGGTGGCAGAATTGTACTTATTTATTTATTTTCTTTGTGGCTGCTGTCCTTCCTATAGGCATGGAAATTAGAGCCCTTAGCATTTTAAAGCCTGATTAACATGAGAGATACTTTACAGTATCTCATATGACGAATTCTGATTGTTTATTGTGCTCCCAAGCACGAAAAATAATCCAATTAGACTTAAAAACATGTCAAATGACCAGCTGTGTGTTGTTTGCTTCAGACCTTTCATGATAAACTGCCTCTGTACCAACTGGATGATAAGAGTCTCCATTCTCTGAATCCAAATCTGTGCATCTGTACCAAATTTCGTGCCAGTACATCCAGTTGATATCAGGTCATTCCACAGGTTAACTGAAAACTTTGACCTACTAATGGTGCTCGAAGCAAGTCAGGGGATCAGCAGTCATTAGGGGACCATGAATATTTCTACCAAATTTTATGGCCATCCATCAAACAGTTGTGATATGTGATAAAAAAAAATAAATGACCAAACCTAAACACCTACACAATCATCAGGTGACAACTGATTCATGGTGAGATTACTATACTGCAATGCTAGTCATCCTACAGGCATTATGCTAGGTCCACATTGTATCACATGATCTTTCTCCACAGTCCTTACATAAGATATGTCACAGCATGCCTGCAATGCCTGAAAGAGTTGCCTCCAACCAACCTTTGTCATGCTGCGAACACACAATGTAAATATTGTACTGTGATGGCATTCACTTGTCACTGTCAGTCACTCTCAGATGAGGAGGCAGTTACACACAGCGCCGGTCCGTGGAGGTTCCCCTCAATCTCACCAAGGTCTCAGAAGGCCCTGAGGGGATGTGCTGCACAGAACGCTGTGTGTCATATATGTTGAAGTGAAGACTTGTGTTTAAATATTGCACATCATTGGCTTGATGGCAAATGGTTTTCACTCAGAAATGTGGACTACGGCAGCAAGGAATAATCAATTTGTCAAAAAAGAAAATCAATCAACAACTATTTTGTTGATTTTCCAAGCAAAAATGCCCATGTTTTTTGTTTTCAGCTAAAATTTAAATAAAGATTTGGTTCTTTTCATGGTCATTTATGGCAATTTATGTCTTTGCGTTTTGGACTTTTGTTTGGACAAAACAAAAAATCAGAAGACGTCACAATACTCAGCAGATTAATCAACAATAAAAATAATTGTTACATGGACATTTGTAACTAACCATGCAATAAAACAAGCTCTACACTGAGAACTTCAAGAAGACTTGTCCAAAAAAGCTGCATGTTGCAAACAAACACAGAGCTGAGTAAAATAACCAAGCAATATTAAAGGTGAGCAAAATAACACACACTAAAATTAGTAGCTGGGCATCTTTTTTATGACTAAATAATTTCTTTCCTAGCATGTTTTTAACATATAAGAGCAAAAATAATAATAAGATGCCCAATATTGCCAATATAAGACACAGAGCAGGTCAATCAAACCAAGCACACAAGATGCAATGTGGCACTTTACATTCACAAACACACAAATATTTCATGATTCATAATGTTAATGGCACAAACATTGAGGACTGGGTGTGAATGTAACATCACCAAGATGACACCAAGATAAAATCACCAATTCCAACACCATCATTATTCGGTGTACATGGTGAGCAACGTGTGGGCCGAAGGAGAACCATTAAGATTAAACAGTCTGATTTAATTTGGCTTGAAATACAGTAGCAAATATTTACTTTTACAGAGGGAGAACCTCAGGAGTTTTAGAAATACTCTGGGTTTCAGCACTGTATATTGACAAGTCAGATTTAAACACAAGTAAAAGATTAAGCTATGCTACTGCCTGCCAATCTCTGAAAACCATGCAGATACACTGACATGGTAACTGTCACTGCTCATGAGCTCATGCATGTGGTCTCTTTGCCATTGCACTTGAAACACCCTGACACGCCTGTCAGCTTTTAAATGGCTGCTTATCTCCTCTGACCACAGCTATCGAAATGTTATGAGTGACAGTCCTGGTTTCAGTGGCATCGCACAAATCTCACGATTTTGATGACATGCAGCAGTGAAGCTCGTCACAAGCTTAGACATAACTACTCATGATGACAGCAGCAGTAAACTGCATATAGATAAATTTCAAATCTTTTCTTGAGTAAATAACACATTCAAAATGTCTTCACAGAGACAGTAAACTTGGGCAAATGGGTCAGGTCAGGAGAGGATGAGGTGCAAATGTGCATCAAAAATGTAATAATGGGGTACATAAGCCAGGTCAGCTGGCGATGTACATCATCATCTGGTGGTCAGTGTTCCTGTCCCTGTCTCAAAGGCGTCCAATTAATCAAAGCTGAACAGAAGAATTATTCTGCCAGGTTTAGAGGCATGATAACAGTAGTGTCACAGCTTAGCCAGTAACAAAATACTCAATCTGTCATCAAAGGCACAGTTCAGCTGGTTAAGCTCTGTGTGGCTCTGTCTACCTCCTCCCTCTCGCTTTCACACTCACATGGCGAAGGGTCATCTTGGCTTTCTTCCTCTGGCTACATAGACATGTTCAGAAACAGAGGTCAGCACTAGTGATGCATAATGTCACATGTACTCTGTGTCTGCTATTGCTAATGAAACGCACTTTCAGACATTCATGTGTTAAATTCAACAATACAGATTCAACTCAGTAGTTATTTAAAAAGGCAGTGCTGCTTTCTAAATTAAACAGTCTTGGATTTGTTAAAAAAAAAAAAAATCAAGGGAAAAACTGCTTTCTCCGGCTTGGTGGAGGTGCAGGAGCTTAAAGGCCAGCACACTTGAGAGAGAAGCATCCACACACTCAGATCTGTACGGAAGTTGTTCTGATTAATGCAAGCTTTAAATCCTCCAGACGTGACAGTTTCTGTCCAAGCGCTTGTGTGAGATAAAACTTCTTCTGCACAGATCTGAGTGTGCAGACATTTCTCTCTCAAACCTACTTATACAGAACAGTTATCAGCCAGGAAACAAACACCCACAGATTGCCTCATAAAAGTGTATTGTCTTTTGGCATCATTTAATTACGCTGTTGTGATGGAAAATGATCAGGGCTGATCATTTATGATTGCATAAAATTTGAGAGAAGGATGAGATCTCGCTGTGCTGTTGAGTATAACTAAAATTTAAGAGTACAAAACATGCTAATGCTAAACACTCACTTGCCAATTTATGAAATACACCTAGGCTAGCTAAAAGCTAATGCAGTCATTTTAATTTTTTGGCCCAAACTGTTTTAGAGAGGTGTTGATTGATTGATTGATCCTTTTGGAAGCTGCAATTTGTGGTGCTGTTAAGCTGTAGTACATCATCCATACAGGTATCTCTGTTATTTGGTCAAACCTCATTGATATAAATCGGGCTGACAAAATGATCAAAACACGTGTCACTATAACGCAATATAATGGAGCATCTTTCTAAAACAGTTTCAACAAAAACAGAACATAAGTACCAATGTTAGGCACCAACTGTGATTAATATTGTGTAGGTTCCTTTCACGCTGCCAAAATAGCTCTGACCCATTGAGTCATTGACACAAGACTTCTGAAGGTGTCCTGTGGTATTTGACACAAAGATGTTAGCAACAGATCCTTTGAGTCCTGTAAGCTGTGAGGTAGGGCCTCCATGAACCGGACTTGTTCCGACACATCCCACAGATACTCGATTGGATTGAGATCTGGAGAATTTGGACACCTCTCCAAATTGTCATGATCGTCAAATCTTTCCTAAACAATTTAGAGAGAGGCCACTGCTATTAGGGAATACAGTTGCCATGAAGGGTGTACTTGGTCTGCAAAAATGTTAAGGTAGTTGGTACGTGTCAAAGTAGCATCCACATGAATGCCAGGACTCATGGTTTCCCAGCAAAACACAATTAACAATTAATGTTATTCACTTCACCTGTCAGTGGTTTTAACGTTGTGGCTCATTGGTCTATATGCAGCCTACAAACATTGTAATCTAGTTTCTTTTTGCATATCTGCCAACTTGCTGATAAATTCAACCCCTGTCGGGCTCTAGCAAATCCATCTGAAATATGTTTTATTGATAACAGAGTCCTTTGTTATGTTTGACAGCGGAGTTCTTGGATTGGAGTGGTACTTAAACTGGTCGCAACTACTTACTCCGCTGAGTCCCCTCCACTCAGACTGACTGGACATTTCGTCATTGACTGGTGTGCTCACTTGCATAGTAATGAAGCTTCATTCTTTATCCTGTGCGATTGCCTAAGTCCTTGAGAGTCAATAATGCCTCTGCATCATCTCTCTGAGCACTCCCAAGTATTACTCCAGAATCCTGCACAGTGCTTTCCTCCCTGATTTCTATTCAATTTTTCCTTCTTCTATCAAGGACAGTGATGTACTGAAAAGCGATCATCATCTTGTTTGTATATATATATGGGCGAGAAGACACTGATTGCCTAGATTAATAGTCTGCTTCATAACAAAAAGCATGAGTGCCTCTGTCATGCTTCAATTGATGCTGAGAAGACACTATTAAGATTCTTAATACTACAATCTATTAGGTTAATTTATTTGCTCAGAGCTTCTGTCAGCTCTCCGTCATGGCAGAATGAACATCCTCTTACCTCTGCTCATGATGATGATTACTATTCTATCACTTCATGTGTCTGAATTGCATTTGCGTGTGTGCATCGTTACATCACATTTGTCAGCTGGGGACAATATTTCACAATCTTTTTTTTCTAGCAAATTTGAGGTCATGTTATGTTAATCATGACTGTTTTGTTCTCCAGCTCTCAATTTCTCATCTAATACTCCTGTTGCAAATCCTGAAAGGCACGGTCTTTCTAATTCTTTCCATCTGTCAATCCTGCTTGGTATGTTTCTGTTTAATACAAATTGTCCTTATCCTTTGACCAGGATTATTGTTTATTACAAAAAAAAAAAAATTATGCATCTGGTCCTGCAGGCTGGAAGCATTGTGTAACAAAGACAGTAAGAAAGCACAGCTTGCACCGCAGTCAATAAATTTGAGATGCATTAGAAACACAACTAGAGAAATGTTTATTTGGTTTCAAACATTGACCCCAGGCAGTGAGGAAATAGCTTTTGCTGTGATTATTGATCATCCTTTCAACAATACATTTGCTTCCTTTTGAGTGTTTTCAGTCGAGCCTACGACAACATTAGTGGCGTATCGAGCTTGAATAATTTCTCCAGTCATTGTATTATTCACAATTAACCCTTGTGTGCTAATGTTAACAACATTTTAGATGGGAAATGCTTCAGACACATCTCCTGTGTTTGCCTCCACCATCTCCAAGGAGCACGACATCCTCATGGGTTCACTCTACAGCGCATTTTGTAAGTCCACACAGCACACAAATCTCTGCTGCATTCATCGCTGACCTCGAGCATGCATGACAAATCCCCACAGGTGCACAATCTCTAGCGCTGCTCAATTTCTCTTTATTTTTCTTACAGGTATACTGTCCCTCATGGGCAACTGCATTCTGCTACTTGTTGCATATCACAAGCGGTTGACCTTGAAGCCAGCAGAGTTCTTCATCATCAATCTCTCCATCAGTGACCTTGGGATGACGCTTTCTTTATTCCCATTGGCAATACCATCAGCTTTTTCACACAGGTATCTCATATTCCCCTCTTATATCTCCATTTTATTTCTCCTACCTTAAAAAAAACATCTAATTAATTTCTCTGTGAAAAATTAGTTGACTGCAAACGACAACTGCTGGCAGGAATATGGTACTATTTTGATAATAATTTGTGACTTAAGTTTTAAGTTCTTTAGCAAAAAAGCCAAATGTTTCCTAGTTCCAGTTGCTCAATTGTGAGGCTTTTCTATTTTCATTTATATCATTGTAAACTGAATGTCTTTGGGTTTTGGACTGCTGGTCGGACAAAACAACCACCTTGGGCTCACCTTGGGCTTTAAGGAATCATAACAGGCATTCTTCACTGTGTCCTGACATTGTGTAGACCAGACAATGAATCAGTTAGTCGATAAATGAATTAGCAGATTAATTGATGATGACAATGATTATTAGTTGCAGCCCTACTCGCCATCACATTTCCCTTTTCTCCTTGTCTGTGTACACAGATGGTTGTTTGGAGAAGCCACCTGTCAGCTCTATGCTATGTGTGGAGTGCTGTTTGGTCTGTGCAGCTTGACCAACCTCACAGCACTCTCTTTAGTGTGCTGCCTTAAAGTCTGCTCCCCAAACCATGGTGAGGGGATAATAAACTACGATGAGCATGATTTTATCACAAAGCTGAATGCCAAGACGTTTGAAGGAAAAACTTATCACAATAACTGCAAAGCATCTTTTTCTTTCTCTTTCTTTATCTCCTGTCTGATCAGGTAACAAGTTCTCCTCCTCACATGCCCGCCTCCTGGTGATTGGAGTGTGGTGTTATGCATCTGTGTTTGCTGTAGGGCCCTTGGCACAGTGGGGACATTACAGTCCTGAACCTTACGGCACAGCCTGCTGCATTGACTGGCATGCACCCAACCACGAGCTTTCGGCTTTGTCTTACATCATCTGCCTTTTCGTCTTTTGCTATGCACTGCCCTGCACCATCATCTTCCTCTCCTACACTTTCATTCTACTGACAGTGCGAGGGTCCCGTCAGGCCGTCCAGCAGCATGTGTCACCACAGACCAAGACCACCAATGCACATGCTCTCATTGTCAAGGTCAGAGGATTTGAGTGTGTCACTTTAACATCACTGAATTCAGGTTTTTTGCAGGATTTGGGCAGGATATGAGTCAGTAAATTATTCAAAGGTTATAAAAATGCTTTACTGATAACTTGCTTTAGCTGGTAGAATCTTCTCATGCATACATAGCCACTGGTATGACACTAAATAAATCTTCTGCATGTCATGATTTTGTGTGTATCCATGTATGAGTGTCTGCATGTGCATGTGTGAATGTTTTCTCTCCCTAGCTGTCAGTAGCTGTGTGTATAGGCTTCCTGGGCGCCTGGAGCCCGTATGCTGCCGTGGCCATGTGGGCTGCTTTCGGAGACGCCACGCGGGTTCCTCCTGATGCATTTGCCCTTGCTGCCGTGTTTGCCAAGTCTTCAACCATCTACAACCCTATGGTCTACCTGCTGTGTAAGCCCAACTTTCGCGAGTGTCTCTACAAAGACACATCTATGTTGCGACAGAAGATCTACAGAGGAAGCCCACAATCAGATCAGAAAGAACGCTTCGAATCTGCCACACAGCGCAACAAGGACATGAGCATCTCCACACGCTTCTCAAATGGACAGCAGGAGAGCTATGGGGCGTGTGTGCATTGCACTGAGAATACAGTGCCATGTTGTGGGACCATACCCCAAAGGACTGCCTGCATCCTGACTGGGTCCACCTACAGAGAGGTGACAGTCAGCCAGCTCTCAGCCAAACCACAGAATGATTTACTCTAGTGGTACAAATTCCTTCTTTCATGAAGCAAACAAAACAGGACAGGTCAAAAAGACAGAGAGATGAATGGGCATGGACAACAAAACAACAAAGGGCCTGCATGAATGATAATGATTGTGTGTTACCAAGACTTTATAGCATGACAGCACACAGGCAAACATAAATGGCCACTTCAATGTGAACAGATTAAAAAAATCCACACCATGTTTACTTGAGCTGAGAAGATTTGCCACAGAATTGTACACTTGTAATGTCCTACTGCTGTATGAGCTTGTTCCCTGCTTCATTTTAATGTACACTAGCGTAATCGGATTCTGAAGGAGCAGAAAATGAAGCAGGAGAACCCCTGCTGGCTTCAAGGTTAATTAGACAAATGTGGGACATTTTAAAGCTGCTTATCTTTTTGCTTAAAGCAGAAACATATTTTGTAAGGTGAGGATAAACTTTATTTAATATCTGGCCTGTGCAAACAAAACACATCATAAGAAAGAAGATATGTAGACTTACTGTAATGAATTTTAAGAACACAGTGACATTGTATATTGTCCTGGACATGAACGCGTGTAACTGTTGTACGCTGACACCCAAGTGGTGAACTGGAATGTTATGCATGATCAAGATGATCAAAATGATCAAGTATTCACCCCCTGTAGGCTTGAATGTGTCTACTGAGGTTTTGTCCTCGTCAGCATTGGAATCCATCATAACAGAGACATAAACTCAAACTGACAGCTGCTGTTTTCTGTAAGCAATCAAACAACCAACTTTTCGCCTGAAGTGTCTATAATCGCTGATGAATATTAGATTATAGATGCTCTTACGTTTGTCTTCAACTCTCCTTATTTTCTTATGCTAATTCAGTGTTTTTCAAGAGATCATCAGGTGTGCCGTGGGAAATTATCCAATTTCACCTAATTGGTCTAAAAAACATTTTTTATCATAAGTAATATCATATTAGATCATAAAATACCTTTTTCTTTGTGTTTATTTGATTCCTATTCAAGACACTTTGACAAGAATGACTTCATATTGTTAATATACTACTATACTAATATACTGTTAATATTTTCGGTTGATGGTGTGCCTCGTGATTTTTTCAATGAGAAACATGTATCTTGGCTCAAAAAAGGTTGAAAAACACTGTGCTAATTTATGTTCATTTACTCATTTACATTTTTCATTTTCCCTATAAAATTGAAGCCATTGATTAAATTAATTACTCTGGACTTAAATCAGTGATACTAACAACCATGTCTGATTGTGCACATAAAAAGACTGACAATATGTTTCCTCTAAAAACACAAGAACACAAAAATCACTTTGCTACAGCTATTTAATTCTGCTTTCCCATTTAAATGTGGTACCTTCTTGTGTGGCATCACGTATGCATACAAATGAATGATATATAATAATATGAATATCAAAACTAATTCTTGTGCAGCCTTATTTACTAGAGAAATAAAAACAGTGAATAATAGTCGTGGTTCCATTTTTCTGTCTGGACTCAGATTGTTGACAGTTTTTTCATTTAATCTTTTCAGATTAAATCAAAAAATCTGAGTGTCATTAGCCATCAAAACCATGCCAGAATCAAAGTATACTGTAAAATATGAGAGAAACGACTAAGACAAACATACTTGACACTACAGAATTGTAGTGTACCAGAGTATAGCACAGGAGCTTTTAAAGTAAGAAACCTTTAAAGGATATTTTTTATTTCTAACGATTTTTCAGTTCTACAAAAACAAAGAAAATAGAAAACGTGACTTGATTTTTTTTCCTTTCGTTTTGATTCAGTTTGAGTAAGTGTTGAAATGCTGAAATGAAAACACTAACATTATTCATTAACTTGAGAGCGCACCGGGTTCAATACCAATCTAATTTTCTGACGTTACTGGAAGCACATCGGTATGGTTTAAAATTCCTTAGTTGGTACGCAACACTTCCAGAGGCTGAAACAAATCTCTCTTCACTTCTTAGACAAGCGCATTAGTGTTCCACAAGACGCTGCAACTGAAAAATAAAGACAACTCTGCTCATATTGCTTGTCCTCAAATGCATTAAAGTGAAATTAAAATCACAAGAATCAACAAAAACCAAGACAATGGCACATTTCATATAACTTCACTTTGAGCAAATTAATTTACTCAAACTTAATTTAAAGAAAATCTACCCATCTAACAATGTCTGCATTAACTGACTGAATGTGTTTGCTGGGAGGTACAACACTATCATTCACTGAAAGAAAAACAATTATTTATAACATTATACATTGTAACAATTAATGAGATGTTCAAATGGATTATAGAAGTTTTATTTGGGAAGGCACTCTCTTAGGGAAATGAAAGACTGCTCATTTAATGGACTGTTATACTTCCAATTTACTGCAGCTTTATCGTATCTTTGCGTTGCACTGAGACAGCCTATTGCAGAGGAGTATTTTTTAGCACACTGACCAAAATCATGATGAGAGCAAAGCTACAGCTGGGTGGTTTCCAAGCCTTTAAAGATAATACGTATGCATGTGCATCCAAAAGCACATGTAAGAAAGCACAATGGAGTTTAAATCTTGGTAATACAAAACAGAGACGTGTATATCTATGTAGTGTATCTGTTGAAGTGATATACTTCCATCAAAACTGAATTGAAGTGGGATAAAAAGAAAATGAAAACCCCCATGTCAGCAGGGAGGCCAAGCAAATATGCATGTCATTTTGACTTAGATGCAAAGTAATTTATTTTCCCCCGGTGTGCAAAAAGAACTCTGGAGGAAAAGCTTTTCACTCGCAACCAATGCACTGAGATGTAGCCAGAGGAGGAATTTAAAAAAAAAAAAAACAACTGATATGGTACACTTAGAAATACAGACACTGGCAGATTAATGCTGCATGGTCACACACACATACACAGTAGTTCAGTGTTTTTCAAAAGCCAGAAACTTAATCTAAAAAAATGATTAACCTCACTCACTTTTGGATTACTGTGACTGTCAGGTGTGAGATTCTTGATTTTGTACTCTTTTCTTCTCCCTTCTTTTCTTGACACAGATGGAAACTTTACAGTTAAAACTATTTTAAATATTACTCAATATGCTATTTTGCCATCGCAGATGGAGTTTACCTAGGACAGCATCCAAAAGCTGTAATTAAAAATTCAATCAATTAAGAGTCACTTCAAAGATAATAAGTGTGGAATTTACACAGTGAAAGATCCAAACATTGTACTGCACATCTTTATCCTCATCTGATTTTCCTCTTAACAGTCCCATTTTCACTCTCACTCTCTGACTTGCTATACCAGTTGTTCTTTAGCAGTAGCAGCAGGACCCCAGGCACCCACTTAAAGCAAAACACAAACTTATTGTGGCATGTTTAATTCTCTTCCTGAGATCGCTGCCTCAGTGGTGACTTGAGGAGAATTTTGTTCTTAAGTATGTGTTTGTGAGAAAAAGAGAAAGAAAGAAAGAAAGAAAGAGAGAGAGAGATTAAGGGATCTTACCAGTCATGTCTGACAGGTTCATCTTGACGTCAGGCTTATACTTAATACAGGTGGGCCACCTGTATTAATCAAAATGCAGCTGGTTATGATACAATAAAATAAATAATCAAACAATATGAAAGAGGTGAAACTTGGATTCATACTGCAATTGGCTACAATCCACAGGTATTTTCCTCCTACTGTCACTCTTCTGTATTCCTGTATGTGTCAGTGTGTTCAGGTGATCTTATTGTATTGTACACACAGTCAGTAGCTCAGTGCCAATGTGCTTATGGCCTGACGCCCTCTAGTGGTTATAAATAGAAAAACATGAGAAACATCTATTAGCTACTACTAGTTATTCTCTTTATCCCAAGGTAATGTTTTTGTGTATAGGCTGAATTCTTTTTATTTATATATATATTTTGAATAAGACCACAATTCTGGCCCCAAAACCCATTTTGATCATTTATACATGCTAGGGTGGGACATCTTACACCCATCATTCTTATTAATACAAGTAATTAGAGCTGCAATTAATGATTATTTTCATTATCAATAAATCTGACAGTTTCTGACGTATTCAAATTCCTTATTTTATCCAACATTCAGTCAAAAGCAAGATATTCAGTTTTACTATCATATATGACAGAAAAAGCACTGAATCCTCACATTGGAGGAAATGGAAATACCAAATATTTGACTGAGATGATAATTTATCAAAAGTTTCTATCAATCGACTAATCAACTAATTGTTGACTGGTTTAGGTGAAAATGAACTTGGCCTGACTGCACAAGTGTTAATTTAAACTGGTGACCAACAAATAATCAGACTATCTAGTGTCAGTCACACAACATTATGAACATTTCAGCAGTTTTTCCTTTTGTATCCTGCAAAGATAAAGGCGACTACTTCAAAGATGAAGCTCCAAAATGGACTTTGGAGTTTAGGATACGAGAATATTCATATAGGTTTGTTGTAAATACCTTATTTACCACAGCTACTCTTCTCTTCTTAAGAGTTAACATTAGTTAGACTCTTTGGGAGGTAAACACATTTGAATCTTAAGACATCTGTCTGTCTGAGATAAAGCTGGTAACCTCATAATTTAGTCCATTATCTGCATTAAACCACTGAAAAGCCTTGGTGGTGACGAATTTACTCCATTTCCTTTCATGCCTTTCTCATGCCATTGATAAGCATAAGTTTAGCTCCCTCCATTCAGAAGTTAACGACATGATTACATTGTGCAGAAGTGGTTTAGCTTTAAAACAGTGAGTCTTACTAACCTTTCTTTTTCTCCAGCTGTTGTTTGAGGTTGTGGATGTGAAGATTGCGAATAGCAACAAAATAACAATATACAGTAGTTGCATCAATTACGTTATGGCATCTTACTAACATTTACTAACCGAGTATTTGGCAAGATGCTAACGTTATAAAACACAATGTTCTGGATATCATGATGCTAAAAGTTGCTAATGTTAGCTTGGCAGCTACTGGTCAGATACAAGCAGAGGGGAAGCAATGTCCACGGTCCAATTCCCCCTGAGAGACACATTTATTAATATTTTTTTGCTTTTCTCAAATCACTGACTGATATCTATGAACCAGTTAATTAAAAAAAACCTGTTAATCATTTATCCATTAATTTATTGACTTGTTTATTTTTGGGCGGAAGTCGCTCCTGTGGTTCACGTTCACTCTCCGAACGTCAAAACGTGGCACTGTCAAAGTTAAGGTATGTTGTTCCGCTCATGTCTGTCCAGCTCGTTATGTGTGTATAATGAATTACATTTGCAATTTTATGTTTTTACCTAATTAGTAAACTATTAAAAGACATGCCGACACGATGTTTAGCTAGCTACACCTGAAAAACCTGTTATCGCAATGTAGCTAGCTAGTTGCGTCCTAGCAAACGCAGCTAGCTAGCCGACTTTGACCCTAGAAGTTTGCTAAGTTCAGGCTCAATTAGCAATAAAATACACCGACTAAACATCGAAATACTCCTTCTACTACTCTACTGTCAGAAAATATAAATTAACACTGATATATTAAGCTGACCCATCCAGGAAGTTTACACATTTATTGTGTTTTTAACAGGTGACAGTTTCAGTAATCCAATATGATGTTCTACACTCAACTGTTCATGTGCAAGCGGGGGCCTCTTGCCAAAATATGGTTGGCAGCCCACTGGGAGAGGAAGCTCACAAAGGCACATGTCTATGAATGCAATCTGGAAATGACTGTCAGAGACATAATTTCTCCAAAGGTAAAGAACAGTCAAAACACTATATATATTGTGATGACTTGCAGCTAATGAGTCTGACATGTATGTGTGGTCTTTGCAGATGAAAATGGGTTTGCGGACATCTGGTCATCTGCTCATTGGCGTGGTCAGGATCTACTTCAGAAAAGCAAAGTATCTCCTTGCAGACTGCAATAATGCCCTGGTTAAAATCAAAGTCGCTTTCAGGCCAGGTAACACATCCTGTTTGTTTTTTCAGTGTCATCAATAATTTTTTTTAATTGTCCTGACACACACAAGCACCACAGGTTTTGACAGAGCTGTGGGAATTAAATGTTAATTATTTCTGAGCAAAAGAGAAACTTACTGCAGTTCAACATTGCAGAAACGTGGCTTCCTCCGCAACAATTGCAAGTACATGATGAAATGGAGTCACTGTCATGCTCATCAAATTAATTTACACTTAGTTGCCAGTTTCTTGGGTACACATAGCTAAAACTAATGTAGTCTAATACAACAGCCCAAGAATAAATTCTACCTTCATGAAGGTTATAATAGGTTTCAATGTTTTAGAGAGGTGCTCATTGAACTATAAGATTATTTTGGAGGCTGTAGTTTGTGGTGCTGTTGAAGTTCATCGCATTTTAGGAGGAGGTGTATCTTGTTTAGCCTACTCTCATTAATAAAGATATGGTTTACAGATTAATAGAAACACCTGCCAGTCTAACAAAATACAAATCAACAATATCATAAAGTAGAATCAGCATCTCTGTAAAACAGATTCAACAAAAACTGGACAATAAAATCATCATAATAGTAGGATTTATTGCTGGACTATTGTATTAGAATGCGTTAGTGTTAGTTAGGTGTATCTAATAAACTGGCAACTGAGTGTAAATACTGATAAATACTTTCTCTAATGAGGACAAGCCACCAGAGGGTGACACAGACTTAGTTCTTTAACCAACTTATTTTTGGAAGCCAGGTGCTTAATGCAAGAATGTTATGTATATGCATTTATGATTTGTTTTATGGTCAATATCACACAGACAGTCAGACAGAAAATCTCTTTTTCTGCCCCTTCCGAAGAAATCCGTCTGCAGTTAAATCGCAGGATTCTGTTAATACCTCTTCTAATTCTACATACAGTACATATTTGAATTATTTGCCCTTTGTCTCTTAACATTACCAGATCAGACAGATATGCCTGTGGAGGGGAACAAGGCCACACTAAGAGCAATTACCCTGAACGAAGATTTCACTGCCTTTGATGCCCAGCTGCCAGACGCAAGGTAAAGAGCCCTTTTCATGAGACTCAAAGACACTCAACATGACAAATTAAGTTTTCATGCTTGGATTACAAACTTACTACAAATTATTAATGTCATAAGTTATAATTTTGTGTTTAGAATTCTGGAAGCAGGGTTAACCCTTTGGTTGACATTTGGATGACCCACTGTAATTTTAAACCTAATGAATAAGTATTCTGTCTGTGTCTTCACTATGTTTTCTTCATACTGGCACACCAGTAACATAGAGGTTGTGGACCACTTTTCACTGAACCAGAGTCGATCAGAGGAAATCACTCTGAAAGAGGATTTTGGAAATGGCTTTCTGTATATTGCAGATTTAGGTAAGAACCAGTTAGTTCTCATGTTTTAGTACCTCCTGATTTTATGTGAGTTGTTTTCATTTGCCTTGTCAGTGTAGAGCATTAATTAATTCCTACATTACTACTATATGTAGACTTAAAGATTCATCTGATGATGTCCTATATCAAATCCCATGAAAAGACCAAAACCAACAATGAATTGATTGTACTTACAAGTATTTTCTGTGCAGCCAAAGCCTGATAGAGTTTGTTCCTCTGTGCTATAGAGCTTCATCGTGGTCCAAAAACTACTGAAAACACATTAATTAGCCACTCTTGCACTGTTTCTTCATTATGATGAACTTAAGGTCCTGCTGCAGTAAATACTCGCTAGTGCACCAAATCCACAGCTGAAAATAGTCCTTAATAAGTACACTATTTGTAACTGATTGAGTAGCATTTCCTAAGAGTCTCCAGCTTTTTTTTATTTTTTAGCATATACACTTTTCACACAACACAACATACACTTTTCTTAAAAGTTGCAGACAGAAAATTATATATTTGTGACTTGTTTTTAAAGATTTACATCTGCAGCAGAAATGAATGTGCTTGGGGCTTACTTCCTCAGACAGGCTGGGGAAGTCTGAATGTATTGAGAGACAGACCAGTGCATTGTGGTTTTTGGTCTCATTTCATGGGATTTGTTGACAATGAAAAAAATGTACATCATCAACCTTCTCCTTTAAACAATTTTTTTTCTATGTAGAGCTGACATCTCATACTGACTTTGCAATTTTTCCCTCCTTTTGTGTTCTCTGATGGGTAGATGAGTCCCAGAGTCATCAGGCTGGACTGCTGGATATGAACTTCCAGAGCCTGACCCAAAATAGAGATGCCTTCGGTGATGAGGACAAAGGGTTGGACCTACTCGGTAGTGATTGTGAATTGAAAGCAGCAGGGTTTCTCGATGTAGGGTTATTTGTCAGTAGATGTTGCTGTAACATTTGTATACACACACTTAAGTTAAAAACTGATCGTCTGAAAACTTGAAGAAAATGGCTTGAGTTATCCCAATGGAACTATTGGCACTATTAGGTTTCTTCAGAGACTCCAGTCTCTGTGAGGCTGGAGTGTGTCATTTAGGGATGAAGGATCAGTGTTCATGGGCCTTTCTTTGAAGGACCTAGCCTCTGAATTGGGACACAAAGAATAAATAACATCTGAACCTGATTGCCAAATACTAGAACTATTTACTGTATAATGACTCTTTTGCTGCTTTTTTGTCAAAAATAAGTGATTGATTATTTTCATTTTTAATGACCCTGTAGACTTTCTGACAAACTCCAGTGATCATGCAGAGTCCACTGATTTCATACCAGAAGAGCCTCATAATGAAAATCCAGAGATCTCTGCACTAAATTATCAACAAGGTGATAATTCATTATGATAAATATTTTACAGTATATTGTTAGTGCTCTGCCTGTATTTTGTATTTTCTGTGTGGAGAGTGGATAGTGCTGCTATGTCTTGTTCATCGAGAGAGTATATTTTCATTCAGACTCCATATGTTTTCCAGATGCAGACAGAATAGCGGTGGAGAACCCTGCACTGAGTGAGACTACCCTCCTTGCTAATGAGAAGGCCTTTGCCCTTGAACCTGTGGCCATCACTCGTAGGCACAACCAAACAACTATCAAGCTGTGTTCCTTCAACTACAAATGTACTCTGTGTATTAGGCAAACATTTATTGAGATGCTGCTGCAAGAGCTGGCATTGCCCCCCTGAAACCGCCAGTATTATAATTCTGCACATTGCTAAGCAAAGAGAGCCAAACCAAAAACTTAAAACAGTTCCTTGTCACTCAAACATTAGACTGTTAAAACTTGATACAGCAAAACAATAATTCTTATGACCATCTACTGTTTTTTTTCAGCAAACTCAGTGAAGAAGAAGGGGAAGAGGAAACGCAAGTTGGTTGTGGACCAGATTAAAGAGCTGACCAATGAGTCCATCGTAGAGCAGCTTTCTGATTATTCCGATCTGCTTGCCCCCCTGGAAATGGCCTCACCAACCCTGCAGCTCATGCAGTGGAAGGAGAGCGGAGGTGCAGACAAGCTCTTTGTACAGCCATGTTCCACTGTAGCAGCTTCACAGATAAAGGAGGTAAAAAGATGAGCAGCAATGTTTGTCTTTATCAAAAAACAATGAATCTCTCAATAGTGAACGTTAACATGAAATTACTGATGCTACTGTTAAATTGCGAATTTCCCCACTGAGGGACGAATAAAGGTTTATCTAAAGTTTTGCCGTTACAGCTTTTTGCCAAGAGTATTCTCCAGGTAAAATATGGTGTTTGTGAGGAGGTTGAGGTGATTCGCCAGGATGGACAAGAAGGTAGGATCTTACATTTTCAAACAGTGAGAGAACTGTAATTTCTACAAACTATAATTTCACTATTTTTAAGGTGTCACTTGTGTCATCCTCTGTTCTGCCTCTCCTGTTATCCCTTTTGTTTTTTTTTTTTTTACATGAAATCTGCATTATTACGTTTCATATAGTTCAGAGAGACATGAGCGCCCTAGCCACAGACAACCTCAGTGTGGTAGATTCATCAATAGATCCTGAAAAAACGCACAACACTGAGATGACGGCCCTCGATCACATGAATGACAGTCAACGTGAGAAATGCTCCGAGGTCACACAAGTAAGCATTTGCATATCAGGTGAAGTGAAGGTATATACTACATTTAAAAAGATTTAATTCTCATTCATGATACTGTATCACCCTTTTCATCTCTGTCTGTATAATCTGTGCTGTGTGTCTGTCAGGATGAAAACAGGTCAGAGTTCACTCATCCAGAACTTCCATCAGAAGACTCCATGTTTGTCCATCTATCTTTAATGGAGCAGGAGACTCAGTCAGCTTCCCTCCACCCTCAGGTGCTTGTGAACACACACAAAGACAGTTACAAATAGAAACCGCACAGGGAATTATACTCTGCTGAACTCACAAATTTCACTAGCCATATCTTTGAAATGAAAGTGAACTAATAATTGATTATCTGCAAAAACGGTACAGTAGACCTGCTACAATCTATCAGTGTTTACCAGATGGTTGGTGTTTATTTCCCATGCTGCCTTGAAGATGTGCCCAGCATCACTGACTGAAATCCTTTTCTACCTTGCAGTCTTTGCTGGACAGCCAGGACTTTGAGGACAGGGTGATAACCAGGCAAGCACAGACGCTTCTGAATACTCTTAAAGTAAGGAGCTAAAAATACATGTTTAGGTATTAGAGTCACAGTAACACCAACAACCCCATCCAACATATGTTATATATTTGTAAAGCCGCCATGTTCATGACACAGGACTATTGTTTCCATGTGTCCATACTCAGTCTCAACAGTGAATGGCAAATAAAAATCTATAGTGACAGCAGACAGGGATTTAAAGATGAGAAGGCCAGGGCAGGATTAGGGATGATGCTAGGAAATTAAATTTTGTGTGTGTGTGTGTGTGTGTTTTCAGAGCAACGGTCACACCATGTTCAGCCTGCAGGCACTTTGTGAAGGAGGAACTCGCTCGCAGGCTGCAATCACTTTCTTCTGTCTCCTGGTCCTGAAAAAACAAAAAGCCCTTCACCTGCACCAGAGTGCACCCTATGAGGACATCTTTGCCACACCTGGACCCAAGTTCTGTCATTAGTGAAACAGGAAAGAGTTCCAGTGAATTATAGCTAGTGTTCATGACTGCAGTCCTTGTTCTATTCAACTTGCCTCATGGACAAGAAGAACGTGTTTATGTTACTCTGTCCGTTTCCCACAGTAAAATTGAATTTAATCAAATAGGTTTCTGGGTTAAGTAGTAAAAAAAATTTGATTATATGTGGCACACATTTGTTTCTGTGTGTCATTCAAAACTTGTACACTTTGCATTTGCTTGTTCTTGGCACTTTTCATTTGTGAGACATTGGAGTGGTATCACTGAAGGAATGTTTTGTCTAAAACTCTTTGTCATACTGTTTTTATTAGGCCTCCAACATCATAAAGTATCTGACAGCAGATATGGGTTTCACGACCCCAAATATTTTAAGTGATGTGCAAGATCTTTTGAATTTTTTGGTGTTTTACACCAGTTCCTCTTCAGAACCACCCACTTGTGTCCTTTGTATCAAAAGGGGTGACTGATGTTAAATTATACAATGTTAATAGACTCAAATTAAGCTATATTAATTTATTAGTTTACAACAGCAAAATAATTTTCTTTTATCACAGGTTCATACATTAATAGTAGATGACTACTAATACAGGCCATATGCTTAGACGGTATAAGAATTTACAAAGCTGGAATTCAGTGACAGCCCCACTTGTTCTCGCAATTTATGTAAAAAGTCATGAAGTTTAAGCCATTTATAAAAATGTGTTTTTCTGAAATTTTAAATATCTGTTATAGCTTTGGTTTATTGTGTTAAAAGAATTGCATGAATGGATGTGGTTTAAATGTATTTCTCTTTCAATAAACTTTGCTCTTAAGTGTGGCCTGCATTAGTCGGTGAATGGTTCTCTGCACATTCATCCATCATCTGAAGTCTTGTACATGATGTTCCTGTACAGACCAGCTGGACATCCATCACCCAGCCTCCTCTCACTGCTGGATAATTGCGGGCTTCTAAATTACGATTCACCTGTCAGACAGATATTGTCCAATCCGTTAATGAACACTGATGTGCAGTTAAACCCTGTCAGATGAAGCATCTTTATCCCATGCTGTCACTTTAAGAAGCACCGATGCAGCAGACGCAGTCGCCTCATTTCATCTCCGGGCTCCATGGCTGCAGGATGGACTCTCATCAGCACCAGCAGCATCCTCATCCCTCCCTGTTGCCACCAGCGACCCTCCAACCATCATCATCACGTCTGGCGGAAACAGAGGCTTTTCCACGATGCACAACTTCCACCTGCCGAGATGGTACACTTTCATATAACACTGATAATACAGGCGGCATTGAGCTCTCTTGTTTGTGTGTGTGCGTGTGTTGTTTTGAGAATACTGTAAAATCCCTGTTAAGTAACCGCATGTAGGACACAGCTGGGACTGAATGTGTTGGTCAGCTGTTTGTATCAGGATGTTTTCTTTAATGGAGAGTAGCTGCTGCGGTATTAAATGTCCTGTTTAAGCGTCCATCTGAATTCATAAACAAATCAATGAATTACTTTTTATTATTATGATTATTGGCTGCTTTAATCATCACGGCAGCTTTATTGCAGATGCATTGATGAATATAGATCTAGTATTCATCCTGAGACATGCAGCTGATTAAATGCAGCTTCAGGACCAGTTTCATCCACCTGCTGTCTGATTCTCGCCTCCACACTAAACAGATACTCACACTTACGTAAGATCATTGCGTATTTCTCTCCAATAACGTAGCTGACACTTGTTGCGCAGACAGAAGAAGAAGAAGAGGGAGGTGAGATTTCCTCAACGTCCTAGAATTTAAATATAGGACAGAGTGTGCTTCTGTGTCGTTTAAAGCTTTATTATCAGCAGGCTGGAGCAGAGGTATGTTGTGTCTGCAGATATTACAGAGATTCATCCAGATTTTTAGGCCCAGATCTGCAGGTTCCCTCAGGTTTAAAGAGCTGCATGAAGCCTGGGACCTTTGAAGGAAGATGGGAACATTTTGTCCTTGCTGTGAGACAGAAGTGAGGTTTTCTATAATAGGGCACAAACCTGAAATAGAGAAAAAATAACTACTTTTACTTTTTAGATCTGTATTTTTTTTCTGAGGGTCGGCTGTTGATATCTGTGCATATATCATACGTTGGGGGATATAAACATGTTTCATATGACTGGCTACAGCAATGCTTTCAGGGATCAACACAGAACATAGGACCCCTTAGACTCCTTATGGGACCCCACTGTGGAACACAATGACCCATAGTCATACATAAAGAGAGTAATGACAATTTCATTATAGAAAGGAAATGACTCCCTGAACTATCCCACCTCTCAGCTACCAAATGTCAGATTTTCTTCGTCTTTTCCCTTAGACACCAGTTAATGGTTAAGGTTTAGGTTTATCGTGTTTATCTGACGCTCTGCAGACAGAGAGGACACAGCTCAGAGAGAGGCAGCTGCACTGACTGTGAACTCACTGTGTCCCCTTTGTGTCAGCAGAGAAAGACGGCTCTATTTTCAGCCAGCCTAGACGATTTTTTTTAATTGGGGTCAGCGTTAGACTATTGTCACTGACTTCTAGTAAAGAAGCACATAATGACGAGCATGTAAGTTGGAAGAAAATTTTCCTGCCGTTGCTTTTGGATATTTGTGATTTAGATTATTATTTGCTGATTTGCAGGTTTTGCCTCTGATGTGTTTATGTAACATTATAGTCCAGCTGTGAGGGATCCTAGCGTCCCTCTCTAGAGACAGCAGTGGAGGTCCCTTGCACATCAATGTCTCTCACTCCGAGTCGCAAACCCTCCTCAGGTCAGCGCAGGTATTGTCCTTCTCACACATTTTGTTTCAGAGTGATGCAGATATATCTGATATTGTAAATGAGTGTAATGTTCATCTCTCCCTTCAAGGCGCTCAGTGGGCACCAGCGGTGGCAGCGGGCGTTATTCCCACAGTGATACATCCAGTACCCACACCTACCCGGGTCGGGTGAGGGCGGCAGAGGGCAGCCCCACAGCCCGGACGTATCCTAGTACACCCAGGTAAGATATTAATCATACAAGGCTGTGAACTGCTCGTCCAGTAGGTGTGAATGTGACGGAGTGGTAACCTCTTCCAGGGTGTTTATCAGCTGAGACTCCAGCAACTGTCTGCCTCTCTCATCCACTCCCATTTTCTGTATGTTAATTGGGATTTATGCTATTAGAAACACATTTTATGTGTAGTATGATAAAAACAATAGACAATGCAAAAAAAGAAAACTACTTCATGAAGGGTTTCTTGCAGGGGTACTAGATTGGATTGCATGAGATTGCACTTGTGAACCCAATAAATTGTGGAATATTTCAGTAGTTTTAAAAAGTCATTTTGTATACTATAGCTTTGTTCACTGCCACCAGGGCCATGTCCAACAGCAGTTTGATTTGTGCAAAGCTAAGTTTATTTCTATGTAGTGTACAGACATAACAATTCACTACCAGGTTTCTAATCACATGTGATTAAGAGAAGCACTTACTTACATGTAAATGGCCTTTTCATATCTGTGTTGCTTCAGGCGTCAGGCAAAGCACACAGCATGCAGTGACAACCATGGGATCAGGCCTCCTACCCCGGAGCAGTACCTCACACCTCTGCAACAGAAGGAGGTGTGTATACGACATCTGCGAGCCAGACTGAGGGACAATGTGGAAAGACTACAACACAGGTGAGTCTTCCTCATCTTCAGCTCTAATGTTAAACTGGTTATTATGCCAACCTTTGTGATATCTCTATTCGTATACCTTTGGTGGTACACAAAGTTTTATCCTGTTTGATACACTACCATGCTTTGGTTCTGTAAGTAAGTATATCTGCTATTCACTTATCTTTTATACTTTATCAGAGACTGTGAAATAGACGAGTTGAGGGCCCAACTGTACCGGATGCAGGAAGACTGGATAGAGGAGGAATGTCACCGTGTGGAGGCCCAGTTAGCCCTGAAAGAGGCCCGCAAGGAGATCCAGCACCTTCAGGAGGTGGTTGAGTCAGTGAGGTCCAACCTGAGCGTCCGTGAACAAGAGTCCCATGACCACAAGCCATACTCAGGTTTGCAGGGAGCTCCGCCAGGGGGGAAGTCTCGTTCCTGTGGCTGCTCCCCAGCCAGCACTTTGAGCCGCGGCACCACCTACACCCGACTGAGCAATGAGGCTCTGCAGCTGGAGCGCAGCTCAAACGTTCCTGAGTCAAGCAGAGCATCTCGCCCAGTGGGACAAACCCACCTTCTCCTGGAGGCGGCCCTCCTGTCGGAGCAGCTGCCACCGCAGGGCCACATCCGAGGCGCCCCAACTGTGCCGCGCTCCTCCACCTATGAAAGGCTGTGCAGCGGGGGGGCAGTGTTGCCAATCTCACACTCCTGCCACACTCTCAGTAGCACCTGCAAGTGCAGTGGCCACACCTACCTCCCCCATCATCACTTGTTCCTGCATTTACCTCAGGACGAGGCCCCGGTAACAACAGCAACTGCTGCTGTACCTGCATCTGATCCTATCCCCACTCCCACACCTGCAGCGGACAAGAAGCCAGAGGTCCGCTCCCAGGCCTGCAGCCCGACCATGACCTGGCTGTGTGAGGAAAGCTGTGCCGAAGAGCTGAGTGTCATTTCTCTAGCACCAGCAGACATCACCCCCTCAGAACCACATCCATCGTTTCCATCGTCCTTACCTCCTTTGTCCCCTCCTGAGCATTCATACAGTTTAGAGCCACTACCACCTGACAAACCAGAGGAGGTAACAACGCCAACAGAGCCCCACACCTGCCAGCCCCACCCTACAGCTCCAATTCCAGTGAAGCAGGAAGCTACAGTACTGGAGATAGAAGAGGATAATATGGATGAGCCCGAAGGCACAAATGAAGACGCTTACTCCCCTCAGCTCTGCCACTGGAGCCGCTACTTCCTTGTAGATCTGTTGGCGTTGGCGATGCCAGTGGTCCCAACCATGGCATGGCTGTGTCGAGGGGCTCCACGGGAAGTGATGCCGGTGTATCATATCGGCTCTCTGCTGAGAGGCTGCTGTGCTGTGGCGCTCCACTCACTTCGACGCCGAGGTGCAGGCAGGGGACGCAGGCCTGCCAGCATGAATGGAACAACACCAATCTAAGACTTTCTGCTCCCTTTGACATTAAGAATACAACTCCCAACCTCTGAAGGCACAGCCACAGCAATGCTAACTTTGGTTCATTACATTTTAGTCATTGCCATGTGTTGGATATCTCCTCTTATAAGATTTTTAGATTTTACAAAATACCCTCGTGATTTTGTGGTCATGCCTTGCCTTAGAGAACAAATGATTAGTTGTACATTATGAAATATGTTACTCAAATATACTTACTGCTTCTGCCTGCAGTTTAAGTGGTTTTATTTTTATTGGAATTTGCATGTAGCCAACAGTTTGGTTGGGCTCTCTTGCTTGAATTAAAACCTGGATTTAGATAGCCATCCTCTATTCAGTTTATTTTATGAAAAAGACATAGAAGAAAAAAATGTATGGACCTGAATGCTCCTCTATCATCACATTTTTTTAAAAACATGTTAATAGAGAATTAATCTCTTTGGCATCAACAGTGTCCCACAAAATCAGAAAAATACACTATAGTCAGTGCTTATCTGACTAGTTCAGATACTTTTAAGCGACTTATAGAGCACAGTGATTGGAAGGTGTCCATTTTGGTACATCATTTCCACCCATAAAAGTATTAAATATGGGTTAAAGCCGTTTTACTTTCTGAAAAGTAGAGCATGTGCATTGAATCTAGTACTCAGGGGCAGAACAGAGAGATCATTGTTCGTTTGCCAATAAACAAAATATGGGAGTTTAAAACTATACAGACTCGATTTCTTTAATCCTGTTGGGACATTTATCTGAAACATCAACACTATATTTTTCTTGCTAAAATCTGTTAGGGTATCAATTACCTGAAAATAAAGAAAAAAAATCTGAAGTTTACATCCTAAACTTACATAAGTGAGATGTCAAACTCTAAATCATGTTGAAAGAAAAACAAGGCACTGTGCTTATAGCTTTTCAGCAGAACAGCCTTTATAGCAGCTTGGACCGAAAAATAAAGCCTTGAGGTGGGTGTGTGAGCAGGGCACCTGACTTCCTTTGCTCTGTTCCCGAAATGTATCATCAATGGTCATCTGTCAGTTAACGTAATTCTTATGAAAGTTACAGCAGATGAAGAGAAAAGCAGAATGGACTTGGATGAGCAGTTTTACTGAATTTGTGAAGAAATTTTGATACAGTGAATTATTTTCTAATTTTACATTAAACAAAGGAGAAGAAGTGAAGATCATACACTTGAAAAGTCATAGCGCTGTATTGCAGTTTATGATAATGATGTACAGTCTATATAATAGTTGCGAATACTCATCCTTCAAGTGGCCCTTTTGTGTGTGGATTAAAATGGCTCAATTGTAACTATGATGTACAGTAGGTATGTATGGTTACTGATTTCAGCCTTATTATGCAAAAAAGCAATGTTTTAGCTTTCAGGGATCTTTTCAATAAGGTTTCACTAGTTGTTTATTCAGTGATTCTGCTTTAAGTAGAAGAATAGCTGGTAGTGAAAATTCAAACTTGAAAATAAAAAGTATGCCATCTGTGGTTGGAGCGGCGCATATTGTAGTGTTTGAACTTCTATTTTCTTATTTTTGATTTGTTAAGCAATCCCTCCATGTTCAGAATGCTCAATATGTCACTTCTCCTCCATATACTTTTTGTTGCAGAGCCTGGACTAATGAAAGCAGACCCCCATCAGCCGCTACTGTACATGCAAAAGCAATGAAATAAGTGATTAACTGTACTATAATTGCACAAGAAACAACAGAATATTGCAAAATACCCTGGATGTTTCCTCTCTTCTTGGAAAATAAAAGATGCTTCTGTTTTCTTTCATTATTATAGTGTGCTGTAATACCATTAAACATTCATTCATAAAACAGTGAGGATGGTAACACCTATTTTAAGGGAATTACTGAGGTTCAACAGCAAAACAGAATCAACCAAAGGGAAGGACAAAGAGCAGGTTGTGTTAAAATTACTCTTTTAATGTGTTCAGAGTAAGGAACAGACCTTTTACAACATCGACAGCTTGTTACACACAACTCCTTCAAATAAAGAGAATCACAAACCCCAAGATGTGCCGACAACTGTGGGGGAAACTTACCATGCACATTTAGAAACCTTTTTACCAGACACCAATTATTTTTCCCACAAGACTCTTTCGGCAAAAAGAAAAAAAAAAGTTTTACAAACAATCAACAAGACAAGTGATGTCCAGTTGTGAATGTTTCAGCAAGTCATTTTACTCTTATAAATTAAGAACTGATGCTGCAGTATAGACATAGAAACTCCTACATCTGCAGAGACCTGTAGGCTGTTCATGGCAATAATGTGCTTGATTCATGAATCCCTGGTTACAATGTACTCCATACGTTTCTCTAATTTAACCCAATAACAAGTATCACAAAGGTAATTCATAGAAATATCATTGTGTCAAACAATTTAATCTTATTTTTATTCAAGACAATTCATTACCTGCAATCAATACAATTTTAGTGTAAAGGCCACAGAGCCACAGGAATGAGATTTACTAAATATTCATGACACTTATCTAAAACCTGGTCCTAATGGCAGACACATTTTGTAAATTTTAAGTCAAATAGAAAACAAACAAACAAAAAAAAACATCACCATAAAAATACATAGCAGAATATGACAAAATACATGGGATGGGATGGCCTATGACTTATTACTGTATGGAATATAAAGTATAGAATGAAGGATAAAGTTTGAAAGCAAGTGACATAACACAATTTGTATCTAAATGGAAAGGAGAGTGAACTAGTGAAGCTATAGACATAGGTCCTATGCAGGGATCAAGAGCAGGAATCATCTGTTAACATTTTTCCTCCATGTTCCCGAGATAGGAGTCAACCTGCGGTGAAAAGAAAGAGCATCTTAGTGTTGTGATTAAGGAGGAGAAGCAAGAGGGGATTACAGAATATGGAGGTGAAAGCTTGTTATGTGCATACCATTTAATCTCTTAACAACAGTGGGCAAATTCAAAGACTAAATGTAAAGTCACTGTACATGTATAGAAATTAAATGCATGCACAGTGCTGAGAAAAGGATTTAAGCTTGAGATGATAAATAAGGAACAACCTGGAGCTTTTTATCACTGCACAGCCATCAACTGTACTTTGAGATGCTTTAAAGATGCACCCTCACCCCAGTTATGATGCAAATAATCATGGTGTTGGTGCACATCATTTCAAACTTCTCACCCTGAAAATTTGAGTGGAATTAAACAAAGTGAGTGCACAAGTTTCAGGCTTCCAGGCTGATCAGCTCCACATCGAAGGTGAGAGTGGCGTTTGGTGGGATGATTCCTGGATGTCCTTTGCTGCCATAAGCAAAGTCTGGTGAGCAAATCAGCTTCGCCCGCTGACCTACACTCATCTGCGGAGGAGATGGAGAAGGCATCAGTTAACATATTGAATACCTGTATGATAAAGCATGTATAATGACCGCCAAGCTAATCAGAGTTAGCATAATTAGAAGAGGCTCCTCACCTGGGCTACTCCTTCTTCCCAACCACGAATCACCTCCTGGTGTCCAATCTTGAATTTGAACGGCTTCCCCCTGGACCTCGAAGAGTCAAATACTTTCCCATCAGACAGGGTGCCTGATAAAAACCGAGAGAGGGTAAGCTGGCTGGCGATCAGCTCAGGTGGTTGATGGCTAAGCAGCCTCCTATAACTGTGACCAGGAGCTAGCTAGCGTTAGCACCATGGGGCCGGTGAGCTAACGTTAGGCGGCTGATAGTGGTCTATGGTACCGTTAGCTCGACCATCATTCCCTACTTCATAATGTCGCCAATAATGATAACACGGGTCCATTTAAATTAATGAGTAAATGATACAAATCTGTGAGAAAATACCCGATTTTAACATCACGTTAGCAAATGTTAGCCGAACAGACACAACAAGCAATTTATTTAACGGTGCATTGAATGCTAACTTAGCTACGATGCTAAGTTACCAGCTGCTGTTAGCGCAAACAAACTGCTTCCAGTTTCTATTTAGTCTCCTAATTCATGTCAACAACAGACTTTCACACGTGTAACAGCTAACTTTAACTAAATATAAAACATTTCAGCCTCCAGTGTCTCAGTAGCATCAGTGCTAGTTCACTCACCGACATAGTGCACCACGACGCGCTGTCCCTTCTTCGGAAATGTCTGTCCTGAAAACAGGAGAAAATACAACAGCATGTCTAATAATGAACCATAAACTCTGTGCATGCAATAGGAATATCAGGCTGTTAAAACAATGTTGATGATTCCCACCATCGCCCGGAGTTATGGTCTCAATTTCTACTCCCATTTTCGCTTTTCAGGAACCTTCCTGTCGACTAAAGCTACAAGGCGAGCGGAAGGAGGAGGAGGAAGAGGGGGAGGCCTGCTGCAGAGTGGGTGGGCAAAGATGGGCAAAAAGACCTCGTGCATTATTATAATTAGCTATAAAAAAAAATGCATAAATGACCATCTTATTTGGAAACTTAAAATCTGTCCAACAAGTGTTTCATAAAGTGCGTGACATGAATTCACACATATTCATTCATATTCATTGATAACATACCAACTTCTTACCAACATCTGATTATTAATGTAAATGTTTGCTGGGTAGCATGATTTGGGGTCATACTTGCAAGGAAAACATCACTATTAGTCTACTTACCTACATCATAAGGGGGAAATCAATTTAAAAAAAACACTATGATGGAACTAAAAAACTATGATGGAATAGTATCGTTTCAGGCTTTAGATAATAAACAGAAAATAAATATATTACATTAATAAATATACAAACATATTTTAAGTGCTTTATTAGTAAAATAGTCAAATTGCTCAGTAAATGGTATTGAAATGAAAAGGCACAATTGGAAGGATGGAAGCACGGAAGGATTACTGGACAGGCCAGTGATTCAAGGGGCCAGGAGCCTGGGTTTGGACATTTCTTGAAGGAAAGATGCACAAAAAGAAGCAAAATGACTACAAAAAGACTCAAACTAAAAAAGAGATGCAAAACTGCCCCAAGAGGCAAAGAATGAAAACCAAGAGATGCAAAACCATCCCAAAGAGACTCAAAATGGCAACCACAAAGAGAAGCAACAGTGATGCAAAATGACTACAAAGAGACGCAGACCAACTACAAAGAGACAGCCATAAACAGATGCAAAACCATCTCAAGAGGCACAAAATGACCACATGAAGATGCAAATGACTACAAAGAGACACAGACCAACTACAAAGAGACAGCCACAAAGCGATACAAAACAACTGCAAACTCTAGTAGTAATTTCTTGTCTCTTTCAGTCTGGGTGTCTTGCTCATATGTAGGACGGATGGGGGGCCTTTTACATGTCTGTGCCCAGGGGCCTATTGTCTCATTATCCGTCCATGCCTATGAGCCCATCAACAGACTGTTCTGAAACATTGTGACATACAACAGCAGAAAAGGAACAGGTCTAATGAATAGCAAAATGTTTGCATCCATGTCCACACCCAGGCCTTTGTGTTGTGCATGCTGGCTCACTGGCACACAGCTGTACACATAACAGAAACAACAAGAGTAATCATTATTATTATTAGTCACAGTCATGCTTTTCCTTTTTTGAAGTCATATAGATGATTTGATTGTTCACTACACGTGCAAACAAATCAGCAAGACTTCACCCTCTTCAGGTCAGATACTTCTTTTTTTTCAACTTGTTTTTTGTTTGGTTGTTTTTCACCTTGGGTCTGTTTTTCTAGTTTTCGTCTGTCAGGTATGATAACTATTGGACTCACCAAATGAATTGCTGAGATCTGAGAAACACAACTATATTACAAAAAAGTTTGGTGGTTGAAATAACGCCAGCATTCAGACAATCAGACAGTCAGTAAACAAGCCAACAGTTCAATCAGATTATGTAAAGCACTTCATCTGGATGTAAAACTGAACATGAGTGTACATAAAATGTTGACAAAAATCCTTCATTGCACAGAAAAACTGTGTTCACTACTGTGGCAAGTACAGTAGATCAAAATTAAACCAACTGTGTTGTTTACAACAGAAAGTCTGGGTAATTTCACTGTTTGCTTTTGTTTTCCCTTCCAAGGAATTGCGCCTAATGGAGGGCATTGTTCAAAACCTGATCGATTGTTTAACCCTAACCTGCCTGGCCACTTTTCAGTAATGTTAAAAATTTAATCACTCTGAAATTGGCTGTAACAGCAAATATCCATTCAGATCAATATCCATCCATATCAGAGAGATTGGACAGTATTACAATGTGCAGGGTTTTAACTTTCCTGTTCAATCAGTATGTGAGTGTACATGACTAATTAAAGGAACAGTTCAACATTTTTGTTAATAGGCTTAGTTGCTTTCTTGCAGAGCGTAACATGAGAAGATCGATACCAGTGTCATGCTAAATATGAAGCTTAAGGAAGCAGGCAGCTAAAGACTGTCAGCAGGGCCATGTCCAACTTTAAACAATTCAGACAGATGATGAGAACTCTTGGGAAGAAAGTTTAAAAAAAAAATATATCTCCCAAAATGTCAAACTATTGATTTAAGATATGTGACTATACCCATGAAACTTTGGATTTCACATTTTGCCTGCAAGAGAAAAACACAGGATCATTATCAGCAACATTTCTGCCCGATTGATCTTCTCCTGATTGCTGGTATGAGCTGAGTTTCTGCTTATGAAACTGGGAATTTACATTTAACGGGACAACTGAATTCAGCCTGCTATATTCTCCAGAGGGGCTCTTTGCTACATGTGACAGGACAGATGACTTGACTGAGCGTTTATTATCATGACTGTAAGAACCTGGTGAGGAATTTGACTTGTACAACATGTTGGTCTTTGTGTTATAATGTGAAGTTGATGTCACACAAGCATGAGGCTGCTGCAGAACGGTTGGTCGCCGCTCTGAGTTTTCTCTCAGGTCTGATGAGGATGATGGAGCTTCTGGGCTGGATAAAGAATAAAATGAAAAAAGTTATTATTATTATTATTACTATCTATCTATCTATCTATCTATCTATCTATCTATCTATCTATCTATCTATCCACTTACTGAACTGTGGTCACTTGCTCCTGGAGCTGTAAAGATCGCCTCTCATTGATTGGATAGGAGCGAAAAAAGACCATCCCTATCAGCAGAAGCGTGATGGGAACTGGTGAGAACAGCACAATCAGAGCCGTCACCACTCGGTCATCATGGTGACAAGCAGCCGCTCTGTAGCCCACAAACCTGCAGAGGGGGAGAAAACAAAATGTGACGGACCAACAGATGTACACAAATAACACCTAAAGTGAGTGGACGGAAGATTGACTCACTGTAAAGTCATGGTTGAGATCCCAACAGACAGGCCTCCTGCCAGCTTATTGCAGAAGGCATAACAGGAGAAAAACAGAGGCTCCAGGTCTTTGCAGGATGGATGTTTCACAGCAAAGTCATCCACCACATCTGGGAGCATAGACCTGTCGCAGATACAAACAAGCTGACATATCACATATCAAAACCAGTTCAGATGACAAGAACTGCTCAGTCAACAAAACAGATCATTGCTAGAAAATTCATCACTGGCCAGGGTCAGGTGGAGGCGATGTGAATGATTCATGTGCACCGCATTCACTTCTGATGCTGATTAGATCTGACAGGGGCCTTGAAAAGGACGGAGAACTTTGTGTCCTAGCTGGGAAGTGACTCACCAGGGTAGCAAGAATATGGTCGCCACGCTGAATCCCATCAGAATGCACATAATCATGAAGACTGACAGGTTACTGGGAACACAGGCGACTATAATTACTGCTGGGATGTAGAGCTGAGAGAGACATGAACAGGCCTCAGAGCTAAGAAGGAGGCTGAAAGTGGAAAAGGATTCTTATCATATTCAGATTATTATTGTATATGTGTGATTTCTTACTGATAGTCCGATGAAAACTGTGGTCTTTTTTCCTATTCGCAGAAGAACTGTTTGCCACAGAGGGACAGCTACTGAGGCTGAAGCCTGTGGAAATATTGAGACAGTGTCATTTGAAATTCAAAATGTGTCCTGTCTTTTAATCATGCACAGTGTGAAATCCTTAGAAGGCTGTTGAAATGTTGCATTTATAAATATCTTGTTGAGCAGAGTGTGTGATCCCACTTAGTTACGTCTTACCAGAAGAACCAGTAGGAGGTGCTGGAACTGGGCTCCCAGCCCAGCTGCATGACTGCAAAACAGTGCAAAATTACCCAAGGACATCTATAATAAAACAGATACGGGAACAAGTGAACTATAGTGTATTGTGTTGGGGAATGAGTGGGTGGAGACTTCCCAGCATGCCTTGTTTAGGACTGTTTATGGATGTTAGATGTGTTCCATATAGTTGCATGTTGCCTGTTGTGTCTGTTATAGTATAGTATAGTGTTTGTAATTGTGTAATTGTAATTGTAATTGTTCACAGTAGGAACCATTTTGGCACCATGGGTCAGACTTGTAACATGTTTCACCAGGATTCGCTTGCTCATCAAGTGATTTTGGAATACTTTTGAATGTGAAAGTCATGAAAGGGCCAGCATTAAGAGTTCATCTCTAACTGTCTCTTCCTTTCTTGAGAGATCTCAAACTTACTACAGTATCACGTTTAACCATTAAACACATGCATGGCTTTTAAAAGCACAAAACCAAATAAAAGAATGGAAACCAATATGCAAAGATGATTATACAAGGATTAAGGATAATTATCTCTTTGTGCTTCATCAGAGCTGAGGTTTTTAAAGGAATGCATCATGGCCATCATGAGCTCAAACTGTACCTGAAATGCAAATGCACTGAACACAAAGCCGAGCACCAGGCGCTGGTAAGGAACGTGGCATATCAGCATCTTCAGCGAGGTCAGATAGGACAGTCGTACTTTGCCATCAGAGCTGAGAGGCCCTGCAAATAAAACCAACACTCTGATAAATCACACTTATCTACTCCGAGGAAACAGCAAAAATGTTTTTATTTATTCTGTTTTATAATAATAATAATAATAATAATTATTATTATTATTATTAACCACTAGCCACTTCTGAATGACTCACCTTGCTGCTCCTTCACCCCCATGAAGAGAACCAGGCTGCAGAGGAAAAACAAGGCCCCCATGACCAGAGCTGAGATCAGGAAAGCCTTTTGCTGGAGGGGCGAAATACACACATTAAACATTTAAAGATAAATAAAGCAAAATTATGCTGCCAACAAACACATGCTCAGAGTCACACAAACAGTCATAAACGGCAACATAAACAGTCCTTCCTGTTTACAATTTTGCTATTTAGTTATGTAGCATAATCCTCATATATTTGAGATAACTGCCTTTAGATCATGTCAAGTAATTACACTTTCATGATTATTATCAATAATTTCAACTTGTGCTTCAGGACATGGTTTGACATTTTGGGAGATACGCAATCTTTGCTTTCTGGCTGAGATTTAGATGAGAAGACTGATACCACTCATATCGCCATTGATTGATCTCCCCCACTAACTCCTGGCAAGAAAATGAATGCTGTCTAAAACGTGGAACCGACCTTTAGTCTGACACAATCTCTCTCTATTACCTATCTTAAATACTATATGTATATATCATAATGGTTTGTTTTTGCAAATACACTTAGGTTATTTATTTTCCATTAAATCTAATCTGTTTCTCTTCAACACTGCAGTTGTGTAAGAAGAACAAAATCCAAACACACAGGTGAACACACAGCAATGCCTATGGTGAGCTAAGAGCAGTAAATTACAGGGTAACCAGATATCCCTGGGACTGTGTGAATACAATGCCAGAGCAATGCTGCTTGGCTGCTCAACAACTAGTAAGTTTTAGCCTTCCTCAGCTAGAGTGACCAGTTTTATTTAATACTTGAGGTGCTGTGTCTACCGTTTCCTGAAGGGTTGCATGTTGAGGTGAAGATGTGCTTTGAGGTGTGTCATGGTCCAAGTGTTGACAGGCCTCTTGCTTCTCTGTGTTGTACACAGCTACAACTTGACCCTGAATTACAGAAGCCAACAGCATCGCCACCATCTCCACACTCATTCCTGCCGAATATGCCAAAGAAGGACAGTGAAAGGTGAGGGAGGTCTTGGTCAACATGTTGTTTGGCCTGACCGTCTGAGATGAACACGACGGTTGGTGCTCTTACTGTAGGCTGTGGCAGAGTCTCTGTCTCTGTGATTTCCACCCAGGAACATGTTGAGAGAGAGGTAAGGGACATTGTAGCACTGATAATGGATGACAGGGGAAAACATGATGCCAGCATGAGTGGAGCAAAAAGGCAGCAGCAACAGTGAGATGAGAATAACGTGAAAATGCGTTGCTATGATGATATGAGAAAGATGGAGAAAACAGTAGAAAAGCTCATTGAGCTATGAGATGGTGGATGGATGACAAAGAAATGAGTACAAGCTGGGCTAGAAGAAGTACTCAAAACCTTTACTGAAGTAAAACTACTAATATTACAATGCAAAACTGCTCTATTCCAAGAAAAAGAAATCCTGTATTCAAAAGTGCATTACAGTAAGCAAAACTAAATATTACATAGGAATGAACAGTGAATCCAAATATTATCAAAATTGTAAAAGCATAAATCTGAGGGGCTGTGATTGATTGTTGGGGGAGAAAAGAAGAAAAACAACGTGTGATACAAAGACTTGGATTCAGTTTTTGAACTTTATTCTAATCTTTGAATTTTTTGTGAAATATTAGATAATTTCACCTTTTTGGGCCACAAACCAAGGTTGTAATTGTATTTTACAAGCTTATCATGTGTTCTTTAATTTTAAATCTTCATTTTAACTAAAAACTGCAACTTTCACATAAATGTAATATATTTTTCTTTCTCTCTGAAATGTGGTAATGTAGAAATATAAAGTCACATATGGAATGGCAATACTCAAGTAAAGTACCCCAAAACTATACATAAGTACAGTACTTGAGTAAATGCACTTATTTACTTTCCACCACTGGGTAAAGGAGCAAGAAGTACCTGCAACACTTACACTCATGAGGGTCTCGAACAGGCAGGCTGTTGTGAGGAACCACAGCACGCTGAGCGCCTGAGACATTGAACCTTGTGGCACAAACCACAGCAGCAGATAAGACAGGACAGCAAACGGAGTGGAAAGAACCAGCCTGTGAGATAAACATTGTTAGCTCTGTTGAACACAGCGCTGGAGGATGCACTGTAGATTAATCCAAGATGAAGTGTGTTTAACATGTGCCTCCACCAACCAACCATGGCATGAATTTGCCGATGGGCGTCCAATTACTGCGGCCCACCAGATATCCAACCAGAGGGTCAGTCACAGCATCCCAGGCACGACTCACGAATAAAATCATAGAAACATAGGAGGCCTCCATCTGCAAAATGCTGACATGCTTTATTTTGAAATTCAGATAAGTACAGAGGATGGTACAGTCAGAAAAAGAGATCTGCGGTTGTTTTTTCGTGAGGATAACGTTTACCTGCACAACATCCAGAAGAAACACCTGCAGAGACACACCTATAGCAACTGTGGTCATCTGATATGGGACCCCACCCACAGCATAACACATCTTCCTGGCCAGAGGATTGCCCCCCGACCCCTTTGAAGACCAGAGACAAGAGCAGACAGGGACATGTTTCTGTTGTCTGTGACTTTTTCCATTAATTTTATGCAATTGCACACAACTATCACAGTAAAAGTATGATGAGAGAACATTTAAAATTCAGATTTTGGCTTTTGCTCATAATTCTCTCAATCTCCTTCCCAATAAAGACAAATCTGCATCTCTTGTGTCGGCCCATTTAGTGTAGAATATTACAATAGACAGCAGATCCACCAAATGACTGCAGGTTTGAACTGTTTGGATGCACCGTCTTGAAAAAGAAGGTTGTTTTTCATGTTGCTGTCTTGAGTGAGGACACCAGTTACATTTTCAAATAGAAGTACAGTTTTGGTTTTTGTGCCGCCTACTCTGAAAAATACATTTATGTTTCAAACAATGCACCATAATAACCCAGAAAAAACATACATACATACATACTACAAGAGGGACTTTAAAAATTGCATGTTCTGTAGTCAACATGTGAGAGACAAATACATGAAATAATAATTTTAGCTTAGGACTTGCTAAAGACTACAAAATCTGCACTGAAATGATGAATGTACTGTTTTGAATGCAAATGCAAAAGCAGAGAGGGAAGAGAGATATTTAATCTAGAAAACTTACCCTCTGCTGACCTTCATTGCAAGAATTTCTGTCCATGGCCTGTTTTAATGACTGATTCTTTAATGTCTGAACTTGATTTGTAAAATTCTTCAGACAACTCCTCCTTGAAGTTGAAGAATAATGCCACATGCGGACCGTCAGTTACAATCTTCCACTGCTTGTGTTAGACAACAATAGCTCTCTCCACGGGCACATTCACGTCCCACTTGTTTGACAATGAAATCTGGTTGAACAACTCCATCTCTGAAAGTGAGGTGCTCTTATCCTGACCTACCCACTCATAATGCCCACCCAGTAAGAAAGAATGAATGAGTTTAGACAGACAGAAGGATAGAAAGATAAATAGATAGATTTTCCATTTTTCAAATTTTTAAAAAATTACTTTTTTGTCCCACATCTATTTTATGGGACCCCAGTTTCAGCATGTCCTTGTACATGATTGAACAGCAAGATGCACTTTGAATTCAAAATTTTAAAAAGTGTTAATGTTTTCTCAATTCTTCTGAGAAAAGGGAAAAAGTCCACGGTTTTAATCGGTAAAAGAAATCAGTGAAGAATCAGAGATGTTCCTGTAGTGATAGTACGGAACAAGTGTGTCGGTATGGACTCCTCTGACCTCTTGTGGAACAGTAGTGAAACTTCCCTCCATCAAATGAAGCCTGCTGATCCTGTTCTTCCTCTCCTGACAATCTTATAATCACCAATTTAATCATCAGCAAATGGAAGAATAGCTGCAGAGCTACTTCACCCATTACATAGTTTCATATGGACGTATAATATGGTCATATCATTTTATAAAAACAAATTAGACCTTGTGCTCTGATCCCGCTGGGGAAATGAATCACTGTTGGGTTCAACTTTGTGGTTTCGTAAAATAAGTATCTGGGTAACAAACATGATGCTTTGCACAATTCCATCTTTAATGTCGTCCATCAATTCCATCTTTAATGTCGTCCATTTACAGCCAAAACTGACACTTTGATGTCTCCATTGTGAGACACATACACAGACAAAAAAAATTTGAAAAGTCAAAATAACAAAAAATGAATTCCTCAGAGTTAAAATAGACGTTTCTGTTGTTCGATAACATAATTTAATCAAGTTTATAACTGTGAAAAATTAAAATTAAAATGAAATATCAGAAGAAACAACAAAGGAAGTGAATTACTTGACCGATTGCATCCATCACAATCATCACATCACATCAGCTTACTACCAGTTTAACCATGGCACCCTATCACTTCATGTAATTAACAATTTTGACATATTGAAATTTTTACTTTTGTTTTCAAGCTTATTTTGGACCATTTAACACCATCTTATAAATTGGTGCTCTTAGTTGCATTGTCCTTGGCATGACGGAGACCATACAGCCATTTGATCACTCTTGCATTTCTCTCAATAACAGAAACACCATAGGGAACACGGCCTGCAGCATTGCCAGCCTCCTCCTCCTCTTCATCATCGTCTTCATCCTCTCTGCCAGAGCCTGCACACTCAGACCCTGGAGCGCTCACACTGCGGAAACGGGCCATGGACACAATGTCAGAACTAGATCCATTCCAATCCTGTAGGTCTGCGGGGTCCAAACCACAAAGGTTAAAGAAGCGCTCCAGCTCTGTCCCGGTTCTGGAGCACCGATCACTCATGTCTGATTTAGACCTGGTCAGTGAGGGACGTTTCCTGGAGCTGGAGGAGGACAACCGGGTAATGGCTGGGGAGGAAGGAGGGAAAACAGGGAGGCTGGGAGGAGATGGAGCAGGGATGGTGGTTTCAGCTGGAGGAGAGGGAGGATTGTCAGGTTTCAATGGAGCAACAGGTTTCAGAGGAGTAGGACCTGTTGTTGTTCTGGGGTGGAAGAGACGCAAGTGTGAAACAGCTGGGCGGAGTGGAAACAGGGAGTGTAAAGGTATGGGCTGAAGGGGCTGCCGGATGTACTGAGGTGGTCTGCAGGGTGTCCTTGCCGGGCTGGCCTGAGGCATGACGTCCACCCTGCGTACCGTCCCTGCAGCTGCAGACCCAGGAGAGCCCAGACTCTCCACCTTGGCAGGTCCAGACGCTTTTAATCTCACTTTAGCTGGACTGGACCAGTCAGGACAGGAAGGTGGGCACGGTCTCTCTTTTTTCTGTTGTACCTCTGCAGATGAGAGGCAAAGAGAGCTGTGTGAGATGGGTGTACAATCAAGAGCTTTACTGTCCACTGAGTCTACAGCAGCACTGGGCTGGGGCCCATCGTTCACACCACTGATCAGGTTACTCAGATGCTCCAAGTCGAGCTTCTTCTTGGTTTTTGTCTGGGTGGGTGTCCTCCTGGTGGGCCGCAGAGCAGTGCCGGGGTTCATCAGAGGCTTCTGCACATCAGGAGGCCGAACTGGCTGCTGTTTAGAAAGAGCCACCTGACTCTTGACATATTTAGCCTTGTCTGCTTCCAGCCTCTCCACTGCACTCTGCTTTGGTCTGACCGCTGCTGTGGGGAACTGCCGGTAGAAGTCCGGTCCCACTGGTCCTTTGGGCCGCAAGCGTGGTGGTGTAGCAGCCAAGGCAGTATTTGCTGTTTGCCTCACTGGGCGTTGAAGAGTCTCCACCGGCATTTTGTAAAACTAGTAGTACCTGTCCTTAATCACTTTCTGTTTACAGCTTTCACTTTGGCTACCTTAAAATAAATATCCTTGATTCTGCAGAAACCACAAAGTTATCCTGTACTTGTGCTTCTGTATTGTCGTCTCATGATCAGCTCCACTCCATTTTCAAAGAGATGTAACCTCGGCATCTCAGCTGAAGTTTTGACATTTGGACGTCCTGTGGAAAAGAGACACATCAGTCAGGAGAGTGTGTGAAGGAAATGCAGCTCAATAAAGAACTCAAATGAACAGTCAGTAAAAACATTTACCTTAAAATACAAGCAAGCATCTCTTTTTCAGACACTTTTAGTACTCCAGCACCGACAGCTCACAACCAACTCCACAAAGACCCAAAACCTGTCAACCTTTTCTTTAACGCTACAGCCAATCAGCCTCTTGAAGCCTTCTCTATCTTACAATTTCATTGGCTGCCAGCGCCAACAGATCTGAACAATTGCTTGCAGTCATCCATCTCTCCACAGACAAACACACCAAAACCGACACTTCATTATCAGTCAGTAGAAGGCCTGTGAAAAGAGTGGCACAAGTGTGTGTGTGTGTGTGTGTGTGTGTGTGTGTGAGGGGTGATGGGGACGTACATCAGGACAGCTGTCAACAAGCTATTGTCTGGAGGAAATACAGAGCAGATCACACACACACTAACAGCTGCTAAGCGAACAATGGCTCCTCATCTTTAAATAAAGCAGCCAGTTGCCAGGGTTTGTTGTGGACTTCTTCCTCAACTACAAACCTCTGTATGTTAAGTAAAATCACAATAAAGACATTCGACTTCTGTTAACCCTCTTTGTGTGCACTTACAGGCCTTAATTAATTAACAAACTTGATAAAGGCACTCTCTCTTTCTGCGCTTCTGTATATACATAAGATACTGTGTGTGTTTGAAATATGCCGCATGAACAATCTGCATCTGCCAGTCACATTCTCTACATACTTGCCATTCCAGTCTGAGTCAGGCCAAACTCCTGCTGATAGAGCTGATAGAATCTGAACCTCCATTCTTACCTGCCTCCAAGTCCAAAGATCTCCCCAGTTTTAAAAAAAACAAAGTGATCTCCCTTTACCAGCAAAGACAGCCAGCCCTGTGATGTATATCATTAAGGTAGCAGGCTGGTGTTATTACAAAACCAAAGAGGAATGTCAAGAGGTGGGTCAGACAAACAGAAATAAAGCCACTAATTTTGTGTTTCTGAGTCAAGTGCTGGCATGTTCTGCTATTAAGACAGTAAATGACAAACATAAAGTCTGAAGCAGGAAGCCAAAGACAAATGAAACAGAAACACAAAGGGGCATATAAACAACAAAAAATGTCCCACATGTACTCAAGGCCTACATTCTAGTCTTGACATGTATGAAGGTGTTGCCTAGTTGTTTTTTTTGGCTTTTCCATAGAAAACTCACCTTGATGGTCCCTTTTGATCTCTTGAGCCTCTCCTGGGCGTCTGGTTTTAGTCCAGCGAACACACTGTGCTGTCCTGCTGTGGAGAATAAGTTTGAAAGCTCTCAAACAGCAGCTCAAGACAAACCTGTTTGACAACTCATGTGTGCTCTTCCTGAGCCTTCCCCCTCCTGCTGATTGGTCCAAACAGCCCTACAAGGATATAAGCTGACTTCTCTGGTCACATGACGCTGCCATTGTTTTATGTTGCAAGCTGAATGATAAGTGTTATGTACTTGCTTGAATCATAACTCATCTACACCACATACTGGCACACTTTCTGCTGTTCAAAGGTCCATGTAGAGGGTGTGTAAAGTGTGTATAAATAAAGTACACAACAAGATGAAGAATTTATACAAATTTAATATCACCATAAAGTTGTTTCACACAATCATAGAAACAGAAACTGTCATTATTCTTTTACCCAATATAAAACAAGAAAGAACAGTGACCTACACCAAGTATATAAAAATAAATGGCCCTAAAGTGTTTTTTTTAATTAAAGACATGAATGTATACAAACTTTGCAGTACTTTGTTTGGACTATACAACACATGCAATAGACTTAACTTGCATTCTGTGATACCTCGACAATCCTGTTGATTTTCAAAGCATAATACTACCACAGTTTAGTGAAGTCATCATACTCCTTGTACATAAGAGCACAGGACAGTAAAAAATAAAAACGGTAAAATTTCACTTCAGGATCATGACAGTTTGTGTACAAACAAACTTCAACACAGGTGTGAGTCCTCTATTGGATGTTAAAATATAATCCAAACATATATGTTACCAATAATCACTCCACATTCGTCACAACTCAAATGATTCATACATCACTTTATACACTGTAACATCTCAAAGTCAAAATAATAAAGCTCGGGTGGAGACTCTGTTTATTGTTCTTCCCTTTGCTAAGCTGTGTGTCAGACACAACGGCTGTGGTTCACTTTGGGAAAAGTCTGCAGGTGTGCGTTGGATTACACACTACATTACCATGATTAAACAGCTTAAGCACCAGAGTAAAGAAGGGTCATTTGTTCTTCTTGTGCGCCATAATTTAGAAAACAACATGCTGTATTTTGATGTTGCTAGCTGCTGGGGGTTAGGAGATGGCACAGTTTTTATCTTTGTCTTTTGCACCGAGACTGTGAGCTCTTCTCCGCCGTATGCTGCCTCTCAGTCCCCGGTCTCTCTGCAACTCCCTCTCCTCTTTCTCCTCTCTGTCTTTGCCCTCTTCAGGTTGCTGCTTTCGGAGCTGGGGGGGCAGAGGTATGGGCTGTCCCAGGAAGTAGCCCTCTTCTTCTGAGTCTGAGGATGAGGAGCATGTAGAACAGGAGTCTTCATGTTTGTACTTGCCTGGCTGGAGGGTCAGTAAGGAGGCGTCGGCGGAACCCCGCTTGTCTCTCTCTTTCTCGGCTCTCCAGTTCAGGGTGTCCAGCCGAGGCCGATCAGGCCGTAGGCATCGGGAGTGCCTCTCTACTCCAGAAGGGTCATGGGGGATACGGCAGTGGTTCCACCCTCGTCGCAGACTCCGCTGATGGTAAGAGGATCCATCTGGTTGGAAGTAGAAATAGTAATGAAATAATAATAATAAAATAATAATTTTCAACTCAATCAAATCCTTTTCTTACCCAGCAGATCCATCTGTGGTGGGATGCCTTTCTGTAAATTTAACCTGCTCCCAAAACCTCCTTCCATCTCATCTTCGTCCTGCTGGTTTTCCTCGCCCTCTTGCAGCTCCTCTTCATGCTCATCTTCATCATCATCCTCTTCGACAGAGTAGCTGCTGCTAATCGGTTCTCTGAAGCTGACCCTGGCTGTGCCACTGCGAGACAGTGGGGGCGGAGAGTCAGAAGGTCTGTCCTCTGGTTGGGGGAGGTTTGGCAAAGGCGACTCCCGAGGCGTCAGGTCACGTGATTTGACGGGCAGAGGAGGTGGGAGGATGGACAGGTTGTCAGGAGGGAGGGGAGGCAGATCAGGTGAAATGAGGTGGTTCACATGTGAGTTTTTCTGAGGAGGAAACACTGCAAAGAAAAAATCATGGCAGCACATTGTAGTTAAGACAGACTGACGTGAGATTATGTAATTGTATAATAGTGGTGGCATTTGTTTCTGATACCTTGCATAACTTCATTCGTCCTTTCCACCCAGTTCCTACAGTCTTTAGCAGTAGAGGAACTTCTACTGCTTAAATTAAGACCAGTTAGTCCAGTGTTTTCATTTAGCTCTCCCTGGAACTGAAGATCACCATCAGGAGGTTTGATATCACAATCCCTTGGCAGTAAACTGTAATGTGGAAGGTCGCAGGGCCAAGATGGACCTAAGCCATTTCCTAGATGAATGTGGGGCAGAGGTGAGTAGGAGCCTCTTGAATGAGAATGACCACTGGGTGAAGGAACTCCATTTTGAACTGGAGCAGTGCAGTGGACACCTGAGAGAAGTAGGGCATATAAATGTGTGAGAATAGTCTCTACAAGATGCTGACAGGGTCATTTACTGGCAATGTGACCTACATAACATCTGAATAAAACAACAGTGTACCATGATCACCTCTGTTTTCCACTCCAGTATGAACGCAGTCTTTTGCAGGGGTTATAGGGGGTTTGATGCCCTCTAGTGGCTGCAGTGGAGAGCCACACTGTGGCTGCTGGTGTTTCTCTGCTGTCCCAGAGCGTCTATGCTGAGGAGGTTTGCTCTGCAGCGCCGAGTCACAGGAGTCAGAGTTGTTGGGGTCTTCGCCCAATGAGCAGGGCCTGGAACAGAAGATGAGCCCCCCTCGAGGGAGGAAGGGACGGCCCAGCAGAGGTAGCTGACAGCGGGCACAGCAGAAACATGACTCCACAGCGTGCCAGTGCTGACCCTCATATGTCATCTGGCCCTGGTCGATACCTAAGAGGAAATGATTTCATGATTATACAAGACATTGTGTCAGCTGCAGAACAGCTCTCTATTATCCCAGTGTGTGAACTAATTGTACTTACACAAAAATGTGACTTCACACCAGTTAATCTCAATATTAATGCATGAGTATGAGTGACACATCATACTTATGTGTCACTTGAAAGAACACTTTTTTGCTACTTTTAAGAACTTTATTGCTGGGAAGAAATATAGTATTTATCTGTCAAAAGACATGTCTTTTTCACACACGTAATACTCAATGTTGCTGGCTTCTCCCACTGAATCAGCTAACAAATCTTTTCAATCAACTCCACTTCAGTTATTAGGGAATTACTCTGCCTGTAAGACAAGGTGTTATGTCAAGACTCCCTGTATGTAAGGAGTTTGTTGGGATATTCATACTTTCATCCATGCAGCTTGTATGAAAGAAACTTGAAAATACAAGGAGGCAGACAGCTGGTCCAAATATTATTGTGGTTGTACGCAGGCTTTTTCTTAAACCTCTTTTGCCCAGAACCACAAGGGGAAAAAAGTAATTTTCATGGACTGATCTGACATGAATTAACTTCAAATGAGCTTGTTTTCAGTGTTTCCTGGTTATTAAACTGCTTTCATTTTCTTTGTGCAAAAGAGATGATAATGAAGTAATACATTTATACAGTGCTCTTAAAAGGACCAAACGTGTTTTATTTCTCTCTGTGCATGTTGAACCTTGTGCTGCCGTAGCCTTTACATGAATCTGAGAGCATTCAGTTCAGACTTGTGCCGTGTTGGAAGATTTACAGAAATGTTTGGGAAAGCCAGTGCAGTAACATAACTGTCGTGTCTTTGACGTAAGCGTGACTCAGGTGCTTAATCAGACATTAAACCAACATGTTAAACTGCCATCACATTTACGTAACAAACTGCACATCTGAAAGAGCATATAGTACTTTTATCATTTACTACTAATTAATATATTTTTCAATTATTTGCTGTCTTCAAACCATATGGTAACACTATAAGTCTCCCTGTTTAGTACTTGACAATAACCTAAATAGTTCCCAAATAAATAGTGAATAATATCTTATATTCTTATATCTTTTACTGCCTGATAACGGCTGTTAGTTGCGTACAAACCCCAGTAAATGACTTTCGTCAGATGTAAGTCAGTACCTATGTGTTCTCCGCAGGTGTCGCAGTACTCTGCATACAGGGACTCGTAGCAGGAGCAGCAGTATGGTCGACTCTCTCTCATGATGTAACGTTGGCCGCCCAGCGCAGCCTCACACTCAAAACAACAGAAGTGCTTCATGTGCCAGTATCTTCCTTCTGCCTCTGTACATTCATCTGCTAGAATAATCTGGGATTGAGAGACAACAGCGAAAGAGAGCGAGACAGAAAGGTCACTCAGGACAGCAGTGGTGATTTCATGGGTACAGAAGTAAACAAATCATGGTGGTAAAAATGAGTACTGGGGATTTGGGTTAACAAGATAGGGAAAAAAAAGATGCTATCGGCACCCTGTTGCAGGCTTAGCCATCCTCTGGGTCTAAAGAACTCTTGTAGGTCAGTCGTTGCAGATCCATTAGTCAACTGCGTCAATAATCTCTTAAGTCACCCTGACAAGCCATTGAAAAAAGAAGGGACTGACAGAAAAATCTATGCACTCTGCACCGATAAGGGAAATGATAAAATTCAGCAATAGTAAGTGATTAAAGGATATTTCTACACAGGTTACCTTTGAAGAAAAAACCTCATATCTTCTCTAGTCATTCTTGCTTTCTTTTTACAAATATTTTCAAAAATGTTGCCTTCAGCTGACAGTTCACAGTGCAAAGAGAGAAAGTGCAAAATGCTGCTGCTGACAGTTTATTGGACAGGTTGGGGATCTCGGTGAGACAGTCACCTCGTCGCAGGCCTGGCAGCGGGGCTTGAGCCTCTCTGCGTGGTGCCGGCCGCAGTAGATTTGTCCGTCCTGGTAGAAGTAGATCAGATCGACGAGCAGCTCGCTGCAGGAGGCACACTGGAAACACTGAGGGTGCCAACAGCTGCTGTGTCCTGCCCGATTGGCGAACACTGCTATGTCTCCACCGCAGATCTGTCTGCCACACTGGAAAAATAAATTTGGATGGGATGGGGTAGGGGTGTGGTGCAGAGGGAAGGAAGTTAGATGGTATATCATTTAACAAATGGCGAACGCTGCAGGTTGAACAGCAATTTGCTTATACAGCTCTGTAATCATTAAATCCCCGCGTGCTGTGGCCCCTGAGCGATGCCTGCACCTACTTGCATCTGAACTTGCTCCAGTCTTTTAAAAAGAAATTCTTCTTCTGCTCTGATGTGCTTTAATTGGCTTTCTGAGCTTTATATGAGCCTGCTTCATGAGGGAATCTGCTACATTTTTTAAACATAAAATAAAAACACTGCTATACCTGCTGGCAGATGGCACCGGTCATAGTAACCGGGAAGAGCCTGACGACGCCTCTGCCCAAGTTTTCTCTTTTCCTCTGCTGGCTGAACAAACGTAACTCCTTCTTCTCCTCCTCGTCCAGAGAGTTACAGTACTGGGGCTGCAAGAAACACTTAGATATTATTGTTGATATGTGCTCATAAATATGATTTCTAAACCTCATTTACTCCCTAGGTTAATTAAGATTAATGAAATCTGCTTTGGTCCTGTTAATAATTTTATAGCTATAATTTTGAATAAATTTATTGTTTATAGGATATGCTCACTGAGATGCATCATATAATTTTCAAGAGGTTCCTGACAAGTCATTGATTACATTTTACCAACTATTGGGTGGTGCAAAGCTGATCCAAGTGTCTTAATAAATATATTGAGGTACACAGTGTTTGAAACTGGTTCAAATAACCTTGATAATTAAAAGAAATGCATTTAGAAATTCATATAAAGCAAGAAACTTTGGGATATAATCAGGGGTAGTAGGTGACATCAAAAGACAATTTCCTATGTTCAACCAAGGCCTGGATGTTCTTTATAACAGCATCTATGTGAAGGTTGAAAGAAAGCTCAGAATCAATGACAATAACAAGGCACAGTTGTATTGTGATTCAGAAAACATAGTAGACTGAAGGATTGTATGTATTTGAGATGTCACCACAGTATGACAATACACCAGGAATGAAGCCAACATCCAGTGTCAAAGTAATGTTACCTCACTGTCATGGGCTGGAAGCTGGTGCAGCAGTTGTCGGATTCGGTATCTCTCCCCTGGACTGTTCACATAAGGCACCCTGTCCTCTGGCAAGCAGCTAAAGTACTGGTATACCTGTATGAGGAGACAAGCGTTTTCACATGAAGGCCTAAATGACAGAACACATAAAGCAGCCTATTCAATTACTGAGCAATATAATTGCAGTCATAAATCAAAAACACTGAATATTTTTTTTCCCATGGTTTTAAAATTGTTTGAGTATGTACGAACATGTCTAGGTGGAAGTGTGCTTCATGCCCGAGTAGCATTAGTTTTTGTCTTGACTCTGTGTCTGCTCTACACCCTGGTAGCTACCTGTTCAGGCTTGAGCCCAGGTGGGACCCATGCGTACTCCTCGGAGGCGCAGCCCGAGTCGTCGTCAGAGATGGAGTGTCTCTGGAAGTCTGATACCAGCTTCGTCATCATCTTTCCCAGCTGGCCCGGCACAGAGCGCACGGCATGCTCCTCTCGCACACACTTGCAGTGCACACAGATCTTCCTGTGGAGACAAGGACAGCTTTGGCCTTCAAATCCCCTGGGGTCTTTTTTACTGATTTACAACACAAGCTAAGGCAGATAAAATGTCAAATACTTTAGGAAATATCACAGTGTTAAAATTTGAACCTGACTTCAAATCAGTCCCTCTTTTCTGGTAACATTTGACAAAGCAGAAATATATATAATATATTAAATATCTAAATGTAATTGCCAACAGGTTCAGTTAATGTTTGAAGTCTACAAAAAAGCCAGAAGAAAAACTGATTCTTATGAAGCTAAGTGATAAGTCCAGCTTTTAAAACACACAAACACAAACTCTTAAAGTAGTAACTCCTACAGCCACTCCCACTGTTTGTAACCATATTAATTATGAACACTCTTTGCGTTGGAGACATTATGACACAAACCAGCCCACACACATTCTTGAGGTTGACTCAACTAGACTCACTGTAGCCAAAAATTACTAATACAACAGTTGCCACACGAGGACACAAAACACAATCTCATCATCATTTAAAACAAACTCAAAACTTCACAGAAAATTCAGAATAAATAAAAAATGCAGTCTATACATAGTATATAGTCTTAATGCATTTACACAATTGGAGTAAATTCAATCTTATCATGGATGTTATTGTCCAATAGTCGCCCAAATAACACCAACATCTCTCCAGATCTGCATCAGGACCAGCACATCCCAAACAAGCTACTACCTAACAAGCAGGAAATGAGGTCACTGACATAAGCCTGGCTGTCAATCCCGGGGCAGTTAGGAGAGGGAGGTGAAGATGGGAGCAATAATCTCCCTCAGCCTCGTATTACACCCCATCTTGTCCACTGACTCCTCAGCACATTCAATCTGGCGGTGGGTGTGCCTCTGTGTGTGGGACCGGTGGAGTCAGACTGAATCGCCCCAGGCTGAAAGTGAGGTGTGGGTGTCACATATGTGTGTGGATGTGACAATGTGGCCATATGCAGCATGCATTGCATGTGCACATCTCTGTTACGATTGCATAACAGACGGACAGCTGGTACTTGTGGCTCAAGTTCACAAGGCACAAAGCTGCTTTATTCCAGCACCCAACCCCCACACAAACCAAAAGCTAGCACACAAACACACACAACTGCTTGTAAACTGCATGAGAACTCCTCTTCTAATCAATCGTCTCATAAAAGATCTTCCTTCTTTGAAATGTCAGTAATGGCCGGTAATTGCGGCATGTCAGTGTGAATGTGCATCACTGTCTTTACCCAACACAAGTTAATTGTTCAGGAGTTGACAAAACAGAAAAAGCTACGATGGGATCCCAGTAGCTTTTCTCAGGCCCAGGCCAGTTTATGCTTGTAATATGTAGCTGGCACCTTATGTGACCATGGCTGCCAAGCAGGTAGAACCAATATAAATAATAGTAAACACAGAAAGTCAGCTTAGGCTAAGCCATGTTGGCACGAATCTGACCCCAGCTGAATTTGCGTGTGTGTAATTGTGTGTTAGCAAAAGGGGGAGGGGGGGACATGCCTATGTAAGTGGGTAGTAGGGCACAACTGGAGACCTGGCATGATGGGACAGATGGCAGATGCACCATGTCTCACCCAGTCTCACCCTACCAGTATCCACCCACCCACCCCACCACCACTACCAGCCTCCACATGATGAAAGCATTTGTAACAGGGATATAATCACCAGTGGGTGCCAACCCTCACATGTAACCAACAGTAATTGGGAGTTGACAGAGTGCCAATTTGAACAAATTTGAGGTTTGAAAGTATACAGGAGAGTCTCAAATCATGTCCCTCTTAATGTAGGCTGCCCTCCCCATATCTTGCCATTAGGGCAGAGTTTGACCAAAAGCTGGTTTGTGCACATGCCCAAACTTTTAAATATACTTTTTCCAGTAAAAATCCTAAACCATGGGGCTTAACTACATATACAACAGACAAAATTCTGAACCCACAAATAGCAAATCAGCACCACCAAAGTATAGTGTGTCATAACCTATTTTATTTCTCTTTTGTTTAGCAAGTGGTTGGTAATCGTGACTTCAGTAAACTTAAAAGCTGAAGCTGAAATGATAGAAATTTGTAACTATATTTATAATTGATTCATTGTTTAAAAGCAGAAATGTCAAACATTTGCTCACTTCACCTCCTCAAAGGCTGCTTTTTTGCTATTTTATATCACTGTAAATTGAATATCTTTGGGTCATTGGCCGGACAGAACAAGTCGCAAAAAAAAACATCTCCTTGAGCTCGGGACATTTCATGGACAAAACAATTAGATGAGATTAATTCAGACTAATTGAATGAAAATAATTGTTGCAAAATCAGACCAGTGGTGTCTGAAACACTGATTGTGAGAAAAGACACCCACTTGTAGTTCCCCAAATTTCATTGTGGGAAAACAATGAACCCATGAACTTGAGTGCAAGGCTCTAAATAAAAGTGCACAGGCAAATGATTAACTAATAAATACCATACTTCTGTACAAAATCTGTGTAGATCTAAACTGTGTTGCCTGGAAAAATAAAAACAAAGATATACAAGGGACTTGAACTACAGTGAATCTACAATCAGCCATGAGTGTTAGTAACCAGGAGACAAAGCAGATGCTTCTTTGGACAGGAATCAACAATCTGCCTCTAAATGTGCCAAAACGTCGTCACTGAGACTGCTGGTACAGCTGGTGCTGTTACTGTTGCTAATGATGTATCTTTTGTCCGTGTTTACCAGCTATAGATAATCCACTCATACAGGAGATGATAAATTAAATCATTAAAACTAAATAACGAAATAAACTCTAAATAATAGAAGCTATCTGCCAGCATGACAACTTTAGGAAATCCAACAGCCTTACTTACCTTTGGCAGCTGAGGGGATTTAAAATAATTTTAATTCAGCTATTCACTTTCACTTTCAAATCTGTTTTTCTGCATTTAAATAAAACGACATCTCCATTAAGATATTATAGAGTCTTCTTGTTAAGATACATTAAAGCTAATCACCTATACAGGGGAGGTGAGTAACAACACTAATTGTATCTGACGTCATGTTCTGAACCCCACAGATATGTGTACAAAACAACATAAAGTCAGGCTGTGAAACACAAGAAGAATCATCTTCTAAAGAAACACACAAAAAAAATTCAGTGTACCCACATCTCCCAAGTTAATGACTGTTTGAGTTTGTAGTCCCTCTAATCCTGTTCGACAGTTAAATATGGTTTCTTCAGTACCTGCTGTAATCATGACAAATTAGTCCAGGTCGGCTTGTTGACGCTGTCCCATCCAGGCTAGTGTTCCACTGAAACTGTGAAGCTTTGCATCAGACAGCCGCTAACTACTGCCTGCTTGTCAGCATGTCTGTCGCTGAGAGCAGTATATTGTATAGCAGCTCCTTTCCATGTGGTAATTTCTTGGTCCGTTCGGCTCTTTTCAATGTCCCCGCCACCCCCGACTCCCACCCTCCTCCGTGCTGACAGTGGGCTCAAACAAAAGGCTTGAACACAACCATACACCCCAGAAAATACACTCTTCTCAAGGTACACATATGCTCATGCAATTCTTAAACTTACCTAAAAAGATAAGCTAAAGTACACTTTTCAATCAAGACCAACTATTTACTCACACTGCCTTTGAAGATACGAAACATCCGAGTTCAAGTGACAATCATGAAGAGAAAATTCACTGTGTCTTTTCTCCTCTGGCCAGACTGCTGAAACTGATTCATAACAGATGGACGATTGTTGCTTTGATGCAGTTATTAATCACAGAAATAAGTGGAGCAGATTTTGAGCCTATGAGCAATGCTGTGGTAAGCACTATTTGTCATATTATGCGATCAAGATGCGCATGCATGACAACAAAGTGTGTCCCTTGTGAAATATCAAGCAGGCAACATGACGTTCAGTCTTAGTAAAGTCACGACACGTTTCTGAGTTCATAACAGCGCATGTGACTTTGGTCAATCCTTAAGTATGATTAATAGTCAGGACACGTCTGCTTCTCTTTCTTTTAGCAATGTTTCTGTTTTTCCACGGTGCTTTATGCCCCCCTCCCCCTTTATTTGATTAACAATTCAACAACTCCAGAATCAGAGTCAGCAATGCTGCAACGGACAGTTGATTAATTCATGAGTCAACTGACAAAAAATCTTCAAAAACTACTTCAGCACAGTTTCAGATTTTTCAAGCAAAAATTTGCAAAAATGATTTTCTGCTCTTCTTTGCCTCATAAGACAGAAAACTTTTTTCATTTTGAACTGTTGGTCAGGTAAAATAAGTCATTTGAACATGTCACTTTCCTCACTGTTTTTAGAGAGCTAACTTTCAAACAGCCAATCTGGAGCACTGTTTTTAGGTATATAGATATATTGTAGGCCCATACATAATCATTAAAACTCTCTGGGAACACAATGCAGCAGCCATAAAATAATCCTCTGCTGCTGGTGTGTATAACTAAGGCATACTGCAGTGGGGAATAGTGAGGCCCTCCTTAGATCTGATTTTAAGAAACAGATGGGCCTTGTCCTATAACTCTCTGCCACTAATTAGTGACTGAGTAATTGCCGCATGGCCACCCAGACTAATAGTGATGGCGACTTTGAACACTTTTGAAGCGTGGAGGGGACCTGTAGGTCAAAAGTAACTCAATTCGCTCGCTGCTGGGCAGCGGAAGCACCATCTGCCCCCCACCTCAGTTTAAGCTCTGTCTGAGAAAGCTCAGGATGAAGATGGATCACTTCCCTCTCAGCGAGCATCAGCAGCTAAGCCTGTGGTCACTTGGATGATCTTCTCCATCAGGGAAGGTGTGACTCTAAATTTGTTATTAAGGAAGATGCAATTAGCAATGGACTCGGGTCTTAAAAACTGACCCCCATAAATCTCAATCATTCAATCACTTTCATGTTCCTCTTTCTTCTGGATCAGCTAAGAGACTTCAGACATCTAAACAAGGCATTTCCCTTTGTAACCTCACCCAGAGAGTCATTTCAAATCTGTCCTCCAGCCAAATGCATAATTGAAAATCTTCCATAAACCACAACATTATATTAATGCTACACAGATTAAACATGCTGTAAACAGATCGATGCGTACAGGGGCTAGACTTACACCAGAGTGTGGTCGGAGGTAGAGAGCAGCACACGTGTTTTAGATTACATCCTAACTTCTAAGCTTTTGTCTTGACCTGAATAGAGGGAACAGAATTGAAAAAGCTAAAAGATACAGTTACAGTCTTTTGGTTACATGAAGTGCGCATTCCTGTGCCTGTGTTTTATTCTCTCCATCACTGAGCCATAGCCATGCAGTGCCAGTCTGGGATTGTGAACGCAGACTTCGACACTTGAAATAAATCTTCGTCCTTTTTTTTTGCAATCATCTAGCTGTGTGTCAAACTGTGTGATTGTACTCACAGCCTTAGAATCTGGAACCAGTGAACACAACACAACCTACTTGGAAAAATGAAATACGTAATATGGATCATACAGCTCCCTTCCAAGCGATTCACTATTTGTTTCTTGTACATTTTTATAAAGAAATTGTTATTATATATGTATATATTTAACACTTAATGAAATACAAATGCCACATTTGAAAAGGGAAAGCAGGGGGAGACAGCCAGACAGACCGAGAGAGGTATGAAATGGTCGAGAGGGTTACTATCACAGCAGTAAGGCCTAATCTCATTAGCGTGATTGACAGGATTAGACTAACCAAGAGACCCAACAAGCTGGATATTAACTAAAGGACTAAAGGATAGAAAGAGAAAAGAAAAGGGGCCTCAAATGAAAGCACGCAAGAACCTGCTGAACAGAATAAAATAAATTGTTGTTTGACAGTAGTTGACTCCTGAACAAATAGGTGTAAGAGGTATGTAGGCTGACGTTTCAAGTGACTTGTGCTGAAGTTTAAAAAGCAGGAATTGAAAGAATTGAAAATTCTTTAGCTGCAGAGACTCCTACAGTTGCAAAAACTCTCCAAACACTGTAATATGGACATCCTACGAAACACTCATCCATCTGCTGAGTAGAGCTCGTCGTGTGTCCATAAAAACTTGTTATAGATGAACACTCAGTTGATCTGCACTAAAGAAAATGATCTCTTCTATGAAGCAACACTAAGCTTTTCACCTTAAAAGTCTCCTGGTGAGGGAATCCACCATATGGCACTATTTTCAGTCCAATAAATGACAAATAGTACAATGGTATAGGAAAAGACCTTAAGTTTAAATCTCTGGAGCTCAGACATACAGCACATATTGCAGGATGACCATTGGTAATCCTGCTGCTCTGTATTGCTCCTGTTTTCACATGAAGATGAAGTCAACTCAAACTAAATGCAGCTGCTTCTGTTGCAGATGTCAAGGCTTAATGGCACTCAGCCTATAGCCCTGATTCTTTATGACCACAGGGTCAGGAAGGCTGATCGGCTCTGTGACTGGGTCATGTTTGTTGTCCTTTAATGTACGTCTGCACTCATCGTGTACACAGATGACTGTTAAGCTGATTTCTGTTGGTAGCTGTCCTTCCCAAGACATGTGCAAATACACAAACACACACTCCTGAACTACTGATTCATATACATCTACTCATTACACTTTAACATACCCACAAAGCATACAAATTGTCTTTATGCCTAGTGAATAAATCAGAAACAGTTCCATTTTGTCCTTGCTGATAGCTGCAAACTACATTTGACAGTCAGCCAATGAAATGAAGCATTTCTGCTGATCTTAGCTGGCCTCAAATTATCAAAAATGTTGGGAGTATATATACACAATAGGTTGATTTGTAAAAGAATATCAAAACTAAATCACAAAAAGACAATGGTAAGTTCACATCTTTTAATTATGGCCTCCAAAAAGTTTGTTTTCAGACCTTGTTTTTAAGTAGCTGGTTATTACCAGAAGTGCAACTCTACCAAAGGTGAATATATGAGACAAACATTTCCTGTTAAGATTACAGGCAGCGCTGGCAATGTCTAAGAGCCCTACGCTTCATACCTCCATCCATGGACATGGAAGCCAGGGCACTGGTCCCCACAGCGCATACACGGCTGGCCTCTGTCTGGGTCCTCTTCCTCCTGCTGAAAACAAAACACAAACTCACTTCAGCTCACATCATTTCCCATGGTGCACCATTCACACCACAACGCAGGTTAAAACAACAGAGTTAGCACATACGGTGTTCGCTAGACATGGCTGCAGAAACATCAACCTCATATTGAGTCAGTGAGTGTTTCCACTTAAGCCTTGAGCAGAATGCACTTAGAGTCAGTCGCTTCAGGCTATAAATCAGCATCGTTTGGGGTGGAGTGTGGGCTGTCTATAGATTTCTCATGTATTACTATATGACGTCAATTTCTGAAAATCCATTAGAATGGTTGCACAGTACGGTATCAGACACGTGTAACATCTGTATAGTTATTTGACACAGCTTGTGACCAACAGCATATACACTCACAGCATTAGTGGTCAGTCTGAATAAACCTGTATGCTCAAATGTGTTTTAGTGCTTGTACATACATTTCATACAGCTGCAAGTACAGTATGGTAATCTCTCCTGAAATCTGTTTGGACACCAAACACTGCAGTTAAACCTGCTTATTGCAGTAAGTAGTAAGTGATATCCAGAATTTGACAGAATTAGCCCAGAGGTAAACCTGTTTGCTTGAGACCAGTCTTTGCACTTAGTTATATCCAAGTGTGAGCTTTAGGAATGCTATACTGCATGTTTTGTAAGTGATAGGACATACAGTATAGTATAAAGAAAATGAAGAAGAGAGCAAAATAACTTTTGGCAAAAGTGCTGAGCAATGCATCTGCCAACAGCAACTGAACAGCTTAGCATTAAAAAGACTACCTCATATCTCACTTCTGATTCAATTCCTGCAGCCAAGCATGTGTGTGTGTGTGTATACGCAGACTGCAGACATAGGCCTCTTTTTAGAGATGAGAGGAAGGAAGCAGACACAGGATGAGAGCTGCACCCTTTTCCCTCTCCATGTAGTCACTTTGTCTCCACTTTGTTTTTCTCTGATGCCTTAATTCTAGGGCACCTCTATGATAAGAACGTACTGTTGACAGAGAACATTTGTCTGTATTATTAGCTCTTTATTAGCTATTATATCTTAACCCTCTGAAAGGATTCTGTGACGCTATTGTTTTCAGCTCCAGATCAAAGCTTGTGCCTCATATTCTCTTCTGTCTGTAAAAAAAAAAGTGCAAGATCACAACAATATTTGCTCTTCTCTAAGCAAACAAATTGTACATGAATATGCATAGTACTCGCATGCGCAAAGACGCTAACAGAGTTTAACGAGCAAAGCAATAAAATGCAGATATGTGATACAGCAAGGTGCCTGTGCATACCTGCTCGGCCATGTTTTGATCTTTCTTTTTCCAACCACACACACCTCATGCGGTTAAACAGAAGCTCTAACCACCAAACCATCACTATTCCAAACAAGCCTGTTTTCCCATGAGTTCTTTAAGAGAAAATTCAAGAACAACAATGCATTACTTTGATTAACACAGTTTGTTTAGCTTATCTCACGTTTTAAGTTGTAAGTGCTTCACTAACGCACTGGGATCAATTAGCAGCTTGCTATCTTGCACTTTTGAACATAAAATTATTTTAATGTGCTTCTTAAATTACAAATGTTTGAGTTGTTTTGTAGATGTTTCCGGGGTGGAGACATTGGGCTGTTGCTATTAGGTACTGATGACTGTATCCAGTTCTGTAGGAACATGAACGAGTTAGTCCAGAATAGTCCTACATGACAGTGAACTATAATTAACATGCTGTTTTTCAATAACTCACTTTGTGTTGTGTGCACTGGGATCTGTCTCGCTCCATTCTGCCTTAGTTATCACCACTTTGATTGTTGTTAACAGAGCAGGTATGAAAGGTGACAAGACTGGTGTAATGAAGCATATATTTCTGGCTGACTGGACCTTTTAGTGATTTCCTTAGGAAGGAGTTCCTGAGCTGTCACACTCACATGGTGGCTCAGCCAGGGAGGCACACACTTCAAAATGCTTGTATATGTAACACTGTTGTACGGCTACACTTACAAGGTTACAGAGCTGCAGCATAAAAAAACCTTTGGAAATTGTAGCTGCCCAGAGGTGATTACACTTCAGGATACTACAGGGTGTTACTGACTTTCCATTCATAGAGTGAAGAAATGAAATGACACTTTATATGTTTGTCTTTTCAGTGTCATTTTTCTCAACTCAGGCAGTCTTTGACCTGCTTATTTAAGTGAAGCCTGACATTATTAGTACAGTTTTTTTTTCAGTGCACTACAGTTAACAATTCATCTTGACCGGGGGGTGAAATCAGTACTAACTTCTTTACAACATCATTCATGAACAGAAAATAGATCCAGAAATTATGATTTGATTCTCCTTGATGCAAAAACAGCAAAAAAGAACAAGCATGGATTATAGGTATGAAAGGCCACCAACACAGTTTTGAAGCGCTGAAGTTAAAGATGGTTATGTCACACATGGGATTAGAAATGTTTAGGTATTTGGTTACACATTTTATTTGGTAAAACATATAGTATGAAAGAGGGTTTGCTGTGGCTACGGGTCAGATCTCCGTCTCGTCAGCCTCAAAGAGGTCTGAAGAAAACCTCATTAAAAATATTAAGATAGCAAAATCTCTGGAAATCCATAGACAGTCATTTGATCTGATGTGAGTCTGAAAACACCCATCTCTGGCAACTGAGGTTCATTTTCTGATTTGGAAACAAAGAAGTTCTTCTGAGAGCAATATTATGTGCTTGATGTAGCACGACAGCCTACTGTGTCTCTGTTCTTCTATGCCTAGCTTTTATGCTCCAAATTCTCCTAAATTACATGAAGTTGATGAGATGATGGTCTGCCTATATTAGATTAAACTCTGCATAATGACTAATTATAAGGGTTCAACATCATAGCATGGGCCCTCATTCACATAACGACAGATAGTAACTACGAGTTAAGTATGAGCATATTCATGATGTAATGAGTAATGATGGATTAGGAATCCTGAGAAAAGCAGAGTTTTCACAACACCACAGCACAAGTCTGACAACGTCGCACTCAATCCAATTAGGTTAATTTTAAAAAACAAAATAACCAGGACATGGTTTTATCCAAAGAGGTATTAAAACCTGTCAGCTTGGTTCTAATTAACACTGCATGTGATCACATCATCAAACAAGATTATGAGATGGAAAAATCATCAAAATCTTGGGTCCTCCCAGTTGTTGTCTGTCAAAAACAGAGGTTAAATTGAAGTGACAGGAACCTTTCATTTACTCCTTAATGACTGTGTTTTGATGAAAACAGAAAGAACAACCTTGAACACTAATCGCTGCCAGCTAGCTTTACATTTCCTTGAATGTTTCCTTATCATGATGACAGTGTCCTATATGTCAAGGCTACACAGAGACTTGCAGGTTTCACATGTATTTCCTTGCAGTTTTCCACAAAACTAGCTAATGCGTCAAGTTTGTGGCTCAACAATGAGGTTTTGCCTACTGAAGGATGTGATGGGAGGGGTGGTAGGAAGTTTCTTCTAAACTGACTGTGGGTAAAGTAAATAATACATTCACAAGTTCACATCAGCTTACACGCTCACACTCAGACCGGCATCAGACTTTTCATATCAGCCCCTTTGTTTTCACTAAGTGGGTATAAAGTTTAATCACGTGGTGCTGCCTCGGTTTGCTTGTGCTCTCTCTTGCTACCAAGTAACCGTGTAACCAAGTAATGGACAAACTGAAAGACTGCCAGCTTTGTTATCTGACTTCAGTTACTTACAATAATATAAGAGAATGACTAATTAATACACTTAAATGATGTCCTTAGGCTCATGCTAAATACTAAATGAGTGCTACTCTTTGGGTAGGAGCAAAGCACTTTAATTACTTTAAAGAGTTTATTGATGAATGAGCCAGTGATTGTCACTTAGGTCTTGCTCCTCTCCTCAATGTTTTGGTGCAGGAGGGATTAAACATTAACAGAAGGGGTCAGAGGTCAGGGGCCTTTGCTGCCTTGGCATGCTGAGTAGATGCACCTTTCCTCACTGGACAGGACCAAACAGATAGCCTGCAGCCATCTCCACTGACTGGCTACTTACTAACACAGACATTCAAGGTTAAAAAGGCACATTGTCCTAGTACAAAAGCTAAAAAGATACAAAACAATCACAAAACGAGGGCAAAGAGTTCTGTCTTGCTGCAATTTGTTTGAATATTGGCAAATGTAATGACAGCAACACTATTTCTTTCATCAGCCTGTAATATCAGTTTTTTGTTAGTGGATACGACCACACACCGATGTTATCAATCACTGGTTGCTTCAGTATCTTGAAGCACATAGTATTTTTGCATCTACACCTGTACATCTTTTAAACAGCCATATGATCAATATTTGAGTCTGATTAGTCTAGTGGCTGTAAAACACTGTGCTTAACAGGTTGTGTAACAGACAGGGACTTTAAGAGTTTTTCAAGTATATGATCTGAGACACTGTGAAGGGAGAATCCTGAGCTTCATATTGAGCCAAATGTTTCTCTGGGCTTGATTTCTCACTTATATAAATAGTCTTCTATTATCGAATCCTGTATTATAATTGAACTATAAGGCAGTCTAAATCATGATACAGTAACAGAAATATTTGTTATTACTGCCCTATAGAGTATTTGTTATTCAATGTTGATTACACCATATTTATGATTTAACTTGTCATCTTTTGTCTATTAACACAGAATAATAGGTTAAAAGAAAAAAAGCTGATACTGACAAAATTACATTTCATTTGGATATATTTATTTATTATTTATTTATTTGCCAAGGAGGTACTGTATGGTGAAACTGCAACAATTAATTGATGAGGTAATCAAAAGAAAATTAATCACCAGCTTAATCACAGCTTTGTAATGTAAGGATTGTGTAAGGATTTGCTGCTTTTCTTTGTCACTCATGATAGTAAATGAAGGTTTTGGACTGTTAGTTGGGCAAAAAGAAGCAATTTAAAGACATCACTTTGGGTTCTGGGAAATTGTGATGAGGATTTTTCACAATTTTTGGAAATTTTATACACTAAACAATTAATCGTGAAAATAGATAGATAAAATAGGTAGATTAATCAATAATGAAAATAATCATTAGTTGCAGCCCTACTGCATAGACATTCATCGATCATTTCATTTGGCCACAACAATCAGACAATGATATTACTGCAGTACAGCTCTTAGGAAAAGGAAGACATTTAATCTGTATCACAATAATCCCAGATTGCATTGAATCTCATATCATAACATAGACCACATATTGATGTATTCCCTGTCCCTGCTCTGCTAATCTACAAATAATTTTAAATTTGTTGAAGGAAAAAAAAAATTCAGACAATGTAAATACATCTTACACAAGTGTTTAAGACACACTTTGCACTTATAAACATCTGAGTTGTAACATGATTCAAAACTCACTTTTCTAGTGCGGACATAACAGAGTGCTGAATGAAATATTAGTGATATTCATACCTGAGCGTAGTTATTGTATGTGTCAGGTGGAAACAGGTGTTGTGAGTGTTTAAAAGCACTTACACAAAAGACAAGATCTACATTAAGTACTAAGACATTTATACACAAACTCTGTGAAAGAGTAAAGAAAAAGGTATTATGGTGGATTCCTATTAGATTAGTTTACTTTGAATGTGCTTGTGGTCAGATTGTTGCTGGATTCACAGTTACGGTATGGATACATTCCAAACGTGCTACACAGCCAGATGTTTCATGGCCAAACAGCTGTTTGTCTGCTCTAAAAACAAGCTTCATTTGTTCACTAACCAAGACATATAGACTGGGTTTGGGGCAAAAGTCCAACAAGGGCATGATTTAACAGAGCATCAATTGTTGTTCTGGTGAAAATCTGACAAAGGCTTTAAACATGTTCAGGTTACAGCTCCCACATCCTTACCTGCCCAGGTAAATCTATGACGTAGTCTGACCCCTCCTGAATGTACCTGAGGGGCCCGAAATGACTCAAGAAACAAAGAATGTAGGACTTTCAGGTACACAGTATATACGCATAAGATTCGTTATTGTAAGTGTAGAGAGAAGTGGGATATTTTTTTTAAATAAAAAATCTATTTAGGGAAACAATAACCAGGTAAAGGTGAGTCAAAGTTCTGCTCGGGCCGTTTTCAGTGTTGAGAGGCCGACAAGTTCATTTCAAGTTTACTATTACAGTGAAGCAGAAAAGAGCTTCAACACCTTACAAATAGTTCTTTGAAACAGAAGATGTTATAACTGGTTACTTAAAGTGTTTTTGAGTTGTGAAAGTCATAAGAAATAAATATAAAAATGGACTCTTACCGAGCGGGTCGACCGTCGCTTTTTAGATCCGCGCAGGAACATGATGCCGGTTAAATGTTAAAAAAAACACACAAACAAGTTTCCAAGTGAACAAACGGAGGGAACAAGCACCGAAGTCTATATGTCTAAAGCGTGTGTTAAACTACATGATGTTTCCCTCAGACTGACACAAACTCCTCCTTCAGCCCGAGCTACTTTCTTTAGCAACCGACAACCTAGCTAGCTGAAAGATGTAACTTCCGGTTGAGCCTTCAAAGTAAAACGCGCATTAATACTTGTGTTTGACAGTTGCTGAGCAGAGATAAAAAAATTAAAAAAATTAAAAATTTAAAAAAGTTAAGAACTATGCATTTTTTTAAATACACCTATCATTATTCTGCGGTAGAAATTTACTCATAAAGCTCTTTTATTTCAAACTGATAACGTTTACACTTTTATCTTGAAGCGCTTATCCACCATCCTGCCAAACTAAGCTAACTTGACAAACACCTACTTTGAGTCTTATGTCCATAGACGTGAAAACAGGCAGCCGAAGTTTGTCCTGTATTTTTTACCCAGGCTGCAAAGAACCTAACGTGTGTACATGCAAACCCTACTCCCTCATTCTCCTCCTTCTTTAATTCATACCATATTTAGTATTTATTTATGCATCTGCAGAATCTGGTTAAAATAACATTCAGAACATGGGAGGAGCTGCTTTAACGTCTGAATAAATATTCCTACAGAAATGTTTTGACAAGGAGATATGGACACAGATTTGTTGAGGCAGCTGCAGCAATACGGGGAATTAGTTTGCTAACAGTCAGTATGACCCCAAACAAAGGATTATCATTCCACTGTAGGTCTTAAAAATGGCATGGGCAGCATACTGTAATGGTAATTGGAGTTGAAAGAGGAAAAGCAGAGTAGGAAGGGATTTTAAAAAAAAATGCAATGTAATCTCAAAATGAAAAGAAGGGGACAGCATGCAGAACTGTCTGCAACAGAACATTTTCAGATGAGATTAGAGATCACAGATGCAGGCTGCACCAGGTCAGCAAAAATCCTGACAGAGCATAAAACAGAGTACTTCCTGATAATATCCGAACGATAACAACCCGATGAGAGACTGGAAGAAACATCATCAAAGCTGTGTTGATATTATTTAAAATGTTAACTAAGTTCGAGCTGAGGAGACAGGAGCCCTTTAACTTGGCAACTCATTTCAGATATAAGTAGCAGCCTGCTTCCCTCTAGTGGAAATCTGATAGAAGACAAGTTAGCGCTCAAATCTGTCTAGCAACACATGCAGTCCAATGAAGTTCCTGTTGAGTAAAGCTGCTTTTAAACATTATGGTCATGTAGTGTACAATATAAGCTACAGATTGTCTTTGTAGTAATAATGGCTTTTATTTCCCAAAGCAAGCCTGCTTTGAATTGCAATTACAAACTGCAGACTCTTATAAAGCATGTTAGAAAAAAAAATAAGAAGACAATGTTTTACTTGGACAAATAACCACCAAATGTTTAAAACTGTTACAGAATGTATTCAAATTGTGAAAATAACATCATAAAATCAAATGATCTGATTTTCTTTAGACATAGATTTTTCTTCATTTGTCTCATCAAAAGAGAACATGTACTCAAAACATGAAAAAAACTGTAGCATACTACTGGTCTGTATAAAATGTCAACAGAAAAATATTCTGCACTTTGTGTTACAAATGTAAAAAGGAAAAAAAAAAACAACCTGAGCAAGAATCAAAGTCAGATAGATGACACTGGAGGATGACACTGAAATTCTAAAAATGAACGTGTGGTTGATGGTTAATGAACCTGTACAGCTTTAAACAATACAGACTAAACTCGCTAAAATCGCTAGACAATGACAGCAGACCACTGCAAATGTTTAGGATTCAAGATGAATATAATGAAGGAACTGATTAATTTGAATGAGACTTTAAGGCACTGTAACACACTCTAAAGAGCAATGATTAAATAACATAGAAGAAAGTGTTTGGCCAGCTGAGAAACCTCACTGAGAATACAGAAAACACACTAGAGAAGAGCATAATTATGATGTTAAATAATTCCAAAAGCACAGCAAAGTCCAAATGACACAGTTACTACTTACTACAGCAGTCCATTAACAGTAGACTTGTATTAGACAAGCTGCTTGATGACATCAACCATTGCCTATTATTTATGTTTTTCCCTTTTTAATCAGTGGTACATTGAGGTTGGTGAGGTTGGAGTAAAGGTTTGTGAGGGGAGTTCCTCATGCAGCCAACACGATTTTGTCGACATGCAGGCACGGATGTAAAGTACCACTTACTCTGACTCTCCTCTCTAAAAGAAATCTGTCCTTGGTTCACGCCATACAGTGGCATTGATTAAACTGTGACCTGTTCATTTTACTGTCCATCATCCTTTCTGATCCACTCTTCCATTAACATCTGCACAAATTCCTCTTTGTTCTCCTGCTGCGACCTTGACAGAGGTACATGTGTCTTGGAGTGTTTAAACTCTGTCATCTGTAAAGAAGACGAAACAAGTTGTCTATGTGAAACAAAGCAGATTGTTGTCATGTAGAGCGTGTTTGGAGTGTATCATAAAAAGTAAATATCTGTTGCTCTCACCGGTGGAGGTTGCCATGTGCTGCCTGAAACTCCTGATTTGCAGGTAAATGGTGTAGGTGTCATAGGCAAACAGCAGTCCAGCAATCAAACCAAATACCTAAGAAACAACAACTCAGGATCAGAATCACAATAATAATGAAATTCATTGGTTGGATTAAACACATCAAAGTTAGTTAATACATAAAATACTATAATCTACTTTTATTACATCTCTTTTAATTTTAAGTTACATGCAGACTGCAGGACTTTCAAAATCTCAGAGCGGCTGTGCTTCTCACACCAGAGGACAGTTTTAGTACCACACTGCCATTGTCATGTTGACTTGAGGGTGCACAACCTACATAACTGATTTCAGATAAGATTATTCCACTTGGAGAAATCTGCTGGAGAAATGGCGAATTTCTAGAAGTCACTGCTGGTTAAATTAGTGACAGTTGTTCAGGTGCACATGTGATGCATCCAGTCCCAAACATGTTATGGATGTATGTATCAAAAAAAGAGCAGGCATAAACACAGCACAGATTGGATTTATTCAAACCACAAGGAAGGATGTGGTGGGAAAAAAGAGAAGTGAAATTTACCTTTCAGCTACAGATCTCTACAAATCTCATTGATGTCAGACATACAGTTGAGTGAGTACACCACAGAAATTTTTAGATCAGAGCTTTTCAAAACGGGAGGTGGGCCTCCCCAGGGGGGCTCTAAACTCTTTCAGGGGAAACTCATTGAATGGCAGTGAAAAAATATGACATTGCTAATTACATTAGTTATCAATGGGTGTGTGATTTGGTTAAAGAGATAGTTGAGAGATACAGTAGTTTGGAGTAATTTTACTATTTTTCCCACTTTCAAGTCAGAAACTAATTCCTGCCTCCAGGACATTCCAGGACAGACTGGGGGGGGGGCTTTTCCAAGCTTTGTCTCAGGGGATTCCCACGGTCTCAGACTTGAAAACTACTAATTTCGAGAGTAAAATAAAAAATGAAACATACTGACGGAATAAACTAAAAACATAGTCTTGCTCAAATGCCCTCAATCTAACTGTAAAAGCAAACTTGACATTCAATTAATTGTAATACCACAACAGCTTTCACTGTTTTGACATTTTGTTACTGTCTTATTCATTATTATTATACATGCCAATATTCTAGTGAGTCATGAGTTGTATTAACACTGTCATGACTTCAACCTGCTGCATGCAGATCTGCTGGACCTGCTGCACTGTCTTTCTTTCTCTCTATGTATGTTGTATTTTGCATGTTTTGTTTATTTTTGTGTCTCATGTTTCTCTATCTTCCTTTTGTTTCCCATGAAGTTCGTTTAATGACTCTTCTTGCATTAATAATATAATTAGTGGCTGAACTATCAATTTGGTACTCTGTGTTTGTGCCCACTGCCTCTGGTTTCCAATACACTCTAAATGGATGTCACTCTTTTTCTGTCTCAGTCTCATCTCAAGGTGCTCCAACTACAAATGCAAGGTTGGTTACAATAAAGTCAAACCTGTCTGAAAACTGAAGTAGAGTCTGGGGACAGTTCACAGCAAGTGAAGATATGTCTCTGAACTGCTTGTGCCAAAGAACCTGTGGATTCTGTGTTAACTGGAGGATTTCTTTGTCACATCAAAGAAATATGTTTGAGACAGGCAAATTATGGCAAAAGTTGGCACTAGACTTAAACGAGAAGGAAGCATGATTTGAAATGATAATATTACTGAATGAGTGCATTCCATGAGCACATATCAGTGTTGTTCTCATCAACGATAACGAAATTATTTCGTTGACGCCCCTTTTTTTCATGGCGATAATGAGACAGTGACGAGCTAAACATGGCTCTTTGATGACTAAAACATGACGAGTCGTGTGTGAATTTTCGTTGAGGAGACGAGACTGGACGAAAATGTTAGTGGTGGTCTGTCAGACGTTAAAAATGCAGGATATTTCTGCCTATTGTGCATGTAATCTGTCAGTCAAAAGCTAAAAAGTATCAGCAATGCTGCTGCATCCTATCTTTGTTTGGTCCCGCCCACCACCTGGCATGCAGCGCACATTCTGCACAACACACCGGTTACTAGTCACACACACAGCACGACAGCATTGCATCTCCATCAATGGGAAAGTCTCGGCTAGAGCTGTCAATCTGGTAAGGAATCTGGTTATGATGCAAAAGCGTTAAGGTTAACTGTTGTTTTCTAAATTGCAACACTTGATACAACCTGTCAACCTTGATTTCCAATACTTATTGACATAAATTAATTTGTCAAAAGACTAATACTTTATTTTTTTTTTTACCAAAACTGACTAAAATTAGACTAAAACCTTTTTGAGTTTTCGTCGACTGAAACTGGACTAAAACTATCACATATAGAAACGACTAAAATGTGACTAAAACTAATAAGCATTTTCGTCCAAAAGGCTAAGACTAAGACTAAAACTAAGATGGTTGCCAAAAACAACACTGGCACACATCAAATGATTATAAACCCCCCCTTGGTTTCAGTATTCACACCTACAACATAATTGACTCACAGATAATGGTTGTCAAAACAAGCACAACAAAACATTATTCATATGAACACTTTCAGTATTCAGTTCATGGCAGTTAAACTGACCCCGCCTGCGATACGAGCGCCGTCCCCGGCCCCTCCAATCACACAGATCAGGGAAGTGATAATGTAAAGGCCAGCACCAGTAACAGCGCGGAAAAAATCCTGTACAAAAGAAGGAAGCAGAAGATGATGCATTGCACAAGTACACACGCACACATGTGCATCAGTGTGTGTGTGTGTGTGTGTGTGTGTGTGTGTGTGTGGATGCTTTGCTGTAAGATCTAGTGCTAAGACATTTAGTGGACTCACGCTCCAGACCCAGTTGACCACTTGGAACTGCTTGTCCATCTCCATCATGAAGACGCCGAAGAAGATCATAGCAAAGATCATCTCGCAGATGGCAACAGCAGAGTAGCCTCCATACGCAGATGCAGCGTAGCAGATGATGATGATGAAGCTGATGAACTAAGAGTGAAAAGAGGAAAAGCAACAGAGAGATTAATGATCAGGATATCCCAGAATAGTTCAGGGTTATGCTAGCTGCTAAACGTCCTTCCCCCTGTTAGACTTTGCAGGTCCGATTTAGTGTAACAGCATATAGAAAATTCAGCTGAAAGAGGACTTGTCATCAGCGCTCAGTCACAGAAAAAGATTTGTGTCCACTCAATAGCTGAGGCCAGCCAGACAGTAATTCACTCCAACAGAGCCATCATTGTTTCATTTACTCCACTCAGTTCACAATTCAGCATCCACAGAAAACCAACAGTTTTCTTAAGAATAACTATTCCCTATGTAAAAATAGTGTAGATGATGGTGAGATGACTGGGTGGATTACAATGTCAATTAAAACAGTCTGTCAATCTATCACAAGCTGTTCTCTTCTTCGATTTACAGCACGTGTTCGTTGCATCAACATCATATTTTTCCATATGAAGGAATAAAAATCTGCGGGCATTCTTCTCAGTCCAATCCACTGAAATGCTGACAAACTGCGTGGGTAGATGCATTCACACAACATATGACAGCTGTGAAGGAGTGCATTCATTTTGCTGTCCTGTACTACAAAGCAGATTTATAATTCCTTTGCATGGCCCTGCGCATTTCCTTGTTTGATATACAGAAAAGTTTTATATACTGGAAAGATTGCACAGCCACCTTCACAGCAGGGGTGGGAATCTCTAAGCACCTCATAATCTGATTTGATTTAGAGCGCTACGATGTGATTATGAAACAATTATTGATGCATCTTGATCCATTAAAATTTTTGATTTCTACACATGATTTATTTTTTCTGACTATCTAACTACTTGCTTACTTCTCTAGTTGGATGCAACTACAGGCAGCTGTTTTTCATCCAACTCCAGGTAGAAATGTGAAATATGGTTTCTCATGGTTGTCGTGTTCCCAAAATATTTTAGTTAAGACATGACTTGTATTCAGTGTGGCTCTTGTCCAGGTCCCTTTCCCTTTAACCTCATTGAAATGCTTCCATACACTAGCTTTTTAGCCAGGGGGTGCTGGTCACGTTGCAACCATCTGCGGTTGCTCACACTCAGCCATTCTAACCAAAACTCAAGAAGTAGCCCAGCTTAAACATGATGTTTACGTCCCTTACATTTCACCATCCAGTTGGATCAGCCATAAGGAACGAAGAGCCTGTTCTCACAGAATTGTTACAGGCGATCACAATATTGAGAATTGGGTTTTTAATTTCCAATTATTAATTTTTTGCATCAAGATATAACCTTTCAAGAGAGAATCACGCTGCATCTATGAATCAATATTTTCCCCACTATTCACTGTGACAACATACACTTCAGTTTTGGTCAGTACAACATCTGAAAAAAAATTCCCACAGGTAAACATGTCATCATAAAATGTCTTTTCTGGTCCAAAGAACAATCCAAGACCTCCAAAATATTCAATTCACTACAATGTAAAACAAGGGAAATCTACAGATTTCCACATATGAGAAGTTGGAACTATGACATGTTTGGAACATTTGCTTCAAAAATGACTTAAACAATTAATTGTGCATTGATTTTCTGTCAATCAACTAATGGATTAATCGACTAGTCACTGCAGTTCAAATAACACTTTAGCATATCTATTTTCTAATTTTTAATTTTACTCTTCATTCCCTGCATTTCACTGCTCATACAGTATATCATCAGCATGTGACCAATAAAACCTTTGAATCTAAAATCTTCTAAAAATCTATATAAGATATAATTAAAGCTAGAATGAAATGAAATGAATGGAAAAACTCTGTAGGTACAGATGATCCTCTGAACTGAAATCTGGTCTCCTACAATGTTTATCTGCACTAGTTTCTGATGAGAAGTCCAATAATTTATTTTTGTAACGCTTACTAAATAACTTGGACTCTGATGTGTATTTTAGAAACGCATGTCTTGCACATTGCAATGTTTTATTCTAGGACACAGACAACTCAACGGCCAGTGTCAAATCACTGTGGTCTATATGATACACACATGATGTAACTGACTCGACATCAGTCCTACATCTGTCACTACTGCTTCCCCTCCCCTCACCCGCAACTGTTACGCAAACACGTAGCCAGCAAGCCAGCCAGCCAGATGCATCGGTAGTTCATGTGATCTCGAGACTGGCACAGGCTGCCTCTGTAGAGTAGCAGGGGTGGCCGAGGCCAAGGCCCTACACAAAAGAGGCTCTATTCAGACCAGAGCCGGCTGCTCTGGCTACTGAGGAGGCCGTCACACAGAGAAACACCCACTACACAAGAGTCCCTCAGAACAAGAAAGGCTGTGAGATGTTGACACCTTTATATTTTCCACACAGCGGCGGATCTGTTTGCACGGCTCAGCTTTAAAGATTCCAGCTAGGATCTATTCACATCAGAATAATGAGCTGCTCTTTTAAACTAACTGGAGGGAAACTGTCGTGCACGCTTGGCTAATTATAGTCAGCAGCAACATGAGAGCCAAGAGCTAGTCCGTGGTACTGAGACACACCAAACAGTAACAGTTGCTAGGGAAGTCACTTACATTTCGGGGGTTTTAGCACTCACTGTGGCTCACTAAAGTGTATACCATGTGTGCTGGGAGGAAAATGGAAAGTTCAGCTTCTTCTCATCCCTCTTCTTGCTCATCATCTAGTCATTTTCAGTCATTTACTCCACCTTCCGTTCTCCTCCCTAGTTTTCTTCCACCCTTTCTAACCTTAAAAAAATGTTTTCCAGTAGGGCTGCAACTGACCATTATTTTAATTATGGGAATTCCCGATTAATAGTTTAGGCTATAAAATGTCAAAAAATTCACAGTTTCCAAAGTGACGTCTTCAAATTGCTTCTTTTGTCCAACCAACAGTCCCAAACTTCCATAAATGACAAAGAAAAGCAGCAAATCCTTCATTTAAGAAGCTGGAACAAGCAAATGTTTGACACTTTTGCTTGAAAAATTATGTTTCAGTCAATTAATGGATTCATTGATTAACCGTTGCAGCTCTATTTGCCCATCACAACCAATGTGACCACTTCATGTGCATAATATTTAAAGCATAGTGAAAGATCAGCTCAGTGCATGACTCATCCTGACTTATCGCTACTGGCTTAACTGTGCCCTATGACATACACAAATTTGCACTACATGGGTGTGTGACTGGGATCGTTACGTTGTTCTGCAGCTTCAAGTATGGTCATGTCTCTGACAGCCAGGATAAAAGTAAAAACTAAATAAATGTACTTCCAGTTTGGCAAGGCATGGGAACCTTGCTGTCAATTACTAAAATCAGCTCAGAAAGTGATATTTATTCCTTTAGACTTTGATCTATCAGCTGGAAGATTTAAACATCAGTTAAACGGGCTGCTGAGGGTAATTACCCAATTTCCCATTAAATTGGATATAACAAACCGTAATGACATTTGTCTCTCTGCTTCACTCCCACAGCCCACTCCCTCCACTCCCTTTACTGTAAACTATTTCAGACATCCACCAAGACTTCCTTTAGAGATTACCAGGCTTCAGTAAAGACGTGAGTGGGAGAGGAAACAACAAGCCACCGAGCATTTTACGTCAAGCACGAAGCTATCCTCAAATGGCACAAGAGAGATGTGTGCCAAGCAATTCACACATTCTTTGTTCCCAGGACCAAACTTCACACGCAGGCTGGAATTTCCATTACCTCTGAAAAAAAAAAAAACTTAAAGAGTGGGTGGACCACTGACCACCAACATCTGAGAGCCTGTTTTATAATGAGTTCGCTGAGTTGTAAGCGAAAAAAAAGTGCTTTCCAAAACTGACAATTTTGAGAACACAATGAAAACTTTTAAAGTGAAAAACTCGAGTAAAAAAAATTCGGGTCAAAGTGAGTCGTATGTTAATAGAACAGACCACTGTGAAATGCAAACATCGGCGATCATGTGCAAACGGTATAAATTCCCAGACAGGAAGTGGTTGCAACCTGCCAGGAAGTTCTGACACTTAAAACCACACATCTAACTCAGGACTCATTACTCTACTAAACTGTTCTGATGTTGCTAATAGCGCCTTTGTAGGTGTATGTGTTCCTGTTAACGAGAGCAATATGTGCAAAGACATAACATGGAAAAAACTCTTGGTGAGCCCTTATGCTACTAGGAATGTGATATACATTACATGTTCGCTTCACCATTTTTGGGCTACAAATAGTGTGCAGCCTGTGGCGATGAGGAGACAAGGAGATGCCTGACAAACAGTCACAGGGTTGAGTTAACCCATATGACCTTTCATCTGCCATTAATGCTCAGCATTTGGCTCTTTGGTGCCAAATGAGACAACAGTGGAGCACAAGTGGCAGGTGTAAACTCTTAACTCAATCCCCAGACTGCATGCTTCTCATTCCAGGATCAGACTGCTTTTACAAAAGTGAACAGCCTAGAGAAATAAAAATGTTACATTTGAAAATTAAGCTGAAAAAACTTTGTCCACTATTTGAGCAATCAGTGAGAAAATCAATACAAACCATGCAGGCTACATTGACCCACTTTACTAACTATGAAATATTGATTAGATGCAGGCACTTTGCACACAACATATTATAATAATTATACCGCTTTGTAAACCGTTGCAAAACAGAGCTGAATCTGAAAGTTCCTTGTTTGTTGCACAGGTCAGTGAACTTACTATTTCAGCTGCCAGGATAAAACCTTTTGGAGTCCTCACATAAGTCTTCAGCTTCTCCAGGCAGTTGGCTCCAGGGCTGGAGGCGGTTGTATCAGCCATGATCTGTAATAACTCACTTATTATACAGACAGTCTGTTGGATTCAAGTCTTATTGTTGCCTGCGATCGACGAACAGTGTTAACTAACAAACTTATCTTGAGCAGCAGATGAGGAGATAATGTTATAAGTAAAGAGTTTGTTGACTGCAGCTCAAAGAGGACGCAAGTTTCTTCTTCTTCACCCAGTCGGATGAATAGGAAAAGTCTCGGTGAAATAAAAGGTGGAGGAGCTCAGACAGACCACAGTAGCTCTGCATGAACTCGGCTGTGTGGAAGAAGAAGGAGGAGTTGAGGAGCTGACAGTGGGGCGTTGGCTTTCACTTTCCTCAAAGGAAACTGCTGTTTACGGCCGTCCCTGAATGTTACCATGCTGCCTTCAGGCGCTCCTCGGAAAGTCCGGCCAGGTTGTTTCATCTACTTAAAGTGGTAGTAACTAAGCGTTGGCTCATGTACTTTGTTTAACCATTGGCACTTAATCTGAATATTTCGAAGGTGAATTATTTCCTCCAAAGAGCTTCAAAAAGTACTTCCTATTCTTCTTCTTCTTCTTCTTCTTCTTCTTCTTCCATTACTACTACTTAGTACTACTTCCGCTATAGAAATATACTTATTTTAAATATCGTACTTTTTACTCCACTAAATTAACTTGATATCTTAAGTTACTTTCCAGATTCAAATAAATAATACAAAATACAATCATCAAATAAATTATGATGTATTCTGGCAAGCGTGATATTGCTCGAATAAGAAAGAAGCAATGACAGATGAACTCTTAAGCACATATGCTCTTTAATAACTTTCACACACAGAGATACTCAACCAATCTGCTGTACTCAAGTGAAAGGTGATTAGCTATGTAAAGAGGCCTGATCCATGGTGCTAAACGTCCCACCACTATAAGTAACTACAAACATTATAAATAGTCATAAACATAAACAACAAACAATAACAGGCACAGCAGGCATCATTCAAATATCTATCTATCTATCTATCTATCTATCTATCTATCTGTTTTCTCAGAAAGTCTATGTAGATAACGCAAAGTGATCCTTTGGTGGTTTACTAACAAAGTAACGGGAAAGTAACTAAGTACATTTACTCACACACTGTTCTAAACTGTTTTGAAAGACTGGCACTTTACTGGAGTATTTGAAGGCGAATTATTTCCCCCCAGAGAGCTTAATAAAGTCACCATATCGACTATCAAGTTCGTGAGACGATACCTCCAGTCATTTATGTTGTTCAACTCAGAATATTGGTATTTCCAATAGTTGTTGAACGCATCATATCCTAATCGGTGGAGGTGAGTTTTTTTTTTCCAGCTGTGCGTGAATTTACCTTCATGCAGTCTATGGTATTTACAGGCCAGTTGTGGTTGTTATTTAGTGTTTAATATGTGACACAGCTTTTTACATACAGATAATTATTTTAAATAGTGACAAGTTTTAAATAGGAAATTTATTTTGAAATGACAATCATTTTTGCTTTTTGCAGTCACAGAATAACCTGATAAGATCTGCGCACTGATAACAGAGGGTTCTACCTTTGTTTGCACAGGCCAAAGTATTACATTAAATTACAGCATATGATGGTATCTGTAGAAACATTATCCACTCTATGATGGTCATTAGACCACTTTAACTGTGATTTTTCACTTTGATTTGATTGTCCATTAACTGCAAAAAGGAAATGTATGAGTTTAAAATTAGTTTTGGACCGCTTCGGTCTCAACAGTTCATTTTGCAGTAGTAATATGCTCAGCCTGTCTCTTAAATCTTGGTCTTTCTTGCATTATTTATACAGACAAGTCTTTAAAATTGTGAAATAAACTGTCAGATTTTAAGCAAGGGAAAGTGACTTGAGGAATTTAGGTTGATACCCTCCCCGTCAACTAGGGGGCGCAATGCAAAGTCGTCTGAAATAGTGTTTATTATGCCTTCTGTTTTATACAGTCCATGCTTCTGTACTTAGAAATAAAGGCCAGTCACAGAAATATATAAACACCATCTGCATTTAAGTAACTGTAGACTACTGTTACTAAATAGACCAAGCTTGTTATTTATCTTCATCTTTGTCTGTTGCTTCTCTATGTTTTGAACACAGTTTATTGTAGGATAGTGGTGTTGTATTTTAGGAAATTTTCTGTTACAACTTATTCATAAAATTGATTAGTATCATTTTAAAAACACACTCAACTCAACCAAGTAAACGAAAAGTCAACTCCTATGAACAGAAGCACACATTTTAACCTTCAACAGAATAATTTCCAGTTTATTTCATTTTGTTTCACATGAATCCCATATAATAAGAATACAGCAGAATTCTGGAGAGTCTTGGATATTTTTTTTCTCTGACTTATCATTATCATAAATACTAATATGAATACATCATACACAATAAACACAGCACTATCCAAAGGCGTAGAGAGTACCACAAGACATCATTCACCACTAACAACAGAGTATATTTCATTTCAGCATATTTATAAGAGCTACAGTGAAAGAGAGAAAGAAACAGATGTGACAGGGGGGAGGACAGGCAGAGAGAAAGACAGGTGCTTCTACGCCACCTGAATCGAAAGAACCCTGATTTAAAATAAAGAGTGAATTCAAGGCTGTGTAATGGATCGTTATACTGGAGATGGACAACAATTCATCCTGATGAGGACTGTGGAAGCAAAACTACCAATCTAAACACATCTCTTACCATTTGGCAAACACGATCTTGCATATCCAAACAGAGGATTGGCAGTAGGACAGGTGTATTTATATCTGGAAAGAAGTAATTATTGCAGCACACACTTTGTGCTTTGTGTAGAATATAGCAGAGCTGCTGTATGTGCTGTGCAGTAACTACTATGAAGGATCAAACATACTGCGGTGTTGCTGTGCAGTCTAACTTTCCTGCAGCCTTGAGCCTCTCAAATATGTTTAGGGATACTTTAGGATATAAGGAAGCATGCAGTTAATTCACTTGTCTTGAGAGAGAAGAGATAAAGAAGGATTGAGGATGCAGGAGAAGTGTATATGGAGAAATATTGTTCAGACGGCCTCAATAGTATCTGTTTACTATGGCATAACCAAGGTTTTTTAAAGTGTAGTATTCTTAATTCTCATTTACCTACAGCTGATGTTAATGTGAGTATGTATGTCACTGATTACAGTGTGATAGAAACAACAGTTAAAAAACTATATGACTCTGTCTTACAACTTTCTGGACCACATAAAAGGCGATCAAAACAGGACAAGGTTCATTGACAACATTTGTTCGATGCCGATACATAAATCCAACAAATAAACAAACACACACTAAAACTGTTGTTCACTGGCCCGATTCACAATTTCTCGTACTGATAGCACACTACAGCAGTTTCAGAAACAGCACGGCAAATATGGGACACTACCATGCTCACTATTTTCTTAACCCTATGGAATTTTTGATTTTCTATGACAGGATTTAAAATGTTCTGTGTATCACATGAGTTCATCCTTGCTTGACAGCGGTATTTGATGGAAAAATATATATAAAAACATAAATAAACTTGAAACAACACAAATCAAAACCCACTGCTATCATCTATTCACTGTTATTACCAAACACATCTTTCTCTGCTCAGATTTTAGATATCAATAATTCTCTTCTTTCAATATTTGCCATTATATTTTCAGCAAGCTTTACCTCACTTCTTAAATCCTGTCAGTAATGCAGATGAAATAAATAATGAGAAAATGAAAAAAAGAGATGCTCATAGATTCCAAAGGAGAATAAATAAAAACAGTATTGTTGTATGAACAATTTAAGGGAATCGAAGGGCAAAGGCTAAACTATGTGAGCTCCTAAACAGAACCAAAATAAATGCAATTGAATAACTCTGTGCTCAACATTTGTTGTATAACAACTTATATGGAGTGCACAATTATTCAACTGTGTACATATAATCTTATATATCAGCATGTTGATATTTACACAGCACAGACAAATACATTCTCCCAAGTTAAATATTACTACATTTTTTTTTTCATAAATGTAAGTCTTTTCCATTACAAGATTTCTCTTAAATGTTCATCAACGAATGTTTTGGTATTTGTATTCAAGTTTTTCTCGTATAACCAAACAGACAATCCTCTGTTGTCTTCTACAGTTAAATACATCACGAGAATAAACATCATGTTACAGCAAAGACCCCCCCCCCCCATCCTGGTCCCCAGTGGTGTTCCCCACCCCAGGCCCCACCAGTTTCTGCCCTCCATGTCTCCCTCCCTCCGCCTGTCAACTCACAGATACACAAACAGACAAACAGAGGAGTGTGGAAATGCAGGTGGTGGTCGAGAGCCACCCTCAAAAATCACAAGGTCACCCTGGGTGGAGGAAAGAAGTGGAAAGGAAAGAGACAGAGGGAAGAAAAATATTAAACAAACAGCAAACGTATGATCCCATGTTGAATATAGAAACAAAGATATGGCTGAACAAATATGGGATAATAAAAGCTGTTACTGACACTTTAGAAGTCGCAGGTGGCACCTCCACTTTGATGATATTTAGTAAATGTTAAATAACAGTCATGCCAGAAAATAACAATGGCACTGTATATATGAAATACGCTGTTAGATAATATGTGTCAGTGTTATAGTGCATGTGCAGAGCGAAGCATTAAAGCAAATCTTACTGGATGCATTTCTCTAAAACGTTTAAGATTCATAATTAATTTTTTAAAGGGTTAAAAACTCAAAAACTGTGGGTGTGGTTTAATCAGGTTTGATTGATTGCTGGCAATATAAGCAAACGATCCCACAAGTGTCATCACATTTTGATTTAAAGGTTTCTAAAAGTCCAATGCATGAAAATCCATGGCGTCCCCCTTTCCCCCATGGTAAAAATGATGATGATTGTGAAAATAGTTTTTCAGGGTAAAATATAACTAAAACAAGGTAAGAAGTCATAAAAGGAGACAAGATATAGCCAAACTGCAGGTGTTCAGTATATAGAGAAAAAAGAGCAGGTGAGTTCATATCTACAAGAGTTACTGTAAAAGATGGTTGCACAGTAACATAAGACTGCTTTGCAAGTCAGATGTTTTTAAAGCCATCCGTCTATCCCAACCTCCTTATCATGTAAAAATGACATGCTCCTGTCACCTTCACTCTTGAACATTCAACATGTGTTGTGTCAATAAACAGCCACTGCTGTCATCTATCTGGAGAGACAGTCATCATTTGCACAACAGCAAATGAAAGATCTCTTGTCAGGAAAATGTAAATATGGATTGTTATTAGAGAACAAAATTTTTTTGGCCAGTATTAAAACAGTACTTGCATGTATGTCATTATATATGTCAGTACATATATTACTAGTAAATTATTATTGAGACATCCAGCAATAACTAACTATATCTGTCTGAGCGGATAGTGTACGGTGGCTTTTTCATTGAAAACAGCCTGTTATAGCTGAAAACATTTGTATTAAACTCTATGGACAGTTATGGACCAAGCAGCGAAACTGAAAGCTGAAACTCACTATAAAGCTCAGAGGGGAACTGCAGTTTCAGGTTATGTTTCACTATAGATTCATCAGAGAGACCCCTTTCACATTTGCACTTTTGTTTCACATTGTCATTTGATTTATTGTTGTTATAGAAATGTTGATTATTGTTACTTCGACCTCAGCTGATGCTAATATAAGGCTTCGGTTGAGTTACACAAATCAACCGAGTATCTTCTTCTTAAGTCTTTTTAGTACAAAAGTCCCTCTTTGTGTTTCCCCAGACACTGTTTCCAGGGATAGTAGCACAAAAGAGGGAATTTTGTATCAAAAAGAAGATTCCTACTTGAGTCGCCTAACTCAGCTTATGACTCAGTCCCCTGTCTCTTACACCATAATCAAATTAGAAAGGGATTTCTTCTCAGCCTGTACGGACAAGAGGAACAATTACAGAGACCAATAGCTCTTTTAATGTGCATATGGGCATGCAAGTAGTGACTTGAAAAATGTGAACCTACCTTTTAAGCCACTTGAATAAATAACTAAGGATTCTGGTGCAGAGAGTCTCATTTGTAATATAAATACAACATTAAAATATGCACCTTAGATTGTATACTGGTGCAGGTTGTTTTCTTTGTTGTAAGCTACTGTCAGTATTTAGATTTTAGGGGATTAAATATCATCTAAATCTAATTCAAGGGAGCAAAGAGGATAGGTGAAAAATAGCCATATCAGTTTTTGTGAAAATGCAAAAAGACACAAAATGTTATCTATTGAACCTTTTTCTAACTGGTCCATATGTTTTACATACACTCACCATCCTTCCGCTGTGGTTTGGCTGGACAGGCTCACATTTGATTAGAGTAGGAGGTGGGCTGCTGCTCATAGCCCTGGCTGTAACCTCCGTCCTCATTGTAGCCTCCCTGCTGGCCGTACTCTGGCTGGTAGCCTCCCTGGGAGCCGGCGTAGGGGTCCTGCTGACCATAGCCTGCCTGGCCAAAGGAATCGGGGGCAGGCTGCTTTTCCTGTGATGGGACATATGTTCCAGAGAAGGCAGCCATCCAGCCAGTCTCCTTGAACACAAACCACAGGTTTCCGATCCACAGGATCACGTTGATGAAGCCAAAAGCCTGTCGAACAGAGAGGTGTTCACAGATATATGTTTGTCCTAGCAGTTTACTGTTTCTTTTCTAATATCAACTCTTTGTATAGTTTCATCCAGTATGAAGAATCTGGGACTCACCACAGAGGTGTTGAGGCCGGAGACCTTGGGGTCGTAGACCTCACGGCAGCGATTCTCTTGTTCGTCGCAGGCTGAGATGAGAGTGATGACCCTCTCTGGATCGGTGGCTGTTTTCACATCTGACAGGCCTTTAGCCCAAGCACATGAGGACACCAGCCACATGAAGGCAAATACCGCCGTCACAACAAAGTCCTGGGGATCAACAAGACATCGCGATCACTTTTACTACCAACAACAACAAGATATTGATTTTAACACCAGCTGTAAGACTTGTATGCCGAGAAGGTTAAGACATAAAGGAACTCACCATCTGAGCTCCCTTGTTGTTTTCACGGTACTTCTCCAGTATGAAACAGTATACAGAGAGGGCTGCCATAGAGTAGAGGAAGGAAAAGACAGCGATGGTGACAAAGAACTCAGCTGAGGAGGAGTAGTCCCCGACCAGGAATAGACGTTCGCTGTTCCCTCCCTTACAGGTGGGAGCATCAAAGTAAACCTGATGGAGCCTGAGAACAAACAAAAAAGTGAAAAAAGAGCAAGAAGAACTAAGAACAAAACGGTGACACAGTTCTCATATGTGAGACACCTTGTAATCAGGGGCAATGATTCTCTTACATTTATTTCAGATCTATTGTTTAATCCTAAAATTGAAGGTGGCTGGGATGAATCAAATTTTAAAAAGACAATTTCATTCAATATTATTTTGATTCGTGTGCTGAATGTGTATTTACAGTTTGCCTACAGTTGTATTTTTCTTTTCATGTTTCTTCTACAGTGGTGAGAGTAACTTGTGAAAACGTACCTGAACGGATATTCAAATTCTACTTCTATGCCTAGGTCACTCTCCGACCGGTTTTTACACTCCACGCTCATCTTGAACATGCCAGAGTAACTGCCACATGTCGAGAAGGCGAAGATTGCAAAGATCTGCAGGAGAAAGAGGAAGGAAAGAATTTTACAACTCATCTAGTGACTTCTGACATCTCACAGACAAAACACAAAACATACAAAGTGACCATTCTAAATCACACTCTCCTCCATATATATACTTTATTCAATGGGACTCTAGTTCAGATGATGAGACAAAGACCTCCAATACTTTTCTGTAGATGTTTTTGTAGTATTTTTATGTACATAATATTTGTTGTTACTTCAGGTGCACACAGCTCAGTCTTGTTCCGCAACTCCCACTGGCACTCACATCAATGGCACAAACAGACATGCGTGGAGATAATCTTGTGCTCTCACACACACACAGCAGATTAGACAAATCAGACTATTTTTACCACACCCTCCCTACGCTGCAGGCCAGATCCGATTGAATGGAAAATCCAACTATTAATCTGACTGAGGTGCTCTACCATCTGTCACCAAATACCCAACTGCAAGCTTCAGCAAAACCAGCCACAACAACACACACACACACACACACACACACACACACACACACACACAAAGGCACGTCACTTCCCTCTTAACTCTGGTCTTGTAGTACCGTCTACTCACTGCAGGCATCAACACAGTAAACTATTTACAGTAATCTTTTAGCTAATGTGAGTCAGGGGTTCGTTTGTTGGATTTACACATACCTGCTGCCTAAAGCGAGCCACATTGCGATTGCATTACTCATCCTTCTTTTTTCTCTGCAGGGTTTCTTTTTTAATTTTCCAGTGTTTTCTCCCAACCTCCCCTTCATGTTGGTGGTAAATTAACAGGTGTTTTAACCATGCAAATGACTGTAGATGCCATGACAGAGTCTGAGAGGAGACTCCTAGTTTATTATAAGTTTCAGCCGAAGACAAAACTCATTTGCCTTCTGCAGTAGAGCTTTAAAAACAAACACAAACAATTTATGCATCATTATTACAATTTTACTATGGACGCTGACCTTGCAAATCTTATTATGTAACATTTAAGCCTCCGTTCAATTTTGTGTCTGAACTAGGAAATGTCACACTACATGCACTTTGGACACTGACACTGTATTAATACTATCACATTATTATTCTTGATATCATGTTCAGGACAGTCTGTTGTGCCAACCTTTGAAAGAATATGGTTCCAGCTAGGGCTCCAACTAATGAATGTTATGATTATTTTCATTATTGGTTAACCTGCCTATGTTTTTCATGATTCATCTTTTATATAAAATGTCAAAAGATTGTGAAAAATGCTCATCACAATCTCACAAAGATTCAAATAGCTTCTTTTGTCCAACTAACAAATCCTTATATTTCAGTAGCTGGAACATGTTTGACATTTTTGTTTGGGAAATAACAGAAAGGATTAACTGATTATCAAAATAGTTGTCAATTACTTTTCTTTTGATCAACTAATTGTTACAGCTTTAATATGAAACCTATAAGACAAGGCCTACAAAATGTGAGCTGTGTTTTATCGGTGCTTTCCCTTTAAACCCAAAACCAAATAATAGCCTGTAATGCTGCAGCAGTTGTACAATTAATCAATACCTACAGCATGTGCAGCGTATCACAACTGCAGTGTCGGCACAATCCTTCACACGCCTTCACCTATATTTCATCCTGAAAGATATATGTCATCTATCTCATTCTGTTTAGTATAACTTCCTTATGGCATGACTGTTTTTTTTTTTAGAGCTCCCAGTGTTCATATCAGTTGTACATTCATTATCCCTCAGAGACAGTCAGCAGTTGAGATTTCATGATACACAACATGTCGTGTACTGTATGTACAAGCTGTACTTTGGCCCTTGTTGTCTTCTTCACCTGCAGAGAAATTTTAGAGAAAATAGAAATACTGAAAAGAATTCTGTGTTCTCTAGTTAAAGATAATCTCAGCAACAACCCACACTGCTGCTTCAACTGAATCATCCTGAACTGACGTAATCTTATGAGTCAAAAAATTTGGATCATGCCAGAATGAGAAATCAATTAGGGAAGCAACATATTTACATGTAGATAAATGTCATTATATTAACTCTACATATATATTATTACCTTACCTATTACCTTTGAAGATTATTACCTTACGCTAAACCCTGAAGTTGTAAGAATGTCATTAGTTTTTTTAATTTGGTATTTGATCATAAACGAAAGTAATGGACCATTTGAAATTTTGACCAGATGTTGGTGCTAGATTTAATGTGGGGGGATCACCAAAGCTATTACAATTCATCCTAAGGAAGACATGAATGTGTGTCCCAAATTTCATGACAATCCATCCAATACATGTTGAGACATTTTACTCAAACTTACAAATATACCTACAGCAACAATATGTTAGAATATATTTATTTATAATGTATCAGTCTACTGTCTATATGAATGTATATTTAAATTTATGCTACTGCCAATATCAATATTATTATTTTTATTTTATTTCTATTTTTTTTTGTTATTCTTTACTGAACTCTCATTTGTAATTGATATCTCCATCTCAATGTGGGTTCCTGATTAAATAAAGTTAAGTAAACGTCAACCTCGTGGTGGCCCTGGAGGAAAAGTCAGGGGATCCCCAATGTGTATGATTCATCTTGCAGGAAGTGTTTTGATGCCAATCCACCCAATATTTCTTGAAATATTTCAATCTGGACCAAAGAAGTATTAAAAGTAGATCAGGAAAATGGATCTAAATGGGAGGTGCCGTATCACAATTAAGAGTTGTACATTTATGGTGACAGATGAGTGGAAGGAGGACTGATGGAGGAGGACGAGAGGAGTAGCCAGACTAAGAAAAGAAATGGTGGCTTGCTGAGTGTTTGGTGCCATGGTAACACTGTTGGCAGCATCACACAGTGAGGAGGAAGAGGCTGGTTTCTACCCCTCCTGGTATGCTGGATGCTTGTCAGCTCTTCTGTGCTGAGTAGATATACAATCTGACATACTCAGACACAAATGATTCGTCTGCTACTGCTTTTCTCACACTGTCTGTCTGTGTCTGTAAAAACTGATCCATGCATCAAGAAAACTACCAACGGCAGAGCCTGAGCAATTCTGGATTTTTGAAGCAGGTACTTATATTGAATAATCCATTACTGATATATCAGCAATATATATATATATTAATTTTTACATAAACATATAGCATCAACATTTTTAGATGTGGATTTTGGATTTTTGAAGGATTTTTCTACGGTTGAAAAATAAACTTGCCAGTGGTAAGCAAAGTATGTGACATAAATACTTTTGTGTACTATAATTTCTTGTTAGTTATCAGCCAACATATTTGCTAACACCAATATTTCTGCAATAAGCTAATGCTGGTAAAGTCCTGCCCAATTTTCATATTCATATCAACCTTAATTTTAACTTCGAAGTACATTGAGGTAGAGACATTATTTAAAAAAGAAACATAAATGAAAGAATCTTGACACCAAGATGCACAAATAGGAAGCTTAGTTAAAAGTAAAAATAATAAAAAGCTAATTCAGTAAAGATAATAAAACCGTAGAAATAAATAGTGCAATTCAAATTTTAGGCAGACGAATCAACTAAAACAAGGTCTTGCTCTACTCAATATTCTGTCATGATATTCAAAACTTTCAAATTTCACTATTTTATGGCAAAAATATAAGTTGATTTTCTGGTTTATATGCAACTAAAAGGAGGGTGAGCAGCTCACATACAGTAAAGCCAAGAGCATGAAAGTGCAGGAATAAACAGAAACTGTGTAAGCCTTCAGCAGAGGCCCCGGAGTAATGACCACAGAGAGTCACCAGTGTCTGAACAGCAACGGCCCCCGAGCTACAACAAAATCAACAGCTTTTATTACACATTAGGGACTACACCAAAGTGAATAAGGCCCTTACTTCATGTTCTAACAAACAGCCTTTTTATGTTTGCTGGGTATGAGTCAGAAAGTGATATTTGAATGCAAATGAAATTCAACAGTGCCGCAGTGCCATCCAGTAGCAGTAGATGTAGGAATGAAGCTGTTAGCGTTCTCTATGGTCAAGCACCACATCAGCTTTATTTGGGAACTCAATGTCTTACAACATCCATCAAATCTAGGCTTTGCCAGCACTATTCCCCAGAGACTGAGGGAGAGAGAAAGAGGGTGGGGTGGGGAGGTGGGCTAAAGCTACATGACTCACACATGCAGAAGCAAAAATGGCGCTCAGAAGCTTTCACACGTAATTTTCTTCTTCAAATGTAGGCACGATTTTTTTTTTTTTTAAATTACAAGATCACATATCCTCAAATCACACAGTCAACTGACTGATCCAGTCCATTTCAATTGACTATCATCTCTCTAATTCAAATAAATGAATATGAACACAGCTGATAAATGCTTTGTATTTTCTTTCAAAGCCACAACAAGAAGCCAAAGAAGAAAACTGAAGGAGGGTGGCTCCTCTCTACCCTCCTAAAAAACACTGTGTTGCTGGTTGTGCATGCCCATATTAATCCAGAAAAAGCAGCAGCTCCAGCAGCTCCTCCTCTAGTCTGACGCTGAGGCACGCAGGCCCTCTGACAGATGATTCATGGGCCCTGGCCTCCTGAGCGGGGCTCCTGATTGGTGGTTGTGCTTGCTGTGACCCAGGGAGGCAGTGATGAGGTGCTGGCACACTCACAGCTTCAGGGAAGGACTACAGAGTCATGCAGTGCACTCATTCCTCTGGCTGCTCTCTGGCATATCTGCAGAGCCCATTACAGTGTGGGACTCAGAGCTGCTTTGGCACGCACGTTTTCATCTGGCTTGCGTTAAGTGAGTTCTCGTACTTAGGATCAGGGGTGTAGCTAAGAATTATGGGACCCATGTGCAGGAGGGGCACCCCAAAATGTATACATAATTACACTGCATGCATATATATACAGGAAAGAGATACAGGAAATCTTTCCTGCCACAAGCAATAAGACTGTTTAACTCTGCAGCTCAGTCTGGCAGAGAACACTCTGGACTCACAGTGCTGTAGTTTATTGATAGTTTCTGACCTGTTTGCTCTGAATCTGGTCACTTTATGTTCTTTGCACAACATTTTGCATAATCTTGCTCATCATTCCTACCTCTACTACTGCATTATTATTCATAGGGTCAGTGGTTTTTTAGGTACTTGTTCGTTGCACTGTATGTTGTTTTGTTGCGCTGTATGTTGGTTCTTGCTCTGTATGTTGTTGTATGTCATGTTGTAACCTCGCTGTTTAATGTGTTATGTGTTCAGTCATGTTCCAACAAAAGAATTTCGCAGTTTGGGATCTATCTATCTATCTATATTCAATGATCACTTATCAGGAACATAGAACAAAAATGATTAAGTCTGGCATATTTAATCTCACAATTATTTTCTTGACTAATTGATAAATGTTGTTTTAAGCCTGTTATGACCTCCTCAGATGGGTGTTTTAGGTAGAGCATCAATCAAGACCCCAAACATATTCAGTTTCAGTATAAGCATAAATGACAAAAAATATAAGAACCTTGCATTTGAGAAGCCAGAAGCCAGAAACATTTGGGGCCTTTCTGCTTGATCACTAAATCATGAATCATCATGAATAAATGATCAAAATACTCACTATCAAATACAATTTCTTGTCAATCAATTAACTGACTCATCATTGCAACTCTACATTTAGTCACTATACTGACAATGCTAATGTGCTCCAGAACTAGCCACAGCCAGTTCATAACATCCCATCAGGGTTTATCATAACATAAGACATCATTTAAAAGGCTCTCGCTGCGGGGCCTCCATGGGTAATTAGTAGCACGATTCCCACCACTGTGGGACCCCAGCTGTAGAGAGGCAGCACTGTTAACCCTGCAGCCTCTTCAGTGTGAGCATGCTGCTGATAGAGGACAGTGTGGATGATAACACATTATATAAGTATATCTGTGACTGTAGGACAATATCTTAATGTCCAATCTTCTAAAAAAACCTCTATAATTGCTCTTGGATACATTAATATAAATGGAACATAGGCATCAGAAAACTATTTTCATTATCTATTCATCTGGTCCTTATTGTCTTGTTTAACTGAACAATCCTTCTGTGATGACTGTGATGTGGCAGAAAACAGTAAAAATGGCCTTTACAGTTTACTGAAGCCCAAGTTGTGGTGATATGAGTTGTTTTGTGGTGACAAACCCACAAAATAATCAGTTTACAATCAAATAAGACAAGGTAAAGCAGCAAATCCTCACAATGGAGAAGGTGAACACAGGGAATGTTGACTTGAAAATGACAAAAGTTGAATTGTTTAATAAAATAGTTGCTGTGGTTGCTAAATGATTAATCACATAATTTTTGTTTGGATGAATTTATCAGTAAAAATCTGAAATTTCTAATTTATAACAACAGTAATAATAGTAGTAGGCCCTCTTTAATAATACCCCCCAAAAAAAAACCCCAAAACAAAACAACAAAACAAACACTTGAGCTTGAGCTAAATGAAATAACTCAGTCAATATGTTCATGCTGCTCTCTTCATAGATAAACTAATACATGCATAGTTGTCTGGCTCCATCATCTGGTGGAGCTGAACATGTAACACCACATAACATAGTGATAATAAACTATGCAAAGGTCGTGTCCCCTGACAAGGATTTGACAAATTGTCCTTATATACCTCAGTGGACAGACATAGTATTACTACAATCATGACGTAACACATCCTGTTGGTGTCTCCTGCTGAGGCCTGCTACTGCTCAGGTCTGCCTACTACAAGAGAATCCTCAATATGAACCTCAGTCATTATTTGAATACGTTTAAGAGAGTAATTTTGAGACTTTTGATGGAGTTACTGTGATGTTTCTGCAACAAACAAAAAAACATCTCATGAGAGAGGGTTTGACTGTGAACCTTTTTTTCTAAGAGTGTAGAGTCCCATCCATTATTAAGCCCCATGCAGCTTTATGACCTCTGTATGACAGAAGGTCACAAATCTGTCAGCAAAAGACATGGCAACATTATTTATTGCATTATAAGTGCTTTAACCATAAAAATATTTAATTTTGTGATTTTTTAAAAATAAAATAGAAAATATTCATACATCAGTCATATTTGTCCATCTCTAGTAAATATGTAAAACAGAGGACTTACCCATTGTAGAATTTTTATAAATCCCAGAGGTTGTTTGATTACTGTGAACTGCCCTTGGGCCACCAACTGTCAACACAAAAAGATCAGAAATTAGAAGGTTTTTTCACACTGACTCTTGCTCTCACTTTGTGAGCCTCTCTCACCAGAGACCAGGCAGGATGATGATATGATGATGCTGATTAAAACCATAAACCTAATTACCTCATAGCTCACAGACCAGGGCTGCTGCTGGCAGCTGCAGGTGTTTGTTAGATGGCAAATATCTGCCAGCGAACAGGGTGACTCACCTGTCACTGAGATGCTGTACAACTAGAGTAAAGTCATTTTGATATTGACTTCAAACCCTATGATGTGTGTGTGTGTGTGTATGTGTGTGTGTGTGTGTGTGAGAGAGAGTGAGAGAGAGAGAGAGAGAGAGAGAGAGAGAGAGAGAGAGAGAGAGAGAGAGAGAGAGAGCTCCTGCCAGCCTTACAATTAGACAAAGCTGATTAACTGCCTGTTTTCTCTGCAGCTCACTTCACACCCGTCTTTTTGAATTCATTTGTGAGGGAAAAAATCGCACATTAGGTCGATGCAATGGGAGGAAGAAGCATTTGTGCGCAGGTGAATGCGACACCGCAAAGAAGGCGGTGTATCCCTGCGTGCATCAATAAATGTCCGCACTGGAATAAGCAGCAGGGATGGTTTTTCCTCTCATGCTCTGGAGGGGGAGGGGGGGTCATTGTTTCCCCACGCACAACATCCATATTAAACAGACGATGCATGAAGTCACAAAAATATCATATTTCGCAGGCTGATCTTTGCTCATTTGCAAAGAAAAGTCTTGCAGGCTTTTGTCACAAACCTCAGAGCCTTGCACAGGGATGCAGGGTCGGGCCTACTGCGGCTGTCGGAAAACACCGAGGGCCAGAAATTAATCAGATTCCTGTTTGTTATCTTAGCAGCAGTAGGCAAACTGAGACCTGTGCGCTGTAAATCAATTAGCCGGATCCCCGGAGATAATAACCTGCATCCTCTCCTTCATTTCACAAATGTCATTGCTGCAGCAATCTGTGCACATCCTGCACATATCTTGACCGTCGGCATCCATCACCTCGACTGCAGCATTACTAAGAGGAAAATGATCCAAATCTGCCTCTTTAAAATGCAGTTTTTATATAGATGCATGATTTAAAAATGTCTGCTCCAATGCATCGAAAGCAATGCATGATCACCTTTAATGTCGGCGGATGCATGAGAAAAAATATTTTTATTTGAGCGCACGACACAAGAAAATAATCCAAAATAAATGCGCACTATTAACCAGACAAAACATTAATGAAATAGATGATTTTCCCCTCAAAGCCTTACCTGGTTTACAACATCCATCTTGGCCGTTTACTCGCTGATAAGAGGATCAGAGGGGCGGAGGGAGGGAGGCGTCTCATCCGGAACAGCCCAGAGGGAGGAAAGACGTCCAAGACTGCGTCACGGGCTGGGCGAGGACGTGTGAAGCGTCCTGACGTCATGATGAATCACCGGGCGTAAAGCGTTAGGCGTTCGTCCAATCACAGCTCAGCTTTATTATGAGGCTGAGAGCTGCCCGGGGCGCATGATGCAGAGAGGAGGATGTTCACGGTTTAATAGAGAGAAGGAGTGATGGAGAGCGGGTATGTAAAGGTCGGGGGCGGTTTGTGAACTGCTGCTGGTCATTAACAGGCAGCACGGTTGTATTTTTAGATTTATATATTTTCCCTTGTCTCTGTGGGCACACAATGATCACACAATTGGGGAAGTTCAGGTGTTTCCACTGCATCTATGCAAATATTATGAGGATTAATATAGAGTTTTTAATTTAGCACCTAGCAACAAACATGCCTTACTGTTTTGCATGATTCTTTGTCTCTAAATGAGGAACTGAAACCCAGATGTTGTCCATCTGCCAGTCCATTAGTGACTGATTATATAATTCTCTTTTGTATTTTGCCTAACATCCATTATAGCACTGCTGTGAAACCTCCCTCCTCCAAATGGACCTTTCAGCTAAAGTACACTGTTTGGCATTGCATGTTCATAGTGCACAAGAAAAACAAGTGTAAAAGAAAAAAACAAAAAACATACATTTGAGAAAACATAATGCTTTATTTATTGTCACAATAATCCCCAAACAAAACGTTTCTATGAGTGTGCATCTTTAATATTAGAGGATATTCAATATTCAGTATATTTAAATATTTCTCTAAAATAGCAAATGCCATTGAGTTCTCACAAATCAATGTTTTTAACTGGATCTCATTATTAGTATAACAAAGTATAAATGTGATTAATCTAATAGTTGAATATATATATATATATACATATATATAATTTTGTAGTTTATTTGCTTTGATTGCAACTGAACAGGTATAGAAAGTGACAACAATTCAAGTACAGTAAAAAATGAGATTACAATGCAAAAAGTAGTCCTTTGTCATAATAATGCTAAGAGCCACAGTTCTGTCACATCAGCAGGCTCCACCACAGTCAGTGTTCATACTTTTTTGAGTCCTGCCATATACTGACATGTGCTCTTAAAATCAGTGTGTGTGACTGTGTGTGTGTGTGTGTGTGTGTGTGTGTGTGTTTTGGCATTCATAAATAAAAACATATCTTACCCAACACAACATTTTGCCTTGGGACAATACAGAAGACCAACCAGATGTCCCATTTGTAACACATCATTCTTACACACATGTTGTCCAGTTTGCATTCTTTTTTCTCCACGGCAGATAGAAACACCCACCACATAATTCTTTTTCATTTCTTTTTCAAACTCCATACCTCACTTTCTCACACAGTTATTTCAGTTTTGCTGATCTCAGTAAGAAATCACACAGCTCATTTCATCAGCCAATTCATCCTCAAATCGAGAAATGGACTGGCTGGCTCCACGAGCTATGAGGTCTGCAGCAGCGCTCTCCATCTCGTCCAGGCTCATGTGACAGGCTTCAGCAATCTCCCGCTTGGCAAAGCTCACAAACTTCGGGTCCCTGGCGTAGATGCCGAGACCCTCGGAGATCAAGATCTGATATTAGCAAGAAAGAAAAAAAAGAAGAGGTACAGTGATGTAAGAGAGGGATTATGTTTGTAGCCGCTCATTCTCTGTTTCTAACATGCAAACATAACATACATGTCTATCTGACTGTCATTATGTCCAATGCACAGTTTTATCAGCTGAAAGACTCACTTAGCCAAATTGAAATGGCCTCTCGCCAGTGAATTTCTATCAATAAGTCAAGTCTGCCTTAAAATGATAATTATTGTGCTTGTTCTTGTTGTCATCATTCTTTCTGCTCCTGTTCATACTGGCCATTAACAGATGCCTTCCTAACATGCTTCCAATAAAAGTTATGGGTACAGTGGCCCTGAGAGCTCAACACACAACACACAACTTATCATGCAAATAGGCAAAACACAAGCAAATTAAGAAAATATTTTCAGCAATTTGATAGCACATGTACGGCAATTAGAAAACATACTGCAAATACACAAAACACAACCAAAAACAGAAAACAAAACCAAATACAGAAACACCACAAGTAGCACACACAACCACGGAAACTGTTTCCAGGGGACACTAAAAACTGAGTCATGAAGTTATTGAAGTTGTTTCTAAATGCAGCACGTGATTTGTCATATTGGTGAAGAAGTGTTGAGCTCTCAGGGCCATCATAGATGAAACACAGAGTCTGTTGTATGGTGCAAATAAATCTATTCCTAAGATTATCTGTTGTTAATATGTATGTTGTATGTTCAGTAGTCTCAGTAAGTCAAATCAAGTGAATATCTTCCAAAGTTACAGTTTTTAGTATGAAATTTCCTCTATTGACTATTGTTTTAAGATAGACTTAAGAAATTGTGACTCTTTCCTTTAATAAAACTGCCAGAGTGTGTATGCTTACAAGTTGCACATGCTAGTTGTTGCTAAAGGTTTCACTTGCTGCATTATTACTCACCGACTCCACCAGACTGTCTGCACTGCCTTTGTTTACAAAGCCCTGGTTGTCTAGTGGCATCCTCATGCTGGTGAAGGTTCTTGTCTGACCGGGGTACCAGCCAGGACGGCTTCCCGCAGGGAGGCTGGCAGACCCATCGCTCCACAGCGGCTGGCTGGTGCCAGCGGCTTCGTCCACCAGGATCATAGGGGTGTAGATGAGCTTGCCCCTGCGTCCCGAGGGATGGATTATTCCCGGAACAGGAGTGGTGCCAGCTGCTGCCGTGTTCCCCCAGGAGGCAGATGACATTGAAGACACGCTGCTGGGCCTGGAGTCCAGGCTGTGCTGGGTCTGACACAAGAGAACAAGAGCAGGAGAAGACCAGTGAAACAACATGAAACATTGTGAAAGAGAGAGGGAGAGAGAGAGAGAGAGAGAGAGAGAGAGTGTGTGTGTGTGTGTGTGTGTGTGTGTGCCATTGTTTTACCTGTAGACGGGATCTGGATGGGGATGTGTTCCCACGGTAATTCCCTGGGACGGGGAGGTGGTCGTCCACACTCCTCTGTGGTCTCAGACACTGGAAGTTAAAGGTAGGTGTACGACCTGAAACAATAAGCAGGGAAGTGTTAAGAAACCGCCCAGGACGCATGAATATAACCACGTGTGCAGGGATTTAGCATTAGCATGGCCCTCTAGGGGGATTCAGGGCAAAAATGATCCGACCCCTTTGACCCCCTAAATCTTGATACTTCTTGCATGCACTGTTTGAATATGTGAAGGGGGTGTGTTCAAGCTAAAATGTGGTGTGAAGTTGCTCTTTAAGGCCCTCATCATTTCAATTGATACTCTGCTCTAGTGTTGCACATGACAAGCACAAATAAGCAGTTAATCAAACTACCACAAACCAACTGACACACTTGTGAATAATACTAATCAGAATGAAATGTCTTGCTTTGTTTGAACCCAGAGACATTCAATATACTATAATGTATGACAAGAGAGGGCAGCAGATCCTCATAATTGAGAAGTTGGAACCATAAAATGTTTGCTATTTCTGATTGACAAATGACTTTTGCAGTTGCAGATTAATTTTCTGTTGATCAACAGTTGCAGCTCTAATGGCATGCTATTTAATAAAATAATCTGATTCTGTACATTGCACACTGTACATAAGTGTTCAATGTGCAGAATTACCAACATTGTCCCCTAGTAAAGATTGAGAAAAAAAAAGAAAATATAGGTTTCTCACCTTTTGGTATGGCAGGAAGTAGCCGCCTCCTGACAAACTGGGTGCTGCCATTCTCATTTCCATTGTAGCCATTCCCAGTCAAACCACTAACAGTGCTGCCATTTTCATTGTATGTGCTTCCATTTCCGTTAGCGCTGATCATACTGCCATTTTCATTGCATGCTGTGTATCCATTCCCATTATATCCATTTGTGCTATAGGGAGTGGGGCTTGCAGCAACACTCCCTCCATTCATGTTGGTGTCATTATAGCTGTTGCCAACAAAGCCATTGGCATCATGAGTCTCACAGGGTATCTCCCCAATGCTGCTAACTCTTTCCAGGCTCTGTCCATTGTAGCCTGTTTCAGTTGGTACAGGAGAGACAGCTTCTGGATACACATACCTATAAGATCCATACCAAGAGTTTTAGCATGATTTAAGATTTTCAAAGGAATAGTTATTTGTTTTCCTGCCAAGTTCACTGATTATTCCTTTATTTACTAATTTAGTGCATATATGCTGAACCTCTCTACTTACTCTCTTGCTTCGTTCTTACCTGTCTACTGATGCTAAACTTGCGGTATCCCCTTCATAGCTGTAAACCTGCTCAGCTACTCCACCTGGTTCTCCAACTCCTTCACCTGCCAGCTCCGGGGGAGGAGGAGGCAACTCGCTGATGGAGTCCACCCTGAACAGGAGAGAACAGGCAACTTTTTTAGAAACTGTCTTTCTTAAAAAAAAATTACAGTGCCAAGATGTGAATTTACATATAATGCAATAAAGTCAGCTTTGTATAAAATGAGAGAAACACACCTGATGGGCAGGGGTTCAGACCTCACAGGCTGTTCTGTTATGATGCTGATGCCTGCCAGCTCTGATCCTGGTCTCTGGTGCTCCTGCAGGCCCACTACCTGCTCTGTGATCACGGCCCCATTGGCTGCCTTGGGCTCAGGTTCCATGATCACAGTTGTCTGCTCCACCAGTGTGTCTACGGTCGGCAATGGTGTGCTGGCGGGCGTGGTGTTCACTGAGGTCCCAGCCTCGCTGTCGAATATCTCATCACCTGTCATCTCTCCGTCCACACCCTCCTCCTCTTCCAGGTCACAAGCCATTGCCAGACGCATCTCTGGAGCCAGGTCCTGCAGCGTCCGCAGCCCTTGCTGAGGACACACAGATATACTTATAAACAACAAATGTATTTTGCTGATTGTTACTTCATTTGGATGTTTTGTTATTTTTTTCTAATTTTTTAAAATTGATTTTCAAAATATAACAAAAGAGACAAAAACAAACAGAAAAAACAACAGCAACAACAAACTTGGCTCACAGACCCAGACTTTTACAAATTTACATACTCACATATTTACATAAAAGGAGACTCCGGTGATACATTGAGTTAAATGAGAAAAACAAAAAGCAAAGGCAATCCTACACCAGTAATGGTAGAAGAAATATCTACTCCAATGTAGGACATAAAAGGCTTGCATGTTCTATGAAACATGTTGTCTTTAGAGTGTAGCACACAGGTTAGGTAACTGAGAGAAATATATTCCAGTATGACCTTATGCCACTGTATTTTAGTTGGGGCTTTGCCTGTTATCCAGTTCAGAAGTATGCACTTCTGGGTCATTTTCTAAATTAGTAGCTAGGATACTGTTTCTTGACCTATAATGTACCAAAACCTCTGAATTTTCCAGCAGGACCACAGACAATGGGTGAGACTATCCACTTCCATTTTGCACTTGAGGTAAAGAAGGGATAAGATAAGATAAGATATACCTTTATTTGTCCCACAGTGGGGAAATTCACAAAAAAGCTGCTGAAAAAGCAGCATTAAATTTATGCCGTGTAGAGGGGGAGATATGAGCCCTATGTAAGATCTTAAGTTGAAAAGCTTTTAATGTGTTTCAGATGCTTATGGTTTTCACACTCTGCCAGGCATCATTCCATTGATCATCGTAACAGCCAGATTAAGTTCTCTCTCGCATGTCCGTCTCAAGCGAAGGGTTCCTTCAGCACCATAGTCTTTAACTATAGTATGTGTGACACACACAAATGTATGGTCACATTTATGTTTTTATTATATTTTTGGGGTGTTATTTCTTCAAAAGAAATATTCTACATGGATTACAATGGCCAATTAATATCTTGGCGTTTACAAGGACTATAAAACATTTAGTTGGTTGTTATTTTCAGCCCTGTCGCTAGGGGGCAGCGGCGCCATGTTCTTCTCCCAAGGATCCCTCTTGTTGCGCGGACTTGGTGGACTCTTAAAAGTCATGAAAAGTACATGCACATGTTGTTTGTGTATGTTGTTTGTTTGTGGCGTGTATAGTGTAGTTGTAAGTGGTTTTGTGGCCAAGAAGTAAAACGGAACTGTGCTCCCTTTAGTTGTCTGTGTTCTCCCTAAGATGGTGGAGCAGTCACTTTGTCAGTAGCCTAAGTAGCTAGCTAGCTAGCAGGAGCTAAAGATAATTCATTTTGGGCTCCAGTACATTTCATTTTCATTCCAAAAGGTTTTATTTGGTTGTCATAACATGTCAGTTTGCATCTAGAATATTTCATTTGGTGTTAAAACCTATTTACATTTAATAGAGTAGGTTATTACTGAACATTTCATTCTTTGTTCAAGCACTTTAAAAATGATCATTCAAGCCGTCCACTGAAGCACTATTTTATGACCTGGTCAATTGTAGCATTATGCTAGTTTGTTTATATGTTACATTCATTATGAATGAGACTTGGTGGAAATATTGTAAGAAACCCAGGAAAAGCTACACACTTGATGTGAATGTGGAAAAGAGGTTGTATTGTGACTCTAAATAACATGTTGATCGACATGGAAAAAAGATAAATGAGATACAGAGTCAAAGAAAATAACAGGCGTTCATAAATAGATACTGCTGAGTGAGGCTGACTTGAGAAGAACATAAGTGTTGCTGTCTCGTCAGCTGTTTTAACAGGAAACATTATCTGCTTACTGGTCAACTTGATAGATTTGCCCACCTGTAATAAGAAAACCTGTCTCTCCACACATGAATAACTTTGATCAGAGAGCAGTGTAGTGTCCCTTTTGATAAAATCCATTACCTGTAAATAGCGGGAAAAGTCTTGGTTTTGTATTTTATATTTTTAGTCAATTGACCAAAGGACATTGAAGTGGGCCCCTCGAAAAGATCACAGAGTCTAGAAATTCCCTTTGTTGCCCATATCCGGAAACCAATGTCTTTTATGCCTGGCAAGAAATCAGGATTATCACATATCAGAGTGAAGACAGAGGTGATCCGAGGTCTACCCTCTAGTCTTCGTATAGATCGCCATGCTTTAATGGTGCAGGCTGTAATTGGATTGCTGCAAGCCAGTTTCAAGGATTTAAGATTTCTAAGGAATAATAGGTTCATTAAAGGAAATTTGCTTTCAATATCTAGCCACAAGGATGCAGGGTCGTTATGCATCCAGTCAGATATAAGGCACAGATGAGCAGATAGCTGATACTTTTGAATGTCAGGCAGGTCTAGACCACCCTCCGAAGGTGAGAGACGTTGCCATTTTAAGGCTTGGCCTCTTTTTAGCCCATATGAAGGAGCTAAACCAGCTGTTCAAATTATTTATAATTTTGTGGGAGAAAGGAACCAGGATCATTTGAATTGGGTACAGCAGCCTAGGTAGGATGTTGATCTTCAACAGTGCAACCCGACCCAACAAGGACGTTCCACCTTTTTAGATCCAATCTTATACGAAAAGCAGCAGTTATACTTATTCCTAAATATACAAACCCAGCAGGAAACCATTTAAAGGGGAAGGGGGATGGAGTTTGAGGTTTTTGTTTTAAACCGCCGAGTGGCGTTACTTCCTATTTATTAAAGTTTATTCTGCATCCTGAGAAGACGCTAAATTTATTGGTAACATTTGGATGATCTTCTCTCTGCAGAAAGTTGCATGGGCAGAATTTGCCACCAGCAAGATGTTTTTACTACCATCTGCTGAGGGAGGAAAGTTTTTCTGTGCTCACCTTAAATTTCAGTGTAAGACGAGTATTTATGAGGAAGATATCACAACTAGTTTGGGAGCCATTTATAGTCCATTATGTAAATAACACAAACATGAGGTGAAAACGTGAAACCTACAGTACACATGCACATGAGAATGGACTTTTCAGGGAAGTAGGAGATGTCTTGTGTCTAGCAGTTAAACTCTGGAAATGAAAAATATTTGCATGTTCATAGAATCAGGACTTTTTGGTGGAGAACTTTAACAAAGTAATTTAACTATTTTGTGGAAAAATATATAGAGACAATTTTGTATTATTACTCAAAGCTGAGAACTCTTATATGTTGTAAAACATGTCTGGAGGGGAACTTTAAAGTGAAAATCACAATGTATGTCACCTGCAGAGAAGCAGCCTTGTCCTTCCTTTTGGATTTCCTCTCCCTCTCCTTTCTCTTGCGGAACTTTTTGAAATAGTCCTGAATCAAGAAGCTGGCATAAAACTTCCCACAAGTCACCTCATCCCCTGAGAAGGAAAAAAACAAGTTTATGACAAAAGGTAGTGATGGAAGTGTGGAGGCCCAAGAGGATGCAGGTATGGTACTTTCACAGGTCTCTAACAGTAGAAGTTGAAGTTAATATTTGTAGTGATTTCTGCTTTCACAATTGTTTTCATCGTGGCTGGCAGTCATGCAAGTTTTTAGTGTACCTCTAGGGGGAGGAATGACTTCATCAATGAGCTTGGGCTTGGTGCGTTTCCAGAGCTTCTTAATGATCAGCTTCAGCTCTTCATTCTGCTGGTCAATGGGGCCTGAAGAGGACAAACAACAAATCCTTCAAAGGAAACAGCACCCTAACAACACAGAGCTAGACTCATATGTATGTGTATGAGATCTAACCTTCAGTCTTGATCTTGAGTGAGGTTCGCACCAGAGCAAACAGAGTAGCATTGAAGGTGACTGTCCCATCTGCGTGCAGGGGGACATTCATGGCAACCAGTCTCTGAGAGGGCAAGAGAATGAGGAGTGAGAAAGAGTGAGATATATCTCTCTGCTTGTGTTCCTCGCATCAAGCGTGCATCACTAAAATTGTGTTCACTTACTTTGCAAGCAACACGATGAGGACACAGTTTTCCAAAACCAAGAGGCGGCTGAATCCTACGCAGCATAGTGACGACATCAATGTGCTTTATGCGACCGCTGCAAGAGGCAGAAGAACACACAACAGACATTCACTGAGAGATAAGAATATTCTAACAGAGGGAACAAACAAGAGGGTGAAAGAGAATCGAGTTTTACGTGGCCTCTGGATCGTAGTCAGACCAAACTCGCTTAAACTCGTCCAAGTGGTGAGTCCCAAGCACGGTCCAGTCTCGTGTCAGGTATTCAAAGTTGTCCATGATGACAGCAATGAACAAGTTGATGATCTTGATAGAGAGGACAGAAACATAACAACTACTGTGACCAACATGTCATTAAAACAAAATTTAATAAGTGGAATCATTAGAAAGTGTGAAAACCCTTTCAAACTACTTAAAATAATGGTGAATAATGGTTGATGATTATAATTAAACCTTAAAAAACATCTGAAATACTGTATCAATACAATATGTTTTAAGGCAAATGAATATACAGTAAGAGATTAAAAACAGCCAGAATACTTTATTCACTTTGGAAATGAATTCATTTTTCATTAATTTAGTCATTTGCTTCTAAATACATGTGATTATCATAATGACATATCTAGATGTCAAGCTTGTCCAGTTCTATGAATTTTGCAAAAACCCAGCAGGACAAAATGGGTCCGGGTCTATTTTAGCAGCCGGGGGTTCCCGGTGGGTCTCTGCTAAAGGCCAAAGACCACACACAGACTGATGGATGTCAGCTGTCCACAAGAGAAAAAAACCATAGAAGGAATGCAACCCTCAAATGGAGCAGACAGGCCGATCATGAACCTGGTTGTAAATCTGTCATCGAGGAACAAGGAAAGAGCTTAGACTAAGAAAACGGTCTAATGGAGGAGGAGATTAAGGTCTGTGATTGTGTCAAATTGACATTTTAAGATACACGAAATTAATTGCATTAAATGTATAATGTCTAGCTGTAGGAATATAAGGAAAGCATAATAACGCACACGCTTGGATTTTTGGTCTCAATAAAATTTAACTTTTTCAATTTATGTGGTGCAAAGATATTTCAGTGTTCAGTGAACTTGGTGGAACTGGTTTATACTTTGTGAATTAATTACATAATTAGAATTATACTCTATGATTAGATTGATAATGGTAAGTAAGTAAGTAAGTAAGTAATCTGTCACAGGCAATACTGTATTTTGCTGAATTCCTCTATGTTTTCACTACAGCTAAAAAGATTATGAGCTTCGAATTTAATTTCCCATACTTCAGATTAGACGCTGTTCTGCTCTCACACATTCTCCAAGTTTAAAGTTACCTTCGTTTAACCTGTTTATGTCTAAAAATAGCACTAAGGTGAGAGAAATGTTAAAAAATTATTTGCACTCTTTTAAATCAGGATTTTGCTGTCTGGATTAACAAAATCCACAGATGTGAGAGTTATCTGAGAAGACAGGCTTGGCTTTTTAAAACTGCTACGACTCAGTTGCTGTAATACTATCCTCACTACTTTCATCTGACTTTGACCCCACTTGACCTGACAGCCTGTAAAACACTGAATCAATTATACCAAGATTTAATTTGCGAGTTGGGAGGCTGTTTTAAATTATATCAAAGGAGGGAAAGTGTTTTACTACAAATTATATAACAGCTGAGTGATTAGAAAAGACAGACAGGAAGGATCCTTAATCCTCCTCACCAGGTAGGCACAGAGCATGAAGAAGCTGATGAAGTAGATGTAGGACAAGTTGCTACCACAGGTGAACTCTTCACCAGGCTCAGTGTCGGATTCTGGGTCACAGCGTCTACCAGGCAGAGCTGCCAACATAATCTCCTGCCACTGCTCTCCAGTGGCACACCTACAAGTACACAGAAGGAGGGAAGCGTTTTCATTTGACCTTTACTGATACACGAAGATAATTTGAACCTTGTTTTAAAGGATGACAAGGAAATTATTTGGAGGAAACATAAAAAATTTGTTGGGGCGTAAATTATACTTAGGAGTAAAAAGCAGAAATGCAGGCATATTTGAGAGGTTGTAAAAACTTTGAAAACACACGTAGCAAAAGGACTCACCTGAAGAGCACCAAAACAGCCATGAAAAAAGTCTGGAAGTTGCAGTTTCTGTTGATATGTGTGTTGTCGTCAACGGCCACTTTCCCAAATGTCTGAAAGGACAACAGTCACCTTGGTAAGAAATCAGGTTTCAAGAATTAAAATTTCACATACAAACATACAAGGGATAATGCATAAGGTACACAAGAAACACAATAAGAGAAGAGAAAAGGAAACAGATACTGCAAATTAAGACTCTTCAATATAAAATAGAACTTTACAACAGAAAATATGTAAAATATGTGTTTCAAAATCAAAATAACAGCGCAGATTTTAAGAACAAAGTGGATATGCAAAAATGTGCAAATCATTGACCAGGGGATGTGCAAATGTTCACAGTATAAAGAATGTGTGCAATAAAAATTTGAGTTAATACAATGCATCAAAGTTAGATGTGGAGACCTAATGTAACGTGCAGCATCCACGAGGCAGGATGAGAGTTAGTGGGGGCTGCAACCATACGGTCAATATGGCTAATAAAAACATAGTGAGGTGGGAGCACACTGTCTTGTATGATTTATGCAGTTTTGTTTATCATCAATTATTTAATTGATTGTTAGTTGGTGAAAATGAAAGCATTTAAAACCTCTGATTGATAAAAGAGACTCACCTGCATTCCAATCACAGCATAGATGAAAAAGATCATGGCGATGAGCAAACCAACGTATGGCAGGGCCTGAGCAGAATAAAGACAAGAATATAATTACAAAAAAAGGAGTTTATAACTGAGCGGACTGTAGCCATGCCTTCGTGTTGCGTGAATTACTCTCTCTGAGCTGTACTGACCTGGAGGGACTTAACAAAAGTCCAGAGGAGGGTTCGAATGCCTTCTCCTTTGCTGAGCAGTTTAACCAACCTCAAGACTCGGAATAAACGGAAGAATGTGATGGATACCTTTCCACTTTCTCCTTTACCACCACCCTGGAGCAAAAGAATGTGTTGAGACAAAAACAGGTAAATAAAATATGTGTTAGAGTGCTCACACATTTAGTGTCTGGAAATATGAATCCAAAAACATGAGATACATTCGGAGTGGTTGTGTTCAGCTCTCACCTCACCATGACCGCCTCCTCCCTGGATGAATATTTCAGAAAAGCAACAACAGGCAGAGAAAAGAGAGGCACAAAAGGTTAAATATTTAGAGTAAGACAGGAAACAAGAAACCATTTCAATGACTGATTATTGCTCATTTATTCAGTTAATTGTTCAGTTCTATTTTCTGTAATATTGTCTTTACACTGCTAGAAACACAATTCAGCTGGAGAACTATAGATTTTATTTCTCAGTAAAATCTTTGAAACTAAGTTACTGTCTTCAAACTAACTACTTTTACGGAGACTACAGAGTCTTATCAAGCATTTAATACAGTATGTACCAATGATACTGGAATTTTGTAAGATTTGTTTGATGTGATGCAAAAAACACATTTTTTTCCTCATTTTTATATTTCAAAGCAAAGCAGTAGAGGAAACACTGTGACACACACGAGCTTTTGAAATATGTCTGTACAATAAACAAGCTCTCTTTTTCATTGGTCAGCGAATGGAAATTGAACAAACTTACACTAAACTCAGAGACTGCGATATCCAACACACTCCCCACGACAATCAAAGCATCAAATGAATTCCATGGATCGATGAAATAGTGCTGCAAAGGAAAAGAATAAGCAAAATGAGAGTCAAAAACAGAAACTGACAGTCGTCGTGAATGTTATTTTCAAAAGTAAAAGAGCGAAGCCTCACATGAGCCCGCAGAGCCAGTAATTTGATAATCATCTCTATGGTGAAAACCACAGTGAAGATCATGTTGAGGATGTCCATGATGGAGGTGAACAGTTTCGACTGCTCGTAATGCTGGGAGAGAAGCAGACTTCACATCACATCAATACTGAAACAGGTTGATGGTCCTGTATTGTATGACAGAGTTGTGTGAAATAATACCTGAACAGCCAGAGTGAGGGTGTTTCCCAGAATCAGCACAAACATGACATATTCAAACTGGCTGGAGTTGATAATTTTCCAGAATTTGAGCTGGGATGGGTTTTTAGGAATGTAAATCTTTATGGGTTGAGCTTTCAGTGCGTAGTACACACACTGACGCTGGGAACAAGAAGACAGGAAAAGTACAATTTAATTTGAAAATGAAACAAATGTATTACACATTAATAATTAGTTGTTAAAGATATGAATTAAAGTTTTGGAAAATAACTAACTTGGTTTTTGTTGAGCTCGCAGTTTTTGAATTCAGCCTCTCCTTGCTCTCGAAATGTGATGATGACAAAACCCACAAATATGTTCATCATGAAGAAGGCAATGATGATGATGTAGATGATGAAAAAGATGGAGATTTCCACTCGGTAGTTGTAAATAGGCCCTCGGTTTATGGCATTGGCATCCACGGCGCGGTAAAGGAGTCTTTGAACAAAAATCAACAGTGAGGACACATTTTTTTGTTCAAATGTTGATTTAAAGGGACAAGGCTGGTGATATTATTTTTTCATATTGTCAACAAATCCCATGAAATGAATGGATCCCATTAACCAGATAGATCCTATTCCTCTGTGCCATAGAGCTCCATTGTTTTCCAACTATTGAAAAAAGCATATGATATAATGAGCCACACCGTGTTATATGTTTCTTCATTATGATTAACACGGACACTGTAGTTTATTTTGAATCAATCCCACATCACTGGAGCACCAAATATGTGTTAAGAAGCAGCTGAAAATAGTCCAACAAATGCACTATTCACTTCTGTTTTACCAATGTTTTGTAAAACCTATAGTGCCCAGATATTTCAGGGAATTACTAAGCCATTTAAAAATAGATTTTTTTTTCTTTTCACAGATTTGTTGACAATAAAAAATAAAATAAGATATCACCAGTTTTATCCTTTGCATTAAAACAATGTAAAGTTGCAACTCACTGCGGCCAGCCTTCAAATGTTGACACAGTGAATAAAGCCAGCATGCCCATCAGCACATTGTCAAAGTTGAAATCACTGTTTTCCCAAATCCTCTCTCTAACCATGGGGTGGTTCATATCCCCGTCTTTATAGACCACAAATGTTCCCCTAAAATCAAACACATACAAACATTTTATGACATGTTGTAGCATGTTAAGAGACTGTCAGGTGCTAAATATTGTAAAGGGAAGTTAAGAAAACTGACCTGCACTCCACAGGAGTGTGTTTGGCCTCATCTGTGCAACTGTAGAATCTGCCCTGTAACATTAAACACGGAAAAGTTATGCCATCAAAAACACTGACTGACCACCTCCCTTTAAAATCCTGTGTGTAAGAGAAAAATGCATACAGTGGCCACTTTATTAGGTACACCTATTCAATGCAGTCCAGTACAACAGCTCTGCCATAACATCTGTGTTTACAAAGCTCATAATCTTCAGTTGGAAATGTACAAATTCATTTATTTGCTTTATATTCACGTCACACTCATGTTAAAGGTGGTATTTTACTGGACTACACTACACACACAACTACATACGGTGGGGTCAAAAATTCTGAGACCACTAGTCAATGGTCTAAGACTTTTGGACTCCACTGTATAATAGGTGTCTCTAATTTTTTGTCCTTCCCATTTATATACACGAGGGAGGCAGAATATTAGAAACACCTCTCAATATAATGCAGTCCAGTAAAAGACCACCACTAACTATGAACATTATAGGCATCATAAAAGTAGACTTTATGGCACAAGCTGTATTGGATTGCATTAGACTGTCGAGGTGTAGCTAACAAAGCAGAAATCACTCATGTACCTTGAAGAGCTGCACTCCGATACAGGCAAACATGAACTGCAGGAGTGTTGTGACAATTAAGATGTTGCCGATGGTGCGGATCGCAACGAACACACACTGCACCACATTCTGTAAGAACACACAGAAAACGTGTTACCTTTAAATAGCAACAAACTCTCACTAAATAAATGGTACGTATACACAGATTGACCACAGAAATAGCAACCCCTGTACAATGTTATACAATTACCCTGCAATAAATACTAACTTACGTAATATATACTTTGAATATAACAAACTGTTCACCTTCAGTCCCTTGGCTCTGTTAATGGCTCGAAGAGGCCTGAGGACTCGCAGCACTCGGAGAATCTTGACCACAGAGATTGCACTTGAACTGAGAGCGACAATGCGAAGGATTTAGAGTCAAGAAAAGCAATGTCAAAAATTTAAGCTAACAAGAGATAAAAGATATGGCAGGTTGGACTGGGAAATAGAGGATATAAACTATTAAACCAATGAACTGACAAAGGATTTACAAAGTGTTCCTAAGCCCATGCAGTAATCTCCTTTATACAATCCTGTGTTTGACAAAGTGTTGAACCTCTCTCCATCCTTGCTTGTGAACGACTGAGTCTTTCCAGGATGAACCTTTCATACCCAATCATGATACTATCACCTGTTACCAATGAACCTGTTTACCTGTGAAATGATCCAAACAGGTGTTTTTGGATCAGTCCACAACTTTCACAGTCTTTTGTTGCTCCTGTCCCAACTTGTTAGAAACATTTTGCTGCCGTCGAATTCAGAATAAGCAGATATTTACAAAAATCAATGAAGTTGATGAGGTCAAACATATATTGTCTTTGTACTGTACACTCACTGGCCACTTCATTAGGTACACCTTGCTAGTACTGAGTAGGACCTGCTTTTGCATTCAGAACTGCCTTAATTCTTCATGGCATAGCTTCAACAAGGTGCTGGAAACATTCCTCAGAGATCTTGGTCCATATTGATGTGATAGCATCATGCAGTTGCAACAAATTTGTCAGCTGCTCATCCATGATTCAAGTCTGTGGCGTTAAAACGATGCTCAGTTGGTACTAAGGGGGCCAAAGTGTGCCAGGAAAATATCCCCCACACCATTACATCACCACTAGCAGCCTGAACCGTTGATACAAAGCAGGATGGATCCATGCTTTCATGTTGTTTATGACAAATTCTGACCCTATATCATCTGAACGTCGCAGCAGAAATCGAGACTCATCAGACCTGGCAACATTTTTCCAATCTTCTATTGTCCAATTTTGGTAAGACAGCGCAAATTGTTGCCTCAGCTTCCTGTTCTTAGCTGACAGGAGTGGCATTCGGTGTGGTCTTCTGCTGTTGCAACTCATCTGCTTCAAGGTTCAATGTGTTGTGTGTTCAGAGATGGTCTTCTGCATACCTTGGTTGTAACAAGTGGTTATTTGAGTTACTGTTACTGCTTTTCTATCATCTCGAACCAGTCTGGCCATTCTCCTCTGACCTCTGGCATTAACAAGGCATTTTTGCCCACAGAACTGCCGCTCACTGGATATTTCCTCTTTTTCGGACCATTCTCTGTATAAACTCTTGAGATGGTTGTGCGTGAAACTCCCAGTAGATCAGCACTTTCTGAAATATTCAGTCCAGCCCATCTGGCATCAGCAACCACGCCACGCTCAAAGTCACTTAAATCACCTGTGTTCTCCATTCTCATGCTTGGTTTGAACTTCCGCAGGTCGTCTTGACCACGTGTACATGTCTAAATATATTGAGTTGCTGCCATGTGATTGGCTGATTAGATATTTGCGTTAATGAGCAGTTGAACAGGCGTACCTAATAAAGTGGCCGGTGAGGGTGTATGAGTTTATGTCACAAAGGATTAGCAAATTATCACCTTCTGTTTTATGCTTTACAAAGCATCCCGACTTTTTTACATTTAGGGTTGTGCACCGTAAAAACTAAATAAATTCTTTTGACTAAATAATGAGTGTTACCCTCAAACCTCAGCACTTTAATGAGAAATCACTACTTCTACACATTACAGCTACACAACGATTCCTCTTGATTTTTCTGCATAAGAGAACTGTGTGCACTTTGTGTTAAACAGGTATCTACTCACTGTAAAAAGAAAGATGTGAGCGACACGCTGACGACCAGTAGGTCAAGAAGGTTGAAAGCATTCCTACAGAAGGAGCCAGTGTGCAGAAAAGCTCCGTAGACTGTCATCTAGACATGAGCGAGGAAGTGAAAGTTAAAAAGAAATTACCATTCACTCTTGTATGTTTTCAAAGTACACCATGTGTTAGCACTGCTACCATTACCTTTAGTACAATCTCCACTGTGAAAACTGAAGTGAAAACATAATCAGCATAACCGAGCACCTGAGGATGAGAGAAAATAATATCAGTATTCACTTTTGTTAGTTGTGCAGGTAATGATAAGCAGATGGTATGTGTGCCAGAAGAAATGCTGATGAGGCTCTGATGTGGTCATCTTACTATGTTCCTGAATGAGTGGGATTTGATTGGATCCTCAGCAGCCAGGGAAATACTGCTGAGGATGATGAAGATGAGGATGAAGTTGGTGAAGTAGGGGTGATGGATGAGGTTGTGACAGGCGACTCGTAAACTAAGAACGGGAAGAAAATTACATAGAAAAGCTCATTATTTTAGCAATTTCCAGGTGTTAAAGCATATAACAAAAATTAGTGAGGACTTAAAGAGTAAGATTATAGAAGTATAGTAGAATTATGTTAATTTGGCACATGTATGGTCCCAGATTACCAGTTTTTCTTTCCAAGAATGAAGAAGGAGCTTCCATCAGGGATTGGGACGATCTTCTCTTTGGGTCCTGAGAACTCAGGCTTTAATGGAGCAACTCCTACAATGAAATAAAGAACAAAGAAGAAAGGCATAAGCGGCAGTTTACATCTTAATCAGCATGTCTGCTGTTTCTACTGCAGGGTGTCTGACTCACCCTCCAGTCCCTCAATGGCCCTCAGCTCCTCGTTTTCCTGCCAGTCATCCTCATCATTCTGCACACAAGACAAAGGGTCAGATGTCGTTTGGTAATTTACTTTTTAAAAAATGACCAATGTGGTGGAGACAATAAAAGGATTTTCTACCCCTGCATCTTCATCCTCTTTCTCTTCGTCCTCATCCCACTCTTCTTCCTCTTCCTTTTTCTCTCTAAAAAAACCAAACAACAGCAGGAAATAAAAGGATGAGTTTGTTATAAATGTGTCCACCGCTCGCCATCTTTTCTTCTCCTTTCTTGTGTTAATCTTACTCGACTGCTTTCTTCCCACCACCTCCTGCCAAGTTGTCCACAGCGATAGCCAAGAAGACATTGAGCAGAATATCTGATCACAACATTAAGGAGCCCACGTTGCCCCATTTGGAATGAAATACCAATTATTTAATGCTCAGACTGCAACAGGAATTAGACAGCAAGTGCACAAACAGTGGAAAAGGATACAGTTACCGCAGACAAAGAGGATGACAAAGTAAATGCACACCACCATGTTGGGGAAGATTGGCCCTCCATATGCCATAATGCCGTCGTACATCACAGCGTTCCAGTCCTCTCCAGTGAGGATCTGTGAAGAAAAACCATCAAAGAGAGACAAAGAAGAGTAATAGACCTTTAGCTAATATAATAATATGCAAAATAGCTGAGCGGAGATGGTAGTAAATATCGAGGAAATCACCTGGAAGCAAGTGAGCAGAGCCTGAGGGAAGGAGTCAAATGTACTTCTCTTCATCTGAGTCTCATCAAAGTTGAATTTGCCTCCAAACAACTGCATGCCCAGCAAGGCGAAGATGATGAGGAAGAGAAAGAGCAGGAGCAGAAGGGAGCAGATAGCTTTCATGGAGTTGAGAAGCGAGTTGACCAGGTCAGACAAAGCAGCCCAGTGCCTGGAAACAACAAAATCAAAGAGAGCGTTGATTACACATCTGGAAATGAAGATAAGATGGAAAAGGTCATAATCAAAAAAAAATTGCAGAAAGATCTATATCACCAGTTCTTTCCTCATGCAGCCGACTGAAAGGTCCAGAATTTTTACCACTAAAGTCTGGCACCATTTACCGAGTCATCTTGAATATCCTGAGCAGTCGAATGCAGCGCAGCACAGAGATGCCGATGGGTGGGATGACATCCAACTCTACAAGCAGGGTCTCAAGGATGCCGCCACACACCACGAAGCAGTCAAAGCGGTTAAACAGTGCCATGAAATAGATTTGCAGGCCAAAGGCGTACATCTTCATCAACATCTCCAGAGTGAAGAGCAACAGTAGGATCTTGTTGGCTCGCTCTGAGGGACAAACAGAGGAGAAGTCATGTTTTCTGTTTCCTCCACCGAGTCAAACTGTACAGCTGGTTGGAGTTATGACCGAAAAAAGAAACAACAACAAAGGAATGGATTCTTACCTTGCATTTCTGTGAGCCACTTTGGCTGTCCATAATGCTCAGAGGCACTGGCCACTGTGTTGAGAAACACCAGCAGAAGCACCAACCAGTAGAAGTTGGTGGTCTTGACAGCCACACGGCAGTTTTTCCTGAATGTATGATTCAGCTGGCACAACTGGTCACTAAAAAAGAAATCGTTTTTTGAATTAGGCGTGCATTTTGACAGGGTGTAATGAGTAATAAAATTCATACAGAGTGTCCCTTTTCATTTCCTAAATATAAAAAAGTACATATTAAAAAAATATTTGCGATGCTGTAATGGTGTGTTTTCCTCATTCCCATGCTAATATAATAGGATAAATCAGCTCAGTATTCCCCACATTTCCCCACAAATGATTTTTTTAAAAATGTCATGAATGAATGATAAAAGAAAAGTAATACATGATGCAAATATTACATTCTATTGTTGTACCTCCATACGGAAGACTAAAGTAAACCATTTCTCTGAATTGTCGTGCTCTTCATCACATAAATACAGTAATATTGAAAATCTTACCAGAAGCTATTGGCCATCATCTTTGCCCTGAGAAAACACATGAGTTTCATTAATGCCTGCATGTTGATGACAAATCAAAACAATATTGTTTCTTTGCTGCCTTACATGAGAGAAGCACAGAAGCCACTGTCATCGTCGAGGTATGCTATATCATCGTCTGAGTCTGACTCTGTTCAATGCAGAGATAAAGTTCTGGTTGTTAGAGAGAATCATGAAAAAATAAACATAATAACAGACAGTGACAGCTGACATACCTCCACCATCCTCACTGTGTTTGTACCAGCCAAACTTCTTCATCATCTTTTTCTTTGCAATTGCAGCACCTTTGAAGTCAAACAGAGGCAGATTATGTATAAATGTAAAGCTAACTGTTCAACTCTGATTCCAAAAAAGTTGAGATGCTGTATATAACATCTTAAAACAGAATGTGATCATTTGCCTATCCCTTTTGTCATATACTCAAATGAAAATAGCACAAAGACAATATATTGAATGTTTGACCTCATCAACTTCATTGATTTTGTAAATATATGCTAATTCTGAAATTGATGCCAGCAACAGGTTTCAAACAAGTTGGGACAGGAGCAACAAAAGACTGGGAAAGTTCAGTCATTCACAAACAAGGATGGGGCAAGGTTCACCACTTTGTCAGACACATGATTGTATAAAGGAGATTACTACATGGGCTCAAGAACACTTTGTAAAGCTGTTGTCAGTGAACACATTTCCTTTGCGAATTATTGTATTCTGTTTTTATTTACATTTTACACAGCATCCCAACTTTTTTGGAATCAGAGTTGTAGATGCTTTGTTTGAGTGTGTGCAGTATACGCTCTGCTAACGTTTGTTTCCTTCTTCATCCACATCCTCGGCCTCTATGAGCCAGTCCATGTAGCCAATCATATCCTCCTCCATCTGTTTACTCTCCTGCGCCTTCTGCAGCTCACCACGTGCCACGGCCTTTTCTCTTTCCTTGGAAAACTCTCTGTGAACATACACAAACAAAGAAACTCAGACAAAGGTTGAAGACAAATCTATGGTATTCATTTTGTTTCTCCTAACACAATAAATGCAAACAAAGCTGTGACCTGCAGTGTAGCAGTTACCCACCCGCTCAACACACCCAATACAAGATTGATGATGAAAAAAGATCCAAAGATGACCAAAGAAACAAAGTAAACCCATGGAATCTCATAGCCAATGGCATCATTCATCTATGCAGAGAGACAGAGAGACAGAGCACAGGTAAGTATTTTCAATCACAACAAACAAATGTAAAACTGTGGAAGATCCAGGGACATGTCTGTGTACCCAGTAGAGAACATCTGTCCAGCCCTCCATAGTGATGCACTGGAAAACTGTCAGCATGGCAAAGAAAACATTGTCGAAGTTTGTGATGCCACCGTTGGGACCCTCCCACTTGCCCCTGCACTCAGTCCCATTGCCGTCACAAAAGCGCCCGTTGCCGGCAAATGCACATGGTGACGGATCATCTTCCACCATGAGACCTGGAGCAGAGAAGAGCAGGAGGCAGACAGGCACTGAGCCAACACATCCATAAATCATGGACGCTGTTTAAAATCTTTTTTATTTGAGAGAGCAGAGACCTGTGCTGATGGAGTAGCACGTCTTGTGCATCCTGCCGATAAAAAGCTCCAAGCCGATGATGGCGTAGATGATGATGACAAACATGACCAACATACCGATGTGCAGAAGGGGGACCATGGCTTTCATAATGGAGTTCAACACAATCTGTAAACCTGACAAGGGAAACACACACTTTTCAATACTGCATGTGGGATGAACCAAATGCATAAACATATTTAAAACAAACTGTAATAAATGATGAACATACTTGGCACTCCAGATACCAGTCGAAGAGGTCGTAACACCCTGAATGCTCTGAGAGCTTTGACATCCAGGCCTCCAGGTTTTCCTGCAGCATGATGGGCCTCTCCTGGCTTATGATCCGTCATGGCTTCTGCTATTACACTGAACAACCTGCACAGACACATATAATAGCTGAACTCTTATCTGTGATAGAACATTTGTAGATTGCAAATGGTGACTACATGAAGCGCCAAAAATACCCGACAATGACGATAATGAAATCAAGCAAGTTCCATCCGCTGCGTATGTAGGCGCTGGGGTGCATGACTAAGCCGTAGGCAAGAATTTTAGTGAAGGTCTCGATGGTGAAGATGACGAGGAAGACGTACTCAACTTGCTCCTGAGAACAAAAGAAAAGGCAACGTAGGGGTGTTTGGCAAAATTGGAATGACATTTTTATACGTCAGCAGGTGTGTCTGAAAGGAATAAACATGGAAGAAAATTTCATGTTGTTGTCGCAGTAGAATAAAGACATTTAGCAATTGCTCACTTCTCCTTGCCTCACACAGTGATAAGTGGCTTTAACTGACTTTTTCATGCTTCTTTCCTTAAATCACGTGCGTTATCACTAAAGGCTGACTGCAGTGGCTCTCTAACCTCTTAACCCACTGCCTAACACATGCTTAAGCCAGTCACTGAATCCCTTTTCTGTACCCTTCAGCTTAATGCTTCTAATCACTGCTACCACTGTCACTAAGGCTTTTACCTCAGGCTGACACAATAATCCAGGCATAATGTGGTTTAATGGAAAGATGACTGGAATTCACAAAAAAATCAGTAACATTCACCAAAACTTGATCCAAAAAAAAAATTGAAGATATTAACTGATAGTACTGCAAGTGGCCATAAGGAAGTGTAATGTGAACTGTCAGCATATGTCCTTTGTGCAATCCAATAAAGGGATTGATGAACATCTATCCTGCTGCAAGTGTAGGTTTCTGCTATTATTTTTACTAAAATTACCTAAAATCAAATATCATGTCAGATATTTGGTCACTTTTCCCTCTGAAAACAAGCTAAAGATTGTTTTCAATCATGAAATAATGCTGACAACAATGTGAGTTTCTGTAAATACATATAAAGCTGTTGTCGGCTCATAGTTACACTGTGCCAAAGAAAAACAGGTTTGTTTTCAGTTTAACAACTGCATAATTTGTAATTTACAGGAAAACATGATCAGAAAGAGAGAGAGAGTAAGAGAGAGAGAAAGATATAGAGAGAGAAGAGGCAGATGGTTGGTGTTTAAGTAAGTCATGATCCCTGACAGGGTCACCCAAGTGAGGTCACACTGCAACTTTTTCCCCTAATACCATTACCATCCAGCAGAACACTACTACCTTCTGACTAATTAATGCTCCTGTCTGCAAAGGACCCACTGACTGCTGTTCTTTTCCTGAAAAAATGAAATAGTTTTTCCTACTCTTTTGTCACATTAATTGTGCTTTTATTTATCAGTGTGAACAACTGACTCATAGGACATGAGAAGGAAAATGATCTCAGAAAAAGCAGACAGGATGTTCTTAGTAAGAGTCAAGCCTTTTTAAAATGTTTTAAATTGAATAGACAAATACTTACAGCTTCATTCACTCTCATTAAAGGGAACAAGTTGCTGTACTAAATTTTTAGACTTTATATTTCCAAGGACTGGCTCTACTTCAGTGGTCTGATGAAGAAAGCTCTGTATGATCAAAGCTCCAGTATCTTTTTCAGGTTCACATTACACTCACACACATGTGGTCTCCCTTAGATCTCTCTTCAAATATTTTTCTCTCACATGTCCTCTCACTGATTGATTGAGGTATCTATTTGTCTATCCATCATTATAGATTATGTATGGCTGTATGCATCAATAAGGGAAAGAATGGAAGGAATGGAAAGTACTTCAGTGTTGAATTAAGACTGAAAATACCTGCAGTACATTCTTTTTTTCAGTTCTTCTTCTTCTAAGTAGAGGAATATTCACCCAGATTTTACATTTCATCCTAGTTTTCGTGATGTATTCTGTGACTGTGTGATGGTTTTTGTTTGTTTGTTTGTTTGTTGTTAGTTTGGTGCAGCATCCTTTAGAAGCTGGTCATATACGCATGTGTCCACTTAGAGGCCGAAAACACCCTGAAGAAGGCCTTGTGCCAGAACACACTGGTAAAATAGAGAAGATTTTTCCAGGAGGCCAGTAAGTGTTAACAAGCTGTCCCTTTCTGTGTAATAATGGGGTGATGAAACCAGGAACTTTTGCATCAACTAAATTTATGTTTGAGCCTTACTTATGTATCGTAGTACCAAGCTGAGCGTAGCCTGTTCGTGTGTTCCTAACTTTAAAAATGTGTATGTATATCTCTCCACTGGAAACTCACCAGTTGGTGATTGGTAGCATTGGAGTCATCATCGGGGTACGGCTTGGTGACACCCATGGCCACACAGTTGGCAAAAATGGCAAGTAAAATGAAAATATCAAAGGGCTTGAGAATTGCAGTTAAGGGTACAACAGGCCTTCTGAGTGCATCTTTCCAGAAAAATACACACAACAGCATAATAAAACTTCGACCCACTTCTAACCTAACACAGTCTCATGGACACATTATACATTTGCATCATATTAGGCACTCTTTGCATATATATACACAAAATGCAGCCTAACTGACTCAGAGAAGGATATTTCCACTCTACAAGGGCCAGTGCTGCCATGCGGATTGGGTTGCTGAGGGTGAGGCAGCAGAGGGCTCGGGGGGCCCTGAGGGCAGACTTGTTTGCCTGCATCGCCTTCTTGGCCCCCCCTCCTCTTTTTCTGGCTGAGCCAGTGGACCCAAGGGTGTCTGATTTTCCTCCATCGCCCCCAGGGGGTGCATCTGTCAAAACAAAAACAAAAACAAAAACAACCATACAGTAATCATGTTATTCTGTGTTTTCAGCATCCTGAACATGTAATCTAAAATATGAAAGTTTTATGGTGTGATTTGTTTCACTCTGATCTGATAAATGTATGGTACATGGGGGAGTGATAGACATAGATCGCTCTTTGCTAATAGAGAAGTAGATCTGTTGTATTGGTGGCTGCCCTTACTGTAATTCAGTGAAAGACCTTTAGCCACTTCTGGTCGATATACAGTTTTCAGTCCTCTCTCACATCATGTTATTGTTTCATGCTATTCTTGGCCCACATCTTATTATCCAACACAGTTAGGGAAGGATTTGAAGCCTGGTTGTAGTAACAGACAGGTATTCTGTCCTGAAGGCCTCATATTATAAGACCAGATGTGACCTACTTCTTTATTGGGAGCAGGGTGGCACTTAGCCCAGCACTATCCCCATGTAGGCCCATGAACACCTGTTGACAAGGCCCTGCACACAGAATGTGCCTACGGATTCATTTATTATCTCACCTGTGTAAAAACAAAGGAATAGCCAAAAATATGGCTAAAATAAAACTAATGTGGACATATGGAATGTGATACCTGTTGTGCATCTAATTACTGTAAAAGTTATACAGAATGCTTTTTAACTGTAGTAAACATGACTAACTATTTTCGAGCTATCTTGTCATCTTGATTGAATATCTGGATGTACATTACATTACCTACCCCACCTGCATTTTTTATGATTTCTATTCAGCATATAGCTTTACAGTACAGTGAGCATTTTCCATTCTGTTAGGCATATTTTTGAAGGTATAATGTGCATGTTCTTACTAGCCTCTACTGTGTGCAAACAAAACTTCAGAGACATTTGTGAGGAGTCCCTACCTTTCTTTGCCCCATCCATGTCTGCAGTTTAACACCACGAAATCACTTCAGAAAACCCACCATCAACTCCTCAGGGGATCTGCGACGCGTAATGGATCACAGATATGAATTTGGCCCCAAAAGAGAGACCTTTCTAGGGTTAAAAAAGGGACCATCTGCAGCCTGTCATCTCACATCCACATGCAGCACCCTGGTGCAGCTGAGAGGCTCAGGGCCATCCTGCTCCGCTTACAAATCCAATTAATCCAGTTTTTTCAAAATCCAATTTCTGCAAATTTCTTGCGCGTGTAAATGAAAACTGCAGTTGCTTTTATCCACGCAGGCACATAACGGTGAGGAATTTTAAAACCAACGTGTCCCTGTATCTGCGGTGGTCAGTCGTCAGGATTAAACTAGTTGAGCCGTTTAAAAGGATGACAGAGGAAATCTTTCAAGGAGAAGGTGGAGGTGGACTCAGGAGAAACCCTGTGGCTCTGTGGGATTTTACTTAAAGATATAGTTAAACAGGACAGAGGATTACTAAGATGTATTGTCAGGATAGAAAAATTAGGATGTTTCACTGCTGTAAGTCAACATATTTCAGGACCTTGGACAGAAGCAGCCAATGGGTGCAGTACCACAAGAGAAGCTGCAGGGGGCATGCCTCCACAGTAAATTGAAAGACAGGTGCAAGTAACGTTTGTAATGCCACCAGTTATTATTTTATATCACTGCATAATTTTAGGCTCTCTAAAGCTAAAAATAAAAATAAGAACATCCCAAGTCTTAAAGAACATCTGATGCCTTTATTGTTTCTATCAACTTGCAAGATCAATATATTGAAGAAATAAATATAAGAAAACACATAAAATAAACATTCTTTTTATACATATGTAGTTTGACAGCAAAAACAGGATCAAACTGCGTCGTATTGCTGCTGTGTGCATATGCTACCATTTTAAATAAACAGATAGATGGAGCTTAAAAAGTGCTTGGTTGCTCGATGGATAATGCAACGATCAAAGTGACAAGGGGTGCATGATAACTGTCTGAGTAATTCAAGCCATCATTTCTAGAAACTCATGCATTTTTTTTTATATTGCAGAAAAGACATGATGTGTGCTCATCCTTCTAATGAGTAAGATAAAAAACTATTCAACAAAGATTAAAAATTACAGCTGCCGGGTGAGGCCAGATCTTATGAAGAGATACTGCATACAAAGAATGGAAATAGGTTTTGTAGATCCATCTGAAGCACACACATTTTTTTAAAAACACACAGTTCTTTGCATTGATTGTCACAGCTGACATATAATTAAAGCCTTCAAAACATATTCTCAGACTTCCACTCTCCATGGTAAAACTGAACAAACACAATATTGTAACATCACAGACATCTTGTTTTCCAGGTTACTCTACCTTTCTGCCATGCAGCCATTAAAACACTGACTTCACTTTGCACTCAAGTATAAAATCTTCAGTAGGATAAAGGAATAGTTCGACAATTCAGGAAATATACCTATTCTTGTCAAGAGTCACGCGTGAAGATAGATGCCAACTCCACTGGCTGGCCTGGAAACCTCACAGTGATGATGAGACTCCAGCAAGTAACGGCACCCAGCCAAGAAATAGTCTGGCATAGAACCCACGTAAAATTACAATATGACATTTTTACACCTTGTTTTTTTTAAAAATTAAACAAATGACATATAACATGTTTACCAGTGAGCTTTAGAGGTACTGGCTGGCAGATTTTGTTTGGACAGAGCTGTTTCACCCTGTTTGCTGTCTTTATGCTAAGTTAACGGACTGCTGGCTCCAACTACGTATTTACGATACAGACATGAGTGTGGTATTGACCTTATCATCTAACGTTCTGCAAAAAAATGAATGGCATATTTGCCAAAATGTCAAACTATCCCTTTAATATGTAGATGTTGAATAATCAAATTGATTTCATATTTAACGCAAAAAGGTCACAGTGAAGACAAAAGAACCACAAACGCAGAAGATGTTGAATGAAATGCTTGAGGTGCAAACATGAGTTTTGTCAGAAGGATCCTTGTTCACATATAAACATTCACTCATAAATAACTTAAACTCATAATAATTTACCCCTGAGGTATAAGCACATAGTGCAACTACTTGACACAACTGTAAGGACCAGTATCCCCATCTCCTGGTCATCCTGATACCTGCTGTAATGTCTGGTGCCAAACCCTACTCTCTGATCTGACTCACGTGTCCACAGCTGGCCTCAGTCTTTGTTGCTTTCTACTGAAACTGCCCCTTTGCCCCTTGCTGCTGCTGACCCCCATCCTTTGGGGGTAACTGACTGGGGTCCTCTGCAAAGGGAATAGCTGAAGAAAACAAAGAAGACACAAAACATTCTCAGATTTCTGCGGTATTATCCTGTTCATCCATATTATTAATATAATCAATGTATGTTGGTCTTAGATGCACTTAACCTTTATTTTTAGTCCATGTCTGCTGTTCAATTAATATTTTTGATGTGCCCATGCTCCCTTGCCCTCATCCACTTATCCACTTAACAAGTCAAAATGTCTGCTGCAAAAAAGGACTATGACTTTCCACAAGTCTCAAAGAAAATGATGCAAATTGCTGCATCCACTATGTGAAGGTGCAAAGACTTCTGGCACCTCAGTGAGATTTTCCAGTTTAGCAGAAATGAGAGTTTCTCTTACTCAGATTATAGCATTTCTGGTCTATTGTTTGTCTTTGGTTTTAACAGGATTAGCGCCAAAAGCTGACATTTACTGTACTTGTGATTTTTTAGACTATTCAGAGATCTCTTATTATTACAGTCCATTGTAGCTCTGCTGGAGGTGCCTTGATGCCACATGTTCTACATTAGAGCAGTTATTCACAGGACTAATAAAAATATAACACAAAACAGCTAAATGATCTCTATGTGTTCAGCGTGGCCTTTCTCACAATGCTGCAGAATGCCACAGTGGGCTGCCAGCTTCAAATTGTGATAATTCACTAATGGTTATTATTTTGCACAAGTGGGTTATTACCAATAATGCAGTGAGAATACTTGTGTTTGGGTGGTACTGATGAAACCTCAGACTCGTATTACATTGCATGAGTACTTTGAGGAACTGAATGATTCTCCTCTTGTTCCTTTAAACTTGCAATAATGGATTTTTTGGGCACTTAGGTGTAATTGAACACAACACTGACATATTATCAACTTTAAGTTTATATGGTAAACCTATTTATGCATCCAGCAGATACAGAGCAACATTAGCATTCATTTGGAGTCACATTTCTGGCCACCTGGTGAAAGTCCAATATTCACCCTCCTCTTAGCTCTGCTTTGGTCTAGACTAACTCCTGGGGAAATATCTGGCTCTTTAGCAGCAAATTGTTTCACTATGTTCATCAGCTTGTTGCCAACTTTGTCTGTTTGCCGTTTGGTGCTAAGCAGATAGTGTACAGTTTTTTTGTGACTACACACAAGTAGTCATGTAATTCATTCAATATTGATATTATAGACTCATAAAATATAATTTGCGAAATTCAATCAGCTTCACTTACGGTTCTGAAATTGCTGTGCTGTGTATCTGGTTAGGAGGATCCCAAAACCCTCAATGAGAGCAAGCAAAATTCCCCCCATCATGGCAGAACCCATCATAGTTAATGGCCCACCTAAAGAAAAAAAATTGAATCACATTTATGAATTCGATGTGATCAGTGACACTGAAAGGCGGTGTCACATTCATTGTGCTATATAGGCTTCCTCTTACTGCGTGCTGCTAGGATGGCCCCAGTCAGTGCACCACTTGTTATGGAGTTCCAAGGATCCTCTTTCCCTCTCAGACGAACTAAACCACAGTCAATTGTGGAGAAGAGCCCTCCCCATACAGCAAAGCTACCTGCAAAACCACACAAAACAAGCCAGTGATTGTTTGCAAGTCTAGTTTAATGTATGATTTTAGTCTTTAGGCAAAGAAAATGTAATCAGTAATAATCTGTGACATAACTGGGCTCTAGTTATCCAAATATAACCAACCCTTTTGCATGTAAATCATTTACTGCAAATTTCCCCACTGTGGGACGAATAAAGGTTTATCTTATCTTATCTTATAATACAAGATGAATCATGCTATTCAACTAATGTGTACAATAAGCATATTCAGATTCCAAGAACTGCAGTGACGGAAACAAGACATGGTTGAAAAAGGAAGACCTCCTCACCTCCAATCTGTGGAGCTCTTATTCTCACTGCGTTTGCACTTCCTCTCAGTCTGTGTCCAACACCCTGAAACATTAGAGCACTGTTGAATTCTGACCTTAAAAACTTGATGAGAGTCTGAGCAAATCGCAAATTATTGTTATTATCATTATGTGGTGAACTCACTGCAGGGGCATTGCGAAAGCCCTTGATTGCCTGAAACACCCCTCCTCCAATTGCCCCCATAGTGAAAGCACCTCCACAGTCATCCACTATCCTCCAGGGACTGCAGGAGTGCATCAAGCAGCGAGGGAAAGGAAAGATAGGGCAGGATAAAGTACGCAATGTTAAAAAATTAGAAATACAACCCTGATTCCAAAAAAGTTGGGGCGCTGTGATAAACATAAATAAAAAAAGAAAGCAATTGTTAAACAAACTGTGTTTACAGACAACAGTTTTATGAAGTGTTCCTGAGCCCACGCAGTTATCTCCTTTATACAATCATGTGTTTGACAAAGTGTTGAACTTCTCTCCATCCTTGTTTGTGAACGACTGAGTCTTTTCAGGATGAACCTTTCATACCCAATCATGATACTATCACCTGTTACCAATGAACCTGTTTACCTGTGGAATGATCCAAACAGGTGTTTTTGGAGCATAGTTGATTACTCCATAAGTCAATCAACAGAACAATAACCTAACACCATTTTGATAATTGTTTCATTGATTAAATCATTTATAGAGCAAAACACCTAATGGGTATTTCTCAATTTGTTTTTCACATTTTATAGACAAAACAGAATTAATTCAATTCAATTTATTTATATATCACAAATATACAAGTTATCTCAGGGCACTTTTCATACAGAGCAGGTCTAGACTGTGCACTTTATAAACTATTTATAACAAATGAATCTAAAAAATAAGGACACATTAAACTATGAACATACTTGTTAATTGCAGCCCTATTTTGGGTGTTAAATACATATTGTATTAATTTAGTCTACAACTCACAAAATAGGTTGCCACTAATATCATGGTCATGGTCATAGTCCCTGTCCTGGGAGCTGGTCCAGGATTAAGTTGACATGAGTACTCTAAGTCTGTCTCTACAATTCTATACAATCAAGTCTGACCTGTACAATACTATATGAGTGACATGTTCGAATTATAATTTATGGTGTATTTTTGGTTGACAATACTTTTAGCTGTCACTTAAAAACAATGACATATTAATGCAAAAGCCTGCTGAAGCTTGAGGCTTCATACTGACCACAGCTTTATCTTTTAATGACCCTTCACTGAGCCAACCGGCTAAACCCACAGAGCCTCCCTGTTCACTCTCACAACAACTTGAATATGACATTAAGAAGACAAAACTATGTCTGACGTCAATGGTTTTGAACATTTCACGAAAGGTAAATGTTAAGAACTAATCTCACCAGGGTTCACGGGCATATTCCTCCATCTTTGTTGTCGTCAAGAGGACACTGATACGTCATCATTGTGCGCGCCGTGTGCTGTTTTGGGAAATCGCGTCGTTTACTGTGCTCGAAAATCTAAGAGGCAATTCTCTTAAAAACAGGTAGTTCAAATTATTTTTATTTATTCAGTTCTTTAGAAAAGTGCATGTTTTTATTGTTAGTGTAGTTTAGGGGTCTATATGAAGCTTCACAGGCGTATTTGTTGCTTTAGTCGTCCAGGTGCTTCCACGGTGCTGACGAGCAGGCGGTGAAATCCTTTTGAGGAAGTAAATGTTTATCATACATTAAATGAATGACTTCAAAATGCAAAATGTCTCCTTTATTAACTTTCACTCTGTCTGGACGCGAGAAGCTAAAAGTAGCAACACAAGCTAACCTTTCGTGGGAGCCGCAGAGTTACAAAAGCATGTAGGGAAGAATAAACTCGTCTGCGAAATATTTTGCTGAAATGACCTGTGAACCATTTTATCTTCATCAGTGAAGTATTCTCAGCCAGGCTTTAATCCTGATTCGGGGACCTTTTCTTACATCTCAGGATAACTTTCTGGAGAGTCACTGCAATATTGCAATAAGACAAAATCTAAATATATAATTTATGTGTTAGATTGAATGATTGGGGAAGGGCAGAGGCCATTATCTGTGTCCCTGCTTCCAGCTGCTGAAGTCAGTGGATGAAGGTTTTGCAGTGTGCAGATTGCATCATCAATTTAATCCTCTCTTCTTTCTCTCTGTTGCAGGATGCCTCTACCCCCAGCGCTGTTGGCCCGCTTGGCCAAGAGAGGGATTGTGAAACCATCAGAACAAGGTAGTAGAAAATATTTTACAAGAAAATCCTGGGCCTTCAGAGCATTCAGACATTTTTTTATGTTATGTTTCATTTTACGTGCATCATGTAACAACTTCTCTCCTCTAATTCATCCAGAGGTAGATGAGGAGATTATTGCTGAAGACTACGACGACAACAATGTAGATTATGAAGCCACCAGATTGGAGAATCTACCACCAAACTGGTACAAAGTGTTTGACCCTGCTTGGTACGTATATTTGATCTCTACAATAAGTTGTTACCATATCTGCCTTTTTTTTTACTTCCCTAAACATATTTTTTGTTCTGGTTTACTTTTGGCATTCCAGAGAGTGAAAGTATCTTAAGATCTGATTTGTTTTTTTTGCTCAAGTATGTTTATTATGGGGTCAAACTGAGATCCCAACACAGCTCAATAAGTGGAAATCCGGTGTTAGTAAGTCTTTACTTTCACTGTTTGATGAATCAACATTTAGTGATGAGCTGAATTTTTAAATGAATTGGATGGTTTTGTGGTTATTTGTGATTATTTTCTCATAATGTCTCATTTATTTAATATTTTGCACTTTTTGTATCTGTACATTCTGCTGCTGTATGTGTTTATGGTTTTATGGTTTAGTTTGTGTCTTGAAGGGGCGCATTAGAAATATATCATATTTCCTTATTGTGTTTTTAATCCTTAATGATTGCACTACTACTTCACTACACTATAACTACTGTTAGGCGGAGTTGCAGTGTATTTTTAACCATGAATTAAATTTAGTTAGTCAATTTCCTTCTTCATCATTATTTATGAGCAGTTATTAAGTAAATTATTTATGCATCAATTCAACCATTTTGTTTTCTTTTTCCTTCAATCCATAGCGGTCTTCCTTATTACTGGAATGTGGAGACAGATTTGGTGGCCTGGCTGTCCCCAAATGACCCAGCTGCAGTGGTAACAAAGCCTGCCAAGAAAATGAGGGGTATGGCATTTTAAAGCCTCCATAACTTCACATTTCAGTGACACATTTATGATCATAACAATCACATCACCATGGACATTTATTATCATATACTACTCATGTATGACTCACAAATCATTGCAGGTCTGATCTTCATTTGGCAAATTTATTACTATTTAGCTACTTTAACTACTGACTATCCCCTTGATGCTGTGCATTGTAAATTTTGAATAAAGGTATATCTTATCTTAAATAATCTCAGAATACAGTTTGTTTTACCAAATTCTGACAATAGTTTATTTTGTGTCTACTGCTTTTACTGTTTTTTCATTTTTTCAGCTGAAGGAGGAGAAGAAAGAATCGAGAGGCAGTTTGAGAAGCCAGACAGAGAGCGAGAGCGGGAAAGAGACAAAGATCGGGAAAGGGACCGGGAGAGGAATAGAGAGAGGGATGAAGGGAGGGACAGAGACAGAAGAAAGCAGCGGAGAGAAGACATAGCTCCATACAGTAAAAATAAAAGAGGTAATGTTTATATCTGTATCAAACGACACAACCATTTTCAAATTAATCATTCTTTTTACATGAATGGATGTTACACATTTATTTTCCTTTTAGGAAGAAAAGATGATGAGATGGACCCCATGGATCCAAGTGCTTATTCTGATGCCCCAAGGTACAGTATTTACAGTCATGATCATCATCAAACCCTTGGTCCATTCTTAAAAGGATTACTTCATAAATGTAACCTTGCACTTCCATAAAGTTGGGAGCATTAGAGGCAGAGACATTATACCCACAATGCATTTTTCATGAGACCCTCCCTGACTGGTAAACATAATTTCAACTCAATTTACATTTTACAGGGTTGTACAGGTAGTACTAATCATGTCCAGTAAACTGATTTTGGTGTGTAAAATCAGGATATTTAAAATGGAGTGAGCAAAATGTATAAAACCAAACCATTTATTAAAACGAACTAATTTATCTTTACAGGGGCACATGGTCAAGTGGCCTGCCTAAGCGTAATGAAGCCAAGACGGGTGCAGATACCACAGCAGCAGGGCCTCTGTTCCAGCAGCGGCCGTACCCCAGTCCAGGAGCTGTGCTTCGGGCTAACGCAGCAAACCAAATACCCAAAGAGTAAGCTGAGCTCCCAGGATACAAGACACAGCTGTACAGTTTGTTGTCTCTTTGCTCAAATCTTAACATCTACCGCTAGTCAGACATCTTATGACTGAAATTTCTTTTCATTCTGAAATGTGTGTACATGTCATGTGCTGAGCTTTCATACCACCAGTGCATTCATACTGTCAGACTTGTAGAACAGTTGTAAATATGTTTTTATATGACCTAAAGATTGACCTCCTTGTTGTTACTAGAGCCATAAGTGGACATCATTTGCTAATAAATTTAAAGATTACAGTGAAAATGAATCATTGTAACATTTCTTTATGGTGTGGTGGAAGATCTTGGAATAACATCGGTAGAAATATAATTCTTGACAATGTTTTATTACAAAATTGATTTAAAATCTTAATAAATCCATTATTTTTGAATATTACAAAAACAAAGTATCAGATGGGATGAAGAGTGACGGGGAATCTTTTGATATAAATCAGAAAGTTGTGGATCAATGGTCTGCTGCTCCTACATAGTGACAAATACAGTCATAGTCCAATGTGAACACTTTCTCCTCATATCGATCGAGCTGGACCATTGCTCTGCACTTGTTCTTGTCCCGCTGGAGAATACGGCCAACCTGAAAATAACATGTAAATACTGTAATTAGTAACAGTACAAACCAGTACGTACATCCTGCAGGAAAGATGATCCTTTGCTTACCTGTCCTCTGTGCTCGCCCAGTACAACCATTATAGAATCATGTTCACTTTTTGGAACAATGGTTTCCAGCATGTCCTGCTTCACATCTACCACAGAGAGAAGACACAACGGGTTATTTAAGAATTTTATAACAAGTTAGTTCAGCAACACTGAGGGGTGGTTAGTGTTTAGTTGGAGAGACGGTGGACTAGTGATCAGAGAAGCCGTCCATTGGCTGGAAGGTCGCTAGTTCGAGGCCACGGACTGGCAAACAAGATACCTGGACTGGAGGTGGGACCAGATGGACCAGACCAGCCCTTGCAAGGCCAAGAGGAGCAACATGGACACTCCTTTCCCCTTCCCAGTGTCTAAGTGCCCCTGAGCAAGGCACCTTACTCCCCCGAAGATCTGCTCCCTGGGCGCTTCCAATAATAGCTGCCCACTGCTGGTTGTTGTGTGTCGTGTGCTGTGCACCCACGGATGGGTTAAATGCAGAGATCAAATTTCCCCAATTGCATGTAGCATGTTGTGTGTGCATGACTAATAAGTGGGACAAAATAAAGGGTCTTCTTCTTCTTCTTCTGCCACCTGACTAATAATTCAGGAGATAGTAAATGCCACTAATGTATCTGTATAGGCACATGCTCAGCTAGTAAGGTACCGATCATCTCTTTATAAATGATAAAACAATCCCTGAGGGGAGATTTAATCATAGAAGTACATATACCAAGGAACCATGGTTGCCTGGCTCCATGGTTTTCATGAACACCTAAGCTAGCTAGCTGTATTATGAAAGTTAACAGGCACAGTTATACCACATAGTTTGCACAATTCTTGTACAACTCTAATTAGAGAATAAAATGAAACACCAAAGAGAGAGAGAGAGAGAAAACTAATTTAAAGAGACTGAGATGGCACAAATGACTTACCGTCTAAAAGTCTTCCCTCTTCAGTTCGACACACACAGGTAGTCGGTGTCAGGACATCCTCCACACACATCTAGAAGAAAACAAGACTGCTCTTAACAGCTGTGACAAAAGTGCAACATTCATAATTATTAAAACACTTCAGCTGAAGATATGATGCAATATTCCATAGCTTTACAGCTCTAATTTCAGAACAGTGTCATTAATTAAAAACAATTAAACACAAATATTCACCTTCCAATGAAACAGTGTAAAAGTAACTCAGTAAAAAGCATTTTGAGAGAGTTTGATAATTTAATAACTAAATTTACTCAACATTTCTAAAATAAATCACTTGATGACAACATAGAAATTCCATGGCCCAAAGGAGGCTTGAGTCAGTTGACACAAAGAAAAGATGCTCTGATGATCATGCAATATACAGGTGGCGTATTCGTACCTTTGAGTTGTAGTACCTGCCCCCTTTGAAAGCTTTGTCTATTAAGCGAACTTTCAAGTCTCTCTGGAGCCAGGAGGGGGGAGCCGGTGGTCGCCGTGCCTCTTTGACTGGAGGCTTCTCTCTACAGAGAAAACAGAAGAGAAACAAAATACAGTATGTTGACTCAAAATGCATTGAAAGACTGTTGGCCAATAAATGGAAATGAAAAATATTTCTGTATGGTAGAATGTATAAAATAACAACATTTAAAATACTGATCAATAAGAAACATGAAAAGCATCTTCTTGTATCTTCATCTTTTAATGGAAATGTACCTGTCTTGACTTGATTCTCTGTGTTTCCTCTTCCTCTCATCTTTTCCTTGATCTCTTTCTGAAGACTTGTGTTTTACCTCGTCACCATTACTTCTACTCTCTCTTTCTTCCCGTCTCTGTTTCTCCTTCTCTTTTTCCTTTTCCTTGTCTTTGTGGGCTTTGCTAAGGCGACCTGGTCGGTGGAAAAACCTGGTTAGCATGGCATTGTAAAGTAAAATGGGGCAAACACCCAAACATAGAAACTGCAGTGTTGTGAGTGGTTGTGTTTTTATTCTTGGAAGGAGGCAGCTAAGGTTACTGAAAATAAAAGCTGTGGCCAAATCACGGTTTTGTGTTTTTTTTCCGTGCTGAAATTTCACTGGACTAGAGGATAAACCTGTTAAGCTCAGTCAGTGCCTCACACCACCAATGCTGCAACTAACAATTATTTTCACAATAGGTTAATCTGCCAATTTTCTTGATATTGTTTGGTCTCTAAAATCAGTCACAAATGGTGATATAATGAAGTTGCTTTTTTTGTTCGACAAACAGTCCCAAACCAAAAAATATTTACTAACTAACATGGAAATCTAAGAAAACTAGCAATTATTCATATTTGAGAGGTAGCTACCAGTAAATTCAGCTTCATTTCAACGATTAATCGATTATCAGAATTGCTGCTGATTAATTTTCTGTCAATCAACAAATCAATTCAGCTCAACACACAACAGCTAACTACTTCATATTTGTTGCTTCAACTGGAAAGTTCAGACCTAGTCAAAGCAACAAACAACGTGAAGTGCTTAATAAAACTGTATCAGATAACTACAGCCATTACATGTAACTGGTTTACATGCAATAAAAAGAACATACCATATCAAGATTGGTTAAAAATGACAAGTGAATTTTGGCATGTGATGACCTCTAAATGTCACCAAAGTAGAGTGAAACATCATCTTAATTTGGTATGCAGAAACAAACAAACAAAAAAAAAAGTCAAAGTTCATTAGCATCCCGATCATTTTTCATAAATGTTCATAAATAAATTTAATTTGTTCAGAGTTACTTACTGAGGTCTTTGCTGTATTTGTTGTATTCCTTGCACCCAACCAGTTTAATAACATACTGGCTTACTGTCACAGTCTTGCCGCCAATAGCCAGTTTCACCATAACCCGAGCGTTGTCTGGATCAACACCTTCAATCTGCAGCACATGAATGAAAGTTATGAAAAGTTATTCAGAGAAAACAAAACAAGTAGTCGTGATGATACCTCACTTCTATTTCAGGAGATAACTGCATGTCTACAAAGATGAATATGAATGGAAACACATTTCAGATCAACTCTACCTTGCCATACAGGTCTTTATGTGCCCCCGACTCCACCAGCACACAGCCACCTGGACCCATCACTAGTTCCTCTTCCTTTGCGCGCTCCTCGCCCGGCTTGGGGGGACGCTGATGTTTGTTGGGCTCCAGGTCCTTTATGGCTGAACGATCAGCTCCAAGCCCCAAACCTTTTGGACGGAGCTGGTGTTCGATTGGCTTCACGTCTCTGTAGCAGACAGGGAACAACATGAAATCAATAAACAAAAAGATGGACGTGCAGGGTGTACAGGAGGATAGAGGTGGATGCAGCTTGAGCCAAAATCTTTTGATTAAAAATGAGGCTACAAAACTGCACAAATATGGGAGAGCCTTGTTTCTCTTTATGGAAATAAAAAAGGTAAAGACAGTTTACTCTTATTATTAGAGCCTTTATACAATTGCAGTCTATAATATTAATGCAGGTTAATATACAAAGCAGCAGATTTCAAAAGTTGTAATGATAATCAGTGTAGCATAATATGGAAACTCAACACTAGTTTAAGTTCAATGTCCTCATCAGAATATGAACTTTAAATTACTTCAAATTAACATTTTCAAGGGTTGATTTAATTAGTATTCAATCTACAGTTGCAACTATCAATAATTTCATTTATCAATTAATTGTATTTTATTGATGACTTTTTATGTTAATAATAGTTGGCACATGAAATGTTAAAAATAGCAAAAAATCCACTTACTGTTTAAATGTGCGTCCAATACCTTCTGTTTTCTTCCAGCCCATCCCTTTAAGCATAGCAAGTCCATAAGCCTCAACAGGAACGCTCTCATAATCTGCCTCTGTTGACTGACAAACATAAAATATCATCTTTTTTTTTTAAATCAAGAAACATACATTAAATACTTAAATAACCAAAGAAATACAGACACAACCTGCATTGAAAATGTGTATCAGGGTTAAACAAGGTGCTTATGTAATCTTTGAGTTTTGAAACACAAAAAACTGTTAGTGCCAACTGTCAGAGAGAAGCAGTTTCTGATGTCAGTCTTAGTCAGCCTTTTGGCTCTGGGCTGTCAGACTCAAGACAGGACTGACTACAGTCACAAAGCAGCAGCCACAGCAGCCCTCATCACAGCAATGGCCCGGCTCATCTCTGTCTCCACTGAAGGCTTTCCTCCAAGGGAAGCCAGCTCTCACAGAGGAGACAGCATTAAAATGAGCTCCGGGCCACAATGACCAAGTTTCCCCAGACTCTCATGTCCTGACAGTCACATCTACAGTGATTGAGAGTGGATATGGAATGACAGTGATGAGGCAGGAGGCCTCTGATGAAAACAAACACAAAGAGATCTGATTGGTCGCCTGCATGTCTCTGGGGAGAATGTTGACGCCTGTCTGTCACCCAAGCCTTACTGTACTGACAAAGTCATCTGTACTCATACACATGCGCACAGCTGTGTATGCACACAGGGGTGTTATTCTACTCAGTTGACCGTCAGCACTTTCACACACTCAAATTTCAATCTGAGTCAAAGCATCCAGTCTACCAGACATTTTGTACATTCAGGCATTTTCATATGCTTGCTGAAATGCCTCTCTTGCAGACTGTATTGTGATCTTCAAATCTGATACCATTTAAAGAGACTAGAATGAATTAAGAGCCTGAGAGACATGCCCTCATTATCTAACTATTATACAAATGCCCTTGTGTAAGGCAGTGAACCCAAACCACCAACAGTACTGAAATAAAAACATAAAGGGAACTCCCAAGTGTAAATGTGTGTATTTATGTGAATTGTCATGTAGGCATACTTGGAAAATGACACAGTAGCAGCTGGCATTATCTAGATATAGTGTGTTTAATATAGTGCAATAAAATAATAATAATAAAAAACTTTACACTTGGGAAACTTTTGTTCATATTATTGTCATTGATTTGACACTATTCAATGAATCTAAGCTACCAGGTCTCATGTCAGGATTTCAGTTAAGACAGCAAATCATCCAATCACCTTCGCCTCTTCAATATGTTTGGATGTACTTTCTATGACTTGACTGTGCTCTCTAGTTCGTATAACACTAAAACAAACTAATGCCGAATTGTTTTCTGCTCTCATATCAGATCCTGATTTTTTCCCTGCAAGTGTTTAATCAAGACTTCATCCAAAAGATCAAATCACAAATGCACCTTTTCTGATCCAAAGACAGAGTACAGCCTCAAGCTCACATTCTTTGTTATGCCTTTCTCCTTCAGATTAGAGAGGATTTCTGTCACACAACTAGTATCCATACTTACTGATTCAGGCCGTAGATCCACCTTTACATGGTCTCCATCTTCAAAGCCATCGGGCACTTTGTTTTGCATCAGCAGGGGGATGCTGAGGTCCAGGTTTCTTTCTGACTGAGCGCCACTCTGCCACTGTTCAAGTTGCCTCCGGGAGTCTACAAGCACGAATTGGGGATGTATAATGGGGTTTGTATGAGACCCTCAGCCCAGCAGGCATAAACACACACAAAACCATACATGTACACACCTTCAATAAGTTCTTTGACAGCCTGAGAATTCACAGAGTCACTGTCTTGGGTTGTTTCTTGTCTTTTGTGCCCAGTCCTCTCGTTCTGGCCCGATTGGTCTGGTTTGTGCCAGCGGTTCTTCTGGATCAGAGGGATGATGAGCTCTTTGGGCTTCTCAGATGGTTTTGAACTGCACCACAGAAAATGTTAGCGAGCTAGCAGGCAAAACAATATTAACTTAACGTTAGTGTTTTAAATAAGCTATATACCTACGTTGCCTAGATAATGTACACTTACTTCACATGTGTTCACAACATTTAATCATCTAATTGATAGTCGCTAGCTAGCTATGTCTGCATGGAAACGTAACCGTTACGCTAATGCTATCATATGTTAGCATTAGCAGACGAAGCCTACCTTTGTAGTTCATTTCTGTCAATTCCCGTCAAATAATCTCTGTCATCTTTCTTGACCAAAGCGTCCCCAGTCGAAGGTTTAAATTTGCTGACTGTTTTAGTAAAGCCAAACGACACGGCCGCATTTTTTCTCTCTCCTTGGTCCCCAGAAGCAACAGACTCTGTAGCACCTGTATCTTCTCCGAACGACGCCATTATTGTTTGTAACCCATAGAAGTAGCAGAAAGGAATTATAGTAGTTGTAGTTTAATTTCACGATACTTGTTTCGTTTTGGTCAGCGTTAAGTACTGCAATTCCCATCATGCACCACAATTAAAGGCACAGCCACCCGTTAGCACAGCGATTTAAACGAGGTTTTGTCGCTTATGCACAACTACATTCGATTATAATCCACAGAGAAGAGAGAAAACGAGGTAGAAAACAGTTTGCATACCGTTTGAATATATTTACAAATAAAAGACAACAATATGTGTGTCTTTGATAATTAATGAAATAAAACGTTGTGGATAAAATTTTCAAAACAGTCAGTGCAATGTGGTAGTTCTATTACATCTAATATTTACATTTTCTGATCACTTTACATTTGTTGCGCATTGTATTCCATTTTAAATTTCATTAATTTCCTTTTGGCACAATTTTATGGGCCTACTATTTTTAAAATAATTCAGTAGAAATTACTAAATGGGAATTATTAGTGTGTTCAAGCTTATATGTGTTATATACACATTACTAACTACAGAGGGCCAATTTTCCTCATTAAAAGCCCATTAAAGTTTTATCTAAACTTAATTCACAGCCTTATAAACTTAAGATTTGTTACAGTAACCAAAAGGTAAAAAATAGGTTTGACAAACCACGTTTTAATGTGGTTATCACGCCTTTAAATGCTGGTTCTGGTTCAGAGTCGTAAGCGAAAAGTATGCTGCTGATGCAGGTACACACACACTGGGAATAATAAGGGGCGGTACTTTTAACTCTTTTATTCCCTCCCCTCTGTTCTCCTTAACTTCACAAGAAAAACCTCTCTTTTGCCTTTTTCATCATTGTGTCTTTCCTTCAAAAGTGCCTTTTGGGAGCACGACCATCAGCCTGATCACACTTTCAACCGGACAGCCTTTTTTTAATCGAAACTAATCTTCGGGAATTGACGCTCCGCGCCCTGTTTGCACCGCGCCTGCAGTTCAATGACACCTCCAACCGGTCAAACGCGCATTACCGACGTTTGTCTTTCAGCTTACTGTAACAGAATCAACCAACACATGTGTCCGTAAGTAATTATCCTGCACGATCTGCAAAACGAGGACTAGAAGGAAGGACTGGACAAGGAGAAAGCGAACATGAAGGTAAGAAATTGCTCCTAGTAATTAAAGTCCAGCACTTATTATTCAAACACTCCTCACGAGTTAACATTTTAAACATGGCATTTATCCACCATCCACGTTGTTTTGCCTATAGTAGAACAGCCGCTGCTAAATGTGTTTGCCCGATTGCCCGATTGCATGTGTGTGTGTGCGTGCATATGTGTTTGTGTGCATGCATGTGTGTGTCTGCGTGTGTGCATGCTTTGCATATGTGTGTGTGCATGCATGCGTGTGTGTGTGTGTGTGTGTGCATGTGTGTGTAGTCTCCCTCTCTCTCCTCTCTCTCTTCTCGCTCTCCTCTCTACAAGATCACCACAGCTCTCAGAGCATCACTGTCCAAATATCCCGTCAGCCGTGCACATCGCCTCTGACTTTCTCTGGGATACGGTGGTACCATATACTCATCACTGATTTTTCTTCACACACACCAGGGCTGCAGCTTTTTTTTGAGCCAAAGCAATTTATTTAAAGTACAAGCTGGTTGAGAACCTCAGTCGGGTCAATGTATATAGACGCGTTCAAACGGATCCTCTTTGAAAGGCTGAACTGCTTGAAAAGAATGTGTGTGTGTCAGCGCCAGGGCAGGTCAGTATTTTCCCTAAATATGAGAAATTTGAGAATGTGTTGTGTGTAACCCAAGTGTGTGTGTGAGAAAGAGAGGGTGAGTATGTGAGAGTGTGTGTGCATATAAACTAGTCAGTGATAGAGTGCGCGTGTAAGAGAGAGTGAAGGATGTGGGTTTGAGATGATGGTGGCAGATCTCAGGGATAAGAGTCATTTTGACAGATGAAGTTTACATTTGTTAACAGCAGGTAGAGTGTGTGTGTGTGTGTGTGTGCGTGTGCATATGAACTCATAATTAGGTTTGAAAAGTTTGTTGAGACATTTTTTGTAAATCTATGATGTTTTTTTTTTTACTTTTTCAGAATTTGCCTTTTGAAGTGTAAAGAGAAGCCCATGTTTGTTGCACCTGTGCCCATTTTGCCATAAGAAATAGACTGACTTTCGAAATGTACTGTAGTTCATGGCCAAATGTGTGTGCATGCATGTGTGTAGGATTGTGTACAATTGCCTGGCAGCTCTATGTGTGTGTGTGTGTTGTTGCTGTTTGTTTAGGGTGTGTCCCTGCTCGATATAGGGAGCTTGTTTGCAACTGATGGATGTGTGACCCTGACTCAATAATGTGCATTGCTTTGGGTTTGGAGAGCAGTCAAGGTTATGCTGTTGTTATGAATCATTAATTTGTAGGAGAGGAGAAGGAGAGACATGTGGTGTTTGACTGTCCACACATGCTCCCATGCTGCTCTGGTCCACCCACTGTTTGTTTTTCCTCAGTCTCACGTATGAGCCCAGCACCTGTTCTGCACTATAACTAAGCAAAGCCTTTTGGATTTATACTACATTTGTCTTCCTTTGATTCCAGTGCTCAGCCCAAGTTTGAACTGCCAACGAGTGGAAATGCATGTCGACATGTAAACATGACTCCGCTCTCACTGCTAACAAGAGAGGAGGCTGAAGTGAGGTGCATTTCTCCTCTGTCGTAGTAATGCACGTCGTCTGGGAGTTGTTGATTGTCTAATTATGTACCTCCTGTGTCCTTCGGCATCATGCATATTCATGCTGCTGTTTTAAGGTGTGCTGGAAACAAAGTATGCGTGTGTGTGTGTGTGTGTGTGTAGTTTGGGGGGTTGTGTGTGCAAGACAGTTTACCCTTGACAGGGCAGGGCTACGCAGGCATATTCTCCCATCTGTGGTCCAAACCTTTGCTCCCAGCCACTACATTTGGATTCTGCCGTTGTAGCCTGCTCTATTCTTAGTTCTCAACAGTTCATGTGGAGTCTGATATGAAATTTCAACAACAAAAACAACAACATTCCCATGCTGGAACTAAACAGCTTGTGCCCCTGCCTATATTCAATGAGATTCAATTTGGATTGGATAAGCCGCTGTTAAGTGGTTAGACTTGGACTGAGGTGGCAAATCAATAACTAATCAATGATAGTGTGTGGTGTTACGATTTACACAGTGCCATATTTGAAATGTCAAGAAGGCAATGAATCCATGTATCCTTGAGTCAGATCTGAGTTGGACAACTGGGATCAATATCAGGTGGTGAGACAGGCAGCAGGAGCAGGCGAGGGTCACCTTCACCCATCCCTACTGAATCAGCAGTATCTCTCTCTTACACACACACTCTCACACATACACACACACACACACTCGAAGGCCTGCTTAGGTTACCAAACTGCGACCTCACAAAAATGCTCATTATAGTGGACTGAACCTCCCCTCCATTTCCTTATGAATAATTCATTTTGCTATTATGATTTCAGCTATTCTTTCATAAGGTTACCGCACTCTTCTCTGTGTTGAGCCTACGATTTTATTCCACTTTCTTTCCAGGCTGGCATCGGCTCTATTTTCTGTTTTATCCTCTTTTTAATTTCCCTAATTTCTCCCTGCTTTTCCTCATTTTCTATCTCTCTTATCCATCATCTTTGCTGAGAAGCTGATCTGCTCTGTTTAATTAAACTGCTCTCTCTTCCTGATGAGAGCTCATCTCTGATCTCAGTGAGGGGTGTAATGCATCCTGGCAGACTGAGTAAGAGGACCTGTTGTTACAGCGGTATTCCTCAGAACAGCCATGTGCACAACATGCCCCACTAACGCACCCCCTGCACTGACCTTGATCCTGTGACGTTAAAGGTACCGTTTCCCCAAAGTGAATATTATTGAGCATCACTATAAGGTGTGTGTACGTGCGTGTCACTCCAATGCTCAACAATGTTTTAATCTTACACTAAGTCCCTTTGTATTCAGTCAACACAAGAGCAGCTTTAATAAAGTTACAAACTGAAATAGACTGGATTTATTGATGGCATGCAGAGAATAGCGATTGTACTTCTCATTCCAGATATTCTTATCAGCTTTTTCATGTTTGTTTTGAGTGTGTAAGAGAGGGAAATGTTTCTGTGTGTATGTGTGTGTGTACCTTCGTGTATGACAGAGGGAGATATTTTGTGTTTTTCAACCCACAAGCATTTAATCTTTTATTTTTAAATCTGCCACTGCTGTCTGTTTTGTGTTGAGCACTCCCATGCCCTAGATTTGAAAGAGAGTGAGCATCAGGGAGCTTTAGTGCACCCCTTGTTGCTTGCACAGTTTGGTGTAAGTGTTCGTTGGGAGAGGTCAGGGCACAGATGTGAGATAAGACGGAGAAGTCGGAGCCGCGAGGGCGCTCTTGTACATTTTCTGTCTGTCTGCCACTCCACCAGTCTGTTTGCTCAGATGAGTTTAAGGTCACCGGTTATTTAAGATGCCTTACTTGTCCGACCTCCACTGTCACCCATGGGAGGATGCTGTAAGATTAGAAGCAGTGTACTTCACTATAGGTTAGAATGAAGAGATGAGCTTTGTGCTTCATGGGTGTGATGGGTTCAAGTGAAGGGTTTGTTTTCGTTACCTGTCCTGCACAAGATGCCTGCTTTGCATCTAGGATAAACTCAGACAGTCCAAGATTTTCATGATGTAATTTTTGTTTTAATATCATTAGTGGAAATGCTTGAAATTTTGATGATGTTAAAGCTCAGTTTGAAGCTGTACTGTATAATCAATTAATCGTTTCAGTCATTTTTCAAGTAAAAAATGCCGAACAGCTGCAGGTTCCATGTGAGGATTTGTCATATATGATAGTTAATTGAATATCTTTGGTTTTGGACTTGTTGGATAAAATACCACATTTAAAGACAACTTATAGACTTAACAATAAATTGATTAATTAAAACTATAATCAGCAGATTAATCAATAATGAAAATAGTCAATAGTTGTAGCCCTATTTCAGCTTACAATGATATCAAGAAAGAAGTGCAACAAATCCTCACATTTGAGAAACTTGAATGAGAAAATATTTCTTAATTTTCCTTTTATGAATAACCTAAGTGATCGATTATTTCCTTTTTCAGCTCTAGTATTATTCATAGTGACCACTGTATTGATGATTGCTCTTAATGTTTATGTTAATGTGCAGAAACAATGCACAGGGTCAGTAATAACTTTATTATGCAACCATCAGTCATGCTTACTTTGATCTGGCTTATGCAGACTTATAAAGCACCTCAAGTCTTTTCACTTGTTTATTCACTGCGAGTGCTTTTAGAGAGACCAACAAATGGAGCCACTAGACATTCTGGTCACATTGTAACTGACAAAACACCCAGTCAGTCCATCAATATTCTCAGAAATTCACATTTAGGAAAGACAACTACTCACTGCCTTGAACTTTCCGTCAGCATGCATAAAATACCAAATAAGCTTACGTAAATTCATAGAGCATTCTAGCTGAGCTAATTGAACAGGATAATTTCATCAACGCAGAAGTCATTTAGAGCGGAAACTCAATGTGGACAAGAGCGAGCATGGCTCCACCAAGTCAAACCAGCAGAAGCTTTTATGACCGTAAACTGACTCATGTAGTGCAGAAAAGCTGCTCAGTGACATGAACATTTACAATTTAGACAGACTGAGAGCATCAGAGATAAATTAGAGCAACATCTCTTGGCAAAAGACGCTTTTGCAAAAGTTTCTTGCCTTTGCAGAAGTTTAACAAACTCGGCCGCGGTCAAAGCTGATTATGTCAGAGAGCGATCTACCAGCTGAGAGACGGCTTTGATGGGGATGAAGGCCGGCATCTAGATAGACATCAGGAACATGGGGAGAATCATGAGAGCTGACAGACACTGCTTTCACCACAGAGCTTCACTAATGTTATCGATGCTAGGGGAATATTAGAGTAGGTATTGAGCTGCCAAAATGAAGGTGAACACTTGTGTGGTTGATTCATTATTTTTAAGTGTTGTTTCAAATGGAAGTATATGCACCCCGGAATTCACCCTGCTGGATAAATCTGTCAAGGCAAGTGGTTGTTTCCATAGCTTTGCCAATTAAATTATTCACTTGTGTTAAATGATGTGTATTGCTACACCCTTTTTTCCTGAAGGTTTTTCAAGATGCTCTTCACCCCAATGTCAGTGCTATTCCCTCATGTCCTTGATTCGTTGCTTCAAGTTGACTTTGAATTATTGAGCTCCATGGCAAAGCTCATCTGTGTAACTTTTAATAAATTAACACCCTCGAGATCCAACCTGAAATAACTGCTTTGTTAATTTGTCGTGTAATAAAGACATTTTGTTCATGACTATGAACTGCCAGGGGTTTTTTAAACTAATCACTGGAAAGGATTTAATAGGACCTGAATTTTTTTTGCATTAGCACTGCTGCACCATAAGGTATTATTAGAGTGCAGCAATTGGGATGTTAAGTTTGTTAAGATGAAGCTTAAATTACAGTTTGACTCTCTTTCGGTGGAAAAAATAATTATTGTGGTTAATTAACTAACTGTGAATGTTCTCTGTGTAATACAAGCATGAGTCTTCTTGCAGTTCAGCACTGAAAGAAATATTTCAACCAGAAAACACTGTGTGGCGCAGCTGTTCTAACTATACACCGAGTCATAATAGCCTTGAGCATTTGCTCTATGCTGTCTGATTTAAACAAATATGGTGAGAAAATATTTAAAAAAACCCCTCTAAGAATAGCCTCGAAGTCAAGAGGATGTGTGTTTTGCCATTGACAGATTGCTGTGGTTTGAAATTACACTGGAAAGTCGGAGTTGCAAGCTGCAGAGATCCTGAGCTGGTTGCTGGTACAGAGGAAGTCAGTGTAACAGGATATGTATTGGTCAGCTCTTTCCTGACCTAAAGGTCAGAAATCCCAATTGAGCATTCTTTTTACAGGGTTGGATATCCTTGAATCCATATAGTGTGCCCTTTATATCTTATAGTTATATTGTTGGCTCTATATAATTTATCTGGAGTAATATATATGCTGTTCCTGGCTGTGCTAACAGCATGGCTCTAGGGATGTCAATGTTGGTCAGTCTACCACTTTGGTCCAGATTAAAATATATGCATAAAAAACTGTTGGATAGATTGCCATGGAATCCTTTAAAGACATTCATGGTCCCCAGACAATCAATCTTACTACCTTACGTCCCCTTGCACTACCATGAGATTGACATGGTTTTTAGTGAAATATCTCAACAACTACTGGACGGATTGCCATGACATTTGGTACAGACAAGCATGTCCCATCGTCCACCAGGATGACTTGTAATCTCTTTGGTGATCCTCTGACCTTTCATCTTGGACCATCATCTGGTCAGAAATTGTGTTTAATTTGTCTAATACTACAGAACTAATGACACTCCCTCTCCCCTCCTCAGCTTATCTTTTGCGTTATGATAATATGCTAAACTAAGATGGTGAACATGGTAAATATTATACCTGCTTAACATCAACAGTTTGCATTGTCACTGTGACCACATTAGCATGCTGACTCAAAGCATCACTGTGCCTAAGTATATCCTCATAGAGCTGCTTGCACTGAATTGTAGTCTTGTGTTCAGTTGAAACATATTGAGTGAGTAAAGAGCAAGTCATTATTTTTTCTTCTCATCAGTTTACTGTCTCACATTAGTATCTCGAAATAAAGTAGTGCAGTATCAAAGCTTAAATTGTTCTTAAAGCAAAGACACAAGGTAACATTACATTGAAAATAATGTTTATTAAAAAAGTAGCGATTACTTAATATCACCCACTGAATTGCACGACTGTCCAATCTGATGAGCCTTGATGGCAATCTTGCACTGTGTTTTAAGTGAACACAGTAAGATGAGTGTGCAGGGCCAGTATGTACACCAACGCCAACAGCAGAGCAAGAGCACGCCAGTGTCAGGGTGTGGCTGCGGCAGGACGTGTCCAGGCTTCAGCGGACCTGACAGGCTGTGGCTCATTAAACCCCCATCAGATGCAGGAGGTCAAGACAACAGCTACAGCTCGGGCGACACACTCTGCCTCCATGCGTATAGTGTAGACACATAGTGCGACTGTGTAGGCCCAACAAGACAGGATAATACCCCAGCCCAATCAGATGTTTTATTTTTAGCTTTTTAATCATTACTGCCAACTGCTGTGGAATTCTGAGAAATCTTTAGATAAAGCATGAAGAGACTAACGGCTTACAGAGATATTATTCAGGATTGATGCACACGGGAATATATTGTATATGATTAGACGGGAAAAGTCGATGCTTCAGTTTTCATTCTCTTCTCACGAAACACTTAATGCAAGTTGTATTGCTGTGTTTTCTGTGTGGGTGGATGACTGGCTGGCTTTGGGGAAGCAGGTCGAAAATGTTGCTGCAGAAGGTTTCACAGTGGGGTAGAGAGGGAGAGGGACTGGGGGCACTGTTTAGCAAAGGATGAAGTGATAAGCATAATTTCAGGTTGAAACATGCAGGCGGAGACGGCATGTCTTGTTTGATTGTGTTTTGTTCAAATGTGCTAGAACAACTGTGGCAGCCGTTGGCTTGGAACCAAGACTGAAATGCAAGTTGTGTGTTTTTAGGTTCTTGATGTTGTGGCAACCAGCTCAAGCATTTCCCAAAGTCTGACTCATGTCGCCTGAGCTGAAGTCCTGTAAGGTCAAACAAGTGAGTCCTACGCCAACCTCAGGCTGTGTGGTGCCTCTCGATCTCCATCTGACCTCTGTACTTTCCCTTTTTCTCTTTTCTCTCAGGGCGTGAGACAAAAACACAAACAATGCATATGTATTTCATAGTTGCACATTTAATTTTCTGCTTTTTATTGTCTAATCTCTCTCTTTACTCTCTGCCTCCCTCCTTCTCACTTGACTGCCTCTCTACTGTATATACAAAAACACCAGGGACCCCCTGTTTTGGCCTAGTCAGTGGGAGAGAGGATGGAGGAAGAGGATCTCTGTCCAATCTGCCTGTCGAATGACCAGTCAAGTGGAAAGGATTACATATATCCTGTCTTTCTCTCATTCTTTAAAGCAGTCTCATTAAGCCTGCTGGACCAAAGGACCCATGGTGCCCCTGCTCGGCCTGGGCTTGGTGTTGTTATTGTTATCCCCACCCAGCCGATGGTCATCATAGTCACAAAGTTGCCTAAGAGGATTGGATTGGAGTGGTGATGTGTAGTTGCTAGTTAAAAGGAATCATTTGATTTTTTTGGGAAATATGTTTATTCAAATTCAAGATTTAGATGAGAAAATTGATACCGCTCTCATACCTGTTAAATATTCAGATACAGCCAGGAAACCACTCGCTTAGCTTCACATAACCTGAGGCAGTAGTGAAACAACTAACCTGACTTTGTCCAAGGTAAAAAAAATCATCTCTGAAGCCCACTGATTAAAACTGTATATATGTTATATATTGTATGGACAACAAAAGTGTGAAAATTAAAACCAAATTGGACTTTCAGGTCAATTTATGTACATAAACATAATCTTGATACAGGTTTTAAGATTGATTGATTAAGATACAGCTGAGCAGGACATTTTGAAGTTGAAAAATTAGCTTCTCTGTTCTCAGTTCTCTCTGATCAGGTATTGATGCTTATCAAGCTCATGGAAAAATTAAAAATATTTCCCAAAATGTCAAACTATTATTTGATGCTGAGCTTTCTCTGTTGCATAAGCTACATGTTTGTCTTTTGGGCTCTGATTCCCTACCCTATGTATCTCTGTTGTCCTGTGTGTCAAGGTGACAATGCTGCTCTGATAATGTCAGAAGAACAATGTCCGCTCTCTTTGGACATCGCAGCTGTCAAGTTACTGTCGACTCAAACAAATCTTCACCATGTCAGCTACATCCTCAGCCCCCCACACACAGCTGCTCCCCAAGAAACATGTTGCAGCAAAACACGTTATTTTCAATACAGCTTTCCCTTAAGACTTGTTGCCTTAGCTGCAACTATAGCTGCCATTAGTACACAAAACATGTCATTACATACTGCGACTGAGCAGACAATAGGAGAATCTGTCCTGGAGAATACAATTTGCAAACAAACATCAATGATTTAGTGTCCTGAAAAATCTCTAAAAAATCTATATTTGTGTGAAAGCATCACTGTAGATACAGAAATGATGCTGAGTGCTCCGGTGTTTGACTGCAGCTACAGGTTCTCAGCTTGCCCGTCTACATGTGCACATTCAATGACCCGTACCTTCATCGAACAGAAACTAGAATTTCCCATGTGACTGAAGATGTGCTGGAATGTGCACTAACTCCTATCCTGTGTGTTTACATGCAAACATAACGTCAGCCTGCAGCAAATGCACTGAACATGAGGGAATGTCTTTATGTCTTTTGCTTGGACTGTGCTGTAGTGTGTTTGCATAAAACAAAGACACAGTTCCCATGTTGTACTATTCCTGATTTTCAAGCTGACATGCTCTCAGAGAAAATATCCTAACCTATGAAGCTGGAATTATTCATGACCTTCACGCATTCTGATGTGAAACACTGCAACTCCCCCGACCTCAGGCATCGACAACTGACAAAGGTTAAATAACAAAACAACCTTCTGCTTGAAGTCACAGGATCTTTCCCAAGCTTGTTATGTAATTGACACTTTCATTCTCGTCTCACACCTTCTGCTCACCCTCCAATCCTGTTTCCTTTCCTATCCAGCTCATTTGCCATGTCTAAGACAGCGGTGAAGAAGCTGCACTGGCGTTCCAAGGTGCAGGACAGCTTCGTCCCCTTGCTGGGCTCGTCGGGGGAGCTGGGCATTGCCATTGGTGGAGGAGCAGATTATGGAGAGTTTCCTTTTGTCACGTCGGCTCCGGGTGGCGGACTCACAGTTGGCGATATCATCCTAGAGATTGGGGGAACACCAGTATTAGGGATGACATTAGGAGATATTCGTGGTGTCCTCAACTCCTGCCCCCATCCCATCCGCATCAAAACTGTGTCACCAGGTATGACTCGACACGATAAATCACCTCCTGTAGTCTGCAGCTCATTGTTTTGATAGATGTGCAAAAAATCACCACTCAATCAAAGTGTGAACTGCAAGGTCTTTATGTATTACACATTGCCCATAATAATGCGTTCAATCTTTAATTCTCTGCCTAACAATACAGATAGTTTGACTTATTGCTGTTCATGTTGCACACCATTGCACTTACTTCATCAGACTACGCCCAAAATATCTGTTGCACTGGCGTACAAGCTGTCATCCACAATAATCTTGCTCAATAACCCCCCTCTGACTCTCACAAGCCAAATCTGCAGCCCGTAGCATTCTGATCCTGATTTGCACTTGTCAATTACTCTGGATTGTCAAGGCAATCGGTCAATATGTGGGTAGGGGGTCAAAATTGCTGATGACACATGACAGGAGCGTGGCGACATAGTTGTCTATCACCACCGAGGGGCCTTGATGTTTAGAACAGGGGGCTGGGGTAACGGATGTCTTTGTTGGCCTGAACAGAGCAATATGTCACTGGAGTGTCACCTGACTGCGGCTGTAAATGGGGACCTTTGCTCCCAGTCCCTCTGCTGCTGGTAGATCCATTATCATTTCTGAAGTCTGCCTGGTCCTCTCTAGGCAGCTTGACTGCTTGTAGTAGGGACAGTGATGGATGAGCTGATGCGACAGGAGCTGTACCACACCTCCTCCTACTCCTTCTCCTACTACAACTCCCTCTGGTCCAGCCCTCAAATACAGGGCACCAGGCTACATTCCTAAGAGGCAGGCAGCAGTTTAAAGGTTTTAGCTCTATTACTGATGCTCTGTGGGCAAAAAGAAAGACTAGTGGCACAATCTATCCATCAAATGTTCAGAAATGGAAAGTTTTCTTCATTGCTTTCTGACAGCATAGCCTTAGTATAGTAGCTCTTTTATGTATAGCTGTCAACCTCGACATGGTAGCCAATATGTGGTATGTTTGCACAAGGTACAAGAGATCGACTCATTCTGATATTGAGGTCTGAATCTGGCTCTTCAACAGACAAAATAGCAGCTGTTTCATAACACAATGAACCAAAGCCCATTATTTCTCCCAAAAGGCAGCTGGCTAGATTAATTTCCCTTTACAGGCAGCAGCCATATGCAGCCAGTCATATGTACATGCACTTGACTGCCTCTACTAATAAAGTTATACCACTGTGACATTTTTTAATAGCACACAGCAAATTCAGTCAGCTGAATTGGGCGGAACCACTGTAACAGACGGTGGGGGCGACAGGGGGGCGGATAGCTGGGCGGCAGCCTGCAGGAGAAGCACCGACAGAGCGGTCGTCTGTCAGAGTGACAAGCTGGAGATGCTCTCCGCCAATCCATAACAGCTAGTGACCTGTCATCAGAGGCCGTAAAGCACTCGAGATGATATTAAGAGATCAGGGAGAGGAAAGTGAGCCTAGATGATCAGCTCTACCTCCCCTGGTGACAGCTTCAGTCGTTGTTTGGAGTAATTAACCTCAGTAGGTTTTTATGTATGCATGAGGGACTCAGGAAAACATATTGTATACTCAGGATGTATGTGACGTGATATAGAGAGATCAGTAGGTGTGAATGTGAACACCTAGGTTAAAAATGATAGTGTTAAATCAAGCCTGGCAGCAGTGAAGATTAGTATTTTAAATATATTTCAAGTCTATTTGATGGGTTGCAAACAAATCTTAGAGTAAATATACATCATCAATGTTTCTGCTTACTTATCTGGTTTCTTTCTCTCTCTCTCTCTCTCTCTCTCTCTCTCTCTCTGTCTCCCTCTCTCGCTCTCTCTCCCTCTTCCTCTCTCTGCCATACTTGTATCTTTGCCCTTCCCTCAGGCTCCACATTGTGCAAGGATCTCAGATTGTACCTGAGTAAGTGCTTCACACCCGGCTCAGTGGACAGCCAACTTCAGCAGGTGATCCGAGAGAACCTCTACCTCCGTGCTGTACCTTGTAAGTCCCAATTTGTGTTTCCCCTCTTGCCTTCAACTTACTGTAGCTCTCTATATACCTTGTCTTTCTATTTCTTGTATCATTATGTCCTTTAATCTTCCTCTGTATATCTTTGTTCAGGCGCTGTCATTTGCACATACTGTGTGTCCATATTTAAGCCTAATATTAAGTTATTTTTATATATATTTTTTTTTTTTTTACCTTGCTATTAATATTAATCTATCCAGGCATACCTCTCTTAAGCTACTGACCTCATTAATTCTATGATAACACATCTCACAGTTGCCACCATGTGAATATCTTGGTGTTAATTGGTGTTTAAGCCTGCATAACTATTTCCCACACTTCCTTGTGTCAATGTAGGCAAGCAGAACTGGGGTGATTAAATGAAGTAATGAAAAAACATAGCACACTATCAGGACTAAAATAAGACTAAACTATCTTAGAGGTGGAAAATGCCACAAGTGCACTCAGTTTTGACATTTCCATTGCAATAGTCTGTATTGTAACAACATTGGCTTTATCCTCATTGGCAGTCTCTCCCTTACAATCCTCACCCCTGTGCTCCAGAGTATTATTTTGTTTGGGTGGTTGTAAAATGGTATTAAACGTGACGGTACATGTGTTTGACATGTTCTTTTTATTACTGCAGTTTTGCATGATCCCCTGAAAAAGAGGCCGGTAGTCTACTTAAGCAGTTTCATTCTGATGCTTATGAAAAAAAATGAAGCACAATGGCAGCCAAAGGCAGCTAGTTGTAGTACATCTGTTGCTATCTTAATCCTCTATAATATGACGTCAGTGGAAATGGCAAGAGGATATAGCAGCCGTGCAGTGTTCTCTGAGGAAGATCTGTGTTTTTGATGTCGTTTTCTGACTTGCGTTGATCTGATTTGCTATTATCTCCATCAGGTGGTAGCATGGAGGAGACAGACCACCTCCTGTGTCTGTAGTCTTAACCTTGCCGAGGCAGTGTGGAGTTGCTACTAATCTCTCCTTTAGTCCAGGAAGTAGGTCATGTGGGACAGTCTGCCACTGTGCCACACAACCCACTCGCTGACAGAGGAAGGCATAAGTCAAACCTCCCAGGATAGCACAAGAAAGACTGTCTCTCTTAGTATACAACATGCATGCTTATATTATACTGTAATTGTAGATGTATTCATATCAAGATTTGTCATTACTTAGCCTTGAATGTATGCATCCTGTTATCTATAAGCAGCTGCTCAGGGAGTGAATTGTCCAAAAAATAGTAGTGCTTTTATCCATTTTAGAAAATGGATAAAGAGGATGGGATGGATAAAGGACTGTCATATACAAAATTAGATAAATCAGCAGTTTGATGTTTGGTCAGGGAGGGTTGTAGACATTGTTTTAAAAAATTGTATTTATTGGCAAAATATTCCAATATAGTACATAAAACAGTCCTACCTTCCCCTACCAATGAAATCAAACTTTTAAAACAACTTCCCCTCTCTGAGTACTTTCTTTTAGTGACAACAAGGCAGGCTCAGCCCCCGGGTGTGTAATCCTCTGATCTGCTGGAGACGACACAGTAAGATGCTGTTGTTGTCGTGCCAACACCAGCACACGCATGCTATCCTGATCGGAAACCATCACATCTTATTTCAGACCACTTGAAGATAAATAGAAGGAGAATTTTCTTCCTTTTGTTGTTTTTCCATCGAGGCGGCAGCTCTGCTTGATGTAACAGGAACTTAAAGCTGAGGAGTTTTCATCAGTGGCTCATTGTGGCCCCCTTCAGGACCATACGTATGTTCCTCCTTTTTCAGTAGACTCTTTGCTGTTATTGTGTTGATAATTAAAAATCTGAATTACCTTAGGTAAAGATTAATTAGCTCATGAAGCATACTTCAATTTTTAATTGCGTTTTGCTGTAATGAAGCAAATATACTATGAGGCCACAGATTTGGATTTTTTTCATTTGGATGCTATTTCTTCTTCTGAAACTGTGGCTTAGCACTGCTGTGCTATTTAAAGAGTATCTCAATCCCCGAATCCTTTTGATGAGACAATATTCTCTGATGTTGGAGCTGGCACTGATGCAAGAAATATCATTACAAAGGCTCAGTCAGAAGGGCAGTGCATAAAAATGGAAATGAATGACAGAATCAAGTAAATGCAGGCTACTGTATCAATAATCTAGAGTGGGGAATTAAATTAAAAGCAAATGTCTGTCAGTGCCAACTTGGAGGAGGGGCTGACTGCAGTCTAATGGCTCTGTTTGCTCATATTGAAGCAGACAGGATGTTTACTGTGTAGCCTTTGGGGAGCAGGTAAATGTGTAGACAAACAACAGTATATTGTATGTCCAGTCCAGCAAAACAAACCATTTTATATAACACAGCTTTCTATTTCATGAGTAGGAAAATGATCCTTTTTTCCTAATTTATACCGTTTTATTCTTTGTGCTGCTTTTGCAGACCTAAATGTACCCTCCTGAACTTTCCCATCCATATTTGTATAATCGCACTAACCATTTTCACATATGCCCTTGGATGATTCAGAGCCAATGTCATAGTTTCAAGACTGGCTGTGTGTCTCTCTCTCTCCCTCCACAAAAGACTTTTCTAATTGTCTTCAGAGTGAGTCAGAGATAAGAAACATCATCATTTAGTTATTCTAATATGCTCGCTCCAGCATTGTCAGGCAGACCGTCTGCGGCCTTTTCAACTGTAGGATTCATTGTTAGCTATTTGTGTGCAATGATCATGACAGACAGCTCTCTCTGGGTGTTGATACAGAGTTCTGTGTAATTACCTCTTGAATCCCTATCTCACCCCTCTCCCAGGGGATCAGTGTGCGGCGCCTGCAGGGACAGGCGGGGAAGAAGAAGATGTCAATAATCCATCCTGTCCCCCCGTTGACATGTCATATATATTTCCTAGGAGGGTGCATAGATAATGAATCCCTGCCTCAAACCATATCAGCTGGAGAGATACTGTGTGTCCTGAAGGGAGGAGAAGAATTAGACACACGTCAGATGTCATCAGGAGATTTGCTATCAGATCTTTAATTAGACACAGAAACCACCAATTTTGTTTTAACTGTATCTAAGCTTAAACTTGGGGTGAAGGCACACATGGGTTATCAGTTAATATTTGTAGTTTTTGGTGACCAGAGGTGCAAACGCAACCCTGGTGCAGTGTGAAGCATCGTGGAAAAAAGGCTGGACTGATTGTATATATATTGAATATATTATACAGTATTAGCAGGTAGAGCTGGATAGAGCTATAATGATGGCCAATCAGCCCTTCTCATCCCCTTTAAAAGCACCAGACAGTTTCCTAATGAGCTGTGAAGTCGGGGTCAAACCCCTCTGGAGAAATATGTCTCTTTTCTGGGAAGCATGAGGCCCAACATAGGAAACTCAACTGGAGCTGAAACGATTAGTTAGTCAGTTTGATTAGTTGTTCAACAAAAAATCAGTCAGCAACACTTTTGATAATCAATTGTGTTTGTGTCATTATTTAAGCAAAAATATCCTTCCAGTGATTCCAGTTTCCAGCAAAATTGTGATGGGCATTTTTCACTATTTTTTTAATTTTATAGACCTGGTGATTAATCAATTTATCAATGTTTTCCAATAATGAAAATATTTGTTAGTTGCAGCCCGTAACTCAGCACATATAACTGTTTTTTGTGATTTTTTGATAGGTCTGTGCGTATGCTTAAGACCATGAAAATTTATTTTTGCATCGACTTTTGTCAGCAAAAGTTGTCAAAGTAGGTGGAAATATGAAAAATGGCAATTACAGCTGCTGGCTGTAACTGCTAGCACAAAATTAGGGGCCTGTCCTCCGCCTATGTGGCTGATCAGGATACATAGTGTACAGTAAACTCACTTTGTGCTGCAGAAAGGAGAGGTCAGGCTGATGGAAATGCCTCATGCTCTCTAATGTTTGTGTGGCCAGTCCTTTATGTCTGTGTGGTTACATGTGTGAGTCAGCTATAGTGTGTATGAGTGTGCATTGTTGTTTTTTCTAGGTCTATGCGTGTGTGCGTTTGTCATTGTGGCTGGGAGAGCTGCTCCCAGGACAGCAGTGCATTAATCATGGGTTTTATAGGGTAGCTGGGTGTGACTCCCTCCTGCTGGCTCCACACTGACATCACATGTGGTCCTCCAGGAGAAGGACAGAGCTTCGTCCTCAGTTTGGGTTCAGTGTGATTATGTCTTGGGAGAAGAAAAAAGAAATTACTTGTCTCAAGGTCAGAATGGCTGCCTTGTAGTTTAATTTGCAAATTAATATTTTTCCACCAGATTTGGCTTAATGAGTAATAAGATAAATTTCACACTACATGCCTGCACATGTATTTAATGGTTAGGAGATCAAAACAGAGCAAACACTGTGATTTATCTCAGCGATTCTTTAATGATGGGATGTTTTTCCTGCCGTGGTTTGGACTCACTGCTCTCTTCCAGGCCAAGGTCAATGGGAATCAATTATGATGACAGACCATTGATCATCCAAGTGCTCCATCTTTGCAATGGTGATAGAAAGACTTTAAGACTTTCACAGTGCCTCATTAATGTTTAATTCTGTTCTTATTGATCTGTTCATAACAAAGAGGCCCTGGTAAATGCCTACCATCATCATCTTGCTCTTCATACCAAAGGGCAAATTTTGGTTTGTGAGTGGATGCTCAGTTGTAAGCTCGTAAGTGAAATGCTGTAATTAAAGAGGTATTAATTGTTATTATCAATTAATGTTCTAATAAATCTGTTCACTCCCATAAAGATTGTCTGTAGCTTTAGATACAACCAGAATAGATCCATCAGGACATCACCTTATATGTAATTTGTCAAACTACTATAATGCTCTGACTATTTATAGTTTGCTGATTTGTTGTTTTGTTTAAACACCGAACTCTGGATTTATGACCCCCTATGAGATTAAAAGGCCTTGATTAATCGACATGTCATCCATGTTGGAGCTGGCAGTATTTCTAGCCTAATGGCTCTGATGTATGACATAATATTTCCTGTTTCCTGTCTCCCTCTCTCAGGTACAACCAGACAGCCCAGAGATGGTGAAATCTCAGGGGTAGACTACAACTTTGTCTCAATTGAAGAGTTCTTCTCCTTGGAGGAGTCAGGAGCGCTGCTTGAGAGTGGAAAGTTCAAAGGTGAAGGTGAACTACCTCAACATTTCAACTATCATAGTGCAATCGGATTCTCTTAGAAGACTGCATGGTGATTCATCATGCAGTGTAAATTGTGTAGTTTACCTGAGTGCTTTATAACACAGTTTGTACATTTTCTTTTCTCGATTACTTGTGCTCAGATGTATCTGCATTTAAATACTGGAAAATTCCACAAACATGTAATCATTTACAATTTAATGCATTGTGAAAATATATATTGCACTAAATAATAACATGGTAGATTGGTGGTAGATTATTAGCAAGTCATATAATTATATATAGTTTTAACGTACCTTAAGTATTTGCAGTGTATGTTAAAGAAATAGATATTTTGAGAAATATGTGTATTACATTAGTTACCAGAAGGAGATGTGATCTCCTTTTGATAAGTAATGTAACAACTAATATAATATTTGTTCACTTTCATTCACCGAGCCTCCCCTCCGGAGGGGGCCCACCTCCCACTTTGAGAACCTCTGCCTTAGTTTAGGGGACAGGAGGAAACTGCTAGTCTAGCTTCTTTCAAAGGTAACAAAATCTGCCTACCAGCACTTCTAAAGCTCAATAATTGTTAAATCTTCTTTGTTTCACATGTACAAAAATTGAGCGGTAAAGTTGTAGTTTTACGGGGGATTACATGTGGAAGATATAGCATGTCAATTAGTGAGCTTTAGAGGTGATGGCAGGCAGTATTTGTTACCTTTAGAAAGAGCCAGGCTAACTGTTTCACTCTTTGTTTTTGTGCAAAGTTAACTGTCTGCTGACTGTAGCCTCATGCTTGCTGTACAAACATGAGAGTGATATCAATGTTCTCATTTGACTGGCAAGAAAGTGTATTTCCCAAAATAACAATCTGTTCCCTTAAAGAACATTTTCTCCTTCTTTTTCATATTCTCATCGTGTTCCCTGCCAATAAATGAACATTTATTGACAGTTTTTTGTTGTGATAAATGAGATTGACATGTTTCATAATAAGACTGTCGAAAAACCTTCTATCTATGCATATTAATGCCATCAGGTGTTGCTCAGCTCGTATCTCCCCTCTCATAGACTCCTCCCCTTGTGAGGGTCAGAGTGCTGCCTCTGATTAAAAGCCTCCATACATTAGCATCCATAATTTATAAGACTTTAATGGGAGCAATAAATGTCGTCCTCACTTGCCTTACATGTGACATTGACAGACACATCTCTACGGCAAAGCAATCAGGAGTTTCAGCAGCATTGTGCGTGCCGTAGCCTGCAGAAACTGCAGCAAATGGTGACGGCTGGTGACCTTGATGTTGAGTTCACTAATCTAATGTTTCCCCTCAACCCATTTGGATCTCCATGAGCCAAATGGAGGGCTGGAGGTAATTGAATTTCTTCTTTAGCAGCTGGAGCAGATGGTTAGAACTAAGAATGTAGAGCATATACAGTAGATTATCTCAGGTGGTACATGATGCACATACAGACACGTAGTATGTGCTGTATGTGTGCATAAGGACATGAACCCATTCTGTTACTGAATATCTGCATATGAAATCTTTTATTTAGCAACTCTAGCAGCTTTTGAGCAAACATACACTTTGCTCAGTTTTTGCAGTTTAACATGTACTTTGCATTTCCATTTCTAAAGGCAAGACGCCTTTCTCCTGCCCTTCTGTGTCTCAGGGAATTACTACGGCACACCTCGACCCGTTCACATCAGCACAGAGAGCCCCCCCATCACGTATCAGGAACATCGCAACCTGCTCAGAAACTTCCGCACACGCAGCAAATCGCTCAGCAACCTGGAGAAGGCTGCAGAGGACGGTGAGAACAGCGGGGACGACTCAGGCCTGTCAGGCAAGTAAACCTGTTCTATATGACAGCATGTGTGTGCAAGGTCATTAATGTAAATCTGAAGGAATAACCAAGAGGTAATCAGCTGTAATAGTATCTTAAGTGGAGAATTACACAGTTATCAGGGCTCTATTTTATAGCTTTTCAACCAAATCGACTGTAGAGAAGCCCTGCACAGTAGCCAGCAGCTAAATACTGCATTGTCCCCCTATCTATAGCTCCAGTCTCTGATACCCAAATTAATCAATCATTACCACGATTAGTATGCCCTAAACTCTCAGTGGGGCTGTGGCCTCATCGATTGCTGGATCACCTCCAAAGGAAGGTCGGGCTGCCTTAGGTCGAGCAGGCAAGGAAGGAAACAGATAGGCAAGCATGCACACAGGGAGGTGAGGGAAAAACCTGAGGAGGTCACGTGAGAAGGTAGCAGAAAGTGTTTAAATTCATCCAACACAGGAAAAGCCAACACACAGTGATTTTTTTTTTCCTGTCACCAGGCTCAAATGTTTTCTATGTTACTGTAGCTGTGATGGATGACTCATAGTACCAGACATGGTTTATTATGTTAAACAGAAGGCTCGAAAGGCTTATTAATCACCAGTGGTGGAAGAAGTGTTCGCATCCTTTATTCAAGAAAAAGTACCAATACAACAGTGGAAAAATGCTCCATTATATTAAAAAGTCCTGCACTCAAAATCAAGTGAAAGCAGTCAGTTTGTAGAAAATGTTCAGTGGCCCCGAACCTAGGGGTCAAGTTCTGCCATAAAATGTATATTCATTTTGTATAATGCATAGTGTTTTCTAAGTTTATGATATGTTGTTTTTTTGTGTACGATCCTAACAAAGGTACAATATTGCATAAAATGAAAGTACTCAAGTAAAGTACAAGTGCCTTAAAACTGTATTTTACCACCACTGTTAATCGCATCATCTATGCAGATAAAATCAGTTAAAGAAGAGATGGCAGCAAGAAACTAGAGCACCAGAGCTGAACAGAAGGCGAGTATGAGATTAGATGGTTAGGGTAAGGGAGCAAGGCAGCGACATAGGGTGGTGGTGGAGGCAGGTAGGGAGGCTGAGTGTTAGGAAAGGTGGAGGCAGGGAGCCAGAATGATACAGAAGATAAGAGAGAGGCAGGCAGAGTGGGAAGTGAGAAACGCAGGCAGGCAGAGATCCAGATAGTTGTGCTCCAAACAGGCAGGTAGGGCAGCAGGCAGCCCGGACTGGGGGGGGGTGAATGCAGGATACAGGCAGGATGAAGTTTGAGAGAGCCATCCAACACCCTGACCTCTGCTGAGTCATCTTCTGAAGTGATACTGTGTGGGTGGATGGGTTCGGTAGCACTTGTCGTGTGCAGCGGGACTCAGGATGCCCGTGTTATGTCCAGCGCCTCTCAGATCCATGCTGGAGCTCACGGATGAAGGACAGCTACAAGGACAGCCAGGCAGAAAAATATGCTTATTTTTCTTTTGCTAGTAGTGTGGCATGCATGGTCACATACTCTGCATCCTTAGAGGGAGGACAAAGCCGGCTGAGATGCTGATGTCAGGTCTTTTTGCAGCCCTCAGAGGAATCGTCAGCATCAGAGAAACTTTTTCACCTGCATCTGCATCTGTCAAATGACATGTAACTGTTCAAATTTCATTTCTAACCCTCTTTCTTGTCTCTGTAATTACAGGAGGCTCAGCAGGTGTCAGCAGCAGTGTCCCTCCTATCCGTCGGACCTCCCGGTCGGCCCCGGGCGTCCAGCAGCGGGGATGGTCATGCCATAGAGAATGGGTATATCGGCAGCAGAAGCGGTGCCAGGGTGAGAAGTGTGCTGCCTGATCACTGGGAGCTGGCCTTCAGTGACCCAGGAGAGTCTCACTACATAGAGTGAGTATCTACCATGTATCTACCTGTTCTTCACAAATCCGTTAAAGGAATAGTTCAATGTTTTGTGAATACACTTATTAAGCGTATGTTGCAGAGAGTTAGATGAGAAGATCAGCATCACTCTCATATCTGTTTGCTAAATATGAAGCCAGGGGATGATTAGTTTAGCTTAGCATAAAGAAACTGGAAACAGTGAGAATCAGTATGAAACAGTTAGTGTGGCACTGTCTGAAGGTAAAACCTACCAGCACATCTAAAGCTCACTGTTTGTTTAGCCTATACAAAACAACAAGTTCTGGTTTTGTGGCTATTACGTCTGGCTTCCTTTCTGCTCTGTTTCTCTCATAATGTGCTAGGGTGGACAAATGTTTAAATTTATGCAGCTTGAAATGATTGCTGCTCCACTTTATAAACGTGCAGCTAAAATAAGAGGTAAATGGGAGGAAAACAAAATCTGTAATAACATTTTCCACAGGTTTGGTGATGCAAAATGAGAGTGAACTGTAAATAACAAGACATAGATGACAGCAAAAACAAGTTGTGGTTTTGTGGCCAATGGTTCCTTTTAACCTTAATGAGTACATATGTGTACGGTTTCAGGAGTATAATAAACATAAAGTTTCCATTTTAGCAATAATAAAAATATAAATAATAATGTTTAAGTTCATGGACCATCAAATTTTATGTTACTGTTGAGCTTCAATAACCAACTCCAGCTTAACCAATAACAACATCTGGGTTATCGTTATTTCTCGAAACATGCTGAGATGAGACATTAATATTTTGAAGTTACAAATATCAGCACAGCAAGCTGTGTTATTTATCCAGTATTTACATGAAAAAATATCCGAAAGGCAAAAACACCACAAACACAGACGAAGTTCAGTGACTGAATGAGCTCTGTGTTTGTAGCCAACAGCCAGCAGTCAGCTGTCAATCAAAGTAACGTCACTCTTCATTATGTACAATTTCAGATTTAAACGAGTGTGTTATAAAAAGTTCACCCACTGTGCAGTTGTCATGTTGTGGAAAATCAGCTACAGAGACCAAAATCATTTTTGTACCAGGCTGTAAACATGTTTTCTTCTGCTGTTGAGCAGAAGTTGAACATTTTAACATGGGGGTCAAATGTAATTGACTCCCTTTTGGAGCCTGTCCCTAGTGTACATTCGAGGAACTGCAGCTTTTGGCACTTGAGTGTTGGCTTCCTTTTTCAGCACCGGAGGTTGCCGGAGGTCCAAACATATCTCTAACCTCCACAAGTTACTTTCTCTGATGCTCAACTTCAACCCAAACCTACCTGAACATCAACCAACACCAACTCTATGATACCTAACCATAACCTAGGCAGGAAAGACTATTTTTACAGGGAGGGAAACACTGTACAAATAACCTACAAATAAAGGGGGAAAGAGAACACAGGAATTTAACCCACAATAAACTGCAACTTGTCGCTCTAGCACTTTGGTTTTTGTATGGATTTAAAAACAAGATACAGCATGTTACTTACTGAGCTTTAAAGGTGCAGGTAGGCAGATTTTTTTTCCTTTTGGACAGAGCCAGTCTTTCTGCATCCCATGTTTAAAGTGTTTATGTGAAATTGTCTCCTGGCTCCAGCTTCCTTTTTAAGCGACAGATACGAGAGTGGTCACGATTCTCTTGGCAAGAAAGTGAATATAAATGTTTCCCAAAATGTCAAACCATCCTTTAAACATGCTCTTAATACAAAGTTGTCAAGACTATCAATGTCAGGCATCTCTGTTTTGAGTGTATTGAATTCTAATGCTGTCATATGATATCAAATACTGTTATGTTTCTCAAGAGGGAAGCTTTTCTTTTGTTTTTCCCCCTTTGTCTCTCCAAGTCGCAGCCCAAAGAGGACCAGCTGGCAGAGTCCTCAAGCCTCAAGCAGGGAAACCGTGTACAAAAATGAATGTGAGCCTCTTTGTTTCTTTCTTTCTTTGCCGTCTCTCTTTCTCCGGCTGCAATTATTGAAACACTGGTGACACGTTGAACTGTTGAACAGCCTAAATTAAGCTACATATTTGTAAAGAACGGAAGTAACAGACACAGCCGGCTTGTTAGAGTGAAATGAGACGGAATGGGCTTTTATCCGAACAGAGACATGCAAGTGATTAAGGCCTAAAGCTCGGAGCTGCTGGCAAAGAGCCAGACTTGCTGCTGAGGCTGGCGGGGTCGGCACGTGGACGGCATGTGACTGGCAACTTAATTTCATAATTTGGTCACGTGATTCACTGTTAAAAGGACAAGGACATAATCTAGTTTTTGATGTTTGTCTAACATGGCTGATTGCAAACTGTTAGAAACCCATCTGTTATAGTGCTATGATTCCAGCTTGTCTCAGTAAAGTGCAGTACACATCACTCGCCAGCAGAATGTGATATAATCTCCATTATGGCAAGAATTACCTGCATGTGGAAGGATTATTGTAAAATCTGGTAGAAGTGGAATCCAAACTGACACTGTCATAATGTGCTATGGAGGACAAATCTTTAAATTTACGCAGCCTGAAATGACTGTTGCTCCACTTTAGAAACAGATGGATAAAATAGTAAGTTTAAATTTGAAGAAAATAAAATCTATAATAAAATTTTCCCAGATTTGGTGACGCAAAGTAAGAATAAACTGTAGATAACAAGACCCAGATTACAGGAGTTCGGTCAGTCTAATGGATTGTGTTGCTGATTTTAAGGAGGTACTCTGTAATGGATTCTGCTTTTAATGCAATCTTTCCACCGAACACTTTTGGGTTTGTGTGCATGCATATTTATTTATACGTATTTTTTGTTAAAAGCCATCTGGAGATTGGTTTGCTCTCGCTCTCCCTTTTCCCTCACTCCTAAAACCATCAGTTCTAATCATTTAGCCAAATAAACACACAGGACAGAAGCTATTATCACTCTTCTCTTTTCCTAATATTACTCTGGTGGTAGGTTTTTTTTTTTTTAAATCCTTGCAGCCTTGAAGACTTTTATGACTTTTTCTTGGAGGTAATTATCTCATCCTCTTTCTCACCAGGGTTCACAGACCAGCCCGGGGAGCTCAGGGGTTTCCCTGTACACACACACTTGACCAAGGGCTCCAGAGGGTTTGGTTTCAATATCGTCGGGGGCAGCAGGCCAAGAGAGTTTCTCCAGGTCTACAGTGTGACTGCAAGTGGACCCTCAGCTCTCAAGACAGGTAGAAATACAATCAACCAGGGATGATTACTGCATGAGAAAGCACAATGAAATGTATTGCTAAGAAAGAGAGTGGAGGAGACACATTCTCAGACACAAATACAATACTTCCTGTTTTTTTTTTTATTAATAATAATGCAAGATTTGTCATAGCTGCAGACTACGAGTTGTAACTATGGCTGCTCAAATCTTGCAAAACAGAACATATTTTAACCAGCATCGTATTTTAACAACTTATCTCTCTAGCTCTCTGTCCCCACTCTTTGAGAGTTAGACTTCAGGAATTTTCATCTCCCACACCAAGCGTATATCAAAATCAGTCCTTAATCCTCAGGGCTAGCACAACCATAATCAAGCTATCATAACACACATATATGCAATGGTATGCTTCCACAGACACACACAAATACCCATATGGGCCGATATTACCACTTTAGGAAGCCGCAGCACAGGCTGTCTCTGCAGGGACTGATCTAGTTCATATCTGTTAATAGGCTGGTTTAGAGGGATTAGTTGGTTGGATTAGTCAGCACCCACATAAAACACACAGACAGTGTTTCATCTGCAAACAGTGTCTCAAAGTTGGGACACCGTGTGAAGCATAAAACAGAATATGATAATTTGCTTATCCTTTTTGACATATACTCAAAAACAGTACAGTAAGTAGTAGTAAGACAATGTATTGGATGTTTTGCCTCACGCAACAAAAGACTTGGAAAGTTGTGGAATGATCCAAAAATGCGTGTTTTAAACATTCCACAGGTAAACAGGTTCATTCATACAATGATTGCATTCTGTTTTTATTCATGTTTTACTCACTGTATCAACTTGTTTTGGAAATGGGGTTGTGTATTCCATATGGTGATAACGATATCTCTTTCTGTGTGCTTTCTTTTGTGCCTTAGCGGACATCCTGGTGTACATCAATGACGTTTGTGTGTTGGGAGTGTCTCACAAAGAGGTGGTAGAGATGCTCAAGTCAGTGCCTGTGGGCCACAGTGTGGATGTAGAGGTCAGAAGAGGGTATCCAATGCTCTACAACCATGACGGTTGTCCCAAGCGGCCTCCACCAAGGTTACTGGACAGCGGGGACCCCCTCCTACCACCCACCACCACTCAGCCTCAGTCTCTCCACCAACTACCTCGCCTCCCAACACCCACTCCCCAGACCCAGCACTTTAACTTTAACGGGGTCCACAGTGAAGTGAGCTACATGGAAACAGGGGTGACTCTAGACTCTAATGGAAATGCCACGTCTTTCGCCACCAGACAGCTACCCTCATACAGACGCTCCAGTATGAGCAACGCTGCCTCCTCCTCCTCCCCCGTGCGTCCTCCTCGTTCCCTGAGAAGTATAGCCAGGCTGCAGTCATTCGACCCAACGCTCGCCAGTCAGAGTGACAGTGAAGTGGTATCTGCCATTGGTTCACACAGGTAACACCTACACATTTGGCAAAAACGAGGTTCCTGCCAAGATTTCATTTAAATTTGTAAATGCCCTTTTTAAAGTATTTGATAAAAAAAATTGCATTTGATTATTGTGATTCAAAAGCGTTTTTGAATAGTATTGAATTTAAGCATAATTTGAAAGCTTACCTGTAATTTCATGTGTCATGTAGTGTTATACTGTGAATGCTTCAGTGGCAGGTGAGAAATGGTAGCAGCATGCCTTACAAGTTCGTTTGAAAAAAGTATTCAGCTGCTATTTTGTTAATCAATTAATCATTTTCAAGCAAAAATCCCAAATGTTAGATGGTTCCAGCTTCTCAGATGTGAGGATTTGGTTCTTTTTTTTTTATAACAAAAGATAGTCCGTGAAATAATTTGAGTTTTGGTTGAACAAAACAAGCAATTTTTAAACTATGAAATATACATTTTTCGACTAAATGTTTAATCAAGAAAGTAATTGGCAGATTAACTGATAATGAAAACAAATTTTAGCTGCAGCCCTAAAGATTTCAGTATCAAAATATGTGTCAAAGAAAAGGCCTAGTGAAATTATTATTGATTTAGACTTTTCCCATTCTTTTTCATCAGGGCGTCAATGATCCGTAATCACAATAACAACTCCCTCTCCACACCCCCTCATCCTCTTCGTTATGGCACGTCCAAGTCGTCTGAGAGTGACTTGTCCACCTGCACCCTATCGGGATCCCGGCTGCCCCTGCCTCAGTCACCGAGGAGGCCCTCATCCTCCCCCGGCGGGCCCCGCAGCGCTCATTCCCGCCTCTTCAGACCACAGACCTCACACCTCAGACCTCCTCCCACCCCTGACAGCCCCCACTACCATGGCTTCAATGGTCTTCATGGCAAGACCAGCCCAACTGCGAGTCCCACCAGTGTGTCCTCCCCCGGGGCCATGAGTATGGGCAGTGGAGTTGGCAGTTTAAGTGGTGGGGAGCTGGTGCCAGTGGCCTTGGCCCAGAGTGAAGGAGACAGAGGACTCGGCTTCAGCGTGACTGCTGGTGGTCCAGGAGGCAGGATGACTATAGTGAACAGAGTCTGGGACAGGAAGCAGTGCAACTCCCTGCAGCCAGGGGATGCTATTGTCAAAATCAACGGAGCGGATATCCAGAGTCTGAGCTTTGCACAGGTAGTGGAGGAACAAATGGGAGGGAAGTTAGGAGAAGTAGACAGTGGATCTCAACCTTTTTTGCTTAATATGAAAAATGTCTGCTTGGTACTTCTTTTCACAGTTTGCATGGGTTTTTGTTAGATGGGTGATTTTCCCTTCAGTTTCCCTACAGGTTCACTACAGTTCATTTGATTAATTTTTCGTGGCCTGATCAAGACAATGACAGGACCATATTTTAATAGTAATAATAATAATAATAGTAATAATAACTTTTTTGTATTGCACTTTTCAAAACCGAGTTAGAAAGTGCTTTTCATTAAACTATAATTAACGGCAAATAAAATACAGAGCATAAAAAATGTAAATCGATAAGATAAATAAATAAATACAAAGAATCAAAATTACAGAACATCAGTTAAGAAAAGCCATATGATAAAAGTGAGTTTTAAGAAGAGATTTTAAAGAGGATACTGAGTTTGCTTGTCTGAGATCATCTGGCAGGGATTTCCATAGCTGAGGGGCCCGGACAGCAAAGGCCCTGTCGCCTTTGGTAACAAGTCTCGATTTCTGAACCATAAGTCGGGCCCTGTCCGAGGCATCGGTCTGGTTTATAGGGAGTCAACAAATCACAGATAAAGGCAAGAGCCGGACCATTCAAGGCTTTGAAAACAAGCAGTAGAATCTTAAAATCAATTCTAAAACTCACAGGCAAGCAGTGAAGGGCAGCAAGGATTGGTGTAATGTGGTCCCTCCTCTTAATGAGTGTGAAAGAACTGGCAGCAGCATTTTGTACAAACTGCGATTTCACAAAAAACTAAAATTAGAGCAAAGCCTGAAAAATAAGCAGAATTTTATGTCAAAGAATTTATTTATTTTCTTCTTTTCATCTCCCTCCCCCCATATTGGGAACCACTATGTTAAAACATGCCAAATGTGCTTTAACTCAGTTTGAGAGATGAGCATCACCTTAAAAAGTGTCAAATATATCCAAGGAATGACAAAATGAGTCACAATATTATAACGTATTTCTTGACAGGTGCAAACAGTTCTCCAGGAGCACACCAAACAAGCAGAAGTCATCTTATTGGTTTACAGAGGAGGTAAATGACTCACATTTGTTATAGAGTCTGTGATTGAGTAACTGACAAACACATATTCACTGTGGCTAAATTCATCTCAGTTATTTTTTCTCTAATTATCAGGCATCTATCATTCAACCGTCTCCCCTGGCTCCATTCGAAGACTTCCTCCGCCTCTTCTCCGCCCCCCTCCTCCACCTGTTGGTTCAGACAACTCTTCTGTGCTCCCAGAAGCACTGCCTTTACCCCCCACTTCCATTAGCACACCTCCCTCCCCAGCCATGATGCGCTCCTCTCTGATCCAGAGCACCAGTTTCTTGGAGTCGATTCCAGTGACCCTGACCATGGAACCCAAAGACTGGATCAACACAGGCCTGGAGGACGAGGCGGGTGTCACAGTGCCTAATACAGGTCTGGAGAGGCAGGGTGGTGAACGAAGTCGGCCACTCCGAGGGTTTGATGTGGAGCTGAGGAGAAAGCCAGGAGAGGGCTTTGGGTTTGTCATAGCCTCTCAGGATGTAGAGAATGGCAAAGGTGAGAGCCAGCTACTGTGCAGTGACAAATCATACTGTGCAACAAGTTAAATGCTTCAAATAGAGCACATGTTTTGCTTTTTAAAACTGTATTTTTTCATCAAAGTACAACCCAAATTCCAAAACAGTTGGGTCGCTGTGTAAATAAAAACAGAATGCAGTCATTTGAAACTGTGTTTACCGACCACAGCTTCACAAAGTGTTGAACCTCTCTCCATCCTTGCTTGTGAACGACTGAGTCTTTCCAGGATGAACCTTTCATACTCAATCATGATACTATCACCTGTTACCAATGAACCTGTTTACCTGTGGAATGATCCAAACAGGTGTTTCTGGATCAGTCCACAACTTTCCCAATGTTTTGTTGCTCCTGTCCCAACCTGTTTCAAACATGTTGCTGGCATCAAATTCAAAATAAATGTATATTTTACACAAATCAATGAAGTTAACATAGTAAAACATTAAATGTTTTGCGCTTTCTACTGTTTTCAATTGAGTATATGTCAAAAGAGATTTGCAAATTATCACAATCAGTTTTATTTATTTTTGACACAGCATCCCATTTTTTTGGAATCAGGGTTGAACTGGATGAGCATTACGCAGCATTAGTTCAACTTTTCTGGCTCAGTAGAACCATTTGGTTACCTGCCCAGGGAAACAGGTTTCTTGCCCTTGCGGACTTGCGGACGTACGTACCATTAGGTAATTACAGATTAAAAAGTGGCGACCATGGCCACCTGCCACCAGATGAGTCATGATGCATCATCCACCCTTTTATTGTAAAGTTTTTTTTCCGCCAAGTTGGTTTAATTTGAATTGTTAAAGGAAATCAGTTTTGACATTCATTATTGTATACATGAGCTATAATACATGAGCTGTGAGTGTACCTGCATGCATGCAATACATCCCCCAGCAACAGGAATAGGCTGATGCTGTTATTGGGATAAATATTCAGGATCTCATGCACGACACCTAATGGACTGGCTTATTACAGGACTAGTTTGACATTTTGGGAAATATCTTATTCACTGTTCTGCTGAGAATACCATTCTCATGTCTGTACTCCAAAGATGAAAATGAGATTAAATTAGAGCAAGCAGCTGATTTACTGAGCTAATGGTGGCGACTGTAGGAAGCAGCTTCCTTGCCTCTGTCCAAATAACAAATCCCTCTACCAGCAACTCTCACTCTCAAGGCTCACTAATTAGCAAGTTAGAGCTCATTTGTTTAATTCGTACAGAAATTTGTCAGCTGGAATGTGTCCTGCGGAGCGACCTTTTGTTCAGGGTATCATCTCACTAACATCTCACTCTGTATTTCTGTCTCCTCTCTGACCTGACAGGACATTGAGGCTTGTTTATGTTCTGTCTGGGAAGTGAACACATCCTGCCCTTATTAGCTTTTAGTGTAGTGCTTATGAATAGCAGTTTAACCGTAGCATCCCCATGATGTATCACCCACTCTCCCCTTCCTTTGTCTTGTATTGGCTGTCCTCTGTTCCAGTTTTATGCAGTTCAATTTGCTTTATGGCCCCAGTGAACACACATTTATGTTTTCATGGTGAGATTAAGGTTGTAGTTGCACCTGTCTCTGCAGCACAGAGACTCTCCCTCCTTCCTGAAACCTCCATCGCCACCATGTCCTCATTCTCTCCTTCATTTCACTCCTGTCATGTCACAGAGAGAAGTCCCGTCTGTCTCTCCATATCTATATCATTTCCTCTCCCCATCTCTCTTTCTCTTCCCCTCATCAGTCTTTCTCTCCACCTCTCTCTCACTCTCTCAAGCTCCCGCCTACACTCTCCCCCTCTCTCCTCCTCACATCCCTTTACTCTGCAGTAAAAGCGTCCAGTCTGGTTTTTTCAAAAGATTAAAACTCGCCCTCTCCCTCTCTCTCTCTCTCTCTCCCCCTCTAACTCTCCCTCCCTCCGCCTCCCACCTATCTCCCTCTCTCCATTGCTCTCTGAATGCTTAAGAGAAATGCTACACCGAACATTTCCCTTGCAGAGGAGCAACAGAGGGGACAGCAAACCTGTGTTTTAGCTCCTGTTGACCGTTACATGAGAATCTCAACACCTGCAAGCTGCCTGAAACGGAATTTAGGATTTTATTTTTTTTTTTTTTTGGTTTTGTTTTTCTGCGCATGCTAATCAAAGAGCCATGCTGGAGAGACTACAGTCTGCTTTGAGAACTGTGAAGGAGTCCAAACGTAATTATTCGCTCCACTTCTCATTTCATGTTTACTAAAAGATGGGAGGGTGCTGCTGTGGTGCAGTGTTTCACGTTTGCCTTTGTGCATGAGCTAGAGGGTGTTTCTGTGTTGCACACTAAAGTTTGCTCGGTCAGACGTGTTGACTTTGGCAGAATGAAAGTTAGATCCACAGGCTCACATGTGCTACATGTCAGATAGTATGTAGATCAGTATGTATCAGGGTTCAGCATTTTTACAGTTATACTGAAAGATGATTGCAGCAATAACAACAGATGAAAAGGAGTTTAATGTTTTTAACCCAGTCAGGCTTAAAGCAGCACAACATGATGTGGTAATGATCTGTGCAATAAAGTCATGTAGTTCAGCATGAACTAACCTGCACACACATAACTGTATGCCATATGATCCTGCTAAAGATCAACAGTGATCTTTCCAGCCTCCAACATGCACTAAGCATCTGCAGGCTGCTGTGGGGATGTCTGCACCGGCTGATGCATCTGGGCTGCAGAGGGGGATTTTACGATGGCAGGGAGGGGGGCTGCTACCACTCCTGAGCGGTGATCAGTGCAACGCGTCAGAGGCTGGCTGCTGGGCATACCGCAGTGGGATTACTCTGGACAGGAGAACATGGAGAGCCAGAGGAAAAGACACTAATATAAAGCAGTCCATTTGGATGCATCTGTGTGTAGTTTAAGCGTGTGTGTGTGTGGCTGAGTACATCTGTCCCAATCCCTCTGCGTGTGAGTCACTGTGTATGTGTGTGTGGTGTTGTACATTGTGTGTGTGCACAATGGTGTTGTGTGCGTGTGAGCATGGTTGTTGCATGTGTATTCATGTATTTGGCAACTGTTGATGTCAGACCGATGTATTATGCATGATAAGAAGACTATTTGCAAAGCTGCCTTGGCTTTGATTTGACCTGATTGCCATTTCTGCCTGGGTCACCCAGATTAGGCCCAGATTGGAGATGTGTCTCTGGACTGTGAATTATAGGCTCTACCTTTTAGCGGGATCATCATTCCATTGTGACAAACACTTCATCTCGTATTATTAGCTGCCAAAATGATCATTTTAAGCTGTTAACAATCATGTCATTCTGCCCTATAAGACAATTTAAACATGCTATTTTTATCCTGGAGGGATATACACTGACTATGGACCTCAGCTGAATGAGTCTCAAAATGTTTGTGCTGCCTGATGGGTTACATAAGGCCGTTGGCAAGACTCTAGAGGGGCCAGCTGTCACCAAAGCACAACATACCCTCAAAGAGGGGTCAGAGAGAGAGAGTAATAGGGAGTACACTAAGACACAGAAAGAGGAACAGAAGATAGAATTAGAAATCTAAGCAGACAGAGACAGACTGTCCAGCTAAAAACTGTAAGATGCTTTTTAGTTGGGGCAGGAGATTAATGGAAGCAAATGTATTTTTAGGCTGCCGTAGACTTTTCTTATCAACCTCAGACACTGACCAGAGTTAAGCTTAATTGTGAGTGATCTCTTTGTACAAAAGATAAGTGAAACTGAGTTCTTGATACATGAAGTTAATTGTCCTACCACACTTCATTTCAGAGGTCAGTTGAATCGAACAAATAGATGGGAACACTTGCACATCATCTGTGACCTCAGCTGCACTCGTCTGTGTATAATAGCTTTCTAGAAGTGATAATGTGCTAGGAGACGATGGACAACATTTTCCCACACAGAGGAGAAAGACATTTTGTGATACCAGCAAGATGAGCAAAATATTGCTGCGTGTGTTTTTCTGTGTGTTTTTTATTCTAGTGGCATAGCTTCTAATGTGGACAGACTGCAGGTTTGTGGATCTTAGAGGAGCTCAGCATAAGAATCACTGACACTGTATAAATATCCAAAGCCTGTTGTTATGCGCAGTTTGACAGATTCAGGACAGGAAAATATTGCTGGAAAGCTTGTGTTCCATGACAGTTTGTTCTTGAGGAAGAAGACAAATCATTGAACAGCGAAAAACAGCTCCCGGTGTGTCAGTGGATGGAGAGAAAGGTTGATAGATAGGAAGATGAAGGAGAAGAGGAGACAGTTTCAAGGAGACAGTGGGGGAGGTGTAAAGAAAGGCTTCTGTGGGAAGTAATTTATAAAGTAAACCCTGCCAAAAATGATCCAAAGCTTAATTACAGCTTGTTTTAGGGATTTTGGCAAGCCACTGGTGAAATAAATCTTCCAGCTTTAAAATGATTTGACCCCACTTATTACTCACTGCCATTCGTTAAAAGGAAAGTTTGGGTGCCTGATGAGGTTTCGCGTTCCAGCTACAACTCTACTCGTATATGAACTACTCAACAAGTAATCAAGCAACAGGTCATTTGAGGTAGTTGTAACTGTTGAATGTTTTCTGGCCCCTCTTCAGCTGCTTCACTTCTCCCTCACCGGTTTGTGACGGTCCGTCGAGGCAGCCCAGCGGCCAAGAGCGGTCAGATCCGGCCCGGAGATCGATTAGAGGCCGTGGAGGGACGCTCAGTGGTGACCCTGCCTCATCGGGAGCTCGCTCAGATCCTTCGTCGAGCGGGAAACACTCTACGCCTCACTATTATCCCCCGTCCCAGCACCTGTTAGTATATACATGAGTATTCATGCAACACACACACAAATATACAGCCTGGGTCTTAATTCATTATCTGACTTCAATCATCATCTTTTTCAGATTCTTCAAGCCTTTCAGAAACCACTGAGTATGAGCCTGGTCACAGAAGCAAAAAGGGTCAGAGGTCGCGTCCAAAGGTGAGGGCAGCACTGTAATTAATAATGTGTGCCTCATGGTGGACTTTACTGTAGCTCAGGGGTTTTCACCCCCTCACCCTCTCTTAGTTTACATCTTAGTTTTGCTTAATTCCTGGATGCCTATAGGATCACGATTATGTTAATTGATTGATTGACACTCAACAATTAAGCCAAGATAGCATAATATTGCTGTTTGACATCATTTCAAACTGCACCAAATACATAAAAATAATCTGTCCTAAGACATTTATTCAATTCTCTCGGAAAGTGAGAAAAATAGTAAAAAAAAAAAACTAAAATCTCTGAACTATCTCTTTAACCAAATTACACACATTTAGGTTATTCTGTGTGATCTTCTTCTGATAACTAATGCAATAACTAATGTAATATTTGTTCACCGAGCCTCCCCTGAATCCTTCCTAGGGAGGCCCGCCTTGTCACAGCTCTGCCAGCCACAGTTCTGTCTGTCTGTCTCAGTTCTGTCTCTCTCAGTTCTGTCTGTCTTAGTTCTGTCTGCCATAGTTCTACATTCCACGCCTCCCACTTTGAGAACCTCTGCAGTAGCACATCTCATCCACTGCCAGTGTACAATATTTCCCGCAGTGGTGATTATCAGTCCTCTTTCTTACTCATTCTGCACTTGTCTCTCAGCGTGACTCCAGATATTACAGTGTAGACCTGGATCGTGGCCCCTCAGGCTTTGGCTTCAGCCTCCGAGGGGGCAGCGAGTACAACATGGGCCTCTACGTCCTGGCACTGATGGAGGGGGGCCCGGCCTCACGAAGCCAAAAAATGCAGGTATGTCTGTTCGCTGTGTGCATTTCACAATTTGTCTATACTACTTTTTATACTCTTTTGCTGTAAAGTGTTTACTGTATATCTGTATTATACTCTCTGTATGCATGTGCTGTTGTATGTATGCATGAGCAGTTGTTCACTTGCTTAAACTTTTCATTTGAGTCATTCACAGCAAATATTGTGGGTTGATTAGTAACAGGACACTTGTAATGGCATACTATGTACTTTACTCGTGCTATGGTTACAGTCTATTTTCTTTCATTTGCAGATAAGCAGACGGGTCAGTCAAAACAAGACACTTAAAATTCCTGAAAACCTTGTTTCCAATCTCAAGTTTTTCTTACTTACATTAAATATTTTTGACCAAACATGCAACAAATTGAAAGTTTAAAAAAAACAACTAGTATTAAGTTTAACATTTGAAAACTTTAATCTGCTTCATCAGGACTTTGTGGATGTGGTTTGATGAACAATTTCGCAACACATTTTTATTCTAGTGTTCTTCTGTACTGGCTGGTGATCACCTTGACATTTGCTCTTGTGCTACCATAAGATTAACAGTTGTGGTTTTGAGTGAAACATCAACTATTAGATAGCTTTGCTGTGGACTAGTCTTGTTTTCAAGTAATGATAGTAAGTAATCACAAGTACAGGTGTAAATAAATTCTGTTTAGCTGCCTCAGATTGAAGGGGCCTGAAATTGTGCATTACAGCTCTCTGTCACTCTGTCATAGATGTGATCTGTCTGGGACACTGAAACAGAGCTATTGTTAATGTAATTGCACCTGTGCTTTTCCTGCTATGATAATTAAAAATGTCTGCCGTGAAAAAAGGCCTATATTACTGTTACTATTCCTTTTTTATTTTACCAAATATCTTGTTATTTTAATGAGATAATAGATACAACATTTAAAGTAATGATGTTGCATTTGTGTGTTGTCGTTGCAGGTCAGTGATCAGCTTGTGGAGATCAATGGGGACAGTACAGCAGGGATGACCCACAGCCAGGCGGTCGAGCAGATCCGCAGAGGAGGCCATCGCATCCACCTGGTGCTCAAGAGAGGAAACGGCTACGTGCCTGATTATGGTAAGACACGGGAGGAGGATTTAGGAATATTTCAGGATGTTACCACCATGTGTTTACAGGGGAAATGATAATATATGGGATTTAAAATTATAAGACAGGAAACCATGTGTTCTGCATGTGATGCATTCATCTTGGGTCTATAATCTCCTTTCTTCTTTTTCTGTTGGACTGATTCTAACTAAAATACTTTAATACCTTTTGATTCTCTTTCTTTTGTGGGGTTTCTCACCTTTTAACCTCTTCCGCATTTTTGCTTTTAACATTCCCACATCACATTCTCCCTTTCTTTCTTTCCTAAACATTTCTCTCCTGCTCCACTTCTTCCTTTCTTGTCTTTTCTCTTTCTTTCTCTCTCAGTGGAGCTCTCCAGTTTGTCTCTATGTATGACCAACTCCAAGCTAGGCGAGCCTTGCTTCTATGTCATTGGACGGACAGAGAATACGCGGTTGGTAATGGTTCCTGTTAGTTCTCCCATTTTATGTCTCTCTACATTCCTCTACTCAGTTACCACTCCTGTCTTCACCTGTAGTGAAAGACACCTCACAGCCTGTGTGTTGGATCCTGCTTATCAACTTAAGTAATAATGTAGAAATTTACAATATTATGCTGATTTGTTGCCCAGTTTAGTTCCCCTCAATCCTACCTCTGAACAGACTTTGCCAGCTTCACAGTTTGTAAGCACACTGAATCATTTGAGAATAGCGTAATTCCGCTATTATGGAGCATACTGATAATCAGATATGTGTCACATTTCTAATAAAGATTAATCTGAAGGTTGCACTAAAAGAGAAAAGCAGCTGTTGTTATACGAACTGATGCACCCAAACAAACACTTTTTGGATTTCAGAGCTCTTTAAAAACAAATTACATAAAGCTCTCTGCTAATGATTTTGCTCTTCCTCTATTTTACCTGCCTATTCACTCTGTCTTCTCCTCCCCCTTCCATATAATGGATGTCCAGGCCATGAGCACAGAATCACCTCCCCCTCCCTCCTGCGTCACCCCAAGGAGCAGGGTCTGGCTGCAGTAGACTCCACTGGGCAGAAGGGGCGCAGCTCCAAGCAGAAGAGGAGAAGCAGGTCTTCAAATGGACGCGAGAGAGGGAAAGGGACAGGAAGGAGAAGACGGGGCTCGGAGGGAGGAAGGCACTCGGGTTTACAAAGCCCCGTCTCTGAACGGGGAGAGGGGTCTCAGGAAGCCAGGGATAAGGCGAGGAGGAGGAGGAGAAGAAGGGGGACTCAGAGTTTACCCAGAGATGCTCTCAGGAATTATGATGATAATGAGACAGAGAGAGGGACAGTGAGGGGAAGGAAAAGGGAGAGGGGGAGAGGGAGGAGCAAAAACAGAGAGAGGAAAAGTAGAAGTGAGGAGAGGGTGAGGAGGGAAGAGGGTGAAGAGCCTGAGCAAGACAAGGAGCAGGAGGTACCTGCTGTTGAAGAAAGGGTGGAAGAAACAATGGAGGAGGTGCAGGAGAGAGTCAATTTAGAGAGAGAAGAGAGCAAAGATGATGTTTTCCTACCTATTCCAAGTCCTAGCCAAAAGCTCCCCACACCCAAACAAAACTGGGAGGTAGAGAATGATGAAAACTGTGAGGTGGCAGTAGAGTACAGGGAGCTGAGGAAAGAGAAGGAGCAGGAGTGGTCACGGGATGATGACAGGGGTGAAAATAGAGAGGCAGAGCTGAATGAGGATCAGAAAGACGACAATGCACAGAGCAGGAACGTCAAGGGATCTTTACCAAGTGTTGCTGTGATAGATCCGGTGTCACAGAGAAAGCCCTTCTCCTTCCTCACCACTGCGCTGGGGGACGATGAGTCAGAGTCTGGAGGAAGCCAATCTGACGGCAGCGTGTCTGCTGCCAGCATCTCGGGCCTTTCTCTGGCCGCCACACAAGCAGGCGGGCGCAGGGCCGAGGTGCTGCCAGGCCCCTGGCTCACACCCAGCCAGCAGAGGGTGGCTCAGTTCACAGAGGGCAACGGGAGCCCCAGGAGGTGGACAGCCCAGAGGGAGGAAGAAGTGCTGCCTCTTGACTTCTAACAGGAAGAAAAGCACGCAGCAGCTGTATGATACCGTATCAGATTCTGTCAGTCTCACACTGTTAGACCTCAGTTTGTTTTCTGCAGCTGCCCACACTATCAACATTTTCCCTCAGTCACTTTGATGTCTACGGTCGTATGAAGTCATATTCTTTGTGCCTTTTTTCAGCTGACCTCTGGCTTCAATGTCGATATTATATCTGAACTTGTAAATGACACCAACATGGTTGTTTTGGTCTGTTTTTATGGTGAAACCACGGTGACATTGTCTTTTTCTCTGGGTCGCTATTTCACTTCCTCTCCTTACATTTGCAGCATTTGTGATAGATTCTTCCAGGACAACAAGGTATTTCAGACACCTTGGTTCATCCTACTTCCTGTGTCTCACTCACCTCTCTGCACCTCTGTCTTCAAGCCACTTTCGCAGAGTGTCCTCTCTGAAATACCCCCTACTGTACAAAGACTGCATAGACATTCACTTTTACCTCATGAAGATACTAAGCAATAATAATGCAACTGTACGAGACTATCAGCCATCCATTTCCACTGCACCACGCCGATCTGGTCTGACAGGAAACGATGTAACATGTTTGTAGAATATCCTCTTTGTCTTATGTGGACACTTGCCTCAACTTGTAATGTTGTTCCGTATAAATTATTATTTGATTGTGATAATGCAAATCCCCTTTTCACACCTTTGACAGCAGGTGTGAAAACTATATTCTGTAAATATTTGTAGTGAAATAAATGACAAGAACCTATTGTAAATACTATACTAACTTGAGCCAAGCCCTGATTTGTATTACTGTATTGCAATACATCATGATAAGTCTATATATGTATAGAAACATATGCAGTATATCTATGTATTACACACAACAGCTACCCGTTTATATTATTTATTATTGTGTGATGAGAAATTACGTGAAATTGGTATATAGCTTTCGTGAAGGCTCAAAATGTAAACACAGAAATATATTGTACTTGCCCTATTCATAAATGAATGTTTTGTAATAAGCTGCTTGAGTGTGGATAAGGATACTCTATGATGTTGTACCCCATATCAGAAGTCAGCAAAAGATGCCAAAAATATGCATCCAGCATGCATATTTCTTATAACTTCTAACTGTTAATATGGTGTATGTGGGGTTAAAACAAAAACCACTATCTAGATTCTAGAGAGTGCCGTGCCCATCGTGCCACGTACAGTTGCCTTGGTAATATAAACCACTTTATCCTAACCACAGATTTTTCTTACTGTGAAAACCCTTTGCTCTGAGGTGGGCGGGCCAGTTAGTAATTTAAGTCATGCCAAAAAAGGCCCTTATTGAAAATCAACAAAAAAAATAATCATAAGCCTCTGCAGAATCTGAGCTCAGTGTCGCGTCTAAGATGGCAAAATAGCACATCTTTTTGTTTTTGCTCTCTTTTTAAAAAATTCTGTTATGGAAAAATGAGCTATATGGATACTGTGAGATGTTATTTTTCTATGAAACAATCTTTTTTTGAAATACTCAGGTTTTCAGATACTTTGCTCTAGATAAGCCATTAGGAAGAAAAGCTACAAAGTGACTTCACAGCATTTTCACACACACAAACACAGAGTGGATTCATATTATTTAAATGCTGAAGCATTTGTTCTTTACGGCAGCATTAGGAGACGCAGACTGTTATAGCTGTTTGTTACCAGCCCATAATTATCTAAAGATTGATGCTATAAGTGAAGTCATTCCTTCATGTGTACCCAAACTGCAGAACTGAAATGAATTGCTTGGTGTGCCCTGCCCATTTGTTTGCATTGCTGTGCTGCCCAGAAATGGGAGTCCAGTGACCAAACCAACATACTGTATCCCCCCAACCAATGCCCATACAGAGTAGCTTGGTAGCCTATATGTAAGACTTATTTTATAACGTTTGCTAATGTTCTTTTTTTAGACTTTCATTTCCTAAGGGGGGATTATATGAAGTGTAAACACATTCTAATAAAACTCCAATAAACTGCTGAACCAATTTCCTCAGTGGTCATGCATGTCTTTCTTTTTATTGCTTTTCTGAACACCAGAGTCACAGTACTGGACGGCAGGTGGCAGCAAAATGATAGGCTATAGTTTGTTTAGGAGAGATGGGATTTGGCATCATGAAGGCGTGCGAGAGAGATTTGAGATTATTCTAAGGATCCCTTAAGATAGGCCATATATTCAAAAATAAGGTGAGATGTGTAAAAGAAAGGCTGTAAAACTTGGTTGCAGGTGACACTCAAAGTGGATTCATATCTGATCATTTTCCACAGATCAATAATTAAACCCGCTTTTTGCAAGAACAGGGATTGGACATTTTCAATGCAGGCTCAGTCTAATATTAGTTTCATATACTGTACAGCACAGCTGTAGCATCTGTGGGAGACACTATACACACACACACAGAGAGAGAGAGAGAAGCTGGTGAATTTATAGCCAGTATCTCAGTTCAGATATGAGCACTTAAGCACTATAAATAACATCGCTCTGAGGCCTGCTTTTCTCTCATGTTGTCTTAAACCGCAACCTTCTGTTCAAGTCAGCTCAAAAAAACATCACTGCAGTCAGAACAGAGCTGCAATCAGATGCACTGAAATAAGACGATCCTAACTACCACAAAGCAAACCGATGCATTTTAATCATTTGGAGATGTGGATCAGAGCAGACTGTGGCACTTGCGCTGTTTTATATGCATTGCGTTACACTGTATTGTATTATTTTCTACATGTGCATTCACAGGCGCTCAACAGGGTTCCCGAAGTCTGTAAAGTTATAAAGATGATAAATGAGACTCTGGTTGTACCTTCAAAATAAAATGTCCTCTGTACACTTCCTTATTCTGCAGGGCAGGTTTTCACTAATAATGCCTCCAAGTTATCTGCACCCTGAACTGTATTTGTTGTAGCTTATACCTATTTTTTTTCACCTAATAATGAACATATGTTTTGGAAAGAGTATTTTATGGAAAAATACTGTGAGCTGTGTGACTAGGGAAAAGTGGAAAGTGAGACTGATTTTCTTTTGTATTGTACATACTATGATCATTTAAATTGTTCAATAAAATCCCAATATTCTGGTGCACAGTTGATCAAAAAAAGAAACTGCCATTCACTTTTATTACATTTCTAAATTGTCTCCCAAAAGCCTGATTAAATCAAGAGATTATTCATCTAGTATTCACTCCAGTTTCTCCTGTCTTGTGCAGTTCATGTTCTATCAGCAATCTATTTATTGTAAACACAAATGAAGATCTGAAAACTTGTTTGCTCGTTTTTATTTTTTTTTTATTTTTGAAGGCTAGAAGGTTAGTTTTTGAAAATCTGCATCTGTGCAGCTCTGGATCTGGATTATGTCCATTTGTGATGTCATCTGAGACAATGTAGGCTGTATGTGTGGTACAATAATTTTAAAAAAATCACTCATTTCACTCAGTCTTCTCCTGCAAATAAATTCTTTGTTTTCCATCTGCACTTTTTTTTTATTACTGTTTGAAGGCTAGTAGTTTCTTGATTTGAAAATCTGTACTGCAGTTCTGGATCTGGATTAAACATGTTTGCAGCATCATGTAAGACACTGCAGGCTGTATGCATGCAATAATAAGAAAAACTTCATTTATTCTTATTCATTAATCTTTTCCTCCAAATGCAATTTTTTGTTTTCCACCTGCAGCCAATGAAACAACTCATGCGAGCTGCTCTTTTATTTTGAACTCTTGCCCGGAAGTCCGATATGATTACGGCTGTCTTGACGGCGATGCGCTCGGAGGAAACGCCGCACGCATCGCTGCAGTTCAGACGCACAAGGAGCGAAAACCTCTGCGTGTTTCTGCGCCACCGCAAAGAAGCTCCGCCGCTGCTGGATTAATGACCTGATGCAGCTGAAACACGCCTCAGATAAGTAGGAAATAACTCGTTTAAACCGATTTCAGATCAGAAACCAAAGTACAGTTTAAAGATTTACCACAACCTATTTTGACTTTTGGGTTGTTAAAAAAAATATTCTGGATAGTGATTTTTTTTTAATCTCCAAGACCAGTTTTTATGAGTGACTTGGAAATAAAATCTGCATTATTCTCGGATGTAAAAACCCAGAGACGCACAGTTTGGGATCTGAATTTAAAGCTTTAGGATGTAGTTTTTGTGGGACCCCAGGGGAGGATTTGGACCCTGAGAATGAACTCAGTGAAGCGCCTCTGCTCACTTTCTGTGCCATAAAGACACATGAAGCCATGGGTTGAAAACAGCGATGATAGACTGCGGGGATGTTCAACGTGGGAGGGAGCAGAATTTTCTGTGTTATGTAATGATTGACAGAGCCTGATAATTAGTGTTAGATCACATATTGTCCCCCCCTTCCCCTGACCCCCCTTCCCCCATTACCCCCTGTCCCCCCCTTCCCTCCTTCCCCTGTATGTCAAGGAGGCTGAGAGATGTTTTGTCATTATGATCTAATATCTGGGCAGGATATGCCACAAGTTAGTTTTGATATTCTACTTATACTTCTGTATATTTGTGTTTACAAAACAAGTTCATTATCAATCTTTGGTCAGCCTCATTTAGACACTACTCTGTCACTCCCTTCTTCAATCCGTCTCAGCCTTAAATATTTTTGCTTTATGAATTGATATTCATCATGTTGCCCCAAACTCTTCACCCGCTCCATGCTGATCTGGCGTGGTCTCTCAAAATGAATCAGACTATCAACTTGAGCTTCTTTTTCAGCTTTGAACTCTTTTCTCAGCATCGCAACATTTTTAAAGGCTACTAAGATGCTATAATGCTCATTTTTGATCTCAGATTTGGGGATATGTAGTCGTTCGACTTCTCCACCTCTTAATCTCTGTGACTTCCTGTTTCTGAAGATCTGAAGACATTAATTAATCTTCGCTAGAGCCTTTGTTGGTCCCTCCCTCCCCCCCACTCATCAGGGCTGGTGGGGGGGGTGGATCTCGGCCCCACGGGGTCAAAACTGTGGCGGTGGCTGGTGGTGGTCATACCCCTCGAGGACCACCATGGAGACCAGCCCAGAGAGCCCCAACCGGGCTGTGGAGTACCTCCTGGAGCTCAACAACATCATCGAGAGCCAGGCCAAGCTCCTGGAGACCCAGCGCCGGCGCATCGAGGAGCTGGAGGGCCAGCTGGACCGGGTCAGCCAAGAGAACCAGGACCTGAGGCAGGAGCGCAGCCCACGGACGCCTGGCTTGGAGACCCCCGAACAGAACCACAATCACAGCCAGCCTCTGTCCCTCCCCATCCATCACAGCGGCGGTGGAGGTGGCAGCAGTGGGAATGGTAGCACCTCTGTGGCTCAGGCGACAACTGGATCAGCCACAACTCCAGGGCCCAGCAGGGAGAGGAGGACCCACACCAGGCTGACCCGAGGTCTCTCCTGCGGCTCCTCCACCACAGAGCGAACCCGGCTTGAACGCACCGACAGCACAGATACCAACACCAGTTCCACCATTCGTAGAAAGTAAGTTCCTCCTCCCATGAATGATGAGCTTCATGTCATATTACAGGAAGTCAGTGATCTTGACCAGGTTGCTCTAAATTGCAGTGATGACCACAGTCTGCAGAATATACAATGTGACAGAACATTTATATGCTAAGCCCACATAATGACAGCCTGTATGGAGCTGCAGCCTTTCTAGTCATCAGAGATAATCCTCACAGTAATGGGACAAAACCTATGAAGGGATTTTTTAAATACACCACCGTGAGGAAATATGCAGAGTGCTGGAGGATTATGGGTAGAGTGATAAGTGCTCAAGGTGTCCATTTCCTCATGCTGTGTGCAAGTATGCCTGCAGAGGGTTTGATGTGTGTAATGATCACAGTCTATTACATGAGGTGCAGAGGAGCTGCATAGTAGTATGCTGCGGAAAACTCGAGTCCAGGCAGGAGGGTTATGGGTCTTTTTCATGGTGTTCTGAACTTTTGAGACCAACCTGTATGAATAATCCACCCACTGTTTGCTAAAAGTGTGTTTATCTTTTTCTCTTCACTCTGAACTGTAGGCTGGTTGTCTCCCCACCTCCCCCCACCCCTCACCCCACCCCCCAAACTCAAGGCTGACCTGAAGTTAGAGTGCTGCAAACACAGCTTTGGCAAACAGCAAGTGCATGTGTCCTTGCTTTTTACTTAACCACGCACGCACGCAGATAGAGCCAGCTTTTGTTCCGGAAGCATTAAGCTTTGTGAGTAGGCAGCAATTCATGTGAAAAAGTATGTGGTGAAATATATTGTTGCAGTCTTGGTGACAGAAACCATTGGTATTTGTGCATATGATAACATTTCTCTACACACAATCATCTCTGCAGTTATTACTGGATTTTACCCGTTATCTGTTTCCTCATGGTCCCAATCCTCTTATCAACGATTGATTCAGACTTGACCAAATCCCTTATCGATTAGAGTTGTCTTTTCCTCCGCTTGTCTGCCTCCCTGGCCCCCTCCCTTCATCCCTGGGGGTGACTTAGTCATTACACAGAAGCACATATTAGTTATTTATGTAGGTGTTAAATGCAGTGATGAATTGCAAATGTAGATCTTGCTGATCTTCCCTTGTTAACTGCCTGTAGTGGTTGCTGCTGACTTTGGATTCAGGCTCAGACAAGTGTATCATATGAAGTGTCACATTTAATAAAGAGTCACCCGCACAGGAGAGCCATATTGTCCCCGTCTGGCTGTGACTCAGCCCGAACCCAAAACTGGCCTATTAGCTTAGGTCGGCAACAAAACTCTCTCCTCTGATAGTGGATCAGATACAAACACGAATTTCTTCATCATCAGTGCTCTAAATAGGACTCAAATCAGAGGAAGAGACAGAAGGAAGATGTGGGAGAGGGACGGGGAGAGGAAAAGGATGACAAGGGGGAGGAAAGTGACTGAGCGACCTTACTCAGCATGCCCCAGTCTAAAAGAGAAAAGGTGGAACACACACACTGATTTGCCATCTGTCAACAGTGTGTGTAAGAGAGGGAGGGAGAGAGGAGAGGGGAGCCTGGGCCAGAGAAGGCAAGGCTCGGAGAGCTGCCTTTGTTTTTGTCCAATTAGTTTTTGGTCCTCCGGCAGGACTCCTCATCTCTGCCCTGTGCTCTTGGTGGCTCACATAACAATTTTGATTCCAGACAAGGAAACTGAATAAACGTCCCCATTTTTTCTTCGAGCCATGCGTGCAGCAACTGCATCAAAACAAAAGTCACTCCTCTCCTCTTCTTTCTCCCGGCGGCACTCTGTAAACAGCTGTCCCAAATGCTACCCTGTTTCGTTCCTCTCCTCCTGTTAATGGCAGTGTGAACAATGTGAGTCTGAAGCCTCAGGGTGAAATGATTTTTGACGTCAAGTCCCTCCTCCAAGAAGCGGGAGGGTTGAGGGCATTGCCACAGCTCGCTGCAAGCATGGCAGATGTTTTTTTGTTGTTATTTTGGGAGAGGTCATGCAAGTGTGTTTTGTATGAGCCTATGGTTGTGCGCATGTGTGAGTGCATCTTTATATAATGTATGTGCTGGTGTGAGAGCACAAAAATGTGTGAAAGAGGGAGGTAAGTCCACCCAGAGTGCATGAGAGATTAATTAGTGTGACCAGAGTATAATTACCACAAGCCCAGGGGTGATAATTACTGCTGTGCGTATATATGTGAGCGTGTGTGTTTGGTGTGTCTTTTTTGTGAGTGTGTATGTGTGCACTGTAGGATATATTCTGAGATGTCCATTATTAGACAGCTAATGTGACCCTGCTGTCTGCCATACAGCCTGTCATGTTATGATAATGTGACAGTTCTCGCAGCATGGGTGAGAGATTGTGTCCTTCATTATGTGCTACATACCATACGTCCTCATCCAGCTCACAGGATGAGGGGCAGGGCCGGCTAGAGGTCTTGGCGACAGTCCCAGTGGTGCTGATACTCCGAGCTGTATTATTATATAACGCCCAAAAACACAGGGAACCCGAGCTATCTTTTCCCTTCTTCACTTCGCTCTCACTGTCACAGTGGGAGTGTTCAGAAACTCCAAAGAGCCCTGTGAAGGTGCTTGTGTCTGCGCTCGTCTCTGTTCTATCATCCCTCCATCCATCTCGCTCGGGCATTGTAGGCATGTGCTCGACTCTCTCTGAAATCGACATTAATTCTGTTCGGGGAATATGGAGAACGCTAATGGACTTTTGTTTCAGAAGGAGCTTAATTTGCTAATTTCGTGGAGCCCCACTACACATAACCCCATCCCCTTTACAACCCCCACTCCACCCCTTCTCTCTCTCTCTGTCTTTCTTTCTTTCTCTCTCTCTCTCTCCCTCTCTCGCTCACATACCCACGTACACACACTCACTCTCTTCCCCTCGCTGTTTCTGTTTCCCACTGCTGCAGATATGACTCAGAGAAGCTGCAGAAATTACTTTTGTGCTATTCTCTTTCTCTTCCCCTCTTTGCTCACTCACTGTCTTTCCTGCTGTTAACTGAAGCACATTTTTTGTTCCTGAATAGGTTGACTGAATATTCTTTCTTCATGCAAATGAAGCGTCCATAATATGTGGTAATTGGGCATTTTGAGCAGTATTTTATATCCAATAGTAGCTAAGATAGTGCAGATACAACTTAGAGAAATGAACTGGCCCCAGGCAAATGTGTGGGTAAGCTCAGCTGAGCCTGTACTGACCTGCTCCAAACAGTCTCTGTGATGTGATGCGAGCTAATCTATTCTCTCTGGACTCGCTGCGATTTTCTAGAAGAAATACAGAGAAGCTGCAGCTGCCGGTTTTTCTCAAGAACTCAAGAGTCTCACTCTCTTTTATATTTTCTATTTGAGGATACATAGTGGATTAAACAATGTTTAATTTGGGCCTGAATTAAAATATCCCAACAGTGCTAATGATTACTGTGATGCAGTTTAGCTTGACGTAAATTTAAATGATGGACGTGTGTGTGGGAGGCAAATCTATGTGGGTGGTGTTTTTTTGCCTTCTCTTCGCCAGTGCAGTGAGTGTTCATGGCTTGTGCGCAAAGGAAAAAAAAAAAATCATACTCTCGTCCATTTATATTTAGTCACGTGTTGCTCAGGATTCATGAGGATACACATTTTCAAGTATGAGTGGCCCATTGAAAAGTAATTACCTGCATTTCATCCCCAGATTAGACTGACCATGGTCATGGTCACATTCAGCACAATGAGGCAGTCAAGATTTTACACTTAAAACACAACTTTTTTTTTAAATTAACATGCATATCGCATGTAAAGGCAGAGGGATTTACAGCCAACTAAACAAAAAACTATTGGATGGCAGACTCTCACACATATATATGCATGCACAAAACCACGGAAAACTATTTTTCAAATTGATCAGTAAATGGCTTAAACATGAACTACACAAAAATAGTCACAGTGCAAATAGGCTGCATAAAAATCTTGTTACCTTTACACTTTCTCTTAAAGTTGAAAAATGTTTAGAACTATATGCAGTCACTGTACAATCTCTGTGAGCCAAGACAGTTGGCAAAATACATGGATGAATCAAAACCTAACATTACCTACCCATTACTTGTGTCAACATTTAGCACAGCATCACCTGGGAAAATGTTCTCCCAACATGTGTCAAATCATCAAATATTCCTCAAATTGAGTCAAAAGTTTGCAGTATTTTGTGTTTTTAACCATAAAATGAGAGCTTGTTTGGTAATATTGTTTTCACAATACTTTCAAACCCTTGGTCTGAGAGAAGCAGTCCAAATTTTATCTGGCAAATGTCCGCCATAATGCACAGGAATAACTTATGGCACATATGTAGCATAACTAGATGTACTTATTTTAATGTAAACCACAATCTTTTCCTAAACCTAACCAAGTAGTTTTATTGCCTAAACCTAACCAAATTTCACAACTGTTTCATGTTAAACACGTAATTTTTTTTACCATGGCAAAGAAGGTCATGTGACGTCAGAAGTAAATGGGAGGGATTGGCGTATTCACTGCATGCAAGTTGAAGGTGTAAAGTCATGTTATTTGTATGCAGATTGATAAGACTGCAGATTGTCCGGAGACGAGTGAATAGCTGTGATGTAAAGTTTGTCACAGGAAAATGTCCTCGGACCAGGAATGTTGTGAGAGATGTAGTTGCTGTGGAAACTGTAAAGCTGTTGTCAATGCAGTTAAGGTCTTGTATTTCCATCCACCTGTTCACCCTCCCTCCACCTTCACCTCCTCTTACCCGTCCAAGGGTGGGAGAGGAGGAGATCCTGACACAACCTCCTCTCCTTTTCCTCTTCGTCTTGCCCCCTCCCGGTCAGTCTGAATCAGCCTCTTTTTCGTTGTTTTAAATGGCAGCTGTGTACAGATAGCAGCCGAACAACAGCCGTGCCAAATTAGCACAGAGATTAGCAGTCTTGCTTTGTTATTAGTGAGGAGGGCAGAGCGCTGAGCCTCCTGTCTATTCATCAGTGGGTTAAACATCACTGTGGATCTAATGATGACCCCCCCGAGTGTAGTATGTGCACACTGGCCTCTGTAGGTCAGTGCCTCCATAGCCTTTTCCCAGCTGCTCTGACTTTATTCGCTGTCTTTCCCGTTCAAATGCAGATAAGTGGCACTTTTGAGGCGGGATGTTTGTCAAACACTCGTGCACACGTTCTGTGGAGCAGAATAGGGAGACTGGTTACCTTGGGAACGCTGTGAGCTCTTCTGTGAAGAACTCTGTGGGCGAGAGACAGAGAACAGAGAGATGGAGAGAAGTGAAGAGAGGGTAGGAGTGGGAGCAGGAGCAGGGTGAAAGACAGAAGCAGGAATGAATGACAGCTTGATGGAGATGGGGGAGACATATTGAAGACAGATGAGTGCTGTGACGTTTTCATGTATCACAGGTGCCCTTCATTGAAAAGTTGCGATGCGGGTTCTCTGGCTTGCAATCACAGACAATTAGTCACGCTTTATGACTGAGATCCATTTCAGACTTCACAGAATATCCCTTTGGTGATCAGCAGGGATATCGTTTTCTTGAATTACTCCTTCTGTGTCTCTCACGTCACATTTAAATGAAGTCTAATTGTTCTTCATTTGGATGAATCATATTCCAGCTCAGACACACACACACCTATGCACAGGCGCTCACACACATGTGCACCGCGAGCTCACAGGGTACAGCAGGTGCCTGGTGTGCGTAGTTGAGTCGTAACTGTAACTGTGCCCCTCCTTGTCAGTGCTTTCGCCTGGCACTCAACGCCAAACGCCCACACAGGCAGTCCGCACTGTTGCCAAGCAGCAGGAGACTCAGGCTCACAGTGGAAAGTGAAGAGGGGGGATAGAGCTGGTGGAAGGGAAAGGGGGGATGCTGTGTATAAAAACACACTTAACTTTAGGCTACAATGCAGCGTGTGTGGTTATCAAACGTCTCTGTTTGTCAGCAGGAGTCAGGTGGGTCACGCGCTGGAGGTGGGATGACGCAGTGCGCTCCCACACTCTTATTTCATAGACAATGGTGGAATAAAAAAAAAAAAATAGCGGTGAAAGCACAATTTGAAGTGGGTTGTACCATTGGCTGAACTTCAAGGACAGATTATACCTCAAATAATCCACGCGGATGTCAGTGGAAGTGCTCTGTGACCATGGGCCACTTTATGAAACTGTTGTTGTGGCGAGCAAGTGCACAGGAAAAGCATGCCACAAACGGCACTGGCGATGTCTTCCTGTGATTGCCGCATGTGAGCCCTGCTCCCACTCTCCTCGCTCATCTATACATAGACTCACCTACACGCTGACACCCCCATGCCACTGCACAGGTTCGAGGAAACACTGATTCCCACAACAACCATCACTCCATATCCTGTTTCCATTTCACATTTCTCCTCCCCTCTCCGTCCTTCTTCCCTCCATTCCTCCTCTCTTGATTATTTTCACCCTTGCCCTCCTCCGTATTCAACCTCTCCCACTCTCATGTAGCTCGCTCTCCTCCCACTCTTCTTTCTGCCTCCAGCCTCTGTCAACTCACTGCTTTAAATACACGCCACCTCATACGTTCTCCCAATGTACCACTTTTTTTTTTTGGACCGGACTTCCTGTGTCCTCTCACTAATATCTTTTGACCTGTGGTGTGTTGATTCACATCTTGATGTCTTCTTTCTATTATTTTGTTATTCTGCGTGTGCCTGCTAATGACAGACAGAGAGGTGTATAGATACTAAGAGTGTGTGTGGGTAGTATGTGATTTTTGTTTTTCTATGGAGGACTAGAAGAAGGAGGAGGAGGACGATTGGGGCATTGTGTGTGTGTTTTTTTCTCGCACGCAGGGAGTCAGGCATAACTGCTTATGAGGTAAAAAAAAAAATCAGATCCTTGATGAGCCTGTCAACACTTGCCACACTGGGTATACTCTAAAAGGAGGCATTAGCTACCACTGGTAAAATACAAATCTTGGCAGTGGAAGACTGCACAGTGTGTACAAGCATGGCTCAGACTTACATAACAGCACCTCTGCCTCTCTTCACATATCCATCCAAAGCTGAATAGGTCAGTGGGTTCATTTGTTCAGAATATTTTGTTTCTCTTTGTGACCTAATAAAGAGATATTAAAAACAAACAGGTCACACCTTGTCAGGATATTCAGCAACATGGAATCTGTGCTTGTAAATTAAGTCAAAACTCTTATCAAGGCGCTGACTTGTAACCTCTGTGTAATCTTCATAAAGAGGAATGAACCAGGTGGTCTTATTTCACACGCTGCTGTTAAAATAGTCGCTGACAGCTTGTTCTCATTCAATGGGAACTTTTTATCATTTGCACCAAGCAAACGAGTGCTCCGCCTACATGATCATATCCTTAAACACTCATTTTTACCACTCTGGTTCCCCTCTTATTAGAAACCCTTGAACTCCTGTTACCAACCGTACTACTATAGGAGTACATATAGGGTGTTTTCACACCTATAGTTTGTTTGCTCTGGTCCGACTCAGTTTAGAAACCTTTGAACATATCCCCTTTGTTCGTTTTCTTTTCACACAGAGAAAAATCCCAAAAAACCAAAATGCATCATGACAAACCCCATGAGAATGTTCGCTCAGCACATTGGTCAGATTGGTCTGGAGTGAGAGAAAGAAAGTAAATACAGGAAGAAGGGCCTGTGTCCATATTCCTGTGACAGAAACATTGCTGTGTAATTTAATATGGAGCACTGGCGCAGTTGGCATTTGTTCATAACCACGGTAATTTTCTTGGCAATATGCCTGGTCAAACTATACCAGCAGAATGATGAATGCACTTTGAGTAAACATCTTGAAAATACTGTACTGCTTCACATTTTGCAAAGACGATTTGCTGCGACTGAGTAGAACAAGGCTAGCTGCTCCGAATAGAGTTTATAACAGTTTGTGTGCTCTGCCTCATCCCAGAAAGCAAAGCACACCTGGCTACCGGAGACATTCAGGATCGAGGTCGGATCACGTTCAGTCCTCTCAAGGGTCTCGGTGCGTTTTTTTTGGATCTGCACCTAAGTGTGATTGCTGGATTCACACCAAGGGGGAAAATTAACCAGAGTCCGATTTACCTGCACTGAAAAGAGCAGGTGTGAAGATGCCCCTAGATTTGTGTCTTCTTCAACATTTGAAAGACTCATTTTGAAATCAAGTCAAACATTAATTCTCTTTCAGTTTGTGTGATCAGTGGGTTTAAAGTACAAGGTTGGTGATATTCTGTCCACTTGATGAATGGAAGATGGAAGCCCATTATTATCTTTTAGCTGTGTTTTGTTGTCTCTGCACACTCCATAGGGAGCTGCTGACTCCGGTGATAGGTGATAGGTTCATCACTACAAGTGACCCCTTTTATATTGTTACATTGTTGTGTGATAAATTATTCTAAACAATATTATAACTGCTCTAAGAAAAGGTCACAGGTATATGATTTCAATTTTAAAATAGAATTCTTAATTTTCTAAAACAGCTGGGCACTAGTTTTATTTGACGTTAGTCAAACAGGAGTAAATTGTGTAGTTTTTGGGACTATTTTCAGCCGTGGTGTTGGTGTGTTAGTGAGTATTTACAGCAACAGGAGGGTGTACTGTATGTGGGTTTGACTCAAAATAAACTACAGCGTAATGAAGCAACATATTACCCAGTGCAAGTCTGGCTTATTGATGTGTTTTTAATCGTTTCTGAACAACAGTGGAACTCTGTGGCTCAGAGCAAAATAAGCAAAAGTGACTTTGGCTACACAAGCAACTCTTGTTAGTTGTACAATGTCTTTTCATGCCATTTCTTCACAATGAGGAAATTAGAGAATATCACCAAACGTATCCTTTAACAGTTGTGATTGTAGCTGCTAATAAGCCATCAAGTGAATAACACATTCTGAAAATTCTGTTTGGTCTTCTCATCTTTTCACAGCTGGCCGTAAAACAAGCTGGTAAACTACAGAAGCTGCTTAAGATTTGCAGTATCTCATTTTCTCACTCTCTTTGCTGCATCTTGTCTCCATTCTCACTGAGCGTGTTTCCATGCTAAAAAGACAGGGACTGCATGTCCTTGACAGCAGCTGGCCCCAGTGAGAAACCAGCCATTTACATGCTAATCTCAACCACTGCTCACTCACAATCTGCAGATGGAGCATCTCTAATTCCTGCCAGAGTAGAGGGGCAGCAGAGAGGCTTTTGTGTTATATGTGCACTTTTGCATGCATTACAGAAAGTGGTTTCGGATTTTCAAATGGGATGATCCACAGAAGGACCCCGCTATAGACCAGTATAGAGCTTTATATAATCCATCAGAGTGGTTGGAGTTTCTCGCGCAAAACTCTCATTTAACAACTCTGGCTATGAGGATTTCTAAAAGTTTCTTTCTTACACAGTGACCCTGAACTCTACACTCTCTCTAACACTTTAACACAGCCTATCTGCCAGGAACTGATTTCAATACAGACCTGTGGTGTTAGTCATCTTGATGTTGTCAGAGCCTGCAAAACTGTCACACATCTACCTCTGTTTTCTCCTATTAAATGTGTCATTCCTTGTACTACCATTGTCGCTCTATGATTCGTCACTACCACTGTGCAGCTTCAAATCAATGCTCTCTCTGTCTCTTTCTCTTTGTGTCTCTCTTTCTGCTTTGGTGCTGACTGTCTATGTGTCTGTTTCTCTGCTTTCTCCATGTCTCTGTGTATGTGACGTCCGTCTCTGGTCCTTCGTGTCAGTGTCCGGCCGTCGTCTATCTCAGGGCAGCCCATCTCGGCTCCCAGCACTCCCACAGCAGCGGGCAGCGCTGCCTATGCCACTCTGTTCCCCACCAGTCTGACTGTTCACAGCTTCGTCAGTCTCCATCAGTACTGCTGCCCCTCCACTGACCAAAGCTTACAGCAGGAGGACAGGTAAGGGCCACTGCAGGGCCTGAGTACAGTGAGTACGACACAGTGAGAATAAAAACCCCTTTAACACCCCCTAAGAAGCCTTGCAACAATCCCAAAGCCTATGCACAACCTCCAGATCTGTCTCACACAGTGGCCTATCTCCATCACTTTCTTTACATTTCATCTTTGTCTGCCTGCTTTCCTGCTTTACCTTACTGCACCCACAGCTCCCCCTCCCCCTTCATAATCCTAAGAACCTGTGCTTCAGTCTCCTGCCACTCCCAGGTGCGATTAATAGCTGGATTTAGACCCTTTTACCAGCTTGAAAAACACACAGTTCCTCAACATTGAGCAAGAGGGAGCAGTCATCTTCGATAAGCTATAGGACCAAGGTGGACTGAGTCAAAAGTGAGCCTGGTGAATTCTCACCCTCTTTTCTCTCCTTCACTCATTTCTCCTCCACCTGATGCTGTTCTCAGACACATCAGCGCATGATGCTCCAATACTGCCATCTAATGGCATAAGACAGCTGTGATGTGCAGATACTCAGTATATGCTAAACGCTTATAATAAAGATGCCTATTTTGTCTTGTTTTAACAAAAAAATGCAGCTCATTCCAGTCTTTGTTTCCACCTGTTTGCTTTCTGCTTTCTCTGCTTTTTTGTGTGTCTCATGCTGTTTTTCACTCAGTCCTCCTCTTTTCTTTTTCTCTCTGTCTTGTCTGTCTGCCTTCCTGTGCTTCTCTCTGTGTCCCGTGTTGCTTTCCAAGAGAGGAGGGTGAGGATGAGGGTGCCCATCAGTTCTGTTGTTCTGCCTCAGGCTGCAGTAGCCCCTCCTCTCGCTGATCTGAAAGTGTGACTGACCGCACAACGACTCACTCGCCCATTTACCTGTGAAAAGACTAGCACAGTTTATGCTGCCAGAAAACGGAGACCTCACTGTGTACCAAAAAAACCCCAAAGTCTTTTCAAAGCATTTTAGAAGGAAAAAAAATGAAATGCATGCAAGTAGTCTTTGTCACTGTTGGTATATGTGCTATCATTGATTTATTCACGTATCATATGGTTTGTTCATTGTTATGCATTTTAAGAAATCTTGATGTTGTCTTCTCTCTGTATTCTTTGGGGGTTTTTTTTCTTGCAGCCATATCAAGCTGTCAGAACACATCACCATCATCTGCTCATTACTGTCGCATTCATGCTTATCTTGGATCCACTAGTTGAGTCATGTCAGTTTGGATGTGCTCAGTAGTCACCATTTGTTATCTTTGCAAATCACTGTACAGTCCTGTCACCACCCATTATGCATTGTCAGACAAACTAGCCTCCTGTATGATGTAAAGACATTAATCGTATGCAGTTTGCTTATTATAGTTAATTTGATTGTTCCTGCACATCCGATAATTATTGTCTCATCTATTATCATGTTTATTCATGACCTTGAAGAGATTTAGCTTGTTGATTTAATCCTGAACAAAATAAAGATCTCTTGTTCCTGACAACACTTAATTTATTTCTTTTAAAATGTCTGAAGGTGAAATATGTGTTGCTGTAAAAGCTCTGTGTTGTTTCAGCCATGCTGGAATGTTGCTCATACACGCCCGCCTCAGTCATCTCCACCTTGAGACTAATGTACTCATTCGCACGCAAAAAATATTTAAAGCAGTTCCCTTTTAAGTTACATATTGATTGTGTGGTACACATAATCCTTGAATGTCCATGCTTTGCCCTGCAGAACACACAGTGTGTTCCCCATTATTGTTTGTAACCTGATTAGCATATTGCCGTAGTTGGTGTGAACCTAGTTTCTCCACTGGTGTGAACTTTGGAAGAAAATCAGCTTTGTTTTCAGCCAAAACTTTTACAATTTTCTAAACGTGCATAAGAGTGTATAATCTTTCATTTGACAGTAAATCAATCAATCAAACCTTTACAGTTGTTGTTTTTCAGGACATGTATTATCTCCAAAAACTGCTTTTATATAAACTACTGAACCTCAGAGAGTATAATTTCCTTACATTGTGACTACATAAAACACATCACAGAAAGTGCTTATTTGACAAAATCTTTCATGCAACGCAATTTTCCTGACTCATTTCCTGACTCAAAGATATGTTGTCTATCTCAGCTGCTTCAGCAATATGTCCTTGCTATCACCTGCATTCATGTAGACTGTACAGACATCGAGGTTAAGCACGGATGTGTCACACATTTTACCTCAAAAGTGGGACATAAAAGCACAACAGAAAACAGCACATGTTTCATATATTTCTCCTCCCCCTTTTTTCAATAAATGAATGCACTTCCTTCATGTGTCTCTTCGTCTGTTCCTATTAGCCGTGACGTGTTATGATTTGGTTTGGTGTTGTGTAATAAATGTTACTGTGCATGTGTCAGTAATCTGGTTCAAGGAGGGTGGAGGGGAAAAGCTGGGCAGGGTGAGAGGAGTTCAGAGCTGTCAAAGGACTGTCAAGAATGTAGCCTGTACAACTTTTCAGGGCGAGCAAGAGCCAATGTGAGTGTGTGTATGACAGAGTGAGAGAGAGAGAGAGAGAGAGAGGGTGTGTTTGTTACTACGCTGCTTCAGTTAGTGTGGGACCTTTCTCAGACAATAGCAGCATGGTAAGAACTCAGCTTTTTTCACTTCTAAAACTGTCAAAAAAAAGAGTATTTAGCCTGGCACCAATGAGAGATGGTGTTACTTGTTACACTGGTGTTTGTATGGTGGACTACACTGCAGTGAAGTAGTGCCTATGACATGTGGTTTGGACTGTAGATCACCTGCCTGTGCTGTAAGTCTAATGTAACTGAATCATCACAACAGAATACAAGCAGTTGTACAACCACATTTCCAAAAAAGTTGTGTTTATATCTAAATTCTAACATTGTTTATAATGTAAATAAAATAGAATGTGACAATCTGTTAATCCTTTTTGACATATATTCAGTGGAACACAGTACCATGACAATATATGTAATCTTTTACCTCATGAACTTTGATGCTTACTCTGAATTTGATGTTGTTGTGGAGATTTTTTTGAAGTGTCCAAAATGGATAGCAAAGTTGTTATTTGCAATGATGACTCAGCATCGGTCATGCGAGGAAGAGCCAAATTACATTCCTTGAACACTACAGATTTAATTGGCCATCTTAAGAGTTGTCATTCCAATCATTTCGCCAAATTTGTGAAAAACAAAGAGAAACAGGCACCAGTGATAGCAACCTGCCAGCAAGCAGTAGTTTTCTTGTTTGTGAATCTGTACTGTTTCATTTCTGCATCTGCCAGTGGGCCATCACGATAAGGGTGGGCATGATAATGTGTTAATTCGACATCAGGAGAGACTTGATGTTCTCTGCAATTGTGTGGAAAACATATGTGCATATTTCGGCATCGGCAATCAGCCAAAATGAGTTGGAAAATATCTTCATATTGGATATCGGCAAAAATTCAATATTGTGCAATTGAATGCCTGTGACCTTTGATCCCTCACACAGCACTGCATTAAAATACATGATTGTATTAAAGATATTTCTAAATGGGCTGAGGAACACTTGGGAAAAATGTTCTCTGTAAACACAGTTTATTGCTGCATCTACAAAGATCACCATGCAAAGTGAAGCCATATACATATCAACAACATCCAGAAAGCCGCCCACTTCTCTGGGCCTGAGCTCTTCTGAGATGGACAGACACAAAGCGGTGTGTGTGTGTGTGTGTGTGTGTGTGTGTGTGTGTGTGTGTGTGTGTGTGAGGAAAAGGACCATCCAGAATGTTACGAGCACAAAATTCATAAGCCAGTCTCCATGATGGGGGTGTGTTCACTTTAGAAAAGGTGATGTAACACAGTGGTAAACATGTCCCTGTCCCTACTTTTTTGGAACATGTTGCAGGCATCAAATTCCGAATGAGTGTACGTATATTTACAAAAAAAATAATTGTATAAGTTTGAACATTAAATATCTTGCCTTAGTACTCTATTCAATTGAAACTAGGTCAAAGGGATGTGCAAATCATTGCATTCTGTTTTTATTTGCTTGTACAATTGCCACAATATGCCATATATTTTTAAGAGACAGAAATGATTTGGGAAGAAATGGACATATAAATGGATGGGGTGATAAACAGGCTGCTGAGAGGTACTTATGTGTACATACCATTCAGATTACAGATCACATACCTTTCAAAGTCTAGATAATCTGCCTGTCACTCTTGAGGAAATGCATACACAGCATACTGCTGTAGAACAAGTAGCATGGTTGCTTATTGAAACTTAAAAGTAAATTAGTTACAATAACAAACTGCAATAACTATTACTGCAATGTTTTGTCACATAAGTTTGATTTGTGAGCAGTTCTGTAGAAGCTAAATTCAGCTGTACCCAGTCTGGAAGTGGATCAGTTAAGATGCATGAGTATGCAGTTTATCATTGGAACACACTCAAACAGAATGGATACCAGATACAGACACACTACCAGTACGCTGAGAAAGGAGAAGTCAATTTCTAATGAAAGTTTATATTACTTTGTCTGTCTGCCTGTATAGACAAGACTTATCTCTTCATTCTTTCTTGCCTCAGTACCAGAGATTATCTGATAAGTATATGCTTACAAAACACTGCCAATTTTCAGCTACATCACTCTGTCGCCCTGCAAACAATACAGCTGCGCAAGGCTTTTATCTCTTATTTCACTATCTGGATTTGACAAGTGGCATGACTAAATCATAGAGCATGTTAGAGCTTTGAACTGGAAGGTCTGGGTCACAGAAAGAAGTGAACAGTGTGTGTGTGTGTGATGGTAAACTTACAGCTTGAGACAGCGAAGTAGCAGAAGAGTGTTGGCGGTAGAGGAATGCTCCGATGTGACCCATGAATGATTTGATTGTTTTCTTTCAGTTTGCCCATTTAAAAGAATGGGATCACACGTGACAAAGAGAATGCAGACTTATCTTCATGATGGAAAACATTACTTACACTGTTTTGGGTTTTTTTGGCTCTCTAAATCCTGACAGTGATGGTAAATCTGGGATCTTGCTGTCGGCCATTCATAGTCCACTTTTGGGTCTCAGAGGCTATTTTATATTGGCTGATACGCTTTTGAACAAATGACAAAAGTTGAACATGATGAGATTAGAAAGGATATGAGATAAGAACTACACTGAGTCAATGCTCAGGTGGAAATGAGTCAACAGACAGATCAATGCAATTATTGGCATCTTCATGGCAGGCAGCAGAGAGGTTAATCCCCCAGCCTTCGTGTCCTGCTGCGGGTTTGATGGCACAGTCAGACCCACTGCTGCTCTTTCATAGGCACGCATACACAAACACACGCACTGTAACACATCAATATTATATGAGCGAGGGACAGGAGGCAGGAGACTGCATGGAGTTGACATTGGAGTTGACACACACACACACACACACACACACACACACACACACACACACACACAGACACACACTTTTAACACTATCAGCGATCACTCACCTGCACTCACCTGTTTATTAAATTCCAACCATCTGTCTCAGCTCCAATTAAATGGTTGGAGGTAGTGAAACTCTGGGCTGGTCTTTATGAGGGAGCCTCTAGAGAGAACCTCTCCCTGGCACTGTAATGGGAATACAGGGTTTCTTACATAAGTAATGAGGTGCAGATGCCAGCTGTGATATGGCCACACATGTTTTATACAACAAAGTTTTTACTCATATATCATCCTCACCTTGTCTCTCACCACATATTACTGCCTGGCTCTTGCTGCGGGCAAAACCAAATGAACAGTCTTGTTTAATGCATGCACACTTGGAGGTGGGTTGCAGGGCCTTGCATAGGGGAAAATCAATGGTGAAACAGAATTCATTTATTTCTATTTCAAATATTTCACCAAACTTGGAGGCTTAGGTATCTCTCTCAACTTAAAAAGTCTTCTTCCAAACGCTCAGAGGAAGAAATTCAGTTTGTGGTATTCACACATTTCTTGCTGCATCAAGCTTGTTGCCACTGTCACATAATCAGTGATTCAGTGGTAGTTGAGCCACAGCAGAAAATATCACTTTTGTCTAAAGTATTTTTTTCTTTTATATTATTTTCCATCTTCGTGAGACGTGAACAGATGAGAACTGAAGGTCAGAAGGATTTGGAGGTCAAATCAATCCAGCTATGAATATTCAGAGACAGATTTTTGAAGACAGGCTTCTGGCTCCTTAATGTCGCCTTGAGTGTATTTTAGGTTTCTGTGACTCAGTTGAATGAAAATACCATCTGCTCCTGCTGATGTGCATGGCAGGAAGTTACAATGAAGCTGACTCCCTGCTTGTGTCTACCTGTTGGCACCATGCAGAGGCACTCATGTGGCTAGTTTCCATTCCTTAAAAGGAGCCGTTTTAAGAAGCTCTGAAGAAGACAGAATTTTCAGTTTACACATGACAATATGTAAATACTATACTAAAGTTAGATGATTCCATTTTTCATGAACAAGTTTAAAGAATCCCTTATTTGCATTGTTCATTCTGCACAAATATATTAATTTATCTTTTTTCATAACAAGACAAGTATTATGTAGACTGCCATTCACAACCTGTGCAGCATCTCCAACACCCACCTCAACGGTGATAACAGTCAGTACATTGTCATGGCAACTATGCTTCTCATCCTAACAACTGCCTCAACGCCCACAAAGGTCCCACAGCAACCGTCACCAAGCAACCCCCTCCCTCGTCTCAGTTTCTCTATTTAAGGAGCAGAGGAGGAGGAGGAGGAGGAATGATAAATGATGCTGTGCAGAGAAAAAAAAAATATTTTCAATAGGAAATGGAGTTGTGTGCAACAATTTGTTGCTTGTAATTAATTCACTCATAAACAAAGCACAGTCTGTTAATGTGATGAATTCCCTGCAAACAGTATAAATATAAATATGTGGAGTTACTGATTCCAAAAAAAGTTGGGACACTGTAAAACATAAATAAAACAAAATGTGATAATTTGCTGATCCTTTTAAACATATACTCAATTGAAAACAGTACAAAGGCAATATATTTAATATTTGACCTCATCAACTTCATTGATTTCTGTAAATATATGCTTATTCTGAATATGAAGCCAGCAACACATTTCAAACAAGTTGGGACAGAAGCAACAAAGGATGAAAACAAAAGTTGTGGACTGATCCAAAAACACCTATTTGGATCATTCCACAGGTAAACAGGTTCATTGGTAACAGGTGATCATACCATGATTTTCTATGAAATCCTGGAAAGGCTCATTTGTTCACATGAAAGGATGGGGCAAGGTTCACCACTTTGTCAAACACATGCTTGTGTAAATGATATGACTACATGAGCGCGGGAACACTTCGTAAAACCAGCAAGCAAAGTAAATGATCACAATTTGGTTTTATTTCTGTCAAACACTAATCTGGAATCAAGATTTTTTTTTCTTTTTTGGAATCGAGGTTGTACTTCAGATCATTAAATAATAAAATGCAATTTACAAACCAAAACATACTATATTGAAAACGTTTAACTTGATACACATGATACAGGTGTTGGTGCACAACTTAGCTTAGCTGTGGTGATATGTGCATTCCTGTAGATGTCAGAATTGTTTCATTCTGTCACTGGGCTCTTGTGTTATGCAACATAATGGAGTTGTCCCCGGTGTTGTTGTTAGACTCAACAATAATTTATCCGGGTCATGCATTGCTTGAAGCCACAGGATGTCCTGCTGAAAGACCCTGCATTGTACAACATATTTCCCCTCTGCGCACTCCAAAGATTCCAAGTCTTGGTATAGGAACTGGCATGCAGTGTTCGTATTTCAGTATCACTTACAAGATCAAACAAATTTGAATACCAACATGTTGTTTCCTTGTTCCCTTGTCTTGTTTTTACCAACTTAACACTAACACAGGAAGTCTCTGCAATCCAATGGAACAGTGACAACTCAAGGAGGGAGGGAGGGAGGAGGACATTAGCTGACCCACTCAAAGCATAAATGGTCAAAGTCATGAAGGCATCACTTCAGTCCTTTTTTGTCATCTGCAGGAATGTATGATGCAGAGCCTAAACTATGCAAAAGGCTGAAACCACACCAGCTATGCTTTACCTCCATGTTTTGCCCATTTAATGTGCTGAATGCAATGCTCCCACTCATCTCTGACCCTGGCTCTATTCTCTGCCTCGTTATGGGACCGGGGACAGCTGACTGAAGGGGGTGCGGCTAACTCAAGGAGGAAGTGTGGAGAGGAGCATGTGACCACAGTTGTTCTCCCAAACATAGACACAGACTGACTAATTGACTTGTGGTGGATTTTGTCTGGGCAAAAGAACATAACAGGACACTGGAGGATTTCTGGACTTACTTGAATCCTGATAAGTTTTGTGGTTATGCTCTGCTCACTGCAAATAGGAATTATTCCATTTGAATCCAGCAAAACTTTATTGGTGATTTGGTTGCTAATATTAACTGCTTGCCATTACTGCTGTGTAATAGAGTGAGTGAGAGTGAGTCTGGGAGGAGATGTTAATTGCTTGTGTTTAGTCTCATGATGTTTCATAGTTATTGAAGTGTTTTGCGTTTTACACCTGCTGCTATCATAACAGCCTGGTCTTTCCTGTCAGTATGGTGTCGCTGGTATGTGGCCGTGGAGAAGAGTGTCAATGACTCCTGAAAATGTGCTATCACTGCTGTGTTTGTCACACAAGGATACACTGACAGAAAGACAAGAGACTGAAAGAGGGAACAAGACAGCGAGGAGCAGAAAAAGACATAAAAACAATAGGCTTGGCTGAATGTAGTGATATATTAACTCATCCTCTGGACTCAATAGAGCAAGGCGATATAGGGCAGAGACCTTTATGTCTATTTGATCATCAAGCTGTAGAAAAGGAATGTTTTCAGATCTCGAACATTGGCACTGTTTTGAAGCAATAGGATTTTAAAAGTGATACACTGTGAGTTCACCATGAGTTTGACCAAGAGATGGTTATCTTCTCGCCGCTCAAAACTTTACATGTAAGTCCTTAAATGTGAGCTCTTAAGTGCTATTCTGCATTACTTGGTGACTGAACTGAACTCAATCTGTCTCTAATTTGGAATATTTTGTCAAGCCACTTATGACTAAACTCTAAAAGCTTCTACTCATTTTCTCCTGTAGTGTGGAAGGGGAGTCCCAGTGTCCAGAGACGGGCACCCACAAAGACAGCTCCTTCAGCCAGACGCCTTACCTGCGCGGCTCAGAATGCTACACTGACAGCAGCAGCGTACCCTCCGGATCCAGGGACCCTACATGCGTATCCGCTTCCAGTTCAGCCAGCTTGGCCTGGGCACTGCGAACGCGCCACCAACCTGCGAGTCTGGCCCTCCGTAAGCAAGAGGAAGAGGAGAACAAGAGATGCAAGGCCCTTTCAGACAGCTATGAACTCTCAACAGATCTGCAGGATAAGAAGGTATCAATGCTGAGGACACTGTTGGTCAGAGGATTTGTGTTGCAAATGTTTGTGTTCCTTTTTGATTCCTAGAAGCCATGAGCACTGGCAAACATTATGTAGATAATGGATTCCTTTCAGTCTGGGTTCATGGGTGCAAGACACCCAGACAGTGAATATGTAAATTATTGCAAATGGTAAATGGACTGCATTTATTTAGTGCTTTTAGTCTTATCAACTCAAAGCGCTTTCAGGCATTCACACACACATTCATACTGGTAGTAGATTTTAAGGAACCACCTGCACACTAGGAGCTATGCACACTTTGACATCCAAACTGCAGAGGCCAAGGATCAAACCACCGACCTTCCAATTAGTGGACAACAGCTCTTTCTCCTGAGCCACAGCTGCCCCAATATGTAACCTGTGTTCTTCTTTGTTTTTCTAATCCCTCTCCTTTTGCCAGGTGGAGATGCTGGAGAGAAAGTACGGCGGCTCCTTTGTAAGTCGCAGAGCAGCTAGGACCATTCAGACGGCCTTCAGACAGTACCGCATGAACAAGAACTTTGAGCGCCTCAGAAGTTCTGCTTCAGAGAGCCGCATGACACGACGCATCATCCTGTCCAACATGAGATTGCAGTATTCCTTTGACGAGCGACAGCCTCAGCAGCAGGCGCAGACACAGACCAACTTCACCCACAGTGTGGCCATAGGGCCTCCTCATTCCCCCGACCCAGACCGCCCAGGAGACTACACCCACTTAGAGGACTCCTTTTCTAAACAGGTAACAGTGTTGTGGGTTTACTGTGTGTTATGAGACTTGAGACTATGGAGACTTCTCTCATGTGACCTGAAAGTCATAAAGTGTTATGTGAGTTACGTGAGAGAAAGAAAGAGACAAAGGAGAGAAGAACAGAAAGAAAAGAAAAACTTAAACAACTAATTAAACAACTGGACAAAGCAAACTGAAAGAGGTTTCTAATCTTGACAGGCCTTAGACTTTCAAAACATGCTGTAGATACTCAATTTTAAGCCTATTGCACATCTGTTTTTGACATGTAACAAATGTACTATAATAGCAAGTTTTACTTTTTGAAATGAGGGATGTTGAACTCCCACTCCACTTTGTGTTCCCTCTAGGTCAAGTCCTTAGCTGACTCCATAGACGATGCCCTTACCTGCCGCGCGGGTCGCGAGGACTCCCAGGAGGGCAGCAGGGAGGGTGGAGGGATTGGTGAGGACTTTGGGGAGTGTGTGTGGAGCAGCAGCAGCAACCCCTCCTCCCAAAGAGGTTTGGGAGAACGAGCCAGGGGTGCGGGAGGAGGACTCAGTATGCATGGCGACAGTACCGCCACCTCGTATAGTGACGTCACCCTTTACATGGACGATGGCATGCCGTCATCACCGCTCTCCCTGGATAGAGCACCCAGCAGCACGGATACAGAGTATTGGGGCCCTGGTGGTGGTGCTGGAGGCCGTGAAGACAGCAGGGACACTGAGGGAGGGGGCAGCAGTAACAGTCGACGCAGCACCCCTTGTACCGAGTGCAGGGACTATCGTCTAAGGGGCGCACATCTGCCCCTCCTCACTATAGAGCCGCCCAGTGACAGCTCAGTGGACATGAGTGACCGTTCAGATCGTGGCTCTCTGAGCAGACAGCTGGTCTATGAGCAGGATCCCGGAGTAGGGGCTAGCTCCCCTCAGGGAACCCTCAAACACTCCCCCAACACAGGCACCCGCCCTATATCCACAGCAGCTGCCCAGGGTCAGACCCGGGCCCCTGGCAGACCCATACCCACACACATCCCTCACCAGGTGGCGGCACACCACCACCATCACCACCACCCTATCCACCACCATCAGTACCCTGACACTCCCTCGTCATCCTCCTCCCCCCAACAGCCCCCCACCACCCCTCTATCCTCTTCCTCCTCTACAGCTCTGCCCCCCGGCGGTCTGGAGCAGCCGTGCTGCTCAGACGGAGACAACGACTCACTCAACTCCACTACCAACTCCAATGAGACAGTCAACTGCAGCTCTGGCTCCTCATCTCAGGACAGCCTGCGGGAGCCTCTGCCACCTCTGGGAAAACAGACCTACCAGAGAGAAAGCCGCCATAGCTGGGACTCCCCGCCCTTCAACAGTGATGTGGTGCAGAGGCGCCAGTATCGCATCGGTCTCAACCTCTTCAACAAGTAAGACACTTGTATTACTAATAAACAGTGCTTACGAGTGCTTATGAGAGTCCATTTTCCTGATGATCAAACAATTAAAATGGTAAAGTTGCAGTAAGAAAGTTTTTTTCATTGACTACAGGAAGCCTGAGAAAGGGATCCAGTACCTGATAGAAAGAGGTTTTGTATCGGACACTCCAGTTGGGATTGCTCGCTTCATCCTGGAGAGGAAGGGCCTCAGCAGGCAGATGATTGGAGAGTTCCTGGGAAACAGACAGAAACAATTCAACAAAGATGTTTTAGAGTGAGTATGGAAATAGAAAGCACAGAAGCAGCAGCATTGTTTTGAATAGATCAGACATGACTTCTCTGCATGAATGGTTGGTTACACTGTGACCTCTGATGTGTGTGTTTCAGCTGTGTGGTGGATGAGATGGACTTCTCAGGTATGGACCTGGATGATGCTCTCAGGAAATTCCAGGCTCAGATTAAAGTTCAAGGAGAAGCCCAAAAAGTGGAGAGGCTCATAGAGGCTTTTAGGTATTGTATATGTTGGATACAATAGAGTGAGTTTACAGTATAGAAAGGTGTGAGTGATAGATAACTAAGAATGCACTGAATTTTATCAGTAGTCGCTGGAGTATTAAAATGTAAATGTTTTAAAATGGGTTTTTTTCTGTCTCTTATGCAGTCAGAGATACTGTGTGTGTAATCCGACCCTGGTTCGGCAGTTCCAGAACCCAGACACCATCTTCATCTTGGCCTTTGCCATAATTCTCCTCAATACAGATATGTACAGTCCAAACGTCAAAGCTGAGAGGAAAATGAAACTAGAGGATTTCATCAAGAATCTAAGAGGTACTGCCTGACAGAAAAGACACATGCACTAGATGCATGACTTTATGAAACACATAATAGGCAGTATTGGTGAGGTCTTTTTAATATGTTGTCCTAATGGACATTATGAGCAAAAAGACATGCATCTATGTAATGTGGCTTTTAAACATGTTTAGCTAAATGTTAACTGTATGCATTAGATTAGTAAGGAAAAGTGTTAAAGTCCATCTGAAATTAAATCACTTTTCTGTTAGATATTACATATCTGCTCTGTTAATCACTTGTCCTGTGTTCTCTTTTGAGAAAATGATGGTTTCATGATGGTGCCCCTGATCTTTGCAATAATTTGATGGTTCCCCCATGCAAAATTCACACATTTACCCTCCTATTGTGTTCAGGTCAAAACCCAAACCCTGGGAACACTAGATACGCTCCCCTAATTAGATCCTCAGCTGCAGCACATTAAATACCATGTAAATACACAGGTCAGCTTGGTCTGTTCTTATGCTTCTTACTCTTTAGTAGAACTAGCAAGATGCCATCTACCTGTGACATGTAGGCTACAGCCCAAATTTGTTCTTTCTCTTGTTCCCTACAGTGTAATACCATGACGCTTTGGTAGCCAACTGCTGTCAATCAAACACAGACACTGACACGCCTCTCCAGCCTGAGATGAAAAGGAACATTTCTGATAATTCCCCAAAGACCTTTTTTCTTCCCTAATAAAATAATAATAATAAATAATGAAATAATAATGAAAAAACAAACAATACATTTTAAAACCCCTGGACATATTTTTGACTACAAACAGGGATGAATATATGTGATTTCAGCTGGACTTTAAGTGGTGCTAGTGGCGTAGCTTTCAAATACGCCTTGCTCCCTTTTGTGAGTGAAAACTGTAAATATCATTTACAATGTACAAATTTGTGATTTGTACAATGCAGTTTTTGATGAACCTCATTTCCTAAACCCCTCCCTTTCCTTGTCTCCGCCCAAGGCGTAGATAATGGTCAGGACATACCCAGGGACCTGCTGGTTGGGATCTACCAGCGGATACAGAAATGGGAGCTACGGACCAATGATGACCATGTGTCCCAAGTGCAGGCAGTGGAAAGAGTCATAGTGGGCAAGAAGCCTGTTAGTTTTCTAATTAAATAAGGCAACATATGGTGCTTTGGAATTTGTTGTCACTACAAGTTAAAAATGGATTCATCTTTTTGTGCTGAATTTGTCTATATAGGTGCTGTCCCTCCCCCATCGTAGGCTGGTGTGTTGCTGCCAGCTCTATGAGGTTCCTGACCCCAACAGACCTCAGAGGACAGGAGTGCACCAACGAGAGGTCTTCCTCTTTAATGACCTTCTGGTGGTAAGACTAACATTAAACACAACACAGATAAGAAATCTATGTGATGGTTTAGGTCTCATGGTTTATTTTTCTGTTTTTACTAGTTTATTTTCAGTGCCTTTTGTGTTTAAACTCCAGTGTTTTTGGTTTAGGGTTTTTTCTTGAGTGTTAGTGTTTTGTATTTTTTCTGTGTGGCTGTGTTTTGTTCAGGCTTTGCTTCAGTGGCTTCGCTGCCCAGCCTCAGATCACTGAAGCAATTTCCTCTTCACCAGCAACTCTCGTCACCTTTCTTGTTTTCTTGTGAATTGAGTTTTTTGTCAATAAACCACTCTTTGTCTGTGTCTCACTCCTGGATCCAGTTGAAGATAACCTCAACCATCACAATCTATTTTATTTAAAAGGTCATGTGATAAATATATCTCATCTATGTTGTGCATCAGGTGACCAAGATATTCCAGAAGAAGAAAACCTCAGTGACTTATAGTTTCAGACAATCTTTCCCTTTGGTTGAGATGCAAGTGCACATGTTCCAGAACTCATGTAAGAGGCCATTTTTGCTTTTGCATATTTCAGCTATTCTTAATTACCCTCTATGATACGTAAGTATTTTATTTCTTTCTCTTTGTATCTCTCAGACTACCCTCATGGTATCCGCCTGACCTCAGCAGTCTTGGGTGGAGAGAGGAAGGTTCTTATCGTCTTTATGGCACCCAGTCAGCAAGACCGCACCCGCTTTGTTAGCGACCTCAGGGAGAGTGTTGCTGAAGTGCAAGAGATGGAGAAATATAGAGTGGAATGTAAGTGCCCCATCTACTGGTCATTACTGTGAACTATAACTTAAGTGTGCATGATGATCTGTACAGGTTTCAGCAATGGCACATTTTATCAAGAAAGGCAGTACTGGTTCTAGTATATGTCTTATTTTTTCTGTACCGTGTCTCTCATTTTAAAATCTTGAGTGCCCTTTGTGTTTATTTACAGCTGAGTTGGAGAAACAGAAAGGTGTGATGCGGCCAAGCTTGCTCACTGGAGGTGTGGTTGGAGGAGGCGTAGGTGTGAAGAGCGATGTTGTGAATGGCACCCTGGGAAGAACGAGTTTTGATGACAACTGCTCAGTGGGCGAGGGTCTCAAACGCACAGCGCTCAGCTCATCTCTCAGGGACCTATCGGAAACAGGTGAGACAACAGCACCTCAGATATGGAGTCAATTCCATTTCCTCCCTCCCTGGCAGCTGGGTTGAACTGGGTAGCAAAGCTTCTACGAGGATTTTGTTCTCTGTTTCTATTACTACATCCTGTTCTTCTTTCTTGCTGGCATTCAGACACAGCTTATGCAGTTTGTATCTTTTTCAAAAATATGCAAACAAATTCAATCTTTATTTCAATCTTCCACTCTTTGCTAACCTGACTCTTCCTGGTGGGGTGCAGGGAAACGTGGTCGTAGGAACAGTGTTGGTTCTCTGGACAGTACCATGGAAGTAAGTCTGAAAGACTTGATGTTGACATGTCACTGTTAATTGACCTGCGTTTCCCTTACTGGTACTTCATCTTCCCTAGCACGCTCAGTGTGTGTACAGTGTGCATATAGATGGTTTGTGCGTGTACATGCATGTGCGTATGTCCACAAGTACCTGCCCTTCTCTGACACCATTTGCATGACTGTGTGTGTTCATGCTTGCCCAAACATGTCTTATGTCCTTCACCTCCAGATACAACTATGTCCTGTGATGATGTGAGTGGGAACAGGGGCTGTAGTTCAATCCTCCAGTCTGTTTTCTAAAGTATGATGATGCTTTATCCTCCTAGGGCTCCATCATTAGCAGCCCACAGCCTCACCAGCGCTATCCAGTGCCAGGTGTGATGCCTGGTTGCTATGGAACAGAAGACTTCCGGCCTCACCGCCCCATCCTGAGCCCCGGAACGGGGGTGGGGGGTGGGCCGGGGCAGCAACATACCACTGCTGGGACAGGAGTTGGGGGAGTCTCCAGCAGTTTAGAGAGAGCAGGAGCGGGGAGCGGCCCTGGGGGGAGCAGCAACAACAACAGCGGCTCCTTCCTGGGATCCCTATTCGGCAGCAAACGCGCCAAACCACCAGGGCCCCTTATTCCACCGGGGCCACCCTTCCCCGCGCCTGTCCCCCCACCGACCTCGGGAGGGCCCCCTCCTCACTCCCCGTCATCTCTGTGCCAGTTGGACGGAGGGCCTTCCAAGATACAGGCACTACACGCACAGTACTGTCATGCGGGCACCGTGCAGCCCCCACCACCTTACTACCATCACCATCGCTACCACGTCCAAACTGTCCCTCCTCCTTTGCAAGGTATCCCCCCTCATACTATACAGAGAGGCCCACTACCCTGTCGTCCACCCCTTGGCCCCCCACACGCCCAACACCCGCAGCTGGCCCATCTCTCCCAGCTTTCCCAGCATGGGCTTCCGGGTCGTTACGCCAACATGGTGGTGGGATGTCCCCCCCCCCTTTCTCCTCTCTCCCAACACTCCCAGAACCCACAGTTCGCCCTGTACCATGTGCAGCCCACACACTCTATCAGAGGGGGCGGCGGCCCTGGTACCAAACTTCCACTCACCTTGTCTCACTCCCACCCGCACCCCCACGCACACTCCCAAACCCACCCCGGACACGTGCACACACCACATCCAGCCAGCCACTCTACCCACCAAACACACTTCATATTCGGCACTCTGCCCCACAATCTGCCATCCGCATCCGTCAATGCGCATCACGCAGCCTCCGCCGCCCCGTATCTGCCCCAGTACCCTCCTCTCTCTTCCATCCCCCTCCCCCACCACACTCCCCTTTACCCCCCCCTTCGTCCCCCCTTACCCCTCTTACACCTCTCTCCCCTCACCCCCCCCAGCACCCCGGGCAGCCTCAGCAGGGGCCGCAGGTGACGGGGGCTGGAGCGACAGGTACAGGGGGCAGCTCCAAATCCAAGCCTATCAACCGGATAAGTACCGTGGTGTGAGCAGGAGTTGGGGCCCCAGGGGTCAGAGGTCAGATTATAGAGTGGAGGAGGTTGGCAGAACTAGGGCTAGGACAAAGTCTGCCAGGACAGAAAGTAACAGCAGCAGCGCTAGTGAAAAGAGGAAACGCAGTTTGCTTCGTCTCTGTTACTTTCACCTCCGTTTCCCACATATGTAGGTTGAGATAAAAAGCACAGTGATACTTCAATAGCACGTGCACACATCTTTGAAACCTGCACATAGAAACATACACATATGCACAACCACATGAACAAAAACTCTGCTCACATTTCCACACACAATATCAGAAAAATCTATAGCCATATAATTTAAAATGAAACTAAATCTATATCTAGGTATACTGCCTCAGTTTTAGTTGTTTGAAGTCTAGTTGAGTCTGTATGAGACTATTTACATGTACAGTACCAAGATGTGATAATGTGACACTGGAAAAACAGAGACCATATATATCCAGCTGCTTACATGGGGATGTAAATAAAGACTAAACCACCAAATTCATTCCAGCAGAGTTTGGCATTGAAAACAGCAGAGAATTGCAAAAAATGTCCCTTGACTTTGCAATAATTTACTTGGCTTCATGATGTCCCCGTCCATTCTTGCAGGTTCTGCTTTGCTGACAGGCATCTTTTTTTTCTAAAGAAGACCTCAGATTTGTTGCTTTGTCTTAAACTTCTAAAACCAATGCACGGTTTCCTGACTTAATGGGATTTTTTTTGTTTTGTTTTTTTTTACATGTCAACAGGAGCCACCTGGCTTTATAAAGCATTCCTTGTGGGGTGTGGGAATTAATGATACAATCAATAATATATTTTGAATGTTTCTGAAGCTTCTTGCTGTTTTATCGATATTATACCTGCTATGAGTATGATGAATATTGTCCAATAATTGTTTTGATCAGTGATTAATTATATCAGCAGATGTTTGTACATGGTTATAGAGAGTATATGCACATATAAATTCCCTCAGTTTGCCATAGCCACTAGAGGGTGTTCTGATATGTGAAGTGTCATTTATTTCCATTGTACCATGGTTTCCATTGAGTTCTTTTTAAAAAATAATTAGTATTATTGATTGTTGAAAATAATGAATGAGGTTTAGTTTTGTTCAAATTGATCTGAACACTAACAATATTCCTCCTTTTCTGTTTTGTTTGGTGTGAGAAAACTGGTATACAATTTCTCAAATGGGGTAACTAACAAAACTTGAACTTTATGAGTGGATTTGAGTTTATTTTTCTTTTTTTTATATTTATGAGGCTCCCTGTAGTGGAAAAAAAGGCTTGGGGAAATTGGAAAAAGATGTGAATTTTGGAAGATGCCATGCCTTCATAATTATACAGGGCACAAATGCTCGCTTCCTCGCAATCATCTGATTTAGTCATTTTGTATTTTTCTATGTTTTGAAGAAGCACGCTTTTACATGAGGTTTTGTGGTTTTGCACACGTGATGTCTTAAGTCAGAAATGGCCTTCTTCTAATTCTCCCTCTTCTGCCACTTTTAGAAATCTCTTATTACATTTTCTGATGCCATGATCATGATGGCATCCTGCTGAGGGCTCCTTGATTAAAAACACAACAAGAGTCAAGAATGTAAAATAGCCTACAGGTACATACTGTATTCCCCTTTCTGCGGGCTTCGTGTAAGTGTTGCCCCTTTTGCTACTGCATTTTTTGAGGTTGTAATTGAGCACTGATGTGGCTTACCTTCAGTGCCATTAATTACAAATGGAAAACTACATGTATTCTGATTTAGGAGAGAATGAATGGGCGAGGACAAAGTAAAAAAAAAGTCTATGGAACAAGCTACTGAAAGAGATGAAGTTCAAGAAGATCGGAATCCTGAAGAACAGGATTTTAAAGAGGCTTGGAGAGAGTCAAGAATGTCAGATGGAGATTTTATAAGTGTTGGCTAGCCTTTTCTTTTAACTGTGTCCTTTTTGACTCTTCTTGCATGAATATATCTGCACTTATTGAATAGATTGTACTGTATAAACCTGAATGTACATATTACACTATACATAGGCTTCTTATAACTATGGGATGACATTCTCCCATTCTGTATTCAGGTGCGTGCATGTGAGTGCCACTAAGTATGTACATATAAAAAAGGGACAGGGAGAGGAGTTGTTGGCCAAAAGGAATGTTGACTTTTTATTTCCTTTTCTTATTATTTCAGACTGAAGGTGAGAGAATGAGTTACCGTGATATAAATTTAAGCCTAAAAAAGTTTATATGTCAGTGCACTTATTGATATCATTTTAAACAAATGATTTCAAACTTTTCTTTGTGTCTGTATTATGTGTACTGAAAGAATAGAGAATTGAGATGTGAATATTTATTGCTTCTGATAAATTAAAGTGTCCTTGCAGTGAAGTGGTCTGAGTGTACTTTTTTATATAACCTCATGTCTGCTTCCACCATTAAACTGCTCTCAATTATGAACTGTTTATAAGATTATAACATCAGTTAACTTCACTGGATGAAGAGGAATGCTGATTCTTTATGTGTCATTAAAGATGTATGATAAGATGTAGGCTACTTTGCATATCAAATCTACACAGAATACAAATAAGATGATTTTTCAACATTATGCTTGCAAATGTAGTATGATACAAAAAAAACAGAGAGACCCCAAGTTAATAAGGGGCATTTCAACAATAAAATTGAGCATTAAAGAGGATTTAGGGTAATTATGCAGTTTCAATTTCATTACACTATATTTATTGGATAAAAAAAAGAAAAGGAAAATAATAAAACAAACTTACTATCAAATTTGGTGAGATAACAGAGCTCTAACGTTACCTATAAACAGTACAATGAGTTGTGGAAAGTACTCTATGGAAAGAAATATCAAATATAGTACATACGAAATGTAGTTTAGAGACTTGCTGAATTTCGTCTTGATACAGCTAGAGAGAAATGTTGTTCTTTTAATTTTACTTTGACAGCAAGTTGCATATGAATCCAGTAAACATGTGCAACTTCTCAATTATGTAAAGTCATAACAACAAAACAGTATATAAAGAAAGTAAATTTTGCTCCTCATCGACCAGTTCTGACTACACAATTATGACAGCACAAAAGCCAGCCAGTGGGTTTTGTATTGGGTACAAAAAAGAAAAGGAAAATTATTCAAATTAAACTCTTATCAAATTTGGAGGAATAACAAAACTCTAACTTTAGATTTTAAAAGTGTTCAATATTTTCAATTAGCCCTGCAATGTTAATAAATAATTTTAAAAATAAACTATACTGGCAGAAATGTCAAATATACTATGTACTAAGTGCTATTTATGCAGAGAAATATTGTGCTTTCACAATATTGTGCTTTCAGTTCACTATGGCAGAAAGTTGCATATGAATCCAGAAAACATGCAACTTGTCAATTATGCTATAACAATCAAAAAGTATCTAAAGAAGGTAAATTTCACTCCTCATCGACCAGTTCTGATTACACAACAACAACAATAATAATAAGATAGAATAATATAATAACGGAATTTTTAAAATGGCAGTTTTATAAATAATATAATAATCTTATGAATAAAATTAAATTAATTAAATTAAAATAAATTAATGCAACTTAACTGTAATGATATAAAATAAGGTACTAAATATTGCACTTTTCCGTCAACAGTTACATGAGTGTTATTGGCGTACGTGCGTCCTACTTTCTGGGAGTAAACGTGGGGGACGTGGTGTGAAGATGAAGAGGTTGTGCTTCGGTCGTGAGAAAAAACTAAGATGGCGTCTCGTCAAGAAAGACAGGATGGCCTGAAGAGAGTGATGATGTTGCTCGGAAAATGATTGATAACGACATAATTGATGAAGTTTGAGAGTCTTGTTTACTATTAAACGAACCTCTGCCATCAGTGTTTGAACCCGTGTGTTTGGCAGAACGGAGTTTATGGGGAACTGAGCCTGAAAAACGGTCAACTTTGCTAGCAGCGACAGCTAGCCAACTGGACCGAGCACAGCTGGCCAACGTTAGCTAACCATCAGTCATCACAACAACAGAGGAAGGAGAGCGGCCACCAGCCCGATCTTACCCCGGGACATCGAGGTGTCTTCGGTCAGTCACGAGAACGCTACGAGACATTGTAGTATAAAGGGATCAACAAATAACTGCTTGTGGCATTTCATCTTACACATACATGTATATGAGTAAGGTTAACTAGCTGGATGTTAGCGTCGATTTGAATATGTAGGTTAGCATGTTAGCGGTTATATTGGTGACTTTTTCCTTAGCAGGTAACGTTAGCTAACTATTGCTAGTTATCTAAACCCACTGGAGACGATGGGACTGGACTGAGAAAGTGGAGGCCTCGATGCTAACGTTAGCTGTAAGCGGCGTTATCGCCTCTGATAGCTGAACAATAGACAAATAGATGTCATGATTGTCCGAAGAAGAGAAATGACGGACACCAAGCCAATCCACTATCAGTAATTGAGCTTGAGAGATTTATCCCCTTTGTTTCTCTTGTTATGGCTGTTGCTGGAAGGTAAGGTTAGTTTTAACACCAGTTCTCCCAAGTTTAGTAGCTAGTAGCTAACTGTTGTGTAATTGAGCAATGTTAACAAGATGTAAGGCAACATCGACATTTAAGTGTCACTTTTATCTTCTGTTATCGAGTAATTATGTCATGTGTCTCGCAAAGCGTATTAATCAATCTAGCCCAGCCCCGAGTAGTGATGCCTTCATGGCCTTCTATACCTAAAGGTTCATGGCCTCCACGCCATTGTTTGTCTGAAGGCCCATGAGGAATCAGATGGGATACATGTCACTGAAGTCCCAACATCCAAGTTCTTTTCAGTATTATTTTGACAAGGAATGCATTAGGACAAAATTAATAGAAAGACTCCTCTATAAAGACTCTTTCACGTATATATTACAAGAAGCAGTGCTCATTGCTCAAGTGCACACAAAAATGTTGCCATCACTTCTGTTTTTAAATCATTTCATTTTTATTGTGTAATGCAACTGATAAAGCATCACTTTAAACTTTTGCCCCTTTCCACTCTGGACCTTGTTGATTCTTGAGAGCATGGCATTTGTTTTGCTGTGTCTGATGTTGGGGGAGGGGTTTTTTAACAAGAACCACAGAGGACAAAAAAAAAATCCTCATCCTGTGATTTCCCCATGTCTCTTGCTCTTGACTGTTGACTGTAGAGTTGTGGGGGAAATGAAAAACTATGAAACATTCAGAGGAACTAACGTCATATATTTAAAGCCATGCTATGCAGTGACTTTTTCAAGTAACTGGATAATATGCTCTTTGTTTTCTGACACACTGGTCCATTTTACTCATCACTGAATTAATTTGCTACATTGCCTTTGTAAAATTGAATCTGTCCACAAATCACTTGTTTCAGTTTACTGTATTGTGTAAATGTCATTTTTGAAGACCAAATGCTGGCCAGTGAACATAACTGTCAGAAGTATCAGTTTCTGCTGACTTTGTGTATTCACACCACTCTGAACTGTCCCAGAATATATAGAGGTTACTAAGTAGCAAAAGATAAACAAAGATTTTAAATTGTCTTTAAAAGCTATGCAAGATATTGGGATGTAAATTGTCTACAAATTTAAAAAAAAAAAAGAGTATTATACATAAAATGCCTTCTGGGATGCTGTATTGATGCCATGCTCATTATTGAGTCTGCCAGAGTTTAACTTCTTTTGCATTGTTGATCTTCCTATTCTCAGGGCAATGGAAGGGGAAGAGTTTGTACCTCCTCCGGAGTGTCCAGTATTTGAGCCGTCATGGGAGGAGTTTCAGGATCCCCTGGGCTACATTGCCAAGATACGTCCAATTGCAGAGAAGTCTGGAATCTGCAAAATTCGACCTCCACCAGTAAATATTTGCTTACGCTTGGATTATACTGAAGAAATGTCATGTTCCCTGAGTTGTGTGTGTAACATATGTATCATGCACTGGTTTCAAAGTATTTATCTAGAGGTATTAAGTCATAAGTCCATGAACATGTTGTGTTGTTTTACTCATCTCTAGATCTCTATTTTTTAAATTTTGTTTTGTCAGACTATCTTTGAGTTAGCAGGCTTCGCAAACTATAACAATAGCGATCCTGTATAACCAGTCAGGCATGGTTGGTTATGGAGTGGTTCTGTCAACTGGGAGTTTTCTAGCCCTGCTCTTGACGTGAATCATGTGTCATCATGATCATTTTTGGAGACTTACATTTTTGATTGATAACATATTCCACCTATGCAATGAGCCTTTCACAAGATGGAATAAGCACTGTACATCCGAAGTATCCACAGAGTACCTGTCTGTGATCACAACAAAGACCCAGCAGCTCTTCTACTCCACTGTCTTCTTGTGAATATTTGTAGCATTAATTTGGTTATGTCACCATCAACAAACAGAGCAGCATGTTTCATTTCCCATGGATGTAGAATTTTTACACAAAAAGAGCAATAGAAACAATTTAACAGCAATAAGCAATCATTTTCTTTGCACATTAAAAAGCTGTTTTTGCAGCAGAGGGTAGAGAGGATTAGAGAAGGAAAACTGCAAATGGAATAAATGTCTAAATTAAAGCCATGTCACCACTCATCTTTGGGGTGTGGTGGGTGTAATCATACAGTTACATACATACTGTAGTTGCTCAACTAAATGTTAGTCACATCACAGTATTTTTCTTCACCAAGATCTTGTTGGAATTATAATTTCTGCTGCATTGATTGGTGAGGAGGCAGGCTGGTCATAGTGATAGTGTGAACGTCACTTGCTCTTGAGAGGGTGACCTTGGTTACCCTTCCAGGGTAACACTTCGCCAAGTTGTTGAGCCTGAAAGCTAGAGCTAAACAAGGGTTAAGCTCAAACTGAGCTTACTATCTCATTAATCTCCCACGTCCACTTTTTTTGTTTTTAGTAAGTTCTTTGAATGAGAGAGGTCAGCATCAAGTAGAAATTACAAGGTGCTCTTTAAGCATACAGGCCTACATGTTTAATTGCATGTCTTTGTTCCAAAATAGGACTGGCAACCACCGTTTTCAGTGGAGCTGGATAGCTTCCGCTTCACACCCCGCATCCAGAGGCTTAATGAGTTGGAGGTAAGTTCCATTTTTTCCTTTAATGTTGTGTGCTGTTGGTAGACAATTGAAGTTATTGGTGGAACTGGCTGAAGTATTCACGGTGGTCCCTCATGCATCTCTTTTCAGGCGGAGACCAGGGTGAAGCTTAATTACTTGGACCGTATTGCCAGGTTTTGGGAGATCCAGGCATCCTCCTTGAAAATCCCACATATTGAAAGGCGCATCCTTGATCTTTTCAGCCTTTCAAAGGTAAATGTTAATGGAATTGCTTCTACTAAGAAAATACAATTTTAAAGTAGATGCTTCTACTTTTTTTAGATTCTTACCTGTGATTTGATAAAACTGTTAAAAAATGCTTTTCTGTTCAAGGTTGTGACAGATGAAGGAGGTTTTGAGATGGTCTGTAAGGAACGGCGCTGGGCTCGTGTGGCCCAGAGGCTTGGTTATCCTCCAGGCAAGAACATTGGTTCTCTGCTGCGCTCGCACTATGAGAGGATCGTCTACCCTTTTGAAATGTTCCAGTCTGGAGCCAGCCTGCCGGTATTACACATTCTTGTCTCTCCTTTTTGTGTTACCAAGGGTGATCAGTTAATAGATAGCATTTAATATTAGTCAATCTGTGAAGAGTAGTGTAGCCACTATATAATGTGTTGTACCCTTTCTTTTGGCTAAAATCAAAAGACCCTCTACGGTAGGTCATATGTAGTATGTTTGGTCATGTTTTAATGTAAAATCTCTTTTTGTACTTCATCTCTAGCATTGCAAGCAAAAACACTATGATGGTGAGGATGTGGATAAAGAGTACAAGCCACACTCCATACCCCTGCGACAGTCTGTACAGCCATCCAAAATGAGCAGTTATGGACGCAGAGCAAACCGCTGCCAGCCTGATGTGAGTGAGAGTACCTATCCTTACTTGTCATTCTATAGATTCGGACACCTCTGTGACCAGTAACCATACACTGTATGTATTTTGGTCACTTAAATATAATTTTTGGGATCACATTTCCATGTGTGCTTTACCACCTTAAAATCAAGCCTAGAAAATAATAAATCAGAGAAAAGTACAATTTTGTTTTATGTAGTTGCTTTTCAAGACCGCAAAAATTGCCGGGATTTGGTGCATGTGATATATCACAGAGGAATTTGTTTCAGCGGAATTAAATGTGTGAATTTCAACCTGTGATTGAATTTAACTGTCAGGTATTCAGGCTGACCTTTTATTACTTCATGAGGGATGGTTTCTCACAGGACTTAAACCACACATCACGATCCTTGCCACTGATGATATTATTTGTATTTGTTGTCTTAGTAATTGCTAGTTTAGTTTCTTCTTAACATACATTGGTGTTACACTAATAAATGTACGAACTACAGTGTGTTTTTCTGTTGTGATTGAAAAGAAATCTGCAGATTTCTTTCCAGGACTTAAAACCTAAGTGTACTGTAGTTACATACTTGCTATTTGATGATCTGGATTGAACAGCAAATGTACAAAGCTGGCAGTCTCTTACAATGTTTGTTACCATTTAATGACTTACTTTCTAGTGCCAAATGAATAACAGCTTCCATCATTAAAGGCTAACAAAACGTTAAGCCAACAATCTACTCAAGTGTTCGTTGGATGAGCTCTTAGCGTGTACCATGCTGTCACATTATTAACTGTTGTTCTGTGCTTATCCATGTGACCTTGTGCATTGTTTACAGCGTAGTATCTGGAAGATGTTATAAAGCACTGCACCCAGCCTGCTTACTCTCCATCCCGCCATGCTGCTGTGCTTAACTCTGCTGCTCTGTCCTTGCTCTCTGCTCCATGGCTCATTTTGTTCACTGCCTTGTTTCCTCCACTTCTTCTCATCTCACAAGTAGACACTGTTTGTTTTATAAGCCATATGTTGTCACCAAACGTTTTTCTTTGCATTAATGTTACCAATACAACCTCTGGACCAGCCTGCATTCTGTTATCTCATGCTTGTTACATGCAAGCTAATGATGCTTCATTTTCAACCCAAACCCCTGTTGTTAATGACCTACTCATCATACTTTGAGTGCTCGCCAGTGGATTTTAGTTTTTTCATTTATTATGCTGGAATACATATTTTTTATTTTGCATATTTACTTACATACTGAATTGATAGGAACAAAACAAAGATTGATGCAGATTTTTGGAAAACAGGCATCATCAGACGATTGATGCACTTGGTATTGCTTAATTTTTTTGTTCTCATTACTAAATCAATTTATACAGGACAGTATCTTGCAGTTTGAGAATTTCTTTATTAACAGTTAATGTTTTAAAGCATTCCAGATGGCACCGTAGTTTATAGCCATTCAGCTTTAATTACAAAAGAATGCAATTTAAGATCCAATAGAAAAGTTTTTTTAAATTAAGTAAATAAAATTAATACATTTGCCAGTAGCATGTCTTTATTATACTTTAGTATGCCAAGTATAATGCATGATGATAAACTTGTCAGCAAACCCTGATTTCCCATTATCAAACACCTTCCAAACCCATTTCTGTTTGGTGCCAAAGCGTCCCCATTGAGAATATATCCTATTGGCGCAACAGCTGAATCACCTGCCAGTTGGCAGCAACTCGGAAGGTCAGGGTTGAGATAGCACAAATATTGTTTCAAATAGCATGCAAATGTGTCGTTGTAGGAGAACCAGCTTGTATTAAAAAGCAGAAGTTCATCCACAATGGTGTGCCAACATAGTGGTCTATCAGACTGCAAACTAAACACGACAGACCTTGAATAGTCCCTGTCTGAAGCATGTTGAGATATACTGATCTTGAATTTGAAGCAAAGTATTTAGTATCAGTCCACAAAATTTCCTGTTGGACCTTTATAGATCACTGTCTAATAATGTGTCCCAGTGATATTTGTCCTACAACTACTGGCTCTGTTCTTTCCAGGCTCTCTCCGTTCCTCTCTCATCTCCTCTTTCCTCTTGTCTTAGTTTATTGTTGCTGTTATTGTCTCCCCTTGCAGGGTCCAGAGGATCTGGCCCCCCATCCTCTCACCACTGGCTCTCAACTCATCTCTGCGGTACTACCTCTTGAGCATATGAGCTCACCTTCTGCCCCTGCTCTCTTCCCCCCTTCTTGCCCTTGACCACCTCACCCCTTCTGAAGTTGTCTAGCTATTTCGTTTATTTTTTAACTAACCACTAAAACATCCTCATTTACATGCATTCATGCGCCCCATGGTTTTCAGTGTAGGGGTGGCAACCCATAGTAGGGACACTTGACTGTTGAAGACATGTTGCCATTAAAAATTGTCTTTGGCATTACAGTAAAAATTGGTGCATGTTTTAAAATCACCATTATCTTCAATTTCTAGACTCTAGACCAGACAGTGAACACAGAGAAAAAGATTTCCCTGGTGTGTTTCTGTTTTTATTTAAGCTTTAAGTCTGTTGAACATGGTCAAGGACTGTTGAAAATGAGATCATGTAGTCTCATGTTGGAAAAGGGTGTTCTGGAGCTTCGTCGTTGTGTTTTTAGGCATTATATTACAGTTTAAAAAAGTTAACAAAAAACTTGATGTTGGGTCTTCAGTTAATGAATGTATGTAAATTTGGATCCAAGTGCCTGTGTTGTTGAGAACTAATGTTTCAGATGTCGGAAATTGCACAGTTCACTGTAGGTGATAGCTCTAAGAAACTGTCTTTATCCCCAGTTGCCAGACGTGCTTTTCTAGTCTAGTTGTTGGACTGCACTCTAAATCATTCTCTCTTTCACCCATGCTCGTTCTCTGTGGTGGTTGTTGTTGGACTGTCTGTGTGCCTTTGTATTTGGGCTGTTTTGCCTTGCTCACTACAGCAGATAACAGTGTGACATGTGTTCTCTTTTGAGTGCTCTCACACAGAAGATCCTAGTAGTTTTGAATTTCACTTGCACAGCACCATCGTCTGATGATGGACAGTAAAGTAAGGGAGTCTTGAGAGGCATTAAAAACCAATTACCCTTTTTGAAGATGTAATTATTGTTGTTGTCTAAATGTTGTTGGCTTCTAAGTCTCTCTAGATCTGCTTGTTTGAGGCCAAGTTAATTGATTGCCCCACCTTAAAACCCTACTGATTGGCTTTGTTGTCCACTGCTTTCGATCCCTGTCCCACTTGCAGAGTCTTTTGGTTAATAAAGTTGGGGTGCCAGGAAAGGAGGCCTGTTTTTTATGTACACAGAAGATACAGAACAATGTATGGCCAGCCAGAGTAACATCTGTTTCATTAGGACTTAAGGGAGTGCAACAGCATACAGGTGGCAAAGTCAAAAACAAATGCGCGTCTTTCATCGCCCTCCTTGAAAAGAAGTCTTGGATGGCATCTTTTATGACATTGCATCTGTTCAGTTTTTGTGATGTGAATGGCCCTAACAGTGTTCTCATGTCATGCATACGTGAACTGTCTTGCTGTGTTTTATGAGCACGAGCTGTGTTCTGACTTCATATGGTCTACTGAATTCTTGGTGCACACCTGAGTAGTAAAAAAAAAAAAAAAAGTGTCCATATGACAAAATTTTTGGGTTAAAAGATTAGGACTTAACTGCTACTCTAAATGTACTTAAATGAATGTTTAGGGAATATGTCCTGAGTTGGAACTTGAATTGGGAATTTTGTGAAGTCTTTCTTTTATGTGCTTTTTACATCTACTGAAACTGAAGTTAAGACCTGTGTTGGTTGCTGTTGATAGCTGATTGCACATGACTTGTGTGTACTGTTTGCAATCATATGGCGGATTAGAAGTAGTGCCCAAAAGTGTGGGTATAAGTCTAAAATGACAAAGCATTCACTACAACACTACTACACTATAATCCTGAAAAATTTTGTGTGTTATCTATTCTTTCAAAAGAATTTTTTTAAAGGAGCAGATTACTGGAAACAGATTTTAACCTGGATATTTCAGTGCATCCAAAAGCTTCCTGCTTCAAGAAAACAAGGTCCACTGCAGTTTACTGTAAACAAGGCCTTCTTGGGATGAAAACAGCTTAGAATATGTAGCTCCAAAAATAGAAAGTGAGAAGAGGAAACGGGATGATGATGATTTCTAAGCATGGTATAAGAATGCAGTAGTGTCTGAGCTGAAGTCAAGACCTCTTAAGTTGTGTCCAAGTCAGAGCAATTTTGAGACTTGAGACTTTGAGACTTAAACTACATGTCTAAAATGAGAATGCTAGCTTAGTTACATGGCAGAATGACACTATGGAAAATAAGCTGTACTTGTTTTTGCAAATGAAGGTGCAGAGCAGAACATATTCATATTATATTCATAACAGTCATATTAAAGAATAAAGAATTTTGTTTTTCTATGGGGAACTGATAGCAGTTCATCCTCTCCAACCTGCTATGAGAGCAGCCAGTGATGCTGAGAGCACAAAAGACACACAAAAAAGCTTATTGATGCAGCCAAGGCCAGAAGCAGTAATAGTCGACACCAGTAGGCCAGACAGATATAATAGGTAATAGAAAAGAATGTCTAGATTCCAAATGCTTCCACAGCCTTGCTCAGTGGTATTGGTTGTATCCCCAGAATCAGCTGATGTTAACAAGTCTAACTCAAGTAAAAAAAAAAAAGAAAAAGAGTAGTGGATATTGAAATTGTGCATAGCATGATGAGTTTTCTGTTTTATCTTTTTACTAAACAGAATTTCAAAATACTTCGTCATGTATGACAAATGACAGCCTAAATTACATTAAAGTAGCTTATGTTTGTTTTCTTAACAAAATAATGTGTTAGAGCATCAACCAAGGATTTGATGAATATTCAAATCATGTTAACAAAATCTAGATGATACCTTAAGTGTATGGTTGCAACTGCTGGTGGTTGTGTGTTCTGGTGATGGGTCTTAACCTTTAAGCTTTCACTGTGATGTAAGCTAACTTTTCCTTACTTTCTAACCAAGCATAATCCCTTCTTGTGATGCATCGCTATGCTCTCATGTTTTAACTGTTTGTTCTGCATTTTGGCGTAGACCCTTGCTTTGCTCTGTGTGCTTTGGAGAGTAGTTGTTGTCCGTCTGTTCCTTCATGACGAAAATTTACTTTCATCTGCAGCCTGAACCTACAGAAGAAGACATAGAGAAGAACCCAGAACTGAAGAAGCTACAGATCTATGGCGCAGGGCCTAAGATGATGGGACTTGGACTGGTGGCAAGAGACAAAGGCATCAGGAAGAAAGGTAAGTGCCATGACCACGGCCGAAAACCTGTGAAACCTCAAACTGCGTCACAATAATTATTTCAATACAACAAAAGCAATAATTTGAGAAAACTGCAATTCCTCAATTATTGGCTCAGTGTAATAAATCATAGGATATAGAAAAGCTTGTTTTTGGTTTAGATACAACCATCCTGCCAACAACTGATCTCTGATTCTGAACACCCCTTGCTCTTCTTTTAGATGAGCTGCCTCAAACGGTTACCATCAAGGAGAATGTGTCTCCTGCTCCTGGTGATGCCTTAGTCAAAGCGGAGCCGTTGGAGCAACAAGAGAGGCAGAGTGACGGGAGTACATCAAGCCCCCAGCTGCCGCCCCCTAGTGTGACAGTTAAGACAGAAGTGAAGAAAGAAGAACCAGAGGAAGAGGATGTGAAAGAGAATGATGAGGATGAAGATGATTCAGATCGGCCATGTACAAAAATGACCATGAGGCTGAGGCGCAACATCAACAACCCACAGTGTGTAAGTAGACCAAAGGATGCACCCATGTGGCAGTTCAGCAGAGATCAACATGATAAAACTGAATATCAAACCACCATGAGAAGTCAAATGATTCTACAAGCCTGCCTCACTCTGTCATTCTGTGAATCCAGGGGACAGGAACTCAACACAATCTGATCTTTTGTCAAATTTTACATTTTCAGTGCTTATTTTGTACTTTTTTCTTACTTATTCATAGGTTGATTCCTTTGTGTGTCGAATGTGTGGTCGGGGAGATGATGACGAGAAACTCTTGCTGTGTGATGGCTGCGATGATAACTACCACACCTACTGTCTACTACCCCCACTCACTGATCCTCCCAAAGGCAACTGGCGATGCCCCAAGTGTGTAGCAGAGGTAAGTAAAATGTAATCCTCATGGCGTGTTTTGCTAGGTCTCTTCTAACCCACGAGGCTAGTCTTTGTTTGGATTTTCTCACTTTTTAACTTTCCTTAAATTTTCTCAGGAGTGCAAGAAACCTGCAGAAGCATTTGGCTTTGAACAGGCGACACGAGAGTATAGTCTGCAGAGTTTTGGGGAAATGGCAGATGCCTTCAAAGCAGATTACTTCAACATGCCTGTCCATGTAAGCACATCCACACAAGATATCACCTATTCATTATGACATGACTGTGCCGGTGATAAAGTGAGAGACTAATCTCTAGCCTCTGTCTTGTTGTCGGTGTAGATGGTTCCCACGGAGCTTGTGGAGAGGGAGTTCTGGAGGTTAGTCAGTAGTATCGAGGAAGATGTGACCGTTGAGTATGGAGCTGACATACACTCCAAAGAGTTTGGCAGTGGATTCCCAATGAACAATGGCAAGAGGAAGCTCACAAAGGAAGAGGAGGTACACACGCAACCTTGACAGTTTTTATGAAATCTTTGATTGAATAGTCATCAAGGTTAGAACGAAGACTTCAGCATTCTTTTGAGATAACATGCTGAAAATATTTCAAATTAATCAAGGAAAAAGTTGAAATCCACCAGAATTACATTTTAAATGCAGTATCATGAAGGCCAATGTGGCATTATGAATGCACTGTACGAATTAACCCCTATTCAGTGATGCTTTTAAGAATAACATTTTTACATTAACATAAACCTTAGCTATAGAGTTTTGTTTGCAGTTCAAAAGTAGACCTGAGAACTCTCTAGTGTTGTAGTCTGGTCATTATGGGGATTACTATTTGCTTGGTTGAGATGGAAGGGATGAAAAGAAAATTAAAATTTATGATCAATTATTGTTTACGGCAGCCTAAATCTGCAGAAAATACATTGGATTTCTTGCTCATATAATATATCAAGAATTGGAATCAGAATAGATAAAATCTCAAGCAAAATGACTGACGTAGAATGACGTAAAATATTTTATCAAGAGTTATTGATTTTATTGTGTTCTCAAAAAAATATGTATATATATTAAAAAAGCACCTTGTTTAGATGGTACCTGTAATCAAGTTATTTCCAAAGCTTTTCCTAATCAGAGTCCAGTGCTTATTTTCAGTGCACACTGTTTTCTTTGTTGGGCAGGAATATGCTCGCAGTGGCTGGAACCTGAACGTGATGCCTGTGTTGGAGCAGTCCCTCCTGTGCCACATTAATGGAGACATCTCTGGGATGAAAGTGCCCTGGCTTTATGTAGGCATGGTGTTCTCAGCTTTCTGCTGGCACATTGAGGATCACTGGAGCTACTCCATCAACTACCTGCACTGGTACCGAAGGCTTTTTGTGTGTTGTTGTGGGTTTGGCATTATATTGTAGTCATAGGCTTGAAAACATTCTGCTTTTAACGTAGAAAATATAATAATGTGAAAGGGTACATTGAGTGAAAGACTATAATTTTGTTCTGTTCCCACTTATCTGTCATCTTCAGGGGTGAACCCAAGACTTGGTATGGGGTTCCCTCTGTGGCAGCTGAGCGTCTTGAGGAGGTGATGAAGAAGCTGACACCAGAGCTGTTTGAGTTTCAACCTGACCTCCTGCACCAGCTGGTCACGATCATGAACCCCAATATCCTCATGTCTCATGGTGTACCGGTCAGTCTCACACATACACACATGCACACAGCAGAAATATGGTTTGTCGAGAAGTTTTTTTGATTCAGCGCTATGTTTCTAATTGGCAGGTTGTACGTACCAACCAGTGTGCTGGAGAGTTCGTCATAACCTTCCCCAGAGCTTACCACAGTGGCTTCAATCAGGGATATAACTTTGCTGAAGCTGTTAACTTCTGCACTGCAGACTGGGTACATTTGTTTGCACTTTCTGTCTCAAGTTGTCATTTCACATCGTTCACAAAACTGCATAATCAACGTCATTTTTCTCTTTCCCTGTCAGCTGCCTGCTGGCCGTTCCTGTATTGAGCACTACCGACGTCTAAGGAGGTATTGTGTATTTTCCCACGAGGAGCTCACCTGTAAAATGGCTGCCAGCCCAGAGAAACTAGACCTGAACCTGGCTGCAGCTACACACCGGGAAATGTTCATTATCGTTCAGGAGGAGAGGAAGCTGCGGAAGGGACTGATGGAAAGGGTGCGACACAGTAAACAGATCTTACAGATTGTTTGTTTCTCTATTTTTTGATAGTTTTATGTGTGTAAAATGAGTAATGGTTCAGTTTGATGCCATGCTGAATCAGTTTGATATTGGAAAGTTGTTCTGAGAATCTTTCAAAAACTCTGATTTTCCTAATAAAATCTGTGTGTTGTGCCTGCAGGGCATTACTGAAGCAGAGCGTGAGGCATTTGAGCTTCTGCCTGATGATGAGAGACAGTGTGATAAATGTAAGACCACATGCTTCCTTTCTGCTCTGGCCTGCTCAAACTGTCCTGAGCGTCTGGTGTGTCTCTATCACACTCAGGATCTGTGCAACTGCCCCACTGAAAAACTCTACCTCAGGTATTTCTTGTTTCTGTGTGTGTGTGTGTGTGTGTGTGTGTGTGTGTGTGTGTGTGTGTGTGTGTGTGCTTTGCAGTGAAACATAATTAAACTGAGCAACAGTTGTTTTCTTTCTCATTTTCTGTTATCCTTTCACTTTGCAGGTACAGATATACCCTGGATGAGTTATTAGCCATGCTACACCGATTAAAGGTTCGGTCCGAGTCCTTTGATTCCTGGGCCAACAGAGTAAAAGAAGCACTTGAGCAGGAAGAGGGAAACAAGATAGGTAGGAAATCAATTTGAATTAAATCTTTAAACATAGGTTCAACAGAAAATGATGATCCTAAGAGGAATGAAATGGTTATTGAATTCGCAGGAATTGATGAGTTGGACTTGCTGAAGATGGAAGCAGCAGAAAAAAAGTTTCCCAACAACGAACTTCTGCGAAAACTCAATACTGTTCTTAAAGACATAGAACACTGCCAGCAGACAAGTACTGAATTCCTCAGTAGTTCAAAGACCAGGTATGATGCAACACAAATTTGACATTTAACTAGTAACTGTTCAGTTACTTGCACTTACATATTGCTGTCTTATAGTGAAGGTAAGATGACTTTGGCAGAGCTGAAATCCTTGGTAGAGATGATGCAGAACCTGCCCTGTGTGATGAACCAGTTGGAGGACATGCAGGTGAGAAGTTATGTCTCACTGAGCAAACAAGCTTGTGTGTTTGTCAAATTTCTTCCTTGCAAAATTGATGAAAATGTACTTTATAAAAAGCTTAAAATTTGTGCTCTTATTTAGTGCACTAATGCCTCTACTTCTGTACTGTCTGATTTTCAAGGCGGTCCTGCGGACAGTGGAGGATTATCAGAGCCAAGCTCAAGTACTGGTCAATGACAGGGACTGGAGGAGGGACTCACCACCTGAGCAGTTGCAGACTTTGTTGGATCAGGGGGCCAAGTTGCCTGTTGTGGTACCGGAGTGTAATTTACTCCAAGGCCTAAAGGAGCAAGGCCAGTGGCTGGCAGAGGTGAGGCGAACCCTGGGCACAGAAGGTGGGGAACGGCAGGAGGTGACGTTGGATGTGTTGAGGAATCTGATGGAAGCGGGCTGCAACGTGCCGCAGAGTGTGTCTGTGGAGACAGCCATGGCCGAGCTTCAGGAGCTGCTCACAATTGCAGAGCGTTGGGAGGAGAAAGCACAGATCTGCCTCGAACAAAAGTAAGACGAACAAGTCAAACCATAAACTCTTCTCTATATACTTTACCTGCCATAGTCATCATTTGATACCTGGTTTATCGGTTGCAAAGATGCCAAGATTTTTATTGTCATGTTTTTTTGTCTTCCAGGCAAAAGCACCCTCTTTCTACTCTGGAAGCAATAGTAAATGAGGCCCAGCTGATCCCAGTTAAGCTACCCAACATTTTGGCTCTTCAGGGCTGTCTCACTCGAGCACGGGCCTGGGTAACAGACCTAGAAGAAATCCAGGTAAACAAAACTAAAATTTATGGCTTTTGGATTGGATCTTATTGTTCTCCCGCTGTAATATTATGATTTGTAATTAAATTTAAATACCTGGAACTGAAATATTCTGGAGCTCATATTGTTCATTGATTTTTTTTCTTTTTGTAGAATGGGGAGCATTACCCATGTCTGGATGACCTGGAGGGCCTGGTGGCTATTGGAAGGGATTTGCCAGTCTTCATGGAGGAGCTAAGACAGCTGGAACTGCAAGTAGCCAGTGCTCACTCCTGGAGGGACAAGGCCAGCAAGACCTTCCTGAAGAAGAGCAGTCCACACAGTCTGCTCGAGGTGGGAACTCAAAGGAAAATTTACATTTTTTCTAAATTTAACTTAATTAGATTGAATTCCTTTCAAAAATGTAACTACATAAATGATCTTTATAACAATGCAGCATTCCATTTTAGAAGCAGAGCTCTTGGTAAGGCAGCCTTGATGAGAGTATGCATTAAACATCAGTGTTCCCCTGCAGGTATTATGTCCATGTGCAAAAAGGAGAGAGAGGCGAGATGAGTCAGAACTGTTGGACGAGCCTTTAGATGACTCTGATACCAACACTCTGGGCCTCTCTGCTCAGGACCTGAGGGACCCTGCAGCTATTGTGAGTTTATTGAGCATGTCATTGTCTATTTTTTAATCTCTCTCAGATTTAGTTCTATTTTTTTGTGTGTATTTTTTATGCGTAAATACGAGTTGTGCTTGTGAACTTGATTTGTGTGCCTTGTCTCCAGGTGATGGCTTTCAAAGAAGGGGAGCACCAGGAGAAGGAGGCACTACTGAGGCTACAGAAATTGAACATGTGTAAATCTGGACTTAACACTGCAAGTTACAAGGAGAACGGGAGGTGGGACGACGCCATGGAGACAGACACATCCAGCCACTCAGAGAACTCTGTAAAAGAGAACGGGAACAGTAACCACACCTGCACCACCCCTCCTCAGTCAGTGTGCGTGTGTGCCGGTCAGCCTCGTACCCCTCAACTCCGCTGCCATCTGTGTAAGGACTGGTTCCATGGTGGCTGTGTTCCTTTTCCCTCCCTCCTCCCATCTTCTGGACCACCAGTGAACCCCCTCTGTTGGTGGGACTGGGACTCGCGCTTCTTGTGTCCACGGTGCCTGCGGTCACGGCGCCCACGCCTGGAGACAATCCTGGCATTACTCGTTGCTCTGCAGAGGCTGCCGGTGCGTCTGCCAGAAGGAGAAGCCCTGCAGTGTCTCACAGAGAGGGCCATCAACTGGCAGGGCCGAGCCAAGGAGGCACTGGAGACACCAGAACTGCAGCAGGCACTTGAGAGGCTGCAAGAACTCAAAGAGACTCTCCATTATGAAACAGAGAAAGAGGAAGACATGGAAAAGGGGACAGAGAGGAGTTCTGTGATTGTTTTATCAGACTCCGAGGGAGGAGAAGGAGAGGATGGAGTTATTGATCTGACAGAGGAGTCACCTAAAAAGAACCCCAAGGAAAGCAACGGCTCTCCGGTTAACACTTCATTCTTACTCTCATTATTTTAATATTAAACCAAATATAGAGTATTATATGTAAAGAAGTGTATAATTGGTCATCTAATAATTTGCTGTTCTAGACTTTCTTACCATGCTGTATCCAACCTGCCTATTTTATAACAATGTTTGTTTCACCCACAGGCTGGATGTGAAAATGGCATCAGCAAGAAATCAAATGTTACAGGTAAGATTGCATGTTGATTTCAGAGTGGCTGTCCGAAGTTGAGTTGTGCAACTTGTCCCACAGACACCAATCCTGTTTTATTTTTTTTCTCTTCAGGTGTGGGATTTCTGCTGCCCCTGCTGCCAGTGCTAAAAGGCCAGGTAGTGGAGCTTTCACCAGCCACCAGGGTCCAGCTGGAGGAGCTGCAGCTGGAAGGAGATCTGCTGGAGGTGTCTCTGGACCAGACACTCCTCATCCACAGAGTCCTGCAAGCGGCCTCTGTTCCATCCGTAGAAACATTGCACACACTCATCCAGGTCAGGAAAATGAACTTAAATTATTGTGAGCGGGCTTTCGAAGATGTTAAATTATAGACACAAAACATTAAGTTGAACAACAGAATCTTCAAACTAGATTAGTGCAAACTAATGCTCATGTTTACTTGCTGGCAGGGAGGTCCACCTTAAATGCCTCTTTTTTAATAGTCATCGCTTTCCCCTCCCTCTCAGATTGAGCTCGAAGAGCAGAGGCGAACCGGCCGTGGACGAGCCAAGGACTCCAAGAGGAAGAGAAAGAGCCACAGAGGTGGCAGCGGGGAAGGGGCAGGAGAAAGGTCACTGGACGCCTCAGAGTCAAAGAAAACCTGCCCCCTCAGCCACAGCCCCTTCCCTCACTTACCTGTCCAGACCCAACCCAAGGTAACCTGTTTATCTTGTTTTTGCTCTAAGCATTTTTTTTTTATCCTCTGGAAATTCTAGTATTCTTTATATTCTTCTGTTCAAATATTTGCAAATAAATTGTTAACTGGCTTTATCAGAGATTAACATTTGAACTGTTTTCTTTTGACAGATTTTGTGATATACTCAACGCTGGAGCTCTGTTTTAAGTGGATTAGACTGAGGAATCGAAAGGACAGATTTTTCTGTGCCAGAAGACAGTGTCATGTTATAGAAAGATGCAGGACATCCCCCCTCTCCCCAGTACCCCACACCCCTTCTCATCCCTCATTCATCCATTCAGACACTAACAGAGCGATGACTCTTCTTCTACACTCCACTGTCTCATCTGAGTCTCAGCCATATCTCACCCATCATCGTTTGTTTCAGACTTCGCTTTCTTACCCAAACTTTATTGACCACCTTCCCTGGACCTATTTTTCCTGTGAACATATTTAGACTGTATTGGCCTGATTGGGGAGCGCGGGGGGGGGGGGGCTTAATTGGAGTGTCTTGGTCTAGAGTTTTCTCTGAGGTCAGTCAGTATGCTATGTTATCCCAACTGTATTAAATGCTAGTTCAGCCGAAGTCTGTCTCAACTCCGGCAGTTTAATTTCACTTGAGCCCACTCATTGAAGTTGGATAAGCTATGAATTTAGTTGTGTTTGGACATGAATCCTGAAGCTGAGGTACAGCAGAAGGTTTTGACAGCTGATCTTAGACAACAGCACCGTGGTTACACTTGTATTTTTTTTAGTTGTATTGAATCTTGTGTTTTGATGCTGTTTTGAGGGGACATGCATTTTGACTAAACTGAGTAAATTTTGGGAAGTGTTTAAAACAGGCATTAATGTTTTTGGTGCTACTTTCCCAAAATGGATATCTGTACCTCTTGGCTTTGTCTTTCTCCCTCCTTCCCTCCCCTTGATGCCTTTTTTTTTTTTTTTTTTTTTTTTTTAGGCGCCCATCCTTTTGACTCTGTTTTATTCCTCTCAACTTGACCTCCTTTTCTCTCTCCCTCTCTTTCTCTTTGCAAATTAAGGTAACTTCACTGTAACTCACTTTGTCACAATTTAATTTGTTTCCTGGGTTCAGATTATATTATTATTATTATTATTATTATTATTATTATTGATATTGCAGTCACGCAGTTGTCGTGAGTTTGTGTATAAACTTTTCATTTTAATGTTGCCTTTGTTTCTTTTCACTCTTGTTAGAAAAATAAAGGTTTAGAATTGTTTAGGATATTTTGACTCGTTTTTTCCTGAAATGCTCCTAAGTCCTAAGATCAATTATGAGCATCTTGAGACACAGCAGCAATTACATAGTAACAAAATAGTTCTCATGATCATAGCATTTATTTAGAAAGGCTTTCACTGTGAAATGGCAGACACAGGACATCACAATATTGAACAAGTACACCATGTATTCTTTTTCTATGCTAGAATTTTAAGCAAGTTCATAGAAAGACATATCCACAATTACAGTATGTTAAAGGCTTTTAGAAGTACATGGGAAAAAAACATTTGTTTCAATATCAAACATGCATGTAAGCCAAATGAATTTTGTTTGGGGTTTTATAAATTGGTCACCCCATTCTTGGCTTTTATCTTCATTCTGGGTACTTTTGCTGGATAATTATCCAGTGACTGCTTGTGAGAGCACAGAATAAAAAAGGAAATTCTCTGAAACAAGTTTGGAGCGACACATCTGAGAGGAATGATAGGTAACATGTAAAAAAAAAAAAAACTCCAGTTGATGTAGCTTCAGATGCAAACGTTTTTTGGAGCGAAGAATAATCTTTTGCAATGAAATAGCCTAGTTCACAGTTGATATTGAAAACAAATTGCATACTAACCAAAACCTATTGGTCTGGAAAAAGCAGGACATTTTGAAATGGCAAATAGAAGAATAAGGATTTGATGATTTTTTATATTTTTTTTTAATCGAATGGCAAATGTTTCCTGCACTTTGTATGACACAATGTGCCTTTCTTAAAAAAGAACAGCAAGCCTGTCAGTTTGTGCTTCAGTGTTTACCCTCTTAGCTACAGTATTTCAGCCTTTTTGTATCGCTTTGAAAATTGTGCTATACAGTCAAGTCTGCCTGTAAGGAAGGCACCGCTCAAGTAAAAAAAAAAGCATCTGTGGTCTGACAATGTTGCATTTCCTGTGTGAAAACACAGGAAAATTTGTACATGAACACAGCAACAATGAAAATGTGTCAACTACATTAACTCGCACAAAATGTTCTTTTGAAAATGTCCAAAATTCCTTTATGGACACTAAATATACAGTTTTATGGCACATTTTTCACCTATTCTGGCATTCATAAAAATGTCGAGGCCTGCAAAGATTACTGTTAATGTTGTGCACTAATGGCTAACAGCAGGTTGTGCCATCTCTCACACCATCTCTTCTTTATGTAAGAAGACAGGTCTCAAGTGGGGATGTATTTCTAAATGGATTATTCTCAATATGCTATTGTTTTAAAAATGTTAATCTGTGCAGTATTTCCATCTTGTCTCTAAATCTGTGCACTTGTCCACCCTGCATGCTTCTTTCTTGTCTTGTACATTGACTATGGTGTCCAGATTTCAAATCTGACAAGCAAGAATCACATTCTTCACATGTGAGGTTTTTCTGACTGGTTTAGGCCCTTTCAACCAGAACGCATTTCAGAAATGCAGCTTAATTTGGGCAATATTGTAAATGCGTGAATTATCTTTCTGTTTGGGACATTTACTGGACACACAAACCCTGGCAGTCTCAGTCATGAGCTTTTCTCCCATCTAAACATTTTAGGTTGGGGCCTAACATGCTCCTTTATATTACCATCATGGACCTTCTGTTTCAGAATGTTGCTGCATCCCTGCAGACAAATATTTGTGCCAAGGTGTACTGAAGCAGCTTGTGTTCATCCTATAGGCTCTATCAAAACACTTTGGCACTTTGTTGTCTCTCCCTAACTCTCTGCCTTCGTCTCTCCCATCTGATCTCAGACTGTGGTGACGGACAGCAGGGGGTTATAGACTTTCTTCCCATCTGCAGACCTGGTGCCATGGGCCAGTAGCTCCTGTATAGTGATCCAGTTGTCCAGGATTCTGCGACTGCGCTTCTTCATGCTCCTGCGGTGGCACAGCTCCAGGATGGAGGTGGCTTCCTGCTGATTTGTAGTCCCCTGCTGTCCTCCACCGCTGCCGCCCTGCTCCCTCTCACGCTCCCTCAAGCAGTCGAGACGGCTCTGCATCATGAACTCCCTGCGCCGCCGCTGCTCTCGGGCCTTCAGCAGCTGCTGCTTGCGCTCCTCTTTGCTCCAGTAGCGGCCCATCTTCATTTCACTCACGGCATCGTCATCTGTTGTCATGCCACTGCGCTCCTCTCTGATCTTCATGGCACGTGCCTTCAGGAGGCGATCCCTCACAGGCCGTTTGGCCACATAGCGTGAGCCATCACTGCGGATCTTCACCTTCCACTCCATACGAGGTGAGGCAGGCAGCAGCGCAGGGGACAAGGGTAAGGATACAGCACCTGGAGCCTGGGCAACATCTTTACACGTGCTACCCAAGCTCATTGGGCTGGTGTGACCCCCAGCCTCCATGCTGGGAGAGTCTCTGAGTCCACCAAGCCGCTCAGAAGCGGAGGGAGACCTCAGTTGCATGCAGCTGAGGTAGCGCTGAGGTGGCTTTGTTTCGGTCTGACGGCGGGACAGGTAAGGGCTGTTCTCTGCGCTGCATCCACCAGCCCTCTCGTTGGGGTTACGTCTCACCCCTCCATCTGAGCCGCGCCTTGTTCCTGTATCCCGGGACAGGGACCTAACCTTCGCTCCAGGGCTGGATGTCTTAGTTTCGGCTCCTTTCCTTTGAGTGTGCGGAGAGTAGGGTTGGTTGAGGTTTGCTTGTATCCCATCCCCTCTCTCAGCCCTGGTTCCTCTCTCTCTCTGCCTTGAGGAGGTTGGAAGCTGGATACCTGTGGGGAGAAGATGCTCTCCTCTCTCCAGGCTCTGTGTAGAGGGCGAAGGGTACTGTTCATTGACCAGAGGGGTGCTCCTGCAACTTTCCCCTCCAGTGTTGTAGGCACTGGTACTGTCCTTATCTGAGCGCTCCCTCTCCGGGAGCTCATTGATGTCTGACAGAGCGTGGTGACAGGACTCCTCACTCACCAAAGCACCGCTAATGTCCAAGCATGCAGCTCCTACTCCAGCCCCTGCACTCAGTCCATTCTTGTCCTCGAGGGGCCAAGCCTTCAGACAACGCTCCCTCAGCTGCTGCATCTTCTGTGCCCTCAAGATGTTACGACACTTGAACTCCAAGTGACGCAGTTCCTCTTCCAGAAGGGCCATCTCATGCTGTGTCAGGCTCTCATTCCTATTCACATCCAGTGAGACCCCCCCTTGATCTTCTGCTGGCCCCTGACCTCCCAACAGCATCAGATCATTACTGTTCTTCTCATAATAACACTTAATTTCCAGGAGCTCTTTGTACCTCTCACACTCCTCCTCGGTCAGCCCAGGCATCATCATCCTCACAGGATCTGCCATGTAGGCCCTCTCTAGTCGCTCTACCTGTTCCAGACCTCCTCCATTAACACAGTCCAGCCCTAAGAGGGAATCAGCGCTGAACTGGAGGTCCTGGGAGTGCAGTAAGGGCGGCGTGTCCCCTCTGCTGGACAAAAACTTGCGCATGCTGCCAGGCGTGTTGGTGGTGTTTGTATTGGAGGCACTAGTGTGGTCATCTCCCAGAAGGTCATGTTCTGAAGACTCCTCATAGCGTGTGCTTTCATCTGTACGGCCCACCCCACTGTCTAGCTCCTGGCTATTGCTCAGCACTGTCTGGAGCAAATCAGGTGAGTCCCTGTTCATTGAGCGACCGTGATTACCAAGTGCACCCCCACCAGCAACACAACCTGGTCCAGCACCCAAGACGGAGGTGCTGCCCCTCACTCTGTGATGATGAACTGCATTGTCCAGTGGCTCCAGGTCTGGCTCATCTGGGTCCAGCTGGTTGTCGTTCTGAAAGGTGAAGGTGTATAATGGACAGGTCGTTGTTGAAGAGACAAACAAATCAAAAGATTAAAGAAAAGTATAAATTACAACGATGCTATACATCTCAAGGTTTAAAGTCCCCCTCCCCTCAAAAATTTGTTTTGCTTGTTACTTCACTTGGTTGTTTGAGCTTCACTGTGCAGAATAGTGTTGTTTTTGTCACTAGAAAGATGTTTTCGCATTCATCTGCTGGAGGGGGAATGTTTCTCTGGACTCACCTTAAATCTGAGTTTAAGGTGTGTGTTTTTGTATCAATGTGTCAATTGTGGTCCAATATACAACTTACAGAAGTATGATGAGGCCTCCAGAGCAGGTAAACTCTGAATGGACTTTTCTGTGAAGTAGAAGACATCTTGTGTCCAGCAGTCAAAAATTTAAAATGGTAGAGTCTAGATTTTTCAAAGATGAGTTAATGTGAGTTGTTTTTAAGAAGGTACTTGTCCTTTTTTGAGGAAAAACATATCAACAAATTATTCTTCATAGCAAGGTTTTTATGTGTCTGGAAGGAATCTTTGACACGAAATAACAGCAAACATAACATTGACATATCATCACCTTTTAAGTTGATTCAGTGAGCTTATTAGCAACGTATTTATGCATTCAGCAGACATGGAGCATTATTAGTATTCATTTGGAGTTGTATGTGTCTTAGGTGTGCCCACCTTATGAATTTGAGTTCAATATTCACTCTCCTTTAAGCTCTGTTCTTCTTTCTAACAACTGAGGGAAATATTTGTCTCTTTAGTGGAGAAATGCTTCACTATGTTCACCAACTAGTCTCTACCTTTGTCCGTTTGGTGCTATGAAAGTAGTGCTCAGTGGGTTTTTAGAGCTTTTCCACCAGATGCTGCTGTTGGAAACTACAGTGATTGTGAACCAAAACTGTAAAGTTGGGTGAGAAATCTCTATGGGTTCCTCACAAGTGACCCACATTAAACCTAGTCATTTGATCCACTGTTAGAGTATAAATATTGATTATAGCAGCCTTAATTTTCAGTGCAGCACATTTCTGAATTGATATAAAAATAGTGCTCTTTTCTGTCACTAGATGGGGCCAGTGCTGTGTGAGATTTTAACATCATGTCAACACTGCAGTTTTTTTTTCATTCAGTAATCTGTCTATAGAGAAAAACAAAAATTTGGATCTAAAAGGACTACATCCAAATATGAGCTACCTAATAGAATGGAAATAGATTTTTCTTAGGCAACTATTAGAGGATGAAATGTCCATTCAGAATGATCCAGTCTTTAGAGATAAATAGTATTTAATAAGAGCTGTTCTTGTTTCTGACCTGTTTAGTTTTCCATTTTGACTGGCATCTTTTCAAAAGCTGATCAAGTATAATGCAAGTACTTGTGCTTCAATTAGTAAACAGTTCACTCCTCAGAGCGCAGTTGATCTCGGCTAATTGGTTTGATTTGAATGTGAATGGCATGCAGACTGTGAGACCAAGTATTGATTATCTTCATCTTCATTCTTATTCTTCAACAGACCCTTCAGTTCTCTCTGTGTCTCCCCCAAGACAACAGATCAGGCTTTAATCTCAGCTTGTGCATTTTCCTCTGATGATCCTTCATCCTTCCCTCTCTCACTTGAATCTTTATATGGGACTGTGCCTTTGCAATATAAATCCTGTCAGCCTTTCACAGGTAGTGCTTGTGCTCATTTCTCCATATACAAGGACATATTTAAACAGAGGAGAGGTTATTTGTGTGTGTGTGTGTGTGTGTGTGTGTGTGTGTGTGTGTTTGACTTAGACCATTTTAATGAGTACCTTTTAAATCTGCCCTTTAGCTACTTCTGTACAAATGCAGCCAGCATACAGATTTTTGTATTCTCACATATACTGTCTCCATCTGCAGCTATCTTTTACAACCGTGTGCACTGACATTCAATTCGGTTTGGCCAACATGTGTCAAGCTGTATGCTTTAAGTCATTTGGCAGAGGTGTGTTATTTAGGGGCTTCCTGTGTGTCTTATAATACTCTCACATCTGCTAGAAGAGTGACCTTGAGGGAAAGAAAGCAGGAGCACATTAGCACTGCGAGTACAAGCACTATTTGTCTTTGCCTCCGTCTTCACGCTATCTGTGTTCTCATAATGTTTTTGCACCTCTTTGCTTTTCTGCCTCCTTACACGAGTCAGCTTACAGCATAGGGCAGAGCACAGTGCTCTTTCTTGTCCCATTTTTTCCCTTTTCTTTCTGTTCTGTATGTATCGTCTCCCTCCCAACCTCATGACTAAATGTCCACATAGAGCACTGCCTTCACCTACCCAAACATGCAAACTAATTTATTGCTCCATAAAGTGGGAGATAAAGGGAGAAGAATGCATTTTTTAGGTCAGTATTCAGTCTGATCCCCGCAGACTGCATATCCAATTTCCTCACCTCTATCTCGGGCCGAGCGAGGAGCAGGGAGACATTAGTGCTGTCCTCTCTGGTGAGAATAGCTACCGCCTCCTCTCTGTCCTGGATGTCCACTCCATTTATCTGACAGAGAAAGAGGAGAATAAAATTGAGCTAATGTTAGATAACGAAAGACCCCGAAAGACAGTAAGGCTGGATTCAATTAAGTTACTTGACTCAAGAAATAATTTTTCATTAGAATTACGACGATGAAAGAAAAGTCTCTCTCAACCTTTGACGAAAGAAATCAAAAGAAAGAATGCTGCCCATTAACTCCTTTAATATCAAGAATCAAAGTCATGTATTTGACACAATGAAACTTATGTTGTAACGCACAAATAGAACATATAAATATTTAAATTTAGAACAGAATAAAATACTTATTATACTTACAAAAGACTTCAAGGTTCATGCATTACATAACTGGATAAAAAGTTTAAAAAATATATGTAGATGTAACAAATGTTTTGCTGATTAATTGTTCTGAAGATTTGCACAGTTATTCCAGCTCCAGTATACTGTTTAGGAGACCTGTACCTGCAGTATTCTGTCTCCCTTGCGGATGCGTCCATCCATTGCAGCAATACTATTTGGGTTCACCTGAGGAAAAAAAGGATTTGCTCAAGAGTATAAAGAAATGGGCAAGAATTGTTGAAAATTTGATTTCATAACACTGTCTTCACCTCTCCTACATATATCCCCAGGTCCTCCTCCTCATCAGTTCTGTAACAAACTGTCAGCCCCAGTTTATCCTGCTGGCGAGACTTGTACAACTCCACCTCCTAAAGCAGTTCGAGAAAAGTTTGAGGATGTGAGACAGAGAGCAGTGGGGCAGCTTTCTGAACCAGAGTTTGAGCAGCTAATGGGCTCCCACCTCATATTCCAGCTCATCCTGTCTGTCCACTTCATGCTGAGTGATATCGAAGTAGTCAGTGGGGTCGTAGTATACAGGCTCTACAAAGCTGAGAATGACAATGTTCAGGACATAATATTTCAGTAATTGCGGCAGCTTCAAATGTCAAATGTGTGAACAGGATGACATGGACTAGAACCAAGATGGCAGATGAGTTCTGGTCTGACAGTTGGACATGCTGCAGAGGCCTATTATACTTCTCCTACTCACAGTTCATTGAATAGACATGGCTCCAGTAGTGGTGGTAGTGGAGGGGACGGTGGAGGGTCTGGTGGGGGTGGAGCTCCGCAGGGATGCTGGCTGCTTTTGCCCAGAGTCAACATATGCTGGAAGCTGATGTCTGTTTGAGTGCAGCTGTCCACACAGTCGGCCATGCCCATGGTCACTGGCACTAACCCTCCAGGGGCTCCCGCTAGGCCCGCCCTTCTGCGAGCCCCCCGCCTCAGTATGCTGGACAGCAGGGGGTCCCGTATGTCCAGGGTGGGATCCCCAGAAAGGTGGGTCAGCCCCTTTCCATTCACCTGCAAAACACAGATAGTCAAGATCATATGTTGGAGGAGCATGAGGAGAAGAGGAAGAAAAACAACAGGGATGACAATGAAAAAACCAGGTGTGAAAATGAGTGATTTTCTACATCTAGTTTTACCTACATATGACGGGGAAACTGCAAACTGCACAAAAAAAGTGACAAAAATGACAAAGATTTTTAAAGAGGGCAGCAAACTGAGCTATATATGCTGACATGAATAACAGACTCATCTACACATTTATCAGACAGACAAGGTTAGTTCACAGAAGTAAAGCCGCCTCACAAAAACACAGAGAACAGGAGGGGGAACTACAGCGACATACACCTAAAGCAAAGAAAGACTGAAGTCATGTTAGTCAACAGAAAACTAGGAAAATACACTTCAGCAGACATGTCAGTGTATTTAAACTGTCACGCAGCTGATTGTGTTATACAGACACACAGAGACCAAAAAAAAAAAAAAAACAGGGTTTAATCTAACATCCCCACATCACACCAGGCAGCTGAGCACAAAGCTATGTACTGAGACCTTTAATCGACCGTCAGCTTCAAAAGAGCCCAACATGTGGCTTATGTGACCCTTCTGTGGAGAGAGGGAAAGAAAGCAGGAAAATGATGCAGTTAGAAAATAATTACAGATATGAACAGGTGAAAAACAGCAAGGGCTTTGTCAGAGCTTCGTTCATAAAGGAGAGAAGCAGAAGTAGAGATAAAAATGACTTTCCTGAGTCCATTAGTTTCAGCACTTTGGTCCTAATGAACACTCTTCTACAAAACACATTTATCTTTCTTTTGTGTGAATTAGAAGTGGTTTGTCTCTGCAAATATATTTCAATATTAAAACTTATTCATATTCTGGAGAAACTTGTTCAAATTTTCCATCTTTTTTGAATTGACTTGGATTCAGAGAAATAAAACCTTTTCAGGAACCTATGTTTGATAATTACTTTTCTTTTCACAACCCTCTCCCTCTATTTGTGTGACAGTTCAGGAGAGAAAAGGGCATTAATAATGAAAGATTATTGGAAATAAATCTGGACAAGGAATCAAAGCAGCATAGGGATTTGACTTCACAGTGGTTGAACCAAACAATCTTAGTCAAACCAAGCAGAACTTGCTTGATTCAGTGTTTATAACCAGGGTTGCCAGGTCTGCAGTTTTTCCACAGACTTGGTCTACTTTGGAAGTGTGGATTTAAGTTTTTTGTCCGCTGGTTTGTTGGACCAATTTTGCATGCAAATTACACGAATAATATCTATAAATAAAAATCCATATTTCAAATCAGGGTTTTTCAAAGTCTGAGACTGTGGGCCTCCCCTCAAACAAAACTCCCCCTCCCCCCTTAGTTTACTTGCTTGGTTTTGTTCCATTCCTGGACGCCTATGGGATCACGATTTTATTAATTGATCCCATAGACACTCAACAATTGAGCCAAGATAGCCTATAATACAAATAAAAAGGTCTGTCTTAAAACGTTTATTGGTTTCTGACAGTAAAATTCCTCAAAACTGACCTCTCTCTTTAACCAACTCACACATATTTAGTCTATTCTATGTGATCTCCTTTTGATAACTAATGTTATAACTAATGGAATATTTATTCACTTCCATTTAGTGAGCCTGCTCTGAAACTGTGTGGAGACCCCCTGTGGAGACCCACCGCCCACTTTGAAAACCTCTGTTTTAAATAAAATAATTTCTTTATACCCAAATCTATCACACTGACTCCAGATCACCATGTACACACATAGACATGGGACACATCACATGCCCACGTACACACAAAAACACAGAAACACATTTGAAATGCTGGCCAATTCTCTAGCTGTCGAGTACACACATTGCCATTGAGAGCAGGTCGGCATGCCTGTAACCTGTTGTTTAACATTGAATGGAATATCAATCATTTAAATTAAAATAGCTGGTCTACATTTTCAAATCAGCGTATAAAGACAAATTTAATTCTCTTGATTTCATTACATGAGACAGACAGTAACATGATGATTGCAGGCTCTCACTGAGCCAGACAGCCTTTGTAGAGTCTCATTCATGTTGCACATAGTCACTGACCTTGGCTGTCTGTGACTCTCCACATCTTTACTACCCTGCTTCATTCTGCCTCTCTCCTCTCTTGTCGCCTTCTAGTAATTGCATGTCAAATCAATGTTCCCCTGTGCAGCCAAGCAAAAAACTTTCTTGCCACATTCAGCCCCTGCTCCCTTTTTTTTGATTTGGTTCTCTCTAATACCACTACACCACCACCACCACCACCCCTTCTTCCCTCCCTTTGCCATTGAGTTCCCATGCTCACATTAATTTCCCTTTCCCTTCCTCTCTCTCTATGTCCACTCCTGCTTCTTCTCTCTTTTCTCCAGACTCTGGTTTTCTTTCGCCGTGCCGCCTCAGCACTTCTGTCTGCTCTGTCCCTTCCCTGGAGATAGAGACAACATACACTCCTCTATTTTCATCCTTTTCAGCCGGTCCAGCTCCCTGTACGTGTTTGTCCTTCCTCACACTAATGTGCCTTCATAAATCTTGCTGTCTCTCTTAATGAGCCTCTTCACTCTGAAACAAATTAGATTCTTCCTCCCTACGTGGCCTATTGGTGACAAAGGAATGGACACTGTGTAGTTTTCATGTTAGATTACAGAAATTTGCACCTTTCCATCTTTCACCAGAGTGCATTTTTATTTCAGCTCTCATCTCGTAATTTTTTTCTCTGCAAACAACAGGAGGTATCTTTTGTTTCCGCGCTCTGTGCTCATGTCCATGCGACTGATCCTCTCCAGGATCAGAGAGGCTATTAGGAACCAGCTCCATGGCCATGAGTGACAGGTATGAATACTGAGAGAGCATGGAGAGGGGGATTTCTCATTCATTATCAATGAGAGGTGCTGATATGGCTTTGACTATGACTGCAGGCAGGGTAATGGCTGTTGTGTGTTAGACAGCTTTTGGCTCTGACATGATGCCATATCTATTACACTCTTGCCATGTGCTGTTCTCTATTATCTCTGGGTTAGTAGGTCATTACATATGCCTACTGTTTATGAGCTACACAAGCTATGCAAATAATGAAGCCGACTGGTGTGCACATGTCCCCACACTCCAACCTTATTCTGTGCATTTGTGTTAAAAAATAGAATTGAAATTCAGAAAAATAGTCAAGCCTCTGAAATTCACAGCATGGGGTGGGCGGTGGTGGTATCTGCAGAGGCTGCGGAGCTGAGGGTGGGGACGATGTGGGTAGAGATGAAAGAAATGCAAAGAGTTCAAAGTGTAGGAACAGAAAGCAAAGAGACACCGAGGGAGTGCACAGGGAGCAAGGAGGAAGGGAGGTGAAGAGGGGGTAATGATGCAGGAGAAATGTAGAAAACAAGCTTTCAAGGAATTGCTCGGTGAATGTAAATAGAGACTGAACCTGGCTCTGGGTTCAGCACTTGTATGTAAACACACACACACAATTGAGGCTCATGGGAAATTACTAAGTGGTTGATGCATAATTAGTTTTTATCTGAAAGTCCTTTAAAGAGCAAATGAATCTCATGTGCTGTACAACAGGCTGAGATGAAACAAGAGGGGGGAAGGTGATGACTAGGGCCACAATAAGACACATTATCCCACATACAACTTGAAAAAATAACAAATCTGAATCTTTTCTTCCCAGCATCAAAGATTTTTTTCCCCCAAACCTGGATTTATATGCATTTCCACTATGCTCATGCAGAAGCTCCTGCATGACCGATACCCCTACATATTGAATTCCACTTGTCCGTAATTGATTTTTCTCATCTCCCATGCTTTGAAGGCTGGAGCAGTCACCTCCTCAGAAAATCAATTAATCTGGAGAAGGAGCTGACCTACTCCAGCTGTAACCCCTGATGTTTGATATCGCTGAGCTAATTTAAATGGACGAGTGGGGCGTGGTAGGCCTATTATAAACTGATAACAGTGAGAAGATATTGATTTCAAACACAGCTCAAAAAAATTCTTTAAAATGATACCACTGAAGCTAACAAACCTCAGTGGGGGTCTGGAGTATATGGCTATACATAATTTATCAATACAGTCATTAGTTAGGAGACAAGATGAATTAAGGGCAGATTTTTTTTTTTTAAATAGGTCTACTGGCCTTCACATTTTCTTTCTTCTGTCACCCCTGTCCTATTAAATAAGAGATGAGAGTGACATCCTCTCCATCAGCATCCTCTTTGTCTCGTCTCCATGTCAGTCACACGCCTGACAAGTCTGCCAGGGAAAGAGGAGGAACCTGACAGATACATGCAGTTCTGCACAGACATATTATGCACACTAGCCTGCAGGTTCGCCCGAGTAAACCAACACACTCCTGACAGAAAAACGAAGCTGATGAGCCAAAACTGTAAGAGCAGTCTGTCAGGTAATCTAATTAACCACCATGAAGTGTTTCTGTTTTGTACCTTTTTAAGTTAAGTTAAAAAGAAGACATGTGGCACCTCATGCTTCAATAGATATAAAAACAAAAGGTTAGTTTATACATTTAGTTTTAGTTGTTAAGTGTGAGATTAAAGGCAAAGTAAGAAAAGATATCAAAGCTTTTATAAAATGTATAAAACCCCCAGATAACCATGACTGACCTTGGTGACTGAGAATCTTCACAGACATCTTATAAAGGATTTATAACACTATACTGTACTTGGAAGATATAATGACCTTTAAACCATTTATTCATGTAGTTGCTGACAACTTTAACCCTTTATGTGAAGCCTCCATAACTGGATTCTAGTGTATAAACAGAAAATGAATTCAATTATAGTATAACACAGTTGTAATTATATAAAATATGGCTGCGTAGAAGAAATTATAATTCTTGAAAATACTGTACATTATCAAATAGTTACTTATAGGACAATGCCTATATACATTATAATGTGCTAAAAATGACTTATTATGTTTATTGGCTACTTACAGATGCTAAATAAGGGGAGTTAATGTAAAATGTTTCTGAGGGATTACTTAAATAATGGAAAACAATATTTGAGAGTATTATATCATAAGTGAAAGGTGCAGTGACAGTATTACTGCAAGGTGGACAACATAATATAATGCAATAATACAATATTCTTCCAATGCATAATGCCTTTGAGAAACTTACAATATAAAGTTCAGTGTTTGTTGAGACATAAGTCTGTGGTGCACTTGTGTTGCATCACATTATATAGTCTGGTGTTCCTTTTATTTGTCCACCTCCACTACGCATGTATGTTCATGTGTGGGCATCTGTGTCATTCACACAGATGCGTGAATGCAAACCGTGCTCTTATCCAGCTAACGTCAGCAGGTCATCTGTATGTATTGACTGTCATCTGTTTGCCTCTGGTGACTGTCAGCATGTTTCTTGGTGTCAACGTGAATAAAAACACATTACGTTTGTTTAATGATGCAGGTTTCCATGGAAACAGACTCCTGCTTCACAGTGACGATGGAGAGGAAAATACGGGAGTGGCTGAATGGTTCAGGGGGGGCAGAGGTTTACTGGTTGTGTGTGTGTGTCTGTATGGGTCAGACACTCTGTAAAATGTATAAAAAATGAATTATCTTGCTCAAAATGGTTTATGTGGACATACATCTGTAATCCATCAACTGAACAACAGCATGCCCTTTTTACCTGAGGCTACAGGAGGCATAAATGATCAGAAACATGCCAATGGGTGTGTACCAACCACCAGTGTGCAGCCTATGCGTAGCATGTAGCAGAGGCCCAATGTATAATGCATGAATTTTATTCCTTTGGCAAGAGAAGCAAGTGTTTTGATATAGTCAAATTTAACATCCCGGGTTTCCAGCCTGATGTAGCTGTAAGCTGTTTCATGCCGTATTTATTGTTACTCAGTAGACTGCATCTAATTTGAAGGTGTAATTATACATGTTAGTTAAGGAAAACATCTCAAAGCAGCGAAACATCTAAAGGGAAAGACCATGAAATGTGTGTGTGAGTGGGAGGGGGTGGGGGCGAAAAGATGGAGGTATACAGTGTATACCTCCATCTTTTCCTTGGCATGATCTGTGGATTAATCAGCCATCTGCCCAGCAAGAATTGCTGTCTCTGTAATCATCACATGTAATAATATAATTGAATTTACTGGGGAAAAACAGCATGCAGTCTGTGTTAACTTGGCTGCTTGTGTTTTGGATTTTTTTTTTTTTTTACTTCTTTTACAGTTTAACCTCAACCAGCTTATGCTTTTTATATGAGACTTCCAGGTTTCACTGGATATATTCTCATTGCAGTGTACTAGTCAGCCTCTCAAAGCCAAAGGCTGTGGCTCTGGTTCAGAGCTCCATCTGCGTTTGTTCTCTCTGTCTCATTCTCCTCTGCTCCCAGCCAGCAATGTCGTTTCAGGCTTACCAGACCAAAATATGTGGACTTGGTGCTCCACCGCCCCCAAAGTATCTGCTCTACTTACACAACCGCCATTCACACAATCGCTTTGCATACACCATGACAACTCCTCTGCATGTTCCAAATCATACAACATATCTCCTGCCATCAGCCTTCACTGTACTCATGGCCACACCCGTCTGGAAACCACGTGTAGGTACTCTGTCTGACAGAGCTGCAAGTGTTTCTGGGTCGTGACTTCCAGGGACACAACCTTTAGGTACAGCTGACCTCACATTCTCAGAACAGTGGGATTATTTGATTTTGCCTTTCAAAGACGTTGACCTGCATGCGGTCAGTGTCATTACTGCTGACCCCTGTTAGATAAGGTCACTGATTATGGAATGCGGCAGCCCTGCTCTGATTTTATGGTCACACATCCCAGACTGCACATGTCACTTTGATTGTCATTTTTCTAGTACTTCAAGCCATTCTATTCACCCCTATTCCATGACAGGCTAAAATCAATTACTTCTAACGTCAGAGGGCAAACAGCAGAAAAACAGTCTTTCCCTCCCTCTTTCATTTGCCTATTTCAACTCTATTTCCCTCCTCGACTCATTACTGTGCCTCTACTTGGACCCAGACTCTCTCCATGTTTTCCCCTCTCTCGGCATTGCCTCTGGCACCAGATGCAGCCCAGTTAACTGGCTCACACCCCAACTCCAGCACACTACAGAGACCCATCTGATGCTTCTGGTGCCAGAGATACTAAAAGTGTACCCATGAGTGCAGAGCATTTTTCATGCTTACTAAGCATGGGACTTATTTTGGTCATTGTATGTATCATGGAGTCACCAAGCAGGAGCTTCCTGAGGCGCTGCTCCGCCAGATGAGCTTACTCACGTACAGTCTGTGGTCCCAGTTGGCAGGTGGTATTGAGGCTGTAACCGTGGCAACCCATCTCTCCCATAACACTTTAGCCCAGCTTTAACCACCCATCCATCCTGCTGCCTCCATGGCTCTGCACCACACAAGCAAACCTCCTTATCATAGCTCCGCTCTCTCTGATCATAATCATTGTAATCACAGTGAAGTATCATTATCATAATTATCAGTATCATCATCACTGAATGACTATTTCAATAGAGCAATTAATAGGCTTTCTCAAGAGGTACAAAGGGATTTTCACTTCCTTTTCTAGACTAATTTATATACATAAAAATCTACACAAAAAGGTTGGCTGTGTCACATGATTTGGAGTTCATATTAGATCCATCAATCATGTTTAATGCATTCACTGTTTAATTGTAAATCAAATAGTAAATTTTATTTTTTGCTCAATGTCATTATCATAGTTTCTTTATGTGATATGATAATGCTAATGTTTTTTTTTACTCATTTATGGATTACCAAGTGATGCTATCTTTCACATTTCCACCAATTCTATTAATTGTGGTAAATATGTGCTAAATTTATTTGTGATTCAAACATGATTTTTAGGAATTTAATATGTGAATGGAGATTAAATGAGTGTGTCAACATGATGAGCCTCTCATAATTTCTGTGTTGGTGCAGATTGAAGCATGATCATTTTCATCAACAGCTTTGAGTGTCACTCATACTGTAGCATCACTGTAAGAAAAGGGCCAATTTAAGACAGAATAACAATGAAAACTTTATAGAAGACACACAAAGGAATGAGTTTGCTTAAGGAGTGAAAGAAATAACTAAAAACAAGGCAGACAGAGAAAGAGGGGAGTTGAGAAAGGAGACAGAGCGCTCACCTGGAACATGACCCTGTATTGTTCCTCGGGCTTTTGAACCACACACATGTTGCACCCCATTGTGACTTTTGACAGGGTGCTACCGCCCCACTTGATCGATTCTTACTCCAGGGCTCTCTTTATTAAGGTCTTTGTCCGTGGCAGTGGAAGAGCCCCACCCTCATTCGCAAGGTTGTGGTATATAACACTACTCCTCCTCAGAGTAACACATCCCAGCCAGAGACACAGTTTATCTGGGTGTGTCACTGTTCTCCTCTTCTTGTTCACAATTCAGGTGCCATAATCCAGAGTAAATTTAAATGTGGAGATAGTTTCAGAGCTGCAAGACCTTGTGATTGTTGATTCTCCATTGCAGGCAAATATGTCCAGTTTGACTGTAATCTTGGATCTGGAGAAAAATGTTCTTAAGAGGTCCTGCTGTGGTTGTGCTTATGTCATTAAATAATTAATTAATTAATTAGATAAATCAATGCTTATCCAGTGACTTGTTGTGTATATTTGCTACCCTGCCTTGTTTGTTTTTTAATGATGAAAACTGTAGTATAGAGCAGGTTTTCCGAGCGGAACTCCAGCTGAACTACCTCACGCTGTTCCTGAGTTCTTTTCTCTTACAGCACTAAACCTCCAAACAGCACACTTACGGCGATGCTCTTTGAACAAGATAGATACAAACAATACAGCTATCAAACAACTTGCCTCAGTCCTGTTTTTCCTCGCTCCCACACCAAGCTTCCCACCTACCAAACCCTCCGCTTTCCAGGATCACTGACGGGTTGCTGGTATGGCTGCTGAAATAACTTCTCCTGAGAGCCCTGTCAGGACTTGCTCCACCTGCTCTAGTCCTCCAATTCAGAATCAATCCATTGTTAAAAGTGGTTCTCAATTTAACTTAAAAGGGGGAAGGCTGGGTGGTGCAAGGTATTGGCCATTACACCAGTAGCCAGGATCTTCTAGCCTCTGCTGTGCCGCTAAGATAAGCTGTATGCCAGAGATACAAACCCAAAAAACACACACACCTGCGCAGACATCAGCACCAGAGCCTCTTTCAACTACAAGTCTAACCACACACACAAGCCGTCAGCAGAACTGCCATCAGTAGAGAAGTCATTTTTCATACAGCCTCCAAATAATACAAGACGTGTAAACAACACACGCCGAAATTGTAAACTGCAGCAGGAATGCATTGTGTTCCTCTGATCTGTCGTCACATATCATGACAAATATTAGACCATCAATCCTCTAAGCTGCAGCATACTCAGCACTCTGGCCGACAGCTCTAGGGTGAGACCAAATGACGGATTATAATTAAATTAGTGACCTCTTGTACAGAGATCAGACAAGACTCTATCCTGAGTGTGTAGAGAAATCAATATCAAACCAACTCACAGATCAATTGGATTTTGTGCTTGCTGGGTTATCGGGGAAATCAAGATTGTTTATCACAAGTACCATCAATGTTTGCCTTTTATACAGTATATCCAATAATTTCATTTACTTAGGAAGAGATTTTTCTCAGCATGTGGATAAACTCTGTATATTCACTGACTTCCAAACACATTCTCATACTTCAATATTTTAATTGTCTTTGTCCAGCTACTATAAATGGCCTCAGTCTATTGATATGAAACCCCCACTTGCTCTAAGATTAACTTCTGTCTGCATCCTTCAAGAATAACCAGAATTAGAAGGTTGACAAAATCTCAATATAACTTTCTCATCTGTCCCCTTCCTTGCCCTCTGCGTCTCATCATGTTGGTTAAACCTTTATCTTTAATCCTTCAGTGAGAAGTGCCAGCGTGGTCGTAGCTTGAGGGTCTTGTCTAAAAGCTCCATCTCCCTGTGTGCTGCCAGCAACAAGGTGTAAGAGCTGCTAATCCTCATTCAAGGCTCCACTACACCTGTATTCTTTCCAGAGGCAGTGTAATACCAAACTCTGGCTCCTAACACAAAAACACACACACACACACACACACACACACACGCACACACACTCCTAGTTATGTACTCACAATCATACAGGAAAGCATCATAACTTGGACAGAGACAACCTGATAGTCAGACTCAGCAGGGCAGGCACTAATCAAGCTACAGTGAGGTGTCAGACATGCTCAGCAGGCAGGTGTGCTCCAATTGCCACCCTCTCTCTCCATCTTCATCTCCTGTCCATCACCATATACCTCTGTCTGTATCGATCCTACATGATTATTGAAGTAGGGTGTCTAAGTTCATCCCCTGCTTGCCATGCTTTCAGAAGGAGATATGGTATGAAATGGCAAATAATTCTGAAAACTGCCTAAATTCTTAAAGCATTGAGTGTAAAATGATGTCCTCATAAGGCACAAATGCTCCTGTAAAAGTTAGCCACCTTCAGTCTGCAGCAAGAAAAAAAGGAAATTCAAGAATGGCAGTCACTACGTCCATTTGAATCCTCCTGTTGTCCTCTGGTCATTCTTTTTGAAATATCCACAGGAGGGTGTTTGTGTTTAAGAAAAGAAATAAAAAGCATGGTGAGTATTCCAGGTGGTTAGTGTTGGGCAGAGTGCAGCTCCTGTCTCAGGTCAGTGATAAATCACCATCAGCAGCCTCACAAGATGAGAGAAATCACTAAAGGCTGATTGGAGGATACTTCTTGGCTTCTCCCCTCGGGCGCGACGTTAAATGCACTCCCCCTCTGCAGCGGGGAGAACACAAAAGGCGGTTGTTCCCCAGCGGAGAAGGAGCCTGCTGATCTGTACGCTGCACTACTACTGAAGCTGAATTCATCTGGTTTTACACTATATAATTTCTCTCTCTGTCTCCCCCCCACCATCCTTCTCTCCGTTTCCAGGGTTGGGTTGGCTACTGCTCTCTTTTCTCGTCCCCTGTAATTTTTACCCACACCTCATTTGCTACCCTCTCCCTCCTCCTTACTTTCTCCTCTCCCCTGCTTCTCTCTGCTTGTCTGCAGGCAAGAGAGCATGCACTGGAAAGCCTTTGCATACTGTTTGTGCAGTACAGGACAAGATAGCCACCAAAGCCACATAAAAGTGAATGAAATATCAAGGGATCCATGTACTACACTATCAAGACATGCAGACAGGCAGGGAATAGGTTCACTCATCTTATGGCATGTAAGCAAGTCTGTATCACCTTGTCTTGTTATGAGATGCTATTGGAGAGAAAAGGATGATTGCACCTTTTCATACCAGTAAAAATGCTCAAAGCAGGTAGAGAGCTTGTGTCTGGCTGTGCATTTAGATGAGGCTCTGTTTTGCCACAATGAAGAAGGCAAAGGAAACACAAGGGGAAAAGAGGAAAAACAAGTAAATAAGAAGTGTGACAGGATGAATTGAAAGATATGGAAGAGAGCCAAGTGGGAAAATGCAAATGACTGTGAGAGGTAGAGAAGCGGAGATGAGGTGGAACAATGGTTTTCTGCAGTAATCAAAATGACCTGCTGAGGAGGGTGGGGGGTGGGGGCAATATGGAGACATTTCATTTTAAGTATGTGCCCAACCTGGGAGATATTTATGAGTGAAATTCCCCTCTCCTGTTCGCCCAGTGAAACTCTACACACAATCAGGACACCACTCACAGGCTAATTTTCAATTTAAAAAAAGGCTTCACTGGCACATTTACTGCAGTGCTGCTGCCAAGTACCTCGGGGCTGGAGAAGGGAGACAGTCCAGGGAGCGGAAAGGATTAGAGTCGCTGATAGCCATGCACTAAGAAGTATTTTGTTTTCAGTAAGCAAGGGCGAACCTTTCTATGCAGATGCTGTCATTTTCTACCTCTCTATCAATCTTTATGTGCTTGAACTGTCAGCTACATCAAAGAGTTATTTATCAGCAGCTAAGAGATAAAGAATGACTTCAGTATACGTGCACTGTTGTGTCACTTATTTTGTGCGTTTTTCACTGCCACACACACATTTTCAACCTCCCTATTTGCTGTAAGCCAGTCTGAAACAGGATTTCACGGTGGCTGTGTCTGGTTCAACAGGCTTACACATATTTTAGCCCATCTGAGAATGCTGCAGAGCCACTAATACTGAATGCACCCCACACAGTTAACACATACTCACACAAACACACACACACACACACACACACACACACACACAGACATCTCCTTGTCTTGTTATGTGTTGCTCTCAAACATCACTCATCCCCAATCTGTCTGCTTCAGATCTTCATCTCAACACAAAAGGTCAGTGCGTTATGTGGAAATACTCCGAAATATCAACTGCCCGCTCCACGAAAGAGAAAAGTAGAGATCATCTCATTTAAACAGACAGATCCGCCTTGTACGGCTCATGTCATGATGTGTTTCCAGCTTAAATACCAGCACTTGTCATCTCACATTATCCACGACCGATTCTTGCACTTCTTTCACCCCTACTTGAACAAAGGGCAGGCAGCCTGGACTATACCTCCCTTCTATTTCTCCACCAAACTCTGCCTTTGGTCTGACATTACCTCCTCAAATCTCAGCTCTACATGACTAATGAACACAAATGCAGAGCAAAAGCTGAAAAGACATTCGCATCTTTTCGCATTCTGGTAATATTCCACGAGACAATGTGTAATATTCTGCTGGTTGTGCTTCACTGCAATGCATGAGAGAGAAGAATTTGTGGACTTCTGTCTTTTAAAATGATAATGGAAAAATATTATGCAAACATGAGTAATAGTAAGAGAAGGTAGCAAGGGCAGCATTCGACAGAGACTCAGCACAGAAGTTTTCAAGGGGAGCAAAAAGGGAAAAGGAGCTGGAGAGAGAGGTGAATGGGGGAGATTAAAGCAAAAGGAATACAAATGTGTAAAGAAAACAGAAAAACAGCCTCTTTCTTTCCAGTGAGGCCTTCCTTGTCTTTAGAGAGAGTCGGAGCAGGGAGGCAGAGGGCTGATAGCAGCAGAGCAATGGACTACTGGCAGAATTTTAACACTGTTCTCATTATTTATTTACTGCTCCGAGGAAAAGGCTGCCAGTACATAATACGATGCTGTGAGATCCATATTTTGTGTTTATGTTTGCATAGAAGCGTGTGTGCATTCATGCGTGTGTATGCGTGTGACGTGATGGCCATATCGTAGAAGGGGTTATGACTGACAGGTAGTGGAAAACGACCCCTCGCAGTAGCTTCATTCACATTCTGGAGGAGTCACTGTGTGTGAAAGCTATTTCACAGAGGAAACTATGAGGGCCAGCTGCCTCAAAGCGGCACTGAGATCACGTGAGATGGGGACTTAGATAGACTGTGGAGAGACGGATAAATGAAACAATGGAAGACAGTGAAAGCCAGTGTGTGGACTGAGATGAGAGGTAACTGTGTCTAATCATAGTTGAGTGGAGGAAACTTTAGTCAGCAGAAGCACGGACTTGTTAATTATAGCTGAGCAAAACAGACTCAAGACAGGAATCAACACTGATGTACACCAAGAGAATACATGAGGGCAGACACTGTGCTGCTACAATCAATTCTTGCAGAAGTAGTTATCCCTAATATGTTGTTAATTTGGTTGTTGTGGATGACATTGTTCATTTGCTTGATGAAACGCAACATGCTGCACCTTTTGTAGATTTGTTCAAGGCTTTTGATACTGATCACATTTTGTTAATTAAGCTGCTTTCCATTGGTTTTGACAGCTGATTCAAATCATATCTTTCTGGAAGAGTTCAAAATGTTGAGACTAAATGGTTGATTAAGTTGTTCTACAGGGATCAATATTTGGCTTCCAGCTTTTAATTGTATACACATATAATATTTTCCAACTGAGCACTGCAATGTCCATTTATGCTGAAAAGACCATGTTGTACACCATCTGCTGTGCTTCAAACTAAATACCACGAATACCCAATGAAAAGATCTTGATCTCAGGAACACTTCCTAAAAAAATCAAGCTAACTAACAAACTAATATAAGAAAGTAGATCCCATACAGTCAACATTTAGACGTTAAGCATCATGTTAAAGAGAGCTTCAGCCAAAAAGGGAGATTTTGTAACACCATGTAAATAACATAATAAAAGGGGAGAGAAGTGAGACACAGACAAGCAGACACATTTGAGAGTTGTTGAGCAGTATCAAGAATTTAATTATCTGTCTATCATTAGAGGCTGAGTGGCAAGAGGGACATGTAAGTCCTCTTACACAAATGATTAGCTTTTCCTGGTAGTGGGGAAGATGGGGCGAGGACAGGAGGGGTGTTATTCCCCAGTGTCAACCCATCACTGTTCTCAAATCTTCACTCATCACAACTCTATACCCTCTATTCCCAATTCTCATCTCGCTCTGTTAGCGTGTCACAACAGAGTTAACGCAAAGCAGAGATGGGGCAGAGAGAGGAGCAGACGGGAGTAAAGGCGAAGTCTGGGGTAAAGAAGGGAGGGAGACTAACAGTCTGGAAATGGAGAGAGTGAAGTGAGGGTGAAGAAAGCATGAGAGAAAGTTGGGTGGAGGAGGAGAGGATTTGCCTGAAGCAGCGGGTTAAGAAACAAAGGGATTTAAGACAGGAAAACATAAAACAAGTGCAGTGGGTGTCGACTTTTCCGAAGGGAAAGGTGATTACCATGGTACTGTAGAGGAGGAGGAAGGCTTAGCGAGAGAGGTCTAATTAATTTGAGTGTTAATGCACAGACCACAATATGGAGTCTACATCTCCTTCATCCAGATGACTGCTTGCTCCAACACATGAATTTATACATAATAACAGCATGGACAGAACAGGAAGTTGGATGGCAGCGCAACATCAGCCTGACAATATTGGATCAATAAAGGCTCAGTGAGAGCTAAATTAGTTTTCTTAATTAATTTATTATATCAGATCTTAAAATGCTAAACCTGTTGGCGGTGTGATGACTCCAGCTGTGAGATTACAGAATATTCCCTGGCAGTTTTCCTATTACAATGCGCCTATCTTCTCCAACTCTTCAGGCCAGATCAATACAGCCTATATCATTCACCCAGCAATGTATTTAATAATCAATATAAACATCTTTCACTCACTTGCCTACAGGGACACATGTGCATGGACACACATACACACACACACACACACACCTTGATGCATTATGAAGAGAACACGTACAAAATCCCATTAATTCCACTTCATCCCTCCATCTCCCCCCTTAGTGATCTTACCTAATGCAATCCCCAATGACTGTCCGCTGTCTAAATGCCTGCTTTTAGAGCCAGAAGCTTTGATATTATTCTGGTCTGGCTCTGAGCTCTGGCTGACAGGCTGAGCTATCATTTTTCTAACATCCAAACCAATTAAAATTCCCTGCAAATTGCTCTTTAGATGCAAGCACTGCAACACTACATTGAAATATAAATGGTTGTTGTTGTGTAAACATGCATAAGTCTCACTCAGATATTTGAAGCTGTTGCCTCCCTACCCTTCACTATAAGCATATAATAAACAAAACTTATCCCACCCAGGTGTTTCAAGACATCTGCAAGCTGTGGTTCTCCTCCTCCCACACACCCCTGCTTAGTTGCCCCAGGCTCAGCCAAATCAATATATCATTAGCCAGTCTCTCTACTCATCCCCCCATTCTCCATCCAGAAAGCCTTACCTCCCTCCTACACCACTCTTACTCTGTCCTCCCCTCACATTTCACACTATTTCATGCTGTTTTTCTCCTTTTACTTTGTCTCTCATCTTCAGCCCTTTGGCCTCCACCTCCCCACTCTCGCTCCAGCTCTGCCTCATTCCTTTGTGTATATCTCTGAACCTGCCGCTGATGTGGAAGAAAGTGTGAAAGAAGGGTACAAATGGGAGAGTGAGGAGGAGGTTAAAGGTGTAAGGGAAGGAATTTGAGCCACATCAGGTAGAGATGGAGGTGGTGGCTGAGGGCAGGCGTTGCAGAAATATGGAGGGAGGGGAGAAAGAGCAGAGCAAAGCGGGGAGGAAATGGGGAGCACAAGGGGGAGGGGAGCCTCGCTGCCTGGCTGGCTGTGTGGGTGAAATGAATGTGTAATTGCATTGTAGTGGCTCAACCCTTTGCAAGACAACTGAGTGATGGCAGGAGCGACAGCCACAACACTCCCTTGCGGAGGTGGCCGAACCTGTGGGTTGCTGTGCTGTCGGTTAAACTGAAAAGGTTGTCAACATCAGTGTACAGGTCCCAACACCACCAGGTGGGAACACGCCCACGCCCTACTGCAAGGTGTCAAACATAGCATGGAAGGCTTGAAGCCGGCATGAAAACCGGTCATTTTGATTGGTGAATTGGTGAATTGGATTTTTTAAAAACCACACTGTATTTCAGGGGTTGTACTTTTGGCCACTTGTGCACAAAAACAGTGAGAGATTGGCTCGCATCTCCCCCTCTCTGTCTCTTTCATCCCTCCCTTCACCCAAAACAGGCCACCCATTCACTCCCAGCCCACCCCGCCCTTCTTACAATTTTTCTCTATATTCCCCCTTCAATCTCCTCTTTATTTTCCTTCCCCCTCCTCCTTCCCTCCACTTAGAGCAACAAGGAGGGGTGAGGAAGAGGGTAATTAAAATGGGGATGCTGTGCAACGAAATGAAGCCAGTACAAAGACACACCTCATGCCCAAGCAGTGAAAATATGAATGGAAGACATCTGAGTGTGTTATAAGGCTACAGAAATAAGTAAACACACACACAAGGAACAAAGCAGCAGTGGAGAGCTTTGATCGATGTGCATAGCTCCGGGACACCAACAACGAAACAGGTGAGATTGTGACAGCTCTAAAAAAGAAGAGGGGAATCAGATCCCGGTCACTGTACAATGGTTACTGCAGAGAGAGAGGGATTGGCAAGACCAGGGAGGGTGCAGATGGAGGAGTCACCTTGAGGGAGAAGAGGGGAAGGAGGGAGGGAAAGGGACACACTGGCAATGCCAATTTATTTCTTTTCAGGTCATAAGCTTGTAGATATCGAGAAACACACTTGATGAGCAATTAAAACTGTATGCTGAAGTGGAGTGTGGAATTCACTAAAAGGTTAGAACATATTGTAACCACAAGAGAAAATCCTGTAATCCTGAGAAAAGCTTCACAGGTGTCAGCTCCTGTTTGCGGTCATGTCTGTTTGTGGTACAGCCAGTCTATTCAGCGGTGACTAAACGCAGGAGTCAGTAGGATTCTGGTCTTTCTCTCAGCGGAGGTGCGGGTGGAAATGAAATAATATTGATTTAACTCTCAGGCACAGCTTTATAGATTGATTTTCATACGAGAATATAAGTGCACTCCATGGGAAGTCAAAGAAACATTTATTCACAACATTGTTGTCCTTAACACTCACTGGAGTTACTGTTTATCACAGCTACTAATTCAGGTTTGAGCCCAATGGTGAGATATTTTAGAAGGACTCAAACAGGTAAAGTAAGTGGGGAGAATTCTTCTCTAATGTCAAAAAATACAAATTCTGACGTGAATTGCCAGAGTTTGTTTAAAATGTTTCTTTTAAAAATTGTGTTGTTTTACTGTTATTTTAAAATCCTGAACCCAAAGAGGATAACATATTCCCTTCATTAAACAACAGTGCCATCTGTTGGTGGAGCCCTGACAGAGACTCAGAGGACAAATCTGGTGATGTTCTGTAATTGTCAACAAATTCAATCAAAAGGCCAAAACCAGAAATGAATGAATTAATCTGTGTAGCCAAAGCCTAATCTTATTTCTTTGAACCATTTATCTCTACCTTCAAAAACATTTAAAAACACATCAATGAGCTACTCCATAGCAGTTGGTTTGGTTTCATGTTCATTCATTACCTTGAACATGAGCAATGTGATTTATTTTCAGTCAGTTCGATCGACATTCTCCTGCTGATATAAATACTCACAAAAGTACCAAAAGTGTAGGTAGAAATAGAAATTGCCAGCTGATTTAGGAAAGTCTTTTTAAAAAAAAAAAAAAAGGCCCTTTATAAGATTTAAGTCATCAGTAGGAACAAACGGGCTTGAAACTGGAGAAGTCAGAAAGTTTAGAGAGCTGGATCAGCACACCTTTGGGATTAGTATTTTAAAGAAAAGGGGGGCTATTACAGTGCATTAAATGGTAAATCCTACCAGGTATCCATCATTATCACACAAAGCAAGACAATCAGAACACAGCAGAAGAAATGGACAGGGTAAGAATAGGATTCACAGAATTCTGAGTAATGAAGAATGACTAAATGACAAATCAGGTGTTAAATACTAATTAATGAATTGCTAACACCTATTGCCTGGATAACCCCCGCATTAAGGCCCAGTAGACAGAGCAGACTGCTGCCATGATAAAGAATCAGTGTCTATGATTTATGCATAATGCTTAATGAGTAGTTTTTAATGCACCATTCTTGATTAAATCTCAGTCAGCTGTTTAATGGCATAAAACTAATAACTCATATGTTGTAGCTAAATATCATCTGATTGTTTGTGGTCCCATTATTTAAGATGTATCATAATGAGATTTTATTATTTTACGACCGTCAGTTCTCACTGCATGACTTTGAACCTCCATCCTGAGTAATTCAGGCAATAATTGTTGGCAGTTTGCTAATTAATCTCTGGTTTATTCCTTATTAATTAATTGGTAACTACTTAGAATTATGTGCGCCTCACTGTAAAGTGTACCATGGAAGGGTGAGAAGGAGAAAGCTCAAAGCATGCTAATACCAGTGTCAGAAGACCAATTTGAACCATAATAACCAAGAAGGGAGCATCCTTGGTATTTCTGAGAAAGATTTTGCTTCAGAAAGTGATTGTATATGCATAACAGTGTTTTAAACTAAATTACACTCAAAGACAATTTAGTTTTTTGACTTGTCTCGAAGTGACAACTGGAATAAAATTGCTGAATATGAGAATGAACAGTAAGTATAATAGTGTAGTAGGAATATAAACATAGAAGATTCCTGGAAGGAATTTGGACAGAAATATAGCACCAGATATGGCATAATGGGCTACATAAATACACCCAAGACAGCAAAGGAGGTATTAACGTATGACAAGGTATTACAAGATCTAAGAGAACAGTGTATCTCACACAGGATGAGCCTCTGTCCTAATTATCGCTGCCTCTGTGTGGCTTGTTAGTGGTCACAAGACAGAGTGCAGCTATGGGAGTATTAGGAACGTGTTTTAGGCGTGGCTCTGCAGATCTCTGGCACAGTGCAATACATATGTTTAACTATTGAACATATAATTACGTTCACTTTGCGCACCTTACTTCAGTTTGTACACTTGCATGCATGAGCTCCATGACAGTCAACAATTACAGCAGAATAACGGAATAGAATCAATACAATGCTGCTAAAATCTTTTAAATAGGGCCAGACTTTCACATTTCAGTGTGTTCCCTGCGTTCAACTTTGTTTGTTGGTGCATCAACTGTGAACCGTGAGCTGTTTGGTGTAACTGTCTAATGAACAAGCAAACTAACAGTTATTGTACAAAACTTCACTGATATCAAATTGTCTTTGGATGTCTGGTAAGTTAATGAAATTCTCCAAATGTTACACAGAGAAAAATCACAAGTCTCTTCTTGAAGTCAAGTTTTTATGAGCATATGGTTGCAATGTAGATATAAAACAACTTCACTTGGTTCACATCTAATGTAGTTGATATTGGTGGATTGTTTTTAGAAGTAACAGTGAAGAGAGGTAATACAGATAAGTAGATACAATGAATTAGTAATATGATGAGCAGATACTTATAGAAATAGGTAGTAGGAGTAAGTAATATCTCCAGGTCTCAAACTTAGCTTTATTTGGTTTTAGTTTGGTTTAAGGTTAAATAGATGATAGATGATTGATTGACCCTGACAGGACCTGATCAGTCACATCCCTGCATGTCAACTTTTTGCTGTATGCATGGGTGCTGACTGTCAGGCCCTGAGAGGCAAGACATGACATGGTCAGTATTACAATTTAACAGTATCACACTTACAACACAACATGAACGTCAATTTCAGATATAATGTCTCAATCTCTTTTTAAAAAATTCCCACATTGGATAACTACAGTGAGGAATAATTCATTTTCCACTGCATTGTCACTTATTTTTAATGTTTTCTTGTGGAGAAGAACAATGTCTTTTAATGAGGCAAACCATGTCTCTCATTTCAAACTGGAGACACTTAATCCATGAAGTAATAGTGGAATTGCACACTTTATGCCTCACCACCAAAGATCAGTATGCTTCTAACATGTTAACTTTTGGAGAAATTACATACATGTGTTGTTATGTTGTCCCCACAGATGACATATATCGTTCACACCATCGGGAGTCCTCCAGACCATGTTCTGACTGCTGGACTGTACACAAAAAAGTATTTTTGTGCAAGGCATGAAGGACAGGGATCCTCCCTGTGGAGAGTTGAGTTAACATTATTTGGTCATGGTCACCTAAATGTGTTTATGTTAACATTTGTGTTTCTTTGCTTTTGTCTGTCAGTGCATTTGGAACAAATGAGCTCACTCAAATATTTTCTCTCTATAGTCCTTACTTAAAGGAAGAAATTTAACTTGCAAGCTATGCACGATCAGCAAACTCAATGTTCTGAAGATGGTAATATGTCTCTTTTAAAAAACACTTTTAAAAAAGTAATTCAAAAAAAGAAAAACTTTCAGACGTTCACAACATTTTTTTGTGTTCTGATGCAGCACAAGGTGTCTGACAACCTGACAGGAGATGAAGTCAGTGCTGATGAGTGTGACTGGGAAAGCTTTGTCGACCTGCTGACAATGATGTCGAAGGTGGATCCTGCTGAACAAATTACACCAAGCCAAATTCTTCAGCGTCCATTCATAACAATGGGCCACCTTGTTGGCAAATTTGACAACAGCTCCTAGTAAGTGTGTGTTTGGATGCTGTGTACATTATGTCTGTGCTGATATAGACAGGTGAAGTTGTTTGACTCAGTGATTGTCTTCCAGTGTGAAAATGAGCAAGGAGCTGTTGAGCATCTGTCAGGGTTGGAGCTCTGGCGATCCTGAGGACGTGGCTCAGGTGAAGGTCGAGGAGACCTCTGACAGCACTGGTCCAAGTGGGAGAGAACAGCCCTCCCTCCAGAGTATTGTTGTCAGCAGAGAAAGCAGTACAGCAGGAAAGAGAAAGCAGGATGGTGTTGAAGATTCAGTGTGGCAACAGGTAGGTGTTTGACAAATCTGTATTGATTATTAGATATTTTCAATAACAGAGCTGATCACTTGATGACAACAAGACTAGTAACAATAGTTGCAGCACATAACTCCACATCTGTCATCTCATCTGACTCTCAGCAAGAAAGCAAATGAGCCTGTTCACCAAAATGTCTAACTATTGCTCTAAGATTGAAGATATTCACACAATTTTTGGATTTACATAGAAGCCCCGACACCACCCCGCCAACAGAGAGGAAGGAATTTGTGGGTTCAGCGGAAACAGCGACAGGTGGGCATAATATAACATATATAGCAACCCACCGACACAACACTTGACTGGATTAATTTATATGTTATCAATGGATATTATTTTTGCAACAAGGTGTTACTATTTACAGCCCAGCTCGAAACCATAACATTAACCACTAAACCTTCAAAAGTTCAATAAAGAACTAGGTTAGATTCTGTGTCCAGTTAGACACACACACACACACACACACACACACACACATATATACATATATATATATAATTCCCTTAATCCAAGATGAAATTCCGTATGGAAGACAATAAAGTAACCTTGACCTTAATTATTCTGTGATCTCAGAAGGAATTTCAGCTATATTGCACCTGCAGTGTTTTTATCATATGTTTATCACAATTTGTATTTTGTTAGCAAGCTGAGTCACAAACTTTCACAGATTTAGGTAAACCTAAATCACAGCTATCAAAGGTTGTGACTCTCTAAGTTTCTGTGGGATAATTTATTTTCTGATAAAGTCTGATAAGACATTTGCAGTCATTTAGGACACTGAAGCTAAAGGATCACAGAATTTAGTGTCGCACCGGCCAGCAGGGGTCCTCAGTGCGCCGTGTGTGCCACATGGTCTGCTTCTGTCCTGGACTGTTCTCTGGAATTCATTGAGGAGGTGAGAGGAGCATGTTAGCCAATCTGACTATCTATCATGGACAACTGCTCTCACTCCCTGCATGAGACAGTAAGAGCTTTAAGCAGCTCCTTTAGCAAAAGATTACGACACCCACCCTGCAAGAAGGAGTGCTACCACAGGCCCTTCATACCCACTGCAGTCAGACTCTATAACATCTCACTATAGTGTAATAACTGACCTGTGCAAAATTATAGAAGTTTTTCTCGTTCTGGTGTTAATCATATTACTATATACCATGTGTATTTTGGATGTTAAGTACAACTCTACAATTCTCTGTGCAGAAAAATAACCCATGCTTATTTTTCGACAAGGAAAAATGTGTACATAGTGTAAATAGTTTTTTAATAACTACTATTTTTGTTATTGTTATTATTTATACTGCCATATTTTTAATCCTTTATGTGACTATTTAAGTCAATGTGTCTGTTTTGCGAGCTGTTGTAACGAGTAAATGGCCCCTGTGTCGAGGATCAATCTTATTGACGGATAGCTTCTTGAGGATGCGCGCGCATCTTTGCAACGGAAGTCGTGTGTTCTTAACTTCCTTAAACAAAAACACTGACTCTGAATCTGAACTGTTTTGATGTAAAATGTCGGCCTGTTGTATGCCTGGCTGTAAAAATGGGCATTGCTCAACCGGCAATGTCAAATTGTGCGGAGTACCGTCTGGATATCGACCGATTCAGGCCCACAGGAAACATTTATGGCTCCAAGCGATCAAACAAGTGAAAGGAGGCACCGAGGAGCCCAAAGGAAACGCTGGAGTCTGTGGCGCTCATTTTATATCAGGTAACATGACCATGCCTTCATTTTAAAACATGCTTTAACAGCTAGCTGGTTAAGTTGGATGTGAGATGTGGAAGATGAGATGTAGCTGACTCTTAATTTGCCTTCAATGCCTTATTTGCCTTATGTGTGTTTGATAGGAGAATCATCTATGGAGCACGACTGTCCCGACTTTGTGGCTTCTGTGTGTACATCAATGAAACAGAGTTCGAGCCCCAAGAAAAAGGCGAAATGGTATGTATGTAAATTTTGATCGCATTTGGTCACAGTTTGTGCCTCTCATGTAGTAATAGTGATATATGAGAAACATAAAGCCATAGCCTGCTGTCAAGCTCATGTTAGCAAAACAACAAAACATGACAAATTAAGATACACCTTTATTCGTCTCACAGTGGGGACATTTACAAAAATCTTATATTACACTAAGATGAACATATAATTACATTCTACTTTGACCCATAATGTGTTTTTTATCTAAGTCTTCCTCCATGTCTTTATAGTTGTTTGAGTTTAAGATACACCTTTTTCACGTATTTACAACTGAAAACAATTCCCAGACAATTAACTATTTTGATCATCAATTCATGATGTCAGTGATTTTTTTTTTTTTTTTTTGGAGCAAAATCGACATAACTACTAAATTTTCCAGCTTCTCAAATGAGAGCACTTGCTGCTTTCCTTCAGTTATGATAGTAAACTAAATATTTATGGGTTTTGAACTGTTAGTTGGACAAATCAACTACTTTTAAAACGTTTGCGTAGGAGATTAGAACAGCCATGTTTCGCAAACATATCTGACATTTTATTGGGAAACAACCAGGTCAAGAAAAACAATTGGCAGACCAACTGTTAATGCCAATTTTTAGTTGTTGTCATGACACTTGATGTCTTGCACGTGCCTGGAGATAAAGTGTCATAAAGTAGAAATACTGCACCACAGTGTGAGGTCCTCTTCCATATTAAACAAGTGAACATTGTTGCTGTTTACAAGCTGCACTTATGTCATTACATCACATTTTTGCCATAGTAAATGTTTGGTCAATAAACCTACCTGTTTATGGATAATTATGCAGTGCAGCAGTTAACTGCTTCTACTTCTTTGTGCATTGTCACAGCCTTGCCACACTAAAGTCTCTTCTTAATGCAAGTAGATATATGTGTATTGTCAATTCAGTTCAATTCATTTTCACAATGTTTTTTCAAAGGTTTTATGGTCGTAGAAAAAGGCAGCGCCGTACAACCAATGTGAGAACGGAAGAAAAAACTACTCTCAGAGCTGATTCTCCTCTGCACCTACAGTCCTCTGTTTTGATGGAAGAAACACAGACCACATCATCATCTCCATCAGTGCCAAAGGTAGCAGCCACTACTTGTTGTTTCAAAATTTATTTTATGCTTTTAGAAAACATAAAATAAGAAAACTTTATTTTGCACCATTACTGTGAAGACAAGACATTGCTTGGAGGGGTTCTTTTCTGTGTCTGTTTCCTAGGAAGAAGAAACATTGACTGAAGAGGCTGAGACTGAAACTGAAATCAAAACAATCAAATTACAAACAGCATCCAGCCCAAACAAGACATCACCATCATTTAAAGTACCAGCAGGCATCCCAAATCTAGACAAAAGGATTCCCATTGTGCTCCTAAAACGTGTATTTGTAAACACAGGTGAATATCAGTGTGATGAGTGCAATCAGAACTTCACCAATGCATCACAGCTTGTAAAGCACAAACAGCGGCATGAAGAAGAAACGTCCTTGATCTGTGAAATTTGTGGAAAGCTCTTCACAAGGCAGGAAGATTTCGCTGAGCACCAGTGTGAGCATACGCCTTCCTTTCTGTGCAACATGTGTAATCGATCTTTCACTACAAGTCATAACCTCAAGCGTCATAAACTGCTGCATGTCAGAGATGGCAGAAAGTGCAGCACGTGTGGTGTACTCTTCTGTCAACGTCATAACCACATTTTCTTCCTGCCACAAACTGAGTCTGAACAGGATTCAGCCATCATTGAAAATGGTCTTCTGGAGAAGTCTGAGTTAAACCAAACTGCTGATGATGTTCAGAGCAGCGCGGCATGCAATGTTTGTCCCACTCCCCCAAACCCTGAACCTTTATCCGAGACTCATAATCCTCTACCTCCAGCCTCACACACAAGAATCTTATCAGAAATCCCTCTACCATTGTTAAAAAAATCTTTCTCTGTGCCACATCCACACCCACTGGGACCCAGGTACTCAAGGAACGTCTGCATGGCAACCTCCATTCAGCCCCATCCCCCCCAGCAGTCAGAATTCCCACCCTCACTGAAGATGTTTTCACCACAGTACCTCACCTCAGCACTGCTTGAGGTTAACAGAAATTATGAATATATTTTAAGCAAGCCAAGAGATTTTAAAAACAGGAAGGATATTGTGAAGGAGGAACAATGCCAGTTGCTGCTGATTTCTACAGATGAGCAAAGCGTTGAGCAGAACAAAAAGGAAAGAACTGCTTATGACCTGGAGATTGTGCTCTAATTTTGACAGTGGTTGAAAATGTCACTTTTTAAAACAAGCAGAAAATAGGTCCTGGACATTGTTTCACTACAATTTAACCGCAAATTTGCCTAAGCTGTAATGTTTCACATTTCACTACTACTCATACCAAGATTTGTGCTTGTTATTATAAAGTTAATAGGACATTTTTTTCAAACATGTGCATGTTTGATAGATATTACAGCTAAACCTTTAGCTCATTGTGGGCTCATTCTACTGCTCTTCTATTATGCCATACGTTTGCCTTCTGTATGGCATGAAGTTGTCCCATTTGTTTAGTCTTTCTATGATATATGTATACTGTGAAGGTATTGCTGCACACTTCTCTTCAGTGCCTTTTCATTGGCAGTTGGGCCTAATCTGGTTCAGGACACTGGTATATTTTAATGTAAGTGACTGAACTCATAATGCTGCTATTTTTATAGAGTAACAGTAACTATAGATTCTCTGCTTAGCAGTTTGTAGGATAATAATCAGCTTAGTCTGTGAGCAAGTGCACATTGCTATAAATGTTATTATGAATCCATGAATGTCATTATCTAGCATCATATCTAAAGAAGAACTGTTGATGAATTCAGTTGTCCCATCTACCTCAGTGACCGGGAACCACATACACACTATTGTTGTTTTATATTAGAGAAGTTGTGTTTTTTCCTCCATACATATACAGATACTACTACTACAACTACAATTCCAGTATTTGGGATACACAAGTATTATATATTTGTGTTGGCTTGTGTGTACTTATATGTGGAAGTGGCAGAAAGCAGAGTGGTGTATTGAGTGAGGAAACTAGCTTTCAGAGACTTTCCTGTGAAGGTTCTCAGTCCTCCAGGTCGTGGTATTCAAGTGCAAGTTGAATCAAAGGCAACTGGACTTGGTGTAGGTTCTTGAAGCTGGATGAGAAGTGAAACGTCTCCAAGAACCTACACCAAGTCCAGTTGCCTTTGATTCAACTGGTGCTTGAACTTTCAGAGACTTGTTTTTCCCATAACTGCAAACCCCTAAGCTGCTAAACATTAGATTAGTAAGACACTAGTTCCTTTGCCCACTGCGGGCTTTCCTGTTCTGTAGTTGACACTGACCCCTGAGACACTGTGAAGGGAGACAAGTCAACCTTTTTCCATTATATTCACATTACTGTGTGTATAATTTGATGCATTGGATGTCACCCCGAAACTTTAAAAATGGTTGTTAACATATCAGCTGGTTGCTGATAATCTTGTTTTTGTGTGTTTTTTAAAATCAGCTTCATATGTGTTTGAGTCACTACAGTCAATGTGTGACAGTTTTAATTATTAATTAATTAATAAATGTTCCAAAGTTTTTTCTTTGTCTCATGCCTTAGCCACTGTCAGCATTCGGATTTTGCAGCACTGATGTTTAAACTCCTTTTAAATCAAACAAAATTCCGAATGATATGCTATTTTGGGGGGGGGGGGTTACTGGCCAGTAAATTATTCAGGATTTACTGGCCAAAAAGATTTGTCAGATTTCTCCTGATGGTGGCACTAGAGGGATTGTTAAATTGACCCAAAACTGTCTGCCTGCTTGTCCGACCTCTTATCAGTGTGTCATATTGCATTAAAATGGCCAGCTTGTTCTGTGAGTTGGGATACAATCCTATTGCAGAAAAAAGCCCACAGTACAATAACAATAAGGTGCCTTCATGCCTTCTTTCACTGAGTTTCTTTTTGTCACTAAATGGTTGGTCATGGTGCCCAAAGGGTACTTTTACTTCAACTAGTGCACCATGGTTTAGAACTATGATTAAATGAGGCTATTGCTCAATAGTTTAACCAACATCTAACCAAATTTAATAAAAGGTTTGTATGGTGCAGAGGTCATAATGATTTTTTTTGACAAAGTTAAGAAATATGTTTTCTTAATGCTTTTGAGCTACAGTACCACTTCCTGATAAGTCGCCATTTATTAACTGTTGGGATTAAACTTCACTAATGATTAATAAGTCGTTTAGTAATGCTTAAGAGACCAGTTACATGTTTCTTATAGGAACAATTTTTGGGTTGCCAGGTTGTGGTAAATTTCTGGCAGCTGTTTTTCCCCTTTCAATATCTGGACCAAAATAATTTATCAACATTTAGAACTGCAGAAGAAAGATCTCCACTTTATTAATGTCATGTAAAAGTGCAGAATTGATTGTTCATTAGTTTAGTTGATCGTTTGGCCCTTTACACTTTACACTAATGACTCAGACATTCATAACTGCAGACCTGTTGGCTTATTAGAAAGTGGGAAACTCACGACTCTTTATCACTGACTTACAAAGATTCAGAAATGCAGAACTGGTTAATTAAGAAGCCATTAACCTTTATTAATGAGGAGGGGAAACAACAACCATTAGTTACAACTTGTAAACTCTTTACATAAAAGAGGGCTTTACATAAAATTACAGGTTTGCAGATTAACAAGCTCACTAAACACAAAACTTTGTGAAACAGATTTAGATAAATCTATGATGTTGAATATATTTTATTTCTTAAATATCACTGAGACATAAATATAAATTGGTTTCTCTTCTTGATATTTGGATTGGTGGCAAAAGAATCTTCCCAAAAAAAGAGGTAGGATTGATTTTGTTTGGCAGACCCACATTTCATCCCCATCTCTGAACCAGATGAGATACCACGGTCTCCTGTCTGAGTCCGTCTGCACGCTGTACACATCCTATTGGCCAGACGACACCGGTAATGGTGGGCGAGGATTCAGATTGGCCGCTTGGGCTGTCACTTGAGGATAACGAGAGCAACGATTGGCTGACGTCCCCGGACCTAAACAGCAGATTGGCTGATGTGTCTCCGGCTGGCTGCTGAGATGACAGGCGAGTGGTGCTGATGCTGTGACAATGGGAGTCATCCAGAGGAGCAGCATCTGCACCGAGTCTGTTTAAAACACAGCTCAACTGACTGTGGAGGGGACGGGAAAGCAGCTGGGTGGAAACACGGGGAGGAAGCTCCAGCTGCTGCTCTGAAAGGGTGAGTTTATCCCCGGAAAACAAACTGACCTGCCCGTTGCCAGTTAACTGCCTCCTGCGTGGGGGGCTGGGAAACTGCATTGGTAGCAAAGCTGTTAAATCCCACCGGCGAGGTGAAGCAAGGTTAGCGACCTTTACCAGCCTTCTTGCATGAATCTAAGATGCTTTGCTTTCTTGCAAAGCGATGAACACACTGTACTGTTCATGCAGCGGTTGTAGGAAGGCAGCTGTGAGTCAACTCATCCCCCTGGTCGACTGCATTGCGGAGAGAGCATGCCTTGCAGAATAGCATGTGTCTACTACCCTTTGCATTGTAAACAAGCCTTCAATACAATACACAACACTGAAGAATATCTTATTGTGTTAAGGTCATGCTTACATGCATCATCATTCCCATGGATCAGGTTTGATGCATGTGTTGCAAAATCAAAATGTGAGTTATTATATATTTAGACAACAAAAGTGTGTACAAATATATTTCATTGCTATTGCATGGATTTGCACAGATTTTTAGTGAGATGCTGTGCATGCTGGGATCTGAAGTTTGAGGTGATGTGTGAGTTTGCATATAAGTGCAGTAAACATTTTCTCAAACAACACTTTGCTTCAGCTTATGTATTATAGCAATAGATAAACAGCATACGCTGACTCTGGTAATACAAATTGCAATGCTTCCTTCCCTCTGCTTTTTAAGTCTCATGATGGGAGCATTCAGCCGCCAGAAGTTTTTCCAGGAGCTTGCTCATGGCTGCCTGCTGCCCACAGCTCAGCAGGGCCTGGAGCAGGTGTGGCAGCTGCTGGTTATCTGCTTGATGTGTCGACTCCTCTGGATGTTGGGTGAGAGTTATTTTGTGCCCACTCAGTGTTCTTCACACTTCATATTGCTTGCGTCATCATAATCACTTGTACAATACTTTATTTATATTTTCTTGCTATGTCAGGCCTCCCCTCTTTTGTGAAACACCTGGGCACAGTAGTGGGAGGTTTCTATACTCTCTACCTGTTCTTTGAGCTTCACATGATCTGGGTGGTCCTTCTCAGCCTTCTCTGCTACCTCTTCCTCTTCCTATGCCGCCACTCTACCATCCGGGGCACCTTCCTTTCCATCACTGTGCTTATCTACCTGCTGCTGGGGTAAGAGAGTTGTCCTCTGATAGCTTGCAGCTCAGCAGCACACATCAAGTCTGTGACTGAAGTGAACATTTGTCAGAGTGTTGCAGTGAAGTTGAATTTGCAGTGAGACCTACATTAAAACTGAAACTGTTTTTTTTTATCAAATTTTATCAGAGAGCTGCACATGATGGACACCACCAACTGGCACAAGATGAGAGGTAGGCCAGACATCTCTGTGTAGGCAGCGATATTTGACACATTTCTGCTAGATGAAAGCAATAAATGTGATTGTTCTAGGTCTCCCTTTATATTGTTAGAATCTAGTGACTATTTAAGTGGTGCTGCTGTTGTCCAGGTTCACAGATGGTGGTTGCCATGAAAGCCATCTCTCTGGCCTTCGATTTGGACAGAGGTGTTGTGACCAGTGTACCCTCACCCATTGAATTCATGGGCTACATTTACTTTGTTGGTACAGTCATCTTTGGTCCCTGGATCAGCTTCAACAGCTACAAAGAAGCTTTAGAAGGACGTAAGCTGGTATGGGTGATACAGTATCTCTTAAGTATTGAGGAAGGTGGAGATGAGGATTATTTAAAAGATTTATCCAGAGACGAACGGCTACCTGTTCAAATCTTTGACTCTTTCTTCTCCTTAGAGCTTTTCATGGCTTTTAAAAGTGTCTGTTAGCTGGGTGAAGAGCCAGGTCTGCCTTGTTATTTCCAACTGTGTGGCACCCTACCTCTTCCCTTATTTCATACCTGTCTATGGAGACAAGCTTTTACGAAGGTGAGTGGAAGAGAGAGATACTCATAAACAAAATCTGACTTGTATTGCTTATGACTTAATTCTGAACTTCTATTAACTGCTTTGCTTACAGCAAAAAGAGGAGGAAGATCAGGTAATTAATTGTTCACCTCAGTGATTCTGAACATACTCAACATTGTAGTCACGCCCTCCATTTATTTTGTATTCTTTAATGCATGCTTACTTTCTGTTTACCATTTGTGCAACACCTTTACCTGCACACGTGTCCATATCATCCCCCCTCTCTGTGCAGCCACACGTGTGCCCGAACACCCATACCACCCTCTGATTTGCCACAACGGTTTCACCATCTTGAAAAATGTGGCAAAATGTAGTTCAACACATGGCAAGTCAATAATACATTTATATGAATTTAATGTAGTTTCTCTCTTTCTTCTGTTGCTTCTCAGAGGTACACCGGCAAAGTATGTCTCACAGTGTTGTGTTGCTATTATTTCATTAAGTTCAATTTTAACCTAAGTTAGAATGTAATATCTGTCTGTTCTTTCCTCTTTTAATGATGTTGCATTAGGTGGTTGCTGGCATATGAGAACACAATGTCTTTCCACTTCAGCAATTATTTTGTTGGCTATTTGAGTGAGACCACTACTACTCTGGCTGGGGCAGGCTTCACCGAGGAGAAAGAAAACCTCAAATGGTCAGAATTGCATGTGCAGCATTATCAGAAAATATGTTTCTCTGTATTCACATTTTTGAAAAAGCCAACGCTGCCCCTTTACATTATTGTTTTATAGGGATATGACTGTCTCCAAGCCACTGAATATAGAGTTTCCCCGGTCGATGGTGGAGGTGGTAACATCATGGAATCTGCCCATGTCTTCCTTTCTACACACCTGTGAGTTATCATGTAAACAGTTATTGCTTGATGGCGGCAGCTGTTTTGTGTTCCGTTCTCATTATGAACAGCATGATAATGGCTCATTTAAACAGGCACTCTGACGCAAGCTGATGCTCTCGTCTCACAGATGTTTTTAAGAGTGCTCTCAAGTTTGGGACATTCTCTGCCATCATGGTGACATATACAGCCAGCGCCCTTCTGCATGTGAGTAGTATGTGGAAGTTGTACATACACGATTATACCTGATACTCTGTCCTGTGTGTGTGTCTTGATTCTGATTCTTGTGTCTGATAGGGTTTGAGTTTTCATCTGGGTGCAGTGCTAATATCTCTTGGGTTCATCACGTACATTGAGCACGGTGAGGGTCTGCCTAATGTTGTCTCTTTTCCACATTAGAACCTTTCCATTTAGAGAAGGTGCTTAGCTTTGCACTAATGGTTAATTGCACCCACTATAACACACAGTTTCTGTTCACTGCAGTGCCTGTAATTTACCTCTTATGGTTGGAAAGGAACTCTTCCTCTGGCTTCATTTTAATGCTTTAGTCTTGTTTTGTGTTTCAGTGTTGCGGAAGAGGCTTGCAGCCATTCTTAATGCCTGTGTGCTGTCAAAGAAATGTCAGCCAAACTGCACTCACAGGAACAAAAAGGTAATATGTGCCTCTCTCTTCTTTCTGTTTTTTTTTTTGAGAGAGGGACCTGTATTACTAGTCATTTCAGATTAGCAGTGGACTAATAGACATTTTGAAAAATATGGTTAATTGCTTTCTTGCAAAGAGTTACATGAGAACATCAATGCCACTCACATGTCTCTAAATATGTACGCTGAATATGAGGCTAGAGCAGGGGTTCTTTAAGTTTTGATGACTGAGTACCAATTTAGGGAGCCGGCATATGATTGAGGGCACATTAAAACCCATAACTACATAATGCATGCGTTTCATGTCACATTTGGTCACATGTTTCACCATCGGGCTGCTAGAAGGATGTTAGCTCAGCTCAGCATAAACAGTTTATTGAGTTTTTATTTTCATTTCTGCTTAGTTGTTCTTTAATCCTAGTTCTTTTTAGTTTTTTCCCAATATGTATTCAGCTAATGCTTCATGCTGTACAAGTAGAAATCTCTATTCCGACCACAGGCCGGTGGTGTTTTGAATATGTTTTGTGCATATTCTGGTTTTCTGCCAATTATTTTATCTGTGCAAATGGCCATTGCACCCACATTGCTGGCACTTCCTTTCAGAGCAGGAGGTGCTCAAAGGGTGCCTACCTAGTAGCTCTTCTGGCCCAGTTAGCATTCAGAAAAATCTACTCACTGTTTTTACTCACTTATATATGAAAACTAAAGCTTGTAATAATAATGATAATAACCAAATAAATAAATAAATAAACCTCAGTAAGCAAAGTGTCACAAAACACAAGAAATAATCTAATCATTAAAAAGACTTACTTAATGTATTATTAAATTAGTGTGGACATAAGGTTTTAATGGCAGAAGAAAACTTCTAATCTGCAGCAGTTAAAATACGGCTGGCCCCATGGTCTGTCTTGCCCTGTCAGTTGATATATTTCGGGAGTTTACTGGCAAGACGCCCAGCAAAAACCCCTTATGTTATATTGGTTACACACATCAAGAGCAGCGGGGATGGGGAATGATGATTTATGCCAAGAAGAAGCATCCTGCACGGACTGCAACATAGTGCTGATCATACCCATCCCATTTTAAGCAATGATATGTTAAAGCCCCTGAAAACGTGGTTTCAGATCAATCAGATCTATCAAAGTATTTCTCCATAACACTGAATATTCATCAAAGTTTAAGAAAAAGGTATTATTTTTAAGAGTTTAACAGTCAAATACTAATCTGCTTCAGCCAGTCTAAGTAAGACGCTGATAGAGACAGTAGGTTTTCAGGAGCCTTAAAAGAAAAACCCACACATATTACAATGAAAAAGATATGGATAAAAGTGTCTGAAATATTGATTTCCTATTCTTACTTGTTGCCCTGTCTCTCCTTCTGCAGGGGCTATTGGTGTATATGATTAACATAGTATTCAGCACATTGGCAATACTCCACCTGACGTACCTGGGCTCTGTGTTCAACTCCAGTGTGGACTACATGGAGGAGGATGAGGTGAGGGCACAGCATGTTTAGAAGAGTACAGGCAACTATATTATATATACAAGTCAGTTTTATTTATATAGCTCAATATCACAAATCACAAATTCACCTCAAGGGGTGTGACCCTCGATTTAGAAAGAGAGACACATCCAAAAAAAGCAACAGAGGAGGGATCCCTCTACCAGGATGGGCAGACATTCAATACATGTCATGTGTACAGAATACACCAACTGAAAAAAACACTGTGTGACATACAAACAAGTGTATCCATATAGGAATGTATCGTTAGCTCTGGTATTTATAGTTCAAAGGAAAGAAGTGTACTGTCATATGATTATTTTGGTTGAGTTTTCTAAATGAGGTCAGAAAGTAAGAACAAATGAAAAGATATTATTTATGTAAGGTGTAAATAAGTAAATGTTTGTGTTTATGCATGCCCCATTGAGCTTACATAGTGTGTACTGCCCACTACAGGATGATATAACCCATCATACCATTCAGAAGTGGTCAGAGCTGAGCTGGACAAGCCACTGGGTCACATTTGGATGCTGGATATTGTACCGCCTCATTCTCTAATAACAAGAGACAGAGAAACACAGAAGGTAAAGAAAGCAATAATGAGATTTGTAAGGCTGGTTCTCCACATCTGCACTGTGACTTTATTCTGCATCAGACCGAAGAGAACTGAATCAACTTGTATCCAACAATAAACCAACATGCAGTGTTCAGATTCCGCAGCATGTGGGCTGGGTAATGTATTATTCTAACCTGCTGGGGACTAGTTTTGATATCCATGAAATGATAGCCCGCTCCTCCCTCCTCTTCTCTGTATCGCACCCTTTTTATCTGAGCCGCAGTTGTCAAGCCCTCACGTTGTGACAGCAGTTACCAGTGTCTCACTGCAAGTCACAATCAATACCTGTCAGCATGGTGGAGATCGGCTGCTCCTTTCTGTGGACACATGATAGAGCCCATTATCTAGGTTTCAGCATCAACTGCGGCAGATGTCCTCCAGATGTGGTTTCCCCTTGCCTCGAGTGTTTTAAAATCGTATTTTTGGGCTTGAAGTGTAAGACTGGTGATATTCAGTGGTTTTCTTATTTTCAACAAATCCCATGAAAAAAATTCCACCAAAACCAACAGTAGTCCATCTCTTAATACTTTCTGACTTCCACAGCCTGTCTTGTGGCTCTCAGCCAAACGTTCATATGCTTACATTTTTAAATAGCTGGCTAAATATTTTTCTAAAAGAGCTGGGCACTGTAGTTTTTTTAGCAAACAGTTCTCAAGCAAGAGTAAATACTGCATTTGTTGGCAGCTTGTTTCAGCAGCAGATTAATATACATTTTGTTATTGTCGTGAGTGTATACAGCAGAAGGACGGCGTGTGTAGGACTGACTCAAAATAAACTACGGTGCCCACGTTCATTGTAATGAAGGAACGTGCTACCCAGTGCAACAATGTGGTCATTGATACATTTTGGACAACAATGGAAGTCTATAGCACAGAAGAATATGATATTTCAGTCTTCAGCTACAGAGGCAGTACTTTTTAGTGGAATCAATTCATTGTTGTTTCTTGGTCTTTTCATGAGATTTGTTGGCAATAAGAAAAATAGAGATTATAACCAGGCCTCTCCTTTAAAAGAGCATTTGTAAGACAACAAAGAGTTTACTTCTGAATGAAAAGAGCACAGCAGCAGTTATAATGTCACCAATAATTATTCCCCCTTTTGTGAATTTTAGAAAATTAATCAGTGAATCTATGAATTTGAATTTTTGTGGTGAATTTTCCTGATGATGTTTGTATTTTTTGTGTTATTTTGATAATTTCCTTTAATTTTAATTATTGGTTTTTCCTTCGAGAAGGTCCTTTCAGTATTTGTGAACATTTGAAAACACAGAGTATTGCAACTTAAAGATTAGAATCAGGGTATTTCACATGTGTTAAGGAAAAATGTTTAAATTTCTCTTCCAATTTCATATTAGATGAACTGATACAGTACACTATATTAAATATTTATCCTGAAGTACAGATTTTTATTACACTGCTGCTTTTAATGATGCATTTATGTATTTGATGATTACCTGATGAAAGAATCAAATGAGTGTCTATATCAGATTGTGTTCACACTTTCTCTATATCTTTCTTAAATCTAGAATGTCAAAGGATTTGCTTCTTGACTAAGATGTAGTGTTTTAGATTAGAGCCTGAATGTTTGTTCATGCCTGAGAACAAGTGCTCAGTCTCTGTAGACCTTGTAACACTCAATCCAACAAGTACAGTATTTTAAATATTATTCTGATATTTACTTTAAGCCAACTTTTCTCCCTGTAAATGTGAAAGCACTGATACACCTGTGATATTTTTATAAAATTTTACATGAAACCTGGATTGCCATCTTTGTTTGATTCAATGTGGAAAAAATGAAAAAAGATGTGAAATGAATCTGGTATAAATAGAAGTCAGATACACATGGACTGCCGTAAGAAATTGTTCTTTATTTGATTGATTATTTACAAGAAGAATGTAATGACTGTTAGACAGTCTATCATGGTGTGAGGGTGAGTTAGGGAAGGATTGGAAAGGGGTGACAAACTTTTTTTTTAGCTCAAAACAATGGTCCGGTTTAACCTGGAGTCTATTTCTGAGCATTCAATAAGCCAGAGTGGACAGTGTGGGGCAGGGGACAGAAAAGGGGGGGCTCGACAGGGGAGAAGGAACAGAGGTTGAAGAACAGATGGTGATGGATGGAGATCAGGTTCACTTTCTGCTTCTGTCAGAGGTGAGCAGATGCTTTATTGGAACCGGCTGCACAACAGCCCAGTCTGCAGGCTCAGGGGAAAGTGTGGGGTGCTCAGCCCTGTTTGCCCCGGGGACCCCCATGTTTACGACGGCAGGACCCCAGCAGTGTCTCCAAAGCCATCTTCACAAATGCCTGGAAGTTATTGCTTCTCTCCCTTCGGCTGTCCTGCGAGGGGATGAAACACAGACAGATACCTTCACTGGGGACACAGCAATCACAGCATCTCATTTCCGCACTGTGTGCCAGACATATGGATGTGATTGTAGTGTCCCAAACCACTGAGGGCCTATATCAATCCTGTGCAAAATTGTAAATGTTTTTTTTCTCCACTTGGAAATCACATAGTCTGTGCACAGATTTGATTCACTGGGTTAAAATAACATGCTGACAAAGTGTAGGTTCATATAAATGTTTACCTCCTTGCTTCTTGTTATCATCTCCTTTCTGATCACCTTTCTTCGGCTGCTCTTTAGGACTCTGAGGTTGCTGTGAAATTAAAGCAAATATAAATAAAGTGAAGCAACAAAAATGTACAGATTGAGAAGAAAATGGGGATTTTGGATACCATAGCATTGATTTTCCTACCTTGGTAGCTGACTTCTTGTCCGACTTATTACCTGAAAATAGTGGAAACACTCAGTCACTTTTGCAACATTTTTTTTTTAAATTATTCATCTAATTTTTATTTGTTTATTTGTTGAACGTGCACCTCTTCTTGTATCCAGATAGATTCATTAAAAATAATTTGTAGACACTTTTTGTTTCACATTGCTTACCTTTCGTTCCTGGCATTTTGGCTGTGCTCCAGAGTCGGTGCTGATTTCTGAGAATGCAGTGCTTAATGTGGTGTTCAACTCGGTCATTTATGGCCGGTGCTTGTGAATGGCTCTGTCACTGGGGCCCCTTCGAGAAAGAGCACCATGAACAAGCAAAGAGCCCTGTCAGCTGAGCAGCATGGCCCACTGCTCTGCAGGTCTTTGCTGAGCCAGGCGAAACCTCAGAGCTGACCTTGTAATACTGCCATTGTGAAGCCACTGGAACTGTGTGTTCACCTATTGTCAATGACAAGAAAGCATTTTCATCATGTTACCGGCAACATGATAGTGTTTTTTTTTTAAATAGTCTATTAGGTCAGGGATAACTTTCTTTCATGGCTTATCAAACATTAAAGACTGGATAGAGGATTATTTATTTATTATTTCTGAGGATTTTGTCCTCAGAAACCCAAATGGGAAGATAGTTACATATGAATGCACAACATTAGCCCTCAGTGTTAGAGGATAAACGCGCAATCATTAAGTGAGGCTCAGATTTGCCATCCTTAGCAGTCTTCCTTGTCTGGACCTACACACAGGCTAGTGAAATATTGCTGATATTAACCAATTGATTATTTGAAGGCACAACATAGATGCAAATATTAATAATACCACTGTAATTACTATGGGCTTGTGTGTAAGTGGATGAGAGAGGGTGAACAGAATTAATTCATAATGATGCAAAATATTAAGAGTAGCCTACCATTGTATTTACTTTGTGCTTGTGTGTAAGTGGGTGGGAGGTCAGTAAAAAGATTTTTTATCATTATTATGATTATTATTGTTTTTGTTGTTGTTGTACTGTTTGTGGCTGAATAAAAATGTGATAAAATATTCATTTCCATCAAATCAAACCACTATATGGAAAATCAAATTGTGTCTGTTTTTGCTTGTGCTTATCCAAATCCGATTTAAATGGAATCGGTTCGTCTTGTCGGATCTAATAGTAAATCATGTCAGCGCTCTGAATCTGGATCCGGATTCACGCATCAGAAAGTGGGCTGGTCACAACGTGGTCATGTGACCTGACTGACAGAGCAGCGATGGAGAAAAGCTAAGGAAGGTGAGTCGTTTTCAGATGTATTTGTCGGTGTTTCCTTACTCTGTTACCACAATGCAATGTCTTATTCTATGTATGAAACTGCTAACGGATAGACTATCTGTGCATATTCGCGAATGAATGGAAAGCAGATTTTTAAGAGAGGACATCGTAAATGATGTTGTAGCTAACGTGCTAATTGCTAGCTGTCGTTGGTTAGCTTTGCGACGTTAGCTGTAAAGAAGACTCAGCTGCTTTTAGTACTGCTTTTAAAAAGCCCCAAAACGTTAATTTTGTTGCTATTTCAGTCTATTTCAACAATTATGTCCCGGTGTCAAACTCACATAGGAAAACATAGCTCAATAACAAGGTCTATTCCCTGTGGTGCCTTCTGCATCATCTCTTCATTCAACGTTGTGGATGGAAGCGTCGGGGTGATATCTCTGATCTGTATCATATTTATGTTAGCTAAGCTACAGTCTCATGAAGTACATGCTTGTAAAGTTTATATGTGAAAGTAGCTAAATATATGAACTGTGTGTAATGTATGTTGACAGGAATCTACCCTGGCAGTGGATTCCTCTCAACCCAGAGCGCTTGTGGAATGGCAGCAGTTTGGCAGCAGGTTTTGGCAGTGGACGCAAGGTGAGACTCAATCATGCAGCAGGCTTTAATCGTCTAAACTGATGAAGAAGCTATTCAGACGTGTAATTGCTTATGGATCAGTTGTGAGTTGTTGTTCTGTGCTGTGTCACTTCTTTCCCTCCCCAGGTACAATGCTTACCGCACGCCTACGTTCCCACAGTTCCGAACTCAGTACATCCGCCGACGCAGCCAGCTGCTCAGAGAGAACGCCAAGTGTGGCTTTGAGCCGGGGCTGCGCAGGCAGTACCTGAGGCTGCGCAGTCAGCTGCTGGCCCTGCGCTACGGGCCCCTGTCTGAGCAGAGCAGCTTCAGGGCCAGCAGTGTGCGCAGCTCCCGCACCACACTGGACCGCATGGAGGTCAGACCCAAAGAAACAGAAAGGGCAGGGACAGTAGAGCAGAGAGAATAGGCGGGGAGGAGGGGTGTACTAATTTGGAAAAAAAAAAAAGATATATGAATGTCTGAGAGTTGGAATGAAAATATAGGATACAACATATGAGCGCCATCTGGATGGCTAGACCTTAGCGCTTTGGTTGCCCATGCATATTAAGCTGAGCAGCTTGGTTGAAATGGCTGGCATTGCTCATGTATATGGGCTGTATCGTTAAGTTAAAAGTTCATGGTAGTTTCAATAAGTTTTCAAGAATTATTGATGGTTGTTTTATGATTATTTGTGGTCGCACGTTCTGTCTTTACTTGCACTCACTCCTACGAGGTTCTGTCTCCCCCTACGGCTCCCCTCCGTCTTCTCTCCTTTCCTCTCGGGCAGGACTTTGAGGAGGACCCCCGTGCCCAAGGGGCTCGTGGCCACCGCCGGTCTGTCAGCAGAGGCTCCTACCAGCTACAGGCCCAGATGAACAGAGCCGTCTATGATGAGAGGTACCCAGAAGAACCCCACATAGAGATCCTCAACTTACATCCAGCAACTTGTCTCATCGCATTGAGCAATTGAATTCCCTTTGATTTAGTTCACCTTGGAGCTATTGCATTTTGTCTGATTTACTGGCTCCAATTTTGGTTTGGTTGCACTGAGTAATGATCAGATCTCTCATATTGAGTTGTCAGCTGTAGGCAAGGGTTGTGAGGTGTGTTGTATTGATTGTATGCTTACATGGTTGTTCTTATTTCTGGCCTCAGGCCTCCGGGCAGTTTGGTGCCCACCTCAGTGGCAGAGGCCAGTCGTGCCATGGCAGGAGACACAACTCTTAGTGAAAATTATGCTTTCGCTGGCATGCACCACATCTTTGACCAACATGTAGACTCTGCTGGTAAGAAAATGTTTTTTAATTTATGATAACCCATTTATATTCACTAAGCTTCAACATTTTTTTTCACTCTCTCTCTTCCTCTCCTGTTCTTTTAGTTCCACGGTTGCAGTTTGCCAATGATGACAAGCACCTCCTTGCTTGCTGCTCACTGGATGGCACCCTGTCAATCATGACATTGTCCCCGTCTCCTCCCAGTGTTAAGGTGACCCTGAAAGGTCACGGAGGTCCTGTCACAGACTTTGCTTGGTCTCTGAGCAATGACATCATTGTGTCAACATCACTAGATGGGACTCTGCGTATCTGGAACACAGAGGATGGTCGGTGCATCCGAGAGGTCAGAGACCCTGAATCCAGCGAGTTGCTCTGCTGCACCTTCCAGCCCATGAATAACAATCTTACTGTGGTGAGTTTCATTTGAGACGTGTCATCATTTTTGTATTCTGTAGTACTAAATCCCTGGTACCACAAAAACATGCCCATTGTACTCAGAAGGTACAGAGGGTGATTTGAGGGGGATGCCATTCCCCTTGTTAGCAAAATGACCAAAATGCATTTCCCTTGTTAACCTATATATAATATATACTGTATATGTATAATCTCAGACTGCACAGTGCCATTTGAAACTGTGTTTGCAGGTATTTGCCTTCCAAAGAGGAGTTGAACCAGTGCCAATGACATTTGTGTGTCAGTATTTCTTCTGCCATAATAGGCAGATAAGATGACTCTTATGCAGTGCCAGAAACAAATAGCAGAAACGCTATTTGCAATGATTGCTTAGCGTTGGTCAGAGCCAAATTGCATTCCTTGAACACTACAAATTTAATTTTTTTGTGTTACTTAAAGACATAGTGCAGTTTTGATGTTCATAATTTTGGAAAAAGTAAATTTCACGCCATTCTGGTATGTCTTGGTATACGCAGAAATCAACCCCAAATCAGTGACAGTGACTTTTGTTGCTTTTATTTCCTGTTCAATGGACATAACTGCTGCAAAATTAATTAATCATCATGTATCACTGTTTGCCCCTCTTCTGTTTACCCCTCTTCTATTGTATTCTATTCTATTTCCCCACTGTGGGACGAATAAAGGTTTATCTTATCTTATCTTATGTATCTAATTTTACTAAAAAAAAAAGTATATTCACAAAACAATAAAGTGCACAGAGCTCAAAATTTCTCAATGACAGTTTTCATCTCATTGCCCATTTGTTACTAACACAAAAGTGGAAAAATCTGGGATAATTTTGTTTTAACTCTACTTCTTCAATGGCAAATACTATAGTTAATGACTGTAAAATGAAAACAGTGTTAGCATAGGAGTTTCCATCTATGTCTTATTAAATGGAGCATGAGGAAGATGGATGTTTGTTTTTAACTGGTAGTCAGTACCAACAATAAGCAATGAGATTAGGGTTGAGGAAGAAATGTGTTTCTTTCTGGTTTGTACTGGTTTAACTGGTCTGTCTACAATTGGTCTCATTTGCCTGAATACAAGATGACTGTAGATGCTTTCTGTTAGATTTCACAGCTCCTTGTATTAGACCTCAAAGAAATATTTCCTATTTTACAGAGATCAACCTGCATCAGCAATAGAACTACAACCAGTGCTTTTCCCAGTCAGTTTCTCAGTGCTGCTCAGTGGAAATAATAAAGGTCCTCACTCCCATTTCTGTGTTGCAGGTGGGAAACAGCAAGCATCACCTGCAGGTGGTGAACATCTCCACTGGGAAGAAGGTGAAGGGGGGCTCCAGTAAACTGACAGGCCGTGTGCTGTCTCTCTCCTTTGATGCTCCGGGGAGGATCCTTTGGGCTGGTGATGACAGGGGGAGCATCTTCTCCTTCCTTTTTGACATGGCAACGGGTACACTCACAACATTTCCATTTGGCAGAGGGCAAAGTGTGCAGTGACTGAATCACAAATTGTAATTAGTTTTTGTATCATGCACTGAGTGGAGTCTCTGATTGAGAGAGAAAGTGGTTGATGTGTCTCTGCCGGTCTCTGCTGTTTCTGCCTGCCCCCCCACAGGGAAGCTGACCAAAGCCAAGCGTCTGGTGGTGAGTGAAGGCAGCTCCATCTGCAGCATATCTGCTCGGTCCTGGATTAGCAGAGAGGCCAGAGACCCCTCCCTGCTGGTCAACGCCTGTGTCAATAAGCTGCTGCTGTACAGGTCAGTTTGTAAGGGCAAGCCACTGTTTACTAATAGGCAGTTTTGTTTCTGCTGTGCTGAGATATGATTCAAAGCTATCTTAATTGGTGTAGCATGTATGTGAAGATGTATATACAATGTTACATTGAATCTGATCAGTTGTGGCACCTTTGTCTTGGCAGGGTGGTGGATAATGATGGTACACTACAGCTGAAGAGAAGCTTCCCTATACAGCATGGATCCCAGCTCGTTCATAGCATCTTCTGCCCCCTTATGTCTTTCAGACAGGGGGCCTGTGTGGGTAAGAAGTCTCGCAGTTTTCCTGCTGTGATATTTGAATAGAAAATTAGACCACAGTTCATTGTATGCTGGAACAAAAGATGCAAAAAATAGCATATTGCTGCTTTCTGATAAAAAGAAAAACCCAAATAGCAATTAAGTAGTCTACCTTCGTAGCTTGTATGTATTTTTTAATTAATTGAATTGGCTTTCTGAAGCATTCATCGACCAGAGGATTATAGGATTTTCAAAAATTATAGGAGTATATGTATAATCAGTTATACAACATGTTGTGTACATGAGAAGAGTAATACTTGACAGAACTTTACCTCAGAGCTTCACCTTACTTGACTTTCCTCACCTCAATTATTTCCCAACAACTGTTCATTTTATTCAAGGCATGTCAGTGTTTAAATTATCAGTTTCGTGTCTCCAAGTATCTCACTCATCACTCAAAAATACAGCTGAGAATCTTCAGTTACAGATGTGTTGTCATTTCATTGTTACAAAAGCAACTGATAGTTTGCAACATGGCTGCTGACGTTATTTCAAAAAGTGAAGTGACAAACTGAAGTCTTTGTGGCAAAACTGGGATCATATCTGTATCTGTGCAGTGTTGAGCAGCATCTTAAATGTTTTTTGAAATTTAAAGGCTGTATTGTACATACGAGTGATTTTAATACTGTGTCTGTTTTTGTTTGAGATAGTTTAGAGGCTGTATAAACTACTGAGATACTCATTTTCAATCCAAAATGAATTGCTTTGTAAAGCCATACACCTTTTATTTATCTAGTGGTCTCTAGCTTATCTCTCTTCACCATTTATCTTCTTGATCTTCTGATTTTTTTCCCTCTGAATCAGTAACTGGCAGCGAGGATGCCTGTGTCTACTTCTTCGATGTCGAACGCAACACCAAGGCAATAGTGAACAAGTTACAGGGTCATGGGGGACCAGTGCTGGATGTCAGCTTCAACTGTGATGAGAGTTTACTGGCATCTGCCGATTCCACAGGCATGGTCATCATCTGGAGACGGGAGCAAAAGTGACTGGTCCACTAATAAAATGCTTCCATCCACTGCGTAAAAAACAGCCTACTGCTCCGTAACCGTCCAATAAGAAGTCTGTAGATTTTCACTGGAGTGTAACAGGCTGCATTAAACGTTTAATTTAATGATACTCAAGTGCAATCAGATAGAACACCATGTCGTGTAGGTGGTAGGGATGTCTTAGAAATTCAAGGGGTGGGGGGATGGGTTGTGTGTGTCTGCGTGCGTGCGCGTGCGTGTGTGTGTGTCAGTACTCCTACTGCTGCAGCTGAGAAATTGCTTTTCAACAAAGAAAGAAAGAGCACTACTCCCATGCATGTGTCATGGCTTACCTCTGACTTGTATGGATATGACTGAATTTATGTGAAGAGGATACACCGTAATCTTCCAGAGAAACCAGATCCAACACTTTGTATCACACTGACAGTCCCTCTGGCATAGATCTAGTTCACTATTTATGTAACTGTTATTCAAGCAGTGTAATCAAGTGTAGTAAAACCGCCTTATTTGCTGTCAGTTCTGCAATTGCCTGTTTGCATTTGAGACCATGTGCATGACATTGAACTCCGAACTCTGTCGATGGGCATATCAAATTGATCGTCACAAAAGACAAGTGTATTTTTATGTGTTTGTACTTATCTGTGTATGTGTGTGTGTGTGTATTCAGTTCATGCTGGTTGCAGATTCCTATAATTTATTTAACACACATACAGAATAAACTACTGTAACTGTCAGCAGTATTTGTCTTCATTCACAAAGTGTGTTTGAAATAATAGAAAAACAGAAATAGTAATAACAGAAGAGCTTCATATGTAGTAGTAGGGTGGTCAAACCCACAGTGAAGGAGTGTATTAGTCATTATGTGGGTCCTCAAGATCTACACAGGATTCCCACTACATTAGTGACTATAAAATGTGTGAAAATGTACTGTTGCATTTTCAACTGGGTGATATATCAATAATACTGTGTTATGAGATAAGGTTTTGTTTTGGGATTTTGGTTGTTTTAACATTATGAAAGCTAATATGTCTTTTTATGGTCTTAAAGGCTTACAGTTCAATAATATTTGACCTTTTCAGTGTAGTGTATTGTATTCATTGAAGCTGAGAAAAAATTACTCAATTCCCTTTGCTTGTTTGGCCACAAATCATAATGATCACATTGATAATGATATTTTCCCAAATACCTGCAAAACTAATGACATTACATCAGCCACAGTTTGTATAGTACTAATCAGCAACTACTAGCACACTTGCACACTAAACTAAGATGTGAACAGTTAGACCAATGACTGATTTTTCCTTTTCTGATATTGTTTCATTTGAAGGATTTTTAGAGGCCAACAAGATGAAAGCATCTAATATTTCAGAAAAAACTGCATAATCTGCAAATATACAATTATATACACAATTTTGTTTAGCTGAGGTGTCTGGTGACCCCCTCAAATATTTATTGGTACCCTTTGACAGGTCCTGAGTCCTAATTTGAAACCACTGAGGTAGATCACAACCACAAGCTTCTACACAAGTTCCTATGTTTTAGGTCTAGTCAAGCTATGAAGATAGAATGAAGATTATACAGTTGTGTTGTATTGTCAGACTAATGTATCAACCCAACATTACTCTCATACTGCCGTCTCCACACTCTTTGCATTGTCTCAGTATAAGAGAAAGAAATACATGATTAACTAAAAATGGTGGAAATAGGTTGGGGAAAAGTCACTGCGGAGCCCTGCCCGTGTAGGAATCTGTGCTTTAACATTTCAAACACATTATGTATGATTTGTGCACGAATGCAGCACTCCCAGACTTGATTGTTTTCCTCTCAAGGTTGGTGAGGGTATTGTGACGTATAAATGTGGCTGTGTGGGAGTGAAAGCACAATGAATGGTTGCTGTCTGGGAAGGTCAAGACAGGGCTTTGTTTGAAACAGGCAGGATAGGTGCTGATAAAATACAAGAAATCTCAGCCAGGAGAGAAGCACAAAACTTCTCTGTGTGAACCTGAGTGCTCTGATAGGACGATGCAACAAGGCCTCTGCACAACCCTGCGTCTTCAGAACATATAGTGGGCGAGGATAAGTTTTCGCAAATGAGTAAGACAGCCTTTGTTTTGGTGTATCTTGGAGAAAAGTGGAAAGAAAACTAAAAATAAGCGCTTTAGATGAATCTTCAACATCAGTTCTGGTGAGACAGAGAGGCACAGTCTGATACAACACGTTAAGCCTGGGCTATTTAGGTGCTGCTCACTATAGAAGCATCTTTTCCATCAGCCACAGTCAGAGTGCAGAAATAAAGACAATGGAAATTATCTTTCATTCAAAAAAAAAAAAAATAAAAATAGGGGAATTGTTTATTGAGAGCATACACGATCATGCGATGATTGGATCTCAATAGGGCCCTAATTGAGATAGAAAAATATTTTTCTCACCATTCTTCCCAGTTTCTTTTATACTGTCAGAAGCATAATTATGTAGTATTGTTGGTTGCGTAAGACTTGCTGTACATATAGAATCTGTATGTTTTGTTTTTACTGAGAGAGAAAATAGTATAAGGAGTATATTATTTGTGTCATTTATGCTTATACTCCTCTCAACCAATAGCAACAACATTTAAAAAGCTTTCTACAATCAGCAGTAGTATTTCTTTAAATTAACGTTTATTCGTCCAGATATTGAACCACAAACATATGAGTGTGCTAAAGTATAAAATTTGTTTTTCTGGTCTATTGAGCGATTGGATACCACCTTAAACCCATTTCTCGGTTTACACAAAAGATTCCTCAGCTGCCACTTGAAAAGCCTGGTACAGAGGATTTACATTATTTTACAGCCGCCCTTCCTGGATTTTATGTTGCTTTAAATGTTCTCTTGTTTGATATGTCAATGATGTGGTAAAAACATGCTCCATCGCATTCAAAGGTTCTACTTTGGAGCATCAATATCAAAAAGTGTAATTGTTAATGAACATCGTCTTTTGAGTTTGCTAACACTGTGCATGTCCTCAAGTAGGTTTCCGCTTGAGTCGTCTCAACATTTGGATGTTTTTATAGCACATTTCAAGGACTTTGCAATATGTTTGTTTTTTGCATCATTGTTTAAAGAGAGACTAGGTAACGTCTGAAGGTAGAGATTACACATAGCTTATGCCAACATTAACAAACTTTAGATTAGGTATTACACTGCTTAGTCATGTCCTTGACTTTGTGATTCTTTTGCGTTTAGTATTTTTTCTTTAATTTTCATTCGTAGCCACACTGGGTTCTGGTTTGCAAACATTACATAGTCTCACTTAAAGTTTTATTGCAGAAAGGTTTAAGCGTATTAGACAATTAGTTTAAGAAACTTAGCCTACTTAGTCTATCCCCTCACATTTTTGTTCTCACAGTTATTCAGTTCAAGCCTTCGATAACAATTCTATTTGGCAGATATCTCTTCAGTTTTTTCTCCACCGATTTTAAATGGTACTACTTGAGTAAGAAATCAAAAAACTCCTTTGAGGCCGGTGCTCAGTTAAAAGGAAACTGTCAAGATCACTTTTTCATTTCATGCAATAAAGTATACAAAAGCTAGAATGATGTGTCACCATTGTACCATTTTTTAAAATGCACACAGGATGCAATTTGTGCTACAGGGAGTGTAAAGTGGCCTATTTCCTGTGAAGTGTTCTCCACGGGGGATCCAGCCATGTCAACATCCAGGCAGGTCATGACTCAGAATGCATCAAAAGTAGAGTCTTTATTGATGAGTGGGCAGAAGAACCACCTCAGTTAAACTGTACAGTTACAGAATATCATCTCGCGAAGGAATGCCAGACGTAAAAATTATGGACCTCAGTTCACTTTTCACTTCATCTTTCCATATCAACATCTGTACAAGTTGTAATCCACAGTCCTGAATCTATGAAATGCAGTGGAATGCATGCTAATACAGTATGCTGTGCAAGTGTCCACATTTAGAAAATTGACTGCACAAATATATCTATGCTTAACATACTGTAGGTCTGACATTTGTATTACATGAATCTTAATTTGGAGAGACAACTTAATGTAGTCTAAGCTGGTTTCATACACCAAACATCTCCGGGGTCATATCCAGCCTGAAGAAGTTTAAATTTTGAACCTAACTCTGATCCAGGACACTCAAATGGTGACATTTGTGTTGGGGGGAAATATAAGAGGGCCTCGTAACACTCAAGTTTTCCTTCTCATTAACTGCCACTTCATTTCTTCATTTTTTTTGTATTCTGGTGAGAGCATAACAGTACTTTAAAAACATTCCCAAGATCATCATTTGCAAATAAATGTTCATTTGCTAATGATTTTTTATAACAACGTAATTTACATCATCATTCAAGTCATTAAATCCTATGGCCTGTTCGCAATGTACAAGTGTTGTTTTCTAATTATTCGGTCCCTTTTTTGATCATCCATCCACAGTTCACATTTGCTTGTACATTACCATTAAAAATCAGACTACATTTTCAGTTACGGAAATCCATTTAAAGGATAAATTTCCATATGATGATTGCTCAATTTTGCATGATTTTGAGACACCAAGATGAGGCTGCTTTCATACTGACTCAATATTACTGGAACCTATTCTATCATCATTATTTCTCTCATCTCTTGTCCCTCCCTCCTCTCCTCTCTGTCTACCTCTTCCTCTCACACACACATACACACAATTGCTATATAAAAACACACAAGCAGGAATATACATTCCTGTACAGTCTATACAATATGAAATCAAGTCATATTTCAAAATAGTTTCATCTGCTTAACATGTATAGTTTACAAATAAAGGAAAACAGGCAATTTTTTATGATACAAAGAAACCTGACACGCCCTAAATCAAGTCCAAAAAATCAAGCATGTTAGGGGCTTCTTGGGTTCACAATAGCTATTTAAATGTATCCAAGGTTATTGGGTCCATTTGATATTCTGCAGTCTCCTTTGAATTACATGAAAAGGCGTCTGGGGTGGTCTATCAATCCATTCAGACCCTTTGAGTTCCTTGATGTGTTTCAGAGTTAGTAACGCTCTGATCAACACTTTCTATTCACAGTCCACAGCACATTTCTTCAAGGATTTCAACCCTCTGCGTGTCTGTTTTGTGCCTCATGTGACACAGAAACTAATTCTCAGTTGAAAGCTCTGGGGCATGTCCCACTGAAATAAGGCAACATTATTTTAAAATGGCATCTGTCACACTTAGTTGGGGTGGTGATTGTTGTGATCTTGCCTACTTATTAATCTTACAGTTCATCATCAGAAATACAAACCATTAAAGTGTTACCAGGGCTTTTCTATTGCCCCGTTCAAACCTTTGCACCTTACACATTTACTCAAATATCAACATTCTTAATGAAATGGCACTGTGCCTGCATTTGTTGGCAAAAAATTGGATTTTGTTGTGCAAAACAACAAAAGAGACACTTAACCAAGGTGCATTACATCATGTCTATTCTCCAGATTTCCCTTTAAGACCTGAAACATTCTCTTCAATGAGGTCATATCTTATCACATAATGCAGTAGGCCTCGTCCTGGGGCAGGTGTTGTTTAGTCCTCCAGTAGGTAGGCAGGTGAGCTCTCAGCACTTTCCTCAGGTCCTCGTTGAGTAGGAGACAGAAGATGGGGTTGACTCCGGCTTGGGCGAAGCTCATCCACACCGTGATGGACAGGTACCTGTGAGGGATGGTGCAGGATTTGACAAACACCCTCCAGAAGCACGCCACGATGTAGGGAGCCCAGAGGACCAGGAAGAGCAGGGTGATGGTGTAGAACATCCTGCCCAGCCTCCTCTCTGATCTCACCTCTTCCATCCCAAGCAGCCGCCGGTGTTGATTGTGTAAATTTTGCCTGATGCCCAACAGAGTGGGTGGCATGGGCCCACGGCCGAACCCTGCAATCCAGTTAGCAGCAGCTTGACCTGTGGCCCCTGGACCGTGGAAGGTCCAGTTCTGGCTAATGGCTGGCACTAGCTGGACTGGTTTCATCTTGCGGTGCCTGTACTCAAACAGCAGCAGCTTGGCGTAGAAACCGTGGGTGGCCAGGACCACCACAGCCAGCATGAGCATGAAGCCCAGGGTGTCGTTGGTCTTCAGGTAGCGGTGTTCAAAAATGCACTGATCCTCATCACGGATGAACTTGTATGTCCCCACATCAAAGACAGGTGGGAACGCCATAGCCACAGCCAGAGTCCACACCATGCAAATGATGGCGGCGCAGGTCCAGATGGTCATGCGCTTGGCGTAGAATCGGTGGTGGGCGATGGCAAGGTAGCGGGTGACCGCCACGCAGAACAGCATGAAGGCAGCATGAAAACAAAACAGCACAGCCATAAAAGCCACAACTTTACAACTCAAGGCACTGTAAGTCCAGGCCGAGCTGTTGTGGACGGAAACCAGCACAAAAGGGAAGCAGGCAGCAGAGCGAACTGCATCGGCCAGGCACAGGTCCAGGAGAAAGAAGTACGGGGCCTTGTGAAGTGTCCTGTCTCGAAGGACCAGCAGGGAGACCAAGAGGTTGCCTACAAGGCTGACACAGATGATCAAACCCAAGAAGACCAGCTTAAAGTAGGCAGAAACATCTGTGGCAGAGATTCCTCCACTGTTGCTGTCACTGCTGCTGCTGCTGCTGCCGCCTCTTGCCAGTCCACTCTGCGAGGCCAGCACAGCCAGCAAACTGCCAGGGCCATCAATGGCAAAGCTCTGGTTAGCCATTCTATCACCTTCCACAAGAGCCTGCCTGGCTCGGGCCCTTTATAAACACTACTGATCCTCCTACAGCCGTCGTCTCCCACGGCTCTCTCGTCTTTACAAGGAGAGGCCGTAAGGATCTTTTCTACACGACAGACTCATCTTCTTTGTCCACAACCTCACCACCTGTGAACAAGAGACACACATTTTGAGGGATGAAAAACAAGATGTCTGACATGCTCGTTAGGTCCAAAACAGTCCGCTAAACGGAAACAAAACTCGCATTTAGCGGCATTGATGTAGAAGTGCTGTGTCGGGCAACACAGTGGAAATCTCTGCCTTCCTGTTTCTCTATGGCTGGGATCAGATCAGCAGCTCTACAGCATGCCAGCTCCTTGGCTCTCTCAGTAATTACCTTGCCCGTTGCTAAGATACAACAGCTCACATACTTTGTGCAAGTGTGGGTGTTTGAGTGAATGCATGGGGGTGTACAGGGGGATGGAGCAGACACAGTACAACCAACACTGGGCATGTCCAACAAACAGACATGTTGTAAATGAGCAGAGAACATTTGATGCTTTCTCCATGCACGTGCATGTGCGTGACAGCTAAAGAGCAGAGGGTGTAATCTGGATCATTCACAGCACAAATATGAGAATAGAATGGAGCAGAGCAGGCAGCCATTTGGTTTTTTACTGTAGGCCAACATTGGGATATGGTCAACAGGAGGACAAAGTTATCATTGTGATATTCACAGTCAGGCCTCGGCGTGTTAGCAAGGAGCCTGTAATCAGCCAGATGTGATTAAAAATGTGAAAATTCATTTAAATTAAGACAAAAATTCAAGATGCACCCTCCCATAAAATCCTATATAGGCATGAGATGATAATAAAACATAGCTGTGTTCGTCTGGGTGGGCCTCGTCTATGTAGGCCATGAAACACAATATGATTTGCTTTAACTGTAGGCTTTTTTTTTCTCCATACATAACAGCCCTCTGCCACCTTGACAAATATCATTTCATCTGATTAGATGGCTGCCATGTCAGCTAGGCCTGAAACACAAGCTGGAGTGAAAAACAGATGAACAGGTGTCAAAATCACCTCTGCTGCTGTGTGTGTGCATGTGTGTGTGTGTGTGTGTGTGTGTGTGTGTGTGTGTGTGTGTGTGTGTGATGAAGACCTACCTTTCATCCCCTCATTTTAAAAAATTTTTTTGGGATCTCTTCTTCTCTCAAGGCAAAAACAACAAAAATGCTCCCAGTTGCTTTGTTTCACTGTTTGTTAAATCGAGGGAAAAACACATAATAATAATAATAACAATAATAATAATAATAATAAAGCCTCATCCTCTTGCTGTGCTCTCTGGCTCCAACAACACCTGTTATGCATAAATCCATCACAAGGAAATGAGCAACATATAATAAACATAAGATGGCAGAGGATGTCTAATAATCAACAGCTGATCAAACAATCCAGGATGAAGAGGCAAGACACATTTAAGACATATGAATGAAAAATATCCACTGCCTCCCTTTTTACAGTTTCATGGATGGGATGTGTTCATTTTTGGTCTATCATCCGAGAAAACAGATTTTATGTTGCATCACGTCGAAGATGGATTTCCAGAAGCCTTGAGACGATGGGAGGAAAAAAATATTTCTTATTCTGCTCTTATATCCAAATGATGTCAGATTTTCAATGCTTATAATAACCCACCCACAAACGATACAGAGGAAAAAAACATCGCGCATCCTCTAAATGAATCGTTTTGGCATCTATGTTGGATAATGGCACCAGAACAATTAGTCCACACAGACAAGAGCATCAGATCGTCTCTTTTTTCCATCTTTCAGTCCCGGAAAAAGGCGATGCATTTACCCTGAACTGTTAATATGCAGTCTTTGTTTTGCTGTCCAGCGAAGGTGGACTACATCTCCAACAACAGTCCACAATAAAAACCTCCATGACAGAATAAATGCATTCATGGGGGCAAATCCAGGGATTCACATCGCCAGACGATGTCGAAATGACGATTCAATAATACAAAATAAAAGGAAAGGAAAACAAAAACAACGCGGCTGGATTAGGCGAATTATTCCTGAATAATCCCAATTATGGCTGCTTGCAAGGAGGCAGCTCGAGCATTCACGGAAACAGTCGGTTTTATTCGGCGAGAGAGAGAGAGAGAGAGAGACTGAGAGCGAGACAGGGAGAGAGCGAGACAGAGTGAGAGAGAGAGAGAGAGAGAGAGAGAGGTGGGCCCATGCAGTATCATGAGCCATAACTTGAAAGTGATGTTTTATTCTAACCGTCTCATCATGTCTGTCTTCAATGTGGACAAAAGCAAGAATCTCCAGCTGTCAATTTATCTCTCCTGCCTTTGCTTATAAACTGGGTTAACTAAACCCAGAATAATACAGACAGGCCTGACAGGGCAGCAGCAAGGAATTTGGTGTCCTCTGGAAGAATACTGGGCCTCCTCTGTTACAGTAAAGCAATGATGTAGAACAAGTCTAATTTCTAAGTACAGTTCATATTCCAGTTTCCATTTATGCTTTATATTTTCATGTTTGCAATTTCTAACATAGATGCACCTTTATGTTTAGTTCTCTCTTCTAACATTGTAACCTGTCATTCATGTTGCACAAGCATTTGTACCATGCACCTCTCTTTATTTATTTTTTTCGACGTTTATTTTATCCTATTTCATTTAAGCATGTATGCATAGTTTATTGACCATGCTGGCAGCATAGGGCTCTATGGATGGTTGATTGTTGCACTGCTTTGGTCCAAACTGAATTATCTCAGCAGCTTTGGACTGAAATTAAAGTTTGTACAGGCATTCATGGTCCCCAGAGGATGAAGGCCAAAGACTTTGGTAATTCCCCTCTCATTACCTCTATCGCCACCAGGAGGTTGACATTTGTGGTTTTGACTGAAATGCCTCTGGAGTAATTAAACGAAGTGCCCTGAAACTGGTATATATATTCAAATCCCTCTCTTAACTTTGATTAACCTCTAACTTTTCATCTAGCACCATCATCAGGTCAACACACTCAGTCTCAGCTGTAATTTGTATTTGGGACAATATAGTATAATTATATGAAGTACACAATTATTTCTTTATGTATACCAAGTATTAAGCATATTAATGTTAATTCTTTATCTTATTCCTGGACATTTTTAAATTACAAAACACTTAATCTTACTGGCTGATTCATCCTCAAAGTCCAAGTAAAACACCAGGTGGCCTTTAATAAAGTTAAACTGGCAAGGAGACGTTCACAGACCCGAGGCCAAAAGGATGCCCCAGAAGGGTTGTTTACAATATTGAGGTACAAACCAAAAACATAAGCCTCCTGATAGGTAATAATCAGCCGCATTAGCTTTAGGATTACAGTCCAAAAACAAGCATTTGAGAACGAGCAATATAACTACAGTAAATAGTGAGCGTTTATAAGCTGATTACCACTGACAAGATGGCTTGTCTGATAAGTAAGTGGCCTACATTTAGTTTTGGATTAAAAGTAAATGCTGAAAATATGTCTTTACATATACATCCTTCACAAAAAAACAAAACACATATGTTTCATTTTTATTCAGTATTAAAAACATTTTTAAATTAACATTAGATGTGTAGGATTTAAATAATGAACTGAAACAAATGTACTAAACAGTCAAATTTGGGCTAAATGATAGCTGTGATGGACCAGATAAAGCCAATAAACATCCATGGACCATGGGTGCTAATTCTTTTGTTGAGTACAATGTCATGTTGAAGGAGGGGTATTATGGAAAACAGGATTCATCTTGTCTTGGGGGTTTTTGCTGTCAAAGATGTTATTTCAGTAAAAACAGGTATTCCTCGCCATTCCAACTGTTTCTTGTGATGAAATAGCTCCATTTGAAGAAGCTAAACTTCCCCTCAGAGTGATTTCACAGGGGTTAAGAAAGAAAGAGTAAGAAAACACCTCCTTTAACTGCTGTTTGTTAATAATGTCACAACACTCACAGAAGCTCTTTTGAAATCACTGCTTAACACAGCTTTCAGTGGTGTATTGCTTAAAAAGGCATTAATTGCTTCAAAGTGAACGTCTGTGGGAGAATTCACACTGATTATCCTTCTTGGGTCAGTTTTAAGTCTGCTTAAATGTTTAATACATTCCACACTCGAGCTATGTGACCATCACACAAATGAATCACTCCCACCCTTTTCCCTGCACAAGTCTATGAAATGCAAGTGTGCTCTGATTAATAATTTTGTTTCATGGCCACACGCATAATCCTCATAATCCAAATGATACCTGGCATCCAAGGATGTTGGAGGGTTTAAAGTTAATAAAATTAATACAAGAAACAGTAGATTGATTCAACGGGAAAACACTGAATTAGTTTATATAACTCTTAAAGGCTGCCATGGTCCAAGAATAAAGATGATGATGTCTTATAGATATCGGTGTATCACTATAATCAGAAATAGTCTGTGACATCTCATCATGTAACATCTGAGGTTCCCTGACAATTGTCAGCCTTCAAACACTGAGCTCAGCTTACACTGGACAGTGTGCTCTGTACTCTGGCATGACACCATGACTTCAGTGCAATGCATGACCTTTGGCTTCTATCTGCAGCTCAGGTTGCTGTTTGTGTATTTCCACTTCAAGCAATTCTGAATGCGCTCCAGAGACAGAAGCGCTAAAGGCTCTGATGTTATTTTTGTGCGGTGTCAGTCAGTCTCTCCTAAATTTTCAGCTCTGCACTGCAGCGTCATTACTGTGCACATTATTTTAGCAATGGAAGAAAAAGAAATGAACAAAGACACATAGCAGTGCAGGGTGTAAGACCACGTTTAATGGTAACACACTGCAAAAACTTTCGTCACTTCAAACATGTTGTTCAGTGCTTCAGTCTGTCTGTGAGGTCGTCAAAGTAGCGCTATAAAATTTCGCGTTGTGCAACAACAATATGGGTTTACTATGATGAACCAACAGGAAGACTTAAGTGCAATAGTGAGGAGACGCTGAGGAGGCTGGTTTTCTCTAATGATAAATATCACTTTCTACTTTCAACTTGTTTCGTCTCTCAAGCAGCATCCATTTCAAACTTTTGGCATTAAGGCAACAACTTCACAAAGCCATGTCTTGCATTTGCATTTTGTAAACAAAATACCATTTGTATAACAAGTCTCTTTAGTTTCCCACAATGGTAATGTTTTTTGTCCTTCATTAAAGACATAATAACACATGGAATTCACAAAAGTTAAAGTCAGTGGTAGAGTGGTTAGACAACAACCTCAGCTACATTGACAACAACAAACAAAAAACAAGTGCATTATAGTACTGATTGAATAAATCAGAACACCACATACACACATCTCCACATGACCAGGAAAAGTAATTACAGACCACTTACAAAACATATCTGATAATAGACTGTGCTGTAGATTAGAGTGATGCAGAATGCTGTTGTAGAAATGTATGAAATGTATACATGAATTGTATAATACTTGTACAATTGCTTGCTTCTTGAATTGGACTTTGCTTTGAAATACTCACAAATTGTTCATTAGATGAAAATGTATATTAATCTAAAAATCTCACACAGTGATACACAACTTCAACAGGACACTCGTGTGTTTTTTAACTTGTTGGCTTATTTTGGGATCACGAAAAGGCACTTAACTTGAGAATAGATCAGAATGGCATAATCACAAACGGTGCAAGACCAAAAGTAGTCCGATGAAGAAGAGGGCACTGGGTTCCTGCAACACTATCGAGAGGGAGACGACTCCACTCAGAAAGACGATGGATGGCATCAGATTCCTGTTTACGTCATGCTCAGACTGGAGTTCAGAAACCTCTGACAATGTGTTTGGTAGATTCTCTAATAATGTGTCAGGGGAAATCTGGGGAGTATCTTCCTTCTCTTCCCAAACTGAGACAGACTGAAGAGCTAAGTTTTGGCTCACCTCAGTGACACCTGTACTCACTGAGGGGTTCTCCGTGAGTTCAGGTGATGGTGGAGCTTCACCTTCAGCTCCCAGAGACGCCTGAATCTCTGCCACAGGAGACCCAAGCACAGGCATACTGCCTTCAGGAAGTGCTGCAGACCTGGTGGAACCTTCTGATAATCCTGCAACAAGTTCACTCAATCCCACTGCAACCTCTCGTTCAAAGCCCTGAGTCACAGTGGGAGCAGAGACGCGCTCAGCAGGCAGGTCAAGACAAGGATGGCTGGCTGGGCTGTCTGTCGATCCATCCTCTCCTGTTTCTGGCCACAGATTTGTCTCTGCAGTTGGAAGATGCATGCATGAGGCCTCTGAGGGAGGGATTTCCTCTCCGCCAGCCTGGGAGCTGTCTGCTCTCGGCCTCGACTCTTGTTGTAGAGAAGGGGTTGACTCAGGCAGCAGTGCAGAGGGACTATGAGGGTCTATGGGCTGCTCTGGTGTTCGGTTGCCTAATTCACAGTGGAGTCTGGGTAAAGGCTGTGACTTATTTGGCTGGACTAATTCGCTGGCACAGAGTACAAAGGATGAATTAGTTTGAAGTGTGGTTTCGGATGACATACAAGGGAATTGTTCACCTGGGGATACAGTATGAGCAGACAGTGCGCCATCAACAGATGGAAGCTCTTGGTTGGGTGTGACAGAGGGACCAGATGGGTGAACTGCAATCTGTTAAAGTAAAACAGTGAGACAACATTGACAGTTAGGAGAGTATAAAGACAAAGGGGAAGGATTTGTATTTCACATTAACATTACACACAGAGAGATGAAAAGCATTTTACTGCATACTAATGCTTTTCTGTAAGATGGAACCCATGCTGACATAGTCATTGTGAGGAAATGCAAACAAAACTGAAGCAGCATGATGGGATCGTTTTTTCAAAATTATTGGAAAACATGTACTTTCTAATACCCTAACTTCCCTTGTCATGAGTATAAACCGTGTAAAGAGATAGTCCAAAGATACTTACCCAATGTACATATTTTCACATACTGAACTGGGGGTAGATTGTTTTTCCTTTCAACACCAGGAACTGGAACTAATGGCATCTCAAAAAGAACCTTATTTTCATTTTCACTTGATTTTATTCAAAATGGTGAAATAGCTAATAATCTAGAAAAGAGCTTTGCCTGTTGTGAGGCTGCTGTGACAAACACCCAAGGTCAAATCGAGATCAGAATCAGAACAATATAAAATATAGAACATAAAACGATATAAAACTAAAAGATAACAAAAACAGCAAGAGGAACAAGTGCAAGAGCAAGTCGCATTAAACACAGATAACAGATGGGCCAAGACAGAGTTGTGCGTTAGATATAAATGAATATATGAACGTAACATATTATTCTAATGTTTCCAGATGAAAATCCAGCTGTGACCTGGTATCCATTTCCAAGGCAAAACATAGCAGAATTACACTGAGTAAAACATACATGCACAGTGTTGTAAAATTATGAAATTTAAATTTAAGACTTAATAGCACCACAAAATGAGTAAAATGTAAAGGGAAACCAAAACTTTTGCACACAACTGAATGCTCAGCAAGTGAACCATTAAAACATTGAAACCTGGCAATGAAATTGAAAACATTTAACCAGAAAATTATTACACAAAGCTTTGGAAAATTAATATGTCATGAATGATAAAGTTTTAATGTTCAACCCCTGAATACCCCTGAATTAGATGGATGATGTGTGGAGCAAGGCAAACATTTACTAGTTGGAAGAAGCTGACGTTCATATATTAGTCAACTGGTTCACTTTTGATTTTAATGCTCTGCCAACAGGAAACAACATGCATGTGAATACTGATGTAAAACAAACATGAAGAAGAGCTGGATGAGTACATGCCTAAAAGATATATTTGTATTATCAGTAACACATTAATACCAGATCAGTGTTATGCTGACCCATTATAACTTCCTTTTTTCTGAAATCTAAATTCCTTACCAAAATGTTAATGTAAGCCCCTGGTAATCCTAGTTTAAATTCTAGTTCAGTTCTCTCTTCCAAAATTTACTTAAAAAAAAAAAAAAAAAAAACAAGATAAAAAGTTGCCTATATTGTAGCCTTGAGCAACGCCGTAAAAATAATTTATTTACATGTGGCAACATTTACAGTAACAGTTTGACATTTTGGGAAACATGCTTATTTACCAAGAGTTAGACAAGAAGACCAACACCACTCCCATGGCTGTTAATTAAATAGGAGATGGTAAGCCAAGAACTTGTCTGGCACATAACGCACTGTAGAAAAATGAAGTCTAAAAACTTTGGTGAGATACAGTATAATGCATGGAGTCAAATCAGTCTCAATATTTATGAATGCATAGGAAAGGATTTACAAATGTATTTCTGGATTTATATATAAATGACTCTCTCCACAAAAAGACCTGACTTCAAAATAAATGGGTGCAAAAACATAAACAGCATGCATCATGATGTGAATACAATAAGACGCTTACGAGGAGAATAGCATACAGTACTCGTGCTACAACGGTGAGATGCGAGACATTACCTAAGTTGTTGCTGAAGCTTCAATGAGCTGTGAACAATAGACAATCAAGCCATTGATGATAAGCTTTGAAAGTTGAACAGAAATGTTATGTTTATTAGACACATGACTCGCATAAAGGGAAAAAGCACTTAGCCTGCTTACCTGTTAAATGGGAATGTGTCAACAACAGCATGCACATCAAGATAATTTGAACACACAAGAACAAGAAATTGTAAACTGAAAAGTGTGTGTCCTCTGTTGGCAAGTAAATAGATGTGATGAACGATTTTGACTTTTTGAAGGTCATAGAAATTTGGTTCACAATTAATTCCATTTATAGCCGTTCCTTTCTTTCTCATTCTTTTTATTTTACCTTACCTCTATGTCAATCTCCGGCTGTACGATGACTGGGCATACAGCTGTAGGCCTGACAAGTCCTGGCTTGGAGGTCCCTGCTTCTTCTGCTGATGTAAAATAGATAATTACACTGTCAGAATCTGATTACACTGAATACAGAAAAAGCAATAACTTTATTTAATCAGAATTTTTTATTTACAGTATATAAACAATTAAAGGGGCACTCCATGGATGGAAACATTTGTGTAAGGACTTCTGAGTTTCAGATCTAATCTTTCTAAAGTTTGGGGAAAAAATCAGTGAGTGCTCCAACTCAGAATGGAAATGCAATGCTTGCAGAGTATACTTGTTTTAAGTAAACTGATCCATTCTACATCCTATGCAGTATCACAGTACAGCAGTGTATTTATGTCTATTCATGCCTTTTTTCACAGATAGTGAATCTTCATACTGTACCTTCTTCCCTTTCCTGCTCATCCTCTGAATCAAAATCATCATTCATACTGAAAGAAAAGAAAGAGATTTGGATTGTAAGACGATATAAAAACAAGACAAAACTATTCATAGTACTTTAAAACATACAGTCAAATGTCTACATGGTTTTACGCTTTACATCCATATCTGATGTCTAGAAAACAACAAGAAATTGCTTTGTCGATTACTCAGACAGTTTTATGTTTGAGACTCATCTTGGGTCGAAAAAGGCAGCGTCTGAGTTGGCTCACAAATGCAGCAGCCATGTATGAAAAGAAAGGATGCCAATTTGGGCCCAGAGATTATTAATAGTTAATGTATAAAGAAGGCACATTCAAAATGACAAAACAAGGTGCCCACACACCATCATCAACACCTGTTATGGATAATTAGGTTTAATATTTGCTGATGCAGTTGAATTAGCCATTTTATTTGAACATGGCTGGGTATCATTAGACTGTTTGCTGAAATAGATGGAAATAGATGGTGGTAAATTACTGAGTGAGACATTGTAGAATGAGGGTAAGGGTCACTGAAAAGTGCAAGGATAATATGAGCCAGTAGAAGTCGTATTTCTATATTGAATTCAAATGTGAATGTGGTGACAGTAATTACTGGAGGAGACAGTGGGTATTTCAGCAAAATGTATTTATTTGAATATTCCCAATGACATATAATCCATGTCCTTCCTATGTTAGAGATTTTTAATTGTGGTCACATGAGAGCTTAGATGTTTATATATTAATGGCAGAGCTGATAAAATATAGCCCTGATTCATTTTAAAATCATCTGCAAAATAATGATGGAGTTTTCTATTAAAAAGGCACTTGTGCTGAAAGAGGTGGGGGGGTGCAACATTGCCAAGAGTCCTGCAGAGGATGCCAAATGAAATAAAGGTCAAGAAGTGTGAAGAGCATGTGACTGGAGCTGCACAAATAGAGTGGGGGTAACCTGGCAAGATGTTCATACTCCTTGTGATCATTGGACTTTCATGTCATATCATGTCCACGTCTTTATGTCAGCTGGAATGATTTAAAATCTGATAGAGATCTGACAAAGATCTTTGCATTATGCGTGCCTGATGATGTGAAGTCATCAATCGCTGTGCTCTGCACACCCTGTTTGTGCATAGGTCTATACATATTATAAAAGATCTAAAAACCTATTTAGATATTTTTTAAAACTGTGATAGCCATACTCTGGTCTGGTCTGAATATGTGGTCCTGTTTGGCCCAGGTCATGTTGCAATCCTCTAGATTGACTCAGCAGCAAGTTGATGCAAAAAGGACTAAGAGCGATGCAAACCTCAACCTTATCACTTGGTGATCAAGGCAGATGACGTTGAAAACAAAACAGCATTGTTCCTGCTGTGGTCTCACTATTCATCATCAGCTATATTGCATTAATGTGTGATCTCTATATTTACCTGAGGTCGATGCACTTCAGTTAAATATAAACTAAACCAGCAGTAGCTTTACTTCAAACCTACTATATATGTAATTGATATCAATATATAGTAAGTAATACATTCAAGTGTCTAACCATTAACAAGGCAACCACTTGCTGCCTTGTTAATGTGTTAAGATCCAATTATCAGTGAACTTCAAAGCACCTAATAAATCGATGATGTTTGCTACAGTGGGGGTGCCGGTACAGTTTCTGCTCCCCAAACTCCGCCTTTTCAATCAGTGACTCATCCATCTCTAACAACCCATCTGGCCTATTCGTACTTCCAAACAGCTACAGCAGAGAAGACCTACATGACGACTACATCAGTTTATACCCTGTTTGTTCCTTTTATGGGTCCTGATAAGCTTGAGGGATCTTTCCTGCTGTCCTCTGTCTCCATCACTGTGAGATTCATCACACACTTTCATGCTGATGTAACGATTAACCAGGCATTTAAATCTTCCTCTCAGGGATTAGAAGATTTTAATGGAGTAAAATAGGAACAGCAGGGGTTTGTGTGGTTGTCTCCAACTACACATGGGAACGAGGCCAATCTGCTCCATGCATTGAAATTACTCTGCTCGTCTATGACTCTGACAGAAAAGGTCAGAGGTAAATTTAATGCAGGGAAACGTCAGGCCTGAAAACGACACCTGCCCTTTGCCTATTTTGATCGCCATCACACACCACTGGATGATTGGCATTCTGAGGAGGGTGTGTACTCTGTCCACTACTCTTTCTGTCTCTCATTGCAGGGCAAAGACACCAGAGCCAGCCATAACTCGGTAGCGCGGTAGCTTTGACATTCATGCAACAAACTGTGTAACTCTGGTTAACATCCTGCTTTGCTTTAGAATTGACTTCTTAATATGCTGAATGTCGTCTCCAGGCAGAACTATGGAATAAAGCTGAATGCTCATTGCACAAAAACTCAAAGGGAATTAGTAGGCAACTGGAGCTCTGGAGCTGTTGCACAACCCCTATGTCTGATGCTCTTGTGACTTTGTTTACATCTATCTCTTTGTGATTTGATGGCAAATATGGAAGCTATACCAAGGTTGGGCTCGTCATTGGTTACCTGGGTCTTAAAGTTTTAATATTCAGTTTAATTTAATATGCCTTTGAGCATTTTAATTTTGCCTTTGATTAGAAGGTTGGACACCTTGCAACCTTCAAGCAGATTGGAATTTCACAAACAGTTATAAGTGGTGAGCAGATCAATGTGTGGAGGTCAGAGGGCAAAGCACTCTCAGACAGACAGCGTGCGTGCAACAGGAGATTTACCTGTAAGCTTTTGGAGGTTTGAGGATACCTCTCTTTTGCTGTGTGTCGACGGCTGCCTGAGCTGAATCCTCTTCATAGGACAGGAGCAGAGTCACCACATAATTCATAGAGGAGTTGTTAGCCCAGTAATCACCATCAGAGGTTTCATAGCGAACAACAAACTCGATGCGAGAGCCGTGTGTGATATAAGGTGGCGCAAAAGACAGCTTGAAGGAGAACTGATCAGTGTCTCCATCATGGGAGCCTTGGACGTACTCTGCTGGGTGATCAAAGTAAGTTGCCCAGTTGTCCATAGTGGACCTGATATAAACTGCTTTGTGGAAGGAGATGTTCAGAACTCGTACTACCCCACAGAAGGCAAGTGGCTCATTCTCTACTGAAGACATTTGCTCAATCTCCACTTTATTATTGCGCACAGCCTGCAGCAGGACACTGTCGGTGGGTGCACTAAACTCAGGGTGCACACGATAGGTCGGTTCTCTCTGCGGCTTTCTATACTTTGCTTCCTCTTCCTCCCACCTTGCACTGTCCTCTTCCTCCTCCGAGTCATAGGCTGCAAACTCCTTCACATCTATCAGATCCCCACCTGTTGTATCGGCAAACGACACCCTCTTTCCTGCAGACAGAGCCAGGTGGATTCGCATGTACTCGGCTGTCTCATCGTAGATGGACGCGCCGCGTTTTCTGGGCACCGGGGAGCATCTCGGGATGAGGTGGACGTCCTCGGTGTCATCCTCTTCATCATCTTCATCATCGTCCTCGTCGTCTATCGGGGACCCACTCTTTGCGTCCTCGGCTGACTTGTCAGTTTTGATCGTGGTAAAAAGGCCCTCTTCACTTGGTATGGTTAAAAAGGACATCTTTGCATACATGTGCACTCATGGAAGCTCAACTGAGGACATATGACCATCAAACACTCTTTTTTACGCAGCGGGACGCACGGTGGATCCAGCGTTACGCACAGCCTCTCCAGCCTGTGTGGCGTTCAACGTCACCCATGGAAAACGTGTCTTTCCTGCCAGCCCTTGTGATAGTGTATCCTCTGGTTTACGCGACTTTATGCATCGCAGTTTGGCTGCTGTCGCGGAAGGAGCAGTCTCTAATTATAGCACTGACCCATGGATCTCCATGCCCCAAATGTGTCTTTTAACTTGGTATAATCCTGCAACTCCCCCTTGTTCTGTTTGGTTCTGGCTGGACAAACGCCCACTGCTGGAAATGGGAAATTAAAGTAATATAATATCGGCCAATTGCCAGTCATGACATATTATTAAACCGATGTATAGACACCATCATTAGGCTATATTAAAACTTGGAAATTATTATTTAAAGCTGGAGTCTAATTCATCAGCACGGTTAAAAGTCCCTAAAGGAAAAATGATTAACATGCAGGTCATTAATTCAATTGTAATTGTGCTTTTTTTATATGTGATAACAAACAAATATGTTGAAATGCTGGAAGTCAAAGCTATGATACATTATTGCTTTATTTATAGTGTACTTTGAATGTTGTGATTCTTTTGTAATCTCACTTATGTGGTCTACTACAATGTGCCTCTTTTTGGGGGGGTCCCAAAAAAATCATAAAGTCAAGCAAAGTTGAAGATACACAGTAATTGACACAACTTTGTAAGGCCTAATTTAATTGCCAGAGTGGTATTTTTATACATTACCTCATCCTGATATCCAAGGACTGAGACGCTGAAGTCAGGTTCTGCAATTTAATTTAATGGCACTACTAAAATATGTAATTTAAGCACTTTACTATTTATGATGCATGAACAATAAGAAATAAGAAGAATTTCAAGTAGTGGAAAAACAACCACATTGTAAGTCTTATTGGATGCTATTATGTGCGCTCATTTTTACTGGGAATAAACACGTTAAAGTCTTTGTTTACATCTGATTTGACATTTAAGGTCTTGAACAACATGTGTGATTAATTACGAACTTCCTACATTTTAATAACATTTTCTTTTTAACCAGTAATCTCACAGAAGGGAAGTTAAAAAATGTGATGAAGTCATGCAATGTGAATGTGTTTAGACATTAAACATATAAATGATATTTTAAACTCATTGACGTTAAAGTTTTTTCACGACAGCCGTCAACTGCTGCGCTTTGCTCGCTGCGCAGTTCAGGCCACCATGTAAACACACCCTTGAATGTGATTGGTGGAGAGGTTTTAGCGCGTCGTGCCGTAGCCAATCAGAGGATTGTTTTTCTGTCACGTCGGTGTAGGGATAGTAAGCTAACGGATAATGCAAACATAAAACTAATATAAAGAAGACGGATTGTTGCTAAAGCCGATATAAGACTGGAAGGTTTGATTATTTGGACCGAATCTTTCTTGTTGGACTTTTGGTCGTGAAAATGTGTTGCAACCATCACGGCGAGGACACACGGATTGGGTAACGTGAGCTAGCTAAGGTTAGCAATAGCGCGCTAATTCCGCAAGGCCGCGGAGAAACACAAGAGCTGCTTCCTGTTCTAGCTCCATTGAGAATGTAGGTTACATTTCAATCCGAGTTACAGAATCACAGAAGGTGTTTAAGCAGCTAGTTCAGTGTTGTAATAGATCGCATTTAAGTTTGTTTTAGTTGAGCTTGCGGGCTAACTAGCTTGTTAGCTATTTGGCTAGCTCGCTAGCATGAGTGAACTGACGGGCTGCAAACAGTCCGCTGACTCTGCATCGAGGAAACGGAGTCTGTCATCCGAGCACGATGAAGGCAGCACGGTTCCCAGCAAGTCCATAAAAGTAAGCGATGCATCAAATGAAGCTTTGGTTGCTTTGGAAAGTTTCAAAAACAGTGAAACTGATAGTAAAGAAATAGATGGGAGCGAGGGCCAGTCAAAAGATAGTGAGAAAGATCCAGCTGCTGTGGATCAGGGCTCAGACAGCACGGATGGCATCAGTGCACTGCCTATCAACAACTCCAATACTGACAGTCACGATCCCAGCAACACTGAAAAACCACAGTCCTCAGATACATATGGATCTGCTGACACAAAGGAAGATGCAGAGAAAACAGGAGGAGCAAAGCCGATTCCTTCAACTCCTCTCGGCCAGTCCGACTCAGCAGCCATAGCAGCTGCTGAAGCACTTGCCAGTCTCACAGGAGGAGACGGAGAAGACAGTCAAGAGACTCCTTGCTCATCTGAAAAGGTGAAACAGGTGAAACAGGGGAGCAAATTCAAACAACGTGGGGCCCACCAGTCCTCAAGAGCTGCCTCGAAAACACAGGCAGCTGCTGCAGATAGCTCCACATCTGTGCACAGTACTGACAGAGAAGATGCAGATGATATGCCAGAAGCAGATGAAGGTGATGAATCCATATCTGGATCATCCTCCACTCCGAGCTCCTCTTTCCCATCAGACAATGAGGACAATGATGATGGGGAGTGTGCCATTGTGTCAGTTAAGATGGCCCCAGAGATGAGGCAGTCAGTGGCTCTCCTGGCACAGGTACAAATGAGACTGGAAGCTCTTGAGAAGAAAAGTGCCCGGCTTCACCAACGGCTGGAACTGAAGATTAGTCGTCAGCGGCGCCCACATCTGGATCAGCGCAGTTCCATTGCAAAAACTATCCCTGGCTTCTGGGTGACAGCTGTATCCTTGAAATGAAAAAAATCCACTTTCTTCATTGCTGTGTTGTGTTTGAGTTATTGAAATAAACACATGTTGGGTTTTTTCTTAACTTTGATGTGCCAGTTGTTGAACCATCCTCATCTCTCAGCTCACATTGACGAGACAGATGAAGATGCTCTTAGTTACATGATTGATCTTGAGGTAAGAAGAGTTGCTATGTTTTTACAATGTCAGGCTATTGTATTTTGCCTATTAGCAAAATTCAGACATTCCCTCATGTCTTACAGATCGAGTCCTTCAAGAATAATAAGCTAGGCTACAGGATCCGTTTCCACTTCAGGCGGAACCCATACTTCCAGAACAACATCATCATGAAGGAGCTGCACCTTGGGATGGGAGGTAAAAATATGCATGTGGTGATAAAACAGGGCTGTACAGCGCGACTTATACAGTATGTCGTACATGCTACATTTCAGCATCTTAAATGAACTTAAATTACCATTTGTCCTTACCTGAAATAATTTAGCTTAACTCAGTATCAGGACAGTTCTTTTAAAAAAAAATATGGATAACTTATTGTGATATGGTAAACAAATTCTGCATGTTTGTAACAGTGAAGTGTAAAATAACTTGTGCACTTGTGAAATGTTATTCCCTGTTGCTTGGTTTTGGCACTTCTGTTGTTTCGAACTTAGATTAACATAAAAGTCTGGCATTTTCTATTATTTAAATGTATCAGAACCTGCTGCAATATGGTGGCAGCAGAGACTTATCTCACAAGCCAGATGCGTCATCTATTGTATAATTCAATGAGTGAGTTGGACTAGAAGACATGAGAACATGAAGCAGTATTTTCAAGTTATCAACCAAAACCAAAACCCCAAATGAGCCTGCGAAGAAGAAATGCCAAATAAAAATTAGAGTGAAACACTGAGTGGGAAAAGGATTTCCCTTGGCTAACTTTTGATGAGGAACAGCAACTATTCTTCTGTTGTTGATGCAGAGAGGCTGCAGAAGAAATTTGAGGATTTTACCCTCATATTGTGAGTCCTATTGTTAAGTGACACTAGTTGTGGCCGTTGTCTTAAACCTGTTCCATCTAAATCGTGCGGATTATAGTTTTTAGTTGTAACACTGCTTCCCTTGTTTCCTTGTGTAAGAGACGAGAGAAGTATAAGAGACCAAAAACAATTTACAGATTTACAATGTACAAACAATAGATTTTCATGTAAATGATATTGTATATATGATGATGGAAATTTACTGAGATTTGTAAAGTTCATTTGAAGCAAGAGGTGTTATATCCCTGCTGTTTACCATTATGGGCAAAAAAAGAAAATGTTAGTCTGAAAGCGTTTTGTTTTTTTAAGGTTTGGGTGCCGTCCTGTATGCAACATTAATGTCTTTTTCCAGTCACATGCCTCTTTAAGTGGTGACCTGCGCTACTTGTGCTTGTTTTTAGAGATGGTAATGGCGTTATACTCATGCTAGATAACTTTCAACCTCTAACAGTGCTATGTGCAAAATAAGTTAATGTATAGCCCTGTTAGTTAAGGCACAGTTGTCATAATACATAATAATAGGTAATGAATTCACAGCGTTATGGCACAAAGAGTCAGACGTTGCGTCATAGCACTGTCAAGGTCATCCGTACTGTAGAGCCAGTTGATTATGTATGCAATATATTGGCATATAATGATGAATTATGCCATGTACATTTTGTTTTTCATTTGGTAGAAGAAAACAGCAAAACAATGAAAACATTAAATTTCAACCAGGATACATTCAGTCATAGTTTGGAGTAAAAAGACAAATAGCAACACTTTCTGTGGACCTACTGCCAAATAGTGCTAAAAGTTACAAGTACATAGCCAGAAAGCCACAGACAAAGTTCAGCAGACTTGACACCTTCACACCCATGGAACACTGCAGCCGCGTAGTTAATGCTAAGATGAAGTGTGATGCTGTTGTATTTGTTGTGCTATCTATGTATGTAAATATGGATGGACAGAATAGAACACCTTTCAAAACAGTGCAATTTCATACAACACCACAAATAACATAAAATGAAAACTAGCGCACAGGTAAACAGGTTCATTGGTAACAGGTGATAGTATCATGATTGGGTATGAAAGGTTCATCCTGGAAAGACTCAGTCGTTCACAAGAAAGGATGGAGATAGGTTCACCACTTTGTCAAACACATGATTGTATAAAGGATGTTACTGCATGGGCTCAGGAACACTTAGTAAAAAAAAAATATTTGCAAATGATTGCTTTCTGTTTTTATTTTTGGTACTTTCTGGTTTTACGCAGTGTCCCAACTTTTTTGGAATTTAAGTCTACCTCAAATCTACATGGCCATTTAATTCTGGATCACCTTCTTATCCTGGCTGCTCATGTTTTAGGATCTCCCATGTCATTCTCCAACCCCATCCTGTGGCATCGTGGACAGAACCTGACGGCCCACAGCGAACCCAGGAAGTCGTCACGTGGGGTCTACCAGACCTTTTTCAGCTGGTTCAGTGACCATAGCAACCCAGGACAAGATGATGTAGCACAGGTACAGCTAAATGCACATTCATACCGACAAAGATTCATGATTATAGCACACAGAGATCATTCCATCAAGCATGACATTAACTCTGCCATCTTTGGAAATTTGATTAGTTAAGAAGGATCACCCATTTTTTAACTACCATTAACTAAAATGACTGAGGGATGTACACATCTTTTTGCCATCAGAAATATTTTTGAGATTTTTGAGAGATTTTTGAAACAGTATGATACTTTTATCATCTTATATCTAAGATTTGCAGAAATGTGTTTGGTGAATTAAAACACTGTATAGAGCACATGTATCCAAACATATTAAATTGAAATTTATTGAAATTACCTATGTTGTCGTGTTTAGATACTTAAGGACGACCTGTACAGAGACCCTCTGAGATACTACCTCACTCCGCTGTGGGAACCGAGGGAGAATGGCAGGTAAAACGTGCATTTAAAAGGAACCCGGATCCTTTTTTGTGTGTTGTTTTTGTGTCTAAGTGATTAATGGGGACAGCAATTTTTTAAAAAATGGTTCCAGTTTTGGGTGAGAACGCTTGAACTGACAGGCTTCAACATAACTACATTAAAAAATACTGCAGTTTCCCTTTGAGCCACAGACACAAACCGTGTAATGTGTAGTCAGTGGACAAACCACTTATTAAGCTATAAATTCTAGAAATATTCTTTGCCTCAGGACCTTCAAATTATAGTTCATGTGTAAATTTTAACAGTTTCCTGATTTTTTTATTTTTCCTGTTGGTGAGACCAGGTGGGATGCATACCAAAACAATGCGTGTATGTACTGTTAACACAAATATATGTGTGTGTGTGTGTGTGTGTTTTTTTCCCCAGTGGTGGCAGCGGGGCCAGAGCAGCTGACAACGGTAATGGAGATGAGTGTGTGGTGATCTCTGACTCCGATGATGAGCCTGGTGAGGAAGCTGGTGAGGCTGAACAAGGCCACAGTAGGGAGGAGGAAGAGGAGGAAGAAGAAGAGGATGAGGAAGAAGAGGAAGAGGAAGAAGAAGAGGAGAGGGGGCCAAGTGCTGGTCAGTGCTAAAGTACAACTTCACCCTGCTAGAGGCTAACACCCACTGGTCCATATGGCTGGCTGGGTTACGGTGACCAGTTGTTTCTAAAAAGTAATGCAGACACACCTTTCACATTAAATTCGATTTTATGCAGATACATCTGTATTTTGGAGCTTATTTGAGTATATTTTTAGAACAGATGTCAGCAGTTATAAATGATTTTGTATTTGAAATCCACAGTGTTTGTTGTTGTGAATGAGAGGCCAAGGGCTTGTTAGCATCAAGCTCACTGGCTTGTGTTGTAGCTGTAATATAAATGTATGGGTAATGCAGGCTAAACTGAATAGACAGGAAATATCTCCTCCTCAGATGAGAGCCCAGAGGAGAAGGATGATGGTGGAGAAATTGTGATTGACGGTAAGAGACCACTCTTAACAGCAGTGTTGCAAATTCACCACTATCACAACAATCAATGAGTGGGAGTTGGGAATCTGCAGGGGGGGGAATCATCTTATTTTTCATATTTTGGGGTTTTTTTCTTTATTGTGCTGCTTCTTATTTCACAGATCTGACTGAGCTTTGCATTAATGCTAAATAAAGAGTTTGCGTTGTAATTACAAACATATTTCATATCAGCAAGAATCCCCTGAAATTATAAGTGTCTTACCTTTGTCCTGTAGGCTCTGATGACAGCGAGCAGGAAGAGGAGGAGGCCTGAAGAAGAGGAGGGTATATGTCGATCAAGAAGGCAAGTCATCAAGGGACCAGAGACAAGGATGATGAAGAGGATGCCTAAGCTGGTGAAGAGTACCAGAGCAATTTATTGTCATTTTTATGCACAGAATATCAGTTTTTGTTGTTTTATACCTAAAATACGTAGAAGCATCTAAAAATCAGGGTTGACTATAATAATAAAGCCAAGGCAGCATGTTTTCCCCTCTATTTTATACAGTCGGTACTGTGTATTCTGATGCACTCTGATTCACTTTTGCAAAATGTTTTTTTTCTAAACCGGTTCTTAGGCATATCATGCCAGTCAGTTCATACAAGTAGTGTTCTTCTATTTAATGAGGAACATCACACGACAGCCGACATGCACGTCGGTGAGATTTTAATTGCCGCTACTTGTCGGCAGAAAATTTTGCATTGCAAATTCTTCAGACATATAATGCAGAAACCTTCAGTGGCATTATTAGTGGTTGTTTCAAGGCAAAGTTTTGGCTGTTTAGAATTAACATGACAAGCTAAATTGATATCATGACAGTACATTTCAGATGCACGGAGTACTGAACCAAAATTTGTTCTCAGGGATGATCATGGTGGTAGTTTTATTGAAAGAACATTACTGATTTTCAGACATGTACACTCTCTGGTTATTGTTGGCTGTGTATAAGGAAAGGTGTACTCTACTGTAGTAAATAGGAACAAATATTGTTTTATATGCTACCTGTGTTTCTCCTTCTTCATCTATCTGTTTGTCTTGTTACACTCCAATGTCCACCCCTGTTAACAATCTGTAAACCATCTCCGATGTTTAAAATCATGGTGTAGTTTGACCAATGTTTCCGTGGATTCCTACAATGTTTGTAGCGCACTCCTACAATAAGCTGAGTTTTTGTATTTTCTTTAGATTTTAATTTAATTTGAATTTGCTTTCTAAAACATTTAAGGTTTGTTCTTGTGTAATGTGTTTTAAGATTTGTGTTATCGTCTTTTTAAAAAGCTGGTATTTATTACATTGTTTTTTCTACATGTCTACATCATGGCATGCCTGTGAGCATGAAATGTAAGACAGGATGATTACATTACTTACGAGGCTTTTTCTGTGCACAGTGTCAGTAAATGTTAAATTCACAGCAACATATGATGGGGTGCACAGTAACAAAGTTAGTATTTGTATTTGCTTACTTTTCTTAGCAATGACCTGTAAATAATAATTCAGCATTGTCTTTTGGATGAGACAAGTACACGTGTTTAATCCATGGATAAATTTATCAAATAATCTGGAGTTTTTTCATAAACATAATCAGAAAGTTATATTTTGTGTGCTGTGTTTTATAGGACACTGTAGTTTAAAGATACCTACTTGTTTGTTGCTTTGGTTAATTTTGTTTGCTTAAAGATAAATGTCCACCTTTTGACTGAGACCTAATAAAATAGGCAGTTGTTTCACCTTGCTGTCTGTTGTGCTTCACATATGCATTAATCTACAGAAGAAAAAAAATTCTGCGTGCTGCAGAGTGAGCTTGTTCATCACTGAAATGGAGTTTGTACATAACAAAACCACAAGATGGCAGTGGAGTTCAGATTATTGTCACGTCTCTTGTCTTTGTTTTTTTAACTTTATTTTGGTTATGACTGAATACAGTAAATCATACAATACTTTGATGCCAATATTTAAGCTTTCAGGTGTGCATTAATGAGAAACTGTGATGTCTCAGATGATGTCTTAATGTCTGAAATCCTAAGAGCTTCTAACAACAAAGCATACACCTGTGACTTAATTACACAAAAGTCATCAGTCTGATATGCTTGGCTGCAACTTGTTCTTCTTGAAGACAAGAATCAAACAAACCCACTGAGATCAGATGAATGTAGCACTGCAAATAGCCCTGGGCAAGACATTTTTGGACAGGCCCAGACAAAGGAACAGCAGCGGTGTTGCAATGGTACACTTAAACCCTTGATTCCACTTTTAATGCACAGCTATAAATATTCCACCAGCAAAAACCTGTCCTGCTGTAGACCCAGCAGTGCCCATGGTATGCAGTCTAGGATGGGCATATACTATTAATACTGATGATGGAAACACGTTATACCCCGTGAAATGATCTCATGTGAAACACAGTGTTTGTCTCCTCTTTGAAGCAGCTTTATTCAGCCCCCCTCGGAGCACAACATGTTTTTATGTCTATGAATTAATAATGTGGTTGGTTCCTACAATATTGATTGTGACAAACTAAGTACAGATTGCTGGGACAACAAAGCCATCCTTAGGCTGCTTTGTGGTCTGAGGGTTGTCTGTGAAGTCTTTGTTATGTATGGAGTGGCAAAGGCCTAAATGGATTCCCCAGTGTAAACTACACTCCCCTGGGTTGAGCCGCTGTTGCTACTGTACACAAATCATCTTGTCATGCTCCTTCATGCTCTCACGTTTCACAAAGCAGTTCACTGGAATCTGCTACTCAAACCGATTCACTGTAGACTGAAAAAAGATAACACACAACGGCTCATTCTTCATCCGGGTGACTGATGTTAGGAAGGATATTTTCTCCTGTATAGTGTACAAGAACAGGGCTTGTGCTACTACATCTATAGTGAGTAATGTGATAGATTGAGGTAAGGCCCTGGAATACCAACTACCTGTGTATCTCTGTGTGTGTGTGTGTGTGTGTGTGTGTGTGTGTGTGTGTGTTTCTGCACATGTCTGCATGCTTCTTTGTGAAAGCTTGCATTTTTTCATGCGCCTCTATGCATGAATTCATATTTGCAGAAGCTGCACGCCACATGCATATTTGCAGGTTTTCAACAGCTGTACACGTATACGGCTGATTGTCTGCTTGTCAGCTAATCAAGATTAAGCACAGCATTTGAACTGTGCAGAGGGGAAAACAGAGAGGGATGAGAAAAGAGAATAGACTGAGCATGATTGAGGGAAATGGATGAGTGCAGTGATAAGCGGAGCTGCCTGGGTCCTGACAGATACACACAGCAGATGGATGACTCTTATCTGGGAGATCACAGAGTGCACACTCACGCCTAGGCCCAGTTACAGAGAGCCACGATCACACCAGACAGATGAATAGGCCTACCCCCCACCAATCACATTGCACATACAGTACGTGCACGCACACGAGTGCACACGCACACCTACACACACAACCACTTGACAGAATGAACAGATTGCAGTGCTTGCATTACCTTCATGTCTTTGACATTGAAATTCACCTGGAGTCCGGTGTCTCAAGGATGTGCCCAAAGGGAGGAGAAAGGAAGGGTGAGAAGAGAGATAAGAGAAATCATTTTCACTTTAATTGAAGCAGCAAGTGCATGTGTGTGTAGGTGTGTGTGCATCCCGTGTCTGCATGCACACACTGTACACATGTATGTTGGCGTACAAATTTGTCTGCCAAAGACAGAGCCACATGCACTCCATTCTCACTTGTTTTTTACAGCATGACAGATTTTTTCACTGAGTCTCTGAGCACAAACAAAGAGATTAAGATGGAGATGAAGTCACACATACTCAACAAACAAAAAAAACATTTTGGCTGTTTTTGCCCTGGAACACTTAACTATTAAGTGGCTATTACAAAAGGCTTCTGCAAGAGTGCTGACAGATTTACCTTTTAAGACACAAGCACTGCACTTTCACTCAGCCGCCTCTCATCCTTACTATCCCCCTTTTCATGTACAGTAACCCTCCCTCCCCTACACACATCCCTTGTTATTTGGAAAGAGCTCTTCTTCGACAGCTGTTGATTCTCCCAGCTGCATTTTATAGCGAGAGAGAGTGCCAGTCTTCTCTTCAAGGCAGATGGTGGCTGGCTGGCTGGCTGGCCCGGTGGACACGTGGCATGTTGGACGACTGCAGACGGTGCTTCATCTCGGGGGAGGCTGCAGCTACAAAATGCCTGAACGGTGTTCTCTGTAAAAACCTGCAATCACCTCACTTCCAATACAGTGCAGGGCGAGAAGGCTGCGATTGGAATGTGCGCCACGTATGCGCCCTTCGTGTCAAAGATGTTTTCCAAAGTAGCTCCCCTTTGATAATCACTGATGTGTGAAGTTCATGCATGTCTCGCAGCACCTGTTCCCTTTATCTTGCATTTTGATGTTTACATTTTTCTCTGACCTGTAAGACAATAATTAGAAGACTTGTACAGCCATGTGAGAGGTGTTGTGATTGAAAATAGAGAAAATAATTCTGGAGAATATTGCACCATTATTTTCTCCACCCTATAATTTCCTCTCAGGGTCATGGTGGCCTATCCCAGCATGCATTGGTGACGCCCTGGACTTGGCTTTCTCCCTCTAGCAGGCATGTTCAGACACTCTTCAATTCATCAATATACTCTTGGAAAGACCATCAGTAAGTCAAATAATGGGTTGTTTTTCCTCGAGGGGACAATGCTTGGCCCCTAGCATTGTCATGATTGATGTGTCTGAGGGCCCAGGATTTGTCCAGAGCCTTTGGTCGGCCTACAGGGCTAAATGTCTACCTCTCATTTCACACTACCTATCCATTAGAAGAGGAAATCCTCCTGACAGAGCTTTTTGTGGAGCAGAAAAAACAGACTCAGTGTTTGTTTTCTAATCCACGCTGTCTGTCTCCATCATGCAAAATCCATCCATCATGCTGGAGGCTTGTTCGGCCACTATTTCCTGCTCCTCGCGCTCACGTACGCAGAGCAAAAAATACCCCTTTCACCGACGAGTGAAGAGCTGCTGCTATCTCTTTAGCAAGTTGAGGCATTGGTGGGTGCATGCTGGTCAGATAAGACGGCAGGATGGTACAGTCAGAGACATGGATGACGTTAAGAGGTGCTTATGAAGTGGTGGGAGCTGGTCAGCGTACCGGTGTCCATGGCCAAAGTTGAATGTGCGCGGAAACCTGAACTTGGCACACACTCGTGACTCATTTCCTCAGCTGGAAACAGAGAGATGCCTCCCGTGGGGTGGGAAACAAAGACTGCCTCCTGGACACATCTTGACACACCACAGCCTGTAAATCACATCTGGCTGATGCCCAACTTGAGATAAGGTGCTTACAAACTCTGTCTGTGTGATGATGAGTCAAAGAATGTGCATTAAATTCGCAACGTTGAAATCAAAGCTTTGTGAGGCTGCCCTCCTCTGTGACCTTTTACACACTGACACACCACATTGCCTCATATGTTTATTCTCTTTCGCTGTCTTGCAGGGCCGTAGCTCAGGACACATTCGCCCCCTGCTTTTGTGCCTTTAGTGCACCATACTGCGTCAGAGCTCACCACAAAGCCAGTAATGATGAGAGGCGCCCTGAAAGCTGTTTTAATTTCAAGCTCAAGGCTCTGTTAACAGGATGGATGTCCTTTACATCCAGTCCCCCCCTCTTTTGCTTGCTTTGTCACTGTTGTCCTGAGCGCTGGAGCCAACCAGAGAGGAATCCCAAGAATCTTTCTTTGGGCTGACCTGGCTCATGTAGAACTGAGGAGTGATGGCGACATTGTCTGAGAAGCTCCTGTTTAATAGTGAATTTCAGCCTCTGCATCATGTGTAAGAATAGTCTGTGGCCCTCCTGGTGCGTGAGAAAAGCATTTATATAAAACAGTGGCTCCATGTCCATGACCATTTAACTGAATTATGCAGCTTTAATAAACTTTTCCAGGACAGAGCTATTGAACATAGACAGTTTACAGTAGAGTGGAGCAGTGTGTTAAACTCACCAGCAGGGACAGGGTTAATCATACCCATATGGTGCACCAAGAGGTTTGGTCCAATGCTGCTGTGGGCCAACAGGAGAGGAGAGGTTGGGTGGGGGCAGAACAGAAGGGAGAGGACAGCAGGGCAGATACTCTCCCAACACCTGCACCTGGTCACTTGATTCACCCTCAAACTCGCTTTAAAGGATCACTTCAAATTCTTGTCCTCATCCCGGTGATGGTTGCTGCCATCCAGGGTTCAACTTTTTTTGGAAATTCAAGGATCTGCTGTGTTTTTTTTTTAATGTTTCATGGAAGAATACTAGCGACTGATTAGGCAGCTTTTCCTCTCCTCTCCAAGGGAATTTACAGACCTACCGGATTGTTTTATTCGTGCGCAACGAGGGTGAGGGAGATTTTTCCAAACCGGCTCCGACGCGCAAAAACGCGCAGAAAGCAGCGGTGACATCCCGCAAGTTTTGGATCTCAGAGGCGCAGAGAAAGTCAGGAATCAAAGGTAGGACCTTTAACTTCCTCTGGTTTAACTTTTAACCCACGTTTGGTTACTCTGTATCGGGGTCGAAATGTTGGATGTCTGAGGCGCGCACATTTGCTCGGTTCCTATTTCTGGATCGCAGGTAAGTGCGCAAAAACAGAACTAGGTTATTGAAATCCTGTAATTATTTTTTTTAAGGGAAATCATATGTTATTACAGCCGAACTTTAATCTGTCCTGCTGGTACCACCCAGCACAGAAAACCAGAGGAGATAACCCTCACTCATTCAAAAACCACCAAGTAAAAAAAGACCATCACACATGGAGCTCCATTATTATATTTTAGAGCCTTATGGTATTTTTAAGCTATTCCGATGTGAATGCTTTGATTCTTTTTCTATTCTCATTGAAGTGAAAGTAGATTAAATATCATGTGTAGGAGTTTTAATCGTCCTTATAATAAGATAAAGCCATAGATAACTACCCTGTTGTCTAACCATTTAAAAAATATAATAATCAAAATCAAATAATGTTTTACATTGTGTCTGTGTTGCTCATAAGCTCATTTCACTCTGATTAGTTAACAATATAATTTATCACAATGTTGTTGTTTTTTGTTTTAAAAATGTATTTCTTGTTCATAGTGCTCTTTTAATGGATGACCTTTCCTTTAGGTGACCAATACCTGTGACTTTTCATCATAAGAAATGAGTCCATATCATGTGATTACACATCTCATGCTGCATATGTATTATTATGACAGTGAATATGTGTTTGATGGGAGGAATGGAGATCAAGCTTCCCTGGTGAGCAGATATATGGCAACTGTGTGATTATGCCAGGAAGCCTGTGAGGCGTTCCCAGTGGCTTCTGTTTTTAATTTCCAAATGTTCAGCATACCAGTCATTTCACTTTCATCACTTAGTTCTGATGGGAGCATATTTCTTCTGACACAATGCATCACGTGTTAATTAATGTCATATTGTGAAATATAATGGGCAATTTGTGAAATCTATTTTTTCCCCATGAACATGTCTCCCTAAAAGCCCTCATTTCAGGGCTTGTACTGGGTGTCACCAGAGGCCTTGGCTACATGGATGCCATGAGAAAAAGAAAAGCCCTGGAGGTGGCTTATAGCCTGAGCAAAGCACACCTTCAGGGAGACAATTTAATGGACGTTGTGGACTCAGCTTTTAGTATTCATAATTTATATGGGATCCTCTCCAGCAAAGTGCAGATGCATAATGAATGCTTGAGTTAAGGTCTAACAGTTAGGCTACGTTTCAACACCCCTAAACTGTCAGAAATTGTTTCAGCGAGGGCTACCTGTGTCTTTGAACTGTCATGTATTTCACTCGTCAACCTCTGGAAGTACATCGATGTGCTTTGTTGAAAGACTGAGAGAGAGGTAGAGGGAATCACTGATGGGCACCTGAGACTTGCTTTATTCTGTTTTCTAGGAAAATGTGAATGATTTATATGTTTGAGAAACTGTAATATGGTTAATAACATGTACAAAATTAAGACAAGAAGACTTTGATCTCCGTTTCAGACTTTTTCCATGTGACTGTGCTTGCAAATAGCGTTATACAGCCTTAACACATACCTCACTACATTTACACTTTAAATAAATAATAGGGCTGTCATACTTTCCAGAGCAGGTGTGAAGATTTGGACGTTGTTCTCTCCTGCCAAACTATACGTCTTGGCAGGCTGCAGGCCAAACTTCTGATCAGAGAGATCAGAGAAAGAGAGAGAGAGAGAGAGAGTGTCTTGCCTGTCCTTCCTTCTTTTTCTGTCTCATATTTCTCATGGGGCACTCTATAATAATAGTTCATTCCTCTTTCTTTTTTTCATCCAGATTTAGATCTCTGTGGGCTACCTGCATGACTGTTACCATGACTGCATCTGGAGCCCAGCTCCTCCTGTTGGCCTTATGTGTTTGCAGAGGCTCAGGCCTGCAGCAGTCTGCTCCGAGGGTTCGCCTGTCCTTCAAAGGTGAGCTCACACAGATTACCTAAAACTCCTCTGATAGCTGGGATTGTCATAATAGTTTCTTTTACGTGTTTGGTTTCTCCCTCTAAAACCACTGGCACACACACAAACTCATGCACACACCCACGCACGCATCCACACCAGAGGATATGTTTCCTCTTTATACATATGTAAGGAACGTGTTTCCTGCCACATGTCAAACAGTGCAACACTGGAAACAAAAGGTGGATATTACGTGTGGTTGGTTGCTGGTAGTGCCCTTCGACCAAGTTTCTCCCCACACCCTAAAACCGACACGCACTATAGTCTGACCTGTCAGTTCTCTGTTTTTGATGTCTGACATGATGACACAAGAAGGAAACAACTGAAATTTGATCACAAGAGCAAAATGATATTCTAGAACTTTAATGTTTTGGCCGCGAGGGATGGATAGTGGTTTTAAAACCTTTTTGTAGGCATTTCGGGTTTTTCCCATGCAATCTGCTCCTTGTCTTCATTAACTCTAACAGCCGAGATTCACGTTACAAATATGTGGATGACACCTTTGATCAAAACAATGCTGGATGATTACAGTTATTTCTGCATCCCTATCATGTTGTCACTTCAAGTGCACCTGCACATGTGGAGGTGCAGACTCACAAACACACTTCACACATCACACCTGAAGTACCTGTAAGTAAGAATTAGAGCTGTGAATCAGATTTATAACATGCTTTCATGTGGAGGAGTGTCAGAATGTTGTGGTCCCAGGTCAAGTCTAGGCAGCATTAACATGTTTGGTATCTATCTCATTGTTCAACTGCAGTGATTCAATGAGAAACATTTATGATTTTGAGCGGTTTAAACGAGAGACATCTGAAGCAGATTAGAGGTGAGCTAATTATGAGATATGTGGTTGATGGCAGCTGGCAGTTGGAGTCTACGTGCAGTGCTGTTTTGAATTCATCTGATTTTGTAAGACTGAAAACAGCTGTCTACATGCTGTTCGTGGCTGTCCTATACAGCAACGCTTCCATTTGAGAGAGTAATTGCAGTGCATTTTTATATGACCTTTAACACTAATCCCCCTTCAGTAAACAGCTTATGGACGTCAGTGTGTTTTTTTTGTAGCGGGGTGCACAAAGTAGTGGTTTGACCAATTACACAAGTTTGGACTTTAACTTGATCATGTTCCTCCCTGGGTAAGATACAGGAATTCACATCTGTACAGAGCTCTCTGTGACAAATTCATGTACGGGCGTTTGTTCAGAGCAGCTGAGAGGTGTTGAATTGTTAGATTGTTGGTAAGGTTTTTCCGAGCAGCCACATTCACAGACCTCAGTCACCCCTCCCCCTAATACCCAACAAAAAGGAGAAAAGTTGGATTTACTCCCTAACTGTTTTCTGCCACTCCAAGGATTTATTGTTCATTGTTTGTGACACCGAGTCTCTTTGTTCCCTGAGGCGCCTGTGGAGGAGGTTTTGGGGCGGCTGGAGGACATGTGACTCTTTTGAACGAATGAGTCGGCCTGAATGAGACTCTGGGGTCCAGCGGGCCTGCAGAGGATAGAGATCTTACATTGTTTCCTCTGTCGCTGGGACGTTGTGTCAGTTACACGCACTTCAAAGGGACGGACTGAGTCTTGTTTGATAGAATTAGTCAGCATTGCTAGAGAGCAAAATGTGCAGCGTAATTGAAGCCATGTTTCAGAATCTCATGCCCTCATAGTGCTGTCACCAGTTTGCTCATACTTGAGATAGGCCTGGGACTAAACAGCAGTGGTCATTAGTGCCTTAGTGACAATATGTTGTCAAGTTGTAACACGAGAGCTTATAGTGGCCCAGCCGTAGCTTCATACTATAATTGTGTGTCCTTCCCAGTGTTTCCCTATCAGTGTGAGAATGTTGTCAGGGGATAAGTGTTTGCTGAATGTTTACCAGATGATGGCAGTACATTGTTTGCTATTTTTGGAGAATGGAGACATGTATAGGGGTGTGGTGTTTCCACATTTAGCCTGTTCAGTGAATCCACTATGGCCCAGTGGAGCTTGGCCAGAGGCTTGTTATCCTGTGTTTACCTTTCAGGAACAGAACCGGACCTCATCCCACCTCTAAGACTCCATCCCGCGTCGTCCGGAGATCCGATTGCATAGCTTATTTTAGTGGCACCTTGACTGCATCCTGTTAGCAATGACCTCAAAAGGAAGATGGCAGGCACTTTGATGTAAATAAAGATTGCGCTTCCTCCTGAATCCCTGTAAGCTGGCTTCTGAGGGTCTCTGTGAACATTTGTCATTATATAAGCCTGCTGTCTTTAACATGCCTGCGTCATGTCCCAGTGTGCGCATATGGTGGTCAATATCTTACACATGCCACAGATGTGTGTGTGTGTGTGTGTGTGTGTGTGTGTGTGTGTGTGTGTGTGTGTGTGTGTGTGTGAGTGTGCTGCTTTTTATGTGTTAAAACTGATGCAGTGGCTTGTCGGATGGAAGAGTTGAAACAAGTCCCATTCAGAGTGCAGCACACAGTCCATTTGTCTCGCAGCAGATGAAAATTGTTCAATCAGAGCTTTCAGGAGAACAAAAAAAAAAAAAAAAGGAGAAACATTTTCCACTGCAGCGTGTCTTAACAGGTTACGCTCTGCCAAACACAATCCTGATCTTAAGAATTAGCTCCGAGTTCCACTGACCATGTTTCCTAAGGGACCTGCTTTTCCGTCCAACTCCACCGGGCGTGTGGTGCCTTAAACTCAATCAGACAGTCAGGACACATAAAATATTGAAATCTTAAAAGCAAATATGTTTCTTAAAATGCATTAAGTTGAGTTATATTTAATCAGTGACACACATTTTCCAGAAAAGAAGTGAGAAGGGTGTTGTTCAAGGGACCATAAGTTCATCCAAGTCAGTAATGAAACATGTTAAAGGCATAAAGGGAATAATGTGAGTTGATTTTAAGAGGCAATCTTTGCTCCCCCTGCTGTTTGTTCTCCAGAAGGTGTGGATGGTTTTTATTAACAACGCTGCAACACTTTTCATGTAGAACTGATGGACACAAGGGCAGCACGACCCTTCAGTTTCTCTTTCAACACCAGCGACTACCGCATCCTCCTGATGGATCAAGATCAGGGCCGTCTGTACCTGGGCAGCCGGGAGTACCTGGTGGCTCTGGACATGCACAATGTCAACAAGGAGCCACTCATAGTGTGTATAAATTCTATCAGCTTGCTTTTTTTCTTAAATCCAATCCTATTTCGCATTAGTATATGCATGCAATGATCCTTAATAATCGAGTATTTTGGGGTTTTTGCTGTTTCCAAAAATACAGATTCACTGGCCAGCATCTGCTAAGAGAAAAGGAGAATGTCAGATGACAGGAAAGGGTAGACAGGTGGGATCATTTATTTCACATCCTGTTCTTTCAAAAATCGAAGTCGTCTGCTTTCAAGACGGGACAATGATGATGACGATGTTTGAATTCCATTTGTCTAACTCCTCTTTGTGCAGGGTGAATGTGCCAACTTTGTGCGGTTGATAGAGCCATGGAACCGCACCCACCTCTATACCTGTGGAACGGGGGCGTATCAACCTATCTGCACATTCATCAACAGAGGCTGGAGGGCAGAGGTGAACACAGAGACATTTACAGCTTCCCCGACTGGGATTTGCCGCAAAAATCCCTCAGCAGTAGGCCTGGAAAGCGTTGTCCTGCTAAATATTTCAGGACTACAAACTGGGACACTGATTTGTTTATGATTTTCCCATGTTCCCTTGTGACGTTTTAGCGATCTATTTTTATGCATACTCTCCCTCTGCAGGACTACCTGTTTAGGCTGGTCCCTGGGTATGTGGATTCAGGGAAGGGAAAATGTTCCTATGATCCCAAGCAGGAGAACATTGCAGTTCTGATCAGTAAGACATGCTTCATTTATAAACAGAAAGAAATCTTATCAAATTACTGAATCACAAAGTCTCACCTCTCTATTCGCTTATTGTCTCACCTCTCCAGATGGTAACCTATATGCAGGGGTCCATATTGACTTCATGAGTACAGATGCTGCTCTGTTTAGGACCATGGGAGGGAGAACTGCAATCAGAACAGAGCAGTATGATTCCAGGTGGCTTAACGGTGAGTAAGTGTGGGTGTGAGGAGGTAAATGTTGCTGATTACAGGTTACAGTTCCTCTCTTTTTATTTGACAACCACTTGCCTCAATCCCCTCTCTGCTTATCTGTTTTTATCCCCCAGAACCAGTGTTTGTTCAGATCCAGCAGATCCCTGACAGTGCAGAAAGGAACGACGGCAAACTTTACTTCTTTTTCCGTGAGAAGAGTCTAGACTCAAGCGGTGGGGCGAGCCCCAGCGTTTTAGCGCGGGTGGGAAGAGTGTGTCTGGTGAGCCAAACCATATCGTATAGGCAGTGAAAATATATGCAGCTTACCTTGTGATATGAAACACATTGTACGTATTGAGCCATGACCTAATTTCCTTTCTGTCTAGAATGATGAAGGAGGGCAGAAGTCCCTGGTGAACCGCTGGACGACGTTCCTGAAGGCTCGTCTTATCTGTTCAGTGATAGGGGAAGATGGAGTGGAGACACGATTTGATGAACTACGTGAGGCCACAATAAAATAAGCACTACATTTAAACTGATTGCAGTTTAATAGCAGCTGCGTTTATTGATTTTGCATCGTTCATTTCAGGGGATGTGTTTATTCAGCCAACACAGGATGAACGAAACCCTATGGTGTACGCTCTTTTCACTACAGCAGGGTGAGTTGTTTTTGGAGGCTTGGTTCATAAATTCACACCTCACCCAACCTCATTAACATTTTTCAAGCATTTTTGCAGACAATTCATGCTTTAATTTCAGGGAGTGTAAGCTGTCTCCTAACTCTACCTCTTATCTTAATTGTTTTTGCTCAAGCTCTGTGTTCAAGGGCTCAGCCGTCTGTGTGTACTCGATGGCTGACATCCGCAATGTCTTCAATGGGCCGTTTGCCCACAAACATGGACATAATTACCAATGGACAGAGTACAATGGCAAGATTCCCTACCCACGGCCTGGAACAGTACGTTTCAGTCATGTTATTGCCAAAGTGATGCAATCAAATAAACCACAGACATGTAAATAATTCCAACAAATATACTCGTAAACAAACTTCACTTCTTCTCTTTTCCCATCCAGTGTCCAGGAGGAACCTTCACCCCTGGTATCCGTTCCTCCAAGAACTTTTCAGATGAAGCAGTGAATTTCATCAGAGCTCATCCTCTCATGTTCCACTCAGTTTATCCAATCCACCGCCGCCCCCTGGTGGTGAGGACGGGCGTAGACTACCGCTTCACTGCCCTGGTGGTGGATCAGGTGGATGCCGTGGATGGGCGCTATGAGGTGCTCTTCCTGGGAACAGGTGAGACAGCTGCAGGGCTGATGGCTGGAGGATTTGTTTGGCAAGAAAATGTCCACCTTAAATGTAATTTCTCTCATTTCTAGATCGAGGCACAGTCCAAAAAGTTATAGTTTTGCCGAAGGACCCAACGAGCATGGAGGAACTGACACTGGAGGAAGTGGAAGTTTTCAGGGTATGGTGACATATTTAGTCTTGAAAACACAAAAACACTCTAATCTCAAAGATGAAGTGTTTAGTTTATCTTTTTGCTCTTGATTCATTTGCAGACCAGAGCTCCAGTTAAAACAATGAAGATATCCTCTAAAAGAGTAAGTAAATTCCTCTTATAGACAAATCTGACTTGGTGATAAATATCTCGGTGCTTATACCACAACAGATTGCTCACATCCACTCTGAGTTGAGTTTGTTTTGCTTTCACCACAGCAACAGCTGTACGTGTCTTCAGACGCGGGGCTGACCCAGGTGTCGCTGCACCGCTGTGGTGTGTACGGCAGGGCCTGCTCTGATTGCTGTCTGGCTCGAGACCCCTACTGTGCCTGGGATGGAGAGAGCTGCTCTGCTTTTACCCCGTCCACCAAGAGGTCAGGGATGTCTCGTATCTTCACTGTGCACTGTTTCGAGACTGTAAATTGAGGATGTGTTGAGTCAGCTTAATTCTTAAATTTGATCTTTGTCTCAGGAGGAGCAGAAGACAGGATGTCAAACATGGTGACCCACTGAGGCAGTGCAGAGGCTTTAATGCCAAAGGTGTGGCAATTTTTAAAATATCATGCACATTTTAAATTTAAGTTTGTTTGAGCACTTCTCACCTTTTCTACTCTCTATCTGTGCAGTGGAGAAACGTCTGAGAGAAACGGTGCAGTTTGGGGTGGAGGGCAGCAGTACCTTCTTGGAGTGTCAGCCTCGCTCTCCCCAGGCCACCGTCAAGTGGCTCTTCCAGAGGGAAGGAAAGAGGAAACTGGTGAGGAAGAACTGTTACAGTTTAGCAAATGTTAAAGGAATAATTTGACGTCTTGTGAAATATGACTATTTGCTTTCTTGCAGAAATTTAGATGAGAATATCCATACCACTATCGTATCTGTCCTGTAAATACACATCTTACACCAGACAATCATTGCATCTGGCCAAGAAATAATCAGGCACTTAACCTGCTATAAAACCCAAACATATTTCCTTTGCTTTGGGTTTTATGTGCATTAAACAAACTGGATATAACATGTTAATTAATTAGCTTTAGAGGTTTGTGTAGGCAGATTTTGTTAACTTTGGATGGACCTGGACCAATGTTTCCTATCTTTATATGAAACTAAGCTAACTGCCTATTGGCTGTAGCTTCATATTTAGAGGACAAATATGAGAGTGGTATCAATTTTTCTAATCTAACTCAGCAAGAAAGTATATATTTCCCAAAACATTATTGCTTTAAGAGCCTCAACCACTTGCACATTTGTAATCTGTATGCAAATTCAGATGCATTGTTCCCTGTTTTAGACTTTCCTGCTGTTTCCTTTTATTTCTGCAGCTCAACCGTGTGGGAGGTATTCTGAAGACCAACCATGGTATCCTCCTGAAGTCTCTCAACCAGTCGGATGCAGGGCTCTACCACTGCCTGGCCACTGAGAACAACTTTAAACACACAGTGGCCCGTGTGGCGCTGCGCATCCTGGATCGAGACATTGTTTTAGCTCTCACTGCTCAAGATGAGGATGAAGAACCAAAAACTCGCCAAGCGGGACCTTACGCGCAGCCATCCCTCGCCTCCACACCCTTCCCACCTGAGATTAGACTGATTAACCAGTACTGCCAGTCCTACTGGGAACAGCTCAGTCCCAAACAGCAGCAGCAACGCAAGCGCACCAGCCGCAGGCACACAGAGAGCCAGGACCAAGGCCTCGGCTAGAGGACGGGGCCAACACTGTCCAACACTGGCCTGTCTGGACTTTATGGTGGACTTTTATGTTTGACATGCATGTCGGTGTGTCACCTCCATCTGTTAGGCAGGTGATGCTGTCATGCTGTCATTAAAGTACCATATTGGTGGTTTTGCTAGCATCGGCCTAGAAAATACAAATTGTACATATTTTACATTACCTGTGACTACTTCCCAAAGAACACTGTGCGTGTTTAGACTGATTGTCTCTTTTTCAGGTATCAGTTCATGTTGGTTTGACATTTAAGTCAACTTACAGACCTGATACTTGCACAAGATTGATCACCTATCATAGGGAATGTTTTAAAACTTTAAAACTGACTTACTTGAGAATCACTGTGGAAGATCAACATTTCTAGTGAAAGAAATTTAAAAAAGAAAAAAAAAAGTCTTTTTCACAGCATCCAATGTTGCTTATTATGAGTCTACTAGGTTTGATTTTTTCCAATAACATGGCTTGTGAAAGCAGAGATTTTCAGCAGCTGATTCTTAAATGTCTTATTTTGATGGTCCTAGAATGCACCAACAAAGAAGGGTTTCCAAACACACCTGGATTACCGTGCAACTACAATAATAGCAAAGAGTCATTGTGGTGGAGCACCTCTGTTGTTGTTCTGGAAATGGTAGACTGTAAAATATGCAGCATGTAGTTAACAGGCTTCAACATGTAAAACCACAGATATGGTGCTTTCAAGTATCTTGAAACAGAAATGTAATATATTGATTGTGAATATAATATATATGGTCATTGGATTACTCTTGTATTGTATGAAGATAATATGATGAATGCATATGTTGCATGCATATCTGTTGTTGTTGCAAGTTGTACATTTTACTGTTTTCAACCTTGGTGTGTAATGATGTTTGTAAGGTTTAATGTATTCTGTTAAGCTAATTCCATTGGATATTGTCATATAATGACTCCCTTACTGTCCTGTGCTCTAGTGACCTACAGTATGTGAGTGTTGAAGATATGTATAGCGTACAGTGTTCTTCCAGTTATGCACTTTGTCGGTGGTGGTATTTGAGGGAATTGGGGATCTTTGCACAGATGTATGAGAAAATGATATAGGAACATAATGTTTTTAATGTACAGTATGTTATAAAAATGGGAATGAAACTGGCTCAGATTTAGTATTGATTGTTGGTGTTCTGTCATATCCTGTATTTACAGACTTTTAAAAAATGGCTCTTTTTAATGGAAGTGCAAGGAGCAAGATATTTTCCAGCCAGAGCCACCATTCACCTTCATTGTGAGTAACACAGTGCTACGTGCTGTCATGCTTATGAATCCTACACTGGAAATGTTCCAACAAATATATAAACATTTCAGAATTCTCTTAAACTTGTGTTATTTCACTTTCAAGTCCTTTTATATTGAATTCTTGGTTTATTTAGTCATCCACACAGTTTCTGTCATGTATAAGTCATATTCCAGTTTGCAACATATAACAGTTTGGCAATTGAGAGGTTTGCAATTAAAATCACAATTAACCTAAGTTCAGAATCCACACAAATACATCAGTCATCCCATTCGTCATCATCCTCGTCTTCATCTGCACCATCATCTTCACTTTCATCTGAAAGAGAGGACAAATATAAAGATGTGAGACCTTTTCTGGCCTTTTTAGTTCAACTTGCTCTTCCTGTAGGGTGTAATTAATGTTCTAATATTTACCAGAGGAATGGATGACTTTACTCCTTTTGTGCATGACCATCATGAGAGCACCAACGATGCCCTCACCTGACTCTGGTGGTGTAGGTGGAGCTGCATCCGGAATATCTGTCACCTATAACACACACCAGGACAGGAGGGGAGCAGTTGAAAAGTCATCTCTGCTACTGATGTCCAAACAAAATTTTAATCATGACACATTGCAGCATGAGAATCAAAACTTGTGTACACAAATATAGCACGTATGAAATGCTTCTAAGAAAAGGAAGTTGCTTTACATTTCTGAGCTTCTTCCCCAGTCGGATCTGGTCCAGCAGAGCTCCTCTGCTGTCCCCTTGCCCGGAGGATGGTGCAGCAGGTGGTGGTGGGCTACCAAGGAGAGGGGGAGGAGGGAAATCTGAAGAAATGGAGGTTTGGGGAGGTGGAGGTGGAGGGGGTGGAGGAGGAGGTGGAGGGCATCCTCCTCCTCCTCCTCTGTTGGGTGTAGATGGGACAGGAGGAGGTGGGCAACCCACAGAGCGCTGTTGGCTAAATGGTGGTGGGGGAGGAGGCGGGTTGTGGGAAGAGGTCGGGGGTGAGACATGGAAGGACTTTGAGGATGGCGGTGAGGGCAAATGAGAAGGTGTAGAGTGTGCTGGTGGCGGTGGAGGTGGAAGACCGCTTCTGCTTGTTGGAGGAGGTGGGGGTGGCACGCCTCCACGTACTGGAGGTGGTTGGTGGGACGGGCTCCCTCGCTGTGGCTGACCTGGGATAGGAGGCAGGGGGCCAGAGCGGCCTCGAGGGGGTGGAAGGTTTGGAGTAGAGTGACCTGAGCCTGGCACAAGCGGAAGAGGCCCTTGTCTGCCAGGTGGAGGTGGTGGAGGTCCAGAAGCTGTAAGCAATGGAATAAAATATGCCTAAGAATTCAGCCCAAGCTTTAGACCATTACTTTATCCTGTGGGGAGCAGTGAGATTAATAAGGAGGAACCGCATGGTGCGGTGTGAGTCTAACCTCTGTTCACCTCCCTTTTGACCGCCTCCATACCGCCAGACTGCTCAATGACATTATAGATGAGCTGGGAGGTCTTTTCATCCCTCATCTCATCTACACTGATCCCAGCTTGGGAGAGCAGCTTTGACAGGTCAGGGTCAAGGTTGTTGGGGTCCCAGCCGACATGAGTAACATGCCTGGTAGACAGGAAACAAAAGAACACCATGTGACACAGTTACTCCGATTCATCTATTGTAAATGAAACATCCTCTCTACATATTCACCAAACTTCGCTGCCTGACATTAAGGTGATGCTCAAACACTCACTTAAATCCACTGGGTGCCCCTATGTCTGCTTTGGAGAGTTTGGTGCCCTTTTTCTTGTTCTTATCCTTCTTATCCTTCTTTCCTTTGCTGCTCAGAACTGAGGAAGCAGCAGGTGAAGGCATCGAGCGGTAGCGTGAAGACTGGATATCTGGGTTTTGGATGTCCACTGTTGCCATGTGAAAAGAACTAGGGCTACCAGGTGATGCTTTGGAAGGAGATACAAGTATATTCAGGGTGGTGTGTTATTATAATTTAATATAATGCATCATTGGTGGCAGTAATAGTTACATTACATTTGAGACATGTTGAGTTGAAGTGAAGTGAAGTGAAGTGAAGTGAAGTGGAAAGTTACATACCTTTTTCAGGTGGGACTGGAGGCAGGGAGCCTCTTTCTACAGTGACAGGAAATAGAACAGAAAAGAAAAGAAATAGTCTTACTCTTATATTTCGTTACATATGTAAATGCAACTATACAGTCATGAAGTTTCTATCCTCTTTGTACACTGGAAATTTCTCCGTTGTGTGACTAATAAAGGATTATCTTATCTTATTGCTGTCTTACCACGAGGCAGCAGGGGGCGATGTTTCTTGTCTGTAATGAAAAGGAGGTGTGAGAAACCATTTTGCTTCACACCGTAATACAACATTTATTCAGCTAAATTACCCTTAAAAGGCTACTCATTGCTCAAATGAGGAAGCAATAAATTATTGAGCAGTTATATTTTATTGATCCATCAGCACCTGAGAACTTCTTATAATTTCAGTTAAACAGATACAGAAGTCTCTGCAATAGGCTGCTGATGAGGACGCGCTTTTAAAATATTTCATATGTTGATTTTAATTGTTTTTTTCTTTCATTGTTTAAAACTACAAAACATATTGTAGTTGCAAATATGGTTATGAATCATTGTATTAAAAATGCATTTCATGTTCTCTAATTCTAAAAATGAACATCCTGACCATGACGGTTTTGTCTTTGGTTGATTTTCTCCTCCACAGCGTTTTGGAAGGCTTCTGCTTCCTGTTGCATCGCAAAGTTTAGCCCGACCTGACAGTCCTGCGTTGTTTAAGAAATGAACAAGGAATCACATTAAAAAGGGTTTCAGAAACAGTACGTTAAAGATTTGTGACCTACTGATAGATGGACAAATTGTTGCAGGGCTTCACATCATAACTCGGCAGCAACTAAAGTTGGCGTGAGAGGTCAAATGAGGGTTCACTTACATCTGCAGCAAAGGTGTGAAAGTACGGCTGTGGTGAGGAGTAAACAATTTGGTTGTAGAGCTCCTGCTCCCATATCTGCCTCCCTGTCTGTGGAAAAACAAGGTTAATACTTCAGTCTCTCAATATTACTCATGTCAGATGTGTCATAGTTTAGTAACTTGTCAATACACAGTAATTAGATCATCAGTCTAAGAGGGCCGTGATATCCTTATGTGGCCTTGTTTTCAGAAACTTGGTATAATGGCAGCATTGTCGGAGAGTTACCTTCAAATCAAACATCCGTATGAAGTAGGAGCGCTGAGGGTTGTCTTTGACGAAGCAGACCACCCCAGTGTGCTGCAAGCTCCACATGGAGGGACTGTGAGGTAGAGCCATGAAGAGCTGTGCAACTGCAGTGGCCACGGACTAAACACACATATGACGCATGTATTAAAACAGTTCAGGGCTGATAGGACACTTGAGAGCATTTTACTGCAGATCGCATGTAAATTTGCAGTTTTGTGGAAAGGATTCACTTCCTTGTCTGCTTTCATTTGTTCAGATAACAATTTGAGGTGCTGTAATGCTCTTAATGCTCCACTGCAGATGTGTAAGTCAAATGCGCAGCTGGTCATGTTTTTTCTTCTGTTGTTATGCCAGTCGGGCACAAGTGAAGTGTGTACGTCAGTGGTTTAAAACAACCCAGCTTCCACTCTACTGTTAGACCAGGCCCAACTATGGTGTCTAATTCTGACACCAGAGGAAGAAACGTTTCAGCCACCATTTCCTGTTACAGCTATCTCCTTTTTGATGACCTAATGTCAGCAGTTCATTTTAAACTGCATTTGCATCAACACGCGATAGAATAATTTGAAGAAAATCTATATCAAAATAAGACTGGAATTCAAATTCCCCTGAATATATAAAACAAATAAAAATGAAGTAAATAAACTAATTAAAATTAGCTCAGAAAAAGAGTTAAACTACAACACTATCATGCAAAGTTTGGGTTCAACTATCAACTGTACTCATTACAATTCAGGACATGATGTTTAATCACCAAAGTCTCAAGGGATCAAGCAATTTACATTTTTACGTAGCAGCCAGGGTTAGGGTTAGGTAGCCTGTTCTATCTTGGATGACTTCCATCACTTATCTTTTTATCATTTACAAGAAACACTTTAGTCAAGAAGGATACAAGTCAGAACAAATACAGCAGGATACCATTCTCATAGCAGGGCAATCCCCACCAGTTCAGAACTTACAGCACACCTTCTGCCCAGCAGCTCCTCCAGCTTATCATTCTCCTGTAGGCTCAGCAGAGAGCTCCGGGCGCTCTCCACTTTAGATTTAGTTCCACGGCTCATGGTCCTCTGGTCAATCTCCCAGTTTATCTTAATGTGTTCAGCATTTGAAAAGGCGTCCTCTCTACACTGTCAGAATACTAAGCTCTAAAGTCAAGGAAGTTTCTCTTCTCTGTTCTGCGCGCACATTAACTCAAAGCAGGAAACGGCCAACCGCACTTCTCTAACCCCCACTTTTCTTCTTTCTCTCAGACACAGAGCACAAATGAATGTGTTACTTCCACTTCAGAGAAGAAGCGGTGCACTTTTGCTTGCCTCTTGCCATGAGTACATTCATTTTAAGGCCACACAGATGACTTCTTAGTGTACTTAACCTTTTACTTGGATTGAGAGGCAACTCAAAACTTCTGTACAAACAAAAGACATATTTTATTGACAGACATTCAAATTAATTTAAAAATGTACAGGATGAATAATAAAAGTCAAAATATCTTTTAGTCAAATTTTCAAGTCAAAAAAAGAAGATTCCATTCATTTTAACTTAAAAGCCATAGGTCATTATTCACCAAGCTGAACAGTTACTGGGACTGCTAAAACAGACACAGCATTTTTAACACTGGACTTTTTATGTACAATTTTTAATAGGCCTTTGCCGAACCTGGTGGTGGTGTTACACCCTATTTTAATGTGACACAATAGTAAATTCTTTGGTTTGCACGTAGGGTTTTTTTCAGGAACACATAAAAACTACAAAACCACCTGTCTGTTGACTCACATCTGATTGTCTTTCAACCTTCATGGATAGCAGCTGAAAACCACAAATTGCACCATATCTGTTGGATTATTTATAAAAGGTCACCTCATATTCAGATGGTCACCTTTATAATAGTAATGTCAAGTGGCAAGATCAATTAACAAAATATCACATTAACAAACAAATTAATCTCCACATAAAGTCAGAAGATTGTCTTGTGGTAGATTGGAATGGTTAGTGTGGACATGCAGACTAACCCTTAGCTGAATCTGTGAAGTTCAGGAAAATTTGGACAACACCAGCAAATTTGACAGTCATAAAAGTGTAATGAAATAGCAACCAATGAATGAACAAACTAAAATGTTTTGTTTATGATAAAAAGCAAACTCCTGTGAGAAATGATTGCTTTATGACACTGTCAAATTTCTGTCCTGTAAAATCTGAGATGGTAGGGAAGTAGATTGGAAGGATTTTGGCAGTGACTGAGCTATTCCACGGAACTGCACACATCCATACTCTAAAATGGGATTTCCATTTGAGTCATGCTGTTCCCATTCATCTTTTTGCTATCTTTTGCATTTCTACACGTGCCTCCGAACAACATCCTTGCTTGAGAGGTGTGACGTAGGTTTTATTCAGTGAGAACACACTGCTTTGTATTCTCACGCTTCTGTGTTCTCTCCTCCATTACAGGGCCTTTTGTCTGCCAAATCACATATCAAAACACTTTCTGTTTTTTTGGTGCATCCGAAGGTTCTTCACATATCCTTCGTTTTGTGCAGTCAAACTTTCATGTTTGGCTTTGGCAGAGAACTGAGCAGATCAGGGGTAATTTAATGACAGGGAGAGCTTTGGTTGGCGTTGTGTTCATACTATCTCTGTTCAGTGATGGCAGCTAGTGTCCGCCTCCACTTCGAGACTCTCCAGTCACCCAGTCAATGATGATAAATGACAAACTCATGACCATGAAGATGAATCCCAGTGCAGCAAAGCATGCGGCCTACAGGAGTGGAAGGACAGAAAACAACATCTGTATCAACAAAACATTTAAAAATAGATGGAAATTGAAATGACCTAAACAAATTCTTAGTATCCTTGATTACTGAATTGCACCTGAATTTTGGGTCTGGACAGAAAAGGCTCCTGGTCTTCAGGAACAATCCGGACATAGAAGATTCCAGGTAGGATGAAGATGAGGCTGGGGGCAGATGTGGCTCCTGATGAAGAACAGAGTGAGTGACTACACAGTTTACAGATGATATAGTACACAATACAAAATTTACAGTGAGGCTCAGACCAGACAGCCATCCTTCCTACGTAAACATACCGATGAGGCCAAAGATATCGCGGATGGAGGGCACAAAGATAACAAGTAGGTTGACGAGGAAGATGAGACAAAACGCAATGCCGATGTGTACGACCCAGCGGAAAGGCTTGTCAGGGAACAAGATCTGAAGCAAGGCCCTGCGGATCTGCAGAGGGAAGGAAGGAAAGAGGGAGAATGTCATTGACAAACCTATATAAAAGTAAAGGTTGATCCTGTTTCATCACCACTGAAAACAATAGAGTATTATAGAACTACTGTTGAGACACTCTTGGGTAAAGCTCCTATATACTGTACTCAGGGCCTAAGAAATCAATAATAGCTTGAAATAAATTCTGACTGTGCATCAGGTAGCCAGTGTAAGGAACCCAGGATTGGTGAAATGCGATCATGCTTCCTAGTCTAAGTCGAAATCCTGGCAGCAGAGTTTTGCATGAGCAGGCAGAGGGATTTTTTACTGATGGCAGACAGCAAGGAATTAAAATAGGCTAATTGACTGGTTATGATTTCATGAGTTATAGTTTCCAGATTTTTGGTGGAAAAGAAAGGGTCAAATCCTTGAAATGTTTTAGACAGGATTGAACAATAAATGAGAATTTGTCTAAGCTGAGAATCTGATCAGAACCAAGGCTGTTCGATATTTGGGTAGTTTGCAGAATATCAATAGAACAAATGTCCATCACAAGTTCACACAACCCAAGGATTTATGCCTGTCTGGTCAACAGTATAAAACCAAAGATATTCAGTTTACTATCACAGAAGGTTAAGAAACCAAAAATATTCACTTATGAGAAGCTGAAGCCTTTTTGGCTTTTAAAAAATCAACTGATGGTCAAAATAGCTGATCATCTATTGACAAATCAGCTATTCAACTAATTGTTTCAGCTCTGTATTCTTTTAATTCCCTCTTTTGTGTCTCTTAGTTTTATTGTTTATCTGAATCTACTTTTGTTGTGATGTAAAGTGCGCTGAATGCATGGAAGAAATTTTTATTTTATTATCTTTCTTGTTGTTTTTGATATAAATATTCTCACTAAACTAGGATAGATGTTCTTACCGGGAAAAGAACCACAGGGACAGTCAGAGTGACGGCCACCAGTACAGCCAGACGCACACAGAGGACCAGGACATCCAGGGGGTCCACTCGACTGTAGGTGTGTAACAGCTCTGACTCCACAGCACCTACCCACAGAGAGGCAGACACCCTGTCATATATCTCACGTGGTCTAGTCCCTCATTCACAACACTGGAAAATCATGCCATTTATCGGAACAAGGCGACCTTTGACTCTCAGAGGTGAGGAGGATCTTACCATAAAAGGTGAGGTAACCAAAAAGAGCGGTTAGCAGGTACATGACAAACATGGCCATGATGGAGATGTTGGCAACATTCTGCATTCGTTTCTTGGTGGCACTAGAGTAAAGACAAGCAGAAAAATGTATTAAATTTTACTGAAACGTTTCTCTGTGTGTCCATGAAGGAACCACATTTGGATTTTGGATGACTTACTCTCGTAGCTCAGTGTAAATGGGTAGCACCTCTGGGTGGCAAACAAAAGCGAAGGCCAGAATTGGGATGGTGTACGCCGTCTAAAAGCCAAACACACCAAAGGTCAGTGTTTGACCCACCTCACTCGCAGAATACAGAACAGCATTTCAGGTCGAGCAGGGAACACATTTAAATGCTTGTTTCATACCCAAGACTGCTGTTGACATAACGCGCCTTAATACTGTTGACATAACGCGCTCTAGTGCAGAACATGTGGCAGTGAATCTGCTGTGCTAACCAAGAAATAAATATGCAGCAGACAATTCAGGAAAGTTGACGCAGGTTTTTCCTCTAACCTGAGAGTTGACAGTCAACAGTTTGGCCTCACAGAAGTCGTCTGTCCCATTAATGTTAGTGTTGTAACTAGCAGTAGGAGTTATGTTATGGTGTTCATCGTCCAGCGGACATGGGATGTTGAATTTCTTGTAGATAACCTGAGGAGACAACACCCACTGGTTAATCAAACATCAATATTTATTGGAGGACCAGTTGGTTTTATTGTATGTACAGTATGTATCTATCTGTATTGCTAGCTCAATATTAAGACTTACCGAGATTAGGAAAAACACCATGCAAGAGAGGGAGAAGCCACTTGTGTAGCCCAAGTAACCTGTGTTGCAATGATAATAAAATGGTGCAAAATTAGTTATAGTTGAAGACCAATTCTGGAAGTGATGATATTTCATACTTTAATTTCAGTACAGGATATGAAAGTAAACACAACAAAAACAGGCGGTGGAGACACGATGTACACGGGAGAGTATGAGGAATTTTAAAAAAAGGAAAATAAGAAAAAGTGACGACAGAATGACAAACATACCAAGTTGTTTCATGAGTGCTAGAGGAAGGATGATAAGAGCACTAACAATGATGATCAGGTAGTTTCCATTCAAGAACCACTCTCTAAGAGACAGTCAAACAAACAGATGAATAAAAATCAGTACAACGCAAAAAAACAAAAAACTGAAACTACTGTATTACACATAAATTATTGTCAGAATATCACTATGACACTCACCCTGTGTTTTCATGTTTACTAAGGAAAGCTTGAATAACCAGTGGGAGCTCAGACTTGACAATGAAGAGGTAGCTGGACATTGCTAAAAGGAAGTGAGAACATTCTTATTTGTCTGTTACTGTTACTTATTTATCCATGTTTAATCGTATCCTATCAAATGCACATTGTTTCATTTACAGATATCAGACAAAAAAAACATCAAAAGGAGAAAATGGCAAGACAATACCTCCAATGTTGTGTACTGTAATTATGCATGCGGCCAGCATTTTCCCTGGGGGCCCAAAAGCCCGATTCCCAAGCTGCTCATAAGCTCGAATTCCTGGTAAAACACAGACATTGTACAAATATGAGTGTAATGAGTTATAAATGCAGAATCAACCCCATGGCTACGTATGCTAAGTTATGTGTGTTGAGTGTAGCTGTGGCTTACCAACGACTCCGGCACTTCTCAGCAGGAGATGAATGGAATATGCAGACAGAATGGCAATGAACACCAAAAGGATTCTGAAACACACAAGAGTTGTGTTGGGAAATGTAACTTATGTCTAAAAAGGGCATGACAGAAATGGTCTCACAACTCTGGACATTATTGTTATCAGAGTTAAAGCAGTGCTCATTATCAAAGCAGACAAAATAAAGCAAAGACAGAAAGAAAGACAGAAACAAAGCTACTCAAGAAACTTCTGTTAACAAGCAATTCATGTCTTTTTTGCTTATTTTCTGCCCTCACAAGTGATTTTAGCTTTGAGAGACTCTCCAGCTGCCCTCCACCCCCCAGCCACATAGCACAAGACTGATCCATGTAGGCGTGTCTTGGATCTGATCACTATGGGTTATTTTTAACCACTCAAATCTGATTTAGGGAAGCTGCGTGTGTATGAGCTCTAATGTACATTCTGACAGATCAGGCTTTGTGTACAGCATGTGTTATGTGTACAGCATTACACCTACAGCTCACACAGGTAGCGAGACAGAAACACATGCATGCACAAGCTCAGAGCCCATCCCCCTGCCGCCACACATACCTGTCCAAACACAAGTACACACACAGTCTGTGGCCCTACTTTTAGCCTTATAAGGACCCTCTAGTGACTATATCCAACCTGTATCCACTAACACAAACTTTGGCGCAGTCCTGATTCTAATTTTAACAATAAACCTAAATTATAATCCAAAATAATGATTAGTTGTAATTTATTTATAAGGCACTTCTCAAGCAAGAGACACAAAGAGCCTTTGTAGCGTAAAAGATATAAAATGGGTAACATTCACATTAAAAGAAATAAAACACAAATACAGAAATTATCAATGTTAAAGCTATGTCAAAATAAAAGAAATAAAGTATTAGTTTTTGAGAGAAGCCATTAAGAAAAGGCTCATTGAACAAGTGAGGACCAGCCATGGTGACTTCATTTAGCAAAAATCTTCACTGTGCGTCTACAACTCGTAAACTCAAAACACACACACACACACACACACACACACACACACACACACTACAAACAACCCCTGTCTATTCTTGTAACCTCTGGGAGTGAGCATATTTGGCTTTACTCAAATCACAAGAAGCTGAAATCAATATACTCTTGTGCTCATTACAGAAAAGGAGACAATAATAGAACTAGAAACAACATTGTGCTGTGAGCAAATACGTGCACAAACACACACTGACGAACACAGCTGGGCACAACATTTAGTCAAAACAGGGACTGTGTGTTTGGCTTGCGTACTCACATAAAAAGAATGATTCCGGTGTTGGACATGGCAAAAGCCAATCCCAGAATTCCACTGCCCATTATGGCGTTACTGAGGTTAAAGATGGACATGCCAAATGAAGTCTTTCCCTCGAACTGCAGTAAGAGGACAACAGAGGTTGTTAGACAGATAAATCAATTCCTGAACAAAAATCACAACAACATCATCAATATTATTTACTGTGTCTCATTTTACTACAGCGAATCAATCTGCCATATGGCTGAGCACAAGCACTCACGTCTGTAAAGTGGATTTCTTTCTTGACACCAGTTTTATGTGGGAGAAACTCCTCATGTTCAGCCATGGCATCCACCCCATCAAACCTGCAATGAAAAAACAAACAAACATTGGTTTAAACGAAGACACACCAAAACGCACAAACAGGCACAAAGGGAGCTATAAACAAAAACACTGTTGCTTTTATATCTAGTGGATAAACTGAAGAACAAACATTGCAGTTGAACAAGTAGTTGAACACTATTGCTGTGATATTATGCTATTTTTGCATTGCACTTCATTTGTGAGTATTACCCATCATCCCTGCTGTGTCCATTCATCTTCTGAAGCTCCATTCTGGTTGTTGCTGTTGTGATTCTGAAGATCTATTTTTGCTGGATTGAAAGAAACCCTCTTCAACCTTTTACCTGGGTTGGAAATAACAAGGAAAAAATTGTTTAAATTATAAGATAAACCTTTATTCGTCCCACAGTGGGGAAATTCACAAGTATGAAATACTTATCAAAATCTCCTAAACTTTGACCATTATTTATGCATGGAGATGGTTTGATGTTAGCTGGCATCGCTTCCACACATACCACACAACATACATAACATTCCAACAAACGTACACTGATCCTGCCAACTTTCCATTATCTGAGGCAAACCTCAGCTTGAGTCTTTTATATGATTCTGTATGCATCACCTTTTCTTGATCTTGTCTTCACTTGTTCAAGTTAAGATCTCAAAATGGTTCCAAGAAGCTGAAGGACAATTGTGATGTATTTACGTAATACTTTTATGAGATGGATATGATACGTTGGCTCTGGTTTACAATAGCTGACGGCAGACTGGTTAATGGTGTTTAAATACCCTCACACCTTGAAGGGTAAACATCCTAGTTATTTGTACTTGAACAGAAGGAAGCCTCAAGAAACACTGAATATGACTAATGTAATACAAACACAAAATGCTATGTGGCTTCAAAAGGACAGACCTATTTATAAAGCCCTGAGACACACACCACTGTAATTTTTGTGCTTGCCAAGGACAACAAGAATGTTTCTTTTTATGTTTCTTTTTTCTTTGGTCAATGCAAAAATCCTTTGGCACTGCTTTACTTTGCAGTTCAGCTCCCTTCTTCAAATATGAGGTTAAAAAAATTGTGGTAAAAGATTACTGTAGTAGTTCACAAAATAAAAAAGGGACACCTTTGCTTGGGATGTAAGTCCATTCAACGCTTGTGCGATGTGAAAGGCTTTTAAAAAAACAAAACAAATGTTGTCAGAGGACTTATGTTGCTCTCGCTGCTGTGGGCCACACAAAGCTGGTATGGATAGTCTCTGTGAATGAGTGTAGGTCTGTGCCTCTGCTGTGGGGTCATGGGATACTTCCCTTCTCTGTGGGTCAGACTGACCTCAGGATTTTCACATCTGACCCCCAAGGACACACTCACACTACATTGTGCCATTCCTTAAGAGTTTCACACAAAACTGGAATTTGTCGTAGTCCTACGCTCGTCACTGAACTGGTCTGTTGACGTAAAATCATCCATACAGATTGGAGGTTGATGGCAGTAGGCCACAGAGATAAACAAAGGGTTCCTCTGTAAATGGTGCTATTTAGTCTAAATACAGGGTAGCCTTCTCCCTGCATACTGGCCTCAGGTCAAGTTTGGTTAGAGTAACTTTATTTAGCTACAGATCCAATGACTTTCCCATGGCCCACATACGCATGATCGACAAAGCGTAGAGTAAATCTCAGTAATATTTTATCATTTTACTCTCACAAAAAAAGTTGATGGATAAGTTACCACTCTCAAATTGTGAAGGCAGCTTTTACATATGGGCCATGCTTTGCATTTTCATGTGGGAGAGAGACAGAAACTAGACAAACCAGGTTAGAAACATGTTCCATGTTAGATATTTCATTAGCCACAAAGGCAGCTCTTACACAGTGGAAACAGTAAAAGAGTGGAAACAAGTAATAAAAACCAAAAAGTGCTCCTGGACTTTCTGTCTTTTTATACAACCATCTTCCCAAACAACCTCCACTATGCCTCATAAAAAAGTGTTGAAATTAGAACATATATTTAAATTATTACATTCAATAATCTATATAAAAATCTTGTCAATGCACAAGACATTTGGAGATAAATACAGTAGATATTACTGAGGCCTTGCTATCCAGCCATACCACATGGCTTTTGTCTGACGCAAGACCAGCTCACTATTGACAGTTAGCCCTTCCCTTCTCTTCCTCAACATCTAAAACACAAGGACACGCATGCACATTTTTCAGCAACTTACCGTGGAGGTCAAGAACAAGGCTAGTTTTCTTTTCTGAATATTGACAGAAGAAATCCTTGTGCAAGTTCAGTCAATTTTTTCTTCCAATGTTTATATATAGCTTTCTTCTTAGGAGTCTCTCCAAAGCTCCTTGGTAGTGAAGAGAGGAGAGAGTGAGAGAGATTAGAGGCTGGGAGGGAGTGAGCGGGAAATGGGAACACCCATACTTAACCCTTTGTTAAGCTAGTTACAGGTAGTATCACTGTAGGGATCCACTCACCAGGTGTCTACACTGAAAAGGTGTCAACACTGGCATCCAAACAAAGGAGAGGAATTACCTGTAGTTTTCAGAGTCAGTCTGCAGTTCAAGGCTACGGGTAATCCCAGCAACCCATCCAATCAACAGGGCTTCTGGTGTTCACACTGGAGACTAATTACCATGTCATTACAGGCTATGCAAGTAGGAAGGGGGGCAAAGTGGGTGCATCTGAGGGGGGGTTTTCTTAGGGCATGGGCAGATACTCGCTGACAGTTTGCATCCTGCTGGAAGTCTCAGTGATGGTAATTAGCTTAGGAGATAAGTGCTTTTTTAAGATTGCCTGCATGTGATTGTGCTTAAGCGTGGAAACATTGTGCATGCTTACAAGTTATCATGCACTTGATCTAAAAACCAACTGTCAGACTTGAACTGACATATGGCTGTGGAAATGAACAGGTCTTACAGCATTACTACTTTCAGTTGGCTGATAAAGTACAACTTAACTGAGATATGCGCTTTGCCAGCACACCCAAGAAACACCCACATTTTCTTTATCTCACCGGGATACAAAGCCTCTACCAGAAAATTTGTCTTTCCGTTGTGTAAAGATCTAATCTAGTGGTAGTGGACGGCAGATTTTTTTTATACCACTTAAAGAATTTTTAGAAAGTAGTAGATCCTAATAAAAGACAAACAAAATATCACTCCCACATTTCAACAACTTTCTCAGGCTGTTTGAAGCAGTTCACAAGCAAATAATCAGAATTGTGGTCTATGCAGATTGGATGAATCTAAAGAGTGAAAAGATTAATGACTACCACAGTCACCTTAAATGACCTTTGTGACTTGGAGTCAGTTCAGCAAGCCATTTGGAAAAATCCAGGACAAAGCAACTAACATATAAAATTACAAACTTGCAAGCAAAATATAGTTCATCAGGAGACATTTTGTCTTAATAAAACCATGCATCCAACATTTCATGTTATTTTTGCATCACTCATGACAGCATTTGGAGCCAAGATGATCTCCCATTTCAGTGAGTCATTTAAAATCCCACCTCTGTGTTGTGCAAACTGCCAGCATGTCACTAAAGGGACAGACCATAAATGAGAGCATAAAAATATCTTCAGCTGAAAAGTCAAACGGAAACCAGCTGAAAAGAATGTTATCCTCATATCTGCTATCGATATACACTTTATCAGTGTAGATAATGAAAAGTTTTTTATGTATCTCTCCAAATGCATGAATGGGAAATTGTGTCTTGGCCCAAATGCTGTAGCAGCTGGCTTGTACTGGGCTTGAGGCCTTCGTCTGGTACTCACCTCTCTAGTAACAGTCAGACAGAGGGATGTCTTCACAAGAGTAACGGGGTAAAAGTTAAAACTTGTCGGCTGGTTCACTCCCAAAATTTGCTGTTCACAAAGCCGTGAAGTTCTCCTCAGCTGCAAGAGAAAAGAAAAAAATGGGGGGGAGGAGGGAGGTAGTAATTGCGCGCCTTAAGAAACATCCTGCCATGTTGCATGCCAAGTCCCTCCCTGTTTCCTACAGACTGCTAAATCCACACTTGGTGCTCTGTTACTTTATGAATTACTACAATCTAATACATATTTGGACACTGTCCACTTTGATTCTAGTGTTTTACCCCAAGGGCATTTTGGAATATTCAAGGAGTGTCTCTAATGACATGTAAGCCTAAAGCTGAGAGATAAAAACTTAATTCTGCTAATAATACTCTGGCATACATTACAGAGGTTAGACTGTGGCCATGCAGCTGGTGTTGCCAATAAAATGTGTTGCTGTGGAAGGTTTCTTTTAATTTCTTGTCTGAGCTTCAGATTTGTGTCATCAGCTTACTACCATTGCCCTCTAGTGGGCATCAACACCAAGGTCACAGAAAAAAATCACAAAATTATAAACTTACTCAGTAAATATTGACATCTTTGACAATCAGAATTCATTAACTTTAACCACACATACACAGGCCACTTTCATACTTTATATACAGTATGAGATAATTATTTTCGTTATTGCTGAATCTTGAGATAACTTTCCCAATTTACTGATTATTCATGTAGTCTGTAAAAAAGGAGATGGTGGAAAATGCATAACACAATTCCCCAAGGAATGGTGACATGCTGGTTTTGTACAACCAAAAGTCCAAAACTTTAAGATAATTAAAATTAAATGAAACAGAGAGGTAGCAAATCCTCACATTTGAGAAGCTGGGGTCTGATGACACTTTTTGCAGTTTCACTTGAAAAATGACTAATCTATTGATTGCTTAATCATTTGAACTCCAACACCAAATAAAACCAAACTCAAAGGAATACAAAACTATTGTCTTTATTTCTGATCAAAGAAAAACAGTAAATCAACAGTAAAAAGTGTGAAAAGAAGACATATTTGTGCAGTAGTCCTACAGTTCTTGTTTGAGATAGTTTCACTGATGAGGAGAAACAAATTGTGGTCTACACAGTAAAAATGTCACTTCCCCTTGTCAACCCATGCAAAGAAATTACACCGAGCATCAGGGTTGGAGGCATGTCCCTGAGGACGAGCACACACAAAGAACTGTTTGCCCATGTTTGGCCCCTCCTTTTTTACGGTACGGAGCACACAAGGTTCCCCATGAACCTTACAGGAGGGAGGTGGGGGCGGTCCACGAAGCACTGACTTCCAAAAAGAAGATGCCCCATTCATGGCAGCTGATTGTGCGACAGCAGGCTGTAGGGTTAAATGTTTTGTCTTGATCTGTCTGTCATTTTCCTCTGTGTTGGTTCTGGTGCACAGCTGTGGTGAACCATCAAAGACAAGCTCATTATTTTCAGGCACAGTGCTTGTGACCGAGAACACATCCTCTCTTGTTGGGGATGCTTTTTGGGACTTTTGTGATGATGTAACTTCATCCAGGCTAAGTATTTTTTCACACTGCCTGACAGGGGTTTCAGTAGAGGGAACATTTGTGAGTTTGGGTTTGAAAAAGGAAAGAAGGCTTCCCTGTGGCTTTGACAAAGTCTTTGTTGTCTTAGTCTTTTTCCCCTTTGGGACAACAGAGTCTGATGTTACTAACCGCTTTTTACCAGAGATTTTTCCAGCTCCGAATGGGTTTAAATTCTCTCTCCTTTCCTCCTCTTCTTGAGATCCAGGTAATGCATCACTCTGCTCAGACTGACTTGATTTTTGGTCCATCTTAACAAGGAAGCAAGAGAGTTTCTGCTGCTTGCCAGCAAACTCTGGCAGGTAGCGGGTACAGAGGGGAGGAGGCTTGGAGCTGGGCAGGAGAGAGCACCTCAGTTGCCCCCACACAGGGCAGTGGTCTGACCCCTCCACCTCTGGCATGATATCAGCTGCAACAAACTGCTCCTTGACTAGCTGGCAATCAGCGAATATGTAATCAATGCGTGTGCCATAATTGGTTTGCCGGGCTCCAGTGAGAGTGGACCAGCATGTAAAGGCGTTGGTGCGAGTTGGGTGGAAATAGCGAAAGGTATCCACAAATTCTCCACCATGGTGGGGATCTGTTGAAGTTACTTCAGATTCTTCATCGAGTTCCTCCTCATTCTTTTCCTCTTCCTGTCTGACACCATGCAAAAAGCCATTCAGCCATTTCCTTCCAGGGTTTTCATCAAAATCAGCCTAATATTGAGAAAAACAAAGTAGGTAGAGTTTTATTACTATGACTATATATACACTCTGCGCATTTGGCAGAAATATAACACGGTCATTTTTATGCAATATTATATCTTTAGGAATAGTTTGACATTTTGGGAAACATGCTTGTTTGCTTCTGTGTTGAAATTGATACCATTGTCATGTCTGTTTATTACATATGAAACTACATACAGGAGACTGTTGGCTTAAATTTACATAAAGACCAGATGTAGGGGGAAACAGCCAGCCAGTATACATTGACACTTTCACTTCTGTACACACACCAGACATAACTTGCTTATTAGTGAGCTTTAGAGGTACTAGTGGGCAGAGTTTGTTACCTTTGGACAGAGTCGGCTAACCAGCTGTTGGCTTTAACTTCATATTTACTGTACAGAGACAAGAGTGGTATTAATCTGCTCATCTAACTCTCAGCAAAATATCAAATAAGCATATTTCCCAAAAGAAACATTCATATGACACTATTTTAACCTTTTACTTCTTTTACTTACGATATCATTGGGGTCACAGTGGTCTATTGGCCGATGAGACGTATTTACATCTCCTAAAACAATCAAATGGCTGAAAAAAATAACAGCAACAAATTTTAAAGTTAAAATGTCTGCGGCAAAAGCAGGATACACCTGTGCCTCATTGTAACAGTAATCTCTTTAATCAGCCAGCGTAACCTTTTCTCAACTCTCACCTCCCATCTTTCAGTAAAGCTTCAGCACGACTCTGAAGCAACTTGTAGAACTGTAGTTTGAACTGCTTTCGCTCTGGCTTTTCAGGGTCAGCCCGTGGACAGTATACATTGATGACCGTAAGAGTTCGCTCTCCGTCCTGACATCTGTGGGGCCAAAACAGTCAAAAAGAGACAGCTTAGAACTACTTTACAAATTGCTCTAAATTGATCAATGCATGGTATTCTAGTGCATAGATATTTTCTAAAATTATGTCAGTACTTGAACAGAGATAAATACCCAATACAGCACATTTAACATGCATCATCAATGACATCTCAAAAAAGAATATTTTCCTCTTACATGACTTTGTGCTGTGTGATCATGGCTCGTCCCTCATTGTCCAAAAGCTGCAGCTCCTCACTACTGAACTCAGTCTGGTCACCATAACATCCGACAGTCCCTTCATGGTTTGTCAGCAGACCTGTGAGACCTTCCTCAGCAGCAGATGGCGTGGCACTGTCTTTACAGTAAGTGGCAACCCCTGTGCACGTCAGGTATGGGAAGTGAATTAGTTAATATTGTGTTATGTGTCAGCAGTACTTATAAAGCAGGTGTAACACTGGGCAGCAGCATTAAGTGCAATCCTTTACAGCATTATGCTTTCTTGTCTGGGTAAACTAAATATAACTGGAAAGGGACATGGAGAAAAAAAGTGCAGACATGATTCAGGGGCATAAAATAAAATATTATGACAATGTAATGAACCTGAATAGCCGCTGCGTCCTCGACTGAAGCTGAAATAGGAGTTGTAGCCGTCAACAATGGCAGTTCTTTCATCAAGCAAATCTCCTGTGGGGGACAAAATTTGAGGTTAACTTTCATAACGGACGTCTGAATGTGGTGCTTTACCTGACAGCCCGCGTTTTCCAAAGTCCACAGCTCGCCACTTACTTGTCACTTTCGTCTCTTGAACACAAATAATATCTGCGTCCAGTGAATCCAGAGCCTTTTTAATGCCACCTCTGAAAGTCCTTATGCCATTTATGTTCCAGCTAACGATCCTCATTTTGTAAAACTGTAATTGTTTGACTGGAGACACTGCAGACAGCCAATGCGCACACCCGGAAGTAAAAAGGAAGACAACGAAGGTACGAGCGGAAGTGGAATTCTTCACTAATATTTTGATATTTCTCTCATATTTCGTGTTTGCCGATAAAATAAAATTGTTGTATTGATTACATTAATATTTGTTATTACAACGATTCACTAGAATTACATAAAATAAAGACATTTTCTCGGCGTGGTTGCATTGCCCCCTTGTCTGGCTAGAGGGGGTAATGGTGCCTCCACGGTTTCGGCGCGCTTTTGACACGAAGAACTCGCTGTGAAATGAGAGAGAGCCGGGTGGGAGGACGGGAAGCGGCCGGTCAGTAACGTGGGCTGGTACCTCTAGCTCCTATCGAGATTAGGAACCGTTGCCGCTGACAGCTCCCAGAGGAAGTACATAGTTAACGTTTGCTTGCAAGTGGCGAGCTCCGTCTTTGAATTAAAACCAGAGGGTGAGTAGCAATTTTGGCTATCGGTCGCTATGTAGCATCAGCTAATTAGCTTGTCTGACAGGATCCGGCTGACGTTATCAACGGAGTGTGTAATCGATGTTTGTTCTGCTAAGCCTGTGTAAATTTAGCTAATTACAAAGCTAAGAAGCAAGCTAGCTAAATTCCTCAACTCGACTTTGCCAGTAACGTTAGAATTGTGGTGTCATTTGCCTCCTAGAGAAGGCTAAAACTACTCTTGCTAGCTGTCCGGCCGTGTCCTGTTCCCAGTCTGGTGTCATCTTAGGTTTTGTATCCTCGTCAGGATAATTTCCACCCTCTGGGATAACGTTACCAGCTTACTTTGAACTAATATATAGACTGACAACATATTTACATGTAACACCGCCTTTCATTTACACCCATTGATGCTACAAAGAGCTAGTTTGTGGTTTAGGAGAAGCAGATGCTTACGGGATACATCGTTATTCACCGGACAACCGGGTGACTCGTGTTTCCATCTTCGGTCAAAGAAGAGAACATGAGGAAATGGGGGGAACATCGCCACACCCAGTCAACATGGGTGGTCAAAGTAATATTAATTCATACTGTTTCCACGGTTTCTTTAAGGAGTACACTTGGGGACACGGCACTTCAACCAGCTGTCATAAATCTGTAGCTAACATTAGCTAACGTTACAGCTGTAGGCTTATTCTGAAGAGATGTAATGTTGCTGATGTTGAATAGCAATAACGTTGATCAGTGATGTTTACAGATTAGCCTTGCTTCACAGTTTAGTCGTGTCAGCTAGTTAACTATGTGGAGTTAAGGATCATCAGTAATGACCTTTAAATGCCACGGGTTAATAAGTCCCTATTTTAAAAGGTACAAGTGGCAGCAATATGCCACATTGTTTGTTGTAACTGATAATATAACCAGAGTTGACATGAACTGTTATTCAACAGTAATACATATTTGCAAATGACAGAGGTTTGGTAATTTGTGCCTTCAACTTGAGTTGAAGGTAGAAATATTTTCCCACTCAATCAATTCCCATATTAACCTTGCCCTATGCAGTTTGCTCAATTAGTGTTATAATGTGATTTATTTAAAAAAAACCTCATTGTTTAAACTAGTTTGCATAATCATATTTGTGGTTTGCCTTTGTAGTGTGGAGTAATGAGAGAGGAGGAGTGAAGGAGGCAGGTGTCCCAGTAGAACATTGGCAGACGAGTGGGAGGCTGGGCCAGGATGCTTGAGGCGGATGCAGACCCAGCAGGTCAAGTGGTGGGGGGAGAAGCCGAGGCAGAGATGGGGAACAGAGACTTGAAGGCTGAGGTGGTGCGGCTGACTCTGGAGCTCCAGGAAGCCACAGAGGAGAAGCTACAGGCAGCTCGCTATGGTCTGGTGGTGCTGGAAGAAAGCGCTGCTCTCAAGATGAAACACAGGCAGCTGGAAGAGGAACATGAAGCTCTCAAAGGGGAGCTACAGCAGCTGAAAGAGGTAGGAACACCCAAGGCCTTCTAGTTATATTTATGCAATATTAAGTTTTGAAATTCTCATTCCCCCACCATTCCAAGTGTTATTTTCCAGTAACATACTACTGCTTTGTGACTTTTGTTTTTTACTGCATATATGTAAATACCCATTTCTAGAAATACCCATTGGTGTGCTCTTTATAACAGAAACAACCATTTCCTGAATTCAAATTGGTCAATGATGCTCTTTTGAAGACTAGTTGAAACTTGAGATTTTCTAATAAGGCCTGGTGACAGCTTTGATAGTTAATTTTCACAGAATGTTCTGAGATGTCACTCCACCTCTGTGTTGAAAGAAGACTGCAGTGGGAATGAACATAAGAATAGTTGCTATCTTTTTATATATGAGAAATATGCAAGCAAATGTAATATACTGGTACACCATTGCAGGATATTATAAACATGACACCGTGGAACAGTAACGTCATGCTTTTTTATTGTTTCTCCTGTGTTACCATTGTACAAAAATGGTATTGTAGAATTACCATTCTACCATTACCACATTTCACGTGACAGTGTTGTCAAAAAGTAAATGCTGTCAAAATTTAAATTTTCACAAAGACACAATCTCTCTATCGATGCTGCTCATTTGAATTTAACAGCTGAGGAGCTGCCTTGCAGTGTACCTAGTTGTCCTAAAAAGATACCATTGTTGTGCGGTGACCTATGACATGAATTTGATTGCTCATCCCTTCGCAGCTTTTTGTTAACTCTGATTTTCTCCTACCACAATAACAGTTCTGTTACAGCAGTCTCATATTATACTTTCAGTGAAGATGCTTGTGATTGCTGGCTGAGTCAGAGTAGCTCTCAGACGTCATGTGATGCTGATGGAGTCAGAGAGAGAAGACTGTTTAACAACCTCCACAGCCAATTAGTCAACATATCTGATGCCTTTTATGTATTACATTTTCTCTGTTCATCTTAAACTGATTTTGATACTTAACTGCATAGCATTAAGGATTGAATTAGGTTAGCGCTGGATAGTCAAGATAAAACGATTAGACCATTATGTCAAAGCTCAGATTATCATGTAATCCAGGCCTTTCACAGATGTATTGAAATTCTGACATATGCTTCTCATTGCCTTAATGTTCTAAACCAACTTTATGCTTCCCAGTGTTTTTTAAATTCTTTCTTTCTTTATAATTATTAACTATTTTGCAGTAAAATATACAACCACTTTTATGCACATCAACTGTGTATACAAGAGTAGTATATTTACTGACAATTACAGTAAGGTGCACATTGTGAAAATATTTATGTGAGATTCTTCTTCCCCATCCCTGCCCTCCTCCTGTCCATATGTCAAAGTGTCCTGGGGCAAGACACTGCTCCCCAGCCACTAAGAGTGTATAAGCCAGTGCATTCCTAATTGTTGGTCTCAAGCCCAGATAAATGGAGAAGGTTGCATCTGGAAGGGCATTCGGTATAAAAAGCCTACACCAAATCAAATTTGCAGATCTCTCCATGCCAGGTTGGGCAGGACCCGATCTGCCAGATCTGCTGTTCACCCCCAGTGTGGAGCAGCCTAAAGAAGAAGATTTCTATGAGATTCTTGTGCTCCTGCTTACAGTGACATAGCCCTGGATGACTGATTTGGAAGGGGTTAATATTGTTTCCTGATTGTAAACTTTGTCACATATACACCAGATGGGCCATGAAGGCATTCATTATTGCTGGAACAGACTTTTCATAAATGGTTTATGTAAGGAGGATAATCCCATAAAATTCAGTCCTATCATGTGGACAGATTTTTGGTTTTGCAATTGTTTCACCCACCTGTAAACTAACAGAGAAAAATGTTGAAAATCCTGCTTACAGGCAGTTGGATATTTAGCAATAAATATGTGCCAGAATAACACCAGAGTTGGTCCATCCTGATGTTTTATAACCACATATCAAGCAAAGCTCTTTATGCCTTAAGGGACGCAGTGGTACAGAATTTCAGCTGTTTTTTATAATCTGCATAAACCTCAGTTCTTGGCTGTTTACCCACCTAGGCTTTGGCAGGGTTTTAACAAAGTAGAGCAGACTCATGTGTTGTGAATTAGCATCATTATATAACCACACCACGATGTTCAGTTGAGCATGTTTAGTAGCATATTCAATTCATTGCACACCTGATTTGATATGTCTTTCATGAGATGTCATTGATGCATAATGGGTTAAGGTTACAGATCACAAGATAAGATATTCCTTTAATCATCCCTCAGTGGGGAAATTCACTTAATCCAACAGCAAAGACAATAGAGCAGTTAAATACTGCAGACAATAAAGAACATAAACAGAGAGGTACTAGTATTAACAAATGTACATGAGACTCTTTACAAATTTGCATGAGATATGTTAAAATGTGACCACATGTATACACTATTAACAGGAATACACTGTGGACAGGAGAATTAAATATAAAAAATGTTAAATATAAAAAAATATTGCAAATGGGATTGAAGAAATATTGCAAGCTGTGAAGAAATGCCTGCTATTATAGCGTTAAGTTTAATTTATTAGGCTCATTTTTATCACACTGGCTAGATACAAATATAATGTGAAACAGTGTGGAAGCTGCTGTTAAGGTATTTTGTTACCAAACCATAAAAGCTATTTCCTCACTGTGATCAAGTTTAAGGTGATGCGTGTCCGTGAACTCCACACAAAACACAAATGCATTTGCCTTTACCAGCACTGTAAATGTTCTTCCAATGTGCAAAATGCTGTTCTCGCAAGGTACTGTAAATGTTGCCCATCCCTTAACCCTTTTTGTTTGTGTGAAGGCATTTGCAGATTCCGTGAACAGCCAAAAGCGTGCAGCTGCTGATGGAGAGTGTCGGGAGGAGAGCTTGCTCCAGGAGACGGCAACGAAGGAGGCTGCCATGGCAACCCGCATCGAGGAAGTCCAGGCAGACCTCAAGCAAGCGCGCCTTGCTCTGAGCAATACCCACGCAGAGATCGATAGACTGGGTGTGTTCTCCGCCCAGTTAAAGAAGGTATGGAGACTCACTCAGTAACCTACATTCTGGTCTTACACTGCATAATATCAGTTCCTGTCTTGTCATGAACCTTTGAAAGTTGGAGGATATATTAGCTCTGTAGCCTCATTCCCAAAAGTAAAATTAATGCACATGAAATGAAATTGGTAATTGTGGATTTGACAGTGGGTTGTGTTCTGCAGGAGTGTGAGTGTCTGGAAGCAGAAAAGGGCCATCTGAGGGATGAGATGAAAGAATATAAAGTACGTGAGCTGCGCCAGTTGCAGGACAATGCCGAGCTTGAAGATGAGAACATATCTCTGCAAAAACAGGTGTCTGTGCTCAAGGAAAACCAGGTTGGTTATCACTAGAGCTACAACTTTACCAAATACATGAAAGTTCTACCTACTTACTGGCTGTAATTGTACGTGGATGGATAAAGACAAAAAAAATGTAGATATAAATGATGGATAACATTGAACATATCTAGAAATACACAAATGAAGTGGAAAAGTGATTGAAATGAAATCACGTTAATATGAACATTGCACCATACCATTGTTTTTTTTAGTTGTTTGCACAACTGCTTTGCATGCGCTTTCATTGCAACATTAAAATTAGAACATTTTCTAAACATAAGTATACCTTCCAAAGGGTTTACACGTCTCAAAACTTAGGTAGTATTTAGTATTCTTGTGGGTTGTTATATTCTGTTGTTATGTGAAACTGTCATTGTTTTGATTCCTGAAAGTGTGAGAGAAGTGTTTCCAAGAACAGATGCACTTTTTGTGTATGTTGCAGCTCTGCCAAGACAAACTGTCCATGACTAGTTCTAAATGTAGCAGAGGCTTGTTAGTGTTAGCATGAACTATTAGTTGACTTAGTGATAAAGACTTTGTCTGGCCTTTACAGTCCCTGATGTCCAAATTTTTTTTTTCTCTTTTTTTGTATTACATGAAAACCCTAAATCATATTAAGTACTATCAGTATTTTAGAGTTTTGATTACATGTTTAAGTTAAAAAATGGAAAAGTAACTAGATGAGTCAAGTGGATGGAAATATTTATCAAGAAAATATGTAGAATTCAATCTCTACATGTGCACAAGTAGAATTGGTGGTGAACATTAGCCTCTTCAAGCTATCACAGTGTGTGACTGTGACACTGTTGTGTTGTGAATGTGGTGCATACAACTACATAGAAAGGCCTGTTAAAACAGCCTTTCTTATCACATTACAGGTTGAATTTGAATCGATAAAGCTGGAGCTGACCCAGAAGAATGACGAGCAGGAGGAGCTGCGAGCTCAGCTTGACGAGGCAGCAAGGTTGAGGGAGATAGCAGAGAGGCAGCTGGATGAGGCCCTGGAAGCCCTGAAGGAGGAGAGGGAGCAGAAGAACAGTCTGCGAAGAGAACTCTCTGCCCTGACCCTTAACCCCTTTGATTCTGTGGGGAACCTGGAGCTCCACTTGGAGCAGTTGGATGACAGCCAGGAGGAGGGCCATGGGGCAGAGGGAGATGGTGAGGGGGAGGACCAGGACAGTGGCTTTAATAATGGTCCTGGGTCTGCTCCCAGTTCTGCTAACCCTCCTCACTTGGGGGGCTCCAAAAGTAATGGCCTCATCCATCGCTACTCCACTCCACGCAACAGTGACGTATTCCTGCGTGCTCCAGCCTCTGGCCTGGTGTCAGACCTGCTGAGTGAACTACACTTTTCAGACAGTCAGAAACTGAAACAGCAACTCCTACAGGTAGGCAACAGAAAAATATGTGTGTGTTCGTGAGAATTTGAGAATAGCTTGTATACCACTGTTAACACTATCTACTAACTACTAGGACTGTATACTGTATATTTAAAATTCTTTTGTGATTCGTTGAACTGCATTTGTATGTAGATGAAAGCATCTGTTCTAATGAGGCTAACTTAAAATAGTACCACTTTTTCATCAGATGAATTGTGAGTTTTTCATACAGGCTTGTTTGTGTGTCTCAGCTGTTAACAGGGAAGTCTGCTGCTTCCTGCTTTAGACCACATCCGCTATATGTTAGTGAAGGAGTGAGCCTTTCTGTATTAATAAGTACGACCTGGCACCACATTGCATCTACTTCACCAAGCAATTTAGTCAACTCCCACCTGACATAGTAATGCTTCACAAATAAAGGGTACTTAAGAAAATGAAGGATGTCTTGAATGGTCATCCCTCTCTGTCTGAGGGAAATATATTATTCATGATGCACTTAAATCGGGGGTTGGGTTAGCAAGCTCCAACACACCAGATGTTGGGAGTGGAGCTGAATGGGGTTAGCCACTATTCTACATAAAAAATGCATTAAGAGTAAAGGTGGCTGGGGGAGAAATTTGTGTTACAAAGAACTGTCCTTTTGTTTGATGAAATATAATCAACAGTCAACAATCAGTATTGGCCTCTTGGCCTGGTTAGAACTGAAATGGATGATAATTCAACTAATGGGAAGCTTTAAGTAATTTGAGAAAATGTAAGATGTATATGTTCATGCATCGCAAGTTTTTTTATCTTTTGTGTGTGTGTGTGTTTGTGTTTTTGTGTGTCTGTGTATACCCAGGCAGAACGAGAGAAATCCAGTCTGGTTAGCAAGGTAGAGGAACTGCAGATGCAGCTGGTAATGTCCAAACAGGCACTCAGTCAGCAAGAGGACAAGGTTGGATCTCTCACCCAACAGCTAGAAGCTGTGCAGAGCAGCCAGCAGCATAACCAGGATGCAGATGACAGGGGAGATGGTGAGACAGAGAATAGAGATGATGGGAATGCAGTCTTTGACTATGAGGTAGACACTAAGAGCAAGGAGGTGCTGGAGGCGCGCATGCGTTCAGCCAGCGAAGAGCTTCTGAAGCTGCGAGATGAACTGTCTCAGGCAGGAGCTCGTTATAACACTCTGGAGCAGCGATACAAGCAGGAGAAGGATCGTTGGAGGGCAGAGGCCCAGGAGCTGGCTGACAAGATCCGTCAATGCATCAAGTCCAGCAAGCAGGACCAGGAGCGCATCAGTGAGCTGGAGAAGGAGATTGGAGCCACCAGGAAAGTGGCAATCGATTCAGAAGGGCACTTGAGCGTTGCCCAGGAAGAGCTGCTGGCCTTCTCCGAGGAGCTGTCCAACCTCTATCACCATATCTGTGTGTGCAACAACCTGACACCTAAACGAGTCACCCTAGACTATTACCGTGATGGTGCCAGGGCAAGTGGTGGAGGAGGTAGTGCACGAAGATCACACTACGTCTACTCCCAGCACAACTCCCAGAAGAAGCCACGAGCCAATGACATGTTTATCTCCAAAGCTTCAGCATTACAGTTCATGGGGGAGGTGGACAGTGCAGGAGCCAGTGCAGACACTCCTAACTGCCCTGGATCCCCCACCCTGGATTTCAGGGACCCTTCCAATGTCCGCAACTTAGTGGCAGTCATCCGTTGCCAGATCAAACACCTCCGGGTAAGACAGCACTGCTTATTACATACAGCATTCATTACAGAGCTACTCAACTAGTACGTGACTATTTGTGAACTGGTATAACAGGTATAAATTCTTTCACTCTTTCATTGTGGCTCCATCACTGAAAGCCAGCGTTTTGTTGTGGTTGCAGGCCTTTCTTCCAACACAAATTATTTGCTGAACCTAATGCTCAGCTCAGACAGTTAAATGTAGTTGAGTAGCTCCTGTGTCTATTCAAATCCAACACCTCATGTGGGCCTTGTCACGTGTGTTTGGGTTTGAATGGATTAGATTATCAGGAGTCAATGTTGAGTTGTGGCTTCCACTGCAGGGAATCCTTTAGAAAACATTAGTGTCAAAACACTGGGAACTTAAAACACATATAGTTTCTCTTTTAATTTAATAATTGGTGTATAATAATATTGTCAAGAAATCTGAGATTAATTGAAACATTTTTAACAGTTTGTTTGGTTTTGGCCATTGTTGATCATGTGATATTTGGAGATATTGTATAGTAAAAAAGAAACACTCCAATACTATAAGACAAAGTATTTTTCCATACTGAAAGTTAAAGTTTAAGTCAGTGGGGAACTCATCGTTATTGTTCATGTGTTTTCTCAGGTGGCAGTGGACCTCTGTCGTCAGAGGGGCGCAATGCCTTACTCAGGGTTGAGCAGCAGCGGAGAGTCAGAGCGGGATGCTGAAAGTCTCTTAGAAGAAGTGCTGAAACTCAAGTCCCTTCTCAGCACCAAGAGAGAACAAATCGCTACCCTCAGGACTGTCCTCAAGGCTAATAAACAGGTTGGTCACAGCACGCACTGGCTACACTGCAATGTTCCCTTTTGATCTTTGCACTGTTTTTGAACAGTTTTAGTCTAGTAACAGGCTGGTATTCCATTTTAGTGTATTGCTCTAAATACACCTGACCTGTGAGGGACTTTCCTTAACATTTCATTTTCTATTGCTGTACTCAATTGTGATTTTTTTTTTGTTGCCTGTCATTAAAAATAATAGGATTGGGCGATATGGCCCTAAAATATTATCACGATATTTGATATTTCTGTAATAATAATATACCTGATGATTTGACAAAATACTTAGTACAGATTGAAGATTTGGTGATGCTATGCTGAGCCAGTATACTTTGTCTGCTTGGTTTGGAACTCACAATAGCTGTTGAGCTCTCCTCACAGGATTTTTGGCTCCCATTCTACCGGTTGCTTCTGCTTGAGGTGGTAAAATAAGTGTGTTGGATTGCCTCCTTTTGTTGTTACAGTCTTCTTGCAGTTCTTACATATTACCATGGTTTGTTGTATCTCTAATCCTTTGTAACCAAACCACTTTCACACTACTGAAGTCGCTCCAATTTTGAAACTTACTCCTTCACCATGGAGCCGTTAGCAGTGTGACTTTTGTTGTGCATAACAGTGGTTGACATTTTTTTATTGTATTAAAAATTATACTGATATCATTGTGAACGATATCATATGGCGCACCCCTAAAAAGGAGCTATCCCGTATTTGGCTGTTTTGGCTTACTTTGGGAGGCAACACAATTTCTTTGCATGTACAAAAAAGGGAACAGCTATAAAGAGATTGTCTGTTGTGAAATGTAGTCTTTCTTCTGGTGCCAATATTTTTTACCTGTTCTGGATAAAGACCAGACCAAATTTGGCATTTAATATTAAATTGATAAGGTTTCTGATAAGGTAAGAGAGAAAGCCTTCGCTATTATCCAGGCATAATCTTGACATAGGCTGTATGGTTGACCTGTGTCATCAGTGTCTTGTCTAGACAGTCACTTGGGCTCACATGGTCTTGCACCTGGACTACAGTGTGATGCTGCACTCTTCAGAACTTGAACTCTCTTTCCCCTCCCCTTTCCTGTGCCTCAAGCTCTGCATGACCTGCTTCTGTCATTCCCCTTAGCTGTCACTCTCCCTTTCACACACGCACACGCACACGCACACGTACACGTACACACAAACACTCAAGGTAATCTGTTTGACTGGGCCATGCTGCTCACATACAGTGGTTTGCCTTTTCAAGTCAAATTCTAGGACAGTGTTGGCTACCTCCAGTTGCTCCTATTTACACATGAGACTTTTGCTTTGATGATTGCATTCAAGTCACATGAAAGGGACCAATTGGGTGTAGATCTGCTGAGTGTCCTTTGACAGAAAACCTTTTTGTTTTTATTCTGTCTTGGTTATCATAGCAATGTTTTTTTTTATTGACCTTCCTATTGACCTTGCTCTTGTACTTGAATGGAGGACATGTACTTGAATGGAACAGGAATAAAGGGACATAATAATAACCTATTTGATTACAGAAGCAGAAGTAATCAGAATCAGGATCAGTTTTATTGGCCAGGTATGCATACACATACAAGGAATTTGAACATAGGCATTTTTCCTAAAACAGTTTGAAAAAAGAGTTTGATGGTGTGTTAACCATCAGTTTCACTAAAAGAAAAGCCCCAGAAGACCATTTAAAAACACTTGTTGTTCTGAAAGTATTTCCAAAATCCCCAAAGACTCTTCTAACCATTTGGATGAAAAGATTTCCATTTGCTGAACTATAAAAATACTCTTAACCTGTTTCTCAAGTTGAGACCTTTTCTGAATCAATACAAAGATGGCAGCCTGCCAACCTTAATAGTTTAATTATCTTTTAGAGAGTTTGATGGTGTGTCAAATCATACATGGTAATATGCATTTTAACACCCCTGTTTGAAATGGGAAAGATTGTGCTACTGTAGCATATGATGGTGCCATTGTCTTTTTTTGTCAATGTAGACTGCAGAGTTGGCCTTGTCCAACTTGAAAACCAAGTATGAGACAGAGAAGAGCATGGTGTCAGAGACCATGATGAAACTGCGGAACGAGCTCAAAGCCTTGAAGGAGGATGCTGCCACCTTCTCTTCACTCAGAGTCATGTTTGCCAGTCGGTAAGATTTCCTTTTTATGTATCAGAAAAAACTTTATATTGTTTATTTTTTCCTGTGACAAAGTAGATTTTCGATTACTCCGAAATGTCTTTTAACTAACACGTTTATTAGGTCTGATTGTCTTGTCTTTGGCCCTTTGCTAGTGTTGTTCATGCTTAGTAATGGTGCTCTTGTTGTGGTGCAGCTCCACTCGTGTAATAAGCTTACCATGCTTATTACGCCTGTGGACAATCCACTGGTTCATGTGAAGATTATGAACCACATGCTCTGCCCTGTGCCGACGGGGGAGGAGGCAAGGACAGATTTGTCCCATCAAGCCAGGTCACCTTAGAGAAGGAGAAGTCTATTGTTGACAGAAGACGGGTGGGGCTTTAGATAGGATGAGAAGGTGCTGTCAAGGGTTAAACTTACAGACCACAAAACTTCATTCACACATCACTAACCTCTTCTGAGAATCTGTTGGCATGCATTGGCTTAATGAGTGAACTAATGTTTTTTTTTTTCCTCTGCCATTTTCTGTTTTTGTAATGGACAACAGAATTTTTTTCATCATTATTTGTTATGAACTGTAAGAGAAGCTCCTTGAACAAGCATTATCTGTCTGGGCCCTCTCCAGACAGTTATGAGCTGGCATTTGATTATCCTTAAGAAGGATTGGAGAACAGACAGTGCTCAAGGACTGCTACTGTCTGTTGCAGCAGGCTAAAGGTTACAGCTTTAAAAGATCTTCTTGCTTATAATTAAGTTTTGTGGTGCCATCGTGTGGATAGCTGGGGTGACTGCATTTCTGCATATGTTTCTATATGATGATTCACATGCATCACTCTTTTCTTTCTCTCAAATAAATTAGTGGTAGTTGAGCAACATAAAATTAATTATATGCTCATATACCTATATTATTTAACAAGCACAATTTATTTGGGCACCAGCTGCTCATAAGTTGAGAATACAACATATCAATCAAAAAAACATAACCAGTGTGAAGATGTCACAGTGGACTTTTGTAACTTATGATGGTTTAATTCATTAATTAAAAAATCTGCTAGATTGATCTATAATACAAATAATCTTTTGCCTTGTTTTGTCACAGCTGGTGTTGAAAGTTTGCATGTCTGTTGTTTGTCCTTGGCTTCGCACTGTAATCTTTTCTTGCCTGCTTGTGCATGTTGCATCTCTTCATTGTGTCTGCATCTCTCAGGTGTGACCAGTATGTCACCCAGTTGGATGAGATGCAGAGGCAGCTGGCAGCAGCCGAGGATGAGAAGAAGACACTGAATTCACTGTTGCGTATGGCCATACAGCAGAAACTGGCTCTTACTCAGCGTTTGGAGGACCTGGAGGCCCCTCTGTCGCCCCACAGCTTGAACAGCAGCCCCCGCCGCTCCCGGGCCAAAGAGCTGGCCACCAAGTCAGGCCGGGCTCCGCGGAGCCCCCGAAGCAGTCCTGCACGCCCCCCAATGAGGAGCAGTCCACGGGCTAGCCCGGTTCTCGGCAGCAGCGTTCCTGCCATGGCCACGCACCACCTGCGAAGTCTAACCCGAAGCCTCCACACGAGCCCTGTAAGAACCCCTCACTCTCTTTGTCCTGACAACCCCACCCAGACAAACAGCCGGTCTAGCAGAGGCAAGGGTCTCCAACGAGACACTACCTTCATTAGAAGCCATAGTGTCAGTGATGTCTTTAACGCAAAGTTGAGTCCTGGCTGCTCTCCAACACGTAAAGGCTCCAACAGTTCTGTAAACAGTGAGTTAATGGTCAAAACACAAGTTAGTGAAAGAGAAAGTTTGTCAGGCCGGAGAGCTTCTGTCCCTGCACGCCAGGACACCTTCATTAAAACTTGTGTTGTACCTGCTTCTTCCACCAGGCTAAAGTCTTCTTTGTTTTCTTCATCGATAGATAATCTAACCTCTTCTGAAGCTTTGTGTGTGTATTCTAACACATCTGAAGCATGGGGTGAAAGTAAACAAAAGCCTGATCTAAAACCAAACATAGATACTTCTGTAAGAAGAAAACAGTTCAGTCACAGGTCTAATTCTCTACAAGCAGCAACTTCATGCCGTAACACATTTCAGTCAGACGGCTCGGCTTCTCAGCTGAATGCTAAATCTTCAGGGGCCCTGTCAACCACATCTCTCTCTGGTCACAATCCACCTGGAAAGACCAGGATGACTGGGGTCTGTAGAGAGTCCAGGCATAGAACATCCACCTCCACAAGTAGAACTACTGAGGAATCACACATTAATGTCAGTAAGAGTTCTGGTAATAAACCTCAGGGCACACCTGCCAGGGCCCGGAGCTCACACTCAAAGGCATCTCGTAGGCGATGAGATAAAGTAGCCAGCAGATTTATTTTATATTCTAAAGTACTTTATGATATAAAATAATAATTAAGCAATCTGTAATATTTGGAACAATCGTGGTTTTGCACAGATTTTTTTAGAACTACTGCTTACTGGGGTTTGAATTCTTTGCTTTTACACATCTCACCTTCACTAATAGCTGTTGGGAGCCCCTAATTTGCTGATTACTATCAGGGCAGCCCACATGTTTTGGAGTGTTTTGGAGGGCCAAAACTGAAGGTTCATGTTGAGCCATGGGACAAAAGCAAAAACCTGTTGTATCATATTGTTAAAATGCTAAATGCTACTGGGATTACAAGTTCTGTCACTTGTAATAATGTCACTCTGCCTCCATGTTCAGATTATGAAAAATAAGTGACGATATTATATTAATTGATACTTATTTTGAGAGCATTTTACATTACAAATAAATAAAAGCACATTAACCGCTTTTTATATTATAATTTTTTTTAATTTTTTTTTTGCTAAAACATCTGGTGGGCAAAATCAAAACTTGTGTTTCACCCACTGGCCCTACATCGGGCAGCCATGCTTTATATGTTGTATTGATCTGTTTATCCTTATGCCCTCACCTTCTTCACCTAATTTTTTTTCAGTTGAACTAAATCTGTGTTTTGTCTCTGTCTCACCCTGTCTCTGTAGCGCTGAAACACTCCTTCCATTACTCCCAACTCCCTTTTCTCCATAAGGACCTGTCTTCATGTTGACTCCCTGGCTCCCACCTCCTTTCCTGACTCAAGACATCCTGTCCATCCCAGATATGAAGCAACATTCCCCACTCTACCCACCAGAACCATGGATTCAAAAAAACTTAAAAAAAAAAAATATATATATATATATATAAATATCTCTCATCCCACCCTCTTGGTTTTTCTGCTTGGAGTGGAGAAATCTGCATGCAGCCTGAAGAAGGATGAAGAGACAAATGTGCTGCTCATTGCTCTGTGAAGTCATTGATTGTGTCTTGTCCCCAGTGGATCCAATTCCATCTGGTCTTGTTCAAGGCTGTGTGTTGTGGTGAACCATTGACAGTGTTTATTCCAGAATGAGAGACTTTTCATGTGCAGTATTTACTGTCCTCAGACTTTTATTCAAGGCTATGATCTGTTTTAAGGCTGTATGTCTCTACACTCTTGCCTTTTGTCTGGCACCCTGGTCAGGCCTGTCTGGCGTCTTTTAGTGTCTGTAAGCCATTAGATCATGTGTGATAGCTCTCCCAGGTAGTTGTTTGTATAGAACAATGCAGCCTTACCAACAATTGCTATCCTACAAGTAGTGAGCTTGCTGTTGTCTTGAGGTTACTCCCTTTTACTGATGGTACAGATTCCCTTTTTATCCTGTAACATGTCTGGCTCTTTGGCTCTTGCCAAGGCCACACCCTTTAACTAGAGGTCAGTAAACATGTCATTTCATTGATGGAAATAGATCAGCCATAAGTTCACCACCTCAGGTCAAACACACAGTAATCAAATACAAGATTTGGGAGATCTTTAGTGTGCATCTTACTTTGCAAACTATGCAGACCAAGTCAGGACAGTGCCTATATACTTCCTGCTGTTCTTTAGGATCAGGGTGGGTTCTGGAACTTACTTCACTTTCCGTTAACAGTGGCAGCCTGCAGCTATTTTGCAACAGCCATTTGGCATCTCTTACAGTAAGCAGCTTTTGGAAGTCATCTGGGGGTGCTAAGTGACACAAGCGCAAGCCTCCCGTTGGCTTAGCTGTTTGGCCTGTAGGTTTTAATAGACACTGTCTCACATCATTCAATAATTCAAGTGGCTTGGTTTACCTAAAACTAATACTAACATGCTGGGCCATGCTTGTTTCTCTTGATTACATAGTCATAATAACAGTTTCCATTCAGCTGCTGCTTTTTCTCACTCCTTTGAACAGCTAAGCAACAATACTCATGTTTTTGTATTTCATCATTTAAATTTCACCATGCTTTTGTGTGCTACCAAAGTAAGCATGTTGTAATGAACTAGTGTTACCCACAGCAGGCTAGTTTTCCTCTCCTGTGGCTAAAGCATCCATTGTTTTCAGTTAGGAATGCTAATAGTTTGAACAGGCTGCTGTTAGGGTTGCTGCTTGTAGAAAAATGAAATAATAATATTGTCCTATGATTTTAAAAGCATTAACAGTGCTTTTTAGCTGGCAGCACATTATGACTTAAAACAAAGAATAAATACATATTGTAAAACAAAAACATTTCGAAGTGAGACATAACTCCAACAAGACATAGTTTCTCTAGTTGGAGCTCCACATGCAGGGGCCTAGATTACAAGGAAAAGACCCAAAGAAAAAAATATGAATATGTATCTGTTGATACATATTCTTTGATTTGAGGACAGCAGCGCATATGTTAACATAGGCACTGTAACAGGCCTGTCTAATTCAATGCGGTTTAAATTCAGATTGAATCGACCTGTTGAGCCCAATCATGATCTTTCAGACCACAAATGGCTGTTTAAAAAAATGAGAACTGAATGCAAGAAAATGTTGACATTGTTTTTTTTTTTTAACCTCGACTGTCTTGTGGTTTATTAGCAAAGGCCACATCCTGCTGATTGATTTTTATTTTTAGTGCCTTGGTTTTGATCTTGTCTGTTGTTTTTAGACTACATCACATTTTCTAACTAGAGGCTACTATTCAACACTGTAGTTGTGATGTTTTTGAAGGTATGTCTTACTTTTGAGAAAACTCATTGAGTAGTTTTAGCACTGAAGAAAGTGATATCTCATTTTGCTAAAATATTTTCACTTTTTAGCTCTAATCATGTTCTAATAATCTCATTAGTATTTGCTAATGAATACTTGACATTAGCTTCCACTGAAACTAATGGTTATTATCTATATTTTAGAGAACTGTTACCATGACAAAAGCTACTGTATAAAGATTATGAATGCAAGAAATTAAGAACATAATGTATCAAAAACATAATAGATTGAATGTTACAATAAGGTTTTGAAAGTGATAATAAACGTTTAGCCAGGGGAGCTGGTTGACTATTCATGAACTCTGCAAAAAAGTGGAAATGCTTTAACATTATGTCATATTGCTTTGAAGGTTGTAAATGGATTTCTTAATCTATTTAATTCACTCTGTGCAGATGTGTGTTTAATTTAATTACCATTGTTGTATAATATTTTAACTGTATTTATGTGGTCGGCATTCTGTGTAAATTGTTCATGAGGATGACATGCACACACTCCACATAACACATTTGATGGTCCTCAACTTTTTATGTGTATGCAAGTTCCTTTCATTGACCTGTGAACCACTTTTGTCATGAAGAATAAAAACAAGCCAACACTGTATATTAATGTGGTCATTTGAATTCAAATACAGTATTAGTCATGTAACAGCAAATACAGAAATGTTTTCACTTTATTAATTGGGATGATACAAAAAGGTACTATTGTTTTAGGGTAAAGTTTCTTCTAAATACACGGGGTCTGTTTATGGTATATGATAGTAAGCACTCATTCTAAAATCTTAATGGATTTTTTTTATTCCGTGCTGGGAGGAAATTGAGTAAACATAGACCAGTTGTCCGGACCTGATTAATCTTGTTCAAATGTTCCTCTGTGAAAAACGGTATCATACTTATCAAGCTTATACAGTTCACTCAAAGCAAAACCTCTAGTCTTAAACATTTACAATAAAGATTAAAGTCCAAAATGAATTACTCAAAACTGCTTCAAGACACCAGACTATCAAGTTTCTTAATCTGTTCTGTGAACGTGGAGCAGCATATTTTAAAGCAAACTTTCCAATTTAGTGGTGAAACTTGTGTGTCAGGCCGGCCTGCAGAACATGTTTGACAAGCACCAGATCTCCTTGTGAGAAGTCAAGATAAATAAAACAGTCTTCTATTTAGAAAACCTTTATAAGCAAACAAGAGGCAATGATACATAGGTTCTTACACAGAACAAAGGCTAGGCCGCATTTTCATCAAAAGTGAGCGTGAGAAATGAGAGTTTCAGGTTATGAATCGAAAAGTACAGATAAGTTAGAATAGAATATTATACCATAGAATAGTATTTATTTACTATACTATGCACTTTATAAGAGCAATTAAATGCAAAAGTACAAGCAGCTATAGCTGTAATAGCCGATGAGTCAGCAAGTCTGGTATATACAACATCCACCAGACTATTATACATATACTTTAATATGATTCAGTAATGATATTTAGTGTTTGTATTAACATAGAAATATAATATAGTATACAACGTAATAAGACAACATAACATGTTGACATAATATAGTTCAGTATATTAGAGTAACAACTGTACTCAAAGTACTTTCTACTTTTTAACTTCTGCTCCACTACATTTATCTTACAGCTTTAGTTACTAGTTACTTTCCAAATTAAGATTTTGCACACAAAGATACAAACCAGCAGGTGTAGCACGTCTCTGAAGAATGGAGTTATTCTTCTACTTAGTCAGGGTGGAGTCAATTCGATGCAAGTGTCCAACTCCAGAGTAAGAAAAACATCCAGAGACTAGAATATTCCCACCACCATGTTTCACTGTCTCATACACTGCAGTATCATTCTCTCTCCTGTTTGCCTCCTTACATTCTTCCTTCTGTTACAGTCATTAATTTCAATCTCATCTGTGGAATGCTGGCATTTCTTAGCCCATCCCACCTGTTTGCCTTGTTTCCCCTCCTGAGAAAAGGTATAGAAAATGCTACTTTTCCTCTGAGACCACAACAAGACAACCTTCTTTTGACAGTACTTTTGCAGATTAAAGTCTTGTGCTCTTTATTTAGCAAATACTATATCTTCAATGAAGTTGATTTTGTATCTCTCAGGGAACTAAGTTTGATACATTGATGTTCTGATGGTTTGGTCACTTTTTGTCTCCCTGGTCATAGCTGATCCTTTTTAGGCAAAGCATTTAAGTTCCATGCACCTATAGAGTACCATGATTTGACACTGAGAAAACCCATCTTTGCATAGAATAACAATTTGGCTTCTGACACTGTCACATCTGATGCCATGTTTCTTAGTAAGCAATGACCTGCTGGAAACTTGAGGCACAGTCATATTTATAGCAGGTGAACACAGGCTGGAAGTTGAGTTAGAGCTTCTGATGAGCAGATAACTAAGCTAACTAAGTAATCGAAACTAAACTAAAGTAAAAACAAATTATGTTAAGATGTTCTCCTTCATTGTACAAAGGAGGCTCCTAAATGCATTTCGAAACTGAACACATTAAAACACTCTTGTCCCCATGTGAATTAGTTTGTTATGACTAATGACGCAGCCAGATATAGGGCTGTGATTGGCTGCATGGAGAACAGACCCGCCCCTCTTTACCAAGGGGCGGTGTTACATTCAAGTCTGGAAATGTTTTTATGTTTCGCCAGCAGATTTTGGATTTGACCGCATTCATCTGTAAAAATGTCTTTAAAGACAGTGGGGACAGCCTTATCCCGCACACTATGGACGAGAGGAAACAAAACCCCTCCTCTTGTGCGATCGAACAAAATGAACAGATTTTGTACAACGTGCAAAGTGTCTGCAGACAGAAAGCAGAAAGCACAGGAGCAAAGTAGCGGGTCGAGCTCGGACAGGCCTGGGGACGAGGCGCCTTCATCGGGCGAGCCGCCTCACGGATGCACCGCTGGAGACAAGAAGAGACCCAAGGAGCCAGCGGGAGCTCCCGGTGTTAATGGAGTGAGGAGGCGGTCATACACCTCCAGCACAGCTCCGGTGGACCAGAAGTCCTACCTGTGGGCTCGGTACAATGAGACAAAAAGGCTGGTGCACGGTAAGATTAGTGTCCCCCCTGTTTGTCCCCCTGTTTGTCCCCTCTGTCTCATCCACGTCGACATTTTGTTCAGGCTCCGGTTTATGTTTATCCGCTTTTCGAGCAGCCAAATCGGACAGATGACACATTAATGTTGATGGTTCCTAAAAACACATTTTAATAAACAAACTAATAAACAAAAGTCAATAACAAGTCAAGTTCATTTGTTTACCCTTTAAAACTTAAAAGCCAGCAAAAGCATTAGCTTAAAACTAGCTTACACTTTCAAATGCTAGCGAGCTAACAGTGACAAAATAGTTGCTTAGGCTTGGAAATACCAGTAATAGCTCCAATATGTCAGTGAGTGTGAAGTCATCATATTGACAGAAAGTTAGTTGTTTGGACACAACAGTTAGTTTTGACGGAGTTTCCGGCGTTTCCTCAAACTTCAAAAGTTGAAGATTCATGATTACATGAAATTCAGTGGATTCAGTTTGCTCACCTAACACATAATATTGAGGAACTGTTATCAAAATATTTGCCTTTCTGAGTTGTTGTCATTCTGTCCATATGCTAGTGTGTGCTAGGGAAAGAAGTTTTAAGATGCTTACAAGCAAATAAATGACAATACTTCTCAAGGAAAATGTGCTTTAAGTATCAACAGTAAAAGTACTCATTATGCATTATTATTTTTGATGTATTAACATGTAAACATTTTTTTTGCAGCTTGTCAAGATGAAGATGAATTTTAAATGCTTTGCATACTGTTTGATTATTTAATTTATAACTTCTATCGTGCATCACACTTTATTGACCGTTTTATTGAACTATCATTAGTTTTTTAATCTAAAACATTAATCTATATACTTGTATAACTACTTTGTAGCTGTCATAAATGTGGAGTAAAAAGTACAATATTTGCCTCTGCGATGTAGTGGAGTAGAAGTATAAAGTAGCATAAAATTGAAATACTCGAGTAAAATATGTATAGAAGATTTTAAAAATTAAGAAATAGTGGCATTTACAGTTGTAGAGTGCCTGGAGGGAAACCAGCCTCAGGGTTGGTTCATGCATGTCTGCTGGCCAGCTGGAACCCTCAGTGAACTGTCCCAGGACAGACGGCCATGGCCCACTTTCCCCTATAGACCAACAGTGACATAGCCCTGTGCTCATATTCCAGCCAGGGTATTAGAGGCTGTCTCAGGAACAGATTGTAAACCGTTTGTTTAATCTGTGCCCATGTGTAAGCTGCATGACCGCTGTACTTATCAAAACAGCATTCAGCAAAACTAATAAGGTAGATAATGAAAAGAAACTCTATTACAAGAGGTAATGACTGTTATGCTCCCATTTAGTGATGAATTCAATTACATACTCTTGATTTAGCAGTAAAAGCTGCTCTTTTTGGATTGACTAAATTGAAGAGTCAGTTGATATTCTGGAAGCATACATTACGCAACCTCTGATGAGCTTGTCAGCCTCACCAGATTGAAAACAGCAATGGAATTACTACTTCCCTCTGCAGAAGTGTATAATCAGCAGGTTTCATAATAAAGAGGATAGTACAGATTTGTTTTTACATTAAAATAGGAATCTGACATTGTGAATGGCTTAATCCTGCAATCCCTCAAATGAAAACGGTTTTGTTCCTTTATCTTGCTTTGTTATTGACGTTTGTCTGATTTGAGCTGCATGTGACTCGTTTCATTTGAATGAGAGTTTCCCATCTGCTCTCAGACCTGATTCCACCAGGTGCGTGTAACCTCCTCAACCCCTCCACCATCTACGCCAACAATGAGGTCAGCCTGGCTGAAGTGGACATCTATGGCTTTGACTATGACTACACGCTGGCTCTGTACTCAAATGCACTCAACACAATGATCTACAATACAGCAAGACGCTTCCTAATTGAACACTTTAAGGTGTGTTTAACTGTAGTTGCATTAATTATATTGGCATTGGCATTAAAACTTTTGGATTAACGTTGATTTATCCATTTTGTCCTCCTGCTTGTCAGTATCCTGAAGACATCTCCAAATATGATTACATTCCCAACTTTGCTGCTCGGGGTCTTCACTATGACATCCAAAAGGTAAAGTCTTTTAAATCACAAACGTCCCATTGCAGGAAGAGAAATATTTAAATTTACACATATAGATAAATACAAGTGAAATTCTCCTCCCCCTCTGTAGGGTCTTCTGCTGAAGATAGATGCCTTCCATTACATTCAGCCAGGAACAGTGTATCGGTAAGAGGTTGATGCTGTCCTGAGTCTATGTTGCAAAATACAGGCAACACATTTAGGCAATACTGAAATGCACTTTATTGAACAATCATGAGCATCATTTTCAACTGATTTTGATCCATATATGCCACATTGTTTTTTTACAGCCCTGTTTCCCAAAAAGTTGGGACACTGTGTAAAACATGAAGAAAACAGAATGTGATAATTTACTAATCCTTTTTGGCATATGCTCAATAGACAGTAAACAGATAATAAACAATAAACAGTACAAAGACAATATATTTAATGTTTGAGTTCATCAGCTTCATTGGTTTTAGTAAATATATGCTTATTTTGAATTTGATGCCAACAACAGGTTTCAGCAACAAAAGACTGAAAGTTGTGGAATGATTCAAAAACACCTGTTTGGAACATTCCACAGGTAAACAGGTTGGTAACTGGTGATAAAGTATCATGAATGCGTATGAAAGGTTCATCCTGGAAAGGTGTTCACCAGCAAGAGCGGAGAGAGGTTCACCACTTTATGAAACACATGATCGTATAAAGGATATTACTACATGGGCTCAGGAACACTTTGTTTGTTTGTTTGCAAATGATCCCTTTTTTATTTACGTTTTACACAGTGTCCCAAATTCTTTGGAGTCAGGGTTGTTGTAGTTTTTTTATCTACATCTCTGGTACTCAAGTTTAAATCGTCAGTTTGTACTGTCTGATAATGTTGTATGTGTTTTCAAGTGCTAACGAATTTATTTATATTTGATGTTCCCAGGGGACTGAGCCCAGTACCAGATGAGGAGGTCCGTCAGCTTTATGGGGGAACTTACCATGTCCCCCTGCAGCAAGACAGTGGCTTCTATGGAAAGGTGAGGAGGATTCTAGTACTTGAGACAGTTTGGTGGATAGAGCTGAGACATGTATTACAGTTATTGCATTTGTTATTCAGATGTTTTATGAATGTTTCTTCTCTGGAAAACATTTTCGGTTCGCCACAGATGGTAAAGCTCTTCTTAACTTTCAAATCAATTTTATTTATATAGTGCAAATCACAGCAGAGGTTAGCTCAGGGCACTTTTCATATAGAGCAGGTCTAGAACATACTCCTTAGCTTTTTAGGCTCAACACATCCGTTATAATCTCATCCTGCCACTCTCAAAAGATGGATGTAGTTCAGGATTAAATCTGTGACTGTCCACAGATATTTCAAGTGTCTGGCTTTGCGTGGCTTTACTATTACATAAGTCCCGATGTTGAATTTCGTAATCACATTTGTTCCATTGTCGTCATACATCAGCTGGAATGCAGTGTTCCAGTCCCTAAATAAACTGACCAAAAGAACTCTGTGTCCAACAAAATAATTTGTTTTTGTTAGGCTGTTTTAGAAGTTGTGCTCAATCAGTCATGAAGAGTAGAAATCTCTATTGAGTCTGACAGTCACAAATGTTAATCTGACCTGTTTGCTAATTAGGAGCAATTTGGACCCTGATGTTTAAAATCAGGCTTTCAGTTCATCAGATCTTTGAAGTGCTTTCCTGCAGCAGGAACTATGCCTCTCTATCTTCTAATTCTCCTTGAAACAGTCCTATCAAAATAGTTGTAGTGTGGCTCTAATCTCATTTAGGGACTTGGCTCTGTTTTCAGGGTAGCCTCTTAGTGAGTAGTGGTTTTAGTGAAAATGGTCATTCAAAAGACCATGAAGGTACAATGTTAATTGTACAAGTTCACATTTACTGCATCCTTCCTAACTCGGGAGGAGTAAATATCAAGCATTAAAATGTTTTTTCTGTCACAGGGTCCAAAGGTGAAGCAGTTCATGGACATCTTCTCCATCCCAGAGATGACTCTCTTGGCTGTGGCAAATGATTTTTTCATCACAAACGACATTGAATACGATCCAGTTCACCTGTTCAGGGACGTCTCGGTGAGTGTGCCTCCCGAATCTCATGGTATTAAGTGTTACACCCTATTTTTAAGTTGTAGCCTCACCCTGTAGCTCACACTGAGAAGCATACTGATCTTTTGTTATCTGACTGTTTTCACATACTGTGACACTCGGGAATCTGCTGAGCTCAGTTTACAATGGACTCTCATGGGTAGAACAAAGAACAATGTGTCTGCTGTGCTACCACAATATCTGTTAAATTAAAAAAAAACACACAAACTATAAGGTTCCCAAGCATTTTCATAAAATGGATCATTTTTAATAGTTTAATTTTCTCGGTTGAAAATCTTCAGCACATCAGAAAAGGTGCCATGAAATGGCTGAACACAGATCTGTTGTCTCTGCATAATGCTTCTTTAATCCTCAGGAGGCAATTGGCATGGTTCACCTCAAAGGCTACATGTACAAATGGGTCATGGAAGATCTAGGTAGGAAATCCTTTTCCTCTTTTTGCATCCAGCTAGCACATTGCTGCACATAAAATAACACTCTGTCCTCCTTTTCTTCACAGACAAGTTCATCCTGAGAGGAGAAGAGACAGATGCTGTTTTGCATCGTTTGGTCAGTCATGGAAAGAAACTTTTCCTCATCACCAACAGTCCCTTCAGCTTTGTGTAAGTGACAGCTATCTGTGACCCACTCTGACTCATAACAGGGAAGAACTGTTCTGTTGCAATCTGTTTCTTTTCCTGTGTACGCAGGGATAAAGGAATGACACACATGGTGGGAAAAAACTGGAGAGACTTCTTTCATGTTGTCATTGTGCAGGCAGACAAACCTCACTTCTTCACTGATTGTATCAAGTGAGTGTATCAGAGTGGCAAACAGAACAATGATCACCCGATACAGAAATATTAATAAGATTGAAAACTTGGTCACAAATGGTATTATACATTCACTTCAATTTCTTGTTTTAGAGGGTGATCTCAGAAATGTCCTTAAATATTGTTACTATTACAGACCTTTCAGACGATTGGATGGTAATGGAGACCTTCGGTGGGAAAAGATAAACAGTTTGGATAAAGGACAGATCTACAAACAGGTCTGTATCACTTTAAGCTACTGTCTGACTTCTCTGAAAGCTATATGTTGCCGTGTGTTTGAGCTGCTCCTGGTTTGCTAATCATTAGGCTTATTTCTTTCACTATTAAATAGCTGTGTGTTGCTGCTACATGTTGTAAATGTTACACGTTTTTACTTGTTGCATTCTGTGTGTCTTAATGTGCTAAAGAGAATAACCTGCGGTTTGTGCGTTTTTTTTATGTTTCAGGGAAACTTGTTTGACTTTCTCAGATTGACAGGCTGGCGAGGTTCAAAGGTTCTTTACTTTGGAGACCATCTTTATAGTGACTTGGCTGTAAGTGTCAAATCGTAGTGATGCCGTCACTGATAAGTCACCACATTAACGATCCACATTATGACAGACTGTTGTTAGTGTGATAAAGAATTTTCTGTGTATTTAATCCACATTATTTATTTATCTTATTTTAAGATTTTTTTTCATTTTCAAGAAATGTCATTTTTTTGGATTGCTGATATGCCATTCATTTAATAGTTACAAACAGTGCTAACTAAAATTCACCATTATACAATGCTTATCATCCAGGCCAACACTTACAAACACAGACATACGTTTTCACACACTGATGCCTGATACACTGAACCACATCTCTATGCGTTGCTTAATTCTGAAAATTTCCCATGTGGCATTTAAATGGGGCCCGAGGGGGCTTCACAGTGAAAAAAAAAAAAACTGACAATACAGACTGCCTGATATTGTGTAGTAATGTAAATTAATGGCATGGATTACTGTGCAGAAGATATAAGAACATGTTAACAACTAAAAACATGTATTACACACTATTTTGAAGTAGTCCATGATTAGACACACAATCAGCAAGGTATGCAAGGCAATTTTATTTGTATAGCACCTTTTGAATGCAGGCAATTCAAAATGCTTTACATACAATGGAGAAATGCATTAGAGCAGCATTTAGAACACAATCAAAAGCAAATTAAAATTAAATTAGAATAAAACAGAATGAATTAGAAATAGAGTTACATTGCAGTAAGAAGATATAAAGAACCAATTCAATAAAAGAAGTAAAAGTGTAGTAGAGACACTAACCAATCAAAGGCACAGGAGAGTAGCAGAGGGTTTGAATGTTCCCTCATGTTCATGTAAAATGGTTTGGTTTTGTCTTGTGGCACTCTGCTTCCTAAAGATCTAAGGGGTTTACTGGCATTATATTCTTCAAGCAGATCAGAAATGGATTTTTCCCCAAGGCTGTTAGATGATTTAAAAACCAGCAGCAACATTTTGAAATTGAGTCTGTAACCTACTGGAAGCCACTAATTCACTTGTGAAATGAAGACATCCAGTGAAACTAGGGTGATTTTGCTTATTTGCAACCAGGGTGAAACTAAAGATTCCTGCTGAGTATATTTGGTGTTTCTGTTCAGACATATTTGAAGTTCAGTAAATATGTGGTCCGAGAGGTTCCCACATAGTTTTCTACAGCTTCTCATCATTGTACAGGCTAGAGTTTGACCAAAGCAATTTCACTTGTTGTGGTAGGACCTGATGTTACGACATGGCTGGCGCACAGCAGCCATCGTACCTGAGCTGGAGCAGGAAACCAAAGTGGTTTGCACAGACCGGTATGCTCTGAACCTCACCTGGTTACAGGCCTTAACCGGCCTGATGGAGCGCCTCCAGGTGAGACATTAATCCCTGCATTGTATGGAGCTTTTACTCTGTTTTTACTCACCAAATAAAAGTACTGACACTGAAAATGCAAGCCTCAACCAATCCAAATGTGTTAAGAGTTAAAGGAGAGAGATGTTGACATTTCATAACCAGCAGTTACTCATGCTTGGTAAGCCTCAAATTGCTAAATGAACCCACAGCAAACCACAATCTGCACTGACTCATTTCCAACCATTTGTCACTGGTATGATGACGTATTGACAAAACAGGATGCCAAAAAATTGTCTAGTCAGCAAGCTTGAGTCCATGTAACTGCTGTGTACAAACTCTGGTTGTCTGAAATTGGATAGTGTGCAACTGAAATGAAGCACAAAAATGCAGTAAAAACTTTTTCACTCTGGTTTAGACCATAGGTTTAGACTAAAGAATACAAATGTGTGTGGTAAATATTAGAATTTTAGACCATGATTTGTTCATGATTTTGTTTTCTTCATTATGACTTTATTAGACACACCGAGACCCAGAGTCTAAACAGGTTTTACAGGAATGGCAGAATGAGAGAGAAGAACTCAGGTGAGTGCAATTACCTTAATCCTTAATTAATCCATAATCAATTTATTATCATTGAAATGTTTACATGTTAATGCATCATAATAATAATTTAATTATGTATAATGTAATAATAAAACACTGACAGAGGCCATTCTGGCTGCACGATGAGTACTTTTGATACTATGAGGAGATTTCACTTAATTGATTTTGAGTGCAAGGCTTTTCTTGTAATTTGACATTTTTACTTAGTGGTATTGCTACTTACTCAGGTAAAGGATCTGAATACTCCATCACTTGGTATGTAAATTCATACGTACTTAAAATTATATTAACTTAGAAACTAACCTATTATGTTGCAGGGTGATGACAAAGAACTTGTTCAACCCTCAGTTTGGCAGCATCTTCAGAACATGTCACAACCCCACCTACTTCTCCAGACGTCTGTGCCGCTTCTCAGACATCTACATGACCTCCATCAGCTGTCTTTTGAATTATGACCTCTCGTACACGTTCTACCCTCGACGCACCCCTCTGCAGCACGAGGCTCCTCTGTGGATGGACCAGCTTTGCACAGGCTGCATGAAGACACCTTATCTGGAGGAGATGTCTCACATAAGATGAGAGCTGTGCTCGCCTGAGTGACTGATAGGATTTTATATTTTAGATGTGGCAAACAGTAGAGAATGCCTGAGGATTTCTTTCTTGTAGCAGGGATTCTTTTCAGAGAAGAAGGTGCTGCATAACTCACTCCACAGGGACCAAGCATACTTGTTCCACACCATGACCCACTTCACCAATGAATCCACTAGAGGGCGTTGTAGATTTAGCTGCTGTCCAGAGAGCAGACAATTCAGTTAAGCATGTGGTACAAGATTGACAGACACTTTACTTGCTCATATGGAAATGCTGAACAACGTTAAGCTATCATCGCACAATTACAACAAATAAAAAAGTAAAATCTGACATAATAATATGTTGATTTCTCTAACCCTCTTACACTGGACACATTTTTTAAATACAATAGGTAGTTTAAAATGTAGCAAATCACCTTAAGATTACTGAATTATGAGCAGAATTAGTACAGCCAAGTATTGAGACATTTAGTTGATTAAATACATGTAGTTAGTTGTGCATGTCTGTTAAATTGTCTTGCATTTATTTGATTGGTCAATTGGTTGCTAGGCAGCGCAGCACCCATTCATCATCACTGGACTCAGCATCTCAAACTCATTCACATCCAGCCGCCTGCATGAAGACAACAGCATCAACAGAGGTACAGTCGCACTTTGGGCAACATGTTCATATTTAGCGGACGTTATTAAGTGATGAGGTGTGTGTCCTATAGTTGCAGCTGAATTTAAATGGCAGAGAGTGAGTATATAGCTTGGTCAAGTTTTGCGGTCCTGTCCCGTTCAGCAATTTTTGGTGTCTCCTTTCAACATCGTACAAGATCTCTGCATGAAGCTTTGTGTTGATTAAACCGCATGTTGTGTTGCAGTTATTAATAAACACACGCACGAAGTCGCCGGAATCATTTATTCATTGTTGGACACATTGTTATATGGACCCTTTTCTCCTCTTTTTGGCTGTGAGATCCAAAAGTTTGTTTCTTGAGAGACGCCATTTTTTATAAAATTAGACATCTTTACATGTCGGTTGTGAAGTTGAAATTGCCTTGACATTCAGGCTATGACGTGGTTCTTTTTTTAAAAGATTTTTTTTTTTTGCAAAACTTTCTTATTAACTTATTTGGTGGAAAAACCTTTTAAATTTCTCTGAGTTTTGTTCAATTCAATTCAATTTAATTTGTATATCGCCAAATCACAACAAAAGTCATCTCAAGGCACTTAACATACAGAGCAGGTCCAGACCATACTCTTTATAATATTAAGAAAATGAGGAACGCTTCACGAATTTGCGTGTCATATATTGTTGACCTGAAAGCAAAAACACTTTTCCAGTTTTCCATCTGATGTCACTGCAGATGATGCAGATGTGTCATATGTGGACATTTGTTTCACTCCACTTTGTCAATATATTTCCTTAAAGTAGGGCTGGATGATAATTCATATTAGTCTGTCCATATTAGTCATATCCTCACAAAGTTGTCATCACATACTGAGGTTCTCATGTCTAAATGAAAAATCTTAAGTAGGTCTACATTACCTGAAAATTATATGATTTTTAAAACCTGGAACTTTGAAGTATTCACTATAAGATCTTATTCACTAAATAAGATCTTATGAAATAATAACACTCCTATGAATGTATTAAAGAGTCAATGAAACATAAAGAATGAAATAATTCAATAAATCATTGAAAACTTACATTCAATGCCACATCATCATTTTTAAATTCAAGATTTTTCGCAGTTCATTTTTATCTCATTAGAAAAGTCAAAACACCCCTTTTCAAGAGTCTGTTTTCTTTAGATAATGGCATTTTCACCAGTGACATTTCATTTCTTAATGTCACTGTTCATGACAGTTCCAATAGCTATGCCTTCTGTTTTGTATGGATTGCATTTTTGTAACACCGTATGACACCATTTGACATTCAGTGATTAATTGCACCTGAACATGCCTCTTCAAGCTTTATAGATTTATGTGACATTTAATGACATAATGACATTTTCTCTTAATTTTCCTTCAGGGGCTTGCAGTGTGTGTTGTTTGACTCACCTCAACTGCATCTTTTTGCACATCAGCACCTCTCAGCACACTGCCTGTTGGATATATTGGTAAATTCTCTTTGGGTATGTTTTTTGGGATGAAACATAAACTGAACTGTGTTTGTATATTTAACTTCCCCCTCGGGAGATTTGAGAATCCTACCAAAATGCTAGAATAACCACCTTGATGTTTTGTTCCATTGTGGACTGGAGAAAATGAGACACAAGTTTATTGACTGAATAAGCATTGAAATACAATACAAGTATCACATTAGCATCAAGAAACATATTTTAGGTTGTGTAAAATTAAACTGTGAGGAAAGGATTTATAGTTGTAAATGATGTGATATCATTTTTTTCCAGTAGAAATTGGATCCATCCCATTTACTGACTTTTATCTGAGGTAATTGAGAGGGATGGCTCATTGTGTTTATTAATGAGATTTCTCAGTCTGAGATCAGGAAGAGAGGGTATCAGTTCATTTTTTTGTTTGGTGTTACAGTATATCAGAGTTCAATTTTAGCATGAGATGAATTTCTATGATACAAGCATCCCGTTTTAAATTCCATGAAACCCAATGCTGGTATCAGACCCTTTTGATTTCTTGTGACTGGTGATCATTTAACATAGCTTTGAATTTTAATGCACCACAAAGACTAGTGCTAGGAGAGGTGTTTTTCCTGTGATGTTTATTGTTTTGAATCTTTGGTGGTGCATCTGTGTATCTGCAAGGCTGATTGGTGTTTCTGTTTATTTCATGGCTGCCTGCCTTCAGTGAATAAGCCTGCACCTGAGCACCAGAAGCTGCACAGGTCTAACTTTTTCATACCAACTAACCTCTTTAAATGTGTTAATTTATTTGGCAAGAAAGCAAGAAAGAAAACAAGTGGGTTAGACTGAATAAATTCAACAAATCCAGTTTTTATTATTCACTGTAATTTAGACATGCTTCAGTTGATATAGAAACTTATATATCACAGTCCCTAAAATGAAATGATTGCACAGATTTTAGTCTTCTACTATCAGCCCCTCCTTTGCCAGTGAGCTTTACCCACCCGTCCCTGCAACCCTTCATCCTTCACTGCCTCCATCCCAGATTTCTCTCGCTACATTTGCAGTTCCATTTCTTCATCTTTCTCCTTTTATCATTTCTATCCCTCCACTTTTCCCTTTTCCACCCTCACTCCATCATCTTCTCACCTCTAAGTCTCTCCATCCTTTTCCATGCACAATCTTCCCTTCCTTAATATCTTCATGCTTCCAGTTGAGTGCCTCTGTGTCTGTCACTAAGCTGGCCGTGGGAGGCTGTGCACTCAGTGGTTTGTGTGCTCTGGCAGCCAGTCCCTCCACACAGCAGCCTCTTCTATTATTAAATGTAATGGGACCTTTACTTTTGCAGAAGGGCGGTGTTGGGATCTCTGCTCAGTGTAGGAGGATTTCCCTGTTGCAGATGATATTCTTTCATTTGCCTTGAATCTAAAACAATAGAAGCCCCACAGAGAACACAGACTTACATTGTTTTACCGTACTATTGTTCTTGTTCTTTTGCAAAAGCATTATAAAACCACAACATCTTTGTTAATTCATGAGGTTTGTATTCCTTTTGGCCGACCAACAAAGAAAAGGCAGATGGGACTGGAAATCTTAGTTTCGGCTCTAACATGCAGAAGGAGGATGAGCATTGGAGAGAGGCCTCAAGGCAGCAACTAATTGGCCCCTGCCAATGTCCTGGAGTGGGGCAGTTTGAATTCACTGTTGTGTAATCATAAATCAGATCTTGCATGATAAGTAATTAATTGGTAATTAATACGGTTAAATCACCATTAGCCCAAATTGGTTTTGTAGCTATTTTGACTTTAGGCTGATATTAATTAAATAAATTTAATAACACGTCACACTAGAGGCGGGTTAACTGATTTACTTGAGTGGCAGTGATTATGCAGTTCTCACAACTGGATGTACAGTTGTGATATACAGTACATTATGAATTTTACATTGAGAGGTTAAAAATTTAAAACTAGATACATCTTTTATTATTAGCCTTATATAACTTTCACAGTAAAATTCAAATAGTGAAATACTTATCATGGATTATTAAATGTTTAAGCAGATCCCACTGGTGTCCAATCCACTTATTCAGCATTTCAGAATTTCCCCACTGTGGGACGAATAAAGGTTTATCGTATCTAAAAGAGAACTTTAGTGATTTAGCATCACGCTCCTTTAGCATTGTTGAACTTATGATGAACAGGATTTAAAAAGGTATCAAAATTAATGCAGCAGAACCAGAGATATCATCTTTTTTATTCCATGCATTATTCTTCCTTGTCAAAACCTGCTGCATACATTACCCACAATGCAACTCCAGCTGATGGTTTGGTCAGAGATTCAGGTGTGTTGCACCAGTAGTGGCTCATGTAGAAATGACCAGTGGGTTGCAGAGGCCTGGTAAGCTCAGATTTTTTTTTTATTTCAGACTGAACCAATGTTGACTTAAGTGACATTACTTGGGGCAATCTAAGACTTTGCACAACTCTGGAGCCACATAAGGCTTTATACAACTTTACTGCATACAACATATGCAGTAAACCTACCTATTGTGGCAACACTGTCCTGAAATGCTACAACAAAAATGGCAACCAAAACTAAGAGACAAGACCACATCTCTTTTTAATGTCACTTCACTGGATGTCTCTTTTTAGAAGTGACCTTCAAGTTTAATTGATTTCTTCTACTTTCGTGGGCTAATCCATGACAATCTATCTGAACCTCTGATATGAACAAGGTTCTATTGACTGAATCAGACATACAATTATTCTGTATATAGGGAAGAAGTCACCTTTTAAATCACTTACTGTTATTATTCTATGGTCTTATGTAGAGTGTAGATGTAAAGTGTTTTATTCCTGTGACTTGGACCTCCAGCTTCAGTTTTATTCACTTCAATAGCTTATTCAAATTATGGAGAACCTTGCAGTTTCTCCATTCACAAGCCTCAGTTGCATATTCAAGAAACCAGGGGCAGCCGCAGAATTTCACCCAGTCAGTTTCCACACAAGCTTTGCCAGATTTTACATGGATTATTTATATGATGGTTTATGTGAGGCCATTGGCTGCTCCAGAGACACTCCACTCTTTCATCATTATACATGTAGGATGCCCATTTGGCACAGTGTCATGCAAGTCTGAGAAGATGCACACTTTAGAGGTGCAATTTACTCTCTCCTGCTCTCTCGCCATCTCATGCTATATGCTATATTTGATGTCTACTATATTATTGAACCCTTTTGTAAATTACAGCCCTGTCTGTGATGTCTGCATTAAATGAAAGCGCGTGTGTCAGAGAGGATGGTTTATGTGATTGGACAGCGTTGATATTTAAATAAGATTCTACTCATTATTTTTTTAATCATACATTTACCCCCTCCTCCTCCTTTATTAAAAGTCACTGTGTTGTATTTTCACATGTGATATCTTAATTATAGAGCTTGTCCCAGTACCTCTGCAGGCACAACAAAACAAACAACATTTAAAGCCTCATGTTGATACTTAAAGGTCTTTTTTTAGAAATAGTATGCATCATTTTCCTCCCCGTTGAATTATTCATCTGCAGGCTGCATTTGTGTGCATTCTCTGCTCAGAGGAGGATGTCAGCTGGACCACTGCAAACAGCTTATTAGAGCGAAAGTGTACTGTCTCTTTGATGAGCTTTGAATGAGTCACCCACTCTCTGCCTCTATATCTGTGAGGCTTCTATGCTTATTCTTGATTTTCATCACAAATTGCCTTTGTACTGTTGGCCGCTCAGTAGTTTCAGTGCCCACCAGAGAGTACAGGCATAATCACTGAGTTTTATTTGAATTGGTTTACTCAGTGTTGTACCTCACATCCGTGTCAACCTTATTAGCATTCAGAAAAGTGTCTCATCATAGGTGTAGGGCCTCAAGGCTGACGTTCTTTGCTTGCAGCTTTTATGAACTTGAAATTCATAAAAGTGAAAGTGCCACCACTCTTCACTAGATAGAACTGGTCCAGCCATACACTAATCCCTTAATTAGATTTTAATTAGATGCGGTATAATGTCATTGTGAGTCTGTTTTATAGTGTGTAAGTTACAAGCTAGGGAAGCATTTAGATGAAATGAATAAGGACAGTTTAATATTAAAGGCCACATTTTAAAATGCAAGGTATGTAGCTCAACACTGTTAAAGTCGACATACTATGCTGCAGTATTGCTGCTGTGCAGGGCTTGCATGAACAGGGCTGACATGATATCTGACTATTGATTTATCCTCCTTGCTGGCTCTGTCTAGTCTTTGTCTTTGCTCCCCTGTTACAAAGCAAATAGACAAACAATGCGCTCGAACAACATGACTGATAGTCCAGATAAAACTAACTGCAGGCTACTGTCACAAGATGCTGGGATTAGATTTCTTCTCACTCTTATCACAATCCTTTTTTTAAAGCCCCAGTGCAGGACATTCAAGCCCTTGCCAAATGAATTCACACAGTGCTGATTAATCCTATCACTGTCAGGTAAATCTTTCTGTATTTCACAGTATAATGGAGTTTTAAATCTGGTGTCTGTGGTGACATTCCCTTGCTGGCACACTGATATTGGTGCATTTTACGTCAGCTGGCAGTGACTGGTTTGCCAAGGAAGTTGCGGGAGTTTATTTGTTAATAAACTTTCTTCAAGTCAAACCCAACAATGTTAAGGTTGCTGGGGTGGGCTTTAAAGACGATGCTACGCTAAGCTTACTGTGATCGGATGATTCTGTCACCAGTCAAAGAGAAAAAAAATCACTGCGACTAGGAGTCTGGGGAAGCAAATGTTTGTCTAATTGCCAGAAGGGGGAGACAAAAGATCTGCAATGCAGATTTAATTTTACTGGAATAAAAAGTATGATTAAGTAAGTATGTAAGATTTCAGCCATGCATCGAGCACAAAACTACACCAACTCTCTTTTTAATATAGAAATGATTCATGGTTTCAAACCAAATCACATGTAACTCTTAAGGCATGCTATGTTGGGGAATTCTACAATTTACAGCAATTTAGCTTTCAGCGATCATCTGGAACAAATGGTTCCAAATGATGACAACAAGGTCATTCTTGATTCAGCAGGAAATCAACATAAATAACAAACACTGTGTGCTGTTCATCTCTGGAATGATTTCATATTATTTTTCTTGCTTGTCTGTGCCGCTGAGCCATATAACAGATAGATAGAGAATAAATACTGGCGAGAGGATCCCACATAATCTGATGTGTTTTCTGCTGAAACGTGGCTTTGAAAATGTCACGATGACAATCTTGCAATGTAACTTGTAACATATGGTACTGCAGATAGGAATTAGCTTGGTATGAAGGTTGTCTCTATTGCAAGCACATTTCCTGACTCATCACTCCTGCCCTCTCTGTCACCGCTGTCTACTGTTTTCTGGGTGACACATGCAGACCTTTGCCTCTATTTTTGGACACACCTGCTGTTTCCATGCAGAGGCTCTGACCCCCCAAACACTCTTCACCTTATTAGGTCTATATCTGGATAATGTCAAACCTGACAGCAGACAAGAGCATTAGAGAACAGAAGCTGCCTAACAAGATGTTTAAGGATTTTCTCTTTACTTGAAGATTACCCTCAATCTTGCAATATTCTTCTGGTTTCTAGGAACCATTCAAAACGGCCCCCACCTAAAAACCGCAATGAATCATGCATGGAAGAAGCAAAAATGTATGTTCAGTCATTTACATAAGCATGTTCGATGAGATTAATGCACTCTGTCTGCCAGCAACAGTAACATAACATTTGTTGCTTTAAAAATTTGAAACCTTTAAGAACAAACAAGTAATGTACAGTACCAGCTGAAACATTAAATGTCATTACGTCTGCAGTAGGAGCCAGATATCTAAGCTTTAAAATGAGATGTAATTAACTTCCAGATGATATGCAAAAAAAACCCAAAACAAAACAAAAACACATTTATAATACTTACATCAGAAGCTAATTGTTAAGAATAATTTACCACCAGTTTACCAGTTTAAAAACAATATCTTGAAGTGAATTTCAGCTTTCTCTTTCTTTTCTTACTAATCTAAAAGTTGATCAGCATCTGCTTATGTTGTTAAGCAAATTACAAGATAATTTATCATGGAATAAATTTTGTTCCTGATGACAAGTATAGTATGATTTACATCACAGTTTCCAGAAGAGGGCACTGTTACGCTGCATTTGTATGATGATCACTTCCAATTCAGCAATAAATGCACACGCACGTAGACTCTTTAAAACGCTTAAAGACACACAACACAGAAAAATGCCCACTTTCTTAACCAACTTTTTTATTGACCTTTCCAGAGCAAACGTCTCTGGAATCCACAAACAGCAAATAGTGGTCAGTTGAAATGAAAGCTATCAAATGTAGTATTCCCACCGTGAGTTGAAAGTAAAGGGATTAGAACTTGTCCTCTAGCTTTCTGGCATTTCTCCACCCGCCGAGGGATTTAAAGTCTGTATCTGTAGTGGCAAGTCATCTATTGATCAGCTGGCATGAAGACAATGTCCTTCTCAGTTGCAGAGAACCATCCATCACTGAGCTGCCTGGGACACAGCAGAGAGAGAACATGGCGCTATGGATCCATTATAGCAGAAATAGATCTTTATTTCTGCAACAAAGATCAATGAGAGACGCGTCCCTGTAGCTGCTTCCCTCATCCTGCATCAGATCATAATTGTCTGAAGATGGACTGCCATGATTCATTGATTTTGAGGCTAATACTTTAAAGAAGTCCTTATTAAGTCCCTATTATTACTAAGTAATTGTTGAGCACTTGGAAGATTCAAAATGATGCCATTTATAATGTAAAAATTAGGTACTTTGATGAATATGCATCATCACTGTTGTGTCCCCCACTGATTATAGCCAGTCTCTCACCGATGAAATAAAAAGAATGGGAACAATATAGGGAACTGATAATTGCATTCAAATCTCAACAGAGTGGAACGTAAAGCGGGATAGGGCTCATTCGAGTCAAGCATAGTGCAACAACACCTCTTTTCTTCTGCCACGTCCACCATAATATCCTGGCCCTCTAATGAGAAACTATGAAAGGCCACAGTGTGTGTGTGCTGTTTGTAGCAGCTCCCAGGGGCCTGAGGGGCACGTGACCTCACTTGGAAGAGGATGGTCCGGTGGGCTCCATTCCTCCCAGTCAGCTGGTCAACAACTCGTACTGTAACTTCCTTTCAACTGTGTTATTTTCAGCCGTCTCCAAGAGGAGTCTAGTCTCAAATCCAGCAGAGGATGTGAAACTGATGTAATAATAATAATATCAAATGCCCCTTCTTTTCCTTTAAAGTGACATTAAAGTCAAGCCAAGTAATAAACCTTCCTCTGTTCAATGTGACTTGTCAGGCGATTTCAACCATTCAAAACTAACAAATAGCTACAGCTTTAAATAATTACATCTGCCGTGGCTTCAGTCATGCACTCAGGCTCAGTCAGCTCCTGAATTTTGAAAAGTGTGATGAAAATGAAATGCTCACTGTGATAAAGCACAGCTTATTTCCTCATGCTTCAAAGCACAATTGCCCTTTGAATATTCACTCCCTTCAAATATTTGTATGGCACCCTTTCCTCCGCAAACTCACTCTCTCAAAATATCCGCATGTATGTGCACTCCTTGTTCAGTCAAGTATCTGGAAAATATTTACAATATATACACCAGCCATAGGTGGTGCGTTCATGACGATACAGTATAAATATTGTGGAATGATTAACCTCGTTCTTTTAGGGGTGGTTCACGAGCTCAGCTCCTGCCTTTTTTAAGAAGAGGTCCTCTCCAAACAAAAACATTTACTGCTCAACCCCCTCACCCCTGATAATAATAACGTGCACTTGGTAAAAAGAATTGATGATTTAAAAGTTAGTATGTCTTTATAAATGTGGCTGTTCAGTCAGGAGGAACATAAAAGGAAATTTGCTCAGTCAGAGACACATCAAGGAATTAACCATTTCCAGCAAATGGTTATACAGTTAGATTTGGTGGAAAAGGCTCTGCTTCTGTTTGAGGGAGCTCTCAATGAATCCGAGCTGCAATGAGGATTCAGCTGAGAGACCTAATCCCCCAAAACAAAATTATTGCTCCCTGCTTACTAAGTATTAGCAGAAAGCCCATTAGACCCCAAAACAACAGACCTATGTAGATGACCTAGACCTACATATTCTAAACTAAATGTGCCTGTGTGAAGCATAAGCATGTTGTGATTTCCTTTGAATGCTAATAATACTAATAATGGTAAATTGAAATTCGGTGAACAGATCCCTGACAGAGAGGTTGTGATCTGACAGCACACACAGCAGACTCAGCTTCTGTCCAGCCATCTGGGGATATGGCTGATTGACAACCAGCTGACCACCAAAGATAGCAAACATGGTTATTTGCTCGTTAATCTGCTTAATACACCTACATGAATATGATTGGACGTTACAAGCCATGCAGCCAATCATTGTAAAGCATACTGCAAACAGCAGATGCAGATCAGCAAATACAAGCATGACTTCAGGTGCTGTATCTGAACTAATGCTATGCTTCATTTTAGTCATGTTTATAATCGATTTCAAATATTAAGAAAGAACTCCATTTTTAGTAACAATGATTGTTATTATGTAAAGTTTATCTGCTACTGCTTTTAACCATGCAGAGTTCAAAATGTTCTCATCTTACCCTGATCTTGGCTTTATTACCCTGCCTGTCAGTCTCTGTTTGAATACAGATTTCAAATCCTAAGCATTTCTCTATAACATGAAACATTCACGACTTAATAATGGTAAGGCAGAAAACATCTTAAGGCATTGTTTATGAGAAGTTTAACACCCAGAAACTGGTCAGTTTTCACTGACAGCGGCCAAACAACCCAGCAAATGTCATCAGAGTCTAATTCAAATGTTTGAATTAGATTTAATGATGTCCGGCGTACTTCAAACCAGTGATAACAAAAAACTATTCTAATTTTGCCATTAAACCATGTGTGCAAATAGAACCACAACTCTCATAGTAAGAAGCTGATTGAGAAAATAAATTTCGAGGGCTTATAAATTGATATTAATTACAAATATAGTTTTGGGCCAGATAACATCCTGTCCTCAGATTCCTGTCAAGTTGGTTACTTTGGATCATCTGTTCCAGTCTTCAGATTCCAGGTTAAAAACTAAGAACTATCACTCTTTTGCTTACTGGCTCCTTGGCTCAGTTTTTTTATTTCCTCTCTCTAGAAAGCACTTTGTGCACCTTGCTTGAAAAGAGTGAAATAAATAAACCTATATTATTATAGTTTGTGCTTCTTTGAAACCAGAGAAAAGCTAGGAAAATAAAAAATAATGAGAATAAATATAGGACATAAAACTTAATTGTTTTATTGTTTTCTATTTGAATAACTTTGTCGAGCCAGCAGGGCTTTACTTTGCCCTGAACCTCATGTTGCTTACTGCAGAGTTGATTTATGATGTTTGTCCAGCCACAAACACATTAAACCCCTATATACAGAAAATGAGATTTCTTTTTAAAAGCACTGAAATGATAAATTACAATTCACCTCCCTAACAAAAGCCTTTGCAAAAGTTGCCTGTTTAATCAGCATCTGCTTCTCTTCAGATGGCCACTGTGCTCATTTATTCTACAGGAGCAAATTTCCTGCCCCATGAAAGCAGAGCTGAATGAATGAATGATCTTTGCCTCTGTACCCATCACACTCTATCTCTGCCTCCACATCTGCCCTACTGCTACTGCTGCTGTCCTTTGACACTGGAAATAAATTATTGAGTCGATGGGATGGTAGCTAACCATTCACAGATTCAAGTGGGGAAAAAAAACATCCCACATCTCTTTACACATGTAGCAATAATAACTACAATTTTGAATTAAGAGTTTGATTATGATGCTGTTTATTCTTATTGGTATTATTGTTCGGCCATACATAAAACAGGGTCCATGAACAACATATGTTTTACATGGAAAGAGTCACTGTTACTCTGTTTTGTTTTTGTCTGAGTTGGTGTTTTTGTTGGCGTTGCGGTGTCAACAGTTTCTGGTCGTCTGATGACATGGATATCGGGCAGGGAACTCCAATTCTTTTGTCCTCTTGAGTGTCTTCCTCCCCGTCCACTTCCTTTAAGACAAAAGAGGAGCCAGAGCTGCTCGGAGGACAGGGGCTTGTTCCTGAGGTGATGTGATTAAAGGCCTGTGTCTGGGCTGCAACCATTCAGATGCCTCACACACGCCACAGCTGCTTTAGTTAATTGAATTGTCAGGAGAGCAGACAGGACTGAAGGTAGCACAAAGACTGACGTGCTGAATCGACAGAGTGGCACTTAAATAAAGTTGGGCAGTGGCTGTGCCAAGAATGAATAGCTGGCTGTTTGTTGGGATCAAGTCAGTGCTTCCTGGTTGTTTCAGCTAATTAAAAAGAACTGAGCTAATGGTATAGTTAAGGATATCGTTTCATGTTGGATAAGATGTTACAGATATTACAGATACAGTTTGGGTATTTAAAACATGGTCAAAATCATGGTTAGTATTGATTCTACCTAACTACCAGGTGCAATATTGTGGCATTATTTATTGGTGGATGTGTACTGTGATATCTTTATATTTATTATGTCATATATGTCTGTTTTTTAAATCTATATTTAGGCTGCCTTTTTAACATCTGGTCAGAAACATCAGATGAAGGCAAACAAAGCTTATTTGCAGTTCCTTCTTCCTTTTGAGCAAGAAGCATTGTCACTGTCAAATAACCCAATAAAAAGAGGCATCAAAAGTCACTTGGATTCAGCCTCTGGGAACCATGAATGTCTGTATAAATATCTAAATATCTACCCAGTAGTTTCTGAGATTTTTCAGGCTGGGCCAAAATGATGAATCAACTGGCAGACAGACATTGATATGCCCCCAACACGCCTAAAACAATTTGTCAAGAATGTCAGTCAATCAATCATCTATATTCAATGAAGCCAAAAGTCTGACTGGCCATAGTAATGACCAACAAAGTCAGCCAAGGACTGTGATGCTATGGTAAAATATTTTTAAAAATTTGCAGTCTCAGAGGAATGAGGTGATGCAATTGTGGAGAGATGATGTAATTGTCTATTAGGATGATTGTACTTGTAGGGTAGGCACATTGAACTAAAAACTTTGCTTTTCCCTTCTAACACAGCTGCCTCTGTCCTGCCTAACACTGACCATGAAGGTTTCATCTAGCATAGTGCAAATGCTTTGGAAGTGACTCTCTATCAGATAGCTGGCTGATGCTCTTGACTGCAATCCTTCTTTATTCAATAATCCATGGCAGCATAAATACATCGTTGTCACTGCTGCCAGTTTATCAGATGCAACAGCCTGCTGAAGGAGAGTCTTTGTCCAGACATTTACTCAGTTTAATCAATACAGCTAATAGTAATGCAGCATAACTCTGCGCTACATTAACCCTCCTTTTTTGTGCATAGTGTTTTTTGTGCAGGAGTTAGGAGGCAGATGAATGAGCAGATTAGAAACTTGTTCGGAGGTCAGGACAGTGTGCAGGAGTGGAGCTGCTAACCTGGGGCAAGGCCCTGAGATAAGGACATTTGTGAAGAATGATGAACTGTTTGTCTCCAGCTTGTTTGACCAGCTGTCTTACAGTGGCAGTGAGAGGGAGAACTAGTGGTGCAAGACTTGTTCTAAGCAAACTGTCACAATGCCACGAACGCCTCTGTGTTTTCCCTGAAGCCATTTTTTAAAATGATCAAGGAACCAATAATTTACTTTTGTGACCTGTGCAGTGCTGTGTTGTTCTGGGGATTAGAGTATATTTCAAATACAAAATTGTGCTCTCTGTGATCTTGATGCATGAGAGAGAGAGAGAGAGAGAGGATGTTGCCTGTATGTGAGAAAGGCTGCCACGACACTCCTGGTTCCCTGGGAGACTGGCATGGTCAGCAGCCCTCGCTCCAGCCCCCTCCCCCTTCCTCCCTCATCCTCTTGCCGTTTCTCCCCCCTGTTTGTGAAGGAGGCGTGTGAGCAAGGAAGAGGCAGGGCACGTTAGCCAAGGCTGCAGGAGTGGAACTCAGACGCCAGGCAAAGCATACAAACACACACATTCACACACACACACACACACACACACACACACACATGCTCAGTCAGCGTAAGTGACACAAGTGCTGGCTCCATTCAGAGCTGAGTTGTCTGACTCACTGCCATCCATTAGCCGGCATGCCGCAGAGAAAGAGGAGTTTCACTTTTGGAGCCTATGGAGGGTAAGAATTAGTATCCTAATAATTTGCATAGCAAACACACCGTTCCTATGTGTGTGATTGTGAGTATGTGTGTTTGTGTATCTGTTTCTGTTTCTGTTTGATGTTGTCAGCAGGCACTCATGTCCGCAGTGATTTTATGCAACTCACATGAGACTTTATAGGATACTGAGCAGTAGACGCACAGTCAGCAAAGAGCTTTTTAATGGTGAAAAGGGGAGCAGGTGCCCCAAAGCAACAGCATGCCTGACTTTACTCAGGGATCATTTTTGTATATTTTTGTGTGAGCATGTGTTGAAGGTAGCCTCAAGAAAGCCTTAAACTATGCTATTAGCCGGTAGAGACAGTAGTTATTGCTTGGCTGGGCTATGTGGCGATTCTGGCATAGTGGCCACACTGGTAATTGCTGTCATTGTGTGTGGGCTGTTGGCCAGGTGGAGCCCAAACACTAATACACATCCATTATGGGCAGTCATTGTAGGAAGTGCCTGCAGAACTCTGGTAACACTTTGTTTAATGGGTCCCTAATAATTTCATAAGAAGCTTTCTAGAAAAAACTATATAATTTGGTACCATATATGGAAAATAGAGAGTGTTTATGGTATACCATTAATACTGTTTAGCATTGTCCTTACCTTGCCGAGTGCAGCAGGTTTACAGAGAATCAACACGTTGTGATTCACCTTTAATTCAGCTGTTACTGGTGCGATTGTTGAGCGATGCAATCTCGGCCTGGATCAGTTCCTTGACACTTTTGTGAATGACTTCCAGCATGTTGTGTTGGGCATTAGCTTTGCTTGTGTTGCTAGTTAAGCTTGCAGTGGTGCTGTTTGGTTTTGGGGGTACAATAACCACTAGCCCCACATTTGTGACCATCTCACTCTGACTTTGAGTGAGGAATGGGATTACTGTTGCCCCATGTGGCCATTGGGAAGGTTAGGGGTTCCACATGAGGTAGTAATTAACACATTGTGGCTTGGCGCACCACAATGAGGCGAACACTAGAAAACTTACATGGACATGAATTACAAAGTTGAGAAATTATTAGAAAGTGAAGAAAAGTGTCAAATAAAGTGTTGGCATTTGCACTGGTTGAACAACTCACTGTAACAAATGTGGTGGATTGTTCAATATCATGGAGCATTTGAACAGTTGAAGACTCTGGGGGAAGCAGATCAGTTCTCTCTGTGACACAAAATACTTGCTTTACTGTTTAGAGGCGGCCTTGAATGCCATCACACTTGGCATTTCAAGAGGTCATTGTGATTGCTCAGATCAACAGGTGAGCTGTAATACACTCTGCCCCCTGCATCCCATTGGCATTTACTGAAGGGAATGCAGCCCCTCAGTTCTCTGCAGACTGGCCTTTCTTTAACGCAACACGCTCTGTAATTTTGGAAATATGAATGGAGCTCCCTCTTAATTTGAGTTCTTACGTGTTAGGTATTTCTTTCACTTTGGTTAGGTGTTGGCCTTTATTTTCATTACAGGCTACGTTTTGCTGGAAACTGTAATTGGTTAGCAGAAATGAACCTAAGTCATGTGCGAGCTTTCATATCATTTTATTGACATGCCTCGAAGTACTCATTGACTTATAATGTTTACTGGCTTCAGATGCCTGTTGTATGTCACATGAGACATACTGTAGCTATTATATGTATTTCTTTGTCTGTAGTCTGCTCTGAGACTCACAGTGGCTGTCTCCTCATGAATTATTAAATCTTGAAATAAACACAGAGCTATGACCTGTATCATAAATAGAAGAATGCTCTCTTTTCGTAACCTCAGTGGCAAGGCCTGCAGGCAACAGGAACAATAATGTTCTAGTGTTCCATAGAAGAATTGGAAGAATGCATGTCAATCGTGTTCAAAAACAACCGAGTGGAATGACCCACATTGTTTTGAAATCTTAGCAGGCCTGAATTGTTGTTGGTATTCTCTAGTCAGCTGATTTGAAGATGTCATGTCTCCAAGTAAACAAGACTGCAGACTCTTTGTGGAAAAGGTGTTTCCCCAGTGTTAAACAGAGTATTTATTCATAATAACATTGTGTGAATATGTTCAAGATTAGCAATTAAATGCATCCCAGCAGTTAACCGTGTTTAAACATTTTTGTGTAGTTTGTGGCTCCAGCAAAAACGTACAAGTGGCTGCTGTATAATTTTCAAGAATGTAAGGTTTTACTTTGATGAAAGCATTTATTTTTACACCTACTGATGTCTAAAAAAAACTATAGGCTCCTATCTCTTGATTTTTGATTATCCAGCGTCTAAGGCTTACCGCATTGAATATTGCACCATGGACAACAGGGAGACAACACAGAGAGGGTCTTTTTGTTTGACAAATGTTTGCATGACAAAAGATGATTAGACCGCAAGGCAGGGCTACTTGAGAACAGGAGGCCATTCAAGTACCTTTCCAAGGGCAGCGGCAAAACAAACAGGAGATCTAGGGCAACCAGAGGGCTCTTCATTGCCTACTCAGTAAGTCCACCTTGCATATTTACTTTGACATTCACATTCATATTCACAATGGCAAGTCATCCACGGAGAAGAATGAGGCAGGAAGGCACTGGGTGCAGTTAATTATCTAATGCTCATGGGGCGACCAATCATTAACTTTTTTTTTTGCTCTGATAAGAACAACAACAGAGGGATTTTTTATTATATTCGTGTAGTTCCTAAGTCCCTCTGTGATCCCAGATGTGACACCAGCAAGAGAACATAAACTGGTGGACTATGGCACAATAAGGTACTTTATCAGGGCATTGATAATATGAGCCACTTCAGTGATAGAGTATCACTAGATATCAGTACAGAGCCCTTACAATGTGCCTATGTTTAGGTGTGAAGGTTTTTTGTTTTTTTTCAAATGGAAATAAATACCTATCACCTGCTCCTTTCCACCTCACCAGTTCACCTGTGGCTGCATCCTTTGCAACAATTTGCAAAAAAATGTTTATATCTTCACATACACCAGATATGATCAGACATGTGGGTCACAGTGAGTCACTAGTGTAACTATGTCAACAATTCCCGTAGCTGCAATCAAAATCTCTCCAGTGGTTCGTTGATGAAAAGAATCTCATGTGAAGCAGCTGAACAGTTTGCTTTAACTGTGTATTAACACAGTAATGGACTTCATTACGACTATAATGGCATAGCAGGAAAGGACAGATTAGAAAACAGAAATGTTCCTGGATAAAATCTCCAGACAAGCTCCCATGTTAGAGGATACAAAATGTATTGAAAATGGTTGATTCTGTGAGGTCACAGCTGGGACCGTAATAGACATTCTGTAATATCACCATTGCACTGTCAAAATAAGACTAGTTTTCTGCACAAACAAACATAAGAAAATAACATTAAGATGATACTTAACTGATTAAATTAAACTATCTGAGTTACACAGCATTGCAACTCATGACACTGACAACAAATCATGTGTCATGTGCTTTTTTGTTGTGTGGATGTGGTCCTGCGAGCCATCAGCATAGCTGTGTGTGTGTGTGTGTGTGTGTGTGTGTGTTTTCATATACACTGTACTACTGTACTGTAGCTAAATGAGGACGTTCAACAACTTTACACTCATTTCTCTGTCAATAGACTCATTCACTCCACGCTGCATTTAGATACAGTTTACAGTCTATATGGACACGTTCAGTATTGTTTGACAGTGTTTCTTACTACAACCCTGAGTGTTGAGAGTGTTAAATACAAAGATATTGTTCACTTGAACTGCAGAGTCAGATACTATAATATTTGTTTACTGTATGTAGGTCTTAATGTGAGAAAGACCCAATTCAGAAGAAATTGAATAGACTCATATAATGTATTTATCTCTGCACCCACCTTTTTTATTTTTACTGAACAATGCTGAACTGAGATTGAAATATCTCAACAACTGTTTGATGGATTGTTCTAAAGTTTTGTACCAACATTCATGGTCCCCAGAGGATGAACCCTACTGACTTTGATGATTCCCTGACTTTTTTCTCTCATGGGCAGGTTTTTTGGCTTGTAGCAAAATATCTTGACTATTGCAATAACATGGAATTGCCATGGAATTTTGCACATACATTTATGCCACCTCAGGATGAATTATAAAAACTTTGGTGATCCCTTAACTCTTTCTTTCCACTGCCATCATCAGGTCAAAATTGCACTTTGAATTATGATCCCTGCAAAAAATGTTATTCTCATGCAGCCACATTTGCTAATCAGAAAATGTTAACATACTAAACTAAGATGGTGAACGTCATATCTACAAAACATCAGCATGTTAACATTGTCACTGAGAAAATTTTAACATGCTGACTTCAGCATTCAGCTCAAAGCACCAATGTGCCTCAGTAGAGCATCACAGAGGAATGCTTACTCTAGTTGAACCTAAGAAGGGCTTTAATGCTATAATAATGATTATAATAGTTATTTTCCTGTCTTAAAACAATGGCAGCGTGTGTGTGAAATTTAAATCAAAGGTGTATTTTTCATTGAGTGGATCACAGGCAAGCTGTTTGACCTTTTCACCCCTGTTTTGGTTGCAGAGCATTAAACCCCAAACTGGATGCCAACGAAGGACTCCAGTCAGCATGTTCTGTACATCCAGCTGGGTGAACTGGGTGTTCCACCAGAATTTATTTTTGGCTGTAGGGAAGAGGGATAATTTCTGTGCACGCCAGGCTCACTGGGATCATGTTCTTGGCATTAGTTTCACAACGTCAGTTAATTCAAATTTCTCTCATTTAAAACATTTGTCATTGTATGCGGATTAACAGCAGTGACCTTATATTCTTTAGTATTTATCTTTACAGTCTTTCAGTGTTATTTTCTACAGGTTAGAAATAATTGAGGCTGTATTAAGTGGCTTGTGTTATCATTAAGATATAGTCCCAGACCTTTTAAGATAACTTGTTTAGACATGTGTGTGTCTCCATCTGTATTATCCTAAATTTAAACTGCTTCTTATACATCAGATATAGAATTAGGACTGCAAGAACATGTGCAGCAGATTGGTGACTGAACAACAAACTTGTTTGCTTTAAGCTGGATTTCCTCCGGGCTGACTCCTCAGCCCTGTCTGGTGACCTACTTGCTATGAGCAGTGTTGCTGACTTGATATATACAACAGAAGAACATTTTTAAAAGTTTAGCAGGGAAGAAATTAGGAAATTACGAGCTGTACTTAAAGTCAGATTAAGTTGAATGAGCTAATTGTCATGGCTGCTGACACAGTGATGGCCTGGAGTTTCTATAGGACCCGCCTGGGGCCTTTTTATCCCTTGCTGATGTTTTCTTTCCATGGGCATGAGCTTGTGGTTGATACCTAGCTGAGAGTGCAGAGGAAGCATGAAAAGATTTTTGCCAGTACTTGGCTACCACCTCCTGAAATGTAATTTGTTACGTCCCTAAATGCACTGGTTCATCTAGTCTTTTTTTAACATAAAAACAAGGCTACACACGCTGTTTTCACTGTGACATATGAATGTGCAAATATGACTCATAGCTCACACATGCATTAGCACAGGCAAATTAGTTATAGTTAATACTTCTGTCCATTGCAATCTTTGTTCTCTCTGACAGGGACAGATTACACTTTGTCTTGCTGATAAGGCTGAGAGCTTTTCACATCTTACTGTTTTCAGCTCTGTGTTCCTTCTTTATCTGTGTGCTGACCTGTTCAGTCAACACATTTACGAAGTATTTATTATGTTTTTAATTATTAATTTATTGAGTAATTCTTATGACTGACTTTAAAAAAGAGCAATAATAATTTAATTATTATTGGTCATGCAATTTCTGTAAGTCAATCCTCAGCTTCACAAAATGCTCAGATAAATCGATGGATGAAAAGTAACTGATGGGAATGAAGGCAATTTTTCCCGTGGCATCTACAGTATATTCAGTTTTCTTGCCACCTGTCTGAAAACAACCTTATTTTGTGTCATCAGACGGCTTACATAGCCCTTTTTTAGCTTGTCTTGTGTTTTAGCCAGGTGTCATGTACATTTTTTGTATGTGTATGTAGGCCCGTGTTTTAGCAGCTTAGCGCAAGAAAAGAGACGCGTGTGCTTGTTTCATAATCTTAACAAACCTTTTACAAATGTATCCCTTATCTATCCCGCTATGTTGATTGTAGATCTCAGCTCCTTGGTGTCACGTTCTGTTTTGTAGCTAAGGTACGATTTATTGCTAATTTACTGTATTGGTTTTGGTGTTTCAAGTTGGAGCCTTTGTCCAATGATCTAGACACACCCTGGTTGATTTCATTTTATGGGAATTCCATGAAACCTGAGAATGGGTGAGCAGCACAGGATGAGGTTTAGAAAATGTTATTCTTAGTGATGCAGCACATATGAAAACAGCTTTCTCCTCCTCACACTCAGCTTCACAAGAGTCGACAGCCCATAAGTATTTTGGCTCTCTCCCAAGGACCAGTATGCATTCCACTTAAGGTGGAGTTGTGATTTATCTGTACACGTGTGCCTGTCACGCTCAGTGAAATCAACACTGGTGGTAGATTTGAGATAGAACAGCGCCACAAAATTCATCTCAGTGACATTCTGTGTCACATGGAGGCCTGAGATTGAAAATGATGAGTGATCTTCTGCCCTGAGAGGAATCAGACGACAACCTACTATAACAACACAAGTCTGTTGATTCGTGACTCCACAGTACAGTGAACAAACAAACCCCCCAGAGCCTGTTTCCTCTCACTAACACAGTTTTCTGAGAAGGAGGAAGTTTTAAACTTTCGTTTATCTTTTGAGAATTTCTCACAAAAGAAGAAGTATGAACTTTTTACTTTTAGTCCTAGCAGTACCTCTTTTGGCATTTCTCATTGTTACAGTAATTTCTGACAAGACGATTAAAATCAGGAGACTGATACAGGAGACGGACGTTCCAGATGTAACCGTGGCCTTTATTTCTCTTGCAAGAGGATACACCAGCCAAGCAACAAAAAATGCTGCACTTTTTTTCATATGAGTAAGAAAAAGCAGCTCCTTCTGTAGCTACCCTGACTCATGGGGTTGTTTTTATGAGCAATTCTAGTTTCATGACTATTTGGATGGCAGTGTCCATTATATATACAGTATATATACATGAATCATAATGACTTTGGCGATCCATTGATCCTTTTTCCACTCGCACCAGCAGCAGGTCAAAGCTTTTAGTTATCCTGTGAATTGCAACCCTGATTCCAAAAAAGTTGGGACACTGCATCAAACTTAAAACCAGAATGTGATCATTTGCGAACAAACTGTGTTTACTGACAACAGTTTTATGAAGTGTTCCTGAGCCCATGTAGTAGTATCCTTTATACAAAGTGTTGAACCTCTCTCCATCCTTGCTTGTGAACGACTGAGTCTTTCCAGGATGAACCTTTCATACCCAATCATGATACTATCACCTGTTACCAATGAACCTGTTTACCTGTGGAATGATCCAAACAGGTGTTTTTGGATCAGTCCACAACTTTCACAGTCTTTTGTTGCTCCTGTCCCAACTTGTTAATGAGGTTAAATATTTAATATATTGTCTTTGTACTGTTTTCAGTTGAGCATATACCAAAAAAAAGATTAGAAAGCTATCATATCCTGCTTTATTTATGCTTTACAGAGTGTCTCAACTTTTTTGGAATTATGGTTGTAGCTCAACATTCCCAGATGATGTATCCTAACGACTCCAGTGCCAACATGAAGTTGACATTTAGGGTTTTTTATGAAATGTCTCAACAACTATTGGTTGCACTGTCATGAACTTTTGCAGAGACATGCTTGTCCCCCTCAGGATGCATTGTAATAACTTTGGTGATTCTCTGACTTTTTAACATCAGGTCAAAATTTACATTTGTCCAATACATTTCCATCAGCCTCAGCTGTCGTTTGTGGACAGTGCTCATTAGTAATTGTTAGTATTTTAACACTCTCAACTTGAAGATGGTGAACATTAGTAGTATCAAGTAACAAGTATCAGCATGGTAGCGTTGTCATTGTGATCATGTTAGGATGCTGACATGAGCATTCAGTGAGTGCTCTGTGAGGTATGGCCTCACAGAGCACTCACCCTTTACACTCTGCCTTTCCCATATTTCTGATACAGCAAGAGTCATTTCTCTGTCTAAAATTGCTTGTTTGATCCTTCGGGTGATGCTGTGTCATGCAAACTAATCGTGTTTGGGTGACGTTGAGTAAGAGGTCTGAACTCTGGTGGCTCTACAGGGAGACACGGGGTGGACAGCAGTCAGCAGCTTTGGCTTGAGGGATGAAGAAAACTACATAAATTCAACCTTACAGCTTGACGTTATTTGTATTATGTATTACCTTTGTGCTGTTTGGTGATATTTCATCCTGAGAATTTCTGAGGGGTCAATATGCGGCTGCAGGAGTCCTGAAAGACATACAAAACATTCTCTTTTTCCCTGTGTCACCACCAACAGCTATCACAAGAGACAGGCCTGCAGCCATGACTCATTCACTGTGTCGTAGTGCAATAGTTATCAGGATCAAATATCCACTTTGTTGTTGCCAGCAAAGTCAAGTGCTGCATCCCAAGAGGAGCTGTGGTTTATGTTTATGATTGTGATATTTTCCAATTAGAAGCAGAGAGAAAGTATTTTGTCCTTTTTGTGTGTCAGGTTGCCTTATGGACTTAAAATCATGATAAATGGCTTTCTGGTTGATGAGCAGAGGGACAGCCTAGTTTATCATGAATTTCACCTGCCAGACATGAGGTTGATATTTCTCCTGCACACACAGAGTGCCATCTATTGGCTGAAAAGACACTGTGCATCCTAATCTGAAGCATTTCTAAAACTGCATCATCTGGTATTATTGTTTCCAGTATTTACTGCTAAAACCTGTTTATCTAGAGTGACTTAAGGACAGATGATAGTTTATTCTGAACTGACAGTGAATAATGAGCCTCCGAGTGTTGGATTCAAACCAGGACAAGGTTCATTTTGTCTCAGAGAACACAAGGTTGGTAATCATCCTTTCATCCTTGGAAATGCTACTTCAACAGATGGCAGGAGTTATTTCAGGGTAACGCAGCCCACTGCATAACCAACCTCTCTCAGTCCAATGTACTTTCTGTAAGTGAAAAGGATGGGCCATTATATCTCTGCATTTCCACACTTAAATTAGTCTGGGGAAACTTGGATGTTGGATGTATGGAGACACTATTAGTGAGTGTAGGATTCAGTCATACACAACTTGGTGCAGATATGTATGTTTTAGGATTCATTCGACATTGAATGTTGAATTCCTCACTTTAAAATGGTGGTTTGGTGGTGGCAGGTTTTTGACAATTTCCAGTCATTTAAAAAAAAATAAAATAAGATAAAGCAAAGATGTCAGAAATTTAGATGAAATTTAGGTCAAAAAATGTAATTTGTACTGTCTATAATATCTGTGCCTTTATGTTTTTTTTTTTTTTAGTGTGGATAAGACATTCTCCAAGGCCAGAAGCATATGGTGAGTTTTTCTCCTGTTTTTATTTTTGTCAGTAAATCTGGTAAATTATCGCGACATGTTTGTTATTCAAGTTTTTCCATTGTAAGTGGCCTTTTAAGTTTTAAATGTGTGAATCAGTCCACTGAGTCTAGTGGAAGGAAGATGAATGAGGCAGTGAGAGGTAGAGCAGATGGGCAGCAGTGGGGAAACGGATACCCAGCCTGTGCTGCCATCTCTGCAGTGCTGGCAAGGTTGGAGTGCTGCTGTGAGTGGCACGTGGAGGCAGGCAGGGAGCTGAGCATGCACACCTATTGCCACTGCAGATAGATCACTCCATTTCTAAACACTTTAGGTGTGGTGGCACAAGTGCCTAGCCCTCATCCCCCTCTGTCTGACTGCAGCAGGTTAAACAGTGCCTCGCCGCAGTGTCATCACTCCTTCCCTCTGGAATATAGATACAGGAGGATCTCTCTTACCGGCTAGGCCTGCATTACTCAGCAGTGGCTGGGCTTGTTTGCGGAGACCGCAGTCTGTCTATCCGGATACCGCTGCATCAGACTGTAAGAGAGCAACTGCAGCTCATGGTAAAGAAGACGAGGGAAGACACTGGAACAAAATAGACATGAAGAGGAGAATCTAAAAGAGGATACAAACAGCACAGAAGATAAAAGAATTGTGGGGGTGAAGAGGAGGAAGAAGGAGGAAGGAAATGAGTGGATGTGGTGACATGACAGGAAGAGAGAGAAGAGAACTGTAAGATGTGATGGCTGCGAAGCAAAATACATTCAGAGTTCAGGAGAGTCCCACTTTGTCCTCTCAGCCATGCTCTTTTGTCAGAGTCATGCTTTTCTTCAAAGCAAAGAGGAATTCAACGAACTCTGCTTAATGAATCTGGAGGATCCACTCTGCTAATAGAACTTGAATTATATTACATAATCGTCAGTGTTCATGCCCAGCAGGACAGACCAACTTCTAAAAACAAAACCTGTGGCACTAGGACGAAGCATCAGTGAAAGTGGCATCAGATATTTCAGCGGCTTTTAGAAGGGATTCTTCACTTTGTTAAGCCTGTGGACAAAAGTCAGTTTTAAAAAGAAAAATAACAATGTCAAAGAAAGCCTCTGCAAACTGGGAGAGCCAAAGTTAAAATTTTCCTTCAGGTAGGCCTACTCTGTGCTGGACAGGAACAGTGAGCTGCTAAATAGTCCGAAGGCAAAACTGTAACAGCACAACTCAGCAAAATGCCGTGTTCTCCTTTCCGAATTGGAAGGCCAAGAAAATTTTGGTAAGTTCCTTTTTGCCTGCCTGAAGATCGTCTGATGATATGATGCATGACTCCACAATCAACTGGTGCATAAGAATTCAATTTACCTGCCTCGTGCATGCGTTCCCCCAAAATTGCGCCACCAACACTCAAGAAATGATTAATTAAACCAATCTGTGTATTCCTTACAAAAGGCAACAATATACAAAGGATTATCTATATCAATCAAAAAATCAATCAAACTTGATTTGTATAGCGCCTTTCATACAGGTTAATGTAGCTCAAAGAGCTTTAAGGATGATGGCATGCTGACAATAAAACAGTATAAATGTAAAGAGTAAAACAATTTTAGACTAATGCACACATGATGATAATGTAACAAAAAACATCAAAAGGGATGAAGAACTGAAATAAAATAAAAGTAAATGAAAAACATGAAAGACAATGGGACATAAAATGAGGGAATAGAACATTTTAAAACATGAATACAGTAAAATAAATTCACATTAAATCAATAATGACCATAATACATTTCAATCACAAGCCAGGCTAAAGAAATGTTTATTAAGGTGACATTTAAAGACATCAACACTTTCAGCTGCTCTCAGGTCCTCAAGCAGACTGATCCAACGGCTCGGAGAATAAAAACTAAAAGATGCCTCACCAAAGGTTTTTGTCCTGCACTTTGTTACAACTTAAAGACTCGGACCAGTGGACCTGAGGGGCTGTCCTGGTTCATAGTTTGGAAACATGTCAGACTAGTACACTGGTGTGAGACTCTTTGAGCCTAAACCAAAGAACTAGAACTGAAATTTCAGTTTAACATATATATTTCATTATCATATTCATTGCATTGATCATATAGAGGTAATAAGATCTCAGAACACTGTTTGTGTACACAATGAGTGATCACACCCAATCTGTTACATGTATTTAATGTTAGGAATTGTTCAGGTTTGATCCTTCCATTCTTGTTGTTGGTTAACTATTAAATGACAATTTTCCATCTGGTCATTGTGGGTCATTCGCAATAAACAGATGATCTTCAAGCCCCGACTCCAGTCTCTCCAGGGGAGGCCTGTAATTGGTTGTAATCCTGTCTTACTAAGCTCCCCTGATGAGAGGAAATGGGAGAGGAGGGTTAGTGTGGATAATGGCTATACTGAAATGTTGTATAAGAGCTCTCTCTTTCTGTCTCTCCGACACACATATGAACATACATCCAGGCGCCTTGCTGTCCCTGGAGCATGATGGATTATTGTGGCAGATTGTCCATTGTATTACTTCCGGCCCAGTCTTTAATCCCACTCTTTTATCCATGCTTCAGATCACCTGGTCTTCATGCAGGACAGGTCTGCACTTATGAACCACCATTGGGTGTTGCTTTTTTAAGCGAGGAAGAATTCAGGTTAGACGAAGGACTTGATATCAATGGAGATATTAGCCCTTGCTTTGAAGGCAGTTATAAACAAAAGAAATGTTTTTCTGTAACCCATCACATTATTTTTTTTTCATAATATATGTCTCTTGCAGCAAAAAAAGTCCCACACAACTCAGAAGTGTGTGTTTTTCCTCATTCTCACTTCTCTTGAATGTTTAAGTCAAAACATTCTCTTGGATGAGCTTCACTGTGCACAATGATGTTTGACACTAGAAGGCAGTTTTCAAATTTATCAGCTGAAGGAGGAAAATTTATCTCTGCTCACCTTTAAATCTGAATTTAACACATGCACATATGAGATAACATGATATGGCAACTAGTTTGGGGCCAATCATATCATCAAATAGGCAGCTTGCAGAAATGTGAGGTGGAAACCTGATACCTCCAGTGCACATACACTGAGAATGGACTTAAGAGACAGCCTCTGTCCAGTAGTTAAACTTTTAAATGAAAAATGTTTGCATAGTCATGGATTACATGTCATAGATAGATACAGCATTGATGGTTGTGTTGGTTTTGGTTGACCTCTGCCCTCTAGTGGTAAAAAGTTGAGAACACGCGTAGTGCAGGTGCAGCTCTGTAATAGTCCTATCGTTAAATGTAAAATAATAATAATAATTGGTGCTCAAGTCTTATAATCTGGCTTCAGAATCTTTCAAAGACTTTTCCTCATGTGCCAGTTTTCACAGGGACAAAATGAGGTTTTTTTTTTAGAGGGATCAAATATCTTTTGTTTTGCTCAGTGGGTAATGCCATTCCAGAAACCAGTTATTTTAATGCTGCTGAATGACCTTGCTATTTATTCCAAATTGTGTGATGTAATTTGTCTTTTGTCTATTTTTATTACGCTTTCAAAATTCTAGGCCCATTTTATCCTTTGTGTCCTGTTTCTTCCCATAAACACTTAAGAGGTGTCACTGTAAACCCTCCTCTGTTTGTTTTCACTGATTTTCCATGAGATGTCACTCTGCATCATCCTCTGTGTGTCGACTCTACACATGTGCTCACCACTGCACTGCGAAGCCGAGCCGGGTGTCAGTTTGCTTGTGCACGCTCATCTGTGTATGTCAGGATGAGTTGTCTGGAAGAGTGGACATAGTGGGAGAGCAAACTGTCAAGCCTGATCAGTCTAGACTGTCTCTCTGTGAGTCTCCTGCTGTCTGACCAAATATAGCACCGCAGTGACAAGCTTGCCCCGGGTTCTACCCGTCTCAATAATCCAAATCCTAACATGTCATCCACCATCCAGCACCAGCACAAGATGTCTTAAAAGAACCTAAAGCTCAGATGACAGCAGGCTGTTGAAGGTGGAGATGAGTCAGGCAACTTTGACAGGACATTTCTATTTTACTTTATCTGATTCTTGGAGCTTTTCAGTGCCAAAGTTGTTCTGCCAGCTTTTTTAGTTCACTTCTCTGCCTTCAGACAGTTTCTTGCAGCTGCAGTATCTTTGGAAGACAGGGCCTCAGGAATTGAAGAGGTAGCCAAACTTCCTTTAGTTTCTGGATGAGTATAACCCTGGGTATTCATTTGGAGATGTGCATATCCATTGTGGAACTGTTTATTGACACCTGTCATGCTGAGGAAATCCTTGCATGCTCAAAAACTTTTTTAAATTCTGCTGGGACCTTACCACTCTGTTTGTTCTTGTCTTGATTGATAGTTGGGATGTATACCTCATAGATCAAACTGTATAAAAATTTAATGTCACTGAATACACTAGTGGCTCTTACATCAAACACAAAAGAGCACAAAATGATCCCTCAGTGACCCTCTGTTGTTGAGAAGGCACATCTGCATGAGTGTGATTTCCACAGGGAGTGTGTTTCCAAGGAAATCTGGACAGTGACACTGTGAGAGATAAGCAAGCTGGAATTAGGGACCCATTGGTAGAGTGAACATGCTTTATTCAAAAACACCTGCTGTACCTGGCCTTTTAATACATGCTGAATAGGGCCTGCTGTCAGGGGAGGTGTGGGCTCAAGAGAACAGTCAACTCATGAATCAGATCCTACAGATATTTTATTATTTATGATTCTTAGCATGTAGCATTTGATTGCACAGCCATGTGGTATTTTTTTATTTTTGCCATTAATACAGTAGTATAACATAAAACATGCGCTCATACCTTCAAGCAAAAACGGTTGGTGTGTTCTAGTATGTTGATAAGAGCTACTGACAAGGATTTCCATATCTGTTTATTGTTGACTGTTTGTATAAAAGGACTTTTAAAGGAACAGCTCCCTGGGGAACAAACCATTTCTCAGACTTATCTGCTTTTTTGAATTTTGTCCAATGTTTACTTTTGTCTGATTGTGGAGGCTGTAACTTTTATAGCTATGGGACAAAAAGGCCTCAAAGGTTTTCCATTTTCCAAAACACTTTGGTGAAAGTCATGGAGTAGGACTTTGTTACTTCCTTCTCACGCAAGGAAATATATACCTAAATAAAGTGGTCTCAGAAAGTTACATATCAGATGCAATATATTTAGTGCTGGGGAGTAGTGAACTATATGTAATGAAATTAGTAATTTAACTATATTTTGCACTAGCTTGCTGGTGCTTTTTGTGTAGTAAAGTACTGAAACTATTACCATTGCTTCTGTACTGTAATTTAACCCCTTTGACCAGCCCAGCCTCCTTTTACTTTCATGCTGTGGCATGGGCTAGGTATGCCAAGGCAATGCATTCATTAGGCAGCCACCAGCACACAATTGACCTTTGTGTAGTGCATGTGCAAAAGGCCGGGTGTTGCTCACTGTTCGCACAGCAACACTGTCAACATGGATGAACCTCACGAATCTCAGCCTGAGGAAGAATCACCATGCCCATACTTGAGCAAAGACATGACCGATGAAATTTTAATTGTATACAAAACCACATTCCTCACACTTTCCCACAAACAGTGGGGTATTTTATTTTTTAGACTGTGTATGACCTGTGAACCAGTGGGCACTTTAATGATAAACTCAACTGAGTGGCATTTTTGCTGGCACGCCACTTTTCTGTATCATATTTTGTTATAATTTTGCATCACATTGCACATTGTACATGTGTACATTGTCATTTTAATCATTTTCTCACAAAGCAGTTTAGTGGTTTTAGTTAACTTAAGCTTAAGTTTAGTTGCTAGCAAGGTTTTCAAAGTAGTTTCCCCAATTTATGTAGCTGCCATTTCCACCAAAAATAAAAAAAAATAATTGACTGGAAATCATATTGTTTTATCTGGAAAGATGGCCTTTGAGGCTCAAGGTGCAGCCACGTGTACACAAGACAAGTAACTGACACAAGCAACGCTGAGAGAATCGGTTTCACACTGGAGACAATTATCCTCCCATTTGTTTGAGTGCTTCAGGACAGTCTGAGGGGATTGGGAGGGGTGGCCTTGAAAACAGGGCAATTCCAGGGTCTATTTGTGTGGTAATTCAGAGCACATGTGCTCTCATATCTCTGGCTATTGGGGGACTGATGGCAGACAAGGGAGCAGGTGTTGCTACTTCACGATAATTTGAGAAAATCTAAGAGGGAGGTCGGTCCCTGATATCAGTGCTCTTCAGCGCCATCACCATAATATATGCTGACACAGTGAGTGACACACGACAACTGAGCAGCACAGCTAAGTGTGTTGATGTCTAACTTCTAAAGTAAATCTTCACACACATTATAAACAGCTTGGTTGTTGAATAACTTGTGTTAGGGGGTTGTCGATAGTGCTTATACGTTAATTGAGGTCAAACCTCTGGTTCAGCAGGTGGATGTTGACAATAAGGCGAGGTCATATTACTCAGAGACCATGAGAAATGTTCATTTAGATTTATTACAATACAGAATTCAATTGTGTTTAAGCACACACACACACACACACACACACACACACACACACAGTCCAAGTCTTTGGGCCAGTCAGAAGTTACCTCAACATTGGAACATTCAGACTTTTCTCCCATTACCTGGTCGGAGCTTTAGGAAATAGTGTCTCATCTGAAAGTGTCCTCCAGTGCAGTTGATGTAATACCAAGTTTTTAACAAAATAATTGAATCTACTGGGCCTTGCCTGAGATTAAAACCACCTGTGTACAACCTGTTTTTAAATAGCCTGGACAGGATCATACCCTCCCTCAAAATTACAGACCAATATCCAAGCTACCTTTTATATTAAAAAAATAGAAAAATACTGTCCAGTTAATTGCTTTTAACAGCAAAACAATAGCATTTTTGAATAAGTCCCATGGCTCTCACGGAGCACTAAGACCCCCCCTTTCCCAGGATGACTGATGACCATTTACAGGCTGCTAATATTTGGGTGTGCTCAGTCTTGGTTCTTCTGGACCTTAGCGCTGCCTTTGATGGTCAATCACAGCTTTCTGTTAGATGGGCTGAGGCACTCAGTAGGTGTATCTGGTAACAATTTTAAAATGGTTCTGCAGGAGGTTCTGTGTCTCCATCAATAATTTGTCAAGTCATGTTTTGCTTCTGTTAAGTATGGTGTCCCTCAGGGGTCAGTTTTGGGACTGATTTTATTTTTGCTGTACATGCTTCCTTTAGGATATATTATCCATAGACATGGTGACTCCTTTCATTATTATGCTGCTGACACACATATCTACCTCCTTGTTAGAGCCACAGATCCTGGCATGCTGAGTTCTCTACATGACTGACAATGTGACATCAAAAAGTGGATATCAGAAAACTTTCTGCGTCTCTAGAAAAACAGAGATAGTTGTAATTGGCTCCCAGCACATAGTAAAACAAATCCTGCCATCTGCTGGTTCCCTGTTGAAACACATAAAGCCTGATGCAAAGAATCTTGGCTTTCGGTTTGATAACAAATTAAGTTTTGAGCAGCACACACAACAAAACTTTTGCAGGCTTGTTTTTATCATCTTAGAAATATTTCCAAAATATGATCTAGTTCATCTTTCAAAGACACAGACCATTTTACATGCCTTCACTGAGGTTGAGGCAGCCAAAAATCTATTAACCTTTCTCAGATTGTGCATAACTCAGCTGCCAGGCTTTCAACATTGTCCAAGAAAAGTGACTACATTACGCCTGTTTTAGCTTCCTTGGACTTGCTCCCAGTATGTTTTTGAACTGTTGACATTTAAGACTCTTCATGTCATACATCTGACCTCTTAGTCACATAGACAGTAAGTAGCCTGAGATCCTTGGGCCGAGGTGTCCTCGAGGTGCGGCTGAAAACTAAAGGTGACAGGACATTCGCAGCCAAATCCCCGAAGCTATGAAACAAGCTGCCTGAGGAAATCAGGTCATGAAATTCAGCAACTTCTTTTAAATTACTTCTTAAAACTTACTTTTATCAGAGAGCCTTTCCTGAACTTACTTGTTTTTATTGATTGCCCTTTTGCAGGTTTTGAGCATGTTAGCAAGCTGACATTGACATTAAACCATGGCATCACTGTGCCAAGCACAGCCTCACAGAGCTGGTAGCATGGCTGGAGACTCTTTTTTTAATACACAATCAACTCTCTGTGTATTTTTGGTATAGTTAAAACTACTGCAGCGATTCTACTATACATTAGTCATTTTGTTTTAAAGATGTAAAAAAAAAACACCCACTTTAAATACTCTGGGCTGGTACAACTAGTAATGACATTATTTACTGGGGGCACTACCCGATCTTGCCTGGATAAACAGGAGAGAATTTACTCTGAGAAAAATAGGTCAATATCACCATGAACATGCTTACCTTTCATATCTGCTTCAAGGGCTCCCCTAATGTAACCCAATTACCCAGTTCAAAACAAGATATTTAAAAAGAAAAGCTGCCTGATTATCAAACCCATCACAATCACAGTCACAGTGGGGTTCAGCTGTACTGCAGAGAAATCATGGTAGGGATGTAAAGTTTCTTCAAAAGTTAGGAGGCAGTTGGCAATCCTATTTTGCCTTGCAAACAAACCAAAGGCTTGATTACACAGTCAATTTGTTTAAGCATGGCTGGAAGCAGGATTTAACAATCCTACAACAGGAGAACCTTCAGACCTTCTACATCCAACGTTTTGATTGACTTAGATCTTCAGTCACAGGTTATAACATTGACTATTTTCACTCAAAATATTTCTATTGCTTATCAGGTAGCAAAGTGAAATGATCTGCCATAAAACGTTTCCAGCATAAGCAAAGTGAAGTGAGATTTGCCTATGAGATTTGTGAATAAAGGAAATTGAAAACCAGGCACTAAAATATTTAAGTATTTATTATTCCTTACTTTTGTCTGAGCTGAGCTGCATTTGAAAGCAAGGACAGCAAAGTCTGCTGGAATGATGCATTCAGTAAAGTAATTTAATAGCTCATCAATTCAATTCTGTTTTTCAGCCGACTCTTGCGGCTCGGTGGTGTTTGTAGTTCCACCGTCCCCCCTCTCCCCTGAGTCGACTGCCACTAATTAAATCACAACCTGTGGGAGACACTCAATGGTTATGCATAAATAACCATTCATCCATATTTCAGAACGGTAGCAGATCTTGCCTGCTGGAGACCTCTGACATGTTGCTGGAGTAATGGGTCTGTGACTGGAGTCCTAAACCTTTAACTGCCCTTGGGGGCCATTAGGTGGTCACACACATCCTCCCAAAGACAAACACAGGTTACATTCTAAACCTGCTTGTTTGGCTTATTTTGCATAACAACATGTGTTTGAATCAGAAGGAACATTCATTTTTATTTGTGTAAATTCAAATGGATTCATGATAAATAATGAACAGTTGCTGACTCTTGATTTGGCTCTTCTTAATCCTTTGGGAATTTTAGGATCCAGCTAGCTTCAGCCATTATTTGAGCCATTCTTTGAGCTTGTGACTTGTATTATTATCTACTTCGTCTTGGCTGAGATATAGCTGCTAGAAAGCTGAAAGTAAGAGAGGCAGTGAGAGGGTTTGAGATGGGGGAAATTTCAGGACAGCAGCAGTCCTCAGGGGATAAGGGGTGGGGGCAGGAGAGGGGAGTGACCACAGGCCATTTCACCAGGCTAATGGGATGGGAATCCCTGGCAGCGGGGGGCAGTCGAAAGGGATTTACTGAGGGATTCTGCAGAGGACATTGGAGCAGGGAGGATACTATCAATTTATAACCAACTACCTTCCTCTACAGGAGATAAAAAAGCTCCACATGGCTCAGGATTTTGTTCCTATTCTGCTATTATTCATTATTTTGTCAGCATACAAGAGTGTTCAGTCCTCAGTTAGGTCCCAGCCAGTCATTAAATGATGCATGTTAAATCACCACTCACACGCAAAATCTTCCTGCTCTTATCTGATAATGTGTTTTTCAATACACACTATTTACAAAAGTCTTCACAGTCTACAGTTTCATTTCTTAACCCCACACTGAGCTCTTCCAAAAAAAAAAAAAAAATGAACTGCATGTGTAACATCTGCACTCTTTGCTCCGGGGTTTAAAAGAGAGATAGAGATTACTGTCCCACTACAGCAGAACGCCTCAACAAATTACTGCTGATCTTGACAATATTAAAGTTGTGTCCAATGAGATATATATATATATATATATATATATATATATTTGGACAGTGAGAGGATTATTTGTTTTTCATCACAATACACAGCTCTTAATGGTGTACAGTGTGATGACTGTGCCGTAATCCCTTTTTATCTCCTCTTGTCCGACACATACAACGCACACACACACACACACACACTTTAGTCTTAGGTACATACTTGTTCAGTGAGCGCACATGAGTTGTCACTGTCGCTGCAGAGAATCTTATTTAGCAGGGATTTAGCAGGAAAAGGCACTACTGGTGACATTAGTCTCAGGTCTGCTGGGAGCTGTGGCTGTAGCTTAGTGCAGGAAACGCACATGTTCACTGGTGATTGAATGAAACTCATTACAGTAATTAAAAACCTTTATACACATGCTTTCTCATCCTGCACAATGAGCATTAAGGAGGTTGCAATGCCTGTTCACCTTTGGGAGCTTAATGTTCGATATAATCACCTTATTCAAGTACTAACATAATGAACGTGAATGTGGGTGGGGTTTTTTATATATGCGTGGCTGATGTTACCACAGCAACCGCCCTCGCTGGCTCGTGAGGCAATGTGGGGATTGAAGGCAACCCCCGTTACCCTCATCAGCCCTGGTTTGCTCTCTCTTTCTGAGCGGCAGACTTCAGTCGTACCCTCGATGGGTGATGGGGGGAGGGTCTCCTGCTTTGAAGGAGATAAGGGTGGTGGTGATGGTGGTGGTGGAAGGCACAGAGTTCAGGGTTTCGGGCAAGTGCCACATCGTGTGTGTGTGTGTGTGTGTGTGAGCTTGAGAGCAGACAAAGAGGGTGGAGATGGAGGAAGTGACAACTAGAGAGCACATATGTGTGTGTTTGAAAGAGACTGAGTGGGAGGAGAGAGAGTGAGGGAGGAGAGATCAGCAGCTCACTGAGGATGAGAGAGGATGCTCACTGTGAGTGCGCGGCAGTCTAAAGAGCTGAGAGTGAGGCCAGCAGGTGGACGACTGATGGAAAGCAGCAAGTGAGCTGACTGAAGCCAGAGAGAGAGAGAGGCTTAAACAGAGACAAGCAGAAAGAGAGAGAGAGAGAGGAGATAACTGTGAAACAGAGAGCGAGACGCTTAACTAGAGGAGAAGCGTAGACACTGAGTCATCTACCCGAGTGCTGGTCAGTGTCCGGACATCCCAGGGAGCGCCCAGCGTTCAGCAGCCACTGTGTGAGTAAGTTTGCTGCTCCACTCCACACAGGGCATCAGGTCGCTCTGATGACATGCTGTGACTTCTTCACAAGGCTGATTTCTGCGGTGCATCGTCAAGCAGCTGGGGTGTGTTATGTAATTTGTTGTGGTGTTGGGATGAAGCTGTGGCTTAGAGCTGCAAACTGATCTGCAGGAGGGCTTACGTGGTGACGCTGTAGACAGAGCAGGCAGGTGTGTGTGAACAGTAGGATGTAATGTGTGCTGCACAGCATGCTTGTGATGAAGGACGAGTTTTTAATGGACCAGTGCATGACATTTCTTCTGTCACTTTGATGCATATTTTCATGCTGTCAGAATGGGATAGAGGTTGTATATCTTGTTGGCACTTATTTTGTACTGTGTGTTTTGCACAGTATTACTGTATACAGCACACACTTTAGACAGACAAATGCATACAAATCTCTAACAAGTATTACCTCATTTTTTTTTTTTTTATATACAATGTCTATTTTTAAACCAACTGTTAGAAATGAAAGCATTTTCTTTCTTTCTGTCTGTGTGTGTGTTTGTGTCCTGAACCCATCTATTGTGCATCAGCTCTAATTAAGAGTTCAGGGCAGCTGATGCCAGATCGTATCCTGTTCTCCCATGGGAGAGCTGCTGCTGGGGTTCCTCGCCTCCTTCCTGTTTATTGAGCCTGCTTAGAAAAGGTTCTTATTCACAGTTGTTCCCATGTCATCTGGATGATTCAGGACGTTCCTTCATTGAAGATTCACTCGTTCTGTAATGGCAGTCAGCGTTGTATGTTAATGGTTCACACTCTCTTTTCTTCACCTGTATTAGATTCTGAGTGCATTTCCTGAATATGAAAGCAGATATGTATCTTGGTCACTGTCCCTCTTGAGCAGCTGTGTGCCTTATCTACATCCTCAGCACCAGCCCGACACAGCTCTATATATTCATTCATATAACTTATTACTGTGTCAGCACATACAGCCATGTTATCTACTTGAAAAATCAGAATCAGGTTTATTGCTAAGTAAGCTTTAACATAGAAGGAATTTGCCTTGGTATATTGGTGCATGACAAATAACACAGTAGGAGGAAATATAAGATGAAGAGAAAGGCTTGTACTGCAAGCTGAAAGCATGAATAGAAAATAGACAAAAACATGAAAAAACTATACTATATTAACTATATTATTCATTTTTCGAGTTCAAGATGTCCATTTTGTCTCATTGAGTTAGTGAATGCATTGAATATTATCCATATGGAGCTTTTGGCTGCTGGGGTATGCAGCACCATGTAGATACAAATATATATGATGCATATTTCATTGTGGCTGCTGAAGCCTCCTTTGATCATCACAGACAGCTGTATACATTTTTCACTTTGCATTATCGCTGTTTTAAGATCATTTCAGATCGACTTTCATACTAATCGATGACTTTGTGTGTTTGAAATGGATTGAATTGATCAAACAAATTGAAAGCCTGCTGTGTAAAGTGGCGAGCTGTCAGTGTCAATAGGATGCCGTATTCGGCAGGGGTATTGATCAGTGATCCTGTGGGGATAAAGCCGTACTGGTAGAGATATTGAGTTTAGGGCAAAGGATGCATGACTGTAGTATTGCTCAGCTTTGCATTAGCAATGTGCTACTCTCCTGGGTTTGAAACTATGGGTATTGTGTCCCCAGATCCCTAAAGTGTTTGTGAATAGCAGCATATGCACTAAAAGAAAAGAAGAACCTGCACAGAGGAATATGATGTGATATCTTTTGCAAATGATGTGCACTGTGAAGAATTCATATACTGACTTATTGCAAGTGTCAGACATAACTTGCATGTTGCTAGACATTTCTGAGAGTAAGGTTTTGGACATAATATGAATGAATTTATGGGTGAGTGGGCATTTGGGCACCAGATTTAACCCTCTATCACCAGGACACTGCAGATTAGACAAAACAGACGATTCCCAATGAGAAAATAAAGGATAGTTGTAGTTCTTGAAATCATTCATAGAGTTCCTTTAATCTGAATTAAAGTTTGTATTCTTTGTTGTTGTTGTTTTACAGTATTGTAAATCTGAGATCCTTTTTTTGTCTGTCTGAAAATGTAAATGAAATAGAATGGGTCATTAAAAAAGAGAGTGAAATCATAATTTTCATATTAAGTCTCTCTCTGCGCTTAAGGCCATTGCAATGCCTCAGACAACCAGTCTATACAAATGCATTCTGTTGCTAAATGAGACCAGCAACATTTCCTGAGGCATTACCTTTTGATGTCCTCCTGCTTGATCTCAAACTGAGTGACCTTTTTTGACTGAATGCTCTCTTGCATCTGTCTTATTTTAGGAAACAAGATGGGAGTGACCCCCGAATTTCTGCAACACTAGAGCCCCAGCTGTTCCAGCCAGCACTTCCATACACTTCTCCATTCCACAAGGTAGGGGGAGAACAAGGGGGGTTGAGTTTGCACTTTGACCCCTGACTTTAACCGTTCTGTGTGACCTTTCCTTCTGATGTTTGTTAGGTGTCTGTGCTCATCTTGTCTCTGCACCTGCTTCTGTCAGGATGCACTTTCTCTGTGTGTTTAATCTCTTATGACTGTGTTAGACGCAGACTTTCTGCGTGCAGTGTTACTTTGATTTTTATTCTTGTCTTCTTTTGTCTAACTTGTGTAATTAGAGTGCACAGAGCTCCGTGACTGGGGTGATTATGTTTGCCTGATTCAATTAATACAAATCTATTTTTAGCAGGAAATTGTCAGCTTGATGCCGACAGTTTCTCAATCCAAGCTTAACAAGTCTGATTCCATCAAAGCAAACAAAATACAGCCTGTCTCAGCAATTGTCATCTTTTAATCAAAAGACAAATTTCTTCGCCCCCACCGTCAACTAAGATATGTCACCAAATTGGAAAGTCATTAATGTTTAATCAGTCTTTGTGTGGGGTTCAATTTGCCATCTACTTTTACGTCAGTGTCAGTTAAAAATAATCAACTATTTTTGCAGGCTTTTTTTATAAGGATAAGATAATATTTATTCTCTTCCATAGTGTGTTTTTTAAATATTAGCTCTACATTTTCTGCCATATAACCTTGTAAGATTCACTGCAGCACAGTCGCATTCAATTTGTCTCCAGTTCACTAAAACAGTTTTCAATGATTTTTCAAGATTTTCAGTATTTATGAATCAGCTTGATCTATTATTCTTCCTCTCAGGGGAAATAGCAGAATATAAAGGGCAGAAGGTGGAAATGATTAAAGAAGAAATCATTTCAATAAATTCATACAGACCATCTCAGTCAAATCCATCTTGCGGTCAGAATCTTCATGCTTACGTTTTTACACGTCTTATCATTATAAATGAGCGACTGATGCGAAAAACCTGCCAGGGATATTTTGGGAACTTAGAAACTGAACAAGGCTGAGCTTGGTGGTGATTAAAAGTGGATACAATCTCACTCACGGCAGATTGGTTTCATAAGGTCTCTCACACTTTGGATGGGGCTTACGCTTCTTGCAATCTGACTTGATCTGAGTAGAGCAGAGGGAGCAGGAAGAGAAAGGGATTAAAGGAGAATTTGGAGATTGGGTTGCTTAACCGTCACTCCTGATCCATGCCGCACATACCATCTGTAGGTGCCTCAGACTTACTAGTTACAATTAGTCAGACACGAGGAGAGGATTTGTGAAACTTCTGTGTGTCCACAGATTTGCATGAGATGGAAGCAGCCACCAAAGGCACTTCCAAACTTGGCTTTTTTTTTTTTTTTTTTTACATTTTTCTTCACGTACTGGGGGAGAAACAGCAGATCACATATATAGGTTTGGAATTGAACAAAAGTAAACACTTAGTTTCCTGCACTGTAAAGGGTGTCAGCAGCAGTTAAAATGCAAATGTTATATTTCATATTTGATGTCTGTAACCCCATTTTATTCAACCCCTTTGCTTTGGAATCCGGAAAAGAGAACATATCTGATGAGGATATTGAGGGACAGCATGGTAATGTGATGTACTGTAGTATGATAAGGGCTTAGTGGGGCAAGACTCAGAGGAGCGTATCACTTTAATCAGAGCCATGCGAAAACCAGGTCAATCTGCAATTAACCCCACCAGGTCTTATGGTCACTGCCTAATTCAAACCACACTGCTACAACATCATATTGACAATGTTGCATATTTCTGAGAAAGGAAACACAAACACTTACAAACTGTCATCATTTTCAGTGTTTGCATCACAAGCTAATTAAAAATGCATGCTTCTGAAGACAAGACAATTCTGAGATGCTTGTAACCCAGCTGCTTAATTTAATAAATTTAAAGCAACATAAAACAACGGCTTCAGGATTCTTTTTTTTCTTGCATTATAATATAACCTGTTTTTCTCAGACGTTTTACCAATCAGGCCAAAATGTTATAGCCCTTTAAAAATTTGCGATGAGTTCCGAAACAAACCTCAACCCAAAGCAGAACTATGAACCTGACATACCAAAGAGAAAGACAGAATTATAAACCCCTACATCCTTCTCATATTCTTGGAGCTGGCCAGAATTATAATGATCTCTGTTAGTTGCACCTGAGAAGTCTGGAGGAGAGACGAGTTCTTGCACATTTAATTTGCCTCTTGTCATAATGACGATCCTATTAGCTCTCATTATGAAAGGTCTCAGCTCTAACACCTGCACTGTATGCTCGCCTGTCTCCCTGTGGATCCCCACATCTCCTCCACTCTGGACTTTTCTGCAAAATGTTTTTTGGCTAAAATAAGATCTCTTGTTTTTTTTCCTCAAAAAAGTTGCTGCTTGTCTCCACTTTGTTTCCACTGAAGTCTGCGTGTTTATCTAGATTCACTTTTTTTGTTTCCTTTACTCTACCCATCTCCTTATTTTCCACATCACTTTGTTTACAGTTTATCTCCAATCTCCTGATCTCAATCTAGTGTAGTAGGACTGCCAACACATAGTTCCTCTGTGGACAGGAGCCTGTTGAAGGACTTGTTTATGAGAGTAGAAGAGTTGGACTCCACCTCTGACTGTCTGTCAGCCCAAGTCAGATATAGGGCTTGTGATTAGAACAGAGGTGGTTGCTTGTGCAGTTTGGATTTCTTCCTGCAAACAGAGAGAGTGACAAAGCAGGATCAGCAGACACCTCTAGCTGCAGTCAGAGGATTACTATCCTGCACCTCAAGCGCTACCAGCTGCTTTTGCATGCAACCTGAGACGTACACCTGCTGATAATTTTGTATGTTTAGAGCACACACTGGGAGCCTATGGACCTTGTCTTCAACGTTTTCTGATCCAACGCTTTGCCAGTGAGCAGGGATGCAGCGTTACATCGACTGTCACAGTGGGACACAGTCAACTGTCTGCCATTTGACAAAGACACAGCAATCAGAGAGCGAGTTTAATCCAAACCTGTTGAAGTCAGTCAAGTCAAAACATCTTTTGAAGCCGCAGGACGCCAGTTTGAGGAAAGTTAAAAATGGCTGAAAATCATGACATCCACTTCAATGCTCCTGTGGTGACAAAGGCACACTGGAAGAAACCCAGCCATGTAAGTAGCTTTACTGTAGAAACATGCTGGATGGAAAACATCACTAGATGGCAAACTGGAGAGGGAATTTGGCAGCATTTACAGCTGAGGCTTGGACAACTGCCTCTCCAAAATAAGATTAAAGTTGCGAATGCAAAACCTGACAGTTCACGTAGCTTGTTTATTGAAGGGACAAGCTGAAGAAAATCTCTGTTTTTAGAGCAACATTGTTTTTTCTATTATCAGGTGTCTGATATACTGTAAACAGACAGGTAACATTACAACATTTGGTTACACATGCCCATGCTTTTTTATGTCCTCGCACACAGTTTTATGGCTGCTGTAGTTGTTGTTTAAGTCTAAAGATAATATGTAGCTCAACACTACTGCTGCTCATGTTCTAATCTCTGGTTAATGTTGTTGAAGCCGGGGTTATTTACTTTCAGGGTTTGTGGCAGACTATTGTTTGCACATGGTGGAGGACTTTACTCATACTCACACTGAAAGCTAAGCAAGATTGCTCTGTACACAAACTGTTTGAGTATGTCAGGCTTTACTGGCTGAACCTTTCAGCCTTCACTTGACTGCTCCGGACCAACGTTTCCATGGACTGTTGTAATTCAGCCTTTTCTGCAGTCGTTAGAGTTGTCACACTCAACTGATGCACGCAGGGTTTGTATATGAAATTTTAAAGGACAATACCCCGACATCTGTGGAATCAGGCAGGCGTTTAATGTGGGAAAGCCGGTCGGTCACACATGACTGTTTAATAGTGTGACAAACCACAAGGGAGAGGCAAGAGCTCACATGCTGCAACCAGGTAAAATGCTGATTAAAATAAATTTATGTCTGTACTTTGGCAGTGTTGCAAATCATGGGAACTTAAAGTTTACCAACTTTACAACTCCCACTGTAAGCACTGAGCAATGGGACAACAGTTTTCCTGAATGAAAATGTTCAATATTTGACAGAGGGGTTTTAAGCAATTAATCATAATTCTCAATTTGTTCCTGGATACACTGGACTCTATTTAACAGCTCAGAAAGCAGAGTTAATACTCTGTTATTACCTTGAAATGTCATGAATGTAAATTGCTGATAAATGCGAATTTGAATAGATAAAATGTTTCAGAAGTCAACTACAGAAAAGTCTATTTGGATTCCTGTTTTTGGTATTTTATAATGTGTTCATAAGAAGTCTAACAGACAGTCTAATTGACAAATATAAGTAACATTGCTAAGTAGAATAGTAAACTGTATTTTTCTTTGTGTGTATTGACTTTTGGAAATGGAAAGCAAAAGGAATTTGTTCATGCTCATCTATGATGCGTGAAATTTTTGGTGCATAACAATGCTTTGTGGTAATTTCATTATTTTGTCATTAAATGTGCAATTGTGGAAAACGTAAAGGTTACCACTTGAATACTTGCCTACGTATTAGGTTTTAATAAGGTCAGAAGAAAAGACAAAACAAACAATGGAACTGTTCCCTGGTCACCAATCACATCGTACTGCTGAGAGAACACCAGATGTCCATGGGCTCTGTCCACTGAATAGTAATTAAAGTATTCCTGAAGGCACAGGACAAGGATACAGTCATTAGTACCTGGCATAACAGACACAGAACACAATAAAGAAGCAAGGTCAACAAAATACAAGGTAGAAAAATCAAATGACTGTGTTTCTCTGTCACTGGGTGGACTGTGATGGGGCTCCACATAATAAGAGCCGAACTGGGTTGAACTGTAACAATCAGACTCACTGCTGCAGAAGTAAATTAACCTCAGGACCCAACAAGTGAACTCAAAACATGTCATCTCACTCTCCTCCTTTCAGACCACAGATTTATTTGAAATGATTGAAAAGATGCAGGTAAGATGATGCATTGATCTTTTTTTTTTGTCTCAGCTTCCTAAGCTGTACTCACCAAGCAACTAACCTCTCAGTGTGTCTCTTTCTAACTCTGCAGCACTTTGGCCCTCTCCTCGTCCACAGTACTTCTGCACGTTCTGTTCATGAGAAGGATATTGAGTCTGGTGGTTACAGAGGAGAGTAGTCAGAGCATTTTATGTGTCTCAGCATCTCTGTTAACATTCTGGTTGTAACACTGGCTGACAGCCCTGTAAGCTTATTATCTCACCTCAAAAACTGTCTCCTGGTTTCTGAAGCCTTCAGAAGGATGTTTATTTTAACCATAAGATCCCACACATAACGGACGCTAAGAGTTTTATAAGCTCATCTGAACTCATAATGTTTTTATGCATGTGTGTTAGTGGTTGGTGCGTCGGAGCTGGAGTACAGATTGTTTTCAAAAATTAATTAGTCATAATAGCTTTTAGTCTGGCAGCGTGTGTTGACATAACTGAATATTTAAGAAAAGAAATATTCCTCTTTAGCAGGGGGTGTAATTCAGGACAGTGTTTTTCTCTGATATATCTATATGATACATCATCTTCTGCATCTCTTTTCTCTGCATCATTCCCATTCACTCTTTTAAACACACACAAACACACCTTCATGTCCAGTGGGTGTTTCAGTGCCACTTAGCATCTTTTTAATCCCTGTGGTCTCATCACCACACTTCTTCTGTGTGCTAACACACTTTTCAGTCATTCCCAAATGCCTGCTCTTTAGCATCCGTTGATTGTCTTTTGGATGTGTATGTAAGGTATCTCTTTCTGTATCTTTCCATCTGTCCCTCTCTGACTTTTCTTTGTTGCCTGCTGCACATCTCTTGAGTAAAACTATGCTGTTATATAACAAGGGTGATAATTTTCTCCCAGTTTGTGTTGTTGTGGTAATTTAGAACATGATCATTACACTGATTTATGTAGATTTATTTTTGTCCGTCAAATCAACGACAAGTGTTTTAATTACCTATTTGTGTTGATTTGTGAATGCAGAAGCAGCTGCTGTGTTGATGACTGAACGTGACCCTTCTCTCTCTCTCTCTCTGTTTTCTTATCTCACCCTCTCCTCTTGTAGGGCAACAGGATGGATGAGCAGAGGTGCAACTTTCCTCCCCCACTCAAGGTGCGACTCTCCATGTAAAGACACAGTATTTTTCACAGGATGCGGTCATTGTCTGTTGACGGCTCCTCCATATCTTGCTCTGCCAGACGGGCTGATTACTTCAGCATTCTGTAGCACAGTATTATTCATAATGCAAAGCCATGCTCTAAAGTCTAGCCATCAGTTTTATACCAACGGAGTTAGTTTGGATTCCAAATCATATATCCTCTGATGCTTAGCTATGCAGACAGAAAACATTTAACGACAAAGAATTTAACAGGATATGATGCTGATGTAATGCAGTATTTTAAACTGCCAATGTACCAAATAACGGCAATACTTTGATCAAGCAATGCATTGATTCCTATGTAGTTGCCAAAATGATTTTCATTGCATAACCGTTATGCAATTAGTCTGAAACAGTGTCCCTTGGGATTAAGGAGTTGGACAGTGTGGTTATTTTTATTCTTTGATGAGGGAACAAAGCTTTTTCTCTTCTATGTTTTGCAGACTGAGGAGGACTACATTCCATACCCAAGTGTCCATGAGGTAGGATGATGATGTGCTGCAGTAGCACTTTTCACCATGTTTGCATAATCAGTTTTCATTCTTGTCCTTAAATTACTTTCACATTTACAGCATCCTGTTTTTTAACCCTTGTTATTTTGCATCTTGGGACAGGTGTTGGGCAGAAAAAGCCCCTTTCCTCTCATCCTCCTGCCGCAGTTTGGGGGTTACTGGATCGAAGGGACTAACCATGAGCTGAGTGAAGCAGTGGACACAGAACAGCTGCAGCTTCTGTCCCCCAACACCCGCACCAAGCTGGAATGTAACACAACAGCTACAATCTACCGGAAACACTTCCTGGGCAAGGTTAGCGACTTTGTGCAACCTTTTATCAAAACACAAATATTAAAATAGAGACAAAAAAAATAAACAAAACATACAAAACATAAAAGATACAAGTTCCTCCCTCTTCTATCATGTACTTGTAAATTCAGTATACAGTACATAGTACATGAAATGCAGGGGCATGATCTCTGAAGTCATAATTGATTATTAGTATATATATTATTAAATTGTATTATTATTAAGCTTCAAAGCAGAAATAAAAATTATAATTATCAAAAATATATATACAAGTTTATGTAAATATGAATCATTCACAGGCTAAATTTCTGTTGGCATTCTACCAAGTAATACAAATTCTGCTAAATTAATTATAAACACTGCTAATTTATATTTAGCTTGTTAGAGTGGTGAGATAAAATAACACGGCTGTATTTTGAATTTGTTTTCTCTCCAGAAACTGAATGCAGTAGCTATATGTGTTGTTCTGCAAAGCCTATCTTGTACATCTTCATCTTGTCTGCCCTTTTAATTTGATTTTTAAGATTAGTTAGTTCATATTTTTTCCCCATGTTCACTTTCCACGGTTGCAATCATGCTTTTCAATATAACGAGTGGAACATCAAATAATCATTTTTGTTGAGCAATAAAATCAGTTCTGTATTTTTTTTAAAACGTGTGTTCCGCTTTCAAAGTGATATTACTGAGAGTCATTCTCATTAGGTCCTTCTTTGTAACAACTTCCTTCCTCCTCCAATGAGCCTCATTACTCTCATAGAATATTTCACAATCAATTTTGCCTCTTGCTCATTATAGTAATGAAATGAATAAGCAATAAGCGAATCCCAGTTGAGTAAACCACTTACAGCGACCAGCCTCACTGTTTGGCACCTCATAGACTGTTGCTAATGAAGATCCATTAGGCTTTGCCACCTGTTCTTACACGCGCATAATATGAACAAATTTGATCTGCCTGCAGTAGAAGAGCAACAGAAGAAGAAAAGGTACTTGACGATATGGGTAATGACATGCACATGTCTCATGCACTCTGTTTATGACAGTTACTAATGGCTGTATCCCTGCACTGGTCCCTCAGGAACACTTTAATTACTATTCAGTGGACAGTGCCCTTGGACATCTGGTGTTCTCTCTAAAATACGACGTGATTGGTGACCAGGAACATCTCCGTCTAATGCTCAGGTAATGCTCATTATGCATACATGGTGCAGCACCTAATTTACAGAGAGAATTGAATCTTTGAATCCGTGTTCAGCAGTGAAGTAATGAATGTGTAGGCTTAAACAAAATGTCACTTTCATGATCAACAGGGAATAAACTCAGAGTAATCCACCTTTTTTTGTTCCTAAAATCCCAGTGTTGACTGGATAAACACATCCTCCCAGCATGGGTGTTATCGTAAGAGTCATAAAGCTGCAGAGAGTGTCAACAGCACTGTCATTCCCACAGCAGAGTAACAGATGGACTATTTAGGCCAGTGAGTGGGTGGGGATGGAGGGAGGGAGAGAAGGCAAAGAGAGGCGAGGATGGGGAAGTTTTGATGATGGTCCATACCGGATCGTCTCTTTCCCATCTGATAGATTCTGAGAAATGTTGAATCACATTATACTGCTTTGAATCCGCACTGATTGTTTTATGACTCTGCCAGGAACAAGCTGAAAACCTACCATGATGTGATCCCCATCTCCTGTCTGACAGAGTTTCCCAATGTGGTCCAAATGGCCAAGGTAAGAAGAGCTGTTGTATGACGCAGAGATTGATCTGCTGTGACAGTGTTTAACCACATTCATTTCTCTCTTTTTTTAATCCAAGCTTGTCTGTGAAGAGGTCAACGTGGACCGTTTTTTTCCTGTCCTTTATCCAAAAGTAAGATCTGGTTTGGTTTGTATAGTTGAAGCTGCTGTATATGTACACATCAGATGATTTAAAGGATGGGTTGTAATTTTTTAAGCTTATCTTGAAACAATCATCAGGTGTCCAATTTGAAGGATTTTATCCCCTATCTCTTACATCGGTAGCATGTTAGCAAGATCTCTTAACAGCCAATATGAACAGAAGGGATGATTGCAGCAAGAACAATGCTCACATGAGCATCTGAATATTGTTTTAAGACAGACTTGACAAATTGTTCATTATCCTTTAATATTTCTTGTTATATCTTTATATTTTTTTACAGGCTTCAAGACTTATTGTCACCTTTGATGAACATGTGATAAGCAACAATTTCAAGTTTGGTGTCGTTTATCAAAAGTTTGGACAGGTGAGTGATAAAGCCTGGCTCTGCATGCATGCATGCATCCTTTATATTCATCGTATTTGGTCCATGAGCAATGAGAATGAACAATACATTGTAATTTGTGATGTCCTTGAGGAAGCTGCTTATGCTCAGTCGTCCTCAGGCTTAATTAAGGCTTTCAGTCCAGCCCAGTCGCTATGGCTGTCTTCGACACTCCCTCTCATTTTCTGAGGCAATCACGGACCTCTTGTTTACTATATCAGTGGCAGAAGAGCTATTGAATGCTTTGCTGAGGGCACTTGTACCTTCGAATACAGACCTCAATGTTTAGAGATCTGTGGATCCCTTAAAGCCTGCCGTAGTTTAAATACATTGTTAAATACATTGTAAATGAGCCAAGAGCCATCTTAGGAAGACAGTGGGGGCCCTCGACTCACACTACAGGACAGTTTCTATTCAGGAGAGGTGCTAAGTGAAAGGCATGATGCTTAAGTGGGCATTTTGCATGCGGAAAACAAAACAGAAATACTCAATAAGCGTCTTCTCAGGCATCATTTCTATGTGTTTGTGTCGAAGCCGGCTTTTGTGTTCACCTCGCCACTCCACTTGATGACAATAGATAATCAACAGCCCATCACAGATGAACATTACTGCTCAAGATTTCCTCAAGCCCATTTGTAAACCTTTTCTTATACCTACTAGAGTACACTCTTCACTTTCCTGCATCCACTGACTGACCCCAATGATCTGTTGCAGTAAAAACACACCTTACATAAAATTGTCATTGGTATCTCGTTAGTACTCTAGTATGCAAATCTTACCTCTTGTGATCAGTTATCATTTTCAGTCTCAGACGTAATGTAGTTTTAAGTGCCATTATTACTGGGCACTAACGTTGTAGTGAGCAATCCACAGTCCACTGCACAAATCATTCTCAGTGCTTTTAACTCGTAGCTGCTGAAACCATTTTGTCCTCCTTGATGTTTATGAGTTTTTTTTTTTCTGGTTGCAGACTTCAGAGGAAGAGCTATTTGGCAACAGTGAAGAGAGTCCTGCCTTTGTAGAATTCCTGGAGTTTCTAGGAGAGAAAATTGAGCTTCACAACTTTAAAGGGTGAGAATCTGAGTTTGGTTTGAAGGCACTATATACTCTACCGTGCATTCCATAACATGATGCCAACTGCAATTTACAAGACATCAGGCGAGCTATAGGATTGATGGTCATGCTACTGCAATGATGGTGGAGAATATCTTGTTAGACATGGTTTCTCTTTGCTTGCAGTTTCCGTGGAGGGTTAGACGTGACTCACGGGCAGACTGGCACTGAGTCTGTCTACTGCAACTACTGCAACAAAGAGGTCATGTTCCATGTGTCCACAAAGCTGCCTTACACAGAGGGGGACACCCAGCAGGTACTGTAATGCAATACCAGACTAACACACCTTTCATGATTCACTATGAGCAGTCAGACAGGTTCCCTCCGGGTTTCATAGTACCATATTTTGCATGTGCCTCCCTGTTGTTGTGCCAAACAACCGCAACCCATATTTGCAGAAAAAAACTCTAGTAGCAAACATGAATCACTTTGAATTTATGCTGCGGTGTTTCTATATATGAGCAGCAGTCCTCCCTCACAGTGATTTAAAGCTGAGATGCAGCGCTCCATTGCTCACACAACCGTGTCCTCCTCCTTCTCTCTCACACATATTCACACAGACACGGATTAAGTAGCACGAGCTCACACACCATTTGTTATCATGGTTTGTACAAACACAGATGAGGCGATGTCTATTTGTTCAGTCTACCCAGCAGTAGTGGGTGTTAGACATAGGCTCCTGTGACCCAATCAGTGCTAGTTCAAGCTGTCATCAGGGGAAACAGCACTCCCTGGTGGTAATTCACAAATTCACACGCTTTCAGTAGTAAGATGGGGAGAAGGAAGAGCTGCACTTGCACTTTATTTTTTTTTATATTTTCTAGTCTACATACAGCAGAAATGAGGTCTAAATTATACGATATGAAAATTAATTGTCAATTCATCCTCTTTACTATTCATAAAAACTCTCTACTTACAATCTTTGCCTACACTGCTCATCAGTTGTTTCAAGCAATTTGTCAGCTGTGCTCAGTTGGAAATATCTTATTTATGTTGTCATATGTGTTAAAAAAAGTACAAGTATTCTTTGAATAGAGTTGGGCTTTATCAACAATTAGTAGGAGGCCCAAAAAAGGGTCTCTTACTTATTGTCTTAATCAAATTCAGTATGTCTCTATACATCATAAATTTGGCTTTCTGAAACCTGCAGATAATAAATACAATTCACACTTATCATCCAGGGCTTGGCATCAGCATTATTTGACCCTGCTATAACTGTCTTGAGAGAAGCATACTTGCTTGAATTTACCTCTGAATTAATTTGTCATTAGTTGATATGTGGCTGATGTGTTGCAGTTGCAGAGAAAGAGGCACATAGGGAACGACATTGTGGCCATTGTATTCCAAGAGGAAAACACTCCCTTCGTACCGGACATGATCGCCTCCAACTTTCTCCATGCCTACGTTGTGGTCCAAGTGGTCAACCCCTGCACTGACAATGTTCTTTACAGGGTAATATTTCCCTCACTATTGATTGACTTTACCTTCTGTGTGATAAAAACTTGATTAAACTTCACCTCACTCTTAATTCTTAGGTGTCAGTGACAGCACGAGATGATGTACCTTTCTTTGGTCCGGCCCTCCCAAACCCTGCTGTCTTTAAGAAAGTAAGAGAAAGAATAACTTATAGATCAGAACTACTGCATCCTGTAGCCAGTACACTTTCCCCATCATTTAGTTTCCAACATGATGCATTGTCTCTCTGCTCCTCTCTTTCCAGGGCCCTGAATTCCATGAATTCCTTTTTACTAAGCTTATCAATGCAGAGTATGCCTGCTACAAAGCTGAGAAATTTGCCAAATTAGAGGTGAGTTTTTTTGAAAAGCATTTTAAAGACTTGCCATCTCTGGCCAGAGCCATACAAAATATCCGTTGCGTCCTTTTCTTTTATTCCTGTCTTTGTGTGTAAGGAACGAACGCGGTCAGCCTTGTTGGAGACCCTTTACGAGGAGCTCCACGTGAACAGCCAGGCCATGATGGGTGTTGGAGGAGAGGACGACAAACTGGAAAATGGAAGTGGAGGAGGAGGGGGCTTCTTTGAGTCCTTCAAGGTAACTGGAGAGGCAGCAGCAGAGGACAAGCTTCAAAGTGACAGCCTCACTTTCTGCAACTCTCTGCTTCAAAAAAATGAAGCAATATAACAATACGTAAAAGACAAGGGCTTTGCAATTTAATTTATATTTTACTTATGCTACCAGAACACTATTAATTACAAGATGTGAATTCAAGATTAGACTTATCTCTATTAATAAAGTAGTCTGAGATTTTGTAAAATACACTTATTTGCTTTTTTGACAAAGGTTAGATGAAAAGATAGGTGCCACTCTCATGTCTGTTGGCTAAATAACCAACTTAACTTAGTATAAAGACTGGAAAAAGGGTGAAACAGCTCCCCTGACTCAGAACTTCACAGAAGAATGCATGTTACTTCTGTAAAACCAGAAAGTCATTTTTACACTTTGGTTTTTCTTTGGGTTGAACAAATGAGATATAATGTCTTCATTAACTAACTCTCTCTATCTCTCTATCTCTATCCCCCTGTTTCCAGTCTTTATGTTAAGCTAAGATAAGCCACTGCTGGGTGTAGCTTCATGCAGTGGACACATTTGAGAGTGATATTGATCTTCTCATCAAACTCTCGACAAGAAAGCAGACAAGTACGATTCGCAATATGTCTGACTCTACCTTTTATTGTCATATAAGACTGTAAAGATCATTGTTACTGCATAGGAACAATGTAAAACTGGCATCAGCAGCAGCCGTTTTTTTCACCAGCTGTCAGATGTTTCTTCTGTGGACGTAGATGGCTCTGTGCAAGCTGTGGGCTGTAAGGGCTTTATCAATCTCCCTCAATCTATAAAGAGAAGCTCTGCTGCTCAGTCCTGCTGGACTCTTGGCTTCCCTTCCTTTCTTCCTCTTGCTTCGTAGCTGTTTTTTGCTGCTTTGCTCTGTGCATGTTCCAGTGTTTGGTCACTGGCCACTTGTTTAAAAGATTCTGTCATCTTTGCTATAATGGTAAAAGGGAATGGATAGATTCACTATCAGATGTCTTTGCCTTTTCACTCTGCTCCACGCCAGCAAAGAGGTGCACTGGGCTTTAAACTTCTGCTGGCTGTCTGCAAGCCACTTGGCCCTTCTACTTCCCCTCTCTTCTCTTACCACCTATCTACACATAATGACTCATCTGAGCCCCCCTCCAGGCACTAAAGCTTAGCAGTGTTCTCTGTCGCTTCCTTGTCTGTCAGGATTAGCATCAGGCTAGTGCTCTCTGCCTGTAGTGGTCAGGGACGGCCCCGAGGCTCCTCTCAGCCTGTAACGTACAGCAATGCTGAGGGGTCACAGGGGTCAGCGCCATCTGAATGTGTCTCCTCCTCCTCCTCGTCTCTCTCTAGCGAGTGATCCGCAGCAGGAGCCAGTCTATGGATGCCATGGGTTTTACTTTCAAGAAGCCTCACACAGTCTCCACTAGCCTCAGCAGCAGCTTTAACCACGACCCTGCAGAGAGCCCCAAATTCCCAGGGATAGTAAGTACAGTGCCACTCCTCCTGGTCTTCAGTGAGGCGAATCTCGCTCCCTCTGCCTCCCCCAGCAGTTCTGCTAAAGTTCATGCCCCCTCCTGCCTCACTTGCCTGCTGCACTAACTTCTCACAGAGAAGGGCTGCACACTTGGTTGGGTGGAGCATTTATGCCTGAGTCTTAAACTTGGCTCTCACAGTTGCACATTGTCTGCCACCACTAGATGATGTGACTGGACACTCATAGACTTGAATGCTTCTAGGACACAAGGTGAATTTCTCTCCTGGGTTAGAGCTGCTTCTAAAACATACTATTTTTACCTGTGTTGTTCTAATTATTTAAATCCCTGTGCATCTGCATTGTTCATAAGTGCTCACTTGAATTCTGATGAATGTGGGTTGAGTCCTGTCAATGTGTGTGTGTGTGTGTGTGTGTGTGTGTGTGTGTGTGTGTGTGTGTGTGTGTGTGTGCGTGCGTGCGTGCGTGTGCGCGCGCATGCCATCTAATGCTTGTGGACATTTTTTGGTGATTATGAACAAATTACTATTTCACCTGAAGACAGGTGAAAACCTTGTATCTTCACATGGCATTGCATTTTTGCATTTCTGAGTTTATATAAATGGTTCTGAAAACACTGCAAAAAAAGTGTTAAACAATAATTTTTCAATTACAGAGGAGCTTTCCATGCTTCAGCTTAAAGTAAAACATGTTTTCACATCACTTAATTTGTAGTTACAAGGTCTTCACTTAACAATGACTATGCATATGGTTGTTTGTCTGATTTCATATACTGTATGGTATTTTTTAATGGAAGTTCTCTGATTTGTATGGAAGTAAAATCTTGAAATTCTTTCTGTTAGGCACTGAAGAAAAAAATTTAATCATTTGCATATTGCCAACAGACACCCACACATCACATTTAAGATCCCCTTCACAAATAACTAGCACTCAGTATTATTAACCGACATGCTATCAATGAATGTAACCCCAGCTTGCTTTTTGCCCATAACCCTGTCTTGATGTGAAACCTAATGTATAACATGCTGTATGTCCTCCTCTGCTGCTCTTTCTCACAGGCACATAACAGGCTCATCACTTCTCTCTCCCATTCAGCTGCCTGTGTTGCACCCATGGAGCCAAAATGTCCCTCTATGTATTCTCCAGTTAACATGTGCTTTGTATTTTGTTTGAACAACATGACTTACTGCATGGAATCTCATATATATTTGTATATATCTCATGTTTTCTCTTCCCCCCCCCCTTACCCTCCTCTCTTCCTTTTGTCCTCTGTCATCATCAAATCTCTCTCTCTCTCTCTCTCTCTCTCTCTCTGTATCTTCTCTTCCTGTGTTACTCAGTCATTGCTTGTCCCAGGCAAAAGTCCCAGTAAATATGGACGTCGAGGCAGTGCCATAGGGATAGGAACAGTAGAAGAGGTTCATGTCTAATTCTAACTACTCTCTAACTACTTGCTTCTCCTCTTTGCTCATTTTTTTGTCTGCATGACGCCACTGCATCATGGCCCAACACTTTTGTTCTATACAATTTTAGCACTCTGTATTCAACATTGCATTGTGTGCATTGTGTTTTATAGATAGGATTTGTTGTTTAAGAAAATTATTTCAATATGCAAGGAAACAAAAGCAGATATAGATTTTCTCATTAATTGACTGATTTGTCAAGTCAAATCTTTGGGATGTTACAGACTATCATCTACAAATCATTTGAAGTATTAATCATCATAAATCATTCACATAATAAGAGATAAGAAGCACTGTGATATGAGTGTGGCACACACACACAGTAAAAGCATCCTTTCTTCTATTTTCCCTGTTTTATCTGCTTTACTGCACTATGATTTCACTTTCTGTAGTCTTTTATGACTATTTTGTATTTTGTTTATTCCAGTATGCTAAATTCTCTATTTGTTTAAAATGATGAATATTAATAATTTAATGAACCCCTTACAGAAAAAAATTATTAAAAAAAAATCCCCCTCCTGCTCTTTGAAGCCACACTAAATAAAGGGCTTTTTCAAGTTCTTATTTTGAGAGCTTTTAAAGGGAGATTGAATGAACAAAGCAGTCGCTGAGAAAGCATATTTAGTGATAGGCCCTGGAGCCTTTAAATCCATCTTTCATCTCTTGCCTTAGTGTGCTCTGCTCTGGCTGAAAGACTGGGACTGGGGCTTGACATTAAGCCACTAAGTGCATATTTTAACCTTTTTTTCATCACTGTAACTCGAAGGGAGCAATGTTACTGCCCAGCCTGAAAAATCAGGATGGCGCGTGTTTTTGAAAAGCATTTTTCCATGGCTATAGTAAAATGAAATTTGATTGATTTGGTTAAGTCAAAATAACCATTATGTCCCCTCAGTAATAAATGAATAGATTGATAAGCAAGATAAACTTAGTATTACTCAAAGATATTTAAGGTATTAGCAGTATTCTGACTCTGACACTGACTGTCTATCCTCTCTCTCTCTGCCAGTCTTTGATAATCCCGGGGAAAAGCCCCACTAGGAAAAAGTCTGGTCCTTTCAGCTCCAGGAGAAGCAGTGCCATCGGTATTGAAAACATTCAAGAAGTCCAGGAAAAGAGGTGAGAAAAAACTATGCATTTTTGTGTCTACCCATACACAATTTTGGCTTTTCTACCTCTATCTTATCTTATGTGACTAAAGTCTTCTAATCACTAAGGTTCAGAATTTACTACCTCTTACTTGTTGTCAGTGTATGCACATTCATAGATTCTGGCTATGTTGCAGCCTGTTTGCTTTTCCTGATGTTTTGTACCAAATGTTTCACATATCAGCAGAGAGAACTCCCCAAATACGCAGAAGACCCCTGACAGCGGTCACGTCTCTCAAGACCCCAAATCTGACAACTCGTCCAATCAGAGCTCTCCTGAGGTGCTCACGACTACCAAGAACAGGTGTGTATGACAGACTTCCAGCCATATCAAATATATTGATCATAATTGTGCTTGTGTAACCGCTGGGCAATACTCAGCTGTGGCAGCATGTTGAACGACTGTGTCCTATACATAAGATAAAATCAGGTTTGGCTGTGCTGGAGAGTGGTTAACCCAAGGTGTAGTTCTTATCTTGGTGGCAGGGCCCCATCTATCCCTGAGGGTCAAGACCTCTCCCGCTCCTCCTCCAACGCTAGCAGCTTCGCCAGTGTGGTGGAGGAGAATGAGACAGAGGCCACAGAGGACTATGATACCGGCATGGTAAGTGCTATATTCAGCAGGTGTACCTGTAAGAAAACAAGACAATTGCTTTAAAGTTACATTCTTTAAGTCTAATATGCATGTATATGTCACTGTGTCTCTCCTCTGTTCACTCTCCAGGAAAGTCTGTCGTCTGCCGGGACGCCACACAAGCGAGACTCCTTCACCTACAGCACCTGGCTGGAGGACAGCATCAGCAGCACCAGTACCACCAGTCGTGGTAACTCCCCAGGTGAGAGATGGGGTGTTTGGAGAAGCAAGTCCAGCAAATTGAAAACATTTTCAGCACTTAGAACAAATAAAAGTTAACCAATCTCATGAGATTTGTTTTAAAAAAGGGCTACTTTTATAACTACTGTACATTTACCAGAGTTTGCTTACTGGTATGTTTGTTGGCTTATTTATTTTCTTATCATTTTTGGAAACACTTCCTAAGGTTAGAGAACACAGATGCTTACTGATTTACTGATGCATAACTGATGCATGCAATGACTCATGATGATTAATGCATGAATTAAAGCAGGATGTAGGCTATCATTAATTCCTGTTGCTTGCCATTAAAAAATAATTAAGTCACATTAACTTTATGTGATTTATTAATGCTTAATGAATCATCAACAAATGGACGTTACCTCACATGTCCAGAGTCCTTCTTGAGGGGTCGTCATGAAATGAACACAATATTAGTAAGGTTTTCAGATGACAATAGTGGACAGAGCTTGAAATATTGATTAATATAGAATCTAGAATATAGAATATTAAAATAGAACACAACATTTTCAAGGTTGAAGATTCATTTTTCTATACAAAGCAACAAAATATGTATTCTCTCTGCCTCATTTTTCAACCTAGTTTTTCAAAGCACAGTACACTCAGATCTCTTCAATCTCTTAATTTATGGATAATGTTCACTATTCTAATCTAATCTGCGTGGACCTGTATGACTGGTTCAATACACTGTTGACCTGTCTTTCAGGGCCTGGTAAACCTGAACGAGGGAAGGGGACAGACATCCGTATCAAACTGGAACGACCACATGATCATCAGTCCTCATCGGTTAGTAAACCCCATCCTGGCCTACACTGAAACTTACTAATTCATGAACAACTACCTTTGAATCACCTTTGTTGCACGGCATGAGTTTTTTAAATTGCTTTTTCATGTGCTGTTGCTGATTTGCTCTGTTTTAATATTTCTGTTTCTGTATCTCTCTGTGCAGAACTGTTAGCTCCACCCACCTGGTTGTATCCTGGATCTTCATCTTCAGGTTAGACTTTCCTCTGTACTCTCCAAAGTTCCCTCAATCCACAGATTTAAACTATGGACATATGGACCAAATATACTTGATATAAACTCATAGCAAACCAAATTGTGCTTATACTTGTGTACTGTATATTCAGGTGCTTTTTGTGTAACTCTCAAAATTACTGAGGAATATACAATACCAAAACCTAAAGATGTTTTTCCACAAAGCATGATTTTTAGTTATTAATGTGACTAGTGATGTGAACAGTGCATTCTTAATTTGTTTTGTGAGTTTTGACTGGCCATCTCTCTCTTATTCCCAAAGCATTCCCATAAGTCACAATCCCTCTGGGAGGTGAGACAAGTGTAGGTGCTCGCCATGACCAATGATGAAAAGGAGGAAGATGATGAAGATGAGAAAGAAGAGAAGAAGCAGGTGGAGTCAGTCCAGTCTGCTGCTCAGTGAAAGCCGGAGTGCAGCATATCCAGAAACCTGGGGGACACTGGAGAGGATGACACACAAAGAGGGGCCAGCTTTTGCACAGTGTTGTTTCCTTCCACTCTTTTCTTTGCCTGTTCACACATCTGTTGCCTAGTTGTATGTTGTTGTTTTTTTTACCGCACGTCTTGTTTCAAAAGTGCATATTTTTATCTTGAAATGTAAATGTTTTATTGGTAAAAAAAAATAGAATTTTGGTTTAGTTTGTCTTGTTGAAGCCCAGGTCTGTTGGCTATTCAGGCTAAAGACAGTGCCATTGAGGTCTTTGAAGAGATTGTAAGAAAGACTTTAGCTGGAACATAGAGAAGATAATTCCCTGGATGGTTTTACCAAATCAAAAAAGGTTTTGGCTCAATAATGATCTCTAATGTATAAATAATACCAAATATTCAACATCAAAGATGGATATTTTCTGACAAAACATCTAATGTGATATAGAAATGTTATGTTGGAAGCTGTTAAATGTGATTATTTTCTGGGTGAAATCGAAAAAGAAGGCCTGTATAGCTACAGCAAAACAACTGTACTTTTTTCCTTTATCACCCTAATCTCCACTAGAGTAGATTTCAAACTTAACACCACAGGTCACAGTGAAGAGAACAATGTATTGTAGATAACATGAAATGGCCTTAAAACTTAAACATGTGATTTCTTTGTCCCTCAGATTTATTTTTACCTCATTTTTTGACTCGTGTTCTGCAGCCAATAACCGGATTGCAGTATTAGATTCATTGCAAAACTAACATATTTGAATCATTGTCAAGCACACCAGTTTCTTAAGAAATGGTTGTGCAATACTTGAGCACTGTCTGTATAGTCTACTAATGTATGGATATATCCATCAATGATTGATTTAACTGCTTCGTCTGTCTTGTCTGTTCGTAAGGAGACCAGTCTTTACATTATGTTCTGAGTTGCTTTTTCTCTCTAATATATGTTTTTATTTATTATGTTGGTTCTTGTTGAAGTGGCATTGATGGTGTATATCTGTTATACTGTACCTCTTTGGTGACCACATTCAGCATCCTCTCGTATGATTATACTGTATGTGTTACTTTGGAGTAAATTATAATGTTGTCATCTGTAAAAGCTCTATTTCAAGGGTCAGATCTCTTACAGTGCAGTAAATTTGCAATGCAATTATAATACACCAGTGAATATTTATCTGCTTTTAAAGTAAGAAAATAACTCCCAATACAACTACTGATTTTGTAAATAGATGTTTAGTTGGAGTACATAGTGTATAATATATAAGCCTTTGATTTAAAATGGGATTGACCTTGAAATTACTGCCAAGTTAACAATTTCTTCATTTCTCGTACCCTGACTTTTAGATGTTATTTTGAGAGGGTTTTGTAGGAGAAAATTATTTTGAAAACTATTCATACTGTTCTGTAAAAGGGAAATCTCACAGTACATCCTGCCGATCATTTCAGTTGCCTTACGTATCATCACAAAATGATGGTGTAAGTATAGATAGTAAAGCAAATAGTTAATAGCCAGCAGGATTTACAATGAAATGAATGTTTTGTTGTCGTTCTTTTTATTGTAAATAAATACCCAGAGAACTTTACAGTCTATTGTACGTATACTCTCTTGCTCTGCATCTCATCGCTCAATGAAAACTCATCCTCTGACTTTAACTTTTTTGTCAGTATTCTGTATTTTCTTGCAGACAAATACAATATTCTGAGTGCCACATGGTGAAAATCTCTGCTGTGAAATGCCTACAAACTGTAGATGTTCCACTTCCCAGCATCTTAATGAAAGCTAAGAGAGAAAGCCCCATGAATAAATGATTTGATGTGGCTGCCCACAAGTATGTCAAACTAGAGCAATCTAAAAGTGGAGGCTTCCCTGCTTATACAACTGTGTCACATGGAAGAAAGAAACATATTCAGTCTTAATGAGAATAAAACTGAATCATGACTGAAATGGACTTTCCAAATGTGTCTGCTCACAAAACAATAATGGGCCAAGTATAACATGTTTGTAGCACTTTGTGAATAAGTTTAGAAATATGCTAATTTACTGACAATACAAACAACATAGAATTGAAAATCATAGTAAAGAATAAATTCTACTATGTCCTGAATACTCTGGACTTTTCTGCTTAAATGCTATTAAGTGATAGAATATATGCAAAAACATTCATACTCTAAGTAAAGTTAAAAAAAAGGTCAGTCCAGTAAGTGAAGGTCAGTTTTGTGAATAAACAGGAGCAGTAGCTTCCTGTTGTGTGAGGAGATGTGGCTTAACACCCTGGGGGCCATGCTGGGTTTTTATTAGTCTACCAGCAGATGTTTGAAATACAGTTAAAAAACACACCACATGCCATGCATGTTAACATGTATACTGGTAGCACTGGTACCACAGATGATTAATAATAATTTTAGCAGTATGAAATATATTCTCAGTATTTCTTGTTGTTATATAGATGTTACAGAAGTAAGTAAAGATAACAGAAAGCTTCATCCATGCAATAGTTACAGCATTGCTTATTGCCCATTCATCACAGTCAATTTTAAAAAGATAAAGAATAAATAGAGAGTAACTCAGATGCAAATGAACCCAGACACGTTGACCTGTATTTGTATTTATTGTTTATTTGGCTCCAACAAGGAGTTGCATCTCCATTCAGCACAGTTTATGTTCCCTCAAGGGTTCCTTCTCACAGATTTATGATTCATGTGTAATTAATCACTGAGCTGAGGAGTCTGAATTGCCCTGAATTAAACTACTAATCCATTTGATGGAAGCAATTAATGATTTATTTACACCTACCATTGCTTCTTAGATTAATGCCCTCCAGTGGAGTCATTTAAGCCTTCAACCTACTGTATGTGGCAAAATCCACACCATATTACAAATGATCAAAAGCAGTCCAAAATTAGGTTTTATTGATTTTATTTCATGAGCACAGAATAATAGTAATAACAAGTAAAAACAATTCCGACAAAAAAAAAACACGAAACTTGTATGTTCTTCTTCTTTTTCCTCTTATTTTACAACAACAACAACAATAATAATAATAATAATAATTTAAAAATTGGTATTCAAACTCCGTCTCAGAGGAGGAACCTTTGTCCGCGCTGACAAACAGGAAACGCATAAAAATGTGTCGCACGGACCGGAAGTGATCTTCTGAAGTCACATTGAAAGCGAAAATCCCTGTCAGCGGAATATTAGGTAACGTATCCCTGTTCGTAAAATAAGTAAATTAATCGTAGTCATGTTTTCAGATATTTGATGGCAGGGACATTATTAACTGTAGTTTTTTAGTGACAATATCCTTAGTGACTTTCACGTCCAAGGCGCAGCTACATTGCTAGCTAGCATTAGCATCAACTCACTCCTGTATGTATAACTGGAAAATAACTCTAGATTTTGATCAAATTGTGTTAATATTGATTCTTATGCATTTGCTTGGTAATGTGTATTTCATGATTTCTAATATAATTAAGAACATCAGTATGTTATCAAATAACCTAATCCGGAGGTTGCACATGTTGATATATGACTGCAACGGATGGAGCCATCTCTCACTGACTAATCTATTAATCAACAAATTGTTTCTTCACCAGTTTGAAAGGTTTGTAGAATAGCTTTAATTTACACACTCTACTTTGTTCATGCCCACAGGACAAGTGACCACTTAACTCAATCCTGATGACTTTGTTTGGATGATCATTAACAATGTTTACCTCAAAGTTCATCCATCGTCTCAGTCTATTACATAGAGCATCTTGTAAGTATGAACAAATATCTACCTGTCTTGTCTAGCTATGTAATCTTATTCTTACATATAGTTGCTGTGTAAGTATTGACAACATTTTTTCCCTTAATGACTAGGTGCACTTCAAGCCCATGGAAAAATTTTGAATGGACGGTTGCAACCAGTTCCTCTTCCTTACTGCGCTTCACTAAAACAGAAACTAAGAAACTATTCAACAGCAGCAGACAACACATCTCCACCTCAATGGGTCCAGCTTGAGCCAGAACTGGATGATGCTCTGGTGCCACGTAAACTGTCAGTAAGTCCTCTAGAGAGCTGGCTCTCCCTGCGTTACTCCCTTCCTCCCCTGCTGGAGTCCACCCAGCCACAGGAGGACTCAGGGCTGCTGGAAGAGAAGGTTCTGCCTCCCATCTCCGTGCCTGTTATGGAGGATGGGGAGGGTTCAGCAACACCCCTTAGATGTAAGAATGTTCTGGAGATCCGACGGCGGAAGATGAACCGGCATAAATACAGGAAGCTGCTAAAACGGACCAAATTCTTGAGGAGGAAAGTGCTAGAGGGCAGGGGGAGAAAGAAGCAGGTGAGAGTTTCCTCTTTTTGGAGATAAAAAGGGATTCTGTTGTCAAATAAAGATCCTGCCATACTGATGAGACAGATGTTTTCTTACTGTTTTGACAATTTTTTTTAAGAATTTATAAAACAATTATCACTCCTGTTAGTATTTTGTATTTGTATTACGCAACGTAGTTTATCATGATATACATGTATATGCACTATGTTTATATTACCAATAACAATAAAGTCTTGACTCAGTCTTCTATGCCTCATTTGCTGTATTTATAACACAATTTTCCAAAACTAGCTGAATATAAATTTACTTTACACATTTTTTTTTGTCCTGTGCAGAAACGATTTGAAGAGGATATGAAGAGCATTTGGACACGAGCTGGACTGAAGAAGGCTCCAGAGGGATGGAATGCACCTAATATCTTCGTTAAACAGCATGGAAACAAAAGGGACTGAGAAATACTGAGAGTGACTTGAGTTTGCGTCACATTCCTCACACTGGACGGTTCTGCACACCACAGTTAAAACACTGCGGTTAAAACAATCAACCCACTTTCTGTGCTTTGAAGCATGCTTCAGTGATGAGGACAAAGTTCCAACATATACAGTTATTTTTAACTAAGTGTACATAATCTAATAAAAACCTGTCTCTGTCAAGCCCAATACATGGTGTGCTATTATTGTGTCCTTCTGTTGGCCTTATTTTTGGGCTGATAATAGAATAACAGGACAGCTTACATTTTTCTTGTTCTGACTGTAGATGGCAGTGTTGTGCAAAGAAAAAAAGATGTCGTCACCTTGGTATTATCACAGTCAGTGGTTATTTAGTTTTGTAATCTCTATAGCACAACTAAAACAGAAATAAGAGCGACCAAATCTCATTTGGTTATGTGACTAAATAATAATAAAATAAATAAATTATCCTTTACAAAAAACATAAAACGCCTTGTAAATAAAACCACTCAAAGGATTTTTTAAAAAAGAATCCAGCCTTCCTAAGATCAAAAAGGGGAAAATGGGGAAGGACCTTATATATGCCTTCCTGATGTAGGTGTTTTCCACAGATTTTACAATTTCCAACCATATAAATCCCTGATATTTTCACATGTATAACTGAAGGTTTGATGTGCAAAAAAACCCGTTTATTTCTCAACCAATCAGGACTGTAATATATAAGCCTGTGTTACCATCTGCATTTAGAAACATAATTAATGTGAACATAATACATTCATATACACAACTGATAAGTTATTATACTACGTTTTGAATTCTGAGGCTGTCCTTGTACCTTCAGGGCTTTTTTCATATTTGTCTGTTCTGTAAGTTTTAGTTTTCTTCATAACCTTTCAAAGTTTATTTTACCATAACTACACATGTTGTTGGTGAAGACTTCAGCTCCAGAGCTGTGCAGCAGTGTTGGGTTTCATGTGCTGGCGGAGGCGGAGCGTGTGGAGGCTCCAGCCTGCAGGAATACAACAAAACACAGCTGAGCCGCCGCTCCGTGAACTGAAAGCCTTCTTTTGTTTTATCAATTGATGCGCACTTTTCCTCTGTCGGGCTTTCACCTCCACTGCCAGCACTGAGCAAAAGATGCACCTCGACATGCTTCAGAGTAAGTTCTTCCTTCAGTTGACTCGCTTTTTAAAAAAGGAAAAATAACTTGGGGAAACTTTTTTTGTGCCATAATTGGATCCAGGTTAGAATCTCCCGTCAGGAACAAAAGCAGAAAGTGACTTAGTTCTCAGGTCAACTCTGCTGCACTTTAAATACCTTCTTTTGAAATATGCTTTTAATAGACCTTTTCTCAAAATGCCTTTGCAATGAGAGTTATAATATTGACCCAACAACAGCCTGAATTATAATCTAATATTTTTAACTGATGACAACTGATTTTTTTTTAAACAATTAATTTTTATTTTCTGTTTCTATAGCTTATTTTTTTATGTATTTATTTATTGTTCACAATTCTCATGATGATCTTTTTTAACAAGTTTAATTGGCTGAACCTCTATAGTTTTATAACCTATAATCATGTTATGTGTTATGTGTATTTATTTATTTATTTATAAAGGATACTTATTGTAAAGCTGTATTTTTTATTATTTTTATTGGCATACATTATGTGTTGTTTATAACTAATCTATCCTTCTATCTATTCTAATCTTAATTTATATTTCCTGTTTAAATGATGTTACTCAGGATTACAGATTTTTCTTTTTCCTCTCTCCATCTTTTATTTTGAAATATTCTGAGTTATAAAATAAACTATGTAGAGTATGGAGCCTCATGGATTTGAAAATGAAACAGAGCATTGCATATACAGTAACTCTGCATGGCTTTGGCCTTTTGATATTGTGTGTATGTGGGATTTTTTATGGCTTCAGCCCAATGTGTTTCTAGTTAACTGCGGTCTGAGTGGAGGAGTCAGCACAATCCAGCAGCCAGTCATTATATGTGTCAGTAATGAGTGTTTCACCACCAGTGGGCTGCTTGGAGTGGTGGAGGAGGGGGATTACCCCTATAACCATGTTTATGATTGGCTCTGTCTTAATTAATGGCCACCAACAACAGGGCATGGAAAACTTTAGAATTGCTGTTTTGTACAAAATAAGCTTATAAACATGTAGCTACTCATTCAAGGACGAAAATGACAAGGCCACAATAAGGTAACTGCTTTGTTAGCCAGAATGGGGTTTTTTTTCTAGAAAAAGGTGCCCACACATTAAGGTGATGCTGTCAATATATTTTTAATTAATTTGCCTTCACAGCTATGACATTAGGACATGATCAGATATGCATAAACCATGACCAAGAAGGTTTTGTACAAATAGATATCACCTGCACAAATTGAGCTCTATCATCAGTTACATGAAGATAAATATATACATGTTCAATAATAAATTTATCCATAAATCTATAGAAAGCAATACACTTACACAACTAACTCACAGGAAAATGGTATATAATTGTATAGTATATAATTATAATGGCCAAGACAATAGAAAGTACTTGAAATCATACAAATTTGCTTATAATATGTGAATTAATATGACTACAAATATTAGGAAATCTCTGCGTTTTCATGTACACATGAGTATCCACAGCAGAGTCAATCCAGACTTCTGAATTTATCCTTTAAGCTGAGACACATTTCTTTGATTTATTCTGAACCTGTGACGAGGCTGTGAGTAAATTTCTTACACCCACAACATCGATGAATCACAGAAATTATGCTGAGTGAATACATGCTTATGTATGAGTTGGGCATATAAAACTTTTTTTTTTTTGTTTTATCTTCGGGATGACGGTCTCTTAAGCGATTCTCCATGCGATTCCTGGGGTTACAAATCACAACAGTGATTTGCAGGTCATTTGCTAAATGCCTGTTATTATCGCCAGTAACTCAATAGCACATTGTTAAGCCTTTAGTGTTAAACCAGACATGTGAGTCATCAGCCTGTGTGTGTCTGGAGGAGCGATGAGAGAAAATTACAGAGGCTGAGACACTGTGTTTTACCTTCTGCAGGAAAGTTTATACCCTTCAATAGAAAACCCACCAAGGTTTTCCAGCACGAGGTCTCCTCTCTGATGCCAGTTGTGTATGCTGAATTTTTTTTCAGCTTGAAGTATTGTTATATACTGGTGTGAACTTCAGTGCATGTTCTGCTGGGTTCAAATCACTGCATAAAACACAGTAGTCATGTGACTGTTGCCTGTGCTCACATATGAAGAGAATCAACCATGTACAGCCATGATGACCTTAACATCTGGATGGAGAAGGCCCTTTCTGGTTTTGCATCCTTTATCAAAAAGATTGTGTGCAGCTTGCTCTTGGGTGTTAAACCATCATGTCAGTGATTAAAAAATACAGTTGATTGATACATTTGTTATCTGCAGCTTTTAGGCAGTGGTGGAAAAACTATTCAGAGCTTTAACTTGAGTAAAAGTAGCAATGCTGTGAAACAAAAATGAACAGTATTGGGGATGCTCAGTGACTAGAAATGAACAATTATTATATTAGTTGTCAAACAGAGATCACATAGAATAGTCTAAATGTGTGTGATTTGGTTAAAGAGACAGATCTGACATACAGTAGTTTTGGGAAATATTTCTCTTTCTCCCACTTTCCCAGAGTCAGACACTAATACATGACATCGGACAGACCATTTTTATGTATTTGATGTAATCTGAATTTATGTTAAACAGCAATATCAGGCTATCTTGGCTCAGTTGTTGAGTGTCTATGAGATCAAATAACATAATCATGATCCCATAGGCATCCAGAACTTTTTTATTTTTTTATACTTAAATACAGTAGTTCAGTGAATGCACTTCATTACATTCCACTACTGCTTTTACAATATATATATATATATATATATAGTTTTATACAGCAGTTATCATTGCTTGCTTGTTAAACTAACTTGGTATGACGTTTCACAGCAAAGCGTTTTGTAATTTCCAGATTTATTACTTCTCTGATGTCTTGCCTTGACTAAAAATCAGTTCATCGACTACAGACTGTAGGAAACTCAGCTGGTAGGGTTTTAACTAGAACAAACAGCTGTGACCACATTATCAATGATCTTACTGATTAGTCTTGAGGCTCGTACTTTTAAGGCTCTACATGGCCTCCCTTTTTGCTATTTTTTAACCCTCACTACTGTACAAGACTGTGACTAGTTTGAGCTCCTCAGGCAGAGGTCTTTTAACTGTTCCGGAGGCCCGACATAAAACTAGGAGGTACAGTGAGTTTACAGTCAGGGCCTCAATGCTCTGCTTTTCTCTGCCCAAGAAAAATCAGGTGCGTTGAGTTGGGAACATCCTTTAAATCTCTTGTTAAAATATACCTTTATTGGAAAGCTTATTCTGATTTTTTTGTACTTTTATCAAAATATTTTTTTTTCTTTTATCTTACATTACTGGTTTTGATCTCTTTTATCATAAAATCTAATTTGATGATTCAATGTGTGAAGCACTTTGTAACTTATTTTTGAAATTTGAAAGTTTTTTGAAAGTGAAAATAATCCACTTTTACTTCATATATTTCTTTATGTACTGACACCATGCTGAAGGCTCTGCACCTCCTCTATAGCTCACAGTACCCATTACCAGTATAGAAAAAACACACAGGTGTTTGGTTTTGACACCCAGGCAGTGTGACTGAAGTGAGCTGAATAGCAGCCTGGTTCTTCATCCCCTCAGGATCATGGCCTTGCAACAAGCCAGCAACAGCCAGGATGAATAGAGGCTCTGTATGCTTTGGCTGCATGCGTCTCTGCTGGACTTTCAGTAAACAGATGTTGAAATAGCACTGTGGGAAAAAAGCATTGGAAATAGCAAATATCGCTAGAGTGAGAAAACAGCAAAATATTCCAGAGTGACAATACTGTGACATCTGGTACTTTTTTCTGCTGTTTTATTCCTGTGTGGAACATTTCTGTTTTAAAATCCATGTACGTGTCTTCAGTTTTCCTCTCTTATTATTAACATTCCTCTCACTGATCCCACATCTGCTCCAGTGCTGAAATCTTTTGCTGCTGGGTCAGTTCAGGTCAAACCTAAACTCTCGAGCCACTTCGACAATATGCTGAGTCTTATTATAAATATTTATCAGGACTTAATTGGTAAACAGGCTAACGTCTCTAATTCAGCAGCAAGTATATACAACTCTAATCACTCATGTATTTGTCTGTTTCAGTTCTTGCTGTGCTCTTCCTGCCAGGAGGTAAGACATTTTTATTTCTCTATTCATTACCTGAATGACACCGGTGTTTCATGTTTGATGCTTCTCTTTCTGTCATGGCTGCATTGATTACCTGAGGCCATGTATTTATTTCCTTTTGTCAGCATGGGGTCAGAGCAGCAGCAGCAGGCTCGGTGTGATGGTGGAAGCCAAGAACATCACCCTCCCTGCAGGATCTAAGGCTGTTCTGCCCTGCCACAGCCCCCGCATGGTGTGGACCCGTGACAGACTGAAGGACCGTCAGAGGGTGGTGCACTGGGACTTGGTCCGCAGCAGCCCAGAGTATTCTGTAGAACGAGTCCTGGACATGTCCCCTGGAGCCCGCCTGAGGGTCTACAATGGCCTCAACAAGGGACGCATTTCCATCCCAGACTCTGCGTTCAATGATGGCAACTTCTCTCTTATCATCAACAGTGAGTCTCTATTTTCCAGTAGCACCATGAGCACTCCTCCTCTATAATTTCATCTTACGCTTGTTTGGATGCTTATTTTTTCAGATGTGGTTGCATCTGACAAAGGAGTTTATACCTGTAATCTGCACCATCACTACTGCCAGATTCACCAGTCCATTCAAATCCAACTCAATGTCACTAAATCAGGTGAGGCCTCCTCATCATACAGTCTAATATTATTCCATGAGTCGTGATGCTTGAAACAGATTTGATTATAATGTATTTTGCACTCATTTGTCTCCAGCTCGGAAAGAGAAACGTTACTGGGATGGAGAGAAAACTGTTTTCGTGGTCTTGTTGGGCAGCTCAGTGGTATTGCCCTGCGTGAACCGGCGCCCCCTGTGGAGAGAGGGCGTCCAGGAGGACCAGCAGCAGGTGGCTCACTGGGACTTCCAGGCCCCTGGAGTGCGTCCCGATAGGGCTGACCGCCTGGTGGACCTCTATGCCTCCGGAGAGCGCCGGGATTATGGACCACTCTTTGCACAGAGCAAGATGAGTGTGGCGGAGGATGCTTTTACCTTAGGGGACTTCTCACTGTCCATTTCTGACTTGAGGCCTGTTGATAAAGGCCTGTACTCCTGCCACCTGCATCACCACTACTGTGGCCTGCAAGAGAGACGCATCTTCAGGCTCACTGTGGGACCTCCACTTCCTTCCGCCCCCACTACAGCATCCAGAATTTTAAAGAATACCGTGCCAGAGCCAAGTAAGCCACTCAGAAGTAAAAACATCACAGGAAATTTAACACTAGACCTTTGTTTTTCCAGACACTAGTAATGGTTAATGTTTTTCCCCATATGGTTTCAGGGCTAAGTTGTGCACGGAGCTCCTGGGTTTTTTTGTTATATTTATAGGCATAGTTGGTCAGTTGAATCAGTTCTTCTTCTCGCCAATTCTCTCCTCAGACCATTCTGTTTTTCTGTTTGAGCTGAAGAGGGAGGGAGGAGGTAGAAGGAATGTAGAAGCTAGCTGAGTAAGAAAGAAAGAAAGATAGAAAAGAAAGTTAGGTTGTTGACTGTGAATTCAGCATTGGAAATTGAAAAATGTTTTTTCTTGAAGTCAACTATTTGCTGCTCTGGCTTGAGAAGCTGTCTGCAGCAAACAGCCCTAAACTGGCTGCAGCGGAAGTGGTCTCATTTTCCTCGCCGGCCTTTTTTTCATTTACAGCTGGAGACATTTTAACTGCGCTGAGCTGAGGAGCAGGCAGCCAGTAATTTTGGGAGTGGAGGGTCATATCTTGTGTGTTTTTTCCTCCGTTTGACCCCATTTTCCAAAAGTCCCAACCACGTGTCTAGACTTGGTTACACTGTATCTCGGGTTTTGTTTATTCTTCTTTTCTCCCAGTCTGCTCTATCTCTCTGTTAATGTGAATCAGCCTCTGGTGGAGGCGTGTTTGCCAGCAGTTACAAGGAAGTCTGATACATCTGTTCAACATCTGGGCCAGCTGTGACATGAAAGAGCAAAGTAAGGGGAGGGGATGAAGGTATGTGTTAGACTATAGATCCTCCTCCCCCTTAAAGAAATGACAGCCCACTTAATGGCTCCATAAGTATGTTGTGAAGAAATGCACACGTGGATAGATTGCATCCTGCCTGCATCTTTTGAGTAAACAGCTTCCTCATGCACCGCTGCTCTTAGAGTCTGTTAGATTAGACAGAAGTTATTTATGCTCACGCAGGCGCCAGCAATCATCTGAAATTACACATCATGCACGCTCTAATACTGCAATTATTTATGGCACGAACGAAAAGAACATTATTTGTTTGTAATCTATTTTTTGTCAACTGTCAGCAATTCGACAGAAATCTTTATCTTTGAAAATGAAGATGCTTTCCTTCAGTTCATTGATTTGCAAATGGTGCATATCCCACAGGAACAAAAACACGGGGTAACCTCTGAGCACCATATACGAAATAGCCGTCAACACATACACACTTGTCTAATCTGTCAAGAAAATGGAAATGGGCTACCGCTGGGACCTGGCTGCAGCTTCGGTTGTGACAGTTGGGCTCTAGAGACAATGACCTTGGACATGTCTGTGCAGCTTCATCCACATTAGATCCATTAAACTATGACAGGTGATAATTGCCAACCAAGCTCCCACTTCAGAGGTGGTTGATTAAATCAGAATACATTTAATAAATTATTTTTTCATGATTGGCTGAGTTTTGAAAGCGTGATCAGAGACAGTACATTGCATGTTTTTCTCATTAGTCCCTCAGTGGTGCTTAGTTTTACCAGTGTCCAACAAGCTGTTTTAATGAGACACCACAGAGTTATGCTATATTGAAGAGAAATGTTCAAGAGGAAAAGATTTGATGTCTCTCATGATCTATTTTTTCTGTGATCTGGCTTCTGTGATCAGGCTGCATTTGAATTTTGGGAGAAATTGAAAGACTATTGTAACATTTTTTTAGCCTTCAACAGCTCTGTAAACATGCATCGTGGGTTCCTCTGCCAAAATATCCATGGGACACTACACTGTACTCTATCATACTGTTTATAACAAACATAGAACTGTTTGTAGTTGTTATGGTCTTGCATCTCCAAGCCCAGTATGTATTTTCTGTGCTTGTCTTTTTTAATAATTGTTGTCAACTACAGTATCTACAAAGTGAACACTTTGTCTGGGTCTGGGTCACTGAGCGACTGAAAGCTGCCTGTGGTGTAGTCAGATATGTGTTTAGACTGGCTGGTCGGACTGTAGAGTTCACTGATGAGCTATGCTTAAGGTGTCATAGATTTCTTTTCCGTGCATGCAAAAACTAGACTGTTTGTGAGAAGACGTGAACAGGCCTAAATGGAAAACTAATCCACATTCAGACAGACCACATAACAGAATTTGTCTCTCTTTCCTCACACTTCTCCTCCTCTTTTCTGGTCAGCCTGTGTTTTTGTGAGGAGAAAAAAAAAATAACAGCTGCATGACATCAGGTCTGGAAGTCATTACCACCAAACAGCATTTAGACATTTAACTCCTGCTCTCCCTTCTTCTGTCTCCAGCTTTTGGAAGCAAATAAAAAAGAAGAAATGCCTCAAGGGGATTAGAAACTTGTAGTTATGTACAAATGCATTTCATTTGAACCCTGTTTATTGCATTTACGTTAATCCAATATATCACAGTTAGAATATGACAACACATCCCATAGTTGACTTATTTGAAAGCGCATTGAGTTCTCTTGATGTGGAATGTTAATTATTGCTCCTTCTCTCTGAGAATTGAGTGGTCTATTCTAGGACACATTTGATTTTATCCGTGTTCTGGCTTTAGGGACTGAAGAGGTGGGGAGCCCACGTGTGGTGAATGTCATCCTCCCTGAGCATCGAGGCTATTTCGTGCAGCATCTGGGCTACTTCCTGGCAACTTTCTTACTGCTGGCTTTCATCGTTGTCGCTGTCATTGTGCTGACTCGACGACGCAAAAAGAGAGGTATTGTGCTTTTAACCCTCTCCTTGTTCTTGCCTTGTATCTGACAACAGGCTTGTGTTCTATGATGATAGTGTGATACAGTGTGTTTGAGATTTTATGTTAAATTTTTTTTTTTTTTAGGACAGGACTATGAGCTGCGTAGATCTGATCGGTAAGACATTACTATATAAAAAAAATTCTGTATTTTTTTCCTTTAAATGGAATCCAATTGTAAGCAGAACAATATTCATTTCTCTGCAGAGGAAATGTGATCAGTGGAGGTGAAATGTCAGTGGACTGCACAGAGCTGAAGGCCTGTAACCAAGAACCTCTCAATTCAGGTAGAATAAGTCTCATTTACACACATGCACTTAACTCACATTGCCTACTCTAACAAAAAACATTACTTGGCTTTCTCATAAACTGAATGCCTATTGCAATCCACAGACTACAAAAACAACCTACTGAAAGAGAGAGGTATGGCCAAAGACTGCAATATGGGTGAGTAGCCATTGTGCAGAGTTGTATTTCAGTAAATAAACATCCAGCAGTAACATCCTTACAGGCACGGATAAGAAAGATGGCATTTTATTGATGTGATGTCCCTCTCCCACCTCCTCATTCAGACTTTGATGGGAAGTTGTGGAAGTGAGTGCGATATTTCTGAGATGCTGCTGGCAGGTCCAGGGCAAACACCGGAAGAGTAAAGGACCGCGGAGAGAAAGGAAAAAAGGAGAAGACCCAGGAGACGACAGGAGGAATGCTCCCTCTGCTGTAACTCTAGCACACTAAGCTTTTTCACTAAATGCCACCGTAATTTTTTACATGCAATTTTTTTTATATATGACTTACATTCACCGGCTGTTATAAGAATATGGTTAAACATGTATTTGATCCTTACTCTTTGCATTAATTGGTCGATTTATTTTGAATATTAGCATTTTTTTTTATCATTCTTTTTCTTCTTTTTTTTTTAAACAAAAAATGCATGCTGTTTATTTAAGTATGTTTTAATTGTACTTGCATGCTTACAGGGCTGCAAGCTCACAGCTCTTTTCTATTCTTAAAATTGTTTTTCTTTTTTTTTTTGCACAAATTCTGCTGTACCACCATTTGTGAAGGTGTTTCATCATGTTTCAATGGTAAATTTACTGTATATAGACAGTTTCAGACAGTGTTTGGAAACAAGTGTCACACAATTCTGGCTATGGATAGTAATGCATTTTAAACAGATCATGGTACTTTTTTTTTTTTTTTTTTTTTTTTTTTTTTTTTTACAAAACTCAACTATGGTGACAAAATCTACACCTTTTTTCTGGATTTTATGTAAATACAGATTTTCAGACTCAAATTCTTTTCCAAATAATGTTTTTTTCACAAATAGATATACTGTATACTGCAGCCTCTTAGAATAGATCTGTTCATTGACAACTTCATCAGGTCACATCAGGTGAAAAATAATGAAATTATAGGACCATGGACTAAAGGCTCAGTCTAGCGAAACTCAGGAAACAAAAATCTTTTAGCCATTTATTTGGTTTTTAATGGGCTGTGCAGTACTTGTTTGCATCAAGTAAATGTACCTTGGTTTATAAAACACTGAATTTTCATTACTAAATCTGCTGGTCAATGACATGTTATAAACTGTGTGGCTATAGCTCAATGGGGTTTACTGCAGAAAGACTGTCTCAGTAATGCTAAATCACAACCTGTACTTCTAACACCCTTTTCCTATTTGTCTCTTCCTCACTTGCACACACTCTAATGTTGGTCTCTTCTAAGAAAAGATTTCTCCTATTAAAGATTCACAACAGCAGCCACAGACTCATCAATTCTAGTTCTAGTTGTTATAGGGATGGCTCCTTACACATTAACCCACATATTTGGTGCTATGATGTTATAATGTACCAGTAGCCTGTGGAGTCTTATGGATTAGAAGTATAAAAGAAGGAACATTTGTGGTAAATGATTAAGAGTTGTGTTGAGGCATTAACATCATGTTCTTCCTCTAATAAAGATGCAGTTCATGTGACATTGCAACCAGCTGTGCAGTATGAGGTTTCCACCTATTTTCACTCCAGGCTTAATGAGTCACATCCAGGGATAATAAAGCAGTTACACTCATATGATTAATGTCTAATTATTATTATTGTCAATTGTAATTACTGCTATAGACCTATCTAATATTTAATAATCTTATTAACAAAGGAGGAAAGCCAATTAGCATATATAATCATTAGTGCAGTGCAGCTTTTTTTAAAGTCATTTTGATATATTTTGGATTATTTTATAGGATTCTATTATTAGGATTTTTATAGGATTCTTTTTTGGGTTATGAGAGCTAAACAGACATTAGTTAGCTGTTCAAAAATAGGTTTCAGACCTCCTACATTTCTTCATCAAATTATTTTTATACACATCACAGTTGGATTGATTTTATATTCAATGACACAGTAATATCCCAGTGTAACATCAGAGTGAGTGGTCACACTTAGAAAAAAAAAAAAAGCAGCATCCAGGCCTCATGAAGCTCCTCTTTGTTCCATGTCTTGCCTGTACAGTGCAGAGTACAGTATGTGTTGTATAAGATGAGGGAATTAAAAAAAAAAAAAACCTGTGCACATCCCAGACGGGCCACTAGATGGCAGCACCGACTAACCAATTACCTTGTGAAAAAATACCAATATTCCCAACTCCATATCACAAGGATGTGGACTGTCCCTTCCTGTTTTAGTGCCGAGAGAGCCACCGTACCGACGCACACCGGAGCAGGAATACAGACGCGATTATGTCCGGATTTTCGCCGTGGACCTTTATTTTCCATCGTGGTTTATTGTGGTTTATATATTAGCGAGTTGCTGTTATGTTATTCTACGGGTAGCTGGTGAGACAGCAGGGCCTGTTTACTGCGCTTGTTCCTTTCCTGTGTCAATGATTGTCCTCCCGTCTCTCTCATGGCGGAGACTAAAATAATATATCACATAGACGAGGAGGAGACTCCTTATCTGGTCAAACTGTCCGTGTCTCCGGAGAAAGTCACGTTAGCTGATTTTAAAAATGTCCTCAACAACCGACCCGTCAATAGCTACAAATTCTTCTTCAAATCCATGGATCAGGATTTTGGGTAAGCCACCATTATTATTATTATTATTAGCCTGGTTTATGATTGCACTGCCGGATATAAAAAGCTGTTTACCATGCCGTGATATGCAACATCAGGCTGCAGCCGTGTGTATGTGTGCAGACTGTGTGTTTGCATGCATGCATCCTGGCACCTGCTCATTATTGCAGCCTGTCTGTCCTGTGCACACTGGAGGAGACACATGAGTGTTTGAAGTGATACCAGATCTGTTCAGAGTCCTAATGACGCAGCCCCGCATGCATTACACACAACCAGACCCCCTGCCCCCCTCCACCCCCTTACGATATATTAACCCACATTAATGTCAGTATGTTGTTAACCATGTGTGAGAGCCATGTTGACAAAGCATCTACATGTTGAAGTCCTGTCCTTGTCTTATCTTGTTTCGGTTTTTTGTTGTGATTTTATGTATGGACTGTAAGATGACCATTTAAAAATACAGTATAATAATAAGATGATGATTTTCTTTCCATCTACTTATAATAGCCCAGGAAGTTGTCTTTCTTTGCAGACACACACAAACACACACACACACAATGGGCTGCAGGTGAATCTCAAGGGAACATGGCATCCATAAGACAGTGATTGTGACTATTACCTATACAATCATTTTAACCACCTTTTGCATGTTACTGCCCCAGAGGAGGAGATCAGAGAACAGCACTATATTCCCACATCCCTTTTTTTCTAATGAATATTGTATTATATCCTGTTTTTTACAGTAGCTGAGCAGACTAATTATAAATGCTTGTTTGTTTTCCTGGTGAATACATGTAGGTTAAATGATGGGGAATCAGCGATGGGACAATTGTTTGCCATCTCATCACATCCCATAGGCCACTGGCTATTTGGTCAGGTATTTAGGCATATAATATACAGTAATGTCATTTACTGTCATCTGGAGAGAAGAGGAAATGAAATAAATGATTAAACCTACAATCATATTTGAACCCCCGATTATGTTGTAGCATTGGTTATGAAAAAAAATGCACTACACGTCATGTGAAAGAGGTTTTTTAGCAAATGATTGAAGTGTTGACTAATTTAATAGTTTGCTGTGAGTATTTTTCATGGTGACTTTTACTCCAGATGTCACAGGAACTACCTCCTCTATCCACTGGATGCTTGACTTTATAAATACTGGAAATATTTCCTCCCTCTGTCTCTCCCTTTTTCTCTCTGTGTTCCTCTCTTTGTAATCCCATCCTGATTTTCAGGCTTTACACCAGATCTACAAAGCTCTTCAGCTCTCTTGGTCAGCGTGATCTACTTGTGTCAGGCCTCTGTTGAGGATGACATATTTGTGTCACTGCCTGTTTCTCATTCCAGTCTGAACAGTCATACAAGGGCGCTCACACATTAATATCTCGCACTGTAATCGCAAACATGGCTGGAGGAAATGCAGAGGCAGGCAGTGTCTATAGAGCCCAACGTCATACATTTCCACTGCAGCCTGACCTTGTGAGGGAAACTGGCTCTTCCTGGTGGCAGGCTAGGCTTGGTGCGCCGCTTTGTCCCCAGCCCCAGCTTCCTGCCTCTGTTGCACTGCAGGCTGGGCTGCTCACTGGGCCTCAGGTGATCGACAAGCAGATTATGGAAACAAACAAAGCATGTTTGCTTTCTCCACATGGAGACGTGGCTCCATGTTGCTGAACACACTGCTACAGTAGGCCGACCGGCTTCTGCATATGCATAAACAAAGCGTGTTAAATTATGTTGGGAAGTGGACATTGTCAAATGACCGTTTTCACATAGAGCTGTTACACACAGAATATAAAGGCGTCTCCACGACCATCTTTGCCTTTGAGTTAAGGTTGGACATTCAGGCTCTGTGAGTGCCGTATGGTACTGGCACAGTATGGAAGCAAACCCAGTCAAAGGCACAGAAGATAGCAGTGCTTTGTGGTAGCCATGCTGGCTGCACTGCATACACAGACAGTATGGCTGCTGGAGAATTAGCTAGGGAGGAATAAGACTGCTGAGCAGAGAGGGAAAACATCAAATCCCTTGCAGTTATAGACAGTGTTTGAAATGTAAATGAGCAGTCAGTGCAAGGTCCTCTGTAGTAGACCCCCTGCTGTGCAGGAAAAACCAGCCATTTTCTTAAGGGATTGCTGAACTACATTTGTGCTGGTGAAATCAGCTCTTTAAGCAATGGCCACATGAATTTGATAAATCGTTTGCCCCCAAAAAGCCTCAGCTTACCACAGTGAACAACTCATTTCAGTTCCCTTTGCAATCGTATGGAATACATATAACCATGGGCTGTGTCATTTCCATTCACACAACAGAGCACAGAAAATTACACGATGAATGTTTCTTTGTGCACATTTCATACCTCAGTTGTTTTTTCCCCCCGTAATATTCATACATTCATCAATATTCATAAGACAGGAAACTAATTGAGGCTGGGTTGTTTTGAAGCAACCCACTTGGCTTTTTCGGAGACTTCAAGGTGATGATATGGCATTTTGTCATTGCCACTGGTGGTGAGTGGGTTTGAGACCTCACTATAATGCAAGTCACAGAGGCACTCTGGAGCTGAGGAAGCAGCCAAGCTGAAGGTCTGAAAGAAACAGTCTTGTTTGTGCCTTAGAAAATAGGGGGGCTGGTAGGGGAATCTTTCTTCTGCTGAGGAAGTGATGCTGAGCCCCTGTAGGACAAAAATCTGCAGCTTTTTGCACAAATGCAGCCCTGCCTCACCTCACTTGTTTTTGCTGTTTGAGGATCGGGATAGATTTTGAAGGTTATACTGCATTTGTGTGTCATAGCATTAACAACACTTTTACTTTGATAGTTACTCTACATTATTTGTCAGATGGTGACACTATGACTGGAAAAGGAAGTAAAACATTGGAACTTTATTATGATGCTGTGAAAATCACAGTTACAGCACTAAATGTGACACTAGCAGAATGCAGGCTATTATTAACAGCTTTGTAGATGGTTAAAGTTGAATTTAGCTGTTTGCTGAGACACATTAAAGTCTATCTATTCCCAGACTTATTTGACTACAAATATTTTGCTTCCCTGTTTTTAGTATCATTAGCATCAGCCCACCAAAGTCCTTGGACTGCTGGTCTGTGTTGGCTGGCTTCTCCTGCCCCTGGTTTCTGGTTTAGGCTGTAACTACCCAGCCCTCTTCTGTCTCTCAAAGCATAAACAAACACGTCTAATCTTCCCCAGCTACACAAATATCCCCGGCAGTGGAATATTCAGCCATCACCAGGGTAAATCTTGTGTCATTATCCTGTGAAATCTGTTAAGACCTATTTAAGCTGTCTGCTCTAAGAAGTCAGATCTGTGACAGCAGCCCACACCAAGACACATGCTTCTCTAAACAGGGCATACGGTTTCTATATATCTGTGTGTGTGTGTGTGTGTGTGTGTGTTTCTGTACTTGTGTGTAGTGTTCAGGGTGGAACTAACACTGCTTCTGATATCAGATGGAAGCTGAAAAGAATGCCATGGGTATTTTACAGCATGTTAAAGACGTCATGTGTTATGTTGTTTCTTGGTTCTCCTGGTTTCAGTTCTTACAACAGACAGAGATATGTTTAAGGGATTTATTTTGCATGCCTGTTCTTTCAGAATCCATAAGAATACTGTAACATTGGTGGAATGTGTGCACTTAAGTGGAACAGGCAACCTTACTGCCGTCAAACATTCGAAAGAAGAATGCTGATGAATTTATTTGTACGTGCCACTCCCACATCCTCACAAGTCACCTTACAGCTGGTCATGCAGCTTGAGAGAGAGGATGCAAACACTTCCTACCTAACAAGCAGCCGGCAGAGTCAGCCCTCGTCTCCCTTCCCTTTTCCTCCCTGAGGTGGAACAGGCCACAGCAGCAGGCTCTGTGGTCGTCAGTTCCAGCCACAAGGCTACGTTATCTCCGTCCACCACTCCCAGTAATACGGCTCCCACAGCAGTAGCGCACACAAAAACACAACTAGCTTGGCTAATCATTTCAGTGGCAGGGAAGTTCAGGCAAACAAGAAGTGGAAAAATAAAAGCTGTAAAGTCACTGTCAGACACCCCTGCATGAAATCTTCTTAGGCTTTCCTGCTGCTCTAAAGTCGTGCCTCTCTCCTTTCATGTACTGTGTTCAAAGCCAAGAAGTTAATGTGAGATCTCCACAAAGTCTCAGAAATGCGTGGTTGTACCAAGTCTGGGAAAATCCTCTGCAAAAAAACCCAAACAAACAAACGTGCATAAAGACATACAGGGAGCTATAATGGAAAGTGATAAATATTTCAGGGTGTTTTAGCCCCAAGTGTGTATGTAAGGTGTTTGCTCATCTCCTATACCCCTCGGCGAGCTCCAGGCTTGATCTATGTGACACGAGCCGAGCAGGTGTGGTGACTGGTTGCTGCTGAACCGTGTCCCAGCAGGTCAAAGGGTAACTTGGAGGTATTTTTGTAGGGAATTTACAGCCAAAGACGAACACACTGAGGGAGGTTCACACACTAGATTGCTCTATTAATACACACTCCTGTGCCTTGATGCCCTGTTGTCGCAGCCCCCACTCTCCCCCACACCCCCACCCATACACACACACAGATAAAAGATTCACACATCTATCTATCTGTCTGCCTACCTACCTACTTACTTACCTACCTGCCTACCTACAGTGGATCATTGTGAAACATCCACTCCTACTACAAGACTCATTCATTACTGATTTATGGCTCTATCCTTGCCAGGTTGAGCAGCCCTTATCACATTGTTGTGCTTAGTGTTACTGGACAGGCAGCCATGATGTCCATAAATCACTGATAGAGACTCAGACTGAGTGTCATCACTGCTATTGCTCATTGAACTTACCCGTGCTCGCAAAGGTGCAAAGCTGGTTAAAAGCCATGTGAAAAATGTTACTTCCAAAGGCGTGAATGTCTCTCGGAGAAAAGGACGTGTCTCCCGTACCATGTTGTGTTGTTGACCTGACGCTTTGTCCTTCTCCCAGTTTGTTAACCTGACTGTATGTGTCTGCCTGTTCCCCAGGGTTGTCAAAGAAGAGATTTCCGATGACAATGCCAAGCTGCCCTGCTTCAATGGGAGAGTAGTGTCCTGGGTAAGTGAGATGGATGGTGCACCCATGCTTCCTGTCTCTCCTGTCTGTGCAGCCTCAGCTCTAAACAAAGATATGCAGAGCACTCGTGGATCATGCAAATGTGTAAATGTAACGCCTCCACGGAGCTTTTCAAAAACTCTTCACCTTGATCTCACAAGTCTACTGTATTTTATAGGCGTGAGTGATTCCATTAGATATTAAATTTAACTACTGTTACAAAATGCAGTCAGAGGTGGCTGAGTTTGACTACTAAAACGGGAAATATCATACCATCTGGTGTAACCTGATGGTCGGTTATTCTATTAACTTCTGTAGCCTTATAGTGATTTAGAATTATGGAAGAAAAACAGTGCTGTGAGCCCAAGTTTCCTACGGGGACAATAAAGTATTTTAATTCAAATCAATCTGTCATGTTAGAGGAGAATTTACATCTTAATCATTGCTCTATTGTAAAGGAACAGAAGACACATTTTATACCTCTGGCTTTAAGTATTGACAGACTGCAGCTTTAATCTACTTGCTGGCTTTTTGTCCAATCTAGTATATAAGTATTATGCTTTATTGATCTCTGTGTGGAAATTCATTATTTTGCTGGCCTCCTTCCGCAGGGAGGTCAGAGGTCGGACTCAGTGACACAGTGGTGGCTGTAGAGTTGTTAAAGGCTGTCTTGCTCAATATCACTTAAGCAGTGTCGATACTAACATGTGGTCTGTAATTTAAGTGTGGTCTCAATACACCACATTACTGGTCAACAACCAGTTAGCTCAAATGTATGCATCTTCAAGATTCTCATTTAACTGACCAGAATTACTCCAAACACTACACCAGTGGTTCCCAGTTTTCTTGAAATCAGGGCACCCCTTTTGTAAAGAGGTGTTTTTATTAGTACCACCCTTTCACTATAGGTGATTCACAAATATTTATAATATTTTTTAATAGTTGCCCAATATATAACATTTTTTCATAACCTTGCATCAACACACTGTAATGTAATTAGCAGAAGTATGCTGTTGTGTGATTCTAGGTGTATTTTGGCTGCTTCACATGATATGAACTCCTTGTTAATGAAGTACTGCTATTGGCAAAATCCTCCGTGCCACTAATTGGTATTGGATTGAAACCAATCAGCATTTCTTTGAGCTCCGTTTAGAGTCATAAATCTGTACACGACTTTCTCTGACAGTTATTTCTGGCTGCTTGAAAGTTAGGACAAGCGTGAGTTTTTATTTCATTATTTTCAGCTGCAGCATAACTGCATATTTACTAGAAGTTAATGTAAATGTTGTTTAATGTCTTATGTGGTGAAATTTTATTAACACAATAAAAAACTGGAAATAAACAAATCTTTGAGGCTGTTAAATTCAGGCTATGAAGGCAAATGTAATTTAGGCCAATTATTACTGTAAACAGACTAGGGAAACCTGTGAAATCTATTCTATTATTTATGTGTCTGATACATTTTTTTTTGTAAATGTAAACTATGTAAAGAATATAGGGGTTGACTGATCTGATCTGCTGTATCAGCACTGGGGGTGATACATATTAAGTGGATCAGTAGCGACCAGGCAGGACTGATCAGTCATAGTTATACTGATATGATTTTTTCATCAATGCCATTATAAAATATAGTGTTTCCACTCACATTTACTTCGGTTAAGTCGTATCAGGTCATCCATAAGTCTACAGCAATCCCTGACCTCATGTTATCTTGCATAAACAATGCCGCACATTGTGGTATACAGAATTTAAATTGGGAAAAAGAGAACACTAGTATGGGATCTGGAATGAGTATCAGGAGAGAAAAGGCCAGGTTGTTGCATCCCTAAAACCATGGAAGCATTTTTACTTAATAATACAGTCCAACACACAAAGAAAGTATTTTTTTTGAGTTTTCCATGAAACTGGAGATCCAAGGACCAGAGCGAAATCTGCTCATTCATAATGTGCTTCAGACCGAAAGCCAGTCGGCACACAGACACAGAAGGTGATGGAAAATGCAGGAATACTTTCAGTCTTTGAAATGGAGCAAAAGAAAAGTAGCTCACAGGGTTCATTTAAGAGAGTAGTGACACCACAGTGGCACCTGTGAATCCCCACAGCTTGCATTAGAGCATTAGAATAATCATAGTCCATACCGTTATTAGTCTTTCCACGGCTGCCTGCTTTAACTTTTATTATTCTGGCTCAGATGAAAGGAAAGTATTTGTATCCATGGGTCATCGTATATCAACCTTTGTACTGACACTCAACTAAGTAAAAGCAGTGCAGTCTTTTAAGTTTCTATGTCGCTTGCTGTGTTTCTCAAGTTGTTTATTCGTAGCCACCAGTCATCTCCAGGCCTCTTTGCAGCATCTCATTTTATGGCCTTTCCTCGTGTGTACTTGTACACAAGATGTGCCTATTCCTGATGCCAACATCACTGTCTGTGTGTTCATCTTTGAGTGTCGCAGAGTCTGTTGAGGTTGTTTTTGATGTCCTCTCTCCTCACAATAGTGCCTATATCATTCAACAAAATATTTATTATTTGTTTCTCTCACAGCTCAATATATCTGCTCTTGAACATCTCTTTCCAACTTCTCTCTCTCAGTTGGTCCTGGCGGAGAGTGCCCACTCTGATGGAGGATCTCAGTGCACAGAGAGCCACCCAGAGCTGCCTCCTCCTCTCGAGCGAACAGGGGGCATCGGAGACTCACGGCCCCCCTCCTTTCAGTAAGTAGCCTGATTACTGCCTGTCATATATGCACGATTACACACACACAGGCATGTAGGCAGATGTATTCAAGCACATAACCCTGCGCACTGGGTGACCTTTTTATTTCACAGCGTGCCATATGTGCTCATCAGAATGTAGAAAGCTCATCAGAGAGATTTGTCATCATTGGCTCGTATGGGAGGTGTAGGTGGTCTCTATGCCTGTGTGTGAATTATGGCACGAAGTATGTGCTGAAGCTCGAGTGTGGGAACATGCATGAATGTGAGTATTTTATCCTGTTAGTGTGTATGTTCCTTTCCTCCCACTCAACCATGGAGTAAGGCGTAAGTCCGCTCATCTATGTAAACATGAGGCGTACGCCAGCAGTGCTGCTGATTCTTGAAATAGCCTTCACAGCATACACATCTTCAGGCAAATACTGGCACTCAGTGAGGCCCATTGTATTCACTCACTAAGAGCATTCATCCATACTTGCTTAATAAAGGCATATGTGTTCCAAAAACACATTGGTGCCTAAAAGCTCACAAATTGAGATTTTCCTAAAAGCTCACAAATTGAGATTTTCTCGACAGCTTGAGGGCTATTACCTGAGCCCAGATTTTGATTTCAGGCTGGCAGATTGGAGAATATCACTGCACTTGCTAAGGAGAAGTCCCAAGCTAAATATAGCTAAAAGGGCTGGGGGCAGTGGGGGCGAGGGTTGTTGCCATTACAGCGCAAGAGCAATATGGCTGAGGCTCTATATTGAGAACATGCAATCTGTCATGTCTCAGTGTATCTCTTTATCCAGTGTTTGACATCTCAGCTCGCTTTTGCCCTCTATGGGCTGCTCCCCGCTGTTTGGCTGTCAGCTGTCCTGATGATTTTATTGTTCCCAGCCAGCTTTCACTAGGACTACCGCCACCTTGTGGGGCAAATCGGCAGTGTGCCGGTCCCCTTACCCCACGTAATCCCCCCCCACCCCCTCCCTCACTCTCCCTTTCTCTCTCCCTCTTTGAGTCAGACAGGCAGGCCTTTCTCTCAGAGAAACAGCGTGGTGAATTCCCTACAGCGAACCTCCTCTCTTTCTGAAATGAATCCAGTCTTCCACCCTTTACCTCTGTCTGTAAATAGCTAGAATATTATTACCACTTCATTTCTCTTTGTGCTTTATTCATGCATTTCATGTGTTTGTCGGCGTGAATGGCTTTATTTGATGAGCACACAGAATAGGTGTTTTGGGCTGAGAATGGACACAACTGATGTGCCTCTGCCTAGTAATCCGGATTAACGGACATTAAAAGCACCCATCTCCATTTCCCAAGAGGGAGGGGGCGGCGATTGGCAGCAGAGAGGAGAGAGAGGGGGGAGTTTGAAAGGGGGTGGCATTTGTTCACAGCTGCAGCCTAGCGCCTTGGAAAATCTCCCCCCGGATCAGCAGACCTGCCGCCCGGCTGGTCAGCAGCCATCGACAGCCTGACAAGCAGGCAGCCACTGCCACGTCAATCATTACACTGCTTCCCAATCACTACTAATAGAAATACATCTAAACTATGCATCTTCTCTGATATTTGCATACATGCACTGACCTGTGCTGTCGAAGCCCAGCCCAGGTGCACCCATTAGTACTCCGTAGCAGAAGCGTGTAAGCATGCCTCATTGAGCACTTTATCCCGCTGAGTGAACACAGCAGACACAGCATCCTGTCTGCTCCTGTGTTTTTAATTTGCATTGATCATCACCAGACTGCAACTGAGGTATGAGAGAACATTGTTTTTAAACCATGGCAGGGTGATGTTTGGGTTTTATGTCGTTTTTCTTCTGTTTATACATATGAATATGATACTGTTTGTACATGAGCACGGCCGTGGTGTGCATGAATGCATGAATGTGCCTGCATGAAAGTGCAATTATTTATGCAGGTGTAAGGTACGTGTTGCACACATGCCTAAGTGTGTGTGACAGACTAACAGGGTTGAGTAGAGTTCTCACCAGCTTCAGGTTTCTTTGGTGCCCGGTGGCTGTGTAAGTCCCTTAACCCTGGTGCCTGAGGCCACAGCGTCTCCAGCCCTCTGACAGAATAACAATCTGCCCTCCAGCCCCTCAAGAACCCCCAGACTCCTCCCAGACCCCAAGTACACAGGCCGGCTTATTGCTCAGCCCACACCTGATCTACCACTTCTCGCTTTTTTATGCAATCTGTCATTCTCTCCTCTGTGTCTCTCTCCCAATCATGCTCCAGGCACCATCTGGGCTTTCAATAGGTCTCATTAATGCCAGTATTGTCCAGAATGGCTCCCTCTCAGGGTATCTGGTCATTAATGACACTTAGTGAAAAACACATCACATACCGCAGAACAATGAAGCTGCTATTTTGGCCAGAGGGATTGAATTTGAAACAGAGTCATAATATGAGTTGCATATTCCCCTAAGGCTGAATGGCAGGCAAACAGATATTATAACAGACAGAAGTATATTGTATCTGGGGATTATGTTCAGGAGTGTTGGTCACAGGCTGGCTAGAGAATTAATTTGAAAGACTTTCTGTGAGAGAGACAGAGAGCATGTGTGTTTTGTACATCATTATGAATCTGACTGAAGTTTTCCAATGTGTGTATTGCAGTGCCAATGCGGTGAGCAGTCGAGATGGCCTGGACACCGAGACGGGTACAGAGTCTCTCCTGAGCCACCGCAGAGAGCGAGAGAGGGAGCGGGCACGGAGGAGAGCTCGAGAAACTGAGCGTGAGTATTATCAGCCACGAACAGATGGATGCTAAAAATGCAATTATCTTGTCATTTCATTCAAGTTATTGCAGTTTCAGTGCCTCTCACTCAACTCTTAACTTTCTTACTCTGCACAAGTCACCCCCATCTCCCCCAAAAAGTGTACAGACAGCAGATATGCATGGGGGGGGAAAAAAGGCCCTCAGGGTTCATGTGGTGTGTGTTGAACCTTAGCGATGGGACACCAAGAAACACATACTGGAAATCCAAATTCTCAGAAGAGCGAAGAAAGAATGAAAGAAGAAATAAGTGAATAAGTTCACTGTATGTCAAAGTTTCTGGAATTCACTGTCTTGCCCAATAATTGTCCTTCTTCTGTTTCCTGTGTGCGGCTCAGGTTTATGGTCAGAGGCTGTTTTCCACTTGGTAGTCACACTCCAATCTTGTACAATGATTATACCCTGTCAGAAGCCACTAGTCTTTTGTGAAATATAAGGGAAAGTCTTCTGCTGCCATTGTTGCAATATAAATGCAACCATCTACAGTCAAAGATGGGTCCTGATTTTAAAAGCCCCTGATAACTGTTATCAACACATCTGCTTTCCTACGATTTACAGCGATTTCTATTGAAATCACTTTGGTAGGAGGACGGCTGTCTTCTTGCTCCTTCAAAAGAGTTGCTCTCCTTTGCTGACTGTTTTTAGTATGAGAGCCTGCCAGCCAACATCACATGTCTGTGCTGTCCACAGCAGAGAACAGGGTATACTGGTGCTGCAGGAAAAGGTGTGTTCTGTGATCAGCATAATCATATCTGTGATATTTTTGAGATATCCGCTTCATTCTATTGCCGCCCTTTGCCACACAGACATTTTGGCTGAATTAGTTGTGTTTATGGCGGGAAGTAATAAACCAGCAGCTTCCAATGCTCACGGTCTGCTGTTGTTTTGACTCACAGCAAAACCAGTTGTCTCTTTCTCTCTCTGTCTGTCCTGCCCTTGTCCTGTCTTCACAGAAAGCCTGGCTCTTTGCATCCTGTGCTCCAGGCTCATTATGCAATTAGTATTGCAGAATACAGCATCAGGTTGAGGTTGTAGGAAGAGCTGTAACTGTCTTGTACGCCGGAAACAGATTTAACTTAATCCTTGCAGAATACCTGCATAATCACATCCTTTGATTTCATCACTCTGGTGCATCTTGTGATGGTGTGTTTCACTTGGCTCAAGACATATTGTTGCTGCTCACCAAGTCAGATCCACAACTGCCAAGCGCACATCGGTTGTTTTGTGGGTGATGCAGAAGTACCTCGAGCTGAATGAACTTTGCATCTGTCCTCCGTCTTCCTCTGTGTTTACTGACCTCAACACAAAACAGACACTATTATTCAGAAGACAGAAAATAGAGAATTACTCTTTTTCTCCGTCACTCTCTCACAGCAGTCTTTCTGTTCCTGTTTCCTCTCCTGCTGGTTTGTTAGCTCTAATTAAAAGCATCGGGGGAATTGGGTGGGTCGCTCTTGGTTTCCCAGCAGTTTCATGGCTCATAAATCTAGCAAGCAAGACCCCATATAATGTAATTCAATTTGGCTATGTTGGCTCAGTATTTGGTGTCACAGTCGCATGGCCTGGATGTAAAGACATATAAAGAAGGAGCCCGTCCTCTTTACCTCGCAGCCTCCAGCATCAGGAGCGGCAGGAATTCCCCTGTCACCTTATACACACGCTCCGAGTGATTTTGTCTCAGTTTGAATGCTAGCTGTTTTACAGCGATCAGTTAAAATGCTCAGCCCTGGTAAACATATCCCTTCTTATTTTCTGTCTGTGTTGTAGTGATTGTGAATGAATGGATGAATAATGCAGCAGTTGAACATTTCAGGAGGGTGAACAGGTGTTCAGGAGTTATGGGATATGATCTGTTGTAAGGCAAGACTCTAATATTCAGTTGTGACATTGTAGCAGAGAACATTTAATACCCCAGAAAAAGAAAAAAAAAGCATTGCTATTGCATTAAACATCATGCTGTTCAGTGCTGCTGGGATTTCAGGTTGAGGTCAAAGAAGACATGGCTAAGCCAAAGCACTTATGCTTGTATTAAAGTATTAAACAAAGCACAAAAACAGCTGGTGAAACAGTCTTCCCTTAGGAAAACTATCTTAAAATCATTTCATCTGATGCGATGCTGCTAAAAGCATTTGATCTTTCATTAATATGATGATGTCTTCACCTGAGGTAGAAATGGAAGAGGACAGCGCATCATCTCAAATCCCATATTATCTCTGTTTTGGAAAAATATCGTCATGTGATTGGTCAGAGAGAGATTAGCAGTCATTTTATAGTTGCGTGCCATGGAGGGAGGGACGGAGGGAGGGAGGAGGCAAATACTTCCTCCTGATTCTCAGTTCAGTTTATCTGTTCGTTGGATGAAGGCGCTCTGTTGGCTGTGGTGAGAGGATTTGTTGTGTTATGTCCATTGAGAATATTTGACATTTAAATATGTCATATAATTTGATGTGATTTCATTTTGTGGTTAGATTAACGCAGGTATTTTTTTAGATCATTCCAATGTGATTTTGGACGTTAGTTCAAATGGAGCAATTGTTTTGCATTAAGGAGAGAGAATTATTGTACTTGTTGTGAGCTTTTATAGGGCGATTTTGTTTATGTAACGTTATCCCACCAGTAGAGAAATTACCATTTTAAATTTTTGCACAATGACTTCATCTGATGAGTGCGTCATTTTAAGACCATAGTTGGTAAGAGATAAACAACACTTGATTTTTTTTTTTTTTATTTATTTATTTATTTTACAAGAAGTCTGTCTTTAAATTGTCACAACTTTTGAAAAGGTCATTGTGTCCAAAGTTTCACATGTCTAGTTTAAAAGTGAGTCACTGGCTTCTTGTTTTTTCCCCTGCCCACTCTTCACAGAGTATCTTTATTCTTATTCCCTATTTTTGTCACTGCTTCTATTGTAGATGAGCTGCGAAGCCTGTCAGCAGCCAGCCGGTGGGCAGAGACCGTCTGGGGCTCAGGCTTGGTTTTAGAGAGTGGCTAGCACAGACGGAGCAGAGCACAAAAACACAGATTTCAGTCTGGCTCGGTGAACCTACTCTCTTGTTTTTTTTTCTTTTTGTTTGTTTGTTTTCCCTGGTGTGGCAGTCCTCTGAGCGTAGGACATATGTTTGACAGTGGATGTCCCTCTGCTGATTGAGTGCTTATGTGCAGTAGCTCAGCTTTCATACAAGCACCTTGTGGGCGGAGCTAGCGATGGGAACAACCACATTGCTGGAATGTTTTGCTTGCTCTCGGCGAATACGCCGGCTGCCACGCCCTCTTCGGTTTATCAGACCTTTCCAGCCATTCCGCTGTTACCCTGAGACAGCACCACCTCAATGGCAGTGTACGTATGGGGATGGATTGAGTGGTTGGGGTGGGTGGTTGCACACTGCTGCGAATTTTGGGACTGAATTTATGTAGAGATTTGTAGAGTAAGACACTGTTTTAAAAACTGATTTTAATCTGTATCAATTTTTTCAATCTTGTATGATTATTTCTATCTTTTGTATATTTATTTGTCATTCTATTAACTACTGTAAGGTCTGGCTGAAATTCAAGTTCTGCTTTTCAGTTCATTTTTCCAGTCTTGCTAAAATCTTTCTGAGTTATCAGAGATTAAAGCTCCTCTGTTGTTTCCGTCACTCACATTAACTATGATCTATTTCCATCTCCATCACTCTCACTAACTCAGACTTTCCTGCCCTCCTGGATGCTCCGTCTTCTTCTGATCTGACCCCGAGACGAGCAACGTGACCTGCCATCTGACTCACTGCTGCTCTTCTCTTTCTCTCTCCAGTCCCTCGCATCAACGGTCACTCAAAATCAGAGCGCACTGCAAGGGACTCGGCAATGGGTTACGACAGCGCCTCAGTAATGAGCAGTGAGCTGGAGTCCAGCTCGTTCGTTGATAGTGAGGAAGATGAGGATGCTAGCAGGTAACATACTACCTCACAGCAAAATGTATATAATGTTACATCTGGACACTCACGTCATTTGCTTTTGTTTTGTTTCTGAAATGATCTGTTGTGTTTCATCCATTAAGTCTTTCATTTAAAAAACGCAGAAGTGTCTCTGTAGTAATTTCAGTGAAACTCTGAAATTGCATTCCTTTTTTCCATGAAACCCTGCAGTGTTAATTCACAATAGTTCAGCTGTTTAAATAAGATTGTTGTGATGATTCGTGGCTGAGGCTAGGGCTGCAACTATTCTTTTCGTTATCAATTTCTCTTGATCATATGACATAATGTCTGAAATTAGTGAAACAAGCCTGTCACAGTTTCCCAGAGCCCAAGGTGATGTATTCATATTGTATGTTTTGCCTGTCCAATCGCCCAAAACCAAAGACATTTTCATTTACAAAGATATAAAAGACATGCAAAGCCAAAAACCCTCACAACTGTGAAGTCAAAATTAAGGCATATTTGGCATTTTTGCTTGATGGATGGCTGATTCTCTAGCAATTACTTTAAATCACAGTCAGACGCAGAAGTGAGTGAGTCATAATAAGTGAAATACCAACATGAAGCAATTTATGGACGTTGTGTTGTGGATGCAACACGCAACAGGAAACAGGCTTAACAGCACTGCAAACGTCAGCGTACAACATGACAAATTATTTTGATTGTTCAGTGATGTAAAGCGCTCTTATATTTTCCTAACTGTATTTTTACCTACCTCCTGTATATACCCTCTTATTCTAATATCCTATCCTTGTCCTCTCTTTCTTCCTTTCATGTTTCAGGCTCAGTAGCTCCACAGAACAGAGTTCTTCTTCACAGCTCATGCGCAGACACAAGCGCCGCAGACGGAGGCACAAAGTGGCCAAAATAGACCGGGTGAGCACCTCCGAGACACATCGCTGCCCCTGCTGGAAAGAGAAACAGACGAGACGGCTGAATGTTGTAGACTTTATGCCACCTTCACTATTTCTGATGTGCTTTACTTAGTGTATCTTCTTCCTGCCTTTCCAGTCTTCATCCTTCAGCAGTATCACAGACTCCACCATGAGCCTCAACATCATCACCGTCACACTCAACATGGGTAAATCTTACACTATGATTTATTTTTATTCATATATATGAATACATATATAAAAGTTTTAATGTACAAGTATAACTGTTTTTTCAAACCTGATACTGAGCTTTTACTCAATGTCTGCTTTTCTCCCTGACAGAGAAGTACAATTTTTTGGGTATCAGTATTGTTGGTCAGAGTAACGACCGGGGAGACGGCGGCATTTACATTGGCTCTATCATGAAAGGAGGAGCTGTCGCTGCTGATGGAAGAATAGAACCTGGAGACATGCTCCTCCAGGTACACCTTGAGATACTTCTTTTTGTGTAATGAAAACACCTCTGCTGCTGCTGTTTGAACAGTGTGAAAGCTGAACGTGACATAAAGAGATGAGAAGATGAGAGACTGTATTTCCATCTGAGGTTTTGCGGCCTATTAAAAACCTCAGTGTTGTATACACTTCCATTACGAGGCTCTTTTGTAAAAGTTGTAATTCTGCCACTCCTTTTCCTTCCTGTTATTGCCTCTCTTTTCATCTCTGTGCAGCAGAGCGCTACGGCTACACCCACTATAAAACACACGATGGCTGATTACAATTTGTTATTTCCCCAACATTCACAGTATAGGTTTTAGATTGTTGATTGTTTCCCATAGAAAGCAGCTTAGGGTTTGCAGGCATTTAAAGGCTTGCAGAGATGTATGTGCACAGTACAAGTGCATAGACACATTTGGGCCCTCTGCAGAGCTTCATAATAATATTATTTTTGTCATAAAAACATTGCATTGCATTGAATCTACTTTGATATAATGAGTTAATTATGTATTTTGTTGTCTGCCAACCAGGTGAATGATGTAAACTTTGAGAACATGAGCAATGACGACGCTGTGAGGATCCTCAGAGAGATTGTTTCCAAAACTGGGTGAGAACATACAGCTGTCTCTAACCACTGAGCATTGTGATTATTTAAGTCTGCTGCAGAAGATTATCACATTGAGAGCATAACTTACTGTATGTAGGGTGTAATCTTACACTTCAGGCTAATGCTTAAATCAGATGGGGTGCTGTTTGGGTATTCAGAGGATTTAAAGAATTAGAGGAAAGCCTATGGAGAAAATCATGACTGTTGAATACAAGCATGTCCCTGCAGTTTATCCTTTGTTGCCAAAACAGTCTGTTTGTTGCTACAGTAGATTTGGTGACTTTTCAAACCCCTTTTGTGAGTTTTTCTAAAAGAGGCCTGGTGAATTTCTGAGCTGGTATCAGCTACTTTCCTACCTCACTCTCCTAATGGTTATAAGAGTTCAGAACGAGCTTATACAGTACATGCAGTAATGTACACACTAATACTCTACAGTATGAATATGCAGATTATCTTGCGGTGTCATTTAGGGACTTGTCGTACTTTCCACTTAAAACCCCTGACATAATCTTTGAGCTGATGATGGAAACAGTAGAGCTGATAAATGTCAGCAAATTCACACACACAGCCTTGTGATACAAAGTAATGTCGTCAGTATTATGTAGTGGACAGTTGACTCTTCACTCCTGATCTATTATTTATCTCAATCAATTTTATCTCAATCAAAAAAAACTTGAAAACAACTGAAACTTAAGTTTAATGATAGTATATGGTATATTTCATATTCACAGATGTACATTGAGCAGATTTACCCCAACTTCCCTGGATTCTTAAATGACTTAAAACAATACATTAAAACTTTTAAACTAATAGACAGTAAAAACAGAATTGTAGAAATCTTTGCTGAGACTCTTGATATGGAATAATGTGATGTCAGCTCAGAAGTAATTAGCATTTTCCTCCACTTGAAAAAGTCTGTGAACTGCTTGTCCTGTGTTTTATTATTTTTTTTATTTTCCTTGTTTTGAGATATATAATTTTGCTTTGTTTATATGTTTGACCATTTGTCTATTTGTATGTACATAATTTGTTCAATAAAGTTAAAAAAAAAAAGATCTCAATCAAACTTTGCTCCCTTGACTTTGGTCTTTAAAAGATCTCTATGTAAACAGATTTTCTATTTGTTTCTTCTCCAGTCCTATTAGTCTTACTGTTGCCAAATGTTGGGACCCGTCTCCACGAAGCTACTTCACCATCCCTCGTGGTAAGGTAGACACTAGTGCTATATTGCAGTCACATATATACAAATCTAATTTTTCTTCTCAAATACATATTTTACTAAATCAAACCTTTTTTTAAGCACATTTGGAGCAATGTGACTGATGTCCTCGAGCAGGTTTGAACTGGATGATGTTTAAACTGTATATTTTATCAAAGTTGCCTTATATGTTATATTTTTTTCAGCTGAGCCAGTGAGGCCCATTGACCCTGCTGCCTGGATTTCACACACCACCGCCTTGACAGGACCGTACCCACACTATGGTAAAGACAACCAACCACCACCTCCATCACACACTATGAAACATCAATTCTGTGGTAATTATGATAAAATTACAACATTTAAATAATTGAAAAGTTACGCTTGTCAATGTTTTCTCACGAACTCCTCTCCCATCCCAGAGTTTGATGACTTGCCTCTATCTGCAAGTAAAACAGACATGGCTACCATTGTCAAGGTGATGCAGCTGCCTGACTCTGGCCTAGAGATCCGAGACAGGATGTGGTTGAAGATAACCATCGCCAATGCTGTCATTGGTGAGAAGAGCTGAGCTGTGTGGGCACACACAGAGCTAAAAGCAAAACTTTTCATGTTTCATGTAGACTAAGATTTGGAGATTTTATAAAGTAATTTACTGTAAGTAATGTGCGTAGGTTGGAGAAATATGTAGATCTTTGTGGTAAATCACACTGCTCTGAATCTTGGTGCTGTCTAGAATAAATGTTGCCCCAGTAATTCTTTAATATAAACGTAATAATAACAATAAGAAGAAGAATAAAGAAATCTATATGTTTGTTTTCCATTTCCTCAATAGTACAAAGCTGAATTACAAATGTGAAACTGGAATTCTGAAAATAATTCTGTAATCGCATACTAGCATTTCTCAAATCCTTAAAGAAATTGCTTTGAGATTGTTTATTGTTCCTAAATACAAGAAATCGCATCTCATTTATGCAAGTTTTTGGTTTTTCTGTAACCACATAATCAAAGTCTGAGGCCTAAAAAGTATCATGCATAGTTTTGACATTAACTCCGCCAACTGTTTTTGCAACATTGTGCTGCTTGTCCACATGTGGCCACTGTGGTTGTTATGTATATTGACAGTATTTTTAGCATCTGTTCAACACATTAGAGCAAGAGACTTCATGTCTGTGTTGTGTGTGTGTGTGTTTGTTGCTGTGTCAGGTGCTGACGTGGTGGACTGGCTTTACTCTAGAGTAGAAGGATTCAAGGACCGGCGGGATGCGAGGAAGTACGCGAGCAGTCTGCTGAAACATGGCTACCTGAGACACACTGTCAACAAGATCACCTTCTCCGAGCAGTGCTACTATACCTTCGGGGACCTCTGCCAAAGTACAACCACTTCTCTTAGTGTGTCAATAATGCAACTCCATGTGTACTGCTTTTTTTAATGAATGGAAGGATTGTACTAAATCCCTGCCTTTCTGGTTCTGTTTTCTCTCCAATAAGACATGGCATCACTCAATTTAAATGAAGGATCCAGCGGTGGAGGCTCTGAGCAGGACACTCTGGCACCGCTCCCTCCCCCTAACAACCCCTGGCCCCTGGGCGGGCAGCCATTCCCCTACCCTCCCTTTCCCTCTGCACCCCCCAGCTTCCCGCCAGGATACTCAGACCCATGCCACAGTTTCCACAGTGGGAGCGCAGGCAGCCAACACAGCGAGGGTGAGCAATGAAAAGGAGTGGCAAAACGAGCCTTTGAGTTTTCCATCAGCCTTTCATTAATTAATGCGTTAATTTGACTCAACATGCAACATGACATTCTCCCTAATCTAAATATTCCTGACATTTGACGTCAGTATTAACAAGTGTCTGACTCATGCTAATCTTAGCTTTTCTGACTCACTGGCAGGAATAGTCACTGGATTGCATTTGTATTAATTGAATATGTGTATTCTAAAACGCGTCCTGTATTGTCAAGGTCAATCATGAGCATCTTGAGTCATGCAGCGGACAGCTCTGCAGTACTGGGTGTGTACACAAAAAAAAAAAAAAATCTGATCAACCATGTGATTAAAAATCGCCAGCTTGAAATGATCAACATCGAATCCATCTCTCTTCATCAATTCTCGAATGATCTTTTGTTTTCATTTTGAATCAGCGCGTGCTCGTGCTTTGTGTTGCTGCTGCATGGTTTTTGATATCTGCATTGAGGGAGAGTGGAGAACCAGGGGAGTGTGTACATTACATAAGTGGGTCGCTGTGATAATGTGCTTGATGTATACATTTTAGAGCAGGCAGTCCAGACGGATAATGGTAAGTTACATGTTACCATCTATCAGTCTCATTTTCATTGTTTTGATTCATCCGGACATCGTCATGTCCATGGTTGTCACTCTTTCACTTGGTTTATCTGCAACCTTGGAAACTTGGAGGACAGAGATAACTAAGATAAGAATAGTCATGTGATGCATTTTATATACGTTCAATTTGTAGCGTTGTCTCTTTTGGCACTTGCAAAGAAGTGTTTGTGGGTAATTATGTGTCTGCCTGCTTATTTGAATGAGTGCATGTGTGCGTTTTTGTTTTTTGTTTTTTGCATTGTTGAGGGACAGTTTCTGCATAATTTGAAGAATTTGGATTGAATTGGATGACAAGGAAAACAGCTGTGGGTGTAATATTAGTTATGACCATAAAGGCCAGATGTACAGTTGTAGGGTACATTAGGTGGTGCAGGAAGGGCTGGCTGGGAGGTGTGTGTAATTCTGTTGTTCCCTGTTCCTTGTTTCTGCTGGGCAACGGTAGACTGAAGGAGGAGGTAGTCCCAGGACACTGGGGGAACCGGTAAGCCTGCTAATCCCCCTCTCCTCCACTGCTTCTCTCTTTCTCTTTGCTCTCTCTATCTCACCATTCATCATCTTCATCTTATTCTATTCCTCCTCTCTATCTATCTCTTGTACTCAACATTTTCACCTATCATACTGTGGCTTTAAGTTGTTTTTTTGGGGTTTTTTTCCTCCGCCCGTCCCATGCGTCTTTCTTCGTTCTGTGTGTGACTCTCCTGACAGCCCATTCTCCCTCTCTGCACCTCTAGGCATGCATTCGTACTGTGCTGGGAGGTGCATGATGCAGGATAATCACTCCGAGGCTTGTGCTATCATTCTCACTGATAGGGGGCGATCATGCACCACTTTACCCAGTACTGTTGGGCTCATTGCGGAAGGGGAGGCGTGTAATGTTTGATTTTGCAACCGTGTGGTACACCTCTATCAGTATGACGCCACCAGTGTGCATTACCAGCATTGAGACCTGACACTAACTTACCTTTAAAACAAAATTGACAATGTGAATATAACAGTTTTTTTAAAAACAAATCTGTTGTGCTATTCTGTATTATCCACTAAGTGCTGTGTAGTAGTATCTTTCTGATGAAGGTGTATCATGTTTACATTTATAATATGTGAAAGTTTCAGTGTTTGTATGAATATCAGATGAAGCCCATGGTGTTAGTTGCTGTAGGTGGAACTTGGGGAAGAAATCTTTGAGATAATCATGTTTGCCCTTGACTGTTGACTCTTGCTAGAATCTTGTCACACCTTAAACAAAGTGCAGTTATGTATTTAATAGCATTAAAGCATTTTTTTACTGTCATGTGATGTATTATGTCTGTTGCAGCTTTACAATATTTTTTGTTTAATGTGTGACCCACTCATATTAATCAGTAGCAAAGTCAGGTGGTCTAAATCAGCTCCAGCTGATGAGTTGGAGCCGCTGACTGTGTACTTCTTGTTAAATGTATCTGTCCTGTAAAAGGCCAAGCTAAAAGGTCTGTGTTTTTCTCTCTCAACAGGAAGCCGAAGCAGTGGATCCAACCCCAGCGCAGGCAAAGGTAGACGCTCCTCCCCACAGGAGAAGGGTCAAAAGTCAACATGCAGCGAATCAGAGCCCCGCGTCCATGGAGGGAGGCGCGGTGACAGGTCCGCCAGCCAAATGAGCCATCACAGCCACGCCGTCTCCAGTCACAGTCATGCCCGATCAAGTCTCAGTCACAGTCAGTCACACAGGAGTCACTCTCTCTCACAGAACAGCCACCCGTCCTTTACCTACAGCCACGCTCCCTTCACCCAGCCAGGGCCAGGCTCATGTGCCCACAGCGAGCGAAGCCATGCCTCCTCCTACGGCCCCCCAGGCTTGCCTCCCCCGTATTGTCTGGCCCGACTGGCCCCCAAGACCTCGGTCAGCAGCAGCACACCCCCTGGAGCCCCTCCTGGGAGAGAGTTAGCAGCCGTTCCTCCTGAGCTCACCGCCAGTCGCCAGTCCTTCCAGCATGCTATGGGCAATCCCTGTGAGTTCTTTGTTGACATCATGTGACAGGACAGTGCCTTTAAAACTCATCGAGCACAAAACAATTCTCCCTGAACCCCTGTCACCCCCTTCTCTCCTTCCTGTCAATCCTTTGCCTCTGACTGTCTCTAAGTTCAGGATGTAGACACTGACTGGTCCTCTGCCTATCCCTCCTGCTATCTGTCTATCCCTCTGATGTCTAAGCAAAGGAATACAGGCAGCAAGCACACAACAGGAGAGAGTCCTCTCACACACACAACCACGGGTCCTCTGTGGCTGAAAACCCTCTTTTGTATTGACGTGACGTGTACAGTTTGTGAAACGTGAGTGGTATTCAGTGTGGTGATTCTTTAAAGCTGCCACGCCGATATTCTCGGGAGTGTGTACTCTACCTAGGATATTTTCTGTTCTGCGAGACCTTTAAGCTGGCTGGGCCTGGATCTCAATCCCCCAGACCCAGACCGACAACTATAGCCCGCACTTAGGAACTTTTTCTGGGCCTAGAACTTGGAATTGATCTCCTGACTCGTATCAGTGCGTACTGATACAATTTAGCACGTTACACCAAACCTCTGGCCCCATGTCCATTGTAATGTGGCACTGCCACTGGCGTATTTAAGCTCTTACCTGCCAACTACTAAAACGCTAACCTTGACCAGTTCACGATTTGTGGATTTCTTCAACTTCATAGGGAGGCCCTGTAGCCAGCCATTAGTTTAACTAGGCTGCATATTGCATGACTGTCTCAACTGCTTTAAAGAAAAGAAATTTTATTAATACATTTTGTTTAAAGTATTACCATTATTGCGAGGAGGAGTTACCTCTTGCCAATGTTCGAAAGGAAGAATCCGTACACTGGATGATTTTTGTGATGTTATTTATGTGATCATGTTGCATTGATGGTGTCATACTTTGTCTACTGCGGCTGACTGACAGACAATCAGACATCACCCTTTTGTGAATCAGTGGCCAGTTTCCACTGTCCTAGCTGTGCTTTGTCGAATGTATCATTATTCCTGTCAGTGATTAAACACTGACATTCATTACACTTTGGTTGAGTAAGCAAATCAACTTACAAACAGGATTGCAAACAGTGGACACCCACCACAGCTGTGAACGCATACTCAAAGCGTTGACATGAGATAAACCATGCTGCTGAAAGCATCAAGGTTGTCTCCTTCGTAGCGAGCGTGAGCTTCGATAAAAGTCAGTGCGATAAAAGCCAAAGCCTCACAATGTGTGGTCAATATTTCTTAATAATATAGGAGCTGTCTATGATGTAGATGTCTTTATGATTATCATCTGGCACTTCTCATTTTATTATTACAAAGTGACTTCAAGGGGAATCCTGGCCTTCAGATTCTGATCTCCTTGCAAAACAATGGCAAATCCCTGTTGTATCTACCTAGAATACGGTTACAAGAGGGAAATAACATACAGACACTAGTTTTATGAGCACTTTCCATTTTGTTTCTCCCTCCCTTTAGTATGACACACTGTTTGCAATCAAAGTTTTCTCTTTAATTTTGTTTCTTTACAAAAGAAGAATAAATTGTAAATAGAAATTTATTATATATATGAATAAAAATATATATGTTAAGCATTTTGTCTGAATTTTCCATGATAATCACCTATAACATTTTATTAACTGAAATGTGTCATCCTAAAAAATAATTCTCTTATTTAGCAAGACCACTAGGTGGAGACATTTATGTGTAATTTAGTCCTTCTTAACCTACTTAAAATAAAACTAATAATTTGAATTAGCATTTAATTGACACAATCAAGTAGACGGTCATTTTTCAAGACATCTACTTGATCATCACTGCTCGCTCATCAAGTAGACATAAAATAAAAAAAAGGCAGATGAACTTTTAATATGTATAGGCTAATATCACCGCAACCCCAAATGTGTCAGCCCTAACAGTTAACACCCCTGAGTGGAACTTCCGAGCACCAGCGCTACTGCGTGTACTTTCCAAGTGGGCTGACGTATTTACAACAGGCTCAACTGCATACTAAACCAAGACAGACCCCCGTCCGCTTGACCCACCAACCACAGACACTTGAAGACATTGTTGTTCGATGGTGACGCTGCACCATCCCCCACACGAGGGGATGTGTTGTAACAACTTTGTCAGGAAGGATATGATGCTTAAGGTTCATACGCCCTCGCCTGCAGAGGCAGATTAAAAAGTACCCTACAAAAGAAGCAGCCCCCAAAAGAGCACAATGATCTGTGATCGCCTGCGTAATACTATAATACAGATTTTGTGAAGTGAAAACGTGTAGTCCCAGATTGACACTGACTTCTGTCACAACTAACATAGTTGCAGTTTTACTCTCACTGATGTCAGCCTACATGCAAATACACTCACGCACACACACACACACTTACCAGCAGAATGAATATCGTTACTATTTGACTTACCGAACAACTCAAATGTATTTCCCAAGACAGTATGTTAATTGAGCTATCGGGGTTTACTGTGTTTCATAGCTGAATTTAGGGGGAGGTTGAAGGGTAAGTGTGGGAAGTGTTTCTTGGCCAGGGCTGTGTAGGCTGACGAGCTGCTTACTTTTGACATCACAGCCTCAGGTGGCCTGCATATGCTGTGTAGGCAAATCCTGGTAGGCTGAGACTGATACACTAGAATGTCAAAGGCGAAATGTGCCAAATGTCATTCAAGTATCATATGATCATGATTATAGGTGTGACGCAGCAGGGAGATCTTGTGGTATTTATTTACTTTACTTATATATATTTTTTTTTTCACAGTGTGAACTGAAGCTTAGTCAGGGGACGAGATGCACCGTATTCAAATAACCTCAGATGGACTCATGTAGTCACCAACTTTCTCATCATTAGTCAGCAAATTTCCCAGTTTTTAAAAGTCAAAGGACTTACTGTAAGGAAATATCAGTTCCCCTTTCAAAGGAAATAAACTCCATGAACTTGTTTTGGGAATGCACACAATACAGATAATTCACCCAAAGCCACTTGATAAACAAATAACCTTTTGGAAGCCCCACTTTCACTTTAGCACAGCAAATTAGTCACTCTGCGCTTTTTGTTTCAGTTTCCCTGTCACTATTATTACAGTGGTTTCTGCCATAGGGAAATTAAACTTAATGGCCAGTCGCATAATAATGCTAGCAGGTGATTCGAGCAAAGAAGGGAAAATTTTGTACTTTTCAGTGCCCTTTGACTAAGCTTGTGACACTGCGTGAGTAAATCATATGTGTTGTCAAACATGACTCATCAGCCATCAGTCTGATTCATGGACTCAATAACAATGATACTTCCTCCATTCCAAATAATTTGATATCTCCTATAAAATTAAATTAAAATACTTAATCTTGCCAGAAGAACACCACATTTCACAGTTTTATGGCTATGAGTAATCCCTCACTATTGTTTCCCCTGAGACAATGATAGTAGAACATAAGCAGGAAAGTCCCCCCTCACAATGACATCAGCTTAAGCTTTGTTTAACAGACCATGCAGTTCAAAGCCAATCACATTAAATGCAATTGAACTACACTGATATTTACACAACAAAGAGGCAGGGAAGATTAGAAGTAAACATACACATACTTCCCTTAACTTTTGCTGAGGTGCAACAAGTAAAACTACTCCAGTACCAAAACAGCTCCTCTGCAAATGTCTCTTAGTTACATTTGGCAACTGTAAAAGAGCCAATGTGCTAAAAATCTATGACATTTCATTCTGGTTGGTAAATGCATTTGCATTTCCAAAAGTAGTTTAGTCCAATGCTTTGTTATTTATTTGCATTAGTTAAATGTTTAATAATTGATTTTAAAATGTATTCAAAAAGTACTTGAAAAAGCCGCAGTAATACATGTAATGACAGATTTATAGTGGACTAGTTTGCACTGACACACAGGGGTTGTGGCTGGAACTGTGTTTTGCAGGTATGCAGTACTGAGTTTAAATTATAGTAAAACTAAATACTGTTTTTACTGCAGTTCCTAAATCTGGACAGGTTGGAACAAGTGCAGCGTTGTCTCAACATTAACAAGAGCATGCTGTAATCTAATATTTACAGACTGTGCTGCCAAGGAGAAGCAACTATGTGAACTCCCAAGAGACTCCAAATGTTTGTAAGTAATCATCTGTCAAACTTACAAAGTGGAACTGATTTGATAGCTACAACAAAAGCCCAGCAAGGACGGCAGTAATCCACCAACAAAACAAACAAACATGATCAGTAGGTCTATTCAGGCACAGCTGGTGGCGTGAAAACAGCCCTGAGGTAGAGGGAACAGAGATATGTAACGTGATCTCTTTGACATGCTTATTCTTCTCTTTCTTGTTTTGTGCCTGTTACAAAACTCTCATATCTTGACATCTTGATTTTGGCCATTTCTAGTCTTGTACGTCACTGTCACTGAAGATAATAAGTTCTATCTTTCTATCTCACACGGAAATGCAAACTTGTTATAGTTTGTATTTTCCATTTATTACAGCCATTTACACACGTTCATCTTGTATGTGGTTGAAATCATAGTAAGTCACGCCCCCTCCGAAGAAAAAAAAAAGAAGTATGAATAGCATGCTCAGCTGGCTGTGTGGTGAGTTATGTGTTTGAGAGCACTGAGGCTGCAGCACAGAGAGATTTCTTCACATGACATCATTCATTTTTCAATCCCATAACATTACTGCTGAGTGATTTTAACTTAAGGAGAATGTTAAGGATGTTCATGTAATTTAGACTGCGGCAACAGATTTAGACACACGCACATAAAAAGTGCTTTTTTTTAAACAAATAAATTAGGTACCTGGGATATTTCTTGGATTGGATTACCTCACATCTTTCCTGAAGTGGCAGTCTCATCTGTAACACCAAGGCTAGAGAACTGACAACAGTATGGCTGTGATCCTGTGGGCAATGGGTCTCTCTCTGCTGGTGCAGGGCTGTTTGTGCAGCATTGGACAGACTGACAGCGGCTGCATGTCGTGGATACCAAGTGGAGATGATGTTTGCTGTGAAAAATGTTTTCCTGGTAAGTAATAAAGGAGACAATAACCATTACAACTCTATGATTTTGAACTGAGATGTGCTGTTAGTTTAGAAGACTATTTTCTTTTAAAGGAACACTGTATACCTTTATATTTTTGAAGGAGAAATTCCCACCCTGTTCAGTTTTCACATAAACTCAATTATAATACAAATATGTTAACAGCCCGTCTCAGACTTCAAGAGTTGAAGTTATCCTGTGTAGTATCTAATAAAATTAAAAAGCCTCCTTAGCTGTATGTGCTCTAATCTGCTCTAATCATATTCCAGCCCTTGAGCAGTTCCTCCATGGTGGTTGCTTGTAACCAAATATAGTTTCAGTGGTTTTTTAGCTAATACCACAACAAAGAGAAAATGCTTGGATGACTGACTGATAAATAACAGGAGTTGTTACATTAATTTATAAATGCCCTTGCAATCCCAAAACACTATAGTTTTGTTAACTGTAAATTGCAACAGCTGTTATCCTTAACATTTTTTGTTCCTTCAAAAAGTTCCTTCAAGCTTTCCTGTGCTGCATTTCAACTTTTAAAGCTTTGAGTGGGAAAGTCATATGTATAAAGCTACATTATGGAAAGAGCTGATGTGCTTTTGGTGTCTATAGGAAACCGCCTGGTCAAGGAATGTGGTCCAAACCCAAGAGATCTTTGTACTCCCTGTGAGCCCAAGACATTTACAGTGAAACCTAAAGACTACAGGTGTACCAGGTGCACACAGTGTGTAGGTATGTTAACAGATCCTACTGGTCACAAGACTGCATAAGACATTTGATCAGCAGTTTATTACAAGCTAAATTTTGTAAAATGACATCTCTTTGTATGGGTAGGTGCTCAAGTCCAAGTGAAAGAATGCACAGCCACAACTGACACAAAGTGCGGCTGTAAAGAAGGACTCACCTGTGGTGATGACCACTGTACCTTCTGTGTTCAGAAGTGTGACAAAGGTCAGGAACCTACAGAGAAACGTAAGTAAACTTACAATAAGTACATGATTTTGGCACATACACACATACAGGTTACATTGAGTGCCAACTCAACTGAATGACTGTCTGCACAGGTTCTTGCAGACCGTGTCCAGATGGAACCTTCAATGACCAAATTCACCGGAAGTGTAAACCCTGGAGTACCAAGTGAGATATACCCTGCTCTGAAGACAGCATCTGTTCTTGAGGCCATGTTTTATTGATGTACTAACTCCTGTCACTGTTTTTCCCCTCAAAGGTGCCCCAATCCAGATCAAATTGTGATCAAAGGAAATGCATTTACTGACATAAAGTGTACTGTAAATGTTTCACTTGTGAGGAGTCCAGAGAAACCCGGTAGGACACGATTCTATTGTATCTAGTGTACATGTGCTTTAATTTTTATTTTTATTGAAAGCCAGCTATAACTTCTTGATGTTTTGTAGCAGACCACACAGAACAGGCCTGGCCGTTGTTCTTATCTGTGGTCACCAGCGTAGCCCTGATGGCCTTCAGTATCATCATCATTATAATCTTGAGCATGAAAATCCAGAAAAGAAAGAAGACAAAAAAGACAACCATAAAAACACCGATAATCAGAACCCCTACAGGTAATTACTACTGTACTTCATGATTGATTATGAAGAGGTTATCCCAACCTTGTTGCACAAATTTTGGTACAGGATACAGGATGTTTATCAAGCCACTCACAAATAGACTGAAAAAACATTAAATTTGCCCTCTTTTTTTTCTTTAGATGACCCCATGACATTAATAGCAATTGAGTGCAGTTTCCACGAGGCCCAGCAAGAGCAGGGCAGCAGCTCAGAGTCGCTCGACTCCAAGGACTCCTCAGAGCAGCTCATTGCAAGGGGACTGTAAGGGGACGCGGCTGGACTACCACACTGAAATACCCGCTAAGATTTTATTGAATTCTGTGAAGGAAAAAGGATATCCTGAATAAGATGGGGGGTCCTTCTTTGTGATACTGAGCCACAGGTTTTCATGGATTTCTTTGCTGTGCCACTGAATGAAACAAAACACTGGTCATCCAGCTGTCTTTTATCTACACTGTTTTCTTTATCAGAATAACGAAAGCTACTGTGAAAACATTGAGTCAAGGTAACATTTTGCTCTACAATTACACCAGGATACATTTCTAGTGATCTCTTGATGATACTGTAATACACAGGGGAGGAAGGGGAATTCTGAGGGGAAAAAACAAAGTGGACTGACAGCAGCCTATTCATCATGTAAATTATAGCAGGCGATGAGGCTGTGTTTTTTCCCTTTCAGTTAAGTTTGAAAGATACAGTAGTCCCAAAATGACTGTTGAAAGTTTTGAATTATTGTATTGAGTTGCTAAAATGACATGAATTAAAACTCATAGCCTGTAGAAACCACTGGAAACCTTTATTTTTAACTTATTTTAAACCACTTTCAAACAAATTAGTTGGATTTGGGCCAGTGGTAAGACAGTACTGTAGTGTTTGAATGAGTGGGAATGAGTTTCACTGCTCTAATATTTGCATGCCTGAGCGGTAAAGCGGCTGGGTTTTGCTCTGTGTGTACAGTGCAGGAGGGTGTTCAGCTGTGTCTGACAGGTTTTACTCACGTCTACAGCTGAACCCACATATGCCTCCGAAATAGAGATTTTGTTTTTTTTTCAGGTTCTCATGTCTAACCTAGTTACCGGGCACTGGTGAATTTGTAAACTTATAACGTGGCTATGTTGCAGCAGCCAAACTTGACCAATCTCAAACATCATTTTATGTTGTGAGACCTTATGTGTCAGGGAAAAGTATATTACTTTTTTAATGTATGGATGTTGACTACTTTGTGTGATAAATTGCAAATATTGTAGCACACAAAGACACCTTTGTGTATTATTAGAAACAAAGGTCAGTTGAAATGCAGGTTTATGTATAACCTCTTCCACCCTACATTACCAGGAACTATGGGCTTTCCTACTATTGCTTCACTGGTGTTAAAAAGTTAATTGAAGGTAGTTTCCCTTTTGATCAATAGGTAATTCTACAACATGTTAAGTTAAAGTGCCAAGGAGTCTACAGCGGAGTGCAATGCTTATACCTACAGTACTGCAATCTTTTTTAGTGAGGCAGACTTGAGGGTTCAACAGCACTCCTTCAACAAGTTGAGACACACCTCTTGAGCAAGAGTTGGGCAACACACTGGGCATCCCAGGAGTTCAGATGAATTCTAAGATAATGTGATTAGTCATGTGTTGTACATAGATCTTTGAGATTCCTATTAAAGAAGTCATGGGAATTCCTTAGGAGAATTATGATACACAGCAAATATATGAAGCACACAAGATATTAAAATGAAACTCAAGGGCCACGAACCCCCCAGTAAATTCTAGACTCCTAATGTTTAATGTTAATGCTTATGTTTTAGCACAATGGAGTGGGCAGCAAGACCAGACCAAGTGGAACCTTTTCAAAAACACGTCTTTTCTGAACTGTAGTGTAGCTTTGTTCTGAAACGGAACATTTGAGAAAGGTGCTGTGTGGGCTTAGGGTGAAAATGTTAGCCCACAACTATAGTAATGTATCAATGAGTGCATGAGTCACAACTCAAGCAGTCTGTTGAAAGACCACAAAGTTCACAGATGCTGCCTCTAGGACTTACAGTAAAGTCATACTGTAACATTTTCAACTGTAGCACTTTGTTTCACCTGTCAACTGTTACCTGATTAATTCTACACATTCTGAATTGTTTGTTAATTTATTGTATGCCTCTGATAATTTTACATGACTTGTTTTTAATAATGGCTCCTCTTTTGTGTCTATTGTGCTTTTATAACTTTTTAAACAGCCAATAAAAATGCATTTTCATGCTTTTTTTGTTGTTTTTTTTAATTTGTTGCACTTTCATACAGAACAATTGCATTCATAGTTGTCCACCTAAGCAGTGGCATATTTAAATTGTAAAAAAACAACAACAAAAAGAGTGTTTTAAACTTGAGCGTATTATGACCATTTAGAACACAAGCAAAACACAGAAACTGAGACCAATGGTTACATATGTGGAAAAAATCAAATCAAATCTGTTGCATTCTGTATGATGACAGTTAACTGGCATCATAATCGTCTCTGGACTGATAAAAACCTACCTGGCAAAATATACAAAAACATGAGTTGGATATGTACCAAATAATCCAACCTTGAAGTCTACTTACAAGCTTTCTGGAGCTTTCAACTGCATCTCACAGTCTTCACTCAGCAAATGAAGCTGGCTGATAACAAGTGGTCGTATACAGCAGGAGACCTAAACCCCGTCTCAGTTTAAGGACGGTCTTTAGCGTCTGATGTGAATGACTGTGAGATACAGTAAGTGGACCCTTAAGCTTAGATTATTTTATATACTGTCCCCAAAGTATATATTTGCATCTGGACATTACAAAACAATTTAACATGCTTTGATGGTGGTAATTTTTTTTTCAACAATTAGGATTTCCATTTAATAGGAGTTAAACATCATTTGATTGTCATTGTACTATTGTAAACCTTGTTGGTGTCCTGCCAGACTGATTTGAAACAAAGTTGGCAGACACTCCATAAATAGATGTCTTAAAGTAGCTTGTCCATAAAGCACGTCACTCAGGGTCAAGGGTTATCACAGTAACTTCTTCTTTTTCATTTGATATCTTTGATATCAACGGTATACTGCTTAACTAAACAGAAACAAATACAAATTACAAATATAATAAAAAAAGGTATATGGTTTAAATTAAACACTTATTAACACTGAAGAATTCAAACAATACTTCAATAAACCTAAAACTTTCCCTTTGAAAATGATAAAGGCATGAGACCAAAGTGTTGTCATAATTCATTTATCAAGAAATATTTTAAAATGCCACTTCTCTCAATTTTCTCTATATGTTCCACTGGTCTAAAGTGCTAGTAGGGGTGGCTGGTTGAGAGAAGTCAATTCTTGTAATTTTCAGCTTAATTGTAATTTTAAAGTAATAAGCAATGAGAATTCTGTAGCTGAACTCTTATTTAGTGTTATATATATATATAGATATATAAGTCCAACAGCACAATATGTTAAAGTTATTGTTGCTTGCAATTTTCCTTCTTCTCTTTGGGTTTAGTACGCACAGATTTGTCCATTTGCCGTTTTGTGGGTGGGATGAAAGTAGGCTCCTCAAGGAAGTCATGTAAGCCAGATTGCGACATGGGAAGTGACTGACTGGTTGGACCTATGTTGGAGGAAAAAGGATGTGAGTATCTAGCTATTGTTTTAACAGCTTCACTTTGAGTGCTATTTTTCCTGTTTACACTACCTGTTTGTCTCTCTGCTCTGAGGCTCTCTGTGCCTTGCCTCCTGGCCTGGAAGGTTGGGTCCAGCTCTTCTGCGATGTTTCTGATCTGCTGGGCTTGTCTGTAAATACAGCAGTTGTAAGTCAGCATATAAAGCACAAGAAAGAAAGATAGTAACAACACGGACAGTGATCAGTTTCATGCGTATTCACGTAGAGACATTTACGGTATAGTGGAGGTAGGGCTGGGTGGCTGGTTCTCTGGAGAGCAGTCCTCAGTGGGGGAAGGAAGGCCCTCAGAGTCAAGCCTCTCTCGCTGAACCTAAGGCAGCAGACAAAGAAGTCTCACTCATTTCATCACCTTATTTAAAAAAGTGTGGCCAATGAAAACAACATCACTAATGCTGATTATAACAAGTGCAAGCACTTCAGCGGCAAAGGGTAAAATGGATTTCTCAAAAGACATGCATGACTCTAACATGTTTAGATGCATTTTTTAGTATGTACAACACATTTACCTGTCTGTCTTTTGCAGCTCGTCTTTCATGATAACTCATCATCGCTCTGTGGTCGTGCCACGATGCCGGCCCTTCTAGCTCACGAGATCGACGCTTCGCCTTAATTTCCTGTTTTTGCATAAAATGCGCAATTTCCTAGCCCAAAAACATAACAACAGATCATTCCACAGGTGGATGTTAAGCGTGAGATACTGAGATACATGGGTACTGAATTCAGTTCAGTTCATCATTGTACCTCATCCTGCGCCACTTGTGCTACTCTGAAGTCTCCCTCTGGGTAAGAAGTACATGGAGAGGGCTGAGAGTTCTGGCAAAACAACACAGTAAAAGTCAGAAGAAAAGAATGAAAAGAAAAACTGATCTTCTGTTCCTTCTCCTTCATTCCTAAATGATAGTGCGTCATGATAAACTCTTGTGTCTCTTACCCTCCTCAACAGCTTTTCCTCTTCCTCCTGCAGCTTGCGAGCCAGTTCTTCATCCTGTAGGACCTGCTGCAGCTCGCCCAGGTCTAGCCTTTCCTCACCCAGCTGTGGTTGCAGTGATGCGCCTAAGGGTGAGGTTTTATAGTGTCAAATTAAAAGACATGTTTTGACTGAGATTATGAGGACACAAGGAGTAAAAAAAAAAACCTAAAAGATGAAAATCAGAGATGAATCATACAAGTGCATTCAAACAGAGGCTGAAAGACAAAAAGACTGAGGACATCTGAATCACACCAAGAGATGAGAGGATGCAACATGTAAAGGTATGTTGCGAGATTGTTTTGAAAGGGCCTCCCATAGAATTTATTCCCTCACTACATTAGGGCTGGAAGAATGATGATGAAAATGAGAATGAAAGCACACACTGAAGATTATTTCAAGATTACTGGAAATATAGCTATGAACAGGAAAATGTCCCACTTCAGTAAGAGTCCCCAAGTCACCTCTAAAACACAAATTTGTCCAGATTAGGTGATGACTGAGGGAAAATGAGAGGAGCAGATGTACACAGAGAGGTTGCGAGCACAGCTTTGGAAGTGTTCCCTCTGCAGACTGGAGTTGGCTGCAGTTCTGGATGTTACCTGCTGCCACGTGCCTTGACCTATCCCGGGTTGAAGCCCCGCCGCTGCTGCTGAGACTTTGGCTACGCTGTGGGGCTCTTCGGTGGGGCCGCTCTCTTCTCCTCTCCACCTCCTGCTCCTCCTCCGAGCTTAACCTCTCTTCTATGGTCTTGTGCCAATGCCTGTTTTCACTTGTTGTCCTCGTTACTCTGCCATCATTTGCACTTTTCTCCCATTTGCCATGGTTAGTGCTTCCATACTCTCTCCACCTTCTACTGCCTCCCCTTTCTCTGTTAGTAAGATACGAGTCTCTACTACTAATCTCATAACCCTCTCCATCATGCTCCACAATATTACGGTGCCTGTCTCGGTCTTCTCTGTGATCTCTCCCACTGTTCTCTCGGTATGACAATCTCCTCCTCTCTCGGATATCTCCATGGAAACTGTGCCTGGTGGTGGCAGCTCTCTGGAAGGCTCTCTGATGTGGCTGGGAGTCGCTGCAGGAGGTCTCACTCCCGTGCAGCTCCTGGCTGGCTCTGCTTTGGGGCCTTATCTGCAATGGAACCCCATTGCTGCCAATCCTCACAGGCACACCCCTCTCTCTGAGGACCTGGCCTAGCATCTCCCAGACACTGCTGCTTTCACCCTGCTGTCTGTTAGAGTGCCTGGTGTCTTCCTGAAAACGGACATGTTTGTCAGGATTGTCCCTATAACTCCAAGTTCTGGCTAGGTCTCTGTTGCTGTGTCTACTCCTGTCATGTAGCCTGACAGATTCACTTCGACTACATCTGCTTTCTCTTACCTCGGCTAACCTATAGTCTCTATCTTGATCTCTGCTTCTGTGCAAACCCTCATAGCCCTCTGTATGGTTCCTTTCGTGATCCCAAATCCTTGGCCTCCTCTTCTCTTGGTCACTATTTTCATAATAGTCTTCATCCCACTCTCCTCTCTCCTCCTCCCACACTCTCATTTCATCTGGGAAACTGCTACGAGAGCAAAGACTCCTGTACTTTCTCTCTCGAGGCTGATGTAAAGATGCCCGCCGTCGAGGAGGTGCCGTGTTGACTCTTTCATTTAGTCTGTGGGACAAGACAGAGAGCTGTTCAGAGAAATCGGTGTCCGATTCCTCTGAATCCTCACTCAAAGGCTCTCTCAATTCACTCCTGATTTCCCTAAAGGAATCTGTGCGTCCTTGATTTGACCATGAAGTTGTGTTTTTCTGAGCTGCTGCTCCCCTGGGGGAGTCAGCCTGAGGCTCAATGAAGTCTAAAGAGTTGTGAGAGGTAGAACATTGCCACCTGGTGGTGGTAGATGAGTACTGCTCCTCTCCTTGGTGAAGGCTGCTGAGTGTGTGCTGTTGTGGGGATGGCAGTGCAGGATCGCTGGCGGTGACTTTTGTAATGCCAAACATGCAAACACAAAAGCAGGGAGGATGGGTGAGGCTGTTAGTGGGTACTATTAGACAATGACAAAGTAACATATTGCATTAAAAATAGGAGCATGTCACTTATATTGGTTACATAAGTTACATAAATATTTTAGACACAGCTGAGGTATTCCAATATGTTTATAGATTGGAATAGATATGTACAGTCATGAGTTAAAGACAATATAAAAGATATGTTATATGCATGCAACTGTTTTAGAACGCAACACATTATGAAGATAACGTAGCATGATAGTTACGTAGGATATGTTTTGTTCATGCTGTTGTAATATATGTGGAGAGTGACTTAAAAATAACATTAATAGGCAGTAGCAGTAGAGCGAAGCATGAAGCCAAGCAAGTCCTGGGTTTTGTCCTATTTCAAGTGTAACAAAAAAAAAAAAAGTGCAACGCCCTGCAAATGACAGATAAACAACCCTGACACCAAAAAAGTTACTGACTAATATTGTCACATAAGCATACAGCCAGTAAAAATAAAACAAAGTGGCAAAACTTAAACTGTACCTTCACTACGGCCCTCCTGCTCTCTGATCCTCCTTCTGATTCTCTGCTTCTCCTCTTCCTGCATTCGCTTAGCTATTTCCTGTGGAGACACAACCTCACTGATTGCATTTTTGTATCATAAACCATAATGAGCAATACAATAGGAATTCAGGCTAAATGAAGATTACAGAGAAATGGAGCTGTTCTGTCAAATAAGCAAATGAACATAGATACACGTCTGGTCCTTTCAGGCTTTGAGATTTTTCAACTAGATTTGTTCCATTTTGCAAGTCTGGCTTAGTCATTACTCATTTAGTTATCACAGCAAAGCTAACAATGAACTAATGTTCAGACAAAAGCATTGAAAAATGTCAAAACAAGCACAAAACAAACACTCGCTGACCAGTCAGGTTATACCACTGGTGTGCAATCATGAGTTGGCATCACTGCAAGAATTTCCTCTAAGACAGTATGTATACTGTGCCGTTTTGAACCAACAGATGGCAGCATAACATAGACTGCGTAAAAAGAAAGGTGCCCCCATTGTGCCACGAGGATGGTTTTGCCTTTATGTTATCTTCTTTCCACAATGTACAAACAACTGCTCTGAGGAAAAAAAAAATGCCCCAACACTGTTGATGCTGCTTCATCTTGTAACATCAAATCATAATTTGCCCTAAACTCACTCAGTTCCCTGTGATCTATCTAGTCAAGTAACAACATGAATGTAACATGAAACAAACTCTTAGGCCCTGTTTGCAGTTGACCAAGTTTACATTAAGAAGAGAATGAAATCCTTCTACATCTGTCATGTCGACAGAAGAGGCTACACCAGATGCAGAGCCACATTGGGTGACTTAGTGCCACTGTGAGGCGATCTGACACCTTAATAAAGGCTGTTTAACACAAAGCCAACTCTGGGTGGTCAAACTATTTCAGGCAGGGCTGTGGCTGACTCAGTGGAAACTAGTTGACTGAATGCGAGACAAGCAAACTTTTCATCTCTTTCAGCCTGAACTGTGAACCAGAAAAACACCCACAGATGCAGGTCAACAGGACTATTTCACATGAACTAACACCTTGTCACTGGGGAATGCCTGCTCCTACACTTGTCTGCTCTCTGAAAGACAACCCCCCCATGATGTCTCTGTGTTGCTTTTCTCGTAAAGGCCAGAACTAATAATGTTCACTACTTCAGCAAATTCTACCAGTGAATTCTATGAAACATGAAAATATGCCTCTGTAGGCTACATTTGCAACATAAATCATAACTAAAAGCCAACGCAGCTACTTTTGCTTTGCAATCAGGGCGTGTATGTCAGCCACTTTGCCAGCATCAGCAGACAATTAGCAGCTTGCCATGGCAGGTTAGGCGTGGAGTGCCACAGGGATCTGGCATTTAAAACAGCTCAGCCTGGCGCCTTCTGTTCCTTAATTAAAGACACAATCTCGAGAGGCAAATATTTAATCAACACCTCTGATCAGCCGATCATTAAGGAAGGTAGGCTAATGGGAGTGTTAATAGTTCATCATTTGTTCCAAACATCAACACTCATAAAAAGAAATGATTACATCCACACAGGAATAGATTTATTCTCACACCACGTGCTGCATAACCTAGTATGACTTCTAACCCAATAGGTAAAAGAGAATTTAACATTTAACTCTGTGTAGTGCAGACACCTCATGTTGGTTCCAACAGACTTCAAACCCAACCCCTTTAACTATGATGAATGAACCCCACAGGCTTTCTGACCTCACATCCTCCAAACAAGGAGCTTTTACAAGGCTGTCCAAGGCAGCTCCTCTAAAAAGGAAACTGCAGGGTAAAGGAAAATATTATGCTGTAGCGGCCTTGTGACGCAGACCGCTCCACTGGACCAGCTGGGAGCTTTGTGGCAGAGATGGCTTTTCCCCTATCAGTGCTCTTCTACTTATACAGCTCAACTCTTCTTTTCTAAAAATTTCTCTGGGTGGCAGTCAGATTAATGTTTTTGTAATGCAGGCCATGTTCACAAATGCACAAGCGTGCTGTAAAAATACACAGACATAAAGACAAAGTTTTTTAGGGGTTGGGCTTCTCTGAACAATAAGGGAGAGGTGATTGATGGGAACCATATGGTTACTCCATCATGTTTGAGTTGCAAGATGAATTGTTTTGTATTTACAAAATTGTGAAGAGATGTAGTGCTGTACCACAAATGAGGATGAGGGAAAATGGACTTCATAAATGTTCCAACAACTACCACAGCATTATCTAGATATACAGTACAGCTACAATTAATGAAATAGGTTATATTTGTTTTCAAAATCAGATAGTAAAAAACTCAACTGAAACAAGACAAGAGTCTACAGCCATGTTTTCAGCTTTCTGAGGCTGCACAGGAGTACCTTGATTTAAATGCTAACATCAGCATGATTTAAATGCTAACATCCTGATGTTTAACAGATAATATTTCCCACGTTCATGATCTTAGTTAAGCCTGATAGCATGATAGCATTTGCTAATTAGCACTAAAAGCAAAGCACAGCTGTGGCGGATGAGAATAAATTTGCAGATATTAGGTACACCAAAAATATACCTAAGTATTGGACAACTTAAATTTATGACCCAACAATGTTCCTGCATGGAAAGTCACCAAAATTATTACAATTTATCCTGAGGAGGACATTGCTGTCTGTATGTCTAGACGTCATTGTAATTTTTCAGTCTGGACCAAAGATGATCTAGACTGAAACATTGCACTTAGATAATGGTTTTACTTAACCTGCCTATTCCTCAAACTACACAGTCAAGGTTTTCATGTGTGTCATCGAGTGCACATCCAGTGAGACTTAATGTTCCCACATGAGTGCATTCTGTATGAAGAGGTTGATGGTCCATGTCTGGAATCAACCACCAGAGAAATTGCTCGAGCCATCATGCAGATGGGTAGCTGACAGCTTGTGTCTCCGTTAAACAGCTGAGTTTGCTCATACAGCCCTCTTACGGCACAGTGGATACACCAGAGGCCCAGAGCAGCACTTTGCTGCAACCGCCATTCATTATGGACTCAGTTAGTCCTCAGAGAGGGCAAAGTGAACCATATTATACTCCCTGACCTGCTGGTAAGAGGCAGATAATTAAATGATATACAAGTATGTCCCAAGTGCCATAACACTCTATGAGTCCCTGTACTGTGTGCTGTCCTTGAAGGAAAACACAAGTGCTATTTTAAGTTGTGCCAACTGCCATGATTGCCCCTCTAGATTATGTCTAGTTTTGTCTGCACATGATACTGTAGGCTGAGATACACGCAATAATCTACCTCCAGGAGCAGCTGTTTTCTGCTTTGTGCACAACCAAAAACTTCCTACAGACTTCAACATTTACTGACTCAGATAATCCATTACATCATTATCCATTGACAGTCTATTGTCTCAAACTAGATAGTTTTTAAAGAACATTTTGAAAAAAAAACTACCACAGCTCATCACAGTCGCTTTGGAAGAAAGTGCAGCTTTTAACAGACAACTTTCAAGCCAACGGGTGAGCGTTTGATGATCTTACTTTTAAGTTTCGGTTCCCTTTATCACTGCATTGTGCCAAGTTGAACAGTGCAGTGTCTTACTCTACTCTGGTTGCTGCCAGCAACTTGACACCCACAGGCAAGGATTTGTTCCTCTTTCAGGAGCAAATCCCTCAAAATATTTTACTTTTCAAACTTTGCTGTCACATTTGTGTCTACTTATTAGCTGTGGCAACATCACCATAGAGGTTTTAATTTTAAAAATGACAAAATGAGTGACTGGTGAAGGAACACTGATTTTCAATCTTGTTTTCCATATTTTAGTCATCTTCCACAATATTCTCTATATTGCTGTAGCCACCCGTGGCTTCAAATAAAAGATTTGTTTTCCCATCAATCATAACATATGATGGATAAGGAGGCTCACTGTTTACTGTGAGTTTGTTCTCACAGCCTTAAAACATGCACGTCAAGTGAACTCCTATTTGCTAACTCTGTGATGGTTGGAAAGTTGACATGCATATTGCATAGATTCAAGCCCCTGTGTTAGTCTGAATGATGAATGGACAATGTTTTGGCTGTTAAATGCAGCAAATGCTAATGCTAGATAGTAAGCAGAGCTATTATGATGGATGTTGGCCATTTCACCTGCCCCTTGTCATTCATACCAAAGCAGCCACTGTTTGATTGTGACAAAGAGAAGTGAGTAAAATTAAATACATCATTTCATATTAAACAAAATCATTGGCACGCATCATTTTTGTCTGGCATGTTTTAGTAAGCCGGTCAGGTAGGACTGCAACTAATGATTATTTCATTATCGTTTAATCCTCCAATTATTTGCATGATTAATTATACGTAACAAAATTGTGAAAAATGCACAATTTCCAAAGTGACATCTTAAAATTTTGCAAATCTGCAACTCTGTGTGTCTGTGTGTAGCAGACCACTGACAAAACAATGGCTTTATGCAGACACTGATATGTGCAGATTTCCAAAATGAAAAGATTTATCATATTGGAGGTGAGGGGTAAGTGGATAAATGACGAGTAGGTGCATATTGCAACTATTATGATGTCAGAACTGTGGAACTGTGGAAAAGGCTGTAAATACAATTAAATTAATTGGATGAATGCATCCACAAAACTGAAATTAAAATCTTGTTAAATTATTGCTTGACCTTTAATGCATTCATGAGGAATGTGAACTAGATCCAGACATAACTAAATTGGTTTACAAAAGTTTGTACCCACCTCATCATCTTGCTCTCTCCTCTGGGCCTCCTCAGCACAACGCTGGATCTCCTCCTGAATTACACGGGCATACTCAAAGTCTTGCTCCTCTCTACAGAACAGTCAGGGAAGAAAAGGACTTCTTACACTTGTGACTCACTAATATAACTACCTACACATCATGCAAAACTGTAAATAAGAACAAATCTGCATAGTAAATCAACACACAGTAGGGTTAGGATACATGCTGGGCACAAGGATATGCAGTGATATTTGAACAGTGCAGCAGTGTGAGCTGTGTCACAGTGTTTCTGGCAGGCAGGGGTCACCTACAGTTGTCTGGAGGACTGTCTGAGGAGGGCGCTCTGCTGGGCCCATTGCTCCTCTTCCTCATCCTGCAGCCTTTTGGCTATACGGATGTCATTCTGCACTAGCTGGTTCTTCTGGATGTTGGTGGAGTAGTATTGCTCGACTTTGAGGGCAAGGCAGAGAGAGAGAGAAAAAAAAAGAAGGTAAGATGTATACAATGTAGGGCGATGAAGGGCCATGTGTGGTCTAGGTTATAGTAATTAAATACTTTCTTACTATATTACTTCTAGCCAGAATCTGTTGATCTTTGGGTGTTTATGACTGCTGTATTCTTGATTTGGAACATGGTTTGAGGCAGACGAGACCCTCAGTGTACTTTTAAGGAATCTTAAAAACAGACATCAAATTACAAGTCTGAAAACAAAAAAGTTGGGGCGCTGTGTAAAATGTAAATAAAAACAGAATGCAATCATTTAAAAATAAACTGTGTTTACCATCAACAGTTTTACGAAGTGTTCGTGAGCCCACATAGTAATCTCCTTTATACAATCGTGTTTGAGAAAGTGGTGAACCTCTCTCCATCCTTGCTTGTGAACGACTGAGTCTTTCCAGGATGAACCTTTCATACCCAATCATGATACTATCACCTGTTACCAATGAACCTGTTTACCTGTGGAATGATCCAAACAGGTGTTTTTGGATCAGTCCACAACTTTCCCAGTTTTTTGTTGCTCCTGTCCCAACTTGTTTGAAACATGTTGCTGGCATCAAATACAGAATAAATATATATTTACAAAAATCAATGTTGTCAAGTTGATGAAGTCAAATGTTAAATGTATCGTCTTCGCATGACTTTCATTATATGTCAAATTAACACATCGTGTTTCATTAATGTAGTGTCCCAACTTTATTGGAATCAGGGTTGTGAGGCTTTGCTGAATTTGTTATTGTGTTTACAACTAAAGCTGTAAAGACACACAACAACAACTGTTACAGACAAAAGCTAACCAAAAAAAAGTTCTTATGGTTTCCCCAATATGCCTTGGTAAACCATGAGAATAACATAAATTTTTACCTAAGTATGTTTAATTGCAAATGTCAGCCAAATTATTTAAAGATAAACAACAACACAGAAAGTGGTGATTCACTGAGACAGACTGGAAACCAGCCCACATCATATAAATGATTACACATGTTTGTAGTGTTCAGCTGTCACATGGTAGCGTTGCTACATTGCACTTACTCTCCTGTTCCTGCAGGTTGTGTGCCAACGCGCCATCCTCCAACACAGCAAAACACTGGCACACTGAAACAACAGAGGAGAGCAACACATCAGGATCATACAAAAATAATACAGTGCTCAAAAATGAATGGAGGAGGAGATAAGTGTTGTTATTAAAGCGAGCAGTTCTTTCACCTTGAAGAATACTAAAACAGAAAAATGACAACAATCTTGAATGGCCCTGTATGGCTCCACCAGAACAATAGCCGAGTCTTTGGATGGCTTGAAAAGAGACAATATTGTGGAGCTTTTGCTTCAGGACTCTGTCTAAAGGAAAACAACAGAATACAAGTGCTGCGTGTCATGATTGCTGTTTATTCGACACAAAGGCGGAGGAGTGTCCCTCAAAACTTTAGAAAAAAACCAACTATCCACCACCACTCTGGCATGAATTCCCTGTTAAATATATAAAAGGCTCTCATAAAATCCTAACAGGGTACTAGTTTTCCAGAGAAACATGCAACTGGCCACAATTATTACTGTGCTCCCAAAGTTAGTGGGTTTAGCAGCAGCACCTCATTCTAACAAAAGCAACAGTGTGACTTACTCGATTTGGGTTCATGTGTGTCAGCACAGTTTATATATACACACATATCAATACAAAAGATATAATCTTTAAACTGCTCTTGGAAGGATCTGGAGAGGTAGATACATGTTTTTTCTTTTACTAATGTGCTCACTATGACTAGCAAATGAAGATGAAAAGTTTAGGAACTGCCACCTGCAACCATTTATACTGGGGAGTCTGTGCAGATGGTACAAATGCATGTAGAGTGGAATCTGTAAGGCACTTGTAAATCCAAAGGCTTTAGCTTAGAGCTCTCTGTACACCAACTCTGTCTGCTTCTCCATATCGAGCCACTCTGCAGCGAACTGAGCCTTCCCTATCCCGTGATCCCATAGTCTGGCCACCTGCTGCTGGATATAGTCATAAAACATATCGGTTTCATGTCATTAACGAACTCTAGCATTTTCCTTTTTTTGTCAGAAAACTGACAGATGGGGAATTTGAAATAGACACAAGAATAATTTAAGACAATTCTGCAAACAAAGTGTTCCCAAACATGTGAAGTCAAACAAAGGGATAGTCAACAAGAGACACAGTTAATTGCTCTGCTTTGACCATGTATTTTGAAACTCCAATCATAAAGGTGGCAAATAATTATATAATAATTACTCTCTTATCTGCACAGTGGTCTTAGTTTGAGCATTTGTGGACTGTTATTCCCATCTATAAACATACAAAGTGTTTACAGTAGTCCTTAATGAGCCACAATAGGCTCTACGTGCTACAGCCCATGAGTGTTTAAAGTCTGTCAAACAAACTCAAAAGTTACTCAAGAGACAATAAACACAGACAGCAGCACTGTGGCCCAGCTGTTTTCTCCACTTCCTCCATCTCTGCAGACACACACAGCTCACTGTGACCACACAAAACCACTTGGATTGGACCAAAACTTGGATTTTCACCAGGGGACCTAGAATGGCTGTATTTTTGGACAGTGGAGCTTTCAAATTCCAGGAGGAGGACAGAAGGCAGTGTTTAAGAAGAGATTTAGCTCACTGCAGAGGGAAAAGCCTCCGGCCTGAGCCAGAGGCAGGGCCAATTAAAAACACCTGTCCTACTGCTAATCCTTCCACTGAGCCGGCTGGGCCACGCCTGTGGAGACAACAGCTACATTTACCTCCATGAATCCCCCAGTGCTTCTGATAGCGGATAGTGGAGGTGTCCACATATAAATGGCATAACATGTTGTTAAGCTCTTGACCCAGCTATAGAAAAACTGAATATTTTAATATTTTATACTGTTGTAACAGAAGCTATTTTAAATATGCGAAACATAATGGTTAGATAGGATATTTCTATATTATCAGCAACACTGTCCCAGGAAAACATGGCGATACAGTTACATGATAACTTTATTTGACAGAAGGTTGTTCGAAGTGCATAAAAACAGTGAATCCCAAATAGGAGTTTTGAGGTGCAAACATGATCCAGTATCTGAAATATTGTGCATGTAAACCCGGCTGTCACTGTGAGCACTGTAGGGGAGATGTCAGAGCCAAGACATTCATCCTCACCAAGCAAAAATGGCAAACATTAGTAGGTTCCAGCTTCTTAAATGTATCAATTTGCTGCTTTTCTTCTTGTCATTTAGGATAGTAAATAAAAGTTTTGGACTGTGTGAACCAATGTGAAGATGTCACTTTGGGCTCTGGAAATTGTGATGAACATTTTCCACAATTTGACAATTTGTAGACTAAACGATTAATTGATTGATTTTGCAGCCCTAGTTTCAACTGTGCTTTCTTTAATCCCTTTGTCAGCAGAAGTTAAAATCTGTAAAGTAAAAAACAGAGACATTCATGAACAGAAGACAAACAAAGACCCTGGATGTTTACTTACTAGCTGAAGATTCGCTAGATGGTGTCATGGATGATGAGAACGAATGGGAAGCCTCAAGATTCATAGTAAGAGTGACATATCCAGCCTACAGTCCACAGTACAGCTGTAACCATCTGTGTGGTTAACTGAAAACACATGATGCATCAAGCATTCGACTCATCCCAGACTTTAAGAATGCTTCTCTGTGTTGGCTGTCTAGATAAGTTTGCGCTCTCAAAAACAACTTGGTGTGTTTTTTTGTTCCTCCAAAGACACATGTATTCCTTGATCCCTATCTTGTCATGGCTCTCATGCTCATACTCTTCCAAATGTGTAAATGTGTTCACTTTACCTGAACTACTAGAGCCTGGTCTAACAATGCAATGTTAAATTTCAACATTTATAGATTTGCTTGAGTTTATATACCGAGTCAAAATGAGGAAGTATCTTCTTTGTCCAGTTAAGTAAATAGGGAAGTGAGAAAAACAGTCTTATGAAACATTATTGTGGTCAAATTTAGGACAAACTGGATAAAACATTTCTGGTGCAAATCTCTGGTTATGTTTCAGACTACAGGGGCTCAACAGTCAAAGTTCATAGAAATCACCCAGACAGCACTAAGCTTTCAAAGGGGTCTGTTTACACCATAAATGACCACATAAGTCTACACTGAGAGTTAACCCATACCAAGACAGACACGTATTACAACTTACACCTGTCGTGGAGCTTAAGAGACTATCCGCTAAATGGATCGCCAACCTGCCCTTATGTGTCCAGTCTGTCAATGAGGAGGGATTAAGCCAAAGGCTTGGTTTTAATCCAACAGGACAAATTAACAGCTCAAAATAAGGGTTTACCCTGAAGTCCAATTCAAAAAGGAGAATGAAAAAAAGGAGGGAAAAATGAAGGAAAATGACAGCCTTGTCTGCTCACACAGACAAGTGTGTGTGTGAGAGTGTGTGTGTGGGTGTGTCTGCATTGCGGGTTAACTTGTTTTTCCAAACTCCTTTAAACTACGGTCACATTACTCTTCTAGGGGAGGGACAAGCAGACTGTTATTATGACTGCTAAACAGGTTTTGAGGGACAGGCACATGTTCAGTGCAAGTCCAGGACAAGTTTGTTTTCAAAATTGTGCAGCAACTCCTACTGTAAGTTTCTTAATAAGGGCACTGAAAAAACCCTGTTAGGCCATGTCTGTTTCCTAAGAGGATAGTGAATCAAAAATCCAACAGATAACAGAAAATGGCTGTGGCATTTCAACACCGGAGCTAAGATCCACTGAGGATTAAGACCATCTAAGGAAGAGTGCAAAGCAACAAGAACAAGTCGATAAGATTCAAAAATACTAACAGCCACCCACTGTACAGTCCACTATGTTCCCCAACAGTGTGTGCAGACCGTCTCTGCAGCAAGACTGCAGGAGAAGGGGATATTATAAACCACTACTTGTATGTGCTCAATGGCAAAACAATCAAAACAAAGTGAATTATTTAATGTTTCAATGCTTCTTTTCCCTTACAAATACTCCACATTACTGGTGGTCAAAAATAGAAAGTGTAACTATTTTTTTCCCTTTTTGCTGATGTAACAAAATCTCATAGGTGCATGTGTGCACAGCTGAAAAACACCCACCAACAGTAGAGAATTGACAGACAATCCTCTAAAACAAAATTATGCTGATTATCTCAGGCATCCAGCGCGAGGGAGCAGCCGATCAAACACCGTCAGAGATACTTCTCTTTCATCTTCGCAGCCACTTGGATAGCAGCAGTAGCAAGTGCCTGCCAAACAAAGAAACTGGCGAAAGGAGAAAATGACAAGGGTTCTATTTTCAGCCAAAATCCCCCACCAACCGCCCACATACTGTCTCTCCCTCTCTCGCTCTCCCTCCTTCTCCCTGGTCTGTTCTGTTCTGTTCTCCTGCTCGCTGCTTGTGGCAAAACATTTTACCATGAAGCATCTGTCCATCCCACAGCTCTCTGTGCTGTGTTATGAACTAGGTGAACTGGGCCAGCCAACTCACAAAGTGGACCAATTGGTAATGGAGAACAAAGAGAGGTGAGGGGTAATGGAACTCTGGGTCAGTTGGTGAGAGTGAAATTAGGAACGGGGGGAGGAGGGGGAATTCCTCTGGGAGCTGCATTCCCTCTGCACATCAGGCTATATCAGGAACAGCCAGAGGAGGGACAAAACAGGAACTGATAAGGGGGGCAGTGAAAACAAAGAGAATTGACTTGGCTGAGACCCTCGGATGAGGAGGAAAGTGAAAGAGAAGGGGGACACAGGGAGCTACAGCTCTTAGGGAAATTGAAGCATAAACACCCGCAGTGGGACGTTAAGTAAACAAGCCAAGTGCCAGAGACAACAGTACAGTATGATATATCTGTTTGGAGAAAGTAGACGATGAGCGGAACAAATTACACTGACCAGGCATCTGATTTACATGCTGCTATTGTCTCGATGAGCAGTTTATCGCTGCTATTACTGGCTTTGTTTGTGCACCGGCCCCTGCTCAATAAAGCATGAAAATGCAAAGCTGCACAGTGTACCCTTTGTGTATGGAAACAAGAGTGGAGTGCTGAATTATCTCCCTTGATAAAAGACGTGCAGACCTATTTCTATCCCATTCATTAGTGTGGACATGCCAAAGACTGAGTCAATGGTCTACACCCAGGCCACAGCTTAGAGACATTCCTTACCTGTGAATGTTTTCATACTTGCATGCAAGCAGGTAAAACTAATTAATTTATAAGAGCTGCATAAGTACAACAATAACAAATTCTGTTGTGTGCTTGTGAATTTTTCCTGAAGAAAAACATTTAACAGCTATATTTAGGGTTTTGCCGATGGTTCCCCTTTCTTAAACTTCACTATAATGGTCATTCCAACTTGTTTCTCTGTATTTGAATGTGTACATATGCTGGACAGTCAATTCACATTTGTAGTCCAAAGACTAAACATGCATCACAATTTCTGTTTGAGTATATAAATGTATATTCTATTTCACCAATTATTTGCATTGCACATCCGTATGTTAATTAAACTTAACTTGGGTTGTGGAACAAGTCTTCATCTCAAATAACAGCACTTTCTTCCCTCAGAAATCACACATCACAAACAGCTATCTCATTCCTTTCTCTTATCTGCACCCAACACAGCAGACATGCCTCTGATGAGATCCATCTCTGCACAGCTGTACAACTGAATGTGTGTCTGCTGCATATAGTCAAAACATGTAGCAAGCTGCTTTTTATCTCACATGAAAACAAAAAACAAATCAAAAAAAATCAAGCAAAGACATACAAGGTCAGAAGAAAAAGCTGCCATTTGGTGCCAAGGCTACTCATTGATAACACAAAAAAAGAGGATGGGAAGTTGTCATAAGTCTCATTCTCTCTGAAGACAGTCCTGTCCTATGCATTCACTGTGCTCCAGTGTGCATGAATTAGTACTTAATCCCTCCTGGCTCCATGTCTGCCGTTCGGTAGCTGACCCTGACCTCTGACCTCCCTGTGGAAGGGCTAAACAAAAGCAACTTTTCTCCAGAACAGACCATGAACAGTCATATATTTCCCACACATTTTTCCTTACATAATGGTTCCACAGATGTAGAATTTGGGTCAGTGTGAGAGTGTGTGCTTACCATCTTGGACACGTGGAAGGTTGGTCTGATCAATTTCCAGCTCTGCCATCACTGTCCCTGTTCTGTCACTGCCTCATGGTGAAGATGGTGAAGAGGACCCTGACACCAGAGAGGGAGGTATTATTATGTGCCTCAATAAAGTGGCACCTAAAGACAAAGTGCAAACCTGTTGCTCAAAGAGACAATTGGTGAACATTAGTGTCTTTCAGTTAAACAGATCTCAGGTTTGTCTCACTGATATTCATGAAAAAGTCAACTAATTACTGAGAAACTCTGCAGACTTTTGTAGCACATTAGCTTAAAACCAATGACAGTTCAAGCTAATAGGTGCAGTCACTAACATTAATAAGAGGTAAACTAGTATCCGCACTTCAGAACACGTGTAAAATAAAAATAATCACCACACAAACAATAAAGGGCCTTTGTTACATAACCTACCTGTGTTGTAAATGAGCACACAGTCAATTCAACAAGTAGCAAACATGACAACAAACTGTCAACTTCAGACTTTCTTCTTCTCCTTCTTTCTTTCCTCTCTTTTTTGTGTCTCTACAAAATTATCCAAAATGTCACCGACGAGTTTGACCGTTTCTATCGTCTCGTACTTTAGTTGTAAATGTTTAAAACGAACCCGACGGTTGTTGTTCATCAATGAAACAAAGCCCCGTCGACTGGCGATGGAAGCCGCGGCGGACAAACTTCAGCCCGCAGCCGTCGCTTCTTCACGACTTCTGTTCGGCAGCGCAGGGGGCGGGTACCGGCTGCTGCCTTCAGGTGCTCCTTCGGGCTCAGGCTTACCTGTGCAAAAAACTTTGAAGAAAGAGGCTCACAGTAACATATTTTTACGCTGTCAGACAACAACACAACAGTAGATTTCCACCTTTAATTACTGACACTTTTTTCACATATTATGACTCAAATTGCTTACAGGTCTACCCACTCACTTTCTTGTGCGCTCACCGAGTGTCAATAATTCAACAGTTCATGAAGGCAGCATTTAACCAGCCTAACTATATAATCGTTTAAATACTGTGGCTGTAATTTTCTAATTAGAAATGTTATTGTCTGCATTTTTTTTTGCAACAATTAAATAGATATGAAATAGAGTGAAAAAGAGTTTTTTGGGAGAAAACTGATTGGTCTTGCAAAATGACCATTTTGGCAACTCTAAAAGTTTTAAACCATATTTGACAATGAGATAAGACGTTTCATTTTAATTCTGGTCCAAGAAAAGACTGATTTGTGAAAAATGATAGCCTTTAAATCGTTTTCTGCAGTTATTCAGATGGACAGGGAAAACTTCTTTCTGTTACATAAAAAAACAAAATAAATAATTCTAATAATATCAAAAGTGCCATTTCTAAGCATGACAATACGCTGCTTTTAAAATGTGCCTTGTAAATGTCAATGATGAGGAGGATTTATAGGCTGTTTTAGATTTTGAAGGCTGCAGGTTTTGTGACAGATTCAATTTGCATTCTGTCAATCTGAGATTCTGTGAAGGCTGATAAAATGAGAGAGGACCAAAGAAGACCGACTAGGAAGGGGTTTTTTTCCCCCAGAGTCACATTGAAGAGTTTATACTGGAGGATAATTTGCTGAAAATGTGTAAAAGTGGTCATTCTTGTTTTAGATACGTAATATTGCCCTCTGCTGGTTGCATTCAGTCAGACATCCATGAGGTCAAATATTGTCAACATGTCACAGAAACCTGTCAGGCAGAGGTGGAAGAAGTCCTCAGATTTAAATAAAATAAAATAAAATACTGAAATACTGTATAGAAATACTTTCTCACATGTAAAAACCTGCATTCAATATTCCACTTTAGTAAAAGTACAAAGGTATAAGCATCAAAATATACTTAAAGTACCAAAAAGGAAAAGTGTTCAATTTCAGAATAATGTATAAAACTGTATTGTAATGATCAATATTTAATGTTGCAGCTGATAAATGTGTAGCTTATTTTAATTGTTTTATATATACTTTATGTATATGTACCCGTTATACAGTATACTGCTAACTTGTGAATTACTCCCCTTAACTCATCTTAACCTATAATAATACATCATATTCTATTTGTGGATTATATTTTGTATCATTAATCAGCATCTAAATCTGAATGTAATGAGTAACTAAAATTAATGAATAAATGTCAGGGAGTAAAAAGGCCGATCTTGGCCTCTGAACTTAAGTGTAGTCAAAGTATGAAGTAGCAGAAAATGGACCTACTCAAGTTTACAGTGACCTCAAAATTATACTCAAGTACACTACCTGAGTAAATGTACTCAAATACTTTCCGCCACTGCTGCCAGGTCACATTGAAAATGATAGTGAATGTTTGTTAGACATGCTTGGACAGTTGTTTGATGTGATGTGTATATCTTTGGGATCCATGACCAAAAGGAGAGTTAGATGATCTATAAATCAGGTATTTTCAGCCAGTCAGTGTTAATGTGAAATCAAAGGTTGATAAAGATGCTGTGCCATCATCATCATGAATCATGTCTGGAAGCAAATGATAATTTCATTAATGGAACCATCGCACTGCTGTTGTAAACATGCTGCTGTTACAAGATGTATAAAAAGTGATTCACAATGTCAAAAGAAGACATTTCTGTTTTTACTTCAGTACATTCATCTGACAGCTGTAGTTGCTTATATTGAGTCTTTCTTCTTGGCTAAACAAATGATTCACTCACAGAATACATTGCATTGCTGTGTTTTAAACCATATGCCAGCTGAGATCTAATCAGACCAAACACCACTTTAGCCAGATACATACAACTACTCTAAAAGGGACATTTTGTATTTTAGTACTTGTTCACATTCATATTCAACATTTTTATAGCAGGACTTCAATTGTGATGAAATATTTTTCTATTGAGATATTGCCACTCACACTACTATTTGCTGTTAGTAAAGGTGTTGATTCATTTATTTCTTCAAAGAAATTATTAAAATATCACATGTCCCATTGATAAACGCATGGTTTGTAGAGTTAAATTTAATCTGTATTTTTTTTCTATGGTGAATGGTTAAGATGACAACCATCATGAAACATTACAATAGGTTTTGCCTTTTGCCAGCCCCACCAAGTGACCTAGTGTCATACTCAAGTCTTTTGATCTGTTGCAGCTGCCTTGCAGAAATCCTAGATTCTACCATTCCTCATTGTAAAGAGGACCCCATATATAGCGGGATAAACCTCAAGTATGGGAGAGACAACATTTATTTTAGAGGATGGAATAAGCTGAGATTGGCAGTGGGACCTTGACTATTACAGAATATAAATCTTAATAGCTTTCTATGATATACAGCAACACCTAATAGAGTGTCTGGCCTCCTGGCCATAAAATTAAATGTCACTGTCGCTTCGTCGACCCTTATTATCATATAAGAGACTGGACATTGACGTCACAATTCTAATAAATATACAAATTACATAGAGGTGCAAAATATGACTTTGTAAATAGCTGTCTCCACCTGTCCCCCAGTCTCTGAGCTGATAGCAAAGCTCCTCTGACACTGTCCATCTATGCTGGATGTACTAATAAAGTTGAGTTTTATTGCATGACTAGGCAGAAGTGAAAGCACAAATGTTGTATAGCATCTTACCAGAACAAGGCCTCTAAATAATGTGCATGAATCAATCTGATTCAGTGACCCATGGAAAATTCTCTGCTCTCTTAAATTGACTTGAAATGTCAGATGGCTTATAGGCTACAAGGCCTCGAACATTTTAGCGTTTCCATTGAAGCTCTCTGCAAGTAATTATGCCGTTTTATTAGGGCTTCTCATTGCTGCAGCTCCAATTGTGGAGTTTTTCTGTGGGATTGAGTCAAGAGGATTCAAATGGCCCAAGAGTTTAATGAACTGGTAGCATAAAAACATTAGTCATTTGGCTGCCCAGTTTCTCCACCTGCTCCCCTATGGGATGTTGTTGAGAGTGACATCTGAAACACCTGCTTCGATCCCATTTACACAGTCAGTAAAACAGTCAATCAAGCTGAAGAGCTAGTAAAACATGACTGTGCCCTTGAAGCAAGGGCCACAGTACTTGTCTTTTTATTGAGCCTATAATTCACCTGTGACTGCCTGTTGATTTATCACGGTTAGAAGGGACAGGACTGTGGATTTTGCTGATGGCTGTTGTGGCCAGCAAAAGTGTGTGTGTCTGCTGTGTGGCATGCGGGAGGGGGGATAGGCTACAGCTGGAAGTATATAACCCAGTTGGTACCAACAGAGCATGTACAAGTCTTCTTTCCACCTGAGCAGCACCTGTGCGAATTAGAGCCACTTCCAACAACAGCATCCTATAATGATGAAGTGTAACCATCTGCTGTCCTGGGCCTTCCTGCTCGTGGCCTCTGGCCCACTGCTGGCCCACCCCATCACAGAATCTGCTGAGATGCCCTATCCAGGACCTGGTGAGTTGAAAGTAATCTCAATTATAGCTGTTAATCACAGTAATTCACTAATTCAGTACCTTGATTAGCATTTTTAGTAATGGAACTTAATTTGTGAAGATTAATGGCAGGCAAGGCCTTGAAGTAATTGCTTTAGAGCCGCAGTGTTTAACACGGATTGTTTTGCCAAACGCATCATGGACCATTAATGCAAGATTTCTCTGCCGACAGAGAATATATTCGGTTTTCTGTCAAAATAGTTACAAATACTCTGTAGCTCTGTGTTTACTATTTAGCATAATCTACACATATAAATCAAACAAATATCCTGTCTAGAAAATGTACTCTGTGTGAATCTATACGTGTCATTTGTGTGTTACCAACTTTGTGTGGTTGTTTGATTTTCCTCAGTATCAGTGGAGGACAGAGGAGTCGGCGCTCTGGATGATCTGTCTCTCTCTGAGCAAACCTTCCCTCTTCAGGACGGTGCTGGTCTCAGATATTCCACTCTGATATCTGGGGAGACCAACAGAGATGGTAAAGAACACACACACGTCATATATTAAAGAGCTCATACTCACTGACTTTATCCAAGGAAAATCACACAGTTGCAGCAACATTACGCTAAAATTTTGAATTGATACACATAATTATAACAGTATAACCATATTTTTCTATGGTTGACTATCAAGCAGCACTACTAGAGAACCAGGTGGTTAGAGGTATTGATCAAGACCAGGTAGTGTGTTGATGGAGGTGCGAGTGACACCCCATAATTTTCCATATTCTTTACTTCTTTAACCTTCACTCCACCTCTGCCCACGAGCTCGACATGCACCGAGACAGGGCTAACATAACAAGCTGATGCGAGTTATCTCAAATGTCCAAATAACTACATGTTTTATTTTCTCTCAGGTGTCAGAACAACAGGCCTGCTTCCGAGGGGGATGAAGAGAGAGGTAGGTCTTCTACAAATGCTTTCCCTCAAACAACAAAGAAAAGCAAGCTACGTAGTGAAAATAAAATGTTTATCACTGTTACTTCATCCTGTCTTTCAGGTCTTATTGGAGAAACAAAGTCTCCTAAATCCCTTCAGCCATGTGCTGGGCATCCGGAAGCAGTTCAGGAAGAGAGCAGGGAATTCTGAGTGTTTCTGGAAGTACTGTGTCTAAAACCGTCAACTGTCAGGCATTAATGCCACACACAAGACACAGGGCTTGCACTAAAACAAAAACCCCTATCTTGCACTCACATAAGTACATGCAGACAAAATAAGGAACATCATGCATGCATATACTGTATGTGTGCACACGCATGCCCAGGTGCATGTGCTCACACATATGCACACACTTACATACATAAGCGCTGTTAGTATTTGTTCCAAAAAAGAACAATGCTATAGGTATGATTGAGACATGTTGCTTGGTGACTTAAGGATGATTTAGGATTTTTACTTTTATGTTGTGTGAAACTGTATTTATGCACACACATTTGTTTAAAGTGCTTGGTTATCTGATGTATGACCAAATGTCTTTTAAATGTGAATGTCATAGGTTATGCAGCACTGTATGCTGAATAGAAATAAAAACTACATGATAAATACTGTCTCTGCTAATTGTCTGTTCTTGATTTAAAAAAAGGTGTTGGTGAGAAACTGGTGGCAGAAGAAAAACATCTATCTCCTTCCTTAAAAGTAAAAGAGGAAACAAAAAGACGTAGCAAACTTCATTCTCGAGTTTTCTTCATTTTTTCCTTTTTTTATTATTTTACAGCAGAAAGAATATAAAGCATTCAGAAAACATCTTCCATATTTTAAGGGCAATTCAAAACGTTTTGCATGGCTTCAGCAGCTGAAATCTCTTTTTTTTTTAACATATCCATCGAGTCAGTGACGCTTGTACATGCACAATTACAAAAATAAAACTTACAAACAAGAGAAGGGGAGAAAAAGGAGGAAAGCAAAACACAGTAGGAGAACCAAGAGGAGATGAAACTTTTGAGGGTAGGGGTTGGGAGCGGAGAAAAATTGGGTCACATAACAGGGAAAGACAGAGAGAAAGACAGCTATAGAGGAGAGGAAAATAGATCTAACACTAGTTCACATGCAAAGTGTCGAGGACCCATAACTTTCTATCAAAGCAGGGCCTTTTTTTTCTTCTCGGTTTGGAATTGATGAAAACGTGCAGTTCGGTAAAGGGTGCCATATAATTGCTGTCCATAAACTACTGAATGCTTGTCTTGCAATACTGGCATTTGCATAAGAGTAAGTCGACTACATGTGTCCAATCATTTTAAACTTCACTAGGTCTATAGGTCTCCACAAAATAGTTCTTTATTGCTCTGTGTCCACAAGTGGAATATGTTGTAAAACTGTTTCTGTTCTGTTGTCCTGATGTGCCTACCTTTCTCCGGTTTGGGTGCTTGGGAAAAAGAAGAGGAGGAAAGGCAGATTCCCAGGTCAATTCACAGAACGTCTTGAAATTCATAATACTGTATACTAATGAAGAGTGCCTATCAGCTAACCTGTCATCCCATTCATAAATGGCAGTAAAAACAAGATTTGCAGGTGAACTTTTCATATAACTACACTCTTAATCTTAAATACCCTCTACACTTTGTCACAGATAGATAAATTAAAGGCCTAAAGAACCGGCCTGGAATTATACTATGATTTGACGGGCTTCTTTGACAGAAAGTCAAATCATTTATCTTAATGAGCTATATATAACAGGACATTATTCCAGGGCTCCACTGGTGTCTGTAATGTCTAACGTTACAGAGAGGAAATGGATTTTATTTCATATTCATTCATTTTAAAGACTTCCGTGTCGCAGCGGTGAACCTGTCTGTACCAGATTCTTTACCAGAAAGCACTGCTGAAAGGTTTCCCTATTTCAATTTCAGCTTCTTCTGCTGTGAATCACGTGTCCTGCTCTGTTTCCTCCTCCCCATTTTGGCACCCTGAGTAAAATACAGAAGGGAGGTGAACCAGTCCCTCAGCCTGTAGAAGAGCAATGCTGCCTTCACTGCTCAGTGTACAAATGAAACTGACACCTTGACATGTCTGCATGTGTGCTGTGCTGTGTCTTGTGCATGTGTTTGTGTGTACCGTGTGTCACTTAGTTAATACTTGCTATACATACTGTCACAATGGTCTCCAACCTTGTCCATTTGTCCTATTTGAAGTTGGGTCACACTGATCAAATCTAAACGAATCCAAAAAAAAAAAACTAAAGAAAAAGTCTAAAAAGTTAGAGCTTGGTCTAAAAAACAATCTTGTCGTCATGCTTGGCCATGAAAACGTCAGTAGCTACTGAGCATTGATCATCGGCTCATGTGTAGGTTTCTCGTCCGCCCTCCGGTCACGTGCCCTCTGTCTTTCTGAGTTCTGTGACACGTCAAACCAACGTTCATCGTTTTACAGAACAGTAAGTCTTTTAACAAGTCTATCTGACTACCGATTCTAGGAAAATAAGCATGCTTTAGGTGCAGTTCTGTCACCCAGTTAACTATTTTACCCATGCAAGCATAATAAATCCCTCTCCTGTTTGCCATGACATTGCATCGGCTATGCATTCTAACCACAGACTAGAGGATGAATGCAAGGCAACAAACCCCAGTAGTGGCATTTCTAAATGTGAGTTTAACAAGCTGTCCCAGTAGAAAACAGAAAAGACGGCAGAAAACTGAAAATTAAGCTTAGCATGTTGACAAGCTGGAGTGCTGTACTGATACTGGTGTGAACGGGGAATATCATATTGTGGCTCTCGCGAGTGTGAGGTGATGGCGATCGTGTGTGTTCATGTAGAGGATACAGCACTGTCTGTGGGTGACCATGTTCTCTCGCATCGTCTCAAACTCCGGTACATTGTATGCATTCTGACACTGGATTTGTGTGATCAGGATATGAATAGGCACTTTCTACATAAACACTCAGGAAATAAAGTTTACATATCAGGTGTGTGGAAAGACAACAAAACAACCAGTCAGTCAAGGAAATAAATATGAGAAATACCTACTGAGCCTAATAATCATTTAACAAACATGACAACATTTCAATAAACAAAACTCAAGTTTTTCAGTGGCACTTGGCTGAATAATCAAATGTCATTACTTGGATACAGAATACATTTTCTGGTAGGAATATATTATAGGAATTAGGCAGCAACCACAGGCACCTCTAAACCAGCAGCTTGTGTGTATTATCTCATTCTCTCTTGTTCCTACAGCCCAATCTAAACTGTTATATATGTTAATATTATCCAGTGTACAAGACACATCTCATGCCTGATAATTATAAATGGCACCAGTGCACTGTTTTACACATTAGCTATTACAGTCATTTTGGCTCATTGACCCTCCGTTGAGGCAACTTTTAGCGCTGTCCCTCTGTACAGAATCATTTTAGCACCTTTGACAGTTGAAACAGTTCATTTCGTAAATGCTTTCAGCTGCTTGACAAAGAAATCCAGTCATGTACAGTATGCTACACATGTTTTTCAACTAGACATCTTTGCCTTTGTTCGTTTTGACATGGGATACAAGGTCTATTTAGACCCAGGCAGCCTTGATCAAGGAGTGTTCTTATTAAAACATGTTGTATCAGGAAAGTCCTGTCACCAGTTTACTAGAGGGATCAGCCCAAGAACTGATATATCAATGCTTGCTGCAACAGACTGCACATTTACAGTAAAGAGGTGAATTCAATCTTTCTCAGCGACAGAGAGCGACTGCATGGATCACTTTACAGGGACACCATTGGCAAGGCTGCCAATCTTTAAGATCAGACAAGACACCTCAGTAACATATCACATTCCATTTGCAATGACAACAAACATAAAACTCAAACTGTACTCAGTGATGGTCAAATGCTTCAGTTATCTGTGGGAATGGTGGAGACATGAGAGACTTAAATGCTTCCTGCTTAAACATGACTCCCCCTGCAAACTGTGTACCTTATTGTTCTAGCGATCATCGGCCAGTTGTAATCTTATGGTCTTCAGTGCTAGTGTGTATTTCGCTGTATGATTATCTGTTCTGCAAAAATTAACTTAATTCTCTTCTTAAGCTATATAGCATTCACATACCTTGGCACCATTGGCAAAAAATTCTTGGTAGCCCAAAACAAACAAATGATTAAAAAAAAAGTAAACATAACATACTTGTTTTAAGATAATTTTGCAGACTTCTCCTAACTCTAAATACAGTATTTTTTTTACTTTTTTATATTGCAATAGTATCATGCTTTAGCAAAATGTTCTTCTCAAGAACAATCAAAATAAAATAAAATACTCTAATAGTGAAATAGTTTTAATTTTACAGAGCATAGCCACTACTGCTTTTGTTGTTTTTTTCCCTTTTGACTCTGTTCATACTTTTCATGCACATAGCTCATTTTTTATCCCAGGTATTTACACTATTTACAAACAATACAACCATACTTCTTAGGCATTCAAACAAAACTATACAAATATTCTGTTTTTGTCTCGTACCTGTTTTTGACCCATTTTTTAATGAATAAAATAATATATTTCTAAAATACAATCCCCTTTGGGTAAATGTTTTTTTCCTACGCACTTTCAGCCTTCTTTATATACAGAAATCGCTCAATTGTCAAAAATATGGATTTGTCAAACCCCTATTTTGGGACAAGCTTAGGGACCCCTCAAAGAATCTCTAAGACATCAAGGCAATGTATGTGATCTTCCCCTCAAAAGCCTTCACAGGCTCTGAAGTTCATTTAAAAAGAACAGTAATAACCTGCATGTCCATAACCATTATAACACAAAATAGGCAAGTTCTTTTCTCTTGTTAGGTTTCAGAGGAGCAATCAACTGAACGAAGCAAAATGAAACAAAGTAAAAAAGAAACAGGACAATACAGGGATAGCTTCGTTACTGAGATGGTGAAACTTATGGGGGAGAAGATGGAAACAAAAAAGAAAATCAGAGGATAGGCTGAAAGACTAGACCGTAAGCACACAAGCAAAGACTTTTCTTGCCAAGAAGTCATGCATTTTTTTCTTGGTAGGATTCAACAACATAGAGTCTGAAGATACAGATCACAAATACATTGGACAAGATGGAACAAATACATTGGACAGTATGGAACAAATTCAAGTAATAAAGTGACAATATATACGATAAAGCATAGGGTTTTTTTAAGAAATGGCAAAACTGAAATATTTTAGCCTCCATCTGCTTCTGCATGGTTAAACCCCTGACTACATTCATTTGTAGCTCCACCTGTATGGGCAGACTGGTGGGGTAGACACAGTGGGACAGGAGGAATTGTTGAGCTAAATTGAATATTATATCATCTACAGCAGTGGGTAGAAGTGGGCGTGTGGGTTACCAATATATTTGGTAAAAAAAAAAAAAGAATCCTTCTTCAAATGAATTGATTGGTCACTTAAAAAATTATGAAATACAATTAGAGCCCAGAGTGTTTCTGCATGGTCTCCCTATCCTCTGAGATCTTCTGCAGCAGCCTTAATATACGTCTCTTCAGGTCCTCACGTGTGACAGACCTCCTCAGACATGTCCTGCGTTCATTTCCTTCACCATCCAAAACCTCTTCATATCCAAAAAAGACAAAGCAATCCATGAAAAAGTGCAAAAAATGCCAAGAAGCAAATGTTCAGCACCCCCCACCCCAACCCTTTTAGTTTATAATCCCGTAGAAGTTGCCACTCTCTGACCAAAATCAAGTCAGTGGAAAGAATAGATATGTGAAAAAATGCTGTTGTACATGTAATAGTAATTGAATCAGTAACACTGCAGTAGTAGTAATAATTGCAGTGCTTGCATTGATGTTTTTTTTCCATTTCTCTTGTAAAATGTCTCGGGTACAAACAAAAAAGAAAAGAGGAGTCAGGAGAGTGATGTCACATCGCGAGGGGGCTCTTCTGAGGGGTCTCATGTTCCCTGGCCCTTTTCAATTCTTTCACCCTGGAACACAGAGAGAGACATGTGTCCATGAATACAACATCCACGACTTAAGCCTCTAGTAGCAAGCTTATCAAGACACACACAGGCCTGACAGTATCACACAGAACAGAACAATAACAAGTCAGGCCAGATCATCAGGAAGTGCGGCTGGTCTGTGAAAGAAAATGTTGGTCAGGATTCAATTGAACTTGCACTTTGGAATGAACAAAAAGTGAAATTTATAGCATGATTACAGAATCACTACCATGTTAATCTATTACATTTGGGATAAAATGCACTCTTGTGACAAAATAAATGCAAGAAATCTTGCCATGAAATGCATTTCATTTTGAAATCTTCCAAAACAGTATGGTAATGATATTATATTTACTACAATTACAATCATTCTATGTTGATATTACTCATTTCAAATTGACACTTGCCCTGAAACACTTTTTTCTTTTGCTCAAAATGCAGCGCTGGTACCTCACAGCATGACGCGACTACTCCTTTGATTATTGCAAATAGTAATGTAGAAATGTCCGTCTACATTTTAAAACCTATTTATTCAGTGATGAAAAGCATGAATCATTGCACTAAACGCCAAGGCTGAGGTCCCTTTCACATACAAAAAAGACTAAAAGAACTAAAAAGTCTGGCTAAACACACTGGTCAAGGCCGAGAAGAAATGCTCAGTTTGTTGAGAAAAAAAGCAACTGATAATTTTCATTGTCAGAGCACTACCAAAAGCTGGAGTGGGTTCATAGAAGAGACATGTGTCTCAAGTGTATGATCAAAAAGCAGCCCTCGCTTCACTCTCTCACCTAAAAATTGATTGTAATACATCAACCACCATCATGTAATAGATTTAGCCCTACACTTATTCTTAGCAGAAGGTAGCTACTGCAACATTTATGTATTGAAGAGATGGAGACTTTGTAGATGCATGGACAGATGCAGTATGTGTGTTTGTGCATCCTCTCATGCTGAGCAGTTGTACTCCCTGGAGGTATGAATCCATTAAAACTCTGTGTTTTAGTCCCAATGGGTGGAGGAACCTATTGTTTGTTTTTTTCCACTGTGACCTAAATGCTATCACAGCTTCCTAACCTATATCACAGTTTCGCAGACAAGCCTGCCATAAGAGGTGGTTACATCAACAATCTCATCTGCTCTAAAAGCATGGTACCCTATTTTTAGACAGTATACAGCAGATATGGAAAAGAGTAAAAACATGTAATATGAATGTCAACATCAAAAAGGTTAAAGATTTGTTGCAATAATCAAATGCTTAAACTTCCATATATGCAATATATGATATTCTGAGCTTTTCCCATTCAGGTATCTTTTTGCACTGTATTTTTTGTTTTGCTTTGATGAACCAGAGGACATAATACATTCAACAGATTGACAGAGTTCTAGTAAAAGGAAATTAGATAAAGAAGTCCCCCTCTCAGTCTGTCGAGTGGCTAGAAACAGGACACACAGCCAGTCAGACAGACACAAAGACTACTTGAGAAACAGCAGGCCCATAGCATGCCTAAAGGTAGAAAGAGCAAGGCCCATAGTTGTCACCACTTGACATGCAGCAGAATAAAACATGATCGAAAAAAGCTTCCCGTTTTTCTCAAACTGGCTATCTGCATAACCACACAAAAAATAAAATCAAAAAACAAAACAATCATGAACAAAAAGTAATTTCCAAGGAGAGAAAGACAGAGATAAAGAGAGTCAGAGAAGTGCCAGTTAAGTGTTGCAGTGATATTGTCATTCATAAGCATTTTGTTAGTTTGAGATAGGTTCTGCTCTAAATCTGAGCTTCTCAGTCCACCTGTGGCTCCAGTCGGCAGCCTTCATGCAAGCAGGCATCAAGCAACAGTGATGGAGAAGGAGGTAGGGTGGGTGGAGGGGTGGGAGAGAAAGAGCAAAAGAGAAAATGAGAGTGAGGGAAGGAGGGAGAGAATGCGAAGGCCGAGACCTCAGGAGGAGATAATTGTATTATTAAAGAGTGAGAGAGGGAGATAAGAGGGAGAAAGAGGCATACAGAATAAACAGAGAGAGAAAGAAGAGAGAACGAGAGAGGGAGGCACGAACTGAGTTGCTGAGGCTGCACTCACCCGCTTGAACAGTCTATGGTCCATCAAGGGGCTTGGCATAAACAGCAAAACAATACCAGACAGCTATTAGCACACAGTAGGCACTGTGAAGGAGGGGGCGAGGACAGGTGGGGGCCAAATACAGTGAGGGGGAGGGGTGGAGCTTAGGTGTTGGAGACATTTCTGACCACCCAATTTGTCCAACAAAAATAAATCAAACACATAACTCCTAATAAAAGGAATAGTTGTGAGATGGACAAGATAATGAAATTAGTGGTAGTTTCTACTGTGTCTCACTGATTAGAACAATGGAATTTGTTTTTAGACCATGAATCAACCCTGGCAGTAAATCTGTACGTGAAGTTTTATCTAGTGTATGTAAAGTTGTGTGTGTGTATGTGTGTGTGTGTATGTTTAAATGTTAGTATGTGTGTGAGTCAGTGTTGGAGTCTACCTGTGGCGGCAGCGTCGTAGAAACCTCATGATCTTCCTGGCAGCCTGATCCTGCCTCTTTGTGAGCAGACTGCCTCTATAAAACAGCAGAAAGAGAACCGTGTCTCACTGTTTGAAAAGTGGCATACATTTCTGTTAATATGAATGTGACTCAACTTTTATCATTCAGTGAAAATGTACAGGGTTCTACCCCCTCCCAATTTTTTTTTGATATGTGCTTTGGGTCAATGGCTAAACCACATTTCCTGCTGACCACAGGACTCACTTATCTATAGTCCTCACTTTCTTGGATTCTGAAAAAAACAAATCTGCAGTTTGAGGTGGGCACTGTTTTACTTTGTATCCTTCAGATGCTCATCATACAGGAAGTGCCATGTAACTAATTTTGTCATTTCTTGACCATTTCTTGCCAATTTACTGGCTTCACTTTGCTAGCAGTTTTTTCATCCTGCTTCTGGATCCAAGGTCACTGAGTGGACATTGGATCTGGTAAGATGGAAGGTGGTGGTTGGACAGAGCTACTGTAGTGAATACAGTAATCAATATGTCCAATTATGTAGTGTATGGAAATGGTAGGTTGTTTGTGTGACAGCCATTCTAGTGTAAAGGGGACATTTGTGAAAGTTTGAACTGAGACATTTTTGTATTGCCTTGTGTGTTAGTTGGTATCATTTTTTGTATAGTTTTTCAGAGGCCAAGGCCTTGTTCATAATTAGGGTGCGACATGGCTCCCACTGTCTTGTAGGCTGTCCTGGCCAATGTCAGTAGACAGCTGGCTGACAGTGGAGGGTTTTCAGTTGATTACACTCACCTGGGCCCTTGGGCTATATAAGCTGGCCCAAGTGCTTCCTCCTGCTTCTCTCTTTAAATGGCTGACATCCACCCAGCATCACTTTCTTTTGGTTTGCATCTTCAGCACAGCCGAAGTGCTTTTTTCATTGCTGATCTACCCGCTGAATTGTTGATGCGAGTTAACCTTAGTTTTAATCAATTACTCTTGTTTGAAGTATAACCTTTTTGTGGACTCCCTTCTTGTCACCTCCAGCCAGACTGTGACAGTATATTCCAGTAGTGTCTGAGTGTCTACCTCAGTTTGTGCTGCACCAAGGCAGCAGCAGCCCCGCGGTGGTGGGGCTTCAGTCTGCCAAACTCCTTGTAGCTGCGGTAGTATTGCTGAATGAGCACAGCAGCCCTCCTGCTCTGCTGGAACTTCTTCTGTTCGTGGTAGCTGCGGAATTTACTCTGGATAAGGATGGCGGCCTGCGTCATCTTCTTATAAAGTGCATACTGCCAACGAGAACAAAATCATTTGTCATGCTTTACTTTGTGTGAATACTAAAATATTGCTGTGGGTTCAGACTGTAGTTGAAGAACACAGTCTGAAGTTGGGCAATGAATTCAGCTGCTAATAGTGAAAAACATTTACCTTCAAGGCTATCCAAGTTAGCTTGCAAACAGAAAAAGGAGAATATTGTGAATGATGCACTAAAATACTCTAATATTCTCAAGATAGTTGACTCATGTAGATACCTGCCACTTAAAAGCTTATGATATACACTAACTACATCGGAACATGTAAACAAAAGCACTTATTTGATGTGACCACATCAGGGACACTTCAGTGCTTTAATGGTGCATACCTGTTTGTATTTCTTGTAACAACGTTGAATAACAGCAGCAGCTACTTCCTGTTGCTCTCTGAGTGGCCGCCCCTGTTGGAGAGTAGAGTGGGATAGGTCAGAGGTCACAGTAGAACCTGCATTTTGCCACAGAGGATATTGGCTCTGTCAAGTCTCCCTGAGGTCTCCTGGTGGCCGGCATGTGAAAGCCACCCAGGCACGAGTCCACCCCAGGTGAGCAGTGGGGAGGAGGAGGTGAACTGTTGAGCGACACAGAGCCAAAGGTCCACCTCAGTATCAGCTGGTAGACAGGCATAACAGATGACTGCAAACAACAGCAAACGGTTTGTCACATGAAAACTCATTAGAAGTAGCTGGGGGGTGGGTAGCAAGTTGAGGAATGGGATCGGGCAGGGGGAAAGGACTGGTGTGTGGAGAGCTAGTTAAAAACAGGCAGTAGCAGGCTCCATACACCTAACTAAGAGAGAGAAACAGAGACAAAGAGAGAGGAGGAGAACATAAGCTTAATTGTGTCTAATTGGAGCAGGGAAACGGGGGACAGTGCAGTCGTTCCTCTAAGCAAGGCCATGCTCTGCTCAAGGCACCTTCCCATGCTGAAACCACAGGGGCATATTTGGATATATTTTTGCTTATATTGTAATGTGTATATGAGCAGAGGGACAGAGAATGAGACAGAGATAGAGATAGAAAATAATATTGAATAATATTGAGCATGATTAGAAACAGTATATCCTCACACAAAAGATATTAATGAACCGTATCACAACCCTGAACTTTACTGCAAAAATCAGAGCTCCGTAGCTTGAAGCCAAATCAAAGTGAACCCTTCATCATCTCTCCAAAAACAAAACCATCTAATAATACCAGACCTAAGAGTACAGCCCTGCCACTGCGGGCTGCAGTACACACAGCATTTGGCACCTGAGCGCCGGGCCTGTACCTTGTACTTGCGGAAGGCAGTTTGGACTAGACGGGCGGCCTCATACAGCTCTCTCTGCTCTGGATCTGAGAGAGTCAGCTGGGCCAGGTCTCGCTCCACCTTGCTGTTGGAGGCATTGATGAACTCACTCCAGTCAGCTGGAGACGGGAGTGTAGACCTCTCCAGCGGCCCCTCTCTCAGCGGAGACCCACCAGGACTGAGGCTGGGGTTGGACGATGGGGTCAGGGGTTCATTATACAGAGATCTAAGGAAGAAAGATGATAGAAATTTTCACTTTTATTACAGACATTTTTTAACATATGTTTAGTGTAGGAATGCAGGAGGAGGTGATTATACATCTGCTTTATACAAACTGTTTTATTATTCAGTGCAGTAGTGCTTGATGTCAAAATTAAAATATTCATCTTTTTACACTACATCTCATTGATTTACAGTGATAATAAATGATCCATTATAGCATTATGTTAAACACAAATGTACTGTTTCAACAAGACAAACTGTTCATCAAACCTAGAAAGCAAGTTATTTTAAATCTAACTCTAAAATTAAATTGGCAGTGCACAGTGTGTGCTGCATGTATAAATATGTTCTTAATGTCCACCCATTTTACCACAACAAAGTGGACATTACCAGGGTGTAACAAAGCATAGAAAAAAGGATGAATATCAATGCAGTGCAGAGGACACAAATACTGTATACACATTGGCTATGCAAAATGCATATCTGCTGTTCCCCGCTCCATGGCGCTCCTTACCGTAGGTGTATGATGCTCGGCAGCTGTTCCACATCTCCAAGGTAGTTGGCCAGCCAGTTCATGGTGTTACTGACCCCTGATGTGTCTAAGGGCACAGAGTCTGCGGCGGTGAAGTTCTCCCTTTTGATTCTCTCTGGTGTTGCTTCAATGATGTGCTCTGCCAGAGTCATCATATTTACCTGTTTTTTTGGGGACAAACAAACACGAATGAGAGAAGGAGCCACCTCATTAATGTTTATCACTATATAGTTTAGTGACTACCTATTTTAGTGAGTGTATCTGGTCCAGACATGCAGGGTTAATTGTGTGGCCCTGTGACAAAAATACTGGCTTTAATGCCAAGAAAGAGGCTAATAATGATGAGGGTGATACTGTTGGAGGCTAAAATTCCTAATCCAGCTCTTCATCTGTTGGAGGAGTAGTTAGACTGAGATGGATGGCTGGAAGAATCCCTTGGCTATGGAAGTGGATCAATAGAGAGAGTTTATTATGCAGTGATGGTCATCGACAGAGTGCCAGGTTGGCCTGGTGTATACCGCCTACCCAGTGCAGAAGGCAGACATAAAAGAGGTGGCATGGTATTGTTATGTCCAATGTAAACCTCATCTTGCCATGCTTTCTTTACTGGTGGCAGTGTGATTCATATGTATGCCACTAAAATATCCATAGTACATTCTCCCCCCTGATACTATATATACAATGAAAGAAGTATACTATACTGCATGTGCTTCATAAGTAAGGGTTTTATTTTTTTACCAATTTTTACAAAAATGTATTTTAAAAAAGTGATTTTTTATTCTCATGTATCAAGTTGTCTTGCCTGCTGAGAGAAAACATACATCATGTTGTGTTATTTCCGTGATGCAGGCATTTAAATCAGCAAACAGCAACATTATTTTGAACCTTTTATCTATGGCTGTACTTGTGCAAGGTTCTGCATATTTAGCTGTTTGAGTACAAAGTTGTTTTTCTATTCTCACCTGCAGGTCATCCATCTGTGTCAGACAGTCCTGGTTCTCCAGATCTTCCCGATAGGATAAGAGTTCTGCATCAGCCATTTCTCTGTCAGCCATCACCAGCATGCCTAGCTGTTCCCGCTGACGTAACCGGTTGACCAGTTTCTCCTTCCCCAGGCTGCTGCTTCCACTGACCCCCAACGTCTTCCTCCCCAAGCTGCTGCTGGAGAAACTCTCTCTAGAGGTCCATCTGGTTGTCCCTGTGCTGCCTCCTGTAGACAGGCCCTTGTCTGAGCTCAGGCCCTCTGAGGACAGGCTCTTGGGGCTAGAGGACAGCTTGTGGAGCTGTTGCTGCTCCAGGCTCAGAGGAACAGACATTGCCTTGTCAGGCCGAGTCTGAAACAGTTCTGGGTTTGGTTTATGTTTTTTAGCAAGTGGGAGGTCTCTTTGGCCCTCGCTGCTGTAGTAGTTGGAGGGCTCTGACCTGGGCCTTCTCAAGTCTGCAAAAAAACATGTTAGCATTGTTAGTTAACAATTAGCTGCACAGTACACTAACAGAGACTTTGTTTGAAGAAAATAAGGGATCGTCCAGTCAGTGACTTGAAAGACGCCATCACCTTAAGCAGTTTTCCTCCTAGTATAAAGTAAGAGACAGAGACAAAAAGAGAACTGTACTGGCCTGGATTGAGGCTTGTGGTGCTGGATGTGGTTGTAGTGGTGGCAGGACCCCCTTTCTTTCCGCTGGGTGCTACTACACTGTTGTTTGCCCAGCTGACCATCCAGCTGTCTGTGGTCGGGGTGTCAGGGGCCGGGGAGAAAGACATGCAAGTTGTGGGTGGTAGAGGGGCTGGTGGCTGCTGTTCTTCCCTTTGTAGCTGCTCCAGACATTCAGCTAATTTGGTATGACCGCGAGATCTGGCAATAGAGAGGGGTAGGCGTCCCAGAGAATCTGGGATAGCTAGGGCACGTCTGTCCCATTTATACAGGACCACTGCTGCTTCCAGGTGACCCAGTGCACATGCCCACATCTGGATGGAAAACAGACAGATAAGTAAAAGCAACAAAGAGAAACAGAGTTAGTGTGAGTGAGTGAGTTCCATTACACCACCACAGATCATGCAAACAAGGATTTTCTTCATTATTGCTCACAATGTTCTCAACATGTTAACTTCAGCTCTCTTACCAGAGGTGTGCAGGAGAAGTGATCTACATTGAGAGGGTCCACTTCTAACTCCAAATCAATACTATCAGCATGCTTGGTGCTGGACAGAGGGGAAAAACAATTAGCATCTCACTGTTATTGAGTGTGGTGCACACCAATTACTAATCAAAGCACTATTATACACTATGTAGAGTATTTTGTACTCACCGCCACTTGATGAGTGTCTGGATGAGGGTGGCGTAGCCTTGGCCTGCAGCCAGGTGCAGGAGTGTCATGCCTCTGAAGGTCTTGGAGTGGATTAAATGTTTGGACTTGGCCCAGCAAGCTCTGCTCATCATCTTCTCACAGACCACCACGACACGGCTCTCAAAGGAACTGCTGGCCTGCATCTGGCCAGATACACACTCACATAGACAAAAGAGGAAATCATTATTGGTTGTTATATATGCCTCTTTAACAACAACAACAATATATAATCACCAAATTCTGTTATATGTAGTTATACAGTATTTTTGTTCACCGGTAATGAGAAGACACAATGTGTTTGCTGTGTAATGTCACATGTACAATGATTGTCTTTATGCACAAGATACAGTATGAGCAGTGTGATGAGGCATCTTACCTGTGACTGGCTGTTGTTGCCCCCTCCTCCACCTCCTCCGCCTCCTCCCCCTCCTCCTCCTCCTCCTCCTCCTCCACCTCCTCCTCCCCCCCCTGTTCCTCCCCCAGCTCCGCCACTCCCTGCACTGCTCGGCTGCTGGTGGCTGGCCATCTCCGCCATCCTCCTCTCCATCTGCTCCAAGCGCTCCAGGATAGACATTCTGAACTGGTTATCTAGGCAAACAGTGGGACACAGAAGAACACGTCAGCACACAAGTAGCATCCAGTGTGCAAAAAAAATGGCTGTCTTTGCTATTACCAGCACAAACAACCCTGTGTCCTGACAAGACAAATGATCACACAGTATGCACCACAAGCTGCACCAAATATGTTGCTCTGGGCAGCATTAAGCCTGTCGCAGTGACTTGGGGCTTAACATCATGAGGCATACAATCAACCATTTAAGAACAAATGCACGAGTCTGTTTCTGAGATACTGCAAAGCTGATGGCAAGTTAATATTCTGCTTTTAGCTGGAACACAAAAACCCCATGTAATCATCATTAATCTTCCCATAATGTGAATGAAAACAATACCATCAATCACTGACTTCATCAAAACAATTGGCTTTACTAAAATAACCTTTAAAGGCCATCAATCATCTGCTAATGGCTGCCATCATAAACTCCTGCCGCCATCTCTCCCATACCACTCAAACACAGTCCCAGCAGACTAATACAGGTTGAACGATTGGCCAATGAGTGGGGGCATGTTAAATGTGTCCACCCTTTCACAAAGGGCTTCAGACCTGCTCTGGGGGGAGTGTACAGCTGAAGGCCCTCTCCAGCTGATTAAGTACACCCTATTACGACCAAGGAGTCCCAGCCCACCCTCGTTCCATGAGCCTGTATGGTAGGAGGACTAAGAGGCTGACAGTAAAGAATCAATCACAACTTGCACCTATCCAGAGTCCTTGAACATGCAGCCTTTCTATACATCAAGATGGATGAAGGCGTATAAGACTTTGGAGTGTTTACAAGCTGCTTAGGAGGACACTACTGCTTTGTACCTTGTGTCAGTCAGTGCAGTTTTAGGAGTGGTCTCCCTTATCAAGGAAAGGTATTTTCTCTGTCAGACATATATAACATGCTGCATAATTCAATACCTAAGTGAGGAGAGGGCAGAGCAAGTGACTTCTGAAGACTTGTAAGTGTATTTGAATAAGTGACTCAAAAAATAAAAAGGATGCAACTGCAAAAGTAAGCTGACTGTAACGCTGACAGGCACGTTTTGTTCACAATATAAAATGCATGTGATTAACTAAACATCCACACCTTTAAACACTGCAATTTAAACCTGTTGCACTAAGTTTATGTAAGATTATATGACATAAGGTTGACTGAGACATTTAGCCCCCCCGCAAAAAAATTACCTACACAGACACAAACACTCACCAGTATGAATGCACCTGCACACACACACACACACACACACACACACACACACACACACAAAGTATGCTGTGTACAGACAGTGGGATGGGATGTGCACAGAGAGCCCACTGCAGCAGGGAGCATACAAGACTGCATTAGCATTCCCCATTTAGCCACTATGAGGCCGTTTCTGTGGCAACCTGCTGCCGAGCGGTAACTAGGCGACAGGAACATGGCTGTGTGTGTATGGTCTGCCTGCGTGCTATTGGCTTATTGATGAAGGGGAGGAGAAGGACTCCGGCGAAAAAAAAATGGAGAGAGAAAGGCAAACAATGAAAAAAATAGAGTCCATAAATCTTCTTTCCTGTGCTTTTGTGTACTTGGCCTACTCTCTGTTCACAGTGTTGACGCCGTAGGTAGAGACCTAATGACTCTAAGTGGGGAGCCTTCACAGCACGACCTGGTGACATTTGCGCTTTACGGTATCTTGGCAGTCACGGCTCAGGGCTCCGTGGAGAGCTAATGTCACAGTCAGACCTCCTATAAGCCACTGTAAAAGAGGTCAAGTAACTGCTATCATTGGACACAAAAACATAATGTCACCGGCTGGTAAATTACCGCTCTCAGTGACAACATGTTGCACAATAATGCACTTGGAGGACAACACTCAGGTCTCTGCCTTCAATTCCTGTGTGTGCAGTAGACTGTCTACGTGGGCCTGCTGTCAGATCAGCAGATCGCTCTCTTATCCAGCAGGAAGCGGAGCGTTTGCGGTGCTTCTTCCTGTGTGGGATCCTTCTTCACCTATCAACATTTTGACTTGTGGAAATGGGTGAGGTGAAGAGTTGAGAGCCTGTTCAAGACTGAGTGCTTGAGTCAGGAGAGGAGTCAGAGGGTTCAGATAGGTCACAGCACTACAACCTGACTTGGTACAAGGCGATGCTCTCCCTCTCCCTCAGGCTGACAAGGGGGGAGAGACATAGACAGAGAGATGGAGAGAGAGAGAGTGGATAGTTAGCGGTAGGCTGACATGTCTTTGTTCAGACCCAGTGCTGCAGTGTGCTGCAGTGCAGATGATGTCATCTCCACCTGCTGCCTGCTGCTCCAAATGCGATGCACGTCCACTGCAGAGGGAGGATGGGGGTAGAGACGAGTGGGAGGGGAGAGGGAGGAGACATGGAAGGTGAGCAGCCAAACAGAACTGTAACAACACGGTGACGTCGTTAACGCCCTCCCACTCCCCGGTTTACTCCCTTGTGACGGTGTGTGGCAGCAGACGTGGTCACTCTCACACATTCAGGGCAGACTGTGACATGCTATCTTAAAAAGTGATTGGGAGCAAAAGTGGCAGATCACCACTCACCACACACCATTATATCAAGAGTGCTTGAATTAAACTTGATTAGTCGATTGAATTGTAAGTGTACGGCTGACACAAATATGCTTTCCAAACCCTGGCCAAGTTTCTGCAAATGAGTCTAGTTCCTTTGCTTGTGAAGATTTATTAAACATCTTCCCTTTGCTTTTGGTGATGTATTCCCCTGCAGGACTTGGACCCTTGCTACGTTTCCCATTCCAAATTAGATATGAAAAATACAAAAGGCCAGAGAGCTCTTCACATTCCCGAATAAAAACCCTACACTGATTTTCATGCTGGATCAATTCTCTTACACTTCTACCTGAACTCATCTCTGTTGCGGGTTATACTGTGGAGTGTTAAGCGTTATCTAGTGAGAGTTATTTTAACAAGAACAGCTAACAGAGTTTCTGTACAGTCTGTTACATAACATCTGGAGTATGCTTTTTGAAAATTACAGTGAATATGTCGCTAAATGATGACCTGACCTGTCTCCCCTTAGAAGTGAGAGGAAAACCTCTCACCTCTGGGACAAAAGCCTGGAGAGGATGGGAAAACACCACACTTAGGGTCTTTAAATAGAGTGACAGTTGCCTTGGCTGAAAAGGGAACACTACACAGCAAGAACATGAAAAAACACCCACGTAATATTCTGTGACAAGAGGTCTTGAACTTTTATGACCAATAACCCAAATGAGTAATTTTGTCGCTTGCCTTGGGACCAAAGCTCATTAGAATAAATTAAGAGTGTTGTCATCATGGGACCCAACAGACACTGGCCCATGACCTGGTCCTGTCATACAGATTAAGAAGCTGGGCTCTATGGGGAAAGTCACACGTCTAGCGTGGGAAGTCAGTAGTGTTCTCTTAGCGTGTGATGACTGTTGTGTGTCACTGTGGCTCTGCTGTTGCTTCTTATTAGCGTCTCTCAAAGTACACTCGTGTCCTCTGAGAGAAGCAGGGAGCAGAGGACCTGTAAGATGTGCACTGGGTTTTAACCAACACAGCGTCACAGGCCTGCCCTGATCTGTCTCATCTCTGGGACGTGGCAGCAGCTCCTCATGAGACAGGTTGATATACAGATGGATAAGGGAAGGAAGGACAGGGCTGTTTATTGACACTCAGTGGAGCACAGTGGGAGTGAGAACAGGCTGAAGGGAGGAAGGAGGCAGCAGGAGAGGTAAAGAAAGGACAAGGGTGAAGTGAGACGAGAAGACAGGAGAAGGGTTATTAATATAGTGAACTTCTGATAGAGTGTGGGAGGACATCTTTAATCCTCACTACTGAACCTCTGGTTGTGTTCATGCCAATCAAGTTTAGTGCTGGACCTCATTATCTCTCTGCAGCCAGTCAACTTCTCATATGTACCCCAGCAGAAAGACCAGAGGGCAACCTCCCTCTGGGTCCCCGTGTGAGCTGATTGACAGGGGCTGGTATTTGTGACCATGCAGGGGAAGGGGCCAGGCCATCTGGCAGCAGCCCTTGCAGCTGGAACACGGCTGTCTCTTGATTAAAGGCCGACTTTACTTTGACAAAGTGTAATGACTGGTTGTGGTTTTGCTCTGTCTGTTATTTCTTTCTTCCTTGTTATTCTTGTGAAGCAGGGTGATAACAGATGATTTAAATTGTTCAAAGTATAATGAACAATATGTGATAGAGACATTTCCATTGTACAATCTGTTATTATGGCATCAAATCTATTTGAGGATGCCATCTATCCATCCATCTGCTATATGACTTATCCTGTTCAGGGTTGCAAGTGGGCGGGGCAGGAGGCAGGATACACCCTCGACGGGTCATCAATCCATGATATGGCTAACACACAAACACATTCACACCATAATTTTGAGTTTCCAATTCACCTAACCTGTAAGGCTTAGGACTGCCGTAGGAAACTGGATCTCCACACAGAAACAAATGCAAAGAAAATGACCACTACAGATTCATACAGATTTAGTTTTGATTTGCCACTTCAATACTGTAAAACATGTTTGCTCTTTTCTCTCTGGCAGGTGATTAACCATGTTTTTTTATGCCCCATCCCTCAATCCAAAATCATTTTGTCAGTGGGCAAATGTTCTTATAGCTTTACTGATCTTGTGTGCAACAATGTGCAATCTGTACACAACCGCAGAAATCCCTCACACACAAGGCAAATCAGCTTTGATGCCAACATTTTGATTTCAAGACTAAAACCACAAGCCAGTCAGATGCCTGCATCACTGGAATTCTTCAATCAACAAATTACAACAGCAACATGTGGAAAATACAATATTAAAAGTCCTGTCAGACAATTCTGTTTCACCAGTTTCCACAAAGAATTTGATTCTCAGTCATATAGAGTAAAGTTTAATAACTGCAAACAAAGGTCACGATGCTTGAATGGTACTTTTCTGTTCTGCCACAAAGGTGAAGCAGCTCTTAACCTACTGGCATTTGTCCAGCTATATAGGTCAATATGAGTACAGTCTGAATGCTGAATAGATACACCGTGTCACATTGAAGGTAAAATGCCAAGAGTGCACACCATGGGGATTTACTGTCATCCACTATCACACTAATGGAGTGATACAGTATTGGCTTTTTGTCTTGGAGAGTAGGGTAGTTTGATTTTTTATAGATGTTCACTTGATACAGGAACAAGTACATATCATTAGCTTCCTATTTGCATAAACAACTATATACTGCTTGACACATCAGCTGCAGGCAGGAGTGCAAATGAGAAATGAGGGAAGAAATAATTTCAAAGATGAATCAATCTGATATAAAACACAAAGGCCCAAGGGACAGGACGTCTCCAAAGCTTTCCATTAATAGTAAGACAACACAGTTAGGCTAAATGCATTCACAGGATTCTCAGCCAGCATTTTCTCTGAATCTTTTACAGCACTGTACTGATTTCATTGTCATATTTCGGTCTTTTGTCACATACTGGAATCCTATCTATGGCATATTGTACTGTAGCAACAATTGTGATTTACAGGTGAGGACAGACAGGAGAGTGAGCAGAGACCTAACACTCAGATCTTGAATGTGATATAATGTATGCTTGGTTTGAGACTATTTACATTTCCCTGTCTGTTTTAATTTGGTCTTATGGCAACTCAGAGGGACACAGCTGCACAGCATGAGCAGGGGCTGTACCTGAATATGATAAGCACATTAGCAGACTGGCCAACAAAAGAAAAACTAAACTTACAACATCACATAAAGAAGCACTTGGACTCCCTGGATTATAATTATTAATACACGGTACAATTAGCTAAGAATACAGAAAAATACATTATCACTTATAAGCAGACTTTAGCTGTAAAATGTACCAAAGGATTTACTTGACACCTTTTTTGACAGTCCCACCACAAACTACAAATTTATTGCATGACTATCAAATTTGATTGCATTCCATACACAAGGTGTGACTGTTTTTTTTTTTTTTTTTACCAACCCACAATATATTGGACTTAAATGGATTGTATAATTATGAACTATAATGCTAAATAAATGAAATATCACCACTGTAAGAAAAAGTATAATAGAAGTCAACAACAGTAAGGCCAGCTTAAGTGAGGTCATCCCTTATTATTTGGGAAACTTGAACTGAGGCACCTAAACAGCCAGAAATGATATGTTCTATCCAAATGACTGTTTCTCTTTACAGGTACCTACCTCTTTAAAACCTCCTCTGTGGGGTGATCCATCACCTTTAGGTGTAAGCATTACCACGTCACTGCTGCTGTTACTAGTACTACTACTACTGCTACTACTCTTGTTATTACAAATACTGGTACAAATACAACAGCTACAGTAAACCAGCTGCCTCTAAAATTACATTAACTAATAATAATGCTGTTATTTTTGATATTGTTCGTAACAACTGTACACCTCATGTGTTACCATAATATAACTGCTTCTATTACTAACAGCACATAGATAGATAAATACATAGATAGATAGATAGATAGATAGTCTTTAATGCTCCAGGAGGGAAATCTGTTTTCACAGTTGCAGTTACAGTTGTAGGCTACATACAGCTGACACATTGGTCACATATACATACAAACATTCATGCCACTAGTTGTATCCAAACATGAACTGCTATGGCAAGGGGGACAAAACTCCTGCTAAAGTGATATTATCAATATAAATATTTCTACTTCTGCTTCTTCAACAAGCCTACTACTACTACAACTTCTACTATATTGCTAACACTATAACCACATGTACAAATAATGAATATGTAGTTTTGTGCAGTTAAACCGAGATATAACAGTTCCTCCTGCTTCCAACTATTCTAAATAAAGCATGTTGCATGAAAGTGGCAACAGAATGTCTTAGTTGGTATTACTACAGTGAATGCATATGCATCTATTTAAAACAACCTTCTCAAAACACATGTTCACTACAAGACATGGCAACTTTGGTCTGTTGTACTGTATCGCTCACAGTTCTTTCAGGGGGCCAAAATAAGAGCAATGCATCTCGTTTTAGGTCTTGAATAAACTCAAAACTTCACGGAGGAGCAACAGGTAGATAAACGTATATCTGGAATTTAAATGTTGTGAATTAAAAGCAAGTTCGAAGACTAAACGGGGCTGAAGTGAAGTCGCTGTCCTCAGCTCTGTGGTGCTGAAACGCTCAGCCGCAGCACAAACGATGGAGCGCTGAGGCAACGTGTGGATTTTGATTTAACTCCATTTTAGCATAAGGTCAGCAATGGATGCAACCCGAACTATGAAACATGAGCATAAGTAGATTTCACCGACCACACTGGCCCGATCACCGGAGCAGCAGTCGGGGATGCGACAAGCCTCCAATGCGCTATAGCAAGTATCCTAGTTTGAAGAACACGTGAAACAGCACTCGCGACCGGCGATTTAAGGACACCAGCCCGAGACACAGTCATCACATAGTTCAGACAAAACAGGGCTAAACTATGAAGAAGCAGCCATGAATCCTTTAAATGAAGCCAGGTTTTGCAAAAAAAAAAAAAAAAGTACCAAGACTTGGAAAAGCAGTCGCACATGAGCGGTGAGTTAACTTCCTTTGCTGTTCAAAATGCCAGAAAAACAACTAATGTTTTGATCTCTGAAGGCGTCTTGAGGTGTCTTTAATATGCCCAAGCACTAGTCGTGAGTCAGGAGTTGGCTACTATCAACTCTCCAGTGCTCTGCAATGAGGCAGAGTCACACTTGAAGAAAAGCATGTGGTCCAAATAGAGACATTTCTTTCAAACTCCTCTACAGCACAGACACAGAGGGACTATATTAAGACACAATAAGTAAGCATGCGGGATGTTGGGACTCCAACTTCTTCTGGCAGACAAGAGAAACGCACAGAATATTTAAAAAAAAACAAAAAAACAGCCCAAACACAACACAAACACAGCACGGCACAGCACAGCACTACAGCCATAGGTTTGAACTTAACACTTCTAACCTTCTATTTTATTTTCCATTGGTAGAGTCCAGCTCAAAGCCCAAAATATCTTTTGTCTTTTTAGGAAATGCAGGTGTCATTCACTGGCATCCTGACCCAAAGAAGTCCAACCAAAAGCTGCATCTCACTCAAACTGCAGTTTTGCCCCCCCAACAGTCTGACGGCCAGGCTACTGCAAGGTGTTAAACGGAGGAACAATGAAAAAAAACATATATACATCCTTGGTGTAGACTGAATCTCAATCTCAACACAGCACTCGTCAACAATAGAACAAAGTGAGGGAAGAGAGCGACGTGAGGGGAGAGAGAGCGAGAGAGAGAGAGAGAGAGAGAGAGAGGAGGGAGAGGAAGACCGCTCACTACTCTTCTTCCTCTAATAGCCCCCTCCTCCTCCTCCTCCTCCTCTTCACTTGTTTCACCTCGCACACATACACACTTTCCTTGTGTTTCTAGTAGTCGCTGCTCTCCCAGCCTGCAGTAAAATGACAAACGCCGCTGCTTGGAGACGTTGCGCACACGTGCCGCCGGTAAACAGACGCCCTAATTCCCGTCTGTCGCCTGCTCCTCCAGCCGTGCTCCTGCTCCTAAATGCACGCCCATATCTGATTATTATGAGTTGCTATTTCGCCCATAATACAAAAAAAAAAATCATAATATTAAGCTGTGTTGTTAAATAGATCTCTGCTCGACGCGCCTGCACGGAGTCTCTCCGGCACCAAAGTCGGTGCAGCCGTTCAAAGGACGCCTGGACTCGCCTTCTCCCATCCAAGCTTGTAACTAAATCTTGCTCTGTTTGCGGTAGTTTACCATGTTTACCCAAACACGCCCACTCCTCCAGTCCTGCATTGTGTGTGCCGTTTGTCACGCCGGTGTAGTTGGGCTCAGAGTCACTACAGTCAGTATGCCGATATGCGGGGCTGTAATTTGGCAGATCCCAGCGAACCTCCCCCGGCTCGGGTGGTGGGATCTGAGCACGGGGACTTATTGGGGCGGACGAGGAGTGTTCTGCAGCTCCGACAGCTTTTTCTGTCCTGCCCATGGCTCCGTACCTGCAGTGCTGCAGAGAAAAGCGCCCCTTCCCCCACTCTGCATTATGACAAATCAAGGCAGGCAGGCAGCTGTGCCATTAGCACATCATAGCACAGCGAGTCTTCCGTGGGAGAGCAAACTCACAAGAGCTGCACAGCACACACAAAGCTGCAGACTCAGAATAAACACGCAAATATACGTAATGTCAGCAGCCTGTAGTTAATCAGGTTAAGCAGGTAGGAAACAGGAGCCTTGTCACTTCAGCATTGTGGATATTATCGATGTGATAACTGCCAAAATAACGCACCCTGCCCTACTTCTGGAATCAGTTACATGGTCTTGATATCACAATGGATACCAAGAGGTAAACATGGGCAGCAGATCCAAGCAGATGCTTCACTTTAACCCCAGAGGTTAAAGAGTCGCCGTCGACAGTGCGGTGGTCCTGAAGCTGCTGGTCACACACACTTTTACCATAAGCGCCCGATGGACCCCGGAAGAGCACTAATGTCTAGTAGTAACCATCCATCGTTTGTCTTATTGGCTCACTTTAATATTTCAACAGAAACAAGCCTTCCCAATCCCTTTTGGTTTGGATAACCTTCTCCTCTCGCTCTTATTCACACACACACACACACACACACACACACAGAAACTCACCTCGTGCCACATCAGCTTGACACAATGTTATATCATCGTATACACAAGGATGGAACAAAGCACACAAACGTTTACTGTACATGTCATATTCTGTTGGTCACACAATTATATTCCATCCTGTCTTCAATGCTTGCTTTCAGAATACAGGGTTCCTGTCTGTCCCCTGAGCTAAAAAGAAGTCAGCAGACTACATATCATGCCCTTTTCCTCCGGAATAATCTCCGTTGACATTAGACAGTCTGACTCTGCTGGAGCCTAAAGCCTTAAATCTAAGCTAAAAACTCATCATTTCGCAACAATTTTCAATTAGTGCTCATCCTTCGATACCTCAGGCCTTGTCTGTTACCATTATCCTTCCAGTGGGTCGGTTTCAGTCCAAATGAATCTATTAATTTTAGTATTTGTCATCAATGTTTATCCTGCTGATGAGAAATCAATAAACAAATTGTAAACTTCTGGTAACCATTGCATTTCTCTAACTTCTGTTGTTTTTGTTTGTTTCCCACAAGCTGCCAAGCTGTCCATGTCTCTCTCTTCCCCCCCTCTCTCTCTAGTTTTCTCCTCCTTCTCCTCTCCTTTCACTCAGTCTCGTCTCTGCTGGACCATCTGTGGTCCAGGAACTTCTCTGTCTCTCTCCTGGCTGTCGGTGCCTCATCCAGACGTTTGGATAAAGATCATCGTCCCCCATGAGATTCAGCCTCTCCTCTTCGCTTTCCCTAGTTTGCATGCTATCATGTCTCCCTCTATGTGTGTGTCTCTCTCATATCTGTGTGAATGCTTTGCTGCCTAGTCTGTGTTTGTGTGGTCTGTCCTCCCTCCAGGTCTTTGAGAGGTTGTTTGGCTCATGTGCTACCTATTCGGCAACACCCAAAGCTACTCATTGTCCTCCTGGAACCATACTACACTTGTGTTTTACATTCTACATACTGTTTGTATTTTTGTCATCATCAAATGTGTATGTGTTGTGATAATTTTTTTCTAAACTATTCTGTACAGATGAAATCTACTGCCCACCCTGGGGCAGTCTGTCCCATCCCTCTTCTGTTTCTCTTCCTGAGATTTCTTCCTCTTTTTTCCCATTAAAATGTTTTATTTCTTTTTTGAGAGGGAGCTTCCTTATCCAATTGAGGGTCTAAGGATAGAGGGTGTTGTATGCTGTAGTGTTTGTAAAGCCCCTTGAGACAAATTCTGATTAGTGATTCTGGCCTTTCTAAATAAAATGGGGAGTTGTCCCCCGAGGAACCCTGTGGGAGCGTACTGTAGGAGCATGGGGGACCATATCCAGTCCTTGTGTAACCAAAGTGAAAATTGTGTCCGTATTCTGGTCACAAAGACAAACATGTCTTCAGTGGGTGTTGGACTCCTCCTTCCATTCTTGTGACGAATAAAGCAATATCTCATGTTATCTTATCTCAAGCCCATGTTGTCCCTTGTCTCCAATCCTGTTTGTGATATTCATGGACAGGATCTCAAGGGGGTGAGGAGAGTGTCTGGTCTGTGAATCTCAGAATTGCATCTCTGCTCTTTGCAAATGACGAGGTTCTGTGGGCTACACCAGACTGTGACTTTCAGCACGCACTGGGGTGGTCTGCAGCTGAGTGTGGAGTGGCCGGAATTAGAGTCAGTACCTCCAAGTCTGACACCCCGGCTCTCTGACAGAAAATGTTGGACTGCTCCCTCTGGTTTGGGAATGAATTGCTGTCCAAAGCAAAGGAGGTTAAGTATCTGGGGATCTGTTCACAAGTGACAGTAAAATGGAGAGTGAGATGGACAGGTGGATTGGTGTGGCGTCAGCAGTAATGCAAACATTGTACCAGACTGATGTGGTGAAGTGGGAGCTGAGTTGGAAGCGAGGCTTTCAGTTTACCAGTCAATCTCTGTTCCAACCCTCACCTAGGGTCGTGAGCGGTGGGCAGTGACCAAAAGAACAAAATGTACAAATGTCGCATGTACAAAAGGCCAAAACGAGTTTCCTACGTAGAATGGCTGTTCTCATCCTTAGAGATAATGCGAAGAGCTTGGACATCTGTAGGGAGCTCGAAGTAGAGCCACAGCTCCTTCGCATCAAAAGGAGCCAGCTGAGGTGGGTCTGTCATCTGATTAGAATGCCTCCTGGGCGCCTTCCTTTAGAAGTTTTTTGGGCATGTCCAACTGGGAGGAGACCCCAGGGGAGACTGAGAACTCGCTGGAGGGATTATATCTCATCTTGCACCTCAGGATCCCCAAAGAGGAGCTGGGGAGAGGGTCATCTGAAATACCCAACTTAGCCTGCTGCCAATGCGACCCGACCCCAGAGAAGTGAAAGAAAATGGATGGATGAATGGACGGATAAATAAAACTGACTTGACTTCTCTAACAATTGTAGGGACAAATAATTTATCAGTAGTTGGATGGATGCTAGATGCAACAGGGATAAATTAAGCTGAAATCCTGCCAAACCTTACAAGTGAAAATCTCAATGCAATCATGGCACTGTCATCTCCAAATAGGAGACCACAGATTGCAATGAAACATAACAGTGAGAGATGGCAGACAAGGGGTTAATATAAGTAAGGTAATAGGGTGGGCTGTGTTTTCCCTGAGACAGTCAGCTCCTCCTTAACTGGTTCTGTGAATGGGCCAGTGAGGCAGTAGGGTATGAATGGCGGAGGGATCCACCGGTACTGCCGTGTATGGGAGCCGCCAGCTCTCGATTACTCACTCCCACTCCCTCAAGGGCCGTCTGCAATGCAGCTGTCCTGTGAGCCTGTGCTTCGTCGTGCCCTACTTTATCCTGTCAATGAGCACTGCAGCAACGCTTCCCCAGCACACACACACACACACACACACACACACACACACATATATACAAACATACAATGACTTACATACTCATTGCATTCTGGTGAACATGCCTACAGTAGGTCTTCTGACTCACAGATTTAATTTGAATTCAAACAGAATGGAAATTTGCCAACCCTGCAGCATCTACTGTTAAATGTTGAAGACCTCTAGAATGCTGCTCTACAAAAACTTCAAGGGAATCACACAAGACAATCTTAACATCATTTGCAAATACTCATAAAAACTAATGTCCATATTTATCATTGCATTTGCACTGCTGTTTACACAATATCTTTCCTACTGGCTGAGTGTAACACAGGCAAGATGAGACAATGAGGCTTTCCTCTCACTGAACTGACCTCAAAATAAAGCTTTAAATATGACACGTGGTATTTCATTTGCACATCTAAGAACAACAGACGGCAGAGTGAAAGTGAAAATATGTCACTCAATACATCTTAACACAGCAAATACCAAGAGGGTCTGGGCAGTATGGTTGACATCAATATCACAACACAGAATGTGCATCTAATAATAATAATAATATTAATAATAATAAATCAGACAGAAATACACCGCAATAAACTATGTCCTACTGTATTGCATCAACTCTTAATAATAAATAATTTAGTTAGTTTTTAAGTGCAATTTGCTCTGATTCATTTGGACAACAGAGTTTTGTAAAAACACAACATGATATATATTATCACAATGCAATTCCAATAAAAGCTGATAATGAAAATACTGAATTATATTCCAGTCCAAAAAAGGCACTTTCTAACAACTTTAATAACAAGCTTCTGAAGGCTCTTACTTACTGTACACTCAGTCTCTACAAATACTGGATAGGAGCAGTGAAATCAAGAATTTTCCCTTGACAGTTATTATGTTTTGTCAAGGAACAAAGAACCAGCATGCTGTATTGCTAGAAACATAACATTTTGTTATCATTCTAACTTTGTACTCTACCAACATTAATCCCAACCAAAATTCAACCCAGGCTGAAGCATTTAAGAACAACAATGAACATACAATGTGTGAATTAAATTGCCTATGTGATTACACAAAATATACATGATATGTTATAGTATGTGTGTAGATAAAAAATGTAAGGTTGGCAGGTTACTATTCATTTAACAATATCCTTGTTTGGTTCCAGGGAAAGCTAAAGCATGTGAATGTCTAAGTTATGACAAATTACTTTAAAGCAAAGCTGGAGAGAGGGTTTGTCATGTACGATGGTCCAACAGATCATTAATCAAAATTAACAAAATTAATAAGGCCACAAGAGATTTGGAGAGCCAAATAGAAAAATTTGGAGTAAGATAAAGGTGCAATGAGTAAAAAAAACAGAGAAGGAAAAATGATAGCGGGCAGATAGAAAGAGTCAGGGCAAGTCACCAAAGCTAAGGTAAAACTGAAGAGAGACCTACCATCCAGCGAGAGCCAGTCGTGCTGAGATGATGGCAGTGAAGGAAGAGCGCGGGCCTTGTACTCAAACACCACCGAGTTGGAGATGATCTGGTTACTGACAGCCACCTGTAGCGTCACCAGACCTGTGTCATGAGCTGCAGAGGGAGACGACAATGAGAATTCAGTGCATATGAAGTAAAAATAATGCTGCTACTATAAGATAAAATAAGATATACCTGTATTCGTCCCACAGTGGGGAAATTCACAATTTTTTTTAAATGTATGACACTATGTAGCCAGATCAGTAGTGACTGGTTCAATTTTCTACATATCGTTACTCTCAGTGTAAAAACTTGACTGCATTGGAATTGAAATGTTATTAGAAATATTAACATTATTACAGCAACATGATGCCACATCAGGCTTAATCGCCACATCTTCAATTTATTTGAGTAAATATAATTATAGCCATTTGATAGACAGATACAGTAGCTTTTGATACAAGACTTAACAGTGGGCAACAGCTAAACATCGGTTTAGATAAGAATTGTTTTTGCTCATTGTTACAAAACATTGGTTTTTCAGTTTTTTAATATCTAAATGTTGAGGTTAATTTCAAAAGCATATAGCAAAAATGAATACACAAAAATATGTCACAGATAAAATATCTTTTTATTGATACACACAAAACTAAACATGACAACTACGCCAAGCCCCCACCCTAAAACTAAATAAATAAATGAATAAACTGCATTTCTGATGATAGAAATTGGCCTGCCAGCAGCTGAATTTGCTAACAACTCTCTTCCTGCTTCAGGAATAATGCATGAAACCTCCTCTTTAACATCCCTTCTCTTCTCTTCTCTTCTTTGATGTTTGCATGAGTACTCTCCTGTCTTACCTGGGCAGTAGCAGCGCAGCACCCCTGGCTGAATGAGAGAGGCTGGGACTGAGATCTGGTCAAACAAGCAGCTATAGTTTGAGCTGGCCTCTTGCCAGGGCCCAGTGATCAGCACCTTAACTCCACCCTGAAAAACAGGACAAATGAGTAAAACAACCTCATAACACACCTGCCAAGTCAGATGTAAGTGTCCCTTATTACATTATTTGTTGTACCCTGCCATCTAGAGTACAAAGATAAGAATGACACCAAAGAAAAGAGACCAACTCCCGTATACTGATCTCTGCTGCCATCATGTGGATACCCAACATTATTTCACTACACCATTTTTTCTAAAATGCTCAACCAACACTGACATTCAAGTATTCTGCTACCCACCAGAGGTTGAAGGAGGGTATTGCTGCGGACAACATTATTGTAATTCTGACAGGGCTGTGCATCATCAGACAGTGGTAAAAAAATATTTTCGGTCAAATATTTTAGCACAATAAAAAAAAAAACAGCATTATATTATGCTTATACACTTCTTCTCCTAGTTCCCTGTGATGGATGGTGAAGAAAAAGAAAAAGAAATGTGTCAGTGTGAATGCCCCTCCTGATTCTATGTATATTTACATAATGGAAGACCAAATATATGTAAATATATATATATGATAAAATGTATTGCGCTTTTCATAATTGATAATCTAAATGATATAATAAAATGATAAGATTGTCTTTAAAAAAAAGCTGTAAATTGCTGTGTTTTTGATGCACTAACCCTCAATCACATTTAGTTTCAGCACACTGTTCTTTACTGTCTAATCTGGTTACAATTTTAGGAGAATATTAACTGTAGTTAACTGTATAATTAAAGTTGAAACATTTTTAAACCAAGCAATATAAAAGAAGAGGCCACAGTATGTTTTACATTGTATTTCAGCCCTTAGTAGTGTCTGCAGCTCTTGAGTGGCCAGTATACTTCATCAGAAGTTCTTGTCAGATGGTCACATAGTTTTGGAAACAGCTTCCATCCACATCTTTCCCTCTCCACTCCTTTTTTTGATTTGTTACTTGCTACACACTACACATGTATGCTGCACACTGGTACACTTCCATCTTCCTGTTCGAGAGAGACTGTCTGAACATGTACACCATTATCCTTATATTAAAACAGTATCATGTCTCAGTGATGACCAGCTTTTGACTCTGCGGTCCGTGGTTGGTCAACACATCCTACAGTCTACTTTAGATCAATACTTTAGATATGGTGCATAACTTCAAGCCCACCGGTCAGATGGTGGGATAGCCTGAGAAGCAAAACCCAAAGCAAATGTTTAAAGAGTCACTGCTTGTAAAGCTTATGGCTGTGAGCACACAGCAGTGCTGGACTGGTAATCAGACATACCAGGCGTTTTCCTTGTGGGCCGACACACCTTGGGGCCTATATAATTTTAATTTTTAATTTTTAATATTTAAAAAAATATTGCCCATAAAGCGGGGCAGTGGCCCATTGTTTTATTTTTTATAATGACTCAATCATATCTCTTATTGGGCTGGCCCCACCCCTCCCCCTCTGTCCTCTCTGTTTCTTATTGGCAACAAAGTAGTCCTGTGTTTATTTTCAGGAATGGAGTAACTATTATGATATATATGCCATTTATTACTGTTATTAGAATCTGAGGTGTTAGGTAAGACTACATGTAGCCTACTCCAGATCTTTCTCCACCCATAGTATGTTCAAACTGTTTGGTGCTGCTGTCCAGTAAGCATGTGGCAGACTCGAGTATGGATATTGTGTACTCCATAGCCACTTCTGATCACCGTACAGTCAAGAGCAAGTGAGTACACTGGTTACACTTATGCTGGTCCACTTGTCCATGGCCCTTACTACTCAGCTTTGTAGTGGTTTGAGGGAATAGTACAGTACAACATACTTAAGGAGGCCGCAAAGAAGGTGTTCCAGTGGGTGGTGTTCGAATGACCATTACAGGTGTTCATAAGCACAATAAGAACTATTTACAGCCACATTTCAAACCGACAGGGGTGAGTATTTGATAATCAAATGATAGTGAAATGACTGAATAATCTGTACACTCAGCTGTTTTTTTTTTTCAGGTCCACTGTTTTTTGGCCTCTGCATTAGTGAAGCACAGAAATACTTTTTTTGACTTTAGTTTGCCATCTGCCTTATCACTTTTGTCTGTGTCTATAAATCAATTAAGTAGCATTCTTGTTGTATGAGGACTGAAGAAACTAAAACAAAACATTTCTTAAATTTTTGAAAATAAACTGTGTATGCATGGATCACCCTTTAATGAGGCTCATCATTTTCAGTTTACACATATTTTTGTTGAAAAAAAGAACAAGCAGATCATTTATAATGGTTTCCATCATTAGTTACTGTCACCACACATCCAAAAGGTTTTATATTTCTGACTCCTGGAAGACACTGACCCTGACTAAAGGAAATAACAAAAACACCTCAAATTAACTTCTGGTTCCACATTATCTAATCCATTTTGCTAGAAGGTACCTGAATTGTCCATTAAAATCATTAAAAAATCTACTATCTAATGGATATTTACATGGACAAGTAAGCTATTGATTTGCCTTTATGTGCATTTCTTTTATTAATTCAACAATTCAACTTTGTTTAAAAATAAGTATCTGTTTAACTGCTCTAGTTCGAGATAACTTTTAAAACCTGTTGAGGTTTTAGGACCCAACACCTCAGCAACTAAGCTGGTACATAAAATTTTTAAACCAAAAAGAATGAAGAATTCAAAAAACAAGGCAAATGTTGTGAAAAAATGAAGAGCCCTGTTACTCACCTCAGGGTAGGACCACTCAGGAGAGTAGTCTGTAACCATGAAGAGCCGACCTGTGGCCTGAAGCATCCCCATCCCCTGGGCTACAGCTGCAGAAACCACCTCTGCTACATTCATGTAGGACAATGAGCCTGCCTCTCCTGTGTTCCCCCCAGCCCCAGCCCCTCCACTCAGAGACTGAGGGCTGCAGCAGGGTTGAAGGCAGAGCTCTGAGGGGTTGTAGCCAGAGCCCCTGGCCCCTCCATCTTCCTGGCCTTGCTGGGGGGCCCCACCAGCTGTGCTCTGACTATCATTGCTGTGGGATGTGACTAGCTGGTGAGCATATAGGGCCCCTCCTGCTGACATGGTGGTTCCACTGCCATCCACTGAGATGAAGTCATTAATGAGGTCAGAGAACTGGTTACCAAAAGAGATGTCAAAGTGATCCAGACTGATCTCCATGCCTGTCCCTCCTGCTCCTCCATTACTGGCTGCTCCACCTAGGCCTTGGTGGGTTCCAACAGCATTGTAGAGTCCCTGGACCATGCTTGTGCCCTGGAGGAGAGGCTGGAGCTGCTGTTGCTGCTGCGTGCGGTTGCTGCCATCACTGTTGTTGTTTCCATTATGAATTGCTACCCCTTCTCCTGCTCCTCCAGTCCCTCCTCCACCACCATCTGAGGCCTGTTGCAGGTAGTGCTCTGCCCCAGCTCCCTCTCCATTTCCTGCCCCACAGGCCTGAATGTGGTCTCCTGGCTTGAGTAGGTTCTCAGCTCCATTCTCAGTGGCTCCAGCCTGAGCTGAACTCGCACTGCGTGGTTGTTCTAGACCCACCACCTCCTCGTGCTCAGAGCCCAGCCCAGGAAAGGTCCCCTGATACTGTAGCAGCTGGAGAGAGCCAGCCTGGTTGGATCCCTCTGTAGGTGAGCCTCCATTACAGTTGGCCCTGTGCTGGGTCTGGTGGGCCTGGTGGTGGTGGTGGAGGTGGCCATTGCTGCCAGGGGAGTCCGTCTTCACCACCTGCATCCCCATGTAAGCCCCAGAGTCATGGGAGTTGTGCTCCATCAAATGTGATTTCTGGCCCATGCTGGGCCTCCCCTGCTGAGCCTGGCCTGTCTGAGAGGCATCCTGGAGGAAGAAGTTGGGTGAACGATTCTGATGTTGCATGTGAGGACTGGACATGGCCTGACCATAGCTCACTGCAGTTGCACTGGAAGAATAGTCCTGCTTGGCATCGATGGCACTGAAATCCATCTGCTCTAGGGTGGTACTGGGACTCAGACCCCCACCAGAAGGAAGCAGGGAGCCTGCTGGGGTCAGAGTGAGGCTGCCCTGGCCTGAACCAGCACCAGATGACACAGACACTCCGCTGCCGCAGTTTACTACTGCCCCCACCTGGTAGCCACTCTCCTTGGCCAGCTGCTGCTCAAAGGATGTGTCTTCTGTCTTGATGTTCTTTACCAAGGCTGAGCTGAAGGTGTAGCCATTGTCTGACATGGTGGGGGAGCGCTGCAGACTGCCGTTGGTGCTACCGTTGCCACCAGAGGAAGATGAGGTTGAGGAAGAGTTGCCCTCCGTCTTCATTGCACTGCCTCCATAGGTCTGGCCCTGTTTGGGGTTGTTCAGGAAGCAGTCAGGGTCAAAGTTCATATTGGTCTCTGGGATCTTGATGGTTCCAGAGTCCAGACTGCTGGAGAGCACCAGTTCCTCAGACACCCCCGCTGTAGACAGCATTGACAGACTGTCTCCTGCTGCGGTATTCCCAGGTTCCCCTACTCCTCCACTGGGGAAGGCAAATTTGTGACGATCAGAGGTCACAGACAGCACCAGGCCCTGTGAGGTGGCATCTGCACCCATCAGGTGACTATTGGGACCCCCAGTAGGAGACATACTGTAGACAGGATCTCCAGTGACTTCAGACATAAAGACACTCTGGGATAGCCCAGACATGACAGAAGCCACGTGGCTCATGCCTGTCACCACTGGGCTATCAGCCATGTCCGGATCACTGTTGAGGCCGCTACTGATGGAGACAGGGGAGTTCTGCGTGGTGTCAGGAACCTCAACCTGGTTGGTGGATGATACCTCCGTGCTGTTCTGGTGCAGCAGGACGGGCTTGTGGACTTTGCCATTCCGTTTCTCCCTGGCACTCCCCCCTCCGCCTCCTCCCCCAGAGCTTTTGCCTCCACCATGGGCGGTGTGCTCGGTCTTGCCTTCCGAAACATCGTTGTTTTGTACCTCGGAGTGACCACTGCTGTAGCCCCCTGAGCGGGGATCCACTTTAGGGGAGATGATGCGGTGTTTGGCGCTGTTGCATTTGTGGTGCACACTGCTCCCTGCACCTATGTGAGGAGAAAAAGAGTAAAAGAGGTTGGGGATTTGGATGGGTGGGAAAAAAAGACAAATACATACTATTGATTGCCATATTAAGAATAAAAGGAATTGGACAATACTACTATTCAAAGAGCAGCGACAAAGATGGATGATCTATTTGTTTTCATATTTATATGTTTGTGAAAGACGATTTTCTTCTAGAGCTGATAAAACTAGCCTTTCTTTTTAGTAAACAGACAGTGAAGCGTATGAAAAGTTTTGCATGGCTTGTTACCTTAAGTCATCAGAAATAAAAATACAAGTGGGGGTTATCCAGGGCAATTTGTTTTAGAAATTAGTATACCACTGCTTTACATTCTTTTCCTAAGTGAAAGCCTATAGCGAATTTCACAGCTGAAAATATCTGATTGATTAGCATAACATTCGAGAACAGCTGGGCTATTTCAGATATGGCTCTGACACAGTTATGAATAAACAAAAATAATAAGCCAAAGCCCCAAAACTCAATTTCACTATAAATCAATACCAATGGACCTCAACCACCTGCTTGAATCTACCGTATAACAAACAGGATCTTGATGGCCTTTTTGCCTTTCTTGCTGAATTTTCCAGTTCTCTCTTGAGAACAAAACTCCATCCCTCCCTCTAGCCCTTACCCAGGGTGCCCGTGCAGAGGCAGTTGTGAGTCCGGGGAGGTGGCTTAGTTTGGTGGCTGTCCAGAATCTGTTGCACTAGCTGCTCCACTGAGAAGCCAGAGCTGCTGTTCCCATTGCTGCAAGTCCACTTGATGCCATGAACTGCCGGGAGAGAGGAGGAGACAGAGATGTCAGCCAGCCCAACAGACCACCAGCCACGCCAACCCCCCGCCCCACCCTCTGCTCTCCCTGTCTATCTGCCAGTATACCTCATGCTGCTCACTGGACACCTCTATAAATGTCAAAGCTACCACGGTACAATAGAGAAATGAATATTTCTGATTTTCCTGAGGCAAAACAAACAGCCCACTGACTGGCCTCGGGTAAAATGGTACAGCAGCTTCATTAGTAGAATTTGAGTGGCAATACCTTTAGTTCAGATTATGCTTAAGTACCATGCTCTCTATCCTGTTTTCCCCTTCATATTGAAATAACTCCAGTATCTTTTCTATTTCTATTTCTTTCTTAGCGGCTGATTTTCTCTAGACTCTCTTCACTGTAATGTGAAGTATTCTGTACCATGCTGTTCATTCTCTATTGTGCCTCTTTCCTCCCATGTGCCAGTGTCTGTTGGTACTCTGCGGCCTCTCCCTCTGTGAGTGCTGACAAAGGTGACGACAAGCCCAGTCCTTTCACCCTCCACCTTTACCCTGACCTACGACCCTGCTCTGACAGGGAACGCCTCTAGGGAGGAACATCACGAAGCTGCTGCTGCTGGATCTGTGGCTGCACCAAGGAAAAGAGAGAGGCATTCTCCTGTAAAGCTCCACTGCCTGCCTCAGTCACACCTCGCTAGCAACTCCTAATACTTTTCATCGCTCCACTTGCCAACCAGCCACCACTTTTGATGAGACAGATAGTGGTTTTAGTGGCTGTAAGGTGGTAGGAGACACCACTGAGTGCTGCACTGCTCAGGCTCTCAACCGAGAAAAAAAAGTAATATTTCAGAAGTGAAGCATATTTAGACTATCAAACAAAATCAAGGCTGCTTTAATTCAAGTTCCCTACACTTCAGTACCTCCTTTCGTTAAATATGCAAGAGAGAGATACATAAATAGAGTGAGGTTTAGAGCACGTATGAAAAACAGTGAGAATTTGCTTAGTGCATGTCTGTTTGCATATGAGATAAAAGGAGAGTGAAACAGCGAGAGCGGGTGAGGGTAATGCAGATTAAAGACAGAGCTAGTTAAAGTGAAGTGAAAAAAGCTGGGATACATGATTGGATGACTGTGATAAGGATCTAACTTGAAAGCTTTAAGATCCTTTGGCAGATTACAGGCCGGTCACCAGCAGATGTCAGTAGAACTGCTGTGATCAAGCCAAAATCATACACTCTGCAGAGAACTCACTGTGGCAGGTTATAGAAACATAAACAGGGTTCATTTTGATATATTATAAAGTCAGATTTATTCAGCCCTTAATCCAAAATGACTGAGCTGAAAAGTGGACTGGACACCAAATGTGTCAGCAAAGTTTCATTTAATGTCATTATAATTGTTGAACAAATAATTGCGTCTGTCTGGAGATCCCATTAGACAGTGTGGCCTGAGTCACCATTCACCTCCTGACAATGTGTAATGCAACAGTGCAAATTAGATGATGCTCGTATTACTGACACGGAGATGATAGGGCCATAGGCATACTAAAAAGGCTGTCATGAATCCCCCTGCTGTGACAAAGCCAGCAGGGAGGCTGCAGGACAGAAGTGCATCAGTTCTGCTGATCTGATTCAGAGAGGATGACAGAGCAAGAGTGGGAGCCTAATACAACAGCTTACATCCACCATGTAGTGCCTTCCCTATTTGTCCAAACAATCTTGTCTCCCTCCGCCCTGACCCCTCATGCCAGAATTGCCACAGCCCTCCTCATCTAGACTAGCGTCACCCCTGAAGGCTCTAGGTTGCTTGACGTACAGTAACCACCATGTCTGCCTGTCTGCTGTTCTCTCTGAGGGTTATGTTCCAAAGCAGACATGACAGGAGCAGTGCCACTAGGTTTAATCCCAGTGGCAGCAACAGCCGAGGCACCAAACAGCAACCCAGTCACATCATCATCCTGATGACTGCATCCTGTCATGAGCAGCATCACACAGCCCTAATGACAAACACAGTTGATCTGTAGGACACACGCATATCCCATCTGGTTGCCTCTGCACCATTGGCCACTATATGGGACAGTGGAGTACAATAGTTTATATGATGGCCAGTCCTGTCTGTCTTGCCTTGATCTGCTCTTCTCTGCGCTGTCTGTCTAGCCTGGAGACAGGCCTTCTGTCTGTCTGAGTGTTTGTTAAAGCCGCTCATGTGCTATCTGTCAGCAGGCTCGGGGCATAGCTGGAAAGACTGCTGCGTGTTTATAGCATTAGACCAAAAGAGTGAATCAAGCTGGCTGCCTTGTCTATGGAACTGTAGCGTGACTGAGTAGTGATGCCACTCTCTTACCCCCCCCTTCACCCCCTTGCTTCTTCTCTTTCTCATCAAACACTGCAGAGCGTTAAGGAGGAAGAGGTCAGACAAGGCCATGTTTCACAGGGCTTATATTTGAACTGGTGTGTGTGAGCATCCGTGCATGTGAAAGTTTTTGTGACTGAGAGCACGAGTGTGTGTGTGTTTTTGTCGTGGGGAGACAGAATAAGCCCACTGATCCATGAAATCCACGCTTTTCCTTTGTTGTTTTTTTGTATCATTAGAAGTGTCAAACGGTTTGCGCACTGAAATATCGTGAAGAGAATAACAAAAGGGAAGAGCAAGACGGAAGAGGGCAATTATATTGCAAAAGTTGACAATGCTCTGGAAAAAATAACTATTTGACATTAAACTAAGGGTTTGTGTGCTGACAAAAATCATGACCCAGTGTCAAACATACTGCACAATACACTCCTACAATCTTGCATTCTGCACTCATCACTCAAACTATAAAGTTTGATTCCTGATAAAAAGAAAAGGGAAATCTGTCCAGCTAATTTATCTATACAACCTCTGAGGAATCAAGGAATTTCTGCTGTATTCAAAAAATGATCCATAACACAGCATGCATATTATAACATTCCTATGCAATGCAATAAAATTATAGATCCAAGGTTTCTAAGATATAGGTCAGTCAGGAAAAATGTATGGTATGTTAAGAGCTAATATACATTTAAAGATTAAATAATGCATGGATAATACAGCATGACTTCATCGCAAGTCCTGTGTCCCTACATTAGGATGAGGGTTGCTATCTCACAGGACCACTAGATGGCAATGTTGCTCCATCACTGAGCTTGTGTTGCCATGCTGGCCGGTCCAGGAGAAAGAGAGAGGGATAGAGAAGAGAAGAAAGATAGAAAGCAAAGACAGGGAGCAGGAGAGAGATTTTTTGCTCTTTATGTAGCCCCCTCATGTAGCCTGGCAGCTAGAAGGCATCTCACACTCACCCTCTTTGTCCCAACAACTCCCAAAGTTAATGACTTTATGCATTACTGCAAATGGCGCTTGGTTTTTACATTAAGCCACACACGTAATGAATACAGTAGGCTGTTGTTGTTCAGTGGCAGTCCTGAGGTAAGGCTTTATGTTAAAGTATGTTCTAAAACTCAAAGGAAACCGAGCAGGGAGGAAGATAACGATATAGCTAGGACCTCAGTAAAGATGGTCTTGACTGCCTTGTCAGTATGCAGCCAGAATGTGCATGTGCTTGTAAAGCTGCTGACACATTCCTCTTTACCTGGCCACATCACCAATAATTGGCCATCGGAATATCAGTCACAGCCCTGCCTGCTCCTGCCAGACACACCCGAATCACAGTCTGGTTGTTAAAGGTATCTTAACAGCCTCCTGAAAGATTTTCAATGCCCCACAAGGTCCCCATTTGGCTATAATCATCATCAGACAAACCCTGACTTTTTCCAAAACACTGCCTCAATCTTTGGGGAGGTCTAGAGACTCATAAACACATAGTGCATCTCACAGAGCATTAGTAAAGCTGATAACAACAAGGATCAATCCATTGGGGGGGGCAGAGAAGTCAGAGAAGTGGTGGAGGGGGGATTTCTGGTGAGTCAGACATTCTTGCTCCCACGCACTAACATGAATCAATAACCAGCTTGCTGCCCTCCACTGCCTCGACTTCCTTCTTGGGCCAGAGAGGAGGTGCACTCTCGGCCTGGCCAGAGTGGTGCCAGAGGTCTAGGGGAAGAGCTGAACTTTGACCCCATAACTAACAGACGGCTCCAGGAAGAGCACACACTCATACAACAGTGTGGGAACACTGGCTAAAGATGCTCTCTGACTGAGGTGCTGAGGGCTCTTAGTGTACCAGCTATCAGCTAATAGGACCAGACATTAAATCCTCAGACAAAAACAACAACCACTATGTTTAGTCTTTCCATGTAAGTAGTCATGTAAAGACTATTAAGGCCTTTTAGAGGAGACAGCAACTGTTTATATTCAAGGCTATGAATGAAAGTTGAGACTGGAATGATAAGAATCGATGAACGCATAGTGCTGAATGGGATTATTCAAATACTTACACATGGGCTTGAGCTGGCCAATCAGCTCCTCCTTGGTCCATTTGGCCCACTCCTTCTTGTCTGTATTGATGGAGCACAGGATCGGACCACATGGTTTCCCACAATCCTCAATGGCTGGAACATTCAAATAGTGGACGAGCACAATATCAGGGTTCTGTGGGGAACACACAGAGAGAAGGAGGGGGAGGTTAGATGAGATGACACCAAGGATAGTCTGTCTAAGAATAGGTTTCTTGAGGATACAACAGCAAAGAGCCATAGTGACACATAGATATTGTGGCTCAGCTGTGAGGGCTTTTATGTGGAACATGCCAGCTGGTTGGTGAGAAGTAAAATGTTGCTGAACTAGAAACACTGGATGGTACACACACAACAGAGCCGAAGAACAGAAGAGTAAATGCACAACCCAAAACACAACCAGGGAGCAGAACAAATCTGGGATAAGAAATCTGCAATAATCTCACTCATTATTTGGCTATCTGTATCTCTGCATCTTCAAATGTGTGTGTGCTTGAATGTGCATACTAGCGTGTGTGTGTGTGTGCTCATTTATGTGTGTATTTGTATGTGCATATGTGTGATAATTACAATGTGTGCTCATGTAACACACTTATGGCATTTTGTCAAGTCCTCCCACATGGTGAGCTGATGCCCTCAATTAACTCTGCCTGTATTTACCAAGTCAAAACTCAACAATTTGCCGCCTGCAAATTGTTACTGGGTTACCTCTGCAAATTCCCTAAATTGACAGCTTATGAATAATAGGTAGCGTTTAAAGGAATGTTGTGCTGGTGTGAGTAACATCAATTCGCTTCTGTAATCATGAAACGCTTTGATTACTGAGCATGGCAAAGACTCACACAAGGAATGTTCCCATTTCAGTCCTTATCGCTTCCAATTTATTATAAACATCCGACTGCCACTAAGCCCACACAAACTTAACTCACAAATACAGCACAATATCTCAACGCTGACACATAGGATACAAATAAAAGCTGCACTGATTATAACTGACCTGTAGACAGCTATATATAAGCAGGTAGACAGTATGTGGAAGAAAAATTGCCATCAGATGTATGAATAAACACGAGTAAAAGGACACATACAAAAACCACACTTACATGTGTGCACTCACAGCTAAACAAGACGCAAGAATCAACAAAGACCTTTATAGAGAAAAATGCTGTGACAACATGTGTGTGTGACTGCAGTTTGAAGCTTCATCAGTAGTAAGTGGCAAATAAATCAAGGCACTGCAACTGTAGGTCTGTGCTCCCTCTCAGTATGTACCATTAATCTATGACCACATCCCCCCTCTCCCTCTCTCCTTCTCCCCTTTCATCAGACAGGGGTGTGGTTGGGGACATACAGATCCAAATAAACAATTACTTTTTTTTTGAAAAAGCATCCCAAGTGTATTAACAACACCATCTCAATGTGTCTAGACAGTCGCAGCTCCAGTAGTGGAACAGCAACAAGTCTTATGTAAAACAGGAGGATGACCTCACTCCACCACTTCCATCAGGAACTGGGGATGCACATTGCAGTATGTTATCTCACCGCTTTCCTTGTCCCCTGTCATTGGTATGGACACGAGGCGATGACTGCTGCCCTGTTTGGATGGAGATGGCACAGGGCGGTGTGTGATGCCCCCAGATGGCATCACCAGCTGTGTCAATAGCGAAGAGATGCCCTCAATCTTTACTTGGAATGAGAGTGTCAAATGTAGACGGCTTCATTCAATTATGAGTGTGCCTAAACATATGTGGATGTATGGGTGCAGACGGGAGTGAATATGCACAGACACACAGCTCATGCATTAGTGTACACAAACACACAAGCACAGTCACGCACACAAACAGAGGCAAGGCGAACTCAGTGGAATACTGTAACAGACACATATGTGCTCCCTCGACACACAAGGGTTAGCTGTGCACAGTCACACACATGGATACGCACAATCGCCTCCTTCCAACACCCACACTCCCAGCTCTTTCCTACCTTTTCACACACAGCCACACAAATATGCGCGCACACACATACGCCCTAAACACAAAGGAAGAGATCAGGTGGCAGCCTTACAGTTCCTCGTAACACAAGTAATCTGTGTCGCCGTGCTTTACTAATAGGAATCTGTTCTCTGTCTGTCTGGAATTTTCTCTATCTTTCCCCAATCATGTTTTGCCTCTTCCTCCTTTCTTACTTTACAACACATTTAACCGTTCTCTCCCAAGTCAGACCTACCTCCACTCTGAGAGGAAAACAACACAATGAAAATGTAAGGCATAACATAAATCTATCAGGATGGTAATTTAATTTAATTTCCTGCTGGCTGCTTTCTTTTTCCACAGTGTAATATCAGGAGTTCTCCAGGAGAAGGGGGGAAAAAGGCTGAGGGGGAACTTTTTGCCTGGATACTATTTTCCAGAGAAAATGAGATCTCATTAACTTATTGATTAATTGTGTAATGTAGTCTTTTGGTTGTTTTTTCACTTGTTTCCCATGCGGGTCTTGGGGCAACTTTCCAGCCTCACTTCCGCAGTGGAAGAGAAGACTGGGATACAGTTGCAGGAGCCTGTGGTGCGCATGTGGGTGAGGATGTGAAGGTGTTTGTATCTCTGTGTCTCTGTGTGTTTGTATGACACTATGTGGGTATGTGAGCTTAAGCCTATAAATACATAATGTCAGCATGTTGGCCACATTTGTACGCATGTGTTCCAACCATTCACATGTAAAGGCCTCTGAAAGCATGAACATATCGCGTATGTGTAAAATGTAGCGTGTCTCCAGCCAGCATTTTGATGTTGCTGTGTTGTGTTAATGTTTACTGCGCCTCCCTAGAACAGATGGATAGATGTTGAGATAATTACTAGCAGAGTCTTGGGGAGTCAGCCATGGGGGCGGAAGGCCTGCTGAGTGGGTGGTGGAGCACCTTCCTGCCCCTCCTTTCACCACTCTCTCTCTCACAAACACATGCATATACATCAGCATACAAAGGGATCCATGCACATAAAAAAGAACACACAGCCACATGCACCTGCAGACATTCACAGAATTGAATACACAGTGCATGAGACACATGTGAAAAAGTTGGTGTGCCATCACTTTGCACACACAGGCATATGCGATACGCAGGCAATCGCCATCGCAACCGGAGTATAAAGGTGCTGTTGTAGCCAGGCAACAGGTTTCTCTGGCACCCACGCACTTAGAGGCAGCCAGTGCTCCTACGATCTCTCAGTGACTGCCTACCTCATCCTGAAGTCATACACCCTGTTCTACTCCAAAAGACAAGGAGGGAGAGAGAGATTCGCTAATGGAGCTGAGGACACAGACGGAGTTAGATGTCGGTGCAGACAGATACAATGACCTTCTAATTTGTGCTGAATGTGAGGTAGTGAATGTGCATGCTGAGCTGCAGCTCAGATATAACGAAGTGAGACTGGAGTACAAAGAACATCTCCTGGTGGAATCTGGTATGGGGGGTCAAGTAATGTGTCTGCTGTCTCACTAAGCCTCTGTGACCCTGCCACCAATCTGCCACCCTCTTGGAACACCTCCATGCAGCCGCTACTCCAACAGCCCACCAAAGCTCATTAAGAGACAGAGAGCAGGGGAAAGAGACAAAGTTCCAGATAGAGATACACGGAAAGACAGCAAGACAGAGACAGAAAGAAGAATGAGAGTAACAGCTCTTGTACTGTCAGGCAGGCAGCTCTGCTCCATGGTTGTACTCTACCATAGTAGGCCTTGCTTTCACAACCCGTGCACAGGAGCGATAAAAACACCATTAACATGAAAGGATCTTAATTGAGAGGGGATGCTTCATGCAACGTGGATGAGCCTGGGAGTGCAGGGGGAAACCTTGTTCCTCGCTGATAAAATAACCAACACTGAGGAATTGGGGCTTCAAAGCCTGTCATAGTGAAGGAGAGAGCAGAGCAGACAGGGGCTCAGGTATGGGAAAAGCCCCCCCTTTTCCACTTTTACTCTGAGTAAGGAATGGGGAAAAGGATGGCAAAGGAGGAAAGGAATGAGACAGTTCTACATGGGAGAATTGAACTAGCAGGCTACAGGGAGATCCGTTTCAATACAAAATATCATGAAAGCAGGAGCAGTCAATTGTTTTGTAACAAACATTCAGCAACAAGGTCTAAATACAGAGGGGAGGTGCATGTGTTGGCGTATTTGTGTTTGTGGAGGTATCTGTTCCTTTATGTTTTTACGTCTGCCTACATTAAATCATAAATAGCGTCTGAATGAGTGTCTAGAGGCAGATTTCTGTATGTTGGTTGGCGTACGCACATCAGTATGCATGCAGAATGAGAGCAATGAGCTGTGAGTGCAAGTCTGAGTGCATCTGCTATTTTGACTGCATATTCATGCTGTCTGTGCTTGCAATGCATATTAGACTTTGTGCTGTGCATCTTTGCATAGGTATGTCTGTGGAATTTCATGTGCATAAGGAACAGCCCTGTGCTATATGTATGTTTCATGTCATGTGCTGTGGTCCACTGAATGGGTACGAGGGGTTATTAAGGCCCTGCTCTCTCGGCTGTGCGCGGGCACTTGCCCTGGCAGTGGCACAGTGATGGATGGCGTGGTGTGCCAGTCATTAGGCAGCCTCCTGGCCTCTGGCACTGAGGTTGCACTCTTAAACACCGACCTCCCCCGCCTGTCCCCAAACACCACTGCTCATTTCAAGGTCAACTGCCTCTGTGGTGCTGTAAGTTCACCTCCACAAGGCACAAGACTTCTTCCTTTTGTTTGGAACCTTTATCGCTCACTGCCAATGGGTGTGTTTTGGAATGTGGGGGTGGCTGGCTGGTGCCTTGCCTCGTGCAGACACACAGAAGCACAGACACACGCATGCAGTGCATGAACACACATACAAACACACACACCGAGCTAAACAAAACCCAACGTCAAACCCTCCCAAAAAGGCAGCAAACAGCCTGAAGCTCCTGTCTAGGTTGCAGAGCAATCCCCTATCTGAACCTGCTTTCCCCTCTCTCTCCGGGTCCTCTATGACAAACTCTTTGTTTAAATGTTCCCAGTTTAGAATACAGACACCCTAATTGGGGTGTCTGGAGTCAACGCTCAACTTAACTGCTACAGTTCACCCTCTACTGCACCCGGCTCTCCACCAACTACAACACTGCCTGAGTGCCAAGCTAAAACGATGCCCGGGGTGGGTACCAATCCAGGGGTAAGAGCCAGTTTTCAGAGGGTTTCTTAATATGAATTGCCTCAACTGCCTCTGTCCAAGGTCTGTGAGAGAGATGGCAGAGTGGGAGGCACAGCAGGAGATCCTGATTTAGGGAAGATTTATACTCCACCTCTTTACCTCCACTACCTAGTGTACTGGCTGGGAGATATGAAAGGCAGAACTTGGAACTTTTGAGGAACAGGAAGAGGCCAGCATGTTTGAGCGTGTTTCAGAGGAAGCCAGGGGCTGAGGCCTGTGATGTTTAATTCAGGAGCACATAATCACTCCGATGGAGTTGAGAGCGGGGCTTTAAATAACTCAGCTTAGAGGGGCAGAGCTACTTCACTCTGGGTGGGGGAATGCAAGTCTGTGTGTATATGTGTGTGCGTATGTGCACGTGTTTGCGCACTTGTGTGTGTAATTGTGCATATGTGAGTGCATTTTGCATTTCTACATGTCTGTGAGTGAGTATGCACAAGAGTGCTCCTCTATTTTTGCGTGTGGCTCCTCCCTGCTTTGAAATATTTTATTTGTGCAGTGCACCACAGAAAAAAAGGTGGAGTGTGTTTGTTGCTGTGCCAAGCATCTGCATGCATTACAATAAAAGTGCAAAAGGCCAGTATTCAGAGCCTGAATATGGAGGAGCACTCTGGATGCCAAGCAGGCAGGCAGTAAGTCAGGCGGTAAGCCGGGCAGTGAGGCATTGAAGCCCCTTTAGCTGCCACAACTCAACTCACAGTTTACAGCCTACTTATTCTTCCTAAGGCCCTTACAGAGCACACTACCCTCTCCATTAGTTGTGGTGGTCCCAAGTGAGAGGCCATGCTGCCCAGGGGCAAGCTGAGAAAAGGCCATCAGGAGCCCATCCGGCTGCCATAATGGCCTTGGCTGAGCCCATGGCACTGATCCTAATATTCAGTGGCCATCCAGGTGACACTGAGTCACACTAGAATAAAAGGAGGGAAAGGAAGTTACTGAGCTCTCTCAGACACAGGGAGGATTTAACCGTGTACTCTCTCTTCATGGCTCTATTCTTTTGTTTCCGCATCAAAATAACCTCTCAACCTCTGGCTTTCTCTGAGTCTTTTCCACTTGCTTGCTCTCTCATTTTCATCTCTTCCTCCCAGGGCATAGTGCAATTCATTTGGAGGAGCAAAACACAGCTAATGCCATCTCTCTCTACTCCCTCTCTTCTGCTCTCATTCCCTTTCATATCGGTGCTGAGTCTGATTTGTTTGTGTGCGTCGTCTTTCTCCCCGTGCCAGTCGACAAGGCGTGCTATTTATGTGCCTCTGCCCGTGTCTGTGAGCGAATCAGGACTTCACAGGAGCAGCCAGGGGAGAAAGATGTGCTGGTGCATTTCTAAACAGGGAGTCACAAGGAGGACTGATGTGTGTCCAGCAGCAAGACAGTCCAACCTGGCTACTATCTGCTCCTGCAATGGCCCGCTGAACAACAATAACGCCGGTTGTCAGCATCAACAACAACAACTGTTGAGGTTGTAACAGAAAACAGACCCAGTCAAGCACAAAGTTGTAGAGCATTAATGCACATATATGCACATATATAGATATGTACTAACACTACACACACATCAAGAGCCTTACGCACAATGACAACAGCAATGGCCACAGGACTGCTGAGCCTGTGTGCTCTGTCAAGCATGGTGAGGGGCTCATTATTATTACTGGGCTGGATACTGGAGCAGCCCCAGAGCTCAGCTTGGCAAGACCTCTCTCTGGCGGCACACACACTGGCCTCTACACACGCACACATGCACACACACACACATACACACCACACAAATGGGTAATCAAACGTCTGCCCCTGGGAAAAAAAAATGCTCAAATGGTTTCCTAGCAACCAATGGTGTGTATTGGGTCCACATGAAAAATGAAAAATAAAGGCAGTGTGTGTGTGTGTGTTTGTGCGTGTGTGTGTGAAAAGAGAGAGAGAGAGAGAGAGAGAGAGAGAGAGAGAAAGAAAGAATGAGGTTGAGATTAACAGTGCATATTAAAGAAAGATAGAGGGTTTTATGGGGTGAAGCACGGAGTGGTCAGAGATAAGAAGTCGTGAATGGGATATGAAAAGGTAATGAAGAGAGAAAGAGAAAAAGCGCCATCAGAAGTCTGCCAATCTGATTGACAAACACAAGCATTTCCCCTGCCTCACTACAGGGGCAGTGTTGACTGCGAGTTGATCCATGGAGCAGGTCCACAGACAGTTAAGGTCATGGGAATGTGTTTTCAAATCTCAGCTCAGAGAGAGAGAGAGAGAGAGAGAGAGAGAGAGAGAGAGATCATCATGGGAATAAATGAGTATCTTACACACTGTTACAAATATGTAGCAGCAGCGCAGGGAAGGGGATTATGCAAGAACCAAAGCATAGGCTTTAGAAAACATCCTAAAAAGAAATGCTGTGTGTCACACCAGGTTCAAATGCAAAACACAGGGGGTTGTGCTATACCAAAGGCACCCAATCAGGTGAGAGTAGTGGTTTGTAAAATTGCTGCAGAGCACTGTACAAAGAGGCGTAGCTGAGTCTCTGGGGCACTAAAGAGTTTTTTGATCATAGCTGAACATTGTAACTAAAACACAGCGAGTCCCCTTTAAAAATGATCCAACAAAACGACAGAGTTACATTTTATTTGTTTATCTGTGTGCAAGTGTGTGAAATGTAAGGAGCAAGGCAGCGTGTAATAGTGTACGTGTGTGTTTCCATAAGATACTAGTGTGTGTGACTGTGTGTGTGCATGCTTGGGACATCTGTCTGCAAAATTGTGTGTGTGAGGTAGTGAGAAGCATACTATCTCCATCCAGCAGCTGCCACAAAGAGGCTTCCCAAAACAAGCGCAGGGCCATGACAGAGACAGAGCGACCACAGCCTTCTGGTGGTGTAATAGGAAATTAATTGAGACCATCAATATGGTATTAATCATTAAAGCACAGGTGCTGAGGTGGCACTTTGCTGACTGCTCTACTGTTGGCAGCGCTCACATACACACACAGTAAAAGTTTGACCTGCTGTTTTGCAAAAATGTTGGTGGGGACAAAAAGAGAGAAGTGGAAAATGAGAAACAGGAAAGTCTATATCTGCCATTTAAACACATAGAGACAGTGGGACAGTTTTAATACAGCAATCCAAGGTCATTCTTGCTTTGCCAGGGAAACGGTTTGTGTGCACCTCTTTTGAGCTCCCTCAGATAACGACTAAATAGTGAGACAGAAATTGAATAGGAGTGGGTATTCTGAAAGACGTTCAAATCAGAAAATGTCAGGTAAATTTGGGGAAATATTCATCAACTCCCTTGGAAGCCATGTTTCTTATAACACCTAATCCTTCGTGAGGCAAAGCACAGTGAGGACTGGAGTGCCGGTGTTAATCAGCCAGAGGAGAGCCAAATTGCAGTAACTACATTAAGCCGTTAAGCACACCACGTCTCCAAATTGTTGAAGGTGTCTCACTGAGATGAATGCTTCTTCTTATGAATAATACATCACCACATAGACACAGACAAAACCAGACACATACTTTATATATATGTGCATGTGAGTGCACATGCAGACACACACGCAAACGCATCCCACACTGTGTGTGTCTCTTGCTGAGACAGTGCGACAGTTGTGCAGGATGGGAGGTTTGACAGGGTGATGTTCCCAACATTTTCTTCGGACTGAGTCCAGCATCAACTAGCCCACCAAAGACGCTTTACACCAAACCCACACCACCCCATGTCTGTCAGTGTCAAGGCTGAGCCTATGAAATGTTTATGATTCAGAAGCTGTAGATAAGATGGAGATTGATCTGGATTGAAAGGCAAATAAGATTGTCAAAGCCCAGAGTCAGCTGAAAAGCAGGCAGTGAGAGCAGAGGGGGGTGAAGAAAAAGAAAGTAAGAAGAGAAAATGCATTAACACAGGTCTGGCCCTGAGAGAGCATAGAGTAATGAGTACTTCCTCAACACACACAAATACTGGGTAGAGAATATGGACACACCATCATGACCAGCTGATTGATGTTGTGCATCTGTGTTTGATCTGTTTGTCAGATTGCTGCCATGTTTGAGACTTGCAGCTCCAAACTACTGACACTTTACATATTGTGTGATATGTTTGAAAGGCTGGGCAAACCTTATAAAAAACAGCAGGTACATTCAGGCTATTTGCTGGCCAAGATTTAAGTTGGCTAAGGTTGGTTTGACTATAGGTTGGCTAGTGTTGTAACAGGAGACCAGGGAAGGTACTATATATGAAGCTTTAATGAGAAAACATGCCGAAGAATGAGACACACTGACTTAGGTAACTACTAGCCACTAGCACTGAGAACACCATCAAATAAGGACTTCATGGGAGAATAGGAGGCCTTGGCTTTCTTTAACACCCTGGCAATAACATATCAGCTTTGATTTACCATGTCTAACATTGGAAGAAAAGAGGAAATGATGTCATCAAATAGAGTGTTTTTCAAAGGCCAGAGGAATGTGTGTGCATGCATTAATATGTGCATTTCTGTGTGCGCATATTGGACGGATGGAAGGATAAGACCCTTTGAAGTGTCCCCCGACGGCCCTGGCCAGCTTGTAGGAACAGAGCAGAGGCCACCAGAGAGTTGGGGGCTGAGCCCCAGGGCCTGTTCTTTCCCTCCCCCTCTCAGCCTGCCTTCCCCTCCCTCCTCTGATCAATACAGGGTCCTAATCACTGAGGACAGTATGGTAGTCCTCTCTTTCTCTCATCTCCTATCTTACTTTCTTCTCATGGTTTTACGACCTCTGCCTCTACCATGCTATTGTCATCTAGCATAAATGACACACACATATATAGGCAATATGTACGTGTTTGTGTACACGTGTCCATATGTGTCCACACCTTTGCATGTGTTAGCCACACACATTCTGCCAGTGTTTCTATGCATATTTGTGAGAGGAAGTCAGTTTGAGTCCCTCGTAAATACGTGAACAGGCTTATACAAGGCTGTTAAAATGTGTGCATGTGTCTGTGTACAACAAGATAAGACAATATCCTTGAAAAAGCAACACCAACATAAACCCCAGTGAATTATGAGCAGCATGCATAAACTTGAATAATAACACATCCCCTCATTTCGGTGGCTTTATCCCAGTTATCTAATTGCCCGTGTCTTTTTTTTCTTTAATAAACTAATGAATGTGGCTGGATTGAGGCCTGGAATCACATAGGCAGCAATAAGTAGAGCTGCTTTAAACCCCAAACTGCATCAGAACAGCTGAATAATTTGTAGGAGAAATAATTACGGGGCAGAAGAGCAGGCATCAATCCTGGAACACCGACAGTGCCCTCGCTGGAAACCACCTCACCCATAAGCCAAGGCTCCATTAGGTATTGTCTGGGGCCCACAGGCTAATTTGTTTGCATCAATAATACATTCAAAGGATTTATCTAACTTGCAAATGAGTGTTCATTTACTGGTCCAAGAGGCAGGGAGGAGAGCAGGCAGCAGGAGAGAAGGTGTGAAAGGCTGAAACAGCTGGTTGGGGCTATCTGGGACACAGTTAACCCTTTGCTAGGCAGCAGGACGGTGGTCCATATCGACCAGTTAGTCAGTAGTATTCAGAAATGGTTGGTTCTGACATGTTTGGATAATAGCCAGTGTTTATGTAGGGCACAGAAAGGCCAAGGTGCTGGTGACCACCCTTGGAAAGGCATCAAAAAATGAAGCAGAGAGCCACGGCACAGCCACAACTTATTACCTGCTGCACCGAATATTCTCTGATCATATGCCAGATGACAAAATGACAAAGAGGAGTGTATGTGCACATCTTTGTTAGAAGACGGCAATTAGGCATTAGTGAGACGTGGTGGGCTGTCCTTGGGGGAAACTTGGGTCCCAAACGCATTTTGATCTTTGTGCTGTCTCCCACAGGTGATGCCAGGACACGCAAAGTCCAAAGAAGTGGGAAGAAAAAGGGGGGGGAAAGATGAGGGTTATTGAGAGTGAGCTCGCAAGAGAGAGAGAGAGAGGACAGAAGAGACGAGAGAGAGAAAGAAAGATGGGAGAGAAGGAAGGAAGCTGGCCATGAACATATGCTGCCTTTCTGTGCCAAGCCCCACTGGCTCAGGCAACCCACGCATACGCTGCACTGCTGCTGCTGTTGCCACTCCAGCCCTCTCCAACACCAACACCATGGCACTACTTAGTCAAACAAAGCTGGAGAGATGAATCTGGAAAGAGATGGGGTCTCCCCAGTCTCAGCACTGCCAGGGTAGGGCTGCTTAGCTTGGATAACACAGCCTGATTATACACGCACACATACATATACAGAGTAGTGGCTTTCAGCTGTTTGGCTAGCCACCCCCTGAATTTGTGACACCTATGATGTGGGCCACCATACGAGAGAGATGTTTATAATCTCTTCATGGCAGTCACTTTCACTTTGATTCATTTTAATTAATTATTGGTAGAAGGCATTAAATATTTATTTGTCCATGCCAAACTACACAGTGGGATATAAAAACTCAATAAATTTGAAACACAGTGAAATAATGTCACAATCTTTCTAGGGGTTGTCAATCAGTTATTGAGGAAACCAGATAAAGCAAAAATGTCAGATGGTGGCACCCTTACAATATATATTAGGATGTGCAGTACTGATATTAACTCACCTACAAGAGGGACATTTAATTCTTCAGTTAGCTCTAGTCTTTGTCATTATAAATCATACATCTTGTCAGACATTAAAAATAAACCCTGTGTTGGTTGAGGGGATGAAGTCTGAAAGAGAAGAAGATTGTTGATACTGATTTTTCTGCTGAAGACTGAGGAGAAGTTTTAATGGTTTGGAGAAGCTGTGTGTGTATGTATGTGAGAGAGAGTATGTGTGTGTCAGACAGGGACGAGAGAAGTGTGGTTACTGGTACTGTGATGTTTGATGTACTGCACACCTAAAGGTATTATTAACACTGACAGCCTCGAAGGTTCAATTCAGTTTTCATTGCTTAAACATTTTATAAGCACCAGACTTAAAATTCACAGAAAGGTCACACAATAATGTTTTTTATACAATACTTAATAAGATTTTTAAGTTATATCATTTATGTATGAAAGATTTTGTGTAATGAGGCGCTTACATTAACTGCTGCAGTACGGCTAGGGGGTTTCACAAAAATGTTTCAAATAATGATTGACCATGTATTTGATTTTACCATGTTGTTAGAGGAAAGGATGGCAGGGGGGAGGGCAGGGAGTGGAGGGAGAGTGGGATCTGAACGGCTTTGGAACAGCACTGAACATGGCTCCCCGCAGGAATTCAAACCAAGGGCGAAAAAAAAAGAAAAGAAAATGGAGGCAAACATCAACATCACAGATCCAAATTGCTTGCTAACACAGGCATGTGCACAAACACATCTTGTACACCCATATATCTACACAAACCCACACACGTAATAGACCCATACAAGAATGCAGAAACACCCTCAGACACCCAGATATATAATAACAAATGCTTGTATAACACAGAAATCAAATTCAGGGTTCATCTTGCAATCTGAGCCTCGCAAACTCAATTCCCCTCTGACGTCTAGCCGCCTCACATTCCACGCCTTTTCCATGTGAACGAATGGGGTCAGTATCGTCACATAAACATCATCCTCTGCTCTCTCCCATCGCTCCCCTTTCTCAGTGAATGGATGCTGAGCACTGGTGCATATCTACACAGGGATGGCAAGGGCACCGAGGAGAGAAAATCAATACTATATCTCACCACTAAGCACAATCCCAACCAAAAGCAGCTGGAGTTTGCAGGTTGCTCCATAAACTGGACGGCTTCATCTGGCTGGCCGCTGTGTCGGTGGATTGCTACAGTAATGCACTACAGCACAATGGCCTGGGCCAGAGCCTGCCAGACACAGAGGTACACACACACACACGCACACACACACGCACACACACACAAAACACACACATACACAGAGACAAACAGCACGCTCCCAGGGGCTGGGAAATAGCAACAGCAATGAGAAAAACTCTCATGAGGCAGGAACAGGGTTGACAAACACACTCTCTCCTCCGTCACAAGCAAGGAAAAGCACCTCTGGACCATTTAGCCCACCCTTACAGTGGACTCCCACACACTTGCATGTACACATGCACAAACACACACATATATACATTTACACTCACACAGGCATACACAGCGTGGGCCCTTAAAATACCTGTTCTAAAAATAGCAGGCGGGAAGCGGGAAACGGGACTGAGGCTATTATTGCACACACGTCCTGCCTGGTCCCACCAAGGAAAGGGAAGAGACTAATGATTTTCCTGGTGCAAGCAATTAAAAAACTATTTGTCACCTGCCAGGCTGCATATGACATTAGGGGCCTTGGCAGAGGACCGCAGAGTAACTCCACATATACACACTGTACACACAAAGTGGGCTGCACCGTAGCAAGCAGTCCAGAGGCAGAAATGGTGCATGAGAAACAGGTGAAGCTGGAGGGCGACAGAAAAAAAAAGGGAAGCCAAGAGAAATGAGGTAAGAAGGGAGGAAACAGTACTTTGGATAGAGGAACAGAGTTGGGTAAACGGCTGATTTATCCGGACAGGTTAATACCAGGCCAGACAGCGCCTCAGACAGCGCACTGCCATCAGGAAGTCATGTAATATTTAGAATCCAGCCAATGAAAGTCATTCTCCTGCTGCTGGGCTTCTGGCTAAAATAGAAATGTATATTTCCCCCTCTACCCCACCCTCCCTCACCCCCTAAGAGCACAAGAAGAGAGAGGCTTCAACTCTATGCCATCCATATCCCTGACTCTGTGTCTCTCTCGCTCTCTCTTGGGCTGCCCCTCCTGGAGAACAGTCTGAAACATGCAGGTTTGTACACACATTCATTTCAACTGAACTGCTGTAATCCCTGCTGGATTTGTCTAAATGGTTTAAAGAATTTTAGTACACCAAGAAAAAAGAGAAGTAAAAATCACATTTCATTGAAAATCAACATTTTAACATAATTAAATAACTCCACAGCCTTGCTTTGCTGCAGTTTCTGCATTAGGAGGTAAACGTTGTAAACACTACAGGGAGATTAGAAACCAGCCTGTTAAATCTGAGTTATCCAAGGGGGTCACTGAAGAAGACAACTTTCTTTTTTGTTTTGTTTAGTGTTTTGTAGTTGAGCTCTCCCCTGTTGGGGTATGAGAAAGGGGAGTCTATCCATTGCAGACTGTATGAGGGTTAGGATGGGCCACACAGGGAGCACTCAGGCTGACTAAAACCTCCCACTATTTGTAAGAAAACATCCCCTGATACTGCCACAGGAGGCCAATATTGGGCTATGGGAGACAACCTATATAAAGTGGGAGGGGGAAGTAAATAACATTAAGACAAGCGTTATGCCTCCCTTGCACTATGCAGTCCTATCCAGATCCAGCTTCAAGCATACACTCAGCTGCAGTAATTTACGAGGCAGCTCGTTAACGTCGGGTGATTTGCACTGCTCGTTTGCTCCCGCTCATCTCTACCAAATGATATCATCTTCTACCTCTAATCTTCTAACTCTAATCCCCCATTCTCAAAGCACCTCCACCCCTCCCGCCTCTTGTTTCCTTCCCTCCTGCCATTCCTCCTCTACTACCCTTCCACATTTTGCTTTCTATCGCCTCCTCCTCTTTTCAATCTATGTGTCTTCTCAGGTTTGCGTGGGTGAGTTTTGAGATGGGGGAGCAGACAGAGATGGGAGCAGAGCCATGCCACTGAAGGGTGTGTGCGCATGTGTGTTCAATATGACATCTATCCAGATCAAAAAAGACTAAAAGAAGTCTGGTTTGACTCTGAAGGCTTTATGTGCCCTTGTAGTTACTTTTCCACTGCCCCCTACTGAGAGAGAATGAGAGCAAGCTTTAAAAAAAGGAGAGATTTTCACTCAAATCTTGCAGAGGGGAGAAAGCTCAGCAATCCTGGGGAGACACAGTGGCAGTGAGAAATAAAGACAGCGATGGGGGTTGGGGTCAGAACAAAAGGCTGGAGAGAAAGGAAAAGAAAAAGAAGGGAATATAAGGGAAGACACAGATGAAAACAATGTTTATAACAGAGATTGTTATTGACAATTAGAGAAACAAATGGTATTGTTTTTATCCATAATAAAATACCTTTGGGGCTTGCAGAACTTCACTATTCGCTTCAACTAGTAAATTGATTCCACCACATTGGCCCAATACTTTATCTTACATCTTTTCCAAAAACAGTCCTTAGTTTCTTCATCCCTAACCCACAGAGAAATCAGCTTGTCTCAGACCAGATGCAGCTAACACTCTCAGATAGACAGATTTTCACAATGAAAATAGCCAATTATAGAAATTGCAATCAGAGCTGTTGGCTTGTATGTTGATGAGTGGTAGCTGGTTAAAGGGTAATTGAGATCGATATCTGACTGAATGCAGAGCGAATGACTCTGGCCCTATATTACTACGGCTTTCATACTGGCTCCCCTTTGCTCTTCTCCTCTGTCTTTAACAAAGACTTTCCCTGTCTTCCCCTTTACCTCCATCCTTTCCTTCCCTGTCTCATCTTTTCCTCTATGACACGTCCAAGTGATGGTGTCGGGATGTCAACCCTCATCCACGGCTAATTGGGGCTCAGAGGAGTAATCAGGGCAGGACAAATCGGACAGTTCTGGTCATTAGCTGTGACCAGTGTACTCTGGGAAGCTGGGAGATGCGTGCACACTTCTGCCATCACGCCTGAGCCTGCATAGTGACATGGGCAGATCTGTGGCTTGACATGAGTGGGGACACAGAGATTGGCACAGCACAGATCAGACTTAGTGTGGAGCCATTTATCTCAGCTTTCTAGTAAACACAAATAAGCCTTGCTGCTGACACGATGCACAGGGACTCTCTTATTGTCTAATATGGAAGAGGCAGCAAAAGGCTGCTGAGTACAACACAGAGGGTAATATCAAATCAGGATCATTGCAATACTCATCAGCAAGCTTACACTGTTAGAGCTACTTTAATCTCAATGCTCACATTATCAGCAAGGGACTAAGACATTCTTTTCCTGCTCTGGTTAGTCAGCCAGCTCTCTGTGCTCTTTTGAGCTGGTCAGTGGAAAAACAGCAGGAATGCTAGAATAACATGTAAAATATTGGTGTCAATAAGAATCTTGGAAATCGCAAAATGTAAACATGTCAGTGGTTGCTCCTTCTGAAAGCGAGGCGCATGACTCCGGAGCACAATGAATGTCAATTCGCCTTACTGGCAGAGCCTTAACCTTTCAGGATAACTGAATTATTTAAGCACCACATACCTGTTGTGGGCCTCTGTTTCTCCGTCTGGGCTCTGGCTGGTTAGGAGGCTGCATGAGTCTATGGCCACGCACGCCTCTTTGGCCGCAGAGTGAAAATGGCAAGACAAATGCGGCGGGGGATTTGTGATAATTGGCCGTGCTGGTGGGCTAGGCGACGGGCCTAGAGAAAAGGTCGCAGGCACTGAGGAACAGATCAGTCTGCCAAGAGGAGAGGAGGCTCTGTGTGCCTCTGGGGTTTAGCCCAACTTCTCTCTGTTTCTTCATACGGGGAGCGAGTGCTCCAGCATGGGCCATTAATTAAGCACCAGAGTAACCTTCAATTTGTTTAGAGGTCAGAAGCCCCAGTACCACTGTTTTGGGCAGAAACCAACTTAGAACTAACTCTCTGTGTGGAAAGTGCTCAAAAAAGTAATAGCGGGCAGAGGGACATATCTGAATGTTTAAGCAGAGAGGCTGGAGAGGGTTAATGTCAGACACATTGTATCTGTGTGACTGCACACAAGGAGGAGAAGCGAAGGAGATGAGGGGAGCCATTGGGACATGGCTCACACCCCGACATGCTTGTGAAGCAGCTGTTCTCCTCATGGCAGAGAGAGTGGGGGCCTGCCAGCAGCAGCATGCTGCTGAGAACACCACAGTCTCCCACCATAGCGCAGAAACAGAACGGCAAAGCCTGATACATACACACACACACACACACGCGCGCGCGCGCAAGCATGTGCACTTGCTGAAAGATATACAGACACACACTCACACTGCATATACTGCCACCCTCTCCTGCCAGTCCAGTTTTGATGACTTGAATTGAACAGTCAGGTGGTGGAGTCAAATTCATATGCTATAAATCTGATCTCATACTCTGTAGAGGTGCATTTCCATTTGATACAAACAACAGCCTGCATAGCTAAAGGCAATTATATTTCTACTGCCTCCATTTGCCCTGAGGTTGTAGACAGCCAGTCAAAACCTCCCCAGGTTTTCCTGTCTCTCTACCCTCTCAGTGAAATCAACAGAACGGTGCCTAGGCTCATCCATGATTTATCTCAGTGAAATATTCATTATGTAGCCTTGCATAGTCTGGACGTATCTGATGTGAATCTGGACATGACAGCTCTGCTCCGTCATCACACATCACCTGAGCCACTCTGAATCCAGCACCTGTCTCCCAGTGCTCAACACAGAGCAAACTAAACTGATCCGAATGAAGAGAGGGTTCGGGCAGATATAAAGAATCCATGTGTCTGCCTCTAGCCTGCAGGCATGTCCGCTCTGGGTCTGTAGCTACTGTATCCTGCTTGCACACACACCTATGACGGATCATCGCTGCAAAGGAGCTGCTCAACTTTTCCCATTCAATTAGCTAGAGAGAGAGAGGCCTCTGCCCTGACTGGTGACGTGGTGTCCGTGAGGCGTGATGAGTACATGTGTTGGCCCTGCACAGGATCTGCTGACAGCATTGGCAAGGTGTATTGATCTTAGGAGATTGGTGCACTTGTTATGAGAGGTGAATAGTGTGGGAGTCCAAAGGCCCAAGGTGATTTTTGATAAATCAACACAGCCAAAAAAGTTTTTTTTTTTTTTTTTTTTTTTTTTAAAAAAGGCTGTGATGTGTGAATGGTTAGAACAGAGTAGGTTTCAGCACCATGGACAGCACCGCAGAACCGACACTGTTCAAGGTTCTCTTAAATCACAGAGCCGTGATAACTGTGATAACAGGCAAAGTTATAACTCTGCCTGTCCAATTAAGTAACCTTTGAATTATTCCATAAATTAATATTTCTGAAATAGTGCTGGAATGATCACAGGGACAACAGTGACAACTCATTTTCCTACATAACACTAATTCAAGTGGTTCCAAAGTCATTATACTCTGAAGGACTAATGTAATAAGAAAAATTTAACTGCAGTGAATGGTGATATTAATAATGTATTCATGTGAGACAGAGAGTAGAGCACAGTGGCCAGAGCTGAGGAAGGTAAGAGGGAGAAAGTGATAGCTGTGAAGAAACAAGGTCGTCAGCATTCCCTCCTGCCTTACTAGTCATTTCATTATCTCATCCCTCTCTCTTCCTCTTTAAAGTAGGAAAAGCGGGAGAGGCTATTGACCCCTCTCTGTGTTCGTGGCAGGCAGCAGGACAAATGAAGTTTCCCCTCAGACCCCCTCCGTATTAATATCATAATTATCCCCACCTCTGTGCCCCCGCCGGCCAACGCAAACTCCACTGTCTGATTTGATGGAGAGGCGCAAGCAGGGAATTACATTCGATTAGCACTAAACAAGAGAAGGGGACACGGAGCAATAGAATCAATCAGTGCCACCAGGACCAGCAAGATCATCTGTGTGTGCGTGTGTTATGACAGCTTGTGGTTGGAAAACTGCATACTGTTAAAATCAGAGAGGTGTGCCTTTAAGTATCTGGTTATGCAGACTCAAGCTGTAACTGACAGCAGTAAAAGACATGATACAGACTGTTATGAGGTTTATGATCACTTGGGAACGTTTTTGTGGGCAGTGTTGAAAATATACCATGGTATGACACTGAGCCCCATTTTTACCAAATCCTCTGAAATGGGAACTTTTTTTTTTGAGTGACAAACCACACAGTCTGCTCTGGGCAGCTCTCTGTCTCAGCAGCAATTTGGATTCATTGTTTGCAACCCCAGATAACTGCGGTGGTACTTTTCTTCGGTCTCAGCCATTTGCGGGGATGGGCCAGACATTTTAAAGTGGTCTAATGCCATGGAGAGGTGGAGGTAGCGTGGCGGGATGAACAGATTGAGAGTGAGAGGTGAAAAGAACAAAAGAAAACGAATGGAGTGAGAGAGGACCCCCCTCGCAGGTCTTCATTCCTGTCCCCTGTCTCATTACCCAGGCTTTGACTCAATAAAGAGTGGCTAAAGAGTGGATAAAGAGGCACACACCCACAGGCTAACCCCCCTCCCTAAAACACCTTTCACCAACCTCACTCTATCATTCTTGCTTCTTGCTTTCTGGCTTTCTTGCACTGTCACACACATATCCAAAAATACACACATATACACACTGTCCCCTTTCTCTCTATTCTCCTGTATGTTTTTTTTTTTGCTTCAAATCTTTAAATCTATCTTTCTCTCCAGCTCTCCTTTCAGTGTTTTTTTAGCCTAACTTTTTAAAAGTTGTGTCCATCTCACTCGCTCTCTCATTCACAGTCTGTCTCTACCCTCTCTGTCCTCTGTGTTCCCTCCCTGTCGGTGCTGTGTAATAGGAGTTATTTTCATCCCTGTCTCTCCGTGACTGTGGCCGCTGGATGGCTGAATATTTACATTTTTCACTCACTGGTGACCTTTCCCTGTTGCCGCTCTGGGAGCTCCAGTCTCCTTGCTGCTCTGCTGTTGACAGACTATTGCCTGCAAATCTCATATGGACATAGCAAATGGTACACAGGGAGTCAGGGACAGAGGGTTCAGAGACTGGAGAAAGGTGGAAAAGACAGAGAGAGAATAAGAGAGAGACTGTAACCAGGGCTGACTGTCAGTTGTCTAACTGAAAATGGTTTGAAAAGACAGAGGTGCTGAAGGTCTATCTGCATCTGCAGAGATACGGACTGAAGTGGTGTAATCTTTTACCTCTGCTGTCATCGTGATTGTAGTGCCCTGTCAGCACAGATGGTCTGCAATAAACTGCCCGAAAAGAGATGTAAATCTGGGGCTCTAGGAAAGCTCAGAGCAAAAAAAAAAATGCTTGGAAATAAATGTTTTTTGTTGGGCAGCAGAGGTACTTTCTTTTGAATGAGTGGATATGTTTGCTGCACACGAGGGCCTTGTGAGTCATGCAAGGAGATCTGCTGAGAGAGGGACAAGTGAGGGCCAAGGATTCAGCTAAACAGTTGTTCTTAGATGATGCTCTGCACTGCAACGTGAAAGAAAAGTTGAGTCAGTGAACTCCTCAAAGTTTGATGAGCGTATTTTTGCTTGTATCTTGAAAGAGGTAGAGAGGGAGGGAAAATGAAGGCTGTAGTTTTTAAGAGAGAGTGACCCTGTGTGGCCCCAGGTCTCTGTGTTAATCTCTCTCTGTGCAGTGTTCATGTTTCTGAATGTCTGCATGTGTCCTTGTGTTATTATATTTATGTCAAGTGTGGCTTTGGCCTGACTCTAACTAGAGCTGTGGTTGTATTTCATCCCCTACTTGTGCGTGGTTGTATTTCATCCCCTACTTGTGCTCCTTTGGGCCTGAATTCAACTTAGGGCTAGGTTGACATTTTTTAAGTCTGTCCCACATGCCCATATGTAAGTTGAAAGAGTTAACATTCGCTGCAAATGTTCTTCTTCTTTATGCTGGCAATTCCAGCATAAGTTATGTTAGACAACATCCACAGTCCTTCTATGCTAAAATGTATTTTTAAGTTCAGCTGAAGCTATTGTGATGATTCAGCAGTCTGAATTTGTCAAATCAAGTGGGTATCTTCCAAGTTTACAGTCTTCAGTCTGAAATTCTCTCTTTGTGTTACTATCCCTACACTGCAGCTCAGCAAGTAAACACTGAAAGAACAAAGGTAGAATTTCAGGCCAGAAAGACTATAACTGAATCAATTGAATGACTGAAGTTTGAAATGCATTTTTGCATATAACAAGAACTGTGGATTTGTCCACCATCACTTACACAGAAATGGTTTTAGGAGGAGATATTCTCTTGGCCAGTATGGACAAGAGGAATGATTACAGCAGCCAGAAACTATTTCAATGACCATTTTTTTCTTGTCAGTATTGTATTAAGATAGACTTAGAAAAAATGTGAACCTATCCTTTAAAGGAGCTTCTAATACCACCACAAAATGACTCCAGAAAATCAACACAAGATTTCCCCGACAGTTTGCAAGTGGAAGCAGACCAAAGATTATATATATATATAACAAGCAGTATAAGACCTTCCTCTGATAATTCCTCAAGTTTGAACATATACCACTGTGTCTTGTTATTTCCAGAATCAGAACGATGCACTCAATATACAATTATTTCATTGCTTTATTCTCTTTCATTATATAGATTAATAATACACTGCATCTATAATCATTTGGAAAATACATGTAAGTAAAAATAACCTGAATGTCTGCTGACTGAACTCAGAAGAGAGAAGAAGAGGCAGGCTTTTTGTCTGCTGGTGCTGTTATTACTGACTGGGACACACACAGTGCCAACAGACAGAGCGAAAGAGATATAAGCAGTTGTTGTTTGAAAGCTTTTGTTTGCTGTGGGAACACTCTAATTATTTTGATTAGTATTTAAGCATTGTTGAGGCCAGTTTTCCCCTTTTGTCTTTTCCCGACTGGTCTGCTCTCCTCTTTTTGCAAACAGACATTGTCAGTGGGGTTGGTTAGACTACAAATGAATTTGTCTCCTGGGTCAATTCAATTCAGCAGGGATGTTGTGACAATTCTTCTCTTCAGAAACACAGAACCTAGTTGCAGGATTTTAGCCAAAAGTATATTTATCCCAAGATAGACAGATAGACAGACAGACAGATAGATAGATAGATACATAGATAGATAGATAGATAGACAGACAGATAAAAATAGCAGCTGCTCCACACACCCCTATTCTATGTGTGTGCTTTATGCTCCCTTAAAATTGTGTGTGTGAATGGTTGTACGTATCAGGCACCTTCCAACAATAATGGCTGCCATGCTAAACGAGAAAGATGAGATGTATTGGGGAGGTGATCAAAGGACTACTATTTACAACCACTCTCAGCCTGCGGACTTGACGACCCACTGTAAGCACACTATACTGTACAGGGAATGTCTTCCATCATGCTTTTACTGCCCATCACTGCAGCTGTTAGACAGGGGAGATGGCAAAGCTTTTAGCAGACTGAGATACCGCCCTCGTGCTGGACGGCGTGTATGGGCAATGCCATCAGAAAAGAGAATGACTGGGAAAGATAAGGGAAATGGAGGCTGGGGAGAGAAAAGAGAAGAGAGAGAGGGAGGTAGCGGGGGGATAGGTTGATGTCTGCCTGCTGGCTGTCAAAGGGAAATGCTTCGGTTAAATGGAAACTGATATCATGCAACTCATTCTAGTTCTTGTGGATAGGCTGGGAGAGTTTGAGAGTGAAATGAAAGTGTGGTAAACTGTAGAGGAGGAGAAGAGGAGTTCTTACCTGGAGCAGCCAGTAGCACCTACGGTGGAAGGTGGGGATGATGGAGGAGTGTACGTAGCAGCCATACAAACACTGGAAGGAAGGGAGACGATAGAGGAAGAGAGAAAGAGGGACAGAAAGAAAGGACATTACACTACAGTAAAATACAGATAATAGGATGACCTCTCTGCTGACCATGACAGCTGTGACCTTTGAACCCTTGACCTCTTCCCTCCTTACGGCAACTCCCACATGGACCTGCTGGCAGATGGTCACACTATTGTTCTCAGAAACAAAGCTTGAAGGAAAAAATGGATGGGGTTAACCGGTGAACACCTCAGCGCCGTCCCAGCATCGCCATATGACTCTTTCCTTCCTTTCCTTCCCTCTCTTCCACCCTTATCCTATCCTGCGTGGAGAGAACCCCTGACAGAATTATTCAGGTGCTCCTTTCTCCACCCCACTCCCCACCATCACCCCACGGGGCACCCCGGCACATAACTAAAGCACAGTGTTATTAATATCCTTATCGTAAACAGATAATACTGTGCCTCGGGGCTCGTTACAGTGGGGAGAGCTAGGTAGGGCTGATGACGCCTCACGCTATTGGGCAGATGGGCCAGGAAACATTTTTCAACAGCCAGGCAAATGCAGTGAAGCATCGTGCAGGAAGGAACGGCAACACTCATCCTCCTCCAGTTCACTCTACTCCTCAATCCTTCTCTGGGAGACCCACAGCCCTGGCTCGCAGGGGACCCAGAAGGATGGCTAGCCTGCTTTTGCTTGTTTACAACAAGCGTCTACAGCACTTTATTCCCCAACTCTCACCAGTTAGGAAACAGGCTGAGATTTTGAGCGAATATTTGTGAAAGGTGAGGGTGGGGTGGATTGCAGGATGCTTGGTTCTTACAGGAATAAATCAAACAAGCAGGTCTGGAGGGTTGAGCTTCACTCCAATCCGCTTTGGTATAACTGTTTGTTTAGAAATCAGGAGAAATCACAGCTAAGGGTGATACATACACTGTTAGTCAGAGTGCAGACATGCTCACACATACACTGACACAGCTTCATTATTCAGTAGTTGCGTGTTCAATAAGTTAAGACGGGTTTCCTCGGGCGCTGTAGATGTGAATGGGTAGGCGGTAGGGAAGGGGGCAGGAGTCGGGGAAGGGAAGATGGAGGGTGGGTGGTGGGGCATGGGGACATCGGGCTCCTTGGAGGACCATGTGATAAATCGGTGCCTTGAAGTGTGTTATGTGCTCGTCTTGTTTAACTAAAACCTAGTTAAAAAGAGCAGGGCCTGCAGACGAAGTCAGTCTGTATAAACACTCATTTGCCAACATCAAACCGTCTGATTAATTATACCAGAGTACCACTGCACAGCTCCACAGACTGGGCACATGGTGAGAGACACTACAAAGCTAAAAAAAAAAAAAAAAATGCACAAACACACTGTGTGTTCAACACATTCACACATTCAGACATCCTATGACCAATTCACAAACAACAAAAGTCGCATCAACCTCGACTTTTTCTCCAGGTGTTCCATTGTTCGAGTTACATCTATTGTGAACTGATTTCAATGCTACCAAACTCTGCGTGTGAGAGCTGGAGATAGTGAAGGCACGCAGACTTCCTCCCGTCCTTATTTTTTGCTGTACTCTCATCCATTACAGCTGTCTGAAATAGGATGTATGCCTCCTCCCACTCCCATAGCTCTGCCATCCATTACTCCACGCTGGCAACAGACAGACACTTCCTCCCACTCCCACAGTGCATCGAACATCACATTACTACAGTGAGCCACAACTGCTAGCAGCTCACACATTTCTGCTGCGCAGTTTTGTAAGTATTTATGTCATAAACTGTACTTTGTGCTCTTTTCAGGAATCAAGCAGCTGTGATGCAATAAGGCATTAAAATGTTTATGCATTTCACTACATTCATGTGTTGCAATACTTTTGTGAAAGGTGCTTACAAACAGAAATGCCACTATTCTGTCTATTCTTTATTTGACTTTAAAGTTCAACACAGTTCAACAACAGTGATACAGCGTAACTCCACATTCATTTTCACTGCACACAGAAAATGGCAGACTTTTTAATGCTACATGTGTGCTTAATAAACTTGCTGTCTTGTTAATTCTGATTACAGAGAGTTTATTGATATATCATGGTTAATACTACTTTAGCCTAAAGCGCTTGGCCCACTGAGAGCAGGCTGTGGTATGGCTGTGTGCAGTTGGATGAGGCTATGGCAGGATTGACAGGTGGGCCAGTGCAACAGGCCTATGTGACTAGGGCGACTGGGGAGTGAATAAATTAGCCCCCAGGCTGCTTTGCTCTCCCTCTGTTTACTCCATTTCTCAACCACACAAAGCAGCGTGCCAGACAAACAAGCAGCTTAAAGCATAACACAACTGTTGCACCTGTCAGTGCCGATATACAGTAGGCATCAAACACATTTGCACACACGAAAGCTTGTGCTCCCTCACCCTCCCACCACACTCCCACCCACTCACTCACACACACAGAATTAGACAATGAGTTCTTAAGCACAAAACTACACCCACTCATAAACACAGAAATATTCACAGAAACACAGACACTTACTGTTACACTCACGCACACACCCGTATGCACACATAAACAGACAATCACAATAGACCAAGATAAAAAGGCCAGCCAAGATACTTTTGAGAGCACAAGCACGCCCACATATACAAAGCTCATCATACTCGAGCGCTTATCAGTAATTCAAGACGCATATCAGTTACTGGTGTTTCTGCTGCTCTCTGCATGCTGAGCGTCTGGGTGACAAAGTGACGGCAGCAGAACCATTATTTGCTGTCTTTGGGCTGTGACAGATGACAGCACATCACAGGGCAAGCAATTAAACCATAATTATACACACATACACACATATCCCCTCATAAAAAGTGCAGTTTCCCAGTGTGTAATTTTGAAGAGCGCACTGACAAATACATAGGTGTGCATATGCACACACACATTCACACGTGTGAATGCATTATTGGTCTCCTGTTGTGTTGGGGGTGCAAATGAGACACAATAGAACAATGATACATAGTTTATAGAAGTATTCACAAGCAGCGTGTCCATAATGTATTCATGCGCTGTCACTGCAGACAGCAGGAAAAAGAGTTACAGCGACGTGTGTCCTCCAAAGTCAGACACTGATGCAGCAAATTCATTTGGTGTTGTCACTCAAGCAAGCGGCCAAGGCGATGAAACTCTGCCTTGGCCCAATGAGAGGGTATTATTGCCTGGCCTGAACACGCCCCCCCCTTGGGGTGTTAAAGCGGTCCTGAGCGGAGCAGGATCGCAGTTCACACAGGGCAAGCAGGCCAGACAGCCCAGTGATAAACAGTTCGGCCTAAATAAAGCCTTCAGATATAAAGGCAGGGCCACCACCGGTTACCTGTCCTGCCTCTGGAGGCCACTGCTGCCCCTGGCCTGCCTGTTACCCTGGCGACACCTCGCTTACATTCATCCATCATGGCTGACAGGTGTCAGGCACAGCTAGAGATGGGCTAGTAAAATGCAAAGTCTGTGAAGGCAAAACTGGCACTGGTTATATGGAGACTGAGAGAGGGGGGGACTCTCTCATTAGACCATAATGATGTGTGAAGACAGTCCTAATCAGAGCGTGGCACCTTATTTATGTTGGCAATTTGCTGTTTTCCTGCAGTGATGCAAACATCTTACTGTCAGAGGCTGCCACACATTTGTCTGTCAGTCCAACTCGGAAGAACAAACCTGCGCGCGCACACACACACACACACACACACACACACACACACGCACAGACGCACACACAGATATATGTGCATGCGCAGAGCTGGTAAAAAGTCTTTCTTATTCCCATGTGTCCAGTGCCCAGTATCAATCTATCATCTACCCAGCCAACTCTTTCAAGGATAGTTTTACCATTGACTCATGTATGATTCGTGTGTCCTCTAATGTTTCCTTAGCCAACATTTGTTCGCACACATTATCACTCTGCAAACGAATAATCTACAGTCGGATCTCATATAACATTTTTCATCTCTCAGTGTATTGAGTGAGTGCTTCGCACTATTATACAGTTGTTGACATGGACATCCACCTGGTAAAGTCACTTCTGGCTCACTGCTTCATTAGAGGGAATGTATCATTTTGTGTGTGTGTACTTCTGTGTGTGTGCATGTTTGCATATGTCTGTTCACAAGGATGCCTGGGGCAGGTGATTCAGCCTGGGGCACAGCAGCATAAATAGAGCTCACGCAGCAGCCAATCAGGCAGTACTATCAAACCCCATCCGTGGAGGGAACGCAAAATCCATACTCAATAGAGATTCATGGACCATGCAAGATTCAAGCTACCTTGGCCATTGACAGCATTCATGATGACTATTGATCAACCAACGATTTCTGGCTCTATACAGACGTGATTAGATGACTTACGGCTGAAAAGTGCCACTTCCAGTTTGGAGGATGAGCTCATTTTCGACTGATACCGTAATGCTCTGCATTTCACCTGCTGTCTTTACAGTCAACCGCTCTGCTCTGCTCTCTTCCAATCGTTCGACGGGAATCAAATTATCTGTAGTGTCTGGTAGGATGGCACCATGCCCAGAATGCCCATAATATACAGTATCTCACTTGCATTTAGGATGTACAGCTCCTGTATGTTACTGGCACAATGGCTGTGACTTTTATCCCAGCTACTGCTTTCTCTATTGAGATTCTTCTCCTTCTCTATACCCCTTTAAATAAGCCGCTACTTGTAAAGTTGTAACAGCATCATTCTTCAGTGCATCTGAAGACTTAAGCAACGGTTGATGAGACATTATACATAATAAATCAAAAGAGGCTTAGATTTATCTCTCTGGTCTTCTCCGTTGGACCAGCTGCAGCCTCTAAATCAGTCAAAACTGAGCGGGCTAGAAAATGAATTGGCAGGCTGCACCAAAGCTGAAGGAGAAAATGAAAAACAAACCAAAATTCCTCAACAAAGCAAAACAAATGATGCTCTGGAAAGATGCATGTGTTATGGAAATGACCAGTTCTAAAAATAGCATACCCATTGTAAAATAAACACAAACAGTTGATAAACAGGCCCTGAAGAGGAGAATTAATTAGCCACGCTGGACGCGTAAACACAGCTATACATCAAGTTCAAGAGGAAAACAATAACAGGACTGAGGCAGTTAGAGAGAAACCCCTGACCGCCTGGCATATCGAAAGCCCTGACTCTCTCTGGTCTCATTCCTGAAGCTAAGGAAGACGAGAACAAATTCAAGACAAAAGAGAGGAAAAGCACTTTAGGGTGGAGAACTGTGGTGATGAAGTTGGGTATAGGAGTTGGGCAAAGGGAGAAATGAGAGTGGAATGAGAGACGGAGGACAGAGAAGAAGAATAGAGACGGAAAGATAGATGAGGGGATGTGGGGTTTACAGCCGCGGTTTTGCACGTGCCAGAGGAAGCTCATGCACACGCCCATGCACGTCTGTCTCCCTGACTGAAGACACGGTGTCTGTTGATGCTAATGCTAGCCAGCTGGGCTCATGGCCAAAGGCATTAAGTGGAATCGAATTCCACCAAACTAGCTTTAATCAGCAGGTTTTTAAGGTTAGAATTACTCTCCCTCTCCTCCAGCCCGCTGGCCAAGGTTAAAGCAGACACAGGCAGGGGCTGGGCTCAGCTAATGGGATGGAAGGGTGGCATGGGGCCTACGGCATGCCACCATACACCAACACACACACCGATACACAAAGGTGCAATTCACCCATAAGCACAAACTCAGCTAAGTACTTTAGCGTATGCCAAGTCACACCAGCAAATAACAATAACGCACATACACCTTAAGAAACAGAAATACAGTTTTACATGTGTGCAACTGTACGTGTGCAAGACAAACTCAAGTATACAAATATACATAAGGCGCGCAACCATTAGCGCACTGGCACACGGTGACACAAGCTGCATAGCAGGTTCAGGTCATCATCAAAACACATCATTATTAAAAAAAGATCTGACAGTAACAGACGAATGTGTCCATACTACTGTGTCATACTTTTTATATCACATGTACAGTTTTGCCTTTAGTTAATGGATTTCTTGACATCAGAAGCTATAAATAGCCAGCCTAGGTGAAGAGCAAAAAGATGGATGCAGGCCATAAATGTAAATGTATGGGCTTTATAGACTTAACTACCTGTGTCTGCATAAACAAATGAGACTGCTAATCATATATTCATGCATCCTATAATATTTCAGTTAACAGGACCCAGTGACAAATGGATATAGAGTATACTTACACATAAACAAATAGAATAAACAAACCTTGACCTGCTTATTGTTACAATAGCTACATTTGTTCTGAATGGAGCACTGCATAAAGGCCTATTCACTTAAAGTAAGCCATACAAGAATGTTGAAAACTTTAACACATAAACTGAGGCTACGAGTGAATATATCAGGCTGTTTTTTATATTTAACAAAGAGCCAGAAGAGCCCTCGCCTTGACCTCAGCCTACAACAGCAGTCAACACATTGATGCCTGTCAACAAAGGAAAGCTCAATAAACCTTGCAGCACTTCTGACAGCTTCTCAAAAGTCAAATTGTGTTTTTATAGTACCCACACTATGAGAGGCCTCAGCAGCAATGGTAGCAAATGTTCTCTTTCCACTTTGCCTCACTCAGGCTTTCATTTTTCTTATCTTTCTCCTCTCCTCAACTGACTTTGCTCGACACATAAGAAAGCGGTTTTACTTTGGAGATGTGCTGCAGATTAAATTAGCTCAAGTCAAGTCTCTGTTTTTGAAATACTAATAGTCTTGCAAATTTGTGTTTGAACTTGCTGGATCTTGATAAAGCAAAACAGCTCCAGTTAAAAGTCCATGTGAAGAGATCAGCAAATTATACTAACGTGAGGGATGACAGGTTACGAGTGGATGTTAAGTATATGTGTTAAAGGTAAAATGGCAAATGGAATCTAGTCATTATCTCTGTACACCACTTCCTTATCACCTAACCTTTGAGCTGACCTCTAGATTTCCTGTCTAGAACAGACATGTAAAAAATGTCTTGCAGCAAAAAGAGTAATGGGCATCTGTTTGCATTACGAGCCTGGGGCTATCAACCACGACAGCCACTCCATTCCATTAAAAGATGGAGTAATGGATACAGCAATCATCTTATCGTGCCACGCTTTCAAGACTGGAGGTCAGAGGTTAGGTTTTTAGCTGTCATTTTTGGTGGGTGGTAAACAACTGGGTCAAAGAAGACCTTCCCGTACAGCGTGTCTCCACCGTGCTTAGTCAAACTCAAATGCATGTGCTGAATGAGAATGGCCAAAGCAATATCAACAGAGAACATGGACATGAATTCAACTGGATTCAAACAGGGACATAGGAGGCAGAGAGAAACACAGGTACAGATGAGGTTACAGTATGTACTGGGCAAGCAGTAAAAAACTTCCTCAAGAAAAAAAAAATGATCAGGTTTTAGTATTGTTTTCCTGACATTGTCCTCAAAGGCTGAGCTCCTAACCAGCCCTCGAGGCATGTCCCGAATTTAAATTTAAAATAATTAATTAATAAATGCATCACATGGTGAGACCGCTGCTGCTTAATAAACATAAATGGCATTGTTTGAGTCTGTATGACCGCCCATTAACCTTCCCTTGTGTTAGCTGAGGTAAGGATAAAAGTGCCACTGTGTGGAAAAGGGGAGCACGTCCTCTGCATTAATGAGAGCAAACCATCCAACCTACAGTTTCCCCCTAAAATACACACACGCGCACGGCGGGGACCTGCTGAAGATGACATCACAGGCTCAGCCTCCCTGCTGTGGGTTATGCCAGGCAGACATGCTGGCTAATTGTAAGAGAGAGCCCAGATTTGTAATGCTCCACAGTTCTGTTAGGGCTGATTAGCGGAGGCTCACGGCTTCTCCCCCTGCCGTGATCTATAGGCACTCCAAATTTCCAATATCTCCGGTGTGAGCAAGGAAGAGCTGAGAGAGACTGTAAATCATGACCAAGTCCTACTGAGCAGAGGAGAGAAAAAAAGGATGGATGGATGGAATCGGAGAGAGAGAGAGAGTGAGCAACACGGAGAGACATTTGGCTCATGTGTGGAAACATGAAGGGGGAGAGGAATGGAGAAAATTATTGAGGGAACGAGGTGATGGGAGAGGGAGTAGAGCACATATAGAGGAGAGAGGAGCACACATCAGGGAGACATGAGAGAGTTGGGGAGGAGAGAAGAGAGGAGAGGAAAGGAGATATGATTACCAAGGAAACAGCGAGAAAAAAAATTCCCGCTGGGGAGAAAGAGACAGAGAGTGTGGAGCAGACAAAGAGGAGAAAGAGCATGGGGGGGAGAAAGGGAGTGGGAGGACAGAGAGACACAGAGAGAGAGACAGAGAGAGGAGAGGATAGAATGAATGCTAACAGGGAGCCCAAACCCAGTACTGAGGCTTTATCCTTCACAGGCGGAGGAGCAACAATCGCAAACACATTTTCTCTCGCCCTGGCCCTAAGAGAGATAAAAAAGCAATTTGTATTCTATTCCTATTCAGCGTCGCTTGGCCTGTTTCTCTGCCTGCATATTTGTAAACACAGCTTTGTCAGAGCAGCTTAATCTTCCCAACACAAACACAGACTACAGGAAGGAGGGGCGAGAAAGGGTGAGGGGGGGTGAGGAGGGAAGAGCAATGATGAGGGGAGAGGAGGGTAAAGGACGAGCGAGTAGGAAAAAAGAAGGGTGAGGAAGGGTAAAAGGGTGAGGACGGGAGGGGAAGTTTGTGGAGCAATGGAGGGTCACACAAGAAGCCGGGCAGGGCATCAAGGATCAGAACTCGTTTCCGTCTGTGCTGCCACGGGATGCCCCGGTGTCAAACTCTGAGAGTCCGACCACTGTGTGACGTACAAACACACACACGCACACACACACACACACACACACACACACACACGATTGGTTGACCCATTCCCCCTGTCGTCATCTCTACCCACTGGCCTAAAGTCCAACAAGCCGAATTACTGACAGAAGCAAAAGAGCAAGCGTTCCTCATCATATGGCCTGGATGTGACAGATGGAAGAGGCGGGCCCTTGTGCTTCCTTAACTGTCACCATGCCTCTATTTAGTGCTTATGCTGCACATTTAGTCTATCACGGAGCTCAAAGGTACGCAATTCCAGGATCCAGGGGAACCAAAGTCCACATCCTTTACAGGCCAAATCACACAGTCATGTGGAAGGACAAACACATCAGTGCAACTGACTATACATTAAAGCAGAGAGACCGAAATAGAGAGAGGGAGAGTGAGAAAGAGAGGGGACTTGGAAGTGGCGATCGTCTGGGTGCACATTCGCTCACAGAGGCGTGAAATTAGGCAGAGCGACACCTGCCAATACGCATTGCATTAAAGCGTACTAGGTTCACCCCACTCTTCGGCCTTCCATATCGCTCTGTATCTTTCTCTCATTCTCCCTCATTCGATTTCGCCATACTCTGAGATCTCTTTATTATGGCCCACAGTGCCCAATTAAAGACTGATAGCTGCCCCATCCACTTCCCCACACTGTAGGGAAGATGGTGCTCCACTTTAGAGCGTGGCAACAACCTTCATCAGCTTCTGTGGACTTCGCTTCTGTCCCCATTCTCCTCACCCCTCCTCAGCCAGAACCCAGCACACCCAATTTCGACAGCAAGGCTCAGCAGGATTGGCAACAGGATTAGCAGGATTGAGAACAATGACAGCAATGACATCGATCATGGAAAGACAGAAACAACAGCAAGCTCACCCAGACTGTATATTCTGTTTCCAATGTCATATCCTGTGTGCAGAGCTGTGACTTCAGCAACATATCAACCAACTGAATTAAATAGAATAAAAATAATAAACCTGGCTGTGGAGCTGAGTCCCAGTTAAAACACATACCCTTGAGTTCGGGCCTATCAGGGCTTATAAAAGGTCAACAGCATCACAATGAAAACAAAAGTGTGTTTTGCAGAACCAGTGAGGCACATATAGTATTGACAAAATGTAGCTGGAGTGTCAAGCTAACTTTATTCCTTATTTGCTGCTGCCATGGTTTCAACAAGTGCTGACCCAAGACAACATGTCCTTCATGGAGTATTAATGTCTATTCTCCACTGTAGATGAGCATATAGTCAAGAAACTTTGCCAACGCTCATACATCTGGACTGTACGTGTATGGGGAGACAGAGAGCCCTGCAAACAGACACAAAGCCAAACACACAAAAGACAGATTTGGAGAGACGGGGAGTGTCACAAACAGACAGAGAGACAAGCAAAGAAAGACAGGGAGAACCGCAGACACACAGCAGGCAGATGGAGGAGCCTGAGAGCCCCGGGCAGCCCTGTGATGAAGACAGTGGGGAACGCAACTGAAGGAGTCCATGTTATGTTCAGATTGTGATGAGGAGGAGAAGGAAGGGGTGGTTGGTTATGGGGGTGGGGTAGGAAGACAAGAGAGAGGGAGTCAGAGAGAAAGAGAGAGAAGCAGAGGGAAAAATCAGCCAGTGAGCCAAAAAGAGGGAAAGGAAAGCAAATGAAAAGTGACACTTTAATTCAGAGGGCTTCTTCTGCCTGAGTTATTATGAGATGTTTGTAAGCTGGCTTGTTCATGCATCTCCCCTGGCCTCGTGCCTGGCTCCCTCTCACTGAGGAGACCTGTGGCGCTAACCTGTCTTTATCTGAGCTGCACAGCAGGGGACAGCACTCTGCCACCATCCTCCGCTTTGATCCTCCCACTTCCACCATGGCTGCCTCGCTGACTTTTCCCCCCCTCTTCCTCCCTCCCTTATTCCCTCCTCCACCATCGCTCATATGCAAAATGTCTCTCTGTGTCCTGTTGCTGCTTTGATATGACCAAAGTCCTCCATACTCTCTCCACTCTTAATTAATTGCTATTACTCTAATCTGGGAGGCGAAGGTTAGGTTTGGCTTCACAGAAACACTTCTGGACACAGCAGAGCACTAGTGCTACATATAAAGATAACCACTGAGAGGACAGGGAAACGGAAAATACATTAAATAGAGTGTGCATGAGAAAGAGATGCACACATAAATAGAGACATAGCAAGAGAAAGAGAGAATGAGAGGCCCAGAAACAAACACAAAGAAAAATGGGACTGAGACTGAAATGATTTGACATTCTGGCTGGGCAAAGCTTGGTGTTTGAAGATGGGAGCCTGACCGGGGTATGTGATTTCTACTGTAGGAGAAGGAAGGCCATGAGGGCTGTTTTGGGTTGGGGCAGCAGCTAGGGAGCAGACAGATAAAGGAGACAGACAGATAAAGGAGGCAGACAAATAGAGGAAGGGAATTATAGGCGCACACAGATACATGGGCTAAAACGTACCTGAAGTACCAGACAGGTACAATCTGGCAGCCGAAACAGACAAGGATGGAGGAGGGGGGGGGAAGGGGCCTGAGTGTAGCAAATTCAATCAGGCAGAGAGATGCGCGCACACACACATACAAATACAAGTACAGCCAGACAGACAAGAACATGGATAGATGCACTGTATGAATACACAAAGGGGGTGTGATGAGAAATGTAACAGTGAAGCAGAAAAGGAAAAAGGACCCAGAGCAAAGTCAAAGTGAGAATGAGAAGGAGAGAGGGAGAGAGAGAGACAGAGACAGACACAGAGATGGTGGTGGGGGGGTAGTAAGTTGGAGTGCCGACAGGTCTCCAGAGGTTGTAATATATAGCATCGTTTCAATCTCTCAACAGCAACTACAGCCCTCCTTTTTCATATCCTTCCACAGTCTGAGGACAGAGAGATACTTCTGTCCTTCAGAGCCAAATCGGCATTCAAGATGATATAATGTGCTCATTTTTTGACATTATATCCCCAAATCTGGATGGTTATTTGTGGCTGGATGTGCTCTCTGTCCCCATTTTCTCTGGAAATCTCAAGGTTACTAATGGTAAAGGATGGATATAAAATGCCAACGTCAAATGCGTTTCTATGTTTGTCTTGTACTGTTTCCCCTCTCCCAGAGAGGTTCGAGACCAATGGTTGATTTATCTGCTGCATGCGCCATTAATCCTGGGACCATGCATGCCTCCGTTGAATAATTGATCTCTGTGCTACTGTAACTAAATCCGTCAAAACAATGACACCCCACCTCCTTTCCTATCCCTTCACTTCCTCTTCACTTCTCTCCTCACCACCACACTCCCATACTTTGATAATACTCAAGTTGTTCCAAAAAAATAAATCTAGTGGAGTGTTTTCACAGTTTTCTGCCCAGTACAGCTGGGGAAGTGAACAGTTAGGGTTAGTTGGAGTGGTGTTTTATGTGTGTGACACTGTTGTTCGACCACCAGAGGGAGTTTCCCCCTGACTGTGTGTATATAAGGATCTAGAGTGGAAGCCCGGCCACTTGCCCAAATACACAAAACAAAATATAAAGATGCAGCTGACAGGGTAATCTGACAATGCCAACACCTCCACTCTAGAGTCCTGGCAGCCAAGTGAATCGGGGCTGAGAGAAGCAGTGACCTCCTAAGGTGATCAGCTCTCAGCTCTCTGTCTAGACCTCAACAAACAGCTGCTCGGTCTGGAGCAGAAGGGGAACAATGACCCTTAATTTATGTCCACACCCCCTTCCTCCCCCTCCTTCTGCCTGTCTCTTTGACTTGTTTTTGCATACTGCATTTAAAGTAATAAGTACAGTATCTCCTTGAATGCCACAGAGCTATAAATCAGAGGAAAATAGACCTGTCATCTTAGTAAACAATGCATGGGACCAGTTATCATTAAAAACAAAAGAGTTCTGGAGGAGGCCTAGTCATGCATACGGATGAGGACAGGACCAATCTACCAATCTCCTTGGCTCGCCCTAAGCTTCTGGCCGACACTGGAAGTACACATACGCATATGCACATGCACAAACACGCACCTGAGCACACAGAGGGAGGGCGTACAAAAATGGCTTCATTTTCTAATTTTAAGATGTCTAATGTTATCTTTACTTCTCATATACAGCCATTACAGAGACTATTTCGGATGAAGCTTTTGCACAAAACAAAATGTAGAGTTGTGTTTACGGATGTCTGTATGTCAAAGAGATTATTAAAAAGAAATTGCAAGAGAGCTGTGTCTACAATCTACACCACAAGAATACATTTACTGTTGAAAGGCAAAAAGAGCATTGCATTTGCCTTTGACTTTTCATAGTAAAATACAGTGTGCAGCTTTGCAAGAGAATTGGATCTTGAAGATGCTGAAAGATGTTGATTTCCTCAGACCTCAATGCACGGATAACAGCTTCACAAATAACAGTTTGATTATGATATTTACGCTGTGTAATGACTTCTCATGACAAATAGCGTACGATCACGGAGTCATTCAATCATAACATGTTGGTCGAAGTGACATTACTAAGATTTAGGTCAGCGCTCGAAAATGAGCTCCGGATTCGATTGCAGAGACGACATTGTTCAATGTCACGACAGTGCCATGAAAATTTTGCATCATTTGTTATGTAGTGCCATCAATGTTTATGACAGCCAATCCATCGTCAAGTAAGCTGTGTGTCAACCTTTATGCCAGCTTTATGACACACAGATCGCAAGAAATGTTAGCGAATGTCATCTCTGTGCTTCCAGGCGCCAGAGCACATGTGATGGACACAACACTCAGAGAGAAATTCACAGTCTTTAACACATGTTTGCAGAGCACAGTTCAAATACCCTCCATGTTAATCAGGCGTCAGTGTTCCTGTGCTCCTGTGTACGGTGGCAAGCGAATGGCTCTCGGCAGTGATTTGCTTGCAAAGCTGCATATCCTCCTTCCATAGCAGGGGCCCCTCAGGTGTAACTGAGTGGAGGTTCCTGGTGGCACTCTGCCCTCTCTCTGCCTAAATGAGATTGGGCTGGAGTCCCGCTCATCTCTGTGTGCACACCTCCCCTTGCTTTTCCAAAGGGAGCACAGACACAGACACTGGAGTGAGATACAGAGGTCAGCAAGAGAGAGGCTGGAAAAAATAGACACAGATAGAGAGGGAGCGAGACAGAGAGACAGTGTCTGGTCTTTAATCAAGAGGCTTGGACTAACATTTACCCAGCTGCTGATTTCATGACCCACAATGAATACTGCAGCCAGTTTTAGATGATTCCTCCTCTAGCTGATGATGACAGTAATGGAGTCAGTCTCTTCCTAGAGCTAGAAGTTACTCTAAAGCTGCCACACTTTGAGAGCAATTGCTCCAACCCATTAGCTAAAACAAGGCATATCCCTGAGTGAAACCTGATGAGAATGAGAAGAAGATGGCCATACATCTGTGTGTACAGTACCTACAAACAGGCCTCCAGCACTAGTAGTACTGTACAGTAATAGGCTTCGGTGAGGCCTGTAAAGTGCTGCGACTGCATTTTTAGACTTGGTAGAATTGCAGTGCTACAGAGTTTGTAAAGGGGAATCTGGGAGGAGATGGGGGAAAAAAATCTGTACAAACTAGAATCTCTGTCTCAAGTCTTCTTTAAGCCTAATGCAGGTTGTTATCTGTCAGGAAGAGCTGAGAGATGCTCTCTTATCAACACACACACACACACTATAGGCACACACTGACTTAATTAAAGTTTCTTCTCCATTTGATGAACATGGTTGGGCTGTGTTGTCTGTCTCTGCCTTGTGATAAATTCATTCTGCCTGCAAGATATGAGCCAGTTGAGCTGTGCATGTCAGCCTCTGTCTGCAGCTGCTATCCTTCAGATACACTTGGTGACAGAGGGGTCCAGCACATCCTCTGTGGGCTACATGAGGACTGACATGTTCCAATGACTCCTCCCACCGCCAACCCCCCTCTTCCTCAAGAGGCCCCAATGCTCCTGCCCTGTCTCATTATGTGGGCGAAATGTTTGGGGGTCTCTCTGTGCCATCCTGTCGCACTGTCAGCAAGCATAATGCCTCTCAGTGGGCGCCCCAGCTATTGCGGCACACAGTTTGTTTCTGTGTGTGTGTCTATCAGCGTGTGGATGATTTTCTCATCCACAGAATTCCTTTCCTCTCCTGCTGGATTCTTTTCACATAGCTCAAAAACAAGGCAGGGAAGGGGGTGGCTATTATAGTCCAGAGGGTGCCCACACTAATGCATGACTCAAATGTCACTCAATTTTCAACTGGCCAGTGTAAATACAATACCTAGATTTGTCTATGTGTCGTTTCAATTTGTGCCCATAGCAGAGGGTAAAATTTAATTTAGCAAGGAGATTTACACAACCAGATGACAGTGGGGCGTTGGGGAGCGCTAGTGAGAGTTGCCATCCAGCCTGTAGATTAATAAAAGCCTGTGTCAAGATCTGCAGGATGACAAACAGCGAGAACCAGATGGCACAAAACTAAAGCAAAACAATCAACTTCTTGAAAAGGCTTAAATGACATTTAATATATTTACTGGCAAACATAAACATAAATTGACACCGGGAGGCTGAGGGGAGTGAATACAATATCTCTCATTGCTATTACTGGCATAAGCAATGACAGTGTGCACTAGATTGGTATGGTATATTGAATTTCATGTTCTTTGAAATGGAGTCTGAAATGTGAGATTTGTCTTATGCCTCTGCCGCTCACACCACAACCCCCCCAACTCATTCTCTCTCATTTGGAGACTGGCACATTCAGTTAACTAATGTGCAGTATATGGCAATGCTACACTATTACCCCATTCTCTCAACTGCCTGTCGAAAGGATGGAACATCAGATGTGATTTGGAGATGCTTTCTTCTTGTTTCCGTTTCACATCAGAAACGTACCTGCTGGGAAGATTTTCTCTCTATAAATTTCCCCTATCTGCCGCTGAAATGCTATTCATCTCATTACGGTTGACTGGGATCCTCATTACATTACAGACCGCGCACAAGCATGTGTGTGCATGTGTGTTTTCATGCATGTAAATAAAGACAAGCGATAATGAGCATAGAGAAAGTGAGCAAGAGAGCGATAGAGAGCAGCAAAGAGAATGAGAGAGGGAGGAGTGTGTTAATGAGTGTGAGATGTGCTGAGGTCGCTGTGTTTGTTCTGTAATAGTGTGTTGCCGCAGAGCTATGCCACCTCAGGTGGGTGATTAGCAGTAATTATATAATTACACGAAATGTGATAATAAACAGCACAGAGGGAATCAGCTCCATCATCTACTTTGCTACACCTCATATATACACATATACTCATTTTCTCATGTACAAACAAGTAAATATAAAAATATAGTTCTCGCTTTTTAACAAATAATACACTCCCTCTATTCACGTGCAGCCCTGCACCAACACAGAGAGACGGACAAACCCGTTCACACTCAGATAATTCCAACCTGATACAAAAAGTAATGGAACACTCACACTTGTCCTCCACTCGCACCTGTGAGTAAAAACCGATTTGCTCCCTGACACACAGTAACGGCCAATAAAACAAGTGCTGACTCGCTCCCAAAGGCAGCCGAGGGGAGCGGGGGGACAAATGAACACAAACTGGGAGTAAAAAGCTGCTCCCAGGAGGATTTTGCCTTTTCTGTAGTCCTCATGCTCCTTCCTGCTTGAGTGAGAAACACTATCTGAAAGAGGCCACAATTGTCCATCTCATCTGTGGGCCTGCTGCAAAAAGAAACAAGTGCTTAAAAAAAAAAAAAAGGGATGATGCATCCCTCAGTGCTATTGGAGAGGAACTGAAGTGGCCTTTTTATCCATAGGTTCACTAACAGTAAAAGCAAAATGTGTGTTTGTGTGTTTATATGTGGGCAATGGCCAAAAAGAGACAGACAGACAGACAGAAAAATTACAAACCATGAATGAGCCATCCAGATGATTTAGCGTTGGGATGAAACTCATAGTGACCATGAGTGGAGAACAACAGGCAAAAATGGGGGTGGATGGAGGGAAAAAGTGGATGGAGGAGGATGAGGGCAATGTCAGGATCCAGAGGAAAAATAGAGGATAGGGAGTGAGAAAACAGCATGGGGTGGAAGCAGGGGATAATTACTGCTAATAAAGCTTAATGGAATTCAGGCCTCACGTCAGGTGCAAGATGATCTGATTACTGCTGGGCGGCTGGGGGAAATTGGGAACTGATCCGTTAATCCCGCCATCCCCTTTTGTCTCTCATTCAGTGTGGGAATGCGTGTATGTGTGTGTTCAAAATATTGTAAAGTATGCAAAGTTAGTTTAAATCAGACTTGGAAAACTGATGCACAAAGCAAGTAATTTAAATATTTCAAATGCATAGTTCCAGTGTATATATTTCAATATAGAACTACAGACATCCACAGTGTAACTGCAAATCATATTAGATTCCATATTAGATTTTGTCCTATTATTCGACATAGAGTCCCACCAGTTAGTGAAATAGTCATGAAATTGAATCAATTGGATTTGGATATGTGGGCTTTTTTTGTGACTGTGACTGTCAGCACGACTATCTTTCATGCCTGCACCACTTTTCCTTGAGTGAATGAAACACTACATTTATGAACCTGGAGTTGCAAGGAGGGGGTTGAGGTCTATGGCAGGCATTCAACATGCAGGACTGTGACAACAGAATGCAAGGTTCATGTCCACTCTCTGGTTAAGTTTAGGCAACAAAAGCACTTTGGTTAAGGTCAGGAAAAGATCTTTTCAGTTTGTGAAAGAATACGTTTTTTATCAATAGGATGCACTTTGGTTAAGGTTAGGGAAAGATTGTGATTTCTGTTAAATGTTAATAAAAAAATTGCTCGTGAAATATTCAATTTAATCAACGGGATTTCTGTATGTTCGTAGACATTACTTTTCCAATTGAAGGTTGTGCTGAGCATCACAAAGAAAATCCATGCCCATGTACATAAATCCTATGGATTAATTTGGTGACTATTTACTAACGTGATACTGGGCTGTGTTATTAGTGTGTGTGCTGTTGACTTGAGTTGCAGGATGAGTTCTTTGACAGTCACTTGCTGTGACCTGTGGCATCCCTGATTTAGAGCACAGCCTATTATCCTCTCTGCTGTAGTTTGTGCATGTGAGTGCATGCGCCGTATACTGTACATCTGTGTGTGTTTACGTGCATGCTGTTTGAACTTTTCAACTGGCTCTCCTTCCCCAGGCCTCCCGCTGATGACTGCTGACCTTGGCTGAATATCACATTCTGGCGACACAGAGGTCAATGGAAAATGCTGCCTTTCCACAGTACAGTGTGGCACAGTGTGTATGTTCTGTGTCCATTAGGGTCTGGGTGAGGAAGAAAATGAGAAAGATAAAAGCAGATTTCTTCAGAATGAGTGACATATATTGAGTGTGATGTAATTGTGCCATATATATATATAGCAACTCTGCAGGGGTAAGGTGTTTGTGAGTGTGTGTTCACATCTCTGAAAGTTGATGAGTTGGGAGGTATATGAGTGTTTTGAGAGAGGGCACACACATACACGCACTCAGTAATCACTATGTGTATACGTATGCGGATGTGAGGGCGAACATCTTGTTATGTGAGTGCATACACTCGAAACAATCTCTTCCTCATCTACAAGAGACCATCTCCAGTCTGCCTCGACTTCTGTGATGTTTCCTGCTCTCATCTGGCTTCAGCCCGGCTGCTGCGGAGAAACTGTTTCAGCATAGTGAGCTGAGAAAGGAGCAGGCGTCATTAGCCTGGGTGGAGATGCCTTTCTCAGCCATCCTCTATCTCTCCATAGCACCTGCTCCGTCTCCAGATGAGATCAGGAAGGTGGGGCAGTGGAGGGCAAAGGAAGGGTGCAGCACAGGCATGCTCGAAGCGAGAAGAGAGGCAGATGAGGGCGTAGAAGAGAGATGGGAAGGAGGAGGGCTGTGCACGGAAGATATCAGCCCATGCCTTAAACTAGACTCGAGGCACTCGTTATCATGGTTTGATTTCTTGCTATGCTGCTCCACATACTCCGCTCATTGTAATGGCTGTTGGGTGTGAACATGGACGTGGCAGCAGCAAGTCAAAGGGATTAGCCATTTATAGAACGAAAGATGTTTATTTTAAAGTACTGGGCTTTTAGCATATTTATCAAAATGAACATCCAAGGCAACAGGGAAATAATATCAATCTAATCCCTGAGGAAAAATCCACTTCCCACATTTAAAAAAGATACTCACAGTGTAGTCAAGTTGAAAGAAACATCAATATGATGCATGTAAAGTCATGGCCTTCCAAATGTGAAATGCCACGATCACTAAATCACAACATTTTAAACAGTGGCAACAATATTAGAAGACACACAACAAGGCCTTTCCCTTAACCAGATATGGTTGCCTTTCAGCATTTACAGAACTGAGAGCATTTTTCACCACCACCAGGAAGATGAAAGGCCTATATGAATCATTATGTTTAACATAATAGCATATTGACCTTGTGTTGTAGGAGAGAAAATACACTTTATGCCAGAGAGCATACATGAGAATGGTCTTTTCACTGCAGTTTTCTTTATTTTACTCTGTACACAAGAATATGCTACTCCTTCACATGACCTACATTATAAGCTGGGTAATAATATCATTTAGCAGTACCACAGTAATGCTTACTTAAACATGTTTTGAATAATAACACTGTCACTAAGCTTTCAGGGAGGTGTTGTCATTTCTTTCACAGCAGTCTTTCTTACCAGAAACACCTGAAGTCCTCATACAACTTGTCAGGGTCGGTTTGCTTGTGCCATGTGAGGGCTTTACAGGTTCACATAGTGTGTAAAAAGGTTTTTATTGCACACCAATCTGAGGGCTTGTTGTGTTTTTACAGAGTATCATCTCTGCTTGTTGTGCAAGCGTGGGATAACATATTGGAGGTTTATTAGACCTGGAGTCAATGCCCAGGCCAGAGCGCTGCTATAAAACTGCCCTCTTTAGCTGGTCAGTAGAGGCAGTCAACTGGGCTGCTAGCCTGCTCAGGCCAGATGCCACTGGGTGGCTAGGAGCACTTCTGTCCCCTAATCCCCATCACCACCAGGTCACCCTGAAAAGGTCTGGGAGTCAGAGGAGAGGGGATGTATGCTTTGTTTACTGTAATATGTGACCTCTTCTAGCACAAGCTGGTAGCTCAATGAGTGCTTATAGCATGTAATTTATAAACATGTGTGCCTGTGTGTAATGCATTAGCTTGTACACAAAAGAATAATGGCTATTTGCCAAACCCAAATTCAGCAATACCGTACCACAATGGTCCCAGTGCCTGGCAGAGCAACGTGGGGCTGAATTCTGGGATCCTCTCCCCCATTTATTTTGGGCTTCTTCAATTTTTAAAGGGGAAGCAAAGCACTGGCCAGAGGCACTTTAGAGAGCCCTGCAGCAACATGAGAGATGAACCTGGCTGAAACCCACACAAAACAATTGCGCACACATGTCACGTCAAGACCTGGGCAGTGAGGTGAAATGCTGGGTGCTTAGGATCTGATGGACGCAGCCAGTCCCTTTCTCATCGATCTCTTCCTCAGACCATTTAGCACCTCTACTACTCTGGAGGCCACAGCCACAGCTGTGTCTGTGTGGCCCTATAGCTTCACCATGGCAGGCATGGCAGGAGGATCATGACAGACAAAATATCTGTCTGCATTTGGGCAGCGTCCGAGGCACTTTCAGGGAATCATGTTATGGAGCCGAGGGGAACCAGCCCCATCTTTATTGGTCTTTAATCAGAGCAGTGCAGGCTGGGTAAAGATCAATGATCTCTGAGTGTTAGCATTGACTGGGGCCTACAGCTCCCAATCAAGGGCCCCTCTCCCACCTAATGTTACATTTAATGAGCCAATTAGTCCACAATGGCGTGGCCGGCATCTTAAACTGTTATTTACTCTGCATTCATTATTAATATCTCATAGTTAGGTATGAATAAAATTAAAAGGAGCAGCGAGACCATTAGCTCCCCATGGTGGATGCTTATTAAGATAGGATGCTTTGTTATCTGAGCAAGGGGTGGGGTGGTAATTGTTCGTCGTGGGCAGGATATGCTGGTTCAGTAGCAAGAGTGGTTTGATTTATACAACCTTGGAGATGTTGATGCATGCGTGTACGAGAGATGGAGTGGTGTGGTTTGCTCTAATGCCTGTGAGAGAAGAACAACAGCCTGCACCCAGTGGCGTCAGACGCTGTTGTAGCTCCCTCGTAAACACTCTTTTTGTTCTTTCCCTCCTCTCCTTACCCCCTTCTCTCCCGTCATCCCTCCCTCTCTCCAACTTTAACAGACACCTCTGGGAGGGGGTATGAAAATTTGTTTTATCTCCCCTCTCTGTCATTTTATTGTTTTATTTCTTTGTGTTGTTTTGTTTTTCTTGCTAATTCTACTTTTTGATTTCATGCAAAATGGGAGATAAAAAGCTACTAAGTGTTCAGGGTATGTCTGCTTTAGAAAACAGTTGAAATGTAGGGGAAAACCATTGATCATTCAGTAAAACAGGAGGTGAGTCAAAATTAAACACCACCAACTATCATCATTAGTGTTCTTGTTCTGCACCCTTGTTCTGGCATGGCCGGATGTGGTTACACAGGGACCGGGGACCAAGGCTTGCGGGTGGTGGTGGTGGTGGTGGTGGTGTTTGCCCGTTCCTCATGACGAAGATAGAGTGAGAGTGTGTATATGGAGGCTGGAGCAGAAAAAAATAAATCAAAAAATCAATAAAACATTAAAATCGCTTCAGTCAACAGAGCAAGACCCAGCTGCATCCAGCAGCTCTTTTGCCCAGAAAGATTCTCTGCTGTTTCTGTTGATGGGACGCACTCACTCAGCAGGCAAAGCTGGGCACACACCTCAGAGGAGTGTGTGGATTTCATTTGGTGGAGAAGAGACAATATTCAGTATATGAACAAAATGAAACATATTACAGACAATTTTGGACATGATATAGAGGTTACTGGCCTGTGGCATGGTTCTTATGACCAATCAGTGCAAGCCTTTTTAAAAATTCATTAAATTAAATGATCAGTGAGCCAATTTGAATGCCTCTTATTGTCCCCAAGGCAAGTGGCTTGACAGATACTGGCTCCAAGGAACAGCCATTAAATTATGGCAGAAATCTGCTAAAGGCTATATTACAAAGACTAACCAATGGCAACATTTGTGTTGAAGTCTTCTTTCCCATCCTTCATTCCCTCATTCTTCTATTCATCTATGGGCTCCAGTCAGAAAGCAACAGGGTAAGCCTTTTCAGTTCCACTGCTCTTTGCCACTGAAGCAGTGCATAATAACTCATAGCCAACATCGTGCTGGAACGCGGCAGCAATTGCTTTCAAGCTCCCACTTAAAATAGTCCTGGTGACAAGCCTGCTGCTTTAAATAAGCGCCTCAGCCTGTCTGGAGAGGCTCCTTAATCCCAGTGGTGAGAGACACTCCAACAGGAAGACACTGGGGTGAAAAAACACTCCTGCACCAGAGAGACTGGAACAATTTACAGCAGGTGACTGTGGGAAGCAGGATTCACCGGCAGGGCAAGATAGAGGGAGCGGCAGGGAGCACATGGGGGGTGTGGAGAAGTGGAAAGGGAATATACATGGAATGAAAATGAGACAGCTTACCTACAAATACCTCAGTGCCCGCACCCACACCCCCTAAAATACATCCTTTTGGGGCACTCCAGCACAAATTTACATTTTAAAAATGGAGTTGCACAAAACAGAAAAAGGCTGAAAATATTGTCACAGACAAATAAAAATATACAAGCCCAGGGGGCAGCAAAAAGGCCCAAATTTCTACAGTCAGCGCTGCTCAGTTTCTGCTTCTGGAGACTACTTGTGCTCTCTGGCCTCTCCGTCTCTTCTGCCTGGCTGTGTTGTTGCTCAGTCCCAGCAAGATGACGTAATCTTGGGCCAGAGAGGGAGACAAGGGGGCTATGACATCACCCAGCACCTCACTAATGCCCCCCCACCCCCCAACACACACAAAAACTCTCCTTTGAGAACAGTGTGTCCAGTACACAGAGGGAACGTTTTGGCTTGTCCTCCCTCACCCACAACTTTTTTCTTTCCCTCTCTCACTGCCTCCTTGTCCCACCCTCTCATTCTTTTCCACTCCCAGCCTTCGTCCCTTTTCTCCCCCACTTTTCTCCCTTTCTCTCCGCCACCCTATCACTTCCCTTCTCCTTCCTTCCCCTCCTCACGCTCCCACCCGCACTCCCTCTATACCTGAGGCTCTTGTTCTTTTATAGCAAATTGAACCTTTCACTCTGAAAGAAATAATTACTCTCTGGAGAGAAAGGGGACTGCCGTGGAATGCTGATATGACACACAATGTCACCTTGCCACTCAGGAGCTGCCTGCACACCCAGCTCAGAGAGAGAGGATTGGAGGGAGGGAGAGAGTGGGTCAGGGAGCGGGAAGGGTGAGGAGGGTTATAGAATAAAAGTAGCAGACGAGTAACAGAAAGAGAAAGAGAAAAAAGCAGGGGTGACAGAGAGGGAGAGTGAGGGGAAACTGTGCCGACATTGGTAAAAGAAAACAGGAGATGGAGGGAGTGAAACCACAAAAAGGACAGGGAAGGTATAGCTGGTAATAAGCCACAGGAAATGAGGGAAGGAGTGACCAAAAAATATAATAGGGACGAAAATGGGAGGGAGGAGACTGACCAAGGGGACTGACAGTGTTATGTGGAACTGTAAAGGAAAAGTGAAAGAAGAGGACAAGGGGATATGTGATAAGAAGGAGATACGTAAGGCTACAGGGCTAAAATGGAAGAGAGAGCAAGGTGGTGTTTTGGGGTCAGAATGAGAGAGCGGGAGTGAGAGATAAAGAGAGGGACAGACAGGGTGTGACAGCAAGAGCCCTTACTGGGGTCAAACCAGGGATGGATCCATCTTCATCCACTGGCATTTGTGAGCTGAGGGAGCAGGAGCAGCGAGAGCCGTGAGCCGGATCACTGCCATTTCCACTTATTACCCATCATGCCTTTCAGCAGAGCGGCCATGCGGTCATGCTCTGGCCCCTGGGAAGCTAAACGGCCCTCTGTGGGCTGAAAGGCAGAGGGGACAGAGCGGGAGGATGGGAGGAGAGGACAGGGGGAAGCATAAGGGTTTTGGACGCCGTGACACTGTCACAGGCTCTCAGTCTAAGCCCAGGGCTGGATCCAGACTTACTGTGGCTAAATCCAAGCTGGATCAAGCCTACTGCCAGAAGTTTCTGCCAGAATTAATTTCATCAGTGAGCACCATCACAAAAAATTTTGTTGTTAACGTCCACAATGAAAATACAATGCAACAACTACAAATGTTCCTTTGTTAACAAAAATGACAAATTGCAGGACAATTTTTGTCAATAGATGAAAACTAAACAACACTGTGAAAGATGGACGAATGGATAGTTTAAGAGGTAAACAGAGCCCCCTATCTCTTGACTGATGAGAATAATGTGTAATCATAGCAACACTACAAACCAAAAATAATGATTGCAGTCATCTTACAAAGCGTTTCACCACATTTCCAAAGAAAAGACATAAATTTGTCCATCAGACTTTGATAAATACACTCCTGGTCTGGGGACATCTCTCATCTTAAACCTGCCCTTGGGGAAACAAGTTGTAAACACAACATCGACACATCAACAGCTTAAGTTTATGTGGTGAACTTGTTAGCAAACAGTTGTCTATTTACACATCCTGTCATTACAGAGAAACAGAGTTGTGCTGCAGAGTCAGTCCAATATTCATTCTCTTTTAGCTCTGCTTTTCTCCCTGGCACTTCAGCTGTTAAATGCTCCACTATATTCACTAGCTCACCACTAACTGTGTCTGTCTGCTGTTTGGTGCTTTTTCACTTAAAACACTACCAGACCAACCAAAACAGTAAAGTTGTGGACTGAACAGCTAAACAATAAGCTGAAACTCACTATAAAGCTCCATAAAGCCGAGGGAGCTGCAGATTTAGATGATATTTGTCTGTAAGTTGATCACTATGAGTGACACTCATAGACTGTATAACAAATGACACCCTTCAGATTGACACATAGTTTTCACACTGTCATTTATTACATTGTTATAAAAAATCGATTACAGCCACTTTGTTTTTCTATGAATTAACGCTTTGAAATAAATGGTGACTGTAGAAATTTTAGATTGACAGAAAGATTTACAGAAATTAATTAAAGTGGCATTACACTAATTTTACACGCAAAGATTAGTTTACTTATCATAAGGTGGACTGATCAGCCTCTAAAAACATTTGTACAGTACATGTCTTCTGCGGCTCTGTAGGGAGCTTATAAAGTCGGAAAAAATAACCCTAACACTGAGGATAACCCTGTCATCATCTTATCTCAGCTTAAGCTTAAGACTTGAGAGTTCTTACCCAAACTTTATGGAAGTGCAAAAGTAAACCACTGAAATATTCCTTTAATTCCTTGAATTTCAACTGAATGTGATAAAATATTCACTTACTAAAACTAGACTAGTTTTTAACACGTGCAAAATTAGACATCACTGAAACTAATACTGTCTTGTATAGAGACTTAATCAAGTATTTCATACGCTATTGTAGGTACTATAAAATACCTGCAGTGGATTTCTCGAGCCAGAACACAATTAATCCCTTGTATCTTTATCTCGACTCACCGCCACTTGAAGTTGACAAAATACAGAATACTTTAAAGAAAGAAGAACAAAACATATGTATATGCATACTGTATACATCTACACGCACCTCTATAACAGCCAACCTCCACCACCTCTTCCACCCAGCCTTGTGAAATGAGGGCTATTTTTAATATCTGGTCGAGTGCCTTCTGAATAATGGGCAAATATTACTCAAGGTCACAACTCATTTGTCAGGCCGTGAGTTGAAGGAATGGCCCAGTGCACTAAGGCTAACATTCAGCTTTTATTCCGCTGATAAAACCCACAGTGGCTTTACGAGTACAAGCAGTTAAAAATGGAAGAATAACAGGCATTGGTAAGACAGAGGTATGTGGCAGAGTGCTGGACAGCACAGCATGGAAGAGAATAATTTGGAGAGAAGGAAGGAAGGAAGAGGAAAAGGGCTTAGTCTTAGACCAAATTGGAGAAAATCCATCAGCTTATTGCCCCGTGATGTTATAACAGAATGCCAAAGGTGGCAGGAAGGAGTGGCTCTGAGGATAAATCATGTTGCCTCTGCCTCCATGACAGCTTTAGTCACAGTGACGTCCACAAAGGGGCTGTGGTGATCAAACAGGAGCTGTGACGACTTCATCCAAATGTCACACACACAGTGCTACAAACACCCCGTGTCTCTCTGGGCAAGCATTATTTGATCCTGGGAGACAGGCTCATGACAGGCCATAACATGACAACTAGACACATATCTAAGAGAGTGAATGACAAGACACAGTTCGCCAAGTCTATCTATAATACATAGAATAGTAAAACAGATACAGAGGACACCACTACCATGTCATGCCTTACAGCTATATTATTAATCATAGGGGTTTGCAGTTTACTGTCATAAAACTGTAAACGATTACTGTGCACTGCCACTGTGTGCTTGCAGCCCCACAACCCCTGGTCTTAGGTTATTAAATCCTACAGCCCCCAGCATGCATCTCCAGCTAAGATGCTTCCAACCCTGGCCAAAGACTTTTATCTTCCTCCCCAGCACAGGCATGGCACCTCCGTGATGCTTTCAATTTTCTGCTCTGTGCTTCTGTGTTTTATGGGCCTGTGCAAAGGTTCCAGACTGACTGGCTGGGCTGACCTGGACTCCCAGCCCGTTGGTGCGTGTGCTGTGGTTGGGGTGACATCAAGGCCACTGGCCAACCAGGGACAGGGCTGCGCGGCATCATCAGCCAACCACAGAGCACCTAGACACCCCATCCACAGATACATAGGAAGACATCATGTTCCACACATGCTGGCAACGCATGCAGTGCTCTCACATACAGAGAGTAATCATAACACACAGCGCCAGGCTGGGGTGACAGTTGCTTTAGTCCAGAATATTGTGGCTCTTTATAAGGCCCATCCTTTGCTCTGAACAAAAAGCAGATTTTCATTGGCACAGTTATAGAGTCTGAGCCGGTCTTTGTTTTTGTTCCAGTTGCTATCAAAATGGGTTATGCAAAGCTAAAAGGGAAATGAAATTCTTTTCTAAACCAGGCTCAAAATATGTAATTACCTGTACAGGCAGATGGATGGAATAAGTAAACCAGCACAGCTTCTGTGCACTCGGAGCATTCAGGCATAGGGAGGAGCCTGGGTCTGCTTTTATGTTAAACAGTTAACAATGAACAACGGGTAAAAGCTACATCTTTCTTTCTGAATGTCCTGTCTGCTTCTATTCATGCATTAATTAAGCTCCATCTTAGCATTAGCTCTAAATGGCTATTTATTGCATCAGTGACTTATCACTGCAATAGTGGTCAATGCATTTTGTGTGGCCACTGAAGAGACCTCATTCAATAACAACCTTGTCTGACATCTAAGTGCACAAATGTATGTCATAGTAAAATTATAGACAGCAGCTGCAGCAACAAGATAACCCAGATAAGATTTATTATCTCCTCTGAGCACATCAAGTCTCTTTGCAAAGACACCAGATTAGTAAACGTTGAACGTCAAAAATATGGAATAGAGACGAGATGACCAAATAAATAGCAGGTGTTCCCTCCTATGAGCATCCGTCACCCAATGAGTACACATTTCCCACGACCCTCCCTCTCTACTCCTCCTTCATCTCAGTCTTAGTTCCTTTTGCTGCCTCTTAGCACTCCATGGATCCAAATAGAATCATTACGTGGATTGAAACTCTCCTAACGTCGCTTTTTTTCAGGTGTAAATGCAAGGTTGATGGGAAGGTAACTCAATAAGGAGGATTTAAAGCAACCGTTAGAGGATGGCCTGATGACCCAGCCCCATTCTGACGGAGCAGCTGTCCTCCAGGACCTCTAGGTGTCTCCCTCCCTGGTGTGTGATTTGGTTCAGCTCCTCCTCATGCATTTGTACATGGTCAGACGGGTTGAGGGGGCAGGGTTCAGGACTTTGTCAAATCCCCCCTCAAACCCTGGGCTTCTCGCAGAATTAAATCTAATTCCCATGTGGGGTATGAGGCAAGGATGGAAGAACCTAGCTCCGATGAAAAGGCTTGAATAGTGAGCAGAGGTTTTTCCTGTGCAGGGGAATATGGTGTGATGCATTACATCTCTCAACCCAGCACCCATAGCCCACCGCTTAGCTGATCTTTGAAAGATATTGCTTATAAAAGAGATGACTCCAGGCGACGGCCAAGTTCTGTAGTTTTATTACACCTTGGGGCTACAGCGGCCTGTCTTTGGAGAGATAAGGTTGTACCCTTTTCATTTTGTATCCTCCGGCCGATATTTTAAGCTGGCTTGTTAAGGGCAGGCGAGCTGAGTGCTGGAACAGAGTTTGATGCATGGCTTTACAACAGGAGCCGGGCCCATAACGCTCAAAGGCCGATCATTACTGACCTTAATAGCCCAGTCTGCATCTGGGCTTGATTGATCGTGCCTAGCAGGTTGTGAAATGCGCCATCTGGAAGGAAGGAAGGTGAGATGGGCAAGCGGAGACGAGGGAGAAGGCAGGCAACACCAGCCGAGCACGGAAGAAGGGAGGAGAAGAGGGGAGCGGGAGGAGAGGGGGGAGAAAAAACACAAACCTAGACGATCTTGTACTGAAATTGATGGTCATAGTGGGATGCTGTAGAAACTTAACTGCACTAAGAGGCCCACCAAGCACCATAAACACTGTCCCTGACATAAACAACAACACTTAGCCAGACTAGGTGTATACAATATTCATCTGAGGCGCTGCTGCTTGGTAACTCTTGTTTACTTGCTCCGTGCAGTTGGATAAAATCAGCACTGCTTAGGTGAGACAGCAGGATGGTAGAGTACGTGTGATGTGAGTTAAGTGAATAGGTGTGATTTTGAATACATGTGTGTCGACTTGCATGTGTTTGTGTGTGTCCATGAGGGATGTGCGAAGAGCAGAGGGTGGTTAGGTCCATAGAGTGTCCTACTACAGTGCTTTACATCATGAAGTCTGCATAATGTATGAAACTCAACCACTACATTGGTGCCATGGATTATCATAAGGCACTCAATATTTTGCTGCACAACTGAAGCCAAAACATCATTAGGTCACCACTTTGCACAAACCCGCCCCGCCCTATGAAACAAAAAAGCTGTTTTTGAATAACACAAGATTAACAGTAATATCGTGTCACTCAAAGTACCTTTTATTCCAGTTTTAAATCTACGAAAGCCAGTCATCTAGGAAGCGGCACATGATGTCTGTACTCCATATAAAGTTCATGCATAGCAAATGTATCACTCAAACCATGCATGCGCAATGAAATTTCACTCCTAGAAGTATTCAAGTTGGCAGTACACTGTTGAGCAGCCCTTTCATGTCAGCTGAAGCTCCCAAGAGACCATCAAGCTCGTGTTCTCCATTACCATACTCTCCTCTCAGTCAATCAGTAGTGGTAGCTACAGTAGAGCCAACTAATGTGTATCATGTACAGAAAAAGGACTCTGACAGACTCATTTTTGCACTTCATTAGTCCAATTATTTGGCTTGCTGAGTCATTTGACCCAGCCAAATCAAGTGAGTTATGATAAATGCAGAGAGCAGTGTGACTTTTGGTATCAATATGTTCATATTTCTGCATTTGGCAGAGACATCAGTACAATGTATAGCATGTAGCACACCATAACTTGGGTGCATAAAAGTGTTTAACAGCAAATTTATGTATGCTGTAATCAGCACTGCAAAATGTCTTTGGGGCCAACTTTACATGAGGGAAGATGAAACATCTGGTATCAGGTAGGCTAGGAAAAACAACAAGGAAGAGAGAAGCAGAGAGTAAGAAAGCATACAGTATGTGTGCATGTTGCACTGTGAGTATTGCCTGTATGCATGTCCTGTATGTGTTTGCGAAAGAGATCAAGAGACATGCACAGATTGTAGGCTTGTGCATGTGTGCATAAGATTTTGAGAGAGTTTGTGTGAGTGCACTTGTGTGTGTGTGTGTGCGTGTGTGTGAAAGGGGAAAGAGATGACAGAGGGCCAGGTGGAACGGAGACTTCTGTCGCTGACTCAACACCTTTCTCATTTTATTACCAAATCATCCATGACAAACAGCTCTGGCGTTTGGCAAAGGTGAGGCAGGCAGGATAAAAGCTGGGATGAGAGCAGAGGAGGTCACCTCAAAGCTGCAAACATTGCATTGATAATGCAACATGTCTGTGTCACTTCAAATGTCACCTTTACATGATGCAGCCATCCATGTGTCATTTTTAGATACGCCAGGGTGACAGTGATGGCCCTTACTTCCTATAGACTCCTACCATCACAGCAGTGCAAAAGGCCGGTGACGGAGAAACGTTATCACCTGAGTGACTACCAAAAGAAAATGCCTGGTGACAACACAATCAATAGAGCCTGTAAAATATGAAGCAATCATTCTTCGTGAACATTCAAAACCAAGTCAACCATAATAATGAAAAAATATTTTAAACTACGCTAAAGTGGAAGTGCGGTGTATAAGATCCATTTTATTGAATGATGACAACAACATATCAGTTACCGTATATAAAACACAGTTACAAAACCCCCCTAAATTGCGAAAATCATATCTACCCTTTTTTTAACCTCTTCGTCTAGGTCTGCTCTTGAAACAATGGCAAGATTGTTTTTTACTCTTATTTGGGGTCGGTGTTAGGTTGAGCAGATGTTGTTCGAACAACCCAGTGCCGGGGTGTACGGTTAGAAGGCAGGCCTGCCATTCTTTGATGTCAATGAGAAAAGCCAAAGCCTTTTGCGGCTACGTGAGCGGGAGCAGATTAGCCTGATTGACGGCTATAAGATGCTAAGGATGGAGCTTGAAGCGCAGCAAGCCAGGGCGTTGGAGTGGAATGGAGTTCATTCATGAGTTACGAGTCTGTTTCAGTGATGTAGTAAAAGACGAATAAATCCTCACAACAGCCTGCGAAAAAAATACAACCTCAGGCTTGTGATGGAGACTCATACAAGACAACAGCAGAAGACTGAGACACTGGCGGCTGACAGACATACAGTATGCCAGAAAATCTAACCACAAATCAACACCAGATATAGTAAACAGCAGAAAATACACATCAAACTGCCATGCCACTTCAAACAACTTTTTTTTCCCACAGACTTTTATATTTTACCCACAGTCAAGACAGCGCTGAAAACAGGCAAAGAGTAGCCCTGAGGACTGTCACACTCCCCTTTGTCAAGTTTATTTTTCAAGGAGATATTCCCTACTTAAGAGGCTGAGGGAGCCCGTGTAAAGTCCTGGACAGACAAGGAGCACGTTGATATAAATACCAACACGGCTAAGAGCTCTTCTATGCCTCACAAGGACCCAGACCTGCAAGGACAAATGACCGTCCCTGATGCTGTCCCTAAGTCCCTGTGCTAAAAGAGGCCAGTTTAAGGTTAAGAGGACCTCAGCCCACCAACCACCACCAAGCTGCATTTACAAAGTCAAACTTCTCCTCTCATGAGAAACCTAAGCAGGGATGTGTTTTTAGCTTGAGATAACCTACTTTACACACAGTATCATCATGCAGGTATAGTAACTGAGGTTTTGACTGGGGTCGAAAATATGACAGGAAATTAAATGGCTCAGAAAGAGGGGTTTTGAGTGCACATAAGGACGGAGGAGCCAAAAATCTAATTAGTTTTCAGGTGTCAGTAAAGGATGTTCTTTGACTTCCTGTTTATTGTCAGCCTGACTAGTGTAGAAGCTCCCAGTGGAGACCAAGTGTTAGGGATTAACATGTCATCACAGAAGGGGGAACACAGACATTTTGACAGTTACACTCATGAGCCGAGGCTTCATCTAACACCTGCCTCACACCTCCTGTCCAGAAGCGCACCTGTTCTGACACAGTGTGAGGCTCTGAGCCGTTCCTGGAGCTGTGTTTACACCTGTCCTAACCTCACAGCAACACACCGCAATGGGGAAGAACGAGAGGAGCTGAGGTTCAGGGAAATTGGGGAAAGAGGAAGATGCAAAAACAAGAAATTGATGGAAATTTCCTGTGGAGAAGCTGGGGTGGAGTAATGGCAATGCCCGAGCACGCTCAGCAGCGCTGTGGTGTCGAGGTAACATTGATGCATGGTGTGACCTTACTTGTAATGCCAGCCTTAATCTACGCAAGTGGAATAAATGAAGTGGGGCCGCTGCGGATGTGTCACCCAGACTTATAAAGACAAATCCACCGCCGCTCTGAGCTGTGTACATGTATTCATAAAAGTCAGAGAGACGTCTCGACAGAGTGGAGTGCCCAGCATTGCCGGCAGGCTGGCGACGAACACATCCTAGCTCATGGTTGTCATGGCTTCGTGGAGCTGTCCATCATTAGGTGTAACACACAGAAAGGGTACGGGATGTGAAAGTGAAAAATAGATGTCAAGAAAAAGCCATGAAGAAAACTGAGGAAGAGAGTCAAAAGCTAAAAAGCAAAAGATGATGAAAGGGCAACATATAAGCAATCATGTTTTAGTCTAAACAACAGTTTTTACTGACACTCAAACAAAGTGACACAAAAAATATTTGAAGTACCAAGATTGCTATTGAAAGAAAGCTTTTGACATGATGAAGAACAACCTATTTGTACATATTTAACAACATATGAAAGATATACAATTTTATGATCATATTGTTTCGAGAAAATAATGAATTGACATCAGCTTGTTGTGAAAGTAGAAAAAAAAGTCTGGGAAACCTGGTATTTAGACCAGTCTGGAATCTGAGCTTTTACTTTACTTTCACCTGGATTTCACTTAGGTATAATTCACTTTTTGAAACTTTGGCCACATTTAATATGAGCATTCTAACACTATATACTCTATATGGCAGAAAATAAGGGAAAGCTTATTAGTTCCCCTTTAAACTCTCAACTGTTTTATCAGTCACTCAAGAGGAAACTTGGTGTTGTCATTATGTAAAAAAAAAAAAAAACTAAAAATGATCAGTACGGAGGTAAGTTTCTTTAGAGGAATATCTAAGCTTGTGTGAGCATTTGAAAATGATTTGTGAGGACAGTACTTGAACCTTGAGACAAACTGCTTTATTGCAAATCCCAGTCTGCTGACACTAACACAACTTGTCATAACCACTCATTACAGTTTAATGACGGATGTCCTGACAAACAATGTTTTCTGCCAGATAGCCGACTGGCTGTCAAGTTAGCTGCAGTCAATTCATACTTGGCTGGCTTTATTGGCATGTAGTTCAAGTAAAGAGCCATCATTGATCACCGTGCGTTTAGTCTGTTTGTTTCAGAGCAGTGGGATTGACAACAGGCCTACCCTTGATAGATGCTGGCCTGACAGTGGACATATGGATGTTGAGCACTGACACACGCGAGGGGCGGCGGGATAGGGGTGTGTCTAACATGCCAACAATCCCATGTCCACTATGAGCCCGGCTCCCCCTCCCACTCTCCACCTGCCCCCTGTCCGGTCCTTGCTCTGACATGGCTGTGATTAATGCCCCTGGCCAAGATGATGATAATAATGATCATAATTAATCAAGGGTTCTTCCTGCACCTCATGGAGCCCACAGTGACCTGGAAAAGACACCCGGACCTCTTTTCCCCTGTTCTCCCCCTTCCTCTCTCTCCTCCTCCCTTCTTCCTCGTCTCACTGACAGGCCTGAACCTCGGCCCGGCAGAAAGAGCCATGCATTATCCTGCCATCACCACTTCTATTTATATCACACCGTCTATCACTATCACTTACTCTCCTCCACCCGCCTTTCCTCCGCCCGCCTCTCCAAAGTGGAGTTTTCTTAAAGCTGCCCCATATTTCCTGGTGGAATAACGCTGCCTATGCAAATGGCTGGGAGTCAAAGGAGCAGCCACGGTGACAGTGAGAAACGATCATCATCATTTTTTAGACATAGACAGAAACAACGTCCAAAACAAAAGCCACCACCTCTTGCTGCCTGAGGCCTGGCAGGAGTCTCCCTCTCCCTCCCATCTGTAGTGTACTCCTAAAGGTTTGACATGCAGTGTGTATGTGTACCTATGTGTGTGTGTGAGACAGAGCATTTCTGTGAGGAGAGTGTGTGTCTCTCACAGAAATCTAGAATATATGCAGCTGCAGAATGATATTTTAAATTCCTTGGCGGCTGCCAGGTAACAGTAGCCTGGAGCAATGGAAAAGTTTTTTTGTCTCACCTTCTCTTTATTTCCCCTGGTGAGGAGGATACAAAGCTCTTTTGCTCGGCTGAGTCGTACGTGCCAGGTATGTGTTCAAAACACCTCCTTCCTCCCCGAGCTATTCAAATGCACATTGCATACAGCTTGTCTTATTTTTTTATTTTTACTGTCACTTAATACACTCTGTCCAACGGTACTAAGGACCTAAAGGCAGCTGCTGACACTGCTTACATGTCATGCAACGCATTAACCCCACAATTAAACATATAAGGTAGTGTCACCATCTGCAGCGCTGATTTAAAAACGATAACCACCACCACGGCATTTTACTCAGTGATGCAATGAGGTGCTTTCTGCCGGAATAGCAATAGGCCACATCATTCTTTCTTTTCTTCCCTAAATGTCTATTTCTATTTCTGGATTTGTGTCACTTTGCATTCTGACACATCGCTTATCTCAGTCTGTATTTAGGGCTTTTCTGGATCTCAGTGAAATCATGGCACTTGCCAAATCCCCCTGTACCTCTGTGCCAGGCCCAGCCGCCCACGGAGGATCCTGCTATAGAAACAACGGCACATGACATCATCAGAGCTCGACCCACACACAAGAGGAACAAAGGAAGACCTACATTTACCCCTTATACCAACCAGGTGGCCTACATTCCCAAATTGCATAAGATACAGGGTCTTTTCTTGTTCTTTGCTCATACAGCGTTTCTCATGCATTTCAAAATGTCTCACCAGTGGCTCCTATTGAGTTCTTAAAACAAACAGATGAATACATGGTACATTGCCTGTTAGTATCATTATCGTCATCACTGACGTTCAACCCAACCACTAAACACATATGTATTAAAAATGCGCAATACTCCATCTGAGGCAGAAGTGCACTCTGCCGATTTACAGCACTGTTCCTCTCTGTATAAGTGCCATAATGCTTTATGATCTGACTCCAATTCTATGTTGACACCATGAAATGAAACTGTTACATCTCACCAATGGTAAAACACAAATCACATTTGCTCCAAAGCCCTTACAATTAAAAGGCCTATGAATAGTTAGGTACCAGTGTCCACCCCCATGACAGAAGCAAAGCTTTAAATAAGTGTTAATGACGAGAGGAAAGAAAGAAATCACACTGCCTAAAGTTGGAATACACAAAGGAGGTAAGATTTTATTCATACCCAAGGTCATCCAAAGTCATATTAGCTGACAGTTATTGAATTGTCAAGGTTGCAGAAAATGTCATCACAAAGCTCTTTTCTGTTCTTTGATAGTGTGGTCGCCAGCACTGCTTTGAATACGTTGTAGTCAGAGTTCAAGGGGTCAACCACCCCACAAAGGCGATCGCCTACCTACCCAGCAGAGACCTTGAGCATACTGCAAAGCAACAAATGATGAAGGGATTGATGTATGGACACAAGAAACTAAGTAGAAAGCGATAGTGGAAGGGAGAAAAAGGGAGGTGGAAATGGAAAAAGTCTCTGGAGTCAGGGGAACAGGTAAGGCAGCCGTTGTTGGCAGCAGAGCAGTCATCTTCAGTCTTTGGGGCCAAAGTGAAGAGCCTTGAGGCACCGACTGCACAACTGCACTGCCAAGTCTGTGTCTAAGAAAGTCTAAAATAAAGGCTTCTTATCACAAAAAAATACAGTATGTCTCCGATGAACACAAAGATGGTGTTGATAACCTTGCACTTGTGCTGAACATCATCTCTCCCCAGGAAGCTGAAGGCAGGGAAGAAATATTGACAGAAATGTTTTCAGATTATTTTCTCATGACTAAATCAATACACAGATGGGCCATCTCTTCAGAGTGGAGTTAGGATGGAGTCATCGTGAAGGTCAAGCAGTTAGCCCATTAAAGAGGTAGCTAGGCACGCGATTTGGCAGCACATCTCTGCCTCCTCCTGCATGGCACAGAGGGAGCAACCTTGAGGAGTTGATTAGCGGTAGAGACGGCTCCCACGACACAGGAGACCCCCGCCTCATAAAATCCAGAGCTCGGTAGCTGAACAAGAAAGGCTGGGAGAGGGGAACTGGAGGGAATTCAAGGCAGAAGAACTGCCTGCCTGGCTCATCTTTTACAGGACAAATTAAAACCACAGCGGAACAAGTCATAAAACAGGAAATAATGAATTCAATTATACTTTTTAGTGTTTAGGGGCTGCTGGTGAGATGTGCTGAGTGGGCAACGCGAGACGCGCACACAGCAGCGGGCACAGACTGATGACTATGTTGGTGGCGCTGAGCTTTGCTGAGGGCTGCGTGTGTGCTGACTGCATGTCTGCATGCCCCCAGGAGCAGTTTAGACCTCGACAGGGCCTTCATTAGCAAATGAATGACTCTTAATTGGCCTGGCAAATACACAGGATGCTTGTTGATTATAGGGAGGGTTTTTTTTTCCAGCCAGTGCTCACACTACGACACAGATGCACAAACACACAAAGTCTACACACAGCAAGATACAGCTAAACTAGCACAGAGGCATGCTTTAGCGCAGGCAGTACTGACGATAACTGTCATGTCATCAAAATGACAGACAGTTCAAGGCTTTGCTATGCCAGGTTCAAAAGCAGGGCTTCAGCTGTCAACAAAGGATTCTGACAAAGAATTCTGGGACATATTCTCTCTCTTCTGTCTATACTTCTCTCTGTCTACCTCCCACCACCTATTTTTCACTCTTTTTCAATCCGCTCTAGCTTGTCCCCTGGCATTACTAACACCTCAGCAGGAGGGAGAATCACAGACAAGAGTCCTGGTGTCCTAGATTCAGCAATGCTGGCAGGAGCACGGCACATACTGGCCTGTCGTACTAGCCGCCATAGAGGACTGAAAAATCAGCGACACAAAGCAGCCCAGTTCAAACACAATGCAGAAGAGCCCACAGGACCCTCAGCCACTGTTCACATACACACACACGCTTACAGTCGCAATGTGTTATGGTTAGGATTATTCCTATGGTATTCCCTGTGGTAAGGTTTGTTGTATCAGTAATGCCATCAGCACACTCTTTTAATCTCTGTGTAACAGTGTGTTTGCGTATTTCTGTAAGTTAACAGATAGTACAAAGATAGAAAATGAAAACACAGAGTGTAAGGATAAACATATTGATTTATGACTTAATATTTGTGGACCCATACGTAAACACGAGCTAGAACAAGGAGGAATAAGGGAGGGACAGGAAGAAAGAAAGCAACTGAGAAGAAAAGAAAGAAAAAAAGAGAGAGGGGAGGTGACAAAAAGACTGGGAAAAAAGCACGCTTGGTATCTCGGGAAAGTCAGTGTCGCCTCTGTGCCCCAGCCCCTGGTGCCACTCACCCACTGCCAGCCTGCCAATTAAAGCTCTGATTAAAACCGACAAAGTGTCTCCAAATGAAGAAAGAGCTGTTGGAGGTCTTAACTGCTGAAGCCTGTCAATTACACCGCCAGAGGAAAGCGGTGAGGGAAGAGCAAGAGGGTATAGCAATGACACGCAAAGCAGGGGGCACAGATGAATATAAGATCTCTCATTCAATGCTCTATGAATCCCCATGCTCCTCCAGCAAGATAATGGATAATGTGTGTGGAGGAATTTAACAGAGAAGTTGACTTTTAGATTGTTATTTTGTTCCCTCACCCCTCACCCTTGGTTTTGTCTGTTCTTTTCTTTGAGATTTTCTTTGCAAAATTGACTTTAAAAAAAATGGAAATCTGCATAAACGTTCTCATATTTGTGGTAAAAACATACCAATCAGAAACCAACAACACAGTGTCCTTTTTGTTGGCTCTTGTTGCATGTTGCCACTGTAGTCACAGATGCTCTACACTGATGGGCTCAACGGCAAAAGCCCTCAATCCCAGATAAACCACCCACAGTGTACATCAGTTGCTAAAATATGATGGTATTCGTGAGGTCATAAATCTTGTTTTAGCGGGAAGGGGAGAGAGAAGAAGCCCTAGTCTCTCCTGCATCGTTACAGCAGCATCCCTGAGGCCCATTCCACCTCCATTTAAGCTAAATGTCAACTTTTCAGCGCTCTTTTTTTTCCTTTTTGCTTCCTGCAGTTGCCATTTGTTTTAACACAGGGAGAGGAAAGTAAGAAAATAAGTCAACAGGAAGAAAACTACAAAGAGTTTGTTGTCAGCGGCTTTCAGGGCTGAGTGGATCGCCGAATGTTCTATAGTTTACGAAGAAGAAAGACTCCAGTGCAGAGTAAACTTGGAGATAAAATGGATTCCCGATCTGTCTGAATGTCTAACCCAGGAGCCAATGATATGAGTAATGAGGGTTGCTATTTGTTATAACAATGTCCTGTACCTGAACTGAAAGAATAATTTCACATCCAACTAGAACTCTAATACCCTAATACTTCATAAATGTTATTATTATTTAGACATTCATCATCATTAAGAACCCTAATGATATTCTTTCAGTTTAATTAAATTGGAATGGGCTTTTTTTGTACTCTGTGGTGCCAAGTGAACGTACTGCAAGACGCTCTGGAAAGGCGCTCAATCATTGACAGCCAGATGGCTGTGGATTAAGAAATAACTGGCGTGCAAATTCACGTGGGTTGGAGGGAAACAGGGAAGCACCTTGACTACGTTATTGTCACTGTCACACTACCCAAACATGGTGTGATACATTGTGGAAAGGATTGATATGCCACTATATTTTTATGTCCTTTTGAACAATATGCTTGCTTTGAAGGCTTTGTTTGAAGTGAAACAGAGGATATCACAAACTGCACAAGTGTTCAAAATCCCATATTAAAAAGGAGATATCTAAGCATCTGTTTAATTTATTCATGCTTTCTGCTGTTTTTGTTATAGTCACCTTGTAAAGGGTGGTCTGCCACTCTGCTGTGGGAGGGAAAGATTGTGATGGTGTTGGGTGAAAAACAACGAACAGATGAGAAAGCGCCTGCATGCCTCATAAAACAGAGATCGCCATAGAACAACCATTTCCTCATAGCACATGGTGAAAAACACTGCTAGAGGACAGACAACAGGCTGAGGCAGAGAAACCAATGCACCGGCCATCTGATAACATTAAACCTACAGAATCCCACCAATCACCAGCTCTCTTCTTCCTTACTTTCTGTCTTTCTCTCTCCTTCTAGCAGAAAAAAAGTAGGCTTGAAAGATTGAGAAAAAGACAATAGAGCAAAAAATAAAAAAAGCCAGTCAGAAAGACAGAATAAGAGAAAGAAGGGAGACAAGAGTGACAGTAAGAGTGAGAGAAAAGGCCCTATTTTTCAGACCAAGCTGAGGCCCTAAGGGGCATGCATTAAACACTGTGTGAGACAGACCTCACCCTTTACTACTCTATTGGCTTATTCAGAGGGGAGGCAGCCACTGTTAATATTTCATGGGCCAACCAACAGTATAAGGAGGTGTAAGCTCACGGGAGGCCCCAGTGCCCCCCCGGCTTTCCCCCCCTCCCCTCTGGCACTTCAAATGTGTCGCGTCGCATAAGTATAGAGCATTTGTCATTGAATCATGTGTTGTACATGTATCAGCATGTGTGCATGTGGCTCTACTCTTCTGCAGCTGTCTCTTTCTCCCTTAACCTGACAATGCAGCGTAAATGCATTGAAGAGCAAGGCTGAGTGGTCAACGCACTCATTCAGTGAATTAGTGATGGTAGCCTTTATCCTTGAACTGAGGAGGTGTAGTGCTGCAGAGAGGGCTTATTTATCCCAGTAGTGTGATCTGCCTGTCCACCACTAAACCACATAACATCATACAGCTGCCTTAAAATCCATCCTGTTAGGGTACCACATTATCTTCCATAGAAAACACTCTCCCATTATCAAGTTAGACAGCAAATAGGCAGACATCACTATAAACTGGAGATCATTACATCTTAAAAGCCTTGAATGTCACAGGCCTGACTTGGCCATTTTACCTAAGAGTCCTTTGTCCGCTGCACCAAAACAAGACAACAGACATTTTTTTAAAGCCAATCACGAGCCTTTAATGGGCAATTGTAAGATGCTGTGTCAGACATCCACAAATGGGTGCCGTCCTTCATTGGCACCTCTCAAGTGTCTGCATGAGTTGAACAAAAAAAAAAAAAGCAAAAGCGGGGCAGAGCCTCTAAGAGCACAAAAGACACACAATGAATCCAGTGCTCTGCTCTTGGCTGGAGAGAGGCACTTTGCTGACTGCGTCCCCTGAGTGCCAGAGCAGGAGGACAGTCCTTTGTGTTGCAGAAGTCTTGGGCCACTGAATTCCCTGTTTCAGCGATTCTTTACTGGGGACAGATCCCGAGAGGTGCTGCTTCTCCCTGGGCTCCCCCACTGTGACTGACGTCCACCTTCTGTTCTCATGTCGGGGGCAAATTTGGGCCACTATCTGACCCATTTCAATGACTCACTCCATTACTTGAACACAAAGCATGAAGAGATGATAGGAGAGGTCACCTATAACCACTTGGAAAATGGGAATACCGGTATGAAAAAAAAAGATGGTCCAAGTAAGCGTTGAAGAAAGAAAGTGGTTCGAGGAAGGAGAACATCACTAAACTTTTTCAAAAAAATGCATCAATTCCCTAAGCTTCTAATGGCACTGTTGTATTTTTTCAATATCTCTTGTGTAAAACGGCCAGTCTCCTGATCAGTCACCCAGTCACTACTCAGCTTCACAGTCATTCATCATATCGTTCTTCGACTGGGAGCGCACAAAAATTTGCAGAACAAGAATGGCATGAAGTGCTGCGACTAGTTTACAGGCTGGCCTCAGGCAGAACGTGGTGATGGAGAAAGTTACTGTACAGGTCTGTCCCTCTGAAACCGTTACAGCCCGTCTGGATGGAAATGTTTTCATAAGCCTATCAAATTCATCAAGGGACTGTTTTATGGGGTCATAAAACAAGGTGTGATAAATACATTGCCTCAGGTAAAAAAGTTGTTAAGTTCTGATACCCACGGTGCGGCCAGGGACAGGGTTAGACCAGCTTAAGGCAGAGCAATTATTCCTCTCAAGAGTGATGTCAGGCCCTGTATGGCAAGGGTTAGAGCATAACACTCAAGATACAGGCGGTGATTAAAGGCAGCACCCTAATCTTGTAATCTTCCACACACTCAGAGAGAACAACACCAACAAAGAGTGACAGGAACAATGGGAGGGAACAACTGATTGAGGTGGTATCTTAATGAACAAATAATCTCTATGAGATACATGCAGATATCCATGGTGTAAAAATACTTGTTTAGATAGAACACTGATCGCATACTGTGGTTCAGACGGGGACTCTAAAAACACTTTTGAGTGCGGTATCAGGGGTCAGATGGAGAGGCAGAAGAAGGGGGGAAAGAGAGTGAGAGAGACACTGAGCAGCAAATGAATGCAGAAGCCGTAGAACACCTTGACAGGCAGATATCTTGCTATGCACGAGATCCACCTCAGGGGACGTCTGGCTAATTTCCTGTGAAAACAGCAGACTACCGAGGCAGGAGGCAGCGGGTGGAGGTATAACAGAGAACAGGGAGGAGGTAAACTATTTTCAGTTCCTAGAAAAGTCTCGTCAGAGTTTGTTCTTCTGGCAGTACTGACATGGGACAGGTGGACGAGGAGAGAGGTGGGGGATGGAGGGATAGGGAGGGCAGTGGTGGGGTTGTGTCTGGGCTGAAACAGCTGTGATGGAGACCCCTCCCTGTCTGTGGAAGTGCAGTGACGGTACGTGATTATTCAGCATGGCTCCTCATCTGCATCTCGTTTTGGGGCGCCCTGGCCCCATCATACCCTGTCTGACTGCAGACCCAGATCCTGGCGACAAACACTCTCAAACACACGCAACATAAATACATTAACACTTACTTCCACTTTTTTGCTCTCACTCACTCTTCTACACAAACACACACACACATCTCAGCCTCAGTTTCCATACCAAATGGCACCAGGGAGAGGTACGCATTGAATGGCAAATGACTAATTCTGTTCCATATTCTCTGCAAGGGAAATATGGCTCCCCTTTCTCATGACACATTTGATATACAGCCATTGCAAATTAGCCATGAGGCTGCAAGTGTGGAATGAATTGATATTCCAATCATCTGCATGATATAACTGCACACAGAACAACGGCAAAGTCATCTGCGTCGCCTTGATTAGTGAAGTACACAAGCAGGAGAATACAATTGTCTGTCTACACTAGAAGCATACTTGTTTTCTAGCAAAGGCCTGAGTCTAATAGAGGCAGCCTCCAATAAATTTGTACAAATATTCCAACAGAAACAGGAAGGTCGCTTCATCAGTGGGATGCATTGATAAACAATGGCGGTCTCTATTAGCAGACGCTGCTGTCAAGGGCGTGCGTGTCAGCCGCACCGAGCAGAGAGAGGGGAGAAAGAGAGTGAAGGAGAGACGAAAGAGAGAAAGAAAGACAGTAGAAAGAAACGGAAAAAGAAAGAAAGAAAAGGAAAGGAAAAAAGAAAAAAGAGGTGAAAGAGTGAAAACTGGGGTTGTTCTCAGAAAGGTCAGGCTGATTGTCTCTGCCCAAATATGCTGGCCTTTTCAAAATTAACTTGGCAAAGGCGATATTTTCCACAAAGCCGGCATCATGAATCAAAGAAGCATCTATAGTTCATCCCTGAAAGCAAAGCAACATCCCTCCCTGTGCGCTACACTCTCTCCACTGACACTCCACCCTCCCGCACAGAGCTGACACCTTCAGTAATTATGTAATTAACACCATGGTAGGCCTAATTTCAGAGATAGTACATTATAATTGCATTCAGTCGTTCATTAGTTAGGCCAAACATTTGATACGCTGTGCGCAGGTGCGGCAGGGGGCCAAAGGCTACTTGTATTTTGGAACGCAATTGCAGTGTCATTGACTTGATTGGTTTCAGCTTGATATCGCTGACAGGACAGGTTTTTGTAATTTACCAATAATTACCCTCTCACTCTGATACAATAAAAAAAGTCACTGGTCTCTGCTAAGATAAACCAATCGGGGTGCACTCCTGCTCCCTGCCTCATGGTCTGCTTGTCTGCTGTGAATAATGTCCAACGGGCTGTGTTAGACTGAATTAAATATTACAAAGGAAGAAAAAAAACCAAAAAACAAATGTCACAAACAAACAGGACATTTTTCTTCCTCATACAGGTGTAATACTGTATTAAACAGTACTAAAACAGTAATTACCTGGGTGATAAAGGCATGTTAGGAAAGCCAGAAATACACATGCTGTTCGACATGATGCATTACATTAGTCAAAGTCAGTATGTCTTTGTGAGCTGTTTTTAATGGATTTTTTAAAAAACAGTGGGGGTCAGTAATCTACACGAACAGATCATAAAGTAGTAGCTTCTGACTGCAGCAAATACACTGAAACAATTCACACCGGGAGCATAATAAAAAGGATTCTGGCCCTGGTTTGGTATCCTGTAATGAAACACTTTCCTTATGATTAGTGGATGGATAGTATCACACTATTATGATGTTACAGTCTGGTTGGGCAGACAGACAATTTGGTCCCAGTAACACCAGATCTGTCCCGGTCCCTGTGATGATTTCTTCAATTAAGCCTTCCTGGCAGAGGAGGCCAAATGCTTAACTAGGCAGAATTGGAGCTGCCACTAGCTAGAGGTAGCAATGGGCTCCACTTCAACAGCTCATTCATCAGCCCCAGCGCTACCACTGGGCCACCTGTTCTGACACCACGCAGGGATGGAGTCATTTGCATTCTGCTCCGACCGTCCTCTTTCCCTCTCCACACTTTCTCCCCTCGTTCTTTCTCTCTTTCTCCGACTATACAACTTTAAAGTTCCTCGGTGGTAGCTCTGGCAGATAATTGAATACCAGGGTTTGATTTAGTTTGAAATCAATTTGGGAAGGGGCTTTTCATTCATTATGCTCCTTGGCTTTGGTACTACGTCTAAAATCCCTCAAACTTTGGCAGGGGCTCAAACATCGTCAATTCAAAGTGAAATTAAGCAGCCCAGAGTTGGATTGACAGGCAAGTAGAACATGATGGGACAGGGAGGGTCTGTTGTCTAAGAAATGGGTGGACACCTCTCCTCTCCTCTCCTCTCCACTCCTCTCCTCTCCACTCCTCTCCTCTCCTCTCCACTCCTCTCCTCTCCTCTCCTCTCCTGTCCTGTCCTTTCCTCTCTCCTGGGGAGTCTCTCTCCTCTGTGCTCTTTGTCACCACCAGGTGCTGCTGTGAAATAAGGAGAGAGGCGTCGACAGAAGGCAACCATGCACATAGCTTGACATTTTAGCCAGCTCCCTGCAGACACATTTGGCAAGCGTGTGGGTGGATGTGTGTATGCCCTTATGTGTTACAGTTTGCCTCTGTGAGCATGCATGTATGTGCACGTGTGTGTTTGCATGACTGTATTTTTGGTTTAGATATAGTACGAGTACACATTTGTGCATACTGTATATTTGGTTGTCTCAATGTAAATGTTCCTACTGCCTACAACTTCTCTTCTCCCTGATTGTTTCACGTACTTCTTTGTGAAACGTCTAACCTACAGCAAGGCTGACACATTGACAGCAGTCAGTTATGAATCAATGCAATGCATTGTACAATATGTTACCTTGCTTAATGGAACATTATACCACTCTGTATTTGAAAACAACTTGGTGCTATTGTGAAGAAATATGGAAGTGCTTCAGCACAGCACATTCACTAAGCACTTTGCTGGGTGTAAGAGGACCCTTTAACACAGACTGGAGGGTTGAATACCAGCTTTCAATAAAGGAAAGGGATAACATTGTCGAGTGAACAACCGCAAGTGTGCCCTAACTGAGAGGGATGCACAAATGGACACTTGGCATCACAGCCACTGTTGGGGACATCAGCAGCAGAGATCACTGCAGGTTTTCTCCACTTTAAAAGCAATTTCTTCCTTTGGAGCCCCCCCCCCCAACTCCCTTATCTTCTTGTGTGCTCGACTCAATTGTCATCCGACTGACTTGAGGCTGCGTTAGATTGTTAAAGCCCCCGGATATGGTAATCTGTGGGCTGCTCTGACCTTGGGAGAGTGTGTTTGCAGGGTGTCAGACCCCCTAATTCATCAGAGACAGGCCATTAGCTAGCTATCCAGCCACACAAACACACAATGGAACAGGAAGGAAAGTTCTCAGGGAAACAGCAGCAGCCCCCGTTCCTGAGATATCATTAGTTACTGCCTTTCAAAACTGCTGAATTGGGACACTTACCTGACTTGCCCCATTTTTTGCACCACAAGAGCCAAGATGTTGATGAATGGTTGTAAGAAACTGTCACTACCAGAAAATGGAGAGAATAGGGTTAAGGACATATCCTCACCAAAGTCTTCAACATTAGGGACTAATGTAGGAACACAGATAATAGCAAAACTTAACTCTCAGGACTTTACCATTTCACATTTGCTTTGGTAACTGAAAACCACACTAAATTAAAACCAAAGAATCTCAGAGTTACAGTCCCTCTATGAAGGATTAGTGAATGAAGGACAGGATATGTAAATTGAGCATTTTCAAACAATTTCAAAGATGGTGAAGGGCTGCCACATGAGGTCAGTGGTTGTGAACAGTCTCATATATCTAGATGCCAAGTGAGATGGAATAGTAATTACTCCTGTGCATCTCTGTGCAGAGACACAGCCCCTGTCTTGTAAGCGGCAATGATTGACAGCCTCAATAAGAGACTTGCGCCGCGCCCCCTGCCCTCCGCCTACACACCCCTGCAACGACTGGTCAAACCCATCGTCTGGTGCCCCCCAGGCGGGGCATGGGTGACACCCCCCTCTGATAATCCTGCCCATCACATCCATCATGCCACCCTGCTCACCCCATGAGAGGGCACAACCAAGGGAATCTAATCAGGCAGTCTAATTGAGGAGCAGGGCTAGCCAATACCCGGGCTGGGAGGCTGGCTCTGCCTGGGCAGGCTCAGGGGATGTCAATAACACTCAGCGGGTGTCGATTCATCAGACCTCCTTAATGTCATTAGCCCTGAGAGGCTCGCTTCACCCCTCTCTCCTTTCTCGCTCTCATTCCATCTATCCATCTATTCTCTCATGCCTCAAACTTTCTCTCACTCACTTTCTGTTGCCTCTTCTCTTCCCTGTGTCTCTAAATCTATCCATCTCCCACTCTCATTACCCTCTCCCTCACTAATCTTTCCACAGGCAATAATATGTTCACCTTGCATAACAAGTTCAGGACTCGCCTAGAGAATGTTATATCTGTGCGTCTGTGTTTGGGAAATTAGCATGTGTACACTCTCGCCGCCTCAGACTCCACCACCCAACTCTTTTCAGTCCTCCTCCTACCTTCTTTCCCAAATCTCCAGCCCTCCCTCTCTGCCCCAATATGTTCTTCCTCTTGCTCTCCAACAACATGTGGCGCATATTCCAGCTGTTTATTAAACAATGCCAGAGCTTCCTAGGAGCAGGTGATGCAGTCAATTACTCCACAATTACCTGGGTAATTATGCAAAGGAGGAGAGAGAAGAGCAGTAGCAGAGGGATGAAGAGGACCTTGGCAGAGGTGGATTGGCTGCGTTGGCAGTGGTTGGGGCCCAGAATGGCAAGCGATTGAGACTTTGAAGTGACAGTGCCAGAGAGAGTGCGGCTTTAAAGGACGATGTGCCCCCTCACCTGCCAGAAACATACACTCACACACAAATAAACAAACACAGCTTTGAACACTTAGTTTCTGCCCCAGTACACTGACATCCAGGCCTATGTGTATGTGGCTTTTCTGAGAGCTCAAGCCCGCTGTTTTTGTTTTGGACAGTAAGTATACAGTGTTTCTGTGTTTTTCACTCTGTGGTTTGCCTCTGCTCCCGTGGCAATTAGGTGTCTTACCTGAGAGGCAACAAAGCAGGGAGGGAAGGAGACAGGAGAAGATGAGAGAACATTGCAGAGAGTAGTAAGGACAGAAGGGGAAAAAAAACAAAGGGAGAAAAGGTGGACTAAGAGCAGACAGGGAAATCTGTGTGGAGCTACACATCGTCCACAGAGTCTTCATACTAATACTGATTAAATAAGTGTAGCTGCTTGTTTCCTTGTTTTTGCATTCATCCTTTTTTAGCATATATTAAAAACAGGCATATTTGGTAACATGCACATTTTCTTTCTCTCAAACCCCCACTCACTACCACTAACAACCAGTGCAGCTCTGCAATCATCCATGTGGACTGTTTTACACACTGACAATGGAACTCATGTCAGCGGGGCCTGACAAGCATGTCTCGGGGTAAATTGAACCACACAGTGGCTATTCTGAAACAAAAAGTGTCAGATGGAAGAAGAGGGCTTGGTGTATTGCCTGCCATGGGAGCTTTATGCACTCGGATTGAAAATATTTTCACTGGCAGGGTGAATAGTAAATTGCTTAGTGTCAGCTCATCACTTAAGGAGGATTGTTGGTGGGTATAATACTTCCCAGCACATGGCTTCTCCAAATAGTCTCAAGCCAGCCAACCCCTCTTAACTCTCTCCAAGCCTCCTGACGTGATGCTGTGGCTGGAGTCCTGTCTGAGGACACTAAGCTTTCAGTTATGACTCTCCAAACTCGTCACTTTGGCTCACATTTGTCTCTGTGTTGCAGATTAATTTATAAATCCCCCATCAAGAGGGAGGTTGACTGACCAACCAAAGCAAACATGACCACATTTAACTGAGGCACAGTTGAAGGGAAAGTATGGCAGAAAATAACTGATTTTACAGCAGATGAGATGGTGAGCATTCTGTGATCCAGAGAAAAAACACAACCCTTTTCCTGGTAAATTTTGTTTAAAAAGCAAACACATTTGTCCTTGGCAGAGTTACACATGTTCTTTTTGCTGTACGTTTGTCCACCTGTCTGTCTTTGTCTGGTAAAGGGGCAGAATGAGGTGGTCACATGACCATTCTGTGTTAGTGAAGATGGGCATGAGGGAATTACCTCACAGCTCCGTATCTCAAATCTGTGGGATTAAGCTCCATTAAACATGGAGCGCCGCCGAGCTTTATCTCGGGATTTCACTCTGAGACAGAGCAGAGCGCACAAGGAGGGGGGAGTCGGGAGGGAGAAATAGCGATGAAACGTCCTTCACCTTTATCGACCAAATTATATAAAAAAGGAGGGATGAGAAAAATTGCTTGCCTGTTCCACAGTACAATGGTAGAGAGGAGAGCTTGGCCATCTTACACTCGTGTGCGTAGCATGCTTAAACATCCAGACAGCTTCTCCAACACTGGCCACTAACTCTGTAGCTGCTCCTGGCACACACACATATTCTGTAAAAACAGGCCTTTCCCCTAGGCACACTGGTCACTTAATGAGAAATGACCACTGCTGAGCCCTTGCACTCCCTGTGCACTAGACAAAAACACACACTTTTTACACATACACACAAGCAACTAATTTAGCACATGTACAATCAAACAAGCTCTGTGGCTTCAAGAGTAAAATTAATCGTTCAGTGCTTTCCTTTCAACTGATAACACTACACACTACAAAATTTAACTGTTATATTTTGAAATACACTTTAAGAGTGTCACATTAGATTAAGTATGGGTCAACGCTTTGCTGAATTGAAATGAGCACAGAGAGTCAGTTATGACCATCCAAACTCATCACTTTGTCTCATATTATTCTCAGTGTCGCAGATTAATTTCTAAATCTCCCATCAAAAGGGAGGTTGACTGATGAGCCAAAATAAACATGACCACATCATTAGATTAGGTGTAGGTCAACACTTTGCTGAAGTGAAATGAAAAAAGGACATTTACATTTCTTCACAAAGGATGAAAGCCTGTACATGACTTCATTTAAATAATCAATAAGTCAAACTTACCCATTAGCACATTGTCTGATTCTACCTATGTTTCAGTTTTCACCAAGAAAATTAAACCCACACCGCACTCAATATTTTAACTGTACAGCCTGTGAAAATGAAAAAAAAGTGAGCATGCTGGGAGTCAGGGTGGTCCAGTGATGAACACCTCCTGTGTCCTCCCTTCATCCTCTTTCTCTCTCTCTCACTCTTCTCCCTCATCTGGGCTGTTATTGATCTGATCTCCTCCTCTCTCAACTGGAGCCATGATTCATGTTGTTCCGACTGGCCCTCACTCACCACACACAGACACAGCTCAGTCATGCCCTCCCCTATCTATCTGTCCATCTGTCTCTGCCTGCTCTCCCTCTCTCTGCCCTCAGGCAAGTCAACCTGCTGTCCACACAGGGCCACCACGGCCCAGTTTGCTCCTGTGCGTATTATTATTACTAACATTATATTTATCATTATTGTCATTATTAATCCTTTGTATGAAATGCTCGTTTTTCCATTTGGGATCTTTCTGTAAATATTCTTAAATGATTTTATCATTTGAACAATATTCAAAGTTCACTGTGTGGATGTTCTTGCTGTCTATCAGCTTTACACGCAATGCACTGAATGAACTGTATACCAGAAAACATTCAGCAGAATAAATAACTGCAGTTTGGAATCATATTTCAAAGTTTGCATGAAGCTCTACATGGTTGTCTTTGATAAAACAGCACTGATTGGGTTAAAAGGCATTTCTTGTCCTACAACAGAATCAAGGGACAATTGCTTGTGTGTGTGTTATTTTTTCAATATATAATATTTCTCTCTTTATTCAGGCTTCATCTCTCAGAGTGTTCAAGTCCTTTCCAATGCAGAATGTGCATTTTCTCTGAGAAAAAAAAAGCTAGAGAAAAGAGAGAATAAGAGAGAGAGAGAGAGAGAGAGAGAGAGAGAGAGAGAGAGAGAGAGAGACAGAGATGTGTAGAGGCCTTGCAGCAGCAGGAGCACATAAAAGCCCAGCTTCAGCCAAGGCCCCTGCTCCAATGTGTAGAAATTAATTGAGTGAAAAAAATCTGCTGTTTAAGGTTGAAGTGGGTTATGGGAGGCAGTGTAACAATTGTTTTCTGTTTGCCAGAGGCTATATATCGTTCATTCCGGCTTTCTCTCTCCTCTCCGCTCAACACTCGCCTCTGCCTCCCTCCCCACCCTCCCTCCTCCCTTCCCATCCATCCACCTTCTAAGCCTCTCTTGCTCCCTCCTTTCCTTTTCATCAGTCCTTTATTTTCTACAGTCTACAGTCTTTTTGATTCATTTTTATCTCTCCCATTTTCATCTATCACATAGGAGATTTTTTTGTATCTTTAAATGTAATTTTCTAGCAATAACCGGCTCCATTTATGAAATGAGGTTTTACTATATCTGCTTACGTGTATGTTCAGTGTGGAAATTCACTCACGTATGTGGCATACAAATATGCAATAACAAGAACTGTTTCCCCTGAGATTCTGTCAGTGAAACTAAACAAATGTACATAGATGCAATAATTTGTGTGTGCTTATGAGTGTGCGTCAGTGCATCTGTCTACATGCATGCATCATTATTTAGTGACAGTGACATTAACAGGGGACCAGTGTCAACACACAATGCAGAACAAGCTTAGCGTCCCCTTGGGCTTAAACAAATGACTCATTTTCTCCCCACATTTAAATGCGCAATAGAAATCCAAAAAGTCTGTTGCCGCTTTTCATTTCAGCACTATCAACAAAAAATACATATCAAAACAATGGCAACCCAAAACAACAAAAAAACAAAACAAAAAGCAAAACTCAAACAGACACAGCGTTGAAAATCAACAGAAATTGAAGAAAAAAATGAGGAACAAAGATACAGAAGCAAACATCTATTCAGAGTACTGTGAAAAGAACAAGGTTAACACTGATGTATCAGCCACAAATGGAATAAGAGCAATGTAGAATGCAAGAGAAATACAAGATGATAGGAAGAAGAGAAATAGAAGCAGGAAGACAGAAAGTTATGACAAACAAAACTTACAAGACAGACTTTTATCTGCATTAGTATTTCCTCTGTTGCCCAAAGCAGAAGGGTTAAACCTGTTTCCTGTGTTAAACTCCTCTTTAGCACCCTTTCATGTAAAATATCAAACCTTTCAATATCACTCTGAGGAAAGCACAGTTGCTCACCCTGTTTAATTCTATACAAACACTTAGCCATTCTCTTTGAACTTTGCAGCTCCACTCATTATACCTCCTTTGAAGAGTGAATATTGGAGCAATGCTACATTTTGATTTTGCAGTTATTAAATGTAACACAGCAGCAAATTGCATCTAAACCTCTGTGTTGCTGGTTAATAATACATAGGCCATGTGCAGTAGCCAGCAGAATAAATAGCCGAGCAAAAAGGAAGATAAAGGTAGCCGATCAGCGAGACGCTTGAGCCTAACAAGTTCATCTCACTGCACATGTCAACAGACAAATATTTTTGCAGATGAGGCAGAAAAGTTCCTGTGGAATTGTGGAGCCAACTGCACGTCCTTTTTGAGTAAAGAGGAGATAATGTCACTGGAGGATTCCTCCTCAGAGCCCTTTCCCATAGCAGTATCCTAAACATCGGTGCTGCGTTCCCTCTCTGAAGGATATTAAAAGAATCAAGTGTTCGAGAGCCAGCAGGGGAAAGAAGAGATGGTTCTGCAAAGGCCTTACAGCATCCAAGGAAAACTGCTGCTCTTGACATAGGGGTGTGCCTTCGCTACAGGAATGGCCTCACATTAAGGGAGACCATTGTGGTAAGTGGCTTATTCAAAGGCAAGAAGCAGATGGAGGTGAGAAAGAGAGAGAGAAACAGAGAGGAAAGGGAACAAAATAAAGACAGATGGGGGAGAAAGAGAAACTTGCAGATTCAGTAAAAGGCATATCCTGAAGAGATATCCAAGGCATTTTAAGCAATCTATATAATGCATTTTACAGGTTTTCAGGAATAGAAAACCACTCTTTGATTCTACTCAATACTCAGACCTGAGCTGACTGACCCTTTGGTCCGGGCCTGTAGACAGAAATTCCCCAGAAAAGTGCGAAGCAGCCAAAAGCTGGTTGTAGATCATTAAACAGAGATTTTGCAAAGAACTTGCACCCAACATAAGGGAGGTGAGAGTAAGACTGACACTGAAACTGCTTGCTTTCCTTTGAACTCCTACCTTCACATTCAAGTGAATCAACTGGATCCAGCAATGGTTTGAGGTCTAGACCAAAGGGGGGCATTCAGTATATAACACTGGACACTATATCACTCGGTGGTATTTTCTGAGCAGTGTGAATCACTGAAGAATATTCTGGCCTGGATCTGAGAGATGGTAGAAGACAGAAGCCTTGGTGAAAGTTGCTCATTAACATAAAACCCAGGCCCTGTGTTACCCAGGGATCTGTGTTTCGCTCACGAGACCAAACAAAAGAACAATTCACACACGAAGAGCAAACCACAGTGATGCAAAGCCTGCTCACTGCCTGCAGCGCTCAGTTTTCTTCACCCTTTCTACAAACCTCTTGCCCCTACTTTGCATATCTGGTGTTGGTTCTGCTGTACTATTCCCATGCGGGGTTACATATATCAAACGCTGGCAAACTCATTTCATTTGGTGCACCAGCAGTATTAATAAGGATAATGAGTGACATGTGTAGGACTGGGAAGCATCCCTGTTTCTGTCTCATAGGATTTTTAAGTCAAATGTCCCCAAAGAATGAAAACAGTCATATGGCTTCAAGTCATTTTTTCTCCCTCATGTGACTTCAGAAATGTTTTTTTTACCACAGGAGGAGCAATGGAGAAGATGCGTGTAGCTGCTGGACAGTTCTCCTTTTTTCACAGGAACCCAGGAGGGAGGTGGGGAGGCTCCATAAAGCCAGCCTTTAAATGGAAGTCAAAGTCCACAAGTTTTGCAACAAAATTAAAATTATTTCTCAGGCCGTTTTTGTGGGGACATTTCCTCCTTCCCCTGTGGGAAATAACAATAAAGGAGGAGACCCCTGTGGAGATACCTCAGCATGACAACATTTCAACATGTGGCAACATGTGGTAAATTAAATTACAGAGGCTGTCGATAATGTGCAGCTTTTTGACAGGCCCCTTATACATTTGCTCCCCACAGCAACCTTTCCAAAATTAGCCCCTCAAATCTGGCTGCTGGATTGAAATGGCGATAGCAGGGTCAGCAATGAAAGGCAGACTGAGGGTTTAACTGCTGCTGAGTGATTCGGCAATTGTAAGAAGTAAGAGAGGAAAACTAATTACTGCGGTCTGAGAGGAAAACCACGGTTAAAGTGGACGCTCCCAATGCTGGGGGTAAGGCATTCATGTGGGAAGGCTTTGGTTTAGTCACTAATAACAACATAACAACCCCCATTAAGCCATTATGCTGGGGTGAGGATCACTGCTTTAATCTACTGAGCTGGGGGAAAAAATCACACAATAACTAAAATGGATATCCGGCTCCATCGCATACCTTCCGTGCATGGCAACATGTAAAGCAAAATGCTGCGAGGCCTTAGTAATAATTTTATTTGTATGCACCGTTATTTGCTCATTATTATAACATGAAGCTTATTCTATTCTCTCTTAGCAAGGTTATATTTCCTTGTATTAGCAGTAATAAATTAGACTACTTGTAGTAACTAAACCATATACTTCCTGTGCCTATGCAACCACTCACTGACTATTAGTGTGTGTGAGAGCAGAAGGTTAGGAGTTATAATCATAGTAACCACTCTTTGAAATATCACACAGAGATTGGTCTTAACTCTTGTACAATCAGGTAATTCAAAAAGAAAGAGCTAACTGAGTGAGCTCCAAGGCAAGGAAAAAAACAGTGAATAACAAAGCAGGCTCCAGGAGAAAAGAGAAGACAATGGAAACAGTAATCGATTTACTGTCTTTACAGTACAGGCAGCTGACTGTTGTTTAAAAGACAGCCTATAAGTTTGAATAAAGATGGAACATACAAACTTTTTTGCTTTGGGCATTGCCTGTATCAATAATCTGATCTTAATTTCACAGTTGACTTGGAGCAGGGGCAGGAGGGAAAGCATGTATAGTGTCACCTCCTCTCAGAAACAGGGGTTTGTTTAGTGGCCTCTCACATCTGGCCACACAATCTGGTGATATCAGCTGCCGCATCTGTAAATCAGTGCTACTACTGCTACTAAGACGTAGAGCCACCCAAAGCAACTCTATTTCACAGATAGGGTGCTAGTTTGATTATAACTTACCAATGCAACCCTCCCAGGTGGCCGTGCAATTGTGAACTGTTTTTTTTTTCCACCATCTTTTTAACTAGCAGACAATAAAGTACAAGTACTGTGCCTCAAGAGACCCATTTGAATTCAGGTATAAATGTGCTTGGATGGACAAAAAATGTTTGATTTGCAGTAAAATGAAGGGATAGACTACTAGTAAAAAGAGGAGTTAAATGTTGAAGGTCATGTGATATTGAAAGCCAATGCAGTGTAGCATCCAGAGCGCATCTACTAGCATCCACTCCATTACAACATTAGCAACTAATGTTTTGACATTTGTCTTCATTATTATCAATGAACAGAAGCGATTGAGCCACCAGCATGCTCCATTACCTTCCTTCATTGCACAGTTGCACAGTTGAAATCACACATTAGGGTGGATCCAACATGAAATGACAAGTTACGGGAGCTAAGGACGCACCAGCTGATTATTTAGGTGGCGGAGGGTGAGAGGGTTGGGAGAAGGAATGGTGGGGTGGAGCTGAGGCAGGAATGGGAGTTAGGGAATTGGTGGAGAACTGTATTGGCATTAAAGTGTGGGGAGCGAGGGGGCGCAGAGCAGCACGGTACACCTTAAGAAGAGAAGCTCATTTCAATCGGTATAATTAGCCCGTGGTAATGAAATAAGTCAGAGGCACTGCCACCTTCACTTAAGAGAAAATCGATCTGCATTTGAGGGAGTTTATTAAAGCTTAGGAATAATGGGAAGAAAGGATAGAAGGGGTGGAGGAGTGGAGGAGATGGGGGGGTTGAGCCGACATTAACAGCTAATCAGATAAGAAGAGGTGGTAGCGTTGGGGTAGAAGCTTGACAAGAAGCAGAACGGAGATCAGTTGGAGTTTGTCAAAGCACATGTGTCTGAGGTCTCTGCTATTTCACAGCGAGAAGCCAGGGGATGCTAGAGCTATGCACACTATGCGACCAAAAGCCTAAATTAAGATGACATCACTCTGTGGGAGAATAAAGCCAATCAAAACCCGGTGTAACCTGACTGATAGACAGCCACTGGACATCTTCAGAATGGTTGCAAGAATCTCCATAGAAGTTTGGCCATGGCCAGGAGCTGGCAAACAACTTTAGCTTGGTAAGAGCAGGGTGTGGTGAGATAATCACTGATGGACATCTCTCCTCAGGTGCCCCAAATGCATGCTGGTTGCTTGGGGTGCTGCTTGCTCATTTATCCAGCCGTCTGGCCAGCTCACCTGGAGTGATGGGGGAGACGTCAGGAAGGCAGGCTGCTATTTCACGGCCTGTTAAGCGCTAATGCCGCAACATGCCCTGCGCTCCAATTTTAGGGAACAGGGAGCATTACCGCCCAACTCAAGGTTCTGTCCGTCTGGACTGTGGACTTGGAGGGTAGTGGAAGGAGGAGGGGGGCAGGAGAGAAAGGGCAGTAAGGAGAAAGATAGGTGGGAGTAGAGCAGGACAATGAAAAATCTAGTGAAAGAATTAATGAAATGAAAGACACAAAGAAAGAGGGTGGAAGAGAGAAAGACACATAAAGAGAGTAAAAGGTATGGACAGGGAGAGGCACGGAGAAAGAGAGTAGAGCCTTGGTTTACACGGGCTGCTGAGCCAGCACTGCGGAGCAGACAGGACAGCAGCAGCACACGCTGACATCTACTCCTGCCACGCTAGGCTGCCTCTTGCAGGCCCCAGAAGGCCCCTCGCTCCCGGACTCAAAGCCTCTCCCTCGCCGGAGCCACTGAACATCACTAGCCTGAACCACCCACAACACTTGTCCTCTCTGTGCACTAAACCTGGCCCATGTAATAACCACAGAACCTCTATTAAGCAGTGGACGGCTGGGGAATCAGAGCAGCACAGCATGAGTGATGTAAAGACCCTCCTGTTAAACAAGTGAGGCTATGTTCAAGTTATGTCAACTCTTTGTGTTCTGCCTTGCAAAGGTATGATATGAATTATGTATTTTAATGGATCTTTTTTTTCTCCTTCTAAACAGAGTAGTAAGCAGAAATAGATAGCTTTTTATCCTCTCCTGAGGTCTCATACTTGTGTACTGGACCATCTGCACACTGTACAGAAGGCAAAGGCCAAGTCATTTGTATGTGCTTACAGTATACATGACTGTGCATGATGGGTCATGGACCCCATCGTAGGCTGCCTACAGCAGTGATGGATCACCTCACTCAGTCAGTCTTGAGGGGTGAGGTGTTTAACGGACATGACTCAGGTCTTCCAAGGCTGTAAGATGTGAATGTGTGCACTATTACAGGAGAAACACACAACACAGTCTCAGTGGTGTAACTCAGCACAGACAATGTGTTCACTGTATTTTTATGTACAGTATGTGAAAGAGCAGTTATGGTCAATTTTCTATGAGCTCCCATGTGCTTGCAGCTCTGAGTCAGTTTCTCCCTGTGTTCTCTCTCTCCACTAAGCTCGCCTTCACACCTTGTACTGGCTCTGCTCACACAGCAATTAGCTCTGGTAAATTAGACTGGTTACAACATATTGGAGCTCACAGAGCAAAATCACAGGATGAAGAACGAGACCTTGTTCCAAGTTATTGCCAACATCTCATCAGTCCTTATGTGTGTGACTCATGATGATATTGCTTTAGTACAACCTTTATCTTATGTTGTTACATACTGTACACTGCACATTACATGTTTAGTGATTTGATAACTACATCTCTGCCTCTGACTGCTTATTGCTACCGATAGACATAAAATACTTTAACAGTCAGCAGCGCATTACTCAGTGTTAATGTCAAAAGTCAACTGTGATGTAAAGAAAAGTTCTTCATAAAACATCCAAGGGTTGGAAAATAAAGAAGTCTGCCCCCTTTTTCATTTCTAGTATTTCCAGCATGCGTTGTTTGTCTCTGACATGGTGTCTTTTGATGTCCCTAACACACATTAGACACAGTGGCAAGTCAACAGGGCCACACAGCATATACAGTACAATATGTAGCTGAAAAGTGAGTCTGTAGTGCTGCCCTGGATTCAAGAGTCTTTCGTGTTTTATTTCACGTGATTCCTCACCTCGAGAGCCAATCTCTTCAGCTATGGCTTGCCAGGAAATGTCTTTTTTTAATATTATTTTTATAAAGCTGGGACTGTTGGTCACAGGGGTCTGGATATTTTTACATCGTAACAGTATGTCTCCTTGTCCATTGTGACGGCTCCAAGAACACGCACTATCACTGGACAAGATAAGTAGCAAAGATACAGTAGCTGTGATGTGCCAGTTGAGAGAAAGAAAAACAGCTGCTTTTCTGGAGCATTGACCAGCATTGATGCTGGAAAATAGGACAGTGGCATACAGCACAGTATTCTGTTGGGGGGCAGCGCTTCCACGTGTGCTGAAGTGGGCCCAGATGATATAGAAGACAGCAGAAGTAAAGTAGATGTGGGGACATTTTCAACAGACATCTGTTTTGCAACTTTCTACTAAATGTTCTCCTTTAGACATACAATATGTTTATTTATATTATTTATGCATGCTTTAGAACTGATTTGGGGGGAAAGCTGGCGCACTGTAATGACTGTACCTCCCATATCATACCCCAATGTCCCTGGCTTCTTCTTGGAGGGACACTTTGAGGACAGAACTAAGAGGTCAGTCGTGATGCCATCTTTCTTTATTACTGGAGGCAGAAAATCCACAAACGAGAAATGGTGGTAGAACCTGGGTAGAGCTAAACATGGTCAAAGGGCCACCAACACAGCTTAGTGTGAGAGCCTACAAGACCTGTCAGTAATGGTAAACTCACCCAAAGAAACTGAAACTGGCACCTACAATTCTGTTACTCAGACAAAAAAACATGTACTTTACTTTAGTTTGAGGTTTTCTTCTGTCTTGCTGTTAACATACAACTCAGGTAATTGCTTCTTGGATCAAATGCAAATTGCAGTGAAAAAGGATTTAAGTAAGAAATGCTATTCTGGCTCTTTTTGTAAGAACAAAGGGCAAAATCCCTTTTCAATCCCTGTTTGTACAGATTTACGTGTATTCTGTGGGGATTGACAAAGTTCAAGCCTACACAGTAAACATTACTGTACATAATCTTTATTCACATGTTAAAATAGCTGTTTCAATGCAAGTTGACTGAGTAAAGCCTCTGTAAAGCCAGGACTGTCAGAAACTGGAAAAATATGTAACAGTCCAAAAGGATGGATGTGCGTAGTCCCAACAGGTTATCAGACCACTGCAGGACCAGAGATGACACTGAGCTGGCTCGGCGAAGGAAGAGGCCATTTTCTTGGAGTGACAAATATCTGGAGGAGTACAAACAGAGAGCAGAGCCCCTGTTGGGAGAATGCCTGAGCTTTGTCTTTGTCACACTGTGTGACACAGACTCACAGCATCACTCCCTCAGGTGTGTGTGTTTGTGTGTACATGTGCGTGAATTGTGTGCAGGTGTTTGTGTGTACATGTGCGCACACAGAAACAGGGGACCAAAATCTCCCACCCTCACATCTCTACCCTATCTCAACTCCTGTGGTTGTGGCATCTGTGCTTGGGGCACAACAACTGTGTAGAACCCAAACTTCGGCACTGTTGAAAGCAAAGGAAGTGAAGGAGTCTGGGGCTGAGACTTGCCTGGTCTCATATATGGGCCTGCTGATAAATCAGCCAGGGTGCCAACACTGCACTGCCACCACCTCAGGTCGAGCAAGATTGAGCTTGGGTGAGCCAAGGACAGATAGAAGTGGGCCTTTTATGGCAGCGGCTGGTATAGGGAGTGACTTGGAGTGAGGTGAGGGAACGCTAGCTCCACAGTACTGCTTTGAGCCAGCAAGATTAATGTAGGCTCTCTGGAGCAAAGGCAACATCCAGAGCCTTAATAAGGTACAAACAATCGGTTCCACTCCACTGGCTTCCCAGGGAAAACTATTGTTGTGCCGCATTGTTTCTTGGTAAGGCTCCTTGGAGACACGGGCCGACTGCTGCATGTGACTGTCTCCATTACAGCCAGGGGAGAGCTCACTGTAGACCTGTGTTTGTCTGTGTCAGGGTGAAGGTTGGCTCTCGCCCGCCCCATATCCACCCCCACCCCGCCTCTTTCCCCGATCCCTCCCTCTAAATCCAAAGTCTTGTAAGCGCACTCACCTCAACTCCCTGTACTTTCAACTTCATGTGATCCTCCCGTGTGGTCTTCCCGTCTTTCCTCTTCTTCCAACAGTAGCCATCCTTTCTGTACTTCACCTTCTTCCTATTGTACAATATCATCGACCCATTCTGCGGCCTGGATCCATGGAGACAGGACAGAGAGAGGGAGAGCAAAAGAGAGAAAGATGAAATGAGATGAGAAGAATTTTTAGGCAAAGCTACAGCACAGCTCGGGGACTCATTTTAGAGATGTACAAAGAGACCCGACACGAGTCTGCGCCTGGCAGAAAATGCACCAGTGACTTAGATGACAAGACTTCTTTATGGTGTTTTTCAGCATTGGTATGCACAGTTTGACAATGAACAAAGCACCCTTCAGCATACATTTCTCCCAATGAGAAGTGTGTGCGCTCTGAACAGCTGAAGTGACACTCCTCACAGAGTAAATTACATGAAGGCCGGTGTGTAAGGCAAGCAGCATGGGGGTGGGGGGAGGGTTCCTTCCTTATCTCTCATTCATCCAACTTAAATGAGTTGTGGTGTTGGAAGTCCCTAGGGGTAAGAGAAGATCCTCCCTCACACTCCATTCATAATTCATTCTCCCTCCACCAGACCACAGCCTGTAGGCTCATAATGATATAATGTAACTATTTGATGATAATCTGCCTTTCCACTTCGATTTGTAATAGAGGCATTTGGCGCTCAGTGTTAAACATTAACAGAAAGTGTAGCATAAAACATTTATGACTTACTCAACAATTAGTGAGCAGTTGAACGTAGTTTTCTGTATGTGTGTGTATTTGTGTGCATTGTGGAGTGGCTATGTATCGCATCAGTCTCCCACACACTTTTGCACTCCTCCGACGCGCACACACACATACACACACAAACACAGCTGCTATGATTTGGAGCTCTCCCAAATGAGAACAGGTTTGCCTGAGTGTTTGGTCCCTCACAGTGAATGAGTGGGAAAGCCGCCTGCCCAAGCTGCTGAGGAGGCAGTGTAACTGTTGAGGGGGGCTTAACCATCCAGTCAGCTGGTGAGCCTTGTTAGCCTTGTGCTCACCGCTCACATGCATAGACACAACACGCACACACAGTCACAAACACATAAAACTAGAAACACAAATAACCAGAAAAACTCTCATCAAAGCAAAGAACAAAAGCTGGGTTGATTTGTGTCTTCTGTAAGAGTATTCAAAATAAGAAAACCCAACGGTTGTTTGGCATTGTTTTGTTGTTTATTGTAATTTTTTTTTTTTCACAACGTTTATTTATAACGCTGCATGCATCATTTTGCAGGCCTGCCTTTGGGGGCCAGGGAGCGTGTTTTTCTTGGTATCACTCATCAATCATTTTCCCGGCCGGATCTCAGGGGCCAGTAGAGAGGGAGGAGAAGGGGGATGTGGGGTCCCTGCAGTCCCCCTTCTGTGGCCCCTGACAGCACCTTCTAATGAGAGACGCCACTCACATACTGACGTGCTCACTCCTTGCCGATCTCCCTTCTTCCCTTTCCTCCTCCCTTCCTCTCTCTACAGCCCTCTCTTCTTGCCGTCAGTCAACACAAGCTGTGCATTGGGGAGTGTCTTTGTCTCCTCCCTCGCGCCAACTCCTCTTCTGCTTGTTTCATCTGTCTCAGGATCCCTCACCTCCACTTTCCCACACCTCCTTCTCTCCTGCTGTCTTCTCCTCACTCACTGCCCTCTCTTGTTTGGTACTCAGCATACTTTGCAGAAAACAACTATTAAACAGACATTTTTATTGGTCAGTTTGAAAAGTGGAACTGCTCAATGGCTGTGTGGGATATACAAGAAGTATAAATTGTGTTCTAGTTTACAGCATCCGTAATGTCACCCATCGTGGAGGCGTGATCATAAATGGCACTCATGAACTAAGAACTTTGCAGATTGCTGCAATCTTAACATATACTTCTACAGATTTGCATCCCAAATGTCACCCGAAGGACACTCATTTGACATGCCTACATCAGCACTTGGTATCAATCAAACAACGGAATGGCCCTCTCTATCGTTGTGATCCCATTATTTGTTTCAATATCATTCTGGGTTTTGTCCTTCAAAAGATACAAGGAGTGTGTGCTTCTTAAAATGTAGCTCCGCTTGAGACAAAAAGATGGGCGCGGATGAGATAAGGCAGAAAATCAAATGACACAGGGCTATCTGATCTCCTCCAGAGCACTGGAAATTGGGGTGAGGCTTCGGTGTCAGAGGCTCCACGCCGTATTTATCGGCTCTGCGCAAAAACTTATTCGCTCAGCTATTTTTGAGGGACTGTTAGGTAGATACTATTTTCAATTCAAGGCACTTTGGACCCAGAGGAGAGAGCCCAGGCATCCACTCCGGAGTAGGTCTGAGGCATAGGCCAGTCTGAAATGCATGCTTTGGCAACATAATGTGTCTCCATTCCCTCCTGCTGTCTCGCTCTCTCTCCCTCCCAGTCATCTTCTACCACTGTATACTTAGGCGCTTCAATTAATCTTATCAGAATTATACATATTTATACATGAGGGGAAAAAGCTAACTGCTCTGTTATCAAAGAAGCGTGACAGGAGGCCCTCTGTCTCAGATGCCTAAATGTGGCAGATTAATATGGAAATACAGGCCTCTGACAAAGTGCGGACAAGCTCTGCAGCCACCTCTCTCTTCTTTGGAGTTTGCAGCGATAATAAGCTTTACCCTCAGGGTGGTGTTAGGCCTTGTCCAGTCCTTTAGGAATCATTCATTTACCCAGGTAATGGCATTCACTCAATCAGATTTGTTCATTTGAAAAAGTCAGGGGAGGGTGGGGGGTTTATGAGGTTGGTGACGTGTTCAGCATCGATAACAAAGGCAAAGTATCTGGCCCACAGACAGCAACACCCTCACAGGCTCAGCTTCACTGTCTAAAGGCCAAGAGGCACTAATGCAGAAATGAGGAATAAGCTAAAAACAGACAGACAGAGAGAGACAAATCTGCATGAGTGAGAGATTCTCCTGTTCCAACAGGGATCAGTGTGGAGAATCCACAGCTCTGGTGAATCATCCTTAAATCCTAAAATGTGAAAACACTGATGAAACTTGCTCTGACTTGAATAAACATTACATTTATGCAGGGATATTTTGTAAGTACACGCATGCTTTTGGCCACTAATAGAAAAGCAAAAAAGGAAAAAAAATACAGTATGTCTCCTCAATATATATCACTTACAATACATGAAATAAACAAAACTATTCAACTGTATCAAGTGCAAGTGTAAGACAAGCATACAGCATTTTAATTATTGATATTGCAACTTATAATTGTAAGATTTCTGTGCTGCTGGATGTATTCTTGCCAAAAGGGTTACAGAGAACGAAATATTTCAGTCTTGGTGAACCGTAATAGTTCAGATCTAGCCTCCCTCCCCCCTCCTCAATCTACCCTATTCCCCATGATGCCCTGGGTTTGATTAATACCATACATGCTGTTTTTCTCCCCAGCAAGCCCAACTGGCAGTGCAGCTAGGAGGAGAGTAGAGTAGAGTAGAGTAGAGTAGAGTAGAGGAGAGAGGAGAGGAGAGGAGAGGTGGGCCAGAGAGGCTTTGAAGAACGAAGGGTGAGCTGGTTTGGGCCTGAAGTGGCAGAGGAGGGAGGCGACACCTGCTGTTCTCAATTACCCATCAGAGCCTTCAGCCATCACAGCCTTTACCCCACTGTGTCAACAACCACACTCACACCTACTACTCATCCAAACAAATCTACACACACATACACACACCTACATTTGGTGTCACACACACACCAACCCTATTAAGTATAAATATGAGGGACAAATATGCCCCTGAGCATTCTCACACATGCAACACACACATGTGCACATACACACCAAGTTTCTGGTAACTCTGTTGCTTCATCTAGGGAGACCATTAATAGCAAGAAGAGTGACAGGACATCAATAACACACTGATGCTGGTCATTACTGGTTCTGTCAATCACAGGTAAAACATAGGTCACATGTGTTAAAACACAAACATACACACATCTGGAGCTGTCGACACTGAGCAGAGGTGTTTCCACGTGTAATGTAATTATACTTCAAGCAATGGCGCTTTATTAGATGGCACATCATCTTTGAGCTGGTGTGAGCAGAAAGGTGCTGGCGCGGCGTTGCGATCTCCTATCTGGACGCATCACGTGCAATTGATGACTCGCAGATAAGCCGCTCCCTTCAGCCCTGCCAAAGAATGCATCAGGAAGTGGGGCGTTCGCTAAAACTACTTTAAATGTAAATCTGCCACGGCCTCAGGATTGAGATTCATTGTCTGCTCTGAACCCCTCCAACTCCCCCGCTAGTGTTCGTATGTCGAGACGCCGCAGGTCGCGTACCTCTTTGACTGCCAATGAGGCCTCAGCGCCTGGTCACTGTCATGCCCACAGTTCTTACTACTCCAGTCCTGAGTGGCCTCAGCCCTCAACCATGAATGCTTAATTATATATGGTAATTAAGGGAGTAGGGGGCATTGTGGTGGGTCAGTCGGCTGGAACAAGTTACGCAACATCTTTTTAATCATATCGCATCATCCCTTTCTCTCCATAACGTTAATCTCTTTTCTTTCTACTCTGGACTGTCTGGTAAATGGTCACGGTCGTCTTTAAAAAGTATTCAAGATAACGAAGAGAGAAAACGGTCACAGCAACTGAATCATAAAGTTTTACAAATATGATCTCACGTATCTCCAAGGCTGTACAGATGGAGCACAATGTTTGTTTATCCAATGTGTTCAACTAAATACAACAGTAATGATGAGAGGGTAGCTGGGCCCCTGGAGTTGTAATTCAGGATAGGGAGACAGATCGTGTGCCTCCCCTCTTTCTCTCTATCTATACTGCCGGTGACTGCCACAGAACTCAGGCCCCGGCCCACTGCCCTCCAGCACAAAACAGATGTTCCCCCCACACTTATCTCAATGAAAAAAATCACAGACAATTTACAAAGAATATAAATTACGGTTGTAGCTACACATCAATGTCTCTGTCCCTATAAGACCTTGTAAAGAGGATAAGGGTGAATTGGTGTGGGAGGGTGGGTGGATTGTTCGGGGACAACATAAGGCGGATGGAAGCAGTAGGGGAGGAGGGTGGTGTTGCTCTTATCTGGTCCAGAGCAGCCCGGCAGAATGAGAGAGAGGCTGGTGACTGGCGGTGATGCTGCGCTGATAGCGCTAAGCCGGTTTCATGCACATTTCAGGGAGGGAGCTGCCATCACTACTCAGACTTAAAGCTCTCAGCTCCTGCCAGTGGATGAGGTTGGGACGTTATTTACAAATAGCCATGTCGTACACTGGTTACACCGCTCCATTCTCTGTGTCAACACATACACACATAGCAGTAAGGGCTAATGTGCAGCTTTGATGTACAGCTTAGGTGACACGGAATTTGAATTTCAGAGCTTGTAAGGTTTTGGCTGTGAAGACATTTCTTATTCAGTTGAAATGCACACTGTTGCTGTATATGTGTGTGTGTGTGTCTGTGTGTGTGAGAGCACATAATATGTTTAACTGGGTTGAAATGCTGATGACTTTCAACTGCTTGCTCAAAAGGCTTCCACATCATATTTGTGGTGAATGCTATTTTCAGCCTTTAGTCAGTATGCATATGCTTACTTGGAAATAGTGACTACAGAGAAGATGATTCATACCTCACATCCTCTCCGCTAATCTTCACAAATCATCCGTGGTGTGTCTCAGTACGTTGTAAATAAAGGTGCCATCAGAAAAAAGGCTCCTCTATAGCCCGGCTCCTGCTGACAACTACATGCTGCGTGCATCGTGCATGCGTAGACTTAAGTCCTGTAGCACTGCCTTATTATGACAATTTGTAAAGAGGATGCTTTTGTACTTTCAATAATGCATGGGCAGCAGGGAATTGCATACAGTCTTATTTTATGTCATGGGTTAGGGTTGCTGTTTTAGCAGCTTACGCTCTCCCGTGGTAAGAAAATACTAATGCAATTAAATCTAAGTCGAACTAGACTGCAGCAAGAAAAGGTCAGGTTTTCATTATTAGTAACAACAACCTTGCATTCTATTAAAACAAAAAGCTGGAGAATTCAGCTACCAAATTAATGATGTGGTCATGTACTTTCAAGAGCCCAATTCAGAACAGAGATTCAAAGATTTTTGTTTGTATTTACTGGTTTCCTATTGATGCTACATTCAGCAACATTCAGCGACTAAGACTAAACTTGTTTCATTGACAGATAAAAATGTAAAAGCCAGCATGAAAATAAAAAGCAAGGATAGGTCAGAAGAAGAAAGCAAAAGACAGAGGATCAAAATTAAAATTTTAAACTGCAAAAACACAAACTGTTAATTTTGCCTGTCTGTACCAGCAAAGGTTTATAGGAGTGTGAATTGTTACTAATCTTCATCAGAATGAAACACCAGCTTCATGTATTATAAAGATATTACACTCAAATTCTTTAAAGATGGGGCATCATCCTTAATGATATGAGGATGACAAGAGGACATTGAAGTCTACCTGAGGTAAGGGCTGTTGTCTGTCTCTCTAGAGACCAGGGCAGAGAGAGGAGGGAGCAAGGACAGGCTCTCCCCCCCATCATGACTCATGCCAGACCAAGCTTATGGATCACCTGGACATGGCCCTCCTTGTCTCTCCTTCAGAGCAGTCAGTGCCACCACAGTGCCACTGACCTTCCCCTATTGATCCCCCAGTGACAGAGCACAGCTAAGGCCAGCTATTGAACCACTTATGATTAATTCACAAATCCTGCCTTGTCCACAAAAAAGGTAAAAGAACAAAGCCACGAGTAGGAACAAGTGAAAAGAGAGACGGATAAAGAGCCAGTGAGGTCAAAAAACCCTCCACTTTTTAAAGGGAGACAGAACTACAGAGTTAGAAGTGCCGTTTTACAAGCTGACCAAGCTATAAAGCACATCTCAGAGTCCCTTCTGTCACAAAAAAACATCAGCACAGTGATGGAGGGGAGTGGGGTCAGGTTGAAAAGAGAGTGAGAAAAAAAAGGAGTGGGAAAAGGGAGAGCGACAGACAGGAAAACAGAGAGAAAGAAAAGAAGCAGCTATTCTTCCTCTCCCTTCTCCTATTCCTTGGTCCAATTTTAGTCATGAGGATAGACCAGTGAGGGCGAGAGTTTGAAATTGAGCTGTAACTCTATCTGTGTGCTGGAGCGAATCAGAAAGTCTATCCCACCTTTCACCTGGGAATCACAGCTCTCTCTGTGCCCTGTCTGGTCACCATACCAACCACAGCCAGGCATCATGGGATTAATTGGAGCCCAGGGCTCAGCGGCAGCTCAGGCACAGATAGAGAGTGAGGGGGAGAAGGACGGACATCAGCCATGGTCAAGTGATGGTGGCCATGCAGATCAAATCGAATTTCAGGCATTGCAGACCTGATATGGTCTCGAGGTAGCACTAAACATATTGGAGTCCAAGCCACCTCCGCAGTAATGCTTGGATTGGATTCCAGGATGAAGTTCACAGTATAGCATTCATTTTCTTCTCTGATCCCTGTGTGTGGTGTGGGGATTTTACACAAACACTGACACACTGCGATTCGCCTCCGTAAACACGACCTGTGCCAGAATGTTGAGTATGCAGAGCGTCAATAGAGGGGAGCCGACTGTGCTGTGTATGGTCTTGGTATGAGATAAAAGGAAAAATGACGGGTGTAGACGGGATGTTTCCCATCGAATTCAGCGGTCAAACAAAAATCTCAAGTGAATTGTTTGATTTCTATTTTAGATGCCTTTTTAACATTTGCCCAGGGACTACTGTTGATTAATGAGCATGGTTCACAAGAAAGAAACAACATGAAGATAATTAGAAGCTATTTGCGTAGAGCCATAGCATAAAGGCTGACCAGTGCTGTACTGTATGTCAGTGAGAACGTTATGATGGCATTTCTTTTCCACAGTAGCTGGATCAAATGACAATACATGCTGATTACTCCTGTTGTAGTTGTCTGCAATTAAAAGTAATGTTCACTGGAAATATTTTTCATAAATGCAGTGGATGTTCTGCAATCAGTTAATAACTGAGCAGCGTGTGGGACAATCAGTATGATCCAGCTTTCGACAAAACAGATTAAAGCTGCTCAGCTGGCCAAAAGATCACAGTGTGGTTGCATTGGGAAGCTTTCAGCTGTGAATGTGTGCAACTGTGTCAGTGTGGAGCGGGCATCCATACAAAAGAGCATTCAGGCTCAGTGAATCTACTGTACCCTGGTTAAACAGAGTAAAGAAAAAAACAGGCAGAAGAAAACATGATGGCTAACCCTGTTTACTTGTTGACAATTAAAGCTAGACCATGCTGTTTCTGTAGATGCTGTAGAGACAGTTAATACGCTGACCACTGACCATAAAACAGTACTGTAAACAGATCAGAAACTTTGGCGATGGATGGAGGGCTGCTCATCAAGGCATGACCTAATACACAGACAGTCCTTGTGGAACTGCATGACTATGGTGGATGCTACTGAACACTGCTCAACATGAAGCCGTTGGGTTTTTGAACGTGATATTATTTGTCACAAACAATAATGATATGCAAGAAGAGAGCCTGGCTTAAATAGTTTTTGTATGTCTGTAAGTCAAAACAAACGGAATATAAATACAAAATTTAAATCACCCAAACACTGTGAGGTTTACAAGATATCAATCTGAACTGTTTTTCTTTCCTTTATGAACCCTGCCATTTCAGTTTTTGCTCTTGTGTAGTGCTATAATTATACTGTAAGTTTTGGGGCTCATTGTGCATGCTATGACACCAGCTGCATTCTAAAATGTTATTATTTCTGACATGTTTTGTTGATGTTGCTCTGAGTGTAAATAATCTGTTTCCAATACCATATTGGAGGTAAACAGGAGAAAAAAAAAAGAAATGTATGAAAAAATTGACTGAAAGGAGAGATGAGACTGAGAGGGTGTGGGTAGTATATGATGTTATGGGTGAGCGTGTTAGTCAAGTGGTCCCACAGGCTCCAATGCTCTCTCACACTCAATTTCTCTGGGTATGTTTGTATATGATGACCCTTGACCTGGGCCCCTGGCACATGTCCGAGATCACTCCGCTCCGTCTCTGATGCATCAGCTGGGGCCAGGACCTCACACACACACAAACACACACGGCGAGGCCGAGCGAGGCAGAGGATAAGTCAATCCTGCTTCTCCTGGTACACACCAACACTGATAGGCTTTACCCAGACAATGAAGATGATAGACTGTGTGTGCCCCAATGTGTTTATCTACCCCCGTCCAGCTACAGACTCCCACAGTCATCTACATGCGCATGTGCACACACATTTGAATACACTCATAAAGTAGTCAGCAAGGCACACCTCTAATCATGGCCACCTCTGCCTTTTCCATTTTCCAAGTTCAGTGGCCCATTGAGCTCCCACACACTAAATCACATCAACACTCACTCCTCTATAAATGATCCACACACAAACATTCTTTCTATCCTTTTGTCCCTTCCTTCTTTTGTTTCTTAAAAACACACTCAGACACATAGGACACACACACATAAATACACAAATAGAGACACACTCAAGCATGGCTGGCATGATAGTAGGTATAGCGTAATAAATCCCACACAGCTTGGGGTGGACTAAACACAGATGCAATGAGCATCTAGCCATGCCTTCCAGAGACGGAAGAGGTGCAACCCTCCTATTCCAAAACCATAAAATGTTTATCCTCAGTCTGGCACAGAGCATGACTTTTACACACTTCCTGCAGCACGCAGGCCTGCCACACAGGCCTAGCTGATTGACTATTTCCCCCATATTTGACACACCAGTGAATCTGCCCATCAGTCACCTTAGCAAGTAGACTGTGAGAATTGAGGGGGTTAACGGCAACAGCCACAGCATGGCAAAGAGTTTGCTTCTGGCTCTGTGCCACAGATAGGGCCTGGCAACGGGAGACAAAATGAAATCTATGTTTCATTCATCAATGTGGTACACACAGTTAGTACTATACACAACTTTTCAACTCATCAATTGCTCATACTTCTTTCAAATACCATATTCTGCAGGGTTTGCTTTGATCAAATGATGTGTGAGGGGGAAAGGGGCTGGAGAGATCCACGACTGTTGCACTGAGATCATGTTGAATGTGTAAAGAATGTTATACAAAAAACAAAAACATGGCACACATTTCTGCTCCAGGTCTATGAGTCTGGTCCATGTAGTGTTACATGTACAGTACAGACAGTGGATGTACACATATATAGGGATATGCAATTTGCATTACTAACAGTTTTTCCTCTGTACATTTAAAGTATATATTTTCATGAAACTGGGTCACTCCTGATAAAACACAGGGTTGAGACAGACAGTGGGTTTTATATATTTAGAGGACCCCCCTCATCCCTGCCCACAAATACACACACACACACACACACACACACACACACACACACACACACACACACACATATACACACATGGTCTGCTGCTCCTGCTGGAGACCCGCTGTCCTGCTTGGCAAAATTCTTGGAGGACAATGAGACATTGCTCTGGCCAGTGTTGGCATTGTGATGAACTACTTCTGGAAGCAATCATGCGAATTTACATCATCCCTTGACATTTAGCCTCACACTCCACACACTATCAGTGTGGGGTGTCTTGTCTGTGTTGGGTTTTTGAGTGCGTCTGTATGCGTGTGTGTGTGCATGTGGAATTAAATATCTTTCCCTGACATTTAGCCTTGCTGTCCACATGGCGCTCAGTAGGAAGAGGCAATGTGGGAATGCCAATCTTGAATCCTGCAACATATTATTTTGTGTACGTGTGTGTGTGTGTGTGTGTGTGTGTGTGTGTGTGTGTGTGTGTGTCTATGTGTCTGTTTTTGTGCAACCGTGTCAGAATTGGAATACACAGTTATTAAGGGGGGAGGCCTGCCACTCATGTGTCTCCAGAGGGTGAGGAGACCAGACACCATATAGGAGGGAAGGAGAAGGGAAACGGCAGACTGAGGGGAGAAACAGAGAGAAACACAACTAATGAAGGAGAAGAAGGGAGTGGTGAAAGTGTCAAGGCACCTATTGTATTGCAGGGCAGGGGCAGTAAAGACAAGCTAGTGGCCTCTGCAACTTTAAGATTGCCATTAAACTCTCGCCTTACTCGTGTTTATGGTTGGCTTTGTGTGTCAGAGGAGAAGGGGATCGTAAAGCGGGGCTTTGTCTGTCTGCCATCGATTTATTTCCTTCGTTAGGGTGATGACACTGCCTGCTTATGATGTCCTAGCACAGACTGTAATTACAGAGCACTTCTGTCTTTATTGATGTCACTTTGTTAGTTTAATTATGCTATATTGGGTTTTAGAGTCGCGGCAAGAGCAAAGCTATGATGTAGGGCAAAAATCATCAATGGAACATCCTCTTTTGAAGATGTCGGGGGCAGAGAGTTGGGACATAATTATTTCATAGACAGACATCTAAAATAGACCCTGTGCATCTCAACATCTACAAAGGCAAAGAGAAGGTAATCTGAAATTTAATGACTATTCCGTCTGTGTTACGGCCAAAGTCAGAGGGAGGAGGCTGTGAATGTGATGAGGGCCTTAATGGAAATGAAACACCTGGGTTCAACCTTGAGAGCAACTGTTTACGCGCCCAGTCCCCAGGTGCTGGGGTTGACTGAGAGTCGCGCAGTATGAGAACCATTGGTATGTGTGTCTGTGTGTGCATGAGTGTGCATGAGTGTGTGTGTATACAGTGTATATGATGGGATGGGACCCAGGGGGAAGCAGTGCCATGTGAAGGTGACCCTTGAGGGGATGAGGAGGAGGGAGAGGCCACCTGCTTGCTGGCTGTGGCGAAATGAGGGTGACAGCCATCCACCTGTCTCAGAGCACTCTCATTCCAGACCCCATCTGCCCACCCCCTTTGGGATATCTCCTCCCCAGGGGACCCTGTGACCCTCGCTGTCGTCCAGTTGACCAGGCCTCCTGTCTACTGTCCCAATGGCCAGCTAAAACTGCCACCACTCACCTCTGACCAGAGGCCATTCTGGGGCACTGTAATACAATACAATACATTGGGGGCTCTGCAGCAGACGTTCGCAGCTTTACTCTGCTTCTCTGTTTCTTGTTTTAAAGTGATACAGGCCCCCAGGCCTTGTGTGTCAGACTGTGCTATAAGTCTCCTGGCTTGGCCAAGTCATCACAGGTAGCCAACAGGGAAGGCCTTTATTTGCTTCCTTTTTCCTCCTCTCTGATGTTCTCTGAACTGAAAACTCATCATGGTGTTCTGTAGCACAGATAATCGCTGGCCAACAACAGAGCAATTTGGCAACTCAAACAATGGTCACATATAGTGCACTGTCTATTTGTCACTTCTCTCTCTCTCTCTCTCTCTCTCTCTCTGTCTCTCTCTCTCTCTCCCTCTGTGCATGCAGCTGCCTGCGTTTCTTGCCATTGTTGAATGGAACACACACAGAATTACATTCTCTCACCAACCAATCCACCCTGTGGATAGATCTCTTTATTCAGGGCTGTCTGTCTGCCTGCAGTCAAGCCCATCCCTGTCTCCAATGGCTGCAGACCCGTGGCCTGGACCTAGGGCTGTGTTTGCTCTTTTGCTATGGGCTTCAACCACATAACTGAGTGGGGTCTCTGTGCAAAAGACCCACCAGACTCCTGACATGTCTTCTCATCTCCAACAGTCCTCCAGGGCTGACAGGCTTCCTGTATTCTACCTCTCTGCAGAGGAAACTTTACTCTACTACAGAAGAGTAGCAAAATAAACTGAGACCGAGATGGAAAGTATGATGAAGAGAGGGATGGAAATATTAAGAAATCAAAGAATTTGTGAGGGAACAGGAAAGGAGCAGCAGAGAGACAGAGGACACATAAAATAAAGACAAACACCAGGTCTTTGCTCTTGTAGAAACTGTCTGGCAAGAAAAATACTGGCTTGCCAGAAGATAGTGTGGCCACTAAGGCAAATCTAATTTAGGGAAGATTGCAAATGTTTTGTAATTAAGGTATGTTAGGGCTTTAAGTAGTATCTAGGAGCTTAATTTCTCTCCTTTTCTCACAGCTCTGTACATCCTCTGCATGATTGTCTGTTGACTCACAGTGTATTGGTGTTACCCTGCTTGCCTCCCTGGAAAAGACACAGTGATATCTCTACCTATTCAAGGCGGACATCACAAGGAGAACCTGAATAACTGCTCTGATGCTCCTCCAGGTGGGTGGGAGCCCTTTCCTGCAAAGCTTTTCTCACTTGTGAAAAGTTGACAAAGACGTGAGAGGGCCTCCTGAGGTATAGCCAAGATGCTAAGATGAGCCAGAGAAAGCACAGGTGCCAGAATGACACTGGAAGGGGGACATCAAATAATTAGAAAGGGGAAAAAAAATGAACGATAAAAAATAGAGGGCAAGATGAGGAAAGATGCAACATAAGTGAAAAGAAGAACACTTATACAATACAATACAATATATAATACAACTCTCAGTATTGGTATAACAAATAAAATTGGGTTTTAAAATGTTTTGTGGACCATCATTGGATCTGGTGAGCTGGCAATTATGCAAAGGCAGAGGAAGGTCGTAGTGAATAAGGCACTTGAGAGGCTGCATGAAGTAGCAGGAAGCCAAAAAACAGACAACCACACGTAACCAACCACCCTTCTAGGCTGTGCTTTGATGCCATAAGAGTTAATGCATCAGTGGTGCTGCTTCTGGCCATTAGCATGCTTCTGGCCATTAAACATGCCAAGGGGCAGACCTCGTTATTGATAGATACACACTTACTGTACGTTCTCACACATTCACAAGAATATATTACATATACACATGTACCAAAAAATACATATGCACACAGTACAGAAGATGCCTACAAGACCAAATCTGTGTGTTACGGTAATCCTACTCATGTGAAGCAACTCAAAACCCAAATGGGCCAAGACACATATCTGGGGATTCCTATGAATACCATTGTTATCTAGCCTCATCTACTCTGTGAGACACCTGTGTGGAAAACGACATAGTCTTTGCCATTATAGCTGTTATTACATGGCCAAAACACTCCTTTATATGCCACAAATCATGTTTCACATACTGTTGTTGTTTTAGAATGAGCACTCTGACCAAATTCTAGCTTCATTATGAAAACTGAGACAGCAGCACATGGGGAATCCGCAACAGATGCCGGTATTGTGTTGAGTTTTGTTGCAGCTCAATCCATCTATTACCACACATCTGCAGATCTACACCCGTGATTAAAAAAGATAAACAAACTACTCATAAATCTTTGCTTATCACAAAACGCTACACTGTCTCCCACAACAATAGCATTAGTGTGCGCTTTGGCCAAAGGCAAGAGACAGTAATAGATAGTAATAGGGTTTACTACAGGAAGGCATGAGGCGCAGACAGCGAAAAGCACAGTGATAGACAGAAAAAGGGAGGATGTGTAAATAAAGAGCAGTGGGAGATGGAGAAAAATGGTTAGGGGAGAAAAATGGATTCTGAACAGGAGAAAAGGAAGGTAAGGGGCGGTGAGAGGGTGAAAGGAGGAGGGTGACGACGAGGAGTGGGAAGGTTGGTCTCATTACTATTAGACCTTCTCTCTCCCTGCAGGCTCAGGTGACCCCAGCTCTCTAGCCCTCTGCCTTGCACACCACTAATCATTTGGTTTTAATCACCGGGATATTCTCCCCCTTTGCCCCTCCCCCACCTCTCCTCCCCTCTCTTCATGCCCTACTGTGCGCCTTAGCCTTTGCCAAGGTCCAGCTAATTTTATTCTAATTGGCCATAGACTGGGCTGGGGCCGATCTGCCTCATTGTCCTCACCCACCCGTCCACGCTGTCTCTGTTCCACTCTCCGTCCTTTCCGTTCCTCCTCTGTCTCTCTCCCTCTCTCTTGCTGCCTTTGCAACTTCACGCCTGTGCTTGTCTCTTCATCTCCTCACTGCCTCACCGCCTCATCTCTCTTTCACCTCTAATTTTTCTTTCTGCCCATATGCTGCCATTGCGGCTCCCGCCCTCTGTCTGTCGTTCATACCGTTCATTGACATCACAGTTGTGCGAGCGCTTTCCAATTTCTGTTCTTCCTCTCCTGTTGACCTTAACATTCCACCAGACAAAACAAATAGCCTTGATGTTGTCTGGCAACAAAAAGCTTTGTGTGACTGCCTTGATCAGCACACAATGGCATGAAAGAGAAATGTGAAGCTGTTCAATTAGGTAAACCTGATGGCTGAAGTCTACTGTTCTCCCTCTTTTTATGTAGGAGTGAGGAGACACAGACCGTGCGTCAAATGACACTGAAAAAAATGAGTGCGCTGTATGAAGAACAAAGGGTGATAAGATGCCCACTGGCCAAAAAGCACACAGAGTCAGAATAAAACAGACAGTCCAGGGAACTAGCTGTCTTCCTCATAGGCTTGTGTGAGGACAGCAGACGTTAAATTACAGCAAAGAAAACATGACCTGAAATTGTATGTGTGCTATTTTACTTTATGTGATGTTGTATGTTGAGTAATTTTGCTCTTTGGTAGAACCACAGGATTTGTGACTGTAAATAACTGAGCAGAGAGCGAACAGATGTTGATGCATTGATGTCTGGGGTTGATTTTGGTCATACTCATTTAGCTCTTCTAACAGAAAGTCTTGTCATTTGTGTAAAAGAGTAAAATCATTTGAAGTCAAGAATTCAAAATATTCTAAAAAGAAAGTCTTCTTATTAAGTACCCACACATGAAATATTTATAGCTGCTAGTGAATTGACCTGATGACAAAGCTCACAATACTGGTCATCATGGGGGTAACTTTACCTGTCGCTGCAAGCAAAAAAGGAGAGAGGAAGATGGAAATCCTGCATTACAATCACACGCTACAAATCCTCTACTTTTCTTTTCTCCTTCGGATCAACAGCTCCAATAAATTTTCATTACACCTGTGTGAAGCGCTTCAAATAGAGCCACAGAAGCAGAAACTAATTACTTTCTAATTTATTGACTAATGGCCACAGCCCTGGGAGACAGCTGCAATTGTTCTAACAGTCCTGCTGCTCCGACTGCACTCAGGTCCACTTTAGATTCATAACCAAAATAATTTATCATTACAAGCACATTAAATTGAACCGTATAGACCATAACAGTGGTAATTTATATCATTTTGTTGTTAGGGATGCTTTTCCCTCCCCTGTCTTGAAAGCATGCAATCTTTAAGACGGGATTTGTCTCCAGCCAGTAGTTGTATGTGGCACGTTTACTTTGTTCTTCAAAGGACTCTTTGTTTTGTGCCTCATTCACCATTTGCTGGAGCTTAAAGTAGAAGAGAGACAGAAAAGAAAGTGTACTCTTACAAAAGCCTGAGAGGAAGTGTCTGTGTTACATATGACAAACATGCATTCCTTGCATGTCCTATGGACATGGCATGATCAAAACATCAACATGAAAAGCAGATAAGCTGGCTCTGTACTGAAACGAGGTAAACTTTCTGTCATGATTTAGGTTCCAGCATCCCTTTGTCAGCCTGGCAAACTCTATGCTGGTAACATATTAATTTTCAGTAATTGCCTTTATCTCATAATGCATCTCTTTCTTGATGGGAACAATGCCTTCCAGGATGTCAACGTCCCTATCAACAAGACACAAATGGTCACCCAGTGGTTTGAACACTGTGATAAAAACATTAGCCATGTGTCAAGGCTTCCTTAATCACTACCGAGGATGCCATTTGTGCATTGATGGGAAATTCTGAAGCAAAGTGTGAGATGGCATTTTCCACTGGCATCATTAAGATGGAAGGCCCATATGATCATGCAAATTCATTATGTAAGCAGTGATTAGCATTGACCTTGCCCTCTACGAGGTGAGTGGTCTGAAAGAATGCCAGAAAAAGCACACCATGTCTACAGAGCCAGTACATGTAGCCAGTGTACAGAATAGAACAGAACAGAATATCTGTATTTACATACTGGCAAAAACTGAATTCTCTGTTCACGTTTCCCTTTGAAGTCATTGTGGTGGCGCTTAAACAGAAAATAAATTAAGTCTTATTGAGTCATCACAACATGTCCAGACAACACAATTTCTAGCTTCTTCAATGCTGGTGTTTTTGTTGTACCTTTGATGTAAAAAGAGAAAATATCCTTGAGGTTTAGGAGTTTAGCCAGATTTCAGCAGGAAGACCATTGGATCTACGGGAGGAATTCCAACCTCCCACGGCAACAACAACCGATCCAACCATGTTGATAGTACCAACATTGTGTTGTGTTGTCGTACTAGTAGCTTCCTTGACGGTGGTGCGGCCCTGAGGGAGGGTCTGAACAGGAGCAGTCTCTCTCTGAGGGAGCCAACCTCCATTCACACCTCCCTGTGCACGGACATGCCAACTGCTCAAATTTACACTTCTACCAGTTTTCAATCTTTAAAAGCCATACAAAGCAAAATTGTGCAAATTATAAAATTCAACTCTAGTTTGCCATCTGCAACAACAGCAACAGAGGTGACCTTTTGCCAGCAGCTTCAGTTGTAGTTGTGCCTTTGTTACAACCTGATAGTTGAATGGAAAATTTACAAAATAGGTCTGATGATATGGTCTAGCTGAAGATCTTTATTATTTGCTTCTGTAAAAAGCAACATATAAAATATGCACAAATATATAACATTTCCACATTAAAATGTCTAAAAACAACTAGACCTATGTAATATATTTTCTTGAGCTGTGTACGTACATTATCCCAATGTTTTCAACAATGTTTAAACCCAGAGAAATCTGTAATTCATTTGATCGCCTGTCAATGGCAACACTGACGATGAGTGAGGAAGGAAGTTGGTAAACGTGATTAAATGTGACGTTAATAAAACTTTAATATATTACCTTGTTCGTGAATATTTACACCAAGTCAGATAGATTTTTATCTGCAATTGTAGTTGTTTAACAATGAAGACAAAAACAACACACGATGGCACACAACTTCACAACGACATCAAACGACATCTTTTGTTTTCATTGTTTTGATTGAGAGACCCCTAGTGGTAGAAATTACATACTATGTGTTAAAGAATCCATAGCATGGATGGCATGAGCCAGATACTTGTTTCTTTTTTTCTTATTTGATCACCAATCAAACCCACAAACATAGACACACACAAATAGAAAAAAACACATTGGCACACAAATGCCACTCTCCATCCTCCCTTTCTCATACTCTCTCTCTCTCTGTCCTCCTCTTCAGACTTTCAAGCTTTCACATGCTGATCAATAGAATCCAGCAGGCCACAAATACAGAGAAAAGGGTGTGTGGAGAGGGGGGGTCCCATGGGAGAGACAATAAGGACACTGAGAATGAAACAGAGACGCACAAACAGAGACACACATGGACGGACACACACACAACCCGTCCTATATTCCCTAGCCAAGTGGTGACGTCAGCGTCCTGTTTAAGACACAGCCCACCTAAAGGAGCTTTGCCAAAGTGCTATACGCGTGTTTGTGTGCGTAAGTACGTGTATGCATGAAATAATGTTAGACTGAGAGAGTTCAACCGTGACAGCAGAGGCAAGGGAAGGACACACCACTATAGTGGAAAACACACAAAGTCAAGCACAATAGCCTTTGAATCAGAAGCAATCTCTCTGGCAATTCATACTCGTACATGCATGTACCTGTACATGCACATACACAACACTGACAAATACCACTATCCAGTACCCTGTATTACTATTAAGTTACTTTAAAAGTGTGGAAAGAAATGGGGGAGGAAATGAATGACATTCCAACAGTACATCCTCTCCAAAACCTGAACAAAATGTGTCAGCAGTGGGAGTATAAAATCTCTGAATGAGAGTTTTTTGGCATAGGAGATATGGAGAGAAATCAATTTCAGGGCCAAGTATGGTGCCAAGGACGTCGAGAAGGGCATAGCTCTGTTGATCTGTTCATATCAATTTGCTCCTTCCTGCAGACGGAGAATGCCACAGTGTGCAGCGCTGCATCTTTAAGGAATATCGCCCCAATAACGGTGCCATAAAACACATCATTTTACAGTCAAACCATCTCTGTCTCAAATGCACTTGGAGCGGAAGCCATTTTCAAGCAACATAAAGTTTAACATGGCGCTACATCTGCCGAGCCGCTAGCTTCCATGCTACACGGGACTGGGCGATTTAATTAGGGGACATGGGATTGCGTTGTGTGGAACTGCAATGAGCCCCACCCTCTAAATCCCAACCTGTTTCTTCCTGAACCTGCGGTCATCTCTGGAAGTGTAGGGTGCATACTGAATTACAGTATCCAGTAAACACTGTGACAGTAGTTGAAAAGTTTCTGACAACTGTATCATTAAACACTGTGATAAGAGACGGCACTGTGGCACAAAATCCCTGCATGGATGTGATTATAAAGATGAGCAGCTAGTTCATCGTTCCAATTTCTATTTCTAAATGGTACAAAATATTAAGATTTACACCATTTTACCCTCCACGATTATGTGACAATGTTAAACATCATGAATATTTTAGATATAGATATACTCAATGCCCATCGTGATGTTGCTATTATAACAGAATATTGCTGCTGGATGCAAAATACATTAATATTGAGGTATTTGTGACCACCCAACTATCTTGTCTATGTGGAATACAGCATTTCATCCATCTTAAATAGACATTTTCTACATGAGTACGTATTGAAAATAAACCCATTCAAAGGCTAGAGCAATTTCACAGAAAAGCATAGCAAAATAGCTTGAAAATAAAGTAGAGATTTAGATGAGCTGCTTTGATAGTCATTAGTCGACTGAGAAGTGACTTTCCCCAAGCTGAGATAACTTTTTGAACAATAATGTCTCCCTTGAAAAGTCATAAAGAAAAACTCTTTTAAAGTTTCCCCTGATTTCTAATGGAGCCTCCCTCCACTGAGCATTTCAACCACCTGAGTGAGAAGCGACCAGATCACTAATGCATCCTAATTCAGACAGTATAGATTACAGACTGTCAAGGGCAAAAGTTTGATTTTTGCCTTGACCATCTGAAAGCAGGCTCCCGATATAAATTTAATGGATCAATGGTGATGGAGGGCTGAGGATTGTGAGAGACCTTACCACTTTCTATTGTGAATTACCATGCGCAACTGGGATCACTGTGCTCTGTGGACCCTTACTAAGAGCAAAAAGATCTATGCACAGTCTAAAAAGAAAACATGTCAGGTGTTTAGACTGGTCCAAACATTGCATTCACCGTAATTTGAACAGATGCACCACAAATGCTCTTGTTACCCAAAAAGGAAGCACTGGGACATATCTTCAAATAATAAACGTCAATCTTGGATTTGTTTATAAGCCCCATAGGTGTGGGCCACAAAATAAATTCCCTAATGGCAATCCAGATAAAGAGGTGACATGTGGGGTTGTGGGTGAGTGTGGATTGGCCAGAGGAGACACAAAGGCAAAAGTTCAATTAAAAATGTTGTGGGAATCAATTTGTTTGCCTTAATTACTTTGTTAATTTGTTAAAGCATTTACTTAGAAAAATCCTGTGTCACATTTTCTGCTGTGATAATGGAGCTACAGAGAGGGGGGGGCTGTTAGATGGGTTGAGTGCCTTTTAAATGGCTCACCCTCTGGTTCTAAACACAATGCTCAGTATGCCTGTTCGCCCGTCCCCGAGTCTCTCTTGCAGGGTGTGTAGGTAATGAGGCCCTCCTGTAGTGCTGCGCTACACTCCTCTGTTGGTGCAGAAAAGCGCACCCCCGCCATGTCCTGACATTCTGACAGATAGGAGCCGCGGAAAGCATATGGCCAACGTGGCGATGCCTCCGACGCCCTCCAAACTGTCGTAGGGCTCAGGCATAATGAGCGCTAGAGAGATGAGTCCAAGTCCTACACATAGGAGACATTAGTCATCACATTTTTCCTCATCTGCCACAGATCAGCTAGAAAAAAAGAAAAAAAAAACCTCTTGCCTCATATGAGAGTCAAGAGATCCCATGAATTTGTGACTTTACAGAAGAAAGCCATGTAGTTTAGCATGGCAGAGCCAGACAGGAAGTCTCTGAGAGAGTGCATGTGCATATCTAGGATGACTGCCAGACATTGGTTTTATGAAACAATGTCAGTTCTTGCAGATACATAGAACAATTAAAATTTGCTGGTTGACTGGTTTAGTGGTTTGGCTGCATTTTACATGCATCACAACATGGAGTCAAGTGGCAGACAGTCAGGGTACAAACAGAGAGGGATGTCACCACACTGACTGAGGCAGGAATGAGTGATGGCGTGTTGGGCCAGGAAGTGGCCGCTCTCCCTGTCAACTGTCAATGCCGTTAGTGTCCAGAAGCTGAAGTCTACAGTGACTAGACGAGATTTTAGATAAGGTGCCCATCCAGCCATGCCCTCAACATGGCCCCCCTCTGGCCCAGACTCCTCTGCCAGTCTACTTCCCTCTCTCTGTCTGGCCTGTTATCCCTGACCGTCTAGACACCTCCCAGCATGCGATCCCTCACCCCAGCCAACCCAGGCTGTTCTCAGCTCCTCTGCTTTCCCTCTACTCAACACTGCGTCACAACACTGGCTGGCTGGAGGCCTATGAAGGGCTGCTGAAAAGGACAGAACAATGCCGGGCAGTTCTCTCTCTCACTCCCATTCAAGTCATTCACTGGAAGGTTTAGAAAATGCTGCTCAGCATTGAGTTTCAATCCTCCTGCGAGAGCGACTGAAAGTATCACAATCCAACACTTAGTTAAAATATATCAGACAGTCTCGAGGGTTGACTGTAAGTGTGAACAATTGTAATGAGGCAGCCTGCGCCAATCATTCAATGATGTAGATACACCTCTGAAAAACAAAAATAACAATTGAAAGTACTTCAGCCACTTTTTGTACGCAGAGAGGCAAATGAATGAGAACAATGAGCGAGCCAAGAGGCAATTACAGAGTGGATGGCTTCGGGTACAGACTGATCTGCTAGTAGCAGTGAAACCACCTGCATGCCTGTGTTCTAAAGTTCAGGCTGTCAGTTAAAACCATTGTGCATGTGAGAGGGGAGGGGAAGCAAGTCTAAATTTCCTGAAATCATCGTTCAACCTCTGTACTCTTGTTCCCCAACAGGTGGAGTGTGGACACCATACATTCATACTAGCCCCAACGCAAATCCCGTTAATCCTGACCTACTGCAGTAGAAGGCAGGGGTTGCAATGCATCAACGTCACTTCCCTATGCACAAAGCAAGAACCTCACATCCATGACTGATCTCTATTAAATTACATGGATTAAATCAGAGATCCTTAATTAGGCCCCAATAAAAGCGTCATGTGGCTTTTGAAACCTCTGAGCATGCCATGATTGGATAAAAATCTGAAAACATACTAAATGAAATTGGTTTACCGCTGAGCGTGCGCCCCATGACTCTTGAGTGGAGCAGCAAAGCAGGGGGAAATAAAGTGAGGAAAAATAAGTAAGAGAGAGAGCGAGGAGACACACAGATGCGGAGAAAGAGCAAGAGGGGAGTCTCAGGGCGAGTCACACCTCTTTGCCTCAGAAAAGCTCTTAAATTCCATGTGTGACCTAAGGGAGAGAGCTCTAAAGAGTCGGCCTAAGATGCCATGATACAGAATTTGACTGTTGTGGAGCAGTGAGCTAATACAGTCTGCCACAAGCCACACTGAGAAGTGCTAAAGGCATGACACAAGGCTCCTGGAGACAAGGCAATCCTTGCATGTTTATATATGTGCATACAGAACACAGACCCTCACATACACACTTATAAACGCTCAAGCACACACATCTGGGACTTGCTTCTCTCTAAAAACTGGAGCGTGATGCCTCCCTGCTCCTCTGGACCCTCACTTCTCCTGGTGTCAGGACGGCCAAAAGCTTTTAAGTGCTTTAAACTCATAATAACCCTAATGCTTAGTCTCCCCTTGTGATCTCTGTGTTTGTCTGCAAGAAAATGAAATGCAATTGAAATAGATGCAAAGATGTGGTGTGTTCAGACATTTTGGAGGCTGCTGGGGATTTGGCGTCTGTAAAGGCATTAGGAAGGGAACAGAGAGTAAACAGGCTCCCAGGACGTGTTATGCAGTGACAGGAAAAGTTAGAGAGTGGCAATGTGCAAAACTGCAACACACAGTTTTGCACACTACACACAGGAGCATAGAACACGTTGGACTCTTTATTTTTGCCCTCTTCTCCTTTTGCACATTAGCTTGCTATGTTGTTTGTGATGTTTCTATTTTTGAAAACATGGGGATTGAAAAAAAAAATCGCAGATCCACTGCCACAATGCATTGCAGGGAATAGTAAGCACACAAACAAAAAACAGCCCCCAACCACCTTCCCACTCGCCACTAATCCTCTCATGCCCTAATTGTGGGTGCAGTCACCCCAGATTCACTTCTTCGGGGGGGAGAGAGAGAGAAAGAGAGTCGAGGCTCTGGCTGAGATCAGACCACCCTGTCTTCCCCTAAAAATGATTCTCTCTGCCAGAAGACACCAGAACAGTAGGTGGTACTCTCTCTCCATTACATTTCACTTTTATCTCACTTCCCCTTTGCCACTCCATCTTCCTGTCATTTCTAGCTCTCTTCTCTCTCCCTCTCCTCTTTCTACTGTAAACTGCCTAAGGTGATTATGGATTGTGATGGTGGTGGGCGGGGAAGGCGAATCCCTGTCTTTGTTTCCTTAAAATAGGTTTAATACCGTATTACCCAACACAGTTGAGAACCTCTGTGTGATTGTTACAATGGGCTGGGGAACAAAAAACTTCATACAGCACTGAGGTAAATATAGTGGTCTCCATTTCAGACAGAGAAAGCAGGCAGGTGGCTTGGTACCTACCGGTGGGCTATTCTGCTTGGCGATTAGAGCTGGTTTCAATCATGCCAGGGCTACGTATCAGCAGGATATGCAAGAAATCACACACACACACACTCACTAGAGACACATTAAAGCAGGCTATTAAACTCTTTGGCATTTGATTTCTTTTAATCAAAGGGGCCATCAGTCAACTGAGCAGAATCCCACACCACAGGCCTCAGAAGAAGATGCTAGAAAGGAGCCAGCGACTGGTGGCTGGCTGTGTTTTGTCTGAACAGTGTTACTACTGTTGGGAAGGCTGCATTGGAGCTGTGCCATGCCAACCTTTACAGCAGACCTCGATTTTCCTGTCTGGTTTTCTGTGTCTCTCTCTCTCCCTTTCTTTCTCTCAATGTGTCTATATGTCTGTCTCATTCTCTCTTTCAGGCACAAAACCAAGGCGAACATTAGGTGCTGGTGCTGCACATTTTGATGCTTGGCTGTCAATGTATCATTGTCTGGTGACATAAAGCGCAGTAAAGCACTGAGCAGTGATGAAGTGGAGAGGTTTTAAACCTGCACTCACTGGCACATTTCTTGCCTTTCAACCAATGTCATTTGGAGAGTGTCATCATCCCACTGTGAAAGTAGCCAACCCCCCCTCCCCACCAAAAACACTGAAGAGAGAAAAAAAGATAGAGAGAGTGAGACAGTAAGAGAGAGAGCCTTCTCCTTGGCAGAACTTGCTCCATTATTCTACTGGAGACTTGATTAGACAGAGGGGGTAATTTACGAGCCACTTCATTGCCAATTCAACGGGCACATCACCTGTAAATAATTGAAACCCGTCATGTCCATTCCGACATAATCATATCGCTATCATGTTAATGTAGCCAGCAGTGCTTTTCTTTGGGTCAGACGCAGGACTACTTTAAATCTTGGTTGACCTGTCTCCATAACTCTACTGGGTACCACCCTCTGGCAAACAGAAAAAAAGATGAAGGACTGCACTGAGAAATTATGAAAAATTGAAAATACAGTAAACAAATACAAGGCTTCGCAGCAAGGTAGTGGTGGGCTGTAGGTGGAGGGCAGGCATTTTGCACTGGCTTGTTAATTATCTTTGCTCATGATGTGGAGAAGGGAGATTCATCATCTTCTTTATTTATCTCTCTCAGAGTTCTATCAGTCATGAAGGGATTTAAAAATGCGGCAGGGTTTCAATGGTAGTGGCTATTACAATAAGTTGAGGGAGACGAGGAAGACCAAAGAAATCAAAGACATCGCTTTTAATTGTAGGGAATTGTACCATCATGGGAATTGTCACTCTCAAACACTCTTTAATTATACCAGTGTTTTAAAAAAATTGATATTGAACTGATAGCTATTTTTCTTATTTCATTCTTAAAAAAGTTATTAATATTAATTATCTAATCTGAAATGGTTCTCACCTTTTCTTCTGTGCACTCCTCTCAAATGTGACAAAAAAAAAGATTTGAATAATTTATCAATTGACTTATATTTGAATTGATTAATTCACTGAAGCACAATTAATACATGGCTATCCTCCACATTCCACCCACATCATCCTCTCCCATCTTTAATGAAGCAGTTAAAGTAGTTAGGGTCTAGCCTGGGGTAAAGTACTGACTGAGGAAGTGGGCAGGGGTGTGGAGGGCTGGGGCTTCTAATACAAATCTACTGTAATGAAGATGTCTCCACAGAATCAACGGGCCAACTATCTTCCAGCCTAAGACAGGTAAGAAATACCCTGAGTGTTTCATGCGCAATGAGGCAGTGCTCTTCAGGGAGCAGCTGTCTGCGTGGCTAGGTAAAAAAAAATCTAGCTAATAGGAAAGACATAAGGGGAGGGATGGAAACAAACCAGATGGATGTAGGGCAAAGGTCAAGTAAATGAGGGGGCTACGAACCTGAATGCTCTTTGTATTAGTGTGTGATCCACAAATCAGGCCCCAGTGTACAAACACACATGAAGTCAGGCTGCTATTCTTTTTTGGTCTCGAAATGATGAGGAGGTACAGGGGTCATTCCTGCCATTTGCCGTTTTTACACATTGAATGGTGCCACGTGGCAACTCATCATCCGCTGTACTTCCTGTACTGTGAAGCTCAGCTGGGGCGAAGAAATGGGACAGAATGTGTGCCAGTGTGTGTGTGTTTGTGTGCACCCATGTCGTGCCTGTTCTGTGCTGGTGATTCACCCAGCTCTCTGGCAGCCGTCCAGGACCTATTTTCTCCTTCTCTTTACATAACAGCAAACGGTATCACTGAAGCCTTGTGTCCTGTCCTTTCTCTTCCTCCTCCTCCTGTTCCTCTGTCACTTCCTGTTCTTCCTTCCCCCATCCTCCACCTTGCTGTATGTGGAGGAGACCTAAATGTGCGTTGCTCCCTGGTGCTACTGGATCACCTATGGGATCATGATGTGAGCAGTCCGGAACAGACGTTCTCAGACCACACCCAACGCACCAAGTGGTAAACCAGATTCCAGGGTATGGCATGGGGAGATGCGTGGGAAGAGAGGCTGTTTTTGACTGAAATGCCCCCTAGAGCTCTCGAAAGGCCCAGGATCCGGGATCCGCTACACCATATGCCTACAGGACAGCACCCAACTGGGCACCGGGGCGTGACGGGCTGAAAATAGGGACTCACAGTCACAATCCTCACCGTACTGGCCAACATACGGCCACTCGGCACCAACAGAGCAGAGTGATGAGGTGGAAGAGGACAGTACAAGAGGGGGTGGAGAGCAGAGGGGGGTTGAAAATAGAAAATCAAGGAGGTGAAGGGAGAGAAGCTGAAGAGAGTTTAGTTAGTAGGGAGAGATGAGGGTGAGGAATGAGGCAATGTGTCTGTGCGTTAAGAGTGTCATTGTGTGTGTAGGAGAGATGTGTAGGCAGGGTTTAGTGTCTGGACTGCTCAGTGACTCAGGTGTGAATAATACGTTAAGTCTACTTTGTGTGTGTGAGTTTGTGTGTAAGAGAGAGAGAGCCAGGGAGAGAGAGAGAGCATAGCGAAGTGCCGGGTTGGTGTAAGGCCGGTCGTCTGTGTGTCTAGGTGGCTGAGGGTGTGCTCTGCTGTGTCTATGGCCCGCTCCATGACAGCCAGCCTGCACGCTGCTCACCGGTGCAGAAGCGCTAATTGAATTAAGTCTTTATTATCAGGCTGCAGAGGCAGCACTTCTCCCCATCTCGGCCCGCTTGGCTGACACTTTCTCCTTGAACACCTGCTTGACATCAACTTCCTCCTCTATTTATTTATCCCTTCTCTCCTGTGGCCAGCCACTGGCTGCACTCCTTCCTCCCCTCCACCTCCTCCTCCATATTGGCATACCGAGCGAGGCTGGGCCTGCTCGTTTTTCATGCCGCTTCTTCTATCTGTGCTGCACATTACTCCTTAGCTTGGATAAACGTAGCATCACAGACTAAAGCATCTTTTACTTCAGTATTCTTTTTAAAAGCTATACAGCCACGCAGGCAGCAAAATGTCCGACACTTCAATGTCTATTACCATAGAAAAAAGGACACGTGATAAAAGGATTAATTCCTAGAACTGGTCCTGCCCTTCCTGGCCTTCAGCAGCAGTCCTGGTGAGTGTAGAGGGAATACAGGCGTTAAAGCTAGATGATCTTCTATGTTCTATTGAATAGTCTCCAGTGGGCAAGCTGGCCAGAGTAATATACAGCAGCTGGGATGAGAACTAACATATATCTAGTCCCCTGTCCATTTCCACTAGCCTCAGGCTGCTTCCCTGGCCTCGGCTTGGGCATTACTTTAGAGGACAGACAAACAAGAGGCACTATTAAGTTGGCTAGGAGTCTGAGGTCCAGGCACTCGGCCCAGCACTAGCTGTAATCTATTGACCGTTTGCATTCTCCCTCCCATGGCCCAAAACCACAGGACTTTTCTCTATCTGTCAGTTGAATCCATTGCTCACCTTCTTCCATCTCTATCTACTGTTTACCCACTCTATTTTTCTCTTTTTTTCTCTCCCTCGCCCTATGTCAGCTCAATCCCCCTCTATTCCATCTTTCTCCTGCTCTTTCATCTGTTTGCGTAAATCCTCTCCCCCCTCACTCCTTCTCCTCCTCACCCCATCCATCACTATTCCTCCCATCTCCATCTCGTCTGTTCCCTTCTCTTATCGACATGTTTCCATTTTCTAAACTGCTCTCGCTCCATCATACTCACTCTTTCTTCGATGGCCATTTTTCATTTTCTCTCTTTCATTCACTCTTACCTCATGCTCTCTGGCTTCACCTCACTCCTGTCCTCTCTGCTTTCCCTGGTGGGCTGTATTTCACCCAGCCCACAAGGCCCCAGGTGGGCATAGCTGTCCTTGTCAGGGCTGTTGACTGGGTGGAAGCAGCGTGGGACAGTGTCCTCCGGGGCTCGACAGAATGGGGCAGCCAGGGGAGAAGTGTCACTATGCAGCAAGCTAAACTTTTACTCATGATGAGTTGGGATAAAACAACAGAGAAGAAGGACAAGCAGAGGAAGGAGATGGAGGAGATCGCACTGGTTCAATTCACCAAACAGACTGTGCACATAACTGAACATGTTGGCTTATTTCATAACTCTGGCATGATTCAATGCCATATGTCTTCCTGTCTTTTTTTCAATGAGATCTTATCTTCTTTAGCTTTTATTCCTTTGTTTCTGTATGTGTTATTTGAGCATTCCCCTCTCTCTCCTTCCCTATGTCTCTCTCTCTCTCTCCTGCTGCTCCTGTCCTTTTCCACTCTCCTCTGAAACTCTGCCAGCCAACGAGTGCCACAAAGCATTAGGACCAAACACTATCAGACGCCCTTCTCAGGCACATCCTACACATCAGCCCCCACCCCGACTTATACACACACACAGAGAAAGCCCCGCACTTCCTCACACCATGTGCCAGACTAGGTGACAGAAACAGAGTTTACACATAGGCCTCGGGAGGTCTTATTCACAGTGGCAGACTCACCCAGTTACTACCTCTATGTAAAAAAAAAAAACGCACACACATATACAGGCCCTCTATTTTTTATTCAAAACACATTCACATAGTTTCACTGGTAATTACACACACACATGCCATCTCAATACATTCATAAATGCCTGCATATGTTCACCCACAATGCATTTTTCAAATGCGTAGTCACGCTCTCTCAGGTTTGCAGACATACTGTGTGCATACACACGAGTACATTTACGTAGCATGTATACACATGCGTAAACACAATTCCCTCTATTTCTCTCTTTTCACACACAGTCACGCGCGCACGCACACACACACACACACACACACACACACACACACACACACACACACAGAGAGAGAGAGATCTCCAGAAATTCACAGGCTCCATACACAATAGCAAACACCATACACAATAGCAAACAAACAATCATTAGTAGATCTCAGGCTGCCTCTCAGTTCTGCTCTACTCTGTTGTTGGTGTGCCCGCGCCTCTGGGGTGGCGCCGCTGCTGTAGGTTTTAATAAAAGCATTGTCTTTGGAAGCTGTCTAAAGGGACTCGGTTTCATTTTGGAGTGCTGCTGCTGCTGTTGCTGTGGATGTGGGAGGAGAGAGGGCTATTGCGCTGGGACGTGGGGGCGGCTAGGTTCAGTGTCATTGCAAGGCCCTCCAAGGACTGGTGCTTATTGTTTGATAGTTTCAATATACAATGTGTGTGTGTGTGTGTGTGTGTGTGTGTGTGTGTGTGTGTGTTTGTTCTGTGCTCATTTAAGCACATGTGTAAATTTCTGTGCCCCAAACTTGCGTTGAAGGCAAAGCAAATGGCTGACACAGCCCACCACTTCAACTTTCCAGCAGCTATAACAAGTCTACTGTATGTTTTTATGTAAGACAGGAGATTGCACAAATACACACACACACACATTCAGAGCGATCTGGATGACAGGCGTAGAAGCACTTTCTCTGTTGTGTTTTGAGATGGGTTGCTGTTAACCAGTCCTATAAAACAAACAGTGGAGGAAAGAAACACTGTGTGCGACTGCTCCACTCATGAAACCATGTGCCATTTAGGGGATGCTCAGGATAACGAACAATCTCTATACGACACACAGGTGTCCATTAGCTCTTTGGACTGACCAATCTGTGACACCCTCCAGTCAATAGTTTCTCCATCTGTCAGCATACAAACACCTCTGAAAAAGCCCCTCAAGGAGACATTTGTGTCATTTATGATGGACAACAAATGCCTGCTCTCAACAGGAGCACAATGTAACGCCCATGATGAGGTCGAATCAAATGTTATTGTCTAAATTTGGAACCACAGTGTTTCTCTGCCCTCCCTCTGTTTTCACTCTCGTCCCACAGGCACCTTCAGATCCCATCAGTTGAAGCAACATGGACACATCTTTAAAAAGGCGAAAGTGAAGAATGAGTATGGCTCTAGCTGAGAGGATGTAGGAGAGGAAAATCCTAATTGTCCCTTTAAGTGTGTTCCCTCCTGTGGAGTGAAGGTGCAGGGTAACGGCCATCTTAAATCACAGCCTGGCCGCGGCCTTCATTAAAGCCATAATGCCAGGCTCTCCCTTTAATGGAAATGGAAGCCAGTGAGGCTGTGGGTGTAAATTAAAGTGTAAGGCCAGAGTAGGGAAAGATTTCCCCAGCTCTGACAGGTGCGGCCTGAATTAGCTGTAGTGCTGTTCAAGCAGTCAGTGGGAGAACACTGGTATTGATTTTAAGCACTGTTGCACTTCCTATCTGAAAGGGAATGTGTATTACTAGAGCTAGGCACATCAATCACTCAGCATTCCACCACTCTCCCCTGGCCTCCCCTCGCTTCAGATTTTGAAATGATAAACAAACAGAAACAGACCCAAACAAAAGAGAGCAATGGCTGTACTGTTACTGTATTGACCTGGCTGATGTGTACGAGTATTAGCTTAGTAAAATACATCCGTACATGCATGTAATAAGTCCACTTTATCTCATCTTCCTTGTGTTGACAGGATGCCATCTCTATTCAGGGCATGTCCTGCATTGCGTGTCACCTTGGTCAAACAGCTAGCGTCAGCTCCTTGAGGTCTGGCTGTAGCCCACTCCCATGTTTACGACCTGCATGTGTCAGAGTTGTTACATGCATGCGGTGCAGCCATGCAGCGCGGTGCCTCTCTGTGTATGACCCTGCTGCTTATCTCTGCCTCCCATCATGCCCCGCTGACCCTGTCTACAGGCGCTGGCAGGGGGAGAATTAGCCTACTTAGCCTATTCCCCACAGGGGTCAACCCACACACAGAGATGCAGACAACACGCCCACAATCAGATGCACACTCACCCACCCACAAGCACCCAAAGATGTGTGATGACAAATGATAAGGCAGCACTTAACCACAGGTGTCCCTAGTTTGACCTTTCACCCATGACCTTGAGCAGAAAGCTTTTCATATAGAGGCCAGCCATCAATCAGCTCCCATCAATCACACATACAGTATATGCTGCACCCTTTCGCTTCCCCCCAACCTTTCATGGCCCCAACATCCATCACTACGCTCTACCCTTTCACTGACACCTGGGAAAACACAAACACTTTACAACCTCTCTCTCTGCCTCTCTTGTCCAGAAAGACACACATACAGTAAACACACACATCTTGTCTTGCAATGATGGCTCCTCTAAAACATGGAATGTGTTGTTGTGTTGTCAGGTGATCTGCAGGTGTACACAAGGGGCTGCTCCCTGGTGACACGTTTGCTGAGATATCAGCACCTGCGCTGAGACATGACATCAGGTTGAAATCCCTTAGCACACTGGCAGCTGAGACCACTGCATAACAGACAGCCAGTGGTGACAGACTGTGGCCATGAGCATCCTGAGGAGCATTTGACTTGAAAGCCACCGGATCAAAAGTCTCTCACATCTCACACAAGTGTCATTTTTAGGCTGTCTGGTGCTGGAGGATGCCAGTGCTTGACATTTGTAATGCTATAGCACCCTTCTCTTCTTTTTTTTTATCCTAACCCTTTTTATATTTGTTCCTTAATGTCATTTGGCATTCTACTGCAAGACAGTGGCACTTGTATGTTCTGGAAAAGTAAAAAAGGTGAGTCTAATATTAACTATGCAGGCCACATCTCATGATTGAAATAGGCCTGACATTACCTTCATTTTTGGTGAGTTAGAGAGCAGAAGCTTGGGGATGAGGAGGCATTCTTGATAAAAAACAGGTGAGCTCAGTGCTCTTTTGGCCCATGCTCCATAATTACACCAGAGAACGTATTCTAATTGGCAGTGTCTTTATGCAGAACTATTATCAATGTCCCTCCTAGGCAGTGGAAGAGAGGAGGGGTGGGGAGAGGGATGTGAGGAATGGGTTCTATGTCAATGAGCCCAGGGTCCATTTACACATGGATGAGGACTGCTAATAATGCCAGCATAGCCAGTCCAGCACGCAGAAAAAGAGGAACCAAGGTTTTACATATTGAGCTGATTCCGAATGCATGAAAATCTAAAACTTTAGTCAAGGGGACATTGTGTTAACAGACTATATTTGCTGTAGCAGTGAAATGATTGTGCGGTCTGACAGTGCAACAGTAGCATCCGAGACACTCCATAAGAGGCCAAGGGTGTCAATCCTAGAGCTATCCATCATGAAGAGATACCCAGAGCTACTCAAACAAAGAGCTGTACTGTCAAATATAGAGAAATGTTATTCCGAGCCACATGAATTATTAATTATTACACTACATAGATATAATATATAATTACATCACAGCCAATGCAGCCACAAGCCACATTTGTCTGCTGACGTTAAATTTCAGGTGTTAAGTTTGCTGAAAAGCCAAGGAGATTGTGGACTTCATTCGCAAACTGGCCCTTTATATATCTGCATATATTAACAAAATAAGTTAACTGCAATGCTGGCACCTTTATTCTATTTCAAATATTACAGTAGCTCTGGGAATTTTGTTGCCCATGTGGGTGTAATGTCTGACCCAGACAACCACCCCCAGCTTCAACTGTGTTATTACTCGTGCGGTGAATGTGTAGACAGATAGGAACACATTAACATACCATTCAAAGCAGATGCTGCACCAGTACATGTTATGTTAATTGGCTTGCTAAAAGGCAATTATTAGTCAATATTAATATTCTATCATTTATCTGCAAACTGTAAACTTTTCTGAACAGCCATCAGCAGCCTGTAATATTAAACATCCTACACTGAACTTGAAGAAGGCTGCAAGCTGTGCATAAGGGAAATGGTGTTGAAGAAAAAAATGTAAAACTAAAAATGGAAATTTTAGCTTGCTTAATGTAATACTTTTAGGGCTATGAATCTTAACTTATGTTTTAAAAGGGGGCAGGAGTGTAATTTTCTTACCTTGTTTTAGGGGATGTCGTTAGCCATTCCTCATGCTTTTCAAATGTTATCAAGTAAGCTGCGATCTCCTGTGAAAAAGAGAAGAGAGGAGAGGGGAAGGGAGTGAGGCTTAGATATGTCATCTTTAATCACTGTTCTCTTGTGTTTGTAATACATCGGTGAGACTGCTTCATTGATATTCAGACAGTCTAACCAGCAGCACAAACACAGGAAAGACGGAAACAGGGGCAGTGCCAGGGAGCTCAGGCAGGTAAATGGAGACTGGTAAAAGTAAAGTGAAAGACAGAAGTGGAATGCAGCTGAGGTCAGATCATCTTCTGAGACCATCTTTGTTACGAAAGCTTTGATCAAGTTCTCCTCTGAGGACATCAAGGTGCTCTCAGGAAGATTGACATCTCTGTGTTTGAGAGCGAGCAGCTTTTAACATTTTTGGTCCGATCCTCCCCCAAATCCCTTTGATCTGCCCTTGACACTCCTCTATGGATCAATCCACTCTTTAACCTTTGAATAATAATTACACGCCAGTCTCACAATATTGACATGCGTGCGTACTGCTACTTCAGAAAAGGCTGTAGATCCTTTGGAGTTAGTTGTGTACAAAGAGGTGCTATATACACTAAAGTAAAAAAAAAAAAGCCCACACTGCCACTGGTATAAATAGAGATACTTCAAACACTTTCATGTTTCCCATGCTTGTCCTGCCTACTGCATCAGTCTGAGTGTAAGGGGGAACACGCTAGACCATACCCGGCCATTTTCTCACCAAACTAATGGGCAGAAATAAAAGCACTTTGGATACTGGTAGACAACCTAATGATTACCAACGACAGCCAGCAATTCACTCTTCAGCAAGAACATTTGTCAGCTTCTCAGACCTTTAGTGAGAGCTAGACACAAGGACAGACCTGCTGCCACAAAAGTATCTTTTTAGTTTCTAAGAATGTGCATTTCGCCTCATGTTGGAGTGTCAACAAACCTTTAAGTGTGAATATGTTGTTCAAATATTGTCTTGTTTGGTCTGTGAGGCTCGAGATTGAAAAAAGCCTCCTTTGGGGCTTTATGTTGTTACTGTGCCTGTCCACATGGGGCAATAATGTATCCAAAAGCACCAACTTTCTCTACAGCAGAAATTGGAAAAATATGAGACGATATGAGATATGTGGCAGCACAAAGCGAAAAAAAACTCAACACCTGTTGTTTTTTTTCTTTCCTTCCTCCTTCTCGCTTTGCATGCAATCTAAAGTATGCACCACTGCAAGGAGGCTCCCATTGGCTCATCAGGGCTCTGTCAGAAGTGTGACCTGGCACAGAGACACAGCACACTGGCGATAGCCCATAGGGACGCTGCAGGGCACTGCAGTGTGAGGGGTTCCCAGGCTGGCAGGGGTCCCAACAGAGAGGGGGTGGCAGCATGACTGGCACCCTCGCCTCCAGGTGCAGGCTGGGAGATAATGGTGCGTTGATTAACTTCCTGTTCTCCTGCCATAATGACCGGAGGCAGTGAAGTCATGACAAGATGAAGTCTTGAATTAAGAAGATAGAAGGAGGATGAGGCTGTCAAGAGGAGCTCAAGGCTACTCCTCTCCTTCATAACTTCTGCTATAGGACAGAAGAAAAAACAATAAAGCAGTGAAATGTTCACGCTTCACGACAAGGGTCACAATAAAGCTACTTTTCTGCATACATTTATAAGTAAATTAGACTAACACGACAGTGATTAGATTAATCCCTGCTATTCTGTGTTTATTTTGGGAGGGATAAACGGCAGCGGGAAGCTCATTCAGTGACCTCTGTGCCTGTTAGCACACAACCCCTTCCATCACTCTTGTCTTTAAAGCACAACCCCAGCCTCAGTGGCAGAGGATGAAATAAGGGGCCGCATGGTCTCATACTTAACAAAATAAAAAAATATAAGTGAGCCTCTACCTCTGGCTCTTTGCGCACCTCTCCCTCTCTGAACAGATGCCAGGGATTATTCCAACCCCCCGACCAACCATAAAGGTGCAATAATCTTATGGTGAGGAAACAAACAAAAACAGACGTGCAGCCATTAAACAGCTGCAAAGAGACAAAGTTTGCATGGGCGGCATAATGAGAGGCTAGCGTGCGTTCAGGTTGAGCAAACACGCTCGCGGGTTAGTGCAAGAGGGGTGGAGGGGGAAGCGGGCAAGCGGTGTGCTGAACACTGATGGTGCATCAAAGTCAAACCAGCAGCTGTCAATGGGCTCTGGACTCTATCTGCTGACCTCAGTGCCTCTGGCCTGCTCTCCGTCACTGGGGAAATATTCAGAGGAGGCTCTCTGTACACACAGCTCCATCCTCACTCCACCTCTTAGGTCAGAATCCTGCTCGTGCAAGGCTGTTTGTACTTCCTTCCTTTATGCCTCAGCCTCCCCACTGACATGACCCTTGCCGGGGTTTTATCTCCAGGTGCTGTTGAAATATACTGTACCAGTAAGGGCTGTCTCGCTCACAGCTTAAATTGAGGCAAACTCCCTTCCAAGCCTGATCTAAATAAATAACAATCAGCGCAAGCTGGCAGTGAACCAGAGAGTGAGTATGAGCAACACCTCCTCTAATTGACACGGTGGTTGCAAAAAAGGGGCCTTTCATTTTACAGGGGAAAGAACAACCCGGAGCTGTTTGTTGTAACCCAGCCATCTCATTTGTTTCTTTTGTCTCTATAAAAGCTGCAACACACTGTTAGCAAAGGGGGCCGCCCCAGAACATGACGGAGCAGTCTAGCACTTTCAGGGCTGATGGAGATGGAGAGCCGAGAGTGTTTGTGTATGTGTTCCTGTCTTCCGTGTTACAATCAGACGGTCTGATTACTGGTTACCTGTCTGTGCCTGGCGCGTTATTAACATGCTCTTCAGGAGGTGTCACTCCTGTACTCATCAGTGTGTCGCCCCTCCAGTTCTCTGTTCTCATAGCGTCCATACACCTCCTCCAATCTGACTCTCACTCACTCTCATTTTTTTTCCTCTTTTCCCATAACTGCTGAGGTGAAAAGGAAAGCCACCATAAGAAAAATTTCATTTTGAGATGACTGGCTTTTACTGTCTCGCCTTTCAAATGATATTTTCACTCTAGAGGTACAACATTTTCTCCAGAGAGAATCAGCTTTTGAAATGTCTACCTATTTGAAATTGGAGATGACACTAACATATTCATCCCATTTCACTTCTTTGCACCAAGGAAGGGGGATGGGGGAGCAGGAGCCGTAAACTCCCAGAAAATAAACGCTGTTTGTCCCGTATTCTGAATGTCTCAAAATTAGTCGGAATGATAATTTTAGGAGCAACTGTCTGTAGACCTAAGCAGATGGATTTCATTAGACCCTCACCCGTTCTTATTGCACAAAAGTGAGTCAAACATGATGCCAGTGTTTGATGGAGATATTCCATGGTAGATTCACTGTCCCGGGATGACCTGAGGCTATATTGTTTTGCCGTTCCCTCTGATTCTCTCTCTCACTAGCAACTTTGATTTATGGGAGAAAAGAGAGGCGCTGAGAGGACCAACGCTCCAGCATTTGGATGACAGACCTGATCACTTGAAGCAACTGTCGCTGTTCCATTAGAAGAGGCGATAGGAGTCTTTTGGCATTATCTCAGGGCGCATCAGACACCTGTCTCTAAACACCATCCATAATGTCTCTCCTCTCCTGCTGCACCCACAGTGCTTTTGAGCAGACAGAAAATGATGTGGGAACGATACAGAGCAGCGAGGACAAAACTCAGAAGCACATTCCCTTCTGTGCCACCCCTCCATTAAAATACCAACACTTGCATCAGCGTCTGAGAATTAAATCTTGGTTTTTAAAACCCACGATTTACTAGACACATTATGTAAAAACATAGAGTAATGAGTCATTCTTTGTAAGCTGAGCCATTTAAAACCAGTGTTCATCACCCCAAAAAAGAATTCAACAATTACAGCATATGTTTGTCCATTACAGTATTATTCCAGTTATACTGGTGCTCTAGTGACACTAATGAAAAGGCACTTAATGAATAGCTGTATTAGAAAAACTAACTTTAGCAACAGTATTGATTGCAGTAAAAGCTTGAGCTAATGAAATGAATATGAGAGAGCAGGAAGATGCAAAAGCATAGATAGAGCAAAGTCTGGTTAGAGAGAAGAGCGCAGCGCCTCCAGCCTGCCTTGTGGTGAAGTCTGGGGAATGCATCCTCAAAGCTTTGACCTTGCCCTGCACTTGAAAGCAGGAAGTGGATGAGAGGGGGCCAAGGAAGGGATATGGTGAGAGGAGCCCTCCCTTATGACCTGGGTTTTGCTGTGGGGAGCCAGGTCATCTGATATTTCCTCCAGGGCAGCCCAGGAAACCAACCTGCCCAAGGCCGGGCACAAATGGACTGGTGGGGATTTGGGGGGCAGTTGCTGAAGCTTCAGGCTATCACAAGATTACACCAGAAAAAATTTAAATGTAATTAGACACAGAAGAGATAGAGACTGGCACTAAAGAAAGGGATGGAGGAGGAGGGAGAGTTAGTGAAAAGGGAGAGTATAATCAAAAAGGAGAGAGGAGGAACAAAGTTTAAAGTTTTTTTTCCCATGACAATGATAAATGCATTTAAAACAGGAGAAGCGTGAAGGTATGGTGATTAAAAAAGAGCGCTTCGGTTCGATTCTGCAAGCAAAAGCGCCTTTGCTTGTCGAATCATTTTGGGTTTTTTGTTTATACTTCATGAATTCTTAATGCTCTAGCAATAATGTATCACACACTGTATCTATGTAATCTCATATGGCCATATTACTCTTTTAAGCTGAGGAAAGTAGTGAGGCAGAGTGAATCTATTTCAGCAAGCTGTAACCTCCAGCTAGCCTTTAAGATTGTTTGAGCACAGCTCATAATAGGATGCAGTGGAACTACTATCAAGACAACTGGTCAGGACAGAGGAAAAGAGAAAGAGTGAAATGGGTGAGACAGAAACAGAGACACAGGAGAGTGAGCCAGTTGAGAAAGTGAAAGTAAGCAACAATACAGTATGGAGCTGTTGACAGCTGCACTTGGCATCTGTTGAAGAGGAGTGAGGCTGTTCTATGAGTCCCTGTGCTGGGTTAAAAAGATGCCCTCTCCAGCATACTGCTCATTAGGACCTGCATGGGGCTTCCCAGGGATACCCATGCTAAAAGGGAGGGGTGGAAGTCACACTGTGTCCACTCTGTTGCTCGACTGTGAAGGAGCAACAGAGTTGTTCTGCTCTGTCTTACCCACAACCACAAAACCATCCCGTGTTTTGGCAACTGACGTACCAGATCAATAAAAACAGAAAGTGCATCATCATGGCTGAACAAAATTCTGCGAGCTCACAAAAATGCATGTTCACGCAGCACATCCAGCATAGTTGTTCAGCACACACCTTCGCCACAAAGGCCTTATCATATGTTTAAAACACACCGCAGGCAGTTTTGTTCTGTTTCTCCATCTAACTCACCATGGACTTTCTCAGCTCCTGCGGTTCGGTTCTCTCTTGCCATACAAGAGGTGGGAAGAGCAAGACAAGCCATCCACTGGCCTACATTATACATAGTTCTGAGATCAATTTGGCATTGATCCTGGATAGCTTAGATGCTTTCCAGTATTTGGTCAATGCCTCTCTTCACATTTCTGCTTGGAATGCTGGCCATAACACTATTCTGAAAAAAGAGGCATTCTCCTGGGGAGCCTCCTCTCGCTCCTCAATGCTGCACGCCTCCCTGCTCCCATAATCAATGTTACCCATAGCAGCTGCTCCGCCAGCACTCTCCTTTTTGTTTACAATATCACTTCTACACACTATATACTTTCAAACAAGCAGGAGACTAAGCAATAAGAAAGAACAGTGGTGGAGGAGGGGTCTTGCTCCAGGGGGTGAAAAATTTTACAATGGGCCATACGCACTAACAGCCTAACTTTAATTTATTAATGCAACAAAATAAAACAGTACTGGTATGCATACAACAGAGCTCTTGTGCATGCTCATGCCCATACACACAGACACACACGCCCACACACAAGAAACCTGGGTATTTACGTAGGGGTAACAAATCAAAGGCAAATAAAAAAAATGATAGATAAGCAGGGCTGACAAAATGGTTTGACAAATTCAAAGAATTATTTTAATCATAGTTGCAGGCGTCAGAGTCACCAGATCTCAACCCAACTGGACACTTGCATTATGGGAGGTTTTAGACAGCGTGCTTGACCATAGTCTCAGAAACACCAAATTAGGTAATATCTTTCAGGAACAAAAGTGTTTAATCCCTCCAGCAGAGTTTCAAAGACTTCTCTGCTCAGGTGCATTGAAGCTATTCGAGTGACTTGATGTCCTGTTGGCTTTTTGTTTCATTTATCATGCATCTGTGTACTGCAAAGACAGAAAAAGTGTCCTGCAACCATTCAGCCAGCTTGTTCTTAAAAGTTTGTCATCATTAAGAAATATTCAATTGCAAAAAACAATTAAATACAGAACCAGGTGATACTACAAGCTCCAACTGGACAAAGACTGCAGCACTGCAGCAGAAGAAAAGTAAACACTAGCGAAAGAGAAGTTATTTTTGAGTGGGTGACTTTGACAAGAAACATAGAAGAAACATATTTCAATTAATAATCCTACAACCCCCCAAAAATGAGCTGTGATGCTGTGTAAAATGTAAATAAAAACTGAGTGCAATCATTTGTAAAAGAAATGTGTTTACAGACAATGGTTTTACAAAGTGCTCTGAATCCATACAATCATGTGTTTGACAAAGTGGTGAACCTCTCTCCATCCTTGCTTGTGAACGACTGAGTCTTTCCAGGATGAACCTTTCATACCCAATCATGATCCTATCACCTGTTACCAATGAACCTGTTTACCTGTGGAATGATCCAAACAGGTGTTTTTGAATCAGTCCACAACTTTCACAGTCTTTTGTTGGTCCTGTCCCAACTTGTTTGAAATGTCTTGCTGGCATCAAATTCAGTATATATTAACATAGTATATATTTACAAAAAAAGTTGATGAGGTAAAACATTAAATGTATTGTATTTGTACTGTTTTCAATTGACTATGTGTCAAAAGGGATAAGCAACTCATTCCACAAAAAAGCATTATTTACAAAATAAACATAATTAAAATGTAACTAGTATCATAATCACACAGAAGACATTAGATTGCCTTTCTTCACAGTTTTAATTTCCACTGCTCTGCCTTGCCATCTAGGGCCCCACTAATGGGTTTAATAAAGACTTCAGAAGACTGACATGAGAATTCTGATAATAAATTGTACAACATTGGTTATGTTATGTTTTCATTTGTGAATAAAGTATTCATATGGTTTTGCTGACTCACACCAAATATAGGTACATACAAAATCGTACAGAAGCTGTCATTATTGTTTTTTTCTCATGTACTGTATGAGCCCCATGACACAGTGCATGAGGAGGCAGAATATTCCATCTCCCTCTTCACCTCCTCTGCCTCGAAATTAGAAGCTGCAGCCATATGCTGAAGGGAAAACAGGACAGACAGAAAGACAGAGAGACCAGGAAGAGGGAGCTGGCATGAGACAGGATTGTTTTGGCTTTGGCTGCTGTCTCATAGGTTTGTTGAGAGGATGTAATTATTTGGCCTTGAAGGACCACAATGGTCAGCCACTGACTCTCACACTGTAACAACACACCTATGCGTGCACATCCTGTATTTCTATGCATCTGTATAGTAGTATACTTGTGTCTACGGTAAAACAGAACAGGAGAGATAGCAGAGAAGCAGCAGCAGAGACCGACAAGATGAGAGAGGGAAGAAATTGGAGAGATTGAGAAAAACCTGGAAGACTCACAAGAAGCATTAATGTGGGACTGGATCTACAGCATGTGGTGTGTTAGGGACAAACTGAATGAGAATTGGACATAAAGTTGACTGAGATGAAATACATCCATCTTTGTCAGCCATAATTAGGCAGCATGTGACCCTGTGGTTGTTGCTATGCATGTGTGTGTGCCTGCTGATGTAAAGCCCATATGGGACCTCCTACTGCTGTACCCTTGAGAGATGTGTCTTGTGTAATGATTCTATTACACCTTTCTTTTTCTACCTCTCCCTCCCTCTCTCTCCCTCGGGCTCTAACTTCTGGCAAGACTTTAAGACGAGTTGGAGGCTCGATGGAAATATGGAGCACTACATTAGTAAACAGGGCAAAAAATGTGTATGTGTGCGCATGCGGACACATCGTGGTGTGCTGCAGGGCGCAGCGGGAAGCAGCCAGGTTCACTTCCTGGAACCCTGTGGCTGTCTGACCTCTGGCGTCCGCGCTGCACGTCCTCTTCATCATCTATGCAGCAGGATGTCTGTTCCCTCCTGCTGACAGCCCAACCAAGGAGAACGGAGAGTGGTGGAGCCTCCATGATGCTGACCTTACCCGAGCCCCACTGCCGAGACTCCAGGCTGTTACCCCACTCTGCTGCTGAACTTTTCTCCCCCTCAAACCCAACTTCTGTCCACCAAAAGGGGGGAAAACCTGCAGGAGCAGTCAAAGTTACTGGAGGAGGTGTTTCTCTCTGTGTCTTACATCTTTAATTCTTTACTGTATGTCTTCTATTTGACAGATGCTCTTGTTTTGGAAGACAGCAGATATTGGAAGTGCCTTGTCAGAATGTACCGCCAACAGCCGCCAGGCCTGTTTGACTCCTAATGTAATTTCACAATTTGATGTAGAGTGCAGACATAAATGTTACATTTGTTGCCTTCTTATGCTTTGTGTGAGAAAGATATTGCAGTGAAAATCCACAGAGAGGGCATTAAATGTCATCTAAATATAATTGAGGTGTGATTTCTCTCTGTGGAGACATTGTAAGAATCTAAGCACTATATCTTCAAATACCACCCAAATTTTCCCAAAAGTCAAGCAGCGATGGTATCATGCATAAATGAAGTGACAGTGGAATCTAGAAGGTCACCATTCACTTCATATCAATCAACTGATGTCAGCTTTCATTTTAAGGCTCCTGCAGGACCTATCCAAAGACGGGAGGGGAGAAGTGGGAGTAACTCCTCGAAAGGCACAAATGAGCAGAGTTCTGTCTCACGTGAGCCTGAAAGCCTATTTATTTCAGGCTTCAGAATCAATTAATGCCCGCATTATCCTCTGAATTCCACTATTCAGTGCAGCTAAATGACTGGGGCACCCTTGCATGAAACCAATTTCTAACTTTCAATCCAAGACACACCCCAGAACCACCTACAGGTCTTCCTTCAAAATTGCAGCTATCTTTGACCATGGAGTCATGCACATGTGCCTATGGGCATGTGGTGAAAGATGTGTGTGCATTTGCTTGAGTAGGAGGCTGTGATGAGAATATGTGCAGTTATGCAGGAAAGCCTAAAGTGTTCAGTTCGACCTGTTCTCAATATGCAGCTATAGTGAAAGAGCTGTTAAATACAAAAATGCAGAATGTTCTGGCATGAGAACAAATTCTGACACACAAACTAAAGCCTGCTCACCATAAAGGCCTTAAAGGCAGGAAGAGAAGAGGTGAAGATGAGGCAAAGAAACAGATTGAAGAAGAGGCAGATTATGTGTTAAAGGGTAAAATGTTACGTCTTTATTTGACTACAGTATATGTCATGAAAAGACACAGGATGAAATATTAAGCCCACACTGTCCATCCACCGAGAGCGACACACTCTGCTCTAGAGACAGAGAGAAAAGACATAAAGACAAGACAAGACTGAAAATTCACCAAAGGGATGGCCAGATCTTCAGCTCAGGCCAATTAGCCAGCAGAAACTCATTTTTCCCCAACTACTCGTCAGCATGAAAGGATCACCCTTTGTCTGTCAGACTCATGCTTTTATCCTCTATTGCTACTTCCTGTACACAGTCTGTCCAACACACACACACACCCTTTTAATTCTTACGTGAACAAGTTACATTCCTGCAACTCCCTTTTCTGTTCCTGTCATCTCTCTGTACGCCTGTCAGCACACATATGTCCAGGCACACACGCACACATGCACACACACACACACACACACACACACACACACACACACACACGAAAACTGACTGTACATGCTGGCACACAAACAGTATCAGTCAAATCCTCATATGAACTGCTCTCATTTTATCTCCTCTCAGCTCCTGCCATCTCGCTGACTGATGTGATTGTTAGTTCTGGAGGAGGGCTCTCTTAATTGAAGTGGGTGTGAGTGCATGTGTGCGCATGTGTGTGTGTATTACTATCTGTCCAGAGCATAGCCTGGCCATGGCTGGTATTGTTTGGCCTATCACACGAGCTGTCAAGTGCTCTCTCTCTCTCTCTCTCTCTTGGCTCTCTGCCGCTTTGTGTTCATGTTACAATAACGGGAATGTGGCAATGTGAAGGTCACAGACGCCTGAAGTCAAACCAGCTTGCCGGCATACATGTTGTGTCTCCCAACAGCAGACCAGCAGCACCGGACATCTATGTAACACTAACCATCCGCACAAGCTACAGTCAATGACCACTCAACACTGGCAATCATCATATTCAAGGTCATTTTCACCAAACCGAAGCTACCAAATACTGAAGTGCATCTGTGCAGCTGTATAGGTTTCACTTGCACTTTTTTTTTCACTGAGCTAACTTTTCCTCAACTTTTCTGCCTCTATCTGCATACTCCCATCTGCCTTGTGTGCATTATCAGTCTCACATCTCTCCCCTCTAAAAGTTTGGCCCGCTGAGAGGGGAGGCGCAGGCTGCTCTTTGTGAAGGCTACTCTCTGCAGACGGTGGGGAATCGATCAGCCAGACGCTCCAATGGCCTGCTCCTTTGTGAGCCCAGTCTGGCTCTGTGCAGCTCTCCTCTGTTTATCTCCCTCACGTCGCTCGCTGGCTACATGCTCTTAATTAAACATGCCGCACGGCTATTAATTGTCAACCAGATTCAATTTGTTCCCCGGGCACGCTGTGAATGGGCCTCTCCTCCCAGAACAAAGGTGTCCGAACAGCCATGTCAGAGTTGAACAAAAGGCCCAAGGCATCACTTCTATCTCCCACAGCCTGAGCGGCTACAGCTCGCAGGCAGCCATTGAATGAGGTGTTATCCCGGCAGGTTTCCAGGCAGGCGCTCAAGAGATGTACAGAGTAAACCGTCTTGTACTTCTCGACACCATATTTTTTTCACCCAGTGACATCTGAGCAGAAACAAAGCACTCCATCAGAATATAGCTGCTACACCTTTGCAAGCTGTCATAATGCTTTTACCTGCACAAATACCCATTCCATAAAATACTCTAAATCTGCCTCATTTTTTAATCTTGTTAGGTTGCTTTTTTATTTTACATGGGAACTGTTTTGACAAATTGTGGAAACAAATAAATAAATAATCCAATGACTGCTAAGATGAATCTGGGAGTAAGCAGCTGCCAAGGCATAATATAATTCATGGCCATGCATCAATGTTACTGGAGACTGCTCCAGCACCCAGCCAGAACCCACAGAGCCAGGTGCCAACATATCCATCCCCTTGTGATTCCCTCATCCATCCCAACTCTCAGTCACTCCAGCCATCATCCCAATCAATGCTTCCTTCCCAAAAACCGAAAGCTCTGGGCCACAGCTGGTGCCAAGGAGGCCTGGCTGGTGCTATTGTGTCACCGCCTAAACCCCCTCTACAATACAACCATAAACCTGCCCCCTCCGTGCCTCCTAATTCACACACAGGACAGATGCCAAAGCAAGAGCTGTCCATATAGTCACATAGAGACCTCTTAACCAAAGAAATGACACAGTCAAACAATATTGCATGCTTAAAGCCTAGAACTTATCCACCTACATTATATACTACGGCAAAAAAGAAAGGAAAAACAAGCATTTACAAGTTTTTCATGTAGATAAACAAAAGCAGTATTTTAGTATAGAATATACTATTGTGCAGAAAGCCTTGTTCAAACACAGCGTTGTGGAATTTTTAATGAGCTTTAGGCAAAGGTGCTGTAGCATATATAGAGAGGAGATATTTTCCCCAGTGTGCTTCTGTGCCTGCCTTTTCAGCAATCCCAATATTTTGCTGGTGGTGAACTCACTGAGCAGTTGAGGAATTACTTATTTAAAAGATAAGGTTTCCTCTGTTGTCAGCAAAAACCGCCTCTTGTCCATAACGGGAGAAAACCAATGCAGTGTGAAATCAAAGGTCACCCAGAGACAAATAGCACTAACAGGCGAGAGCAGGGGTGACAAACGCTCCCTCTCTGTGCTCACCAAATTAATTAAGAGTGGAGATTCAACATGGCATCTCCAACACAAAGGAGAACAAGCAGCCTTGTTGTTGTTTCAGCAAGACTTTTAAGATAACACACACACTCCCCTTTGCTCTATTGTAATCAAAGCATGTTTACCTACGTCTCTCAAATGACTCTTTCATTGAATGTTTTATATGGCAGCTTTGAGAAGTCACTGATCTCGATCTAGGCCCTGAGATGCCTCCGTCGAGCTTGCGTCAGCCTCACAAGTCAGCCTGCCTTTAGCCCAGGATCCTCAGGGCGCTGCATTAAACGCCTTTCTCCAGGCAGCCTGCTAATCCACAGCATTCGCAGGTGTCTCTGTCTGGCCGTGACCACAAGATAAGCCCAAGCCTGGAGGAGACAGCAGCGAGCAATAGACACAAAGTGCACATTTGAGTGTGTCTCTGCATCCGGCCCACAGTCAGTCACCCAGTTGAGGAGATGGGTTGAAAACAGCAGGTCTGAGACCAAGCCTGGATAATGACACCTCATCTGGGAACAGCTAGCGAGAAACATCTGCATCCCCTTATCTCTGCAATGGCTGCACTGTCGAAACGACACGCCGATCATTTACTGGATTACCCTACAGTAAGCTGCTGCCTGATGTTCTCTCACAGATCAGTGTAGTGGAAATGTTTATACAGAGCGAGCTGGGACGAGAAAGTTGTCTCTATGTCTTAGATAAGCATGAAAAGCCAGCATGCCGGCCTCAGGCATGGATTGCAGTGCACTCACCTAGCATTGATCGCAGTCACAATGTTTAGCCAACCAATTGTGAACCAGAAATATTAATAAGCTGGGGTTTAGTCAGTCCAGAAACTAATGATGAGAAGTTTTGTACTCAATCCATTTAACCAGTATTCCAGTAGTAGCACAACACTCTATTAAATCTCTGAATACAGTCAAGGGCTTCAGCCAGGAGGATGAATTAAATTTTGTGAAATGCTGAATGCTCTCATTCTGGGCCAATTAATTTCACAAGAAAATTGTTGATTCCAGACAGAAAGCTTGTGAGAAATAAAAGTTTGGTTAATTAGATTTACTATCAAGGGCAGTTAGTTATCACTACATAATATCCTACAAATATATTGCATTTATAAATGTTTAATTTATATTGCATTAACAATGAGGGGTCTGTGCCCTTCATGTTGGTAAAATATGGGATGGGGAGCATCTAAGTCAGAATGTACCAATCACATGTAAGGTCATGTTCAGCTGGAGCTTTTGGCCTTTTAATGGTCATTTATTGTTCATCAAGTGTGTGTGTGTGTGTGTGTGTGTGTGTGTGTGTGGGTGTGTGTGAGTGTGAATGCTTGCAGGGGTCTTTGTGTGTGTTTTATGTGTTCTCTCCCCCCAGCGGGGGGCAGCACCACCCTGGCCTCACTGCCTCCACCCACTCATCCATCCCACGTCTTGTCTAATTAAACATCGTTAACATTCATCCCAAGGTCTTATGCAGATGAGCACAGAGGGAATGTGGTGCACTGCGCAATAAGAAAACAACTTGGGGGGTGGCAGAGAGGTGAGCGCAGGGATGAGACGGGGTTGTATCCGAATTGAGACGTGCATGGATATCTCCGATTTGACCTCATTCATCAATTAATTACCACCATTAGTAGGAGGTGATGTGGAACCAAAGCTGAAATCACTGCACCGTAGCGTCTCCACCACCAGCTTGTTGATTGTGTTCATGCAGGCATATGTGTATGACAGACAGGCACCCATTAAGCACTGAGCCAGGTATGCTTAAGTGTGTCAGTGTGTATGCATACCTACAGTATGACCAGAAACATAGACAGATAGACAAACTGATGGGCATCTAGCCAAGCACTGCCATCGTTGTCTTCTCAACAAAGCTGTGATCACAGCGCAGTCCTGTCATGTGGCTGTCACTCTATCACTCACAGTCAAACACACAGCACACCATCACACTATACCACGCCACAGCCGTGCAAACGCCTGAGACTGTATAGTCCCATCTTAAAAGACACTCTATTCCTTTGTAGCTTGATGCGTAATTTGAAAAGCTGTCACCCTTTCTGCACATACACAATGCCTCGAATTATCACCAGGGACAATATCAGTGAGGTCACCTGATGTGCATTGAAAACAAGAAAACAACAGGGAAACCATTTTTAACCGAGTCTACGTGAGACATCATCAGAATACCTAGAGGCAATAGAGGTTATGACTGTGTCAGCAATCCTGTGTAAAGACCCCATGTCAGTTCATTTTCTTCGATAGCTATTTTTCACAAAATGTGAGGGTACTGGCAAACATTTCAGCTATTCAAATGCAACATAAAAAACATAAAGCTGGCTTTAGCTTTGCATGCCTTCTACAAAAATCTCAACAGGGGTACACTACGTGTGAGCAGGTGCAATTGTCAGAGACTGAGACAAGGTTTGTGAACTAGCCTGTGCATGAGTGGCACCTTACAGTATTTAATCCAGGAAGCTAAAATGGGTTTGTGGAGGCTGTGCTGGTCTGAGGGAGTGACTGCCAGGGTAGTGGGGCGGATGTGGCAGCAAGGCTGTGTTATGGGTGTCGCACATGGACTCATATTTTTGAGGCCAGGCTGACGGTTGGCCATGCACGGCAGCACAGCACAGCACTTCCTAAGATCCTGTTTGTAACTGTCTGTGGAACAAGAGCCCGAGGGAGGAGCCTGCTTAAACTCACTCACCTTCACCGCCAGCCTCAGATCCATCTTTGTGCACGGCATGCATTCTACATGCACTTATGCACTGTATGCACTAAGAACCAAGTACACACGCAAACAAATATACTAGCACACACACATAAGTGTCACACAAGCTGTGTGCAAACATAGCACAGGGTCAGTACACCACATGTGGGCCTTTGCAAAAATAAAGAGTCCTCCTCAAAGGACCAGTGTCAAATAGGCATGCATGAAAAAGCACAAAAAGCACTTTGCCCCGCATACATATCTGATGCACGACAGCCAAGGTCAGTCCAAATCCTCTCCCTATTGGCGCCCACTTGAATCACCTTCAAGGATCAACAACTTTCATATGGTGCTTTGAGAGTCTCTTCCAAAAACATGCTACTTGAGCTCCAGTTAGTCTGAGTGATAAGCTCATTGTGGACTAGTCAACGGTGGCATAGCTAAAACTAGGAGAAGGGGGCGCTGTGTAGACAGTCAAGTGCTGGTAGTGAGGGTGAGCAGGCGGTCTCAGGAAACGATGATGAAGTGCAGCATTAGTGCGGTGATTAACTCCTTCTCCCGCTCTTCCTCCTCTCGTTCAGTCCCATTTCCTCCCACTGCTGGCCGGGAAGGGAGCCTCTGATCAGTGTGTGTGAGATTCCCTTGACACATCGTCCATCTGTGTGTGTGAGCTGGTAAGCCAGCAGGCCTTCTTCACCAACATGCTGTCGGGATCCCTCCTCAATGTCTCTCCATTACAAACCTTTCCTCTCAGGCTCTTCAAACAGCGCTGAAACTTTGATGAGATAGTGCTCCATTTGGCATGACATGATGTTAACATGCTATGGAAGATAAGTGTATAACAACAACAACAACTTAGATCTATGTGCCATACAAATGTAATGAAATGAATTTTACATGGGAGTGGAGGCAATCTTGCCATGTCTGAATCATATCTTGCACACTATCTCTTTTCCCTCGGTGGTCTACAATGTACAACCTGTGAAATGTTGCCATGCTGTTATCTGCACAGGCTAGTGTATGCTTGAAAGAAGAGCACCATGTAAAATTTCCCTGAAGAAACATCCTTTTTCACAGCACAGTCTCACCAAGATGGCCTGAAAAATAATTGGGCACTTGACTAACTCGGCTACACAGAAAAAAAAAAAAAAATTAAAAATTCAATGTCCCTGGTTCGAATCTATCCAGAGACCATTGCTGCATCTCTCTCCCTCGTGTCCTGTCATCTCTCCTAAATGCATAAAAAATATCAATCATGAAATATCTATATACTGTATATATGAAGCGTCTGTCTTAGAAGGTTAAACTGTTATTTGACAAAAATTAAATGAGAAAATAATCACTGTTAAAATTGCACATTTCATTTTAAATATGTTAACCTTGATATATACAAGTCAAGACTTTAACCTGTTTCTAAAAAAAAAAAAAAAGTTGCTGGTTAAGTTGGACTTCTTAGCAGAGGCACACAGAATAACAGAGGGGTAGAGAACAGTCCAGCTACTACAGCCCTTTCCAAGCAGCGATCAGAGGGCCAGGTGGCTGTGGCAAATGACCTGCACTCAATGGTGCAGTAATAGCTTCACCTCTTCACCAGAGAGGCTATTCTGTGATCACATAGCCCCTACTCATATCAGATTGCATCACCGGCCGCCAAGCAGGGAAGTCCTTTTTTTCTCACAGGTGCACAGAAAAAAAAAACAAGCCCAGTGGAAACCCAGCAAGCTAAAAACACAGAATGAGTCAGACTCCTGTTATTAGCAAGTCTGCAGAAGCTGACTCCTCCAGATGACAATAACTGGGGCTAATAATATTCTACCGTGTGAACCAATTTCACCCTCATTACCCATAATGCTTTTGTTAGCAAACTAGGTGTTACTTTGTGTAGACCCAGATGCATGTATTTTTATATTGATTAGAAAAAAACAATTATATCACTTACAGTTAACACATTTTGTGGAGATGAAGGCCTCTTGCAAACCTCAAAGAATCTCTTATGTTTCAGCATTCTCCACAGGTAATGGTTGTTTCTTTGAACATGTGACATGGGTCAAGGATTCACTCAGGCATGGCCCTCTGGGAAGAGGGTGGTGGTATTGAACATGTCTCACAGACAGACGCTGCTAAGACATCCCTGTCATATGCAGATTGAGAATAATACTCCACGGACTGTACACGATGTGGAGCTCTTGTTAAGCATTCAATAGCATTCTGACGCAATTTGCTGCCAAAATAAACTTCCTCTCTGTCATTCCAACATAATTCAAAACTTCTTATCATTTCAAGACTGCTGCTGCTGTTTTCTGCAAAGAGAATAAAACCCATGAAAGAGAGGCACTCTTTCACACAGACTGGCAGTCAACCTTAATAACAGCCGCATTTACAATGTTTTGAAGATTTTGTAGACTTTCACCTGTAATAACTATCAGTATTAAGTGTCTTTCGGTAAAGGTGATTCTCACAGTGGGACGTGTATCTCCTCTTGTCTCTACTTATCTCCTCTGCCCTTATAAATTCTCGACAATTACATGCCAAGGTTTCTTTTTTTTTCCAAGAGTAGAAATTACAGCTGTCTCCTCTCCTCTCTCTCATCCTGGCATCACTCATCTATTATTCAGTTTTTAATTTGGCTATTTGAGGTTTGTTCCCTCGTTTGGCGACAAGTAAGCCTCTGCTAAACAGGCACCTTATCCATTACACTAAATCTAGCACACAGCAGACAGCATTCTGGAATTGACCATTAGAGGGGTTATTGATATAACCACCATTCCCTCTCGTCATTATCCCTCTAATTTATCCGTAATTGTATAGCAGCTTTTTGGAGTTATTCTCACCTTGGATGCAAAGAGAAAGCATCTTCACTTTTTGAAACATATCCATGTTTGGGTAGTTTACACAAAAACCTATCCATCAAATTATGGAGGAGCAGTATTCAGTCTAGGCAAAGCCAAGTCTCCATTGTGGCCATTTTGTTCAAGAGCTTTTGTGTTTATGACAAAAGTTTCCAAATTGCAGTCGGCTTTTACTCAGGGTACCATCGCACTTCTGGTCATCGTTAGAGAGAGATAGGCCTCTCTGACTGATCTTCAGACTCCTATAATCATATGCAATTGTGGTAAAGTGAAAAGAAAGACATGGCTCTTTACTGGGATCTATGGCTCATTGTATCTTATGTGTCACATGAGCCAAGGATCAATAGCACTCAATAGTCTATTAATAGGCAAGTCTTGGCTCTGTTCAGACTACAGCACCAGCCTGTCCACTAGACCAGGCCATGAAAAGAAGAGGGTGCAATAGAAACCAATCCTCGCTTTTCTGTTAACAGTGAAAGCCTCTTAATCATCTCAGTTTCCCATTGACTTACCCCTCCATGCTGCTCTCCCTCTCAGCGAAGCCCTATCTTAGAGGGGATAGTTAACCGACCCCCACCCCTCCTCCTTGCCACAGAGAAGATGACTCTGTCTATTGAGGAGTTTGGAAGTGAGGTCAAGGAGGTTTTCTTCAGTCGCACTGCAAAATAATCCCAGTCTGGACTGACATATTTGGGTAATAGCTCAAAATATCCAATGTACAGTTGTACCTGTGTAGAACACTGTATTGTATTAATCATTAAATTAGATAATGACCCTGCTCCACATTCAGTTCTGATGATAATAAGCTGCACTGTAACAGGAGTGATTGCTGATAGACACTTGGACAAGTACAAGAGCATCTTCATCTTAAGTGTAAGTGATCTGCCTAATAGACCATACTATGTAGTTATCTGATAGAGACAGTCACCAAAATCAGACTCCAGTCGCTCACTCATGCAGACAATCAAAGGACACCTGAGCAATATAAAACAAATATTGCTATTGATCTGCAGTCTTTAATTTCCTCCCACCTCTAATAATGTTGAAAAACCAAATAGAGCTTCGGGCCTTCCACTATTTACCATCTTGCACAGATTACCGCATCAATTCTGGTCGAAGAAGATCTATTGATGAATTTCTTTGTGTTTGTTTAAGCCTGATATTTTGTTGAGTGCCTTTATTAAATACTGCTCTCAGTTCAAAGAAGTGTTTGTTATTTCCCATCATTTGCTTTGCAGAAAATAAATATACTGTATAGTTCTGAGGGGAGTCGGAAGGAAGCCAGTCACTCAATAGGATGAACTGATATTCTTCTTTCTCCTCCTTTTCCCCTCTGGTTCTTCCACCACCTTAGGCTCAGCCAGTAGGGGATGTAACTAGGAAGGGGAGGTGGTCAGTATCACGTGATCTCCCCTCGGTAGTTGAGCACCGCCCCCCTTCTGCGGGACGGGGGCTGTCACATTCGTCTTTGTCATGGCGCGGCGTGCCACCCATTCATCAGGCCTGCCAGCAATGGCATCCCTTTCCTCTGTGTGCCCGGAGACTGGGCACGTCTGGGCCCGACTGCATCCCAGATACACACAGAGAGCAACACACAGACACTCTGATGGATTCATTTATTAGGCCTTTCATTACCCAGGGGGCCAATGGTGAATCGCAATGCACTGAATGCCACAGCAATGCTATGCTGTTGCCCTCTAGGCCTACTGCTATCATGGACAGGCTTTCAGAGGACAGAATAATCTTCAGGACCGTGTCTCATTAGACACTGGAAACCATTTGGATTACCAAATTAAATGAGTAATTCAACATATAAAACACAGACAGAGAAGACAATTTGCTCATGTTTTCTCTATATCTGCAATGCAACGGACCTTAAAAAATGTGATGCTACCTTTCCTCCTTGCCTCAGCAGGAAAATGATTCTGCTCACATTTTATCTGACTACATGTACACTCCTTTTGTTTAACTATGTGGCCCAGTGTGCACAATTCCCATGGCTTTATGAACCTCGTTTTAAAAAGCCAACTCAGAATCAGTTCTTTTGTGCGTGACAGCCTGCAGATTCCACAGCAATCGGAGAGAAACTAACCACAGAGTAGATGTGTGAGGATAGAGTTCAATACTGCCTGCAAAACTTAGTATTATTGATTGCCCAGGATGGTAAATTCAATATAGTCTAAAGAAGTTAGAATTGTGGATCTACAAGCCAAGCAATTCAATAGTGTTCATCCCATGCAATGGTGAGGATCTGGGCACTGTCTGATTCAATCCTAGAAGCCGTGGAGAAGACTAGCAGGGATGGAAGTGCCAACAAATGCAATACGCTGCAGCTTCAGAGAGGATCTTTGGAGTCAACAAATTTAATAGAGCCACTTTATCCCCTCATATGTTCGCGCAACTAGATTTAGAGTGTGGAGGTTCCCCCTGTGAAGCTCTTAGGAGCTGGGGAGTTTATCCTAAATAAACTGTTGTCTTTATTGCATCTTTCTCCAAGTCCAAGCCAAGCCCTAGTTTAATTATGACAAATCCACCACATGTGTTCTCCATGTTTGCCAGTAATGAAGGCTGCTTAAGAGAAAATTGCTCAAAGCAACTTCTGTCAACAACAATGGCAGAGGGGAGACATCTCTGCCTTGGTGTAAAATATTTAGGTTTGACTCTGGGTGTAAACACAAAATTCCTTGTCTCTGATTCTGCTCTGAGAGAAAATAGGCAGATGGGTACAACTGTCACAACGATAAAGAGGTTTTCATCCGATGAGAGAGATGCTCGTTTGAGAACCACAGCTGAAATTCAAAATCATCTAATCCTGCGAGACCATGTACAACTCAGGCACAGGCACAATAGCGACAAGACTCTCATCTCACCCCGGACATTTACAATCAAGGCCAAATTAAGTGTGGCATGAATTAGCCACAGATAACATAAACTAGCGCACGGGGGATGGAGGAGGGATATGATTTACACCACTCAAGAGAATACGACACATTTCTTTTCAATTAAGAATTTGAACAACGTCAAAGCCTAGCTTTAATATTGCCCATAATAAAAGAACTCATTTGAATATCTGCTCCATTCTCTCAAGATATTAGGATGAGGAATCACTCGTTAAAAATGAGGAGAAGGAAGGGAACAAGATAAGCATTTCTAATTGCTACCATGTTTGTTTCCTAATATGTGACCCACGACACAAAAATTATGTAGTTTGAAAACAAAAAGGAAACTCGAAAGGCATTAAAGTGTGTGCAAGGAGGAAGCAGAGGCGTGCTAGGAATGCTCAAATACAAATTTAGCTGTGAGGAACCCTGAATAACACAGGCGCTGGTTGTAATCCCAACACTATGCTGCACTGTCAAGCAGCTAATAAAAATAGGCTGGTGGCAGATCAAGTCTGTGATTCAAATACATTCAAAGCCTTTCTTAACTGAACTGCAAAAATCCCATTCTGGCTCATTTTCAGACTATTTTTTCTCTTCTTTTTCACTCTCCCTTCTTGCCTTTTCATTGTTCTCTAGGTCTCTCTCTCCTCTCTCACTCCTGCTCCCTATCTCCCCTCTCACAGTATCATTGCTAAATCTATTTGGAGCCGCCGCTGGGAGCAATTGAGCAGAAATGGGTTTGTGCACATCTTGAAAACTGTGTCTGTCATAAAAACACAAAGGTTCAGCACAAAGAACTGGTTAAATATCCATGTGTCTGGCCACTGGTAGCCTGCAGGTGTCCTCAGCTAGGGCAACTGTTGACTTGGAACAACATCAGAGCAGCACAGCCACTGTACTGTAGCTTTGCTTTAGCAATGTGTGCACCACAAAAATCAATTCTCTGTCTATCCGGGACTGCTATGTGTGTTACACAGGCTATTACACAACTTGACCATACTGAAAGTGAGCCAGGGTGACCAGCATGTACTAATGTACTGCTATCACAATAACAATACCTCAGAACCAACAGCAGTACATCTGAGCCTAGAGAGACATCACACTCTCTCCTGTGGACGAATCAAGTCTTGGGGATGGCACCATGTGACAGCGCTGCTACCATTTGTTGGAGTGAGATAATAATGACTTCAGCTAAAGCCCTCTGAACCTCAAAGAGCACGTTCATCTCCATGACTTTGAATTCATTACCCATCAAAGATAAGTCTCCTTTTCACGCGCGGAGCTCTATTTGTCAGTGTCACCACACAAAGAAGAGGGGCAACTTATTCATGCCAAACATGCCTCCAGTTTCAACTTTTGGTCACCCCTTTGAGCACTGTTTTTTAATTAAAAGAGGTTCCCTTTCTTCTCTTTTTTTTAAGCAGGAATGTCTCTTTGATACCACTTTCCTCAGCTTGAAGAAGTCACGATAACATATCTTTCAATTACAGTTTTATTGTGACTACCATCCGGTTGCCATTCAACCCTTCTCTCCTCCTCAAGCCAATGCGTACCTGCAGAGAGGAAAAGTGACACATGGGTCTGCATAGAAACAGCTCTGATTTTCACCCATCACACACTGGCAGGAGCGGGGGACCAATGGCTTTTATCTGCAAGCAGAGGGAACACGCACCGCCTGGAGAGAAGCTGTGGGGTGGCGGCGGATAGGGGAGGGGCTGTTGATGAGTGGAACAGGGCGCAATGCGAGGGGACTGAGCTGACCCAACTCCCTTCATCCCATACCTCGGCCGCTTCCCTCTTCACATTGACAGGCGGGTAGATTGAGGGCTAAGATTAGCAGCCACTTTCTCACAGAAGGCCAGGGAGATACAGTATTGAGAATGAATGGCCACGTCATGTTGTCAATGTTGTAACCTTGGCAACAGACACAGTACTATTTTAGTCCCCCCACTGGCCACCGAAATGGTTGGCAAGACGAACTGAATCTTGTCTGCTTATGGTCAGAATTGTTCATACACACATGCAAAAAGGTTCTTTGTCACATATATTCAATTATCAAACTTCTTAATCAATACTTCAGTACATTTACATCTAAAGCATGTCAGCAGATGTGGCCAGACTGAAGTAAAATGGCATCTCATTCATAATATGAATGAGATGCCAGTCTACTAGACTATGCCTGCAGTCTACTGTCATGTCCACATGGGCAGCAGTGTCTCTTGTCTAGTTGTTTTAAGCCATGGTGACAAGTTGTTTAATGGCTCAACCAAAACCACTAGACAAAGTGCCAGTAAACACAAACTAAGCAAAGCTTAGAAAACTCAAATCAAATGTAAGTCTCCAGCATTGGCCATAAATCTGCTCTCCATATCACAGTCAAATTATTCAAATGTTCCCATCACTTTGAACATGGATGTGATTTGATGCATCACAATTCTTCTTCCTGTTTATTTGCAAGTCCAGAAACAGTGCTCAATAAATCAGGACAACATGCTGGGACAGACGAGCCTTTGATGTCATACATGCAATATTCACAAATACTGTCAAACTTGCTTGTAAATTATTGTGAATTATTCACTCACCCCCCACTATAACATAGGCCTGAGCAACCTAAACATGGCAGGCTGTGGAGCCTCTCCACATCAAGGGCAAACTGGCATAATCAGTTTGTGTTGTATGAAATAATTCCTAATTTGCTATTTTTTTCCCCTGTGATTATTTTGCAAGCAGAGTGAAGTCAAAGCGCTGTATTAAAATCTAATCTTCAAACACCAACCTGGCTTCTACTGATCAGCCACAGGCTATTCATCACTGCCATTACCTCACCACACATTTTTATCCTCCTCCTCCTCCTCCACTGCTGCTGGCCAGCTCTCCTCCCTCTCTTTCTCCATCTGACTGACCTCACCTCTCTCCCTCCATCCTGACTCCCTCTTTTGATTTACAGCCTCCCGTTCAGCCCATTCCTCGCTCTTTTCCTCGCACCTTTCCTCAGTTCAGTCATGATTTCCTTCCACTGGGTCCCTATTTTTCCATCTCCATCCGTGAATGCATTTATCCTTCTCTTGTATTTTTTCCATTAACTCTTTGCCATTATAATTCTGCCTCACGCGTATGGGCCTTACAATTGTCTTCTGTGTTGTTACAGCAGCCTGGAGGCTTCTCATTCACAGTCTTTGGGAGGCTGACATGATACCTAGCACAACAACATGTTCAGGGTTAAAGGGGTCATATAAAATTGACTCCCACTGGATATATGATTCACACAGAATTGCTGTGACTGCAGCAAAGTATATTTAACATTTTCAGTCTGTTCAAAACAAGTCAGAGAATCCACCAAAGGGAGCCCATAAAGTTAAAACTGTTATAACATAAATGCAACAACTCCTAACTATCTAACATTTATGATGCAATATTAAAATCATTATTCAAGGGAAGCTCCACAATAGTTAAAAACATTTTCTGTTGTTATTGTTATATATTTAAAAGTGCCCGGCCCACATGGACTAAGAAGACAACAAAAACTACTGCTGCATGGTGAAACATTTGTTATAACTTCTGACAATACAATGCACAACGTAATGCAATTTGTCTTCTATGCCATGCTGTGCGAATAAAATCAGCCATACAAATGCTTCCATTACTAGTTAGTTTGTTTAGTTCTTGAACTAACTTAGTTTACAGCATCTATTTGAAATTACTACAAAATTTGATTCAATTTTTGACAGTTGGGACCTGGTAAACAATGAAGATGTTCTTCTGGTCCAATAACTAACATGTATGTTAAAAAATGCAACATGCCAAGATATGGGAGGACTAACCAGGTTTTATCAGGACATATAATTGAGTATTGTTGCCAGTGCAATGAAACTAAATACTATATCTACTGAACATATTACCAAGTAGAAGCAGTTGTTAGAGAAATACTGGACCTTATACTGAACTTTGAGGTATAAGTAAACTGTTCTCTCTGGCAGGTACTTGAACCAAAATCACAGATCTATTTAAACAGTGTTAGTAGCTTGGTTTGGGTTATTGATCGTAAAAAAGGCACATGATTTTGTTACAGTGGAAACTTTTCAGAGTTATACAATCTTTGACAGATATCACCTATTACATTCTACTGAACCTACAGACCAAATTTTGGCTACAATGGAAATGTCACATATTGTTTGCAAACAACAGTCTTACTGGCTGCTGTTTAAATTATATACACACACATATACACAACTTATGGCTGTGCACAGGGACAGTGTTATATTTTCCTGTCTGGATGGCTCTTTTAGAATACATCTCTCTTCCTACTCTTCTCTGCTTTGTTCTTCTAATTTTGCCTGGTCCTTGTGCGTACCCCCAGCAGGGGGTCCCACTTTGTGCCTCTCTGAAAAAGTAAAAATAGCACCACTTCAGGGCAGTTTAGCCGCAAGTGTTTTTCCTTTTTGTCGGCAACTGGAAATGCTCAGAGACAGGCTGACTGCTGAAGCTGGAGGATTAGGGAGACGGCTCTTTGATCAGGGCTGGGTGAGCTCTGAGATCTCTTTCACTCCCTCTCTCTCTCTTTCCCCCATATTCCTCCCTGTTTCCCCTGTCCTACTCTGTCTTCCCCCCTTTACCTCCCTCTCTTTCTTTTTCTATCAATCCTACTCCTCCCTCTTTCATTCTTCTTCCTCCCACGTCTTTGTAAGATGCCTGCACTTTGGCCATGCCTGCTGGCACCCCAGGGCTCCCAAACAGGAGGTGGCAGTGTTACACAGTCGAGACAAATGGTTGCACTGAGGATGGCATCACAGGAGAGTAAGCACTGGAGAGAGGGAAGCAGGGGATAAGGACAGCACATGAACTACACGCTTCTGTACAGATGACATGGGGAATAAGTAATCCCTTGCCCCTTCTGGTCTGACTCAGCAGTCGTTTCTCTGTCTCCCCACTGGAGATAAGTCTAATGGAATTGCAGCATTAGAAGTGCCGCATCGCCACAGTTGGGTAAAACTCACAATACGCCTCTTTCTGTTATGACACAGATTTGTTTGCTGTTTCTGCCTACCGAGGGGCATATGTTGTAGGCAGCTGCCCTTCTTTACATACACTTTAGCATAGTGTGGGAAGGGTTCTGAGCATAGCAGAGGTGGCTGCTGGGACGAGGCGGGTGCAGCAATTCCTTTATCAAACCTGTTTTTGATTTGTGTAGTGGATGAGGTGTGGGGATACTACTGCTACTAATGCTGCTACGTAATGGCAGAGAGCTGAGGAGCCATGAGCAGTTACACAGACAGCAGCACATCTGTGTGCCGATGAAATATTCAGCAGTAAGACAGATCTCTGGAGGAGAGCAAGCTACAACTCCTCCACACCTTCTCCACCAGCGTTAATGATTTATCAATAACTCTACCCTCCTGCAGACTGCCTGGGATGTTGGGCGCACCTCATTAAAAACACCTGCCCGACATGGGGAGGAACCCGGCATCAAAAATAGATCTATCCAAAATATGGGAGTGGGCGGGGGTGGGCCAGTCTAGCCCAGGCAGCAGTTTTACCGGCGGAGATAGAGAAGTTTAGCAGCCCCCCAGCACCTAACCACCCACTACCCCATCCAAACCACACACACAGCCTAAAGTGATGTAGGAGTTGCAGCCACAGTACACAGCATAATGCCGGTACTTTCACCTGTGCAGTACGATCCATACAATTCTTTGAGGCTGCTTTGAGTATGCTGACTCAGAAAAGGCCAGAGAGATGGTGAGCCTTGGTGAGCTACACTTGGGTTCTTACATTCTCACATCAAATAACTCCAGCGTTCCTCTGGCAAGGTTGTGTTTTACCATGAAAAGGTGTTGTTTAAATAAGCAGTGTTGGCAGCTGCCTATAGAAACATTTGCTTTCGAGGTTTCATTCCCAGAGAATGTGTAATTACTTGCTCAACTGGACCATGGCACAGTGATTACACCAATATCTCAGGTAATGGTCCAAAAATCTTCCCAATTTTCATTGCAAAGCTAAGCTGCAACCGTACGGTAATAGTAACTCCCTCTCAGGAACATCTCACTGCGAAAGGGATCGGGTTAGGGTAAAATGTTTCTGAGGGAGGCGATGGAAATGAGGAGGTACAGTAGGTGGTTTACTGTGAGCGTGGATGTTCAAACTATAAAAGCAGTGGGTCGATTTGTAGGAAGAACAAAGGGAGGGGCAGGCACAAAAAGTTCATAACCATAGAGGATGCCTATTAACCTTGGTTGGTACTTTAAATGTCATTATTTTTAGCTGACACAACAAAAAGGCCTGCGAGAGCTGTTCTCTTAGCGATGCGCCATGTAAATCACTTTCGCAAAAAGGAAATTACTTCCCGGGGCCCAATGTTATTAATCTAAATTCTCTGGTTAGTCAAATTGTTGCACATAATAAATATGGAGCAGCTCGTGATGCTTATCTGCTGTGACATCCCATTCTCGCCAAAACATTTTTTTCCCTCATTTTCTCTTTATTCATGTCTCGATGGCGTTCTTGAAAGAGACAGCTCTACTAAACAGCACTAACACTGGAGGAGCAGGGCGGGTGGGGGGGCTTGTAGAAGAGGAGGGGACAGGGCTGGGAAGACGCTCTCTCTCTCGTTCATAGCCATCTTCCCATCTCTTGCTTATATGATGCCTGTCTTGACTGGCTTCTCTCTCTTGCATGTCTTCATCTATTCTCTGTCTCGGACTGTCTAGCGTGATGACACATACACGCACACGCGCACACACACACATTTGAGCTCTTCTACCCTCTAGCTGGCAGCTGCAGATCTGGTTGCCAATATAGAGCGGACCAGATAACTCACTGCGCTGTCATATTAGAATAAGCAGCCTTGACAGAGAGATCATTTGCATGCACCACATCACCAAATACCAAGTCGTCTCCTGTTTTGCACAGGGGCCATAACGTCAGGCAGGAGACAGTGAGACACAGAGACAGAGAGGGAGGCAGAGAAAAGAGGGGAAAGGTGAGGGAGAGGGAAAAGACAAGAAAAGCAAGACACAGAGAAAATCACATACTCAAACGGAACTAAAAAAAATCCTATACACAATGATTATAAGGCTGGATAATAAAAATCATCTCTACAAAACAATGTAGCCACCCCTTGTGATAATGCCTCTGTGCATGTAAGACTGTTGCTGGTCCATGGTGATTCACTGGACTGGTGGGAATGAGGCTGGGACTCTGGTTGGGAGTCCTACTGGCTGTCTCGATGATGTGTATGTGTGGGTGTACATACATGAGTGTGTGTGTGTGTGTGTGTGTGTGTGCGTGTGTGTGCATGCATGTCCTGATTATGCAGGTATAATTGTGGGGAGGTGGGGAAAGCAGAGCCTCAAGGTCAGGGTGGTGTGGCTCATCAGCTCTAGCCTCTATCACTTTAATTAACTCCTCCGAGGGGCTTAGGAAAAGGCCCTTGTTAAAAATTCACCACAATGGAGCCGACAACCATTGTACGAGAGGGAAGGGCAACATGCAGGTTGCTAAAAATAACTCTTCTAAGCAAAGCACATGACTACTAAGACCGGCCATTATGTAATTTCATTGGCTAGGAAACTAGACCAAGTTCAGTCCATGTTAACTTTTGTGTTACTTCTGCCCACATCTACTTGTAAAAAAAAAAAAAAAAAAAAAAAAAAAAAAAAAACATCCAGAAAAAATATTGCTCTTTAACTCTTAATTGTGCTCGATTCCTGTAGTCCTACACATAACAAGTCAAGGACAGAGTTGTGCTACATTCATGAGAATTCCCTGAGATGCAGGAGTACACACAGGCTGCAGCACTGTAAGCCCACCAATGTATGGAGGACTTTCAGACTTTAGTAGTGTGACATGAAGCATAATGCTGCCTCAGCACAGCTGCCTAAGAGGGGCCTTACCCTGTGGAGAGGACAGGGTGCCGTGGCTGTCTGGCCAAAACACAGACAGGGAAAGTGTGATGTGAAGAGCACCCAGGAGTACACCCATTTCTTCACTGCCTATGACATAGGTTGTCGGGGCTGGAGAGTCTGGACTGGTTTTGTGCCAAGTGATGTTTGTGATCTGTGACTATACAACGTCTTCCCATTGTACTGTTAAAAGCATCAAAAACCTACTTCTTCCAACCATCATAATTTGCCATTGATACTGTTTATTACGTGTAAGACTTTTGTATTTGTATTTTTTCTCACTGGGAGACTGTAGCTCCAATGGTAGAGCGGACTGTCCACTAATCACAAGGTTGGTGGTTTGTCCTTCCTGTCCAAATTTTGAGTGTCTGTGGCCAAGACTGCCTGCAGTGTATGTGCATGAGAAAAAGAAATTATGTGACGACAGTGTACTTCAGTTGTTTACTTTTGTTTCAAGAGAGACTTTTCAGTCAATAGCTGATAAAACCACAAGCAAGTGTTTGACTGTCACTCTCTTAAGAATGTATGACTAAGGATGATTGTTCAAACACTGATTATTGTGAAAATAATGTGACAATGTGAACAAGGTTTCTACCTACACAGGTAGATCACCAGAATCTGCAGCTCCGCTCAGCGTTATGTAGCTTTATAGCGAATATCAGCTCATAGTGTAAATGAGCAAAAGTTCACCATGCCAACTTAAAAAGTGATGATATGTCAATGTTGTGTTCAGAACTTGCTTCTGCTGTCTCCAACTTATTGCAGGTTAAAGATTTGAAAATAAGTTCTTTGGTTGCTTTAAAGTAGGCTCTATTGTGTTTGCATCATATGTTAAATCAAGAACATGTAAATATCTGCAAGCAGTTAATATATCTGCAGTATTGTTGACTAATTCCTGTGCACGATATTATGCATTTCTGTACATTTCTGATTATGATTAGGGCTAACTGGGACAGACATAAAATACCGTACTTGAGTTTAGAGCTCCAGATCCCCAGTGAGTCACACCTGGCATTAGGCCAATCCATTCAATCCCAAAGAATAGAAATGACAGTTAAAATCACATGTATATGCACCCAACCACAGACAAACAAACACAGTGAGACACAGGCACCACTACCAGCTGTGCTATCTAATTAACCACTGAAGTGACCATCACCATAATCAAAAATAAGGCAATCTAATGGATGGCAGCATAGATGTCAGGAAACAACCACAACTGTTGTTTTATGAGGCCATTATGGGGCAGTTTCCACAATGAGACATGTTGCTGAGGGTGGTAAAGGACAGATCTGTATCACGTTGTTTGTGGATCAATTTGAGAACTTTAATTAGCCAGGGGGTCAGGCCAGTCAGTGCAGCAGGCCCAGGTAAAGCTCATCAACGAGGGGGCTTACAGGTGCCTTCGGCCCTAATCTCTCCGCCCATCTCGCTGAAATTAAAGCGGCAAATGGGAAATTGATTTCTAGCCCCCCTGTCCATGGCAATATCTCCTTTTGTCTTAAGGACATTAGGTAGGCTTGCACTTGCCTAAGCTGTTCTTTAAAACGTTCATTATTGATACGGAGGGCTGGGCTGGCAGACAGCCAGGGCAACCATGAAGAGGATGAAGAGGAGAAGAGCTCTCTGAACTGCTGGCTGTTTCGTGGCAACAGGTCTTTCATGCAACGATCCTCTAAACAAGCTGAGTGAAGAGAACGACTTTGACCTCTTTACTCTACCTCCAACCTGAGCTGCTGCTGACATGGCACCTACTGCAAGATTGAGGAGATTAGACCACTCTGAGAGAGCTGGGCTCAACTCTTCAAACAGAACCTCTCAATATCATCTGGCCGATCACTTAAATCAAATATGTTAGTTCTAAGCTAAAGGGAAAAGCCCCATGGGCTTGCCAACTTGAAGGAACACAAAGCTCAATTCCAACCCATGGAGAGAGCAGAACAACTAAGAAAAACAGGAGTGAGTCAGCAGAATCTTCAAACCGACAGGATGGCGAGGCCGTGGCTACTGATATCACATAGAATCAAATGGAGTCTAATTCATTTCCCTCCCTGCATGTCACTTCCCTCAGATCGCAGTTTCTGTTGTGCCGTGTTGATGTTTTCCACTTTATGGCAGGATGCTATTTGTCATTCTAATGAACTTCTCTGTGGGAAAAAAAGATCCTAGGGAACATTTCTCAAGATGTCAGGGAGCAGAGAATGTAAAGTGTGCAACACAGTTAATTCAAGTGGGCCTGCCCTGCAGGCAAGAGGCCTGCCTGTGTATAAGTTCTTAACAGGGACAATTCATGCCAAATTAAAGCAGGGAATAGAGAATTTAGGAACAAGTCCAGAATACTGTGTTGAGAGCCTGTTCCCTTCATTTGGGAAAATCTGACAGACAGCACTGACAGTGCAGGCACTCGTCATTATCCAGCCTTGGTTTATCTAGGGAGCATACCAAGTGATGGCCAGGTATACATTGTGTACCCTTATATATAATGTAGCATGGAATAGTATCATAGTCCTGCTGCCCCATTATTCAAAAGCCAAAGACACCCAAAGTGCCCATAGCTAATGTTGCTGTGAGAGCGGTACAGAGTGTGTTCTGCACCGTAGAGGGGAAGAAGGAGCTAGCTGGTCTGTTGTGTGCACGTGATAAATCTGCTGGTATGCCAGGGCTCTTTTCTCATTTGTTAGGCAGCCATGTGTGAAAATGTTAATGAAGGCCCATATAATCTAGGAAATTCTCACCATTAGAATTTCCTTCACGTAGCCGGGCTTTCTGCTTACACACTGACTATTGTGCGCATCAATCCTTCCACTGTCGTACTAATAATAGACCTAATTGCCTCAGTCAGCCCACTAGCTTTCTCTGCCCCTCTATGCATCTCAAAAAGAAGTAGAGGACTGTCTTATGACAAGCCCATGGCATAGAAGAAGGAGTAAATCAGGCTATATATAACAAGCAGACATAAATACCAGTGGCACTCTGCATGGTGTCCATCATCTACCTAGCCTCCATCATCTTATCACATGAAATATTAAGCATCCAGATGCCAAAATATTTGCCAGGACTCAGCCAGGCTGTGAAACACTTTTTTCCTCTAGCTCATCCATTATAAATAGAGTGGAATAAAACTGGACCTTGTGACATGATGTCTCCCCCTGACCTCAAAGACTGACCCTACTTGCAGTGGTTCTTTCGCTGAAGTCTTTGTGAGAGCTAAACAGTTTCTTGTTTAACAATATTTGGCTATTATTTTACTTCATCCTGTCCTTGTACACATAATGTGAAAATATGTAGATCCCTTTTGAATTTCCTGCTTGAATTAGCATTCAGTGAATCTGAGTGCCTTTTTCCCCTCTTCGCTCAGAGAGGCAGAATTGCGTAATTACTCTAAAAGGAGAGGGAGAGGTGAAGGTTTGGCAGTCTTAATCTCTCAGAGTAGAGCCTCTTTAAGGGAGTGGTGACTGCGGGGCCAAAACATCCATAAACCTGCAGGCAATAGCTAACGCATCAGAGCATGTTGGTCCTGCACTACAGCACAGCAGCCAACATAGGTAAAAACAATAACTGCATCCAGTGTTTCCAAAAGCCTCTGTCAGAGCCATCTGACCCATCTGCAGAAGATTAACATTCGAGATGACATCAAAAGATGTCTTGAGGTGCCAATGAAAACAAAAGATAAGAAAAGAAACTGCCCTCAACAATGTACAAAGGCCCTCCTTATATACTAAGAGGTCACTTAATTAGTAAGCAGCAAGAGCTGATACAGCAATCAAGCTATTCAAAATAAATAGCCATCAAAGTATAATAACAGACAAATCTGTTCAAAATCTGCATTAACAAAATAGTCCCCAAGGTTTTTTTGTTTTGTCCATCTACTATGAGAAGAGAATCTTTGAGTAAAAACATTAACTAAGGATCAGAAAAAAAATATGCCAGTGTTTATTAAAAATTGATTTCATCATTTTAGAGTTCTTTGAAAAATAAGAAAAAAGTCATGGAACATTTCTTATCCTTTTTGTATTTTTCATTAGTAGGTCCGACTATCTTTTATTCAGGGCTTGCTCAAAAGCCTCCTCTAACTATTGCGTAGGATAACCTTGCTGTTTAAAACTGCTTTTTTATATCATCTGCCGTTTCTATAAATTTCTTTCTACAGTGGCAACTTCCTTTCAGTCTGTACAATTGGCTCTTAGGTAAACCTTTTCAAGAGGCAAAGGATCAAAGCTGTCACAAACAAAAGGTATTTGACAGCATCTGTTTCTTTTTGAAAAGGAGTGGTAGTCATCATTCTGTCATTGAGGATCACCCACATATACAGGAACTGAACCTTCTCTTTCCAGTCTAAACTTCAAGTTGCTGTCAATGCTTTTTTAAAGGGGGAACACAAACACGTAGCATTACCACTGAAGAACCAAAAGAGTTCATCAGCGTAATGAAACCACTTCAGTGTGTTGCTACTATAACACTATAAAGAATTGACTGGAGGACAAAATATAAAATGTTTGTCAAAGATTACAACACATAAATGTCCACACTTGGGACTAAAAACAGAATTACTCCAAATGGAGATTGTCCATTGTCCAGTATATAAGAGGCCATGTATATGATATAATTCATAGGAGAAGGAGAGTTTCATCCCATGTTTACAAGTACTAATGTAATGACAAAACCATCTTCACTATGGATTATTATTACCTTGGGTTATTATTAATTTATTCACCATGAAAATGTTCTTTATAGTTGGACAAATGGTTTTATGACAAATTAAGATAAAGGGGACAATACTTTTGTTTTAAGCAACAACAAGATAACCAGGCAGGTGAGTCTTATTTATGTATATTTCTTTTGCCTATTTAAATGGCCACTCACCTTTTTAAAGATCTACTTTGGTCTAATTACCACTTAAGTGGTAATTTATCTTTTATTTGAGATCATTTTTATCCTATTATATCCTACAATGTAATTTTCAGAAATTTTAATTAGATTGATCTGTTACTGCTTTGTAATCAAGTGACCTCTGGCATGGACAGAGAAGCTAATTATTTGGTTGGTAGACCCGGGGAAAGTACTTCTGGATAGCAATGTTGTCTTTTGCTCATAAAATGTTCTAGTTGTGAGCTTCAGACAGTGTGTGGGACCTTTTCTCATCTTTTGATCCTTAGCCAAACACAACAATCTCACCTAAATTGCTTGTACTGCATTTGGATGTTGAGAATGTGTGCGTGTACATACACATAAACATACACAAGGCTTACTTCTCAAAATGTATCCTCTCCTTCTCCCTCTCTCTCTCTCTCTCTCTCTCACACACACACACACACACACACACACACACACACACACACACACAGACACACAGACACACGTCCATACCCTCTAGGCTCATTTTGGGTTTTTGGAAAGGAGACTCCCACTGCAGCCACAGATAGAGGAGCAGGTGTGCTAACCCCAGGGTCCGGAAGCCTTCCAATTAAGACACATAGAACCAAAAACATTCCTCCACACTGACCTCGCCGGCAAACATGAATTACATTCACTTGGATGGAAACACACCGACTGTTTCTCTGAGCCGTCCCTCCTGCTGCTCCACCCAGCCTAGTTTTAAATCTATTTATGAGCTGTGTAATAGCCCAGCTTCATCTGGGCCCAGCTGTTTAGTGACAAAGATGTAGAGTTTTGTTAGCAAATTACACTGTGCATTGAGTGTGTATGCTGAATATGTGCCTGTGCTTCTTTGCATGTCCCTGTATGTCTTGGTTTGTACTCATGTGTTTCTTTTATATCTTAAATGTTATTCTCCCCCTCAAAGATTGTGTTTACGGTTTCAGTTTCAGGCACCCAGGCCTTCTTAAAAATGGAGGTGAAAGTTAAGTACCTGCTGAGCTAAGATACCGTGTGCTGCTTTACTCGTGCTGAGCAAAGTTCATGATTCACTGAACACATCCCATGCAAACGAAATTATTAGCCATCATTTACATCTTTCTAGTATTTGTCACTGCAAACAAATTTTCTAACTATTCAACTCAATAAGATTTCAAAGAAAAATGGAGAGTATCAAGACAGAAGGAGCCACTGTGAGCTGCGTCGATTATGAAGGAGGGACATTTTCGGAACACTATAAAAGGGAAGTGAACTTTACTCTCATTTTTGCAGGTTGCCCATTAACACCAACCTTATCAAAGTCATTTGTCTCAGGACTTGTTGAACATCTCCAAAATGCTCTTTTGTCTGTGCTTGAGTGACACTGTTTTCTGAAAGGTTAATTGCTTCTCGTAGTAATAAAAGGCCAGATTCGAGGCTGTGATTGACATAAATAGAGGTGCTCTCCCTCCACACCGAGGTTTCCTCCCTGTCCATCCTTGCTGCCAGGTCAGTTTCAGACAATTGTGATTTATTATTAATGACATTCAGTGCACTTCCTGTGACATTCCTTTTATTGGGTCCTGTGCCTTTATGTGGCCCATCTAAGAGAGACGCTTGTCCGCCCATGGCCGGCTTTACGGCCTAAGAGGGAATAAATTGTCCAATGTCACAGCCACAGCCAACAACGACACATTTGATTCTAAAGATCAAATGATTCATTCTGTGATTGTGCATGAGAATTTACTTTTAAACAACAACAATACAAACAGCAGTGCAATAAATCTTTTGCCTCTCCATGCAGTGATTACTCTTTGTCTGCATAGTATTGGACTTTACACACAGTCAGGGACAGAAAGTTGACATAGCCATTTGCTAACGTAGCCTGTTGTGGAGAGAAAGCGGAGGATAGATTGGGCAGATGAAAGTGTAAAAAACAGGAACAACAAAGAAGAATTTCTCGAAAAAACTTTACCAGCAGCTCAGGCCAAATGGTGATGCCTGATTTGTATTCACTCCTCAGTCCACAAATTCTCCCCAAGCAGCTTTGGGGTTGGGAGATTTTGAAAGTTTAGGAGAAGCGTGCACATTAGATAGTGCTGCAGAAGGTGTGTATGGGATGCGTATGGGGAAGCTGAACCTCCAATGGCTCAGCAGGTTTTTTTGTAGACACCCTTGGAAGCGTGTGCCAGGCCTGAAGGTCAGCCTGCCTCCTCATCAGCCCTTTTGTGTGGGCCACACAGCGCACAAAGCAGCTGGAGGCTGGAGGCCTGGGGTGTGGGGCGGCCCGTCATTGACCACCACTCCCTGCCTAATTACCTCCCTGCCCTGGCCCTGTGTTCATCCAGCCCTCTCCGGTAAGTAAGGCTGGGCTGCTGAGATGGCTGGGAGCCTAGCCTCATTAGATCCTACAGAGTCCCTCTGACTGAAGCAACATGCACAAACTACTAGACACCATCATACACTAATGGGCTAGGAGGAAGACAGAGACAGACAATAAAACACATAAGGAAATACATCACAGAAGCACTCATCTAAAAGAGTTCACCCCAGACATATTAGTCTTTTGAAACCATACTTATGGTGGGTGCACAATATGGAAATTAACACTTTCTTTTGCCCAGGTGTCATGGTAGTGATTCATCCACACTGCATCTAGGTGGTTAGTCCTCTAATGGGTCCACTAAGCTCACACACACACACACTCATATACACACCACTATTTCCCCTCCCATAACTAGCTTTGATTCCCACCCATGTCAGCAGAGTTTCCCTGTCAGCGTCTTCCCCGCCGCGACTGTGATGGAAAAAGCTACTTTACTTAAGGGTTTTATTTGTTTGCGTGTTTGTTTCTCTCTACTCGCTTTCATCTTTATCTTTTATGACTGCCCCCTTCTCCCTTTCAAACTCCCCAGAGAGACAGGCGTGGGGTGGAGTTGGGGGGGTTGCGGAGGGAAGGGTGTAGGAAAAAAGACAGAGGGGGGCTCTTTTGAAGGAGAACGAGGAGAATTGAAAATGGCCGGAGTTGTGAGGGAGGCGAGATGAAGAAAGCCAATCTGCCTATGAGGGCAGAGGAGTGGGAGAACGAGAGAGAAGGAAGAGGAACAGAAAGAGAGAAAGAGAGAGGAAAATTCTGTTGGCGCATCTTTGTGTATGAAGGAGGGAAATTAGAAGTAAAGGCGAAAAGTACTGTCTGACGTATGACTTTGATAGAATAATCCTTACCCAGGGATCCATCTCCAGCACACTCAGACTGCCAGGCTGTTGGTAAAGGCAGAGGCCACAGGGAGGTGCTGTGACAGAGGGGGCTTTGACAATAAAGCTGCTCTCACCAGCAGCACTGCTCATCAAGCAGCGTGCCGCTCCAGCTGTTTTCTCACAGAGATAGAACTGTAACGATACAAGCAGGTCCTATAAAAACTTTTTGCTCACGTTACAAGAATCGATGGAGGTAGAAGTTTCAAACAGGCCTTGTTTTATCACCTTTTTTGATATTCCTACCTAAGGCTGTTAGGATCTCACTATACTCATGCAGATTTGTAATTAAGATTCCCTTTCTCTCATCAAGCTTCTTTGTTTTTCCATTCACAGTTCTTCGATGGTCTCTTGTTTGCAAATCCTCCAGACTGCGATTGTCATAATTGCATTGCACGAACGGAATCAAAAGGAGTGAGAAAAAAAGAAGTGGGTGACTATGCCGCACAAACCTTTTGATGTAAACTAAACGAGGAACTATTTAAACTTCACATTTGCACCTTCATATTTTCTCCCTTCTCGGGCACTGATGAGTGTCATTTATTTGCTAGTTAATTTATTTAGCTGCTATACTCTAGGGCACCTCATGTTATAATAAAGACTGAGGTGATTTGTTTTCTCTCTCTCTCTCTTTGTCGGTGTGCCGCATATGCTGTCCCTGATGATTTGGTCCATACAGCGACTGTAGAATGGAAGTCGGTATATTAATCAAGATGTTGACAAAGTAAAGCATCCCACATACTGCCAGGTCCCACTGGTCTACATCACAACCTATCCCAAAATCCACTCTGTCATGGGGTCATCCTTCCCTAAGAAAATGCAGTGTGCAGCCTCCTTTCTATCTATATGATCCATGACAGCTCGAACTGCTTACAGGGAACAGTCACTGTCACATGAACTCAGTTCCCAAATCATGTCCTTGACTTTGACCTTCACCCAGCTACTGTACACTTCAGTGCAGTTGCCGTGGGCTTTACTTGTCAGGCCTGGCCTACAAAATGAGCTGGTAAAAGGCCCCTAAACATGCTGTTCTGGCCCCCCGCCGAACTGTGATCAGCCCCTAAACGGCCACTCTGTGTGTCTCTGGAGAAATCTGACACTCCTCACATCTCTGCTCTCTGTCGTAAAAGGCTGTTTCCCAAACCAACAAAAGTAAATCAAACTACTACTTACTTAACTTACTTCCCTCTCTCCACCGTTTATTTCTCTGCTCCTTTGTTACACCTTCTTCCTTTGTCTTTTTGACTGTGACCCTTTTCACTGTTTGCCGCACAGCATTTTTCTTTTCCTCACGCTCTCTCTCAACCGTTTTCTCGTTCAAGGCCTTTTGAGAGGGCCATTCCCCCCCCGACGTTTACAAATGAAATGAATGAAAACCACTGGTACGTGACTCCTCTACAGGGAGACGCTCCATTATACCTTGGTTAACTCAAACAGAAGCCTCCCTGTGATTGGCTATAAGCAGGGATACCAGACTGAGAAGGGTGACCCCAGATAGCGGAGAACGCAAGCAAGTGGAATAATGGCAGGCTTAGAGAGAGAGCCTTGGCCAATGTTTTTTGGCTGTTTGAAAATTGATTTATTCTTACTGATCCAACAAACCCCATGTATTCTCAACCAATGAATGAAGGATGAAAGGTATCATTTGTCAGAAACCCACTGGTCCACTCATGAGAACAGAAATTGTTTGTGAACATGGATAAAAATCTCATATGTACATGCCACAGTTATGTGTCATCCAAGTTGCCTTTTCCCTTCAAAACTGCAGCCTCCACACTGAGAAATGGGGTAAACTTTTAGGGGCAAGGAACACGGTTTTGCTCTTTTTGTCCCCCTCGATTTTCTATAAATTGGATTTCAGTCTTTCCCCAAAAAAAACTACTATTAACCTGTGAAATGTTGTGACAGCATAGCATAACAGAGTGCCTTTACAAAGAATGTGCTCAACCTTTTCAATGTTGTGAAAAAGGAGGAACATCTCTATTTTCTTTCATCCTTTATCCCAGAATGGCTGTTGTGTTTTCCTCTCCCCTGAGGAGGAGTTAACAACCTTGAAGCTTTGTAAACATCAACGGTACGTGGAATAAAAAGTAGATTATCAAAGGGATATTTCTATGAAAGCAAACATCTGCTATGATAAGTTATCGTCATCTTTTATCTCTTGATCAATTCATACAGCAGTTTTCTTCTTTGTGACTACACCCATTCTCCTTTTTTATTGTACTGTTATCTTGATAAACAGTGGTGTTTATCACATTCTGGCAATTGTTTTGATGTTATTCATGATTTTCAGCTCTTTAAATGACGTGACAAAGGGAGGAAACGTTAACAATCTTGTATTGTTAATATTAGTGGAGAGACCAGGCAAGCTAAATTAGTGGGAAATAAAACAAGTTGTCTTTGTGGTAGAGGAGCCTAAGCAGATGCCAATCAAGCAATTTGAAAGACAGCTCTGAGTCCTGGGAGGGATGTAATGGAGTTCAATGTGAAAGCAAGGACGCTCTCCTCAGTAGACGACAAAACAGTAATACACAGAGCAGTGTGCTAAAATAAAACACAATCAATTCAAACAACAACACCGCTGTGCTGGGACCCCCCCCCCTCCATCGAGAGACTTCCAGCCTTTCAGAATCCTGCACTGAAAGCTGGCCCTCTTGCCTCCCATCGCCTCCCTGACTCTCTCCCCATTCACATCCAGCCTCACTTCCTCCCATCATAAATCTGGATAAATCCACAAACCACTGTCTGGCATGCTCCATCTGTCTCCCTCACTCATGTACTGCGAGAGAAAACCTCTCTGCATCCCTGCCTGCCAGCAGGCTGTCCTCCAGGCTCACTTAAAAAAGAATGAAACAGAGGGAAAAAAAGTACCTTGACTGTACGCCGGGAAGACAGGATGACGACCCACCTCTACATTATAGCACTACTCATCTCAGTAAAATAAACTTTCAAATAGGATTACGAAAACCCTAATTTATATTTACTCACCCATGATGCGATGTAATAGAGATGGGAAGACATTCAGACTGAATGAATTCAAAAACAATATTTTTGGTGTGAAGATTTTATAGCTCAAATAAACTTACGGGTCATTTATTTCAGATCACTTTGCTGTGGTGCCCAGATTTTTTCTCAAAATGTGTCCTGCTTCAATGTTCACATGAAACAAAAAGCAAACTGGAGAAAAAAAATGCTGCAAGCACTTGTGAATAAACAAATCGCAACACTGATAATTTAATGCTTTTTATCTGGATTGCTTTGTTATAAAACCATTTTTTAAATATGACACTAGTGCCTAATGTCTTATTTAAAAATAGAACAGGCTAAATTGTTTGGCTATAGGCAAAATGTCAGTTTCAATATTTTTGAGTGAGACTGTGGCAGTGAAATCAAGCCTTACATTTAATGGACAGTGTTGGAGGCAAGCAGCATGCAGCGGCAGACAGGTGGAGTCACACTACAACAGGCCTTTGATATCCACCAACAGGGATCATAGAAGGAGGGCACCCTGCATCCCTGGCGGCATACTAAAACACACATGCAAGCATGCATACACACACATACACACAAAACCAGCTCCAACAGACAACGGCCCAGCGGTACAGACTGGGCTCATTACATCCAACCCACCCCTTCCCACCACCACCACCAGGGTCCTGACCGCACAGTGGGTCGACGCCCAGCCACGGGGGGCCATGTGTTAGCATTCAGCAGAGTGAGAAACAACAACACCAGTGGGCTCATATCATCATCCACCTCACAGCTCCCAGGGCCTGACATCTCCTCACGGTGCTATTGTTTCGCCTGAGCGCTGCTCTCTTGCCCTTTTCTCTCCACTACAGCGCTCAGGAAAGGGCTGCACAGTCAGGGGGTGGGGGTTTGTTTAGACAGCAGGGGACCCCACCCTCACTCAGTGGCAAACATCAAATATGATTAGTCAAGGGAGGCAAAGGGGAGTTTGACAGGAAAATAATCTGACCATTCCAGGTGCCCAGAGCATTTTATCATCTGGATGTAACATTAAATATATCAGAGTGGGGGAAAAAAAAGATTGTGTTTACCTGTTGATGACAGTGGCCACACAGAAGGATCCACAGACATGGAAAAAAAGAAGGAAATCATTTATTTGTCAGCTTTATGTACTATATCTTTGATGAGGCAACATGCATATTATTATAGACAATGAAGAATCCACTTAAATTGAATATTTCCAAAGGGATTAAAAAGTAAACATTTTGACTCAAGCAGGCGTATGAAAGCATTGTGCTTTGAAGCACATCTATTATTTTTTTGTGTTCTTTTTTAGCTGCTGCATGAGGAGACGAGGGACAGACTGTTCTCTTGCAAACAGACTGTTGCAACATGTCACTTTAGGTAAAATTGGATGTGGAGAGAACAACAGGTCACTGGTTTCTGGACTTCCTCTATAAGGCTGTAATTTTACATTTACTGATTAGGTTCCTTGATGCTGTTTATGTAAAATATCTTATAACAAAGTAATTTCTGCGCTGACCTTGGTTTTACCTGCCCAAGGACACTGTCAAGACCCCATTGAGGCAGGCAAGATCAAGCCACCCAATTTACTGTACGAGACTGCTGACACATATTGATATATGCATGCACTTCCCACAACTACACTTAGTCACATACAGAGTATAAATCAGAAGGGCAGTACAGAACTTTTGTCAGGCAAGGAAGTGAAAAACCGCTGCAAAATAAACTTTCATTTAATGAAATAAAAATAACTTTGCCCACACTTCCAAAGATTTAATTTGCTATAATGAGGGATTATTTATGGGCTGCTAAATGTGCAGCTATGATAGAATATGCTTCACTAACTGTCCCAGGAAGACCTGAGTCCATTTGCCTGTGGGTGATGGCTGGTGGAAGGTTGTGGTCTCTGGCTGATACCTCTCATTTGGGTCGAGTCTTATTATAATAACGACCAGGGAAGCCACTGATGAGCTAGCTGTCCCATGACCTTCCTCATGAATGTTGTAAAAAATGCTCCTATGCTGTATATGTCATGGCACCATCTAATTTATTTATGTCATGCTCTTCCCAGTACACTGCTTATCCCTACACAAGATCCTGTATGGTTGCTTGCAATCTAACGCTACATGCACATTACAGCAGGCACGTTTTTTACATTCTGTGTGAAATGGGCCTGCAGACGCAACACCACCTGTCATCAACACAAACAGCCTGCTATCAACAAAAACAAACTAAAAACTGTGTCACACCATTAATGTAGGCTACTGATGCAAAACCACTTGTCTCACCATGATCATGTTTGCGCGCCGCTGTAATATTGCTTTCTTTGGTTCCTCCTTTTCTTATTTGTATGAGATGGAAACAATTTATTTCTTCTTTACAAATAACACAAAGAGTGATGATGAAACTAGCAAGGGCATTTGGTATGCTGTCTCTTAGAAGACAGGAGACCCATTGAATTTCATGAATAAATGAATGAATTAAAATTCATCTAATCATACTTCAGGAATCCCCCCCACATACGCACACACACACACCCTCACCGCAAGACTGCCAAGGAACCTCCGTCAGTAGTTCCACTTGCAAACAAACACATATAATCTCGGAGTACACAAAGACGGGGGTTCACTATGGCAACGGCACGTATCACCTTTTGCAATATGTCTCTTTGTGCATGGTTCTTCATTAGGATTCATGGATCATCAATGAAAACAATTCTTTGTCTCTCATTTGGCACTGTGTGAATGTTTGTTTGCTCACCAATACGAGGGAGATGATAATATAGACCCTCCATATTTGGACTAAATAGGTTTTTGTTTTGTTTCTTGTACCAAGGCTGTAATATATCTGACCAGTGAATGATTGCAAAGTGCAGTTCAAACAGAGGTTCATGTCCAGTGTATTGTTGTAGTCCTGAATTCATTCATTAGCACTAAGAATGTAAGACTTCAATATAGCATCAACACAAAAAGACACAACACACAACAAATTACTTGCTAGCAAGGAGATCACAACTGTATATTAAGATTTATTCTGATAATTGATTATCTGTCAGAGACGGCTTTAATTTTATTCTGATTAATTGATAAAATAATGGGTTATACATACACTGTTGAATACTGTACAGTACAGAAACTTTATGGTGAGTGAGGTCCAAGCCAAGCAACTCATTACCACTATAACTCTAAATGCTGGAGCAGATTTAATCAGATGTACATCCAAAATATATTTAAAAAATAACATTTGAGCGAAGAAGGCCAAGCTTTACATTTGTATACTTATTCCTTCTTGACGGCGCTACAGCAGCAAGCTGGTTCAAAATGAGTCTGGAGACCACAACATGCTCTAATTGATATGACCTTTAATTGCTCATTCAGTGCAGAGGAAAGAAGAGGAAGACATCAAGCCAGTCCACTGTGGCTCGGGCTAAAGAGGCACTGTGTAGATTGGCCTACACACCCAGGCCCCGTGGACATAATTAAACCTGAATAACAAACACTTACACAAGTGCTCTACTCTCCTGAACAGGATTCTGAAAACATCCAGGACACCAGCTCGCTGCTCTTTTAGTTGGTCCCTCAATCAGAGTGGATTTGTTCCTGTGTTGAGAATATAATTGGAGCCTGGACAATCGACAATTATGGCCGACATAAATGAGGTCCTGTTATCCATGGTTGAAATTTGGTTAGTTGTAACTAACTGGGTCTGCAGCTCATTTGAACTATTTAAGGAAGTTTGCTAATTCTTTAACACCACTGCAGAAAAACCTATGAAGGCAGAGGTTCAAAAGGCAAATGCAATTTAAGATAGTTAAATTATAATTAAAAGGTAATAAATCATAGGTTTTTTTTTTTCCATATTTTGTTCAATGCCTTTGTGTTGTAGTAACGGGTATCATAAATACACTAAATGTACAAAAGAAGCCCGAATCTTTCACTAAATATTCTTCATCCAGATGGAACAGCAATGAAAGTCAAGGTATCACATGAACCCACTCGAGGTGTAAGCACACGCCCAATTCTCTGCAGGCACAACAGATGTACAAACTCTAAATAGAACATCTGCATTGTGTTCTTTAACATTTACAAAAGCCTATCTGCATTTTGCACAACAGTAGTCCACAGAGAGCAGGAAACTGTCCACATATGCTCTGTATGGAGAGCGCAAGCTGAACAACTGGACCTTTGCATGGAATTAGACATCATTAATTAATTTACACTCAAGTCCTCGAGCCTTTCCTTTGACTGAACGCTCAGCTTCAGGTTCAAGTCGTCCGCCGGGGCCGTGGCAGCAGTGTGTTTGACTACTATGTATTCATACCAGCAAACTGCTGGTCACCAGATGATCCCCTTGGTGGGGCTCAGTGCTGGCCTTTTGCAGACCTCCATCATCTCCACCTGCAGTCTGCCTACACCCCAGAGAGCTCCCACTAGAACAGCTATGAATGCAGGTGCTGGACGTCTAGACGAGGGGCTCATTAGCTTTCCTGCGGCTCACCAGCTAGTGATTGCAGAGGCCTAAGCTGCCTCGCCTGGAGGGAGGGGACAGGTCCTCATTGAGAGCGTGCTTTATTACAGGGGCTTAGGTGGGGGCTTCAGGATTAACACATAAGTCTTCCACCTTCATGGGTGCAAAGAGGACTTGTAGTGCTCCGTGCAGCTAGAGGGGGAGTGCAGCCCAGGGAGGGAAACAGCTTTTCTCACTTTGCATTGATAGACTGACCAGAGGCTTAACACACACGTCCTGGAGGTCTAGATGGATTTGTGTTACTTACAGCAGTCAACCTAAATCTCTAAAGGGCACCGAGAAGTTTTTTAAATGTTAATTCAAGTTAATTAGTTTTAATAACTTTGGCTTCTCTGTGTGAGCCTGTGTGTTTATGTGTGTATAACATTTCCAGACATCCATACGTGAAAGACCTCACAGTGGCCTGTAATTGTTTCAGCTCTGTTTTTCACCGCAGGGGAGAGCCGGTCAAAAGAGTGGCAGCCTGTGCCCTTTCCTCTCATGGGTCCCCTTCAAGTGGGCAGACCTTAAGCCAAGCTGCCCTTCAAACTGATGCCTGAGTATGAGCTACAGGTGAGTGACATTGCTCCAGCTGTATGTTATGCCACATGAAAAATGTTTAAATCTGAGCCTGTTGCTGAATTCAGTCATCCTGAAGCATGTTTGACATATTACTTTGGCTTAAACATGCATCGCACAAGTCCAGTATTATCTACATCAGAAGTTTTGGATTGTTAAAAAATTTTAGGTTCACACATTTCAAAATAGAGGCTTTGTTTAGTAAAAAAAATCATTTGAATTGCAAAATCTAAGTCATTTGCATGCCTCAAAATTCAGTATATATAGATGTATTTCTAATCTAACTTTCAGATTGCTTTCAAGCCTAATGTTTATCGTCAACAGAAGCTCGCACCTCTCTATATATTACCACAACCACTTTCCTCTGATGATTAAGCGATAAGAAAGAAAGTCAAAACAATAGTGGAACAAACAACTTTTCTCTGCTGAGCCTTTTGCATAATTATGATGCCCGAGGGCCAACTGATTCACTGAAATCTGTTCTCTGTAGGGGGAGGGAAACCTAAAATAGCAGCCTCTGATTGTCATACAATTGGCTTAGACGGCACTGTGCAGCTGTGCTCTGAGCCTGTCTGTCTGTCATTTAACTGATTGCTGCACGGCTGCCAACCTATCAGGTGCATCATCACTGGAATGTCGGCTGCTAAGCGCGCCACAAAATTTATCCCCAACTCCTTCCTAGCATAGGGTCAAAAACTGTGTATATATAGAGCACAGTGTGGTGTGGCATGAAACAGTTCTTCAAAATGTATTCCATTTTTGATTACCATAATGCCACAGTGGCATAGTTCAAAGCTTAGATTGGACAGCTGCAGATATGAACAGAGACACCCCCAACCCCACCCTTCCATTTTAGAAGAGAAGCATAAAAGGAGAAGGAGGGAGACAGGAGAACAGACAGTGAATTCCAGGGCAGTCCTAGTTAATTACTGGGGTACAAGTGTGATAAAACACCCATCCACCTCTGAGGGCTATTACTTCCTGCCAATACCTTCATCATTGTTTTCAGCGCTCATAAGAATTTCCAGAGGCACAACTCACAACCTGATTTAAAGTGCTTACAATCTATATACAATTGTTATTGAAGGTTAATGCCCAATATGGTGCCAGATTAGTCCATAGAAGTTGTGAGGGTTGAGCACACACCTCTGTTTCCATTCACAAGCTTTGTCATCAGTATGAGAAGTGGGCATGCATAATGAATGAAACGAAATTAATTCACACAAAAAATATTTTCCATTATTTTATAACCCTTTATGTGAATTGCGGCAATTTTTCAAGAGTGAAAAGCTGTATTGATTATCGCCTTGAAATTAATTACTCCATCGTAATTTCAGGTCGTAGGTAATGACTTGCAAAATAGAGTATGCAACAAAAGTCAGGAAGTAAAATCAAGAAAAAACAATGGGACTAAAAAGCCAAACATCGTCAGTGAGGTCTTCAACATGCTCACTTAGTGTCAACCCCGTGTCATTTTTTTAACACTGCCAGTGTGTGACTGCGTGGCAGTATCTCCAAATATTAATTAGCCTTGTCTGTGTATCTGATTACTGACATGCCTGAAGTGAGGGTGATAAAAAGGCCGTGTGGTTTATCTGCTCCCTTCTCCATTGAAAAGAAGGTACAGATAAAACTGGTATCATGAGGTTCATGCATGGTGAATCATGTCCACAGTATTTTCTCTCTCTTCCGAAGTCAATAGGCCTGTAACGTGAGCACAGTATTGGGCTGTCCCTAGGCAGGCTGACTGAGCCCGCTAATGAAAACAGAGGAAGGGAAGGGAGAGAAAAAGAAACAGAGAGTTCTGTGTGTCTGAACAAACACAGGAGGAATACCTTCAAGGTCACCGTGAGAGAAAAAAAAAGAGGAAATAAGAACGAGGGAGATAAAGTGATTGAGAGACAGAGGGGGAGACGCTGAAATGACCGGTGAAGTTCTGACGAGACCAGGAATTTGGGCTCAAAGAGAAAATAAAAATACAAAACTTTTCTTCGACACTCTTTGTTTTGGGCCAGTGCAAAAGACTAAAACATTGCAGCCAACAACATGGAATTACAATATAATAGTTCCTAAATAATTCTTTATTTTCACAGTTCACTTATCTTTTTAAGTGCAGAGGATTACATGGGCTTTACAACAATAAAACCATGCAGCAAGAGAGTGAGAAAAGGCAGGCACTGTATCCTACTGGGCAAACACACAAATGGGCTTTGTTTCATTTTTATGACCGTTTTAACATTACTTTATCAATAACAAATCAGACATTTTTGATAGCTCAGCACTCAAAGTAATAGGCAACAGAGCAATCCATGGAGCATGCTAAAAGTGTATGAGTGTAAAAGGGGCTGTGGCTGCACAGCCGTGAAACAGGAAAAGAAATGGGAAGAGGCCTGTCATAAGGACGTCAGAAGCTGGACTGTTCCAGAAATGCCCAAGTGTGGACATACACTCAGGCGTGACGTTACAGCAAACCTATTATCTACTATTCTGTCACTTTGGCTTTTCCACTACAAACTTGGGACCAGATTCAATTTCAGCACCAGAGATGTCTGCTTCTCCGACCATCACACAAGCACTCTCTCTCTCTCACCCTTGCTGAGTGGGTGTGTCCCCTCAGGGAGAAGATGGTGCTTTTTACAGCACTTCTTCCAACCTTAAAAAAAACACTTAGCACCAGATCCAGAGCTGATTTTTTTTCCCACTATTAAAGGCGTCAGTGCTGCCACTAATCAAAACCTGGCCTGCAAACAGAAATACAATGTTAGCAGAGTATGCAACTGTCAAAAGAGATAGCTGTCCAAACGGAAACTTTTCGGGAGGGATACAGTCATTCAGCTCTCGGGGATTTATGGTGAGGAGTGTGTGATATGGGTATGAGATGTTTGTGCTGCAGTGATAGTGCATTCAAGATAACAATTCAGTCTTAGCGAGCTTATCATTAAAATTCCATCAGAGATATGGCACAGGGAAGGAGGGAGAAGAAATGCCCAAGATCTAAGAACGGGAGGCCTTACATCACAGACAGACTGATGCTAGCTCAAGCCCCTGCTTTTGATCTCTTCGTTTACCTGGATGAGACCTGCTTGAAAAACACACCAAAAACTGACCTGTCAGCTACAGAAAGCAAACTTTCATGTGACGGCTGGCTGTCTGGCTGTCTGTGTCTACCCAGGCCCTAGTACCCCCAAACCATATCTAAACAGGCTACTATATGTCACCCAGTAAATCAAAGAAAGGCTTATATGATAAGAATCTTGTAATTTCTATGCACCAATAAAACATCTATGCACACAAGCACAGAACAGTGGCTTAAATAATACACATCCCCAAACTTAAGCAATTATAAAAACCACTCCTTGTAACTCTTTCATGCGTATCGTGCCATTGGATGCAAGGGTCAGTCAGAGCTGGAATGGCAATCTCAACTAAATCCATGACAGTTGAAAGACACAAGCCTTTCCGTGTCTGTCTCAGTGGTGCTTTGTTTTTAGGCGTTGTTGATTCTCACCTCTTTCGTTTCGATGGCTCAACATTTCACTCGATCAGGCTTTTGTCAAGAGGGACCTGTGTGCTCAGTATTAAACTCACAGAGGAGAATTAAGGGAAGGATGTTACACAGATCAAACCAGAGGACTCCTGGGCCTCTTACTCTCTTCAATCAATAGGCAGGATAACACCAGCCAGCATCAAGAGGCAAATGAGGACATATAAATAGATGTTACGACTGTGACAGAACTTACACACACTACACATATACTGCTAAACAGCTAAGGTTGACTGAGAAACTATATGGTTGGTTAGTTGGGAATATGTCACATAATTATGCGAGGCTGTGTGCTCTATGTATGCATGAACAGATCAATGCTTACTATGCTTGGATGCCTAATACACAGCCAAGCCTTATTTAAAATGGATGCAACAGTTTGCACTCAACTTGCATCTGTATCGATGCATGGGTGCCTTCAGTTTCAAAGGTAGCCACTTCAGGTAATGCACGTGTCCCTCCAGACTTTGCACAGTCATACCCTGACTCAATAAAGGTCTGTTTCTGGGTTTCTCAGCTGGTGCGGCCAATTAGTGTGAAATTTGGTGACAGAACTGTGGAGAAGCTAGGATAGTCCTTGTGTAATTATTGATCTAAGTTTACTTGCCTGAGGAGAGGACACAGTACAGGGTTGTTCTCATACAGCGCCTAATTAATAGTGACATAATCTGATACTATAGCTTAAAGTTGCTGAGGATTTCTGATCCCCCCACTGGTGTGTGGACTTAGAGTGTTGCTCGTTGCACCGTAATTGCAAAGCTTTGGCTTGGTGTCACAATTAGAGTGGAAACCAGCCTTATTATATCCACTGTTATAATCTCTGCCAGACCTTATTTACCCCTGCTCTAGTTTGGTTTCTTTTCTTATGACACTGTTCTAGTCTGTATAGAATACAGACACTAATCCCTGTGACTGCAGGTTTTTAATAGAGGCTCGTGCAGGGCCATGCATTTGGCATACAGTTGGGATTTTTGCAGGACAGGTGCAATAATTATAGTGACAAGACAATAAGTATGGAGAGGGATATCTAGTAAAAGAAGATTTGCGGTTAAACATCAATGTCAGGCATCATATTGCAGGACAACGTGTAGCAGTTTAATTGGACTAATAAACATTGACCACGTTTATTGAAATAGACAGTATTTGCAAATTGTCATACAGTGATTTTTACTGTATTTTCTAGAGGGAGCGTTTTCTACAGAGGCCTCTCTCTAGTTCATAGCTGTGTTTGGCTGAATGACAACGCACTTCTTGATATGGCTATTTGGAAGGCCAGAGGAGGAACAAAACACAGGTGGAACTGCTCTACAAAGTCATTTGTAGAGCAGCTTGAAGGAACCTCCTTTAGTGTCTTATGAGACCCTGTGGGTCAGACAAAGAAACACTTTGGGAAAAGCACACAATGCATGCTGAAATAACATCTGACTTCAGTTCACGATTCCGTGCCCCATCTCTGAAGAAATGCTAACCAGCATCTTTCCTTTTTTGACCTCTCTCTGGGATTACTTCTAACCAGTCACTCTCTGAAGGCTCCTCTACAGCGCTTCAGCCAGAAAGACACATAATATTTATCAGAAGAACAGAGGAGCTGCACAGAAAAAAGGGAGAGACAATTTAAGTGGTGTCTTTGATAAAGCAGTGTTTTTGAAGCACAGCCCGTTTAGCTTCAACAGGACAAGAGGAAATAAGGATGGGAAAGTGTGTCTCGCGACGGTGCTCCACATCAATACACACCGCAGATACCTGGATGCCTCCCAAACAGAGGAGAGACTCTGAGACCGCGCCTCCTCCCTTTAAACTTACGCTCTTTGATCTTCTCTCTCTTGAATGTAAAGACTGTTACTGCCTGCACCGCAGAGAGTTCAAGCACCCCACAACCTCCACCGCACTCACCCACCTCAATAACCACACTATGTGCTTCCTCACTTGTTGGAAAACTTTAGAAAGAGAGCAGAGGAACTTTTTCCTTGGAACCAGATACTCATCTTTACTTATGCTGCAAGATGGAGGGTGACCGAGCTGTTGTGAGCTGGTAAATTAGTAGGTCAGTGGTTTGATAGCACCGTTTACCAGCCAAATGATCACTTTGCTGCCCGTTTATCTGCTTCTCTGTATTGATCTAAGTTTTTGTCTTGGTCTATCAAAGACTGAGCCAACACGGTTTGTTTTAATGTGATTTCCTTGGCCTCGGCCAATTAACAGGGCTGCAGCAGCATCAGTCGAGGGTTAAATGAGACCCAGGGTACCAGTGAGATCCAGCAAGAGCCTTCGCTGACAGATTCAATCTCCACTCCTCTCCACTGTTGTTATATCTATTTTAAATCTCTCCTCCGTATTTTTCCTTTCTTTCATTTTGCTGTGCTTATTACACAAGAACATGGACTTGCAGAATGTTTTGTGTCTCATTCAAATGTAGCTGAAGTTAGGTGCTTGAAAAATTATTTTTGTTATATCTACATTTAGGGCTTTTGTCATTACTGTGACTTGAAGCATGTTTGATGTTTACTGAACTCCTTTTTTATGCATCCTGATATTCTATTTCAACTAAATCTCCATGGTGTTACTTTGTTGGTGTAAACAAGACAAATGCAAAAATGCTGACGTGATGCATAACTATCTGATAAGCTGGCTAATGTATAAAAGCCATTTGTTTTGAGCTGCTTAAACATTATAGCTTACTGGGTGTTTTCTGTTATGACTTGAATCATTAAGACAATAAAAGTCTTGAGGTTTTCAGTTGCAGTAAAGTGGATGGTGCTCCATTTTCACAAATCTCAGAAATTTTTTGGTACAGTGAGAACATAAGATATCCATATGTAATATATTTCAAGTCCTCTGCTAATTCACATTTCATTTACTACTCTGTCTTTCAGCAAGTGTGGGAGTCATTTGAATAAAAAGGAAGAAAACAAAAACAAGAAACAAAAAAGTGGCTATTATTTAGAATAAAATACATGGCAATGCAACGCTTTTTTATAAGCTGAATAGGGATGTCTATTTTCTATACAGCAGCATGTCTCACATTTGTTCTAAAATGGTCAGTTTCATTGTCTCCTCCGTCACTATTTCACAGAATTATTGCCATTGGCCAACTATTTTCTCTCCTTCCACTATCTGCGTGTTACCATTTTCAAAGTCCCTGTGTGAAACAACAACAGCCTCCGAGGTACTGGCTTTAACAAGTCCAGTGACCTCCTCCACAGCGAAAATATAGGTAGGCTCGACCTCTAGTGCAGCAAGGATCAAGTTATATATGTCTTTTTTTAAATCAGTAAACACTGTATCACGTAGTCGACATGTGTCCTTTGCTGTTTTATGTCTTTTACGGGGATTTAGCTATTTTAAAGCCAGGACTTGTGTCCCCACATGCAAATGTTTCACCAAAAGAAATTCCCCCAAGCCAGTATTTTGCAAGGGCACCATCGCTGCATCCTGGGTTTAGCGCCACCAGAATGATAATGGCTAAAACGATGTGTGGAAATAGGTCTGGCTGTGCGAGACTAAGATCACTTAAACATCCAATGGCATGTTTACATGACTTGATTCAAGGCAAAAGAGTTTGTTATGTTGACTCTATATGTCGATTGTCATAGTCTTGGCAGCTGTTATTTGTGCACAACAAATTGCTACCCTTGGACATTGTGATGGATTTTCCTTCTGTCAGATTTGCAAGTAGTTTGATAAAGGCTTTTGGCTTGTCTTTCATGGATAGTTTGGTTCTATTAAATGTTCAGTAGCAGAAAAGACAATTCTTGGCAGCGCTGTGTCGTCTAACCACCAATATAAAGTAGACACAGTGGAGTGGTTTCACCGGTCTCAGCCAACTGGAGGTGGGTGACAGCTAGGGCTCTCCCGTCCCGTGAGAACAGAAACTGTTAACACAGCAATGGCTTCAGCATTGCTGAGTGGCACTAACAGGGGGAGGGGTTGTGTAGTGAGAGGACTCACCTCTCTCTACCCTCCAGTTTCCCTCATCGAGCAAAAAAGCTTTCTCTTGTCTCTTGGTCCGGTGTAATGTGCGTCAGGATCTCTGGAATTCAATTACTGTTCCCTTTTAGCCGCGCCTGTAATCTTCCTGTTCCAGTCATATGCTCTGGGTGCCAGCCAGTGTCACACACTTTTCCCAAAATGATTTCTTTTATGACCAGCCAGCAAGAGCACAAACTGCATGCAGTTATAGAACAGATCTGGATCCATTCAGCCCACCATTTTGCCTAAACCTAATTACGTTACATTTGGGGGAATGTCACTATAAACTGTGGGGGTATAACAGTGTAGTCTCTAATGAGTGTTCAATTAAACAGAGAGCACCCACAAGGCAAACTGGGCCCAATAAAGCCAAGTGAATGCTTTCCAATTGACACAGTCTCTTCTTGAAGTCTCACTGAAGTCTTGAATCAACAACCTATGTTTGTACCAAAGACTTCACAGCTTAAAAAAAACATGTTTCCATCCTGCCCTGTAGGGTGTGAGAACTCTTGAGACTGTCCTCACCAGAAAACCAAATGTCTGGTTGTTTGTTTGAACATATAAAGGAAAAGTTCAAAGTATTGGGAAATCTGCTTATTCACCTTTCCACCTAGAGTTGACGCCAAATTTGTCTACCGCGACCTCTAAAGGCTACTAATCAACACATTTTATCTAACTTGTTGAAGTTTAAAAATGACATGATGAAAATGTCATGTGTCTGACTATTTCCAGTCACAGTAACTAGCAGAAATAGTGCACAGTACTGAAAGGCAGATTTTTTAAATTTCCAATCTCCTCCCAAATGCCAGACTATTCATTTAAAAGAACGTATGTTTAAGTTTACATGAGCTGCAACCTCCTGTTTCTGTGCAAAAGAAATAACTGTTGCTCTCAGAAGCAAAGGCGGACACAGCGTGACAATATTACAATGCCAGAAAAACCCAGACGGAGATGGTCAACTTTAACATCAGTTATCTGTATCCTGTCTCCTACCAACTGTCTACTTTTTATTTTTTACCCATGTCCACCATATTTCCCTAACCTCAACCAAGTAGTAGTTTCAGTTAGCTAAAACGAACCAACTAACTAACAATCATTTGGCCAGTGACAAGCAATGCTGTTGTTACGATGTGGGCATCAGATCAGAAAATGCTCATATGGGTCTTTCCAGAAGGTAGAGACAAATGACACGTTTTGTCGTTAAGGCTGGTGCAACTCCTGCAGGGTGAATTGTTGCTTCACACAAAGTTGGAAGAATTGAGTGAGAAGAGGAGAGGGAGGGTCTGTGGGCATTGTCATCACCTCTGACAAACATGCGGTTGTGTTTAATTATCAAGTGTTTACTCTCCTGCCCCGCACGTCAATCTCATGGACCCCCAAAAATCTGACACACACTGTGGCCCCACGCTATTAACTAGAGTCAACAGAGCAATGATCTGTGCCTGGTGTTCCTGTCTTGTGATAGCTGAGGATCTGCACCCCCACCCCTCCGCTCCACCTGCCTCTCCTGTCTGCCGGAGTTAATTTATCTGGGTGATAAGCAGGTGGACGAGGGGAGGAGAGGCCCTCAGACTGAGCTGCACTGTCAGACCTGGCAGACTGAGTGACAATGCTAATAGCCAGGTCCCATTAACCTCACCACACGCTTCACCTTTATCTACCACACAAAAGACTGTTTGTTTGCTTGTTGGATGATAATATTTACCTCGTGATTTGGCGGCCCCAGACATGACAAATATATTTGTGCATTTTGAGAAGGCACTGTGATTCACGTAAAGAGGGGGTGCTACTGAAAGGAGACAGTTCTACAGCTCCAGTCTGTGATAAGGGGTGATGTTCTTGGCCTAGTCTGTAACTTTAAAATGAAGGCATATTCTTGTTTCCCTTTTCTTACTTTTAAATGAACTATGTCCTTGCCCACATTATTCCACCATGGTCTTGGCTTACCACTATACGATACAGTTCAGCTTCATAAAACACAATATATCTGCATGTTGCATTAGCGCATTTAGGCAGTTTATTCTTATCTTGGGGCCACAGTCCTATTATAGAAGAAGTTTGGTGTTTGTATACGGACGAGTCCTGTGGCGAGCTCAGTGCTCTGGTGCCAGACACAAGACTGAGAGATATTGCTTTAATTGGAGAGTTACTGATCCTGCAAGGCATTTGGGTGCCAGACGTTAGCATCAATGCTTCTCGCTGTATTTTGCTGCGCAATCACAAAAATGATATTGGGGGGACAGCAGGTGATCCATAAAAGCTGTGTTTTAAAGCCTTGTTAATTATTCCTTCAGAAGTCTAATGAACAATGGGGAATAAAACCTTGTGCAGGGCAAATCTATTTGTGGGAGAGGAGGAGCCAACTCTCTTTCAGATACAGTACTTCAGAGCCTTTACCCCATCTCATCTGTCAACATGAGTCTATCATTATTAAGCTCACACACACGAGCTTTGTGCTTTGATCATGCCCCCGAATATAGCTGGTACAATATTTAATAGTCATGTACACTTACAGGGATATGGCGTTGGGATGGAAATATGTGCTCAAAATGGTGTCTTCCATGCATAATGAAGCAGATGCAGAAGATTATATAGTTTGGCACAGAATTTGAATATGCATAGATTATCTCCAATTTGATTTAGCAGCTGGTGTCTGGGTGCGGATGTGTACAGTACATCACTTACGAATGCTGGGACCTCCACATTCTTGAATTCCGTTTCAGTGTAGTTTATCATATTTCCCTGTGTGGAACAGACATCGTATTCTGTCTTTGGCTGGAGAGGGCTTAATACACGGCAGGCCTGCCAGCTCTTTCACTCCGTAAGAGATATGAGAAGAAGGAGATTAGCTCAGCTACTCATCCATGACCTTGATATTACGATGAAGACGGATAAGAGTTTTCTCCCTCCACCTGCCCAAAGCCTGCAAGGCTGTTTAAACAGCAGGCCCGGCAGTCATCATCCATTCAAAACAAATGTGTTCTACCAGGGTTCAATTTTTCAGCCATTCTATTCAGTATCCTGAGTCAATTAATGATGTCATACACTAGCAGAATAAAACAAATGCTTGCTCTGGAGCCTCCAGAGGGATGATTATGAGAGCTGAGCAGTTTAGGATAGCGGTGTGTACAGTGGTATGCCTCACAAGTCTTTTTGATCAAAACTTTATTGTCACATAGCTGAACTGCCTTTAAAAGCTTCACATAATTCACATGAGGAGAGGACTAAAAAAATGTTCCACTGTTTACTAAAAGGTTTCACTATTTCCCCTCTCTGTGACAAGCAAATTGTTAATTCCATGCTAACAATGTCATAAGATTACTAGAGTATGCTTTACAGAAAGCACATTATCTGAGCCCAGAAAAAAGTCCTTAAAGCAACTGTTTGAAATAATGAGCAGGGCAGAAGTGATCCCCACTTCATCTTCACCTAACAAAGAGATTAAAAATGCAATGTGGAGCTCAAGCACCCTGCAATCGCTGACTGTACTAAAACAGGCTGGTTAAGTTAGGGCACAAACTTTATCTTTTCTTCTTAGAGTACATCCACACTAAGATGATGTTTATTTATGGTATGTTAGTAGGATTTATTCCAATTTGCAGTAACAATACAAAATATTCCGAATTTGCACTTTTTGTTCATAATGAGAAATAAAATGACCACTGATAATAAATGGCAGTAAAATTATAATCTTGTATTCTTTAGTGGTCTCTCAAGTAAATAAAAAAAGGCTTTGTTCTGCCATTGGAAGTCTAAGATAAATATATTATTGTTTATGTTCTGCTTTCATGCACAACCCATACCACACCTACTGAACCTACCACAGTAGACGTATGGACCCTTCACATTTTGCGACCTGGTCTGTGACTGGCTTCACATAATAATGATGTCTTTAAAATGCTGTAGCTACAGTACATGTTTCCATCGCTATCGCACTGCTTGTCTTTTTACAACTCATTGGTTATTCAGCCTGGATTGCATGTCTACAACATGCTCATTACTGAGTCTCACTAAAAGCACCTGCAATTGTCCAATGTAGGCTAGCATGTCACGGAGGAAGTGCTGAGAGGGCATACCTCTCTTTTACCAGAATGCACGGAGAGTACTGAGGGGATGGCATTAAGACATAATGAGTAAAAAATGTCTCTCTTACACTGGGCCGAGAAGCTGATGGGATTTTCATGCTAGACTGAATCTCAGATGCATTCGGCAGACAGCAAACGCTCAGGACATATTTGTTTGTTACTGATGTTGTAGTTAACAGCTGTTGCTGTATTTTGAAATACAGTAAATGCCATGAATCCAGACAGTGTTTTAATTTTTTTTCTTTTTTTCTGGTGCCAGGAAAGGAAAGACACAAATGCGAAATTCTAGCTCAAGACAAGACAATGTTCTAGTATTTGCTTGAAAATTAGAAACAAATTACAGAAACCACAGAACATGACGGTCCATTTAAGGAAACAATTTGTCATCTGAATCTAATCTGTTTCAAAGTCAAACATTTTAAATGTGATTTTGAATGCGTGTTAAAATTTCACTACAAACAATTCTATAATTCTAATGATTATGATTGGCATTTTAATTATCTTTGTATAACACAGATACTATGCTCGTTGTGTTCATTTGAGATCAAAGGGAGAGGGAATTTCTAGATACAACAAAGGCTCTTCATAGTAAGTAATTTAAAACAGTTTGAGAGAAGACTGTGCTGTGTCCCTTACAAGACCTGCTTATTTAAGTCCCTGGATTTGGCAAATAAAGCTGAAAATGCCCTTTGACCATTAAGTGAACTGATCTTATTTTCAGAGAAAGACTGGTGATTCATACAGTATGCAGGCTCAAATGCACTAGAGGCTAAAAAGAAAAAAAAGAAATGCAGGAGGAGAAAAGGGAAAAGATGAGAGAGAGGAAAGAGAGGGCAAAAAAAGGAGAGTTAGCAAAGTAGAAACAGAGGAGAGGTATAGATGGAAAGCAGGATGTGATGGAGGTGGTGGTGTGCCAAAGTTATCCACTGATCCATGCCGAAACAGATGCATTTGATCACAGCAAATCTCGGGCTTAGAGCATAAATACATAATAAACAAAAATTAATGGAGGCAAGCGGCATGCATGTGTTTCATCGGTCTGTGAGTTACCACTACAGTGACTGGAGCAGGGCAGAGGCATCCATATGGATGCTGCTTAGAGAACAGACTTGTTAACATATCTCCTTCACTGCTCCTAGCAAAGCGTTACAGAGATGGAATACATATCAGCCACATTTAATAACAACAATACGAGTCTATGTGGGAGGGTAAAAAAAAAAATGATACAGCAAAGAAATTCCTGCCAAGCATGATGCTCATGCCAAATTGGATCAATATCGCTGTGAAACTGTTACTATGTAGTGCAAAGCACTTATTGTAATGTGCTGCACAGGCTATATACAGTAAGTATTCAATACCTCGTAATGAAACAGTGATATAGAGTGAAATTCGTCAACACAAACACTCTGATAATTTGACAATCTAGCAGATGTCAAAGGCCTCATATTATCCAGTAACAAGTGATCGCGACTAATTCTGCAAGTGTTCTGAGCAGAGTTGTGGAGAAGCAATGAGCAGGACTCAGAGCTTACATCTGAATTCTATGGCTTGCAATTAGAACAACCATTTTTCCCACTAGTGCAGCAGAAAACACGAAGAAGTCAAGGATGATGAATTAGTCTAATGATTCCACAGTAATATCGCTCAGAGACAGAGCTGGAGGAAATTGCTGTTCCAAAGTGAAAGGCCTAAAATTACCCCTTAAGATATGGCTGAACTTTTGCCATTGCACTCTCCGTCACCATCATTATTCAGTGAACCCTCTTGTTTGTGTTGGTATCAATTGGACTCTCACTGCCTCCTATGACCATCATGGCAACGTTCTCTCATTCCCTCTTTCACCTTTTCTCTCTTCGGCCCTCTCCTGTCTGTGTGATCTCATGCTATAACAAGCACACAAAGCCCAGTGGGATGCTAATGCTCGCTGCCACCTCTACCCCACCGCCTCTATCTCCCTCTCTTTTCCCTCTGTCTGCTTGTCACATATGACTGCCCCATCTGAGTCAAGTCTGGGGCATGATAGAGGAGGTATGTATTGTACAGGCAGTCTCAGATGGCTGGCCTCTGCAGAGGGAGAGAAAAGGCAGGGGCAAACATGATAGAAAACACAACACACACACATAATGCCACGAGGCCTCAGGGGTGAAGGGCACAAGAGTCAACCTAGCAGTTCAGTGGTGAACGCTAATTAGTGCACAGCTCTGACCTTGACAAGCCATCCTTTCTCCTCCGTCAAGAGGCAGTTGTTGCCACAATGCAGCACAGACTGAAAGAAAAGCCTCAGCTGAATGAGATCTATTGATGGCAGGGTGAGCAGTGAAGAGGCAAGAAGACAGGAATAAAAACATCGCCACAACACTTGACGTACTCCCTCAGCAACTTGCTGTGACTTTGGCTTGTTGCACCCTCATTTGAATGCATTACACAACCTCAGAATACAAAAACACAAACCTCAATAAATAAGGCCTGTGTGTTTCAGGCTGTGCCAGTCTGCGCTGATCTGGGCCTTTCAGCCCACTCTGCATGATTAACAGAGGTAGCCACGTTTTGCTTGAATAAATTAGAAACTCCACTGGCTATCCACTTTTAAGGGAGAGGGAGATACACAACCGATACGTCTTTGTTTGCAGAATCTCCAAAGGCCTTGGTAATTGAATTCTCACAAAAATTCCATGTTTACACCACAACAAAAGACATTGGATAAAGCATGCAGAAGCAGCAGAAATGAAATGCGGCTGTCGCAAAAATAACTCAATGCAAAGCCCCTCAAAGTTACCATATTAGAAACTGTCTTTCACTCTTCAGATGCACAGTCAGCAGCACAGAAATCACCAAAAACTGTGAGCACCATTAGACATGTTGTCACTTACTCACCCCTTAGAATCCAAAACCACACCTAAGACCTGAGAAAACCTTGAGTACAGGGCAGGACAGACTGCAGCCTTAATCATGTCAAAAAGCACTTACTCTACGGAAGTCTAATTTTACTGTTATTACTATCAATACTACCATTACCATTAATCACTAACCAGGACACAGAGTTTTAAACAGAGCTGAAGAAGGAAGGGAGTAGGACGAAGGATCACTGACTAAACTGATATACCATACTTACACCATGCTCAGACTGAAAATAGAATTAAAAATGTGTTAGTGTGGGCGTATTGCTACAGATAGTGTTGAGAAGATGAAAAATGAACTAGTCCACTTTGAAGGGTTATTAAACCTTATACTGCTTTGAGACAGGATTTACAACTCTGGAAAGTTATCACAGCGGCAACAAATTTCCTCTCCACCTCAACATTTGTGCAGTTTGCGGTATAATTAGCACAATGCTACACCACAGAGGATAAGATAAAATAAGATAAGATAAACCTTTATTCGTCCCACAGTGGGGACATTCACAAGGTATGCTAGATGGTCAGATGTCAGATGCTGCATCAAGAGTTGATTCAGATCAATGTTTTGCCAGACGAGCCTGGATTTTCTGCCAGGAAGCTCTGCTGTATGGGGAGGATGCGTTTTATTGAAAAAGTGGCATTGGTGGTTTGAACCTCAGACTATCAGGATTAATCTGAATGCCTGAAAAAATTAAGTTTGTTATGTCTAATAAGTTCTCCAATGATTTACCATTAATTAATTGGAGATTTTTTTGGAAAAGCATTAAAAGGATGTAGCAGGACCAGAGATATTATCTGTCTGTCTCATTCTTCTTCCACGTCAAAAACACAGACCGAGCGGTTGGAGATTCAGGTCTGGTATGCTAGTCGCGGCTAACGTAGCCTTGAGCCACTGGCCTCAAGCAGAGATGAAGAGTAAGCTACAGACATCTGATAAACTCACTTCATGCACCCAACACAGCCAAATTTATTTCAATTTCAAACTTGTAGTATTCAGCTCTGATCAAAGTGTTATCAGAATTGATTACATTTTGCACAGCTCCCTCTGGAGCCACAAAAGGCTTTATACAACTTTTTTCGCCTATGCAGAAGTACTCCTGAAGACCTGCAAACAGGCTTTGATGTGTAAAATAGGTGCACTTCTCCTTTAAGTAAATTACTGTATGGCTATGAAGTGATGTTGTAAAAACAGGCCTGAAATGTTGTATTTACATTAAAGTTACATTAATAATGTCTCTGCAATTTATTGTGAGCAATAGCTAAAAGTAGTAATAGTAATAGTATATTCCAATATAGTTGTAGTAGGCCTATACTACAGCCTACAATAGTAACTACAGGATAAACACAGCGCCCCCAGTGGTACAGTAGCATACAGCTAAATACAGCAGATACTACATTGTCTGTAATTAATCTGTGCGCATTTTTCCTGGATAAATTCTTGCATTTATGACTATTTCATAAGGGGTTTCATGTATAATGGAAGCCAGAGGACTGGGGAAGAATGTAAATTAAGAGTCAAGCTTGTTAGAAGGCCTGTTCGACTGTTTACATGCTCGACTTGTCCTGGGTCAACCCTAGTTAACAATTCATGGTGGAAGTTTCTCTATCTTCCAGCCAGTACTTGGCACAAAATGCATCTGGAGCCAATAGGTGTTCAGCCTGTCTCGGTGCACTCACTCAACCCCCTTTTAGGCTGTCTGTTCGTGTTGTCCTCGTCATCTCTTCCTTCTGTGTCTGCCTTCTATTGGAGACCTGTAGGTCAAGGTCCCTGTGCCAAAGATGTGGAACACTGAGTTTTCAGGCCAAAGCTCCCCCCTAAGCATCAGAACAAGTGGCCCAACAAGGAAGACTTTGAAGTTAAACTGGCATTTATATGAAGACGAACGTGTATGCAATCTAAATACTTACTATATTTAAGAGCATCAGCAAAAAGTATTAAACAGATGTGTGTTAAGTAACCATCAAGCGCACTACTTTATGAGCCTCTTGAGCAAAAAACTTCATGAGCTCAAGTGCTGCATGATAAATCACTTTACAAAAAGAGTTAAAATCTTTTATCAACAGAGATAAGCAATGTCCTTGGCAGTTAATGGGTGTCCGCATGGAGTACAAGAGTGTTGTGTGAAGTGTGTTGTGTGAGAAGGCAGCCATAAGGGAACTGAGCCATGTCTGTGTGCTCAGCAGAGTACATCAGCACTGAAAGGGGCATCAAAGAGTGACGACAAAGGATTATGATGAGCATGAGGTGTGTGTGTGTGTGTGTGTGTGTGTAGGTGTAGGGGTCACTCTCCAGTCACAGGGTTAATGACTACCGGGATGGGGGAGGCCTTCTCACTCTCCTGCCTGCCATCCATAGCGTGGCATTTCCCCGTCACTAGAGCAGAGTCTGGGAAGGGGGTGTTCAGTCCAACGGATAATGGCTATGAACATAGGAATAAAATTTATCATGCATATTAAACCACAAAGCTGGCCTCAGAATATACAGAGTGCATAAAAGGATGCACAGAACGTGGTGGGAAAACAAAAAGAGGGGAAGAAACCATAAAGAGAGGAAAGCCCAGGCCTGAGCCAGCCCTCCCCCAGCTGGGAGATAAAGATGACTGATATCTGCTCCACTTTCAGCCCAATCTCTTTAATGCTAAGAGGAACCAAGGATAGGAGCTAAGAGAAAGGAGGGGGAATTGAGCGCAAGGTACAGCAACTCTTTCTCCCTCGGCCAAGTTTATCACAGCTGAATTGCAGACATTGCACTATCTTCATCACTTTACCCCGCCTCGCCTCCCTGTCTCCTTCTATATCCCTGACACACTCATGTTTGTGGTGGCAGACAAACACCAACATCAGGTCCCTGGGCAGATGTGCTTCCCAGTGTTCCGCACAGAAAGCGGATTGTTCAAATGCTGAATAATTACCATGATAATCATCTCCAACCCACAAGGGTTTGAAAATGCATACCTGACATCTGACATTTGGTACCCATGGCTCCTCTCTCAATCTGCATAATCACATTCCTACCTAATTTCCATGCATATGTTTGGGGAAAAAAACTGAGGTTGAATTTTGAGCATTGTGGTGTATGGAAGGAATAAAATACAACAATGCAGTGTATGCACATTAATGCACCAGTCAATTATTGGCAACTATATTGACAAATCAATTTATTATTTCATATATGATATATATATATAGATATATTTTTTAAGCAAAAATAGTGGGAAAAAACACCACATTATTCTCTGGTTCCAGCTTCTCAAATGTGAAGCTTTGCTGCTTTTCTTTGTTTTCGATCATTGTAAATTGAATATCTTTGGATTTTTTATTTAGATTTAGAGACATCATTTTGGACTCTTTCTGTTTTGTTTGAATTTGATAAACTAAATGATTAACTCGAAAACTAATAAGCAGATTAAATGTTAATGAAAAAAATCGTAAGTTGCAGTTCTCATGCACATAGATACTTCCTTTATACTGTACTGTACACCAAAGGTACTAAAGATTGTATTGAGGCCTTCAAGGCATTGTACAATACTCTACCTGTCACCTTTGATGTACAAAGCCTGTAAGTATTACCCATGAAGGGGCATTTAGACTGTCAGTAATTGCTTCCCAGCAGTGGGTGTTCATAGGCTCAAATGGGAAGGTACAAGAAAACAATTATTTTTATTTTCAAAACACGTTCACATACTAACATCAGGTACACCAATGGGCAGCATTATAGCAGCTCCATTATATGGGAGTTTCTGGAAGGACAAACATTTTCAATACTATGGATCATTTTCAGGCCATTATTACCGTAAGTTGTACAAATGCATTTACAGTTCAGTGCAGTCCACAAGCACTGGGGCATGTAGGTTTTTCATTGTTTTGGTGCCGTACTGGTGCACATTAGATTTAAAATCAAACAATTACTATGATGTTAAAGTGCTTTTTGAGGATATTCACATCCATTTTGGTTTAACGATGTTGAACTTCCTTTCATTTCTTAACGTATTCCCCAATTATAGGACAATTCAGTAGGACAATGATTCTAATAATCAAGTTGACTTAAGGACTGCCCTGAACATTTTTTAAATGACTATAATATGATATTAAATGAATACTGTATTATTGCACATTTTTTGAAAGAGAGAGAGAAAGAAAGAAAGAAAGAAAGTAAGAAAGACATTGACATTGACATTCAAAATTTGATTCAAATTTTGCATGTTGGTAAATTATATAACTGTTGTATCATGATGTGTGTTATATTTAATTAAGAATTCACATCATCAACAACTAATGCAGGTGTTTCTTTTAAATGAAGCCAGTCTAAGTCAAACAGCTCCACATTCAAGAAGCATCCGTTGCAGAGGTTTTTATCACATTATAAGAAAAGGAATAAGACCATGTCAGTAGCAACACTCTGTCTTGGGTATTGTGCCTATGCATCAAGAGCAGTTTGTATTCAGTGTAGTAGGCATTGAAATATAATATCTAATAAAACACATAAGAACCTATTTATAAGAGGATTTTATATCAATGTGTGTCTCTGGGCTTCATAGTTTGAACATCTTTGCTTTCCTGAAACAGCTTGCATGGGATCTGCTACACAGAGACAGCACAGTATATCAATTACCTCAGTAGTGCGTATGCTGCTGCATTGCACAGTAAGCTTTTTTCACACGTTTAAGACATTTTTAAGACATAGGAGATAACAAGTTGAAAATGGTGAGAAGTGATTAGGCAGAGCACTTGACAGATATGAGAGATGTAGTTAGTCCCTGTTTAGCACTTGTACAGTATGTCTCAGTCTGAAGGTAAAGCAAGCAGAGGCTTCCTCTCCCCCCTTCTCCACTATCCTCACCACAACACATGGCCCACTCACATATTCACAGCTCTGCAGAGCAGCTTGGCTTCAGCGTGAGCTCCAATCCCTCTCACTCTGAATCATGCTGCGATGGGACAGCAGTCCAGCCTCTCATATTTCCTCAAAAGGACAGTCACTGATACAAAGCTTGACTGGCAGCCAGATCCATCTCCGTAGCTTTTTGTTGCCTCCACCTGAGAGAAAAGCCCTTAAACTGTGATGGCCACTCATTCCCCTGAAAGCGTATTGTGGGCTTTATGACAGAGTGGCTCGAGCAAAGTGTCACCCCACAGAAGATCATCTGATGTGGTCTACCATGGGGTTCCTGCGTTTCATGTGTTACACACTACCGACCCAACAATGCAGGCCCTCCCATGTCTCTCCCTCCCTTTGTTTCTCATTATTGAGCTAAACGGAATTAAGAGCTTTTCTATTGGGATCCTTTTTTCTGCACTCGCCCTTTTGAACAACCTGAGGGGGATTTTAACATGCTATTACCCTTTGACACAGTGCCGGTATTGGAAGTAGGAGAGTTGTGAGGTATTTAGCCAGGGCTCCAGACAGTGAAATAGAAGGCAGGAAAAGACCTGCACTTTCCTGCGAGAAGAGATGGAGAGGGCGCCTGGGGGCAGCAGGGGTGGAAGGCCCCAGTCTGGGCCCTGTCCACTGCAACCTGCCAGACACAGCCTGAATCCCATTTATTCCTGGTGACCTTAAATAAAATGCTGGCTACCCCTGTGGGCCCCATGTGGGGCCAAAACCAAATGGGCTGTGTTCTCCACTCTTTCTACCCCACTGCTAGAGAAAATGAGCTTTATCTGTGGGGGAACTCGGGACCATGTGACTAAATGCCCCCTTCCCTGCATGAGTTTCCCCACAAACTCCATTCCGCAGTTAATCTGCAAAGCTGTCGCCTTTTAATTACTGGCTTTTGGTACTGGAGTGCTCTAATGTGGAAACCTTTTGATTCATTTTGCAAAGTTTCCGCATATATATCACTGGGGCAGCTGGACAATTTAAGACACATTAAAATTCTTTATCATGAAAATGTTCATATACACTCTTCACACACATGCTCCCCAAGGTGACATGAGGGCCTTTCAACAAATATGTCAGTTAATTACTGCAAAGGAAGCCATAAAAAAAAGTGTAATCCTCGTTGATTAAGTTAGTTTGTCAAAGCACTGAGTGGTGACAAGTACAAGAGAGGTGAGAAATTGTTAGATGAAGCTCAGTGTGTGTCTTTCCATGTCTGTTGAGGACTCACGGTGAATAATACAATGTATCACAGATTCACATTAAGTGCTTTGATATTTGAAACCAGTTAAAACTAGTATTTGTAATGTTTTAGTTAAAAAATCATTCATTTCAAAACGGAGCCAGTGGACTGGAAGCGTCGATTTCACACACCATGTTTGTATTTTCATGCATTGAAATCAAGCATAAGCTCAGTGGTATCACACTTCGCTAGCTGCCACATTTGCCATGCTTGATTCATTGCATTGGTTGATTCACATAAACAGCAGGCATCCACAGCCTTCCATAACAGCTGCACCACATTGCTTTAGACAGCCTGCCGTTGCCAACAATGTGAAGAAATTTACGTATTTCACCTTCAATTCATTCAGTTTTATTAGTGGCTTGGCTCATTTGTTGATTTATTTCTTTCAAATACATACAGTATCTCTACTGTCTTCATCTTATTTCTTTCCCCACCTTATTTCTTTCCTCTGGGATTTCCAAAGTATTAGAAATTTTCAGTCCAAACTGAGAAAGTTCTATCCATCAAGGGCACCTTTGTCACATGAACCCAGACAGGGTCCTGGTGGTTTTCAAGTGCCCACTACATGTCCATGCACAGTCAAAGTCCGCATGAGGAACTCTAATTAAAATGCAGTTAATCACAAATAGCTGGATAGGGCCACAATTGAGGCATATGTTAAGAATGAATTACTAATTAGAGCGGCAAGCAGTGAGACAAGTCCCAGACTGCTTGAGAAGTCTCGGCACGTTACTAATATATGAAAAGGTATAAACAAACAGCAATCTGGTTGTTTAGCTCCTCCATCCCACTTACAAGGATCCAATTATGGCAGATCCCTGGAGCCGCCAATACAATCAGGCAAGAGTGAGTCGGCGTTATGATTAACTGAGAAGGCCACATACCCTCTATGGCTGCTCCAGCCAGCCAGCAGTCCTCCTTTGACAGGGGCGGTTATGTGGCTCAGTGAGCCCCAGGGCTCCACCCCCAGCACAGGCCAGTGGAGAGCCCAACACAACAGAACACAACAACAAAACACAGCCCAAGCCTCAGATACTGCATTCAGGCTGTGTTGTAATATGTACAAGCTAATTCACTGGATGGCTTGCTTTTATAGGGCGCCCCACAGGGTGTGGTATAACACACAATTAACACTGTAAATTCCTTGAACAATGCTTATGGCACTGATGTGTTGGGGGAATACACCTGTTCCTCTTTCAGTGCCTTACGACTTAAAACCAGAATGGAGGCCCTTACATTTGAGAATTGAGCATTTTTTCCTCTCACACTAGAAAAATAAAGATGCAGCTGAAGCTTCCCATCAGCTCACAATCAGATTCTTGCAGAAGCCGCTAATCTTCGTCGACACCATTTGGTCCAATCAGCTGGTAGGTTTTGAATGTTCGCCGGTGAACACCAAACACACAGGTAGCTTCTAAGCAGAATAGCTGTTGAACAGAATAATTCTCTATCAAATCCTCTCCAGTGCAGCAGCCCACATCCATACATCCAACTGTGCTTTTCACCACACTTTCAGCAGGAATATCAGTGTGCAGCCGAGAGGTAAGCTGGGCGATGGATGAAATGTGCTTTTTTGCCATTTATCATTCAGCGCTGGAGGTCGTGTACAGTTAGCTATCTGGATCCTGGGGAACTGTAAAACATTCTCCCTGATGCCAGACTCGAAGGAGCAGTTGGGCCACAGACAGAAGCAAACATGTTGTGTTCCTGTGCACATACAGCTTTGCCAAAGTGGCAATGAATTAAAATAAAGAAATTTAATTGTTTTCATTGACTGTACGTAACAGTTAACAGCCGTAAAAGCTAAAAAATAATAATAAATAAATAATGTGTGTAGTTTGTGTAATGGGTTGATCATTTGAAATTAGTTACACTTTAAGATATTTCAATGTTACTGTTTTTCTTTTTCTCCCCACAGGCAGTGTATGGTACACTTTTGTAAAGTCAAACTGGAGAGGGGATCACTCAGATCATCACCAGCCATCCGGCACTAACAAGAAAGACACCTACAGACACGCGACTGGAGGTGAACAGCATGATATAGTCAGGCCTGCACACACACAGATGCAGACACACACACTCACAGAGCACTCTGCAGGTGGGAAGCAGCGTGTTCCAGCCTTAACTTTAACCTGTGTGGCGCTGCGAAAGATACTCACAATGACACAGCCCACCTCCGATGCCTTTGTTTCATTTACTCGGAGCAAAGGGAGCCTGGCGGCAAAGCAAAAGCCTCCCACTTCAATTCAATTAGAGATGCTGATTGTTACCAGTCTTGATTTCAGCAGGAAGCTACTCAACCTTCAGCGAAGTCCAACTTTCACTCTTTAATCCAATCTGGATCTTCCTCCTGCCTTGCTTCTTGTTTGTTCTCACTTAAAGTGTCTATATACAAGTGTGCATTTGTGTGTGTATTAAAGTACACTCCGTTAGTAGAGCAGCACTGGCCAGCCAAGTCTTCGCTCCCCTCCCCAATGATTAATATGCAGGCTTATGGTGAAGCTGCAGGGACAAGGAGGAGGTCAAGACTGGAGATTTTTCTGTGGTTTAATTAGTGCATTCCTGGCAAATTCTCCATCTATAATTATGGCCAGGGTTCTTTCTGACCTTTCTGGTATTTTCTGCATGTTTGGCTTTTATCTGATCATGTTTTATTCAGGATCTTTGTTGTGTTCTATTCAGCCTGTCTCACACTCAAAAAAACATTTTACAGGTTGAGCAAACAGTACTTCTATCCTTTATGATTTCCCTTTGATTCTTTTTCTCTCCCCACTCTCTGAAATTACAAGGTTGCACCACGAAGTGATGGGGCCAATGTGGCACTGGGTCTGAGAAGCTTGTCCAGAGGGCTGGCATATTTATAAACGTGTCATTCTGTTTGCTTTCATAAAATTCTACGTTGCACAAAAAAAAACCATTCTAACAACATGTGAATATTTCTGCCAATGTCCCCACCAGCCACCCAATGGATATAAAAGAAACTGTATTTTCCTCTGAAGTGTCTTTTTGACATCTGTGAGGAGGAGAGGAAGAGTGAGTAAAATGTATATTTCAGCTTGAAAAGGATAGAAAAAACGATGGGGGAAAAAATCAAGCTGCTGAGTTAAGAGCGTGCACATCAGTAATCTTAATAACAAGCATAACACCGGCTTACTGGGAGATTAAATTATGTCAAACTAGGATCTGTATGTTGGAAACCTTTCCACATGTGAGTAGCATGTCTTCATTCTCAGTTATCAAAATGCACAGCCAAGAAAAATGAAGCATCTCAAGATGGAGATGTGGTGCACAAGCCTGTCACGCTCTATAGGCCTACTTCCTAAGCTGTGTTGCACAGATGTAGCCTGCACAAACTAAAGACATGATAAAGAGTCATAAGATGAGTGTCTATGCATGCACATAGGAACACATGCATACACACAAACACAACGCTGCACGTATAAGAGCAGAGGCAGCGCTGGGGGGATTTGGGCTGCCAGGGCCCCTGTGGGGAAGCAATGGCTTCCTGTTTGCAAGCCTTTCTTTAGTGAAAATGCTTAAAACGGGCCAAACGAGAGCAGTGCTTATCCAGCAAAATTGCTGCTAGATGGAGCAGAAAGTGCACAAATTTTCTATGACACCCCAGTAATGAGGTTTTATATTGACCCAGGCACAGTGAGTGGAAGGGCTCGCTGCTCCTCTTCTCCTAAACTCAGTCAGCTCTCCTCGCCCTCTATTTGGGGCCCCACTACAACAACCAGTATGGGTTCAGACAGGTAGGAGAGCAAAAACACACACAACTAAACGAGGGGCACTCATCAAGTATTCATAAATCTCCATTATACTGCTGTTTTTTCCTTAAAATGTGAGATGGTAAATTATTTTCTTTCTCTCACAGAAGGAACATATTTTCTTCCTCATAACATCAGAGCTGTTTTGGCATGAAACTGTGCTCTGTTTTTTCACCAGGTCTTATCACAAAAGCAAGCGCAGACAGCAATTTTTGTGGCAATTTATTTGGCAGAGGTGTACATATAAACCTCCCCAACATCATATCAACCCTTTCAAGCATGTTGTGCTTTGCCTCTTTCACTTTGATATAAAATTTTCACTTAGTATAAATTTAAATGCTCACCAAAATCCAACTTTTAATGAGATTAAGGCAGAGTCAGTACTAGGTGTGGGATGTGACGCACGCTATTATGCACAGGTCAAGCTTTGAACACTGCCATAATAATTAGATTGTGGGCCCCTAATCTAAAGCTGGACCAATTATTTGATTGATTGATCTGTCGATTAAAAGAAAATTATTTGCCAACAATGTTGATAATCAATTAAAAGTTTTAATTTTGTCTGTTTCTAAAAATGCCAAACATTCTTTGTTGCTTCTCGAATGTGCAGATTTTACAGCTTTTCCCTGTTTTATATCATTGTAAAATGAATATCTTGGGTTTGGACTGTTGGTCAGAACATACAAGTCACCTTTGGCTCTGGAAAAATAGTGGAGGGCACTTTATGACGTTTCACAGAGCACATGGTTAATCAACAAATCAAGACAATAATTGACAACTCAATCAATAATGTAAATAATTATTAGTTGCAGCCAAATTAATGTGTTAAATCATCTGAGCCAATGCCAGGATGTAAAACAATACACAACCAACTGTGCTTCTCTACACACCCCGTTTTCCCCCATTTTTCCATTTTTAACCACTGACATCACTGGAAGTATATTAGCTTTTCCAAAACAGTTCACATAATACACAATTTTATTAAACTATTTGGATATATTATTACCTTGAAACCGTCACCCTAAAAAGCATGTTTAGAGTTGTTATATTCATATTTGAATTGTGCTATCACGATTGATTCTGCACCTCCAGAGAAAGACTGTTTCTCCTCACAGAAGCCAGCCTGGACGCTCCTCCTCACCCATTAAACTGTCTGCTGGTTTTAATGGAGATGAGAGAAGCTGATGTGATTGGCCATTACTATAGCCTGCACTAACTCCACCTGCTGAAAATGGATTCCTCTACAACCTGCTGATATGTACTGTATTAATGTTCTTTATCTGGCAAATCCTGTTTTAGTTTGCGCTGCACAAGTATTACGTCCGGTAATCAAAATTGTTAAAATTTGTTGGCACCCACATCGGCTTGTGCCAACTCTTAAGAAATTTAAAACATATGTTTTACTCATTTAAAAGATTGAATAGACATAATGTAGTAATGTTGCAATGGATATTTTACAAATATTTCTTCCTCTCATCCAGTATGTGTAACTTTTGGTCACTGGCAAAAGGACTTTTAGACTAAATAACGATCGTGTGAATGAATTGACTATAATTGTTGGCTTTTATACAAAACTGTACAAACAGAAGTGCAGATGCTTTGATAACTGTGCATGCTTTCTGTTTGATCAGAATCTCCCTGAAGACATCTCCCTCCCAGAATCCTAAGTGCCTGAGGCAGTGGCCCATGATGCACAGTTCTATATCCTGGAGCTGGAGCAAGTAAAGGTCAGCGCTGGATGTTTGTGAAAACCAGGGGAGCTGCTGATCTCTGAACAGTTATTGTATTCATACAGTTGCATACGTGTACCATCTAGCACTGTGGCCTAACACTGATATTCAGACCTGAAAGAAAGAAAGGCTAAAAGCAATCTTTATCTATTTGTGGTGCCTGAGATGAAAATAAGGCTGAATATTGGTGTCTTGCGAGTTAAGGCATCGCTCAAAAACAGGCCTGGCATTCTCATTAGCAATATTTTTGTACGTCCATCAGGATAGCATGCATCGAGCTATTTTAAGCAAATGCATCACAAGTGAGATTTTGCAAAGTCTGCACTCCTCTGATGAATTAAAAATGTATGCTTGGATGGAAATAATTTTGGTATACATCATAATTATTACCTTAAAGGGAAATTCATATCATTTCAAGAGAGGGGGGTTATTTGAAAGAATTATCTATCTAAAGGATTTTAATAGTTTAAGAGTTGGATCTGCCTTGTAACCATATAACCACCCTATCTTAGGCCATTTAGCACAGTTTTCTGTATAATCTGTCTGAGGTGCCAAGATTCAGTCTGCGCTTTCTGACAACCATAAGCCTCAAAGGCCACTCATAGTGCATTAAGAATGTTTTCTTTTTGACACACATCAAAATGTGACCTTTAAATGATTCTTGTTATCAAGGAAGCTGAACAAGAAAATCGATAGAATGCCGCTGGAGAGGAGGGATTAATGCAGGGCAAATTGATCATTCCATTTCATTTTCATCTTGATTTGATGTGCCAGCCATACACACCTAATCTGACCACAAACTGCTTTTAACACTTCACAGGAGAATCCTTTGAGCAGAAAAATACAACAAGCTTCTCAGTTACAAAAAATGATAGGGCAGGAGCATGAGCCTTTACTGACAGTTAACCTTAATAATAAAGAGCCTGTTTTTTCCTTTTCTTTTCATCACTTCTCTGTGCTTTTTATAGTGTGCCTTAGTGCTGTTGCTTCTTTTCACTACAGGGAATACGCGATGGCAAAGCTCATTGTCTATTTCACACAGTTTATGGGTCCATCAAACTGCAAAAACAAATACATTAATCATCAGAACACATTGATAGATCATTAATTATTGTACCTCACTGTTGATGTCACACGTTGTTGAATCCTTTCATGGATAATCAGAGCACTTTGGCGGAACTTTATTAAACAAGCTGTTCATTTACAAAGCCATGTCTGGACGCGCAGGCACCGAGTCAGAGAGATAAAAGACAATATTTTCTTTTAAAGAATCTTTCAGTAAACATTAAAAGGAATATCTTCCATGGAGGAATTGCACTACATTCCCGTGCCGCTTCCCATACACGGCTGAGATTGGGTGCGTATTACAGCTGAAATGCCAGAGCTCGACAGATAACTGCGATAACAAAGATAGCAAATCTGGGAAATGAAAAATGGCACTTCTCTTCTACAAGGAGATACATCAGTGTTTATTAAATCAATGCCAGACAGAGGAATCTGAAGGTAAAATAATGAACCACTTATAAATGATCTTTGCTTCGCTGGGCCTTACCTGATCAGGGTGTTCAGGGACCACCAATGCGAGGCATATTAGGAGAGGTCTATTAATCCTAGTGCTTCTCATAGCTGACTATAAAATGCGTGAGTCCTCTGTGACTTACTAGGCACATCCTTTTTAATTTTTCAATGTGAAAAAAAGCCAGCCACACAGCTCTCATTGATTGGGTGTGAAAGTTTGGGTTGTCTGTGTATTTCTGCTGTAACAGTGTGGATATTTCATTATGGTGCTCTGGGACACACATTACGCAGCTCTGCTACCTTTCTCACAGCATCCATGGCAACTAGGGAGGCTGCTCTCCCCGCAGAAATGTGCTTTTAATTGAGTGACATCTAATCAGGCAGTGAAATACAGCAGTAGAGTTAACAAAACAGGTCAACGAGGGACAAGGACTACCAGCTGCAGTCGCCGTCACAGCACAGCGATTAGTGTTGGTGTTGACCAGCCTATATTAGTCTGGTTTTAATGAACAAAATTACAGGGTTGGAGGTATCCCTACAAGATTCATGGGTGAATGTGTGATTGGATATGATGAGCCCTTCTTAAGACTACACCAGCTTGGGGAGGAGGTATGTCTTTGATGTGCTGAAATTACTGGAGCTGAGAGGTCTCACAAGCTATGCCTTAACACATATTAAACAGGCTGGAAAGGAAATTTTTCACAGTCATCCGGTTTTTTTTTTTCTTTAGCTTGTTGCATGGTGTGCCAGGCTCGGCTGTCTGCTATTTTCTTCCTCAAACATGGCTTGTGGTTTTAACTGAAATAGCATTTCTTCCTCATTATCAGATGTTGAATCAGTGCACAGGGGGACACCATCAATTCCCCTCTACCTAAAATCGTCTGCGCTGACAGCACTCTGTAGTGACACACATACGTAGATAGAGGGGGTAAAGGCACAGACTCAGTAAATCTTCTCCCTGCGCTTTGGGGAATCATTGCAATTCATGATCTTTTCTCAGTATGCTAACAATAATCTTCTGCTCGCTCTGTCTCCCACATCACCGGGCATAGCAAACACTTGTCTTCACTGAGTCTCAGGGAGCATCAGCTTCTCCTCACCATGCAAATTTCAAGGCCATGTCGCTCTTTGTATTACAGCTATGTCCTCAACCTTTTCCAGTCACTACCTTTCATACAGCTGGCTAATGAATCCAGTGCTCATAAGTGGCAAGCTTGACACATACCTTCATTCTCATAGAGGTTTTTACTTTGATGCAACCTTGAGCTGCAAACAACTGGAAAATGGACTTTTACCCTCTCTTGCTATAGATTACGATAATTCCCTAAGACACATTTTAAGGCTCTCTAAATGTCTCGACTAAACAAATGCCCCACTCCAGGAGCAACTCTGCCCTCACTACGAGAAAAAGTACAAGATGCTTTTGTGAAGAAGGGTATAACAAATGTTTCTGCAGTAAAATCTGCAGGATAAATAAAATGCAACCCAAGTGAAATTTGTCCGTGTTTGTATATTCCACTATGTGCAGAACTGCAAAGTGAGCTCTTAATTGGAAGCAGCTCAGATGGATGCTACTAAGGGCGGAGATTCAGCCCTTAGTTCATGCTTAAGAAGCAACTGAACTGTGTCATATGAATTTGATCTGATCACAGCGGTGAACTTACATTTCAAAGAGGCTTCTTGTTATTACGGCTAGTGGTTTGTTTCGTATATCTTTGACTGGCCAGCTTATCTGTTTTTAAAAATGAAACAACTTGGTTAGGTTTGAGGTTTGCTACATATTGATATTGATATCACAGCAAATTCCTTGTATGCAAAAACGTACTTGGCAATAAACCCGATTCTGATGTCATATGTTTCGTGTATTTTATTATGTTTTATGTATCTTATGTACGAGTCTGCGTGCATTCTAATTTCCCTTTGGGCACAATTAAATTAAAGTTGAAGCTGAAGTTAACATTAAGACAACAGATGGTTCTGATATACTATATTTTCACCACACCACTAAAAGATGTGCTGAATATGTACCAGTGAAGACAAATAAAGACATAACCATACGCTCAGGTCTATGAATTAATTTCTGACATTTTAAGTGCTCTTTGTAATTGTGTTTTGTTTCGCATATGCCATACATTTGGGTGTAAACATGTTACAAAGACCTGTTTTGATTGCAACATAAAAATACAAAACTATTGTGCAATTTATACTGTATCTTCATATTTCTTCATTAATATTAGGACAATAATCTGGTGACTCATTTGTGATTGCAATCACATTTTAAAATGTTTCTAAGGCGATGTGTCTTATCGCGCTGATGGCATTATAGAACCATTTCGTCAGCCTCACCTCCAGCATGAAGCTTTGATGGTGTCAAGTGGGAGACGACAACCAATTAAAAGAAAATCAGTCAAACAACTGGGGGTCAGATCTCAAGATGCTCCCAATCACTCATAATTTCCTGTTGTTGTGCTGCATTTTCACTGCTCCTGATTGGAGTCTGATAAGTCACTGCGTACAATGGTCAGTACGTCTGGATATGGAACTGTGTCTCATTAAAAACAAATCCAAATGAAGTCTACACCAACAAACACTCTACTCACCCATCTTATTTCTGAATAAATGTTGGTGGCCCTCAATACTTGACCATTTTACCTTAAACAAACAAGGGCATGGGTAAGAAGAGGTGCTGCACCTTTAATAATACCCGTGCCCACAATATTGCACAGGGTGGTAGCTCTCTGCTTGTTTTTAAGAATGCAAAGGGTGGGAGATGATAGGAATGGCATGCGTGGGGTCTGGCAGGACAAGGCAGTAGTCCTGATAGTGTTTCTGTGCACGTCCTCCTCTGTTAGTCATTACTGTGTGCAGACGAGGGGTGATGTTTACTCTGCTGAGACAAGCAAGTCTACTGCTCTGGGTTGCAACCTTGTGACTTCCTTCTCCCTCCTGCTGCCAGTTCTCCTAACGTCTAGCCCTGGCCCTGCCACTCCATGGGCTCACCGGCCTATTGCTGCTGCTAAATGCCTACCGTCCTCCAGGACCAGGTTTTTGGAATAAATCCGGCAAAAAATGGATGATGCATATATATGCGTATAGTCTGCCTGGTGGGTGTTGGGTTGATATTTCAGGAAATAATAGCATAATATACACAAGGGATGTAATACTGCAATACATTGCTGTGCCATATTTCCTCCCTCTGTCTTAAGTTTCCTTGTGTTGTCACTTTCAAACATTACCTCCACCCACACACACACGAGAAAAAAGAGAGAGGAAGCGAGAGATGGTGACAGAGACTTACTGCAGTACACAATGTATGAAATAGGGAGTTGTAATCCTTGGTAATAGATAGAAAAAAAAAAATCAATGAAAATATGGTTGAATGGTTTATCATATAAAGATGATGAAGAACAAATGAGAGAATATAAAAAAGAAATTAAAGATGTTAGCAAACACAATTGACAATTTATTTGTGTAACACTAATGGCTCAAGGACAGTGGAAGTAACAGAGCAAAGAAAGAGACAAGTGTGAAATAAAAAAGGACACAAATAAATTAAGAGAATGCAACAGATATAATGTTACAGGCTGAAACAATTATAACAGTTAAGAAAAAGGAAAGAAAATAAGGCGAGGAGACAGAAGCAAGTCGACAGTTATGATAGATAATGACAATGATTATGACAGATAATGGCAAAAGGGTAAAATCAATCATAATGCACCAAATAAAAAATGAAATGATTACCAAGCTTATGCAGGAGGTCAGGGGTCAGAGGTCAAGTTCAATATAAACACGGAAGCCATTATGGCGTCTGCATGGATGTCTCTGGAAGAAATAAACAAGGAGTTGATGTAAGTACACTTCAGTGTAAGTGCTGTTTAAGTCCTACATCTACTTGACAATATGTAGCACTCAAACATTAATGTGACACAATGCTGTAGTAAGCACTGATTCACAGCAGTGCACAAACCAGACAAGCTCAGTTTCCTTAAGTGGTGGTGGGCTATTTCAGGCTTTAGTGAATCACAGACACACTTATTCCAGCCCTTTAAAACAATAGAAGGCATCTTTTTTATCATCCTGTAACAGCGTCGAGACCATAAATTAAGCGTCTGATCATTTCAAAACCTCTCAGCAAAATTAGGTAGACTAAGCAAGACACCAATGCAATGCTCACACATCACTCATGCTTTATGTTTCATACTTTCATGCCCGCCCCAACTCCTGCGCTTACACACAAAGCAAATTCTAAGCTTACACACAAGTAAGACAAACAGTGTGTTTGATTTTTTGTTCAACAACAACAAAAAAAGAATCCTATAGTAGCCTAGAAAACAGTCTGTGAGGCTCCAGTACACCGAAGACAACAAAGGCATTACTCTTTGCCAAATAAAGAAAAACTACACAAATGGCTGTGCAGTCGAAGCAGAAAGTATTCATCTATTTAAGCTTCACATAAATGCTTCACTTTTATTTATTTGATATTGTTTGTGTGAAGTGGATAAGAAATACACCAAATAAAAAATATTCTTTCTGTTATTATTTAAATGTGCTGCTCTGGGGTTTTTCAACATATTGTGCTCGAACAAAATCTTCAGTATTTCTCCAGTTTTCCTCTCACAACCATGTTCACATGATTCACGTGCGTGTATTGGTGACCAAAGGCTCAGCAACACTGCACCTCCACACGTAGCATGTAGTGTATGCTTTTACCTAGGGGATAGAAAGACAATCCAGGTCCTGACATTTTGAGAGGAAGATACTGTCCATGGCCAATTAATGCCAGCATGCAAAAGATGTAATAACGCAGAACTGCAAATTTTACAGTGGAGTCCAATAAAACACCCACTAAAACACCATCTCATCTTTAGTATAATAGGCTGATGACTCATTTTTTAATTGAAGTCCAAGAAACTCTACTTCTCAACTATTAAAACCTAAACTTAAAGATCCACTAAGGAGCATCTAAGGGGCCAGATGTCACATTCATTTGGAAAAAAAAGACACAATATAAATGGTTTTACAAAGAAGAAGCATGTTGCCAGGCCCTCGACCCAGCCTGAGCATGAAATCCAAATAGCATTAGATGTAAGACAACACTCAGTACACATTAGGCCCTAAGGCAACATATCAGCATTGAAACAAGAAGGGAAGTACCTTTCAAAACAACCCTGGGTTTTATTAGTGTCTAGCACTTCAAGAAGATCATGCACAAACTCTCAAATAAATGCATTTTGAGATTTTTCTGCAGTGCTATGAAATATAGAAAAAAAGCCCAAGGGTTGGGGAAACACTTCGGAAAGGCTTCTGCATCTGTGTGTGATTAGTTCCACTACCTAAGATAAAGCATGCAGAGCAAATGTAACCTCATCATAATCTATGTGTCACAAAGGCATGGAAAAAATCAACCAGAAAACAACAACAACTGCTGTACGGTATAGCCTACCAGTGTGACAGTGCCTAGCGTAAACCATAGTCCTGCCAGCGTTCTCCACCCATCATTAATTGTCTGATCATTGTGGAACAGAAAACAGCACGGGTTTGAGCAGACGGGAGATCTCCCAGGTATTAGCTGCTAATTGCTGTCAACCAAACAAGCAGCACTTTCTAGAGAAAACAATCTATATTAATTCTTCCTATTCTCCCCTGCAGAATGCGCATTGGAACTTCTTGGGCGCACAAGATAAATGCTTACACCATAATTACAACTAATTGTGCAAATAATTGCAAAGTTCTTGTGCCACCTATACCCACAATAAAATAAAAGCAATCTATGTAGCTCTTGGCTGTGAAATTGAAACAGTCCTATTTCTCTAGTCTCTGTCTTCTACTCATTCATTATCTACCATTTGTATCTGCGCTGTGGTAAAAGTCAGATTTTGCAAAAGCGAGGGGAAGGGAGATGGAAGGAGGCTGATGACAGGGATTCATGGATGCTCTGAATGCAGACATGCTGTTCCACCGTCTCGCCTCTCCCAACAAAACATTTGAAAGGCTTCAAAGCCCAAAGCTTTACGCCTTGGAATACGTCTTTTGATCATATCCAAGTCTCCTCTTTTTAAAGGATGAAAAAAAGAAACAAACAAAACATCACCTGTAAATCAAGATAGCCTTTTGCAGAAGGTTTTTGCACCTAATCCCTTTCATTTCAGGTCAGTAAAATATTAGTGCTTTCTCACTGCTCTGATGGTCAAAGCACATTTCAAAGATTCTGTGTGCCTCTCCAGCAGAGGGAAGAAGAGAGAGAGACAGACTGGGCAGTGGGGAGCTCAGGCAATCCCCCATCTATTACAGGCGAACCAATCATCAAAGACAAATTACAGTACACTTCACTGGGATATGCTAATTCCAAATTAGATGCAAGTCATCAAAAGATCAGTATTGCAATATTTTGCATCTACAAATTGAAAATGTCTGCTTTCAGAGCAGGTTTTAATACCTATACAGGATGAAGAAAAAAAAACATGAACCCAATCCAGGCCAAAAGCATGCATGTACATTAAAACCAATATCAATGGAGTATTGTACTTTTTGCACAGTTTATCACATTTGTGGATGAAAATAGACGTAGTACATTTGTCATGAAAGAACATGAGGCGATCATTATCAATAAAAAATAAAAACACCACAGTGCTGGGAATGGGCCACAGCACATGTGAAGACCCAGTCACACGTGTCTGTGGAACGGTGGAGCTGTGCTTCCTAAAATTGTATTTTACCTCTATTTTGTGATTAGATGGTGCCAACATTCACTGTCATCTGTAAATTAAACTGTGACACATTTTTTATCATTAGCTGTGAGTTAGTTTCTGTTTTGTCAAAGCAAAAGACAGAGAGAGAGCGGATGAGAAAGCAAAAGAGAAAGACATTTTTTTTTTAAATTGTACATTGTAGAGACATTATCTAAAACAAACTTTAACTCCATACCTTCACTTAAGTATATTTTTAATCTCTTTTTTGTGTTCTTTGTAAAGCCAGAGAGGCATAAATGTCTCCCCTTTTGTTTGTGTTGGTTTGTGCTCAGTGCACTCAGTGTGCATAGCAGGGGCTCAATTTCTGCTTTGGACCTCAGTTTTATAGGAGGCTATAAAGAGCTGGGTTAGTATGTCCTTTTTCTTCTTTTCTAAGTTAAAGTGGTTTGTTTCCAATGGACATTTAAGTTTGGGTAAATAAACCTGCAAATTTGCACTGAGGTCTCTTGTGTGACTTACTCGATCCCCAACAATGTTCCAGTTAAATTCAGATTATAATTACATTGTTGTGGTGGGATTGATTGTTGTACAAAACATATTGCTGCAACCATTGTAGTTAGAAATAGCTATTTATATGAATATAATCTTGATAATTCTTAACATGGGAATTTTTTTTAGCACATTGTACTTTCTGTAATCTATTCTTGTATTAGTCTGTCATGTAAACAATATTTGTAATGACTATTTTTCTATACTCTATCTGCACAATCTTACCCACTTGAGAAAAAACAAATCATAAGAACATCTAAATTTAGTCACTCTGCAAAACAGCATCTCTCAGTTCCTTTAGTTCTGCAAAGTGTTGATTATGTATCAAGCATCTAACACCAGATATTATAGTTCATTTATATAATGCAATTTCTGTTGAAATCGCGGCGATGACTCATTTTGTGTTTTGTTAAAGGTATGAGTTTGCTTGGTGATCTTTATTCAGTGTAGCCCGGACATTATTAATATGCTGCTGATTTGTAGAATAGTGATGTCAATAGGCGACGTTGATTGCATCTTTAGCACATCAATTGCAACATCAACAGTGCAATAAAAATGAACATACCGATAAAGGTTCCCTCTCTACACAACTGTTTGAGGCAGACAGCAACCTGAAGCTGTAGGCAGCTCTGTACGGTGTTCTCACACAATGTCCTCAGCTCGGCGTCCTCAGTCACTGCACATGGCCCCACATATAGCCCAGCGTAAAACCACAAATTGGTCTTTTTACACCTTGTCTTTTGTAGGGGATTAAACAAATGAGGCGCTGGTAGGCAGATGTTACCTGCAGCCAGAGCTAGGCTAGCAGTTTCCCCCTGTTCCAGTATTTATACTAAGCTAAGCTAACCATTTACAGGCTGTAGCTTCATATTTAGCCTATAGACACAAGAGCGGTATCAATTTTCTCATATTACTCTCGGCAAGAAAGATAATGAGTATATATCCCAACATGTCAAACTATTCCTTTAGAGCTGATTTTAACAGACAATCCAAAAGTAGAAAATGCACAGTCTATTTTTTCTGCTTAAATTCTGACAAAAGGATCAAATCAAAATATGCTTCAAGAGCAATGTAATGTAGGACTTCAGAATGTACATTTTTAAATGAAAAGATATTGATTTGAGAAGCTACCTCCTCTGATCGGTATGGATACCACTGTCTTCCATCATTGTTGTGCCGAGGTTTCCACCGTTGATTTGAGGAGGAAGACTGCCAAAATGCAGTTAGTTTAAACAATAGAAACACAGACAAACAATTACCCAGGCTTGAGGGAGTCAGACTAAAGAGCTGGTCAATATTTCTGTGCAACATATGCATCAAAATGGCTGGGTCAGCTCCAGCATCTTGCTGCTCACTCTGTTCACTCCCTTCTAAGTGCCTCTTCTCCCAATCTACGTCCAAGGGGAGTACAATTGCCACATCACTGAGGTGTGAATACGTTGATGAATTTACCCTTTATGTTTGACACTTGATATGTAAAAGCACGGCTTATGTTCAGAAGCAATGAGCAGTGCTTTGACAGTGTCAATATTTCTCTACAACATGCAGAGTAGGCATATAGACTAATGACAGACCAAGTACGTATATCAGCAAATGAGAGCATAACAGGAGCAGAGGACTGTGGGGAATTAATAGCTCCAGCAACAAATGACCTGACAGGACAACTGCAAACACACAGACAGACAAAAAAGGCTTTTAAACATACATACACATTCACATAAACACACTCTCGTACACAAAACAGAAGGGTCAATGTTTCCTTAACAAAAACAACAGAGGATGTTAAAATACCCACAGTAATGTCACTAGTGGTAACATGTGACATTGAAACAAAACAACATTTGAAAATATCCATGTTGCTGTGTTTCAAAGGCTCCTCTATTAACAGTGTCTTATTGTGGAATAGAAACCAAACTCCTATGTGACTTTCACCCATGGCGGCTTACTTTATTTAAGGAATTTGTGGTCAGGTAAACAGATTTTTATTTCTTCAGTTCTTCAATAGAAAAATCCCTCACTGACGCCTCATTTGATGCCCCCCCCGACACCCTCCACCTCTCAGTTCTCATACTCCCACACCCCCATCCTCCAGCATAAGGCTTATCATGAAAGCACAACAAGGATATATTGTCAAGAATTCTTTTAGGTAGTCCTGATTGAAGAGGCTGACTTTTATTCTCTCAAGTACACCCTTCCTCTTTTCCCTCTGCCATGGTACACAAGGGTACCATTATGGTGGCTGTGGACTTCATCCATTCATCATTCTTCTCACCTATGAAGCAAAACACACATATATCAACTACAGCTGCCCTCCCTCTTCCCTAAATCACGCTTTGTTCTGCTGTGTGTAAAGGAAACTGCCTCAGCTTTGGACATCAACACCCACTGAGCCAAAAGAGAGGGATGCAAGAGGAGAGTTTCAGCAGTTGCACTGCACAGCATGAATTTGAAAATGAAAGAAAAGCAAACAAAAAGCAATATTATTAAAATTTAAATATGTTTAACAAATTATATCATCCCTGTTAATAAATTTGGTGTTGAATCTATATATCTTTTAATCTAAAATTAGTTGGATAAAAGGTACATGTTAGTTTAGATTTAGAGTATCTGTGCAACACATGACAACATATAACATAAAATGTTAAAAAAATATATATGTGTCTAAAGTGGTAAAAATGCGTTTCAGTTTTTTTTCCACCATTTTTTTTTCTGCTGTGATAGAAAGTTTCATTAGGAAAGAAGGCAATTCCCTCAATCCAGGTCGTTAATGATTGTCTTCATGTAGATATTATCACTAGTGAGCCTATCCAAACAGTCTTCTGCTGGTTAAAGCTCTGTCGTGTCCTCTACGGCTTTTCACAGGGTTTTAGTGTGCTCGCTCTTTGACAGTTCGAAGGTGATATCATTCATTATAAAAAATGGAGACAATTACAGTGAAAATCACAGGCCACACACTCCACGCAACGTCTGAAAAGGGGCATTAAAAATAAATATCACTATCCTCTGAGCAGTATAATAACACAAATACATTTCTTTAAATGGTCTATTGTTGGTATTTGTTAACTATAGAGAGTCAGTACGCAAGCTAGGAATGCAAGTAATGAGACAAGTTTGTTACTAGGTTGTTAAGAGTTAAGTTACTTGCACATGAATGCTAATGAGAAGTACATTGCCAGCCTCTCATTTACCTACTGTGAGTAACAGGTAGTTTGGGGAGAATGTAAGGTTTGGGGAGAATGTTGTATTACTCTTGTAGTGATTACATCTACCAAAACCAACATTGACAGAAGGAAGAATATTTGGCAACATTTCTAGGTTTACTGCCAATTTAGCATTAAAATCTTCAATATTACAAAATTCAACTTTACTCACATATCTCCAAGGTTGGTTTGTTTCCTAATAAATCTAAAAACATGATGCCTCCAAAACAGTGTAGTAGCATAGCAAGAAAATATGTTAAATTCAACTGAGACTGCAAAAATATTTATGCATCAGTACAAGGCTGCTTTGGATTTACCTCAGCTGGACACCTTGTCCAAGTAGATGGCACATGACTGGTTTGCATACTGTGTGTAGGAGAGTTAATTGTGGTGGGATTATTTGCCATTTATTCATTACACAAGCAATTTCCCTTGCATTATTCATCTTCCAACAGGATCCAAGGCATGTTTTAATCATACTGAATGCAGATTGACAGTGCTGTGTCACCACTACTTGCAACTGAAAAGCAGGATGCCAGCCCATCTTTGTTCAGTGTCACAAATGTTAAAAATTGGACAGATTTAAAAAGTGTCAATGTCCAAATATCACTGGCATTTTAATGAAAATACGATGTTTTCATGTTTTTTTCATACATTTGTTTATAATGGGGTTGCACAATGCCAGCAGAATGGGCCACCTAGCTTCATGTTAAACTGCTTTAATTTTGCTATGATACATTCATGCAACACGGTAGGTGGGATTTGTCCTTTAATCTCTAAGGAGTAGGACAGGGTGAGGATCAGAAAGGAGAGAGAAGATATCCTCTCCAAGACAGAGACCCATGCCATGGCACTCCTGTCCTGTACTGAAGCTGTCACTATTGGTGTCTGGGGCCATGAGGCAGGCAATTTTAGCGTTGTGGTGTGAATCGATACCCAATCACATCACGTTCGCAGGCAGCATATCAACCTGAAGAGGCCGTAGCGCAATTTACAGCATATTGTTTTTGGCCCTGGGAGCAAACAGGCAGTAGGAGCAATAGAAGCATCATGGCAGAGCAAGACAAGGCCTTGTCATGGCCATAACGGCCTTATCTCTGGTCACAGAAGTACTCATATTAAACACTAGAGCCAAAGAGGGCTCAGAAACATACAGAGTGCATGATGCAACTGCTGTTTAATTTCAACTGTGGAATCCTATTTGGTGGCTTTACTTTAATGCAGGAATTCTTATCTTAACAAATACTACTTAAAGTACATCTGTCAACGAGGCCAATTTCAAATACTGTATATTTACTGCATATAATGGTAGTACTTGTATTTGTGGGTTGTTTTTTTTTAATCTATCCATCCAAGTAACAAGTTTTCAAAACACTGAATAAAGCAAATATGCTACAAAAAATATATATACTTAAATAAGATTAAACAATGCTTCATAAATATTGTTTACCTGTAAATTATATGTATATACTGGTTATATATGATATTTACATATGGTTATCAACTAATGTCTAGATATCTAACAGGAGTGTGTGAGTGTGCCAGCCAGGAGAAAAGGAACAGGTGGGATTTCAAGAATCAAACTCCAGGGGGTGTGACAGACTCATCATTCTGAATAAAAACATAATGTTTGTTTGTCTCTAACTTGCATCTTGTCACGCCAACAAGTGGTTTCGATACACACCTGCAATCATTACCTTCACACAGCAGGGTTGCCACAGTGGAACACACTGCCATGCTGTGAGCATGGTGTGTTGCATGGATTAGAGTAGAGAGCCACAAGGTATTCTCCAGGAAAACAAAAGCTAAATGCGCATAGACTAGACTAATCACACAAAATACTTTATCTCCTACATGTACATAGTGTGTGACAGTCTTCAAATGCAAACTGCATTGAAAGTGATAATGAGACTAAGAGTACTGAAAAGCAAATCTAAAGTTATAATCAAGCTGACAAACTAATAACAAGTAATTAGTTACACAGCTGTTGTCCCTTTTTTCATTATACAGAAAAAACAATAAACTCAATATAGGTATTTTTCTCCATATAGGATTACTGTGTACATTTAGAACAGGAGAATCCAATGTGGAAAATAATGTCGTGGATAATACACACTGCAGGTCTGGTTTCCTTATAGTTCATGTTACACTGAGAGAAGGTGTTAAGGTGACTTTTGTCAGTGTGGGTACTTGAGTGGCTTACATGGAAGTGGTCCACTGTTCTTTAGTGTTCAATCACTAATCTGATCTGTACGGCACAACAGGAAACGGGGCCATTATAGGTAAAAATGAAAGACATATCACTACTGTTTGACTGATGTGGCTATTCCCCAGGGAGAATAAGCCACTACTTCACTTTCAACAACTGCAGCTGACACAATACGATGTCCCTGAGATGGTTGTTATGGCTACGTAATTCTCTTAAAATGATGCTTTTATTCAGTGCAAAACCAACTGAAGCAAGTCAAGGGCAAATCTGCTAAAGCATTTTCCTTCACAGCTCAGACAAATATCAGCTTTAAACGTGCTCTCTTTCTTCTCTTTTAAAATGCAGTCGTGATGAAGGTGTACAGCATTTGGTTGGAGATTTATTATTCAGTGTGAATTCATCTATCCCAGTTTTATAATTTCTCTATTTGATTGAGAGCTGCAACTAATCATTACTGTCATCATCAACTGATCTGCCAATTATTTTTTCAATTCATCAATTTCAAATAGCTTGTTTTGTCTGAAAAACAGTCCGAAACTGAAAAATGTTGAATATACTCTCATATTAGACAAACACATTCAAGAAGCTGAAACCACAATGGATGTTTTGCTTGGAAAATGATATCAAAATATTAATCAATAATGAAAAGTGCTGCTGATTAATTTTTAGCTAATTGACTAGTTGATTAATCGATCATTTCAGCTCTATCTGTATTGCATTTCAGAGTGATTCAAAGATGGACTTAAAAGTGGGCACAAGGACAAATCCTGGTAAATCCTCGTCTTTTGTTCGACATTTATTGAATTGACACTTCCTCTTGCACTGTGGTGCCTGTCACTGCTGACGCCCACTGTTGGCCCGGGGAGGATGCAGACAAAAACATGTCTCTGCCAATACACATGGAGTCACGCCAGTCACTTCTTTTCACCCCCAACAAGGAAGGCAGGAATCACACATTTGGAGGTTCACTCTGTCTATCAACACAAGATCCCAAACCACTTCACACAGCGCAACCAGTAGGAGTCACTAACGTAGCAACAAAGACATGACTGCAAGTGCAAACGCTGCTAATTGTCTTCGCATGTGGCACTTTAATCCAGGGCTCTGTGGTGGTGAGCAAGTGCTTTTATCCCTGTGCCCCTGAATAGCTTTAATTTTTGACATCAAAGTAGCAATATAATAGATGTTAAATTCACTACAACCTTTTACTACACCTCTCTTGCCACATTTCGCACACACAGGTTCACAGGACTAAAATATTTCAGGATTCATTACAATAAAAGGAAGCTGTTACTTTGATATCAAATGAGGGCACGTGAGAAAAAAGCTGAACTATGTATGGGTGACTAAAAGACCTCTGTCCTGAAACAAAGCTTTACCATGTAATAAAATTAAAGCACTATCACTGTAAGTCTTTGAAGGTTCCCAGTCATCCAGGTCATGGTATGCAACCAAGTCCAGTCGCCTTTGATTCAACTCTTATTTGAACACTATCACAATATCATATTCAAGACGGCATTAACAACCTCTCATAGAAAAATGGCACCAGAACAGCAATGCATGCTTTCGCTTTTATTCATTCCAATTGGAAAGACTGGCAAATTTGACCATGTTTTGTTACTTTTTTATTTTCATTGTTTTTGTATTATAATAATTATTTTATTTTTAAGTCTTTTAAGTCACAAGTCTATGAAATGGCACAGCACCCACACTTTATCAAAATGCATTAAAATTACATATAAAATGCGGAAAAGTGCTTCATTTCTCCTCTTTACAAGACTGTTATTCGATAGCAGGAATCTTACAAAGGTGTGTGTGCATGTTAGTTCTGGGAAGAACGGATCAGTGGCTGAATTCTGACATTTTCATTCTTAGATAAAAACACCTAATACCTTTACACTGATTAAAAGCTGTCAGCCCTCTATTTGAATTGCAATTAATATATTATGTACACTAGTGCACATTGTACGTGACGGGCAAGGACAAATCGCTCGTAAATGCTTCCAGTATTACAGGATTTCCACAAACGGCCCCCCTTTATCACCATTTCACAGAACATCCCTCATTTACCATTACAGATGTTCTCCACACAGTGATCAGTGTTCATATAAGACATAGAAATGTGAATTTTCATCATATCCTCACGCAGAGCATATTAATCAGCAGTGCATCCCCCTTGCCAACCAGACCTCATCCATATTCCTGCAGGCTTATTGCAAGGGGAGCCAGTGGTGATAAAGCAGGATCGATATGCAGAGCTGGTAAAAACACAGCAAGTACAACAGCATGGCACAAAGGCAATGACTAGAGAGGACAGGAGAGTGAGGGACAGATGCCTGGTAAGCCAAGTTTAAAAATCATCATTTACAGCATGTTAAAAAGAGGGGGAAAAGCTAGGCTTCCTCATCTTCTGTTATAGTCTAAGTAAGCATGAAATGTACATATGACACACTGTAAGCTAAGGGAAGGTATAGATACTTTTCTATTCATAGTGTAGCATGTTTGCTCAATTTTTTATCAGCTGTTTTGGAGGTACAAATACCTGTATTCATTTTCAAGGAAGCTATAAAGGTAGGAAGAAAAACCTCACTATTTTACATGCCAGAAATGCTGGAAAATACAGCAACAGTAAGTTAACTCTTGAGGTACTGTAGATTTCTTTATATATATATATATATATATATATATCAACACAGAGCAAAAACTGTGATGCAGTTCATAGGTGCAAAGATTTTTTTGACTGCTACAGTCTAGCCGTACTATAACTTGGGACACACCGCTTTTAAACCTTTTTGACAGGTAAACCGGGGAAGGCATCAAAGATTTTCTCTCTTTGGCATATCTCAAAACTGCCACAGAGAATTGAGTGACAACTTTATTTCTCATCTGTTACATAAATCAAGGAAATACTGTGAAAGTCAGCTCTACAAACTAAGAAATTCCCTGTGCTTTCTAAGCTTCGAAGGATTTCTTTAACAAAGTTTCACACAGGAGCGAGAGAAAAAGTAATTTCTTTGACAGGCAGACATTATGTGATAGAGGAGAGTTTTCACTGCATTAAAGAATGGGGCTCCAAACAACAAAGAGAAGGTAGCTGTTTAAAAGGCCAATTTTCCAGTCCACATTGTCATTGTCACACTCTTAACTCCAAAGGCAGACATGCACTCTGGCATCAAAGGCCATTGATTTTCTAATCAAGAGCAAATGATGATTAAGGCATATCTGCCCCCTTATCTTTCCGTTTAAAATCCTCCTTTCTGGATTCAATTTGACATTGGCTGGTTTGCTGCTGAGGGGAATCAGGACAGTCAAAGACAGAGACACCTTGTAGAAACAACGGGTGGTGTCATGAATGATTAGTGGAGGAGAAAATGATCATCCAACCTCCCTCTCCCTGGGTCAGCGAAAGGCTTGCACTGTTGCCATGCCTTTTTATCAATAGGCATGGAAGCTGATAATGTTAATCGACAACCTTCTCATTCGACATATATTAAACTGAAAGTTTGTTAGTGCCAGAGGCATGAGGCGCTGCTATTCCTCTTCCCTGACTTGCAGCAGCTTTACAAAAATGTAAACATGGAGCAAAGCTAGTTCACCCACTAGTGCTGCACAGCCTCCCACCTCAATACTCTCTTAAATTCCCAAGCTGGGTAGCAATAAACAATGTTAAAAAGGTTGGGCAATGAAACCCCCATCTCTTTTACCTTGATAACATTAACAAGTAATACCACAAAGCAGAGCTGACTCACCCTTAGGGTGCACATGCTCATTTCTTAGCAGACTTCAATTATCCCAACTTTCTCCCCTGGTTGGTCTTCCTATGTATATGTTTAGCCTTTGTGATACACCTGCCTGAGGATGAGGGATTAACTTCCACCCCTCTCTCTAAGCTTGGTTTGGACTTTAGGTTTAACTGTCCTTCAGGACCAGCCTGAAGCTCAGCTTAACAATGACGCCCAAACCCCTCGTCTCCTTGCTGTCTCTCTTTCACTCACCCTCTATTTCCTCATTCCAACTCAGACCATAAACATTTGGCTATGGGGGATAAGAATCAAAGACAGATGGACATCATCAGTCTCTGACCTTCAGGCAATGCCAGTTGAACAATGCAATGCAATGTGTTGTGTTGTTAAAAGTATAGCGCTACTGGTGATGAAACAAACAGACGGACACATAGTATAGACAGGTAGACAGAAACACATTATAGCACAAGCAGTTCTCAATATCTTTGATGAATAGGGGTCATTGTGTTACAGCTGTTTATGCTAATTACTCCAGTTTAATGAGTTATTACTCCAGGTGTAATTCTCTCACACAGCCAACTAATAAGAAGCAAGGGCACTAATTTCCAGATGCATCATTTCCATCTAACAACTTCCAAGTGTTCATCAGAGCCAAACAACACTGCCTTATTGTAATTGGAGGGTCATTCACGGTGGATTTCATTCTCTCAGATGTATTCATCCAGTCCACTATTAGCACTTATCCCACAAGGCTCTAACTCTGTGATGTCACTTTACCTGAAGTGATTGTGAGCAGGGCATCGTGACAGAGATTAGAGAATTGTGGGACATCTTTTGTTGCACAGCAAGAGCTGACTTGTGAAAGAGAAACTAGCAGGCCGCTGTTGGGTGCACAAAGTCCTCTGCAGACAGATGGGACAACAGAGAGAACTAGTTTTGTTTGCTACGTATTTTCCTCTTTTATGGATGCCAACATATGCTCAATGAGTTTCTTCTCCACAGAGCCTAGACACAGGAGGATCTCACTGAGATTTTGTTTACCATATTTAAATACTGAGACTGAGGTAACTGGCAGTAAGACACAGGCTGTCAGGACAGGATTGGTGCATCATGAAAAGTCCAGCAGTCATCTGAATACACAGGTCACTTTTTATTTTCCTAAATAAACTTCAAATTTTCTCAGTGAAATGACTCTAAAAGTATGGTCAGGCTGTTCATTTTGGTTTTTAGCTGGATATGTAGCTCTGTCGTTCCCATCATCAGATTGCTGAACCATTACAAGTCCCCCATGATTACCTCTACCTGTCCTTATCAGCTGAACACTATGTACCCATGTAACCTGCTATTCGCTGCAGCTAGATTTGTGTTTTCTTATGGAGAGGTTTCTGTAGATTTTAACCTTAATCCTATCAGCTAATGTGAAGGCACTGATCCGCACCTGTCTTGAAGGTTATCTGTGCATGTTTCACACCCACAGGCATTCATTATTTACATAGCTGCTCCCCCGAGGCACCAGCCACCACAGGAAGTGTAGATGGGAAATCTACCTCCCAATCTGCCAGCGACACATCCATATCTATACTGCATGGCTCACTGACTTAGGAGGATGCAGTGTCAGGATTATCATTCGTTCCCTGGAAACTTCATCATCATCGGCACAAGCAGCTGTGGCGGTGTCATCATGCAGGCGTGTTTGCCTTTTAAATCAAGGGTTCCCCAACACTGGAGCCTTGAGGGAGCCATTTTTGGAGAACAACTAGGAAACAAATCAGAATGTAACAACGCTAACAGTAACAGCCCTCATTAAGAGCAGCCTTAAATATAGTTACCTATAGGAAGGAGACTGTACTCGCAGAAAAAACAACAATATCCCCTGTTTCAGCATATCCACCAAAACAATATATAATTAACAAAGATCTCTAAATTCATATGATCATTAGGAATTATGATCCTCGTCAGTCAGGAGCAAAGAAGAAGTTGTGTGATGTTGTTATAGAGCCACAAAGTACGCAGAGGGAGGAGGTCGTGGTAGATGTATGAGACAGCCAAACTTTGGACTACAACATCAATAACTGATTATTTTCCACTTCCCATTGTCTTTTAACATTGTTTTTGTTGTAACCATGTTGATGAAGGCCAACTAAACTGAACGAAGTATCAATTTTAATCCAAATCTCTCCCTAAACCTACCCAAACGATAAACCACAGCGTTGTCAAATCATAAAACAGATTAATTTTCAGTGATGTGTAACATACTGAAGGGCAATGACAAACAATGTTTTGTCCAGAAAATGCTTAAGTTTTAGTTTTTATACTCCGTGTCATGTGGGTGTGGACAAAAATCAAAACATTTTGTAGACTTGTAGATATGATGAAGCATGACTTAAAACTATAATTAAAGTAAAATAAGAAAGAATTATTCATGTTGTGCAGGCTCTAAATTCAACTCAACTAGCATCACGCTATTTATCTCCAGGAGTGAGGAAGAGACTGAGAGGATTTCAGTGGCAGTGTTTTGAATGCAGTATATGCTAATAATGCTTGTTTGGTTAATGTCTAAATCAGTCATTCATCTAGCATCCACACAGCCATGTGGAGTATGATAAATGTAAGACCGTTTGGATGCAGCAATTTCACAGCCTTATCCCATAACCCCCTGGATAATTAATTCTAATGATACCTTTTATCTGCGACACCCATCACGATAAACATCAATGCACAAACCTACTCATATGAATGTGCTATTGAGCATAACACTGACCTTTCCAGACCCCCTGGACCTCTGAAGACGTGTGTGAAAAACACCCCTGAACACTCACGCCAGCCCTTTAGTGTGCAGGGCTGATTTGATATAACCGTGACAGGGGTATTTATAGAGCAGCATAGAGCCTCACTCTCCCCTCCTTTCTACACCCTGAGCCCATTCCAGCCCAGACACTATTGGCAGCCCTGCTCACTCACTGGAAAAGCCATCATGTCAGCACACTGGCAGCAGATAGCATGTTGTGCTAACAGGTTTGTGAGTTCACTAGCAGGAGCTCGATGTAGTTCATTATGCAGTGACACTATACATCTATTCTTTGATGCCTTATTGCACAGCACCAAGACAATCTATATTAAAATGTCAGCGTTTTTGTGGGTTTTTTTTCTATCTATTACAGACATTAGCTTTTGCCACAGTCTGATATCTTAAGCTTCCATCAGCATACTTGCGATTATTGGCTTATACATGGTGATGCAATCTCGAAAAACATAAAAGAAGTAGTGTAGAAAGTATTAGGTTTCTGCAGATTTTGTTTCGGCCATCCTTCTGTTTAAATCACACAATTTCAGACATATCTGTGATGCATTACGGTATAAACTGTCCAAACATTTATTATGGAGTTGGATTTGATTTAGGTGTTGTGTGTCATTAATTACAGTATGCAAGACAATATTCAAACATGTCACAACATTCAGATGTTAGATCAAGTTAGACTGCTGTTCGTGACCTGTAAATGTATAGGGCCAAAATACAATATATATTCACTATCTGTAAATGTTCTGCAAAAATCTGGCTGTACTGCATGTCAAAACTATTTTCAAGGACGTCAAAAAAAGGATTTTATGTCCTCTAATACGTGGCAACCTAGTTGGAATGACTAAAAGGTTAGAGCCTTGGTATTACCTCACAATGACAGTAGACGTTTAGTATTTGACTGTGGTTTTCCAAATGAAGGTGATATTGGAAGGATCATTTATATTACTTTTTAAAATACATCTGTAAAGCTTGAAGGGAAAAAAGGGAACAACAGCTTAGATAAGTACTAAATAAATAAATGCAAAATCATTAAATTTGTCTTCAATAATCCAGTAAACAATTAATTCAAAAAGAGAATTTTTAGTCAGGAGGTAATCTAAGGGCATTTGACCATCAGTAATGACGCTTATGCAGCCACACCCATCAAAATGCAGCATGTTTACCAGAACAAGTATTGCATCAAAAAAGCCAAGGACACCAGGAAAACCAGTCTTCTGGATTTGGTCATTAAGATCAGCACATCATCAGCCACACCAGCAGGGAGAGCAAAATAAATAAGTTAGAACACCCTCGAGCAGATGTTTACATAAACATTATGTACAAATACATTATGTATCGCCCAGTGCCCTCACCGCTACAACAGAATTCTCCATGAGGTTTCCAGGTGTTCCTTTATAGTACAGCGATACACTCCTTTGATCAGCCTATCAGAACAATTCCCTCTTTCATCCTGGGGAATATGATTTGGTTAAAGGGAGATTTTGGATCAAGGTTCCGTCGGAGCCTGAGCACGTCCCTTCCTCTTGTTTAGTATTCATGCTGAGTATGATAATCTGGTGTTGCTTTACTAAAAGTCATCGGCAACATCAATTTCGTATTAATACAGAGTGCAAATATCCAAGAGGAAGGAGTTCAGTCTGAGCAAAACAGAAGTATGAAGAGTGAGGAAAGAAATGGAAAATGTGAATTTAAATTTGCTTGTCCTCTAATTTACAACTCAGAAACAGAGGTTTTGATGCATTATTATTATTTAAGAAAGTGATGTTCTTTTTTTCCTTTATTGAAGGCACGTCTAATGATATTTCACAAATTCATCTGAGAGAGGTTTGACAAATGAATGACTGCAGAGCTAACTTAAAATATTACTCATATCATGAAAAGAAGTTCATCATTTCTAAAAACTGTCAGACACTAAAAGAGAATATGTTGTTTTTTTATTATTCAATTTCTCTGATTTGAGATCTAAAGCAAGCTTTCAGGTGTAATACCTGCTACTAACAATCTTAACAAAAATCTATAGATTCTGCTTGTAAATGAAAGCAATTTTCCTCTGCCGACAACAGTAGTTTAAGCTCTTGTGTTGATTCAAGAGGCTATGACGGGAGGCCCTGTGGCAATATGACGCGAAAGAACAGAGCAGGACAAACATAAATGTACAGCTTAGAAAATCAGTCTAATATAGGACAAACTGCTGTCTGAGGGTTTCCTTATCTTCGAGCAGAGTGGGATATATTGTGTCTGTCTAAGAGGAGGAAGTTTGGTTCTGAGATAAGAAAGGCCAATCAGAAGCAAGAAGATGAAAGGTTTGATTCTGGGTACAAGCTGGTTCAAATTTTCCAGACGGAAACTGCACAGGTGTTATATTAGCTGTAACGTCTGTACAGCAGAGTCAATTCACAGACATTCACAGTGACTGACCTTGCAGTTTGACCTCTCCAAAAATGGGGCCTCTGTGTGCCTGATGTTTTTTTGTTTTTTTATTTGTTTTGTGTGTGTGTTTATATGTAGTAAGAAGATATGAAACATTGAACTCCAGTTTCTCTGCTTCATAGGGTTAATAAAGTTGTATTGCCCATGAATCTTTACTTTCTGTGGAGCACATCAATCTAACATGGCAGGCCAAACTTGGTCTGGGCGCCACTGACTAAGTACGGTCTAAGCTCAAAACCTAAATTATTTAGCCAGCGAGTCCAGTTGATAAATGTTGGCGGTGCAGGTCAATACATTACAGGGATGTGTGGACCAACTCTTTGGTAGGATTTATTATGCATTGGGGGAGATAAAGGCCATTGATTGTCTCCAACAAGGTCACAATAAGGTCTCTTTCTCCACTGAGAGGGGTCCATCTCTTGTGGCAACAACTTTAGCCCACCATTTGGTGATGCCACGCAATAAGGTTAATCAAATCTGTTGGAAGAAACTACGAACTGTCTTACGTCTACCAAGGATACAGAGCGATAATGGGCTGTATTTATATGAAGGGATATCTGACTATTACATTATTCATGGGGCTGTGGAAAATGCGATGGCAGTGCTAATATAATATTGACCTAGCCTCAACACTACACGGATGGCAATAGAGGCACAGCTTACCACAAACACACACACACACACACATATACACACATTGTGGAAAGTCTTACTGGAACATATCTCTTCCTCTTATGATCAATTCACATACTATACACGATACTTGGAAACTCAATATAAATGGTCTTCTTAAAGGTCACAGGAGTGACTGGACACAGAGAGAAACAGAGTCGTGTCCACAAAAAAAAAAAAAAAAACACCCTTTATCACCACACATCAGAGCCGTACGATGAGATTGTTTTCGGTCAAGAAATACTCAGGAGGGAGTTTTCTCTTCTTATTTGCTGTACAGTGTGGGCGGACAAGAATAAATGGAAATAAAACAGTGCTTGAATGGATTAATGGTTTATCAACCCGCATTTAATGAAGATGTGTGTGTCGCTGACTTTATTGGAAAGCGCGATCATCTCTCAGAGATAGCAGCAAAGCACAAAAACAGGATCCGATTTGCATTTGAAGATATTTTTTCAGTCCGGAGATATGCATAAAGCATCAGAAAAACAGTCACAAGGAGACATAAACATAAACATCAATAACTCTTCAGTCAACCTGCAGAGAAAACTGTCTTCCAATTTGAGTAGGACCAATTTGTGGTAAAAGGAAAAATGTGTTTCACTAAAATATTGAAATGATGAAAATGTGTTTGTATCTAAAATATACAGTATAATACAACAGGCAAATGAAAATAGTCAGGCAATGACCACAAGCTGTGCGCCCATCCATCTGCCTCATCCTCCTCCGGCAACTTTTTTCCTTTTCTGCATCGGGGCCAGTGAAAATAAATCATACTGCAAAATAGTTACATCCAAACATTCTGCATCCGAGACAGGATTACTTAAATATATATTTGCCTACTGTACCACTATAAATTTGCAATTAGTATGTTTTCAATGCTTCAGTGTGTCACACATCATTGGTTATATATAATATAACCCAAGAGTCACCATGTGAAATGCAGAGGAAACAGTTGCCAGCACGTCATGGGAGAAGCACAGCCCCGCCGAAGCATTCATGCCTGCAGTCCAGAGATTTCTAAGCATTTTTATTGTTAGATACCATCAAAGCATTTTCACTCCTTTCTACTTATAGTATATAAACATGACTTTGAAAAATATCCTGCAGTGGGAGAACAGCAGAGCCACTGTGGGTCCATGTTGCCTCATCAACAGAGATTTCAAAAGGCAGTGCAGAATTTCAATGGTGCTTCAAGGTTCTGTTAAAGGACAGGCTAGGGGAGTGGAAGGAAAGGGAGGGGAGGAGGACAGGTATTTATGGACTCTCGAAAGACACTGTGTTGACACCTCAACCTTTTAGGCTCAAGCAGGAGAGCAAATGCTGCTGTCTTTCACCAAACAGAATGAAGGGGTCAAACAACAATCTCCCATTCATCACTGTATGAGGCTACAACTATTCTGATCCGCACACCGTCTCCAAAAATGGAGACATAACATTCAATTACGCCAAAGAAAATCCTGACATACAAAGAGTAAAAAATAAAAGGTTGAAAAAGACAGCTCAAACTAATGTCACTGGTCAGAGAAGGTACTAAAAGGCACAGCTAAGCACATGCGAATCAGAGTGCTGTGTCAGACACATTGACTATCTGTAATGTACATTCATTCAAATAAGTTTCAGGTTCAGTGCTTAACAAGCTCTGAAATATAGGGGATTAAACAAGCTGCATATCTTGAAGTACCGCACAGGAAATATTTAATGTAAAAATCATGTCAATGATAATTTTTTTTATTAAAGACTCTATCATATTAATTGGAAGGTTTATGTCACCCTTTTTAATGCTGTTTCTCTATTTGCTCTCTATGTAGCACAAGTAGCAGCAGAAAACATTGACTACAATTTGGCCGATTCCTCCGCTTTGTAGTACCTCATCACAATCAACTCCCCTACAGCAACTCCATAAACTTCTCCTGCCAGACGTATTTTTCAAATACGCTGCACACAGACCACTCACAGAAGATAGAAAAATGCACTACTAAAGAATCTAATCGAAGGAGAGAGCTGAGCAATAAAATAAACACCTCAATCTGCTGTCACTCATCATTTCAGTGTCCACTTTCTTCAAAGTTTAGTATAATTCGGTCTGCAAAACTATTTGGTCCTCAACTTTGTTAGATATACACTTATTCTGGAAATAAGGACTTGAGAGACTGTTGCAAAGAAGCTACATATTTGAGATTCAGTTGACTAGAGCAAAACAGAAGAGCACAATGTGGATTCTGTCATTTCTGTTCTACATATGACTTCAAAGAAGAAAGGATTGTTGAAAAACAACAGAATAAATGACCTATCACTTTAAACAGCCATTAGAAGACAAACCTACTGAGAGCTTACTTATTCTGCAACTTTATCCGTGCTAAAAATGTTTTTAAGAACTTGCCCAGTCCTGGATCTGGGACCTGTGGGATGGATCATTATGTCCTTGTCAGCTTTATTTTTTTAAATTCAGCCAGTTTTTTTGATGTGTAAACATCTCGAAGAGAAAAGGGACTTCACATACTGCCCAGATGAACAAAGGGCTCAAGGACATCTAACCAAAAGGACGTCTGAATCCTGCTGGACCAGGATCCTACCAGCTGCCTGAATAGGCTGCTTTGATAAGAAAAAAACAATGAACTTACTGGGAATAACCTTTGATACTGTGATTCACTGAAATACAAGTACATAACCCCAAAGGTCATGGCGACCTATGCCGGAGTAATGTGAGATATACATTTAAACCACACCATTGACAAGGCAAATACTAATAAAATAAAAATACAGTATTTGTGGATATGTTAGATAAATACTGTTTAAAATGTTAAGGGTATTGATTTAGTTATTAATCAAATAATGATGTTTGGTTTCTGCAGTATATCAATTACAAAAATAGGATATACATGATCCACAGTAAAATTTCTAGAAATATGACTTGACTCAGATTCTTACTTGAAGATTTGAGATGGGGCACATAGGCATCTCTGATTTGATGCAAACACCTTGTTAGTTAGTCACCCTTGCATCAAGATGGAAAAGCCAGGTTTTATGCAAGAGAAAATGACAGCCCAGTCAGCTGTGCATCCACAGCCGTGTCAACCTGCCAAATGCTCAGGTTCCTCGTCTGCAAATTTTATAAATGCTTAACACAAGCAGCAGAGGAGCTAAAAATAAAATATATAACATGGACAGTGTGTGGCTCCACTAAACACAGGTTTCCTCAAAATGGGGAAGAGCTACAACTATCAGCTTAACAGACTCTTTGGTGAAACCAAAAAATGGTTGCTAAAAAATTAAAGGATGGATAAATGCAAGAAAATGCTTGCATTTTAAGGCTGTCCCTGCTGCTTACAAACAAGGTCAATGATAGCCCTAGTTCTAGTTCCCCGCCTTTGACAATGAGAGAGGGTTTAATCAGATGAAGGCCTAATGCAGCAGGGCTATAGAGGCACTGCCATGCCTGGAGCTGTCCATCAGATAGAAAAGGGCATGATGGGCTGGGATCCAAACAGGCCCACAGAGAATCCCAGCCTGCTGCTGTTGCTGGCTCCTCATTCTCAAGGACCTTTAGAGATCAAAGACCAACACACAACAAGAGAGACAGCAAGAGAGAGACGGAGATCGAGGGAGATGGACCAAAGAAAGGGAGTAGGGTAAGCAGGAAGGATGCCATGAATCAGAAGAACCCATGTGGCCTTCCAGTGATTACCTAAACGCCAGGCCTCCTACTGAGTCCAAAGAACAGTCAAAGGGATTTCCTGGAAAACGTCTGTGAAACATCCACTCTGAGTCAGGGCAGCCTCCTCCATCCGGTGCCAGATGAAGTATCTTCCGACCTCAACTCCATCTTAACATGTTATATTTTGTAGTGTGGAAATGATGTGCTCCTTTGATACTCTAAAAAAAGATCTGCTGTCCTCTAAGGAATAGCTGAAGTAGCCTCTCTCCCTGCTTTCACTCTCTTAACAAAAATAAAAAGATACATGGTGTTCTTCTGCCGGCCAGCGCTGTTGTTTAACCTTGGCGAAATACAAAATGGGACAAGCAGTAGAGCCGAACAAATACTGAGCTACATGAAGCGTTACGAAACAACTTAGAACATCTAAAAATGGACAACAAAAATAAAACCGAAAGGGCAGGCCTCCCGAATATGAACTCAGCCCAAGCTCAGCCCAGCAACGGGACAATTTTATTGTAGACAAAAGGAGTTCAGCTAAGACAGTGTTTGCTCAAATGAATGTACTCTATCAGAACTACAGGGAGGGAATGTGGTGGGCTTAAAATGTATATCCAATCAGGCCAGTATTCACAGGGGGCGTACAAAATACCATGGACATCATACGCTACAGTATAGTGCAATCATAAACAACAGCCTTGAAATAAATACAATGCAACTCATTCTAACCGTATAATGAAAGTTTATAAAGACTGTCAAAAGTGCTGATTCAAATCTTACAATACACAAAAATTGTTAGAGGTTTATTTAACTATTGATTTCTAACAATGAATAGACTTCGGAAAAAAAGATCTGTAACACTGAACTACTGAGCACACATGAACCAATCAAGATATTTTAAAAATTCAACATCAAGGGTTCAGGCTAGTATTTGTGGAGTTTGAATAATCAATCATTAGTTAATGCATTAGCCGACATGATCCAGACCATTTCTTTTCTTAACATTTATTAAGGTTCCTAATTAGCTATTTGTGCCACATAACATAAGCTTAAAGAAATATTTTCATAATCAGTAAGAAGTTATGTGAGAGAGAGAGAGAGAAACGTTGAAAAGGATTATGCAGAAATTAGGTTTATATAGTAGCAAATGTAACAGCTGCCTGGATAATGTACACAGGGAATGGTTTTTTTTTGAGTGAATGACCCACTACATTTATCCATAGCACAAGAGTCTTAGGGAGGTGGTTGGGGTGGACTTTGACACCAGAGACCTTTGTTCGCATCCTGAGTCCCATCTGTGGTGTGGTTGAGGCAACAAAAGACTGTAATTTCTGTTAAATGTTTGGAAGCATGTTTCATAATGTTGTCATCACAGAGATAAAACAAATGAAATACATCAGGGAACATTTTACTGATTTACTGGTTTTGGTATCCATATTTTTGTAAGATAGATTAATTAACATTACCTTGTTATGTAAAAAATGTAATCCAGTTGGTATTTGTGGCATTTCCTGTTGCAAATTAGTTTTATATAAACAGAATTTCTAGGAGACTAGACTGGATTATGACAGTGAATACTGACTTAGAAAGTCTATAGTTACAAGTTTCAAATTTGAAATTCAATGATAATTACATTTAAATTTAAAGCAGAGCATTTGATTTAAATTTTGCTTTATTAAAAAATGTAAATCAGTGGTTTAATGTGGTTCTGACAATTCAAAAACAACTACAGTTACAAATGATGCTGCACTTCACTACATTGCTCCTGCAGTGTATATCAATTCACATCTTCACAAGTTTTCTGATATTTATTTCTTAAGTGTGTGGTTTCATTTTTGTTTGTTTGACAATGAATTGTCTGAACAGTATACAGCGAAAACATTAGGTAGATTAGGCAGATAAAAACAGTGTAGGTAGAAGATGAGAAATATTAATCCTGATGTTCTGCCCAGGGTCCTGTTGACCCCAGACCCTCTCAGCTCCCAGCTCACACTTAACATTGATGTTTCACCTTGATACTTGATGCCTTCCACTAATTTTATGAGAATTACATATAATTACTACGACTACTACTACCACTACTGTTGTGAACATTTGCACACTTTCTGGTCAGTATTTTGCATACTCTGTCCTCTTCATTTTAAACATTGTACAGCTCTTTTAAATATAAGATTCTTAACTTGCAGTACCTGTTTCTTTTACATTTCTCTTAGTATGTTTATTGTGACTGTAATGCATCAACATATCAAGGCAATGTGTCTGTTATGTCAGGTAATTTTACACGTCTTTGCAAACTTAGATGTGTGATATCAATGTTTATGAACACCTTGACAAACACGCTCCAGAATTAAAGGTGCCACTAAGTCCCAGTAAGAGGCTCTTTTTGAACAAAGCTGCTTTTTTCTGCACTGGCAGCACAAAGTGTGAGGAGATGTTTGACTGATAAGGGGGTACAAAGCTCTTAAGTACAGACAAAAATACCAACAGAAAGAAGACGGGAGAGGAGTCAATGTCATCTATTATTTCACTCATTACGATGAATTGACTATGAATACTGGTGGATAGACCTAAATAATTAGCAGATTACCTCTAAATGGGACAGGTTGGGAAATTTGGATGCGAAGTGATTAGTAGATCAGTCAGGGGATATAGTGTAAGTACAGTCAGTCACCTGTATATTATTATTGCAAGCACACCACAATTCCCACTACACTCTGCGATCAATTGTGTCTATGTCATTTAACATTATTTGTGTGGAGGTATAAAACTTTATTTCCTACGAAGGCTACTTTACCTGAGATACACTGCAGAGCAGCAAACTGCATCTTGTTCTTCTCTCACATTGTTTTTTAAGATATGTCACCCTGAAAGACTTGATTGTACAGGCGGCGGTCCCAAAGCATTAAGCACACTCGCTGAACAATATAGCACTGGTCATGAACAATACATTATCTGAAGTAATATGCATAATTCAGAAAAGAGTAATTTTATAGCTTACCAGTTGCAGCAGCGGCCTTCTTGTAAGCTGCAATCTCCTGACACCCTTCTGACAGAATGTTAAACCACTTTTTTTTGTATTCCACAGGGTACAACCGACAAGAGTGAAGCTGGCATTAATTTTGTTTGCAATCTCTTTCCATGCATCTTTTTTGTCTACTCTTGTCAATGTGGTACTAAATTTCCATTTTATTATATGTTTTCTCTGATGTACGTCCTCTGTGAGCAGCAGATTTTCCTCCGAGCTCCAATTTGGTTTTCTTTTTGTTTCCATTTTGGCCAATTTCCTATAATTCCATCTCTATTTAAATGGTTAGAAGCTGCTTGTTGCTAATTTCATATCTGTTAATTGCTCCTGGAGATGAAAAAAAAATCACACAAATTACATTCTTTTTATAAAACATAGGCTTTTTCCTAATATCATGTTATCAGAGAAATTTAAGGAACTTATTTTAAGAATGAACAAAGTTATCAGTGCAGCAGACGTGGGCTAAACAGCTCCCCTAAACCCTAAAGAGAAGGTGGGATATTTTTCTAGATTAAAAAAGTTTATACACATGAATCACTATCCCAATTTCATAAACATTAAAGAGCATTCCAAAAAGTTAGCTCTCTATCTGGTGAAGAGTTCAGATATATTTAGCAGCTCCAGTGCCACTAGTGGAAAAACATACTATACTGTATACAAAGATTCATTTAAAAAACATATTTGCAAAAATGCATTTAAAAGTTTCAGGAGGCTACAGAGTGGATAATGGAAGTGAATATGATAATGTGGACTCCTGCCATTCAATCCCACTCATGGCTGGCAGAACAGAGGTATTCACTCATATGATCATCTAGTGTATATGGAACAATATAACAGTTTATTGAAGCATAGACACACACATCAAATGCAGATCTCATTTTCCTTTATCTAGTAAATAAAGTTAAACTCCATTACAAAATGGTTCTGCACAGAAAAATCCTGACCCAGCAATTCAGAGTAAAAGGTAGAGATCTTTCTGTCTATACCTGAATAGCTCTGCAGCTCAGTGAACACATGGGGGAAAAGGGAAAGAGACAGAGGATAAGAGTAAAGGAGGGAAACCAGAGGAAGAGAGAGCTGGGAAGAAATCGAAGACACAAGCTGGGTTCAATTTAGAAGCTTCCCACAGGAGGTGGAGTGACCTGTATCTGCTACAATAGAGGTCATGCAATTTTTAGTGGATACCCCTGTCTTCAGAGGATACTGAGGACCCCTGCCTTGATGTGCACATCCAGAGGAAAAAGCAAAGGGTCCCCGTAGCATGCAAGACCCCCTGAATGACCTGACTGGTGGGTTCCTATTACAACTGCCTCACTACACCGTAGCCTTGCAATTGACACTTCACAGTAAGCTACAACACTAGCAATCAGCAAAGCTATCAAGCTCACAGGAAGTTACTATGAAGTCAGCCATCCAAAGAAACTCCACTGATTTCTTATCTTTCTGTCTTCCACTTTCACCAGCCAAATGATGAAAAAAGCACCATGAAATATATTTAGTAAACTGTAATTGAGTGGAAACTACAGTAAGATGAAAGTATGATCACTCCACACAGGCTCTGCACATATACATAAATTAGCCTGGGTGTTCCTATTAAAAACACTTTGAAAGGAAATCGTGAAAAGTTGTCACTGCGACACTGTGGCTGAATAACTCTGCCCGGCTAGAAGCCAAAATAAATTGTGCCAGCATCTTACCTCAACTGAGTAGTTCAATGAAGAGCTGATATAAATAAAACCTGAACTTTGGTTAAAAAAGATCCCCACAGGATGCCCTGCACCTACTCTATTCATTGACAAATTCTCTGTACCTGAACTGAAGAAACACTGTGTGCTTCTAACACAGAATATTGAAAGGAAAAGCAAGCAAGAACAAACAAACAGATAAACAAACAAACAAACAGATAGATGGACAAACATGACCTTTAATTTCCACTGAATGCCCCAGAGAAGCTAATGAACATTTTGGTAAACATTGCAATTGGTGGAAGTCATTTTAATTACTCTCCACAGAGAAAACCATGCATGGCAAGGAGCTCAATGAAGATAAACATTTAATCAAGCATGACCTTGTGTTCGATTAGGTGAATTCTCAGAGCATTGACGTCCATAAAAACAACATTGACAGCTCATGTTTGGCAACATAGTGACAGAAAAGTATCAGAACTGGCAAAGAAGACTCTGACTAATTTGACCAGGGTAGCCAGATATCTCTAATATAAGTCATTCTAATCCATAAGAGAAAGCTTTTATCCAGCCAGCGTTTTAATGAGGTCAGGATTTTCCAAAAGGGATGCTCCAGCTTTCACGCCAGGAGTTTCAAGCAACTGTCTTAGGTCTATCTATTTATTAACACACATACCAAATGAAGGAGGTTGCACAGGATTTTCTGCAGTGTTTTAAAGTTGAGGCACCTGGTCTCACCTGAAATAAAGAGCACCTCAGCTAATGCCAGAGGGAAGTATTATATTTTTGTGAAACAAAAAATTAGGCAAAGCTAAGGGAAACCGAGCAGCAAAGGCCACGTATTTTAATGAGTGAGGCCATTGTTCAAAGTGTTATCTTGTAACTACATTAATAACATGATTAGTCGCATCACAATCTGTCTAATTCAGCTCAGAATCATACATTTAGTTTGCAGATATTATTCAAAGCAGCACTTTGCTGTTTAGCTTAAAGTTCTCATTGGCCAGCTGGGCTTCTATCATCAATGAGTGTGATCAGATGGGGGTCAGTGCTTATCACCTCGGCTAACCAATTTCCTGGGCAAAACTTCTTTTGTTTTGTTGCAAGTCACAGTTGGAGAAGACATGGTCAGAGAACAAGAACTAGAAAAAAAAAATTTAAATGCAAAGTCACGTTTTGGACAATTTGCAAGTGACAGTGTAATAGGGAATGAACAATGCACATGCATAAAATGGTGACAAGTTCATCAAACTCAAAAGTAAAGCTTCGTTCTATTAGCAAACCTTCCACACTTTCCTGTGCACAAACTAAACACACTAAATTTAATCTACTTTTAGAGTATACTGCTGGGCTGGGAAAAGAATAACCTGGATGATTGTGGCATTACATTCAAATGAACTGGAGATACCATGGTGAGCTGGAATTCAATAATCGTCAAAAGCGACCGTTTCATTGGGAAAGTTCTCCATTACACATGTGAGATGCAAAGCCATTACTGTGTTATCCTTTCTTATTGTAAATTATAATAATTTTTAGCTTAAAAAAAAGACACCGAACACTGAGTCATTACTGTTATCAAAGAACAGATGACTCCAAGATCCAAGAGTCCAAGATACCACAGTGGTATGGAGCGGGTTAACACAAATTGTGTTTTCGTCAGAGATAAGGAGTGAATGATTACACCACACTGCTTCCAATTGTGCTTGTCATTATAGCAGATCTTTTAGTGTATGACATTCTCTCAGGTTTATCCGATCTCGCCTTTAATTTCATTTGTTGTGGTTTCTGATTGCCGCTTCCCTGCCTATTACACCCGCTGCCCGGTGAGTCCACTAAGTGTTTCTACTGGTGCTCCTGCTCTGTCCTGAGCAGCGGCATATTGCATGTAGGCGCCATGCTGTGCTGCTGCTGGCGGTGGCGTGAGGCAGAGAGGATTATTCCTGACGACAGGGGCATTAAATGTGTAGCAGGCCGGTGGAGGCCTGAGCTGATGCTCTCTTGTCTGTTTTGGTTCAGCACCAGTTCAGAAGCAGTCCCTTCTAAGCTGTGTGGGAGCTCACAGTACTCAGAGCGTTGTGCCGTTCATTAAAGGCTGAGGGTGTCACACCAGCTTAGGCCCAGTGTCCTCCCTCAACCAAGGCTTCATGCTGTACTCCTCTGCCTCTGCTTTTTAAGACTGAGTGACTTGGAATATAGTCACTTCTCCAAAATTGGCAAAATTTCTGTTTGTCAATGTCACACATTTGAGGCACTTGTTAAAAGTCAGCAAGGTTTATGTCTACAAGGAGGCTAACACTGAGGCGTCTAATCCAGCATGCTGCAGCAGAGAAAATATTGCTCGCTCTTGTCCTCAGGACTCCAGCAGCAAGTCCTAAGTGCTGTCATTCAAACTCTATGTCCATACGAGCTGCTACAGAAGTGCATAGTTAAGGGGCAAACTCAAACTGAATAGCAGAAAAGTCTAGCCTAAATAAAATCAGCTCCTTTCTTTGACTGGTAGTTTCCCAACGGATGATACACTTGCTTTGAATCCTATAATAATACACAGCCTGAATCAGAGCTCTAAAGTGAGCCAAAGTGCAAGAAGTCCATCTTGGAAATAGCACTGGTAAAATTGCAATTCTCCAGCACATCTCAAGTCCAGCAACCTTCATGCCAGCGTAACCAAACATCAGGCTGTCTCTGTTTGATCTTGAAAGGGATATAAGCCTAAAGCCGTTCCTGCGTGAGATGTCCTTCTTTAAAAAGATTCTAATCTCAACCGAAATGTCTAGCAAAATAGAGGTCATCGTGCCAGAGCACCCAGCAGACAATAGCGCTCCGCTGCAGACCTGAGAGGAATTCTGTGAGGATTTGTTCCTATGTGTCTCACCTGGGAAAGACACAGGGACATCAATGGCTGAAAGAGCAGGGACAAAAACAAGGTAAATATAGACTTCCTGAAAGCATTTATATTTGCTGTACAAATTTACCCACTATACACCGGGCCATCATTGTGTCTCATTTTAACAGATGAGAAATCACAGAAATGTCACTGATTATTTCCACACACAAAAAAAATATTGAAATCATTTAACACCTTTAGTGTTTCTTTCAATAATACCTTGTTTCTTCTTTGTAATTTCTCAAGCACTGCCAGCTACTTCTCTCCCATTGATAATTTGAAGGCTGATAGCATATCCGTACCTTGCACGCTGCTCATGATTCAATGACGTGAGTACCATTCAACCTTCTAAACTCCCATTCCCTGCCTTGAATTTTGATTCGATTGGTTTATCTAATTTTCCAGTAAATGCTTGAAATGTATTCTTGCACACCTTCTTCTCAGGAAACTACACAGGGGAATCATGAGAATGAGATAGAAATGAATAGTTCTGCATTAGCTTCACTTCACCTCACCAGCAACACCACAACCCCCACTCATTTTCCTTCCAGATTAAAGTTTTCAAGCAGCAAGTTGTGTCTTCAATCATTTCCACCAAAAGTAAAATGAAGTGTGTGCCTCTTCATGAATGAAACTGAAACAGAATTATCACAGATTTGAACAAAGTGCAAATAATGCACAACTGCAAAAAGTGGTAAGGGGAAGGGAACAATTGACACTTTATGAATATTCCTTTATACAGTGTGACTTTTAAGTAGTTTTGAAGTCATGCCAGGAATGTAAAGAATGCTCTCTTGGAGGTCTACTGGACATGTGAACATACACACTAATAAATGATGACCTGGCTACAATGAACATAAATATTAGTGATTTATTATAAATCCAAATAAGGATTATTACCAAATGCATGACAAGTGTTTTGTGTGAACGTGTCCTTCCAAAACAGTGTTGTCGTAGAAGAGTCACCCTAATTAACATAATAAATTTGCTCTCTTATTCTGTTAGGAAGTTAAGGTCCCTGGCTCAATATTAATGTTATCAAAGAACATTTTTTAATACTTGAAATCTCTGGAAACCAATTACTGAGTAATAACTACTTGATGTTCTTTACATCCGTTGATAATAGTCAATAACATCACAAACCAATCATAAAATGATCAGATGCCAGGCAACCAGCCAAACATTATACTGAATTATTTCATACATTACATTATATAATATGAGAATATTTCAAAGGCTGCAATTTACAAATATTTTTAATATCGATTAATCTGCCAATTATTACCAAGGAGCCAAGGAGTAAAAGCAGTAAATTCACACATTTCAGAAGCTGGCACTAGAGCATTTGGCATTTTTGATTGAAAAACGACTTAAACCATTAATTGATTATTGAAATGACAGATTAATTTTCAGTCAGTCAACTAATAGATTAATCAAGAAATCGTTACAGCTCTAAATATCCAATATACTGCATATTTAAAATGAAGTGCTGAACCAAGACCTGTGGCCCTCTGACATAACCATCTTATATTTCATCCATATTATATTACCTGAAATCCCACAATACCAACAACAATAGCTTTCAAACATATAGTCGCCAAAACAGTATGGGCAAATATATAATATCAAATGAACACCAGCAGCTCTATCCTACCAGAGTACTGAGAATCTTTAAATGTAAAAAGTGGGGAATTAGTGCATTAAGCATGCTGAGGTAGTGCCAGAAATATGCACAGAATTGATGAGGTGTCACTTTCACTAAGAGTCACACAATTGCACCGACAAGAGCCTCTCTGATCCCTCCCTTCCTGCCTGTCTGCCACCAATGAGGCACAAACACTCTGATTTGCATGGTCTGCACAAAAAAGAAACGTCCTTGATTTTAGGAAAGGTTGCCTTGCTCTCTTCAACCCTGAAAAACACTATTGGCATGCATACCACAACACCACTGGATCCGTCTTTTTTGCTCATTTTTTCCAATATCCTATCAGCCCACCACACATCCACAAATCTGCACAGTAACGCAATGTGGTGCTTTTCCTCAAATATGTCTCACATGATTAAATTTGGTAGTAAATGACAAGACATGCTAACAACTGTAGCCGACAGCATTTATCCCCACCAAATGCTTAGACTTACATTTTGAGATCAATTTCAAAGCCATGTTAATTAATTTAGACTGCTAGCAGCACAATGCAGGTCAGACAGGGCAAACAAGTTACAACATCAGCCAATTAGAAACACACAAGCGTTATACTTCTTTTTCATAAGTACAGCAGGCAAAAATATGACAGATGGAGACTTGGATAAAGACTGAAAGTGACATACAGTATAAGAAACTGTGTGTATTTCTTGCTACATTTATCGCCACTGTAATTTATCTACTTCTACAGATCCATGTCTTTACCACAGATAAATAAATTCCTTCATCTGTTCTCTAAGATACAGTGACTACACAAAGTCAGTATAAAATAATATTTAACTGTGTGTCAATGACAGATTGCCTTTTTGAATATCCTGTTCCGTAGAAACAAGTCTGTCTGGTGCCTTATCATCTGGTTGTTTTTCAGTCAATTAACTTTCATCACTGCAGATGACTATATTTATATGGTCACAATGTGTTAATCAAAAGCATGGATGGTTGATTTTTGCATATTGGTTTTAAGATTTGTCATGGTGTGTATTTAGGTCTAATTACTACCAGTTATTCTCAGAAAAGAAAAGGAAAAAAAACAGATTTTAATCTATCAATAGTGGAAATGAAAGTGATAAATTCATCAACCAGTCTCCTGAAAAAAGCAGAAAAGAGCAGGTTGGCAAATGTGTTCTGAGGCAGACTAAGCAACATTCAGTAAGTCCCCGTTAGGGAGTATATACAACATATTTAAGACTTGTGTATCATCCACTCAGTAAAATAATCCAAACAAACAATTACTATGTGTATATATGGATCTTGAAGATTATTGAAAAAGACAGTCAAGTCTTTCCAAAAAAATGAAATTGTTTTTGTTTTGGGTTGTATTACATTTTTTTCTCATTTAGAAAATGACTACACAAAATGCCAGATGAAATGATGTGTGTCTGGTCTACCACATGCCTTTAGTAGCTTCATATTTAAGCAGCAGTAAACTATTCTGCAGCTTACTTTTCCAGGAGACTCCACATTCCTACATAAAACATATTTTTGACAAAGTTATGTTTGTAATTCCACAAAGACCAAACAAGAGAATATTTCTTGAATGATTAGGTGCTAAAAAATATTTTAAATATCTGGCCTTTAGGAAAATAAAAAGGAAAACCACAGCAAAGGGTATCTGTGCCATCCTCTAACAAAAGCAAAGCGTTTTTGGATTTGATTTTCAAGAGAGAAAATGTGAAGTGGTGCGTTACCTTCTCTAATGTGATGCAAATATGAAGTGCGAGACACCTTGAGTTTTCACAGCGGCAATGTTAAACACTGCTTATGTTTACATCAAGAAGCCCCTCACAATGCTTGCTAAATACAGCAGCAGTGACGTTTTTTGAATAAGATTCAACATGCAATTGACATTAACCTTCGATTTATGCAAAACAGGGTTTCCTTGCACACCCATAGTAAACATAAACTACAAGATGAGAAGGACATTTTACACCTGCCTCAGTTTGAATTTGTTTTTTTTGTGGTTTATTCTTATATCCAGTATCATGATTTAAGGTCAGGCTATCCAATGCAAAGCCCAGTGGCAATGAATTCTCTATGTTAAGGAAACATTTTGTGATGCAGCTAAAAACCAATATCAGAGGAAACTTTGGGTCAATATTAAGACAATCAATTTTAAGCTCAGAGCTTTAGTGCTCAGAAATGTTTCTGAAGTTGCACTTTAAACATAATAAATATAAAATAGAAGCGAAATGTAAATATTAAATCCTGTACAAACTTTCACACAGTTAAAACAATCATCTTGAATTGTCCAGTTGCTGTAATCTGACGGGGGAACATCAGAGAATGAAATAAAACTAACACTATATCTAAATGCATTAAATATGTCCCATTATAAGAGGTTCACAGGAAATATTGAAACCTGTAAACTATGTGAGCAGTTAAGAGAAAGTTCAATGAGAGTTCACATGGCTTACAAACCTGTCTAAAAAAGGCCTGAAAGAAAAAACATGTCTTGTGCACTGGTGCCTTTGTAAAGAGATGGACTGAGTAGAAAGTGGTGTGATAAGAAGCAGTGGCCTTACCTCATTAGTGTTCCACCGGTGTCTCTCCTTTGGCAGCGAGGTGCATTTTGGTAGACATTCAAGCAGCTTCTTGGGCAGGTATATTTTCAAATGTCCATGTTCGTCTACAACAAGAGCGAGACAAAAAAGAATATTTAGCACAGGCTTCATACCTTATTGGCTCGCTTGTCTCCCTTTTTATCAGTCTATCAGTCTCTCTGTAGCAAAACGCTGACTGTAAAATAACTATTCCCTACTGAATTAGGAAATTAATTTAAGAATAGAGTATTGCATACATTTTATTTTGCGCTCAGCAAATTATTTTACTGTGAAATGCATTCTATCAGGGGAGTAGACCAGAATTTTTTCACTGTCAACTTGTAAAGGCTGTGTCTATTCATTATTTAGACACAATAAACACCCTTGAGTGATTTTATAGTGTATGGGGATTTAGTATGGGAATCTGTGTGCTGCACGCCAGAATGTGGTATATTATTCAGGAAAATAATTACAATTACCAAGCACGATGCTTACATTATAATGTATGTCGTTCAAGATAGAATTTACATTTCACAACCAGCTCACAAGCATTATAAAACAGTAAGGTTTAAAGGCGCCCTCATGCATAGATGCATTCAAATGTTCATCTCATTCTATTGCTTTCTTTCTCCTCAAATATGCAGATGGCTTAAGTGTGAACAAATTATATTTGTTTTGGGAAACAAAAACATGTTGAATTTATAATATCATGAAAAATCCTATTATAGTCTTGGGTTGTTTTTTATCAGAACATGAGATGCAGGCTTATGTGGCAATAATTTTAGTAATTTATATACAAAATGGGGATATTCTAAGCAAGGATCTTATCATTAATGAGTTTAAATGCAAAAAAAAGCAGGGACTGTCAGTCATGGTGAAATGACAGAGGAACCCTCTGAAAGTTGGAGACAATGCTTCAGTATTTTTCAATAATAAAGTAATAGGTGCATTAACATCCAAAAAGTGTGTGTGGAAAAGGTTTATGGTTCATTACAAAGGGTGAATAGATACTAATGTCAGACTGTGCCATTATTTACATTTCTTATTTCATCATGTACATCATCTAAAACACATCAAACAAACAATATGAGCTTGTCTTGTCTCTGGTTACTACTAGAGCTGCAACAATCTGTCGATTAATCAATCACTCAATCAAAAGAAAATTAATTATCAACTAACTTCATAATGGATTAATTATTTCAGTCATTTTTCAAGCAAAGCTGTCAAACATTTTCTGGTTCCAGCTTCTTAAACGTAAGGATTTGCTGCTTTTCTTCGACATTTATGATCATAAATGATAAATGGACTGTTAGTAGGACAAAAGAAACAATTTGAAGACGTCACTTGGGGCTGTGGGAAATTGTGGTGAGCAATGTTTTACAATTTTTTGACATTTAATACACTAAACAATTAATCATGAAAATAATCAGCAGATGAATCAATAATAAAAATAATCGTTAGTTGCAGCACTAGTTGTCACTTAAGTTGTTCCTGTCCTCATTCGCACAGACTGTGAGAATCTAATCTTTTGTATTTACCATACTTCTAATGCATTTACAAACAGTAACACTGCAAATATTGGATGTAGAGTTAGCTAATCCAGGTAATGTTCTAGCATGTGCAAATGAATCTATTATTCAGCTTTAATGTGTGTGGACTGAACATAAATAAATTCACTAAACGTTACGCAAAATACTGCATTTATCTGCAATGCACTGTAGCTTGAAAATACTGTACAGTACAACTAAGGAACAACATTCTTTCACATTTATATAACTGTAGGTTAGTACTAGGGCGAGTAAAGGGAGAGACAGAGAAAAGCCTGAATATGAGTGCTGACTATGGATCCCTGGGGTAGCTGATATCAGTGGTTGACTGGGAAAAAAGAGAAAAAGTTCAACCAAAGCAAAATAGCACTTTAAAGCCAATACAAATAAGCCAGTAGTGCACTTGATTATGGGGATAGAGTGTATGTATTTTGCTGTACATCACAGCAAGAACAGAGTGCTACTGCTCAGAGACCTCCATATGGAAAATTCAATGGGAATGAACACAGTGGGTCCACAGAGATGGCTTGGAGCCTGTGAGTGTAATGCGTAAGGTGGAGCATCATTGCTCCCAAAGGAACGCAGGAGCAGATCTGTAGTATTTGCCATTTCCATCTGTATCCATAATTCTGCATGTAGACTCTGTTTTATATGAGCTGCACAGGTATCTGTAATCATTCGCTTCGCCCAATTAAGAATCACATACAGCATCTGCTCCTAGGTACCACCAGAGTGGTTTAACTGTCAGAACTGGAAAACACGCTGCAACTGAATGATCAGAGAGGTACCAAAGAACAAAGGAAGTTGTTTTTATGTGCAGACGTATTTTACAGCATCAACGTAAAACAAGCAAGAAGCTGTAGTCTGGCTTTAATGCAGCGCCACATATTTGCTATCTTTCACTAAAAGGGTCAAGAAGTGCAAGGGCCTTCAATATTGAAGCCCACTTGCAAAAAGGAATTCACACTGGATCCACACTCAGACACAGCATGGGTCAGTACAAAGTCTTGGCCATCTCCCATCTCACAAAATGTGCTCTGAAGATTTGCTTTTTCAACAGACAGACAGCAGTAGCAGCAGATACATATGGCAAGTCTGTCTCTGCACAGATTATTCAGGATTCAGTCCTGACCCTGGCACACCCTCCTATGACACCATTGAGACAGAGCTGAATTGGAATATGTCTCAAGTATGTTGAGGCTTTTCTGACAGAGAGTCGAGATAGAAATCTACCATAGGGGGATACTATGTCTGCTCAATCTGCCAGCAGACTAAAATACTTGGGATGGGTATATACAGCACAGAGGCACATGCAATAAAATCTCACTTGGTTTTAATCATTTCACAACCTCATAATTACACTGATCATTGCACGACATTAAATTGTGCAAAGTATTGTTGGCTCTAAAACTCTCTCTGTCGTGGACCCCTAAACTATGCGCAACACATCTCAGCTCAGTACGCTGTGCACATGAAAAGGTGACACATCTCACAACTGCGACATGCATTTTACTTTGAAATGCCAGTCTTGTATTTGTCAGCTAACAACCCCCCAAGCAACCTGTGTAAACACTGCAGGACTAACAAGGTGTTAACTGGGTTTCTCTTAATCCCTTAACCTTACATGGACATTTCTGAAATCAGGTTACCTCTGAAACTGATCAGATTACTAATATGCATGTCAACACAGTGAATGTGAACTGGAACAACTCTGTTATGAAGACATTCTCGTAAGAGACATAAATATATATATATATATAGCCATTATTTTAACAGCATAATTAACAGAACAGATAATTTAACAGAATAATTTCAATTGGACACATTCTGCCTGCGTTTGTTTACATTTTGGTAAACTATCCCCATTACAAGTATGCCAAATTAGCTATGAGCAGCTCCTGTTTGCAATGTACCCATGGATGTACAAACCACTAAAAAGCTTTAAAACTTGATGATCCTCAGGCAAGTTCTTGAGCGTGTCTTTTTTCTGATTTATAAGTAAATTGATGGATGTTTGTCTGATGGATTCTAATGTCCTCAGAAAGTATGAGTCACATTAAATCTAAGCATATGTGAATCATGTCTGTGTGTTCAGATTTAACTGATTTATGATTGCGAGGAGTACAATTTTTGACGCTAACTGCAGCAATCTTGGATGCTAAGGGTTCTGCTGCAGCGCCAATGCTGATCATGGTGACAAGCAGGCCAAATTAATGACCAAAACTACGGTAATATTTCCGTTGTTTTCAGAACACCAGCATGCACCTGCCCCTTTCACCTCACACAGCCTTTGTCTGACCTCTGCAACTCTAAAAAAACCCTGCTATAACACATACTGTATATTTATACAGATTAATCGGAAATAAATAGGCATACAGTACATCCCAATACTTCCTCCAGCACGTTGGATTTAAAACAAAAACTACGGCCTTAAAGTGCTTTCAGTATGTAATGCTGTTGACATTTTAAGTAAACAGTGTAGAATGCATGGCCTTTTGTATCCATAGTCTGCCATTTATAAGACAATGCTGCAGGACAATTATGCTAAACATACAGACAAGGCAAGTAAGTTGTTTTTATGGCCAAACTGTGAAATGTTCTTGACGAGCCAAGTCAGTCACCTGACCTCAATCCAAATGAGCATGTGTTTCACTTGCTGAAGACCAGACTGAAGGCAAAAGGCCTCAAAACAAGCAAGAAATGAATATGGCTGCAGTACAGGCCTGGCAGAGCATCACCAGGGAGTGCGCCAAGTGTTTGTTGATGTCTATGGATTTCAGACAGTCCCTGAGTGCAAGGGATTTGGAAGCAAATATTTAATATAATGACAGTATATGTCTACTGATCTAAGCCATAAAATATTTATTAAGATATCTGATTTTTGCAGTATGCTATTAAATTTTACAATATCCAAATTAAGCCAACTGTTCTGAAATGCTACCCTGGTGTTTTCAGCATCACCAGGACAAATGGACAAAGCACTTCATGTTGCATTTATCTGACATATTTTTGCTTTGATGCAATCATATTTTATTCAAGCCGGGCTGGTGTGGATGTTAATTTCCACTGCTAAATAAACGCTAACCAATGCAGAGGATAAACGTAAATATGGCAAATCGACTCATACACACATGGTCCATATGTAGCAGAGGCTTTTTAACAGCCTAACGCACATTAACATCAGATTATACAGCGGGCCACTGTCTCCAAGGTTGTACCTATCTCAGATATGGATGACTGTATTTCTTTGAAGAACAGGCTAACTGTTGTCATGTTTCAAACAGTGCTCAGCGCTTCGTGCTGTTAAATAAACCATGTGTTTTAGATGTGGCTCTTATTTTTTAGATGTTCAGTGTCGGCCTTCTCTAATCTGGGAGTCCTTGTCTAACTTGAGAGGGGCCTTGTTTTGATACAAGAACGTTTCTTACGAGACTCTCAAAGCACACAAAGGTGAGCTCAACAGAATTGTTGTTGAGTGCTGAGATTTCTCTTCTACAGCGTTACACTCTTATAACGCTAAACAGTTTCATCCTTTCAGCTGCTATTTATCTACACAAATAATATTTCAGCTGCTCTATCTCTACTGTTCCTTCCACCGGGCATTTCCACAGATGTGAGGGAGGAATCGTGAGTGTTCCAACAAAGTGTTTCTTACTAATTAAAGATCTGTCAATTGTGCATGGTAACATATACTGTAGTTTGTGCATCAGCTGAAAACAAAGCAGGTGAATAATTTAGATGCCAGATTTGGAATAGGTTTACAGAATATAGACAAGCTCTTCCTAATCAAATTCTCTGATTTGATCAGTACATAAACAACAAATTACCCACACAAACTTGGCTTTGAAAATGTAAATGTAGCTTTTTTTCTTAACCAGAAGCTCATCAAAGCCCGAAAGGAACTGCACTTCTTTGCATTTCCTGTGGACTCCCTTGTAAGGTTTAATATTTATTTGGGAGACTAAACAGCAGGCTTAATGACCGCTTGTACATTAGCCAAGAAAGGGATACACAGAAAACTACTATTTGGTTGTAAACCACTACAGTGCAAAACAGGCTGATACCAGAGCTTGTTACATGAGAGGATGTGCTGAGCTGAGCTGGCACGCTGAAGCCAATTACATTCTAGGTCTTGATGAGCGAGCTCACATACAAAAGGCTAAACAGGGAGAGGGGCTCTGTTCAACACAGAGGCTACAGGTCTGCAGCTTTCATGTTGCCATCACTGGCCGTTCATGTGCTGAACAGAGGCAGCCTGTGCATGCCCCCTCATATTTCACATCACCCTCTGTCGAAGGGGTATAAAGATATATATTTCTGTGTGCTGATGTTTGGATTATCACTGATCCTGGCTGCTAAGCAAACACTTGGGCCGAATTTAAGGGTATCTGTCATGCTAGCTTGCTCCAGCCCCACCCTAGAGACGAGAGCGAGGGTCATGAGACTGGAAAGGCTGACAAAAACAAATCTTTAATCAATATCCGAGCCCTGAACGCAAAACCCTCTCTCTTCCGTCTCTGTCTCAGAGCGCTCTGGGAGTGACAGTTTTTCTTTTTAATCTGTGCCCACATTGTGGAGAAATTGCAAGCTAATGTTTTGGCTATAGATCATTCAACAAATCGCTGCTGGCGGTGCATATCCAAAGTAACAGTTTGAATGCAAGCATTTTCCACAACAGTTCAGTGGCTAATATGGCTTAAGGATGTGAAGAGCAGTGTTACAGTTTCTGTTCTTCTGTAGCTCTACCTGAAACTTGTGGGAGGAGAATCACAGAAGAACAAACAGTCCTGTGGATAAACAATTGGCTCTCATCTCTGTCCAGTAAGAAGTGCTGTGAAACTGAATTAGGCCTATGGCAATGTCTGTTATCATTATGTTGGATGACAGCCATCCGCTGGGCTGGAAAAAAAGGCCCCTAAGAGTTTAGGTCCAAAATTAGCCCAGTTAGCCAAATGAGCTTAGCTCAGACATTTCATCAACAGGGGTGAGAAATTTCAAGCTACCAGAAACAAAAACACATTCCTTTGTCTGCTGTACATAAACTGAAGCCAAGCAACAAGTTATCAATGGTAGTGAATGATACTGTATGTAAATAACAAAAGTTACTGTAAAAATTATAAAGCAAACCTTTCAGACTTCTACCCTAATGACGGTCACAAGTCCATCACTTTACCATCATCAAGCCATTGCCTGTTTTGCATATTTCCCAACATAGTGACTATATTTTGTATGAAGGGAACTTAGCTTATTTGCCAGCATTGAGTCCTTTCAAAGATAAAAAGAGACACATTGTTTCACCTTGTGATGCCCCCTCATTTGTTACACCCCTGCAACAAACAATGGTGTTTGTTCCAAAAGCTTACTTTTGAATAAGCAACAGACATTTTGATCACTTAATCCCTGTATTATATGGACAGAATAGCACTCATACACTTATGCAGTCACAGTGAGAGGAGCAGAAACACTATAACATCACTTATTATTTAAATCATTGTACTTGTATCTCTAGCAGGGGATTTGAAAGACACCATTTCTACAGCATGCAGTTTCCTTAAAAGGGATGTGAGAATATAGTCATTGGAGTGAATGGACGTGACAAGAAATATAACAAGCATCTAAATTTAAACAATCCACAACTGGAGTATGCGGGATGTGACATGCAAGCAAGTATAATGACCAGATGTATATGAGATGCCAAACCACTCCAATGACAAAGTTCAGACCAAAGGTGCAGTGGTTGAAAGCAGTTACAATGTTGGCAAATGAACCAAAATATTTTAAGACAAAAAGAAAAAATGTGGCCAAATGTGAAGCAGAGACTCAGACAGCCAAGGTGCAGTGATCAACTGATGACATGCTGTCAATTAAAAGCAATCAATTTGGTTGTGAGGAGTGAAAGAAGAAAGAGTAAAGGTGAAGAGGGGGTTTAACCAGCAGGAGACTCCTGCAATGGTATTTACAGTAATGGGATATTGGCCCTGTAGCCTTCAGATTAGGACACTGTCCTGTGATTCAGCTAAGCCTCCAAATTCTTGCTAACGTCACTAATCATTTGCAGCCAAATGTCATGACTTCCAAGCTTATTTAACATTTTTAAAGCAAAAAAATAACCTCTAATATGTAATCAACTTTATATACCTTTAAACATAAACAACACAAAAAATATCCCTCATGCTCTGTGAATGATATTACATTTTGTCATATATCCCAAAATAACTAATTTCATAATGCTTGAAACATCACAGAGCTTTGCAAAATACCATTTAATCTGTACAGGCATTGAATATCTATATCACTTGCTTTATATTCTATCGACATGGATGACTGGTGGTATTTGGCCACTAGTGGACAGAGCACTTGATTAGACCAAAGTCTATAGCCTACTGTTTGTGGGAGATCCTTAGCTGCGCTTTACTACAACACAGGGCAATATAAGCAGTGTCAAATTTCCCTGGCAGTTATAACAATGATTGGCCCATAGTCCAGGGACCGGTCTCCCCACAGCCTGGAGTATGTAGACTTAAAATAGCCATGTGTGAGAGTAGGACTGGGAAACCAATTATCTTTATCATTTGGCCTACAGTCTGTTCGATAACACTCTTACACGCAGTGAAATTACTAACCGCCCACAAGAAGAAAAAAAAGTCTTACTGAACTTCACTATGCCGTTGTTATTTTACAACAGAACTACAACAAAGAGAACATTACATGGCACCTAGTGATAGCATCTAGGATGAGTGTTTGACCTGCTAGACACACAACAGCTGGTGTAAAAGATGCAAAAGGTGTTTTCTTTCCCCCAGTGGGAAAGATAGTAGAAAAAGTCTCAATGCCAGTAAGATATCTGAATTAAACTAAATCTGGCTGGACATTATTTCTTATGCTGTTGTAGTTTTTACACATATAATACAACATGTGCAGGGTGGCGTAATTCATTGTTTACATTCCCTCTATGGCTGTACCCTGAAAGCACTATGGCTCCATGTGGTTATAATAATATACTGCAATATAGCATAATAAGGGAAGACTGTCAAAAAGTCAAACAGCTGAAAAAAAAAACCTAGGCCTATTACTGGAAGTTCAACAAACATGCACACACGGTTAACTGCCTGCAACAAACTGAAAATGACTCTTTATGTGTTCTCAGCCCTCACCAAGCTCACCCATCCATAAAAATCCCATCTCAAGGAGAGCAGAGGTGAGGTCTCTCTCTCTCTCTCTCTCTCTCTCTATCTTGCTCTTGTTCTCTTTCACTTTCTCCCTTCTGCTTACACATGCACACAAACAAAGCCCTTCTTTCTGTGTCATAACTACTCCCACAATTACTCAGACGATTACTCAGATCAATGGCTTACCTGCCTGTTTGAGCTGCTGTATTCGGCTACAGAGTGTCCTGGTGAGGCACAAAAACCTCCAGGGGAAACGCATTAAAAAGGGTGTCTGACATGGGTGCAGGATACTGTAATACCACGCAATAACATGAGGGAAAATAGCAAGAGTGGCAAAATGTATTGTCAGCCGTAGCTGTCACACATGAGGGGGTAACGCAAAAGTCTATCAACAATGTTCCTGTTACAGTCTGCATCCCTGTTTCATAGATCTGCACAAGCAATCCCCTGCCATTAAATTTCTCAAAACATTCTCTTTTTAAAAATACCAAAAAGATTTGGTGCAGCAGAGCTCTCCCAGTTACAGAAATCGAGTGAGGAGTCTAACAAGGGGTTGGGGGTGATTTTAGACTCTCTATTTAGAAATGACAATACATGAGCACACTTAATTACCCAGTCTCTAGTCTGGATCAACAGAGTCTTCCAGCAGTGAAGAGACTGGTGTATTTATTAACAATGAAGGGGTTCCTTTCAGCTGAGAAGCAATCTGCTTTACAGAGGACAGTTTTTTCAATGGGTAAAGACAGAGGCTAAAATTCAGGCACATTTTCTAAAGAGGAAGGAAGGGAAAATCACCCACAATGAAATCGAGACTTTGGCCTATATTTCTGACTGATTTGTTTTGGTTGTGACAGAAAATAGCACTTGTACACAGACTTGTAAGTGCAGTGAAGCAATTCCCACAGAAGCTGGTTTTTACAAGTCATAAAAACCTCAGCTATGATGTCGTGTTGTCTTTGTTCTTTGCCCCTAGTCTACAGTTCTCACAGAGCATAAATGTAATGAGAGGGAGGCAAAGGCAAAGATTAATCCTTCTGAAGGAAAGAAATATCAGAGGATGCAATTTTTTCAGCAATGCATAAACATTATTGTCATACACAATTTAGTTTTGCAAGATTTTAAAGTGACATTGTTAACTTGGGAAACAAAGGCAGAGAAAAGGCAAGTACAGGGCCGTAATTGATGGCTCAAAATGTAAGCTTTCTCTCTGAGGGTCTGCTCAGGTCCTGATCCCCTGGCCTCAACCTGAAACAATCACTCTTAGTTAACGACAACACTTCAGCTATTGACAGCGTGATCCCGTAAAGCAGACACTTCAATCAACAGAGCAGCCGGAGGAGGTGTTGTGTTGGAGGAGAATAAAAGAAGGAGGGGGCATGGGGACGGATGAAATCAAGAAGTAAATAAATGAATCAATGGATGAATAATAGATTGGCCAGCTAGTGGCCTCTTGGAGCAGCAATGCAGTATTAATAACTGACTCTTACTGTTCGTCTCTGTGTCATCACTGATACTCTTAGGTGGACCATGGCCAGCATAACACACTGCTGATCTGTACATTCGATCCGGATTACGAACTTTCTTCAGTCCTTCAGGAGGCAAAGAGAAAAGTAGAGAAAATCGAGGAAAAGAAGCATTCTCCCAGCCTGTGATAACTAAGCAAACTCCCCATGCAAGCAATATCAACAAAAGCTAGACAGTATATTAAAAAACATTTAAAACACATAAGAGCTGTTTGTCAAAATATGTTGTTCATATTCAACAATAATTATAATAATAATAAAGTTAATAAATCACAATTAATTTGTCTATTGTCAGTTGAAACAGTGCACTTCTCCACTGACTTAATATTTCTGCACGAGAAAAATGGACAGTTACTGTAGCTCTGGCCTGGTCTGATACAGGTCAATAACACTCCCTATTGTATCAGTGGTAAACTGGATGAATCAATACAATCAATCAGTGGAGGCCGTGCAAAGCAGTCCGTAAAGGTCTATTACAGGCAGGCATTAGGAATTATTCGTCTCAGCAACCACAGACCGGACCTGGGTCCCATCCATCCACACCTCACTGATTCAATTAAAAGGCTGGGGGAAAAAATGTAGCCTCTGATTCAACACAAAACTGGGAGAGCATGTCGTCCGACATCGTGAGGAGGTTAAATTCATCCTTCTTTACAAAACAGCGGAGAAATATTTATACCATTGCTGCACAAGCACTTTTGTAAGTTAATGGCTGACTGCGTGCTTACTTGATGTTTTGCTGCCGCTTCGCCCTGAACTTTGAGTGAAATGATAACATCATGCAACTTTTTTACACAGCACCCACTTGAAAATAAAAAGACAAATATTACTTCATGCACAGCTGAGGCTGCAGGTCTAATTCACAACATTTTATAAAGCAACCTTTGTAACTGTTTCTGCTGTCGCAAAAGTTCAAACTGCATTTCATTTATGTAGTTTAACACACCTGTGTGATTTTACGTGTCAGTAAACTATGCCTTTATCATTGGTCTTGCATTTATCTCATTTTAAATTAATGTAAATATGCTGCACTGTTCTCCTAGTTCTACAGAAAAGACACTGACAGTATCAACATTAAACTTAAAAGGTTAAAACCGTCAAGATTTAACTTTAACAGTGCTTCCTTTTCTGGTAAATCCCAACATCACAAAAAACCTTAGTACTGCAGCTTGTGTTTACAAAAGTGCTTGTTTAATTTTTCAAATTTGGTTCTTGTACATCAATATATTTTATGCCTATCTGCTCTGGAAGATTCATAAGACCAGTGGCTATGGTTTCGTCCGGAGCAGTCTCAGTGTAAGACATATCAAGCCTGTCTCTTCAGTGCCCTCCAGGCCTTGTACTTAAAGTAACGGACCCACATTGCTTTTTATGAGTGTGAAGAAAAAAAATACCCCCAAGGGCCCTAACAATCAGTTAGGCTGGAGAGAAATACCCCAGGATGTAAACATTACACCGCTGAGTGAGACTGGGTCATGGCCCCTGGGTTTAACACAAGATGTAACCCTCAGTTGTTATGGGCCATCATAAGACCTGCCAAACAACTAAGAGAGATCAGCATTGGCCGCATACCACAAGGACAAAAGGTTAAGGAAACACTGTTCGGCTCTCTCAGTGGCTGTCCGACATCCAGGGACATGTGATGTAAAAACTGCAATAGTGATGTACATTTAAAAAAGCATGTTCTACATTAACGAACAGCCAAAACTAAGAAAAACTGAATGCGGGAGTAAAGATTCAGCATGACAGCTCTATGTAAAAGCTTTAAGGGGCCAGGTTTGCATGAGACGACGATCACGTTTATGTGAAGGTATGAAGTACTCTCTCTCTCTATGCTCCTCCTCCTCCTTTTTCCACTGACCGGCCTCACAGGAACACTGAAAATAACTTAACCTGCTCAGCAATGGGACTTTCAAGTCAGGGTTTTCAGCGAGAGCTTCCTGTGTTGGAGAGGCACTGAGATTAACAACCGGAGCCTATTTGTTAAATTCAGCTATGTAGATGAATACATTAGGACTATACACCACAGTGAAGTCATTACTATCATAAAACCAGATGTCTTCATTTTTTGTCATAGCCACGGACAGATCCCTCATATAGTAAGTGTGCTTCTGAAGCTCAATACCACCCCCTGGTGGGACTCTGCTTGGTGGTTGGCACACTGACATCCAAACAACTGAATTCCCAGTCTTTTATCATTTCCCCTCACATGGACAGAGGCAATTTGTTTACACTCATTTGAAACATTAAAGTAATGCTACATCAAAAAGAATTCATGTTTGTGGTTACTGACACCAAACTCTGACTGAGGTCTATTCAATATCCAAGCCTGCAACAATACGTATGAGCAGCTCAGAAACAGCTGGACCTAACGATTTATGTAGACATCGTTGCCTTTTCTCTCTCACTTAAATTATGCAGCCAATTTTAAAGTCTGGGATGACTCTTTTGCTCCACCCTGAGGGTCAATATAAATCAATAAATATAAAAATATCACAACTTTAGGGAGGAAAAGCAAGAACACAGCGTATTAAGGACCTATCATTCTGCTCACTTCAGGTTAACCAAGAGCAAAAATTAAAGTTTCACATTTGAAAGTCTGAGCATAACAAAAAAATGTCATAAACATAAACGATCTAATTAAAACATGCACATAAATTTAACAAGCTCGTGCATTTTCAATGTGACTGTGATTTTTAAGTTGCTTTATGTTTTTATTTTCTGTCATCATTGTCAAATGTGAAACAGAGATTGCAAATATCGTCCCAGTCTGATTCAGATACTCTTAACAATAAAAAGCTGCCGTTTAGAATTAATGCATTACATCTTTACCTTATTTTCATATAAGAGTTTAATTTAATTACTCACCCAAAAATTCCATGTGCACATCTGAATGAGACCAGATCTCTCATGCATGTGTTTTGCAGTAAAATATCCCACTAAAGAGGAAATAAGTAAGTCTATTGCATTTCATTTTAAGTTAGTGAGCCGTGTGAAATAAGCAGAGGAGGGAGGAAAAAGTCATCATTTTGTGTATCCTATATGTAAAGTAGTTTAATGGGCAGGATGCTGGAAATCCTACTCTCCATCCTCATCCCTGTTTCCTCTGCTGTGATGGCATTTCATCTCAAGTCGAGCTGGTATTAAAAGCTTTTGTCTCCATAACCAAATATAGGCCAAGTTGTATAATTGGAAAACATGTATTTAAAAACATTTATGAGAAAATAGTCGCGCTTCAAAAAATGGGGGGAACTAAACGACCCTGTTTAAGATTTGAAAATAAAATGTAATAGATTTTTTTTTTAAAGATGTCCAAATAATGACGACTTTAAGGTGAAAGCACACTCGGTGTTGACAGATAAACTAACATAACCACGCCGCTTTTAAAAGCCGGACAATAAGAGAAGAAGTTAGTCAACGCCAATGACATGTTGTCATTAACTTAAGCCTTGTTGTTAACTTGAATTTCTCCCAATTTGACAGGAACGAGGAGGCAAAGAGAGGATAAACACGGCACTTTAACCACGCTGACTTATCCTGAGCTTTAAATGTGGGCTACGGTGGGAATAGTAGCTGGCTAGAATCAAGCTAATATTAGCTGGCTAGGTGATGTCTCCACGTTTTTAGCTGCCTATTCGGAGCAAAAACAGCGGAGCCGCTTTCCGGCGAATTTTTCTCCCCGCTCGTCCTTGTGTCGTCTCTGAGTTGTTCCGAAAAACCACACGGCGGTCATACTAGTAAATTAATCCCATTATATTTCTCTTACCTTCCGGCTTGTTTTCGGCAGCCATTTCCCCTTCACGCGCAACATCCTCCTCCTCCTCACGACCGTGGGTACCACGCGCGTGCACGGCGAGGACAGCACGAGGAGGGACCGGAGGAGACTCGGTCCGTCCGAGGAGAACTTATGATTGGCTGAGAGGCGGTGATTGACAGCCAGGATCCGGGATGAGAGACACATCTCCCGTCAGCTTCTGGCACCATCAGACCTGTTTTTGTTTTTTGTTTTTTATTACAGGGAATTTAAAGCAGCTCAGAGGCTGCAGGTCTGGATTTTGTTAAAAGATGGGGGTTGCATGGAAAAGAAATGGGAGGTTCCATCCTTATTATTATTATTTAAAAATAATTAGATGCGTTTTTAATGTTTGTCTTTGAGCTGTATAAACAATGTCATTCCTGACGAAACTGGTCTTTAATCAGCAATTTTATTTACATAGAGCCAAATCACAGCAAAAGTTATCTCAAGGCTTTTCATATACAGCAGATCTAGATTCTTTATATTATTATTTACAGTGTCCATACAATTTCCATCACGAGCAAACACTTGGAAAAACTTTCTTTTCACATTAGTGCCTCAGTACGGTGTGTTTATCTGTTCACTGTTGTTTAAATCAAACTTCATTGAGCTTTTTTTTTCAGAATTTCAGTATCTTCAGAGAACCTGAGAACACATAGCTTTTAAAAAACAAACATATCAAAAAGCAGTAACAGTCTACATAATCTACCAGGTGTTCAGATGTCAGTTTACATTTGAATGTTGGTAGACTATTTTGTTCCCTTATCAGCTTCTGATTTCAGATAGTTGCACCATGATACTGAAGGCTGTGGAGATTTATAAGATAAGATAAGATAAATATTTATTCGTCCCACAGTGGGGAAATTCACAAAAAAATTCTAGGAGATCCAACCCTCCGAAACTCGAGGATGTATAGATGTACAGATTTGAAGACAACTGGCAGCACAATGGCTTTAATTCTGTCCTCTGTGCTGTCGAGGTTTTCAACTTCCATCATTACATCACACTTACATGGGCTTGACAATAGTATGGCTACAGCCAATACAGATCATTGTGCTTAATAGACTTTGCTTTTGGCACTCAAGGACAGCCTTCATCTTCTATTAACAGGCTGGTGGCCGTCAGTGCTGAGATGCAGTTTGAGCTGGTGGTGCTGAAAGGACAACTTCTCTGCAGCCTGCTGCTCGTACAGTCAATGGCTTGTTGTTATTGCAAAGAAAGTAATAATGAACTAATGAGAGACCTAATGTAGTGAAGTGATTTTCTCAACTCTTTTTGCTTTAATTGTTCCTAGGTGGATAGGATGCAGACAATATCCCCCTTAGAATTAAGCATGCATGCACGTATCTTCAATATTCATTTTATTGCCCTGAGAGGTTAACGCTGTATTCATATTAGTGTTTTTCTAAATGGGAAATTAAGTGACATAGCTATACTGCCATTTGCAAAATAATAATAATATATCAAAGATTTAGGAGAATTTAATATAAAAATTATGGTTTAGCTCTTTTTTAATTTTAATAGAACAATTAATCTCCATGGATCATTACGTAGCTGGTCAGTTATACAGAAACGCAAAGAGAGAGATGCAGATAAAGCTAAAAATAGACTATGGTAAATCACATGTATATGCGCAAGGGGGACATAAATAGACAATATATGGCTGTCTAGATTACGTAAAGAAATAATAATAATAATGATAATCGTACTAATGATGATAATAGTGAATTAAAAACAGAGGGGGGTGAAGAATCTTATATATGAAAACCATGGGAATGGATTGGTTAAAAGTCAGTTTTTGTGAGATAAGTTTACAGAGGTCTCAGATCTATGAGAAAATGTTTAATGTACCTTAAAATGAGTATCTGAACTTCTCTAAACCCAAAGACATCAGTTGATCTTTAACCACATGTCTGCATGGTGTCATGCAATTTCCAATTAAAAAAAAAATGAGCAGAAAAAGAAACGTTTAAAAGAAAGTTCAGACTGGGGTAAGTTTACTAGTAAAACTCTATATAACTGTAAATTTTAAACTTCAAAATGAAAAGTAAAAGAGAACGTGAACAAGCACTATGAATTGTTGCTGGGTTGTTATTCATCCCAAACACAAGGGGGCGACAGAGTGCGCAGAGACGTCTATGGGCTCCGTAAATGACACGAAGAAGAGATGACCGGGTGTAAACATGGCGTCTGCCTTGGACGATGATGAGATCCTAAATGATGATTATTATTCGCTGCTAAATGTCAGAAGAGAGGTACAGTATGCTTTTGTTAACGGATTAGATGTTTGTGCGGGTGCATGTAGCAGCATTTCGATGAACTTTCTTCGGCTGATGTTTAACAGTTACTTGTATAATCACATGTAACGTTAGCTAGGTAGCTAGCTTGTGACCCTCGACATTGGTTTCTGTGCTGTGACTCTTCGGCTGCATACTTTACAAGACAACAACAGGTTGTGAGGTTATGACTTTATTAACAGGAGTTGTCAGTTGAAATAAACTGGAGAATCCAGTGTTTCTGTGATAATCTGGGAGCTAATGTTAACAAACTGACATTTATTTTCTGTTTGATCATGTTATCTTTGACTGTGGACTGTGCTAACCAGCTAATGCTACAACTTTACTCCAGGGTTTCATCATTTAACACTCACATTTGATCAGGTTATACTTATGTCTGGGGATCAGATGCTTTCAGTCTTGATAATTTTATTTGTAAAGCAGAGAACATTATGTTGATATGCACATTACATTTTACAAAACAAAATTAACTTGTGGCACAGGGATATTCTGTTCTTCAAATATGCTGTAATCCTTTATTTATGTATTATTTTCAAGAGGATGAAAATGGGCAGGTAGAATATATACAAAGTAATTACATGAAGTTTTATTCGAGAATAGATAATAAAATGTTTCATCTGCAGTAAAACACAAAATTAAGATAAGATAAGATAGATAATAAAATGTTTCATCTGCAGTAAAACACAAAATTAGTCATGTTCTCTATGGAAGCGATGTCAAAAAATGAAACTAGTTGGGTTAACGATAAACTAGTTTACATGAATGTGAATGCTTCCTTTTAACGATGATGATGGAGGCAATACCCTTTGCACTATAGTCTCAGCAACCGAATTATAATCTGAAATGAAGCAACAATAGCAAGTTTCTGTTCAGACTGTTCTGTCACAAGTCATCTAAACCCTGCATGTTATTTTAGCAGGGTTGGAAGACTTAATGAAGTCTAATTAGTAAATCAGTAAATTCATTTGGTCCATCTGTAGTAACAGTCTTGTTGTGTGTCTCCATTTCAATGTTGTGCTGCAGGCAACACAGGAGGAGCTGAAGGCAGCATACAGGCGATTATGCATGCTGTATCACCCAGACAAACACCGGGACCCTGAACTGAAGCGTCAAGCAGAACAGCTTTTTAACCTTGTACATGAAGCTTATGAAGGTAAAAAAGCTTTAATCATGCCATGTACTCAAGTCCCTTTTCAGATACACATGAGGCTGACATTGACTTGAATATGTTACAGTTTGCATTTACAGGATTTGGAAACATAAACTGTTCTGATGGGTCATATTATTGATGGTTGTCCATGTCTTGTCTTTCTAGTGCTTAGTGACCCACAGGCACGAGCTATCTATGATATCTATGGCAAGCGAGGGCTCGATGTTGAAGGATGGGAGGTAAGTCCATTAAAATAATTCTGGAACAAACCACCACATGCAGTTTGAAACAATGGCCACTGTTTTGACTGACCGACCACTGTATATTAAACCCAAAACATACAACCCCAATTCCAAAATTGTTGGGACGCTGTGTAAATGTTATTAAAAACAGAATTTGATGGTTTGCAAATCATTTAAACCCTATATTTAATTTAAAATAGTGCAAAGACGTCATATCAACTGTTGAAACTGAACGTTTTTTATGGAAAAAAAAAAGAAAGGCAGGACTGCAGGCAGGCCAGTTTAGCACTCGGACACTTCTACTATGGAGTAATGCTGTTGTTATACATGCAGGATGTGATTTAGCATTGTTTTGCTGAAATATAGAAGATCTTCCCTGAACAAGATGACATCAACTTGTCAGCATATGTTGCTCCAAAATCTGTATATATTGTTCAGCATTAATGGTGCCTTCCCAGATGTTTAAGCTACCCATGCCATGGGCACTAATGCGTCCTCATACCACATCATCACAGATGCTGGCTTTTGTGCTGATAAAAAGCCGGGTGGTCCCTCTCCTCTTTAGAGCGGAGGACCATGATTTCCAAAAAGAATGTCAAATTTTGATTCGTCAGACCTTTTCCACTTCGCCTCAGTCCATCTGAAATGGGCTCAGGCCCAGAAAAGTCACCAGCATTTCTGGATCATGTTTATATATGGTTTCCTCTCTGCGTGGTACTGTTTTAACCTGCATTTGTGGATGCAGCGAAGACCTGTGTTCACAGAAAATGGTTTGTGGAAGTGATTTTGAGCTCATGCAGTGATTTCCACTACAGAGTCATGTCTGGACTACAGAGTCATGTCTGGAGATTCTCTGAATCTTTTCATGATATTATGTACTGTAGATGATGAAATCCCCAAATTCTTTGCAACGTTACACTGAGGAACATTATTCTGAAATTGTTGGAACTATTTGCTCAAGCAGTCTCTCACAGAATGTTGAAACTCTTCTCATCTTTACTTCTGAGAGACTCAGCCTCTCTGGAATGCTCTTTTTATACCCAGTCATGTTGCTAACCTGTTGCGAATTCACCTAATTAGTTGGGAGATGTTCCTCCAGGTGTTTTATTTTAGCATTACACAGTGTTTTCAGTGTTTTGTTGCAACTGTCCCAACTTTTCTGGAACGTGTTGCTGGCATCAAATTGAAAATGAGCAAAAAAAAATGTTTTATTGTTTATAACGTATTTTTTATTGTTTCAACATTTGATATGTTGTCTTTGCAAATATAGGCAAACTATCAAAATCTGTTTTTAATCAACATTTTACACAGCGTCCCAACTTTTTTGGAATTGGGGTAGTACAATGACACACCTCTGATGTACAATAGAGGTAGGAGATTTGAGTTCTGAGTTTCACAACCGTGATTGTCAGGCTTACCTCATACTTTTTTAAAGAAAAAATACTGTAATGTTCGCGAAGTGCAGACATAGCCAAGAGTCATGCAACAAAAACAAATCTTTTTGAAAACATTGGCTTGTGTTGCATTTTCTACCTTTGAGAATGCACACACAGCAAGGTGCAGACCAGTGTGAGCTTCAGAGCATGTCTATCAAAATTAAAACGTCACAACATTCCTGTCCTGTACACCATGCTTTATTCACCTCACCAAATGTTTTTGACTATCTTGCCTTGTTCAGTCAGGGTAGTGTGTTTTGCATTTGTATCCCTGAATATGTGCTTTTTAGTAGAAAAAAGATTTACTGTATAGAGAGAAAGATATGCTTTCTTACCATCCTTCTCTTTGGAATGTTTTTTAGCCAGATATACTGTGTTTTAGATGGAACATTTGTTTAGTTCGTCAGTATGTTTTTGAATTGGACACATCTAGGAAATTTGGTGTGCTTTAGACAGAAATCCGCTAAATTTATATTTTGACAATGTAACTTTGAACCGTGTTGACTGTAAAGATTTTACACTTGAATTCATTATCCATCAAAAGAAATAACATGCATAAAAGTTGATTTGTATTGGTCACCCTTTAGGGTCTTGACTTCAGAATAGCTTACTTATGGAAGAATACACAGTTAATCTAACATACTGTACAGCGTGATATATTGGCATTGCAGTCTCTTAACATAAGACTTGCATTCTTACAATGAGACTTTCCTGTCCTACACGAGTTGCCTCTTTTAACCTGCATGAAATAGTTCTTGTTTTGCTTCATCTGTGTTTGCTAAAACTACAGATGGTCGAAAGTAAGCAATATGACTCTGGTATATATTTTTGCGGGAAGAACATTTGGGAGCATGAAATTCTGGCAAACTTTCTTCTACTGTAACTCTTTATCTGCAGCCTGTGAAGCAGCAAATCCACTGTTTGCTTTGCATTGAAATCATATCTTCTTACTCCAGGTGGTAGAAAGAAAAAGAACCCCTGCAGAGATTCGAGAAGAGTATGAGCGTCTTCAGAAAGAGCGAGAGGAGAGAAGGCTTCAGCAAAGGACCAACCCAAAGGTATGTTCGGGGGAAGATAACAAGCCTCACATTGAACTGAGTGTAATGTAAAGAGTCATTAGGCATCCTGTGCACATTGTGTACTACATTAGTGAACACAGTATTAATTCCTGAACCTGTCATTTGCAGGGAACGATTAGTGTGGGCATTGATGCCACGGACCTCTTTGACCGGTATGAGGAGGACTATGAGGATATGGTTGGAGGGGGAGTCCCACATGTGGAAATCAACAAGATGCACATATCACAATCCATAGAGGTAATGGGATGCTCCAGATTCAACCTGAGTTTTTAAGAGCCGTTTACTACAATATGTTTGGATTGAAAGAGTTGTAGGCACAGTTAAATTTGCGATAGTTGTCAGGAAAGATTTTGGATCTGAATCTTATCAAAGGACTCATCGTTTTATGTGTTCCACTGCAGGCTCCTCTTACCACAAGAGACACAGCCATTTTGTCTGGCTCCTTGTCAACTCACAATGGAAATGGAGGTGGCACCATTAACTTGGCTTTGAGAAGAGTCACCTCAGCTAAGGGATGGGGAGAGGTATGCTGCATTCTCACACACTGTTTTTGTAGTGCTATAAATGGCACACTTTCTTTGTGTGCCTCTGTTTGTTAAGAACATGTGGTGGCATTTTAAGATTTGAAACGTTATCTGTGTGCACACAGATAGAGCTTGGTGCTGGAGACACCCATGGACCTCTCTTTGGACTGAAGATGTTCCGAAACTTGACGCCCCGATTGTATGTGTTGAAATGCTGGAGAAAAGAAATAAGTATTCTGTATTTTAGGAACAATTCAGTTATTGCTTTTCTTTCTTTCCTCAGCTTTGTCACTGCTCAGTGTGGGCTCCAGTTTTCATCCCGAGGGGTACGTCCTGGGCTTACCACAGTGCTGGCTCGTCACCTAGACAAGAACACTATGGGCTATCTGCAGTGGCGCTGGGGGATCCAGTCCTCTATGAACACCAGCATAGTCAGGGACACCAAGAGCAGCCATTTCACCTTCGCAATGCAGGTTAGCAGCCAGCAGTTATATTTAACTTTAATGTTAGCCAAGACACCATTAAATCAATGGTCGCTTGTCAGGGTTTGGCCAAAATCATCATTTACTTCTTTGTCTCTGCAGCTTGGCATTCCTCACACTTTTGTGATGATGAGCTACCAGTACAAGTTCCAGGATGACGACCAGACGAAGATTAAGGGCTCAGTAAAGTATGTTGTCAAAATGTAATATGTGTTATTTGGTTTACGTAATCTTATTAAGACCCTTGTTGTAGGTCATAATTAGATTTGTTTTATAGGGTTGGGAATGTCTAGGCACCAAGCTTTTAAGACAGGGGGTGCCAGTGGTATCCATATGCAGTTGCTCAGAGTGAACATAAACGCAATGCATATGTTTTGCGTCTGTTACATTTCACTGTCCATTTGGTTCAGCTGTAAGGAACTCACAGCCCAGTCTCACAAAATTGTTACAGACGATCTTAATGTTGAGATTTCCGTTTTAAATCTCTGTTTATTGACTTTTCTGCATTGAGTCATAATCTTTCAAGAGAGAATAGCAATACATCTAAGAATGGATTTTTTCTTTAGTGTAAATTCTTCTGTATAGGAACTCAAATTTCTATCTATTTTAATATGCATTGTTAGTATTTTTTGGGCAAGAACTGATGCCTCAAATTCAAGTAAACTTTGCCTGTGTGTACAGAAGTAGTAACTTTGTCTTAATGTTACAGATCAGGTTTCTTTGGGACTGTGGTGGAGTACGGTGCTGAGAGGAAGATCAGTCGACACAGTGTCCTGGGGGCCACCGTCAGCGTCGGTGTGCCCCAAGGTGTCTCCCTCAAGATCAAGTAAGTGCGGCTCTTTGCTCCTGTTTCCTGTTTGAATCAAGTTGTGGTATCATATCAGCCAGCCCAATTAATTGTCTGTAATTTGCGTCTGGGGGTGCATTTTTGAAGATGTAGACACAGGATTGGACCCACTGAGATGCAAGTTGGTTGGTAGTTGGAGTTTAAAGGCGTGAGCATTTACAGTATATTTCTTCGTATTTTTGGACTTGTCATAGAAAACCATCAAAGTTACATATGATGTTATACATTCTCTAACATCTGTTCACAACTATTCACTGTCCTGTCTAACTGAGGGTATGGTACATATTTTCACTTTGCTGTGTGTTCATCGGAAATTCCCACATATATTACATGGAGAAACCCATTTAACAGCCAGTTAGTGGCCATTCAGATATCAATGATGAAACCAACCTTCTATTTGCAGACTAAACAGAGCCAGCCAGACATATTTCTTCCCTATTCACCTGACTGACCAACTCCTGCCGAGTGCTGTATTTTACGCCACAGTCGGACCACTGGTTTTCTACCTCGCCATCCAGCAGCTTATTATTCGGCCCTATGTGCGGGCCCAGAAGGAACAGTAAGAAAAGCTTTGCTTTAAGTTGGTTGTTTAATGCAAGAAATGTTATTGGAAGACGCGCCGCATGTATTATTATGGCCAGATTTTATGAGCTCATTTTATTTCCCCATTTATCTCTGAACTCAACAGAGACTTGGAGAAGCAGCGGGAGAGCTCGGCCTCTAATATAGCCAGGAAGAAACAGGAGGCAGAGGCTGCTGTGAGTATTTTACTGTCTCACATGTAGCTGTGGTGCCAATCCTACATGGTGCTCCAGTGTTAGATAAGAGATGCAGGTATCGTGGGTGACTGTCAAGAAATATTACAAGTCCCACACCTGTCAGACGAAGGGGCTGAGATGGGATTAGATAAGATGTAAAGTCTTAATGAAATTCATTAGTATAATCCATATGATGTGAAATCTCATTGTTTGTATCTGTCCTTCTCTTCCTCTTTGTGCCTTTTTCATCTCTAAAGGTCTTGCTCATGCAGGAGTCTGTGCGCAGGATTATTGAAGCTGAGGAGTCTAGAATGGGTAAGATCAGTAATATTTTAGGGATGAGCTTATCCTGGGAATAATGTTTTTTAAGCAGGTTGTGAAAAAAACGTTTTGTCATACATTTTAGGTGAAATATGTTGATGTCTGGTTGGAGGTTAAACAGATACAGTGCCTGTTTTCACTACATGAAAAAAGGCCAGTCTGCTTTTAGGAAACATTTAGGAAACTGCTGTTAAATTTTCTACCAGTTTACACATCAGACAAACCAATCTAAAGCAAAATACATGATTTTAGTTATTGTCTTGAGCATTTCATTGAAACATGGCAAAGGCAAGACCAGTGTGTGGGATTTTCCATTACACAACCCTGATTGCAAAAAAGTTGGTACGCTGTGTAAAACATAAATAAAACAGAATGTGATAATTTGCTAATCGTTTTTGACATATACTCAATTGAAAACAGGACAAAGACAATATATTTAATGTTTGAACTCATCAACTTCGTTGATTTTTGTAAATATCTGCTTATTTTGAATTTGATGCCAGCAACATGTTTCAAGCAAGCTGGGACAGGAGCAACAAAAGTGAAAGTTGTGGAATGCAAAAACACCTGTTTGGATCATTCCACAGTTAAACAGGTTCATTGGTAACAGGTGATAGTATCATGATTGGGTATGAAAGGTTCATCCTGGAAAGGCTCAGTCGTTCACAAGCAAGGATGGAGAGAGGTTCACCACATTGTCAAACACATGATTGTATAAAGGAGATTACTACATTCAGTAAAACTGTTGTTGGTGAACACAGTTCATTTGCTACAGCATTTTACACAGCATCCCAACTTATTTGGAATCAAAGTTGTAGGAATATGAAACTTACTTTGTGGTTAATATCTAGTGTGATTTGGTGGATTGCTTGTTAAACAGGGTTAAAATTGTTAAGGGGAAATAAAGTTCAGTGGATGTTTTAATGACCCTCCAGCTTCTGTTTCGACTAGTGATAATTGGCACTTTTTAGTTTGCTTTTGATAAGTGCGCTAACAAAAAGCTCTCAGCAGACAGTATAATTTTCACCGAGGGGAATTTGTCAAGTGATAATTGGCTTATGACACCTGTCACTGTAGAGGTTGCTTTGATTTTAGTATCATCAGAGGTCCTCTAGACTTTGCACTTGTAAAGTAACAGTTAATAGCAGTGTGCGTGCGTGCGTGCGTGTGTGTGATAATAGACACACAGCTGCGCTTCTTTATTCAGTGGACTACACTCTATGAAATGGTTCCGGTATTGTTTACGCAGCTTGCAATTAAAATTAATTGTACTGTCTTTTTGTTGTATACTTGCGAAAAGATTTTAACAAACAAGTCTGAAAAATTACACTGGTTCTGTTATAAATGTGGCCAAAATTGCTGGCATGCAAGATTCATATTGTTCTAAAGTGAAAGTGGGGATTTGTGTTGGACTGAAAATATCAAGTCATCTGAAAAAATATGCGTGTAGTTTGCCTGTCATCCCTGGTCTTCTGAAATATACTCTTAAATCAAACAAAGTTGGCCATTTTGCTATCTAACTTGCATTTGGAAACACATTAAAATGACACATTAATACATTCAATTTGCAATTGATTCACACTATCCTTGACGCCGCTTCATTAAACCAGGTCTCATCATCCTAAACGCCTGGTATGGCAAGTTTGTGACAGACAACAGTAGAAAACACGAGAGGGCAAAAGTCATTGATGTGACCGTGCCACTGCAGTGTCTGGTAAAAGACTCTAAACTCATCCTCACTGAGGCCACAAAGGTAAGCACAGTAATACAGTGCAAGATTTCTAAACCACAGAATTTGTCCACAGCCTTTAGTTTATTTGTGATGTTATTGTTTTCATCTGTACAGTATTAAGTATTTTCCTAGTATGTAAAGCATTTATACGTAATACACATATGAGTTAAAAAGTTTCTCGCAGTGTTACAAACTGTCCTAAACTTACTGTATGATGATTCAGTCTGCTGCTGGTGCATGACCTTATGTTATCTTTCCAGTCAGGACTCCCTGGCTTCTACGACCCCTGTGTGGGGGAGGAGAAGAGCCTGAAGGTACTGTATCAGTTCCGCGGAGTCATGCATCAAGTTCTGTCAGGAGACATAGAACCACTCAGGATACCAAAGCAATGTAAGTCTTATGTCGTATCCAGCACAGTGAGTCTCATGTATGGGGACTGTGTCACCTTTTTGCCTCCATTATTGTGGCATTTAGCTTTTTCAGTGCAGGTTTAATGATTTGGTAGATCATATCCTCTCTTCAACTGTCTAACCTGCCCCTGTTTCAGATGCTACTGACAGCAGGGGGGATTTACTTGAACCCTAAGCCTTTGTAGATGTGTCTGATGCAACGTATCTTAGAATATTTTATCTCCACTCAGAGAATGTCTCCTAATATCCACTGAGCTATATTACCAGCCGACGGCGTTATTTCTGACTTCTTTGTTCTTGTTTTTCCACTGTGCAGCTCACAGGATTGATGCAGACACATAGGAGCTCCTCCGCTGACCAAAAAGTCTCATCTCTCAGCTGTTTCACAGAAGATGGATAAAGCTGTTTTAGATACTACATGGATTGAAGTCCTTGTTACTCAGAAAATTGTGCATTTACCTTTTGTCTTTATATTCATTTAAATATGCAGAGCGGAGTAAAAGCATCACAGACTGGACTGATGATAATTCAGTATCCATGGACAGGGTTGTGGCCTGCTTGAAATTCAAATGTGACAGCAAAGTCAATGGCTACCATCTTATTTCTCGGGTCTTCTAGCCTCCTCGGTATCCATTTGTTTTTGGTATGGCTTGTAATTTATGATCGAGTTCTATGTACTGTATTGTACACAAACTGCAGTGCCTATGATTGATGATGAATGCACCTCTGTTTATTTGCCATATTATTAAAATCAGTCTCTCTCATGTTGCTTAACAATTTTGGTACCTTTTTCAAGAAAAAGAAAATGTGATTTTTATTTATGTATTTATTGTACTTTTTGCAAGATGAAATGTTTTTGATTGGTTTAGTTCAACCCAAGCGATTAACTTTGAAGTACTGAAATGTTGTGAATTTGAATATGAATGTGGTGGAGAGTATTAAAAAACAGCTACACAAAGAGGAGGTAATAAAAAGGAAGAAAAGGAATATCCACCAGTGAGAAAGGTGAAACTGCACTGCTTCAAATTTAGTCCGTCATGGGATAACAGCCTATAGAAAGTGTTGAGATTGGATAAAGTTTAGAAAGAAGAGTTTATCTCTGTTATTTTAAATTTACATGACAATCATCTTCAGGTGATGACTGCATGCAATCTGTCTTTGACAGGCAAACTGTGTTTAGTCCTATGATCCTTTTCTTGATCTGGGTGAGATGTTGATGAAGCTTCCCTCGCTTCGCTTGTTTGCCAGTTAGTGTGCTATAAATGGAAAGGAGTGGATTAACCGAAAGCGCCACAAGACCAAAGATTGTTTTACTGCCTGTGAAAAATGTGCCCCTGCCTTTTCACCAATCATAACGAGTGGATCATGCAAAGAGGGCAGACATAATGACTAAATGTTTCCCGAAACCCCAAAACAACACCTTAGCAATGTATGAATCTTCAAATTGGGTTTGACAGTCTCTTCATCAGGCAAATCTCTTTTTATGAGTATTTTCCCCAGGATAACTGAATGATATGGTTTAATCATTCATCAAACCAGATAATCGGTAGAATTAAACAGTCTTCTGTGTTTAAAGAGGCTATGGATCAGGGGTACAACACATTTGCCTCAGCAGAAGGCTTCAGACAGCAGTCGTCACAGTAATGACAATTGTACATGAAGACTTATACTGTAATTCTTCAACGAGGAAATTCAGTTTTAAATTCCAGGTGTATGAGTGTTTATTTTGTACTGCTGTATTTTAATATGGTAAAATCACACAGCTTAATTCCATACATGTGAAGTCATACTATAGCCTAATTGTATTTTTTTTTTAAAATCATTTTCAGTCTAAAACACTTCACATTATTGTACTTCATCATACATAGGACACACTGTCTGCCCACTCATCATGACACTGACACAAACTTTAAGAATGTATGAACCGAAATGCCTTTAATTGTATAAAATGTGATGAAGCGCCATATGGGCTGAGCTCCATGCTGGAAAATGATTTGGCTTCTAAATGGTTAATAGTTCCCTATTTTACTTCACGTATTCAGCATTGTGTTTTCATGAGCATTTACCTTTGAGCCTGAATTATTTGGTCATTTACCCTTCTGCTTTGCATGTCAAGGCTGCTTTGCAGAACAGGCTCTTTGAATGAAATATCTGGCTCTGATAATAATATTGTTCCTCAGTCACATACATTGAAAGGTGGGGTGAAGTCATGAAAGCATCAGTAGGTGGTCATTTGAGGGAACAGAACAGTGATGTGATGGTAACCTAAATAAAATAAAACGTGGTGGACCACAAAGGGAAGGAAGAGCAGCCAACAAGTGCTCAGCACCTCTGGGAACTCCTTCTAGACTCTTGAAAAACCATTCCAGATGACTACCTTATTACCTATTATCCTTATTACTATTACTATTATTATTATTATTATTATTAACAACCAGCATTGTTAACTGAACTACAATTATCACCCCTTTAAGTTGCTGACAGAGAGTAAACACATTATAATTTTTTAAATTGTTGTTATCATCTACTTTATTTTAGTAGTTTGCTCCGCCTTCGATTCATCCAGCCGGGGCGCCCCGGAGTCAGAAAAGGAGCGCAGCCTTGGTGAACTGACAGAGGCAGGAACTAAGAGAAAGCAAAAGCAATTTGTGTTATTTCTCTTAAAAAGTTACATGACGTTCTTTGTTCACTTTGTTAACTTCAAATAAGATGTAACATCACTGAGAGTTATTTTTGTGTGACTTAATGTCTTTGTACCCAAACTGCACAGACATAAACAGGAAGAGTTGAATTGAATTTTAATCTAGCACCATGTGGAGTTAAATTTCAATACAGTAGATAGCAAAAGGTAAACACGATTGTGATAAGGTTAATGTCTTTGTTTGTGAAGCAGTCTCTGGTCTGCCTGTGTCCAGGACATAAAGAGGACAACTATGGACCAGGCTCAGCTCCAGCTTGTTCCGCCATCAGTGTCTGAACCAGAACCAGAACCAGATTGTACCTATGAGACTGAAGCTCTCTGCTCTTCAGATTATAGAGATGTAACATTTGTATATGTCACAACAGCAAGGAAAACTACATAATGAAATTTTGTGTATGCTCAAGTGCAAATCTGCAGGACAATGTAATTTCTCCCAGAGGACAGAGGGAGGATATACAGAGGTGGGGTTGAGGACAGAAGCTTTTTCTTTGTCTCAATCCACAATCACTTTGTCTTGAAGCTCATGTCTGAGTTTCCTTTGAATGCAACTCTGCACATTTCACTGCACAGTATTTAGACCACACAGTCTAATATGGAATAGTATAGTTCAAAGATATAACTGTACACTATTTGTCACTTGTCAACTACTTAACCTGGGCATCCTAAAATTTGCACAAGTTCTCCAGCTGTTGGTTGGTTGTTCATGAACTTTAAAATATCTGACTTTCTATGAGGTGACACCGACCCCCTGGATGCACCAATTAGATTATCTGTAAAGCTGTTTCAACATAAAACAAAAAATGAATATGTACACGACACAGAGCAATAAAATCAGCTCCGAAAATTACTGTCCCACATGATGTTTTTATATATTTTTTTATTTTTGTATTACTTTGTATTGTGTTTGTGTCTGTTCAGTAGCTGTGTGACTAACGCAGGTAGTGTGTAAGCAGTGGCTTTGAGCTTATCTGTGTCCTGTCTGTTCCTTTCAGTTCTTCTCTTTTCCTCTGGAGATCCTGGAGGAGATCTTGCTGAATCTTCCTCCTGACCAGGTGGTTCGGGATTGTCACTTAGTGTGCTGTGACTGGAAAGAAGTGGCTGACAGTGAATCTTTTTCTGGAAGGAGAGAATGCAGAAGAGAAGAGTATCGCCGGTTAAAGCTGTTGTTTTCCTAAAGTACAACTTAGAGTTACAACATGATTTCTCCTGCAACCCTCAGTTTATTTTTGTAGTTACAGCCATTATTTCTATCAAGTATTAAGAGTGAATCTTTTGCACTTAATAGTCAAAACTACAAAAATAATAAGTAATAAACTAGAAATGCCCTTTAACAATACAAATATTGCTTGTATTAATTAGTGTGCAGTGTAACGTGTAAAGTCATTAGACATAAGCATACATTTGCTCTTCCTTCCAAACAAAAAACTAGAATAACTGGAACTTCTATGAGAATTGTTTTAGAAATGAATGCACAAATTGCGTAGAAAACATGAAATCAAGTCCACATTCATCACTTGTGTGTCCATGTGCGTGTTGTAGGTATTCACCAAGAACAGATTGTGGCAGTAAATATGAGATCTGTGTAGGGTTGCTGAATGAGAGACAGAGGCCTCTTCAGACATTTGCCCCTGAGACTGTTTACTTTGAGCAGTGGAAGAAGGAGAAATGGCATCAGGTATGAATAGAGCAAGAGTAATTTATTACTATGATGATTTTTAAAGGAGGTACAAATCCCAATGACAACTTACTGATATGTGTGTGTCGACATCCAAGAAATTTCAGTCCTCTTAAGCTGTTTAGAAAGGGATCTTCTTTGTGAAGGTTTAACAGTGTAGCACTACTCTTTGGCATATCAGCCTTTTCTTTGCACAGCTCAGTAATGTGTAAATTGTGATGTAGAAAATCAGTAATGCACAGCTGTTTTATCATAGAATCTGTCCAATTAAAATCTTTTGTCTTTTGTATTGACCAGTCCTGTGTCTGCTGCTGAGTTTTATACAGTATTTATATAACAACACCAGTCACCTACGTACTGAATTTGAAGTTAGGATTAGGATTTAGAATAATACTGGAACACAGTTATGTTTTATCACAAGTAAATACACTACAACTTTGATGTCAAACTGAATTAAAACAAATAATGAAATGAAAATTGATTTCAGCCTAACTTAGGTTCTCAAAATCTGAGCATCATTAATACACACATTTTATTCATGTTTAACTTGGTCATGTCCATCATAAATTTTCAATTGATTCACATCATCCTCGCTTCCTAGATAATCTCTCCTTATCCTTAACACCTAGTTTGGCAAACAGACATCAGAAGAAGGGCAAAGGTCATTGATTGTGACTGCAGTCAATGAAATTTTGGTCCAATGTTCATGGTTAAATGATCTAATCACAGCTTGACTACACATATAAAAGAGAGTACCGTATTTTGAATCTATATTATTTCATTTCGGTGCTTAAATCTAAACAAAAAACAACATTTTTTGTCTCCAGTTGATGTTCAGCTCTACTTCACGGTGGTTAATAAGTTACCCTCCGCCTGCCCACGTGGGTTACATATACCGGAAGTTTTCCTTAAGGACGGATGTAAGAGTGTTCGCTCTGAATGCTACCCGGAACAGTCCGGGTTGGCGGTGTCGGTTGCAGAACTGACGCTCTTCAGCTCTCCGCTTGTTGTGGACGTTCATACATGCTGTACTTATGGAGTATGTGAATCTCCGCCGTCGATTATGAAAACCGGGTGTGCTATGTTATTTTAGTGATTAGCTCCGCCTCTTGTGTTCAGCTCGAATGTCCGGGCGTAGATAACGAGCGCAACCTCGGTTAACCGATCGGGGCAGGAACAATTTTTGGACTGAGTTTGACCCCGTCGACTGTTTATAAACCTGTGTAAGAGAAACTGACTGTCATCATAGAGAAATCTGTGATCATCTGTTAAATTTAGTGTTGTAATATTTGTATTATAGCTACTTTTTTCACTTTAAATGTCGAGCTCGACCCGCACTTCCGCGTTGTGTTATTAGATATAAACAACCGCATGCGTGATATCGAAGCCTTTTAAGTCTTAACACACAGGTGCATGTTCGCTAAAAAGTCTACAGGAGCTTATGCAGACTGATTATATTTGGCTGTATTGCTATTAAATCCGTGTCCAGTCGGGTTTGACCCTGGCATGAAGAGGAAAGCTGAAGCTATGGGCGCAGCTCAGAGCTCCGAGGATTCAGCCTCCACAGAGACTCACATCACAGCGACAGCACCGACAGTCGCCACTTTACGACAACATGTAAGTGATTTTTACTCAATCAGTCAGTCCCAATTTAAAGTGACTACTGATGAAGCTTCACATGCCCATAAGAGACTGATTACAAGCCATCTTTACTTGTTACAAATCATCAAATCACTTGGGTTTTATCAAAGGTTAAATATGTATTTTGTATATAATGAATGGGTGAATCCAATTTTATATGATGGTGTCTAAATCTAGGAGGTGATTGTTCATATATTCATAGACATGTGGAAAATGTGAACATAATGGTGTCAAAGTAGAATTATGAGCAAAGGAAAGATACGTGGTAAAGTTAAAGGAGTGGTCAGAATGTAAGCTCCACATCAGGAGGAGTTTGGTAAACTGTATAAAAGTAAGAGCCTTTCAGTCTGTGCTGGAGTTGCTCCCAGGACCAGCTCGGTTTATTGCATGCTGTTTGAAAACTATGCTACATCAGACATCAGATGACTGTTGACTATTGTTTTCCACTGAAGGTGTGGAAGGGGACCCTGGCCAATCTGCCCCTGACTGGGAATTTCCACAAGTTGACACACAGCCTCTTTTGGTTTCTGTGAGGCTATCTAGGGAGATTTATTTTGGGGAGGTTGGCACAAGTTCAACCTGAGGGACCCACTTTCATTTTAGAGGTTCAAGATAACTAATCAGCAATCATTTAAAAAAGAGAGTAAAACAAAAAGAAAGAAATGTTACACAAGCAAGCAACCAATAAGGTTTAGAAATATTTAACAGCTTCATGTATTTTTTTATGTTTAATTTGATATCACTGTGGTTTGATTGTTTGTGTAATACTGAAACAAAATGCTGATGAAGGTTAGTTTAGGTGCTGTGATAATGTAAGCAGTGAGAGGCCTTGGTCCAAAGTCACTGCTTGAAAATAAAACTGACTATCCAGAGTTTGAGCTTATCTGTGTCCTGTCTGGGTTTTTTTTTTCAGTTCTTCTCTTTTCCTCTGGAGATCCTGGAGGAGATCTTCCTGAATCTTCCTCCTGACCAGGTGGTTCGTGTTTGTCGGTTAGTGTGCCACAACTGGAAAGAAGTGGCTGACAGTGAATCTTTGTGGAGGGAGAGATGCAGAAGAGAACGATATCGCATCTGTGATGCTTCCAAAACACCGCAGGACTGGAGGTTGTTTTACTTCTTGTGCAAGAAGAGAAGGAATCTTCTCAAGAATCCGAGAGCAGAACGTAAGAAACCACAAAAGTAACTTTACTCATGGTCATTATTTAATTAGCTCAACAAAATAATTTCTCTCACAACCCTCTTCTTTGTGTTCATAGATAATATGAAGAGTTGGCAGATATTGGAGAATGGTGGTGATAGGTGGAAAGTAGAGGGACTTATGGCGCCACATCCGAATGAGACAGTCCAGAAAAACTTTGTGACGTCTTACGGGTGAGTATTTACAAGAAGTGGTCCAGAAATCCAAGGGCAGTTATGTGATGTTCTACATTTTTATTATTTAGTTGGCAAAACCTTTTCTGTCTTCTGCAGAACATGCAAGAAGACACAGCTGATTGATTTGGGGATGGAAGGTTACAACCCTTCGTTCATGGATCACTTCCAGCCAGACATCAAAATATCTGATTGGTGAGAAGAATACACATGAAATACTCTCGCAACTCTTAAGTAATTCCTTAATTGATATTGAGCTTGTAAATATTCATTAGTGTGCTGTGTGCATACAGTAATTACACGTAACAAAACATGAGTGGAGTACTAAATTTAAAAAAAATGGTTCTTGCAAGATTTATCAAAATTGCATCTATTTCCACATTTAATAAAGTCTATGCCTAAATAAAATCACTCCAACTAATTGAGCATCTAGTGCAGTGGGACGCAAATAGCAGCTTCCAACAAAAATATTTGGCCTCCTTACCAAATGAGGATTTATAAAAGCTGATGTAATTGTTAAAATAATTAAAAGATATAAATAAACATATTGAAACAGGAATGTGTTTCTATTGCCACTGTAATTTGGCTCCCTGATGAACAATGCTGAAAAAAATGGACCCATGGCTCAGTCTAATTGCTGACACCTTGCTCATGCTTGTGCTTCTGTTATAATAGGTATGCACCACGATGGGATTGTGGCAGTGAATATGAGATCCATGTAGAGTTGCTGAATCAAAGAAAGAGACCTATCAAGACATTTGCCCCTGAGACCGTTTACTTTGAGCAGTGGAACGATCAGACATGGAATCAGGTATGTACAAAGCATGAAGTTCAGAGGAAGTGCAAATCCCAATGACAGCCATAGACTAACTGATCTGTATTTTTCAGATGACCCATGTATTCCAGAACTATGGACCTGGAGTGAGATACATCCGTTTTACCCACGGAGGAAAAGACACACAGTTCTGGGCAGGATGGTATGGGATTCGTGTCACTGACAGCAGCGTTGAGATTTGTCCAGCAATGGACACATAGCTCTTTGGGAATCATCGAATGCCTGCTTCCTGCCTTTTGCCTGAAATTGCACCTTTTTTTTTAAAGTCTGCAGTTATTTAACATGTAAAAATAATGTTTCTGTATCTGCAAACCTATGAATATGTGCTTTATTTAATACCATATTTACCCTTTAGTGCTGTTTTATCACAGCCGGTTATAAAAATGGTTAGCTTTTTCAATCATATGAAGGCATTAGTGGAACAATGAAGTACAGTAACTCAATGTGAATAGAATCCATCTCCTCAACATTACTGACCTGTGGAAGATGTCAACATCTAGGCTGAAAGCTTAACAGTGCAGCACTACTCTTTGGCATATCAGCTCTAATGGAAAATTTCTTTCCACAGCTCAGTAATTTGTAGGTTGTAATGCAGAAAATCTGTCTTCTGCCTAAAGTCGAATTTGCCTTCTGTGCAGTCTTTTTACATTTTAAAGGAACTTTCTTTGGGAAAAAACGGAATATTATATGTGCATCAGTTTCTTTATTAAATGTAATTTCACACTGTACTGTAAACAGTCCTAATGCCGCACCTTGAGAAGACATTTATACTAGCTTAGCACACTTTGGAGCTGTACAGGTCCTGAGTTAAAGTGGCATGTTACAGCAGAACTGACAAGTGGAACTGAAAATACTCACAAATGCTATTCTAAATTATGCAAATCTTAAGAAGACCATTTGAAATGGTTAACAGAAATATAATTTATTTTACTTAAATTTGCTACATCTGGATGAAGATGAGGTTCACCAGTAATTATCCGCTTTTCCCAAATGACCTCTTACACACGTCTTTGCAGTGAGGTTATTTGTTTCAGTACCAAAGAGCCTTTATGGTCCCTGAGAACACAGTGCAGTTTGTCACTTTGAAAACAGCCATATCACAATCAGTTTCAGGTTCAATAACGGCTTTTAAATCACCTTGTTTTTAATGAAAACAGGCACTTGAGCCTGAATAGTTATGTTTTTGTTCTTCAAATGGTCCTGGAAATTGTTAATATGCCATATACATATGGCAAGGCTCTTTTAAATAAACTATCTGGCTCTGATGTTTATGTTTGCTTTTCAGTTGCATTCATTGAAAGGTGGGGTGATAACACATGTGAAGTTATGTGAAGTCACCAGTAGGTCCTGTGATATTATTTCTGACATCCATGATAAGGCCAGAACAAAAGGGACAGGATAGGACAGGATATAAAGTTGATCTCTCATCTCAGATCACAAAGGATTCTGTCCACAAATGCTATTTTCACACTACAGCACTGCTGTTTGACAAACCAGCCTGAATGGAAATATTATTTGCACTGCTCTGTAATGTGGAAGTTGTGATGCTGAAGAAGTTTCACTGTTCTTTTCTGTTGCACAATCTGTTTTATTTCCTGTTTCTCAGCCCTACATCATCTGTGGAAAATTCATACAAATTCATAAACCTTACTTATGTAACCAGCAAGTCAGACAACAGCATGTAGTATTTGAAGTTAGGTTTATTCATAATACTGGTTTATTGTGATGCAAGATACAGTACAGCTTTGATGTCTATTTGAATAAAAAAAAAAAATCAAAGACCCCAAGGAAGTTGTTTTCCTAACATTTTCCTGGTTCGTTTGATTTCAGTATCATCTCTGCTTTTCTAAATCTCGCCATCAGTAACGCACACATTGTATTCAGTCAATAAGTTATGAGTTATTCTCACTATATTTACAAATTCAAGCCCACCATTGAGTAAAAGACATATGGATATAGTAAAAGACAAATGCAAATAGTGCTAGTTCAGTCACTCAAAATATTCACAGGGTCTCCATCAATGTATAGCATTTACTAAGAACTGTCACAATGTGTTGCTATCTGACTTAATGATGCTGCAGTGTAGCAGCAAATATGTTCACTTTACAAAATAGTTTATTAGCCCAGGATTATAGGCCGAAATGCTCCTACAAAGTTTGATAAGCATTCAGGACAAACATAACTTTTTTGTTAACTTTGTCACAAAATAAATGCCTGGCAAATTATTGTGCTCAAACTCCTTGCATGTAGTTACTTTTACTGACAGTGGCCATTTGTGATACATGACTTCCAATGGAGTGTTTACGTTGTATTTAAAACTCAGGCTCCACACATTTCCCACTACTTTGTCAGCTTCTGTGACAGGTGTCAATTCATCAGGTCTTGTTTTGGCAAACTGGAACTACGGTGGAGCATAGCCTAGAAATGTCATATGACGTCAAATATTTCTTAGATCCGCCCGGAGGCTATGTTGACATTGAACATGAAATTGTGTCAAAATATGGGGACTTATTAACCCTTTAAGAAATGTATCATTCTTTAAAACTGTCTAGAGTTCTGTGGAAGAACGATGCCATGTCAAGTAAATGTAGTCTTGTGTGCCAAGGTTGAACATAAATTAGAAATGATAAACTTTAGGGGAATTACTTTAAAAAAAAACAAATATATGACATGCTAAAACATAATTTGAGCATCTCACCATTCCATCATTATCAGCTTGTTTTTGTGATAGTTCTATTAAAATATCACTTCATATTCTGTTCTTTTAGATTAACACTTCAGTAAGATGAACTCTAAACATAATGTGGTCAAACTGAAATGTTATTTAATAAAGACACCTACAGTTTGTTGATATATTCTATATAGCCTCTGTTCACATCATGTATGACAATTTCAATTGCATCAAATCATCACAAACAGCATCAAATGTTACTCAATTTTAAAATCATATTCAACACATTGAGTATGTATTCAGGTTAAGTCAGTCAGAAGGCAAATATTTCATGATACCTCAACTCATGCTGGAATGTGCTTGTGCAGCAAACCTCTTCAGTACTGTTAACCTAGATTTGGAAAGTGGTGTGGAGAAGGCTGCGACGAAACTTAGAGCAGAACACATTTACGTCTTTTCTTAGGTTCAGGAGGCTCCAGGGCAGCCAGTATTGCCTCATCAAACACATTCTTTAATCCTTTCTGTGGAAATAAAATATTAATATTCAAAACAGGGCTACGTTCCAAATACAAATTAATATCTTCAGGGAACTAATTGCAAAAAAAGGCGGAGTAGAAATGGAGCAGGGCGATCAAAATTTTCCTTTATTCAAATAACATTATACAAGACTCTCCTCATGATCAAGTTGTCTGAGTAAAGACAAAAGCCCATGGAAAATTTTGATGCTGCAGTAGAAAAAATGTTATTACTGTCTAAGACAGAATGTAGCATAAATGCTTTGCAGGGTACAACTGATGCTGAAGAGCTCAATACTGAGATAATAACAGAATGTAATTTTAAAAACAAAAACAAACTCAGTAAATGCACAGTTACACAGGCTTGCACACATGTTGCTGTCAGCAGAATTAAAGATTGGCACTCTTGTCATATCAGGCAGCATGGATAATTGTGATTAGGCCAAGTCGAAAAGGAAGCACACATGAACAGAAGGAAAAAAGTTAATGGGCACAAAGTTTTTAAGTTTAAAAGAGCGTTGTGATTATTTTAGTGACAGACATTTCTTTACAATGAGTAAGCAGCAGACGATCGAGAGGCAAAGCAAGATGCAAGAAGACATCAGAACAAACAGCATTTTCTCTTTCTCTGAGTTTCTGGGGGCTCTAAAGCGGCTAAGATTGCCTCATCAAATACGTTCTTCAGTCCCCGCTACAGAAAGAGGAAAAGAAGGGAGAAAAACACACAGGCACACAACACAGTTTTAGATAGAGGTCTTGGCCAAATGCTGTTAGCAAAAGACAAGGCAAAGTATTTCCACCCTTGTTAGGAAACTCACATTTAAAACACATGCGTGCCACTCCAGCTATAAGTGTCATTTAATGGAAGATCTTACCTGTGTTAGGGCTGAGCACTCAACATATTTGACTGCCTTAAGGTCACGAGCAAGCTTTTCAGCTGTCTCAGGGGTGATTGGCTTCTGTTTGTTCTTGGCTAGCTTCTCCACTGTGGATGGGTCATCACGCAGGTCGATCTGAGTGCCTACCAACAGGAACGGGGTCTTGGGACAGTGGTGAGTTATTTCAGGAACCCACTGGAGGAAAAAAAGACAAATCACTCATCAGCAAAAGAGAGATACACTTGTTTAAAAAAACTGTGCTACATTTAGGATGAGATGATGCAAAAAAAATGCTATGAAGTCAGTCTGATGAGGGAACGCAATTGTTCTAAAAAATGTGATCATTGGGGGTGTCACAGGAAGAAAAAGAAAAAGGAAGGTCATTGTGCCAGGAGGAGGGAAGGAGCAATCCTTTACATACATTTATTATCAGTTGTTTCACTTATTTATTCTATTATTTTCTCTTATGCTTTGCAATTTGGTCACAAATGTATTTATTTTTTGTTAAATTTCAAACCACCATGACCAGAACTTCCTTTGATTAGAGGGTCATTAACAAAAGAGGATCCACAGTTCGCCTGATATTTCAGAAATGCCTCAGGAAATATATTCAGAAATGTTGCATATCAAAATGCACAACTGAATCATTTTCATAAACCTAATATTCATGTGTTGTTTTGCAACATTTGAAACACAATCACAAGGCTAAAAGTTGACATCTTATTTGGCTTTTTGAAAGACCCTCTACTTCACACTTTTTACCACATTATCTGTGATCAAAGGATCCTGTGAGATTCCCTGTTAAAAATGCCTTCCAGAGGTTTGTGACAGAAGCAGCAAGGAGAAGAAATACTGAACAGCACAATATGTTGCGCTGAGAGTCAACACCCAGAAAAACCTTTGGTATTTTGTAAAATACCAAATTAGTATCAATAAAAATCCACAATGTTTAATGTTATTCTAAACAGTAACTTGTTACTCAATGTATTATTCCCCTTAATATCAGGAAATCTACACACCTTTAACTCCTTGCTCTACTATTTTACAATCCTCCTATTAATTAATAATACAGAGCGGAGTAAAAATATGAGTTATGTCATGAAGGCAGTTTAATGTCAGATAGCTGGAAGAACAGCTACGGGTGAGCAAATCCACTGCTTTCAGATAAAAATTTTGACTCACCTTTTCTTTAACGTTCTCAAACGAGGAAGGGGAAACAACTGAGAAACAGACTAAGAAGACATCTGTCTGTGGGTAGCTTAGTGGTCGTAACCTGTCATAGTCCTCCTGACCTGTAGAGAAACCACACTACAAATCAACTCACCATGTGACAGACTAATAACTGTACATAACTGAAAGAGTAAAATGTAATCTCACCTGCTGTATCAAATAAGCCGAGGGTGTATGGTTCACCCCCAATCATTACAGTTACTGCATAGTTGTCAAAAACCTGTGATAAAAGAATGATTGGCATGTCATAGTTCATTCAATCATTCAAAGTACTTTTTAGTTTCATATTCAAAGAAAGTGTGAACACACTAAACTCACTTACTGTTGGTACATATTCAGAGGGGAATTTGTTGGTGGTGTACGAAATCAACAGGCAGGTTTTTCCCACAGCTCCATCACCCACCACCACACATTTGATAGTCTGCATCTTTGTGCTTTCTGAGTCTGTTGGGAAAGGACATAAGTCATTAGAACATTTAATATTTATGGCTCATATTAACAGTGGCTCTGTAAAAACTTAGGTTATCTAAGTGCCCACAACTCATCATCTGCTAATGACAGCTTTGATCAAACAAGCTGGCTGAAGGCTGTGTTTCCTAGCATGAACTAGTTAAGTGTCACACCCCATCACCACAACTGTCTCCCAGGCTAACGTTAGGTAACAACACCGTTACTCACCGGCCTATTCACTTAATTACCTGTCTGACTATAGCATTTGTAAATAAGATAATGGGTCAACCACATAATGTGGTATTACCTACTTAAACAGATGGTAAGGAAAAGAAAATGTGTATCGGTTAGCGAGCTAAGCTAAAGCAGCGCTAGCAATCACTGGACAACGCTACGCTAGCTTAGCAACCGGCCGGCTAACGTGAGCGTGTAAACTAACGCTGGCTTACTTGCTGTACCTGAGTTCAAGCTAACAAAACGAAGCATGAAACCAACACCCACACTTGTATTTCTAATCCACCTGCAAACAGAGATGTTTGATGTACCTACCAGAGTCCCTCCGTACCTTGGCTAGTTTTCGTTAGCTGTCTGTTTCGCCGGGCGTTGGCACCAGCGAGCAGCAACTAGCTACAGAAGCTAAGTCCCAGTTTCCACTATGGCCGTCAAGCTAAACACACTAAAACCGGAAATCACCTTTAATGCAAAACATGTAGCATGCATCAGACGCTACATATAATAAGAAATTGGCACTAAAGTAGATATAAAGACGTCAACATTAAATATACAGTTGTTAGTCTGGTGTATTTTTCCTTGTATGAGGTTTTTGTTTATTATATTTATGCCTGTTACCCACTTGTGCTTTTATTTTTAAGGATAATTTTCTCTGGTAATGTTGGTTATCTTGACATGAGTTCACGTGAGAGTTTCCTGCAGCAGAAGTGGTGACATCACCTCCTAAATCCGCCACACCTTCACATCCTCACCTGGATCTGAGCTCCACCTCCTCCACCTGCAGGCAGGAGGCCATGCTATGTCTGTGAAGACTGATAGATGTAGATTTGACATGAAGTGACTTGAGCATCAAATATTGTTTTTTATATTTGGCTAAGATGTTCTTAAGGGGCCAATGTGGCCAATTCATACGTTTTGAGGCCACAGCTACTTTGCTATTTTCAAGTAGGACATTATTACATGTCACAGTAGAAAATGCACAGGTGTGAATAATAAAGTGATTGATGGCTGAATTCCTGTGTAAAAGACCTCGAAGGTGTTTCTACTGTTTTGTCCACTCCCATGTACATACAACAGTGTGACAGAATATCTAGAAACAATCTATCATGCAATCCAATACAGCAGTGAATACTTCAGTACCTCTCTGACACACATAAACTGGACATTAAATGCTTAAGAAAAATAAGATTTATAAATTTATAATAAACTGTGATTATATGCTATTCTGCAAAGCAGAACATCTCATAGCAATTGTCCAACTTCTTGCAGCTACAATCAGCAGGGTAATGAAATCTGCTTGACAAGGATCACAAATCACCATGGCCATATGCTTTCTTTTTCTTGCGAATTTTAGTATAATTTAGCAGTTTGCACAAATTAAGAGTAATGCTCCATCTCACCTCTGTGATCTTTCTTTAGGTTACCAAAAACTAGAGCAGCACATCACCATCATTCACCGTCATTATTTGTCCATGTTTTGTCTTTTAAAAGCAGCACTTCACCAGAGTTGGGCCTTCATTTATGCATGAAGGGGTTTTTATTCTACAGATCCTTGGAGTACAACACAGTCTGATCTTGTAAAACCTCTAGAAACAGGTGGTTAAATGCAGAAAGAAAATGATCCTCTATGACTGTCCATATAAGACCCTGTGAATAAATTAAATGAGCCTAGAGCCTCAGTTCCCCAGAGGGGCTAATTTTACGCTGATTGGATTTTAAAAAGTTGCACCCAAAGTTATCTTAGGTCCTGGCACTGAAATTAATGAGGTTTTAATCATTTAAATACTAATAAAAAAAAGAGTTTGAAAGCCACTTTTTCAATTGCTTTATTTTTCAGTTTAATTCACACACTGATAGAGTATCCAGTAAAGATGTGATTTTGTAGCCCCAGTATGAGCGTGTTTATAATTCACACATGATTCGAAATTATGGTTTTGCTCAGCTCAGTCATAAACATTTGAGTTTTGATGTTAAAATTGTTGGTGCAGCTATATTTTACTTGCAGTCTCCAAGCTATGATATGTGTTGACACCAAACAACACAACATTAAAACAAAGAGGATCCAACGTAGAGTCGCCCAGTAACTAGTTAAAACATACAAAAAATTGAACTGGGATTAGAATGATTTCCTTTTGTTGTACATAGCATTTAATTGTTCATATGTTCATTTATTCAATTATACTAACTGTTGTCAATGTCACTCAATGATGATAAAATGGAAATTCTCACCATATTTCATCTTGTGCCACTGGTGATGAGCTGGTAGGTGTGGTGGTGGTTGTTGTTATCACTGTGGAAAAGAATCTTGCATTAAAAATCAACCAAACATAGATTGACTGATCAACCCTAGTTCCTGAAAAATAACAGTTACATACTACTAATTTTTGCCATCATATGGGCCAATTAGTCGAGTTTGTCCTACAAGTTAGAGTCAGTTATATGAGCATTTTTGTTTCTGGGTCAGTAATGAATCGGTGTTATCAAAGCAAGAATATCAGGAAGCTGCTGTATCATTGTATTACATATGATGAAGTGTCTGAGCTGACCCAGCTGTATACCTGTGTGGGAGACACGGAGCCTAACACCAGTGTAGATGTTCTTTCCATGTCTGGCGATGACACACCAGTACATCCCCTCATCACTTTCGCTGAGGGAAGTCATAGTTACAGTGAAGACACCTGCATCCTTATCATCTGCAATGAAGCATCTGTCATTCTGTCGGTTCCTGGGTGTTTTCACCACTATGGTACACATCTCATATATCTTTCCTTTGCACCAGTACTTTGTGCGGTTTCTGAACCGTTGGTCGTACTGACAAGAGACTTTTATGGATCCTCCGTATGCTGCAGTTAGTTCCTCTGGAGCCGACAGACTAACTGAGTCCACTGCATGCTTTGTAAGCCAGAAGAGAAACAGAACTGGAGCTGCAAGATGCAAAAAACATAAATAAATAAAAAATATTTCACAGTGCACAATTTAATCATTCTTTTCTATGTTACTCTGCCATTACACAGCTACAGTATTTTAAAAAGCTGCTATTACCATAAAAGAAGCCAGGTGAGATCCCTGCCGTCCTCATGATGAGAATGGAGACAACAATGTGAAGCAGAAGCAAAGCCCGCAACATTTACAGGGTTCCTCTTATTTCTCCCATTTGGTAATGTTGTGCAATCGGGTGGTTTATATGAAATCAGGGTGTTAGCAATGTTTATTTGCGTAGGTTTATGTTTGTATGGTCATTCTTGTGATGAGATGATCCCCCAGTATATAAATATTCCTTATGTGTATTTTATTTCTCTGAGTGAAGAAGATGCTGTAGAATGGCAACTGTAAGGCCAGTTTATTTACTTAAACAGCAGGTGGCACTAAAGACCAAAGACTGTCAGAGGATATAATATGGTGAGTATAGTAGCAGTCACCATGGGACCTATCATTTTCTTTTGTGTGTTTTAGAAAGCTTGGTGAATTAAGACTACATGAGGAAACGCAAATATCAATGTTGCAGGGTTGGCATTTTTTCACAATCATCTATTACATCAGTGCTGTTGTCCAGTTCCTGTTGCTGCACAGAAATTTGTCATGAGAAAGCCTACACGCTCTGTCTTTCTGCCTGTCTGTCTGTCTGTCTGTCTGTCTATAAAATCTTGTTTGCTTGTCTGCTTGGAGACTTTACTGTGCCCCGTTGCCTCACATCCATTGCATTTGTCTGAGAATGTCTGAGTAGACTTTGCCATTTTGCACCACTGTACATTTTAATGGTTTAATAATGATATATCTGATGCATTGCACTATCATAAAAGATTATGCTGTCAGATTTATTTTCATGGGCGTTGATATTTTATGTACAAGTCACATTCAGTGTTTGACTTTGCTGTTTTCTGAGGTACACTTCAATCCTGCAGACGTGTTGATTTACAACCCACATTCCAAAAAAGTTGGGACGCTGTATAAAATATTAATTAATTAATATAAGTGAACATTTTTTTTATTGTTCTGTGAAAAATATATGCTCTTTTTAAATTCGATGCCAGCAACACATTTCAAAAAAGTTGGGACAGGGACAATAAAACACTGCTAAAAAAAAAAACACCTGCAGCAACATCTCCCAGCTAATTAGGATAATTTGCAACAGGTTAATAGGATGCATAAGTGCCCCTGACATGGGTAGCTTACACGTATGCTGCCAAGTTGACGTCGTCTTTTTGTGGAAGGCCTTTAGGGAAGACCTAACAACAGCATGGCTCCGTAGTAGACGGGCCTGGGTGCTTAACTGACCTGCCTGCATTCCCAACTTGTCACCCATTGAAAACATTTGGGTATCATGAAACAAAAAATACGACAAAGGAGACCCCAAACTGTTGAGCATCTGAAATCCTATATCAGGCATGAATCACTTTCAAAACTCCAGTTACTGGTCTCCTCGGTTCCCAAACGTTTACAGAGTGTTGTTAAAAGAAGAGGTGATGCAGCGCAATGGTAAACATGCCCCTGTTGCAACTTTTTTGGAATGTGTTGCTGGCATCAAATTTAAAATAAGCCTGTATTTTTCACAAAACAATTTTTTTTCTGTTTCAACATTTGATATGTTGTCTTTGCACTATTTTGCCCCACTGTTTTTGGAATTGGGGTTGTAATAGCTTATGTAAGTTCATGTTGCTTTTTGTTTTTTCTTAATCTAGATCTTTATTGATTACTTTTTCTCTCTCATAATATCTACAAGGACAACCAGTAAAATATTTAAATGCCTACAGTCCAATATATACATGTAGATGTAGCAATTGTAATAAGGAAGATCATCAAAATAAAGAATACCACAAGTCACGATATTTTGCAGTTGTGTCATCTGAGTTGATTGTGTCACACAGCAGTGGTGTGAGATTATAACATGGGTCACGCTTACACAGACTGATATGTGTCTGAACTCCATGCAACATATTTTAACCCATAAGAACCCATGGTGACACGGTAACAAACACTTTGAATGTCCTAAACTCTTCCTTATACAGCTTTATGCTTGACCTCATTAAGTCCCTAAGCGACACTAAACATCCTGGTGTGACGGTGGTGTGAAATGACTTCCCCAAGAATGGTGGTGTGACCTGTAGCAAAAGTGAAGGAAGTAGCTAATTTCATAAAGTTTTATACTAAAGGTACTTTAAAAGCCATTTAACAGCTCCAATAATTAATATCATGTCCTGTATTACTTTTTATACATATAAAAAATATTACAAATTATAATAGAAATATTGAAAAATCACACACACATCAGAAATGTGTGCTATGTGCTCCACTTGGTCTGTGGTATATCCCCCATAATTTTCCAGAAAGTTATGAAATGGGTCTGGGCTCTTATGGGTTAAAACAAACAAAACTTATTATTACATTCTGTACACTTATACGTATATCTCTTGATTTTTACTGGTTTATAGTCACAGCACAGATGAACAGATTCTATGAGTTCAGAAGGAAACTGGAATGACGCTAATCTGCCCTTTAAGGTCAACCCACGCAGGAAAAAACAGAACTATGTTGGTTACACACACACTAGTAAGTAAGTAAACAGCACAAAGGTTGCAACACCCACAGGCATAAATCTGTGTCTGAAAACCCCCTTTATAACTATGACTTATTCAACTTATTGAACTTATGCATCAAATAGTTTTAACTGATGATTGTGGCATACAAAACAGAATGGGTTCTACTACTTATTATGAAACCCATTTGAAGTTTGTGAATATTCAGGCTACTATTAGCTGAGGTCACAGTGTTAGCAGTCTTTGTATAATGCATAATGTAAGTACATGTATGATATGTTAAAGATTGGTCTTTGATTTGAACCTCAGGGAAGAATTCTCAAGTACTGATTGAACTTTTCTGAGGTGATGAAATGACCTTTGTGAAAACTTAAATTGGACTGTCTTTACTTTTAACTAAGAAAATTGCAGTGTAAAGGAAAAATCCCACTTTCAGTCCTCCTTACATTTGTTTGACATCTTTTTAAATTTTTGAGACACGCCATGAAAAGCAGGTTTGTTTGGGAAAAGACAATGGCATTACTTTTGCTTCTAGGCTTGGCTCTGCCAAGTTGTATTCCGCTGACAGCAGCATATCTTTCTTTAAATATTACATAAAGTGGTAAATATAAAGAAGGCTGCATTATAATGGAAGCTAAATGATTAGATAAGTTTTCCATTTACCATGTGAATGCTTTTGCTTTTAATGCAAATCCATCGTCATGACATATCAGGATCCTCTTTGCAGCATGATTAGAGTTGTCAAACATATTTATCATCACATATCTGCTGTCCAGACAGTATTTCAAAGGCAATTTTGCCCGTTGTTTATGTGAGTTGACTTCCGTTTTATGTCACCGCTGAACAGAGACAGTAAGTTTACTGCATGACATGAAAGGCATATTGATAAGATATCATAGATTCATGCACTTTATTTAAATCACAAATAAACATCTGTCTTTCCTCTTGTCTTGCTGTGTTTCCATGCACAGATATCCCACTTTAGAAAATAGGATTTAAATGTTCACATTTTATTCTTTCTGATATGAGCTCAGAATATTTATTACAATTGTTTGCCTTTTAAATGAAGCCTTAGGCATATTTCCTGCATTGTATTTGCTTTGGATTATGTTTGCTTTGGATAAATGAGTCCTTCAAACAAGGAGAAAGTGTACCTGTGGAGAAAATGCCTGGAACCACGACAAGTAATCACATATTATTTCTTAAGTGAGCACATTTGATAATCTTCTCTGAAACAATCTCTTGCAAATAAACACGTCTTTGGCAGCTGCCCCATTTTTATTAAGCAAAATGGGTATAAAAATGAGTTAGATGACCTCCTTGCACAAGGTAGTCGTGGGCAAAGCACTGTTTGTGATGGGAAAGTCAGTGCTGCTGCATTTCGAAACAGTATTTGGTGCAGCAGATGGTCTCCTGGTAATTGCTATTTCCAGGATAACTGCATCTCTGTTTGGATGGCAGTTTTGAGATTTTTCCAGCAAATTTTGTTAAAGATAACCATGTGATGTAATTTTACAACTCTGGTTCAACTATGGTCAGAAATTGCATTGCATCATGTGATTTGTCAAGATTTAGATATATTACCTTTGAATCAAAGGCTCATCCTCCAAGCCTAATGCTACTTCACAAACTGGGCGCAGTACAGACCAACTCCAACCATTTATATGCCCGATGACATTGGCCCATGCCTATGTACCCATCTTCTGCATGCCTTCGCCACCATTAAAAACAACCATCTGGCCACCTCTGAGTGGAATGAAGTGGAGCCTTGCAGTCAGTTCAATGCCCTGAACAACAAGTGAGTCACTGAAAAATGCTTGTTTCTCTTGTATAAAAAGAAACAAAGCCTATGAAGAACAATATTGTCTCGCCAAAAAAGCGCAATTAGCAAAGTAGGAGTGTTTTCAGTTGTCACTGCACTTTGAAATGTTGGATTCCTTGGCAGAAATGGGAATCTGAAGACTGCTGTCTTTTGGAAGATCAAGGTCCGCTGTGCCTTGCTGATAAAAGCAAAACAACTCACAACCTGACCATGTTACAAATCATGGATGATGAATCCAGAAGTTCAGTTAATACTAAATATTTTATATATGTTGACATTCAACAGGAGATGAGAGCTACCTTTGAGAATGGGGCCAAGCAGGGCAACAAGGCTTGTCTTCTGATGTCTGCTGCTGTGCCGGCCAGAAAGGACACCATTGATTCTGCTCATCAGATCCCCATGCTCGGGCAGTAAGCATTTGAAGCAATATTTGTGGCGTGCCCAATCTTATCCACAGCAACACAATGGATCACAGTTGAGCAGAACAACTCCGAATCTCACCCCTTTACTCCAGGGCCCTGGATATGATTAACATAATGACATATGACTTCCATGGCTCTTGGGATCCTATGACTCATGAATGCAGACCCCTGTTCAGAGGCCCTGAGGACCAGGGTGGCTTCATCTATTTCAATTTGGTGAGTACTTGAACATCATCACAGAGTTCTAATGTGTGTAAAACAATACATATACACAAGTTTACATCTGCAAGCTTTATCTGCAACTATATTAAGGCATCCACAAAAAATATCTAGCTCCAAAGCCATGCATATTTCCAATTCCTTTGTTCCAGGACGATGTCATGAACTACTGGAAGAGCCAGGGAGTCCTAGCTGAAAAGTTGATTGTTGGCTTCCCTATAAATGGTAACACGTTCACTCTTAGAAACCCTGCTAACCATGGAGTTGTAGCACCTACTGCTGGTGCTGGAACTCCAGGAAAGTACACAAGAGGCTGGCAAATTTGTTTACTTTGGGCTGCACTTTCTTCTTATTGTAATAAAGGATAAGCTTGAATGTTGATGGTGGTTTAGTGTTAGTTAATATTCTTCTGTATGCTTGATAACAGAACAGGTTGGTTTATCATCATATTACAGGCTCTGGATGAACAAGTGACTGAGTTCCTAGGCTGTCATTAATGCAGTGCTTTGTGAAATTACAGATCTGCGGCTTTTTGAAAGATGGAGCAACTGAGGTTTGGAACCAGGCCCAGGATGTGCCATGTGCCTACAAGGGAAACCAGTGGGTGGGCTAAGACAACATCAAGCGCTTCCAGCTCAAGGTAACAGAACTGCACAGAATACTTGTTCTACCGTTTGACAGGCCAATCTGTTGGCTGTTGTAAATTACCTCTGAGCTAAAAATGTTTCCCAATTTCCACAACCTGTCAAGACTTTTAAAATGTGAAAGTTTTCCCTCTGTGAAACAGCAGAATGTGACAGGAGAAAACGTATGAGAATGTGTGTATTTGATCCGTTTTTCTGTATGTGGTGTTATGCTGCAGTTATCCGCAAACACTGTCAAGGTCCTCTGATGAAGTTGTGCTTTTGATCTCATGCGATCTACAACGCCCCCTTCTGGCAGTCTGCAGGTTGACTGGCTGACGAAGCGTAACTGAAGGTGCCATGGCATCGACTCTAGAGATGGATGACTACATGAGCTTCGTGTAACCATAATACTGTCTGATTAATGTTCTCAAAAAAGGCCTTAATCTGGAGCAGCACGTATGACTTTTAATACATTTGTATCACTGATGATCAATGTGAAATCCACATAATGTTCTCAGAAAAATTGTTTTACTAAATAATCATTTTGTGATATTTTTAAGCCTGAGCCCCAGTGAGCACAACTCCTGGAGGAAGCTCCTCTGGTGTGGACTTGCACCAGTGGCATGACCAGCAGCAACAATCAAGAACCAATTCTACGACTGCATTAACAACAAGACCTACTTTTGAACACTGTGCTCATGTTCTTGTTGCAACCAGTGCTGAAGCTGAAGTTATAGATTAACTGTTCAAAGGCTGGATGACTGTGTTTTTACATTTATTCTTAGTTCTCAGAGGCCAAGTACAAAGTCCTTCGTCCCATACTGGATGTTCAACAGTGTTAAACCTGAGGCTGTTAGTATTTAATGAGTATTTAGAAAGCAAAGAAAATAAATACTTGAATTGTTATAAGTTTGTTCAAAAATACAAAATGTGCACAGTGTAAGTACAATTGTTTTAATACACATATTATATTGTATGTATATTTCCATGTACATATGCCAAAAGATGTGCAAACACACAAAAAACACAAACAAAACATGACAATTAAAACAAAAAAAACAGATAACAATTAAAAACAGAAAAAATTGTCAAGTATGCATGAAAGCATGCAATTATAATCATAATACTTGTATACTGATTGCAAACCTTGAAGCAATATAAAACAGAACACCAATCCCCAATTTGATGAAAACTGTGATTTACAAAACAGAAAAACAATCTGACAGTTTGAACTATAACCTCTAACAGTAGCACACTATTTACTTTGCAAATACTGTCTAATTTCCAGTACAATAAAAGCATATCTGCACAATGTTCATTTCGTTTGGTTTTAGTAAAACATTATAGGTCTTTGATGATAGATTGCTGTAATACTTCATCCTCTACAGTAAACAGTAAAGGATAAACCACAGCTGCTGCAACTATCAGCTGCTCTCCGTCTCCTGTTTCTGTTCTGTAGTTGCTGATCCATTCTGCTCCGTTGCTGGTTCCTCCACCATGGCTGACTTTTTCGTTGTTCCTGTTGGAATGCAGAGGGAGTTAGAGTGGGGGATGATGAGCATGAAATGAATGAAAACAAACCTTCAGGAGCAGTGCATGAGGGTGCTGACTGACACTGTACCTGTGAGGTAATTTCTGTGCATTCGATGGAACAGCAGGAGACCAATGAAGAGGATAAAACCGATGCAGGCGATTATCATTCCACACAACAGGAAGCTGTAGCTGCCTTTAGTCTGGATAATCTGGGGATGAGATCACAACATTAAAGTACAGAATGTGAATCTAAATCTCCACTGGGCTCATTTTTTTGTAATTATAAGCTTATTTCTCTACTTCAGCTCACACTTTCTCTATAAGGATGAAGATACTCATCAGACTTACTGAGCCAACCAGAACCTGCATTACCATCTCTCCCATTCCTGCACTTGTCACCAACACTGATGTAGCACATCCTGTATGAAGAAATGTATGATTTATTTCCCCTCCTTGGTATTATTCCATTATTGTGTTATTATTATTGTGTGACAAACACTTCATTATACCCTGATAATCAAGGATGTCTTCAGTATAGGCAAGCATACAGGGGAATATGCTGCTGAGGAAAAGGCCACATAAACAGGTCCCGACAAAAAGAAAGATGTGGCTGGTGTAGAAAATTAGCAGCATCAACACAGTAACAATAGCACCTGCCTGTAAAAACAAAGACAAGAGAGTATTATCAATTTAGTGTTGACATAACTCAGTGTTTGACCTTGAAGTTTCATTGTGCATGTCTCATCTATAATGTGCAACTCTAAATGTTTTATTGGCCTTACTATGTTGAACATGAGTAGTCTCACAGGCTGGAAACGGTACGAGAGAGGAATGGACAACAGACGTCCAGCAGTTATCGCTGCCCAAAAGATACTGGCCAGGTAACCTGCTGTCTTATGAGGCAACGACATAGGTGGTGACACACCGTAGGTGTACACAAAGCCGGCATATGCACCCTGAAAGGAAAAGGCAGATTCTTTCATGTTCTCTACTTTCTGTGTTTTATGTCAAACAGATTTTGTATGCATTCATAAAATTTGATGTGTAACAGTTTGTGAAATGTACAGTGCATCATATTATATATCTGTACCCCTCACTCACCACAATACCATCGGTCATGAAGAGCACCATCCCACCAAGGATATGAATCATAAAGAAGGATACTGGCAGCCCACGCAGGTTATCATTCTGACAGCAGCTAAAGATATCCCCATGGCCTGTAACAGAGCGAAAAGTCACAAAGGACAGATTGTAGCACACAAAACGGCATTCATTGTGATTTTTTTTTTCATCTAAGCTGACTGAAAATCCACAGAGGAAAGTGTGCATTATTCATCTCCCTCTATAAAAATCCCTTCTTCCACATACCCCCAGCTTCATGTTCCTTCTGCTCTACGTCTGGGCCCTCTGCCCCCTGCTGGTTCTCCATTGCTAGTTCATCTTTGTCCAGAAGACGAGGACTGCCACTGGGGCAACATGGGATCAGCTGCTCCCGATACATCAGGAACAGGACTGCAATGGGCACAGGCAGCTGAGGGTGCACAAATAATATTCATCTTTCTCATGCCATTCTCATTATTTAAATCAAACATCAGATTAAGAAACTATGAAAAAAGTATCTCTTCCAGGGCACATCTACTACTACAATTTTCTTCCGTGTCTTACATTGATAAGGGCCATGATCCAGAAGGCATAGTGCACATTGGACTCCTCTTCCCCTCCCACATGGAGCAGGTTGCTCTGATTTATGTTGTGCTCTACAATAGGACTGTTTCTCAGCATGTTCCTGAAATGATGCATGATCTCAGTGCCGTTCCCTGTGTGATTCCCACAGCCCGTCTCTGAGAGGAAAGGATCTGCAATCAGCGGGCTCACCAGGGCTCCGAACCCGATGAAGAAATGAAGAGCCTGTAAAAATGTAAGAGACAATAGTCAGAGACATAACTTAGTGTTTTTATTATACAATTGGCTCATAACTTAAACATACTATGTAGACAAATTCTTGTTTACTTGCTATATTTGTGGAGAAATTAAACACTCCTGATGCTCTCACAATTATTATATAATGTCTAAAATGTGAATGCTACCATGTCAGTACTTCTACAGGTACTATAGGCTTCTTCACCTGTAAGAAAACAGCAGAGTCCTTTTGATAGATGGTCACCAGTTGTATGTTAGCGATGGTGTCAATAACACCCATTGCCAGTCCAGACACAGCCATGGCGATGGCAAGCACGAGAACATTATTGCACAGAGGGATGATGGCAAATATTACAGAGATGACGAGAGCAGAGACAAATAACGCAGATAGAGCACTGAACAACCTTTAAGAAAGAAAAGAGACAGATGTAGTTATAATGATGGTCAATGGTTCTCAGATTATTAATGCAAACAAATACAGCAGAATCTGGGGGATAACACTCCAGATGTGAGTGCATGATACTTACGTCCTCTTGAAAACGCCACCAACTGAGCTGCCAATCAACAAGCAGAACTGCTGGGAAAAAAATACCCAGGTAATCTGACTAAGTGTTGAGTTTGTTTGACATTGCAAGTCCAAAATTGTGGGTCCAAGGAAAGCAATGCAGAGTCCAAAGCTAAAGAAAACACTCCAGTAAGTCAGTGTGTGATGGGCATTCCTTTTGAACAGAGTCAAGATTCGCTCATCCACAAACATTTTGGCCACAATAAACCTTCAGTGAAACAGACAGCCAAGGATTTTTTACTGCTAAGTAATATGATGTCAATATGTTATAGCAGCTCTGTGAAATTTCGCAGAGGCTTGTTGTAGTATAACGAGTTTCTTGATCTCTTTTAAAGCTTTCAGCTCCCTCCTCTCAGGACTGCTTAACTGAAAAGGATGTCCTCTTGAGTTAATGGATGAAGTGGAGATTCTTCCAACAATAATACGACCATTTAAATTGTGTCAATGATTAGCAATGAAAAAGAGTCTGTGTTGAAATGCTACCAGAAAGTCTGCATTTATAGGTTACGGCACTTCCAACCCTATCACTGGCAAATGTATCATCCAGGAAGCAATGACACATAGGCCACTCATGGACAGGTTGTCTTTTCTTTCATACCTGGATGACCCTGCAGGACTCATTATGAAAGAAGCTTGGATACTAAAAATCACAAAATGTGCTATAAAATGTCATTAAAATGATCATTTAATAATTTGCTATGAGCCATCAGCCTCAATTGTATTTTGTGTTTAGTGCTAATTAGCAAATGTTAGTTTGCTCACATATTGAACTAAGATGTTTAACACGGTAAGCATATAACTGCTACACATCAACATGTTAGCATTGTCAATGTGTTGTTAGTATTTAGCTCAAAGCACTACTGTGCCAAAATATAGCCTCACAAAGTCACAAGTGTGGCTGTAGGCTCTTAATTTTTCTCAACAGCCAGCATTGTGTGTGTGTGAGTCTAAGGCTCAGGAAGGCTACTGAGGATGGACAATATGTGCGATATGACACAACAATGTTAAGCTTGACCTCGTTTGAGAATGGATGACATTGCATGATTTAGATAGTTGGGATTCTTGCACTTATCTGATCCTTGGATTTCTAAATGTGTATTCTATAATGAATAATGGTGAGTAATGTTTTGTATTGCTTGACCATCAGTAATATGACTAAATGAAGGACTTAAAACTGAATCTCTTTAATGATTACATGGGAGAAGCAAAGCTTTACTGGCTGTGGCCAAATATGGGCTTCCGGAAAGGTGAGGAAACTAACAAAATTATAATTGAAACCGTGAATTTTGTCATCTTTAAACTTACATTTTATGAAAGGCACAAGAAGTTTTATGTTTTACATATTTGCATGATGACGACACAAGTCTTGATTGTGTTGCATTTATTGTATTATTTTTTAATGTGCTATTTTATGCTCTCAGTAATGTCAGTTATTTTCTTGGTTCTTGCTCGTGCAGTGACCCAATTAGCTACGTCTGAAGTTCATTTGTCTCTAAATATATAACATATAAGTATGATGCATATCTGTTATCTGCCAGGATCACACAGCCCACAAAGCTAAGCTGTGTAACTGATTTGCCAATGTGCCCTGCAAGGTAGAGATGCTGGTCAGGTACTAAACCCTGAGAAATATATGTGTTTACACAAAAGGCATTTATTAACATCCACTTCCTCTTCTGGAGATATAGCAACACAAGATGGCTTCTCCAGGTAATTGTCAACTAACGTGGTCTTAGAGGTGTGTAAGAGAGTGTTAAAAATCAACAGCAACTTCTAGTTACTGAAGTAGGACATCGGTTTTTGAATGAACTACCAAATGGTGGTCTGTGAGTTGGTGAATAAGTGTACAGCTGCTGCACATTTTATAAAAGTAAAAGTAATTTTAGCAATTTGAAAGAAAACAGTTTTAATATCTAAAATAGCACTGAACAACAGTCTATGAGTATTCAATTATTCGTTTCAGAAGTTTAATTGCTGGGAACAAGATGTCGCCTATTTCACTGCAAAGCCCATTCTCACTATATATGAATTGGAGGCTGAGGATGTCACAAAATTGTGCTCATAGCTACTCAGATTTAAGTTGAGCAAAGTTTCCTCCTTCAGCAGATTAATGGTAAAACATCCTTCTAGCGAATCCCTGCATATACATCATTCTGCACACTGAAGCTCAAACATCTGAGGGAAATAAAGAAACAAAACATATTGTTGAGAAGACGGGAATTACTGCATTTTTCGAAACACAATTTCAACACTAGATGGTGTACAAGTGTTGCACTAATCCACAAAGGCAACCTCAGTCCAGTTTGCCTCCATAGACATGTACTTAGCTCTTTACAAGTAATAACTGAAATATAATAATACAGGATACAAAAATTCAGAGGCTATTAATTACAAAACAAAATGATCACTGTTACTTCTTATTCCTCTGTCTCTCAAACACACTCAGAACACAGCATCTCTTTCTCAATCTGAGACAATGGTTTACTGATGGCAGTCACATCAAGAGACAAGACATCAGTAACAGGGTTTAAAGTGGACCAAAACAGCATTGCCTTGCTCCTCTCTGTCTCATCTCCATAGGCTGACATTTAGCCAACTCTCAATCAGAGGCCTGAGACAGTGCCAGGACAATGTGACAGGAATCATAATCTGATTGCTCCATTTTTTCTCTCTGCCCTTCTCCCACCTCTACTATTTGCTTTATCTCTATACTGTGTTTCTTAAAGGTCCAGTGAGCCTGCAGGGAAAAGCACATGCTGCCATACATGATAAAAGAAGAGTAAGTGACATGGATTACATGCTAATACCTCCGAAGCCTCGTAAGCCTGTGGATATGTACATTTAATCATACATGAGTGAGTAAAATGAACGTTTCAATGCCTATGAGAAGGAGGAAGTCACAATATGTTGGTGTATTATTGCTTGTCAAGCCAGGCAAGCATACATGGTTGAGTATAAGCATTAACACAAGTGAGGGGATTAGCTGAAGTAGACATGACACAGGCTCCTCTTGGAGCAGTAAGAAATTTATCTGTCACCTATCCACATTTCTCCAGTCACTCCCCGTAGCCCTGGGTGGAAATGCCCTGCAGTGAACCCCCTACACATCTCCTCAGGCCCAAAATAGAGCCAAGGATATGTGGTATGCAAACAGACATGTCTGCAGGGCATCGGTGCTGTTCTTCGAGGTTCTGTGCTTTAAAACTAGCTGCTGGTGAAGGAGTTATGACTTAAAGCACCTGTGAAAGTTAGCACTTGAGTAGATCAAAAAGTTACTGAAGCATAATTATTCAGAGAAGTTGGAGAAAATGTAGTGTCACTTTCTTGTGAAATAATTTCTCTAAAACTGATTAGGGAGCATTCTCAGGGCAAAACTCTTTCCAGTAAAAGAAAGAAGAAACCAATCCAAAGATGGTGAAACAGGAATTGAAAACGAAAAGAAAATTATGCAAAGGCTAAAACTAAATTGTTGCATAAGACAGAACCACTCTGTCTGTTAATAACTAATCTATTTTGTTATGTTTTGATTGGAAACTGCCTGGATCACGTTTACTAGCGAAATGTTTTACGTCCAGGAAATTACTACTTTTTGTACCACTTGCAAGTCATATGGAGATGGTCGGGGTGGACGGACACTTTGGTTTGTATAAGTTTAGGGGGAAAAAAGTGTTGTTTTCCTTACATGTTAGAAAAGTGAACTTGTCATGTCAAACGTGTTCAAGTCATTGTTGTTGTTTTCAATATTTAACCAAGACCCGGATCTTCCCATAACTTTAAAGAATAAGTTCACCTTTTTTTTCACATTTGTCTTAAAACAATAGTCAGGTGCCACATGTACACTGAAACCTTTTTTCTTGGGTGTAATCATTCATCTTGTTCATACTGGCAACTTAACCTGCTGCAGGACTGACAAAATCCACTCTCCTCACAAAAGTGAATTCTAAAGTCTATCTGAAGCGAAAACGAGGCCTCAACAGTCGGAGTTAGTACAATCATACGTGTAAAGTTACAGCCTTTTTAGTACAGAATTCCCTCTTTGTATTTCCCTGGACAGTTTTTCTGTGCTGAGTACTCATGGTAGCACAAAGGGGGTATTTTGTACTATAAAGTGCTGACTGCTGAGTCCTCATATTAACTTCAGATAAACGTTGGAATGTATTTTTTGCAGGGCATGAAGACTGTGGATTTTGTCTCCCATCATTTATATTGAAAGCGCATTAGAAAGAGATCTTGCAATGGCCAGTATGAACAGGTGGAATGATTACAGCAAACAAAACTTGTTTCAGTGTTCATTAAACACCTGACCAATTTTCTAAGACTTGAAAAATATGAATCTATCCTGTAATCAAGTGCTGCCCTTGACAAAAGTTCAATCATGTTTTAGTCGCTAAAAACGGATATTGTCTGTCAAAAGCGAATATTATAAGGGAAATGAATGAAAAAACTCATCAGAGGACATTTAACAGATATTTGACTTTGCATATATATTCATTGCCAAAGATTTGTAATTATGTAGATATAAAGGCATTATGTTTTCAAACCAAACACATTTGCTCTTGCACATTATAAAAAGACGTAATCGCCAGCAGGAAAAAAAGGCCTGACACCGCAAGAGAGATCTTTTAATACGACTTCAGAGTTATCATGAATCTTATTCTGATGTGCACACATTAGGTCTTTCAGAATGTTATTTGAGTTTTGCACTGTATTGGACTGTGTGCAAAGCCTTATTCTCAGTCAAGGCTTTAATATCACGTGAATAGAAGTTTAAGTTCAGTGGAGCGTTGATGCTTATTCAAAGACTTCAATCAGGAATTCCCACCCAGGATTCCTAAAAGCACAGCAGCCGATCACATCTGGAGCCCTCTGAAGATAAAGGCTTCAGTCCGCTAATCCCCACTCTGTACTATAGATGAATGGAGCAATGCTATATGTGTTGATCCCTGTTATATTGGCTAATTATACTCCAATGCTCAAAGCTGTAAGTGATGGTTATTATTGGCCTTATCATGAATTGTTTAATAGTGGCCAAGTAATATATTGTTGGCATATCTACAACTTGTCTTGCACCATGGCCATCTGACACCACTTCAAACCTCCATAAAATATACAATTATTATACACAATATACACATATTATTCTACAGTATCATCAGTATCAGTATCATTTCTAAAGGCTCAGCATTGTGCACCGTCTTGTAATCATTTTCAGATTTTGGTTTGGAAACTGTTGTGGTGCGTTCTTTTGATGCAATAAAACCAAGACTGAATCCTTGCAGAGGGATTTTATGGTGTAGGCTGGGCTCTGCTTTAAAATGTTACAACAAATCCTGAAATACATATCACTCATCAGATGCCACTCAAGTCCTGCTCACCTGTTTTATAGTAGGGCTGCAAGTGATATGTGTTGTGTTGATGACAAGCTGTAACTAGTGCATTTTTGTAGTTTTAGCTCTAAAAATGACTGAAATGATAAAATGATTCTAAAAATAGTTGTCAATAATTTTTTTGTCGATCAACTCTAGTTAATAGTCAATAACCCTTCCATCACTTTTTGTAAAAACACAAATGGCATCTTCAACATCCTCTTCAGCTTCCAATTTACTTTTGCTGCTAATGTTATGCAGGAAAGAAAAGGGATCAAATTTGTATTTGTATTACACCTGCAGCACAGTTTCTCCTACTGTATGATTTTGCTGTAATTCTAGAAATCATTGTAATCAATTGAGAACAGCTGACTGAAGAGTAAAATTAAGCCAAAAAAGTAGCATAACAAAGGATTAATTTCATAGTGAAGTATGAAGAAGTAGAAGGCTTAGACGGAGCCAACGCAGGAATAGAAATCAAGCATTGTGTCCATTTTTATGGACGAACTGCACTGTCAGTATATCAGCACAGATAATAATTTGAGTGTACGACCTCAGTGGATCTAATGAAAGGCAAGCAATGAATTCAAAACCCCACAAAGGAAAACAGATTTCTGTATTGAGGACTGAACCAGCTTTGTTCCCCTAGAGATTTTTCTATCAGAGGCAGTAGAGAGAACAACTCATGCATGCAGCTGTCTGGTAATATATGTTTGTACACACATCCGGACACAGAAAACACAATGGTGATTTATTCTTTTCTATCATAAGATGTCTCTTGCTTTTCCCTTGCTCTCCTTCTCCCTGTCCTCCTCTCCCCCGCCTCTCTCGACACAGTTGTAGAGAGCAGAGCAATGATGCGTGTCTTAGTGAAACCTGGTGAATAGTAATGAACCGAGCCTGTGTGTTTATTTGAAGGAAAGCAAGAGGAAGACAGAGAGAGAGAGGGTAGGGAAGGGTTTGTGGGGAAGGAGGAGGAAGAGGAGGGGGGTAGACTGAGTGAAAACAGGGCTTCTCTTGCGGCACTGATGCAGCACAAGCAGCGGTGAGAGGCACAGTGGTGACTGATGAGAGATGCAGTTGCATTAATCCTTTACACCCTTAACATGATCGCCTTCGGTCCGTGTCACACAGCTCATCGGCCATTCTGACCTGGACAAAATGACGTCACTCATTAAAACCTTCAACAAACTGCATATTTTCTTTCTGTTGGGTGTGTTTCTTGTGCTTCATTATACAGTAGCTCATTCTCCCTATCTAACCCTCCTCCTCACACAGACAGGGGGAGGCGGGTGTATTAGTAGAGGAAACGGATGGAGGGGGAGAAAGCTGTGAGTGAATGTGGCTCAGAGAGGGGCAACGGCACCTGCTGTCTTCATCCCAGATTCACCAGGCAAAACACCATTCTCTCTCTACTAGTGATGGACTGTTGGGAGGACAAAGAAGGGAGAAAAGAGGCCCAAACAAAGACTAAGAGACTCACCAGGATCTTCAGATCTGTGCTGACTGACTGAGCCACTGCTCATTTGGTAATTATTTTGGTCCTGGGTTTCTCCCCTGAACCTTACACCCAAACTGTCTATAATGTATATGCAGGGTAGGAAAAACAAAGTTTGAGTCATCCCTGGCGTGATAACATGTGCATTGGTCCAGATGAAAATGAACAAAAAAGTGAGCGTCTATTTACAACTGAGGAATAAGTGACTGGAATATTCAGCAACTGGCTGCAAAGATCAACTAGAGTGCCAGGACTGAAAGGAAGGGAACAAACACAATAGACAGCCCCCCTACCTCAGCCCCTCTTTTATCCTTTTCCATCCAGGACCCATGGGCACTCTGCCAACTTGGAATCTTAAGAACTCATTCAAAGAAAGCCAAAGAAAGGGACTTGTTTAAAACCAGGACCCATTCTCTCACAGTCTCTTGTTTTTCCTTACATTTCCCACGTGAAGAGGGATTTCTGGATGCTGTTTTCTCTGACATCGCAACTGAGTAGGGGAGGGGGGAGGCAGGGGGGGTTTTCAAGAATTGTCATTCATGTAACGTTTCGTCAGATTCGTGGTTTGAGAGTATTGTGAGCGAGTGATCTCCCTCCTGAGCCCTCTTTCTCCCTCTCACACACACTCTCTCTCCCAGTTTTCATTCTGCTTTTACTCCCTGTCTCTTCACTCTCGCTCCTGCTCACATAGTAACTCCTCCCCCCCACTACCCATTGTCTCTCCATACAGTATTAGGCTGAGGGGATGCCATACTCGTTCCAGCGAGGGACGCAGGAGAGGGAGAAGGAGGTAAGTGTCAGATTTATAGCATAAGAATGCGTCCGGCACTAAATGCACATCAGCATTACTTTCAGAAGTGTAAAGTCTGCGGGTCAAGATAGCTGTTTGTTTTCATCAAGAATGACAGTGAGGATAAGAAGCTGCTTCACTGATGCTTTAATGTGTTGTATGCAGTGTTTCAATGTGTTTTGGCTGTCTTGTCTGCCAGTGGAAGGTGCTTAGGTGTGTTTTCAATAAATGCAAAGGGGGCACGGCACAGGATAATAAATCAGGCGCCGTCCCTTTATCTTTATCTTCATGTTCAAAATCAGTGTCTAAATGTCAAATTGTGGCATATTAGTAATTTGCTGTATTGTTGTTACAGCTCATACTCTTCTGTCAAAAGAACAGATGAATGTATCTAAATATATTAATCGTCATCCATAATCTAAAGCCATTAAAAACATCTGGCTACTGACAATTCCCTGAATTGGCTCCCAGCAGAGAGAGAGCATGTACAATGTTTAGGGATTAAAGCTAATCTCTCTATGGTTGAGATTCACCTTCTTGTCTGGACAGAGTCTGACACAGGGGCTTTTCTAATTTATGCTGAGACATGCATGAGCATCGACTCCCTGGAGCTCAGTGGCAGTGGTCTTTTTTCGAACCTGGAAAAGGCTGATTGAGTAAACACTTTCCCTTAATCAGTGGGTAATGTTCTCTGTCAGAGGTCATGCGAATATCCAGCATATGTAAGGCCAATGAGAGATTAATCTCGGTGTGTAAACAGTTTGATGATTGGCAAGGATGACAACCTCAAAATCCCATTGGGCATCACTGTGTTAGAATAAAGTTAGGATGTCTTATGATGTAAGTTAGGACATCTTGAAACTATGTGACTGAATTAAAAAGCTACGTTCAATGTGGGAGAGGTATGAGAAAAATATGTGAAACTATCTCACCAAGTGTTTTTACTCCCTTGCACTGCCAGAACAACTTGAAACAGGTGCATTAAAAGACGACTAGACGTGGTTCTCTCAGTGCTGGACAGTTGCAGCCTAGTACAGGAAGCTTTGTGTGCTTGTTCAGAGAAAAAAAGGCAGGCAGTCTCAATGGGGCTTTTGTTGTTTGAGTTGGAGACAGCAAAAGCACAAGAAACACTGACTGACAAATACCTGGCCCCTCTGTGCCTCAAATACCTCAGCGTTGCACTTGATACAATGTCAACAAATGCCTCCTCTGTCTTCTATAGTAGCCCGTTTCCTCTCTGTCCATGAGATTTTTTCATGTTTTTATAAAGGCTACTGTTTTCTGAGTAGACATCTGGGTGAGCAGATTTGGCCTGCATGGCTGGAGTGCTGAGTCTCTACTCACTGAGAGGTTGAAAATGGTCCAAATCACTTCCAACAGTTTAGTGGTTAAAATTGTGGTAAACAGTCTTGTGTTCCAGTTCAATGTACAGGAAAGATTCTCAATAAATTCAAGTTAGAAATTTAATTTGACTTCTTTGAGGTTAAAGAGACATAAAAGTATGAATGAACTTGAAATCAATCAGGCATACTAGTAGCGTTTCTGCGCATGAATGATGCTTGACTCATCAGCATGATGGCTTTGATGAGAGAGGCACAAGGGCTACTGCACTGAAATGTTAACTTCATATCTGCAAAAATATTTTGGTCATTAATAAAAACTGCAAAGCCTTCTGGGCCTAGTGGTTGCATTAAAATGCTGAGGTAATGATCTCCTTTGTGCATGAGAGAGTCAAGCAGGAGGTTGCTACAGAATATAGAAAGACTTTACGTAATCTCTTTTGAATTCAGAAACAAAATCCTTTTGATTAACATTGTACCTTTTCCCCATAGACACTGATTTAAAACTGCATTTTTAATCAAAGATTATTCTGTGAAAGCCCAGAGGAACTGAACAGCTTGCAGAATATTGCTGTAAGATTCAAGCATCGGGTTGGGATCGATCTATTTGAGTTTGTGCTGTGAAAAATATAATTCCTTCTGTCTAAAGGCTCACGAGACAGTTTCATTTTACTCCCCCGGGCCTCAGATGAATACTTCCAGTTTCTTTGGTTAATTATTCATGTGGATATGAGTTTTAAATCCTGGCTGTTGTCTGCAACCTGGCCCTATTTTTTCCTCTTTGTTGTCAAGCCTTCAGCTCTTACTGCATGATTTCTCAAACTGCATCTGGACTGATTTTCTATCATTATCTTCCAAATCAAACCACAGTTGTGTCTTATGGCTTTCTATTCCTATGTGAGTTCTTTCTAACATGTCATGTAGGGTTTAAAGCCATTGGATGCACAGTGGACACTCAACTTAGGAACTATGTTTGATGACTTTTTGACACTATTTTCTTGAATGAGAAACAAAGTCAATGAAGATTCCAAACATAAAGTACGATTGTCATTTGGCATGTTTAATGTAAGTTTAACTTGTGTGGTATTTTTTTCTGCTATTTGCAATGACATCAACAAAATCTGTAGCCTACAGCATCTACATCATGTGACGTTCCGTGCATCAAACTTTTGGAGTTAAATACAGATAATACAGATATTTTGAGTTGGAGCTAACATTAATTATTTTCCTGCAAATGTTTTGGGAAATGACCGGTTTTCATAAGAGTTGTGACTTAACAGATGGTCAAGGAAATGAAACAGTTCTTTTCCTGCTGCTGTCAGCCATTCTACAACTTCCATGAACAGCTCAGCGCTCTCATTACTTACTACTGGGAAGCTTACTGTGGGAGTCACAACTCCTGCTTAGAGAGATGTCTTTAATTTAATGACTGTGGGATATTCTTTGCCACCTGTTATTCTTAAGTGGAGGTTCAGGATTTGATTTTTTAAGCTTATTCCGCCAATGTGTCAAGATTATGTGCTAACCTGCAGCAGTGTTCAACCACATAACATCAGTCACAATTCTAAGATTTATGCAATGAAATGCATAAATATTTATAAACTCCCAATCTTTACCACTTTAGTATTTTGGCTTGATTTAGTGCTGCAGCTGACTGTTTAATGATGAATTTTGTTTTTTCATATTATTATTGGTCATTTTTGAAATTGTAAACTGCATTATCATGGGTAGATGGTGAGCACCTTAGCCAGCTGAGCCATCACAGCACTTATAAAAAGCCCTTCAAATGCGCCCTCTCATGGTTCCTACCCCCTTCCTGTCGAGTTGATTTTTCAAAAGGATTCCAAGAGCATTCTGACCTCAATAACTCTCTGTTGAATATCTCCAGACTTTGAACTTGGAAGTATCCATATCAGATTTCTTGATTCAAGTCTTATTTCTCTGTGCCGAGTAAATATGAGTAAGTCAAGTCTCAGACCTTTAAGGATTTTGATTTGAGACACTTAGCATTATTTGTAAACTCTTTCGTATGCCTTTAAAATACAATCTATGACGGTGTCTTAATGTTTAATGCCCCAGTCCTAACGTTAAGCTATGTTGGGTTTTTTTGCTTTGACATGTTCATAGAAAAAGCAAACAAAGGGCAATATTTCACTAATTTTAACAGTGATGTCCCTGCTGGGTGAATTATAAAAGGTGCCTTGTGGAGTTATCTTGTAAACAAACAAATGTTATATTCGCATCCAGTGTTACTCACCAAAACACACTTTGTGTATCCTTGTACTCTAACAGATGTGTTGAATGAATTTCCTTCATCATAAAACATTTGGAATGTTTAAGTCTCTCTAAATCTAGCATTCTTTACATCCATTTTTATTAGCTGGTACAGCTCTTCTTTCCTGCTTTTATCAGCGCATTGCAGCATATCTTGGCATGTTACTGCCACCTGTTGATTGGTGCAATAGTGTGAAACTGTCACCAGCATTCATGTGCATCCTTGTGTGTGCACAAGATAGACAAAAAGGGGACTCACTCATAGAAAGACAGCTCCATGGCGCTACTAGAGGTCAAAATCTCCACAGGGAACCTAGCAGGAGATTCTTGAAATACGTGCTCTGAATCATTGGCTGGCCACTGCTAGCCAACAAGCAACACACACAAAAAGGTAGCCCTTCATGATTAAGTGGAAAAATCTAGAGAGAAATAGATGTTTTTTTAATCTGAAAATAAAACAGTACATATGTTCATTCATGATGGATCCCAATCCGGCAATTTCAATCTCCTCATCCCTCTGGAAATCCCCACTGAAAACAAATGTTGTTTTTCTCACCTCACAGTGTGTTGATCCAATCTAAAAACGGCACAGTTCAAGTTCACAACAGTAAACAGCACAGCAGGTGATCAAGTCTGTTCAACTCAGACTCTAATATGACTGCAATGAGATGTAAACACCTGCTGTCTTGTCATTTCATATTTGCATGCACAGAGCAGCAAGCAAAGTTGTCATCTAATTAAATGTGTTTTAGCTGTTTTGTATGATCTGTAACAAAGACAAACAAAACAACCCATCTATTGATCAAGGGATCCATTTTGCTTAATCTGTTGATGCCTTCACTGGCATGAAGTGGTATTCAGGTGTTGCAAACTTGTGGGAACATCTTTTGCGATTTCATTTTGTTTTATTTTCTCGTGTTTTTATGACACCAAAGCAAACCAGGAAGGGACACATTGGCAATAAAAACTCCCCCATTGTAATTATTATTATTTGTAGTGCTGACTGTTTTTCCCTGTTTAACAGGATAAATGCTCATCTTACTTTAGTACCAGATGTTAGGGGTGGGATGTGTTGAGTTTTACTCTGTACAGTCGTCCACCTTGTTTCAATAATCATGATTTTTGAGAAAGACCCATGGAGCAGATAACCATGAGCTGGGTTTTCATTCTAAGCAAAGCCAACCAGGTGATTTCACTCATTTCATACTGATAAGATCTCTGAAAGTACCAAACGCCTGTTCCAAGAAGCCGGTTCATTCATCTTGACCACTGATTGCTGATTTTCACAGCAAGTTTTTGATCAACATGTTCATTGGAACAGATGCCTACTGTATATGTTTGGTTGTAAAAAGCCCTCAGTGGTACATTTGACACTCTCTGCTTTACAGACAATCACTTAAGCAAATGTTTTTTGTTTTCTTTATCTGTTAACAGGTGTTAGGAAAGGAACTACTCACCACTTCTATGTGCAAAAGGTGGAAGCATCACTCCAGTAAAGATGCAGCAGCAACATGCATCAGACACACCACGACACAGACAACGACCAGAGCCCGGGTCAAACCTGGAGGTCAACAGTATACAGCTGTTAGACTGGAGGAATCTGTACTTCAAATACAACTGTATGAACCACCTTTGATGTCTGGGGCTCCCACTTTCATAGAGGACATTTTTAGATGTCACAGTAGGAGAAGCACATATGTAAATAATATTAATGAAGGCTGAATTTCATTTAGCTGCTTCAGTTTCAGGGTCACTTGAATAGAAAGGAGACATTGTTACTATTATTATTGAACCTGTGATTTTCCTACAATAAAAAAAAAATCTAATTTTAAAAGCAGATTATTAATTAGACTGGATTTAAGTGAAAATGCCTAAAGGCCTATTTCAAAATTCGATTATTTTAATGTTAATGTTGTTCTAATGCTAGCTAAGCTAGGTAATGCTAATATTAGTTACAACACAAAAAAACAATTAAAGAGCGAACCAAAAGCCACACATGCAATTTTCTAGTCTTTAATCCAAACTGTAGCATCATTTAATTACAATTAACAAGGCTTAATTTCAATGTAATAAACTTCAAAGCTAGCTAAACACGCTAACGTTAGCTAACGCCAAGCCAAGCTAACTACCTGCTGTCAATCAAGCGGTCAGTTGCAGCTGTTCTCAATCCAGTCGTCGTGATTCTCAGACGGCAGCCACAAGGTTTCTACAAGCAGCTCCGTCTAACCTCAACTACGTTTTCACATACATATAAAGACCAGCTAAGCACTTGAGTGTAAGTGGATGTGCCATGCCGCTGTTTGAGGAGGACCCAGCTCAGCTCTCCAAGTCTCGACTCAAGTCAGATTTAATCGCCCACAATGTCGCGCTGCCGCCCGCACAGAGCAGGAAGGACGTTTATGTGGAGCTGTACCTCAAACACATCCAGCAGAAAAACACGGCGGATTTCTCCAGCGATGAAGAGGATGAGGAGCAAAATGTGGCCGTGAGTTTGGTGTTATATTAATATTTTTTTTCTTACAATTGCCGAGGAACACGTGTTCTGCTTTCAGTCACAACATTCAACTTATCACGATGATATTAGTTAGTATAATCACTTTAATTAGAAAGACCAGTTGTGATTAAATACTGTTGCCTACTTAGTTGACATATCTGAGAAAATACCCTTAAAAATATAATTTAATCAATATAAATACATTGGCTGGTAAAGGCCTCTCAACAATGTTGCGTTCAAGGACCTCAGTCATTTTATTTGATAATGGGGGTCATTGTGCATAATAATAATAACAACAACAACAATAATAATAATAATAATAATTTGTATTGACTGAATTAAACCCATGCAAGGTCAGCAGCTGTGGAGGGGAGGAGTGGGACATTTGGGTCACTGCCTCTGAGTTTGCAGTTGCATGTGAGGTCCATGACCACTGAGCCACCAGCTGTACAGATGGTATAGATTTACATGAGACATTTCTGTTGTTGGGGGCTTCCATTACAGTCTTGAGCATGTGTTTGCAACACCTGTCACACTCATTTGTCTGACCTAGGAAGAGCATTAACACTTGAAGTCTGTGTAGAAAGACTGTTTAGGTTTAGATTGTGACTGTGTGGGCAAATCATGCACAATAAAATCAAATGTACTATTAAGTCAGGGTAAAGTTTCAAATTTAGAAAGATTTGCACCCTATACCAACAAATTTAGGTATAGAAGTGATTAGTAAATTGATTAATTTGTCAAGAAAAATAATCGGCAGCTGATTCAATACTGAATTACTTGTCATTTTTCATGCAAACCTTTCTCTGGTTCCAGCCTCTGAAATATAATAATGTACGTCTTATTTTTGTTAGAATAAATAGAATATCTTTGGGTTTTGGACTATTGGTCAGACAAAACAAGCAATTTAAAGTTGTCACCCAGTGCTCTGGGAAACTTTAATGGGCATTTTTTCACATTTTTATTTTACATTTTAAAGACTAAAACTTTTTCACTGGATTAATTAGAAAATAATTGTCAGCTTAATGCATAACTAAATAATGGGTTGCAGTGATAGCTCAGTGTTTTTCAGAAGATTCAGATTTTGTTATTAGGAGCTTTGACAAAGATAAGTAGAGTGCTTTATAGTCGAACTATAGGTATCTGGCCGTTGATATCTGATAAAACAGGCCCTCTGATTTATTGTTGGGCTACACTGTAATCTTGTCTTTCACTGTTTTAACCTATTCTTACGTGGTTTTTCAGAGCAGGTGAATTAAAAAAGCAAAAGATTCATGCAGTACTCACATTAGATGAATATTGAACAGATTTGTGAACTGCAGCCTCCAGCTATTTTTTCTGCTCTATATCCCACACCTGGAAACTGCTGGCATTCAAGCTGCAGCCTTTATCTAAATTCAGCAATTTCTGTTTTTGTGAGGACAAGGAGGAGGATCCAGAGGATGCAGAGATCCCCGACCCGAGTGATTTGACTGATGATGACCTCAAGGCTGCACTGCTTAAACACGGGGTTAAAGCTGGGCCCATAGTCGGTGAGGTTGCGCTTCATACTGCCTTGAAATTGGTTTTCATTGTAGAAATAGGATTCTGATCACTATTAATGCAGTTTTATGTTTTAATGAAAAGATGTAATGTTCACCTTCATTATTTGTTTGTCTGTGCTAGCCTCCACCAGGGCCTTGTATGAGAAAAAGCTCCGAAAACTTCAGTCTGATGGACTTGGCTGTTTGAACGGAGCAGAAGAAAATGTATTATACTCTGACAGTGAAGAAGAAGAAGTAGAAGAGGAAGGTATAACCGGACATGCTGCTGATTTTCTTGTTGTTGTCTAGATTTTTGTTTTTATGGTTGTTATGGCATAATCATATGGTTTGCACTATTTTCTGTGACTTGTGCAGGTTCTGAAGGAGCAAAAGAAGAAACTGTTGAACAGTCAGACCAGACCCAACAAGAGAGTAGACAGGTGAGAAAATTGTAGGTTAAGTGATTTGGAGTATGTGTGTTAATGAACAATATTTCTTGAATTGCTTACACTACATATATACTTTTGCTGGTTCATAGATCTTGCATTTATGCCATCACAGGCTGTATTGAATTAAATCTTCCCAACAGTGTCACTTAGTGGTTACAGATTGCAACTGTAAAATTGGGCTCTAAATAGACATGTTCACTCTTTGGAATAAGCGCTTGCATTTTGAGTGTTGGTGTCTTTTTTCCAGAATGGTCGTTTTGTTTACCCGCAGTGCTTTTTACCCTCATCAAGGCTGGTAAATATAGATACATACATATTGTTTGCACAAAATTCTGTCGAACTCAATTCTCAGGGGACACTGAGACTGACACTGTGTTTTATTTCTTCTGTGTTTGATTGGGTTGGTCTTTTATAGCGTGCTTGTACTTCTAGAAACAGGGAACCTCGTCCCAAGTGGAATTCAAGGAATGCGTTAAAATCGTCAGAGCGGAGTCGGTCTCACTGCTCACAGATTCCAGCAGGAATTAGTAGAGCATCCTCTGTAGATCAATGCTCAGGATTAGGATCAGGGGTAGGCTGGTCTTATTTCACTTCTCTTGTGGATTTTAAATTCTCTGCATTCCTTCCTCAGACTGTCTAACTTTATTGTCCTTTTCAAAACCACCATTTTTTGTCTTAACACTGATGGGCATTGGTATCTCACTGGTGTATACATTGTAATTAATGATATATGTTTGGGTTGCTGTTAACATGATAATAATACTAATCCTTGCAGGTTCCATCTGGATCACAATCAGCTATGCCTAATGGCTGCTCATCATTATCCTCTCAGACCTTCAGCATCACTCAAATGATTGAGGAGGAAAGTGAATTCCACATTTTTAAATCCACATTCCACGTCTTTACTTTTCATTTATTTGTTGTGAATAATCACCACCGGAGCGCTCACTCAGTAATTTGCACTCTCGCTCTAAACAACAGATGGAGAGTCGGAGGTCACTCTCTACTAACTCAGACACAGGGAGAGAATTGAATGGGAACTGTGTGCAGGAACATTGGTCACGGTCCAACAGGGTCAGTAGTGCTCACATTGTTCAGTCACACTTTTGAGCTCAAACTTGGATAGTTGTTGGAGAGGTTCACTGGAGGTGGGAGGAAATTCAGAGTACATGAATCCAGTGTATCATAATTTGCTGCGTCTCCTTTCCTTAGCTGGGCATGCCAAATGTGGACAAGCACACAATGAAGAACCAGTCCCTGTACTACACTCCCGAGGCCTGCCCATATAAATGGGGAATGAAGGCAAAACATCTTCTTGCTGGCTTTTATTTTTCTGTTTTTATTCCCTATCGCCTGATCACTTGAATCCACTTCTACCTGACTTGCTGGGTCTCTGTCTCTGTGGGATTCTGGTGTCTGGGACATATTTGTGTTTCCTGTAGTCCCCTTTGTCAGCAATTTCTGTTTTCTTTTCTAGCTTCCTCAGGAGCCTGTGAAAGATGTTTTCAAGGACATGTTTCCAGACACTCAGACCACACCCACAGGGATCTCGTAAGTGCCATACCACTCGCTTCTCTTATTGTTATTGTTTAATGAGAATTAGATTTCACTGAAATACAAGAAATGTAGAGGAATAATCTGTGATGGGTGACACATTGACAACTAGCACAGTAAAACATGCCTGACACATGGTTGAAGTTTTGTGATTGGATACATACCCTGTTGTATTTCAGTGCCACTCGTCGGAGACCCATCAAGGGTGCAGCAGGGAGACCCATCCAGTACGCGTACCCAGACACTCCTACTAGTCCCAGGACACTGGAGAGACGAGAGGTGGAGCGCCGCCTTGTGCCCATCCATATACGGATATTGGTCTTCCTCATTGTGATGGTTCTCCTATACCTCATTAATGTTTGTGTTGAGGACAACTCATTCGGTCCATTTGTGGCCTTACTGGACAGTCTAAACCAGGGTTCAGACAGTGAGGAGGGGCTTCTGCATCAGGCCGAGACACAGGACACACCAGTACTCTCTGGACAGGAGTAAATCTTGAGTTTTTTATTCCTCTACATTGACTTACAGATGTTTTTTGATGATGTAAGCCATAATGACCTTGTCCTGAGATATCTTCAGGGAGCACATATTTCCTTAAACACTGTTTTTTTGTTGACTGTTTTATTGTGTGTCTGTGTGGGCACAAACCTCATAATCCAGTTTATATATTTTCTTTGGATCTGTTACCAAAGTGCTTTTGTTTCTCTGGTTGAAAAAAATCACTAAAACACAGTGATTCAGTTGAGATTTTAACGGAATGAAAATGTTCTCTAATTTAAAGATAGTGAGAATGCTGTATTTTTTTCTATTTCCTAACTGAAATGGTGTAATGTGATGGTGCCTTTTCATTGGATTAGTAGCACTGTACTTCTATAATGTGTTTTTTTTAAATATTTGAACCATATTTCAATAAAGGATGTTTTGCTTCATATTCTTGTGGAACTGGTAATGCTAGTTAAAGTGAAAAAGAATACATGCAGATATAACAGTCAGTAGGGATCTTTTGATCAGGTCTATATATTGTATAACAAAGTCAGACATGACAAACATATTTGTGACATGAAGAATTAAAGGGGTACCCCATCAATTTAGAGTTGTTCTTTCATAATGAACAACTAAAACAACACTTCAGCTCAGCTCAGAATGGTCAGCATCACAACAAGGCAGAGTATGACTTTTAGTCCCTGGTATAGATTTAGCTCCAATGACATTGGATCCTGTAATTTTTTTTAGACCGTCACCCACAATATTTCCTAACCCAAACAATTATGATAGTGCCTTTTCAATCAATTAGTGGCACTATACTTGTATAATGTGGTTTTTTGTAAATATTTGAACCATATTTCAATAAAGGATGTTTTGCTTTTTTGTAGAACTGGTAATACTAGTAATACTACAACAATTAGTGACCTCTTTTATGCTGTGAAACCAGCTTTTACAACATAACATGAGGAAGATTGAAAGTGCAAAATATATTAGTGTTTTCTAACATAACAGAGTCAAACTTTCCACCAACATTGTTTTGTACAGACAGTAGTCTGCTGACTGACCAAGTGATTAATGGACCAATTGTCTCAGCTTATACAACAAGGTCAACAAAGTATTGTTATTTTATAATGTTTCTGGAACTCACATGAGACAGATTTTTATTATCATAGTTATAGATTATTAAGAATTAAATGAATAAATATATGAACATATTTTTTTACATATACAAAAATGAAAATATCTTCTACATACAGCAGGCGACAATTCGCTCTCTGACCAGCAGGGGGCTGTCATTCAACAACCCGGCACTAATCCACACAGCCACATTGAAACGGGTTCCGCTTTGACAGCAGACAAACAATGTCAGATTCAGGGCCAAAGTTCAGAGTATTTAAGTTTTTAAAGATTATTATTAGTAGCTTGATCCTTACAGTCCTGTTGTTATTCACTATAGCATCTTTGAGGACTCTCTCTCTGGACGTAAATGTCGGACTTCAGCTGGCGCATTGGGAAAAGACGAACAATATCTCTCTGGTCATAGATCAGCATCAGAGAGAGGAGCTGCTCGCTAATTTTAAAGGTGAATTCTCGCTTGCTAGTAGTCGGTAAAGTGTAAATTATCATGTGTGGATAGCAGCTGAAAGAAGTCACTGACAAGCTGTTTACCTGTCCATACATCCAGAAGCTATCCGGATCCCCACGGTGTCTTTCTCCGAGACTGAGGGCAACAACACGGCGCTGCTTGAATTTGACAGACTCCTCCGAAAAGGTGAAGCTAACTATAAAATAAGTGACACATTATCTTGTCTTCTATACCAAATCACTGGTTATTCACAATGTAATGGCTTCAGACATTCACATGACTTAGCCTTAACGCTTACTGTTGGCTAACTGTTCAGCTGACCTCCATTTGTTTATGCTTGTCATGTAAACAAATAGCTACATTCATATGTTGTCTTTGCACTATTTCCAATTCAATATGGAGTTTAAATAATTTGCAAACCATCAGATTCTGTTTTCATGAACATTTTACACAATGTCCCAACTTTTTTTGGAATTGAGGTTGTATCACTGGTTTCTTATTTCTCCCAGCCTTCCAAAACAGTTGATTTATATAATTCAAGATATGCTCCAATACATAAGTACACATTATGTCTGCATTGTCAATGAATCTGCCAATTGTTTTCTCCATCAATAAGCTATTCATTTTGTCTATAAGATGTCAGGCAAATAGTGAAAAATGATAGTTCTCTGTCATCTTTGCTTGATTTGTCCATCCAGCATTTCCAAAACCCAGAGATATTCAGTTCACTCTTAAAAGAAGGCAAGGGAAAATAAGTTCGTTGTCTCATTTGAGAAACTGGAGCTTGCAAATGTGTGGTATTTTTATTTGAAAAATGACTTAAATGATCATATCAATTATCAGAATACCTGCTCTACAATTGATTTTTTTTGTTGACTGACCAATTGTTTCTATATAGTGTATAACAAAGTCATACATGCAAAAAGGCCATATTTGTGACATGAAGAATTGAACAGGTACTTCAGCAATTTTGTTTTGTTCACTTTTATAATGTTTCTAGAACTCACGGGAGAATAATTAAAAAAAGAAATGTTCAGCATTGAAGCAAGAAGGCAGTAATATCATGACTTTTGGTCTCTAGTGGTTTAGCTCCACATTTTGATGGGTAAAGATAACCCTGATGGTACCCTCAGGGTTATTTTCTGACTTTTAGAGCTCCTTTAGAGCCACAGAAGAAACTATTCAACTGTTTTCATAGGCTGAGCATTAAACTGACCTTATGTGTAAAACCGGTGGAGTTCCCCCTTTAAGATTGTATTCTTGTACTCGTGTCAGCCTTCCCAACAGTTTTCTCTTCAAGCTTGGTTCATCATGAATTGGTGGCCAACTACAGCCACCTGTTTTGGGTGCAAGGATCACAGCCCGACCTCCTGCCGTACCTGCTGCTGGCCCACATTGATGTTGTACCCGCCTCAGAGTCAGATGGCTGGGAGGCCCCTCCGTTTTCTGCCAAGGAGATGGATGGCTTCATCTATGGTAGAGGGACCATAGATGACAAGGACTCTGTAATGGTGAGAGAACAAGTGATATTTTGTGTGATCTTGCTATTAAACGGAGTTGAGGTATATATTTATTTAGCTTTCCTCTGCTGGCCAGGCTAAACCGATATGACTTATTCCTTCCAGGGAATACTTCAGGCACTGGAGTTCTTGCTGATAAAAGGCTATGCTCCACGCAGAGGATTTTACATCGGTCTTGGTCATGATGAAGAAGTACTTTAACTATTATAAAACTCTTTCTACTATTTATCTATCTACTATTACGGTTTAAATATCATATTTGAATGTCTGACTCCTTTGATATTTTGTTTTATAGGTCAGTGGTTTACAAGGGGCAATGAACATAAATCACATACTGAAGCAGCGTGGTGTGCAGCTGTTGTTTGTCCTGGACGAGGGCCTGGCTATACTTGATGGAGTCATTAGTGGTCTTGAAGGACCTGCTGCTCTGTGAGAATCTGCCGTGCTCTAGTGTAAAAGTGATATTTTGCAGCTTTTCAATCGTAAAAAGTAAACAATTTGTCCAATGCTGTCATGACAACAGAATTCACAAGCGTTGCATAAAATTGCATATCTCCATTAAGTTGTGTAAAGATACAGGTGACCAATTAACATTTTTTCAAAATTCTGCGTTTTATGTGTGTTTGTGTGTTTTGTAGAATTGGGATAAGTGAAAAAGGTTCTGCCACTGTAAAGCTTAGTGTATCTATGGTCCCCAGTCACTCCTCGATGCCTCCCAGCGAGAGCACAATTGGTATCTTGGCTGCAGCAGTCAAAAGGTAAGAGAAACGTTTTTTTCAAACTGAGATTTTAAGCTCATTTAATTTCCCCCCCGAATGATGGTTAGGCTCTACATGCTACATTTTTAGTGCTCCATGATCAAAAAGCCAGACTTTAACTGTGCCATGCAATTTCCTCAGACTAGAAGAAAACCCCATGCCAAGGTTATTTGGTCACGGGCCTGAACGTGGAATCTTTGAGCATCTGGCCCATAAGGTAACTACTACACTTCACAGCTAGTAACATGTTAGGTTTCTCCCTGCTGATTCTCAGTTGCTCATTCTTTTGACTTCAGTTCAGTCTCCCATTGAAGTTCATAATGTCGAATTTGTGGCTATTCTCCCCACTCCTTGGCAGGTAATACATCCTAAAATTCATTCAGCATGTTTTCTTCTGATTGTGTCGGTTGGAATAAATCAATTAGCATGTTTTATGTTGCAGGTTGCTTGAAAGAAAACCAGAGACTAATGCTTTTGTAAGGACAACCACAGCAGTCACCATGTTTAATGCAGGAGTTAAGGTACAGTTATTATTATAATAAATGATAATAACTGAATAGAAAGTAATTAAGAGGAAATTAGATTGTAAGCAATTCAGTTTTCCTTAGAAATATCGAAAAGTCCTAAATTCCTTCCTATCATGTAGGTGAATGTCATCCCTTCCCTCGCTGAAGCTTATGTAAATCTACGAATCCACTCAGCACAGTCATTACAAGAGGTAGAGTCAGAAATTTTATTTTTTCTCTCTTTGAAATTTTCTGATGTCTCACCATGAATAAGATGTGTGTTGTCTCGTCTAGGTCCTGGACCTCATCCAGTCTACAGTGGGGGACCAGCGAGTTAAAATGGAACTTGTCGATGGGTTTGATCCTCTGCCGGTCAGCTCTACTGATGAAAAGTCATTTGGCTTCCAGATCATTAAGAAAACTGTGTTGGACATCTTTCCAACAGTTACAGTTGCTCCAGGTCGAATTTAGATAGAATTAACTGCATAAAAATGTGGTTATTAATATCAAAATATTCCAGTGTTTTGATATGATGTTTGAATTTGCAGGTATTTGTATTGGGAACACAGACAGTCGACACTTCAAAGACCTGACCAATGATATTTATCGCTTCGCTCCTGATTGGTTTAAACCAGGTGATGCTCAGAGGTAAGAATCAAGCATGTCTGAACTGAATTGAATGAAAATAGTCTCAACAAAGCTTGCTGCAGTCATTATAATAAACTGCTTGTGCAGAGTAATATCTGGCAAACTAGAACTTCTTGAACAAAAGAGAGCTTTTTCCTGTTGGCCACTTGTTTACATAACAAACTTATGATGTAATGGCTTGACCTACTTGTATTGTTAAGATGTAAAGCTCCTCTTGAAACAAGAGAATAACAATAGAAAGAGGAGTTTTATGTATAGAACCAACCTTTTGCCCAGTTTACCCCTCAGCTTTGGTGATAAAAAGCCATTATCATGCAAAAGCAGTAAGAGGTAAGTGCAAGAAGGAAAAGCATTCTCTTCTTATTAGATACCTTAAAGGAAAAGTTTTTTTTTCTTTTCTTAGATTCCATGGCATCAATGAAAGGATTTCCAAAAAGAACTACGAGGAGCTCGTTGTATTTTACTTCAGTCTGATTCAAAATTGTGATATTCTGAAGCTCCCGGAGCCTCACAGCTCCGTCCATGAACTTTAAGGAGTAGACAGTATGGGTCATAACATCTGAGATTCAAAGGACTGTTATTATGAGTCTGAATAAGTTCAGCAGCACCCAACGGGACCTTCACTTACTGTTTAGTCACTAGGTTTCAAACCAAATGATGTGATTCTGCATTTTAGAGCCAGGCAGTACAATTTGCCAATGCCTGGTAATTGTTATTTTGCGGAAATCTTGTGTGGTGACCTACAAACAAGCAAAATGAGCACTGGATAACTATGTGGACCTCCTTTGCATTTTGATTAAGATTTTGTGAGAGACTGCTGTGATGATGTTTGAATGTGAAGTATTAATGGTGTAACTGAATGATATGATAACACTTTTGTGCTTGAAAACTTGAAAAGAATTATAATGGTGCATATAACTTGAATGAAATGACTGCACAATAATTTTTGGCTGCACATAACAGACAATATGAAAAGATGCTTCTTACTGTGGAATTGATGAATTGTGATATTTAAAAATGCAATGTAGTACAATAGCTTTATAGACTGCCTCATTACAATTAATTGTGATTGTAATGGTGATATGAATTTGCACACTGCCTTGAGACAGGTATTGTTTAAAAATACAACAAATAACTTGCAAAGATATGCTTGTTGTCATGTGATATATTTTAATTCTGGACAGTAAAGAGTGCTCTTAACAAATTACAGTATAAGTTGTATTGAAAAACAACGCAAAAGGTTAGTCTCAGATTTACGCTACTGAACTACCTGACATTCAGCTACGCGTTATTACAACTCCAATTCCAAAAAAGTTAGGTTGCTGTGTAAAACATAAACACAATGTGATCATTTGCTAATCCTATTTGACATATACTCAATTGAAAACAGTACAAAGACGATATATTTATGTTTGACCTCATCAATTTCATTGATTTTTGTAAATATATACTTATTCAAATATATACTGTTTCAAACAAGTTATGACAGGAGCAGCAAAAGACTGTGAAAGGACTGATCCAGAAACACCTGTTTGGATCATCCCACAGGTAAACAGGTTCATTGGTAACAGGTGTAGCTGAGAGAGAATACGAAAGAATAAAGACAGTAAACTAATGACTACCTTAACATCAATGCTGTCTTTAACACACACACATCAAAAATATTTTCTTACAAGTAGTACGGTCCCCTTGTTAAATTAACATGACATTGTAAATCTACAAGATTGATTGATTGACTGATGATTTTTGCTTGCCGTTGATAACTACAAATATCAAATCTCGTGGAATGTAAAATGATGTGCAAGGTTTTAGGGCCATGCACAGCAGCGGCACCTATCTTGAAAGACCAAATTGTCTGGGCACTTATGGATCCAGGTGACGCTGTCAGCACACAAGTAAAACGAACCTGGGGCATCAGGTTTGGCATAAACCCCATTGATCTTTGTTGCACAGAAGTTGTTGTCTGGGATTTTGGATGAAGTAGTGATTGTAGGTCTGACGTGAGGTTGGTCTGTGGTTGTAGACAGAGCGACTGGATTTGTGGTGGTTTGTGTAATGGGAAGGGGAGGAAGCTCTGTAAAAATAATAAATTATCAGTGGACTGTGCAGTCAAAGTTAACAAAAATCAAGAGATTAATGCTCTGTGGATTATAAAATATTTTAACTAGTGATATGGTATATAATTTCCACTTGGGTACCTGAATCTAAAAGTGAGCGGAGATAACTGATGAGGGTGTAGTTTCCCTGTCCACAGAACTGTCCATTAAAGTCATCCAGATCCAGAGCCCAAACGGAAGCTCCTCCAAATCTGTTGTCTTTTAGGTAACGGACCTGAACAAATAAGAACAGACACACTTCAAAAACAACAACTTTAAGATTGTATTGAACTTGTCTTTGACATCTGGTATCAAAAGGAACATTTTTATAGATGCATGTGACTACCTTATTCTCAAAGCTTTGTTTGTCATCATATCCAACCCACACATTTTGTTTGGTGGCATATGGAACTTTCTGGTCCTCAATCAAGTGGACACTGGCCCCTTGAAGAAAAGGGCAAATCTGAAAACAGGGTTAAAATTTACTCATAAAACATGGACTGAGAGTTAAATTCAATGAAACGTTGCCAGTTTCACCTCAAAATAGGACCACAAGCCGGCCTCCTTGGTGAAAGTACCAGCCTCAGCAGGGCCACTGGCTGATGATCCAACCTGGCTGGACTGAGTTGAAAGTTGAAATGTTCTCCCAAATGTAGTAAAGCCCATATGTAGTTTTTCTACTGGTGTTCCCTTGTCCCGCCAGTACCTCATGGCAAAATCCTGAAATGTGAATAAAAACATACGCTGTGTTTTAAATGTGATGCAAATTTTAACAAATTTTCCATTGGCGAAAGAAAAAGCAAATTAATGCCTGTTTCCATCCACTACTTTTATGGCAATATTAGAAGATCAGCTATTGGTGGCACTAATTCTCATGTTGAGTGCCATTAAACCATTACACATGAAGACTGCACAATGAGATGATGTAATTGAAAGAGTGACAGTCAAACCTCAAATTAAGGAAAGCCAGATGGAAATATGACATTTATGTTTGATTCATTTATTAATTTCAGAAAGCTGCTCATTTCATGTCACAGATCGGATGTTTTCATCTCTCCATAATTAAATTCATCGTGATTAATTTGTCTGTTCTCTTGCCCTTTTTGCAATATTTCATCAATTTCTTAAATTTACAATGTTTCCACTCAAGTCTTTGTGCAAAATGAAAATAAGCATAAAAACAGGTGGATGGAAATGCACTTATTGAAAAAAAAGAGAGTTGGCATTAGATGATGCAACTAAAAGATTAATCCATGAACTCACAGTATTTAAGCGAGCTTGGTCTCCGGTGTCTTGGGATCCCTTATATAAGGGGCTAGGATGTCCTGTCACAGTGTCCCAGGCACCATGAAAGTCATACGTTATAACATTAATAAAGTCCAGGTACCTGATAAAATGCATGTTAAATCAGGGTCACTGTAACATGATAACAACTAATCATGACGATAATGAGGGTTAGTAAATATTTTGGTACTTTGCAATCTCTGCAATTTCATAACCGGCATCAATGATTCCTTTCTCGGCAGGCACATCAGCAGAGATCATTAATCTAGGCCGGCCAGTTGCTGTTCCCTCAGCTGTATAGGCCTCCAGGAGTTCCTGTAAACCATAGAATCATGGGAAAGTCATTTCATAGTTCATGTTAAACATCAGCTAAACACAAGGGCGTGTCTCCAGTCAGACACTGGGGGGATACACAGGTAACTCCTCATATTCTAGTTATGTGATTGTTTGCATTTCATGTTGTTGTATCACTGTTAATTGTTGCAGCTCTTTTTTCCCACCTGACTGTTTTATTTCATCTTAATACTTCATCCATCGTTCTGATTATGTGGCTTGTAACAGAGCAGTTAACGACCCACCTTTCCTGCTCATAGCTGGAAACCCCAGTGTTAACAAAGGGAGGTGTCTTGGTGCTCACCTCGAACCCACATCTTATCCGTCCACTTTCTGTCTGCCTCTTTCTACTGGAACGTCAACACGTGCATGCAGAGTATCTACTTTTTTTGTTAGTCTTGTGGTACACCACTGCACTTACAGTGGTACAGCGAATGCTACCTCCACCAGACCGAGTGTAATTAGACACAGAAAAGTTGCGCTTGAACCCATATCTGCTTGAACCTGTATGACAATTTTTTTGGTTGGGGACAAATTTCCCTCTTTGGTACATTTTGGGGGGGGACGTGTCCTGGGTCCCCAGTGAAAATTATGCACATGGTTGAACACCAGAACAGTAATTCTGGATCTGACCTTGCATAACACAGTGAATTTCTGCTTGTCCTCTGGAGGACTTCCTCTTGCAGCGGGGAATTGCCAGTCCAGATCAAGTCCATCAAAACCATATTTTCTCAGTTGTTTGATAGAAGACTGGATAAATGTGTTTCTGTTGGCTTGTGTTGACACCATTGTAGTGAATCTGGATAGTATTAAGGGAAATAAAGGTGCTCTCAAAAAGACATACATGCAGTACATTGATCTTTATTGATTCTATTATGATAAATATCTTACTTTTGTGTTCCCAAGTTCCAACCTCCGACTGCCAAGAGTGTTTTTAAATTTGGATTCCTGTAGGAATGTAGGAATTAAGTTTTCAGCTATAATTATTTTTCACAGCATTTTACATAGAGAATGTTTGAATTAGAAAACGAGTCACAGAATTCTTGACTGACCTCTGTTTGAGTCCATTAAAGGATCTATAGAGTTCCTCATCGTTCCATTCTATGGTGGCCAACTCATTTGCCTCATTAATATCAGAAAAGGCATAGATCAGGTGGGTACACAGGTTTGGATCAACATTTAGAGGCACAAACTTCCCACTGCCAGGTCGGTATTGGGCCCAGTTAGTGAAATAACACACCAGTCTGGAGGATGAGACTAAACATGCAAGAATAGAAATTGTCTCTCAGGAATAATCAATGATTCGACATTTAACAATTAGACTTTGTTCAGTTGCTACTAAGACTGTTCAAAATTAATTATTAATTTAACTTATGGACTCACCCAAACTGCCAAGGGAAAGACAGAGACCTTCAAAGTTACAGGTTCAGTTAAGAAATGTCAGATAAAAACAGGTCTTAAGAGAATTTTAATGCTTTTTTTGTGCCTTACCTGCAATTAGATTTAGCTTATTCATGGTGGTTGTACTTGGATGAGCTCTTGTCATGTCAAAAAATAGAGAAGTGAGTAGCTGTCCTTTGCTGATGGAAAGAATAAACAAACCATAATAATCATTAACCAGGAACAAATTTTGCTGACCAAAGGTTAGGGAGGACCTATTGCTTTATCAAAGTGAGTCAAAAAACAGAAGCTGGTAAAAGATGTTCGACCTCATGTTTTGTTCTAAGAATGTGCAGAAAACACAGGTCCTCCATAGACTGCATAGTTACAAACAAAAAAGTCCATTGCCTAAAACTCATTCTGTCAATACTCAATATTTGGTCTGGCCGACATTTACATGAATCCCATCTTGCACTGATGGACATAGATTCTGCAGTTTCTTCAAAAGCTGTCAAGCTGTACTGTTCCAGCACTTTTCACAACACATTTCTGCTTTAATCTCGGATGTAATAGTATATTTTGCCTTTTCTATTTTCTGAGGTTTAGTAGTTCTTGAGGTCAGATGACTGGGAAACATCAGCGTTCCTTGTGCTCCTTGGACCTCAGACACACCCGCCAAAGCTTCAGTTCATTTTCAGGGTCATTGTCCTGCCAGAAAATGAACCGTCCTCTTACAAACTTCGAGCCAGACAGGTCTATAAAAGCCTGGAGTATGTTCTAATATATAGCATAGTAGAGAGTAGACTAATATGCTAACAAAATCTTCAACAAATTGTTTTCTACAAGACTTGGAAAGCGTTCATTTCAAAAGAAGAAACTTCAGTTGAGTGTTGTGCAGTCTTTATTTTTATGAAGTCACCATTTTGTGTTTCATATCAGAATCATGTAAGAACAATTTCATTTAGACTTTTAATCAATTTTAATGGCATATACAAATAAAAATTATTTACTTTAAATTAGATATTTTATATATGAATTTGTTTTTTATATATAAAAGTTCTTTATACAAAAGAAGCATTTTAAAAATAAAACACTTTATTCAAGCCCAGTCACAGCATTGGCATGCCTCTTTGAAAACAAGATTTTGTGGACACTTCTGGAGATATGTGTGTCCACCGAGGCACTGATAAAAGGTGTTGTGATCCCTGTTATTTCTGTAGAGGCCGTCAACCTTCCCAGTACAGAAATTAGTTCCAGAATCAACACTTGCGGTGGTAGTTTTGACAGTGGTAGTCAGGCTGGGCCGGTTCGTGGTCACCACAGGAACACCCGTAGAGTTTGCTGGAGGAGGAGGTTGATAATCTAGCAAAAAATATATTTAATTTAATAAGATTGCGGAAGGAAGATTTTACTTGTTATAGGTGATGAAACTTTTACATATGTACAGTGTTGAGGTCTAATTTCTGTTCACCTGAATTCAGGAGAGAGCGCAGATGCCTAATGAGGGGATAGGGTCCCTGTCCACAGAAATCTCCAGCAAAATCATCCAGATCGAGAGCCCAGACGAAGGCTCCTCCAAAATTGTTAGCTTTCAGGTACTGCACCTGTGGAATATCAGTTATAGAGACTGATGCAGTTTGAAATGCAGATTTTGTTGTTTTAATACATATAACCAGTGCAAGTGTAACTCATTGTTTCATACACATTCTAAGACCATTCTCAAGTATTTAAGCTGAATTGAATTAGAAAAAAAAACATTTTTGCTTTGCAAAAGTGCCTGATCACATCCAAGAATCCTGAAATGTAAATAGGAAGGCTATTAGTGGAGTTCAAACCTGTTTCTGATATGTTCTTTTTGGACAGAAAAGGTGGAAAGGATGGAAACTTTTTAACAACAAATGGTGGATCGTGCTCCTTAAAAAAACTCTTGTCCACCTAGACTCTCATGGTCTGGGTAGACTAGTGTGCCAGTTTAAAACAAGTCAGTGCAATCATCTAACCCATAGTAGATTAAAATGTCCTATTCCGGGCTGTTGGATGGAGGCTATACTATTGTGTTTGTTTGGGATGTGGTGAGGTTCACCACTTTAGAAATAGATTATAAAGAATATTACTACAGGGGCGCAGGAACACTTTGTAAAACCATTGTCCATAAACAAAGCTTGTTTGCAAATGATTACATTCCGTTTTATTTACATTTTACACAGCGTCCCAATTTTTTTGGAATCTATCTAATATTGAGTGAAGGCTTTCTTTACATTAAATGATGTCTAAATAATCTAAATGTTATTCATGCACTTAGAGCATAGATTTTAAAAAGTGGCAGATAAAGTTTCTGAGTGGCAGCGCTAATTTAGGATAGTGATAGTGATAGTCACTTTTATCTTGTCCATCGTCACCATAAACACAGATGTGAAGGGTAATTCATTACCTTGATTTCAAAGCTCTGCCTGTTGTCAAACCCAACCCACTCATCTCCTTTTGTGGCATAGGGCACCTGCTGCTCCTCAATCCAGTTCAGACTGGCTCCTTGAAGGAAATTGCAAATCTGTAGAAATTGAAGAAAATATACATAAACATCCTCAACGTGATGTGTGTTGTAAAACATATAAAATATACATTTTTTTTTTATGTTGGGCTTGTATTACTTATATTGGCATTGAGTTCAATTTCATGATGTATTATGTTCTTATGTTCACTGACCTCATAGTAGGACCAAAACCCAGCCTCACGGGTGTAGGTCCCAGCAGAGGCTGGTCCATTGGCTGATGCTCCAAGACCTTTCTCTGCCGATGTCAGGCGAAATGTGCGTCCATATGTGGGAAAACCGAGTGTGAGCTTTTCAAGAGGAGCTCCCTGGTCTCTCCAGTATTTAATAGCAAAGTCCTGATTTTAAAAACAAGCACATGTTAGGTGTTCGGACTCTTGGGTTTTGAGGATGATAACTGAATTTTGTTGAGGATTTTACTCACCACATTGTAGTAGATGTTTTCATCCTGATCAAAAGAGCTGCGGTACAGAGGGCTGTTGTGACCGGTGAACGGGTCCCATGCTCCGTGGAGGTCATAGGTCATGACATTTATGAAGTCTAGCAAACTGTTAGTGTGACACAAGCATGATAATTTAAAAAATACTGATTAAAAAAAACCCCAATTTTTTGCAACTTTAAAACTAAATGACAGAAACTCACTTTGAGACTTCAGTAATCTCATATCCATTGTCAATGTTTCCCTTCCCAGCAGCCACTGCAGCTGTGAGCAACAGTCGTGGTTTTCTGGTCTGAGTGGCTTCTCTTTCAAAGGCAGTGACTATTTCCTGAAAGGAAGAGGGGAATAATTGAGGATAATCATGCGTAGGATGTGAGAATAATTAAAATAGATGTATCTCAGATTTAGGACGCTGTATTGGTGCAGCATACCGTGGGATTGTGTCAATGCTGCTGACTAGGGAAGGTGTAGATTTCCATACTGACCTGGAGGAGCACTGTTAGCTTCTGCTTGTCCTCTGGTGGGCTTCCTCGTGCTCCAGGATACTCCCAGTCCAGGTCCAGCCCGTCAAACCCGTGCAGTCTCAAGAATCTGACAGTAGACTCGATGAATCTCTGGCGGGTGGCGGGGGAGGAGGCCATGATGGTGAATCTGTAAACATGTAAAACAACTTAAAGCTCCTCTGCTGATGACGTTCTTATTATTATATGAAATAGTGCAACACAACAGCCTCGTGATTTCTTTGCTGTTGAAAGCCTTGTGAACTCACTGTGAAGTTCCAAAGTTCCAGCCACCGACAGCCAACAGAGTCTTGAGCTGGGGGTTTCTGTGCAGGATTTAGGCAAAAACATGTAGATTTACAATTAATACTTTAATGCTGTAAAAGTGCAGCAGGAATTGCAGGTCAAAGTCCTGCATTCAAAATGTTCCTCACAGTCTTCATGATACCATAATTATGCTCAGTCGCTCTGAGTTCTGTATATATTTTTGTAATTATTATATATTAGTGGACTATTTTTACTGATTCATTCAAATGTAAGCAAAGGCTAATGCGCACTAATAATATTTAGATTAAGGGTAAAAAGTAAAGATTAGAAAAAAGAAATATAAAACATTCAACATTTAGCTTCATCTTGACAGCTGATGTGATTAGTTGTTGTAAAATAACTGTATATGACTGCGGGAACAACTCACCTGCTCTTGAGTTCATTGAAGGATCTATAAAGAACGTCATCATTCCACTCATAGGGTACCAGCTCATTAGAAGGGCTGACTACTGCAAAGGCGTAGATCAGGTGTGTGCAGAGGTTGGGGTCCACGTTGTTAGGCATATATCTGCCAACACCTGGCCTATACTGGGACCAGTTGGTGAAGTAGCACACCATCCTGGTAGAAGAGGCTTTTGGAGAGAGAATATGATTAGAGTTAAGTTTAGGTCATGGTGGTTAAGAAACAAATAATATACAAAGAATGACATGATGAATGCATACCGATCTGAAGACACATCAGAAGGGACAGTCCTAAAAAGTAGACATTTCATTTCAGTTTTTGTTTTTTTTTGCACAAGATCACTGCCTTTCAATGAATCAACAATTTGAATATAACTTACCAGCCAATATTGTTAGTTGAGCCATGTTTTGGCAGTTGACACAGTTCCTGCAACAATAATAATTGTTGTGTGTCATGAATCTTTGATTTTGTTTTGCATTATAGTTTTAATAAACTGTCAGGTCTACAGCCTGTACTGTCAGAAATAACACTGATCATAATAAATCCTGCATGTCTGTAAAGTGTAGGCTACCAAAACCTCTGTGTGCTGATGACTTACCTCCCCCCAAGTGTATATGCCTTTGGTCCTCAGTCCTTTTTATAGACGTGATATCTCAGGGATAAAGGCTGTGTGGCGTTCTGATGTAATGGATGTTTCAGAGGACGATAATTGCTGCAGTGAAATTGGCCATGTTGGGTTGCTATGACCTATTAAAGGATGACTGGCAATGATATCAGTTATTATTGCCAGATAAAAATGTATCAGAGCACATTAGGTTATGTAAACATGCCTCTGTAAGGTCACTAAAATCAGGAGAACTGATCTTGATAAATGTTTGAATCAATGTATTGTGTTTTATATGTTCAGGATTAGGGTTTGGGTACAAATTACCAACACAACACTTATAAATAAAGCTTCAGATTAAGATATCTTATACTCATATATGTATAATGTACTTCTGTTGAACTTGCTCTTAAGTTGAGTTCATCCAGGGCTCAACCACTGTTGGCCTTTTCAGACTTTTTGACATCTTCATAAAGCTTCAAATTAGTAGGACTACAACTAACAGCCGTTACCCGTATCAGTTAATTTGCTGATTATTTTCTCAATTAATCAATGGATTCATCTATGAAACGTCAAACAACTGTTGTGATGCCCATCGTAATTGCTCAAATCCCAAGGTGACGTCTTCCAATTGGTTGGTTTGTCAGATCAACAGTTCAATAAATACTCAGTTTACTATCATATATGACAAAGAAAAGGAGCGAATGCTCGCATTTGAGAAACTGGAACCAGCAAATGTTGTAAATGTTGCAAATGTACATTTACTCAGCCTGACTTTTCGTCTTCATTTTCAGATCTAAGGGTGTCATATTTGAAAAGATGCTGTTTCTTATATGTTTTGGTCTTAGCCTTGAGCATCATTTGGCGTGTCTTGACTTCTTGCAGCCTCTGCAATTACTTTGCTGACTCCTCAAAGGAAAAGCCTTTTATGTTAATCTGTACTTCAGAATTTTATTATTAAGTCCCCTCAAGCAGAGGGATGTATTAATTATTATAATAATAAATATCTAGTGTTAAGTCCAAAAGTATCAGACTACAATATCATATCAGAGGCATAAAATTAACAGGTTATTAGATAAGATGTCCTTTTCATTAACCAGTATGACCCTTTGATGATATAACTACGTGTTACTTTATAATATCAAATAGGCCAAAGGTAAATAAGATGGAAATATATTTCAGGTTTTACTTGAAAGACGAATTGATTCAGCAACACTTATAGTATAGAACAGTTAGACATTTGGGGTAAAACTGCTTATTCGCCAAGAGTTAGATGAGAACAAGAGTCATATCAATAGGGTCATTCCACTTTAGTTTTTGTATGGATTAAATAAAAGTGATATAACGTGTTGATTAATGATCTTTAGAGGTGGTGGTAGCTGTTTTGTGGCATTGATCGATTCAACTAACTCTTGGCTAGAAAACAAATATGCAAATTTCCCAAAACGTTGCAACACATTGTTTGGGCTGTTCTGATGGCTTAAATCCAGACATGAGTAGACGATTCAAAACTAATTTTAAAAAAAACAAAAACCCACACCTTTAAAATTAGGAAACAGAGCAACATTCAGAGTCATATCAAACATACTAGAAATAAATATTTTCACTTTATTTACATTTAGGACATGACTGTGGCAATACACAGATGATGTTAGAGGTCAAATACACTAAAGCTGTTACATCAGGATTAAAGATTTCTATCATCTCCAGAATGAGTGACATGGGGAGACAGTTAAGACAAGTTCATAGAGAAACATGAGCATTTTCTGATTTCACAGCTGGTTTATGGCCACTTGCTGATTCCCCAAATGCTTGACCCTCTTTGCCCTCTCATCAGGGCACAATTCACAAACTGACCATGCAGATGAATCATTAGTAATTTGAGATACTTTCATACTCTCAAATTGTACCTCTAATACTGGTGTATAAAACAACGAGGAGGCAATCAAAGTTCAGAGATTACATTGTGGCTCCCCTGATCGTGAAAGAATGGTGTGCAGCCCTTATTTCAAACTGCAAAACATGCAAAAATAGTACAATTCTCATTATTAGAATTAGCTGAAAGAAAAAAAAGATGTAATAACAGTAGTTTAGTTGGTCCTTGCAACTGCTTTTATCAACATGATAAACTGATCCACTTCTGTCTTTTCTGATGTGCAGCCTCGCTCCACTGACAGGATAACTGAACATGTACACACAGCATTTATATTTACAGGAAATGCAAGACGAAACACAGAAGGTAAAGCTTGCTTTTCATCACATGTATAAGCCTCTCATCTCTAGTATCGTCCCAACTGTTCCACCATTTTCTTCTTTAAATGCACGAAAGCCGCTTTGCCTGCAAGGACACAGAGGGTAACAAGACCTAAGGCTCCAGCTGTTCCCCCCTTCAGACAAACCACAAGTTCTTAATTCAAGGTGGAGGGTACAAGCACGGTGAAGTCACATGACAAATAGTTGAGCTGACTTTTATGCCAGGGAGTAGATGGTATTCATTGGAGAGTGGAGCTCCAGACTCCCACCAAAGTCCAGATCCCTGACATCTCTCCTGGTTCCGGTGTACTGGCCGATGAATGAGCCATCCTCGTTGAACGGTATCTCTCCTCCTTCACCATAGTCCACCAGACTGTCGTCACTGTCTGACCGCTTCATCATTGCCTCCATAGACGGCTGGCCTCTTTGAAGCCCTCTTTCCTCGTCTCTACAAAATAATGCAAAAAAATAAGAACTTCATATTAGAAGTACATTAGTCAGCACTGGAAGACAGAAAGGATGGAGAATGAAACTCAACCCGATATACCGATACATTCAAAATGTGCATGTACGTACCGCCGAGGGTAAGGCAGAGTGGAGACACGTGCTATCCTGAAACATGAAGAAAGTTTGTTTGAGATCAACATTTGTATGACAGGATAGATGATTTGATCATATTTCAATCATTGTCCACTCATAAAATGCTTCTAGCAGTTCCACTATTCTGCTGAATATACTAGTTATAGCTCCAAACTTCTGTCAGTTACAAACTGTGTAAAACAAATAAATAAATAACAACCATGGAGGATTGTGCACTTTAACTGTCAATAGTGTCAATATTTAGTCTTTTCATACCTTTCAAGAGACCTTGAGTGGTTCAGTTGGGAAAAAAACAGGGTTGAGGTTTGGGGGGGAATAAAGATTTAGATAGAAAAGGTAGAGTAAATAGAAAAAAAAACAGAAAATAATGTAAGTATGATCAAAAAGTTATCATAAAAGCTCATAAACACTGTAACCATATTTGATTTGTACCTGTGCGGCATCATACGGAAACTTAATCAAAACTGAAGGAACCCTGTGGAGTTTTTGACCACTAGTAGCGCTGTGGAGCAACGCTTTTATGAGTGGGTCCTCATATTGTTTGTATTGTTCAGATATATATATGTGACATGATAAACTCTTAGTAATGTGCCAGAAAAGGCAGTGAAGAAGACTTACGGCCAGCAAACAGGGATCTAAACAATACACAACTGATTTAAAGTATTCTAAAAAATTGGCCTTAGCACATCTTTTATTGAAGGAAGGAAATGAGGTCAACACATTTGTCAGCGAATACACTCAATGTGTTTGTTTGTTTACATGATAACTCCACAGGGCAGCTTTAATTCACCAAGCAGAATGCTAATGCACAGCTACAGAGCAAATGGATGCAAATAAAAGTCTACTGTTGTTATAGTTTTCAACAATGATAGTGCTGCACAGTGTTACGGGGAATAATGATCTATTCAGTGTTGAGTATTATTACCGTGCCATTATATAAATACTAGTACATGACATAACACAACTTGGAGGCCTAAAATTGGATCGTGTAAAACTGGCAGATAAGACAGTACAGACTTATAACTTGGCAATAAAATTAATGATCTAATAACCTGACATTTTTTCTGCTGGTAGCAGTAAAGTTTGTAGTCAGTGGTTGACTGTAATGCTTACCTGTAGTCAAATGTTCCCTCCTGATCTTTGTCATCCACTGGCTCCAATGAGATGTCTTTTTTTTCCCGGACTGAAATTAAAACAAGCTACACTGTTATAAGAGATAAAGTGTGATGTTACTGTGTATAATTTAATACCAGGGATCACCACTGTACCTGGGTATTTTCCCCCTCGGCTCCTCTTGATGAAGCAGACTATGAGCAGGATGAGCACGATGAGAGCCACGGCACACATAATCCCGATGAACCAGCCCTGAGTGGAGATGTCCACCTGGTCCTGAGCATAAACTGAGACACACGCACAAGCATGAGCGCACACACAAGTACACAGCAATTCAAAGTTTTTACTCGGTAGACCAACAAACGTGTTGATTCATGGAGCGAGTTGTAAATTACTTTCAGTGGTGTAGTGGGGTGACTCCTCCGTATGCCACTCCCCTATCCCGATCCCAGTTCGTGCCGCCACGGAGAATCTGTACCGAGTGTACCTGTCGTATCGCCGGACTGAGAAACTTGTAACATTTGGAGGGAACTCCTCAACTCGCAGCTCCTCTCCCCTGGTGGCATTCACTGTGGAGAGAGTGGAAATTTCAGTGTGTCAGGAGGACTCTTGATGCTGGTAGAGTGCACACAACTCAGCTGTTAAGCACCTTGCCAGCACAGAGAATACCTGCAAGTGTTCATCACCCTCTCGAGAACATACTTCAGTGGCATATTGGTTTTTGAGTGCATATTTAAGTGCGCTATGATGTGCTATTGGGGTGTGGACTTCAGTGTCATGTGGAAACCTTTGCCAGCTTTAGTGAAATAAACTGTTTCCTCTTTGATCATTAAATGCTTTGCTGTTTCTCCTCGGAGGACTGTGCAATACTACACTATGCTTTACAAGTGTAGCCTGTGAAGACATAAAAAAACCGCAGAGGTATTTGAGAGTGTTTCAGATGTTGGGTCAGCATACCTGTCTGGTACTTGAGGGAATATCCGGTAATGATACCATTGGGTTCTGCTGGCACGTCCCAGTCGACATAAATACTGTCCAGATGTCGCTGTTGGATCCTGAAGGATCTGGGAGCAGATGGTACTGCAGACAAAAACACAGCAGGAGACAACACACATGAGCAATGGAAATAAACATTAACTTGTGCTTGGTAGAGGACACAGATGTTCTCTTGTTCACTGGGTGCTAAATGAGAGACTTTTCTTACCTCCTTCAGGTGTTGAGAAGAATATATTATTACTGGGCGGCCCTTCGTATCGATTGTTTGCCACCACAATATACATCTTGTAGTTGCTATAGGGGATGAGCCCATCGAGGACCCCAGAGGGATCTGGATCATTGTTTGGAAATGTTTTCGACTTCATCCCTCTGTTGACCCTCAGCCACCTCAGCTGGCTGCTGTCCCTCCAGTAGTAGATCTGACAGATGACAAATAGCACATTGTGATTCTGCTGCCAGCTCTGGATTGTTATTTTTGGTAACAGTTTTTCAAGAACAGATTGAATTCTTGCATACTGTCTGTTGAGTGCCAGCTATTAATATGCATTCGTACATGTGTTTGCTTATAATTTTTTTGTACATTATATTCGGTTGGCCAAATAACTGCCTGTATGAGAATGTCAGGAGCTCTTACTAGGAAGAAACAGGATGTGTCAGCATGTGAGAGTTTCCATGTTGCAGTCAAGGACCTTCATCAGACATCAAATTCACATCTTCATAATCAAAAACAACAAATGGTAACAACCAGTCAAAGTAAGAGCCAAACACCTGAGCATGTTGTGAACATGTCACATCAATAATTGATTAAAAAGAAATCCCCAAATGAGAAACAATATCTTTCTGATTATCTTTCAGAAGACTTATATGAACAAACAAACCTTGGAATCAATTCATGTTAAGGAAATATGGAGTAAAGAGTCTAATATTCCACAAAATATCAAGTCAATATTACCTTTGATAACTTTCAAATATATAGTCAAATGCTACACAACATAAATAATGAATGATGATGAAGAAAAAATAATAGTGGAAACAATTAAGTAAATGTCAAGCAAATTCAAACAAAACAACATATGAGGCCATATTTTTCAAAGTGCTTTTTCTCTCTTGAGTTGGACTGATTACAGTCTGATCTGCTTCCTTTATCCTCTATTTGAACTTTTGTTGTAATAATAATCATTTATTTTGTATCGTCTGTCTAATTGATCTATTTTCATTTGTATTCTATGGATGACTCATATTGTTTGTAATATTTTAGGGATTTTTTTCCCTTTATTGATCTGATAATTGGGTCATGAGTTTGGCTCTTGTGGTTGATTTTTGCTTTGTTTTTGAGCTTTAGTATAAAGAATTTGTTTGTAGTTGTGAATTTGATGTTTAGTGAAGTGTGAATGAACTCCGAGTGAGTGGGAATTCAACCTTTTCATTCACGTTATTTAATTTGTTAGCAGTTGTTTGTTAGTAGACTCTCCCAATCACAGCATGTCATCAGTTTCTGTTGTCATCTATAAACATAAATGTAAGCAATAAGCAAAGTCCATTGTCCAATACTGAATGCACAATAGACACACCTTGTATTCTTTCAACACTCCCATAATAGTGTTGCGTGCCACTGGGTCCCAGTGCACAGTCACCTGATCGCTCTCGATGTCGGACACTCTCAGGTTCAGAGGTGCAGTTAGGGGACCTGGGGAAAACAGAGATTATCTTTGCTATCAGTGAATTGACAGAGATTATGTTAGTTTTTGCTTCTTTGTTGCAAATTTCCCCACTGTTGGACGAATAAAGGTTTATCTCATCTTATCTTATCTGTATGTTATATTGCAGGGGATTTTGATACATACGGTCCTCCCCAGAATAACCAATGACAACAGGAGACTCTGGACCGAGCCCAAAGTCATTGACAGCCTGGACCTTGAGCTCATAAGGAGTGAAGGTATCCGCATCATAGATGTAGTATTTCAGCCACTTGGTGGTTGCATTCTTCCACTCCTCTCGAGAGTCTCTCCTTCTCCACCACACCAGATACTTCAGGTGCGGCCCGTTCCACTCTCTGTAGGTCAGAGGCTGAAAACACAGTTTACAGCGACCAGCATAATTTGAATTCGAGGTGCAAGAAATCAAAATATTCAACAGTCAAGATCAATGTGAAAGTGTTACAGTTTCTGATGGCTGTAGTTTCTTTTACCTCCCAGCTGATCTCCATGTTATTCCTCCATGTACCCACACCCTTTAGGTTCTTTGGGATGACATCTGGGGCTGTGCAGGAAAACCAATGCAGACATAAGATCATTCACTTTAGAGGAATAGTTCAGCATTTCAGCTTACTTGTTCGCTTAATTGCAGAAAATTAGATGAGAAGATGGATACCACTCTCATGTATATCAGTTAAGCATGAGCATACCTAGAGCCTAGCTGATAGCTTAATATTTAACTTACAGACATGTGAGTGGTCTTGATCTTCTTACCTACATCTTGCCAAGAAAAACAAATGTATGTCTCTGTCAACAAGTACATATTTCAGGAGCATTGAACCCACGTGCACCGCTGCTCTGGAAGCGCATAGATGGGCGACTAGGGCGACTCATTCCGATTTCATTGATAGCGATGACCCTGAACTCGTAATAGGTGAAAGGTGAAAGGTGCAGAATGACAGAGTTGAGGTTCCCTGGGTACATTGAAAGGTTTTTCCACTTCCCGGGCAGCCAGTCATCGTCATCAAACTGCACTAAGTAATCTGTGACAGAGAAAAAAAAGAGAAAATGCCTGGTTAATACAACAGGAAAAAACACGTAGAACATGTTGAGTTTATTTAGTTTGAATTTCTCTTACCTGTGATAGGGTTGTGGTTGCTGTCTCCAGGGACCCAACTGAGTCTGACACTACGTTCATACGGATCTGACAGCTCCAGGTTAGTGGGAGGATCTGGACGATCTATACACAAAAATACATGAACAGTTAAAAAGACAAACATGCCATATGGTTGATGAAATGTCATTTATTTTAAATGGGTCATACCCATCACCATTAGGCGTGCTGAGGCAGACTTCTGGTCCAGTTCACTCTTGATGACACAGGTATAATTGCCCTCATCGCCTCGGTTTACATTAGTGATGACCAGATTCGATTCATCCAGAGTGATTCTGAGGATTGCACACAAGAAAGTAATACTGGTGAGATCAAGATGCTTTCACATTAAAACTTAAATTGAATTAAAAAAGAGTTTATAGTATATAACTCTATATAATTCATTCACACAAAGATGTACCTCCAGCCAAGAGTGACCAAATTTTTGCCTTTCATCCAGGTGGTTGTTACAGGAGTAGTGACATCTGCTTTTACGCCACACTCGAAGCGTACGTCGGTTCCACGCATGACTTTCATACTCTGTGGTCTTGTGACAATTAAAGTGGGCTCTGAGGAGAATGGATGACAAAACATGTTGAGTCACACAACCAGAAAGTATTTGTGTAAAACTGTATCAGTAACTCAAAGATTTTTAGTATGAAACAATGTGACCCTCACCTTTGACCTCTATTCGGACTTGATTCTCATCTCTTCCTGCGACGTTGCTGACTACACAAAGGTAAGTTCCCTGGTCCTCTATCTGTATGCGTTTTATCTCCAGAGTCCCGTTAGTGTGCGTCCTAAAACGATTTCCTTCAAGATTCCCCTGTCCATATTTGGACCTGTGTGACAAAAAAACACACACACACACACACACACACACACACACAGTGAAATCATGTCTGAACTTACTCTTTACAATCTTGATTCCAAAAAAGTTGGGACGCTGTGTAAAATATAAATAAAAAAAGTGTTCCTGAGCCCATGTAATAATCTCCTTTATACATTCATGTGTTTGACAAAGTGTTGAACCTCTCTCCATCCTTGCTTGTGAATGACTGAGTCTTTCCAGGATGCCTCTTTCATACCCAATCATGATACTATCACCTGTTACCAATGAACCTGTTTACCTGTGGAATGATCCAAACAGGTGTTTTTGGATCAGTCCACAACTTTCACAGTCTTTTGTTGCTCCTGTCCCAACTTGTTTGAAATGTCTTGCTGGCATCAAATTCAGAATAAGTAGATATTTATAAAAATCAATGAAGCTGATGAGGTCAGACATTAAATATATTGTCTTGGTGCCAAAAAGTCAAAAAGGATGAGCAAATCATCACATTCTGTTTAATTTTCATTTTACACAGTGTCCCAACTTTTTCAAAATCAGGGTTGTGCATTAAAGTGTCAAAACAGCATGTTCTCACCATCGCAAATCAGGCACCGGAGAACCAAAGTAGCGGCAGTGTAAGAAGGTACGACTGCCTTCTGTCACCTTGATGAGTTCATTCCTCGGTCCAAGAATACGTGGAATCGCATCTAGAGAAAAAAAATGTTCATTAATAATTCATTTTGTTATGAAATATTTAACTTGTATTCTTGCTATACACTCTTTCCCTTAACCTGCATTGTCTGCTGTATGTCTAGTGTAGTTACTGATTTCTTACAGTTCCTCTCACTGACCTCTGTGAGTAGGTGGATAGAAAGAGAACATTTTTGATGGTGGGGCAAAATAAAGTGTTGCCATTTATTCAAAATACAAATTAAATACAGCTCTTTTGTTTAAACATGATTTTTATTAGTGTATAGACTAAAATGTGATGACTGCTTAACATATACCTACATTTTAATTTTGGTGACTCTTGTCAAACCATGCAAAATCTTGCACAACTCATAGCTGGTCATGACTGTGAAAAACAATGTTTTATACTGGAAATGTCATGGATGACAGAGTGGTAACTTACGTAGCACGTTGACAAAAGCATTGGCGAATAAGTACCCAAATTGATTGGAGGCATTGCACTGATAGACGGCATTGTTTAAAGCGGTCACACTGCGCAAAGTCAGCGTCTCTCCTGAAACCTGTCTGTTAGGCTGCGGTGTAGCAGCTGGGAAAATAAACAGAAAAAAGGACAAATACAGCAGCAGTTCATATGATTTAGATTTACTTTTATAGCTAGTTGGCATGATCTCCAAAAACGTACTTGCAATTGGTTCCCCGTTGATGAACCAGCTGATTGTGGGACGAGGAACACCGTCAGAACGACACACCAAGCGTCCATTTTCCTCAGGGGCCAAAACCAAATCAGTGGGCTTCTCCAACCAGAATGGAGCCGCTGTCAAATACAAGTGTGTTAGTCCCTTCAACGTTATTGTGCAGAAAGAAAAGGCAACATGTTTCGGAAAGTGTGTCTCACCTTTGACCCTAACAGTTATTGTGTGCTCAATATATCCTATCTTATTGGCAGCACTGCAGACGTATTCACCCGCATCGTCAAAAGATGCTTTCGGGATTTGAATCATCTTGTTGAAGTTCTTCACTTTCATGGGTGGCCTCACCACCAGGTCCTCACCATCCTTGGTCCATGTAATGCGAGGAGTTGGCCTTGATGATGACAAACAAGGCTTTACACAAGATGACTCTCATGAAATCAAAATTATACAGAACATAAAATATACAGACTCCTTTTGTGTGTTTTTTTTTTGAACAGAAGCATTGAATATACACTCACACTCCTGCAGCGATACACTCCAGGAGCAGTTCTTCTCCCTGCAGGACCAGTATGGAGCTGGATGAACCTGTGGGGGACAGCCAGGTGGGGGCAGCCTCGGCCACTGTACGAGCTGCAGAGGAAACAAACCAGAAGAGAGCACTCACACGTGCTTCAGGTATTTATAAACCCCGTCTGACCATGAGACAACAGAAGATAACAGTGGAGGTTCACAGACAGGTGAGGCAGAGCACACACTCAAGATTCAAGATTCAACAAGTTTTATTGTCATATATATATTGAGAAACACAGCGGTTACACCACACAACGAAATTCTTGCTTTGTCTGTTCCCTTCGCAACAGTACAAAAACAGAAAGAATATAGGTAGTAAAATGGCAACGTAATAAAAATAGCAACATAGAAGCAAGGAATTTAAGTATATAAATTAAAAAGTTAACAAATTCAAAAGTTAAAAAGTCACCACATTTAGTAAGTTTAGTTGGACAAAAGAGTGAGTCTTTTTAGGATCTGAAATAAAACAAAATGGTCCAGTTTGTAGATGTAATAATCACAAAACTACAGGGGAGTCAATGGAGAAAAGACATTAGATATTATTTTTCTGACTTTGTTTAGTCAGAAAAAGACCCCTGTGTGAACTGTTGTCTATATTGTTCTAATTAAATTTCATAATATTCTATGCTACGTTAATGAATTATACTTATTGATGCATTTATGTTGCAGCTGGTACAAATGCTGGGTTGCTTGTGAATTCCTCCCCCTAGGATTGTTAAAGTCTCTGCAATGTAACTATTAACTAAAGTTAGTGGCGTAAAATGTACTCTATTTCTATATTATATCTCTATTTAATGGCAGACCTCTGGAACTGTGAACACACAATCATACTCACTTGTAAGCACTTTAACAACCACAGGCATCTTCTGCTGGATGACATTCTTGTAAGGGAAGCGGGCGTTACAGCAGTAATCAGTTGCAGAGTCGTTGGACAGGACGTTAGAGAAGTACAGATCTCCATTTACTCCCATGGATACCCTGCGGTCCTGCCGCACAGGCTGCATGGTGGGGAAAGCTGTCTGAATGGGCCAGTTGAAAGGTCTCGCATATGAGCCTGAAACATGGTGTTAAACATAAAGTTGTTGAGTTAATGTGGAGGTTTATTAATCTAAACTTTAATGTAACTCAGATGTAACTCAAGTGAGACGCTTACAGCTGGACATCCAGTAGATTTCAGGTTTAGGCGGGCCGGGTGGAGGATCACAGGACAGGATCAGAGGCAAGCCAGCGCTGATCACCACAGGCTCCAGAATCTCCCTCGGCCACACAGGAGCTCCTACACAAACACACAGGCAGACATGTGTCCACTGAGCAGTCAGGTATGTTGTTTAATGACAGTGCACATGAATTAAATCTGAACAGCAACAAACTGGTTGATGTTGGGTCCCAGACTAGTTAAGTTGACTAGTTAGTTGGGAATTATTTAATGTTCTTTAAAAAAAAATGAAGGTACATATTTGTGACCCATCTTTAAAGATTTACATCTTCAGTAAGAGCCAATGGGCTCTGGGCTGAGTGTCACAAACAAGGTACGAACGTTGGAAAGTGCTGAGAGACAGACAAACACATGGTTGGTTTTAATCTCTTTGTGGGATTCATTACCAGCGCCAAAAAATTTAAGAGTGTTGTTTTTGGTATATGTCACATGCTGTATCACACACTGTAAGTTGACATTGGTGCATTGCAGATCGTTTGAGTCATTTCAGATTGCTACACAACATATTATACAGATTGTGTTGGAATACTGCTGGAAACGCTTCAGTGTGTCACTGAAGACAATGAGGCCACTGTAGATCTCCTGTCAGTGGTACGTCACTGGTGGATAATAAACAAACAGTTGATTCTCTGAAAGTCCCAATACTGATCTTACTGTACAGCCGTAGTCTGATCTTGTTGGAGTATGCAGATCCATACTCATTGGAGGCAATGCACTGATACTCTGCCTCATACTGTTCTGGATTGTTCCAGGCATAGATGTCCAGCGTCCCCGAGCGCCTGCGCATTGATGCTTGAGGGTCACGTGCCACGTTGTAATACTTCCCATTACGCCTCCATGAGAAACTTCATGATTGACCAAAATTGTAAATGAAGACAGAAAAAAACTGTGAGGTGGTTTGCAGATAATATCAGTTTAAACAAAAGTGGGCTACATGAGCTCTTACATGGGATGAGGGTTTCCTTTGGCTTCACATTCTATGACCATAGTGTCTTTGGGGTCAACAATATGCTCCTTCATTGACTGCTTTATGATGGTTGGGGGCTGCCTGACTGCAGGTAGAGAAATAAATCAGCTCAGTATATTAAAAACTTAAGCGATATAACAATTCAAATCACAAATTACAACCTTGATTCTAAAAAATCTGCAAGTTGTGTAAAACATAAATAAAACAGAATGTGATCATTTGCTAATTCTTTTTGACATATACTCAATTGAAAACAGGGCAATATATTTAATGTTTGACCTCATCAACTTCATTGATTTCTGTAAATATCTGCTTATTCTGAATTTGATGGCAGCAACATGTTTCAAACAAGTTGGGACAGGAGCAACAAAAGACTGTGAAAGTTGTGGACTGATCCAAAAACACCTGTTTGGATCAGTCCACAGGTAAACAGCTTCATTGGTAACAGGTGATAGTATCATGATTGGGTATGAAAGGTTCATCCTGAAAAGACTCAGTCGTTCACAAGCAAGGATGGAGAGAGGTTCACCACTTTGTCAAACACATGATTGTATAAAGGAGATTACTGCATGCACACTTTGTAAAACCGTTGTCAGAAACACAGTTTGTTTGTAAATGATTGAATTCTGTTTTTATGTATGTTTTACACAGTGTCCCAACTTTTTTGGAATCAGAGTTGTACAACATGCATTGGTTTACTGACTCACCTTCCAGAGGGATGTCCAAAGCCTGAACACTCTGCCATAAAAGTAGCAGCAGCGCTGGTTCGACCAGTGTCCCCATCTTTACAGTGCATGGAAACCAGCAACACTTCTCTTCACCAGTTCTCCTGTTCTGCTGTTCTCCAAATGAATTAAGAACAATAGAAGACATCTGATCTACAATATGTTCATGCCATGTAGTTAAAATTGAGAACAAATTGTGTGTATGGTGTGTATATGAAACTTCTTACTACAGGATTTACTGAACATCATAAAGTGGTGGAAAATATTTTCATATCCTTTAAAAGTAATAATAGAAAGATAAAGTTAGATACATGTAAAAATGATGGCATTAGTAAGTAAAAGTGCTTCATTCAAAATCCTGCTTAAAACTACTACTTAAAGTACTAAAGTAGTATTAGTATAAGTGTAGTATAAAAGTATCAAAAATCAAAGAACTCATACTGTAGAAAAATAGCACCTGTGAGTGCTGTTTTATAATATATATAGATTATTAGTACTGATGCCTTTATGTTTAAGCAGCTTTTTACTGTTGTAGTTGGTCTAGGTGGAGCTAGTTTTAACTACTTTACATGCAGTTTTGGAGTTTAATCCAGTGGCTCCCAACGTAAAGGTCAGGCTCCCTCTAAAGGCTAACAAGATCTGAGGCGTCTTGAGATGATTAATGGGAGAGGACAGAAGAAAAAAGTCCTGCTGCACACCAAAACCTATAGAGATTTTTTTGCTTTTTTTGTAAAATCACTCTTAGATGAATCTACTTGCAACTCATGGACTTCTGAAACATGTGGCGCAGTGACAGGGCCACAAGTAAGGGGTCACAAAAAGGCTGGATACAGCTGCTTCAATGTGCTGTTTAATAATGTATTTGTATTTTTAAAAAATCCCTCTGAAATGCGGTGGAGCAGAAGTATATAGTAGCATCAAATTAAAATACTCAAGTACAAGTACATAAAAATTGTTCCACCACTGACCAATGTTGTATCAGTACTAGAAAAATATAGTGTCATCCAGAATGTCTCAGAAAAGCATTTCATTGGATGCCTCGCTTCATCATGTTATTGCTATAAATATGTAATGAACCACGAGTCATGATGAAAACAAAAAGTTGTCAGTACCTACCTCTCTCATGTAAAGTCAAATCAGGGCTCCCTCCTCCCCATATCTGTGGCTTCCCTAATGCCCCGATAATTCCAATGACTTCTCTCCACAAAATTATTCCTGTTTGTGCAGCATACCAATTAATGTCCCAGTGCTTCAAATATCAAGTCAAGAACCCTCGAAGAGTTGATACCCTTCAGTAATAGAGTTTCTGTCTGTCACTGCCACTTACACTCTGCCCACCCATCTCATGAATAATGAATGAGCTCTATATGCCACCTACTCATCGCCCACTTCACTTCACTGTTCTGACCGGACTCTCATGATTCTGAACAATCCATCAACAAACACCGTCACAAAGTTTGTTACATTGCAGTTCCAAGAAATAAATGTTTTAATACAGCAACAGTTCTAGAAGGGATCGTATATTTTTCTGTCATATCTGAATAATGTTTGATGGTCCATTGTGAACAAAATCAGTTTGGTTGGGGCAGCTGAAAGCACCAAACAAGCCATATGCTGTACAATTTGCATTCTTGTTGGCTTTGATGACATCAAAATGTGGGCTTTATTGTTGACTGGAGAGAAACGGGGAACAGACGATGAAAGCAATGTTTGTTTCTCTCATATGAATTTTACATGTGCCAAATCTCAAATCACATGATCCCAACGCAATAGTTCTGACAAAGGACTGTAACATCCAACATTCAAAATTTTCTCACTAACAATTGGACGATTACTTTTTACTATTAACCTTCCGTGACGTGAAATAATACATCTTAAGCTCCCTCCACACACCTCCTGCCCAATTTTCCATAATACCAATTAGACCACATCCTCTTTTTTGGGAAACACATTTTTCTCATTCGCATGCATATCCTCAGAGGAGGAAAAGGTCATTACCATTCAGCTGAGAAAACCCTTTTCTAGAAGCAGTGCCAAGGACGCAGGAGAAGCTGCATTTGTGTCAAACAAAAGCCATCTCAGGGCTGTCGACAGAGTCCTGACCTGTGTAGGCTTTCAGGAATCCACACAGGGCTGCATATACAAACCAACACTGGCTGGACTAAACAATAGCTTGGTGGTGGTGGCGGGGTGGTATGAGGTGATGAAGCTAAACTTGTAATTAGTATTTGTATTTATAAGTCTTAACAATAAGGCTGACTTAAAAGTGGCACGTCTGTATAAATATATTACTAATCATAAGGGATTTGACATCTTCTAATTCATATTTGAAAAGAGTATCAGAGCACTTGTGATGTAAACAATCAAGACTTTTATAGCTCTGCAGCTGCTGCTCTGCATCCTCCGGCCCTGATCCCATCTTCCGAGTTGACAACTGAAACACAACTTGACTTGCCTCACACAGATAACAAAAGCAGAAGGGGTATGTTGAGCTTCTTGGCTCTCAAAAATGGACTTTCCCCCCATACATTGGACTGTAGCAGGCCTGGCAGTGAGCAGTGATCAGTGCCATGCACCAGATTGCACAGTGAAGAGGCAGAGAGGCGGACAGAGCCGGCTCAGTGACGACAAGAAGGTCTCTATCCGCGCGGGTCTCCTTTGGCACGTGTGGCCAGGGCTCGGGTAAGAGCAGATGGCACGTGGGAGGGAGCGTTCAACTGCACAAGCTGCCTGTTCAGACCCAGAGCACCTATCATTTGCACTTTGACATCACTGCATCAGGGAGAGCACAAGAAGACGCCAGAGAGAAACTCACGCTCAGCAAGACACTGAGCTACATTAAGTCATCACCACCATGCAATCAAAACATTACTGTCTCACAAATGTGTGTCAGTACTGTGATTCTGACTTTATGGTGAGGTAACATAAACTACGGCAACAAAACATGTTCTCAAATCCTGTAGCATGACTAAGAGTCTACAGCCATTCTTGCAGCTCTTTGAGGTTGCACTTAGGCATAGCAGTGTTTTGACTTGTTCACAATATTAATGTTAACCAGTGGATGTTCAGCTCGTATAATGTTTATGATGTTCACCATTTTGGTCATGTGTGTTAGCATTCTAACATTTGCCAGTGAGCACTAAACACAAAGTGAAGCTGAGGCTGATGGGAATGCCACTAGTTCTGCAGGTACAATCCCGATTCCAAAAAAGTTCGGACGCTGTGTAAAACAAGTGAAAACAGAATTCAATCATTCAATCAAGTGTTCCTGAGCAGATGTAGTAACAACTTTTTTTTTACCATTATGTGTTTGACAAAGTGGTGAACCTCTCTCCATCCTTGCTTATGAACGACTGAGTCTTTCCAGGATGAACCTTTCATACCCAATCATGATACTATCACCTGTTACCAATGAACCTGTTTAACCTGTGGAATGATCCAAACAGGTGTTTTTGGATCAGTCCACAACTTTCACAGTCTTTTGTTGCTGTTCAGAAAATTCAGAAAAACATATATTTACAAAAAAAACAAACATTAAATATATTGTTTTTGTCCTATTTTCAATTGAATATATATCAAAAAGTATTAGCAAATTATCACATTTGTTTTTCTTCATATTTTACACAGCGTCCCAACTTTTTTGGAATCAGGGTTGTATTTGGTAAAAAAAAAAAAAAAATTATAGGAAATGTAAGTCAAATGCACATCACATTTGTCACTAAAACACTGACACAAATTCTTGTAAGTCATCTAAATGGCAGATGAATATTGTGTTCACTGTCATACAAATCTGCTGATGCAGTTGTAAACCCATCCCACTTCTCAACTCAGACTATGACATCATTAAAACCTTGACTTCGATTGCCAGTTGTCTTGAACGACAGCTACAAGGACTGAAGCCCTCCTTCACATGGTGACTTTAATCTACTCCTCTCTTAATGTACTTTACTTTAAATACAAAACTAATATTCAAAATTTGCTAAACAAAGTAGAATTGGTGAATGTTCGCAGTCCTACCTTTGAGTGTAGTTTAAGTGTTTTCTCTCCTCCTTGGTCCCTTTTCCACCTTGTTGCAGTGAAAACGGACTCCTACTTTCTCCTCATCTTCTGTCACAGCGGAGTCACAACATCTTCTTCACAGTGAGAGTCACCTTTCCAGCAGCATCTGATTTTAGTGTTATTTGTCACTCCATCATCTTAAAGCAGGTGACAGGCAAGTTAACAGAGGCTCATGTGGCCCATCAGGACGGCTGTCCCGAGCCTGCCGACCCTGGATCACACGCCCGGCAAACAGCGCCCGATGGCCTATTATAATAAATCCATTGTGAAATCCACACATAAATATAACGTCATCTCCACTGTGATGGGAGAATCAAGTTAAACACAACTGGCACGTCACGCACTAGTTGGTAGATTAGGTTTAGGTGTCATCCAGCTCCCATCGAGCAACAATTAACTACACCTTGCTTAAGAGATCAAATAATTTTTGTATGTTTTCATGTGTGCTGTTGATTTTTAGTGTGTTAGATGGGGGGTGGGTTACTGACCTTGTATCTTCACTCTGGCTGGCACGAACGCACACTCGCTCACACAAAGCGTTTCTGTTTCTGTCTGGAACAAAGTCAGTCTATTGTGGCCAGGGAGGGCAGCTTCCAGACACATGGGGGGGATTTAACCCGTCACATTCAAGTGATTGGATGGCTTCTCACTCATTGATAAAGTCTTACATCATTTGCCAGGACCAGAATTATTTATTTATCAGGTTGATGAAAAATGCTGGTGGTTTTATGTGTTCAGTAAAGGAAAAAAGGTTTTTAATGACAAGGAAGCCTTCATAAATATGAATTTATTCAAAATAAATAGTCATAAAATGCCTAATTACATCAGCTGTAATGTCACATGAAAGTGTGATTTATAGCTTTTAGTACAGTCAACATTTTCACACAGTAATAACTGGATAGTGAATGACCTACTGTGCACATGCTTTTTTAATAAAGTGCATGAATGTGCTTATTTCATGAATGTGCGTATTTGTTGTGTGCGTCTATGTCAAGAAATCATCAAACAAAATGATGTTTGACAACATCATATTGATTTAGTACATACAGTATATAACAGGAAGTGGACAAAACAGCAGAAACACTTTTCTCAACAAACACATTTCGCCAAAGTGCTTTTACATCAGGGTTGCTGTACTTCAGATGTGTTTCCATTATTTTGTCCACAGCCTGTGTATGCATGTGTCAACTGTACCTACTCACACCCATCTCTGCTTCATCTCCCAGGCCCTCTCACTCATCCAGTCCTTTGTTCTGCTAACAGCTGAGCGCTCGGCCCCGAGCACCAAACACAGTCTGGCCAGTTTTGGCCGGTTTCTCTCCAGGTAGTTCTGGGTGTCTCTCTGCAGCTGGTCCAGGGCCTGCGGCCGGCTCTCGTCCAGGGACACCACAGCACTCAACATGGGGTTGAAACGGAAGTACACGTCCGGAGCCAGTAGCTCGTCCAGAAGGGTGTGGACCCCTTCAGTGTCAGTAGCACTGCTGATCAGGTTGCTGATTTTGGCTCTCAGGCTGGTGGAAGTGGCAGGTGCCCTCTTAGCGCTGTCATAGCGGCCAGTGCCAAGGGACAGCACACACTGGAAGGGCTGGTTGGGCCACAGTAGACGGCTCTCGTGAACAGCCAAGGCACAGGGATTGTTCAGGATAATTCCTCCATCCTATAAGTACAAACAGAATGAAATCAAAAAGTGTACAGGACAAGTATTGTCTATTCTCTATTCTACTCTATTCTAACCCAGTCTAAGCTATGTTCATGAGTCATTTCAACATTCTAGTCACATTTTTCTACTTTGTTAATGTAAAACTTGATTAATAACTAACATCAAAACACCTAGCAGGCAACAGTCTTTTAACTCTTTCTCACTCCATTTTTTTGATTTCCATTAAAAAATGTCTTTTGTGTGCACCACAGGTCACAAAGGTGCGTTTAGCCAGATACAGAGGATGACAATCCTGACTGTGACTGTGGGAAAATCATTGTACCATTAACATAAACAAAATTACAATACAAATTTACTACTGTTATATTGAGTTAATGGGGGAGAAGGTTTTGCGCATTATCTCTACATCAAGGGGAATGGCCAAAGAAAAATTTAATACTAATAAAGAAAATATTAATAGTGGGAAATGTCTTGCTTTTTTATAAAGTGAAACATAAGATTCAGCTTCTCTCCACCTAAATGAATTTCCCTTACGACTCATTTCTATTCCACTCACATATACATGTGTCTTTAGTAACATAACTTTGATTCCACTGAAAACCTTAAATGCAGAAAAAGTGGCAGTTTCCTACCTGATGAATGTCACTTTGTAAGGGGAACTCCTGGAAGTACCCTGGGGCGGCTGATGATGCTCGCACTGCCTGCCACATCTGGCAGCCTGAGCCTCCTGCGTAGCGGCTGAGAGAGCCTGGTTTGTGGTTGTAGTTGCGGAAGACAAAGGCCTTCGGACTGGTACCCCAGTTTACCACTGCGCTAACTGCTGAAACCTGAGCAGATACCAGCAACGTTTGTGAATAATTTTACACAACCTGTGAACTGCAATTTTAATGTTAAAGTAGGGGCACTACTTTAGCAGCTGTGGCCTCATCAATACAGCAGTATTCATATGCAATGCTGTCATGAAATCAACTAGCATGCTGATCGCAGTATTCTCACCTTGGGACTCAACTCATCTCTGGCTGTTTTAATAAGTAATCTATGTCCCAGCTTTTCCCTTAAAAGGATAAACACAGAAAATTCAGTCAGATCAGATTTTATTGCTGTCCTATTAACATGTTGAGAGCTCACTTCCTTCACTGGAGGTATATTGTTAGAATATAATCTGTGCATACTGTAGTATAGTCTCCCAGGTCTCAGTGTTGTAGTAAGAGTGACTCCAGCCCATCTTCACGGTGCCAACCAGCGGGTTCTGCCGAAACACTTCAGAACCAAAACGACGGTACATGTCAGCGCACTCCTCTAGAGAGAAATGGGCCAGACCCAGCATGAAGGCTAGAATGGCACCTTTGATAAACACATGCAGAGACACACAAGTGAGGCATAAAATTATAGATTCAGACTGAGAAGTGTGGAGATGTTGAATAGAATATATTACATTGTTATTTTTAGTAACTTTCAGTTCTGTTGTTTTTCACCTGTGCTCACTCCGCAGATGTAGTCAAACAGCTGGTGGATCTTCTTGCCGGTCTCAGCTTCCAGTAGCTTTAACACCTGCAAAGGCACCACACCTCTGGAAAAGGTAAAGACACCATGTTGATAAAATGACGAAGGATAAACGTGTGTTACACTGGGTTTTGTTCATGATTATAACAAATGTAACTGTGCACAGAACTCAGGAGAGAGATCATATTAAAAGGTGTTCTGATTTGAGCTGAAGCAATTATGTGATAAACTGAGAAAATTAATCAGCAACTATTCTGATCATTAATTGCTCAGTCCCTCTTTTCAGCTTTTAAAAAGTGAGGGTTTGCTACTTTTCTTTGTCTTACTATATGATTGTATATAACTATATATAATTCGGCACGATTAATTGAGACAATAATTGAGAGATTAATTGACAATGGAAATAATCATATGTTGCTGCTGTAGTTCAGTGCACAGCATGAGCTCTGTGCTAACTAATGTTCTTACATTTACCTTGTGCCACCACCGTCAATTGAGAGCACTCTGATGCCTCGACCTTTAACTGGATCCATGTAGCCAATCAGAGCCAAGGTTTCTCTTACGGCACTCTGAAGCACCTGGTAATCTCGGTAGGTCCGTCGCTTTCTCAACAAAGTGACTGCAGTTTTCTCCTGTAAACAGAAACTTCTTTTAGAATTCACTCAACCCATTTTGTCAAACATTTGTAAATGTGATTGATTCACTTCCTACAGACCTGCCACAGCAAAGCTTTGCATGATGGGTAACGGATGAGGTGTTCATTGAGAGCCTCCAGGCAAACAGTCAGAGCTTCTGGAGATGGAGCCTGCGTCAGACTGCCAATCAACCTTCGAGTCATTTCCTCTGCCTGCTTCCGACTCAAGACCAGCTGAGAACACACAACCAGAAATTACTTATCAACATTTGTAACAGTTTGATATAATTTGTTGTGTTTTAGCATCTGTAACAGTGCCACCAATAATTTTGCAACCTGTAGGTGACCTGAGGAATAATTCAAATTAAAATCCTACTACACTTTGAATGAGTAATACTGCTCCAGCTTGAACGAAATTAGGCAAATGATATGTCAGCTCATGCAACAATGGACACACGAGACACACTCTTGATCAATATAAAATCACTGAACTCACCTTTTTATTCAATATTTCCTTTGCTGATGTCATAGCAGGTTTAGGTTTACCAGGCTGGGTCAAGGGGCCCAGCTTCAGATAAGCGCCCAGCAAGTCAGGAATGGCACTTGCAGGGTGTCGAACGCAGTCCATAAAGGACACAGTCTTCACTGTCTCAGAGGTAGCAGATCCAGGGTTCATCTCTATCAGGAGATTTCTATCAATGTCCTCATCCAATCCACTTTGACCCGTGAAATACTGATTGATGTGACCGGCCATTTGGAAATGGTTCTCTCCAAAGTCAGTGGTATTACAGCTGCTGTGAAAAAGACCTCCGGTTTCAGGGGTGACACTTTCCTCATGCTTCTGTTGTGACAGGGCATCTTGAGTGTGTGAGGTAGATTTTGTTGAAAAGTGTTTTTTGGAAGTGCTTTTCTTTTCCACAGGCAGTTGTTCTGTCCTATTCCGATCTAGGTTAAGTTCATCAGTAACCTTTGCACCAAAGTATTTATTGATGTGTCTTGCAAACTGAAGGTAGCTCTCCTCCCAGCTGCTGGAGACACTGTTATGTTCCACGGCTGCCTGATCAGTACCTGATTTTACTTGAGACGTTTCAGCTTCTTGAGAGTTTGTGATAGAAGTGTTTAGCACTTTTCTCCTCTTCTGCCTCCTGTTTATCCCTCTGGTGGAAGACATGGTTTCCAAATTCTCCTGCATTTGAACTTTTTCAAACCCGCGAGAGAAGACTGAGTTAATGTGATTAGCAACATAACTGTAGCTCTCACCAAATGTCGTTGCCAAAGAGCTGATGTGAAATAGCTGCAGCCCAGAATTTCCCTGTGTTGAAGGACTTGTTCCTGAGCTCTCCTGCCCGTCTTTGCATTTCAAAGTCTGTGCTGTGTCTTTGCCTTCAGATATTTTTCGCTCTCTGGCTGCACGATGACTTTGACTACGCCTCTGTGACCTGCCAGGATAGTCTGGAGTTGTGACGACAAGACAGGCATTTTCAGCTAGAGGTACAATGTCCTTTCTCTTGAAATAAATGTTAATGTGTCTGGACAATCGATTAAATGATTGACCAAGACGTCCTCCAAGTGAACTCAAGTTAAAACTGTTCTGAGCCTCCTCGAAGACCCCAATTGGAGCTTCGGCTTTTAATGCATTCCTATTGGAGGATGAGTAAAAACGTACAAACTGGAGATGTTTCACTTCTTTGGTTAAATCTCTGTGAAAGCTGGAAAAGGTAGAGCTTGTATCGCTGTGGTTTACATTTTTTAAAGTTTTTCTTGTAAATCTGGAAGGATGAGGAGGTGATGAATTTCTGTGGAGGTCCAGGAAGAGTGGTGCTTTAGCCAGACGAGGGTATTTTCTGAGGAGGCTCATTAGGTACCTAATTTTGCAGTATGACCTCAACGTCTTGTTCACAGAACTTGAACACAAGTTGGTGCTGAGATAGCGACCCATGTCTGACCTGATTTTTGGGGCAACAATTAATCCAAATAAAGTCCAAATGTCACTCTTGAGCTTTCATAGATTTACACTGGTGCAGCATTTTCAACAGGAATCTAGAAAAATACACAAAACAAACACATTAGTACAAGACTAAGAGTCTACAGTCAAGCAACAACAGCATGCTAACGTGGTCACAGTGTTATCAGGTATAATGTATACCATGTTCACCATTGTAGTTTAGCCTGTTAGCATGATAGCATTGATCATTATGACTAAACAAATTACATCTGAGGCTGAAGGGAATTTGATTTTTGCAGGTAATTGGTCATAATCATAATAATAATAATTTGAAATTTTGATCTGACGGTGCCAAATGACACAAATGTCTCTTCAAAATTTCATGGCAACCAGTCCAATAGTTGCTGAGACATTTAAATAACAGCCAACAACGTCAACCTGCTGGATGTGAAAGAGGAAAGTTAAGAAATCGCCAAAGTCATACATCAGAATAAATCCTCTGGAAACCATGAATGTTTATACAAACTTTAGATTTTTTACATCCTGACATTACCATCCTGAGGGCCATGCTGCTAACATGGCTAAAAATGTTTATTATAAATAACATGGCAACAAATTAATGACCTTGCAAATAAATAAGGCCGAACTTCAGATAAAGACAAAAGTGTCCAAGCGTCAGATTAAGCCAGTATTTCAGTAACTCTGCTGTATGTCTGTTCAGAGCAGACACGTGGTCACTTCTGTAAACAGGCCTATCTTCAGGATGAGCTGATTGTCTACAAACATTATGTTCTACAACAGCTTTGCACTTTCATGGTTTCCTAGTACTGCAACCCCTTGTGAGTGTAACATGAAACCTCAGACAAAATACATCAGTATACATGGCCTTAAAATATCCCTCTACATTCTGCCAATACATGTATGCCTGCAATGTGACACAGAAATTTGAGAACACACACAGCTTTGCCCTTTCATATCCTTAACAGATCGGAGTGAGTTTTTTTACTATGTAAAAAAGTGCAATCATAAACACCTTCTGTGGTACCTTCATAAAGGCAAACAGCTTGGTAATAGTCAAACATCTACTATGGTTGTTTTCCACTTAAGTGGGGGAAGGTCATGAGCCAAAGTAGCTTACAGCCACTCTAACCTTGACAGAAAATGAAAACATTCCCTGAAGATTTACCTGAAACACAACACCTAGTTCTTCCGTCTTCACAATTCCTCTTCAACCAGTTTCCTGCTCTTTGAAATCCAGTACACCACTTTTGACAAACTGTCAGAAGCAGAGTGTCTTCTTGTGTTTTGATTCTTACTGCAACTCTTCTCTCGTGCAGGGCTTTAATCTCATTGGTTGAGCTGAGCTGCGGGGGTGGACAAGCACAACCAATGCAGGTTTAAGGTCATGTGTTGTCACTGCTGACTGCAGAACTGGAAGCTCAAATCTAAAATTAGGGAGGGGGCGACAACTTAAGGGTCTCAGTGAGCTGCTCCTTACGTCAGAGCACAATACACACACACACACACACCTCCCTCCAAAACAGACAGAGCTGTGAAACTGGTCAGCAGCTCTGTAATTCTTAGAAACTGTGCACAGGCCACAACATGTGATACAAAACAATTACAAGCCTGTAGTGTTTAACAGATATAATTATATATGTTAAAGCTTTAGGTCACAGCCCTCAAGTCACAGTGTAAATATTTTGTACATATGGGTAACATATTTGCCTTCAGAGGGGACCTATAACTCCTTTTTAAATTACCCAATATATATACAAACAGGCCACCAGCAGCCTGTTTTTTTGTATTTTTCTATAGTTACCATGTTATTATTAGTATTGTTTTGCACCAAAAACACAAGAAAATTCCTTGTAGGTGAAAACCTATGTGGGAATAAATCGACAGTGATTCGGATTTAAAAAATCACTTTGTGTAAAGTATTTCTGCATCACTTTTAAACACAAACGTATTACCTCCTTATTCACTAACCTCTTGTTGTCTTCCATTTTACTTACATATAGGTACCCAACAAGTATTTTACTGATACCATGTATATAAATAATTACTCAGAGATTTGCAGGCTATAATCTTCATTTCAGCCTTATCTGAAATGCATTTAAGTCATTTAGATTGTTGCTGTGGAAAATAAAATATAAAAGGCATGTAGATGACACTGAAATGTTGTCTGTATCAGAGAGCATGTTTTGTATACATCACTGTCCCATCGACAGAACTCGCCTACCCTTTGACAAGCACATGCTGTTCTGCATGGCAATGTGTTGTTGATGCAACATACTCGCAACAGGAGAGGATCCTGAGAGATTAAAGGCTCATGAGTGTCTGTATCTGTCCACCCAGCACACAGACATTACTTACAAAGAGTAATTCAAATTAAAATCATCATGCCAGTTCAGTCAGTTTTGGTTTTTGATTCACTGTCAGACCCCAGAAAATGTTGATTTATCCCAGTTCTATGACAATCTACTGAATTCATCATTTCTGCTTATATCCACTAAAAAGGCCACTTAAAGTAAACAGGTAAATCATGATCTAATCAATAATCATGACTGTCATATAACGGAATTCTAGCTTATATTATTTTAGACTTACAATGACATCTAGTGGCAGCTTCCTGACAGTTTGGTCCTCGATCTGCTTTTGAATGAACCTCAACTGTGCGACAGGACATTTTGCTTCATTGATTTTCTCCGTATGTTGTATGACAGCCTTTTCTCTGCGCCATCATGTTTTGTCGTGGTTAGGCTTGATTTTTTTTCCTTTATCCAAAGTGTCTTTTGTCTGCACATCTGTCATCTTTACCAGGGTTATAACAAATGGTGTGATTACTCAGAGTAGCTTTAATAACCTCTGCTTTTCAGTCATTTTTTGGGATGCTAATATGACACTTAACATTATAGGTCAATTTTTAACATTCAGGCCATTTCCTGTAGATTGGAGAACCTTATTTTTGCTTTTATCTTGCAATATCAACATCTCTATTACTGTCGTAATTTTGGTTTTTGAATATTTTTGAATATTTTTTAATCACTTTAACTGAACTAATTGAAGTATGTATAATCACATGCAGACATACAAGCAAAGAAATTCTGCAAATCAGCAAATCAAAGGCAGCTTCAAAACATCCACATTTAATCAGGCAGCCAATATTTCCCTTCAGCTTATACCAGTCTTAAAACCTTTCCAGACAAGCTCATAATAAACCAATGATTGAACAAGACAATGCACATCATATTTATCCAGTCCTTCACAAAGAATTAACTCATTAAACATACTTTATTATTTCTTGGTCAAGAGTCAGTGTGTGTTCTCTTCTCACAGCGTCCTGTGGTGCACTCCTCCCCACGTCCGGTCCACTTTAAGCGATTCCTGGCAAAGATGGCATAGGACTTGTCCATGAATGGTCTCACAGGTGGCCACATCATGAAGCGTCTTACCCAGCCAAGACCCACTGCATTGTACATGACTGCGAAGGCAGGAACCCCACGGTGAACCTGCCAATACACAGGAGGTTAGCCAACTGGCCTAGTACTACTAATATTACATTTAGCCTGACAAAAATGTTCCAAAAATGGCAATCTGACATAGAATATTACAGTTCTAGGAAAGTTAGTGGAATGTAAGTTTACCTCATCTTTCTCATCAATCACATGCATTTCCTCCATGGCCATCTCGTAGCTGATGTCCTTGTATTTTGCTCCATCATAGCCTGGCAGGGAGATATCGACAAAATCTACGTTCCCAGGCTGATTTCTCTGCAGAAACTTTAGGAACCGAATCTCTGCTGCACATACGGGACAAAGTCCATCATACAGCACCTGAAACAGAGCAGGGAATAGGTGATGACAGCACTGCTACCTTCAATTTTCTGCTTTACTCATTCAAGGGCAAAATGACTTGTGGTGGAGAAAATAGATTTTCTGCTGGCAGATGTTGAATGGCCCCTTCCTGTAACTTAATGCTGAATGACACTGTGAAACATTTATAGACAGACAGTCTTATTCTGAGACCATGTTCTGTTCTGCCTGAATATGGCATACGAGTCAGGATTGTCTTAGAGGGGGTCCCATTACTACTGTTGTAGACAATACATAACACTGTAAAAAGTGTACACCTCTGGAGCTCAAGAAAAAATTAAAATGGATGGGAGCGGAAATTAAACAGTGTATACTATAAACATAAGAGTCGTACTGTTGAATGAATCGAATGAAAACTTTTAGAAAGTACTAAATCAAGAAAAATGAATGACTTAGAGAACAATTGCAAATAACTTAAATACTATGTACTAATCTAAATACTAATCTATACTTTGGTATAGATTACATTTAGTGATAACTATGAAAACCCATTTTCACCAGGAAAGGAAAACATAGATGAAAGTCATGCATGATTAAAAAAAAACAAACAACCCACCCACCCAACTCATGTTACCTCAAAAAATGAGATCAAAATGATGATTATGTCCAAATTTTAAAATGCAAAAGTAGGTCATAATTTTGAGTTCATAATTCATAACTTGGAGTATCTTTCATGCATATTACTTGGGCCATAACATAATTATCATTAGACATCAAAAAGCTGCATTAGCATCACTGAATATTGTGACTTTCTTTAGTGCACCCATGGTCAGTGACCTCTGATATTTAAAGTTGGGTGACGGATATCTGATGGCTCCTGCTGTGCATATTTAGGCCACTTCTCAGTCTCAACTTTTGCTGCTGAGCAGAAGTTCACATGGTTTCACAGGGCAGACCTGCAGAGTCCAGATCCACAGCTTTGAAGGTGACACACTTAAAATATAGACGTGATGTTTGTTAACTGGGTTTAACAAAGTTAACTGGGAAGATGTGTTGTTTGTCTGCTGGTATTAACATTGGCTGCTGGATACTAACTAGCTTAGCTGCTAACAGTCTGACTTTATAAACCAACTTGTCATAAACGTGAAAGTTGGAAAGTAGCTGCAGCAAAAATTAAAAATCAACTCAATACTTTTTTTAATATCTTAAAGAAAGAGTTGTGGTCTTTCTCTAGACAATCGACTTGGCAGGAAATATTTTCCATGCGATGAAACGGATGGAAAATATTTCATCTGTGAAATGCACAGCGTCTGTATTAATAGCAACGTTGATGCTTAAGCTAATGCTAACTAGCATAGCTTCATTAATGAATGGCTGCTTTTCAAGTTTGCGGCCACGTTGTCCGACTAAAGCTAACACACTGCAGCTGTTATTTCCTCAATCATCCATTAATGAAGTCAGATATATGTATGGACTTTGCAGTAATAAATTGAAAAGTTAACCTTGACATTAGCCGATTGAGAGCTGAAGGTCCGATGCTGATGTTTGCAGATGGCATGTGTCGCTTTTATCGCTGCCCTTGCATCGACAAAACTGGACATTAAACATCGTCTCACACGGGACAACATCTGAAGATACACTGAAGACAAACAGGCAACTTAATTACTAGCTCTAAATATGTTGGCTAAGAAAGCTTTTCCACCATACAGTGCCTGACTGTAGTTTAGCTAGCACTGGCTAGCGGTACAAGCTAACAGGGCATGTGTTACACCAGCTGTTGAGTAACATAAACAGATGCTCACTGAAGGGGGCGTGGTGAGTGTGTGACCGTGGGCTGTGTGTTTGAAAGACAGAGAGAAGGATGCTGGGACAGATCCACCCCGAGACTATTCATAACACTCAACATGATGATTTTTACCCAAGACGTTGAACTCCAGCCTCAACTTTTAAAAACAACTAATATGATATTTTAAAAACAAACCCTGAAACATGATATTCTCATTTTACACAATTGTCTCATACCAAATAACATTAAAATGACAACACTTGTTCTGGAATTCAAAGCAGATAATACCTTTTCAGTGACATATAACCACAATGTTCTGGTTTATAAAACAAAGTGGAAAATAATGCAGAACATAGAACCAAGACCTTATCAGTTCTTAACAAGTCCAGGCTATGGGATGCTCCAGGTTCTGCTTTGATAAAATCCTGTAGCTCTCTTTTCAATCTCATCTCAAAACCTATTGGTTTTCAAGGGGAAAAAACTTTCTTGCCCTAATTTGTTCTTATTCTTAAACAATTTTTTCGTGTCTTACATTTAAATATTTCTACAGATGTTTTTATAATCTTGTTTGTACAGAACTTTGTAGCCTGCTTTTGAAAAGTGTTGCACATCAAATCTTTTACTTACTGTGAATTTTAGTCTTAAGTTTGACGTTATATTTTGCTAAACTTGTCTCAGCAATTCATATATTCCGGGGAACCACATGTGCATCTTTGTATATACGAGAAAACACATTTTTCTGGAACTAGCAACAGCAGCAGAAATAAAGAAACCATATAACTATTTTTCATTTATTTCATCTAACTTTTATTCTAGCAGGAATTTTCCCACTGAGATTCAAAAATGTTTTTTTACAGGGGCCAAGAAGTTTCATCAGACTAATCACCACACTTAAATGAAATGAAACAGCAAAAGGTTAGAATAAACATTATAAAACAATCACATAAAAGAACTTTGCACTATTTTTATTTATTTTATTTATAACCTTTATTTTATATAATAATAATATTCCCACTGCAATTCCAAAATCTCTTTAACAAGGGAGTTCTGGCCAAGACATCAGCATAAAAAAATTCACATACAGGAACAAACATCAGACTTAAAATTAAAAAGAAAAGTTAGAACAAGCAGCATTAAAAAAATCACATATAAGAAACATGCAGCAGATTTAAAACCAACTGCAAATTACATAAGATAATGAATTTTCAGTTTTCTGTAACAGGACATCCTTAATACTGTTTTTATAATCTCCCATGTTTATATAGTAGTCTAGTTTGAGGTGATTCTGACACATTATCTCACTTCCTCACACTGACCTACTTAGTAAGCGAAAGTTAGGTTCCTACAAACTGTGAATATACAAGCGTAACAGCAGGGGAGGCTGGTCTGATCTGCAGCCAATGCAGGACAGAAGGGGGCGTGGTGAGTGTTTGACAGACAGACAGAGAAGAGGCTGCTGGGACAGATTCAACCAGAGACTGTTCAAAACATTCAACCTGATGATTTTTATACAAGACTAATGCCAATGGAACAAAGCTTTATCAGTCGTTTCAAAAACCTGAAACATGATATTGAAGTTTTCTGTCCGTATTAAAAGATTTTTATTTATTTTATTTCACCTTCATTTTACCAGGAATATTCCAGAGATCCTGTTCCTGAGATTCCAAAATCTCTTTTACAAGGGCCAAGAAGTTTCACATAAAACAACAATCAACAGACTTGAAACCAACAGAAACAGAAAAAAAGTTAGAACAGCATAAAAATTCAGATAATAGAAACATGCAATATACTTAAAATGAAACAGAAGAAGTTACAACAAACATAATAAAAATTGTTTGATTACGTCAAATAATGAATAATCAGTTTTCAGTAAAAGGACATCCTTAATCCTGTGACAGTTGTCCTTAATACTGTTTTAGTTTTCCATGTTCATTAAATAATCTAGTCTGAGGTGATTCTGACACATGATCTCACTTTCACACAGAGAGGAGGCTGCTGGGAAAGATTCACCCTGCTGATTTTTCCCCAAGACAAATGTTAGTGGAACAAAGCTGGCCAAGACAGCAGCTTAAAAAAATTCACACAAAAGAACAAACAAAAGACTTAAAAGAAAACAACAAAGAGTTAGAACAAACAGCATAGAAATTCACATAAAAGAAACATACAGCAGATTTCAAACAAACAGCAAATTGCATCAAACAATGAAGCAGGACATCCTTTATCCTGTGTTTATAATATTTCATGCTTAGAAAATGATCTAGTTTATTATTGTTCTGTAGTTCGCACCAGGATAAGAGTGTTGTTGTAAGTCTATTGTAGTATATCACAGTGGTTGAAGAAGTACTCAGATCTTTCACTTAAGTGAAAGTTGCAATCCCACGTGCTCTATTACATAAAAGTCATACATTCAAAATTTTAAAGTATGAAACCAAATGCATCAAAATATACTTAAAATGTAAAAAGTAAAAGTAAGTACTCAATGTCATATCTTAACCTAGAATGGCCTGATTGGTCAGGATTTATCTTTAATTTCAAGTGTAAGTTAGCAGAAAATGGAAATTCCTCATATATGTACTTAGTTACTTTCCATCACTGTAATATTTGAGCATGTCACTTTTCATCATTCTTCATCAACAGCTGGAACATGAAACTGGGGCTCTCCTGTAATGGCTAATTTAATTTGAGCACCTCATTGTCGTCGATGAAGATAAAAGACAGATTATATTGTTAGCATTCCACGACCACAGGTCTCATGAGGCTCTGATGGCACATCTGTGGCTAAGACCCAAGTGATGTGTTGTTGTTAAATGCTAACACAATATTTTTGGGTTTAAAATCATGAGGTGGTCCTGACCCTGTTTTGTCAGCTGTGTGAGTGCTCACATCAGGTTAGGCGGTTTCTGTCTATCTATCTATCTATCTATCTATCTATCTATCTATCTATACACAAATCAATTAGTAGGACTGCTTTATGGTAACAATGGATTAACATGATTTCTGCAGGTACGTGATAAATACCATGAAATGTCAGGTATTTAATTCACCAAAAATAAGCACTCCTATCTGATTATTTTATCTATAAACAGTTCCTCCCTTGAATTTCTGTGAAATCCACCATATCGCAGCATGATACAGGATTTTATCCATTTTGCCCACACCCAACATTTGTACAAACACACATACACATACACACGTACGTACATGCACACACACACACACACACACACACACACACACACACACACACACACACACAGTACAAAGGGCCTCAGCAGGACCACACATAACTTTTTAAATGATTAAAAACAGAAGGTTGTTTTTTAACTTTTACATTGGTACTTACCCTTGTCTGGGGTTGACTTAAGCTTTTCTATTCATAAGTACATGTTCCTAGGTCACAGTCTCTACCAGGATTATTGTTTTTTTTGTGTGTGTGTGGTCACTTGTATTTATCATGCAAGCACACGTGATGAGATCAAAGGCCTTAGAGCAGGGTCTTTCTGATGGGGAAAGCTACAGCCTGGTACAACAACAGGGTTCATAGCCTGAGCAACACTGTTTCAAGGACTGTGCAGAGGTGAGCTCTTGTGACCTAGAGAATGTACGTGTTAGGGTCTACATGATGTGATTGTTACCATCGCTTTGAAAATGTGAATTTGTTTTAGACTCTGTTCACTTCTTTCACCTGTTCCCAGCCGGTGAAAAGGAACATGCCCCCTGCAGCAGCAACCAATCTAGGCTATACCCCACCAGATGGAGGCTGGGGCTGGGCTGTCGTCTTCGCCGCTTTCATCTCCATAGGATTCTCCTATGCCTTTCCCAAGTCCCTCACCATCTACTTTAAGGAGATTCAGGAATATTTTTCAGTTTCTTACAGTCAGATTGCTTGGGTTTCCTCCGTCATGCTCGCTTCTATGTATGCAGCAGGTCAGTGGCAGATAGCGCCTCACTGCTGTTAACCCTCAGTGAGAGAAGGTACTAAAAAAAGTGAGATATTTCTCTCCTCTGTACAGGACCTGTGAGCAGCATACTTGTCAACCGCTATGGCAGCAGACCTGTGGTCATGGTCGGTGGGGTCATGGTCTGCGCTGGCATGGTGTTTGCTTCTTTTGGAAGGACTATCGTGCATCTTTATCTTTGTGTCGGAGTCATTGGAGGTAAATAATATTCTTGCTTTTTCATTACTAATAATATTAGATAAGGCAGAGTTCATTTAGATTTTGAGGGATTTTACTGCAGGAGTTTTTTGATTATCAGAGCCCGTCCACTAGTGTTGTTTGTGCCCCTGTGTGAGGTTAATACGCACCATTCTGTGCAGTGTGTACGTATGAATGATCCATGCCATGTTGGTGGTGCTATCAAAGCAATACATAGGTTTAGGTTAGACTTTATTTTTTTTCCAAATGTTTTCCTAAATTAGATGAATCCCCACATTCATGGATGTGTGCCAGACCATATGATCATGCTTATAACACGCACGCAAACAAACCTCTCAGACTTTAAACTTTAATCTAGTTAAGGCGATCCACCTACTTTGGCACAGAAAAGAACTGCAGGAGTGCAGTGCATGAGTGAAGAGCCTGATTTTATGTTGGAAGTCCACTCTCTCTCTATGTCAGAAAGGATAATTATGGCTGCAACTAACAATCATTTTCATTACTGATTAATGCGCAGGTTAAATCAAATAATATTGAATTGCTGTAGCACCCAAAAATGTCATTATCCCACCTTCTCAAGGTGGACATGGTGGTTTTATGGTGTAGTTTTATGATATAATTTGTGATTGAAACCAAAATCAGAATTCCTCTCTTGACAGTGTGTGACTGAATGTTAACAAATCATAAAGCTGCTGCTGATGAAGAAGACTTTAAGTTGGTTGTCCACACGTTTTCTTCACAAGAATGATTCTTCACATTTCTTTTATTATTTAATTTGCAGATAATAGCCTCAGTGTTTCTTCATCTGTCTTTCAAATTTTTAATTATTTTATTATTATTATTATTTTTATTTAGTATTTATGGTATGCTAATGAACCATTTTATTATTCCAACAGGTTTTGGCCTCGCCTTCAACCTGCAGCCAGCCCTGACGATCATAGGCACCTACTTCCACGTCAAAAGGCCAATGGCGAACGGGCTCGCCATGACAGGAAGTCCAGTCGTTCTATCCACTCTGGCTCCTCTCAACCAGTATCTGTTTGATTCTTTTGGTTGGAGAGGGAGCTTCCTCATCCTGGGATCCATTGTTTTGAACTGCTGTGTTGCTGGTGCTTTGATGAGACCAGTCAACAAAAATGCCCTACAAAAACCAAAGACTGAACCACCAGAGTGTAACGGGGCAGCCGCTGGGGAAGCTGCTGTTGCGGACACCAGTGCTCAGTCAGATAACCTTCTGACTGAAGAAACCCAAACTGAGAGCAAGCGTCAGGGCTTTTTGCACAATTTCATAGATCTCTCGCTTTTCAAACACCGGGGCTTCCTCATTTATCTCATTGGTAATGTGGTCATGTTTCTTGGCTTTTTCGCGCCTGTGGTTTTTCTGGCTCCATATGCCAAGCATCTAGGGATTGATGAATATTCAGCAGCTTTCCTGCTCTCTATTTTTGCTCTGGCAGACATGTTTATCAGACCAACAACTGGCCTCATAGGAAACACCAAGTGGATAAGGCCAAGGATCCAGTACTTTTTCAGTTTTGCAGTTTCATACAATGGTGTGTGCCACCTTTTGTGCCCACTGGCCTCTGGATATTCAGGTCTGGTAGTCTATGCTGTCTTCTTTGGTTTGGCGTTTGGAATGCTTTCTGCACTGCTCTTTGAAGTTCTGATGGACCTCGTTGGAGCTCATCGCTTCTCCAGTGCAGTTGGACTGGTCACAATTATCGAGTGTGGACCAGTGCTCCTTGGACCTCCACTTTCAGGTTGTGATCAACTTTTTATTTCAGATTGTAAAGGCATGAGCAAAATGTAGGAATGTATAAAATGGTGACCAATGAAGTGTGAATCTTCTCTTTCAGGAGCTCTGGTTGACATTTTCGGAGATTACAAATACATGTACTACGCCTGCGGAGTGTTTATGCTGGTGCCCGGCATATTTTTCTTCATCATGCATTACTACAACTACAAGAAACTGGATGAGGAGTGCAGGCAGACTGAGGCTGTGGAGATGAGGACTTGTGAAGAGGCAGTACAACTTAAAATGGGCCAGGATGATAAAACAGATGGCTGAACCTGGTGACTATGATTTTATTCTGGTGGATGTAGAAAGATGACACTGCAGGGGTATTGTTGATAAAAATGATTTTCTACTTTGAACGAAGTTGTTGGAGTCTTTGCTACATATCTACATATTTTAATGGTTATTTTATGTATGTTATTATTACTGTATTATGTGACAACTGTAGCTTTAATGGCCTTTGTTCATAAATCATCCAGAAGTGCTGTTCGTTCCGCTACAATTATTGTAATGGCTCTATAAACTAATATGGTTCCTCTTTGTTTCTTCAGTGGCTGAGTAAAAAGTCATTTTCCTGAGGGACTTTTAGAAAATAAGGAGTCCAAAGTCACAACACAGTGCCAGTTTATTATCGTCTCCTTACCACTAGATGGCACTGGACACTATCATGTGACTTTAGGTGCAACACTTCTCTCCCATTAAACTACAATTAAACAACAGGCATCTTCATTAGTGGTTCTTTACAGCATTGCTTTCCAGAATCCGGGTCGTGACCCTCCCATGGACCGACAGTAACTATGAACGGGTCACCAAGGGCACAGCAATTAAAAAAAATGGGAAAATTGAATGTCTCTTGTTAAGACTGCAGATCTGTCTTAAAATACCTTCACTGAAATCCCCTCATACAGATCATATATTTAACTCCCACTTTTAGAGAAAAATTCTTTATTCACTCTTCAAATTCTAGTCATACAGTAAAATACATTTTCAGTGTCTTGGGGACCTGTAAGAGTTGTTTCAGTGGGGCATCGCTTTAGTACAGTCATAAAAATTCAGTATGAAGTTATGGAAATGTTTTAGCAGTGAACTTTCAAATAAGTGTGGGGAACCCTATGTGCATTTAATAATAAGATATCATTTGCATGTGTAGGTGAAGAACTGAATTTTTTTACTTTGCCTCACTGACAAAAAAAGTATTGTGCACATAAGACCAGCACATTTACCATAGCTACAGGCCACATGTCCAAATATTTCATAATTTTGAAGTGCTGTTTTTTGTATTTGACTCTTTCTTAGCTAAAACATATTTCCTTTATGTGCACTGTGAAGAACCCAATAACACAAGATCAAAGATTCATCTACCAAACCACAGAGAAAATGTCTGACAGAAGACAGAATGCCAGGTCACATCATCCCACTACAGGTTAAACTTTATATTCAAACACGCTGCATGATTACAGCCCTTTAGCGCTGGGCCTCTAGCACCTACAATATAAGATACATGGTGGAGCCGTTCAGGAAAAGGAACAATGCCATTATTACAGATGTATGCTTAAGTAATCCATTCTTATCATGTCCCTGCAAGGTGCATGCATATTGACTTTCTTTTTCAGATGGACGAAAATTGCTTAAGTGAGTGAATCAATACGTTTATTTATATCCTTAGATAACATTATCTGAAAATGAGATAAACAGTAGAAGATCATGGCTTGGTGGTCTTCTCTTTGGATCCTGGTTTGGGTCAATATCGCACAAATACAGTGCTGGGTTATCTTAACTCAACGGGTTGTTTTGACCCAGTGTTAGTGTTACTGTTGGGTTATTTATCTAAACTGATTATTTTGACACAACAAGCTCCATTTTTTTTACATTAAAAATATCACAAGTGTATTTTTAGCTGTACAAAATGATCTGTATATGCAGTGGTGAAAGAAGTATAAAGATACAAATGTAAAGAATCAATACCACACTGTAAAGAATACTCCATTACAAGTAAAAATCCTGCATTAAAAATGTTACTAAAGTAAAAGAATGTACTATCAGCAAAATATACTTAAAGTACCAAGTAAAAGTATCAATTTAAGAGCATTGCATAGAAATGCCCCCTGTGAATCATTGTAGTATATCTAATGACATATTATTATGCCATATTTGAGAAGCTAAAACCATGAAATCTGAAATCAAAACAGTTGTCAAAACAGTCTCTTGTAAATATTTTGATGATTGATGTGAAATCAACTAATCGATTAATCGACCGCTCGTTTAAGCTCAAATATTATATATATTGTTGGAAACAATGCATCATATTTCAAAAGTCCATATGTGTTTTGAATGTAAAATCTGATTATTATTTTTTTTTAAAGTTACTGGTAACTATAGCTGTGTGTAATGGAGTACAAGTTTAAAGTATCATAAAATGGGAATATTTAAATTACAGATTCCTCAAGTTTGTACTTAAGTGCAGTACATGAGTAGATGTATATAGTTAATTTCCACAGCCGATAGACGTGCAGAACATACACACACTGTTAACAACCAGAAACAAATAGTGACATGTCTTTAAATGCATTTTGCAATAAAAAAAAATATTGCAGTTGTTAATCCCAAATTGGCTCAGTCTGACCCAGTGATTTTTAGCGTGTAGAGTGAAGCGTGCATACGTTATTTAATGCTGTCATTAAAAAGATGTAGGTATTAATATGATGCAGACATGTGACAAATGTATCATCTGTCCCAGTGGGAAAAATAGGTTAATGAGTGAACACAAAGTGAGAGAGTGAAGACCTCCAATTAGTGATAGTTCCCATAAACTCTGTATCATCTCCTCTTTGAACAGCTTGAGCATAATCACTGTGATGAACTGTGACTGATGTCAGTAAATCTGATTTTAATTGGGACCAAGAAGATTGAATCCAGGCGGCTCTGCGTCCAATCCCTGTGACGACTGCTACCGTGCTGAGACATGATGTTTTAACCACGCTGCTGGTTTGAGCAGCTGCACCCCAAGTTCTGGTTTAACTGCACGGTTGGGACGTCTGTAAAGAGGAGATTGATACTGTCTATTTAATCCAACATGTTTGTTAATAATCTCTGCTAATCTCTTTTACCCACAGCAGCAGAACTAATCTGTTTTCACAATGTTTACACTCAGAGGGAGGGCAACGTCATGCGAATACCAGAGACTTAAGAGTTTATTCATCAGCTCTGTGGATGGTGCTATTAATGACACATCGCTGGTCTAAAATAAACACATAGCCTGGGCAGCTAGCATGGATACACAGGGCATCTTGACACGTTCTGGCAGACGGAGGAGCAATTGCCATGTCAGTCTATCCAAGGAGCTCTCAAGGACCCAATCACACCTTCCAGAGACTAGAGACACCATGTCCTGCAGTGTGTCGAAACTGACTGTCGTCCCTGATGAAACACAAGATTTACTGATATCATTTGGGGAAAACAAGGCCCAGAGTACCCTTCTCTCAAAATCAATAATCTTTGCAAACAGCTACCTTAACATCAATGAAGGTCACCTTGGTATTTATGTAGAGTAAAATCTGTATTTCTCACATAGTTTTGAAATTTTGATTTTCTCCAGCACAAGCAGCCAACATCTGAGTATGTAGAGGGAAAAACAGAGGAAGTCTAGATTCTGTTTCACTGTTCCCAATCCCTGGAGGGCAGCCTGAATCAGATGAAAGATATCTGTTCTACAAAACGCTCAGATAGCTGATTATACTTGTTAATGTTCATCTTGAAGGGACATTTGTACACAGATAAATGTGCAGGAAGCTGTGTGTTGCAGCGAAGGAAAGTACATTTACTCAGCTCAGGTGCAATTGTGAGGTACTTGTACATTATTTCAATATTTCAATTTGTTGCTACTTTACACTTCTAGTCCACTAAATTTCAGAGTAAATATACTTTTTACTTACATCCTCTACATCCAGCAGCTGTAGTTAGGAGTTACTTTGCAAGGTAGTATCCTACATAAAAAAATCATATGATAAGCTTGTAAAGTACAATCCACTATTAAACATTAAACTAGGGCTGCGACTAATGCATATTTATAGATAATGAATATTTATGATTTTTTTTCATTTAGCCTTCAAAATGTCAAAAAACAGTGAAGGACTTCTATCCCAGTTTCCCAAAGTCCAGGTGTGATATTCAATCATTCTGGATTCATCATGTCCTTTTTTTGTCAGACCAGCAGTCCCAAAAACAGACGTTCAGTTTATAATAATTATAAAAATGGAAAAAGCAGCAAATCCCTGACAAAAGTTGAAACTTGGAAATTTTGCAACATTGTTGATAAAATGATTGTTTATTCTTCTGTCAATTAATTAGATGTAATACTACTACCACTAAAAATAATTATGATAAAAATATATCATTCTGAAAAGGACCTTATTGCATAATTGCTTAAGCAAAACAATAACTTTCATTTTTTAAAATAATTAAAATAAATATTTTTTTAAATCAGTGTAGTATTCCTACTCTTACTTGAACCTGCAAAAAATGTTTTGGCCATTTGGGAGCAGAAACAAGTTTTTGGACACTGACATCACCTTTAAAGTTGATAAGGAGAACTTGTTAGCAGAGGCTTACTTACACATCAAACCCATACAGGGCAACATTATGCTTCATTTGTAGTTGTGTTTGTATCCACCTTGTTAATATAAGTCCAGTATTCACTCTTCTGTAGCTGTCTGTCTCTGTCTCTACCAACTACTGAGTAAAAAATATCTGGCTCTTCAACTGCTAAATCATATTTCCTCAAAGTGAGGGCTGGGGTCAATAGTGACCTATTTCATGTGGCCCCCCAAAAGTGACATGAAATGCAGTACTTGGCTACTGCATCAAACTGTGATCCCCTAACAAGAGTCTGTCAAGTTAGAAATTACAATTTGTAAAAAAAACTACTGGTTACATGTCAACTATGGCACCTCACAAATATTACAGGAATAAATGTTTTGTCATCAGTGCTAGTGCTGTTAGTTAAAGTTAGTGATTTTGGTGGACAGTTGAATGTGAAACTGAGATGCAAAAGTCGCCACGGAAGAAACGCTGTATGGTTTAAGAGAAAAGGAAGTTAGACTTTTTCTTGGACCTCGGGGAACTGATATAGTGATCTGCCTTATCTGCAAACAGGTGAACTCGGTGCTCAAGGAATTTAATGTAAAACTCCATTATGAGACCAATCACAAATTACAGACTGACAATTACACCTTGAAATGGATGGCCAGTCCACGCCTTTACTTGAAAATTTAACTTTTTTTGTAAACAGTGTCGCACCTCTTGTCAATCACATTTACTCGTCTTTTTAGCATCATGGGTTCGCGGGTAAATGCTCCACTGTCTGCTCTTTGGTGCTGAGCAGGTAGTGTACAGTGGGGTTTTAGAGCTTTTTTTTGCTGAAAACAGCTGCCTGCTGGAGCTGAACACAATGTTGTGAGAGCAGTGAGAGTGAACCAGAACAGTAAAGTTGTGGCCATACAACTAAACAATGTGGTGAAACTCACTGTAAAGCTGCTGAAAGCCGAGGGGAGCTTCAGATTCAGGTGATAATGCTCTGTAGGTTCATCACTGCCAGCGACCCCTTTCACATTAGCACAGTGTTCACATTGTCAACTGATATATTGTTATTACAAAATATTGATTATAGCTGTAAATAAAGGATCTGAATACTTCTTCCACCACTGGTATATTGTACTAAGAATGCATAAGAGGTTTTAGTGAAAAGCATGCCAAAACAAAAAAGTAAATCTGAATGAAGTTTGAATGAATACCATATGAATACAATTTCTGGATGTGCATGTCCTTACCAGGCCAAGGCAGTTTGGTATTACAGACGCTCGACAAGGCAAACTGCGCTGTTGCTGCTGCTGGACATCAGACTTCCTTGTGGAATACAAATGGGACAAAGCAGAGCCCTTATGAAGACGGGCATTTTTTGAACCCAGACAAAAGAGGAACTTAAACCCCTAAACTACTCAATCATGACTAATGCTTGTAAAAGAAATTGAGTCGCAAAGCAAAAGGACTTAATGAGATTATGTTACCCATAATTAACAATCTGTGAAACACATTTCCCAAAACTGAGAACAGTACGTCTTTTTTGTCCGCCGTCGAGCCTAAGAATGTGTGAATTATCATCCAAACACACATTTACCCCACTTTTCAGAGTTGACAATGCAGAGCCCCTGACCAATATCCTTAATCTGCCACTCAAAATACATTTAGCCTTTGTGAGAATAAATGAGCGCCGCTGAAACACTGGTTGTGGAGACTCTCTGCTGCCTATTAGAACCATTGTTCCTCTTTATCTGGCGAACACAGACAACCACTGAAGCTTGCCCGTCTGGGGATGGTGGTGCTGTTGTGTGGATATTACAGGAAGAATACAAGGATTGTCCTGTGGATTATAATCTATGCTTTGACTACCACACTGAATTACACCGCTATATGAGCAATTATGATTGAAGAGCTAAAGGACTGGATGACATAAACTACCCGCAAGCGCTCTAGCATCTACACATTGTGCACACATGCAGTCAGTCGCAATCTGTGGCATGTGGATGATAAAAAGTAAGTGGGCTGTGTTATCAGTCTATCAGGGCGGCACACTCGAGCGACCAATTCGACCTGAGAGATAACATTGTACAATTTCATTTAATTCCTCAGTTTGATTTGGAAAATTGTATTGAATCTAAGATACATAGTCCCCAATCCCCATCTGCAGACGCCTGAGATAGGCATCCCGGCGTCATGTCCTCAGGGATCGGCACCCAGGCCTGGGCTGAGACTGAGAGCATGACAGTGAGACTGGGCATGGAAAAAGGAGAGGAGCAGAAATAATTATAAGAGCAACTGAGGCGTATCAGCTTGTCCTTGCCTCAAAATGAAAAGCAGGATGAAACATGATGGCACAAATCAACTGCAAGCCCATGTACAGTACCTGATTCACTCTTAACATCTGTGTAATTACACATCAGGAACCTTGTAATACTGGGATTCTGTTACCAAATTGTGTCATCTGCACATTTCTGGCCGGGACCCAGAACAATTAAGTGTATCATTACCCTGAACCAAAATCGTTGATGAGCAGGGAGCGGTGATGACGGTAGCTCTGTCTGGGAATGTGGGAGGCATTAATGACTAACTTATTTTGACACCCAAAGCACACTATGTTGTTTTATTGTCGCTTGTCTGTGCTGAAAAGGTTGTGAGTATACTGGCCCTTGTACTGCGAATGAGAACTACAGTGGCTGAATTGAATCAATGTCATCAGGGGTTCATTGTGTTTCAAGGACAGTCTCTCCTGAGTCTCAGGCTGACATGACAAGGTTGTTGACTGTCACAGCTGCCTTGCTAAGCCCGCCAAAGGTGTGTGATTAAATTCCCATTCTTTTCCTAAAGAGAAGTGGAGCCATTCATAAAGCTATAAACCATATGGACAAGTCAATAAAATGTCTTTAAAGTAGGCCCTATTGGTTCTCTCAGAAGGAAATGACAATAGAAACTGAATGCGTTGATGTGCAGCACCCAGTATGTATGAACACAATGGGCTTTTTTTTTTTTTATTTCATGCAGTTGAGAAATAGTTTTAAAGGAGTTTTCAACAGGTGGAAAGAAACTCATTCAAAACCTAATTTTCCGGTTTGTAGGTTTCAGAAGTATTTTTTAGTTGTTTTGGGAAAATTAGGTCTGGCAAAATCAAATCACTAAAATGAAACCGCTCTAACAGGATAAAGTCGGTGATATTCCACATTTTTGTTATTGTTAACAGGTCAAATGGAAAGATCAAAACCAACAAATCATTTTTCTTATGTATTATCTGATATGGTTCATTCGGCCATTGTTGTTGAAAAAAAACCACATCAATTATGTGGGTGACATGTTATTACTTAGTGTCCAGATATTTAAGGAAATTACTGTGAAAAAAATGACCCTGTGTTCAGTAGGCTATGTTAGTCTATTTTAAATATTTACATCCTCAGTAAGAACTAATGGACTTGCAGCTAAGTGCCACACAGAGGATCAGGAAGCTGCTGTCTTGAGAGTCTTGAGCAATGGAGCGTTGTTGGTTTTTGTACTTTCAAGGACTTTGTTGCAGCAAATCCGATGACATATTTATCAGTGCCTTTCAAAACTGCAAAAATAAAACTGATTTCTGATCTAACTGCTGCGGTTTAGACACAAAAACAGCCTGTTTAGTGTTTGGCAGAGATCATGGGTTAAAATGACAGCTTGGTTAAGGTTAGGGAATGGTTGTCATGGTTAAAAGAAACCATTTGTTCCACAGTTTGTTGACCCATGTCTGTAATAACATGTTTTGTGCCTTTTACTGAGATGACTGATGCTGTCGTTTCACTTTGGAGGACAACCTTTTCCACCAAGTTGAGACTGTTTTCCCACATTTATGTTCAAGTGATAAAACCATCCAGTGGCTGTATTTATTATGACAGAAGCAAAGGAGAAAGTCAGATGATGGTGTTATAGCAGATATTAGGGTAAATGGGTAAATGATGGAAATGCCTGTTAACAGCAGTCAGAAACATTTTTTTTTAATGTGCTTTGGTTCATTTACATGACCTAAAATTCTTAAGGATAGCACTATGTTTGTGTATAAATATGTATAAATTCCTAAAGTAACTTTCCGTCTTCAAACCAGACACAGATTACACATCACTTCGACGCTTCTGCTGTTTTTATTTTATTTCCTCTCCAAAATCAGTCCAGTCATTCCTGTTCCTGCCAGGCAGGACAAATCAATGATAAACCTTAAAATGCTTACAAGTGCATTTGGTTATCAAGCATTTGATGGTTTTGCAATATGTGCGATGGCTGCACTGAAGCCTAAAGTAAGAATTAGAAATAATTTCCTTTATTTCATCCATGTAGAAAATTATGTTATTTGACACAGATTTTCAGAGGTTTTAGTAAACATTTGCAGCAGTATCTGTCTTTGTAATGGAGAAGAGTTAGAGCTAATGGAACAGAATGACAAACAACATAACTCACAAACTGACTCCTGTGCAGCCAATCAGCTTTAATGTATTGTAATGTATTCATAAGGTCGTTCAGTGGTGATGGATTGGCTGAGCTTCAGAAAGTGGGAACCCCATAAACAAATTTGTTAAGTCTTTATTTTCCTTCGCTGCTGCAGCTCAGGATGCACCAGCACGCGTACAGCTTTAAATATGTCACTCAGACATATTTTTACAATCAAATCAAGAAGAAAGCAAATAAAACATCTCATACCGTGTGTAAAGATTATTTCAAGCTTGATTCTTACGGCAGAACATGTGAATTAAAAACAAGGCCGATTCATAATTTTCTGAAAAATAAGAAAATATGTTGATAGCTGATAGTTTAAATGAAAAATAATCTTGTTTTGCAGTTGAATTAAACTGCTTATACAAACAACCAAATAAGCAAAATATACACAAAAGACTGAAATTAACCTCATCATGGCAGAGTGAAGAGCATGATTGCAAGCCCAGGCCGCATTATACAATGCCGTGTTTCAAAAAGCAGCCCTCTCAGCTGTCTAAATAGGATGATTGCTGCTGGTCTGAAGGGTCCTTCAGTGAGAGGAGTTTTGGAGGAAAGAGACAGAGAGAAAGAGGTAGCACATGTGGGAGGTGCCAAATAAAACATCACTGATTAACTTGTTTAGTACTGTGCAGTGGTTTTGATGTACGAGTGAGTGTGGTTGCCCTTGCAGCCTATACATACTGCTACAATTTGTGCACACCCACATGTCTAAATGTGGCAGATTTACGAGCGCTTTTGCTAAAGGAAAATGAAAGATGTCTGAGCCCGGATGCTCTTTCTTCTCGCCTTCTCTTTGAACAGCGGTGGTGTTCATGGCTAGGTGAAGGACGGAGTCAAAGGAGGGCATCCTTTGTTGGAAGAGGCTGATCCTTATTATCCTTTAACAACATGATGATCTAATTATCTCCCCATGTAGCTGCCGAGTATATAGCTAATAGCAGCCATTTATCAGAACATATTAATTGAGGCTGACTCCCACAATTAATCAGTTGTTCTGGCTCTTGTCGTTCGCTGCGTTACTTTTAACACAGCCCACTAAAACAGCTTTTTTCCAAAGCATTTGTATCTATCAGTTGTTATCAGATTTAAATATCTCATTTCTGTTTGTATAATTCAAAGAGGTGCTTTAATGAATACAACTCTTCTCTGTTTTTTGGCCGGGGTTCATCTGCATCAGAAAAACCACTCTTGTCCCTTGTGCCTGATCCAGAGCTTCTTGCTGTGGATTATCATGCTCATTACAGCCCACATCTATTCTGTCAAACCCGTGTAAACTAGTTCATGACACCGACTTTAATTTGATAGGCCAATTATTATTATTATTTTTTTTTGCAAATGACAAATCTGCAGGGGAATCTATCCTTTAAGTGTGTGTGTTAAATCTTTTTCTGTTAGATGTTTCCAGTCATGAATCATAAAAAAAAAAAAAAAAAAAAAAAAAAAAAAATCATAAGATGAGACAAGTGGCAGTATTTTATTTAAGAGGGGTCAAACTTGTTGATATCGTGCTTGGTGTTGTCATAACTTGTGTTTAACAGGTGAAAGTCCTCATAAAATAGTGGTGTAAAACACAGAACAGAGGAGAGACTCACTCTACACATCTACAGTATACTGTATATGTTGTTTTCTGCTGTTGAGTTATAGCAATAGCACACAATGGATGATGGGACCATAGACTTATCAATAATGCATAAGATAGTAAGAGAAATGACAGGCACTCTGCTGGTAGGTTCTCTCTAGAAGCAAGCCATAAATTTGCAGGGCAATAATAATGACTCTTCTCAGGGAAATAAAGGCCACCCTCTGCTCCCCATAGTCATAAACCTGACTCACTCTTCCATTGGTTGGAAGAAAAATGCTTCCTCTCCCACCACACAGGAGTCATACACAGGAGGTACTTCAACCAGCCAACTTGATATGCAATCATCTCTCTTTACAGAGGAAAGAATACAATTTCAGTTTTTATATTAGCTATTTTCCTATTATGCCTGTGGAGGTGGGGAGAAATTGTGAGCACAGTAATGGTGAGATGAAATTCTCTTGAACAAGTCAGGAAAATATTCAAAAAAGATTCACAGTAATTCTTTTACTTTGGCCGTCGTCTGTTCCTGCTGTGCAGCCTGCTGTGTAGTGGATTTGTATTTCACCATGTATTTTAAAAAAAAATCATTATTATTATCTCAAATACAAAACCGGACAGGTCAGGATGTCACTTGCGTCTTTAAAGGCGTAGTTGGAGTTGCGTGAGAAGATCAATATCACTCTAATATAAAGCCGGAGCCAGGAGATGGTTTGCTGAGCTGAGCATAATGACTGGAAGGGAGGAGAAACAGCTGGCCTGGCTATGGTTTCAGACAGAAGAGGGCTAGCCATTTCCCCATATTTCCAGTCTTTGTGCTAAGCTAAGCTAACCAGCTGCTGGCCATAGCTTCATATTTACTGTACAGATATTATATATTTTCTGTGAATGTCAAACTGTACCTTTGTGACATCGGTTCTCTATACAACATTCAGCATTTCATCGGGCCGCTTGTGCTTTTACATTTTTTATTCTTTATATCACTCAGATGTTATTATTATTATTATGATTAGTAGTGGTAGTAGTAGTATCAAACTAAAGTACTGAAATTGTCACTTGGTACCAAAATGCACTGCTGCTGGAGATCACTAATATAGGAGATATTATTACAACAGAAAAATGTTTAAAACTTACAGAATTCGTTTTCATCTGTCTCACACTGCACCATCTATTAATTTCTGACCACTCAACCACCAGATAACAGAAATTGCATTATCGCTTATAGAAAGGTTTCCAGCTGACCTTTGCCAGTGAGGTTCCTCCAGCTGTTCAAGTCATATTCAGCCAGCAGTGGCCCAGAACAAATACTCTGGGATGGAGAGTGCCGGGGTGGGTTTCCATAATCAACTCTAGCGAGCTGCCTTTAGAGTGCAAACAGCAGGTATCAAACAGTTTAGGGTCCATTTGTTGTGCTGAGTGCTTTCCACAAAAGGTTGCATGAGACACTCTGACCTTGTCAGGGGGGTTAGACTGAGATTTCTCCTCAATCCCATTTAGACTGCAAAGGAGAGTGGCAGAGATTTGACATATCTCTCACTGATTTCTTCCTGAATTATGTATCTTTACGTTGCCACCTGATATCACAGAAACCACTACATACCTGTTTTCTAACATCATATCATTCTATGAATGATAGTTTTGAAAGGGTGGGTTGCTCTGTATTAAATCAATTTTATGACAAGTTTTTGTAACGTGTGTTAAAACATTTCAGCATCAACTAAAGCACAAGCACGGACACAACTCCTCCACATGTCTGATCTGCTGTGTGCATCCCTGACACATAACATATGGCTGTTACAGCAACATGACCAAATCATTATGTTCATGCCATTCAGGTGCTAATGTAAACATCTGAAGGGCAAACGTGGTTTCATCTCAGGAGATGAACACAGGCATCAGAGGACGACTGGAAAGTTCAATTACACAAACAACCACAATTTTGGGGTTGTCATGCGATGTGATGGAGCCAACATGACTTCAATGCGCCGTGTCAACCGTGTGAGCTGAGGACGCATTAAAGGCCATGAAAATGATTGATTGTATGATTTTAGGGAGAAAATGTCTTCTCACAAGATTTCCTCCCTTTTCACAATCCCTCAAAGAAGCTATAATCTCCCTGTTTAACGTTTTCATATCTAATGCTACAATCTTCAACAGCAAATGCAAAGGACGTATATCACACTTGGCATATGCTGTATGTTTAATCTCGATTATTAACACAGCCCTGCACCCAGATAACCGCTGATGGCTGATGACATTTTTAAAGGCAGGAATAAAAGCCACCTATTGTATTAATGTTTTTTCCTCACCTGGATGCCATGAGAGCGAGCAGGTTTTACAGTAGCAAATCTCAGGAGGCACAGAGGCAGTTACTGGAATGGAACGGTGAAGCCCAGCCAGAAGGCAACAGCATCTGCTCTCTCTGGAGACTGTCATCAGCAGTTTGGCCTAAAAGAATGGCTACTTATGTTGAAATGTCTATGTGCTGGCTTTATTTTTTTCCGCCTGACACTGCAATACCACAGTTCTCTTTGTTAATTTGAAAAATTTCACAATGTGCATGCAATGACATTTGACTTAATGGTGGGATCAAATAGTGTAGCTCTCAGGAAATGTCAATCGGACTCAGGAAATAATGGAGGAAAAAAGACATTTCCGGCTTTTAATTATGAGCTTTAAAAAAAAAAAAAAAAAACTGAGCTAGGCATGCGTTACGTTTGCAAACTAGCAGATTTTTATTCTGCTTTTCACCTGAGTTTTCTCATATCACACTGCAGGCGTGGAAAGGTTTGTGTCTGGGAAGTTAATGAGTTGTTTCGCCTGAGAGAAATATGCCTCACTCTTATCCACAACAAAGATATAATGGAAAAGATTAATATCCTTAAAAGAATCTATTAAATGTTAAGATCAACTGATGTAAAAGGTGAGACACTCAATTTCCATTAAACATGAGGAGCTCAGCGAATTGAAAAACACACCACTCAAGACTTCAGTTATTTTAATAGCAGTTTGGGCTGATTCTACCCACTAAGACATTAATACTCTACTGAATAAGATTCAAAGGCCAGATCCTCACACTGCCTTCTATAAAGATAATCTTATTTCTTACTTGGCTGAACTTGAGAGTTGGCTCAGGCAGATAAAGTAGACACCAACCGCTTCCCATTGACCTTTCCAGAAAGGAGCAGAGAATGCTTCAGAAAACAAAAACACTCAATGAAAATGCAAATGAATCGGTTGAAAGGCAGCCCTCACTATTCCACTGTAAGTTATTTACTGGCAGTGATTTATTGATCTCAGTGAAAGGATATTCCAGTTGTTAAACCGAGAGCGAGGTTCTTCTACTGTTCTTTGAAACTGTTTTCACACCACTTTTCGCGTCACAGCTGTTTGCAGTTTGCACACCCTCCATTCACGGCACGCGTGAATGGACGTTGCATGTGAGGATTTTTATGAGATTATAGCAGGAATGCCTGTAGAAATATATGACTTTTATCTACAAGAACCCCCCCCCTCTTACTCCTCCTTTATAGTTCAAAAGGCATTGTGTGGTGATGCATAACATGATCTACAGTACGACACATTCTCTATGTCTAATAGAAATCGGCCTCCTGGGAATGGTGTCATTGTAATCAACAGCAATATCATCTTAAAATGTCACATGTTTTTTTAGGGCAGCTAAACCTTTAGTGATCCCTGTTATGACAAGAGTAGGCACAGCTGAGGGGGAAGCTAAATCGAATCCTGCTCCATAGTTCTTCCCGAGACATCTCCTGCTCTCCCACCCCAAGCAAAACACAACGATTTATTGACATTTTCACTCTGCTTAGCCACCCTCGGCATAAAGTAGCAACCAACACCTTATCTTATGGGCATGCCATTTGGAAAGGAAATTTGACATGGAATCAGACAGGCGTTAAGAGTAAACCCATATTGCTCCCATTATTTGTAAAATACACGCCTTTATGTTGTCTTTCTGCAGATGTAGGAAGAAGCGCGACGCTTTGGATGTGTCCCTGAGAATCTCATCACTGTATGTATATATGTAACATTCAGGCCAAAAGCCTGTGGGAGCTTATGGGATGTCTGCTTCCTGGCCATATCTGTACCGACCGTTTTAGATTTTCGGAGACAAGTCATGTGAACATTCTTACAAAAATCGTCCTCTTTTCAGGGTTACTTTTCAGAGAGCAGCCGTCAGAACGTTTCAGGGAGGAGCCCATTGAACCAGCAGTGCATGAACCTTCTTCAGACAGAAGCTGGTGGTCTGCAGGTCAGGACAAAAATCTTTTTGATTGGCTTGTTGCATTGCAAAGATGATAGATATACATTCAGGGGTTTTTTGCTTTTTTTTTTAATCGGAAGGATTTTACAATAAAGTTTGTGATTTCTTATGAGCTAAGTGATTCACGAGTCGTTGAAAGTTACATGTGAAAAAACACATTTTTAGACATGAATGTAAAGGGGCGCCAGGAAAGCACACTCGACCTTAACACAGTTCAACGCACTTTAATATTTGCAAAGGCAGAATCAGGTTTTTTTTTAGTTTACTCATGCTGCTGCTGCTGTAGAAAGTGGAAAGCATTTATCTGTGTAGAAATATTTTAGCTCCAACAAAGCAAGCAAATGTAGAAGCAATTCGGTATTTATTGCATGAATTTACGTGGCCATTTTCTTACTAAAGCCAAAGAATAAGCCTGTTCATATTCTATGTTTTTGTTATTATGAACAAATTCATGTAAAGACCCAAAACCTACAATTGATTGACCCTTCTAACATGTATTGCCTGTGTAGCCTAATATAGCTTATTCCTCTCTGTGATAGATTATAGATAGATTATTGTCCAAAAACTAGGCTATTAGAAAAAAACATATGAGCCACACTGAATGCACTGAATGCATCCATGAACATAGGCAATGTAGTATATTTAAGTCAATCCCACATGAACCATCCTGCTGCTGAAAAACTCACTAGAACATCAAATACTAAGAATTGTCCTCAACAAACAAGTCACATTTGCTAAAAACTAGAGCGCCCAGCCATTGTAGGAGATTAATAAGCCTTTTCAAAATAAATTAAAAGTACAATAGTTTTTAAAGATTCATATCTTCAGTAGGAGCCAATGGACTGCGATGTGCCAGGGAAGTCAGAAGGTGCTGAGAAACACACGAACACATTGTTGGTTTTCGTCTTTCATGGGATTTGCTTGTAATAAGAAAAAACCTTTAACGACCAGGAAAATGGATTCAAACATTTCTTAAGATTCCCATGAAATGGAAGATCGCTAATTTAAGGTGGAAAATAACAATGCCTGGAAGTATATAACCGAACATAAGCTCTGTGAATTCCAGTATGATGTGGCCGCATTAAGCTCACAACATTCATAATGTCCAAAAATAAATATTTAATTGATTTAATAAAAGGCTTATTATTTCTGAACAAGCAGCAAAGAACCTCTTGACTGCGCTTCACTGGGCTCCAACCCCTTTCCAGGTTTTGACAGAGTGATTTGTTTTCAGTGGCTTTATTTTCTGCTTAACTGTGTCCAGCTTTATTAGAGGTCTTAACAGTGTTTACCCAGCCATAAGTGAGCCATTCATAAAGGTTAACGGTTGTTGCGCATTAGGGATGGACGGACTGAACCTAAAATTATCAATACTACTGGTACTAAGTCTTGATTTGCAGGTCAGCCCCAGCTTCAGTAGGATCAATGGCGAAAGAAACTCCCCCCCCAAAAAACTCTTTAAATACATTAATACTCTCACTCTGCTTGTCTGCTGCTGTTGAATGCAGCAATTGCCTGTTAATTCAATAATTAAAACAATCAATATGTGCTATTCACTGTTAAAAACTCTATTGTGCTTGACTGTGTTTAAGTTTAAAAATGCTCTGCTGAAAACGTATTGCCTTCGCCTCATAAATCAGGACTCTAGGCTTTCCTACGTGATGGTATATTAGCTGCTCTCTTTTCATAATAAAAAGAATTGATATTAGTAATACCAATAATACCCTCTGGTATTATGTGTTGTCAGATTAAAGCTGAATTTTGTGATATCACTCACCCCTATTCCCCATATTTCAGTTTGAGTGTACACTTTCTCAGTGCTCTGGATAATCGCCTGTGTGTGTCACAGGAATAAAGATCAATGATTTTATTGATTTCGAGGCTCCGTGTTTCAGATACATGGCCTACATATTTCTGAACAAACTCTCTGTGAAAAAGATGACTCGAATAAAGTTCGGTCCTAGTGTGTCAAAGCGCAGTGTCAACATGGGAAAAACTCTAGGAACAATTAACGACTGCCCCATCTTCAGAAACGATTGTTCTGCTCAGAACAACTCAGCAATTTATAGTATTTGGCTTCCTCCTATATGTCCCAAATCCCCTCTGCACAGAGTTGATTCTGCCAAAGCCTCAGGCATTAATGCTGTGTTGTAGTGTTCCTACATCTCAAGCAGTTTCTTGCTGCTCCTCTCACTCTGGGTATTCTTCACTCCTTCCTGAACTGGGAATGCACCCTGTCTTCCTGAGCAAGCATCAAAATAAAATGTGAAGTCTTTATGTCGTAGAGATGGCAGTGTGAGCTGCAGGCCTTGGGCATGTTCTGCATGCCAGTGATAAAAAATCCAGACACAATGCAAAAGTAGTGAAGGTGGCGGAGAAGCGGGGAGGATGGGGCTGTTTCCCGCACATACAGATCGGCGCTGATTTACACCAAACAACAGAACTCGCCTCCCCTTCTTCACTACGATCACCATTACCTCTCCATCATAGACTGAAGAACTCCCAGGTGAAGATTACCTTCAGCTGAATGGACATTATTATTTCTCAACACAATCCGCTTTCAATTTTCTTTTCTGCTCAGCTTGTGAAAACATGTTCTTTCCTAATCTTCTTTTATGCACCTTCCTCTAACAACACCAAGGTAAGCTAAGGACTGAGGTTTTACTTCTCTCCCTCCTCACGTGCTTGTATCTGGTAATAGAACATCCTGACTTTCTTGTTAAGTTTCCTGGAATAACTTTGAGGCGCTTGAAAGAGATTAAGCCTGTTCTTAGTTCTCTTTATGTAGGGCAGAATAGAAACTAACAACTGAAAAAAAAAAAAAAGGACAGGAATAAAAGGAAATGTTGCCTCAGGAGAGAAAAACAGAAATCCATTCTAAATGTAAATAATTATTAATCATGCGGTCACAGCAACGTGAGTGGTGCCAGTTTCCCTGATTTGCATTTGTCAGAAGCATATGATCAGGTGGAGTCCCACCATGCCATCTAATCCAGAGGCAGTCTGGCTTTAAGACATGTGATACAGTCTTTACACTCAGCCAGGCTGTACGGGAACATTTGTTTCTTTGTGCTCGCTGAGGGGGACTCAGCTAGAGCTGCTGCTCGGAGGCTGCTTCTCACTGGAAGGATGCAGACGGTGAAAGAAGAGATTCCACTACAGTTAATTAAGGAGCACTCCGCACGTGCCTATAAATGCGAAGGGGCAAATGAATTCAGTGTCAGTGGGAGCAGCTCCTCAAGGGGAAGCAGTGATATTTCAAAGGTGGAATTGAAAGAGCTGTAAATCTATTTCCTGACTCCGGCTTGACGGTCATTTCTGTATCACTGGACTGTTGCTATCAAAGTGTGGAGCAGGGAGGCAGAGTCAGTGGAGTTCCCTCCTCGAGCTAAATTCAGAGTTATTGGATGGGATCAACATGAGCAGCATTATGGATGGATTTATGTCATTCTGTTGAGATATTTATATACTCTTTGTTGGGTTGCTCAGGTAAGATTTTCCTCTTTCTACTGTGGGCAAAAATAAATCATGTCATTGTCAAGAGATTTAGCTGTTTGCATAAAACTGACTGAAATCATACGTTTACCATGAATATCAGTTTGGATTGAAATGCCAATTGTGAAATTTGCACACATAATTGTCCTCATAATGTTGAGATAAACAAGATGCATTTTTCTTTTATTCCATGATGTGATTTCATATTGATTATTGCAATTTTATTTAAGATGTTCATTTTTGTGCTATTCAGCTGTTTATTTCATCTGAACTATTTTATTGCTACTAATGAACATGTGAAAGGACCGAAAAGTATTCTGCACTCTATATATGAGTAGAATCTGGATAATACACTTCATTTATAACCTTAGTGGTACTAATTGATGCAGTAAACATTTTTTCCTTCCTAAGGTTTGATAAAAGTTTTCATGCACTTGAAAATTCATGTTAAACTCATGTCGCAGAGAATTAAATCCAAATAGATCTAATTAATGTTGCAAATAGGCAAAGATATGAATTGATGCATTTGAAAAGATTATTAATAATCAATGCTTTTTGGCAGTTTGCAGCTGTGAATAATACTGTTTTGAAACAATTTCAGGGCTGAAACATTTTGTATTTTCTTCTTCATAGATTTCCTTCACAGCCACCCTTCTCCTATGACCAGAAGCATTCCTCGCTGTTTTTTTTTTTCTCTTATCTAAACAGCATGGTGAAACATTACAAGGCTTTTGATTCCTATTACTGCTGTGTCACTGTCACATTATTCTGACAGATACAGAAAAGCCTCGGCAGCCAGCTGCTTGCAAAATCTTATCTTTCTTTAAGTTTGATTTTGGTTTTGAGGCAGGAGCACAGCTCAGGAGTTGAAGGGAGTCAGCCTGTCAGGGGAAATCTCTGCTGCATGGGAAAAACTCCCCAGGGATCACTCCACATTTGCAGCGTTGTGGCTCAGGGACAAGACAGGGCAAACTAGGAAGACGAAACAGTGAAGAACTCATACTTATATAATCATGCTAATGATAAATTCCGATGACTAAAAGACTTCACCGAGGAAGCCAATTATAGACCAAAATCTTGAAATTTCATTGCTATTTATATATTTATTTTGCTCATGACTCCGGAAGTGTGACTGACTCGTGTGTATTTTGAGGGGGGGGGGGTTTGAGGTCATAGGTTGAGAACATGATGTATTTTTTGACTCCACCTCTGCCGGTCCACAGCAGATGTGTCCTGTCATGTCCTGGCTGCTCTGCCTGTGCCTCTGGGTCAGCGTGACTGCCATTCAGCTGTGTCAGGCCACTTTCTACGACACCATCCAACAGCATCATGGGACGAGGCCTGGGCGAACCACCATCCACATGATCGGTGAGTTCCTTCTTTCATAACAGCATCCGAGTGATAAGCAAATGTTTTCTTTAGGTGCCGTCTGTTCGGTCGCTGCCATCACCTCTTGAGCACTGTTACTGTAACATGCTGGGTTTGGTTGCTCATGTGTTTAATTAGATTGTCACAAGCTTGGAGAAAATAGCACTTTATTTTTGCTCTGTTTTTATATTTCCATCTTGATTTTCTTACAGTAAGTCGCTCATATATTAGCTTGGACTAACAACCAATTATTTAGCAAACACATTGTACAACAGTGGCTGTTTTTCATTAAGATTTGGCCTTGATAGCATGAGAATTTCTGTACTGAAGATCATAAAGACAGACGAATGAATGCCTTTGCACTTTTCTTCTTGAGCTATTACAGTTGATATTCATGCTACACTGCTCTTTCTCAATTTGATCTGTGAGATTGTGGTCCCTGTGAAATTGCACTGCATAGAATATGACCGTAACATTGCGGTCGAACTTTTGTTTTCGGCAGGCGGATGTGAGCCATGGTTATGGTAAATAATTATGATCTCAGGATTCAACAGAGGAGAGGAAGTTGAATGCTGTCAGAACTTCAAAGGGAGAAGTAGCTGCATGAGCGTGCAGGTCCTTGGTGTCTGTTATTTCCTCTATGCGCCAGTGCACCTCAAGCATATCAGCAAGGGGTCTTTTCAATACTCTCAATATTGTGAGTCAGAAGACTTCCTGTTCCAACACCTTCATTTCATTACTCATGTCTGCACATGTGTATTGGAGGAGAAAAAAAATGTTAAAGAAAAGAAAAAAAAAAGGCACTCACAAATAGGATGTCTTCTAGAAAGTGGTCTTGTGTCAACAAAAGGGAAATGGAATTAATATTTCAAATGTGCATTCAGGTACCTTTTTTTGGAGAAAACAAGTTCAAAGTGGACAATTCGAGTCCTCCAGGACCCCTCTGCCACTAAAAGTGTAAATGCCATGTCATTCCATTTACCATAGTATGGCTAGTCCTCAGTCCTGGATAAATGAGATGCCAGTTTTATGAGAGGAGGATGGGATGCCTGTCTGGATTGATTCTGACACTGGGACATTTGTTCTGTGCTGTGTGTTGTGTGCCTGTTGGATTGGTCGGAGGATTGGGGTTGACGGGTCATGAATTGGTAGCAAGAAGGCCATTGGTTGCAGACCACTGGGCCAATCATTAAAGGCAGCGAAATGCCACGAGTTCACGGTGACTGGTATTACCAGAGGAAATCGAGATTACAGAGGGCGGGAGATCGGTTGTGTCCTTGCCAATAGAAATTTAGATCTATGGGAGGATGTTGTTTAGAAAACCAAGTCAATCACTTGGAGTGACTTTGGCAACAGATAAATTGTGATCTGATCTTCATATCCTTTCAACGCACGCAAACTCTAGATAAATTGTTGGTTGTGAATAAAAACACCTGTGGTGTGAAAAGGCATATGAGACAGGAAGATTACAAGTTATTATTATCAGCAGCATTGTGTTGCTCACTCCCAAGTCTGTGCTCAGTAATAATTTCTTTTGACAGCGAATAAGAAACTGTTCCGCTCGCGCACCAAGATATTGGCAGCCTTATTGCAAAGAATGTGTGTCCAGAAGCCCATTAGCTGGATGACCCTTGAGTAGGTGCTTGTGTGTGCTCAGTGATTCGGACAAGGAAGTCTGCTTTCCAGCCTACAGTTCTACTTACAGATTGCTGCCTGCCACTCTCTCTCAGATACGCTTAGGGCTGTTCTCTGCCTTCCTGGTACAGGCAGTGTTGCTCTCTGCGGTATGATTCATAAGGTGCTGTATTTATTTGGTGCAAAGAGCGTGAACTGTGCACAAAACAGAACAGATTGTGTTTGTCGTGCATCCGTAATGTGCCGGGCAGAGATGTTGCTTTTGGGGTCATGCGTTTCTTGACCCCTGAACATGTCTAGAGGAAACAGCAGAAAATTTTTTCTTGTCTGAAACATGGACTTGCTAAACCAACTTGCATCGATTTTAAAACTTAATCCAACTAACAAAACATTGAAAATATGCTTTGCAGGTGTGGAAAAATTACGCTTTTTCAGAGGTAACATCTCAGCACCTGTATGATGTCTGGTAAAGACAGGAATACATGCTCGCTGCAGAGAGAACAAAGGTGCATCGAATATGTTGAGCAGCAGTCTATTTCCAGTGGAAGAAATAGTGCCATTGGTGGTGCAGTGCATCATCTGGAGGCGTTAGTAGAGAGTACGACAAAGTGTAGATAGTGGCTGCCTGAGGTGGCCTTGCTCCCTCGAACTCACTCCCACCAACAGTCAGCTTTGCAGGGTCAAACTGTTCATAACTAAAAGGTCTTCGATTCTCGACACTGTGTGGATAATCTCTTACCTTGTGGTCGCTTTAAAATGTGTAGCTGCAAGTGAACGTGCATAACGAGATAAGATATGCAGAGCAGCAGAGCTGAGGATACAAGCAGAAGTAACTCACTTGTAAGTATCCACTGTATATTATAATTTATTCAGTCTTAAGTCATAAATACTTTACTCTGTGTGATATCCATTCCACTGTCTTCCTCTCCCCTCGCACTGTTACCTAGTATGATAGTCTTCTAAAGCAGATGGAGCTTCCCTCACCTCCTCAGTTCTAAGATGTTCCTTTTCAACACGGATGTACTTTCAATGTTAAGCAATTCTAATATCAATTTTCCTCTAATATATGGAGCACGTCTATAGTTTCAGTTCTTTCCAGAGTGAAAACACCATTAAAATCCCTCTTATGTCCCTTTCAGGAGCTTTAGTGAGGAGTAGAGGATCAGGGCTTTTTTTTCTCTCTCTGTGCACTCCAACAAAAGAAACCACTCGCTGTACAGCTCACAATGAAACAAACATGAAAAATGGATTTTCGGCTGTCACAAACAAAGGTTGTATCCTCTATGCACTGTTTTAGACACTGACAATTTAATAGCCTTATATAATGCATCCTGGAGGCACATTATTTTGACATGCATCTTCCTCCTCCCCTCCCCTAGACCTCCTCTCAACCATGCTCTCGCTAGTGTCATCGCTGCTCCGCTGCAGTGCCAATGGGAAGTGGCGTGCAGCCTCAGCCCGAGGCCTCTCCACATCTGGAGCTCAGCAAACCCACTTTGTCCTGATGTTGTTATACATGCCACTGTGACGCCGAAGCACCTCTGACCACTCTGTAAAACACCAGAAACTTCCTCTATAGCCTTCAGAGTGGGCCGGTTTGTTTTATTGGCTCTCCTAGCTCTGAGAGGTGAAGCTTGCTCAGCCGGTGTATATTACCAGAAATAAACTATCGGAGTCATTTCCGTGGTTACCCCTAAAAGAAAAATATATTCTTAAGTAAATGAATCTATGGACAATCACTGCCCTAATTATTACTGTATGCTCACAGCTACAAATAGGTTTTACATATTTCAATATATTCCATTTATTTCCTCTTCCAGGCTATGAATTATTCATAAGAGAGAGTTCCTCTAAGCTTGTGGATATTTGTTTAAACAGCATGTTTAATTGAAGTCTTGCAGCCAATTCTGCGCAGGGGCTATGGTTTGTGGTCACAACGCTTATATGCAAAATGAATTTCTGTGGCCCACAGCTTAATTAATTAGCCAGCTCTCTCTCTCAAGACTACACCAGCTGTTTTGTCTTAGCCAGAATCCCCGAGCATTAATAAAAAGGGTGTTAACGGCAAACCAAGTTCACAGCTCAATACATATCTCAATGTTGAGCCACAAATTGAAATAACATTACTTTTAAACTTTTCAGAACACACTACTATAACAATCATATCCTTCTCCCAAACACACATTTTTGTTCCTTTTCCAATCATATGGATGCCAAAAAAAACTATTTTCAGGATGATATTAATGTAACCTATAATATATATCCTTTTACATATGCTAAGCTATGTTACACATAGTCTATTGTAACCACTCAATGACCGGCATGTACCAAACACAAATTAGTTGGCACTATAATAAAAAATCGGTTGTTGTCTGGCCATTGCAACATGGCTGTGCACACGACAAGCAGCAGTCCACTATTTTGCTGTCAAGAAAATTACCTCTGAGCTACCACAAAAATAATCCTCACCATCACGCACGCCTTCATTTTTAGATTTACTGTCATGAAAGCCTAACAATATTTGAGTCCTGTCGCCATCATGTTACTGTGACAAATGACAAATAACATAAAAGAACCCTTTTCATTCTTGTGTCTGCGTTCATTCATAGTATCAGTTACCAGGGGCCAAACAAGAAAATGACCTGCTACCTACAGAGATTGAAAAACATTCTTAGTTTTAATTTTGCATGCCAACATTTGCCGTTTAACACTTAGCACAAAGTGCACCTGAGGCTTTCATTACATCCATCCAGTAGCTTTTCCTGTTAATCGCACATTTCAACATTCTTACACCAGGAAATTGTTCAAACAAATACTTGAATAGCAGTGACTTGAGGGCTTAAATGAATAAAATGAATTAGACTGGTGATGTATCGACATCAGATCTCTAAAGAGCTGAGGTGTACGTCCAAGGGTTAAAAAATGTCGAGAGCAGTTCATGAACTGGACAAAGAAAAGAGTTCAACACAGTCGACAACTGACACACTACCAAATTTTTATGGGCGGGACTCTATGCAATGCAATTCGCGAGATGTAAATTTTAAGTAGGGTGTATTATGCTTTGGATCACATGATGAAGTGAAACAATTTGTGCACTAAACCAAATGTCCTGGACTAAACAGCTCATTAGGCATATATGCCCTGTTCCAACCTAAATTAATAAGTATATTTATGTTAGAGAACTGCTGCCATGAATTGCAGCTCCTGGGCAAATGTTTTGCAAAAAAAAAAAAAAAAAAAAAAAAAAAATGAACATGACAGCACATAAAGGAGGCTTGTAGTTAAGAGTTGTTTGCTGTTTAATAACCACTGAGAATAGTGGGACACATTTTGCCTGAGAATGGCATTATTAGTTGATCGTTTTAAACCACTTTGCCTCCGTTGTGTATAAGAAGCAGAGCATCCTCTTGGGGTCATTAGCAAGATTTTAAGCTCGTTTTGTTTTGTAGTTTGCAGCAGTTTTCTAAATATGTTGTTGTGACAGCTGACATAGCTGAAGGATAGTTGAGTCTGAAACCCCGAATCCTGATAAAAACGCTCAGTTTGCTTTAATCCAGAAATATCCCAAAACAAAGCTCAGCTATTACAGACACTATTCTTTTTGTTGTGTGCAAACAGCAAAACCAAATAAGTGCGTTTTTTTTTTTTTTTTTTTTTGCTAATATTAAACAATGTTCTGGAAAGTTTCTGAGCTTGCTGAACATTTAGCAGGAAGCGAATTAGTGGCTTCTTAAAAGAGTTTATGGATTACATTAATGTTTCATACTAATTAATGTGCGACGATGAACTTAGGTGTAATCAGTGTTAAACTTTCATTACCGTGAATTATGCATCTGCATTAGCAGGTTTAGAAACGAGGGGCAGAACAGGGCACAGATTTAAAGCAAAAAAATGTGTTAGGGCTCACGTTTAAAACCCTGGTTCAAACTGCACATTATTAATAGTCACACTGTTTATTCTTTGTAATAAATGAACTTTAAATATTCTTGTGTCAAATAAGGTCAGTATGTAGCTGCTATTTGTAACTCAGAACAGCTCATAGCCATAGACAGATTATGAGACGATGAAGACAGACGTGTGAAAGACCTTCCTCCTGCAAGACACACACACTTCTTCCCTCGATTATTTCATCTTGTGTCGCTCTCTGGTTCGTCTTGTGTCCTTTTTCTGGTCATCTTACATTTATTTTTTAGTTTATTTGTTTAGTCATTCTTGGTCTCTTGTGCATTTCTTTTGTCATTTTGGATCTATTTGTGGTCATTTTGCTTTTTTTTTTTCATCTCTTTGTGACCGTTAGGCGAGTTCTGCCTACTACCTATCACCTTCTGACTCTGGCTGGGGGGCAACAGGGTAGACGCCCCCGGCCTCCCCTCAGGCTCTGCCCCTGAATTGGCAGTGATAAGAAAGTGAACACCACTTATCTGCAGCACCATAACTGGACTCTGTGCATTTTTAGCCTTGGGTTGCTCTATTTGGAGTCCCTCTCTTAAACCCACTGACTTACAGGATAACAGACTACAGTAAACGTCGAGCCAGACACAGTGACAGCACTTCAAATTTCTCTTGATTAATAACATAGGGGAAAAAAATCAATCCAACCTTTTATCTTTTGTTCCCATGCCAGAGAATCAAAACAAGCCCTCACAATGGAAAGGATCCCACCATCACCACACTTCACAGTAATTGCTGATGCCAGCGGCTGCACAAGCCTGTGTGGGTTCATGTGTGAGCGCTGTTCCTCTTTAATTCAACATTTTTCCCATAAAACAAAAAAACTACTGTTAAACTAATGATAGCTTTGTGTCCCCACTGTTTCTAAATATTATTTCAGAGAGTTCAGCCCTTCTCATGTAATGTGTACTGAGGATTGATATGCTCCCTGCCAAGGTAAAAAGCCTATCCTGCTGCTTAGTTTTGCTGTTAACCAACATTAAATGGAGGTGTGGGCAAATAACAAGTTTGTCACAGGGTGCTTTTGTCTTTCTCTGCCCTTTTTTTTTTTTGTGTGGTGATTTTTCAAGGTGTGGCAGCCCTCAGGCTTTCCCTGCTCTTTGGACGACAAGCAGGGTTTTTGTCACTTCACTGGTGGCCATTTGTGGAAAGAATTCAGATGTAATTTTGAAGATTTGGTGACCCAGTTGTGAGACACATTGTTTGTTTGAATCTTGCTAAAAGTGGGTCTGTAGATTCTGAATGATTTCGTGTGAAGAAAAACATTGCATTGCTACGTATTTCTATTAATCCAACCTCTTTATTTGTGGTGTGGAAAAAGGAAGCTCGTATGCATTTTTGATTTTCTCAATGAAAGACATAGGGAACTCTGCTTAAGAGATCATTTCATATGGCATCGCCTTTTGTGGTTCCACAAGCCTATTTTAAATGCTTGGCAGGAATATGAAATTCATTATCATTACTTAGACCTCATTAAATTGAAAAGAAGCATCTCAACTTACTAATTGGTTCCAAGGGGGAGGGTAGTATGAGAAATAAGCAAAGTAATTAATACTGGGTTTATCAGGCTCGATTGCAGATTCCATGTTTTTTCCTGCTCTAATATCTCCTCGGTGTTCCATAAGTCTTCTGGCATATTTACACTACCGATCCAATTACCTTTCCTGGAGAGACTGGAGTGTGCATGTGTGAAAATGGGGGACAAAAAGTGGGAAAATACATTTTTGTCAAATATGAACAACATGATGGAAGGATTGACTGAAACATCTCCTGCCTCACGAGATGAAATTGAATGTTACAATAAAAAAGCTGTGCTTTTTTTTTTTTATAGCTGCCTATTATGATCCTCTAATTCAACGAGGCAGGCAAATAAACAACAGTCATACCCAACGTTTAATTCATACATGTAACGTAGGTGCTGAAAACATTTCTCTGTACACCAACACATGTTCTATACCTTCCTTGATTGAAGTGAGACGTGATCAAAATGCTCATCATGTGACACAATATGCCTTACTGTATCATACTGAATTAGTAAAGAACCATCCACGCCAGTTTCATCCTGCAGGTGTTGCATAATCACCACCACTGCTCCTTCAGAGTACATGTCATACAGCATGCAAGGGTCATTTAGCCTTTGTATAATGCATTATTACACAGTTTACATGTTGCAGGCACACTGTAGAGATTATCAGGTCGGCAGTGTGAGGGCCGGCAGTCACATCAGACACGAGCAGCTGTTCTCTAAAGGCTCTCTGACTTGACTCTATCTCTGTTTCTTTTTCTTCTCCCTGAATATGACTCTGACTCTCATCAGAGCAGGCGATCTAAAAATATGAAATACCAGTTCTGGACATTTGCCATTTGGGGAAAAAGGAGGCAGAATGAAGGACAGGAACAGCTTGACATTTAAAAGTGAATGACATGTCACTGACAGAAGACATATTTTTACATTGTAATTTTTGCCCATTTTCAAAAAACTCTGCCAGAAGAGGATAACATAGACAGGGTGCCTTTGTTTATATGAGTTGAAAGCTGCTGTGTGATTGCTGTTGTACAGTACGTCGCTGTCATGCTCAACAAGCCACACATCTCCACCATAAAAACCTAATAACCGCTGTTGTTTTTCATGTGCAGTCCTATTTGCTGAGAGCCAGAATAGCATTTAATGCCCTTGATCAGGACCAGTCTTGCGGTGTCCTGGGCCTGTGTTGTGTGTGACAACAGAGACGACAGGCTTTGAGGCTCACATGCAAATGCAAAACCCATTCCCTACTACTCGCTACTTCCTCTGTTCCACGCAGTTTTCATGCATCTCAAAACAACACCAGCTCTGCTTTGTGAGGAGTCATTTTGCATTTCAATAAAGTATCACCCATCTTTGGCCCACTGCACAGGACCAATCTTTCGGCCTCCTTGTGTGACACGCTGTCAAAACCGCCAGCCATATTTCATGAATTTCTATGCTTTTGTTTGTCATGGACAGTGCTTTTTCTGAGTAGCAATTGGTAGGTTTCCTTGCTTGCAAATTGTTTTGATTCCTCTCTCCTGGCAAGCACGTGCTCTCACAAGCGTAAACTCGGAACACACACGTGCATTAAAAGCAGGTTTGTTAAGAAAAAGGCATCCTCATGTGTTGACAGCTTTCGTATCTGACGAACGCTGTTAATTCTCAAAGCATTTTTTCAATTCCCAAGTTTGCTGGAGTGTTTTTCAATCATTTACGCCAACATACAAGCCCTCAGCATCTTCTTTCTCACAGTTTATCGAGCAACGTGTCTTTCACTTTCACCCCGGCATTTATGCCGAGAATTCCAACAGTACCGCAGGTATTTTGGATGTTTTCACTGAAGGCAGAGAAAACAAAATAGTCACTCAATTTGACACCATGCAGTCACATGTTTTGTGCCTCTCACTGTCTTCCATCTGCATTAATTTGACATTCTCTAATCTGCCACTCCCATTTCCTGTCAGCGACAGAACTGCTGTAGTCTGCTGGCTTGGATGTCTGCAGAGAGCATGCAGAGAGAAGTGGAGCCTATTATGGGTCACCTTGGATGCATTTCCCATTAAAAGGTGACAGGCATGCTGCTCTAAAACACGGACTGCTGTGGTTTGGAGATCAGGCCCTGCTGTCTCTTGTAAATTACTTTTAAGCTACAAAATAATTAACCACGGGTAATATGGACTCCGAGTTGGCAGAGACTTGCATGCGACATGGATTCTGAACTTGTGGGAGTTTATCCAGTTGTCACACGGTTATCAAGATATATCGTCACACGGCACTTAAGTGCGTGTGTGAGCGTGCCGCTGGCTGCCAATCACTGGAATCCAGAGCCCCAGGAGAGAGACAGGTTACCTGCTAAATTGAGTCCCTTAGGCTTTTCCAGTTGGTTTGTATATGGAGTGTAACAGTGACTACTCTCACTGCCATCCTTCCAGTCATATGCTGTATTCATCAAACTCGCAAACCATATTTCACTTGGATTACTAGGTTTGATAGATTGATTTGATGGAGTCTGTGTTCAGCATCCCTCCATAAATTGTATATATAGTATTGTTTCATGTACACACTATGTCGAGCTCCTGGGACCAATGGCAGAAGAGTGTTGCCATTCAGACAGTATGCTTGCTATCAGTGTCTCCAGAGACAACCACACAGTCTGGGGTCATTACAGTAGACAGCGAGTCATTGCATACTTATTGCGTACTGACATTTCTATTGAGATAGACTGACCATTTTCCTCTGCGCAATAGCTGTTTCATCATGTCTGAAGAACAATTTACTGGTCCCATATGAACTCTGCTCACATTCATTAGGCAGGCAGAACCGCAGATCCGCAGAAATTCAGAATCGGCACTGCGCCTTCATGTCACGCGCAATTTGACAGTATTCGCCTTCATCCAGGCTTGCTGTCCATAACTCATGGATTTTGATGCAGTGTTGCTGGTTTCCAGCATGACTCATTGTGCCATAGACCGTCAGCTCAACGGCACTCACTCTCCATCGAGCAGCTGAGACAACGCTCATGCCAGGTGTTGTCATTTGTGCAGATAATAGCATTACAGTTAAGTGCTCTGACAAATTTCCATGTGATAAACTTGAACAAAGCAGATCTCTCTGTGAGACGTTAGGTAGAGTGCCAGAGGGTTTGTTAGGTTTCAAAAAAGCCATTTTACTCTTGCTGTTAAATTTATTTTACAGTAAATGTCAATACGTTGTTACATCTTGATTTGCAGAAATAAAAGAACAGACAAAGAACAGAATAGAATTAAACAGAATAGAAGACTCAGGGAGGCCAAAAAAAAATGGGGCCAAGATGAGCTTTTTTCTCCATATTTTTTGGTGTGATATCAAATGTTATACTTATCTTGTCTTATCTTATACAAAGTAAAAGTTTTGGAAAACACTCAATGTTACTATACAACAGAAGGCAGCCAGTTCTTTAATGTGAGACCTTGCTTGTGTTTTTCTCAGTACAGTAAGGCAAGAGAGTCAGGGAGCATACTATAGCTTCAGATGATAAGAAAATCATGAGACAGGCCCAGCATACAATATATAATGACTGACATTAAAGTGTGTTATTTATTTCTGACCTTGAAAATAGCGGCTGTGAAAACAACCTCACCACAAGGTTTATTTCTGATATTTCTACTTTCACTTAAGGCTGAGTCAAACACTGGAGAAGTCAGAGTGTTAAAAAGGCAGTTCTGGCTATACATGGGTCATAAAAACCTTATATTCATAAAACAAGTGAATAAATCTGTCAGTGCAGTAAGATTTCATCATTTAAACCTGTTAATTCTAACCTTTTACTTCAAATGAACCTAAGTAAAGTAATTAGAGTAAATGTACTTAGTTACATTCCATCACTGTGAACATGTACAAACAACGGGACAAACTCCATCTGTTAATGAAGATCATGTCATGTAATAAAAATCACCTACAAAATGGACTGTGTGTTGGGAAGAAGTACTCAGACCTTTTATTTGAATAGAAGTAGAAATACCACTGTAAAAATAGCTGCATTCAAAATTTTACTGACGCATTATCTACTAAATCAGGTATAAAAAGTGAAAGTACTTATTATGCATGATGGCCTCTTTCATAATGTTTCATTTGTTGCAGTTGGTTGAGGTGGAGCTTAATCAAACACCTTATATACTGCTAAAAAAAACTTCTATCCACTGACTACTGCTGCCAGATAAATGTAGTAGAGTAAATGTTATAATATTTGAACATGAAGATAGACAGATAGACTTTATTGTCCCAAACTGGGAAATTCTTGGGTTGAGCAGCTACAGTTGAAACACAGCACGTATCACATTAAAAAACAGTGTAACAACATAACATGTAACACCATATAGTGCAAATTATGACAGGGAAGAGAACGAATAAAATCACGGACTCTGTAAGTAGTAGGCTGTGTGAACCCAAATGCACTGCAAACAGATTAGAAACTCCACGTAAACTACAACTTTGTGAGTCCTAAAAAGTTCAAGAAGATAAGATACGATTTTCCTTTATTTGTCCCACAATGGGGAAATTCACAATCAACTTCTAAGAAGAAGTATAAAATAGCATTGAATGCAAATATTCAAAGTTCAAGTATCTTTAAATTGTACTTTAAGTGGCACCATCAAGGCCATCTTAGTTTGGGTGGGGATTGAGGGACTGTTTTAACACTGCATTGTGGGAAACATAGACTCCAGAGGTTGGGGAATTTGAACCATATCAGGTACTCAAAGTCATAATATCGAACAGATTTTGACCTTTTTTTTTTTAAAAATCTGTCTGTTGTGAAACATCCAATTTTTAGGAAATGGAGCGCCCCTTTAATTACAGTACTTGAGTAAGTGCACTTCCATCATTATTTAAAAGTACACATTACAGAAAGCAAATTAACAGAGCAGTTATGTAGTTGTGTGTGTACTTTAATAACTGTTTCTTGAATGAAAATGCAATTGCAGGGAGGACTTTTTCCAATTAAAATGCTTATGATCATTTATAAACATGTGACATCTGTAGTCAACTCAACACAGAGGACAAGTTCAGATGATCCTGAGAACAGAACATTTGGACGGAGGGCGGCAACTAAACACATCAAACTGCTCATTGTTCTGAGGCAGGTTTTTTTCTGCTGCCAGAACAGACCATCAAAAGTACAGGAAATAAATCAACATAAAAAAGCAAACAACACCAGGAACAAATCATCCCAGAAAACATGACAGAATCCTCACCTCATATAGCACAGAGTTCTAACTTTTTTCAGCTCTTTCAGACCCAAAAATGAGCTGTGCCCTGTTGGGTTCAGGTTGTAGGTGGTCACCTCGTTTCCTGACAGCCTCCGAGTAATGAAGAGGCAGGAGCACGGAGCATGGCAGCAAAAACAGGGCAGTTCCAGTTGAGACCCTCTGTTTCTGTGCGACCTCTGACCCGACGAATGACAATTCCGGTGTGACCCTTGTTCCCTGTCAATCAATCTGCTGCTGGAGAGGCAACACAAGCACACAAACACACTCGCACCCTGAAGCCGTTTTGGAGGCTGACTTTGTGCATAGTCGCTGATAATGGGAGAAAATGGAAATACAGAAAACAATTATACCCTTGCATGACTCCAGCCTTCACCTGATGAGAGCGTTCATCTCCAGCCATGTTATTCTCCGTCTCCCTCTGAAATATTTATAATGCAAAGATGGGGTCTCGGAGCATGCAGCGTGTTGTAGTCGCAGGCTGAACTTGAAGAGCGCTCATCAGTGTTGCATAGCTTTTGTTTAAAGGGACCCAGTACACCTGCCAGCTGGAAATACCATGCTGATTTGCATTTTTATTTGATTTTAATGTATTCTTCTGAGGTGATGATTTCCAAATATAGAGTATCCCGATTCTTTGCTAGCAACAAGCAATGCAAGTTAATTCTGTTGAGTAGTGTGTTTTTAATAGATCAAAGAGGAAATCTGGGGCTGTCTTATGCAATTAAGGAGATGCATTAAGAAGAACAAACCCCTGTGGGCTGTTGTTTTCACATGATGCCCCACTGCTTCCACTGGTACATCACGATTAACGTTGTGCAGACATGCCCTTTTGTTGAGTGCATCAGACAGCAGGCAGCATTCTCCCAGACTGGCTACAAGATCTGGATATTTTTCAGTTAAACCAAAGGCTGTTGATGTTTTCTGAAAAACAGAGCCAGGAGTCATGATAACCCCAAGAAGCACAACACACTTGGCAAGAAGCTAGAAAAAGACGAGCAATTATTTCCTCCCCCTGTATTGGAATTTGGCTATTAATTTATTTTCTTAAAACTCACTTATCCAATCAACAACTTGACATCAGTTCGCTTTAATTGCTGCTTGTCATTTACCTCAGCATGAGCAGATTTACAATAAGGCGCTGCACATATACTTTATATCCACTCAGAAGAAGCACTGAATCCTGACGGAGTTGCAATCAGTTTTATCACAATCTAACTCTGACTTCTCCTGAGGTTTAAGCGCATAAGGAAAGATGATCATTTTTTTCCCCCTATAAAGCAATGTGGCAGAAAGGAGAGAATCAAGTGTGAGACGTGGCAACTGAGCTACTTCTATCCAGCAGGTCAAGTGGGGCTGTGTTGGTTAATCCCCTCTGGAGCTCACATGATGGCTCAATTATATCCAGGAATTGACACACAACTCTGTCTCTCTGTCCCTTTTGAATTTGAGCTACTTTCTGCCTATTTTTGACTGGTTTAAAATTGTGGGCTGAACACATATGTAAAGCAATGATTTCCACAGTGATGATCTCCTGAAAATTGATGCATCCACACTCTTGTAATCCCAAATGGCCTGTTTGAGATTTGGGATTCAAAGCTTAACAAAAACAATAAACATGTAAAAAAAAAAAAAAAAAATGATTTGTGTATTTTTTTTTTTAAACAATTTTAGCTGCAACAATGAGTAGATTAAACAATTTGTCAGTCAACAGAAAATTATTCTCTAACAATTCAAATAGTTGTTTAATTGTTTTAGTCATTGGTTTCTCTGTCATATATGATTGTGTAAATGGAATATCCTGCCACTTGTTTTACTTCATAGAATGAGTTATAAAGGAGCCATGATAGTTACTGACAAATAAAAATGTCTTTATATCTGTTTAAAACATGTTGTTGTGTGTTATTAATTGTTTATATACTGCTTATAAAGGCAAATTTGGTAATGTTGTCATAAGGACTAATTAATTGTCACCACTTGGCCTTTATATTGATTGAATTATCTGAACTGTGATTCAATGCGGCGTGCCTGTTTAACCAACTTAAGATAGTGTCCCAGCCGCTGTAAGAAGCTGCTCTGCGTCAGGAGGCCCTCGCAAACCAAAATATTCAAATCTAGTAAAGAGATATATGCAAATCTACCCACGACACAAACCCACAGCTCATTGTCAAACATTACTTCAAATCACTTTGCTGGAAAAATACTAGATACTTTTTTCCCCCCCTCTCTCTGCTCTTTCTCTCTCCAACCTCCTTGATCTTGTGTCATGCTGACGGGTGTAATTGTCAGATGGTCCTTTGCTGCACAACTCTCATATGTTGAGAGTCTGAGCGCAGTGGGTGGGAGAGGCCAGCGGTTGAGGTGGGTCGAGTCTGCTCGGTCCAGTCCTCTTATCCTTCTGGGCACAGTCAGTAGTTTGGTGATAATTGCATGGTGGAGCCAGTGTTCATATTCATGATAACCCTGAAGCAGGGCTCTCCTCCTGCGAATAGATGTCTTCTTTTCTGCCCGCTCTCACACATCTCCTCATCATCATTTTACATTCAACAAGCTGCAGGGGGCTTGCTCACTCAAAGCGTGTAAAGCACAATTATTCTTGTTTACAGCAAACTTGTGTGATGTTTTACAGTTAGTTCACTCTGAAATAAACCTGTGAATATAAAGAATTTATGAATACGGACATTAGATCAAGGTACTTTTGAGGAACATTTTTAAGTACTCTACTAGTAAATTATGAGGAGAAACACAAATATGACAGTGGTGACGGACATATTAAAGAAAAATACAACTACTACATTGTAAAAATACTTCATCCCAAATTCAAAATCCTACTCCAGTAAAAGTACAGAAGTATTATTAGTTAAATGCGCTTAAAGTATCAAAGTAAAAGTACTGGTTGTGCAGTAAAATCTCCACTGTGAGTGATATTGTTATATATGACAATTGTGAGATTGTGTTGATGCATCAATGTGTGAGCAGCATTTTATTGTTGTAGCTGGTCAATGTGGAGCTAGTTTTAACTACTTTATATACAGTTTGTATATATACTGCTGTATCAGTAGTGCAAGCAGGGACACATTGAATAGGACGCAAAATGCAGACACCAAGTACAGAGCCAGTGCAGTTCAATTTGTATTAAAAACACCAAAAGACTTACTTGATGGTCAGGCAAGCAAAGGTCAAAAAGCAGATATGGGAATTCAAATTCAAACAGGAGCAGGCAAGAATCAAAAGTCCACAAACAGGAAAGGTCCAAGAAACCTAAGCACAGACTCCAAAAACTCTAGAACAAACCCTGGGAAGGACTTGGATTCTTGACACAAGGTACAAGGACAAACTGGCACAGAGTGAAAGGCCTGAGGAGATACCCTTACAAAATAAAACAGGAAATAACTCAACTAAAACCCAAAACAATAACACCTGCACCTGGTGGAACGTGTAACAACTCATAGACATGTGAGATGAGCTGAAAAGGTTGAAAACCTTTTAATCATTAACAAAAGTAATGATATGTTAAATCTTGAAAGTCTGCAAAGTAGCTCATAACTGCAGCTGTTGGATGAATTTAAGCCTGCAGTCAACAATTAATTAATTGTTTGGTCTAGAAAATATCAGAAAACAATTTTAAAAATGGCCAAGAGGATGTTTTAAATCCTCTTGTTTTGTCTAACCAATGGTCCAAAACTCAAGGCTATTCATTTTAAGATGATAGAAAGAGCCCTTGCATTTAAGAACGTAGCACCAGAGAATACTTAATAAATCAATTTTTAATTCATATTGTCCACTTATCGATTAATCAACTAATTGTTACGGCTCTTTGGTGGAGTAAAAAGTACAATATTTCTGAAATGTTCTGAAGTAGAAGTGTAAAGCAGCATAAAACAGAGAAGTACAAGTACCTCAAAACGGTACAGCACTTGGCTAAATGTACTCAGTTACATTCCACCGGTGATGACAGTCTATGTTTAGGCACAAATATCTACACAGAGTTCAGATGTTCTCAGTAAAATGTGGCTCTGTTTGATCATGAGATGCAGACTTAATGTAGTTTGATGTCTGTTTTTTTTTTTTTTCTCCCTCTTCTTCCTTATCAGAGGGGGGCACATGTGAAGTAATTGCTGCTCACAGATGCTGTAATAAGAATCGAATCGAGGAGCGGTCACAGACAGTCAAGTGTTCCTGTCTGCCGGGGAAGGTGGCTGGGACCACCAGAAACAGACCTTCATGTGTGGACGGTGAGTATTTTAGCCGATTAAGAAAAAATAAAATACCAGGTTTTAGTACCATGCTGTCTCAAGGTTGCATGAGGAAGAAAAATATTTATTTTGAATATGCTTGCACTGCAGGAAAAAGAACGATTTCCATTTTTCTATTTAATTCAACTGAACATACACTGTATTCCACAAAAAGAGAGAAATCCTGCCAGACAAAACTGCTATGTTTTGTACAGATACAGAGATTTGTTCCAATAAAAGTCTAAGTCACCCATGCAATGCCTTGTCCCAGATAAGATTAACATTACCTGGGATAATGTCACATCCAAATTCGGTTGCTGACAGACAGCAGAAGGCATCTGCAGGGGTAAGCTTTACTCCAACAACAGACAGTCAAATGCGACCGCTGAATTTAGCACACCTCAGGGAAGAGTAAAGAAATAAGGCTAGCATAAAGCAAAGGGCTGCAAAGGAAAATGGCTGTTGATTACATACAAGTGGGCACCTTGTAGATGTTTTATGATGGTTTTATACATGCTTGGAGAAATGTCGGCTGCACAGGCTCAATACCTTGTAAGAAATGGATTTGGTGCTCAGGTGTGACACAACTAAAACACATACTGGCTTTAGGAAAACCTCTCACCTGCAGCTTTTATCTTAAATCCTTTTGCAAATATTACGGCAATCTCTGAGCGGACGGGGGGGGGGAATTTGAGGTCTCTCGATGTCAGCTCTGACAGAGTCTTTTCCTCTGTCACACATTACAAACCATTTACTGTCTACTTACCCTGTATTTAAGGCAATTTTCTCTCCTGACGGCAGAAATGTGGCGTGCATTAAAGTCAAGCCACAGTCACACCTACCGATCCACTCACTCAATGAAAAGCCTCAGTTCCACCCTCTGCATTCATGTATAGCTGCATCTAATAAGGAAACCACATTGGAATAAGGAGCCGTTTTACACAAGCAGTTTGAAGCATAAACGTGACAAACACAGCCGAGTTATTTGTTGCCACCTTTGGCATGACACATTTAATAATTAGGATTAGACATACTCGCTTAATGGCGATCTATCTATAAACTGTGAGCTGTGGTATCTGGTTTTGCATTCTGTTAGGGTGAAAGTTACCTGCATCACTATTTCTCTTGTCTTTGTTGCCTGTAGCATCCATAGTAATTGGGAAGTGGTGGTGTGAGATGGAGCCTTGCCTGGAGGGGGAGGAATGCAAGACGCTCCCTGACAACTCAGGCTGGATGTGCTACGCCGGCAACAAGATCAAAACCACAAGGGTAAGATAACCTCTCTTGACCGCGAGAAACAAGACGTTATGGCAGAGCGGTGAGAGAGAAACGCGCAGCGCTGTGACACATCAGCAACACAGCACAGTTATTGGGATTGAATTTCACTGCAAATTGACTTGTTAACAACACTGTCTCACCCTTCCATTTCCTTCTTCTCTCTCTCGTCAGAACACTCAGCCATACACAACATCAACATATTAACACTTTGCGGGATGGATGCAAGGGAACGCCTCTGGTGCAAAGATTAATCTGCAGGTCAGCCTCTTCATTTATACTGGGACAGCGGTAGGCTAATTAATTTCTCTCAGCTGATTTAATTGCTAAGCTTCGTGAAGGGCAAAACACACAATTTATATTCATTTCTGTGATATTTACATCAAACTAAATACAGTCTTTGCTTCTCCTTTCAGCACTGTCACAGGACCAATTATCACAAAGGCAATGAACCCTATTGTTGCTTTACGAAATGTGAACACTTCTCAGATTAAAGTGTAAAAAGATGTAGAATAACATAAAGCACATCCTGCTCAAGGCTACTGAAAATACTGATGCTCCGAGCTGCCTGCGGGGAACTTCATCATAACCTTGTAATGAATATATTTTCATCATTTCTTTCCAACTTTGAGATGGAACACGAATGTCTGTGCATTTGGATTAATATCTGGAGAGCATTTGACGTCCGTCCTCAGACATCAGTCAGACAGATGTTCTCCACGAAGCACGAAACAGGAGAGGAATACATCAAAGGACATGGGATAAGCAAGTACAGTAGTCGACAGCCCTCAGGTTTTTGGTTTTTTTTTTAATATCGTGAAAGGAAAAATATTGTACATAAATTGTTTGTCCTTTCTTGTGTACTTGAACTTTATTTATGGTGGTGGTGAAAAACGATCATCTGAGCCCCTGAATGCAGTCTTGATCTTCCCTCTCGTTATCTGTGAAGCCCAACACAGCCAAAGTTCAAGGATGTGACGTTAAGATAAAAACAGATGCATTGGGAGGAAGACTTTTTACAAATACAGCTTTGTGTGTCTCAATACTGTACATTTTACCATTTGTTTGTATGGTACTTGTATGCCTTTGATCACCACCTTAAATGGCTTTACCGGTCGAACTTGGTAACGTGTCAGCTACCCTGAAACTGATTGATTCACCAAAAATGTGATACCAGTAGGTTGTTTTCGATACTTGAAATGCCTTATTTGTGTCAAATCATTCAAACGATGATATTGTACATATGAAGCCATCGATTGATATGTGCTGAAATTTCATTAAAGTCATTGTTCCTGTAAATAATGTGAGTGCATCCTTGCCACTGCCCTCACACGTGTCAGTTACCAGCGATCAATCAATATAATACGCTGAAATATGCTTATTCACTTTTTTTTGTTTATGAGAAGAGTAATACCATCTTCATTTCTGCATGGTAACTATGAAAATGTAGGCAGGCAGCAGTTAGCATAGCTTAGCATAAAGACTGGAAACAGGGGGAAACTGCTAGCCTGGCTCTTTCCAAAGGTAACAAAATCTGCCAACCAGCATCTCTAAAGCTCACTGATTAATACATTATACGTCATTTGTTTAATCAGACAAAAACTGAAGTGTAAAAATGACACATTTTGATTTTACATGGGGTCATTGGCCAAACGATGGACAAAATTAAACTGGAACTTTTGGGTTGTTTTCAAGAAGGATGCTATGATGCTTTTTTTTTTTTTTTTTTTTTACAAAAAACAAAAGCACTAAAATTGTTGTTCATTCAATATTTCTGTTTTAAAGGGCCTTGAGAGAACTTGTTTCCCAGTAACCAGCGCTGGCGAATGTTCACAGAAGCTGCACTGTTTGTCTGTTCGCAAAGTGATTGAGGTTTCAGTTTATTAAAATCACGACAGCTGTAATTTCTAATAGCATGATGTAGTCAAGGTCATAGATCTCATTACCAAGAGGGGGGGCAGCCCTGGATTTATCCACTGGGACCTCCCTGGAGGGCGGTAAATGCAGATTCCAAGGCCTTTGCCAATTAAATGTCACAGAATAAGAATATTGAGTTGCTTTTCAGCTATTAAGATCCCTAACCCTGTGGCCAGCCAAATAAATATGTTGATGTCATACTAGGGGTTGATGAGTGTTGTTTCAGTCCGTCTCCATCAAAGTGGGTGAACCTGACATGCACAGCCACCTTAGAGAATTTCCAGGTAATGTATGTCATTCTGTAGTTAAGGCACTTTATTTTGCTGTCTGTCCAATGTGAAGTTAGTGTAAACTCATTACGTTGCTGTTGTGAAGCAGAACCGCTGCCTCTGTTTTGTGTTTATTATGCAACCTTTTACTGAGAGAACAGAGACAAGTAAAAAGCAGGCTAGTTTTAGCCCCATTTCCCTAAATTACTTTATGCTGTTGACAAGGTTCATTATTAGAAGGTAGGTCAGCTCATTTTATATGAATTATTAACGTTAAAATACCCTCTGCTCCTGGCAGTCTGTCCACTCAGTCTGAGTGGACACTGTTAAACTGCTTTCTAGAAGCAGGTGTTTTATGGTGGGGCCATATTTTTTCACAGCAAAACTTTAGTTACAGCATCACCAAGACTCTTTTCAGATTTGCTTCGATCTACAGACGTGTTGTGCGTGTTTGCCACAGATGTCTGATGTATTGACTGGCTGGTTCCAAGTTTATTATTTCCATTCTCTCTACGGATGGCCTGAAACCACAGATCTCACAGGTTTTACTGTCCTTCGCTCTTTGGAGAAGGACAGAAAATTGTAAACTGATTTATTTTTTTGTTTGTTTGATGTGCAAAATATGACACGGCAGCTTTCAGGCATGGCACCACTTGTTTTATCAACTAGTTGCCAGCACTTTTACAGCAATTGTTTTCACCCAAATGAGGGTGCGATCGAACAGGAAAGTGACGTATGACTGCTCTGCAACAGACCACTGAGCAGGAAACATAGACACAAAACTTTCAAAAAGTGTTGTGAATGTGTGAATTATTTCAACAGCAGAGTTGACTTCTACGAAATGCATGTTTTCACTTTACTTCATGTTTTTTAGATGGTGGGGAAGACCCGTCCCCTCTGACTCCCAGGTTCTGCACCCAAGCATGTAGTAGATAATTCGACAGAATAAGAATAAACAGTAAAACAAAGGAACACATTTCAGTTCTTCAGAAGATGTAAGAAATGTTGAAACAGAGATTGCATTGAGTTACAGAAGCTAGTGGAACAAAAAACTAGTTCAAACATGATGTCAAAAATCTTGGCTGGGAGCAGTTACTTTACTGGGAGCATTGTTAACTTGCCACTACACTTAGATTTTTGTACAGATTGAACAAATATATGACACATTAATTATCAGGTTTTAGAGATGTTGGTAAGTGCATTGTCTTTGGGAGCCAGGCTTGCTTCCCACAGTTTCCAGTCTTTATGCTAAGTTAACAGTCTATAGCTTCATATTTCCTATAAACGAATTTCCCAAAATGTCAAACTATTCCTTTAATCATAATTAGCTCCACAGAAAACATCTTCATCACCTCCGTCAGACTTGCATCTGTAAGCTCCAGGTTACTAACTGGAGTTACTCTTGCTCTCTGCTCACACAGGTAAAGAAAGTCAAGAACGATTACACACAGAGATGAATGGGTAACAGGACCCGCTCCTGTATTTACAACACTTTGATGCAGTATCACAGTGGGACACTGGCCATTGCTTTCACAGCCTCTGCCCCTCTGGGTGACTGTGCTGTGCCTGTGTGCAGGGTGTCATCCATCTTCTGGAAAAATGAAAGTTGTTCCTGGACCTTCCTCTTGTTTTATTATTTTACCCTGTCCGCTAACATTCAGCTTTGTTTAAAAGCACTGCTGGTCTGTTCATTCAAATGCACCAGTTCTCCCATTCATGAGATAAAATATAGATGCTTGTTTTTTTTTTTTCCCTCTAATGTCGTCTGCTTTTAAGCTTATAAAGAATTTTATGTCAGCATCTGACCAATTTACACCATGATCTGCCAACCTCGATAATGTTTGCAGCAGGAACAGAGAGCTTCTGTTTCACCAGACTTTCACACAGATTATTTATGCACTGAAGAGATTTCTTTTATTGGTTTTTCTGATATGATGTGATACTGGGTGCCTGCCATTGTATCTGCTGGTGAAATTTGAGCATCTTGTCACTTTATCTAAAATGAAACAGTGATTATTTTTGGTAGCGTTCAACAATGACAGCTCCCACGAGTCTCTTAAAACCCTCGTCCCATTTCTTACCTCAGCGCTCTGTACATTACTCCGTCACTCTGTCACATAGTGTCCCCACGTAAACCTTGGGGGAAAGTCGAAACATTATTTTCAACCTGTTATCCAGAAACAGACTGCATCTTCAAATGCATTTTAGTGATCTCACAGATTTCTGCTCTCTGCCCAGAGAGATAAAATGGTTGCCTGTGGTGAAACCAATGTTTAAATCCGATATTTTCACAAACCGTGACGCTCCGCTCTCCTCTTTTTCTTCGCTAGAACATGTGTTAAGTCCAGTGCACAATGTCATGGCAGTGACCAAATATTTTATCTTTCATGAGACAGTATGAGTGGTGTCATGAAAATCCCCCTGAAGATACAACCTGCTGATCTATAACAGGTGAGAAAAAATAATGATTTGACTTTTCCCAGAAGTTTGCGTAGGGAACGTTCATGCGCTGAGATCATGAATGGGACTATTGAAACCCCAAATCCATTACGAATTCCAGCTTTTTAGAAAGACTGTTGAAAAACAGCCGCTGTGAAAAATACAGCACAAAGGCAAGTGCACCAGCTAACCTGGAACTGGAGCAATGATGGCCTTTCAATGAAACACATGCTGAGCTTATTTGCATGGGAACTACAGTCAGCTTGCATAGTTGCTACCTGTTGTGACTCGTACTAGCAGCATTAACATGCAGCGTGTGAATTTGACTCAATTAACTTTAATGAGGAGAGACAACCATGTTTAGCGGTAATGAGAAGGACATTGTACTGTAAATTCAGGTGTGGTCTTATTAGAGATCAATAGTGAATTATTCGACATCTGAAAGTGTGTTCAGTGTTCCCTGCTGTGTTTCTGGCCTTGCGCATGTTGTCTGTTGGCTCCATCTGCGCTGTGGATCGTGCTGCATAAACACAGATGCCAAATTACAGCACCCTGTCCATCATCCATTGTACTGAAATTACACTATTTGTCGAAGCAACAGTGGCTGCCATGCATGCCCGTATGCATACGTGAAAATGCTGTTTAGGTCTTGGTTTATTTTCTTCAGGCCTTCGCAATTTGAACTAGGACTTGAAATAGTCCAACACGGGATCGCTAAATGGGCATAATATGTGCAAGATGGCAGCAAGCAGCATCCCATTTTCTGTCAGTCTTCAGAGTGGCTCTCTGGGCTGCTGCTGTAGGCTCTGATGTCTCACATCAAGCTGCAGAACAGTGAGAAATAAGACACGAGTGATGATGATGTGCCCTGACTTCTTTTTATGATGCACCAGGGACGTCCTGGGAATTGAGGCTCCCATGGGTTTGTTCTTAAGACACATTTCATTCAAAACACTCAGACAGTCTAGTCATGCACCATTCTCTGCACTTGGAAGTCGCTGCTCTGTTTCCATGAATATCAAGGTGCAACTTAAAGCAACAGGGCAGGATGATATGGTGTTAAGTGTGAAATAACTCCTATCCAGACAAAAAGCAAATAATTATCTGCTTGACAGAAGATCAATGCTCGAGATGCCTTTTTATTAGCAGTGTAGAAAATGAGCTGCACGGCTGTTGCAAAGGCTAGAGCTGCACTGGATACAAGACACTGTTCTGTATGCACACATACAGTGCACACAAAGAATTTAACAAGGTAAAAGTTATTAACTCCTCTTCGCAGTTGTTTTCTGTGGCATCGAGCAATCGTCAAGATTACCCAGTCTAATCACATCCTGTCACCGAGAACTGTCTCCACTGCCCCTGCAGGATTCTGGGATTTCAAAGTCAAGGTAACGCGGACTAAACTGGATTCTAATTAAAGTTGACATCAGGTGCCTCATGCTCCTTTCCCCCTCCTCCTCAGGCTTTCATCTAAATGATTCATGCAGAGAACACCAGGCCTTTCATGCCGTTAGGTCCTCACAAAGGAATAACAACTTGATCACACAAAGCAAACATAGACAGATTTACAATGACACCGGCACAGTGTCTGTTGCACTGGCTTATATCAAGTTATGTCAGACCGATGCTGAGGCACTCAGCTGACATTTTGTGTTTTTGCACGAACGATTTTAGAGATATTCATGCTGACAAATGTGAGAGTAAATTAAATCAGAGAGCTAAAAATGGCTTTCTAATAGAATCACGCTGCATCGTGGAGACAAAATATGACTAAATGTTAAATTTCCAGGTGCGGTAATTTGAATAGGGTGTGACCTGCTGCGAGCACGACATGATTGTTTGGAAATGAATGTGACAAGTGTGTGTCGGCCATATGTTGTGGGCTGGAACGATGGCATGGAAGAGGATCAGTTTAAGCAAGTCGGTGTCGCTCTGGGTAAGAGCATCACCTAAACGCCTCACGGTAACATCAAATTGAAACCTTCTCTGAAATTGCAGACGATACAAGTAGGCTAAATAATTGCTGAATAGAGAGATGAATAGGCTTTTTTCCCTCCTTATAGGTGGGTGGAGGATTTATCTCTGTGTGAGAAAGCCAGCCTTGAATTAAAGATGAGCTCCCCCTGCCTTTTGTCAAGCTATTGTGAACAACACAGCATATAGTACACAATAACTACAGGTATGCAAAAATAGGTTTGGTACAATAGATCAGCTTTGTGAAGAAGCTGAGCAGACTTACCATGGCATGGAGGTGCCTCCAGGCTGAGTTAGAGAGCTGTACACTCTTATTATTGGTATATTGGAATTGCAGCCTGAAGATTTTGCCCCTGAAAAACCTGAAAATGAGTTGATGAATACTAACAACTTCAACCAGACTGTTTGATTTCTATTGTCTCAGCCTTGAAAAAAAACAATTATAAAAAGGTTTCCTGACCTCTAACGTTAAAGTACGTGTTAGCAAGTAAGTCACCAAGAAACTGCCTGAGATTTGTTTGTTTGTTTGTTTGTTTGTTTCATTGCACACAATGACATAATGTGAGAGTCATCTGTTGAGGCAAAGGACGTGAAATGGGCAGCGACCGACTTCGTGTCCAATCCTTCTCCCTCACTGTGGTGTCTTGCTGTAGGTTATTTTCTTCTTCACCACTGTGGCCTCACCCTTGCGCTTGACTTTAATGGAGACTGACAGTAAATCACAATTACCCATACGAGACACTTTAAAAATAGTTTAGGAAATTAGGCTGCCCTAATCCGGAGGTTGAGCGGATAAACACATGGACCGCGCCGAACAGCGTTCCGTGAGAGCAAATCAAATGAAGGTTGAAAGTTCAGACGATGAGGTCCGAGTCATGCATTCACACCTTCGTCCTGATTTGTCCCTTATATATAAGAAACAATCTGCAAAAGATACGTTTTCAAGCAATGTTAGAGGAAAAAACATGTTGCTTAGTTAAACCTTAGTGGTGTGAAGGCCAAACTCCACTCCTCTCTAGACAGCAATCTTTTTCTGCTATAAAAGAAAATAACATAAAATATTACACTAACAGACACAGCTAGGCCCTTCCAGCTCTATGCCTGTCTGGGTCAAGGCTATGTGGTATTGATGACATGCATCATGGTGATTGCCAAGAAAAGAAATATAGATGCAGAATGTCACCCTTTCCAAGAGCAATGGACAAATTATTTAAATGTTTTTTTTTAAATAAAAGACAAGCCACTGCACCTAATTTGTAGTTTTGGGTCCCAACAACGATGTTAAGTTGGCAAGTTTTATGGTGAGCGATGTGCGAGCCAAAAGCTAAGAAGCTGAAACCTCACACAGAAGGACAACTTATGAGGGAGTGCCTCGTTGGCGCTCCTACTTAAAGTTCCAAAGTATCAGTTTGTCCCAAAGAATTTATGGAGATGAAGGGAAAACATGTTTTGGAACTCTGTCTGATTTGTCCTTCATGGCGGACATTACCAAGTACCTCTCAGAGCTCAACGTCAGGCTCCAAGGTCCCAACCAGCTTCTCAGCTCTCTGCTTTCAAATGTGAAATCATTTGAAGCGAAAGCTGTGGCGGAACTGGAAAGAGGTAACGCTGTGCATCTTCCCGCTTGGCCAGAACAACAGCCTGCTGTGACATCTGAATAGGCTGGTGACTGTGCAAAACTCCTTCAGGCCTTTGGTGAGACATTTCAGCACATGAAAAGTAAAGAAAAGGAACTGAACATATTTGCTACATCATTTAACGTGGGCCCAGCTGATGAACTCGATTCTGAAGACTGACCGACCCAAAGCTGGAAAACCGGCTACGAGTAGCGTCGTCATCATCACTGCCATCTGACATCAGATACCCCGCCAAAGACAAGCAGCATAAAGACTGGAAATGAAGAAACTGCTGGCCTGGCTCTGTGTGATGGTAACAAAACCCACATACCAGCATCTCTAAAGCTCATATATTATCATGTTATATGAGACTTCCTGGAGGTTGCCTCCCAAACTCACTGAAACGACAAGACTCCAAGAAGAAATAGAAATGTTCCAGCACTTAACCCCTCGTAAAGTCACAAATTGTGATGATTTACACAGAAATCATTGCAATGAAACCTTATTATCACTTGGGTGAGGAAAGTAATGGCACATGAAGGATCCATCAGACTTTTTTTTAACTTTGTTTTGGAAATTAAAAAATTATGATAATTTTTAAAAAAGTATAAAACGTACATATTGGACAAGATGTAGAATGATTCTCAGTGCAGTATGTCTCTCTCCTCCCTGTGCAGATGTATGACACGGTTTGTTTCATTAATGTAAAAAACAGCCATGAGGCATGAATACATATGAATACATCGCACACAGCAGATAACATTAATATTGTGCAATTAATGTTTGCTCATTAAAGCGTAATTGTTTCGGGTCTCTGTTTTAATTAAGCAAAAAGAAAAAAAAAAGTCATCTCCATTCAAGATAATATGTATGCATAATGACAAAGCAAAGCGATGAAACCTCTCATCCATGACCAAACTACTTTCAGTCTATTGCTCTGAGTCGCCTATATAGTTGCCTGCAGTAAAAGAAGGCTAATTTAGTTCAGACACACACACACACAGTATATACACACAAAGAGAGAGAGACAAGGAGAATTGTGTTTACATTTTTTATTACAAGTGTCAACCCCAGATGAGGAAAAGTTGTTAAAGAGAAACAGAACAGCGTTTCCATTATGTTTTTCATGTGCCCCAGGACAGTTTATTTTCTATTAGGGAGCATGAACTACTGTTCCCAATAGACAGTCACAAGAGGGGGGGAAGGCTATAACATATCACCTGCAAACTGATATCAAATAAGGTGCCAGAAATGTGTTATTTGTGACTCTGGTTTGAATTATTAGAATTAAGTCTAAAGAATTATTCATGACCTTTTAAATAATATCTCTAAATTGAGGTTATTTGCCTCATCTGGAGAGCATTTTTCCTGTGTACAAAATGTTCCAGCAAAGAGAGAGGATCCTATAACTCCTACTTTAATGACTTTATTTTGGTTGCTTTCATTTTGAATTCAGGATATGGCTTTTATTTTTAAAGTCATGTATTATGACAGGTGCTCAGAGGGTTTCTACTCAATTTGTACCAAAGAACAGAGATAAAGCTCTTTTGACTGGCTTTAAGTTTATTTTACAGATAAAGAGGAAGCACTGCACAGACTTCTTTAACTTTTGTGAGAAGCTGCCAATGAGTGTGTATGAATCACAGAGTTTATCTAACACACATCTAAAAAGTCACCTAATGAATGTCACACCAGCTCCTTTGAAAATGAATCACAAAAAGAAAGTTGCGAGCGCTGCGGGTATTTTAAGAAATAGAGGCACACATTTGAGGATGTATGTTGTCAGTGTTGACATAAACCCCACTGGGGTGAAAAAGATTTTTACCTAATTTCAAACTTTTATTCCAAAAAAGTTAGTTCTTGTTGATATTCATGAAAAACCAAATCTCTTATTTGACAAAATATGGCCATAAAGGTGGCAGCACATTATGTTACAGACAATAAACAAGCACGGTACAATGCATCCTGTGTCCCGTATACAGAAATAAAAAAATTAAATCTCAATATGTTTGTAAAAAAAAAGAAAGAAAGAGAGAGACGAGAGTGTAAGGATGGTTATAATATGGAAGTCAGACATCAACTTATTGTGTTCAATTCCCAGTGGATTTATCTTTTTTAGCAGCTTCTGTGGAGTCAGTGAGAAAATGTAGCTCCATGAGTTGCTGATCTTTCCTAAGCTTTCTTGTCCAGGTCTACTCAGATTTTATGAAACAGCCGGGGAATCTTGGGACCTTTAACTTCAATGGGCTTTGCATTTCTGTATAATATGAATACATAAATACGAGATGGAGGAATGGTTAAACGAGCAAGACTACTGGGGAATAAAGACTACTGTTGGGCTTCCTGAGTATAACTGGCATTCATATGTTAAAACTAACCCCTCTGTGTAAACTTAATTTTCAATCCAAGCCTGAGAAATTAAATCAGTGACTGAGCACAATGTCAGTCCATTCACATAAAGTGTTTAAAAACCCTGAAATATTTGGTTATTCCCAGAGTTGGTATATATCATTAACAAGAGTTTGTCAGCATTCAAGAGGAGCTTCAGTTGCCAAAACTCAGCAAAAGTAAAGTGACAAATTATTAAAAACTTTAGAGCTGCAGCTATTCTATTATCATTGTTTATTAACCTGCCAATGGTTTTCTTGATTAATCGTTTGGTCTACGGAAGAGAAAATACAAAAATTCTCATTACCTAAAGCTCAAGGTGACGCCTTCGGATTACAACCTAAGTTCAATCAAGTATCAATATCAACGACCACTTAAGACAAAGAAAAGCTGCGAATCATAATTGAGATGCTGAAACCTTGTTTTGTTTTGGGGGTTTTTAAAAAAAAATTTCCTTGAAAAATGGCATAAACAGTTGCAGATATATGTTGAGTCATTCATCTGGTCTGAAATAATACTGAATAACTGTGGTTGAAGCGCGGGTCCTTGTACACCTGGGGTCTTTTGTAAACAGTATGTTCTACCACCATCCCTCTACTTTATCGGACTGATGAATCAGATTATGTTTATAATACTGTTGTCAGCTGCATCACAAGCACCTAGTGGTTTTATAAAAGTAGCTACATAGTTATGATGGAGACTCTTCCAGTGAACCTATGAAAGCATGCTGATCGATCCTCCACGAATGGATGACATCACTGATTTAGAGGAGGGGCTCTCTGAAATATCCAGCACGCATCATTAGCAATATCAACATTATATGAATCATAAAATGACATGATTTGACCATTTTGACAGCATTCTCAGCACTGCAAACAAAAAATGAAGTTGAATGTTTGCAAAGCCGTGAATAGACTGCGTCGGACAACATGACAGCTCAATGTAGAATCTTGTCACTAACAAAACAATCACAATGCATAATTGCGTTAAGTAAATGTTGAGCAAACTGCTTAGAATTCAGCTGCTTTCAACTAGCACAGCATGTGGCATCCATACAAGTCTGATGCCTCAGAAGGGATGGTGTGCAGCCGATGTATTTGCGTGTTATTATAAAATGTCTCGTCATTCCAAAGGTAAAAATGCAAAGTGTCTGACTGAACTCAGGAGATAAAAGCAAGGCAATCAGGGTGGGTCCAGAAGGAATATTATTCATATAAAGAGGACAACTGATGAAGTGGTAATAACGGTAAACATTCTGTTCTGCTACTATTTGCTTCAAGGCAAGAGAGTCTCCAATGTTTCCCATCATTACTATAAGCGAAGTTCCCTCCACAGGAGCACTCAGTTTAGAGAGACAAACAAAAGCATGATGTAAATACTCTCAACAGTGAAGAAGCTCCTCTTCTCTTCTCTCTCCCCTTTCTCCCCATGATTAGCATTTCAAACAGTCCTTGTTTTGCATCAGGGCTTCATGCTTGTGTGCATGCCATCACAGCCTTGCAGGTGGTGGCCTGTCCAACAAGTCGAAAAGCAGCCTTTGAGTGTGTGTGTGTGTGTGTGTGTGTGTGTGTGTGTGTGTGTGCAGGCATGTTTGTGAGAGTGCCTCTTCGTGGTAAGGTAAGTACTCCAAAGGGATCTGACCTCTTTACAAAGCTCAGAGTAAGTCTACGGGACAGCATTGTCTACAAATACTACATAATCATAAATTTCTCAGTGTTTGTGTTCTTCTGCTTTGATCGGCAGTGAGAGTCACATGCCAATGACTGGATTCACATTCTGCCTCCTGAAAATCCACAGAATCTCTTTTTAAGTGTCTGCCAGCAGGCCCATCCAAACTTTGATTGAGTGCATCACAGTGTGCTCAGCATATCAAGCACTGAAACAATGATACAGACTTTTGCAGCGGCTGCCTGTTTGGACTCGGAAAGAGGTGCTGCGGCATTTTATCTTAAGTCAATTGCTAATAGATTGTCCACTCCATGGGATTAACCCCAACCAAAATTGTGTTCAAGCCAAAAGAAATTAAAATAATGAGTTCCTGCAGTTTAAAGCTCAGCCAGGAGATATCTAATTAAATCTATATTGTTCTTTGCTCTATCTGACGGGGCGTTCACTGTCCTCAGAGTCCAGTGTTAGTTAAGGTGACTGCTGCAAGGTGGGACGGGCTGATTAGATAGAACTTCTGTCTTCTGCTACCGCGCCACCTGAAAACAAAACATGTGAAATTACACGATTTCACTACTGGTTTTGTTCATTTTCATCACAATTATTCCAATATGTTTTTCACAAGATAAAGCTGAGGGATCTAAAATATAAAATCATTTCATTATATTTTGTTCTATTTTCAGTAATTGTCCAATCATAGTTTAGAAGCTGTAGGCAAATACTGTCTCAAGAGTTTGGAGGGTTGTGTCTTTTTCAAGCCTTTAACAAACTAAAAACACAAGAGCAAATATGTGGATTTCAATTTGTCCATGTAACACAAAATATTTATTGTTGAGTGATATTTCAAAAAGCAAGCAGCACTAACTACAGTATTTTGTGGGGTTTCAAGTTTCATTAGAAAAATATCTGATCAAGACTCGAACATCTGGTGTGTGAGCCAGGATGCTATTATATCAGAACATAGAGTGACGTTAGTGGTTTGGTCCTGCTCTTTATTTGGTTCAGGAAAGTTTACACTTTATCAATTCCTGCCAAACTCGTATTAGATAGTGTCACATTTGTCAAACTCATTAGTTATTCCAGTTCAACTCCTTGGTTATTCTTCAATTCTCTTTAAAAGTAAAGCATGCAGTTTGAAAATCCAAACATTCATGCTAAAATCTAACCATTCTGTTCCTTGTCCAAGTATGATTTCCTATAGTGAGCAACCGAACCACCAACATTTTTATTCATAATAATAAATATTTGAAAAAAAAAAGCTTTTTCTGGCACTAGACAAACAATGTCTTTCCTCGATTTTCATGTTGTAGAAACGGAGCTTCAGCCTCGTTTTTTTTTAAGCATTATGTCATGTACTGTATAGCTGTCATGTACATATTTAAGAGCCCATTGAACGAGTTCGTTTAAATAAATCAGCTAGAAGGGAAATTCAAAAGCTACCGAGCCGTATATAATGTAATTAAAATTAGCTCCACCTTTACCAGCTGCAACATTAATCTGATGTAGTGCATCAATAATTATAATCCAATAGTATTCATTATTCTGAAATAGGCCATTCTGCATAATGAGTACTTCTACTCTGGGCACTTTAAGCTATGTTCTGATGCTTATACCTTTGTACTATTATTTAAGTAAAACTGTGAATGCAGGACTTTTGCTTGCAACAGAGCTTTTCAACACTGTGGTATTGCTGCTTCTAAGTAAAAGATCTGAGTACTTCTTCTACTGCTGTTCTCTTGTGTTTTATTCCGTTGTTCAATAGTATAATCTGATAGAATACATGACTAGTGGGTATCTTTTGATCACTGGCTGCATGCTGCCAGTGCTAATTTGCCCCTGTCTCACTGTAAAATGCTTCCCCCAGGAATCACACATATAAAACAGTTCAACAAAAAAGCAACTTATGAGAAAGTGCATTTCTAAATGTAGTATGGTTTCCTTTGGCCGTCAGATTTAATTACATGGGTTTTAGTGTTCAGTATTAGTTTACAGCTTATTTCATGTTTGTCCTCTTGGCCCCATCATTCACCAGATTATAGAATTAGGCTTTCTGAGCCCACTGTGCCTGGCGGAGAGCAAGAGGGTTGATATGGCCAATGGGAGCAGTGATTATGCTTGATTGTAGAATCCTTCTGCATCAAAGGAGAGCTTACTAAAATAAAGCTTTGTGATGAGTATTCACAAGTCTGTCGGCCCCTGTTTTGCATAAGAGTAATGCAATAAAAAAAGGATGAGATTCACCGTATGACTGCATTTAAGCATCTATAAATACCATGTCTTAAAGTGGAGCCATTTTGTGTTATGTCTTTTGTACAGTGTAGGTGCCGCCGTGACTCACGCTAATGCAGACCCTCTCCTCACCTTTGTGGTCTTTACTTTGTTCCCAGAGATGCATGACCAGCCAGTCAGGTCAGGGAGAACTCGGCACTCCTCCCCCTCAAGACACGGCTCCATTTTACACCACCACTTCTGACGCACAATAGAGGCTGGAGAAAAACACACCACAGCAGAAGGTCACTTTTCAGACAGAAGGACTTCAAAAAAGACTCGTTTGGAAAAGAAGTCACAATCAGATGTCAGACTCTCTGGTCCTTGATGGCCTCAGTGTCAGTGGACTCTGGTAAAACTGACTAACCTGACTCTACTTTGACAAATAATATATTCATGTCATGCCACAAATTTCCGGTGAAGAGAAGTAGAAGAGGTTGTCTGTAATATTACCTTCAACACAAGAGGGCAGAGCCCTTGTTGTCCCTGCCACCTGTCCTGGGAAGCAGGAGCACTTGACTGTTTGAGAGCGTTCTTCAATCTTGTTCTTATTGCAGCAACGATGTGCAGCCACCACTTCACAAGTCCCTGTTCTCTCTTGCTTTGACCCTGAGGAAGAGAATTTGGAGGAAAAGGTGACAATTTTTCATACCATGTTTTGCATATAAGTAGAGGCAGCTTGAGAGACTTCAGCCTCTCCAGATGGCAGTATTACAATCAAATTGCAATGATTTCTTGGCTTCGTTAGATGTTAAATTGAACTAAATTGTATATTCTTTTTGTTACACTGATTCAGATGACCATGTAAGCAAAGCAATTACTTCAGCAAAGATTTTGCTGTTTCTAAAGCTACAGCACCACCAAGTGGATGAAAACAATCATGAGCAGAATTGAAGGTTGCTTTTTGTGATTATTACCCCACTTATGTTTCATGCTGATACACTTAAAGGGAATTGAAGGGGTGCCACTAAGGATGTACCCTAATCTGAAGATATTATCTGGGAAAGCCCAAATAACGTGAGGACCCAAAGTTGCTCGATGTTATTTGGGAGACAAAGTCAACTCCTTGATTGATGCGTCTGTCAGTCAGCCATTATGTTTCCTCAAATAGATTCATATCATTGTGGATGGCCACACGTTATGCCCGTTCTTATCTGTGTTCTGTCAGCGAGTGTACCTGTGTTCAGACTGCACAGATGGCCCAAATCCACTTTATTTGTTCCAATGTGACTCAATGTGAACAGCGCAAATCACACAGAACCTAGTCTTTTCAATTCTGATTTGGGTCACTTTCATATGTGGCACTAAATCAGATACAGTCCCATCGGAATTCATACAACTTTAAGGTCACTCAGACTCTTGTGGAGAGGTGCTGACAGATATAGTTAAAAGCAACCCTTGACGTCCTGAAATTATTGGATGGAATCTGTTTCTGATAAGCCATTCATGTCACGGCTCCACACATCCACAGACACCTCTGTACAGAAGTAGCAGCCATTGCACCACAAAAAGTCTTAATAAAAAATCTGTCTCTCTCACCTCATCTTCATCTTCGTTATCATGTGCTCACACGTTCGCTGGCTTTCACTGCACATAAATTTATAGATGAAACCACGAACACTGACTTCAGTGGCCTACATGTTTACTTCTGTACAACAGCATGTTGCGTGGCATTGTTCAGGGTCAGTTCAGGACTGTGACCAGTTCACACTTTATACATTATTGGCCACATATTGGCCACATTTAAAAAAAGATAATGTACAGCCAAAAAAAAAAAAAAAAATGGAGCTGAGCAATTAATCCAAATTGAACACTAAGGCTTGCAGTGTGAACGGAGCCAGTGACCCAAATCAAATACACCCAAGATGTTGTGGGGCCAACAGGTGCATGCTGGGTCTGACTCCATGCTAAATGCTGAAATGCTCATGGTGGACCCTCCAGCAGTGACTTCTATGTGTGCTATACAGCTTATGAACTTCTCCCTTCAGTGAGGTGTGTGAGGCCTTTCTGCTGTTTCTGACAATTTCTGTCACGTTGGGACTGCAGAGCCTCTTTCAGCTCAAAATGTTTGAACACTTAAAGGAGCGCAGTGGGACTGGTTATAGGGACAGACAGGCTGAAAGATATTGGATAGGCTTTTAAAATACAATAGGATGTTATGGATTAAACCAGTTTTTCCAACCTTTCTAGCTTGTGACCCCTTTCATCATCTCACAATCCCTCTTTGGAGGGGGCCTGACTCTGAAACCGCTGGATGAAACTATCTAAAGGTAAAGAAAGTAGTTAAAATGCTGCTTATTCATTGATTCATCAGTATTAATAGTCTAATGTAATGTAGTGTATAATAATATTTCAGTCACGGGGAACATTTTTCTGCAGAACTAGTACTTCTATATTTGATCATTTAAGTCAATTTTTCCAGTGATACTTCTGTACTTTTAAGTAGCATTTTAAATCAATGGCTTTAACTTGTAATGGAGTACTTTTACATTGTTTTATTGGTACTTTTATTTCAGTAAAGAATCTTAATGATTCTTCCACCACTGCAATATGTCACATGCTGGATGCAATTAGATTTAATGGCAACATTTAAAGTGCAATCAAATCCCTTTTACAGCATCTTAACATGAATATTCTTGTCTGTGGATTTTCTGTGTCACTGTCAGGTTCTGAGTGAACATGAAAAGCTACATCTTCCATATTCACCTCTGTTTCTAATGAGAAGCACGGTGGGTTTCAGGTTTTTGTTGCTTGAACTGAGGTCTCTACTAGGCGACCAGGCTGGTGACCAGGAGCCATAATGAGTCCCTCAGGGGGTGTGACTGGTCTGGCTGGGTCTGACACCTACCTGTCTGTCCTCGGGAGCTTTGGTTGCCAGTGGACACTAGCTGGCTGCAGACGCCTGCTATACAAAGAAGCAGGAGGCTCCAGTGTAATGGTCGAGCCAATATGTTCAGCTTCATCTTGCCTGCACAGAAAAAGTGGTTCATGCACACTTTGAATTGGGCCAATAGTTTTCCCTAAAGTGCGTGACCATAAAGTCAATTAATATGGCTTATTAAATGCATCTGAGATCTTTGCATCTATTTACGCAATTATGACTCTCCCATCACGAAGCTAAGCCCAGCCAAGGCAAATCAAAGAAATGCCAATAAAAGCCCAATCAGTGGCAACTTTGGAGGCAGATGAGAGTGGATTCTTACACTCATTTCTGACTCATATTATCCCCTCAGCTCTAAACATCCCTGCATTCAAAGCTAAACTCTCTCTTCAAAACAAGTTATATTCCACGTGAGTCACAGAAAAACTGGGACGTGGACTTTTACATCACACTACAGCAAAAAACTAATGCAGGACAAAGGTGACAAAAAAATCATCACAGATTAATTCACTAGCTGGCTTCTGAAGTTCATGTCTGTGGCAATTGTTTTCACTATCAATTAATCTGTATATTATTTTCTTAATTTATAATTTGGTCAATAAAATAAATGTCCCACATAACCCACTTAAAGACAGTCTTTTCAATTTACAGACATATAAAAAAGAGAAGAAAGAAAATCCTAGTAAATCCTAACATTTAAGAGGCTGGAACCAACAAATGTCATTTGCTAGAAAAATGACAATTAATTAATTACCAAAATAGTGGGCGATTAATTTTCTCAATCATTGAATCAAATTCTAATAACATTTTACACATTTATACTCAGTGATAACGGCATCGGTCCTTATTATTCAGTAGCTAATAATCCATGAGCATAACATTTTTGTCATTTTTTTGCACTGTAACACTGTAACAGTACAAACCATTATCGTTACATACACACAAAACAGGCTTTTGACAGTGGTTGAAATTATTATTTAAAATAGTCTGCCACTTACCTCTGCTCAGGTTATTGATATACAGGTTAATCTGCTGCTGAAGCTTCCATCAGTGTTTGTCTTAACATCATGCATATCAAATAATGATGAAAAAGTTTGCAGCAGATATGATCCTGCAGTTTCTCAGTTTCAAGTTTTTCTGCCTCAATTCAGAATATGAGCCAGGAAAAGAAAACCACTCGACTCAGCCAACAGCTCAATGAAAACCTGCGGCTTTCACACATCAGCTCCTCCCTGGAGTTCCTGTATCTCTCAGGAAGGATGTGATGTGAGAGATGTGAACACAGTGGGATCAGTCTGACGAGCAAAGCCTGCCAGCTTTTCCCGTCAGGAAAATTAAAACTTAATCAAGACAGAAACCATCTGTCTCCTGGACAATATGCAGCCACTTTCATTAGTGCACTAAGAAGCTTAAAGTGAGTATTGACATCCTGTGGACAGAGGATAGAAACTGCATCTGGGGGCCAAGTCCTGGGGTTTGTTCTGTTCTCACGAGATATTTGATTGTGGTTTTTTTCAAGCCCATATTTGAAATCATTTTATTTATGCTGTTACTTTTCCAAGAAGCAAAGTGAGATTTCATACCTCAAAAAATCAGATTCAGCCATTCAAAGTAAAAATCCAGTTCTGAGACGTACTGTACATTTAGACCTCACCAGAAATGTAAAATATTCCCAAAAATATCAAATATTTTTAATCGCCTGCTGATTTATATTAAAGAAATAGACATTTGATAAGTGTGTTTACCAGATAGTTAAATATGAAACTTTACATCTAACAGATATGTATTGATCTTCTCATCTAACCCTCACAAAAAAAGCAAAGTGTAATTATTTCCAAAACAGCTGGAACTCTTCCTTTAAGACTGTCACATTACTATTCTCATAAATGAAACACCCATTTCTTATTATAATTTCTTATCATAATCTTAATAACAGACTTCCTGTTATTACCAGACTTCCAAAGTCTCCTATTTTTTAATTGGGTAGTGTGACGTGCTGAGGGATGACAAAACAAATCTGGTGAAAGAGGCCTCTACAGCCAGGACAATAAAACTTTATTAGAGCACAGTGCACATCCTTATTCTCAATTGATTGACAGGGAAATAGCTACAATACAGTATAAGTCGACACAGGACAAATACACAAAGAAGTAGTAAACGTTACAAATAGGAAAAACAATGTTGTTAATCGACTCCATTTTCATGATAACCAGTCCTATCCCATCCAAGACCTATCTCATTTTATTTACATCATATCAAATGTGCTACTGCAGCATCACAGTAACCCTGTGATGCAAGACCCAGTTTGCATTCAGATGCAGTCAATCTGACAACAGTGCTGTGTGTTGTAATGCATGTTCAGGCGGTGAAATTGAGCTTGAAGAGAACTGTCTGGGGCGTGGTGACGTCAGCCACAGCTAGTTCCTGTCCGTCTGACAAGCCAAGCTCTGCATCAGGAGAAAAAAAACATATTAGATGTGTGTTATCGTGAATGACAGCAGCTGCAGGTCACTTTGGTCGGAGTACAGCTTTTTATTACCTTTCAAAGTCTTGCAGAGGTTTGGCCTAGTTCGTTCCTCGATGGATTTCACAGACTGGAATAAAATTGTAATCATAGTTTAATTGTAGTTTATGATGAAATGCAGGTGAAGAAAACACCATTAAACACTGTATATTACCTGCAAATACAGCGTCTTATTCTTTCCTTCCAGAGTTGTGGTGATAGCCGGGGATTTCATTTGTCTGGAAAAAAATTACACACAATTTTAGCCTCATCATTGCTATTTTTCCTAAAGAAGAATTACAAAATGTTGTTTTAAGAATACTCACAGAGAGGCGTTCTCTGTAAGGTACTCTAAAACCTCCTGTAATTTGGCAGACGGAGGGAACTGGAGATCCTGAGGCACCTGGCTGCAAGCTGAACAATTTTCCTGCAGATCAAAGATGATGAAGAGTGAACTGGTTATTCCCTGCGTGACCGAATGAACGTGGTTATTGATGGTTAAGGTTACTGACTATTAGGGCACAACAAACCTTTCGTTCAGCTTCAAAAGCGTAGGTGTACAGCCCATCCACGTCATTAAAGACCAGGTAATTATTTAAAGGGATATATGCACTGCAAAATAAAAACTGATGTTAAGTAATGTTCATTTGACAAATCTGCAGATAATTGGGATAAGAGATTAAGATTTTTTTTTTCTGCTCCTAACCTTGTTGCGATTTTAAAAACTTCCGTGGCACAGGCAGCTATGGAGAACAAAGACAAAATTAAGTCTAGTTAAGTGAAGTGTACAATTGTTTTAAGTAAAATAAATCACAACCTCAAATCACCTCAAAACAGCGTTTCTCCAATCATAACACCAACAACAACAGCTAGCTTCACAGACATAGCACCAGTAACTACAGGGGGCTTAGTCAAGGGTCCATACCTACATACATCCATACACTTATTGTTTCCTAGTCCCTTTCTGTCAACATCTCTGAATAGCATCAGCGACTGCCTCAAAAACGAATGAGTTTCATACCAGCAATAACAGCATTAGTTGATGCCACAGCAGGAATGATCCTCTTCACAACTCCTGGGGCACAAAAACAGTCTTGCTGTTAGTGAGAAATGTATCAGTTCCACCAAAGAAAGAGTCACATTAGTGTTGAATAAATTATTGTTTATTAATTCCCATATTCACCTTGAGTGAGTCTGTATGTCACTCCTGTAATGTTAAACTCTGCAGCTCTTTCTTGGGCTCTTTCAAACACCCACTGGATGTGCTCTGGACTGTCTCCATCTAAGCTGGTTTCTAGCAGAGAAGAAGGCCCAGCTTGTTAGCTTTTATTGTAATAATGTACACAGAAGGTTACACAATGTGATGAGATTGTGTTAAAGCAAAAAAAAAAAAAAATGCTTACCTCCAAATGGCTTTTCTTTGGGCCACTGTAGGATTCTGGCAAATTCAATGCAATGTTCTGGTAGTCTAGGCATTGAAGCAATGGTGCACATGGGGAAATTAATCTGTGGATAGTAAAAAGTAAAGCATAAATACATTTGAAGGAGCACTGGAAGCCCTTCTTCTGTTCTGCTGTGAAATCAGCCAAAGACTATGACAACTATAATATCAAAACTATAAAATAACTGCTTGATGAAAATGTTGAACATCAAATCGTTACTTCATTTTATCTTTATACTTTCTTTTCTGTGTGCTTTAGCAAGATCACACCAAAGTTCCACAAGGTTCTCTGCTTGGATCAATTCTATTCACCTTATATATACTTCATTTAGGCAATATTCTTAGAAAACACTCCATTAACTTCCATTGTTATGCAGATGATACCCAATCATATCTGTCGATCAAGCCAGATGAAACCCCACCTTTAGCTTCAAACATAGCTTAAAAACCTGAGTGATCTGCAATTTTCTGCTGTCAAACCTAGACAAAATTGAGGTTATTGTACTTGGCCCCAACACCTCTGAAACATATTATCTATGTGGATTTGTGAAACTTGCATTCTGAATTGCACTGTATGCTTTCTCTACTCCTGCTCTCTCTCCTTCTCTGCCTCTCAGTGCAGTCTAGATCTGTTATATATGAAAATTGCCCTGATATAACTTATGTTGTAACTTGCACTAGGAAAAAAATGGAGTGAATTATGTATATCTGTCTGTCTATGTCTTACGCATTTTTCTTAAATTTTCTGGCACTATTTCTGTTCAGTCTGGTAGCTATAATTGCTTATGTTTATGACCCAAGTCCTTTCTTTCCCCAAACAAACAGCTGCTGCTGCAGACGGAAATGTGAAGCATCACCTGATGTGCACCACAGATGCTTTCTCCCACCCAAAAGGAAAGCTAAACAGCAGATGTGAAAGCTTTTATAAAAAGTTAATAGGATGATTATCTATTCTGTTATTAGTCATCCATTAATAATAGAAAAAAATTTATTTATATGAATCTTGAAAGTGAAACGAGAAGATAAATTGCTGTTGAAAAGTGACCTGAGGTGGGTACAGCTCCAAAGTGCAGTCGATGCATGCAGTCATGCCGGGCAGAATGACACGAGCATTTCCTTTGAAGCCCTCCGTTCCTCCATCGATGAGGGGGATGATGGAGCTGGGATCCAGGACTCCATCTTCATAGCTCAGGAGGGATATCTAGAGAAAGCAATAACAACCATAAGTCACCACAGATTACACCGATATGCTTTTGATATGCAAAGATATATCAGGTAACACTGAATTACAAAGAAACTAAATCAAATGTATCTTTTCATACCAGCATTCCATTCATCCAACGTCTGGCAATGATGGAGTCCAGTCCACAGACGATGATGTGGAACTCTGCAAACAGATGAGTGAATTAAAACTCTGAGGTGCCTCCTTGGTAAGCTCTGCTAATGTGTAGATCATGTAACGAAAACACTTACGCCTGTAGAAAGACTCATCGAAGTCTTGGATCTTTTTAAAGTGACTGCATGTTATTAATAAGGAATAAAAATCATGGTCAACATATTTTATACAATGGAAACTAAATTTGATTTGTTTTTCAACTGAAAAAAAAACGTGGCTGCATAGGATACGGGACAACTTTACATCCAGGGATACGACTGTTGATGAAGTCGGCAGCCACTTCTGCCTTTGGTCGTCCAACATCTTTGGGTCTAAATGGATGCAGATCATATATAGACATATGAGATGCTGAATGTAATCTTTTTTATCACACTGAAATTGTTACAGTACTAAATTCACCTAGAGGAAAACAGACACAGATACCATGACATGCTAGCTATGAGGGCTATCAGACCATCACATCATACTATGTTCTTGATAAGCATTATGTAAATAATTACAGGAAATATTATTTTCAAAAATATAGATGAGTATCTCAGCCCTTTGAGGCAAATTTCCCGTCTATACATTTTTTAAATAATTAAATATTTAAACATTTTTCACAACATAGCCTACTGTATTTGTAAAATATTAAACTACTGCTCAAACTATAAGGAAAAATAGAGGTGAAACATACCTGAAAAGAAACTGTCTGTTGAGGTTGGACACATCGATTGTGTCCATGTCAACCACATGAATAAGACGAAACCCAGACAGGGCCTAAAGCACAACAAGACCATGTAAGAATTTATCGAAAGATGCAACCAGTGAAGACAGTTTGTGTTTACTCATCTTAAATGTGAGTAAAAAAAAAAATATATATATATAAATATATATATATATATATATATATATATATATTAAAGTCATTTCCAACCAGATTTTTGAGGAGTTCACATCCAAGTCCTCCTGCACCAATGACCAGAATCTTACAGGTTTCCAACAAGAACTGTAGAGACTGAGATGAAAGAGACACAATATTGAAAGAATAAAAATGTACTCGGATTTGAAATATCACTATACAGCTTCATCACACTAGACTGATTCAGTTTAACATATGAAAAAAATGCTTTCAGTTTCCATAAAAGTGTTTCTATGTCACCTCAGTACTTGGCTCAAAGTCAGGATGGGTGAATGGACCGGGTCTCTCCAAAAACTTCCTCACATGATTCCAGCGGCCATCCCAGTCGCAACCACCGTCCCTATGTCCTCCATCTACAGCCATTCTGCACACACAGCACACCGAGATACACTGAACTGGTACTATAACTATAATTAGTACATTTCTCCCTACTCATTTGTCTACTTGATTTATCCCTATTACATGCATTTTTAACTTTCCTGAAATCTGTGTGAAGGAGGCAGTGAAAGAGAGCTGTTGTCTGTATTAATAACATTCAAGGGGATTAAGAAATACTACCATTAATTTCTCAAGATTGCACAACATCATTGTCTTTGTCTGCTGGAATAGGGGTTCCAACCGGGGAGTCAGACTTGGATCAAAGAGGCCTCAAGCATTTAAGTAGGAAACAATAAAAAAAAAAAAAAAAAAAACACTTAAAAATTCAGCTACACAAAAGTCTTAATCTTTTTTCATGTGGTCTCTAAAATTACTCAAAAGAAACAATATGAATGAGGGGAAAATACTTCAGATTTATAACAAAAATAGCTGAGAATCTTCATAAACATATGCTATGTCTCATCTCCACACTAGATACCAACTGTGTCGAGCATGCACTATATAATTATCTTTATAATAACCTCTTCTGCAGTTAGAATAAGACAAAATCAATACACTTTACTGTTTTATACTAACAGGAAATTGTACAATACATAACCTGTTGGACATTAAACAGCAAATCTGGAGTGCCACAATCAGCTGATTCACCAATACTGTTTTTACACATTGTTTATCATTTGTATGTAGCTCCTCCATTGTTGTGCATTGCATTGTGGGACATAACATTGCAGCACACTTAGAAGTGTTTACTGAAATGCATTACTGACTTGTTTGAGTTAATCTTCCTGACATTCATCCAGTTTGAACCATCTACACTCTTAAACCTGCCCGGGATGAATATGAAGGATGTGATTGTAGCTCAGCTATAATGTGCTGTCGTTCCAGATCAGTTGCAGGATTGGTGCAGTGCATTATGTTTTTAAACACTATAACTACATGCCCTCTGTAAATGGATGACTCGTACAGACAAACAGTTAACAGGGTTATTAACGGTGTGTCCTGCAGAAATGTGTAGTTTCATGTCTCCTGGTCCAGCCGTTGCAGCTCAGCAGACCAGGGGGCTGTACTACAAAGCGAGGTAACTGGCTTATCCAGGTAACTTCAGGAGTAAATACGGAATCTATGACAGACGTCAATTCTCATTTGAGGGATTTCAGTATCTTTGCCGGCCAATGCCAGTCGCTTCACTGTTGAACAGACAGTGCTTAAGTGTAGGCTACATACCACATCTGGACTCAGTACTAATGATAAGGACTATTCATATACACCACTTGATAAAATATTATATTTCATCTTGACTTGTTGCAGGTGGGGTTACAACTGAAATGATTGTTATGAATGCAGTTATTGTTAACACAGCAGCATTACATTCATACAGGTAGCCCTACAGCTGAGGAGCTTTAGGGGCAGATCTTAATTCATTACCAGTGAATAACGGGTCAGTTTCACAGATGGAGCCAGGTGGAGGCTGGAACTGAATTATCCTCATTGTTGTCACATTTTTATACGTGTCCTTACATCTCAATCATATTACAACTAAAAGAAGAGTGTGTAAGACAAAACAAAGAATATACGACAAGAACACTGTACTAATGAATTTACTCTGTGGCCTCGGTGTTAATGTCTCTTTCAACTCTTCATATCCTGACTTTATCAAGGTGCAGTCTTCCGGGGAAAAATACGGAGCCACCATTCCGACTAAGTTCACACCAACTCGACTAACCGACATCTTAATAACCGTAGTAGTTCCGTTTAATATCAGTTCAGGCATTCAGAGTTTGTCAACCCTGACTTTCCTTGATAACCCCGAGTTAAATGTGAGCAGGTTAAACTCCCTTCGTAGTACAGCCCTGCGCTGCCAGTCAGAGACCTTTATTTAGCATCGTCACTAACTTCTCAGTCAGGTCCTCTACTCGCCTTCTTTTCTTCTCCCTGCAAAAAGACAGCAAAACGGGGTTCATGCAGGTCGGCTCAACCACACAAAGCGACAGTTTAACCACCGTTAAAATCACATTTTTCCTCCATTGAGACTTACGGCTCCTCGGCATCCGCCATACTTTCACGGTCCCATGTCCTCGATTGAGAGGCTGACGATGTTTCCGGGACTCAAAGCTGCGCACTGCAGCGCCGGAGGACCAATATGTTTTTTTTTTTTTCTGCTTCAAAAAATAGCCATCAGAGGTGTTGTTCCCTCAACAAACCGAACTGGATATTAGAATGACTTTGTAGAATATTCATAGTGTGGGAGAATATTTTTCCCCATCATAATTTGACCATGAATAAGGCGAAAGTGCCATATCAGATTATATGTAAATATAGCCAGTGCATTTTGGGAAAATATTGCTCATTTATTATTATTATTATTATTAGTAGTAGTAGTAGTAGTAGTAGTATGATTACTGGCTAGTATGATTACTTATGAGGCATTTTCAAGATAAAAAAAATCACAGTATCAGTATCAAATAACAGTTGTTATTACAAATGTATTATTAGCCATATTAACGCCATATACAACAGTACTTATATGCACGTTTTCTGAAACCTCTCTTCTCTGTTTTCTAGTAAGGAACTCAAATGATTTTGTCAGTTATTTTATTTCCTCCATTGTTGCTTACAGTTATGAGCTAATAGTTTCCTTCATATGTTTTTTTTCATCGTTTTCACTTTTTGTATTCACTGAAATCTTCAAATAAGATGAAAATTTAACACATTTAGATACAAACAATTTTACAAAAATCCCACAACATATATATCCATGTTTACTCTAGAATTTCTGAATCTTTTTTTCTTTTATTTTACTTTTAAATGTATTGCATGTAATGTACTCCATTATTATCAAAATACCTGTTATGGGCTCATAGTTTCTTTTAGAAGTTGATTGTGGGTGTTTTTTTACTTTTTATATTCATTGAAATCTTGAAATAAAGTCATGCTGCGCATTTTGAGACGCAACTCTAAAACTCCAAATTCTTCTCCGCGATTCTGATCTATCGCGAGATCTTGAGCGGGATCACGGCCTCTTCACTGACTTCCGTCCTCCAGCCTGAAGACGGTGATCAGCTGATCTGTCAAAACATTAAAACAGCACGCAGCGTGTGCGGGTATGTTTGTGTTCGTGTGCGGCTTCACTACACGTTGAAGACATGGCAGCCAAGATGGAGCTCGCACCCCTCAGACCGTGGGACGACTTCTTCCCCGGAACCGACCGCTTCGCCAAGCCCGAGTTCGGAGATTTAACAAAGTGGAACAACAGAGTCATCAGTAATTTGCTGTATTATCAGACGAATTATTTCGCCGTGGCTCTTGTGGTTTTCCTCATTGTCGGGTAAGTTGTGGTAGCATGCTAACGCTAGCTAGCTAGCCTCGCTGGCTGTGTTTAATTAGCCTGCATACCGCCATACCCATCATGAGCACGCAGGCTATATCTGTCACATATAGCATTGTTGTGCCAGCCTTTTAAAGCCTCGCTGCCTTGTTTGGCCTCACGTAGACATTTTATTTCTTTCATTTTCAGTAACAGCAACTTTCAGCTAGCTTAAATGTGGCAAGTACAAAACACAGATCATCTTTATCTTAAAATTAATGCTTCGTATCTAGATGTTGAATTATTACGAGAATCAGTGGTGCTGCATTGGATCTAAAGGTCCTATGGTCACATATCACTGCTGCTAGTTGGTCGTGATTTAGCATGTAACAAGCTGTTTTGATAGTTTTCCTTGAATAGAGGATGATGTAGTGGAAATCATGAGGCCTGACTGCAGGCATCTGCCCTCTAATGGTTTACACCAACTTGCCAGGATGTTAGCTGTTGTTAATTCCACCAGCAGGTTGTGCTATTAAAGAATAAAAAAAAGCCATGTGCAATGTCTTATTTTCATGTTCCAATATTCAGGTTCCTGAACCCGTTCGGTATGTTTCTGGGAGGAGCTGTGGTGGCTCTGGTCTTTATGGGTTCAGTGTGGGCAGGAGAGAACAAGGCCATGATCAAGAACTTCAAAAGGAAGAACCCCACTCTGTTCGTCATTGGGGTCATGGTCACCAGCTACCTGCTGCTTTCTCTGTGTGGTGGTGTCATGGTCTTCATCTTTGGAATCACCTTCCCTTTGCTGTGTAAGTCTCAGTATAATTTACAGGGTTTTTTTTTTTCCCAAAAAGGGGATTTAGAAATCAGTACCAATTCAGAACCACTCCCATATATAATGCACTACATTTACATTTCCTTTTAGTGTCCGAATTCTAAGTGTGAAATTTATGCACTATATCATTCCCTAGAAGATTCACACAGTGGAACAAGACACGTGCACTGCTTTCTGCTAACAATCCCAAAATGCAGTGAGTCACATTTTATAGATGTGAAAATTACCAGTTGTGTGACTGCACCTGTCAGTGCTGACGCAAAATGATCATGAATCATCTAAGGGCTTGAAATCTCAATTTACTGCCTACTATAGAGTAAATTATTGACTGTCTTATTATATAATAAATAAAGAGCAGTGAATGAGTATCTATTACTATAAAGGATTAGAGCTGTGTGGAAAAATTGTGCAATACAGTAGTGCTCTGAGATTAATCTTTTAGGACTCCAAATTATGAAATCAAGAGTTCTGGCTTTACTCAGTAATCTGACTTCATGATTGTAACTTTTCACTTATTTAGTGAAAACATTCCAGCACATCCAGCCACATCATGTTGACTTCACTAAAGGGTGGAGCTTACTCATTTGTCATGGAGCTGGTTCAGTCCTTATCACATGAATACATCTCATAACATTGTGCTAGTTTTTTTTCTGTCAAACTGCTGTTCCTAAGATCAGTATTAAACAGTGGAGCTTCAATTTGTTCTGCTTTAAAAACATGTTTTTGCCAATGTTGCCATGACCGCTCCCATTGGTCCTTCACCTGGTAAATGAAAGGCATGTGCACCACATCATAGAACATGGAAACATTGAGCAATTTCTCATAGTTTCCTTTTGGTTCCAACTAGTCACAATCCCACTTGTAATATAAGGTCTTGGCCCTTATAAAATTTTATTTAGTTAAGAGGAAGCACACAGACATTGCTTTCTGTATCTTTAATTTTGATACAGAGCTCTAAAAAGATCTGCTAACTTTGAGGCATCAAATAGGTTCTGTGGTTAACACTGTTTATTTTACTTGCATTTAGATTCACATCACTGAAATATAACAGATGTGACAAGTACATTTTTTCTCTCTGTGAACTAAAGCTTTAAGTATCTTTACAGATTTGACGCTCACTTTTCTCCCGTCTGAAATTAACTTGAGTTCCCTACGTTATATCGCAAATGCTTATTGGCTAATGTTACTTGATGAAAACTGTTGAGGGGGATGGTGAGTCACACATACATGCATAACTGAGGTTTTTCTGTGGGTGAACAAGTTCTTCCGTACACTCTCTCATTCTGACTCACTTTAGGGATTGGACAGCGTGTACGGTGTTTCTGACATGCATTCACTCATGACAGATTGTAAAATAAAGTCGGCATCACAGGGAGAGACATGGTGTAGTTTCGAGGTATGGTTTTGGATTTGCTGCAGCTCTCTAAATACATTTAGAGTCAGACAGTCAGCAGGGTGGTTTAGATAATAGATGGGTTGGATCGTTAGAGCAAATGTAGGAGCTCTAACATCATGGCGGACAGATGAGACAGTTTGATGACTTCCCAGGAGGCCTGCCCGCTGTTGTCTGTGTTGACGGGTTGCTATGGGTTGTTGATTTGGACAGAACTACATTTACTGGCTGATGTCATGCATTCAGTATCTGCCTGACATGGGAATAAAAGACATGCAGTTCTTAACACCTCCTGTAAAGTCTGACTTGCAGCAGTATCACGTTTTGTTTTTCCGAGATGTATTCCAGAGAAAATGATCTATTCAGTTTGAGAGACCAAAATTTATGTTTTATTTTCACACTGAAAAAAATGTGAATAACTTCCTGTTGTTTTTTCCTATAGTAATTCTGATCCATGCCTCTCTGAGACTGCGCAATATGAAGAACAGACTGGAGAACAAGATTGAGGGTGTTGGGCTGAAGAAGACCCCCATGGGCATCATCATGGATCTCTTGGATCAGCAGGAGGAGAAAATGAACAAGATTCAGGATTTCATTGAAAGCAAACTGAAGGAATGAGGCTTGAGCCAAAAGTGTGCCAAAGGAAGTGTCATACAGTATGGATTAAAATTTCCATAGCATCATCCCATGTGTTAGGTTTTCATCCCCTCTCTCTCTCTATATATATAAAGTTACTGATGTTTGCATTCACTTTTTATCAATTTTTATTTACTTTATTCTCTTAGTGTGTTACAGTATCTAAAGTGGACAGATGGTCGGCACTAAAGGTTACCAAAGTTTTGAGCATTCCTGTGTCAAAAAATATTCCAAAACCAAATCATTTCTCTTGTCGATAACGCATTTTGTTCCACATGATGACTATTTATTTCAGCAAAATAAAGCAGAATGTCTGAACGTAATATCTAATGCAGTTATTAGATACCAGTTGTATTTGTTCTCAAAAAAGAAATCCGACCCTCTCAGTTTGCTACCTCAAAACAAGCATGTTTAATTTGCTTCTCACTGAGCAGACCCACATTACCAACACAGAGCCCACACCAAGTGAACTGTTAACTGCTTATTAAACAGCAATAACTCCCATCGTATCACTTCAGGAGCTGTATGAATATTGATCTGAGACCAGTTTGCTTCTTGTGGAGACATAGTTACATGGCCTGACTAATGATACTTGCGTTTAACGAGTCCTATTCTCAAAAGGTTTGTGCATACAGCTCCTGACCATATAGGCTGGCCTGAGTGTATCCCTTCTGATCACAGCTATGCAATATTGAAAATGAATGGCAAGTGCAGCTTTATTGTTTGAGTATTATGTCATGGTATGTACATGTTTGTTGTTATTTCTGATGTATTTTCATAATATAGCATGCTGAAGTGTGTAAAATGGCTGCAGGATACAAAGTAAATATGTTTAGCAATGAGACAATTATTGATTGAATTAATTAAATTCAATTTATCGCTGTTCCCTCTTTATTCGTAAATACTGGACTAAAGACATAGAGACACTCCCTGTTGGGATCAAATCCCTTTTCCTTGTAAAGAAAACTAAATGAAATCTGTAATGTTAAGTGTTCATTTTATACTGCTTATATCCTTCTGATAGTAAGAGCAGCTGTTTCCTGTTGTTTGTCACACATGCACATTGACAGCAGTTTGTGCACGCTACCTTCTCAAATGGCAGTTCAGACTGATTCTTTATGTTACATGGATGCTATATTACATATTATCTATGTTTTTATGTGACTTTTCATTCTTGAAAAGTGATGATTGAATCACAGAACTTGAAGTAAAACATGGCTGTCCTCTATAAAAATAAATAACCTGATTTATGTTGCAGTCTTTTTCCAAGTGAGTCTCAGTGTGAATATTTAGATCTGTTTATTTTTCACAAAATTGAGTTGCTCTTGTCTTATTTGGGTTAACATGTTTCTTTGAAAAGAAGTAGTGCGTTGTGTGCTCTTGCTGAAATAATATGACAAGCTTGTTTATGACACTTCTGAATAGTGAACTAATGAATATCCCCTCCAGCGTTATTCAATCCAGTTTGACTAATTATCTGCATGGCATCAGTTTTTAAGATTCCGACTCATCCCCCTTTCTGCAAATACCTCTCCTTATAAATAAAAAAACAATAGTAATTTGTCTTTTTTCATATCTTTTCCTCTAAGGATCAGAAAAATGGCAAAAAGCAGCTGGGAGTAACTGCAATGATTCACTCTGGAGCCATTTATTTTGACGGCGGTACTTCATTTTAAAAAAAAAAAAGAAGCAGAGAAAGAATCCCCAGGCAAAGAGTAGAAGATTTTCTATAGCAAAATGCAAATATATGGAACAGGTTTGCTGCAAAATTAATCATCAAACATTTAAACAAACCTACTCTAATCTAGGGCAAATCTATTTTTCAGTACAAGATCCATAAAAAAATGTCATGTATTTGAACAATATACTCAAATCCTCTGCAAAGAAACAGTATTTCCACCATGCTCTGTGTGTGAGATAGCAAATAATAAAAGAGGTAATGCATTTTTTTTGATAATAAGGTATTGATGAACTCTTTAAATTTTCATACCTTTGACTTCCTAAAAATGACAGCAACAAATTAGTGAGATAACACAAGAGTGGAACAACAACCAGTCAGTGTTCTTTATTTATAATGAAAGTATAGTTTCTTTTATTTTGCATTGTCCATTTGAGTAGTTATAGAGTGACTAATATCAAATATGTGTAAAATAAACATCCAGTATGGTGAACAGCTCAAGTTTCAGCCTTAAAGGAGACTCGTTTCACTGGATTCCAGGACTTTAGGGAGCGGCACCTGCAAACAGCGACGAAGGAGAGAAAGAAAAGATGACTTGGATTTCTAGGACAGTAGATGTATGGAGATGTGGATACGTGATTTGAAATTGTTATAGATAATACGACAACATTAGCTGTAAAGCATGTAAGATTTAATACATTCACTCATGAAAAATGCATTCCATTTTGAGAAGTTCAGCACCTTCAACAGTCGCCCTTTTTATCCATACAATGTCTAACCTGTCAAATATTATGAACTCCTAAATGCAGGCTCCCAACTTTATGATCTCACAGTACTGATCCTTGCGTACTCACAGATTTGAGATAGGCCACGTTGCTCTGTTTGATCTCGCTCAGGAGCTGATCACGGGGTGTGAGCTCAACCTTTGGCGGCACTCGTCTGCGAGGAACCGGCTTCAAAGTCTTAATCACGTCGCTCAGGTTTGCTCTTTCGTCCGCCACTTCTCCGCTGCCTGCAGCCTTCACTTTTGGAGTCTTCTTCAGCTGGAAACTTGCCCTCTCTGGCCTCCTGTCGTCCTTCGGGTCCAGCTCCAGAAAAGGGTCACGCTTCTTGGGGGTCCTCTTCAGCTGGACGTCCCTTAATGGGTTTGCTGGTTCGGCACTGGCTTGTTTGGGAGCGCTGCTGTGTTTACGCTGCTTTTGAGGCTGTTCTGCTTGGTGATGTGTTTGAGGTACAGAGCTCAGTTCTGACGAGGGCGGGACGAGCCCATGTTCCTGCAGGAGTTCTAGAGGCGGTACGTACCCCAGCATCTCAAGTAAACCAGGAGGCAGGTTTAGACTGTTCTCGTACATCTGCATCAGCTCCCTCTGCTCCTTCAGTTGCTGCTGCCTCTGTTCCTCTTTCCTCAGCTGCCTCTGTCGGTCCAGATTCCTGGTTAAGATGTTGGTCACCACCATCCTGGGCCCGGGCAGCTCAAAGTGGTAGCCCATCTTCAGGAGGGTGTTGTTGGCCTTGATCAGGCGTGAGATCTCCATCTCGGCGTGGTGACCCAGCATGTGCCTCTGGTTGTGAAAACGCAGCTCTGTGAGGGTCTCGTTGAACTGGAGGCAGCGGATGATGGCGACGATGCCCTTTCCGGTTATGAAGTTGGACTCAATATTCAAAGTTGTGATGCTGCGGTTCTCTCGTAGCATGTTGGCCAGGTTAAAAGCGATGTTTTCATCGACGCCGGTGTTGGCTATGCTGAACGTTTTCACATACTTGTTCTTCTTCAAGGCGTTGACATAGTCCAGCAGCATCTCTTTGGGAATGTTTTCTATGTTGTTGAGGTTTACCTCAGTGACAGAGGGGCTGTTTTTGCAGATTTTGTCAAGCGTCGAATCTAAGTTCGTCTCATTTCCTGAGGGTCTTGATGTCATTTTTATATTGTTGAGTGCCAGCTTTGGAATTTTTAATTTGTTGATTTTTCTCTCTTCTTTCTGTGGGAGCTTATCATTAGTTTCATTTATCTCTGGCCCCTCTGGAGCCTCTTTGGGAAGCAAAGAGTCTGTAGTTTTAATTTCCTTTATCTCTTCAGCTTGTGATGTGCTGTGTTTTGGGGCCAAGCTCTCACTCTTCTCTTTTGCATCTGAAAAAGACTGACTGTCATCAGTGTTGTTTTCTGGTACTTTTTCTGTGTTGTTGTCAGGAGGCTCTACATGTTTGTCTATATTTCCATCTTTGTCCACAAGTGTCTTCACCCCTTTCTCATCTTTCACCTCCGTTTCATCCGTCTCATCAACCTCTTCAATGATCTCCTCAATGATTTCCTCTATAATTTCCTCTCCATCTGTACCGTCTACAGCTTCTTCCTCAATAATTTCCTCAATCACTTCATACACCTCATATTCCCCGTCTTCTGTATTTTCTTCTTTTTCTTTCTTTTCAGCTTCCTCCCTCAACGTTTTCTGATGAAAAACAACAAATCAAACCAGCCTTATCTCATTTTGCGTTTCCAAACACTATTTTATTTTTTATTCTGCCTGTAACATTTCACAATTATAGGGTTCCTAATGAAATGTTAATACTCTAAATTGATCTGTGGATGAACTTCTGAGAGTCTGACTTCTTACCTCGCTGGGCAGCAGAGTAGCAGGCACTCTTTCTTCCTCGAGCATGCGTTTGGACTCTTTCTCCCAGTAGAGGTAATCAACCAGGGATCTGTGGTCGAACGTCCCCGTCGGAGGCTTCTCCGTCTGGTCCTTCTGTCTCTGTCCAACTGGTACACTCTCATCTGGAGCAATAATAACATCCATCTCACTCTGGAGCTCCTTAAGCTCCTCAGGTGAAAGCATGGCAAGGATTTCATCCTCATCGATGTCCTCTTCATTGAGCTCCTCAAGGTCTCCACTGTTTGACATGTTTGCTCCGCGTAATTTCTCTCTTCTGCCGATATCAAAAGGAAAGATAACTTCTGTCTAATCTATGACTCAGGACAGAGCAAACTGCTACTGACTTTGACTTCAGCTACAAACCACTTGCGCCCGCCTCATGTGAAGTCTAAATTTAAACCCTGTGAACTGCATGGAAGATATTTAAGGTACAAGCAGGGTAAAGACATGCTAACATTCTTCTTTCAGCCCCTGCTCCCAGCTGGCTCGGTCATCAGGATCTTTTGGGATGACAGTTGCTTCAGGCAAAGGAAAGTGGGGGATTGACAGCAGCAGGTGGACCTTTTTCACAGGGCTGGTGGGGGGGGGGGGGTAAAGTCTCTACTGCAAAACACAGAGCTCCTCCCAGAGATTCATAGAAGATACAGTATAGCCTCTAAAGTGCTGCACAACAACAAACACATGAGATCGAGCCAGAAGAGGGAATTTGTTTGCTACATCGCAAGCTGGACCCTGAATATTCACGATTCATTTATGTAAGAAATTTTTAAAAAGCCTTACAGAAATAATTTGACATTTTGGACAATTGCTTGCCTTTGAACAGAACCAGGCTGGCTGCTCACCTTTTCCCCAGCCTTTATGCTGCTGGTTGTAGCTTCATATTTAATAGAGAGATATGACCCGCCAACCATTTTCTAAATCATAAAGAAAATAAACTGATTCATGGATTTTTTTTTGTACTGATTAGTCAGGGCTGTAGAGAGAGAAGGCTGATCTTTGTGTGAGGCCGTTTCAGGCTGTGCAAAGTGCAGCAGGATCAGACTGTGAGCTGCAGGGGAAAACAACTATTAGCTGAAGAGGAGCAGTTACACAGAAATGAGGATGATTATGATTGCATAAAGGTGTGTTTCACACTAAAAAAGCTTAAAAGATTTTACAACTAAATTGTAGTTGCAGCTATTAAATGCAGTAAAATATCGGATTTATCTGTCATATAACAAGTCTGTTATTTTGAAAATAAAGAATTTTAAGGAAAGAAGAGTTATGGGCCTTTTAATGTTCATTCATTTTATCAGATGTTATTAATGCTTGTTTATTAACAGGTCCCTTGTCTCCTGTTATTTTGCAAAAGTGGGCCAAAGCAAATTCACCATCCCTGATCAAATCTCTTACTCTCACGATTCTCAGCAAGCAAACAAATACCTGTATGCATATTTCCCAAAATGTCTAACTATTCCTTTAAGACTTCATCATTTACTTGATAACAAAACCTGAGCCGGTTGTTTAGCAGCCACACTAGCCTCTAAAAGAAGGCAACAACAGCCGTTTATGTGTCACACATGTATTTATTCACATCCTTGTTCCCAGTGGAAAATATTTTATGACAACATCTAACAACATATAACTACACACTGACTGTACAAATGTATGAGAAAACAAACAACGAGACATGGATATGGTTTTTACGGCAGTGGTCTTCTGTTAATATAAAAAGAAGTTTCTTATCAAAAAAATCGATATTCTCACCATGCATTTTAAAACACATTACGGCACCAACAAAGACAAATGGTTTCTATAAACAATATTGACATAACACATTCTGATTCAAAGTTTAAAGAAAGGAAGAAATGGAAATTCATCGAAGACACAGTCTGCTCTAATGAATGATCGATTCATTTGTTGTGAACATGTTCAAGCATTGTTTTCAAAGTGGATGTTATATGTAAGACTATTTTTTAATCATACTTACTGAGATGAAAGTGGTGAAAATCATTTTTATTCTATAACCTACTGTTTTGTATAAGGCAGTAGCTAGTTCCTGTTCAAATACACGGAATTCGCTAAAAACACGTTGCCTCTTTTTTTCATCTTTGAAACACAATAGGGTTTGAATCCAGTGTGGTTGTGCAACGTCTTAAAGTTTCTTGACACATTCTCATCTGCCTGTACAATTCATCCAATCCAAGGCACATGGGAAAGTCATTCAAGAGTGTCATCACTGTGTTCAGAGGTTACTTTAACATGAGGACAGCGTACACATGGACTCTGCCAAAAACCTAACAGACCAACATCTCCCAAGACACGGTTATGGCAGCCGAAAAATAGTTTGTGTACAACTTGTGTTTCAACTTCATCCCCTTCATGTGCTGCTGGCCATGGCTTTATTATTTGTGCCAAAGTTTGGTTTGGTCCTCTTCAGTGGATGCTCATGTAGCTTCCATCCAGGTGGAATCTGTACAGGCAGCAACACAAGAATCTGTCAGAGCTACTGTACCTCAGCTGTTTGAGAACAAGGAGCACATGACTGAACCCAATGGAAATGAAAATGCAATACACCAAAAAGTCCACATAACTTTGTGAAGGCATTCAAAATGATTTCATGGAGTAAATGGAAAACTTCCTATAGTTTAGACACACTAGCAGAACAATGTCAATTGGTCTGACCATCACCTTGTCCCAGACTGAAATATCAACTAAAGGATGGATTGCCATGAAATTTGATTCAGACATGCATCGTGACCTGACATTGGATGGATTGACATAAAATTTGGACATTCACATTTAACTTCAGGATGATTTTTTTAACTTCAGGTTTATTTGTCCAAAAATTTGGCTTATGACCAAATACCTGCGATATTAATGACATTCCCATCAGTCTCAGCTGTACTTTGTGTTTAGTGCTTATTATTAAATGTTAACATGCTACCATGATAAACCTGCTAAACATGAGCATGTAAGCACTGTCATTGCAAGCATGTTGACACATTTATATACAACCTCACAGAGCTGCCGGCATGGCTGCAGACTCTTAGCCTTATTACTTTCTTATTGCAAGATAAGCAACTCTCAGGCATGTTCTCGTCTTGATGAATGTCAGGCGCATGATAATCAAGATAATGAGTGAAAACATTTTCGATTAAACACAAAAGTGATGCTGTGCCTGACAAAAAAAAAAAAACAGTAGACCACAATACGAAAATGATGATTTGATTAAACAAGCTGTACAGGAGTAACACATGAAGATGGAATATCAGAATGGAGATGACTGGCAACACGACACAAAGATGCCCACTGTGTTTGCTCTCACCCTTAAGTGCTAGACTGGTTGTCTGATGGTTCATCTGTACTAGTGGCCTCAGAGCCAACCATCTCTACTGACTCAGATTTTTTAGGCAATGTGTCAGACACTTTGTTTTCAGGAGAAGATCTGCACACATGAGCATTAATCAGAAGTCAAGAAAGGAAGGAGAAGGAGAAGCAGGAAGATCAGCGATGAGCTAAATAGTTTGGTCACAGAAGCAAAAAACGAGATAAAACCTCTTTCTTACAAATGCAGAGGAATTGATGTTTTATCCAGAGGCTGAGCAGCACATAAAACAAAGGCCTTAACAGACATGCAGTAAAGGAAACAGGAGAGGCACAGGGAGGATTAACAGGATCCTGAAGCTAGAAACCAGCATTTTATCTAAAATTCCACTAATATTTAAACAGAAAGACTCGCAGCTGTCTGTGACTGACTCACTTCCTCTTGCATCCACAGCTCAGTGTGGAGATTTAGGAAACTGCAGTGCTCACCTGTTGTGTGTGGGACTGCGGTTATACGGAGACGCAGGAGCTCCAGGGTGTGAGTACTGAGGTGTGTCGGGTGAATCGTACTCCGTCAGGCCCACTGCCAGCTGGTTGCGCCAGTTTCCTGCGCTGTCCGCTGAGGACACTGCAAAGAGGACAAAAACACTCAGCTAATGTTGGAGTATAACTCAGTGGTAATTGTTGTTATTTGAAACACTCTTAAGTCCATCTTAACGTCACTACATTGCAAAACAAATACTTAACCTTCACATGATATGGCATATATGTTATTAGTATTACTGCCACTTCATATGGAAACTGCACAAGTTTATGATGTAGGCCTACAAACTTGCCAAACTTTTTATGTTTGTTTGGACAAATATCTTAAAACTGAATCACACCTTTTATTATCATTTTAATAAACTACAAATACCAGTTTGTTCATCTCATGTTTCACAGTTACATTCACAAAAAATACATATAATTCCAAACAATAATGATAGCCAGAAATGACATATGTCCTTGCTGATTTTGTACAATGTGAACCAAATTGGAACGTTTTTTTTTTTTTATCAGTTACATATGTCTATATTGATGTTACTTGCGTCATTGTTTTTCATTGAATTTCTAGCTCCCTGGTTTAGGAAATAGTATCACAACTTAAGAAACGAGTTAAAATTCTTTAATGTGCAGAAAGACACAATATTCTTCAAATGCAGGCAGTTAGAGGAGTTTTTTAAGATTCGGGAAATTTAGAACAGCAGCAAGTGTCGTTAAAAGACTTTTTAAAGACCTCCAAGTATTTATGTTTCAGAAAACTAAGATGCTTTGCTCTGTGACTGTGTATATGTCACAGTAATGTAATAGTAATACATTGGAGGCACAAACTAGCCCAGATTTCTACTCTTGGCAGCTTTGAACACAGCAAGATAAATTCTCCACTGAAAACCACATAAATAAAATAGTCTTGGTTGGGTTAGCAGCTCTTTGAGCCATGATGGAGGATTTCAGAGTAAAGGAAAATTAGATAGGGAAGTAAAATATCATCCCTCGAACCGAATGAAATGCAATAAGCAATAAACAACCTATGTATACTGTATGTAAACATATCACGGATTTAAAACAAGACAGAAACAGGTTTATATTATTAAATGATATTTTCTTCAAAGATTTTGGTTCCTACAGCATTAAATTTGACTTTTTCAAACTCATCAAGGACTTCGTCTAACCTGATGAAAAGGAGGTGGTTCTGCTGGAGTGGCTGAAGGCGGCTGGCATGGTCTGGTAGCCCAGGCTGAGCTGAGAGCCGCTGTCAAAGTCATATCCAGTCAACATCCCCCTCCCTCCCTCCCTGTGGCCCCTGCTTCGGTGATACCAGCCCTTCAGATGCTCCGCCACCAGGGCCTTCTGCATGTTCTTGGCCAACAGCTCATTTCGGGGCCCCTCTCTGCTCCGCGGCGGCCTCACTGTTGCGTAGGGATTCTGGGAAAGACTGTCTGCTCGGTCGCTGCTGTAATGCCTGAATCTGTCATGTCCATGATACCCATTTATTTGGTAGGAAGGGTTGACGTTGTAGTGGCCTTCTACTTCATTCTCATACACGTAGGCACCATTAGCGTAAGGCTCCATGTCCGGGCAGGGGTAGCCGGCAACGTAGTAGGCACTGGGTGCATAGTGTGCTGAGGTCTCACATGAATAACTACAACCAGAATGGTGCTGGACCAAGTTGGGCATACTCCCGGTGTTTCCATACACTTCCACCTTCCTGTGGAGACGATGCATGGTTGAGGTTCGGGAGTCCAGCGTACTGTAGTGGGAGTTGGCCGCCCCGCAGTAGTCCAGACTGGACTGGCTGGTGTAAGACGAGCAATCCTCTAGCACCTCTGTGCTGTTGCTGCGGTGGGCTGGTGACAAGATAAAGACGGGCTTCTCTGAGTCTGTGTCTTTTCTTAGCCGCGGCTGCGACTCCAGACTTCCGCTGCGATGCCTGAAGCAATGAGGAGACCCCTCCGACCTGGTGAGGGGACACAACTTTTAAACTCCTACAACAACAACAAAACGAGTTACGGGATAATATTTCTGGATTCATTCGTTAAAATAAAAGTTAGGGACTTGTGAGAGGTTTGGTTAAAGGTAAGGGGGTTGGAGAGAAGCAGGGACTTGGTAGGAAGAGGAAAGATATTGGGTTGAAAGTGCGCAGGAGCAGAGATCACACCTGAGCTGGCTGCTGCTGTAGGCATTGCGGGTCATAACCGGGGTGGGAGGCATGCTGCGTGGATCTCTAGGAGGTCTGGGAAGGGTTTTATAGGGACTACTGTGGGTGGAGGAGACCTCTCTTGGATTCTGGTAGTAGTGGGAAGCCTCCTGACCTTCAAAAGCTAATCTAAAAGGGTGTGGTATTAGGAGAGGATCAACAAAAGGAAAAAAAAAACGGGATGAGAGATGAGGAAAGGAATGAGGCTGCAAACATGACAAGGCAAATTTTATGGACTCTGCCAAAACATGATATCATTGCTTCATTCCAAGAACAAGTGAGCTTGACAATAAAATCAAGTTGTGAAGTTACAAACCACATGAGACCTTATGGTAACATTAGAATGGGAGGGAGGAAATCTGTTTTCCTACCTGCTGTGGTTCTTGTTATGGTGATTTTCCCGCGGAGAACCCTGTCTTTCCACGTCATATTCTGTACCCAGCGACCGCATCGGACTGAGCTGAGGGGAACCTTGCACCGAGCGTGACCGCGGCCTCTGACTGACACTGTCTGAGTCATCTGAACACAAACCAACAGGAACAATACTGACGCTTGCTCTTTTAGAAAATGCTCATACTCATAAAAAAATGTATTGCAATAATTTGTGAGTTGTCTGACTCACCATCGTCCAGGGGGAGACTAGACAGAGAGCTGCAGTCTGAACGGACGAATTCATCTGGAGGAAGGGAACAAAAAAAACTCGATATTTACTGTGAATATAGCTAAATGGTAAACCAGTTACACGGATCAACCTTCACTGTACCTGCAATGATCATTGAGGCCCGCTGTGTGGGCTTCTTTCCTTTCTTGATTCTGTACTGGTTCATCTCATCCTCTATCTGCTGGAGTTTGTGCATGGCATCCAAACAGTTTCTCCTCCTCTTCTTCTTGACTGTTTTGCACAGTTCTGGCTCGTTTGCAAGCTTCTTAGCCGCCTCCACAATCTTTTGCTGCAGGGCAAATCTGCTCTCCAGGTTCCTCAGAAAGGGATCCTGCACAAAATACAAGCAGCATGTCTCCAGAGATTATAAATAACTTCTGCTACACATAGTTTAATCACATCATAACTATTATTGTCACCTGTTTTGTTTTATTCAATTTGTTGAAGAGTAAAGTAGGATTTGTGCTTCATGTCAATTTGAAGTTATGGATTATATTTTAAAATATGCTGCAGATGCAAAACTGTCATGTCCTGTAAATTAGTAGCTGAGAGCACTTCTTCTAAACAAACAGGAGTAACTAGTGCATTTGTGGGGGACTTTCATGTGCTGGCAAGTATTTGCAGCACCAGAACAATGTATGTGGGATCAAACAAAATAAACTACAGTGCCCGTGTTCATTGTAATGTAGGAACACGTGAGCCAGTGTAACAGAGGAATGAGATATATCAGGCTTTGTTGGTAGGATCACTTCATTGTTGGCTGTGATCTTTTAGTGGGATTTGTTCACAATCAAAATATAATATAACCAAAAGTGTCCTTTAAACTCAGCAAGTGAAATATATTAACTACATGACACAAACAGTGTTACACACAAAAAGACACGGCATGAATTGCTGCTGCATTTGATTAAAGAGTACCAGTTGAATACAGACCTCATTGTAGGGGAAAAGGTCATCTAACTTGAAAGCTGTGCCAACTCGCCGCCTGACTTGTGGCGGTCTTTCACCTGAAGAGAGGGGATATTCCTTTGGCAGCTTGCCAGTGAGCTCCTGAAAGCACAAAACAGCGAGGGAAGTAAACACTTAGATGAACTGAACTTAACAGCAGAAACCATCAATCTACCTGCCGCGCAGCAACACGCTTTAATAATGCAGCTGACTGAATGTGGCTGTTTAGAAAAGGCTTATAAGTGCCTTGCAAAAATATAGTACCAGTGCAGGAGAAGTGTAGTATAAAATGATTTCTCACCGCCTCTCTCAGGCAAATCTTCTTCAGTTCTTTTGTTTTCTTGGCCAAAATATCTTGGATCTCCTGCTCTTTCCGTCTCAGCTCAGAGAGTTTCTCTTTCTTCTGTTCCTCACTCATTTCAGAGTCTGCAGAGCCTGTAAAAACAGTATTCTGACCATTCCTGCCAACATAACATACAAATTCCACACATCTAATAATTACATCCATATCATGATCCTCTATCAACTCTTCAATACTTTTTTCTTTCACAAACAGCTCAGTGTTTGTCCTTCATAGCAGAAATATGATCTGAAATGATGACGAACTTAACATATACTTGCTTCATGGACTGAAATTATAACCAACCTGTGGACACCAGGCTTCCATTGCTGGCTGTTATTAAGTTATTCTTCAGGCCAGTGTCTCCCAGTCTGTTTATTTTTGCTCCTCCGTGCTCTGTGAGATCCATGGCAATCTCCTCCAAACTTCTTGCTGTTCCTAATTTAGCCTAAAAGAAAATGTACAATTAAGATTAGTGGATGGAGAACTTTGTATTAAAAGTAACTCTCTTGTGACTGCGACTTACTTTGCTTTGCTTTCTGTCCAAGTAGAACTGGTGCTGGCTGATTGCCATGACCCAAATGGTTTTGATCAAAGAATGGCTGGCATACCACGTGTGGATGAGGAGGCCCGTCTGCCCAAAGGTGCGCTTGGTTACTGCTCTCCTGTTGCAAGAAACACAGAAAAGAAATCAGAGGTTCTTTCTATCACAAATCAAGTAAAAGCAACAGTGATATGGACGATCTCTTTCAATAAATGCTGCAGAGAGAGACTCAATTATCGGCTAAGCAACTGGTAGCACAAACAAATGATAAACTTGTGCAAATAGCCGGTTTAAAGATTACAATGAAGAAAACCTCCCGCTGCTCACCTGTGTGGATCATTTACTTCTACAGCAAATTTCTTCTCCCGAAAGTACAAGTTTTCCAGCTGTTTCCACTGGTAAAGCTGGGGGAGAAAGGAGATATGTCCGATTAGGAAAATGGATTTTACGCTCTGCAACTCACAACCTGAAATGTAGAGAGGGAGCAGCAGACGAGGAATAATGGCTTTCAAATCTGGCAATCTGTGCCTTCATCCCTGGTGAAAATTCATGTATCCAGAGTACAATGACCATCATGACTTACATCACATAAACTGTTAGAAAAAAAATGCAATGCAGGTGTTTAGGCTGGTCTGTTTCAACCACAGTCATTTAAAAAAGCCAGACTGTAACATGAACTGTCATTACAGTCTGGGCCGCCTGGCATGCCAAGTCGGCAATAATGCAGGTGTTAGAGAGCGAAGAACACCACAAAGGGACATTAGACTCATCGCTGTATACACCTTCCATGGCTCATCACGTCTATCCCCAGATCACCCAGGTGCTCACTGACAACAGCCAGATATGAACAATCTATTTGGGTCAGTGACTCACTGTGTGTCTGAACAAGATCTGAATGAGAAACAGTCTTAAACAGGCAGCACACAGAACATGATATTGCGTGCGGATGCTTTGGAGCATTTTGTATCACGATGCTGCTACATGGTTAACATTCAGTTACGAGCATGTTGAACAAGTTGATTAATAATTTTCAATCAACAGAAATCAGAAAATGGTATTAAAAGAACAAAAGCTTAGCCTACTTGCAGTCTTATTTCCACAGGAATCCAGGCAAGTGTTGCATCCAGTCTTACCAGCACAATGGATGTTCAAAAGTCCCGTTTCTTAGTTATTAAATCCACCCTGGCTTTGCTGTCAACACAACACATACTTTGTTCCTTCTCCTGTCAGCTCCTGACTTGTCTTCTCAGGTATTCCCAGAACATGCACGATAACGCCCAAATCCAGCCCCTTTCCTTTTGACATCACCAGCTCACTCCCTCTTCTCCTCTCTAAAACACAACGCTGCCTGCACACAGCCGGACGCTTGCACAATTTTGGAAAGCAGCAGAGATGGATTGCACCGTGTCAAGCGATTGCCAGCCTTGAGCAGGAAGACAGTGCCAGTTAATTAACGTGAGGTGTTTTGAACTTTCCACCTGTTGTCTGACAGCACCGCACAGATTGGACAACATAACTGTCAAATCACTCACATGGGTGTTTCTCCTATCAACTTAGAAGCTAAAACAATACCAAAGGAACAAGAAAAGCTGGTTCCAATTGTACAGTATGTACGATTCTCAAGTACTTTCATCTAGTCTCATTTAGGCAAACTGTGAGAGCTCTCAAGACTGAGATTTTGATTCAAGTCTGGCCCCGTCTGCTGCAGCTGAAGCCCAGCCTTTGGAGTGAAATAGATGATGCATGAATTAGAGCCGGTGAATCACCACGCTCGGCAATCCTTACACATGCCCTGTGCGATCATGTCCACAGGCAGATTAGTGAAGCGGAGAAATAGCAGGAGCCATTTTAAAGACAGGGCAGCAGGAAATGTTTACCTTTCGAGGTTTTAATTTATCCTGCAGGTCATACTGGCCAATGCCCTTATAGCTGATTCCAAGCCACCACGGGATCCCTTGTTTATCCTGTGAAGCAAGAGCACAGCTGGGTGGTTGTTTCAATGTTCAGGTTCAATTTCAGATTTCCCATTAATGACAGCAGAAGACCTACCTTAACTTCAAAATAATGCACGCCATACGTGGGCAACGACTCCACTAACGTCAAATACCTAGAATGAAAACAATCTTTATTAAAACCAGCAGCTGCTTTTTTGACATGTGCATGTGGTTTACCTTGGGAATGAGAAAAGATAGAACAGGGAACTTGATCTCTGACCAGTGAATCAGTGTGATTCACTGGACTGTGAGAGGAGCTATTGATTTCTATCAGATGATGAGAAAAGGAGTGCCAAAGAAAGACAGCGAGAAGGAGGGCTAATAGAGGTGAGAGGAAGATTAATGAGCTTAGAGCTGTATAACATTCATTGTCTAATTACTAAGAACCAATTGCAGCAAATACACTTTCTTTTTTTTTTCAATACTTACTGCACAATGGCCTGTCCTCGGGAGACTCCTTTCAGCAGTTTGTAATATTCAATTACTCGATCTTCACTGCAATGTCACATAAGAAGAGGCTTTTTTACTCTTTAAACATACATACATTCTCAGATCAAGCCAGTCTGTAGATGTGTAATGAGCCACATAACCAACAAAATGTAGTACAAAGTTATCAGATATATAGCTGAATACATCAATACATAATATTGTCGGTTAAATAATTAAAATATAGTGTAAAAAGATTTAACCTCAAATCCATTTGTTATAAAAAAAACAAATAGCTTTTCATCTTCCCCCACTGCCAATCAGTTGATAAAATCAATTAATCAACTACTTTATTTTATTTTTTTATCTCACTTATGTTTCACTCTCATTCATTCAACTCCCTCATTTTCTTGTGCACTAAATGAGTGTGTAACATCAAGGACACATCCATCTGTAAGCATGAGGAAGTGCTGTTTGGGGAACATAGAGTTAAAGATAAAGTACTTGTGCCAAGACAGAGAAAATAGTAAAAATGTGATGAGGGATTTGAAAAATAAAATGAGCTAACATCATAAGGGAAAAGTATAACGCTTTACAGAATCAATATTTACACACCATTTTAATTCTTTAACTAACAATATTATTTATTAATGTCATAATTTTTTTTACTCGTTTGAGCATATTACTACATTATGTTAGTATTTGGAGCTTTATATGTAAACAGTACTGCTGCATGTAAAAACTTACTAAAAACAGTAAATGTCTTTAAAGTCAAGTCCACAGACCTGCATGACTTGCAAGACATTAGTGTAGGCAAGATTTCAAAAAAGCGTTTCCTGTAAGCATACCAGTATGCAAGTGATGGGTGTTCCTTGAGTACTTTGGTGGGAAGGGTTGGTAGTTTCTTCAAGTCAGCTCTGGTGTTTTCATCACTGAAACAGAAAAGAAAAACAGTTGTGAGAGCAGTTTTGGAATCTCCAGCCACGATATGCAGTTATTTATGACTGAGCTCTTTTCTTCAAGTGATTCAGCTCTGAATATACGTAGGTGTAAATCAGCTGAGCTTGGCCAGAGAAAAAGGTGCAACAAACAGCTAAATCAGGATTTTAGAAATACTGAGGTCATGAATTCAAGTCCCTCCAACGTCCCCAACCACTCCTGAGACGCAAAAAATAAGTCTATAAAATTACTTAACTGCACTTCTTGGATTTTTCCTATTTCAGTATTGTAGTATTCTAGTTCAGTATTGTTAGTGGTGGAATGTAACCTAGTACATTTACAGTACAATCTTGAGCCACTTTAATACTACTACTCAATAGTACTATGTATTTAATACTTAAGTACTTTAATTGAGTATTTTAATATTATGCAACTTTATACTTCTACTCCACATTTCACAAGCAAATTTTTGACTTTTTCCTTCAGTGCATTTATCTGACAGCAGGAGTTACTTTGAATAGAAATATTTTACATACACATAATAGTACGATGTGATGATTTGTTAAAAATAACTGCTCACCAAAATTAGTTAAATTATAACCGTCCAGCTGCAACATTAAAGTGCTCCTTTCATATTCATGCATTAGTGATATGAATATAACAAATCTATATGTAAAATATAACACTAAAGGGCCCATTGTGCACTTTTACTCTTTGCATTTTTATTCTTACTCAAGTAAAACATTTATGTGCAACAGAGTATTTTTACACTGTGGTATTGCTGCTTATATTTAAGCGAAGGATCTGAATATCCAATCCAAATTTTATTTTTTTAACATGAGTATCCAGATGCTGTTTCAAAACCTTCTCCACACTGCCAGGAATACAATCCATGTGGTGAAATACTAAATCCTCCATTTTTGGCCTATAAGTAGTCAGATTTAAATATGCTGTTACAGCAGTTACAGTCCTGACAGCTACCACAATAAAGAATTTACTCAAATGAAAAGACGTCTATGTTCCTAAACCATCTTGCTTCATCAGAAAGCCAGGTGGCAGCATGCAGTATTTCCTCTGAACACTACATGTATAATATCACAGGGCAGCTCTGTTAAACACTGATACTGGTTTCTGTCTGCAATGTAAAGGTGTCTCTGCTCGGCAATACTTGGCTTCTGTCAGCACTATGTGATTCATTAGTTGGCTGGTGCAAGCTTCTCAGCAGTCTGTGGTGAGCCACACATAACACTGCTATTGATTTCTGTTGTCTGCACTCTGGAGAAACAAGTGACCTATTGAATGTCTTCGCTAAAAGCTCACTATTAACTTGTCCTGCTGCTGTTAAATACTTCTTACCCAGCTGATAATATGCACTTACCTTGTGTAGTCTCCCTTCGCCTCCTGGTGAGAGAGAGTACATCTCATCAGATTACATGCTTTAAAAGGATTTTAGATGCAGCAATTCATGTATGTATATGAGACTATTAAAAGCACTAACCTGCAAAGCATTTGCAGCTAATTTGAAGACATTCTCACTTTCCACTTCGATAATCTCCTGAGAGACAAAGATCACCAAGGAAAACAATAAAAAGGATGTAGAAAATGTGGTCCACGAGGAGGAAGCTTTCTAGGTCCAAAGATAGAATTGTCTCTGTGTTGCCCTACAATAACCTCTGCTTATTCTCAAAATGAACCCTTGTGTTTTTTTTTTCTACTTTCTCAGACTGTCTACTTTACATTCCAGCCAGCAGAGTGAGAAAACTGTGCCCTGCAGCCACTGTCTGCTGAGCTGAGGTGCTACAAGGGTCCAGAGACAGTGAATCATCAGGGAGCTGCTGGGAGAGAAAACAACTAGAGGAATCATTTTTCATTGCTTCAAAAAGAAAAACAGGAGAAGCACACTTACATTATAGACAGCAGATTTTGCATTCAGGAAGAACAACTCCACCGTTATGATGTCCTTAAGCAGTGTTATGTTTTCTACATAAAACCTATGAAGGATAAAAGCAGATGCGTGCACAACAATTTAAGGGTTAAATTGACATAAATTGTCACCGTGTTATTGTTGAAATCCTGCACTTTTCTCTGCCTAGTGTTTGCTTTTGTGAGCAATGTGAGGTGTTAGGTGAGAGTTTATGATGATGTGCCTGAAAACCACTAAAAAGACACCATTTGGAAACGGCAACACATATTCAAGACAATAATAATATGCATGTTTCATACTTCATAAATTAGTGCTCCCTGCTGGAGAGGTTGTGATTTGCATGAGAAAATGAACTATTACCTGACCAGGAAGTTGAGCGCAACGGGCCCTGACTTCTTCGAAAAGTCATGATCGAGAACTCTGCGGTCCATCTGTAACCACTTACGCTGTCCACTACAAAAGCAGACAGACCAAAGCATCAGAAAGCTGTATTTTGTACACACACACACACACATGTAAAGACATCTGTAAATATTCAGACCACTGAAGAAAAATAAACTTGACAATTTACATACTTGTCATCAAAGAACGCGAGTCCAAAGAATTCCTTCTCTTTGAGGTTGAAGTGGGAGGAAACCAAGTCGAGGAGTTCATACGACAGCAGCTTAGGCTGAGGAAGAAGATTAGGATTTAGTTGGAAACCTACTGCGATTCTAAATATTGAGTAAACATCCCTAGTAAAATAATTCAAACAACGCCCTTGATGAATGTGTCACGGATACTTGAGAAAATAATTTTTTCTGGTGCCTCCTTCCCTCCAGGAGAAGTAAGGCTGCAAGGTCAACTCGAGAGCAGACAGTAGAAGTGGAGTGAGGATTTAGTGTTGTGCCCAAGGACACTTCAATAGCACTTCAGGGACGTAACCCAGATCACGCTGCTGAAGGTGGTCTTCTCACTCACTAAGTTGCTGCCCAATCATATATCATGGGGGAATGTTATGCAGAAAACATACCTGCCTTCCAACACCTTTTATATAATACATTACATTTACATTACAGGAATATCTCTATGTTTTTATTATTTTTAAATGTGCAGAAACAGATTTTTTTTACATGCTCTTTTAAGATTCATTTTAACATATCCAGCAGATACAGAGCAATATTTGTATTTGGAATCATGGTTTCTGGCCACCTGATGAATATTCAATATTCACTCTCCTTTTAGTTCTGGTTTGGTCGCCACCAACTCCTATCTCTACCTCTCTAGTTGCTAAATGCTCCATTAAGTTAACGAAGTAGTTGCTAACTTTGTCTGTCTACCTTTTGGAGCTGGACAGGTAGCGCAAAGCTTTTTTGCCAAAAATAGCTGCCTGCTATGACCAACGATATAAAGCTACACCCAGAAAACCGAAACAATACGATATGATAATTCTTTGTGGGTTCATCTTTCCCAGCAGACCCCTGGCACATTACACATAGTCATTTGATCCATTCTTATGATAAAACACATTGATTATAGCCGCTTTAAGTCAGGAGCATTCGTACCTGAACCAGCAGCTCCAGCTTCCTGTCGTCCAGCAGCTGCACCTGGCACAGTCTGCCCTCAGTCATCTGCAGGGAAAACAGAAGAGGAAGTTTGCAAAAAGGAAGTTTTACACAGATTGCAAATCATTTATCATCACAAGGCACAATGACATCAGTTAGGTGTTGTGTGTTGGTAATGCTTTTACAGCTACGGCTGTACAGGACACATGAGGCCTGTAACACGAAAATATTTAGAAATTGCAAAATTGCAAGTCTTTTTTTTTTTTCCACATGCTTATCATATTTAATATCAGGAGCCAAACAGAGCAAAGGCCTTGGTGGTAAATACAGGAAAAAAAACACTGACGTCGTTAAAGACAATAAAAGCATTGTCTCAAGGATTTCTTGCTATAGCAACCAGAGGAAGAATTTAAAGCTCATTTTGAACCTTTCACATTTAAATTTCACTCAATCAGCCTCTGAGCCTCTCCAGTATTTGAGTAAAGAAAAATCCATTGGTGGAGTGTAACTACTTCAGTATAAATTTGAGGTACTTATACTTTAGAATCCTTGAGTATTTCCATTTTATACTACTTCATACTTACTCCACTCCATTTCAGTGGGCAATATTGTACTTTTTACTGCACTACTTTTATTTGACAGCTACAGTTACTTTGCAGATTTTACACACAAACTATGTAATCAGCACCTAAAATATGAAAGACCCAGCAATATATATGGTGGCACATTGACTGGCTACAACATTAAAATTCAGTTCAGTCATGAATGCAACTGTAACAGTAACTAAATAGTATAAAATGTGATCATATGACGTTCGCAAGGGGCAATTTTCTGCATTATGAGTACATTTACTTTCAATACTTAAAGTACAAAATGCAATAATAGTCACATAAAATTTCTAAAAACAGGAATTTCATTGTAATGGAGTGTAATGTAATGGATTTCATACTGTTGTAATATTTTCATTATTCCAAATTTTTCACCCTGATCAATAAAACATTTATGCATCAAATTCCAACCAGCATGCAAACTGTTTATGGCAGTAAACCACAACCTCATATCAGATTCAGACTAAACACTGCATCCATTAAACCCAGTTCTCTGGCACTCGTAGCCACACGATAAGGAGGAAATCATGTTTGCTCCTCAGCATTTTGACGACAATACCCTTCAAACAACGCTTGTGATCACAGAAACAGGTTGACCTACTGAGAGAAAGCACCGTAGGCTCGATAAATCAAATAGCCACTAAAAGTGACAGATTGAGGTTGACCAGTTTCACAACAAAACCCGCTCGCAAAACTGCAAAAAGAAACACATCAGACAGATTCAACTGCCTCCTCATCTGACAGAATGAGGCTGATGACAACTTCTAACACTCGGAGTGAACCGAGCAGCTGCTGTACCTGGTAAACCTCTCCGGGGAGAGTGCAGGTGTGGATGCACCCCTGACCGGACCTCATCCTTTAATACGAGTCTCCTCTTGGATCCAGACCATGAAATTGTTGCAGCAACAGACGATCGGGATTAACTGGCAGCTTGTTCCATACAGGTTGTTGGCTGAGCAGCTGGGCCTTCGCTGTGTGCAGGGACGGCTCACCCAGTGCACCCACTTTGTGAAAAATCAACAGCTGACTGAATGAGGGCAGGCCGGGTCAGACTCCTGACCACACTTTAGGGTTTACTGCTTCTTAATGTGAACAATCGGGGTCAGACACGAAACACAAGTGGTCAATAAACGGTGGTTATGAATGTCTGTATTGTCTGCTAATACAGCTGAATTCACTGAGTCATTTCAGATGCTTGGTGTGCTGTTCTGTGGTTGAATGGGTTTGAATCTGGCTATCGGGTTTCTCTTCCTTCCTTTTCCTGTACCTTTTAACTGACTGATGTTATTTGATGATAGAGGTAGGAGCGATTCCCGCTAAAGTGTCTGAAACAACTCAAAGGGCTTTACTTATTCCTTTCTCACATTGCACTAATAAATGATTAAACAAATTGGCCTGCTTCCTTGATGGGGGGTGGGCACGCCCAGTCACTCCTTTAAATGACATCATCTGTATTGTTTTAACGAGCACTTTTGCCAATTACAACCCCTGAATAATGTATCTTTCCTATCACCGCAGCCATAAATTCTCTTTCATGATCTAAATTAAAAGTGCACATTCAATAAATCCAATTAATTTGGAGTGTGGCTGCTCGTCACAATCACCAGGAGTATTATTACATTGATTTCAGCTTGATTTAGTTATGACTGCATCATGGTGAGGTCACACGATTTGTCTCTGTAATAAGCGTGACTTTACTCTAAGCCGGCATGTACAGTCGAGGAACTGGCCACTAGATGGTGCAGGGATTATTATTTTTCTAAGTGCATATAGAGAAAATGGCCTCTTAAACCAGCATCCACCACTGAGGGATTTTCATAAGCAGTTATTAGCTCAGCAGACAAGAGTCCAATTCAGCTGGGATGTACTTGTACTTATGCAATATAGATGAAGTGAGTGGGAGGAGGAGCCATGTTTTTTAGGAATCTACACCATTAATCATCTGAGAGCTGTAATCACTCCAAGAACTGCTGTTATAAGAGCAACCTGGCAGTTTTTCTGTCACAATACAGAAGAGACAGACGGACAGACAAACTGAAATTTTACCTTTTACGAGTGAACACAGACAGTACAGGCCGGAATTTAAAACTAACAGCATCTAAGGCAGCAACTTATGATTATTATGAGTCAAAATACAGAGAAAAATGCTCATCACAACATGCTGGAAACCCAACTTGACATCTTCAAATAGCTTGTTTTGTCGGTCTAACGGTCCAAAACCCAAAAATATCTAGCTTACACTCACAAAAGCTGCCAATCCTCACTTGGAGAAGCTTGAGCCTGCAAATATTTTTAAAAATGACTTAAACAATAAACTGATAATCAGAATAGCTGCTGATCAATTTTCTGCTGATCAATTTATCTTTGCAGCTCTGCAAAGAACCATGAATCATTTCAATCTTTATTTGTCATCTCATGATGCGCTTGTATTCGTCACAGTGCAGCAGACAGTGCTGCTTAGTCAACCAAACACAACCTATTCAACCTCAATAAAAGGCCGGCCTCAGACCCTGTGGGGTTACGACAAACACACCGAGCCTCTATGTAAAAAAGACACGGAGGGAAGAGATGAAAGAACTGTCAGTCTTTGTGTTTGTCTCTCCAGAGACTGGACAGGCGCTGGTTGAGTACTGCGCCGCAGGGTGCAGGTTTGGCTCGAGTCTGGAGCCCGAGGTTGGCATATAGACAGCTTGTTATAGTGCTACAGTGAAACATCCCAGTGGAGACTTAGAGATGGTGCAGATGTGGCCTCCCTTGCAAAGAAACAAAGACTAACCGTGTTGATTGCAATAAGGCCAGTGGGTCTAAACATGTAAACCACAAAGCATGAAAAAATAACACTGTTAATGTTGATTTTGGAACTGAAAAATAAAGCCAGTTGCACAATGAGCTACTGTAACAGGAGAATTTGTGTGTCTCCCGAGTAATCTAGCTGTCAGTGTTTAATACGTCACACTGGTTAAATGTCATGTCCAGACTGCAGCCCGTCTTATCTCAGTTTCCCGTTTTCATGCATTATTGATGAAGGCTGGTATCAAGTCAGTGTCTGCTCTCTGTGCTTACATGTTCTTCTGAAGACACCCACTGAAATCGGACAAAGGCGGAAATTATCATAGTCTGCACATTCCCACACTAGGTTAGTTTACATGTGAGAGAAAACTGTAAAGTCAACAATTAAGTATTTAAGTGCTGGATTCGCACCGTGAAGGCAAAGAAACGAAGACATGAAGTAATCAAAATATTGTGAATTCAAGCAGCTACAAACTGACAGGATGTAACATTGAATACACTGGTGGTAAAGGGAAACATACTAAGTTCTGTGTTTTGTGATTTTACAGTTCCTCAAAATTTTATGACAATGAGCAAATGATTTTCTATAGTTCACACCTGACACCTGACCCTGACTGATATCAACACATAGACCTGCATGAGTAATGATGACTTCGCTCCATGGATTCAAATAGTTTGGAATCAGCAGTGAATTAATTGATATGATCATTTGTTTTGGTCTTACATCACAAAAAAACAGCTTAATTAGTAGGCGTGTGTGTTGGCAGAAATAATAAGTAAAACACCAAAGGCAAAGCTACTCTGAGTACACAGTCTGAGTACACAGCAAGAAGCCTCTGGTAACAGAAACTGTGGGCTGAAGGATACAACACAGGATTATCTCAAACCTTATCTGATATCTCATCATGACTCATGTTGTCAGCAGTCAAGAGGTATCTGTCTAGCATCGTCTCCCAAAGAGAACCAGTCTGGCTGCTTGTGATATCCGGGAATATCACGAACACAATGAGGCTCAGGATATGAAGGAAAAATTAGAACCTGGAAGAAATATTAATTTTGTTTTTATAACACAGCACGTCTTTGAGGACGAGAGGGGACGGGCTGCATCACAGAGGAGTGATTCATATGAATGATGTCATCATGCAGTACAAGTTCCTGTTCCTGGCCCGAAAAGGACGTCTACAGAGGCAGCAGGACATTGTGATATATTTTCTCATGGCTGTCCTACAACTGCAAGTCGCAGCATGGACAACAATATTTTATTAGCAGCTACAGTGACAGTAGTGGTCAAATCTGCTTCTGTCAGTGTCTAACGCAAGAAGTGCGGAAGCAAGTGATGTTTTCATAGTAGTAAAAGTTACCATCACCATGTGATTTCAACAGTGTTTGCGTTTTCACTGTTAGGTTAAAATATGATGTAAACACTGGTCAGTGAAAATTCAAAATTCCAAAACTTTCATTTGACCCAGATGAAACACTAAAACAAAGGGTTTTCATTACAAATTTTCTCATAAACAAGACTCAGACACTGCCATGCTCTGAGCCTGTGAGGCTGTATTTAGACACAGCAGTGCTTTGAGTTGAATTACCAACATACTCTTACTGCAGTTATAAGGTTTACTATGTTGACACCTCAGTTTAGCATGCCAACATTCACTGGTCAGCAGTAAACACAAATGGCATCTGAGGCTGATGGGATGTGTCTTTAAAGTGTATTTAAGTTATATGTTATCCACACTCAAGGTCAATTTAAATGAGTTGAATCTGTTTCATTGCTTGCTCTTTCTTGTCTGATAGTGAAGGACACTAAATATTTAAACAACATTTAGACCCCTATAATTTAAGTGTCCATTTGCACCCGGCAATGCAAAAGTGCTGAATACAATACTGATGATTTCGCAACTGCTGGAGCCTGAGTAGTAGTTGGTCTATGACTGTAAGGTTTGTCCCAACATTGGCCCTGGAAGAAAAGCATTCCATCATACTACAGTTATGTTTTGGCAGATTCAGTGTTTGTCCAAGGTGCATTGCATTAAGTGCATTCAAATTACATAGGTTCAAGAACCAGATGTCATCAAAGGACACAGTTATTTAAAACCAAGGGATTTTTTTAAATCCATCTACAATTCTGTGTGCAAATCTTACACTCTGGTCCATGGGTGGTGCTGAAAAGCTCTGGACATTTCATCATCTGGGGAACACAAATGAGCTCAGTCACTAAATTTCTTGACAACACACCCTTTATAGTTTCATGTTTCATGTGAAAGTGAATAAATAGAAAGTAGTGAAGAAAGTGAGAAAGTAAATTTCAGTTTAAACAAAAGGATCTAACATGTAGATACATTTGTTTTTTGGATCAGTGCATACAAACAGATTGATCCAGAGTTCAAATCTCTCCATCTTTACTGATCAGAGTTCTTACAGATGATGACACTCAGTTTACAGACATATTAAAAGCCCCAAAATGTCTAAATGCAGCAGCTCAGTGGAGGATTGAAATACCTTCAACAACAGCACACAACGGGACAAAAAAGACTGATTCAAAACACACAGTCTGACTGCAGTGAGCTCTTGTAATTATTGAGGGCTTTGCCACCAGTTGCCCTCATTCTCTGGGTTTCACAGCTGTCCCCACTGGCATCCCTGATATCACAAACTGCAGAGTTTCATTACAGAAAACTGCAGTGACTTTCTGCAGAGCTCAGGGACGAGGCACTGAGGCACGAACGTGAATGGGTGGAGAAAGTGGAACATGACCAAATTACATGATCTGGACCAAGAACTGAGAGCCTCTGCAGCCCAGTGAAAACCATCATATCAGAGCCCTATTGACAGATGTGTAATCAAGTTATATAGATTGTCTTACTGTAACTGAAAGCATGTGGCAAAGATCAGCTGATATGTTGAAACTGGATTCATTGATCAATCAGTTTTGATTTTTAGGTCAGCTTCAGGTGAGAGGGACTAAATTCTAAGCCACAAATCCTCACCCGCCGACCTGTTTCGCTTCAGTGATGCTGCTCAGTTTTCACCTTATCATATATATCAGATTTATTCCCTCTGTGGTGAGTGTATGAATACAAGATTACTTGCCTGTCCAAAAATAGATATCTCCCTCTCTGTCTTTAGCACATTTCTCAGAACGTCTCAGGAGGCTTTGATTCCTAAATGGAAGGTTGCCAACTGAGTCCTGAGACATTTCTCAGCAGCATCAAACGGAGAGAGGAGCATCTCAACAAACAACCGAGGATGTTCAAGAAAACATTCATTCAAATGTCTGCTGAGTTTTGGCTGAGCATGTTTAATGCATTGAAGGAGTTAACTGACTTTAGTGACCTTTTGCTCTTCAAAAGAGTCAGAAATGCCCTCGCAAAGTTGACCGGTGTGATAAATGACACAGGACATCCTCTGAAACAAATAGGAAGAGCGACAAAGTTTCACGCTGGACACGTGTAACATACAGACGCAACCACATCACAACAACAATTCCTGTTTGCACGCTTTAAATACACTCAGACGTGCGTCTCTTCCTTCAACTGTGAGATAACATCAGCGGGTCACTGTCAACCTTTGCAGTGCTCATTCTTGTTTTTTCACCCAAGGTGTAAAAATAGAGATCCAGAACCTGCCAGAAGAATAAATCTAAGGAGGATGCCTTGGCCTACCTGCACCAAAACTATTACAAATAACGTCCTTGTAAAGCCTGACTGAACATGCTTGGCTTGGGTCGCCATAGTAATGAATCATATACAAAATAGAAAATGGTAGTTATGCACAAATGAGAAAAATGTCCAATGATAAAGGGATGCTTTGGACAGGGATAATTCACGGTGCTGCAAAAGGGTAAAATGATGATTCATCCAGCATTTTTAATATTCACCAAATCACACTACCTGGATCAATGTATTACACAGCTGGCACCATATTAGACACACATCTAGTACAGTCATATAGCTTATAAACTACTTATTTAACTTAACACACATCTAATAATGCCACCTCAGATCCACTACAATCAGCAGTATTGTGCACAGCCTCCCATAATGAGACTAGCCCATCTCAGGGCCAGTTTCCACTGTGCAGGGAGAACAATGAATGTGCTACTGTGGGCTGCTGTACTGTACATGGGTGGTTTCCACCTGAACCCCCATCACTAGACACATGTGCCAAATAAAACCACACTCCTGCTTTTACCTCTGCAGAGAGCCAAACCCATGCTGCTGTGATCTCCATTGATGCTCTCTGTCCACGGATCACATGCATCCATGCCCGGCTCTACTTTTTTTTTTTTTTTTTTTGTCTCCTCACAGCTCACACTGAGGCGGCTTGAATCAGCTCCATCACATCATGCATCTCCTTACCTTTGCACTCCTTGCGTTTGCTGTGGATAAGGAAAAGCCTCTCCTGCATGCTCATCATCCCCGGATCATCGTGCCGGGGAGGGGAGCCGCCGTGCAGCCGCCGGTCCTGGTTCCTCCTCCGGTGCTGCTGGAGCGCTCCCTCGCCTCGTATTGAGCCTCAGTCACCACGCCTTCACCCGCCGGCTATTATGTGAGCATGCCCTCCTCCCTCCTCCTCTTCCTCCCTCCTCCTCCTCCTCCTCCTCCTCCCTGCCTCCTCTCATCCAGCAGCTGCCGGCCGGCCTGGTTCACGCTGAATCCCAATGATAATGAAGTGTGATGGTCTAAAGCCTGTGTGTGCTGCATCCCTTTAAAATGCACATGGTGATATTAGACACAATATTTATATAATCAGTTTGATCTTATTTGCTCCCTGCTCTGATCAATACTGTATTTTTTTCTGTGTCATCTCAAAATTCTCACACTATTCATTTAGGGGCACATGATGTCTAGTCTGCTCCATATTTTAATTTAAGCTCTTATTGTATCATCTAACATCAGTCTATTGTGTATTTAGATGCCACCATTACACCCAACACAATATCATTACATCAAAACCAAATATATGACATACAAACTAAAAAAAAATAGAACAGTGAAACAAAGAACTAACCATCAATCAGGTAACACATTAAAAAGCCTGAAAATTATTTGGTGTATCAATAGGATACTTAATGGGTACAAGTACAAGAAAATGTCAGGGAATAAGGGGTTAAAAACTTTGTGTTTTAGAGCTGCCCAGAAATAGATTTAATACCAAAAAGTCCTGAGTACACATTTAGTAATTACAGGATACAGTTAAACATTTACTGTATAACAAGACAGGCAGAAGAGATAAGAGTGTTGATATTGAATGGAACTTATTTATCTTTTTAAAAAAAAAGAATGATAACTTATTTAGAAACAAGACTTTGCATGTAAAAATGTTTATGAGTCAATGATGATTTAATACTGGACCTGTAAAGTAAACCGTTCCATTGCTCACCTCTTTTTCACTGTAATTACAGGGTATTTACAAGAGTACTTATAGTGTACTTTTGTTAAATGCAAGTTTGTTACCTTGCATCTACATACTTGTACCAAAAACCATTGTGTAGGTCTTTCCTTGGTACCTCGTATGTGCAAAATATTAGGACTTTAACTTGTGGTCTGTAATCTAAAGAGTCGACCCATACGTCCCCCTTTTTTTTTTTTTGCTAATTTGTGTTGTAGACCTGTCTTCAAAAATAAAAAATTCAGTTAAGACCTTTTACTGAACTATAAAATATTGCAGAGGAACTGGCTTTATACATAACTGTGTTTTTCATTAGTCTTTGGCTGAGGTAGCATAATGTGACCGCTCCTCACTTGTCTTGTTCAATAACTGTGGGTACTTCTAGAAAATAATATACCTGAGTATGTTTAACTGTATCCCTGTACTGTTTTAACACGTTTCTTCTAAATATCTATGTTAACATGGCTTTCAGGTCAGTAAATGACTAAAGTGGATCCCCGACAATCCAGTTAACAGGTTTTTTCTGTATGTCTTTGTCTGCTTGGATGAGCTGTATTTGCACAAAGGATTTGTCCTCAAGTCCAATGAGCTGTAGAAATAAGCAGGATCCAAGTGATAAAAAACGTGAGCTGCTGAGGAGGATGTATTTATATGTGAGACAGATGACAAGACACAGGAAATGGTGATCATTGGCAGCTCAAACATCTTCGGTTTTACCACAATGACCAACAGCACCAGCTGTAGGAAGTGAGCATTCAGTGATGAACGCTGACAATCAGTAACAAATGAAATTATTTGATGCACGCCCTGGATTTTGAGATTTGTTTTCAGCATACTAAATGACCCACAACACATTTAAAGGACTTTACAGCTTAACCTGCAGTTGACCTACATTGAAATGTGGGTCAAAGTCAACATTCAGCACTATTTACAGGAGAAAGTTGTGAAAAAGAAAACTGTCTGTTTTTAAAGGTCGCTGTTGGCATCATGTCGAGCAGAAGATACACGTTGAACAAATTCAAATACCAGTTTGGTGGCTGTTATTATGCTGCCAAGCCAGCGATTAAGTTGATGTCACTTTGCACATCATTTAACATCTTTGACATGTACAATTCAAAAGACACGACACTGTTGAACCAGATTATTGGTGTGTGTTTCACATGTGATATTCATTTCTGCTGAGGAGTGACGGAGCCCCTGAAATATTTATTACTGTCTTTACTCTTACTCAGCTGGTAGTTTTCCAAAGAGACAGGCACAGCAGCCTTTATGAAAGGCCCCAAAACAACATTTAATGCTGTTACACTGATCAATATTGACATAGTATATCATGCAAACACTGACAAAAATGTGTTTAGTAATTAGGACCGGATAGATTAAGGAAGAGTATTGTAACTGCTGTATGTGCTCACAGCCTACAGTAAATTCTGCAGCCTGTCAGCAGAGCGAGGCCTCCCCACCCCCTTGCTCTTGTATTTCTGACATCAGACATGAATAAGTATCTCATTAAGATCCCCCAAAACCATCTGTCCAGTTAGTCTCCTCCTTACAGGAAGATGCTCTCGTAAACAAAAGAGTAGGATTCCCTCGTTAGGCTCATTAGGAATTTAATTCTATCATCATCGTCAAGCTGTACTTTTAACACATTCAGGGAACTGGGATACATCTAAGACAGTGCTTTTATTGTTATAACTGGCCCGGAAAAACTCTTAACGGATCCAGCAATGTAAATATTTATTGCACATCTTACAATCCAAGGTTAAAATCTGCAAGAATGCATGCAAATTTAACACTAGCGGTTGCTTCTCATTTGTGTTAATATGCATAAATTTGACTTTGAATCTGCAGTGTACCATAATTTTTGTCAGTTTGTTTGCAACTAACGGATCTACTGTTGGAACAGAAGAACATAATACCTAGAAAGCATTCTCCAAGTTGTCATCAGTCTTTGTCGTCTTGCACTTGCATAACTGCTGCATGCAAGATATATGTATGTGTAATATGCATGTGTAAATGTGTGTGTATGTTTTATGCATAATTAGTTGTGTGTGTGGTTAATTCCTTTTCTTTTTAAGCATGATCAAATGTTTGGCAGATGATTTATGTAAATAGACTCACACAATCCACGACAATAGAAACTGACGCAGATGAACAACAACATAAACTAGAAATAACTTCATCTTCGGTCTCATACAGAAATACTTTGAATACAACTGCTGCAAATGTTGTGTACATAGATTCATAGACTAAAATCGATACATAGATTAAAACATTTTGAGCAGCAAATGGAAAACACGCTCCTGTGTGATCAGAAAGTATTGTTTGTTTGGGTTCATGAAGGTATATGGCCTGTTCGTATGCTTCTTGAATAATAAAGTTTTGTGCAGAAAAAAAATTGACAAAGATGATGATGACGGCGGCCAACGGTCACTCTCTGAGTGCTCAAACAAATAAAATACTATGTGACTTTGGAGTCTTAAGCAAAAAAGAAAAAGAAAAAAATAGGCAAGTCTCCATGAGCAAACACAGTTTAACACATGGAATGAAAAACTCCACTTGTACTTTACATTTTTACAAAGCGCCAATGAAAGGACCCTTCATTAGATTTACAAATCTGTCTGGTTTTGGACATTCCATAACATTACTTCAACAATACACAAAAGCATCATTATTATATCTAACACAGGTTCTTTAAATATGTATTATAAATCATGGAAAACTGAACTCACATACCATATGGCGTTTCACTATTCTCAAATAAAAACAAAAACACACTAAAGAGGCAAGAGAAACAACACGGTGTTTACTTTTTTCTAATTTGTTGGCCTTTGGATCTGTTTGTGAACCGTTTTTCTTCTCAGGGCAAACTGATCACTAGATGAGAGTCACATGAAACTTCACTGATGTAATGGAACACCCGGACGCCTCTGGCTCATATTTCAGGATCTTGTTTTCAGGAAGTGCTCTGTGACAAACGGCTGCGAGTCTCAAATGATTGGCTGACGGCTGTCTCCCATGAAAGAGCTGTGAGTGAGAACAGAAACGTGAAGACAACTGTTCACACCTGAGCAGACATGTTTCTCTGCCGCTGCTGACCTGCAGTTCATGCGCTGTGCTAATAGCCAGTAATGTTTGCGCTGGTTGTAACTGCTTATTAAATCTGTACGACACTGTGTAAACAATGATGTATTAGCCTTTGTAATTACATCAACGTGTTATCTCATGGCACACAGCCAGCGTGTCACTGGACATTTGTGGTCTACAGCCTTCATGCACATGTTGTAATGGCAGAATGCTGGATGTGTAGCAGGGGAGTGGATGGTGGAAACTATTGGCTCTATACACATCGGGGAATCGATCAGTTATCACATATATAACCTGTTGAATTTCTGGGGTTTGACATTGTCCTGATTGTAGATTTATGTTTAAATCAGTAGTCCCCTGTTCAGAGTTATGTCTATAGGGGAGTGTTTTTCATGCTGTAATCAATGGCTTGCACAGGAAGGTCATACAGGTCAATATGCCACTGATACAATACTGGGTTAACTTTACCTCAGTGCTCATGACTAGCAAGTCCAGTCCCCAGTCAAACCCAAGGTAAAGGGTTGTTTTTATCCAGTGTTATTTTTATTGTTGGGTTATTTCCCCAATCTACAATATGATTATTTTGACCCGATATGAGACACAACTAAAAATTTAGTGTTAGTTGTACAATGTGCAGGACACACATATCATTAACAATCTGTAAATAATGAAATGTAATCTTTAAAAGAGAGTAGATTATAGGTCACAACCATATCATATTTTAGTTTGGATGAATTTTAACTAATAGAACATAGAAAATAACATAACACTGGCTCAAGCATCAACATATTGCGTTAAAACCAGCATGATAGTCTTGTGGTTTTCAACCAACCTTCGTGCTTCAAAGACTGAACAATTTGAACTGAAGGGACAAATATTTAGATACTATACCCACTTGAGGAATTACAAAGGGCATTGTAGTCTATAAACTCTGGGGGCCTCACTCAGCTGGGGGCCCTGGGTAATCAGTGCTGCTATTCACCCCACAATAACACCCAGAATAATATGTGTCTAGTCTATTGTGTGTCCGACTCTGTCCTCATTGACTGAACGTGAAACCCTGCAGGTCCTGCATCATGTTATGCTATTCTGTCTGTAACTGAGTTTGCTTTTCATATATCTCTGAGCTTTTGTGACACAAAAAAAAATGTTTTATACAAATACTGGAAAAATTCAAATCCTGTTTCATATTCCACTGATGTCTGTCTTCAATTACCACCATGCCATTTGAAGCTTTATTTTTAGTCTTTAAGTCTGTGCTTTGCAGCAGAGGCACATTTGCATGATGTTTGCATTGGTAAAATGCAGACTTACACCAGTTCAGCAGGATGAGGCGAATGCAAATATTGAACTTGAATTTCCATTTTGTAATAGAAAGAGCCCCCCGTGGGCCCACGCTGCCTTTCCTGGCTTTATACTGCCCCCAAGCGGTGGATGTGAGTGCAGCGAGGAGCCCAAACTTGGTGAGCAGAGAGCAGACTGTGGAGCTGAGGAAGAGACGAGCGGCAAAGTCAACTGTCTGCACAGGAAAGAGAGGAGGACAGAGACATGAGGGCCGACAGAGTCTCCAGGTTTGTTAGAATTTGGGTGCATGATTTCTTAATTGTGCAGAGTGAAGTGCTGAGAAGAGAAATGCTATGAAGAATGTAAAGAGAGCTGCTCAGGTGTGATTTTGTGATTGATCCTTGGTACAAAAAATGGACATTTATATTAGATGCACTGTTGTATAATTAAGTAAAATCCTTAACAATGATGAAACATCTTCTAATGGAAATTATTGACTGAAAAAACATAATTAGTGGCTGATTCATATTTTAGCGTGAAGCAGTTTTTCAAGGTCATTCTATGTATTTGATCCCATAATGATTCTAAATACAATAATTGATCATTTATTGATTTTGTCCTCTCATGCAGCAATAACTGTGCTTTTCCAAAATGAAACTGCTTCAATCAAGAGTCATGCACTTTTTCTTAAAAATGCAAAAATATATTGAATCAATTGAGATCTATTTAAATTCAAATTGTACAAGATTTTATATTATTTTAAATATGTCATAATCTATTATTGTGGTACATTCAGGTGTAGTGTGAGGTTATTGTCTCTAAAGGCAATAAAGCATTAAAATACTGCAGGTCGTCCACCAGCTGCCTTTCTGCAACTCAAAATCAGTGTTTACCTTTATTCAATAAAATAATAAAATAAATGATATCGATAAGCAGCTGTTCGCATTGCTTCCTAATCATTATTGAAGGAAATGAAACTTTATGACTCTCGAGTTTCACAAACAGGCTTGTGTGTAAAATCCCGTCGGATGTCGTGGCCAATGAGAAGCGCGCTGACACTGACAGCCGCGGTGCACGTCGGGAGTTGCAGTCCGCCGGTCCCCCCGCAGCCGCTCTGCTGCTCGGAGCTCGCTGCCGTGCGGGACTACACAGCTCCGGGTCCTGGTCAGAGGCGGCTCGGTGCTGAGAGAAGTACGAGAAATATCCTCCGTCTGTTTTCTGATTTTAGCCCCAAAAGTTGCCTCCTGCAAGCATGCAGTCCGAGTCGGGGATAGTTCCCGACTTCGAGGTGGGAGAGGAGTTTCAAGAGGAGCCTAAAACCTACTACGAGCTGAAGAGCCAGCCCCTGAAAAGCAGGTCAGTTCTCCAGCTGGGGACAGTTATTTCCCAGGCTGCAGAGGTTTTGGTGTTTAGGTGATAATGAGGCTGCAGATTTTGAGTCCCTGCATGAGGCTGCTTCTGCACCTGGTCCTGGTCCTGTGTCTGAGTCTGCAGGGAGACTCAAGTTGTCCCTCTCTGCTGCTGGTTATCCTGCTGGCATGAAGTTATGCAACACTTTGGGTGTTGTCTGGTCAACATCCACTTCAAATATTAGCTTGCAGAGGTCAGTTTGATGAGATGCTGCTCGGTTGTGTTGATGGTTGGATCTGCAGCTGAAGCTGATGGGAGGCTTTTGTTTTTGTGTGGATTCTCCTAAAAATCACCTAAGATTCCTTTTATTTAACATTTTATTTTGAGTATCTCTGCATGCAGAAAAATGCTTCAATGCATAATGCAAGGATAAGAATGACTGTTTTGATTTGTCACATATTGTGTCATTGCTTTAGTTAAGGAAGTTGTGGTCTGATATATAAAATCCATCTACAGCTGAAATGATACAGAGGCTTCTTGTTGTGGAGAGTTTCTGAACTTAAATGCAAAAAAATTACAGTCTAAAAAATGAAGTAAGTACTTCGAGTCTCAGCCTTTCTGTTTATTATATCAAGAGCTGCTGCATGTAGATGTCTGAAAAAGTGCTATAATTCCTTGCAAAACACTTTTTCAGAGAATAAATGTTGCAAAAATTGATAGTTCCTATGGCGTCTGAGGACATAAACACAAACACGCTGCAGCTGTGACTTATCAGAAAGCTATTTTCAGCTTTGGCATGTTGAGGCCTCTCCAAACAATCATCATTGAGTTGAGTCAGGTCTGTGTGGTCTGATTTGACCTTTCACCTTTTTTTTGGAAATACCGCACAGTGAAACTGTCTGATATGTCTGTTTGTATATGATGGTATTTAGACGCGATTATTGCCGTCAGATTGATAATTATCATCCATGGTGTTTATGAATTCATTGCAGGAACAGATGGACATTTTGGGAAATATGCTCATTTGCTTTCTTGCTGAGAGTTCAATGAGAGGATTGATGCCACTCTCGTGTCCGTTAAAATACGAAGCCTGCCATTAAACCACAAGTTGTCATTTTTCCACGTCAGTTTTGAATGAAACGAACATGATAAAAGGAGCTACTGGGCGGACTTTTTTTCTCAGCTAACTCTTGGCAAGAAAGCGAATGAAAATATTTCCCAAATTGCCAAAATGGGTTTAATGTCCTTTAAGGAAAGGAGAGTATGAACTCACATACTGAGCTGTAATAATCTCAAAATTCAATGCATGTATTTTGTGCCACAAAGAAACAGAAACACAATATTTTGGTCTCTGATGAGTAATTGACCAACAAAATATAACTAGTTTTATTTTTACTTTTGACGAAAGAGCATGACTAAAAGATAGTCATGCTGTTTCTGTGTCTTAATGCATTTTAGCTGTGATACAGCTGGGAAGTTGTGAAACTCACCACTTTGCCTCTGTGACGACAGTGATGACAACAATACATCTATTAACAGCGTGGCGTCTAATTATCTGTATTTTGCATCCACACATCTCTGTTATGTTGTTTAGCGGTACTAATACATGGCTTCATTGTTAGGCCGAGACATACAGAGGACAGTACACCACTGTGTTCAGACAGAGCTCTTATTGCAGACATTTGCTAGACTCCTGTTATTTTTTTTTTCCCCCCTCCGGCTCTTGACATTTTGCTTCACATTTGTAGTTTGTCTCCTTTTCCCTAATATTGAGCCAAAACACAAGTTCAGGGAGAAAAAACTGTCACCATGTACAGCCCCAACCTTTAGCCCAGTTCTGCATTTTTTTAAACTTAATTTCTTCATGAAATGTCATTAGACTGTTAGGCGGACGTGGGCTGAATCCGAACCGTGTTGTGTGGCGGTCAGTCTCAGTCTCAGCGTTGGTTCTTGAGGATCGCACATTATTTCATTTCATGTTATTTCCTTTGGAATATGCGAAGTTGTCTGAATGGTTGTTTCGATTGAAGATATCCCACTTCCTCTTCCCATCACATGAGGATGACCCAGCATAATAACAGTCACGCTGACTGTGCTGTGAGACAGTGTTGCGCAAAGAGGTTGAAATAATTTTAATTGATTATTGACTTGTGTGATGTCTTGTCACGGCTAGGCCCCTCTGTTTCTAAATTTAAAATGTGAAGTGTGACAGAATGTCATTTAGGCTTTTACAGATATATTTGTTGTTTGCTGTCTCTGTATCAGTTTGACAGAGCGCTGTGACGACTGCAGACGACGTGCTAGACTTTTTGTGCCGGATATAGATGTGAGACAGGCGGTGAAACTAGTCTTCTATGCAGTGTAAATAAGCTGTATAAATTTAGAAGTGGATGTGTTATATCTGAAGCTGAGAGTTGGGGGATCTTTTTTTTCCCCAGCGTGCTTGGCATGCAAATCACCTACAAATATTTATGTAACAGTCAAACAGAGGCTGAAAGTCTTAGCTATGCTTTCTAATGCTCGAATACTTTTTGACAACATTTTCATATAAATTCATGTATTATCTCAGGTGCTGAATGGGTGACAGAGTTTTTATATCAGCATTAAAATGAGACATTGCTGAATATAAACTAAAAAAAAGCTAAACTTTTTTTTCATTTCATGCCCAACTTTTCCAGCATAATAATGTTTAATGCCTTGTATACACATTCAGTTTGAAATGAACACAATTCTAATTTAAGTCAGGAAATGTGATCAAAGAACAGACAAAATAAGATGTAAGAATGAGATCAAATATTTGATGACAACTTTCAGTATTTGACAGTTTGCTGCCGAGACAACTCAGGCAGTATTCAGAGAGTATTAAGGTTAAATACTCAGACACATATCAATATGTCTGCCTTGGTATCAGACTTATGAAAATATTGTAAATATTTCAGTGTCATGGTTATTGTGAACTAATTGTATGTGGCAGATTAGATATAAACTTGTGTCGAGATTTGCGTTCATGAAATAGGTGTAAATAATTACGTTTAAGAGTCAGTGTTTAATATGTCGAAGGAAAGGTGATGTAACCTGTGTGTGTCAGAAAGCTGAGTCAGAGGTTGAGGGTTATGAAAGTTGGTGTTGGGAACAGCTTGTCCCTGTAGGGAGTCCCAGACAGAGATGCCAGGGAGGCCCAAGAGTTTCATCCACGATCTACGACCGACCGAAGGGCTAAATGACACAGACAGGTGTGGAGACTGTAAAAGAGTGAAAGACGGTCAGACCGACTTGCTCGCTCTGCTGCACCTCAGACTCTTCTGTGGCATTTCGAAGCACATGTGTGTTTTACATTTTCACATTTGAAAATCCTCGCAAACGTTGGATTTTTTTGTTTGGCTCAAGCGAGTTAATAATAGTAATGTGTGGTCTTTGTCAGCCTCTGTTGGTGACCAGTGGGGACTGCAACAACACCACTGTAACACTTCAGACCCACCCTCATGTTCTACATTGTCGCCCATTAAAATTACCCTGTTTAAAAAAGTACTGTAGTATTGTATAACTAACTAACCATTAGTCTGCACTTTATTTTCTGATTCATCATTAATCATGTGGTTTATGAAATGTCGGAAATGAGTGAAAATGACCTTCAGAATATCCCCAATGAGACCAGAACCCCAAAGACACTCTTACTTTCTTGTAACACAAAAAAAAGCAGAAAAGCTACACTTCTGAGAAGGTGAGACCATTTTTAGCTTGAAAAATGACTTAAACGATGAATTGACTAATTGTTTCAGTTCTAAAATGTTGTGATTATATGATAGGAGTATATTGCTTTCTGACAGCTTACACTTCCTCCTCTGTTGAGCTTTTGAAAAATAACGATATTCATTAACTGTATAAACCCCTTTCAGAGGCAGAATAAGTTACAGTTAAACGTTTTGTCATGGTTATGGTGGGTCAACATGAGTCATATTTTCAGCCATGAATAGTTCCCTTTGCAATGTGAGAATGTGCTGGTTGACTCTTATTGTCACCTTCAGGGAGAATGGAGAACAAATCAGCCTTAAGAGTGTTGGCTGTGTTTGTACAACATCCTCATTTACATGAACTTGATCACCTAATGGAACTCACTCAACATGCTGTTAGAAAAAGTGTGAAACCCTCGGTCTGACTGTTTTTGGACGGTTTTCTTTTCTTGTTCAAGCCCAGATGGAGGAGAGAGAGAAGGAGCCAGAGAAGACCATCCAGCTGAAAACAAGTGAAGGGAATTATAAAGGGCACCGAACATAATTGCAGAAATAAGACCCGGCAAGTTTGAGTTATTCCAGCTGGTTCTTGGAAATACCATGCAAAGAACGTGATTATCTCTTTGGATGCTGTAACAGCTTACCCTGTTTTGTTTTGCTCTGGCCATGAATCCCTTCAGCAGTACTGCTAATTTGCAGGGAAATAAGGCTTATAATAAGAATTTGCACCAATTATATGTTACTTTTGATATTTATTGGACTGTCTTTTATGCAAAGGTGATTGTTTTTAAGGTTCTTGCTGGAGTGAACATGTTTTATAGACAAGCAGCATTGTTGAGCACTGAAGGTTTAACTGGCAATGGCTAGTTTACTGGGGCAGGTTTTGCAGGTACATCCTTTAGAGGATGGTGGGACATGATCATATATAGATATTTTGAGTCTTTGCGGGAGGAAACGAGATTTGGTTTTAGGAAACGGTAACAGACATTTTTCACCCTTTTCTGACATTGTATAGTATTTATCAAGAAAATAATCTGTAGATTAATCAGTAATGAAAATGATCACAAGTTGCTGCCATACTTGCATCACACACTTTTGCGTAGCGTGATGTACTGACCATAGGGACGGATCTACGTTCAGATGTGTTAACCAATAAGGTTTATCGTTCTCACTTGTATACACAGACGTACAATTTAGAAATTCAAAATAAACCCTGTTGGTTAACACACCTAAATACAGATAGGTTTATATCTATTTGATATTATTCATACTGCACAGTACATTACACTAAAGACGACTGCATTCTGCAAGTATGGCTGCAATGTCATTATTTCATTAAAATTATGTTATTGATTAATATTTTGTGAAAAAATACACATCACAATACTCTAAAGCCCAAAATGACACCCTCATCCTTATTATCGCTTCAGGTGGCTGCTTAAACAATTATTTAAGTTGAATTTTTTTTTTTTTTTTTGTCAATCATCTAATCGATTAATCGACTAATTGTCTTGGCTCTAGATATAAGGTTTAATATTTGTTTGGCCTGTCAGCCACAGGAGGCTCATGTTTTACTCACTGACATTATGCTACGATGTTTGGTGACTTCCTGTAACATATAATGTGCAGAAGCTGTGTATTTAACAAGTCGCACCAATGTAAATACACAGCTTCTCCCTTGAGAAGTTTACTCAGATCAACTATTTACCCAGTGTTAGTTGTTCGTACAGTTTTTTCTTATCTCTGCCTTGCTCATGTCTTTTTAAAAAGATCAGTTTCAAACCGTGTTAAACTGTATCCCCTGGGTGCAAAACCTGCATAATTGATGGTCCAGACTTCACACTTGCACACAGATGCTTCCCATTATCACTGATCTGCGTGCGAGTTACTGTCTCCTGGGGACGGTGCCAGCTGCAGCACACTGGGGTGTTGTGATCAGCAGGGGAGTCCGAGCGGATCAATGTACTGCCGCGTAAGGTCATAATCACTGAGCTGTATTCCAGCTGAGAGGTCGTGTCGTCCACCAGGAGGGCCCGATCTGCCCTGTGAATGAGACACCTGCAGTCAGGCAAACAAGAGGAGATGGGATCATCTCAAGCAGCTAGTTGCAGGACAGCACTTTTGTGGTGCAGTTTCTTGGCTGCTATCTAACATGAGATCTCACTAGTTTGCCCTTTCTCATCGTTCTTGCACCGTGCTCCCTTTATAGCTCTGTGATATGCATAGGTCATTGTGTTTTCCCACTTTTTCCCCCCAATAATCAATTTCAGAATTACATGTCAGCGAAAGTGCACTGAGCTAAGAGATGAAAGAGCAGCCCCTGGTGGGAGAACGATTCACGGCTCATGACATTTATGTATTGCTTTCAGTGTTTGTTTCTGGGGACAATTTTATGATTAATGATTTTCTGAGATATGTAAACTTTATTAGAAGCTATTTGAATAAACAATGGTGTGCAAGCCTCGATTTGCTGAAAGCTGAAGAATTTTCTCGACCTGCAGGGGAACATGTCGTCTTTATAGACAGCAGTTTGTCCAGTGAAAATCATGGGACAGGTTTGAATTTTTTAGATAAACTGAAGGATTATGAAGGATTTCTTCATGTGTTGAAAAAATTCACTGACATCTTTAGGATCCCCTTCAGACCTGTTTTGAGATATATAAAAATACTTGGCTTTGAATAATAAAAGGTAAATGAACAAGTTAAAAAAGTTACATTTACTTCTTTATCCTCACTGAAGAATCTGTAAATATGTAAATACTTTTCATTATCATCAAGGTTAACTGCTAGACACTCTGGCCACAAATATTGATTATTTTTTGTCATTGATAAATCAATTTGTGTTTGGGAAAAATGTTCATCCAAGTTTCCCAGAGTCCAACGTGATGTCTTTGAATGTACTGTTTTGTCTGACCATTAGTCCAAAACCCAAAGACAACAGGAAATGAGAAAAAGATCAAAGCGATTAATCAATTATCAAAATAATTGCTGATTAATTTTCTGTTGATCGACTAATAAAGCCCATTCTCAGTGTATTGGAGGCTTCGTGTTTCACATCATTTGTGTAATTTGCATACGATGTCACAAATCCTGCGCATACATGCACGTGTTGAATTCAGGTTTAAGGTGCTGACAGATAAACTTTCTCTCCTTCAGCAGATAAGTGTCCAAACAACCCTCTAGTGTCAAACTCTGCACATGCATGCAGAGAGAAGCTCAAAGATCCAAGTGGACTTTCAGCAAGCAAAACACATTTTTGAGTTGAGCTGGACTTGAAGCTAAATAAGCTATTTAAAAGCCAATTGGATTATCTGAAAAATGCATCGTCAGAAAGATGAAAAACAGGCTGGTTTTGTTGCCATTTCTGGAGATACATGCTTTCTAAACTAAAAGCTGGTTGTAGGCCCTCCGCTGAACAGTGGCGACACATGTCTCTAAGTGAAACAGTATCCGTGTGGTTTTAAAGCAGCGTGTTGATGGACAGTCTGTTTCCAGTGGGCGCTTGCCCTCTCCTCTGCTCTGCTCTCGCACTGGACGGGGCTGGTCCTCTGCCTGGGACTCTGTGTGGCGATTGGAGATTTCAGGCCGGGTCCCGGAGCCTCCCCCCTCTGACACACTTTCAGCGCTACACCACCAGCATGACTTTCATTGCTCTCCAAGGGCGGGTGGTGCACCTTCAGGAAAAAACAAACAAATATGGAGGCCGTAGGAGTGCAAGTGTACAGACCCTGCTCATTTGACTGTCTGTGAGTATGGAGCCTCAGCATCTGGGATATTGTTAAGGCATGATTTTGGACTGTATTAGTGTGTGTACAACACTGTACGTACACGTGAAGGACAGTGTGCACAGAGCTGTGTGTGGGAAGTATATACAATCATACCTTCAGCAGTTTTCCCTTGTGCACTGTGTTTTGAGTTAAATAATTTTGGCTGGTTCAGATTAATAATCAAAATAATTAGTTTATCAGATATGATATGTTTATCAGACAAGCATTTTTGCAATTGATTATTGATTTATAACTAAGAGGTGAGAACCTAGGATTTTGCAAACCAATGCTCACCTTTTTTAGAGAGATAATCACAAAAAGAGTTTGAGGATGCTTGTTTGTAAGAGTACAATAAATTCTTTCTTAATGTAATGCCATTCGTTTTTAGATGAGGTTCTTGTTATACTGTTATTGTCCATTAGGCAGAGCTATTAGCTCCAGTCAATTACCAGCAGCAGTATTAATGGTGCAATGTGTCTGTTCTGCAGCTCAGTGTTTTAACTCTGATCAGACCTCTGTTGCTGAACATTGGTGCTTACCTTCTCTGTCTGGATGCAGAGCTGCCTCATTTCCCTGTTTGACTGCTGTCTGTCTGTCTGTCTGTCTGCATCAAAGACTCAGCTCTCACTGTTGGACTAATAGTGAGTATGATGGAGGAGCGTAGTGAGCAGAATCAGAGGAATCATGAGTTGGGTGGGTGGGGCTCTTCAACACTGTGCAGCCATTGTTTTTTTTTCTCTTTGAGATACACACAAACATGAGAGGAGGTGCGCACGCACACACACACACACAAGTGAAAAAGTTAAAAAGGACAAAAGAGCTTTTTATGTGTTTCAGTGGTCTGTTTGGCAAAAAGCCACCAAACAGTCAAAAGGAAGAAACAGAGAGAGAAAAGTGGAGCTTTGCTTTGTAGAGAGGCTTCTGGTCATTCATGCACACACTCACACCAACACACACAAGTCAATCTGATAATCGGGAATTTATTAAAGAAAATCATGAGGAGCTCGACTCTCAATTGATCTCTGCTATAAACCAATCTCCCAGTATGACGTGCTGGGACTATTTTCTGTAATTCTTCAAGCATGGTTAAACTAACTACAGACCTTTGAACTTTATGACATTTATTTTAAGATGATGTCAAACACAGCCTGACCTATAAATTGACGTGGCTCATTTTATTGGCAATTTTAGCTTCCAGATGTCTTGATATTGGCGTATTTGTCAGGTGATAAGTAAGAAATTTAAGTGCAGAAGAAGCAAGATTTGTTTAAGGTGATTCAGAAATCATTGCCTTTACATCAATCAACCATTACATATATTGTCCACCAGAGAAGCTGACCAGTTTATATTATAACGGAACGTTTATCAAAAAAGTGTGTTTATGACGTGTTTGTGTTCAAAAACAACAACAAATATCTGCCAAGATTTTTCTAAGGTGTCAAATAAATAAAATAAAACAAATAGTTTGAACACAGTTGTCTTGACTTTACAAATTACTAGTTCATATTTAGCTCTTTCTCTGGAAAGATACAGTGTTTTTAGCCATGCTAGTGGCTGCAGTGATGGTTATGTTGGTCCGTTCAGTCCGCCCACTTTGGTCCAGACCAAAATATCTCACTATCCGATGTAGTGTCATGAAATTTTATGCAGATGTTCATTCTGCTCAGAGGTCAAAGCCCACTGACGTTGAGTTTTCCTCTAGCGCTACCATCAGGTTGACTTGTTTTTTTTAGTGAAATCTCTTGGAAATTGTTGGATTGATTGCCGTGAAATATGATACAGATGTCCATGTTGTTCACACTATGAATCCTAATAACTCCCCCAACTTTTACTTTGGCGCCACCAGCAGGTCAACATTTTCAGTGTTTGGGTTTATGACCAAATGCCTCCAAAGCTAATGCGTCCATGCAGCCTCACCAAGCTGGTGGCATGCCTGGTGAATCAGTGTTGTTGATAATGGCTTTACAAAGCGTTCCTTCAAATTGTGCTCTTTTTGATGAGTAATGCATCATTTGACTTTTCAGTAAATTAGGCCATAATTTCAATAAATATCAGTATTTGCCTTAAAAGTGTCTGTTGGACTAATGTCAAGATTCTCTCAACACTGTAATCTGCCCCGTTTAAAATGTCTACTTTATTATTTACAGTTATTCTCTAATTATTGAAGTCAAGGTGAAGGGAAATGTGTCTAAAATGATGATTGATGATGAAAAAATGCTCTCTTGGTTGTATGTATGTTTTATATGTACAGTCTGTGTAATTTTGTCCAGCATTGTTGAAATCAGAGCATGTGTTTAAACACGGCAGGTGTGTGTTTTTTTTTGGTCTTTTTTCTTCTCTCTGTCTTGAAGTGGAGACAGAAGCTGTTTGTCTCCTCTCTTGTGCCTGAAGTGCTTCTACACCTTCAGGTTGTTCTTGTGTTTGAGGTGATGAAGAATGTGTTTTGTCTGTTAAAGTGCGAAGACGTTTTATTCAGAATAGAAACTACTGTGTGTTTTGTGGTTTGAACTCGAGGGGAGACAGATGTAAAGGCGTTAAACAAGCAGAGATATTTCACACTCATGTGTTTTAAAGTTGAATGATGAGATCAGTTTAACTTTATAGTAAGAGCCTTAATCTTAATAACAATAATAATAATAGTAAATTTCATGTTTCAATTGGCACGGCAGAGTGTGTGTGTGTACTTGTTTTTTAACCTGATTACACACCAACCCACGCTGTTTTTTGAGGGTTAAGATTTGGTTTTAGGATCAGGGTTACAGTTAGATTAAGGTTAGGGTTAGGCTAAAGGTTGTGATGCTTAGGGTTAGGGTAAGGGGCTAGGTAATGCATTATGTCAAAGGAGTGTCCCCATGGGGATAGTGAAGCAAGTCTGTGTGTGTGTGTGTGTGTGTGAGTGTGACAGATGCGGGTTATGGTGCCGATGCATTGAATATTTTAAAATGTGCTGTCTTTGCAAACGTCCCAAACTAAAGACAGGATGTTAGCTAATTATAGCACCTGTTTGCAGGGTGCCTTTTCAGTATTTCAGTAATACAAAAGTACTATCATAAAAATATTTTTAAGTATCAAAAGTAAAGGTATTTCATAATAATATATCACATTACATTATTGGATTACAATTATTGATGCTGTAATGTGTTGGCAACGCTTTAATGTTGCAGCTAGTAAAGGTGGAGCTATTTTATCCAATGTATGTACTATTGTGAAGATACATTCTTACTTTTTCTATGATAATACATTATAATTTTTTGTTGATTGAATTTTGAATTAATCTGAATCTGCAAAGTAACTATAGTTGTCAGATAAATGTAGTGGAGTAAAAACTACTGGAAATTGTAGTGGAATAGTAGTAGCATGAAATGGAAATACTCAAGTACAGTTTCTCAAAACTGTACTTGAGTACAATACTGTACTTGAGTAAATGTACTTAGTCACTTTCCAGCACTGCAAGTACTAAATAAATATACAGTGTCTATGTGAGTGTTTGTGTGTGTGTGTGTGTGTGTGTGTGTGTGTGTGTGTGTTACCAGTACAATTTTCCTGCTACCAGCTGATGAGCATCAGCATCTATTCAAATATTTTAATGATAATGTTGTGTTGTTGTATTTTTGAATATTATGTTTTTAAGCAAATTGACTTTTTTATTTTTACTCTTACTGGAAACAAGAAAGAAAAGGAAGTGAAACTACTGTTGTCTTGAAATTCAAACACTGAAACAGAAGCAGATTAGAGAAAGAAAAATCAAAGGATTCAGCTCTGCCAGTGGAAATGAACAAAAAAAAAGCAGTTAAAACATTAGATCCAGTGACTTTTGTTTGAAACTTACGGGATGAAAGGAAACACAATCGCCTAAAGTCACACGGACAAAGGAATTATGCATAGAAACACTAAACCTGATTCTATGTATTGGGTGAAGTACAAAGGAACTTGACCAAAAAAAAGAGTAGCTGTCGGATTGGGAGACCTGTAGCACTTTCAGAGAACAAGCTTTCAGTCCTTAAATCTGCTTCTTAATTGATTTGATTTCAGTGTATCTGCATCAGCATCGTCTGCGAAAATGAATGAGAGAATTTATGTTAATCTTAAAAAATGAAAGTGCTGGGTTTTTACTTATGTGACTGCAAATAATGGTCAGAAAAAGTGGCTTTATCTTGCAGCATATTTTTGTTCTTGTGCGGGGTTCAGTGGGTGTGGTATCAGACAATGAGATTATATGCAGTGCTGGGGGGGTCGGGGGGAGAATTATGGTATGTTGAGGCCTCAACACCCACTGAATACGCTGTAGACCGAAGCTGTGTTTGACTCCGCTGGCTAATTAGTGCGATTACTGCACAGCTGGATTGGCCAGACGTTTTACTGAGTTTTGTCAGAAGGATCACTCACTCGATGAAGGCTTCAACTTCTGCTTCAGCAGAGTCTCTCTATTTTAGGACTGCGGGACTCTGTCTGGGTAGCAGCCGTCTAAATTTAAGAGAGTGGGAAAACTGAAGCAATCTGTTCTCAAAACTGTTCCTCTTTCTGTTTAATTCTCCCTAATGTCAAATTTTTTGTGAGTGCAGCTGGAAGCTTTTTGCTCTCCAGAATCATCAGAATCAGTTAGTTCAGCTTTTTGGAACTTGTATTTTAATCAATGTCTTGACACTGAAACGGTTTGATTCATAGTATTTATGCTACAAATTGTAGAAAAGTGGGGCTGCATCATTTTTTATTTGCCTATTATTTTCTTGATTAATCTATTATTCTTCCTAGAACCCAAATTGACGTCTTCAAATGACTTGTTTTGTCCAAAACCCAAAGACATTTAATTTACATCATGACAATGAAAAGCAACAAATCCTTATATTTAGAAGTGGAACCTGCAAATGTTGTTGATGTTTTTGCTTTAAAAAAAATGACTTAATGATTTAATTTTTATCAACTAATTGGTTAATTGACTAATCACTGCAGCTGCACAGTTTAGAGTTTCCTTTTGATCTCTGCCCCTTCAGTCATCCTCATGTTAACCTTTTATTTCATCCCTTCCCTTCATCTTCTTCTACCTTTTCTGTTAATCTTTCTCCTCTCTTGTCTCTTTTGCTTGACCTCTCCTTCCTCGTCTGACCCCTCTCTACCCTCTCTCTGCTATCGCTCCCTCTTTTCACCTCACCTTTCCAACCTCGCTGTCTTTGCTCACTCATCTGGCATCTCCCTCCCCTCACCCGGCAACAGCCCGACGGACCAGCACGGCTCCTCCAAGCCCCCGCTGAGCTCCTCGGCCATGACATCACGCATCCTGCTGCGGCAACAGCTGATGCGGGAGCAGCTCCAGGAGCAGGAGCGGCGAGAGCAGCAGCGGCAACAGGCCTCCCAGTACCCACAAACCACCGCGGCCCAGACCCCTGCCATCAATGTCAGTGTCCCCGCCAGTTTACCGCCTGCTGCCCAGGTGCCAATGGAGGTGCTCAAGGTAAGCAGCCGTGGTTCTAGTGTGTGGCATCAGGGAAGAAGATGGAATATGGCTGCATGAATGATTAGTCAAAGTTATTATAGTGTATGTATAATGTTTCCACCTCTGGAATTAGAAGTTGCATGTGTCATTGTTGCAGTCTGAACGGTCCAGGCAGCTCTGTATTTATAGAGTTTATTGACTCGTGTGTGTGTGTGTGTGTGTGTGTGTGTGTGTGTGTGGACAGTCAGGCAATCGTGGTTTTACTATGACTGTGTGTAAAAAAACACAGGGAGTGAGTGAAGTGTGTTAAAATGCGTATATGGGGATTATCTTTCCTGAGAGAATTCCTCTTTAATGCATGCTGTGCTTCCAGCCATTTGGATTTAGCCATCTTTAATCCTATTTGCTCAGCTAGATTCACATCTTTTCATAGCTTTGATTCCCTGGCAGTCCGAGGGACAGGAGACTGTTAAGATTTTCTGTACGAGTAGAGACCGTTGTGCTTGAGGGTGCATTTTAACAAGGCACTTTGGTAAGTTTTCCTGTTTGTCTTCTGCATGCGTTTTAATAACAGAGCTCGTAAACTTTATGAATTATGGATCGAAATGTGTTGGGCTGTGTTGTGTGGTGGTGAACATGTGTGTCTGTCGTTCAATTTGTTATTGCTGTTTTGTGGTCACATTTACTATTTTTTTCTAGTTTTACAAGTTTTCCTTTATTTCAGCGATTAACAGTATTAAAAACTCAGCGTGTGATTGTGATTTGCATAATTCAAAGATTTTAAGGATTTTTTAATGCGTTCCTGATGAAATGCCTTAGTGAGTTGTTTCAGTCTCAGTTTTGTGTTTCTACTTATTTTGGAAGAAATGGTGGAAATGTTTGTGTAGTTTGCAATGAGGACATTTACCAACCTCTATATTCTTGCGTGTATGTTGCATTTCCATGTGTTTTAGACTCTCCATTTCTCTAAGAAAGACACAAACTAACCTTTTGGTTGAGTTCTATTGTTTTTATTTTTTTCAGTAGATTGATTTTAGACTGTGAATATGGGAATCTTTCTTACAAAATACGTAAACATGTTTGTGCATTTGACTTTCCAAGATGATGACATCTAGAAATTCAACAGAGTTTGGTGCCAAACAATCTGACTTTTATGCAGCATCAAACATCATGGGGCATAACAAAAAAAGTAAAATTATCTAAGACATCATTGTTATGAAATATTGCATTCAGAAAGATAATCTAGCTGCTATACAGGCTGTGTGTGTAGAAGTGGTTGTTTAGACCCCTTGTTGGAAAAGAGGAGCTTTCATTAAAGGATACATCAAAGTTTTCTTCCATAAGGTCATTTTAGCTGCAGTATAAAGTACTGATACAGCCTGGGCTATTGAGTAATCTTTGTTTAACTAAATCCATCCACAACACATTCAGAGATTTCATGGTTCCTTGCTCAGCCACACTTTCATCACCCTGGATGTGTGTGGCATGGGCCAGCAGTGAAGGACAAATACAGTATATCCATTGAAAACATTGCCCTCCTCATGCAGCATAAACATTGCTCGCTCTCCATAATCTGCAGCTCTTTGAGAGGTTTAGGACGCCCCCACCCCGAACCCTCGCCCTGTGTACAATACATCAAGTTAGAGTAATTTCTCTGCTTTGGCGAGAGCTTACAGACATTCTTCATTGACTGAAGTCCTCAAATGAAAAGGCCGTTCCAGCTTGGCGCTGTTGAGCTGGGTTAACCTGCTCCCCTGTCTGTGGGTAGATTAGCAGAGTCCACACAAAGCTCAGGGGTACCAGGCAGAGCTGCTGGACCTCAAAAAGTGCAAACATTAAGCTCAGATGAGTTTATCTAAAGACTGATTGGACCCTTAATTAACCAAGTGACCTCTGACCTTCTGGGGAATAAGTAAGGGATCAGTTTAGGGATCAAGACAAAGGCGAGCACAGCCTTACCACACACCGAACGCTAATTCAGTGAAGAATGCTCGTAATTAGCTCCCACTGCTTTCATTCCATGGCATATTTAAGAGAAAAAAAAACACTGCTTTGAAATTTATGTAGGATAACTTCCTAAAAGGGTTAAAAAAAATGATTTCTAGAATTTTTTTTTTTCTCAAAGGATTTATGGTGCCATGGAAAGAACAAAGTGCTCCTCAACCCTGCACAAAATGTACGTTTCTTTTGGATTATACAATCCGTGCAGCTCGTGATCAGCGTGCATCATTTTGGTCGATTTGTGAATTAATGCAACAAGACATCTGATTGCAATGCACATTTTGTAATTTTTAGTCTAAAAAAAAAATGACAGCATACTTTATATTTGGTGAAGTTTGAGTAAAACATTTAGTGTGAATTCTGCAGGGTAATTATTTAATGAAATTAAACATACATGAGTGCAGTCCTGTTGGTTTAGGCCAATATTGCTTAATAAATTTAGTCAAAGTAGATTATTATGTCATTTCTAATTGTTACATCTGCACATTTTAAAGTGTATAAAATGGCAAACCACGCTGTCAAAACTATTTTCTTTGCTGTTATGCAAATTTTAACTCAGCATTGATCAATTAAGAACACATGGTTTGTATTTCGTCAGTTATTTGCCAAGCGTTTGCATAACGGCATGACAATGCGTCAGAGGTGGAGAAGACCACAGGTTGCTCTTGATGTTGCTGCTCACATTAGCATCACAGTTGTTGCCTGCAAGTGCCACAAAGCACGTTAGCAGCTTAACTGTGAGACAAAGTGGCCTATTCTTCTAGCCTGCATAGCAAATGGGGGCATTCTTGTTAATGTATCCTGGTAGGACCATCATGGAATGCCCAAAGCATGCAAGTAAAAAAAAAAACAAAAACAAATCAGTGTCCTCTCTCAGTACAGCGGGATGCTTTGTGCTTGTTTCTGCACAGAGTTTCTGACTCTTAAGGGGTTATGTTGCCGACGGCCTCTGGGCTGTTGACGGCCAAAATCGAGCTGATAAACAACAAGCTGTCTTGTTTACTGTGGTTGCAGATGGCTGGGCCTTAGCAGTTGATGTCACATTTCCAAACAGTGTATTTTGGAAAGAGTACATTAAGTGAAGCTGGGTAAAGTAAAGTTCAAGTCCTGCTGGTGCTCAGATCTCTCAGATAATCCTTTGCTCTGCTCATTAGCTTTTTTTTTTATAAAGGCTGATGAACATTGAATGAATCGAGTGTTAGAGATGAGTCACAGTTTATGCAGGACTCTTATAGATAGAAGAGCAATGCTTACATATGAATACCACCATATTTAGACTCCTTATGTACATTTCATGGACGGAGACAAAGAGCCTGCAGAAGTCCAGTCTGCATAGTTGTGTCCACTTTCTATACACGCCATGAAAAGGATCCTTTTTCACTGTCCCCGGTCTTAAAAAACAGATTTTTTTACCCCCAGACTAGTTCATCGTAACAAAAGCTGCAGTATGTATTGACAAGGCCGGGATGTTCCAGCCGGAGGTCTGTGAGCCCCAGTGAGATCATCTAATTATGTGTGATAATTTAGGATTAATGTCCATGAAGACAAAAAACAACCTCAAAAAACACTGATGCTCGTTCTCATTTTAAGTTTTAATTTTAAGACCAAACTAACTGATTTCAGCTGGTAAAGTAAATGAAAGATGTATGAGTCTACTATTTGTATCAGCGAGACTGATTTCAGGGCTGCCGCTGATGATTATTAATATTTTCCCGCTTGATTGATCTGCTTATTATTTCAATAACAAGTAATTGATTAATTGTTTGGTCACACACAAGACACGTACACAAGAACACAAGGTGATGTGTTGAGACTGCTTGTTTATTAGCCCCAAGGTATAAAAACCAGGTATATTAAGGTCAACTATCATATGAGACAAAGAAAAGCAGTAAATTCTCACATTTGACTAACTGAAACCAGCAACAAAAACTACTAAAATTATCAATCTGCTTATTGTTTCCTCGATTAATCGATTAATCACTCAGTCTCAAAATGTTATGTTATTGTTGTTTTAACTGACCAAAACCCAAAGATGTACAGTTTACTATTATAGACAAAACAAGAAAATAAAGCAGCAAATCTTTATGAGGTGGAACCCTGAGATGTTGATGAAAATTTACTTAAAGGATTAATTGATGATCAGTAGAGTTGCAGATTAATTTTCTGACCATAGACTGATGCATTGATTAACTAGTAACTACTTTAAACATAATTTCTGCAGTGAGAAAATCATGGAGGAGGAGTCTTTATTGGACTGTAACCCAACTGTTGCTTCTACTGTAACAGTACGACCTCGAAATAAAACAGAATACGATCATTTACTAATCCCTTTTGACATACGCAATTGAAAACAGGACAAAGACAATAATGTTTTACCTCATCAACTTCATTGATTTTTGTAAATACATGCTTATTCTGAATTTGATGAGAGCAACACATTTTAAACTGTTTGGGACAGGAGCAAGAAAAGACTGTGAAAGTTGTGGACTGATCCAAAAACACCAGTTTGGATCATTCCACAGGTAAACGGGTTCATTGGTAACAGTTGATAGGATCATGATTGGATATGAAAGATTCATCCTGGAAAGACTCAGTCGTTCACAAGCAAGGATGGAGAGAGGTTCAACACTTTGTCAAACACATGATTGTATAAAGGATACTACTACATGGGCTCAGGAACACTTTGTAAAACTGTTGTCAGTAAACACAATTTGTTTGCAAATGACTACATTCTGGTTTTATTTACGTTTTACACAGCATCCCAACTTTTTTGAAATCATAGTTCTAGATTTAAATGTATACTCATACTCATACTTGGATTGTTTTTATTGGGGCATCTTTGACTTTGTGTTGTTCACATAATGCCCTTAATGACCTGTTTGTTTCTATTCTTAGTGTGTGAGTGACAGTCGTATGGGGCTCCTACACTAATCCTTTGTACAGTGTCTTTGTTTCTATTTTTAGACTGTGACAGCTATCACTTCTGTGGATGTGAGGCGGAGACAGTGCATCTTTGTGTCTGTATATGTACCGTATATGTACTGTATATGTGTATGCATATGTATATGCAGTGGTTGTGGTATGAAGAGGTCACAAGATAAATCGGAGGCATCGTGAGATGATTATCAGGATGGGAAAGTAGGACAAAATATATTTCTGCTGTCGAAATTTCTCTTTCGTGTTACACTTTTCTTGAGCTTTGCAATTTTTGTAAAATTAAATATTTAATTATTTGAATAACTCTGGAAACAACCTGTACACATATGCAACCTGTGATAAGAAGACGCAGATACACTGAAACACTGCCCAGGGCACAGAAATACACCACAAATTAATGAACATTTAGGAAAAGAAGTAGAAATATTATAATAATATATTAACTAATAACTAGCTAACTAATGTATAATATTAGCCTATTGCTATCCAGGGCTAAGTTATATATATAGCTCATATTTTCAGAGCCACTGGCATCCACAGAAAACTGACCAGTATTTGAGAAAGCTGCAAAAAAAACTGGAAGAACCAACGACTAAGTCTGATTTTACAAGAAGACCTGTGTTATCGCGTTATTCTTTATACTCAGCAATTAAATTCTAACAATATTATTCTGAGGCAGGACAGAACCTCTCAGTAGTTGAGTGAACCAACTAGAAAACATTTGTGCAATGATGAACAAAAAAAAGCCTCCACGGATGTCAACAGCAAATAAAACAGCCAGGAAACAGGTCAGAATACCTGAGACCAAACCAAACTTTAATTTTTGTATATTCTAGACGTCCTTTTTACAAAACATACTTTTCTGCATGTTTTGTAAAAAGGCCATTCAAAGACTCAGACCAGACTAAATAACAAAATGCAGTTACAAAACCAGCTGCTATAAAATGATGATTGTTCCCACTCAGAGAAGGACGGCACACTCAGTAATCCTCGAGGTCAGTGGGAACGATGGCGGGAACCAACTGATAAGACGGACAGGATTAATGCTTTTCTTGTGTACATTTATCCCACAAGCTAATGTGAATTTTAAATATTATGACGGCAGCTGACTGAAATTAAAAGATAACATTTTGACAGAAGAAAAAAAATAGCACTGTGTGTTGGAACAAAGCCTTTTGAGCAGAAATTAAACAACATTCAACACATTTGATTTTTTAACACAGTTGGTTTGACTTTCAATTGGCTTTCAGCAAAATATTCAAATTAAATATATTAATTAATATTTAAGCACCAATTGTCAAAGACTGACATTTAAACAACTGAGACTTTTCCAGAACTAGTTTAGCTAAATGACTTTCAGCTTATGTTTTCTACATTGCTCTAAAGGAAAACATTTAGTAGAAATTAATAAGTTAGTAATAAGTAAGTTTTCTTTGTTGTCTATAATATTAATTTAAATATCTTTGGGGTTTGGACTGTGGGTCAGACATAAGTAATTTGAGTATGTCAACTTGAGCTTTGGGAAACTGATGCACAATTTTTCTGACATTTTATGGCCCAAACTATTCATTATTTGAGAATTAAGAATCGAGAAAATAATCTACAGATAATCAAAAATATCAACAGACCTTAAACACACACACACAATATGAGAGAGAAATTAGAATTAATAATAGATCATCTTTAAATATTAGATAATATGGATACGTTAAGAGATTTATGAGACTCAATGCCAAGAGTGAATTCAGTCACAGTTTAGCTGACGAATGGCTTAACTAGTTAACTAGTATTCACAGTTTGTGTACCAATAGTTTATGCGTGTGAGTGTAAATAATTGGATTGCCCAGTTATGGCTCAAGTATATCCATCTGGATTAGGTTTCTAAATACTCTGCAGCCCTTTATGGTCTATTTTCAGTACCAACGTCACTGTGGTCCACGAAGCATATCATTTTTTTGAGTTGTTAAGAAAGTAGTGCTTGGCTGCTGGTGGTAAATTCTCAGATCTGATGACAGTAGAAATGCTACTCAGGATGTTATCAGCTAATATCAGTAATGATATTAAACCAGAGTTAAAAGCCATAATGACAGCAAAGTAAAGAGGAAAAGATTCTATTAATGACCAACGCCAATGAATCTCATTCTTCTGCACTTTAGCCCAAAGCCTGATATGGTTGTTCTTAATGAGTCATTGAACATACCCCCGCATTGGTGTCAGTTTTACGGCCCTGTAATGATCGATTTACAGCTCAGGTGATCGCAGTTGTACCTGCGGGATATATATGTTAATGTACCTCTCACATGAGTGTCCCATGCAGAACAATGATACTCAGAGCATGGAGCAGAGACTCTGAAAGAGTTTCTGTCCTCTGCGAGAAGTTGACGGATTTGACAGTCACAGATAGATGGTCGTATAACCTGATGTCACCTGATTGGTTTTGATATTTAAAACAATAGAGGAGTATAAGTGAAGAGATGACAGGTGTGATAAACTAGTGTATAGTTCACTCTCCAAAGATAATGTTCAAATGTGAGATTGCATGACTACAAACGTGCACATGTGGAGTGTCCATACCAGGCAATAAAAGTCAGTGCATTTTTCCATGTTCAGTTATTTTTTTTATGTATTTGTTCAATAACACTATCATTTCAGCTGTTGAGTGTAGTGTGCAGACTAAAGGAGTTTTCACAGAAATGTCACAGGTAGCTTAGAGTTCATCCAGAGCCTCTGACCTCCTCAGCTCCATTAATGAACCCAAATCCTCTGAGCTTAAGCAGAACAAATACATCACTTTTAAAAAAACAAGGTAGCCGAGACAGTAATTCATTGATTTGGAGACGCAGAGTTCCTGTTGTTTCCGATTAAAAATGTCATTTAGGGATGCGAGGAGACCCAAGCTGGATGCAGCAAACTGGGAACGCACGACTAGCACGCACAGGGTTAAAAAAGTGGTTGAGGCAAAGTGATAGCCCCGGGCAAATTTCAGTAAAAGGGGTGGCCTTGCAAGACAAAGGCACTAACTGTTAGCACCACATCCTGACATCAAGTGATACCCCATAAAGGAATAAATTCAGATTTTACATAAAACAACACAAATTTGAAAAAACTCATTGTGCTTTACTGAGATTCCCTGACATGCATAACTAATTACTTTCCTTGCCTTTTAAAAGATGAGCTGGATGTGTCTGTCCTCATACTTGCAGGCTTAGTCTCCTGGTGCAACCAAGAGGGAAGCAGCCACAGCACCTCTTAGCTTAGATAGAAGTTAATCACAGAGGTTTTTCTATTTTTAAATTGGACGGATCAGGTTACTGTGAATGATGCTTGAGATGCTTGGATACCAACCTTATGAGGTATGTTTAAATTGCAAGTTGTCTTTTTTGGAGGAGAGGTATTTTTTTAAAATTCTGTATAAGTATGAGACTAAAATCTTACCCAATTTACTGTCTTAAAGTCAATACGGTTGTCCTTAATGATAACGGTGTTGATTGTGTATGTACATGTAGTGATAAACTATGTGTTATTATTATATTAACCACAGGATCTGTTAGTCATTGCATCAAAAAATTCAGCCAATAGACAGGAGAGTTTAAATATAGAGCTGAAATTCAGCAGCAGTGCTTCATTTAAAACATGTTACAGCCTGACAAACATTATCTCTGAAGTTTGTTTATTTGCCTGTAGTAGATTTTCTGGATCATTAGTGCTGTGTGGGGATTAATGATCCACAGCAATCAAATGTATCCATAATCGGGGAGTGCAGAGATGTGTGTGTGTGAGATTTTTGTTACGTAAAATATGTGGACCATAAATATAGAGAAGCAGAAAGTAGTAGTTGAAGAAAAATATGTAGAAATTGTTTTTTTACTGAGGCTCTTTGAGTTAACAGCACTTGACAGCTTCTCAAGAAAAATGCTTAATGCATTGAAGGCTTTGAAATCTGTGCCAAATTTATTTTAATATTAAAGTCAATACTATGTAATATGAGGGACAGGCAAGACTTTGAGGTATATTTAGAGTCTTCTTAATCTAATAAAAGACTGCATGGCCAAAAGACATGAAATGTGGCTACAGGAATAATACAGTTGCAGTTTAAAGTGTGATTGTTTGAAATGAACTTCTCCTTCTCAGCAACATTTCATTTGCCAGTATGATTAAGGTGAATAGTTCTGATTTATTTCTAAACAAGCGACCCTGCTCTCATCTTTTTCCACCAATAGGTCCAGACTCACCTGGAGAACCCGACCAAATACCACATCCAGCGCTCCCAGCAGCAGCAGGTGAAGCGGTACCTGGGAAAGCTTGGCTCGCAGGTGTTGAGCTTGCCCTGCCCCAACCAGTCCTCTGACCACGGGGGCATGCCGCCAGGGCCGGGCAACAGCGCCCCCAACAGCCCTATGGCCTTACTGACCTTGAACGCTAACTGCGAGAAAGAGGTGAGGTCTTATTCCGACTTATCACGGCATCTCACAGATTTCCCCCTTTCTTTACTCATTTAATCACACTTCTCTGCATGTCCTTTGCCCTTTGTGTTGTCTCGTTTTAGATGGATGATGTCATTGATGACATTATTAGTCTGGAGTCCAGTTATAGTGACGATATCCTCGGCCTCATGGATCCAGGACTTCAGATGGCAAACACGGTATGTGTGTGTTTACGTCACTTCACCCTAAACACTGAGCCTTCACTCTAAAGGTCACCACTTGAGGTTGTTTGCTTTGGTGTGTTTTGGGATAAAAATATCTAAATTTCATCTGTAAATTGGGAAATCTCAATAAAATCTTCAAAGAAAAACAAAATCTTGACCTTGTGTTTTGCCTTAGCTGTAAGCTAATTGGATACAGATATTTGAATGTTAAACTAGCTTTACTGACCTACCAGGAGGAGCATCAATAATCTCTATCCATTTGCCCAAATTGAAAGATAAGGAAATCACTGCTCCCAGCCAAGAAATAGTCCCACACATAACCTGCCCTTAAAACACATATTTTAATGTTGACACTTTTGTGTGTGTGTGTGTTTGCGGATTAAACAAATGAGATACAATGTGTTGATTAGTGAGCTTTAGAGGTGCAGGTAGGTGGATATTTTTTAACCTTTGGCCTGAGCTGGGCTAACTGGATCCCCCTGTTCCCAGTCTTTATGCTATGCTGAACAAAACTTGCTGTAGCCTTACATGACAGTACAGGTATCTATCTTCAAGCACAACTCTTTCCCAAATTTTTTGAGCTATTCCTTTATCAGTGACATCACGCTTATTTGCATATTGTAACCACTTTTCTTACTTTGTAATGGGCTTGTTTTAGGTCACTACCCTCCACATCATGCTCATCCTGTGATGCTGATTAGCGTCTATATGGGGGTTGTATTGCTTTCTATATTGTTTAATGTCTTTGCTGTGTGTACTCAGATCCCTGTGCCTGCTAACCTCATGGACATGTATGGTAATCAGGGCATGTCCCAGCAAGGTCTACCCATAAGCAACTCCTGCCCTGCCAACCTGCCCAACATCAAAAGGGAATACTCTGGTGAGCGGCACAATCTGTCACAGCAAGAGACACACAAATACAACAATGCCTGGTTTCTGTCATTACAATATATCTACCAAATGTTTACAGATTCAGCTTCTCTATTGCATGGAAAGGCTCTAACAATGCATATGAAGCTCTACTCTCCAGGCCTTTGTGCAACCTATAATATAGTATTTTATTAATAATCCAGTTCTTGTAATCCCCCTCTGTGTCGGGGATATTGATTGCACATGACTGACGTGTTTATTTCAATGTATATTTGTATCCATTCTGCACATTTTAATATTGAAAACAAAATGTTTTGTCACATAGTTTCACAGTCCCCGGCCATCATGCATATGCTGGATAAGTCTGGATCCTGTGGCAAATTTGACAACTATCAAAGGCCTGAAGGGTTCCCTGTGGGTACGTGTGGTTCATTAGCCTCCTTCAAAGCCATTTTTCATACTTGCGCTGCACTGTTTTCTTTTATTGACCAATCAAAACGTTTTTTTCAGAAGCTGAGGTAAGAGCTATGGCAAAGGAAAGGCAGAAGAAGGATAACCATAATTTGAGTGAGTTTTTATTGCACTTTAATTACTCTTAATTATGCATATAACACTGTAAATGTTTGAAAATACTTAGATGTGGTTATGGTTGTCTTTGCGGCGTCTTCTTTATTACACTATAAAAAAAAAAATCATCATAAATTTTCAGATGGTGTTCTATCAACTAATCATTGATTTTTTATTTTTTTGCTCTTCTGTTATTGTGTCCTGTAGTTGAGAGAAGACGACGGTTTAACATCAATGATCGAATCAAGGAATTGGGAACTTTAATTCCAAAATCCAATGACCCGTAAGTTATTTAATTTATTCAAAGGACTGCAAAGAGATCTTTTCCTAATGTGATTTTAATGTAACCCAAAAGTTCCTGTTCTGTGCAAAAATGTATTTTAAAGTTCAGCTGAAGATAACGTGAGTCTTTTTGGTACAAAATCCCCTCTGTCTTTTTATTCCTCAACTACATCTAATCAAGTAGACACTGTCAGAGGAAACAACACAAAGGGACCTTTCTTTGCCAAAAATGCTGTAACATCTGAAGTTACCCACTTGATTTGTACAACTCAGAGTTGAACCCTCATATTAGCTTCAGCTGAACTTTGGAATGCATTTCATTAGACTTCATCCCCCATCTTTTATGCTGAGATGATATGTCAGTATTGTTAATGACAGACTTTAAAAAAAAAAAAGTGAAACCATCTTTAGTCAATGGGCCTGTTCAGTGGCAGATCTGTTGGTTTTACATAATTTAAGGAGACACAAAGTGGTTAAAGGCTTTCTGTCTGTACCGACACTTCACAGTTAAATTCAGCACATTAAGCCCTTTTCCTGTGGCTCCTGGAAGATCCCAGCAACCCCTTTTGTTGTCTCTCCACCCATGGTTGTTTTGCTAAACCCCAGCTGGGTGCTCCTCCCACACATCCACCTCCATACACACAAACTCAGAGACTGCCTTTTACAAACAGACCTGGCTTAACATCATTGTTATTATGGATGACACATAATGAAGAAGAAAACATGCATGTGCTTGTGGGCATTAGTCACGTTCAATATTAATATTAACTCATTAATTTAAATGCCTGCCCTTAACACACTTCTCAGAATAATTGTTAGGGGAGGGATTTTTTTCATTTAGTCTAGTGAAGATATGCCATATCACAATTAACTTGATATTCGAATATATTAAATATATTTGGTAAATGGCCTAGCCCTAACCCACCATAGCCATCAATTGTTCAGGGAGCTCAGGGTCATCCTTATGACTGCTTGTGACCTCAGTGACTTCCCCTGCATTAATGTTAGATGCAGCATTCAGTTCTCACAATTCTAACTGCTGGTCCCCATCTGTGGCCTTTGGAGCAGCTCTGCTTCTTGTTCCTCATTATTCTCTTCTGTCCCTTGTTTTTTGAACTGAGAGCTAAATGGCAGCGAGTGGTCTGTTATAGAAGTATGAGTCTAATGAAAACCTATAATCTGATTTTTTCAGAGTAGCAATCACTGATTATCTGACATCAAAACTACAGGATGTACAAATAATGGCTCCTCTGTGATTTTCAGGGACATGCGCTGGAACAAAGGCACCATCCTGAAGGCATCAGTGGACTACATCAGGAAGCTACAGCGGGAGCAGCAGAGGGCCAAGGAGCTGGAGAATCGCCAGAAGAAGCTCGAGCATGCCAATCGACATCTGATGTTGAGGATACAGGTAAACAAACTTTCATGCCATTTAGTGATTGGATGGTGGCGATTTAATGTGGTTCCATCTTTAATCATTACACTTTAATCATTGCACTTTAATCATTACACTTTTATAAAATATGTCAAGCTTCAGGAAAAGAAAAGCAGAGCCACTTATTCACACAGCAAAAGGTCACATATGTACAGAGGGAGGTGGCTGTTGAAACCATTATCTTGTAACTAACTGATCACAAGACAAGAGGCATCAGGATCTGTGTAATTAAGCTCAGCTGACTGATTGATTGATCACATTGTGTGTTTGCTGTACAATAATTACTTAGAGCAGCATCAGAATGTAGAGCATGCACAGCTAGTACACAGTGAAAACAAAACAACGTTCCTCCACGATCCAAAAAAAAAAAAAAAAAAAAATAGAACACCACAAGAGTCTAAATAACAAAAGACAACATAAATCTACACAAGACTACACAAAGTGCATTTGTGCAACTATGTACAAACCAATGCAAGACAATGCAGAAGCTTAAGAGAAAAATAGTGCAAGAGTAAATATCAGGGAAAATGAAAACCCTCTGAGTTTTTACAAGCGGGAAAAGTCGAGGCAAACACCTCAGAGTGAGGGCCGGATGTAAAACAAATAATTCACCTTCATTCACCTTTTATTCTTGACCACCTATGGAGCAGGAGAAGCAGTACAGTGATCAGTGACTCTAGTCATCCTGACACAAGAATAGAAGACTGTGATTGTGACATGATTGCAGAGAGTGAAGCTCCTCACAGACTAAACTGTGCGTCTTGTTTGGTTTGCAGGAGTTAGAGATGCAGGCTCGGGCTCATGGTCTGGCCATCGCATCTTCAGCACTCTGCTCTGCTGAACTCGGGGCCCGGACCATTAAGCAGGAGGCCGCTCTGGAGGACTGTCACCAGGACCTGTACACGCTTCACCCCCATCACCAACACCACCCGGCCTGCACCCCAGAACCACCCGGCAACCTGGAGCGAAACGAAGGCCACTCTAACTTCCCCGAGGGCCACTACAGCGTTCACGGCAAGCCGAGCTCCAAACTCAACGACATCCTCATGGAAGACACCTTATCACCGGTGAGAGGGGGGGACCCTTTGCTCTCGTCCGTCTCCCCAGATGCCTCAAAGGACAGCAGTCGCAAGAGCAGTGTAAGCATGGATGAGAATGAGCAGGGCTGTTAGCACCCCCTACTGGAAGACACCTGCATCTCCGACCCCTCCATCCTGCTGCTGGTGTTCCTGTCAGCAGCTAACACACACCCAGCTGCAGGAGAGGCTTCATCCTGTTTCTGTCATTTGTTTTTGTTATGTTTTTTTTTTTTTTCTCCCCCACCCGTGTTTACATGTATTGAATCTTTTCCATTCATGTTTTTTTTTTCTGTTAGTTGTTTCTTTGTGATATCTTTGTCTTTTCAAGCCCTCAACCTTGATTTCAAGGACTGATTATAAAGTATGTTTGCTTTAATCAATACTTTGATGACAATGAGTTACAAAAATAGAAGTTTTTATATTTCAAAAAAATATATGCATTTATCTTTGGATAGAGGCTAGATTGTGTTTATTTCTATTGATTCCAAAGAATCTAGGGAAGTTATAAATCATGGTCAGAAATGTAGATATTTTGTGGTGAGATGAACACTGCTTTTTAAATCACTAGCAATAATAGAAGAAAAAAAATCTATTTATTACTATAGTGCTTTACACTCCTTGTGTCTTAGATTGAACTTGAATGTGTCGATGCCTTATTAAGATGTGTATACATCGATGTTGTATTGCTATGCACATGTTTTGGCTGTTGTCTTTGTCAGTCTTCCAGTTGAAATTTCCTCCTTGACGAATATTAATCATTTGTAGATTTGATCTTATTTATGCATCTTTGTAAACAGGACTTTATGTACACATTCCCCTCAACAAATTAATTTATAACAAGGTATTTAAAAGAGCCTTTTTATATATAACTGAGATAATAAACGAAAGCACATTAAGAATATGAAGCCAAAATGTATCCTTCAAGGCAACTGAAGTGAAAGAAATGAAGATTCATAATGGCTAATTTTAGTCTTTTATTCAGTGTCATAATGAGCAAGAAGCAGCAACAACACAGAAAGGTCAAGTTTCACCACATCCATTAAACATTAGGTGCTGACAACTCAGCAGTGTGTATCAGATATATTGCCACTATACATTCCTCTCTGCCAAAACCGCTGAAATACTGACATTTAACAAAGAATTAAATAAAAGATTCTTTATAATGTAATTTCAAAACTAGTAGAATCAGTTCAAATGAAACATTAAAAAGGCTGTTGTAGCCCTGACACTCATAAGAAACAGATTTCACTTGATAGATCTGATTGTTACATAAGTCCATAAATCTTTGATTGGTGATTAATGCAAGAAAGATGAATCAGTTCAGTCTATATTGTATTCTTGGCTGTAGTGATCAGACTAGCAGAACTGCTACTATTTGAGCCCACACAATCTAACACTTCAGACGTGTTGATGCAAGTGCTCAGTTTTTATACTTGTCCATCCATTTCCTAAATTATTGTTTTTTTACACCACTGTGGTGACATTTCACATTCAGTATGTTTTTCCATTATGTGAACATTTATATTGCCAAGGAGTATAAGGAGACTGCTTTTGTATGAAATGCACGACATTGTCAAAAAACACTGGAATGACCTCTGTACATTGAAACGTGGTTTGTTCGCCTCTTCTTTTTTTTTTTTATCTAAACATAAACTAACTATTGTATTTGGCTTTTCAAATGCATACAGAATATTGTATGAGATTGTAGAGTCTTTGTGGTGTATGGTTGTTTTATAGTTCAGCAGGTTGTTTTGAACAGTTGTAGCACATTACATCAGAATGTCTTTAATAACTACCTGCCATACATTGAGAGCCCTGTTACAGCACAGCCTCCATTTTGTTAAACTATGCAATGGTTGAAGTTGTGCCTGCAGAGCAGCGTCTTGATAATGTGATCTTATGAGTTAGTCTCAAACAATATCAAAGTAATTCTCTTTTTAATTGATTTAAGTGCCTTACAGTTGTTTGTTAGCCTGGTGATGTAAGAGGAGTCGTAGACAGTAATGACGCATTTCATTGATGTTTATTCTGGTGTTCTGGTGTTTCATGGATGAATTGAAGAGTGCCAAGGTACATTAGAAAACAGTCGCAAAAGGCCTTTTGTCAGTGCAAGGTAACACTTTAAGCCTCTCAGACTCAAGTCCCACAAAAATGGTTTGTTATGATGGAGCCCCAAAGTGTTCAGTATTAAATAAATAAGGCATTGTGAAATAATAATAAAAGTAAAGAGTAAAGTTTAGGTTTTTTTAATGTGAAACTTTTTTTCAGAATTCTTTCCCAATGACGCTTTTATTTCAAAATTGTCACCATCCTTCTGACGATCAACCACTAAGTCCTCCCTACAAAGTGATATTTTGAAATGAAAGCATGTCATCGGGAAAAGTGCAAAGCTCCCAAAATAAGACTGATGAAACAATATTTCGTAGTAATGAGTTGAGTATGAATAATTTTTAAAGTTATTTCCCTAGCAGTGTGACTTTAGGGATGGAAACATCCCTTGGTCCAGACTAAAATATCTCAACAACAATGAGATGGATGCCAGGAAATTTTGTGGCATCCATGGTTCCAAGTGGAAGAATCCTAATTTTTTTGATGATCCCTTAACTTTTCATTTAACACCATCATCAGGTCATAATTTAAATTTGTTTGATACTTTGATTTATGACCATCAGATCAGCCTCAGCTGTACTTATTAGCTCTGTTTAGCGATAATCAGCAAATATCAACATGCTAACATGCTGAACTAAGATGGTGAACATGGCAAACATATCTGCTTAGCATCAGCTTGTTAGCAATGTCTTTTTTATTCAATACTGAACACTTTAGGGTGGCTGAGCAATTTACTTTATCTTTATTAAGGACAAATTGTGCGCTGAAGGCAATGTTTCCAAAGTTGTACTGAATGCTCAGCAGTCTTTTGAGACTTGTATGAATGTAGTTAAAAAGTGATGACTGCCAAAATGTGTTGCCAAAATTAATTATACAATAAGTTTATATAACATATATGTATATAAATAGCAAATTTTAACAGCTTAGCTAATGCATCTCTGCTAGTGGTGCTTCTCCTCCATTGTTACAAGCAATACCTGGAACATGATGGCAATCAGGCCATGAATAAACTACAACAGATGAAGTACATTCTGAAAGTTCACTCTTGTCCTTGGAAACAATAACTTGACAAAAAAATTAACTTAAGATCCACTCAATGATAGCTTTTCTGTAGCTTTTAACTGCATCTCCCTGTCTTCATCAGCAGATGGAGATGGATCAGCTGTCATCACGTGGCAGTGAAGTAGTATTGAATTTCAGTCGTTAAGACCATGAGATGTGGTTGAAAGCCCAGAACAAGCCAGTATGTAGACCTTGAGTTGAGAATTATTTTGTCATAGGTGAACTTCAGCCTCAGTGGGCTGCAGAATGGCCTTCATGGTGACACCAATCCCACGTACTGAGCCTTAATAGTGCAATAAAGACAGGCCTGTAACTTTGCCCTTTGACTGAACCCAGATCAGCTTTTTCTAAATGGAAGAGATAAATCATCTAAACCCTGAAATGTGACTGGTTAGAATGAACATCAGTATCACACACGATGGCGATGGCATTTAATTTAAAGCCATCACTATGACTGATTTCTCATAATGAATCTTCCAGCTGTTAATTATTATGGCACATTATGGGTAAACCACTAATGAAGAATTGTCTCTTCTGCTCATTCTCATTCCTGTGGTTCATACAGACAGCGTTCTCTGCTGATGTTGCTACTGTTCTTATTGTTACAGTTGATATGAGATGAATGTAGCAGTAGTTACTGTACGCACTGGTTTCAGATTAGTGAACTCAAACTCATTGGTACTCAATGTGGAAACTATCTTGTGCGAAATATTAAAGGTTTTATTTGAATGTTTGTACAGCTTGTGTTTTTCTTCCTCAAAGTCTAAATTCTGAAGACTTTAGATGCAGTCTAAAACTGATCATCCGTGTACAGACATTTAATTAGTGGTTTATAACACTATAATGTAGTTGTAAGCACATAAGATAAACCTAAGATAAGATAAACCTTTATTCGTCCCACAGTGGGGAAATTCACAATGTATAATAAAGATATAATAATATTTATGAGCTTTTTAATGAACTTGCCAATGATTACAATTGCTGAAGAATTTTACATTAGAAATTTGTTTTGAAATCTGTTTCACTACATTGTCTTTCATCATCTGTTGGCAGATATGCACAAAGATTTATATCTCCTTACAGCTTTAGTGTGTTATGAACCATGTATTAAATATTTAAATGCTGCTCATAAATTCTAATAGGGGAACTTAAAAGTATAAAGTTGTTCAAGTTATAGTTGCACCATATTTATTAATATAGTGTGTATTTGTATATTTAAGTATATTTGTTAATGTTTTTATTTGTTCCCACAAGAGGCAAATTGGAAACTTAAGAAAAACTTCTAAAATGTGGAATATGTTTATGAATGGCTGGTTTGAACAGTAGCTGTTTTCAGGCCTACCACTGTTTTTCTCGCCATTGTCTCATACATATAACATAAATAAAACACGAAGAAGTCAGCACTTCCTCGTTAGTATAGTGGACAGTATCTCCGCCTGTCACGCGGAAGACCGGGGTTCGATTCCCCGACGGGGAGTAAATGTTCTTTTGTAAATTTTCCCCTTTGTGGGACTAATAAAGGAATATCTTATTTATAAATGAAATTGTGTTTGTTAACACACATTTATATTTTGCATAAGCATTTATCATTAGGAAAAGAATTACCATGAAACAACAACATGGTTTGGATGACACACAGGTGATCTACTTTAAATAGCCTTTATTGTTCAGTGTCTGGAAACACAATTGCCCCCCAATGGGGATTTAGTCATGTTGTTAAAGGATGTGTAGAGCGATAATTCCTTGGTGTTTCATATAAAGATGTGTCTTCACTCTCATTTTATGACACTTTTCAGTTGTTTTGTTATTGTTGAAAAATGATCGTCTACAAACAAACTGTGTTTACTGACAACAGTTTCACAAAGTGTTCCTGAGTCCACAGCAAAATCAGCCCAAATTAACACTGTTGGAGTTGATATCAGCTCTTTTGAAGTGTCAAAAAACAGTCCAAAAAATAATTAAGCCAAATACATGGACTTAAACTCATTCAATTACATGTATATTTTCTGTGTAATTTTATTACATTAATTCAAGGTGTTGCACAAACCTAAGTTGAGCTTTTACATAAACCTTATGTATTTATTCAAGTATCACATTTCTAACTTATCCCCTGTAATAAATCACAAGCAACACTTCTGTACATATTTAAGGAAACTTTATTAACCAGTTCAATCAAATGTTTCACAAACATGGACAGGCCAACAATACTGACTTTAAAATTTCAAAACTTTAAATGTATTCTCCAGGAGCACACACACGTTGGTAACTAATTAATATTTCCCAGTTTGGGGTGAATAAAGTATATCTATCTAATATTCAATAGCATAAAGAACCACATTAGTTTTCTCATTATATCTGTTAATTGTTGCAATGCAAGGCGTTTAACCATCAAATATCTGTCGTCTGAGACCAAACGCACCAAGAAGAAAGTCAGTTTCTGCTTGCAACAAAATTGCCACCTACAATGACACAATTCAAGTCTCAGCACATTCATTTTTCTTCCTTAACTTGTTCTCATAGCTGAAGATAATTCACAACAAAGCAACAGAAGACAAACAAAATGCTGCTTTATCTCATTGTACATCAGTGGTGAAAGGCAAATAAGTACATTTACTCAAGTTCTATACTTTATGAAAAATTTTGAGGTTTGAGTATTTCTATTTTATGCTACTTTATACTTCTACTTCAGTTCATACATACAAAAAGTATGATCAACTTAATGCATTTTTATAAATTACACCACCCAGCTGTATATATACTCAACTATTTCCCAGTTTGGGACGAATCAAATCTATCTCTCTATCTATCTATCTGTCTGTCTGTCTGTCTGTCTGTCTGTCTTTCCCTCTGCCAGCTGGCACTGCTCAGTTTGTCACATCCATGTTTAGACTTGGACCGCATTAAACTCAGTTTGTTGTGAATAGCTGGAGTGATTGTGTGGCTTGTGTTATTTGTGGCTGTAACATAAAATGAGGCTAACACATTAAAACAATCAACTCTGCATTGTTTCAAAGGGTGGCAGTAGTTACCTGCTTAAATGATGCTGAAGCACACAAGCTACAGATCTTGTGAATTTCCATGAGGTCAATATAAAAACAAAAATTTATTACATATATGTGAATAAGATGAGACGGTCATGCTGTCTGTCGAGCTTTCAAGATTCATAACGTTTGTGATTTTATTTGAAGTGGGCGTATTGGGCTTGCAGGTCAGAGGTGAAAGGCAGAGAAGGAAATTCTCAGCGATAGCACACCTCTGATATCTCCATGGCCAGCTCTACAAGTTCTCCTGCGTCCTTACAGGAGCCACAACAGTTACAGTCCAGTTCCAGCTTGTTGTTGTAGCGATCCTTTCCCTGCTGGTCTCTCTCACTGGACGCCTTGATGTATTTGTATGAGGGAAAACAGCGGCTCACGGCCCTCTCACACGTGTCTGGCAGCAGGGCCATTAACTCATGGAAACGGCAATGCAGGCAGGCCAGAATAAGTGCTGCGCAGTCATCTGGTGGCGGTCACAAGGCAGAACAGAAGAAGAGAAGATTAATGATTTCAAAAAGTCAGTTTCAGGGCTTCTCACTGTTCTCATTGTTGTACTTAAGAGGAGTTAAACAATACCTCCAGTGTCGGGCTGGTATGAATCATCGGAGGAAAAATAACTGCTGCTGTTCTTAAACTTGTCAGAACACATGGAGAAGTTGGATCCACCCCAGTCACTGCTACCCCGAGGATCATGGGAACCGGGATCGGTGTCCAGGTTGTCTGGTTCTTGTTCTGAGATGGTGCTCAGTCTGCGTACCCCACAGACCGACTTGCTGCCCATCACCTTTCTAGACGGACTGCCTGTCACCGGCTCGGGGATGCTTCCTGTGAAAGGATGATAGAGTAGTAGATTTTTGAATGCACAGACATTATTGACTGAAAATTCTGCCCTGGTTTGGCACCGAATCCGATGTCTGTCAGACAAGTTACTCAGATCCTCTATGAGGCCGTTTTAATTATTCAGAGCACCATTAACATGCTGTATGTCAGGAGGTGAGATTTGAAGTGTATAATGGAGCAGGCTTGCTCAAAAAAAACTTCAGCGAGGAGAGAATATTGATTGGCAAGCTTTTATTTGGATCTGGTTTCCTGGCTTGAATCAGGCCTGAGGAAAATATACCCTCCTAACGTTTGGCATGCACCACCATCTATCAATCACTCGACTATTTTAACTTCCTCGCTTTTATTCTAGTTGTAACTAATAATAACTTCATCCAAGCAGTATTTAGCCAAATCAGGCATGGAGTAAACAACAACAACCTACCATCAGACACATGGTCCCCTATTTTCTCAAGCTCGACACATTCCTCATTATTCACAGGAAGTTTTAGAGGAGTTGTCATCTTATGCAGAGCAAAGTGGAGAGAATACACACATCACTGATTGAATAGTGGCATCATAATAACCTTAATAATTTTACTACAGCAATAAATCGTCATTGCAACATCCTGTTTTCATGTCATGTTAAAGAATCATGCAGGAAATGTTTCCCAAAGTGCCTGCACACTGAGGTCGAAAACAAACAAAACACATGCTACAACAACACAGCCAACTAATTTACTTTTAAGATTACCTGTCTGTACTAGTTAAATATCCAACAGTGTAATCCGTAGCATCTGCGACTGTGAAGCCCTCTGAGCTTGAGCTTGAGCACCTCCCATCGCCATGCACACACCCTCATTGTGAGCACACTCCACATGGATCAATACTCACCACTCAGGAAGCACAGCTACAAATCTATGATGGCATAATGCACGGAAGATCCATTCAATTATTACATTATGTCAATAGAAAGCCAAGCCAGGCCACTTGTCAAACACCTGGATATAGCAAGTAATGACAGACTTGCATAGAAATATTATACCGCAATTTATTGCCTTGCCCTAACCAGTGCTTCAAATACAATGGTTTGTAGACCACTTGTTATACCGTCTGCTGACAGTACACAGGTAGATTTATAAAATGGACATACCACAATACCACAGTGGAAAGTTTGCTTTCTTCCATTATCTTCCAATAAGAAGTCATTACTGTTGACTGAGAGAAGTGGCTCAAAACTGCACCCAGCCATAATTTCATCATGTGAAACAATGGCTCACCACCAAGGCGATCAAAGACACGTACAGTATAGACATTTATCATGAGTAATTTATTATTCATAGAGATGCATTGGTTTACAATAATGGTAAATCTATATTATCTACTCTTACAAGCTCAGAGTGAATTCAACAATGTTCGTGGAAGGGGTGAAAAAGACCAACAGGTATAAAGAAGCTACGTATTCTTTTGATCAATTGATTATACCTTAAATACAAATATATCAGATCATGTTGGCAGTGAACATTTTAATTTTTAAAGTAGCATTTTTTTAACTTCCCCTACAAATTTCTTATATATTATGACTACTAAAATAAAACTAGGTAGTGTGGCCCCAACATAGCATAAAGTAGCTATACACAGGAGGGGGGACTTTTCATTGTGAAGTGCTAACTATCAATGTTCCCTTTCCTTTGGTTTCTCTGCTCATCGTGGTCCTTTTGTGTACAGATATATAAAACAAGAAAAATCATGAACAGACAGTTTCACAAATTTTGTGATCTCACTCTACTGTACAGAAAGAATCGAGAGCTAGTTTAACAACAAAAAATAAGAAATGTTGATAAATACGAAAAAAAAAATCCCCCAAGAAGAGAGTGTTTGGTTATGTAGATGAAGCAGTTGTTTTTGGAAACTTTTGGAATACAAAGTCACACAGGCTGTGAGTGAGGCGGCCTTGCAGGGGAAAACTTGGACCTCACAGTCAGAGAGAAGGCACGCGATCGAAATGAAGATTGGGCCTCTCTGGGCTGCTGTTGTCTTCATCTTGGTTCATCTCTGGGCTGTGGCCGTGCTCGTCTGTGCTCTCCGGAGATTCATAGGGATAGTTTTCACATATCTCCTCGTCCTCCTGCTCCTCTTTAATGCTGGTTTGATGAACGTGCAGAAAAAAAAAAAAAAAAAGTAATTAGGACTTGTGATCACATAATTACATTAAGCCACAGCTGAGTCAAACACACTAAAGAGATCAGGGACCTCTGGAATGGACACTTACAAAGCTTGTGGAGGGGACTGTGTTGCACTGCTGTCACTTTGGTATCCAGATCCATTAGCAAGGGCTCCATTCATCTGCTCCTGAAGAACATGAGGCAGGGAGTGCAATGGGATGCTGCCCTTAGAGGCTGGGTTGTAGAGAGAGTTGTTGCCGTCTAGACCAGCACTCTGAAAAATGTAACATTCCCGGCTTTTACATTTCTACTACTGCATCAACACATAATAGATGCATGTGACCACTTTCAGACTACTGTAATATATAGTGCAGTGGCCTTACACTGCACTTCAGCTTTGCATGTACACTAAAACAGCCTCATGTTAGATACATCACCTTTCTTTATTATATATTATTCAAAAATAGAGCTTGAAATATCAGATGTCTCTTACCTGAGGAGCAGATCCAGCTAAGCTCTGACGGTTCTGTGAGTTCTTCAGCAGAGATCTGTGAGTAAAGAGATGCACCAAAAAAAATAGCTTTAATTTAGTATCAACACTGAAAGGAGCTGAGATAAGTACTTTGGGGTTGGCACTATACTAAGAACAATATTTGTTTCTTGCTATTAACCATTCACTAAACCCTGCCATCGAACAGAAATTGTCCAATTAAAGCTTAACAGCCATAAACCAGGCATGATGGTCCTGTCAAGCTTTGGATTCCTTCACACATTGCGACAGACACTACTCAGGAAGGAATGATGCTCACACTCATTTTTTAAGCCTCTCTAAAAACAAAAGCGTAAGGAATGAATTAAACAGCGTGTGCATTTGCTCTGATGTAAGCTGTGGACATTACCATGCCTGGCTAACACTGGGCAACCCAAGCCAAACTCGTTATATGAGCTAGCACTACGTTTGTCAAACACAATGTTTAGTCCTCATCCCAAAAGTCTTTTCTGTTGTAGACCTTAAATTGAAACATACTGAAAGCAATAAAGTGGAAATCTAACCGCTGTCTTGTTTGCCCAAGCATGTAAGCTAAGCAGCTAAACAGGGTTATGTTGGAATGAAATACCAGTCTGATCTTAAATTTCTTATAATACTAGGACTACAAACCTCTACAATGTACATTCATTGTTTCTTTATTTACAAAACTTCTGCATGGATTGTCAACTGGTGAATAACTGGTGGTAATACAATCACATCATAAATATAACCAAAAGAACATATTCAAAAGTCCCTTTTACGGGTCAGTTGCAAACATTAAAAAGTCTGCAGGAGCTCACATTAGCTGAATCATTTTGCGAGCAACAGTCGGTAAAACCTGCCAGTTGTCATTTGAGCTGACAAAATGGTCAAGTCGCAGGGTAGAAATATCAAGCCTGCTTTTGTCTTCTGAAATCACAGAGCGGTTGTTTCAAAAATCACTGAGAAATCCAAGAGGTAAATCTGCCACTGTTATCGTTATAAACTTCATATGTGCCGTGGTAGAATGGGAAACTTGACCGGTGTAGGAACAGTAACTATGGAGGGTTGTGGTTTAGTGAACAATTTAATGCCCTCAAACTGCTAGCACTATGAGCCACTGCCAACATAAACACTGCACTTCCAGGTCTGTTTGTTTAATAAAATACACACAAGTTAAGAGTTTGAGTCATTGTGGCAAGACATGACAAACCAGATGGCATTTCTGACCACCTGCTGACAGAGGTGGTTCAGAGGGATCGAGGTTGGCAACCTGCAACGGATGTGGCACTTCACTTTGTTCACAAAGGCATCTGTTTGCTTGTATGAACATGCCAAATTTGATTTTCTTTGAAGCCTGCTTAGACTTCACTATACAAACTCCTTAGAAAACTTGCTTACAGTAAACACTGTCTGTACTGATTGGGTGGAGCTAGAAGGTCAAAAATGTCAGGCTACTTTTCTCTTCCAGTTCTGAAAACACACAGGGTTCTGGCACCATTACACCTACCCATTACCAGCAGTCTTCTGGGGCCTTCTTCTGTGGAACTCAATCTCATCTACTGTCCACACAGCTCCCTTTACGTTTTCCAAACGTACAAAGCATTTATGGAGGCTGAGATTATGTCTGACAGCATTCTGGAAGATTAAAGAAAAGAAGAGAGAAAATTTAATGTAAATACGCTTTTTCTGTTTCATATGTTAATATCCAAAGACACTTTTAATGTAAAAGAGTTCATACCTTCCAAGTTGCTGCATTGCGCCTGAAATATGCAAAGTTTCTTGTGAACCAGTTGTAGATTTCATTTAATGTCAGCTGATTGCGAGGGGATTCAAATATTGCCTGAAAGAGACCATGGCATGTAAGAGATAGTGGAAGCGAAACAATAAAAATATGGATCTACTTTATTACAGTTTGGAAGGCCACTATTGTAAAGCAAAAACATGACTTCTTATTTTCAACAGTATTTTTTACATTTTTGAGGCTGTATAAAAAGAGTGAAATACTCATTACCTGTCTTATGAGAGAAGCATATGTAAATGGAGGTCTAACTTCTGTGCTCAAGTAGAACTCCTTATTGTCAACTATATCTGTGGAAAGACAATAGTAAGAAATACTTATATATAAACATATAGAACACACGGGAAACAAGGAACATTTCCAATTATGGAAAACCAAATGTGAAATGTGGTGACAATCTCCCTTCTGTTCCTGAGTTATGGTGGTGAATAATGGCCACAAAAATGGTTTGAGAACATTATGATGTCACAAAAACTTGACCTTTGACCTTTTGGATATAAAACGTCATCACTTGCTCATTTTATCCTATTAGATATTATAATAATGATAATTAGCATCTGAATGCTTAAGTTATGGCTAAATCAAGTTTTTTGAGGTCACATTGACCTTTAACCGTCAAATTCAAATCAGTTCATCCTTGAGTCAAAGAGGATATTTGAGTCAAATTTGAAGAAATTCCCTCAAGACATTCCTGAGATATCATATTCACGAGAATGAGATGGATGGATGACAACCTGAAAACATAATGCCTCCGGCTGTGGCTGGTGTGGAGGCGTTGAAAAAAGAATGGAATTATAAAAAAGAATTATAATAAACAAAAACAAAAAAAAAAAAAACCTTTCTCTGACCCTATGAAAATATGTGAATGTGCATGTCAGCAGAATCATGTTTCAGCTTGAAATAAGCCACATAAAACCTATTAATTAAGTTCTAATTGTTCTGACTCTTACCTTGGCTCACAGAGCGGCTATATCGCCTCCGTACTGGGGTTCCAGTGAACATGCTATTGGGAGTGAGGACTGAAGGGGATTCAGAGAGCGGCGTCAGGGGTGTGGATGGTGCCGTGGCACTCTGAGACACGCTCATAGGAGGAGGGCCTTTGGGCAATGTTGCCTGGGAGAAGGATACATTAGACACCAGATTGACCTGAAAAAACAAAGCAGTTAAGTCGGGAAAACGTCAGTGTAGCTACAGGCAAAACAATATTTATTTTAATTGAAGGAAAGAGTCATAGCAGGTACTCACAGGCTGTGCTGCGGGTTTGGGTTCAGAGGACTTGAGATGAGCCATCATAGCTTGCAGTCGCTCTTTGTCCTTTTTCAACTGCGTTAGATGAGAAGACCGAAATAGAAGTTGAGATTTTGCGAATTCACGGCTTGTGTTAAATGACGAAATGACATTCAGTGTGGGAATTACTTCTTTTCTGGCATCCTGAAAAGTGTAATTATCTAAAGACATCACTTCTGTTTCCAGGCCTGGTGTGAAAACACCACAACTGCTGACATTTAATTGCCATTCACTGTCAGAGTTTTAGGAAAGTTCTTCCTTCTCTTTTTCAATAGTTTTACAAAAAGGACTGGATATCCCACTCTAACAAGCAATGGTTACGTCATATTTGTAAAAGCAAACCACAGTTAATAGAGGCTATAAAAGGCTTTGTTATGAGAAAATAAAGGGAACATGTACCTGTAGTTCCAACTGCTGAACCACTTGCATCTGAACACGACACTGTGCTGTACTCTTGTCATCCAGTGTATGCTCACTGTTCAAATGTCTGTGGACAAACAAATTCAAAATCATGACCATCACGTGTTGTACAGGCCGGGAGTTGTGGTAGAGGGCAAAAAATGCAAGATAACACAACTTGAATTGAAATGAACATTAAGGTAATTTCAATTCTTTTCACACCACAAAAATATGAATAACATAACAGTATAATAAAAGGAGTTACGAGTTTTAGGTGAACAGTAAGTTGTCATTAAAATAGTGACATTTACAGCTCCTGTGTATACATATAAAATACAGAACTTACACACATTTCTTTCCTGTATCCTTCCCTGTATCTGTGCCACTGCACATCATAATAGATATGAATGAACATTACAGTTTGCAAAAGTTCACCACTCACTTGAGAAATGCCTGAAAGTCTCCAAAGACAGTCTCACAGCCGGGCCATTTACACATTCCATTTCCATACAGAGGGTGACTATTCTGTGTGTTTTCATCCAGTGACCCACTGCAACAAGGACAAAAATCAACCATGAATATCTCAGAGTCAAGATGTAACTGCTCAAGCATAATAAAAACAGGATATGGATATATGTACAGAAACTTAAGTTGAGACATGACAGTATAAGATAAGATAAACCTTTATTTGTCCCACATTGGGGAAATTCACAATAATAAAGCACCTTTCTTTCCTCTTCAGAAGAGTGTGATGACCATTGGTGGTAGATTGTTGACTGGAAGACTCTCTGGTGTCTCCACCAGTGGACAGGATGCTACCATTTTCACAGCCTGAAATTGCATATATACACTATGAATAAATTATATGATTACATCTTCATGAGTTACTTTAAGATAACTTAAGATCAATATCTGAGCATACGCTCAGTTTATTAGGTACGCCTGGCTAAGTCTCATTGAGATTTACAATCTCTTTTTCAAGAGTGTCCTGGCCAAGACAGCCAGCAGCACAATTACACAATTTTAGATATATAACTTACAAAAACAAACAAATTACAGAATCATGAATATCAAAAAGCATTGTCAACACTAAGACATCTACAGACAGATGTCCTTGCATCCAGGTTGTTGTTGTCGATACAACTCCCATGATAATTGGAGGATACAGTTTGTGGTGCTGTTGAACTGTACTGCATTACATTACAGAGAGGGGTTTTCTGTAATTGAACCTGCCCTCATCGATATGAATGAGTCAGTATAATGCACAGAAGGTTTAATGTTTGAAAATTTATATTGATCTTTTGCCTCAGGGTTAAAATACTGTCAAGCACAAGTGAACATCAGCTATTGTAAAAATATTTTACCTCAACATTTAAGTCTTTAAACATCAATGCAGTATGAACTGTAACACATTATACCTGCGGCTGCAATGGGGCTGGTTGGAAGGACAGACAGCAGGCCTTGTCTCTGCAGGTTGAGGAGATGCTGCTGCTGCACCTGAAGGAGCTGCTGCTGGATGGCAATCTGCTGGGCTGTCAGCTGTGACGGAGAGATAACACAACATTCATCAGGAAATGTCTCTCTCATTATTCATACCGAATATAGCTTATTGTGGTTTTAAAAAAATCTTTACCAAAGATAAATTAATTCTATGGTGATAAATTAATTCTATGACGTCATTAATTAATTCTATGATGATAGAAAATGCGTAGGACCAATAGAGATCACACTGGACATATTTTGTAGGGTTGAAAATGTGAGACACACACACACACACACACACAAAGCTCTGCCTCACTGGGAAACCCCAACATCAGGTGCTGTAAATCACTTAGCTTACAAGGATAATGAAATCAACTAATGTCATTAGCTACTCAAAGAATGAATAAAATATCTATTAGTGATCAAGCCTGATGCTGCTTGTTCATTTTTAATAACTTTAATATTCTCTGTTATTGTGAGCAGAAGCGAATGCTACCAATTTTTCCTCCATTTCAATTGCGTCCAACGGATACAACAAAAGAAATGCACATTTATTGTTCTCATCCAACTGGTTAAAAAAATACTAATTACTACTACTTGTGTTACAAATTTCCGTCAAGTGGATGGATGATTTCAGAACACACCGATGACATCATGTTTTGACGCAAATACATGCAAACAACTGATGTGTGAGTTCCCTGTGCTGTGTTTAGGCTTTTTAAAACATGACACACATCTGCTGGCACTCAAATGGGCACTTAAGTTCACAAGACCGCAAGTGTTGGTACTGGGACAGGGCAACATGTAGTTTCTGAACGTGTGATGCACCTTAAATGGATAAACTCAAGGTAGCTAACATGGAAAAATGGTGCATGTTCGACAACCAATTAGCTAAAAACGCCACCTATGTAATCTAGGTCTGTAAAAACTATGTTACTCCTTGTCGTCACATTTTAAAAGGGATATTCCAGGTTTAACTGGTTATAACAATTATTATAATTTTAGTTTGAAGCACTACTGAAATCAGACTAGTCCCAATTCAGGAACTGATTATCCTTGATTATCCTAAAAAAAATAATGGTACAGTGATGGAAAGTTACCTCTTGACTAACGATCCCAGCATTCTTCTGTTGCAGCAGCTGCATATTTAGCTGCTCTTGCTGATTCTTGAAGACCTCTTGAATTTGTTGCTAAGGAAAAGTCGATGAAATTGGAGTTAAGAGAAATGAAACCATTCTGTTCATTGTGGACTATGCTGGACACACAATGTTTGTAAAGATACATTACCTGGTGTAACATGAGTGTTTTCTGCTGCTGGAGCAGGGCTTGGAGCTGCTGAGGAGTGAGGATCTGCTGCTGTGGTGTCTGCTGCAGCTGCTGGGGGGCCTCTGCTGGTGGGGTCATCATGGACAACGAGACTGGAACCTGCATGGTTGGGGGGAAAAATGCTAAGTTAAAATCCATAACACAAAAAGAAGAAAACACACATGAAAAGAAAACACTGAGGAACCAAAGTCAGTGACAGGACACCTCATAAGGGAAATTGAATAGACACAAACACAAAGTGACAAAAAAAAAGAGAAATACAACATAGGTAGGCTGTTTTGGGGTGTGTGCCCGTGAATGCAAGCTGCTTTCATTCAATCTCTTTGGACTGCATTCTACTGAAGGCAATCAGTGTGTTTACATGTAAACAGTCATGGTGAACGATTATGAGACACAGCTACTGCTTTCTGAGGGAGCAACCTTATTTCTTGAACTTGTGCAAGGGGCAAATTGCGATCAAAAAAATGGCCAAATATACATAGATTTTGCCAGAGACCTGTCAACTCACATTAACTGTGCTTCATGTCGCTACTTTTGATGATCTCTGTGATTTGCTCATTTTGGACCAGGTTAGAAATTATTTTCCAGAACCTATTGCAACAACTGATGTGTGCCAGGTCTGGTTATAAATGTCTGCTTATGGTGCTGTGCACACAAGAAATTTCTGTGTTAATCACACAGTCAGGCCTTTACTCCTGTAATGTGATGCCATTTGGGTTTGAGAACGTCCCCACAACATTTCAGCATTAAATAAAAAAATCGCCTTGTATCTGGTTTAAAAGGTTGTTCTGTTTATCTTGACAATCTTGTAATTTACACTGAAAGTTTACAGTTTGCGAAAACTTCTCTACCACTGTGTTTGCACTCAGTGAACTGCTCAAGGCCGAGGAGAAATCTGAATGATGGTCTAAATCTCTGTGAGCTTTTGATAATGTGAAATCTCTGTTATGCTCTTCTTCTCCTCCTTGATTGAGCGTTCATGCTCCAAGTAGATGCCAGCCAGGTGGGAGCAGGTGCTGTCTTGCTACAGGGTGACGCCCAAGGTGTGGTGAAGCCACTCAATTTCTTCCCAAAAAAGTTGAATAAATACCAGTGTAATTACTCTGTTATTGAGAAAGAAGCTTTGTAACGCATTTGGGCTTCAACATTTCCACATCTATGTAGGATCAGGAGGACCAACTTTGGTTTACACAAACCACAGTCTTCCAAAACTGGGCTGAGGCAGAGACTGATGTAGTGGTCATTGTTTCCTCAGGCTTACAACCTTGATATTAGACATATCAAAGTAACAGACACATTATCACATGCTCCTCTACACTGATTGATCAGATTGATTCCTCTGTTGTACTGTGTTATTCACCTGTTCTTGCTGTGCATATCTTCTTAATTTGCTTCTCAGGTACCGGGGCTGCCGGGGATGAGTGGGGGAGGATACAGTCGGTCATGATATGTATTTCCATTCATTTTCTGTTAATTTGAGGAATTGTACTTTGTGCCAATGCGGGGTGTTTTGTTAGCATGCTGGGGATCCCCTTAGGACACCAACTTTAAGGTCGATTTGGGGCTCTCTCACCTGGACTCATCCCCACCAACATCTGCACGCTTGACTTCTGTTTTGCATTTGCTTTACAACACTTCACACCCCACGATGCTCACATGTATTAGTCTTGGCCTAGGGGCTGGGTTACGACAATCTGACAATTATTTTCTCGATCAATTGATTATTAGCTTCGTCTATAAAATGTAAGAAGTAACAGTCAAAGATATTAAGTTTACGTTCATGTATTATGAAGGAAAGCATCCAATCCTCTCATTTAAGAATCAGCAAATGTCTGGCAATTGTGACTTAAAAAAAAAACTAAAATGATCACTCATCTATAAAAATACTCGCAGCTTAATCTTCTATCAGTCAATAAATCGATTCATTAACTAACGGTTGCAGCTCTACTCCTATGTCTCATTCTCAAAGTCAAAAAAATAACTTGCAGTTACTAACATTCCTGCTTTATTATTCTCAGTTCACTGGTCAATCTAGTGAGCTGAACTTAGCTCTGCTACCATTTCAGCTAAAAATGAACTAAAACACAACAACAACAACAACACTGGAGGGCTTAGGGGAATTAGAACTCCATCAAAACAACAACAACCAGCACCACAAAAACAACAACAACATCCTCTGCAAGGCATGCAGCAATTACCACACCATCCCCCTCGCTGTCAAGCCTCACAGCTCAAGGGATGTTTACAGTAAACATAAACAGAGTAATCAAAATTGCACAGAGATATAAATAATGAATAAAAAAGCATACAGAGCCTGTTTATGAAAACAGAACTCAAGATTCGTATTTTAATTAAGGTCTGAACCACAAACAAACATTTCTCTCCAAGGCAGAGTCTGTTTTGAGTCGGGTAAACAAACTGACAGTGAATTTCACACAGGCTTTGGGCTAACAATAACAGATGACTGCCTCCTAGTTTGTCCTTTCTTATGAAATTCAGTGCTGCAGAGGTGGCCACCAAAGCAATGAAAACAGGTCTATCCCACAAACAGAGCCAGTTGGCCCCTCTATTCTTCTGTGGACACCATCAACACAACAACAGCCTTTGCCTAATCCCTGTTGCCATGGCAGACAGCAAGTCCAAACATCTTCTGTTGTTGTTATTGTTGAAAGTCATACCAGCGAGCAACTGAGTGTAAACACAGATCTGTTCCCGCAAGACTGGTCTTGTGAACTCTGAGATGACTGACAGCAAATAGAAACACTGAAAACTGGCTGAAAAACAAACACAATATGCCTCTCCTTGTGAGATTTAATGCTTACTAAAATGGCCTGATGGGTGTGGCACATTAGGAAAGGGTGGCAAAAACACACATAGTTTGTCATAAACTTAAGTGAAGATTTACTGAGATGAGATCTAAAAAAAAAAAAAAAAGCAAATTTGCACAACAACAGACATGTGACATCACTTTCATTGACAGACACGTTCTAACTATCAAAATCAAAACCTTCTTTACAATAAAACCTGCTTTTACAATCTCACAAAAAGAGTTGGACAAACCTGATCGTCTCCATTAGAAAAGTCGGTGTGGGCACTGAAAGAAGAAATGCTGCTCAGCAACGACGTTCTGCCTGACAATCTAACAGACTCACTAACCTAAATGATGTGAGCATAAACAAAACTAACAGTATAACACTGATCCCTCCGCCCACCAGGAGTTGTGCTCTCCCTCCCCTTCTCAACCTCAGCACAGCCCCCAACCCGTCCCTGTGCTCCCCTTCAGCAGGAATAAAAAACACTGCAGTTTGGAGAGAGACAAAGTGAGAGGTTGAGGGATGCATTTACATGTAAACAATACAAAACAAAAGCACCCCCGTTCTCATATAGCAGTAAGCTATCCTGTGTTCACTATCATCAGCTATCTGGTATGTGTATGAATACTGACAAGGACAGATATGATGTTTGGACTGCAGATTGGCTGTACATAAATTCAAATGTAGCAAGCGATTGTGATTCACAGTTTAGTGAAGTAAAAGCGGCTGCATCAATGTTTGTAGCACACATGCCCCTAAGCTGCTGTATGGTACTGTAACAAAGTAGGAGAACTGCACTCAAAGGCAAAAACTTCACTGAACACAACATCGTTTGTCTTCAGGCCTGCAACCAGTGATTCATTATCTATGAATAAGCCAATAAGAAAAAATGTCTTAAAATTGCTTATATGTTTGGTAATAGGCAGTCCAAAGAAAAGTCAGTTTACTATCACATGAAGCAAAGAAAAACAAGAGTCTCCCAACAGTTGAGAGTTCGAGACTACCAGCTTGGTAGTCTCGAATGGCTGACTGTGTAAACCTACTGTATGTGCGACTGTTTGGAGGAAACGTTTCTAAAGATAACATCAGTGATATTCAGGGTGGGCGACATGGCCAAAATCTACTATCACGGTGCATGTATATTTTATATCATGTTAATGCTATATATCACAACACAGTAATTGTTCTGCAAATTCAATTAAGAAATGCTTAAAAACATCCATGCTGTACCGTACTTCATCATATTTGGAACTTCCAAACAAACAAAAACAACTGCCTTACATGAGACAACGCTTGAGTTCAAAACAAGAGACTCAAAAACAGGAACCCTAAATGCAAAACCTGTCCACACAACAGAGGTCGCACCCCTTTTAGTAACAAGTTCTTCTCCCTCATGTTGGGTTGGTTGGGATGCCTCCTGCTCTGTATTTACATTTTCACTCTCCCCCTCCATGTTTTGTTGTCAGTCTGTTCTTCTGTGGCAGTTGGCAAACCAACTGTCTATCCTGGGCTTCATGATTATGTCAGACAGAAAAGAAAAAACTATGCTGAGAGTTCTCTACCACCTTCACACCATTTATGGTCATTCTAGCTTCTCTGTCCTCTTCTCTGCATGTTTGACCAAGGGCGGGGCTTATTAAGCTGATAGCCAATTAGTAGAAATTGTCAAGATATTGTTGGTATAAAAACAAACCTCACTTGCAGCATTTTTTCTTTCATTGCAGTACAAACGCTTCATTCCAGCACATTTTTGCCAGAGGAAAGCCCTATATGGACTGAAGCCTTTAGATATGTATCAGCGCCACCAACTGTCCCTCTCATGTCACGTGAGTCCAGGGTAAGTGGCAAGTAGGTCTAACTGCGGACATACAGTACACGGCTACTACATGACAAACCCACTTCCTATGCCAACCTTCTTAGATGTGAGGGTTAGGGTCAGGTGGTGTGTCGTAAGGAAAGTGAGTGTGTTGCGTTGTGCTGTTTCGTCTGCGAGACCGAAGACAGACACTCAATGCATGTCGCATACCGTGACAAGACCTTCCCCACCCTGCTTCTGATTGGCTTGGGTGGTTAGGCTTAGGCATTTGGAGTGGTGAGATGGTCAGAGTTGGAAAAAACTGTCGGGTTCAGAACCAGTCAGAGGCAGAGTATAGCCATGTCTTTGTTTCATATGGTATAAACCATCATATCACCCAACCCAAGGCAATATGCCATAATAATGTAAAGGCTCCCACTACATTACAGTAAAACTCCCAAGGTGACATCTCTTTAAATTATGGTACTTGTTTCATTCCCACCACCAGTCCAAAGTACAAAGATATCCTGTTTGCTATCATGCAAGACATAGAAAAGCAACAAATCTTCACATTTGGAAAGCTGGAGCCAGAAAATGTTGCATTTCTGCATGAAAGAGGATTCAGATGACAAATCATCTATCAAAATAGCTGTAGCATAATTTTCTCTTGAACTACTGATTAATTAAATGACAAACGGTTCCAGATCTACACATGTATAGTGTCATCACTATGTCATATTTTAGTGGGATATGCAAAGACTCAGCACTATTTATATTATAACACTTGTAAACAATTATGCTTTTGAAAACTTGCTGATGTGTTGAATGGACACAGCTGGGAATGACTGACCCTGGGTGCCTCTGGAGGAGGAGTCTGGCTGCTCCTCAGTCGACTCTCATTCTCAGTATTATTCCCGTTCTCTGTCTGACTTGCTGGAATGGTGTGGCTTGTTGGTTCTGACCCAGACTCATGCATCTGGACTTCACTGACCTGAGGAAGGAAATAAGTATAAATGAATACAACTGGATAAAGCAGGCCGATGTGATGAAATACAGGGAGCAGAGAAACAGAATACAACTTTCTGGATGTGTTTCATAAGGCTTTTACTTTACAAGATGATAAGAGGTCCATTCTCCAAGAAAAAATTAACAATATAGACTCGGGAATGATCCAATAATGTACTCGTTCACCATGTCAAACTCGTGTTAAGCAACAACACTAAAACTTAAGAGCTCCAAAGTTATAGCTCTACCCACCAAGACAAACATTCTCTTCTGCAAGTGGGAGAGGAACATGCTAGGTCTATTTGTTGAATAACCGAGTGCTGCCATGACTACTGTAAACACAGGGGCCCTGGGTGCGTGTTTATGTGCAAACATATCTTCCTTCTGGAACAATTTACCATTAACCAGGTGGTGCGATAAACGACTGTGGCAGGTAGTACAATGCACAAGTAGGCTTTTATGTATACAGCTTGGGAGTGTTTGAGTCAAACGCTAAGCAGCATAAACAAAGGTAAATAAAGTAGGCAAACAAATAATGTGAGCAGATGGAAACCTACACAGAAAGCTTAAAATGAAACAGACCACATAGCCTCAAGGATAATGTCATTATATTCAGGGTTACTCAACTATCAAATTCACATACTGAAATCAATCTCTTGATCAATCAAAGAGTTTGGCCCCACTGAGAGCCGACATCAACATTTAGGCAACATCGGACAGACGATCTGACAGATGATCTATATACATAAAGATAAATTCTCAACAGAAAATGTGCCAATGCTTAGCTAGAAGCAAATTAAAGAAGAGAAGCGTTTCCTGCATTTGAAAATGACTAATAGATGACTACTGAATAGTAAGTTATGTCTGGCTCCAGCAATGTGTCATTCATAGACAAGTCATAACTTAGATGGTTAAAACTGATGTAATTCCTCTGATTCTAAAACTTAGATCTATCTAATCAAAACAGGCAGTGGCATTTTCCACTCTGTTTACTTTTGTTTTCAGGATGAGGATTAGTTCTGAAGACAAAGGGCAGTGTTTCCTGCCATTTTTGAAGATATCAGGGGTGATTTTGGTTCGAAGAACCAGGCTGACTGCCATGCCACACCAGTTCCATTATGCACTATTTTAAAAACTAGTACTAACTAGAAACTGCAGGATTTTGTTAATTGAATAGTCGACCTGCAGTGCAACTGATTTTGGGTTGGAGTGTGTAATAAGCCCATGATTCATTTTTACTGCATTTAAAGTGTTCTCACCACAGGGGCAACTTTGCAGCTGTGGGGCCACCACTCTTCAAAAGATCTAAAGGAAACACTGCAAAGAGGCCTTTCCTTAACAAAGAGTAAACAATACACACCCTTCTCCCTTAAGAATATATTTTTGATAAGTGGTTTTACAGACGAGTTATGATTCTGTATCATTAAAAGGACTAAGGGAAAAATAGAGAAGCTTAAATCACCTTGAAAAAAACCTGAATAATATAGAGTTAAATCTGTGATGTTTAAATATATGTATAACTAATAGGAATGATACAGAAAAAGTCGACAAGATTTTCCACAATTTATCAGTATAAACAGTTTTTTTTCCAGTTTTACATTTGCTGATGGTGCAGATTTTTTATTCATTGCTAGATGAGAGAATTTCCCCACTGAGGGACGAATAAAAGAATATCTTATCAACAACCACAAACTATCTACCAAAATTAATCCATATAGTTTTGTTGCAGAGGATTAAAACATCAGCATTTTATAGAGATAAAGATGTATCACAACCATTTAAATATCTTATTTATTATCTAGGTTTCCTATTATTCAGCCAAGACTACAGCTTCTCTGGATCAAAGCTCTTTCACAGTAAAAGATATTTTAGTTTGGGATGCACTCAGTTATTTGATCCAGATCTCAATCTTGAAATTACTATCATTAATTTCGTACGATCATCCAAAATCTCGTGTAAGTAAAATTTCAAATTGTAATAGTTATCATCTTTGTTCATTAATGTATTCAGGGAACATCTAGGAAGCTCACGTTGTCCTAGTTAGTTAACTAACAACACAGTGCATAGATCATTTATCAATCAACATCTAAAACGTTATAATCAAATATCTGAGCGGACCTTATCTGATGTAATCTTAGTTTTGTTGGTTAAGACAACACGATTTATCATTTTCAGTTAGCTTAACGCCATGTGAATGGCATCGATATCCGTTGACACCAACCATTAAGGTCTGAGGTTTGCGTTGAGGACTTGAGCCTTTAACTCGGCATCTACACGTAGAAAACGGGAGGTCTAAAAGTCAGCATGTGAACTATGTAAATAACACATCCGCCGTCTTTAAAATCTTTGTTAGCTTGACTGGAAAACAGTTTTCGAGCAACGTTGCGGACGTCGTTTATGTTAACAGCAACAAAAGCTAGCAGCCCGTCCCGATGCTAGCTTGTAAGAAAGGTTCCTCTCTGCGTTTTACCCCCCGACAATAACACAGTGAATCTATCGTTACGTTAAATATTCAATCAGTGAGTGTCGGTATCGCTTTTGAGTTAACGTTTGCTCACCGGTTGATGTGCGGGCGGACAGTCTTTGGACCCGGGGTGGTGCCTGAAGAATGAAGCTCGGAGCGGTGCCTTCCTCTGATAGCGAGCTAGCCACAAGTTGCTAACAGGGGGCGTGGCTTCGGTAAAAGTAAACAATGGTGACGTCACGTTCACACGCGAGGCCGTTTCGGATCGTCCTTATTTATTAAGCAGAGCTAAAGAAAAAAGTACCAGTATCCTTTTGGTAGAATTGGATTTTATTGAATTGATGGCTATTTTAAAAAGCAACGAAATTACAAAAATTGAATTAAGCATCTATTAGGTAAATTAACATCATCCACACAAGATCAAATAAATTTGAGGGACCTCCAAAACAGTTTTTACATGGATCTTGAAATATATTAGATAAAGGGGAAATGGCTAGAATGGAAAATGGAAATGGAAAAATTAAATAAAAATGATTTCTTTGCTCTTGAAATATGACAGCAAAAAGAAAAAAAATATCACAGCATTAAAAATGGGACAATTTTGCAACCACTGCAGAGGATGATGAAGACAGCTGAGGAGATCACCGGAGTCTCTCAACCCTCCATCGCAGACATTTACAGCATATCCTGTATGCACAAAGCCACCAGCATTGCAAAAGACCCCAAACACCCCCTAACACAATCTCTTCACCCTCCTTGCCATCTGGCAAAAGGTACCAAAGCATTCGGGCCCTCACGACCAGAGTATGTGAAAGTTTCTTTCCCCAAACCATCAGAGTCCTCAATAACCAGTGTCTGGACTGGATATACAGTCCAATACCTACAGCAGTGCTTGATGTTTACATATTTATGTTTACATTTATAGCAGTATTTTATGTTTATAATACTTGTTTACATTTACAGCAGTACATTATGTTTATATTTACAGCAGTACAGCATGTTTTCACTCATACTTATGTTTACATTTTACAGTTACATTTACAATCACAGCAGCTTATGTTTACATTCACAGCAGTTTTTAACTATCTATCCTCTGTTATTTTCCACGGCATTGTTTGCACAGTAGTCATTTTTGCATGTACAGCGATTCATGTCTATATTTGCAGCATTTTTTTAAAATTGTTTAAACTACTTTGGAGCAGTTTTTTAAGCTTGTACTTGTCCCAGTCATTTTTTGCATTGTCTTAGTAAATCTGCATCGTCTTGCTCTGTGTTGTACATGGTTGCACACGTGCACTTTATGTAGTCTTGCATAGAATTCTGTTGTCCTCTGTTATGGAGACTCGTGTTATTCTTGTATCTAGCACCATGGTTCTGGAGGAAAGTTGTTTTTTTTCACTGTGTACTAGCTGTATGTTCTCCAGTTCCATCAACAACTAAAAATAACAAAATAACATGATGAAAATGAAAATCTGCATGTGTCACAATTTTGGATTATGTAATCCAAATGTGGATCAACACAAGCATCTTGCTCATTATTGTGAACATGTTTAGTATATAGAGGCAGGCTGATAGTCATGGTGCTGTATATACTGATGGTCAATGCAATTACTACTCATCTTTATGTAATTATATATATTTTTTTGCAATCATAATCATTGCAAGGACAAGAGTGTGGAGTTAATTCAATGTGCTGTTCAAAATGTAGCCTTCTTGGAAACTATTTTTTATGTCCATGCTTTGATGCAACCACAAGAGGGACACATTTTCCTTCTGGCTGCCGTGAAATGGTGGCTTCTTGCTCCTGAGGAAATCTATGAGCCTGATATGAAGCCCATATGAAAACAAGGCCTTTCGTTGCTTCAGTTTAAAATCCACAGTCAATGTCCCCATGGCCATACACATGCATTGCAGTATAAGCAGAAAAAAAAATTAAGCATGTATTTTTGTTTCACTCTTCCTTTTTTCAGACATTGTGCAATATATGTTTTCCCTGACAGGTTTTTGTTAAGAGCTTGTGAAAGTTGAGTCTTTGTTGTTTCTTCCCGGCCAAGAAAGTGGAGTCGGGAAGAATTAGTGCTATACATATCCAAATGTTTCTGCGTGGATGCTCCTGCAGTTTAGTGATGCGTGATCTGAGCTGTTGAATTAAAATCCATCTTCCCTCACGTCTCCTGTCGTGATGCTGTTGTCATCTTGGTCTCTGACTGTGCAGTCCATATACATGTTTCATTACAAGTATGTCCATCATTTTCACCTTGATATTTCTTTTAATGAGGCAGTTAGTGAAAATAGTTAGTCCAAATATTAGATTTGTCTGAATTTTCTCAGGTGTAACTACAACCTTAGATGTTGTACAAGTTTTTGCCCAGTAAAAAAACCCCAAATGGAATAAGTCTCTAGTTTCATACATTTTCCTTCATCCTCTTCTGAGACTTGTTCAAAAACAGATTTGTATCCATATTGTAACAAGTTAAATTAGAAACATGTATATGGAATTGAACTGATAAGCATCACACAGACCAATTTTCTGCCAATAAACAACCTAAGAATATTTTTCTTTATAATTTTTTTTTAAAAGGCGGTCTAAAAGGTCCAATGTTTTTAATCAATGCAATATTGCTATTCTCATGACCTATACAGTAAGTTTTCCAAACAGCAAAAGGTGAAAGTTTAGGCATCTTTATTTCTCAAACACGTGTAAAACTAATAGACAAACATGACTATATACAAGTCCAACATGCTGAACCCAGATGACATTCGAAACTGCTGGTAAACACAAGGCACCATTCAAGATCAACAATCGGTTACAAGGTCTGAGAAGTGAGTGGTCAACTGTGTATGTGCAATTGTACAGCATTGTTATTCACTTATCCTACAGTATGTGCTTATAATATTATTACAACAGAAGAATAAAGGGAAAATAGAGCAAGTTTGGCAAAGTTGCTTATCTGAAAACTACCTCCTGTGAATATTCTTGATCAGAAACATTTGACTTGATTGAAAAATCATAGCAGCAGTCTTTCTGTGGGTTTCAATGCATACTCCATAGCTACATAGATATGACCTCAAACGATATTATGTACGCAAAACAACAACAAAAAAAATCCCTACTTCATGCAGCCTAGAATAGTTGATTTCAGTCCCTCACTCATACACACAGGAAAGATGCCTTAATGGTTTAACTTCCTAAATTTCAACATTTCCCTAATAGGATTATGATTTCAATAATACAAATGGCGCCTATTACATCATTAGACCACAGAAAAAATACAAACTTCAAAGTTATAGATTGGAGAGACATTGAAAATGTTTTGGTGCAGCAGTAGTCAGCCATCTCTGATTAACTTGTTTCATACAGATTTGACCTGCCTGCATCATTTCAACAAACACCCACAATTTGTAGAAATACACTAAAATAGGCCCAAAGCAGATCCTCAAGGATTTTTTGGTGTCCCTTCCAGTGATAGATTTCTGTGTATCATGTGTTTATTTTGTTTTTCTGTGGCCAACATTATCTACAAAGGGTAGGCTTCACAATGTAATTGTAACACAGGTCATATGAACACATAAAAAACATAATTTCAGCGCATCTACACTTCTCAGTGACTATTAAAAGCGGAAAGAAGAAACCCAAAACAAAATCAACAAAAACAGTTTTACACTTCATCACAAAATGTGACACAAAACCAAAGTGGATTTGGTCTCAGTTATCGCTCCATATACTCCATATAATGCTGGAGGGACTGTCTGTCTCACACATACGGTAAGAAACAAAGTGCTTAATTTAGGACAGATGCTTAAAAAAATGACAACCACAACACTGCAAATTTGCTGCAAATTCTACAGAATAGAAATGATTGCATATATTTCTCAGCATCTACTCATGATGTTTTGTCTACTGAGGTCATTATATTGTAACAAGAAGATAATCCTTTTACAATCCACTCATATCCTAAAGAAGAAAATAAAAATGTGCAATTTTCTGCTCATATTTTAGCATTACAGCATACTAAATATTATGTTCTCCAGTATAGGCAACAGTATTTTGGCTGTAAAATACAAAACAGAGAAAAGAGCCAACTAGAAAAGCCTAGGTAGGTATTGTTACAATAAAGGTTTGTGGAACTAGGCCTCCTCTTAGATCCAAAAATGAGATTTAATTCAAAGACCTAGCTTTGTCTGTGCTCAGGAAACTGCAAAAAATATGCTATAATACATCTAAAAAAATTTGACTGTACATGATCCGCTGTTTTTGGTTTTGCAAAATATTGCAGTATAAAAACATACAAACACTGCCATAGATAAAAATCAAACTCAATGGTTTTTGCTTTCGACTAACATAGAAGTATTTTGGATATTGTTATGAATGACAGTAGTGCTCAGAAGATGGGAAATTCCATTGATTGAGAGTCATAATGCATGGGCTACATTTTGAGGTAATTAAGATGACACATTAAGCAACTATGAACTCATCTGCTTCAAAATGCGCCCCAATATTATCCAAAACATGTTCATAAGCAAAAAAACAAACAAACAAACCAAAAAAAAAAAAAAACAACCCACTTATATATCAAATGTTCTAATGTCTTGATCGACCTCCTTCAAAAGCGTGGTGCTCCTCATGTGCTGAAACATAAGCAAAAAGAACAATTACTCACATTTTATGGTGTTTTTGTAAATCCATTTTAAAAACCATGACATATCATTGCTACTATTCTGAGAAAATACTTACGCTTGTAAAACACTGCTTTAAAAGGGATTTGTGGAAGGAGCTCATGGATCCTTCCTAAGATGTTTGACTCGTTAGCACAAGAAGCGTTTCCATTCCAGACCTGAAAGACATCTTCTCTGTCTCTTACACTGACGCTAACCCCAACGACTTCATCCTCTGCAATAACAGCAACAGAGAATGAGTTTAGTGCTTTTCAGACTTACAGTACGGTGTACGTATTAAAGCAGTGACACTTAATAATTTTCACATTACCGAATCAAGAAATTTACCTGAGGCGCAATAATCACTGAACTGTTCTCCAATAGTGGCCAATAGCAACTCCTTCCACACAACAGACTGTAAATGTGAACATAATTTGGTTAAATAGTAAATAATTGATAAGAAAATAAACCATAATAAGTAATTGTATGCGTCTTATATATGTACTTACAGTGCATTCTTTGGGCACTTTCATTTTCCAAACACCACCTTTAGCATTGCTTTCTTCTTCCCTGTATGCAAACCAGCAGGCAGCATTACTCAAACTAATCTTAAAATGCTTCAAATATTCTAAAAACAAACATGCATAATTTAAACCTACCAGAGAGGTTTTCTTTCTCCTCTCATTAGATGATAGCTACATCTCAGTGGCAAACTGGAGACACCAGGGATGTTGTTGTAAACTCTCCAAAAGTTCTACTCCAGTGCCAAGGTGAACAGAGGAAACAGGTTATTTTATTGACCCACTGACTGGTACAGGGAGTACAGACAGTGGGCCTTGTTAATATTTCACATTTGTTACGGTGTAGAAAATCAAAGGTCTCTTCCTCATTGCTCTTGACCACACACATACCACACAGACAATAAAAATACAATTTATGAACCCTTGTTCATAACCCTTGCTTTCAAAGACAGGTGTTTGTGCTCTTTGACATCCTGTCATAATCACTATGATATATACATTATCGTATACTATATTATGTTTCTATGTCAACAAACTTGTTTTAGTTAGTAATCTATAAAATCTAAAGCACTAACTTAAAACACCTCAAAATAGTTATATGTTTGAACCAAATGATGTGGTTTGATCTGTATCACACAGTGTAGGGACGCTACTAGTGTTAGTGCTACTGCTAAATCCTGCAGTACAAAGACATCAGTGAAAATGCATTTGGTTCCTTACAACACTGATTCAAAAAAAGTTGGGACTCTATGTAAAACAAAAATAAAAACTGAATGCAATAATTTACAAATGAACTGTGTTCAAACAAACAGCGGTTTTATGACATGTCCCTGAACCAATGTAGTAATATCTTTTTGGACCACTGAGCCTTTCCAGGATGAACCTTTCATACCCAATCATGATACTATCACCTGTTACCAATGAACCTGTTTACCTGTGGAATGATCCAAACAGGTGTTTTTGGATCAGTCCACAACCTTCACAGTCTTTTGTTGCTCAGAATAAAAACCTATTTCCAAAACTCAATGAGGTGGATGAGGTCAAACATTAAACATGTTGTCTGTACTGTTTTCAATTGAGTCTATGCCAAAAAGATTAGCAAATTATTACATTTTGTTTTCTTTATGTTTGCAATTTGTTTAGAATCGAGGTTGTAATCAAAATCTGGCTGTGGAAGAAACTCCAACAGCAGTATTTAAAGAAAACAATCAGCATACACTCTTGATTTGAGTGTAAATAAGGAAACTTGCTATTGAAATGTATAACAATGTACCAACACTGAGCCTGTTGGAGCTGTACTGTACTTGCATAAAGACTGCAAAGCATCTTACCTGGACAGTCTCCACAGTGTAGATTTTCTTCAGGTTTGACTCACATTCAGCTGCTGTTGTACCTGGTAGAGACCTGACAAAAAAAATTATACAGACATTTGATTAAATTTCATTATTTCATTCATTTGCCTCTTTTAAGAAAATACAAGCTTGCAACAATCTGAGGCCTTCTAATATGATATGTTCTAAATACATGTCTCACTGTCACTCAGACATGTTTCAGTGAGCTGCCCTCAGGTTGGCGGGGGGTGGGGATGGGGGGGTCAGATGACAAATAAGCCAGTAAACAGTAAACAACAGTGACCCCATTTGAACACAGCACCCTCTGACTTGTACACAGTGTGGATGACGAAGCTTGTGCAACTGTCGCCTGTTGTGATTACTTGATATTAATTCTGAAATCACATCAATCAATTGAGAACTTTAACACGGTATACATAAAACAATGTCAACTTTGACCTACATAACTTTTAGTCCAGCAGAAAAGTGCTTCAGTGAACAGACACGTGAGCAATGACTCAACAAGTTTTTAATAATAACACCTGTGCTCTTAAAGCCAAGCAAGGAGTGAAGATGAACTCAAAATGAACTTGGAGTCAAATGGAGTCATTATTTTTTGAGCTTACTAGTCGTAATTACGCCCTTTAGTTTATTTTCAGCTCCTTCCTTGTGTATGTAGGTCAGAGAGAAAACAAGTTGACAGTGTTTGTTGTTGTAGTAATGTTAGTTTTTTTCTGTGATTTACCAAGACAAACAATCCACATGTGGCTGTTAAACACATCTATAATGTTATCTGGGCTGACTTGAGACAGGCCTGATAGATACACCATCCTCCTTCTTTGTTCTCAGATACAAAGAGTTCACCTGCATTACAGATTATTAATATAAAGATGGAGGGGGGAAATGACTGAGCAGTGTCTTACCTATCGAGCCAGAAAGTCCACGGAGAGTGTAAAGGCAGAGTTTGGTTTTCAGTGTTGCTTGAAATCCTTCCTAAATCTCTGTCGCTGATGTGAATGTTGTGCTCCAGCAGAACCGGGCTGGAGGATGTGCTCATTTGTAAAGCAGCTACAGGAACTGCCATCGTTACCTCTTGAAAACTCAATGGCTTCGCAAAGATGACTTCGGATGTTTTCACCTAGGCTGTTGCCGTTAGTTATGTACATATATAGGTTGGTTAGGTGAAATTAACCCCGATCAGCTGCTGACTCATTGGTCGCTCTGCCGGTTTGCTCCGTCACAACAACAGAGAAACGACGACGCCCGCTGACCGCCTGCGGCATCTACAGCGAGCCAGAGCGATCCAGAAGTTTCCGCGACTCCAGTCCATACGTTAATTAAGTGGAAATATATTTGTTAACCTTGTAAGAACAGTATTTAAATTCTGTCTTCTTAATCAGCTGCAACGAGGGCATGCAAATATTCTTCTTGTTATTTTGTTATCTTCTTCTTCTTCTTGATGACGGTTGGCATGTAGCTCACTGGTGCATTACCGCCACCTTCTGCCCCGGAGTGTGGATCAAAAATGGACTTCCTCTAAATCCCCCCAAAAAAATCCATCAAAAAAACCCTCACACACTCTAAATTACACATTATCCTCCATGCTTTACACCTTAGTCCTACTATAAAATCCCTAACCAAGCACCCTATTCCTGTTTATCCATCATATCCTTTAAAAACTCCTGTCGACCTTGCCTGTCCTGTGCTCTCCCACTCGTGCTTAATTCTTTTAATGTCAACTCCATCCCTAATTACCTCAGATTATTCTTCTTCATCTCTCTCTAGGTCCCATGTCTCCTACAACTTAGATGCTCCACTGACTCTTCTTCCTGACAAGCTGGTCAGGTGTTTTTCTATTATTTTCAGTGTTTTGTTTGGGGCACAGTCTTGATCTCGTCAACAGTTTTCCTCACCCCTGTGTCTGCTATCTACCCTAACTTTGACAGCCATTTGAATTTGCATTTCTATCTTTCCTTTCTTTAAAGCCCTCTTTGCCCACTCATTCATCCTCACTCTGACGGGCACTCGGACACACAGAAATTTTACATGACTTCCCTGATTTGCTATTTTTGTGTCTGACTGAATGACATATAATACATCTTGATGGCTATTTGAACGGGACTACCTTTAACTTGCTAGAGCTAAGGATGAATCTGAGCATATCAGCACCTTGTCTAGTTTTTTCCACCCATCTTAGTGAACTAACACTGCCAACATCTCAATTGTACAAACTTATCTGATGTTCTTCTGTTTATCTCTATTCTTTTTACTGATAGTGCCAAATTCTGTTACTCTTGTCTCTGGTTTCTCAGCACCATCCACATAAATCTGTGCTTTTCATATTTCAGTTTCAGTCTGTTATCATATCCATTAACTTGCATATGTTTGATGTTAATGCTATTGGCCTGTGACAAGTGGGTTTAGACGGATCCTTTCCTGTGTTTCTTATCTGCTTCTTTCCATTCAGTTAGTCATCTTCCCTCCTCCTACACTCTGTTATAAGTATGCAGCAACTTCAAGACATTTGCACGTCCACACTTTTGTTGATACCATTTTAAACTGAAACACAGCTTCCGCAAATATGAAAACGTCATTGCAGACATGCGCAGTCCTCACCGCCACCAGCTTTGTTGGTTTGCTATGTATAAAAGGTTGCTACCTGCTAACTAGCAAGTACTATTTCCTGCCTATGACTGGACACAGCTATGGACATCGACGCGTTATCGGAAGCGTTTCAAGGCAATATTTACAGTTATCTAAATGAACGATTCGTTATTAGTGAAGGAGTTTGACATTTGTTTCGCTGTCTCCAGCAAAATCTTTAATGTTTGCTAACTACGTTACGTACGTTACGGTAACTTAGCTTACTAACAACGACTGTCGCTGAAAGAGGCACTTAGAGACAATCTGTTCTGTGTTTGTTTGGCCTATTTAGTTTAATGTTTTTGTCAACAAGAAAGGAGTTAGTCACACTTTACATTTTGACTCATTTATTCTCTTACTGATAGTTAAAGAATATGTAAACAGCTAGCATTAGCTGGGTAGCGTCACAATAAACATGCTAACTTACTAACTTTTACAGGAACTTTCCAATCAGTTACCTGAAACTGGTGTTTGGCGATTTTATGACGAGGCGATTGACTTGTTTTCTTCCTTGTTGTGCATATTTTCACTAGTAATTGACTTTATAATCATTCAATGTTAATCGCTGCTAACATACAACTGATGTGTCCGAAGTAGCCTGAAACTAAACGGGTTTAACATTTTTACAGAATGATTATTTTCAGCATACATTCGTCTCTGATGGTCATATGCTTCTGGGTCATTTTGAAAACTTTCAGCTTTAAGTCAAAGTTGATGCAGGTATTATACTGCAGATATTGTCAGAGTCAGAGTGTGTGAGTTGATTAATTGACTACCGATAAACTAATTATTTTGTTTTTATATGGGCATTTACAGATTTTGAGAAGAAGGGCAAGAAAGAGACCTGTCCTGTTCTAGAGCAGTTCTTGTGTCATGTTGCCAAAACAGGGCAGCCAACGTGAGTAGTGCACAAGGGCTCACACAAAACATTAAAACTACTACCAATATTCACACACAGCAATGATGACACCTGTTTTCCTTTCCCTTTTTGTCACTCTTATCAAGGTTTTCGTAAAAATGTGTTCAAACGCTTCTCATTTTTTTGTGTGTATGACATGCAGATTTGTATTCCCAATATCTTCCAGGATCCCGTGGTCACAGTTCAAATTGTACTTCATGTTTAAGTTGGAAAAAGTCATGGATGATTTCCACGCTTCAACACCAGAACAGAGAGGGCCGCATAATCCCAATGTAGACTATGTTCCCTTCGAAGAGATGAAGGCAAGGATCTTAAAAATCGTGGATGGTTACAATGGGTGAGTGAATCAGATAAGCCACTGTGAAATTGCAAACAAATTGTTCCTCATGACCCCATATATAAAACTGAAGTAAATAGCACTTCAGTTATGTGTCCCTCAATGCACAGCCACATCATTATTGTTCTCCTTTCATGCTATCAACTGAATGAAAACATAACTACAAAGAAGGAGAGATATTTAGGTTCGCCTTAAATATATAAGATGTAAAATGTTAAGGTATTAAAATCCAAATCAAATCAACTGAAATCACACTATCATTCTATATTGTGTTCTTCCTCCACATCAGCTGCAAATCTATTGTGTATGTGTAAATGTTTGTAATGTATTGCATATGACGCTCTCGAAAACATATTTACATATTTCTTCTTGGATTTCCACATATCAAAATAACTGAAATGAATATTAGTTCTTTCACCCACCAAGTCAACAATTTAGTTTAGCTGAAATGGCTTAAAGCAACAAAATAAATAGGAAACAACTGCTGTTCTCCTTGGTGTATCAAAACTTGAGACCAGCGGTGACTGGAGTTGACCAGGTCAGTCCAGATTGATCCAAGTTTTTTTCATTCAGCTCCAGTGCTGCCAGCTTTGGTAAGTGTTGATACTGCTATGAGAAGGCTATGTGTGGCTATTCCTAAATATATCTCTTGATAACTTTTCCAGAATCCCATTCACCATCCAGCGTCTCTGTGAACTCCTTACTGACCCCAAGAGGAACTATACAGGAACAGACAAGTTTCTCATGGGTTTAGAGAAGGTGAGCACCGCACTGCACTACTTTGTGTAAAAGTCCACAAATTGTAATGTTTCACTTGAGAGAAACAATACTGATTGTTTTAAACTTTCCATGGCTTTAAATTTTGAGATATATTATTGTTTATGTATTGCAGAATGTAATGGTGGTCAGCTGTGTGTACCCCACATCAGAGTAAGTACATCAACTGTTAAACTTGTGTATCTCTTGCTCTGCTGGCTGCAGAATTTCTGTTAAGCTGCTTCTGATGCACATTGAAAGCTCCCTTGAACTTGCTTATTCAGTCACACTTACAAAGGTACAATTAACAGCCAGTTGTTTTTGTGCCTTTCTACTTCTTTCGAAGGAAAAATGGGGCATCCAGTGTAAACAGAATGAATGGAGTGATGTTTCCTGGTAACTCTTCTCTATATTCAGACAGGTGGGAGCCACATACTTGTCAGTGATTGACTTCCACAAATCTAAAATTGCCACGTATCACAGAAAGTGGAAAGTTGAATTAGTTTAGAGCCAAATATCCAAAAACCAACAAGACTATAGTAAGGGCAGTTATGTCCTGCCAGTCAGTTTGGGACTTAGTAGTTCTGCTGTTCTGCAGGCTTTTGATATGACTTGAGTAATAAATGCTGATTTACTTTTTTTTTTGCAGTCGAAATATAAATGGACCTGGCACACCAAAACTGCTCAACAGATCAAAGCTGTCAAGCTGTCACTCTCTTTCAACCAATGGGCTCCCTGACTGTCCTGTTAGTAAAGACTCAGAGCCAACTACAGAGGAGGTGGCGCAGGATCGTATCAGGTAATTGAAATAAGTATGGTACATATGTGGCCCACTGTGACTGAGTGAGTCTACGCAATACTTGTGCTGGGACACTGATAATATACGTCAAGCCCAGACATTTTCTCTATATGCAGATATTCTCAAGACTGATTATTTAAAAGGAATATATATCAGCTAGTAATTTGATCTGTGTTTCTGTCATTCCTGCAGTGGTTCCTTGCCACCAGAAGGTGAAATTACACCAAACAGCGGGATAAAGAACAAACATCCTGAAGAGGAGGAGGAGGAGGAAGACGAGGATTCTGATGCTGACAAGCATGAGGTCAAGAAGCTCAAGTTTGATGAAAAGGAAGAGGATAAAACAGAAAGTGAAGAAAAGGAGTCATCTCATTGTAAAGGGTCAGAGGACTTGTCAGAGACACCAGAGTCTTCAAAAGACTCTTGTGGTCAAGAGTATGAAAGTGGATCATCTTGTGACACGCCCACTATTTCAGAGGATCATGGTAAGTGTTAACCCACCTTCACTTAGGCTGATGTATGTATACTTGGGTATTAAAGTGTTTCAGGACCAATGTGTGGTGACTTTGTAGACAGAGAGCTATGCTGTAGCATTGAGAACCTTTTTAAAACACAGACAAGATACTGCACAGACCCCAAATTGAATCGTAAAAATCTCTTTCTTGGCTGTTACTTTTATCACAACATGAATATGAGAAAATCTAAACATTTACATGTGAGTATTAAAAAATAATGCACAGCACTGGCAGTTAAGATGCATTATGGGTAATGAAGGCACCAGGTTTTGACAAGGAAAGAGAATGCATGGAATAAGAAGATGATACAGGGTTCTGCTGCAGCGATTTTGATCTCAAAGCTTATTTTTAGGCTTTTATTCTGACTTTCAAGTTTATCTTAAACTCTTAACATATCTTCTGGTTCGACTACCAGAGCACAATATGTGGTCTTTAATGTCGGGATTCTTTCCCTCATGCATGTTTGTATATGGCAGGTTTCAAGTTTTAATGCCTCTGTGTCCGGTGACAGCCATGTCCAGAGTTTGGGTTTGTCTGTCCATACAGACATACGTCTCATTCTTTTGAATGCGATATCTCGGGAATGCCTTGAGGGAATTTCTTCAAAATTGGCACAAACTTCCACTTGGACTCAAGCATGAAATGTTTGGAATTTGGTGGTTGACTATTCGAGAAAATAAATGTCAGTCATCTGTAAATAATCATGACCTGACATATTAATCTCATGTTGTCAACTTTGGTCCTCAGAACCCAGCAGCACACAGACAGAGCCTTCTGAAAGGCAAGAAGACTCTTCTGAGAGGGGGGATGTCCACAGTCCGGAGAATGACAGCACTGTTGATCAACCTGAGCAGCCTGCTCCATCAGAGAAGAGTACAAACTTTGAGCAGGAAAATGGGGAGAGCAGTAGCAGCAGCAGCAGCAGCAGCAGTGATGGAGACAGCCTACCCAGTGATACGCGGGTCCCCTCTTCTAGTAATTCACCTGAATTGTCAACAGAGGGTGGCGCTGACAGTTCAAACAGCGTAAAGACTGCAATAGAGCCTGGGGAACAAGACTAGGTTGAAGCCCAACCAGCCAACTGACTTTTTTTTTTTACACTGTATGATACCACACCAAGGGTATATCTGTAGCACTGTGGACCTCTAGACCTCAGGACCAGGAGCGATGTGGACTTCGAGATTCCTCACAGAAGGATCTTTTGGTCTTCTTCCGTTTCAACTACTCAAGGCCACACGTTGCCTGGTCTTTAAACTGGAAGGAAATGATTTCAAGAAGATTATGGAGATTCTGCTTTTTTCACTGTTGACTAAAAGTTTTTCTAACCTTTTTTTCTGATTTTTATATCTGAGCGTTATAAATTTAACCTTGATAACTGATGTATTCATTAATGTTATTAGTCATTTGGCATGTATTTCCAAAACATTATGTGTGACAGTTTGAATTATGCTTTGGCCGGAGCATAGTTGTTTTGACTATCTTTCTGATGAATGTGTGTCTCTCCAGTTGAATGAGTACACGTCACTGAGAATGTGAAGCCGCACTTCACAGATGTCTGATTTTTCTATTAGCACATACCATAAAATGCATTTCTTATTAACATTATATTGCACTTGTTTGCATTGACCCCTTAAAAGACGTGGGGAACGTCACAGTTTTGCTCTTATTTTCACTGTATTATGCCAATATAAGCACACAAAATTGCCAGTACTAACCCCTTTGGTTTGATAGAATATTGGTTTGGCTTAAGGGAACCCATTTCTGCATCAAACTCTGTCAACAGAACAAGGTACTTTGACACTTTCTGTATGTCATACCTTAGTTGTACAAATGTCCCTTTTGATAGCTTGTATTTTTACGTATCTGTAAATCAGTTTTTGTAGACTTGTAATACATGTCCACTGCCTTTGTAGAACTGATAGCTGGAAATTGAATGCTTGAGCTTGTATCATAGTATTCATGGAAAGCAATAAATGCTAAATTTAAAGTGTAGTTGTTCCTTTGAGTTGCAAATTCAGCTATGTTTTATACCTTCAGAACAATGAGGGCCGGTAATGGGGAATTACCTTTTAGAGACACTTGAAGTGTGACCTTCACCTGACACTTCAGAAACAACATTACCAAAAAGTGCTGCATTATTAGCCATTTTGTATTTAAAGTTGGTGTACATGATACATAAAGTGTACATGATAGTTGTTGATAGTCGTGTTTTTGAAAGATTGTTTTTAGCATGGATCACAGGATGGAAATGTCTGTCAGTCAGTCAGTCCACCACTTTGGTCCAGACTGAAATTACTTGACAACTACCTGAAGGATTGCTATGAGATCTTTTGCAGACATTCATGGTCCCCAGAGAAAAAAATCTTGCTGACTTTGGTGAACCAATGACTTTTTCCTCTAGTGCCACTATGAGGTTGTCCTTTGTGGTTGTGGATCTTGACAAACATTACATGGATTGCAATGAAATTTACCTCTATCTAGCGCCATGATGGGGTTGACTTTTCAGATTTTTATTGAAATATCTGTACAACTATTAGATAGTTTGCTGTGAAATTTGGTACACACTTTCACACATGGTTCCCAGTTGTAATTACTTTGATGTCATGACTAATGGGTCTTGGATTAATGGTTGGTCTTAACTGGTCCGCCCTGGCTACAGGAAATTAACTCATGTAAGATGATTGGATGAAGGGAAAAATGGGTGAGATTTAAAATATCTCTTGTGTTAGAACAGAAGGCGTTAATCATTTTAATCGCATGAGGATAACGTCCAGTGACACCTCCAATGGCCTTGATACTTCTAAGCTAAGATTATCACTATCCCTGTTGTCAGCACATACCACGAAGGTATTGGACCAGGCCAAGCTTTCACCTGTAAACAATGGCTGTGGTAACCACTAACAGTCACAATTATATAGTTATTCTCATGGAGTTATTTCCAAATTTCCATGGACAACTCCACAGCCCGATACTCAAACAAGGCCCAAAGCTCGCAAGGTGTTGCCACTCATTTCCCAAATATAATTGCACTCTTGTAATGTAGTGTCCATCATTAGTTAATTTAGCTACAACACATTTATTATAGGCGCCAGTGAGATTGAAGCGGGTATGTAAACGGTAATCAGGGTGGCAGTGAATAATCTGAAGGTCAGAGCTTTCAGGGATAAATAAACACTTGTGTGGCCTGTGTGAATCATAAGACTGGCTGGGAACTTCCGGGAATACTTGGAAAGATTATTTATCGGAAAATATCAGCAATTTAGGCGACTCAGAGGAGACATATTAATAAAATACTGTCAAAATCTAAGCTGCAGTGCCCGAGATATTGTGATTTTTATTGGCTGGAGTGGATGAAGCTCTTCCAGTCCTACAGTTCCCACAATGAAACTAATCTTTTCATGGTCACACGAGTATACAGACCCTAATCTTGAGCTCACCTTTGCATGTTTTACCTTCACAGACATAATCAGTTTATGTAATACCATGTAAAGATTTTGTAATTTAGTATAATAATTATATTGTTAATCAAAGGTCCATTATAGTGTAGAGTTAGTTTACACTTATTATTATGGAGTGTGTTTTTATAAAGCTACAACAAAGCTAATTCAGTAGATGGACTTTCCTCTCGGAAGGGCCACAAGGAAATCCGGTCATGATCTGTTTGTGAACTAATCGATTTTGACAAGTGTCCATTTCTAATCCCTTATCATGTGATCCATAACAGTCTGTGCCTCATCCTCACTTTGAGAAGGGATTTGCCACAATAGAGAACCCAATAACAATGCAGCTTGTTTGGACTTTGATGTAATTTTGCTCATTTTGGTCTTTGCTGATTTACACAAAGTCTGCCTTAGTAACTGAGGACTAACATTTGTGGATTTTGTAATGTAGAGGGAAGCTTAAAAATAGTTACCAAAGTCAAACACTTTTTGTGTAATGTAAGAAATAATTCCAGTCTTCAGGGAGTTGAAGAAAAACTTCCACAATGGGTCAGCGCCTGAGCGAGGACAGTGACCCAGACAAGGAAATTGATGTGGCAGAGCTGCAGGAATGGTACAAAAAATTTGTGGTGGAATGCCCAAGTGGAACTCTCTTCATGCATGAGTTCAAGAGCTTCTTTGGCGTCACTGATAACAAAGAGGCTGCAGATTACATTGAAAACATGTTTCGAGCCTTTGACAAGAATGGCGTAAGTACAAAATTCTGTTTTGTGTATAGTCATTTGTCTCATTTTAGTACTGACACGACACTTGCCACAGTAATAGTGAGGATTTCTGAATTGGTTGCATTTTTTGACTATTGCAGTTGATGCCCGTTATTTAGCACATATTTTTAGACCTGAAACAATTAGTTGATTACACGATTAATCCATCAACAAAAAATTAATCTTTAACAATTTTGATAGTTGATTGTGTAAGGTAAAAAATACCAAAGATGAACAGATTCCAGCTTCTGAAATTTAAGTATTTACTATATTATGTCTAGTATATTGCATTACAGACATTTTGTCTGTCAAAGTTAGATGTTTTGCTCGTAAGTTTTGTCTAAGTGGCCCTTTATAAAATTTTAACTCTTTCTTTCCTGTACGCAGGACAACACCATTGATTTTCTGGAGTATGTGGCAGCCTTGAACTTAGTCCTCAGGGGTAAATTGGAACATAAACTTAAATGGACATTCAAAATGTATGATAAAGATGGAAGCGGATGCATTGATAAAACAGAGCTTCGTGAAATTGTGGAGGTAATATTTTCTTTTATACAGTAGCTATATGCAACTACAAAGCTTTCGAAATGTTTTCAAGAATAATTGAAGATAAATCAGTGGGCTGTAATGAAATGTAGTCAATATAAGGGCTGTGCTAATGTACCTTCCTGTCACTCTCAGTCTATTTATCGGATGAAGAAAGCCTGCCATGGAGAGCTGGATGAAGAATGCAATCTGCTGACCCCAGACCAAGTGGTTGACCGGATATTTGAGCTGGTTGATGAAAATGGAGATGGTGAGTGTTTGTAACAGTTTTCTCACAGCTTAAAATGCTTCATGAATGATTCAAAAGTTCTGTGTCAAGCTACTGTAATGGCTTTGTGGAGTGTTAATGCAAAAGTGTGCATGTGTTCATTGTTGCTTGTGCATACTGAAAGTGTCTCAGCTGTACAAAGGTCTTTTTTAAAAGAATGAATTCAGGAATGGACAAATGTAAAGTGAGCCCAAGGAATAACTGTCCCTTGTCACTTAGGGGAGCTCTCACTGGATGAGTTCATCGATGGAGCACGGAGGGACAAGTGGGTGATGAAGATGCTGCAGATGGACGTCAACCCAGGGGACTGGATGAACGATCGAAGACGCAGTGCTGACTTCTAATGCTGGATTATTGACTGTCAATCTGTCACATATACACATCCTTCATATGTGACATATATATATACACAGTATAAAAGAAGACAACACCACAGACATCCTGAGATTGTACTGCTGCATTTTGCTTGCAAAGGGATACTGGTTCATTAACTTTAGTTCAGGTTTCACCCTTATTGCCATGTATAGTCTTGTCAATCTGTTTATGATTATGATTGTTATTATCATACATCTGATTATGTCTGTATTTTATAGATGCTGCAAATATAAGGTGCTTGCTTGCCCCTCTCTTGCACATACTTAAAGTCCTTACACAACCATTATCCAAAATAGGCAGGTGTGTCACATAGTTAGGATGACTAGGCCTTTTTAGGACTGCATGGGCATATATTGAGTAAGACCGAATGGCATTTTCCTCACTCTCTCATAGTTTTGTTGCACCTGGTGACAACTTAAAACTGACTATGATTTTCATTGGTGCACTCAGTTTGGTGACCTAATGTTATTCCCACCATCAGCTCAGCCCATTTGAAACCTGAAGAGAGATCTAATAAAACGGAATAAATAAAAACACCTGTCAGGGTTTGCAGGGTCTCTAAAAACAATAAACACAATGAATAAATACCAATTTCACACTGTCTATTTTGTTTGATAAAAATTTGATTGCATGAAATAAACAATACATTATTATCATTAAATAAACAAATATTCTATATTTACAGTGATTTATGAATTGAGAATACATTAAAGTAAGAATTACTTTAGAACAACAACAACAACAGTAATAATAACAATAATAAGTTTTGCAAGTTCGAAGACTTTGAAAACTACAACTTTGACAAATACCTAGATTAGTAAGGACATTTTGGGAGTTTTCAACAGAAAACGTTGGTGGTATGTTTCAGTTTTTTGTATTATTATTATTATTATTATTATTATTATTCAGGAAGTGCCGCCTCTCCACAAAGCCTCATTCTTTCTCGCGAGAGGACAGACAACTCTCGTATCTACTTCCTGTCTTCATCACGCTAAAGGGCAAACCAAACGTCTATTTATTTAGCAGTAAAACAGTCACCTGCAGTCAACTGTTTGTAAATTATAGAGACACTTTACTGTCGCATCATATTCTAGCTAATAAACCTTGTTGGAAAAGCTGAACACTGATAATCCTGCGTTGTTTTAATGTGTTTACGACCAAAACGACTCACCGCAAAAGAGCTCTAAAAACGGTTGTAAATGTCGTCTGAACCTGAGAAACCAGACAGCAGTGACAACGTTAAGGTAAAGGTTTCAATTATAGTAAAAAAAAAAAAATTTTCTGTTTTGGTTCAAGAAGCGTTAAATCCACGTTTCTGTCATAATTTGTCTACCTAACGTCAGTTCGTTTCTCCTCCCTCACACGGTGCAATGCTGCCCCCTCCTGGTTAGCCTGCAGAAGACAGCTGGAGGCTGAACTATGTCACTGGGAACTTGTTCAGCTGCCCTGAGGACGAGGCTCTGGCTCACTGCATCAGTGAGGACTGCCGCATGGGGGCAGGCATAGCAGTGATGTTCAGGCAGAAGTTCAAAGGGGTAGGGGAGTTAAAAGCACAGAGTGAGTCAGACCTTGTATTAAAAATTCATCTGGAGAGAAAATGTCTCATTTCAGGGGTACTGATTCTCTGCAGATCACTATGTTCAGCACAGAGAAACTGGTTTTGGTTTTTTAGCAGACATCTATTAAAAATCTAGTTGGAAAAATCATTCTCCACTGTCTGACAGCATCACATGCAGTATGTGTTCTGTATCAATTGATGCAAAAGGATGAATGCATTTATGTCTCCACTGTCCCTCCACATGAGAATATCCTTGATGTCCGATGCATCATTTTGTACACATTTATCTAATATCACCTTTGGAAAATTAAGGATCTCCACTAGAATTTAAAATGAACATATGTGGATTGGAACATTTATTTATAATGACTTGTTCACCAGTGGGTCAGTGAGGTGTAAGGGTTTCTAAAAACCTTTTTGTTTGGGGTGTTTGTATTGACTTATTCTGATGTGGATATTATCTTTTCCTATCCAAACAGACAAGCTGACGGGACAGTGTGCGGTACTGAAAAGAGACCCACGTTTTGTCTACTATCTGGTAAAGATGAAGCAGTTAATTAGAATTGTTCCCTGTGCAACATTTCTAAAACATACACTGTAGTTAATACTACTCTTGCTATCCTGTTATTATATTTCAGATCACAAAGAAAAGGGCCAGCCAAAAGCCGACCTATGACAGCCTGAGACAGAGCCTGGAGGACATGAAGTCGCACTGTGTGCTGAACGGAGTAACAAGAATATCAATTCCTCGGTTTGTATAATTTCTAGTCATTTTGTAATACGTCATCAAACCAAGAGAGTTCAAGAGAGAAATACTCATTTGCCCAAAGAATTTATTTTATGTGACAGATTTGTGTTTTTTCTGTTACAGTTAGGTGGTATGTTTTTCTCTCTCTTTCTGACAGGATTGGTTGTGGCCTGGATCGACTGCGGTGGGACAGAGTGTCGGTGATACTGGAACAGGTGTTCAAACACACAGACATCTCCATCACAGTGTACAGCCTTCCTGAGAGAGCAGAGACCACAGTGATGAAGGAAAACATGCGCAGATGATTGATGGAAACTTTTGTTTGCTGTAATATTTGGTTAATGCACTTTTCTGTATTGTTCCCACAATATCTGATCATGATGATAATTTAAATGTTATTTTACAGTTTACATGGGAATAAATTTTCTTTTTTGCACATGAAAATGAACCAAACCCTCATGAACTTCTCCATGTAGGACATATTTCTACTGATTATCTATTATTTGTATCTGCAATCACCAGTTTTTAGCATCCAAAACATGTTGACCTAGATTTACTATTACATCCAGATGTTACTGAAATTTGTTCACCTGTCCATTCGGGTTTAACATCACGTGGTATTTCACTCCCAGAAACTGAGCCTAAAATATCAGATGTCCCTTTATTTTCCCATTCATCCATCAAGCAATTACATTGTTTATTGAGCAAACAGCATATTTGCATTTCTCTGACGGCATCATATAACTTTGAGAGTGCTCATTGTAGCCTCGGCAGATGGTCAAGGTATTGTGTGATCTATTATTGATCTGCTCGGGTATTGTACTTTAATGCAGCTGGGCCACACTGGACACACCAGATGTGAGTCAAAAGAAAGAGGGGCGGGGAACCTGACACCACAAAGTCAATCCCACACATCCATTTTCTCCAGGATGGGAAAGCCTTTTAACACATCAAGAAACTGAAGTGGGAAGCAGAGACCTAAAAAGACACCATCTCCATTCAGAGCAGTCTCTTACATCAGTTGGATTAAATACTCCAACTAAAGGGGGGCTCCGTTAAATAATTTGCCGACATGTACTTCAGGTGTGAGTGATTAACATAAACCTCAGTAGCAACGAGACTGTCTGATCAGGCTCAGTAGTTTGCCGCCTGTGACCCCCCCCACTTTCCTTTGGGGCACCTTCAATAATTCATGAGGAGAAGGCATTAACTGCTGTACACTGCGGTTGCCTCTGCCTGCCCATTTCCCCCACATATATCCTGGCTGGCTGGAAGACTGTACTTCAGCATCACTGCAACCAACCCCCACTCTCCTCCTCCTCTTCCTCCTCCTCCTCCCTTCCCATCCCCCTTCTTGCCTGGCAATTAGACTCCACACTGCAGCAGAGCCACCTAGCCACGCTGCAGTGAGTGCAGGGAAATCTCCCTCCGTCACCTGTCACACCTCAACATGCTGCAGCTTGTGGGACTGTGCATCCAAATCTGCCCTCACCCCACCTCGTAGCCCCTGTCTCTTTGTTCCCATGCAGCCTCTGCTTGTCCCACTGCGGTCCACTGATTCCCCCACCGATGCTCTCCCCCATTCCAACTCTCACTGCCTTTCTCTCCCACATACTCCCCCCCTCCCCACCCTGTCCTCCATCCCTTTTTTTCCTTGCTCGATGCGTATGAAATTGCAGAGCTCAGCATTCTTCTCCACTGGCACTTAGGGAAAAAAGGAAAAAAAGAGGAGAGAGAGAGAGATGAGCTGGGAGGGCTTCTGGTGCACCACATAACTGGCCCCCTTCCAATTAAAGAAGAGAGCTTATGTTATTGAAGAGCAGCTTAGCCAATCGGGAGGCAGTGCAGGCAAAGACAGCAGGAGAGAAAAAAAGCAGCAGAGCGAGTGGGCAAGAGGAAGAAAAAAAAAACTGCAGTGTGTGTGAGTGTGTGTAGTTTCCATCCCTCCACTGAGCAGATCTTTATCAATTTGAGTACTCCAGTCTTGGGGTGCATTTGAATGGGTGTCTGTGTGTGTATATGTGGCAGAGTTTACAGGAGGACAGAGTAAAGGTGTGTCTACAGGGCTGTGTTAGACTTATTTATTCTGAAACTGGAAATAAGAGAAAGTAAAAGAAGATTGATTCTTTTTCTCTCTATCTCAAAGTGTCTCAGAGAGCCTGTGGAGAAGGAGAAGAGCTTGGTGTCCAGAGGAGAGCAAGCGGCACTAAAGGTAAGCAGCTGCATTCTCCTCCTACTACAAGCATGCTGGGTGTTTTTTATACTTCTGAAGTTGTTTTTGTGTTCTTTGTCAGGGTATATTCTGGATTATATGCCCTCTTTCAGTCTTTCATATGTACTTACATTTAAATATGTACATGAATTTATGCTTTATAGATTTTTTTAAAAAACATTCTAAATACTTGACGGAAAAGCAGAGGAAAAAGGCAGAGGAAGAGAGAGGGAGGGAGGGGGAAGGTTAGTGCGGGACTCCCTGATGCTTCTAGGCAAGTTTCTGTGCACACGGTTCTCGAGTGCTGCAGTATCCCATTACATCCCTGAGCGGAGCTGCCTCAGCATCCAGTTCAAGGCAGAGCCACATCTAGCAGCTTTTGAAAATGTCTCAGTTTGAACTTATTTATTATCCCTGGTTGGGATAAGAGTAAAGTTTTGTCCCTTATGCTGTAAATTCAATGCACACTGATAAGCTGCTCAGTGCTGCAGCCCATTTTAGTTTGGTCGTACATGCTCTCATTGTGTATTCTGGGTGTCATTGGGGTTTGCCTAGATAACAGATTGAATTGGCTCTGGTAGCGTTTGAGCCTGGTGATGAGTTTTTGTTTTGTTTATCCAGTGTTTTGGGACTTCCTTCAGTCAGAGCCTGCAGCAAAAGTAGGCTTTCTGATTGGGTGAACTCAGCTTACTGACTACAGGGTACCAAAGAAGCGGAAAAATAGCATTACCATTTCTTTGTACCTTCGCTAGAGAATTTCTATGCTGAAGATATGATTCATTATTATTGTAAAATGAGCTCAAACAACAAAGGAAAGTGGCACTTTCTTTGTTTTTAGTGAAGGACAGGTGCATATAAAAATATTTTTATATGAAAACATTTTTTTCAGTGTGCATTCATGATCAGATATCTTTAAGTACATTCACAGTTTATTTATTACATCCCACTGTCTTTTTTTTACAAGTCTGACCTTCATCATTTGTGAATGAAGATATGATACTGACCAGCAGTGGGCACTGTCTGTTTTCTCTCTTGAAAATGTCTGTGAACGCTGGCCTGCTGCAGAATGGGAGGAAATATGGAGGGACTTGTGTGTATTTTGTGTGGGCATGCTGAAAAGCATCATTAGACAGGATAAAGAGTACAGTGTGTGCTGAGGTTTATATATAAAGACTAATAACTCTCACCTTCAGATAGTAGATTTAAGCCCAAGACGTGCATGGACCTGAGCAGAATCACTGATCCCAGTAACCGGTTTTAAATAACGTTTCAATTATTCAACACTGAGTTATATGCGGGGATGAGGAGAGGGCTGGGAAGGAAATGTAACTCATTTCAGCACCATGGACAGAGCTCAGAGAAAAGGCTTTTGATAAGTGCCTCCTTCAAAATCTTTGAAGCAAACCAGCATTTAGTAAAGAAGGTGGGATGACAGTTTAAGGCAAAGCAAATTCTTCTCGCCATGTCTATTCAGATGGCCTACTAAAATGTCTGCTTATGCACATTTCCAAGTCTCAATTTGATATTGCAGTTGGCTGTGCTCATCTATTCTTTCGCTTTTCCAGTTGAAGACATGAAGAAAACACTTTTCATTATTCATGCACATCTCCTTTTTTAGAACACAGTCCGTCTTAAAGAGGACTGTGTTTTTTGCAGAGGTGCTGAAAACCCGTCTCCTCGCCGTTTCCTTTGAAAAACCTCTGTCCTTCCTGCTGTTGTCTACCTGTATTATCACTGTGTGCTCCAGGTGGGAGTGTCAGCGCTGTGGTTTTGTTCTACCTTCCTTTTCACTGCAAAGCTCAGAGTGACACATCAAACTGTGGGATGAATTTGACTGCAGCAGCCAAATCGTTCAGGTTTGACATCTGCTTATTACGCGGATCTGTTCGGGCGATAACACAAAATCAAAAGGATTATATTATTAGAAGAGCAGAAATAATACATTGTGCCAGCTGATAGTGGCTTATAGCTGAATATGTTTCCCAGGAATCAATTTAAAAACATTTGAGGAGGTGGTAAAAGACACCAGTGTTATGTTACATCAGTGAAAGGAAAATGTAAAGCATATAATGACTTCAGCTCGTACAGTTCAGACACCTGCTGTCACACCAAGCTTTGTTTCATGTCATGGTTGAGAACGACCAGGAAAATGTGTCTGCGGGACGCAGCCGGCGCACTGAGAAACTCATTCAGACAGCAATGATCAGAAACCTCATCTCTTTAATGGGAAACGGAAATGAGACCCCTCACTGTTCCCAAGAATTAGCCAGTATCCCTCTTTAAAATAGAAGCGGAGTGAGAAAGATGGAGGAAACTTTCCAATTAGATAGAACAGCTGGTTTAAACACACAACTTGCAACCTGTGATTTATCTAAACTTAAGTGTAATTCAGTGCCTCAACAGCTTTTTGAGTCATGCTTCACAACATAAACAGCCCAGGCCATGTGCGAGAATGTATGTCAATGAATGCTGGGTAACGATCGCTGGTGGGATTATCAGGTTTATCTTTGTAACATCCATTCTTTTATATTTATATAAATGATGTACTGTAACTCTTTTACAGAGTTTGTAGTGTTTTTGGAGGAAGAGAGCAGCTGCTGGGCTTGTCATTGCTCATCCTCCGTGTATGACACCCTCTGTCCCACACTGTGCGACATGGGCGTTTAGTGCGCCCCTGTAAATGATGGTGTATGCAACACAGCGGAGCAACAACGGCTGTCACTGTGACATACAACAGTTAGCAACAATCCCGAAGCTCTCCATGTCAGGATGTGAAGAGGTGGTCTAAAAACTCACCAAACAGGCAGCAAGAGCTTTACTTGTGTTTTGTTTTGGTTGAAGGTGAGGAGACCCTCTTGGGAATACCAGAATGACACCATGATAAATACAGTGACGTGTAGGAAGGACAATGTGTGTGTCCCTTCTTAATAACCAGAAAGAGGGCACTTTATCATGCTCCCCAAGGAAAGGTTACAGGATGTATTTATGTATGTATGTGTATTTATGAGTAAGTGTCCTTCTAAGTGTGCATGTTAGCGAGCATGCAAGTGACAGAGAGCAGGACAGTTAAAATGAAAAATTTAGAAGACAATGTTTAACACATGGCTAACAGTCAGCTTTAAGAGCGTGCAGAAAAATTGGCACGAAAAGGACAAAAGCAATGAGAAGACAGCGAAGAGAGGAAGGCAAGACAAACGATACAAGTATGGGCGAGAGAGGGCGAGAGACAGAGCGAGAGATTGAGAGATTGTCAGAGGCAGAGCAAGAATGGAAGAGAGTGGGTGTGCATAGCAGAGCTACGAGCACTGCAGTACATTGCGGTGCCCAGCCCCCGCTGTGTTCTCTGCTCACCATCCGGTTCCATGCACTGAAAAGACCCCTGCAGCAGCAGAGCAGCACAGCACAGAGGGCTGCCTGCTGATGAACAGCAACCTCACAAAGAGCTTTTGACCCGCCGTTGTGCATTCTGGACATGTGATGATGCACAGATTTTTAAGGAGTGGTGGAAACACGGCGTTCGCGACAGAACAGCCTGCCAGCGCATTGTCACGTAGAGAGAGAGAGAGGGAGTAGTCAATACACACTCCCCCTGGATTATGTAAGCATTTAACACATTCACTTCACCTGATAGCAGCTGAATCGTACCACCTTCCCTGGCCATGTTTTCCTCATTAGGAACATCTGCCTCTCTGTTTGCTTTTGTTCCAGAGCTAGTGTCTTTGCAAACATAGACAGACACTTTATTGAACTTATTGAAATGGTAACAAAAGGGAGACAAACAACATGCAGCCTTAAATAGCTGATGTTTGTGTGCCTGTGGTTTGACATTTTGTTGATGATGCCCTGCGTGGTGAGTAAGAAATAATGATCCCATGAATAACTGCTCAGACCTTCATCTGATGTGAGCTCACCTTAAAGAAAAAAACCCCACTATTTATTCACTTTAAAGTCAGGCAGTGAGCAGTATGCATGAATGACTCACACAGGGTAGCCTCACACTTAAGTTCTGTTGGATTAATTATACAGCTTTTGACTGGGCAAGCAATACTCTCTCTCTGTCACACACACACACACACGCACGCGAGGACACAAACACATGCATGCAGATGTGAGATGAATCCTAATCATGTGAAAGCTCTAGGAAACGAAGGAGAAGCTTGTTTCTGCTTCCATAAACAGTTGCTACGTTTCCGTCCCACTGCCTGCCTGGGGGGTGGACGGCTGAAGCGTGAGAGCTTCCCCTCTTTGTATGTTCTCCGGTTTCCCTCTGCTTTGCTGATGTAGCTGATTCACATTGTGTGGTGTGGACTCCTGTGACAGGGTCTGATTGTGTCTCTCGCTGTGTTCAGGAGGAGTTGAGTCAATTACACCTCGCCAGACAGGTGTTTGAGCTGCTAAGTGTGTTTGCCTCGGCACATCAGACCGTGTTTGCTCCTGATTTGCAATGAATTCAGCACCAGGCTTTGAAAATGATGAGGCAAAAAAAAAAATATATGCTGGCTGTGAGTCACGCTGCAACTTAAGATAGTAATCCAACTTGCAATGAATGTAAATGCATTCATTCACATCAAATGTATCAGGTGTTTGAAATATTGTGTTTATAACATTGCTGGAAAAACATACATAACATTTTTTTGTGCAGGGAATCAGGTGCATCAGATAGAAGCTAGTTCTTTAGCAATATTATATGAATCTGTACTTATTTTCTACCTTTAGTAAAAAAGTGTGAGAACATCCAACCTTGCAAAATCTCTTCAAAAAAAAAATAAAGAGCATTGCTACAGTCGTGCCTTTAATCCTTGCAGCAGCACACTATTCACAAGGTGGTGCTTGGAGGAAAATGCTGCCTTTGAATATGGATGGTTGAGAATAGTAGTCATGAAGGGAAAAGGAGAGAAACACCGTGGTTTGTGTGTGAGAGAGTGGGAGAAAGCAGTGAGTATTGTAGTGTGGGTGAGCTGCAGCAGGGATTCGGAGTGCTGCATTGAGCTGCATAATTAATGTTAAGAGGGTGGAGCTAAAGGCGGAGATAAGTTGCCATGAAGAACAAGACGCTGCAATTCTGCGTGGAACAGAGATACCTCTTTTTTGTGCATGCGTGCGTGTGGAATCGCTCTTGAGTATGGAAGTGATATTTTGATGCAAAACCAAGGTGGCACAGTCAGTCGTTTTGGTCCAGCGTCCCATCTGCTCCCTCGGCCCTCAAAGCCAATCACTCTCCACTGAGCTGCATCCCACAGCCAAATGCCTCAATGCTGGCTGCACGGCCTCTGTTAATCATCCAATTTGTGGCAAAACCGCTTCCTATATGACACATCTGGTGTAGCTCTCATCTGGTCTGTCTGAATTGGACCATGAGGAAGGAGGAGGAGGAGGAGGAGGAGTGGCTTCATTCTGCAGGATGCTGTTATATTTAGTCATCTTCTTTACAGATTGGAGGTTGTTGTTCACTGTTGTCTATGTGGTGAGATTGTGCTGACTGCTTATAAAAGGATATCCATTCTTACAGGAGCCTCTTTGTCTTCAGAGGCAATCTCTATTATTCTCTTCCTGGTTTTATTTTTAAACATATTTTCCCTGCATCAGAGACATCTGCCTCTTCAGCAAGCAATGTGCATGTGTATTCAGGTCTGCACATGCATAGACATGTGTATGACAAAGACGCAGGCTCTGCAGGGATCACTCTGGGATGTGAGCAAATGTTTATGGGGGCATGTGTAAAATGCACCCAGGCTTTGGTGCGTATGAGCGTGTTAGTCTTTGGTGCTGTCAGAGCTCAGGATGCTGTTTAGCTCCACTGTCTCCGGGGCTATATTGCCTGGCCGGTGACCACATCTATACCACACTGCTCTGCTTGCACCCCTGTCACCTAACCTCATCATCACTGTAGCTGCCGTAGCTGAGTTCCAGACATCTATTCTGCTGCAACAGCCTTCACGTCCTCCTTGCTTTACAGTAAAGCTCTGCATGCTTGCGAAATAAAACCAAAGTGTTTTTCAGTGTTTTCCATATGTATTGCATGTGTTTGATTTCCTTTTTTATTTTTAGCTCACTCTCTGTTGAGATGCGTCTGCCAAAAGCTACTGTGGGGATCTGTCCTTGTCAAAAGGGCTGAGGCATTTGAAATGCACCCTGTGTCGGCTCCAAGCTTCTCGATACACCGAGAGGGAGCCGGTAATGACGGCAATTTAATTCCTGTCCCCCCAAGAACCACAAAATCGCACTTAAATTACCACATCGACATTATCAGGTGCAAGTAGAAGCGGATACAATTGAACCCTGGAGGCAGAAGCCCCAGAAAGGTGCAAGGTACATCCTATGGCTGTAACATGAAGCTTGTTTTAGAGCGGTGATTTAATTTTTCCCAATAACAACGGTTGACTTTATATTATCCTGCCAACAGTTGTCTGAAGAAACATGCCTTCAAGGTCTCAGTGTGTTTAAAATGGAGTTCAGGGGGTTTGTATGTATTTTCCTCTCTGTTTTTCTTCTTCCAAGTCTGTTCCAAAGGCATCTGGCAGTAGATTCTGAAGGTTTTTTTTTTTTACTCTGCTTAGAGAAACAACACTGGGCCTCATTAAATATATTTTTTCTGTCCCCTGAAATCTTAGAAACGTGGAGACATTTTCTGTTGTCTCTCCAGTCCCATGGGGTTTTGCAGTGGGAGAACTGAGTTGCCATTTCTTAGAGTTGCCAAGTGAGAATGTGCCCATGTGACATTCAGAACGCTCGGAGCGCTTCAAACATCATCAGAAACCTTGAAAAAAAAAAAATTTTTTTTATGCTTTAAAATAAACCCAGGCTTTTGAAATTGTTCTCTGTGCGTGTCATACTATGACATGTCGTGAAATTAGTTTAAACTCAAGGCTGCTGTTGTGAGGAATTTTATAATTTTGTTGTTCTGTGCAACCTGCGAGCTTCTTTTTTGTTTGTTTGTTTGTAAATCAGAGGTATACAAGGACTTATGTGTTTCATTAGAGGAGCACTGTGCAGCGTAATATCAGCCAGAGAGAGAAAGAAGGAGAGGAGGAGGGAGAATACTTTAGCTGTGCAAGTAGGTGCTCAGCATGAAGGCTTCTTCTTTTCTCTTTGAGTTTTTTGAGGCCAGTGTGCAGGCGAAGGACACGGCATACAGAATTAAAAAAAACCCTGTGAGTCTAACAGTAGCGCTCAGCATGGATCAATTCAATATGCATTGTACTTCTTGTAGAGCATGCTTTAGTGTTTGTACCTTTGACAGATGATTTAAGTCCCGTCTCTGACCATCTCTGTATGACAAAGTATATAAAATGCAGCTTTTTAAGATTTTTGTTTTGAATACTGAATGGAAAAACAATGACTCAGTGCGAACCAGTGGCAGAATGTAACTAAGTACAGTTACACAAGTACTATACTCAAGTACAATTTACAAGGGAATATTATATTTTTACACTATTAGTTAATGTATGAATGATGATCGTTGTGCACAAAACACCTGAGAATGTAGCTGAAATGATTCATTGATTGACAGAAATTTAATTGGCAACTGTTTTCATAATTGTTTGAGTCATTTTTAATGCAAAAAACTTTACATGGTTTGAGCTTCTCAATTTGCCTTTGGTTTTAATTTACTTGTAATCGTTTTGAGGTTTGGACTGTTTGACAAAACAAATCCTTACGCGACGGCATTTCTCACTATTTTCAGATTTATTACAAACTAAACAATCAGTTGATTAATGGAGAAACTAATCAGCAGATTATTCTGTAATGAAAATAACCATTAGTTGCAGAATTATATAAAATAGCTACAAATGAGCTCAAATGAAACAGTAAAATCGTGCTTTTACATTTCTGCATGAGTAATAATAATGTAATGATATAATATATATAATAACAGTCACAGGGGACAATTTTCTGCAGTACTTTTAATACACAGCACATTTTCCCGATTATATGTACATACTTTCACGTCAGTGACATTTTCAGTATTTTTATAATGTGGTATTAGTACTTTCACTTCTGTAAAGTATCTGAATACTTCCTCCACCACTGGGACTAACAGTACTAATAAATCATGTCTGTTGGACTGTTGGATTAATCTCAAAGGTTTGACCTCCTGTGTGGCATTGCAGTTTTTTGGGGACTTGAATGAACAAGTCAAGTTGTGTGAGTGGCAGGTCACTTATGGTGCTTTGTGGAGCTGAACGTGCTCCACTGAGAGTTGAACCATCCTCTTCACTCATTCTCAACTCAGGTCATTGTGCTGCTGCCATTCCAACAATAAAGGATTCCCAGTGTTCATTTGCACTCAGCGAACCAGTTTCGATTCAGACTACATTGCAAAAAAAGTGTCAGTATATCAAACAGAAACAAACGTCTATTAATTTAACTTCTCTTTTATCTTGAAATGAGTAAGTATGATGTGTTTTTCGGCTGCGTGTTGCCAGCCAAGTTGTAGAAATCCTGCAGATTTGATCTCTCACAACGAGATTATGGACTTGACGGCAAATTGGTTGCCATCTCCGAGAGCATGATGGGGAGCTGCAAAGTCTATTTCTTCCCATGATAAGGCTAGTAATAGTTGGGTCTTGCAAGAAGGACACGGCATTCATTGTACTATATTGATCAAAATAATTGCTCCCATCCTTTTGCCCAGTTATACAAGCCCACTCGCAGCATTAGCATCAGCACTCACAGTTATCTGGAGAGCCGTTGGTAAACACATTTTTTGCAATCTTCCTTCTCATCTGGAGAGTTTTCCTGAATCATTACACAAAGCCTCATGATACAGAGATCCACATTGCACATCATCTTACCAACTGTGTGCCCATCTTTTGAATAACAATGCTTTTTGAATTGCATGGCTGTGTTAATCGCCACGAGCTTGCATGCGAGTGGTTGTATAATATCTGACAGCTCAGGAGGAGAAATAGGTAAACAAAAGGGGAGGGGAAACACCAAAGTGCTGCTGTGGTGGCCTTGTATCCAGCTCTATCCTGGAGGGAGCTCTGCACTAATTCAAAGTGAATCACGGCTGTTGCAGAGTCTAATTTTTCTCTCCATGTTGTTTTAGTGAGTCAACAGCATATACTTTGCCTACCATTACTGAATTTCTTCCTTCCAGTCTAAAAAAAGCTGATAGTTTTTTTGAGTGACGTAATGATTAATGAAAGTTGGTCAGCAATCTGCCGAACAGGAAACACACAGGAAACCCTTCCTCCATCTTCATCTTTAAAAGGCTGCACATTTATTCCCTGCAGTCACCGGTTTCTGCTCTTGCAGGATCTTCCTTTCCTTTTCTCATTTTACGTTTGACCCTTGCTCAGATCCTCCTTTTCTGTCAGCCACTTAAAGAAACAGTGGTCTATCATACTTGAGTCTTTAGCCTGCCACCACTGGGGATGCAAACAGTCTGAACATGGCACTATTCATGACAAGGGAACCAGCACTTCATTGAGTAAATATGCTCATTCTAAACTCAAACCATTGCCAATCCTGATCATCTGTGACTGCACATTACTCAACAAATATCACAAAAACAAATGTTGTGTAGTTTGTGTGTCCAGGTGTATCAGATCACTATGAGTATCTCACCTGATCGCCGTTGGGAGACAGACACTAAGGAACAGTGCAATTCAGGAATTAAATGCAAAATCATACCCTGCCCTCACCAGAAAATTAAACTCCAGCAAAATACACTACACCCATCTTTTATACCTATTCTGCCAAACTATTCCCAATGTGTTCCTGTGAGTCATTGTGAAATGCATTTTTTTTTTTGTAGAGAAAATCCTCAGTGGCTTTTGAAGTGATGGTCAGGCAGCATTTCAGCCTTTATTTTTTCATATGGAGCTCTGGAAGCGATGTGCATCCCCGTGTATCGTCGGCTGTTATGTAAACTGCTGTAGAGAGTCTTTCAATGCAGTGCAGGGTACCGTTTATCTAGGACATGGCTGGTTTGTGCCCCCTCATTGAAATGCGTCAAAGGGGCTGTGAAAGTGAGCTTGATATTTAGTCGGCTTTTTTTCTCTCTCAGACTTTCTTACTAAAATGTCCTTGACACAGCAATAATTCAGTTTGCTGTTTTGCCTAAAGAAATTCACGGGTGATGCAGGGGCAATACACTCACATGCTGCTGCAGAGACCTGAGCACAGCTCCAGCTTGATCATGATTTGCAACAAACACAATTGGTTATGTTCGTGGGTGGAAAGCCAGTGAGGGATTATGTCCTTGTTGCTGCACTGGCAACTCCTACTAGTTACCTGCGGTAAGTGCTTTGAGTGTCGTGGGATCTGCAGGATACCACTGACCTTTGTGTGTGAATACTCTTTCAGACACGATGTGACAACAGCACCACTGCACTCTCAAACCCATTATTTCCAAGGGTGGTTTTTCACTATGTAGAACAAAGTGAATTATATACAGCACATTTTCAATTGTATCGAGAACTCAAGGGTGGGGAGGGAGCCCTCTAACCTACGTTTAAATAACCTTGTAGGTTATTTACCAGATATATAGAACTGAGGGCTGTACTACAAAGCGAGGTAACTGGCTTATCGGGGTAAGTTCAGGAGTAACTTTGTGACGTCGGGGGTAACTTCCTGATTAACCCCTACTACGAAAGGTGGAGAGGTTTTACTCGAGGTGTGTTGTCATGGCAATTTACGCTGCATCTCTAAACTGCTCAGAGCAGTTTATGTCCGTGGTTAACTCGCGTTCACTCTGTGTAAGCCCCGCCCCTCCGCCCACTATTGGTTGAAAAAAATGATTTGACATTTGGAAGAGCCAGTTGATATTGGTGCGCGGGTTATGAGCGGCTCAGTCCACCCCGATGATGTTCTCTATGAAAGATATCATATAATAGGACCTACCTCAAAATTCTTACAGTATAGTACTTGATTCAATCATGTTGGTTACTTTCCCCACTGATTATTATATTTATATTGCTGTCCATGTTTGATTGACATCTATTTTGATAGCACTGATTTGACATCCCATAGCTCTCCTCGTCACAGTTCTTTGAAGGCATCTTCAAGGCAGGTTTTGCACAAAACTGTGCACGTCATATTGTTATCCTTCTTACATCCAGGCTCATTTTCTCTGTTGATTTGCCGTGCCCTTTGATCACTGTGCATCCATCAGTATGCAATATGAATCTGCACTACGAAAACTTGAGATGAGTTTGAGTGTGTGATGCAACTGAGTGCTGTGATCATTGTTTTTGGATTTGACAGGAGTGAATTACATCCTCTTTGAAATTTGTGCTAGTTACTCAGCACAAATTTAATATTAATATTTTAATAATGTAATATTTTTGAGGATTAGTTTGTCATATACAAGAATTCTAACACAACCCTTAAATAAATGCGCTACAATATTTTGTGATGCAAGTTAAACCTGCAGTGTGGAACGTTTGTCTTTCTCTTCTGGCAGTGAGAGTAATTACACAAACGCTGTTGATGTGCTTATAATGCCATAAGCTGTGTCATACTCCAAGTTGCTGTAGTCTACAGTTGCTGTCCATACAGTTCCTTCCTCCAGCTCTGGAAAAACCAATCATTGCTGGCCGACGTAAATTGTAAGACATGAAACATGAGACTCCAGATTTAAGAGCTCTGCTATACTGAGAAATACAGAGAGATTTAAATAGATTTAATCAACATTGTGTGGACTTGTTCGGCAAAGGGCTTCAATGTAACGGATGTTCATTTATATGTAAAAGTCCCACAATGCAGGTTTGAATTCAAATGCTAAAGTGCTAATAAGCATCAGAGACTTTTCTTTCTAGAATCAATTAAAGGAATAGCTGAAGCTGACCATGAACTCCCACAATGGATATATGTAACTGCATCATTTACTTCTGCAGTCGTTCACACGAAGTTGCAGGCCGAGTCGCTTTGAACCTGCTGTAAATAATTTCTCTATTTTGCTTTCCAGACAGAGCTATTATTTATAAAGTGAAATGTAATAGGTTGGAGAACAGGGAACTGTGGAAATCTGATTGATAGTTGTTATTCGAAAAAGGGGTCGACTTCCCAGCTTGGCTCAATCTCAGCTGGCAAACTTGTTGTCCGACACCATGTTGGCCGGGTTTCCCCCGTGCCTCATCTCTATTAGAAATGAATGGGCTTAATGGGACTAGCTGATTGTGCTTCCCTTCGTCTGAAAGCAAAGAGAAACTGCAAAGCGCCATTACAGAGTAATTCATACATACACTGAAATTGACATTTTCTCCTTATCTAGTTCCCGGCATGCGGCTGAAAAGTTTAAGAATCTCTTTACAAACGTTCTTTTCATTTTTGCAGCCTCACCATTTTCATATTACAAAATGAAGAAATGAATCAAAATTGGAAAGTTAAGCTACAATAGAAAGTTGAACCTGCTGTGCATTATGTGTTGGTGCACATTTAAACAGCCTGTGCTGCCAACTAAGCTGCCGCTCCTTGTGGGGTTTTGCAGACATAATGTCGGAGCATTTAGTAGATGCAAAACTGAGCCCCTGATTTATGAAGCATGTGTATTGTGTAGACTTTGCATGATTTGTACAACATGACAAATTCAGAACGCAGCTCAGCGGGACTTTTTGTTTTGTTTGTCTCTTTTAATTGAGCTTTTTCAAATGTCTGCTGTTATTACTTTTAAATGCAGACAGCATCACCCACAAATCAGGCAGTAATGAAACACAGAGAGTACACAAGCTGAAATGATTTCTCCTCCAACTGTGTGAAGGTAAAATCACTCGCAGATATGTCAGTGTTTATTAAATGACAATATGGGATGACATTAAGCCCTGCTGGCGTCAGTGGTGCAGGTCGTAATGACGCAATTTGTTAAATTTGGTGCAGCTTATAATCACGTGCTGCCATTTGGGGGTACAGTGGAAAAGAACAGTGATGTTTCCACCTGCCCTTTAAAACACATTTAATCGTACAAAGTTGTATTTATAAGACCTGTATTACGACATATTCATGGCTTTAGTTAACATTTTACAGCAGTGGGGCTGAATGGGTCTCACACAGAGACACCAGGCAACGTAAACACAGCAAATAATTAGACTGCTTATTCTTTGACTGGGTGACTGACAAGACACAATATTGAGTTTGACGTGCGGAATAACTGATAATCAACAACATAATGAGAACCCGCAGTGACTTTGTTCGCCTGACATATCTGCGGTTTGGGACACAATGCAGTTTCCTCAATGCTGTTGTGACTATTGCATATTTTCAAACACCCAATGAGTTTTTGAATGGCTGCGTTACAATTGGACCAAGCCATTAGCGCTTTGACAGATACCAAATGGAGGCGATACAAATGTTATTTAATGTACAATAAAGAAAGCCAATTAATCAAAGCTGTCACCAGGTTCAGTTTGTACTAAATGACCTACTTCTGCTGATAGAAAATGGTTGCCAGATGTTTCAACTAATGCTACTATCAAGTAATGAATATTTGTGAGGAATTCTGTTGTTTATTTGCCCAGAAATAGTCAGTGCACAGTGCTGTATGTCTGCAAACTGAACCCATGGCTTTGTCAGCGATTAGTCAGATGTCAAGCCAGCCCTCAGCCCTTAGAACGAAGGCGTTGCATTATTGAAGTCTGAATACGGGACATTTTGTCTCTGGAGGAGGTTATGCTTTGAAACACCAACCAGGGTGAAGGACCCAAAGAGGAGAGGGAGAATCATCCTTATATCCCGTCATGCGGACGCTCAATATTTAATGAAGAGTATTTTTATTCTCTTTTTACAGCAGCGGTTCTCTGGAGTGAAACTAAGTTAATTGAATATGATTAATGTAGGGAAAATAAACAAGGGTGTGCTGACGCTATTGTGTTCATCTTTATTTCACTAAAATTCAACTTGGATCCTTTTTTAATAGCTGCTTTCACAAGTGTTGTTAATGATCGATTAAAATTGTGAGACGGGGGTGAGGGTGGCGTGAACTTTTTTTCTGCTTCTGAGTGGCATGCCAGAAAAAGTTTAAGAACAACTGATTTATGGTAACATCCTTTAACACAGGTGAAGCAGACAAGATGGATACAGAAATATCTCACTGGTCACATTGTGCACATTGTGAAATTTCACTTATGGCTTTGAAAATGTGACACAGTTATTATAGATGTGTCACTATGATGCATGTTTTCCCGATTTTCTACTTTCTGACCCACATATTATTTTACCTCCTCTTTCTAATCTATGATTCACAGTGGAAATCAACCCAGACTTAAGGATCAATGTTGTTCTGCACTCCCGTGCACACAGCAACCGCTGGCCTTGACAAGCAGCAGATGGTGTGCTATACAGTGATTTACTGCTGCATAGCCGGGGGTGTGGTACATTTTGCGAGCCTTTCTCCTCCTGAATAATTGATAGAATACTGTCAGTTGGCTGTGTAGAATTTCACATATCGTCGATTGAGTGGAAAGATTTGGCGTTTGTTATGTGCTTCTTCAAGGCTTTCTGGTTTTTAATTGTTAGGGCATTATATCGCACCTGTTAGGACGCAGTAAAATAGAAGTTATGGTTACTTTTATGGTGAAACCTGATTAAATGCAATATGGTAATCTTACAGCTACTTTTAAACCAGGGATTGTTTAGTAGTAATAAAAATGTTGGACAAAGATTTCACTTGTTTGGAGGGAACTGGGTGACTTCATAAGTGGATGTGATGTATTTAACTGCCTCACATAATCATTAACATTCACGGTCAGACCTTAGTTTCTTATCGTCAAATAAATGTGTTGCAGTTGTTGTTCTGTTTGGTTGCTGATCCCTCCTGGTTGGAGTAACTACATCAGTGGTTGTTTGCAGTTCCAGAAGTAATATTTAATAACCGCTCTTTCAAATTGTTTTGCTTCCCATCAGGGGCGGAGCTTCAGAGCCTCTTCTGCAGTTGTTGAATAATATAATCAGTAATATTTTTCATATTCACAGTATAGAAGTTGCCAAAAGTAGTAATGTAGTATACCTACTGAATCATAAAAAAAACACTATTTCAGTTTATCATTTTAATCACTATAATGTCTTTGTTGGGACTTAACATAATAACATATGTGGTACAGTTTTGTAACTTGCAATGAGCTGAAAACGCTGTAATACTTAAAATACCACATCACAAGAAACCCCACTTGAAAGCGCTCGTTCAAAATGTGGCACAGTTCTACGTCAAATGTATTCTGCAACTTATATAACTGACTCATTTATGTCAAACTAAATTAATAATAAAAACGAGGCATTTAAAAGAATCTATTTAAACACGCTGTAGAAACACTGCCATAACACCAGAACAGAGAGCGACAGGATAACGGCAGATACATAGTCCGCTGCTGGATATTAAATCTGATCTTTTAAATATATTTTCCGCCTTGAAGAATACAGAAGTGTTTGGGCTTATGGGCTCCTTAATAGGGCCCCTTGGTGAGTGTCGGCCCAGGGTCAGCTGCTCCCCCTGCCCTCCCATAAAACCCACCAGTGCTTCTCACAGTACCAGTGCAACATCCTGCTGGGATAATTTCATGGACTCATAAAACAGACCGGTGTTTGGCCCTTTTGGATTATTCAGTGTGCATTTTGGCCAAAAAGTATAGCAAGTGGTGGAAACATTTTCTAGCCCCAAAACTGTTTGTGTTTTGTAGCCAGCTGACACTGACTGCCAACACTGTCTGATGGCTCCATTGTAGCCCAGACATTGGCTCCAGCTATTTCAGATACTTTTTGCCACAAAGGCTGTTACTGTATATGTTAGAGATTTTAGTTAAATGTTTGTCCGTCTGTCGATCTGTCCACCAGTTTGGGCCAGGCTGAAATATCTCTACAGTTATCGGATGGATTTCCATGACATTTATACAGACATTCATGGTCCCCAGTGGATGAACCCAAATGACTTTGGTGATGCACTGACTTTTCCTCTTCAGACACTAGCAGGTTGACATGTTTGGCTTTTTTGAAATACCTTGACAACTATTGGAAAGATTTTCATGAAATCTGGTACGGACACTCATGCTGCACGCACGAGTAACTTTGGTGATCTACAGACTTTGCCACAATAAGGTCAAAATTCAGTTTGGCCAATACCTAATGTCAGTTTGGATGTTCACACTGTAGCATTAGCAGTATTAATCACTTGCACCTGGTGATACCGGGCAGTGATACTATTGATTTAGGTTTTAAGAGTTACCAAGCTTCTCTGTGCAGACTCACACATACAGTATGAACCTGGTTGTTAGGTCAGCTGTATATATGTGTGTTGGTATTGAGTCAGTTGACCCTTGCTGTAATGATCTTTTCTTTGTCTTACTCTGCCAACTGCTTATGTTACACTGAATGCTATAGCTTGTTATACACAAAAATAAAATAGGAAGTATTTTTTGGAAACAGCTGTTGATCATCAATAATCAAAGCTTAAGCCTCAAAATAAATGACATTTTACATTTATAAAATGAAAACAATTGAAAATGACACCAAGCACTATCTTAGGAATGGTCACCCAATTCAGGCTCCTTAAAGTTCATAGCAGGTAAGCTGCTCCAAACTGATAAGTGCACAATTACCGTAGTGTTTCTAACAGGCATCGATTGATCCTGTCTTCTCTTTCCCTCCTTCCATTGATTGTTGATGCCGCTCTCAGATTACAAGGCTACGTGAGGGCAGGTGATAATACTCTACTGTCTGGCTGCAGCAACATCCTTAATGTACGTCTTCTTGTCTTTCTGATTGTGTCTGAAAGTCAAACATTCTTTTGCGGTTACAGAACATGTTTTTTTTTTTCTCATAGTTTTGTTCAGAAATGTTCATGAATGAATGCATTAATTTATAAATGTAAGTAGCTGTTCATGAATATTGCAGCTGATCACTTCAGCTGCACACTTCGCCTTTCAGCTGAGAACACCACTCCTGATTTGATTAACCACTAGACATCGATGCAATCTCAACGCCAGCGTGCACGTTTTAAAGAGGAAAATGCTACGTAGATATTTTGCACGTTGTTTGGAGGCGTTTTTTAATAGAGTGTAATATTAGAGACCCTTGAAACGTAACATCGAGAATGTGTTAAAGTACATGTCTTTTCTCTCCTTTTCCCTGTGCTCGTATGTTTCAAAGGTCAGTGCCTAATTTAGTTTGTGATGAGCGCTTAATTAAAAACGACTCTCCGTCTACTTTACAGATGATCTCAGTTAAATATCGCAATGTTCTTAGGTCAAATCTTTCCATCATTCAACTGGAGACAGTGACTTTTTGAATACATGAGAGATGTGCTGGAAGGTAATGCCATTAATTTTGAAAAGTAAGTAACACTACGCTTTTATACACAATTGAGTGAATCATCAGAAGAGGGCAAGAATGTGTTGAACAAGACTTTGAAAGACCAAACAACCTGCGGTAAGAATTTTAAAAGTGAATTCAGCACGATGCGGTTCAGCTGTAGTCTCATAGAGAGCAATTCATTACTGACTGTATGTTTCAGTCACAGAGGACTGATTGTTTGTTTTTCATTTTCTTTAATATTCGACAAATTCTTCGCTCAGTTTATTTCACGGCTAAAATGTTCTTTCTGTCTGTTATTCCATTTGTTCTTTGGGTTATAACTGTGCAGTGAGACTGATTTGAGTACAACGTGATTATGCAGCAATACAGAGTCAGTTTTCATGTGGTGCAAGGAGATCATCATGAGAGGTTAGCTGTCACACTCAATCTGTGTTTGACTAATGGCGCAGTGGTTTCCAAGATTTGGGCCTGCCTTGTAATAGAGTTCACTGACGAAGTGAAGGTGAATGATCCCCATGAGCAGCCACTCTGTTTTCCACTTGCGGCTTGTCTATCGTTTGTCCTACAATACCTTTGACCGCGTTACAAGGAGCAATGCATCCGCCCTCCTCTGACAAGCCGATCACTTCTGTAGTCTCATAACACGATTGTGCTCCTCCTTCACAGCCATTTCAGACCTCCAAATCATAAAAGGCAATCATAAACTAACACATTGGTTTTGAACAGAAACGTGGTGCTCACTAAACAGCATGAGAATAGATCTTTCCTCCAGCTATGGATAGACCTTGGTAGGTAATATGGTTTATTATGTTGAGGGGTCCTATCCAAAAGAAGAGCTGCTTGCAGAGCACATTACTAAAAACCTATCTGACATTTATAAGAGTTTGTTGGTCCCCTGGGGAGTTTGTTGTTTTTCTATCGCCACACTGCTCTCAGGAAGCATGTAGCTCAGAGACACTGAGGTCTGCCAGGAGGCTTTTGAGCGTGTCGCCCCTTTTTCCGTTTGCCTTTTGCACAGATTGTCAACCAATTATTCCCATTAAGATAATAAGCCGTTAACGCAAACAATGCATTTCACAATTAGATCTGTCAACGTGCCTTGTAGATTTATGCAGTGTTAATGCGCCAAAGCAGATATTGAATTGATACATTTCATTATTTCATTAATAATATTCTCTCTCACTGTCCAGTGTGGTTTGTAGTGTTATGTTTCATTCACTGGGCAGGCGAGGAGGGAAGCAATTAATCTGGAATTGTGTACTGTCTCGTCCCTGCAGTTGACCATTTCTCTGGGACTGGATGATGAATTGCCTTATTTCTGCACATAAACACAGGTCTTGTCTCCCAGTGAAGCAGGTACAGCCGGAGGGAAGTAGGCGCTCTCCACCAGGATTTATGGACAGTAGCTTTGTGAAAAATGGCACTTGCTTCAAATAAGTGAAGTAAGATCATCGTTTCCTAAAAAGCTGTGAAGATTGGAAAAAAATGGCGCAAAAGCTAAATCGTTCTTGTTGACGTTTATGCTGTGTCATGCGGCTGATGGAGCAATTATTTATTTTAAAATGCTGCCAGGCAGGACATTGGAATTGATTTGATGCAGCCATTTTAAATTTAGCTGCGATAGATCTGTAGCCCGGCACAATTGTTTTTAACCTGTGCTTCTAAATGGAATAAGATCTGTGCGAGGCTTAATGCAAGATAGTCTCAATTATCGGGGCCAGATCTCTGCTTAAGGGTGTTGGATCACAGTCCTTTATCGTTTTTCTGCCCTCACTATGTGTGTAGGTGCACAGCTCTGCAGCGAGCTAAACACACTTCCAATAAAGGTTGGGTTATTTTTTTTACTGGAAGCTATTGTGACACTGTGAATACAGTAATGGAACAAAATCAGTGATTGGGATTAAAGAAATTAAGTAGATTCCATAAACAAGAGCAATATTGTAAAAATGAGTCAGTACAGTAACAAGGTATAAACAAACTGGATTCACAAAAGTACAGAGAAGAAACTAGGTATCACCAGTGAAAGATCACCCATATATAGTAGCTTGTGTCATAGTTAGCTTGGTTTTCAGTAAGCTGTTCATATAAAACAAAATTTAGCTAAATCACTGAGCAGCTGTAATAAAAGAATATATACAGATAATCCTCCAATAAGCACATCTAAGAAGCCGGTCAGTATTTGTTTGGACACAGACCTGACAAATGAACAATAAGAATAAGAAGAATTTTTACTATTAGATTTATATAGCACTTTTCAGAAAACAGGTTATAAAGCACTATACAAAGTCACAAAAAGAAGAGAAAATAGCCAGGTAATAATAAATTAATGAAAGTAGACTAGATACAGTAATAATAACAAGAAAGGTACAAGCTGTGAGGTTAAAACGGAAGAATGACCAGTTCAAGAGAAAGCTATTATGAAAAAGTGCAATTTTAAGAGAGATGAAAAATGGTGACAATGTCAGTTAAGCTGGTATCGATGTGTGTACAGGACGTGTAACCAATTGCTGGACAGAACAGTCGTGGAAACTATTTTCAATCACTAACATTCTTTGTCAGTCAGCGTAATGACAGCGTGATCTTGGTGGGCTCACAGATAAACCAGTGTGTCGGTGGTTGTTGTCAAGAAGACGCTTTTTATGAATTGCTATAAATATAGACCAATACTGTAAATGATGACAAGCTTTCACTTCCTGCACATTAACAGGAGTAGTTAATAATTAATAATTATTTGATGTGCTCATTCACGTAATATTATTTAATGTACAGTACCTCTTAAATCCTCACACACTTAATGTTGACTTTCAATTTGATTCAAATTCAAATGAAAGTTTGGAAATTCTTGATGGACAACGCTTCTTTTCTCTCTTGTCTCCGTTCTGGCTGTATCAGAGCGTGAAGGAGCACGAAGTGTCATCAATTGCTTGTTTCTGCTGACTGTAAAAGACTCCCACAGTCAGCAATCTGTCATGTAAGCAACCACCCATCACACTCTTCACCTCTCACACCCTGAGAATCTGTATGGACCAACAGTGAAGCCCACGGCAGCCTCCACCTTTATTTGTGTTCAGACAAATGGTGCAATGTGCTCGCTGCTGAAAACGTTCAATGCCAAAATCTTTGAAATAACCTTTCAAGGCCTTGAAAAACTGTTTTCACAAGCAGATTCTCACTGTGAGTAATAGGATTGTACGGCATGAACACACTATTTTCTCACAACAGTTTTTGTGATGTCTCATGAGAGATTCTGTATGTCTGTCTCTGTGCCCTTCTCATTGGTTTTGAAGTGGACAGGGATCAGTTGGAAAAAGGTGATACCACATACCTCCATGCAGAAATCAGGATTCAGCAACATTTGGATCAAAACTTGATGACAATTGTCGGATTGTTTGGCGACTGTTAATTAATCAAATCTGATCGAATTACATCAATCACATTAACTTGGTTTTGAGTGTTAAACTCCTAATGAATAATAACAATTTGCTAACTTATAGAGGAATAATCAAGACTTAATACTTACAGCCGAGTTTTCAGGGGCTTTCAAAATATGCAAGCCAACTGGATCCACTTGTCAAGATGAAAATCAGTGGACAGAAAATATGTTATCACCATCTCTGTTATGCAGTCCTCAACTTTCCCAGGCTTTTGTTGCTCCTGTCCCAACTTGTTTGAAACGTGTTGCAGCCATCAAATTCAGAATAGACACATATTTACAAAAATCAATGAAGTTGATGAGGTCAAATATATTGTCTTTGGACTGTTTTCAATTGAGTATGTGTCAAAAAGGAGGAGCAAATGATCACATTATGTATTATTTATGTTTTACACAGTGTCCCAACTTCTTCTTGGAATCGGCGTTGTCCTTGCTGGACTGCGAGGAAAACAGAACGTGTTCTGGTTGTATTTACGACAGCGTCATCAACAATAATACCACTTGAAAACACGAGGGGGGGGAAGCTGAAAAGTTGTCTGTTTCCACTTTCAAGAAGAGCGGCTTTATGAAACTCTATGGCGTCATATTTTAGGGCGTTGAAATTACTCTTTCCTGCCCGTGAAACACTCTTTATGGAGGCGTCTCAGATTAAATGGGCCTTTGTGGGTGTGCATGCATGCATCCGTCCATCTGTGTGTACTTGCGTTTGTGGGAAACTGTGTGTATTGCGTGTCGTCAGAGGGCCGGTTTTTTAATGTATTTGCCTGCCTTCCAGCTCTATGTTAAACCCCTGCATTGCAGCACTGCCAGTGGGATTTCAGCAGGCACGGCCCTTTTTTTTTCCTCTAACCCTCCATCCTCACAATAGAGAGATTAAATTTGGGCCAGATCCCTCCTGCGTGGAAAGCTCCTCGCTCACACATGCACGTCTCCCAGTGTTCATACGCTACGCTCCAGAGAACTCAGGGCAGCTGAGAGCCCCCAAAAGTCTCCTGTAGGCTCCCTTTGCCCCACATGAATCCCCCCTCCCCTGTCTGAGTGGGAGCAACAGTCATGGAGAGCCACGTGTCTTGGAGACAGACACAGACAGAGAGAACGAGAGACAGAGAGAGAAAAGGAAAACATGGGATCCTTGGGGGCTCAGCAATTCAAGTGCTGTCTTAGAGGCTGCACAGTAATCTTTTTAAAGAACGGGAAAGCTCTGCAGTTTGGTGCTGAGTGACTTTTTCAGTTGTTTGGACGACATCGGTCCTCTTCATCAAACAGAGATCAATTGGGGGAAAAGAGGCAACATAAATCAGAGGATGCACTTTTCTTTCGGACAGCTGTGTGATTTTAGTAGTTTGGAATATTAGAAGAAAGCTTTATTTCAAGTCTCTCACCGTGGACTAGTTTAATCAATGAGACAAGCTCACAGTCATGGACAGAGTCAATAAAATCAGTGGCCAGCACAGACAGCTAAAGCAACGCTGCAGGAATGATTTTCACTTTCAAGTACTGAACATCTTGAACTGGGCGATGCTGCAAAAATGGAAAAAATAAGGACAGATGTGACAGGAATTTTGGAAACCATGGTGTGGTGATATCTTGGGGATCATATATTAGTGGTTTCAAGGATATTGACAGAATTTTTTGAACATTTGTCAATGGTATATGGTACATGTATATGGGATAGGTTTACAACATGGCTTTAAATTTGAAGTATTTCTTTGTAATATTATATATCTGCAGTATAGCAGTATATATGGCAAACTAAGCAGCAATCAGTATAAAATCTTTAGGTATTATTCATTGTGAGTTTAACACTGACGTATGTGACAGCACCTTTTTCCAACTGAGCCCCGCCCACTTCAAATCAGCAAAAAGCACAGAAAAAAATAAGAAACTTCTCATGTGCAATAACCAAAACTGTTCTAACTTTGGCAGAAAATAGTGTTTTCATGTAGAATATATATGTTTTCAGGGCCTTTAAAGACCACTTAAAGATTATTTAAGCTACCGTATATCAAAATATTACAATAAGTTCAGAGCCAAAATCGTTTGGTGAGAATCTTCCAAAATATTTGCAAAGATAAGTATAAAATGTCTTATTACTTCACTGCATCTCCAAAGCAAGGCATATTAATAACCCAAACAAGGTTCAGGCTTATGTGCCGGTGAATTGGTTCAGTGTTTTCAGAAGCATGTTGTAGTGTGATTAGGCTCCTTTTGACCAGTTAGATCTACTGTAGTTGTGAATCATCCTTTCTAAAAGTCTGGGGATTCCTTCACATCCAGTGACACCTACATCCTGACGTTTAATGATTTGGCTGATCAGTGTTCATTTCGATATGACTCCACTGCCATCAGGGCTCACTGGTGTGGACTTGAAATGAAAAGCAAATGGCTGAGTCGTCATTAAATTCCCTTTTGTTTTTTGTTTTTTTCCTCTGCATAGTTTGCTCCCTCAGGGGCATAAATAGGTGTGGGAAAGATCCAATTATGTTCACCAAGAGGCAATTCCCTTTAACGTGATTGTATCTGAGAATCTGCACATCAGGGCCTGTTGCCTCCATCAGCTAAGTTATGATCTTTCAAGATTTTTTTTTTTCTTTTTTGAGCAAGATTTGACCTCACAGGGTAATGTTTATTGCTGCTGTGAGATTATATTATTATATAAGCATATAGCAGCATATAACAAGCAAGAACATTCAAGGTTTGATTGAGTGTTTTTGTTGTCTGATTTTAAATTCTGTCCTTGTCGTTTGACCTTTCTATTTGAGTCAATGAAAATGCCACTTGTATTGCCGGAGTGCAGCAATGTGAAGCTCTGTTGAAGCACTGCTTCACTCCTCTCTGTCACTGCAGCCCCTCAGCTCACTGCAAACAACTCACTTTGACAGTTTCATAGTATTTCCATGAGGACTGCAGGTATTTCACTGTGCAGGAATCTAAAGAGTCCCCAGCCTATACTCCTCCACGTGCCAGGAAATCACTCTTCAGTCACTGATGTTCGTCATCATTCATTTTGTAGTCTGGATATTCTTTGAGTCACGTGTGCTAGAACTGAAAGGTCACCAGCACGAGGTATAGAAAGCGATTCCTTTCAGTATTTTATCAGCGTTCTCTTTCATCATAGATTTTATATCATCAGATGGTCCAAATGATGGATCAATCTCAATGGTCCTGCTTACTTTATTAGCAATTGGAATATGAAAACAAACTGCTCTGAGTGAAAAGTGAATTCAATATGAGACACATACAATGCACAGAAGAAGAGCTGTTTTGGTGATGGCAGATTTAAATTGTGTGAACTGTTTTACTTCACTGAAGTGCACAAATTGAAGTTGGTTATCTCTCCCTGTGGATGTCTTTCATGATACAATTACAATAAAGCAATTAAGTCCAGTGAGTCATGAAATTGATTGTTTTGCAAAAATAGGAGAAGTAAATTGGGCCACAAATAGAACATCCTCAAAGGTTTGCAGAAGAACATCGACAGAATTTGACTGATCATAAAAATCCTTTAATTCTGTTATCAGCACGTCATAGTAGATCATAGCTGATTGTCAAAGTGACTTATATCTGGTTGTTGTGCCTTAAAGAAATCGCTCAGCATTTGGAGAAAAATGCTTATTTACTTTCTTGATTTGAAAAAGTCAGTTTTTGCTATAACACCTTGATCCACAGCCAGTTTTCAAATAGATCATTACAATGATGCTTCGGGAATGACAATGATTTCATTCACTAACTCAGAAGCCATAGTGTGCAATGGATAGCTGTGAGAGATAATTCATTTATCCTGCAGCTTTGTGCATCAAAACAATTGGATTCAGATACACATCAGTTTGTTTATGAGAGAATGAGACAGCTATCAATAATCTTCTCTTGGCTCAAGATGATTTATGCTGTAGTGATATGTCCAAGTTGATTTTTTTTTTTTTTATCCTTATATTATCATTTTATCTCAGGAATGCTTATCACACCAGGTGTTCATGGAGTGCAATTTGATGCCGTCTTGAAATGATACATGCACAAGCTTAACTGTCTTACTGTCTCCTGAGAAATACAATACAGATATTTCTGTGCCCCTCTGAGTTCACATCATCTTTCTCTTTCAGGGTTTCTGACTGACAACATTCTCACTGTGATTACCTCCAGCCACTTTTCAAGATTCAAGATTTGGCTGTAAGTATTCTCCCAGCGAAGATATTACGTGCATGAGTCGAGGCTCTGAGCCAACACTGCGAACTTAAAGGTTGTGAGATAGAGAGTGAAGGGGGGGGCAGGAGGGGGAGGAGGAGGAGATACTCCACTCCATCAGAGCCGTCCAGTGTCATTGCCGTGACCGTCCTCTTTAAGAGGAGACAGATCACTGCACATTGTTAGATGCCTCCATCCTCTGCAGCTCCCCTCTCAGAAATATCATCCATTCCTCGTCATTTAAGAAATCCAGCTTGCCTCCGCTCACTTACTGTCCACGGAAGGCACGGCCCAGATGGCAGACTGTCTATGGCTGGATGCTCTCTGAAAGTGTCTAGTAATATAACACTCTGATGAGCTGTGAGGTGAAGCACTAATTGACCCGAAAGGAAAATTCTGTTGATTATCATTAATTGCTTGGTATGAATGAATGGAGTTCAGAGGAATATTTTTGGGCTAAACGTGGAATCCACAAATTAAATCAGTCATTATAATATGTGTAAAATAGATAAGAGCCTTGCATGATCACATGTTTTGGACTCCACTAGATGTCAGCATGAAGCGTCGTGTGTTGGGTTTTCCCCGCTCTCCCATCTGTTCTTAGAAAAGCTTTACATGTGCCAGGGAGGAGGGAGCCTGCTGCAGCATGTAGTGAGCAGGAAAGGCGTGGTGAGGATGAAGGTGCAGCCCACTGTGGACGAGCGTGATTTACTGTAGGATTGGCTCTTTATGCGCCAGTCTCCATCATACCCTGCACACTCCAGCACTCAGCTGATTAATCAGAGTCATTTCCATGAGTGATGGAAGCTCCAGTGCCTCAGGGGCTACAGAAAGCTAATAAAGCCCAGCGGACAATAGCCACGCCTGGAGGGACGGTTACTGGCCGCTGCTGTTAGACCGACTCTCTGCCATCTGCCATTATTCAGCCCTCACTGCCCTGTGTCAGCCTCATCGTTATTAACATTGATCAGTTCAACATCTACTGAATGAGAATTCATACCCTGGGGACCGGTGCTGTGCAATTAGTTGTTTGAATATGCAGCAGCATTAGAGGCAGTAGGTTTGAATAAATGCATAGTGAAACTGTATGCATTTTTTTTTAAAGATAGAGATTTATATTTTCCAGAGCAACTGGAGAAAGGCACATAAATTCATCCTCATCTCTGGTTCAGAGCGAGGCACCTCAGGTGAATAAGACAAAAAAAAAAAAGTCGTTCTGTCTTTACATAATGAATAAGAATGCAAAAACTTTTATATGTAAACGTATTTAAACCTGCAATGACTGATTTTCTGGCCACTTTGCAGGCAATGTAAACAAGCTAGAAACATTACACTGACACATTGTCGCATTTTAAGGTGATACGTTGAGCTTGTTGGCAAACACGCGGCTGATATGAAGCAACATTATCATTCCATTACAGCCTGCCATTCACTCTTCTTTTAGCTCTGTTTTTGGTCTCCACCAACTCCTGAGAGAAAAATCTGTCTATTTAGCTGCTAAATGAGCCATGGTGTTCACCAGCTAGTCGATAGGTTTGTCTGTCTGGTGTTTGGTGCTGAGTGAAAATACAATTATAAGCGATAAGAGTGAACCAAAACAGTGAAGTTGCAAAAAAACCCAATAAGCTTAAAGACGCCCCATAGAGCTGAGGGGGGCTGCAAAGTCAGGGGATAATTCTCTTTGGGCTCAGGTAATGATCATATCAGTTTTTAGTATTGTGTTATTTCAGATTATGAATGAACAAAAATACTTGAATTGTTCAAGGGGTTAGCAGGTTTGTAGTCCAGTTGAGTTAATACATTATATCAGAAATAATCATAAGAGGGAGTTTTTACATATTATGTGAAATATTTAAAAATATCACAGAAAAAAAAGTAGAATACTAACTATTTTGTTTAAAAAACAACGTGAAATGCACAATTAACTTTAAAAAAAAGTACGGCAATTACTTACCAAATGAATCTGCCAGTTATTTTATCAGTTAATTGCTTGGTCTGCAAGCATTAGAAAACAGTGAAAAATGCCATCACAATTTCCTGGAGCCCAAGGCAAGGTTTTCCAACTGCAGTAAACAGCAGTTTACTATAATGTAAGACAGAGAAAGGCATCAAATCAGATCCTTAACATGTTTGCTTGAAAAATTGCAGAACTAACTAATTCATTTTCATTTTAAGACAATTGCCTTCCTTATTGCTAAAAGTAACTATAGTATGCATGCATCTGGTGCTATTCTAATGTAGAATATAAATCGTTGTGAGTATTAGTTTGTGTGTTTAGTCCTAAATTGGTGTTTTCACCTGCACTGCCTCTTCAATCTTCAGTTGCAATAACACAATCTGTAGCAGTTTTGGAGCAATAGTGTAGAGACACATTATGGAACAGTTTCTGTTTCACCCTGCCACATCTAAAAATGGGGCCAACACAATGAAACAGTACTGGATTGTTGCACCTCCTCACATCTGCAGCACCACATGCCAGCACAGACACAGAACCAGATCTAATCCCAGGCTGCCAGCCACAGTGTTGTACATTTACCACACATACATGAAGGCAGTGTTCACTAAAAGGATTTTGAGATCGGGGGAACCGACAACAATGCTTCACTGCCTCATGTTTGAGGCCACCGCAGACATAAATCTTGAGAACTCACATGATAAAAAAGAAACACTGGATGCTTTTGTGTGTTTGTGCATGTGCTCTGTATCTTTTATATGCAAATGTAGTGGTTTTTTTTGCTCTTGTGTCAGTGCCATAGAAGCATCACAGTCTTTTTCCTTAGTTTCTTCTATTCTTGTTCTATAAAATATCTACTCTGTCTCTGAAATACAGGCACTTTGTTAAAACAGCCATGTGACTTAAATCATTGCACACATGGTGTTACATGTGATTTTGCAGAAAAGGCTGGAGAGAGCAATGCCTTTTAATGGCCTCCCATAGTCATTGACTGAGCGGCTTTAATACACGACTGCAAGCTCCATGCAGTTAGTCTCCACAACACGCACGCCTTATTAAATATGTATTCTAAGTTGCACTAAATCTCCCTGGAGACTTGGCCTGTTTAGTTCAAAGTGAGGTCTGATGGAGTTTTTTCTTTTTACTCAATGGAATGATGCCGATGATTACTAGATTATTTGTGTATCTAGCGTCTGCAGCAGCAGTAGTCAGCAGTATAAAACTATGATAAGACCATTCATACTTGTCATCTGTTGCTACAAATCATTATGCTCCTGTGTTTCATGCCACATGGGACAGGTGCCAGTGTTGCTCACCGTGGCTTTACCCAGCATGCTGTGAATCCTGTTTGGATCAATATCCTCTTTCCACTCAGACACTGAAACAGACCTGCCTGGGCTTCAGGGCACTGGGCTGTAAGATAGCTCTTATACAATGTGGAAAAGAGTGCACAGAGGAATACCGGTTTGACTAGCTTTCATAGATTCAATAGCAAGGCCTAAATGTCATACCACACTGTTGATGTAGAGGGAATATAAACTATTGGGCTTTATTTAGTCCAAATCTCAGTGGAAGGCTGACATTTTACTTTCAACACGACACGACACAAAACAATATGGAGGTGGAGATATGCAGAGCTGAAGCAGCCCCCTTCCAGCCCCATTTGTGTCTCTGCAGTCTTAAAGGTGACTTTCTGTGTTTTTTCATATTGTCAACAAATCCCATAAAAAAAGACAAAAACTAAAAATGAACTGATCCCGCTAACAAGGATGAGCTGGTAATGAACCGATCAGCTGCAGGTTGTGTGGTGTGGTTGCCCAGCTCACCCTCCCCTTGTTTTTCAATCGATTCAGTGTTTGTTGCTGCCCACTAGTTCGCTTTAAAATTACATCAATTAGAGTAAAAATGAAGCGCCTTCCTTGTAAACAGTGGGAGAAGGGTCCGGCTGTATCCTTGCAGACTCTCCAAACCACGTAATTATAATATATTAGAAAGAACTGAAATGCTACTATGATTTTGGAAGACAAATAGAATAGATAAAAAATTAAATTACAATGATAATGTTTGCAATTTTAGCAACTAGCAAGCAAAATTAATTAGGATAAACTAATATGTTTGAGTCACAACAGTATTTGAAGAACTGCAGACTTCCAGCCACACCCACCAGTAAAAAAACCCCAAAAGGTGGTATAGGAAAACAAAATGATAGTCAAATAATAAATAAATAATTCAAGAATGAAGTCACTTTTTTCACTTTTAAAGTGATAATATCCAAGATTTTCATTTAAATAAATGTCTGTTAAGTCACTATGTATCACCAAATAAGGTAAATAGTGCATTTGATATTGGAAATCTGTCTTAACTCCTTAAACAAGCTGCATCAAACTGTATATTAGCCTATGTGATGAAGCTGTGACACGCTCCCTCTTTACAATGAATATATACGTATATATTTGCCCCAACATATATGTATATATTTATAAATGTGTGTCAATCTGCAGCAGAAAATAGTCTCTGAACAAATGCACTGTTTACTCCTTACTCCTAACCAAAAACTACAATGCCCAGCTTTTTAGGAAATTTAAAAAATGAATCAATTTATTGATGACCATTTTTATGATCGAATATGAGATTTATGTCTTCAGTAAGAGGAAATGAGCTTGGTGCCTCAGACAGGGTTGGGAAACAGGAAAGTACTGCAACACACATTGCTTTTATGTTTTATATGTCTTCATGGGATTTGTGCTGAATGTACAGGGTTGTGCTTGTGTCATTTTTCTTAATGTGAGTATTGTTGGGGCAGCTTCACCTACCCTATAATTATTAGATCACTTCTAATTCAAAAGTAGCAGCCATACATTACCGCCTGAACCCAATGTTGAGAAATGGTATCGCCACAGATAAGGAACAAATTACATTCGTCTCTTTTCAGTTTTATTTTTTGAAATAAAAAAAAAAAAGTCATCTCTTCCTCATCTCCCTTCCATTTTCACTGATTGAGACTTTATTGATTTCTTGTTCGAGTGCTCATTGCTGGCCAATAAGGAGGGTGATTCACTTAGGGGACGATGATAATTCTCGGTGACACACAGTAAAACCCGAAGGGCTCCAAACTGTCTGGTTCAGCGTTGGTGTTAAGCAAAAGAGTGCGTCACATCTTGTCATTAAATGAGCTGATTAAACAGTGATGTGCCTACTGTAACGGAAAAAAAGCATTGTGAGCTGAGGGGTCTGGGTGGCATTGACGACTGAGCAAGTATTTATACTATGATTTTTTTTTAAAATTTTCCAATTCTTTTTTAATGATTTTTATCCTCAAATCATCATTATTAAGCTTCAGGTGTTTATTTAAAGCAATGTGAGATAGAGAAAATTTGTAAGCCAGCAAAACTCTCACATATGTATACTCACATACGCCATACCCTGCTTGTCTTTGTGCTGTTGTCCTAGGATTAAAATCTTCCTTGATGACAGTGGGAGTGGTGCAAGTCCAAAGACATAATTCAGATAAATGGATAGAGATGGCAAAAGTGATAGAGACTCAGCAGCAGACTCCTGCTGCAGTAAGCACATCAAATGACAGGCTTCTGCTTTGTCTTCGTCCTATTATCTAGAGGTCTCATCTACAGTATGTCATGTCCCTTTACTTATTTATTTATTTATACCTGCTCTTTTTTTACATGCAGTTGCAGCCTTGTAAGCTTAGGATCATATCTGAGCAGCCTGGAGTCCCTGAGCAGCAGTGCTGTTTGAACGAAGGTGTGGGTGTCGGGTCGGACAGTGAAGCATATGGATGCTTTTGGATTGCCCTCATGCGTTGGACCGGGGCACATATTGCTGCATACAGCACCTTGTGAGCAGCATCACAAATCAGCAGGCTGAGTAGTGAGAGCCGGAGTGGACGGCAGAGATGGAAGATGGAGAGAAAGCAAAGGGGAAGGGAGAGGGGGGAAAAAGAAGGGGAGGGGAGGGGGATCCTTTCAGTGACAGAGATAGAAAGAGTGGAGAGATGGAGAGGAGGAGGGGATTGAGAGAAACAGAGGTGGGGGTAGTCACCGAGAGAATGAGTGAGCGTGTGTGTGTGTGTGTGTGTGTGAGAGAGAGTGTCTGTGTGTGGGAGAACAAGTAGTGCTGCAGTGGAAACAGTGCGAAGAGGACTGCAGTTTCTGGTGCTGATGGGAGAGCGGTCGAGGGACGTTATTAAGGCAGTGTAACATTAACCCTAAGTGCCTCTTTGGTGAATGGGTTAGCCTGTTGTGGAGAACAGGATTACGGAATTACGGTAGTGCTGGTAAGGGTGTATTTCAACTCTCGTCTCAGCATTGCTTGAACATGTCCTTTGAGGAGTCTGGAATAGAGTTATAGGCATTTCAGGCTGGGGGTTGTTGCTGTAGTTGAGGATTTTTACAGGCTGTATTTGATTTAGTGTTTCCTTTTTGTTGGTTTTACCGTAATGCAGGTGTGCATGTTACTTCCTGATGCATGTGGTCCCAAACTTTACTCAAAGCTAATTGATAAGCCTTCATGAAGGGAATACTGGACGTCCTCTAGGTCCTGATCTGCCCTGCAAGATCCATCTATGAACCTTGTCTTCATGCAGTTTGTGTGCAATCTGTTCTGGTTCCACATCAGGCACTGTTTTTAGAAGGTGGGGAGGAGGGGGGGTGCAGCTCTGGATCTCGATTATTCTCATTGATCATGCCTCATTTAGCTCGCCTGGTGGGTGTAGTACCTCTTTCCTGGAGAGTGTCCAGGAGGCTGCCCTGCTGACAGATGCTCTGCTTACCCCTCGAGCCACACCGGCATCTCTCGCAAAACCTCCCCGAACACTGAGGAACAAACAAGTGGAGGCACAAAACGCTGCACACTACACTGAATAACCTCGGGTCTGCTGTATTGTATCCGCAATTTAATGAAACGGGCACGAGCCACGGTGCTCTTTATCTTTTGAGAGATGTAAAAAGAGGCTGACAGTTGTGCTGAGGAGTATAGAGAGTAGAGGGTGGGGATTTTATAAAGTGCTGCAGGATGCTCTTTTTTTTCTGCTGTCTCTCATGGGACATATAGCACAGGCAGCTCTGAGGTGACAGTACCAAGGACAAAACCTATCTTGGGCTGATTGTACCTCTTACTACCAACTCTTGCAAGACTGCATCAGACTCATCATTAGCACAAGAGTTTTCATTACAACCAATTTAATTCAAAAGCCGTTATAATAAACTGATGATGAATAGGGATAGGCTATTACTTTTGAAGTGTTATCGAGGGCCTGGGGTTTTAGTTTTTAGGTGTGAACCTCTGCAGTTATAAAACAAATCCAAATATAACACAATTTCCCACATTAAGCACAAAGAGAATTATTTATTCTTCTGTCTTCTCAGTGCTTTGTATCCTGAAGTAGCATCTCGAAATATAAACTGGGTTTATTCTTTCCCCTCAGTCTCTGGTGCTGTAATTATCACAGGCAGTCAATAGCTTGTATTTGGAGCGGTCACATGATCACTCAGGTTTCAGGAGTACAGTAAACAAACACACAGTGGCGGATGTGAGGGATCATATTATATGTATATACAGCTGGTTATATATATAAGACCTGCATGTATGTCTACTCCTGCAATATCCTGAGTGCAGGAGACTATTTGATACTGAGCATGCTCTGATGGTTCTTTTTTTGTCAGGCTCTAAAACATTCAGGCAGGCTCATTAAGTCCGTACCTCAGGCTGCCGCTCCCATTGGCTCCCACACTGAGAAATACTCTCTGAGTCTCTCATACATAACCAGAAAAATGAGAGGATGCTTTGAAGTTCACCAATCTTATTTCTTTTTTTTCCTGTTGGCTCCCTCCAAGTAGGCAGCTGGTGCCCGGATGCTGGAAGTGCTCAAAGAAGAAGAGAAGTAAAAGAGGCTTATTCTAACTGTGTAGCTTCCTAAAGTGTGTTGCTTGAGCGGGTGTGCCCTCTTGCACCCACATCACCTTTGTTTTCCCACTTCCTGCTGCTGCATTGGGTTGACATATCTCTTCTCTGCTTGTATTGTCAAGTGTCCCACAAACAGAAGTATGTTCGTAATGACAAAGCCTTTGACTCTGAGAATGAGTCAGTGATTTTCTCTCTGACACATTAGCACATATATCATTGCGATTGCTCAGCCGCTGTCAGCTTCACACTCCAGGTGAGAGCTGAGCCTTCCCAGTCCTGGCCCCAGCCCATTTGATGGTGTGTTGCTGGCAGACGATGGCAGAGAGCCTCACTGTTGAACGGTCAGGCGCTGTCACCAGTCACGGCATCCTGCTGCGCTGACGGGGCATTTTCACCACTCTTTAATCTTTACAGGGAGGAAAACGTGGCAATTTTTGTTGTGAGACCTCTGGCAGCATTTTTTTCCCTCACCCTGGAGGAGAGATGATGGTCACAGAGAGTGTAGGGGCAGGGCAACACTTTGCTGTGGAGAATGAGCGAATTTACTTTCAGTGTGTTTCAGCATGCTGGAGATGTTTGTGTAAGGCCGACAGCGTTACAGCAAAACCTTTGAACTTACAATCATAGTTTCTACATAGAAAGTTACACATATATATAGTTTGACATTTTGGAAAATATGCTTATTTCGGTGGTTTGAGGTCCATTCATCATTCTGACACAGAGATAGTGACCCAATCTGCATGTAAGACTTGTGTGGAGAAAGTGTGAAAGAGGAGAGGGCTCCTGCAGCGCTGCAGATAGGCCACATCTACTGACGTCCTTGTTTTAAAAAGGGAAATATGTAGATATCGAGATCTCTTTTCAAGTTGGGGAATCATCCATCATGATCGCGTAAAAGGAACAGTTCACCTTTTTGGGAAATGCACTTATTCAATTTCTAGTGTAGAGCTAGATGAGAACATTGATGCTACTTATCATGTCTGTACAACCAGCAGCTTGTTAGTTTTGCTTAGCACAACGACTGAAAACATGTGGACTCAGCTCGCATGACTCTGTCCAACGGTAACAAAATCTGCCAACCAGAACCCTTAAAGTTCAGCAATTAACATGTTTTATCTCGTTCGTTAAATTGGTGCAAAAACCAAAGAGTAAAATGACGAATTGCAGGGTTATGTGCCAGACTATTTCCTGGCTAGGACCAGCAACTTCCTGGCACAAAATCCCCCATAACATGATGAAATATCATTTTTACACGTCGGTTTTTGTACGGCATCAAACAAACTAGGTTTAAGGTGTAAATTTGTGAGCTTTAGGTGCTGGTTGGCAGATTTGTTTTAGCTTTGGACGGAGCCAGACTAGCTGTTTCCTCCTGTTTCCAGACTTTTTGCCAACTAACTGATGGCTGGTTGTAGCTTAGTATTTAATAGACAGACATGATAAGTAGTATCGATCTTCTCATCTAACTCTCCGCTAGACAGTGGATAAGCGCATTTCCCAAAATTTCAAACTCTTCCTTTAACACGATCATGATGGATGATTCCCTAACTTGAAAAGAGATCTCGATCTCTACATATTTCCCTTTTTAAAACAAGGATGTCAGTAGATGTGGCCTATCTGCAGCGCTGCAGGAGCCCTCTCCTCTTTCACATTTTCTCCACACAGTCTTACATGCAGATTGGGTCACTATCTCTGTGACAGAATGATTAATCGACCTATCAGGGGACAGGGAAAGGGGCTGTGCTGAGGGGGAGAGGGAGGATGTATGGCAACTGGCTGTAAATGATCCCTGCAGCTCCTCACTCAGCATTCAAACCCTGGCGCCTCCCACCTCCTTTTCAAGGATCCCTCCTGATAATAGCTGAGTCACATTCAGCTGCAGGTGAGAATAAGCATTGTTTTATCTACACAAGCAGGGTTGTAAATGAGCCCCTCTGGACCGCCCTTTTGGGTCAGCACACAATGAGATATATGTGAGGGAGAGGCTTTTCTCTCATTCTCTTGACTGAGATGATGTGCGAGGCTTTTTGACATCCTTATCTCGGTCGCTGCTCTCAGATCAGCAGTGGCACCAGCAGGATTTCCTGACGCTCTTGCGTTTTGCTGACGTGAAGGCATAATTGCCGTGTTGACAACTCTGATGGATGGTCACGGTCTCTTCTTGTGGACGCGTGTATCGCCTATGTTTGCATTCAGAGCATTTGTGCAGCCCTGAGGCTAAACACAGGGGTCTGATACCTCTGTAAGTGTCCTGTCCTGGATGGTTGCATAAGCAGTTGTGCTGACTGTGTTGCAGATCTGTGGCTGAGTGAACGTGTAAATGCGATTCACTCTGTTGGTTGTTGGCAGAGAGATCAGTTAAAGGTTTTAATTCCACAGTGTTGGGAAAAAAAAAATGCTCATTTTATCAGCTCATCTTAAGAATAAAAAATTGTGGTGTTTTTGAAACCAGATAGTAGGTCTGGCACTAGTGAAATAAGTCTTTAAGATTTGCTAAAGCTATTTTAACAGTAATGCCACCACTAACTGGAGGCTACTTCTTATAGTATTAGGGGGCATACACACTTTAAAAAGAGTTGAGTTTCATGTTTTAATTACTGTTAAGTCGCATTACAGCATCCTGACAGATGCTTGGCACTTTCCCATCGATGTCCTGTGGCGGGAGACTTGAAGGCTCTTGGTCAGGACTTTCAGAATCTGGCTCTGGCTCATGTTTTGCACCGTGTGCTGTGTTTTTGGATTTGCCAGAGCTTTTGTCAGTCTCTTGGCTCCCTACCATGAATTGACAAAAGAGGGGAGTGTTTTGCAACTACAGTAAGGCTACCTTGCAGAAATCTGTCTCTGCCACACACTTTGTATTTATCTGACTGTGCGAGCCAGCAGAGATCTGTTGAGACCGTACACTGACATTATGAGAGATATCTTTATGCAGCATGGTTCAAAATAGCAATAAGACCAAGGAGAAAGCATAGAAAGATGCAACTAGCAGCAGCTATAAAGATGTGAATGGACTGATGCTGTAGAGTCAGAGCCACCTCTCAGCTCAGTGTTTTCGTTTACATTGAGGTAACATATGCTGATCTTTTCGTAAAAGTTTTATCAGTAATGAGTTCATCTAATGAACAATAGCAGAAATGACAGCCACTGCAGTTCTATCATCGTAATGATTTTTTTTTACTTATACAACTAACTATATTCTCAGGTTCAGCTCAGGCCAAGTTTCTCACAGTATCTCATCCTTCAGTGGTAAATAACAAGCAAAGCAGCCATCAGTATCCCCCCTGTAATCCTATTAAAACTTGGCCAATATGAGACCATTATGACTGTGGGAGCCCCAAGTCCATTTCAGCAGGGGTAAATTACCATAGAGTAGCAAGAGTTCAGGAACAAAGCTGCACATTATCTCTAATTGAAAGAACTCCACCATCTCAGCTCAGCTATCCGACTACAGTAATGCTCTGTCTGATGGATCCAATAAAATACTATGCCCCTTGTTCTCTAAACGTTCCAGTACACATTTTTAGCTGAAATCCAGTCCAGACATATCAGGGGTCAGCTGTGACTCAGCAGTTTCCGTTCCTTCAAGTGTGTTTATCATAAATTCAAGATGCGAGCAATTACCCTTTAAATGATATCCTCAATATCTCATGCAACTTGGCTCGCACCTAAAATAGCTCAATGGGATTCAGATGAAAGAGTCACTCAGCAGGAAAAGTAGAAATGCTAAGTGAGATCACGCACACACATGCAATTTCTGAGAAAGAGATAATCTGCCTAGCTGTGAAGGAAATACCACATTGCATAAATGTTGCATTGGCCTAAATCTGAAATTATCAAATTAACAGTCTCTCTGGCACGTAAAGCCTTGAAAGTTACTAACTTCTTGTACATTTTTTAAATAATCCAACCCAGCTTACTGGAGCAATCACATCAGCGAGACTTAGAGGAAATGAAGCTGCACAGGATGCGCAGCTAGTTCGGCTGGAGGCCAAGCACTCCTCCCACCCACACATAACCTATAATGTCACAGATGGCAGGGGCCTCAGTGGGGGCTGAATGATGTCACCGGGGTCACATTGTTCAGATCACTCTGTATCTTGGACCCTGGTCCTGGCGACAACCCAACGACCATTGCTGTTGTTTTTCTTTGAATACAGCAACCTTTCACGGGGCCTAATATTCAATACTTAATTTGCCGCCCCACTGCTCCTGACTGTTGCCCCGAGCTGCAGTCATGTGACGCCATGGCCGCTCCATTTACAGAAGCCATTTTGAAAATATGTACCAAGACGTTTGTAGCTTTTGAAGCCTTTGCTACGTTAAATTAGACTGGATGAACGTTCAAATTTAAACAGGCTCTCGTGTTAATGAATCCACACACACACACACACACACACACACACACATATAGATTGGCCACTGGCAGACAGCTGTTTGAACTGGTATAGGGGCAAGTTGTCAGGGCTGAGGGGAAACAAAGGACTTTGCTGTCTGGCTGTAGGTTGTTAATTAATTGCTGTTCAAGCTACTTGTTGTTGTGTAATGAAACAGCTGCATGACTTTAGCTCGCTCTCCTTAGGATGTTTTCTCTTGGATCTGACCTGGGTGTTAATAAGCCCTCAATAAACACAACCCCCCACATATGGAGTTTGCTTATCTGCAGGCTGGGGTTTCCTCTCACTGGGGACAATGTCACACTATGTGGTCAGCGGGTCACAGCACGCGTGACGTCAGGTTGGGACGCAGCAGTTCATAGTCATGTGTTCATATGTGAAGGGCAAGGAGATGCAGTTATTATTATTAGAGTTTGACAGGTGGGAGGTAATTAAGTAAGAGCACTTAGCCTTTAGGCATATTTGAGTGTTTCTAAGTGACTCATATTTTTCTCTAATGATGATGAAGACAACATATGATGTGATAATCCATTAATGCCAGCATGGTTTAAATTTTCTCTGACTAATCTTATTTATCCGCAATACTCTTATTTGCTGCATAAAACAAATACAGTTCAGCCCGTTAAATATTCTGCAGGGGGCACCACTGCAGTTCAAGGGTTAAGACGTCGACCCCAAAGCACACTGTCCCTGAGTCTTGCAGGTGGCCTTTGTTGGATCTCTCTTTCCCTCAGTTTCTGTCACGTCTCCTCTGTAATAAAGGGACAAAAAATGCCTTAAAAATGCTTGAAACAGAAGCTGCAAAGCAAAAGACAACATGTCAAAACAATGGAAATATTCTGTAGTATTGAATATTGAGATGAGTAAAACTCTTCATCTCTAATTGATTTCTGTTATTAAATCTGTACCACAAATAATATAGGAAAGGGTGCAGATAAGAAGTTAATAAGTTAGAGAAGGATCTGGCTGTTTTAGGAAGAGGCCCCCAATATTAGCCATAATTAATGTCATGATTTTACTCTATGTGCACTGCGTTTGCCAAGTCAACTACACATTTCCATAGTTATATAAATTGTATGAATTCAGCATTTGTCTGAGGGAGATGCAGACAATATAATGTATGTTTATTTCTTCCCCCAAAGCAGAAGTACTTGTTTAACCCATTTGAAAATTAAAAAAAAAAAAATCAGTTTAATTCTTTTGAAACCAAAGAAGGACACAACACAGTCTCTTCAACTTCCCACTGATTCCTCCTCAACGTCAACAGTAGTGATTTTTACAAATATCACCTTCATGTGTCTCGGCTGGTAGAGTTTAGGAGACACATTTAACCTTTACGTAGCACAGTTAATTTTTCTGTACAATTGCCGTGTTAGTATGTGTGGTTGCTACACCCTGTTTATTTGTGCGCCAAAGATAAAAGTGCTTGATCCCCATCCAACTCGGAGCAGTGTGTTCAGTGATAAGGGCCAGATCATGCCCGTAGCTGCGCTGCTCTGGGCCGTGGAGCCGAGCCATTTTGTTTTAACTAATTCTGATGACTCAGATGCTAACGAAATGAGACGCACATTGGGAGATGGAGCCAAAAACTCCCACACATCTCAGTAATTGAGTATTATATGAAATTCATATTGGATAAGAGGCCTATTTTTAACTTTTTATTCATCCAAGGAAGGTTTCCTGAGCATGGATGCTCAGGATCGCTCTGCTCCACTCTCATGCACTTACACATATTTACACCTGGAAGCTGCCCAGTACAACCACAGTCTGATTTGGTCCACTGGAGCAGACTGAAGTTAAGAGTCTAGCTGAAGGGCATCTCATGGTGGTAACAAGCGAGGGGCAAACAGTGCTCTGTTAAGTCCTCTCCAAGATTTGATCTGTTGGTTCGGGGATTGCAGCACTGACCTCCCAGTCTGAATCTCAGTTTCTTTACTTGTAGGCCAAAAATAACTTTATACCAGGGTGGAAATTGTTACATCTATCTGTCATACACTGTATATCTTATTATTTCTGAGTATGCATCATTACGGTTCCTCTGATTTGTAGCCACACTGCTAGTACGGCTTGAGGAGTGGCAGTGTCTTTGGTCCAGACTGAAATATCTCAACAACTATTTGACGGATTACCATGAACTTTGGCACAGACATTCACGCTCCTCGGAGGATGACACTTAATGACTTCCAGGGAAATATCTCAACATCTGCGAGATGGACTGCACAAAATTTTGTACAGACATTCAAAGTTCCTTTAGTGCAGCAATGAGGCTGACATTCATGGTTTTTCAAATGTCAAATGTCTCACATTTTTTTGACGGATTGTTATGACATTTGGTTCATTCATGTACCCCTCAGGATTCACTGTAATCATTTAGTGATCCCTTAACTTTCATCCGCCACCATAATAAATAAATTAGATTTTGTCCAATATTATTGTTTATGACCCCATACCTGCAAAACTATTGACATGCTCACTGCTAATTAGCAAAAATTAGCAGTAGACATTCTTAATTTTTTAGCAGTAAAGATTTGTTGTGAATCATTTTTGTCTCTGTTTATATAGAGATTTCAGGATTGAGCTATTGTGACCTACTTGTCATTCAGTAGGTTAAGTATGAAGAAATGTCCTGTGCATTTTGGCTTCCTCAGTAATTCCTCCCAAATCTTCGTCTTATTTCAGAGTAAAGACGATATAACATTTTCTTTTCAAAGAAAAGCGGTTTACATAGTTGATTTGTCTGGAGTGAGTACTAAGAGCTGACCGTGAAGCAGGACTAATGGCTGTCATAAAACAATAGTGAAAGTCTGTGTCCTCTCTGTCCGTCCTCAGAGTGGAGGAGATAAAATGCTCGAGCACATATCCATGAATGTTAATTTAATTGCTCTGGCTTGGCCCGATGTGAGGGACAAACAGGATAAAATGCACATAAACCTCAGATGAAAGCCGATGCTTTTAAAATTGTCGCAATACCTACAGTGATGGAGAATACAGAGCGGAGACAGTGCGGCCTCGAATTGCTGTTTTATTGAGCAACACGCTCATTTTCAAATGTGTAATGGGTTAAAGTGATTCTGAGTCATTTTCTGAATTTCCTCAATAATTGAGTTCCCATCTCAGTTTATTATAACAAGACGTCGGCTGTTTGTAACATCAGCCCACATAACAGCAGCACAAGTTATTTTAGACACATATATTTTAAGATGTATAAACTGATCCTGGCCCGTGAATGATATAAGCTTATCCTTCGCGCTGTCAGCCTCAATTTGAATAATTTATATGTGCAATAAATAGAGGCAGAATCTCTGGCACAAACTTGGAAAATTGGCACTTGAGAAATGGGAAATTCCTCTCTTTTCTCACCCATATCGCCATGACTTTAATAAAATCAACAGCAGAAGTCTCGTCTTGTTATGCTTGTCGTCTTTCTCTGCTTTCTGAAGCGAGGTCTTGTCCGATCACTCATCACTCTGTTGGCAGGCTGCTTTCAGCTGCACTTGTCACACTGTGATTTCTGGAACCGATAAGAGCTCTGATTGAACATTTGTTTGGCCTGTGGAAACACCACTCAAGAATGGCTTGTAGTTGTTCATTTTGTTGCTTTCTACGGTTAAACACTTTTCCTGGTCAGGCACTGTTGGCTTGAGTACAGGGCAGCTACCAGACAAAACACAGGCGTGAGGAACTGAGAATTGATAGTTCTTTCTCATAAATATTGTCAGTAACCGATCTCAAATAACTGTCCTCTGACTTCACAACACGGTGAAATATGTTAGAAACACTGTAAAATGGCAGACTGAGGTGTGCATTAGTCATTTTACAAAAGACATTGGTGTGCACAATGAATTGAACGTTAGAGCCAAAAGGTTCAGACCTTGGCTGAGTCATAAAGAAGAGCTTTGTCATAAGTTTCCAAAACTTTGTCGCAGTTGTTTCGTAACTTTCCTGCACTGTGTAAAAGTTGAACATACATGTGGAACTCTTTCACTTAATCATATGTATCAAATTACATTTGATTTTCAGTATATTAGTCATATGTAATTATAGTCCCTCCTTTATTACATCCATAGTCATTAATATAGTGTTATGTAAGAACTTCTCTGTCGCACTGCTGCAAACTCTATGAAGAAAATTGGACCTTTTTGTTTAACTTGCAACATCAAATAAATGTATTCATATGTGGTTTGAAGATCTGAAATTTCTCTTTGTGATTGTGTTCCTGCATTTTATATTGCAGTCGCTTCTGTTAACATTTGGCTTCAATTCATAGATTATTTCAGATTTTGCAAACAAGGTTTTTCCAGCTGTCTTTGTTGTGTCTGTCTTTTTGACATGGATACGTGTCGGTCAGTGGACAGAGAGACCTTCTGCAAAAAAATAAATGGTTTCACTTTGATCACGTTTTGATCTGGATGTATTAAACAATACACTGTTATACTGTAATTAATCAACTAACAGGGACTGAATGACATATGCATGGGGTGCGTTTGCACCATCAGGAAAACATTAAAACTTGAAATGTTACTGATTTGAATGAAGTCAGTGGGTGCACCGGCAACCTTTGCAGATGGACCGTCATTTCTTTCATACTGTGCACCTCACTAAAGGAATGCACTGCAGAAGAAATTGAAGTTAGAGACACTCATTTCTCTGGGGTACACAAGTATAAACAAGTTCTGCTTGTTTGTATTTTTGATGAATATATTTAATTAGTGTGTCTGCGTGTGATGACTGCTTTGCATGAATGAATTGTCTTTTTGTGATATTGCTTAGGTATAATTAGTTCTCAGGTCTATCTTATAAATAAATATCTTGATCTCACTGACACTTCCTGAATAAATTAAGCTTAACTAACCACATGACAGACAAAAAAGGAAAAAACAAAACAAAACAAAAACCCTTTAATTCACTTTGCTTGTCTGACTAAGTTTTTTGCTGTTCTATAGATTGAGGATTTTGTCTCTCAATACCATCAGCAGCTGCAGGAAATATAATTAATCATTTGTCTCCCATTCAATATGACCTGTATTTTCTCCCAAGTCACATTGCATTGACTTCATTTGGTGTGTTCGTCCAAAGTGACTTCCATTTTTTTCCCTGTGCAGACACACTTGTTGTGTTGACACCTCTACAGGGCCCTGGGAGCACCAAACTTAGAATAGTTGAACCTCTCTACCACCTGAGCTTTAGCCTTGTTTTGATACTTTTTTTTATTTAGAGAATTTGAAGACTGAGAGTTAAGTGGCTCTGCTTGGTGTTTAAATGAGATGCCATTCTTAAAACAGCTCAATTAACTCTATTAATTAATGTAATGCACCAAACCTTATCCATCAGTTTACCGTAACCAGAGACAACAAATAATTCTCTCTTTTGACTTCATGTATTTTTATGAACTTTTGCCTAATAATTTGTCTCTAAAATACATATTTGCACAACAAACTTGAATCCTGTGTGTGACATGAAATTTGGCTGAATGACTCGACCCTTTACTGAGCTACTGAGCTCTTAATGATAATGTTTTCACACTGTTTTTCAGGGACCGTGTGTGCAGCCTAAATGCCGAAGTGGAACTTGTTCAGGCATCAGACAACGCCCATGGTCGCTGCTAAGCCAACGGGGGCCAGTGCCTTGACTGTGACTCCAGCCCCTGTCGCATTAGTCTCTGCTGACAACTCCACCGAACCGGTCAACAAGAACGATGCCTTTGACGAGATCAAAAACAAGTTCCTGAATGAAATCGACAAGATCCCACGTGAGTGCAGGACAAAAAACTCAAACCTGTTCCGATCAACCAACCTGTATTGATGTGACTCCAAGCAACGATTTTGGAATTAGATTTTCTGTTTTGCTGCAGGCATTGGCAGCCTCATAATGTCTTTATTCAGTATTGATCACTGGCTGCCCTTCCTAATGGCAGAGAAATCAAATTTTCAGCCAATCTAATTGCTAACCTAGCACCTCTCACTAAATATATTTGGCCCAGGACATGACATGGAGTAGGCTAAATGATTGGTTGGTCAAATGTCAAAGCATTTGCTTCTTTCTTCTCTTTCTGATGTGCCATCTGTACGCCGGTCTGTATGCTCTCCCCAGTGCCGCCCTGGGCCATCATTGCCATTGCCGTGGTCGCTGCTTTACTCATTCTAACGTGCTGCTTCTGCATCATCAAGAAATGCTGTTGCAAGAAGAAGAAGAACAAGAAGGGCAAGAAGGGGAAGGGTGACATGGGAATGAAGAACCTGAAAGGGGGAGAGGTATGTTCCAACACAGGAGGTCGCATCACGGCCGAGGGAATGTACACCTGCACTGTGTACAAATCAAGGGAAAGCTTTAGCCTGTTTATGTTCCTATTATGTAACATTGTACAGTATAGCTTTGCACTGGAAGAGAGAGAAGATGCATGTAGAGATACGTTTGACTCAGCTAATTATATAACATGCAATAATTTAGAGCAGCAGGCCTCGTGTTACACATGTTAGTCAAGTTTGAAATGTATTCGATTGCATTCAGTATCATTGGCTGTTTAACTTTCTGATGGCTTTCTAACCCAGTCAGTGTGCATTCTCCGCAGGTGTTAATTACATTCTTTATCCACCATGATTATGTTTTATTTCTCTTTTGTTATTTTTGTTATTAATGTATTTGTCATGAACGTTATTGTTGCTCTTTTCTCTCACTTGTGCTTCGGGATTTGAGTGGAAAATGACAGGACTCTTATCTATTCAGCCTAACCATTGTTTTTCCCAGTCATTAAAGAGTAATTATGAAAATTAGCGGTTAGCACAACGCTGTTGTTTTCGGGCCTATAATTATTATTTTTTCACACGCCTGATTGATGATTTGGCGACGTATAATAAGAACACATCTAAAAGTGGAGCTATTTTAAAAACCCAATGGCCCTGCTGCACAAGATATGATTGTGCTGATGAGGAGGCTCCACTATCTGTCATTTTCCTCGCTCCCTACAGTGTAGCTGACTGCATTTGCTGTGATTACCCTTCTTTGGTGTCTGCTGTGAGTTCAATCTCTGCCTTTGTCTCTGCTCTCCTCCTTCCTGCTTTGTGTCTTATGTGTGCTCCGTGTATCTTGACTGTGGTGGACTTCTCTGCCTACGGTAGGTCTGACAGCACGCGGCGCCCCTCTCTGGCCGCTCTGAGTAAGCGCAGACCAGGGCAGGGGGGGAGCGGTGGTGGGGGTGGGCTGGGCTTGGAGGGGTTGGATTGCAGTGATGATGACAATGAGTGCTATGGCTTCCTTAGTTTTTTGCAAGCTTAGGTGCTGCGGGTGCTTGAGGAATCTATGGGAGCGAATAAGCTGCTTCGCAAAATCCACTGAACTGATATGCCGCACCAACTGCTATGTCTTGAATATATAGAGATTGCAATAATTTTTTGGCAAAAATAACATGAACAAAGATGTGTTTAAGTGTCTATGGTTTGAAATGAACATGAAACTCATCCTATGGTTGAGCCTTTGAATGATGAGTGCACTCAGCAACTCACTAGAGATCACTAACATGCATGTGCAAGGGGTAAGCTGGGTATTTGTCAAATAATAGCTGAAACTTCACCTGAGAACTTTGAGCATGTTTCCACCATAACGATTGTGCGACACAACCAAAAACAGACATCTTACAAACAGTTTCTCCCTGGAGAGACATCAACTTGGGTCTGAAATTCACCTGCTGTGCCCCACTTGTGCAAACACGCTCAGAGTTCCACGACAGATAAAGCTGTTTGTATCTCTTGACAAAGACCAGCATATGCCCTTGCAGTAGGTACCATTGAATGGCCACAACTTGACTTGACAGTAACTTTCCTGGATGACCCATGCTGCTGACATACTAGGTGACAGTCATTGACGCCCTCTCTCCCTGAAGCACTCGGGTCTCACTGTGGAGAAATGGTGGGCCAGAATGTTTGCCCACGCTTGCAGTCAACTGCTGAGGCCTGATTCCAGTCGATCCAAAGTTCAAGCTTCAATCAACTGGCTGTTTTAACACATATTTCTTAGTACTGAACTCACATTTCACCCCATTGAGTTGACCAAAGGGCATACATTCGGACGTACCATGTCTTCATCTTTGAACCCCCACTGGAAGTTTGAGAACAACTGGAAATTCTCAATATGGCATGATCCCTTCATGGATGCGTACATTTCACTCAGAACACACATACAGAAATTTTTGGACCCGACAAAAAATTTTTCACAGAGGTTTTAAAAACAAAATTCATCAGAGCAGAAACTTCTATCTGTCTTCAGAAATTACAAGGTAATTCATTCACATTTGCCATCAGAAAGAAACTCGGATCCTGCATTGTGTGGCCTGGCATGCTTGAATGAAAAGCATTTATCACAATAAAGATAGAGAATGCCACATATAAGGATATTGTGTGAGAATGAGTGTGTGAGAGAGAGAAAGTGAGTTCTTAAGCATGCATGAGAGCCTGCATGTAAGCAAATGTGTCAGCGTGTGCGTGTATATGGGGGTGTACTGCACAGTACAGTGTGTAGTGGGCGTGATAGTGTGTGTATTTTCTGTGTGTGTGCCCTGTTCCTCTTCCAGCTCATCAGTGAGTAGCTGGACCCTCCAGTCTTACGAAGACATCAGTGTTTTTTCAAGAAGACAGCCATAGGAAAGTAGGCCATACTGAGATATTATCCAGCTTCATACAGTATCTGAAGTGAAAGTTTACTGTAATGTTCATATCAGAGCAAATTGCTCTCACTCGAGTGGTCATGACCGCCTCTAAAGAGATGAAAGATTGAAGAGTCACTCAGTGTGATGTAAAGGCAGGATGGACGATAGGAGAGGACTTATCTTCCTCATCAAGCCCAGGTTGTTTGAGGAGCAGTTAACTGCCAGTAAATTTTGTCCGAGCATATGATGATGAAGAGTCACATTAGAGTATCAGCTGGAAAATCTGGACTCTGTTTGGAATAAATTGTGGAATCTATCAGTAATTAAGTAGGTACAGTAATCAGACTAGAGTAATAGTAGCCGCAAAATCCTATCAACAATAGCAGTGTAAACACATTAATGAGACTTTGGGATGTCAGGAGCAGATAAACAGCCAACAGTAATAATGTCTGGCTTGAAATCGCCCTGTTTGTCAAACAGCTTACATTATCAGTTGGAGGATATTCGTCTGCAGTTTTAGCAAGTTTGAGAGCTTTTCAAGAAAAGTGTCAGGAATCAGTGCATCAGCGGTTTGATTGAATCACATCTATAACTCACCGCTCTGTCCTTCACTTCCTCTCAGTAAGGACGCTCTGCTTCTTGCGACAGCTTGTATTTGAAATGCTGTACACAGGGTGGACAAAATAACAGGAACACCTATACGGTGCAGTGCTGTGCAATAGCTCAGCAAAAGTTTTAAATGTTCCCTTAGCCCATAATGTCCTCCAGTCTGTTTACTTGTGACTTTGGCTCATCTTTGCTGATGCAGCTCTCCTCTGTGTGGGATACGCCATCACAATTTTTTTTTTTTAGACTTTTTAACAACTTAGTATGACTCACTTGGGATGAGTCATATTTGGGATTTGTGCAGCTGCCTGTGTACCCGCGATGCAGTCCCTTCAAAGTTAAAAGCCTGCTTCACGTTCCCATTATTTTGTCCACCGCCAGTAATATTCCAATTACAGGCAGCTACTCAAGTGGTTTAAAAAAATAATTAGAAGTAATAAAGGTTCAGTCACAATTTTATATGCAAAGAACTTCCAGAGGTTTCTGCATGGCTCTTGTATAAGACTGCAGTGTGTTGTAAGGTGTTCCTGTTTTTCTGTCCACCCCCTGTATATTGACTGTTTTTATCCTGTTGTTCCCTCTTTTTCTCCCTCTTATCTCTCTATCTCTCTCCACTCTTTGCACAATAACTTAGAGCTTTATTGAAATGGCATTTCTACAACATGCTATAGTCAAAGAGAAATTCCCAGATTTTAACATACCTGTAATGCTCAGGAAAAAAAAAAGGGAAAAAAAAAAAGAAAACAGCAAATGGTGTCACCCAAGAAATAGTGAAATCAAGTCAGGTTGCAACCGTGGTCATCGATGAACAGATTGCACTAGTAACACCGGGGTGAGCGGGGGTAAGTGGCAGGTAGGTGCTGTGACTAACCCGACTGCTGATGGCCGAGGTTTTGTGTTCAGCACAGCCGCCAACTCTGAACCAGCCTCTTACTCCTGCTTCTGCCGCCTGCCCCCCTTCTGTCTTTGCAGAAACAACAGGATGATGACGATGAAGAAGATGATGTCGAACCTGGACTGACTGGAGATGAGAAAGAGGAAGAGGTGAAGGAGAAAGAAAAGCTCGGGAAGCTGCAGTACTCCATTGATTATGACTTCCAGGAGAACAAGGCAAGGACTACTTGAGTAGCTTATTCAACATTTTCTTAGCAAAATTGACATCCTTTCAGTTTCCTTTGGCCTGTTTTTTCTTGACTGATTATCAAAATGTAAAACAGAAGGTACTTACTTCCTCCTTCCTACCTCTGCAGCTGACTGTGGGAATCCTGCAAGCAGCTGATCTCCTCTCCATGGACAGCGGCGGCACCTCTGACCCCTACGTCAAGGTCTTTGTCCTCCCTGACAAAAAGAAGAAGTTTGACACAAAGGTTCACAAGAAAACGCTCAATCCTGTCTTCAACGAGACCTTTACTTTCAAGGTAAGCCGAAACACCTTGTGGTCACCCTTATTACTTATTAAAACAACATGTACGTGAAGCTGTTTAATGGGTAGACAGGTCCTGTTAAAGGTGAAACGCTCCTCTTGTCTTTCTCTGTTTCCACGAGTGCTTAGCAGCTGCTTAGATTCTGATTTCTCCCTCACAAACACTTCTGGCCAGCAGTGATAAAAAGCAGCAGACACACTGAAGGAGAATGTGGTAGAGAATCAAATTAAAGGAGAGGGCCACCTCTGTTGCACCTTGCCTGCTGACACAGCTCTATAAAAACAATTCAAACTGCTTTTCCTTGTCAAAGTCAGGCTAGCCTTCTGCTGAGGCTGCATGTTATTAAGTGAGGCAATTTTGAGCTCCAGGCCAAAGTCATATCCCATTTTGCTGTTTAGTTCTGATCCAACTCGCACTCCAAGTCTACGCTTTGTTGAAAACCTCCTAAAAACATCAGTTTCTGTCCTTCAGATTCCATTCCAAGAGATGGGAGGAAAGACTCTGGTGATGTCCGTCTATGACTTTGATCGCTTCTCTAAACATGATGTCATCGGAGAGATCAAAATACCCATGAACACCCTTGACCTGGCGAAGCCAATTGAGGAGTGGCGAGACCTGGACAGCGCAGATCAGGAAGAGGTGAGAGTCATGTAGCCGAGTGTTGCATTACTTTTACCACGCTGCTGTCGACCTTCACTGAGATACATTGTAGAGATGTATGCTTTACAATTTTTAGCTCAATACCAATATCGATATTTGAGAATTCATTTGAGAATCCAACATCAATTTATTGGCAGATTTATGTTTTTTTTCCATAAAAACACAACATAAACAAATATTTTTAAGGAGGATCTATTAAAAGGGCAACAATGTATGAGATGACAATGTGAAATCAGTGTGAAAGGGGTCGCTGGTAGTGATGAACCTACAGAGAATTATCAGCCGAGTCTGCAGCTCCCCTCAGCTTTATGGACCTTTATAGTGAGTTTCAACTCATTGTTTAGCTGTATGACCACAACTTTACAGTTTTGGTTTGCTCTAACCGCTCTCAGAGCATTGCTTTCTGCTGCAGCGGGCAGCTCTGAATACCCACTGTGCACTACCTGCTCGTCTCCAAACAGCAGGCAGGCAGAGTTAGAGACTAGCTGGTGAACTCAGTGGAACATTTAGCACCTATAAAGTCTTATTTCACTCAGGAGTTGGAGCCCAAAAACAGCTAAAAGAGAGTGAATATTGGACTTACATTCATCAGGTTGCCAGAAACACAACTCTAAGTGAATGATAAAGTTGCCATGTGAGCCTCTTGAGGCAAATTCTGATTCATGATATTGAGCTATATAAATAAAATTGACTTTACATGATGACATAACAAACCATACAACAAACTATATAGTGATTACACTACATTGCCTTCAGCACATCTTTGACATTGTTCTGCGGTTACATGCAGACATGTATATTGATGCTGTTTTATCTGTGATAAAATAATATCAGCTGGTGTTATCGGTCAGGGCAGTTTATCTGTCAGGCTCAATATGTTTACTGCAGCACCTCTGCTGCAAAAGTCTATTTCTCTTTACAAACTGTAATCATAAAGTAACCTGTAAAATAGCATTTAAACATACTGAAATACAATTAATCAGACTCTCAGCAGAAACAGTTTTTTCCATATAGAGCAGCCCAACCAGCTTACTCAGCTGATGACATGGCACAAAAATAAGCACGAGCACAAGGCGGCGACTTTGTCTGTTGACCAATGAGCTTCAGAGGACCGAAGGACACAGTTTTTGTTTTTTTTAACCAACTGCACTGCTTCCTCTGTAGCCATGCAGCCTGTAAAGTGGCATTTTCCTCATTATGCTGCACCAACATGAGAAAAACTGATTTTATTCGTTGAAACATCCCCAGAGCCATCTAAAAAGAAATACTCACTTTGCAAGTGCTTGCAGTCTGAGATATTTTCTTAACATTGAAAAGACCAACTAGATGTACTTAAGAATAGTAGTAATTCCTCCTGATGTGACAAAAGTAATGGCAACAGGAATTATTGGTACTGACGGTGTATACTTAAATGTTCCAAAGGGACAGTTTATGTGATGTACTGTACATGAGAGAAAAGATGCAAGTCCTGCATCAGACCTCCCTTAATTTTTTCTCTCTGGCCGTTTTCCTCACAGCCGGAGAAGCTGGGTGACATTTGCATCTCTCTGCGTTACGTCCCCACTGCTGGCAAGCTTACCATCTGTATTCTGGAGGCCAAGAACCTGAAGAAAATGGACGTGGGTGGACTGTCAGGTATATTCACAGAAATGTGCATCAGATATTGAATTTTAATATCACGTTATCACACTTGACATATTTCAGTGCTCACAGTTTGACTGAAATAGGCACTTTGGTCAGCTTGATGTGAAATTTGGATGCTTACAGTGGGACTGCAGCGTATGGAGGATCCTGCCTGTGAGCACAGCCATTAGGTCGGCCCTGCTCTGCTCACGTGCTGACGCTGCAGTACTTACCATGCACCAGCTCTCACTCCCTCTGGCTTCAGCAGTGGCCCCATCTGTTGGTGCATCACAGCACTGCAACCCAAACATGCATTTTTTTTTATCAGATTTTTCATGTTTGCCTTCTTTGCTTTATCAGATCCCTACGTGAAAATTAACTTGCTGCAGAATGGAAAGAGGCTGAAGAAGAAGAAGACGACAGTGAAGAAGAACACTTTGAATCCGTACTACAATGAGTCCTTCAGCTTTGAGATTCCTCTTGAGCAAATGCAGGTAAGGACATGGAGTCAATTAAAGTCCTTCAAGATCTAACAGGAGTGGAACGAGTACTATGGTATAATACAGAAATAAAAGGGCAGTTCGAAAGAAAGTGCAACTGTTAAAAAGCACTGTATCCAATTAAAGACATTCATTACTAATTATTGTTAAAAGGCAAATGTTTAACTCGTTTAAATCAATATATATTGTATACTATAATATGCTCCACCAAGCAATCAATCAGCAGACAGAGAAACATCCATTAATTGTTTGGAAGCAATTGCATTGACATAAAAGACAAATAATAACTGTACACTGCTGTCAATTTTTCTTTTATTTTATGCGAACATATAAGGTTGGGAACCCACCTGTATATATGAGCAATTTGGGATGGATTGTCACTTCATCATCCTCAAAGTAGATAATTGACAAAATACATGCGAGGACATTATGTCCAGTCTTCAACTCTTGAAAGAAAGCGTTTAGATTCTACATCTTACATATTAAAAGTCAAATTCATAAGCAAAAAAAAAAGCATGTTTGCTCAGTTAAATACGTTTAGCAGTTTTGCTGCTGTATACAGCCTTGTTTGTTCTGGTATAACCAGAAATTTATGGTGGCTCACGTTAACTTTAGAAATATATCGCTGTCTAACTAATGTCATTGAGAAAAGTCATGAGTGCTATTTGCTATATGCAGTGATATTTGCTTGGAAGCGCCTCCGAATCAAGATGTTTAACTCAAATATAATATATTATTCTATTTCCAAATCTTCAGACATTTTTCCAAATATGTGTCTTTTTTTCATTGAACCTAAGCCCATCGCTGAGGCTAAAATATGGCCAGACAGATCATTAGCAGCTGCCACCCTAATGCCACCCCAGGAGATCCGCCCCTGCACTTAGCTTAGCTTAGCATGAAGTCTTGAAGTCTTGCCATCAATGTGAGTTTGCCAGGCAACCAGCAGAGACTCCAGGAAGTCACTGCTACTGGCCAACAAATAATTAGCACATACGTAAACTCCTATTAATCATAACCTGTCGTTTTTACACTTATTTTTTTGTCCAGATTAAACAATCAAGATATGTTGTGTTGATTAGTGAGCTTTAAATGTGCTGAATAACTGGCTGCTGTCTGTAGCCTTATATTTACTGCACAGACATTAGAGTGGTATTGATCTTCTCATTTAATTATAGCTGTAATCCTATAATTGAAACTTATGGCTACTGTTCATGGACATACATACAGTAAATACAAACAAGACATACTGTTATTTTCTTTGAAGAGTTCTGTAATATGTTTATTGATACAAGTTAAATTGGCTTCAATCATGGAATAAACAAAAATGGAAGTAAGCGTTCTACGTACTTTACAATAAGAAACATTAACAAATCAAATCTTAAATGTTTAGGAAAATAGAAGGAAAACAGGACACTGAAGATTTCTGGTTTACACACAGATGGTAGCAAGTCCTAGTCCCCCACTACCCACACAAAAACCCTGAGAGCGCAAACACTAGCCACTACAATGGGAACATTGCCGCCCAAACACTGAGCATTAAGCACCATCAACTGCAAAACCTCCCCTTATTTACATCATCATGGCAGTGTGAACCTTGTTGTGATGCTTTCTCTCCATTCTCCCAGAAAATCCAAGCTGTGATCACAGTGCTGGATTATGACAAGATTGGCAAGAACGATGCCATTGGGAAGATCTTGGTGGGAAGCAAGGCCACAGGGGCCGGGCTGAAACACTGGTCCGACATGCTGGCCAACCCCCGTCGCCCTATCGCCCAGTGGCATCCACTGCAGCCGGAGGAGGAGGTGGATGCCGCCGTTGCAGCCCTAAATGCCAAGAAGTAAACCCCCACCAGAAACACATCGTCCCCACATCGTCCCCACATCGTCCCCACCTCTACCCACCGCCCCATGCATTTCACATCATTCCCCCAGGTCCCACATATCAGTGTATATTCCAAAAGAGCACCCTAACTGTACATCTGCTCCCTCCACCTCCCTCCTCTCCCGCCGCCACCTTTCAAAAGATCCATAGATACCATTCGACATGATGGGAAATATAGTTTAAAAAAAGCATCATGTTATATGAATTCATGTCATTGAAAAAAGAAGACAAGTTGCAGGATGGACAGATACTCCGTTGATTTCCTTTAGATCTATTTTTGTATTGGGGTTGTGGTTCCATAAATAAGAATACAGAGTAGACTTTGAAGAACAGTAAGAGTGTGCTATATGGGAATCTGGTGATAGAGGGGATAAAACATACATTCACTCATATTGTACTTCTCACCCCTTCCCTTTAGTGACACAGTTTGCTTAGAATAGTGCTTAATAATAAAATGCTTTATACTGCCATATGATAGAGAAATAACACAAGCAGGTCCATTCCTTAGGTGTATGTATTGTGCACCATGTTCCACACCTGCCAGTTATCATACTAGATGATTCTGTTAGTTTGAAGTACATTCCTAGAGTTGGGTAGCAAGTAGGGATAGGCACATCTCCAGTTACCCACAAACACACTGCCTTTTTGATTAGTTAACCTTCCGCCCATCGTCTCAGGAAAACTGAGAGGAAACTGAAACTCCATGCCTTTTTTTCTAAACGGGTTGTTATTATTCAGATACTCCACTCGATGAGAAAGAAAAGTCGTATTCAAAAGCTTGACCGCTTGGTTTTTTTTTTTGTCGGTGACGTAAGGCTCACGACTTGTGTTAGTTTATCCATGAAATGGTATGTCAGGGAACAGGGAGTGACGGATTTTCAGTAAGGGGGGGAAAAAAAAGGATATTTGTGTATTTTTTTTGACTGTGCAAAAAGGCTGTCATCTGAACAACAAAAAGAAAGCGAGGAAATATCTGAGCAGGTACAACAGAGACTGATTCCAACCACCAATGACATGATATTTACAAGGTGTCGATTACTGCCTGCAGTCTACCACCTCCCCTCCCAACGCCTCTGATTCTGTATCTCACTTGTTCAGTGCTACTGCCATTAGTCATGGACTTGACACAAGGGTTTTACTTCAAAGGAATCCCTATAACCGTCTTACAGTCATAAAGGAGACAAGCCTTCAAAGTAACAAAATAAGCAATTTTCAACTTACCAGGGACGCCTTCCAGTTAGCGGTGTTGTTCTCTTCATTTCTTTCTTTCTGCTTATTTTTTTTCTTATCTTTATTCCCTTTTATTTATCCAGTTGTATTTTATTTAACTTCAAAAACGCTTTTTATTCCTCAAGCACTTTAAATTCAGATGTTACGTTCAAGTACCCGCCGAAACCAGAGCTTTAATTATGTTACGTTAGGAATAACTGCTGGCTTTAAAAAAAAGAGAGCAAGGGAGAGCATTGTGTCAGCAGTTTTTTTAATCTATTTTTTTTTTACTGTTGCTTTGTTTCCACTCAGCTTTTTGTGTGTTTTGATTGTTTGAATATTACGTTTCTCACTCGATTGCAAGGATACGGTCTGGAAGAAGGCACTGATCCGTGTGTATTTTATACACAGCTTACCAAACTGTTGAATTTAATTGCACTACTGGGTATTATTCTGTTCTGTGGTAATTTGACACTGTTGTTTGATCTGTGGTTATTTTTTTTTTTTTTTATTGATAAAATGTTGTGAGATTGAACTTTTCTGTGGCACATGTGGCATGCCAGACAGGTCTCCTCAGACAAATGGACATATAAAGAGACACGTTTCAGTCTAATGCTGCTCCCTGGCTCCTTCACAGAATTAAATTGGTTCAGTATTTGTAAATTGATATTCTGTTGAAGAGAAATTTTGAGGATGAACTTTGTCTTATGACAAAATCCAACCTTGTTTGACCAAAACTCATCAGCCCTGAAGAAACTGGTCAAAGCTTAATTGTTAATTAAAATGATATGCATCAGGTGCTTTGGCCACAGTATACCTGCTTGCAGGTGTAGTAATTAACTAAAGTCAGTGCTGTCTGTGAGCACCAACAGCAAAAAGTACCCATTGACTGTATGCAAAGTCAATGTAAATCAAATGTAGACAGTACCGCAACTTTTTTTGTTTGTTGTTTTTTGGAATTTAATGAATGTTGGCTCTTGTATCTTTCTCTGTTGGAAATTGTACCTCCTTATTTTTTATAACCGACATAGACCATGTTCAGATTTCTGTTTCTCATCTCACATAATCTTTTTCTTCCGTTGATGAAGCAGCACTAAAGAAAAGGCAACATGGAAGCAATCAAGCAACCCATTGGTGTGTAGTTTTGCCTATATACATAGTTCATACACGTTGATACTGCATGTTTATACAAAATACTGTACATAAGAGCATGTTTTAGAGACAAAGCAAAAATATCTCGTGTACGTAAATGGGTGTCATTTGTCATTTTAATAACACGACGAAGGGAAAAAAAAGATGCACTGTATATTTTCTAAATGAAACAAATGTGTATTTATTTTCCATGAGGGTCATTGGAGAGAATGTCATACAAATATTAGAGTACTATTACTAATAAGAACCTTTCCACGCCTGAACTTCTTAAGCAAGTGTGTTGTCCAGTACTGTGTGTGAGTTCATGTAGGATGAAAATGTAGCCGCATGCTTGCTATCTAATTCCTTGTGATCCAAATTTTTATTTGAAGCCATTTCATCTGCCATACGTTTCCGTTTCAGCACTTATCTGAAGGCCAATGTTTGACTTGTTTCTGAATTTTATTGCTACTGCCTTTTTAAAAAACAAGATATGTTTTAAATTTTTAATGTTTGGGACGAGGGGAGGGGGTCTCCAAGTCTATAAGATGACTGTTTTCTAGATCAGATTTGAAACAGATTTGGCACGGTGTTATTCTGAAATAATTCATTAGAAGAAGACTGAATAATTGTGATCTGTAGGTGGATTGTAGGAGTCGTTATTTGTGCCAGTACTGACCCAGAACGAAGTCTGTTGGATCATATCTTTGTATGAAATTCATTTCCAGGGGCCAAAAGATGAATAATCCCATTCCACTGAACACAAATGACTTGGAATCCCTTCTTCTCTCTTTCTTTATTTGGAAGTTTTTATTTTTCACTTCTACTTAAATGACCTGAAACCCTTCACGGCTGTGTCTCTTTTACTGTGTTTATTATACAATACGTGTACGTGTATACAAGATAAATGAATAAGATAAAACTAAAGCCATAAAACTCAAGCACTAACTCTTTAGAGCTCAGCTGAGTAGCTAGAGTTTATTTATGAAGAAAAAAAAAATCAGATATGTCTTCATTTTCCTCGGCCAGTGTTTCTCTTTTACATTCCGTTCAGAGGTCTTTGTTCATCAAGAGGGCAAAATCCATTTTACTGTATATGTGAGCATTGAGAACAGTTGTGAGTTTAGTAGAGTGAGTGTGTCTTTTTCTACTTTCAGAGCTGTTGATGTCCTTGTTTCATAGAGGTAGCTGATTTTACAGTATTGTGATTAGTAATGTATATGCCTTGTTTTGATAGTATAAATAATAGGTATAATATCACAATAGGTTCTCAATAATACTGCTAAAATTATATACATATATATATATACAAGAGTGTGTTCTATTCTTGGGCTGAGTGCAATTTATGAACCAAACTGGGTCACTCTTCAAGTTTCTCTTCTTCCAGTTTAGCAGCAGAATGTACCAGTGACTACATGTACAATCAATAACACACTGCTGGTGACGGTTTTTGTTGGTTCGTTCAGCATAATGCTCAAGCAACAAAACAATGTAATGTCAGAGATCCTACAATATTAAAAGCAAAAAGAGAGAAACGTAATGCAGTGGCACCCAAGTTTTAGGCCTGAATCCCTCCCATAGGACTATGCATAGAGTTATGATTTTCACAAATACATGGCGACAAAGTATATGAAATATAGAAATAGGTTATTGTGTCATGCACATGATATGAAGTTAAAGATGTAGGTCCAAGTTTTGGCAAGTATGCTTATTTGCTTTGAAATGAGAAGATCGATACCGCTTTCATATCTGTGCACTGCCTATGAAGCTGGGTGATGGTTAGTGTGACTTAGTGTGAAGATGGAAACAGGTGGAGACTTCCAGCACCTATAAAGCTCGAACCAGTCTCAGCTGGTTGTCTGTCAACTTCAGGGTGACAAAAAGGCTCCAGGACAAGAAACAGTCCCACGTTTGTCAAACAGCAGCTTTTAGCTTGCGTGTGGATTAAACAAATGAGATTAGTGTTTGTGAGCTTTAGAGGTACTGGTTAATAATCGTCTCCTGACTCCAGGTTCACACTTAAAGGACAGATAAGAGTGGTATCGAGCTCGTCATCTAACTCTTGGCAAGAAGGCAAATATGCGTAGTTGCCCAAATGTTGAATTATTCCTTTAAGTTTACTTCAGCCGCTGAATTTTCTCTGAAGCAAACCTTAAACTGCCATCTATCTACCCAACAATGTGCTGCGTGTGACGCCGCACATTATCTAATGCAATATTCTATTTACTCACTGTCCCATTAATGCTACTGACTGTGACCAAATGATGCACTGAGAAGAATTCAAACACAAGATTTCAGTGCGTTTCAGAAATACTGCCACTACCTGATTACAGTTGCCTGCGCTCGTCAACGCTGTTTGAGTCGACAAAGCCAAAATAACAGTTCACGCAGAGGCAAACAGAACACATCAGACGACGGGGCAAATGTGATTACAGGTACATTTATAGCACATTTTAGAGATTCATTTATTCATTTACCTTTTACAGCTTGGGTCACCACAGTCACACGGCCACCTAAGTTCTATGGGGGACAGAAACTGGGAGCTGTGTGTGCTTGTGTATGTGGGATATATAGATGAAGTGTAGGCCCTTTAGCACACGTGGTGCAAAAACACAGCACTAGAATATACAGTATAACTACAATATACAGTACAGGTCTGCATGCACGGGACACATTACTCATTCTTAAATGTACATCTTTGTGTGTATGACCGTAATACTCAAACAATCTATTTTAAATATAAAGGGGTCATTCTGTTCTGTTGATAGCTGAGTAGATGTACGATACCTTATGCACAACTGCATCTGAAACAATGTGCCGTTTCGGCTGTGCAGAGACAGTTTTAGAGCAGCGTTCACACAACCAGTGGAAGGCTTTTTTTTTTTTTTTTTTGTGAACAAACGTTGGGATTTAAAAAGGGAAACCATCCAAAGTTCAATAGATCATTTATCACCTTGTCAAAATGTGTTGAGAAGCCTCTCAGCGGGTAAAGGCACCACTTTGAAACATGTTGTCTTGTCTCCTCTATTACTCGCTGTAGTTCTTCTTTGTATTCTTGTGCATATGTGTAATCACTCCTTCTGTCGTTTTTTTTTTTTTTTTCGTGATGTGTACTTCTAATGTAGAATGTAGGACTGTGTTTGAATCAATGCCAGAATCACATTTGCTTTTTTTTTTGTTTGTGTCTTTGTCCTGTTAATGTGTAACCAGCTGTCAGTATCATTAAGCTGAACAGGAAGCGGGCTCGTTGATTTCTCCTCTGAACCTGCTTTTGCTGAGCGTAAAGAATGCCGGCCTTCATGTTTACAACATGGACATACTGTATACTGCCAAACATGCAGGACCGTACCAAACTCCCCTCTTGAGCGCTTAGTCCTCCACCTGTCATCCCTGATGCAACTGTACTCTCAAGACTCATTTCTTTTTCCTTTTACACCTCTTTCTCTTCTTCATCATCTTTTAAAGCGTCGGAGGACAGTCAGGTTGCGTCCTCTAGCTGTGTTTCTTCGTGTCTAGTGTCGTGGTGCGCGTGTTCATGTCAGTACTTGTGCCTACTGTGGATCGCATGCTTTAGCCCTTGACTGGACACAAACGTTGCTCACAAACTCCTCTTGACCCTTATGTGGACAAACGTTGGGGATCCTTATAAAGTTATCAAGGGAACCAAATAACTTATTACAAAATTTATCATATGTGTTACCAGTTCTGTAAAAAAACAAATAGGAAATAAAGGCCTTTTAATTACCATGACTTGTTTGTGTTCATTACTCAGTGTGTTCAGCTCAGCCGGATCCTAATAATCTCCCTGCCTCTGATGCATAATTTATTAACATCACGCAGAGAAACATTTTCATTGCTTTACAGTTTATTAAGCAAAGTGAGTAAACCGATGTGTGTATATTAAGCTATCATAAACACATTTCAAACCTTTCGGTACAATATACTGCATAGTTCAGAGTAGTTCAAAACATCTACACCATGTGTAGAAATATGCTGACTTATACTGTATCTTATTTGCACTTTTGAGTAAATCAATTTACTGGATGTGACCAAAGAAAAGTGTTACAACACGCCGCCCTGGTTGGACTCCAAAACCATCACATTGTTAAAAGAATACATCAAACACCGGGGACTTTGATCACCCGCAGAGTGAAGAGAAGACAGATACCAAAATCATTCATGTCTGCGGGACACCATTTATCACCTGTCAAACTGAAGGGATTTTAATGCAAATGTGAAGCCAAGTCTGGCAGTTTCATACATTAAATATGATAAATAACACTATTTTGAACAAGGGATGACTTTATCTGCTCTTTATGGAATACAGTGAAGGTGAAGGCATTACAAGACAGAAGCCTCTTTCATGGTTTTATTTCTCATATTAAGTAGACTAATTAGATAACATTTCTAATTTCAAATGTGTGGGCGTCAAATATTGAGGATAATTTTCAGTGTAATGCACCATAATGCAGTAGCACCAGTAAATATGGACTCCAAAACGAGCACAACAAAAGGGCTGTAATATTGGATTGCATTAGGTGTGATCCTCATAAACTGGCAACTCAGAGCACTCAAGTAATAATAAATTCAAGTTAATTTATTGTGACAATATTATATGTGCAGCACAATTAAGTCAAAGTGTTTGTAATCCACTCCACATATGATGAAAAGTATTCCTCCAAACTTTGGATTGTGTTTGATGTTTCAGATCAATATTGTGGAGACTAAAATGTCGGCTGTGATTTTACAACACATTTACTGGTGGATGATTTTGGCATTTGCATTTTCATCACCGAACAGAAAGACGGCCAAAAACAATCGGTGTATTCCTTTAAAAGAAATCTGAGTAGTCAAAGTATAAAGATTAAAACTAAGAAATGCATAAATAAATAAATATACCTCTATTACAAAACATAACATAGGACACTTTCTTTCACACACACTCGGACTGTCTCCTCTGCGGGGCCGTTCTGCTGTTTTGAAGCTGAGCCACTGGATTAAAAAAAAAAAAAATCCTCTATGAAGGACAAGAAAAAACAGAAAGGAAGAGTCACACAAAAGAACTGATGAACACAATCTGGCAAACACTAAATTGTGTTATGTGCTGCTAGTGATCAAAGATCCGCACTGTCGACTCGGTACAAAGTGCATATACCCAGTACTCTGCCTTGCAGGGCGAACATACAGTCGTCATTAAATAAGTACAGTGGGGACATTATCATATCTTAGGTAAGCAAAAAATCTTTTTCGTTATTTTCGAAATGATAGAGATTTGACTGAAATACCACAAAACATGTAACAACCAGTTGGAAATGGTTTACAGATTTTCTGTGTAATGCAGTGTATGTGAATGTATCTCAGGGCCCTTATACTTGGACCATAGAAAACTGTCAAGCAACATCAGTGTTGTTTCTACGATGTCACTGATATGTTTCTAAAGGGTTTTTTTTCTAAAGGGGTCCTTTCTGGGTCAAGTGTTCACAGAAGTATGGAGCCATAAAATTCAAATTTAAGAGGTGCTGAGGGGGGAGAGGAGGCACAGCTGAGAGATAAACCTGAGGAAGTTGTCAAGGCAAATATAATCCAAATCATGCATCTTTTTAAGCCTTTATATTAATATCAGAGAGTACAAATTTTAAATTATTATATAAAAATGTATGAGACAAGCTGGAGATTTTCTCCTTCATTTCAATACACTCTCAGTCTGGAGCAAACAGCCAGTTGCCATTAGAAAAGCTCCATCTTACAGCTGTGCTGGCTTCAGTGGTTGTTGCTCCCTAGACGCAATGTTTCATATTAAAATCTAGTTTTGCTTCTTGATCCACAGCGCCGAGCTCCTCGTTTTAGCTGTGTGGTCACCTACACTGATTAAAACTATAAAGATTATTTAAGTGTATTTGCCAGCTTGATATGGGGGGAAATGACACAATGTAATTAAGACAACATTAAAATACTTTTCTGCAGTGCACAATGTAGCAACAAACGTATGTCTCAACGTGATGTGTGGGTATTATATCAAAAAACTTCATGCAAACCCCTGGATTTGTCTGAACTGGGTGTTAAAATGTTATTCAAACAGTACAACTGGTCCCTATTTGGTTACTGTGAAATACTGTGTTTTACAAAATAACTAATCAAGTAGAAACAATTGTTGTAACTGCATCGTCGCACAGAGTGAAATTTGACTTCTTAAAACTTCTCTTTGGATCTTCACAAGTCCCAACAGGAATTTATTTCTGCGAAACAGCCCATCAGCATAACTCATAGAGGAGCCACAACTTGGGACGTCATGGATAATTAATCTGCCATATCAGGGTTGGAGCGTCCACAGGCACAGAACAAGAGCTTCAGACATCTTTTCATTTGGACAGTTTGCTGATGACTCGAATGAGAGCCCCGTTCTCATCCTTTAGCCTCTGGTTGTCTGACTTGAGCTCTGTTAAGATCTGGGACAGCAGGAGGGGGAAAAAAAGAATATTAGAATTAAATGTATTGAAATGATATCATGATCACAATTAAACACTCTTAAATATATGTTAAATGGTTTGAGGATGCTGTGGGGTTTTTGATTTAAAGCTGCAGGTGGTACAATGACACAATTTACCAGGACTGTCCACTATGATGATAAAATATCTTCCATCACCATGAACAACAAGCAGACTAAAAGTTGATTTTCAGTAAAGTCTGAGGCTAAGTTATGAGGACATGCTTTATAGTACTTGATCATGCACGTGAGGAGTGACTTTGACAATATGTTCTGCATGTGAAAAGGGAAAGAGAATGTAGTGAAAGTCAAAGAGAGAGAAACTGAGAGAGGGTCAATTTCCCAAATCTAGGTCATGTCTCTCATGAGAAGCAATGACTAAAAATAACCACCCTCTTTGCCAAAGTATTTCCCCTCTACTTGAGACAAACAATAACCCTCTGCTCTGGCTGTGGCATATTACTGAAAACTGGTGAATGAGCAAAGCACTTGGCATCAGTATGTTCATAACCTGTGGCGAATCACCTGTTTCAAGTCCTGTTTCTATTTTGTTTACTCTGTTACGCTCCACAGAAAAATGAATAATAATCTTACATTCCAGTGAACAAATCCCTTTATTTATTTAATTAATAAAAAAAATAGTTTACCATTTTGGGAAATATGCTTACTCACTTTCTCGCAGAGATTTGGATAAGAAGACTGATGCAACTCTAATATCTAAACATGAAGCTACAACCAGCAGCTGGTTATCTTAGCTTAGCACAAGGACTGGAAACAGGGGGAGATAGCGAGCATGGCTATGTACATGGGTAATGAAATCTGTCTACCAGCACCTGTGAAGTTCACAAATGAACACAGTATATTCTTTGTGTCATTCATGCAAAAACCAAAGTGTTTTGAGGGATTTTGAGGGACACCTCCTGGAGTCTTGTGAGGTTGCTAAAAGAGAATACAACATGTTAATCAGTGAGCTACAGAGGTGCTGGTGGGCAGATTTTTTTTTATCTTTGGACAGAGCCAGATTAGCTGTTTCTGTCTTTTTCCAGTTCCTTTCTGCTAATCTTACTGTTTCCTTCTTCATATTTAAAGTGCAGATATGAATCGATCTCCTCATCTCACTCTCTGCAAAGAGGCAAATAATTCAATAATGTCTAACTATATCTTCAAAGTAACATATTCATCTGTTTTTGTCTCTGCCGGGGTTCATGAACCACGAAACAAAATCTGTCACACATCAGGACTGATTCATTCTGAAGGCTAATGATCTCAGAGGTTTCATTTCATTTGGAAGACTGTCTCTTTCCTTGGCAAACAAATTTGCATTGATTACACAGCACATTACACAGAACCCTTGTATATATGAGGCTGTTCCACGATCAATGATTTCTACAAACACGTTTATTCTTTATGCTGCAGACTGCTACTTAAAGTCTTTAATTAAAATGACAGCCAAAGAAAAAACAACAGATCCTAATGCAGTGTTCATGTCATGTGATGCCCCATGCAACATGAATGTAGCTAAAAATACACTTCAAAGGAGGCTGATGAGAAATGTTTTCAGGGGAGGGGTCAGCACGATTGCCCTCTGATGGCCATAAAGGAGACTGGGTTAAAAGAGTGCAGAGGGAGATGCATTGCGGTGTCGGGGGAGTGAGCATCGGGGGGGTGCAGGACCTGCCTGAGAGGAACACAGCAGAGGACGAGGGGGCTGCAGAGGCACCAGGAGGAGAGAGGAGTGCAGAAGTTATGTGGCTGAGAAGGGGGGAGGAGGGGGAGAGAGGAAGACAGATGATGTCAGAGGATCAGAGGTCCTCTGTCTCCGGCATGGAGGCCGTCTCAGAGAGGCGGGCGAGGACACGCAGCATGGCTCTATTCTCAGCCAGGAGACACTCGTTCACCCTCCGCAAGCTCTGGACCTGAGCCAGAGCAGGGAAAGCCTGCACAGAGGAGGAGAGAGATACAGAGAGGGGCAGACAGAGAAAGCATGCAGGGAGGCAGGCCGTGTGCAAAGAGAAAGACTCATACAGAGACTGTATACACTCATACAGACATGCACCCACACACCCACACAGACAGGGGGGAAAACAACAACAGATCTGAGGGACTCATGGGCAAAACTTATATAAACGAATATTTACACAACAGGGAGATTTTTGAGAGGAGATAGCAAAAGCTGCAAGAAGCAAAGGAAATTGTGAAACCAGGTCTCCTTCACTATGTGCTCATCAAACTGTACGGTGAGTGGTGAGGTGCTGAAGTGTTATTATATGCATAGCTTTGCAAAGGAGAGGGAATTAAAATTCATGAAAATTCACATAAGCCAAAACTCTACTATTTCACACTTTGCACAAGAGCTTAGGCGATTCTGAGTCGAAGGAAAAGAAATGATTCATTTCCCCTTCTTCTTGGCCTGGCTTTTTGAGGTAAACCTCAATGTGGTTTGACAGAAACGTCTGTGGTTTGACGCGATTCCTGAGGGTAAACCACAGAACACACACACACACACACGCATGCACGCACACACACACAGGGGACTTGTAGTGTTTGAGGCTATCCAAACACAAGTTTGTAGACGTGAATAAGGCCAAGGCTGAGGTTTGAGGAGGGCATCCAGCTGCTTCTTACAATACCATAACACATTTATTAAAGCTATTTGAAGCAAGCCTGTGTTTGGGACTTAACTGTTCATGCATATAATGTTCTCTTGGTATTAGAATAAAACAGTTCAGTTTCTGGAGAGGTGCCCTTGGCAAGAGGGAAGAGACGGACAGAGTGAGGCGAGAATGCATAATGACTAGTGTCCTTTATTACATTCTCTTCATATTGAGCTCTTTGATATTAAATTAGATCTGACCACACTCTCAAGTCCTGCAGATAATTCGACACAGTTGCTATTAATTAAGTTTCAGAGGCTGTTGAGAATAGTTAAGCTTTTCTGTAAGAAATATAAGACCCTGCAAAGTAATCTGACACTAAGACATCGAAATTATTTAAAAAGGCAAAACAAGGACACACAGTGTTATTGATGTGAAACACCTGAAACCAGAACCGGTCAGCTACAGAGCTGCAGTGCCAGCAGGTTCAGACCTGAGGATGTAGTCTCAGTCCAACCTCGAACTGGAGGTGAAACCAGGTTCATTTGCACCATCTCCAGGCAAAGAGTGTAATAGATTTTACAATTCTGACGCACTTGCGGAGCGTCACAACTGCAGATTTTATTCTAGCCATACGCACAAAACAGCAGCAGCAGTTGTAACACTTGCAGTGGTGTAAGTGTTAAAATTACAGCAGCTGTTTGTTTGCCTGTAGAAGACAACATTAACATTTCTGTAACTGGAGATCGGAAGAGTTGCTGCTATCTTTCCTTTCCAGTAGGAGGCATAGGTTGGCACTGATCTGACAATGACTGAACAGTTTCCCCTTGTGGAGAATCTGAAACTTACTCAACATGAACATGTGACTTTGTGAGTGAGTGACAAGACTGTGTGCCTGTGCCCCTGAAGCATTTACAGTCTAAAGTGTCCACTCGTGTAAACATGCCCGAGTCTTTGACAGAACAGAATCACGTGAGGTGACAGGCAGGTGTCAATCACTCCTCGGTGTCACGAGGACCACTCACCATCCCCCCTCCCCTGAGACAGCCTGCTCTCAGGGCTGGTACCCACAGCGGAACCGCAGTGGGGCGTCCTGCTGAGGGAACCACGACAGCATGGGGGTCAAACAACTGCTCCTGGCATGTTTCCTATTTATGACGTACCTGTCCATTGATTGTTTGAATTGGTGATGTGCAGATTGCCAGGTGACCAGGTGGGTCTGGCCATGAAAAATCAACGTTCTGATTAATGCTGGATTGGATGCGATGTTTAAATCTCTGACAGGATGGGTCAGGAGCTAATGTTAATTAATGTTCTTTGTTCTTCTACACATCCAAAAGGTCAAAGAAGTCAATTCACGTTTCCATCCACTACCATTGCTCAATTATTAGGAGTTGACAGATTGACAGAGGAGTTGTCAAGATGAAAGGCTGGTGGTGCTAGGTTTTCAGTTGGGTGCCATTAAACCATTGCAGAAGAAGAGGGCGCAGCAAGATGACATGTCAGTCAAACCTCAAACGGGTTTCATATTTATATTTATTTCATTCATTAAATTGAGGAAGATTAAAGCCTCTTCATCACTCCACCAAAATCTGATGTATTTGTCTGCCTCTATTGTTCATCTCTTCGGTGGATCGGAGGTTTCAGTCACATGCTTCATGTACGTCATAATTTATTAGCTAGGTCTTTTTCCTTGAATTTGCTTTTTTGCAATATTTCAAGATATTTCAAATTTTCTGTGCGTCCACTCAAATTGCTAATCCACATAAAAAAGGCGGACGGAGATCCACCTAATGTCGCTTTAATTCGCCACAACAATCAAATTATAAATGATTATATAATCAAAGTGCTTACACAAACGGCACACGTACAGTGCAGACCACGTCTACTCAGGTCTGAAATCTCTCTGCTGCTCTGCCCTGTGTTTCTTTGTGAGGCAGAATACACAGTGCAGTGGAGGAATGTCTCACAAAAGCAGGTCTTTTGCTCTTGGACGGGGTTTGGTATTCAGCTGGAACTAGGTCACAATGTTCACCCCAACAGTGGGATAAGTGGAGCAGGGGAGCAGCAGCACAGGCTCCTCCTCAGCCTGGCAGGAAGTGGCCCAGCACAACACTGTGGGTAATGAGCCTGAAGCATTAACCTTCCCTCTCCTTGACTTTAAAAGCCACCTGGCTAACCACAACCCTGGAGTGTGCTATATGTGTGTGGTTTGCTCTGTAAAAACACTTTAGGCGTGCTTGATTTAGCATGGGTGAGAGAGGCTTGGCTGGAGGTGTGTACCTTCACGTACTGTTAGTGTTATTATAGTGTTGGGGAAAAAATATCACTGAGATCAATGACGCACAACTTGTATCACAGACAAAATACGGCATTTAAGCCCAGGGTGAGTCTGCACAATCCATTTTCACATGCACTGACCTTTAACTCCTCCTCCATGTTTGACACTCTTTTCTCAAGAGCTTGCTTTTCCTGTAAATAAAGAAGAAACAACTGAGCCAGTGGTCTATATTCCACACTAGACAGGGAAATTAGTGGAGACCAAGAAAAGATATGTTCATCCATCTTGATAGTGCAGAAGATCAAATGAAATATTAAAATGCCAAAAAGCTGCCAAGACACTTACCCTTTTCTCTGAATCAAGCACTGTAGATCTCTCTGATATTCTGTCGTGCCTCTGGAAGTTAGAATGGTGGTGTTATTGTGAAGCATTGGGAATCATATCGAAATATAATATAAATCTATATATACATATTTTTAACATTTTTCTCTACCTGAGTGACTTTCTCCAGCTGGGAACGAATCTTGACCAGTTCTTGTTTGCTGTCCTGCAACCTGGACTTGAGCCTCTCATTCTCTTGCAAAGCTTCTGCATACATCTGAATATAAACAAAATGAAGATTAGGGAAAAGCTTCATCCCATTCTTCAAATGCATAAATGGTCTTTCAATCAATTGTATAGATTTTTATATTAAAATACCACATTAACCAATACATCAAATAAAAAAGTAGCAAGTAGGCTAAACATATGGAACAACAAAATGTTTAGTATTAAATAAACCAGAAAGACACTGCTTTGTATTTATTTAATACTGAAACTTTTGTGGACAAATAAATTCATGAATAAATCAATACAATATCAAAATCTCGAACATTACTGAAAACGTGGTGTTCCTCCCTACAGTTATTAGTATGGCCATTTATTTATATCGTTCACAGTTCTGCTAGCTAGGCCTCTGTTTAGTTTTTGTTCAGCCTCAGATTTTGTCCTGCCAGGTTCCGTCTTAGTTTACCTGCCTTAGTTTTCATGTCATAGTTTTCCGTCAGTGTCTTAGGTCATAGTTCAGTCTTAGTTTCTGTTTGGCCTTAGTCTGTTATAGTTCTGTTCATGTCTTAGTTCTTTCAGTTCTGTCAGCCTCTTCTTAATCATGTCGTAGCCTTGTCATGTCATGCCTCTGCTGTCATGTCTTGTCCTAGTTCTGTTTCTTAGTTCTGTCTTGTAGTTTTGTCTTAGTTCTGTGTCTTGGTTTTCTGATTGTGTTCTGTCATAGTTCTGTCAGTTATAGTCCTGTCTTAGTTTACCTGTCATTGTTTACCTGTCTAAGTTCTGTCAGTCTGTCACTATTCACCTGCCATGGCTTCTCACCTCAGGTCCCGGTACTTCTCTACTCACCCCGCCTCTGCCTCACCTTACCTGTCAGCCACTCCCACCTCATCTTGTCACCTGTGTTCCCAGCTGCAGCCAACTACTAACCAGGACATTATATAAGCCACTTCATTTCTGTCAGCCAGATTGTTCTTCTTCTCTTTTGTTCTTCGTTGATGCCCGTCAGTGCATTCATCATGTTTGGTTTATTTGTTCGTCTTTGATTGTTTGGATCTGCTCTTGGTGTGATTAGGTTTCTTGGACTATCCAGGACACTTCCCTTCAGTGAGTTTTTGTTTGTTAAGATTGCTTTTGCCTTTAATAAAGGCCCTTATCTACCAATAGTTTTGTGTGTTGCGCTTGAGTCCTTCCCCACTCCCCGTCACAATATCAACAACAGACTAATGTGTCCATATACAATTAGATTTCAATGCACTATCAACAAAAAATCTGTCAACATTTACTATAATACTAATCTTTCTATGAATTCAACATTATTGTCAGTAATATTGTATAATATTATACTTTGAACACATCAAGATTTCAAAGATGAGGTTTTGATACTGTTAATTATAATAAAGTCCAATCTGCTTGCCCTTATTGTAATGTTATAAAAATGGATATGTCCACATGGTGATCCAGCAGTCGGGACAGAGGAGTCAGTTTGAACTGACCTTCTTGTAGTCTTTGGTAGTGGGCTCTTGCTCCTGTCTGTTCAGAGCCGCCAGCCTCGTCTCCCTTCTTGTGTAAGAGCCACTACGGCCCAAAGGTTTGTCTGTCGCACTCTCCCCACTGGAGTCATATCTAAAAGTATCACATTCAGAACAATGCTAGTTTATTTAGGGCATTTATTTTTGACTTTTTTTCAGGAACATTCAGTTGTATGTTGCAAGAGATTAACGACAAACCCTTACCTTGACAATCTGTCATGCTGAAAAACAAAGAACAAAACATGTTAGTTTGATCACTCAGCACCGCAGCATGGGAACAACACAGTGTGGAAAAAATGATGTGTTGTGGTTACATCCAGATTTATTTGTTTGATAAGACCAAACAGAGGCATGGCAGTGAAGTAGCTTCCATTTTGAGACAACACAGAACAAAAATTTCCGAGTGAATTATCACAGCGTGTTCAGAGCCCTGAAGTCCCAGAGGGAAGAAGTGCATGCAGACGTGAGACGCAGTATAATTCACCCCAACGCTGCACCGACAGGGTTCGCACAGGTCAAACCTCCCTGGTGAGCCCGGTTAATCTTTGAGAACAGACGGCTGCCATGCAAATGCCTGCAGCATAAAGATGACATCATGACATCAGGAGCTATAAATATCTCCTGTGTGACGGGTCGACATCTGACCTCAGACAACAGACTGATAGCAGACTGTCCTGGCAGCTTTTTGCTATGACTAGTCCAGTGGACATGGCTGCCAAATTGCCTGTTGTGATCACATACTCAATTTGTTTTCCATTTCACCAAGGAGCCCGGGTATTGTGCTACATTCAGAGGAGTTACATGTGTCTTTTTTCTCTTTCTACCTCAAATTTACATTATCATTTATCACAGAGCTTGTAGGTATGTGTCTGCTGCCTCCCTACATGTCATACACTGTATACACTCTCTGTACAGGGTCTCCAAGATCAAAATGCGTGTCTATTCAGACCTGTTTTTGCCCCGAACAAAACTGAACAAACAGATAACTCACTGCCATCAGCTGATAAATGCGGTGCATGAGAGGATGATAACTGGAAGTGTTTACTATCAGTCAGAAACTGGAGAGAGAGCGAGAGTAAGGGAGAGAGATGAGGCCACAATATGAGGCCAGACTGATCCATGATGTCTTTGCAATAACAGATGCGGTCTTGTAAACTGTAAATTCAAAGATTTGGAGTTGCTGTCTTGCCTGGGGAAGAGGGCTTTAAACGCCTCTGTTGAGAAACCTTTTCCAATAAACATCTCATGTGGTGGTCCGGGCTGTTTGAGACAAGAAGCAGATGTAGATAGACTGCATCCAAAGCATGTTCTTTATAGGAGGACAATTTATGTCAAAAGGAACAGAGCGCACAGTTATTCCTGAAATCACGTTTGGCTGGTTGGGAGATATTTCATGCAGCGTCAAAGGAGCTATTCCTCAGCAAGTGTTTACATAACTGAGCCAGCGCTGCCTGTCCTTATGTGGTCATGTGCTTAAGCAGAGCCATCCAGGAAAAAACAGACCTCCATGACCTCAGATGAAAAAGGGCCAAGGATGGAGCCAAGAGGAGCTCTCACTCACTCCCATCTCTTCGTGCAATGCTGAGGAGATTCCTTGATCAGATTTGGTGTACTTTCATTAATCAGCGGGGATGATTGGCCCAAGGGTTTTATGAATAAATTATCATGAAGTCTGCTTTTGGGGATACGAACTGTTACACAGCCATTCACCAAACTCTTTCAAGATTATAAGTTCCTGTACGCAAACCTATTTCACACTAAAGGATTAGCAAATTGGTGAAATTAGTTTTTTAACAATTTAATTCCAGTGAAATCTTCAGCGAGCCCAGTGGGGTTTACAGGACCTGATTCCTTACAGTAACACATGCTCGTACATGTATGTCTGCATCATGAAACTTTTTGTCCAAATTGAGCCAAAGCCAGACGCTGAATCATATTTGCAAATCTACTTCTGATAACAGCTGCACCAATGTAATTCCCTTGTTAGACACATGCGGCTCAGCAAACTATGTGAGGCAGAGCAGATGCAGGAGGATACAATCAACAAGGGGGGGATGAAAAACAACAGGGTGTCAGACTGATGGAAACAGCCTCCAAACGGGTGCATGCTTGAAAAACGGGCTCTCTGTAAACTGTCTACAGTTTCATAGTTTGCCAGGACCAACATCATACACACTGTGGGTTATAAATGAAATGCTAATAGTGTATGAATGACAATGCTAAAAGCAGTTTTGAAGAGCCAGTGAAGTCGCTTCCTCTCACATCTTTCACTCCTTCCCCTCGCCCTGTCACTTCTGTCACAGCATCACTTCTTCAGAGCTGACTGGATTTTGCAGTAGGAAAATCTGAGCAACACACACACACGCACACACACTCTTCACTCCCACCACTGGAACTGACACGGTGCACACAACCATAAAAGACGTTCATTCCACATTCACTCACCTTTTCTCACTTCAGCCACTCCTCCTTCTCTATTAACTCTTTACAGGACATCCGAGCCTTTCTGGCCACAGAGCATCTTCCTCTTTTTCTTTTTCAAGTGCACTGACTCAAAATGCCTCAAATCGAATGGTAGAAGATTTAGTCAGATCCAGAAATTAAAGTACTAATACAACAATGTTAAAATCCTAAAGTAAGAGGAATTAAATCTTACTTAAGTAAAACATTTATATTGTGGTACATTTATCAGCAAAATCTACTCACTCAGCAGAAAAATTGCCCATGGTTGGCTTAGACAACACATTAATGGATTGCAAACACTGAGGCATTAATGCATAAGTAGTAGTTTAGTGTCATAGCTCATTTAGCTGAAGCTCGTTTTAACTACTTTACATAGAGTTAGTTTAGTCCAGTGCTTCCCAAGCTGGAGGTCAGGCCCCTCCAAAGGGTGACAAGAGCCATGATTAGTATGAAAAGAAATTCTGACGGACAAATTTACATAATTTTTTGACCTTTCTCTAATTTTAGTTTTTTAATGAAATATTAGATAATATGACCTCTTTGGGCCTTGAACAGTTAATTTAATTAAACTATCTGAGAACTTAGAGTGAAAACAGTTTTTGGTTCAACTCATAGACATCTGAACCCATACAGACTGTTTCTTACAAAAATCTTTAATAATGTTATATTTTACAAGTTCATTAAATGTGGTCTAATCTATCTAATGCAGTAAAAAGTACAATATTTACTGTTGTTGTTGAGTATAAGTATAAAGTCAAGTAAACTACCTCAAATTCAGTACAGTAATTTTGAGTAACTGTTACTTTCCACTGCTGTGATCAGCTGCCAAATATGTGTTCCTGTTTATGCTTCTTCCTGTTGCTCACTGATGTAACACACATTGCATCTTATTAAAGACGACCAGGTTCTCATCAAAACATTGCTGCAAGTGCTAAAAATAATGCATCAACCTGATTCCACCCCTCCACCCCCCTCTACATTTCATCTTCTCTCCCATGAAAAGTCAATCCAATTCAGATTGAGCTGACATCATGGAAAACAAATGCCTGAGTTTCACTATGGATACAACACAGAGAGACACTTGTTGAAAAGAGAGCAGAGAAATGACAGCATCCACAAGTAGCATTCACTCTTGGCGGCCGTGCTATAGTGAGAGCATGTGTCGTGTTGCATGAGCTAAAGTGTGCATCTCTAAAAAGACAGAATCAATGTCATATGTCTGCATTTCTTTCTGTCCCTTTAAAAGCGGCTGTCACACAGAGTAGAGCTCAGTCTGGTTCACTGACATAAACAAAGCAGTCAAACAACGCCCATGAGAATAAGATAAAAAAAATAACAGGAAATTACAGAAGGAACATTTCAATCCAAAAGTCTTTTCCAGACAGTTTGGTCAGACTCTCAGGGCTTCGGAGCAAATACTATCCTCTCTTTCACAGGCCGTCAAATAAGCTGAGAGGATGAGTGCTGCACAAGTTATTGATCATTTTAATAAACTCATTTAGAGGATCAAGAGTGGCCAATTCTTCATGTTAATGCACATAATCATGTAGAAATTAGGAAATAACTCTTATCCTGCCAATGAAACGATGAAATATTTGCTTGTTTAACTGAACACGCTCATGATTGCACATCCAAACCAATACTTCACTAGAGCCTCAGCTAACAATTATTTAACAATCAATGTCCCAGTTATTTTCTCAATCAATCATTCTGTCTAAGATGTCATAAAAGAGTGAGAAGTCCAGTATGAAAGTCCAGTATAATTTCCAAAATTAAAGTGAAGCATCAGAAAAAGTATCAAAGTATCACAAACTTTCTTCACATTTGAGAGGCTGTAATCACAGAATTGATGATTTTACTGCTTGAAAAATGACTAAAACGATGAATAAATCTTTGAAATAGCTGCAAATAAAATTTTGGATTTTCTGACAAACCAATTAATTGTTTTAGCTCTACTTTACTCAAACCTTAAAAGTCTTAGAAGATTGACTCTGAATCAAGAAAAATGAATCTGGCTCATGGATCATTCATGAACACCTACAGGGAAAAATGTCTGCTTTCTTTAAGTTTCTTTCAGATTGGATTAACACACAGCAAAGTCATTTGATAGTGAGTAAATAAACAAAGCTTTTAACAGCTTCATGAAAATAAATGATACATATGGAGATGTGAGATTAGACACATCTATATTGTTTAATTGGTGAAATCATGAAGATTAAAATCAAAGAGTTGATTTCTCTAGAAGAAAAGTTTCTGGTCTTACTCTGTAGTTTTTGTCTGTAGGGGACGGAGAAGACGGTGGTGAATCTGTCAGTGACTTCCTGGTGCGAGTCAGGTCCTTGGTGCGAGGGTAGTAGGATGACATCTCCCTCCTCTACCCTGGACTGGCAGGCCAACGTCTACTGTAACATTCACCAAGGCCACCACCAGATAACAGCTGCACACACACACACAGATTCCCTCAAGCAGCAGTGACGCAGATGCCCATGACTGCGATCCCAGGGAATCCTCAGCAACAACAGGTGTGTGTACAATGTGTGTGTGTGTGTGTGTGTGTGTGTGTTTCAGTCCAGCTTCACACTCCCATGAGCTGGAGAGAGCTGCAACTAAGTTTGGAAGAATTTCAGATGTGTGGTCACGCCTTCTTCAAAGCTCAGACAGTGAAGCAATGATCACATAAAAAATGCAAAGAAGAACAAAACTAAAGAACTTAGAAATAACTTTTTAAATAGTCAAGCTAGTTGTCATCCCTTGTCTCCGCTCTGTCGACACTGAGGTCTTGGATGAAATGTGAGAAAGTCCAACAGGAAGCAGCCAAGAGAGAAAAGTTTGTTCCCAATGCTGCTTCTTCCTATGTTTCCCAAAGTTATACACACACTCTCTCTCTCCATCTCCCTCCCTCTCTCGCTTTCTCGCTCTCCTTCTCCTTTCACTGCTTGGTCGCCCTCCCAGTCCCTCCACTCCCCACCACCACCCACCCCTTGCTTCTCCCTGCTGTCTTCAGCTTTGGCCGCCTGCCAGAGGCTCTGCTATGGCAGGACTCGGCACTGAGGGCTAAAATTGTCCACTGATGTGGACGGGGATAAGGGGAGGTGGAGCACAAAGCCAGAGTCGGAGTCGGAGGTGGTGGGGGGGGGGCACTGCAGCAATTTGTGTCCTGGAAGGTCAACACACAGTATTACCTGAGGAGCCATCAACAACTGTGAGGTGTCAAGTAACTCTGTACAGCCGACAGCGTGATGGAGAGGAGATGCTGTTAGAATAAGTGTTACACAGCGTTAACACAGAGCACTTGTGCCACATTTCCACTTTAATCTATTTCACATTTTAGCCCTGCAATATTAACAAAGCGTTGCTGATTTTGTCCTTCAGCTCTCTTGAATTTTGGCTCATCCTGTTGCCTTTTGAAGTTTTTTGTTCCATCATTTCTTCAAAGTCACCATCTTGCCAGTTCAGTTTGTACAAAAACTAAGTGTAAAAACACCAAGTTAGGGCGAGATGTCACTGCACCCGGCTGAGAAATAATGTGGCCAATAATCCCATGCAACTTGTTTTTACACTTCGGTTTTTGTGCAAATGAAACAAACAAGATATAACATTGTAATTGATGAGCTTTAAAGGTGCTGGAAGGTAGATTTTGTTCTTTTTACACAGAGGCAGGCTACCTGTTTCCCTCTGTTTCTAGTCTTTATGCTAAGCTAGGCTAACTGGCTGCAGGCTGTAATTTCATATTTAACATACAGACATAAAAAAAAGTGGTACTAATCTTCCCATCTAACTCTGAATGTGAACAAGCATCTCCCAAAATGTCGAACTGGTCCTTTAAACAACCCTGCCTCCCCCCCGCCTCATTTCCTTCTCATAGTCTGGCTGAGCTGCCTCATGCTATCTTCCTTTTACAGTGAGGTTCACAGCACCTCACTGTTCCTAAACTCCCTCATCCTTGCCCAGGGCGAACAGATAGAGCGAAAGATAGGAGGGAAATGAATTACACAAACACAGAAGGAGGAAAAAATACACACAAGGAGTGAATATGAGAAAGACACAGAAAGTGAAAAAGACCTGATTATTAATCAAAAAGATGATGTGGCGTGCGATGTGGCTGATGAGGTGACATGGTTTTTCTGGCAACATCCTCTGGCATCCACACAGTTTAGCACTAGTGAACAACCCCTAACATTAATATGGGGAAGACAATTTACCACCAAGCCCCCTTACTTTCCTCTTAACCTCTTTTCAAAAGGCTGATGATCACAGTTTTGGTTCCTAAACTATTCATCACAAACTGTATTGTGTCAGTGATACTCTGTGTGAGCTTTTGTGGACACCCATGTAAGTTCTAAAAACAGAAACTGGCAACAGCAACCATCTTGCATATATAATATATTTTTAAAGCATGCTCCTTTTCAAAGACAATCTGTAGAAAATATGACTTGGTGGCAGTGATTTACACTGGCACTGCTGTTGGAGAGAGCTGGGAACTCCCAGCTGGAGTTCCCCCAGTCTGAGCCTGACTCTTTCCATATGGGATATTTTTCTCATGCATTTCTTAAATACGGAGAATGAGCCACAGAGGCAGCTACCAGAGTTAACTTAATTTTTGGAGTAAATGTGCAAGAGCAGCATGCCCCATCAGCAGGATCTAATTACTGAAATCCCATCCAGTATAAAGTGGTACTGTAGTAAAAAAAAAACTGTCTGCAAAGGTAATCTTGCCTGCTCTGTCTCTGTTTATTCCATCTATCACAATCGCCACCAGCAATCTCAAAAACAGCGGATTCTCTCAGCTGAAATGCTCGACACCTGTCTTTCTCTCCGCTGCTGAAAATCAGTGTGGAAAATCTGCTCCGATCATCATGGAGTCATGCAGAGGTCGGCTCTGGTGATGGGCAGCCTGTCATGCCTCTGCTCGGTATGATTATCACAGACAGATATAGTCCTCTCAGTAACACTAAGAGACTCTCGTGTTACTGACAGATCTCTGTTTCAGATTCCACCATGGGGGACAGCTGAACCGCTGACCTGGAGTCAGCTCACAGAGAAAACCACTTTCAATTCATACTGTATAATCTTGTAAAAGTCACCCTCTGCTGCCTTATCATCCCTGGGTCCCCTCTGCTTCCTGTTCACTGTGGTCTTGTGCACCCAGGTGGAGGAATTAGTGATGAGGTTCAGGGTTTTTCACATGCAGCACACAGGTGGAGGGAGCACAGGAACAGTTAAGAGGGTGAAAGAGAAAGGAAAGTCAGTCCCTCTGAATCCAAGGCTAAGACCGAGCAGAGAGCGTCTCAGTTTTGCCCAATATGGTATGGAATGCTGAGACACCTCAGCCATGTGATGTGAAGAAGCAAAGCGACTTTTACAGGGAGGGAGGTGGGGGGCAGCTGTCTTTCTATGAGACATTAACCAGCACTTAAAGTAATCTCTGAACACATGCTTCACATCTATGATTGCGATAAATCTCGAAATATTGCATCAGAGATCAGAGCTTTGGTGCCTTTGAAGCACGCTCAGCTTTCGTCTGAGGGAGAAACAGGATGTGAATATGAAACAATGGTGCTAATGAATATTGAACAATAAAAATATTCCGGCATAAGGTTCTCAGCTGTGAAGAATTTGATTTTCAGGCGCATGTTTCATGAATAAGACATCATTTTTTGCTTTGTTGACGATAACCGAGTGTGTCACGAGCACGCTTAAATTTAGAAACATATTCTCAAGGGATCTCAGTGTATTAGAATGTAGTTTGTATCAGGTGAACTGTAAATACTCTTTGGTGAAAGGGGCAGGAAAATATAATAAAATATGGGAAATCTTTTGGCTCCATCTAGTGGCACTGAGAAAAACAACAGGAAAAAAAAAACATGAAGCAGAGTAACTCAAATCATCTTTTTGTTCTGAGGTTGTTTAAAGAGCACAAACGTTTTCCACACACCTCTGCAGTATTGAAGTCTGAAGCTTCCACATCACGGCAGCGTCGTCTCTGGTGCTGCTTTGCAGCGAAGGTCAGCTCTGCTGCATCTTCAACAGGGTTCTGATTTTCATCTCTCCACCATCTCTCACCAACTGCACATATAAAGCAAGTACTTCTTTTGCACCTATATATTAATCACTGCTGAAAATGAGCAATGACATACTTCTTATTGACAAATGTTAATGTTGTTATTGGGTACTAGAGGCCCTTTTTCTTAGCTCAAAAAACTTGCAATTTGCTCTCAAGTCACTATGAATTGATGATTCAGAAGTCCACTACAGCAGACGATGCATTACTTCTGGTTCGGTATCTGAAAAGCCGGAAAGATTTTTCATCTGCGATCGTTTTTTTTTTACACAGCACTACTCTTCACAAAATCTAAATAAGACCATTAAGATTTCTAATAGGGAGTGAGACCTAGAACATAAATAACATCACTATGTAGAATAATATACAATACATTTGCCAGTGAATGACTTTTTGGCAAACACAAGAATTATATTCTCTGGATAAATAGCTCATTTTAACATATAAAACACGAACTATTTACTTATTTAATGTAATGACAGTGTTTTTGGTTATTTCTGTATTTTGACACTTAACACACACTTAAAATTAGGTCAGAATTAAAGAAAAAAAAATGTTTGTGCAAATATCATGATTGTACGGCAGTGGGGTCAGTGGGATCCCCAACAACAACAAGAAGAAAGTCTAATGTCAATAAATCACACACACAACACACATATATATAAAAAAAAAAAACCTTAATACTTGTCTGACCTCTGAAGGAGTTGTTGCAGTAAGGCAGGCCACAGGATCCAGCAATAGATGAATATGAAAGGTTTGGTATTGGAGACTCAGTGAGGGTTTCTAACCTGGGCTCAATGTTCCCCTGCTATACATGCATGAGAGAAAAAAAACAGAACTTACAGATAAATCACAAATCCAAAGTGACAAACTAATCATTTCTGCAGCAGAGAGTCTAAAGTTATTTCTGCATAACTTTCTCTTGCCAACCTCGTCCATTTTGCTCCATTTCGGACTGATCTCTGTTGCTTCTGCGAACTCTGTCAGGCCGATTTTGTTTCTCCTGTCATCTGCCAAGTCCCTCATCAGACAGGACCTTTCATCCAGAGTGCCTCCTTCCTCCGTCTGCTTGTCTTGAGGAGACAGGCTGTTGGTCTTCTGAGCCTCTTTCAGGTCTGTCAGAGTCACACCCTGCAGGACATTCACACAGCTTCATGTCTGTCACAGGTCAAACACAATATAATGAAACTTAAACTTCTGTAAGCCTTCTGTTCTTTACCTGCGTTGACCTGCGGGTCTGTCTGGCATGACGAGACTTTGCCTTCCTTTGAGACTCTGCCTCTTCATCTCTGACCGGGGTCAGATACAACCTGGGTCAGAGAACAAAAAAGTAAACATACAGATTTAAAGTAATAAAGGTGCAAACTACAACAGGGCACTGTCGTGGAAATGCACACAGAGGCCACATATAGCAGACAGAAACATATACAGTGTAATAATATCAATTTTTATGTATGGGGCACTTTTCAAAACCCAGCTCACACAGTGCATCACACTCAAGGCAGCAAATTAAACAGCGGTTATGAAATCAAATATTAGATCAAATCAAATAGAGAAATTAAGAATTGAGAAAATCAAACAAAGAAAAGAGAAATAAAAATGTGACAAAAGATATGATTTGACCATCAAATCTGCAGGTTAACACAATTCAATAAACAAAGTAGACTGTATATTCTGTATATTATTACTTAAAGCTCCAACATTTTCTAACAGCCAAACTTAATATTGTCACTGTGCAATTATTTATGAATATGATATCTATTGATGTTTTGATATATATATATATATAAAAAAATGCTGTCCATTTTGAACTTGAATCATTTTAAATCTGAAAAAAAATTGGTTGAGTGATACATGATGTATGACTGAAAGGTGAAATGTATGATTTTTGCTTTGCCTGTTTTTCTCAGCTACCCAGAGACCAACTATTACTCCTTTCCTACAATAATACCACCTGGCTGCATCTGTTTTCACACAATTTTATTTGGCAATATGTACATGAACTGAAATAATACATGTGTTAAAAATACATTTTGTTATAGAACCCTGTCTTTCTGTCAGTCACCCATTATGCATGATTAGTCCTCTAACCTTGGTAGACAGTAGCAAATTAATAGAAAGAAGTGATTTAACGAAATGTAAAATACTTTTATTGTGTTTGCTAATTGTATAAAATTCAAAATACAAAATGTACGTTTTTAATAATAAATGCTAAAAATGTCCAACAGCCACATATCTCTGCTTCCTGCTGTGTATGTTAATTGTGATCTCTTGCTGTATCAGCAGGTGTCACGTCCCACTGATTTACACTTACTAACGCTTACTTTACACTCACATAATTTCTCCCTGTATTCAGCGCCGCCACAACATCTCATTTTAACAGGAAATACATCAAATCAAAGTGGGAAGATGCTCTGAAAATGCATTTTCATTATTACATCAAGACACACTGAGCACGATTTCCTCCAGTGGCTTCACAGACACACAGAAAGAGCTGAGCAAGCATCAGTGTAGAGGCTCATGTTTTACCCAGGGAGCTGCCGGCCCCTCCTCTGCATGGCTTTTACTGGTATTGATCTCTCAGTTGTGAAGTCACCCTGAATCCTGACTGAGAGTCAACGGGCTGGTCAGCAGCACACTCTGCTGTATAATGTACAAAGCATAGGATATGGACTCCTCCTTCTATAGGCTGATACCAGAAATGACACAGTAAAACAACCAACAGAGCAATCACAGCTAATCCAGCTGCAGACGCCTACAGATTATTTAACAGTAAGAATTACAAATACGAGTTTAGATTTTATCCACCCACAATGAAATAAGAGCAAAATCTGCAGCCCATACACAGCAAAATGATCCTTTAAGGCACATACTAAAAAAAAGTCAATAATTAATAAGCTAAAATAGTTGCTAGGATAATATCCTTAAGCCAATAATTATTAATGTACATAAACAAGCTAAACAAGCAGATCAAAGTGAGGAATTAATTTTCAGTCCCCAAAGCAACAAACTATAAGATCACATTACATCAGTTCAAAGAGGCCTGCAGCACCTGCACAGAGAACAGTTGCTCTACATAGAGATGACAAGCATGAAGACTAGGAGCTCTGCCTGAATGGTGGTTTGTCAGGCTGACAAAGAAATACTTGAACTAAGAATCCAGGAATAGAACAGCATGACTCAGTCTTTCTGAAACTTACCTGGGAACAAATGCCTGCATGGTCCCTGTGGAAGGTCAGAGACTGATGTGCCGAGACACTGCAGCAGTGATGAGTGGGAGAGGCTGGATGAAATGACTCTCTAACAGGCAAGAGTGCAGAGAGAGAGAGAGAGAGAGAGAGAGAGAGAGAGAAAGACGGAGACTTCCTGCCTATCTGCACACACAATCAATTTCGACTTTCAACGAAGATCTGATGCAAGCAAGCCAGTACACACTTCAGTTCAAATGAACCCAGGGACCATTTCAGGATTCTGGTAATAGCAAGTGCTGATTTGACCAAATAATAAATTGTACAAATGCATCCAATGTGAGTGTGTTGCCATCCGTCTCTGCCATAGTATGTTGAAACTTGAGAACTGTTCATCCATTCATTTACTCACACATGAGGATTCAGGCCTACTCCAACATACACCAGGCATGTTTTAGTCATAGTCGTCTGATGACAAATCCTCATCTTCCCTGCAGCATACAGGAGTGGGCACTGACCTATTAAGTCAAAAAAAAAAAAAAAAAAAAAAAAAAATTAAATCATCCCAACTTTTCTTTGGTGACATTTAGGTTGTTCTTCAAGCTGAACATTGCTGAAAAACTTCAGAACATTATTACTTTTTTGCAAAATAGTGCAAATTCAGCAAAATGCTTAGTACACTGTTTGAAAGATTCTTTCCTCCCATGTTAAAGATGAACAGCTCCAAAAAAGTTTGGGATGCTGTGTAAAACATAAAAATGGAGTGCAATCATTTACAAACTGTTCACTGACAAGTTTTACAAAGTGTTCCTTAGCCCATGTATTAATCTCCATTATACAATCATGTTTGACAAATTGGTGAACCTCTCTCCATCCTTGCTTGTGAACGACTGAGTCTTTCCAGGATGAACCTTTCATACCCAATCATGATACTATCACCTGTTACCAATGAACCTGTTTCCCTGTGGAATGATCCAAACAGGTGTTTTTGGATCAGTCCACAACTTTTTCAGTCTTTTGTTGCTCCTGTCCCAACTTGTTTGAACATGATAATAAGCAACATATAGAATATCGCTAGACTTGCTTTAACTGACAGTTAAAAAAGGGGGGAAATGAAACAGCTACTTTCATCCAGCTCTGAGCACCGTCATGTAATATGATCAATATCAATTTGTGTATGACACAACAACACAGAATCAAGTATACAAAAGTGAAAGAACCAGGGTTTATTTTAAAAATGTGAGAAGTGTAATGACAGTAATCAATGCCTTGGCAAAAAACAGTGCATTTTTGTAAAAGTGAATATCAGGCTAGTAAAAATGTTCAGTGATGTCCAAAAGTCTTACTGTACTACCAAGAACTCTGTTGAATCACCTATCAGAAACTTATTTCACATTTGACCACACAAAACATTTGTCATGTCTTCAAAGAGGTAATTTTATCACATATTCAATAATATATTTGATATGTCCACTGTGTTATTATTTGAGAATTCACATTATCTTTCGAGCTCGCCAGAGAAAAAGTCTTATGATGTAACCATGTTTTGCCCTTCATTTGTTTCTAATGTTCCCAGACATGACTGGCAGGGTGGAGATCTGGTGGCTGTGGATATAAGAGTCATGATCACCGGCACTCCTTGCTCGTCCTTCAGATTTCACAGTCCTGGCACAGTGTGAATCCATGTTTAGGGTTAGTGTCCGGCTGGAAAACTCCTCTTCTGTGCAACCTAAAGATAGAAACTCTCACAATACTGTGTGACTTAAAGTAGTTATTCTGTTTGGTTCATACGTAGCTGAACATGTTTATTCAGTTAGTGTTTGGTTTAATGAAGTGGCACTAACCTCATGTGGCTGTTATTTGCAAATGTAAAATTAAAACTCATCCGTAATCAAGACTTCTAATATTCAACTGTGAAAATTTTGGTACCGTTCAGGACTGGATTTGCCATTAAAGACGTACAGGTACCTGCTCCAAGGCTAAACTATTGTCTTTTGACAGAACATGTAAGTTTGACACAACAAATTGACCTTCAGTTGGTCAATTTAGGTCTAATCGGTATTTTTGATGAAAATGACTTGGTTGTGAAAGATGAGTCAAAATGTAGCTCAGTTCAACATTGTGATAGTTTTCCATCGACCTGGAGAACAATTTGTCCCTGAGATGCTTCACCAAGCTCCTCTGATAGTTACAAAACACTATTAGTAGTGATGCATAGAATATCTGTTGTTTGTTGAAGACACACAGAAAGTCTGAACTGAAACAATCATGTACCTTTGAATAAAAGGTATTAAAGCTGTAGAATGATGGTGTTGAAACCAAACAGTTCTTGGTAGAGGACTCAGACTTTTAGAGCACTGTATGTTACGATACTACAGGTGTGTTCTGTCTGACTGGAATTGTAATCAGTTAAAAATGTGCAAAAGATACAATAAGCCAAACTAAATCAAGCCAACCTCCAGTTTTTAAGTATCCAACCACAGATATGTACTTTAAAAAGTAAAAAAAAAAAAGAAATCTATCAACTACAGTTTGTCCTATTCATTAAAAATATTCAGGAATTGTTTATTTTATCAATTTTTTTTTCTTGCTCTTTAGTTGCAGTTTTGCCTGCGTAAACAACTGGGACACATTAAGTTACCGCAAGTGTTTTTTTTTCTTCTAAAATGTGTCAATGTGTCACATTGGTACATTTCAGGCAGTGACAAAAGGAAACATATTTTAATGTCAAAAAGACAGGCATTACTTATGGCTTCAAGTGCATTGATAAACAGTTTATGCATTGGCTTCTTGTTATATCATTGGCTTTTAGTTTTCCAGTTTAGTACAGAGACACTGATAAAAAAAAGTGCGAGTTATGAAGAGTGGAAAACGCTCTGTAGAAAGACAGTCACTTTTTGGCATTAAGGCTTTTGAGGTTGTTACTGGCTGAATTACTCATTTCCTAACTTAACAGCCATCTGATAGTTTGAGGTACAGGTTTCAGCTCCGACTCCAGCGTAGTGACTGATTTCTCCTGACTAGTTCTGCCTTTCAAAGAGCAACCACATAATGAATAGTGCACCTAAACAACAGCAATCAATAATGCCTTCCTAGGGTATTTGTCATATTGTAGACTGTGACTTTAGACTGAGAAAGTTCCCCATTCTCCTTGGTGGATGTGTCTGGTGTGGAATAAAATCCCTTTCTGGTGATATGCATTCTGTAAAACACAACAAAACAAGAAAATATTAGGAATATGATTTATCATTTCTCCAATACAGTGATGTCAATAAATAATTATTTTGGAAAAAAAAAATCCAAAATATATTTTTTACTTACATTCATCCCCTGGTAAAGCATCATTTTCTAATGGCTCCTCTCCTTCCTCTGCCTCCTCTCCTTCCTCTGTCTCTTCTTCACTGGGGCTCTCCTCTTCAGCTGCAACATCCTGCTGTTCTCCATCCTCCTCCTCTGACACTTCCTGCTCTACATTAAGTTTCTCCTCCTCGAGCGTGGACTCTTCCTGAACTTCCTCTCCTTCAGATTCCTCCTCTTCAGGCACCTCCCCTTCTACGCTTTGTGCCCCCTCTGCCGCCTGTGTTGTATCCTCTTCCTCCTCTTCTGATAAGGCAACCGACTCATTCTGCCCCGTGTGATCCTCTTTTTCTGCCTCGACCTCCTCTGCAGGAGCAGTTTCATCTGTCACAGAGTCCTCCAGCTCGTCAGGAGCTTCATCCTGTGCAGCTGCCTCTCCTTCACTCGCCTCACCTCCTTCATCTGCCTCTTCTCCTGGGTCGGATGCCTCTTTCTCTTCATCTGCGGGAAGTGCCTCTTCCTCTTTTTCCTCTTCTTCAGTTTCTGCAGCTGCCTCTTCTGCTGCGGGAGCTGCTGTCTCCTCCTCCGCCTCCTCCTCCTCCTTCTCTTCCTCAGGCTCAGCAGGAGGTGGAATTTCTCCCACCAACTAATATGAAGAAAGCAATGAAATACTGCATATTAGTTCACAGTAGAGCAGAGTTTAGACAGCATGTGATGGACTGCCATCTGGATATCCAGGTGTCTCAGTAACAACATACAACAAAGGGATCTATGAATGTAAGCGTAGATGTGAATCCATCAGGGAATCCATGCCAGACAATTAGCTCCTTCAAATTAATGAGATGAGAATCTCCTTATTGTTCCCTATGGGCACAGTGAACAGAAATAGAAATAGACCATGTGCACTGACAGTATGTGTGTTAAGGCAGACAGTATAATCTAATGATACACAACTGCTTCTAAAACATTTATCTCTAATAAGTCTTGTGACCTATTAAGTCATTTTATACGAAGAGAAACCTGATTTAGTCTGGCTACAGATCTGTCAAATTGCCACACACAGCTCCAGTTTGTTCAGCGATTCAAGCATGTTTGACTTTGATCCATGAATGAAGTGACACAAAATGGCAGATGAGACCAATTATGAGGCTAAATCTGATCAGCTCGTGTGTTGGTTACCTGGCTAACCTGCTCCTGTATGTTCTCCAGCTGAGCCTCGAGTCCAGAGGTCAGACTACGAGCTGCTGAGGTCTGATCCTGCAGACTCTGACGTACCGTATTGAGCTCCTCCTCCACGCTGGCCTGCTGGAGCCGCTGGGACTGTTCGCTCTCAAGCATCTCTCTGAAAGACAGAAGACACTCACAGTGAAAATCTGTTTTTTAAAATATGCTTTTTGTGGTTATTAAAAGGCATGGCTTCATTACGTTGCTTCCTTTGAATCTGGCATGTGCAACAATAGCCCGCGAACCACATTTCTATCATGTTTACATAAGCTTCAAAGAGTGCCGACTTACATACAATGGAAGTTTTACGCAAACCATTCAGCTCCAAAAATCATCAATACAATAGAAATGTTTATACAGATCAGGGCAATCTTACAATGTGGATATGAGGCCTACAGACACTGGCCCAGGGTAACACACAGACGCAGACAGTGGCAGCCAAAAGGGCTTTGACAAAGTCAACATAAATTTATGGGTCAGAGGAGGTGAGCTATTTTCTCCACAGCTCCAAAAGCTGCAGCTTTTTCCACAACCTACCTGAAAGTAGCCATCTCCAGGGTGCTGGCCTCAAGCTGAACGTGGTGGGTGTCCAGCTGCTCCTTCAGCGCGAGCATCTCGGCGGCCTGTCCGTCCAGGGTGGCACTCAGCGTGGCAACCTGTCCAACTTTGTCCTCCAGCTTTGATTCTACTTCTCCCAGGCTCCCTGTCAAGACCTCGACCTTTTGGGAGAGCCCGGCACTCAGCGTGGTCAGGCCATCAACCTGACTCCTGACACCCTCGAACTCCTCACTCTTCCCCTTCAGCATGGTCTGCAGCTGGCTCAGCTGCTCCAGAGACACAGTGGCTTGCTGCATCTCCGCCAGGCGAGCTTTCATCTCCGTGTGGAGAGACAGCACCTGAGTGGGGAGGTCAGACGTCCTGAGCTGCTCAGCCGTAGCCAAGGCCAAGCCCACTTGTTTCTGGGCCAGTGCGTAAGACTCCTCCAGGGCATTCAGGCGGGTCTCCAGACTCTCTGAAACGTGCTGCTGCAACGAGACACAGAGGAGGGATGGTGAGACAAGATGGCCACTTGGAGTGACTATCATTCTCACTCAGCTGGTGCTTCAATAGCCTCTTTTACTACTGAACATGTGGCGTCCAACATTTTGAGAATGCAAAATACAAATATGTTACTTTATTTGGAGATGCCAAGGCTGCTTTAATATTGAAATTATATGGTCTTAATTATTTACTCACAAGCACTACATTCTCCCACCATCAGGATGTCAGGAAGTCGATAAATAAATAAAGTATTTTTAAGCTACCCAGTCCTTTATATTACTCAGCCTAAGGTCACTGAATCAGACATGGGCTGCAGAATCTGTTCAATTTCCCATCAAATCACAATTCATGTCAATCAATCAAATGTTTTAAGAAAGGAAATCCCTCCTGTTACTACCCTGATTACTGTCTAACTAGTCATACGAATATGGGAATCTAAACAATCAGTACAGGTCTGATGATGCATGGGCAGCTCAGTAAGGCTTTACTTCCTCGCAAGAAGTTACAGGAAACAAACTGAGTTTGCATAAGAAGCACGCGGTTGTTAAAGCTTCTGAAAATGCAGTGGCAAATGTATGAGTCACAAACTATTAACTGCTGATACAGGAAATATTTCTGCAACAAGACTGAGTGAGCAGAGCTCTTCTCATGCAAAGTGTTTGCTGCATTAGTTTGCCTGAACTTCAGGTGGAGTTGCATGAGAAAGAAGAGGAGTGGACTTTTTGGTTTAGTTAAGCACGTCAACAATCTTGCTCAACTCCCCAGAGTTGCCTGCAGCGACTTATAAATAGTTGGAATACTATGGACTTCACAGGAAGAGTGAAATGTAGCTTGAGGCAGCCATGAACCTCAGTTTGAAGTGACATAACACAGCCAGCTCATTCATGCTAATTCACAAAACTATCGGAAAAGAAGAATATATTAAAGTAGAAGTACTAATACTATGGATGCATACAGTACTACTGTGTCATTTCAGAAGTACAGATAAAACAACCATCGCTCTGTTCCTCTACAATCTTTCCGATGGCCTGTAAACAGCCTCTCTGAGCTGGTGTTCAGTATCAAAATCAGACTAAATTTAGTCCTGGCACACTTCTCTTGTTTATTATTATGCCGCTCAGCTCTGGAAACCTATTTTATAACGCAGACATATTCCACAGAGATCTCCTAAGATAATGAATAGATTTGCTGCATTTGAGTGACTCCCCTGCAATAGTAGGTCAAGAATAATCCTCATTACAAACGTGGGCAGCTGTGTGGATGGTAGAAATAGCTGCATGCTGTACTCACTCCAGTGAGGCTATTGAAATCTGATAAGAGGCCTGCAGGTCTTGACTTTCCTTACATGTTGCTGGCACTGTGGCATGTGGTGAGGCCTTTTTCTTACGATGTGAAAGTGGAAATTGCAAGTGCATGAGAAGGTTTATTGTGCATTCATTCTGGATAAAGGATTGTGCTGCAAACTCAGGTCAACTCTTACCTTACTACTCGACTGTCGCATTTCTTCTTGGGAGGACTGTAGTTTCACTATTTTCACCTGCATGCCCATCAGACTGTCTGTTAAGGAGCTTAAAGTTTGGTGCTGCTGGAAACAGAACCACGCGCCACTGGCACCGCCTAGAATAAACATTAGAAATAAAACCAGGAGCAGGGTGGAATTATTGGCTCCCGCGCGCACTTCAGTCTCCACAGCTTCATTTTTGAAAAAGTTATCTTCATGTTTGTGGTTGCCTTTTCCTTTCCGGTGCTTGGCAGTCATTTTTTTTTTTCTTCCTTCACCAAAAGGGACACAATGTTCTGGGCAGAGGGGTGATGAAGAAAGAAGCCCTAGGTTGGAGGTGATTGAGTTCAGATGTAGCCCTGTGCGTAAAAATCCAGCCAGTTCCAATCAGCGCGCAGTAAAGTGCCCAGAAGCTGCAGCCTGTTCCTGATGATGAGGTCGGGATGAAGATGAAGATGAAGAGAGGGAGGCGTGGTTCCTAGGTGGCCTGTTCGTCCATTCAGACAGAGGGAGGAGGAGTGAGGGAGAGGGGGGAGGGGCTGAGTCTCCTCCACCATGTGCGCTTGTGTCGCCAAATGGCACAACTACACACTGTGCGCTATTTTTTACCCTGCAGCTGAGACCAGAGCTGCATGAAGCCTGCAGCATTTACACACTTCTGTCACAGTCCACTGAGGGTCACAATGATGTGGCATGACAGAAAACTCCTCCTGGCTGACAAAGAGGGATTTAAAATGACCTTATTAATCAATTAACTTACTAGTTGCTTCCTTTGTGCTGATGGTAAAGTGTCCTTTTTCAAATGTGGCTATAAGACAGTGACATACACAGATTTAAAGGTCACCTTCAGCTTCTAAGATGTTAATATTTTCTTGGCCTTTGCTGCTTTCATTCATCCCATCTTTAATTTCTTTAAATATCTTGGTAATCCTTATAAAGTATATTAATTATGTTTTATTTCCATTTCTTTCTTTTTTTTATATTATTGTCAGCTGGGGCTGCTTATTCTCATATTTCCCTTCATTTTGTTTGTGTGCTTATTATTTTGTCAATCCACTTTTTCTACATTTTTGATTTTGCTGAACGGCTTCTTGACTTTCAGTTCAGCTCCACTTGTGTTATCTGTGTTTGTGCTGTTTTTATTAGTGCAAATAAGCTATTCATCCATCCATTCTCCTTTGCATTGTGGAGGGACTCTAGCCTGTCCCAGCTCACACTGGGTGATAGGCGGGTCCATCCTGGACAGGAAGTCAGACCTCCACAGGGTCAAACACAGGTGAACTCTGAAATGCTGTATGTAGATCCCACAGAAACAGAAAATGCATATTTGAATTCATGCATCACACTGATTCCAACAGAAGTGAGAGAGTAGTGCTGAAGTTTAACGTGACATCGCACAATTGTCAGCTTAGCTCCACCCAACTTAAACCTCAAGATCTAATCAGTACTTTAAAGCACCTGTGTGGGTGTGTAGGGACTTTAAAAATCTCTCTTCCTTGTTAAGTTTTTGTCAGAATATGTCAGAAGATTTGCTGTAAAGTTTCCTATCAGATTTTTTTGGTGGCTATAAATCAGCTGGATGAGAGGCTCACTCAAGACTCAAGAAGGGAACGACACAGCCACATCATTATTAGTGTTATGTATCTGCTGTATGATAAGTATAGTTTCACAAGCTGCTGTGTCACTGTGTCAACAAGCAGATGGAAAAAGATTATGTCAAACCACAACCATCTACATGTTCTTCACTGATTTCTCTGATTTGAACCACTGGACAGAAAACTACACAGTAAAATCATTTTCAAATCAGGACTGCAATGTTTTATTTGAGAAATTATTTTATTTTCATTTCAGTGTCAGTCCAATAATAATACAACATCCCACTTTTTCTTATTGCAGCAGCGGTTTTACATCCAAGCAGCACAACCAACTTCAATTCAAACATCATGTATTCGACATCTTAATCTTGAAATAAATACTGCTCACTTTGTGCTGCTCTTCGTGTTTTCATTCTGTATGGAAGAGAGATGAAATCATTTAGCACCATCAAATATGTTTTTTTCTAGTTCCAGCTATTGTTTGAATTAAAGTGCAGGTGTGTTTCTCTCTCACCTCTGACACTGAGGACGGTGGAGCATTCGGCCCGTCCGAGGGCGTTCTCTGCACTGATGGTGTACTCCCCCATGTCTCTGGGGCCTACGTGGAGAATTAACATGGAGCAGACTCCGCAGGTGTTGGAGATGTAATAGTTGGTGTTTGTGTTTAGGCTGATGTGATTTCGATACCATGTGACACGAGGTTTGGGATTTCCCTTCACTGCACAGCTCATGTAACACTCATAGCCTTTGGGTGCGGTGTGAAGCTTCAAAGGCACAATGAAGGTTGGAGCACATCGCAAATCACAATCCTTTCTGGTTGATACGCTCACCACAAACTTTTCTACAAGAAAGGAGATATAGTAAGATTATATTTTTCTTGAGGCAATGATTTGGCCTTTGAGGTTGAGATGCACAAACCCACCTTTCTTCTTCTCCATCCCCCATGTTGGTGACTCCGAGGGTGCAGATATGCCCATGTCGTTTTTGGCATAGACCCGGAAATTATATTCCCTCCCCAGCATGATGTTACAGACTGTGAACTTGTTGTTGAAGAGTCTGTCAGCTACTGTGGTCCATGTGCGTTTGGTAGAGTCCAGTTTGGACACTGTGTAGTGGAGGCGGTCATCACGCTTCTCGTCAGGAGAAGGCTCCCAGATCACAGTCACTGTACCCGGCACGTTCTCCTCCAGTTCTATGGGTCCAGGAGGCTTTGGATCATCTGGAACCACAATCAGGTTTACTGGCTGAACGTTTTGACATTGATGCAGCAAAAGAAATAATACATCATAATTTTAATTGTACCTGTGACCCGGACCTCTGTGCTGAATGTCTCCTGTCCTGCAAGATTTTTCACCAAAATGGAGTAGATGCCAGAATCAGAGCGCTCAGAGGAGGGAATCAGCAGCTGGGATGAGCCATCACAGTTACTGATTGTAACTCGCTTTGTCACCGGCACGTTGTCTTTAAGCCACATAATATCTGGGCGTGGGGAGGCCTGTAAAAAAGAACATTAGTAATATATTGAGGATTTCAGGCCTGAATATGGTATCTTTGGCTTTCTCCCCTGTTTATTTTTGTGAAACCACAGTTTACCTCTGAATGTTAACAATGAAACATGAATCTCACCTCAAAGTGTACAGTGATCCTGACAGAGTTTCCTGCCCTTATGACCATGAAACTCTTCATCTTGTGGTTTGTGAACTTTGGCCTCACTAGGATAATGAACCAAAAAAATGATAAGTGCTTCGGATAATAATTTACTTTAGGAGGTTCTGACATAGTGGAATAAGCTCAAATACATAGATATGTGTTCAATGTGATGCATTGATGTACTAATAACAGATAAATAATAAGACTAGGTTGTAAAGAAACAGAATGGGTTTTGTAACTTTGCCCTTAAACGTTCTTCAAAATGTTAATGCATCATTTCATCTATCCAGCAACATATTGTTTCTTAAATTTCTAACAAGAGTTGACATACCAGGTGAGGGCATTGCCAGGACATAGTTGGCCAGCTCCTCGGGAGCACTCTCTCCTCCATCATTAGTCGCGATCACTCTCACCCAGTACATGTCCATGGACTTAAGGCCTTTCACACTGAAGGAAGTCGTGATGATGGAGGTAGCATTGCAGCGGGACCATTCAATGCAGTCTGCCTGTCGGATCTCAACAAAATATCCCTTTGCTTCATCCTGGACCTCTGGTATATCCTCAGGTTTGGTCCAAGTCAGGACCAAGTGGGTGTAAGAAGTTTCTGTCACCTTCAGGCTTGTTACTTTGCCAGGAGGTTCTTGGATACACAAATTTAAAGGTCATGCATTACCAATTAAAAAAAATGTAATCCATATACAGTCTAATAATTCATTCATTTTAAACACTTTATTAATAAAAATCAAATTATACATTATTAGGCATAATATTTTTAACATTACATCATTTTAAAACAGGAATATATTTTCTGCAGTCTATTGTTTATTGCTGAGTTTAACATGAAAAACAGTTGCAACACTTACTCTTGGGATCCCGTGCGAAAACAAACTCTGACGGGCTGCTAAATTCACCAGCTCCTGAGAGGTTTATGGCAGTAACTCTGAATTCATATTCCATGCCTGCCACAACATCTTTCACTGCATACTTCTTCTCTGGAACGACAACAAAAACAACATGGACTTCACTGCCATCAGATTGAGCTGCAGTCAAATAAAAATGCAGTACCTTTTATTAGTTCATCCATGGCATTGACAACAGTCCAGAGATTACTCCCCTTCTTGCGTTTCTCCAAAATATAGCCCAGGATCCGTGAACCTCCTCGATTACTTGGTGCATCCCAGGACATGTTGATGCAGTCGTCAGAGGCGCTCACCAGCTTTGGAGGTGCCGGAGGGCCAGGAAAGGCTGAACCAAGCATGCAGAAACGAAATAGGCTGGTTAAACTTGTAGTCAGACAGACTGATCTTTTCTTTTATAGTTTGACTCTCTTTTTATTTCAGTAGCAATGCAGTATTGATGAATATGTATCTACCAATAAGATAATTCAGTTTAAGAAATCAGGTATATTCTGGTCATGTTACAAATGAAGAGAGATCTGGATTTACACTGTAAAGGTGAATTCTTTGCTTTTTAGAAAAGTCTAGTATACATTATTATTTTTAATCTTGTTATTATTATTTACATGTAATTGATTAGTTGAGTAAAATAAAATTAGTCAACAAAAATGTGATAATTGATGAACATTTTTTTGTTTTTCAAGCGTGAGAATTTGCAGCACTTCTTTTATATCTCTGTAAAATATATAAAAATACGTAAAATATGTTATTCTTTTGGCCTGTTGATCAGGAAAAACCCCCAACTTGAATGCATGATTTGGGTATGATCATGGGAGGCCAATGGATGATGGTGAACAGCAGGGGGCAGTAATGAATCAGGTGATGATCAAACAGGTCTTCATCACAGGACACAGTTTGACACGTCACAGAAGGAGAAACGCAGGTGGAAGTGATCAACAGGAAATATAGGTTCAATTGAAACAACACGTGGTCGGTTTTTAAAGTTTGCGTTTGGTTTAGAATGAAAATAATTCAGAAGAAAATACATGAAAGACACAGACTGGTAATTTAAACTGATGCTTTACAACCAGATTGTCTCTCTTAGTTTGTCACCAGTTTGTTAGCATGAGTTTTTATGTTTGGGTCTGCAGTGGTAATTAAGAAAACACACATATGTATTATGTAATGTGAAATTTTAGCTCCATTAAAAACACCCAAATAAGTTTTCAACACCAGATTTTAAAGAGAAAAAACGTATTTAAGAAGTGGAGATATAAACTTTAGTTAGTTGATCTGCTCATAGGCTGATTAAAGGTTTTGTGACTAAGCCAGCAGCAATAAAGTTTTCTGCTATTTAAACTTTATTTAACTGTTTTCCACCAACAGCTTGTGGAGAAGAACTGGATTGTGGAAAAGACTTCTTCAGACTCATTAAGGATGATTTTCCACTCAGGTCGTCTGATGGATGACTAATGGAGAACTACAACACACTGACTCCATGACTGGAGACTGGCTGATGGATTCTCTTCAACCAGACCACAGTAAGTGCAAGTCATTATTTTTTTTTTTTGCATTGTGTTGGTGTTGTGTTGTTTGTTTCGGCCGCTGTGCCTCTGCTTGTTGTGACCTTGTGCCTTTTTTGCTAGGTGGCTATTATTTGTTAGTCCTGCCATCACCAGGCTTAAATATGTAAGACTGTATCATACATTCATGCATCTGAAACTCAATTCATTTAATGGACCTTTTTTGAGATCTGGAGAGGAAAATAAGATGGCAATTTTTTAGTGTAACTTTATGTCAGTTGGCCTGAGGTTTTGGCATTGTGTAACTTTATTGCTTTATTGCTCAAGGTTGCTGCATTTGCTGTGTATTTGGACTGTGATAGTGACTGTGTTGGATGCTTATTGTTTTGCTGTGTGACTTTGGCAGGTTTCGTCATTATCAGTTTGGTGCTGTGGGTGGTGTCAAAAAAAACTATTCAATGATTTGAGAGACAGTATAGATTGTGGCTGTGGCTCAGGAGGTGGAGCGGTTCGTCCTCTGATCAGAAGGTCAGTGGTTCAGTTCCCCCCAGTCTGCATGGCGATGTGTCCTTGAGCAAAACACTGAACCACAAACTACTATCTGCTATTGCTGTGGGTGAATGTGGCATGTGAAAGTGCTTTGAGTGGTCGGTAGACTAGAAAAGTGCAATATAAATGCAGTCCATTTGGTCCATTTACCATCCTGATGGCAGTGGTTGGCTCCGTCTCCTCACAGTGAGATCGTCCCTGTTTTTAACCTGCCAGTTTGCCTTTATACTTGGAGTTACGAGTTCTCTTCTTGTTTTGGGTGGGTGACATGCAGCTAAGGTGAGTTGAAAGCTTGATCTTCATATAATCCACATTTGTGAAAGTGTGTGTGTTTGGCCTTTGATTAACTTGTGACCTGTAGAGAACCCGGAGTCGAGCCCTCGAACTCAAACTTGACAAATGGTCACAGATAATGATTTGACAACACATTAGAAGAATACACCATAAATAGGTGTAGGAGGACTGAAGTGTTCATTTATGTTTAACTGGCATTAAGCAAAAAGTTGAAAGCTCAATAGGTGGAGTTTGTCCTCTATTACGTCTCTGTTTTTGGGATGTAAAAGAGTTGGTGGGTAACACCTTACAGATATCTCACAAGCACCAGTTTGACTCACCTAGTGTGCCGGCTTGCATGTCATCAGTCTCCATGGCTTCACTCGTACCCTGTGCAGTTACTGCCCGGATACGGTAGCAATATTTCCGGCCATGGTCCACATTTGTGTCGCGATAGCTGGGCACACCTGGGATTTCCCCTATTTTCTTCCAGGTGTTTCGTCCCACTTGCTGTCGCTCCATTATATAGTTAATCACCGGTGAGCCCCCGTCGTCCTTTGGAGGCCTCCACCTAAATTCAATACACATAGCTGAGCTTTCTGTTACCTCTGCAGGACCCAGGGGTGGAGTGGGTTTGTCTGAAACATCACAAAAAGTGTTATTTAAAGTTTGAAAACCCTTCCTGACTTGTTATATGTGAGAGGGCGAATACAGCATCTATACTAGGGAAACAGTTTTTCCATAGAGAGGTAATCATGGTAAAAATCTGACAGTTGTGATGCTGGCAGCGATGGCAGACGTAGCCAAGGTTTGAACTTAATAACTTTTGTCAGGCTCTGAAATGTATTTCCACAACACATCTTTAATCTGTCAAGTTATCACAAACTGGGATTCTGCTTCAAGTAAAACAAAAAACAATCTTGATATATGTATTTTTTTTCAGTCAGTACGATAGTTTAAAGGCTGCGCTTGGCAAATAAGTACCTAAATCTGTCCAGGCACAGATGGGCTCAGTGACATGTGCCGCCCTTTTCAACTGATAGAGAAAAGACTGGCCTGATTTTCACCATTATGTGCATGAGCTTTGGAGCATTTAAGGACACTGCTGTTTGCCGTTCTAAAGATTTTACCAGGGCAAAGCACTTCTAATGGCTCAGCTCGCTACACAAATCACAGCCTTTGCCATCTATGAAGATTAGAATTTTCTCGAAGGAGCTTGATGATTTAATGATTTTCTTTGAATCGCTCTGACAGGTTTATTGTTGAGTTGTATGTAGAGCATAAGAAAAATGTGTGGGCAATAACAGATTCTCCTGTGTTGAATTTCCGCATTATCCTTCATTCACTCACCGAGCACAATTAGCTGTGAAATTGCCTCAGTGAAGCCGTGTTCGTTCTTGAGCTTGATCTTGATCTCTCCTGTGTCTTTCCTCTGGCACCTGCTCAGGAGCAAGCGGCTCTGATGCCCAGATTTCTCTATCTTTGTGTTGTTGTCATCATGGAGCTCTTCTCCTTCTTTGTACCACTGAATCTTTATGGGTTCATGGCCTACAAAATGCAGTTTGAAGATGGCGTTGTGTCCCACTTTAATTGTCACAGGCTCAGTGAAGGCAGCGAGGTCTTCAGGGTCAAACCTCGGGGGATCTGAAAAAGGGGCCAGTTAGTCATTTCAGGGTTTCTATGGTATGTAGCTGTGATCTGATTCTGACATGTGACTGTAAATATGATATTTGTCGCTATTTTCCAGTTATACTACAGTACCCAAAATCATTATTGTTATCAAGACAAATTCTCCTACCTTTGACGCTGATCATCGCCTCTGTTTTACGACCGTCTGCCTCAAAACGGTATTTCCCAGAATGCTCTTCCTTGCAGCTGATTAGGACTAATTTATGGATAGCACCATCTTTAGTGATAATGAAGTTGTCATCTGGGGAGATCTGATAGAAAAAGGAGTAGACAGATGAAAATAAACAAATCAAGCAATAACAATGGTGAGTTGATTAATTATTCAGATCTGCAGAACTACATTGCCCACAGGGTTTGTTGTCCAGCTGTGTTTAGGACTGCAACTAATGATTCTTCTCATTGTAGATCAATCTGCCGATTGTTTTCATGACTAATTGTGAAAAATGTTTTGTCACAATTTCCAGTTAGTAACGGACTTGACCAGCTGACTACAAGCTGATTGGCTGTTGAAAAAAGAGACTTCAGGTGGTGCTATCAGCTGTCTTGAGCCGGCTGTTCACACCGCTGCAACTTTCCCCTCTAACGTTCTAAAACGGTTTCATCTCATTATGAATCTTTGGTCCAATGTACTTTCTTGACACTTGAACAGTGCCCGAGAAAATGAAGAGTTTGATCTTTAAGACTAACCTTTTTGCCGTCTCTGAACCAGGCCCCCTCACAGTCTTCGCTGCTGAGCTTACATGTTAGCGCAGCAGTCTCATTGATGATAGCACTGACATCAGACAAACCACAGATGAACTGAACCCCTGGATCTAACATACACAACAGAGAACTGTTAGGCACCGTGATGATTTTGACTTGCATCCAAAAGCAAACCTGTTTGAGAATGATAGGAAAAATAGCTAATGTTTGAACGTTCCATTTCATTTAGATTTTCTTTGTTTTTTTTTAATCATGCGTTTTATTTATTCTCTTTTTCAGATAGTTTTCAGTCTCTGCAGGGAGGTTTTATTTTTTGTTCTCCGCTTCTTACATGTGCTACAATATTTTCAAAGCACACGTCTCTTATTTACTGTGCATTGTTTTGTTAGCATGAAATTGAGTCTGTCTTGCCGAATCCAGATCTGTCAGGAACACTTATGTTAAACAGCAAACGAAGATGACAGAACAATTTGATTTTGCAGTGTAATTCTGCTCCCCGCTGTGTCAAAATATCACAACATGGAATACAGAGCAACTTGATAAAAAATAAATAAATAAAACAACACGCCGGGATAATTGTGAATAAATGGGTAATAACTTGAAAGAATCCCATTACGAGTTGCAGAGGAATTGATTGCAGTTGGAGCTCATATTGTTTTGTGACTTCTCACTAAATGGAATTATGTCTGCATTGTTGAAGTGCTCCAAACTGACATGCTGAACAGCCTCTCTTTGAGATTCTTTAATTGTGGACAGTAAACAAAGTGCCAAAGTAAGTTAAGCTTAAATGTGCCACGCCAGACTCAGCAAATGTGTACATTGCACCAGAGGTAATTATTAAGTAAGGAATTATTATCCTTTATGAAGCTTTTATTTTGTGATGTGTGCATTAAGTTTCAAGCTCCTGAGTCATAATAAAATACACATAGGTCATATTGGTCAGATAAATGCATACAGACTCATGAATGAAAAGGACAATATACTATTACTGCATGTTAAAAATTGTAATAAATACATATAATCATGTATATATAGTGATTTAGAGTAACATGAGTTGTATAGACATGAGTTTATCAAGAAGTGCAACATAGCAGCTGGAATTCACTGTAACATTTTTTTATCTGTTTTTTGTGTCTGAAGTAGTACTGAAAAAAAATTAATTGTTTATTTGATTACTGGATGCATCTAACTGATGACAACTTCGAGGTTACTTACCAATGACCACATCCTCTACCAGTGGACCGTGTCTTTTACGCCTTGAATGTGTGGCAGAGGCAGCTGCGTCGTCAGTCTCGTCACTCTCGTTGTGGTCTTCAGGACATGTCCTTTCACCTTTTACATATCAAAATATTAAACTCTGAACTGTACACACACTGTTTACCAAATTATACCTTTATAATGGTCTCATTGTTCACAAACAATATTCACACTAATGCATTTGTGGGACTGATCAAACTAAAATAGAGTCAACTTAACACATTACACATACATTGCACACAGACAGACAACCACAAAGATAAAGCCAGAGCAACTATTTCTGTCTATACAAAACAAGAATATAGGGGTTTATGGCCGCCTCCCACTCTTAAAAGAAGCTGTGAAACAATGTGAACTGCCTCAGGGAGCACAATACCTAAAACGCTTATTTTCTGGCCATTAACCCAGACTACAGCTCCATGCAGTAACTCACCACTTGCGGTCTCTTACCATCGACTGCTTTCTGTGGCTGTTGGCTTTGCTTTGAACAGCTTGAACGCTCGACCTGGCCGGGAGATTCCTCACTCTCGTCACTTTCACTTGCTTCACTGTCACTTGCTAGTTCATTTGGATCTGAGACAGAGCCACAGTTTTCAGGTAGTAAACACTCAGCTTTATGCAGCGGGCTTTCAGTAAGCTCACTGTTGCATTGCAGTTTTATTTGATAAAATAATTTTTCCTCATCGTCCAAAAATAAACTAAGAGCGTCTCACTGAGTTCTCACTAGACCAAAGATGAGAACTACAGCGTCATGTAGAGCTTTGTCACCTGTTTCCATATCATCACGCTACTTCACAAGTTTATTAATTAAAGCACAGTTTCTCCCACAGTGGGGTGAATTTTACATTTAAAGAGAAAGCACTAGCACTGTTTCAGATACTCTCTCAGTTTCTTTTGCCAAGACTTTACATGTCTAATTCGAGTGTGACTAATCTTGAAGGGTAACTGGTACATTTCCTGCATGCAGTCGATCTGTTGTTTCTTACCTGATGTATGTTGTTTCCGTTGGATCTTCCTTGTGTGCCTTTGGCATCTGACAGACCCAGTAGAGTCTTTATTTCCGTCAGAATCAGTCGCTTCATTTTGACATGTGGCAAGCGTTTGAATCCGGGTTAACTCGACATCAACGCCTTTGCTGCTGGATTCTGCACAGACACACAGTCAAAAGAATAAATACGCTTTGGAAAATAAGTATGGATGTTCACTGAGCATTAACTCGTTTCAAGAAATGTTGTCAATCATGAAGAAATGTACTATTTACAGAGAGTAAATATTAATAGCAGAACATTTTCTACCTGTTATCTCCCCACTTTCTCTATGTTCTGTCTCTGGATCATGTTTTATGTATCTTGACTTATTGGCTGATCCAGTGAAGTCCTCGTTCTCTCCTGAACGTCCTCCCTCATCTGTATCTGTTACTGAAAATAAAGTTAATCCAAATGAAAACACACATCATGAACACATATTTTAACCACCACTGACTCCTCACTGTAGTGCCGACAGTGAAAATGTATTGTTAGGCATAGATCGACTTTACCTGTTACCTTGTCAAAATCCGCTTGACCACATCTGCTGTGCTTCTTGTTCTTGGGATCATCTATCACTTGCTCTTCTGCTTCTGTTGCACACCCTGAATTATCTAACGTTTTTACTGCTGCGTCTTCTCTTGAGTCATCTTCTCTTCTCTTTTTGGTCTTTGCTTTCTCTTTGCTCCCTGTTGCTTCAGATGGGGCACTGACCTTCGCGGCGTTAGGCTTGTCCTTTACTGCCCCGCTGCTTTTACCCGGTCCATTGATTGCACTTATTTCACCATCTCTTCCACTAGTGGTTAATGTCTTCGTGTCTCTCAGTTGTCCTCCTTTCTGTTTTGCTTTTACGGACGCTAAAATCTTCTCCATCTCCTCTCGGTTTTTTATTTGTTGTTCTCTGGCCACTTTCTCAAGGTCGATCCTTGCCCCGCTAGCCAAGGTGGTTTTACGAGCTATCTTCTTCCCAGCAGATGCAGGGTCACTCTCAGCTTGGAGGATGAAATACAACAAACATGACACATAACTCAAATGTATTTATGAAAATCATCACTCATAATTATGGTAGTAATTAAGATCACTTGACCAAATGATTTTTGGTGCATCACGCCCTAAATTGTTTACCTTCCACCACCAGCCAGGCACTGCAGGACGCAACGCCAGCCACGGCTGAATAGATGCCTTTGTCCAGCTGCTCGCAGTCCTTGATAAACAGCCTGTGGATCAGTTTGTGGTGCGACGCAGTTATGCTATATTTCTCTCCATCCTCGAGGACACCACCCTTGCCCATCCATGTGATCTTGGGTAGTGGGTGTGTGAGGACACACTCAAAGAGGGCGTCCTCTCTTTCTTTAGCTGCGACCTCCTGAATTTTGATAACAAAGTCCACATTGGACACTGTAAAGCGACACGAAGAAGTCAGTGAACCCAGCCACCTATTCATTGTTACACAAAGCTTCTACAATTAATGAGAGATATACAGATCCATGCAATGTTTGTGTGTGAGGTGTATCGCCTCTGAAACAGAAGAATCTACGCTTATTCATAAAAACTGAAACCCTTTTCCAATAAGTCATTTATCTAATGCAAATTGTTATGTCTCGATTAAATGGAAAGGAATCACTCTACAGTATTTTCTTCCTTTTCTCTGTTTGTGAGACGGCAATATGTGTTTAACAATAGTGAAAAAAGAAAACTGTCCTTAAAGCCGTAATCTCGCCATTATGTAAAAGACCTTCAATGAACTGTGAAAATTTGTATTGTCGGAGACTGCACACAATCGATGGATACACGTAGACAGCAGGATTTTTATGAAATTTAAAAGCTTTCAATTCCAACCACTGTTTATTCCATGAACTTACTTGTAAACTCTGTTGGGAGGAAGTTGACCTCTTCATCCACCTCATTCAGCTCTGTGTTGAGGAGGTTGACCTCTTCAATGTCAACCCGATTGAGACCTGTGTTGTTTTGAATCAGGCCCTTGATACTTAAGTCCTTCGCCCTCCCAGCTCTCTTAAGGCTGTGTTCCTCTCTTGCATCCTCATCATAGGGAATCACATCATCCTAGAAGGAAGAAGTTAGAAACAAAGTTAAGCTTTCATATTCTGATAATGGAAAAGATCATTTTAACTCAACACCTAAGGAGATCTTAATCTTTCTCACTGTGCTTCTTTAAGGTCGATGTCCAGCTCTAATAAAACTCAGTCATCAGGCATGAGAGGCAGAATTAATGAGATGAATTGAGCAGTAAGAATATTTTGGATGCAGATCACTAATTTGAACTGATAACTGCATTAAAGTATTAAGGTATCACGATACACAATAATATGCCAGGTGAACATTGTAAATGAATTATCAGTGCCAGATGAAAATGTTCAGTGAAATGATTTAGCTGATGCTTTAGCTGGAGATAACGCAGCTACTCTGAGCGCTGACAGTTTTCGTACCTTGCACTTATTTTGCTCTCTCTCCCTCTTCTTCACTTCCAGTTTCTTGAGAATCAAATCTAAGTCTGCAACACCAAACTCGGTACAGATGCGCTCGTAGTCTTTCCTGTCAGCGTTCAACATCGCGTCCCAGAATTTCCTATCAGCTTCCCCATCTGCTTGTTTTGCCTGGTTTTCCTCTACTTTACTAGAGGCATCAGACAAATATAGAAAAAAATGTTTATGGCCAGACGAGAATAAATGACAAAACTCACGCATGCAGAAATATCTGTTAAGGTATTTTAATATCTTACCATAACATCTGTTTTCTTACCTTTTCCTCAGCAGTTTTCTGAAATCTGATGGATTTGTTGAAGCTGAAAGCAGCAAATTCAGTTCAAGTTTATTATATCTTTCACAGCTGTACTGTAGATTTGAAGTCGTAAGGGTTTTTTTCTCAGTGATTAAAAACATACTAAGAACTTGAAATAAAATGAGAAGAAGTGTTGAAGGAAATAGCAATGCTAGTTATAGACTGACATGCACAGTCAAGACAAATGTTCATAATCATATTTAGAACGTGCGTTGTGTGAATAACTCTTACCCTCAGTCACAGTTAATGTCGCTGTGCAGACAGCTTTGCCATATTCGTTCACAGCACAACATTTGTACGTGTCTGTTTCCAGAGCAGACGCTTTGTGAATCTGGAAATAAAAAGCAACATGTGACATGGCAAGTTATCAGCTGCACAGATTGAATTCACACTCACTGCCTGTGAAATAGTCGCTCACCTCTAATATATACTCTCCAGTTGATTGGTCATATTTACTCTGAAATTTGTCCTTGTCTGAAATTGGCCCTTTAGCTCTTCTCCATGACACCTCTGGTTTTGGATCTCCTTTCACCATGGCCTTGAAAACAGCCAAGTTCCCTAAAGGATGTATGGAAATATTCCATCTTTATATTCACATCTACTGTATGACTTTCTGAGTTCATAATTAGAAATATAGTGCTATGAAACCCAGCCAGTCAGCTTTCCTTTGCTTCTTTGGTCACTTACTTTACATTTAATATCATGCATCTCTTTTAGGTACAACTGCATAAATAATATCTATATGAATCCCACCTTCCTTAACAGTTGCTGGGGCTGGTTTGCACTGGAAATCTGGGGGGCTTTTTCCTTCTGGCAAGTTTACCACATACTGTGTGATCATTACTCCAGGAGTCTTAGATCTTCTCCGGATGACAGCTAAACAAAGCCAGCACAGATAATAATAAGAAAGAAATGTATCAGTTTATTATGAGCATAGTAAAGCACTTTACAACCTAGAATTAAAAACACACAAAAACACATCAAAACAAGACAAAAATCAATTTAGCACAGCAGGATCTGAAATAAATATTCAGGCCAAGCAAGGAGCACTGCTTTTGGTAGAACTAAACCGTTTTTTAAATTATTATTTTTTGCTACCAGCAGGTGTCAGGAATGTCAAACGTATTCCCAGTGATGCTTCGTGCGTGTGTTGACAGAAACCTTAGCTTTCTGACAACGAAACAAATGAGAGGTGAGCCACACAAATCTCCAGTACACTGAAGAAAAAATGGAAAAGTGATTGCGTACACACAAACCCAACATATTCCTGTTGTTTATGGATTCGTTTTTGTATTGGCTTTAACGGCTAAAATGAAATGAAGGTTATGAGGCAGGGGTTGCTCTGTACCTCTTGTATACAGTGAATGCTGTGATGAACAAATCTATCATTTAAAAATGCATTTTAATGTTGCATTTGGGATATTTTTAGAGCTTTAGATGTAATCACATTGTGTGCTCATCATTACATACAGTATAAACTGATCATTATGTATAGATGTACAAAGAATGATTATGTTCATTGTCAATTAATCTGCCAATTTTTTCAATCATTTGCTCTATGAAATATCAAAAAATAGATAAGGTGACGTCATCAAATTGTTAGTTTTGTGTCACCAGCAGTCCAAAACACCCACATTTTGCGCTTACAATGATATAAAACAGAGAAAAGCAGCAGATGACCACGTTGGAGAAGTATGAAATGTTTCGCAGCTTTATTTAAAAAATGACTTAAAACAATTAAATGGTTATCAAAATCATTGCAGATTATTGTTCTGTCAGGCGACTAATCCAGTGATCGTTTCAGCTCCAGTGCACATATTCAATACGCGGCCCACAAAATAAATACTAGACATTCATTCACTCAAGCATTTCAAACAGCAGTGCATGAAATCCACACTGTGATCCTCTGCCTACCTGTGTTGCTGCTGAACATTTTCTTATCAGGCTTTAGAGGATCACATAGGAGTCGATGAAGAACAACATTAATCCAAGGATTAATGATTATTATGACAAGGACTGAAATGGGAGAACCGCCACCCTGTCAAATGTGTAACTGAGGGCGACTGATTTGACAAGGTAGTAAATAGATATTTCATGTTATCAACACAAAAACAGGACAGGTCACAAGCAGACACAGTAATCAATAATACCTAATGTATTATTCAATATTTATTCCATTATTCATAATAATGGATGCAGTTCAGAAATGTATTCAAACAGTACAGTAGTGCACGGAGACCTCACACCGCCTTCTGTTTGTCTTCCAGAAAATAAAATGGCTCATTTATTTCACCTGACTTGTTTCCAGACACCTCATTAAAATGTTGAATGTATTGATGAACGATGGAGAAACCTGGGTGAAAAGAAATTACACGAGATCAGTTAAAAGTACATGAGTGAAAGCAAAGCTAGGGCTGCAGGACATTTTGTGGTGTGTATATATACAATGTGTATCTACTGTGAATATATGTGAGCATGTGTATTTATATGAAGTTATTGCATATCTGTCTATCTGGATGTGGATATAGAAAGACAGAGAAGTCACTGAGTGAGAGATCAGAATAAACAGTGGGTGGAGAGGCTCGAAGTGAAGACCCTGTCAGACATAATGTGGAAAAGGAAAGCTCATGAAGGCCTGAATAAACTGAAGCACTGTGAGGGTCACAGTAAAGGGCTGCAGGCAGGCAACCTTAATCCAGAGATGCTTTCCTCTCATCCTCAGTTTATCACTGAAGCCTGAGAGAGAAGACCTTTCATCAACTGGCTGTTGAAGTGCCTGTTAGTTGGACAAACTCCAACTTGCATAGTTCTCATGATTTTTTTTTTTAAAGCAAACGCAGATACTGCACATTTGGTTGGAGTGAATGTTCACGTTTCATTGCCTTTTACAGATGCCATTGTAACTGTTCTGCTATAATAGTTTCAAAAATAGTTTAACTGATTTATGCCAGTACAAGTTTCCGCTGCTCCCAAGTTTGAACATACTGACATCATGTCATCACATTTTAAGTTGATGCGTTGAACTGCTTAGCACACAGTTTCTTATTTGACTCTGTTGCCTCATAGAGTTTTTTTTTTTTTTTTTTTAGTATCGCATGGACATGAATTGTATTTAAAGCTGAGAATCAGGTAATGTACCAGTAACTGTAAACAGTAAATTCACACAACCTACCTCACTGCTGTTCAGAGATATGTTCAAAATGAGAACATCATCATCAACATATAAGTTGATATGACAACAGTGAACAACAACAAGTTAAATGTTGCTTATTAACACGTCCAGCTGTGACAGAGCAACATTAGCATTCACTTGGAGTCAGGACTGTGCTCACCTGATGAATCTAAGTCCAATATTCACTCTTTTTTAGCTGCTGGTCTCACTCAACTCCTGAGGGAAATATCTGGCTCTTTAGCTGCCAAATGATGTACTATCTCCAGCTAGTTGTTACACATGTCTGTTTCTCCATTTGGTGAGCAGGTAGTGTGCAGCACTTTGAGCTTTTTTGATGAAAACAACTGCCTGCTGCAGCCAAAGATGATGCCTCAGTATGAGAACAGTCAGAGTGAACCAATATAGTAAAGTTAAGGGCTGAAACACACTATAAAGCTGAGGAGTGCTGTAGATTCAGCTGATAATTCTCAAATTTTCACAGTTTTCATGTCATTTGATATGACTTTATTGTAAGAATATTGTTTATAGCTACTTTAAACAAATGCATATGGCTTCAAGATGACAAGATTAAAAGATACAGGAATATTTTGTAACAAAAAAGAATACCTTTTAATACCTTTTTGTTTTAATGTAGTTATGCTAGAATAGCACCATGATTAAAATTGTATTTTGTTGTAGCTCTATAGCAGTTTTTGAGTAGACCATGCATAATAAAATGAACAATTATAAGAGTAGTCAGGAATTTATTGGGCGTCAACAATAAATGCAAAGGAGCAGGCTTTAATTTGCTTTTATAAAGAAAGTAATATTTCTCCAGTTTTTCTGTAAAGTACTGTTGAAGCCTGAGCATTACTCATTTTGCTGATACAACAAAACGCTTCATGTTTCAAAGTGTTTTAAACCCACTGTCTCGATGTACCAATCTGTCAATGTGTACAGCATGGAGTGCTTTTCTACTCTCTAAATAGTTTATTGACTCCAGCAATATGTTGTGTTTTGGCAGGATTAGTGGCAGCTCATTTTGCACCACTTTTGTTGATGAATTAACTTGCACACAGTTTTCTGTCTATGAGACAGTAATTAAACTGGTTTGCTCATGTCAAAGACTAATGTGGGCTTTCATTACGGATAATCACCGCAAAATAGTGTTAGAAAATGATGCTGTCAGTGTTGTCTTTTTTGTTCAAAAAAATCACTTGTTTAATGATTCATCATGTGTGTAAGAGTTTCAGTAATTCTTTTACAAGGCAATTCAGCAAAGCCTAATGTGTAGGGTTTTTAGATTACAGTGAAGACGTCTATTGGATCATGTCTAAACTAATAACAATATGATCCTGATAACATATGACCTTGAGGCTCGCAGGAGATATTTACGGCTACTGCAATATGTGCATTCCTTTTCCATTAAATTCTTACCAATTAGAGGCATTGGATGAAATTACACTAATGTGGAAAAAGCTTGCTTATTTAAAATGAATCAGAATCTTAATGCTCTAAAAAGAGAAATGTATTGCAAATTAATTAGACTGCATCATACACTGTCTAAAGTTCTTATCTCTGAAAATGGAATTGGTTATTTTCTAAACTTCCTCTGACACTGTTTGCTTCAATCTGCTGTGGCACCACTTTGTATTTGCAATAGATGGACGCCAAGTCACTTTATTATTGCATAAACCAGGAAGGAGGAATTGCAGTGCTGTACTTAGTCTGTTGGATGTGGGACCCGTGTTCTTCGCCCTTTTCCACATTTTGCCAGGAGTTAACTGTCAAAACCTGCGAATAGAAGGTGAGCATAAGCATTAGAACCAATGATAAGACCAGACATCAGTGTTTCCATGCATTATAGAGTATTACTTTTATGTGTTTGTTTCTCTTGCTGTGCAGTATTTTTGCAAAAAAAATTGCTATCATAAAAAATAGCTGTAAGTTAAAGTACAGTATGATATTGCGTATAATACAATGCTTATGTTTATAGAGGTTGAAGTTTTATAGTTTTCATAGTTTTCCAGCACTGCTAAGCCTTATTCAGACAGCCGCATGCCAAGATATTTGCTACAGCACCTTCAGGCTACTGAACCTAAACACTGTATTTCAGTAAGTACTGCATTGGCAATGCCCTGTTCCCATATCACAGGTACTACTTGCACTAGAATATACAGAATCTTACGTTAAGTAGATGAATGAGAGACAGACAGCAATAGGCAGTGCAGGTGTATATTGAGTTTTGTGTGTTGCCTTCGTTTTTGTTTTTTTTTGTTTGTTTTTTTACATAAGATACGAGAAATGCTTATGTTACAGCACAGTCAGATCTAATATCTGCTTGTGTCATAGATTGCATTAATGTGAAACTGCCAGGTCTACTGTGTCTACAAGTGCTTTCGTGCTTCTATGTGGAACAAAGTCAAAAGGTCAACTTGTTACTTTTATAATGACTTAATGTTTGTTAGTTCCTGTGTGCATGTACTCTGTCTGCAAAGTGCTGATAAAACCAGTGACTGCAGTTCAAAAGCTGAAGTGAAAAGCTTTGTTGAAATTGTTTCTTCTGTTCTCTGAAGGTAGTATTGGATGCCTTTATGAATTTCTTCATTAAGAGATGGTAGCAGTTACTTGTCATGTAACACAAAAAGTATGAAGTAAAAAAGATTATGCATGTTGTTTTATTCAGGTGCATATCTGATGGTCATTGTGAAGTCATACTGAGTTAAGGGCAAACACTGATGGAACACAGCTCCCAATCTATAGTTAGCTGTGACCCTGTCATAACTTCATGTGGTGACACAAAGCCTGACTGCAAACTCTTGCTCCTCTGAGATCTCCGTTCTCCCAGGTTAAATGCTCAGATGCTCATTATATTCAAAGTACACTAGTGACAAATGTGATTACCTGTGTGTGGGAGTGAGATACAGCAAAAATAAGTTCATCTTTATTACAGCTAATAGTTCATTCATCTCTTCATATGCTAAGTGGCAGTGCTGCTTGCATCCAATGTCAAGCTTGTGTTTCATCATGGACTGGAAATAGAATGTAATCAAAGAATAGAAGACCGTGTCCAGAATCAATCTTTCATACATCTCCAATACAGAGCAAACAAAGAATGAAAATCAACTCTTTGATCTGGACTTCCTTTAAGTGGGAACATTGTATTCCTCACAAAAGCATCCTTTAAACCCCACCACTTCTCTCATTTCCTAAACTGTAATCCATGTATCCTTGGTCACACACAGACACAAACACACAGAGAGGAAGAGTGGTTTACCTGTCTACAGCTCTGTCCTCACTCCCACTGAGACTCTGACACTGGTTTATAGATGTGGCATAAACTTGCTGCCTCCCGGGTTTTAGTGGATATTAAGTCCTTTGTGGAAACACGTTTGATTTCGCTGCCTGCAAGCTTGTGTGGAGACAGTGACGGTCAATGGAGAGGCTTCTTCTGTTTAGGCAGATGGATGCTCAAAGCGGGTGGGTTATTATTAAGGGGGAGCAGGGTGGGTGGGTGGGTGCTGGTGGGGGCACAGGATGAGGTAAAGAGGGATGAATAGCCTGAGGGAGAGGGAAGGGCTACCAATGACAAGTTAGTGGTGAAGTTTATCTCTCACTGCAGTAATTACTGATGACAGTGTGCTCATCTGTCACAGAACAGTTGCTGACAAGAAAATGATCGGTGAGTTCATTTTGTTTGTGTGGTATCTGATTCTTACGGATAGCACATTACAGATGTCGTACATGTTAGAGGGAAGGAATCAGGGAGTTTGCTTAGTAGCGCCTTCAATTCCTGTTAAGTAGATTTTTAATTGCCGAAAGGACAGGCAAATGGCTTAGTAGTAAGAATACAGATTAGCGTTTGAGCTGTCACCCCAGGCTGCGATTGAAACATGCAGCATTAAAACCTGCTTAAACTATGATCATTTAATGGTGACCTTGGGTGGTGGCTAACAGATCACTTGGCAAAGTGAGGTAGCGCTTTTAATTTGGATTGTGAAGCTAATACGAAAATGTGGCTGGAAGTCCTGCTCTCCATTGAACTTGAAGACGGTATGATGTTAAAACAAATTCACAGTTTGATTCAGAATTGAAACCCCACCCTCGCTGTTGTGAAGAGCACACGTCGCGAACAAGGTATTTATCCCCTTGTCTGTTGTGGTCTTCTTATATTACAATATATTACATAATCAAGGTTATGACATTCATGTGGTTTAAGCTCTTCTTGTCATGGCTTTGAGGCAGTTGTGACTTCGGGAAGGGAAGATCAAATGAAGAACAAGGCATTAATGGTCTCAAGGTCAAATACCACAATGTCCATTACAGTCATCACATAGCAATTCAATTTTTATATACCACATCTAATAATGCATAAGAAAATATTGACATAAAACACATCTCTATAGCAGGTGTGGACATCAACGGCTGATTTAAACATACTTTGTTTTTGCAGTTGCTGGTCTAATTTCCATATGGGAGGGAACTATAATTAATTCCTGTTATGTTCTCTCCATGGAAACCTGTTTGTTTTTTTGCCACATTAGCAGCATGGCTCTAGAAATGGCAGTGCTGTTCAGCTTGTTGATCAGTCGCTCCATTGGTCCACCACTTTGGTCCAGAGGAACAACTACTGAATGGACTGCCATTAGTGCCGGGTTCAGACTACATGATATTTTAGTCCATCACGATGGTCACTGTGTCAGATTAGGAGATCATACAGCCATAAATTCTTGCAGAGTCTTGGCCAAGAAACATGACCGTCTGTGCGCTGCTCTCCTAATCAACAATTGCTTGCTGTCTTTTACAACACATGTGATGAAGGAGCGAGGTGCAAGGGACCATCTTCTGGGAACAACAATGTAAAGAAAGAACGCTGGTGTGTATCATAGAAAGAAAAATAGAAATGATAGAAGAAAATGCAACGGTGACCTTTCATCTGTTTCACAATTGCCCCTCGCGTTACAAACAACCTCACTCATCTTTCGTTTCCCGTGTTTACAGTGTGCATGGAAGAGGTTCTGTGCTCCCATTGGTCAATGTTTGGAACACGTCTTGGAATTCATCAGGGAGGGCAAAAAAAATTCTAACCTGTTAGTCTTTTTCTCGAGACGTCGCCATGTGTGACACCCATTATAAATTCCCAGCCTGATGCCCTATGTCTGCTATAATCAGGCGGATATTGTGTAGTCTGAACCTGGCATAAGCGTGATACAGACATCCATGGTGCCCAGAAGCATGTCATCATGCTATCATGACACCTAGAGTAAGTATGTTAGCATGCTAATATTAGGATGCAACTCAAAGCACAGCCAAGCCCAACAGCTGAGGCTGATATAGAGATATAGACGTCTAACAATGCAGAGCTCGACTGATGAGTTGAGACGTCCTAAAATGGTTATTAAACAGAGTATAAACCTTTTTTTTTTTTTTTTTTTTTGCTAACAACACAGGGTTATTCTGGTGCCATCAATGCAACAGTTTAGTTTTCTGGTGTTTAAGTTGCGTTCTAATCATAGATAGTGAGTGTGTGTTTAGAAATCTTATTCCAATTTAAATTCTTCATTATATTTAAATTTAAACACAATCCATCACTAACAAAAGTACATCCTGTGTCCCAACAACATTCTGATTTTGAACAGGACATACGTGACAAATCTGCTCCAGTGAAATGGCACACCATGGAAACTGCTTGTGGATTGAATAATACATGGAAATACAGGCTTTTGACACGTTGGCCGTGTCTGTCTCAACAGGACATTCAGAGAATCTGCGAGCACAAGGTCCAAGTGGTGCCAGTGTCCTGTCATGCTTGTCCTTCCACGTGCAGTACCTCTAATGCATCTGAATAGGCTCTTGAGTAGGCCTGAGCCCACATAAACCACCTGGATTAGGAAATAAACCCCCACAGCCTACCCTCCTTATATTGATGAAATGTCATGCTGCATAGCTTTCATTCCAGTCATGGGGAACCACAGAGAACCGCCGCCGAGGTGCTAACTAGACAGCCTGGCCTGCCTCTCTGGAGCACAGATTGCTCTTCTGAGGGAAACCTCAACGGTACATCAGCTCAGGCCTTGTCACTCATTCTTCAACAAGGAGTAAAGATATTCTTAATTAGGCTTCACTACGTGCACTTGCAGTAAATCCTGGCATCTAAATAATCAGGAATAACTTATCCCAACAAGCAATCAGGCTTTTTGAGTACTGACACGTGTGTATATTGGATCCATATTGAATCCATAAGTAACTGTCACAATATGATTCTGTCCATGATGGCTTGGTTGTTCAGATAACACAGCTCTTATTTATATATGTCCGTGTTATTGTTTGCAGTGTTTGTGTGTGGTGGCATTCAAATGCACATAAATCAGATGAATAAACAAAATGCTCTGTCACACAGAGACATAATTACTCTCCAAATGCCCACGTTAGGTTATATCCTTAAGGCACACAGCAAAATCAGTGGGGCATGCAAGTCCTCCTAAAAACAAGATTCACACATCTGAATACAGGAAGGACTGAAAAAAAGAAACACTCATGCATGTTGGTATCAAATGACAAACGATGGGTACAAATTTATACATTGCAATGTTTTGAGGAATATTATCAAATACTTTCTTTAGCTTGTATGGATGATAATATGTGGCATGTCAGTAGAGTTATAGAGGAGAAGTCCATACCAGGTCAGCCCTAAAGACACATCTCCATCGCTATAGTGTAACAAATGTACGGCATCAGCAAAATGTGAAGTATGGATGCCATCACATGAGCTGTTCCACAAAAAATGTGAACACTTAGGAGCTTAGCCTCTTCCATTTTTTGGGCCTGACAAAGAAAGCCAGGAGCTTACATAAATGAACATTCATCTTGGTTAAAGAAAGGTAAGCCTTTCTTTAACCTGTACTGTAAGTGTGAGTGACTTAAGCCAGTTGACTTTATACCCTAAAAACACGCTAAATATAGTAAAAACTCGGGATGGATTTGTTAAGGTTGATATATGGAACAAGAGACAGCATGAATTGTGAAGGAGAAAGTTGACAACCTTTATAAGTGCTTCTTGTTAATGTTGAGACAAAGTTTAAATCACTGATGAGCATAAATGAGGAGGAGCATAAATAATGTGAAGGTGATTGCTCGTATTGTCTGTAGCATGCATGGATTTAACAAAGGCAGTTTTGGCCATTATGGATGAGGAGTGATATAAAAAGATCCAGGCAAGCTGCCAGAGCCGTGGCCATTACCTTTATGCCACCATTCAATAGACTTATGTGCCTGTAGCTGAAATATTTGACAGGCGACTTTTTTTATGATGTAAAAACATTAATCACATTTCGGAATTGGGTGAAAATGAGGGTTTCCTAATAGAATTTGCAGCCTGTCTATGTAACCTCTATTTAGATAGAAAATCCTTCACATTTACATTAGTGTGAATAAAGGTTTTGGTGGAATTACTGAAAGGCAATTATTTATCTTTAGGGCCATTTCTTGCCCCCAGTGTTTGAACTTCTGGGTAGAGGGCTTTAAATGATCAATATTTGCTTTCTGATTATTTGATTTAATTTTTAAAGTGGGTTTATGGCTTGACATATTGAACAGAACAGAATATTTTGTTGCTCTTAAGACGTAACTGTTTTAGATGTTGATGTTTTTGTTGATGGTGTATTTGCTTCTGTGCAGCCTCTAAGAGCCTCATCAGACCTGCCTCGGCACTGTTTCAGTAATCAGATCTTATTAAAGCAGCCTGACATTTCATCATATTTTACACTCTGTATACTGTCATCCTTTCATCATTGCTGTGGAGCACGTCTACTCAAAGATCTATGATTGCTTTGATACACGAGTTGCCTCTCACATGGCTGCTGCGATGCTGATGGACCACTGAAGCCTATAAATCACAGTGAACGTGTGGCAAAATGTGTAGAAGAAAGCAATGAGGGTCCTGTGACTGCTACACTCAGATTTATTGCAATGTCATCTCCTCAACATAGGAATGGCCATATGAATGGTGTATTTTGCAATTTTAAGCATTTGCTAAGAAAGGCGGTGGGTGAAATGCGCACCATGTATTCTGGTTCCTTCAATTCTGGGCTTCAGACCAGAGCAGCCCAGGCATCTTTGCTCAGTAATGAAAAGCTATTTTTGATGAGATTACTAACAACCAGAGGTGATCTGGTGTCCAGAACAGAAAAGGCCAGACAAATGCAGCTTTGATTTGAAGGGCTTACGCAGTTGAAAATGGGACACTGATGTGTTGGTGTGACTTGATAAAGACTGGTGAAAATAAGGCGTACGTTGTGAGACTGAGAATTTTATCCTCATCAGAATTTATAACATACTGGGAAAGTGTTTCTGTCATGCCTAGCTCCGTCGGATGGTAACAAACCATCTGCCAACAGCTCTAACGAGGGTGGCTTGCAGGACTAGCTCTCACTCCCAGCTCCCAACTTTTACTTAGTGCTGGTAGATGGATTTTGTTTTCTTGGCTAAGCTACGCTAAGTGGCTCTTGGCTGTAGCCTTATATTCACAGTATAGATGTGAAAATGGTATATTGAGCTTCTCATCTAACTCTTGGCAATTATAAACTTACAGTACAAGCAACATTTGCGAGTATGTCAGTAGAAAACGGGAAGTCATAACTTGAAGGGAATTTGCTTTCAAACCTGTTTGTGAGTAACACTGAGCTCATAATGAGTTCTTGCTTGGTACTCAGTCCCTTACACTTTTACAAACAAATACAGTGTCAGATATAGATTGAAAAAACATGTCTGTTTTCCAGACAATCAGTAATTTTGTTTGACTTGTTCTTCTCTGAAGCACCAGTTCCAAGGCTGTAGTCAGATGTAGTGCTATATGATTACCACACACTGAAGCTCCTCTGTTGTTAATCTGGAGCATCTTTCAGTCTAGACAGCATCACACTTTTGCTGTCCTCTCATTTTAATGAAATCATTAACAGCACGTCCGTCAGCCTTGTGCAGTCAACCTCCGTCTCTGCAATGCTGCTTTAGATGTTCACTCTGCTTCTGTTTGTAAGCTGGTAATTGCCATCAAATCATATTCATTGGTTCTTACATAATGTTATACATAACTGTGGATAAATGCTAAATAGCTGAATATGAAACAGAACATAAAACACACAAGATGAAATAGAATTGTATTTTCTCTCTTCTCATTTTAGTCCTGTCATGTACTGTGTTCAACATATTCAAAGTGATGGTAAGAGAGCTCATTTAACTTGCGAGATCTTCTGTATGAGATAAATCAGACAGGAGAGGGATATGGCTTAAACGTCTTTGTCAACTGGCAAAAAAGAAGAGGAAGTATAAAAGGCCTCTATCTCTTTGAGATAGGGTTCTTCCCTGTTGTGAATTGCATTCTAAATCCTCATCACATCTTCCTGGTGGCCCATCTCCATCCCCATTACTCACAGCTCCAAATGCTCCAAGCTTGGTTAATTCTCCTCACCGACAAATAATCTGCGTGCTTTAAACACTCAGCCTCTGATTGTTGTCTGCACTCTCCCTTGGTACGGCTACATTAGAATCATGTATTTAGCCAGTCGCGTGAAAGCTGTACAAAGACTGAATGGCATTCGATGCATTTCCTCTTTGCAAAAATATTAGCATTTTTAAGGGTGTGTCTTAAGAGGTGGCCTCGCTCTTCATCCAACGAGGATCAACACCATGCCACAATGATATCAAAGAGCCTGGGATCGACATAAACATGGCACAGTCTTCAACAACAGATACAATATTGAGCTTGCAGTCTCACCACGCAGTTCAGTCTGGATTGTCACAATATTTTATTAATGTCTGCAGCTGCCTCTGCACAAATTAGTCTCCCAAGTGGAACATGCAGCAAAAATAACTTGATAAAATCTTGTTCACCTGCCGCCTTGCACGATGAGTGTCGTGAGACCTGCAACTAAACATCACTAATACTGACTATGGTGAATGTTTTTGATACAGAACTAACCCATCTCTGGCATGTACAGTATTAAGATCACAAGTGTTTGGACGCTCATGTTTTGCTCCTATACCAAACAAGATAAAATGCTGGGGGACTGTTAATTATTTCTATAACTCATATTCCTGGATTAGACCGGACCAAATTACCAGCAGGTTCTCTCTGGTTCCAAGGAGAGATTGTCCCTTATAGTGTTAATCGTTTGACTCATCCTGTAGATGATTAGACTCATTTGTTCATTGAAAACCAGGTTGAGCTTCTTTCGCTCGCAATTCCACAAGATGGCAGTAGATTTCCTTTATTTGCAGTCATGGTCCAATTTAAATGTGTCAAGAGTGCAGCATGTAAATGAACCCTCCCTGTTACTTTTTACAAGATTCATACAACGAAATCTAAAGAACTTGTACTTTCTTTTACTTTTATTGTGTAGTTATCAAGCAGCGAAGGACAGTTCCAGATTTGTGTGACATAAGTCTTTTTGATCCGTGTGCTGTGGTAAAATCTATTTTCTCTCTCGAGTGGGTTCAGTGAATTTGCTTCACCAGGTGAAACAGAAAAAAAAAAAAAAAAATCAGCAGGGCCACTGCATAAAAAAAAGTAGACTGTAAAAGGGAAGAACACATATAATTACATTATATTCAATACAGATTTAATTCAGTAATTTTCTTCATTGAATTTCAGGCTATTTTCCATCAATTGAATGGCTTTTTCATTTTGCTGGATATGAGAAAGGCACTATATGATGATATGGCAAGGCTATCTCAGTGAGATGAATGAAAAAAGGCTCTTGGGAGAAATGTGAGACTCTCATTCTTTGATTGTGACCCAACCGTCTGTCGCTGGGCAGAAACCTTAAAACCAACTCTGTCATGAAGAAATACCACATATAACGTGTATTAACCATTCCATATTATGAATGGCTGCCTTTTTCATCAGCGCTAACTTCTGTTACAATACAGTTCAGTTCTGAAATAATCAAACGATAAATGAAGGACTGACTGATTTGCCCACATTTCTCAACTTACTCCTCCTGTACATGCCAACAAAAAGCACTTTTACTTTAAATTCATCACTGAAACTGACTTCCAGAGTCGCTAAACCCGGCAGTTACAATACAACGTCAACAACTAAGCAAATAGTTGTAAGCATGACACAAACATTGCACTGGGAAAATGGTCGAGTATGTGGTTACACCTGCAAGAAAATCTAATCAGATGTCTCAGTCTCTCTCCATCGGGGAACATTTGTCATTTGAAAGTGTGTCTGTCACATATTAAAGTCTAATGAGGCTCCAAGACAATTGACCAAGACCCTGTCACTGTCATATTGTCAGTGTCTTTCTGAGGTGGCAGGCTCAAAACGTGGCATCTAAAATCAAATCATCTTTCTCCCCTATTCCCAGCACTCAGCAGCTGCAGCCGTGGAGAGGTTGGGATGGTTTCCCCACAACAAACACAAAGAGACGACAGCAGGGTTTAATCTTTTTTTAATGGCTCTGACTGAAGACTCGTGTGGCAGTTTGAGTTGTGATCAGACTGGTGAGATTGTTGCTGGTAATGTCTGGTGTCTGTGGCTCCCCATCTCTCAGCCAATCCCGGTCCATCAACCAACAGAACGTGCTTCAGCGAGACCACAGTACTTAACCATCCACTTAACAAGATAGCACAGCAGCAGTAATTTAGAAAAAAAAATGGACAGAGAGTGCCTATCAGTCTTTGAACTACTTCTTAACTGCATTGCAGCAGAAGATCCACTTAATACAGAAGATGGCAGATAAGCTATCTGAAATTCTGAGGCCGTAAGTTGAACATCTAAAAGCTCTGCTATTAGAGGATCCATGTTGTAGCTGTTGTTACACCAACATGCACAATATTAATTTTTGCATCAGAATTATTGACAAGGATCTTTTGAACTGTCAATTTTAATCTGATGTACAATGAGACGAGACAAAACTCATCAATATATAATGACTAACTGTGCATTTAGCTCTTTTGAATCACGTCGAATGACTGTTTTTCAAATTTTTTGATTGATTCCATGAAAAGAAAAGGGAACATGAATCAGGCAACTGCACTATCCCACCCATACCAATCACATGCTTTAGAGACCACATTTGAAATATCCAAGTAAAGGTCATAATATAGTAATGAAGGAGATTGCAAATTGATTTTTTCATCAATCAATTTCTTCACCTATCACCCAGGAGAGCTACAGTCACCCTACCATTGTATTCTGCTGTCTTCCCTTTCATCTTGCAGCCATTTCTTTTTTGTTTGTACCACAGAATCATTTAACTTGACATTGACTTCAGAAGTATGACACCCAATTCGGCACCTCACTCGATGTCAATCACAACAAATGTAGGTTAGACTGAAAAAAAAATAAAGCTGACGCAGGCACACCTCTCAAGACAACCTGACATCCGTATCCTCTCCTCCTCAGTCATTTTTTTTCTTGTCTGCCAAAATCCCAAACCAGTGAACCTGTCAGGAAAAAAACTGTTTCACTGACGCTATCACCACCTTTCCCCCGCTCATCTGTTCCTGTCGCGGGTCACAAGGACTGGACCGATCTAACACTTTCTAATCAAGCGGTCACCCTTTATCATCTCCAACTGACAGCTTTAAGTAGCCATAAATAAGCGTGGGCCGAGCTCCTCATTTGTCATGTGAGGCCCTGCTCGCTGTATATCTCCCCCTTTAGAGACCATAGCTCTTCTTTACAGCTCCTGCCTTAAGTAGGCAATGCTGGGGAATGACGGCGACAAATAATCCTGTGATAATAATGGTCCTTTGCTCCTCAATGATGATGAAAGGAACCTGCTCATAAAAATACCTTTTTAAGCTTTCATTTTTATTAAACAACAGGGCCTCCATTAGCATCACAGAATTTATTTTGTGCTGAGCTGCTGTGTGAAATTTCCAGCCTGCCAGGAAAAAAAAGACACAATTACGTTTAATGTGTCGCCCTGCACCTCACTGGAGAAATTTATTAGGAATACAGACTCCATTCTTATTATTTTTCTGGTTTCAAGATTTGAAACTCAGGTAGCTAAGTACTGTATTAGTATCACACAAACCACCACACACATCCCAGCTTTAGACATCCAGCAGCTTTTGAATAAGAAATGCCTTTGTATATATTTAGTGTCAGTAATACACAACATAATGTGATTCCCTTACTAGTAAGTGAACTAATTTTAATGTGATCTATGGACATATTAAGTTCAATCAATGCTCCATGGTTTGCACTATTTGTTGCATTATTATTCGTTGTCTGTATGACATATAGGTTAGGCACCACACCTTACACATCATCAGTGTGGCAGCCTGAGATTAACGGCACCTTCATGGTCATTCATCTTAAAAACTGTGTCACACAGCGCTCAGTAATTCGTTTTGTGGATCTTTGCCCATTCTTAAATATTGTGTGGCAAAATCACAGATGAGAATTAGAGTATATTGACTATTGAGCTCCACTCTCATTCGTCACCCCACCTAGGATATGCAGACACTGTGATGAATCACTGGTGTGAACTGTGTGAACAGGTAATTGTAAGCTTCATACCCAGTGGCTGGCTGAGACCCCTGACTGATGATGTGATATTATGCGCATTAAAGGAAAGGGTATAACAAGCAGCTAAACTATGAAATTGTAAAATCTTTAATTTGTGCCTCGCTCATTCACGAGGAAAAAGTCAGATGACACGCTCTATTCAGGCCCTGTTGGATTCTTTAAAATGACATAATGATCAGAAACATGTTTATACTGTATATATTTCTACTTGCGGCTGTGGCTCAGCAGGTAAATACAGTCTGATTCAGAACTGTATTTCTACTTGGATAAAATTTGTGAATTGTGTGGATTAATGTAGGCCTATTGGTGAGAAGCACATTAAAAAATCATGTTAAAAAAAATAAGGAATCACAGTATAAATGTACACTATCAGCTCTTGGTTTTTTTCATACTGCCCCATAGCAAAACATAATCATAATATTATATGCTGTGTGTCTTCGGTGGTTGATAATTCTTGATCAATATTCATTATTCAATAGTGAGTGGTACAGTTGATTGCATGTGCTGCAAACAGACGTAAGTGTTGCTGCACATTTTATTCTGAGGCCAAAAACAAAAATTCCATTATTACTATTACATTACCCATATTGCTTTTGCTGTATACTGCCACCTGGATCTATGCACTAATGATATCCATCACTGTGAAAATCTGACTTCATTTATGTGTATATCTTTAAATTATTGAAACATTTTTACATTGATAACAAAATAAAACATAGATATCACATTAAGGGTTTTGGGGATAGGGGGCAGCATAAGGTACAACCTAGAGCCCAGGTAAAGCTGTATATGCTGCCACAATGAACAAGTCATCCCTCACGCCCTGGAGCCCCCATTAGTGCTTCAAGAGAACCATTAATGAATGAATGAATGAATTAACTAGATCAATTAAAAAGACTTGCATCTTGCGTTGAACCCATCATTTAAAAAACCCTGAAGAATGACAATATGACAATTAAAAAAAGAACTGATTTCCCTTGTGGTTCATTTTGTTGCAGCGTCTCGGCTGCCAGCAGACGTTGCTGAAAGTCACGGATAATGTACTGGACGGTTAATGTCAGGTAATAGTGAATTTTTTAGGGGTGGGATTTTTTGAGAATCCTGTGAATTGATTTGATTCTGATTCTTGATTGAATACATAGAAAGGGATGCACTATGTTTAGGCTCTTACTCAACTACTGCAGTTATGTTCCATATTGCATTTCAGCGGAGTCCCGCATTTTTCATGCTGTCAGCATAACTTTATTAACAATGTACAAGCATTGACTTTTGCCATTTGTGAGTCGATTCAGAATCATAGAGGATGAGAATCACGATTCTTAACTGAATCAAGGTTTTTCCCCCACCCCAAGGTTTTTTTTTCTATCAATTATTTTCATTGCCTACCAGAAGCACATATGTTGTAGAGTACATTGCTTTGTCCTAGATAAGACATTTCTTCACATTTAAACATGCAACTTGAAAAGGGAAGAAAAATATCACTTAATTCACAACCACCCTGAGGGCTTTCACAACTCCTGACTTCCTTTTTCTCCTAATAGCCTGTGAGAGAAATTGTACCCAATTGAGCCCGCAGAGTCCATGCTGCTTCCGCATAATCCCCAGAAATATTGCAGACAATACATCATATGTACATGTATGTATATGTTATGTATCACACATCCAACGTACACTTAAGCACAAAACACAACATTTGATCTGAAGGTTAAGTTGGCCTGCATAAGCACCACAATGGCACCAAACTAGTAATTCTATTGAATTTTTGTTCATTTTAATGAATGTCATTCATTCATCAGCAAAATCCTTTTTGCCACTAATGATGATCAGTGCTTATTGTTGAGAGTTGTTGAAGCTTTTTGAGTTGTTGAAGTTGAAGCAGTAAGCAGGATTATCACGATGTCTGTCCCTGCAGATAACTGTGGATAAATACTGTAAAGTCAACAGCAAGGACAGACTTGTCCATGCACAGTATATTCCCTGGATGCAAACACAGGTTGGCTCTTCACAGTCTTGAGGTCATTGAGTTGACTTCCAATCAGTACATTTACATTTCATCACATAACCAGGTTGCTGTCGGCTTTCAAATGCGATATCTAATATGTCAGTTAAAGATAAATCAGATAGGGGAAGGAGAAACCAGCTAGGTTTCTGAGGCTACCCTCCCAAGAAAAACGGTTGTTTCAGCAAAAAAACGACAAGTGTTTATATTCAGGTGAAGTGACAAAGCCCTCTAGCAGCATAGTAATTATGACTCTCGTTCATCAGGAGCAAGGGAGGAAAGTAGTGCAATGTTATTTTAGAGTCACAAAGTCTGCAGAGGTCGAGGTGGATGAATGAGTAAGTGAAACATGAGACACAGGAGTTTGTTTCCCGTTTCTGAGCGACAGTCTGCCGTAACCCTAACCAAGTTGTGCTTAAACCTAACCAAACCTTAACCATTGTAAGGTCAGATCTGTATTATTTTGGAAATGGTAATGTCATCCTGCTGATTGTGGTTTCAGATCTGAAAACACTCACTGTATCAGATTTTGATGTTGATTTGAGTTTTGTGCTGGAGAAGCCTGATTACTCGTGTTCATGCTTAATGGGTTTATTAACAGTGTTGATATGTGCTTAGAACTTTTGATAAACCTGAAATAGCTCATTGCATGGTCAGGGTCACTGCATGGTAGCAATACTACATTAGACTGAATAGTATGCAGTTGTGGACATAAAGAGGGATTGTTTAACATTATTTTCCAGAGGCTGTCAGGTTGAAGTGGTTTGCATTAGGATTTCACAAGAAAGTATTAATCATCTGAGACGACTCCACCAGATTACCTCCTGTTGAAAAGCAATTCATGAAGTGGATGGGTGCCCAGGTCTTAGCCCCATGAGACACCTTCTTCAGCATGCACTGCCGATCACACATTCAAATTAAACAAGAGAAAAGTGTCGACAAGGTTATATGTTCTCCGGATGCCTCTGAACTCTCTAAGACCTATTTGACAAAAGAATATTCCACTGGAGACGAATTAGACATAAAACATTTCATATATTAAGATAATAATAGATAACTGATGGTTCAAATAGGATCTTAATAGAACTCATAGGTGCTACCTGGACACAGAACAGAGAAGTTGATTTACAGTGTATACCTGGTTCTATATCAGTCTGCTACTGAATACAGATTACGTTGACAAAAGTGCACTGCACATTCCCTGGCTGCGATTACTCTATTCCCACAGGGGGATTTGTTTTTGACCCGTGCAGCTTGAGATGTCTCTCTAACTGTACTGGCAGGTGGAGGAGTATGGAAGTAAATAAGACTGGATAAGTTGAGTGGGTGGACTGTGATCTTCAATATCTTGACAAGAGGAGAGTCTAATATAACTGAAAGTTTTCCTGGAATGTGTGAAAAAGTATTTCACACTTAATACGAAACTTTCAAGACAACAAACACCAAAGGTTTGAAAAAAAGTCACCTTGAAGGTCTCAACAAAGTGCAACTGATACTGTTACTGTAGCTGTTGCCTATATATAGTTGGTGTGTGACAGGTGACACTTTCACTGTTTTTCAGTGCAGGCCATAAACTGTCCTCGAAGAAGGACCACAGCATCAGTCATTTCACCAAGTGCAAACAAAATATCACAGTGTTCAAGTGACAACGCCCTCCAGAGGCCGTCGTAACAAAGGACGAAGTCAGATGATGTTATTCTGGAGGGACAAGGTTCGAGCATGGAGGAGGGAAGGGTCAAGAAAACATCTGACTAAACACACGAGACAGCTGTGTTTTACTTTTCCAATTGAGAGTCAACTTTTTATTATTTTTTTTAAAGCTCTAAAAACTTCCCCAACCAACCAACCAATGCTTCTGTGCATTATTCAAGAGGAGGACTTGTTGATATTAAATTGTTGTTTGATTGTTTAATTTAAAAAAAAGGGAAGTATAGTCTTACAGTGACCACAATTAGACTTTACAAACCTTCAGAAAAGTCCTTCTTCTAGTACAGATGCCATGTAGGTAAGGAGAAACACAGTCAATAAATCCTCAATGAGCACTGACTGTGTTTACTTGCGCATGAGTATTCTGGTTATGATCAGGTTTTTGTAGTATTTGGAGTGTTGTTATGTGTGGTGCATGCAAATATTGTAATACTTGGTATTGAAACCTGAATAAGACCTTGTTCTGGTTTTGAGGAACCTGGATATGGTGGCTGGAGTCCTCCAAAAGAAACCAACGTAACCAGGATGAGTTTCAAGAGAAAGATACCATTGTGCACATAAATGCACTTAGTGTTTGTGCCATTGTTTTATAAGTAGAACACAAAGACATGTCTGAATATACTGTGAGCTTGATTTGAATGTTTTTGCGTTCCTAAATGACTGAATGATTGCTATGTGTTGAAGCCCAGATGCTGCAGAATGGTTTCTCCCTGCTGAAGACACAAATGGGGTTTTGCACATTCCTCAGTGGTTGGAAATATTTTAATAATGTCAGCATTAAATAACTGAACCTTTGTTTGAATATTTGCAACACAGTGCACATCAAAAATTTATAGATGTCATTTCAAAACGGATGTAGTGCTTCTGTGATGTATAACACCAAAAATCCTATTAACAAATGTCTGTTCTGTAGTCAAAGTATGGCAGAGTAAGCAGTGTCTGGCTTTTAAACAACCACACCCACAAAGCAAAAAAATGGCTTTTAAAAGATGGTCCACAATCTAATGTTTAACTCAAAGACAAAAACAGTGAATGAGTCTGTAAGTGGATTGTGACAGGATTGAATATAAGTAGTAAAGTTCAAAAGCAAGTTTTCTCCGCATTTAACAGATGGCACGTTGGCTTTTTGGAGTGGACGTTAAATGAATCTTGATTGCACTCCACTGACCATCAGACAAATGCCCCCATCTGTGGGTCAGGTGAACACATCCTTCAGAATAAATCGACAGAAATTATATGCTGCTGCCAGTCAGCGAGAGCTCCTCAGAAGCACCAGGGGAATTTGTTTTGTGGCCTCCCTGTCACTTAAAGTGGATGCCCTCTCTACAGCCCTCTCATCTTGGTGTGATGGGTTTGAATGCAGACCTAGTTTCAGCAGAAACAGTCGCTTAAGTTACTCATGCTGGAGCTTGATGCTGACTCATTTGTGCTGTCAGATTGTATATAGTTTGTGTTCTGTTTGTTAGTTACACTACAGTGCAAAGATATTTTCCTACTTGGTAACACAAGATGAAACTGTTCTAAATCGACTGGGCATCAGTGATTATCTCCTCAGATTATTGATTAGTAATCTAAGACAATAACGTCTGTCCACCAATTTATTGTGTTTTTAGCCATTATTGTCTTATGGCTGGCTTTAATTTACTTTACTCACCTAATGAGTCCCCTGTGGTTTTCTAAAAATTAGTGAAACCGTTTTGGCTCAATCTTCCAGTAAACCAGCGCTGACAAATATTGAGTTAGAGATCAATGAAGATGATGGTTTGTGATTTTTTTTTTTTTCTGCCATTCTCTCCGTAACATCTTTTCTCTGTTGCAGTTTATACATTTGTGCTACGAATGCGCAACTTAAGGAAATGCTTTAAGACTGCTCTTATTGAAACAAGTACAAATACATGCTGTGGAAACCAATTATGTGAGCATTGCAATCATCCTCCACTTATTGGATATGTTCTGTCAGTTTTGCGATGTGAAAAGTAAAATGAATTTGAAGATTAGGACTCAGACAATTTTTAATTAGGCAAATAAAACAACGCCGTTCAATTGGATAGGTTTATGTTAGGGTTGTGGTAAATGTATTTCTCATGATTGAAAACAAACTGCAAATTAGGAATGAGTGCATGCGTTTGGATTGTGCTCGCAAACCTTGGTTTGCTAGAGTTAATAGAAAATGTGTATGCCCATCTATCACCTAAACCATTTGTGCAATCCTGCCTCAAAGGAAAATAAAACCCAGTATGGTGTCTTTCTGCCTGATTTGCATCCAAACTGAGCTTCTTGTTTCGTATTTCATCTTCTCGCCGGGATCTGTGGCAACAAAACCGATGCAAACCTTTGATGTGTTTTAAAGGAGGACTATTGTCAGCCTGAGCAAGGCCTGAAGATTTTGGCAGACTGCAGCTCAGTGGCTGTCAAAGCACCACATATTTCCACCACATGGCCCTTTTCCCTTGTTCCTTGCTTACAGGAAGAGAGCTAATGGTATAGCATTTCACAGGTTTTGGCCAGTGTCTACATGAAGTGTAAAGATACTCGATGAGTTTCACAGCCCTGGGAGAGAAACTGAACCTGTGAACTGCAATAACAAACAGTAGCCTGCATAGACATGAAATATCCATCTGTAGGTAATTTGTTTTCGACATGGCGATGTACAACCCTGATTCCAAAAAAGGTGGTATGCTGTGTAAAACATAAATATCACAGAAGGTGTTAATTTGCTTATCCTTTTGGATATCAACTTCATTGATTTCTAGAAATATATTCTTTATTCTGAATTTGATGGCAGCAGCATGTTTCAAACAAGTTGAGACAGGAGCAACAAAAGACTGTGAAAGTTGTGGACTGATCCAAAAACACCTGTTTGGATCAGTCCACAGGTAAACAGGTTCATTGGTAACAGGTGATAGTATCATGATTGGGTATGAAAGGTTCATCCTGGAAAGACTCAGTCGCAAGCACAAGCAAGGATGGGACGACGTTCTCTGTATTTTTAGAACAGTCTGCTAATCTGCTTTGACAGTACAATTTATAGCCTTTGAAGGAGTAATTCCCTGGGTCAGTTTTGCTGTCATGAGGAACCTTTTATGATTCCTATTTAATTGTAGATGATGGTATATCGTCGATATTTTTCGAACAGGGCAAAGTTTAGGTAAAACCGTTTCTCCTTTTCACAATATCCAAAAAATATAATCAGCTATCTTGCACTGCAAAATCATAGACAAAGGACATTTTCAAACACATCATGTTGTACAAGTATTCAACAGTAGAAATGTAGAAAATGCATTGTATAATGCAAAGAGATGCCAATTTCTCTACCCACAATTGAATCTAATGCAAAATACAAATGCATCCAGAAGATATTTCAGAGGTATGACTCATATTTTCTGGATTGGAAGCCCTTGCTCTCTTGATCTTACTGAGGCTACAAGTTTGTTTCATTTTTATTTATGAATCCATGGTGTAGGCTTAGTGGATTCACTCCCAAAACAATGGAAAAAACAGTACAACTGAATCTTACATAATTAAGTACGTTTGTGATGGTAATAATAAGGAATAATATAATATAATATGAAATAATCCAATCTTTAACTGAATAAAATGAAATTAACATTGCTGCACCACATTAAAGTAAACTTGAGCTCACACCTGTTTGGTTTAGTTAAAATGAACTTGGGTTTCTTTGCCTGGTTAGTATGGTTCATTTGAGCTAGTGTGAAAACTGTCAATCGAATCCTGTTGTCGACCAGTAAGTTGACACATTCTTGTTGTTGCACGTTCAAGCAAAACAGCTCCTACGGCCAGGTGGGCTTGGGATGTGGATGGCAATGTTGGTCTGTTGGTCGGTCAGTCCGCCACATTGTTCCAAACTGAAATATCTCATCAGCTATTGGAGGGATTGCAGGCAGGAGCAAAGGCTGGAAAGCTAGATCAGATGCAAACTAGACAATCTGGCAAAGTGTGTGTGGAAATGGGCTGGTACACACACACACACACACACACACACACACAAACACAAACAGTGTACTGCAAGACTAATGAGGGAAATGGAGACAAGTGAGCATGTGGACAGGGAGGATAAAGTGATGGGCATGACATGATAGGGGTTACTGTAGGGCAGGAGGGAGTGGCTGGAAGTGAGAGTCAGGTGATTGCGACAGATGGAAAAGAAGCAAGAATCAAAGTATGAAAAAGTTTTTTCTTAGTTTTCAGTTTTAAAGCAAATATTCCCTCCTCAGGGATGGACAAGACAGAGGTGCCCTGTCGGAACATAGTATATAAAGAATAAATGCTGAGGAATGCAGAGACCTCAGTCACCCGTTCTGTGAATAACTGCTGCTGGACTGTGAAACCTCGAAGGACCTTAGAAAGCAAACACACCTGATAGAAAAGCCATAATCTGTCTATGACACTTTGAAAGGATAGGGTAATATGGTCAAAATGGAAAAAAGCCCTGTACAATATCTTGTCATGAGGGACCAAGAGACACTAGGGCAAGAAGCAACAGTTTTATTTCATTTTAACCACAGTGACCTTACAGGTCCTCGATGCAACACTGATCTCTCATGAGCACATAGGATTTTTCTTTTTTTTTTTTTGTTTTTCCTCTTTTGAAAACAACATTATGCAACAATAGCATTTATATTAATGTGACATCTAGAGAGCAATGCTGATGTCCTGAAATATTGATTACAGGAGAATTTTGTGCTCAGCATTTATTTAGAGCTGCATAAAAATATGCAGCCACTTGCCACATTGCCTGAATGGGATTGTTGGGAGCAGATGTGAGAGCCAAATAATTCATGTTCACTAACTGATCTTGTGAATACTGGCCTTCAAATATTAAAAACAAAAGTCTAAATGATTCACAGCTGAGACAGGGTAACATTTCTTTACAATAAGTCAAACAAGTCCATATTATGTTCTTTTTTTTTGAAGTAATTAACTTCTGTCTTGTTGTCGCACACCAAATAGCAAAGTCCGTGCATGACAAGGTCACTGATGTTCGTGATACAAATGTTTTTCCTCTTCTTTCCAGACACCCTTTGTTATATAACCCAAACAGAGATGACAAATGGGCTGTTTTAAACATAAGGGAAAACCCATCTACACTGTAGTATAAAATCTGGTAATGCAAAACCTCTAATTGTCTTATTAAGTGAGTTGCACTTTATACCCAACTGCACAGGGAAATGTCTAGCTATAATGTAGTTGACTAAACTGATGAACACAGTTATACAGTTTGTGATATTAACTGCGCTCACAACTAATTTAGCTCCAGTAGTTTTTAGTGTAGACTCTCTGCGTAAACATGTTGTATTTTCACTGCCTTGCCAATAATATCTGTCATTTAAAATAAAAACTCCACTTGAATACCCTTAAAAAAACAGTCACACTGTCTCTTACATTACACCAATCACAACATACAGTGTACAGTTTAATCAGTGCAAAGGCTTTAGTCTGTTTACATGTGCATTATTGAATGATTTTAAAAGTCATCAAATGACTCATTGTGGCACTGAAGTGGTGAGTGCATAAGACAGACCCGACAGCTTGTTTGTGTCAGCAAGTAGTGCATTGAGGCCATTCAGTGCTTATTTAGTGGACGATTTGGCAGAGCCCATTTGTTCCAGATGTGCCAGATGCTTTGTTGACACTTCAAAAATAAGGATTTTGACCCTCCACCCAAATCAGGGCAGTGTGATAAAAACCTATGATTAATAGTAACAAAGTCTTAAAGGAAAAAAAACCTTTTTGTTTATGTGGGTCCTGGGGAATGAGATTCAGATCAGATATTGATGCAGCATCATTCGGTGTACTAACCAGGCTGGAGTATGGCTATATAATAAATTCAGGTTGGATTCTTACTTGTGAGTCATTTCTGTGAGACTGTGAGATCAGTTCTGTGTGACTAATGACAGTGACAGAGCAGACTTAAGAAGACAGACCTCCGGACTACAGCTATGCCCATCTTTTACAGAGGCACCATTGAGAGCATTCTCACTGCATCTCTGCCTGGTTCAGAAACAGCAGAGCAGAAGAGAGACACAGACTGAACAGGATAGTGAGAACTGCTGAGAAAATCATTGGTGCCTCTCAGCAGGACATTTACACCCAGCGCTGCATTCGCAGAGCAGACGGCATCAGAAAGGACTCCACTCATCCTTCCTCCTTCCACCAATGCAGTCTGGGAAAAGATACAGGAGTATCACAACAAGGACTACAGCAATTACACTGTTAAGTCAGAATAGGTGAACATGGAACTGTCTTTTTATTTATTCAGAACAGTTTCAGCTTATTTATTGCTTTTTATCTGACTTATTGCTTTTATCTATGTTTTCATATGTTGCACTGAAGTATATTTATTGAGTGGTGACATGTCAACACTTTCATTTTTATGTAGAGCATAAAAATGACACATAAAGGAAAATCTGAGCTAATCTGATGATTTTGCCCATTTTCCCTTGCTCTGTTTACCAAAAGGTTAACTGGTCATTCATAAAAACATAAAAACAGACTCTTGTGTGTATCATTATCCACTATATTATAGTTTGAAACTGAAGGCACTCAGGCAGCTATACTGAGATACATGAGTCTACCAGGGTTCTTGACTTAAAAATTTGTGTGATGAAACACAATGTTTCGTCAAAATGGTTTGTAGTGACTTCATAGGTATGTTGAACCACACTTAATGCCGACAGAGGAATCAGAGGATGTGTTTTTGCATCTCTCATATTTGTGTGTTATATGTAAGCTCAGTTAAGTGGGACTGTGTGGCGCCTTAGACCAGAGCCCTTAATCCTGCTCCTGCTGGATTTCAGACCATTACAGCCCGCTCCAAATCTCCCACTCCCGCCCACAGCAAAGTTTAAACCACCTGCTCTCGTGAGATTTACCTTGGGTCCCGCGGGGTCCCAATCCCAATCCAGTCCTCTAATGCATATCTGTCTGTAATAATGTAGCAAAATTCTGTTCTCATTCTCTGCATTTTAACACTTTGATTAGGTTTTTGTCATGTTTGGTCATTATGAGCCAACGTACCTTTTCTGTCTATCCATGGCAATGCCAATGTATACAGTCGGGTTCGGTCAAGTTCAAAGTCACGTACTTGATTAATGTGTGATCTGTTCCTGTGGTGTTTATTCTTAATAAACAGGTAACACTCTAAGAAAACATTCATGGGGTTAGTAAATAATAACACTTAAAATAAATACGTTTTTCAACATGAAAACATTGCGTTTGTTTCATGGACTAGTCAGTTACACAACATATATTAAGGAGTATGTCAAACTTAAAATACACGAGCATTGTCTTAACTCATTTGTTTAGCAATTTTGAACATTTGTTTTCTGCGTCCACTTTACAAAAGGAGTTAGTGCAACTTATCTGCAGAGTTTCAACTACGTGCATCATTTCAAAGCGAACACGCCTGAGTTTGCCCGGACTTGTTCGGCTGCCACACCACGTCCAGCACATGTGGAGAAAGGAGGGAGAGACGTGATTTTTCTTGCTGAATATTACTTGGTAAGTAGCTTCCTCAGATGGCCACTTGAGGCAGTCTCCAAAAGGAAGTCAATTGCGTTTGACTCCATATTTAAAAGCCCAACTTTACATCAGAACCAAATATGTTTACAGCCTTGTACAAAACGCGGTTTTGGTCTTGTTAGCTGATTTCCGCCTTCATGACAACTGTACTGGGGTGTCTTCTTTTTTGTAACACACTCGTTCAAAATATGCCAAATCTAAAATGATGCATAATTAAAGCGTGACCAGTTTGATTGACAGCTGACTGTCGACGCCAAACACCAAGCACATTTAGTCACTGAGCCTCGGCTGTTTGTGGTGTTTTTGCCTTTCGGATAATTTTTCATACAAATAGCGGATAAATAACATGGCTTGCTGTGCTGATAATTGTACTAACAGACTGTCCAATAAGTCTAGTAAGTAGCTAGCTAATGAATTAGCATCGGGCACCAGCTAGCTGTCACCGGCTGTGTGGTGTCTTTGTCTGGGACGTCTGCGCTGTTTTCTTGGTGAGTTTGTTCTGGTGTTTGTGGAGCTGCTTGTTGCCTGTGCTGCTGTGTTGACTGTGTTTCTCTCGGGTGTCCAGGACGAGTTTCTGCAGGGGGAGACGGTGGAGGTTGATCTAAGCTAACAATGCTAACGTGAGCGTCTGGTAGCCTCAGTTATTAAACCTGGTGCAATGAAGTCGAAATGTAATAACAAGTGTTATGATTTAGGGTGTTAATACTCTTGAATAAAAGGCATCCGTGAGGTTGGAAAATAAAGGTCCTCCATAACCCTAACCCTAAACTTAACTAAGGTTATGTAATCTTAAACTGAACTGTGTGCAAATACAGTAAAGTGTTTTTAACTTCAAAATATTCAGAATGTTTCCAGAAATAACCTTAACCGAGATGTTGTTACTGGTTAAGCTGAAGTTGGTTATATTTTTTTCAAATGCCTCTATAGAAATGAGATATTCAATATGAAATCAATTGCAGGAAGTCCTTCTGTGTGTTTTTCTAAATGGGTAAGTCTACAGAGACCTGGAGCTGATGGTTTATAGCTAAACAGAAATGTCACACCATGAATATACAACCACTTTATTGGGGCTGCTGAAATGATATCAAGCAAGGAGAGGAAAGCTGCATTGTTCACCCAGGCAGAGGAATTGAAGTCCAGAGAGACAGTTTTTCATCCTGTCTTGTGGCACTGTGCACCAGCAGGTTCATAATAGCTCTGCTTAATGAGGGCTATGATATACCTCCACCACTTTATTGGCAGGACTTGGATTCTTTCCCTGTGCAGAAAACCATTATTCACTATAAAAGAAGCCCTGGCTCCAAACAAGCCTAATGCGCTGTATTTGAGGACAAAAATGTGATCACATACTGTATTTGAAAATGGAAAGAAATTCAATTGACTCTGCCCTTCTTATATACCATGTAATGAAAAAAGGAGTACTTGTAAAGTACTGTAAGATTGGTCAATATTTTCACTTTATTATTTTCATTGTCCTATATTAGTGTGAACAGATTCCTGAAAATATGGAAAATCCATCATAATAACTAGATTATTAACTAGAAAATGCTCCTAGACCTCTCAGATGTCTTTGAAATCCCAGGAAGCAAACAGAAATACTCATTTTGAGAGTCAGACTCCTCTTGCATCCAGTAGGTAAGTGTCCTGATTCTTGGGCATCTCCAGAGTTACTTCTTGTAGTGTGTCCAACCTGGGAGCTGGTGGTTTGATGTCTACAGAGTAGAGAGGATGGAGTTAGAGAACAATAATCCGACTAATGATGATGCATGAACTATGAATTATAGACTTTTTGACTCATTGCCAGGGATTGGCAAGCTAATCGATGGTGGCTCTTTCACTGGAGAGATTTGCGCATTTTCTGAATTGATTAATATTCTGCAGCTGGATGGGAAGGATCGGATTGAGGATCACTGGGTTAAGTGTTGAGTGGCTCACTTGACTCAGAATAAAATCAAATCTGTTTATATATCCTTTTTGTTACAAAGTTAAAGTCTAGTTATTGAAATTTGGAGGCAACCCAGAACTTGTAAAAGCTAAAAAATGAACCAAGATCACATGCAATCAAGTATGCAGGAAAGAATTGAGGCCACAGATAATGAGCAAAATTAATATTTTATCGATTATTGTGCAAGATTATAATCACACAAATTATGTTAAGCAAGGTAAACAGCTTTTTTCCTGCTGATATTACAGTAGGTTTCTTTGCTCCTGTATGCTTATCCTTAGATGGCATGTGTGTCTTCATTTTTTTGCTGTGCTGTCTTAAGCCCCAGGTGGGAGTCCTCTTGTGTGCCATTGTGGGTTGTATTTGATTTTGCAACATGTGGTGAGACATTTCATCTTCTCATCTTTCCTGGAGTTCAGGGCCATGCCAGGCTTTGCAAACACACTCTAATCCACCACCAGCTACACAATGGACTCCAAAGCTTCCTAATCCCTCATATATCCCTTTGAACAACAATAAATATGAAATTTTCTTCTGAGAGCAGACGAGGCCTTCTGGAAAAGACTGAAACCCACATTCTTTTTGCTTTTCACTTTCTTTTTCTTTTAAGTAATTTAGTCAAAAACATGTTGTTGAAGTGCAGGTATGCAGGTGCAGTCACTGGAGACTTGTTTTACATGAACTATGAATTTTTTTTCTTTTTTCCCTCTTTCATCAGGAACCAAAGGGTTTCAAACCAGCTGTTGAGTGAATATAAAGATTTAGACATTAGTTTTTATTGCAAGAGATACTGTGCATCTTATGATACATTCGATTTACCACAGGCAATGTCTATATTTACCCTATATTCAAGCCATCCCATGGAACAGTAGTGAGTTCAAACTAATCAACACATTTGGCACAGAAATAATATGATATGCAATAAAAGGTAGATATTGAATTTTAAGCTCAATTAGATCTTTGCATTAAGATGCTAAAGCCCAATAATTAAAAAATGGAGAATCAATATGTAAAGGTAAAATAAACTTCATTGAGAAGCTCAAATTTATTTAGCCCTTCTGTCAAAACTTTTCTACTTGAAAAGCTTTAGTCAATCACATAATTGTAGATTTGGGTTCATCTGTATTTAAACTCAATTTTTTTTTTGGGGGTTTGAAAATTGTAAGTCCTGTTTTTTTGTGGATTTCTGTGACCTTTATTTACAACGATAAATATTTTTGTGTGCATTGAAAACTCTTGTGGAGAGTCATTTATATATAAATCACAAAATCCATTTGTGAATCCTTCTGTGCACACTCATTAATATTGAGACCCATCTGACTCCATAATGAAATGTCTCATTTCCTGTGTGTGCAGAAGGTTATGTTGCCACGAGAAATAATTTCTCCCGCTTTTAATAACTGTTTAAAAGGATTAGGTTGCAGCTTATCAGCGTGAAATTGGAAGATAGAATCAGATCTGTTTCTCAAGGTTTGCTTTTGTCGCTGTGTGTAGTTTCAATATACAGAGTTACCACACATTAGTCATTGGCAGATTGTGTCATGCTGAGACGCATCAGAATATTGTCACTTCCTCCCTCCTGCTGGTAAAGCCTGTGGAGAAGGTTACTATTTTCAAATATGTCTAATAAATGAACTATAAATACATGGTTCATCACATACTGTTGGTTTGTAAACAGTGCCTGATTTGAAGAACACATCTCAAATATTACTTTAATATATTTCTGTACACTGATTTGACTGTTAGAACTAGCCACATTGCATGATGAAGTTTATACCAACTATGCTTTCTCCATGTGATTCTCCTAATTATGTGGAAGAACCGGTGTACTGTTAGACACCTTTACCTCAGAGAGTAAAGCCAAGTTGCTCTTGACAGAGCAACCGAGCAATGTGTGTCATATTTCTTCTCTTTAAAGTCTTTGTATTTTTATAATTGTCTGCCATTGTATTCTGGAGGATACAGGAGGTGCTCGGGGTGCGGAAATGATTCCCGTTTATTCAAAGTCTCATTATGTTCCTTTTCACAGATGTACATTGACTGATGCATCATTCAGAAAAAGGTCATGACTGAATATTTTGCAGGGGCAAAATCTATTAACGAAAATAGGCTCTTTACTGTGAACTTTATGGCTGCAAAATATGGTGCATACTGACTGACATATTTTTTACCCCTCATAGTCAGTCGTTCGAGTGAGTAAGCTACACATTGTCCTCATTAATAATGTATTACATGTTCCCTAAACAGTTTTCTCTTGATAACTACCGAGTTTACTTGGGGGTAAAAATTATCTTTGATGGAGCAAGGTCACTAATTGTAATGCTTACATGGGCATTTTGCACTTTGCATAATCTATTGCATAGACCTAGTCCACCCTCTATTATATCACCTTTATCCATCACCCTCCACACGCTCCTTTGACCATTTATTGTTGTAAATCTACCACAACATCCAAGATTAGAAACCCCGCTTGACGGCATTTTGACAAAATGTGTGTTCAGGGAGAAGATTAATGCTGCCATCCCACCCGAGGAGATTCTTGTCATGGTAATTTTTGTCAGCAGAAGAAAGGCCAGCCACTGCTTTCTCTTGTGTTGACACAGCATGGTAATTACAGCAGTTTTACTCCAACTGCAGATGCCAAAATGCATAGAGGAATAATCTCCAGGGCAAGCTCATATTCTTCTAATAGATATGTCAGCATTGCACAGACAGGACAGGTGGTAGACAGGAATGCAAACTGTTTCACTGGATAGGGGCCACGCAACTTACATGCAAGCTGTTGCGTGCTGACAGTGAATAAGTGCTCCATACACAAAACCATTATTGGCATACAGCGGCACTCCAGGAGGAATTTTTGTGGTCGGCCATAAGGAGTTTTTCATTTTCTCTTTGTTCCATTTTTATTTCTTGGCTTATTCATTTCCTATCTTCATTTCATTTACTCTCAAATGAAAAACCACACTTGCGCTGATGAAAGTTTGGGCCATACACTGCTGCCCCTGGTAAGTGAATCACTAACCATAAAGACAAATGGCCGACCGTGGCAGCAGATGCTCCGCTGAGGAATGGCATAGTATTATTGGAGGTTTATTGGAACAAGAGAAAGAGAGAGAGAGAGATTGAAAGGGTAGGGCAGTTGGACTAATTCTGCACAGTACTGCTCTTTAATCTTCATTTCAAGGCAATTCACCAACTGGTGGTGATCAGTAGCTGATTTCCCCTCTACAATGGCTTCATACCAAAGCATTGTTTGAGCTTGACACATCATAAAAACATCAGTGGGGGAAATCTGTTGATCCTTCAGCAGCATTTCACAGCCAATAATACAACAGATTGCATAGTACAGGAGTATTAAAAGCCTCACATTACTACATTATTGTTGTCTTCATTTCATGAACTGAACTTTTTATGAAAATGATGAATCATGGGAGAGAAACAGAAATGCTTTGATCTACTTGTTACTGTATATGCAATGATAAAGCTACATGTTTTGCTTTTCCAGATCAAATGTTCGAAGCAGGAAAAGTGACATTGAGTCAGGAGGTTTATTTCATTAGACCGATGAGAGAGGAAGTTAATTCCACACCAGTGTCTCACTTCATGAAAAATATCACCCACTTTCCTGAAGTAATTACTTGGATCTGAATCTGCTTGAACAAAACAGCCCTCATACTTATATATTTCAGCATTTGCACTGTCACACGATTGATGATGTTGGACATGCATATTAGTTGCACAAATGAAATCCAGCTCATTTCTGCAGAGGAGATATCCAAACTCTCATAAACAATCCAGACTGAGTGCTGATGAAAAGTAAATTGATCCCTGAGTACAGTTAACTTCTTGCCACTGGACCATGATCTCACAGTTCAGCGGGCAGCAGGGCTTGTTTGACTTAAAATGGTATGAATGTTTCGCAGGGGTAACATTTCAGCAGAATTTGCTCTCTATATTGAATCCTAATTAACACCTAAGTACACTTGGATAGAACGTGAAACAGCATGTTGAGGAAGTAGTACGATCACCCTTGAACCAAAAGAGGCTACATGCCAGTAAATTTTAAATACTAGAACAGTTTCAGGGATCTGTGACTCTGTGGACTCTTGATAAAATTTTGTGTATAAACTTTTGTATTACACACCACTAAAGCTTATGGCCTTGTGGTTTCTGAATAATAACGCTGGTTTCAAGTGATTTCCACAACGATTTTATGCCCTCAAAAGTTCAAAGGTTGTGTTTCTTGATCCAAGAAGACTGTTAACTGTAATTTACATTAGGTCATTGTACAAAGAGAGCAGCTCATGAAATGCTTCCAGTAATGAAAATTGAAGGCAAAAGTGGGAAACATGCCAAACACCCCCAAAGTACGGAACGAGGGTTATATTTTGGATGTGTGTAAACGTCAATAAAAACAGAATGTAACATATGCAAACTGATTTGCTGACTATGGTTTTACGAAGTGTTCCTGAGCCTATGTAGTAATATTTTTTATACAATCAAGTGGTGAACTTGCATGTGAAAGACTGGGTATGAATGGGGCATCCTGGAAGGGCTCAATCATGATACTATCACCTGTTACCAATGAACCTGTTTACCTGTGGAATGATCCAAACAGGTGTTTTTGGATCAGTCCACAACTTTCACAGTCTTTTGTTGCTCCTGTCCCAACTTGTTTCAAACATGTTGCTGCCATCAAATTTAGAATAAGCATATATTTAGAAAAATCAATGAAGTTGATGAGGTCGAACATTAAATATGTCTTTGTACTGTTTTCAATTTGGTATATGTCAGAAAGGATAAGCAAATTGTCACACTCTTTTTCATTTAAGTTTTATACAGCATTCCAACTTTTTTGGAATTGGGGTTCTTTGTACAATGAGGACGGCTCATGAAATGTTTTCAGTGATTAAAAATAAGACAAAGGTGGGAATCATATGTGCCAAAGACCCTCGAGCTGATTGCAAAATAAAATAAAATATACAGCTGTTTTTTTCTAATTAAAAATGGGCACAGATTTCACAGACAATATTTTCTGTGGAAAACTGAAAAACTTATTATTACAACTTATTATATTATAAACTCTGCCTCAAACCAGCCACTGGCCATTCCTATTTTTTTTGGTTTTTGGGCACCACCTTTCATTATTACATTTCTTTCCAGTTAGCACAGAAATTGCTACTCAGCCGTGGCAGTTAACCTCGTTCCCTCATGGGTGAACTTTCATTCCAGCTGTTCAAAAACCGGATCGAACCAAACCTTTCTGATGAAAGATATAAAATGGCTGCCTCACAATGGGCTGGGCACCAATGAAAGCAAAAGCTTGCTGATGAATGGGAGAGAGTGTGATTTTAAATGGCAACAGACCTGTTTTTCACACTGTATCTACCCTTCGCACACACGGCCTGAGATTGTCTGGTAAAGGCGGGCCTTGTGTGACAATTCAAGCATGATGGAGAGACCACAACCTTCATGCAGTGATCCAAATGGTTGGAGGCTGCTCATTAATATAGATGGGGTTTTTATAGGAATGGCTGTTGAGCTAAATTATTCAGCGGGTTCAGGGAGACATATGGGCCGGCCCCTTCAGTAGCACAGCTAACTGAACACGTAAATACCTACTGTGGGGCAGGTGAAGCAGAGGAATGAGCAGGGAATCTGCTGTGTATGAGAAGAGTAATGGCACAGAGTCATGACAGTCCTAAATCATGAGCTGTAATAGTGTCACCCGGGTAGCAGCAACCATACACATACACGCAAAACATGGTAGCCACATTTGTAATTTGACAAAAGACAGGCAGCATGTGCGACATGTATGTGTACATGTGATGCATACAAATGATGAGTGTTAAATGAGCGGCGCATTGGTCGGTTTAATACTGTTAGTCTGTGTGGATGATCCAGTGAGATGAGGATGTGGAAAGCAGACAGTGAGGCAGGACAGAAAAAGACAGCACAAACAGCTGTGGAGACTGGTTAAAAATAGCAGCGAGAATATTACTAAATTCCTGTCAGGGCATGTACACATTTGATTGACATCTCCGCACAGATGACAGACTCCTGCAAATCTACAACCACAGACTCCACTGTGTGGTTAGAACCCGGCTTTTCATCCACCTGCCAGGCTCACAAATGCACAGTGGCTTACACACACACACACACACACACTCAGTCTTGTGCGTACTTGGAAATAAATGAGGGGTCTCATCTTGTGATCGGGTCCATTAAGTCATCCTGTCAGTGTGGGCATGCTGTTATTATTGTGTTAAGAGTGATGGTAATGTACACATGATTTTGTCTCTTCTACTCTAACATGAAGCTGTACTGTGCTGTGGTTTGTGTCTGTATACTACACAACAGTGGTGAAGGAAGCAGCAGAATCAGCTATATCAGCTATATAATATCATATTATTGTAGTATTATTAAAGATGCATTGATGTAATAAAAGATAGATGGAAAAAAAGAAAGATAATTTATTACAGCAAGTGACATGATATTAAAACTTGACAGAATCTTTGGCGTTTTGGACTCTGGGGGAAGACGTCTTTGATTGAAGAATTACTGTCCGAGCCGTCGCAGGATAAACCCTTAAAAGAATAGGGTGCAAACCCCAAAGATAACCATAACCAGCCAAAGAGTCCCCCCCCCCCAAAGGATATATGAACTTGCCGAATGGTGAGAACGTTGACGTTAAACAAAGAAGATGACATAATCTGCTAAGAAGGAAACATGAATTGAATTTGTAGCCAATGCTATGGGTTGCTTTTTTTGAATTTGTAGCCAATGCTATGGGATTGGTAGCCAATGCTATGGGTTGCTTTTTTTGAATTGGTAGCCAATGCTATGGGTTGCTTTTTTTTTTAAAAATTTGTAGCCAATGCTATGGGTTGCTTTTTTTGTTTTTTTTTAAATTGGTAGCCAATGCTGTGGGTTGCTTTTTTTGAATTGGTAGCCAATGCTATGGGTTGCTTTTTTTTTTTTAAATTTGTAGCCGATGCTATGGGTTGCTTTTTTTTTGAATTGGTAGCCAATTCTATGGGTTGCTTTTTAAAAAAAAAAATTTGTAGCCGATGCTATGGGTTGCTTTTTTTTGAATTGGTAGCCAATGCTATGGTTTACTTGAAAAAAAAAAAAAAAAAAAAAAAAAAAAGTCGTAGCCAACGTTAGCTAAGTTTTAACATCTTGTCAAAGATACCTATGTTGTGTTGCAGTGCCCGGCCTATCCTGTCTCGTAATACCACTTTGTACCTCAAGAGGCAGTAGTCTGATAGTATAACTCAGGCCTCCCGCCCAGTTTCAGTTGGGAGATGTATGTAAGTGATGTGTTTGCTACATTTCACAAGCTCTCTAAGCTTTTATAGTCAAAAAAACAAAAATAAAATAATTAATAATAATAAGAAAATATTCTTACACCCATTTTCCTTATTAAACAGAAAAATACTACCATGCACATTCTGAATTCAAGTTTCTCTCTTTTACCAAACTAAGATGATCTTAATTTCCTTGTAACTCATTGTAAAACACACTTCATTCAAACTTGACATAAACAAAATAAAACTTATCTTGACTCTTAATTCACAAGTTGGATGTGAAAATATTCTGGCTCTACTCTCTGCTAATGACTGTCCTCCCTCTTGCTCCTCTTCCACTTCATGACTTCCTGTCATCAAACTGACCTCCATCAGTCTCATAGGCTGTATAGGCTGAGCCTGGTCCCGATGGCCGCGGTGCTCCAACCTCCTATACTTAGCCACTCACTGCACAAGTGAGAGTATGTTCCATGTTTTGGCCAGCTTTTATTTTGAAACTTTTAAATTATTAATTTTAAATTATTTCACAGGGTTTTTCAGAGGGTTCAGTTTTGAGAATTTTCCAACAGCAAATGATAATTTTATAATGTATTTCTTCAAGATCACACATTCTTCAATTATTATTGCTGCCACTGTTGATGCATTTTCAGCCTTGAAAGACAGGTGAGGAGCTTTTGTTTGTTGGCTGCACAAACTTGTACGCAGTGTTTGTCTCTGCAATTTTAAAGAGGGAGCCAAGTGTCTTGCTGATGGAATATTTATCTTTCCTCAAAAGGATTCCATTATGCTGTCATGCAGTTTGTTAAGATTATTTGAGGTCCAGGAAAAGGCTTCTATTATGCATAATGAGTTTCTTCCCGGGTGATTTAAATGTTTGTGATATGCGCTCATTTGAATTTCAATTAGCAGATTCCAGCGTAGAGACGTTTCTCCAACTGATTGTTTGATGGAGCATGTCCATAAACACCTCAACTTGTTGGAAATAATGACAATAAAGCTGTTTTACATTTAACATATGCTAAAATATCACATGACATCTTAAGATACACAAGCCCTTTAAACATTTATATAGAAGCAGACTGATGCTCTTGTTCAAACAAATTGAACAAGCACTTCTTCCTGGGGGGGAATCCGTTGGGGACATGCATAAACTGATGCTTTCTTTCAACATGAACTGATTGAGTAGCTATTTTTATCAATATTAGCAGGGTGCTGATGGTTTAGCATCTACTTAAACAAAAATATTCCTGTCAGAGTGCAGCCACTTTTCTAGCTGAATAGTCGCAGTGTCCACACGTCCCCTTTAATGATTTGATCAAAGGAAACACTGGACACTTATCTGCAACGATTCATACTGGAGGCTGCTGGATTTCAACTGTAAAGTGAATGCTCAAACTGTACAGATGACATAATTACCCATTATTCCTCAGCTCAAAAGAGTTTGTTTTACTGGCAAACCTATAATTATATATTATAATATATTTAATTATATTTAATTATATATGTTTATCCAAATGCATCCACTGGTTGGAGGTATAGTATTTCTTTACATTATTTAGCATTATTCTTGTTATTTTCTCCAGGGATTTAGTTTATGCTTGTTGGTGGAATCACCCAATGATGAATCATGATGAGAACAGCTGTCTTCTGAAATTAGAACTGATTTTTCTTTCCCAATTACGTTGTAGGGATGCATTTGGCTAGGCTATGGCAACAAAAGCACTTTTGTTAAGATTGTGGTTGCAGACGTCAGAAGCACATTTTGTCCTGTGCTTCAAGTCTCTGTAGACTTTTTTCCTGTATTAAACCAGCCTGTTTAGGAGACAGATTTTGCCAGAGCTGCTTGTCTTAAGAACAGATTTTCACCAAAATACCTAAATGTCACTTTGTCACATTGGAATGGCACTTTCATCTGTTTGCACCTCTTTTTATTTAATACCCAACAGATGGGCATTTCACCATCATGAGTAAGACCCTAAAACACACAGGAAAGAGCTAAATGACACATGCATGCTGTTCAGTACATGTTCATCAGCAATTCTGGGCTTATTGAAGAGGAATCACAGGGTGCTGTAACAAAATATAATGACATTTTTAACTCAACAGATTTTTGCCATTGGTCAGTTTTCAATTAAGGTTTGTGCAATCATGCACTTTGCACTGTTAATTGAACTGACCAGCCTCAGTGACACAAAACTTGCTACACATTTTCAGCTCTCCTTAAAAGTACACTAATCAGTCATTTTTTTAACAACTAAAATAGATTTCACAAAAGACTGGTTTTATTTCTACAAAACCTGGATGGACAATGCATTGTAGCCGTCTGTTCTGGAGTTCTGAGAGTACTTTGAATGCACTTTGGGCCGCTGATAATGGTTCAGACTGTCTGTGGGGATGGAAAGATTGATTTCATGACCAACATTTTCAGCACATACCACAATGCTGAACCACCAGAATCCTGTATTGTGCTGCCCTTATAACAAGGTTTACTGTAACTTCTGTGGCCATTGTTGAACGTTGTCATTAGGCCTTCGAAATTTTGTTGTATCTTACAGTTCACAATTGAAAATTGTCATCCCTGCTGGAGAAAGGACACAGTCAAGACAGCAGACCAGTCCCTGAGAAGAAACTAGAGTAAGATTATTTCGTGGTGATTACTACATTTTTGTGACTAGTCAAGGGAGGTCCAAATGAAATTCCTGCTACAGGCTTGCTGTAATGGGCCACAAAACAGTGTATAGGTTGTCATTTTGATTTATTGTGCTACCCAGGAAATGTTCCCCCTCGCAGTCTTTTGTGTTTTATATTTTCCTTGTAGGAAGTTTGTAAAAACTGGTAAAGTAGGATACATGCAGTATGATAGAGATATTTCAGAATGATTTCATTTAAAAAAAAGAACTACTAAAAAGTAAAATAAGAAAATATTAGTTCATGTTTCAACACATGTATTTTTGGATGTGAAACTATTTTTACTCAGCAATACCACATACATTATATATTATTTATATTATGTGAAAATACAGCCTTACATAGCAAAGAGGTTTCTCCAACTGGCCTAGTTTTATTCCTTTTGTCATTAGAGCTATGCAGCCTTCTAGCTCCATCACTCACAGTAAAGCCCTGTCTAGCGCCAGCATTGGTTGACAGAAGCTGCATCAGTCACATAGAGTGAGACACATGTGCACGGAGTTAAGATTAATGGAGCTTTCCATACAGCTGCTGGGACAACCCTGAGACTGCTTGAGTGAAAAGGGACAACCATAGAGTGTTTGACCATAGACAGATGAGAAAAGTGTCTCTTTGACCTAATTCGTTCAGCAAGCTGTACTTTATGATGCGCCACAATCCAGTAGGGGTAAATTCAATCTGGACTCACCACAGCCTTAGCACCCGGGTAGTGTCTTTACCACATTCGGAAACAAGAAACAAACATCTCAGCCACATTTAATGATTTTCTCCTGGGGACAAAATAAAATATCCACTTGCTGGTTAGTGCAGTGGAGTGGAAATATTAAAGTGATATTTCAAATGAGGAAAACCTTTTTATTTTCAGCATGTATTCCCTAAATGATCTCATGAACAGTACTTATTAATTTGCACAATGGGGATGTCGACGTGGTAAAATTGCATTTAATGGGGAAGTGTTTGGAATATGTGGCATTTTCTCGGTTATTTGTGGGAAATGATGTGGAGAACAGTGCATCCTGGGCTGATAAACCATGCATGAAAAATTGAACGGGAAAATCCAATTCAGAACCTCACTGCTTATTGTGAGCAGGATTGACAGTGGGTAGCGAGGGTTAACAGAGGTTTAGAAACAGTTCAGCAGTGGCTGGCACTTAATTGTAACAATATTAAAGGCTTGTATATTAGTAGTACATTCTTCATAGCCACCAAACACATCTAATTACGACATATCATTTTCTTTCGCCTGCATCATTCCTTCTCGTCCCATTTTCTTGCCAATGTTGATGTATTAGCATGCCTTGGTGATCGCTGTTAAACACTGGCATCACTTTGTAACACCGTCACTCACCTTCCTCTTGAACTGCTTTAACCCTCTCAGTCAGAAGTGCAGAATCCATCTCTGAGGAAATGTGGACAGAGAGGCCATGATTTAAGTGTAAATGCATTTCCTTTGTGAAGACAGGGCACCTTTCAGCCTACAGAGAGAAATCATATATCACTAGTGAAACTACCTCTAGATAAAGCTTTTAGCATAAGCAGTCTGTGTGACTTCCACTTGAACCCTGTAAGAGTTACCATTTTTATTCTGTTTCATGTACAAATCAGGATGTCTTCACCTGCTGATAGTTACACCTGACATCAGGCCTGTGTTTCCTCAACAGCCAAGATTTTTGTCTCACCTTGGACATAAGAGAAAGCTAAGAATTGTATATGGACCGTATTTATATAGCGCTTTTCTAGTCTTCTTAGACCACTCAAAGCGCTTCACAAGGCAAGGCAACTCTCACGCATTCACACACATTCATACATGGTGGCTGATTGGATACTACCGCTAACCATGCACACACATTCACACGCCAATGGAGCAGCCATCGGAAGCAAATTAGGGTTCAGTATCTTGCCCAAGGACACTTCGACACGCAGACTGCAGGAGCCAGGGATCGAACCACCATCCTTCTGATTGATGTACCTCCCGAGCCACAGCTATAGTGTCTTTGGCAAGAGACAAATACTGGTGGTTTTCCAAATTCATCATGTGTGAAAACCATATGCTCCTCTTTATAAGTTGAGAATAAAACATAAGAATAATATGAGTTATTATAGTATTGGGTCCGATAGTGTGCGCATTTGTTCTCATACTTGTAATCACAATACTGCTAAGATACCACATCACCTGATGCCACTTTATGGCAACGCAGGTTAACCTCTCATCAGTTGAACAGGTGGGCAGAAGAGGAGCAGTGTCAGCAGATAGGACGTATTTTAGGTTAAGAGATGACGAGAAAAGTAGAGCATCTTGTAAACCATGCTCTGCTAAATTGTTAAGAGGAGGGGTGGAAAGCAGCTCCTTTAACACAAGCAATTTGTTAAAACATCTAAAGAACCAACACAACGCAGAGTTCAAGGAGTTTTCTAACGCTGCAAGAGGAAAGCGGCAACAACCAACTTTGCAGCAAGCACTGATGAAGTGAGGGAAAATGTCTGGAGACAATCCATGGGCTGTTAAAAAACCAGTCCTTTGCTTTTGATGACCAGCATTGTCAGTTGTAGATAATGTTGGATTTTGATGTCTTCTCAGTGTACAGGAGCCGAGGTATGAGATTTCCAGTTATCACCACATCACAGAAACCGTATTATCAAAACGGCATCACTTTGTGAAAAGGAACATCAACAGCATTTCAGCCTTCAGCTTCACATCAGAAATGTTGTGTAGTACTGAAATTCACGTGTTGATGGAGCATGTTCATGTGTTACATTTAAGTGAGATGTGTGAAAGTGCCATGTTTGTTCAGGAAAACACAAAGCTGAATGTTACTTAAAATGTCAGCAACAGCGTGATGTTGTATATTTAATATTTTACAGTCAGAAAATGAGGAACATCTGATGAAAATGTAATGTTTTCAAAAGCATTGCCAGCGCTGGGATGTTGTTTTTAAGTACTCATTGGTACTCAGTATGGCTAAGTTCTTGTATTTATTCTAGAAAAAGTGTTATCAGTGCATCCCTAGTTGTAATGTTATGACAAAAGTCAATAAACGGCTCTTTCCTACGTGTCAGTGGGCAGGAGGCTTTAACCATTTTATGATGTAATTTAGTCTGTTTTGTCCCCACTGTCCCCTTAAAACATATCAGGCGATGAAGGCATCTGGCAATTTATTAAATTTATTATGACTGGCGACACATGATCTCATCCCAGTTCCAAGCAGATGTACGTATGTCTCCAATGGTTATCAGACAGCATGGACGGGAAAAGCTAACATTTGTACAGTATTATGGGCTAGCTCTCTCTAAAGTAGTCTTGCATCATCGGCCCCTGGGGGCCTCCTTGCAGCCACAGTGACTCTGCACCTGCTTGACAAGTGAATCGGCTTCCTGCGGTGGGAATTTTGTACAGCAGGTCTGTTCATCCTCAGCCATGACGAAAATGACCATATGCTATGCCGGTGATGGCGAGTATTATGTGGCTGGATATGGTGTGACAAATTCAGCTTTGTTGATAATTTGTCCTGGTGGCTAAACATGGTAGTGCAACAGAAGGTTTATGTCAGCATAGCAGGAAAATCACAGGTCTGTTTAATCACATTAATTAGGACTGCACTCCAATTAGATGTTGAAGTTCCCAGACACTGATATTATGCATGAATGCTCACTATTACTGCTTACAGAGACGCCTAAATGGAGTGAAGTCATCATTAACGTTAGCAGTTACACATCTGCTTTACCTGCTATGACAAGTCTAAATGTCTACTGTGAGAGAGGTTCATTAAGCAAGCACAACATTTTTTTTACCTACTCCAATAAAGACATTCGATTTCATTGTAAGTTCACCAGATGATAACTTGCTTGCTGCTAGATTTTTGATTTAAGCATGAACCTGTCCAGTTACAGTGGAATCAAAGAGCTATACTCTGCGTTTACATTTACATTTTGTAACAACATAGTAAAATACACAAATAGATTTCTAATTTTCTGCATGAAAGTTGACTTTAATTCTATACAATGACAAGACTGTTATTTATTAGTCAAATACTTCATTTTTTATACTGAAAAAAATGTTTGCATTGTAGTTTACAGCTGCATGCAGCTCTATGCATGTGTGTCTAAGGTGCATTGAATTCAGAAATGAAAGCAAAATGCACTGCAGATTAAGGGCTTGCTGCTTACAGAGTTGATCTTTTCATTAATCTTGTCAGTGATAGTGTTTCCCACAGGGTTTTAAGATTGTGGTGGGTGGACCTCATGCTCCCCCTGGAAGAAAATTTTGTCCTTTTAAAGTTGAATGCATTAATCTAGTGCGCTTTGAGAGCACAAAGTAAACAGTGATGTAAACAATTTTTGTGCTCTTGTAAAAATCATCAACACACTGGTTGTATAGATATGAAGGGGGCAGCTTTTGTGTGTTTTTGCTGAAGCAATGGAGCAAAACACAGTGTCAGATCTTTTATGTTATTATGATGAGTGTAAAAATATTTTTGGTTCTTTATGAATCTGTGGCAGGACTAATTAGACTGTGGTGGGCCGCCACAGTTTAGGTAATTAATGGGAAATGTTGTATGAATTGTATGAGGACTGTCATGGCTCAGGAAATGTAGGACTGCAGGAAAAGGACCCAAACACAGACAGTCGAGGCACGATGTGGCAGTTCAGTGATTTATTGCTGAAGTGAAGGTGTATATATAGGCTTACAGGCAGGTAGACAGACAGGCAGGTTCAGGTACAGATTCCAGATGTCAGGATGCCGGGTAACAAAGTTGAAAACAGGACATGAGCAACACTGCAGCTTTGACAAACTGTCAGAGGAACAAAGGAAGTGGACAGTATGAATGTACAGCGGCTGATTTGGGGATGAGATGCAGGTGAGGAGGTGGGTGGGGAAGGCGAGGCAACTGCAGGGCAGAAGAGGAAAGTGGGAACAGGTGTGAAGATGGATGGGGAAGACAGATGATGGAGAATGGACGGAAAGTTTGAGAGCACCTGGTGGATGGAAGGAAAAGAGCGGTGAAGGAGCCCGAGGAAGCAGAAATGTGGCTTCAGAGGAGGGACAGACTGTGACAAAGACGTTATACTCACTTGCGGAGAATAAGAGGAGGAAAATTAAGACTTTTGCTTCTCAACACAAAACAGCAACAACCCTTTGTTTGTGAGACCTGTTTTTTTTTCTATTCAAACCCAGAAAAGCTTTGCAGCAGTCTGGGGAAGTTAGCAGCAGGGAGCAGAGACTTCATTAGAATTTGAAAAATGTGTATTTCCTCCTTGGGCAGGCTCCTATATATCACAGAGAAAGAGAGACGGTACACGTTTGTATATATTGCTGTGTTGCTAATAGTGCAGGGCAGGGGATTCACTTAGAAAACACAAGGCTAATGATATTGCCTTATCAGTGATCACCCAGGTGGCAATTTCATCCTTGCAGTAAATCCACTATAAAGATAGTTTTACTACCTCTACTTTTCATTTAGAGTGGCTCATAATTCTGTCAGCTTTTATAGATAGCCTGGTATGATATTTTCTCAATTTGTTCAAGGCTTATGCTGCAGGTGTAGCTGACCATATTGATCCATCATTAAACTGAAGTTAAGGCTGTGGTTCCCTGATTACTGGTGAAACTCACAATACACATATGGCATCGTCATCCCGTGTTGTATGGAACTTGTGCTCATGTTTGACAGTTTCTGCGTAGTAGTCAATATAATTACGCCGGGGCACGTTCAAAAAGAAGTCACAGCTCAACAGTGGCCTTGAGATCTTCCCCGATGTTACTTTCTAATTTAGTATTTTTGACTGATGGTGAAATCAATTTTTTTTTCTGGCCCACTGACAGCTTCTCCTCTGGCAAATCACCACTTTATGATTCAGCAATGTAAATGACAAGATGGAAAAACCTGATTCTTTCACTGGATGTCTGAGCTCTGGGCCATCCCAATATGAGATGCTGTATGTGATCTGAATGTGGCCGATCTTTATAAATTATCCATCATTGTCCACTGACATAACCTGAATTTGCCATTCCATAAAAGCCATTATTACAACAAGGGCACTGATTACTCTTGAACACTCAGTACATTTAATTCATACTTACAATATGATGCAACTATGTTGTGTTATGTTTAATGATTAATCTATTTTCTCTATCAAGTGATTGATCATTTAATCTGTAGAATGTTAGAAAACGTTAGAAAACTGGAAAATGTCAGTCAACAAATCCTAATGTAAAGTTTGGAGACTGATTGTTGAGCTCTAATTATAAAAAAAAATCAGAATACCCTTTCTCAGACACAGATGAGTTAATTGCTTGCTCAAATGTCATAACACCATAATTTCTGCACATCTACTATGCAATTAAAAGCATATAGCTTTGCCTTTGCCCTGGTCTTGCATATAGTGTCAACGTGGAGAATACAATACTAAGGATTCCTCATAATGATGATTGTGCGTGTTGATCAGTGCTTGTGGAAAAGCTTTTTTTTTGTCACTTTTAAAGGTGAAATATATTTTTATAGTTTTGTATTGAACTGCTAATGAACAGGCAGCAACACTTTATTAGCAAAACAGTCTTTTATTAGAAATATCTTGTATAAAAATGAACATGCTCTACACATTTTTATTTTTTCTATAGATAATTCATAAATATCCAGGCACTGTAATTCTTTTTTATCTTTCTTTTTTTTAAATAATTCAGTACATAAAGCAGACATGATCAATCCATTTTAATAACGTACATTAACTTGCCATTTAATTTCAGTCAGCACTTACATATTCTATTTTGTAACACAGACAAAGTGTTTTTAGAAAAATAAAAAGGGGGGGACGGGGTGTGGCAAAAAAAAAAAAAAAAAAGCAGTAAATTATCATATTCACAAACACAAACAATCCCACAAACGATACTTTATCAAATGATGAGAAAACAACATTTGCGGCAACACCCTAGACTTTTGTTGAAGCTGAGAGCTGAGAGAATCATTGATTAAACCAAAATATTAGTTATTTATAATCCTCTGCAGTAGTTTTCCTTCTGGACATTGTACCTTTTTCTCAAATTGTTCACATGATTTGTTATGAGTTTTGACATGCAACATACATATTTTTGCATTGCTGAGGATAACATTTAATGAGACAAATTCCAGAGTTACTGTTAATGACAAATACTTTAGAGACTGCAGACAGAAATGGAGTTTACACACTTAATTATAAATTGTACATCGAATCCTCTCTTCATTATGTCTGAACAGAATGGATGCGACGCAAAACAACACCAGGATGGATCCATGGAAAGAATGGCAGGAGTATTTTCATGGATATGAGGCACAGAATGAAGGCACTGGCCCTTATTTATCAAGTACCTATACACCCCCCTTGTTGATCCAAAAATGTAAAATTGTTAATATTACTGTGAAAATCAATGAATGTATGATAGACAAAAGGAGCAGCGATTATCAACCCGATAGAAATGCAAAGATGTATTAAGTGACTTTTGATCACGAGGGAGCAGAAAGGTCCCAAAACAAATAAACACAAACCTGAGACAAAACTGGCTTTTTAACATGTAAGAAAACAACTTGCACATCCCTCATACACATAATAACATAGGTATCCTGTTGATGTCATGTTTCTAACCCCCTGACCAACACAAGTCTAATATTCACTGGCCCTTCAGCTCTGTTCTCAGGGTCGCTAGATGATATGCTTTCATTTCCGTTCATTGGATTACTTAAAGGTCCCACATTGTAGAAAGTGAGATTTCCAATTCTTTTTTGATTATAAAGCTGCCGCTGTATAAATACTGTGAAAATATCAAAATACTCAATCCATGTAGAAATGCACACAGCCCTCATTGAGAAACTGTGCCTTTAAACAAGTCCCCAGGTACAGAGGTACTGCAGCGATGAACAGTATGAGACATTAAAGCATGTAAATAATTTCTAACAGACACCCAAAATAAAAAAGGTTCAAAAGTATGAACCTGAAAATGAGCCTAATATGGGACCTTTAATTGGGCAGGAAATGTAGGAGTTGCTGGAAGTAAGTGTCTTACTTTTCAGGGAGTTGGTGAGACTCAACCATAGTTGAATCTATGTCAGGGGCCCGTGGGCCAACGTTGGCCCGCCATCAGGTTCAAGATGTTTCTGGCAAGAAACAATTGAAAATGAATTTATAAAATAAATTATAATATCAATTGTTGTTTTACTGTGAGGTTAAAATGTTCTTGAAACATGTAACATCCCTAATTTGAATTATCCTTCATTATCTGAAGCAGCTGATACTTTGCACAAGAAGTCAGTCGACTAAGGGAATTTCAGGTCCTAGTATTATTTCTTAACAATACAATAAAATAAATGTGTGCTGGCCTTCCAAGGGAAACAGTTTGGGCACCCCTGGGGTATGTGTTAAAAGCTGCAACGAGCTCCAGTTTACTGCTTTGGCTAAATGAAGTGACTAATTCATGTATTTATATGTGAAAATCAGACAATTACTATCCCCAAGCATTGTTGAGAATACGCCAAGACATAACATAGTCTATTGTGTTAGCCCTAAAAAGATCCTATTGAACCTGTTAGAAAGTAAAACGCTCCTTAGGAAATGTAATACATGTCATCCACCTAATTATCTTTGAACATTTTGGCTGTTTGATGGAACTGAGCTTGCACCTTCTCCAAATGGGTCTTCATGCTGAGCAGCTACATGAGCCTAATTTTGTCCCCAAATTACTTTTAAAACCCTCATTAATCATTTCCACTGTAGCCTTGCAAATTCATGACCCAGAAGACGAAAAAAGAAAGAGGCAAGAAACACAAATTACCTGTGCATCCACCACAAATCAGGAGGTTAACATGTAATACTGTCCTGTGCAAATCTATCATACTGTACCAGCAAGCTTTAAAAATAATATATCTGGTATGGCAACAGACTGATATGGTGTTTTATTCCTTAATAAAATCAAGCATTTAAGAATGCTGTTACTTCATTGTTACAAAAATTGAATATATATATTTTTAAATTCTTTCTCTTTAAACATAGAAATACACAAATATAGAAAACACAAGGTAACATGGAAATAATAGTGGATAATATAATTTCTCGGAGGCAATGCCAAATGCAAGTGTTTATTATACTGTTATCATAACAAGTTTATAGTATTATTATGTCAAGGATTGCACCTTTGATGGTGGCAGGGGTGGAAGTTTAACAAATGTGGAAACTTTCATTTCTTACAGTCATCCGACTGCTTGAATGTGCTTCAACAAGCGCATGATAAATAAGGGCCAGTAAATCTGGGATGTTTAAAGTATGCATCGACAAGTCTCTGAGTCCTGGCTGACATTTATGGAGTGCGGTGTAAACTACAGATGTTTTCCATGGCAATTTGTTTTTTAGTTTTGCTCCTTTTGTGTTTGACTCTTGATTCAGCAGAGGGTAACCCAGCGGATAATGGTCCAAAATGACATCTCCACTGTGAATGACAACCATGACAAATGTTGCATTCCATAGACGTTGACAACACAGCACAGTACACGTGATGCTCCCACAAGCATGCTCTGGGACTGTACATTAGGTTTGCCAAGATGACGGCATCATCATCATCATCATTATTAAGAAACATTTATAAAAAAAACTGGGATGACCCACTGCTTTATTTTCCGGTGTTTCAGATATGTAGGAATACTGAACGTACTGTAGTAAGGCATGTACAGTTTGAAGAGTACTGCAGCTTTCAACTTCAATAATACCAGTAACCAAAAATAATGACTATATTTTTATACTGTTTCATCTTGTCAACTGCATTTGACTCGAGCAAAAACAGAACACGCTTTTTTTCCCCTGTTTCTGTTGAAATGAGACGAACGATTCAGCCTCAGAGAGAGCTGAAAATTGTGTGCTATATACTTCAGAAGGAAAACATACTGTAGGTTCCAGGTGGTTCGCTCAGCCTGCATCTGGAAACGTCACTACTCAACGCTCACTTGTGTCTCGGAAAGGGTGGGAAGAGGAAAATTAACTGTCCAATCTCCCTTACATCTCCCATCTCTTTCCTGCAAATTGACTAATTTCTCCTAAATTTGGCATTCAAGCCTTTACCTGATGCTCTAGAAAAATATGACATCCTTTCTGTTTATGGAGTGACAAATTCCCATCTTTCCACCCCAGTCCTCTCTGCTGTAGCAGTTTGGAAGTCCTCCAGTATTTCCCCAGTATTCCCCAGAATCAGGTGATTTCTCCTCAGGCAGGCCCTTGCTCCGCTTCCAGGGTTCATCTCTGGCTTAGATGGCATGGTTACTGTAGCTTATGTATGTCTGCTTGGAGGCCAACACTGTAAGTGAAGGTGCAGGAGAAAGAAGGAAAGGGTTAAAAACACAATTCAGAGATTCAAATAGGCGTGAAAAAGTAATCTTTCAGAGCACATGTTGGTGTCCAGATTGATGGGAAGTTCTATTTGTGGATGACTTCATCAAACGAGTGCAGGTGGAACCAATCATAATAGCAGGGTGTAAACGCTGTATTTACAGGAGTGATACCTCCTCTATCATTGTATTGCATGTAAAATGAAATGTGTGATTTGCAAAGCTGAAGACAGTAGAAACGTGACTGTGATTCAAAATAAACTGCAAAATGCAACATTAGAAAAAATAGATTATGTCTCTAACTAATGCTTCTTTTCATTACTGACTCATTTACTGTTTTGCTTAATCAATTAATTGTTTAGCTTCTGAAATGTCACAACATTATGAAGAATAAGATTGATTGTTTTGTCCAATCAACCCTGAAACTGAAAGATATTCAATCCACAATGATATAAAACAGAGAAATTCAAAAGCTGGAATCAGAATATTTGGAATATTTTGCTTGATTAATCAATGATCAAAATAGTTACTGATTAATTTTCTGCCAATTCACTAATCAATAATTCAACTTAAATAATCAGCTATAAAAATGGATTTCACTCAACAAAAAAACTACAGTCGATTGCTGAAAGTGAGTCATTGATAGTACAAGGTGACATTGCAGGAATCCTAGCAGCTTATCATCATGAATTATTTGTCAGGACAGTGATGCAGATGCAGTCAGACTCATAGGTTTTGGCAATGATTGTATCAATGTAAGAACCTGCTATTACAGTGCCATTAATGAAATCAAGGAAAACTCTGTCATAATGTTTTCCTCACAGCTGATTAGAGCTTTGAATCGTATTGTAAAATGCATCATGTAGAGCCACCAAGCAGATCACAACAGTGGTATAAAATGCAGTAGTAACCATTCAAATGCAAGTCTTTTACCACATGCAAAGACCTGAGATTTCTCTGTGCACCAAGCAAAGCATGCAGCAGTCAGTCAGTGTGTTATCACTTTGAATTGTAAAGCGTATTAGATGTCAAATGCTATTAAGACAATATGTGATCTGGCTTGGCACTTTAAGTGTTGCCATCAATGTTTGATAATGGTGCTCATTATTCTTTGACATTCTTTTCGAGTTTCATGGAATTTTATATCAGCTGTGAATAAAACACATAAGACAGATGACTGGAGGGCAGACCACAGTGACCATAACAAACCCAAACTGCTGGTCGAACATGACTATCATACCATACAGTACCTGAGTGCATGTGTGCAGCCATGCTTCTGTGCACACATATCCCTGTGTGCAAGTATCATCGTGTTCATGGGTGTCTTTTTTTTTTTTTTTTATAAATAAAACTGCCCTCAGCGAGCATGCTTGGTGGTGGTAATCACACTACCAATCTGCCAATCTGCCCACAGCAGCCTTGGCTGATTGAATATGTCAGAGGGGATGAATCCAATCAGAAGACAGCTGAAAGCCAGAGTTGGGGCGAAAGTGCTGTGGAGGAGAGACGTGTAATGGTAAACGTTTCTGTGTATTTGTCAGTGCCATGTTGGGTGTGTGAATGGGGGTGGTATTCTCGCCATTTCATCCAAAGCATCTCTTCCAAGAGAAGCATTGATAAATGAACCTTATTTGAATATTTATATGCTGCAAGGCCAAGATAAAGAATAGATGGTCCAGAAAGAATTGGAGCTGGCAGACCCATCTGTCTTTTCCTGTTCACTCTTATTGTTGTTGTTGTCCCATTACGGCAAATTCCTTCTTTTGTCAACAGGCAAACAAATTACAGGGGACACATGGCTATCGCTTGTCTCCTGCACTCAGGCAGAGTGGTGTCATCTTCCCACATTAACAGGCTTTACCATGCTGATTGGCCATTTTACAGCACCACACACCAATATTGTCTATCCAAGTTAGTGTCTGTTGGTCAAGGGTGGATTTGTGAGGGCGTGATTACTGCCTTGTGTCATTCAGGGTGCTGCATTTTAGCCAGGGGCGGCCGGGATGGTTTGTGCATAGTAGAGGCAGGCACGGGTGTTGTGGTGAACATTAGCAGAAATAAAAGTGGTCACAGATCATAAAAGGGCAAAGTCATTGTCTAATCCGGTTACCTGAGAGTCTAAAGTCCCTCACAAGGCTCCCCTCCCTCAACACAGTCTGACACATAAGCACAAAGAGCAGTTGTTAGATTCACAGTTCAAACCAGAGGGTGAGAAACAGCACCTATGAATGGGCTCTATAATTGGATAAGATATAACCACTCCATTCTGAGGTCGGGGAAAAAAAAAAGGCATACATGCAAGTGTGGGCGCAGGCTTTTTAGTCCTAATACACATCATTCTATACTGTTCAGCTTGTCAGGGTATAAAATCAGGACTTTCAGTAATCAGAACATGTTGGGCTGCTTGATTGGATTTAAGCCTGCCCCCACACAGGGACTGCCTACTCACACACTTTATCTTGGTGATTGAAATATCCTCTTTTCCAACACTGAGCTACCCGTCGCTTTGGTCCCTTTCAAAATCAGACTAGTGTGGGCACGCTGTCACACCTCCTGATTCACAAATCCAGTGTGGTGAGAGTTAGCGAGAATGGAACTATTTTTCTGCTCCATGTATTCAAAATGCGGGATTATCCGGGTGAAACAGAAAAAGTTACTTCCCGTCTTTTTCAAACACATTTTGTCTGCATTTCCATATAACACACAGAACATACAAAACTTCTTAGAAGAGAAATATACTGTGTATATTCTATTAACAAATTGCAGGATGTAAGCATTAGTTTGACCGTCGTTCAATGAAGTCATTGAATAATGGATAATTGGGAAAAACCCAGTCCTATGCTAGCTCGAGGCTAAGTTGCTCGTGTTCACAAAGAAGCCATAGTACAACCCTCATTCCAAAGAGCTGAGACGTTGTGTAACACATAAATAAAACAGAATGTGATAATTGGCTCATCCTTTTTGACATTAAAAACAGTACAAAGACAACATATTTAATGTTTGACCAAATGAACTACTTGGGAACACCCCCATCCGAGACACCCCCATTCTGTTTGTTTTATACATTTGAATGCATTTATATAAAACCCAGATTCCAAAAGAAGTTAGGATGCAGTTTAAAATATGAATAAAACAGAATGTGATAATTTGACTTTTGACATATACTCAATTGAAAACAGTACAAAGACAATATATTTAATGTTCGACCTCATCAACTTCATTTATCTTTGTAAATATAGGCTTATTGGAACTCACTGGTAACAGGTGATAGTATCATGATTGGGTATGAAAGGTTCATCCTGGAAAGACTCAAAGGTTCACAAGCAAGGATGGAGAGAGGTTCAACACTTTGTCAAACACAGGATTGTATAAAGGAGATTACTACATGGGCTCGGGAACACTTCAATAAACTGTTGTCAGTAAACAGTTTGTTTGCAAATGATTGCATTCTTTTTTTTCTTCATGTTTTACACAGCGTCCAAACTTTTGGAATTGAGGTTGTACAACACCACTTCAGTTGCTGCTGACATGGCACCTAATTTCTTGTTTGTTCAAATAAGGCTTGCTAATTTCCCCAAATTGCTGAAGTGCAAAATAACACTGCCATCAATTATGTTCACCTAAAAGGAGCTCATTATTTTTTAAGTCGAGATGTATGTTCTCTAACTGCTATTGTTTTACACAGAAACAGCTCAGCTGCATAAAATCAACTCCTGGTTGAGATCCACTGGAACACGTTTCATTTTTTCTGTCGATTGCTCCATCAGGCGGGATACCAACCTTGTGTTTCAAGACTTTCACAGAGTTCGGATTTGGCCTCTCCATTGGGCCTCAGGCCTCCTTTGGGGTTGAACTTGTTGGACATGGTGGCTGCAGTGACCACAGCCTTCAGGCTGCGCTTGCGCTTGGGTACGTTCTGCTCTGGATGGAAGAGAACCACGTAGACCTTAGGCATGTAGAGCATTCCCAGAGAGACTGATGCACTGAGGCTTACTGAGATGGTCAGGGTTGTGGTCTGGATATACATCTGTATTATGAAAGAGATAGTGGAGACACAAAAAAAACAGAACGATTTTCTTCAGGTTACACTGGCTGATGAACAGTGATGTTCTAGTTGAAGAATCTTAGGTGAAGCTGAGCACACAATAATGAACGTTTTGCCACTTAGAGCCCGTTCAGTTTAAATTTGGTCCATCAAAGAAATTCAATTCATATATTTTATTCTGAGAGTCATTTTTTTAATAAAGCTGCGGGAAGAAGAATTGTTTTAAGAGAATGTGATTGATTTGAATAGACTGAGGATGTTAAAGTCTTGCATGTAGAGCAGACACTGCTTTACTCAAATAATACCATGTAAATCACTTCTTCTTATGTTGGAAAACTTAACTTTGCTCAGCACACAGTATCACATAATCATCACATAATAAGACCTGGTGAGAGCGCAGTATCTCTTGCTCATATTCTTTTTATGTGGTGGGTTCATCACCCCTGAGCTCTGCTTTCATTGCTATGTTTGTTTATTTATGATGTACTACTAATAGAAGTGCCCCCCTGATGGGTGTCTATGTAGTCTGCGTATAGATGTTTTTGCCCTGAGGTTTTAGACAAAAGCATAAGGATTGTGTGCTTTCTGAAGCCAGTGACAGCTGCAACTCACAGCTGGGTAGCAGATATATAGCTACAGGCAACAACTGTGGAGCGGAGAGCAACATCCTACAGCATATTAAAAGTGCCTGCAAGTGATTCTTCATTTATGATAATCATCCCAGAGCTCAGACGCAGTCTATCTCTGATTTGTTGATGTAGGGAATGTGTTGAGTCAGTGCAGAAGCTCTAAAAAATACAATAGGTAGATCATATTTGATATTGACACACGCATATGACATACTTTGCATATCAGGTGCACAGACCCCAAAAATATACAAACATGATCAAGAGTGTACTTTCATTAACAAACGTCATAAAAATCATTTTAGGATTTGAAGACTTGCTTCACAGTGATCCTGCTCCATCTGTTCGCAGTAACTTCAGTGTCAAAAAGCATTTATTTGAAAACAGAGGAAGAAGAGAACGGTTGACTTTGACTTTTGGATGACAATTGCTGGGATCCTCTGAAGTTGATGAACACAAGGCGAAGAGTGTACAGTAGAAACACAGCTGGCAGACATCCTTCAAACACATTTGCCCGAGGTTTTGTCTGACATTACATTTGCAGACATCACAAATGACTTGAACAGTTTGGCATAGGACTAGCCCGCGGGGCTCTGAACCACTAGCATGTCAAGAGTTATAAATTAGATTTCCCAGCATGGGGTCATGACATATGTTATTTGTATGTGAGCTTGTACAATTTTTTTTTCTCATTTCAAGATGAAACAGATTCTTTTTACAAACCTTTACAGCACCATGACCATCTAAGCTGTAGGTGAATGTCCATTAGTATTAGTCTTACAAGATGTATAATATTAAAAAGTACATCCTACAACAAGCAGTAGATGGTTTTTGTGTAGCTATCTTTCTTGCCTCCACAAATTTATTTTAGCTAATTATTTATGTGTGCATACTACAGGTCGGACATTATTTTAATGTAAACAGCACGAGCTCTCATGCAGTGACTATGATAACCGTCGATGTCATAAAAAACAAAAACTATAGAGAAGCCTTTGACAAATTAAAGCCCCAAAGCCATGTCAGTCAAGAAAAAAAGATGTCAGTTCAAAATGGAAGTGATCGGGCATTGTATTCCATCATACTGCAAGCAGAACATGAGCATTCCTTGGTGATAGAGGGGGAGTGTTGTAATCTCCTGAGAAGATTACACGTGGCCTGGGGTGAGTTTGGTACAATATTGCTACCCCTCTGGAGTACAGAGAGGAGTCACTCTGCGAGGGGAGCCAAGACCCTTGTCCACTTCCATCGGCCCCGGTGACATAAATTTTCCCTGACACGCCGATATGATTGGCAATCTGCTCCATCGGCACGCCGACGGAACAAGGCTGGGGACTGAAACCTCACCGGGCTGAGCCATTATGAAGTTTCTTTGAAGCAGGATCGCTCCTTTTTTTGTCATTAGGCATCAAATCCCTTGTCCAGACAGCTGCCAGAGCTCTCTGCATCTATACGCAAAGCATGTGAACAGGAACACACTTCCACAGCTCTTCCAAGTCCTTGTACCCAAATAATTTTGGCTTCAGGTTTTCTGATTATGGACAAAATTACATGAAATTATTTGCAAACTCTTTTAATGATATCTCCTTTAGCAAGACGTGACAGAAGGAGAAGCACAGGTGTAAATATAGAAATGAATGATGGTTGTGTTCCATTTACAGTAGCTGCCTCAGTTTCACGGTTGTGGTATTGTGCACGCTGGCTCACTGTCAAACTGTCATGGCTTACTGGGACATTTGACGAGAACAAAGCCTTGGTTAATGTCATTAGTAACACCTGTGCTTTTCCTGCTACAACGAGTGAGAATTTCTGCTGTGAAAAAGGCTTATTAACTCTAATTTGGGTTGGTTCCAAAATGGTAACACGGCAGTTACTGCTTCTTCAGAATGGGACAACACAGTTTAAAGGAGCCGGATCATGGTAGGTCACAGAATATCATGCTTTCAGTGGTTAATAACTATTCAAATGAAAATTTTAAATAACTATTCAAACTATTTAGTAATTAGTATTTTAATAAAACAAGTTTGTTTTATGGATAGCCACTTTAAACAAGAATGGATTAATATTTAATGGCGAATATAGGACAATACTTAATGAATAAACAGGATACAATGTATCTGGGGAAATAAAAGTAAATTGCTTCTCCAAAAACTGGAAAAGTTTGCAGGGCCTTGTTCAATCCTGATGGGATGTTTATTAGAATACTTTATAGTTTGTGCAGTTCTTTTACAGTTAGACTGTCTGTTTAATGTTTTATTTAATGGTTTAAATCAAATCTGCAGTATGCAAAACCTGTGCAAACATATGCAAAACCTTCCACCTCTTTGCTGCCTTGTATCACTTTGCTAAGCCCTTCTCACTGAATCCACAAGTTTGAATGGCAGCAGAAGGAGTCGGTTGCCCTGTGAAACCTCATGTCTGCAGGGCCCGCACTTCACAATGTGTGCCTCGCCAAGACCCCGGTCCCTTCTCAAAGGTGCCCCTCCAGCACTGCGTGGCCCCAGGTCACTGCGCCCCAGGCTAACAGAGATGAGAGGCTTGTGCACCACACACACGCACACATCGCCGTCCCCCCGTTTTTCATCACTGTTTGTCATCATGCCTCTTTGCCATTGATTCGAACACCACGGCGTTGAACATACTGAGCCTGAAGCTCTGTGTGGAGTTGGGACGTGTTTTTTTTTTTTTTGTTTTGTTTGGGGGTATCGAAAATGTATCACGGGTTGCTGGATTTTCTGCCGTTGAACCAGACTTTCACCACCTGAAAGGACATGCACACCCATCTGCATTTGTACAACAGCAAGTAAGATTGCCCCCCTTTCTCTGAAATTACCTGTGATTGCCAAAGTCTTCTGTCAAAGCCTTGAAAAAAACATGAGGTGTGCAGAAGTCTAGTTAAATTTCAGATCACTTCACTTACAATATGCTGAAAGGTTGTGGATTTTTTTGCCGGGTGATGCCAAAAAAAATACTGCTTATCCCAGGTTTAATATGACCTTCATTCTTTGTGATAACATCACAGCAAGACTTCGATTTGTGTGAGCAGCAGTTGGATTGGATTGAAAACCTGTTAGTAAGAGAATGATTTCCCCCTCTCAGTTTATCCGCCTACTCTTCAGAGGCCAAGATGCAAGCAAAGAACAGAGATTATTTGTATTTGGCTGCCTGTTTCATCATTGGCTATGTTTACCTGCATGGGGTAACTTACTTATAAGCCACACTTTTGGGGAAAGCTGTTTTGAAATCCTGTTAACCTCAAATTGAGTATGCCATGATAAACCAGTTAACAGAATATTCCTCTCTATGATGTCCTGCCAACACATTCTACAGCCAACCAGCAATAAAGTACAGAAAAGAGCGAGTCAAGTCACAAGTTGGGCAACCTCATACCATAAGACCCTAACCCTACCTAACCCTAACAGCCTTGCTGCCTGTTGATGCTAAAACACTTTGACCAAATCTACACAAAACACATCTGGCGAGTAGGACCTAATGGATTCTGGATTCTGCAACAAGCTTGTTCCAAGTGTATGTGTGTGTTGTTTAATGCAGAGTTTGTACTTGTTCTGCTGTTTGGTTTGCAATATTGAACATGGCAGATAGAGAGCAAAGGAAACTTAAAAACATGACTCAAGCCCTGGACTGCACAATGTCGGAAAATATTCACACTGGTCCATACAGGAAATTTCACCCGATACATGCAGTGTGTTGTTCAATGGTTGAACTCTCCACTAAACAGATTTATCTATATGCCGGCAAGATGGACTACAGATTGATCTGGATACTGCAAGTTTTTGTGTGTGTGTGCATGTGTGTTAAGCATTTCTTACATTGTCACATTACCGTGTGACATTAACTTTTTAACTCTTAGCTTGCACTGGGACTAAGGCTGCTGCAGACACTGAACGTCTCTCGCATCCAGGCTACATTATCGGTGACAGTATCCATGTCATCTGCGTGTTTACAGGCAGACGATACAAAGACTCTGCGTGCACAGCATGCATTAGTTTTCTGTGTGTTCTGGTGAAGGGTTGCACTTGATCAAACAACCAAAACAGTCAGCGTTCATTTTCATGTTGTGGTAGGCCGCTAGTGGGACCCGCATTGGTTATTTGATGAATTGATGAAGTGCACCCCTTCACCAGAACACATTGGGAACTGAAAAGATTAGTCATGGAAAATTAGAGTCTTGTATCAAGCAGCAAAAAAGTTGTAGCGTGACATGTTTCAGTTCATTTGTCTTAATTGGCTTTGCGTGTCCTGCACATGCACACATCACAATGCCGATGCTGAAATCATGTAACGTGCAGCCTAGGCAAACCTCTGTGTTTTGTTCTCCCAATTCTCTCTTCCTGATCTCCATTATTACATTCATTTCTTGTCTTACTTGGTAGCTTGATGGTAAAATCAAGAAAAATGTGCAGATGATTGTTCCAGACAAATTTCCAATTATAGTTTTCATTTTATTTATCATGTTATTAAAGGGCTGCCATAGTGAAACTAATAATTTGAGAAAATGAACTCCACGTGTACTTGAGCAACTGGATAATGTTGTTTATTACTGGATTACTACTGCTATATATTTTTTAACAAACCAGAGTGTCCTTTTATTTATAATGTAATTGCTGTTTCGGCTTTCACCTCTACTATCACTTTGCCAGTACAAAATGACCATGCACACTTATTCATTACCTTTTCTTTTAACACATGCTCTTTCTTGCTGTTGGGAATGTAAAAGGTGCCATCAAGTTTCTTATTGTGCAGCGCTATAGCATTCCCATACTGATGCTTCTACTGCGATAAGTAGCTTGACATTTCCACTCTCTGCTCCCTCCACATCTATGCCGAGCACCCTCAAAATTAGCACTTGTAAGAGGTAATTTGTGATTCACTTTCTCCTGACAAGAAACATCAACAGCCACAGTAATTTTATGCTACTTCACAAACCCACGTTATCTATTTCTGTGTGCATGAATGTGCAGTGATTGACTACTCGGTATTCCCACCCAGTGAGGCCGAATCAATCACACACACACAGAAACACAATTAAAGAAAACATATCCAAGCAAACTTGAGGTGAATGAATTATTCTCACAAGTCGTCTCTAAAAGCCTTGTAATCCCCACAGTGGAGCACAAAGCCCATCATCTCATGATGAATAGTGGCAGCATGCACAAACACAAGGGGCTGATGCTATACAACAAACATAATTTGAGTGGCCATTTTCTTCACAATGAGGTGCACAGGAAATGTTAAAGAACTCCAAATGGAAAACTGACATCTAACATGCACAACTGAATTTAATTGCCAAGCTGCCATGGTGTTTTTTGTAAATACAGTACAATTAGTGAAAGCTTAGTGGCTGCATTGGCCTGTGATCTAAAATAATTAATTGTAAAAATGGGGCGAAACCCAGTTCGTTGCTTTTAGTCGAATAACCATAGTTAGCTCTGTACGGATCGCACCCCATGTTTTGGCAGGCATGTAAACTGTGGTTTCATTGCAAAATTTAGGAGAAAATTTAACCTAAATTCAGTGTGAGAAACAGTTTTACTAGTTTTAAATCTCGAGGCAGCGATGCAGTGAAAAGAGACAGATGTGTGCTGTGTTTTACTCTGAAGTGCAATGATTGGGTTAGAGAAAAGAGAAATTCCCAGATCACGTTATGACGACATCATTGAGGCCAGATGTGGTGCTTTCCTCAGCCTCGACCAAGCAGGCGCTGCTGATAGAACTGACAGTTCCCTGGGAGGAGTGCATGGAAGAGACAAATGAGGGGAAGAGGTCCAAGTACCAGGAGGTGGTGGAGCAATGCCGGAGTAAAGGTTGGAAGACTTGTTGTGAGCTCATCGTAGTGGGGTATAGAGGATTTGCTGGCTGCTCATTATGCAAGGTCTACACTCTACTTGGCATCAGCTGAGCAGCAAAAAGAAAAGCCATCAACTCCACCATGGAGGCGGCGGAAAGGGCCTCCAGATGGCTTTGGATCAGGAGAAGCGATCTGTGGGCCAATGCTGCTGGGACACAAGCTGGGGTCTGATCAACCCTGGCTGGGTCACCTGAGTGAGGGTGTATGATGTTGAAAGACCTGAAACACCCAATGAAACAACATCACTGATGATGTGTCCCAGCGCATCCTCAGATGTATCTTTGAACCAAATCTCGATGCAGAGTTGCAGTGAAAAGAGACAGATGTGTGCTGTGTTTTACTCTGAAGTGCTATGATTTGGTTAGAGAAGAGTGACTGATTTAAAAGTCATTGCTTTCACCTCCATTCAGTGAAATCCAGTAGGCTATGACATTTTCAGTAGTGTAACTGGGAAAGTGGGCTTGATTTTCATCATAGAAATAGATTATAAGATTGTGATGTTATTGCAACTTTGGCAATATCTGCTGTCTTCCCTTTGACACACAGCTGTATCTGCTTACTGGAACACGTAACCATTTTTTTTACTTATCTGCATACACACTATATTTCTAACAGCAAAATCACAATTCTTCTGTTTATGTACATTTTTTTTTGTTTTTATTTCACGCTTGCTTTGGAAATGGAAATGTCTCTTTCTCGTGCCAATTTTGAATTGAAATTGACTAGAGAGGTGGCTACATCAGAGCCAAAGTAGCACATTCAATTAACCCAAACCCCTTTTTTTGGGCCGATCTGAAAAACGTTCTGAACCATGAGTTTTGTGATCCATTGCATTTTATACTTCCACCACACTTGAAATGGAATACTTGCCTTTTCTGCTGATTGCGAGGTCCCAAAGAAGATGGGGATGAAGGCAAGCCAAACAATGCAGGTGGTGTACATGGTGAAGCCGATGGGCTTGGCCTCGTTGAATGTCTCGGGAACCCCTCTGGTCTTGATGGCGTAAACTGTGCAGGTGACCATCAGCAGCATGCTATAACCCAGCAGACAGATGAGGGACAGGTCTGATATATCACATTTCAGAACACCTCGGGCCATTTTAGGATTGGCTGTACGCTGGTCCTCATAGTCGATGATGGCTTGTGATGGGTCAACACCGAACCAGATGCACACCCCGAGGAGCTGCACGGATATCAGGCTGAACGTGATGACTAACTGGGAGGCTGGGGAGATGAATCGAGGGGCACTGACCGACATCTTGCCCTGCTCAAAAATCCTGTAGATCCGATTTGTCTTGGTGAGGAGTGCTGCATAGCTTATACTCATACCCAGGCCCAGGAAAATCCTTCGCAGGGAGCATATAAACACATCGGGAGCGGAGATCATGAGGAATGTCGTAGCATAGCACAGAAAGATACCCGTCAGCAGCACGTAGCTCAGTTCTCGACCCGATGCCTTAACAATGGGTGTGTCATTGTAGCGTACAAAGGTGATGACCACAAACAGCGTGGCCATGATGCCCAGGACAGCGATGAGGACAGGGATGACTGCCCACGGGGAGCTCCACTCCAGCTTGACAATGGGAATAGGATCGCAGCCAGTGTGATTCTCATTAGGCCGCAAATCAAAGCGGCACATCTTGCAGGTGTAAGTGTCTGCCTGATACTGGTAACCATCACAGTTCTCACAGTGCCAGCAACATGGAATTCCCTTCACAGTCTTCTTTCGCTGGCCTGGACGGCAGGGTTGGCTGCATATAGAGGAGGGGACTTCTTGTGTTCCGCCAGGCCACTGCATCTCATTTGTCTGGAGGAAAACATATAAGAGGGGACAGAAAGGTGCAGAAATGTCCATTTTATTTCACCTCACCATACAAACATATTGTACTCATGCACCCTGAAACCAGACTCAAAGGTAAATAAATACTGAGCAAGTCGTTATAGCAAAAAACATGAACACAATTTACTACACATTGTTACACTAGTTACATATTAAACAATGCACTCCATAATGCATGAGGGCACAATTCAATTAACACTTGCTAGATTAGTTCACACACACACACAGAAGTGTGTGCTAGAATGAAAAAAACTGTAAATGGGATAGTCACCACATGAAAGCTGCAGTCTTTTTATCAAGACATTATTGTGTAAACTCATTGAATTAAAACTCAACAGGAAACAACTTTGCTGTTTAATTACTTCCAAGGAATGCTGCACTTACTGGAGGAAGGATAAGTAAATATAGTCAAGCTGCGTGGTACTGCAGTCTCAACACAGTGCGGAATCGTGCTTGAGCTGCACTGACATTATTTTTTATAACAGTACAGTTTTTTTCAGAGACCATATTAAATAAAATAGGGTGCAGAGAGGGATTGGGAATATTCAATTATATTCATTATTCAAATCAACATCTGGATGGTTTAGATGATTGGGTTTGTGTCTTAAAAATCTCCATATGGCTTTCTTGAATTTCCTCAGCAGTCTCTACCATGCAGGTGATGCTGATAAGTCGATCTGTGTGCAGGAGTGAACTCAGGACCTTGGTGTCTGCAATAATCTAATACCATACCTACAGCATGTGCGTCAACAATATAAGAACGCCTGGGGGCTCATGTATAAATGATGCATAACAACAAAATTGATGCATGATACATTGTTCCCCACAAAGTTTGCCATTTAACACAAAGCAGTTTTGATGTAAACATATGCAACGGTACAGATTCTGTGTGCCATGCATATGCACAGTCTATGTTGAACAGGAAATTGGTGTATTACTGTATCATGCAATGATTGCAAATCTCAAAATAAGGTTAATGCAAGAAAGATGCCCCTCTCTTTCTCTTCCATTGTAGAACTACTCATATGAGCATAATTGTGAGTGGAAATGGAACATACTCTGTTGATGTATATAATTTCTAAAGCCAACCAGGAAGAGCATGATTCTTATTAATATTATTCTGTTGGCAGTTGCCCAATAAAACCAAACATAACTCTTTAGCATCATCTTTGATAACAGTGATGAGTTATGAGAAGGTGAATAAATGAAGCTCTACTATGCGTGGCAATGTTGGAGTTGCTGTAAATGTCACATCAGTGAAGTTGTGCACTGATGGTGCTATTGGAGGAAAATAAACTTAGATGAGTATATTTTAAGATCATGTTGCCTTTAGTTCTCATTAATGATCATAATTTCATGGCATTTTTCCTTGGAAACAGTTGTCACAAATTCAGTTTTATGCCTGATGCCAATAAATTCGTCAATTTAATACATTTTATTTGGGACTCAACACCCTTCTTTCCACTTGATGAAGGTACAGTTCTACTTTTATTGCCATGTGACTAAATGAGTGCAAATATAGACGTGTGATCATCATTTGGCTGATTGTCAAAGTCTGCTGTGGATGTTAATCATAATGGCCTGCACAAAAATCTGCCATTTGGATTATTAGAAAAGTCAAGCATGCAATCTTTCAGCATAATATAAGTAATATTTAAAATATTCATACGTCTAGGTGGAGCTGATCTGTCCAGTGACCAATGATCTTGTACTCTGTGGTGTTATTTGTGATCTGGTACTGGTAGATTTCATAGCGGCCAGGAGCGTCTCCATTCACGTTGAAGACCACCGGGGTGCCAGCAATTCCTGAGAATGAGGAGAAAAAAAAGTTATTGCTGTTATTGGGCATATTTTAATTTAAAGTAGAACTCCAGTGCTGGGCAGTGCAAACTCAAGCTGTTATTCTCATAACGCTCTGAGATGAAATGAGGCTGCAAGGGGACTTCAAGCCAACGCTGTTTTAGTGTTAATGATGGGAGCAAAATAGATGTTGACAGCCATGTTGCCCTGGTCCTTTGAGGAGGGCCAGGGCTGCTGTCTGTTCATGTTCCCATATCATTTCACACTCCTTCATTCTGCTTATTGCCCCATTGCTTGTTATCCACAAGGTCCCCACTCAGAGTGCTAACGAATGACAGCACTGATTTTGATTACCACTCTGAGGTCTCTCTCATCCCTCTGCTCCCCGTTTCTGAGCCAACCTACAAGCCCCTCTCCAGCTTCACAACTTGTTATAAAATTGTGGTAGGAGAGGACCGAGGATTCACAGATTTAGTGATGAGAGCCCACCGCAGAGCGTCTCTGAGGATAAGACCATGAATAGCATCCCCATCGCTGTCTTCTTTTCTCCTCCCAAATTTGCTTACTCGCCTTCAATGCAATCCCCTAATACTTAGCAATTCTGTAACATGTTGAAGTGGGGGGTTGAAAAGTGCAACATAAATGCCGTTAGTTAACTTGCAGCTGAAATGTGTTTTGGATTGCCCTCGGTCAATATTTGGATGTTGTGCACAGTAGATTCTCGAGCTGACTGCATTTTTCTGCAAAGGAAAAAGGAGATGCATCATATCCAGACACCAGACGTTATGTTTTCCAGCATTTGGGAGTGACTTGTTCATGTTCTACAAGTATTGACTCCACTCTGTCATAAGAAAAATAGGAATTATTTATTTGAGTGTTTTGTTCCCTTTAATAGGTCACAGTATTGATTGTTGTTTGAACCGGTGAGTCAGGCTATGAGACCAGACTTATTTTCCCCCTTGTGCAGATTTGTTTGTGTCAGAGGTCTGATCAAAAAACCATAGGATTTAATTGCATTACCATCATCCTACTCCTGCTGCATTATCTGGAGGGCATGTCTAAGACAAGAGCAGGCAGTCATGTGCAATTATGAATATTTTCTTGCCCATCTCAGCAATACAGGGAATTGAGTGGGATGTATGTTTCTACTAATTTGATTGCCTTAATCGATTAGTTTCACCTCTTGCAAAAAGGCATCGCAAGTTGCATGCACAGCCAGCGAAAACTAACAAAGTGCTTGTTTAAGAACCAGGTCATATCTTTGAAGTAACGCTGCACAAGAGAGCCACGCAATCGAGGAGAAACCATCTACTGCTATCAGCTGCAGCTGCTGCACAAATGCACCGACAGTAAAATGGCCACAGTACAATTGCCTGTTAATTTAACTCTAAATGTGCTAAACTTAATTCGTAACAATGTGGGTGTGTGTTTAAGACTCCATTATGCTTTGAGCACTGAGTTAACTCAACTGTACTGTGTGGAGACAACAGGGGAAATATGTGCCGGGCAGTGTGTAGGCACTGCGTTATAACTGACATGCAATTTCAAATCAGATGAGATCAAATGAACATATATAAACTCTCATTTTTCATTGCAGTTTTAGTGACTGTGAAAATGAGCTTTGTGGTTTGTGATCCTAAACTTATTTTGTCTGAATCTTCCTAACAGTGACTAGTTGAAATTCCAAACCTGCTTATGTGGGGGTTTTTTTCTCGATTTTGAGGCTGGTTTATTGAAGGAAACCCATTTAAAGCCCTTTGTTTCTTCTCTTTAGAAACGATAATGTAATCAAACAAAACAGTCATTATCAGAATGACACAGTTGCAAAAAAAAAGACCCTTCCACTCCATTAAAAGCCATTAAAAAGGCACAAGAAAACTAATGTGTTTACAACTGTTGTATAAAAACAGATCACAATGACATTCTGCTGCTGAACTTTACAAATGCGGAGGTGACTTCATGAACTTCGTTTCTTTGAGGAGGGCATTTGCTGCAAACCTAACAGTGCAAATTAAAGAAAACAGAATTACCACACTTTCTTCATAAATGCAAAGCAGTAATTTTGAAATACCAAGACTCAGAGCTGTCGGAGACTGTAATTTGTTTCTACTCTAAATGGAGGTCGAGCCTTACATGGTTATTAGTCGTTCAACTGGGCAGAGTTAAGGGCCAGTGCTGGGGTTGATTATCTTTTCAGGGTTCCCTCCTTTATGACACTGACCTCAGAAATAGTTTAGTCTTTCAAACTGCACTTGAATTTGCTGCACTGCTTAATATTCCTAGTTCCTTGGACGAGCAAGATCCATCATTAAGCAGTATGCACACTCTTTATATTATTTATAGCTCGGTGTAATACTTTGGTCTGAACACAGACATGGACGACTTCATTTCTATATGCATAATATTTGTGCAACCACAAATCCACAGCATAACCTTGTTAACATGGCTTAATTACTGTTAGCAATGGCTGAGCAAATTATTCTTCTTTATCTTTAATATATGATCATGGGACTGAGTGCTTCCTCAGGTTAGGTCCAAATTAAATTAGTAATCAAACCACGTTACAGCCAACCTTTAATCACAACACTTAATACAACCTGTCCATCAGGTTAATGTTTTGGGAGGGTACTTCGTAAAATAAAATGTCCTCAGGAAAAAAAAAGCATTAAGTACCACTGAGTTTGAAGTCTTTCTGAATATAACCAGCAGCTGTTTCGTTCAGCATCACTGGTATCTCAATCTCAAAACCATGCATCAATAAGGATCAACTACATCTACAGTGTCTGCAGTGCTTGGGTTTCCTCTTTCCTTTAGTCAGCATGGACGCCTATAGACGATTCCCAGAATACACTGGGATCATATGGACATTCCTGTTGTTTTCCTACAAACCTTTTAAATTCTCCATTCCTCTGTGCCGAAAGACTCTTAAAAGCAGGGCAGTATTCCGGTAATGTGCTGCATTGATTTTCTGGCCATCCCCATTGTAGCCCCAATGGCTTCAGTGCTGACAAGCCTTCCAGTGATAGAACACGATGAATAAAGGAATGCATAAAGAATTGTAGTTTAATTCACTAACAAAGGCCTGCTATACAGTATTTCAGATTAAAGCTTTACTCCAATGCTGGGAGAATCGATCTACAGGATCCTGTAAAACTATGACTTCAGGATATAACTCACAACATTTTTTTTTTCCTTTTACACAAATGAGGACTGACCTGCTTACATAGTAATAAGCAAACTCAGGAGCAGGTAAACAGTGTTTTGACTTTGAAGATGGGACATACAGTAAAACACTGCTGAGCGCTGCAGAGTTTCCTTTCAGTGTCCATTAGGCATGAAAGCTAACTGCTGCAACCATAAGTGTCAAGTTAACCTTTATTATCCCAATAATAAAGGTTACATTGACTACATTATTTTAAAAAAGCATCTGTCCATGTTTAATTTACATTCATGTATCGTTGTCTCTGTGCTGCTTTGTCTCAGCTTTAGAACTGCATCACATAAAAACCTATAAACCAAACCACCTCTGAGGAAGTAAATGCCAAATCTTGACTTTTCCTCATTTTCTCCAACTATTTCAATGCAATAAAACATGCCTGTTCAGAACGGGCTGATCGCTTGTCCTCCAGTATTGGCGCTTGCAGGTTTATCAATATCAATGATCTGCAGAGCTTCAGAGTCCCTGCAGTCCTGGACGCATCAGTTCCAGACCCACCGGTTTAGACATACACATGTGCCGCCAGTTTCTTGTCCTTGTTTCAAACTTTATACACAGTAATGTTACAACATGCAACCATTTTGCTGTTTATTGAGGTGCCACACAAACATGAATCAGACCTTAATTATTATTAATAATAATTATTATTGTTATTTCTGCTTCTTTGTTAAATAACTTTAATTGATTGAATGTAGGCCAAAGACACACTACACACACGAAAAGCAACTTGTAAGATGAGATAAGATAAAAATTTATTTGTCTCTCAGTGGGGAAATTTGCATTGTACAGCAGCAAAGACGGTGGAGCAAGTAGTAGTAGCCAATAGTGAAAATGAACAATATCAACAAGCTAAAAAAAAAGTATTTACAAATTTACCAAATTTGAATTGTATTTGTACAAATTTGTACAATCTTTTTTGGATTGAAAATATCAAACTATGTAATTACACTATTCAGTTATAGACCAACATTGTCAGTGTTTGCAAGAGATGCTGAATTAAAAGCCCTTTCACTGATCTAACTCTAAGACCTTTTTCTTCCAGACATGACAGCAAATGAATGAAATCTTTGCAGCTATATTATTACTATTGTTAAAATTCATAAATTCATGCTAAAGCTAACCAGCTCCCCCAAGTTACAACTGGTTTCCAAGGCATTAGAACAGCTAGACTGACATTATTCATTGAAGGCAGCTTGTTAATATTCATTTGATAATGCACTGTGTAGGGTTATCACAACGTCAAGAATAAAACTCCAATTAGCTGATGCCTCTTTAGGTATAACCAGCGCCATTGAGAAAGAGGATAAACCCTAACCCTCTCTTTACATGACGCTGGGTATAATGTAGCCATGGCTGTAAACTCGTGCGTGCATTTGTATATAACTGTGGATCTGTGGGGCAGGACAATGTTTCTCAGCTTTCTTGAGAACTGCTCATCCAAACTACTTCAAATTCAACACCGCGCCTCCTTGAGTCCTCAGCAATACACCCGTCGATTGTGAAGTCGATAGGATGGAACAGTTGTCATGAAAGGAAAGACAGACAGAGATTCCTTCCGTTTTAGTTAAATATCACCTCAATTTAGTTACCAACAAAACTGGTCTGTGTTGCTGCCACCCCCCTTTGGATGCTGTAGACTACCATGTGTCTTCATTCTGAATGGAGCTTAAAGAAAGTAAGCTCCCCATCCTTCCTCCCACTGCCACTTATACTGTAGATGTGCATTTGCAATTATGTTAAACAAATACACTTGCCTTCCCTCAAGGATTAAAATAAGGCACTGATCGCAATTAAACTCCGGATTCTGCAGCAGTGCCCAAGTGTTTTGCTTCACCAAAGTTTTCATTTTTCTTCATTTTCTGTAAATTATTCCTGTCATGTACTTGCTATGGCGTGACTGCTGCTCACCCAAAGATCCCACTCTGTAATTGTCATACAAATAAATGTTTCTGTTACTGTATAATCATCTGTGGGGGTGGAGTAGGTTTAAGACTGTGCCAGACTTCTTGCATTGCATCATGCTTGATTGCATGAACACTCTGACCCTCTACTCATCTGACGTATAATTAGCTCAAGTTGCTATAACCACTCACGCTGACCTAAGTTAGACCCTGTTCTGCGTACATTTTTTTTTCTTCACAAGCCAGCAGATTAAAGTCATGCACATGCTGCTTTTGTGTACAATCCCAATTCCAAAAAAGTTGGGACGCTCTGTAAAGTGTTGATAAAACAGATTTTGATGGTTTACAAATCATTTAATACCTATATTTAATTGAAAATAGTGACAAGACATCAAGATCAAATGTTGAAACTGAATAATTTTATTGTTCTATGAAAAATATGTGATCATTGTAAATTTGATGCCAGCAACACATTTCAAAAAAGCTGGGACAGGGACAACAAAACACCGGAAATGTTATGTAATGCTAAAAATAAACACCTGGAGGAACATCTCCCAACTAATTAGGTTAATTTGCAACAGGTTAGAAATGGTACTGGGTATAAAGTCTCCCAGAAGTAAAGATGGGAAGAGGTCCACCACCCCCAGAATTTGGGGATTTCATCATCTACAGTAGATACTATCATTAAAAGATTCAGAGAATCTGGAGAAATAGTGCCCAAGGCATCTGTAGCTTACACCTCTGAGAGGGCACCATTAATGCTGAGCAATATATACAGGTTTTGGAGCAACATATGCTGACAAGTAGACATTGTCTTATTCTTAATCTCTTATTAAGACCTTGCATATTTCAGCAAGACCATGCCTCCTATTCTGCACCTGTAACAACAGCATGTCTCTGTAGCAGAAGAGTGCGGGTGCTAAACTGGCCTGCCTGCAGTCCTGCCTTGTCACCCACTGAAAACATTTGGCACATCATGAATGAAAAATACGACAAAGGAGACCCTGAACTGTTGAGGAGCTGAAATCCTATATCAGGCATGAATGGGACAATATTTCACTTTCAAAGCTCCAGTAACTGGTCTCCTCGGTTCCCAAAATGCTGACAGAGTGCTGTTAAAAGAAGAGGTGATGCAACACAATGGTAAACATGCCCCCGTCCCAACTTTTTTGAAATGTGTTACTGGCATCAAATTTAAAATGACTTTTTTTCATTAAGCAATAACATTTTTCAGTTTCAACATTTGATATGTTGTCTTTTACAATTTTCAATTAAATATAGGGTTTAAATGATTTGCAAACTATCAAATTCTGTTTTTTATGAATATTTTATACAGCGTCCCAACTTTTTCTAAATTAGGGTTGTATCTTTTCTTGTACATACCCATAATTAATTTTTTTCAAAGTGTACCTTACTTATTGCTGCGCATTTTTAAACATAAATATATAACATAAAACAGTTTTGATACAGATTCCTAATGAATGTGCACACTAAGTAGGACATTTTACTGTTGACAAATCAACTATGTAATGAACATATTTCTTAATTACCTAAAAGTTTGGCAATTCTGTACTGCAATGTGTTGTTACTTGTCAGCCAACATATACACAGATACCGATATATCTCCAATAACTTGATATCAGCTGATATATCTGGCTAATTTATCAGTCTAACTCTAGTAGTGGATTGCAGTTATTCTTACAGTATGTAAAATAAATGCCAGGAGCTCAGTCATTTTTATCAGAGGGAACACGTGGAGCAGAGGCTGGACAGGAAGTGACATCAAAACTTTGGCTCTTTGTTGTGGTTCAGGTGTTCAACTGATATTTTTAAAGAGTGAGCCATGTGACCTGTGTTGTGTCTAAGTGTATTTAATGCATCCCTACTTCTGTGTTTAGAGATAACTGCAGAACACTGCATTTGCCAGCAACACTAAAAAATAGAGCTGAAGTGCACATCGGACAGCCGCTGGGGCACTACTGATAGTTTTTGCCTGTGCTGTGTGTTCTCTTCCCCCCCTCTTCCATTTTTGTACAATTCTTAACTCCAGCCAGTGCACTTCAAGCAGGAGATCTTTTGCGTGGGCAATTCAATGCTGACAAGATAAGGCGGGAAATCTCACAAAGCACAGTTCCTGCGCATCATCAGCTATGATAAAACACGCTGTTCTGCTGCTGATTGTCAACCCTCCCACGGATTTCAGCCTCTTAGACTTGCTGGGAATAATTTACATTCAGTAGCTTGATAATTGGAGACCACTGTATACTCACAAAGCCTCTGCATGAGCATGAACCCAAAAATAGGACATACAAGTTGCTTCAGATTCTACCACACAGTTGCCTCAGAATGATACAGTTCTCTAAGACTGCTTTGGTACCAATAAACTGATTTCTTATGATACCTTATACATTTAGCAGAATACTTGGTGGTAAGTAATTCCCGGACCTTGGAAGTTGTGAGCCTAAGTAGGTGGAATAAGAAGCACGCACCTGTGAAGTTGACATTGCGGATGTACTTGAGCAGCAGCGTGCCGTTGATGGTATCCATCTTGGAGCAGAGGCCGACTTTTCCAGGACAGAGATCTTTGTGCATGTTATGTAGAGCATGAGCCATGGCGTAAACGGCGTCAATCACAAACTGAACCTTCCCCTCTTGTTCGTAGGATGAATCTTTCCCGATCCGCTCGTGGTCTGAAAGAAAACATTGACGAGATGAAAATTACAACTCTTGAAATTATGCTCCACGTGGGACTGACTTAATGAATTCATAACTATTGCAAGACATATGATCACTGATTTAGTTTAGCTTATATATGTTCCCATGCTGTGTTTTACTGAGTCATTGCAATCATGACAGCCAATCAAGACTTAGATATATATTTGATATGAAGTACACAATATTCTTCAGAACACAAAAGCTGCTCCACATTCATCAGAAATGTAAGAACTAAACAGTGATTGCTAGATGTGTAAAATCAAGCAAATGATAGCCTTTCAAGAGGCCTGATTACTCAATTGTGAACCGATCTTCTTTCACCATATTTAATTTATTTAGAGATCGGAGCTGAATTGCGCATGTTAACCACTAATTATACGCTATTTCCTCTAGACATCAATCACAGAATCTCCTCTTCCAAAATCCAAAATGGTCACATGTAAAGCCTTTCTCATTATGGGCTGATTGGACCCACTCGAGAGTATTCCACAAGACTCTTTTGTCGTCATATCTTAATCTGCCTTTCTCAATGCAGCTAACAGCAATACTATATGGCATCATGCAAAGATCGTAAGGTAGTAAAAAACAGGCAATCAGCAAAGGTTCTTCAATACAATCAAGAACTGTAAATGTGAGCTCTCTCAGGTCTTGTTTATATGACCTTATAGTGTTTTTCCCCATAAAGCCACGTACCACCTCACATCCATTAATCAAGAGCACAGAGTGTGATAGAGTGGTAGAGGAGGAGTGGAAGATACAGCAAGACAGGGCTAATCATTCTTCACTATTAATGTAATTAGTTATGACAGGTGTATATTAATCACAGCTTGGGTTGTTCTAATGCTTTGAAAATGTGTTAACCGCCAAGCAAGATTTCAATTAGGACCTTAATCCTTTCATTAGCCAATGCCCTGCCAGATGAGTTAAGCAGGAAGAGTGACAGAGGGGCATTGTTGCAGCTTTAAGTAAAATACACCGTCAGCAAGAACAGAACCGGATGAAACTGCACCACGTTTCAAAAGTAGCTAGAATAGAAATACATGCCTCTCATGCACCTCTTTACGTCAATCTGATGGCAGCTTCACATGTTGGTCTCATGTCTGAATAAGCACCATGCTCACTTTTTATGATAAGGTCTTATATGTAAGACCTACTAAACTTTCTGTATCACTTTCAACATGGCACCAAGTCTGAACTAGATGCCATCCGATTACCGTAAAGGCATTAAACATGCAGAGAGAGAAAGATGCAGGTCCTGTTCTGTCATCTCAGATCACTTGAATATATCTTAATCTTCACCCCTTATGCACAAAAAAGTAAGTTTGATCAACAATATGAAACAGGTCAATTTTTGAGTTGTTGAGCAGATTTTTCTCATTTCAGATCAGCAAATCTATTTTTCCCTCGTTCTCACCTGTTAATCGAACCCCTGACACCGGTAGATGGGACACACGCTTTACTAAATGAGCTACTTGGGAACACCCCCATCAGAGACTATCTATGAAGACCACACAATGTGACGAGCCTTCCTTATTTGAGTGGGGGAGGATTCTGCTTCTGTTCTGTTTTTGTTCTATGTATTTGAATGCATTTATATAAAACCCTGATTTCAAAAGAAGTCCACATGATTGTATAAAGGATGACTATATGAGCTCAGGAACACTTGCATTCTATTTTCATTTACATTTTACACGGCAACTTTTTCAAAATCAGAGTTGTATTTGCTGCAGTACAATTAGGTTTTTTGTCTGCAGTGCTATTTCCCTGAATGTGACAGAAACATCTTTTCAGAGACACTTTTTAAGTATCTTAAGTTTTAAAAAAATATGTGAATTATAAAGCATTGCAAACAAATCCTTGTTGGAAATGCAGTGTTTTGTAATCAGAAACCAGAAAGACAAAAGTTACAGACAACATTTGATGCTTTTTTAATTCTTTGTGACAGTGTCTTAAGAGCTTATTAAAGCCAAACCAAAAGACTGACACCCTGTCATATAGGTTCATTTGCATCAGTTCAGTTGATGGTCTATGTCAGTCTGTTCCCCAGTGCTTTGAAGGTTGATGCCTTTTTGGAATAATGAAATCCCCTCATTTTGAACTGTACTCAGCTTGAGGGGAAAAAATGTTGATGGAAATTGGGTAATTTGTTTTACAGCACCTCATTTCATCTGTACTATCAAAGAGTAACTTGAAAGAGTAAGAGTCTGAGTAATAACTCATGTCAATAACACATAATGTGGAAAAAGTGACCTTAATCAGTTTGGTGTGTTAATGGGTGTGTTCTGATGAAAATTGGCTACACTGTGCTTTTGCAGGCCGTTTCCTAATTACTGAGGAGTTATTATTGCTCTGACATTTTGTAATGATTATAAATAAATGTTTAATTTAAATGATCTGCTTAGTGTCACCAAGAGGCCACTATTTGAGTTCTTTGTGTCATTGCTTTCAATTAGCCTTAACTTCCCTGGCAATCAACAAATGCTTGACCTTTTCGATGTCTCGTACACAAGTTTGCAGCAAGTACAACACAAGATAATGCAAAGAGTGCATCATGATCAGATAACGACAAAAACGACATGAAGCGGTGGGAATCATGTTTTGTTTGCACGCCTCGTGAGATGTCTGCGGCAGCCATTTCTTATCTCAGCAGAGACACTTCATTTTAACAAGTGCTACCTTTAAACAGATGAACAGTTTTTGTTTGTCTTGTTATTATCTATACGCTCCTTCCATATTTGCACGCTCACAAGAGGTAATTTAACATCACTGACAAGGCTCTGAATGTTTAAGGAGCCAGTTATTCTACAGATGTGTGCTGAAGGCAAAGTGAAGCATGGATAGGCAGTCTGTCTCTTTTTGTGCCTGTCACAACTTCTCATTTTAATGTCTCGCTCTCTCTGAACCACTGTCTCTATCTCTCTCTCTTTTATACATGAATATACAAAGACTTTTGGCTCATTAATGGCAACGTGTGTCAGTGGTTTGCACTGACATCTAACAGTGAAAAGATCCTGTATAAAGTTTGCATGTTTGGGTTTCCTCTAATGCTGCAGTTTCCCCTCACTGTCCAAAGATAAGCAGGTCAGACCGAATTGTTCCTGACCCAAACTTGTTTCACCACCAATGAACGAGGAGATGAACAGAGTGAGGAAAAGGAGGAAGGAATAAGAAAAATGATGCTAACCAGCAAAAGTCAAGTAAAGGAGAACAATGTGTAAAACCCATGAAAGACAGGATTAGTATTTAAAGCATTTTATTTTGTCTTCAAACATGTCTGGAGGGGATCTTTTAACATAGACCAAAGAAGTCCACCAATAATTTAGCTGTTTTAATTATTATTATTTCAACAGGTATCTGATTTGTTTGCATTATCTGAGCAGAAATACAATTCCAAGTCTTTTTGATCTTCCAGTTCCTGTGCATTAATACATCTTTAATAAAGTAGCACGTTTGATCTTTTACTTTTAGCAGACATCATCTTTTCAGGAAACTTCCTGGAAGAAACACCAAAACACATCCATGTTTAAACATGCTGTAAGTTTTTGGCCGGACTGGCTGAAAGGTGGGGGAAAAGGTGGATGTTAACGTGTGGTGCAGGAAGGTTGGTCAGCAGTGCAAAACAAGCATCGATGTGAATGAAGATGGAACCATGCTACTCTATCCTTTTATCAGTGCTCTAGGAGTTTTCACCAAGGCAAAGCTTCAGACTCTGAAAGAACACAATGATCCGGAGAGCTCCAGGTCACACTGTGTGCTCTTGCTCACAATATTCCTTTGAATGGAGGCAAATTGTTTCTTTTTTGCCTCCCTTTCATTCGAGGTACAGAGGTGCAAAAATGTAATTTTATTACTCATGCGCACTGTGATTTCTTTCTTTGTGATGCTGAAAATTATTATCTGTCCTACTAATGTGCTCAGATGATGGAAGAGATGGGATGGTTCTCTCTTGGTAACCCATAGTTCACTTTGACATTGCGGGTCAGTCTGGGGGGGGGGGGGCGATACAGTTGTCCCACAGTTCAGAATATTACACAAGACCGTATTCACCATAACACAACAGTGTTATGTGATATTGTTCATTCCCGTACCTCCCATGGCAACACCCGATATATTGTCATGTATGCAACTGAAATGATTACTTGATTAATCTATATTGACAGAAAATAGATAATTAATTATCATTATTAAACGAGAATAAAATAAACATGATGAAAATAATCCTCAGTTGCAACCCTTGCAATTTGTATTACATTATTTAATCCAAAATCTTAGACCGTGTTGGATTTTTAAGATAAGTCTATAAGCTCAGTTTCATTCTCATCTCCGCATTTTGGTATTTATTCATATTGTGCCACATTATTTAAGCTTTTAGACACTGAACTGAAATCATGCTGTTGTCAAAATGTATCAGAAAACATACAGTAACATAGTGCAGTCAGTCTCTGTGGTTTGGGGCAAACTCTGGACCATGTCCAACTTTGGTCACATGTATTTTTTTGGCATGCAAGTTTCTAAAATCATAGTTAAAATGGTGTCCTAACGTGGCCTCAGCGAGGGGTTTGACAAATGTTGGCTGACAACCTTTCCAAACCCCTCCCATTTTTGTATTCTAATTAAGAAAATTCATAATCACCCAAGGGACAAAAATAGTCGATAGTGCTTGACAGTGCTTGTCATCATAGCTTCCAAAGACACGGTCGGTCACATGAAGTGAACTCATTGTTGCAGCTGCAAATGACTTTTTCTTGCTCTTACTGCTTTTAAACAAGAATTAATTATGGGAACGGTCTAGGTAAGAAACTGAGGATAACAAATGACGTCCTTATGGCTGTCACAACAGGGGTGCAGCTAACTATTCTTTTCATTAGCGATTATTTTCTCGATTAATTATAAATTGATTGAAATTGAATTGATTGAAAGATTGTCAAAAATGTGCATCACAATTTCTCAGAGCCCAATATGGCGTCTTCAGATTCCTTCTGTTGTCCAACCAATAGTCCAAAAGCCAAAGACTCTTCTCATGAATGTCAAAGAAAACCAACAAATCCCCCATTTAAGAAGCTGTAACCAGCAAATGTTTGACATTTTTGCTTGGTTGCTCAATTAATCGGGTAATTGTTGCAGCTTTATATCATCAAACCACTGCAAGTCAATCAAAATTTCTGTCAAGTGGTGAAAACATCTCTTTCTTGCTGTCTGGCTTATCTTTTGAACCTCGGCATTTGAATTGCATCTCAAGAGAATCGCAGAGGTGTTGAACACTGCTTAGTGGCACGTTGTGTCCTTCATGTTTTCAGTAAGCGCTGGACATCAGACAATCGAGCAGGCATGTACTTGCGTCTGGTAGCCTTGATGACTCATGTCTGCAGGGATGCAAAGCAGCAGAGTGACTCAACACAGCGTTCTTCATTCAAACTGTGAACCTCAACTCGTGCTTAAGTGACGTCAACAAGGCGCATCACACCTGCAGAGGCTGCTATCTTTGCCAACAGCTCAGTAAGACAGAAAACTTTCATTACAGGAAATGCTGCATGAAATGGCTGGACTGTTGCAAATTGCTCTACCGTGTTTTCTACCTTCTGATGTCTCAAGATGCAAAAACTGGAATGATGTTTTTGTTCAAAGACAAGTAAAACGCTGAACAGTCTGCTGTTGTGCTTTTATGCAGCAGCGTTTTCAACAAGGCAGATTTGAGGACGAGTTTGTCTGCTCACCCCAAAGTAATTATGATTGATGTGTCAGCCCTGCTCATTACTGAGTAACTGTGATGAGAAAGGAGAATCTCATGCCATGGTACTGTGCAAACTCTTTCCATTATGACCAATTTGACTCTCTTTTCACAAGTTAGCAGTTATATCAGAGAATTCTCGTTTTTCTGCTCCACTAAACAGGATTATGTTTTACGGTTTGGGAGTGTGAAATAGTGTGATGTACGGTGACAAACATGAGAATTGTTGAATTTTCCACATCCACATATGGGCCTCATGTGTAATTAGTTCCTGTAATGTGGAGCTTGTGGGGCTCTGCTTATTCTGCTGCAGAGACCAAACCCAGGTTGCAAACTGGTTGTGTCCTTTTTATAAGCATAAGATCCCAGTTTTCAAATTTGAAACACAAAACGAGAAAAGTGTTTTGGTGAATGTGACCTAATTCATATGCTGCAAATTTCTTACGCTTTCCCATATGTCATTTCTCTTTTTAGAGAAAGACAGTTAGGGAAGTATAAGTATAGTGGGACTGACTGACCCTCCCAGAAACATCGATCCTCCAGTCATAGCTCAGAGACAAGAGAGTACTGAGAGAGTGAGGATGTAGATTGTGGGATTGTTGAATTGTATTGCATGATACTGAACGTCTTTTGTTTCTTTCGCCTCATTTATATCAAAGAAGACTGGCCAAATAACAGAAACACCTCTTTGTATAATGCAATGCATCAGCACCACATAGTAGATCCTCCAAAATGATGATTAAGTTGAATCACAACCTCTCTAACACAGCAGGATTTATTGCAGCTATTTATTGTATTAGACTGCATTCGTGTTAACTGGGTGTACCTAATAATCTGTCACCTGGGTGTATTTTAACCCATAAGCAGACAATGAAAGTAAGCAGCTCGCAGCCTGTTTAGGTGCTCTTGAAAGTATTTTTGCTGCACTCTGGGAATAGCCACACCGAAGCAGTGAAATGACCTGTGGGTTGGGTGTGACGATGTAGATCTGAAGCTACAAAGTAAATCTTGGCCTCTGGGCCAGCAGATACAAGAACACTGGGAAAAAAGAGCAGCAATAGGACATGAATTATACATCTGCGCTCTGTGTTGTTTTCCTTGCTGTCTAAGTCAGATACACTTTAATATCTAAGTCCTGAAAAATGACCTGTTACTACCCTGCTGCTATGGCACATAAGTCAGTCGACAGCGACTTGTATTGTGCAGTTAAAAGCGTTGATATCACACAAACAGAATAATTACATGCCCGTGTAATCACGTTAGTACTTGAAGAATATCATTTTGCAGTCCCTGGTGGGTGATTACAGTCTTCCACAGAGTTTTCATAGATACATTTACTCTTTCCGAGAATTAAGTGTGTTATTTAAAAAAAACAAAAACAGTTGACATTGTGTAGGTACTTCGATAAAATATAATCTCAGGAACAACAGATGGGATTTTGAGGTCATAAGTTTCTCCTATAATTTGCTTGTAGCATGTAATATGATATATTGCACGGTCTATCCAGCACGGTATCACAGTGACGAACGAACAGTAGAAGTGGAGACAGGAAATGACGGTGCTTACAAAGGGAACAATGGGGAGGATAGTGATAGTACTTGCAAAAAGGCTCTGAGTGAAATGATTGTACTTCTTGCCTGTAAAAATTTACCTTACCCCAGAGGCTACTGAGAGGAAGAAAAAGCCCTGCAGCAATTTAGCTCAAGAGCAGCCTCCATGACAACTGATAAATACAGAAATCATTTAAGATTACGTGCTCTCCTGAAACCTGCATGTGTGGATTGTGGGAAGCATCTCCCTCTTTTGCCAATGGACACTCTGTTGTTAAGAGAGGTGACAGTTAAATCTCTGCTTAATTGTTTAGCTTTGTCTGTTCATCTAATGTAGCAATTTATTATATCTCCTATGGTATTTGGTGACATTTTCAGGTTGCTGTCTCTTAATTATTCTATTAAGATATTTCCGACAACAAAATGTTTCTCAAACATCTGTTCCCCACATTGTTCTGACAGCGACATCAACGTGCCACAAAATCTCCAGGAGGCTTGAGCTTGTTATTTACGACTATGTTATTCTGTCTTTCTTATGAGGCTCACAAGACGAGTCGAGCACAACTGATGACCTATTCCATTCAGAGATACATTAAATGGTTCTCTTATGAATGATTTTTCCTGTATCTAACAACAGCATATGCTACTTAGATCCATATTAAATCGTCACCATTACAGACTATGGAACATGAATTTCACCCACACATATTTTTCAATGGATGATGCTATTGGTCGGCAAGACAGTTAGAATCTTTATGTTTCAAAGGTTCAGATTTGTAGTTGTTGAAGTTTCTTTTTGCCTGATTTGGTTAATTTTACACCTTGTGCTTTTGTCTTTTTCATGAGCATGTCACAAACAGCAGTGTGAACACACACACACACACACACACACACGCACACACACTACCATCCAGGTCAGTAGGTGAAGAAAAATTTTGAAGAGTTATGATGAACGTGTCCTCCAGTCTTTGGTGTGATGTTTTTTCACATGCTCACCTTGACAGCAGTGCGTGTGTTTGCGAGCTGCTTCATTCACCTGTTGAACGTTTTTCTGTCGTCCTTTGATTGAGTAATGAAGGCAGCTTTTATGTATACAGATATTGAACTGTTGTGACGCTTTCCCACATACTCGATGAAGGTCAAACACACTGAAACGTCACTAATGAATATTCCAGCAGGAAGTGAGACCTGAGTGTGAGAGTTTCCTCGTTTGTATTCAAATATAAATGCCCATGAAATTTCTGCCTTGCCTTGGAGATCGATAGCACACAATAGTTTATGAAAGCTTTGGCATTTACTCTTGTAAAAAACTATAGCACTGGAACTATGTTTAATGGAAATGTCCTGCACAAGTCATTTGCAGAGAATAATGTGTATAACTGTTTTTATGTCTCTATAAGCAGCACACAGTTTATGTGGACTGGACTGCTTAGTTAACCCTACAAGCTAATTGGTATTTCTCAGTAGAAGAGAACAGACAGCTTCTCCAGCGTATAGCTTTTTGTGTTGGATGACATTCCAACATACAGACGGATATATGAGGAATGTACTGACTACAAACAATGCAGATGCCAGCTTTAAATCAGTCAGTCTGGACTACTTGAGATGCAATGTTGCACCGCACACTGGGATGGGGGGCGGACCTGGAGAGCCTACAGATTTTAATGACCTGAAAGCTTGTTTCTTATGCGCTGATTGGATTTACTATTGATTATATTTTCAGCGCATGCTGTGCCATAGTTCTGTGATTGCTATTGTTGCCCACTGCAAATTGAACTAGCCAACAGACAAGTCTGAGGAACGGTAATTTCTCTCGGACAAAATTAGAGATTCCCGTTCCCTTATCTGCACCCATTATATTTAAGCTAAATTGGAGGAGCATGATTGTTTTTTTCCCTGGATGACAAATACATTTACCTATGCATACCAAACACATACACACACACACATACATACATATGTATTCACAGGAGGCCCAATCAATGTACCTCCCCATTGATTGAGTGCTTTCCATTGACTGTGTGCCTTCTCTGCTATTAAGTGTAGACTCACTTGTGCATTTTTTGATGCCAGATCCTTTCTTCACGGCATGCCGACTGAGCTTGCATTGGAAGTTATTCTCCCAGAACTCTGCAAACCAGATATTCCTTCTGTTGTTCTCTAGTGTTCGGCTGATGAAGTAGCGGTCAAAACCTGAAAGAAATAAGACGCTGTTAGAATCTAACCTTTCACATTTTACATTAGAACATGCTCTCTGTGTGTCAGGTTAAGATCTTTGTCCTTATAAAACCTCTTTTAAGCTAAATGTAAAATCTTTTGGTCCCTGGTCTTAGTGGATAACTGAGTGTTTGCTCAAAGCCCAGTCTAAAATTTACTGGAACAGAAGCTCTGCGATCAAAGATATCGGCCATCCACATTCTCCCACTGGCTCTTAGCTCAATGGTAAAATCATTCAAATGAAGTCAGTGTCTAAATAGTATTGGATCTTTGAAAGTAAATTATCATTTCACTGTGCTGTCTTAAATTATTGTATGCTGTCCATGAGATTTTAAAAACATTTATATTTATCCCAGTTCTGCAGAATTTGAGGGCGTATTTAGTCACCCATAGACAACTTTATCCCCACTGTACCAACACTGTAAAAAAATCAGTAGCTCTACATATACATAATTGCTCAAAGAAAATTCACCCAATATGGTACAATATTGATTTAATCAATATGAAAGTTTAGAAGAGCAATAATACAATGCTTGATGTGCAATGTGACTTTAAATGGAAGAAGACAGCAGACAATAAATCAGATTAATGGCCATCTGAAGCTCTTCCATGAAAAATAATAGAAGGGAGATGTGATAAGTGGAGGAAGCGCAATGAGTTTTTTTTTTTTTTTTAAACTGTAAGAAAATAAACCATGAAAGGAAGAGTGTGTTATGAATACCTTTGATGGACTGTCGTTTGGGGAGGATGGTGACAGCACCTTCTGCCATTTCTTCCTGGTTCAGTATGGGGGAGATTTTGGAGCCCCAGCTGTCTGAACCCACCCAGATGAAGTGGCCTGTTTGATTGGCCTTCTTAGCTGCTTGAAGGAGCCGCCTTTGGGACAGAGAAGGAGAGTAGTGTATAATTGTACCATATGATGTTGTGTTGTCAGCGTTTCCATTTCTTCTCTGATCTATGTCATGCGCGTACAGTGATATATTACCTATGAAAGAAGGTGCACATTTAAATGCACCCTAAAGACGAACTGTAGCTGCTACATGTGATTCCATAACAAGAATATTCTATTCTGAGTCTGGCCAAAGTTGCACTGAGGCACTTCAGTAGAATTGAAAAGCCACCACAGACACACTCCCCGTTCCCGGAGCAGTGGAGTTCTTCTTGGCTGTGGCAGAATGACACCCTTGCCACATTTGTCCAGGCTTGTTGCCAGTGGACGTAAGTTTGGGGAGCTGTAAAAAACTACCGGCAAGCTCTGCTGTAGCAGCAGACTTAAATCAAGAAAGCTTGAGCACAGCAACATAAAATTTAAACACAGCCACCTGGCATGTGAAGCATTACTGGCCTTCATATCGCCCCAAAGATGCTGGAACGAAAACTAAATATCAAGCGTCGTATTGTATCTTAGACAACATCAGCGTTTCTTACTGTACGTGTACTTTCTTAACATCTCATATACTTTGTTGTTGCATAAAGAAGGACGGTATAACCTTGTAAAGGAATTGCTTCATTTTTTTTTGTAAAATATGTATGGAGTGGGCGTGCAGTGAGTCATCCAACTAACTTTATGTCTCTTTACCTTAGTTTTATGACCCTGAAGATTTATGTTTGATTGGTAATGATTTTCCACTGAGTCTAGTCTCCAGAAATTTAATGAAATGAGCACGTCTTAAGATGCAATTATGTGCTCCATGTAGGGAAAAATGAGAGGAATAGATTTTCTCACCATCAGGAGATTACATAATGGAGACATGACTAGACAGGCTAACAAGTCTGATTTGAAAATAACACAGTGAGAAGTAAAGGTGTTGCGTCGGGGTCGTTGATGGGCGTGAACTTTGACAGCCCGGGTTCAGTTCCCAACTCATTAAGTTCTTTCCTGTGAGTCAAATTATAATTATGTTACATCCCAAGAAAACCTTCCTGTAACTGTGGCGGTAAAGTTTTAGTTTCTGTTGAAAGTTTCAGGTGATCTTTTTTTTGTGGCATCTTAATAATCAGGAGCAGGAATTCAATGTTCACATAACTGAAGCGCACAATATAAGATGATTTCATTACACTTACTTACATTTATTTTATTTCTTTCACTGTGTGCTCATATGAAACCAACACCACAGTAAACACACTGAAGGACTAACCCACCTACCTGGCTAGATTATGAAAGGTTCACCCTCAAACATTACATCTCTTGTTCTTTGTAATGCTGAGACAAGGCAGCATGTTTGTGTGACTGGTTCACATTATAGGACTCAATCAAAACAAGCTCAAGTCTCTTATGCTTTATATGTAGACAATTTTGGGTTCTTATTAGGCTGCTGCCAGCTCACACTTGCTGGGTTCAAGGATAGAGCAGGCATGCAGTGCTGAAATCCCCCTGGCTTTCTGTAATTACTATATATCCAGACTATTACCCGTTATCAGGACCGGATTAAGTCAATGAGCGCTGGGATTCCTGCCCTGGTCATCATCAAGAGACCGACCCAAATCACTGCCCACTTCCACTAGGAATACACCGGCCTACTAAGTGGTTGCTGGGAAACATTTTCCCTACCAAAGCCACAACAGGGCTGTGTGTGTCGATTCAGCCTACACCTAATTAATTCGTTCCTAATACACAGTGTCCATCTTAATAAGAGACAATGAGTTTTCATTGATATTTTTGTGCTCCCACAAGGAAAGCGGGGACACTGTTAAATGTGCTTTTGTAAAGTGTTGGTCAGAATAGATACAGACTAGATGACAAAGCTGTTAGTCAGACAGAGGACACAGAGGAGTGGACAAAATATTAGAAACACGTTTCAATATAATGCATCTTAATAGGGCACCATAATAAAATGTGGCCTCAAAAATGATCATGGAGTGGAAAATCCCTCTCTGGCAGAAACCAAAAATATAAGTTGGATTGCATAAGAAGTACTCGTGTTTCAAGTCTCAACTCATTTACACAAGTAAAAGTAGGAATAGCACAGAGTAATAATACAAGTGAAAGTCTTGTATTAAGAATTTTCAGGGCAGACGTTGAGTCAGCAGGAAGTAAAATTATGCTTTATTTGAAATCACCACTTTCAGAATGTTTTGTATGAAAAGTAAATAAAAATTGTCAAACTAATGTACTGGAATAAAAAGCAGAATGTCTCCCTCTGAAATGTAGTTGAGTAGAAGGCCAAAGTAGCATAAAATGGAAATCATCACATAAAGAGCAAGTGCCACAGAAGTGTCCTTAAGTAAATACAGTACTTGAGTTAGTTTGCACCTCTGAGTAATAGTTATCTGCAGGACTGTTCCATTGTGTTGCATTAAATCACACCATTTTTTGATGTCTTAGTGTTTCTGCTTCACTTGTCTGTAATGTTCAGTGACAAGGCTTAAGAAAACATGAATGCACCCAAATATAAGCATGCTGCCACTTGTAACTCATAGATATGAAAATGTGGGCAGCAGACTGTAATTTACAAGAAAAGGCCAATTAAATTCTTTTACACACGCAAGATATTTGTGACATTTTAATGCCAGCTGCAAAGGCAGCCTCAGGTAAAGACATTACTAAACAACATAAATCACTTTAAACATTAACAGACTTTGAGAACTCTAAAAAAAAAAAAAAACCTCAATGTTATTTCATTTAAGGAGAAAAATTGCAGGCAAATGTTATAAAGGAAGCATCAATCAGTGGTTAAGTGTGGTTGAGATCAGTCAGGTTAAAAGCTATATTCACTGACAGAAATTAGGATTCCACTGCACTCACCTGATATCATCCTCATTGGCAAAGATAATGACTACTCGGGCATTTGGGTTCTCACTCAGCCTGCGAATGATCTTGTCAAACTCTCCAGATTTTGGTTCACGTGGTATTTTCACCGACTGGGAAATGCACAGACCACCTAATTGGAAGACAAAAGAGAAAAGTTTCCAAATTAAGCCGGTTTAACTTTTCTTCTGCGAAACGTCTGAACAGATCTCATTAACAGACATGAAAACGTCAAGTGCATATTAATGCTGCAGTTTCAGGTCTGTCCTCTTCAAACTCTTGGTTACCAGAAATATTTATAGGAGTCTTGAAATGTTTTCTGCTTTATTTTAACCCACACAAATCTTTTTCAAACCTCTGGACTTCTTTATGATACATGCACTATTAAATGTGTACAGGTGCAATATTTCCCAGCGGGGTGCAAGGCATTAAAAAAAAAAAAAAAAAAAAAAAAAATCGTTCCTTGGACCACAAGGGGCAATTTTGAGACATTGAGACCCATCAATTCATTTTATGGTCTTGCCAGTGAGACCAGGGGAATTAGGCAGCATTTGGAAGTACATAAATTTTGTAATTGAAAACTGGTTCCATTTGTTCAGAGTCATTTGTCTTATTACATCAGTTGTTTCATTTTGTTCACCTTAGAAACTACTGTTGACTAAATTTTTTTTCTTCTATATTTGGGGTCCTGCCTGAAGATTGAGCCACCTTTGAATGTGAGACACAACCAGTCAGATTACATGCTGGTAAACCTATGGTAATTAGATAAAGAAGATAAAGAGGGTCCTCATCCTCTTAGAAATGCTCTGGAATTGAACACAAGTCTAAAGGAAGCAGGGGGCGTTTCCTGATTACCAACAAGCTTAGGCTTTTTAATTCCCAATGCAACGTTTCAGGATAACTCTTTTGTCGCCCTGCCAAAATGCCACAGAGAGTTATGTGCATGCTAATGAATTTCCCTTTCGTGACACAGTACAAAGCCGGCCCAATGAACAATCAATGCGGGAATAATACCCTCTAGTTCAGTTCGTGGCAGCCAGACTCACACCATAAAACAAAGCCTGGCCCCGGCTCAGAAACTAATAGGTTAGGAAACTGGAAATATGAGTAAAGAATAGGAGATGCCATTAAATTAACAATGATGTTGGTCTGCATTGCTCATGGGTACAAAAAGTCACTTCCGGTTAAGTCAGCGTGGGGCTTCAGTCAGCGGCCTGCACTGTTGTCCTGATTGTACACTGCGGATGAATTTAATGATGTTTTCTTTTTTCTTCAAACCTGTGGTTTCGCTGCTCCAGTGGGACTGTTTTTTTTTTCAGAAAGGCTGCGTGTGTGCTGTAGGTTTTCTGTGGTCATGCATGTCACAGCTAGGACACGGCAATTCAGGCAATCCATTCACTTGGCTGGTTAATGGATAAACAGTATCCTTCACTGGAGGAACAGACTCATTTCTTTGTGTGTACTGGCCCATGTCTGTTGTTGGGGGATGTTTCCTTCTGCACTGAAAGACTTTTTTTTTTTTCAGCACAGCCACATCAAAACCCTCATTTACTTATTTTTGCACTTCTAAAGCCTAACTTGAACATCACAGTTCCCATCATTCAAGAGTCTGGAATTGGAAAAATGGTTCCATCATAGATATTATACTTAATGACCCAAGGCAGGATTTATACACGATACATATGAACAAATACTCACACATACTTCAGACCAGTCGTACATGGGATTTTTTTTTGTACAGCCTGAGGGTGATATGATAAGGAGGAGATGGAAAAGTAAGGTGGAAAAAATATGATAAAAAAAAAAAAAAAAGTCTTCACAGTGATCTGTAATGTTGAGTAAAGGTGCATTAATGAACTTAGTTTGGATGAATTACCTTTCTGTGCTCAATTTCATCACTGTTTCTATCATTTTATTTCCCTATGCGCATGATTCTGTCATTTTATCCTTCATTGTGAAACACTTTGTAAAGTATATTTCAATTTGAGAGTAAACAAAGTCATTGATTACCTCTCTGACGTTCAATGATGATAATTCAAATACCACTGTTAAAGGAACATTCGACACATTAGCGATACGGAGCCATACATAGTGGTCACGAGTGGTTTTGTTGTAGAGCTGCCAAAACACCACAGTCTGCGAAATGGCTCCAATTCTTTGCTATGCTGTTCTTTTCACCGATAGGTGCAAAGACTAGTGTTGCAGGCAAAATTATCGATATGCTAATTGTAGTTTAAGGGCGTGTCTGTGACCGCTTAGAGCTAACTGTGGGAGAAGAAATGAGGTCTGGGTTTGTGGTGCCCAGTTCCACAATGATTTAGATTTATAAAACAGAACCATGAGAAATTTGATAAAAGAGGTGCACGTGCATATTTCCGTCTATTTGTGAACACATACTGTGGTTTTAGTTGTGAGCCTTATTTGAGTTTTATGCATCTGGTTGCTCAGTTCAACAAGTTCAACAAAATAAATATATTTTTAAAAAAAAAGACGATATGCAAATAAAGCAATGTTTGTGTACCTTTCTACAATCTACGTGCTCCTGATTGTTGAGGCTTTGCTTAAACTGAAGCAGAGGTTTATCTGCCTGCCTCACTGTGTCATTACACTTAAACTACCCAGGTGGGCACATGGGAAATTTAGCACCAGCACAGCAGCAGCTCTGTGCTCTCAGAGACTCTATCAATCATTAGATTCTATGTCTTTGCCTCACTAGTACTTCAGTCCCCCGTTCCCCCAACATCTGCTGTGTGGAAGCAGAACACTCATCCCTTCCTTTTTCTTCTGCTCTCACAAACCCCCGGCAGCAGGCTGCAACATTGCTTAACCTCTGGAGAGAATACCAGGAGGACCGGGTGGGGGTGAGGACCCGGCCTGTGGGAGTTGAGGCACACTGAACAGAGCCCTCCACGGGACTAGTGTTGTAACTCTCTCAGTTTTGGGGTAGGCACGGCAATTTGTTTTATTGCTAACACTATCAATTCATCCATGCACCTGTCCGTTCATTCCTCTCTAAGTATGGGATGGCCAAAGACATGGTCCCTTGACTCGAGGACCCCAATTCAAACACCATGACAAGGAGCAGCTACTAAACGAGACACTCAATCCCCACCTGCTCCAAGTAAGAATTTCTGTTTTTCGGTTTTGCAGCTAGTCCGACACTTTTCCTCCAACAAGGTTCACTATTACACATCATTTCCTTTCATTGCACCCACAGATAAACACAGTATTCACATGCAAACATCCAAACCTAATGTATATAATGTTTTCATGCTAAAATATCTTGATTCAGCTATGCCAAGCTGCTCCAAAATTACATTTTCATACAACCTAAGTGGCTTTTAATTGGTCTTGGTAATTATAGATCTTGCTCATTACATATTTTATATTAATTTTAGCTAATGAAACAAGTCTCTTTAGAGGAATCAGATTTTCAATGAAACACTTTGCTAGATTTCATTTCGCAATTGGACAGGATGTAATTAGGGAGATAAATGGAAAGACTCCCCCTCCTCTTGTATGCACAAGTCTTCTCATCAGACCTCCCTTAAACCGAACCAGACCACCATCTCCCACCTCATGTTACTTTGTAAACACAAGAAGCAATTAATTACAAAATGTGTAGCAGCCCTGAAAAACATTTACCTTATTGTTTGCGTCTTCAGAGACATACAGTTGATTAATTATGGTTATACATCAAAATTACCTGAAAATGATCTCTGCAGATTAACAATCAGTGGCTTGTGTAAAAACCAAACTGAATAACCGGGTTGTGCTTTAGGTCTGGCACAGTGAAAAATAAATCAAAACACGAATTAATCTTCATGTTTAGCTAGTTTGCTCATTTTCCCCATGACCTGTTGCAGTGCGTCAAAACCCCAATAAATTATCTGTACATACATGTGCAAAGTCAAACCTGCTGATGAAGTGAAGCAGCCTTTATTCTCCAGATACTGCTGAAAACTTCATGAGCAGTGTATCTCTTTCCCAACACTCATCCTATACCGCTCTTAACATCTGAGCCATGTCTAAAAAGCACCTCTAAAAATATCCGTTGCTGAGGAGACTGCGAGCCTCCTCTCTTGTGTCTTCCATTGTCAGCCCCAGTCTCTGCTCTCCTAATAGCTCAGAACGCTAATATTCCTTCTCATTTGACACCCGTGGGAGAGACAGCGCTGCCATAAACATTAAATATTCCCTGGCACTGTGGCTGCTTACAGCACAGCTCCTGTGCTTGGTGAACAGTAGTGCAGGAGCGCACAAAATACACCCAGGTGGGCGTCGTGGTGAAGGTACAGGTATATAAATAGCCTGTATATTGGGATGCCCTTAGTTGAAATACCTACATGAGCGGGCTTAATTTGCAGCTGGAGAACATTAATAGCGAGGAACATACAGAGAAATGTAAAATTAAACTAATGTTGCTTCTATAGTGCTGATGGTCTGTAATTGTCCATCATTGTAGGCTTTTTTTTTTTAATGCTGAATGAAAAAAATCAGCTGCTGCTTCTTTTGCATGGCAGCAAATGATTTATTAGTCAACAGACACTATCAGTTAATAATTAGAAAGCCTGTTTGAGCTGCACAGAGCTTTGAATTCCCATCTGCTTTGAACAGCCGTGTTGTTCCATCAATCCATTGATAGTTCCGTGTACGCTGTCTGGCTGCTGACCAGTAGTCTCATGTACAGACGGTGTGATCACAGTGGTTCACATTACACAGATACTCTGAGATGAGATTAAAGTAATGAAAAATGTCGGGAACCAAAACAAGATGATGTTGCTAGCGCTAAATAGGGAGATGAATAAAGCCCCCCCTCCCCCAGTCTGATTGACTAAACTGTATACTAAATGATTTATGCAAATCAGTCGATCAGAGGCCTGCAATAAACCTGCACCATGTCCAGTGGTTCTTTGCCTTTCATCCAATACATGCTGGGACAGGCTCAGGCCCCTGAGAGGGAGAGAAAATTGATGGATGGATGGATTTTAGGCAAGAAAAACAACAGTACAGTTAAAATGCTGACCACACCTGGCAGCAAAATGTTACCCGGGATGAACCACAGGAAGTGTGCAGTGTTTTATTATTGGTACATTATCTCCAGATCGTGTTTTTCCTCTCTTATCAGAAATGCAGCTGCAAGAGAGTGGGAGTGAAATAGCAGGAGGAGGGAGAATGGGCTGAATTCATTAGGGAAACTGACCCTGAAGAGAGAGGTCCCAGGTTCAGTCCCCCTGTTCAAACAAACCACCCTGCTTAAGTGTCCTGGAGCAAGTCACTAAATCCCCCACAGTCCCTGAGGCGCTGTTCTGTCGCTGACTGTGCTCCCACCTTACTGTGCAGGGATAAAAAGAAATGAATTTCTTCCCAGGGGATCAATTATAGTATAATATCCCATTATAATTATTACAGACTGCTGAGCCAGAAAGACACCCCAAATTAGGCAATAAAATCACAGCAACGTGTACCTGCGATAGACACTTCATCGATAGCAATGAGAAAATTGTTCGATAGTTTCACTTAAATGCATTAAATGCAAACAGCTATGAAAGCACATAACGTGTACACCCTGGCTCATAAACGGCTTATTATCGTCCATTACCTAAATAATGGAGCCTACTGTGAGTGACACAGAAGCAGCCAATCATTTAACATTTAACATTCAAGGTGTATTATTCAGTTGTACCATTGACATGTGACATAACAACAGAAACAGAGTCGGGTGAGACAGTGAGTGCAGGCAGTCAGCAAATTGTTAATAAAAAAAGGACAGATCACCCAGTGCGGCAGCTTTTTGGTTTTTGAAAGCAGCAGATCACTGTTGTGTGTAAACTGTGCAGGAAAATCATTGCGACCAAGATCACCTTATTTTATGACCGAGGGGCAAATATAATGAAAGCCACTCTCCTACAGTGTTTTGGCCACCACTTGCATTCAGCTATCGGAGAGTTGCATTAGCAAATTGTAGTTTCATAATCATCCACAGACATTCATTGGTTGTATTAGCAATAATAATAACATGAGTGTTTTCAAAGTTCATTAGAGAAGCACGATTGGGTCCTCATTAAAAATAGATCATTTAAAATTATTGATTATTAATCAATATCGACTAAAATGTAACATTTTATTGTGATACATTTTTCAGCTATGTTTTTCAGCCCTACACCGAACTACCAAGTTTAATCCTTTTCTGCCATATGATGAGGAGGGCTCGGATGAATGTGTAGACTGAGCTGATCCTGCCTGCGACACGGGGAGAAGAACACAAATGAAAAAAAGCACAAAGTACTCGCATCAAAATTTAGTACAGATTATGATTTATTTGGACCACTTAAATGGCTCCCATATTAGAGGGCAGGAGATGAACAACCCCAATCCACCTATGTATCATTATAATTTGTCTTTATTATGCCAAGCATCTTTGTCATTTTCCACAGAAAGTAATGTAACACTTATCTACAACATTTAATCAGCGCCGTCTTCCCATCCCAACTGTGTGTGTGTGCTTTTTACAGTACACGTGTGCATATAATGTATCTTCATATAAGATCAATTTCAAACGTATAAATGTGCCTGAGTGAATTTTCTGCACAGGGTGGACAAGTTGTCAGGGACTTGCTGAGTTTACAGATTAATATCGGAGACCAGCTTTGGGCCGGATCGTGTGATGAGCCGTGGGTTCGCCATTCTGTACTGCTGGGAAAATGAGGTTGAACTGTGGTTTAATGTGAGGCTGCTGAGAGTCACGTTTCTCCTCTCAGATATCACTGAGCCGCACGCAAACACATGCTGTCTGTCTGCCTTTGCTCCGCTAATGTAAACAAACATCTCCAGCAGATGAGATATATACTGACAGACCAGAAAAATAGAAAGACCTGTTTTATGTAATGAAATGCAATAACATCGCAATATAAATGACCTTATTGGAAATGCTCGGTTTTTATTGCGTTTGTGTTTTGAATCTATTCTTTGGTGTATTTTGGAGGCTGCACATTGTGGTGGTGTTGAATTGGTCTGTATTATATTGAAGGCTGTGTTCGGCCTCTTCACTCATAAATAAACAGGAAGGAATAAGAGAAATCTTATAATGTGAGGCATGAATATAGAGTCACATCACTAGCGTGGCTAAAAATAATGAGGTATTTACTCAGAGTAAGTACTGCACACATCCCAAAAGATCACTTGAGTCAGTTTCCTATTTTTCAGCTAAAGCAACTTTGCAGACTTTATCCTGTAAATATCCGGAATTTTGCACATTTTGATTTATTCTGTATCTAAATCAGGGATGGGGAGCGTCGGACCTCTGGGCCTTATTTGTCCTGCAAGACTATTTGATCGTGAGGCAGTTTATAATTTACAAAAAAGCAGTTCAGAAATACAAAAAAAACCATATTCAGCCAGTAACTACTTTTAATTGCAACAAATGAAAATAACATAAAACCGTACACTAACATGTCTTTCTGGGTGGTCCTAAACGCAACATGCACGTGTCAGTTACATGTCATGATGACACGCATCATGGCGACTGTCAAGAAAAGTAGATGCAGAATCTTTTCAAATGAAGAGAAGAATCTTTCCTGTCCAGTTGCACTTTCCAAGAGAAATGGACAAAGGATTAAAAGTGACGTGCTCATAGTGATCAAAAAGCACAATCTCAAGCATCATTACAGCTCAATGTCTATGAAGGTTCTCAGTCATCCAAGTCATGGTGGTCTAATAACGTGTTGAATCGACGGCAACTGGACTTGATTGTAGATGCTTGAAGATCTCTCAGGTCTTCAAGCCTCTACAATCAAATCCAGCTGCCGTCGATTCAACACCTTATTTGAATCATCACAGCTCAAAAGATGCTAAACTGGATGAGATGCAAGGGCAAATGCACTTTCAAAATGCCAGTTTGTCTTGAAGAATCCATGGAGATGAAGGGAACTGTCTTGGAACTGGTGATGTGATTTGGCCTTCGTGGTGGACATTACCAAGTACCTCTCAGAGCTGAACGCTAAGTAACGTACGTCCTGAAGATTTTCCCATTCAGTGGAGACAGACGCTGAAGTTTGCATCTTAGTTTGGGATAACCTACTACTGTGACCAGTTCTTTTCAAAACTAGATCTTGCAAAGACTCGACCCGAACCTGGAAAACCAGCTATGATTAGCATCATCATCGTCGCTTCCATCTGACATCAGACACCTCGCCGAAGAGGAGCAGTTCCAGTCATTGCTTTAGAGGCTAGTGTGATATATCTGTTCAATAATTTAGTACGGCCCATGAAGGATGTTATAAAAATTAAAATGGCCCTTGATAGGAAAAAGGTTCCCCACCCCTGCTCTAAATAAAACATAAATGATTATACTGAATATAAAAACCATGGCCACGTTCCAACACAAATTAATCAGCCTACAAAATGTCTCCCTACAATCTGCTTTGAGAATAACAAACTGGTTATAGACATATATCTTATTGGCTGATGTTAAGTGTTAATTTTCTCCTCTCAGTGAACACGTGAAGACGCCAGTAATGAGTGCGGAGAGCAAACGAGCCCTCATAGTTTTTCCCAGTCATTAGAAAAACTAACCGTACACTTCCTCTGTAACGTGTCTTTGCTGTGTTATTGAAAGAAAGTGGCGCTGCTGATTATTTGGATATCAAAAGAAGCATAAGATGAAACAAGATGATAGGAAGCAATTTTCCAGCTTGCTGTGTAGTCTTTTCTAATGGGTTTCAAATGTACTCATGGGGAGCTGCTCTGATGTTAATAAGACAGACATCTGCATGGTGATGTGTGAAATTAGATCAGATTATAGAAGACTGTGATTACTGTGGTGCCTACAGAATATGTTTTCTGTAAAATAAGTGGCACCATTTCTATTGGAAAAGACCTAAAACAGAAACATGTTCTCCAATCAATAATCAATAATCATATGACTACAAATGTTTGTTTTCAACTGGTGTTTTCTTAATGTTACACAAACTCTTTCAGTCTTGTGGTCATTATCCCTAGTTTTGGGGTATTATTCAAAAATATGTTATTGATAACTGATCAATTATTTATCAATTGTTGATTTCAGGTGACAGTGTCTTTAACGAACTGTATCTGCTCTTTCAGTCCAGGAGAAATTGGGAAACGTTATGTGTTATTCTATTCAAAATCAATAGCAGTGTTATTCAAATCTAATGAGCTATTATTTGTGAATTCCGAAGACAAGAAAAAATGTTTTTGGTAATAAATTCAGATATTCTTGTATAGAGGGCAGGTTGTTTTGCATGTTCAGCTGCACGCTAAGCTGGAAAAGGGGGACTGAGTGGGCGTTTAGACCGAAAGAGGCCCTGCATTAAACAAGTGCAAGAGGCTGCGTTGGTTGGGGTATGTTGATTCATGTAGCAGCGAGGCAGTAAAATATGATCCAGGATGTCCAGTTTGAGTCATAGATCCATGAGTTTGAAGGCTTATCAGATGTCACAACGCTGAACTATGGTTTATAATGAGGAAGGATTGTACTGCTCTAGAAAGTTATTACAACCACAATCATTTTATCTTTTTACAACAATTGTACAGTAAAAATGTGGTGTACAAGTTATCAACCAGGAATGCGAATTTCCATGTATTTTATAGTCAGTGTCAGATGATGTTACGATCCAGCATTTTTTTTTTTTCTTACTGGAGGCTTTCACAAAGTCCTCTCATTAATTTGAATGACATTACTGCAACCCTGTTTCCAAAAGTGTTTGGGTGCTATATAAAACATAAATGAAACTGAATGTGGTCATTTGCTAATCATTTTTGACATGTAATCAATTAAAAACAGTACAAAGACAATACATTTAACGTTTGAACTCATCAACTTTATTGATTTTTGTAAATATCTGCGTATTCTGAATTTGATGGCAGCAACACGTTTCAAACAAGTTGGGACAGGAGCAACAAAAGACTGTGAAAGTTGTGGACTGATCCAAAAACACCTGTTTGGATCCTTCCACAGGTAAACAGGTTCATTGGTAACAGGTGATAGTATCATGATTGGGTATGAAAGGTTCATCCTGGAAAGGCTCAGTGGTTCACAAGCGAGGATGGAGAGAGGTTCAACACTTTGTAAACACATGAATGTATAAAGGAGATTACTACATGGGCTCAGGAACATTTCGTAAAACTGTAGTGAACAAAGTTTGTTTGCAAATGACTGCATTCAGTTTGTATTAATGTTTTACACAGAGTCCCAACATTTTTGGAATCAGGGTTGAAAACCATTAAACATTAAAAGGGCAGATTTTTAATGTTTTAAATGTGGAATCAAACTGCTTGAGTTTAAACAGCTGCAGCTGACTGACTGTTATCTAGGCCATTTAACAGCATTAGTGAGTTCATTGCTTCCAATCTGAACTTCTGTGTGTTGGCTCGTTCAGCAAGCCAAGGTGCAAGAAAAGTTCAACTCACTATATTTACTATTAGAATATGTCAGCGGCATGACTACTTGTATTGTTTTGAAAAATTCCTCACACCAAGACCGCAATTAATTTGAGACAGAGGACTTGCCTTTATTGTAATAAAAGTAACGAAAGGAGCATTGAAGCGACTTATAGAGGTGCTATGCAGGCGCTGTACTCTGGACTAGCTGCTAAATTGAGCATTATGAAGTGCATGGGTCTAATCTTCAGTCTCTGAAACAAAAAAATTATCCACTCAAGCTTGTATTGATGACTCCGCTAACAGCCAGTGAAGGTGTGGACCTGTATTAGAACACAAGAGTGTGGAGCGCAGTTACACTCTGGCCTTAAAGTTGATGGATCAACTGAAAGTATTTGTTGGCATGGCTATTTTCTTAAGCCAAATGGCAACCAGTCCTGGTATTACATCTGTCAGCAACTCTGCTCTCTGATATCAGCACGCTGTAAGTCCCAGAGGGAAATGGACCCACTTTTTATCCCCACAGTGCAGGGGAAGCTCATGGAGGGCAAGAGGGCAGTGGTGACAGAACATGTTATTTCGTACATATTAATCATCCCACACTGTTCCTTCAATATGGTGCAGGCTGTAAATGTGCAGTGCCTCCACTGTGCTGTGTATTTATACTGAAAAAACTACCATTTTGAGGGAGGTTTAAAAAAAATGTGATGTACTTTGATTGCAATTATTAAACAATTGCAGTTATTTGATTATTGAAATAAATAGTTGAAGTAAAGTTTGAATAAATGCACTATTTTGACTGAAGTCCTTGACCTGAATGGATTCTCCTGCCAGTGTCTGAATGAATAACACATAATATTCTTGTTTATGTCCATTATTAAATTTTTACTGTGCTTATCAGAAGGTTCACTGCCAAGTGGGTTTTCAAGTACAAGAAATTTGCCTTATTTAAATGAAAGAGCTGCACAGTTTTGTGCAGGAATGCACAAAATATTGCCAAGGGGATTTGCAAAAGTTTACGTTATTAAGTTTAAACAATATCTGCGATGTGCAAGATAGAGTTGAGTTGTATCACATTGAGGAACCTTCCAATGGGCTTAAGATTACATTTAGCAGAAATGCAGTATTTGTAATAATTTTGCAATTTCACTTAACGCAGTCATGGGTGAAATACACAACTACATAAAAACATTTGTTCAATTCAATTGTTTCTTCAGAAATAAACTGTGAAGCATTGTTGTTGCTAACAGCAGCAGCACTTTTTATTTACTACCATGACATCACATTAGAAACTATTATTTCAACTCAGTGGTGTAAGCACAAATGATTTGTCTACGTCGGCAGGAGCTCTAGAAATCCAACACTGTCCCATTTTTCAGCCGCCGTACTATAAAGGTCTGAACTGTGTTAAGAGCAAAGTTTTTTTTGTACAAATGCAGCGATTTGACCTGAGGACAGAGAAAATTTGATAATGCATTTTATATTCTTGAGAAGAGAATAGTAACTGCAGTCATTGTCGACCGTTGAGCAGTTTTGCTGGAGAGCATGTTGTCTATTCAGTTCCCAGATCCTGAATAAAAAAAAGAAAGAAAAAAAAAGCGGGCACATGGCAACAGGTTCTGGGGCAACTATAAATTAGATTTCAAAATGACTGAATGACATTTTTCTTCTCAGTGCAAATGATTTATAAATCAAAGACAGGCCTCTAAGCACTGTGAAATGAGCTTTTCTGCACTGTGGTAAAATGACTCACCTGACAACCATGGGACTTTCCTCTTACCAAGGAGAATCCACATAGCAAAGCTCTTAAGATGAAAATGTTGTTAAACCTTAGCTGACGAGTTTAAAGCATACCGCTTCCTCTCGTGAGGCGAAGCAAACACTGATGCTGCTGTCTAATCAAGTGTGAGCACGGGTGAAGACCGAGCTGCAGCAGGCCTTCAGGTGCACGTTCTCACATTGTCAAAGAGCAGCTGAAAACTTCCCTCTAACTACATTTGATGTTACACTGTCGGGCTCGATATGTTACATTCACTCGCAAGCATATATTTATGAAAGCCGACGAGTGAAAAAATGACGTTGACGTCCTGAATTTAAATCTCCTTTTTCATCCCCTTGGCACATCACAATCGTTTCTTTATCAGTGCTTCAGATGTGATAAATAGGTTCTTGGCGTCATCGGCATTCTTCGTTGTAACCTGCTGATACTGCCAGCAGCAAGTTGCGTGTGGCCACAGACAAAGAGCTGTAGCAATGTAAATGGTCAGTGTTTTTTTTGTTTTTGAGAATATGTTTCTACTTTGGTTAATGTTCAAGTGGCTGGAGACAGTATGACTTGGCTCATTTTGGTGTGAATATCTCGAAGTGGCAAGATGTTTTTTTACTTGTTCTATTATTTGAAGATTGTATTCCACTATGTTGCCTCTACTCTGTCAATGAAATAACAGAAAAAGGAACAATCGATTGATTAATTGATCAGCGTGGAGAAAGATTGATCCGCAATATTTTAATGATGGATAAAATGAGAGATTTGCTGGTTTAGTTTGAGTGAGGATTTATTGCTTTTCTTTGTCAAATACAACAGCAAACTGAATATCTATGGGTTTCAGACTGTTGGTTGTATAAAACAGGCTATTGAATAATTAACCTTGGGCTGTTGGAAATTACCACCCTGATTCCAGTCCACAACTTTCACAGTCTTTTGTTGCTCCTGTCTCAACTTGTTTGAAACATGTTGCTGCCATTAAACTCAGAATAAGCAAATATTAACAAAAATCAATAAAGTTGTTTAAAACATTGAATATATTGTCTTTGTACTGTTTTCGATTAATTATATGTCAAACAAATGATTAGCAAATAATCACGCTCTGTTTTAAAGTCATATAAGTTTATATAAGTTTTATAAAGGTTTTTTGGAATCAGTGTTGTATGATGTGTATGTCTCACTGTTTTTTTGCATTTCTTACACGTCAAGAAAATAATCATCATTAGTTGTGGTCCTATTCACCAGCTACTTACTAACCAGTTGACTTTGTATGCATTCTCTGAAATGTATTTCGAGTTCTTGTTTCAAGTATATGTAACAGACACTTGATCCATTCTTGCTTCTTTCCAAAATGTGCTGCACCATCAGTCTGTACAAGGCTCATAGATGCCCCCTAAGCTGCAGCACGATCCAGCTTCCTGAAGGTTCATCCATTTTGTGATAAAGTGTCTTCACCTTTAATATTGCCTCTGGCAGGCCCCAGGACAGACTCCAGCAGAGGCCAGACCAGCCTTGCTGGGCATACAGCTTCTCCAAGATACAGTAATGAACAATCCTCAGATGAATGCTCCCTGTGGTTAAATTGTTATTGTGCCAAAATAGTGCTCTAAAAGCTTCTGGCCTCAAAGTGGACAAGGTTAAATATTTCCAGGAACAACTAGAATCCCTTCACTAAATCACAGCTTTGTTGTTTAACTTCAAACACATGATACCTTATTTACACATGTTGCAGATAAGCTAACCTTGTCCTAATCACATGTCACTAATAAAACTGCGTAAACTGCAAAATATCAACCCAATATTTAATGCAAACAAAGAATTCAAAAGATTAATGTAGAAACTTTAAACGAGATAAACGATACCCACCTACTTGAGTTTTGTGTTCTGAGTGGAAAGTTTGGGATATTCTGTCACGCAGTGTTGGCGTGTCTCTGTGACATGATGAGATAAAGCACATTATGCAAATAGAAGATCTGCAGCGGAGTCACAATCATTCTCTCTCTGCACACCTGCAGCTAAAACCCTTCATTGATTTTCAGGCTGTCTGAGGAACCAAGTTCCAGGTGGTTGAAAGGATCATAAAGCAATGCTTAGAAATGTAGCTCCAACAGTTTTAAAGATATAAAACCATTTGCAAAATGCTGCAAACTGCTAATCAAACAAGGTAATGAACAATGGAAAAGAGAAAAGTAAGCAGAGCAGCATAACAGTGTAACTGAGGTGAGGATATAAAAAGTTACTGTGTGGCTTTGGTAAATTGTTTTAGATTTTTTCAAAGCTGTAACATAAGTTAAATATTTGTTGTATTTGAATTATAACTTTTCCCTGATTCCAAAAAAGCTGCGTAAAACATGAATAAAACAGAATGTGATACTTTACTAATCCTTTTTGTCATATACTCAATTGAAAAAGGACAAACACAATATATTGTTTGATCTCATCTGCTCCATTGATTTTCATAAATATATCCTTATTCTGAATTTAATGGCAGCAATAAGGTCCAATCAAGTTGGGACAGGAGCAAGAAAAGAGTGTGAAAGTTGTGGACTGATCCAAAAACACCTGTTTGGATCATTCCACAGGTAAACAGGTTCATTGGTAACAGGTGATAGGATCATGATTGGGTATGAAAGGTTCATCCTGGAAAGACTCAGTTGTTCACAAGCAAGGATGGAGAGAGGTTCAACACATTGTCAAACACATGATTATATATAGGATATTACTACATGGGTTTGAGAACACTTTGGAAAACCATTGTCTGTAAAACACGGCTTGTTTGTAAATGCATTCTACATTTAATTACCTTTTACACAGTGTTCCAACTTTTTTTGTTTCATCAATAATTTGTAGCTGTTGAACACATGAACTGCCCCTTGGCCTCCAGTGTATACAGATAATTTCCCACGTTGGTTCCTGGCGTGCTTTGCCACTGGATGGCCGTGCAGTAGTGTGAATAGTGTCAGCAGCTTAACGCTGCCGGGGCTCTACCAGGTAAGATACAGGTGGCTGCACAAAGCGAATTCACCTAACGTCTCTCTTTTAACCCTCAGAAGCTCAACACAGCATCCATCAGGACTCAATGAGGCCTGAAGCAGGAGGAGCAGCTGTCTGAGCCCTGAAAGGGATTTCCTTTGTCTGACATGTTGAGCCAAGGGGACATCATCTCAGTCCTTCCTTCCTTCCTTCCTTCCTTCCTTCCTTTCACACAAGGTATAATTAAAACAAGAAAGTACGTTAGACAGGAAACACTGTTGAAGCTGCAAATTTGCATAATGCTAACACCTTATTTATTGAATTGTTGGGCTGTTCTGTTAATTATTTTCATCGTGGCAGAATAAGGCTTTAAACGTGAAATCAATTAATTACGCAGACTGCAGTGCTTTGTCTTTATTATTGTAATATCTTAATAATAGCTACACTATCATAAGCTCATAAGGTGCATTTGCATAATAAGGAGTATCCTGTTTGCATTGTCCGTACAGAACATTTTAAAAATTTTTACTGAAAACTCATCTTCAGACAGCATTTTTCACAAGGCGTTTCAGGTTAATGAGTATTCAAATCATTCCTCTTGACATTTCCCTCATGACAAAGGGTGCAGTATGCAACCCTCATTTCTAACATTTGCATAATCTCCCTGTCATCCCCGTGCTGCTGTGTGCTATCTTTGCCCTCCTCCCCTTCGCCTCTGCTTCAGCTGTCATTTAAGGAAAAAGAAAATCTGATTAATTACGATTTGAAATTACCCATCGAATCTTAGGTGGCAATATTTAATATTTAGTGTTCCGGAGAAACAAAACTAAAAACAGTTTCACAGATATGCAAGGTTGCATTTTATAGGTCCACCTGAGATAAATTCTTCCAGTGCTTTCATTTTAAAGAGTGTCACCACCTGACTCTGTAAAATCCACTCAATTTGATTACATACCAGGATACAGTAGGAAAGTGTGCGATATCCACTGAAGAAAAATCACACTGCTTTTCACAAGGTGAGAATAAAATGACATGGAGTGTCAGCCTCCATTACAGCAGAGGACCATACACTCTAATAGGGACACTGGAGGCACAGCAGCTTTTCAGAGAGAAGAATAAACAGAAAGAGATCTACTGAGGGAGCAAAGACTTGTGCATCTAGGACAGTCTTGCATTTCGAGGGTTACAACAGCAAGACATCATACTGAAAAACACAGTTTTACCCCTCTTTTCTTGTGATCATCTTCCATAATGATACTCCAGCTCTAATCCCATGGGGCAGTTTGATAGATGTTGTTATACAATAGGAATGACCCAAATGAAAATGCATCTTTTTGAAAACAGTTCTGCATTTCGAAGGTGGAACGTTTCAGTCACAGTCCAGCAACAGCAGGTGAAATATTATCAGATCTTTTGCCATTTCAAAGGCTGATGATGACACTCCTCAGCATGCCCAAATTCAGGGGCTGACGCGCGTCGGAGACCAATGCAAACAGGCTCTATACGGGAAGCTTGCGTGGTCTAGCATTAAACATTAATGCATCTCTTCCCTTTTCTGCATCTTCACTGCTGAGATTTCTTTTACTGGGTCTGCTGTGTCCTCTTCCACTGAGAATAAACTAGTGAATAAGCAAAAGTTTTCTTCCTCTGACTCTATAATTTGAGAATATACTGTGTTTTGGAATGACAACACTATTTCCTGCATGGCCTCCTTTTGCGAAGAGTGTGAGTCGTCTTTTAATACTTTGTTCAAAATAAAGCCAGTTAGATATTCTAACCTGACATGAGATAATCAATAAAATTACAACTTAAGCAAGCAGGTTTCTTTTTTTACAAAGCGCTGTATCATATTATGGTTGAATTCATTTTTGGCTTAAGTGCTCAGTATGAGGTCAAATGATTTGTTGCTTCACAGTCAAAACAAATCCATGGACTTGCACAAAGTTCCTATAAAAGAAGAGAAAAAAGCAGCAGTAGTTTGCCAAAATTCCCGCCCCATTGGAAGGCAGCTGAACATGGCAGCGCACAAAGCAAAAATTAAGTTATCATCTCCTCTTAGCAGATTGCACGTCTCCCCTGTGTTTAGAATTGAACCGAACATTACACTTCCCGCAGACAAGATATCCACAGGAGTCACGCTTTTTTATTCACAGAAAATAAGATTATTTCTTATCCAAGACAAATGTTGAGGTCAGTGAAATTCAAGAAAGTCGAAGGCAGCATTCAGAAAGAAATCCAGAGAGCTTTCAGCTTAGCTGAAAAAAAAATGTAGATGATGATGATTTCACTTCTAAATGACATATGTTGACGCTAATGCATCGCTGCTTTGTTGTCCTCTGATTTGTCACCGCTGAGGAGCAGATTTATACAAAAGAAGCTGTTAGTGGATTTAAGAGCCTCATACATGGTTGAGGAAGTGAAAAGACTTTTTGAGACCTTTTGTCAGAAACACTTCCTCTGGATTATCGGAACACGTTGTCTTCATTTTGAGTTTGAACATTCAATCTTACTGATAACTGCGAGTAAGGTGTCTTTAAATGGAGAAAACCTGTCATTCATGAAAACAAAGAACTCTTTTAACTCTTAACCCCGTTCTAGACTTCAAGTACAAAAGACAAGGTCACCTAAGCAGAAGCATGCCAGTCCTCCTCGATTGTCTTAATTGTTATTCTCACTCTTTTCAGCTCGAGCTCACGCTTGCTCTCACAGAAACACTAAAGGTTATTTGCGGAGATATTGACCGCTCCGGTGTCAAACTGTTTCCGCTCCACGCTACAGATCCTCCAGCCAGTCTTATCAAATGCTGTGTGAGATTCTAGTTTAATTCTGTTTCCACTTGAAAGCCCAGTGAGCCTGGATCCAACATATCTCATTCATTCGCCGGTCGGACCTTGTGTCATCTAACATCTAACACATCACTTACACCTACAACCTCCCCAAACCCCTTCCACACACACTAGCATATGTGTTGACCAAAAATATAAAATTAAAAACATTTAGCTTATAAGTAGGAGTCTGTACTCTGCTGAATGTCAAGTATTTATTATTCCATTCTTTCATAGATATTTGAATGAATGGGCTGCTTTTGATATATTGGCTTTTCTGTCTGTTTTGTCACATTTATGGAAGAATATTTTGCATTTTCTCCTCCAGCTAGAATTAAACAGACACATTAAACTGCAGGGCACTGCGAAGAAAAGGCCAAATTAAAAATATCGTGATGTCCATTTATGAGCTTGTGACTCGCTGTGGACTGTGCTGGAAATAAAACTGAATGTTCTCACACAAACACCAGCTGCAGAGTGTTGACGTTCGGACCTCACAAGCATATGTTCTGTGGGTCAACACAGTCCGTCTGCTTCTCCTGAACGTGTGCATCTCGGCTACAATGCCCACAAGAACAAAGCCCTTAAAGTAGAACTTTTTTTTTCCCGGTCTGCACTTTTTGCGGAAAGAAGCTAAACCAAAATCATGCTGCAGTGATTGTGCACATTTTTTCCATTTTTTTTTCTAAAGAGGTTAAAACTGTTTTGATCACATTTGTAGAAACAGCTTCTAAATCGTCGATCTGGGTGGCAACTTCCGTGATGAGCCACTGTGATTTAAGACATCTGTCCCTTTACAACATTCAACATTTGGAAAGTGGAAGCTAGCTTGCTAAGATGTTGCTTTTCATTCATGTTTTTGGCGGTTCCTGCACAGCCAGTGCTGTATTTACCCTGCGTCATTGAAAGGAGGATGTCTGTCTCTGCTGTCTTTCTTTCATGGGTCTAGATGTGTGGATGGTAAATGACTAGACTGCCTGATAACTCCAAACCAGATCGATTGAAAATGCACGTATCCTATAAGCTCAGCAACATACAGACTTATGTTGCCTCATGATTCAAAGCATGACACGGAATAAGTTCCAGATGCATGAATTAATATGGGGAGTTCTCAAATTACAGATGTGACAAGAAACGGCACAGTTGGATAATGTTGAAATTGATATTACAAACTATTTTTTTCGTGCACGCCTGCAGAGATCGCACCAATCAAACTGAAGTAACGACGACATGAGATGAAACTGAAAATTGCAACAAAGAAATTGAGCACGAAAGAAATGTGGAATTTTGTTCAATAAAGCCAGGGAGTGTACATTATTGTTATCTTTCTTCAGCATACCCAAATGTGCCATTCTAGGCTAAAATCAGTCTTCATCCACACAAAGCCGCACAGTGAAAAGGGGGCTACTCTGACATTAGGTGGGCGAGACTGCTGCTCAGTATGGCCTTTGGCTGGTTAATGAGATGGAACATTTGGCCAGTTCTGATCTGGCTGTTTTATTATGTGAGCAGACAACTGCAGAACCCATTTAGCAGCCAAATACCTGTGGCTTTGATTTTAACAGAGCTGCCTGCTTGTCCTCTGCGCGTCTCTCCTATAATCAATCAAAGCCTGGATCGGAGGAGAGCGGATGGGAATCAAACAATTCTCCAGCATGTAGAAAACAGTTTGTAAATGTTTAGCAAAAATCACTCATCGTCGTCAGATTCAGAAGAGCTGTCGACGGGCTGACTTGACAGATACGTGTTAAATTCTTGTTTACCATCGAAAGGCAGTGAAAAGAGTGCAGTGTTTGTCTCTAAACAATGATTTTGCCTGCGTGGTTGACAGTTTTCGGCTGAAATGCTGTCTTTTATTGTCAGGTGGTTAAATCAAGTGACAGCGGAATTTAGGAAAGTGTTCATAAAAAAAACAACAGTTTGTCCAAAACATTAAAGTCTTTCCTCTGTCGTGCCCCCGGTTTCCTGAACAAACACAGTACACGGCTTCTAGAAAGCACATCAAATGTCCACGAAGAGGTTTGCCCTTCTGTGTTGAGACATTCAAATCTAAAAAACTTCCTCTTCATGTAGTTTATGTTTGCCTTGACATCTCTGTAGTCTTTTTCATTTCTGATTAATGTGTGACCTCAGGAGACATCCTGGACTGTGAAATGACACCACTGAATGTAATAAAATGCCTTAGACAGTGTGAGATCTCTGTAGCTGGAGATGGAACATGAGGAAGAAGGAGAGGCTTGCAGGGCTTTAAGCATTCATGACTCAGTTAAGGCTTGATTTAATGAAAGGCTGTGCTGAGTGTGGATATGAGTGAATTGGAGGCACCTTTAGGGACTCTTCACCTGGCTCACTGAGATATTCCGAGCATAAGAAAACTGCAGATCCAGAGACACCCGTGTGTAGCAGGTGTGAGCTGACCGGTGACTGTAGTCAGGTTTCATTATCAAAAAAACACGGTTTTGTTTATCACTAAAATGCATACTTACAACCCTTATGGATTGTGTTTACACTTTCCCAAGCTAATGAGTCTTATTTTGATGTTTTTAAACCTGAATGTTTTACTCTGGCTTTTGATCATCGTCTAGTGCATCACAGCCACCAAGTGCTCATTTATTTGATGTTCTATTTCCACCTCTCATGGATGCCTACCTCCATATAAAACCCTATTTAATTCCCATAAAGAAAAGATTTAAACAGTAAAAAATGCAAAGGTAGAGGAAATCACACTCAACTAAATGAGCATTTTGTCAGACTTTGAATTACAGCTTTTCAAAAAAGTTATATACCATTTTTTTAGGGGATTCATCTGAGTGTCTCGTTTCCACCCAGCAGTTTAAAGGATGATTCCAACCTCTACATGAGGCCACCAGTACCCAGAGGTTTTCTCCTCTTCATGTCTGTTAATTTTGTGGGAGTTGGGGAATTCCAAAGAACTGAGGCTCATCCGAAATATTTAAATTCATATGCAGGGTTAAGCCTTAATTAGCATTAAACGCCAGTATCTTTAAAAGTAGCGAAGAAATGAAAGAATGTTTTCAAAAAAAAAAAGGAAAAGCTCAAATCATACTGGAATTGTCGTGTTGGGTTTTGAGTCCCCTTTGCATGGACTGTTAGGCAAATGGGCAGCTGAGCTGGACAGACTGGAGGGCTCTGCAGGAGTAATCTGCTGCTGGTGCTTCTCCAGGACGACTGATGATGGGCAGCAGCTTAGAGCTGGCAGGAAAGAAAGGGACTCTGTGGCACAGAGAGTACTGGACATGTCGGTAGTGATTACGTTCTGCTTCAGACAGGGTCAGGGGTCAGACTGAGCGTGTGCCGGCAGCTTTCTGCGCCAAAATGACTGTATTCCCAACACTGTACAATGCCCACTCCTTATGTTGCTGCAGCCTCACTTTCACACTGTCACTGCTTCTCAATATCTGAAAATCAAATTGAGCTCCCTTCAATTGCATCTAGTGTATGCACTTGTGTAGGAGATACAAGTATTCCCTGGAGATGAGAGTTGGAGAGCTCGGTGCAAAGTCGATTTCAGGAAAAGAATTCAGATTTCAGCATCAATCACACCCAACGCTTTCTGTTTCATAAAAAACAAAGTTGTGGTAAACATTTACATCTCTCCGGAACGTTCAAACTTTAAAGTAAAGAATATTTTTAAGCCCTGCTTGCACCAAGACATTCCAGCGTTAAACATCTTCCTAAGCTGTCTCCAAAATGCATCAGTGACGGAAGCTAGCTTCCTCTGGACTCGCTTCAAGTGTGCAGGGCTTTTGGACTGCGCTTGTATTTTACCACAGAAGTGTTGTATTGAACCAGCATTAGTTAAAACAACTTCCTCCATTTTGACTTCTTGACAAAGCTCAGCACTGATAAGACAGTTTTGCTGTTGGTTGACAGGGGAAATTTGTGAGCAAATAAGACCAGTGTTTCACTCAGTCTTTCATACGTGAAACATCTGATTTCAGTGATTCTATTCAAATTAAATGGATTCTGTACAAAAATTGTACTGTCCTAAATGTTTTTCTAACCAGGCTCTTAGCTTGTACTAGTTTTTATTGTATTTCTATATTCAGTTATGGAGCATTATTGTCATGGTATGACTGACTTCCAAGTAATTAGATTAGAACTAATTAGAACTAATACAGCATTGAGAGCTGTATGTTTCTGTTTACTGGCTTCTTTCCACCTCATGTTGCAGCTTTATTTGCTAACAGTATTGCACAAAAAAAAAAAATCATAAGCTACTCGTTCATATAAAGTGCTCCAAACATTAGAGAGGGTTTACATTCCTACATACAAGCACAGGATCCTTTAGCAGTCAAACCATGACTTTCTAAATCACTCGGGTTCAATCAAATGTAGCATTAAGCATTATGAAGTAAATCACTGAATCTCTAAATGAACTGATTTGTTTATGTAGTGAGTTTGCTTACTGGATGCTGTTTAATAAAAAAAAACACACACATTTGAGAATGTGAATTGCTTGTCCACTCACAGAGAAACACTTTCAGTGGTTCACAAAATGAGATTCACACAGAACCACTTTCAGTCTAAATAAAGTGTGGGATGCTTGTGGGAATGCTTGGAGAAAGACTCACCGTCCTCTCGAGACCTTTGTATGAACGCGTCAACGCCACTTTCTCCATAGTTTCCCTCAGAAGCTACAGTGGAGACGTAGTTCCAGCGCATGGCTTTGACGATGTCCACCATGGCCTGGGCCTGGTAGGTGTCAGGGGGCACCACCCGGGAAAAGAAGTCGTAGCGGGTGTTATCGCTCAGCTCTGGAGCCGTCGAGGCGTAGCTCACCTGAGGGATCTAAGAGAGAGCAAGAGATGGTCACACACCGCGAATACAAAACCTTGTGTTAATGAATTCTCTATACAGCAGGAAGGTTCCTCGCAGCTTCATGCACATATACATGATTATAATATGACACCCAACATCTGCTGAAATCTCAATTCCTCCTTGGTTGTTCTGCACCCTCTCCAGTTGGCACGTCGTTGCTTTAAATAGTCCTGATGATCACAGGCTTAGCTACAATACTTTCTGAGAAGTATTTTCCACACCAGTCAAGCAACACTAATCTGCTCATGAATTCACACTTGTCACCAACATAATGTGAGGCTGATTTGGTTTTGAAAAACATTTGAAAAAGGGGATCTGCCTCCAGAGCTGCGATGGTACAGAGTGTTCTTGTCACACAAAGTGATTATTGTTTGAGGGGAAGTGCGAGAAAAACAGACATATAATATAACTTTATTGTGTTACTTAGAGTTTGAATAACCCAGTAAGGTCAAATGTTGGGGGATAATGCGATTCAAACTTATTGAACTGATGGAAACTGCATTAGACAATCTCGACATAGTCATTGAGTTAAGTCACAGAGTTCTGCTTGTGTTCAGTGATATAAAAGGTTTAACTCCCTCTGTTCCCGCTTTCACTACAGAAGTCTTTCTAGAAGGAAACTCTGAGTTGGTAATCTCAACTTTTGCTTGCTCAAGTTGTTTCAGATTTATTGCTGTCATAGCTTCTGTGATCTTCCTATGGCTTCTGTGCCGCACAGTTAGGAAGTTAACTGACCAGATTTTACGACATTCAATAATGTGTTTCATGGTTTAACTTCAAATATGGACACAAATTTAATGCTAACGCTTTTTTTTTTTCATCCCGATTCCCCACGGTTGATAAATTCAGGCGGTAGAAGGCAGAGTGGCAGCTGCTTTCAACCAGAATACAGCTTGACAGCGTATGAGTCAGTGGGTGAACATCTTTCAATGTGCAGGAACCAGGCCTGTTTTAAAGTAGACGGATGGTCCTTGAACCACTCCTGCCTGTGAAAAAGGTCTTAATTCAGGAAATCAGGTGTTATTTTTACAGTCAAAACACAAACAAAAGAGCATAATATTGATAAATGATGGAAATAAAATGCTGATTATGCCAATCAGCATTTTATTTCCGTCATTTATCAACATTGCATTCCTAAATTTACACTTCCAATATGTTATGAAAAATATCCCCCATAATTCCCAAAAAGTTTAGATCCTTTGTAAAACATAAACACCATGCAATCATGTGCAAATGAACTGTGTTCACCGACAACAGTTTTACAAAATGTTCCAGAACCCATGTAGTAATATCCTTTATACAATTGTGTTTGACAAGGGGTGAACCTCATCTCACCCTTGTTGAATGACTGAGCCTTTCCAGGATGAACCTTTCATACCCAATCGTGCTGATGACCTGTTACGAATGAACCTGTTTACCTGTGGGATATATATTCCAAACTTCTTTTTTGAAATCAAGGTTATACTGTTTTTCACAGCACCTCAGCACTGCTCCGGGGATTTTGGTAAATACTGTCACCTTTGAGCATCCCTGCAGAGATGGAGGGATGTGTGGACGGAGGGATAAGCCGAATATGACACTGAAAAACACTTTGAAACTTGCGCTTTGTTAGAATAATATAACATCCTTACAGCTTAGAAGATGTGTGACTTAATAAATCTTCTTTTCATAAATTTGAAACTGAAATGTTTTGGACAAAAAAAATAAAAGTTACCTACCCACCCGCTTGCGGCACTTAGATCCAGCAATGCTGCGTCAGAGTAAAGTTTACCCACCAACAGTCCTACTTTACCAATATTTGCTCCACTAACTGCAGACGGACCGCTGTGGAAGTGATATCGTCCCTGCCTCTCTCCCTCACTTCACACAGCGGAGGCCTTTGAAGTAGTCAGCTGTAGCACTGCACTGATCCCTCCACTGCTGTGCTCCCTGCTTGTCGCTGTAGCCTGTGTTAGGAGCACAGCTGTTCAATCTGTACCCATGACCTCTGAGCTCCGAACAACTCGTGTAACTCAACACTGACTTTCTTTTTGCCACAAGTATCCAAGGCCAGAAACGAGGGGCAGCAAGTGCAGAACTTGTAATGGATGTAAAAAGATGTCCTCTTGTGTCATGTTATTGTAACGTCGTAGAGTTCTGCTTCCGTGCCGGCTCGGTTTTATTGGTAATGACTTGCGATACGGCAAACATGCCAGTCAAAAGCAGCCTCATTAACTCGATTCCCTTTCAAAGAAGACAAAAGGCAGAAAAGGGAAATTTGTGTATGTGCTAATGGACCGTGTGCGCGTTGCATGTCAGCTCCCTGGACTGACGGCTTTCTTTGTAGCAGGCCATCACTCGTCTTGTTTTGAGCCAGAATCGCTTGTGCAAATTGCGCTGCCTCGTGAACTGTGAGCACCGGATGCCATCGATGTTGGAGGCTGACATGCTTCATGCACGTGTTCCTCTGGGATGCACTTAGAGACCCAGACCTTGACGGGGTCTCTGGCATGTGTTGAGTCTACACCCTGCAGACTAGCAGCAGTCAGCTGACTTGTTGATTTAACACCTGGTGGTAACAGCAGGCTAAGGTACACCTGACCCCCAAGTTTTGCTCACTTTATGTCTGCCTTGATGGTTGCCAGAACTTTCCTCCCTTTACAGCCACATTTCACTCCCTCTTGGAAGCAATACAAGTGTGAACCTGTTTTTTTTAGTTTTTTTTTTTTTTTTAGTTTTTTGTTTTTTCACACGCCTTTGACGTCATAAGGCAGGATCTAGCAGACTGAAATTAAAGTGTCGTGCAAAGGTGTTTGGAAGGTGTTAATGATGTCTCGTTTTAGATTGCTTCAACATTCTAGCACGTAGCAGCACAGTGAAAATGAGCCTTTTTAGCCATTTGCACCTACGGTTCACTCGGTAATTTCAGCATGTGCTTGTATTTGTTAATTTTGAAAAGAAACTACACTGTGTTCTTTGGAATCAAATGTGATGTGATGACGCAAGAAAGTATGCGTGGCTCTCGTCTTCCTATGGCATCTGTCAGCTTTATATAAAGTCTCCTTCTCAGGGGGGCATTCAAAAACACAAATAACATCAAGATTCCCTGCTGACTATACCTGCTAGTTCTGCTCCTATTATTAGCTTTTCAAAATCTTTTTAAAAAACAATACTGTTAGACGTAAAACGTGTGCTGTAAATTCAGTTCAGATGCTGAATTTGAAGAATGATAAAAGCCATAAGATACAAGAAAACAATAAAGACTGGGGTCTGTAATTGAAAAGTGGATTCAAAAAATGTGCTGTTTGTCAGCAGAATCATGCGATGTTGGAAATAATATCTAAGTAAATGTTCTGCTGCTGACTTTAAATCTCTCTCTATTTTTGTGTTTTTAATTTTTCTGCTGTCATGTATTGTGGTGCTGCCGTGACGTGTCTAGTCCCATATCTGCCAAATAAGTGGGAGCTGCAGTGAAGCTACCCCATGCTGTATTTTTCACCTGAGGGATTTTCACTGCTGTAACAATCACACAATTTCAGCATTCTGTCAAGAACCGGGACAGGCAGAGCTTATCATGTTTGTGTTGGCGAGATGTCTTGCTCACTGGACTACAGCGATAGTCCTGAACAGTGTGCTTCCTCTAATAGAACACAGTCACTTCTTAGCATCGACTCAAGAAATTAAATTCCTCGGCAAAGGCCTCCTCTGATCTCCCTCGAGAGAATGACAAGAAAGAGGGATTGGGAGGAAAAATAAAGACGTGATGGGTTGTGAAAAGAGAATGTGCCTTATGCAAGCAAGGAGGGAATATCTTGGCAGGAGTTCCAAGTATGAAAGCTGCACCGTGCAACTGAATTCAAGGTGGTTCATGATGCTTCATGAAGCCAGATTCAGTGGTTGGGTTGTTCAAAAATGTTCTCATGGTGTCATTTTAGTGTGCTTTTGCCATCTGTTCAGGCTAAAGCTTAAGCAGCCGAGCTTCCTGTCCTCTGGCGTGAGCTCCTTTGTGACCCTATTACTTCATACCAATACATTGTGTCCCCCCCCCTCTAAGTTTGTAGAACTGCTTTAATCTGCACCCCATCACCCCAGAACTATCCATTTAATTGCTAATGGGCTTGGGAAATATGCTTAATTGCTGTGATGTGAGTCTCAAGCAGATTTTTGATGCAGATTTAATGTTCAAATCACTTGCTTTAAATAACTGTGCCTTTTTAAAAATTCAATGAGCTCATTTGGCACCGCATCAATGCAGGAGTAATGATGCTCATTAGAACTGTACAGAAATATTATACATCTGTACTGTTTGCCGGGGAAGAAAATTCAAAAGCTTTCGTCAGGATCTGGAATAAATTCAGTAAATACTTCCTGCGGATAAGTTAGCAGTGTATTTTTAATCTATGAAAACAGAAAGAAGAAGTTTTTGCATGAACTAACTTATGCGTCTTGCTGACAGTCACGCAGGACGGCTGTGCGACATGTTGATGTCTCAGCTAAAATTATTATGAGCTAAAACAACAATTGAGACAAAAAACCCAAAAGTGGTGGATGTGGTATGTGACGTTTTCAGCGCATCAGATTCAGCTAAGACCACAAATATTTCAAAGATGATACCTGACCATTCACTAAACCCCTCCCCCTAACAGAGATGGTCCAATCATAGCTTAGCAAATGTAACAAGGCACAGCAGGCTGAACAAGCTTTGGATTTCTCCGTATGCCAAAGCAATGTGCATAACAGCAGAACATGATATCGTAAGACTTTGGAGATAGAATTGCTTCCAAACTATTAATAGCTAAATACATTATTTTATGGGGTTGCAGGTCAGCAAGAATCTGCTCTACCCTGCTATTTATTTAGTGTGGGAAAGTTTACATACACATACATACATAATCAAGACCCTTTTAAATTTAAAACTAGTTAACTGGAATCATTTTTTTAAAAAGCGGGAGCAGGAGACTCACAGAGTTGGCATTAATTGGCTTATTAGCGTATTCATATCTACCCTTTACTGTTTATTCTATACATATGTATATTACTCTGCATTCTACTGCGTTTTGCACTGCTGGTTAGAAACTGCTTTAATCTGATCTCATCTAATCTATAGTCAGAACAGTTGTGATTTTAGCTGGCAAATTCAGTCCTTGGCTACAAAATAAAAACCCATCTTTCAAAACTTATTGTAAATTTTAAGTGGTAACAGTGCAGCATTAAATAAAAGGGGCGGGACTTAGTGAAGGGTCAATTCCACCTGACCCCACTTTCACCTGTCAGTATCCTTAAGGGAAACCGTCCAAGCGCCCCCAATAATGGTGCTGTAGCTTCTAATTTACAGAGTGCTTTTACACTTGGTTTTCACATTCAGTTAGAGGCAAATGTAGTTACTGTGTTTGCTCTCACAGGAGCCCCAGAGACCCAAATGGCTGACACTCAGTCGCCAGCACCTTCGGGCACAGAGTGTCGTCTTCACCATTCAATTAAGAAGCAGCTGAATATAACACTGGAAGCTCTCCAAGGTGAAGCCTCCAGTCAGTGAATCCCCACAGTGTAGATTTAGTTAAACAATGCTCTTTCTGGCATACTGATTGATCCGACTGTAGTGTTGTAGTGAATTTCTATGCGCTTTCTCAGATTCAGCTACCCAACAGTTTCAGTGTTCTTGTCATTAAGACACCTCACTTGTGCCAAAAAAAAAAAAAAAGGTTGCTTTCTCCACAGCTTGGCTTGACACTGTGACTAACTGCAGAACCAATGTGCTGACTCATAAAGCACGCTGAGATCTTTCAGCCCATTGTTACTGAGATCAATATGGTGAGACTAAAGTGAACAATGCAAGCTCCACACAGATACTTGGGCCAGCGATCAAACTCTAAAAGATATCACTAGATTCATGTTTTCCACTGTTTCCTGTTTACAACTCGCTAATATTTCCTCAACAATAGATGAATAGCCTCTTGAGAATTGTTTTCATAGGGCAGTGTTGCCTTTGACCTGCCACATGTCCTTCATAACACAAAGCTTGTTTCTCTAAGCAGTGATCAGAGCTCTGAACAAATCCAGGGACCCTTCACCCTGTTTTCACTGACTTGTGCCTTCACCCTACCTCCTCCCCTTCTTGTGTATATGCGCTGTGTGTGATTGTTATTTCAACACTATTATTGTGTATCAGATAAGAATTTAATGCAGTTTACAGCCAGAAATTTGATTACTGTAATCTAATTATTTGATGAACAATGTGCCAGCTTTAGTGCTTGTAGGACATGAAATGTCCGAGCTGTAATTACTGATTATGGCTGGATTACATCTAGCAGCGACATGTTGCTATCTGGCCACACTGCTGCTATCATGGCCATATAAAGCTCTGAGTAAATGCTCAGTTCACAAAATTTGTAAAATAACTTTTAGATTTTATTTCAATGTTCATGTTTAGTTACTCTATTAACTATATGTTTATCCTCTTTCTAACAATTCATCCATTCTGCTTTGCTCTTTACAAGTCCTGCTTAAACCGAAATTTAATTGGGTTCAGGGCAGCCAGCTAAAAATAAGTCCAATCAACAGAACGGTGCGGAGCCCGGGAGGTTTGTGCTCTCGATTTAATATCTCTGTCCAAACAGAGCCACCCATATTATTCAGTGACATGTGAGCATATTAGGTTGAGATTTTTTTATTCGCATTACAGACTGTGAAATTGTAGAAAGTGAAAGAGGCTAAACTCAACATACAAGAAAGGTATTTCATGATTTTGGAGAGATTTGTGTGAGAGCCTCTGCCAACTAAAGACATGCTCATGTTCAGATGTCGACCTGTGTGCAGAGTCTATTTAACCTCCTGTATACAGCTACTGTATATTTGTCATCAAGGAGTGGCTTTGTTGTTGTGAGAGACAAATCAGATTGAGAGCATGAATTTCTAATGCGAGAGCGTGAATTATTAAACGGAGAGCTTGAATTCGTTTTTTGAGAACACAATATGTTGCATTAAGTGCACAGAAATATGTTGTTGTTTTTTTCTCCGTAACACCTGCTGGACTCTGTAGAAGAGCAAATGAAGCAAGACTACCCTCCCCTGCAGTCAGCAGGTTCAGGAGGATAGCAGCTCTACATTAGCGGTGTAGATCCCTCAACTTTTGTATCCTTAATAAAACTCACTTCAGTATAGATTCTGCAGACACGAAAAGGCCCAGACAGACAGAAAATGTCAGACATTACTGTCAACAAATGCGTTTATTGTTCTCAATGGATGCAAGCAAAACGGAGACATTAAGAGCTGTGCTAAAACACTTTGGCACTGCTCCCAGCTTCAGTGAAAGTCCACTGACAGCTTGACAGCTTGACAGCGATACGCTTGAAAAATGTGGATGTTTTGTGTGCATGAAAGTCCGTGTCTGTAAGAATTAAGCTGTGAAATAAATCCCTCCCTATTTGCTACCTGGTGCACTATATTTACCCTCCACCTTTTATTGGAGTTCAAAAACTAGTCAAATAAGTAATAATAATGACAAGTCATTACTGTCCAAAAGCTCCATTTTCTACTCCCTGTAGAGTAAAATTGTGAGTGTCAGTTATATAGGGAATAGTGAATGAGTGGTTTCATTTAACAACACAACACTTCTGAGAGAAGGTATTAAGAAATTTAAAAAAAAAGGTGAAATACAAAAGAAATGAAATTGAAATGACAAAGAGCTGAAACATTTAGTTTACTTTAAAAAGCCATGTTTGAGTGAGCTGATCACTTAACCCTGTTGCATTCACGCTACAGTTTCATGTCCTTTTTGCAATCATAGTAGAAGCACCGTTTCCATAAACATACCAAGAAACGCCAAAAATAATGTGCTATCTCTCGAAGACTCCCTGCTTCCCTCTCCTTGACACTTCTGCTGTTTCGATCCATAAGTGTGACAGTCATGTTTACATGGTGCGGGTAATGGCAGATGTTCAGATATGCTGTATGTTAAATAAAGGTCTCATTAATCATGACTGGATGAGTCTTCTGTCAAACTGAACCGTGTGGGATTCAGTGGAAATGTTTTAGAGACAGTGACATTAGAGTAAAAAGTAGGAGTGGAAAATACTTTTTTTTTTAATATCCTGTATTCCCTTTCTGCTTTTGCAGATTGCTTCTCTGTGTTTTTATTGCTTTTATTGCTTGATTTTGGTTGAAATTTGAAGCTTTATTATACATTAGAAAAGGCTAATCTATGCTGTGGTTCCTTTGTAGGCTTCAATTAACGAATGCCCAGAATATTCGGTTCACACTTTAATTTTTGATAATATAAGTTAAATAGCAGCTTGTGCACCCTCCTGAGTTTGTGTCTTGGTTCGTGCTTGGAACTCTTATTTGTGCCGTAAAATTCTCTGAATCAGTGTTTTGAAATGCTTCTCTTGATCAGTGATGTATTAGTGTTTGGTACTGTTATTCGTGTTTGTCATATTTTTTTTCTCATATTACTGTTGTCCCTGTACTTTTATGCTGAGTTCTAGCGACTGAGCCTCAGCACTAGATTTAAAAGTGTCTTTAGTTATGACGCATGGATTTAAAAGTAGTCTTAAATAACGCTCAGTTGCGAGAAATGTCTGGATTGTTAAGTGGATTTGTTGATAGTTGGAAAAGGATCTGAGTAAGTTTATCCAAACAGAACAAATGAAATAGGTTTGCCGTTGGTGAGCCTTCATTTTTTTTCATGGAGAACAACACATTTATATTTGAGGGTTGGAATTTAATTGATTAATCGGGCGATGCTGTGTAAGCTCCACTTTATTTTCCACCTAACAGCAGTTTCACTGATTGGTTCGCATCCTGGCACCAAACATCCCCAGGTCTCCTCCACTTCACTGTTCCAAGACGTGATTTACAAGTTTTTCAGTTATGAAAGCCCTGGATGTGTTATGATGTACAAACCCTGTCTCCACAACTGTTTTTGTCATTGTTCGTTTATTCACATGTACACACACACACACACACACACATTCACACACACCAAACGCTGTGCAAAACAGTAGCCAGCAGCCATTTCTGCATCGTTACAGTTTGCATAAATCTTTCTATCTCTGGAATAAGAAAACAGACAGGCAATACTAGATAAGAATTTATTTCCCATTCTTGCCAGGGTGGGCTGTTCCATTTCATTTTCAACCTTTTGTCACAAATAGGTAGCTCATTTTTCATACTTAATCTTCGCAAAAACAAAACAAAACAAAGAAAATCTTGCATCAGAATTAAATATTTGATGGACCCTGGCACTTATTGTTTACCCCCTATTCTGAAAGCCTCTCTGCTGTTCATACACAGGGTTCTTATTCTATTTGTTAAGCAGTGGCAATCATTAATTTAGGCAGTGGCAACTGTGATTAATTATCTCATTACAAATTGAATTATTACTTGCGTTAAACATGCAAATGATCTCAACTAAAGGTTGAAAATGTTGTGAGATTTGAACTAAATGACATTTGTGATTAATGAATCACTGTGTAAACCATAATGCGCTTGTTTACCACAACATTGAAAAGGAAGTTGTAAAAAAGTGCAATTAATGCTCAGGTTTGGCTGATTCTCCCTCTGGTTATACAGGAATAGCATTAAAAAACACACAAAACAAGTTGGATGTGAGATACAAAAGCCATTGAAATGTTTCTAATGTAGACATAAAAATCCCTCACCGTCTCAGGTGACTGATGTTTTATCAGGTATCACTAAGCTATGAAAAGCCAGACTCTTGTATGAGAGCTCTGGGAGATTCACAACAGATGATTAATAAATGTGAAATATAATGAAATGTCTGGATGTATTTGCAGTTAACACAATGGATATCTCTTTTGTATTCAACATCCCTGAACTGGTGCCCTCCTCTGTCTCTTCTCCCAAGGCAGCAGGCATTTTCTTCTGCACTGGTTAAAAAGACATCAATGAAGGAAAAAAAAAGGGAAATTCTCAGCAGCGCCTTGGGATATGAATGGATTTAATATTTCCGGGGAAGATGCAGAACGAGTCTCGCACGCTATGTCAGATTCATACTTTATTCATCGATCTAGGCCAATCTTAAAAGTGACTTAAACATCATGAGGTCAGCGGTCCACAAACCATCTACTGTATAGCATGTCGGGGTGCTGGTTGTTCCTGCATACGAACCATAAATTCTTGAGGATTTTTACATTAAATTTATCGTAATGCATCACATCAATGAGCACTGCCAGTTTTGTTTGATGGAGCCACACCAGAGGCAGCCAGAGACGCTGCAGCAGAGACTTTTTTTTTTTTTCCCTTCAGGCCAGTTCACAACTCCTTTGTATAATTATATGCCTGATTCATTCTTCTGTATCACTGATTTATGACCTAAAAGAAATCCAGCCCAAGCCAGTTCATTAAAGCTTTTGTATTTGGGCCTCTAGTTTGTCGGCAGTAGCCGTAAATATTATCAGCACAAACATTTGTTGACAGACAGCAGTGTTATCGGCAAAACTGGTGATAACGGACTGAGAGGATGGAGCTAATTAAAAATAATGAGTTCACAACAAATCACATTTTCCTGAGCGTACACTCCTAACCTGATGGGAAATGTCATGTTAGAAATAAAGAAACATGTCTCCTACACATTCAAATGGGCTCAGTACTTTATTTCAAATAGAGCTTATTTAACTAGTTCCATTTCCTGCTGCATAATGAGCGTGAAATTTAGTCGACATTATTATATTTCTGTGAAGGCAGCAGATGATATGTTTTGTAATACAGTGGGACCGCAAGCAAAAATGATATTTTATTTAACATCAGCAACCCGTAGCCTTAATAACCAACTTTGCAATATTTGGATCTATTTAGTAAAGAAATGTTTTTTCCAGAAATGAAATAAAAAGACCATTTGTTGATTCTGCTTTTGGGTTTCTGGTAGGAAATAACCTTGAAGTCAGGCTCAGGAAGGTGTGGAGGGGTGGGTGGAGATCGAGGTGGGGGCTATTTGCATATTCATAGATGCAAACCACATAAGCAAAGATGTTGAATTACATCTTAGCCAATGTGAGGCATGTTGGGATTCTTTTCATGAAAAAACCCAAACAAACATGTAAATTTGATGAGCAGAGATGAGTTTTTAGAACTTTAATCACAGAATTTTCAATTTAGCATTCATATGCAGAAAGCAACTAATAAATGTTTTATCAACACTACAGTATACATGGAAGCAGACGTTTTAAGTGTCTATCAATACATTTGTCTGCAAGTATTACTCCAACGGCTGTGGATCCTTAACTGGATTTTGAGATAGATCATGACTGATTGACAATATAACCCAGCTGTAAGCCCTGATCATCTACTATTGCTCTACAATCTGAAGACCGAGGAAGAAAAGTTTCAAGCCCAGAGTGTTTGGTACCTTGGATCAATTAATTAAATTCAATTCCTGAATCCCTCTTGGAACCATGAATTACTTTTTTCCTGTCTGGAATTTCCTAAACTTTGAGTTGACACAGCTTTCCTGAATTTATCTTGATATTTTCTTTTGTAGTTTTACATGCGCTGATACCTTTACTCTTTGTCTCTTAGTTATGATGAAAACATCCTTGGGTGGGCTTGAACCACCAAGTTCTCAGTTAACATCATAACACGCTAACCGACTGCGCCACAGAAACTGCTCTGGTGTGGTAGGATGGGGGGTGTAAAACATTAAATATATTGTCTTTGTGCTGTTTTCAATTGAGTACATGTCAAAAAGTAAATTATCACATTCTGTTTTGTTCAAGTTTTAAACAGCGCCCCAACTTTTTTTTGAATGTGTGTTGTATTGATGTAATAATAATAATCAGAAATTTGACTCTTTTGACTTTGACATTTGACTCAGATGTTGCATGAGCTCACCTCTGTGGGTTTAGCAACACTGTAGATAAATACTTAAAGAAAAATTGTTATTGCTTTTCATGTTTTAAAGCCTCTGTTTGTAGAAATTTTCTAACTTTGGGGCCCCCTAGTGGTAGTTTAAAAACACGCAGTGATTGCGGATAGCATTAGAAAATACAGTGCATGATGTTTTTTCCCCTGTTACCATTTGTTAGTATGGAAAGATGGACTCCATGAATAATTCAGAATCCAACCTTGTATGCGGGAAAATGACAACATTCATCTTATCTTGAATAGGTGAAGTCGAAAGTGATTGGGAATTCAGATAAGTGTTCCCTACAGGTGGACCGCAGGGAGCCACTTCCAAAATTTGCTCATTTACATCATCAGCTCCATTTACAGAGGGTATGTCCCATATCTTTTCTCCATTGCTCCCTCCTCCTTTCTCTCACCACTTATTCTGCTTCGGGGATCAAGTCGGGCGAGTTGAGGTGGAACCGGATGGGAGAGAGCGATAGATAGACTGTGTTAACTTATCTGTTTTAGCCTGAAATGTGAGATGTCAATTAATAATGAGCCTCGAAAAGAAATGTTTTTATCCAGTATATATTAAAGTAAGTATTCAAAGTATTGTAAACGCAAACAACACTCTGATGCTACTAATAATTAAAATATCCCTAATATGCTATATAAGATAAGAGACAAGATAACCCTTTATTCATCCCACAGTGGGGAAATTTACAATACATATATAGATATTGCATTTTTATACATCACTATATTACTTTCTTGATGAACTGCTGCATACAGTGGTTGATAGACACCACATAAAGGAATATTTTTTTCTTCCATTGTATTCAGTATACAGTAATAGAATACAATGTATAATATTCCAATACACTGAAATTAACACATTTGCTCTCATCAGATGATGTCATTCACCATCATTGGATTTTGCTGATAAATCCTCCTGAAATGTGTCATGTAATGTAACAACACTGAATCTATACAGAGAAAGTCAACATGGCAGCATGTTGTTCTGCCTTTGACTTTCACCATCATGACAGTTGCTCCAGATAACTGGCTCTCGTAGTGGGCGTTAATCCACACATGTGAACAAATGATCTTGTATTCTCCTTCATTCTTCCTCATTTTTTATGCACACTGGGAAACTGTACCAGGCTAAGCCAGGCTAACTGGGTTAGGTAGAGTATACACATCCTGGAGGGGCCCATGAAGGCCATTCAGGAGTCAGGCACTATGACGGCTGTAACATTTTCAGGAGATGTAGAACCTTAGATAAACTTACATTGAGTCCATTGAAATTTGCAACATATCTTTCATTACAGTATAGATACACTAGAATTGGATTTATATTTAGCAAATTTTAACTAATATTTTCACAACTAGTCAGGTATGCACAAAATAATAAAAATAAATTCCTCTGCCATCTAATAATAAATTCCTGTGCCATCTGTACCTGGCTAATGATCACAAAGTACATGTACTAGTTCAAATATTTGTGTTAGTCTAAGAGAGCATATTCTGTTCATTACGTTTCCCAGCATGCTTTGATCAGCCAGTTTTTCACCTTCATAACTGTGTAAACATGTAAAATGCGTCAGTCAGATATTTCCATAGAGGAAAAAGAAATGTGGGGGTCAGAATGGTTCATTTCAGAGGGAGGACCAAAGAGAAATAGAGGTCAGAGAGACCACTGGTGCCCAGTTGTTTTGTTCACAAAGACAGAATAAAAAGCCAAGCAAAATTGAATCCAGGGTGTAATGTGAAGACTTGTCCCAAGTGAACAAGGTAAACAAGTGTTGTTGTTGATGCGAAGAGCAGAAATTGGAGCTCGCTTCTATCAACCAGCCAGCCAGACTCAAGCACCTCTTAATAAAACTGTGTCTGGAGGGAAATGTAAACCCCAACAGAAAACCTCAGAAAACCAAAACAGGACAGGGCTTTGACTTAATTATTCCCATCAGTGGACAACCAGCATTTAAAACAGCACGTCAGGTAGCTCTGTCGTCTCCTGCTTACGTTTGAAACCAAAGTCTGTCGCCACATATTCCATCTGCAGGATTAGGCAGTGCTGAGGTCAGACGGTACAGATGAGGTGAGGCAGTGTAATATATTTTCTGTGTTGATCCCATCAAAGATTAATGGAGACTACATGCCTCATGCTGACTCTTTGAAATCTGTAAAAGAACAAACAACATAGTTTTGATCTAATTTAGATCAGTAGATGTGGGAACACTTACTCCAGGCGACTTCCTGCTCCTTTAAGCATTACATTAATTGTGTTTGTTTTGCACTGCAGTAACCTAAAACCTTTTGCAATTTGGGAGTTTGTTCAAGACAGGCTGTTTCTCTGCCTATTGCACCGGTTAAGTGTACATATTTCTCGACAATATAGGTCACTTTATTATTTTTGAATGCATCCCCATCGGAATTGTGACCTGTTGTAGTGAAAAGGGTCTGTACACAGTGGTCCTTGTGCCCATGAATCTTTCTTTTAAAAAATGTGGTGTGCACACAGCTACTTAACAACAGAGAGGCGATTATATATTTATGATGTTATTCCACTTTTTTTTTTTTTTTTGCCCTTCCCTTGTCTACATATAAATCGGCTCCCATGTGAGGTATGAATTAGAATTCCCTCAGAGATGCCAAACAGAAGAATACAGCAGGAACAAAAATACTCTGGCGTCTTTTCAGGAAATGGCTGAAAACCAGCGATATCACTCGTTTCTTCAAATGTCAGTTTGGAGTGAGTTTTCTGTTTCGGCTGATAGGAACCTCTCATTTGTTCTGTTTATTGAATTATATTAGTGGTTGGTGTATTTGGTTGTGAATGTCATAACAGAGAACATATGATCCATTTCAATCAATGAGGATTGGTAAAATAATAGAAACACCTACATCTGTTGTTGCTGTTGTTTTGAAATTCTCACTTTATACAATATTTGCAAGTAGCATACAGTGTAGTTATATAAAGACTTGTAGATAAATTATGGTTAAGATGTTGTTAGGATTGGGTGATTAAAACACTTGGTTAAGGTTAGGAAAAGATTGCGATTACAGATAATAAAAATACAAACGTTAACTGCAGCTTTATGATGGGACATGAACTGTGCACTACACACCAATCCACCACCCTGAACTGAACCACACTACATTAAGGGCATGCTACTTCCTGCATTGGCATTGAATGTTTTCATTGGATGCAGATCGTGAGGTACAGACTTGTCCAATTTGGACGTTATTTCTAGTGATGGCAGACTGCCTTCTTATGTGATAAGTTTTTGATGTTGTTGCTTTAACTAAGATTTGATCTTCATGTATGTGTTCAAAAGGGGGATTGATTCTCCCAGCAGGGTACACATGGCTTCTTTGATTCTTGGAGAGCTCCCTCAAAGAGCAGAGCCTTTTCATTTACTTGATATAAGTGTCTCTGATCTGGAAGCTGCCCATTACAACCACAGCCCTCTGCAGCTCCACTGGAGAGCGAACCCCCAATCCTTGTGTTCATAAACTCACTCTCCACCTTTTATATGGAGATATGTGCTTCTCATATTGTCTCTAATCTCTGTAGATTAATAGGGGAATATGATGATTGGATGTTTGGTAAATGTTATGATGTTTCATGATGGCCCTTTGTGGTTGAACAGAAGCAGTATCTGCTGTTACAGCATGGTTAGCCAACATCACCGACCTCACAGAAACCCATTCGTAAACATAATCGGTTTCCCTCTGACGATGCAGAGAACATCCCAAACCATCCTGTCGGGCATTGACGGAAACATTTCTGTCTGTGAATCAAAATGTTATGGCTGCATATTGGTTGCAGCATTTCAATTAGTGATTCCTCCAGTCAGTACAGTCTGAACATCACACAGTACCCTCGACCTTTAGATCCTTAATTCAGACAAGATATGAAAAGACAGAGAGCAGAGAAAGAGGGTTGCTTTTGGTGACCTGATATTTTCCAGGTCTGCTGTTTACTGGCATTATAATCATTACACCAGCCGATACAATCATTTGATATTTAATTATTTTAACCTTTAGGCGCTCCCTAAATATCTTATTAGGCATCACTGAGTAAGCCTCATACATACATTATCTTAATAGGGAGCTCTGTGTCCTTTTAAAATGTAGATTAAATGTTAATGTCTTCAGTGATGTAGCTTTGTACATATTTGTGTTGAGGATGTAGAAAGATAGTTAAATGCAATCTGTAGTCTTCATGCAATGGCTCTGCATCAAAAACATCTGAATGTTTGAACAGACATACTGCTTATCAGCTAACGAGTCCTTGCCGTACATAAAACAGATATCTTTCAGATATTTCAGACTTTTTGATACAGCGCCAATGCATGAAGTGCTGTGCTGCACAAGTACAAGGATGGCATACATGGTTACACCTGAGCAAAGAAAGAAGTTTAATTGATATGAGTGCATGCTATTACAGAACACAGCAGGTGGCAAGCCTTTCATAGAAGGTCCCCAAGCAATTATCTGTTAAGTTTATTCCAAGTTCAGGTATGAGATTGCTGCAATTAACAGACAATTGTCTAATCAAAAGCTGTTTATCATAGCAAAATAGAAACATGGCATTCAGAATCAGAGAACGGGAACAAGACTATTTTGATTTGAACACCATATAAAAAGCATTAAAAATCTTGTTTACTTGCCACTATTCATCTAATATCCTTCAAAACCTATGCCTGTTTTTATCAGATTCAGTCCTGAGTGTTCTCTTGACTTACAGTGCACTCATCAATTCATAAGAGTACATGTAAATTACAGTAAGTTTTATGCTTGGTAAAAATGATTACCAGTCCATCCCAGTAAATTGCAGTGAAACTGATTTGTTTTACCTCAAGACAAAAACAAAAAAGTGGTGTTTCTGTGTGCTCTTGCCTGTACTACAAAGAACCTGGTGCATTTGTTCCTCTGTATCCATTACAGCGGTGCTCTGCACAAAGCAAACGCACAGAAATCTGATAATTGTAGTCCTAAAATCAAGACAGCTGACTGCAAAGAATCAGCCTCTGCGGGGAACGAAGAAAAATCGTTAATTGTGTAAAAGAATCTAAGGAATATACAATCATTCAACAACGTTCTTATGAAAACCCTTTTCTCTATTTTAATGCTCCTATTCATGTGCAGACTGATCAATATGGAACAAATCAACAATGAGCTCAGCGCCAGAAGCCTCCAACAAAGAACCATTGACCAGTCGCTGGTGTTGTAGGCCAATAGATGCAACTATGTGCTTCGGCCAAAATAGTTTTTTGATATGACGTTATATCCGTCCAATTCAGCTTTCAACATCAGCAAAGCATTTCCTTTATCCCAGATGTGATTCATTCTGCGTCAGTTCATAAAATCCGGCAGATTAAATGCGAGTATCAGGTATCGCCGCTGCCTTTCTGAAATACTTTTTTGTGTTCCCCACACTCTCCTCTGTAACATGCAAATCTCGACAAATGATGTATCTTTCTACAGATGAACTATTCACACCTCCGGGGCTTTCCAATTCGGGGAAAATGCCCTAGCTCAGCAAAAAAGCAGCTGAGATATGGCTGTAAATAAGAAAGTGATGCAGAAACAGGGAGGAGGGATGAATGCTGATGGGCAAGCACAACCTTCTCCTTACAAGACAGTTCATTAAACACCTTTCACAGCCACGGTGGCACGATGCCTGGAATGAAAAGCACGATATAAGCTCATGCAGGTCAAGGGGTCAACCTACTATTGAAGTCCACTGATAAATGCTGAGGCAGGAGCAGGGAGTGAACAGCCACACACGAAGCAGCCCGAGGTTATCGGAGTCACAACTGCATTACATTTATCTAGAGACTACTTCATCACCACTGGAAGACATCTGGTCCTCCATCTTGTTCTGTCCCTCACATCTTTTCACTGTACACTTGAACTGAAGGAATAATAAAGGAATAATGATAATAATGAAGGAGTATCAACACTATGGAGTGTTTGGGCAGCACTGAGTTGATTGTCTTCCAGAGCTAATTCGCGGCTCTGGGATGAGTTGGCTTTGTCCTATTTTCAGAGCAGTCAGATCTAAAATGTTACATCACTGTGAACACTGTTGTGGGATAATTTCGTTTTGTCTGAAATTAATATGCAAGAAACAAAAAAAGAAGAGGGTCATCCGTCTTGTTTCGGCATTTGTCATGACACAGTAATTACACGACTCCTTTCTAATGAGAATTCACAAGGCTATAATTTCTAGTGTAGCAAATGTAAGCCATATAGATAAGCAGCCTGCAAGTTTTGATGGACTTTTTGTGGGGCATACCACTGACAGAGAGGCAAATTAATGACCTCCCTGGAGAGTAGAGCTGGTGTATGGGGAGGCTTATAAATAGAGCCATGGTATGATGGAAAGTCTGTGATATCTGTGTGTGACTCCGACGACCCACTAAGACTGGGAAAAAACTCTTCCTGGGCTGAAGCAGGTATCAACTGTATTGTTTCTTAAATGAATCACAAATCTTTCTGTAAAATCAAGAAATGATCAGTCTTTCCCTGCTCAAGAACCATAAAATTGCTGTTAGTCTCAGGATGGTGGATAAAGTTCAACACATGATGCACAGCTCATTAGCTGTGCTGCATCTATTTGTGAATACATATTTTGAATAAACTATGTGAACTTATTGTCCATTTGACGACCAAGCCAGCGAGCTTGTTAAGTGACAGATAGCAAGCTTTGAGTAAACCTTTTCCTCTCTTTGATAAAATTCTTTATTGAATTAAATGATGTGCAGTCATGAGAACAGGGCTTAGTAAACAGCATTGTACAGAGATTCATGTGTAGACAGTACAATGCATGTTGGCATTGATAACCAATTCATCCATGTTGTAATAAAAAAAGCTGCAGTAGGCAAAACTATATACACACATACTTGGAGTATATGTCAACAATTATTAGCAAAGGATCACATTCACATTTGTTTATGTTTTATACAATGTCCCAACTTTTTTGGGAATCTGGGTTGTTGTACAAAGTGTGTATGAGTTTGTGATGTGCTGGTGTCACATCCCACACCTGCAGGTGCCTCTGAAGCCCAGGGCGCTCTGACCTGGGGCCGCGAAGCCCTGGAGGGGCGTCTTTGAGAAGGGACCGGGATCTTGGCGAGGCTCACACCAATTCCTTCTGCTGCCGTTCAAACTTGTGGGTTTTGGTGGGAGGGGCTTAGCGGAGTGATACGAGGCAGCAGAGAGAGAGAGGCGGAAGATTTTGTATTGTGTATGTTCAGTCGTTGCCTGCTTGCAGCTTTAAATCATATTTGATGACATGCCTCACATCACAAACAAGAACACTCGACACTCCTCTTCACCACGGACTCAATTCCAAACAATACAAAAGAATCCAAACCTAAGCAATCTTAACCTAGTCTGAGGCCCCACTCTTGTGACGAATCAATATACTTGAGGGTGGAGGACAGAGACAAGGGGACTGGCAGTTAATAGGAAAGTGAAATGAGAGTCTCCTTAAGTACCTCTGCACCTTGTGTGCACAACAGGACTAAAGTGGTCCCTGAAGAAAGGTTATCACATCAACTTTTCTGTGCCTTCTTTTGTCGGGGAACAGCTCGAGAGCTTTCACTGATATCCTCCAGTGATCATTAGCATGTGTATATGTCGCTCAGTAACTCAAGGCTCTGCATTCATTAGATAGAAATGAACTGAGTGGAGGCTTTGATTTGTCTTTTATAGAGGTGGTGAATAGAGAAATCTGCGCAGGAGTTTGCATAGCAGGTTTTGCGTCACCATTTCCCCCTTATTAATATCAGTTTTGGTGGTAAAAAAAAAACCAAATAAAAATCAACTGACTTCTTGAATATATTGATGATAATGTAAATGCATTTGAGTGACAATTTTAATTCGGTAGAAAAGAAACTTGAAAAGGCTGTTGTGAAAGAATCGGCTCAGTTTTCTTTCTTTTGTTCTTGTTTTGGTGAATTCATTATTTTGCCCTACATTTAGACTCCACTACAGTTGCTAGTCTGTCCTTATCTGAACTAAAAAGGCACAATGGAAATTAGAGTCAAGTTACGGCAAGAGTTAGTGACTGATATGAAATAGGTGTCGTTTATTTCATATCTGGGTGTCAGATAGCAAAATAAGGTTGTCATTCGGGTGCATTTTCTTTATCATTCTGCTACTGTTTTTTTCTCTTTAGCTGTATCACAAGCATGTGTCTGATTGTTGTCCACCAAAAAAAGACTTTTTGAGTGCAACATGCAGGAACAGGCCAGCAACCACTGAGCTCCAGAGCATGTCAGGGGTCAGCACTTGGTGGAGCTTGTTACCTTGCTTACTTTCACCTTTTGTTGCATTAGTGGTGTTTGGACCCAGTTTGGACATCAGTGTTGTCCAAATGGTGATTTGTACAAAGTTTTTTTTTTGCCATCTATCAACACAAGTCTTTCACAAATCCTGTACTCTGCAAGGGCACTGTAGTGTCTGTACCGACAGTAGAATATGTGGAGAAAAAAAAGCTTTAATTAAATCCTTTTTCGCTTTGATTGAACAGTGTGCTGTCAGATATTTACTTGCCTAATATTGGAATGGATCAAGGTTGGCATGAAGCACTTGCAAGTCATTAAACATGACCTTTTCTTCAAACCAAAATCAATCACCTCAAAGTCACAGCCCTGCCTTATCAATACTTAAACCAAATGAAATGTGCCATCCAATAGGGGGCCTTTACAGTTTTCTAAGGATCCCAGCTCTTCACCAATGAGTCATTTAATTAATGCCTTTTATTGTTGTGCCGCAATTGATGGATGACGCATGAACAAAAAAGGAAAGGGTCCACGTGTGATCAGCACAAGTTAAGACAGTCTTGCACAGACACCTCTCATGGTGTTGACATCTCTATCGATGATAATCTGTAATTCAAATCGTTCTCTGGGTAAATGTAGGCAGTTTAAGACAAAGCAAACAACAAGGATTATAAAACCCACAAAGCTGCAGTGTGTTGTCTACTTTCATGATTTTGGTTTAGGATACAGATGATTACCTGGTGTGGGACCTGTACTTCATAATCACTGCCATGAGGAATCGGTGGTAGACTCACTCTGTTAACTAGAATTTCAAAAGCAGGGTTATTAATCATGAATGTTTTCATGAAAGCCCAGGCAATCATTGTACTCGGATTACTTTTGCTTTTGACATATTTCCATCGGTAAACAGAAAATTTGCAACAGAAATCACAATCTGTAATCCTGCCAGTCTTATAACTCACTGATCCTTAATGGAAGAGACCTTTGTATGAACCTCTGAACATTTCCCTCTCCTATTCATTCCACACAACTACGCTTCAGCTTGTAATACCCCTTGATATGGTAATTGACCATCGGTAAACATTATTTATCATGCAGCTGCTTTGGGAAATTGCAATTTGGGCAAATCCTTCTCTTAAAAAAATCTGCTTTCATTGTGCAGCTCTGTTGGTGGAGAAACACAATCACTGAGATCAAACCACAGTCAAAGGCCCAATGCATCTACAGTATGAGGTCTAAGGACAATGAGGACTGTTTTCTGTCTTTCTTTCCATTCCTCTGTTGCAAAATAACACCTTCTTAAAGCAAAGCTCCCCCTTATGTGGAACGTCCGTCCGTCCAGACTGATATCAAGGTGGCTTAGAACCTGTCTCTGTGGTGGAAGAGGAAACTTGAGCTACATGACTGGTAAACAGGTTTGGGTGGCAGCTTCAGAAGCATCTGAAGGGTGAGTATGAGTAATTATAGAAAGACACATTATCGGATTGCTGAAAGCACTTGGGCAGTATAGTCATGTGTATTTTTAAAAATAGGATAAAATTTGGATGCTTTGATTTTTAGTTGAATTGAAGTGAAAATGTATATTTGCCTCTTCGGAGGTCTGGCTTCATGATTACACATCTAGTATTCATGCCACTCTGCCACAGCCTAATGTCTGAGTCATGCTCTTTGGTCAAGCAGTGAGATTATGAAGGAAGTGACTGGTCATAGATTAAAACCCCACAGCAGCCAATGTACTGTAATTAAGTGTTTTTCTTTACCAAAGTAATGGTCTCCTCAACTAGTTAAGTCCCTTTATGCACTTTATTAATGGTGCATTTCACACACTGCAGGATGTCCACAACAGACGTTACACTGTTTTCAATTGAATATATATCAAAAAGCAAATTCACATTCTGATTTGTTTATATTTTACAGTGTCCCAACTTTTTTTCATGAATCAGGGTTGTATACCAACTATCATAAAGCCTTGTGCTTTAGCTCAGGCAAGTCTATTTGTTTCCCTGTTATATTTGACTCTGTCTTTAAAACGTCAAATAAGACATTTCCCTACTTTAACACAAATAGTTTGACCAAAAACAATTCCTTGATTGTCCTCAAAAATATTTTGACTTTCACTTTTTGCCATAACTATCCTCTGACACATGGTGAAAAAAGTAGGACGGACCACAGCATTTTTTGAAGTGTTGTTTTTGTACTGGGCTGAAGAAACTTTAGACCAGTTAACACGTCTCCACCTGTAATATGATTGAGACCCATTGACTTAACCAACCCTTTGTCCAGCCAATGGACTTCCATTATACAACTCCCCCATGCCTGTTTTCAATCATGTCAGACATCTACAGCCTTTCACGTGTAAAGTGATTTGACTGTGAAACTCGAGGGGACAGTGACTAAAATATAAGACTCTGTAGCTGTCCATTAACGTAGGTACCAAAATAACACCACTGTTCTGGAATAGCAATTGCCACGCACCGCCGAGTCGTCATCACGTCTCAAAACGCACCTATGGAAAACAGCTTCAGTGCTCGTAGTGTCTTACAAATGGAGGGCCTGTTAATCGATACACTCCTATGCTTCTGTTTTCCCTTGAGATGTAACGTATGCTTGATGCTGAGATGCTCTTTGCACATATAGGAGATATCGACAGCAGCCGCCTGTCTGGGTCTCGACAGCCAGCAGACGATGTCGTGTTTGGCAATGTTGAAATCTCAGGCACTGGATAGTTGTATGTTGCAACATGCAAAAACAGACACACTAGTACATTTAACACACTATATTGGTTCAGTCTTCTGTCAGAGAGCTACATCTGCATGGCTTTTTATTTAATGTGAGCTTCAGTCGGTGAGATGAAACAGAAAAGAAAAGAATTATTTTGTCAAAGAGAAGCAATAAAGTGGTTCCCTCATGTACTTTTTCAGCATAACCTCACAATGACCTTAACCACTCTGACTGTTGTGTCTTTGTTTATGGACTGATGAAAGGGAGAGAGCGAGGGAGGGATGTTGAGAGAGAGTGTGAGAGAGAGAGAGAGAGAGAGAGAGGGAGTACTGTAAGTCTGTGGTCAGAGAGATCCCTCTACGGCTACAAAGAGCGATGACATGTTTGATTACATTTATGTTTGATTGAGTTCAGTGCTCCCTTAAGCTAGCTTGGAGAAAATGAGATTTCCCCTCCCAAAATATTACCCTGCATCCTTCTTCCAAGGCATCCATCAAGGTCCTATACAGTTTACTGCTTTGCCAATTTTACAGATCCCATCAGGCCCTCCCTGCCTCACCCTCTCCCCCACACATTGCACCGACCAAAAAAAAAACCCGCCAAGACATAACAATGATTACATTCCTTGAAAGTCAATGAAATCCTTGAAGCACGCTCACGCTGCGATACCAACTCTCCACATGTTCTTCAACACTGCAAAACAAATACGGCTCTTTAATTATTTACATAGCGACATAAATTTCAGTCCTAACGAGAGGCTGCATGCACTTACAGCTCAGCAGAAATGCATGCTGCTGGGTTGCAGTAATACATTACACTGCACACTGTGTCACAGCTTGAATATGGCACCCTACTCCCAGTAAATGGCAAGAAATACCACATGCCACTCACACTGGCTGTTATCTATCATTAAAATGAGGTAGAGGCTGCCAGAGCAAATATGAGTGCAGGAAACTAAGATCTTTCAGTATATGTGGTGTATATTTTTCGCTTTATGTGTACTTTTACTTTTGCCTTTTGAACCGTGAAGGGAAGGGAGCAAAGCAAAGAAAAAAGACAAACATATATTGCCTTTGATTGCATCAGGCAGTATTTATGTGCTCTCAATCTGTCACCCTTATTGTAGACATCCATCTGTCTGGCATCGCATGGCTGCAGATCGGAGGACACTTGTAAAAGAAAATGTGCAAAGTAGTAATTTTTTTTTTTTTTAAATTGTCATTTATCATACTCTTCTTAAATTGATTGATCATTCAGTTTAATACATCTCATTGTGTTTCATCATTGTGTTAAACTGTCTATGTTTTCATTTACTCCCACAAGTACCCATATGAGTAGATATCGACACACACTCGTGTACCTGGTTTGTGCAGAAATGCCAGGAGTAATCACTGACAAGACAATCAGCACTGTGTATTTTCGGCTTTATATCACTTTTGTTGTTTTCTCACAGCACAAGATGATCTATGAAGCTGTTGCACTCTACCCTCTACACTGTTATGTATTTGGCACCATAATGGCCATTTAAATGAAATGTAGTATGTCTCTCTATAACTTATTGTCCCATTTGTGCATTCTTGCTATGCTACCATGTTGTTATTTTGGTGACACTCTATAAAGATATTTACTCTGTTTTATAGAAAAAACGTTTTCAATCACATCTGGTTTAATGGTTGCTATAGTTTATATCTTTTGAGGCCTAATAGGCTGCTAATTAAACATGGAAAGATGGAAACTCTAGAAACCTAATTTTGTCTTCGAGATTGTCACTCTCACTTAATTTAACTCACAACATCTGTGTGCATGCTGCAGAAGCAGATGTGGAGGTATGCAGAGTGTCACAGCACAATATATTTAAAAAAAAAATGTATTTTAATTGTTTCACAAATGCATGCACAGGTTCATCACATGTTGGGCTTGTATCTGCGGGCATGTACTGTAGCCTGGCTTCACTCGACTGTGCTCTCTCTAGTCTGATGCGTCTCTTTCCACCCATAAAGCCCGGATGCTGTTGGTTACCTTGACATGAAGGGCACACATAAAAAAAAACACATTTGTCTGGGTTATGGGAATCAGTTCTGTGTGCTACTGCAGGCAGTGTTGGAAGTCATTTTGACATTTAGACTCCAATGATTTTCTTCTTGTGGAGCCTCAGGAAAAGTTTTTGGTCCTGCTCAGTATCACATGAAGTCCATGCAATAACGACAGTAATTGTGATCAATTATGACATAAATTACTGATCAATAAGCAAACCTAACAGTACTGGTATCAGCAAAAACTTCTTTGTTTAAAAAAAAAAAAACAGACTTGGGTTCAAAACAAGAGCAAGGATTATGTTGTAACTCAGCTTTTTTCCAAAATGTTCATTTTCCTGATAGACACCATGTATTTTACAGTCTGAATGCTGAAGGTTATCTCTCATGGACCCATCTTATCGCCACTGTTGACTGATGTGTTTTTTGTAGTGTTTAGTGCAGCTCCTCTACCTCCCTACAGCAGCACAGTTTGGAGCCTTTGATCACGTCTCAGCTGAGGCTTGGCTCTCTGCTAGAGATGCTCACAGATTGCCATCGTATACAAACTCCCTCTGGACTACTTGGCCGGGGGATTTGATTAGCTTATCATCTGTGTGGAGACTACCATGTAAGTTGGTGTGATTTTTGCCACAGTGCAGTAACAGCCCTCGGTTGAGTCTGGACATTAGCATCACCTGACATCAATGAGGCACAATCAGATGCAGCTCACATGCTGAAATATAACATTACCACCGCTGCTGACGTCTGATGTTTCCATTCATTTGAAGGCTTTACATTTAGCAATAACACTGATGTTTATTCCAGAAAACCTGTCTGAGTTCAAGGAGAAAAGGCCACAAAGCCCACACAAGTATTATTTTACAAGAATCGGCTTTAACATCATAACTCGTCCTATTAATCATATCCACTTCCTGCTCCGTTATTTTACAGTTCTACGGAGGCAAAATAGCTCACACAAGACAAGCCTGGTAAACAAATGACTCCAAATTATGCAATCTATCAATTCAAGAGGGACCTGCAAATACCAAGCTGTCAGATCCAAATGAAAGCCATTAGTTTGCAGCGATCAGAGCCTTTGAATACCTCCGACATAGAGGACCTGCTGGAGTGCAGTCAGCAGCTATTCTATTAATAACAGCCAGGATGGCACCTGCCACAAAGAGGCAGTGATCAAGGCCATGGAGCTTACAGGTGTTCACTGTAATCTGTTCTTCAGTCTGTTGCTCACTACATTATATTTACATCACATATTAATTTTCATGTTATCACTGGAAAAGTGGCTAAAGTAAGTGCACTCAGAAATGTCTGTATGCATTCTGACTCAGAATCACATGCGTATCTGAAAAGTGTTGATGCAGCTCCAGGGACATGTTTTCCTTTGTGTGTGTTAAGTCCTGCAACAGTATTCTATGAAAATGCAAATGCACAGAAAAACTTTCCACCAACATGTAGTTTGCAACATTGACTCTCAACTTAACCCCCACATTCAGCAATGATATATAGCTGTGTATAAAACCTTCATAAATGGCTCATAACTAACTATAGTTTAGTTGTGAACTCATATAAAAACATCTGTAAGTGTTTATTATCGTATTTGGCAACAATTATGATTTCTTCTTCTTCATCTGTAACTAGTGTAAACAGTGAATAAATGATTTATAATTACAATAATATGAATACATACAAGTCCTTATAGCGTGTTATAAAACACTTATTAACACATGCACAAATCATTCACAGGCAGGTTTAAGAACGTGGAGCTCCAGGGTTTGTTTTGGATCTGGAAAATATCGGTTTGATCAAAACATTTATCACTCAAGGTCGACTTGACCGATTTATCTCAGAGCTTTCAGCCACATGTAATTGGCAGGTGGAGTTTGCTCAGTTGTTGTGGAAAGTGAAGAGGAAACTACATTAATCAATAAATACAACCAAGACTTCATATTTCATAGTCATATAAAGTATGGACATATTTTATGTAATTATTCAGTTATTGACAAATACATTAAAACAAATGTCTTTATGTCTGCTACATTCAGCTTCATGCAACTACATTCTACTGTGTTATAAGCCATTTATTAAGTCTTTCTATGCTTCTTATAAATGCAACAAGTGCCACATTTAAGAGGAGTCCTAAGTGTCCAGCTGCACATCAGGAATAAAACCCACATACATTATGTTAGACTGAGGAGTGTTTGGTGAAATTGGTACCTTTGATGTGCTGCGATATACATCTATTATTCACACTAAAATACCCTCAATCATCTGAAGGGAAATATTTGACTGTATTTAAACTCATTAAATGAGTGAACATAAACATTTTAGAAGATGAAACGGAAGAATGAAGCCTGTTTTATTTTTCCCACTGAGTGAGCATTAATTAAAAACTCTGTATGTCAAGCCCACATCTGAATCCCTCAGAGCATCACAACTAACACCGACCACAAAAATAACAATCTACCATCACCCAGAAATCATCCTAACTGTATGTCTCGAATGTCTCCAGGGCTTTGCTGTTCAGTATCCAGTTCACCATTTTGAGCTCCCTTGTCTAACTGAGCTCCTATTTTCTTTCCACATTGTTTGATTTAATTATGTTATCTATATTTGTCTTGTCTGGATTTTTGTGTGCGCTGCAAAAGATAGACTCTTTGTTAAAGTAGGGCACCTCTCTCATTAGACACTCCCAGAAAAAAAAAAAAAAAAAAGAACTGCAAGAGGGTTTTGCACTTCATTATCATTCTTACCAACAAGAAAGTACTCTTTTCCTAAATGATTAAGCAGCTCCTCTCTGGCTCCGCGTATTTAACTGCAGCACTTTCAGATAGTTGTTTTGGAGCCATTAGTGGAGGAGGAGGAAAAGTGGAGCTTACATTTAAACAAAAATGCTGCGCACTTACCAGCATCATGTTGTCTCATTCACTGCGGGTTTCTAGCAATTTTTTATCACTCTCAAGCTGCAGTCCCTCATATATTCAATTTAAAAGAACAAACACGAGTGACACAAGCTGTAATTACAATACACAAGATTCCAATTTGATATGTGGTTACTTTAATGACTAAACCGTTGGCATGAGCGAAATAAGCAGAGAGTCCCTTGTGAGTGATTCTGAGACATACTGAATGAAAGAAAGAGACTGTTTTAACCCATTAAGACCTAAAGTGCGCCCTGAAAAAACATTCTGAAATATAAGCATTGTTTGGAAAAACAACCTCCTAAAATATCTGAGGGTTTTCTGAAAAACTTGACAGAATTGTCATTATTCACTGAAAGCTTTCTTATGTAGCAGATAGAAATATGAAACAAAATCCATCTAAGAGATTAAACTTTGGCTTTAATTGGAAATTATTGTTTTTGCCCTTATTCTTATTATTATTAACCACCGTCATCATCAGACATCATTATCATCATGATCTTTTATTATGATCATCATCATTATTCTAATTATTATCATCATTATCACCATCACCTATTATTATTGTGGCTCATGGTGACACACAGCCCAATAAAGGTTTTCATTTCTTTCACCGTATCAGGTGTCAACTTGCTGCTGGACTGAGTTTTGCTCCTGCTTTGATATGAATTTGTCTCACATCACAATACTCTTTCACTCACTGAGCCTTACCTAATGGGTCACCAGTCACGTTGTAATCCGGGTCTAAATCTTCAAATTCATTGTTGTTTTCGTCCTCAACTGCTGTACTCAGCATCAATGTCGCTGATGCAAAATTTTAGAAACTTTTTTGTGGCTAAAAGGCTAAAAGAGCAAGTAGATCTGCACCTTCAAAGTGGTTAGGTTTAGGTGCTAAAACTACTTGGTTAGGTTTAGGAAAAGATCTCAGAGGATGTGTCGTGTAGTGAAGTAAATCCCATGAGGCATTTTGCCTTCCCCACATGTAATTCACCGAATTATTGCATTTCATCACACGTCACCTGCCTCAAAAACAATTATATCATCTGAAACAGGCTCTTGTTGTATCCACCTCTGAAGGAAGAAGCATGTACAGATTAATTAGATGTTAATATTTGAGGATTTAGATATGAGAATATTGACTAGTGTTTCAATGAAATGAAGAGAAGGTATGTCTTTTTTTGTGTGTACAACAGGGTGCTTCTCTATGCCCTCTAAATATTTCTGCCTTTGCAACAGTGGCTCACAGAGAAACATTGCTTCAGCCAAGGCCTCCCAGTTGCTCTTTGTTGACTTCAGGCGAAAGGGACTGGCAGCTTTTTTAAAGAATAATGAATTTCAGTTAAAAGAGGGATGTGTTTAGAATGAATGTAGAGTGACTTATGTTTGAGTCAGGGTTATCCAGCATAAGAGATGGGGGGGAAAAAAACTTGACTATGATGTGTTAGGAAAAGTGAAATTAGCTATTTTATGTTGCAATGCAATTCAACTATTAATGAGTTAAGATGAAAATTTAATTCGAGTTGGTGGTATATCTTTAATTATTGACAGTTTTATTTATATTATAAACTTATTGTTAAGAGTCAGTATTGTTTTCTGTCTGTTTTGAATTGTTGTACTGTTGTTTTGGATACCTTGTATTTGACTAAATTATGGACTAAATCCCACTTAAATATGTAACAATGATGATAAGTGAAAATCCAACCTTGGAACAGAGCCTTTCTCAACAGTATGTTTGTGTAGTTAACTCCTTACTGTATATATATAGATATTTCCCATAAGCCCCAGACTCGGCGAGTCAAGGGGCCACAGCTTGCTCACACATGTCTGTAATAACAGCAGGTTTTGGGGACCAGAGATTACAACTAAAAATTGAAAAAAGTGATTATTGGTGTGAATATATAAAAAAGTTATGATGGCCAAGTACCCGTGCTGCCATGCTTTGAAACTTTCATGGGAGTTATCCTAATCTGCAGTTTGTCTTAGAATATGGAAAGTAGGTTTAATTTGTTCAGGAAGATCAACGACAGAAAGAAGTTACAGAAGCTGATGGGCCCGCAAAACTTTTGTTTTAAAAAAGTGCGGTGTCTCAGCAAAGAGCTTTGCGATATGTTTAAGTTTGATGGACGCTGAAGGATTAGTTTGTTGTTGTTAGTTTGATCCTGGATGTCCTCTAAAGATTTCTGCTTTTGCGTGAAGCTTTGTTGAGCCTCGGGGCACAGAGGGAGACGTTCCTACAGCCGAGGCCTTAAAGATACTCTATGTGGGACTGATACTTCACACGGCAGCACCCAGGGCTAGAGAGACTGGCTTTTGGATCAAAGCAACACTGTGTCAAACTGGGCTCCGGGACATCCTTCCCCTCAGCCACATATCTCGAGCATAACCGAGCTAATGGGACTTCCTAGACTGAATCATGTGAGTCTGAAAACCTCTAAATGATGGGAGTAGCAGGGCCACTGCACCGCCGTCTGAAAGGTTTAGATCTCCGCTCCACCAGAGATTTAAATTCCAGCAACAGCAGCATGCTGAGTCAAAGAATTGCCTGAGCAGCAGTTGCTGTTATCTGAACTTTGGTAATACACCTGCGACTGTGACTTAAAATATACCTCCTAATTTTTTTTCCTGCGTTTTTTTCATCATACTGTGAATCATAAGGTCTCTTAGAGCACTTTTTTTTTTAAGATAGGAATATCCCTGGGGCAGACAAAATGAAGAGCAGGCATTCATTTCCTTTTGATATGTTATCTGTGCGACTATCTGAGTGACAGACCCTGTTGTAAGAGGGTAAGTAGTGCGGAGAGAGAAAATGATACACACAATATAGAATATTATCCGCTGCAGCAAAGATTTTCACAGTATGTAATTCTCTGTCTCCTTCGTTCCTTTTATTGGACGCAGTATTAAGTAGACGGGGAGGATTTGCCTGAATGTTAAAAATGGCCGAGACATCTTTAAATATGTAGGGATTGATGTTAATCTGGAGCTCGGGAACAACCACCCTGTGGGGAGTTTGATTAAGTTTCACATTTTGGATTTTGGAGTTTTTAATAGTATGACAAGCGAAAAACATCCAGTTATCCAGTGGACCAAAATGCCTCATTATTAGAGAGGTCAGTGACAGCGGCAAGAGCTCTGTTATTAGGAACTAAACAACATGATCTAAACTCTTTACCAAAACCACATTATATTCACAACATTATGTACTAGTGCACTTTTATTTCTATAACATAAGAAGTTGTATACGTCAGTGGAAACGACAGCAATATGCAGTGTATTTGGGAAAACTGCTGCCACAATAGCAGCATGGGTCAATAAAGACTAGTCATATGCTGGTGGACAGCGATATGTGGCAATGCAACACAAGTGACTGTTTTCACTTGTGCCACTTGTTAAAGCTATCGATTAAAATTATATACCACTAGGAATCAAATGACACTAAAACAAGAGTGGCACACCACGAAGGGCGTTGGTCAAGCTGGACACTGAAGTCGACCAGTAACACAGTGTGACAGTTTCTAAGCAGCAACATGTTATAATCACTGTATGTCAATGAGTATAGTTATATGCCAGCAGGAAGTGGTATATGACAGCGAAATAAGCGTGACATAAAGTTTATAAAGGAATAAAACACTTAGCATCGACATGTGCCACTAAAACAAGAGTGGCACCACATCAGCTACTTTTCGATTTCGGTGCTGCTGAAACACTGGTCTATCTCTTCGGGCCACAGGCCAGGCTTGTAAAAGGGAAACCTCCAGTAGAATAATGTGCCGTGTCACTTTTAATGCAGCCTTCCTTTTACTGGGCAAAAGGCTGAAACGGGTGTAAGCAGAATGAGAGTGAGTAAACCATAGAAGAAACCCAGAGAGATTATTTTTCTGAGATAGTGTGCCCTGATAGTGGATGATTTTAGCTCACTTGTTCGTGTTAACTAGTGTTGACTATGCATCTTTATCTTATGTTTGCTTATAAGTATCATAATAAGTATCTTATTATTTTATTTTTATCAAATGAGTTTCACTTTCCATCTTATTTTCCATAAGTTTTCTTTTTTTTTTGTATGAAAGCTCTACAAATTATTATTGTTGTTGTTGTCGTTGTTAGTATGTAGTGTTAGTTAACGTTGCTCACTCAATCCGTTGCTGAGCTTATTCAATCAAACCTGCCCTCCTATTTTGTGCTCATTACTCTTCAGGGAGGTCAGAAGCTCAGTTACTCCGCTCAGCTAGCAGGCGCTCCATCCTATCATCATGGCTGACTAAGCCACCCCCGAAAAACCTTCAGGAAACCACGATGTTTGCGATGACGAGCAGCATTTTGTGCCCTTTGAGTAATTTCCTGAAACACTATAAAGATGCATTTTCCCCCTGAAATTAAACTTTAGACACACTGCATGACTTTATTATATTGCTGTGGTGTTCCAGTGGGTTTGAATATCATCTCAAGATAGATCAATAAACATGGCTTGAGCAGTCCCCAGGTTTCAACACAGCACTTTTTACGATAAGGCGAAACAGTGTGTGTGTGTGTGTGTGTGTGTGTGTGTGTGTGTGTGTGTGTGTGTGTGTGTGAATTCACTGCTGAGGAATCTGCTGGAGTCAGCACTGACCAAGATCCCAGTGGACCAGCACCTTGTTGAATCTGTATCAGGCTGTTTCAACAGTGGGGGCTGTTGGCTGCTGGCTGCTGGCTCGGTGGATACAGGATGTGTACACAGAAATGTGTGTGAAACTGATCTGAACTTTAGAAATACGCTGTAATACCTGAGAGGAATATTCTGGTTTGTTTTTCAGCCGTCTGGTAAATCTTTGATCGAAACACTGCTTCCAATGTTTTTGCCAACGATTATATTAATTGCACCTACATGAAGCTGGCGAGTTTGAAATTTACAAAGTCTGTCCAATGCTGATGACACTGGACAAACTTGGTGCCACAGTATAGAAACACTCCTCCACTGTTTGCGCTGCGTGTTTGAAAGATATTTTGACTAATGATGTGAGTGACTGTACAGTGAATTTGTTTTCTTCACAGAACATTGGCTGAAAGATGTGGTTATATATATCCAAATAAAACACAATAAATACACAAAGCATAGGTCAGATATAACTCTAGCTTTTCAACTTAGACGTTTATATGTGGTCCTCCCATAGAGGTAAAAAAAAATCCTGATCAAATTCATTAAATTTTATTGATCTGCTACATTTAAGGTTGCAATATTTAACCCAGGCTAATTTGGTTTTTCCCTTGCATTCATGTTTGACTGCACTCATACAATTATGAGGGCTTCGCATTTCTTCAGTAAACTGTGGTTTACTGTTTGATTAATTGATTTAGATGAAGAGATTTACTTCCTCCCAGCTGGTAAATAATGCACTGGGGAGGGGAGAAAAACAAACGATAACTCTGCTGAGATTTCTGCTGAAGGGTAGAGAATATAAATCCCATCCTTGGAAAGCATGACTAGGCATTTATTTCAAAACATAACTCAACACAGCTTACATTTGTTGAACATTGCTCTACACTCATCAATAATACTAAGGGAAATATTAATGTATAGAAATGAGCTGATTATATGTGTAGGAGCAAGTAATTGTGTTTTGATCACTGAAATTTCTTCAAACTTTGCAGAAAGATTTTTCTCATTTTGCTGCTGGCAATTTAGGATTTGGTTCCTTTGGTGTGTTGCAGGTGTCAAAAATGTGATTTTCTTCAGCACAAAAAGCTCCTACACCTCTGTTTATGTCATATTATTCAAACAGCAGTAAACGATGTCGTCACCGTGTACTGAGGATTCACCAACTTCTGCTCAAAAACTGGGAAGCAAATGCCATTGATTGTCTCTCATTAATCTCTGCAGGTGTTGGATGTCTCCTCATCAGTGTCACTGTTAGAACATTTCTGGGCATTTGTCCAAAACAAAATCATGTAACGTCTTTTTTTTTTTTGGAGTTCAGATAACAAGTCGGGACATTAACTGGAAATGTTGAAATGTCATGGTTTTAGGTCAATTTATTTACTTCCCATTTTATTTTAACAGAGCTTGTCCTGGACTCTTGATTTCTGCCTCCCTCCTGTTTGGATTTGTTTGCCTGTTTGGAATGCTTTTATCTGTTTTTGACCCTTGCCTGCCCTTGTCTTTTGAGTTTGATGATAAAAAATAAAAAGTATTGAACCGCTCCAGTCCTGCCTTGATGTCTGCAATTAGAGTCCTATTCCCTGTTTACCCGCTACCTAGCTTGCACATTGCAACAGCCAATCCATATTTCCATTGAAGACTAATATCAGAATTGCTTTTCTGCACACTTCAGAGTCTGACAAAGCTTTTTTCTCTAATATTCATTAGCCTCCTAGTTACTATGTCTGTTGACTTCTCATCCTGAATTTTAAAGCTCGTCTTTGCCTCAGGTGTGTAAACAGTGATGAAATTGTATCTAATTTGGTGAAATAAGTTTTCTGCCATGCCCCACAGTGTTATACCCTCTGAAATTCTAAGACCATCATCTCGAGTGCCTGTTGTAGCTAGCAGGCATATATGGTTTAAGTTGTCTGACATGTGAAACTTCAGCTTCCATAGTCCACAGAAGACGAGATATTTTTTGCTAAAAAAAAAACGACACTGTCACATTTGTTTTAGACATATGGCCAGAAAAGATACAGAGTGAACAGTGGCACCGATGAGCCGACATCCCACACCTACAGAGATGAACGAGGGACAAGAAATGATATTTTGTTTTTCCCAGTTTTTGAGTAGAAGTTTCTCACAGCTAAACTGAAGGTGGTGAAAACTCAAGACTGAACATTGTGGTGAACTTGCTTTCTGCTGTTCCTATAATGGGCAACAACGAGAGGAGCTTTGGTACAAAAGAAAAATTGATTTTTTTTCTGACACCAAAGTTAAATGATGGACTTTAAAAGTAATTTCTTATATTGCTCCCTAACCCAAATGAATCTTCAGCGGTTCAAAAGAAACTTCGGGATTTGAGGTCATCACTGGATGTTGTAACCAAATCCTGATGTGTATCTTTCACACCGAGAAAATATTCACACCTCTATCTTCAAGATGTGAAATAACATTGCTGAGAGATGACAACACTGTAAATCCGCAGCATCGCATTTTCTGGAAATGATTCTGAATCATTAACAGGATGTTTTTCAGCAGATGCAATCAGACCTGTTGGTGTTTACTGACCCCAATTAAAATATGAGTATTTAAAATGGAAATTTGATAAAGTCAGTAAAGCACAAGACAATGCAAAATGAAGAACCACAAGCTATTTCTTTTTGGATTTGGAAATTAGCTCAGTAATAATGCCGGATATTAATCTTTGCACCACTCAATTATCACCATATGCAGTTTCTGTTGTGATAGAAGGAAGGACAACACTGTTCTTCACTGCACTTGAAGGTTAGTGCATCTGCAGTTTTCCCATCTAAATGTACTGTATATTTTGCATCTTGATAGGTTTGTGAATGATTTTGTCGCAGTGCAATACAGTGTTGTGAACCTTGCAAAGCTTCTAAAACAACATGCAAGTTTTTTAACTGCCTGACCCACAGTGTTACTTAATGATGAATAATATAGATTAATAATTCAGTTATTAGATTAAAAGTTTAAAAAATGACAAATACGTAATATTCCTTCTTGTATTTGTTATAATTCTAGTAACTGACATATGATAATAGAAATGGATTTGATTGGAGACTAACTGTATTCTCCATTGAGTGAAATGGCTGAACTATACTTTTCTTAATGTCATCCTGTCTGTCTGCTGGGTCTGTCGGTCGGTCCAGAGCTTTGGTACAGCCTGAAACATCTCAACAACGATTTGATGTATTGCTATGAAAATATATCCAGACATTCATACCCCCATCAGGATGAATTGTAACTTTGGTGACCTCTGTCTTTTCTTCTGGTGTCATTATCAGGTCTAAATTATAATTTGTGCAATACTTTATGACCAAATACCTGCAAAATTAATTACCTTCCCATCAGCCTCAGCTGTACATTGTGTTGTGTTTATTTGCAAATTCTGAAAATCAAAATCTCAAAGCGCAGCTGGCTTGGCTGTTGACCCTTTGGCTTGTTGTTGACTACAAATGCCAAAGTATAGGTCAGACTAATGAAAATCATAATTTGATTTCCTCCCCAGTAAATCAATACATTTTAATATACTTGTATTACCCACCTCTTCCATGTGCACACAAACATAGAACTTAGTTTTACCACACTGTTCATCTTAAACTTTAACATGATGCAGCCACCCGACAAAAAGCTACTGCACAAGACCAGGAGAACAAAACAAATAAAGTAAAGCCAACCAAGTGGCAAAGACAAACAAAAAAAAGAAAGATAAAACAAAAACATTACCGACAACTTTTTTTCATCAAAGAATCTTCTGCTGCTCGTGTTTGCTGCTAACAATATTCACTCTGCATCTCAGCTTAATGAGCCCTACTGAAGCAAACATTAGCGCCGCTGCTGCTGCCAATGCAACTGACATGTGTGTGTGTGTGTGTGTGTGTGTGTGTGTGTGTGTGTGCTGCCATGCCAGCAGATGCCCAGAGCCAAGGGCAAGCATGTTTTAGAGTGATGATAATAAAGATGAGGACGATGACAAGCAGCATCAAAACATGATAAATGACACCATATCAGTTCATATTCAATAAGGAGTATCATCAATTTCTCGAGCTGGATGAACAGCTCCTGTGTCAGTGCACAGCTGTTCGTCTGTTCCTTTAGCCTGTTCATTCTCACACTGCTCGTAGCATGCTGGAAGGTAATGAAATGAAAGTTTGAATTGACAGCTACAGAACAAACTGCACACTCTTAATTTTTAAACTGTTCCAGGGCATGTGGTGCAGAAGTGATTTGTACTGTAGAACATCTCCCACAAGCCATCCCAGGTTTCCATTGGCGATTTCTGCTATTGTAATAGGACGTTATATATGTTATAGAACATCTTATACATTTCCAAAGATTAGTGTAGACATAGCACATACATTATTAAGTGTTACATTTTGGAAATAGGGCCTCAGTTTGCATTTTTAAATGTGTTTGCAGAAGCTTCCCACTGCTCATAAAAATAAAATACAGCATAAGATTTAGCAGAGATTGTTATTTCCTGACCAAAACTGTGTGGTGGAATGCCCCTTTCCTATTTTACATTAGTAAGGAGAAGTATTGCCCTTGAAAACAGTTCTTTAATGTTTTCTGGGGCTCTGGAAGAAGCTTTTTAAATTCTGAGAAACTAACTTTAGTGACATCATCATAGGATATCAGACTGTTTTTTGACAAGAATCACTTAGATTTGTGTTTTGAAGAGTTTTGATCACAATATATGTTACAGATGAAAAATAAATGAAGTCAGTGGTGAATGAAACGATGTAATGTAAACCATCTTTGGCATTTCTTTACTGCAGCTTCTCACTAATTAAAGACCTTTTTCTCAGCAGACACTTTGACGTGTCATGGTGGGAAAAGTACAGGTGTAATAAATAACTGTAATAAGGTCTGAATTCCATTTATCTCAGCCGGATGCAGGGTCCTGGTCTTGTGCATGCTGTGTTCAACAAAGTTCAGACAATGTCAGCATTGTCATTGTGAGCATATTAGCTTTCTGACATTAGCATTTTGATTAAAGTACAGCCTCACAGAGCTGCTTGCATGTCTCCAGACTCTCAGTCTTGTTTTAATACCTCTGATGCAGCCCCAACTTAATAGAAGTAGAATAGTAAATCACCTCCGCTAAAGTTGGTTCATCCATCACATTTGATGCACATTTCCCCACTGAGGGACGAATAAAGGTTTATTATCTTATCTTAATGTCTACATCAAATGTATGTGTTGTTTAAAGCTAATACATGCATTACGTCCTGCAGTTTGATGACAGTCAAGCTAAGTGGAAGCAACATCTCTTTTACGAGCTACAGTCGACTTGTAAGCTTCACACTACATTTGTGTTATCTTATGTGTGTACAGTCCTGACTCTGGAACAGACCCTTTCATGGCATGCGTGCATTGCAGAGATTTTCCATCTCATGCAGACTTTCCACTGTACCACAGACGTGCATGCGTTCTGGGTCCACCATCTATTTTGGGCATTTTTCTTAAATTCATGAAAGAGCAGCTCTGCCAAATAACTTGAATCAAGATTAGCATTTGAATAGAAAACAAACACATACAAAAATGCCTCCATCCTGGATTTAAAAACATATATTCTGTTTGGTAAGCATGAGAGAGATTTGAATTTATTATATTTTGTCTGTGGATAAGCCCATCTGATTCATCAACAGGGTATCCCTTCCTATTGATTGTATAAACTCAGCCTCACTATATATATGCATGTAAAATCCCCATTCACCTCCTACTGTCATTCCACTGAATCTCTGCGCAATCTGCTGTCAATTTCACAAATAAAACAAAATTGCAAAATGTCCTTAAGTGTGTGCTTGCTGCTGAATTGAGAAGCATACGGTATTTAAAACAGGATCTTTGATTCATGAGACGGCAGTAATTTTAGTTTCTGCCCCCAAAACAGACCGCAAGTTTATTAAGCCCATAATTAGAACACGGCTAAAGACCATGCCAAAACATTACATCCTATTAATAATCAAATAGTGTCCTTGAATGATGTCATTTGTCTTGTATGAGTGTAAAACTATGCTTCCCATTTACAATGACACGCACAATCTGCCTGCTGTTAGAACCACTAGATGCTGTATTGTTGCTGACAAGGATGCCAATGCTAATTAGGAGCGAATGGCTAATCATGCCCTGATGCTTACGTTTATGCTATCAGGGTGTTTCTTTTTTTTTTTCAGTGTCCAGTGAAGTGAAGCAGTTCACAACAAAGCCGAGTACCTGCATCTCTCCGTCTGTGAAGTGGCAATGATTGACACATTAAAGATGATCAGATTATCTAAATGCTTTACACAAAGACTGAATATGAAGTACCTACTTCATGTGCCTATAATGAGTAGAACAGATGTTTTCAGTAAACAAAAATATCAGTGCAAATAGTTATAGATCAATCATTTATAACAGCAATCAATGATCAGGATATAGGATCAAACTTGTGCTGAAGAAAAAAACCCCAAATATTTTTGGTGTACAGTTAACTTTCAGATTATACACTGCGTCGAGTTGACTCCACTCGACACCCCTCTTTAAAATTGCAGGTAGTGGTGGTGTTGTAATGGCTCGAATGATCAGCAAAGTGAGAGCCCGTGCTGTCAGATTATGAAGACTCATTGACTTTTTTGAATGTGATTGGTGACTGCAAGAGCTAATACTGATCGCCTGATGGAGTGCATGATTGCAGTGTTCTGCCTGAGCAAATGCGATGCTCCATTTCACTCAGAAACAGTCGAATTTGGCAGAAAGGGCTCTCCTCTCCAAAATCCTACCCTGATGAATCTGAGCAGTTGTGTGAGATTCTGTGGTGAGCACAATAATGATAAAAATAAAAAAACAAAACAAAAATCTGTCTCCTGATTGTTCAAGGAGCACCCTGGAAACAGCCTCAACCAACAGAGCCAACACCACGATCTTCATCCTGGTAGTTCCTATACTTAGCCAATGTGAGGGAACGAGCATGTTGTAATTCTCCGTGGACGTTTACAAATCTTTTCTCACTTGAGATATGAGCTCAGCAAACACACTGGACACCCCGAAATGATCAAGATTGCAGCAGTATTTTTATACGAGGGAAAAGTTCTGGACAACTTCTGAGCGTAGAAATGAACAACACAGTTGGAAGTTTGCAGCTGAGGTGTTTTATAGAATCTCAAATGGTCTCAGACATGAGACCAATCTGTCCTCTGTGTGCAGGCATGACAGCTTAATCACAATTTTTGACAAATGTCCTCAGAGTAACGTAATGGCATTGTTTGCTCTCTGGTTAAAAACACTCTTTAGGTCTAAGATTTAGCTGTTATGTTATTGGAAGTTTTTAGTCCTCACTATTAACAACATAATTTATAATCTTACGTTTTAAAAGACGGTTAAAATGCCATACCTTGTTAACATGATCACAATTTTTTATGCCAAGTCACCAATTAATATGGTGATGCTTTTATTGCACAGTAACATAAAGGTGAAAGAAAGGCTAAAGGTCAGGTTAAGGGCAAGATCTATGTGATCTGCTTCACAGTTCAACAGCAGTTAGTCTATCCAGCCTGTTTTCAAAATCAAATAGAAATTTGGGGAAATGCGCTTATTCGCTTTCTTGCTGAGTGTTAGATGAAAAGATCAATACCACGTTAAATACGAAGCTGCAATCAGCCGCTTTTAGCTCAGTGTAAAGACTGGAATTAGGCAGGTTTTGTTACCACTTGGCGGCACCAGGCTAGCTGTTCCCCCCTGTTTCCAATCTTTATGCTGACCTATGATAACTGACGACTGGCTCTAGTGTTACATTAATGGACAGACATGAGAGTTGTATTGATCATCTCATCTAACATGCAGCAATAAAACGAATATGTGTATTACCCAAAATGAAGTATTGCTTTAATACTCAAGGAGGGTTTAAGAGCAACTGGTTCCAGGTGTTTGAACCTCTGTGGGGTCGTTATCAAGGTCGTTGATACCACTGGTTCATTAGTGCTCCTGGTTGTTAGTCATTCGAGTCGTAACCTGAGGCCACGTGTAAACAACCATCTGTGTGCTCGGTCTTGTCAGTTCACCTACACCTGAAAGAGAAGGGACACTCTTTCGAGGACAGCGACGTACATATGTTGAATAGGGAGGACAGACGGTTTGAAATATTGAGTGAGTGATGGAGGCTGTTTATGTCAAAGTAGAGAAACCCTCCCTCAACAGAGGAGGAGGTCTACGACACCATTATCCCCCACACGCAATGCCGTCCTTTCATCCCTTCCCAGGAGACCGAACAACAACAGGAGACTTCAACAACTCTAATGACCGTCGTTATAACAACCAGGAGCACTAACGAACCAAGTGGCACCACGACCTTGATAACGACCCTGCGCAGGTAACTCTGCCAGTCAGTTAGACCTGAAGAAGCCCCTTGGATGAGAAGCCAAACACTTTCAGGTATCTACAACCAGGTCCGGTTGCCCTAGATTCAAACCTGCTTTGGATAACCACGACCTGGATGACTGAGAATCTTCACAGACATATTCCTTTAATATTAGGAAAAGCATTGTCGATGCTAGTCGGCTGTCTGTGTTGTGTGTATATGTTTTTCTGCTTTTTGAGTTTATATAAGGAAGTAAATGGGGGAAAAAAAGAAAACTTCTAAAGAAATCTGTTGGTTTTGAAGTTACTTTGAATTGATGTGCAGCTCTGGGACTTAAGACCGGTGACATATAGCATGAAGATTGTTGTTAAATGTGAGTGGGTCAGAATAAATACCTTCTGATGTAGCAGCCATAGGTTAAATGGAGGCCTGGGGACTGCACTTCCCGGCAGTCTTTCCTGGTAGAGAGACATCTTTGTGTTCAGAATTCCTCAGAAAGCTAAGGCCCTGGTGTTTAATGAGTTCAAGGGAAAGCGTTCAACAGCGTACGAGCTCCAGTGTGTTTAAGAAGCATTGCATGCATCGCTGGTGGTGGAAGGAGAAGGATAATGAGCGGTTTCCAAGGCCTGAAGCAAGAATTTCTGACTGAGTGAGGCCTTGATATAATGAAAGGCCATTGGCTTAAAGTAATCCGAGTTTGGACTCTTGGCTTCTTAGCGGGTGTCACAACAGACACTGGCAGCAGCTTAATTAGTTACAGTGGCATGTAGCAACGTAGTCATAAGGAGCTAAACCCAGAAATAGGAGTAGCATGAAGAATCAGCATAGTGAGAGTGTTGGATTTTAAAGAACAACTCACTGATTTATTTGAATGAGGTGATGGGTGAGTGTTCGAGTCATTTGACAGCGATTGGTTGATGCATGTAAAATCTTTAATGTTCAGCTTTTTGGAGCACAGCGGCTGTTTAAAGTCTGAGTTTATGCTGGTAGTGATTTCCTACCTCACTTCATTCAATAATTATCCCAGTCAACTACTGTGCAGAGGGCTGCTGTCCTGTCGTGTTAATTAGTTCGGCATTAATGGTAGCTTTCCGTTCGCTTAACTCTTCTCATATACATGGTCTGGGGGGGTCTTGGGATAGCTGCATTTTCATTCAGTTAGGCTTAGCAGGGCCTCTAGTTTATGGACTTTCTTACTTTGAACATCCATCTTTAGTCTGCATCTAAGCACCGATATATTGATGGTTTGCTTTACTCTCTTCATGTGATAGAGACAGAAAGGGTAGGTGGGTGCACACGATGCATCTCTAATAGGAGAAGGAGACAAAAACCATTTTTTAATGCGACATGTAACTCTTTTGTATTGCCAGAATTAAAATTTTCCAATCGACATTTGAACGAGGCAGCGGCATATTGTTCTGTCTTTTCTTTGAACTCGAGAGTTGGAACAACATCCTTCCTTTGTGTATGAGAATGCACACAGTGATCAAATTACCAGAGAAGGGAAAACCCACATGGAGGATGATGATACACTGCATTAGATTTGAGCAGCACCTGCCCACTTTGAATCCAAGGTCTGACGCTAATTCACAATTCAAAAGACAAAGCTTGATATGGTATGACTAAAGCTGTTTGTTAAACCCTGTCGTAGCAAATTTAAAGCTGCCATAATGAATATTTTTATATTACCCATGGAGAATTATCACCCAGCTCTTCAGTTTCCCTCAGCTCTGCAGAGCTTTCAGCGTCTTTCTGCTCACTTTACCGTGATTCTCTCACAGCTCCTATCAGCATTGTTTTCACTAAAAAGCTTATTGGATGCTACCACCAGCAGAGGTAGCAACTAGTTGTTGAACACGTCGGAGCATTTAGCCGTTAAAGAACCAGGAATATCTCTGAGGCATTGGTGGAGATCAAGCCAAAGCTAAAAGACGAGAGAATATTGGACTCATCAGGTGGCCAAAAACCAGACTCCAAATGAATACTAATGTTTCTTTATTTCGGCTGGATGTGTAAATAAGCAACTGTTTGTTAAAAAAAAAAAATTCACCATATCATATAGTATCAACACATAAAATATGAAAGGAGAGGACCTGTTGCTTTTCCTGCCTGACAGACTCCGGAGGGATAAAAGGAAGGTCTGTACTGATAATGAAAATGATGGCTGAGCACATGAAGCTTTGAAGACAAACCGCCTGTCTTTTTGAACATTCTTGTAGGCCGCAGATGATTTGTAATGGTCTATTATTTGGCCTCCATTCATGCCTCCAAGTAGGGCTCAATGTGGGCTATGATTAGGTCAAGGTAGACTCACAATATGTGAGCTCTTCTCATATCATTAGGTCCTTTTCCTACAATCTAAGCAGTTAGACCAGAGGTTTAACAAACGCTACCTCACGGCTGCTTTTCCAAAGACCTTCAAGTTTGAAATAGATTATTTTTTAAATGGAATGGCTTCACTTCTTCAACTCACTTAAATCATGCACAAATGTGAGTTCTGAGTAATTCGAGTAATACTGACATGAAGAAAATATTCATGAGCGATGAGAATTTCCTCCACAAAGCTGACAACATCACATATTAGATGAAGCTGTGCAACTTGGAGACAAGGGAACAATTTATGCATCTCAGGATTTCAGGAAGCATCAATAAGAATAGGATGTCAGTAAGCATCTCATTATTGTTTCATCATTGTTTCGTCTTTGCATCTGTTCCTTCCATGAGGGCCCGTTTTAAAATTGATGGCTGAGAGATGATGGCAGTTATCAGTGAACGCTCGTGACAGAACACGCACTCAGGGAAGCAGTGGGAATAGAGGGGGGGGGGTTGGACTGGAGTGGGACTTTTGCACACTTCTGTATTCTTTGTTAGAAAATTCCACTGACATACTTCTTGAAAACGATGAGTCACGCTGATAATTGGATCTAGTATTTGTGTGTAAACAGCTAAGAAATGTGTGCGAGCAAGGTGAGGAATCAGGAATGACTCAGAGAGGAGGTGTTGAAACTTGCTTGTCATTTGTTTCAGGGGGTGTTCACAGGTCAGCGGTTTTTCTTATGAATGCCAACAAGACAACAAACAGAAACACGATGTCAAGCACCCAAACAATTGGTGTACATCTTCTATAGAGTTTACTCTGAAGTGTTAGCGAGTAGTATATATAACACCTGCCAGTAGTGTTAATTGCTGGTGCACCTGGCTGCAGTCTGTATGCAAAAGAAAATCCATATTCCTGCAGCTGCAAACTAAGGCTAACGTTAAGTCCTTCCTGGCCAGCCTGTTACTCCACCATTCTTCCACACCCTCGGGTTGCCAGTGTTGTTGCACTGAATTACACTCACGCTGGACCGCCATGCCAGGGGGCATATCAGTAACAGTCTAACTCACCAGTGAAATACACAGGCCTCACAGGGAGACAAAGAAACTCTAAAATATGCAGCTCTTTCTCAACCATGATATCTCTGGCACCAGCACTCTAATCCATTACCCCAGACGCCTACACTGGAAGGGATCTGTGGATGCCTGATAAACACAAACAGAAACAAAGCCTGAAGACTCTGCCCACATTTACTGTATGTTTTCCATGCCATTATTGCTCAGCGGTTTAGTAGGAGGTGGCAGAATACACGCCATTATGTACAACCTCTTCTTCTCGCAACAATTTGGGGTTAAACGAGCGAAGCCATTTCACAGGCTGCTTCAGCGCTCGGCGAGAGTTTTGGGATTCGCAGGTGCCCTTTCTCCCCCGAACCACCGGAGCCTCTGTATCTGCTCGAACTCCTTCATTCACTCGTCTCTTTTCTGACAAGTAATTCCTCAACCATAGCCTCGAGCGACAAGCAACTGAGAGCCTCCCGGGTTCTCTGAGGCAACTAATTATCCAATCGTTTTATAATTGGTCAAGAGCCATCACAGATAGCTAATAAAAGTGGAAGTTGATAATTACTGTTCTGCTGTCGAGTGTCGGAAAATGAGGTGTAGTTGTGGGTTTGGAGTTGGGAGAAGGAGGCTGGAGTTCCAGGCTGAGGAGCGAAAGCTAATCAGATCTCCATCTTTTGGAATAAATGGGAACAGGTGTCGAGTAGAGATGAGTGCATCATTGTGTTGTCCACTCCGCTGCCATCGTCTCTCAAAGCGGTTTCATCACACAAATTCAGTGTTACAGTAATTATATGGATGAACCAGGACCTCGGAACCTTTCCCGCTTGATTATTATACACAGCATAAAATCAATGTGTACAACACTGAATTATTGCACTCATGTTTCCATTATGATGCGCTTCACACTGTCCTCTTTAGCTTTGTGTTCAATTTTAATGTCTTCTTTGCATAAAAACATCCAATATGGATAACTGGACAAAAATACAACTTTACTGCCATATCACTCATGCCAGAGAAAGTGAAGATGATCTTTTTCATGAGTGTCCCACAGGAGCAGCTGGAATTATCCTTGACACAGGTGGATAATGGTAATCTCACCTGAGTCACCTGCCATGTAGGTTTTGATTTAGAGTTCAGTGTCGAATTTTACCATGTTGATATCAGATGTGCGTTACTGAAAAGGAGCAAAGCTAAGTGAGCATAGTTTTTTCTTGCTTCATGTTTTCAGTCTCAGCTCTCTACTGGCATCAGAAAATTGTCGGAGGAAAAATCATGAAATATTGCAAAAATGAGTTTTTACGCTTGGATGAGTTGGAAAAGTTGATGTCTTGATAAAAGCAAAATGCAAAAAAGTGCAATGGAAATAGACTTAATCATGACATCAAACCAAAACGTGCATTGAAGCTTCTTCTCCATTGAAGAGACTAAAACATCAGATCAGTGTAATGCGGAAACTGTAATGTTCTTCAAATTAATACATGAAATAAACATCAATGTGATATTTCAATCATGTTTTCTACATTCTTTTTCACCATTTTGAGGTTTGATTGGCACGTCTTTAATTAGGTCATCCCTTCTTCTGCTGTGGTTCAATAGCACCGAACTGAAGAATCGACGTCAGCAGCTGTTTATCTCAACGAACCCAATCCTAATATCCGGTACTGGCAGTGAATGGAAATGCACATTAAATCCCATTTTATTTTTCCAGTTTGTAGATATTCAGTTAAAAATTGCACTGCATTTGGATGGATGCTGCTGCTCTTGCTTGCCTTGCCTGTTACATAATCTTAGGCCCAGCGAGCAAACACTAATTAGGTGAAAGTATGTGAAAATAAATCATTAAAAAGACTGAAGTTACAAACCATGACTTATGAACAGATGCAGCTCTTCTCAAAGACATTGTTTTTTGAGTTGATTATTTGTGTTTTTTAGGAGCAGGAAATTGTCAATCATTGATTTAGACTGTCAGACATATTCTCTAATGAGAGCGACTTTGAATTCGTGTTGCACGTATCGCAGCAGAGCATGAACAGATAGAGTTTGAACCATGAGGTAGTATCCAGTAATGGCATCCAAATTTTAATCCGGATTAAAGCTGATGACTACCTTCATTTGCTTTATCATTGGAACTCACAATTTATTGTTTGATATTTCTTTCAGCTCCTGCCAAACCTTGTCATCTCATGTTCAAAAACTGTCCAACTTATTTTCATTCTGTTCACTTTCTTTTGGATTCCCTGTTCTGCTCAAACACTTAAAGCCAATTCAACTACAAAGTACTTAACTTTCTGCCATTTCTTAGAAGTGGAAAATGACTTATTGCTGTTCATGACACTAACTATATTTGCCAGGGGAACAAATGGGGCACAGAAATCTGATTGGCTGTTTGCAGCTAATGAGTACAAAATCTTTAGCTGGAGAAACTTTTCTCCACTCACGAGCTGTTTTCAACTGAGTTTCCAAGGTATCGCCTGGTTCAGCTCAATAGGAAATGAAATGACCCCTGTGACTTCGCCTTGTTGCTCATATCGTGAATGCTTGCAATTTGTAAAAACTTAAAAATGTAGTTAACCACCAGTGAGGTAAAATACAGAGAATGCATTCTGCAGATTTATGAACAACTATAATCAAGGATGGAAACAGTAAAGTGGCTCCAGGAATAAAGATTCACATGCGTAATTGTGCTTTTTTGAAGTATTTATTTTGCACCTGGCGTTTCCTCAGATCTCTGACTGCATTTGTGTCGATCATCACGAGGCTCTGTTAGCTCAACTGGAGATACTTCCACCTGACAGATAAGAGTGCACAGGGCTTCCCTTTAAATATGATTTCCATGCATGTGCTTCTCTTGTTTTTCCTACATAGCGTGATTATGTGTTGATGCCATTTAGTATTGTTTTTTAAAAAGATAGTAAAATCACCTGCGGAGTTGTATTATTATAATGTGTTGAGGGCAGCTCTGCCAGCATGTAGGCTATCATTTATTTTTTTCAACCACTAACTGTGTCCCTTTCTCATGAATATATCTGTTATTTTGCAGCATCTACCTGCACTTTCCTGCAGGGCTTTTCTCATTTTAATGCACTCAGATCCACCTTTTCTCTTTCTTCTGCACTGTCCATTTATCTTCCACGTAGCTCCGCTCACACTGAACAATGCATTAATGTGCATGTGCTTGCAGTCAGTCGCGTGTGATGACAGGAGGAGATCATACCATTAGGATAAAAACAAGCGGGAGGCTGATGGTATTCAGTTCTGAGTGACTGTAGCTGCCCTGTGTTGTTTTCACTTTGATTTACCCATTTAATAAAGTTAAAGCATATTTAGTGATGAGTAGCTTCTGATGTAACTCTTACACTGGAAGAAATCTGCCATGTATTAAAGATTAATACATGGCTTAGTCGCCCGAGTCGGTCCACTTTAAAGTAACACCCATGTAGTGTGTGTTCCTTTGTATTTATATAAGGTTAAGTAAGAGTGTATTGCTGGGAAGTTGTGAAATGTAGCTTCAGATCTGTAGTTCAGTGGCTGCCAAGGGTTTTCAAATTAATATCTAGTTAAAAGATTATTTAAATCAGCATCCATTCATAACATTGTTGTTGTTGTAGAAGAGGTGGGACCTTTAATTTCTCTCCTATTACACAATATCGTTAATATTTTGTCTCCCATAACAAAACACATTTCTTAAATATTTGATTAGAGTGATTGGTGTGTTATTTTTCCCCCAGGCGTTCACCTCAGACAGATAAAAGCGTTATGGGTGAGGGATGTCTGTCCTGATATTTTACATCTTAGTCACTGCACTTTTGAGTGTAGCTGTGTAAACAATCCGGTCAGCGCAAAAAGAGACTGACAAATCCACAGCCCCATTGAATAATTCAAAGCACTCTGCCATCCATTCATCCTGCCAGCTTTTAAAGCCTCTGACTGCACTATTGATCTGTGTGCTTTGGCTGTACCCCATTGGATGTGTATTGAATGACCAAAATCAAATGAAGATTGTTGAAATTTTTTTTTTTAATTGTTATAGGAGAAAAACATCCCGATGTTGATAAAGGCTTATATCCCAAAGTTAAGTCTCTCGACTCAAACTTATGTAGACCATGTATTGTCATTCTGTAACGCTAAAGTGAATCTAGGGTGAGTTTTATCTGTCCTTTTAATATTATGGGATTTCAGTCCCCTCTGAATATCCCTTAAGTACTCGAAGGCAACTGATTAGTACCACTTAATTATCTATTACAAAGCTATTAAGACCACATTCCTAAATAAAAAAGATTTAATGGGGTTATTTCTTTCTTTTCTATGACAGACCATAAAAAAGATCTGTTACAGTAAAGCAAAGGATTCTTTAAAAGCAAACTGGATCAGCTCTTTAAGGTCGAACAGGAACATTTTAGTAGACGACCACATCATAATTTATACAACAAAATTCATGCGACTTTTATCAACTTACCACAAAAGGAAAGACGTGTATCACTAAATGTTTAAATCCATGTTCAGATGCTTTGAGGGTTGACAGTATTATGAATGTCGTGTGTCTGCAGCGGCCTTATCTCCCATGTTTGAAAGCATTTTAATTGCCGACAACTAACTGTGCTGAACTGCACAAAAGGTAATGCAAATTACATTTAATTTGCATAGATTGTTTAATCAAATTAGGAGCCATCCCACAGAGACCAATTCATTATAATCTTTTCACAGCAATGTCTTCACCGTTGAAACACAAACTCATATTGCCTGAACCAATAGGCGCCATCTAAATCTTAACTCATCCTAGATCCACGTCTTCCCCCGTAAGTTATGTTTCTTCATCTTGAATTACATCGAGGTCAAACTGCACCTACATTTACAACTTCTCTGGGGCTAGGAGAGAAAGAAAACCCCAATAGCTGGATATTAAATATTTCATTCCTCCTTTTTTCATCTTAACTTGCAGAAAAGAGAAATGGGGCGGCGAAAAGCATTGATAGTGCATTCAGTGTGCAGCAGTTATGAGACAACAGAGTGGGTTGAGTGAGTGTGCCGGCAGTCTCTCCCGCTAAAAATCAAGCTGCGCCCAGCTAAAGTCTGTAAGCAGTGCAGGCTGATTGCCTGAGTGTTTCAATCTAGTCATTCCTGTGTATGCTTTGACATTGATGCCAACAGACAGCCAACTTCTCCATGTGTAAGCAAACCAGGCTTTTCACCTGAGGCAGATCTTTGAAGTTTAGGACCTGCAAATGGAAATAAGAAGGTGTAGTACTCTTGATGTGGCTTTTACAAAGACTGACGGCAGCATAAAATATTTATAACTGGAAGTAAATTTGCTGAAAATCATAAAACTCTGCAGACTGTTGTCGCACTGCTTCAAAGTTACAACTGATTAATTATTTTAACAAAACTGTTGCAGTTTGTGGTTAACTCCTGGTCGTGATGCTTTTAGCTGACTTCTGAAATCTGCCAGATACACTGAGATTGTATTTGATGACATGAGACAGTAGTTAAAAAATGTATGGCTGTTGAAGGCTTCGTGCTGCTCTGATATCCGTTAAAGCTGCAGTTGATGAACACATGCACTTACCTCTGATTCCCCCTTTAAGGCTGAAACACAGAGCTGAGTATAATTTGTAGCCACAATCGGCCCATATTGAGCCACATACAACGCATTCCCTTGAGCAACGGTAACACACAGTACGCCACATAATAACAACATTAGAAACTAAAATTGGAATTTGTTTGAGGTGCTCACAGCACGAGAAAATTACCTCTGAAAAATACACAGCAGCATGTCTGCCCAGGTTATTCAAGGTAATCCACAGAGATCACGGTGGGCAGTTTTTAACATTTGGAACTTTTAATAGTTTCCAATCACTGACATGAGGTTTGTAGATCAGCCGGGGGATTGTCTCTGAAAAGATGCTATCTTTCAATGCTGTAAGCACCATAGACGAAATTTCACTTACCTCCTATTGTTTCTATCATATGTGGAAAAACAAAAGGGAATTTTATTATGTCGCATGCAATCCCTTCTTTATTATGTAACACTGAATTCCCAGGAAACGTATTCATGCACGAGGCACACGCGATTAATGTGCAAAGCGTTCGCTGAAACAATTAGTCTGTCCCATTTTGTTGTTTACCAATTAAAAAGGATGTTGGTTACTCTATCTAACTCATTCAGGGCTGATTTAAGAACTATTTTTGCATCATTTTTCCTATTAACAGGTTACCATCAGTTGACTGACAAAAAGCTATGTTCTAAGCTTTTAAAACATTTGACAAAATTGAGGTAAAAGGAGGAAAAAAGCCCTGTGCTGCAGCTACAGAATCGCTGATGGTGTCTATGTCAGGATCTGATGCCTCCATTAACCCAGACTAGTTGATTAACTGTGAGAGCAGTACGCAGGCAGGTCGTGTATTTACTGAGTCGATGGTAATGGCTTTTACACAAGAGTGTCGCTGTCTGCTCAGGTAATCTGTTTTAGAGGAGGAAAGTGACTGGCTGGATGCATTCGCTATTGTGAGGACTGCTTTTGTTATCAACACCATTTTTTTTTTTCCTTAAATGGTTCAAATTGCGGCTCATTTTATAAATCACCTCATGGCTTCGAACAAAATTAGATAATTGATGTAAACCGCCTTATCCTCCTTATCCAGCCGTGACCTTTATCCTGTGCAGTTGATCCGACCATAAGAAAACACACACCGACTACACCCCGAGTTTCCTCAGGGTTTATCTAGAACCCTCTAAGCACCATTGAAACTAATTTCTGGTTGTGTAAAAGTAAGTTTCACACTCACATTGGGCATAATTACCGGCTTTCATTAATTGAATATAATTATCCAAAGCATTTTCCCCCTTGGCTGCATAATTGCTTATAGAGAGGAATGTTTTCAGTTATAATATAAGAGCTATTACTTTCATTTACAGGAAATAAGCATTCCAGGAAACGTTTATGTTGTGTTTGCATGAAACACGAACCATATGTCGTGCACAGTATACACTGCCTCTGATCTTTAATTCAGAAATAGTATAAAGAGAAATGTCGATAAACACAATCTGCTCTTGTGATTCACATAACATAGATAAATCTGAGCTGTAAGAATTGCAGTCTCTTGATGTTTTAAGAAGGAAAACTGTTAATGATTTCACGTTTGTCCTGAGGCACTTATAGTTTGACACAATGGAAATTCAACTATTTGAATCAATGGCATCCTCTTTACATATCAACGGCAGAATGCATGGAAGGTTTAATTTGTTCTGCTCATTCACAGGTATTGATTTCTCACACACAAACTGCACTATCATTTAAATGTAATGGGACAACACCTTTGGATGACTTTGGAACAAGTCCATCCACTCACTGTATTCGTTCCCATGTCAATACTGCCGGGGTATTAAGTAATGGTCATGCTCCAGCAGGGGTCAATGGGATCTTGTGGGTTTACCATCTGTACTGTTGACATTGCAGTGTCATTGAAACACATAAGACAGTAAATCTGGGGTCAAGCAAAAGACAGGAGGTTGTAATATAAAGAGCAGTAAATCCTCTCCCTGATTTAGAAAGTCATGCATGACAAAATAAGGAAAGTGACTTTGTTAATGTGATTAAACTGCCGCTCTGTTGGCATTTCATTCAACGCGAATCAGCAGTGTTGTGAGGCTCACAGCACTGTTGGGGCTGTGGATCATGTCTCAGTTTATAGAGTTTTACTGGGGAGCTCAAACAGGGTGGAGATCTCCACCTTGAGATGATATTACGCTATATAAATGCACTAAAAGTAGCTTGAGAGGGAAAACTGCAGCATCCAGAAGCTCCTGAAAACTCACCGCTGAAAACTACTTAAGGAAATCTAACCGCAAAACAACAAAAATGCAACATTAAAATAAGACTCTTACACAACAAGGATTTGTGGCAACATACTGTACATACTTAAGTCCTCCAAATTAAAGACATTAAAGGGCGTTTGTCCATCCAGAACGACATGCAGATGTGTTTCCTGATCTGGTTAAGTTAAGGCACAAAAATAACTTGTTTAGATTTATTTAAAGTTCATGGTTTGGATTTAAATAAGTACATAGTTATGGTTAGAATAAGATTGTGGTTTGTTTTAAAATGGCTACTATTTTAAAGTTATATAATTACAACACCCGCTAGAAGGCTTTTCCACTTGACTGTTAACATATGTTGTTTTGAGGCACAGTCTCACTTTTTTGGCATCTTGAACAAGAGCCATCACACATGAAACAGCATCCAAAGTATAATGGCATTATTAGCAGTATTCCAGTATTGTCATTGAGATTCATGTTGAATTCCACATTCACACATAAAGTACTTAAGTACTTCAGGGGTGGCCTGAAAGTGCAAAATCATCATCTGTAATGTATTGCAACTGGGATTAGACAAGATGACCTACAAGATATGTTACATCAGAGAGAACGGTGCATGCTTAACTGTGTAACAAATGGTATTACATGACACAGATCAGCAGTGACAAACAGAAAAGGACCTCAGGATACAAAACACTACTTCAATGTGAAATACAAAATGCAGGTTCCTGAGAACAAAATTTCACAAAGAATCGGAGCTGAGTGGCCTCATGAGAGATGACTGTTATTCTTTTTTAATATTATTCTTATTGCTGATATTGTCGGGACTGTTCAGTGCGGCCGTATGCATAGAGCCTGTGGGTGCTATGGGAAGAAAGATTATATTGAATTTTAATCATTCAAGCTACCCACAGGGCGATAGATTGAATTCTCATTGATACACCGTTTCATAACAAGAATTTAGGAAATTATCCTCAGAGCAGGAGTCAGAGGTCAAAGATGTTTACAGTTTGCTGCTGTTATGTAAGTGTAAGTAGGACAAGATGTGTGGCTTCTGTCCTACAGACTGGAAACGTCTGATGAACAAATTGAAACTAACGCTTGGGCTAGAAACTGAGACACAAGTTGACATATTCGTCTAAAGTTTAATACCAACATGTCACCTTTTTTGAAAAAATCAATAGCAATGTGCTCCAATCCTGCACTGTACAAGTCCAGACACTGACACTGAGCCACAGACGGACGAGGTAAACACGTCAGGAAATGAGGCGCGCTGTCACGCCAGATTCGAGACGCTTGGTCAATATCCAAGTGTGTGTTTGTAATGGAAGGTCTCCACATCTTTATAGCTTAATGATTGCAGGTTAAAGAAACAAGGTGATGGGGTGGTGACAAACAGACAGCTAGTCTGTCAGGATTTATTGTGTTTTTACCGAGTGAGGAAGCTCTTGAGACGATAATTAGCCTGTAAATGAGAATTGATCCTCTTCTGCCAGCTGGTAATGTGAATGTGTACAAATATTTGGAGAGCGTGCATGATTGGCTTCCGTGTTCAGTCACTAAATTTGCAGCCAGTCTCATTGGGCACTAGTTTTAGATGTCAAGTGATTTCTTTAAATGGCAGACAATGTAAAGTCATGCAAATAGTCTCTCGGATGGCAGCAGAAAACTGGGAGTGCTCAAGGGTATCAGAATATAAGAGAATGTAAACAAATTCATGAGACTAGTGGGACCATCTGCTGTAAGAACATCAGAAATATATACTGGAGCTTAAGACATCAAGAAGCAAAGGGACTGAATGTTTTTAAACCGCTTAAAAAAAAAAAAAGTCTGAATAGATGAAAAGTGTGCTGCCACTACAAAGTTGCTTTTCCTCATCTCATGTTTGCCTGTTAGCATACATAAATATCAGCTGTCACAGTTACTGAAACCATTTCATTATGCTTCTTTTTTTTTGTGCCCCCTCATTTTCACATCCGTCAGTATTTCAAAAAATGGGAAAACAACCGCATAATTGTTTTTTTTTTTTTTTCTAGGCATGTCTCTAAAATCAAGACGTCTGAAAGAAATGATAAGCTAATTTTATTGAACTAATCAATACACTACTCCTCACACGGATCCACAGCTTTAAAAAAAAAAAGCTAAATTATGTCTCTGGAGCATGTTTTAAATATATTTCTCAGAGCGTTGGGTGAGATTAGGTTCATCAGTTTCAATGATTGCAGTTGAAGAAATCAATGGAATTAATTTAGAAATGTATTAGTAGAAATTCATGACACCAGTACTCTCCTCATTAGATCCTCCTGGTGCTTCACCTGACTGCTGCACATTGATAGAACTGTGGGAAATAAAGGTTTTGTCAGCTCTTACATTTCACAGAGTTTAGATTTTTTTTTAATTAAGAGATGCATGCAATTCTAATTGAATATCACTCAAAGCAAAATGTAGCTCGTGCTCGGTACCTTTTATCTTTTCTAATAGCAAGTACGACTGTGTGTGTCACATGTGTGGCTGTAGACTTTTTTTTTTTTGCTGCATGGAAAAATACATGACATGGACAATCACATCTGTTGAATGCACAGTAGAAGAAGAACATAAAAAACTATAATATTCATAATGGCTGTTCCTTTATGATATCAGAGTGCATAATACAAAACAAAATCACAGTGTTGAATGTAGAGAATCAGGTTGTCTCAGCCCTATTTATTTCAACATTACAGCTTGAATGTTCTTTTTTCACGGTAAATCCCAACTGCCTCTGACCAGAAAGCGAGTCCCTTTGTGTGACACAGCAGTGACTCATGGGGGCCTCCATGTTGTCTCATGTGCTGGAAGGCTGGATGATGTCCAAGCTGCTTAGCCCGAAGGCGGCCAAACTTTCTTTTTCTGTCCCCACTGCGGGGTAGGCTGAGGATATTGGCTGGCATTAGGCTGACAGAAGAATCCCTTTAAGATCTCATGCAACTTTACAGCGGCCGTATGAAATTTTTTATTATCCTGACCTTTTCTTGCTCGTGTGTTTTATATTTATTAGTCAAGAACAGAGCCCAGAAACTGCTGCGCTGAAATTTAAAAAAAAAAAATCATTGAGCTCTCCGTTCATCATTCATTTTTCACAAGCTGACACTGTCACTTTTGGTCAAGTTGAAGAAAAATAAAAATCACCCCCCCCAGAATCAATACGGGAGCTGTCATGGCGCCATTGATTATTTCTAATTTAAATCTGTTTGAGCTACTGTGTGGCTTTCTCTTCTTTGTGTCTTCAAACCTTTGTTTAAGTCTGAGTAAATTTTAAGCAGCACAGCCTCCCGCAGCAGGACAGTGATGGATTGGTGGGTTGATGGTGAGATTATGCAGGTGAGACAGCTTCAAGCCTTTAATCCCACGCGCCTTTCGGGGAAACTATGCGATGGCTCTGCTCTGTTTGTTGGATTCTCTTCTGAAGATGTGATTTTCTTTTTTTTTTTTTTTTAAACTTTCATAGAAAAGTCAGGGCAGGCTACCAGATGCACATCTCTTGAATGTTTGAGATGGGAGAATTGCAGCCACTGTGGCAAAGTGACAGCTCCAGCACAGAGAAAAGAAGCAAACCCTGTTGGTATTTATATGTTGTGCTCTTTGTCGTCCCTTTTGGCTTTGAGAATTTCACAGCAATGCTCAGCAGAATGAAATCGTACATTTAAAAAAGAAAAGCCACATCCCCCTCCTGCCAGCATCCCCTCAGTGGGCATGCTAGTGCACACTAATTAAATGCCAGAAATTAATTTGAGTGAAACCTAACATATCAAGAAAGAGAATGCACAGGAGGAGACAGCCACACAGTAGCTTTTTTTGTCACTGTGCCTGGTGATTACCAGCAGTGGTCCGGATTGCCTGCAGAGGGGTTTGCAAACGGCAGGAGAAAGGGGATAAAATGGTGCCAAGAATAAAAGGCGAGGTTCTGGGCAGCCTTCGCTCATGACTGTCCTGAGAATTGACCGCTCGGGCTTGGGTGGGCAAAGTGAGTTGAGTCGGAACTAATCCTGAACTAAAGGAGCTGCTTCTCTGTAGCTGGAGCCTGGTAGACAGGGGACGTCTCCAATCTGGGTCGAGAAAGACAGCTTCATGGATTTGGTCCGCTCAGTTGTAAAAGTCGAGTTGAGGGGCACAGATAAAACCGTGGAAGCCCACTGGTCTGTGAACACACTGAAAACAATTGCTGGCTGCTTGTTTTTAAGGCATTTATTTGATTCGCTTCCCTGTTTGTTCGTGTTGGTTGGACTTTGCGAGTGTAGAGATTTCGGGCGAGTACATGGGATTTGTTGGGCATGGGTGGGTGGGTTTCAGGGAATGGGCTGCGTGAATGAACTAATGTAGCGTAGTGTGCACCAAATTACACTTAGCACAGAAAGGGAGTGAGCTCAGTCAGACTCAATTCTCCTGTCCAGTCCTCTCTCTCCTCCATTACCACCCAGTTCCAGGGTGTTGAGGCTCTGTGAAGGTGACAGGGCACACCTTGGGACCACTGTCCAGGTTTGATAAAGCACCAGTAAGTCAGAGCATTGCATCCAGTTTTGTGGTAGTGTTTGAACACAACAATTGCTAGAAAATGGGCCCTACCTATGTTTTTATTATTGTGAGTCAGTGGACACGTGGTTGAACCTTTGCCATCGTAGAACCACATGCCCATTTAGTCAGAAGACCTAGAGAGTTCAAAGCTGCACTAATAAATATTTTCAGGTGAGCATTGGGCCAAATGGCTTTGTAATGTGCAAGTGACAAACTCAGCTTTCAGCTCAGTGTTTTGGTTTTACAGCCAGCAAACTTCGCTGTTTCGATTAAGCCCAGCAAGGTTCTAATATACACACTGTGTGCAAACTCTTACCCAGCACAAAACAGCAGAGTTAGTTAGTAACTAGCTGGTGAACATAGTGGAGCATGTAGCAGTCAATTAATGTACTTTTAACATCTCATCACATTTGGATTCTCATTGCTATTTCAGTGTCAAATTGGCTTCGAAATGGAACTTCCTACAAACACATCTCTATAGCCTAACAGCAACATTTTATTTTAATGCTGCTTAATTTTTATTCAGGTCTGACAGTAACAGTGATACTTACCTCTATGGTCAGATGAATAGACTGACCATTAACAAGTGCAGGTAAAAAGCAGCTGCGTGCATATTTTTCAGACCTTCTGAAGCTTTCAGCATATCCTCACTGTGGGCTGATGGGGTAATCCAATAAGAGCCCTGTCTCAACATGGTGAAATGCTGAGGGGGATAAGGCACTGTGCCTGAGGGCCTCTGTCTCTAATGAGCGGTGGGAGAGGCGGATGCAAGGTCTCCACTTCACAGACAGCACAACAGGCAACTAGTTAACCCTCTTCATTCTGCTCAGAGTATACCTACGTACCACCCCTGCTCTCCTCCCTCCGTCTGTCTCCACACTTCCAAGCTCACTCCTCCACGGAGGAAAGACTCAGTCCTGCAGACCGACTGTGCCTGCTTGTACCTAATTTAGAGAGCTGCTGTGTGGAAGTTGCCCAAGCTACCCCCCTCTTTGTCTGACAGCTTATGATTGTCTCAGCAAGTCACCTTCAATACCTGAAACACAGTGCATGCTCCTGCAGTTTCTGACTGCTGCAGCAATATCCCTCAAGCCAGTCAGTATAGCTGTTTTCAGTGAGGTATAAGAGACACAATCAAAAGCCTGGGACTTTAATTACACCCAGTCTGTCTTGAGTATCATAAGCAACCAGCCACTAATTACCTCAAGTTCTGGTGCACTATGCTCCTGCTTATACAGCACTATAAAGACCCAACTGATGAGAACAGACCAGGCGCTGGCCTCAGTGATGAGGGGATGCAGAGAGGGAGCTTTCAACCTCAATCCCTGGGCGTAAATTACGTAACAATATAGTAAAATATTCATGACACACCATGGGGACGGAATCCTGCCTGCTCTGAAGTGCTGAGCAAACACTTCACCCTCAGCTACTCTAAGACTGCGAGGAGGATAAGGAAAAGCCCAAAAGTCAGGAGCTGAAAAACAATTGCGAGCAAGAAGCCAATTACAGCCAGGACACAAATTCTTCCTCACAAAGCCTTGAATGGACAGCAAGCAGCGCTACCAGCTGCGGTTACAAAATTATATCGGTGGTGCATCACGTTCAGGTTGTATGCTTTCATGCGTGTGGATTAAATCATCAAATGAACATGAAAATTGGATGAAGCAAACACGAAAAGAAACAAACATTGAGCCACAACAAAACAGCACAGAACCAACTGAAGCCACAAGCAGCTACGGACCAGCATATAACACCCCTTAATAATTAGCTAAAGTTTTAATCATTGTACAAAGCAATATAGAAACTGTATTATATGCAAAAAAGACTCATCACTGTCTTGAGTTTAGTTTCACCCCAGCAGGTTCAGGTGAGGGAAAGAAATATGAAAGAAGCCAAGCCCGACTTTTGAAATCATTAGAGGAAGTGGTGAACAGAAAAACCCTCCCTGCCACTCAAGGGAGTCCTACTTATGGTTTTATGTGACTTTAATGATGGAGAAAAGAGCCGGAACCTGCCGAGCCGTGCCGACTGAGAGTACAAGCTTAGCTTTACTTATTAGTCAATATCCTTACGGCAAGAACAGAGGAATGCATTTAATTGCAGCACAGTTTTCTCTGATGGGTCCTGCTGACTTTTACACTCTGAAATTCAAATAGTATTTGCTCAAAAATAGCACATTGAACGCTTACACTTATTTAAGGGAAAAATTTCCCCTAGGATATCCTTAGGTTGTTAGATATCATCGGTCTGTTTTCTCTATCTGTTATCTGAGTTATTTCATTTTGAGTATACCCATGCTCTCTCAACCCGACTCATCTTCCGCTAATTCACTTAGTGAATAGCTATATTTCTCATAATGGCTTTGGACGACTACCAGAGAATGAGAATGACTTTGTTCCTAACACACCAGAAGTTTATACATTTCCACATAAGCTGAGAGAAATTGGAAACTTGGCCAACTTAATGTCCGATTCTCTATAACGGGGATGGGAAACGTTTTTTCCTACCAAGGGCCATTTCAATTTTTAGAACATCCTTTGAGGGCCATACTAAATTATTGAGCACATATATCACATTGGCCTCTATAGCGATGGCTGGAACTGCTTGTCTTTGGCGAGGTGTTTGATGTCAGATGGTTGCAATGATGATGCTACTCACAGCTGCTTTTCCAGGTTTGGATCAGTCAGTCTAGAGCAGAACTGCTCACAGTAGTCGGCTGTCCCAAAAAGAGATGCCTAGCTTTGTAGTCATTGTCATCAAACCCAGCAGTAATCCTACACACAAAAATGGGTAATTGTGTGGTGTTTGTTATGTCTGTTGTTTCATCGCAGGCCGGAGAGAAAAACTGGAAATTTCTTCCAGTGTCCTCCAGTGTATTTTCTGTATCTTGTGCCATATCAGTAATCAGCTCTTGAAGACAAACTAACACTTTGGAACAATTCTATTTTGTCCGGTGCCAGCAGCTCCGCAGTGGCAACAAGGCACCCCTTCATAAATTCGCCTTCTCAGTGAGATTTCATCTTTGTTGCTATTAGCTTGCTCGCCACAGAACTTGCCCTCATAACACTGTCTCTGTCAGAATGCAGCCTTGTGAAAGCTGCTTGATCGGCACCCAATCTGTGTTGAAGAGCATTTAGCAAGTTACCAGTTTAGCATGTTTCAAGCTGTAATGATGCTCAAGAATGGCCTTATTCAATCCATTCATGTCTGTTGGAAAGAACAGCATTTCCTTGGCGCTATGATGAATGTCATCGACGGCACACGTGCATTCAGCTGCTGTCATAATATTTTTTCCTCTGTATTTCTTCTTCTGCATCACAGGCCAGATCATGAGGTTTCATGAGCCACGTGCGTCCCAGAGGCCGAACGTTCCTCACCCTTGCTCTAACATCCCTCTAGTTTGCATTTTAACAACGATAGAGGCTCTAAATATGTTGTGGGTTCTTGTTTTTTGCAAAAGTAATGCATTACTTTGCAGGACTGTCACCCTTAAAACGTTTACGTGATCAAAAGATTGATTATTTTTCTTTCCAAAGCCCCATTCTTCTAAAAATTACATGAACAACACATTGTTGTAATTATACTAAATGAACAACTCAATCGAATAAATTCAAACATAAATTAACCACAGCTTTATCATCTTGTTTACATTATCAAATTTGTTCGCATGGTGATTAAATCCTGAAGAGAAAATTATAGAAACAAGGGCACAAATTAATTAAGTCAAGGAGAGATATGCATCTGGTTCACTACAGTAAATTGAAATACAAGTTCAGGGTCTACCTCATGCATATGCAATATCATCTTGTGACCTAATGTTGTATTAATATTATTAAAAATATTAAATCCAGTGTTATTCTTTTCACCTGGGGCCACATCTGGGCCCCATACAAATCACATTTCCATGGCTTCTTGTTTCCCCATCGGTGTGATTCATGAAAAATTGTTCCGCTTGTCGAATGCAAAAATAAGTTTAATCGACTTATTTTTGGATTTAGAGCTTCACCAGTTCTCTACAATGTTTATTTGAAACACTGCAGGAAAACACATCTAAAGGACAATGTAAAGAAAGGTTGCCAGTGTTGTGACTGTTTTTGCTTTGTCTTTGCAAATAATGCTATCTGCCTGACATTTGCTTTCACGTTGTGAAAACTAACACGGAGCAAAGAGAGAAAGAAAAAGACAAGTCGGGGAGAAGCCACTCTGACCTGCTGCGTCTGTTATACACAGTGTTTTCATTTCAGTGACACTGTGAGGTGGCTGTTTTTCAGGTTGATGAGGAATTTGTCTGTGGGATTTTACAGACAGATTCACTGTTCATTTCGCTGAGCAGAGGTGTTCCAATGTGTGCTGTTGGAAAATGGCTGCAAGCATCTTGAGCCTTAGAAATGATTGCACAACTCTGACCAACCTGCCTGTTTACCATCCGTGTTTTATCCTGGGTGTACTGCCAGGCCATCTTAGTGTGAAATGTGTCACTGACACAAGACTTACTGTTACTTTTTAAAGCTGAAATGTGTGTGAACGGCTGGGTTTTTTTTCCCCCCGTTAGCCAATGACAATCCGCATTTGGAGGTGGATGCAGTTGCACATTCTCTATTACCTAAAAGCCTGTTCTATGCTTTTCCCTCCTTTCATCTGATTCCACTGCTGACGCAGGAGCAGCTCGTGGTTATTCTGAAGCAGCGCGGCTGCTCTCGATACCTCACAGTGTTTGTATCATGTCAAGGACAGACTGGAGATTCTGCAATTGTACCCAGCAGTGTACAGGGCTGTTCAATGCTTGTGTGAAGAAGAAATCCAAGATAACTTCTTACTGTAGGTAAAGAAATTGAGGTGCAAACTCTTGAGTTTCCTGCTACTTCTGTTAGAGTTTGTCAGTTGCCAAATATCAAAGTGTATGTATCAGCTACATCTGCAGCTACAAACATGAGTCTCTTGGAGTGGTTTGGAGAGAGGGAGTTTTCAGTAACCACCTCTTGAAATATAGTGTTTCATCTGTCCCTCAGTGGGATTTGCCCATCGGGCTCAAGGCCCTGTCAAGCAGGCTGTTCAAGCCCACTGGGCAGATACCTTTAAGGCCATTGTCCATCAAAAAAGGATTCCTGCTTGCTCTGACTTCAACCCAGAGGGTGAATAATTTGTGCATTCTTTCAGTGCATCTTAGTAGTTTAGCCCATCAGAATCTGAGTAGCACTATATGCTCAAACTAAACTCATTATTCGCCTAAGAACACAGAGTCTTGGATGGAGCTGCTCAATGCCCTTTAGAATAGAAAAAAAGGAAAAACTAAATAATTTGTTCCCACTGCAGGATTTGGCATGCTGCTTGGAACACACAACAACTCACTGGCAAAATCCTGCCCAAACAGAGGCTTGCCAATTAGCTGTGTGAAGACGCCTCACAAGCCTGTGAGTGGACAGGCCCTCCTCTGGCGATTCATGTGTCCTGCACAAGGAGTCTGGCAGCATTGTTTGGTGCAACATTTTGGGATGGAGAGTTGTGCAGTAGCATAAGGTGTGGCAGTCATTCTAGGGTTTGGGGCCTTTCTGGATACAGGCTCAACAGTGTCATGAGGCCTGATAGGGTAGTTTATTTCTTACTTTTTGGTGATGTATTTACTGTACGTCTCTTCCTTCCTTCCTGTGCTCAGAGGCTCGGAGGTGTCAGGGCTATATGAGCAGTGTTGTTGCTTGAGCAGAAAGGCTGATTGTGGACTGGATGTTGGTGGTGGCCTGCTGTGGAAACATCGCCCACAGACTTCTATAAAATGGAGTCCTGTATAGGCTGAGGTGATGCGACATAGAGTGCTAGGGCAGTGTACTGACGAACCGATGTTTGTAGTCAGGACTACAGCTTGCTTCTGCTGTGCTGAGCAATGAGATCGTTCCTGTGTGAGATATGTCACCAGCCTCTTTTTTGCTCAACATTAAGAATAATACGAATGTGCATTCCCCTGGTGGTGAAAGTTGTGTGACAGGTCTGCACTAGTGGATGTAGAGGAGGAGGAGTTGGGCTGGCGATGGCTGTATACTGAGGCCAGCTTTGTGTCAGGTAGTTCATCTGCCACCAAAAAAAAAATGGCGACAGACAGCTGAAACATTGTTGAGTCAATGTCACAGCAGGCAATTCAGACCTCATCTTCTATAGGGCCCTTTTAAAAGGTGAAGCCTGCATGAATAGAACAATGACTACATATTGTATTTCTTAATTTTGAAACATCAATGGACACTCAAACCACATTCTCTGCTATTTAACTAAAAATTGCTCAAAAGCTAAATAGCTGAAGAATAGAGAAAGTAAGGCCATTATAGTGTATACTTTACACTCAGTCCATATTTGATTAAGTAGATTCATACTGATTGCCTGGGTGCATCAAGTTCGTCAAGAGTCCATAAGAGGAACTGACCTGTGTTCATAGAGCAAGCGTTACAGTAAATAACCACTGTCTTCCTCCTGCAGCCACTCTGGCATTAATGTCGGGATATTAAATTTAAAAAAAGACTACCTGTTTTTTGCTTATTAGTTTGGTTGTGGCCTGTTGTTTGGTTTGACAGCAGCGAGCAGGTATTACAAAAGTCCTGTCATACATTGTTTGTGTTGTGTTTTCTCATTTGCACATTATATTTGCATCTGGCGAGCCAACACAGAAGCTCATTTTATACACTATATTCAATGGCGGTGCAGTGAGCTCATGGTGCCATGCATGGCTTCCCCAATTTAATTAGAAGACGGCAACACTTAGGACTCTTGGCAAATTAGTGTCATTAGTGAGGAGAATTATGGTGTAATGATCAGCGCTTAGTTTTCTGGACAGTGAGAAAAAATGTCTGAAACGAATGTGATTTAAGCTTCTGAGGAAAATAAAAAGGTCAAAAGAAAGGCAGAAAGAACACGAGCTGTGAAATGCCAACTGAAACGGACTGTGTTTGTGTGTCTGTGTTTACTCCATTAAAATGGACTTTGCTTACAGTGTGCCGATACTGACACGGTGTTAAGATTAACGTTCATGGTTTGCCATTTGTTTACATTGTTTTTAGTGATGTATCCAAAATACATGATCTAGGCATTACATTGTAAGGAATTCTATAATGTATCTGTGCTCTGCAACCATGATCAGAAGGATATTGAAGAAAAAGTGAAGTAAAGAAGTACATGCTGTGGGAGAGACTGACCTTGAAGAGACGCAATATGTTGGCTACCATGATTGACACGGAGCTGGCAGATGCACCAATCACTCCCACCACTCTCTCCGGCTTAGTGATGATGGGCGGCCCTCCGCTGAGACACTTGACATCAGTTGAGTCTTTCTCAATCAGCGCCTGAACAAATGTCAGCGACTGTTCCAGAGCATGGGTGTCCCGAGAGCAGGTGTCCAGGATCCGTGCCCCCAGGGTGATATTAGGCAGCAGCTCATTGTCATTATTGATACGATCCAGGGCAAATAACATGGCCTCCAGCCTGTGGATCCCTTTCTCCTTCTTCAGCTCCCCACAGGCTTTGCCGTCGTTTCCCCTCGCATGCACTGGGAACAGCCCACCCAGAGATATGTCCCCATCAATGCGTATTGAATTGAGGTGTGTGTGGCCTGGCATTTTGGGCTTGGCTGCCAAAGCGATCAAGAAATAACAAGCCAGCAGCAACACCCAGCAGCAGACACTTCTGTGGCAGCCAATCCACGCTCTCTCAAAGCCTCCTCGCAGAGTCATAATGAAAGGCTAAATCCGCATCCAAATACAAATTCAAGTCCTTTGAAAATGAAAGAGGTGTGCACACATATACCCACACACACATACAAATGTCCTGAAGGTAAGCCGCAGTATTTTTCAGAGCGCAGTCGTCTTCAGAAGCCTCTTCTCATGGTTTCTAGCTCTGACACCAACTCAGTAATACTAATTATGCAGCCTCGCTCTCTTTATCTCTTACTCTTTCTTCTTTCCTCTTTGTGTTCACTCTTTTTCCTGCACCTGAGAGTGGTGGCTACACGCGGTAACTAAACAGCACAGGGCGAGCTGAGACGGGAGTCCACAGAGAGCGTTCTCATAAGGGTGGAACAAAGGTGTGAAGTTAGCCTCACTTCTCCGCTTCTCCGGAATCACTCGGGTGGGTTTAGCTCCTCGCTCGGTCCTTCAAGCAGGCAGAAAGTCACACGAGGACCCAGTGGGTTCTTCAGCAGGATCCTGCAAAAAGAGAAGACAAATGTTAGACAGTGAAGAAACAACATAGAGAGCAACTCTGTATTTTCTACAACAAAAAGGGAAGTGAAGGATGAAATGGAATCGCATTGATCTGATCATCAGTAGATTTCTCAATGTGTTTGCGCTGGTTTGCCTTTTTTTGTCTCCAACACACTCGAGGCTTTCTCCTTATTGTGGAATCTCCCACAGAGCCTCACTTAAGTCAGTGGATGGGAGACAAGCTGCTATGCCACGCTCTCCATATTTTAATTGACATCATATACAGGAACGCACGGCGCATTTGCATTCATTGGACAGTCAGAGTTCCCATACTCGTTTCTGAATCCTATAATTCAAGAAGAAATAATACCTGGACCCAGCTCTCTGCACAGGAAATCTGTTCTGTGTTGTGCCCATGCCTCAACTGCTTTCAGAGCACTGCAATGAATTATTTCTATGTGCCTTGAGCATAACTGATTCGCTGCTGCTTGGCACCCTTCCATAGACTTCATAACCGCACACTGCTCTGCTCATGTAGATCCTCTCCAGAGTGTTTTACCAAAAGGTTATGAAATATAGTGCTAAATTAAGAGCACAGGATTCTGATAATCAAAGAAACATTAATCCTCGAGTTATGAATATATCTGCTCTTTTGCACATCTCATCCCTCGTTGACTGTCTTAGCCCTTGTATCAACAGTGCCACTGGGTCCTCTCCATGTGTGTGTACGTTCCTTCAACAGTCGGCCGGCCTGCTCCACAGAGCCAGACTAATAGAACGGTGAGTCTGGACACAGTGGGAGAGGCCTGCAGCTCCTTCTCTCTCTCTCTCTCTCTCTCTCAATTGACCATCACACACATGTCTGTCAAGCTTTACTTCATGCTGCTTCTGTATGCTAACATGCAGCCTCCCACCGTGGTGCGGCCTGTAACAGAGGACACAAAGGGCAAAATCTCGCTCAGGATCCGAAAGTTGTGCTACACTGCAGCAGCTGTCAGATCCATCACTGTGGAGCATATTTTGCAGTTATTTTGATGGGGATGGAGGTGTAGCTGCTGGCAGTAAAGGCTCTTTTTTTGCAACATCTTTTTTTCTCTAACGTTGAGCACATATTAGTAGAACTATCTCATTGGAGTGGAGGTGTCGAGAGATTTGCCACGACTCATGAATTAAAGACGGCTTTGCTGCCTGCTAGTCACATATGCGTCTTTGCTTTCTTTTACTTTGGACATCAAATCAAATAATAAAGATGCGCTGCTGTAACACTACACAGTGGCCTCTCTTGTGCTGGTTATCCCATCCTGCTGGGAACCAAAAGGAGATATTTATATCATCCTCCACAGATCATCCCCCTAAAACATAGCATCCATAATGGATGAAGACCTACCAGTCGCTGCAAAACATCTCATTCTAAGGGAAAGGCTAGACAAGAAGAGAGAGGAAAGGGTGGCAGTGCAGGGCTGTCCTTCTGTACAAGAGTTGAAAACAGACAAACAAGTTGAAAACAAAACTGCTGCACATGCTCAAAAGAGTGCCTTTGTAATGATGTTGGAGAAACACCTGCGTCTTATACACCGTTAACGTACTTTTTTTTTTTTTTTTTTTTCTTTTACAAAAGCATCACCAAGGACAATGGCCCATGTTGTATGAACCATTATGATTCTCCAGAGATGCTTTGCTTTGAAAAATTTTGCAGCACGTGTGGCTTTCAAATTAAAATAGCATTTTAATTTGAAAATTGCATTTTTCATTGTGCGCATTGGTAATAATGTTGTTTGCTCATTTTCAGTGAGATCACAATCTAAGTCTGAAAATTAAGGAGAAAAGCCGCAGGCAAGGAATGTGCTTCTTATTTCAAGCTTATCCTTCATCATTGTGATCACAAACTAATAAAGCCACAATCAGGATAATTACAGTGCGCCATCTTGAGTGCTAGACAGTTCTCTGGTAATTGAACCAGGCTTTAAGAATAAGCCTTGGCATCTCTGAGATGAAGTGCTCCCTGCCTTTGGAGATCTTTTTAGAAGGGGTGGACAGCAGTGCCCCTTTGCTGTCATCACTCTGTGAAACACTGCATACACAGTGGCAGCTTTACCAGATGTTTAGTCACAAGGCCCAGATGGGCAGAGCAGATAAACATCAGCTGTCTGCAGAGCGGGAGTTCGGGGAAATTGCAGAATCCACACAGCTACCGTGTCCCCTCACTGTGACGAGGAGGAACTCCGGCTTCCTCTGCACTCGACCACAGTCCCCTGCCGCTGTGCGCACTGCCACACTGACGGTTAACAGAGCTGTACAATCCATCTACCTCCATCACGATTTCCTGTTCTCAGATGAAAATCAGAAAATGAATTTTTTTTCTTCTTCTTCTTTTTTTTTTTAAATTATCATTTGTAACATTTTGAAAGCAGAAATAGAGCCTGAGTGCCCACGACTACAAAATGCAAAATTGGGGAGATATTAAATTATCTTTAAATTATATTATTGTTATCAAAATGTGAACCAAGAAGCATTCATTTCAATTAATCAAGTGTAATTATTTTCTTTCTGTGAAATCTCTTCTTTATATCACTGGTTAGATAATACAACCCAAATAATAAGAGTATAGTTAAGACAGGTTATGCAACAAGGTCTCTGACAGCATCCATGTGAAAATGGATAAATCAGTGGATAAAAATAAATGTTCCAGAAAAATCTATGGATGGATCCGCCCTCCTGCTGTAGTTTCAAGATGCAGGTTAGGATGTTCTGTTGTACTGTATATGTACAATATGTTTGTAGGCTAACATAGAAGGTTTTTATTTCTTCTGACCAGGAACATTTTCCAGTCGAGAGGATAATTATGATTATCAGCTTTTATCAGTAGGTATATTTTCCACCAAATAATCAATAACAAACTGTGCATTGCCAGAACTTTTCCACACTTGGATTAGTGTAACAGTGGAAGAAAAGTCTCACAGAATTTCAAGCCAACAACAACACGATGTCAGCATTTATCAGAGGTAGGTAGAGTCCTCGTTATGTGCTGTCTAGCTTTGATGATTCATTTGGCCACAGGATTAGGCTTCTGTTGGCAGATCTGTGAACGTGATATATTAACAGAGGATCATTTTGCAGCCAATTCATGTTGAAGTTGGAAAAGTTTAGAGTCTGAGACATCACATGGCCGTGGAGAGGCTGGTAAGTTTGATAAAAAATAATTAGGTGATTACCGTACATTCTGTAGGCAGACCACTGTTGTCTTGTACTTATTCTGCGCAGGCCATTCCTTGCAGATTTATAGGCTAGATACAGCCTGTCTACAACCGAACTGTCAATGTTGTAGCTGTTGTTAATCATTTTGAAGAGTTAACATTAATCATCAAACTTTTGAATATATTATTCACTGGACCGTGTCTAGAATTTATGAGAAAAGGCTGCCTTTTTTTCCTCTGCATTTGTGTGCATTCACAAGTTGAGTTGAGTCGAGTTGAGGTTGAGTGAGTGGGAATCATTCATTAAAGTTAAATTAATCACTATTAAAATGCGATTGTTTACACTGTTGGGAAAATTAAGATTTTAAACAGTCAGTAGCTGATAAAGCCATCTCACCAGTTAACATCTCACAAACAGTTAATTTACAAAATGTTTGGCGTTGAAGGAAAGTGAGGGGAAACGTGGGTGAGCAAGTAAGCAGTGACTTCAGGTCACTTCATTCTCTCTTCAAAGTCAATGATAAATCAAATAAAGTCTGATATTTTATGGCTGCCATCAAATGATAGTTGTGGCGTGAGAATGCTTCATGATTATACTTTTATATCCATCTATTTTGCTAATTGTTTCCAGGGCAATTAGCTGCACATCTTTGAGGTTTTTTTGAATAAAGGCTCTTTTTCAGCAGCACCACACATGCTCTGTTCTGACGTTTTAATTGAATGCAATTTACTTTGTTACAAGCATTGAAAAGTTTAATGCCCACCAGGGAGTTGATACTAGGGATTTAACTAAATATTGGAGAGCTGGAAAAAGATGAAATGCTAAAATGAAGGGACACATAAAAACTCCCTCTGAAACACTTCAGAAAAGTATAAGTCCTGTCCCTGCCAAATAATCAAAGATTGCCGACAGCAATTCTAAATTTTGAATCAGCCACTGGCTACTCGCCAGCCACCACCAAGGCAGAATGACAAGCAAACTCCCACCAAGCCAGACTGCTTCTAAAGCAACTCAGCCAATAATTAGCAACTGAATAACATTTCAGCTATTGTGTATATAGAATTGAGGCCATCGTTATACTTGGTGTAACAAGCGACAACAGTAGATGTCTGGAATTGCTCAGTTAGTGTCTCATATTCAACAAGAAATTCAAACCACAACACAGGTGCTTCAGCCGATATCTCCATCCACAATAATCTAAAAATGTGTAAAGCAACCAAGCAAACTAGAGTGAATACTTTCTTTTCATAAATATTAAATAATCTGTACAGAAAATACTGGCTCTACAAGTGCACTGCTACACTTTTTTTTTTTTATTATTTGATGGTGTCAAGTTTTGATGTTTTATTCATTCTCTCTAAACTCTGAAAATCACCAAAGACATACAGCAAGACACACCCCTCGATTTTACATCCTGTCGTCTCTGCAAAGCCTCACAATGACACGCGTCCTGCTAATAGGTCTGTCAGAGTGTGGCTGCGACCGTCTGACAGTGATGTCCTAATCCGACAGGGAACTGCTGTTTTGGCCGTTATGCTTCAGCAGAAGAGATACTTAGGCCCAAAAGACCAATATGATCACGGTGGAGAATGGAGATAAAGTCCTGAGTACAGAGAGTGTTACACTGCCTGCGTGTCTGTCTGCTGGTCTGCTAGAATACATAAATGTTTTTTGTAGCTTCAGATTTGTTACTCATACGTCTATCATGTAGCATTTTCACCATGACATGGTTTTTATGCCTCTGTGGCCGGAGGCATTATGTTTTCAGGCTGTCTGTCTGTTCATCCATCGTACTCTCGCAAACGTGATATCTCAGGAACGCCTGGAGGGAATTTCTTCAAATTTGATACAAACATCCACTCAAAGATGAACTCATTAGAATTTGGTGGTCAAAGGTCAAAGATCACTATGACTTTACATAATATGTTTTTGGGCAGAACTTGATAATTCATCCGCTAATTATGACAAAATTTGACACAAATGTTTGATATGATAAAATCCTCAGGTGATGACATTTCATATCCACAAGGTCAAAGGTCAACTTCACTGCAACGACATAATGTTCTGCAAAAACTGGCCTTTACTCACACCGTGACTCATGAACAGAAAGGGAGATTGTGACCATATTTCACATTTGCTCACATACTGAATTAGTGACACCAAGTTTGGGTGTTCACCTTGAAACTGTTTGTTTTGAGATCCAGGTTTTCAAATTTGTGGCATCTTTGCATCTTTACATCCATATTTGAAGTATTGTAGTAACACTGAGCTTCAGGTGATTGTTGTTGCACCACGTAATGAAGCTCTCTATCAGTCCTCTGCACGCCTCTGTACAAATGGTTTGTACAAGTGACATGTTTGTCACTGGAAATTATTCACTGGAATCATACATGTCAGTATGGTGATAGTTTCCATTTTACCAAAAATACCGAGTCTCGGCAGACATAGAGGCAAACTGCATCTTGACTGGTTGGCAGAGGATGCAACCATGAGGCTGTAATTCTAGTTCTTTGTAAATGATCAGGTACAATTTAAGTTTAGCTGCTTTTGAGAAAGAGAGTAGAAAATGGTGAATGCAGCGCTGTTTTAAAGTAGTTGTCATTTTAACATTGTCTCATTTTAAATGTCCACCAATCCATCAGAGAGGAAAATTGCTGTGTTTAGTTGCCTCTGTATCATTCTTTTCCTGTGACAGAGACAGTTTCTGTGTCACTTTCTGCTGATATACAAAAGAAAAAGGAGCTTAATTATTATTGGCGTCAAACTGATGGGTCTGACTATTGTTTTTAGACAATAAAGGCAGTGGGGAAAAAGGCTTGTCCTCATTGCCAAGGAGAGTAGTGACGGATCCGATAAAAGCAGTGACTCACTGCCTATGTAATTTAATAAGAATGCAGCTTATTTACACCTCAGTATATTGTAGAGGAGAGAATATAATGCGGTCTACAGGATGTTAGGAATCTCTTATAACTATGTTTATGTGTAATGACATTTTTTGGATTTACTGTACATGCAAATAATAAATTACATGGATGGAATTATGGTCACATTTTATTTTATGGTACATAAATAAAACATAACAACATTCCTGCAACCATAATAGCCATAACTCATCTTGCATGTCTCAAAGACGAACGTTTTACATCTGAGAAGGTTAATGCCATCTTTACTAATTATTAGAATTTACTATATACATCAGAAATACATACAAGTGACCCTCAAATAAATTCTTTCTTGTAATGCTTAAACCCACCATAAACCTACCATTTGACTAAACCAATTACATTTGCACAGATAAAGGAAACTATTGATGATGGCCCCTCTCAGAAAACTGCTGGCCTTCATGACTTTCCCCCAGAACTGTACAAAGTATTCAAAGACATTTTCATCTACTCTTCAGTAAAACAGACTGCTGCCATTACCTTAATATCACAGAAAGGTAAAAACCCAGAGGAACCTTCCTCATAGAGACCAATTAGTTTAGCAATGTGTAGAAAATAAAATATTGACCAAGGTTCAACTAAGAAATTAAACTCTATCCTATCCACCATCATTGGGCCTGATCCAACAGGATTTGTGCAAAGTTGTGATTCCTGTACTAATCTAAGTTGCATATTGGGGGTCATTTGAGATACTAAAAACTATTTCTACATTTTATGGTGGTTTCTTTAGACACTGAGAACGCGGCCACTTATTGGTCAAAGAGCAACCCGAGTCCTATTGTTTTCTGCCCTCTGATGTACGACTTCCCAAACGCTCCTGTTTTTTTCTACTGCTCTTTTTCCTTGCTGCCTGCAGCATTTTCTCAAACAAAGCTTGTCTCAAAGCTTGAAATAAACAACCACATACTGAGAAGAAAGCACGTTAGTTATGTATCATAACTCCGGATTCAATGGTTCAAGGCGTAGCCCTCTAAGAGATGTCGCTATTGGGTTCATCCTCGTGCGCATGTGCGGTCATGAAGATTTTCTTTCATGCCCTTGTGCTCTGCACGGACCCCGATCAGGTCTGCTTGTGCGGGATATAACAACTGCATGACTTGAGCTTTACTCCCAAAGGTCTTTTTTTCAGCGAATGCTTGTGGATCAGGGGCCTGGGTCTTAGAGGGCTACACCTGTATAGAATCTGGAGTTACGAAATATAATTAACATTGATTTTGTATAGGCTTTGCCCTCTAAGAGCTGTACCAAAATCTCACTGGATTACTTTGATACTAAGGAAAGCTTGAAAACATGATGATTCTCAGGCAAGTTCTGGAGTTATAAGAAGCATCTTTTTTTTTTTTTTTTGATCACTAAGCAGATTTAGGGATGTTTATTATTTTATGAGATCCTCAGAAAATGTAAATCACAGAGAAATCTAAAAATATGTGTATCATATCTGTGTGTTCAGATTTGACTGAGTTGTGGAACAGAAGAGGGTGAACTTTGGCGCAAATTGCGGCAATCGGGCTCTGAGGGATTTAATACCGTAATTGCCTTTCACCTCACGCAGTATCTTTGCCTTCCATCCCCCCCCTCCCCTTCAACCCTACTGCGTCATGCAGTTTGAAAACCCCTGCTCTCAACAACATGAGATGATTTCAGATGCAACATAATTTTCTCTAAGGAGTATAGATGAACCTTTGTTGCACATGTTACCCAAATCACAGCGGATGCATCGCATTCTGAGTCAGTGCCACATTAATTCTGTGTGAAACATTCCCTGTATGATGAGTCAGATTCAAGGTAGTGAAGACAAAAAACAAGGGTGCGAAGGTGCGGGGGCATAGAAAGTACTTGAAGGAAATGGAAAGCAGAGGGGAGTGGGCACGAAGCTTCATTACATGCATTGTAACTCTATATACCGGGCTATCTGCATTCATCCCATCTCCATAACAGACACCACACACACACACCTCAAAGCTAATTCCTCTTTTCTCCATTACCCTCACTCCCCTCTCCAGGACACTGTCCATTAGCTCGCTCCACCAGCGCTGGAGATATTAGGGCCGATTCATATTCACTCATTAACACTTTCTTCCCGCAAAATGCAGATTCCATTAACAAACAGTCTGTGTTACAGCCCTGGGCTAACAGGGTAGATGATTCAAGACGTTCTGTGGAGAACGTCAAACAGTGAAAATGCAGAATGGGGCAAAACAACTCTTTAAAGAGGTCATAGAGGCATAATAATGATGTTGAAGATTCACAAGCTTTTTTTTTTTTTGTTCTGTACTTCATATTTTTTAATAAATTAGCTAATCTATCAATACAGGCTGCTCGCAGAGAGAAAACAAATATACATATATATATATATATATTGTGTGTATGAACAGCAGTATATAGAGTTGGAACAAATATCTTCCTCTCAACTGGAGCCACTTTATTGCCTCTATAGATCAGAATGATAGAAATTAATCCCAGAATTGAACTGTTGGTCGGATGCAGTGTTGCAGCAGTTAAATGCCTCTTTATACAGATTCTGTGCTACAAGGCGCTATATGCAGTTTTGAAACATGTCTCCTCTCTGCTGCATGTATGTAAAATGTGAATTATTCATGCCACAATCCTTCAAGGACCTGCCAACGTATGCGCAATTATTGGTAGAAGAATCGTAGGGGCAGAGGAAAGATCTGACTTTGTCCCGGGGTTTTCTTTATTTCTAATTCAAGGCAGAATTTGTTTTTGAGCGAGAGAGAAAGATAAGAAGTGTAGTGAGGCAGTGAAGCAGTGAACAAGAGGCACAAGCTGAGGCTTTGTGTGTGTCCCACTTTGCTTGAACTAATTTTTCATGTCACACTACAGTTTACAACATCAACACAGAAAAGCACCCTTTGCTGTTAAGGAGCCAGACGCCGTGGTTCCTAAGTACTTGAATCAGAACGTCCTAAATGTGCCAAATGAGACAGACTTAAGGAGTGGACATCATGAAGATTCAGCTGCAGCATCATGCTTTTCATTCAAAAGGCTACAGAGGTGCTCAAATAGCAAAAAAAAAAAATTAGGTTTATTTAAATGCAGCTGATTAATGTGACTTACAGATTTGTTTTGTGGTGAGCTGAGTCAGAAACCCTGATATAGATTCACCAATCCAAACTGTATTAGTTCACCAATGACGTAGATGGTGGACATGGGACAGTTTCTTGCAGTTGCTCCACATGTGGCATTTCATTTGCCAGGGTTCCCAACCAAGCGCGAATGAATGCCACTGATCGAACCGACTGAGTCAAGCCAGATGATGCTGTGGCACTTGTATGCTGTGCATCAATAAACTGGTGTCATGCATGGGGAGATGAAGGATCAGAAAGACAGGATTGGCTCATGAAGTCAAAATGAGAGGACGGACTAAATTTTTTTTTCACAGTAAGGGCTTTTAGAGTTTTAGACAACTTATAAATCCTTTTAGACATATATACTTATATACATACACATTTCAGCCTGTAGAGTTCCTTCACAAAGTGGAAATTATATCGCTTTAGGTCTGAAGAAACTGCAAAGCTAACAGGTACGTTTCTTTCAGGCTTGATCAAAAGAATGAAACATTTCTTGTGTCTGCTGCACAGAAATCAAATGAAGGAAGACTGTGGCAGCTGCCATGTAAAGCACTCTCTGAATCCAATAAATCTCTCCCCAAGAGCAGCACCCTAATAGTCAAGTAATAGCCGGCTAACAGTGCTGAGCACATTTCAGAGTGTGCAGGGGAGATAGTTTTGTCACAGAAAGCGAATGCTCCAAGTGTACCTCCCTCGGTGGTGACAATAGGGGGGCAAAGACGTATTTGTGAAGAATCACATATTTCAAATCGCACATTGAGCTTCTAAGTATAGCCCGGGTTTATCCACGCTCCTGGAGACAGAAGCTATGAATACTGCATCCCTCCGGTTGCTGCCACCCTGTCAAAGAGGGTTTCAATGTTGAGGCATGCTTGAATGGATAAAGTGGAATTTTTATCATGAGAACACCACCATTCACTTCTCTTGTGTGTTCCTTAACATGCAGACGTGGGATGCTGAGGCGAGCCGACTGTTCCTGAAGGACTCAGAGGCAACATTGCATTTGAAGAGATAAAGGAGGAACGAGATGCATGAGAGGCCCCTAAATCTTCCCTGAAAACTCTAAACAGCGGAAGGTGATGTATGAGCTCGACCAGCCAAAGTCCCAGTTTAAAATGAGGTCCAAGCGTTCGACAGGGGAATCAAGGCAGGAGGCAGTCTGTTTACAGTCACTGTGTCTGTTTCAGCTGCTAGAACTCAGCTGTTATTTCTGCTTTTACCTCTGGACCAAAGATTTGCTTTCAAGGCCCGGTGAAAGCAAACAAAGTTCTATCACTTCAGAGAGGCACAGCTCTCCATCCCTGCATCCCCGCCATGATTTCACTGTGGAACACCTGGACCTCATTTTCACTGGTGCTGTCACTGGTGGAGATAATCATACATCACTTTCTATGATGTTTTTAGGCAACGTAGGGTGAGCTCCATACCCTACCGGCACAATGCTGGTTTGTCCCAAATGGGTGTGTTTTCCATTTGGATCACAACATGGAACATGCCATTTGTGACAGCCTGAAACAATGGCAGTTCCACAGGAGGCTGGTAAACACATTTCACACGGCTCACAAATTAAAAATGATTGTCTTTTTCCAACGTTTGCAAGTTGCTCACAGATGAATTTACAGTTTAACATCAATCCTAGTCGTAGTTTAATAGACAGTGCTGCATTTAATATGTTTACCTGATATCTATGATCTTTGCTTGATATTTAATGCAATTTGTTTCCCCCTCAGAAGTGTTCCCACAGCTTTAGCCACACTGACTGCCACTGTTAAATAATTTTGTTTGAATGTCAGCCTATAGGGATTAAATGTAATACCTGCCATTTGTACTCCAGTAGCTCTCCCCACCCCTGTCACTACACAGCATGTGGCATGTTGGCAAGGCCAAATGGAGCGCACCCTGAGTGATTTGAATGAGTGTCGGGAGGTCACAGCAGCAGGGCCTCAATAACACGTTTCTCTGCCAGTGCACAGAGCAAAGCACTGACGCTCTTGTTTCATTCGTCCTCCGTGTGAGAGGTCAGCTGAACTCTCAGGAATGTAAATCTCTGCATTCCTTTGGTGTTGTATTCATTGCTTTATTGCCATATTCATCAGTTTTACCGTTTCCTTCTTCAGCAAGATCAAGGATTTTAGTGATTTTATAGATTTTTAATGTTCCTGCATGTACATCTTATATTTTACTGTTTCTACAAAAATTTGCACTTGGTTTGTTTTCAGATGTTTATGGGATGTAACCTTTGTTGCAAAACTAATCACCCCTTTTGGGGACAATAAAATCAGAGATTAAGTCACTCAGCTGCTCAGTGACAAACACTAAAACCATTGTTGTACTGGACAGCTGAACTGGAGTAAATGGTGGCTGAAAATGAACATAGAGAGATCACGTCTGATTTTTTGGAACAAATGCTAATAAACAAGTATCTTTCCTGGAAATTACCTTCATACACAACCATTTTGCAACTCCGTATCGAAGAATTGCAAAATGCTGAACATATCAGCAAAACATTTACTGACAAGATATTAGATTATTTTTTCCTACAATGTCGCTTGCAACTCACACATGCAGGCCTGCAACGATTATTTTCATTATCAATTAATCTGCCAGTTATTTTGTTGATGAATCACTTGGTCTTTAAATTGAAAATTGTGAAAAATATCTGTTGTTTAGGTCTTCAAATATTTTGTTTCGACTAACAGTCTAAAATCCAAATATGTTCAGTTTGCAATCACATTAGACAAAGAAAAATAGCAAATATTCACAATTGAGAAACTAAAATCAAGTAATTTTTCCAATTAAAGATGAACTGTTTCAAGTTTGTGCTTAGCTACGTCGGCCAGTTGCTCACTGTAGTTTTATACTTGCCATACAGAGATGAGGTTTACATTTCCTCTATAGCCACAACAGTTGAATGGTCTTTAAATGTAATTCTTAGGGAAACAGTGTTGCACTAAAATAGCTGCTACAGTACATACACAATCCCAAAAATAATTAGCCTGCACATCTTCCACAATAATTTCCTTTGTTCAGCTTCAGTGGACAATGTGTTCCCACAGATTGCATTGTGTTGTGGTACAGTAACGCCGCGGTACACCGTGCTGGTCAGCGGTGGATTGATGTTGAGCTGCTGGAGCATCAGGCCACACGCTCTTTGGCACTCGTATCAAAGGTCCCTGTCAGCATCACAACCAGTATCCTTTCATGCGCACTCACTTCCTCGCGCTGTCATCTTCCCTTTTTTGTGCTATCATTACTAAAAAAACTAGAGAGCAGAGCCCAGCTTGCTTAATGCTATCTGCCAACACTGAAATCTCTCCTCTATTTTGCCATTCATCCCTTCTTAGAGGGATCTATCCAGCTTCAAAGGGTATCCAGTCAGCCTTTGGTCTGATGACATGGATTTAATCCCCAGACTAAAGATTTTATAAAAGTTTTTTTTTTTTTTTTTTTTTTTTGCTTCTTCTTCTTGTCAAATGTGCATGCTGGGCAGCTGGAGTGTGGCTGAAAGAGCATGTTATGAGTATGCCAAGAGGAGTGGAACCAAGAGTTAAATACAGGAACACAAACAGTGAATCAAAGGGTATTAGGTTGTAAGCTTTGCATCATTTCTAATTGGGTTGCCAGTGCGCACTTATTAAAATCTGCCACTTTTCTTTTTTCCTCTTCCAAGCCGTATTCTGGGATTCCTGGCAGAAAGTGTCTTGCGAACCATTAGAGAGGTACAGTAGAGTGCTGCAGGCAAACAGCGCACAGTGATTATTACAGTAAAATGAATGTTACAGTATCTTCAGAACAGTAAGTGTCTGTCACCCAACTGTGCATTTAATAGAGGCAAACCACAAGAGCAGCAAAAGCAAGTTTAAGATGTTGTCCACGTGTCGCTGCAGCCTTGGCAATCTCCTCTTCTTTAACAATTTTTCGTCCTAATTGATGTTTTTGTAGCAGTTCCCTTTACTTCCCCGTCAGTGTGGAGGGGTTGTCCTTTTCATTCACTGTTTTATGATCCAGATATTGTGAAGCCTTTCAAGGCCATAATTTTGATTAATGGCTATGCAAATACACTTCACTTGACTTTGTGAGCACAGTATCTAAAATGTGACCTAACAAAAGCTTTTTGGTTCGAAGAAGTACTGAAGTCGGTCCTGAAACATACATTTCCCCGAGCTGAGCAGGTCCAGCACATGGCTTTGTGACAATGGCCCCGAGCTAAGCCACGGGGCCTGTCGGCTGTGATCCGGCTGCCATCGGAAGCCTCTGACCTGTTCTGCTACACAGGCTGTTTGAGGACCGAGAAGTACCTGCCCTCAGAGTTCACAGGAGCTCCTTTCAGGGAGCTTTGAGCCTGTGACAGTGAGCTGCTGTGACTGAAGGTGTTAATGGCCAAATGAGGTGTGATGATGGCCTGTTCAGCTGTCCATCAATCTCAGTGTCCAAGGTCCATTACACAGTCTATATACTGTATACTCAAAATCATCGTAACCTAATGCAAGAATTTATCCTGTCACTAGTTTTTATTCTGTATTTCTCATGAAGAAACGTAGAACACACAGCTAGAACATGACTCAAAGCTTCATTTTACACTACACTAATAAGACAGAATAAGCTGTATTTTCCATCAAATTTGACCTTTATTTAACATAGTTTCACTTTCTTACAGGATCTTTTGTTGCTCACTACAACAAAACTTTACCGTAAACTAAAGTCAAACCACCTCAGGTCACATCTGGTCGCTACTTCACATTCCACGTTCCTCATAGTCTGGATGTTCTCCGGAGTACCGCAGAGTTTGTAGGTAGTAATAATGCATGCTTCATCGACGCTCGATTCCCCTAACAGTTAAGACGTCACACCATTTAATGCCATGTCTCCATCAGACCAGTAACATTAGACTATGGAGGCTGACTGGATGTTGCCCCTTTCTCTCCCACTGTTCGACCCTTACGAGACTCTATTAGAGGGTAATTTGCGACACATTACAAAAGAACTGTACTGTAAACTGAGGTGAAATCACATGTCTGCTACTTGAGACACACCTGCTCCCATACAATTGGAAGAGTAGCCAAGACTGATGTATTATACCTCCAGGAATGAGGTGGTTAGATTTGGCTGTGGTCTGTAACAATGACACAAACAAAGGAAATCTATCAATATAGCAAAACACAATACAATTAAGTACACACTCAAATGCAGATAAGGACTGTAATTACTAATCAGAATATATCACCAACCAATTTACCGCTAGCATACCGTCTCCCACAAGGCTTATAGGCCAGAGAAATGACCTGCAGAGATATATGTGCAGACTTACTGAATAATCAGGCTAATATCTGGTTTGCAATTATAAATATCAGCACGCTCACTTTTGAATATTTACTCACAGCAATAAAGAGAGGTGATATATAATTGAATGGCAAAAATGGCAGATGGAAAACAGCCATCTTCAGCCACAATAGATGAAACTGAACTTAACCAACAAGTTTTGTCTTTGCTTTTGATACACGGCTTGTTGTGTCTTATTAGTGTGCTGTAAGATAAAGTGTGACCCAAAACTTTTATCGAAAGTGAAACATGAGTGAAGGAGGATTTGTTTTTTCTCAAGTGTTTGTCTTCAGAAAAGTACAACTCTGGAATTTAATTGCATTTTTATGCAGATACTTGGTTGCAAGATATACCTCTTATATATTTAGAGCTGAAACAATTAGTCAAAGCAATTAGTTGACTGACAATGCCACAAAAAAATTCAGTGGTTTCAGCTTCTCAAATGTGAATATTCAGGATTCAGACTGCTGGTTGGAAAAAACAAGCAATTTTAAGACATCATCTTGAGAATTTTAGAACTATTTTCTGACATAACCATTAATCAATAAAATGATCAGCACATGAATTGATGCTGAACATAATATTTAGTTGTAGCTGAGATCAACTCAGTTTTAATTTTATCCTATAAAAATTAGGTTTTGCAGCCTGAAACTAAACTATCAGATCACAGGATGCACAATTATCTGTAGTCGCAAACGAGAAAGCAATATAAAATATTAGAATATAAATGATATAAGGAAGAGATGGTTAAATATCCTGAATGTCGGATTCGTGCATCGTCAGATTCATTAACAGACACAAAACAGCCTTTTGTAATAAAGAACTTCGAGGTTGAGATGACTCATTGCTCTCCTCTGCCGACTGCAATAACACAGAAAGTATGTCTTCCATGTCAATACACAGTAACAGTAGATACCCTGGGCACGGCCTTGTGCCTCCTTTGTGGCTTTCAGCAGGAAACATTTGATTCCAGGGTTCTTCCTGTAGAGTCTCGCTTCTGTTAAATCCTTGTGTCAAAACTTCAAGGTCTTTGTCTCACAAACAGCATTTTCACAAGGATAAAAGAAGGCACCTTCAATTCAGGGTCCTTTGACATACTTGAATTTTGAAATGCTATGATTCTCTCTCTCTCTCTCTTTGTCTCTGTCTCTCTCTCTCTCTCTGCAGTATCCATATTTACAGGCTCGCTGTGTGCATCTTGGGTTTTTACAATTGAATACAACCCATTAATTATTCACCCCTCCCCGCTCTATCACAGCCTCCTTAGTCCTCTTTATCTCTCCCCTCAGTCTCTTTCGTCGAATTCTCCACAGCAGATAGTGAGAGAATGGGAACCTCTCTCTGCAGCAAAGCTTGGCGTAAACCGAGCTAACTTTGCGTAAGGCAGTCCTTTAAGTGAAGCGTGGGACCTGATAATTGTTCCTTTCATCTGTCTTGTTAAGTCTTGGATCAAAGCAGATGAGACAGAGCATGAATGGGACATTGATTGCGAATCACAGCTAAGAGTTGGATGGGTTAGCAGCCTCCAAACACGGCCATCTGTGTTGGGAGATCAAGGCAAAACATTTTTTGTGGAAACTGTCTCTGTCTCTGTTTCATGTCCTTCTTTGACATCACAACAAAACCCTCACCAATTGCGTCCAACGATGCTAAAACAGCGCATCAGCAAACCCCTGTGCAAGTTTCCAGGTCTTGCGTGTGCCTCTGCAGTCATCTTACACAGCTGAATTAAAAATTTTTTGTTCCAGTAATTGTGCTTAAAAATTAATGCAGGTTTTGAGAGCCAGTCTACTGCTAGCATTCATCATGTTCTGACAGCTTCCCCTGAAGATTAAGCATTCACCCTCAATGCCAGAGGAAAATAGGGAGGAGCCCAAAATGAGAAACAGGGTCATTAACTTGAGGCTCCTCGGCGGAAATAGGTGTCTGATTGAGCAATTGGGACTTTCTGAGAAGAAAGCTTTGAAAAAAAAAGACTTTGATCCATAAAGGGATCATGTAAAAGATTTGTATGAGTATCTTTGTAAAATATGGGACAGCTGGATACTGGGTGATGTCGTGGTGAAGATTAATACTGGAGCCTAATTTTTCTTCTAGTGATACTGTACCTTGATCTTTTGGTTCTGGATGAGAAAAACAAAAGCTGCTCACTAAGCCCATCAGGTGCTGTCTGTGTCGTAATATAAGGTGCATTTGGAATAGATTTATTGCACAGCAGCTTATTAGTCTACCTTCAGACTGAAGTCAACCTATTTAGGAGATTAGCTGTTAAAGAATGAAATGATGACACTTGAAACAAGTACTTCCCTTTTCCCACTTTGGAGGAGTTGAGTATTCAAATTTATACAGGATTTCAGAATCCCTATTCCCAACCCTGCTCTCAAACATTTATCTTGTTCCTTCTTTTTCTAAATTGTGTGGAAACTTTGTAGTTTGAGTGCCTACAATTAAAGTGTTCCGAATGAGACAAGCCTTATTCAACAAGGTCAACATCATTTTTCCGATTTGTATGCTTCGCACATTCATTCGTATGTAAAAAAAACTACCTGTACAATAATGTTGTTAGGCGATATGAAAAAAATATGTTTTGCATTTTCTGAAGTTTCTCATTTTGTAGAACTGAGTAGCTGCTGCTACACCTCACTCTTGGTGCGGAAGAAGACTGGGTCCTATTTACTAAACCAGTTTCCAAGACATGATCCCTCACTGACTTCCCACTTGGGATCACGGATGATTGCGTCCAATTGAGGCAAGCCAGAAACACCTCCTCCAGGAAGTGAACCAGGGCCTCAAAAGTGTTCTGCATGACTAACCGGTAACTGTACCTTCTACCTGATGTGGTTTACATGAACCCATCAGCACCCACTGTGCGCCTTTATGGAGGATCAAAAGATATATCTGGGCCCATTATCTGCCTGTTATAGTACATGTGTGAAATATTTCCAGCACGAAAATGTACTTCTCCCGTACTTTCGAGTGTGTAGGTTAGGTGAGCACGAAAGCTCTTTTTTAGCTGCACCCTGCTGCATCCTCTCAGAGCTGCAAACAGTCACAGCTGGAGGCTGCACAGTACACTCAGTTTTATCTGCTGGTCACTGAGCAGCCCCTCTGGAGCTGCTGCCTTTGACTTACGGCTCTTACAGCGTCTGAAAGTAAAAGCCTGGAAAACAGCTTAACGCAGAAGTTTGCACACAACTTTTGGGACACACCTAAAATGATTGTTGCGAAACATTATATAATCTGTATGTAAGATGTCAAAATATCTACAAATACAAGCCCTCTGGTGCCTCAGTGTAAAACAGCCATTACAGTGACTTTTAGTGTTTTAGTCAAATGTTTCCAAGCATGCGCTGGGCAGCCTGCCAGTCCTCTATTGACAAATACATTCAGACTGAAATTCAAACCTCTAGGCAGTTTTGAGTTTCCAGTTCACGTAACCTGCATGTCTTTGCAAACTTCACAAACAAGGGTAGAATAATTAACAACACCACCAGTGTATTAGTGGAAATTAAAGATATCCTGATGAGTTTTGATCATTAGCAGCACTATGGAGCAATGTGGGCCAGTCCTGGTTTTGTTTTTATCTTGTGCTGTGCTTGTACGCGAGGACGCATATGTGGACAAAGCAGGTTATGCAAACTACTGCAAATTAGCATACAGGCTATATGATGTTTATTACACAGACTGATACAAAACGCAAAACATACATGTGCGAATGGAGAAAAGACTGATGTAAACGTGGATGCAAACAATGCAGGCTTGAAAATATTCAAAACATTAGCTTTGCAAATGTTTCACGAGGAAGGAAATGAATTCGCACATTTGTTCGGCCTCAAGAAAACAATGCATTGTGATGCATTTGATTGGAAACACACCCCAGGGTGCCTTTCAAATATGGCCGGTTATATACGGGATACATATATGTAATGTAGAAGAGAAATGAGTTCATATTTAGAATAAATTTACAGTGTTTGAACAGCTCGCACAGCAGGCAAACAACTGTGGCTACACTCTCCTTTCTTATATACTGTACTGTATATGCACTGCATGTCTTGTTGCTAATAAAGGTCCTGTCAAGACCTGTTTATGTTTGCCAGGGGGCTGCTTTGCTGTGCCAGTTCATAATTGTACAGGTCTCCCTTGTCAGATCTCCAAAGCTCCCTGGGCTCGACACGAGGCATCACAGCGAGAGAACAAGGGTCACAACCAGTAGACATATCATTAATCACAGAATCTGGGGGTTTTAGCCTGGGATTATCCATCCCTCGGGGGGGAGGCGAGTCAGTTATGGAGTCCCCTGTAGGTGCTGCAGCTAGAGGGAAATGTCAGTCTGGTGGTTCCTGATAGACTCTGCCCTGGTTGAGGCAATCTGCAGAGAGGATGAAAGGGCTGGAACATTGATTTCAGTTCAAGAAGCAGGTGGGAGGAAAAGGGAATAGGAGCAAGTGAGAAAAGCCTTCAAACTAGCAGTCTATCCCCAGCTGAGGGGAATGTAGTCAGATAAAGTGTGGCAATGCCCATGTGGGTGCAGAAAAAAACCTCAAATGATTAAGGCCACTTTCCCGTCTCTTATGATCACTTCTACCCCTGCTCTCATCCATTCACCTCATATATTAAAGTCATTGGAAGCAGCAGTAAAACACATAATTGCTCCAGTAAACCCTCTTCAGTGTTGAACTATTTCTGCGAAAATTAATCTTTTAGCCACATGTACTACAGCATAATGACGGTATGTTTAAAGATGTAAGCTCACTCCAAGAACGTGCGCCTCCATTTTCATATGGATAATTCCAAGGGAAACAAAAACAGGCGCTATGATAAGGATTATACACATACGCATATTCAGAGAGAGTTAAGGATTAAATTCAGAGCTACTTTCATTAACACCCTGTTGTTGTTTTTTCAATGCACTCTTCTCAAGGTGCTGGTTTTCCACCCAAATTTCCAAGCTCACCTTAATCACAGCAAGGTTCAAATGGAAATAATGCACCATAATAAAAGGTGTGAGGGTGCAGTGGAAAATATGGGTAAATACTGTGTGATGCCCACCAAAGCATTACATTTAAATGGCTCTATTATCTATTATCACCCTGTGCCCTGTCTGGGGGATTCCAGGTGGGTTCGATGAGTGTCAGGGACAAGAAGAACAGGTGCCCACGTTTTTGACCGCACCTCCTAAAGAGAGGGGGGGGTCAACTGCCCCCAAGGCTGTTGTCTTAACCTGCGTGATTAATGGCGCATTAACGAGATGGCAGGTCTTTGAGCACATCACGGCTCTCACATTGCCTCTGAATTATTAATGCCGGCACAAAGAGCCTGTTTAATGAGCCAGAACTCTCACAGTGGATGTTGATTAGGCATGCGATGGGTGTAAAGGCTCACCCTCTGAATGTATCTACATTTCATGGGATGAGATTTTTTTTTTTTTTTTTTTTTTGAAATGTGTACATTCTCAGCTTTATTAACCACAGTCTGAGACACAGAAAAACCAGATGAGAGAGACAAAGGATGACATGTGATGAAGGTCCTGGGTCAGATTAGCCCACTAAGGTAACAGGATGCCCCATTAACTGTATTATTTCTTGAGTTACATAAATGAAAGGTGCAACTCATAATGCATGCTCATGCTGTTTCCCCCTGTATCAAGTCTTTATGCTAAGCTAAGCCTGCATCTCCTGCCTTCATATTTAACAAACAGACATGAAAGTGGTATCGATCCTCTCCTCTAACTCACCACAAGAAAGCGAATAAGCTTATTTCCCAAAATGTCCATCTCCTGCTCGAACACAAAAGAAAATAAAATGCAGCTGTTGTCATCGCTTTCTGTTTATACTTGGTCTGCTGTGTGAATTCTATGGATTCACCTCTCATTAAAGTGGCATTTAATTTATTCTTTGACATTCATTATACTCCCTTTCTGTGGGGAAAGCAATATAATGAGAGAGAACAGGTCAAATGAATGGTGTCACCTGTTTTTGCCACCAGCTTGTTGACTGAATATGAGCGAGTCCATTAGACCAAAGGAGAACTGAAATTATCAGTAGGCGTCGACCATCACCAGTGTTAATTTTTTGATCATTTCTGTCTGGAAACAAGCTTGAACCCGGTGCATGGTGACAGAGAAAATGAGTTTTCCATCAAATTAATTTCTGTTCGTTTTCCCGCATGTCATCTGCTGAAAAAAGCTGACAGCTTGGATATTCCTTACTAAAAAAAAGACTCATGGGAAGTTAAGTTTACCACCAATGGAAATGTGCACTAGATAGATATTCATGATATGTTACAAGCCTAATGGAGAATACCTGTGTCATGTGTATGTGCATTGCTCCTGCATTTATAGCTTTCCCTCACACTTTGTAATTTCCGAATCTGCAGCAGTGCATTTTCCACTGATTAAAACAAGATAGACATTTTTCATCTGCCTTCACAGAGTCTTTATATGATGATGCATCTGTGGTCGTATACACGGCCTACAGCAAAGCGGTTGGTTTATCACAGTTTTCCAAAAGCGCAGAACAATTGAAACAACTGGGTTATCTTTGCTCCTTTTTTCGGTTGGTAAAACATTATCACAGCAAGGCCAAATAATGTCCGCTGTCACATTATCTCTGTGGCTCTGACAGGAAAGGCGTAGGAGGGAGAACCACAGGCATGGTAATCACTGTCATTGACCAGCATATCAATTTAAGAGGGCAGGATTCAGGTCCCCACTTGTCTTTCACATATACTTGTTAATTCACATGACTGCACTGTGCTATTATTCCTTGTTTAATTACACAAATTCACATGCACAACCAGAATCCTCTTCCAGGTTTGAATTGTAATTTCTGCAATTCAAAATCTCTAGACTCCTCGCAAATTATTCCCTCCCCTCTTCAGCGATTTGGATTTCATGCTGTCGTGCATTAGCATATATATATTTTTTTTTGGCATGCAACATAATTTAGCAGCATCTGTGCAGCGATGCAGCAGCTTTGAGTGCAGAACAATAACCAGTTTCTAGGGGGAATGTTCCAGTACAATTCAACAAATGAATTCACAGAGCAACAATTGCTTTGACCGTCTGTTATTATCCTTTCAAACAGCAGCAATGTTGCGACAAAGGTAGCAATTAAGAAACATTCTCCTTAAAGACTAGGCTACATTTCTGAACAGCTCTAATTACAGCAGAGAATAAACCTGTTCTATCCGCGGTGCTCCCATTAAAGGTCCGTGATGTTGTAACTGCTGTGAGGGCAAGAAAGGTTTCCACATTACAGTAATCACCTTAATTTCCTTACATAATCAGCATAATCTGAGCTCGCTTTAGCTTTTGTTCAACAAGGTTGAAGAAGCAATTCTTCGTCATTGACATGGCAAAAATGCTAAACTACAGTAAAGCTGCTTGATGAATACGGAATCAGATGATTTAAAAATGTAAATTGACGGACAACAACCTACGGTGCATCTGTGTGTTCTCAGTTCTCTTAAGATGTCACTCCCTGCATTGTTCTCTGGCACTTTATTAATGGTCTGCTGATGGTGCTGAAAGTCTGAGGCAAGACAGGCACATTGACAAAAGACAAAACGCTCCAAGCATCCTTGTTCATCTCTTTGAAGTGAGCTTGCTTAGTAATTCTCGGCTCTTAATGGTTTCTCGTGTCCTTAAGCATATGGGCCGCAGTTATTTTTTCCTCTTTTGTCACTTTCCACTGGACACTGGAATCTCACCAATCAGTCTCAGTGACTGCAGCAGATGGATCAACCATCCTGTAGCAGACACAAACACACACACACAGTAAATGCTTGCCCAGTCAACCAGCACACCTGGTAGAGATGCAGCTTTAGAAAACCGTGTGTGTGTGTGTCAGTATGTGCAAATGCAAATGCAATCTCTCCTTGTCAGACTTCAATATGTATCCAGGCACAAAGTCCACGATCAAATGCAAAAACAATACAGATACATTTGTAACGATCCACATTGTTCCTGTCCCAATGAATTATGGGCGCAACTTCCAGTTATTCTTCCACTGAAGCTGCGTCTGCAAAAGTAAGCGATGTGTTACCGGTGAGATTTTCGGAAAATAATGAACACAGCCTGTCGCACCTTAAAATGGATAATGTGATCTTACCTCCGCCTTCTACTACCAAGGGGCGGGAGGACGACCTGGACAAGTGGCCTCAGATAACTGTAACAAATGAAGTTGGCTTTGTGTTGGCTAGAACGTTATGGCATTGAGGGACAAGTTGTGCTGTTATAATGTTTATGCTGTGAGTGCTGTGTGTTTTGCAACTTCAGTGAAAGGAATAACCTAAGGTCATACCCCTAATTTATGCAAAGTGTCATGGAGCTATAGGAATAATGCAGATGTACTGCTATTGTTTTTGTATTGTAATACAATTCGATCCAGCCACGATTTGGATTGAAGTGAATAAATCATTTCCAAATCCACATTTTAAATAGATAACAATAATAGAAAATTCTTGTACGACCTGCCTCCTTAAATCAAGAAGGAGGTTTGTGGTGGAGCTGGTGGTGGCAGAATTTAACATTCAGTGGTCAGTTCCACAAAATCGTTTCTGCTTGCTGATTGCACACAGATCACAAATAGCATCACTGTCACGTTTCACACACCATCGTCATTCCCGAATTGCAGGTAAATATTTTGATAGTAGATCGATATTTTGATTGCTATTGCAATGTAAATATGTCAGGCATTTCTGTCAGTGTGGGAATGTCTGTGAGAGATAGAGAGAAGATCATTTTTTAACCCACCATGTAAATACTCTTTGGGGAATTTCATGTATAATATGGGTCAAATTTATTATTCTGTTTCATGGAGTTGAATTCACCACTTGTATTAGTTGTCCAGTATATATACATCTTACTGAATAGATCACATGACTAATACTACTGGGTTAAAGCTTCACTATAATGAGATGCCTTCATGGTACAATACAGCATTTTGGATCAAAGTTTCTAACAAATAGCATATCGTATATCCCATTTTCAGGGTTCTCATATTGACTGAAACATACAACAGCAAAATCTTTAATTTACGTGTGGAAATGTGTTTGTGCTTGGGTGTTTAAATATGTGCCTCTGCTCCTGAAGCAACCTTGTTTTGGCAGCAGTTGCTTGACATGCAGACAGTTCGTCAGAATGAACCTTGGTTATTTAATCAACACCGGTGGTGATTCTATAAAGACTATCAAGTTTTCACATCAAGACAGAAACACCGGTGTAACATCAGGAACCGACTTATCTGGATTGAATACAACAAAAGTGGTGAATAAATATTGGTAAGCTATCCATATGGGAACCGCATCTTGCCCGTGCTTCTATTTCCAAAAATTACACAATTTCCACGCTTGTATAATGCCCAAAGGGTTTGGAAATGTGATTTAAACCATGGAACATACATTCAGCATCTGCTCCCTCTCCACAGAGACCTCAAACCCTCTCTGAAACTTGAATGTTTCATCAGATCCTATCTGTCTTAGCATGCGCTGGAAGAAACCCCGTGCACACAGGGAAACTGCAGAGGACAGACGCTCCCTTAAAATGCAGCGGAAGCAGCAGGAGCCCAGCATGGCATGCTAGAACACGGAGAACATTATTGACATGGATTTCTGATTATTAGCATATTGACATTTGACAGTAGACGTGAGAAGAGCTGAGAGCTAATGTGCTCGCGGTGACATTTCCCTGCGGACCTGTCAGATGAACTCTCGTAACCCCGGCAGCTTTTTTTCATCTGTAAGAGAGCTGATGGAGTGAGGGTCAGGTCGCTCCTTCCTTATCTGTCACAGAGACACAAGAGGATGGAAATTGGCAAACAAGAAAAAATATTCTCTGGATGTTCCTGGCTCTACTGTGCTGTATTGCGCGACGACTTCCAAATGACTTATGTTAGAGGCAGAGACAAATGCTGCTTTCTATGCACATAAACTGTCTCAGCAACCAGAAAAAAACATCATTTGATCAAGTTACTCTTTCAAGAACTTCTCTGTTCTTGTCAAAGTGAAAACACAGAGTGTAATTTTTTTTTTCTAGCTTTTACAAGTTTCAGTGAGGCTAGAAGCTTTGACCCAGAAAATGAAATATCCACACCCCCGTGAAAGCACTGTCTTTGGGTGACATCACAGTTTCCAACAGGGGTGTCAAATCATGTGCTCTGGAAGGCCGAGTGTGTGCCGGTTTCATTTTAACCATTGCTGCACCAGAGGCTGTATTCACAAAGCTTTCAAGGGCCAGTGGTGAAATCGTAAACAGAAGCCGCATTAAAATAAGATTAAGTCCTTCTAAATATGAAGGTTTTATGAAGTAGTATGGTTAAGATTGAGAAGGAGGACTTTTATTGATCTGTGGATCTTCTTGAAGAGAGGTGCTACAAGTGCTGCAACCCCCGAGAGTAACATAGAGCTATAAAAGACCTGCAGATTAGATTGTACATAGGTGATATTTGTGGTTGATCTTCACACCATTAGGGACGAGTTTATATTTCTCACTCAATAAATTGACGCTATTACACCATTAACACTTCAATTAATTTCATTACCATGGGATGTGCGCACCTTGTGAGCCACCGAAGCAGCATTAATGGATATGTGAGACCGCTCTCGTGTTGATGAGACGTCATCAGACGCTGAACAACAATGAGCATATTTATGTCGGCTTGCCGCCATACTGAAAATGAGAACTCATACAAGTTGTCAAAGCTGTGACTAATTTCCACCTCCTCTGAACATGAACTGATAAAAGTGTACTGCCACATTTATCACATCCACACAAATAAAGTATTGTCTTGTGTGCACTGCAAAGCTATTAGAAAAACAGACTATTTCAGCTTGACAGTAAATTGTTATGCATCAGTGCATATGCAAAAAAAACATTCTTGATTATCTTAGCGTTTAGAAGAAAATATCATAAGGTCAAACAAACTTCAACTTCTAGTTTATATGCCTGGATTTTAACTTTGTTTATAGAAATAGTTCTATAAAATGTGGGATTTGATGTCATGGTGCAATGTGTGTTTGTATCCTATTGACCCCATTTACACTCAACATTTCATGTGTCTTGTATCCAGATAAAATGCAGAGGCTTTTTAATACACTTTCACCACATACTGGACTGTATATTCATCTCTGCAAACCAGATCACAAATCTGATTGAAATCCATCTTAGTTTTTCAGGGCTACATGCATATCAGGGTCAGCCCTACTTCAGTCCAGATGTTTGGTAACTGCCAAAGACGCCCAAAGAAGAATAACTTGTGCAATTAAGCAGTTCACATGGTTACAGCAATAACAGTTAGACTAGCTCACCCCCATAAACTGAAACACATGGATGAATCATGTTTATGGACTACAAGCGAGACAAAAGTTTTGTCGTCTCCGGTGCTCTGAGTCACGCCGCTCCCTCGCTCACGCACATCATTCACCGCTCGAAGTGATCAGATAAATGCCTCAACAGCTTGGTGCACTTTCACCGGAGCATTTCCTGTCGCTTTAATGAGTCAGAGAGCGGCGAAGGCTAATTTCTGTTTAATTTCAGAGTCACTCCAGCAGTCATTATCGCAGGAGACAGACCCCGTGAGTGGCTATTTCCACAGATCGCTTGCTGACACAGTTAAACTTGGAAGGAGTAAACATTACGTATCCATCTTCGGCAGATTTAGACCTTCTCGTATGCATTTACACTTAGCTTTTTTTTTTTTTTTTTTTAAATCTGATGGCTACCTCATCAACCCAAAACACATGAAGTGAAGTGCCAATGGGGCCTTTGATGAGAAGCGTCTGTTATTGTTCATCATAATTTAGTGCCTCCCCCACACACCTGAGGATGATTGCTTATTCTCTGTAAAAGGAGGAGGATCCTCTGGTCTCCTGATGAAGGCTTGTTTGCCATAACACATCAGCATAATGGCTGGAACATGCATCTCGAAACAAACATGGCTCTGTTGGAGATGCTCTTGTTGTTTCTTTTATGCTTCTCCAGATTTTCAGCTGAACGTTTTTGTTTTTTTTTTCCTTTTCCGTTTCGAACCCGCCTACCGACACGATCGTCTAATTAGGTTTTCTTGCCGCTCAGGTCTGCATGGCACAGTGATGAGATTTGGGAGGGACCCACAAAGGTGTTTAGAGGCATCTAAACAGAGAACCACACTTCCAGCTGAGGAAATAAAATAGTCAGCTGAGGTTTGTGTGTGTTTTTCGGAGTGCAGTCGTCCCGTTTCTGATGTTAGAGACAAACCTCACCGAGATAAGAAGTTCTTTTCATTGCTAAGAGTCACTCGCAGAACTTTCCTAAATCACCTCTAAGCTGGAACCGCTTGCTGTACATTTTTATGCTAAAGAGCTCTCTGAGAGAATTTTCTGAACATTTGCGAACACACGCCCAAATGATTTGACTAATTACCTGCCTCTCTCTCTTCCCCTCTTCATCCTCTGAGTGAAATCAGCAGGTGTAATCTTCAAACTCCCTGCCCTTTGTGGCACATGATTTGACACGCCTGGATTATACTCTTTGTTATGCTGTTTCTACTTGCAGGAATGTTCATGTGCTCAAATACCAAACTGTTCAAAGTAGTGGAAAGAGGATCCCCGGGGGAAGCGCGTTGGAAGAGTCGGTAACACCACTGCTTTGCATTTCGAACGTCACGCTATGCATTCTCACGGCATGGCGTGCCTCAAAGTGTGCGCTACTGAGAAGCTCTGTTGCTTTAATATTTGATATTTCCTATGGGGTCCACTGTGTGACGATCAAAGATGGAGACAACCTTGAAATGCCTCCCTCAATTTACACATGGAGGGTATCAATGAGAGAAAGTAGGCTAAAATGGAGGGGGGGGGCAGAAAAATACGGAGATTGAAAGAGGGGAGGTGCAGGAAGTCGGGGGGAAGAGAGTGAGTTGCGTCTAAGTAGTGGGAGGATTCGCAACCTCAGACCCCATACTGACAACTAATTAAAGCTGTTAGGCCTTTATTTATCACATTTGAGTTGTAATATAAGAGGCCAGGCAGCATGTTGTGTTTTTGCTTTGGACCCAATTTAAAAGGCTCGTCTGTCGTCCTTCCTTATTAAAAGAAAAACACACTTCCCAGACACGCTTTACATCCTGACGCCATTAACTCAAGGGTCCAATTTGGAGTTTCTTTTATCTTTTTAAATGAGGGTTAATTCGCTCATATTGGCACAATTTCCGCCATGGTGTTTTCACCCTGTGTTACTCCGTCATGGCTCAGAATAGAGTCTCATGTGGAAGCGCAAAGTGCAAAAACTGGAGTCCTTCATGCAGTAAGAGAACTGTGAAAGCTTTGAACACAGTTGAGTCCATCACCTCAATTTCTGATACTCTTAGTAAAAGATTTAAGATATAATTTATTTGCCTTGATATGAGCAAGGTCCTTTGACCGATCTTGTTTTCGCCAACAAGTAATTTTCGAATGACTCGCACGAAGACCCAGTGGCGTCTTTAAAATCGCTTTCAAGATATGGGGTGCGTAACAACACACTTATCTGTTAATGTCATGGCTTTTTGTCGCTCAGTCAGGGGCGTCTTTTACGGAAATGTTCGTTATGGCTTTATTCCAACATGACAGGAGAGTAATGGAAAGGACACACGATAGGGGAGAACAGCGGGGAGGAGAAAAGTATGATGATATGAAGTAAAAAGAGTGTTCAGTTCTCCCACAGATTGCATCACTGATGGATTTTAAATCTTATTTTGCCTTTGAAGCCTTAATTAACACTCACCCACCTCACACAATGGATCCTCTAATATGTCACCAATTTCATCATTTATTAGAGACACTACTTCAAGACTGTTTCTCCACAAGCATAGACTGGCAAGCCTTCATGTTTGCTCCTGTGCCGTGTGCATCATTTATTCATCCATGCAGTTGGCATGAACAAAAATTGAAAACGTAAGGAGGCAGACAGCTCGTCTGATTATTACTGAAGTTGCATGAGGTTTTTCCATAACCTCTTTTGCTCCAGTCACACATGAGGGGAAAAATTATTTCTTTAGTCTGATCTGACATGAGAAGAATCTAACTAGCTACATAAAATCGGCTTATTCATGGTGTTGCGTAGCTTATTAAACCGATTTTATTTTCTTTGATCATATGAGATGATACTTGAGTGAGAAACGTGTAGTGGAGATCTTCAGGTGAACAAGACATGCTTTTAATTTCTCTCTGTGCATTTAGCCTTGTGCTGCATGCAGCCTTTACATTAATCTGAAGACGTTCAGTTCAGGCTTGTGCAGTGTTGGAAGTGTTATGTTAATGTTACTAGTAAGAGTGCCATTGTGATTTTTTATTTTTAAGTGAAAGTAGCTCAGGTGCTTATGTGACGCAACACAGTATTGAAACAAAGATAAGAGCTATGCAATTTGGCACAATGCAATTTACAGATTAAAGGAGAGCTGGAGCGGTGCATTCGGTTTGCAGCGAGAATATTTATTTAAAATGTTTACTGCTGCAGTGGAGTACAAAAAAGAAAGGTGAAAGTTACCAAAAAAAAAGAAGAGATTTTAGTCAATAACATTAATAAAAAGCTAAAACAATTTAAAAGTTAAAAAGATTTCAAACTATAGTATAAAATGAAACACACTAGGACTATCAGCAGCCCTGAATGGATAACACCCTGTGATCACTACTACAGGTCACACTACAGTTTACACACTACTGACCACCACCATTAGGCCTACTACACTGCATGCAAAGAGGGGATGTGCATCCCACACGTACTCCCCGCAGGTCTGCCCAAAACCTGTAAAGAAACAATAAAACTAGTGCATTTCAGTGGTAAAAAGGCATTCCTGCAACAAATTAGACAGTGCTGAACAAATTGTTGTCCAGCAGTATACACTGGGGACCACATGAACTTAAAGTCCAGTCAAACCCAGGTAAAGCAGGTCGAAGCCAGGCAAAGCAGCAGTCTGGCACAAAGTCTTGCTCGATATAAGGCCCTGATTAGAGGAGACACCAGGCGAGTTGACGGCTGACTGCTGTGGCTCTACAGGGGGGAGACAAAGGCTTAATCTCATCTTCAAAATGGGGCTACAGAGCATACCTCAATCAGGACACGGCTTCACTACAACTGCTCACACCAAACAGACCTCCCATGCATTGACCAGGATTCAGGAAACAGGGCACTCATTGCCCACACCTGGCCTTACATAGGACGGGAGCTGTCCTTGGTCCTAACTACAGAGAGTGATGTTTTCATCCCTACCTTTCTATTAAATTGCCATCATTGCCATTTTTAATGAGATGCATGTCAGGCAGGGCCTTTCGTCATCATTAAAACCAAATACTCTAGAATACAGAACATTGTGAATATGAGGTAACCGGTGAGGAGTCGGACAGACATTTTCCTTCAGAGCAGCCGTCTGAATGCCGCCATACCTCTGCAGAACTGTGTGCAGGGGGATGTTAAACCTTCTCCAGCTGGTGAAGGAGGTGGGTTTCAGCTTTGCACTCTGCACTCTGGAGCATCTCATAAAGGTTTCATGTGGTTGTGTTTGTGGAGATCGTGGAAGCTGGTTGACTTCATCCTGGTGTTCGTGAAGCCACTGCTGAATTTGTTTTTGCAGTGTTCATGGTGACAATATCATATTAGATTTTGGAAATATTATGAGAGAAGAGTGTGTCCAATATTAATCCCACTTGGTGTTGCAAAAAAAGCCTCAGTGTTGTGCTACAATGCTTAACAGTGAATCTGACTAAAGGGCTGCCCAGACCATCATAGATACAGCACCGTTTTTAACATTTGCCAACATTATCTACTTTGTGGGTTAAAATCATTGTAATTAGTGTTTTTCCCACTGTTAAATGAGCCAAATTTTGTTCTTCACACAACACATTACCCGTCCTGCAATTTCCCAATGGCTGTCGTTTCCTTTAACACCAAATTTGTGTGGCTCATAATGTGCAGTTTTTGTTTATACTATAACATCGAGATGCCATTTCAATTCTGTTATTGAGGTCACATTTTTATAGGCTTCATAAACTTTACTGTTGATTCATTCAGGTTTAACTGAAGGCAACTGCTCCTTTTTGGTGATACAGTTTTTACAGTGTATTATATCTGATCAGCTGAGACTGTTGCCCAAGCTGTAATATTTGTAATATCTATAATATAATCTCATATGATAGACAGTAGATAGATATTAGGGGGCACTCTTAAAAGCACCGCTCTGTTTCCCTGTCTGTAAAAGTCGCCCTTGTTTTATTCGCAAATGCAGACAGGAGAAAAATGGCAAGCTGTGCTGAACAGATAATCAAGACACCAAACAGGCAACGAGGAAGCAAAACAGTGGATAGAAATGTTAGCAAATAAATGAAACAATTATAATTCTTCAGTATAAAATTAAACTGCTCTCAAAACAATTAGATGTTAATTTGAATTTTCTCAAACTGGATATTTGGACAAAGTGGAAGCACTAAACTGAAATTTGGAATAAAACCCATTGGACCTTTCTGCAAGCTATTTTTCATGTTGCTTTCATAATTCGTTTTAAAATAGTGACTGCCAGACTTGTTTTTTTTTTTTTTTTTCAAACTTACACATGTATACTACGTAGCTGACATTGAAGTTAGTTATTTTACTACAAAGATTTTTCATCTCGTGTTTCATTTACTTTGTCCTTCACTTTCTACTACAGTTAAATGCAATAAAATGCTTTACTCCCAAGACACTGTTAATGCAGTTTAGAAATGTTTTCATTGATGATTGATGACTTGAACTGAATGAGTAATAGTTCTCTATTGTGAAATATACTTTATTATTTGACTTTTTGTAAGAACAAGTGACAAGTAGTTGAGATCCTGAGCTGAAACCTCCCCCCAAATGATTATTGTATCATATTGGAGCTGTGTTTGAAAAGACATATATTTGTGACAATGAAATAAGATTTAAAAAAAAAATCCTGAGAGGCGAGATGTGCTTATCTATGAAGTATTGATTTCTGCTCCCTGAGACTAACTAAATGTTGAAATGAGTGACAGCTAGAGTTTTTTCAAACTTCGTTCGAGCTTCCTTATTTCACAGTTACACAGTGAATAAATGAATGTATCAGCCTAGATATAAATGGAGCAAACAGATAACCGGAGAATAAGAGAGATATAAAGACAGAGAAAGAGAGAGGGAGGCAGGCACGGATAGATGAGCTTCTTGTGTTTCTTGACTTTTAACCAGCACGGCAAATAGCTACGTATGTCTCTGTGGCACTTCTGAAAAGCCAGACTCAATCCATTAAACTGGCAGTTGGATGAACTCTGTACAGCCCTCCGAGCTTCAAAGCAAAAGATATATCCTGATGCTCTCTCGAGGCGCTGATCCCACTCCTGGAGTGGAGAGCTGCTGCTTATCGAGCAAGACTTTAAGCAAGTTGAAAATGCTGGATGTCCCAAATACAGATAGAGAGACAAGCAACCCAGATTACAAAAAAGTTGGGACGCTGTGTAAAACATAAATCAAACAGGATGTAATCCTTTGCTAATCCTTTTTGACATATACTCAATTGAATACAGTACAAATATACTATATTTAATGTTTTACCTCGTCAACTTCATTGATTTTTGTAAATACATGCTTATTCTGAATTTGATGGCAGCAACATGTTTCAAATATATTGAGGTAGGAGCAACAAAAGACTGATAAAGTTGTGGACTGATCCAAAAACACCTGTTTGGATCATTCCACAGGTAAACAGGTTCATTGGTAACAGGTGATAGTATCATGATTGGAGATGAAAGGTTCATCCTGGAAAGACTCAGTCGTTCACAAGCAAGGATGGAGAGAGGTTCACCACTTTGTGAACACATGATTGTATAAAGGAGATTAATACATGGGCTCAGGAACACTTTGTGTCAGTGAACAGTTGGTTTGCAAATGATGGCATTCTGTTGCTATTTACGTTTTGCACAGCATCCCAACTTTGTTAGAATCAGGGTTGTATAGCCCCTCAGTGAGTAAATGCAGGGAATCACCAGACTAATGTAATTTGAATGTAAAACAATAAAGACTGAACAAAGCGTCACTCCACAGAAAAACTGCACAATCAATCCCACAGACAGGCAACCACTTTGCTGGTGTCAGACCTCTCAATGTTAATTTGGTGTGAGAACAGGAGAAAGCAACATAATGGTTTTGAAGTTTTTTTAAATGCAACATCAGGAGTCTGCCTAAAACCGAACATGACATGATACCCTGAAGAGCGCTCGTGGTTGAGGGTTTAACTGCGCTGCCATTTTTAATCACTGTAGACGGCCGGGTGGAGACGGGCGACAGACCAGCCTGGGCTCACATTGCCCTGTCACCGCTCCCAGCCGACCAATCAAGATGACAAGTGTCACTGTGGCATGCTGATATGTTTTCCAAAAAAAAAAAAAACCCAGCCTGACCGCCTACAGGAATATTGAACCTCTGTTATTCCTGCAGGCTTTTTACTGTAAAGGTCAGTCGAGACACAGAACTGACAAGCACTTCATGTCAACCCTTAAGTACCTCTTAGACCTGCGGTGTAGCTCTGTGTCCAAATAAAAGTCCTGCACACACACTTGCCTTTGTTGGGATGCTGTATTCACTCTTGATCATTCAATCTCATACAAAGCTTTTGGGATTTAGAGAGCAGGCATTTACACTCTCTGCCTCCTCCTTATAACCCTAGGTTCTCTTTCTTGGCACTTACTCAGAGAAGAGAGCAGGGTCCCTTGTGTCAGCACAACCCCTGGCGACAAGCCTCATTACATAACCGCTGGCGGAAGCTGAAATATGCAGCAAATCTACAATAGCAAAGAAGCAGATAAGGCTGCAATGAAAGATAGCCTTTGATATGTCAGGCATGATGCATAGTATTTAGAAATTACAACATTCAGTGAGATGGGGTTTGAAACCGCCACAGACGTGACATAGTTATATCATCTATGCCGTATCTCATCAGCTTTGATTTTTTTTTTTTCCCCCTGCTTTTTGACTCGCTTGGATGTTTCATTTAATGCTGAACATCAACCTGCGAATGAAAATTTGCCTTCTAGCTAAATTTGGCACATTCACATCACACTGATGTTCCCCTTTAAATGGGCAAGAAGACAGGAATAATTTAGGAAATTAAGTCATTGCTATTTTGCAAATCATTAGAGTCAAATGGTCCTAATTCAGTCCACAGATCCCCCCAAAATATGAATTAAAAATATTGAAATTCTTTCAGCCTGAAAATAAATAAACAGCAATTTGGGATAAATGAATAGAAAAAGCAAACCATTAATACTACTAGAGAACAATGCAACAAATTTTACATCATCCTTACTATGCTGATGCCAAAACGCCACCCTGATTTTTTATATTTGTCCATTAAATTAGAATATGAATTTAAGTTTTCATCTCACAGTTTGTATCCAACCCTTTAGGGTATAGAGTTGAAAAACACAGTGAAATTAAGAAGTGTTGGCAACAACTTTTAAACAATCTTAAAGACTGATCTGTCTTTAAACATTTATTCAACAGAACAGTTAAATGCCATTATAATTAAACTCTTTGTGTGGCCATGAAGAGTGGAAACGCTCCCAGCTAACTCAACATTTCATTGGCAGTAAAAAGGGGGAGGAAAGCAGTTCAGAGCATTTTCTCCAGTGATAATATGGAGCCTCGCTTTGCATTTCCACATTTCCACATGATGGAGGTCCGTCCAGTGAAGCACATCCTGCATCAACCTTTCTTTGAGTTGCGTACATGTACAGATTTCTTCCGCAAATAACAATTTCCGTTTGTTTTTGCGACCTACGTTTCCTTCCTACTGAGGGTGTGTGTTTCGTTTCAATGTGGGGAGGGAGACGCATGTTAAGGGGGAGGTCTGGCAATTTTAAGCATCAAACACTTCATTTTCTGCGTTCTGGTGAATTTATATGCACCAATTTGTGCCTTTTTTTTGCATTGTGGGTAATGTAGGTGCCAGCTTTTGACAAGGAAGAAGAATGTGTGGAATAAAAAGGGTGATATCTCTGGTTCCACTGCACTGATTTTGATCTTTTTTTTTTTTTACTGTCCATCTTGAGTCTGGCAGTGTTACAGCGTGAGAGTGCAATGCTACATCGATGGAGTATTCTTTTAAGTAATGTCGTCGATATGCTGATTCTTATGCAAGACACGTGACATACAACAACATCGGTCCAGATACAGCACGAAGACTTTAGGTTGTGATTTGAACAATTAACACCCTTTTCATTTGAGAGCAAGATGAAAATATCAGTTCCTTGTTTGTTAATTAGCACAGTTTCCTCAGAGGAGAAGGGCTATTAAATCAAGTTAATTATCAGCCAGTTCCCCATGAAGGAGAAGAATGACAAAAGAATGAGGCGGCCTGGCCGAGTAACCTTGGGAATGGATGAAGCTACAGTCAAAGTGTGGATCAACAGGTGGGTAAACTGTTTTGGCAGAACCATGAGCCCAAGAATCAGTCGACAGACACGCAGAGACAATGTTTTTTGTTTGTTTGTTTGTTTCTCTAGTGTCATGTCTGTATGTTAGACCTGAGCTCATCATCCTATCTGCATAATTGAAAGCACTATTGTAGCTTGTAGTAAATGAAGTCTTATGAGGAAAGGTCAGGCAAAAATAGTAAACCACTTCTCTTTTCAGAAAAATGATTCTTGTCCACAAAGAACCCATTTCAAATGCACTTTTTATAGTGCACCCTGTCATAATGGGACTAATTCAAATACCATATACCGGTGACTGTAAAGTACGGAAATGAACCGAAGAAAGAGTTTTTATCATAGTAATGTGACAGGACAAGAGAGTGAAACAGGAAACAGATAAGAAAAACAAAACCGTGAGAATTTTCATTCAGGTGGATCATGACCTTTAAAATGAGTTGAAGGATTTTGCATGAAAACATCCTCAGATATTTCGAACTCTTCAGTTCCATTATGACTGTAATTTATTTCCTGACAGTGTTGGCGTGTTATGCATACAGTCCTCCCGGGCCTCGCTCTGCTGCTGATATCTTTCAAAGAACACTAAGTGTTATTACCCCTGCAGATGAGACAAAAAAATAATGACCCAAATCTGTGCAAGTCCTTTGATAGTAACGAACAAAGCAAGGAAAGGAAAAGAGAGGAAGAGGGAACGCTGCAATCCTTTCCTTTCTCTCAAGAACTCACAGAGGAAGTGTCAATCTGTCAAAGGCTGGACATAATCTTCCACACTGAGACGCATGGGCCGATCATGGTGCCCTGTCACCGGTAGTCCTTGTCGTTGATTAAGGCTTTTCATCCTCCATTGGGCTTAGCTGTGGGCCGCCCGCACTTTGTCTTGTGACATGCGTAATTTCCTCTTCACAGTCTCCCCATCTTGATAGTGAGCTAATAGAAACTCTCCCCAGATCCGCTCCTAATGAAGACAGATCCTCTGATGGCCAAGCAGTCTCATTTATATTACCAGTCTATCAACTTGTTTTAAGTAGATTAGGCATGTTCCATGTGACAAGCAAGGAGGGGGGACACAAGCGTGTAAAAATAATTTACAATGGGATTTTACAAAGAATTATTTTCATTTAAGCCATATCATGGCACCGCACAAAGTTCGCCTGATCTCTAGAAAATAAGGAGACGAGAGGACTGAGCGTAGAGTGTAGGTGGCTATTAGACATAATATAGAGAAAATCCTGCATGAGTTACCTCTAAGCTTGCCACGTCGGCCTTTGAGGTTGTATGTTTTCATTACCCTCAACCAGACTGACATTAGCCTCTAATGATACTGCGCATCCCACTCAATAAGCTCAAGGGAACAGACAACTCTCTCTGGCAGAGCCTCTGTTGATGAGGTTTGCTAACCAATATTATCATTAATAATTCAGCGCAACCCTTTACAATGTAAATATTTGGATGTAATAATTGCAGTATGTCTTCGCTGGTATTTTTTAAATATTTGTTGTTGTTGTGACGGTATTATGTTGCCTCATGCAGACCGGTCGTGTGCTGCTATGTTAGATACTGGAACACATGTTGTTAATATTGCCTGTAGTCATTTGTTTCCCAAATATTAAAGTGATCGTGACTAGACGACATTCAAATGCTTGAAGAGTAGAGTTATAGTTAGTTTTATATATTTTACAAGATTTGCATTAAGACTGCAACTAACAGTCATTTGCATTATCAATTAATCTGCCTGACTTTCTTGATTTATCTTTTAATTGTCAAACAAATTGTGAAGCAAGTGCTCATCACAATTTGTCATGGCTCCAAGTGAATTTTCAAATTGTTTGATTTGCCAAACCCAACCCCAATTATATTCCATAAATACGGTGAAATGAAATAGTGAACAGCAGCAAATCCACTGAAACTAGAGAATATTTCAGATAAGATGTACAGCAGCAAAGAGGACAGCAGAATAGAAAGAAGCATCAGTGAAGCAGCAGTAAATAAATAGTAAATGAGTAACATAAGCAAGAGAAGTATAAAATGTATTAACAATTTAAACAAGGCTAAAAAGTAGTAACAAATGTACAAGAGAAATATAGAAAATGTGGGAACAATGAAGTATTGCATGGTGTGATGCCATGATTTGGTGTGTGGTCTACTGGGAGCAGTGCTGGTTGTACAGTCTGACAGCTGCAGGAAGGAAGGACCTGCGATATCGCTCCTTCACACACTTCGGGTGAAGCAGTCTCTCACTGAAGGAGCTCTCTAGTGCTGTTAAAGTGTCCTGCATGGGGTGTATATTTTTACTTTTGCTTGAAAAAACAATCCCAAAAACAATGATTTGATTATGAAAATAGTTCATTCATTTTGTGCTGATCAACCAAGAAGAAGACAACAGCCAACTTGGAATCATTTCGTGTCTCGTTTTTTATGTTGCAATTGCAAAATAATCCAAACCTCTAAAATGTAAATGACTATTGAAAAAATAATAAAACATAAGGCCGCTATCTGCTCTCAGAAGAGCTTTAATCCTCCCTGGGTGGCTGTCAAAGTGTGCTGAACTGTGTGCAATGGGATATTGGACTATTCTTAAGAAAGGAGAGCCTCCAGGTCTTTGCCATAAATGTTCAATGATCTATGATTGGGGAGGATATGGAAAGTGTTTGACTTCATTCAGGCGTTTGTGAGACACTCTTAGCTTGTTTAGCTGGGTGTACAGTTTCCATATGTTGGCCTTATTATCTTTGAATACTGGGAGGTTGTGATGTAAACAATATGCTGCAGAGCGGTCTTGTTGTCTCACAACCACAAGCAGCAGAACAAATGACTGTGATGACATGCCTTCCCATATCATTACTTACACACCACATATTTAACAACCAATAAGAGAGTGATCTCATTCTTCAACCTCTTTGAAATGTAAACCTATAGATTAAAGTTGTCACAAATAATCAGCTTCACACATTGTGGTTACTTTCTGTCCAATTTCAGAATGAAATACAACCCTGATTCCAAAAAAGTTGGGACACTGTATAAAACAGAACAGAACTGCAAACAAACAAATTGTGTTTACTGACCACAGTTTTATGATGTGTTCCTGAGCCCATGTATTAATCTCCTTTATACAATCATGTGTTTGACAAAGTGGTGAACCTCTCTCCATCCTTGCTTGTGAACGACTGAGTCTTTCCAGGATGAACCTTTCATACCCAATCATGATACTATCACCTGTTACCAATGAATCTGTTTACCTGTGGAATGATCCAAACAGGTGTTTTTGGATCAGTCCACAACTTTCACAGTCTTTTGTTGCTCCTGTCCCAACTTGTTTGAAACATGTTGCTGCCATCAAATTCAGAATGAGCATGCATTTACAAAACCATTGAAGCTGATGAGGTCAGACATTAAATATATTGTGTTTGTACTGTTTTCTCTTGAGTATATAAGGATTAGCAAATTATCACATACTGTTTTATTTATGTTTCACACTGCGTCCCAACTTTTTGTGGCATAATACAACAATATTTGGGTTTATTTTTATGCACCCAGTAATGGAATTACTTTGATCCTATGGTTTAGTAAAAGTATCAATACATACATTCTCCATTGCAAGTTAAAGTCCTGCATTCATCACTAAAAATATCAAATATAAAACTACTCCTTCTGCAGAAAAGCATTACATTACACATTACAACAAATTGTATTCAAGCACAGTACTTGAGTAACTCTACTTACTTTCCACCGCTGCATGTACTAAACCTCATCAAATAAGGCTGTTGCCATAGCATAGCACGCATATATGGAGATCATAGACTGTATGGAGATTCAGCCTCATTAAAACTTTTTATTAAATCCTATGTTGGGCTTTGCAAATGCTCAGTTTTTGGTTCCCCAAGTTGTCACACTAGAAGAAAGTAGCTGAAAAGTTGTAACTTATTTTGTACCTTGTGGGCAAATACAGTGGTCTAAATTCCAATAAACATCTAAGCTGTGCCATTACATGCAGCCCCACCACTCTGTTGGTGGAGATTATTCCAGAATTCAACCCTGTGGTCATTTATGTGAAAGTGCAACTTTAGATGAAGTGTGTTGTGTGTTGGACTTGGTGGATGCTAAACGCTGCAAACACATTAACATCAAAGAAAACTAAGCAATACGCATACATTAAATGTCAGCGCTTGATCTCCACTTATCATACTGCCTCAATTTGTAGAGAGGGAGGGCCACCATGCAAGGTGGAAAATTACACAGGAAGCAATCTTAAACTCCTTGGAAAAAAATCCATAAAATGGAAAATCATGATATGACTTCCTGATGAAGCTTCGGCAATGGCTCCCCTGCTCCTCATAATTGAAACAATGCTGCAGGATACCAGAAGTCAAGAAGGCACATAATGCATAACAGTGCGATGAATGTATGAGATTTAATAGATCGTGAAAATGGCAGTCTGATGACAGAGATGGAGCATTTCATTAGAGAGCCTGAATCGAGTCTGTACGGGTGGTTGCTGTTGCACTCTAATACACTGTGATGAAAGACTGGCTGTTAGTGCCCACACTGTACACCTGGAAGGATGGCCTTTTGTTCACACTAGGCACTTAATTAGAGGTTCTGAAAGCCAGTGCTATTTTGGATTCAGTTTTAAGTTGGTAAAATAACTGGACTTGTTAAGCTCCTCGTCTAAAAAGTCTCTAATGGAATCTTTTATCCTCTTGTATTTTATTAGTTTGGAGAGATGTGCAAATCATTAAAGTAGTCATTCATCCAAATGGCTAATTGTCACAGTTCAGGTACAGGGCAACTGGGACAGGACCCAAATTCAGACAGTGTGGAAGAGGAGATTGAATTAAAAACACATCACTAGAATCAGTGGTTGAAAAAAGGGATAATGATTGGCAACAAAAAGACAATCTGAACAGGGTAGCAGATCTGACACAGTAAATGCAGGAAGGCAGTTTACAGATCTTGCAGGTTTTAAAACACAGATCGCAATAAAACAGACTGGCCCAGGTCTGATGTCCCCCTAAGCCCTGTGCACTGATCCCTCACAGACTTTACCTGAAGAGTGTGAGTGCAGGATGGTGTGATGGCTCCGAACAGTGTGAACTGTGGATGGTAAATCTCATACTGTACAAACTGAAGTGTCTGTTTTTTTGCTCCCTGTTGATAAGTAAAACAATACAGTTGGGCCAAGTCAGCATATTTCAAGTCACTATCATGTCATCACAAGACCATCACGAGGCCATGGAAGCCGTGGAAGACACGAGTGTTAGTACCTCAAGTGATAGCATCAAATTCCCAGGGGTGTGTTTTTCATGACATACTGTACACATTAGCACACAGTTATCAATAAATATCAATATGGACTGAAATGACACATTTCTCTGTCAGCTATATCGTCCAGCCCCAGTGCAGTGTGTAGGGGCTACAACTGCATTTCATTGTGCAACCCTGTATTGTATAAAGAAATAAGGCTGAACCTTAAACAACTTCAAACATCCTAAATAGGTTTGACAAGAGATTCAAAATAGTTTCAAAACACACATTTGCCTACCAGGCAGCAACTGTCAATGGCCATCAATACACATTTCTCGTCTACACGTGTTTCTTATTAACTCATTTGATCCAGTGAGGTAACCTACTGTGAGAGATGTGTCACAAGCATTAAGCAGCTACTTTGGTCTTCAGCCATCTACAGAGACTTTTCTCTGAAAAGTGGCTCCACTGTGTGCCATGAAACTAACAATGTGCCTGCTGAAATATGGTGCAATGCATGAGATTGCATACAGGCTCAAAGAATTTCAGTCATTCATGCATTGATAAAGACAAAAAGAGAAAGGACCCCACGCATGTGGCACAAGCGAGTTGAATGTTGAACAACAGCAAGCTCTGTGTCATGTTTTTCTCCCAGCATTTCATAAGCCTAAACAGAAGCTTCCTATGTCTTCCTATGATGAGGGTTTTGCTTTACTGAAGCGGCGAGAAGTGAATGTTAGAGTTGCGCATCAAGAGAAGACAGATAATGCAGGGCGTAGCACAAAAGATCAGTTGGGAGTTTAGAGCAAAGTCGGCTGAATTTTGCTGGCTGCACCTTGAAGGATGGAAGGAAGCTGAAATGAAGGACAGTGAGGGAGACATGGAGGGCGACAGCAGGGAAGATTGTGTTTATTGAGACCACACTATGTATGGAGTGAGTACCAAACAGCATCTCACCTGAATACCACACTAAAATGTCCTAAATAACAAGACTGCAGCAGCTGAGGGTTTGAAAGTTACTAACCGATACCAATTCAAATATTTGTCTTTGAGCTGGCATTTTTAATAAAGCCGTTGCCATATCTTCTTGTTCTTAAAGCCTATAGTCTGCTGGTGGTACAAGTAGAGCTAGATCTAGTGGAGCGTCCCAATAGATCACATGCACTCCATGCCATGTACTAATATTCCCCTACATGGATAAGACATCCAGAGAAGAACAGCCTTAGGCATTCTAGCAGTGCCGCTGTGTTTGCGTGCCTGTGTGCGTGTTTGTGCTTCACACCACCAAGTTAGGAAGCAGCCGGGGTCCAGAATAATGTTTGTATTGACTGAGGAAAGTCTACAGAGCCCCCATTACAGCCGCGCTGTAAACAAAGACAGGACACAGTGTGTAAGTCAGACGGGGAGTCCGTGGTACGTATCTTGAATCATGAAACAAATATGGCTGACAACAGCTCATTGAAGATGCTGTTTATGTCCGTCTCTGTCCGCACTGCAAATCTGTAGGAAATGCCACCAGTGAATAGTGGATTCACCAAAGGAAACTTTGGACTAGTATTTTTTATAATGAATTGCATTATTTTTCTTTACATTTAACATTTAGCATGAATACATTTAGTTCTTTTCTTTCTACTGCAGTTTAGTAAAGACTGACACTTTTGGAAAACATTCATTTAAATGTATTCTGTGTTATAGAAAGAAATTATCGACCTGCCACCTACAAAATGATGCTTAGTGTTTATTTGCAACAGCAATATGTTGAGACATCCTGCCACTTGAATTGTGTTTTTTATCAACATAATAAGGAAACAACTTTAATGAAGGAATCTACAAAGTCACAAAATGTTAGTACTGAAGGTGTATGAAAAACATTCACTGTCAACATATTTCATCAGTTTTTCTAACAATATCTGCCTGCACAACCTAAAGAATGATTAATGTTTCTGTGGTTAAATTTGCAACTCAAAGTACCTGGTTAATGGAAAATTTTGGCTTTTTTGGAAATGTGTTTATTCACTTTTTTTGCACAGAGTGCCAGGCTTAGGATTGGGTGCTGGTGGGTGGGTGGATTTTGTTACCTTTGCACAGAGCCAGACCAGCTGTCTCCCCGTCTCCAGTCTTTATGCTGAGCTAAGTTAGGTGGCTGCTGGTGGTCGCTAAAAGTCAAAGTTATTCTTTGAGGTTAGGCAACAATTGTGGTCTTTATTAAATATTTTAAAAGTCAATATTAGAACAGATGCATTTGCTTCCCTCATCTCAATCAAGTAACAATATTTCTAAACCTTACCACATGTGGGATGGACACTAACTGAGGTCTCTGGTATCCACCCATTATCCACCCCAATTACCTCCCTACAACTTCTCCCAATTTAGTATATACACATAATTTCTAGCAGACAGGGTTGAAATGATTGGGTAATTTTGTTTCGCCGTCATTACACTTCTCACTACGGGTTGTGTATTTATATTTATAAGTGCTTTATTTACTCCCTCCTTCGGTGTATATGTAGCCTATATTTCAGGATAGTGGTTGTTGCTTGGCCGGGCTGCCTCAGTGTGTCTGCATGTTTGCAATATGAGTAACTGTTTGTAATTCCCTACTTACAGGTGTCAGACATGAAAGCTGGGAGTGGTAGACATGGTATTCCATTTTGCTGCCTCTGCATTAGTAATCAGGACTTGGTGTAAATACAGACATCTCATTACCGGTGAGCTGAAGTGTGGTACCGAGGAAGGGCAAGGGCAATGACAAGGATCCTCTGAGTAATGGGCTCGAACAGATCAGCACACCATTAAGTGGACCTGCGGTGCACAGTAGTAGCCCTACAGGCCCATTATAGAGCAAAACACAACCAAGTGAGACAACTAAAGCCTCTAATGGCAGTCTCCCTTTACAATTTAATGTTGTTAAACACAACTCGGTGGATGTGGTTGAGGAGTGCAGTATAACTGCAATGTTCACGATTGGCAAAGAGAGCAGGCAATGTTGAATAAAACACCATCCTGCATGTTTTTATTTTATTTGAGTATCTTTAAAATTAATGGTACTGGTGGTTACTGTGCCAGCCAATCAACAGTGAGTTACCTCCCGCAAAGTCAATAAGTTACTGCATTTTTCCTGAGAAACAATGACATTGTGCTTCCTCTTATTTGTACTATGTTTCCTCGCGTGCTTCGTTCATATTCGATTGTGGACTTGGGCAAAGCAAGGAGAGCATTGGACTGCAATTAATCATGTCCAGTGTCTGCCAACAATGATACCTATATTGGTCTTTGAACCACTGCGGTTTATAGGATGAATGCTTTTTGCATCCATCTTTCTTTAAGGCGCTGGCAGGCTAATGAGAAAATTGGATCTGAATGGTGGATCTATAAGTATTCACTGTAGAGAAGAACAGGAGCAAAATAAGATTACTGCCTTGGTTCACAATGTCAGAACAGGATTTGCTTTGCTTTCACAACCTGTCACGTCGTACTGTCACTGACCAAATTCTGAATATTTTTTTGCAAATGATGTATAACTTTGTGTTAAATACAGTTTCCTAAATCGCTGCAATAAACTCGCTCATCCAATCCAACTGCACATATAATTGAATTTTTCCATGTGGCCCTGTCTTCGGAGCCAGCCACTGTGGCACACAAATTGTAATCAAGGCCAGAGTAGTGCACAGAGAGTTGGGTGGCTGTTGAATACAGGATTTAGGAACTCGGCTGTGCCTTCCCACTGCTGCTGGCAAGAGATTTCTGCCAGGCACTGGTGTGCAGAACAAGAACTAATCTGGAGTGGTCTGTTGCAGCTAAAAGGAAGTGGCCCTGAAGTCATGCATTATGGGAAAAGTGGGATAATTTTCTCACTCATTTCGACAGTTTCCTGTTGTAGACATATAGAACGTTTATGCTGAATACCAGATCGTATTAACAGTTGCTTTTTTTGCCTAACACAACTCTCTGGATCCGATTCAATCTGAATTTTGAATCTGAATGGCTAATATTTTCATCACTGCAAAGCCACATTGTCAAATATATATGCATAATAATAATATATATATATATGTGAAATTGTCTGTTAAAACACACTGTGATTCACTGTGATGTTTGGTTTTTTTGACTTTTGCTTTAAAGTTTGATTGCACAAAGATTTTGTTTATAAGGCACTTCAAGGGATCTCATACATATTCATGAGTAGTGGGCAGACCTTAACATTGACAAAGAAAGTGGGAAAAGGCCTCAACTCACACATTGTGAATATCAATGAAAAATGCTGTGTGTGGCCCCCTTTATGACACACAAACCCTTGTATTTATTTTTTTAAGAACATAAAAATGCAAGGAATGTTCGAAACTAGAGTCTCCGAACTCTGTTAACTTATAGGTGCCTCGATCCAACCTGCTGCTAAGCATTCAAAATGACAAAAATACAATAAAAGACCTTTTAAAAATCACCATTTCTGATGACAGTCCCGAACACCACTATGGTCCAAGTACTTCTGTTATAAGTAAATGAAACTGAGAATACCATATCAATAATGTAAATAATATCAAGATGATATATATGACTCAGTTCGCTACTGCAACACATGAACCACTAAGTACAGCTGTGTAGGTAACTATAAAATCAAAGAAAAACAACCATAAAAAGTGTGAATGAATTAGAGGAGTTTTAACAACCCGGCACTGAAAAACAACAGAGCAGCATCGCCACATTCAACCCAATAGATTACCTAATGAAAAGTTTGTTTATTGCTGGCAGAGCATGAATAGCATGAATACAAGCGTGAAAAAGCACCTGAAGAAAAATGTTAACTACAGCAAGCAACACCAAACAATCACTGAGACAATCCAGGAAAAACAAAAAAGCTTCAGTCGTTTCAGCAAAAGTGACAGAGCCCTCCAGAGGCCCAGGTGATTATGACTCTTGCCTGTCGTGAGCAAAGGAGGAAGCAGTGTGACGTTATTATAGAGCAACAATGTCCACTCAGGGAGGAGGTCGGGGTGAATGGATGGGACAACAAAATGTCTGACTGTCAATTTTCTATTTCCTACCCACGGCCAGTTGCTTTTAACCTTTAACCCTAACTTTATCCAAGCGGTTATTATTGTAAAACAAACCTTGATTTTTTTCCCTAAACCTTTGGGTTATTTTTTTGAGAAATTGTATCCATAGCATCACCACAGTGTTGTCAGATCATAAAAGTGGCAAACAATGTCACACAAGTTTCCTATAAATGCACAGTCCAATAGGTCGGATCAGAATACATGTGTCATGGACAGATAACATCCATCCATCCATCCATCCATTATCTGTACATCTGTACGCCGCTTAATCCTCTGCAGGGTCGCAGGGGGCTGGAGCCTATCCCAGCCAACTTAGGGCGAAGGCAGGGGACACCCTGGACAGGTCACCAGTGACAGATAACATGTTTCGTCATTTCATTTCATCATCTAATTAGTAAAAACAATCATGATTTTGAGAGAAGCTTTGAGTGATTCAAACATATCGGGTGATTAAATACAATCATCCGTCTTCAAATATCTTGCCAACACACGGAGGAACAAGCTAACATTACAGCCCTGTGTCATACTTATAAAGCTGCTTATTCACTGTGCTATTTAAATATTTAGCGCTAGTTCTTTATCTCACTTACATGACTCTGAAGGTTCGACCAAAACATTACACTCTGTGAGTTATAACAGATGGATTAGTGATGTGGATCCATTATGGTCTTGACTCATTTGAATGAATTCTGCCTGTCATGAGAGACACATTATTCAAAATGTGCGCTGGAGCCGGTTTTGCTGAGGACAGCATGTGGCATAATAACCTTTGCTAAGAACTAAGATTAATCCAACACCTTGTCAAATGTGTCTCCGTTATGAGGAACTCTCTTGCTGGGATGGAAAGATTATTTGCCTCATTGTTTGTGTTGTAAATCTTTTAAATTAACCAGAGTGCTAGTGGATGTCATCTCTGATTAGAGTCAACAGGCCTCTAATGAAGATGTTCAACCTGTAGGCGTGTTGCAGCTCTCATGCACTCACTCTCCGAAAAGAGAGTTTACTTACGGCATGCTGGTTTTTATACAAGAGCATCTGGACTTTAAAACTTTATCCAAAAAAAAAAAAAAAACTTTCAAAGTCCAAAGCCTGCAATAAAGCTATTTTACCAAAAGACACATATGGCAGAAATGACTAAGCCTTCCAAAATGGAAAGCTTGTTAAAAGAATCACCGAGAAGAAGAATCAGCAGTTTGGAAAATAGGATTGAGTTGAGAGTGTGAGGAATGGATCTGCAGTTGTTTGGGAGATCGTCAGACTGTGGTCAGCAAGGCAAGGCCACACAGACGGCCCCCCCGATGAACAGATGGACAGCCAGGAGGAGAAAGCAGGGGAGGTGATCCAGAATGTGGACACTCCGTGATCAGGAAGCAGTGATAAGGAACCACAGAGGAATGGACACCTAAAACTCCTATGACACACTGAGACGACGACTATCTGCCCGTCTGTCTGTCTGTCTGTCTGCCTGCCTGTCTGTCTGTCTGTCTGTCTGTCTGTCTGTCTCCACTGCTGGATGCCCGTGAATCTCAGCTCTGATGTCTTCTCTCGCTTTCAGCTCGGTCTTAGAGCGAAAAAGGAAGAGAAGCTGACAGAGGAGAATAACTCATGCCGCCCTGTTCTTATAATGTCACACTAACTCACAGCAGCATGGAAAATGAATTACAAAAGATGGCAGAAATGACAGTAAACATATCCTGGATGATTTTATTGGTATAAGGGGAAGATTATCAGGTCTGGAACAGATTACAGTACAAGGAAACTCATTTGGATGTAAAGGTTAAAAGTAACAGGCTTTGTGCTGACAGTCAGTCTCTTACTCTGTTTATTGGAGCGGCTCCAAGCTTTGCATCTTAATGAGACACTTTTTGTCTCTGGGAGAAACTTGTTAATGAGAAGTACCAAATAATGTCTTGTGCCATTAGGAACTTATAGAATCCTGCCGGTACACTCTTAAATGTTCAGGCATCCCCTTCAAACAGGAGACATTTTCAGCTTGTTTTTTTTTTTTATCATGCAAGCATTTTTTGGGTCTGTCAACAATAAATTTTGCAGTAATTGCTTCTTGCCTTGAACTGGGCCTCTGGGGCAGCACTGCCTAAAAATACCACCTCCAATTGGCAGACCCTAACCTGAACTGTGGCCTGAACTCTAACCTCAAAAGCAGGAGCCAAACACAGCTCTTTAATTGGTGCATCTTGTTGGGGGTGGTGCACAGCTTCAGTTCAGAGCCACATAAAAAGGTCATCTCTGCAAATTTGTGCACATCGTGTCTTTCAGGAAATTTAGAGATGGTTCTGTCTGTTCCTCAAATGCAACAATAGAAGAGCACCTTGATGTACTGTTTAAAAGCAGCACAGCCAAGAAGTAATTGGAGGACAGATGACGCTAAGTGCAAAAGGAAAATTCAGGAAAATCAGGATAATGAAGTACAAATGTGCTCTGATGAAGGCCACCAAAACAGGAAAATAAGAGATGCCAAAAGAAGAGTTTGTCTCCAGTTTTGATCAGAGTGAGAGGACCGTAACTTTCTCCTGATTTTGGATTAGCAGCTAAAAAAAAAAAAAATGCAGTTTGACAAATATGATTTAAACAGCATTCAGGTTCTCTGAAACACTTGTAAACTTGTACATTTGTCCAACCAATAAGCTGGTTGTTTTCATTATTACTAATAAGAAATCTACCATCCACCTGACTTCATACCAGAATGGATTTGTCTACAGCTGCACATAATAAGCCACCGTGAAGGTTGAGAAAACTATTTTTTTTCTCTCCTGAATAATCACTAATGCTCACATACTGTGTCTGCTGATGGAGATCTACACTCCAGACAGTGTTATATTGCTCAAAGGGTTTTGACTGGGTGGAGAATTAGAACAGCACAGATTTGGTGTACCTGTTCTCTGACTGTGAGAATTAATGGCCAAAGAAAAGGAAAAGTGTTATTGCAGTGAAGGGATTCTGAGTGGTAATTCAAAGCACTTGTTTCAGGCCCTCTAAAAATCAGTTCACCAGTTTTACCCAAAAACAAATCGGTGCAAATTAATTTTTCAGTGGCTCTGTGAAACATTTCTATGTGAGTACAGCTGTTTTCAAGAAATGTTTGGGCAGAATCTGATTGGTCCAACAAGGTAAACGTATTTCTACTTTGTGTTCTGGTCATTTGCTAGTGTTCGGATATTGTTTTTTTGGCACCGAATGCAAGTTTTGAATTTGAAGAGTGTCACTTCAATTAATTCATTTGGCACTAATTTAAATCCATACAGTGATGCATTTGAGGCAGATGTGCACTCAGAGGGGATCCAGAGGGTTATAGAGTGGAACTTAACAAACCTCCAGCAAAGCACAGAATGCCATAACAAGAAAAAATGAAGTGAAAAGTGAGAATTGCACCTCTCTGTCTGGCATAATAAGTGCGTAGAAATATTTAAATAATGATGCCTCATATCAATCCAGGATGTCTGTGCACACATTCTGTCTTTGTAAATCCTTAAGAAAACTGCACTCACATCAGTGCAAACATTCTACAAAAAAAACAAGCATAGCATTTGAATGTTTCCACACATATAAGCAGCAGTAATATGAGCAGCATTTAATGCATTCTCTGACTGTGATGCATAATCAAGTGAGGCGTCACCAAACCATATGACCTACCAGGGCGTCATGTCTCACTTGAAAATGATTAAATGCAAAGATGGATTCATGCAAACAAGCCGGTGAACGCTCACAGATTTCAGTTCATCTTTTATAAAAAAAGAAACAGCACCCACATTGCTTATATTCACTGCTTTGACTGAATTAGATAAGTGCCTTGAATGAACCTATAGACTCCTCCGGTTTGCTTGTGTGGATGTGAGGCACAACAGCCAGCCAAGTGGAGCGGAAAGGAGACAGAGGGGCTTGCAGAAAGGGGGCTCCCATAGACCCCGGCTGATGAAGGGGTTCATTGTATTGTCAAGTCTCCCCACCCCGAAAACGTTTCTGCTCCAAAAGCCTTTCAGCAAAGGTGATTCATCTGTTGAGTGTGTTGATCAGAAGGGGGGGGAGCACAGCCCCTCCAAAACAGGGCTCAACCTGCTTAACGCATACGCACCAAAATTCACCACGAGACGGTTTGCAAAGTCAGTGTGCAACTGAGCCCCCATCACAAATGCAGAGAAGACACGGGTGGCTATAACTGCTCGTGCATTGTTTTTAAAGCATGCAAAACAAGCCTCCAAGTAGCCTGATGGAGACACACACCGTGATATCTGTGCAGCGGGAGCCACAACACAGCTGCGTAACTCTGCGACGCACGCCTCCCCCAAAACACCCCCTGTCTCTGCCCCTAATGTGACACTGTGAAAGAAAGCAAACACTCTCACCTTTAAATCCTCCCCGTGCAAGTGAGCCCAAAGTGGACAAAATGAACTTCTGCGATCTCTGATGTCGTCCAGTTTTCTTCTCTCTCCTCCCGCGTCTTTGTTGTTCTGGCACCTCCGGCTCCAGCCCTGCCTCCTCCTGTTTTGAGAGCCGCTCGCCAAAGCCGCCTCACGGACCGAATATGAGAGGAATTGAAAGACTGAAAAGACAGATGAGGGAGGTCAGGATGCCTGCGCGAATGAGTGGGAGTTGTTAGTTGCGGAGGGGTGAAGCGCTCTGTGCAGATGTGCGGTGTTGCTCCCAGACCGGAGGCTGGAACAAGCCTCCTGTTTGTCCGCCGCTCAGACGCTGTCCAGCAGCGAGTGGTGCTGAATGAGACTCCAGGGGTTGCAGAGATTTCCTACTTTTCTCCTTCCTCCTCTCCTGCTTCTTCTCATCAGCCCGACTGCACAGATCTTCCCTCCCACCGCGCAAAGATTGGAAACGATCTTTCCTTTCTTCTATTATTGTTATTATTATTATTATTTATTATAAATAGCCACGAATTAGAGATAGAGAAAAGCTTTGACTCTGCTAGTGTTCATCCCACAACAATAACAACAACAACAAAATAAAGGGAAGGGAAAAGGAGGAGGGAGGTGACAGGAGCTGACTGCGTAAAAAAAAAAAAAAAAGTGATGCTTGGAAAATGGCTAAATCAGATGCATTTTAAAATCAGATCAGTAAGTTTAACCCTGAGGTCGAGGCTGATGATTCTCTAACTGGATGAATGAAGTGAGGTCTGCAGCCTAAAAGCCTCCATGTGATTGTGATCACGTGCATTGATGTGAGAGGTTTATAGTCATTTGAAGACTTTTGTCATTTGTTGATGAAGAAGCTCAGGAATTTGTTTGAATTTGTTGTCTTGCAGAGGTCACAGTTATTAAGACTCGGGTGCAAAACTCTCTCTCGGATTTGGCTCCTGATTTAATGCATTTAGGATGAATCACCGTGCAATTATTTACAGTAACTGTGCGCAAAGTGTGTGCGCACTGGACTCATCTCCTCTGTCTCAGTCTGTGGTTGCTTGTATCTGATCCTTTGTGGGTATGGGATGCTGTTTGGTGCAGGTTTGAGGACTCATTGAGTTAAACAACCCCGTGCAGGGAGGGCTCCTCTGCAGGTCCGGGTCCCCTGAGTGCAGCTTGGTCCAAAAATCAGCTGCACAACACACGAGTGTTAAATGTCATTCTTAAGGCGCCGACTAGCGCATGTTGAGGCGCACTGCCGCCGCTCCTCGCTGCTCTTTATGAGCCTGAGTGAAGTCTGCAGGAGTCTTTAAAAGGTCTGCAGGAGAGAATGCATGACACACACACACACACACATATGTCTCAGTCCGTGCGGACTGCTGTTGGCCGTTCAGTGATTACCTCGGATCATCCCTCGGGTGATTTCGACTTGTTCGTTGGAATCGCTTCTCTTTATATGTTTATCATTACCGTGCTGATTGCAGTTATTGATTCATCAGTCCAATCAGTGGCTCCGCACTCGTCCAGTAATGAATGAACGGAGCCCATCCAGCTGCTTCCATCTGGAGCTGCACTTTAATCTGGGCTCGGTTTGTCGTGCCTGTGGAGCCTCAAAGCTGGAAGGATGGCACTTTTTTACATTTGCAAAAATATCTGTAGCACTTTCTGACAAGTCACACTTCTTCACTGCAAGTAATGGGTTTTTTTATTAATGATTTACATTTGTTACATTTACTAATGCTTTGTTGATCAATTATTATTAAGAACAACTTTCAGGCTGTTGAAAATCCTTCTCCTTTATGACACTGGCTGTGTAAAAATGATCAGTGAGACCATCCGATGGGCTGTTGAGCTACTTATGAAGCTTGTGGAAAAAAGCTGTAGGATCAACATCTGTTTATGAACATTTGCAGCTGTAGACCTGATTGAACAACCTTGCCTAATAATATAATAATATCTATAACTGAAGACGGCTGACAGTGAGAAAACAGTGAGCCTTTATTTATGGCTATATTAACATTTAGAGCTGCAGACTTCTTGGTTTATTGTTTCCACTCATTTCACGACTCCGGCAGAGTTTGATAAGCTGTTGGTCTAAGTTCAACTTTTAAGTCTGAAAATGCAGAGTGAACACGACAGCAAAGGTGAAATATTTATGTGGAGAGATGTTTTCATTTCATTTTAAAGCTCTAAAGCTTCCATTCAGTTGTTTGAATAAATTCTTTAATTTGTGAGTACAAACTCATGGATTTTTCACTTTCTATTAACTCATCAAGTCTACAGTTAAATGTTATTAAGTTATTAATAAGGACTAATGGCTCTTTTTTTTTTAATAAGGCATCAATTCTGCAGTTGAAATGGCTTCTGGGAGATTTTACCCTACCTGGATCATGATGGATCTATAAAGCATTAGTAACCCCTCATAAAAGGAGACATGTAAGAAGGTGGTTATTAGGTTATTGTTATTAGGATATACTGTGCTCGTTTTCAGGTTTAGAAAAAAAAAAATGGGTGCATCCTGCAAAAAGCACAGACTCTATGTGGTGCAGATGTTTAAAAATGCGTAGCAAGCAGCAGGAATAAGAGATCAAGCAATTGCATTTGGCTGAAAGTGACTCTCATTGTTCTTGTGTGCAGTATAGAGGGGTCCCAATCTATAACTTCTTCTTTTATAACACCTTTAACAAACACTTTATTCACTTCCCAGTCTTCACCCACGCTGTCGGCCTTTGTGGATTGTTGGTGCCTGATGTTAAAGGTGAACGAAGTTTGAATCCAGATCTGATTATTGTTTTTGATTTTTACCTCCTTCCCCAGCAATGTTTAACACACCCTGTAAAAAAGGTATTTAGATGCTGATACACTTTGCTTGTGTACATGTGTGGACCGTTCCAACAAGCTGCTAAGACAGAAACATCCCATCATCTGGGACACCTAGTTACAGTAGCATGTACTTGCGTCTTTGTGGCCACGGTGGAAAAACACTGTCATAAACAACTTTGGATAGTTTTTTTTTTTTCTTTGCTTGTTAGTGCAAAATTCATGAGAAACTGTCAAATATGAAAAGCTTGTCAGCAGTTACTCTCCAAAATCACTGAAACAGCTTGTCCTGTGCTGCTCACAAGGTAACACAGTTAGGCTATGATATTATTTTTTCATGTCATGTTGTTTAGCCGGATTTAAACTCACAGAGATAAAACCACAGATTTAGGACAAAACACAGAAAGAACGAATGCCAAGATTCTTAATTATGTAAGCTGTTATATCTGAGTTCCAGTATGTATGTTTTCTCACTTCTTGACTGGAACAATAATCGGCTAAGTGCATGTGTTTTTTTCTTCTTTTTTTTTTTTCCCGAAGAGCATTCTCACTTATAAAAATAACGAACAACACAATCAGAGACTGGAAGGAACATGAAAGTTTTATACATTTAAAACGTGAAATGTAAAACTAACCCTAATGGTCTGCTGTCTTAACTGACTTGATGAGGGCCACGACAGGATTAATAAATAATCTGGGCTGCAATAAAAGCCTACCTATTTTCACCTTGGCCAGTCACATGAGCTCGGAGGTCCATGAATTATTCTCCCCCCCCCAAAAACCATGATCCATCCAGATTGGGGTGAGCAGCAGGATTTGATTAGCTCTCCTCTAGTACTGCAGCGATAGACTGTGGATCCAGAGAGTGATTCAGTCTCAGTAAATGCAGAGTCACACCCTTGTTTAAAAGCCAAATAACAAATAAATAAAAATGAATTGTGCTCTGGTATGTCTTTGGAATAAAGCAGGTAATTACTGAGGGGGGGTGTGATGTTGCCGGCAGTGGCTGGAAACTCTTACAGAACAGATGAGATGCTGTTATTTGTGGGTATTCTGTATTCCTGCTCATATTTATGGCTGTCTGACTCCTGTTAGGGCGGTGATGCAGTGCAGGCTGAGGGGACCGGGCTAACAGGGCTCCTAATGAAAGCAGCGAGAGAGCTGCAACTCAGCACAGCACGGCAAACAAGCAACAATATTCAGTTTATCGGTAAATACGACGAGCATCTGAATGAGAGGTTTGTGTGGCTCTTCTATAAATCATCTATTCAAAGCGCCGGTCAAAGATTTAGATGTTTACAAACAGATGAAAACCTTGAAGCGTTTTCACAATGTGTTCTTTATGATTAATAAATCAAAAAGGAAATCATCATATTTTAATGTTGCTGCGAGGCATTTCAGGCAGGTTATTATCCGGCTGTCCTAAATAAAAGAATATGTTGTTCAAATTTTTAAAAAAAAGGATTAGTTGGTTTGACCGGCAACATTTTTGGTGCATTTTTTCTCTTGTTGCCGAAGTAGATGAGGAGTGTTTCCCATCTTTCTGTAACACATCCTACATCAATGTACAGATGCACATGTCTCTATACTACACTATCTTTATATTGTGTGTTTGCACCTACCATCCTTGCATGGAAGGGTGAAAGTGACACATTTAATACAGGAAAAAATACCCACCTTATCCCATAAATGACTTTGTAAACAAAGCTGGCAGTTTAGGCGGCACTGTGTTAACAGCAGATGAGTGTATCCATCTGTGATTGCACCTTACTGTAATCACAGATGGATCACAAATGTGCTACACGTTACATAACCCAAACATCAACAAGAAATTAATGGGATCAAATGGTAATGTTAGAGAATTTGGCTGCCGGTGCTGCAGTTTATCTGTCGCACACGGAGTCATCCGTACTTTGAGAAGTGGTGGTGGAGGTTACAGTAGGAGCCTGGTTGGGACAGGCAGCTTGAGCCTCGGGACCGAGCAGCACAGTTCTGGGCGTCGGGCCACGGATCTGTCTGGCCCGCTGTCCTGCCTGGCATCACTGCAGCTCTCCACAGATGTAAATGTGACTGCAGGTGGCCTCCACAGCATTAAACATTGCTTAACAGTACAGTAACCTCTCCGGCCTTATAGATGTGGACTTTTATTAGTGTTGATGCCTGTTTGTATACTTCAGTCCTCCACAGTTGTAATGTTTATTGTTTCAGCATGAGCAATTGACGTTTTCTTTTATTATTATTATCCCTCTCTTTTGTGCATACACTACGTATTGACAAAATCCAGCAGAGTAACAAGCTGAAAGCTGCAAAAAGCCGTTCAGCCTTTACAAATAATGCATAGCGTCATCATCACAACTGATTTGTATGAAGTGTGGCATTAGAGATGTTTGTCCAGCCTTTAGTAGGAAATAATGCTTGATACCCTTTTACACTGTGAAATTTGGGGATGTTTCAGATGAAAGCTGACAGTTGTGAGATGAACGTGATGAAATCTTTGCCAGCATTACACCACTCAGACCGCAGCAGCATCAGTGCTGGAGAAGAACCTCTGCAAAACTTGTCCTCTTCCATGTGTCTCGCAGTAATGTACCACAGGCAGCTTACTCTGCCACCTACTGGTCAGAGCAATACATGCTGAACTCTGAAGTCAAGAATTCAGTATTGAAATACACTAAATAAATGTTAAATGAAATGAATTCAGCAAGCATTAAAAAAAAGAATTTCTTTACAGGTGCCACATCAATCAGAGACATTGGTTTTTAGATCACACTATTACTGAGACAAGTCCACAGATGGCCGATTTAGAGCCTCAGTGACCAAAGACAGACTGCAGTGTCAGAAATGTAGGACCTCAGTGTGACATTTACAAACCAACCAATCAGAATATGAAATGAAATGATGCAGAATACATTGGTGAGCAAAAACAAAAACAAAAGCGTATTTATTTGCAGAATCATTGTTTCATCATTCAAAATTGTTATCATGCAGTTTGATACAGATTGTGACTTTATTGTCCCCATCTGGCACGGAGCGACATGCAATGCCTGTTGTTTTCAGGCTAGAGACACTTTTATTCCTGCAGCAGTCTCTTTAATTTGTGTCTCCTCCTTTTTGGAGTTTTTTTTTTTTTTAAATAATATTTTGCATTAGTAACAGTATTAGTATCATCAGTACTAGCCCCAGTGTTTGTGATTCAACACATGTTTATACATGGTGCATTTTTCAAAGCACATGACATTTCATTTGTAATCCACTTCTCTCACCCTTGCTCGCAACATAGAATGTGTTAAGTCAAGTTTCTTTCTGCTGCCATTCGTCATGAGTACAGTATGTCTCATAGGACTTTACAGGGATCGAGCCTACCAATCAATCACACAGCAGCATTTTGTAAAACAGTCATGCAGCAAAATCAAACACAACCAGCACAGAGCACAAAGACATAACTAGTGAGGAACGGAGGAATAACTCCTAAGATGGAGCATGTTCGTTGCCTTAAAGCCTTTAAATGCACCATTTACTGTCACTAAATCTATAGTGCTTCATGTTGACAGAGTTTTTGGCAGCAAGACATATTTCATGTTGAACAAATGGCCAAGTAATAATGACAAACGTACTGCTGGTTTCAGCTTCTTCAACGTGAGTTAACCAATAATGGAAATAATAGTTAGCTGCAGCCCCAACCAAAACTTAAAAGGTTTGTACTTGATCTGTACAATGCATTGAACCGATGCAATCTTCCTAAAATTACATCAAAGATTATACCTTATTTAAGGAAAAACAATATGTGAACAGTATGTGGATTCATACTGTTAATTAAAATGTGTAAAATAGCAGGAAATTGAAATAATTTTTAATTAAAAAAAAGATTAATTTCATCATGAAAAAAAGACCCTCAAAGTGTTTTTCCCATTTAATATTGTTGCTTGTGTTTACTCCTGTGATATTGTTTTTCTGTTGTTTCTGTCAGGCTATTATTCCTCTGCCCTCACTTTGTGTGTTGGTGCACAAAGCGAAGTAACTCACAAAAAAAAAAGGCAGAAGAAAGAAACAGTTAAAATAGTATAATGGATAAAAAACAATGTGGGGGATGACAAATCAGAATAAAAGATTTGACATCATAAATAATTTTTGACCAAAGATAAAACAAGCGATACAGTAGCAAGTAAACTGGATTCACAAAAGGAGCCTGTAGATTACCTGTGTCTGAGGAAATCACCAATGAAAAAGCCTCAGAGGAAATTAAGTACAGAAATGAATGTTGTAATTATACACGACATACACAGTGTTCACATGAGGGTTAGCTGGTTAGCAGGAAACTGATTGCAGGAAAGCTAAATTTACAAATCACAAATCAACAACCACAAGACAGATAAAATGAAAAAAAGGTACAGAACCTTTGGAAAGTCAATATTTGCTGTGCTGCTCCTGGCACCAGAGCGTCCGACTCAAACTGCTATGAACAGATGAATTAATTCTGATATGCAGTACATGTACGTGTAGACCTCGCACAAGTAATGAGACATGAAATCTAAGCAATGATCAATCTAAAATGGTTTCTCTCTTCATCTGGTCAAACAGCTCTGAGGCCAAAGTGCGAAAGATAATGTGCATTAACATGGACAAGCTGCTTTAAATTATACATTCAGGTAATTTTGGGATCTGAGTCTTAAGCTTAAAATGTACTTTGCTCCTTTCTCTCACATCCACCCCCTCACATATGCAAAGAGGCTGATTCCAACAGTTGTAATGCATTTTAATGCATTAGCTTCTCGGCCTTAAGAAAGTAAATAATGATAAACCTTGGCTGAAATTATTAACGTCTTACATTAAGGTCTGGCCTGTGCCTTCACCTAGAACTCAGCAAGGTAAAACACAGACGAGCAGCCTAAATGAGACCAAAGACTAAATAAGTCAATTCAGTCACATTATGTAACTTATTTAAAAGTTTTGTTTAACATTTTTATAGAGGTAACAAGTGACTTCAAGCATTGAAGTTGTTATTTGGGTAGTAACAATACAAGTAACAATATCCGTCTACCATCACCTCTAAAACATACTAATTAACATGTTTTATCTCGTTTGTTTAGTAAAAAACCACGCCAAAGTGAATTGTATCCACTTTTTGTGCTATACTAAGGTAACCATCTACTGGCTGTAGCTTCACATTTAACAGACAAGTATGATGGTGGCAAGAAAGCAAAAATGGAAAAAAAGCCCATTTCCCAAAATATTGAACTATTCCTTTAATAAATGAATTCCACGGGTTCACACACTGCACTCGTAAAAACAGTGAGCTTGCAGACTTCTCATTTTATTTCAAGATGAACTGTCACTTCTGCCCTCAGAGATGCGCTTTATTCCTTCCTTCCCTTTATCCAGTGCCACAGTTTATCTAGGATGAGAATGTTGCCTACCGTACATTGTGTGAATGTAATCCAATTCAGAGAAATGTTTGCAGCTGCAGCCAAGAGTCATTGTTATACATTGAGACACCCTATCTGGAAAAAGCCACCAAACCGCCTTTACAATCACAGCGTGCAGGATAAGTCATGTTTGGTTTTAATCCTCAGAAGCAGCTGCAGTCAGAACACAACTACAATGCATTTTAGAGCAGATGAACGTGTATCGTGTGGGAGAGGAGGCAGCCTAAGATGAACCCACGAAAATATTTACACATGAAAATGATGTTTATTCAACAGGATTATCAATGGCCGGCTACAGGGGGGAAAAAGCCTTTGAGGTTATATTAGCAAAATGTACAAAGATTTAGCTACTGTCAGAATGCAAATGTATGTGCAGTAGCAACCTGTAATCGTGCAAAGATGTAACCTCGTGGTCACAAAGAAATTTCTTAAATGGAGTTATGGCTCGGCCCGAACATCCAAAAAGTACATTGAGCGTTCCAGCTTATCTTAATTGCCTCTGCTTGTGATATTCCTCGACAGTCCATCAAAACTAAACTGCCTTTATAGTTGCAGTGTTGCAGGATAACTCAGTTTGTGTTCTCGCCGCAGCTGCTTCTGTGAGGATTAAAAACAGCTAAAATGTGTTTGGTGTACGCCAGATAAACTTTGTAAACCGTGAGACAGAGGAGGCAAACCAGCAAGATGTTTACTCATGAAAATATTTATTCTTATTATCTAGATAATTAATAGCCAACAGCAACAGAAAAAAAAAAGATCTTTGGTTCTTGCTCGTCACCTGACCTTATTGGAGGTAAGCATCCATGTGTGGATCCTTAAAAGTTGTAAGATGACCCGAGTGAATAATGTATGAAATGATGGAAACCTTTAAAAAAAAAAAAAAAAAAAAAAAAAAACTTTCTTGCATCTGCCACTGTGTTATAGTCAGTTTGTACTTGTATTAATATTTTAGTATCCTTCTCAAGTGAACATCAAAACAAATTGTCAAACTTTTAGAAACCATGCTGTCATGTATAGGTGAAAATAGTAAAGTTGCATTGTACCATCAAATATGAATTAGTAAATTGTATAAAAATAGTTTGTAATTTATTCATTTGTAAGGGCTTTTATTTCTTTTTTTTTTTTTTTTTTTACAGTGAATGGCTTCATAAGACTCTCTCGGATCACCATATGCTCTGATATTTTGATATTTAGACAGATCGGTTTATTATGTGTGTGTTTTGTTTTCGGCTATAGCGTGTGTTGTCAAACTCTAATTAGGCCAGATGTTCCTTTTTCTCGTATAGATAGAAGCTGGGGTACATTTCTCTGTTCACCAGCTTGTGTTCAGCAATAAGCATAAATTTAAAAAAAAAAATCTGGTTTTAATACCAGCTTCATTAGAGGACGTGCTGTGCTGTAATAACATCAAATTATTATGCATTCACAGCAGATTCTATACATTCATGAAACCTTTTCATCGCTGTGAGCAAGTTCCATCCAACAAAGCATCAGGAACGACTGTCTGATATCTGCGGTCCTCTTTCTGCACTGTCTGCAGCTTCTCACAGTACATTTTTGAAAGGAAAATCAAATGGAGGTTTTCATTGAGTCACATAGTGGATGATACCACTCTTTTCTCAAATGTCTGTGCTCAGATTGTTTTTGAAATGTTTGTTAATGTTTGTTTAAACCTCAAACTTGCCTCGAAATTACCCGTGTCTACAAGCTGTTTCCCTCTGTTTCCAGCCTTAATACTAAAGCAAAGCTATCTGGCAGGTTCATATTTACCATACAAACATGAGTTGTGTCGATTTCTTTCTCCTAAAACTGTTGTTGCAGAAATTATTTCATTTCCCAAAATGTCAAACTATACCTTTTTATTGATTTTTTTTTTTTGGACAAACTGCAAACACAACAATGACATTTGATCATTTTAGAAAGTTGTTGCAAATGTGTTAACAAGTACTTGTTTAGTTATTTACTCATCCAGCAGACATGGCACAGCATTATTATTCATTTGGAGTCATGTTTCTGTCCAGATTCCAAAGAATTTAAGTCCAAAATTATGGTTGGTAATTTACCTGTAAAATGCTCCACGATGTTCATCAGCTAATTTATGTCTGCCATTTGATGCACTAAAGTTACGGTTGGTTAAACCAAAACAACCCAGATAAATAATAACTTACTTATTATGAATAACTAAATAATAACAAAAGCTAATTTTCTGTGTAGTTGTCATTCCTGTAGTCATTTGATTGTTAATATAACCCCAATTCCAAAAAATTTGGGACACTGTGTAAAATGTTGATTAAATCAGATTCTGATAGTTTGCAAGTAATTTAAACCCTATGTTTTATTGAAAATAGTGCAATGGCAACATATCAATTGTTGAGACTGAAAAATTGTTTTATTAATATAAAATATACGCTCATTTTAAATTTGATGCCAGCAAAACATTTCAAAAAAGTTGGGACAGGGACAACAAAACACTGGAAAAAGAACTCTTCCCAACCATGACTAATAATATGACTGGGTAAAAAAGATGGGAAGAGGTCCACCACCCTGTGACAGACTGCGTGAGCAAATAGTTCCAACAATTTCAGAATAATGTTCTTCAGTGTAAAATTGCAAAGAATTTGGGGATTTCATCATCTACTGCACATAACATCATTAAAAGGTTCAGAGAATCTGGAGAAAGCTCAAAAAAGGGGCAAGGCCAAAAATCAGTACTGGATGGCTGTGATCTTCGGGCCCTCGGGTGGCACTGCATTAAAAACAGACATGACTCTGTCGAAGAAATCACTACATGGGCTCAAAATCACAAAATTCACTCAGGTGGAAGTGGAAGACTGTCCTGTGGTTTGGCAAATAAAAATGTGATATTCTTTTTCTTTTAAATTATGGACTCTGCATCCTCCCCTCTAAAGAGGAGCAGGACCACCCGGCTTGTTATCAGTTCACAGTTCAAAAGCCAGCGTCCGTGATGGTATGGGGATGTGTAAGTGCATATGGCATGGGTAACTTCCTGTAACCTCCTGGAAGGCACCATTAATGCTGAATGATATATACAGGTTTTGGAGCAATATATGCTGCCTCTAACGCAACATCTCTTTCATTGAAGACATTCCATATTTCAGCAAAACGATGCCAAACCACATTCTGCACCTATAACAACAGCATGTCTCTGTAGCAGAAGAGTGCGGGTGCTAAACTGGCCTGCCTGCAGTCCTGCCTTGTCACCCATTGAAAACATTTGTTGCATCATGAAACGAAAAATACAACAAAGGAGACCCCGAAGTGTTGCGCATCTGAAATCCTATATCAGGCATGAATGGGACAACATTTCACTTTCAAAGCTCCAGTAACTGGTCTCCTCAGTTCCCAAACATTTACAGAGTGCTGTTAAAAGAAGAGGTGATGCAGCACAATGGTAAACATGCCCCTGTTGCAACTTTTTGGAAATGTGTTGCTGCCATCAAATTTAAAGTGAGGATATATTTTTCATAAAGCAATAGAATCAGTTTCAACATTTGATATGTTGTCTTTGCACTATTTTCAATCAAATACAGTGTTTAAATGATTTGCAAACCATCAAATTCTGTTTGTTTTTACACAGCATCCCATCCAACTTTTTTGGAATTGGGGTTATAAAAATATTAGCTTAGCTTAAGTCTTGAAATGTAAAGGCTCTGCTAAGAGACACCAAGTCATTTCCAGGTTTGTAAATGTAAAAAATCACATCAGTTAAGCAAAGTAATGCAGAAGCCAGTTCATACTTCTGCATGTACAAATGTAATAACAGAGGAGTATTCAATTGAAATCAAATAAAAACTATGTTTGAAACTATATAGAAATATAATTTCTGTGTCGATTGTCTGGTTGTTTTTTGTTACGTACCTGCTACACGTTCTGCTGTGAAGAAAAACAGACTTTGACTATATTTGTTCTGTTATTTTAATGAAAGGTCCAACTTATTTTTAGGACACGTACAGACCCTGCATTTCTCTTAGAAATACCCTAAACAGAGATCTCGCAGAGTTTTAACTATCAAACTGAAGTAACCTTTAAACTAAAGTTGGTTGGAAATGTCACATTCGTGTTTACCTTCTTTCTGTCGCTGTCATGAAACGAGCCGCATATGCTGGAAATAGAAAGGGATGGTTTGTTATCTTCTGCTCTGCAACATCTTGAATGGAGATCGGTAAAGAGTCTCTCTGCCATTGACCGAACCCTCCTCCAATTACTTTCATGTCTCTCCTTTCCTCTATTCTCATTTGTTACATCCTTTGTGACCTTTCTATTGGATGTGCAGCAGTCAAACGTCAGTGTGAGCATATCGGTGATAGAAGGATGGAGGTCATTACCACCAGTTGTCTTGAAGAGGGGCTTTAGTCCCGCTGAAGGCGAAGGCCAGAACCCGGCCGCTGGAGTTGGCTTAATTACTGGCCGAGCCTAATTGGCTCCTTGTATGGGCTGTGATGAAAGCAGGATGTGACACTTAAGGCTAGACTTCCTCCGCTGTCTGCCCTTTGTGTCGGTCCCATTAACCTTTCCCTTCCACCTTCTCCTCTGCCTTTTTATGTTCAATTAAAGGCACTATTTAAATGAGCTGGAGTAGTAAGACTAAGAGCTGTGTCATGTGTGTAATAATTGCACCCTAAATTACTATTACAGGTCAGCTTGGCATGTAAGAGGTGAAAGTCTCCTGCGCTGATAATTATATTTGGTTGCTTATTATTTCGCTTTGCAACAAGTCTGAGTTTGAAAATTGTTGCACATGATTTATGTATGTTTGAAATATGTGCTTGCTTGTTTGTGGGTGTGTGAGATTCTAGCACTATCAGACATGGATTGGATATAGACTTAATTAGTTGTTGTGTGTCAGCAAAAAAAAAAAAAAATCCAATAATAACATTGTACATTCAAATGGAACAATACTTCAAAAGGAAGCTAAAATCTGCAAAGTAAAGCTGCGCTCGCTGTTTGCCCTTTGGGATATTTTGAGCTTTGGTGTGTATTCTCAGTACTGTGTAATTAATCATACTACCTAACTGCATTCACAGGGTCCCCTTTTGGTTAATTGGACTGCAGCTGCAGAATGGACTAAGCGATGATTCATTCGGCAGGCAGGTGGAACGCCGCCCTGCACCCCCCACCTCCCAGGTACGAAGGATGGATGGCTCACTCCTGTACCCAGCTACTCCCCGCGCTCCTCCATCCCTCAGGCCAATCGATTCAGAGGGCACATTTACAAGACGGGCTTCAGGGTGACAAAACGAGAGGAGGGAAAGGTACAGTGGAATCAGTTTCCCCTCTTTTCATCCGTACTCAAGGCTTATAGCGGCAAGAGCAGGGGAATAGATAAAGATCTTGACAATCTGTAAAAAGTTTAACAAGTGAACTTCCTCCCGGCGCCTGTTGGCGAGTAAAAACAAACAGCAGAGCCAGCCAAAGGTGAAGCCCCCGAGACATTTGCTGCCCTCGCTACTTCGCGGGTCTTTCTTTCATTTGCTGGCTGTGCTGAGGCAGACCGGTGGTAACTATATCATTTCAGTCTCGTTGGCAAACCGGGCCACTGCGCCAAGCTTTGTGACACTGTTTTATCTGAGGTTACCATTATTTGGCCCCACAGAGTAGAGTAAATTGTGTGTGTGTGTGTGTGTGTGTGGTTAAGACAAAGACGACCATTAGAGATGGAGCAAGCGACTGCCAAGAGTCTTAATTGAATCGTTTCGTTTTAAACAGTCAAACTCATTTTAAATCCAACGTGGGGTTTAAAGGTGTAGTGTTCCCTTAGACGAGAGAAAATTGTGTTATTATTGTTCCTGTAACGTCAGGCATCTATCATATCCTGTAGTGTGCTGACCATGCAGTCGTTTAACGTCGGATTTCATGGTTTTCATTTATTTCCCTGCTCAACAAGATGTGACGTTTCACAGATAATCAGTCAGATTGGAGAATGGACCCTGTAATCTGCAGACGCGGGGCCCATGCATCAACATTAGGATTACCTCTACTCTGGCTGTAGTTTGGTTCAGTGCTGCTGGCGTACCATTACCCTGAGATAACCACACTTAAATAGTTAATGCAGCTGTGGGGCCCCCTCTGCATTACAAATGGGCCCATCCGTCTCGCCTAGACCCCCGCGGGTGGCAGGGGCACAGTCCATCTCCAGCAACTCTAATCATTCATCAATAGGCGGCTATCTGACACCCGCCTGCACAGGATACCGAACACTGTGATGTGGTCAAGGCCAGAGACGGACATCCTGGTGTCAGAGAGGGGATCTGTCAACTGATATTACTCCAGACACCACTTTGGGACTTCCCACTTACAACAGCTGGACTGCAGGCTCCAAGTACAATCTGCTTATCTCAAAGCTGCCCTTTCCCTCTTTTCTAACGCTGTCTAGACGCTGAAAAGGGACAAAGAAAGTGATGTGTTATTTACCAGATGAATGCATCATATAGTTTAAAGGGAAGCTTCAGGGATTTTACACATCAAAGTCTGTTTACAGGTCTCGAGGAGTCCAAGTGCATATGTGAAAAAGCTGTAGAAAGCCTCTCGCAGAGTCTTATAGATTGCCACTTGAGGCAGTGTTGGTCGGGGCTGAAGACTACAAGTCTGAAAATGAAAAAGATCTAGGGGGGTGTGGAGTTAAGAAGAAGCGAACTTACCAAACCTCTGTAGCTGGTCCTCATCTCTGCTTGAGTCTAACACTTGAGGCAACATTAGTCACTACTAGCATAACATACCTGTATCTCTGGTCAAACTGCTGGCAGCCAAATTGCATTGTGGATAATGTAGGCTCCCGGTTTTGACAGGGAAGAAGAATGTGTGGAATTTAAAAAAATGATATATCTGGATCTGTTGCATTCATTTTGATCCTTAAAGAAAACTATGAGTCTGACAATGTTATAGAACTGCAAATATGTATTTTTTTTAATTAGGTATTTAAAGGGACACTTCAATTTTAGATATGGCATTAATATGAAAGTGAAATACTACGTTGTTGTACCTCTTTAAATGTAATATACCACATAGATTATGTAGAAAACAAAGTAATCTGAACATACTGTATTTCTTTCCTTTCCAAGTCTTTGGCTGATGTTCTTAAAATGTCACCGTCTGGCCACTTATTTGTTCATACAAATTCTGCTTATTCTGGTTGAGAAGCGAGGGTGCCCTCTTTCCAATTTGCCTGACAGGGGAATGCCAGTCAGAATGCAATCAATAAGACAAATCCTGAAGTGACTCAGCCCTGCAGCTGAGCCTAGCACCTGTTTTATAGAGGAGTTTGTAAACCTTTTATCCCCAACTGTAAAGCCTGGCTCTTATTTGCTGTTGTGGTCATCACATCAGCACTCCACCGAGGGAATCTGCTCTCCATTCCCAATGGAAATAAAAAACAGTGATATAACTGCGCACAGATCGCCTCTGTAAGTAACCGGCACAGATGCAGCCCGGGCCAGCCGCCTTCTCCGGGGACTGCAGCTGCCACGCGGGGATGTGACAGGCCTGAAATGGGCAGGCGGGCCCCTTCCCTTTTGATCAATCAGGTAAGACAGAGAGGGGTAGCGTGAATTCTAAAACTCCAGATGCACCATCACCAAGGTGACTCTCATCTATTACCCATCCCAGCCGCTCTGCACACACGCTCATCTGTCAGAGTGACAGAGCTCCTTTGCTTTCTCTGCTTTGGTTGGATTTAGACCTGATGAGGGTCAGTTGAATTAAGTGGTAACTTAATTCAGCTGCCTCTGATTGTCATTTCTAGAGGACAGGCTTTAAGTCATGCTGCAGAATGTGGATGTTATGAGAATTAATGAGGAAATGGAGGACACCTGCAAACCTGGAATAACCTTATTTATACTGTATTTTAACATCTTTTGATATCAGCAAATTCCTACGGCTATTAATAGATTAATAGATTAGATCGTTTCAGTGGATGGTTTGTCGTAGACCAATGATGCCACAATGATTTCAACACGACTGAGTTATTGATTCATAACTGCATTGCCTCTTTATTTATTTCTCAGTGACAGCAAACCTGCAGCGCCTCAGGTTCAGGTGAGGAATCCGTTCTGAGCGGATTTCCTCAGGGTAAGACTACCCTCTGCTGGGCATAATCACAAATGTGCTTGGCTGCCAGGAGACATCTTTGACAACCACAGCTGAGATGTCTTTTATCACTGAGACATGTGGAGAGGTATGAATGTCAACACAACGACACTTCACCAGAGATGCACGTCTCCAGAGAAAATCTGCTCATGGCAGAACGAGGAGAAGAGGTGCTACTTGTTTTTCCCCCCCTCTGACATGTAAATAAGCAGTAAGAAATGTTTAAAGGGAAGCATTTTCTCAGTCAAAATACAAGTACTGTTCATGTATGACCACAAGATGGTGATATTTCTCAAAGATGTCAAATGGTGTTGGCTTGCAAAATCTAATGTGTGTCTGCCACCTATTGGCAAGAGAGCACACTGTCCTGTGTTCACCATGAGTTCAGATACTTATTCTGCAGCCACAGGTACCTAAAAACTTCAACTTGAGGATGAAGCTCCCACAGCAACACTGACCTTTATTTTAATGAGGGCATACAATAACAAATATACAGCAGGGTTTAAAAACACACATATTAAATATTACTGATTTAAAAAGCTGCCTCGGTTCACATAGTCAGCTTGAGGAGAGCTGCACTGTGGCTGACCCTGACCTCTGACCTCCCTGTAGAGTCACCAAGCAAGGATCGTTTGCCTCCAGGGATGAATAGATTTTCATGGTAATAATGCTGAAGTACTAAATGTGTTGTATGCTTTGTGGGTTTTGTAATGCAAAAGCTCTACTGTACGCAGCATTCCTGACAATAATATACACGATTGATTGGGCTAGAGGTGATTCAAATCATTTAAATAAATTAGAAGAAGAAAATGAGCCATATATATATCATCTGTATGAGATATTAATTCCAATAGAAGGACAAATTAAAAAAAAAAAAAACCTAAAAAGAGAGACTTATTGTCGTGTTAAGGCTGTTGTTGCCAAAGGAAGTTTCAAATATGGCACTGTTTTCACCCTTAGAAAATTTCACAAGCTTGAGTCACTGTATGACTGATGCACCCGCTGGCTCTCGGTCCAAAAATCTCAGGATGTGGATATGAAACTATTTGAAAGGGAGAGTGGAGCGTTGACTCAGTGACCGACGTACGGAGGTGAAATTAGGTAGTGCAAGAACTCCCATCATCCCCTGCTTATAGGAGTATGGCATAAATACAGTGCTGTGTTCACTAAACAAGCAGCACGCGCTACTTCCTGTGTTTGTGTGAGTCAGATACTACTCATGAGCACACTGAATCAGCCCATCCCCCGCCCACTAACCTCCATCCGCCCCCTCGCAGAACTATAAAAGACACCCACACACATATTCCCATCTCCGCCCACCTTGCCTTTCAACTGCTCCCACACTTTTCCTCTCCCCTCCCGGTGGATTTTCTCTCTCTCTCTCTCCTGCTCCCTTTCTCCCCCCCCCCCTTCATCTCCTCTTTGGAGGACGAGAGGGAGGATGTGAGTGGCGTGTGTGTATGTGTGTGTTAGTCATGTTCAGGCTCATCCAGGGCCAACAGCAGCACAGGCAGGGGGAAACCCAGGCGCAGGCAGGAATAGGATGTTTTGTCCACATCTGTTAGTTGGTTTGGCTGCAGCACTCTTGCGGTTTACACAGCGCCTAAAAATGGATTGCTAGAATGAGCTAGAGAGCGTGCTGGAGGGGAAGACGGATGAGCATATAGGAGGAGGGGAAGAAAAAGGGCAGGAGGACATAGGTGGGGGGAAGGGAGAGCATGCCAAAGTGGGCCAAGACCCCCACCCCCCCCCCAGTGGTTAATAGGATTCTGTCTGCCCTGAGCTGCTGCAGAGTTCACGAGCCAGGAGACGACTCTGAAGAGGGCGTCTGATGTGGAAGTGTTTGTCTCTTGTAAGATTTGATTAGCATTTAAATTCAAACTGACTCACCGGTTTGTTTGGTGGCTCTGTTGTGCCACAGGTTAAGGTCATTCTAGTACAGAAAATATACATACGTTAGTCTGTGGTGAAGGGCGGTGTTAGTGATTTAGAATAACTTCAGTACAAATTTAATATCTATTGGATGATCCTGATATAGATTTTGAGTATAAATCAAATTCCTCAAATTCCATGAGCGAAATAAAGTGACTACAGTGAGTGGAAAAAGAGTATAGAGTATTAGTTGAAAAAAGTTCATGAAAATGTTGACATTATTTTACCAAGGTTTTCACTTTCGGATAAGACAATTTTCTTGGGTTTTCAATTAATCTGTCCTTGAGCGTGACACAGACAGAAACTGCTAGTATTCAAATCGCTGATGTGACCCACATCTGTACAGTGATGTGATACGCACTTCTTTGCAGCATTCATCATCAACGTTAAGCAAGAAAAAAAGACATAAAGTGGTGAGAACACCTGCATTCGAACATTAGCGCATTTTAACGTGGCTTTGCAAAAATGATGCTCTCAAATTCAAAGACCATCCTCTTGATATATGAGAGGATAATACCTCATTCTGCTCTGTTATCAGTTCCCAGTGTCGGCGCTGATTTTTTGCCATTTTTGTAACCAACTGTTTCGCTTCACATCTAAATGTAAAATGCCAACATTTGCTGTGCATCATCTCTGATCAGTCACATTATCCAGTCCCCTCATCGGTCTCCAGGTGGTGCCAGTGGTTGAGAAGCAACAACATTCCTCCTCCCACACACACACACACACACACACACACACACACACACACACACACACAGAGTGGACCTATTTCCCTGTCTCCATCCACATACAGAGGGGCTGGGTATATGACAGAGATGTGTGAGAGTGTGGGGGATGGGGTTGAAGTAGTTGTGGAAGATAGAGAGGAAGGAAGTGAATAGAGGGAGAAATGGGGAGGGAAGGGGTGGCATGCAAGGCAAGCACATGCTGAGCAGAACATTGGACTCATTGAGAAAAGCGCTCTCTCCATTCATGCCCTATCCAATCGTCTTTTCACCAAACTCCCACTCCTCTCATCATGTACGTACAGTGTATTGATATCTATGTGCTATCTGCGGATGACAAAGGTTTTGGGGTGACAGATTAATTTAATGGCTTTATTCGATCTGGAGTTATTTGAGGTAAATCCTGAGCAAAACAGACAGGACGGTGAAATACGCGCAGATGACGGCAAACGGCCTGTTTGGATCACGTTAAGGTCACTCTACATTCTCAGTATCTGTTTTCAATTGCATAGCAGAGGACCCATCAACTCCAGATGGGCAGTTCATTTACATCAAAAACCCTCGTGTGAAAGTACGAGAAGGTGGTTTGATTAGAGCATAGTTCGGAGCGACTCTATATATACCATCTCGCCTTGTCTGCTCTGTATCCACCACACCTCTGCAACAGACATCAGACGTTTATTTATTTCAAATGCAAAATGGTCAAATCAACACCAGGTGGGAGCAACATGAAGGGTCCACCTATGTCTACATGAATGAAATGTGTTTTGGTTTTTTTTCACTTATTAGCTGAACCAAAGCCATAATCAATAATAAAGTATACAAAGGCACATAAACTGACTTGTACTCAAGGATGGAACTAATTTTATGCTTGCATGTAATGCTACAATGAATTGAATGTAATGGCTTTTTTGTAGACTCCAATCAACTTTTACTAATGTGTACCACTACAGCTGAAATCACATCCATTACAAACTACACTTTACACGCAATTAAAGCAATTTCAAGTGAACAATTACCGAAAACCAGAAGAACTTTGATTTGCTATTTGCTTTAGTGCTCTTTATTTTGTGTAACTTAAGTTTTTGCTCTTTCTTCTCAGCCTTTCAGTTGGTCAAATTTCATCCAAAAATATTTGTTTGAGGAAAAATTTCATCCATTTCATGAGTCACTATACTGTCACTGAGATCCTTTCAGCATTTTATTCAGTCTACTTAATTTGAGAAACTTTGTTCAGATTAAAAAACTGTGGTAAAAACTGTTTGATTAAAAAAAGGTGTCCAGGCAGCAATAATGGATATAAATAAATAATAAATAAACAAAAGGCATAAATACATTTTTTAATACAATCTGATCAAAGATTTAATCCTAGAAATAACCTAAATAGCACCACAGAAGAGTTGTTTAAAACCATAAAATAAATAAGACCAATCTAAAACAATAACTTTATCAGACTGACACACTGAAATCCTAAAACACTGGATCTCAAACTCGGGGTCGAGACCCCAAAGAGGGGTCACAAGATAAGTATAAGAGGTCGTGAGACAATTCATAGGACAGGAAAGCAGAAAATAAACAGACACTTGCTGCAAAAGATAATTTTTTTTCAACATTTCTCTAATCTTTTTTACCAGTAGAGATTTTGTGTTTAGTCTTCTAAAAATTACAGCATGAATCCATTTTTGGTTGATTGTGGTTTTAGACTTGGTTATGACTCATAGACAACAGTTGATAGTAGATGTTGCTTAATTTTAAGGGGCTACAAGTTGGGAACCACTGTTCTTAAATGTCCCAAAACATCAGCAGCCAGAAGAGAATTTCTGAAGTAATAATTCAATTCAGATAGAAAGAGACCTCATTTAATTAACTAAGTGTATAAACTTCCAGACAGAAAGCTGCAAACGTACAATCAAACCTCTTTAAACTGGTTCTGTACAGTTTTCAGGAACTGTTAATAAAATGAGTCCTGGGAGAGAAGAGCATAGCTGGTCACAGCTTTTTGTCAAATAAAATACAGAGATAAGGAGGCTGTAACCCTATAAAGACTTTATAGATAGATATACACTTAAAATGTTTTACTTGAGTGTGTTTTAAAATATTTGAAGTAAAATACCAGTAAAGCACTTTTGCTTTAATAAGAAGGTGCAGCACTCTTTTAAAATCTACGCCCATATTTTACAGTTGAACACCTTCCTTTAACACATAGTTCTGATATATTGGTTGGCTGCAAAAATGTGATAAATTTGTCATATGTCTATATAGAAATCAAACTAAGCACTGTGAAACTACAGAAGAGTGATGAAAAGTAACTAAGTACATTACTCAAATACTGCAGCACAGCTTTGAGATACTTGTACTTTGATTTAATGCTGCTTCTCCCTTCACTACATTTCAGAGGAAAATATTGGACTTTATATTGAACTCCAGTTATCAGACAGTTGCCGTTTTGAAAAATATTATTGTGAATAGAAAACTTTATTTATAAAATAACAAGCTTTATTATAGATTACACAGTAAGAGTAGCGGAATCAGTCTTATTGCCACAAACGAGGAGTTTGACAAGGTGTTTTGGAACGTTACAATAAAGTTATAAATAGAAAAATAAAAAGAAAGATTTTTTTAAAAAGTAAGTAACAAGAGTAAAAAAATTGACAATAAAATGTAAGAAATAATATACAATAAAATAATAATATTCATTAAAATCACATGTGAAGTACATTAAAATTAGTTCCACATTGAACTACTACAATAAAATCCTACTTAAAAACCACTTTTCTGCTTGAAATACACTAACTTTTGAAACCTTACATATATTTTTCTAACTGACCTACTTTTATTAACATTTTGAATGCATGATGGAGCACTTTTACAATGTGTTACTGATACTTTTACTCGAGTAGAAGATGTGAACCCCTGCAGGAGATAAGGTTGGAGGAGGAACACAACAAGAGATGCCTGTCTGAGCTTCAAACCCAGCTTGTGTTTACATTGTAGGGGGGGGGGGTCATAGTTCACTCATCACTGTGGACCCTGTGGCATGTGGGTGAGCAAATGCACCCAACATTTGAATCCAGTGCGTTTGAATTCTGACACTTCTCTCCTGTTGCTGTGAGGCTTTTCTGCAACTTTCTGGTGCATCTTGGAGTTTGGTGCACAAACCTGTAGGAGATGAAGGATCCAGGAGGAAAGGAGGAGGAGGAGGAGGGTTGAGCTCCTCTCGTACTGTTGGTGGCCCATTTATCATATCTCCGCCCTCCAGTGTTTCAGCTCCCATGAGGGCGGCTCTTTAAATTGCCCCAAAACTGCTGCTGGCTGGCGCCTTTTTTCCATCTTTTATCCGCAGGAGAAGAGACGCATGTGCTATTTATAGGACGTCGCAGGCGCAAACTTCTCAACCTGCTGGTAAATAATTTAATTTTTTTTTTTTTTTTTTGCAAAACCTGATCTCTTCCTTTGCAATTTTTTTAAAGCTGCATGAGCTGGGATTTGAAGGGGGCGGGCTGTGTGTTTGTCTGACGAATAAAAGCTGTAGCCTATAGATCGGAGCAGGGCTTTTTAACCGGGTACAACCAGCCTGGCTTAAAGGAAACATTTGCTCTTCATTTCAGAGCAGAGGTTACAAACCGAGCCACAGAGGTGAGTGCATGAGAAGGGGGAACTTTTGCATGCTCGATGAGCCGGGGTGCCGTTTTGTTTCTACATGCACTGCACAGATCTGGAGCTCCGGCGAGAAGAGAGGCTGCACGCGTTCAACGTGAAGCCCGTCTTTTGTTGCTCCGGCCCGGGCTTCGCCTCCTCCACCACCGCCGCTGCCGCCGCCTCGCTCGCGTTGCATTTTTTTGTCCTCCACTCTGCAGCCGTGCAAATCCGACCAAACACCGGCTGTCGTGTGCGTGCATGTGTCGGTGCAGACGTGCTCGGATAGCTGCATGCAAGGCCCCGATGTTTGACCACAACAAGTACAGCAGACGCGGCCTGAACATGGTTGGAGATCAGGCGTCTTTTCCTGCAGATCTGCGCGGCCTGCAGAGCCCCAGCTCCGCCGGTTTGATCCCGTATTTGTGAGGCACAGTCGGCTGTGCAGTGGAGCGCAGATGAGACCGAAATAGACCTGGAAATAAATGCGGATTAATTGAGTTAAACGCGTTACCAGTGCGTGGTTTGTAGCAGCGGTCAGTGGGTTTAATTGCCCTGCTGTGTTTCTGTGCATGTGTGTATATATATATGTGTGTGTGTGAACTCGACGCCTTGTCTGATTTATTTCCCAGGTCTGGAAAAAAAAAAGCAAACATGAGCGACAAGGGGACAGTTTCACCCAAGGAGAAGGAGGCAACAGAGAAGAGGGGGCGTGGAAGACCCCGCAAGCAGCCCCAGGTAAAAACCTCTGATGTAAGTAGAGCTGATTTCTTCTCATATTTGTTGGGAGATGTGTGTCACAGTCTCAGGTTTCTCTCAGGTCATTTTAAGCCTGTGCTGTAAGAGAAGAATTGACTTTGAGGTGTCAAGCCAGGTCAATATAACAAGCATCTGATGTAACTAGTGCTGATTTGTTGGAAGTGTGTCATTCAGGTTTGTGAATCCCCCCCCCACCCTAAACTTAACACAGCAATAATATGACAGTGCATGAAGAGAATGAAGGTGTAAAGTCAGATAAACAAAACAAACCTCTGATGTAAGCAGTTCTGATTTATTTGTTGGGAGAAGTGCATCGTCTCAGTTCAATGTCATCAACAACAATATTAAGCCCATACATTAAGTGAGGAATTGACGTTGAAGTGTAAAGCAAGGTAAACAAAACAAGCCTCTGATGCAAGCAGTGCTGATTTATTCTTGCTGTGCAGTCGTCTGAGGTTTGTGTGTCACAAGTATCACTAACGTAAACAACAGTAATGTCTATGCTTTAAGAGGTGTAACGTCAAACAAAACAAGCCCCACATGTGTTTTCAGCTGATGCTCAGGTAGATGTTCAGGTGAGGTGCTCATGCATATCCATGTCATAAGCACCCTGTTATTCTACAGGGGCCCTGGATGAATCGAGATATGGCAGCGGCGAGCCCCTGTGACCACTTGCTCACCCCTTTATCGGTGTAAATGTAGTAACCCTACAACAAACTTCCTGTGTCTCACCGGTTTGTAAGCAACGTGTAACCCTACACCTTTAAACTGGTTTTAACCCCCCTCGCCGGGCCCACCGCTGCTCGTCATGTAATGGATGACATGGGGTGGAAGCACAGAGTGGCTCATATAGCTGTCAGTCAGCGCAGGGTGTTTTAGTATTGAATTGCTCGGTTGCTACGAGCTGCGGTTGTAAACACTCTAGAAATGCAATAGGAGACGAGTCTGCCATGGCATAGCTCACAACCACAAATTATCACATGAACAAGATGGCTCAGACTGAATTCACCTTGTAGTTTGGAGTTGATGGTAATCCCCTAATGTTAACACAGGTAATTCCCCCTTTGAATTTGCATTTGGGCTTTTAAGATCGTATTTTTAGTCACGGTTCTATTTGCGAACGAGTGTTTGTTTGTCTTTGTGAACAGTTTAGTTGTGAGCTTGAGACAACACTTTGTTTCCATGTCAGACAACCTGTGGCTCCAACCACCTGTCAGTCTTTAAATTACACGTCAGCCGCGCTGACCTTGAGTAATCAACTTTGTCTAAGAGAGTCTTGCATGTAGAAGTGTGTCAATGCCCATATTATTCTGTACAAACCTGATCCCTGTGCCGATTTTGTTGAAAATATTAAAATATTATACTTGATCTTTTGACTGTCTTCCCAGGAACCAAGTGGGTCCCCTACTCCAAAGAGGCCCAGAGGACGTCCGAAGGGCAGCAGAAACAAGACCCCCGGCAAGGGCAAAGTAAGTCAGTGCTGTCTGCGGTCGTGTTTTTACATGATGAGTCATGCGTGCATCCTCTGAGCCGGAGTGACGTCCACACTGAGAGACGGATGCGGCGTCGCGGTGAAGACGCACGTGGCGTCCGTTGTCCCATCTTCTCTCGCGAGCATTTCCCTTTGCTAACCCGCAATTCCTCTCCGGTTGATGAACATTTCAACGGTAGCTAACCTCATCCTCTTAAAAGGGACGTCCTGCTGTTACTTCTGATATATTGGTTGGCTGCAATTTAGCAGCTTCCCCTCCTGGTGTCAGAAATAGCCTGGCTAGGGCTTCCCATTGTAAAGACCTTGGTTTACTGCCTTACTTTTTTTTTGTTTTTGAGTGATGCTCACCCTGTACTTCCTGTCCTCCAGCTTCCTGCAGCTTGTCATGCACAGTGTGGTGCAGGTGCAGAGGCCGCAAGACTGTTTCCAAGCTGACACTGAGCACCCCGCCGCCCCCACCCGGCACACAGCCCTAGTTCTTCTAGGCCTGTCGTCTCCATAGCAACAACTGATTTTCTCCCTCGCCCTCCAGCTCCCCCGTGCGCTCCGTCTCCGCTGCTATGTATGGGAAAGGGAGAGCGAGAGGGGAAGGCGGAGGGGGAGTGAAACGCACATACATGTATGATATAGGTTTAGCAGCGAGGGCCGAGCTGCAGAGGGTTTGTGTCTCCGCTCAGTCCCACCAGCTGTCTCTGAGCCTCAGACCAGGTGGCCAGCGAACTGGAGTGCCCTGTGTGCAGTTCCTGTCGGCCTTCCAGATAATAGCCAATGAACCCAGTGCCCCCTTTCCATCTGTCTCATTACACAGGCGCTACCGCCATCTGCAGGCAGCGAGAAACAGAGCTCTGTCCAGATAGGGATTGTTTATACTGCAAGTTGGGTTTTTTTGCACCCCAAAAGTCTCGGCTTTAACTGAGCAGATCAGCACGGCTGTGTCCCACCCCCGGGTCTTTCAATTAACCCTGCACTGTCTTCTTCCTTTCACAGAAAGCCACAGCAGCCCCATCTGAAGGAGGAAAACGCAGGGGAAGACCCAAGAAGGAGGTAAGAGAGTCCCTGGACAAACAGTGCAGTATCAGTGCTCACATTTGTTTAAACCATTCCTCTCCTCAATTGAATTATGATTGGTATGACTGTCTGCGGGGCGAAATTGCATTTTCCTAATTCCCTCGCCTGCTTCCTTCCTCTCAGACGAGTCATTTTTACTCATCGCAGCTATTTTGGTTCTCGTGTGTTCATTTAGAGCAGCTTCTCTGTCACATAAGGTTTCTAGGCACTCAGACCTCATGCAGATCTGAACCTGCATGACAACTTTTCTCCCTAAAAGTGTTTCCTAACAGTGACAGCATGACTTTTTCTTTCTCTGACTGCAAGAAAACCAGAGTTGCCAGACTACGTACAGCTGGTCAAAAAAGCATGTTTAATCTAGGAAGAAATTGCGGTCTTGTAGTAACATTCTGTCATGTGCATGAGTGGTTAGGGCGTACTCTGGACGGAGTCTGGATTGAATTAGTCACAGAAAGGAATGACCCAAGTTACCCTCCTAACTATCCCCCTCATTTTTATGAATGAACATCTTGGGCTGTAGTGAGTGTGAGGAGGAAAGGCAAGAGAGCAAAAGCAGGATGCCTCATTGTGACTCACCGCTCTTTATGAATCACTTCTCACTACAGATGGCTCACCCTTCCCCTGGGTGTTCTTCATGCCGCAGTGGTTTATCAAAGAGATTTATAATAACATTTATGTTTTTTCATGTTGGTACTCTGGGCTATGAACAGTAAAAACAGTCACGTTGAGACATGAATCACAGGCAGCTATTGTTGCTGACTGTTGATGGCACTTGAGAGGCATTTTCCTTGTGGGCGTAGTCGAGGCCTGACTGGACTTTTTTTCCCCCCCTTCCCTTCTTCCTCCTGTCACAGGAGAAGGAAGAAAAGGCGTCCCAGGAATCATCTGAGGAGGAAGAAGAAGAGGACCAGTAATTCACAACGCATGCTACCTCACTCAACATACTGACTTACTGTTAACCAGAACTGGGCTGTATCTCCAACACCAGTGCCACCACATGACCACTGTTCACGACAAAGCCCTCTTTGCCAAAAGGAGGGTTTAACACAGTACAAATAATCATGCAACAGCACTGGATAGAACGATGGACCTTGCTTAAGCATAGATCTAAGAATTACATGAAAGGTAACAGCCCTTTTCTCTACATGTCATGTTATCACAAGTCTTTTATACTGGACAAAAGTGTGCTCGAAGGAGCCTGGACGTTTCCATTTTTTCCCCCTAAAGATGGTTTGTAGGACATTTTCTCTGCTTGATGTTACTTATTTGTTGTACCTGCATCTGAGATGGTAGGGCATATAGATTTCTCTCCATGTTTTGTACTGGACAAAGGTGAATTTTACCTTTTACTTGCTTTTTTTTTTTTTTTTTTTTTTTTTTTTTTTTTTTGTCTGTGTGAAGTGGTTAACCTATCCTTTGCATCGTATCATAGATGGAGTTGAGCTTCAACGTTTAGCACGAGAATAGGTAACTGATGGTAATTTTTTTTTTTTTTTTTTTTTCCATTTCTAACCTGCGTAACTGATTTTGCCCCCTTTCTCACCAGTAGAGCAGAATCATCTTTACCCCCCCGTAGGACAGTTTAGATTTATTTCTGCTTCTCAAACTTCCTTCGCGGTCCTCAGCGTGTAGAGGGGAGATGTAAAGTGTATCGTTAGTAATCAGAATAGTCTGATCAGACTTACTGTTTTTGTTCCTTCGGGTTACATACCATTTTAAGAAAAAACATGAGTGTGCTGCTTTTCATGTTATAATAAAACTCAAATCTTTTTTGGTATAATGTGTGTTTTTAAGGTGGGGTTGTCAGAGTTCTAGGCTGAGAGCATCAGTGTCGTTTCTTCAGGGAGCTTTTACAAATGCTGTTACATTGGCGTCTTTGTCTTCACATGGGTCCTCAGTTTCCAAGCGCTCACTCAATCACTCGCAAGGCAGATCGCGATTGGTCAAACAAGGAGTTTGATTGTAATAGAGGATAGTTGGTGGCACTACTATCCAACAGGGCTGTACGTTTTGTTTTGTTTTTTCCATTCCATCTAGCTCACTGCTTCACTTAGCTTCTGTCATCACTTAGTACAGTAATATGCTTTCTTAGTCTTTTTGAACATGTGTGTGTTGTATGCTGTCTGCTACAGGAAAAAAGGTGTTTGTGTATTTCTAAGTGTCAGGGAACCCGCGGTCACAGTCCACTTAACTGGGTTTTTCCACACACCTAAGCTGCTACAACCTCAGTTACGAAACCCGGAAAACTGCAAACAGGCGATACAAGGCCTGGAATTTCATACCTCACTCAACGGCTTACTTTACCATATAATTGCATTTAACTGGTTTTCTGTTGTTTTAAATGTAACCTCTGGCATGAGTTGGAAAGATGTCATTATTACAAAGTTTGTGTATTTTTAAAAAAATTTTTTTTTTTTTAACCTGACTGTAATGAGGTATCTATGATATCAAGTTTGTGATTGTGTGTGCATATGCGGCACGTCTTGGCTCATTCATAACAGGAGCTTGCAGGACAGGTTGTATTAAATGTGTAAAGCAAGTCAGGGAGACCTGTCAGCTTGACAACTGTGTTCGCTGACTGTGGTAGATTAGCAGGTGTGTTTTTATCCGTTTAAAAAATTTTTTTTTTTCTTCTGGTGCACTGAAATATTGGTTCAGATTTTCATGGACAAATGTTTGTGTGTTTGTGATAGACTGGGCGCTCTTTCCACTTACCTGTTCTGTTGGCCACAGTGTGTTTGGCACTAACACACACAGCCACCCTCGCCATACTCATACACCGGTCATTTCATGTCTTTTTCAACATCCTCCAACTACTTTCGACAATATCAGTGTCATTTTACATACCGACATCTTGCATCTGTTCATTTATATACTGTCAACTCAACAGGATGGGATCATTCTTTTTAATGTACACCGTATATAAATGTACAATGTCTATATTTCTATGGTGCCCTACAACAATTTGTATCAGAAATGGTCAATAAAGAGAATTTTCTTTGTCATTTTTCTGTCACTTTTTGTAATGCATGTATCCATACTGTTACGTTTTGCCACTCAAAGGCTCAAGCACACATGCAGATTAATGATGTGCAAAACAGCACATTGGACTATTTAAATAATTAAACTGCGAATGACGATTACGGCACAAAAGTTATCACTTTATTTACATGTTCAATGTTTAAAGCCCATAAATTCTCTCTCAAAGCAACAAACAGACTGAAGTATAACAGTGCTGCAAAATTCACATTTACATCAGTAGTTCTTTGACTTTTTCAAGTGCAACCTGAAATCACAGCCTTCCATTAAAAGTTTACCAGGTGTTTCACCAGTGCAAATCAATGTCATATGATTGGACATTGAACACTTTAAATTGTGACTACCCTATTTTGTTTTCGCATAAAATAAAGTCTCTAGATAATGCATAGAAAATGAACAGTGAGATGTAAAAATGACTGGGGAGCACCAAGGAACGTGTTCTGGGGTAAAGATGTTTTCAGATCCAGAAAACATCCATGAAAAAGCTCATTCTGAAGCACCTCTGGATGTCATGCCTGATAACATCAAGTTTAGGCATCAACTGTTTAAGACATCTATATTCACAACCACTACAATACATGTTCCCCTACGAGAACAGTTCAATTTAGTTTACATTCACAAATGCAAGGCAAATTAAGGTCAGGAAAGGTTGCAATTCATCAAGTGAAAAAAATGTGAGGTTTCCTGAGTGCTTGATACAGTCAGACCTATGGCATTCATCTGAACAGACTCTTCAGCTGGAGGTGAATTTGTGCTGGTGCCATGCCTTGTAGACAGGACATATTTAGGGCACTAGTCACAACTCATTTTGGGGATGAGAGGAGGTTGGTGTTATTTACTTCCATATCTGGCTTTTCATGCCATTGATAAGAGTCATAGGATCTGGCTAAACCACAAAAAGATCCGGATCGAGGCGCAGCTAGTTAAATCCTGAGAGGAAATTAAAACCAAAGAGGCTGTGTAAATCCTTCTGACTCAAAATGAAACCAAAGTCAAATTCACCAAACGCCGATTTCTACCTGTATCAATATGAAACTTTGAATTTAAAACTCTTTGTTGAAGTGATATTGCAGTGCTTCATGACAGCAAATTTGACTGTTAACATTTCATCGAAGAATTTGTTCTTAAAGCACTGCAAACAATCTCTTTGCAACAACCTGTCCAGGCAATGATCACAAACCCTCACACAGCAGGAGTGGTGATTTTTAACTAGTGCAGAACAGTCATCTCTTACCACACTGTGAACACAGCCCCTAAGTTATAGTTAGTACAAATGCCTACTGCAACCCACAGGAACATAACTGCTTTGCCGCATGCCGCCCACAACGACACCCTAAATGTAAACAAGAGTAAATCAACAGGAACCTGCGTCTTTAGATATATTCCACCTTTCTTAGCTATGACTCATGTCCTCTAATACCACAGTAAAAAGTCTGAATAAATAATTTCAAATAAATAAGTTTAAGGTACTGTGTCTGTTAGGCACACAGGATTGGAATCAGATGAACAGTCACTCCGTCTGTACATAAAACAGGAAAATCATAAACGCTGACTGTCGCTGATGTGCTCACAGATAACGGCAAATGGTAGCAGAGACAAACAAAACTAAGTCTTGAGCAGACTTCAAAAACGACTGATCACTCTGTCTGATGGTTTTGTTCTATGCCATGGTTTACTACCATCATGCAGTGACATCTTTGGTCAGAAGAGGGCGTCGCTGTTGATAACTTCTGGCCCAACCTCGTACAATCTGAGGACATAAAATGTAAAGTGCAAGTTTAGTTTAGGACAGTAAACTTTAAAAGCCATAACTTCAGAAGAATATTTCACAACAGAACATGTAAAACTGTTGTGACTTTGTGGCACTTTCTCTGTACTGGATTAGTGGCAGAAATGTCACATGTCAATGTCAGCAAATTGTAAATTTCCCCACTGTGGGACAAATAAAAGTATGTCTTATCATAAATCTCAGGGACAGATATCACAAAATCCGCAGATGAAATCAAAACTATCCAGTAGGAGTAAGTGACAAAATGTTTTGTGATTTGGTGATTTGACCCTTTAAGGACATATTAATTGCCTCTTAAATCAATACAGAACTTGATATAATATCACATTTTCAGAACTGTGGAGTAAAACTTAATGAGGAACTTTGCCCCTGGTCAATATTGCCACCTAGTGTTTCTCATGGCTCAGTGCATGATTTTTGACAGGAATCAACCAGGCCAATAAGTTATTTTTAAAACTGTTATTCTATCCATAACCATCTATTTCTGTTTCTGCTTTTTCTAAACCAGAGTCTTTGTAACACCAGGAGGATCAGACGAGGTTCTGAGGCAGGTAAGACACCTTTGTTTTTAACTTTTAGATAACATAGCAGCCACATGTACACACTGAAATAGATTTGGATTTTGAAGCTGTTTTAAACTGAACATAAACATTGATTCAAGGGGAAATTTTTGAGTTAATCACTTAAGAGGAACCAAAACTAGCCACTGACTGATATTGTGAGGGATTTGATACTTGCAAAAAAAGTATGGCAACATTTGTACTATGCTACTCCTCCTACTTTTACTATACTTCCTACTGTACATTTTGTTGTTATTTTTCTGTGTGGGGGAGGAAGTGTCTAACCAATTGAGGAACTGCTGCTCTGTTAGAGTGAATGTTGCAACCAAGAACAACCACAATCTAAAAAAAAAAAAAACATTGTGAAAAAGCAAGGCAACAGTTAATTGTACTAAGATCTGACATGCTTCATCCAATCCATTCAGAAAGAGCACATATCGTATTTATGGTAGCATCACAACTTGTCCTACATGCAAGTAAAAATGTCCCAGAAAATACAAAACTCCAAAAGTCTGAAAATCAGTGTTGGATCATACCCTTGTGTCCTCTTCTCTCCACAACATTTCTTGTTCAGCTTCATTAAGCTCCTCTGAAGGATCATATGTGTAAACTGGTAACAGCTGATGACGGAGTCTGTCAATTCTGAGAGACAAAAGAATCAAATACTGATTTAAAGAATCACACAGAGACACAGAAGTGAAGCAATCAAGCTTATCACAAGGCATTGTGACAAAAATCAATATACATAGATTAAATTCAAGTACGAGTTGAATCAAAGGCAACTGGACTTGGTTTGTAGATTAAATATATTATAGATTCTAAGCATAGATTAAACAGTCTTACCTCCTTTTCTTACGAATATACATGACCTGAAACAGAAAAACATGAAGAGAATTACATATACTCTGATGAAGCAGATCTCTCTATTCTGACTTATCACAATGCCCTTGCTTGATGTAGGTGATCCTATGCAAACCAGCCCTGCCACCCACTCACCACAGCTGCAGCTATCCCAATGATGGTGATGAGGAGAAATGGTACCAACACATAGCCGACTGCCACATTTCCATCGGTGATGGCAGGAGACTGGGTCGTGCTGTTCATTGCATATGATCAGGAGTGGGGGGACACAGGGGGCTGCTTTTGCAGGGCCTCTACAAGCAGCAGACCCCCTCCCTGCGGCGGACACTGTGCAGCGGCTCTCTGCTCCAGATACCCGCTTGTTGTTTCTGCTTCATCCTTGGAGCTCATGTGACTTCCACATGGTGTCAGCCCTCCCTAATCAGCGAGAAATCTGAGGGAACACGGAAAGACAAGAATGTGCACACAGTTACGATCAAGGAAGTTGTGAGTTTGAAGCAGATAGGTTTAACAACCGAGATGTTAATATGCTAATTTTGCTGAAATATAAAGTTAATGTGTTAGCAAGCAGCGTCAAAGCCACTTTTCTTGCTTCGGTCAGTTCATTTGCTAATATCTGCTCGTGTGATTAAAGCAGACAGTCCTTCCTAAAAAGGCTAAACTGAAATATAACTACTGCTGTCAAATAACTTTCCTATTTGAAAGCTCGGGTATAAACCTGTTAGCCAGCGTTACTAGCTAACAGTATATAAACATAGCTAACGTCACCGTTAGCTTCACGGTCATTCACAAGTTGTTTCATTGCACAAACGAGCTAAAACAAGTCTTCTGCATCTGATTTTCGTTTCAGATCAATTCAAGTAAAATTTTACCCACTGTCTGATGTGTAAGTCCTCTGTTTTCAGAAACGTTATGTTGTGGTTTGCAGGCGACTCGACTTCCGGTATCAGTAACAACAGCAACACTTCCTGTCTGAAGCTTTCAAAATAAAAGCGGCAGGCCCACAAATTCTATGCTGAAAAAAAAGTGATAATAATGAGGTTGCAAGCAGATTGTGAGGATTTGGGTGGTTGTTTCATATTTATTTAACAAGAAGCCACTAGATAACATAGCAAATGCATGAATTGCCACATTGTTGACGAGCACAATTTGACCGGTTTGTAGTCGAAATGTTGGTGAACAAATCCTGAAGAAAAATCCACTCCACTCTGCTGGCAAAGAATGTTAAATAAAAAGTGTGAGCAATTTCAGTAATTCCAGTTAGACATTAAATGTCTCCTCATTTGACTTTCAAAACATGTGATATCCGTCCAAAGAATGTATAACAATGTACTTTATCCCCACACCATCATTTAGCCTTTATAGGTGTTGGGAATGCATAAGAATATTTGATGTCCAGGTCAGAACCTGATAATTTACTGACTGGATTTTGCATCACAAAAGAACATGAGAAGGGTCTTTCTGCAGACTTAGACTATGTGACACACAACACACTTCCTGAGATCTTTTCCGAAACTTAACCAAGTAGTTTTTTGTCCTGTCGTCCTGTGTGTCTGCACAAGGAGCGGAGGACGGAGTTAAAGGGCAAACCAGGACCCTCTGTTCCCACTGACCCGGTTCAGCATCCTGCCATCAAGAGCTCAGGAGCCACTCCAGTTTCAGGACCTGCAGCTGCTTCTCCTGTGGACAGACCAGGACTTTCAGCAGTGCTACATGGTGAGAAGCACTGACATAAGGAGGACCAGAAACATCTGCCAAAGAAGAATTCCTGCACAGATTCGTGAAAGCACATTTGCAGGTTTGTAAACTATGATGAAAGCAACTTTACAAGCAAAGCTGTATTTGAAAGTTGTGCTGCTAAGATCTGCCATGCTGTGATACAAGTGTCATCAGTGACAGTAATATTTGCTGAACTTCTCACCACCACCATCATTGACCATGTTTCATTATAATTTCATGGAGCCATTATTAATGCGGTTAGATGCATGTGGACCAAAACTACTACTGTCTACTCTCTTTTCAAAAGTCCCATTGATCGAGGCCAAAGCCATGGCAAATGCATGGTATGTGGTTCAGCATCATAGAGGAAAACATTTTGGACTGGTATTGAAACTGTATCTCAATCTGTGTGTGTGCAATCAGATTTTTAAATGTGTAAAATAATCTATAAATAACTACTGCGATTTGTGGATGTGCACAGGAATCTGCAAATGTGTATGTGCAATCAGATTTGTCAATGTGTCAAAACACAATCGTCAAATCTGTATGAAGAGTTGTCAGTGTGTTGAGATTTGTGAATGTGTAGGCAAATCTGTAGATAGTTGTACATAGATAGTGCTTTGCTTCACCAGCTGGAAATACAGACATGTCATAAGTTTCTCAATTGGCTCTTTTTACTCGTGACTTTTGCCACACTTCTGCAAATGCGTGTGGAGATTTGTCTGTGTGCCTCAGTAGCATACAGCCTACATACCACCAGTTGACAGAAGCACCCAGTGATTTTAAGCATGACAAATGGCTGAATTACTGGGGGAAAAAAATCTCCTGTATCCACCCCCTTACTTTTTTTTTTCAATGGCATTTTTGCCAAGATTATTCCTTCATTATAAGCATTGAACATAGTGCACTGCATTTATCTTGCTGCGTGCATGGCATGTGCATTACTTTCTGCTAACAATCCCACAATACAATGTGCTAAATTTCTTGATGCAAAAATAAATCATATACCTTTAAGCAGTTACCACTTACCTTTTGGAACAATTGTATTACTCGTATGTGCCATCACACATAAAAGGACACCAAATTCAATTTCAGCTCGAGCTGCACTGCTATACACAAGTGATACACTTCACTCTCCACAATCATTTACCAAACACTCCCTCCCAATCTGCAGATCTATTTAGGGTGCAAAATTTCCTATCTCACCCTCTGCTCTGTCAATAACACTGTTGCCCTGCATCAGTACTGCTGCCTGTTCTTTCAGCCCCTGCATCCATCTGCAGGTTCAAGCTAAGATATTTGCTCATCCCTCCCCAGTATCTCTAAGTAAACATATCTGTGGGGAGTGATGAGGTTGGAGCCTAGATGGCAAACTCCAACTCTGTTCTGCTGCTATAGTAAACATTTCAAAGTTGAGTCGTCTGACTGAAAAACTTATTTATTTAAACTTATTTATCCTTCTATTTATATTTCTTCCAGGGGATGTCTGAGAAACCACCAGAACAACTGTTGTCTGCTCCAACAGTTGATCAGCAAGACAAGCCAAACCAAAAGGTTGCTAGCATTTAGAAATGTATGTTTTCCCTTTGATTACACAAGCAGTCTTTTATTAAGCAGATGAATTAATAACAATTATTATTATGAACTAATGTCTTCACAGGTAGACCCTCTGTTACTGGATGGAGATGATCCCTTTGACCTCTGACAAGGGACAAAGTTTATTCTGGCTTATGTACTACAGCACAATCTGACAGGTGCGTCACTGCAACATCTACTAAAGATTTTCATTAAAAAAGCATTTGGGTTCTTTACATAACTCAAGATTGCAAAACCACAATTTGAAAATACTAGTAAGTAGTAAGTATTATAGTATTAGTAAAAGTAAGTATTATCAGGTATCATTATTGAAGTATCAAGAGTTAAATACTCATTATCCAGTAAATGATCTCTGTGAGTCATTTTTTAAATAATTTACATACAGAAGCATTCACGTTAAGCAGCTGTTACAGCAAAGTGAGCCATAATTTAACAACTCATTTACACAGATTTTTTTGTTTTTAATCCTTTTCATTCATCATGACAACACATGTGCCAGTTTTGAGAATATTGATCTAAAAATCTGACTTTAAATATACTGGAAGGATTCAACAGAATTGCACCCAAATACACACTGAGTATAATTTCAAAAACATCACTATATACTTGTTTGAATATTGCAGTATTAGAACATGGCCATATGATGCTTTTGTTTTGACAACAGGATTTGATAATAGCTAGTTAGTCAAAAATGAAGGAAGAAGTCACATTTAACTTTAGCCCGATGTAAAATAATAGCACAAAACTATGCTGCGACATGTATGCAATCATTGTTGCTAGAACCAACAGACAGCAACTGACTGACATTGATCATAATGTTTACATGTTTATAATGTTTATGTCACATATAACATAATTTTTATCATTTTATCATATTATCACTGTGTTTACAGCAGCTTCAGTTATTCTTTTTGCACTGTCAGGTAATTGCCACTAGATGTCACTAAACACCTTTGAGTTACAGGTAGAATTTATTTCCCATGATCATGAAAGTGTTGGATATTTAGTTCCAACAGACTTATATGTTTACTTAGTGTGTTATAATGTAAAGTGACATTATCTGTCAGCTAAGGTTGATCAGCAGGCCAAAATAAAACATGGACCAGACACAGTGGTTCCCAGAACGACTGCAGCCATAGGCATTCAAGGATTTGATTAGCGCAGAAAATCTGTCTGATTAAATTTTCCCTCAGCATGGAGGCTGCATTGTTTAATCAAAGCAGATAGGAAGGAAGTGTTGGTGAAATTCTCACATTAACTTCTCACTTCTGGACGGGGCAGTTAGTGTTAAGAGATCCATATAGATCTGGATTAAATCATTATTGTTTAATGTTTTGTGTAGGTTAGAGGTCAAGGGTGGGCATGCAGTGAAGATAGCCCCAGCATTTGTGCATTTCTGTGTAAAAGAGAAGAAGAGATCATGCATGTGTGTGACTGTGCAACAAAGCATTTATGCACAGCTCTGATAATGAACATTAGTGTGTGACTGCAGTGATCAAATGAACAGTCTGTACTGATGGCTGTTTCATCATATAATTAGCATAAGGTTATTGCTCTACAGAGTCAGACCAAAGCCAGCATCCAGTTGATCTGCTTTAAGGCATTTTGCTCCTGCAGCAACCTCATCTCCACAGAACAAACACCTCCTCTCTTCACCCTGTTTGTGTGAGACGTTGAGTGGCTCTGGCAGGGCGCTTTGCTCCACTGAGTACTGCAATAAACAAGAATATTCTTTCCCCTGATTTAACAGAGTCCTTTGCTGCTATCTATCATCAGTGTTTTCATTGAATTTATTCTTGTAGGGAAGTAGACAATTAGCACATCTGTCAGACTACAGGCAAAAAAAAATTCGAAAGGGTTATCATTGAACGACCCATAGAGAGTGAAGGCACATTGTGTTGTTGTTGTTGTAGCTTGTGGTTTGTCTATTGATACAAAGTGCAATAAAATGGGAAGGTTAATGGAAATAGCCTGCACTGTGAGCATGTGGTCGTCAAAGCATCAGACCTCAATCCTCAATGTTGTAATTTCCCTACATTCAGGAAGCTCTTGAGTAAATAAAGGGAAAAAAAATAAAAAATAAAAATAAATTGGGTCTTAGTTACTTGATTAAAAGGGGGTTGTGATGCAGTAATTAGACCTATAGGATTAAAAAAAAACTTTACAAATACATAAAACAGCATTACTTGGATTTAGTGATTTTAGTGTTGGTGCAATTCTCACATCGATGAACCAACCAAACACCATTTATCGTATATTTCATCAAGCTAACAGGCCCTCCAAACATAAATCAGACTCAGAGATTACAAGATTTCTTTGCAAGGTAGCTGCACTCCTCTTTGACCTCACCACGTTTCCTAACATATGTCGAATATGATCTTGTTCACCTCCAGGCTGTTTGGTCACCCCTCTGTTTACTGTGTTTCTGCCCCACTGAGTGTAATGCAGCACTTTAACTTCATGCTCTGCTGTCATCTAAAACACTTTGGTACAAAATGTAGGAACAACACAAACCAGCAGGTGAACAGACCTTCCTTGTGTACTTGAAACAGTGGATGGAGAGTCAGTGGGCCTGCTTGGCAGCCAAAGGACAAAAACATCATCTCCCTCCCCTGCAGTAGAGTGCAATGTGGGCGTGATTGACAAGAAAAAAGCGGCGACGCCCCCTTTTGCCATCCGCTCTCCTTATTGGCTGGAAAGTGGAAGTCACAATCGGGGCTCTCCCCATTATAAATTCTAAACCTAAACTGCAATATATATATATATTTTAAATCGTCTATTACCTATAAATGGAAATATTATCCAAAAACTCCATTATGATGCACACAAAACTTTCATGCACATAAAAGATTAAAACATGCAAATTGACCCACTCCCACCTGCAGAAGCGGACACATCTGGCAAAGCTCCCCAAAGCTCTTGTTGCAGATGTTAAGAGGTGGATTTGAAAAGCTCAGTCTCCAGGTTGCATTAGCTCCCTCGTTTCCCCTGCAGCCTATTTCTGTCGTCCATTGAAAGGAACTCGCAGGGCCATCCCCCCGACGCGCGCCTGTGCCGTGGAGCTCCCCCTCGCTGCGCGCATCGTGATCTGCTGGATGCAGAGTCTTGCAGAGAACGCAGGGTCACCTTCTGTCACCGCAAAGGGGAAATACTGAATAAACCCCCAGCGCTGACTGTCAGGTACTTTTGCACCTCAGCAGCAGGCAGCATCTCTGGTAAGTCTGTCTTGTGTGTTGATGGCACATTGCTGCACAGGGAAGAGAAAGCTGAGCATCCTTTTTTTTTCCAGCAAAGGGCGACGCAGGGATAAAGGAATCTCTCATCATTTCCCATCGTTTGGATCATCCCTCCTCTCTGCTGCCACACCGACCAAGTACTACAGATTCATTTGCAATCCTATAGTGCAAATTTGAATTGTGCATGCGTCATTTTAGATGGTGTGCCGTTTGTTTGCATGTGCGCCAAGGGTGAAGAGGAGCATCTTGCATCATCTTGGATTACTATTGCAGAGAAACTACATCCTTGAGTCGTTCACTTTGCACAGTCTCCTTAATGCTCGTACTCCTTAATTTACAGGAGGATGCAGGGTGTTGTTTTTAACAACGCAGCTGCTTTCTGTTGCCCTTCGAATCGCCTGGATGAGCAAATTTGACCTCAGAGCCCAAATTGAACCAGCAATGCAATGTGTTTATCAGCTGAAATATATCTGATCAGTATGTTCGATATAACATGAAAGACTGGTGCACTAGTAGATGGAGATGGTGGTCAAGGCTGGGGGAAGGATTGCCTTTTTTTTTTTTTTTTTTTTTTTTTTTTTGCTCCATTTCCATGCGCCAAATGCGTAAACAAGAGCAGGATCGTGAGGCACGTCGATCAAAACATGTCCTGATCATCACTGCTTTATGCACATGATGGCTTTTACTGGGACAAATGCTGGTGGATAGCAGTCAGGGGTGTGTATGTGTGTGATGTTTTATTCTCGGTGAAATGGACGCGAATGTTAATGAGAGCACTCCTCTCCGACGTTATGTAATTGGTTGTCAGAGCGCAGAGAGGAGCCATCTCAAGCGTCATTGTTTTTCCCCTCTGACAAACCAGCAGAGGAGGAGCATCCTGCTTTCTACATGGGATTAGGTGCATGTGGTCTTTTAATCATTCATCAAATCTGCTCCCGAGCTGAAATGCATCCAGGCTTGCAGCTGACTGAAAGTATCTCACGGCCACGTTTATGCGCTCTGCAGAGGAGATGCGATCTTGTGCTGCCTCTCCGGTGCGTGGTGATGGTAGCTCTCTCCTTCTTTCGCTCGCGTCTTCTACTCAAACGTGCCTGTAAGAAGGATGCACGACCGATTAAAAAGGCTGGTCCGTGCATGCAAGCCTGCAGCCCCCCTCCTCAGCCTGGTGGTGGCGCAGCGGATGACAGACAGCTCCGCCTCGGCTTGTTGTGGAGCTGTCCGCGGTGCTGAAGTCACTGTTTGCTGTCAGCAGTCAAGGTGCCCCCAAAGAGAGGCTGACACGAGGCTGCAGAGAGGAGATGATGATACTGTCAGGGGGGGTTAATCCAATTGTATTGAGAAAAAGGGAGGGGGGCAGTTAAAGAGTGCTTGCTATTTATCAGCAGAGTCCTCACTCTGAGGGCAAGAGAGGTAGAGGCAAGAGAGTAGAGGCAGGAAGTCCTCCAGGCTGTTTTGTGATTCTGATTCTGTCTGTCTGTCTGTCTTTCTATCTGTCTATCTATCTATCTGTCTATCTGTCTGTCTGTCTGTCTGTCTATCTGTCTGTCTGTCTATCTGTCTATCTATCTATCTATCTATCTGTCTGTCTGTCTATCTATCTATCTATCTATCTATCTGTCTGTCTGTCTATCTGTCTATCCTTTGACTTGTGACCCCTTAAAATGTCCAATATGTGGTTGTGACAACAAAACACACAGGAATTCTGGCTTTTGTGTGTTTCATTTGAAGGATAAATTTGGGCCTAGTTTGTAAAACTGGGTGCTGAATGTCAATACATTTTTGGCACCAACTGGGATGTGTCTGTCGCACCAACTATCGAAAACAAGTCAAGTCAAGTACCGAAAGCTGGCATTGAATGTCAGCACAGATTTATAATCTTGTGTGCTCGTGCTTTGATTCTTAGTTCCTGATTTAAATAAACATTTTGCCAATCTAAGAAAATCGTAAGTAGGTAAAGGACTTGTATAGCTTCTTGCGTTTATGCAGCAGTTAAGATGCAAGACGTTACAAGAGGAAAAAAAGTTTGTTAGGCCTCTGATCCCATTCTCGTGAACGCGATATCTTAGAAACAGCTCGAGGGAATCTCTTCAAATCTGACCCAAAGACCACTTGGAATCAAGGATGAACTGATTAGAATTTGGTGGTCAAAGGTCGCCGTGACCTCACAAAGCACACTTGTGGTCATAGCTCAAGTATGCATTTGCTAATTATGGCAAAATTCTGCACACATGTCTAACAGAATAAAATGATGACATTTTATATCCAAAAGGTCAAAGGTCAACTTCACTGTTGCCATTATTCACCGCCATAACTCAGGAACAGAAGGGGAGATTGTGACCACATTTCATATTTGATCAGATGCCGAATTGGTGACGCTAATCTTGGGTGCCCACCTTGAAACTCTGCTGATTGTTTAGATTTTTTTGTTCTGCTGGATCGAAGATGTGCGCGAAGCATCCACCATATGATATTGAGCTTCAGGTGATTGTTGTTGTGACAAAGCTCTCTATCAGTCCTCTGTACTCCTCTGTAAAAATAGTCTTTAAGTGAAGACAGCATGTTTCTCAGTGGATTCATACATGTCGATATAGCAATAACTTCCATTTCACCAAAAATAAACTTCCTTCAAAGTCTTCACTACATATTCAGTATTATATGAGTCTGGACAGACATGGAACTGCAACATGACTGTTTGACAGAGGCATTCAACCACAAGGTGTTAATTCTAGTTTCTGTATCAATAGTGAAACTCAGGTATGAACTGCACCTCTCTGTCTGTGTATTTGTTTGCGTCTGAGTGTGTGCTTGTCTGCGTCCTTGAGAGGAGTAGAGCTATTAATTAAGTCACAAACTGCTCTTCCCTCTCCCTTTGAGACTGTCTTTTTTCTAAAGCCACACGGATGCCATCTCTGACTTCCTGTTGTGCTTGCAGTGTGTCTGTGGTGCTGTTCATTTTGTGTTTCCATGCTTGACTCATTTTGTTTTTGTCTTCCTGCTCAGGAATTTAATTACCATTTGCACTCATGCAACCGCTGGCTTGATCTTTGGTTATCTTAAACCATTAATAGAAAACAGCAGTTGTCACATGGACGTCATTTACCACAGGGAACTTAGTGATAGAGTATAATGAAAATAATAGTTTTGGGCAGTTTTGCTAAGTGGTTTTCTATATTTTTAATCCGACTCCTCTTCAGTTTGGTTTCTTTTTGGTTATGTCCAATATTAACTGACAAAGGATTAACTGGAGCGTGGGATTTGTGGGAAGCACTACAGTTCAAGCTGTTGTCATTTGGTTGTTTGTTCTTCTACTGAATGTGAGATATCTAAAATACTGTACGTGCAGGATGAGTGAGAGTTGCTTTGTTCTCATCACATTACACCCCAGTTTAATCTATCATCAATATGACTTTTTTAGATGAGATTTTCCTCCTACGCATACTTGGATTTTATGTTTCATTACAATGCATCAAGACAATGTGAGGACTAATAGAGGAGCTGGTGCAGACTACTGATACGTGCAAAACACATTTCAGTTGCAAACCTGCATCCACGTAGTTCAAAACAGGTTAGATCCGATCCTTGTCATCTCTCTTGATATATCTCGCATGGAGGAACATGATGTTTACTCATGTCAGTGACCTTTGTTGTTGTTGTTGTGTTACATTGTCAGTATTTGGTGTTTGTGGACGGTCCTGAGACATCACGCATGAGGACGAGAGAGGACAATGTGTGAAATAACGGGGTTGTTTATTTATATCCTCTGTAATGTGTTTGTTGATGAAAGGGTTAAAGGCTGCCGCTCTGTTAAAGGAGGAGATTGTGGTGTCTGACAAGGTGTGAAAAAAGAGGCAATGTAAGAACAGAGGGTCTGAAGGGCAGCTGGAGTGTCTCATTTCTCTCAGCGCAGAGGAGAACACACACAGGGGAAGACTCTATCCTTGGTGGAAGATTTATGACATTGGAGGTTATGAAAAGCATTCACGGTGCCTTCTGCGCCACAGCAAGAATTTCATTTTGTTTTTCTATCTGTGAAATGTGTTTCCAAGTGCATGATTTAACACTAAACACCAGAGAGATAAACAGAAGTAAGAGGCTATTTATTTTATGAAATATTGATGGAATGATTCACTAAATGTGATATCTGATAGCTGATTTTATCATGAATAAAGACTGAATTCACTGTATGTTTATCTGCAGAAGCTGCATATGAGTAGAGGATGTTCCTCCAGTTTTCAACCTAAATAAGTATGTTTCTTTTTGTAGAACAGTACGAAAGAGGTTCATGTTACCTGCTGTCTTTCATGCAGTGTCACCACAACATGTCAGCGTTTGCCTCCTCTGAATCATCATCATGTGGCTCAGCCTGAGGCCGAGCACTGACTTTAGTATGTGTCATGATGTTTTGGGCAATTCAAAATGGAGTCCCAGCGAGTGAATCCAGGTCATGAATCATGTACCGGAGTTTGGATCGATAGTGGTGTGAGTGTTGTGAATCATCATCAATGGGTTTTGTTTCTGTGTTGTTTGGTGACAGCTGAACGTAGCTGTGAATGCAGCAGCTTCAGGTCATTGTTTTGAACACTAGAGGGTGTGTTCCTCATGGACATGTTGAGAAAAGAGAGGCAGACAGATGATATAAGGATTCTTTCTTGACTGGTAAAGCAGGTAAAAGGCTCAAATTCTCATCAGAAACATGAGCTCTAACTAATAGTTATCTAACAGATAAATTATTTGGTCTATAAGTTGACAGAGAATTGTAAAAAAGGCCCACTTCAGTTTCCCAGAGCCTAGGTAGGTGTTGTCAAATGTGTTAACAGTCTAAAGCCCAAAGATATTTCATTTATTATTATACATGATAGAGAAAACAAGCAAATATTCACATATTTATGAAACTGGAACCAAATCAGTTTTGGCATCAGTTTTTGGATGAATTTTCTGTTAATTGACTAATCGATTAATATCAAGTAACTGCTTCAAACTGCAGCTAGCTTTTAATGATTGACAGTCCATGTTGAGGTTTCTTCATTAGGAGACTGCTGATCTCTGTATCCTTTACAAATACCAACAGTCAGATGAAAAACACCAGTGGAGTAAAGTGACCATGACTCAGCATTTTAACATGAGTTGGAGCCAGAATCTGTCGGAGGTGGCCGTTGTCAGGCCCGTGGTGCCCACATCTCAGGTTGCTCCATCTTGACGGGTGGGCTGCTTCATCATGGTTTTTCTTGAAAATTCAGTCTGTCCATCCATTTTCTAAACTGCTTCTCCTGTTCATTAGGCGAAGGATCGTATCCCAGCACACACACGGGGCGAGAGGTCGAAAGCTGCGCGGGGAGGACGATTCAGTCACACAGCATAAGTGACTGAAACACGGATGTATTCAAATACAAACGCAGAAAATAGAATAAGTCGTGTCAGTGATATGCTTTTGAAGACAGATTAGGCTGAACTGAAGTCATTTTAACCTCATTAACACAGTAAAGTGAATGTCAAGGTGTTAAAGAGAAGACAAGATGTCTCTGTGACGATATGAGCGTGATGTTGAAGGTAGAGCTGCAACTAGTGATTGTTTTCATTTCCTGATTCATTTGTTGATTATTTATTGGTTTAAATTGTAAAAAAAAAAAAAAAAAAAAGCTGTCACATCTTCCCCAAGCCCAGTCTTAAACCCAAAGCTATTCAGTTTATAATAACATAAAACAGAAAAGCAATAAATCATCACATTTCAGAAGTTGCCACCAGTGAATGTTTGGCATTTTTGCATTACTTTTCTGTCAATCGATTAATTGACTGTTTTTGTTGTCCTTGTGTTTCAAGGTGTATTAAACCACACATTTTTACAATGTAAAGTCTAAACCTCTGTTCTTTTATGTTTATTTTGTGCAAATTTAAACATTTCAAAAGCTCCTGCGACGGAATAATTAATGTCGAAAAAGCGTGATAGGATCCACTGGATGATCCCAGCAAGTGCGTATAAAGATGTCATGAAACAATGATGTTATCAGGGAGTCACAAGATTCAAATATAGTGTCTTAAATTAAATGGTGTAGTAACTTAAGTGCAGACATTAAATCCAGGTGAAATATTATCTCCGGCTAAAAAATGTGACGTTCCAAGAAACTGAGATGAAGTGATAATTGCATTCTCGCACTATAAGATATTCCTTTATTAGTCCCACAATGGGGAAATGTACAGCTTTAAACCTAAATATATATATGACTTTATTGATTATCATTTAGTCTTTTGAGGTTTATTATCAGTAATTTTGGTGAGATTAAATGTTTGTAGCACTGCTGTATCGTATTGTATTTCTATCTAATAAACTTCCCTCATACGAACAGTATTTTGCTGTTTAAGGTTTTGAAGTGTGGGTGAGCAGTATGTGTTGAATTTTATCCTCTGTGTGGGCTGCATACCGTTAAAATGCGGTGTGTGTTAGTGAAGAGCACAAAGGTTACACACGAATGCTGCATATATACTTTACATTATTGTGCTCATCTCATATCTGTCATCTGCTGCCACTGTCCTTTCACTCCATTTAGACCATACAACACTGATTGCCTTGTTTAAAATGATCAACATTACTTATAAACAACAGCTGGTGTATTAGTGTAAAACTATACAAAACAGAGGAGGCTGAGGTTATTAAATCTTCTATTTCCCGCAGTGTCAGAGTTTACTAATCTCCCCTTGATTATGATAGTTCAAAATGAAATTCAACTAATCTCTTAATATCTCTGCCTCTGTAATGGTAATTGCTGTTTTGACACTGTGTTTCAAACATTTTGAGCTCATTTCCATTCATATTCCCATTAAGAGCCCATTTAGCAGCACTTAAACTCACCGTTACTCGATGCTCAAAGGACTGACCCCAGCATCTCGTGTTGTTCTTTGCGCAGGTGATCTCCTGCAGGGGACCAACAGCTCTCTCGAAGGTTTATGGAAACCTGACCTCCCATTGGTGGAGAAGGTGAGTCGTACCTGTTTGTGCTACCTGTAATCCTCCCATTTGCTTAATATTCATTTAGCCTGAAGTTTCACAGGTAATCCAGGAGGAGCATAACAGGCTTTTTAAGGAGCTTTTGTATAATTTATCATGCCAAACACACCACTTGGGGTAATTAATAGCTCTTTGTCAATGCTGTTAATATTTCATGAGGGTGTTCCAGTCTGTCAGTGGGCTAAATGGAGGTCATTTGCTTATTTGAGACTTTTATATTGAATTGTCCTTTGCGTGATCTACTCTGTGCATGAGTGTGTAGTGCATGATTAATATGGCATATAGGATTACAACGCTCCTGTAAGGTTGCATTTCAGCTCTCTAGCTACAGTCGATTGCATCCGCTAATCTGTAGTCTCTTTGGGCAGCGGTAACAGTTAGACTCTCTTAATAATTCGCTGATTTTTTTGTTTTTAAAGGAGGTTATCTCAGAGTGTGCTTTTATTACTGCACGAAGAGTAGCTCTGGCGGTCTCACTGGGAAGGATGATACCTCAGGAGCGATTATTGATTTCCTTGTTTGATCTCTTTGTTTCGTGGGCATTATGACAGAACCTCGCTGCAGCAGGGAGGTTAAGCAGCTGTTTGATGAGCGCAGGCTGCTGTTTGTATGTGCGAGGAAGGCTTATCAGAACACGATGGCCCAGTTCAGTTAGACTTCTCCAGGGATCCTGCGCAGTTTGGACTGGGAGAGGAAGCTGGGTCAGAAGAATAGAGTGCGAGTGTTTAGACTGTAGATAAACACAGTTTGCACAAATGTTTAACTTAAGACCAAGACAAGACAAAGAAATACAGCTGCAGAGAAAATAATCTCACCAGCAGCAATATTATACCTGTTAGTCTTTGGTCCAGGCTGCTCTCTGGCCTCTAAAACAGCATCCTTCCAACCTTTCTCCACAAATACACTGTTGATATCATCTTTGATTTTCAGAAATGCCTCTGTTCTTCATTTTTTTTAACTTAAGTACAATATCACTCATCAGATCGGGAGATTTCTGTCTTCAAATTATCTTATTTTCAAATATTTGATTAAGGACAAAATGTACCAATTCTACTCAGCACTTTCATAATATAAACTTGCTATAGATATCAGCTATTGATTTAGCTGCATGCATTTGAATCACTGGACAGAGATTTTTTAGGTGTTTTGATCAAAGGCAAAGTTTTGATTTAGAAGTTTCTGTGAAGTCATGATTATTTTTAGGTAAAGACATAAATCCAGAACAAAGTCTTTCAGGTGATAATACACTACATCTGCAACTATCTGATATATTTTACAACAGAAAAACAGCTCTATTGAGTTAAAGAAAGTAGACTATATGTGTTACAATCTAAAGGTGTGGTTGCAGTATAGCCACTATTAATGTTTAAGATAAAATATTCCTTTATTGGTCCCACAATGGGGAAATTTCCAAAGAGCAAGTAATCAGATAAAAGCAACCATTTTATTTCATTTATTTGTTTTCTGCACTCAGTCACACTTTACTGTGTGGCCTATAAAAACTTGGAAAGTAGGATGTGGATATTCTAATTTCTTAAAGTCAGATTTAGAGTTGATCGCTGCTCCCTCCTCGTGCCAGCTGAGGAGGTCGCCCGGGCTCAGTGGCTTGTTTTCTGCCTTCAGGCTGCTTAGCCAGTTCTTACATCGAAACATTTGCACCAGACTTATTTATTTTCCTTCTTTCTTTATTTAACAACCACCAGCGCTAGTTTGGCTGATGACTAGACAAATCAATCACTCACTCGCCAACCCAAGCTGGCAATATCTGTTGTCTCAGACTGAAGGCTGCCTCAAATAAACATTGCAGGTTATGTGCCAATTCAAAGTATGATATGGATAAAGTTAGACTGATTTATTTTAATGAGCTACAGATTTCTGCAGTTTTACTTTGTCAAATTTGATCAGTGATCAATTTCGCTTTCAATTCATGAGTTTTTGCTTTCAAGTGCTGAGTTTTGTCTTCACACTGTCAAATTGCTTGTTTGGTGTCAATTGACTCTAACTGTAAACAAGTCCAATCGTGAGTCCAAGTCCAAGTTTTTGTGACTGAGATTGGATTTGAATCTCAGATCTCTCCAGATCTGTCACAGTGGAATCAGTCAGTCAGTCTACCTGAATGGCTTTGGGCATTAGAGGTGGGTATAAATAGGGACCTAAGATGATTATAGTCTGGACCTTCAGTTGACATATCACTGGTTGTTGCTTGTGTTCTCCTCCCAGTTCCCTTTTATCTTAACCATATTTAATTTCATAAAGGAGATGTTCAGTGTAATGGCACTGTATCCGACACACTTAACTTGTCTTATATATTGGATTGTTGTTGGTGGTCAGGATTTAAGGAACACAGTGTTTCCCATTCATAGTCATGCTGACATTGTGGCTCTATGGATGCCAATGTTGGTCAGTCATTCATGAAATGTTGTACTGACATTCATGGTCCCCAGAGGATGAATGTTACTGACTTTCTCCTGGCACCACCATGAGGTTGACATTTGTGGGTTTTTAGTAAAAGTAAAATTACTTTTGGACTATTGGAGGGATTACCATGAAACTGGGTACAAACATTTATGTTCCTCTCAGGATGAATCGTAACAACTGAGGCAATCCTCTGATATTTTCCCTCATGCCATCATCAGATCAATCATCAAGTATAAATTTTCCCAACAATTTATATGACCAAATACATGCAAAACTCCAGTCTCTGCTGTACTTTTAAAAAAATGCTAATTAGCAATTTTTTGCATGCTAACACACTAAACTAAGATGGTGTAAAATACAGCAGATTGTGAGAGATTTTCATTTTTGTGAAAGGAAATTGAATTTAAGTTCCGTTGTTGAAAGCACTACAACCCGCTATTTATTCTAAAAATGAAAATATTTGTTATTTTCTTTTGAATATTTTAAAATGTACATCCTTTTTTAGATCAAACAATCTGTAGCATTCTCTCTCATTTTTCAATAATTCCTCCTCCTACTCTCTGCATAGCTCATAAATTCACATACACACATGAACAGGCGGTGCATTTGAAGGCAGCCCATCAGTATTCAGTGCAGCATCAGGCAGCTAAACAGCAAGAAGGCAGAACGCTGGTGTGTTTGAAGAGCAACATTCCCAGATTGACTATTGCCTTGCTCATTTACTCCCTCCCTTCCTCTGCTGCCTCTGTCTGCCTGGACATGAGGAAAAACTGGACTGGAACCAGAGCCTCCATCCTCCCTGCTCCATCTCACAGCCACTGCTGCATGTCTGCAGTTCACTGCTTCATCACCACCCATCACAATATGTCTGTCTCCCCCTCCTCTGCTCTCCTCTGCCTGCCTGGTCCGTCTCTCTCCGCCTTCCCCCGGCCGTTTTTTCCCCCTGTCTTCACCACACTGTCACCAGGAGGCTTGTGGCAAGAGGCTTGAGAGTTACATAACCACTGCAGCAGCGCTCGGGACGCTGTGTTAAATCACAACTCAGCTGCAAGTGTGTGTGCTGTGTTTGAGTTACACCGTGGCTTTCAGGGACACTGTACACATGCATGCACATACATGGATGTGCCTGCCTATGTGCAAAAATATGCTTTCAATACAACTGAATTCATACAGAGAAAATTTAGCCTGGGACAACAAAGATTATTCTGTTATTATATATTATATGTGTGATATTTTCTCAGTCACGTGGCACTCATTGTAACATTTACTTGTCAGCCAGAAGATGTTCACTCCAAAGAATACATACTGTGTGCATTGAGTGCCCCCACACGCATGGATGATCACAGCAGGAATGGACAGCATTGTGTTTGTTAGACATAAATCATGAGAAATTGTTACGCACGAATAAACATGCACATTGACAAGTGCTTTACTTTGAGTCTATTATGTTGGTCAGGAATCTAAATATATGTCCTGGAAAATATAAATGTTTGCAGAAGAAAACAGTGGTAGCAAAAATTGCGATATTGTAGAGCCCCCATCCCAGATTTCTCAAATCAGGCTTAATGGGGAGCTCGTGTTTGTTTAAAATGCCAAATGTGGTGGTCATACATTCAATAGTTTCTTCCTGTCTCTGTCTGAATGTCTCTCTCTGTCCCTCATGTTGGTATTCAGCACAGATAAGGTTCACCATCTTAGCTTAGCATGTTTGTATGCTGACATGTGCTAATTGGCACAGAAAACAAAGTACAGCTGAGGCGGAATTTGGTTTGCAGTAATTTGGTCATAAACTAAAGTATTAGACAAATTAAAATGTTCACCTGATGATGGAAAAGTATTGTAATAAAGTTCTTACAATTCATATCTATTCATATCTATATTCATATTTACAATTTATATCTGGACAAGAGGAAAAGTTCATCACTAAATGCAGTAGGATTCTTCCTCTGAGCACCATGAATGTCAAAATTTCATGGCAGATATTACAGAGACATAACAGTTCACACCAAAGTAGTGGACTGACCTACCACATGACGTTGTCATCCTTAAAACCAAGCCATTAGCGTGGCAAAAAAATCAGTACCCATAAAATATGAGCAGAGAGAATACCAGTCGGAGGCCACGGTGGCTGAAATGAAACCAATATGGAATTGATTCAAGCTGCTAAATGTATTCTTTGAAGACTTCATTAGCAGCGCAGGTAGACAGAATTTAAGGCTCTGTGATTGGCTGTTTCTCACTGCAGTACCACTTGGGATTTGTAATTCTGACATGTTGTATTTCTACTCAGTCTTGTCAGTATTTTACTTGGTGCCTGTGCTGGTAGATTGTACTGATGATACCATCCAAGAGTTGGAAATGCTCCAGCAGCCAGTAACCTAACCTTGTCTGAGCACATATAAAATATTACTTTTACATCTGGATCCCTGGACACCTTGTGACACCTCAATCTTCACCATGCAGTAGGAACTTATTTTTCCAGTAAGCCGTATAATATAATGGTAAATACTCTTACTAGTACTAGTAAGAGTATTACAGTACTACATACTAGTCCTCTCTTTCACCACAACATGAACCCGTCTTACATCTGATTGGACAGACACACGCCACCCAGTGGGCTGTCACTTGTGTTTGCTTCTGACAGCTGTTTTGGAAATGTTGTCAAATTGTGCCTAGTTTGTAGTATTAGTTAAGATAAGAGATAAGATATTCCTTTATTCATCCGACAATGTGGAAATTTCCAGTTGTAAGCGTGTGTAGTCTAGTTGTAAACAAGGTTAGAGTGACAGTGAGTCATTATGCCTATAGCTCACTGTGATTGATCTCGCTGAGGGGCTCATTTAATTCTTAGCAGACATTTTTCTACCCCTCGCTGCTAATTAGAGCAAGTATGACTACTATTAAATCACATACTTACATTGTATTTCAGACGTGCTGCAGAATTCAACTTTACAGGAGCATAATAACCGCCAAGAGAAAAATCTGCCTCTGTGTAAGAAGACAATTGGGGTTACGAGAAGGTGGAGACGACGTGCAGAGGAGGGAAAGACAGAACAGAGGGAGAGAAACAGTTTGATGTGAACTGTTTTATCTCTTATGTGCCTCAGGTGTATCACAGGGTTCATGGGTAAGATTCGCTTTAGCTGAAGTTTGATGTTTTGGTTTTTAGCTATACTTGATGGAAATGTTGGTCCACCACTTTGGTCCAGTCTGAAATATCTCCACAACCTTTGTATGCACTGCGCACATTAAAATTTGGTACATTCATAGTCCCCAGATGATAAAGAATGCTTATATGGTGAACACCTGACTTTACCTTGGGCACCACCAGCAGGTTGTCAGTTTTCTTTTTTTGTGAAATGGCCCAACAGTTATGAGTTGTACTGTATTTTACATGAAATACAGATAATTATGCCACCCTCAGGATGACTTGTAATGACATCAGCGATCCTCTAACTTTTCATCCAGCACCATCACCAAGTTAAACTTTCAATTTGTCCAACACTTTTGCTTATGATCACAGTGCGGTCCTGTTACCATGCTGACATTAGCATTTACCTCATGAGGCCTCACAGAGCTGCTATCACAGCTGTAGACTCAGTGATCGTTTCTGAACGGAGTGTAAAAGCTGGCTGTTTTATTTTCATAGTACTATATTGTGAGTTGAATGAGGCCCATTCATGTCCACCTAGTTTTTCATCTCTCTCAAGGTCTACAACTCAGACTCAAGTGTTAGGATTTTCTCTTTTTAGTTGTACTGATTGTCAATGTCAGTTTGATTTATTAATGTCAGTTTGATGTCCTTGTGGGTGGGTGTCTTTTTTTTTTTTTTTTTGTCTTTTCCGGGGGTCATTTTTTGATTGAGTAGTCTCATTATCCTTATGAGATAATCTGTTTCTATGTTATTGTGATGAAGTGCTTAAGCTTGTCTAATTTTACTCTTTTTTCTTTAAGTTTAGTTTTAATTTTTATTTCCAAACATCGTGCATACCTTGTATTTGTTTGTATTCAGTAGGCAACATGTCCTCTATGAGCCCATTTTATTGTGTCGGGCCGTTACCTCATCTTACTGCATTGGATCTTACTGCTGTCCTTGTATCAAACCAGATATTAGAGATTGAACCAGAGTACAAAGGTTTTATGGGCTGTCAGATGACAGGCAGCGTGGTGTGTCAGCATCCACCCTGCTCAGTCCCTTCCAGCTCCATATGACCTGTAGCTGACCACGACCCCTGACCTCCCTGCAGGGTGGGAGAGGAGTAGGAGAACATTCCCCTACAGAAATCAATGTATGTTAATGATGCTGGTTTCTTTTTCTTATTTACATCCCCATTCTGATGAATTATTGTGTGGTCTGTTGTTTGGGGAGAAGAGCACTGCTGGCTGACTCACACAGTCACACCAAATAGATATTGATTCAAAATGGGCAACAGGAAAAAGACCCCCCCCCAACAAGGAGCAAACAATGATGCAGAAACTTGATTCTTGTGCAGCGACCCAGAGCATCTGTGGAGACGTTCGTGATCAGATAGCTGAGTCACCCTGCGCCTGTTTGCTTTAAATCATGACCCACACAGCTAACATGCGCAGGCCTCTGTGTGGACTGAGTTGCCATGTAACAAATATCCAGCATTTGTAATCAAATAGAGAGATTGCAAATCTGAATGAAACATGTTTGATCAGTAGCTTTTCTGTTGTTATGAAGACATATTTATTTGCAGAATATCTGATGAGTTTGATGTTGGAAACTGATTTAAAGTTAGATTTTGCTGAAGGTTATAACAGTATGGCCTCACTTCATCTCAGTGGGATCATGTAGTTTAGGATGAAGCAGTGTCCCACCCTCATGAATTCATGTATGCAGTGGTGGAATGTAGCTAAATTTACTCAAGTACTGTACTTAAGTACAATTTTGAGGTATTTGTAGTTTACTATAGTCTTTCCATTTCATGCTGCTTGATATTTCTATTACTCTGCTCCACTTTTTCAAAGGGGAATATTGTACTTTTTACTCCACTACATTTATTTGACAGCTTTAATTTCTAGTTAGAAAGTCTCAGAAAATGTTGAGACAACTGTTGGATTGATTGCCATGAAATTTTGTATATACAGTCGCGCCCCCCTCAGGATGAGTTGTCGCGAGTTGAACTTTAACCCCGTATGTGTCACGTTGTGCCATCATCAGGTCAAAATGTTAATTTGCCCAATACTTTGGATTACGACAAATTCCTGCAAAAGTAGTAACATTCCCGTTCGCTCAAACACGACTGTGCCTAAGGACCCCCTAACAGAGCTCTTAGCATGGCTGCAGACTCTTCTTGTTTACATTGAGCATTTTTTTTTTATAATGGAAAACCACATGAGGAGCACATTTATGTTCCTTGCTTGTATCAGACTCTGTTTTTGACTTGTTTTGCTCATCACAATGGTTCTTAACAAATATTTCTTTTTAAATCTACTTATCTATGTGTACAGCTGTGTCAGGGGCTTTCCTCTGTTGTCAAAGCTCATAGTTCGCTGATGGAGGAGAGAGAAGATGAGGGCTGTTGTTTTCTAAATTCTGTTGCAGACTTCCCGTCTGGATCAACACGTCTGTTCAGATTTGGCTCTCCGACTCCATGCCCCAGTGAGCACTACACGTTCAACACAACACCACCCTCACCCTCGCTGATGTTCCTTCACTTCCCCTCTATCTCCACTGCTTTGCTTTTTTTTTATACTAGCTCACTTCATCAGTGTCTCCTCTTGTGTGTGTTGCACGTCCACACTCGAGGACGTCCCACTAGTCGACTGTGGGATGGACAGCTGACAATGTGTCGCCGAACCAGCCTCTTCTCTAAAGCATCGGTCACATGGCCGGCTTAATGACGGCTGTTACGGCGTGTGTGAAGTCTGCACAAGGCAGCTCTGTCTCCTGGCAACATCCAACAGCCTGATTATTTCATGCTGCACCGTGAGATGAATCACATCTCTGTCCTGATGCGTTCAGCTGCCGTTCCGGCCCTGTGGCTCTCTGTATTCGGCCTGGCAGTCTGACCAGCTCCACGCCACGGCCTGAGCTGGCTGCGCTTTCTCCCAGCCTTCGTCCCTCCTCTTCTCCCATCTCAGTCTTCATCTTCTCCTCCCTGCCGCTGTGTCGCTGTCACTCTCTCCTCGCTCATATCTCAGCGAAAGACCTCCCTCTGTCTCTCTCCTTGTGTGTCCTTTTACTCAGCCAGTACAAGAGGAAGACATGCTGAGCTTATCAAACAGAATCCACAGACAACCAGAATGCACTATAAACCCACTGTATGTCAAAATATCATCTGAGAATTTTTAGTAGAGTTGCTTCTCAAATGTTTCACATGCCACATTAGCTGTAGTTGATTTACTTGCATTGCTGGACAGAAATGTAATCACAAAATCGTGTTTTGGTCATCAGCTTTGTCTTTGAATTGCTGTTGTCTAATCAGTCAGGACACAGTGAGCTTGGTAGTGTGCTGGAGTAAAGTTAGTTCATCCTCTCTGAAATCTTCTTACTGTAACAAGCTTACATGTTTGTTGTGGTTCCCATTCAGTGCTTGAAAAGGCTTGTCAAGACTGGACCTTCTGACCGTGCGAGGAACATTTGTCTCACCAGGATCACGGGTTCTCTTTAACTCTCTTAAAAGCCCTCATGTTCATCTGGTACCTCCAGTGTTTAGTTGCATCATGTTGCTGTGAGCTCAGTCTCATTTGTGATTAAATCAATATTAGGAAACTCTTCATATAAACCCTTTCTGTCACCACACAAACTCTATTACATGTGTCCCTATGCAGGAATAAACTAAGCTATCCTCTCAGTAATTAATATCATAATTACTGTTTCATATCAACAGCACATTCCTGTCTCCACTTTCTGTCTCTCTGTTTCACTCGTCCTATCCACTTCTCTGCTCTTCTTCTTCACTTGCACCCTCCCCCCTCCAAAGCTATTCAAGTGGCACACTGCAGGATTATCCCTCAGCCTCTGAGACATGCTGGTTTGGTCAGACTTATCGTCCTCTCTGGGTTCACTTTGGCCACAGAGGTCAAAGTCGCAAAAATAAAATTTGCGATACAACCTTGACCATTCAAAGTACCAACTGCAAAGGACATATTTGGACTACAAGTTTCTACATCTTCCTGGAGTTCGTCATTTTAAAGAGTCGTGTTTGATTTCAAATTTCGGGATCGTTTTTTTCTTTTTCAATGATGGAGCCAAACGTGGTAAGTGAATGTGCAGAAGAATGTTTAGTTGCTTGCAAATGTGCAATAGTTTGGATTGTAGTATATTGTCAGCTTCAGACAGCAATACAGCCTCTGCAGGCACAACACACTCCTAAAAAACATTAGATTACAAAAGGGATTGGTTTGACAGCAGCAAGTGTTCCAGTCACTGAGTGGGTTGTTAACAGTTTCAAACCGAAAGATACATCCAAATGGACCAGCTGTTATTTTTTATATTTTATTTATACATGCAATATTTTAGGTGTATTTTTGCATTATACCTGACTGATATTAGAAACAGTGCTCTGTCTTTACTATGATTTCCTCACCACTTAATACACTGGGGAATGGTAGGTGTTTTCACAGCCATTGAGGTGGATTGACCTCGATAACTGTAGTATAAGCCCCTCTGCACAATGCGTACCACTCCCCACACCCCCCCACCTTTATCCATCTCAAGAGACTCAAGACAATCTCCCACAATGGAGCAAAACTGTGAGCTGAGGCTGATGATGTTTATGTCCACGCTGTCCTTAGAAATAACAAACTGTGTGCCACTGTGAATGTTTCTCTTTTTTATGTATTTCAAAGCTTCTTCAGCTCTCATTTATCATCTTTTTACTGTCATAAACATTACATATAATTATCCATGCCTCAGACTTATTTGCCTACAGCCTAGTTTGAGATTGTCGTAGACCGTTTTTGTGTTCATCCAAATGCTTTCTAAACATCACCAAGTGTTGTGGTGGTGTAATGTGAGTATTGGTTAGGCTAAGCTTCTGGTTTTGTTATGAGCTGGGATTCTGGCATCATGCCGGAGCTTAACTGGCTTTGATGTCACCAGGTGTTGTAGTCACGTATGCAGAAACTAATTGGAGGATTCAACTGATGGACAGGTAGCTGGACCAATGGTGTTTGTTGTCTTGCTGAGATTAAGACTTGCTACTTTAGGGCTGCTTAGCTGCATGGGGCCTTCTTGCGTCACACATTTGAGTTTTTATGTCATATGGTTTTCAGTGTGTTATTTTTCTTCCAAAATTTCTTATATGGTATGAATTTAAAGTCCATGTTATGTTAAACTTCTGCTGTTTTTATAATCACATCTGTATTTACTGAGTTGACTAATCAGGCGAATCTCACCAAATGGAAGTACTGTTGTCATCAAAGTGTAAATATTCAGTGAATGCATACATGAAACACGCAAGTCCTCAAAAAGAGTGACACAAGTATAAGCCAGTTTGTTTACACCTTCATATTGTAAGTGCATCTTATTATAAGCATATTATTTGTCCTGTTGGTTACACATGTACTATTCCTAAAATATTCCTTTACGTAACTTCTAATTTCAGTAGATACTGTAGGCCCTCTAGACAGGAGGAGAAGTTGTGGGTTTGAATGGAATTCCTTAGCAGAGTTCAGAGCCGTAATTGAATGTCTTTTCATTGCCTTCAGTTGTCTTCATTGATGCCAAGTATGGACTCTTAAGTTTGCAGGTTGTGAGGGTGGCTAACAAGCTTCCTCGGTGCTGTGTGGATCGGCAGAAAGGGGTTGCGTCCCCATTTTCTACAATTCTACAATTTCATTTAGCAGACACTTTTATCCAAAGCACAGTGGACAACCACTCTACCTACCTCCTGAGCTCTAGCCACCACCCCATTTTCAATAGGGGGAATACTGAGGGTGTCTGCCAACTGATACTTTCACCCATTACCAATGATGAGTGATCCAAACAGGTGTTTTTGGATCAATCCACAACTTTCACAATCTTTTGTTGCTCCTGTCCCAACTTGTTTGAAACATGTTGCTGCCATCAAATTCAGAATAAGCAGATATTTACAGAAATCAATGAAGTTGATGTGGTCAAACATTAAATATATTGTCTTTGTACTGTTTTTAATTTAGTAGATGCAAAAAGGATTAGCAAATTATCACACTCTGTTTTTGTTTTACATCCCATTTTTTTTGTAATCGGGGCTATTGATATCTGTAGGTCTGGATTAGTACACTATCTACACTTCTGAATTCGCAAAACATCCAGTATTCCTCTATATTCCGTAAAGTTTTTTTTCCCTAGAAATAGAAACAGTTTCCAATTGTATCAAACCCTGGAGGTATGACAGAAGAGTAGAGTGCAGAGAAAACATTGCTATTTTTTTTTTTCTTTTATTCTCTGAGCTGTGGAGCCCTCTTTTCACAAAAATATGAATTACCAGAAAAATACTTTGCTGCTGATCCCAGTGCAACTGAAAGGCTCAGGCTGTCTCTGATTCAGACTCTGACGGTAAAATTGCTAAATCATGGAGTCATAGTTGTTTGGTTTTTTTTTGTGTTGTGCACTCTTGAAATAGCCAGTGTCTGAAAGCCTGGACTGTTATGGGCCCACAGGCTGGTGTGATGGCTGGTGACAGAAACCAAGGCAACACAGACGGAGCAGGAATAGACTGCCTGTTCTGCAGCTGAAACCAGAACCAGTAACACTGGGTACAAATGTTCCCCTGATAACATTTTGATGAGTAGAGCCCACTGTGAAAACAGAGTGTGTGGCAGGAGCTGCTACTAAAAATACTCTCCCATCATGAGCTGACCTTGTAGTTTCAGGCCTCTTATTTTTCTCACAAGGACAGTTTGTGTTGTGATATTGTGTATAAGGAAAGTGAGGTCAGGCCGGTTCAGATTGAGCCTCATGCAGAAAGTCATTTTTCATGACTCATTCCAGGGATGAAGGATGTTGCAGGAATTAGTTTGCGCTTGACTGACGAATGAAGTTGGAGGATGAAGCACGGAGGTCACTGGTAATATCTGAACCAAATATTCCTTCTGATGCAGCGGACTTTAGAGTGCAGACTCAGCTTATAGTCTGAAATGGCCACGAGTCATCCTTCATCTGTATTGACCTCTACCCAGCATGCTTAACTAACACTTAATTTGGACTGCATATTAAGAATCAATCAATTATTACCCTGGCCTCCTAATAGCATTTTGCAAAACTCTTTATCATTTTAATTAAAAGCTATAATAAAGTTGCATTTTGCACTGTTGGACCATGTGCACAGTTAGATAAGAACCACAATCCACTGCATTTAATTGTTAAGACCATGAAAGCATGTCAGAGCAGGAACATTATCAACAGAGCCTCATTATTATTAGGCACATAGTACATATTGTATTGTCATATTGGTTGTTGCAGTGCGATGAAGAGCTCTCTGTCAAGGCAAAGCCATTAGTCATGTGAGCAAAATGGATTAGGCTTCAAACGGAGTTCAATACCAATATAGCCTCTCACAGTCTCTTCTGTTTTAACCATGGTGGTAAAATATCGACCAGATGTCAAACAAATAAATATAAATCACCTTAAACTCCAGAGGAAATCCAGCAGGAACCGTATTCTGTAGGCTTCACAGAGTAATAGGTGATTAAAGTGCATCATTAAAGGAGGTCTATAGGTTTAAAAATAGGCTTGTTGCTCTTGTTTCAGTGTGTTAATTCTATTTTAATTTATACAATGTTTTTTTTCCCCTTGAATTTAATCAGAAAACAAATTTAATGGACAATTTAACAGAAGTGTCTTTTTTCCAAGTCCTCTTATTTTTAATTTTCTGTTATTGGTGCAAAACGTTGAATAAAGATTTCACAGATATGACAAAAACAGACAGTGATACAAACTGCACAGACACACAAAACATATTATATATACAAAATAGCCAAAACACACGAGTAGGAAAAAGGGCAGCAAAAGCAAATATATAATAACAATAATAATAATGGTAATATAGTAACAGTAATGGTGGCTTCAGTACATAGTGTAGTATTTGTACTTTTTTTTTCACTTTTTCTCACAGATGTAATGTGTCAAAAGAGAGTATTTGCACTGTGGAAGGATTCGAGGTCAGAGCTGTGTGATGGCAGTGATGCTCCACTCTCTCTAGTGTCTTTTCTGGGACACGCCAATATAAGATGCCCCTTCTCATTCCTCGGGGCACGGCTCTGTATGCATGGCGAAGGAGACTATTTTTATCTCATTATTATAAACGTCTCAAATAGAAACCCTCACACTGAAAGGTCTCCTCCAGTTGCCAGGGAAAATAGTTGCATTGCATTTCCTCAGTGTTACACACTTGGCGATATTGCTTCTAATGTCTGTATTTGTGTAATATAATGTCACTGTCTCACATTGTTGTTGTTGTTGTTCTGTCTGTCTCTTTCAGTGCATGAGGAACCCAGCTCTGCTGCAGAGGACAGGTTTAGTCATTAGAGTGCTTTGCCACATCCAGGAAAATGTCTGGCTCCTACGATGAATGTGCAGGTGCTGACGACACCATGGACAGCTTCTGGGAGGTACAGACACACCGTCATGTCTCTTCTGATGGGTTTTTACCTGCTCTCCTAAGACCTTACACCCCCTTTGCCTTGTATTGATCGGACTTCTGAAGCCCAACAGAGTCACCACTGAAACCATGACATTAGATGAGTGTTTTTTCAGTGCAATTAGTCTCAGAAGTTTTAGTGATGCTTTTTGATCCCCAATGAGGTTCAAGGCCGACATTCCTGATGCTGTTATCCACATTTCAGGCAGTTGAAAATGCAGAAAATAAATAATTAAGCATGACTTTACACTCAAAAGCCATAGTTTTTTAGAGTTAGATGAGAAGATTACCCTAACCCTATGTCACTCTCAAATCTGCATTCAGCTTTTAAAAAGGAAGTGTGTTTATCACAAATGAGGAAAGAAAAATGACGAGTAATCATCTAAACGGACACTGTTGCATTATCCAAATTTTCTCATCTTATTCTGTGATCATGCACATGGACTTTTTTGAAGTAATTAAAAGAATTTTCTTAGCCTGTCTTAACGTTTTTGGTTGATGAGGCCCATTCCTGTCAGGAAAATACATTAAAGTTTGGAACGATGAAAATATGCTGTATATAGTCATGGCACATCAAAAGAATGGGCTCAAAAGGCGAATAAATTGGACCGTTATGGACTCAGTTTGACTCACGTATATTTTTAGCATTTCTTTTTGTGTTTCTTGTCCCCTGACAGACAAGAAGACGGACCATGAAAAACTCATTAATTATTTTTAAAACGTGCATGTTCACAAAAGAAAGTGGGAATAATGCAACAGTTGTTTTTGTTGGAGTAAATGAGGATCCGTGATTTTCTTTAACTACTTAGACCCAAACTAAATAGATGGATGAAATGAGCGTATGTCCAATAATAAATACTGTTTAGTTTGTTAAAGATGTGAGTACAAAACGTAAACCTGCTTCTTCTACACAATTCTTACTTAAGAGAACGTTGCCTCTCTCTTGTCAGTATATGTGTTGTAAATCATATTTGTTGTAAATTGTGTCATCACAGGATTCATCACAACAAATATAAGCATCATAGAAGTTCTATCCATCCTCACTTGTGCTGAGAGGCACTGTGTGTGTGTGTGTACCAAATTAGCGTTAATGAATTCCCTCAGTACAAAGTCTTCTTTGTATCATGGCTCTTAGCCACAGAGACACAGACAAAGAGCTCCAGTCATCAGCCGCTCTGAGGCCGCCTTTCACCACATGCACCTGCCTATAGCATCTGTGCACTAGCAATGCAGCTCTGCTCAGCTCATGGTTTATAAATGCTAGAAAAACACTTCTCAGGTTTTGTCATCTGAAATATTCATATTTGATGTAGCTAGGTTGAAAAAGCACAATCAGACTTTAAGAAAACCACAAAATAACCACCACACACCCAGCAAACACACAACCTCAAGTGTGTTTTCATGTGTAGAGTCAGTCCACCTGCGTGTTGTTGTTGGTGTGACTTGGCAAGCTGTCACACAGGCCAAAACTCATACCGTCACACACCTGTCTCACTGCCTCCCTGCAGCTCTCTCATCTCCAACCACACATGCATGCTCATGTCAGGACCAATCACAGTGCAGCTCTGCAACCAGCGAGCGCAGCAGATTGGCTCTCCGTGAGTCTGTGTGATGATGCATATGACTGCATGCATTTACAGCATACACGCATACACACACGCAGTCTGTGATTTCTATGTATTTCTGTCTCTACCTCATCGTCTATCCCTGAGAATCTGTCTGCCTGCATTACACCACTCAAGAGGATTAAAGCAGTCACTGTTCGTGCACACACAGATACACACACATTCACACACACACACAAACGCAAGCCCATGTCATTGCATAACTACACATGCACAGGCACGAGCAACCCCCCATTCCACCCTCACTACCCTTCCTTCATCATGCACCATGAGCTCACGCCCCCTGCAGGCACTGAAGAGGCGGAGCCACATGGCCAACACTGCTTTTTTTTTTTTTTTAAGGCAGTCTCCCTTAAGGTGGCAAGACCTAAAAGAAAAGGCAGCAAACGCCACAACTAGCTTTGATGCCTTTATTGAGAACTGGGGAAAAGAATGTGACTGAAGCTGTTTCCTGCTTGGATTCAATATGTGCATCATATCATATATTGCAGTGAATTGAATATACTGTATATTTCAGGATATATTTAGAGATATGCTTCAAAGAACTGCTCAGCCAATAGGTTTATCTATGTATATATCCGAAACAGTGTTGGACATCATGCATTATGGGGGCAAGACATCCACCCACATGTAAGGCAGCCAGTGCCCAACAAATGCAAGTGAAGCTCATGTTTTTGTGCTGCCTACATGCAGTAACAGCTGCCACTTGTAAATGTCCATCTTACTGCTTTTGGATTCTACACAGCAACAGATTTTAAGGAAATTTGATCAAATATGTTCTTGTTCATTTTAAATGATCTGTGTATTTTGACAAAGGCAGGCACAAAATAACATTATGTAAGCAATGGGGAAAATTAATGTGATATTTCTATTGCTTTGATGTGTTAAAAGACACAAATACCACAATCTGAAGACATTATATCATGTCTTTAGGAAAGGACAGGAAATCACTTCAAACTCTGATAATGCTACTAACTTGTTTTCTTATAGCAACACTAGCCTCTAACTACAATTAACATTCAAATGAAAAAAATGAAGAGTGAAGAATAAACCGTAATTGTCATAGACCTCTCTTTTGTTTGTAAATGCAAAAATGATGCAAAAGTGATCATTATTGCCTTCTCCCATTTCAACCTCTATTAGCTTGATGTATATTTTGATATTGTTTTTTTCTTGTTGTCTCTCAGGTGGGGAACTACAAACGTGCTGTCAAGAGATTTGATGACGGCCATCGGCTCTGCAATGACCTCATGGGCTGCCTGCAGGAACGTGCCAAGATAGAGAAAGCTTATGGCGATCAGCTAACTGCATGGTCCAAGAGATGGAGGCAGCTCATCGAGAAAGGTCGGCATTTTGATGGATTGGCTCAATAAAATAAATCGCTCAAGAAATTAATGTGCTTTAGACTGTTTTTTAATATTTAATATTAATTTTTTTGCATCCCCAGGCCCACAGTACGGCTCTGTGGAGAGAGCCTGGCTGGCTGTGATGACCGAGGCAGAGAAGGTGAGTGAGCTGCACCAAGAGGTGAAGAACGGCCTGGTGAACGATGACGTCGAGAAAGTGAAGAACTGGCAGAAGGAAGCTTATCACAAGCAGATGATCGGAGGCTTCAAAGAGGCCAAGGAGGCAGAGGAAGGCTTCAAGAAGGCTCAGAAACCGTGGGCCAAAAAGCTCAAGGAGGTGAGGAGACATCTGTATGAATCATCATCTTTGTGCTCGGTGCAACAGAACATGTTGTGCTCTCTTCGTGAGTGTAAGACATAAATAAGCAGCAACTCACATCTCGTTCTTGTGATGTGTTTTGTGTCCAGGCGTGTCATCTCTCCTCACTCATCTATCAGTCTACCATGAAGTCATTTTTAATCTTATTATCTTTTCTTGATTAAGATGGAATTATTCATTATTTCTAGACATTTTAAGAAGTTATGTTTTATATTTTTATAATAACAGTGTATCAAGTGACAATGTGAAATTATTCATGATAATGTTGCTTCATGACTGCTGGATGTGTAAATAATATACAGTTAACTTGTTGTTGCAAACTGTTTGCCATGTCAACTCAGGTGATGTCAGTGTTATGTTCACTACTTGTTTCCGCTGTACCCAGGTGACAAAAAAAATCAGCTATTGCAGGTATTTAGTTTCATTTTTTTGAAATTGAGCACATCTCTGAACAGCAGAGAGGTAGGCTGTGCACATGAGGCCGCTCCTGGAGCTTCTCCATGATACTGTCTATGGCTGCACCCATGGTGGTGTTACTGGCACATTTCCTGATTCACAGCTTTAAATACAATTCTTTGTCATGTGATATTTCAAACAAAATCTTCTTGAAGCAACAAAGTCAGTCACTGATTAATTGTCAGCGGACCATGTCTTGATTTCCAGTTTAGGGAGACACCGTGTAGATACTGACTTCAAAAACTAAAACTATTGTTATTGCGCTTTGTTCAAGGTTGAATTTTCCTTTTACTGGGGTCTTTTTAAGGGCTGTTTGGGTCCATTGCTTTGGAGCGACCAGTCTTTGTCTAATAGGGTCTCTGAAATCATACAGGACCAAACAGTTCACGTAGTAACAGTTTTGTATGTGTGTACTTCCAAAATATGGCTCTGGTCCTGGATTTAAGAATAATATTGACAAATTATACATACTGATCACAGTGAAATAGAGTATCTATTCTAAGGTCTTTCCTACTTTGGGATAAGTAAATGTGACTTCCTCGTGTTCTTTTGGTCAAATCAGATCGTGTATTCAGGATACTGACAGTGTATGCGTTTGCACATACAGATGGAGGCAGCTAAGAAATCGTACCACATGGCCTGCAAGGAGGAGAAGCTGGCTGCAACCCGAGAGGCCAACGGCAAGACTGAGGCTTCTGTCACGCCAGACCAGCAGAAGAAACTCCACGAGAAAGTGGACAAATGCAAACAGGATGTGCAGAAGGTGAGAAGGAGGCCGGAAACACAAGAGATAAAGGTCTTTTGGTTTGTTTAGTATGAGGCAACTTAAAAACAAAGATGCAGGCATCTGTTCACACATACATATAAAATCTGCTGATACGTATCCGCTAAAATATTTGTTTCTGTCTTTTTGTGGGAGTTTTTTCTTCCATTGGTCAGTAGATGTAAGTACATGTTTCTGTGCAGACACACACACACAGTATCATGTTGTCTTATCTTGCTGGTGCAGGCTCTCCTGGCAGGCTTTTAAATGTCTATTGATCAGGTAAATTGATCAGGCCTTTAACATATTCTCATTCAAACAGATAGTTTAAGATGTTATGTTGTGATAAAAATGTGCTGTGTGAAGGCAAAAGGGGCTTTTTTGTATTTTTTTTAATGTGATATTTTTGGTTACAGGAAAAGGTATTTAGTTTATTATTTATTAAAATGGCTGCTTTATTTTCCACAGAGGCTTCAGTCATCAGTGCGTTTTCTGTTTTCTGTCTCAGGCTAAAGAAAAGTATGAGAAGTCTCTGGAGGAGCTGAACAAGTGCACCCCGCAGTACATGGAGAGCATGGAGCAGGTGTTTGACCAGTGCCAGCAGCACGAAGTCAAGAGGCTGACTTTCCTCAAGGAGGCCTTGCTGGACATCAAACGCCATCTTAACCTCACCGAGAACCCAAGGTTAGTCTGGCTGAAGGAGATGGTTTAATTTAGGTTCCATAGAGCTGCTGGTTTGGGATTGCCCACTGTGTTTTCTATGATAAAGTACTGTATGAAATTTCATGCTTGTATTGATCCCATTTTGCTCCACAGTACGTTCTTCTGTTTTACCACCATCTCCGTATGTTTCTTACCTCTGCTGTGTAGTTTATTCCCTCTCATTCAGATGTAATTTCAGTAAATGAATGACACAAATTTAAAGCAATACTGGTTATAATATGGGCAAAGCACAATTGCATTCTGTACCTTTACTTTTAATCAGAAATAATCACATTGCAAACAAATGTATAATGGATTGCTTTGATTTGTTGTGTCACATTCAGTACAGTTCACTTCAATTTGATTATTCTCAACACACTTCTCAACCAGGCATGCATTTCTCATTAGCATTCAGACTCACGGCACTAATTAATTGATGATTCAGGCCAATGACGTTTCTGCCAAAGTGAATTTTGTTCAGAGTGAATGCTTGTCATATTCTGGGCTGTTTTTAACCTGCGTGTGGCAACAAAGCCGAGACCCGTGGCAAAGTGATTTTCGGGTTCTTTAACCAAACCTGCCTTTGGTTGCCATTCGAGCCCTTTGTTGTTTAGAGGGTTGCGTTGTAGTTCATCCTGACTGGTTTCATCCTCATCATGTTGGATTTGACTCGCAGATGTTTAGCAGCTGTTTTTTAGGGGACTATAGCTAAGTTTTAAGAGAAACTACTTTTATGGGTGTCCATAAAATATGACAGGGCACATGCATTATAACTTTTTGCAGTGAATCCAGCTCTTTCCTCGTAAACCACCAAATAATTCTTTGGCATGAAATTCGTACAGTATATTTATCCAGACAAAAGCAGATAAAAGTGATTTATATGAGCCTGTATATTTTGTATTGCTTTTTATCGTGCAGCAGTGAGTTTCCTTAGACATTATTGCCACGTAAAAGAATTCAGCATATTAGACGCTGCTTGTGAATGAATATTTTCTACAACTCTAATGATTAATATATGAATGAGAAAGAAAATAAGAGCACACATTAACACTCAGAAACTGGCTTGTTTAGTTTCGTGAGCTAAAGTATTTATCTTGACAGGCAAAAAAGAAAATGTTATTACAGTGTTTTCAGTTGTTTTCATGGATTCAGTATGATCATGATGACCACAGTGCAAGTAAAGTCACGCTTTAGTTTCTCTTCTTAAATATACTTTCATCAATCTGTTTTTCCCCTTTTCCCATACACTTGTCACACATCTAAAAAAAAAAAGGCAGTTGAGTGTGTTCCTATGGGGTTGCATTGGATTAAATTTAAAAATGCATGAATTAAATATTCCTCCAGGATCACTGGATATAACTGCAGAGAGGCATTCGCTCCGTAAGACATTACAATTTGTCATCGCCTTTTATGAAGAACAAAACCTCATCTTTACAAAATCTAGTTATGAAAATTAAATCACTTAATTTCCGGTTTTCAATATGCTTTAGCTCACCTCCTCAATCCAATCCATTTAGTTAATGTTACAACTTGGATGATGTTTGAAACTGTATGCGAGAATAGAGAGAATATTTTCTTGACACATTAATGTATAAAGCATGGTCAGATTGGTTTATCCTATATTTTAGGTTATAAAACTACAAAGTGAATGTGCCCTTTTCAATCTATTACACATTACAGAGAATTCTGAAAACTCTAGCAACATAAACAATAATATTCTTGTAAAAGATTATTAGGATTATTCAGGCCAAATACTTCAGCTGTTGAGGGCTTTAGCTTCAGCACAAAACTCGTAGAGACACTCGAGTCTTGTCATGACCCAATGTTGGATCTCTCTCAACCCAGATTTTGAACGACACTGTGGGTTCTGTCGCCAAATTGGCAGCACCCCCAGGTCTCTTCTGGCACTTTCATTGTCACTATTTGTTGCGTTTTTCCTCTCCGCAGCTATGCCACAATATACAGAGAACTGGAGCGCACAATCCTGGCTGCAAACACACAAGAGGACCTGAAGTGGTTCAGCAACAACCACGGCCCCGGGATGCATATGAACTGGCCTGCATTTGAGGTTCAATATTAAACCTTCATACAAGAACATAACAAACCTTCTTCTCTTCAGGCCCAACTTTTCTTTATTCTGCTTTCATGTGTTTCTTTTCACTCCCATCTCTCCAGGAATACAACCCAGACCAGGCCAGTGCTCCTCCAAAGAAGAAGAAACCAGATGGAGCCCCACCCACTCCGAGCACCGACCATGTGGCTCCACCTGGTGATCGAAGCAGGTTAGTTCAAGGAATCTATTGTTGACAATCACATCAGTCACACTGAAGGACACTCTGTTTGTCAGGAGATTATATTTTGTCACAAACGTCATCATTAAGCAACTAATATTCCCTCCTGTCAAGTTTTGATTCTTAAAGGATACAACTGGTGATACTAATAGATACTGCAAATCTTTAAAAACAGGTCACTAGTTTTTTGGTAAACGTTCCTTTAGCAGGAATAAAAAGCACATTTGTTGGGGACTATTTTCAGTCGGGGATGCTAAGTGTGCACAGCAGCAAGATGGCGTATGTGTGATCAATTCAAAATAAACTACAGCGCCCATGTTAATCGTGATGAAGCAACATGTCTCCAGCGCAATAACGAGGCTTAATGATGTTCGTAATGGTTTTAGATCTATGACACAGAGGATAAGCTACTCAGAAAATGCTTCTTACTAGAATCAATTCATTGTTGGTTTTGACCTTTTCATGGAATTTTCTGATAGTTAGACTTTTCCTTTAAAAAAAAAAGTGTTTTCTTTTCTGGGTCATTTAACATTAAATCTCACCCGGTATTTTTTCTCTTCTCCAGTGTGAGCAGCTATGATAAAAACCAAGCTTACTCGACTGAGTGGTCCGATGATGAGCAGCCAGCAGCGTATTCTGGCAACGAAAACGGCGGGAACGGGAATTCATTCGAAGATGATTCCAGCACTGGGAAAGGGGTCCGTGTCCGAGCTCTCTATGATTATGAAGGCCAGGAACAGGACGAGCTCACCTTCAAAGCAGGTAAATTATCAACAGCCAGATCATATAATGCATATAAAGGGTCTGGGACACCATCACACATCACACAGGTGGTCAAAAATCACCAACTGTGTCCTGATTTCTATTCTAAAGCACCATTACTCTATAGAAGATAGCAGTGATTAGTCAATAATAGCCACATGGAAAACAAATTACAGGCACTTGCCAACAATTAGCACAAGCTGTTTGGCAAATGGAGTGAAAAAGTGCTTTAGAGCCACACACCGTGACATGATTAACAATCTAAAGACACGCTTTACACAGAAAAATAACTATTGAAGAAGCCGCAGCTGTGCATCTTCATCTATAGTCTCGGTCATCAAGATGCTATTTTTAACCACACGGATTGAGATAAGGTGTCTTTAAATAATCTTAGGAACATCTCACTGTGATTGAATTGGTCTTTATAGACTTTTTATACCTGCATGAAAATTCTATTAGAGTTTCTTTGCTTTTTTTCTGTCTATGTTTCTATTTACATACAGTGTTACTCACAATGTGTTGAATTCATTTCTTTGCTCACTGAAAAAAATCCAAAATATATTTTTGTTGTCTAAATTTTACTTGGGCTCACGCTCTAAGTATTTCTAAAACACTGCCTACGGTACTGTACAAAAACAGACATTACATCATAAAGCCATTACAAAAAATCTAGAGGGCATTAGTCAGCAGAAATGTGAAGTGGCGTTTACATATATCTCCATTATAGATTTAGATTTTTCACTCATTTCAAACTGCGCGTTGATTAAGTGTGAGTGGTGTCTCCTTCACAGGTGATGAACTGACCAAGACCGAGGATGAAGACGAGCAAGGGTGGTGTAGAGGTCGTTTGGACAACGGCCGAGAGGGACTGTACCCAGCCAATTATGTCGAGCCAATCTAGTCATGTTACTGGACAAGGACACGCCATTGGAGGCAGCTTGAACTGTCCCGTCCAATTGCACCGCACATAGCCAGAGACTTAAGAGCAACACATCCCTTGCCCAACAGATGCGCCAAGCAGTCTTGCCTAAATAAAAACTTAGTAACCTAAAAGACAATATCAGTATAATATATTTTATTCAGCGTTTGGGGTGGGTGGACTTACACATTTAAAAACAGGAGCAGCAGTTATTCCAGTATATACACACTCAACTATAACATCAAAACAGTGCAGGAACACATTGCTTCTCTGTGTAGCTGTATTTAACGTATAATGCAGCTTATTTAAACTTGCAGTATACTGCAGTCTGTTCACTTGTGAAAATGGGAAGATAATATAATCAGTTATACCCATTCGACAAAGACGAGCTTCTTTAACCTGCATTGTGTATATACAGTGTGATGCCATTTTTGTGTAGCATTTCTAATGCTGTGTGTGGTCAGTCGTCATTCTTACATCGGGAATGCTGTGTAGTGTTTAAAGTACCACAGACAGTATCCTCTATTTTGTTTTTTCGTTTTTTTTTTGTTTTTCTTTGTGATTTGGTCCAACCTCTTTCCAGTGTGTGCAGTGCTACGTGTTTTTAACTGTTTCTGAACTTGCATAGCAGCATGTGCTATGCAACAACTTGCATTCCCTGACTCCTGCAGCCTCGTCCAGGCTGCAACTCGATGCAACACTTCAACTACAAATGCAGAGTTCACTTCTTAGCATCACATGCTTCTGTTTTCATGAAAGGAAGCCTGTTCATGAACGGATTTTATGTTTGTTTTGTTTTTAACATTTTTTTTTTCTTAGCATCACAAGTCCTATGACAATATCATCTCCATGCGACCCATGGAAAGGATATGCAGTTTCTGCAGAAGCTTTCATTCTTGGTTCAGTAATTCAGGTCTCATTTTAATCCACTACTGCTGACAGGAAACACAAGTGATACATTCCCTCAGATTGAAGTCGGATCAAGTCATCTTCTTGAGTTTACCACTGCAGTATAAGAGGAGGGTTTTGAACAATGCCTGTGCCAGGCACTTTTCTTCCAGAGCAAGGGGCCAATGGAGGCATGTCAATGCATTACTGTGCTACAGACGATTGTCTGAAGATCGAAGCTTCTCCAACAGGACATGAATGTACTAGTGTTAAGGCTTGAAAGAGGGCATGTTGTCGAAACATGGTTCTCCACTGTCATTTAAAGCCCTACCTAGCAAAAAGCACTAGTTATGTGGCCCTGTTTCCCTGCTGAGCCAAAGAATGACCCAATACCATCAACTCTATGTTTTCTCTCCATGCAATAACTTCACATGTCACATGTGAAACAGCTTCAGTGAAGATCAACTTGTAGCTGCCTCCCAGTCCACCCAAACTTCATTTGTCTGCGAAACACTCACAATGACACAGGGAATACATTTGTCACCAGTACTGCACTGCACGTAAGATAAGCTCTTACACGGTGCATTACATGGTTATTTTTAACTCTTTAACTCGCTCCATAGAAAATACATGTATCAGATGTTGATTAGTGAGGTATCTCGCTACGAGTTGCACCTAAATCTCTGATTAGATGGGAGAGTTGCTTTTTATAACTTAGTTGTCCTGAAGTTTTTAAATTTCACTGGACCAACAGCAGTCAGATGTGTTTAGCTCTGTGTCTGGAACAGGATTTGACAGGTTTGGGTCTCACACATGAGGAGAAACACATCACCAGCTCACAAGTTGTGTCTTAGAGTAAGCTGTCCAGCATAGCAAAAAGGACTCCTATCATCAAACTGTCCCACATACTCGATGCGCATATGCACACACACACACACACGCACGCACCCTCACACGCACAAACACACAAGCATTAACACACGATATAAACAATACACGCAAGTTCAAACACATAATCCACATTACCAGGTTAATATTTTGGGGGAAAACATCTTCATCATCCAGTGTGTATGAGTTGTGTAAATGTAACAGATAAAAAAATGTTAAAAAAAAAAAAAAAAAAAATGCAAGTGATTGACTATTAAGACAAAATGTAGTGTTATACATGTAAATGTGTTTCATTAAAATAACAGCAATGGAAAACATATTAAGTAATAGGTACCATATCGTATGAATTTCATTGCAATGGAATTGTCAGTGTATCATAAAAGCGTGACGTTATCCCACGCTGTCAGATTTGTATATGATGATGTAATTTAAAGATTATATTCTATTGTAACTGTACAACTGTGTTGAGTTGAAAATGAGACCTAACCACGTTGAGGCAGTAAAAAGGTGTACATGTAAATGCTTTTTTATGTTGATGATCTCTTCCTTATGCACACAGGGGACAGCAGCTCATGTTGTGGAAACCCTATATTAGCGGTCTAGAAGATGTATGTTCATAGTTAGTGATGTACTTTTATCTCCTAACTGGTGTAGTGCCTGTTCATCTTGATGTAACAAGAAGTTCATTTAAATATGCATAAAGATGATTATGATCACAGATAATAATGACGATAGTGATGAAAAGCCCGACTCAAATTTGTTGTGATGGTGTCAATATTGCGATATTGGTTTGAAAGGGAAACAAGTTTGTTGAAAAAAAGTTAGTGTCCGTGTGTTTCTTGAATGGCCTGCACAAGTGATTTTGAGTGATTTATTATACAACCCTGATTCCAAAAAGGTTGGGACGCTGTGTGAAACATAGATAAAACAGAATGTGATCATTAGATAATCCTTTTTGACATATACTCAACTGAAAACAGCACAAAGACAATATAATGTTTGGCCTCATCAACTTCATTGATTTTCATAAATATCTGCTTATTCTGAGTTTGATGACAGCAACATGTTTCAAACAAGTTGGGACAGGAGCAACAAAAGACTGTGAAAGTTGTGGAATGATCCAAAAACACCTGTTTGGATCATTCCACAGGTTAAACAGGTTCATTGGTAACAGGTGATAGTATCATGATTGGGTATGAAAGGTTCATCCTGGAAAGACTCAGTCATTCACAAACAAGGATGGAGAGAGGTTCAACACTTTGTCAAACACATGGTTGTATGAAGGATATTACTGCGTGGGCTCAGGAACACTTTGTACCATCTATAAACACAGTTTATTTGCAAATTATCACATTGTCTTTTTTTACGTTTTAAGCAGCGCCCCAACTTTTTTTAAATAAGGGTGGTACTATTCCTCATTTCTACTTTTAAAGGAAACAACATTTGGTAATGTATTGCTTTATTGTAGATCCTGAACATAAACCCAAAGACAGAAATGTAAAAGGACAATCCATCAAGGCAGGTTTAATAAAATATTTGCTTACTTCGGCATTGCTCTGCAACTTCAAAATATTCTCGACACTTGAATGGGAAAAGCAAGAAGTGTCATTAAAAAAGATCATTCAAAAGAATAGTTTAACATTTTGGGAAATGATGCTCATTTGCTTTCTTGCCAAGAGTTAGATGAGAAGATTGACACCACTCACATGTCTGCAGCTGGAGCCAGCAACTGGTTAGTTTCGCTTAGCAGAAAGACTGGAAACAGGTTTAAATGTTTTCATAGCTAAAAGATGAAATATGTTTCCTTTTGAGAAACTTTCAAATAAGGGTATTAAAGACAACAAATAGGCAAATAAAATATGTTTTAAGAATAACAAAGTAGAAGGATATTGTGATAGGCAGGAGTGCATAGTTCAGTAGGCAGTCTTTACAAATTAAACATCAAATACAATGAATGAACGAGCTTCAGAGTTCATGTTACTTCTACTGTATGTCCAGCATATCTTTGGTTCCTCCTCAGCTCGTTCTCCTCTGATCAGCCGATGGTCTTCATCATACGGGGTTGACAAACTGGTAGACCAGTCTGCGCGATACATCAGGCTTTCGAATGATGCCTTTCTTGTAGTACTGACGTATGGAGCGGCTCAGTTTGTCATAGTTCATAGCTGGGCGGTTCTTTCTGATGCCCCATAGCCGGGCCACGTGAGCTGAGTCTTCTATTTTGAAAATGCCTTCAGACAGAAGAAATGGGCACAGTATTTTGAGTTAACATGATTCACAACATGCTGATTTATATTTATATATTTATCATGTCCGCCATCTTCGTTTAGTGTCATCCAGTATATGAGAAATTATAATTGTTATTTTTAAGGATAAAGTTTTGTTGACAAATGCTGCACATGACTAAACCCATACAAGTCTTTATAGCTGTGCACAACTACATAGCAGTGTGGTTTGTGTCCTACATATAAACGCTGAATATGGGGACTTAAACCAAGTAAAGATAAAAAGTCATTTAAATTGTTCTCAGCATAAAGGTCATGAAAATAGCCCCTTAAAGTAGAAAAAAGGTAATATACTATAAAGCCACTCTACTATAAAAATAAAAGCCCAGGTTATTCTTCAGCTGACTGCCAATGATGTCATGGTTTTGGGTTTTTAGTTTAGTTATTTCCTGTTTTATTTTGAAGAGTATTTTCCTAAGGTGTCTTGCTTCCTGTCTTTTTTTCCCCCCACCTTTGAGATTGTTAATTAGTGTCACCTGTGATCCTCCTCTCCTTGTGCATTTAGTCTCTTTGCCAGTTTGTCCCTGTGCCTAGGCGTACCTAGTGTCATTCCTTGTTTTCTCCCAGTCTTTTGGACTTTGCCTTTTCTTTCCCAGAACCTTGCTTGTATTTTTTCGGATTTCTGATTCTTGCCTACTCCTTATTAGATTCAGTTGCCTGTTTGGACTGCCTGCCTGACCATGCGTCTGTCATCTACAGTGAGTCCTGTCCAGTTATGCACTTGTGACCCTGCAAACATCACAGAATCAGCTGGCATACATCACTGAACCGCTCCAGTCATGTCTTCTTCTGTCCATTTGGGTCCATCCCTTGTATCTCTGCTACCCTTCTTGCACATATTTCAACAACTGGTTCTACATTTGACAACTTTCACTGTTCCAGTACTATTTTTTTTTTTCAAATGTGCTAAAACCTGATCAAAAGGCAAATGGGATATACAAATATTGGGCAAAGTCAGTTAAGGTAGGAAGAGCACTATGAACGTTATGAATGTTGCACCTGTGCTTTTCTCAGTGACAATGAAAGAACTTCTACAATTACAATAACTATAAAAGTCATTGTAATCAGCTACGTGCATCCATGAAACTTTCGGTGACTCTCACCTTTTTCTTTGTTGAGCCAGCGGATGCAGCGGCTGTAGTTGTGAGGTTTGAGGAGCAGCTCACGGAGGAACTGCCACAGGTGGATGGGCTGGCTGGGGTAGTTGCACATCACATCTGACCAGGAATCATCGTCAGCTGCTGACACAGGAGAGATTTTCAAAAACCTTTTTCTTTTTCATTTCACTTGTTTTACCTCAGTATTTTAATCCGTGAATCCATTGCAGCTACACTCAGAATGCTTTCATGGTATACAAATCTAGATAGAGAAGAACTTACCAGATTTGCTGTCTTCAGGCGGGCAGTGCTCCTTCATTGCTGCAGCTAAAGAAACGGATCAGAAAAAAAAGAATCAATTAAGAAGCACTCTACACCACCAAGGAATACTTAAAGCCAAGTCTTAAACTCGCTCTTGGTTACGCCACATTTGCTTCAGTCGGCCTCTCCTAATTTGCTAACAGCAGAGTTGATGTAGGTTCATTTCCCAGTGTTCCCCTCGTCCTTACCAGATCTCCAGATGTCCAGATGAGCGTACAGCATGTCTCCACACTGCAAGGAGCGTTGTCTGAAGTCTGCTTCCGTCATGGAGCACAGATCCCTGCCGGTCAGCTCCTGGAACATCATGCTCACCTGTGGCAGCCTGTACAGGTGCTCGGTCCAGAGAAGCCACTTCTGAACGTGCACGCAGCTCCAGTCCAAAGGGTCTGAAGAGGAGAACGCACAGAAATGAGGCATGTTCCTTTAATTCTCTGCAGCTGAAAGCATATCAACAACCAGACCAGAGCACTTCATAGGTCACGGACAGACATGTTTAAATGAAGCAGTTTTAATATTGTTGATAATGTATGTTTTCTATCTCCCACTGTCTCTCAAACTCACCACATCCCAGATCATAAGATAAGATAAACCTTAATTCGTCCCACAGTGGGGAAATTCACAATTTTCACAATAATCATCATCATCATATTGTGATAACTTTACACATGAAGGTCAGTTTACTCATCACAATTTGACAAATTGAGTAAACTGTTAAACTGTCATTCAAATGAACAAGTTTAAAGGATATTTGATAAAAGGAAATATGACTTTTTGATATGTGAAGATCAATTAACCAAGAACCAGATTAACAAGAACACAACAACAAAATCTAAAACAGCTGTCTGTCTTCAGGATTAAAGTTAAGATTTTACAGTCAGATACTACAAATTCTTAAAGCCTGTACTAAAAACTTGGATAGAGGAGTTTGAAATTTGTAGGCATATACCAGACAAGGTCTAACAAAAAGTTGGTATTCGTTGCACTATGGGAAATGTAGCATCCAGCGTTTCTTCAGCTTGAGATAAAAAGGGATAAAATGTCAAACGTAAAAAAGAAACTCTGTCTTACAAGTCCTGCAACTCAATGGATAATGTAACGCTACTTACAGTCTTACTATGAAGCAACATGTATCATGAGCTGCCACAAACGTGTCCCACTTTCTAAGTTAAGTGAGAAACAGACTGTAATAAAAGCAAATAATCACACACACAGTGTATGATCTTAAGACTCAGTTCAAAAGAAGTGAAGATGATCTTCTGTCAACAGAAACGTTTGCACAAGCTGGGCAGGGCGTCAGATGCTCACCAGGTATCAGTTGCATCACTGTGGATGTTGATGTGAGACCAAACAAACAAATGATGGCCTCTGAAGGGTTCTTTTATTAGACTACAACTTCCTGCTGCAGGTTGTTCAATATAAATGTCTCTGTGTGATAATAATGTATCTTTCTATCTACCTGCTGCAATGTTGAGTAGTTTGCAAGCCGTGTCGACGTCCTTCAGCACTTCTCCCACCACCATGGTCTGGACCTGCTCCAGACAGCGCTCCTCCACCTGACCATCCATCCCAGAGGGGGGATCCTGCACTTGGCTGGGCTTCGCCGGGCTCGGCTCCGGAGTCCTGGAGGGAGGAGCAGCAGGAGCTGGGGCCTCCGTCATCCTCAGCACCCAGGGGTTCTCCTCTATGGCTAATCTGTCACAGCAGGGGAGGTAGACCCCCGGCCAGCCGAGCTCAGGGAGCCCAAACAAGCCACAGGGCGGTTTGACGTCCTCCACTTCGTCCAGCCAGGCCATCCTGCTGTTGGTGTGGTGGGGGTGACTGATGTGGAGAGGTGAGTGTGCAATGCAGCCTGGACTCCCCATGCTCAGGTTTGTTTGACACTGCAAGTAGAAGGCACTGTTTCCATCAGTGTCATAACAGATTTACACCCTGTGTGACATTTTCAACAGTGACAGTTTCATTGATGCTTCACTGAAACCAGACCCAAATGCCCAATATTTAAACAGTAGCAATCCAAAAGTAAACTTGACATATGTGGTATTTACTTTGTCGGGACTTACTTTGAAATAAGGAATCTGTCATTCCAGCTTCGCCAACTGGATTCTTTGTGAGAGTTAAATTCAATGAAGCCACTGTTTGTCTTTCAACGTGTTTTAATGTGACTGAAAATTCCATTTTTAACACAGAATCTGTAAGGATTCATTTCTCTCACAAGCCTGTTTCTTTAGAAATACTCAGATCAAACAGTTTTCCCGCCTGTGTTAAATTCTGACCTTATCTTCCATTATTTTCAACAGCATTCAACAATATCAGAAAGCAATCTACTCCACCTTTTGAGATAGTAAATACAAATAAGAGAGGAAGATCAAAGCCACATTTTGAAACTCCAAATGTAAGCGAGACAGAATGTTTGTCAGATTTACTGTGATTCCAAAAATGCTTGCGATCATTGTAAAAGTGGTCTGGTTACTATCACTATATGTCACCCATTGCTTTTTAAAAATGTCACACACATCAGGTCATAAAGGGTGGGACATGCGTAATATGTGGATAAAGGATAAGTAGTTGGAGCGTATTCACCGTGGTATGAGTAAGAGACAGCTCACCAGGCAGGGAGTGGCGCTGTATGCCAGTATTTTATTTGACAAAATGAAACACCTGGTTCAATTTGAAATGATTAAATTGAAAATACTTGGGCATCCATTTAATATAGAATGCTTTTTAATAGCTCCTTTCATCCACTGCTACTCTGAGCAGAATAGAACATATGAGTCACGAGTCAAGACTAAAGTGCATGACGGAAGTGAGTGAAATGGATGCGACAAAAAAGTATCTACAGTCCTTAATGAAACAGAGTAAAAAGTTCTGCACTGTGTTAGACTCTGAACACATTGTGCTGAATATTATTCACAGACTTCCCTTTCAGTAAACATGAGTGTGAAGTGTGTGCATACGGGTTCTCAGTCCAAAACAATGGCACATGATGTGAGGTGGTGTGATTAGAAACGAGGCAGTTCTCAAAAGCTGGACTGCTTTAACAAAACAGAGCTGTAAATACGATATAACTGATAAAATTAATGAAGCAAAAGATCTATAGCTCTTATTTACGGCCTATTGCCAACAATAAATTTTCCACAAAGGTTCATCATCTTCAGTGTTGTGACTAATTGCGTGCGTCACAAATTTAACAATTATAATAATAGAAAAATTCTAAATGAAAACACTTCTGTGACTATGTAAACAAATTACATGGCCTCGATGTCTGGTCCATGTCTCTATGATTATTTCCTCGCCTGCAGGCCTCAGCAGTTTAAATGTTAAGCGACTGTAAAAACTTGCTCTTCTGGATTATCTTTACTCACTTGGACAAATGTCTTTTTGTCTGTCCTAAACAAAAGCAGTAAGTCTATTATTTTGAGGTTCTTTGGACAAGTTGGACTCTTTGGACAAGAGTTGTTCGATAATACACCTTATGAGTGGATTTGTGTCTGTTCAGCAAGAAGTCTGAGTCAGTTATTTTGCAGGTTGTGGTAAAAGAGAAAGTGAGAGAGAACAAGTAATGTCACTGTATCTTAGGTACACACACAGTTTAGCTTTAATCTTCATTGATTCATTAAATCAGCTAAACCAAATTATTTTCTTACTATTGTGATTATTGCCATTTATCCAATCCAAATAAGCACATTGTCAGAAAATAAGACAGTCAAGACAGACATAAGCTATTTAGAAAGCAAATTCATTATCATAATAATTATGAGTTGGAGCACTCGTACTGGAGGTAATACTAGTAGTATTACTGGCAGTATAGTCAACTAGTAATAACTGTAGTGGAAATAGTGTGTGCATAAATATATGAATACATTACAGTCACAACAGTAGTAGCACTAAGAGTAGTGTACATAATAGTGTGATAGTAACAGTAGAAGTAATGGCAGTAATAAATAGAATACAGTAACTAAAGAGGTCAATTTCAAAGAAAATTTCTCGTGCACTGTACTTATATTTTCATATTAGGATACAAAGGTAACTATATTTCAGTAACAGTGTGACAGTAAGCCAGCATGCACGACAGCATGACCCGGAAATTAAAATACATACAAAACAGCATAAGACGCAAAGTATTTGCACAATCATACAATAACACAATGACAAACACCAGATCCACTTATGACACATGACGTGATGTTGCCACAAAAACTGTTTGGTTTTAAAATGATCCCAGTCAGCATCCACTTCAAATGGAGGTCAACATTTTGAACCCGTTCCTCCAAGTATTACTACTTTTACTCAAAGTGTCTGAATACTCCACTCCTGGTGGTGGTGGCAGTGTTAGAAGCAGGCAGTATCATGTGGTAGCAATAATAGTGGCCTGGTTGTTTGTATTTTGGACCTTAATGTCTTACCTTGTCAGTGTGGGTTTTTCAATGCTGAGGCTCTGTCTGTCTCTTCTTGTCAACCGTTCCCCTGTCTGAAAGTGTGGACTAAGTCAAGGTCCTGTGGAGACTGTGCCTCGTTTGCCCTCAGGTGAGGATGTGCTGTGTGTAGTTTTTGTCTCCTGCCCTGCGATCAGAGCTGGATCACTTCTGTCCACTGAGGCACATTGTTTGACTTCTGGTCTAAGCAGCAAGAGTTTGACTTATTTGGGACACGGTGCCTTCGTATGATATCAATTCTAAAAGAAAGGGTGTGTCCCAGTGAGGGAGGTTGCTCTAAGTGCGTGCTTAATAATGACTTGAGGCAGTATTCAGATGGAGAGTTCCCTAAGTAAACAAACCTGCTGAGTCTTTAACAGCCTGGAGAGAAGCTATGAGGTCACGTTTTGAGTCCTTTTTTTAAAAAAACCCCAACATAATTTGAATAATAGTAGTTTTTAAGAACGATCTTCAAACTTCATGAGTACAAGCCACAAAACTACTGAGGCCAGAGGATGAGTGGAGTCTAATTTTATCTAATCAAATCTGATCCACCATGATAACTGTGTCACAGTTAACCCGTCTGTGTGAGAGGTGAGGAATAATCCAGGCCAATTTTGGAGTAAATCTACAGCTCAGGTCCAGCAGGGTGAGCAGAAAAATTCAATCACAATTTATCAAGGGAGGTTTTACACTTGACTAACACTCGCTGGCAAATTCAATAAGAAAAGAAAAGTGAATGAAGTAGATGTAACAGTTTATTATAACAGATGATCTAATTAAGTATTGACAGAAGTCTTTGGTGCTTAGACTGAACAGCGAGGGATGTCTGCCCTGAGCAGCAGCAAGATAAATCCAGCATAGAGGTGGATGAAGCTGATGAATCTGCAAAGACTGGGCGGTGATGGGGAGGTGAAGGGGCATGAACATACTAGAGGCAGAGAGAAAATTAGAGAGAGAAAAGATGACAGACCAATAATATAGGTGTATCGCTGTGGTATTGAACAGATGGGACCAGCTGATGAGAACAGCCGACATCTCAATTAACAGGCCCAGACAATGTCGACAAGGAATCGTGGGTAAGCATGCATGAAAGGAATGAATGGCAGGATGATGTGAGAGATAAACTACAGACCGAAGCATGCAAAAGAACAGTCTTCCTAACTGAACCAGAGCTTCATTTGTCCCGCTGTTAGAGGATTAGCATACTGTTTGCATATAGCAGCTCACCATTGCAGTCAAGCCTGCGGTAGATCAAAGTGAATTTACACAGTGAAGAAATGATCCTAAACATCTTTACTAATCAGTCACCACCTCTATCACAGAGAGTATGAGATGGAAAGTGATATATAGGGGTTAACATTTGTCATAGTGTAACGCAGATGGATATCCTGGATAAGGACAGAGGATCTTGTGCATTGATATATATTTCCCTACATCGTGCAGTCAGTCTGTATGTTAGACTTGATTTCAGCTTGAAATCATATAACAGCAGAAATGCTGGCTATGTCAGGGTACATTGGATGTAGAGCAGAGGTGGGCCGCCAAACCGTTTCGGGGCAGGCTCATCGACTGTAAGTGAAATCGCCTAAATATGTGTGATTTGGTTTTTCCCACTTTCTCAGTCAGAAACTAATCAGACCTTTTTAATGTACTCAATGTAGTCTGAATTTATGTCTGTGGTGGGAATTTTGGAATCCTTGCACTTCATTTAGCTGTGTTTCAATTTAAGCTCACTGAAAACAGAGAGCAAACCATGAGCAGACAGAGCAATATCATCTTTGCTCAACTGTCAAGTGTCTATGGGATCAAATGACATGATCATGATCCCATCTGCATCCAGGAATTGAGTGAAACTAAGCATGTAAAGCGGGGGGCGCAGAGCAAACAGCTGAGAAAACCCCTGATCTTGAGCATGAGCCATAACATCCAGGAAATACCAATAAATCATCCACAGCAAAATAATGGGGTTGGAGTTGTTTTGAAAGGTCGAAAAGTATTATTGGAAAAGTTGAAAAACTGGTACGCAGGGCGAGTCGGAGAGAGGGAAAGAGAAAGTAATAGTGTGTAAATGTTTGCTTAAGCTAAACAGTAATGTTAGTGCGCTTTGTTGAAATATTCTAAGGAGCTGCTGCCTGCGTATCCACCCACATAAATCGTCTTTGAAGGCCGTCTTAAAGTTTCTAGAATTACAGGTTACAGCTACATCAACTTGCTGAAGCTTTTATCCGAGCTGGACCTTTACAGAGAGTCACTCAGCAGCTCATTTTCGCATCTACTCTGCTGCCTTTAATAATTCTCTTGTGCCTTTTGTTGTAAAAACATTCAACATTCAACCTGAGTAAATGTCAAATGAGTGTTTCTCCCTCAGGCGGTTTGGGTCTGCAGACTGCTGCTGGACAGAGCCGTTGACAGACACAATGGGCCCTAATGGATGCAGGAGCTCCTTTAGACCAGTAAACCTCCAGGCTAGACATGTAATCCGACACCTCCTTGAAGTGTGAAAGAGAGAAACTCTTCATTAGATGAGCCCGCTGTCGCTCTACAGGCTCGGATCCGACCTTAAGTTTGCACTAGGTGCTGTTTTCTTTAAATAAATCCTCACTAAAAAAAACTGTTCATCATGCTATCGTCTTTAAAGTTATTTATTCACTGACAAAAACTGACAGTAATGCTCTCATCTTAATTTTGACCGTTAGCCTTGTTGCTTGTTTTCAGTTTAGCAGCACACAGTGTCTGAGTGTATTCATCTGTGGCGCTTTACTATCTGATGGGCAGCTACCAAATGTGGTTTGGCTGTTGGAAAAAAAAATCTAATGTATGAAGAGCAGGTATGTAAATTGAATCCCCAAGTTTGCAAACAGCACAGCACATTAATGTATTAAATAATGCTTTTAAGTATGCAGTCGTGTCTTCTGTTTTTTCTATAAATTGAAATCTTTCTTTATCCTTAAAAAGCCTCTGTTAAAAGCATAATTTCACATAACAGTAAATTTATAAAAGGATTTGCAGCAGCGTATAAGAACATTTGGTAAAACTACTGCATCTCAGACCATATTTCCACTTGCAATAACATCATCCAGGAATGCAGAGGGAAATTTGCTAGATTTAAAAAGTACTTTTTTTTTTATGTCTGAGTCGACTACATAGGATGTTATGTGTCTTAGGAACTACTCGTGTATAAAACAGGTAGACAAACAAAAAGTATATAAAGTATAAAACAAAGGACAAATTTAACTGTGATTGACTATAAAGACAAAAAACTAATACAAAATAAAATTTTTAGTCCTTAATAATTAGATGTAAATCAATGTTGCTGCACAAAAAAAAACATGACAAAAAGCCCCAAACTTAAGTTTTCAGTGATAATTTAATCATACAAACATTCATCAAACACACGGGGAAAAAAAAGCTTTCATCTGTTTGCACTTCCTCACTCTCATAAATGTGCTGTTGTATGAGTCTAATGCCAACTGATTCATTCTGCAATCTGGTCAGTGGAAACTTCAGAGAGAAGAAAATACATGTTGCACTTCATGAACTGACACTGACAGCAAATACTTTGGTGGCAGAGAGAAACATTTATCATGAAACATTTTGCACATGAAATGTTCTGTGAAACAAGGAGCCCAGAGATGTTGTAGTATTTATTGGCTGGTATTGTCATGTTGTCAAAGCCCAGTAACCCTGGGGCTTACAGTTAGCGCCTTAATGAAAAGGGTGTTTACCTGATGAAATGGTCTAACTCTCTGGCGGTGGATGACAGAAAAAAAATCAAAGAGTGGATAATCCCTTCAGGACTTAACAGCACTTGTGGAGGAGGAAAGCACGCACAGGCCTCATCACGGAGGTCGCATTACTCGGTGCATAGATCAGCCAGTTAGTGCAAGTAAATATGCAAGAACAATTCTTCAGGACAGCGTGATTCTGCCATTTCATCGTAATTTTACTTGTGTGGTTGAGTTTGCATCTGAAATGATCAAATATTTAAATGTGTTTTAAGAAACTCATCAATGATTAGACTTGAATGTGGAACAGCCTAAGCATAATTCTAACAAGAGACGGGAGAATCCCTAACAATAATTACACTAATAAATCCACCAGTTCAATGCAAATATGCAATGTTGAATCTTTGGGTAAATTAATGTTTCCAAAGCATTATCCTTTTCTACATTCATCAAATACATTCAACTTAATATTATAAAAGCAAGTCCAAGACAGCTTTAAAGTGAAAATTTAGAGCAAAAATATCTCTGTTTTCATGTCAAGTTATGTCTGCTGTTCATATGGCTTGAAGTCAATGTCTGATGGCATAGCATGCATTAATCCTGTTCTCTTGTGTTGCATGTAAAACTAAATCTTAGATTCAGCCAATGACTGGGGGAATCTCTAATACTGCATTATTACTAATAATAGACCTTCTGCTAACACTCTGCTAATATCTGATAAATGTGTATATGCCAAGTGCCAGCAATGACTGTATTTCATGTGTGGGAACAAACCTTCACTGTCTCCCACGACTCTTTGAGCTTTCATGTCAAATCAGATTCAATTTTGCAAAAGTTTTTTGCTACTTCCATTTACAGTGAATAGCTGTAAAAAAAAATCCTGTTTGACTACAGAGGGCATAATTGTTGGCTATAAATATTGTAAATAATGTAGCTTTGGAAAAATAAACTTCTTTTACAATGACAAAGATTTAACTTGACCAATTTGTAGGAGCTGCTATATACTGTGAATATTGTGAATAAAGAGTTCTGTCTCTCAGTGACGATCTTATCTTCTGTTTCAGAGTAATGGCCATCTCCCTCCAGTGGAGAAAACTTGCACCGCATCTAAAACTGCAGGCACTATGACAGCAGAGAAATGATTTCCCATAATGCATAAGCCTTGTTGAAAAACCGGTTTTTAAATGAGCTTCAGATATATTTCTGAGGGAAGTCGCTGTTCTCCTTCTCTTAAAAAGTGTACATTAACAATTAGGATAAAAAGTAAACGATGATGCCCAATGGTTTGCTTCATATTGTTAGATTTGGTTACAGGGAACCGAATCAATATACCAAGAGTCAGAGCAGAAACTGGAGAATCAGTTGGCAAAATAAATGGCTTTTCCTCCAAAATCTCTCTTTCAGTTGCACACACATATACACACACAATTTCACACAATACACACTCCTGTCATTGTTTCATTTGCACTCTGACAACTAAAAAAAAAAATCTGAAAAAAAGTTATCACTCAAAAGACTCAGAGCATTCATTTTTTTAACTTAGCATTCACACGTGCATACAGTGGGTTGTGGGATGTTGGTTGAGCTGCACGTCAGGAACGTTGGCCTCTGGTTTCTCAAAGTGTAGCCGGACTTTGCATAAAGTGTTTTTGAATCTCCACACTCCACGCCAGCTACTGATAAAGCCTCTTCTTTCTCTTATTGGTGTGATAGACTCCAGAGGTACGAATTCAGTGCTGCTTCACTGTGACAAGTCCCATGATTTAAGAGTGCCCAAAGGGATAGGGCTCCTGTATACCCTGTAAGGAAGGGAAATTATTTAAAAAACAGACAGTAGGGCTGCAAGATAAATGAGACAAAACAAAGACTTAAGTGTACACTTTCAGTGTCTCCGTGAAACACTGTACTAACTGCAAATATACTGTAGATCTTTCATTATACAGTCAAAATTAATTAGCCAATTGACAGAAAATTAATCTGCAACTTTTCAAGCAAGTGTAACATTTCCTTGTTCCAGTTTCTTTAATGTGAGGATTTGCTGCTTTTCTTTGTCTTATGTGATATTAAACCTGATTATCTTTGACTGAGACAAAACAAGCAATTTGAAGATGTTACCATGGGCTTTAGGTAATTTATAGACCAAACAACTGTTCAATCATTTAAGAAAATAATCTGCAGATTAATTGATAATGTAAATAATTATTAGTTGCAGCATAAGTTGGCTCTATGATAATGATATTTTCAACTTATTTCTTATTTTAACAGCAAATTACAAACATCCTGTGGAAAAACATAAACATATAGATTTGGACCATCTCATATTGAGCAATGAGTTAGCATTACTGGCTAACTCTAGCTAATGACCTGCACCTGTTTCATAGTAAAAACTGTCACATGTCCAGCAACTGTTAGACTTTTACTGTGTAGCAGCTGCAGACCCAACTTACATTCACACAAGTGTAGAATTCAGAATAAATTACAGTTCCAATAAAGCTGGTTTCAATAATGTTACTGTTCATTTTAGGTGCCAAACTAGCAGTGTGGCTCTAAGGACACCAATATGCTGGTCCATCGCTTTGGTCCACATTGAAATATCTGTAGGATGTCTGTATAGCTGTACTTTCTGTTTAGTCCAAATCTAAGCATGCTAACAGGCTTAACGGACATGGTAAACCCGGTTAAACATCAGCATTTTACCATGTAGCTCAAATGCTCTGCCAAGGAACAGCCTCACAGGACCTGTAGTGTGGCTGTAGAGACTGTGGCTCAGTTTAAATAGTAAATGATCAACACAATAATATATCTCAACCATTCTAACCCTAACCCTGAGCAAGTTTCCTGTGGATAGTTAAATTGAAAAAATTCAAAAAGTATGATGATATTTTAGCTCAGCTTGATACGATACATAGGTAGACTAGATTGGATCGATAGATATTCATCTAAGGGCTGGGGTTACCTTCAACTCACACAATTTTAGATGTGTGAGAAATATCCTTTAACTCAACCTTTTATTTATAGATTAGAACTAACACATTTAATTATAGAAGGCTTTCAGGTTTTAAAGCTGTTCAAGAAGAAACTAACCCCAACCATGATTCAGTAGTATGGAGAATCCTCTTGCCCTTTCATATGTCTTACCTGGTTATAAGAGACTACTGATAGATTGCTTTGTAGACCGTTTGCTACTATATCCACAGAGTTGTGAGAAAGTCCATTCTGATCTTGCTGCAGCTCGTTGGTGCTTCCCTGCCAATGTTCCTCTGGAACCCTATGACCGCTGGCATCATGAAGGCTGTTGTTGTTGCTGTTGGGGCACTTGCTCTTCTCTGGCGAGGCGAAAGGGTTGTAGTCTCCTTCCAGGCTACGGTGAGGCTGGGTGTTGAATTCGGCTTGGAAAGAGGAAAGCTGCTGTGTGACGCCAAGGAGGCCTCCAACCTCCACACTCAGGATCACCCAAATGACATCTATCAAAAGACACAAACAGCATATTATTGTCATGGTTTGGGTTTTAGTTGAGTTATTTCCTGGTTTAAGTTGAAATAGTAAGTCCTCTAGTGTGTGTGTGTGTGTCCCTGCCCTTGTGTTGGCCACCTTTGTGATTACTGATTACTGTTTTACCTGTCCCTCCCTAGTGTATTTAGTCTGTGTGTTCTCTTCACTCTTGGCCAGTTTGTCTTAGTACCTTCTGTCAAGTGGTCCAGCCTTTCCTTGTGCTTATTCATCATGTTCTCTTGTGCATTGGGATTTTTTGCTTAGTTTCCCTGGCCAGTTTTTGGACTTCTTATTCTTGCCTGCTCTTAGATTTGTCAGCCTGTTTTGGATTGCCTAATTTGATTTTGCCTGCCTGACCATCAAGTGAGCTAAAATGAATCACTAAATTGAGCTTGTCTGCCTGTTTTGAGTGCATTTGGGTCCTATTCCCTGCGTTCCTGCTACCTTATTTGCACATTGCAACAGTTATAATATACAAAGCCACTAACACTGTACCACACTCCAACTTATGCCTACATATATACAGTTAAAACTTGAACTACTTGCATTGTCAAAAGAATATCATAACCAGTGGTCTGAAAATTCCTACTAACCTCTAAAACAATAATTAGATCATGTCAAATAAAGCAGCACTACAAATCAACAATATCCACAAAGATTTTAAGTGCTCCAGGTTTTGCAATTCTTCTTTCTCTTAAAGCCACCCAGTGACTGATGGTGTTAAGTGAAGAATTATCACTATAGCACCTAAATGAAATATTAAGGCCAAGTATAATCTTTAATTGAGTATCACTCTGCTGCTTAATTTGTAAGTAGGCAAGTCTTGAGGGACTTCCTGTTGGGATCCATCACACATGTGGAACTTGCAGGAGGACATAAATCAATGAAATGAATGACTCTTAATTTAATTTGTGCATGCTAATAGAATGGCTGTCCAATCGCTTAATAGTTTTTACTGAAGGAAACGCACACTAAATTATCTAGCACTTCATCTTCTGTATCAACTGTTGGTTACTACTGCTGCTAACTACATCCCTTGGCTGTATATTTGTATGTCTGCAGCTCAGTTCAAACCAAATGACGGCATGCAGGGTAGAAACAATTATTACAATCAGAGCACATAAAAAGATTGCTACAGTAATTATAACAGCAGCAACAACTTTTAATGTTGATGGGGCCGGTCTGCTTGGGTAATGTTAACCATATATAACAATAACAAATCAGTGGCATTCTGATGCGTATACAAACATATATACACAACAGCTGACAGATATCCAGGTTACAATGATATAATTGATACAATGTGAAACAAAGAAAAGCAGCAAATCCTCACATTATTTTTCTAACTGATTTCAACTAACTGATTTATTAACCTAATCATTTCAGGTTGTTCTTGAGTGTATAGCAACAGTTCACATTTGTTTGCAGTGTAAAGTTTGCTGTCCTCACCTCCATAGTAAAGTCCAGTAGCTGTGCACATTCTCCACTGGCCTTGGTACATGCCAGGTGACACGGGGCTCTGCATCTGCACGCTAACATCAGCCATTTCCTGAGGGTCTAGAGACCGAACCATCACCATGTTAACATGACCAAACTGATCTCCTCCAACATACTTCAGACAAACCCCGGGAGGCCACGACTCTGCACCTGGAAAACACATTAACAACTATGCTGAACTCAACATGACACTTGAGTGTAATTATTTTGTATTTACAAGGTCTGATATCAGCTCTGTGTTCTATCTCTTTATTCTTCTTATTATTCCAGCAGACTTACCTGTGTTCTGTATCCTCCAGGTCTTTGTGAAAGGTGTGTCGGGTGGAACTGATTCGCCCTCACCAATCGTCACATCCCTCACAAAGGACATGCACGGTGCACTGATGTTGGGACTCTCAAAGTCATAGTAGGCTCCGATGGCTGCTTGTAAATTCCTGGGACAACAGAAGGTAGAAATTGAGGTGATCAGTAAAGATATAAATTGGAGTATAAGATGTAATCTGTGTCAGAGAAACCCCATGATTCAAGAGCAGTTGACACAGATATGAACTAAGGCCAAATATGTGAATTAAGTAACATCATATCTACAGTTGAAATTAGGGCTGGGCAATAGATGGGCAATATGGGACTGTGACAAAATCTATGCTGATAACGATGATAAACTTTGGACATCTTTACTCTATGGATAGATCTAAAGTTGATCACACAGCAAAAATGAACGTGACAATAGTCAGTCAGTCTGCTGCCTCTGTGACTCTGCTCTGCTGCCTGTTTGAACGAGGGCGGGGCAGAGCTGAGTGGACAGCAGCATAACTTCAGAGCAGAACCCACAGCGGAGGGAATAAAATTGACTTTTGGATATATTTTATTGGACTCAACGACAACAATGTTAATTATCCATAAGTGCAACAAAAGAGAGACAGTATGATCAATTTATCAAACACCTGTTGAACAAGCAGAACACAAACAGGATACTCTCAGCATTAACAAATTATAATTTGTGATATATATATATAGAAAAAAATAATGTGATCATATATTTTCCATATCACCCAACCCTAGTGGCAACTGATTATTTGCATAATTTATATTCTTGATTAATTAGTTAATCATTTAGACTATGTCAAAAACTGTGAAAAATGGCTGTCACAATATCCTCAAGCCTAAGGTGGCATCTTATTCTTTGTTTTGTCTGAATATAAGTTGAACCCCAAATAAATTGAATTTACAATCATATAAGACAAGGTCAATTAATTGTTTCAGCCTTAAACATATCCCATGATTCTTAGCTAATGGCATACAGTTTGAAGCACCATGGAAGCTGTAGTTATTGAATGCTAACAAAACAATCACTGTTTTTCCTTCTATAAAATGAAGACTACCTATTTAAATGGAAATATGGAAACACAGTGCACATCAGCTTTTATAAGACCAATTAAAGGGTCCCTGGGGGAAAAATATTCCTCAAGAGATATTGCCCTTTTTGTATGAAACCTTACAACCTCAATGAGATAATTTTGTGGCATTTTAGTGACTGGTTCAAATGCATATATTGCTGTAAAAAAAACTGAGATGTCTGCAGAGAGAGAGAGAGAGAGGGTGCCAATGGGTGCTTCCTGTGACACGCTGGTCATCCATAAACCAGCAGTTTTTATTTTTAGAAAAGCTCGTTGCAGAGGAGCTATTACACGGCATCACATGATCCTACTCCAGCCTGCTCAGCCCATAGACTCTGCTATCTCCCACAGACCCGCACAGGCTTCAACACTGCATCTGCGTACAAAGATTTATTTAAGGGAACGTTTCAGAATGACCTTTCTGTCATTAACCCATCCGCTTTCATTTCCCAAAGAAGCCACGTTTATAGAAGCCTGAAAAGATGCAATGCAAATGCAGTTGTATGAAATATTCTCAGCATGTGAAAAATGCATATTGATACATTTAGTCCATGTACACAGTGAGGTAAAGATCGACCAGGCTTGTGTGTGAGCTTCGAGCTAAACTCTGCAGGCGGACTTCATGTTGGACTGTTATGTAACAAACAGCAGCCATCCTCAATGTGCTCAAGTAGACACATTTAAAATCATCATGGCTGCTGATAATGTACAATTAACGGGTGTTTTACACAGTTATCACACCGCCAAACGAAACGAACACATCGTGAGAGAGTAGTTATAAACTTTTAATTATCATTTAGCTGAGCGATTAGCTAACTGCTAGCACCTAGCTTAGTATAAAAGTGTCTAACTTAACGTTACAAGCACGAAAAACATTCCCTTATAAACAACTTTTAATGTGTTTTAATTTATAGCACATTCAATACGAACTTGTGTGTGAAGTTTATTTATGGTATAAGCATTTTTATCAGGCATATAAGAGCCGATAGGCTGCCGTCCACTGTGTCCGTGACAGGCGATCAAAAGTCGGACACACGGTGACTCAGCTAACGCTAATTACGTTACTACGGCGTCGTTAGCTGTCAGCCGTAGCCATGTTTACACAGCTAACGTGGATGCTGTCACAATGAAGGATGACACTTTATTTCCCCTTTTCCCAATAAAATACAATCTTAAATTGAGACTAGTGAGCCTGTGTTCAGTATCTATTATCTAACATGACCCGCATAGAAGGCCGGACGAGTCACCGAGCTCACCAGTTGGTCATGTCCAGGAAGAAGGCGCATCCGGCGGGGTTGAGCTGAAACCCGAGCAGCCTCTGAAATTCCGATATCAGGATATCTTTGTCCGTCGTGCCCATGCAGCTGAATTTCTGCATGAGCTCCTGGTCCAGGTCCAGGTCCAGGTCCATGCCCTCCATCGCGGATTCGCCCGGACAGAGACGCGGGGCTTCACTCCTAATTTAGTCCGAGGCCTCGACTTGTCATAACAAACAACAGGGCCGAGTGCGCATGTCACATGGTTGTAGTTAGTGTCTCAACCTTTGAGCTTCAGGCCTGGTGGAGACGAAAAACACTGAAGTATAAATGACTTAAAATAATAACAAGTAAATATATAGTACGTATAATATAGAAATATAATCGTAGTGGGTAGTTATATATAACTAATTATGAATAAAGTAATGGTAATATGTAATTAACTGTAAGAGTGAATGAATTCAAGTATTAACAAATCTCTTTACAATTTTATAAAATATTGTTGTTTCTTTGGCAAATTTGTATTTCTATACAGGAAAATGAGCAATGTGATTTAGTTATGCTTGTTCTATATGTTTTATATATTATACATGGCCCAGAGGGCAAAAATTTGCTAGTTTCCATCATAAACTAAAGATGGCAGATTCCTTATACAAATATTAGAAGGCTGTAAGAGTAAATTAATTCAAGTGTTAAATTTCCAACTTATACAATGTTGTGTACTTAGCAATAGTGTATTTCTACATGGGAAAATTAGCAATGTGATTTAGTTATACTTGCATTCTATGCATTCTATATACTGTACATATCCAGATTAACCTGTTTGGAGACCCCAGGGGCAAAAACTTGCTGTTGCCTCCAAGTTCCTATCATCAACCACAGCTACTTTAGATATTTCACCCATATACTTGTACTCGTATAGTACTCTTAAACTGGACTACCTGGCCCCAGGTTTTCTGTATAGCCAGGTTTCCATCCATATGTTACATATATGCTCAAATTTTTACCACAGTTTCAGAAAACCTGCAAAAGAAAAAGCAAATTAATGCACTTTTTCTTCTGCTACTGTTTTACAAATATCAGGAGACTGTAAGAGTAAACAAATTCGTGTACCAACAAATAGTATATCTCCTGTGTTAAATTTATTCTGTACTGTACAAGGCCAGGTTTATCTGTTTGGAGACATATTCAGAAAACCTGCCAAAAAAATGCAAATGAATGTGCTTTTCCATCCGCTACTGTTATGTGAATATTGTGAGACCTCAAATAATGAAAAACAGTGGAGAAAATGTGATGGAAATATTTGTTTGTTGAATAAATTAATTTGAGGAAGTAGATAGTGTGCTTTTAGGAGCAGGGTAGGTGTTTTCATGGAAAACATTTAATAATATAAATGATGAGGAATTTCACTTTACTGCTTTAGTTGTCACCCAGCATTGAATACAAGGGAGCCATCGTTAATGCTATTAGTAAAACTTTTGTTTTCCTGCTATGACATTTTAAAATCTGTGTTGTAATGAAGCCATATTGTCTTTGGATATTAAATAAAAATAACTGTACATAGAATATAATAATTTACAGTCCACCACATTCAATAAAGTTAGTAACACACAACCACCACTTTGCAATAATTAGTAAACAGCCTTGAACTGTCATCTTATTTTTAACTTAATTAAATATTCGCACTCTCCGCATCGCCGCCCACCTGTTCTTCCCCGAAATATCCAGCAGATGGCGGCGTTGTGTCATTTCAGCGGCTGTGTTTTCTTGCTGGAGAAACGTGTGTGTGAGCGTGTATACGTGTCTATGAGTGTGTATGAGTGTGTGGAAGGGGGTCAGCGCCTGTCCGGTGTTTAGCTGCTCGGCTGCTGCAGCTAAAAAAGATGCACACAGCTATGGTTGTGTCCAACATATTCATACCTGTAAGCTAGTACGAGTGTATGGTTGAGAGACGAACGCTGAGCAGAAATGGCCGGAATCATTAAAAAGCAAATCCTGAAACATTTGTCAAGGTAAGAGTCATGTTTGGCTTTGTGTTAGCCGGTTAGCCCGGCTGGATGAGGGATTTAACGTTACCGACTACAGCACTGAAAACGTTGGTTCGCTAGTGTTTGTTGTCCGCATTTAAGCTAACATTGATTTCAGCCGTTAACCGTCTGTTAGCTTAACGCTACATGTTGGAGAATAACGATAGAAGACGTGACAGTGAACGCAGCAAACCAGCTCGACCTGACTGAGGCTAATAACATTAAGCACATTACTTTTATGTATTCATATGTGTTCTTTATAATAATATTATTTATAATAATACCTGCTTTGCAAAGCTGCTATATTAGATTTAACTGACCTTATGCCTTCCAGTACTGTTAAAAGAGCTTTACACCATATCCAGCTGCTTACGATGTGTTTTTATGTCATATATTGGTCTTAGGGCCTAAATATCCTAATTACATTTAACCCATTTAATCTATATGCCTATTGATCAGTCAGGTTATTTCTTGAGAAGCATACCTCCTTTATTTCAAGCTCAGTACAACTCAAAAACAATGTCATCCCTTCAAGGAGAAAGCAAGAAAAATAATATTAGAAAGTTGATATGTTAGATTTAATTGACCTAATAATTTCCAGTACTGTTGAAAGAGCTCTACCTATATCCAGCTGCTTATGTCTAGGGCCCCAAATATTCTTATTTCATTTATCCCATTTAATCTATGTCCACTGATCACTCAGGTTAGTTCTTAAGAATCATTCCTCCTTGACTTTTAAGCTCAGTACAGCTGAAAAACAATGTCATCTCCTCAAGTAGAAAGAAAAACTTGGGGAAGGAGGAGGTATTTTAGCTTTTACATTTTGATGTCCTTTAAACATATATGATACATGAGAGGTACATGAGAGGCACAAGATATGATATGTTATTATATGACACAAATTTATCAGGATACTGAAAAGGCCTTTCTTTCAATATTCCCAAATCTAGGGCAGATTGAGTTTATTCAGGTGTGTGTATCAAGTTGTTTGGCCTACTGCACAGGAATGAATGAATGTTGCTGTCAGAAATGCCAGTGATGCTCCTATAATATTATTCTAACCACAGTCTTTTTACAGCCACATTTATTCCATCTGGCGCCCTGCTATACATAGACAAATATTGTATTCCAGTCATCAGCATCCTCTCTAGAGCTGCAGCCTTTTCTCTATACCTGGTCTTACGTGCTCTACATGTGATGTCTCTGCTCAGGAGACACACAGCTTGTCTCCTTTTTTACGTGTTATTGTGTCAGAACTTTTTGTATTTTCTGTTGCAGTCAGTTTGGCACTGCTGACAGTTGTTGAGAAATACATTTGGTTGAGAGAGCAATGTGTTTAAAAGGTCTCTTACCCCAGCTGGATTGGATCAAGGCTAACGTTGATCATAAGTGTGCGGTAAATCAGAGGCTTTTTATTTGACTGGTATTCTCCTCCCCTCCTCTCTGTTAATGAATAATTAAAATAATTATTTGCACCAGATAGGACAGAGGTTACTCGGTAGGTATTTAGACATGCAGACATGTTAATACTTTTGAACGTAGCTTGTTTTTGGATAGAAAATGATTTTTATAATCTCTTGAGTTATCTTGCATCCTGCTGTCAGAAATAATCACTTTAAACAATTTTGAGTTTGTCCCATCATTCTGTGCCTTTTAAAAAATATGTCCTTATAAGTATCTGACTCAGTGTAGCAGTATTCATATAACAGTATGGCCATTTTAAGACTGGCAGGATGATTATTATTGATCCTTGAATCTTAATGTTGAAGTTCATAGCCACTCTATGTTTCGCTGTAAACTGACACTAAAAGTTGCATACAATGGATTTCTTGTTGGATTTAAATTGACCACTTCATAGGCAATTCTGTGTTAATCTTTTCAGTAAGATCTTGGTATTGTTTAATTGTAAAACCAAACACTGGTGAAGTTTTGTACAAAGACTTCTTTCTTGCCTTTGATAAGCTCTGGAATTTCTGTTCTCTTTAAACTTTGCTAATCTTAGTAATCGGCCTGTATTTCTCATTTTATAAATAATAGCACCACTATGCAGTAGTCTTTGGTCTATTGTAGGCTTTCATTTTAAACACTACCTCACCGCTTCTTTATATTCTGTCAATCCAAAAGAAAACTATCAGAACGCACAATGTTGTTCAGTCAGGTCATAGCTGTTTGTATTTTGGACATGTGAACTAGCTTGACACCTCAAGCTTGATATATTGAAGCTCCATGAAGGGTGTGGGAGTTCAAATATAATGTCTGTTCTAGGAAAGCAAGTCTCGAACAAGTTAGTTTGTTGCTCAATGTCAAAGGGAAGCTTAAGCTTTGACTGGCTTATCAGGCTTATCAGGTACAGCACAGTGTTTTAACCTAACAATGTTAAATGTTTTGACAAATTAGATCGCATTCACATGGCATCTCGTTAGTTCAATTAATGTCATTAAGCAAACTGTGAGCCACACTCTGTAGCTCTCTTGTTTGACATTTAGTCACTTCTCAACAGCGTCTCTGAGTTGGTATCTGAAATGTCACAGGGATTTGTCATGATTGTGTTCAGTCATGTGATGTGTGTGAAATTGAAATACTTAACAAATTGATTTGCCCTGATTGCTGCTATATTCATTCATCCTGTGTGGGGTTGTAGCCTATTCCTGGCTGCTGAAGCTTGCTGCATTAGCACCCTTGGAGAGGTTAACCTAGATGGGGTGTACAGCTGTGTGAACTCAGTAAGGAGGCTGCTCAGTTTCCCAGGATGACTCATTCAGTTGCACTACCTCAGAAGCATCGTGGCCAAGCCGCATAACTGCATTGTGGCTATTTGTGTCCCCTAGATCATCAGTGACGTATGCTGATGATGTCAGGTGTTTCCCTGATAAATGTTATATGAACATTCTCCAGATTTAGATTTCTGCAAATATTCACCCAAAAAAATGTTTGTTTTAACTTTTTATTTGTTTTCTTTGCTTAGGTTCACCAAGAATCTGTCTCCAGACAAGATCAATCTGAGTACGTTAAAGGGAGAGGGGCAGCTGTCCAACCTCGAGCTCGATGAAGAGGTTTTGCAGAACATGCTCGACCTGCCTACCTGGCTGGCTGTCACTCGGGTCTACTGCAACAAAGCCGCCATCAGGGTATGTTACTCACTAGTCAAACCTGATTGAGTAGCTGGTCTGTCAGGTGAGGCCGCATCTCTTTTCTAAGAAGGACTATTGAAGCACAGAGCTGGTACAGAAAAACTACATAATCAAACTAAACAAAGGTTTTCTGTTTATTAATGTCAAAGAGGTTGCTTTTGAGTGCACAGAGTTGTAGAGGAAATGAACAGTGTCGGTACCACAGAGATAATGACTGCTGGAGGCACGGCTGAGAACGTTAAGATCCTTCAAACCGGCTCTGGTTGTTGATAATAGAGAGACAAGCCATGATTCAGAGGGACATGAAAGGCCTGAGGCTAGAGTGATCGTGAGATATACTGACTGCTGTGCGTTGAGTTGTCAGGATGGTGGGTTTGTGTTCTCAAATATAGCCAATAATACAACATGTTTATGACAATTTGTTGTTATTACTTAAGTGTATTCTACAGATTATACATAAATATTTTAATCTGCTGAGCAATTTCTCTTTGAATTTTATTTAAAAAGTAGCTTCAAAACAGGAAGCAAACATTTTTCCACCATTGTAGTAAAAGGTGTACTGTATGATGCCTTTACTGACTGAAATATTCAAACTCAAGTGTATTTTGAGTTTCCTTGTCATCCAGTCTGACCTTAAGTATTTTGTAAAACATGTAGCATTTCTTTTATTCTTTTAAACTGTCTCTTTTTAATGAGGTTTGTGGTGTTGCCACCAGTCAACAGAGTGACTGCTGACCCTGAGTAAAAACGTCTCCTTTGTAACTGCTTCCTGGCATTCACTTGTTGTTTTGCATCATATTTTTTTCCTATTTTCAGAATTGCCCCAGGCTAACATCTCCTAAAAACGCGCCATTATTAAGAAGGCCAAAGTACTGTCTTGAACTGTCATATTAGTCTCTACACACTGCATTTTGTTGTTAGGCTCCCAGAGATGGTGGTTCTTTATCGGTTTGTTTTTAGAAGTTTCACCACATAACTGAACTGCTAAATGACTGTGGATTTTGATCTTCTTGTTGATTAGTTTATATCTATGGTAGTGGTGTTGCCATATGGATGGTAATGTTGGTGGGTCCACCAATTGGATCTAAACAGAAAAACCTGAAGAACTATATGATGGCTTGTCATGAAAATTTGTACAGACACTCTTGGTCCCCAGAAGATGAATCCTATAACTTTGGTGATCCGGTGACTTTCCTTCCTTCCTCACCAGCAGGTCAACATCTGACTTTGTCCAATACTTTGGTTTATGACCAAATGCTTGAAAATCAAATGACATTCCCATGTGCCTATGCTGTATGGTGTTATGTACCAAAATGGTGAACATGATAAATATCCTGCTAAACATCAACACACAGACATTGTCATGATGTGATTGTTAGTATGCTGATGTTGGCATGTAACTCAAAGCACCTCTGTGCCCAAGTACAACTTAACAAAGCTGCTAGTATGGATATAGGATATTAGTCTTGCTGATAATCCTGACCTATATTTGAAACTCTGTCAAAGTCAGCAATCTCAGGAATTGCTTTAAACTGCCTCCAAGACAGACGTTCTAGTGTTGGAAGCAGGAACTAGTATGATTTGTTTGGGCCTCCAGGGTTCAATGCTAGTTCTCTATATGTTACTGTTAGGTAATCTCCAGGCACAACATCAATTTTAATTGGTATGTAAATAACACACAACTCCTCGTAATCTCCAACTAACAGTAATCACAGGGAGCTGGCCTTTACATCACTGCTTTAAGACATTCATAGCTCGAATGCTCAAGGTTGTCTGAGGCTAAAGGCAGATAAATTGTTGTCAAGGGTCCTGCAAATGTAAATGCAGGAATTATTTACCATTGTGGTTCATTATCCCAAAATGTTGTCCAAAAGTACAAAAGCCTTAGTGTTTTTTTTTAATGACAGTATTCTCTTCTTAGGTAAGTGTGTTAAAACAGTGATGCAACCACATTCCTTTAAGCTTAGGAAAATCATTGCAATTAAAGCATTCCTACCTTCTGAAAAATTCAGAAACCAACCACCCATTTCATCCATCCACATACCACATCTGTATAATTGAAAAGCCATTTACTTTCCTTCAGTTTACTTAGCCACAAGACTTTTAAGTTGTACCAAGAAACATTTCATCCCGACGATCACATTCCTGCACTAGACAGCTGTGAGGTTTAGAATGAATTTTAACTTTTTAAATTCTCACTGTACAACATGGATATCTTTAGCCAGTGTGCACAATCTGTGATCCTCTGATGAGTAGATGAGGACTTGTGTTCCTGAGTCCGAAGTTTAAAAGCCTTTTAAAAGCCTGCAAAACTCCTGTCTTCTTTTAAATTAAATGTGAAAACTCATGTTTATAGGCTGGCATTTATATTATCTTTTGTTGTTACTTCAGTCTTTTTTTTAGAATTATTGTTAACTCTCTCAAATTTCAACAATCAGGTTCATTTTTGTGCACTCACACTTTCCTTTTTTTTCTTTCCTCATCCCCCTTTGTCTGATCATGAATTCAATCTTTGTCATTTCCTCCTGATTTAGTTCATCCCATACATGGTAATAATAACTTGATAGCTGAAGTTGATAATTGATTTGTTGAGTAGAAATACCACTATGACTCCAAATATTACAGCGTCATCAAGCTTCTACAACAATAACTGTTGTAGCTCTTGCATCGCGTTGTAGAAGCTTGATGTTCACTGTGCCCTTGTACCAAGTGAATAATAAACAGTGCAGAATGCTGTGGCAAGTGTTTGTGACTGACTCTGTGGGCCTCGCTGTCCTGTCTTTTTAGATACAATGGACAAAGTTGAAAACAAGCCCCATTTGCCTGGTAAGAATTTCTGTCCTCTACAGTTCTTGCACATTTCTGCAAAACAGACTTGTTTTAGTCCAAAAATATCCTACATTTCGCATGACTTCGCATGACTTTAGCAGCGCCCTGTATAGTTATTTTACTCTTTTATTATGCTTATCATTAGTACATGCTAGGTTACATCTCTATTTGCCCTTGCTCAATTATATGCTGAGTATTACGATTTCCCCTTTCATGCAGTTCTTGGATAAGGTAGAAGTAGAAATGAGGACATGTGAGGAGCCACGCCCACCTAATGGCCCCTCTCCTATAGCTATTACAGCTGGCCAGAGGTAAGCCTGCACACGTCCTGTGTTCAGCTGACATATCTGACTTTGAATACTACATCCCGTGTCGTGTATACGCTGAACATCACCCTTGCTTACGTCAACATTGTGTATCTACAGCGAGTACGGCTTTGCAGAGAAAGTGGTGGAGGGCATGTCCGTTAGGATCAACTCCATCACCATCAAGGTGCAGGCTCGTGCCTTCCACGCCTCCTTCGAGCTCTGGCAGCTACAGGGCAACAGCCTCAACCCCAAATGGCAGCGCAGCGACCTCCGCTACACCCGCGTCACCGACCCAAAGAGAGGAGAGGTACAGTGCAGCACACTTTCATCCCCCTCCTCTCCCAGCCCGAAGTTGTATGTATTGCCCAGTTGAATACAATCTTTTACCATAAACAGTGTGCGCTCATTAAGCCTGTAGCAAACACTTTAATGATGTAAACTGTTTTTGTTTTTATTAGCTGCACAGACTATATTGAGATAAACAGCAGAATGAGGGCTCGTGATCCACTTAAAAGGAAATGTGTCTGTTGCCCTTTCTTTCTCTGGCCTTGCCACACCGATACCAATCATTCAAGTGTCGGGACGTGGCGTGTTTTTTTTTCTCATAGTGTTTTTGTGTTTGATCACAACTGAATGATTTGATGTGTTTATTGTTCCAATCAGGTGTTGACATTCAAAGAAATTAACTGGCAGAGTCTACGAATCGAGGCGGATGCCATCGAGAGTGACGACCAGGACCTTGGTAGCACCCCGTTACGTCTCATCACCAACCAGGGTCGCATTCGCATCGCTCTAAAACGCAGAGTAGGACTGTGTTTCTACTATTCATTTAGTTTTCTGTCATGGAATTGGTTAAAAATCATTTGAACTACAAATTACTTGTCACAAGTCAAGTTTAATTCATTATTGTTCTATTCCAGATAAAGGACTGTAATGTGCTGGCATCCAAGCTGCTTTTCATTCTGGACGACCTGTTGTGGGTTCTGACGGATTCTCAGCTCAAGGCCATCATCCATTATGCCAAATCTCTCAGCGAGGCCATGGAGAAGTCTGCCCAGCAGAGGAAGAGCAGGACTGCTGAATCACTACAGGTCCTACCTTCTTCCTGCTCATGAACGTTTTAGAGAAAAATCAGTCAATATTTTTTTGACTGGCTTTGTCAAATCACCTTGGTAATTCAGCTGTTTTTACCTGTTCTGTGTTTCAGACTGCTCCTCCATCACCTGGCCTCCACAGCCTTTGGACAGAGCCTCCACCTGCTCCTACTGGCACACCCAGCAACATGAGTCAATACTTTGATCTCTATGATGTCAAGGAGTCTTCTTACCACACCTTTATATCCCGCTTGGACTTACACATATGCAACGACAGTTCTTCAATGGATGACGGTTAGTTGGAAATAACTCAACGTGTGCTCAAAATGTCGTCGTTGTTGTCCTGGCACTCAAGTATATTTGTCCTGTTTTACTTCAGCAGTGCTCAGAAGAATCCCTGAAATACAACAAATTGTTAAGCACTTGAAAGATAATTTAAGTGAAACTGGTTAACAACATCATGTAATATCCCATAGATGAGCCTCCCCCACCAGGCTTGCAAGGTGCCATGCAGCTGACGTTCAGGAAGCTGGGTTTTGATTACTATCCTGTCCACAGACCTGGTGAGTGTGATGGCTAGTCCTTTCTTTGACTGTAATTTTACTGCACTCTACCCAGAGGCTCTGTCACTTACACTGTAACCACAGCATTCACTCAGGACTAGCTGTTAGGAGGGTTACTATTCAACCAGACTAATGGCCTGGGAGAGAGTGCCCAGTGCCATTATACTCAGAGAAATTTCTCAAGTGTAGAATGTAGAACAGCAGAATCGCCTCTGGAGCTGATTATGGTCAATTAAACAAAGTCAGAAAAAACTTTATTTGTGCTGTTTTGTTTAATTAAAAATTATGGTCCTTGAAGCAGATCTTAATAGTAGTGAGATGACAACAAGACAGTATATCTTTTATATACGGTAGATATGTAACCACCCATAATATGTGCATGTATGCATGAATAGCAGCTTTGAAAAGTGGCCAAGTTTGTTGACACGTGCAAGGAATTCGACTCCAGTTCTCAGTAGCTCTCAGTGAACTTACACACAGTGCAGAGGACAATTTTACAGATACAAACAAACAGCTAAAAAAAAAAAATCTAACTTAATCATGTAACAGACAAGAACTGGACAACAAGCTATCTATATCCAGATCATATTGTACTATGTGCTGTAGGTACAGGGTCAGTGTCAGATTTTCTTCAGAGGAAATGAGTTTTAAGCCTTTGAATGGTTGCTGAGTCATAACTGCCTTTTTGCTGCCCCTTTAATACAGCTGATGGATGTCGACACTGGGAACGCCACAGCGGAGCCATGGAGGCTCAGGCTCAGTGGGCTGGGAAACTGCTGCAGGAGTACCAGAGGAGAGCAGAGGCTTCTGGGTTCCCTGGGCCACATACTGACGTGCCACAGCCAACCAAGGACACCTCTGCAAAGACAGTTCAAGGTACGAGTGCAAAATTAATGATTCATCAATTACTGAATTAAGGTTTGTTTTGTTACAGGAAATTTATTTATTTTGTGACAGCTAAACACAGATGCTATTATAGAGATAGAAATAGAAACCTTTTTATAATACAGAAGCAGACTTGCTCTCTGTTAAGTGAGTCATTTTCTCTCCCATGTCCATACTTTTAGATGGACAGTCTAGTCCCAAGTCGAGCCCCTCTGACACAGAGCAGGCCTCCAGCAGGAACTCTGCCAAAGCTCCCTCTGGGGGGTCGTCACTGAAGAGGCTGCGATCGAGCTGTGTGGTGGTCAGGATGGATGACGTGGACATTCACCAGGCAAGCTTTAATCATCAACTGATTTGATTTACCTGCCTTAGCAGAAGCCTGACTTCAATAAATGGACTGAGGGACTTCTGTTCCTCAGTGGAAGTGGTCGAGCAGTACGTCTGACAATGCTGATAGTCACTTTGCATTTAGAAGATTTTAGCCGTGACAAAGCATCACAGGTTGTATTACATAACAGATGGTATTAATACTGAGGAAACAGGGGAGTTTATGTTAGTTAAAAATTAAATGGAACCAACCAACCTCCAGCCACACAACTGTTGATCTACAGTGGATCATACAACAGGGACAATATCAACAACTCCTTTATTGTTTATTGTTACCAAATGATATAAAATGGTATTCTCAGATGTTACCACCAGCTACTGTGGATTGCATTAATAAGTGCTTACAATTTTTATCATGGCAATGACAAGCACAGGCCTTGGATAGTGTGTGTATATGGATTGGATGATTAGTTGATCAAAAGATAAGTGCTTTCAGCATGTTCAATTACTGACCACAGGCATTATCAAGATGAAGCCTGAGGGAGGTGACTTTTCTCAAACACATTTGAACATTATGATTATTTTTAAGAAAGAAAAATGTGTGGCTCTTCTCCCAAACTGTAGCTCCATGGTTAGCTCACTGGCTGACATGCGTGTCATGTGCTGCAGTGTGCACATCACTTACAGTCAGCTCAAACAGGAAAAAGGTGTGTTAGATGAGCAGCCCTGCAGGCATCTGCCTGACAGGCTTTACAGAGGGTACGAAAGTCACCTTGAGACAAGCTTTTTGGTGTATTTGATCAAATTGTTGACTTGTTGTATTGATGTAATGATGTGCACATGTATGGCATCAAATTTCCCTTCTGGAGAACTGTACCAGTAGAAGATATATACTTGCATAATAACTGCTGTACTAATAACCACAGCCTTGTAATACTTCCTGACGTTTTAGCAAAATTATTCCTTCAGTGTCAGAAAAAATACCTCTGTTACAAAAGAAAAATCCCATATATGCCTCACTTCACTTGGCTGCTCCAGTCCTTTTCAACTGAGGCTGAGATGCCCCCTGCCACTTCAGATTACTCTCAGGCTGTTTTTGCAAATTCATTTTGGACATGTCACACTCTCGATTAGGAAAGAACGGTTCCAGAGTTATTTTAACTTGAAGACACTTGTAGTTCCCCTTTTGATAGAACAAGAGACAACCAGGGGAAATTCTGTACATGTCTGGGTCTCCACCTTCAGTTTATGTCAGGAAGTCAGTGATGTTCAGAATCAGGTGGTTTAGTTCTGTTGTGTACCACATGTACTTTTGTTGAATCATTGACTTCTTCTTTGTTTGTTATTGTGTCTTGAATGAAGCAGTTAAATGAAAAATCAAATCCCTTATTTAGTGATGTGTCCACCACTGTTCTAACATCAACATACAGGTGTCTACAAGAGGCCGTCAAAACAAGAAGACCCAGTCTTTATTATCCTGCAGTCGTAAAGCTCTGCGTTTGCCAGACAACGTACCAGCAGTTCATCTGCAGTTTACTGAGTACTACTTTCCTGACAACCCCAGTTTATCAGGTATCATGCAACTGTATTTAACCATTTTTTGTTATCTTTTTGTTCATATTTCAAGTTTAGATTTATATGAACAATATATGTCTTCATCACTTCCATATTGTGGTCTAAAACCTCTTTAGAGGTATTTTCCATTACAGTACTCCCCCTTTATATCACACACAGTAATTTAGAACCTTTTGTGTGCTTCTGCCCTGTTACATTTACATCACAGAAACTTAATTTTACCAGCAACCTCATGAATAATATTTTAAACAGATTTTGTATGTGTGCTGCCCAGTTTTTTTGATTGTGTACCTAATACCATATTTACACACGTGACTATCCTGTGTCAGCGTCTCTCACCTTTTTCTTTCTTTCAGTCCCCACCTCAAACCTGTATGCCCAGCTGAATAGCCTCCAGCTCTGCGTAGACCCAGCCAGTGTGCTGTGGATCAACCTGTTCTCCAGGGGTCTGCTGCACACCCTGGACCAGGTCAAAGCTTTCTACCATTTGCAAGACAGCAGCAAGGCTGATGAGCATGTAGACGTCCGCATGGATGCAGCTCAGCTCAAGGTGAATAAACAAATGTTTTCACATATTAATGGTTTATTTATATAGATATGAAATTTGTGTAGCTCCTTTTTCTCTTATTTTGTTTTTTTACAAATCTCTGTAAATTGCAGGTTTATGTGACTGTTTTTTATTGCTTTCCATAGCTGATAATCCCATTGGATTCTTCCATATTGGACCATCCAGAGCGTCCACAGTCCCTCTCTGTAACTGTACCCCAGATGGTTCTCAGCAACACCCGTCACTGCCCTCACGGCTCCAGAGCTGACCTCAACAGCACCTACGACAAGTTCGCCAGCTGTTCTTTCTTCCAGCCCACACCTCCCTGCCCCTACCCCAGAGACCAGAGTGCCTTCCACCCCTTCCCGTCCACCTTCCTCCAGCACTCTCAAGAGACGGAGCCCCAACCTCTGGACAAAAAGCAGCTACGTTCCCAGGATGTCTGGTCTCTCAGTCTGTCCCGTGTGACCCTTGGTTTTGATGGGGCTCGGCGATTCCCCAAAGGCAGAACCCAACCTTTTGTTGAGCCCTTTGCCATGTCTGTGTGGATGTGTCAGCCCTCTGCCTTTAAAAATGCTTCACCGTCTTCCTCTGATGCTTCTCTTGCCTCTTTCCACTTCTTGGCCCACGCCATCACTCCAGTGAAGATGTGGCTCAACCACTACCAGTATGTGGCCCTTCTGAGGATGAAGGACGCCATGGCTCGGTTAGGGGCAGAGTTGGGCCGGGACCTGCGAGATGTAAAGGAGGCTCACGGCCAGAAGACAAAACCTACTACAGTGTGTCTTGCCCTCATGGTGGACTCGGTAGAATTGGGTCTCCTGTTGCCACCAGTCTGCTCAGAGCCTGAGGAAGAGGTCCCCCACACCCCAGAGACAGACAGCCCCAGCATAACAGATTCTGACATTTCCCCGACTCATCACTCTTCAGATGTGGTCCTGGAGGACAGTGGGTTAGAAAACGGCATCTCCTCTGTCAACACTGCGTTTGATCAGGAAGAGCAAGATGGCGTGGTGGAGGAGGCATGTGAGGCCGTGGAGGAGGGGTTAGATGGTTTGACAACACAGGAGGAAACCCCTGTCCTCTCACCTCCACTCTCACCTGGACACTCTTCCGTCCTCTCCCGCGAACCGTCCACCTTTAGCCTGGAGGGAGAGCTGTCAAGCGCCATTAACGTCACCAAGGATGTGACCAAAGATGCCATTAGTGCCTCACTGGACCTGACCAAAGGGGCGTTTTCAATCACAAAAGACGCCTTCAGCATGCTGAGTCGTGGCTCAGGGATGAGCAAATTGTTCAGTCCACAGGCAAAGTAAGTGCTGCTGCTCTCCTGCTGGGCTGCAGCATAATAGTGTTTGTGTATCTGGAACCCATACTGTGCACCACATGCTTTTACTGGCTGTCCCTTAACAATTCTGTGTGCGTGGTGTATGCGTGTGTGTTCATAGGGAACAGGTCCAGCGTTCAGAAGAGACCTCCCCCTCTCTGGCTGCCAGCCTGCGCCACCAATCCATGAAGCAGTCGCCTTCCCAGCATTCCTTTGATAGTGCTATCTTGGATGGCAGCCTGCCTGATGAAAACCTCTCTGTAGATAGTGATATCAGCGACAATTTTATTGTTCTCATGGACTCAGGTGCTTAAAATGATCCAAAGTTTCCATAACAATTTCTCTGATTTTCAGCCCAAGATTTCAAAAAGTTGGGACCCTGTATAAATCATAGATAAAACAGAATGTGATCATTCGCTAATCCTTTTTGACATATACTGAGTTGAAAACAGTACAAACACGATACATTTAATGTTTTACCTCATTAGCTTCACTGATTTTTCTAAATATTTGTTTATTCTGAATTTGATGGCAGCAACATGTTTCAAACAAGTTGGGACAGGAGCAACAAAAGACTGAAAGTTGTGGACTGATCCAAAAACACCTGTTTGGATCATTCCACAGGTAAACAGGTTCATTGGTAACAGGTGATAGTATCATGATTGGGTATGAAAGGTTCATCCTGGAAAGACTCAGTTGTTCACAAGCAACGATGGGATGAGGTTCAGCACAAAACACTTCTGTTTTTATTTACATTTCTTACGGTGTCCCAACTTTATGGAATTGGGGTTGTACACAGGTGACATCTACTATAAGTATATATCATGTTTCCAGAGTCGGGTATGGAGTCCATGCGTCCCAACAACACTCCTGCAGGTAGTCGAGGCAGCCCAGCTCCAGGGACAGAAGGGGGTTCATCAGCTGACCTCAGCAGTTCTCTGTCCCAAAGTACTGAGGATTTATCTCAGGATATGGTGGGATACTGTGCTCATATAACAGATTTCATTGATACATTGAATTTGCAGTGGAGTTACACTATTTTCCTGAACAAAATAATATCTCAAAAGCTTATCCTCAAAAATCTACAGTATGTGTGACTTTAATGAGATGTGCTGTTTGTTACAGTCCTCAGTGTTGTTGCTGATCATGACTGGAACCGCCTGTACAATGGAAGTAAAGGGAGAAGACCAAGTTGTGGCTGTAGAAGCCCAAAATCTGAGCCCTGTGCAGATGGGCAACATTAGACTATCAGACCTGCTGGCTGGCCTCAAAGAAGGTAACCTGGATGATTGTTGCCATGCTGCTCTTTTCAACAAACTCTTGAAAGGTCATTTCAGACCTCTATCTGTCAATGCTATAACTCTAATCTCGTCTCTCTGTTTACTAGTCACAAGCAAAACTCAGCATTTTTTTCAGTCAGACAAGTGAGTTGCTAATCATATACTAGCCTATGTTTAGATTAGTATTTTAGATAGGCTTAATATAAAAGGGCACAAGAAATATAGTCAGTCCTGTTTTGTCTTCATCTTGAAGTTTAGTTAAGTGGCGTTAATATAGACTGATATCTAATCTCAACAGTTTAAAACGAACAAATCCTCACAGGGTTTGTGGATTGGCACCACTGATGGTGCACAGAGTTGAAGTGTAACAACAACGAGATAAGAAATTTTTCCATGATCTCTTGTTGTATAAATGCCTGTTGCCTGTCAGAATATAGTTTCTACATGTAAGCACCATAGACTGATAAGCACATTGCCTCAAAAAGAACTTGATAAAATATGGAATGTATACTGGATCTTGTTTGCAGTATGAGTTCCCACATGGCTTACACATGTATTTTCTCTTTGTACCTTCTCACCTCTGCAGCTCCAGGCACGCCAGTCCAGAAGCAGAGCAGCAGGAGCTCTCCAGCAATGTGCATGCGAGCAGAAATGGGTCCATGTGCTGCCCGACACTCTGGTCTTGCTGAGTCTTTGGGCTTCGTCGATATAACAGTGCAAGACTGCAAGGCAGAGCTGTTAGCCTCCACCGTGGCAAACATTGGTCCTTTTCTCGAAGACGAATTCAGTGTCGATGGTCAGCCAATGAAGCTACACATGAGCAACATCACCATCACTATGAAGGTGAGTTGTTGACACAGTCTGGATTTGGCGTCTACTCATTTTGAATTCGCTGATTATAAGATGTCAGTAGAAAATGCATTTCACATTATCGTATATATGATTATATATTAGATTATTATATGATTTTAGTCTCAGTACTTCACATACATTGGATCTATGCATCTTTTTCACACGCAAAAATTTGACTTGAGGACAGTGTTTTGTTCTTAGTATATAAACACAAGACTCCTTGGAGGATAGTGGTAATACTGAGTGGATTATCCTGGTGAAGTAGATGTGATTAACTGTCAGGATCCCTTTTGACATTTTTTTTCTAGGATGATGGCCCTAAAATATACCCTACAGCCCCTCAACCTGTCCCAGCCTCATTCATTGTAGATCAGCTGCTCCTCGAACGCAGTGACGATGGCATCATGAGGCTCAAAGGTGAACAAGAAAATAACTTCTTCTCTGACTTGAATTTGTGCACGATGACAAATGTAAATGAAAGAGAGGGGGAGGATTCTTCTCACATCAGTATTGTGGATGAATGCGAATATCAGCAGGATCGTGAACCGTGAAACCACAAACACTGCAGCTGACAACATGTGCCGTTACATCTTCACAGAAAGATGAACAGAAAGTGATTTTCATCTTTTCCTTTCTGATCGCAGCTGAACGTACAGACCCAAAAGCCTCAGCAGGTGTTCCTGCCGCTGGCCTCGACAAGCCAAACAGTTCCTGCTCTGTTCTACAGCAGAGAGAGGTAGGAGAGACCAAACGGTTAATGTTTCTGCTTCAGCTTCGTGTATCAGCAGGCAGGGGCGGGGCCAGACCTTTAGAAATACTGAGGTCATGACTCCTACATGTGGCTTTAATAGATAGGATTTCTTTTCTCAGCCTGGTTGGTTAGATAAATGGCCAAGTTTTAGCATTTAAACATTTTCAGGAACATTTCATAAAAAGTGAAGTGAGATTTTTTTTTATACATTTGATTTTAAAAAATCAAAGCAAAAGAAGTAGGTCTCTTAAAACAATGTAATGTTGATATACAATTTATACAATTAATACAATTAATTTTATTTAATTGACCAAATTTGGCATCTGTGACCATTTTGTTTCCACACACCAAAACTCAAAACTATATCTCACAGGATAGACTTGAAGCCTCAATTTTAAAATAAGATTTAATGTAGTCACTCGTCATTATCCTGAAGACTATTTCCACACCAAAAATTCAACACCAAAATTCCCTCAAAATTGAAAGTTACACATAGTCACAATGGTTGCAAAAAACATCCCCAGAAATACAGAGTGCATGACCTCAGTGGTGGCTTTGGCCCTGTCTGTAACACAGTCACAGCTTGGACAGCCAACAAACAAAAGGACCTCTTTGTTTAGTATTGTAATGTGTATGCATGAATATCAGCACTGTATCAACTATAAGGGTGTGTATAGCTCTGAGTAATCACAGGGCTTTTTGTTCAATTTTTTTTTTTTGGCCAGGTGAAGATATCCAAACCTCTGAGCTGAGTTAAATTCACAGGTTCTACTCATGTTTAAATCTACAGTAATGTAATACTGGTGTCCTGTTACTGGTCAGCCCTAAGATGGACAACACAGAGGTGTGATTAAGTATATAACACTGTGTAATGTTGTAATTACACCTGCTGCTGTCCATCAGAATCTGATATCCACCGTCTTGGCGTGTAGCACCTAGCCAAAGCTTGCACTGACTTGTAGCTGGAGCTAACCAATCCAACAATCCTGCCGTTACAGAGACAAACCCTGGAGGCGCAGCTCTCTGATGCCCAGGCTGCTCTCACCCAGGCCCTCAGCGAGAGAGAACGCCTCCTTCTGGAAGTCAAAAAGTATGACCCCACGTTTACTCTCTGAGCCTCTCTGTCTTTCACCTCTGAACCTACTGTGTCACTGCTCCTGCTGAAGTACAGTGATGGGATGTATCAGGCTGAATGTCAGGAACCAGCGAGACTCATTCAAAGTATGTCTGGACATTGGACAACGAAAAGAAGATGAATCCAAGTTGTGGCTTTGGATCACTTCCCACTTGCTCTATCCCACTGTTCATGAGATTATAATAGAGACCCTATAACAATTAGTAAAAGGGGAACCTAGTGAACTAACTTACAGGTACATTAATGGTACTACTTTTTATCTGGCAGTCTAGATATTCCTCACTGCTGTACTAAACAAAACTTATACTGGTTATTTCTCATCCAAATCAGTGTGGACAGTAAACTCATTGTGTGGTTTCAGTGTTTGTCACACGGCATGCAAGGGTAAAATATCATCAAGCTTTAATTATCTCCAGTTAATTATTTGTGTTATGGAAATTTTGAGTCGAGCACATGCCAAAACCTCCTCTTCACATGCACTGACACTGCCAGACAGCTGCTGGTCCATCATCTACGAATCACAGGCATGCTTTGTGAACAGTGCTAATTTCCACGTAGCATAGTCATAAAGCTAAATACACTTAGTAATGTAAATTACTTCTGTTAGGTGTGTGTTCGTTTTCTTTTAAAAGTATTATGATAATATTGTCAGCTGTTGAAAATGTATTGTGAGAGGAAGGGAAAACGTTGCACTTTTTTTTTTTTTTTTTTTAACAGAAAGCAAAACTACACTGCTTTCATGGAGAGACTGATGCATCTCAATTTCCAACTTGGTTGCTTTATCACCAGGGAGGAATGGTTACACACTCTTATCAAGTTCTCACCGTTCTCATAAAGCGGGTTGATTCATTCCCCAGTGTTATTTTTGTTGGTGTTGTGAAATGTTGATCATGTTTCTTTTGTACTGTGAAACTTTGTCCTCTGTGGTTCAATGTCCACTCGAGACAACACGCCTTTCGATCTCTCCCTCGGTCGTGGAGAGCAGGTTGCACAGTCGCTTCAGTATTGTAACTGGGTTAGACTTTTCACTCTAACTCTCTGGTTTAAAGAGGATTGGGATTATACCAGCTACCAGAGTTATAATACTTGATCTCCTTAAAACTTGTTTTGTAGCTTGCCAGGAAACAACTCAGACTGCTAGTGTTATTACCTCTGTTCATTTATCATAAATACAGTCGTGTAGTGGTCAGACATCATTAACCTAAAGCTCATTCAGGATGTTGTTTTACTTGTGTATATTTATTTAGATCTGTATGTGTTTTTATTAGACCAGAGCTACTTTTCAGTGTATTGAAGCCATATCAATCAAAGAAAATGACATTTTAAAAAGCTGCGGTACTGATAATGTATGCACACAGAGTGTGTCTCGTAAATGACAAAATTCACTACAAAAACTGACATATTTCACTATGTTTAATCCTGATCTGCTGCAGGTTTTATCTATCAGGGCAGTTGCCATTTAAATTTCTGTCACTTTTCTTTTTCTATGCATAAATCTGTTATATGCATGGATTCAAAGAGTCTTTTTAACAGTGTAACATTCATTTTATGAATGCTTTCATGAAAAAGAACTCAGTGAGCTACAGTTTCTGTACACATGTTCTCTTGTTGAATCAGTGGTTTAGCCTTTGGTGGTATGAGCTTAATGGTTGCACAGCTGTTACAACTTCATCATTGTTCCATTGTGTGCTTGGGAGACCCCTGGTGGTTGCAACTTGCAGGAGCACTCCCCATTCAAAGTATTCTCCTTATTTTTTTTTTAACTTTGGCTGCCTTGCAAGCTATGAATGACAGATATGCATTCTTAAAGAGGAATGTAAGAAATTTAAGCAATAGAGAGACAGTTTTGGTGTAACCAAAAACATGACAAAGAACAGTAACACTACACATTTTTGATGTGGAATTTTTAAGGTGAACTAATTTCAAAGAAAAATGATTTGCCTGACTACCAGGTTTTAATGATTTCTTTTCACCTGCATGTGTACTCAACACATCCTCATTCTATCAGTGCAACAAAGCAGAGATACTGCCCTTAAACCTCAGTATAGTTGTGATTTTCCTCTCAGCTTTTGGTGTTTTATGTTTTTGCATGGCCTTAGTAGAGAAATATACAGTGGTACAAAATTGAACTTCCCATGCTGGAGGCAACATGTAGCTGTAAAGTTTATCCAGCTTCCCTCTCCTCAGTCAGGCCTCAGTGTTAAGTAGCATCCCTACTCTGCTGACAAACTGGTGCTCTGAGTTCCATCTGCTCACAACAATGCAAAAAGGAGGAGATAGATGGAGAGTAAAGTTCCACTCACTTCAAGATGAGTGTTCTCTCTTTTCGTTTGAATGACCTGGCAAGATGGTTGCCACTGGAAAGTAGATGCATGTACTGAAGTGATGTGGAGTTTATGCCTTGTGAATTACTTGCACTTGTGTGATGAATTCACTTGAAATTGCACTTGTTTTAATGTAAATCACTTCAAAGGATTGCAGGAGTCCTTTTGAAATCTTCCTAAGTGACGCAAATGTTGGAAACCCTGTGGACAGTATTTTTGTCAGTTGTGTAGAGTTACATTGAATTTTGTATTGTCTTTATCACTTCATTGAGACTAACATAAAATTGGTTCTGTGAACCAAAGCTAGTATGTGGAAAATATTTTAAAAGTGAAAGAATAAATGATTAATTGCCGAACACATTTCAGTTGTGCCTTTAAGTTTTAATAGAAAATGCATGTTTCTGTGTAACCATATCTATTGCATCCATGGTTTTGTTGTCATAAAATATACTGAAACTTGTCCATTCAAGTCTCACTCCAGTTATTTTAGTAGTGTGATAATTTGACTTTAAGCTCAATAAAAAGTCTACATATTTCCAAACAAAACTTGAAACACAGTTCTTTATTTTATTATTGGGAAACAAACTAAATTTTGAATAAGTCAAATTACCCTTAAATTTTCCTATTAATATAGAGAAAGGTTATACACCTGCCAACCCATTCCCATGTCACCCAGCGATAAAACCATAAGATGGAGTGAGTGATATGATATGCTCAACTACTCCCACTAGGAATTTAATAATTTGCAAAAGGAGCTAAACATTTGATGAAATGAATACCCAATGTGAGCCTGTAAAATTATATAAAGAAAAAGTGCACATTTTTGTCAAACCATTTGAACTTAAAGGCATCACATAATATTCCCACCAAAAACCTGTCCTCCAAAGCTCACTGGTTCTTTAAAACAATTGAGTCTCAATGAGATCAAGACAGAAACATTTATATAAGTATAAAACGTACTGTATTTACAACCATAATACATGAATATAATTCCACGCCATTTGAACAGTGTGTTGAGTTGAGCATTTACATTAAAAAAGTAGAGGTGAATGGTAGGTCAGAATATTGACCGTTCTTTAATACTACAGTCACTGACCTTGAGGCTGCTTAGTTAGAGAGCAATCAGTCTAGTTGCCTGCAGTACGGCTACTGGGGCTTTGTGAGTTTTCCACATGTTAGGGCACTGCTGTGTATCTGTCTGTACAATCTAAAGCACCGGTGCCTCAATGAAAGAGGATTTTCTTGTACTTAGAGTTGGGAATCTGATCTCTGCTCTTCAACCTCCTCACTGCTTCCCTCATATGCTTGGGCTGAAGCGGTGGTGTGTCTCCCCACTTCTCACAAACGTCCAATGCTATAATGACAAAAAGACAAACTATTTAATGACATGACAGTACAATTTAAACTGCAGGGAGAAGCACAAATGAAAAGGATTTCGTCATATCATTTGGTCTCAACGTTCTGTTTTGTAAGTCTGCCACTCACCTTCCTCAACAATTTCCCCAGCAAAAACCTTGGAAATACCAGACATGGCAATCACCACATTCTGGGACACTGATGATCCTGTTATGGACTGGATCAGCTAGAAGTTTGAGATAAAGGACATCGACATCATCATGTTCATGCTTGTGCACGCAGAACATATGGAACAAAGAAACAGCTCTCAATTTTTCCCTTTCAAAGGGTGGTGCCCCAAGGTGAACTAAATGCAAGTTAAATCCAATTATTTAATGTAAAAATGTATGCCATTTAAGTCATTCTCCATACAATGTTAATCATTTCTTACCCTCTTAATAGCAGCCTTAGGGAAGGCAGAGCGTCTGTACATCTCATAGCGATTCAGCTGCTCCTCAGAAAATGACGACACCAAAACCCTGCAAGACACAAGAAAAACGGGGGGTGACTGTGATGTTTACTGGGATGAGACTTCAGCTAATGTTTTCAGGATCTAAATGATCATCTGTTAGAAATCTCAGTCTTACTGCATCTTTTGTATTTCATCCTCATCAACCTTGTGGCGCTTCTCCTTCTTCTTCTCTGGTTCCACCTTCAGTCTTTTGGAAGGAGGTTGGCCAGAGGATCCTTCTTCCTCACCTTCTCCAGCTGCAATTTCCTTCACAGTGAGAGCAGAGAACAGTGAGAGCTGAACCGAAAAACAATGAGATGTCCTTTGTAAAACCACATAAAACATTTCAATATTGTCAAAACAATGTTCAGTTAAATACTCTTATCTGATCAAATCCCAGGTTTGGTTGTTTCAGTAAGATTTAATTTGACTATCATCATTATTATTATTATTGGTTGTCTCAGACCTATTTTGTATACATACAGTAAATTCAAGGCAATATTTCTTAATGTTACTTTGCTGCACTATAATTAATTATTCATTGTAACGTGCATAAAGTGCTGGAACAAATAGTCCATTGATCAAATGTTGAATCCCAGCATGACAGAAGTTTGATAATTATGGGTTAAATCAAGTTATCAAGTCAATAAAAATCTGCAGGTTTCAGCTTCTCAAAAGTAAAGTATTTGTTTTCATCTCTGTTTGATATTAAACAATGTCCATTGTGAGTTTTATCTTATAACTTCTGGTTAGAATAGTTTTTGTTGTTTTATTTTTCCCTAAATATTGACTTAATTCCAAATGCGCATTCTTTTTTTTATTTTTTTTAATGGAAAATAGAGATGTGTAGAGATTTTATGTCTATCTTTCTTCAAATATAAAGAACGTTTGTATTTCAATTTGAGCCCCACTTCCTCCTATGATGTTAGAGAAATTAAGCTCACAGATTTAAGCTCCTGTTTGGGCTGATCTTGTGAAGATGACTCCTTGTTTTCATCTGTAGGCTTTGCTGTAGCTGATGCATCTTCATTTTCCTCCAATGTAGCATTAGCATGTTCCTCGTTCGAAGACGTTGCTCTCTCGGGTGTTCCTTCAGTTTTGATACGTGCAGGGTCGGCCATAATAACTCAGTCCCTCTAACACCGGCTGACAGCTTCAGATTCTGTAAAATCAACCAAGTAGCTGATTAGTTAGTTACCAGTTTGGCTAACGTTGGATTGTTAGCATTGGGGTTATATTACCGGCTCAAGCAAACATTATCGATACACGATATTTTTACAACTTAAATCAGCTGAAAAGTAATTTTGTCTCAATAAAGAGTATACAGGTAAACGTAAATAACTACATTTGGGGAAAACTGGATAAAATGCGAATCCAACCTGCGCTTACCTTCTCTGCAGCTAGGCGTCAACAAAGCAGCAGCAACAGCCTAGCTAACGGTGGAAGTAAGCTAACGTTAACTAACGTTTGCAATTTTAAAAAAATAATTTACGTTAGCTAGCAAGGCAGCTAAAGCATAACGCTAAATGTACTTAGAACTTAAAATTAACTTAATTCAAGCAACTTATTGAGAATCGGAGAGAAATGTTGGCATCCCTATGCTAGTTTACTGGGCTTGTTGATAGCATAGCACTTGGATTTCCGTTTCCGGATTTGAACGAACTTTATAGACACCTGATAGTAAACAATAAACACAAGCGTATCAAACACACACTAATTAAGAAAGAAGCAGTATTTTAAAAAGCATTAAATAAGAATAAAAATGATTATTGATTTATTGTCTTTTTGTTTTTTGCAATAACTGTTAGAGGCTACGTTTTAAATAGTATGATACAATTTAAAAGGCGTAAAACCTAAACAATGTTGAACGGCCTTTTAAATCACAGTTTTGACAATCAACCCTATTATTCACTGTAACTATCATCTACAGACTTTCTGTGTCAGCTGATCAGATGTTGTGAAATGTTCCTGTTCACACCCATGTGGGAATTTGATACCAATCCCAATAAGGCTTCCCTGTTATTGTTGATAGTCTCAGTTAAATAGTTGAATTAGGTGATTGTACATTTAAAGTAAATTCAAGTTTCTAAATCATGTTTTCAACTATAGTATTAATATATAACATGTAGATGAGTGACCAATAAGAAAATATATTTAAAAGGGTTTTATTAGGAAATTTGCTGGGGACTCTTGGATGTGACAGTAAAGCAGGTATTTCAGGTCCTGGATGGGTTTCATCGAGTCCCTTTATAAACGCATGCAGCCTGGCGCCATGATGCCTCCACCCATCCCTGTCCTGTATGGAGCAGTGAGGGCGGGGGAGCTGTGGAGGTTTACTGTGTGTGTAGCTGAAGGAGATGCAGAAAGAAAGGCCAGTTTCGAGGAAGTGACGGACGAGGCTCGGGGGACCGGACGGAGGAAGTTTGCTCGGCGGTGGTACCGAGCTGCTGGACCAAACTTTTGCCCCCCCTTCGAGCGCCGGCGGCGGCACCGTGGATCGGGGCTCGGACCCAGCGGCGGAGGGAGCTTTTGTTTCCTCGCCTCGTTATCAGCTATCAAGTTGAGGTTGGGAGGGAAAAAAGGAGGAATTTCACCCCCGCAATCAACCCCCCATTTTTCTTCTCTTCCTCCTCCGATTTTCCGCGATGGGGAAGGAGCAGGAACTACTCGAAGCGGCGCGGACGGGAAACCTGGCCGCGGTGGAGAAGCTTCTCTCCGGGAAGCGACAGTCCGCAGGCGCCGGCAGCGGATCGTCTGGAACCGGGGGAAGCGGCAACAGCGGCGGGCACGGAGCCTCCTCTCATCCGCTCTCCAGTCTGCTCAGGTAAGGTCTGGAACCGGGAAGAAGAGGCGGATATAGCTGAATGGGACACAGCCTGCAGGGTTGTCCTTGTCAAATATTGTGTGATCATGCACTGTTAAATCTCATAGTAAATTATTTTAAATCTTATTGTTATCACCATTTTGCATTGCCAAACAAACACAATGTAAAGCAGTGCAGCTCAGAAGCATGCTTCTTTGTTAGCTCCCTGCAAGCTGGACTGTACTGTGCATAAAGGGCCTGGTAGGTTGTGCAACTTACCTAAAGAAAACTGCAACAAAACAACCCTTTGTCTCTTTAAAAACTAATCCAAATGCATTATTAATTGCTTGCATGCAGTCTGGATCTGAACACTCATTGGTGAAGTTGCCGGAGCCACTTTCATTTCCATTAGACTGTTTGGAAATCTTTATCTTAACAGCTCTAGATCTGAAACCCCCCTTTGCTTACTTCAGATGTGTAGGTGTAAGCTTGGCAGATTTCACCTCTCTCAGTGGTCACAAGAGGAAGTCTTAGTGAGATGAACCTTTTGATGTGGGTTCTCACATCCATTGAAGACCCACCATGCAAGATTAGAAAGGTTTGGCTGCTCTGTTGAGGCTCGTCACCAATGCTTCTAGTCCTGCTTCTGTTATTAGTTGTGAGTTTTGATTCAGAGATAAGAAAGAAAACTATAGTCAGCATACGGAGCCTGTCATCCTTTCCCATATGCCACCTGTGCACACACTGTAGTCTGGAGGTAGATTATCAGATTGAAATGCCTAAAACTGATTTGCAGTTTTAGGACACATTTGCCTCTTTTTGACATGAGATTGCATTAAATTCCACCTAAGAGGCAGCTTGGCCGGGCATCCTCCTTATGTACCATTCCTTTAACTTTGTGCAGATGAGGGGTGCTGGGTTATATTAAATAGTAGGATGCGGTATAATAGATCTGATAAGCTCCGAGTTTCATTTTGTCCTGCAGATGTTATCTGTATTATAGGCTTACCACGGCCGGATTGTTGAATTTCCCAGAGCTGAAACCATATGATGTAGTTTAATAATGCATCCATAGTTCAGAGATTCATTATACTGTATGCAACATTTAAACCCACCTTCCTTAAGGCTATAGGCTTTTATCTATATGTCTGTCTATAGATAAGGGTGAAATTTATAGCTTGTGGACTTGTTAAGATAAAAGTTCCGGCCAGAAGAAGTGCTGCATTTCAGAAGCCTACAAGTGGCTTCTCTGCTCCCTTATTTTAATGCTGAGCACATGCAGGTAAACGTCTGTCAATCAAAATATAATGTTGCCCCTCTGGGAACCCCTTGCCAGCCACCTTCTTTTGAGGGACAAGTGTTACGGTGAGGCTTAAGGTGATGCATGGCTGTGTTACTTAGAGCAGACTGCACTATGTACTCAAGGTAATTACATTAAACCCTTCTAATCGGAAATCCAATTCAGAGATGTCATGCAGTCAAGGCTGGCTTTGTCTCTCCCTCACAGATCTGTGGGTGGACTGAAAAACTCATTGTGTCATCTATTCTGACTTAAGCAACCAGTGTTTGGCAATGATAGCTCTGGGAAATTATTGGCTAGACTTTGCAGGAAATGAATTCACTAGTGGTGCACAGATTTAAAAAACCCGTTGTGTGTGGATACCTGAGTTGACAGGGTTTTAAGAGTATAACAAGCTGCCGGATTAGTGACCGCAGGGCAGCCTGGGGATTTGTTGCTATTGTTTATGACATTTAATGTAGTTTGCAAAATCAAAATGTCAATACGTTTTAAGGGCATCATGGTAAATTACTACAGTGGTGCAGGCTGTGCATTGGTGTGTGTGTGTTGTCTTTCCTTTCTTTTACAGAATCGCTTTGCAACCTGTTCATCGTCCATTGTTAGAAAGTGTCGGCCTGTAATCCTGTCAGAGGAGATTTGATCTGTAGACTGTGTCTCTAGAAAATTTTCGCCTGCGCTGGTTGTAATGTCAACATGTAAAGAGGGACGGTTAACAACCAACTATCAGTTATTCACACTCCTGCTGCACTCCACTTTATTACAAGCACATTAACTTCCACTTGTGTAATAAAACATCTGCAATTTTAGTTGGTCTGCAGCCTAAACAGTCATTTCATTAGACTTGTTGTGTCTCTTGCTGTTGTAGCAGGATATTAAGCCTTATGCACAGAGATAGTCAATAACAACTCCCTGTTTATCATATAGATTAAAGCACTGATGAATCATCTAACCTAATCAGCTTCATTGCCATTCTTTGAAGGTGTGCTGTGTGTGTCTGTCTCCACTAGATTTTTAGCGTTCTTGTTCTGGAATGGGGTGCATGTCAAGACTTGTGGTGTTTTTGTAACCAGGCAGTTGTACAGCTCTGCTCTGCGGAATGTCTGCGTTCCCAGGAGGCTGCATCCCGGCAGTTTCCATGGGATAGACACTGACCCCGGCATGTTTTACACCGCCGCCGCCCCAAACATTTGTTCTTTGGTGCTCCATTAGCACTGAAATGAGCTGGGCAGGGATTGCTCGAGTAGGAAGGTCACGGTGTAATCTTCATTGCTCCGCCGTGCAGTGGTGGTTGGTGTAGTAGTAAGCTTGATGAGTCCATGCTGTTTGTTGGAACTATTTATGCCATATTGATGTCTATTTTAGGACATGCATTTTGTGTTGTCATCCATACCAGAGTTTTTGCTAGGGCCCCATGACCCGTTTTGATCCCAGAGGTCTACAGGAAGAGCTCTTCACTAGCACTTCCTGGCTGGGGTTGTCCAAACACAGGCAGCTGCTGCGGTCGGACCGGAGGTAAGACAAGTCCCTGGCAGAGAGAGTGCCTGCCCACTGAGGGGAAATTAACAGAGGAATGCATGGAGTCCTGGACAGACGCTCTGAGAGCTTAGCCAGATGAGGGCTCGTCTCCCAGCTTCACAGCCATGTCCTTTGTCCCACTGACAAAGCGAAGAATGATGGCTTTTCATATTCATATCAGTCCCTAAAGACCATTCTGGGGCTTTTCTTATTTTTTTAGTCTAACAAAGAAAATTGAGTTGTCATTTGGATAGAATAGGACCACCTATTAGAGTATCCTACTTATTTAGTCTAATGTTTCCTGTAGGCTAATACGAGTAAGGTTTTTGTAGTATTTGGTGATAAAGATCAGCTTAAGATATTCACAAGGGCCTCTTGAAATATATTTTCTTTTTAACACTCCTTTCTCTTGATGCTCATGAGGAAAGCATTTCTATCAGTGTGATGACTTGGTTAGCATTTTAAGAGGCTTGGGCACAACTCCAGATCATTCCATCCCATTACATCCACGATTTCTGGCTCATCCCAAGCAGACCCATGCTGTCAGAGTGGTGTCAGCCGAGAAAATATCCGCTGCATAAAAACTAGTGCATACTGTCCTTTTTAAAAAAAAACAAAATAGCCCTGGAGCGTCTCTGTTATTAGGATCTCTGCGCATGTAGAATTCACTGAGTGTGAAGGTGCACTGTAGGGCTCGGGATGGTGTATCTGCAGATGACATGCTCACAGTGGGAACCTGACACACTCAGGCCTTAGCTGTCTGTGCAGGCACACAGTGTTAACAAGGCGGCTTCTATCACTTTTACAGTACTGGCAAGAGGCTTGGATCATTCCTAGGTAGATAAAGGCCGGGCAAACGGCAGGTCTGGCAGTCACATTTTATCAATTGTTGACCTCTGAACTGAAAGAAACTGGAGCCAGTTCAACCCAGGAGGGAGCAGTGGTAGCTGGGAAATACAACACCACCATGTTAGCATTCCAGGAGCATCTCAGTTTGGGATGCTCTGCTGTGCGTGTTATGTTTACAGCCCATGTTTGTGTAGTCTGAGAAAGCAGGCAGAAAGGCACTTAGGAGCAGTGATGAATTCCACATATGTGTGTGTGTGGGGGAGCAGAAACTGTCAGACACAGTATCCTGTCCATGCAGTATGTGGCCATCTTTATTTTAACAGAATGGTGGTAGGCTAAAATTAGCTTCATCCAAGTGGGTCAGGGGTTTCTTGATTAGTTTGTAGAGTTTCCTAAGAGTTGACTGAAAAAGAGACTGTGTTTTGTAAGGATGCCAAGCAGTGATGACAATAATGATGATTTTGATAACTTTTACGGCAAAGTGCTTAACAATTGGGAAACATTAGTGTGTCTTAGTTCTCTGGTTGTTAAGAAAGAAACTATTCTAGTTTCCTTCTTTCTGTGCTTCCTGTATTAAAAGAAACAGAAAGTTGCTCATGTATGAGAAGAACAGCAACACACAGACTTGTTTACGGAGTCTTTTGTGTGCATGTGTGTTTGTGTGAACTCCATTTCACCCCACTCACTGAAAACCTTATAATAACAAATGGACAAATGGAAAAAAGATAAGGCTGCTGAGGTTGTGGTGTATCTCCGTGTGTTGTGTCTGTTTTTGAACCCATTTGCTGGAAGAGGTACCACAATGAGCAGAGACGGCAGGCCCACCCTCTCGACCTGCGCAGGCCTACACGTGCGTTAGCCGGCTGTTAGCAGCCCCCCGACCCAGACATTTTCATCTGTCTGGCTTCTGCTGCTGGCGTCTTCCTTTCTCTCCCGCTCTGCTGCTCTCAGCAGTCTCCTTGCCCACCTGCTGGGCCCACGCCAACCTCCACTCCACCTCCAGACTTCAAACATGTTGCGCTTGGAGCCAGAGTAATGGCACTGCCCTCAATATGTCCACACAGGAAACAAATTAGCCCTGGTCTTAAAATGTGTAATTCCCTTTTGCTTTGATACTTGTGCAAACCGTATGAAAGAAACATAGCAAAGTGCTATGAGCAGATTGGCAGCAAGCTGTAACTGTGAAACCCACCTACTTTCAGACACATGCAGCATATCCTGAATAAGGTGTTGAATAAGTGTTATACTTACAAAAATTGAATAACAACCTTAAAAATGACTGTCAGAGTTAAAGAGTGACCTTATTGATGAAATTTGGGAGCAAACTGATGAGTATTTGCCAAAATCTTCAACTGTGCAAACTAGATCAGACAGGAGTTGTGTGCTATTTCCAGAAGTGGGTTGTCAGCATAACTGAAAATAACTGCCCATCCATCCAGCAAGATTTTAGTTTAAACTGAACATCAGCTTGCTCTTTCAAGCAAAATGTTCAGGGGATGCCGGTGTGAAACAGTGAGAGTTGTGTAGTTGTGCAGTGGTGCAGTGGCATCTGCTGTGAAGTCAGTGTGGGAAATGCCAGCTTGTTGGAAGACAGGCTGTGATTGAATGTGTTTTCTGTCTTTTCTCGCCCCATCGCGTCTCTTTTCTGCTTTCCCTCTATATTCATCCCACCTTTTCAGCCTGCCACCAGTGTTTTTCATGCCCATCATCTTGATTCTGCTGGAGCCCATTGGATTGCTCTGATCGTAGTCTGCAGGCATGCAGTTTATTCACACCTCCTGCTGCAACACAGTTGCTCTGTGAAATGCTCACTATGGTGCGTTTATGAGCCATAAAGACTCAATCAGGCTTTGTTGAGGCTGTGCTCCACAACTGAATTGGCAAATTAGCTTCGATATCGCTGTCTTCATTTCAATATTTTCGGTTCCTGTTTAACTGGAGCTATTTTCTGTAGCACTAAAACAAGATTAATATGTCTCAGTAGCCTCGTAAAATGTTTATTGTCACACCTCTTTAAAAATGTTTTTTTCTGAAATGGTTAAGGCAATTTCATTATTGGATCAATTTGGAGAACTGCATACGTCAAACATTTAGCAATAACTTTTTAGGTGCTTTTTTTAGCCACATTAGCAGTATGACTCTGGCCAGCACACCACTTTGGTCCAGACTGAGATATCGCAACAACTTTTGGGTGGATTGCCAAGAAAGTCAGATATTCATGGTTCCGAAAGGATGAGTCATCTTGATTTTGGTGATGAAGTTGACGTTTTGTCTTTAGGTGAAATCTTGGATATGCCATGAGAATTCATGTCCTCCTTAAGATGAATTGTAATAACTAACCTTTCCTTGAAGTTCATCAACAGGACCACATTTGACTTTGTCCATCACATTGGGTTATGAACAAAACTAATGATGTTCCCACCAGCCTCAGCTGTACTTTATCTTTAGTGCTAATCAGCAAACGTTAGCACTCCAACATGCTAAGATGGCGAAAACTGTGAGCACTATACCTGCTAAACAGAAGTGTTGTAGCATTGTCATTGTGTGCATGTTAGCATTTAGCTCAAAACAACATTGTGTAAATACAGCAATGATAACAGCTATGTGAGGCTGCAGAGTGTTTTTCATATCTTATCCAGTTGTGCCACCTCAGGGAAATATGGTCTCATCAGGAGTTCTAGACAATCAAGGCTGAACCATAACTGTTCAGAGGCGTGATCAAGAAATTCTTTTGTGAAGTACTTCTAAGACATGTTACTCATAGACTTGTTGAAATGTCATAGGTGTGTCATAGATTTCAAATTTGTTGCCTAATTTGTCTCAGAACAATACAGCATATGCATCATCCTTTAATATGGTCTGTAACAGCCATCATGATGGGTGTGCACTACTTTATTACAGTTGTAGTTCTTTGGTCCCAGCATGGTATCCGGCTAAAGATTAGCTCATTAAGTCAGTGAGGGTATTCCTCAGCAGGCCTGGAGGATTCTGGCAGGTACTTCAGTCTCTTTCTGCTGAGAAGAAGATGCCCCTCAGGTTGGCTGTTTGGCTGCGGGGCATCTGGTTTCAGCTCCCGCCAGCAGTCCACATAATTAAGCCCAATTTCCCTGACGGTGGCTGACATGCGCCAGTCACTGCTGGGCTCGGTGCCCTGGGCTCCACTAATCCCTGGCAGTGTGGTCACACTGCTAATAGGCTGGAGGACAAATCTGTTTATTTGACACCAGGTTCACACACACCTGGGTGCTTATTTGCTCAAACCTAAGGCTGAATTTTGCCTTGCCTATTTGCCAGAGCTCTGTAAATAAACAGCTAATCATATATCATGACTTGTTGGTCCACTGGAAATATCGGATGTTACTGTTGAAATACAACATTTACTATCAATATCTGCTGTTAAACTACTCAACTTACTTGATGTTTGATTCAAATCCTGCACTAAAAATTTTTACTCTGCAAGGCAATGCAACTCGTAATCGTGGTTGTTCTGATCATAGTGGCAAGCATAATAATAGATTAGCATTTTAATCATTATCATATATGATGCATCCCTGCTTTTTTCTACCTGCTTAGTGTTTGATGGAGATGAGTGAATATGGATGAAATTATCAACACAAACTTGATGTAATCAAACTGGCAGATACATTCAAACTTAATTGAGTCAATAGTTTATTCGGTTGGTAAGAGACTCAAGGCTGAAAAGCAAACTTCAGTGTCTTCTGTTTGTCATTGTAATTACTGAGCTCCATGACATTTAGACCTTAGAATATAACACAGTGGAGATTTATGTTTAAGCCCACATATTTTGGAAATGACTGTCTTTTTAAAATGCCTTCAGTATGTGTGACCAAAGTCAGCAGACTAATGCAGAGAATACATAAAAGAGGGAAAATGTTATTATCCTTCCTCCTCTCAGACTGGCCAGGCTTTGTACAACACAGAATTACAGCCCCCCAGAATCTTTTTCAAACTCCAGCTTCATCCCGCTGATATTCCCTCAGGGAAATTAAGGATTAGCTCAGCCTTTCAAACAGGAATTCCTCAGTCAGTTCGCATGAATGTGCCCCCCTCCCAAACCAAATCAACTCTGTTTTGCCCATTGCCCTGCTGTGGGCCTAAGCCCGTCCCTCAGTTAGGTTGGTTGTGAGCCGTAGTAAGAGGATGAAGTGGATTGTCGAGCCCCACTCTGACTCATGCCCTTGAGTGCCATGCTGCCAAAACGAGGACGTAACACTTGGACTTGCTACTACAGGCAGCTCTGCTTATAGCAAATTTAAACACTATGACAGCGAAAAAAATGTAATGAGCAGACATCTTCATTCCCTCTGCATGCAGATGATTTTGATGAATCAACACCCCGGTCCCTGATTAGAGCTGCAATATAATGGAAATAGAAAAGTGAGAGTGACATCATATTGTGGTTTGCGATGCATTACACCCCTGTTGTTTGGTCATGTGGCTGTCGTGACATAATGTTTGTGCTTCTGAGTGACATTTTTAGAACTTCTGGCAATGACACATCAGAGTCAAACTGCTGGAGTGGACCACTGTGCAAAGGCACCATGCATTTAAACATTTATTATGTATTTTCTTTAAAATTGATGACTTTTAACGTGAAAGGGAACTCTTACAATGCTCCTCATGATATATCTGACATGGAGTTTCCTGTTCAAAGCAAGTCGAATATATTGTTTTCCAAGAGTTTGTTTGTTTTTTTTAAATTCTGGACTTGGATCCGTTGAACATATAACACAAAACAGGCTAGCAGTTATATTGTGAGTAAATGTACCAATGTTCACTTGCATGCACTTGCACTTCTTATCTTATCTTATGACATGACAATCAATGCAATGGAATGGCAATGTCATGGTTATCATGTTCCCCAACCCGTAGCATCCCTTCTTGCATTACTCTGGTAGTCATTACTGCCCTGTGCCTGAATTCGTTAAGTTCTCCAGTCCTACTCGCTGCTCTGTTCATGTTTATGTTAATTTGTTTATGGGGTTTTTGCTGTAAGCCGTTACATAACTCTTTATCTAGGCCAGCAACTAGAGGTCTGTTTCTGTCTCAGTTTTCCCTTTCGATGTGTTGAACGGCCAGGCGCAAGACAGCATCGCTCTACTCTTAACTACACATTTGGTTACTGGTTTTTGGGGGGGGAGGATAGAGAGACAGTGCGTGTGTGTGATGCCTTAAGTGCTGACATAATCGTAGCTCACACATTTTCCCAATCTCTAACAGAATTTTATCAATCCCCAGTATTTCCTCCCACCACATTTTCACACTTGAGTATTTCCTCCTGGCACGCCCTGCTTTTGATGTCCCATATCTTCATGGGTGCCTAACTTGGTAAGATAGGGCCCAGAAGGCCTGCTGTAAGAAACAAATGGCTTAGGTTATGACTAGTAGAGTGGTGCATCCCTGTGTGTCTCTGCTCTGTCAGGCCCATTGTTCTGCAGGCTATGGAGCCCTCCAAGACACTTATTTAATGAGACGGCTCTGACTGTGTAATTGCAGGCTGCTCTGAGAGCTATTATGGGAGATGTATTTTAGGGGGGCAAAACAGCCATTACTGCGACAAAAACGGGCCTGTGTGTGAAGCAAAGTTGCACAGTAGCACTGGGGCTGATACGAGGAGGCTGAGCATCCTGCTGCTGCACCTTCTACACACTTATCCTATCATGGATCAATTCATATTGTGTCTGAGTGTGTTCAACTCCTGGAGCTGAGTTTTTTTTTTTTTTCCACACTGAAAATATTTGCAAATGTGCTGTTCTCTCCAAAGGCTTTATTCATAGAACTGACTCGCTCTGAGACAGTTTTCTATAATATATCAAAAGCTGAGTAAATACTAAAAAAATTCAATAAGGTTTCTCCTTACTTTTTTTTTTTTTTTTTTTCATTTTTTTCTCCCATTCATGATTGATTCTCTGTGAGGCCCAGTGGTTTTGCTCCCATTCCCTTTCTGCTTGCCAAATGACTCTGGTCTCAGATATTTGGTTCACTAGTGCTGGGATTTCCTTGTCACATAATTTATTTAGGATGTGTTAAGGTCTTTCAGAGAGCCTCACATCCCAGTCTCTGGCACTCCGTCTCACCAGACATGCTTTAGCTTCTTAAATTACTCCCTTCGTCTCTCTTTGCCGCCCCCTTCTATCATCGCTCGCTTTCCTCCTCACCACAGCGCTCTTTGCAAATTAAAAGAAACAAACCAATCTGAGCTGACAGCTGAGTTCAGCTCAAGTGAATGAGACTGCAGGGCTACCTTCCACTGTAACTCTCTTCAATGCTCTCTGGCTCCATCCCGTTGCTTTTGTTTGTTGCTTACACTGCATAACAAAAGCCTATTCTACTTCATGACTTGGCCCAGAATAATCGGGCTGAGGTTGCATGGTTGCATTACTGTAAATGAGACGTAATTAGCTCATCTCAGCCGCTGCTCAGTGGTGATAGTGTTTCTTTTTCCTTCCTGATTTTCTGGTTCGATGCTGCTGCTGCTGCTGGCCCATCCTTCTTCATTCCTGTCCAGAGAGAGTGCATGAATGTAGACCCCCCACCCCACCTGTGTGTAAGTGGGGTTGGGCTGTGTTGTGAACTAGCTGCTGTTGGAGCCCTGAGATAGCAATCAAAACAGAATCAGTCACACCCACAGTTAGACTTTACAGAGCGATAGGCAGTGTTTGTCTGGCGTGTGCGTGTGTGCGTGTTGTGTTTCTGCCTAACAATCCTTTCTCTTCTTTACAGTATCTGGAGAGGCCCCAATGTGAATTGTGTGGACAACACTGGATACTCTCCTCTCCACCACGCCGCCCTTAATGGACACAGGTAGATCAGTGATAAATAACTGTGTAAATTGGGAGGAATGTCTGTGTTGGAGTCCATTTTCAGCTCATCTGTTTATGCTCTGCATTAAATGAGTCTGCCCTCACAGAGAAATTGTCCCTCTGGGAAGATAAAGCTATTGATTGGCTGTTTGCTAAGGCCTCTTGTATTTATTAGTGTGGTTTATACCGGTGGCATTTTCTGAACTGCCCTGTCCCTTCCTTCATCTGCAGTGAGGTGGTGGAGGCACTGCTACGAAACGAGGCCTTGACCAACATCGCCGACAACAAGGGCTGCTACCCTCTCCATCTGGCTGCATGGAAGGGAGATGAGCATATCGTCAAACTGCTCATTCACCAAGGACCTTCGCACCCCAAACTCAACGAGCAGGTCTGGAGCTGCATTTCCTCGTCTGTGTGTGTGTTTTGGTCACTCTGTTTCACTCTGCAAGGTTCTAGTTTTCACACATATTTACCACTGCTGATAATATCAACGTGAGTCGACGTCAGTACTAAATAGATTTGTTCCTCTATCTGCTTAGAGAAGTGTGTGTTTGCAGAAGACATATTAGAACCTCAGCAGCAGCTTTTTAGTCCTCATTTAAAGTAAAGAAAATTTAGGTAACAATCCCAGATCACTTTGCTTTTCAGCACATTTGCTGACCTCTAGTAGTTTCATAATTACGGTTCTAATGGTTTAGTCAGTAGCCATAAGAAGTCGATCATTTTTCCACTTGGTAAGGAAGACATTTTTAGCTATGAAATGCCACGTGGAGATATTTCAAATTCTACCTCAGCATGGCATGCCCTGCGCTCAATTTGAATAAAAATGAATGTCAAAAAGATTGTGAGCAGGGTTCATTAACATCAGTGCATCATGAGTCGGACTTCTACTGTGATACTTAAAGCGCTTTGACGCCATGCTAGTGTGAGAAGTGCTTGTTTGCCCTAACCATTTTAACAGTTTTCAACTCATATGTTTCATATTTTGTTTGGTTGCTTACTGCACAAATGGCCTCCAGACTGACACCATCTCTGGCCTGTGCTGTTTGGGATGAGGAGAAATGACCCATTATGAGCTCCACAAATGTAGTCTGAACCGGAAAATTTTATCAAATGAGCCACCAATAGATACAGCAAAAAAGTCTATCTGTCTCATTTTGTGTCATCTCTCCCTGCCTGTTCATGACATCTGATTGTTCGTTAACTCAACTCTGATTTTTTTTTTTCTCCTTTTCACTCAGTTTGACTCATTTGTGATCATCATTAATTTGTTCATTGCTTGTCTGAACCAAAACCACCGGCTTATCTTCTCTTCCTCCCTCCCAGAGCTCTGTAGACCATAAAGAGTTCAAACGCTGTGGGCCCTTTGACCCCTATATTAATGCCAAGGTGTGTACAAAGTGCTGCCGAAACAACATTTCCTTTTGAAGTGCTTCTTTGCTTTCTTGCTGTGTTGGCTTGCTGTGCTTTGGTTTGGTTTGTTGCTGCTGCTTGCGGGGCCACTCTGCTGCAGAGATATGGGGAGGCTTTTCATTTCACCGGCTCTTGGCAGATCCCTGTCCTCTGGCTTTCTACACATTTGCTTGTGATCTTCAGCTTTATCGAGATGTTGTGTTTCTCATAAGTGATGCTGCATTACAACATGCCCTCCGCCACACAAGGTTGGTACACGACTGTTGTATCAGCCTTTTGCCCTGAAAGGTTCAGTAAATGCATGTCCTCTGAGGGGCCACTGTAGGTGATTTATGAGTCTGGGTGTTTTTTTTTAATTCTTGGGGTGTTAAAAATTGAGCGAATTTGATATGAAAGCGTGTATAATATGCAACCCGAAGCAGTACAGTTGTAAGCGCCACACAGCCAGCAGTAGGAGAAAATATTGACGAAAACATATCACACTATAAATTAAAGCTGCAATTACCATAGTACCAATTACCATAGTCTGTAAGTAGTAGATTGTCTACTGCTACAAATTGAGTGCCACAGATAGATGAATTGTGTAGTGCTGCAATTAATGATTATTTTCAGCACTGATGAAGTAATTCAGTTCCTATATTATTAATTTACGCTATAATAAACATGGTAAATGCAAGTTACCTTTATCCGACCTCACCTATAGCTACAAAAAGTATTAATTTATTATTATATTCATAGAAGAAAAGCAACTAGTTCTTTGAATTTGTTAACGTGTTCTTTTACACATATTTACACATTTTCCACTCATAGTGTCATGAGTTGTGAAATGATGTCTGGACTAAATTGATTTGTTCTTCAATCTGTTCAGTTTGTTACAGTATGTGCGTCCCAGAACACACATTTGTTAACTTCAAGTTTCACACTTACGGTTCTAATGATTGAGTCAGCAGACGTAGGAATTTATTTTTATTTTTAGCCACACCAGCAACGTTGCTCAAGGGATGACGGTGTTGATTGATCCACCACTTTGGTCCAGACTGAAATGACTCAAAAACTATGTCATTGATTGCCATAGTTTTTGTACATTCATTGTCCCCAGAGGTGGAATCCTGCTGATTATGGTGATTCCCTGACTGTTTTTGTTATTGCTGATTTTGCTGATTGACTAATTAATTTTAGTGCTGCTGTATTACTTCAAAGATCGATAAAATAACCACTCAAAGAAATAGATAAAAGAAAAAACCTTTAAGAAGAATCTGATTGAAGGAAAAAAATGTCTTCGGAAAGAAAGTTGATTTCCTGTATATTTCTTGCTTTATACAACCAGGCCCTTAATAAGCTCAACAACTGGAGACCAGGAGAAACTTTAGTTTTTTTAAATTTCTCATTCATGTGTCTTATTTGAAGTGCATAAAATATTCCATCCAGCTTTTTTTTATATTTCAGTTTGAGCGGCACCCTTCATTGCATTCAGCCATTGAGGGAAGCCCCACTCGCAGCCTGTGTACATGAGCAGGAACTGACAGTGTCTCTGAAAGTGTCGCCCCTCACAGTTCGAGCTGTGAGCAGTGCGAACACGTTGGTTGCTCCATGATTGCGTTTTCAGCAGACAGAGCTGGAAACCCACCCAGTCCTTTAGATAAAGCTGTATACTATTTTTGAACATTGTCACATTTCCCCTGGACTAATCTTCTTAGTTTTTGGATGGGGAGGCTGGATTTCTTTAATGCTGCTATATACGGTAGTGTGAATTTTCCTGCTGTGGTTGTCTTACTTTCCTTTTCCATTTAGTCTATTTGATGGATTTAACACTGAGTCTTGTGGTCTGCTGAGATTATGGATGATGTCTTAATGTAAACACTTTCTGGATAGTTTGGGGACCACTACCTGGTCATGAGCCTGAATAATTGAAGCCCTGTTATGAATAAATCAGAAACATGGATGCTCTGGCCCTGGCTGTGGTCATGGTTGATGGCATCATGTGACTGAGTGGGCGGGGTGAGTCCTGCCTCCCCTCTCATCACAGTCCAGGACCAGAGAGCCATCTCATGAGGAGGAGGAGGATGGGAGGTTTTCAGTGTACCAGTCTCTTTGCATCAGCATCAAAGAAAGATTGCCATGCCATGCTTGTCTGTGTGTGAGTGTGTAAATGGGTGTATTTTCCCTCCTCCTCCTCCTCCTCCTCCTCTCCTCCCCACCTCCTAGTTTGTGCTTGAAAGCCTGGTTGCTGAGGAGAAGATGAGGTGGAACATGTCTGGGCTTTTTGGTTGTACAGTGGTGACCCAGTGGAGAGATGGGGGGTTGTTCGGAGTGAGCTGCCAGACATGAAGTGTGTGTGATGAGGCTTCAAGGGGGGTCCAGGACTCAGGGACGATTGGGGCTTCAGTGGTCCCCTTCATGGACACTCGATGAATTAGCCTGGACTGGGTCCAGTTCTCTGTCATCCTGGTCCAGGAAGCCAGCCAGACCAATGTTTATTCATTACACCTCTGCGCTCTCTCCTACTGAAGTATCTGAATATCGGAGTTACACAGGTTCAGTGCCTCCTGTCCAAGAAATTTTTTGAAAATAAGTTGTGGACATTGGAGTTGAAATGATTAGTCCATTAACGGATTTGCCAAAAAACACCATTTTGATCATTTATTTAGGGCTGCAACTAATGATCATTTTAATTATGGATTATTTGCTAGATTAATTGTTTCTTTCTCTATAATGATGATGTCGTCACATTAGAGTTGCAATAATTAGTCAATTAAAAGAAAATTAATTTTCAACTATTTTGATCATCAAATTAATTGTTTCAGCCATTTTTCAAGCAAAAATGTCAAACATGAAATGACGTTTTTTGATTGTTAGTTGGACAAAATAAGTAATTCAAAGACACTATGTTGAGCTTTGGTAAATTGAGATGAGCATTTTTCACAATTTTTTTGACATTTTATATACTAAAACATTAATCGATTAATCGGAAAAATAATCAGCATTTTCATTTTCGAGTAATTTTCTGTCTAATTGCTTTATTAACTGACCAAACTTTAAAGCACTAGATAAATTAATGGTTAAAGTAATTTTTTAAGCAAGTTCAAACATTCTCTGGTTCCAGCTCCACAGACGACTTTCTGCATTTGTTGTATATCTTGTAGATTTAAAATCTTTGGGTGTCAAGCTTAAACAAGATATTTAAACAGTGAATACAGAAAATAATCTGTAGATTAATTATATTCATATACATCATATTGTTGTTGCATATATGTTGTGAAGAATAATCTCATCGAAGGAGAGATTGCTTATTGAATCACTATCATCATTTAATTGTCATTATTATTAATACAAATTGTGTAGGTACCCTGGTTGCAGCAGGGACCATTTTAATGAACTGACCTCTTTTTTTTTTTTTTTTTTTTTCTTTTTTTATTAATCACCATACAATCTGTGTATTACTCTATAATAGGATATAGCCGTTGGCCTGCCCAGACGCATATCACGCTACCTCTCACCCAGGCTTCATCCTCCTATATAGGTCACATGTCTAATACAATATATGTTTAGATGACTTCCTCTGACCCAGGCTCAGATGTCTGGGTGCATCATACACTGTACATTAGCCGAACAGAATAAACTTTATGCTCCAAAGATGTCAAATAAAGTCTCATTTGATAAAAACAAATGGAAAATATTTAGGCTTTGGTCAGATATATGCTCATATTCAGACTGGAAATGGATGTCTTTCTGTCAGGTTTGGTGTGCAGTGTCTCAGAGGGCTGGCGTAGGAGAAGTTTCTGACGGCGGCCGCAGAAGTAATTTCTTCGGACTTGGTCACCTCATTATCAGTGGAGCAGAGTTTCCTCCTCCTTCCTCTGGGCGCAACGCTCGCAGTCTGCCAGCTCGCTCATTTATCCCCTCTGTCTGTCACTTCAGTGTCCAGCTCTTCCCTCATCAACACATCACACCCCCTCCTCCCTTTACCTTCTGCTCTCCGCTCGTCCTCCAGGACTTGTTCTCGTCTCTGTCGTGCCAAGAAACGGTTGAAGCACATTTGAGGAGCCCTCGAGGGGACGTGTTGTTATTTAACGCAAGCAATCAGGACTTCTCCATTGTCATGCGTTCACATTTGCAAATTTCAGGGTGTGTCTTCTCTGGCAGTCGGAGCCATTTGTTACTGGAGGAGGGGAGGTTCAGAGCAGAGATGGTATCGAAGATCTTTAAGGCTTTTAGGTTAGTTGTGTTTGGAAAGTGTGTCCTAATTAATCTAGTGGCATTTGAAGGGGGAAACTAATCTTTCCTGTAAAAGGGAGAAAAAGTCCACAGAACAGAGATTTACAATCTATGGCAGTAAGCCAGTTAGACATTCATCTCATCACAGGACTGCGAGGCCTGTTTACTCTGGAATGCGTCACAGTGTCCAAATAAAAATCCACTATTAGTCAAGTCTTTATATTATTGCTGCTCTGCATTTAGGGTAAAGACCACTTTGGGAATTCAGAGGGGTATTTACAGGACTATTGTTAAATGGAGAAAAATGCCAGGGCTGCAATTAGTCGATTAGTTTTTCTATAAAAACAATCAGGGAATTTCCAGTATTTCCCAGAACACGTGGGTGATGTCCTTCAGATTGCTTTTTATGTCTAACTAACCGAGTCCCGAAACCAAAAGATAATCCATTTAATATAATTTAGAAAAGAGAAAGCAGCAAATGTTCTGATCTTTTGCTTGATAAATAACTTAAATGATTAAATAAAAGCTTCATTTTTTGCCAGTTGACAAAGCCATTCATTTTCTGCATTCAAAAGTATAAATGCTAAAGGATGCATAAAGCTGGTCACACTTCATCTTAATCCCTTAATTTTACACTATCAATCATACTATAATGTAGTTGTAAGCAGACATGAATGGTTATCAATGTATTTGTCAACATCTGTAACTCCTGCAGGCACTTGTTTTTAGAGGTTAGTGCAAAAACAGATAATGACACTATGCACAAAATGCAGTTGTAATAGTATAAAATATGTCTTCATAGGAGAAGTTATAATTTTTGGCAAACACTGTCAAATAATACACACATAAAGCCATTTATTAAATGTTTATCTAGTGCTTAAAAATGCTAAATGCTAATGAATTTCCAAAACAATTGTTGAACACTCTTACAAATTGGATTTGTTGAATCAGATTTGTGACAGTGGAGGCAGGCATGCAGCGAGCACGGGCAGCCCTTTGGCACACTAGCTGCAACAGCTGCTCAGCCCACCCCTCCACCACCACCACCGCCCACCACTACTACTACCACTACCAGGGGCCAGGGTGACGTAACCGCTGCCTCGCTCTGCTGCCAGCCAGCACGTCACGTGACTGAGGTTGCTAGTCAGACCGCGTTACCGTCTCCCAGCCCCAGGTTGTGAGAATCATAACATCGTCCGTTCTCTCTGTCACGGTGCACCTCCTCCTCCGCCCCCCCGCCCCTGCTCGGCAATATTCTGCAGCATGAAAACACAATGGAGTGTAATCTCCAGATGTTCCTGGTTAGGGCAGGGTTTATCAATCAGCAGCAGACACCAGTGTAGATCTTAATCTCTTCTTGTTTGACATGCACTGAGGTCTAAATCAGGATGAGGTTTTATGCTGTCTGCAGCACAGTAAAGACAGGATTTTCATAAAAACATGTACTGTCCAGGAAGTCTTGGCTGTGTCGTATGAATTCTAATCTCTTTCCCAGCGTGGCTCCTAGTCATTGGTGCCATTTTGTGTAATAGCCTTCAGAGCTCTGTCTTGTTAGTACATGATTGTGTGACTGCTCACGTGGGCTGTGGTGGTACTGTGGAGATAAGGCTGATCCTGTTCTTTTGTAAAGTGAGATTTCCTGCTGGGAGTCCTTCTCATATGAGGATATGAAAGTGTCGCACTGAACAGTGTTTTGAAATGGGAATTTTATTTCGCTGCAGGGCTATCGGTCTGCTAAAATTAGTTTCAAACCAGGCTACCCATTTTTAGTTCCTCTTGTGCCTTGTGTTTACTCTTTTCTAATGACTAATCACAGAATGTGTTTGGTCTCATAGTCTCGTCTGCGGGTATCAAACCATGCCGTGCCTGCACTAGCTGATTGATTCTTAAGTTGTTGTTTTTCAAGTTGTGGCTTCTGTATCCATAAGCGTGATTTTTGGTGGCTTTCAATGAATAAATCAGCACAAATGTTTCTGAAATGTGTCATTTTTGCAAGCACTGCACAGAAGATTACGCCTGGTTGTTGGTGCTGACATCGTGGCAGTTGGACTGAAGTGGCACTCAACATGCGAAATATATAAGGATCTCACTTATAATGCAGATGTATGTAGGTGTGTCTATGTAGCAGTATGATTGCATAAAGGATATTACTACATGGGCATGAGGAACACTTCATAAAACTGTTGTTAGTAAACACAGTGTAAATTATTGCATTCTGTATTTATTTATGTTTTACACTGAGTTTGAACTTTCTTGGAATCGAGCTTGGACATGCTGGACTATATATTCCCACGGGAAAGTTGCACTAAATTCTCTGATCTCCACATAAATCACAGAAATGAGAGATAAAGAGTAAAAGATCCCTAATCTGTAGATACTCCTCGTCTGTCCCCTGTTGGATTGACTTTTACACGCAGGTGGTGAGCAGATTAAGGTTTTGAAAAAGTGCTTGTATTTAAAACTTAAAAACAAAAGACAACCCAGAGTGAAGACACTACTGATGGACGTGGTTTGGGGGGTATTTGGGAGTTCCTTGAGGCACTACAGTGGAAGACCCCCGTGTGAATAACATGTAGCGTAGCTTGCATCAAAGGAGTCGAGGCTCAATGTGTCATAGCTGCTTGCTTCCTATCAGTGAGTCAAGTGGCTGGTCAACCGTGTTTAATGCGATCAGATGCTGGCTGACACATAGCTATAGAGCACTGACCACCACACTGGCAGGGGAGACACTTGGTCTTAACATGATCTTAAGCACTGAGTTCAAAGTGTCAGTCCACTAGGTGTCTTTTGTTGCGCTTCTTTTTTTTCACACTGTAAGAAAAGGCCTCGTGTTTTAGCAACACACACAGTTACAAAATTTCCCTGTTGTCACAGTCAGTTGTTTAGAATGCTTTGTGTAAATCATTGCATGCTACATTTACTTGGATTACTATTGAAGCAGCAGACCTGCATGTTTGAGGAAGTGAATCATGCTGATGTAATCACAGCATGTACGTTTGCCCGCTGAAGTCATCTAAATACTCTGAGTAAATCTATCTAAAAAGCTGTGTCAAATGCTCGATGGTGCGTCACAGATGAAAGACGGCGTGCTCTTTTTATGTGCGGCCCGGCCATTTTTCCCTGCAAGAACATGTGAGCTTGTTTTGAGCCAAAGAGAATATTGCTGAAAGGAGAAACAAGTACACAAATCCAACTCAAGGAACCACCCAGGCGGTGGTTTACCTCTCAGAGAAAGGCTGTTTTAAACCCCCTTTTTTCCAATGTGTTTTGTTCAGTTAAGACAAGGGAGTGTTTTTTTTCTCTCCACCAGCCTCTATGCTCCCTCTTTTGATAGGCAGGTGTCGTTTTGTTTCTCTAAGCTCCACCTCCTCTCTCTCTACTCAGGCTGTGACCTGCTTTGCCTGTGTCGTACAATACTCCCTCTCTTTCTCCCTCAATCCCACTTTCTCCCTCTAACAATAAAGGAGATACCTGCTGATCCCATCTGGCGCCAGCTCTTTGTCAAAGTGCCACTGAAGGGGCGACTGACACCTGTCTAAAACTGCCCTGTTGCCCCCAGCCCCTCCACACGATATCCTGTCTTTAGTGGCACAGCTGGCACGTTCCTTTGGGAGACACCCAAAACGGGCATCATGCGTGTCCATGTGGGGGCTTCTCATGCCAGCTGTCAGCCCTTTGTAGGTGGGCTCTGTGAGTCTGGAATGACTGCCTCTCGGAGCATGTGGCTCCACAATAGCTGGCATTATCTGCCACACCCATCTATGCATAATATGTATCACAGCCAAAGAACTAGAGGGTTATACAGGCTTTATTTGCAGATTGCGGAGATTCATGTTTGCAGTTCTGTCGCACCTTGAGAGATTGAACGCAGTGATTGTAATGCTCTTTATTGCTCTGTTTGTAGATACAAGCCAGCAGCACAGTCTTAATTACGACTATCCATGTTGTCATTGTGTGTGAGTTGCTTGAGTTGGTCAGGAGAGTATTTCCACACGCCTTTGCCTCAGTTCATACCCTGAATTGCAGGGTTTGCCCCCTGCTGGCTGTTCATGATAGAGATCATCAGCAGTGTTGGAGGTTCTCGGGTCTAATTTGCATCGATCTCGTTGCTGAATGCGAGCCATTAGATCCAATAACCACCACTTACTGAGTTTGCCTTGTAATCACTGATTTTAACTGGTGTTTGTCTGCTTGTCTGTTAGCTCGTTCTACAGTGAAGATTTTTGAAAACACATGGTCAAAATGTTAGGTTGCAAAATGAAATCATTTTCAGTTTTGCACAGACTAAATTACCACAATGTGAGCATTTTAACATTAAGGACACGAGGCTGTTAAAGCTGTTGATAGGATTTTCCTGTCCTCACTATATTCTCTCAATTCCAGTGAGTCTGGGAAATATTGAGTTTATATTACTGTCAGGCAACTACCAAGGTCACTTAGCATTAGATTAGGCATACATGTTGCAGTTGTATTATCTATTGTTCAATTAGTTGAGTAACCGATTCGATGATTGACAGAACATTAATCTGCAGCTGTATTTCAATTAATTGTTTATTTGCTTAATCATTTTTCAAGCATAAATACTTAGCATACCCTGGTTTCAGCTTCTTCAGTATAATTATTTGGTGCTTATCTTTGTTGTATATAGATGTAAATTAAATAAATTGGGGGTTTTGAACTGTTGGTTGGACAAAACAGTATATTTGAAGATACCTTCGGCCGTGGGAAATTGCATTTTTTACTGTATTAGAATTAATTGAGAAAATAGTTGTCATATTAATAGGCAATGCAAAACCATTCTAGTTGCAGCCCTAGTGTTACTATTAATGTCACATGACCTTATTAAGTCTGTAAATACTGTTTCTCTCAGTGTCATACAATCCTTCTCTCTCAGCTTCCACAGAAACACAACAGTCACAATGCAGTGTGTGTAGAATTGCAACACTCCTGTCTTCCCCTTGATTGTCTAATGTCTACAATTCCTTTGATTGTAGCCTTTGTTGTGCTCTGGTGTGTGAGCAGAAACAATAGTGGCTCACAGATATGACAGCTTATGTTGACATGAGTCAGGTCTCACTCTTTGTTTCTCTACAATGTCAGTGATGTTTGACCTCTTGTCCAATGGGCGCATACCGCTTGTTAATTCCCCACCTGTCTCGGTTCCTCTGCCCCTCTGCTAGCACCCCGCTGCCCCTGGCACTCAGTGCCATCCCCAACACCTGTCCTCATTAGTCCATGTAGGTCTGCCAGCCTGACACACCCCCTTCCCACTCTGCCAGATATTCCCCCAGGCCTCACTATGCTCTTCACCGTGGTTGGTGCTTTTTCATGACCTTTTAATCTGCTAATGTGGCGGGCTCTATGCACCGATTGGTTTAACCTCACGATGACTCAGCTGACTCATCTGTTCTTACTCATTAACAAACATGACTCAGCTCATGTCCCTTCTCTACCAATCTCATTTATTACACCTACTTGTCACTTTGTTTCCCATGTATGTCTATGTTGCTGTTTTCCTGTGCTGCCTCTCACCCGTTCATCCACCCCCAACAGAACAATGACAATGAGACGCCGCTGCACTGCGCTGCCCAGTATGGCCACTCGCGGGTGGTGCGGCTGCTGCTGGAGGAGCTGACAGACCCCACCATGAGGAACAACAAGTTCGAGACTCCGTTGGACCTGGCCGCATTGTACGGCCGCCTGGAGGTAGTCAAGCTGCTGCTCAGTGCTCACCCCAACCTACTCAGCTGTAACACCAAGAAACACACGCCGCTGCATCTGGCCTCTCGGAACGGACACCTGTCTGTGGTGGAGGTGCTGCTGGGTTCTGGCATGGACATCAACTATGAGGTGTGTATTTTTCTCTGTGTGTGTGTGTGTGTGAACTTGAAAGCTTCAGTTTGTGTTTCTTAATATGCTGTCATGGCCCAAATCATGTTGGGTAACTTAATCTGTTCTTGCAGCACTTCCTCTCGCTACTTCCTACTAAAGCTATGAGATTAAATGTAAAACTCTTAAGCTCCCAGTTTGCAAAGAAATGCTGTGGTATCAAAGCAGAACTGGCCTTGCTCCCCCTGGTGGGCCCTGTGGCACTGACTCTGCACCAAACCGTGCCATCCATCTGTCTGGAGATGCTTTTCCTTTTACTCTGTCCTCCTTTCCTCTGAATCAAGGATGTGGCGTCTATCCAGTGTCCTTCAGGCCTTGCATCCTGCAGGTTTCAATTAGCATGGCCCTGTGAGCTGGAAAATGCTTTGATTCCTCAACCACATAATTGTCAGTAGAGAAGTGGACTGGGTGGTGGGCATAAATCCGGCAATGGCCCTTACTAAAATGTGGATGCTGGAACTGGACTGCTGCAGTTTTAACTCAGTCTGTTTCATCTGGAAATAGTAGAAGGAAGCAAACATTCACTTTAATTTTTATAATAATCACACGTGAGTGTCTGTTTCAACTCTCTCTGTGCCACTGGTCCTTTACGCTTCTGGTTTCTTTTTTGCTCAGACGGAGAAAGGCAGTGCCCTCCACGAAGCAGCCCTGTTTGGGAAGACAGATGTGGTACAGAAACTTCTCAGTGCAGGTCAGACTTCAGTGCCAGCAACATTTTGATCACTCGCTGCCATTAGCAAAAATTCACACATTACTGTTGACCGTTGTCTGTCATTCACCAGGTATCGATGTGAACATCGTTGACCAGAAGGGCCTGACGGCGCTGGACATTGTCAAGGACATGCCCTCCCAGAAGAGCAGAGGGATAGCTGCTCTCATCTTAGGTGAAGACCAAACTTGAAAACAGAGAACTATGATGGGAAGTATCCTCTTGATTTCACATTTACCAGCTCTGATACAATCTCCTGTTTGTCTGTTGCAGGTCACATGACTGGAAAACCCCCTGACATTGACCTTCCCCCTCCACCAATCCCTCCACCCCAGGAGAGTCCCAGCCCACGGAAAAAGGGTAAGAATTACCAGATGTTAGAAAAGTTGGGTGTTTAAACAAGAAACACATCTTTAATTTTTTCAGCTAAGAACTTTGTCTGTTCGTGCACCTAATGTACATTTTTACCTGTGTTATAGGTGATATGGAGAAGGTGACTGAGCTGATCTCGGGGCTGGCCCCGGGGCCCGAGGAGGAGAGCCCGTACGAGGCTCTGTTTGAAGCCACCTCTTGCCACTCGTTGGACAGCCTCACCAGCGGCAAGTCCTCTGACAGGGACTCTGGACGGCCGGATAGTGAAGCTGGCAAGGTCTGCAGTAGTTGAAGTGAAACCCACTGTCACACACAAACACACACCCATGCAAAATGTAAGCTTGTCACAAGAGTTGTTATAGGAGATGAAATGCAAAACTCCCACTAGAGGGTGATAGTGGTCCTCTATTCACATGGCTGGACCTCAAATCCCTCCAGCTTTACACTTCATGTGGTACAGAGTGGGTAAACTAAAGATAGGTTGATCAGCAACTGTATATTTGTTACGTGTTATATTTGGAAATTTCGCCATTGTGGGACTAATAAAGGAATATCTTATCTGATCATTTACAGAAAGATCGCCTGGTCCACTCATCACATCCTGGCCCTGGTCATGAGGAAGAGGTGAGCTCTTCAAAGGCAGCGGGCCAAGATCATAAAGCAAGAAGAAACATGTTGCCATTCAAGACCACAGATTCTCATATGTACTGTTTTTAGCATGTTACATGTGAGACTCTTGGCTCTTGACTGCCTTGAAAAGTTAGTTCTTAAGAGAGGTTTGTTAATAGTGTCACAGGGACCGTTGGAAAATGGTTATGTACAACTGAGAAAGCTAGTGCTTTTTAACCACGACCCCGTCACGACTGTTCTCTTCACGGCCGCTGCTCAAATCAAACGACTCCTTAATAAGTATTCATCTGAGTGCGGCATGGGATACAAGCAACAGGGGGGCGTAAAAAGAGGAGAAGTGAAGTGGAAAAGGAATGAAGACAAAATCAGAGGCCAGACATGTCTGGCCTCAAATGTGGCTAACCATAGAGGACGTTTGTTGAAATTGCATTGCGGAAGCTTTTTTTTACAACCCTGATTCTGAAAAAGTTGAGCTGCTGTGTAAAACATAAATAAAAACAGAATGCATTCATTTGCAAACAAACTATGTTTACTGACAACATGAAGTATTCATGAGCCCATGTAGTAATATCCTCTATAAGATAAGATAAGATAAACCTTTATTCGTCCCACAGTGGGGAAATTTACAATCTATCTAATCAATATACAATCATGTGTTTGACAAAGTGGTGAACCTCTCTCCATCCTCGCTTGTGAACGACGGAGTCTTTCCAGGATGAACCTTTCATACCCAATCATGATACTATCACCTGTTACCAATGAACCTGTTTACCTGTGGAATGATCCAAACAGGTGTTTTTGGATCAGTCCACAACTTTCACAGTCTTTTGTTGCTCCTGCCACAACTTGTTTGAAACATGTTGCTGCCATCAAATTCAGAATAAGCATACATATATATTTATATGTATAATAAATATCTAAATATATAAATTTGGGTTGTACCAAAACTTTCTCCAGCATCATCATCATTTTCTTTTCACCTTCTTTCCCTCCACTTTTTCCTTCACTTTCTCCTTGTTTCTGCTCGCTTTGTTTCTTTTTCTACAGGCTCTGTATACTAATAGCAGTATTGATGAGAGACGTGAGCCGGTGGAGGAGGAGGATCACACATATGAGTTGTTGCTGACCGCACAAACCAAAGTCCCACTGCACAGCAAGGAGTGCCAATCCAATAAAGGTAAGTGTGTGCTTTAAGCATCATCCAAAGGCAGGAAGTGATTCTGTGAAAAAGCATTTCTTTGTTTACATGAAATCTTTATATTTTTATGAGATTTTCTCAGGTAAAATACATACCCTCACTTTACCGGATATCAGTGACCCCTCATTTCTGGCAGGATTATAGCAGCCTTGGCGATGAGCTGGTCATTTTCCAAAATACGTCTTAAAACTCCACTGATGCTGTCTAAGCAGAATACATCCCTGTCCTAACCAGCAAGAGAGCCTGCACACACATGGTCAACCCTTACCATGTCTGTGTGTGAGCAGACCCCTCTTTCAGCTGTGGCTGATGAATGGCACTGCATGTAATTGGATTAAATAGGATTAAATTAGGAGGCCATTTGGATCCCTAGCTGTTGATGTAGATGTTTTAAAACCATCCCCTCAGGCCTTCCAGCTTAGTCAGCTTCACTGGCACCGTTAGAAAACCTCACTGAGACGAAGGGTTGGAGTTTAATCGCTGATGTCATCATGCCTCCCCTATGTGGATAAGTGATGGTTTTTGAAAAAAGGGTTGCTTTACTGTTTTTCTTCCACCCTTAAATTGGACAGAAATGTTAAACGATTCGTTTTCCATCTGTTTTAAAACTGCTTTATCATGTCCGCATACCCAGCCCTGTTTAAATGGCAGGGAGATTAATCTAAGGTCTGTGTGACTTGTAGCCCGATATGTCGCCATGCATAATACATGGTTTCATTATACATCTCTTTCACTTTCTCTCTGCATAATGGCTCTCCTGACAATCAGAACTGGCAATAGATTTTAACTCTGAAGACGTATTGAGTAATTGAACTCTGAAAGGGCCGAGATGATTCATCATCATCATGTGTCCTAACTCCTATGTTTTCTATCTCCTCAGATGAGAACACCACTACACAGTCTTCCAATAGTGTCCTACCTCAGGTAAATATAACATTCTTCCTTTCATCCTTCTCATATCTTTAACATCTTTCCCTGTTTTTTGATGGAGGGATTTTTGCCAATACTTTGTCTTTTTGATGTTTGCCAGTTGCCAAATGCTTTCATAAATCCTCTGCATGTGCGAGTTGTATAAAAACCATATGGACTGAATTTTGACAGTCAGAGCAGTGTCTCAGCTGGAAATGGAATTGCATATCTGGAGCATGACCGTATGACCACAGCAGGTTATATAATGAAGATGAAGGTCTCATCACGGTCCCAGATTGAGTCATATGTCAGCAGAAGGCACAAGTCGTCTTAAACTGGCCCTGTAAACCTGCCGGCTTTATTTATTGTCCTATCATATCTTATTTTACTGCCTTTTTCAATTTATCATCCAGTTAGCAGGTTTTATTATCGCTGCCACCCACAACCCCACCTGCTGCCTACAATATCTGCTCACATGTTTTATTTCAAGCTCCTACTGGATTAGGTGTGCTCCACAGCTTCCTAATCATAATAAATGATGCACTCTAATCTAAGGCTTTGTGAGCCGAGCCATCATGGCTGATGTAGTTGAACCTGCCACCAGCACGGCCCTGCAGGCTATCAGCTGGATAGCATCTTCGTTTCATGTAAAGATAGCTGAATAATAACCCAGGTTATTAATTGGCGATGCTACTATGACTATCTGGTAACACAGGAAGTGTTTGTGTGGTACAGTACGTTACGATTGGCAGTTGTGTGTAAACTCCTATCTCTTCTTTTCTGTCCCACTTCAGTGTAAACCCACTGCCCCAAACGACCTCAGAGCCCCAAGCAAGACGAAAGACACCCTGCACCTTCCTGGACGGGCGGGCCCACGGGCACCAGGAGGTGAGTTTGACCACTGTCCTCAGATTTTAGTAACCTAATAAGGAACAACAACTGCTGCTGGCAATGCTGTGAGGGTAAGAGAAGACGGACTGGACACATCAGACTTGGAAAAAGACGAGCCAAGCATGTCAATGAAATGGTAGAAACGCATTTGGGTTTGCAGGGTGAGATGGGCTGGCTTGGATTAGCGATGCCAGGGAATGCATGACTGGCATTCTCGAGCAGCAGAGCGGATTTGGCTCGTCGGGAACAGGCTGATTGACATTCCCTGGCAAGTGGGCAAGACTTGTTTCATTTCCAATATAAAACAGAATTCTTGATCAGATTGTGACATTCCTATCTCAGATTTACATCCCGCTTAAAGTTGGATTTGCCACGTCATCCAGTCAAGAATGGAGCGGAGGTAAGGAGCATGGCCTCTGGGTTTTTTTGCCGTCGCACATCTTTATTGTATAACTGTTTTCGGAGCATGTTTGCAAAAGGAACTGAAGAGACACATGGTAGGGAAGCTGATTTAATTGAGCTGTTTATAACAGGAACTTCCTGTTTTTTTCTTAGTTTTGTCATAGTTTTTTGGTTGCAGGAAAAAGTTTAAAGTTATTTCATCCCAAAGAATTTATAGACGCTCTGCAGCAACATCAGTGTCAATTGAAAATATCTGATGATGATAGTTAGAACTGAGAGGACCCATTTTCAGCATTAATTTTCATGCATTTAGTCAAGTCCTTTATGTTAATTTACAGGCAGGAGCTGACATATAATATCAAATTATAATAAAACATATCATGACATCTTGATACAACTAGTAGATTTGTGCAAATCACCCTCAAATGATTAACCCTAATGTGTTCAAACATTTAAATTTGATGTTCGACAAAAACAGCACTCACATTTGGGGAACATGTTTTGCCTCAGGACTTGAGAATAAGTGAGTCAGTGTGACAGTTTTTGTTAAAAGAAAAACACTTCCCCTTTTTTTTTTTCCTTGCATATTGTCCTGAGTGACTCTCCTTTCCCTTTTTAAAGCCACAGAAACCACAAGTTGGGTTTATATGTGACTACCACTTTGTGGTTTTTCTTCACTTTTCTGTTTTCACATCATCAAATTATGGTTCCCACTTTTGTGTTTTACATAAACCCTGGCTGAGTCTAAATGTTTAGTTCTGCTCATGTGGATGTTGTGATCTGAGGTCCGAGGTCCCGTGTGGACAGTCGGAGGGCCAGACCTCAGCAATCTGTGGCAGGTGGAGGAGATATATGCATGGTCAGCAATAGCCGGGTGTTTATCATCTGTCACAAACACACTGCTGTTCTCAGCAGGAATATAGTGTTTCCCAACAGATTTCCACCTCTGTGGCATGTGTTTTATTGGCCTTCCGAGGGATGTTTCTCACGAGCAGTAACATCCTATGATTCTCCACGGATAATAATAAACGTGGGGTTTCCATAGTACACAGTCATAAACAGCAACAGTGAAGAAGCAAATCTAAAGAATTAGTTTCAAATTTCGGCATTCAATCCTTATTTAATACTTCTTATTTAGCTCAGTAATGCATTTTTTGCTTCATACTGGATATGCAGTTTCCTGGTTTCAGTTCCTCCTCGCTAAAAAGCTCTCCATAAGCTTTGAAAGGTTGCTTCATTAATGTGCAGTTGTTTGCTGTTATGAACTGTGATGGTACAGATGGATGCAGAGAGGCTAAAGATGGAAAGCACCTATTAGGCAACAAAAACACCTACAACAACCATCATGTTACTTGAGCTGTGAATCATTGCTTTAACTAGACGTGGCAGTTTAAGTACTGTAGTTTGTGTAGTGCTTGTTTGTGGGTGGTTGTAATTACTAGTTTTACTCATAGACTTGGTGCCTTCTTACATAATTTTACATGATATTGTGTATATGATGAATATGATAAAGGGGACTACTGTTTTTTTTTATTGACCACCTCTGTCCAAATAATAATATGGCCTTTAGGTTCCTTTTTGACTTTGTGCAAAATATGACCCAGAGTTATACATTTCTTTGAATCTACAGCAAAAACAGAGCAGACTTTCCACAGGCAGAGCATGAGTTGACTTTGGACTGTGTAGATGTTGGAATGACAGTCAGCACCGGCACTGCACTGTCTGCACAGCAAACATGACATCATTAGTAAGTCATGGTGGTGTTGTTGCCAAATGAAATACACATCGACACCTCTGTGGTGACCTCACCCAAGTATCAGAGCTGCAACAACACCGGATTGCGTCTGTTCACATTTTCCACCCTAGAGCTGTGTGTACAGTCGTCTCGGCAAAGGGTTAACACCATATGAGATTGTTGGAACCACATCCATGTGCTCATTGGGCGTTCACACTCCCTAGCTGCCAAGGAGAAGGGTGGGTGTTTGGCTGTGGTCCTGACATATGTGCGCGGTACACTCACTCTCCCTTCATTACACACACAAACACCCACACACACTTTTCCCGGATGTTCAAATGTTTAGAAACCTGTGAAAAAGGGAGTTCAGGGCGTTGTTTGGCACATTCAAATGGCCCCTGAAATGGTAATGGGCCAGTTTGTTGATGTCAGAGTCAGTTCGCGTGTCAAACATTGAGCGGTACGCGTCCTCCCTTCGTGTTCTGTAGATATGGCTCTTTTGATGTTTTCAGCCTTTGAACAGCAGCTGGTCGAGAGATAGCAGAGCCCAGACAGCCGCGAGCAGAACGTCGGGCTGAAACTCTCCTGTGAAGGACAAACAAAGTGTTGCAACAGGTCACTACTTTTCCTGTGGTGTCGCTGCCCCAGATTCCCTGTCACCAAACACCCTGACCCTGTCACCCTGGCAGAGACGGTCCGCACACACACCCTACATACACACTCCTTCACCATGTGTCACAGGGCTAATTATCAGGAGTCTGGCTGCAGGAGGATAGGGTGATTCAAATTTCCATTCCTGAGCCACCATTAGGGTCTAGAATTAGAAGCCAGAAAACACAGAGGGCTGCTGGTCACACGGCAGACAACAACACGCATCACTACAGCGCAGAGGAGGACGACTACAGGACTGCATGTTGTTATCCCGTGGCTGATTTGATTGTGGAAAAGAGGCTTAGGTGGCAGTAATTCCTCAGGGAGTGGGAGGAGGAAAATCTAATTGTTTTTAATTGCTCTTGCCATTCTGTCTCATTAAGGAGTTGTTTTTGTTGGAGAAAGCAGCCAATGTAAGTTTCACACATCTATGTGATATTTCAGAGTCTTTTCTCTTGTATGTTCTGTAGCTTGTTGTAGTTGTGTGAGTGTTTGAAAGTTTTTTTCAGTAGCTTGGAGGAACTCTTAGTGTTATTTTGGGAAAATGGCCTAAACAGACAAGTTGGCCTGTGAGTTGGAGCTAGTCTCGAAGATGACTAGCTTTAACTCCCTTTCACAAAATACAGGCAGTCACGCACCGGCAGATAGTCGTCAGACGGCTGCAAGCTGGGTTTGGAATTTTGTTGTTTCTCCGGCCAACATACGCCTTCTCCTCACTCCTTCTCTCCTCTCTCCCTCTTTTTCTCTCCGTCACTCCTGGTAGGAAACAATTACAGATCTGTTTCTGGGCTCGTGTGGGTGGTTTCTTATTAGCTGCTCTAAGGAATATGCCCCTCAGTTAGAGGTCCACTTTCCAGCCCTCATACCACTCTCGTTCTTCACTGACTTTGCCCATTCTTTTTCTCTTTCTCCAGATAACTCCCAGCTCAGCCAGGATCAAGGAGCAGCTGTCCCGGAGCAGTTCACCGGCCTCCTGCACGGATCCTCCCCCGTCTTCGACTGCCGCGAGGAGCCCTTCAGGCTTCCAGGTGTGCAGCCATCCAGCCAGGGCAAGCCAGAATCAGGAAAACCTACCAAAGTAAAGGAGGAAGTAGCAGCAGCTGCACCACCACCTAGCCGTCCCAGCATGGCCGCCATCCTGACAGACTGTGACCCGAAAGCAATTTACGCAACTGTGAACAAAGAGCCCAGGGATTCAGGGGCTGGGGCAGTGTCTGGCGTTAGGATGCGCCCTCCTGGGGACCTGAAACTGGCACGCAGCCTCTCCAAGTCTGACTCTGACTTGCTCGTGTCACCTCCTAGTGAGGAGGAAGGAGGACTGGGAAACCGTAGCGAGTCTGTTTCTAACTGTAGCACTGGCAAGAAGAGGCTTGAGAAATCTCCCTCTTTCACCTCAGAATGGGACGAGGTAAGTGTTTGATCTCACACATTTGGGACATGAAGTAAAAAAAAGTGAAAAACTTTATTAAGTGAGAGTGTTGTTTCTAAAAACCTGTCCTGAAAAGCCATAGCAAGCAAACCATTAATATTATAAGGAACTGGTACAAATGTTTAATCTCTTCTGTCTCTCTATATTAACAGTAGATTTATCCAAACATATGGAAGTTATTTGAGCGTATTGTCAAGGATTCCTTTTGTTTCTGAAAGTGCGAAAGATTACAGTTCATTTCTTAAGAATGTTCATTTTGCCGCTTGTGTTTTTATCTGCATCAGCAATAGCCGTGGCAGAAGCATTATGTTTACAGGTTGGTTGTCCATCTTTGGGAGAAACGTCCACTTGAACTCAAGGATGAACTGATTCGATTTTCACAAAACACGTTTTAGGCCATAACTGAAGAATTGATACGCTGATGATGACAAAATTTCACAGAATGTTGTCTTGTAGGATAAAATGATGAAATTGTGACATTTATATCCAAAGGTCAAAGGTCAACTTCACTGTGACATCATAATGTTCTGCAAAAACACTTTTCTGGCCGTTATTCAATACCAAAACTCAGGAAGAGAAGGGGAGATTCTGACCATATTTCACATTTAGTCCACCTTGAATTTGTTCCTTCTTTGGAGCAACATCCATATTTGAAGCATTATAGTGATATTGAGCTTCAGGTGATTGTCGCTGCACCATGTGATGAAGCTCTCCATCAGTCCTCTGTACTCCTCTGTGCAAATAGTCTCTAAGTGAAGACAGCATGCTTCTCACTGGAAATAATTCAGTGGAATCATACATGTCAATATAGTTGTATTAAATTCCTACAAAGTCTTTACTACATACTGTATATTATATGAATTTGGACAAACGTATGTAAACTGCAACTTCACTGGCCGGAGGAGAATTACAACTGCAAGGCTGTAATTCTACTTATTTTCTCAATCCTGTCTTTTGTTTGTTATCACGGCGGATATTCATAACTAAATATACCCCTCCATTCAGCACTTTAATGCTTTGTCTGGGACATAGATAAAGAGCCGAGTCGAGCCACAGAGAGAAGAGATTAGAGGAGACAAGACGATGGGGATAAAACAGCTGAGAGGCCGAGAGAGTAAGACAAGAGACAGAGATTTGGAAATTGAGATTCAGAGAGAACATGCAAGCTGCAGATCTGTCTCACTTCAGCTGTTGTCTCCTTCTCTTGCAAAGGCTTCAGAAACCAACCTGAGTCTCTGTAGAGACAACCCATCATACAAACACAACACCGCTGAAGATTATTCCAAGACGAAAAAAAGTTTTCTCAGAAATCCCATTCTTTTGTTAGACCATGCTGCTGCATCACATAGTTAGGTCAGCATATTTTTTAACATATTTAATATTTATGGACTGTGAGACTGTGAGATGGACTGTGAGCAGCACATACAAGCCTCCTCTTTCACCATATTCCTGCAACAATCCTCTTATTGTTAGTAGGATTAATTATATCTGCCAAGCTTCTCAATTACTCTAAGTGCTAGCATAAGCTGTCCACTAGTGTCTCAGTAATTTTCCCCTGCATTGTTAGCTTTCTGCTCCGTTTCTGCCGTTGAGAACATGCATCTCTTTCACAGCTTTCCATACACTGCTGTACCATAGTGCCTCCTCGTCTAGGAGAGACGATTTACACCGTTGCATTTATGATGCCAAATGGAGCAAATCATGGGCTCAGGTAGCACCGCTAATGCTTTCTCTCCACAGCGAGGAGATCGTATTGCTGCCTAGTGTTCCTTTACATAACCCTATCAGAACGGCCACGGTGAGCTGAGCTAATAGCGGCTTTGAGGTCGATTTCTCGGCCACTCTTGGCTGCGGTTTGTGTGCCAGTGGTCTGAGTCATCCGCTTATTTGATCACCTCACTGGCCTAATTTATGGATGTTGAGATTCTGTACGGGGAAATTGAATGAAATACAGAAAATCTCATCAAAGCTTTGATAGGCTGTTGACTGGTACCACTGATACATTTATTAGACTGTGGTGAGCTGAGATTTACTGGATTTTAAGACTCTATTTTGCGCCCAGTCTGAACTGCATTTGGGTCGACACAACAAACCTGAATTATGTATTATTGCTGCAGAATTTTGCCCTGCTGCATAATGTTTATAACCTCCTCACTAGACATTATTGCTAGATCCTCTCTCAAATCTGCTCATTTATTGTCTCTACTGTGAAGGTGTGACTGTTGTGCAGCCATAAACTGTGCCAGCTGTTGTGTTGATGCTGCTGCAGCTCTGTGTTCACTGATGGAGGGTGATAACCATCAAACTTGGCTGTAGTTGAGGAGAATGTCTTTGAGGGGCATTTATGCATGACGGCAAATTGTCCTGATGTTTGTTCTGTCTGGAAATACTCGCGTCAACACTGAGATGCAGAGGGACCAGTAAACAGGGCCTCTTCCAGGGGCCAGTTAAAGTTCAAAACACTTTTCTGGCCTGAAAACAAAGCACGACACCTTGGCAGCATGATTCATTCATTCTTGTGTACAGTCAGTCTAACCTTGTCTTCTGGGTTTTATAGCTGTGATCACTACAAGGAGTGATTTTGCCTTGACCTGTTTCAGCCTTGCCAGACGTGAGCAAATAGCAACGACATAACTTTAGTTTATAGTTGTGTCAAAGCCTGCCAAGGGGACACTCACTGGAAATTGAAGATAGTATTTGACTAAAGTTACTAAGAAAAACTGACCTTCAGTGCTTCTCTGTATGCAGTTCCATGGTAAAGAACTCCCATTCATTATGGTGTGCAATATAAAGTAATACCATAGTTTGACCCTTATGCTCATTCTGATGGCTTCTCAAATCCTGAATTTTTAGCCATTAGGAGTAATTCTGCAATCATCATGGCATTTCTGGATACTGTAGTAATTAGATATATCAGCCAATATTAGCCGGTTGAAGATGTATTGGTGTCGGCATACATGTCGGCCAATAAGTGACATGAAAATGAAGTACGGAAATGCCAATATGTTTTGAAAGACTGTCGCCATTCTGTTACTTGTCTGCCAGAGAGTTGTGACAAGTTTGTTTTTCAGCTGTAAAACATTCTGCCCACTACATTTTTGGTCGCAATTATAGAAAAAAAGATTTATGGTCAAATATACAATTATACCAATATCAGCATCCACCTCAAAAATCCAGTATCAGTCGAGATTTTGCAGTAATGTACTGTACTAACTACTAACTAACTACTCTGTATCATGTATATAATACTGAGGGCTGCGGCTAAGTAAAAAGGCACAAAGCTTTTAATAATTCATTTTTCCATTCATTTTTTGTTTTGTGGCCAGTTATTTAGTCAACAAATGTCAAATTATAGTGAGTTTAAAAAATCTGAACAAAATCGGTATCGCCCAATAATACTAACATAATGCAAAACACATCTGCAATCAGCTGATATTGGCCTGTTTGACTGATCTGTCACAAAATTCCAAACAAATTAAGCAGAACCTACAGTGTGGTCTTTTTTCTTTAATTAATTTTAATATTGTTTTATATTCATTCCTTATTTTAAATGGCATAAACCGAAAGGTAATTCATTCAGACAAAATGCATTAACAGAGACATGGGGGAAAGTTATCACACTGCTCCTGAGACATTGCTGTCCCTTAGCAGAACAGTGTGGACGATAAGGTCAGTGTGTCTTGATAAGGTCTTTGTGTGCTTGAATCTTTTAATTCCCCTTTCAGACTCTCTGGTCGCAGGCAGTGCACTGCACAGTCTAATTATCCAGTTTAACGAACACCTCACCTCCTCACACTGTCTGAGGGATGTGGCCTCGGAGAGTGTGACTGGATTAAGACAGGCATGACATTACTGGGTTACTGGAGATGGCTGCTCTTCCCCGATGCCCTCAGCAGGCAGTAATAATCCTGTAGCTCTTCTGTTGTCTTCTCCTGAGACTTCTGCACAGATGAACTGAATACACTGAACTTGAGAATTGATCTGGTTGTAAAAGGAAAAAAAGAGGCTGTAGAGGAGGAGGCAAAACAGAAGGTATCGCTGTCCTCTTGCACAAGCATGCACTCTCATGTTGGAAGGAGAACAAGTTGTATTATTGGCCTGTAACAGAAGAAGAGATCTTATCAGCGAAAAGGAGATTCACTTCAGGCAATGGCCTCATTTACTGTATGCACCGCACTTGTGTGTGTTACTGGGTGAACTGGCCAGATTGAAGTTCTTCTGAATGCCAAAAAGCTTCTTTGAAATCCTAAAGTAGGCTGCTGGCAAAGAGCATCACAATTCATCCTTAATTATTCATTCATCTCATGGGAGTTCATTTTATTTACTCTCCAGTCTGTCGGGCCACAAAATGAAATTGTTTCGGGATAAGACTCACAATGCGGTTGACCTTGAAAACGTATGATTTTGCTGTGGTTGTCAGCACTGAATAAACGGCAAGTCTCCCTCAGAGCAGCCTGCAAACCACGAGTCCCGCCCCTGATCTCATGTATGTGCAGGTTCCTCATCATGCTCCCTGTCAGACCGTGCGTAAGCTGTATTCGTGTGTGAAGCAGCCTGTTAGTCAGACCAGTGGATCTCACTTTCATGCATGGCAGCTTGAATGAATTTGTAATGTTAAACCTTAAGCTGCAATATACAGGATGCGTCTCGCTGCGGGCGGCAGGTTGCATTGATCTCCACCTTTTTCTAATGGCAGTGATTGCATGCTTTAGCTTTTTTTTTTTTTTTGACACTATTTCCCAAAAGGGGTTAGGTATTTTTCATTCAGCTGATAATAACGGGATGTTTATTAGAAGCCTCGGCTGGTTCTTGAAGCAGATATTACTTTTGAAAGGCAATTTCTTTTGTCCAATTTAGCAGCCATAGTTAATGTTAATGAACTCGGAAGCCTATTTCTTCTCACTTGAATAGTGATTCAGATGCCTGGGAGTTCTGTGCTGAAAGCCAAGGGAAAGATCTTTCTTCTCTTCCTTTCAGGGAGTAAGCCTGCGTTCGCTTAAAATGGAAATATTCACACTGCCGATGTAAAGTGCATAGCAAATGAGAGGGAGTGTGTGGGGAAAGTAGTTAAAGTTTGATTGGGCGTAACCTAGCCTGCACTCTCTTTAATGATGTTGGGAGTGTCCTCTGAAAATTGAAAACACCCTTCTCTGTTCATTCTCTCTCTGCCTTCTCCTCGGCCTGTATTGCTCCTTCTACAGTGTTTTTCTTTTGCTGTTGTTCTCTGCAGCCATCTTGCCGGTCACGACTGACTGCTCTGGAATACTCTACTGAGCTGTGTGACAGCATTTGGACGAGGGGTCCCAGGACATTACCAAACCCACCCTCTAACTCATACACACACCCCTTTTAAAAAAAACATCTTTTTCTTCTCTAAATCTGGTTTGCTAAATATTCCCGTTCTCACACCCTCATCCCTTTTCTTTCTATATCTGTCTTACTCCTTCAACCCCCCCCCCTTTTGATCACATGAGCTACACACACACACACCCATGGATACACTGCTTCTGGTTTCAAGACAAGGAGATTTGACTTGCATGAGGTCTTGGCCTATGCATCTCTCCATTTAAGGAGCTCTGAGTGTGTGTGCGTGTGTGTTTTGTGCTCCATGTGCGGGGTGTGTGCTGGTGTGTAAAGCGCATGCTAATGCGGGTTGGTCTTGGTCCTTGGGATCAGACTGAAGATGACAATCCAGGGGGCACATTGTGTGGGCCAGCAAACTGAGCTCCACAGATGGGAGGAGAGAAAGGGAGGCAGAGAGCTGTAGACATAGACAGAAGGAGAGGGCCGCCATCCTCAGCCCCATTTCACTTTTAACTTCATTTTCGATTCGCACTCCACAGATCCAGTAGCCACTATGAAACCAGCTTTTGTGAGTATTGATTCCCTTACAGGCGGCAGCTCCATGGGAGGCTCATTAATCTTGTCTACCTGCCATGAATGAAATGAATGGGAAAATAATTGATGCTTTCTAGCATTTTTTTTTGGATATTATATTTCTTGTAAAGCCTGTTCGATTGGTGCGCTGATTGATTGATTTGCTAAATACAGCACAATGGAATGGGTAAACGCTTAAGCCTCTCCCTCAGTGTTGTCTTTCTACTTTTGAGTGTGTTCTTTAAAAAGTTAATCCTCTGTGGTATTTTAAATTCTGCGGGCAATTCATGCAGCAGTTCTTTGTTCTTTGTTGCTTTCTTGTATTGCCATGTTCATGAAGTCACTGCGGATTTGGCGCTGCTTCTATTTTTTTATGAGGAGAAAAGTGGCCTCGCAGCTTCTTATTGAGAAGTCTCGTGTTTTTGACCTGCTGAGATCAAACCAAATTGTGGGTGTGTGTCACGGCCCGGTGCAGCCAGCAGGGGAAAGCTATTCTCTGATCCCCACCAAGGGGAGAACACAGGAGAGCCACAGGGGGCTGAGACATGCAGCCACTACTTGGTGTTCCTGTAGTCTAGTCAATGGAGAGAAGACGTGCCCTTTCTGTTCTCAGTTCTACAAAGGATTTCAACCATTTTGAGTTTATTGGAAGAGATATACACATTTCTACAGCCTTTGGGGATGAGTTTGCAAACTTTTGAAGTTGTGTGGACGGGGCATTGTTCCTAAAAAACACAAGCATGACATTGGGCTATTTCAGGAGGATGTTGATGGGAGTGCTGACGGTGCTTTGTCCCACTGTGGCATTGAGCTGTTGGCACCTGCTTTAGACGGTGGTGCGCTTGTGTTCTCCTTGATTCCATTCACTAGTCCAGAGTTTTCATCCAACCCTTGTTTTGGTGCCAGCTTGCCAATTTGAGGCCGGTGGTCTGGGCACACTCTCTCTGCAGAAGCTTTTTGTTTTCACCCTGAACAAGCTCTGCCAGGCGTCCTTTAGGTCTCCCACCATCACCACCACCACCAGCACCACCCCCCTGTCTGAGCTTTAGTTGCAAAAAGAAAAAAAGATTTTCAAGGCTGATAATGAAAGAACACTTCATGTTTTCAAATCACTGTAAAATAGCAGTCGAGTTATTCTGCTCTGTCATCCTGGAGCAGCAGTCCTGCTGTGAGAGGCATGATAAATGGGTTCATGTGTCTTTAATCTCACTCTGACCATCTCTCATCGCTGCTGGCTCTTCAGCTGTTGACCCTCCACCTCGCAGATGACTTCTGACCCTCCTCATTGTATCACCTCCCTCATAGCGAGTCCCTCTCACAATAGACGCCTCTCCATTTCAGGTCTCTTGTATTGATTCGATCCTGCGGCACAAAAACACATTCCTCTCTCTCGCTCCTCTATTAATTCTCATGGCACCGAGCTTCTTAGTCCTCGACCATGAAATTCAGAGGCTTTCTCTTGTTGCGGATGTGTTTTACCTTGAGGAAATCACCGGGCCATGTCCCCTGATAAGGATATATTTACCCAGCTCCAACACTATATCACACCTGCCTTTCACGGTAGCTGCTTCTAAATCTCGTTGGACCAGCTAGTATTCCCTTTCCCATTATGCTGGACAAGTGAAGCCAGTGCTGAATGCACCTGTGTCCGTTTTTGTTCTTGCATCCATTTGCACACTTGTATTAGGTTTAAATGAAAAAGCTTGTTCCGTTGACCTTAACTGCAGAATGAGTGTGTTTAAATGCAACCAGTCATTCTCATTGCTTTCTTCTAATTCACTGCAGCTCTACACATTCAGGAAGGAAGCCTGAGGTTGTTTGCAGATGCCGCAACGGGGGGGTGGGGGCATTATATTACAACCCTTGCTTCAGTGTTTAAAAAATACATAGGTATGTCTTGTCTCCCGTGAGCTAAAGAAATAACGTGACAGTTGGATTGTGAGATCACAGCTCTTTATTGTCCCCCATACACTCATTGCTGAAGAGTGATGCCACTGACGGCGGCATTATCCTCCCTCCAGTACAGACCTCGGCCTCTTTATGAGGCGAGAGCACTGCCCGGGTCCTCGTTATCACAGGAGCTACAGCAGCTCTGTGTGTGCGATTTTACATATTGGACCCCTGATTAATGCCAGTGTTCATCAGCGGCTTTCTAATTGGCCTTGTCCTGCTGAGGCCTAATAATTTAGGTTATTATGAGAGCAACATCAAAGTGACACGTTGAGACACTGTTCTAAATTCAAAACAGAGAAAAGAGATGCTTAGCTGAACACACTTGCAGGAGCCAATGAGGATGTGAAGAGTTTTTATCTGTCACATCTCTGCTAGAGAATTAACTTTGCAGTAACTAATTAAAAACACATTATTATTCATGCCGTTCACACTGGAAACAGGGATTCTTAAAGCGGCTAGAATCAATATTTTTTATGATAATGAAATCAAATGATCATGTGGAGATCAGTTCCCCTCACCTTTATGGACAGTTATAACAAATTTCAGCAGTTGCTTTGTTATTCAGTCCATCACTTTATTGTTTCCGCCTGTTTTTACCGCTCACAAAGCTTCGAGGCAGGCGGGCAGACCTTATTGATTAGCTGGTGAACACAGTGGAGTTGGTAGAGACCAAAATCAGAGCAAAAAAGTGATAACGTTCTGCAACTGCTAGACTTGTAAAGAAGGAACTGTTTGCTAACAAGTTTGCCACGTCAACGTAAAAGGTCAGTGTTGTTTTCACAACCTGTCTCTCTCTCTCCTGCCAAGTTGTTTAAAAAAAACAGTTATTTCAAGTTTAAAGGAGTAACGTGACATTTGGGCAAATTTTTTCTTATTGACTTTTTTTTTTGATGAGCAGATCAATACCACTCTCATGATCTCAATATGATAAATATGAACCTACGGAGGTAGTTTGATATTTACCGTACAGACAAAAAGGTGATATTGATCTTCTCATCTAACTCTAAAGGAATTCAAGAATGTGTGTGTGAAAAGATGCACTATCCTTTTCATTTAGTAGGAAGGGTAAAAAGAAACCAAGGCTGGTAACCTCCTACACCAACTCCCAAATTAGGACATCATTATTATTATTAGTTAGCAATATTCCTGGTGGAATATGGTGTAGCTCAACCTCCCCTGTCATCTAGCTGTTTATCCTACATCTGCATCTATGAAAAAACTCAGATACAACATGATAATGTGCTTACTTTGTGTGATTATCTGCATCTCCAAATGGAAATGCTGATTCATTTGAGTCATTTTTGTTGCCTACCTCCTCAAACATATGTGGAGAAAGCTTTCTGTTTAAATCCAGTTTTGTCATCATAAAACCCCTGACACATGCAGAGACACTCTCATACAAACAGTAGCCACCTGTTTTTGCTGACTCATCTGGGTCTTTGCTCAGGTAGGAGAAAATCTGCCAATCCACCGTCAACGTTCACGTTTAATGACTGATGTAGTGAACATGTGGTGCTGATTGATGGAGGTTATTTGTCGCGCTTGTGTGACTAATATGCCATCTGGCCAATATGCAGTGTTTTAATCAGCAGTATGGAGAAGTAACATCGGGCAGATGGATAACTAAAATAATACCATCCTCTCCTGCCCTTCATCTCACACCTTTGCTTTCCTCCGTTCCTTGCTGAGATGCTGAGGATTATTGCCGAACACAAAACTAAGAGAGTCTGTGTAAAAGAGTGATCTGTTGTACTACATACTGCAGCTCAGAGTGTGATCACCAGGTCCCCTCTTCACACATTGTTTATGCACTAGTCATGTCCAGTTTTGCATTTAAAATGTTCTAATTACATTCATTTAATGTTTAATGTGTACCAACTGTGTCGGGGATCTTTGTATAAAACAGGATGATTAAAATCTCCGTGCCAGAAAATAGCTGGCACAGTGTAGGAAGGTGCACAGAAGAACAGCAAAACAAAACCCTAAACTTTCTCTTAGCAGAAACTGACGACTTCTTCCACCGCAAAACAACGAAGATCTAATTCCTTTGACAGCGTAAGACGTCCACCTTCATATAAATATCTCCTGGTCCTTTATGGGGTTTGGCTCTGTCCTCTCCTGGGGCATTCTTTGTAGAAGTAGATGGGATCCTTTCAGGTTTCATGAACCCTTCTGGAATGATATAATCTCGGGGATTATTCATTTCTTCTTCTAAACAAGTCTAGAAGCTTTAATTTACTATTAGCAATCCAGTCAGTCAGCAACACATTTAAATAGATGCTTATCTTTCAGGTTAGATTTCTGTACAGATTGATGATGATTGATGATGAGAAAAATGCAGAAGAACAAAAGTAGACTATGGTCTCCTGATGGCACTTTATTGCCTTTAAATAATTCTACTAATGGGGACATATAACCTGTCTGGGGGCTTTTAGAGCCGCAGCCAGGACTTGTGCTCTGAAGCCAGCGGAGAGACTTTCGCCTTCAGATAAAATATTTCCAAGAAGGCACAATAAAGATAGCTAGAATTGGAGTGACAGTACCTGACAGGTGTGACAGCAGCACTGTCAGCCTCCACCTTTTCATTTTCTGCGCTCCCGACGTCTATGCATACTCTGGATCGATTGAAAGGGGGGGGGGCCATGTTGCTGTGCTGTGATAGGTGTAATATTGCAGCTCAATTGTCGCCTGATGCTTCAGCGCCCTCATGAATGCATTTGAAGGAAATTACAGTATTCTGGATTGTGTATGTCATGTATGGGTATCAGTGACTTTGCTTGGAGTCTATACCCTTGTAACGCTCACATGCATTCTGCCGAGATGCATGAAATGATTGCACGAAAACATGGGAATCTGGGCTTCTTTTCAGCTCTAATTATTGCTCTTTCTTCTCGGGTTCTCTGTGTATTAAGCTCCTTCTGTGATTCGTATTAAAAGCCTCAGTTGCCTTGAAAGAGTAGGTAATAGCTACAAGTGTTATTGGAGCCAACATTATTGGCACAGATAGTTTGACCTGCTTTATAAATACATACATGAAAAGCATGAATCACCAGACATTATTTCTTTATCTTTTTCTCTTCATTGCTCTCACAGAACCTTTTCTTTGATCATTTACACCAGATTTTCAGACAGTGATGTCTGTGTAAATCAGTTATTGTTTTGGCTGTAGGCAGCAGATGAGACCCAGCTCCCTGCAGCCAAGAGCCAGTAGAAATGACTGTAATGCTGCAGCCATAAACGAGATATAAAGGCAATCAACCATGGTGCAGTGGCTTAAAATGCCCTTCAAAGTTTTTATTTATATGTCTTTCTAAAGCCACTTTGTCTTACAGTTTTCTCGCTAAAGGTACCCTTAATGCTGTCATTTGCTTTCGCAGGGTGACTGTAACGTTTGGTGGTTTATTGTTTAAGGCATGGGGCCATTTTTCTGTACGTTTGCTGGTGAGAGGTGGAGGCTGAACCACGGTGGCTCCTCCAGGTTCTTACCTGTCTCATCTGTTCCTGTCCTCAGATCGAGAAGATCATGACACTGATTGGCGCCGGCATCGATTTCTCCAGAGATCAGCAATACGCTACACCAGGTAGAGTACAATCCTAACTGCCTTGTCATGCTGTTAATTTTTAATCAGAGTTCAACACCTAGAAATTGAGTGTGTTATTGCAAATTCAGAAATTAATTATCGATGAAAGCTGAAAGTTTGAAGGGAAGAGTGATTGTTTTCACTCACCTCTAATACGTTTCACCACTTGTGCATAATTTATCTCTTGTGAATCTTACTGTGTGCCTGCCAGGTCTGATTGTAAGAACCCTAATTTACACATTTGGGTTTTCAGTGGACTTATTTACATGGGCTTATATGTATTTCTTTGCCTTTTTTTTTTTCAAAAACTTTAATCTGCCTGTCTAAGTATGTAACGCCCAGGTGTTTATTGTCAAGGGGACTTCTTTGACAATGGTTGCCTTGTTGTGGACCTGTTGTTGTGTACTGAACACCAAACTTGCCTGGATTTGCCTTGTAATCATCCTTCATGTTATTTGATCTGCATTAGTGCCCTCAAGGGAAATCAAACAAGTGCCTGGGAAACATGGTCATTGAAGGAGGAACCCGAAAACAAATTGCGATTCACTTAACAACAGAGAATTGGGTACAAAGGCATAATGTGGGTAGACAGTTGGTCTCTTTTAATAGAGCAGATGAGGAGAGGAATCGACATTAGCAGCTGCAGAGAAAAGGTAAGACAATGCTGTTGAATGGCTTTTCTCATCCTGTGGTTTAGAGAATAGAAAGGGGTCCCACTGGATTCAATTTGCTTGTCCTTATTTTAAACCACACAAACCAGCCAGCTTTAAACCACAGAAGCCATGCCAGGCCACGTGCTGGTCTCTAAACCAACCTTACGAGGCACCAGTTGTATTTTTATATTTAAGACCTAAGTGCCTGAGAGACTCGTTATTACACCTCGTTTCTCACTCTGTAATGCAGCGTCTTTGTGTTAAGGAGTCTGTACCTGCTCTCCTGTTATTCTTTAGGCTTTTCAAAAGCCTGTCATCAGGGTTGATGGATGGCGCCCGGGGACTGTAGCAGCAAACCCGAACAATCGACTCCTTCCCTTCAGCTTTCATATTATTCAACATTCTCCTCCAGTTTACACTTTGCAGACGCCACGCTTTAATATCTTTGAGCAATGCAGCAGATCCACGACAGCATGCCTTTGCACAAAGTTGTCTGTCTTCTTATTTTACCCCTCTTGTTTGTTATGCCCTGCACTGGAGTGAGCTCTTTAAATATTAACCAGCAAGCATGTCAGGGGATGAGCTCATTCTGCTTTGTAGACTTGAGGAAAGCTGAGACCACTGCAGTAAAGTTGTTAGCGCCCCATCACCGGCTGTCTGGTCTGAACATGCTCTTAGTCTGGATCCACTCTTCTGTGCACGGGAGCCTAAGTCTCATGGCCGTCATGCCCACAGCTCCGTCTCAATGAGGCTGCTGTCAGGAGGCCATCAAGGGAAGTCACTGGAGATGTGAGAAGCCGCATCACTTTATTCCCCCCTCTCTGATTCAGTCCAGAGTTTCCCTCCTCTCAGCGTTGACTGGAGAGCAGTGATGTCTCCAGCTGATTGGCTCTGTGCCTGCAGTCTCTTGTACTTTTCTCCTCTCTACTGATGGACTGCTACATCAGAGTGAAAGGATGGGGTGGCAGAGGGTGGAGGGAACTGTGAGACTGAAATACAGAAGCTGCAAAAGCACCAGAGCAAATGCAAGTAATGAGGGGTGGGAGGTCTGTAGCTGAAACGGTAGCTCGCGCTGACAAAGAGCAGCCACCTGCAGTGTTTCACAGAGGGAGAGAGGGAGGGAGGAGTGGAGAAGCGCATGCAATGAGAGGAGAGAGAGTGAGAGAGTAAGGGAGGAGAGAGGAATTGCAGGCAGCAGAATTGTGAACAGCCAGGACAATAGAAGGACGCCACCTCGGCATCTGGAGGATTAGGTGGTCCGCTCCTCAGCCTGAGTGGACTACAGTGGCTGGAAGCATCTCACAGACTGAGGAGAGACACTTTCAGCACTGTTGTCTGCAGAGGAGTTCATCCTGGGGCCCAGCTATTACTAAAGTGTTCTTTGAAGTAGCTGATTGGATCCTTGACTGGATTTTTTTCCCCTTGACTTATTTCCAAGCTTCTGGAGTGACAAAAATGGGATTTATGACATGGGAATCTCCTCTGAAACAGGATTGGTTTTATACCAGGTTGACTGGATGAGGAGAGCATTGAGCTTTAAAATGTGCATCGTACACATAATGTTCAGGTTATGATATCTGTTTTTTTATTATAAGTTGTCAGCTTTATTTACGTGTTGTCCTGCTAAAGGTAAAACAAATGTAATCGATATGTAAATCTTTCCGATGATTTACTCTGATAACTTTTACCTGTGGTGGAGATGCAGTTATCAAATTACAAGTTAAAGGTAACTACACCAAATTTGAGAGTGTAATAACAGATTCCACCATAGAAAATAAGTGTTTTTTTACTTTGAAAGTGAGATCAAACGTAGCAGTATGTTCACGCGAGCAGAGGCAGTCATCTGTCCTTGTACAGGTTAGTCTCCTCTCGGCTCGGGCTGCTGACAGCCGTCAGTGCAGCTTTTTTCTTCAATCAATCTCAGCTCATGACAGTCATGTCGCAGGTTTCTGTCTGGCCCGCCACTTTCAGCAAGAATACTGTCATGTTCTTAGTTAGATTCCTTTCTGGACTGTGCGTGGTGGATTATATCCCGAGTGGGTTGGGTCTGTGAAGAGATGAGCCTGTTTGTTAATTAACTGTCTCCTGCCTCTGGGCTACATGTTTCCAAAGAAGTTTCCTCTTGCCTGAAACATATTACCAAAAAATCCCCCACTGTCATGCTCTGCTGCTCTTCTCTGTGACCCCTCTGAGTTTGTCTTCGTTACAAAACAAGAGCTTAATTAAATCAGCTGCAAGTGCTACCTCGAGACAAATGAGACATTTTGACTTTTCTCCAAGTCAGATATGAACTGTTTTGTTACTTTTTGCAATAGATAAGTTAGCATTATTGATTGTAAATGTGCTTTTGGCATATTCCTGGCTGACTATCAGAGCTAGGAGTGTTGTGGATATTAGCTGGTAATCCACCAGCTTGTATCTTTTATCATCCCCTTCACCCCTGAGATCAGGGGTACTTGAATCCATCTTGGTTGACTGTGGTTCGGCCCCCGCTGCCCTGCGGGAGCTGACGCCCTGCCCACAGAGGACACTGTCTCCCTCGCCTTCCTGTTGCTGGTGCGCTCGGCTCTGCTGGCCGAGAATGATGTGGCAATGCCACGTCTCATCCTCAGAGTGCCGCTGCTACCGGCTGAAAGGTTTCTCCCTCCTGAAGCGCTTTCCCCTGTCAGCAGGTGCTGCGGGCCGGCTGCTGGACCAGCCTGTGGGAGACTGGCTGGAGCACGTGGGGCTGCCACAGTACGAGAGCAAACTACTCCTGAATGGTTTCGACGACCTGCACTACATGGTGAGTTCCTCACTTCCTTGTCCAAATTGACCTTAATTGACCTCAATGCTCTTGACAGACTCATGTCTTTCCTCACTTTTCTGATCTTTTTTTCTCTTGTCTTTCACTGCATACTCCTACTTTAGTTTGTGTCTTTGTGCATTAATTCAATTGATGCCGACCTCCATTAGCAGTGAGATGATCCCATTAGCTTCATCTGAAGTTCAATTAGCTGAAATCCTGTAATGACCCCACTCATTTTATCGTGCGATTTTATTATTAGGACGTATTTATTCTGGGTGGATTCAACTCAGAATTTAATATCACACATTACGTCACATGCTTTATGAAATTCACACTACATTACTTGATTTAATTACAGAACCTTTCCTCTTGTACTTGTGACAGGCTCTTTGGCAGAGCATTCATTGGTGTTTGATAGATACACCATTCAACTAGACGATGTGCCGTTGGATCTGTGCTGTCATATTTTGTTTACAGCAACGTTGATATCCTTGCACGTAGGTGCATGTTAAATCAGGTTTATGCTGCGCTCTCGGGCTCCCAGACAGTCTGTCTCCAGCTCAGGAGGCCGCTGTCGTGGCCTCTCACTTACAGTCAGTGGGCCGGCTGCCTGAGAAGGAGCTGATGCCCGGCCAGAACTGGGGAAGGAGCGTCTCGGTGAGCAATGAGATGCTGCTGCCAAGCTGACAAGTTTATAGAGCCCACAGTGTGCGACGCCACTATGAGTTGGCTCTGTTGCTTTTGTCAGTAATGAGGACTGATGGAGGAGAGAATGAGGGCCCCAGCTGGTAGGCTGAGCCAGTGGGCATGTTGGAAATGAGACAGCCATCTTATGTGTCAAGATGAAAACTCTTTCCTCCTTCATCAGACCTATCATACACTTTCTGTTTAGCAAATAAGGAGCCACGTGTTCTCTGTTTTCATCCCACCCAAACGCCACACTGGATCTGATCACGTTTGGTGAGAAAAATGTGAATGTACCTGCAGGCAGACAACAACCCATTCACACATGTCCTCACATGTACAATAGTATGAAGGAAGTTTTTATTATTGTCTGATGCAACTTACCCAACTATGTCCACCCCACATGGGCTTACAAAACACTATAAATTCCAGATCCGGATTGCTACACATACATTTTCAAACCATACCAAAAAACTTAAAAAGCAAAGGAAAAACAACTTTAACAACTTCCTTCATTGACAAACAAAAAATTCTTATGCAATACTGGAGATATGAGAGTAAATACTGATTAAATAGTCCATTTTGCCTCATTTTCCAGGCTTTTGAAATAAAGTTAATGAACTTAAAAACGTCATCCATTCCAATTATTGAACATTCATAAAACAGGTTATTTCCAGGAGCCATTTCATGGAAGATTAACTCTTTCAAATCCTCATAGTAAACACAAAAGAAACAATGTTTGAAAGATAGAAAAGAAAAGATAGTATATGAGCCACTGTAGCTCTTCTCTCTCTCGTTATAGACCTAAAGGTATAAATCCTGTAGAATATTCTATATAGTATTCAACTCAGTACTGAAGACCTGCATACAGTATGTGAAGGGCAGGTGTAATTAGGACAGGACATGCTGAATTCACTTCCCTATGCACAGTAGATTTATCTTCCTTTTATGCTCTTGTGTTGCTTTGCAAACTTGTGTGTTCAAGTGTTTTTCACAGCAAATTAACATTTAATTTAATCAGTCATCTGTGTCGCTGGCAGTGTCATTTTGATTGACAGTGTGAAACATAGCCGCATTTGTGACCTCAGCACTCTGCACATTACTGATTGGGGTCAAATAGTGTTACGTTTGAAAAATCAAAAAGTAGTTATTTTCTTTTATCTGCTATCCAGCAGCAGGTTGTAGCTTCAAAGGTTTTCATGATCCGACTGATTTTTTTTTTTTTTTTTTTCTGTCTGCCAGGAAAAGATCAAAGATCAAATGTTTTGCCTGTGGTGAAACGAGGGCTGCAACTAATTTTCATTATTGATTTATCTGCCGATTATTTTCATGATTAATTGATTAGTCTGTGAAATGTCAAAAAATTGTGACCAATGCTCATCATTATTTCCCAGAGCCCAAAGTGACGTCTTCAAATTGCTTCTTTTGTCCAACAAACAGTCAAACAAAACATAAATTAAAAAGAAAAGCAATGAAAAAAGTAAACTAGTTTGCTAACAAATGCTGCAAAACGTCATGTAAACTCATATGAGCCACCTGATTCCAATAGTGATGAAGTTACTTATACTTGTCCTTTTCATTTTGTTTCCACTGCTTTGTCCTCACCTGTATATCAGAGTTGAAAGTGTCGCAGGGGACAACACTGCTCTCCATGTTATGTCTTGCCAAATAAGGGTCAGTTTGTTTTTTTTAGGGTGTGTAAATTAGGGCGTCTTGGTCTGCAGAGAGCAGACTTTGTCTTACTAAGCCTCAGTGGTGTTCAGGGACCAAAATATTGATCCATCTTGTCTAATTTTATCATCTGTTTATTAATGTTGACAACAACAATATTTTACTTTTGTAGATAGCGTTAAACTTTGAATTCAAAAATAAATGTGATTGTTTCGTGCTCTTGTATAGTACAGACTTATCCTATAGCTGTAGGAACCAGCTGTATCTTATTTCAGTGTACAATGATACCTGCCTGAATAATCTTTAATCGACTTTACATAACCTGAGAGTGGAGTTTTCCTCCATTTATCCGCCTCTCTCCCTCTCACCCGATGTCACCAACACCCATGTTTAATTCTGTGTTGAAGCCTCTGAAGTTACTCTCTAGGTTTAATCTTCCTACTGTCTTTTTTTAGCCTTTCTCACTCTCCTTCTTCAGCCCTGAGTCCTCTTTTTTTCAAAGCCGAGAGCTGGCAATTTTTCTATCTTTAAACACGGCTTACAGACCACCTGGCTTCCTGAAATCGCTAGAGGATTTGGAAAAAAAGCTGTAACCTTTTAAACAGCCTGTCCTTCCCTCTGTAAATGTTGACCTTTCTTAAGAGTCACAATTTTGGTCTCAGTTGGAAATGAGAATAACCCTCTGAGTCACCTTGTCTTTGCTAAACTTTTCTGATTGTGTTTAATGTGCTCTTGGATGGAACAGGAACAGGCCGTGTCATTGTTGGCAGACAGATATTTTATCTAATTTTATTAGGGGAGGCATCAGCTTTGAGACACAGACTTTTGGAGCCCCAAAGTGTCCAATATTAAATAAAGAAAGAATTAAGAAATGCACGATTGCATTAGTATATTGTGTAAAATATATAAATGAACCAATTGACCAAATGATGACGATAACAAGTTTATTTCTACAGTTTTACGTTATTCAACCTTGATTCCAAAAAAGTTGTGTAAAACATAAATAAAAATTGAAAGCACTCATTGGCAAACAAACAGTGTTTACCACCAAAGGTTTTATGTGTTCCTGAGCCCATGTAGTAATCTATTTTATACAACCATGTGTTTGACAAAGTGGTGAACCTCGCTCCATCCTTGCTTGTGAACGACTGAGTCTTTCCAGGATGAACCATCATGATACTATCACCTGTTGCCAATGAACCTGTTTACCTGTGGAATGATCCAAACAGGTGTTTTTGGATCAGTCCACAACTTTCACAGTCTTCTGTTGCTCCTGTCCCAAGTTGATGAGGTCAAACATATTATATATAGTTTTTGTGCTGTTTCAATTGAGTATCTGTCAAAAAGGATTAGCAAATAATCATATTCTGCCCAAATCTTTTGAAATCAGTATATTCATAGAATTCATTATTTCATAATGTCTGTTTATTTAATATTGAGCACTTTAAGTCTCCATACAGATTGTCACTGGTAGATCTGTATTTGTTTGGACCAAATCCATTCTCATAATTACCAAACTGATCCGGTGTATCAGCTCTAAATAACACACAAACGCATCCTTCCACTGAGACATTACAGCTGTTCCCACCTTTGCTAGAGAAACTGCCATGACATCTTCTCTGTAGTTGAGCTGTTACAGTCAGGAAGTTAAATTCTTCAGCAGACAGAGAGAGTCATGTCTTTTTCATCGTCAAATGGAAAAAATGTAGCATCCGCTGTGCAGCACTGTACCAGTCTGTCTGAAATGATCTGAAGGCTTCTTTAATCTTCCCCTGGGTATGAAATGCATCGAAAAACAGTGGTTGAGAAACAGCATGTTAGCTGTAGCAGCAAGATCACTAATTAAACAGTGTTTACTCTGCCAGTCAGACTGCTGTGATCTCCATCTACCCTTCAGGCTCGCTCTAGAAGTGGATCAATAGCAGCGGTGATTGTATTGTGTTCAAGCACCGAAGAAGAGACAAGCCTCTTCTGAAACCAATTAGATGCTTTTTATCGACTCATGGTGCAAATGTTCTCCATGAAACAAGCTCTACGCAGCCATGCAGTCCTCCAGTCCTGGTACTGATACGTGACGCTTGTTGGAATGAAACCTCCTCCTTTCCTCTCGGCTTCTGCTTCGGGGCTTCTGGTGGCTGTATCGTGAGCTGTCACAGGGTCGGCCAACACAGCTCCAACTTCGTTTGTATTCGAGGCACCGAGGCACTTCTGCAGGGACGTCTCTTTGTTTGAAGCTAGCGCTCATGGAGCCAGCTAGAGAAGAACGAATTCACTTTTAAGTTTCAAGTCAGCGGAGGTGACTCAGGCTAGAAGGAATAACTTGCTAAAAAAAAAAAAAAAAAAAAAAAAGAGATTGATTTTAATCTAAAAGATGCACGAAGCTGAAGGAGAAACATCCGAACACACAACATCAATACAACTGTCCTCATTGTTATTTTCTGGCATTAGAAAAAAGCAAAGTAGCCTGGGGACAAATTGGAAATTCAGTAATGGCTTCATGCATTACAAGCCCAAGGATTGGAAATGGATTAATTGATTTTTCTGTTGGGGTAATAGTGGTGATGTATTGTCCATTTACCCATTTGAAAATCATTTGTGCAGGAATTAGATGGAACAGATGGCTCATTTTAAAACATTCTGTCACAGTTTCCTAATAGCATTTTTTTCACAGGCCCGTGTCTTCTTCTGACAGCCTGTTTAGGAGGACTAACTGTGATTTTCAGTGCTGTTGGTGAGCCGTCCTTTAGACGGTCGGGATGAGTGATCCGTGCCCTCGAGCCACTGGCCTGAATTCAGAGTGCTTTAAAACCAGAGGGACCGCCGTGGCTGTTCTCCGGATAGGCGGAGGAGAGAGCAGCTTTTTAATGAGAGGACAGGAGGAAGCAGAGATGGATGGGCCACACAAGCACAGACACAAATCCGCCAAGCTTACACCAAGATGTATTCTCTTCATCCTTATTGTGCTGATATAAGCGTTCTCTCAACAAATGTAGCCTCAGTTTTAGACCTGAGAAAGTCAGATTTTTCCCCCCACCACGTCTGTCAAGTCACACTGTGTTTTCAAAGTCTTTGTGTGGGGATAAATGGCTTATCAAGATAAAGCTGAGGTGAATGTAATATTTATGGTGCAGGAGACTGGAGCTTCATCAACTCTGCTACTTTCAAAGACTAGATGATCTCTTTCAAGCATCTTTCACCTTATCAGGGTTCACATAAAAGTTATGGTATTCAGTCGGGTTTGGTTCAGGGCAAGGAAAATGTGGGCTGCAACTAACAATCATTTTCATTCTCAATGGATGTGAAGGTTTGTTTTACTCAATTGTTTAATGAAGTGTTCATTCTAACTTTCCAGACCTCAAGGTGACATCTTCATATGATTTGTATTGTCTGACAGCCAACAGTCCAAAACCAAAGGATGTTCAGTTTACTACATCTGAAGCTGAGAAGCAGACAATGTTTTGTAATTTTTGCTTGACGAAATGACTGAAGCAATTAAGCGGTTATCAAAATAGTTGCAGATTAATTTTCTGTTGATCAAGTAATGGAATAATCAACTCTTTTTTCTGCTCTAATGTGGATTGAAACAAATTCCACAAATTCACGTAAATCAGTGCAAGGCCTGCAACTGAAGGTTTTGTTATTTTTTTTTGATTAAATTGTGTGGTCTATAAAATGTCACAATTCTGAAAAAAGACCCACCATAGTTTCCCTGAGCCCAAACTGATGTCTAAAAACCGCTTGTTTTGTCTGACCAACAGTCCAAAACCCAAAGACATTTAATATATAAAGACACACAACAGGGTTTTGTTTAATTTAAAATGTTTAGCTTTTTTTTTTCTTGACGAATAACTTGAACGGTTAATCAATTATTAAAATTGTTGGTGACTGATTGTTTGCAAATCGACTCATTGATTAACGAACAAACTAATCATTTGAGCACTGATGCCAGTCTCTGCCAAACCCACATGGCCCAAGAGGTCTGTTTCATAACCAACGTTTTGACAGGCCGCAATATCTGCCGTGAAAAATGGACTGAATTGGTTGTGTGTGCTCACCTCAGGGGAGGATATCATAAACCGCCTCCTAAAATTCTATAAAGTCCAATAAATGGAAAACTTTGGGTGCAGCAAGACATAAAGCAGGCCCTCAGGATATGCAAAGTACACAGGAACCACATAAGAAACGAAATAGCTGCATTAAAACACGTCTACTTAACAGTACAAGAGTGCAGAGAGAAAGAGCAAAGACTGTAGATTCAGTCTGTTAGAGCTATACTTCCCCTCACAGAGCCATTTATCAGTTAATCTCCAGTGGGACAGTAATGCAATGATCCATGCACTGTGGAAGCACTATTATCCATCCAGCTCTCCAAATAGTTTCAATCCTCAGCCGGGGAGGCAGCCGTCAGAGTGTTGCTGCTCAGAGATAATGAGCTTTAAGTTGTCAGTTTATTGCGAGGTATTAAGAAAGCAAAAGAGTTGCGTCACGATGTCTTGTGCTCGAACGAGGGCCGTGTTTCAGCGTCGTTACGACCGACATAACCTCCTTAGAGAGTTCAAGCACTCGTTTGCTCTTAACTTTTCTTTAGTTCTTCCTTTCTGACTGTAACTGTTCTGTTTTTCTGTCCGTCTTTATGTTTGTCTGTCTCTCCTTTTTTCTATCTGCCTTTCTGACTTCCATCTGTCTCTGTCTCTCTTACTTACTGTCTTATTTTTGTTCTTTCTCTCTTTCTGTCTGTCTGTCTTTATTTCTTACTACCCATGTGTTTGTGTGTGTCTGCCTGTCTGTCTTTCTGTCCTTTCTGCCTGTCTGAGTGTCCTTTTTCTGTCAGTCATTTTGTCTTTCTTAAAATTCCCACAGACCAGCTGCTGCAGACTGCTCATATTACAAACTCATGCACTCTGACTCTTGTGTCATTGTAAAACTGTACGTTCATGACCCACTCAGCAAAATTGTGATCAACATTGTGATTCTACAAGCAGCATTACGCAGATTACCCTGCAGTTTTTACTCTCAGTGACAGGCCCACTCCTCCCCTCTGCTCCTTGTTTGCATCTACAGCGTCTGCATGAAAAACGGGCTGTCAGGTTTGACCTACAGACAGCTTCTGTCCTGTTACTGCTCTGGGTGTGTGTGTGTGTGCGTTTGTGTGTGTGCTTGTACATCTATCTTTGTGAGAACCATTTTAAGTTTTAGACCTAATTACCACCTAGGGTGAGACGATTTTTGGACATTGAGTATGACATTTAAGCCAGTCCTCACTGAGGGTTAGGTTGTAATTAGGCTTAGTTTAGTTAGAGTCAGGCATTTAGTTATGATGGTTAAGGTTAGGGTCAGAGACTGGGAAATGCATTATATCAGTGATCGTCCACGAGTGTTAAAGTACAAATGTTAAGGTTGGGTTAGATTAGGTTTAAGTCAGGGTTAAGGTTAGGGTTGGGCAGTTAGTTGTTATGGTTAGTGTAAGTCTCCAGGAAATGAATGTAAGTCAATGTAATGTCCTCTGAAATGATGGGTGTGTGTGGGTGTGTGTACGTGTACACAGAGGTGGGCACCATAGGATTAACTTGAGGTTCACATTGAAGAGTCAGCCACATGTGCCCTGAGCCGTCACAATTTGTTCCTGAGGCAGCAACATCGTGATACTTCATGATACATGAGATTTAGTTGCTGACCCAGTCTTTAGAAGTTACACCGCTAGCATTTATGGCTCACTGTTCTACAGTCAATAACATGCACTTGGAGCTCTTACGGACTTCTTCCTGGTCATCTGTGTAGCAGTGCTTTGTCATAACTCATTTATTTAGACAGTCAGACAGTTAGGTCAGCTACCAGGACGCTGCTGACTTTTGAAATAGAGGCCTTCCTTTTACACGTCAGGGTGCTTTGATTTCCCCCGCCCTGCAGCCATCAGTTACAGTCAACTATCGATGCAGGAGTATTCTACCCCTCCATCTCATATCGCTGACCACTCTGCAGTTCTGACATTGATTTATCGCTCCTTTCTCCATTATCCGTTACCTGCCACACAGTCCCAAAGGTGGTGCTGTGTGTAACCAAAGATGGATTTGACCATCATTCACACACATCCCTGTCAGCCCCCTCCCCCACACACTTACATCTCATTTAAGAGGTTATCGACGTGGCCCCGTTTACTACAGTCAGGACGTTGGGTCCCAGGGAGGGAGTTTGAAGATCTCACTCAAGAGTAATTGACCCTTTTTCTGCAATGGCGGCATTACTTGTGATCAATACTCAACCTGCAGCACAGCCTCTGCTCCTGCAGGATTTGTCTGAGCTAGATGTAACCTTGGGACCAAATAGTCTGTGTATATTCATGACTTTTTACATTGTGTTGCAACATGCTTTGTGTGAAATTCATCACCTGAGGCTCATATCATTTAACAGAGTTTGTTTTTGTTCTATAGGGGAGCAATGTAATGGAGGACCAGGACTTGAGAGAGATTGGGATCACAGACCCAAGCCACAGAAAGAAGATCTTGCATGCAGCACGTTCATTACCCAAGGTGAGAAATCACTGATTACTACTTCAGTATTTATCTCAGCACCTGGTTCAGTGTCTTGCATTGCATGTGATGTTAGATCACAAGGTGCTAATCTCCCCTTAATGCCAAGGTAGTAGTGCAGTGGTGGAAAGTAACTAAGTACATTTACCCAAGAGCTGGACTTACAATTGTCCAGTTTCAGATATATATTAGTTCCAACAAAAAGCTATTTCCCCTCCAAACATTTCTGATGCTTTCATTTAAAGAACTGCTTCTGTTCTTTGAGGCCCAAAGAAATGAGATTATCCAATATTTCACAACAGAAAGATAAAAGTCCAAAATATGAATTTAAATTTGTCTAGCAGAACTTTGTTTTTTCAGCTTTTCCTCCCCCATTACTCATCTCACGACCGCTCAGTTTTATCTTGACACTCAGTTTTGATTTTTATCCCCTCTAGGCTAGAAACCCCTGAACTAGACCAACTGTGTATAAAGTAGATAAACTCGCTCCGCCTCAACCAGCTACAACAATACAATGCAACTAACACACTGTTGCATCAATATTAGGAATCTAATAATGTAAGAACAAATCAGCCACTGGGGCCATCTTTCTACTGAATAATTACAAAATCATTTTTACTTTTGACACTTTAAGCACATTTACGCTGATATTACTTCTGTGCTTAAGTAGGATTTTGAATGCAGGACTTGCATTCAACTAACTTGTAATGGAGTTTTTCACATTGTTGTATTGGTACTTAAAGTTCTGACTAATTCTTTCACCACTGCAGCAAATCTCACCTAGAGTCTTGTACCTCCTTCTAGTCGTAGGAATATACAGTACATGTTATTAGAGGTTGTTGTAGCAAAATGGTTGGGATTTGGTTAGAAAGGCATCATATATATAGGACAACCAGGTGTGTCCCAAAGCCCTCAGAGCATCAGTGAATGATTGAGTCCTCTCCTCCAGGTGAAAGCGCTGGGGTGTGACGGCAGCAGCTCCCTGTCCTCTTGGCTGGAGAATCTTGGCCTGCACGAGTACCTGCACAACTTCCTGGCCAGTGGCTACCGCTCTCTAGACTGTGTCAAAAACCTGTGGGAACTGGAGATTGTCAATGTGAGTCACAGTGACATACACGGACAACGAGGAGTATCAGAGGGTGAAATTAGTTTTACAGTGTGTTCAGGAAAATACAGGATAAGGGACAAGTTTGGCAGTTTACTCCAGCTTCAGTTTATAGAGGCAGGAAACTCCAACTTTGAAGGTGAATACACAGGACTATAATATAGTAATATATATATATTAGTGATCATATTGGGGATGTCAGTATGGCAAGGTTATTCAAAGGAAGCCAAGTGGTAATACATAGATGCTTTCATGAGAGTTGTTCTAAAATCTAGGGTCTCATTTAAGGTTAGAGACTTTAAGACGTAAGGGAAAGTTGTTATGACAAGTTAAGTAACAGTGACTGATTTTTTTTGGTCTGCCTCCAACTTTCCAGCTCCTCTGTTTTCTCGAGTGCTTCTCCACTTGTTCACCAGATAATTTTCTCTTTCCTCCAGGTGCTAAAGATCTCCCTACTTGGTCACAGGAAACGCATCATTGCTTCTTTAGCGGAGAGGCCCTACGAGGAGCCTCCAGTCAAGCCTCCTCGTTTGTCTCAGATCAGGGTGAGAACCTATGCACTCCTGCACTGTTTACGCTCAAGTTTACGCTCATCTGCATTCGTTCTTTTCGAATACTTTGAAATAACATGCATGCTAGGAAGGTTTACTTTCTGTTTCTGTTAAGTTTGAATTTATTTATTTTCAGTCCACAAATTCTGCAGATATTTGTAAATGATGAAGGACAATCACTGGACAACTAACCGTGTCCATCTCTCTCTCTCCAGTGCCAAGACCTGCCTGGATCCCAGACCTCGTCTCCCCTCAGTCAAATGGAATCCTACACGGGACGCTCGATGGACCCTCTGCTGCCAGTCGGAGAACTGGGGAGGAAAAAAGTGCCAGACACCGATTATGACGTTACCCAAAGATTTCGCAGTGAACGACACAGATCACATGTATGTTTGGGTTTATCTGTATCCCTCAATTCCAGATTGGTGTAGCTCTGCCAGTCTCATAATAATATTTTTTTTTTTTCCAGGAACGGTACGAAGAGCGGCATCGAGAGCCCCGTCTGACCCTGCGACCGCCTAGCCTGGCAGCGCCGTACGCCCCGGTCCAGAACTGGCATCATCAACCTGAGAAACTCATCTTTGAATCCTGCGCCTATGAAGCCAATGTACGTTCACGCCTCTCTGTCCTACATGATGCGGTTTTCATTGAACATATGCACCAACATCTCTCCTCTTCCATTGCAGTACCTTGGATCCATGCTTATTAAGGATCTACGGGGTACCGAGTCCACGCAGGACGCTTGTGCCAAAATGCGGGTATGGTAAAAGTTTTTTCTCTAACCTAAGGGGACAGGCACAGGACATAACACATATATAGTATGAGTGAACGCACTTTAATGTCTTTCCTGTCTGTGTCCTTTTATCCTCCAGAGGTCGACAGAACAAATGAGAAAAGTCCCGACCATCGTCCTCTCAATCACCTACAAGGGTGTGAAGTTCATTGATGCAGCCAATAAGGTGAGTCACAACATGCACACACTGCTTTCTACCCTACTTGTCTTTAGAGTCGCGTTATACATCAAATTGAACCCAGTGCAATAACGATATGTCGTCTTTTCGTAACATTTTGAGATCATCTGCATGAAAGTACTGCAGTCAAACATCACTTTTCTGTGATTGTAAATGTCATGCCTGCAAGTTTATGTCAGATTTGTTCATGTTTGCATTTCCTGAAGTCTACACATATTGACATTTATTTGACATTAATAAAAAAGACTCTGAAAGGTTGCCTTGGAAGCTCAGCCTGCTATTACTTTGTATGGCTGCACTTTGCTGCGATGGCTGTGAAACACGATTTATTCCTCAGTGTCTCCTCCTTGCTGGCTGTCTCTTGTCATATTTCTAAATCCTATTTTTTCATAATGCATCACTTATTTCATTGACATTCTGTATTGTGATAATACCATCAAACAGAAACTCTAAACGTTATTTACAGCCTGTGTCGTCCCATTAGTGATTCTTATGCTCTTTCTCTCGGTGTAGAACATCATCGCAGAGCATGAGATCCGTAACATCTCGTGTGCAGCCCAGGACCCAGAGGACTTGTGCACATTTGCCTACATCACCAAGGACCTGCAGACCAGCCACCACTACTGCCATGTGTTCAGCACAGTAGACGTGGTAAGTATACCCTCACTGTCCCGTCCCCTGTGTCCAACTGGCAACACACAGGTTTATCTGTCTCAGGGTGAATTACGAAGTTGATTCTGATGGTTTGCTGCTGCTGCTGGTTTTTAAAATAAACAAGGTGAAAATACTACAACACAGATTCTATGGGATGCTGTGTAAAACATAAATTAAACAGAATGCGATAACTTGCTAATTCTTTTTGACACATACTCAATAGAAAACAGTACAAAGACAATATATTTAATGTTTGATCTCATCAACTTCATTGATCTTTGCAAAAGCATGTTTATTCTGAATTTGATGGCAGCAACATGATTCAAACAAATAAGGACAGGAGCAACAAAAGACTGTGAAAGTTATGGAATGATCCAAAAAAAAAAAACTGTCTGGAACATTCATCATTGGTACCAGGTGATAGTATCATGATTGGGTATGAAAGGTTCATTCTGGAAAGACTCAGTCGTTCACAAGCAAGGATGGAGAGAGGTTCACCACTTTGTCAAACACATGATTGTATAAAGAATATTACTACATGGGCTTGGGAACACTTTGTAAAACTGTCGTCGGTAAACACTGTTTGCAAATAATTGCATTCTCTTTTCATTTATATTTTACGCAGCGTCCCAACTTTTTTTGGAATCAAGGTTGTAGGTGTAGAATTTCTAGTATTAAAAACTTTCCTTAGTGGTAAATTTGAATTCCTTTTACTTAACACTGAGGAAATGTGACAGCCTGCACAGTCAACGCTGTTACCTCTATCTCCTCAAGGTGTCACGCTTCACTTGGAGCTGATTGCCTCCTCATAGACACAGTGCAAGTCTGACCATGATAACTCGCCCTCCATTACATACTCTGTCCCCCCTGAGATCTGATGATTATCCTGCTAATCTGCCTCATAATGAAACCAGGGTCATTCTAGACTAATGTCAGCCTAACACTGCTCAGTTTCCTTTAGGTTTCTCTGAGCTCTGTCCTTTGGGACTGAAACAAGGGAATGCCCCTCAGCAGAAAGTGCTCAAGCAGTTTGATGATAACCATCACGGACCACAGCAGTCATGAGACGTGATCAGTTATTTTAAACTGGATTGTCTGTACTGCTGCTGTCAGCCTCCACCAGATTCCATCCTCACCGCACAAAGAGGGAACACAGAGCTGGTCCTGTCAGGCAAGAGGCACATCAGGACATAAAGTAAACAGACAACATGTTTGTCTCAGGGCAGATTCTTTATCGAACGATGTGCAGAAGATTTCAGAGCTCTGTGTTCTGTTCCCACCATATGATTGCTTTTTCAGCTTCCCCAGGCATGTTGTGTGAAGCTTGAATCCTCTGTCTTTAGTCGGTGGTGCTTGTTCATATTTGGAAGCTGTCAGGGTATAACAATAGAGTGCAGCAGCAGCTTTAATACTAAGCTACAGTGGATGTATCCAGTTCAGGTACTGAGGGAAGCTGCTTGCTGCTGCAAAACACTCCCGAGATTACTGTCATTTCTCCTTGTTATGCAATTTTGTTTTGAAGAAGTTTTAGAGAGAAGAAACTTCATTGTGATGTCTTTTGCTGTCTCACTGCAAACTGAGTATAGTGTTGTTCTGTGGGCTGGAAGACTCCATGTCCAGAATACTTAAAAAGGCCTGGTCTGCCTCTGTCTCCCTTTCTGTATAGAACCTGACCTATGAGATTATACTGACGCTTGGCCAGGCATTCGAGGTAGCCTATCAGCTGGCTCTGCAGGCCCAGAGGACCAAACAGCACCAGAACCTCCCAGTGGGACCCGGTTCAGATGTGATTGAGACCAAGTCCAGCCGACCTGTGCCCAAACCACGAGGCAGTGTACGAAAGTCAGCGGTGAGTTGGACATACCATATTGTAGCACAAGACACCATATTGGCAAGATGCACAAGGACTAGTATAATCTGAAAACAACAGGAAGATAGTTATTTTAGTCTGGCGCACTGATTTGATCCACTTATCAACATGGTCAGCAGTTGGAGCAGCAGCGGTGGATGTGACACTCAGCTCATGGAGGCAATTAAGGTACTTTGAAACCCTTAGTGCCTGATTGCCACAACTTGCATCAACATTCGGTCTCCTTCTTAACTGAGTCCATAACTGAGTCAAATCTGAAGGGATTTGCATTGAGGGATTTACAATTCCTGTGGACATCGTTATCTCTGATGTCCATTGTGAATAAGCATCCATAAATCAGGTTAGAAATCATGGAAAAAAAGACTCACATTTTTCAGTTTTCTTCTGTATCATAGTTATCCAGTGATACTTTTCAGTATGTCCATGAGCACATTGCAAAGAGGAACTGCTAATAGCCAGCTCTGCATATTTTAATGGCGCCAATTTACCAAAATGCAAACAAAAAACAGGGCTCAGGTTGTTGCCCACGGACAGACACTGATGAAGGCCACATGTCGAAACACATTGGTAATAAAGTTAATAAGGTTGTTCTATATTTTCACTTCTTTATTTTACTTTCTCCACGTACATTAGTAGTGGGTGGAGTTGTGCCAGAAACCTGTACTCCTTCTAAAATTGAAGCATGTCACACATTACTAATTCACTCTGGCATGTAATAATTCTGTTTTTAGGGAAACATACTTCTAGCCTCTTTTCGACTCAAACCATCAAAGCACATTAGACAGGTCTGAGAACATTTGTATCAGTCCCCAGCTTTTCACATCATTATGATTACACTGTGCTGATGTTTGTCTGGCCATTAGCATTAAACCATTAAGAAGTGAGCCTGTGCTGAATATAAATGAGGTAACTTCACCTCAGGGACCAGTCACACATCTCCGACTGCAGCTTAATGAACTGAACACACTCATAAGAATGTGATGTTTACTGTCACTCCTTCTGCCAGCGTGTCCTTCACCTTTTGTATTTTTATAGAAACATTTTCAAACTTTGTTTAATCAAATGCACTTTGCTCACAGTCCCACACCAGTAAGCTGCCCAGTATGCCCAGTCTGATCTCTGTTGTCTATAACAGATCAGACTCCTGTCTCATGCTGCTCAAATCTGTGTCAATTTCTTCCTCTTTTATTCTCTCTCAACCCCTCCTCCTCCTCCTCTTCCTCTCTTCTTCTTCGTCTTCTTCCATTTCTTCTCCTCCTCTCTCCTCCTGGCGATGTTTATCTCTCCCAGGACTCTCCTCCTCTCGACAGTCGTCGCTGTTACTGTTACACCTGCACCACCCACCGTCCCCTCTTCCTACCGCTGCACTCTGCCAGCCCTGCTGCCCAGGTGCTGCCGTCACAACCTCGTCTCATCCCATCCCATTCCTATCCTCTCACTCTCTTTTCTTCTGCCTTGCAAATTTTTGTTTTTTTTCTCCCCATTCAATAATCCTCCATTTGTGTCTTTAACCCATTTTCTTTGTGAATTTATATCGCTGTTTTGTTGTATCTTTTACTGTGCTTTGTTTTAAAAATATATTTGAACTCCTCTTTCCTTTACTGGGCCACATGAGGATTGATAAATGCTTTAAATATTACTTTTGGCTCAGGCGCCCCCTAGTGACAGTTTGTTAGTAACACAAGCAATGTTTACATTGACAGAGAAGACCATTCAGTGACAGCACTTTTATGACCTTTAGGACAAAGTTGAGCTTGAAAGTTTATTCTTGACATTGAAAATGGCAATTGGCGGATGTTATTTTATGATAGGTTAGCACTGTGGTGACATTATTTTGCAAACTGCTCTTTTCAATGTTAAATGAAACTTGTGATGATGATGACTGTCAATTATACAGTTCATATTTATGAAGGGCAATATTTTTTAAATGTGATTTTTAAGACTTCAAAAGACAGAGACAACAGTGAAATCTCCAGTGATAATAGTGATAGAAAATGTACACTGTTATCTGCTTGTTGTGTTATAAACTGTTTCTTAAATGTCTGTATACTCATTTATAATGCTAAATAGGAGGGATTTTCAAAACACTCCATACTAAGAACAAGTACTCTGTTACAATAATAAAAGAAATAGTATACAAAGTTATACTACTTCTATATTTATTTGTGAATTTCCCCACTGTGGGACGAATAAAGGTTTATCTTATCTTATCTTATCTTAATATTTGTTATGTTTCTTTGCTGCGGTAGTGATCTTACTCTTCACCACAGACTTGAACTCACAAAGGTTTATGGGTCAATTTTTGGAGAAATTCAACACAAGTCATTGGGGCCTGTTGAAAATCCTCTTTTGATTAATAGCAACAGGGATATTATGTATTATTACAAAGTGTAAAAGACTATAGAATAAGGCCAATAGATGGGGGTGATCTGCATGTAAACACAGTTGGCTGGAGATTTTGAGGCTCTCCCTCTGTGATTCAGTCCAACTGTTACTGACGCAACCTGTATTTTAAATGAGTTCATTACGTGATGTCCACTGCTGCTAAGAGGCAGAGAGTTTGACTCTCTCTGTTTGTGTTTACAGGGGGACATTGTGGAACAGGAGGGGGATTCTCAGTCCCAGGGCAGCGCCACGTGGCTCATGGACCCCAAGGAATCCAAGCGCACAATCAGCACTAAGTACGAGACCACCATATTCTGAGTGGACCCCTCATCCTCCTCTGGGCCTGGTCTCACCCCTCTTCCTTCCCCTCCTTCTGTGTGCCTTTCACTGTGACTCTTGCCTCTCTGAGCTGGACCCCTGCTCTCCCCCAATGGCCCCTTCAGCCATCACTTGTGTCCTCTTCTGAAACCAACACAACCTGCGACCGCTAACCGATTGCTTTGCTCCTCCCTTATGCACCACTGCTACACTTTGTATTGATTATTAGTGCAACCCTCCCACTTAATCAACCCTCTTGTAGCTGGTATCACTCACTTTGCCAGCCTGCCACTCACCCTCACTGTTATTTTCCTCTCTGTTTACCTTGTATGCTTCCTGAACTCTCTGTACAATGCTTCCCTTTTTCCCCCCATCAACATCCCACTATTGACTCTCGGTTGATAAGCTCTTTTTTTTTTCTTGGTGCTTTTCCTGCCCTATTAGGCGACGGCCGCTCTGAGGCTTTTCACTCTGACCTTTCAACTCCTGACTTCTCCGAGTGCTGAGAAAATGTGACTAATCGCAGCCAAGAGTGACCCACTGCACACATCCTGTACCTGGATGGACATGTTTCCTGAGGAAACTGAGAAACTGCTTCTGTAAATCTGTGCTGAACCTTAGCAGCCTGTTTCTGTTCAGTGGGACTCAGAGAGGTCATGCCGGATTAACTAAGGGGGATATTTCTCACTGTCAGCGGTCTGCTCGAAGCCAAAGGAGGCAAAGATCTTAGCACTGTGATAAGGTTCTTTTGGAGCTAATGAAGTAAGCATTTTGGGGGATTTTCTAGGGGGAAAAGGGGAACAGGATAGGGCAAAGAGGCTGATATGGACCCGCATATTAGTTGCTCCAGAAAATAGACAGTCCAAACCTTCTTAAGACTGGCATGCCCTCCTCTGTGTGTCAATCAGAACGCCAGGATTTAAACCTGATGCTTCCTCTGGAGTAAACAAACTATAACTAAGCACTTTTACCAAATCCCCAAGTGTGTAAGAATAAGTGCATCTTCCTCTGTCCTGTCTTCTTTTTCTTCTGCTTTTCACAACAAATGCCTTCTGTGTTCATCCTGTCTGCATTGCCTTTTTGTTTTGCCAATCACACCGGGTTAATATTTCACAGCTATTTGTGAAAAGAGTTAATCATTGTAAGGGGTGGGGGAGAGAAATCCGTCACCATCACGCTGTTATTTTTACTTTATTTTAACCTCACTGCTTTGTGTGCGTGTGTCTGTGTGTCCCTTCCCTATAGCTGAACACTGTGGCCACTCCCAGCCTGTAAGAAAGGACAGGAATGAGCCCTGTTGCATGGTGGGCAGGATGTTTTGTTGGAAAAGTGACCCACTTCCCACGCACCAAGATCACAGCACCGGTTGGATCATGCTCACCACAGTAACACTCGGGCCTGGAGACATAAAGCTTTGAACACTCCATTGGTTTATCTGACCTCACCAGCTTCTTCAGAAACATTTAGCTTCCTGCTCAGAAAGTGTCCCAGTCAGATGTGTTTGTTATGCTTTTTGCGTTTTCTGAGAAACAAATGGTTGCCTCCTAACACCCATCAGGCCTCCCTTATAAAGAGTCAGTGTTTACTCTTTCAGGAAATGTACCTGCACTGTTTCAATGCAGAACTTGTAGTTAAAGGGGAAGTGGCTCAGATAAGGAACTTTTTTTTTTGTTATGACACAAAGGTACATCAGACAGAGACCTCACACTGTAGGTACACACTCCTTCCTGGATTATTCGTCCTGTATCCACACATTGTAGCGTCTCATCGTGACCATCAGCTCCTCATCCACAACATACTGTACATGTATAACTGTGATAAACAATGTAATCTTGCACGGGAGGAACTCTCTAACCAAACTCAAAGGGCAGAGGAACTGACACTATAAAGACTGTTTTATAATAATAATAATATAACAGGGGGTGGCTTTTATTTGATCTGAAAGTTTTCTCTTTTTTTGTATGTTTTAATTGTTTTATAGGACAATTAACGTGTCCTAATGCTGGAACTGGATCAGATGTGGTTCACTGCAGTTCTCTCGCTCCTTTTCTGCTCCTTTGTTCAGTTAATCTAGGCAAGATTATTCACCAAACCTGCCATGCAGGCTGGTCTGTGTTTAGATTTTAGCTGCAGAACAGAACAATAGAGCACAGCATGTTTCCCCTAGCTAACTCCCAGAATGGTGACTGTTAATGGTACTTTTTGGTCAGCCAATGTGTATATGGGTACATAGTCAGGTGGTTTTGATTTAACTGTTGTATATGTGGTACATTGTCAGGCCAGTACGATAACTCTATGGTACACTGTCTTCAGCTCACTGGTGTCGGCACCTTCAGCCATCAGCCTGGTCCCGTTCTGCTTTTGCACATTGCTGAGGATCAGGAGAGATTTTTCGGGACTAATCTGATGACAACAATGATGAGAATGATATTGTACATGAATCTAGCGGTCTGTATTTTGATACTTGAATGATTTTTGCTTTTATAGATATCTATATATATATATATATGTATATGTATGTATGTACGTATGTAATTTTTGACGTTTGTCAAAAGAGAGAAAAGGACTATGTCTTATAAAGTTAAACATATCGTGAATAAATACCCTGTGATTAAAAAAAAAAAAAAAAAAGGCTGAGAAACAATGACTCAGAAGAGGGACCTCACTTCAGAAAAAAAGATTGTAAATAATCTTGGGCTTCCAGTCTTTTTTATGATTATTTTTCATAATTGTACAACTAATAAATGGCGCAATTAGACACGTTGTCTCTGTTGACTCTTTATTTGTCCATTCACTGATCTGTATTAATGTTACTGTGGAACATTTTGCACTCTTTTTCCCAACTTTGGCAGAATTGTCTTTCAGATATTTGACAACCCTTCGTTCTACTGGAGGTATAGTCTGACTCACAGGAAGTAGGCTGTTGGTATAAACCTGCTATTACTTCAGTTGGCATTCTCTTCCTCTTCCCCTATCGGCATGTTGCCGTTCAAAGTCCCCATTGTGATGTGAAACAGCAGCAACCTCTGAGCTGAAAATGGCAAGTTTTGACGTAGATTTGCATTGTTCAGTAAGGAAGTCCTGCTTGGCTCTTTTGCCTTGATTTATCCAATTTAATACTATTGCTTGCACAAATTCCCCCCAAGACTATTTTGCACTATTTTGTAAGGGCACCGTCACTGCATCCTGAGCATTATCCAAGATGACTGTGATTGGTTTAAAGAAATACAAGCAAGCCAGATTGTTTTACTCCTGTACCAGAATGATAATTCTCAGGTATTACAGGTGAGGCGACATCGTGTGTATTGATGCCTTTAGAGTGTCTTGATTTATTAAGTGCAAACAAGGTCACTGGATGTACCGGGATGAAATGTTTGGTGTCCACCCTCCTCATGAGTCTCATAAACCTTTCTCTGCTGAAGGATGGACAGCAACAGCTCAGAGCCAGTGAGGGTGAAACATAGAAGAGGAGATAAAAGGACACAAGCTGACAGTAAAATATCCTCAAAGCTTCTTCTGTACGTCTAAACAACAAGCAACTGTAGTAGGAACAGGCCACATTTAATTAAGACAAACATGTTTCTTTGCATTTAAAATCAATTTCCAGCATTACATGATTAACATGTCTTATAGTTACAGCTTTTCTCTGCCCACCTTTAAATAGACCTTTTAATACTGTTGTGACTTTACAAACTTTGCAAGTCCGAAACTTTATCTTGAAAAAAAAAAAGCTTAAAACCACTGTGTTGATGTTGTGTCCTTGTTTACTTTTATTAGATTAATTTTAAATTAATGTCAGTTTTTCAAATTGCCCCTGCTCCAGGTTGTGCATTGACATTATGTTTTTTTATCTTTGTCTGAAGGGAAGTGAGTCAACAGAAGAAAATTACAACAGTTATAATTGAAATGCCAACTGCTGTGAAATATGTCAACAATATCAACTCATTTAACATCATTCTGGGCTTTGTGAAGGTATAAATACATGGTAAAAATTCTTTTTATGTTTTTATAACCAGCTCCACCCAAAAGTTGGTATTTTCATATTTCCCTAATGTTGTTTCACTCTAGAGACCCTGACTTTAACTTCAGATTTATATTTTAGTCCTAATGTTTAATTCAGAAGAAAAAAATCAGATTGCAACACATAGTTAATAAAATAGTTCAGTAAATAATTATGTGTTATCTGATTCTTATTCATCTGATTTCTCATATTTTGTTCAGTTTTCTTGTAGTCATGCAATAATGGAGCTTATAGTCGTAAAAATGTCAATACTGTCTGTGAAACTCTTTTGGAAAACAGGAAGTTGATGTACTGCTGTTATACTTTAATGACTTTCCCATAAATCTGAAATAGCTTATTGCTTTAGGTTACACATTACACTGGAAGAGATAAAGTGAGATTGTTGAACAAAATGGGATTACTGTAAATGCTTTGCTGGCTGGATAGAATGTGTCCTATTGCCAAACATGTCATGTTTCCTTCAAGTACCTGCACTAAAGCTGCTTCACAAAGCTGCACAACTGTGTTCACATTCAAAAGCAAACGCTGTGTCTGTGTGTGTGTGTGCGTATACTTGTATGGTAGCACTTATTTTTCATGTAGTTGGTCATGTGCAGCTATGTCATATGAGGGGGTTTCTGTTTGATTGCGTTTTCTTTGCTGTCTGGTATGTGTAATGTATGTTGGGTTCATGTTTCAGTTCAGTTTCTTCATTTAACTCATGCTTATATTCCTCTGTTATGTTACCAATGTTTCTCGGGTTTATGCCAATAATTTCTCTTTCAATACAAAGCACGCTGAGTGACTCATAATGAAATGTGCTATGGAAACACAATTGTCACTGCCATATCTGTGATACAAATATGTGACTACTGGTATGCAAAAAATGCACTGTTTGTGATGTGACGTCGTGGCCAACATGAAACAGATCAGAACAGCAGATAAGATAATGACGATGATCTCTAGTGCAGATGGGAATGTGAATATACACATCTGCTCATTTTCATAGTCATCACAGATGTATGCCAATGTTCCTGGAAAACAGATGAGCTTGTTGCATGCAGATTGTGAGGCTGATATCTGCAGAAAGGCCTCCTTTGTTCTCGGGCTCCAATGTGCACAAACTGACACAGACTCCACACAGCGTCCAGCATGTAAATAATGAAAAGAGTCAAACAAGCCATGTGGCATTTTTTTATAGGACACCAGAGTATAAGCAGGATGAAGTTTAATTGTACAACTTTCTAATGAGAAAGGATTTATAAGTAGTAATTTTATGAACTGTTGAAGCGTAATGTTTTGTTCATAAGCCATTCATAAAAACATGACGAGGCTTTGAAAACCCCCTTGACTGGTCTGCATGCTTCTTATGTGGTGATCATGCAGTTATAAATGTTATCAATCAAGTGTAATCCATCCACACTGCATCTCTAAATGTTCAGTCCATTTTTTCACAAAATTCTTCTTATTAATGGCGTCTAACTAACCTTGAAAGCTTCAGTAAATGTCAGTAAATGATTTCTTCACCATAAATAAAGACATTTACTACTTTATTAAGGGTATCTTATCAGAAAGTGGTACCGATTTTATATATTGACACTGATTTTGAACTTAACTGACCTCATCATTTGCTCACAGCTGATATATTACAATAGACAGATCGGTGCAATGTCAGTCGGGAGATCCATTTCTTTGGTCCAGACTGAAACCTCTCATCAATCATTGGATGGACAGACATGAAATATTTTATGGAAATTCATGCTCCCCAAAGGATTCAATCATCAGATCAAAATTTAATTTTCTCCAGCGATTTGCTTTATGAGCAAATACCTGCAAAACTAATGACACTCCCATTAGTGTCCACTGCTAATGAGCAAATGTTATTATCATTGTGAGCATTTAGTACAGTGTCACAGAGGAGTTAACATGGATGTAGTCTTTTAGTATTGTTGAATAAATAAGTAAATGTTTTGAAAATGCAAACAAAGTAAAAGCCTCTCTTATTATTCCAAATCTTTACAGACATTATGTGTAGCTTATATTTATTTAATATGAAAAATGTGTATATATAAAAATAATTTGATCTCATCCGGGTTGCCTTCGTTTGGCAGCTGTTGTTCTATTGGCTCTTCCTCTTCCGCGGTCTCGACCAGCCACTCGCTGATTGGCCGCCCACACCAACCTGTCCAGAAGCTAATTGGCTGACACCTGGCTGCTGTCATTCCTCACCTGGTTCCGTCGGTGGCTTCACGTCCACACACATCTGAGCTGCAGGGCTCAGAGGACGCAGAGACACGCCGGCAGCATGGACTGAGACCTGAAAATACACCCAGCTTCAACCGAGACCTCACTCCTCTGACATCTGAGGTGAGTTGTCAGGAAATCAATCTGCTCTTTTCGTGGTTGCAGAGAAAGGGAAACAGGTTATGAGGAAAAAGTTCAAAAACTCATCAGTGCTTGAAAATATAATCAGCCTTGCTTGGACTGATGTGTGAGCATGAGAACAAACTAGTTTTGTGCTTTTATTTTGTTTCCTCCTGTTGGTTTTATGAGTGTGATGAGAATATTTGATATCATCCTGTGTCATTCATCATCAGTTTGTATTGACAAGAGGGAAGTTCAGCAAGACTCCTGCATGTGTTACAGAAATATTCCCACAATATGACCAACATAATTTTTCATGCTCCATATAAGCCAATGTATTCTTTTGATGACACATTAATCATAAGTGTTTAATCATTGGATATTTGGTGGTTGGGTTGAGTAAAACCTGAGTCAGTGAAAGTCTAAATATTTGCTCATAAATGTAAATAATAGTCATTTTAGTGGGACAAGGTGCCAAGCTAAACATTAATGGAATATTTCTGTTCACTCCAGCAGGTTGTGAGTTGCTCAACCTGGTGTTCACCATGAACTTTTGTTTGCTGTTAATCATTAAACTAGTTCTCTAGCTGCACATGCTTCACATTTTTGGACCCCCCTTTTTTTTTTTTTTTTTTTTTTTTTTTTACTAGGACACTATAATCCGTCATAGACTGTAAATGATGATTTCTCGGATTGTAAATCTGGCTCGTAAAACTGTGCAGCTGTTCTCACAGTAAACACATTAAAGACCTGGATGTGATCCTCCCCAATTTATAGTTTGAAGCAGTTTCATCTGCTGGGTCATAATTCAACGCCTAGTCCCATCAGACAGCTCGGCTGAATTTAAAGTGTTGTCTTAAAGACGTGGAAGCAAGCAAAGTGACATTCCTGTCACTATTAAATCCTGACTCAGCTCTGGGTGTAGTGAGCCTCCCCGCTGCTGCTCTTCAGGTTTGTTGCCTCGCTCAGGTTTGAGAGGTGTTGGCTGATCAAGCTCGGACATTTGGTTCTCGCTCTGGTGATCTAAAAGGTCTAAAGGGAGGGACAATAATTAGCAGCTCACAAAAGTGGGTGTTTTGCCAACCGGCTTTTGTTTCTAGAAAACACATGTGAATGTGGGTGTTGGTGATCAGGGTTTTTTCCCAGCTGTCATTGCTGTGTCTTCATGTCAACAAGCCCAAAATGTCATTTCTCTCTGTTTAGGTTTGTGGTTTTCCAACCTGAGATATATCTGAACGATCACAAAATCTCTTTCCTACCATGTCATTTTTCCTTGTAACTTGAATCTTTAAATTTTTATTTTTTTTAAGCACAAGTTAAAAATCTGAGAGTAAAATAAAACAAGTTGATTTCGGTTGGAAACTGTTTAAAGTTCTCACTGCATCTGAAGATGTTCTCACATGTTTCAAGAACATATGAGTTTAAAGATTAAGGTTACAAGAAAAATTGTAGAGATTGTTGCGGTGATCCTGTGACTGCTGAGATTATTATTGTTGTAGGTCAATATTTTGGGCCGCAGGTAGACATGTCTTCATTTTGAGGGGTCAGGAGCCAGCTGAGACATGTTACAACAACATTATATATTTTGAATATATATCTATTTTGAAACAGTTGATGCATGTTTAAGCTGAAATGGTTGGGAATGTAGTGATACATTCATACATAGTGATTCAGACATCCAAAAATATAATCTCTAAAATTGTTAAAATTATTTGAGTTTTTCGTACAACCCCAATTCCAAAAAACTTGGAACACTGTAAAACAGAAGGCAATGATCCAAATCCTCTTTGACCTATATTACACTGAATATAGTACAAAGACAAGATATTTGATATTCAGACTTCTTTGGAACGTGTTGCAGGCTCCAAGTTCAAGTTCAGAGTGTACATTTACAAAGAACGGTTAAGTTTATCAGTTTTAACATTGCACATATTTTTTAGATGTGGGATTTGTCATGTTTAAATAAATTTAGTGTAAAAATAGTTCTTTCACTTCAAATTCACAGAAAGAAATAGAGAAGACATAAGGTCACTGTCACTTCTGTCACTTTGATGGTCGCTATGGCCCTGAATAAAACTCAGGGATCTTTCATTTAGTCGTCATTATCCCGCATTTGCACTAATAAATCTTTCACTTTGTTTAAGCTGCTGTCAGGAAATGTTCATGCAGTCCATTACAAGAAACTCTCAGACGCTGCTCGCAGTTTCCCCCCCCTTTTTTTTTTTCAAGAAACATTTCTTGTATCACACATAAAGACTAACAGCCGTCATGCAGTATTAAAGAAACAGAAACAGTGACACTGACTTGTAAAAGGAAATTTTAATTCTGTTAGTCTAATATGTTTAACCAAATGTTCTTGGTGATAAGAGAACAATTAAGTTAGCTTTGCTCTGCTTTCATGAACACACCTGAACCTGATTGTGCAGCTGTGACTACATGATGAATAAGCCATATAACAGGTTGTAAAGCTTTTGTCTTGGGATATAGTATATTGCATGTGTGTGACCTATTTAGCCAAAATCCACTATAGTCTTTACCCAAGTTGATCCAATATTTCTTCATGCCTCCACTGTCGTTCATTGTTGATGGTATTTGCTTCTGGCACTTGCTAATGCACTTTAAGTAAGGGGCTGACAACTGTGCTTTGAGTGGCCTTTTCTCTATGGTCTCATGAATTTAAAGCCCTATGTGCATCTAAATCATCATCTCAGTATTATTGAGGATTTTGACAATCCCCGTCCTTGTATCCCTGCAGCAGATTAGGAGCCAGTTATAATTCTTCTAGTTTTTGGCTGGCATGCTTTCCTCATGCCTGACCTGTCAGTAGCAATATACGCAGGATAATAGGCAGGAAACACAAGTAAGCAGTGTTGTGCTGCAGCATAACACGACATGTCAAATGTCTTTACACAGATTGTACATGACGGGAAGCACTTCATGCGTATTCACAGACAAAGATGAGCATTTCTCCCTTCATTAGTGAATCATACCATATTGAAATACCAATAAATGAAGTGCCTAAAGCATCGCTATATGACTTCTGGTTATTTTTAGAACATAACCTGAGTGCCACGGTGCAAAATATCTTCTTCCCACTGTTGTGTGTTGAATGATTTCGAAAGAAGATCTTACTCCTCTTGTTCTACATAGTAAACCTTTAAACTTATATCAATAATAATGGAAATTTGCTGACATTATAACTTTGCTAGCAAAAACATATTAGGGCTGCAACTACTAAGATATGTTTAATTTCTCGATTAATCAATTTGCTATAAAATGTCAGAAAATTTCCCACAGCCCAAGGTGACATACTGAAATGCTGAATACTGAAATGTTTTGTCCCAAACGTTCAGTTTACTATCATAAGAAAAGCAGCAAATCCTGACATTTGTGAATCTGAAACTGAGGATGTTTGGCAGTTTTGCTTGAAACTGCATTCAAATGATTTATCAATTATCAAAATAGTTGTCCAACTTGCTGAATAACTGCCATTGTGGCCGAAAACATAACAACATGAGGATAATGCTAAGACCTAGTTTAACAGTAACACAAACATGAATAAATAAGAGTCATAAAGTGACGTAGAGAAGAGCCACAAAGTCAGTGAACTGACTGTTATACAGCAATATCTGTCTAGAATTAGTTAACATTAGTCACCATAAGCTACTGGTCAAACCAGACAAAGTAGTGCTCTAGCAGCACAATCCCCAATTGTATTTAATTGAGGAAGGGTGTGTTTTATTGCTCATGAGTTCAACTGTGTAAGAGTGTAAGTGTAAGAGGAAGAATGATATTACACATAGTGTCACTTTGATTTAAAATAAATTCCAAAGTTAATAATTTACAACTTCTTATTAACTCTACTCCACTCCACTCCAACTTTTTTCCTCATGAATATCTCACTAAAAAGGCCGAAAGTCACAGGGTTTTTTTTGGCATGAAACAGATGAAGGAATAAAAGTAATGATTAAATTCACAAGCATCCATTCTGGTTATTATCTATGGAACATCTGAGAAAAATTAGATCAGTATGAATGTGTGAAAGGAGTTTTATCATTGTTAACGTGTTGCATTTCAAAAAACATCAAACTCAGCATTAATATAACAAAGCCCAATAATCTATGGACTTCATATTAAAGGATAGGTTCACACTGTGGAAACAGAAAGAGAGAATCTGACCAACTCAGATTTCAGTGGAAAGCATTTGTGCACAAAACGAGAACTGTGGATTTCCATTGCTTACATTGAAAGAGCACTAGTAAAGGATTTTTGACCGGTGTGAACAAGATGAATGACAACAGCAAACAAGACCTGCTTGAATGTGTTCAATGTTGATATAGGCACCTGACTGATAAAATGTGAACCTACCCCCTTACAAAACAAAACCTCAATATTCTATGGACCTCATATTAATCCAGGCCATGTTTAATGTGTAAATAAAAATGTTTACAAATTCATCCATTAATTTATGTAATGACTCCATTAGCGTAACTGGTTATGTTTAATATATCACGGTGACTCTGACAGCACATTTCATCTTAAACAGGACAGCTATTACATTATGAGGATCATTTAGCTATCAGCTGTAATTTATGGCATTCATTTATAACACTAATGGAAAGATCTGACATTAATAGTTGTTGCTGTGATGTTTACAAACTAATTTTGTGAACTATATTTAGCCTCAAATTAAGGCTCTGTCTCATGTTTCCCGGTTGTGGCTGAGTCTTTGTATTTGATAAATTATATAACGTGAAATGAACATTTTGCAGTGGGGAGATGTCGGTGCCACACGTCTGATCCCAGTTTCTTTTTGTCCTGTTCTTCTCTTTTCTCCTTGACGGTTCAGATTCTTCCTCCACCTGATTCTTGGCGATATTTACACAATCAAAAGAGGACCGTGAAGCCCAGGTCCTGCCCTCGTCCTCTTCCTTGTGCAATGCCGAAAAGTGACACGTGGCCAGGCGGCATTGCCATGGAGTCCTTGAGCAATATGGACAGTGCCGGGAGCTGCGACAGTGTAATCAGCATGAACTCTGCCTGTGTGAGTGCTGCTGTAGATCTCCTCATCTCTCCCACCGACTGTCTGTTGCTTATCTGTTCCTTGTATAACACAACATATCGACTTTACTGATACAGTATTTTACTCAGGCCTATCTGACTTTTGACAGTGCTTCTGCCCTTTGTTGGAAAGGGGAAATAAAAGAACTGAGATTTGTGCATCAGGTTGTAATGTCTGCATGGACATTTACAGTATGAGAAGGTCAAATAAGAGATGATAAGAGGATGTGAATCTGTTTTGAGGTGAAATACACTTGTGTTTGTTCAGAGAGCGGCCTTCAAGGGCTTTTATTGAGAGAGTTTTCTTTAAAGATGCCCAGAGGGGAGAAGATCTCAAGCTGTTCACATGCACCTGCAGTCAGCTGAAATAAATTCTTGTGACAGGCCAATATAGAATGAAAGATGGCCAGGAACAGGACAGGAGTGGTATAATTAGTCATTCCTTTACACCTGTTTGAACACGAAACAGCTTTGACCTATTGTTCCTGTCCTGTCTCCCATGGCCATGTTTAGGGTTAAATGGAGGACAGAGATTGCTGAAGAAATTGTTTATTTCGCATCTGTAATTCATTTCACAGTCTCTTATTTCACGTGCAGAGTGAAGACAGTATGGAGCACTTATCTGCAGAAGAGAGAGCGTGTCTCATGTATCTGGAGGAAACAATCGAAGCGCTGGAGGTGCAGGAGGACAGTGGTTTATCCAATGATGAACCGGATCCCGTGTTACAGGCAGAGAAAATGGGTCAGATGAAAGTAAATGGTACGTTCATGTCATGAATTTTGCATGTTTTCTTTGATGGTTACATGCATGTATGTATGTACACGTGCACATTCTACACTGAAATAACATCAACAGCTGCAATCCTAACTGCAGTAATTGTGCGTTTGTTTTTTAGACATTTCCACTTTCAAGTCTGATGAGTCTGGAAGAAACCAGAAATCAGAGCAGCACATTCTAAATGAAACCTCAGAACCACAGTCCTCTCCTTCTGCAGCCAACACCAAAGATCTCGAAACATCAGTGAACCTCATGACTCAACCCGAACCTCCAGGCACTCAATCAGTTGCTGGTTGTGACACCCACCCATCAACTCCTCATGGGTTGTGTTTATCAAAGGGTGAAGATGGTAGTCTAAAGATTGTCTCAAGTACCGGTCACTCTGCTAAAGCCTCTGAGATAGATCTGGCTCTGATCCCTCCTCCCTCAGACTTCATGGATGAGCCAGGACCACCTCCACAGCCAGAGGAAGCAAAAGACCTTTCTCCATCTGCAGGAATATCCAGTAACAAGCCAGGAGCGACTGTTGAATTGGAGCAACTCCAGCAGAGAGCCTCTGTGAAGACACCTTCAGTGAGCTCCCCTGTGATCCAGGAGCCTCCAAACAAGCCCCCAGAGTTGAGTCCATCAGTCGTCAACACTGGTCACCAAATAAGTCCTCCTCCTGAAGCAGTTGAGCCCAAAAGTCCACCTGCTGTGGCTCCTAAACCCAAGAAGCTTCCTGCCAACATTATTCTGAAGTCACACAAGACAGCAGTGACTGATGGCAACTCAGGACATTTGGTGCCCACGAGCAGTGATCGTCAGCTGTTGGATCCCCAGAGGGTCCGCATTGAGGCCCTCCGAAAGCTTGGCCTGCTTAAAGGTGATGAGGTGGATTCAGGCCCCATCCTGAGCCCTAAACTTTCTCCCAAAACTAGAAGGTCATGGGCAGCTCCTCCTTCTCCACTCAGCCCGGCATCACCACATACACCACCCTTGACACCATCTCACATCCGTGTCACCAGCCCATCTCCTACCTCCGTCCCTCTCCAGTCTCCTGCAGCTATGTCACCATCAGGTCCCACTATAGCTCCTGCAGTCCAGCCTCCTGATATTGTCCCAGCACCTCCTGCTTTCAGTGACCCTGAAGGACCTCAGCTGTCAGACAATGAACTGTCTGCTGTTTCAGGACCCACAGTTAATGCACAGGTGAATACGCCTCCTTGTACCCCTCCTGCCCTGATCAAGCAGCTAACCCCACCCAAGGTCAAAGTCAAATCAGCCACCCTGGAGCCTACCCTGGGTCTGAGCAGCAACCATCAGAACCCCAGCCAGCTGCGTAACAATCGCCCGCGCCCCGCCTCTCTCGGGAGTAGGAAAGAGTTCTCAAGCGCTCAGGGAGAGAGTTCTAAGGTGGGCTGTCCCGCCAGCAAAGAGCCAGACTTCCAGAGGTCCCCGCCTGCCTTTCACCACTCCGAAGACTCTCAGAAGCTGCCACGATCGCAAGGCATCAGTGTACTGATCTGCCCTCGTGCAGAAAACGAAGATGACCGCCGCGAGGCCCTCAAGAGGCTGGGGCTGCTCAGGGACTGAGGCATCAACGCCAAATAGTACACCTCATCTGACTATGATGAACTTGTGTCAGGAGAAACATACAATAGATTAATACATGATTAATGAAGATATTACGAAACTTTTGAGAAGCAGCTTAACCACACGTTTATACATTATCATTTACTGCATTAAGCTATTATAACCAGAGTGCCTAACATGACCTAAATACACTGTCATGCCTGCACTTGCACCTACTTACTACTCATATTGTACAGCCATATGTACATACTGTTACTTTTAAGAGGTAATGATTTATTTTCTTATTTTAAAATATTGATCTCCAGCTATAAACCTTTTGTACATCACTTTCTGCTTTCACAGGTGATTCTGTTTTACATTGACACCACTGTGAGACTGGTTCCCCTCTTAGTTCTCCTTTTAGATCATATTAAAGGTCACTGTTAATTCTTTCACTTCCTAAAATTCATTGGAATTTTTTGTTTGGTCTTGTCGACCACAGGAACTGTTTTCAGCAAGCACTGGCTAATGTTTAAATTTCTGTGTACTTAACATGAACTGCATTGAACCTCTTTGCTGAGTGCAGCAATTTGTCAACAGTTATAATTGGAAGGTGTTGATTAAATGAATAAACATGTAGAAAGTATGTCCTGCATTGCTAGAACATACCTTATTATACCTCAAAGCACATAAATGGTGGCCACTAAGTGATAAGAATCTGAATTATGTGGTTTGCATGGTTGCATGGTGACGCAAAACTCACGAGCTTGTTACACAGCAGCTATGTGTGGTGTCACTGTGGGTCTGACAGCTGTACACAAGCTGATCGATAAACTTTTATTACAAGCATCATTATGATCATTCACTGTCCCTATGTTACCCACAAGTCACACATTTCTTTAACATGTGTTTGGAATATGTCATTTGTTTTTCTCTGGTGGCTTGTGAAATGGAAGCTCTTGTGTGTCATGTCAAATCACAAAATGAGGCACCAGCATTTTGGCTCAGCTTCAGCACCTTTATCTGACGTGATGGCGAGAGAACTGGTGCAACCTGTTTTCTCACCTCCCAGTTTAGCCTTTGTGCAACACCTTTGCTGCGCATTTATGAGCAGACAGTGTGTCGAAACAAATACATTTTATCACTGCTGCAGGCTTTTAGAGACAAATAGATTTGCTCTTTTCTTTAATTTGCCTTTAAGGTCACCTATTGCTGTGAAAATAAAGCTCAATTTGAAAGATGTTTCTCTGAAAAGGTATTAACACCGGGCTAGAGACTTGGTAGAGAAGACAGAAGGAATGTTTGGATCAACACATTTTTCCATTTTTGGACTAGAACATGACTTTCTAGACAATGTTGGAGGTCCATACCACATCTAAAGGTTACCATATTTTTCTGGTGGAGCAGTGTTGTGTGTCCAAACCGATAATCATGTAATCAATAAATCTTCTTTTATCGAGCAATTAGATCTACGTCTGTCTGAAAGACTGCATCAAGTGCCAAGTGCCATTTCATCTGTCGGTGACTAAGCCCTCAACTACGCTGCACACTTTTTTTTTTTTAGCCTTTTTGTTGTCTTGATCACACCCAGGATTTATTCCTAGCATGCATTCATCCATTATCTAACATGCCTGGCCTATAAACATAATATTTTCACAAGTTCATGACGGTTGATTGAGTGGAGAAACATAATGAATGCAAATGTTTCCACACAGGTGCACTAAATGGTACAATTAACATCCAATCATGCTCTGTGGCATGTATGAGAATGCTGTGCATGCCCGGTTGATTCTGATTTTGTATGAAGATGGCAAAAGGAAAAGATCTAAGTGACTTTGAGGAGGCTCCATTGTTGGGGCACGGATGGCAGGAGCTTCAGTCACAAAGACTGCTCAACTGGCTCGTGTTTCTATATGAACAGTGACTGAAGTGACAACTGCATTTATATCTTGAGAAAGACATGAGTAAATATGGTTGGAAATTGTGACTGACAGTACGCATGTGATGACCGTGATGCTCGTGCATTGGTGCGATATGTAAGGAAAAACAGCAGAGCAGCTCTTCCTCAAGTGTCTCAGAATGTCAGTGCAGTACCTGATCAGACTGTCAGCAAGAACGGTCCGTCGACAATTACATACATACAGAGGGATATTATAGAGAGATGTGAAAAAAAAGGTGATATGGTCAGATGAGTCATCCTTCAACGTATTCTCAATGAGTGAGTGAGTGCATGTATGATGTACACCAAGAGAACAGAACAGGCCTGAATGATTGACCCTGACAGTGAGAGGGACCAATAGCATTTTGTTGGCATGGTTTGGATACACTTGTCCCCTTGGAGGAAAGATTCACCTGTATATCAATACAAGGTTGGTCTGAGTGATCACCTTTATCCTATGATGAAACATTTTGATCCCGATTTGTGTGGTCTCTTCCAGGGTCTATGGGGCACCGAGTGGTTTGATGAGTATAGAAATTAAGTGAATTATAAGGAAGTAATATATATAATAATAATGTATCTGTCAGAACAAAATTTTAACGAGCCAAGTGAAGGAGGATTTGAAATGTGTTTTGAATGTTTTTAAATAGTAGGTACATTATCATTATTCTGCATTATCAGTTTAGCTTACTGTGAACATCCTCTTTTACTGTAAAGCCAGACGAAGAGGAAGTAGTTACATGCCGTCCAAACCAGCACAGGCTGCTTTGTGCTGTTCTGTGGCATGTTGGTATGTGAGCTATCTTTGCTTTCCACCTGCTCTGTCTGTTGTCGCGCTGCCAGCAGAATTGACTGACAAGGCGTCGGTGACAGTTCCCGTCACTTTCACTGTTGACCTTGTCCACATCATCAATCGGCTGCCATGAATAACATACCAAATCAATCTGCATATCCTCCCCAGTTTCTTGCATTCTCAGTGTGACAAAATTACAAAGATGTGAAATTGAATCTGAGATGAAGAAAGAAACAGACTTTATGACTCCTATAATAATCATAAAGCAACAATATTATATAATTGCAAAGAGGCTAGAAATTTATAACAAAACTGACTCATTAAGTAAAGTAGAATTGTGCTTGTTCATAGTTTTCACAAAAATATATATGACCTTACAGTAGATTTCTAAACTTTTAGTGTGAACACCTGTTTATCATTCTGCAGCAGGTGTTCAAACTGTGAGGTGCTGCCTGCAGGGGGCGCAAGAGAGTTAAAACAAAGATACCAAGGTGAGGGGAAAGGAACAGGTGCGTTTCCCTGTTGATATGTGTTTTCCCTTCTCGTAACCTGTGTCTAACCTTATTCCTAACCCCAACCAGTTATCTCTGCTACACCTAACTAACCTAAGCCCTAAAATAAACCATGGCAGAGGGCAGACAGTAGAAATGAAAATAATTTTTCAGTATTTTAACATCTAAATCAGTATAAATATTATTGAGCCTAATCAGCCACCAAGCCTACAATATGACCTTTGACCCCAAAATTCACATATAATAGGACACAGTATAATAGACAGTGATGTAATTACATAAAGGCAAGAATAGCCAGTGGTGAATACCAAACTTTGTCAAAGGCCAAGGTGCCGGGCCAATTGATACATTTCAAGAACACATCCCTCAAACTGCTAAAACGGGAGGAAAGGGAGGCCATCACCCTGTCAGTGGCAAAATTTGTGTGCACGGACATCAGATCATTTGAAACCGTGTATGGTGATGGATTCAATGAACTGACACAGTGCATAATTGACATGGGTGCCTGAGCTGCCCGCGTGGATGCTCAGCAGCTTCATCCTGATCCAACAATTATGTAATGCAGACTTACAAAATAAGCAAAAGATGACAAAACATCATTCCTGAGCTGAAGATGCAGCTGACTGATAGCAACAGGGCGGTAGCTCAGCTCATATGTGAACAGACGATTATCACAAAATCAGTTATCAGTCATTACATCAACAACAAATGGCAGCTGACTGAGTGAGCGCTTTGCACATCTGAATGGGACAGTACATTACACATAACAGCAGATGACCTCAGACCAGCCATTATGCAAGAACTACGTAAATGCAATCTTGATGAGTTCTTCTCCAAACTGGTCTATGTGACTGACTGAGGTGCAAACATAGTTGCGCAGTTATTCGTCTTAGTTGCACAGCACAGGTTCTGAACACAGTGCTGCAGACCACACTTGGAAAACCTGCTGAAGATATTGTCTTTAGAGAAGAAATATCTGTTCAGCTAAGTTGATTGTGACTTGCTTTAAGCAGACGAACGTCCACAATCATCTGAAAAAAATGTGAACAATTTGGTAAATATCTGACTGGCACAGATGGTTTCAAACAGATAACTGACCCCAAACCTCTGGTCCCCTTGATCAACACCAAAGACCTGGACAAAGCACCAATTAGATGCCAAAGGTTGTGCCTCCATCAGTCAGCATCATGGACAGCGACAAAGAGGGGGGATGTCTGCTGTTATGTTAACTATCTTAACTAACCAGTGAAAAGCTGGATGAGTCACACTGACAGTGAACTCCAAGCAGTAGTAAAACTAGAAATGGATGTCAGCAAAAGACTATTACCACTACAGAGGTGAGCTCTCAAGGAGTGGTGGGTTAGTCACTATAGGAAGCTTCACAGTTATACCTCAATGTGAGAGGAGATACTGAGCAAAATCCATGAGGGACACCTGGACCTTTCCAAATGCTGAGAGAGGGCACAAGCATTTGTGTGGTGGTCTGGCCTATTAGCTGATTTGAAGCAAAGACTGGAGAGATGTGAGTTCTGTTGTGAAAATAAGAGAAAAGAACCACCAAACCCAACCTCTTTACCAGACAGGCCCTGAGGGTTGGGATGGTTTTGTATCAACACAAAGGGAAGAACTATTTTGTAGTTTGTAAATATTACTCCAGCTAGCTTGAGATACTGGAATTACCTGTTACTACAGTTGTCGCAAAGTTGAGGGTTACCTTTTCCAGGTATAGGATCCCAAACAGAGGGTGCTCAGATAACAGAATTCAATTTTCATGTGAAATCTTCAAGAAATCTAGTGAGGAGTTTAGTCAGGACGATGACTTCACATCACATTCGGCATGCACCATCCATCCAGGAACAAACTGACAGAATGGGCTGTGCAGACCACAAAAAGAATCCCGCAGCAGCAGGATGCATTGCTGGCCCTTCTACGACACACCAACGTCAACCAGTGTGAGTCCAGCTGAGCTTTTGATGGGCAGGAAAATTTACAGACTCTGGACTGTAACTTGAGTGCTAAATGACCAGACTGGTCTCTTATCCAGCAGGACATTGTAGAGAACGAGCTGCAGGCCCAGGGACCTGCCTGTCCTCCAGCCAGGCAGCAGGGTCCTGGTGAAACTTAACTCCGACTCTGCTGGACTACTCCATCCTTGGTGCAGCAAGAGAGCACCACTCAGCAGTCGTACGTGGTCCGCTAACCAGCAAAGGGGGACAAGCAGAGGAACCATTGACATGTGCAGACTCTTTCACAAGAGACAGAAATATGCAAGTCTGCAAGAACAGAGACTCATTCATTGACAACCACTGGGTTGGCAAGAGTCTAAGCCTGCAGAGTGTTTTGCTATAAACATGGATAGTTATTGAAAAACAAAAAGGAACTGTTGAAACCTAATGTCAGTGAACTAGTTAATGCGTGGAAAGATTTAAGGCATTAGAGAGTTAATGATAGGACAGAATAATGTTTGGGGTTAATAACATTGTTCAGGTGGAGGAAGTGATTAGGATAAAAGAGGGAGGTGTCAAGGATGTATGTAGGAGCGTGCATCTTCTATATTCTATGATTCTAGGTTGACAGGAAATCATTAATCTGGGTAAAGTCCTAGGACTGAGATCTTGAGGTCTTTCTGCAGCCCCCCCTGAGATCTTTTCCTAAACCTAGCCAAGCAGTTTTGGTGCCCAAATCTAACCATTTTGAGGGTGTATCAAAGTGGGCGTGTCCTGAAGCTGCTGTTTGCCCACTGATTGGCGGATATACAGGAAGTAATGTAAGACGTGCACATGTTGAATACAAGCTCGCCTCATGTTCTGCTCAGTTACTTCACAAATAGGTTAAACTGAAAAACATTATTTGATAAACAGGAAGTTATTTACTCTAGTCTGCCCATTTATGAACACAGTCAGCAGCTGGAGCAGCTTCAGTGGACGTAACGCAGCTCATGGAGGCAATTAAGGTAAAACCCGCAGCGCTATACTGTCGCAAAAGCGTCAAAATTCGTACTACTTCTCGGAGTCATAACTCTGTCAAACCTGAGCACACAGTCATGATACACATATTTTTTGATCACACCTTCTGTTGACAGACACAATTATTATTATTATCACCAATAAGTGTCTATAAATCTGCGTAGAAATCACAGAAAACCTCATAGCTCCAGAACTTGCCTGAGAATAATAACGTTTTTAGGTTTTCTTCAGTATCAAGGAAACCCAATGATCGTTTTCTGCACATAAATGAGTAGGTTGCAAACAGGGGCGGCTAATGGATAATTCGGCATATTTCACTGGTGCTAATTTGCCAAAATGTCAAAAATATTGTTAGGTTCAAGTAAATGAGGCTCAAGCTGTAGCCCACAAGCTGATTAACTGACTCCATGGCAACGCTTTACTTCCTGTTTATACTCCCCAAATTTTGGGAACTGTAGTTCTAAAACTTAGAGATGATTAGCCTCTAAATCGAAGAAAATATAATAATAATAATAATAATAATAATAATAATAATAATAATAATAGGAGTTACAAAATCTATTTATATGAACTTTTTCACTTTTAATATTTAGTTATTTTTATTCACGAGAGTACTAAGATTCAGAAAGTCAACATGGTTTTTTATGTTCATGGACACTTTCCTCTATCCATCATATACAGACATTTACCCCGGGTTGAAAACCTGTGGGGTGGGGTGAGAAGGTGAAGGGATGGGGGGCCCACAGTGTCAGACATTGAAAGCCCTGGTTCTTCAGAAACAGCTCGACCACTAGAGGGCAGTCTAGATTCATGTGTGTGTGTCCCAGCACAACTATTAACACGGTCACCAGATTTCCCCACTGATTTTGGGGGCTCATGTGATGGGCAGCATTGAATAATGTGCATTCAGATGCAAGATATTTTTCACATTACATCCTGATGAACACACCATAGAAAAGTGATGAATTTAAACAGTTCTACTTCTGCATATCCAACTTGCATGGAGCCAAAAATAGTGGAAAATGGAAACAGAATAGTGGAAAGTAGTGCATGATACATCTACTGTAACATAACAGATGTCTTTTGTTTGCGTTCTTTTTGTTTTCTTGATGAGCTCTAATATTTTAAAGATGATTCATTATGAAACTCTGAAAGTCTTTTATCAAACTCATTTTTATATCATATGAGGTCATAACAGCAGATAATTTGTTGTTAAAGGGCACAAATGAGGATTAGACTGCATTTGTTGTAGATTTGGTAAGGTTTTACATTCACTAATGCATAATAAATTGTAATATAATAATCTTATTATTATCCACTTTAATTTGGCCAAAGGGAAATAAGTTTGCATCAACAGGTCCTTGACTGCCAAAAATGCTGTGCAGAAAAAAAGATTCCAAAAATGACTTCAACTCAATTTTCTTTTTGTCTTTTTGAAGCTCAGCCATTCAATATGTTGAAAGATTGGGGGATTTTGCCTCTGCAGTAATTAAAAAAATAATAATAAATTTGTTTCAGCTGTTATTCTGTGAAACATCTGATAAAACTGGTTTTTGCTGGGAAAACAAGACCAATTACATTTTAGATTTTTTTTTTTTACAGACCTTCATTTAGTATGTGGTGAGAACAAGTAATTTCTTTACGGTTTTTTTTTTCTATACAGCTTATGAGGGCAGACCAGGCCTGACTCAGTGTGACTCTGAGAGCTCAGCTTGGTCCTGAGCTACAGTTTTTTTTATCTTTCCAAACAAAATTGCTTTGTCTTGTTCCCTCCAAAGGAAATGATTCAGGTCAGAGTATTAGCAAAGAATGTAAGAACTGAATGTGGGCGATTTGCTGGAAGGTTGTATTTCTCAATGTGTCACAATGACCCTTACACATAGTCATCGCTGAATGGGATCTGAGGTTTAGGACTTCACTATGTAGAGGAATTAAACAAGGCCAGAGTCTTGAAGCTTTAGTTACATTTTGTAGTTCATGGCACACACACACATACATGAGCTGAACCTCCACAAAGCTCCTTGGAGAGACACTCCCTGGTGTTAGTAGTTGGAGCAGGTAGGCGTAGCTGCTGCGTTATCAGGCTAGACAGTGAGCTCATGGGACTTCCCCACCGTCCTGGTCCTGTTCTGTACTTACCTACTTATATAGTGTCTGTCTGAAAGAGGCCGCCCAAAGCCTCGTCCCTTTCTCCACATATGAGTTGATCATAGAGGATTAGTGGAGACAAAGTGGCACAGAGCCACTGCTGAGTGTGCTGGGGTTTAAGCATGCCCGGCCCAGTTCTGTGTCATCAAAAGAGTTTACTTAAAATATACGGGTATTATCTCTCCTCTGTGTGGGTGTGTGTGCATTCAGATTGGCAGTAAGTACTGTTATACAATGTAGTTGTATGATGATGATTGATACTTTGAATGATACAGGCTCATCAGTAAGGATTAAACTTAGGATCTTAACAGGACAATGTCTCCCTCTCTGTCTCATTTGATCTTGATGAGTCCACTAGATTACAGGTGTACACACACGCTCACACACACCACATACAGTACGCGCACAGGCCTGTATCCCCTCCAGCACCCGCATGCTCACTCACGCAGCTAACAAGCCTGTCCGTATCTTGTCTACCTCCCTGCTGCAGCAGCAATAAGACTCAGGTAATATGACTGGGACTCAAGGAAAAACAAGCCCTCATAACCCAGAGCCTGAGGGTACTGTGGTGACAGCACTCATTAGAAGGTTTGAACTGATCTGAGATTTCCAGTGGTGTGATGTTGCAAATACAACACAACTTCAATGCCTTATATGCCACTGGGGTTGTGTTCATCTACAATGTTGTAAAGGTAGGATTTGACAGGCAACAGTAAGTCTTTCAGTCACTCAGAATGTGTGACACATCCGTTTCTTCCAAGTTGATAACTGTATTTCCTTTTTCTCCCTCTCCCTCTCTTGCGCCCTGTTAGTGCCAGTGACTGAGGCTGTGGTCAGGAAGCATTCCTGGGGCAAGCCCACAGCATTCGCTGGGATGCCTGTACTAAAGTGTGGAACTCTGCAAGCCACTCTGCTCCCCTGTGGTGCTGGCATGGTGAGTACCAAGAGATCCTGCTGGGCCTGCGGTGGTGTTGGTAACCTCGTGTATGAAGCTCCTGCAGAGGGGAAAAAGAAGGGAAGAAAGAGGAAATAGGAAAAAGTTCTGCGCTCTGAGTCTTGGCATTTTCACACATAAATCTTTCAGACAATTGGGGAGAATGAATGTCGGACTGGAAGAAAGTAAATGAGGAGCTGAGGTGATGTGTCCCTGTGTATGACCATCTGGAAGAGAGCATTAGGCTCTCCACAGGGCTTCTCGATTCATTAGCATGCACTATAGTACAGTGGTGGGTCTCACAGATGCCTCCCAACATGCATCCATCTTGCATTTATCTTACAGCAACAGCTGTTGGAGCATCGTTCGACTTCGATATTTCAGAGTCGAAGTAAAAAGTAGGTTGTAACAACACTGTCTAAAACAACTGACTGCCACATAGTTTTTGCCTTCTGATGGCTGAAAAGTACATTTAGAGTTTCCAAATAACTTGTTGGAGATGGAACCGTTGTGGCAGCTGTTAAATGTGGTATATCTGATAATCATAACTTTTTCATATAGATCCAAATAGTACCATGCTTCAACTCTGTGAAAGAAAAAGTTACAAACTGATACTGCCTTCAGGTCCAGTAAAATCCAAAAACAAATCAGTGCTTCACGCTCTGCAAAACAAGTCACGGCAGGTTGCGGTCAGTTACTCTGAAGCAAATCTCACAAACATGTTACATAAAAACAATCTCTCTCTCTCTCTTAACAGGGGTGTAATGCAGCTTCATTTCACTTATCATCTATGAGTGATCCTTGCTGCTCTCTCGACACCTTACACACTTTCCCACTCCTCTTCGCCCAGTGTGTAGCAGAAGTCCTTTTCATGACGAGCATCATAAATTAAACATGGCCCCAGCTTCCCTTGTGTGTCTGTCGGTGTAAAAATAGCTCAGTTTGGTGCACAGTGTGATGCCCCGTGCACAGCCTTCTGTCTTTAATGAAGTGTTGCCATGAAAAGTGTACCGATCCTCCAGCGTGACTTGTACTCAGGCTCTGTGGCAACCGTGTTCTGACTTTCTCAAACTCCCCGAGTGACTCTGAGCTCATTTGGTTATACAAGTGCTCACAATTACCCAGAGATTTGGACACAGGGACATGGGATATTTCCATATCCCTGACGGATGTTATTTTAATTACACTGAACTGCTTGACTTTGTGCTGTGGATTTACATGTTTTTTCTTCTTCTGTGGATGCGAAGAGGGATTCTTGGAAGGTTATTCTCTTGTACTGAATCTCTTATTTATTAAGGCCCATAGTCTCTGGCAAAACATGGGGTAAGCATGGGAAAATGGCATTAAATTACATTGTTTATGAAATATCTGTCTTTCAATCTGAGGTAGTTACATTTTGACACACAATCTTTAAAGGCAATTACAGAATTTTGATAAGCTACAAGATAATGAAAATTAATCCTCTCTCCTCCCTTTCTGGCATCAGCCATAACTCTATTTTCAGATTGTGTGCGTTTCAAATTCTCGGCATCATCTGAAGAAAGTAGAGTTGTTATCTCCAATCAGCCTCATTGTGAGGGCCTAATTATATTTGATTGAGAAAAAAAAAATCACACATGGGAGCAGGCATGATAATTATAGTGTAGAATCTGCCCGTACGTTGAAATGCAAACATAAATGCATCAACACAGCTGATTAATTTAGGTGATAATACAGGAGGAGGTAGCAGGTGTGGGGAAACAAATGCTTTTCCTCTGCAGGACGATTCCTGAAAACAAATGTTTCATATGTCATTGCTGGTGAAATGTGGCACAGTGGCTCAGTGGAGCTGTACTCCTGGTAATGTTAGAGAGGTCTGTTTTGATTCATGTAACTCCTCAAGCCTCATTCCTCTTTGGGTCTTGGAGGGTAATGGTGTGCATACAGTGGCTCATGATCAGTGATTTGCAGGGATGGATGATGGTGGGGGTTAAAACACAAACCGTCTTTAACCCATTCAATTTCAAATCTCTAAACCAAATAAAGGTTTAAGGAACAACAGTCTTTTTACAACGTGCTTCACACATATGTGAGTGCATGTCCATATTACTGATTTCTGACAGCAGGCAGGGCTTTAGTTATTCAAAGCCAGGAGTGGAAATCAATGAGCAAAATGTGGCAGTTAAGCTGAATATCCTGCAGTGAAAACCTTGATACTCATCACTGACGAGTGGGTAATGTGGTGTTGGTTATGGTTTTGGAACCAGATGAATCAAAATATAATTTATATTCAGTTTTTTTTTGTTTTGTTTTGGGCCCAATACCAGATGATTATTCTAATGCTTTCATCAGTGTTCCTGTAAACAATTACTGATTATCATACCCGAGGACTTGATTTCATCTTGAACTGTATTTTGAGCAGCTGGTGTAGTTTATTCGTTCAGCATATTAACTTAATATCAACAGGGCTTTTTTCATTACAAATATCATTTCCTTCATACTTCTATATCTATTTCAGTTCTTCATGCAGGTTCGGCTTCAGCTATAACAGGGATATGAAATTGCTCAGGGCCCCCAATTGACCTTGGTTTAAGGATGATATGCAGGGAAATCAGCTGAGGCATAAAATAAAAACTGTAGGTTCATATTCCATGTTCAAACAAGTTTTGCAATTTAGTGCTCAACTCCATCAGTTGAACTTTTAACTCCACTCAGTAGACATGTATTGAGGATAAAGATAATTTTAATCTTCCTCCTAAATTTAATAACTTTCTGAAGAATGGGTCGAAAATCCTGTAATATTTTGGTCTTGATTTGACTTTTTCTAAATGTCAAACAATTGCTGTTGACAAACTGTCTTCATGAGAACATTCATCTTCCATCAGTGGGACAGCAGACATCCTCACATCAATGCTGCACCCATGACCCAATGAACACATTGGTTTGTTAGTGGGACTGGATGAGCTGGAGCCTCGCACACGGTCTGCTGGGGCTATAAATGCAATCTCCTGCCTATTACTCTCCCCATCTGAGCCATTTAGAAATCCATCCGCCCTCTTGCCCTTCCCTGTTCAGCCGCTGCTTTCGACGAGATTGGGCCACTTTTTTTTTTTTTTTTTTTTTTTTGCGCAGGTGGCACAGGCCGGGTGAGCGCGCGAGCCACCGTGCACGCGCGTGGTAGCCTCGGTCCACCTTCAGCGGCCAAAACCAGCACCTGTGCGCGTGAATTCCTGCAGAACAAACGGAAGGAAACAGTGAGGAGCAGGAGCAGTGAGGGAAGAGAAGGAGCAGCAGAGGAGTCCGGAGCGCTCCTGCTTCTCTCCTCCCCCTTCAGACCATCTCTCTCTCTCTCTCTCTCTCTCTCTCTCTCTCTCTCTCTTTCTTAAATTGACATTGGTCTGGCTCGAAACATGATAACAGAAAAGCCTTCCTCCGCTCCTCCGCCTCGTCGGGCTCTCCTTAACCCGGATCACTTGAAACTCAAATAAGGAGGCGCAAAGAGGAAAAAAAAGGGGGGATCGCGCAGGAATAACAAGCGACCTTTATACACACACACTCACACACACACACCCTCCTATGTGCTTGTGCGCATCGCAGATCTTTAAAGTGCTTGTGTGCAACTGCAGTGAAAGTTAACATGTATGTGCACGCTTTGATACGCGCGAGCTTTGGATTTGTAGGTTTCTGCCTGGTCGCCTTTGTCCAACAGTCAGCTTCAGGAAGTAAAACCACTCAAGGTAAGTTTTCAAAAAAAAAAATAGCTGCTTCTTTTTTTTTCTTTTTGCTCCTGATGCCTGGAAATGTGCTGTTTTTTTGTGAGGCTGTTAAATGCTTTTGGAGAGCTGGTAATAGTGACGCGTCTAAATCAATGGAGTTTTAATTCATTTGTATTCCGTTTAAAGCAGTATTTTGAAATGCATGAAGTAAAAGTGGAGTTTTTGATGCATCAATTACTCCCAGTTTGATTCAAGCAGGTGCCTTCTGTTGACTAAATTTGCAATCACTTAATTGCCTTTCTCTTGTGTCAGTATGCTCAGTTGCTTGCATTCATTCAGACTTGAAGAAAGGAAACATAATAAGGCTTAAATTAAGTTTTGTGCTGTCTGTTGCCTGGTTGTCTATGATGTTCAAACAGCATCAGCAGTGTGAACAGTTATGTTTCATAGCTATTCCTGCAGCTAATTGTAGTGAGACTACCAGGAGGTATTTGTCACAGTCCAGACAAGTATTTGACACCGGCCTGTAAAACACACACATGGAGGGAGACTCTTGTCTGTCAGACACTGCAACTACAGTACCGTCCTGCCCAGCCGGCTGCCCTCTTGCTCTCCCGTCTTGTGAGAAATTATTCAGACCAGACAAGGGCAGCCTGAATCAAAAAAAACCCCAACTCTGGCACCTTACAGGAACACGAAAGACGTGGCGCTAGGCACTCGATTTCTGATCCCCTCAGCCTTCTCCTCCAGGTTTTCATCACTTAATTTTCCCACAATACACATGCCAAGCTGGAGCTGCCAGAAGTATTTGCATGCAAAGACACATCATGGTTTCTGTGTGAGTGTTGATTGTGGTCGGTGATGTTTCGCACACACAAAAAGACATCTCTCGGGCGGTCGACAAGGCAAAAAGAGAAAGGGGGTGGGTGACTATTTTGCATCCTGGGTGGTCTGCCCCCACTTGTGGGAAAACTCAATATTTACATTTTGCAATTAGAACTACTTTTTTCTCACTTTATTTTCCACAACATCGATTACACACTTCCTTGTAGCGTGGAATGCTGCTGTATGTATGTGGGTCCGTAATGGCATGCACCTGTTTGTTGGTCACCGAGTGAAACACTGTGGACGACCACTTGATAGGCTTCTCCTCCGGTTCCTGTTTGTCAGTACAAGGCAAGCAGCTCTGCAGTGACACATTATCTGTGTTTGGCTCTGGAGTTATCTGTGAGCATATTTTGTGCCTAACTGAAAATAAATATTGAGTTTGATGTTGGTGGCAACTCTGTGGCAACTAGCAAGTCTGCATGCTGGGAACTATTTTGAAAACCGGAGAAACGGAGAGATGAACAGTGCTTTTAAAAAAAAATGCACAATTTGTCAGCTCAATATTTATTCAAAGCAGATGTTGCCGACAAGAGTCTTTGTCTTTCATCAGTGTCAGTCTAATCATGGCACCGTGTTTCAGACATCAGTCATTACTCCAGGAAAAAAAGAGCGAAAGAGCAGCGGGACGAGGGAGGGAAGTCTTGAGGATGTGGTGGAGAGAATGACAAAGAAAGGAAAAATGAGACCGGGGAAACAGGAGAGATTAAGGGTGCAGAGACAGACAGTGAGAGAGGAGGTTTCTTAGTGAGCGAGCAGCAACAAGCGAGGAAAAGAGAAGGAAAGAGGGGAGCCATACACGTCATGGCAAATCACTTTCCCTCGAACAGATTCAGGAGCTCTTCGTTAATGCAGCGGCACCAAGGCAACGGTTGGTGTGTGGCTGACATGCTGCTGTGGCTGGCTATGTTGGTGTAACCTCTGCTCCGGGGCCTGGGGGTCTAAAGACGCAGGGCTGCCTGAGCGGGGAGGAAGGCCAGATCCAGGCCCGGACACACTGTGGGAACCGAGCAGCCTTGGCAATATGAGGCCCAAGTGACGGGAGGCTTACCTAGAGATGCTGCCCGAGTCTCCACTGTGAGCGAGATGGAAAGGAAGGAGAAATCCCCCCCCTCCACCGCTCACCCGCCCACCCCCAACACTCACTCACCCCTTTCCTTTTTCTTTTTCACCCAACTCTTGCTTTGTTTGCTTTGTCCTCGCTTCCTCTCCTTTGCACTTAATGAAGTAGCTGTGCTTTTTCTCTGTCAGCCACAAGCAACGACTGCGTTACACCCACCGTGTCAGAAAGCCCACTGTCAGCCAATGTGTTATTTCTATTTTTTGCAACAAAAAAGATGTGCACAGCTCCCCTCCGTCCCCTTCGCCGCTTTCTCCAGTCCTGTCCGGCCCACTGTTGTGTCTTGATAGACGGCTGGATGTGTTGCACGTCTGTGTCGGCGTGCAAGTGTCGGCGTATGTGTGTGCAAACGTGTAATTGGGACAGTGAGAGAGTGTATGGGCTCCGTCTGTGGTAATTCGGACAGTTCTTTGAAACTGTATGTGAAGCCACATAAAAGAACCGTTTAAATGGGGCTTTTATTTCTGCCGATCCCTTTGGCCTTGAACTTCTCTGAATGTTTGCTGTTTAGCAGGAAGAGGGAGTGAGGGGGAGAAAAGGACAGACAGGCGGAGAGAGACTGTGGCACCGTCTTCTATGAGCATGGCCGGTCATCTCGATTTAACATTTTGACACCACTTTGGCGATCCTCTTTCATCACCTTCACTCTCGTTTCTCAGACTGTGTGGTTCCTGCGTTGCCCCTGAAGTCCTGACAAGCTCCTGCAGTGGTATTTGTTGAGCTGTTACACTTATCCCCTCAGAGACTGGATGTTCCTTAAAACAAGCAGACACAAAAGTCCCTATTTGTCTGCCAAGGTAGCAGAGCACAATTTTTGGCAAAGTAATTTTTAACAGCTGGCGAATGGAAGATGTATTCAGGTCAGCCAGGAAAAGACTTCTGTGCTCATCGGGATGCCCTGTGACTTTAAGAATTTAAGGAAAATGTGAATCAGTATATTGTACTTTGGATCAATTATTGACCGAAGCGATGTCGTCCTTTATTTTCTCCTATCCTTTACGTCTCACTGTGTAAGCCCAATTAAAGCAGATGAGCTCCTAACCTGTAAATGCCTTTCCCCCCCCTCGAACAAAAAAGTACTCTCTTGTGATGATAAGAGCCGATCTTGCCTCAGTCTGTCTTTTCTCTCTCTGCAGCAGGCATGCAGTGTCAGATAGTTGTGTTCTCGTTATGATCAGAGTCTCTGAGGCAGGTTGAGCCTCGGGGTAGCCCTCGGTCACCCGCTGATGAGTGGGTGGAGGGGATCAATCCAGCTTTGCTTTACCACTCAGCAGACACTCAGAAAGCATCTGCCTGACAAGTGGTGCTCCAGTACCACTGTACATGTTGTTACAGAGCAGCCGAGAGAGCAGAGAGATTATTATCTTGGCATTACTTGAGTGATGAAAACACTTGATAACAATTCTGTCCAAGAGCAATGCGGTATGAATCATGAAAACGACTTTGATCTCAGGGTGTGTTGTGAGGACAAGTGAATGTGAATGACTGCGATGAGTGATTTTTAGACTGGATATTAATGATTGCACTTAGCAGGCAGAAGTGCTTTCACTTCCCAAAATGAGGCTCCATTATACTGTAGATACAGAATCTTTTAAAAGCAGAATGATTCAGATCTATTGTGCCTATTTTTCTCTAATGCCCTGGCCCCAGTGTGGCCAAGCTGCAGCTTGATACACACATTTTAGTCTGGTTTTGGGGCTGCAGCTACATACAGAGTGAGTACCATGTTTACAGGCACATGTTAAGTCAAAGCTGTCTGGCACAAGCTGTGACCCAAGGCGATTCAGTTGGCCTTCATTCTGGACGGTCGCTCACTTTCATCCTCACCGCTGGAATGTAAAACCAAGACATTTTCCTCTCTGCAACAGTGTGTCAAAGATTCTGGCCTGAAGAAATCTGACTTCCCCACTCTTATGTGCCCTTTCCAAATGATTATCATTTAATCAATCTATTTCCCCTGGTAATTTCTCTTTCTATAATGAGGTGCATATTTGCTAGAATGTCTTTCTCTTTTAAGAAAATGAGAAATGGGTTATCATTCCACTCTTTTGCAAGGAACAGGATAAAGTTTTACTGCTGCATTTCTTTTAGAAAGTAAAATTCATCAGTGTCACATAAATGGTTTCTGGCATTAATTTAAAGGAATAGTTCAATCTTTTGGGAATATACTTATTCACTTTCTGGCAGAGTTAGATGAGAAGCTTGGTGCCACTCTCGTGTCTGTATGTTAAATATCAGGCTACTGCCAGCAGCTGTAGCTTAGCTTAGCACAAAGACTGGAAGCGGGAGCAAACAGCTAGCCTGGCTCTGTCATGTGGTTACAATATACACCTACCAGCATCATGAGAGATCACTAATTAACACGTATCTCGTTATCTCATTGCATCTTGTTTAATCCATCCGGTGGCTTCCTGGAATCACAGATTTGAGAGCGTTATTGATCTTTGCGGTTAAGCCTATTTCCCAAAATGTCAATGTCTAGTTTCAAAGTCTCCTAGAAATGTGTTGTTCCAGGGTACGTGTGTGTTGATGATCATCTTTTCTGCTTTTCCTTCTGTTTGCATAAAGTCATATTTGCCTCATTATCTGCATGCATGTACCAAATTTGAACCATTACTCTGTTTTACACATTTCGTATGCAGTACGAATGTTAGGTGACAGCCAAACACAACCTTAATCTGTGGACTCAGATTTCCTGTTGCTCCCCAGTGGAAGCCATCAGCTGTTGAGATCCCTCCGCCATGGTCCCTTTTCTCCCTTCCTCAAGCAGAAAATCACTTTATCAGCAGCTAGCGAGACCCTTGTGACCACAATTTGTCACCTCATTTAGAATGGTTGCAGGGCTGACAAAGCTGTAGATTTCATGTGCAACAGAGGAAGCGATAAAATGTAGTTTAAATCATCCAGACTTTCCCGAGGACACCAGGACAACTGCTTTTTGTGCAACACCAGTGTCCAAAAAACATTCGAACGCTCACGCTCAGGAGCGCAGAGCTGGTTTGGAGATTGTTTATTTATCAGGGCTTTGATGTGAACAATATGTTCCAAATGAGGCCTGTGATGCTTCTCTCAACTGTGGCATTGTGGTTAAAATTAGAAAACTCTCTCCTGCTCCCATCTCTCTTTGCCTCTCACCCTGTCAGTGGCCTTTGTTCTCTGTGCAGATGCGGCACTATGCTGACAACATCCCTGTTGGTTTCGGGGGAGGATGGAGTCAGTGTTGACGGCACTCTGACCCCCCAGTCTCAAACTCACCTCCAGAGCCCCCTTTCACAAGTGCTGATGGCTCGCTGAGGAACCTCACTGCCGTCCCTCGGCCAGCTGCAGCAGCTCTTAGATCATTAATCCTCTAACCCCCCACCACAGAGCCCACATTTGTTTTTCTGTTCCATTAGTCACTGATTGGGGATACTGTGATTCAGGAGAAGATATCAGTGGGACTGACATCTCAGCCTCTGTACTTTCTTAGGCCCATGGCTGACGCTACACTATCCTTCCTCCTCTTTCGCCCTCATCCCCGCTCCCTCCTGTGACCTCTTGGCTGAATAATGGGGCTGCGTCTCTCTTTGAGAGTTTGGGGGGGTCAGCGAGGGACGTCATTAGGCTGGTCTGCGGTGGTCAGCGTTGTCAGAGGGGGGTTGGGGGTCAGAGAGAGCCTTGTTTACAGACTGTGTGTGTTTACATTCCTGATGGTGAGCGCCAGCTTTAGAGACTGCTGGAAGTGAAAGGAAATGCTCTTATTCTGCTTAGTAATGGAAAAATCCAACCCAATACATCAAGGAATCCAGATGAAAAAAGCCAAGTTATTTATTTGGTGGGTTCTGGCCAATGCATTCTGGGTAGAAAGAGGGATGACTTCACTGATGAATTTGAGACTTCCTCAATGGACAGAGGCATGGGAAAAACCAAATGACCCTCTGCAGTATTTAATCACTCCCGGCAAACTCCATATATATATTTATTGCAGACTGTAATGGCTTATACTGCTGATTAATGGCAAGTACTGGTTGTGCTCTTTTGTTTTAAATCATTGCACTATCCATCAGATGGACATTTAGGGCTGCTGCTAAGAGTTATTTGTATCATAGATTGATCTACCTATTAGTTTCTCAATTAAATGAGTAATTCTTTAATTGAATCATTTATTTTACAAAAAATCAGCAATATTAAAAAATGCCCATCACAAGTTTCCTGATCCCTTAGTGACATCCTAGAATATTTTGTTTTGTCTGACCAACAGTTCAAAACCCAAAGATATTCACTTTACAATCATCAGAAGACCAAGAAACTTTTCCAATTCAGTAGCTAAAACCAGAGAATGTTGGCACTTCACTTAATCGGGGTCATTCCTATGTTCTCTGGTTCACATATGTGCTCTCACAGAGTCCCAAGTTCCCAGAGTTAGGGTTCTTTTATCTTGAAATGGGTCAAATTTGACCTGAATACAATAGGAGGGTTAACATGTATTACAGAGATCAAAAGATCGACAAGAAATCCAAAGAACAAAAAGCTATTTATATGTATGAAGTTACTTTTTCAGTGTGTATTGTTTCATATTGCTTCATACTGATGAGAACATGTATAGTTGGGAAAATTACATTTCAAATTTAATAGGTTCCACAAAATTACATGCACATCCTTTGACTGAGCAGACAGTGACATGCCTTGCATCAACTAGTAAGTGGGTGTCCGTTGGTGGAAATGCGAGAGTAAGAACATTTGCATAACCCTTTTAACTTTTTTTTTTTTTTTTTTTTTTTTTTTTAGTAATATGAAATGTCAACACAGTTATGTTTTTATAATTATATAGTAAGCCTATTTAGAGTTGGCAGACATGACATGGTGCTGCACTGATTAATTACAGGGTACACTTTGAATTTAGCCTATAATTTGACTGATGATACACAACCAATTTTTTAAGGAAAATGTGCAGCTGGAAAACTGACAGTTTGAGGTGTGAATATGGAAAAAATGACAATTAATGCTGTCTTCTCTGTCATTCACCAAGGCTGGAATGTCTGCACAACATTTAGTTGCGAAATATTTTATCTAACGTGCAGTTTTCAATAATAATAAAAACAACAATCATCGCCATAATAATCATAATGGCAGTCAACTAGAGCTGAAATGATGAGCTGAAAAGAACAATAATTTGCAACTATGAAATAGTACATTTTCAAGCAAAAATGAAAGGTTTTCAGATGTGATCAGTTGATGGTTTTCTTTATCAAATATGTTAGTAAACTTATTATCTTTGGGTTTTGGACTGTTGGTTGGACAGATCGTGACATTTAAGTTGTCAATTTTGGTTCTGCTAAAATGTCTTTGCCACTTTTCACTTTTTTAGAACACTGTATAGACAAATTATGAACTAAATATTTCATTAATTGAATATATGAATATTTCATTTGATAATAAAAGTATTTGTTGGTTGCAGCCCTATATCTAGCAGTTTGCTAGATTATATCCGACTCACTCTTGTCATTTTCACAAACTCACATTGTCTGCTCTGATAATATTTTGGGTTTTATGCAGGTCACCGATCTGCCTTTCAGATTGAATATTTTCTGCTCTGCCCTTGCACAGTCTGATTGAAATACAGTGGGAGCAGTGATGGAGAGGCCATTAAGCACTTGATGTGTCTGTATGATGAAGTGATTGTGCTGTCTCACAGCATTTAAATGAAGCATATATCCAGTCAGTTCCAGCCCACTGAGCTTCACATTTCTGAGCTTTAGTAGTTAATGCCTGCTTCACAGCTTACACAGAGAACCATTCACTTTATACCTCAGTTTGACAGGAAACAACTAAAAATATCACACTTGTGCTGTAATTGCTATGTTGCCATCTTTATAGTTGGTACTGTATCTGGTTAAAGCAACCACCAATGAATGTAATTGCTGTGTGCAGAGGGGAGAGTGTCATGTCAGTTAGCTCTGGTTGTATAAATATAAGGTATGCAGCTGGACTAAGTGCCACCCTTCCCGTATATAAAATATGCTGCATGGGGCCAAGAAGTCATTAACAGTGGAGGACACATGCCAAGGAGGGTGAAAATTCCCTTGAAAGGTACAAATGAATTTCTCGTCACTTCGGCTCCTAATGGGAAATGGTTACAAGTTATGCTCAATTATTCAGTGTGGTATATATTAGACCCCCGACACTTAGTGTATGTCATGTCAGCCTCTCTCTGCACTCTCATAGTATTGCTCGATGATTCACTTAATTACTGTAATAAGTGTTTTTCTTCTGAAGGTGGTCCGGAGGTCTGTGAGTCATAGTCTATTAAGGCCACACATGCTAAAGGAAAGGCACAGCACCAGATGCTCGGCCTATGATCAAAATCACAGAGAATGTCCATTATTTATTGAGAAAGTTTGAGCCTGAGAAATGTTTTATAAATGACACAAGGTGAGTCGACTTGCTTTTTACTCTGCAGTCTCCAGGCTCATCATTTGTCGCTGTCAGTTCTGTTGGAAAGCTCACAGTATAAAATCCTCATGCAGACATCAACAGATTGAAGAAGTAGATCTTGTATGTGTTGGCTTGAGTTAGTCATACAGCGAAAATACACATCCATTATAAATCAGTGTTTGCGTAACATTACACTATTTCCACTATTTGTTCCTTTTGTTTTACTGGGAATTAAAAGGGTACATAAGATATTGTTAGATTAGGTAACTTTATTATCTAATCTAATCTAGATAATAAATTAGTTTAGCTAATATTACCTTATCTAAACTACTTTAATGACTATTTTTGTTATAATTCAAAATCTCTGATAAAGGAAGCCGTGATGCAACAATTAGTTGATCAATCAATTTTGAAAATCAACTAATCATTTGTCATTTTTCAAATAAAAATGCAATAAATGTGTGTTTTCAAATGTGAGAATTTGAATTTAATTTTTGCTTCTAGTATGGGTCAAACTACTAAAACACAAAATCCTACTTTTCCCGTAATGCAACTCCGTACCATCTTTCATTTGATTACATCATCAGGATTATTTTGTTCAAACTTTGGAAAACTCCGTCCAGGAGATTATATATACTTATAATGATATAAAACTGCTCAGTAAACTAAACTTCATGTGTAAAATTAGCAAAAAGTGCACCTTTAAGGAACATAAGAACACTATAAGTCAAAATAATAACAAGGTAAATGCATAGATTTGGAAGTTAATGACTTCCAGCATGTTGACATGATGTTGCTCTCCTTCAACTCAGTTTGCATGTTCTTGTTCATTTTCCCTTCGCCCTCAGTTTAATCTGAGGCTTCATGGTTGGTGGACATAAGCAGGGAGGGACCCGGGGTTTTGAAGTCATGATCACAGTTTCTGAAAGCACAGGATCAGTCAGTGGTCATGATTCCTAAACATTTAGAGTGTGTGAAGGATGAGTGTAAATATCCCGAATGGAAGCAGTTGATATTTTTATTCACAACTTTTTAGAGGCTTGCTGGACAGCCAACAGTGTGTCCCTTCATTAGCTGAAGGGGATCTAGGCAAGAGGGGGGAGAGATGCTAAATTTTGTGTTAATGTTGACGTCTGCATTTCATCAAAACCATTGGGGGGGGGAGGTTGGTTAGTCTGCTGCCCTGCACAACTTGAAAATACATGACATTTTCACAGTGTGCTGTGATAATGTTGCGACAACCAGCCATAGTTCCTGTCCTTCCACAACCTCGTCCTCGCTGCCTCTCAGGCCACCGGATTAAAGACGAGAAATGCATCACATTGCATTAGTGTTTAGCATATATAACACTGGAAATAGACACACTCATTATGCAAATTTGAATGTGATGTCTTGTACATATATTTTAAAAAAGGCTCAAGCACATGTAGCAGAATTCTGGCTGTTTTGGGTATATTATTGGTATAAATGTGCTGATTTTAAAGCCCCTTTATATCAAAAGGTGTTCTTGTCACTTCCCTTCGATGTTTGAGCTTCCCTGTGCAGAATGATGTACGTGCAGAGTTTCACACTAGAAAGCTGTTTTCACATTCTCAATTTAATTTGCGAAGCTTTTCTAGCTGTGCTTCCACTGATCTCAAATCAATGCCGAGGAAATGAGCCCTATTTTCCAGACCTGTTGCTTTGCTTTACAACAAATACTGTTTGTGAGTTGAACATCATGTTACCATATGTGTCAATTACAGCAAATAGATGGGGGAAAAAAACAAGATATATTTTTATTGTCCCGCAGGGAAACTTTTGCTCCAAGCAGCTGCATCACACAACACACAAATTCACATATTGAGTGTGAGATAAACAAGACGATAGTTTCAAATAATAAAAGCAGGTATAATCACACCAGGAACTTAATAATCAGATTGCAATATCTTAGCCCCCAAATAAAATCATGTGAAACTACTATTTACTGTTTAATATTTTGATGGATGATGGAAATGAAGGAATTTTTGTACTGGTTTGGCCTGCAGTATGGTTTTCTGAGTCATCGGCTGGCAGCACCTCGAATTCAGAGTTCAGAATGTGTGTTGGGTCGTTCAGAATTTTCTGTGCCTCCCTGAGCACAAATTTTTCATATAGAGACTGAAGATAGTGATGCTGTTTTGGTTTTTTCCCCTGTGATCTTCATGGCTGTGAGTAAGACGTGCGAACTTGGACTGTAACTATACAGACAGGATACCGTACTTGTATGCCTTATCGAATTGCACTCTATCATGAGTAATCATGAGTTTACTATTTACACCATAGAGTCTAAGCCTTCTCAGAAAATACATCCTCTGTTGTAGCCTATAGAACAAAGATTTTCAACATGTACCTGTCATGTGAGTGAGTTGTCAATGTGAACACTAAGCTATTTATGTGAAGAAACCAAATTTATGGGTACATTGTGAATGATTGCTGCACTGTGGTCTTTTTTTCCCGTAGTGAAGGGACAGTTTGTGAGTCTAGAGAGCACTGAAAGTGTGGACACCAAAGTGCAATAAGCTATGCATCGCAGGTTTTTAGGAGGTGGGAAGAAATCCTGTCGGGTCTTCTGGATTTCTTAGTGCATAACTGTCGGATAAGTGACTGCATCTTGTAGCGATCCACCTCAGGTCTCATGCTTGAGTTGTCCACGAGAGAGTCTAAAACAGTATTGCGCTCATTGGAAAAATCATGGGAGGTCAAAATCATTCAGTTCATTAGCTTTTTGTATGTCATCAGTGGTAGGTCTCTTGGTTCAATATTAGCGATGGCTTTCACTGAATCTGAACAGTAGAAGTAAAGTGTTGTTCAATAATCCAGACGGAATATTACTGTACTGTAAGAGGTATTAATGTCATTTTAGTGTAGAACAGCTATTCAGACTCTCTGCTGCTCTGTTCCTAAAGTAATTATCATGACCTTAACCCCATCCTGCTCAACCACAACCCTAAGTATAGTGTAAGTGTGGTTCTGAGATGGATAATTACAATACTTGTTCCTTTGTAATTATACACAGTATGACAAACACTGTTATCCCAAGAACACCTTTTTATGGACTTGAACCCAGCACCCTTCCTCCCCTGCTGCAAGGAGCTTGTGAAAATGAAAGATTTCATCTGAAAATGCTTTTGTCAAGAAAGACTGTTTTCTCTCTAATGTGAAACCGCAACTGTTCAAATGTTGCACCAAATTATTCTGTCAGGAAAACGCAGCTGAATACTTTACAGCCCTCGCTGACTGAATGCATCACTTGGTCCATATGTTTGACTATTATTTTGAAGCTGGCTGCAGGCAGCGTGAGTAAAGCTACACCTATGGGTGTCCCAGCTCCACTCAGTCTATTTCTGTATCTGAAGGAAAGGTGATGGGTTGGAGGGGGGCAGGTTTGGGGCAAAGCAAACAGCGAGGGTCTCAACACACAAAGTAAACATTACCCTATGTTTGAACTACACACCTTCGGCCCTACAGTTCTCCCACACACTCGCGCTCTCCCCTCTGAGTCTTATTCCTGCTAACACCCCCTCCAGCCAGCCCAGCTAAATACACTGCTTATCCCAGGACCTTCCCATAAATCAGGGAGCAAAAGCACCTCTGACAAGGTCTCACCTCCACGGCCAGCAGCCCTTAGCCGGCAGCTCTGACTTACATTTCAGGACTACTTTGGAATAAATGGACTAATGGCTTTTCAGAGTAACTTTCCTAATAACCACCTCCGAGGATATAAGGACGTTTTATCCAGCATATTTAATACAATTAAATAAATATTATTAAATCCCATCTATATGTCCACCTAGCACCTCTCCTACCTCCTCCTTCCAAAAATGAGAAGTCTGCTTTGCTGAGTCAAGAACATGTGGCAATGCATTTAGGGATTTAGAAGTTAGACATACAGCAAAGTTTAAAGTTTTATTGAGCATACAATAGAGCATGAAGTGAATCGGTTTCAGGGGAGAGAAAACATGCTTTATTATTGTACGACTCGGTTTCATCCAACAAAATCATTGAATTCAATATTCTGAGAATGTCAGTGGGTTTAAACACAGACTCAAGCTATTTGTTGCTTTAATATGCTCAAAGTGCATGAACCGGAGGAGGGCTACAACAGCAGCAATATTCAAAATGACACATTCCCCCCGAGGAAACTGCTTAAACATCTGAGCATTGCCCAACATCTCTTTCTTCTTTGGTTTTGTTGTTTTGACTTTGTTTAGTCATCCTTGTCTTGAAACGCCGGCTTTATCCTTCGCTGCCTTAACTTGTTCCCAACAACTGTGATTCCTCAACACAAAAGAATGAAAGAAACTCTCAATGAAAAACACAATCTTTTAATCTTGGGCATGAGTCAATTACCAGGGCAGCAGCACTGAACATGCTGCACATTTTTTTTTTCCTCAAGCATTCAGAGAATCATCCTCTGTACTGCACCAAAGGATATATAGATTCTGACATGTTTATTTGCACGGCAAAGACAAGTTGGGTTTCCTACAAGACCAGCACATTTAGCTTCTGTTGTCCATGTGTCTGCTAGAACACTCCCAGTTACTTTGATGGGTGGATTTTTTTAAACAATGCTTTTGTGGACATGGAATATTGTACTTTGTGGACCAGGATTTCTTAATTTGTATTTATTTCATTTTGTGCAGCTCACACCAAAGGCAATGGGAATGTGGGACTGTTATGTGTTCATTTGAGATTAGTGTTTGAGCATTCAAAATTTACTTTTCTCATTGTGCCCCAGTGAATTTCCCAGATCTTTGTAAATAGTTTCCTCAATGCAGGCAAACAGTTTGATTTTTTTTTTTTTATTATTATTAGCTGTTGCTATAACTGTACAATGTGGCAGAAGTTAGAAGTTATAGTCATGTTTGCACAAAGATGTAATTGTCGTGCAGATTGGCCAACTTTTATAGATCGGAGGGAGATTTTTGAGGAGGGAGCAGCTTTTGCACAGTTAGTTACATAATTTCACTGGCTTAGGTGGTTTTACCAAACATAGAGGCTTGTTTGTTTAAAAACCCTAAATGCATAGCAAGCTGCTCTCTGTCATCATTTCAAATTTCACTGAAGTTATTATGTATCATAGCATGGCAGTTACATAACATTAGAGATACTTACAGCCCAATATCTGGTGCCACTCTTTTGCACTCAACAATTGCCTTAAGCAGTAACAGCATCGCACTGTTTGGATTTGACTTGCACTATTTGTATATGTATATTTTAATTTCACACACTAATTAAACTGGTGTATTACACTGTCAATCTTGAAATTGTAATTGTAGTTCCAACTTTAGGCATGTTTTAAAAGTGTGTGTGTGTGTGTGAGCCTAATAGTGTGTATTCTTTGTGAGAGTCGACAACCTTGCAGACTGGAAAGATAAAGTGAACTGATGCTCCAGATGGGGACATTAATAACAAGATGAAAAGAGGGATTCTTTGAGTTTCTGTCATAATGAATATTAATTGCTACAGAGACTTGGCACCAAGAAACCTGACAATAAGACAGATATTTTGTTGTGATTAATGCCTCCTCTATTGAAAAACACTTCCTCACACGGCCTCTCCTGCTCTTATCCTAGAAGACAGTCTGTAAGGAGAAAGGACCCAGGCTGTTCCTCAGGAGAATTCATATTGTTCTCACATAATATAAATCAATACAAGGCTCGGGGAGCTCCTGCATCACTAAATGGCTTTGTGGAAACTTAGCAAGAGAGGAGCCATAACTGTCTTAGGTGCTATATTTCTTACTGAATGTTCCACAGAAACTAAAATACTATACAGACACATAAAACCTGACAAATCATTACAAGAATGACGGCACAGTTGGAAAACACCGAAGTTGATATCACTTTATTTGAACAGCACAGTGTTGGTGCTATGACTGTGTTTGCTATTTTTAAGCTTATAACCCTGACTCAGACATTAATACTCTTTTCCAAATCTACCATGGCTCTAGGGATGGTGGAAGGTAATGCCGATCTGTCGGGCGGTTCAACACTGTGGTCCACACAGAAATATTCAACTATTGGACGGATTAAGATAAAGTTTTGTATATTGATGGTCCCCAGAGGATAAATCCTACTGAACTTTGTGATCCTTTTCCTCTAGACCCAACAGCAGGTTCACATTTTGTTTATTAGTGAAATGTTTTGACAGATATTAGATGGACTGCCTTGAAATTTAGTGAAGACATTAATCCCTTCAAGTTGGATTATAATCACTTTGGTCATCCCTTAACCTTTCATCTAGCACCATCATCAGGTCAAAATTTAATTAGCAAAATGAGATGGTGAAAAGATGGTGAGAGACGAAGTCCTGACGTCACCCTAGCCTCTGTTCCACTAGCTTCTACTAACTTAATGCAACCTTTCAGTCACCATGTCTTTGAAAGAGCTCATTCCTTCTTTCCATATTGAAAGACAAACTGACATCCCTTGGATACTTAACGTAATTTGATTCAGTCCACATCCATAATATTCACCAAAGCTCTCTTCTAAAGTCATTTTTCCAACTTTAAAGCTGTAATCTCTGCTCTCTAAAGATGTTTACACGTTACAATCCTCTCTGTCTCGTTGCCCTTCGACTTGCCCACAGACTCACCTCTTTCATCAAGCCATGACATTTAACCTAAGATTTACGGGAAATTACATTTGGCAAAGACCACTAAAAGCAGAATTATTGAACAAACAACAAGTTTAGATGTTCTTCTTAAAAAAATGTCTCTCCCTATTTAAACATTTGGAGGGAACCACATGACATGATTAAGACTGTGTATCAGGGCTAAATAGACATTTGCCTTTCATTGTGGGAAATTTTCTTACTTCTTCAATAAAACCCAAACGTTCAGGTTTTGAGCACAGCAGCTCATAATGATATAGATACAGCCTCACAGAGCTGCTACCAGCTATATCAACTAGATTAGAACAATTAATGCTTTTTACACAATTATCAAGTATCACTGGAACCTCTGAAAACTTTTTAATGAAATGTTAAACTCACATCATAGCAAGGATTAGTGTCAATATTCTCCAACTATAGTCTGATCTGGTAACTTTGTGTTCTTCCTGGACTAATACCAGCATAATAATGAACTGCTGTTGTGATGTTTCCATGATGTTGGCCTAAAGGTGTTGTATGGGTATTTAGTGACACAGATTTTCCACTGAGTTTTGTGCAGACTGTGCTGTCACTGTCTTCCTTTCCACTGCAAACATTCATGTCCTCCAGGAATAGGCAGATATAGCCAGTATGCTAAGCTCAGGGGTTTAGGTTGCAGGTCATTTCCCAGTGGGATCAGCCGGCTCCTGCAGAGGGCTTGTGATAAGAGTGGATATTGGAAGCTATGTAAACCTTGTTAAGCTGCCCTTCCCCTGTGTGCAGGGGGGTAATCCTAAACACCTGGGCTAGTTAACTGGGATTTGGTGGGATTAGGGGCTCCATGAGGCAAACCTGATCATGCTTCTGGTTAAATCCATTTCCATTCTTATCTCTTCACATTCTCTCTGTTATAATTCAAGCTCAATCCAGCAGTTGCACAACAGCTATCTTTATACTGAGCCATTTTATCTCTGCTCGTATCTGTTCTTAAGGGGAGAACTAGAACTAGTCAAGCATAAATGTGATTGATTAGTCTGGGCTTGAACATCAGCAGTTTTTTTTTTTAGCTCAATGAAGGCTGATTGTTTTTTTTTTCTAAAGTATATCATAACAATTGGACGGATTGCCATGAAGTTTTGGACATTCATGGTCCACAGAGGATGAATCCTGTTGACTTGGTGATCCCCTTTTCCACTTTTTGGTTTTATTAAAATATTTCAACAACTCTTGAATGGATTGCCATTGATTGTGGTACAAACATCAGTGGTGCCCACAGGATGAATCCTAATAACTTTGGTGATTTCCTGACCTTTTCTCTTGTGCCACATTTACAGCAAGACAATATTCCAATTTGTCCAATACATTTTGACCAAGTACCTGCAAAACTGACATTCCCATGAGGCTCAGCTGTATTTTGTGTTTAGTGCTATTTAGCCAATTTTAGTGTGGTAAGACGCTGGACTATGATGGTGAACCCTGTGAGCATTATACCTTCTAAACATCTGCACTTTAGCACGCCGATGTTAACTCAAAACACTGCTGTGCCTCACAGAGCTGCTTGCATGGCCGTAGACTCTGAGTCTTGTTTTCTCTTTAGCGCAGTGAAGCCTGTTAGCCGTAGTTCATGACCTCATTGGTTTTCATAGTAATAATTGTTACTGCACTTTTTCCTTTATTGACAAGCTGACAGCAGGCATTTTAACTGACTTTTTTCTTCCTTCTCTTAATCAGGCTCCTCTTAGATGTATTTTTAACGACCCTATTTTCAGAGACAAATGTCCAGTTAAAAAACGCCACTGCAACACAATAACGTGTTCATAATTTTGGAACAAATTTTCTCAAAAACAGCACCAATTTTTAGTTTTATCTTCACACTTATGGCAAAATGATTTGTATTAATTGTCACTGTTCTTTTTGTGTCTTTGTATTTGTTAGCACAGTCAAGTACATGCCGTTTGACTATTTGGTCTCACTATGACACTGTCACCAAGAATGTTTAAGCTTCATCAGCTAACCCCCCCATCTCCTTTCCTCCTTTTCTAGATGTGGACGAGTGCGCAGAAGGGCTTGACAACTGCAGCATCGATGCCATCTGCCAGAACACCCTGAAGTCATACAAATGTATCTGCAAGTCCGGCTATAAAGGGGATGGCAAACATTGTGAAGGTAAAAGTCTGACTGGATTAATGCACTTATGTCACCGGTGGTTGGAGGCACAAACTTCTGCTCCCTTTTGTGGGAGCACAGGGAGGATTTTTACAGTATGTTGAAGTAAAAGCTACATTTCTCATGTTGATTTGCCTTATCTCTCTGACTGTAAGCCCCTGGGCCAGTGACAGACTTGATTAGAGCTTCTGTCTTACTCAACATTACTCATTAGTTTAAAGATTCTCCTGAAGAGGGAGGAGCGACGAGGGAGAGAGCGACGGACGGAGCCAGGTGCAGAGTGCTCCTTTGTGACAAGATGAAATGAAGCAGTAAATTTCCTACACATGTTAGAGGAGAGAATTAAGATAGCGGCTGAAACGGCAGTCAGAGACCCTGCCAAGCAGTCAAGAATATTTCCACAGCCAAAGGCAGACCTCGTAGACTGTCAGAGACAAGTCTGTTTTTCTAGCCTTTTTCAAAGCGCCCAAAGCCTCCAGATCATTATATCCCACAATTTTTATTAGTGTTATAACAAAACCATATTTCACAATGTCATTTTTTCCTTACTATTATTATTCTTTCATTTACTTGACCGCATGTTTTTCATGGCCTTCTGCCTGTAGGTCATAAAAAGTTTGCTTTATTGAATCTATTGTAAAATATGTGCCAGGGTGGGTTTCCATTGAACTGGAGGTTTGTTGAACTGGTAAAATTCAAAATTCAAAGCAACATTCATAAAATAAAGAAAAGTTGTAGCAACTGGTGGTAAGATTTGAGGAGCATGTCATCTGTTGTGCTGCACCTATTTGTGTTAAAAGAGAGCAGCAGACTGCATAAAGACAATGAAAAGAAAATCCTTCTCATTTCACACGCTGGTTGGCTTGATCCTCATTGTCACTTTACTACATCCTGCTCGTCTTTTTTGGTCTATGGTTCAGATTTGAATATTAGGTTTTGGTGAGGCTTGTTTCAGTGTCACCTGTAACGATAGCTGAGATGTTATGAGTCTGTATGAGTTGAAGCACCATCTTTAATCTTCAGGGGACGCTCTTGATTTGTCCTCTGCTGACAAAGGATATGTTTAATAGTCAGGTGCCCACATATGAACACTGAAAGAGGTTTTGCTTGCAGTAAGCATTCCTCCTTTTTGTACTGGCTAATAAAAGAACCCTTTCTAATGTGCTTTTAATCTTTGATGGGCCTCATTTTACAAAAATGTATTCCAAAGTTTATCTGAAGCTGCTGAGGCTCATCAGCCTGATTTAGCCAAATCTTGTGGGTTCCTTCCAAAACTGCTGCCTTTTTAGTATTAAATTTGTGTTTCCCTGGACTGCGTTTCTTGTTGAGCTGCAGTGCGGCCATAGTAACAAAAAGAGGGAATTTTACTTAAGGTCCCTGTAATCTGTGAAAACCTCTCTGAGGCACTTCACCTGGCAAAATATAACAACTAGCCGAAAAGACACATGAGAATTTTGAAGGTCATTTGATTTTGTTCTTTTTGTTTGTTTTGTTTTGTTCTCTCTCTCTCTCTCTCAATTAAATTAAATTTTAATGAATATATTTAATTTCCTTAAATCTCTTTCTGAAAAATTCAGTTTATATTGTGTTATTATATATTAGAAAGTTGTCAGTCAACCAACCAACTGTTCTGATTATTGCATCATTACATTTCAGCTGTACAATTAAATTCATGATTTAATGCTTTTATACATATGCTTGTCCAAAAAACAAATCCATCTCTTGTAGATTCAAGGGGACAGAAATTTGTTGATCAAGAAGGACATGACAAGTATAAAACCAAATTGAAAGCTAGTGAATGAACATCACTTTTCTGTTGTCATGTGGTTGCTGTTTGAGGTCTAGAGAAGAGATTGTGTGCTGTGATCAGGGAATGACAGAGATGTGTGGGAAGTGGAGAAGCAGGGAGCAGGAGAGTGTTTCTTTGTTTCAGTCCTATCCCTCTGCTGTCAAGTCCAATTAAGCCCTGAGTGAGACAGCCTCAAAGAGGAGCTGAACGTCCAGGATCATCGGCCCTAAATGGGCCAGTAAGTGCTGAGTGGAAGTGCGCTGTGTTCTCAATCCACCTTGTCTGGGTCTCCTCAGCACGGGCCCCTCGACCATCATCATAACCATAACAGACAACTCCACTCAGGCTGTCATACCAATCTGCAGCCTCTCTTTATCTTTCTGCCTCTGCTCTCTCATTTATGTGTCACATTTCCTCAGTTTTAGCTACTAGGACTGATGAACTTCAGGGCTAGATTGAATAATTACCCCAATGGTCGATATTTGCCTTTTATTGAGTATTGGATCAGCCAGCCTGTAATGTCAGTACTAATTTTTAATGGAGATTCCGTTCTGACGACATACATCTAACCCATGGAGTAATTTAATTGTCCTTCACAACTTTATTTCCTTTTTACTTTTAATTGCCCAAGTATATGTGTTGTGTATTAGTTGACATTTGTGTACTTATAGCTGCAAATGTTACAACTGACTTCATTCTCTGGGTCTCTGTAGAACTTTTAGTACCCCATACTGTACAAAAAGCTGTTTCAGACTTTTACCTCCTGCCAGCAATGAAATTCCAAAGGGAAAAAGCAATGTCTTGGCATGAAACTCGTCAAATTTCAGGACATTAAATATGGCATAAAATCTCAGTATTAGGCTTCATAACAAAACAATATCAGTGAAGCTCTGGCATATACCCATGTTACATCACTAACAGGTGAACCAACTAATTATCACAGCTGTTGTTTCGTCCCTGTTTTCCTCATAAGAGCTCTTATGAAACCAGAGACGGAACAAAACTGATCATTTTTATTCTCTGTATTGCTCCAAGCAGCTTAATTGCACTTACAGATTTGAAGGGAACATTTTGGGAAATGTGCTTATTCACTTTCTCACTGAGAGTTAGATGAGAAGCTTGATACCACCCTGATATTCATACACTAAATATGCAGCTACAGCCAGTAGCTTAGTATAAAGACTGGAAACAGTTAGCCTGGCTCTGTCAAAACGTAACAAATTCCATTTACCAGCAATTCTAAAGCCCACCAATTAACATGATATATCTTGTCAATTTGTGGTTTTATAGGGGGTTATGTGTGGGACTGTCCTGGAGTCCTCTTGCTGATGTTGCTATGTAGACAATCAGAAAGTTATTTCTTCGCCCATAAATCCCCTGTAAAACCCAAAGGAAATTCTTAGACAACAAGGTTCAAGTTAGTCTCAGTGAGTGCATTGAGATTACTTGCATTAATATTTTGTATAAGAGGTTTGATAATAAAACCATAAGAGAACAGGAAGTCTACCCCAACAGATGTTTGCAAATGAACTACTCACCATGAGGTCATTTGATACAACACGTAGACCACAACACACCAGTTTATTCTCACCAATAAAGTAAAGTGACATCTCCTTCACTATTACCCATATATGGCATCACTGTGATGAAGAAGTCTCCAAGGACTGTCCTCATGTCAGAAATGTATGTAGCTTTTGTGAAAGAGAACTCGAGTCTGTAGAACAGCTGTTTAACTGTTTCCAGAAATTTTGGAAAGATTTGAAAAACTGCTTGACAGAGAAACTCGGTGTCAATATAATAATAAACTTAATTTGTACAGCAACTTTTATATAAGAAATGCAACTCAAATGGCTTTACCACAAATAAATTCCATGCACCAAGTGCATGGAAAATACAACCCACTTGATAAAAACAGTGATATAGGATAAAGATGTATGAAATTGATAGAATGCTATAATAGTAATTTAAAAAATGAAGTTAAAAATAGACTACACAGAAAGCATAAAATCAAGTACAATACATGTTAGCTACAAGTGTAGCAGTGCATACGTGCGAAGCAAAGTGCCAACAAGAGTTTCAAGGCAGAGCCATTTTAAAGCTGAAGTGAAGAGATATGTTTTTAGCTTTCTTTAAAAATATATTAAGATCTAATACACACATTGATGATGTGGATATTCTGCTACTACACTCTTTCAAAATTCATTTCATTGTAAATCTTTTCATCACTCCTGGCAAATTATCCTTATCCTTAAGATGAGAAGGCTCAAGAAAAAGTCTACTTTGATGGTGTTTCTAAGAGATAATTACTTGTAAAACTCAGAAAAGCTATAAAATGCATGAGATATTTATCTGAATATGAGATTCTTTTTGACATTTCATTGTAGATTATTCTTTTTCTATCTATTTTTAAAAAAAAAAATCTTTATTTTTTATCTTTTTGAGTTACCTTTATTATTTATTGTCTTTATTATGTATTATTTTCATTTTCCTCTTATTCAGGATGTAATAAATTATTTATCTGTCTGGAATTATGTTCAATTTTCTTTAATTATTGCTGTCATGATTCTGTTATGACTGCCTCTTCATCATATCTTGCAGTAAAAACAACCAGGTCTCGCTTACAGATTAAACCAATTAGATATAGCATGTTAATTGGCTCACTTTAGAGTTGCTAGATACATGTTTTCTTACCACTGACAGAGCCAGGCTAGCTGTTTCCAGTCTTTATGCTAAGCTAAGGTAACTGACTGCTAGCTGTAGCTTTGTATGTAACGTACAGATATGAAAGAGGTATTGATTTTCTCACCTGACTCTCCACAAGAATGAATGTGTGTTTCCCAGAAGGTCAAGGCTGCTTCTACATCCTGACCCCTAACTGGATCTAGATTGCATCAAGTTCTGAAAGGCCTGCTCTCACATCCTTTTGTGTTTTCTCTCTGCAGATGTGGACGAGTGTGCAACTGAATACAACGGCGGCTGCGTCCATGAGTGCATCAACATCCCTGGAAATTACAGGTGCACATGCTATGATGGCTTCCGCTTGGCACATGATGGGCACAATTGTCTAGGTGAGTGTGTGCACTTAACACAGCATGTGTGTTTTAAACTTGATTTTTTTCTCCCTACTTTTTCCCCAGCTGACTTAATTATGCAAGAAAACATTGTTGAATAAGGGACTTTTGTCAGGAGAAAATGTACATTAAACTGCATGTGTCAGATTTCAAACTCAGCTCGACATAACCCATGTGGTTGCATAAATTCTTCTCTCTGCATGTCTAATGTCACATCATGGATGGTAATATATGTTTCATGCTTGAATTGAGCTCTTATGAGACTGCTGCATCAGATATTAACTATTTCCTCATTTCCCATGGCAGGTAGACTCCAAATGTGTTTTCACAAAAGAAAAACGGAGACCTTTTTTTTTAATAAGTCTGACGAAAAGGGGCGAATTTATGAAGAGCTTGACCCTGAGCTGGGAGCTCTGACTGAGCTGTCAGCCGACCGTACTTTCCCATGGTTTAATATTTCACCAGTGTTCCATTCATATTAGCCTGGTAGAGAAGGTATTAGACTTAAATGAATGAAATAAAGGAAAAAACACTTTCTGCTGCTGGGAGCTGCTAAACATAGACATCATCCACCCACTTCTCCCCTGCATTGTGTCTTTCTGTCTTCCTCCTTCTCCCCCATTCACCCATCCTACATTCCTTTGTTTTGTTTTGAAACCCCCAAAGTCAGACCCTGCTGCTCCTCAGAAAAAAAAATCTCCCTCTTGGTTACAACCTCAGCATGATGCATTTCACTTGATATTGAAAGCCGGCTCGCCCTCGTTGCTGCTGTGAGTTTGTTGTAGAGGAAAATAACCAACGACTTGCTGCAGCGGATTTCACATTCAGGCGAAGTGATGACAGAAAAACTTATCAGCACTTAACAGTGACCCTTTGTGAAAGGGCTTTTACATGCGGGCACACAAGGCAACACACTCATATCAATCCCACATTTACTTGATGAAGTGGGTTTAAGGCACGCTGGAATGGAAAACACTCACATCTTTAGATCGATAATAAACCTGTTCTGACTTGACGATACCCTCATGTCTCAGTTTCTCTCTTTCGCTCACTCTTACTGTATTTGTCTCTTTCGCTTCTTCCCTCACCCTCTGTCTCTTCCTTGCTCATGCCCTTGTATCTACAATGTAAATCGGGGCTATTTTCCAAGCCATTTAGCAACGGCGTTCAGCTGTGTGTGGATCATTTGCTGTGCCGTGGATCAGCTCCTGCCTTGCGTGCAGGTGTGTAATTGCAATATATGGTTGTGTGGCTGCTGCTGTTGCATCAAACAAAGTTGCATCCATCGATCCCTTTGATATAATTTGTCATAGTGTAACACGCACCATCAACCAAGCTTTCAAGTTTTTAACTTCTTGTGCCATGTTTTATTTCTTCCCTGCAAATGACCTGTATACAAGGGGGCATAGTTGTCTTGGGAAGGCTTGAGATCTGTCTTAGAGATTCCCTTATGTTCCTGTGAAGATATTTGTTTAGTTAATTATTAAGTGAGTAAATATTTTATTAATCTAAGCAGAGCAAACAGGGCGTAAAGACGCCAAATGGTGTATATATAGCTGTCAAGTACAAATCCAACTCTTGCCTTGAGACCTGAAAGGACTCTAAAGACTTCTTTTTCTCGAGAATTTAACTCATTCTAATGCTGCCGCTCTGCTCTGCTAAGGAAATAATCCTCAGCACAAACACAAGAGAGGAGAGGAAGAGGTATAGCCGAGGTTTCATGTTAAGGCCCCAGCTTCCTCTTCCAGGTTTAAGCTCCTTTTGGCCCCTGAGAAAAGATTAGTCCCCTTGGCCCTGAAGTGGGGAGCAGCTAAGCAGCTGGTTCCCAGACGAGGTCAGACCCTCAGAGCCCTTATAGACCAGATGTGCCCGAGGCTGCAGAGGAGGAGACATTCACCTGATCCTCAAAAGTTCACACTGAGTTTAGAGTCTGAGATCTTTTAGTTGCTTCTCTTTGGATTTACCCCATGTTGTTTTTCCACAAAGCTCCGGTGATTTTGTTTTATTTCCTCTGCTTTTCATGGTTACAGTGCAGCATAAACTCCCAGTGGTGCCCATAACCTCCAGCTCTCGCTACGGCTTTTCTTTAGCCAGAAGGCACCGTTGCATGTGTGTGACTGTCAGCTCAGGGACATGACAGGCTGCCACACGCGCATCCCTGTCGATGTCTTCTTTGTTTGCTCGCTGCCGCACGTGCCGCCCGGCTCCTTGTAATTGGATGTGTTGGCAGCATAATGACATTGGGCGGTGGCAGGAGGCGGCGGAGCGTGAAGCAGAACGCTGCCTAGTGCGCCTCACCGGGGACGCTCTGGTTTCTGAGGTCTGCCCTACACCCCACAAAGATGTCAGGGAGTCAGCAAGGTGGAAGCAATGCAATATCACAGCACAGTGCTCCTGTCTGTGCGGAGTGAGATGTCGCTCACTGTATAATTTACCTCACAGGGAGCTATTGTACCCTCTCAGAACTCACTGAGGAGAAGAAGTGAAGCATATAAGAACTTGATTACATCTTTTATAACTGTCATGACTATTATCTCACAGAGGTAAGGGAGGGATGGAGTTTAATCACCACACCTCTTTCATGGCGGGGCTGTAAAGGATTTTTAGAGTCTTAGGAAAAACAAAGGAATCAATGTCAATTTAATCCAAAACACACATCCTCTTTAGAATGAAAACCAGATGCAGGAAGGCTATTAGTTCCCCACTGTAGCACCACCGTCCCCACATTTATGACCTATGTGTTTTGTTTGAGGTCCTGCGGAAACCCAAATACCCTCTTATCATTGCTAGTTCGTTAAACTCTCTCAAGTAGCTTAATATCATAAGCATCTGCACAAATACTGCCTCTCTCTGCAACCACAAATCACAACATTTCACTTCTATCTGGAACTAAAAGACACAAATAAAGATATTTCTTATGCTCCCATAAAGTGGAAATGCCACAATCGCATGCTGTCTGAGTGTGACTCACTGGGAGAAACAAAAGCAGGCTTGAAATAGACATTACAGATGTTTGACAGAGCGCCACCATGCTGTAAAGGACAAGCTTTTGTCATTGCATTGTTTGCTTATATTCATCATACTCTGCTCTGTTTGTCATACATGTTGCCAGAGAACTGATTTGAGGGTCTTGGGCTCCACATGCAGTTTAACAGGTCACATTCCTTTGATTTCTATTGACCAACACTGATTTGGTTTGTATTGATTCAGCAGAGCTCTATTCCCTGTGCAATCTATAGGGAAATGGATGCCCTTTTACTTTAACCTTCCCCGAAGACATAACATGATCTATAACACAAAAGCAATGTCATTACAGCTTTGAAATGGACTTTTGAAGAACCGCTTTGAAGTATCAACTAAGAAAAGGTCACGTCAGTTAACACTGTTTAGGGTTTTGTTAATGGTTGTAATTGTACCGTGACATTGTTTTTTTTTGCCAGTCACATTGAGAATGCCTCTCAGAAAAAGCTTCATCTGTCATCTGCAACAAAGTCTCTGAGTTGTCGCCCGGCTGAGCCTGTATCCCCGCTCTTGTAATCCTTTGGGATCATAATGCAGGGTTGGCTAATCAAACAAGAGGTTTCAGACTGATGTATTATTGACCAGGTCCTGATGGGAAAAAGTAGTCATCAAAGAGTGTGAGGCTGATTTGCTCCACAGCCTTAAATGCATTCCTTTTAAGTGCATTGGCTGCTCTTCCAGGGCATCCATCATAACCTCCGCACCCTTGACTTTTGCAGAAAACATTCGATTCTTTCCTGGAAGAGGTGCTTCTAACCACCACCTTTAACTCCTGAATATGTAGGATTGAGTCAATGAAAAGATGATCCGGTTAACTCTCCCATCAAACCCAGAGGAGTTCAGGATGGTACTGGGGCTTAGCACTAACCCTCCTCACTTCCCTGCCGCAGATGCAAACACCCTGCTGTCTCCCCAGTTAGCAGTCACTTTGCTTCTGTTGTGACATGCACGGATCGGGTTTGGACAAGAGAGTCTCTCCACAGTTCAGAGGAGAGGAGCTGGAGTGATGAGTTAAAGGACGGATTTGAGATTGGTGCATTAGCTGGCTCCTGAAGACTATATCAACACACCCTCTCTCTCTTCTCTCAGGATTGTTCAGTCCCATCCACCATGAAATGAACAATTCCAGCTGAGCCCACTTCCAGGGCTTTGGGGGAAACTCAAGCCTGAGATTGGGCTTAGGGACGGAGGCATGTCGCGGACTGGGAGCCATCAGATGTCAGCATAGGGCCTCTTGTCTCCTTGGCATAAGACTGTCCACCCAAACACTTATCCTGGGGTTTTGTTTTTAAAATACTTCCAGACTTGTTTTGGAGGAACAGAGAAATACCATTTTGCATGATCTTAGCTCATAGTTTTTCATTTAGGAAAGAACTCTGGATGCAGAATCTGTGCTTATTTACCAAAATAGTTACCTGGGAGACAGGCCCGAAGTCAAAAAGTCTGATTTTAATCAAAGCTGTATTAGTTTTGTTTATGTAATAGTATAAAAATCAAGCCTCACTGCTGATTTAAGAATGAAACGCTACAGTAAACAGAGATTTTATTCATGTTTGCTTAGCAGATGTGATTCGCTTAACTGTATTAGACACAGTGTGTCAGGCAGACAGGAAGCACTGGAACTAATAAATTGTTCAAAGCTAAATACTGTCAGTATTAATGCATCAACTTCCAGTTTGCAAAAGTCACCCACACGTCTGTGATTTAGGAGAGTGTGTTCTGCAGATGAAAGATCAGGAAATCCTGCAACATATCAATTCATACGTCCTCAGCTGACATGTGTCAGACTAAGACTGAATGTTTGTTAACACTGAGCCCGTCTCGGCGTCTGTGCACTCAGTTGTCCTCGCAGACTGGGTTCGAACCTGGCGCCGTGGTCACTGTTCATTCAAGTGGGTGAAGAAATGCGCTGTGTCATTGAACTCCAGAAGCAACAGAGAAAGAGAGGAAATCCTGTAATCCTGTTTAAAATAAGAAAGGATCTTGTTTTAATTGGAGCTGGCTGTGTATGTGCCACTCCTTCCCCACTGATGCCTGTTCATCTACCAGAGCCGCACGGTCTGCCCCTGCAGTCCACCAGCTGTTTTGCTGCCTTGTCCCTGCACATGGCTCCGATTTGCTGCCTTATTAAAGAGTGTGTGCCTCTTCAACTCCTGTAAATGAAATGCCCAAAGAGGCCAGTGTCCGTCCACTCACCTCCTTGTCTCTGGTCTGTCTAGACCACAGAGACAGTTCTGTCTGATCCAGACACAAGCCAAGCAGTGGGATGGATGCATGGACAGCTTTGATGACAGACAGCAGTAGTTTTTCACTCTTCCCCTGCAAAAAAATCCTCTGGGTCAGCAATAAATGCCCCCAAAGTCACTGAACCTTTAAAAAAAAGGGAGAGCAAAAGAGTTGAGCATTTCTCCAAAATACGGGTTCAGGAGTTTCTGTAAGGCAACCACCATGTTTACATGGCTCTAAAGCTCTGCGCAAGGCCAAATGTTATATATACAGTCAAGGCTATCTGAGAAACCAGCGGACATGGCCTCCGCAAACACAACCAATCTCTTAATCTCTCTCCGTTTGAACCTTCCTTTTCCCTTCGTCTCCTCGAGTGAAGCAGGGATAGAGCAGAGACATGTCTCATTTTTCAGAAGTGAGGCAGCCCTTTTAACTTGATTAAGACGTTTTTTTTCCATCCTCTCAAGAGAATTTTTAAAAAATGTTTTAAGTCCAAATAACATGAGCACTTCTGCTGGCCATGCCAGAACCCCTTTCCGCTTGGAAATATTTGCTTTGGACGCCAGCCTTGCCCAGCACACAACACAGGCAATTATGGGAGCTATTTAAACAGGAGAGATCTACTGACAGGCGACGCCTCATTTGGAGGGATGAAGGAATCAGGAAATGAAACCTTCATTGATGCGCTGAGGGTATGGAAAGAGAATTCCCCCAGGCCCTTTGGGGCTGGTTGCATTTCTCATGGGTATTTTGTGCATGCGTTGAGGACTGTTGTATTTGTGTAGCCTTAACATGTTTGAATTTTTGGGGTTTGTGTGTGTGTGTGTGTGTGTGAGGGGGAGAGAGAGAAAGAGAGAGACTTTATGTGTGTGTTAGGATATTTTCCCGAATGAGTTGTGGAGTTTAGGTTTTTGGTCCCTGCTAACAGTTTATCTGCAAAGGTGCAGCTGTAGGTTGTTGGCATCTTTCATCGGCTCAAAGGTCTTCTCTCCGTCGCTGCCACTTTCATGATGGAGAGATGAGACCATGTGGTCAACATCAAGGCAGCCACACAGTTGAGTGAAGGCCTGCCCAACTATGTTTTATAAACTGTCCTCCCTTTACTCTGACTTAAGGTCTAAATTTTAATTTTGCTAAGCAGTTGTTTTTTTTCTGAGTGCACTGCTTTGCCTGGCTGCAGAGTGATGCTTTTCCCATCGACCTCAACTGACATGGCATTGTTTTTAGAGGAAGGAGACATTTTGGCTGGTGGAATGTGAGGACAAGACAGCAGACTTGGCAAGCTGACGAGTGTTACCTGCCACTCACCTACTTATCAACCCCAGAGGATTGTGTCTAGCCAGTTGCCACTTTGTGACCACAGTAGGTGTGTGTTTACACCTTTGGTGAATCCACGTCTCTGCATTTCTGTGTGGAAAAAGAAGAAGGAAGAGGACAGAGTGAAGTTTAATTTCTAACTCTGCTGGGCTGAGAACTCCCCAGAAAGGAAACTTAATCTAGAGGCCTTCTCAGACTGGACAAATAGACAGTAAATTAGTTTCGCATGACGGTTTATTAAAAAAAAAGCCTTGTGTATACAGCAGATTATTGATGCATCGAGCAGAGGGATGGATAAGGTTCCAGCGTGGTCAGTTGTGAGGGACAGAGCCCAGGTCTCCAGGGGAAGAGAGAATATGGAGTGTCACCTCCAGAGCCACAGTGCAGTCACGCACAGGGGAGGCCGGGGCCGCTAAGCTCTGCAGCACGCCAGACAAATAAAAGCGGCAATTTATTGTGCAAGATCTTTCCTTTTGAAAATAAACAAATATATCAAAAGATTTATAGATGTTCCACCGCTGTTCAGTTGTTTCTTTTGTCGCGCCACGCAGTGACTTGGAAAAAAGTTTTGTGCCATTTGGAGAGAACAGCTGGAAGTGCACAATTCATTATCTGTGGAAATGAGGTCAGCAACTCTCGTTTGTGGTCAGTTTCCCTTTCGTGCCCCGTGGCAGGACAAGGCCTCAGGCGACACCTTTGTAAATGCTCTGCCTTTGTATGCGCTTGAGGTGGATTCACATGGTTGCTTGTTACCCTCCTGCCCCCCCCTCCACATGTCTCATACTCTCTCCTCTTTCCATCTCTACCCCCCTCCTCCCTCTCCCTGCATTCCTCCCGTCATGGGGCTGACAGACACTCGTCATCAGCAGGTACTCTGGCCCAGGTGGATCAGGTTTCCCACTTGCCAGGAGATTGTGCTGCATGTGCATTTTTATGGCTTAGTGCTGCACAGTTGGAGGTTTTCAGTGCATTTCTGGTGTGCTGCCATGTCAGATAACCATTAAGACAGACGCTGCCTCCTCAGAGAGCTTAAGACAAACTTCTCTGGCTTTTCATAATATCCAAACACTTTTTGTGACTTGTGTTTTCCCTTTTTATGACTTTTGCACTCAAACCACAGCCCCTGTGGTTATTTAACCTACTAGATTATGGATGTGGTTAGCAGCATTTCAACATTTTTAAATTAAAAAAAAAATTACGGTTCTTTAATTGTACCAAGGGGGAAAAAGAACTTTTTGAATCTGAAAGTTTTCAGCTTTTCAACGTCAGATTCAGTCAATAATTTCAGTTCAGTTTCAAATAAGCTTTTGGCACAAATTAAATACAGTATCCAGTGGTGGAATGTAGCTCGCTACATTTATTCAGTTACTGCACTCAAGTACAAATTTGAGATACTTGTGGGGTACTTGAGTATTTCCATTCCATGCTACTACTCCCCTATTCTTCTGCACTCATACTTTTTACTCCACTGCATTTTTTGACAGCTTTTGTTAGTAAAACTGTAAAACATATTAATAGGCCAGTAATAGTAATTCAGCAATATATAATAATACTCATTTTTATTTTTGATACTTGTTAATGTCTTGTTAAGTGACGTTAAGTGACATTACTTGTATTGCTACTTTTACTTATGTGAAGAATCTGAATACTTCTTCCACCACTGATCATGTGATGTAAAATCAATGCATAATTTACAAATACTGCCTTACATTCCAAAACATGTAGCCTACACTCTTTCAAATGTACTGTTTGTTACTAATTGAGTAATTGTACTTTTAACGGATACAATATGTGGGTTCCCACTGTCTCTGTTTGATTATAGTTTGCAGCTACTTGTCAATTAAACAGGTCATGTTTTGATCCCAGACAACCTTCAGATAAACGATAATCTTTGTCGTATTTGTCCTGTCTTGAAGTGATCTTATTAATTTTGTTTTGTGCGTGTGTCTCCTGGCAGATGTGGATGAGTGCTCAGAAGGCAACGGTGGATGCCAACAGATTTGTGTCAACATGATGGGCAGCTACGAGTGCCGCTGCAGAGAAGGTTTTCTCCTGAGTGACAACCAGCATACCTGTATCCAGCGGCCTAAAGGTTAATCACACACACACACACACACAGACACGCACGCACATTGATGATTTATGCAAAACAGCTGGGCACATGTTGTTTAGTGATTTGGTTGGATGTTATCATATGTGTTGAAAGCTCATTATTTTAGATCATATTCGGATGATGATGGATCTTTCTGTAACATGCAAATATTGTGGTCCTGGTGTTTTTGAATAATAATTGTATGATTTACACTAAGAATGGGATTGGCCCTAACAGGCCTAAATGAAGGGTGAGCACAGGTAGGTGTCTCCACTCTGAGGGTAGAAAAAAGATAAATCTTGTTTTCCTCACACCCTTTCAAATTGAACCAATCTAGTGCTTAGCAGCATTTTAAGGTATTGCGGTATGAGAGTGGCCTGTGGGAGACTGAACAGAGAAAACAATTAAAGGTGTAGCCTGGGGCAGACACACCTCTTGTTTATAGAACATTCCGATGGGATGGAGACGTGACAGGAGAAGGTACAGAGCCAACCCCCTCTGAGGCTTACTCATCAACCACAGGAGCACTGTGGACATGCAAACATTTATAACGTCATAGCTGTATTTAAAGTTAAGTAAGCTAAGTCAGGAAAATATCTCTGTTATGCAAATTGTCTTTCAGCAGTTTTATTCAGTCTATGAAACAACAACACAATGGTTGTAGTTTGTAACAGATCCTCTTTAGTTTGTTAAAATCATGCCATACAAAAGACCAGCTCCTCAGCTTTGCCAGATTTCTTGACTTAAAGTTTTAGCTTTCAGCTTTATTTATCACTAACCTGTGGAGATAAGAGCATTTTTGTACAATTTTACATCGTTTTTCACCTGTAGAATTACTTATTATTTAGCGTGCTAGTTTTAGTCTGTTTCATTTGGACTGTAGTAAATTTTCTTTCCGAAAACATTTTTGATGGAAGTGCAAGACAAGATTTGCTTCACTTCACAAGTTACTTTCCTGACGAATCTTATCCTCATCATGTACATATTAAAGGCCAGCCTACAATACTGGCATTTGAATTCTTTTAAGCAGTAGTAATACTACAACATCATAATTTATCCTCCATTTTTCAAAGGAGGATAAAAACCTTTTCTGGACTTATTTATGGAAATATTTGAGTCAGACCTCTGGTAGGGCATTGCGAGGAAACGCACTGTGAATTTTTGTGTTGAGTGACTGACTGGAGCATGCCAAAATCCTGTAAACGATGATACATGATATTATTTCCCCTTTTTCAAAAGTAGTTGGACCTCCAAATCTTGCTCTGTTTGGAGTTTGAATCACAAGCTGGGTGTCCCGAGTCCTTACAAATACCTATAAAACACTAAAATGTCCCAGTTTTTGCTACGAAATTGTCCTTGTTGTCACCACAATAACAATAATAATTTCCATATTATACTTATATTCAGTGCTTGTAGGCTGTGACAGAACGTGTCAGTATGCTAATGATTAGCTATGACAAGAAGAGAGAGTCTTTTCTAAAGGGCTCCAGGAGGCTTACTCCTCCCTTAATTACCCAGCAACGAAAATACTGTGTTCATGGCGTCCATGGTGTGCTGAAAGCGCTGAAATAATTATCCTCGTCCTCATGTGCACATACATTCCCTAGCATAGGGCATGTTCAAATCACAGATTGGACTAAGCATCGACTGACAACGTTGGCTTCCGGTTGGTTCCTGCCAGGCCGTTGAAAATGAAGCGATATTACAATCTATTTCTAGTGCCTACAAACACAGACTAACAAGTAACCAGTAAAATTACAGCACTGCCATTGCCAGTATGTACCAAAGATTCATTCACCCTGGAGAACACTCATGTAGAGGAAGCTATCACTGCAAGATAATAAATTCTACGTAAATTTTTCTTTGGTAACTACAATTTTGATCAAATATGTGCACGTGGTGAAAACAAACACCACTAATTTCTAACAAACATGAGTTTGATTCCTGTTCGATGTTGAAACCAGACTCATTCTTCTGCTGGGGATTTTGGTCGTTGGGGTTTTGACTCCAGAATATAAATGTACTCGATTTTCTTCAGTGTGCTGTTCTGTGTTGTGCTGTTGCTCTGCTTATTGTTGTCACAATGCCTCTGTTCTTTGTTCAGTACATTTATCTACAGCTCAGAACTGGCAACATTAGAGAAAATGAGCAGCTGTCATCACTATCACCAAACACATTTATTCAAAGAGTAATTATCCAGCTGTCTACAGATTTCTCAACTCCGCCAGTTCGGGGCTGGGACTGCATTGTAGATCTTTTGGTTCCAGGGGTTTGCAGCACTTCTCATTCAGAAAGCCCTGACAGCATGTACAGCAGGATCCGAGTGTCTCTTCATCTCTACCCTCCTCGTCTCTCTTCTCGCTTTTGTAAGATAACTGCTCATGCTGGGAGTCATTACACTGTGATGTTCTTAAGTCCCCTGGACGGTGAACCGAGGATCTTGGAAGTCTGGTTTATGAGATCAGTCTGGCCTAGTGAACTGTCAATGTTTACATTTCATAAACGCAGTGTTATTTGAGTGGAGTGAAAATCTGGATCATGTGTTTCAAAGCACTATGACCATATCAGTGCTGTCAGAGACAGAGCACCGGTTCGGTCTCGCCCAGTCTCTCCTTCACTTCCTCCCTCCTCTGTCTTTCTTGATAAATGCCCTCAGTTCCTGTTAATCTTACATTTTCATATTAATTTTGTCTTTATTGCTTCCAGATGAGACCCATTTGGATCAAGAGATTAAAGCTGCCATAAATCTACAAACTTCCTTCACTCATCACATACCCGCCCTGTCATTGTTTCATTATTTTTGAAAGACTAACTAGACAGAACAACTGCTCATCTGCTTATTATTACTGCTCTTATTACAACAGTGTGTGTCTGAAGGAAAATGGAAGTGGTGAGGAAGTGGCTCGCCGAGTTATTGGACAATAACCTTGCAGAATCGTTGCAAATATCACTTTCCTTGCTAACTGAAAAATTATGCACGAGGGGCTCAGGGAAAAAAATCATTCAGAAAATTAAAACTGATCTAATCTCCCAGCGAAGTCGGTTTAAATGCAACCCTCCATCCATTCTGCCAAGGCTCCTCTTGAAGAGAAAAGCCTGGGGTGCAGTTTGCTCATGAGCTTTATTGTTCTCATTAAAAAGACATCAGCTTTCCATTTCTTTCGTTAATGGGTCAGGTGTTCCCTGGGCAACTTCTGCGAGTCTTTCTGGGGACAGTGGAGAGCTGGTCACTGCAGTATATGGCGCTAACAGTCTGTTTCCCCTGCTGGTAGGAAGCCCTTGTTAGCAGTGAGCCTGTGCCAATTAGGCAGCAGGGGTCTGCCAGCCTCTCAGCTAATGACAAGGCTGCTGCTGGCCTGTCTCTTATTAGACCTGCCCCTGCCCCCCTGAACAGGAATAACTCCGGCCAAATGAAGGCTCCATCGTCTAGCTGGACAAAATGTAACAGTTCATTTATTCTCCCCAAACATTTCTCCCAGTCAAGAAATAAAGCCTTTGAAAGGCCAGCCAAGGTGCTTAGTGGTTGATAGGAATGCCATTTAGGTCAAGAAGGGTTCCACTGCTTTGCATTTGATTTATTGTCTCTTTTATATAGGAGGATAACCGGGACGTACTATATGTGCGCGAGACGGGATCCAGCACATTGCAATTCTGGAATTTCAGGCGCAGTCAACCCACACATCCATAATTTTAGTCCTGTACATTTCTGAATATCCGGTATGGCAATTACCTCAAGTGTGCACTGATGGACTGTTATGTAAGTCACATATAGTAACTTTTGTATTCACGACCGTCTTTTGCTCAGAATACACAGAATGTGATTACATGATTTGAAAGTTGAATCATCAGCTCTACAGAATTCATGGTGAGACAACACAGCTGAACAAGTTGAACTCGCACAAGTGAAAGGGGCGATGTAACTTTTAATAAGAAGTTCTCTGGATCAAACTTCCTGTCACTCCAATCAAATCGCCAATCAATATGGCATAAGTGTGGCTGGCATTGTGTGGAAAGATGTAGGATAGCAGCAAAGAGTATCAAAGTTCACACCAGCCTGATGACTACATTGCAGTGTCTGAAGCTCCTTGCAGAGAAAACGGACTGTTTGAGCCCTGAGGCTTTACTGTCACCTTTCACTGCTGGAAGAAGTCGGCCATATTGATCAGCCACTGCACTCCAGGACACCCCAGTCTCCAAAGTGCACAAGGTCTGCAGTCAAGAAAGAAGCCTGTCATGCAAAATATCTTTTGTATTACTTCATTTTTAAACAGAAAAGTGACTGAGAACATCATGCTGATCAATAACTTTGTGTTCAGTCTGGGCCACTAAAACATAACATCTGATTTATGAATAGTTTGCCACATTTACTTATTTTAACATATTTGAAAAAGAAAATGGAACAGTTTCCTCCAAAAACTTGCCTTGTTTTTTAAAGTCACCTGGCTATGGATACAAGCATCACTCTTTTTCTCTACAGTAGGCCTTGTCTTTCCAGGAAATGTTTACTTTGTCAATGAGAACCTCTTCCTGTGTTTACAACTTTCATTAGCTTCCCAAAGGAGTTGTTACCCCTTGCGCATCCAATCTCTTCCCTGGCTCTCTCGCTGTCTCTTTCTCATATTCAAATATGAACACAATGGACATCATAGACATAATCGTACAGGCGCACAACCACACAGCTCAGTAATTTTCAATTTAATCCCGCTGGAGGCACATTCAGACACATTTTGTTATGACATTTAGATGCAGACCGTAGCATGTTGACTTCAGGAAATGTGTTTCTGCGCTGGCCAGCACTTCAGCAGTGCAAGGAATTTTCCAATAAATGTGATCAAATCCATAATAAATGGACGCATCATATTCTCAGTTAGTTTTGCTCTCCATCCGCGACATTCCTTCTGTATGAAATCACGCACAGGCTCATTGAACCCTTTTTTATTGTTTTTTTTTTTCTTATCGTAAATGGATGACCCAACCTACTTTCGTGTGTAATATGCATTTAGCAGACTGTTGTTGCATTTTCATTTCGTGAAGTAATGCACTGCTAAATGGTCAATTTCCACCATTCCAATGATGCAATGTTTAAAATTGAAAAGTCAAATATAAGAGTATTTGTATATGTGAAAGTACATTTTATGGGTTTTTATGTATGTTCATGTCTTATCTTGCTGCGTCGCTGTCCCACTGTGCAGATGTCGACATGGTTCTTACATGTTCCTCCTGTTGGTTCTCAGCAGGCCTGCCTGCCTGTCTGTGCATTGGCCACAGAACTGTTTTTACAAGTGCAGAAGTCACTGCTCCATTGCTCTGCAGCCCAACCGTATAACCAGGCTCTTTTCCTATTCTAGGGAAGTAGAGCGAAGGGAACGCCTCGTGCTCCCATTGCTACCTATTAAGTCTCTCCCGTTAGTCCACCAGCAGAGACGAAGACATACGGGATGCTTTCCTGTCTCTCTTGTCTTTCTCTGTCCACCCCTGGTCTGTTCTCCTCTTTTTCTTCCTCAGTCTCTTTCCTACATTATTATCCCTCATCTTCCCTCTTTGTCCAGACTTTACCGAGCCCCATGCCCCCACCCCCTGCAACCCCACTCTTGAACAAATATACATCAGTGGCTTGGGCTTTAGCAAATGTTGGCTGCCTTGCCACTGAATTCTCTATGCCTCATTTGAGACGGGCATCCCTTTTGCTTGTGGGTTTGTTGAAGGCCATCTCTAAGCCGGCCAGCCCAGCATGCTGCTGTGGACTGCCTGAGTGCCAGTGGGGTTTTTCCACTAACACTTGGCTGTCATGGCTTTAACCAGAGGGCCAGACTGAGCTCTGCAGAGACAGATGCCTTCTTCAGCTGCCTCTCCCTTTGATTTTGGAAAGAATGCGGCTCTGTAATAACATACTGTATCTCATATCTTTTGTATGTCTTTATTAAAGAAAGCTCTGCTTTGCTGTGCTGCTGTGTTGTCTGTTCTGTGGGGAGGATGCCTGCCTCCTCTGGGACATTGCACAGGGAGGTGACCTTGATAGAATGAAAGGAGGAGTGAAGGGGAGAGTGGCACGTCCCCAGCAGGTGCTGCACAACTGTCTGTGACACAGATGGGCACACGCTCACAAATGCGTGTGCGACATGCATACATTATGCAAATACACCTGTGTGTCAATGCATACACATACATTAATGCATATATGCATACCTGCATGCACACACACAATGTCCATAATACACACATTTGTATATCATTGCCACTACACACTTTGCAGTAGAAATCCAACAGATGCTCAAGGGCCTTTCATAAGCATATCTCCTGTATTCTTGCCTATTTTACCACAAATGCACCTCAGCGGTACACCAGTTTGGATTCATCAGAAAACTTGTTTGTATGTATGTTAATGTTTTGAAGCATATGGTAACTGTATGTGCTTTTTCTCATTCTCAGAAGCGCAATATACTAATAAAAGCCGTGCATTAAGCACTTTAGCAGTGACACATATCCGTCCAGGATGCTCTCTGCTCTCTTTTTCATTCCCCGGTTGTTTATGCTTTCAGTGGCCTCTCTCTGAAAAAGGAGTGAAATGAGCAGCTTCAACAAGGCCTTGGGGAGCTGGAGAAAATCAGCGCTCGCACAACAGACCAAACAGTAGCACTTGGATGGATTCTCTCTGCTCCCTATGAACAGAGTCAGATGGGAAGAGTTACTTCCTTGACCCGGCTGGCTGCCCTGTCGCTCTGTCTGACCATCTGCATCACAGCTCAGCCCAACCCAATCCGGTTCAGCTCCTTTTCTCGTTCTCCTTTTCATGCGCTGACATTTTTATCCTCCTATTAAAACTTTTAAGGGCCCATTATCTAAGAGGAAGGAATGTTGCTTTAATAGTGTGGTGGCTCCAATGCTTAGGCCCCTTCTTTTCAGTTTGTAACCAACCAACACTGGCTAGCTGCTTAATGTTCTCCAGCCAGCGTCAAAGCAAAGAGGGGACCGTCTCCCCCTCTGAGACATATGACAGCAGCTCAACTCGAACCATGAGCCCTCTTTTCACTGCCCCAAGCACTCAGAGTAGACTATAAACCCTTGGCATGCCTTCCACTACTTCAGCCCCATTGTTTCAGTCTCTCCACTACATGGTTCTCAGGTTTAAGAGAGCTTGCAGCACTGTGGTGAAGAACTTGTGGCCTCCTTGGATCTTTTGTTCGAGGATCACAGGAGTCTGCATCTTAGCTTGAGGACCCATGTTAACTTCTTTTGCACAGTTCCTCGTGTCATTTTAAAACTCATAACCTGCTGTTGAAAGTTTGCTCTTGTTTGGGTTTTTTTTTTGGTAGGCAGGTTTTAGTTGAGTCAGTCATACAGAGCCTGACACTCCTGTGCATAACATGAGGTCCAGCAAAATCATTTTTGTTCATGATTCAGATGTTTTACTTGTGTCAGAAAGTATGTTTTCTGCAGAGAAGTAGGAGCTGGTCTGGTTTTGAGATATCTGAGAAACAGCTTGTTCATTCCCAAGCTATAGAGTTTAAATTGCCAGCCACTGGCTTAGATAGTGATTTGAGCTCCAATCAATCTCTCCACACAGCTATTCATTTAGACTGACTGGCCCACAGGAGTTGCAATCATCAGTAAATCCTTATGTACCTTTGCTTTTTTTGGTGTTGTTGTCCTGACCTGCTGGTTTTCAGAAAAGCAGCAGTGTGATGTGATTTGTACTTAATGCCGTGTCCTGCGGGCGCTGCAGCCCATCTCACATATTAGGTTGAAGTTCCACTGACTCAATGACAGACACACAAATTGATTCTGCTTCAAGAGATTTAAAAATCATTTACTGTGGTCACTTTATCCCCAAGGATCCTTCTGTTGCTTCCTTAGGTAAGAACAGGAAACGTAAGCATGCTCAACAAGTTTTGTCTTAGTGTTTTTGCCGTCAATTTTTTTTCTTTAATGCCCTTATTCTTGCTCAACTTCTTGATTGAGTTCAGTTGGGAAAAAGTTGATGTCACACGCTTCTGTGCACCAATTGGATTTAGGAACATTTGAATGAAAGACAGTTGAAGCTGATGAAGCAGGTCAGCTGTTTTTTTTCTAACTCTCATTGTTGCTTATTTTGTCATGAGTGTTTAATGTTACAGAGAAATGCTTACTTGAAGCCAAGTTTTCAGGGGCATTTGATTATTTAGGTAATGAGCAAAAAAAATATTTCTGGCTACAACTGCATCATATTACTCTTGGCATGCAATTAATGCCCCAGAAAGGCAATTACTCTTCATACAATCATCACATTTAGATATTTGGATCAGTTAAAGGAAGAGTTGGAAACTGGCTTATTCTCTTTCTTGCTGGGAGTTACATGAGAAGATCAGTAACAAAATCTGCCTTTAAAAACACCTTTAAAGCTCGCTAATTAACATATTTTGTCTCATTTGTTTAACCTGTACAAAAACACATTAGTGAAAACAACAGGCTGTGGTTCTTAGCAAAGCTTTGTATGGATTAAACATCAGATTAAATCTTTATGCTAAGCTAAACCGGCCAGCTGCAGCTTCATATTTAACATGCAGACAGAGTGGTGTTGATTGTTTCATCTGACTCTCAGCAAGAAAGCAATTGCCCAAAATGTTGATCTTTTCCTTTAACGCACATGCTATTACCTAGCGTACATAACAAAAAAGGGCTTTTGGCAACACCATCACCTCTTCGTGTTGGGTACAGAGGTCACAACCTGTCCTGGAAGGATAAACTGTGGCTCCTTTGCTGAAGGAACACTCCCACTTGTTTTCTTGGTTAATTGCAGCGTTCCCGTTTTTACCACAAGTGCAGTAGTTTTGATGACGCCTGTCTGTGTTGAACCGTGTAAAAACCCATATCCACTCTGGTCTGTCCCTCGTTAGCTATTTGAAAAGACTCCTTCTCAATTCCAAGTCTTTGGACTCCATTTCCTTTCCAGTTCTCCACCTATAAAGTGGTCTGTGAGTTTTTATAAGTTTCTTCATGTAGAGTTATGTTTTTTGGGTCAGCAGATTATTTTAGTGGATCACGGTACATGTGATCTAGCTTTTTTTTTTTTTTTCTATTTCTCTCCTTCACTTTCCCATTCACATACTTATGCTTCCCATCATTTCATAATGATAAAAACTGGAGGCCTCAGGCAGCCAGTTAGGGGGTAGATGATAGCTGGGCCTGGCCTGCAGAAAAGGGCCATTGTGTCAACACTTTGGTTTTTATTGGTCCTCAGAGAGATGAAGGCCGAGGTTCTGGCCCCAGCCCGACATGTTATTGATGGATGTGTCTGTAGCATTTGGGTAGAGGGGCTGCATAAAAATAAAGATGGAGTGAAGTGAGTTTTGGGATGCATAATACAACCTTGGTAAGTATGCTTTAGTCCGTTGGGGTTACTTAGTTGGAAATTCAATCCTCTGTTAAGTTCATAGATGTCTGTTTCTTGCTCTGGCCTCAGAGAGACACAAAGCCCAAGGAAAGGGACCACTGAATTCCACATCCTACTTAAATATCCACATGACTTGCTGTGAAATTTGCAACACTTTACAGCAGCTGCTCTGTTGATGCTCATTCATGGTCACTTCACTCCTGCCGTGCCTTTTTCTTTTTGCTGGCCCAGTGTTTGTTCAGTGCTGAGTCTCTGGGAGGGCTGTCGCTGAAGTCAGTGTTTGATAGCTCACCCTGTGTGCGAGAACGACAAGCGCTCAGGCAGGAAAGTCTGAGAGGATTGTATGACCTTGTGACACTTGTTGACAGACTTAAAGTGATGGAAAGTATTTAACCAGGAGGTCAGAATTGTCTGTCACCCTCGCATCGTCAGCTACTTGAAGTAAAGGACTCAAAATAGATTTCAGCCACCAGTGGAAATACATAGAAAAGCAGGTTCTTGGCAAAACATGTGGAAAACAAGAGGGCATAGTTAAAGGAAGTTATGGTGGCAGGAGTTAAAGTACATGAATAAGCAATTAAAGATAGAATTATGTAAAAACACATTTCTGTCAGGTGAGATCGTTTTTTGTAGCCCTCAAGGCAGGAAAACAGAAACTGTATGACAGCACATGGTTGTCAAGACTGACACACTACATTTAGAGTTTAGAGGAAGAGTGCACAAGGTTATATGAGCTTTACTAGGTGTTGACACCTCCACACACATATGCAAATGCTTACATTTATAGCAAAAAAGTTGGCTAATTAAGAAAGTTAGACCTCCAAACACCCTTCAGTGCGACAGCAGATTTAATGAGACATTAATGGAGATGTCTTCTTGCTCACTGCCTCCTCGTTCGCCAGAAGAGAAGGAAAAGGAGAGAGATCTGTTTGGTTTTTAATGAGCCAGAGAACTGGGGTTTGTCACTGCATCTGTAGTGGTGGCTGGGTTTCACAACGAATAAGTCAAATATCAGTCTTCCCCCACAAAGGCAGCAATATTATTACAGTACAGAGCAAAGCAGAGGGAGCACCATGTTCGTTTGTGTAATAATTCATGTCATGAGGGTCTGAGGAAGTCTTGGAAAAGCAAAGGTGTTTGTTATACCTCTTCATCAAGCATTTATACATCAGAAATTATGCATCTCTGTGTGCCATGTTTAGTAAAGCTTTGAATTATGGAAGGCCATTTTTTTCAATAATATCCCGCTTTCGTGTTTTTAGAGGTCTTTTACATTCTTTCTGAAGTACTTCTACCTTGATGACTCATGAAAATGTGCATTGATGCCCTTTTGATCTCAGTCTCTGCAGTGAGAATTTTACTAAGGAGTTAATTTCTTATTTCTGTTCTTCCTTTCTTTTCTTTACAGGGGATTACTTCAATTAAAATTACAGGTCTACGGGATCAGCTCCTGCTGGGAGTTTTATCCTTTCTGTTGGCAGCTTTTTTATAGCCTGAGCAGAGTGAGCATGTTCCAACAAGTGCTTGAATCTTTGTAAAAGGGGTACTGGGCATGTCAGTCACCAGCAGTAGGCATATATGCGGCTAAGGGTCACAATGCGTGTCAGGCATTTGAACAGTTTTACTCCTCTTACAAGCTCTGTGATATCTAATTTAAAACCAAACTCTTTGTTTACTGAATGGTCTTTGGCTGTGTGTAAGCTGTGTGGCAGTTAAGAGATAAACTCTCTCTCCTGGTCTTGCTGTTTCCTTCACAGTGCAACCAGAAGGCGCAAAGGAGGGACCCACCTGCATGGACAAGAATCACGGCTGTGCACACATCTGTAGGGAAACACAGAAGGGTGGCATCTCCTGTGAGTGTCGACCTGGATTCCAGCTCACCCGTAACATGAAGGACTGCAAATGTAAGTCATGTCAACCTCAAGTATGGTTCCCCCTCTGTGAAAGACACACACACACACACACACACACACACACACACACACAGGGAGACACACCAGAAGGAGGATTTATAGGCTCCTCATGAAAAGGTGATCAGGGTTGGAAACCTGCCGATGATGGATAATTGCACTCATTCCACAAATGCCTTCCAACAGATTTGAAGTAGGCTACTGACATTTACGTTGCATTACGGCGCGGTGACTAATCTTCTGAGTAGTCCTCATAAAGAAAAACATGTTTATCAAATAAGGAACGATCATTTACACAACCAGGGCAAGTGTGGAGGTTACTCGAAGGGGACTGCTCTGATGGACAGCGCACACTTCCTGTTGCTGTGCGACGGAGATCATCCTGTCAGAGCTGGGGCCAGGGCTGATGGGGGATTTGTCTGTGTTTGGATAAGGATTGGAGAAGTGTTATTCTATAGTTTTTCTGTGACAGCCCAGGAAAAGGGCAAAAGGCACTGGGATGGTAGGGTGCAGACAGGATGGCGGTGGAAGCCTCGGCTCTCTCGTGCTCTTTTTCACTCTGTCATCACAGGTGTGTTAAAAGTGCCAAGGTTAATGCTCCCTTCACCCGCCAGCGCATAAATGTATTTGCACTTAAAGACACACACATGAACACGCACATACTTACACCAGAACGTACTCTTCCCATCATTTATGTGTAACTGACAGGAGTCTTTTACTGTTTATGCAAAAAATGTCATAAATTATAAAAAGTGTGTTCACTTAAAGTTTTTGCCCGTTCTACAGAATTAATTAAATGTATTAAATTGAAGACCGTTATCATATTGTAGCTTGTAGGCTGACTCTCTTATCCAGAGTGACTTACAATGAGTAAGTAAGTTCAGCCTCTTTGCTCAAGGCCAGTTTATAAATATGACCTCTCAGCTTGTCCGTAACTCAAATGTAATTCTTAACTCACAAGGATAAAAACATTTAGCTTGAGGAGTAATGAATGAATTAGCCATGATAGTGATTAATGTAATTAAGGATTCGTCAGTTTATGGGGTGAATATTTAAATCAGTGCATGCCCTTCTACATAGTATGGTACACAGATTTTGACCTTAATCTAAGCCTGGTTGTATGTAGCTTTTAATAAGCAATGAAAATGTTGCAAGATGTCCAGAGGACCCATGGGTTTGTGTGCATCTACAGTAATGTGAGACAGTCTTTTCCATATTCTTAAGATGTTGTTGTTAATCCTTTCATTTTGAGGAACTCTTCAAAAGAAAGCATTATGTACAGTATGTCTCTTTGAAGCCCTCTGAAGTAGGATTGAACGCTGTCTGAACTGATCCTAGTGCATCTGGCCCAGAGGAAGAGTGTGTTTAGCCCTGATTGCAAAAACATTAGGACACTGTGTAAAACATAAATAAAACAGAATGTGATAACTTGCTAATCCCTTTTGTCATATACTCAATTGAAAACAAGTCAAAGACAATATATTTAATGTTTGATCTCATCAACTTCATTGATTTCTGTAAATATCTGCTTATGTTGAATTTGATGGAAGCAACATATTTCAAACATGTTGGGACAGGAGCAACAAAAGACTGTGAAAGTTGTGGACTGATCCAAAAACACCAGTTTGGATCAATCCACAGGTAAACAGGTTCATTGGTAACAGGTGATATTATTATGATTGGATATGAAAGGACCATCTTGGGAAAGTTAATTCATTCACAAGCAAGGATTGGGCGAGGTTCACCAAAACCATCATCCATAAACACATTTCATTTGCACATGATCACATTCTACTTTTATTTATGTCTTACACACGTGTTATCCTGTGGGTGTCCTGAGCTGGAGACCATTGTTGCATGAAAATTTGCCCATTGTGGGACGAATGGAGGAATATCTTATCTTATACCCCTCTCTGTACCCTCATTTCTTGTCACCTCTCTCTCACCATCTGTCAACATTAAAATAAAAAAAACATGATAAAGAATGTGTATTTCTTGTATGTACAGTTTATGTTAACCATGCGCTCTTTGATAGTGACGTGTAACTATGGTAATGGGGGTTGCCAGCACATCTGTGAGGAGACAGACCACGGCCCCAAGTGTTCGTGCCACATGAAGTTTGTCCTGCACAGCGATGGAAAGACTTGTGTAGGTGAGTCATTTCACCCCGATACAACTACCAAGGGCAAGAAATAATGGCTTTCGAATGAGAAAATGTAAAACCACAAATGATTAGCTCAGCATCCAATTTCCAACAGCAAATTTAATTAATGTCTGAAATGAGGTTTTTGGTGATAATATGGAAGTTGGAATACCGGCCTTGTTACAGTAGCTGTAGCCTGAGCCCTTTCTCTTGATCTGTGACATACAAGGACAAAAGGCTACCACTCACTGTGCTTTCCCTTCTTCTGCTGCTGCTGCTCCAGTAACCTCTCAGTCCCTGCATCTGCTTTGGATTCTCTTCCTCCTCCTCTTCCTCCCCCCGTCCTCTTCACTGGACACTGTGCAACAGCTCTCCCTATTCCTTTCTGTCTCTCAGCCATGCAGTCAGATGCACACCTTCTATTAGCCCTTGGGTCAATTCCTCCGCTGCTTCCCATTGGGGATTAACTCACACACCTGACCTAACCTTCCACTGGCATTTATCAGTGTTTGCCTCAGTTGACTTAAGTTGAGTAAAAAGCGTTCAGCTGCTCAAGCATATTGATCCATTCTGAAGGGCAGTCTCCCTTCAGATGGGGCAGGTGCAGTAGAGTCAAAGCACAGGTCTTCACAAACGTGTACGGTGTGCGTTTAGCCATGCAGAATTGATGTTTCATCGACAGTCATGGTAGATTAACAGTAAAGTTGGTCAGGTGTAAACTTGAAACTGACCATTAGTGCAGACAAGCCTTTATTTTATCCGCTTATTTAACCAAACTGTCATTTATAGTTTCTGTGGAAAGTCCAAACCAATTTAAACCAATTTAGTAAGTGCTTTGCAGTGTTAATTACCTGGGTTTGTAATAGAAGCTTCAGTGAGTTCAATGGGACATCATTGTCAGGAAGACCGACATAGTAATAGAATTAAAAGCCAGGCCTGCGGGGCAGACTGGTGAGGTGGTTGCTTGGTTTCAGTGGCTGTTAAGTTTGAGAGCTTGGTTTGGGTAGCGGCTGATTAGCTCAGTGTTTCTGGATCCCCTTTATTACCACAGCCCTGATGAGAGCCAGACCTATGTCAAGGTCTGGTCAGCCAACCTGTCATTATTGCTGTACCCTGCTAGGCCAGGGGGACGCCACAAAGTTGACCGCAACCAAATTATATGTCTTAGCCTGTCTTGTTCCCAAGACAGAGCAAATGCACATTTGGTGTGCCAGATTAGGAAGCAGTCAGCCAGTTAAAATCTTTGATTTCCCCCTCAGAGTCTGGGGTTACAGAGGTGGAGGGAGGGCTGCTCTGCGGTCGACACGGGGGCGCTCCATCTCCCAGACACTCTATTAGTTAATAAAACCTCAATAAAACAAACAATCTGCCAAATGAACCACTGACGGGAAAGTGAGTGACAAGAACGTTGGAAGACCTTCAGTAAGGCACCACTACTGTGCAACTGTGTAGGGTTTCCACCATAAGAAAATATTCAAAAGCAATGCACGATGAAACTTCTGCTGTTTATTTTTTAAAATAACAATTGAAAAGCTACATAGGTGCACACTGATATTTCAAGTCGGTGTGCCACGTTTAAATACAATAGCTTTATCCGTCTGGCCAAATAAAAACATGCATTATTATAAATATGAATTGTTTGAAGATACAACAGCTACCTGTGCTTTGAAGAAAGAACTTTCACTTTTATTTGTTTGAAGGCTTAAAACAAATGGTTTCTCTTGGAACCAAGAACTCATATTCTAATCCTGAATTAAGTTTCCAGTGGTCTTAAATGTCACAAATGAGATAAAAATGGCTTGCTGGGGTTGTTGTATTTTTACGCACTGTCTGCAAGGCATGTAGTAATAATTACTTCTCAGCCACCGCAGTTGGAAATAGATAATGATGTATAGAGAGTAGAGGATATCCATAGCAACCACACGAAGTGAAAATACAGTCCAGTTTAGCCTCACTATTGATTGGAAACATTTATGATTCATGGAGTTGTCTGCATACTTCATCCAGAAGGAACCTGGCACATGATTACAAAACAGCTTTTGCCTTGTCGTTTTTGGCTTTGTCTTTAGTCTGGTGGCCTCTTTCAGTATGCTGTAGCTTCACTGTTAAATCCATCTTTTGGGGTCTTTTCATGTGCATTCTGCCACATTTTCATTCATATTGTGGTGTCTCTCCTCACCCAAGCTAGGTCATGCATTTTGTAAAATTAATACACCACATGCTGCTCTGTTTAGAAGTGTTGGGTCTTTATTTTTCCTATCTCACCTCTGTTGATACTTTGCATACTATGGGCGAAAATTTTAGTGTCAGCAGGGCTTTTATGGATGGCACACATGGACTGTTCTCTCTTTCACTCATACACACAAGCACACATGCACACACAAATACTGAGCTATTTGTTCAATCGCCTACTCATACTTTAAAGCCAGATTATTGACACAAACAGTCCTAAAATCAGGTTTGTTTGTGCATAAAATGTCTTTGTATCAAGTAAGTTCAGATATCAGAAAGGAGCAGCCATCATGTGGAAGCATTCATGCTGTTAGCACAGCAAATCATAAACATTCACAAATAGCAGGCAGATGCAGACATGCTCAGGAGTTCAATCATCTGAAGAGTTGGCCACACTATGCCAGATACACACACACACACACACACACACGCTCACACACATGCACACATAGAGACAGAGAGCAAGAGATGCATTTTATAATACAAACAGAAAGCTATACAAACACCCACACAAACACACAGTACATATCCAGCATGCATGCATCACATGCATGTAAACACATGTAGTCTACATGCATATGCCCATAACGTAAACACGCTGGTTCTCTTTTCGGGTGGTCTGTGCATTCACGCTGGTGTACTCAGATGTATCACACCGTGTTCTGTTCTCTCTCTCACTGCTGAGAATCATTGTTTCTGGATGCTGCATGTTGGAATTGGGACATGTTGGTTGAACTGTGGCAGTCGATGTAAACTGTGCATGCTTTGTGGTGTTGACCTGTTACTGTCAGAGTTGCTGCTTCCTTATCTGGCACTTCAGAAGAGCTCTGTGGATGTCAGAATGACCAATTCAGAGAGTACACACTTAAAATAATGGGTTTTTTTTTTACATAACTGACATAGTGTAAGGGTAAACGTGGTAGTTTTCACTGCAATTTTAAAAAGACCCTCAAAGGCCTTTTACCTTTTTTCATTTTGTCGATGTGCTTAAAGGCCCAATTCGTCACCCCAGCCGTATCATGGGCAAGTGCACATGGTCTGCATACTGAATGCGTGCCACGTAGTTTAGTGTAAATCTAAATTATACATTCAGTGGACCGCAGACATTCACTTTTGGCTTTTAGAATTTGTTGAATTAAAAGCCAATCAATTAAAAGTCAAAATATGGGATAAATTATAGTTAAAAGCAAAAATAAACTAATGCTTTCTGAAGCTGTTTTTTTAGTGGCAGCACATAAATTATACAGCTGGGCCACCGACTGTGCTTAGAGACTTGTCATAACAGCCTAACAACATTAATTCTGAAATTATCTGGCCATAAAAGACACCATAAAGCGCAGACATGAATCTGGCTGTCCCTGTCCTCCAGCTTGCAGCACTAACCACCACTCGCTCTGTCTGTCAAGGCTCGCAGCGCTCATACTAACTAGCAAAAGCCTCATCTCACACACAAAACAACAAAACTGCACTTTGTCTGCACTGTGTGGAATATTTATTTGCATGACTGCATGTTGTGAGGTAACACTTTTGCCTTGAGATGTCACCCTTTTCATTTTAGGCGAAGACCTGTCACGATCAGTTTGTTGTTTAGGATTTGGAAAATTAATCACTGCTGTTTGCTCAGTTGTTACCAATAAGAGGCTGACTTTTCTTTTGCAACCACATAATGTCATTCTCTCATGTCATTATCGCCTCTTGTGAGCATCAATGGACATTAACGGTTTGTTAAATTCAGGAAAGATGATCCCCTCTCATCCATGATATCCACCTTATTCCTCACCCCATGAGTTATGGGCATAACTTCCAAGTTATTCCTTCAAGCGCTGCCTGCGAGAGTTAGCAGTTTGCTTTTTTGGGAAATAAATGATGTGGGAACACAACCTGTCAGATTGATCATAAACAGAATAATGGGATAATACCTCTACCTTCCTACAACAGTGTGTGGAATATTAAAACGGTTTTCTGTCAATAATGTTACAGTTTCTATCATCTACCAAAAGAAGATGAATCCAAGAGGACTTGTCTGCTGCTGTTATGTCTACTAGGTCTACCTTTACATACACAACGTTTTTTCCACCTCATTTAATAAAATGTGCCCAAATTTATCAATATGTCAGTGCTGATAAGCTTCAGAGTATCAGCAGCAACAGAATCAGTAAAATAGCTAAATATGCTCCGTACATTATCAAAGGCTACTTCTTCAGATTGTCCTGCCATCTCCTAGTAATAGGAGGCAGAAGTATGATCACATCATCGGATGTAAGGCCTGACAGGCTGTGTCCACACATCATGTATGTAACTCTCAGAAAAAGGCAGACACCTGGAAGTGCATAATTCACAGTACAGGAGCTGTAGGAATAAGGTGGATATACAGAATCCCACATTGGATTAGTTCTTGTCACATGCTCATGATTTACATAACACGCAAAAGCTGCGTGGTTCAAGTGTACAGAGAACTAAAGTGGTGTTTTTACAATGTGTGCGTGTGTGTGGGTGTGCGCGTGCATGCAGGGGAGAGGAGTGTCCCGTCCCAGGCAGCCCCACAGCTGTTCCCCAATGGTAAATATGTGTTCCTCTGACTCCTCTCTCTGGGGATTTGTGGGTGTGGGGAGTAGAGGAAGCTAACCTAGCAGACACTGATCAGGCCCTTCCCCTCCCCACAGGGGCATCATCCTTCTGACCCTTGACCTCTGACCCCCCCCCCCACCTTACTCTTCCTTCTGTGAATGCCCTCTCAATAACAAACGCTGCCCATGTCAAACCACACCTTTTCAAAACACAGCTGCAAACAGGGAGCCTCCGACCAGCAGCAGGAACAACTTATAAAGAGATAGAGATTTACGGTATTTAATGTTGTCAAATAGAAGGATTGTTCTTGTCAAAAAAAAAAAAATCTCCCTACCTGTAGTCAGTTTCTTAGTGGTGGAACTAAATACATTTACTCTAGTATTGTACTCAAGTACAGTTTTGAAGTACATTTTTCCATTTTACGGTACTTTATACTTCTACTCCACCACAATTCAGAGGTAGATATTTTATGTTATCTACTACATTTGTCTGGCAGCTGTAGTAACTTTACAGATTAAGATTTAACAGAAAAAGTCTATGATAAACTAAAAAAATACAACACATTTTTAAAGCTTAAACCAGTGGCTACCAACGTTTTTGGTGTGTGACCCCTCATAATCACGCTTCTCACGTCTCAGATGTCTGAGTTGTCATCAGTTCCACCAAAGATTTGTGATTTCCTCTCTGAACTTCTCAAATGGTTTAATTTAGATTTACACAAATTAGCCATTATTTTACAAATAATGTAGCTCAGGATTAAAATCCAAAAAATTAATATAGATTTGTGAAGCAGAACTTAGAGACTTGTTTTTGTTTTTTTAACCCTGCCGCATTAAACATAACTGTACTGTATATAAAGTAGTTAAAACTAAATCTCCACCTCAACTAGCTAGAACAAAAAGTAATGATAGCTGCGTACCCATTAATTAATCAATTTTAACGATCTAATATTATAATGTGATATTCTGTATAGTAATGGGACATTTTTTTACAGAATGAAAGCTTTTAATGTTAATATTTTAAGTACATATGGATTATAATGGAGTATTTTTAAATTTAGCTACTGGTACGTTTTTTAAGTAAAGGATCTGATTTCTTCTCCCGCTACTGCAATTTGATTGATCTACTGAATGAAGCTCTATTTAGCACAAGTGCAAGCAGCCTTTATCAAAAGTCCAAAAACACCATCGATTTAACTTTGATGGCTTTTAAGAGGCAGACCAAAGTCTTTGGTTTTATTTGTGTTTTGATATGACTGAAAGGAGTGAAATTAAGCTTGTGCTGTTTCAAACACACAACCATGGTGTTCCCAAACTTCATCATCACGGCCTATTAGCTTTGGTGAGGGAGCCAATAATGTGTCAGCGCTGCTTCATTCAAAAGATAAAACACAGAATCCCTCTAAACTTGATTTTTTCATGCACATTTAATTCTGTGTCCTAAAATGGTAAAAATACTCCATTGCAGAGAATATATCCATGTTATTTCAGTCCCATTTCTTTTTATATTTTGTGGCCAAAAGTAATTTGTTTCACTACATTTGCAGTAAAATGAACAGTGGAGCACATTTAGAGGTAAGAAGAGAGAAAGAAGTATAGAGTCTTTGCTTTTTGATAATATCACCAACGCTATTAAGACCAATTTTCATGATGAGCTGTGTTTTAATAGATATTGCAAAGATGCCAGGAAAAATAAACTCGTAAATCTGCGAGGATGTATCAAACCTTGATACATCAAAGAGATTTACGATTTAATTATAACATGTAAGAGACCGAGGGAGGAGGCTCGCTCTCAGAGGAGTAGCCTGTTCAAGGTAAGGAGCGAAACAAAAGTGTTATAAGTTACTAGTTGTTACTACTGTATGTACACCCAGTTTCCCACATGCTACAATACAAACAGTCTGACCTATTTTAGGATTTTGTGTCCTAGTTTCTGAGTTTTTTTTCTCGGAAATAGAAATATTAGGAGCAAGAGACATATTTTGCATTCTCCTTTTATCAGTTTTTTTTTTTTCATGATTTCCTGTTTTACTGTACCATACTGAAACCAGCTCTGTGGTTTACCTTCACAGTTGCCCCTCTAGAGAACCTGAACAAACTGTTCCCACTGGTTTTATATTCTTATTGTGTGGTTATTATGTTATTGAGAGAGCATTCAAGTCAGAGCTTTAGTCGGGGGGTTTTTCAACTAACTTTTTTTTATCAACAACTGTACCTTCTGAGTAACTTTACTCCAGCTGCATGTTTGCTGTTTGGTCAAGAAAACAGTTTTTTCTCTTCAACAAAAAAAAAAACCAAACAAAAAAAAAGCCATCCACCAAAGCCATCTCTTCCCGGTGATCAACAGTCAGGGAAACCTCTCCTTGCCAATTCTGTCCACTCACCCCTTGATGTATCATCAAACTGTCACCATAAATGGCTGATGACAGTTTGCACTGAGGTTGCTTGTCAATAGTTGTGATGTAAGTCAAGAAGTGCGGCAGCTAGAAATCCTGCGGCTTCTGCTAAAAGATTATGTACACTGTCTGAACCTCTCTGTATGAAACGTATACTGTAGAGGCTCAGCATTAGACCAAACACCCGACACATCACGTTGGAGAATATTTACAAAAGTCTACCCACTGTTACTGTAATTGCGGGTCCCAACCCGGTGCACTGTAGATGTGGCTGGTGTGCATCCAAAACACACAACCCACACGCATACCAGATCGTGTGTCTCTACCCTGTCTTCACAAAACCATAATGTCAGAAATATTTCTTTGCTCTCTTAACACATGATCATTACAGTTTGGTGAGATGGCTGCCTGACTAAGCGTTTTGGAGGCATGTCCTGACACTGTCTTATCGTCTCGTCTGCCAACTGTCTCTGCTCACACTTTGCAATTATGTGAACCCACAGTGCTATACTCTCAAGCCTGGGTTGGGACCAATGTATTAACTGGAAGCCCCCCCTCTCTGTCCAATACTCCCATCATGAGCTTTTATCCTCCTGCAGAGGATCAGTTAAAGTGAGCCTATGTGACTTCTGCATAGCTGTCGCAGTAGATACCAATGCGAATTATTGGGTATGCCAAAAATGTAGTGTAGAGAGTCAAAAGGTCCTCAAACTTAACAGCAATATCTATATAACATTAACTAACAGTAGGTACATTAGCCACCAAAATGCTGGTCATACCAGACCAAGTAAGTTTGTAGGGCCCCTCAGTCTACTGAATCTAGCCAGGGTGTGTTTTATTCTTTATACTTATTATACTCACTTATATTCAACTTTTCTAAGTCGGAGATTGTTTCTTCTTTCAAAAGATACATAATCTTACTTCAAACACACTGACAAACACTGCTTAGCACTGCTAAAGTGCATAATTTTAGTTTAAAACATTTGACAGCGAAAATAGAGGTTGACTTTTTAAAGCTAATAATCTTTGTAAAACTGCATCAAAATAACTTAAGTTGTCTCATACGCATCATGAGAACATTTACCAAACACATTCAAACTGTATCAACAAAAGGAAGCAGCAGCCAGACTTTGAAACCAACTCAGAAAAAGTGTTGAACAGGTACAACAGAGTATAAAGGGGGTTAAAATACTGTTAATTGTGATATAACTTTTATAGTAGTGTTTGCAATGTTGATTTATTTATTTCCAAGTCCTTGTTCATCAAGTGTTTACCTAATTTTTTCAACCCCCTATGTACCTGAAATTTGTCCCTGTATATTAATGCATCATGTTCTGCCTTCAGCAAAAACATCCAATGAACTGTTTTGAGCTGTTGTCTATGAAACGGCTATAAAACATAAAATTACATCACTGTAAGCACCTGTTTTGCTTTGATACATAATTCCAGTCTACAGTTGAGTTTTTTATTTGTAGAAAGAGCTTTCGAAAGTTTCATTATGGCTGCTGCAGGCAGTGCAGTCTTAGATTTAAGTGAAGAGGATTAGGTGTTTCCCCAAAGGGATCCTCGTTCTCTATAAAAAACCAGTGCGGCTGCATTCCCAGTTTAGTGCCACGTGTGAGCTGCCATCTCTCTGCCAGTGTAAAGTCTTCGACTAGCCCAGCTGTGCTGGCTCCGTTTTAGAAGAGCTGTCAGCCAGCATCCTCCAGCCTATTAGAGAGAAGTGATGAGCTGTGTGGATGACCAGTTGCCTTACAGCAAGTTAAAGTGATTGTTCCAGGTCACAAAAGTGTTTTTTATTTGTTTTTGTTCGCGAGTGTGTGAGGTTTTCTATAAAGCTGCCAAAAACTATTAAGGCAGGCCCCGGTCTCCCTTTTGTGAGAACAAATTTCTCCTCTACTGTTGCTTAAAATGAAAGTCTCAGTGAAATTTGTCACTGTCTAGAGAAGAGACCTCAGCAGTCCTGTCTTGAGTGACTACCTCCGTTTTTCAAATCAGTCTAACCAACACAGGGGCCAGGTAGCTGAAATTGCTTTTTTATCCCCAAAATGCCTGGAAGGTTTTGTCAAAACCAGGAAAAAGTGGTGGTTCTGTCCGTATCTGTCTGGAAGTCAAACCTCTGTCCTCATAATGGAGGAGAGACAGACGCCCTGCAGTACAAAGGACTTTTAGAGGTCGTAATTCACCTTGACCAAAGAGAAGCAAACATGCACACACTTACTCACATACGCATACTTTTGCACACACATACGCACATAGAGAAAACATGTGAAACCCTATATTTGACTGTGTTGGTTTTAATATTTCCAAATGACTGTCTCCTTTCATTATTCACAAGCATCTTCTTAATTCCCTCTGTTAATCTCATCCAGCTGCTGCATTTATGAATCTGTTCTCTATTCTCGTTTCCTCTACATTCTTATGTACTACTGAGGACCTGAAAGCCTGCTCTGCTTCTTATTTCTTGCTCCTGTTTGACTCAAAACGAATGCTGAATATAATAGTGTGCCTTCTCATTTTTACCATAATACCAGTATGCATGTATGCTGTTTTGATCGGGGGGGGGGAGAATAAGTAGGCCAAGATAGTGTCTACGGTGTATTTTTCTGTGGGGTTTGTCTGACTGTGAGTGCTTGTTCCTCTGCAGAGACCTGTGCAGTGAACAATGGCGGCTGTGATAGTACATGTCATGATTCAGTGACAGGAGTCCGCTGCAGCTGTCCTGTTGGCTTCACTCTGCAGCCGGACCGCAAGACCTGCAAAGGTAAAGCATCACCATTCAAACTGCACCAAATTAATCTACCGCTTGTTGTATTTCCAGGCGCATTGGAGCTTTTTTTTTTTCCCACCTGGAGCTGGCAGGAATTATTATTAAGCTATTTACGTTGTCCCCACCCTCCCTCTTAGCACTTTTTCCAACCTGCTAGTTGGATTTTCTCTTTATAGACTACACTATCATTGTTTTGCACCCACAAGTGTTCCTACAATGTCTCCATCTTTACTGGTGCCACCAATCTTATACTACTTTCTGCTTTTCAGCTGCATATTTTGAGTGCTATTTTGTCATGCCACCAGTTTTCTTGACAGTTTTTCCGCTACATTACCATCATCCACCTTTCTCAGTTTTGGCAGAGCATCCTTAACTCAAGCAACCTCAGTACTGCAGAAGTTTTTTTTTTTCTATTATGTCTGATAAAATCAATTCCAAACTTAAGGGTAAAACTGAGGATTATATTAGGAGACTTAGAAAACAAAGCTACTACTGACAGTCAGAGTAGATGACTTTTGAGAGAATGAGGACAATCTGTGTTTCCAGAAAAACAGGGAAGTCTGTCAGCCTTCTATGGATTGTAATGTTACACTAACAGCTCTGATAGAACTACATTGGCTTATATTAGTTTGGTTTGAGAGGAAACAAGAGGAAAACAAACCCAGGCAGCTCTGGCACAAGAAGACAGGGATTTGCTGCAGGCCAGGCACTTCTGAAGAACGGAGACAAAGACGGAACAAGGAAGGGATTATTTTATTTCATTTCTGATGCATTTATTTCAACCAGATGAAGATTCCCTCTGGAGACGGACGCCTCATTTGTGATGATGATTCAGAATCAATCAGGGCCGCTGCCAAACATGCCAAGAGCATCATCAAAAGCAGGGATGAACACATGATATATCGATTGGTAATTGGCTACAGAAAGAGAGTAATCGGAGGGAGATGGACAATTTTGATTTAGAGGCCTTACTGCCAGGAGGCTTTACTTCACTGTGTGAGAGCTGCATCCTATTACAGCCACATGCAAGCTGATTTTAGCCTTTGTGAGGGCCCTCAAGGAAATCCCTGAAGCTCATTTCCAGTTTCTGCGAGAACGTCACGGCAAAACACACAGTCATCCTATTTTGAATAGTTCTGCACCGTTAGCCTAACTGCCTTTGTTCTTATATCTTCGCCTCACTCTTCAGATTTAACTATTTTTTAGGAACCTTTGTTAAAGCGACTATAAGTATATTGATTATAGCAGCTTCAACAAAAGTTCCTAAAAAGTTGTTATATTGCCAGATATTTCTCTCAGGAGACCCAAAGCAGAGCTAAAAGAGAGTGACTATTGGACTTAATTTTATCAGTTGGACACAAACAAGACAAATAAATGACGATGCTGCTCTGTTACTGCTAAATGTTTTAATAAATAACTGTTTGCTAACAAGAAAAATATGTCAGTGTTGTGTTCACAGCTTGTTTCTACAAAAAGCAGGTTCAAGCTTGATTTTCTTTCCTTTCCTTTTGTGATGCATGATTTGATACATCCACTCTCTTCATGATGATTTTCTGTTCACAGATATTGACGAGTGCCGTCTTAACAATGGGGGATGTGACCACGTGTGTCGAAACACGGTGGGCAGCTTTGAGTGCAGCTGTAAGAAAGGCTACAAGCTGCTGACCAATGAGAGAACTTGTCAAGGTAGGTAGCCCTTTTGACTACACTTTAAACTAATTTTCCTGTGGACTACTACTTTACAGCATCTCCTCAACACTTTCTTTCTTCTAGATAGTGATTTTTGCATTGTTTAGCAAGATTTGTAAACCTGGTGGCACAAAATTTTGTTTGAAAAATTTGGTCCCTCCAGCCAGCAGAGACTCCAAACCAGGCCTCTCTGGCTTGTTTGTCTGTTATATTTGGTGTTAGCCATCGCTCAGCAGGAGCTGGGAGGACTAGCTGTAGAACAAATAAAGGGTTTGCCATGGCAGAACACAGGTGCAGGGAATTAGAGCTCCAACTCTAAAACCTCTGGTCCTTGGATGAATCAAGCCACTACAGAAACATCTGGTGAAAGAAGACAGGCAGACTAGGACTCAGCCGAGTTCAGTCTCTCTCCGAGTGGAAAAACAGATGACATGCTATTTTTTAATTCCCTTTTCTTTATTGATGTGGTCACTCAATATCCAGCATGGTACACATCAATGTCATGCAATGGGTTTAGAATTGCTGGACTGAATAACACCACTCTGTACACAGTACATAAACATCTTATGTGGTCAATGAAAATATACACTGTGTCACTCTGCTTTGCAGCCACTTTCTTGTCACTTCAAATCTATTTTGCCTTTCTCTCATTATTTGGAGCCGAACAATGCAAAGTTTATTTTGCCCAAATAGCACAGATAACTGAGAAAATGTGGTCTGTGCATGTAGGAATGTAAATCACAGCTTGTTGTCTGTGGCACCATGCCTTAACCAACTCAGCCATGCGCTGTTTGGGTGCACAGGGGCAGCTTTGGAACAGTGTTGTCCTTGTTTGGTGCTGTGTGTTTTGTCTGGGGAGAAGGGTTGTGATAAAACTTACCTCCTGTTGAGTGAGGTGTTGCCAGGCTCACACATACTTCCCACCAATGAGTCACCTGTCTGCTCCTTATCCTCTGCTCTCATTCCTTTCATTTTTCTCACCTGTGGGACAAGAGCCGGGGGAAAAGGAGGCAGAATGCCTCTCAATGAAGACCTAAGTTTGTCTTCATAAATTCTCATCTGATTCTGGGTGTTTTAGCCTTGCTATTAGTATGCAAACCTGTGAATAAAGGGACACTTCAGGCATTTATTTTTGCATTTCCCAAAAGTTGGGGGACTCACAAGAGACGGATTGAAAAACGAGCGAATCCTACATTTCCCACAGTGCAACTTAGTAGTGTTTGTCTCGTGTTTCTCTGTATTGAGCAATGAAGTTACAAACAAGGCAGAATAACTTTGGGATTAAAGATCCTTGGCATGTGTCTGAGTTGGAAAAAGAAAACATGAACATTCAAAAGCCAAATTCATCAAAATCCCCTCACTTTTAATACTTTTTACAACGAAATTCCAGTTGTATTGTAAATCACTGAAATGAATCAATGTAAAATCTGCAAAAGAATTGCTGACATGTGTAAATCTTCAGTTTTAAATCACAGACTAATTTATGTTATTTTATTTATTTATTTATTACTTTATTGTCTATGTTCATTTAATTTTTCGATTTTCTCAGAGTTTACAAACCTCCTCCAGAGCCACAGTAGACATTATACATCTGTTTCACAGGCTGATCATCATATGTAAAATTTGCATGTGTCAGAGGTATTATTTTAATAAAACCAACATATAGTAGTCCTATCTTGCATCTCCCATATGAGTGTAAATCCAGGCCTGGCAGATAAAGAAGATTATGGGTGAGCTGCAGCAAATGCCGTGGTACAGTACTACAGTTTTGTTATTAAGTGCTTGGTGGTAGGTGATGGTATTCAGTAACACTTAAACAGACGTTTGCTGTCTCCACGAGGTGTTGAGATGTGTACACTGAACTCTGGGTTTATCTTGGTTTAAACAGTCATGGTGTTTCCCTGCTGTCAGTGGACCATGGCCCATAAGTCAGGATGGGGCATGTCTGATGAGCCCCTGCCAGCATTCCTCCACCCTCAACACCCTCCAAAGTCTCCTTCTCATCTCCTTCGCAGTCCTAATCCATGTGAGGGCACTCAGGGAGATGCTCATCAGATGCCGTGTTTTCTCCAGATAGAGATGATAGAGCTCTTACCTGTTCTGTATAAACAGCAGTGACCTTCTTAGTTCTCATTTGCCTGCCTCAAATTATGTATTGACCAAAGGTGGAGTGATTGAGTGAGTCCTGACACCCAGATCAGTGTGGTGCAGTGAGTGGGCAGATTAACAGAGAAAAAGAAAAAATAATTGATGGAATCTCTGATTGTTATTTTCCAGCTTAAGCGATATCGCTCTTCTTGCTTTATCTTTCCATGGTCCCCTGCACGTACATCACCTCAAGATGCAGTCTTGCCCACACACTGCATACTTCACTTTATCTGCCTGGTAAATAAGGGTTGTAGTATCTGGAGCCCCAGATGTCTTCACACATGTACTCTGTAGCGTGGCACAACACTAAACTATATAATGATAAGTTGCAGATCGACTTCTGGCGTCACTTATTGCAACATTTTTTGAGGGTAAACTCAGTCACCACGCCTAATTCCCAGAGGGTTTTAGACTCTTCGCTTGAAAGTGTGCAGAGTCTAATGCTTAATATGCCGAAAACAATCACTTTTGCAATGCCTCATGCAGCATGTGCAAGCCCATGCTGCTCTCATCTACCACTGCCGTTATGACTCTCCAAGGGCCATCAGGGGGGACAAACAGCGAGGACTGTATGAGTTTGTCTGTATCAAATTCTGAAAGATCATTTTGTTCGTTATATTTTCAACCTACGTTGTGGTTTTGTATAAGGAGATGTATTTGAAACGTCAACCTGTGGATGTCCTCCAAAGCTTGTGTGCTCTTTTGTAAACTGATCACTTACTGTAATGAGCTTTTAATCGCAGCACAGTTTCATCTTCTTGATGCTCTGACAACATGCCTGCCAAGTATTAGCCTCAATGACTGTCTTAGCTGTCTGAGTTCAGCTGTATTGTACATGAGGGATTAAGCCCAGTGCCAATATGCAAGTATTTTGTGCTTATGCTGTACAACTATGCAAGATTTGACATTTATCAGTCTGCCTTCTTGCTTTCTTCAAGGTAACCCATTATTTACCTGAACTCCTGTAATTGCTGTGAAATACCTGCGTCATCTGTTTGATGGTGGCTGGCGCTGCCTCGTAACCCAGAGGAGGCTCAGATACAGTGGTTGAAAGCAAGGTATTCCTGGGAAAATCCTGGGAACCTTTTGTGAATTTGCCAATTATCATCCAGGAAAGTTGAAGCACATCCCATTTTCTCCCAACGTGTGCTGCCTGGGCCTGACACAGATTATTGCTGACATTAAAGAAAACCTTGATCGTAATAAAACCAAATGTCATCCGTCTCCCGTAGCTTCATGTATCAATCCTTATGGTCTTTGAGCCTTTGACATTTAAGTGACTTATCAGGAAGCACATGTAAGAGAGCAGTAAAGCTCAAAACAGAGAGGCTACTGACAGGCAGGAAGGAGCTGTTGTGATGTGGATTTGCAGATGAAGGGGTCTGAAGGAGCAAAGACGCTAAAGGCAGGCTTCTTCCTATCTGACATATTTATATTAATACTACAGTGATTGTTGATTTTTACCATTATTTATAAACCCACGCTGTCCATATGGCCTTACAACAAAAGAATGAGGAGTCAGATTATGGGGTTTCTAAAAATACTGGATCATTTATGGTATGGCTAAGAGGAGAAAAAGGAACGTGATTGGCAGGTTGTATGTGGAGAGAGAAAAAAACGGCCCTTCAGCTCCTGTTATCAGGTGAAGAGCAGACTTTCTTTTGACTCCTGCTGTGGCTGCTTGTTATTTCAAAAAATACTTTGAAAATGCCATTTCAGTGCATCCAAATGGAAAACTGCAGACTCCAGGAGGTCAACCACTATACCAAGTAACAAACAGAAGATGTCCTCCTTTCAAGAGTCCACTTTATTTTTTGTTGCGACATTTGTGACTTGACCCACTACAATTCGTGACAAACAATAAATACAATACAGCACAAAAGATGGAAACAGCAAAATGTGCCATGACAGGCGGATGGAAGAGTCCTGTTTGAAAAATCGATCTTTTTTTGTAATTTGTAAAAACTGTTTGAGAAGTTTCTAACAGTGTGTCTTTCTCTCTATACAGATATTGACGAGTGCTCTTTTGACCGAGCCTGTGACCACTTTTGTGTCAACTCTGCCGGCAGTTTCCAGTGCCTCTGTCACAAAGGCTACGTCCTCTATGGCCTTGCACACTGTGGAGGTGAGCCAGCACATCTGTCCTCCCCGCCACACGCCTTGTTTCTTAAATTTCCTGTCTGTCATTCTTCTTCTGCAGCCGACACCTCTTTGATAACCCTCCATTAGGTGCTCTTATGTTTGGCAGGAAAAACATAACCACACTTCAAGTAGATTATTAATATTCATTTAAACTTCAACTGACAGCTTACATAAAGCTCTCGACAATGTGCTGCGTTTTAATTTAAGGACCATGCCACATAGTTTTAGCTGGCAAATTAAAGCATTTATTGTACTTTAGATAGCTGCTGATTAATTTCCAAATATCTCAACAACTGTTGAATGGATTGCCATGCAATTCTGTACAATCATGGTCCCCAGAGGATGAATCTATTGACAATCCTCTGACTTTTCTGATTGATATTTGTGGCTTTGAGTGAATCAACAACAACATTCATGATCCCCTCAGGATGACTCATAATAGCTTTGGTGAACCTGTTACATTTGTTGTAGCGCCATCATCAGGTCAGTTTGTCCAATACTTTGGTTTATGTCCAAATACCTGCAAAAAGATTATTCATATCAGTCTCCCCTGTACTTTGCCAACATGCTAAACTCAAATGGTAACCATGATTAACATTATACCTGCTAAATATCAGCATGTGAGCCGATTGTCATTGTGAGAATGTTAGCATTCAGCTCAAAGCACCACTGTGCCACAGCCTGACAGAGCCACTGGCATGGCTGTAGACTCTTGCGATAATGTATGAAACTTCAACTTCACTAATCAGCATGAAACATCTTGAAAGGTAATTTATCAAGGTGAACATTTAGTGGCTCCAACATCAGAGGGTCTTGCCTACTCAAGAAATGAACAAATCAACATTAGTGTTTTCACACTGTTATTGTTCATCTTTTCACCACCTGAATCATAAATCTGGATGTCAAAGCATCCTTAAAAATAAAAGTGTGGAAAAGTCCCTGCACACACCTGCATTCTTTTATAATAACTAAATGCAAGTAAATGACTCTGATGGATTACCTTTCTCAAGCCAGTTTTAAGTCTCTGCAAGTTGATTTTCAAATGGACTGAAATGAGCTGAAACAGGTTGCTGCCTGGAAGGCAGGAAATCAATCTAAGAACTTACGCTACACTTGGCAGTAATGTAAAGTGTGGACTATTTGTGCCGCAGTTAATGGACTAAAACATGAAAAACAGCACTTATGGTCTTTCAATGTGACATATGACCATACCCATCAAACATTAGCAGGTAGCTACTGTACTCTGGTGTGGAACAGATAGTAGGAACAGCCTTTGGTGTCGGGAGGAGGTGTGTGGGGGCGCGTCAGATCTGCCTGGCAGGCAGCAAGAGGCCCGCCAGAGCACATCATGGTGTTGCAGCGTCCCTTTGATGGAGTGTGTATCACCAGTTAGAATCTGCTGCTGTCTCCAGCGCCTCAGGGCCTCACAGTAGTTCTGGGAGAGACAGACAGAGACAGCATATGTACTCGAAATACATAGCTTCGCAGTGATTTGTTCTGTGTTTTTTTTTTTTGTCTGTAGTTTGACAGGTCTACTGATCAGGAATGTTGCAACAGAATGTAGAATGAGGAATCTTACTGAGGCTAGAGAACGCATAGTTGTATGCGACTACGGGGTCTGCACAAACACAACAGTGCCGTTAGTTACACCGTCAACAAGGTGCACACCATATTACTGCCATGTGCCCAAATGAGGACCTTTGTTGCACATTGCACCCCTCTTTCTCCCAGTGTTTCCTGTCAATATCTCAACTGTCACAATCTAATTAAAGTAAAAATGTCTTTAAAAATGACAGGAACAGGAAGCTCATAAAATGAAACTGAGAGATGGTGGCATTATATTGTAAGAGGTTGCTTTTATTTCAGCCCCCCCAATGTATGGTTCGTGTTACACAGACTGTATTTCAAATGGGTCTAAGAGGATCAAGGGATCCATTCCACACATAGGCGGCTGTATTAGCTGTCAGTTCAGGTAATAAACGTAGCAGGATTGGATTTGTAAGGCTTTTACTCACATGATGGACTGTGATGGGGCCACACTGAGCTGCTGAGAGGAGAGAAGATGGTCAAGCGTAAATGACTCTCTATACCATTGTTGAGAGAACTGGTGATGAATGATTTCCCCTCGCTTTTCATCGGCCCTGTCGGAACTGTTAGATAACGCCAGAGATTTACGCTCGCTGTTGTACTCTCTCACTCCTGGCCATAACCAAGGTTATGTTATTCCCTGTGTGGTTTATCAGCCGAAATATAGCTGCCAAACAATCCAGAAAGCTGCGCTCGGTGTTTAACAATAGACTCACCCTAAACAAACCCAATTAGGTCAGTGACCTGCTGTCAAGCGTTGTGCAGAGGCCTGTCAACATTCCTCCCAAGTGAGAGTATATCCAGCCCTTCTCCCTCTCAGCTAGCAAAACAATCCGCTCATTTTTGCTTATCTGGTAAGAAAATGGACTGGAATGGAGCAGTTGTGATTAAACACTTTGTAAGTATTTTCGAATTTACCTCATTTGATCCAGCCATGCTTTCTTCTGGTACTGACAAAAGTATGTATACATAGATCTAAGAAGTTTAATCCCCCTAAAACACACAGCGTTTAAGGCGATATCGTAACAGTTCAATTGGAAAAGTGCAGCAAAACTGTCCCAATTGTGCTTCGGGAAAGTTCCTCTTAAAAACTCACATTGCAATATTGTTTGGACTGAGAGTCGCTGATGTGGATGAATAAGCACACAAAAGTGATTAAAATTTAACATAACATTTCCATGAACTCCCCAACCCATCCTGGAATTCCTCTCCATTACACAAAGCAATTGTTGAGTCTGAATGTCAATTTGTCTTTTTTGTTCTGTCCTTTTTCTTTCTTGACTCATCTCTGCTCGCAAAGAAAAGGGCTGATCTGGAGAAAGGTCAGAGTACATCTATTTGGTTAAATTTCAAGTATGGGAGGAACAAAGAGGTCAAAACAACAGTTGCTGACAGATGAGTGCCGCTTTCATCAGATATTCATCAGAGCTCTTTGTCCTTTAAATTGAGTGCTTTGATGCAGAGGATAAGCAGCACATCTCTCACAACATTTCCAAGCAGCTCTGGCTACACATCGGCAGATCGCTGTTGATGAAGTCATCATCTTCTTCAGTGAGTGCAGGGGCGCACTGACTGTTTTTATTCAGGGTGAATAATTGAATGAGACAAGGAAGAGCATTTCATATCAGCAGGCCAGATCATCAATCACTGCCATTATCTGCGTCTCTTTCCCGGTGTCTCTGCTGCTTGTCCTCAGCCTGCCGCATCCTCAGCTCTGCTCACTAAAGTAATTTTCTGTCTGGCGTCAATGGCAGCCAGTCTGCATCTGGATCCCGGATGCTTTTTAGTGGTTTCAGCTCAGCATGTGTTTGAAAAGGTGATTATAATTTACTGCTCACCACAAGTCTTCCTCGCTGAGGAGAAAAGAAGTTTTGACCATGAATATGAATGTGGCAACATCAAAACGAGGAAACACTTCTGTTTACATGCCAACACATTAATCTTCCCAGAATGTGACTCTCTGACAGATGAAGTGAACTGACCTCTCAGGAACTCCTCATTCACAGCTGTGCTCTCTCTTAATAGGCCAGTTCCTCTTTCATTTTATTCAACAAAATTGACTCCAGATCTCTTTGGACTCACCACATTGTTCCTCAGTGATTTTATCATCGTCATGAAAATCTGTTTCCTCTCTCATATGTTTTTATGTTCTCAGAAATTTAACAGGGTAGCTATGGACATTTAGTCCATTTTAGTGATGCTCATGCACATCCACTAAATGTAAATCTGTATGTGTATTATTTATTCACAGATATTGATGAATGCAGTATAAATCGTGGAGGTTGTAAATATGGCTGCATCAACACTCTGGGGAGCTATGAGTGTACCTGTCCAGCAGGGTACAAGCTGCACTGGAACAGGAAAGATTGTGTTGGTATGTAGCGTCACTGCCCCCCTGTGGTTAATTCATTTACACGCAGTTTGCTCATACCAGTGCTTTCTCTCATTCTCTCAGCTTTCTTTGTCAGCAGTGCGTGATTGTGTGTGTGTTTTATCGTCCCTCAGAGCTGGTGAAATGTCCTGCTGGACTGGTGGCACCAAAGGCCACGCTGACCTGTAGCAAGACGGGCAAGAAAGAGAGCTGCTCTCTTACCTGTGCCTCTAAGGCTCACTATCTGGCAGGTATGTCACCCACAGTCAGAGTGCAGTCACAAAACACCAAACAGAAGTCCTTTTTAATTCAAAATGCCACTCATTACCCTTCACAGAGTCCGACAACAGCTACTCAGTCAGTTGTGGCATCCCCATCCTCAGAGGGAAGTCCCCAGCCCGGCTCAACTCCAGCAGCAGTCAGAGCTGCATAGGTTCGCTGCCCTCCACATTTCTATAATCAAACACTTTTCAACAATCCAACCTGTCAATCACAACTGTATGGACAGTCTGTCTTTGCTGTGTGATGTTGCAGTGTGCTCCTACCCACTGTGCTGTGTTTGTGTGTAGAGACTTTGGCCCCTCCAGTGAAGCAGACAGCTTCTTTCAAGATTAAAAATGCCAAATGTCACCTGCACCCGAAGGTGACCGGCAGGACGGAGGACAGAGGACGGACTCTTGGACCAGGTCAGTCTTAGTCTGTGTGTGCTGCTGTGTACACATGCTGTTATTTATAGAATTATTATTTATAGATTTTAAAGGGATATACTGAAATAATGTTGTTTTATGTGTTTTTATTTGGTGCCAGCTGCTCTAATCTGAGGATTTGTTGTTTTTTGTCATATAAGATTTATATTTTTAGACTGTTGGTTTGTCAAAACAAGCAATTTGGTTCTTTTTCCCAATTTTCTGACATTTTATTCACAAAACAATTAGTTCATGAATTGAGAAAATGAATGATGAAATGAAAGATGAATCAGTAATGAAAAAACAGCAGCTCTGATATAACTGCTAGTGATTTGTCTGCCACTGAGTCTTACCTTTCAAGAAATTATAGACCTAAACTCTCAGACTAAATGATTATTATTAATGTGTGATTAGGGTTTACTGATATATGTTATACAGTATTTTCTCACAGACAATGCAATATTTTGTCATCCACAGGAGGAGGGCAGCCCTGCAGCAACTGCCTGGTGACGTTTGTCAACCTCAAATGTGACTCCTCTAAGAAAGCTAAAGGGCGTCGCGCTCGCAACCCCTCAAACAAAGAGGTAACACGCATCACTTTGGAGCTGGAAGCTGAGGTCAAACCTGGAGACACGACAGGTCAGTCAGCTCATGTAAAACAATACCTTCACAGCAGTTACTGCCTGTGTTGACCTTGTGATCATTTTAGTGTACTGTGCATTATCATTAGTCAAAGCTTACAGCCCAGTGTACAGGACACAGTAATGATACAGTTAAGTAAAAAATGTTTGTGCTTCTGGCTGAAACAAATTATGTTTTATTTACTCGTCACCAGGGAGCTGCAATCTCAGCTGCCTGAGACAGCGTATGGAGAGGCAGGTTAAGACGTATATCAAGGCTCTGAAGAAGTCCATCAACCAGGAGCGCTTCCTGATCCGAGTTGCTGGTTTGGAATATGAGGTGGCCCAAAAACTTCCTCAGGCTGCTCCCATACAGGAGAACTGTGGCCCGGGCTGGGAGAGGGACAATGGCCGATGTGGTAAGACCGGAGAGCTGGACTGGAACTATTTTACTTTAGATGCACAAATGCATTAAATTATTAGCTATATAAACAATAAGTCTCAGAATTTAACCTTATCACAAGCTATGTGCTGTCATAATTTGCGGTACAAGGTCTTGTGAAATGGTGTATACACTGAGTGTCCACTTTATTAGGTACGGTCTAAAGCAGTCCAATAAAACTGTTCTGCCTTAAACTCTTATGATGCTTATAGTGTTCACTTCTTGTTGACACTGTTGTAGAAACTGTTTTATTGGATTGTATTAAATTCTGGAGGTGTACCTAATAAAATGGCCACTTAAAACTGTATATTCAAGGTTACTGGGTAACCTGTGCTTTGAACAAGTGTGTCAACCAAAAAAAAACCTTGAAGAAGAGTTCAAACTTTGCCTTTATGTTTGGTTTTAACTGATTAAAGTGAAGTGTTTAAAGTGAAGTGTGTCACCTCTGACCGGAGCCGTTGTGGATATTCTCTCAGTTAGATGCTTGCCGGGGTCTTACTACCACGGTGAGCAAGAGCGCTGCGTCCAGTGTCCACCAGGTACTTTCCAGGAGAAGGAGGGGCAGCTGGCCTGTGACCTCTGCCCCGGCAGTGACGGCCATGGGCCTGTCGGGGCGCGAAACATCTCCTCCTGTGCAGGTAGTTCAAAGTCTCTGGGACAATGTTAAACATGTATTCCTCATTTAAAATGTCTTTAATCCACCTTCTCTCCACACATCAAATCCAGGCCAGTGTTCAACAGGGTACTTCTCTAGTGACGGCTTCAAACCTTGTCAGCCGTGCCCTCAGGGCGCTTACCAACCAGATTTGGGACGGACCTTGTGCTTCCCCTGTGGGGGTGGACTGAGCACCAAGCGCGAAGGTGCCAGCTCTTTCCACGACTGTGAAGTCAAAGGTGAGCATGTGAGCGTTTTGTGCAGCCAAAGCAGGAAAATATACTCAAATAATCTGGAAAACCTTCCCCACTTAATGTGCATTTTCATTTCTACCCTGCAGTTCAGTGTTCCCCAGGTCATTACTACAACACCACAGTACACCGGTGTATCCGCTGCCCAGTGGGGACATATCAGACCGAGTTTAGACAGAACTACTGTATTTCCTGCCCTGGGAACACCACAACTGATTTTGATGGTGCCACAAGTGTTTCACAGTGCAAGAGTGAGTGCAAAAATTACTGTTTAGTGTTTTGAGATTTCTTAATCATGAGCTGGAAACCAATTTGTTTTGTTTGTGTACGTCTAGACAGGCAATGCGGTGGTGAGATGGGCGAATTCATGGGTTACATTGAGTCACCTAACTATCCCGGTAATTACCCTGCTAATGTGGAGTGTATTTGGAACATCAACCCGCCCAGCAAGCGCAAGATCCTAATTGTGGTGCCAGAGATTTTCCTGCCCTCAGAGGATGAATGTGGAGATGTGCTGGTTATGAGGAAGAACTGTGAGTGTCTCTCTTATACTTTGATGATTCAATGGAATTTACACTTTTAAGTAAACAATTGGGCAATACAAGGGGCAGCTCCGAAAACCTGATTAGTCACCATTGTCCTTTCTATACACCTGTAAGGGTCAGCCACATCCATCACCACCTACGAGACGTGTCAGACGTACGAGCGGCCTATTGCCTTCACAGCTCGCTCCAGACGTCTCTGGATTAACTTCAAGTCCAATGAGGCCAACAGTGCCAGGGGCTTTCAGATCCCCTATGTTACCTATGATGGTATGTAGCTCATTATCACACCAGCTGAACCCCTTTTTTTATCAACTGTATATATTTTTGTGTGTGTGTATTTTTTTCCTCACTTGCCTCTGGTGGTAACTGGCCATGCAGATAGTTTTGGCTTTATTTGTCCAGCTTTTGATATATCCATTTCTGAAATTTTCACCTCTGCCCCAATGCAATGGAGGTAATATAGATTTTTTTTTTTTTTGTGGTGCTCATAACTATTACCCAACTGACACCAAGTGTAAATAACAATATTTGAGATGTAAAAATTTGCTATCCATATATTAGCAACATTTTTTTTTAAACATTTTTGATGAGGATCCCTAAAATTAGTTTTATTAAAGGGTTGTGACAAAGATATGTAAGAATAGCAATGATGCTAACTTTATTAATATTGAACTTTTCAAATGCCAGTAACAAGTTAAGTGTTCATGCAAGACATAAAATCATCACATTTGCAGATGTGCAAAATAGGAGTCAAATACCATAATCAGCAGATGAATCAATAATGAAAGCAATTTAGTTGCAGCCCTAATATAACTACTAACGATTTGTCTGTTACTGCTGAGTCATACCTTCCAAGAAATTATAGACCTTAATTATTATAATTATAATAATATAATTATTATAATTATTATTAATGTATGATATATATCTTGTAGAGTGTTTCTTCACAGACAACATGATAAATAATTAAGATCAAAATAAGGAGCAATTTAACAAATTAAATAAAATAGAACAAATGCAGTAAAAGCACAGAATGAATAAAGTTTCAAATCTAATATAATGTCTTTTGGGGAGCGTTTCATATAACGATAACAAGCTGGTTTACCTTCCTGTGGCAGGTTGTTCTAGAGTCTGGGGGGCTGACAAAGGCCTGCTCTGCTCTGGATTTTAGCCTCGCTAAATTCAGACTCATATGAGGTCAAAATGCAGTCAGTTGACATGACATTTTACAGTTAGAAAATAAGCTTGTCAGTGCCCTCTACTGGACAAACTATGTAATTGTGACAGTTTCTACAACCTTGATTCCAAAAATGTTTAGACGCAGTGTAAAGCAAATAAAACAGAATGTGGGAATTTGCTCATTCTTTTTGACACATACTCAGTTGAAAACAGTACAAAGACAATATATTTAATGTTTTACCTCATCAACTCCATTGACTTTTGTAAATATGTATAAAGGATGTTGCTACACGGGTTCAGGATTACATTCTGGTTTTACACAGCGTGTTGAGTCTGGCTCTGCTTACAACATTAAAAAAGCATCCTTTCCTGGAACAGTGTCCTTGTTACTCTGAATAACCCACAGCCTTCTTTCATTGGAAATCCCTGTGACAACTGTTGGCATTGTGTTCTGTGGTTTATCTAACGTAACAGGGATGCTGCTTCTGGAAAAAGATGTTGCTTAAATTTTTAAAAGTAACTTCCTGGTACTGTGAGTACCATTATATCCACCTTCCTCATTTTTGGAAGGCGGTTGAAATCTCAGAGATGAATACCTTAAAACCAAAGCAATTAAACCAAAGTTATGCAAATTGCTGGACGTACCACTAGAGGTGAATCAAAGGGAGCTTTTCATGCCATTATTTCACAACCTAGCTTTTTTTTGATAGACATGACCTAATTTCAGAATTTCATTAAGTGACTTGTTTTTTTTGTTGTTGTTGTTTTTTTTTAATTCAGAGGACTATGAACAGCTCGTAGAGGACATAGTGCGAGATGGAAGACTCTATGCCTCAGAAAACCATCAAGAAATCCTCAAGGTTAGCACTTTTATTATTTTTTACTATGTTTATTTCTAGCTTCATTTATTGTCAGTACACAAGTCCACCTGAGTTCAGTTAAGCAATAAGCTGCGCATCAAAGGTGTTACTGACGAACATATTCATACTTGAGTCATTAGTCAGACATTATTACTGAAGAGATGTGTTAATGTCGTCACATAATAGGTGAGTAACTTATTTTCCAGCATTGTGTAAGAGCTTCAAATGGAATTCAAGGACAAAAATATGTGTTTACGTGTAGAGTTGACACCTGTCTGTTCTTCCCTACAGGATAAAAAACTGATTAAGACTCTTTTTGATGTGCTGGCTCACCCAAACAACTACTTTAAGTACACCACTCGGGAGTCCAACGAGATGCTTCCTCGCTCCTTCATACGTCTCATAAGCAGCAAAGTCTCCGCTTTCCTGCGACCATACAAGTAAAAAGTCACTCAGCTGCTGAAGCTCCGGATCGTGACCCCCCCCTCCCTGACATCCCCCTCCACCTTACAGGCCACATCCCGCAACTCTCACAGGACTTAAAGACACAAAACATACAAGTATGTTTACCCTCTCTTATTTCCATAGGCTTTGACAATAAACATGCAGACCTGAGAAATACTGAAAATCATTTTTGTTTTAGGTTTTTTTGCCAGTTTCTGTTCAGCGCAGGTCTGCAATCCTGAGCTCAAGCATTTAGTGGGGATGTAGAGTATGTGAGTGGGTTTGGTTTCTGTTGTCTTGTGCAATGAAACCACAAAAAAAAACCAATTTAAGACACCCATTTCAGACAGTAGGAGCGACGTTTTGTGTGCGCGGTTTGAGCTTGATAGAGCTTGTTATTGTATTTGCGTAAATGAGCGGTCTGAGTTCCAGCTCCAACTCCTACCATTAAGTATGACTGTAAGTGTTGTGCAAGTGTTGTGTAACCCTGGTTCCATCTTCAGTGTCTGTGTGCTGTCCTCAAGGAGGAGCGGTCGTTAAATTCATGTCACAGCTGCGTTCCACGTCATTCAAAGCCTTACTATATTTGAGCTCTTAGAGCGGTTTCCAAGGGTTTTACTGTTAAAACAGTTAATCCATGTTTTGTTCCGTCTGTCTAGACTGTACCGACGTTTTCCAGCCTTCAGATGATTTCTGTTGCTCTTTTTTTTTTTTTTTTTAAAGCCAAATTAAAACGCAAATACATTTAAAAAAAAAGGTGGTTTATCATTCCAGGGACATAGTGGACATTTGGGAGATGAATAACATACTAATAATTGTGAGAGCCACAGAAATGAGATAATGTGATGTCTAGTGGAACATGTCTCTGAGAGAGAGATAGAGAGAAATGTCTTTGAGGGACATTATGTTTGCTGCTTCTTTTAAAAGGTCACTTTAATTCTTCAATCTCATATTGTCTTTCTGATGTACTCTACACGCTAATAGTCTATAGGTTTAAAACAGAAAGGAAGCTCCACATCTGAAATACTTTAGTTCTTACACACAGTAAGTTGATAATCTCACATTGTCTGTCTGTGGACTACCAGTTTTATCGTGTTTTTATTTCAATCTTGTAAATAATGAAAATAAATTAGACGAGGGTTGAATTCTTTGATCCTAATTTTCTTATGCAGGAGCCCCCAAAAATCACTTTCTGCCCTTGATGTCCCGCCCATCTCCCATCCAAAGACACCCAGTCCCCCCCCCTTCAAACACCCCGCTCACATTTTGTTCTGTCCCAATGAAGACAGCTCTTCCAAAGACTGCCCGAAAAAAAGGGCGGGTCACTTTGTTTTGTGCACTAAAACTTAGAACACGTCATCCTACCTTTGTAGTACAAAGTGCAATGAATGAAAGTAACACACCTTAAATTTTGGTTACACCCTGTTGTGACCTCCCCCAACAAAGCTTGTGAAATGTGTTTTAGGCTGCAGTCTTTTTGAGTCATTGTATTAAATATTTATCAGTCACTATGGGTAGTTTCTCTTATTCAGAAGTACAAAAAAAAAATATGTAATGAGTATTTGGTGTATAGAAAATAATCTGTGATTTCAAAACAGGGTAAAAAAAAAAGTAAAAATCTAACGCTTAGCTTCATGTTGGATTTGCCAAATAGTGTAAGGAATAGTTTGACATTTTGGGAAATAAATTTATTCTCTTTCTTGTCCAGAGTTTGGAGATCAATACCACTCAAGTCTTTACAGTAAGTAAGCTACAGCCATGAGACAGTTGGCTTAGCATAAAGACTAGAAACAGCGAGCCAGGCTCTGTCCAAAGGTAACAAAATCTGCATACCTGAAAGTAAGACACGTTGTGGTTTTGCGTGGGGGGGGGGGGAATGTGTGTTGCACTATTTCTTGGTCGAGCAAAGCGACTTCCTGGAGTTTCTGCTAATCTCAGACAGTGACGACTCTCAGCCAGAAAGTTAATGAATATTTCCCAGAATTTAGGAACTATTCCTTTAAAATCATTATCACCACCACTGCATTCTAATTGGTACAATTATAATCCCCTTAACCTGTATATTCAACCCTCTGAAGAAATTAAATGGAGTCAACGCCTGCTCTGAAATCAAATGAATTTTTTTTTGAGGACTACGTTTTGTCCCCATGCATATAAATAAAACTAAGTGAGTTGGTACTCTGCATATCATGTACCAAAGTACCCAAGTACCCAAACTTTAGGATGACACAAAGGGATTTCGACCACATTGTCAAACTTGAGGACGATGCTGGGCCAAGCCATGAAGAACTCATGTCAGTCTGAAATTCCTCCATTCATGTCTCACTAACTTCACAGATTGTGTACATCTAGTCTCAATGTATGATGCCAACATGCGGCATCCCAGCGCTCACTCGGCCCATCTATTCCCCCAAATTCCCCCTCCGACCAGAATCAGCTTCTTTCCTGCAACCTGATATGTTTTTTGTTTTTTTAATTGTTGCCTTTTAACGAGAGTTTGCTATGATGTATCATAGAGTTGATAATGATATTTGCACTTGAATTGTTACTGCTCATGTAAAGAAATGTCTGGATTTTGTATTGTCTTTTTAAATGAATGGAATTGGTGTTCTTATTTTCTTGTAGCTTGTTTGTTCATGAAATGCTCACTCACCGTTTAGTCTATAGAGATGATACACATAACATTATCAACTGTAAAGAAAAAACAAAAAAAAAAAAAAAAAAAAAACTATGTACAGAGGTGAATGAAACAAGTTTGTACTTGTTACTGCCCAGAACACTTATCGAAATAAACATACTGTACTTCAGCTTCATTTCAAAACATTTTAATGTCTGCATAATGAATTTATACAAGTTGTGAGCAAATAAGAAAATATAATTGCTATTAGTGCATTAAAAGGTGGATTTTTAAAATTGTTTTTTTTTTTTCAGAAGGAAGACATTATATAGCTTTGCTTAAGAGACCATTATTTCCATCTTCCACCGACTGCTGGTTTAATCTGGTGGACTTAAATATTGCAGTTTCACATTTCAGCGAGTGTTTTAGGGCCTGGGATGTGCTGAAAGAACAGGTGGTAAAACAAAAATTTTAGAAGTGTTGTAAAGCTAATACAACTCTGATTCCAAAAAGGTTGGGACGCTGTGTGAAACGAATAAAAACAGAATGCAATCATTTGCAAACAAATATTGAGATTTACGAAGTTGTTCCTGAGCCCATGTAGTAATCTCCTTTATACAATCATGTGTTTGACGAAGTGGTGAACCTCGCTCCATCCTTGCTTGTGAATGACTGAGCCTTTCCAGGATGAACCTTTTGGCAATTTGCTAATCCTTTAGGACATATACTCAATTGAAAACAGTACAAAGGCAATTTATTTCATGTTTGAAATCCACTTCATTGATTTTTGTAAATGTATGTTTATTCTGAATTTGATGGCAGCAACACGTCTCAAACAAGGTAAACAGGTTCATTGGTAACAGGTGATAGTATCATGATTGGGTATGAAAGGTTCATCCTGGAAAGACTCGTTCACAAGCAAGGATGGAGAGAGGTTCACCACTTTCTCAAACACATGACTGCATAAAAGGATATTACTACATGGCCTCAGGAACACTTGTACACTTAGAAACTGTTGTCGGTAAACAAAGTTTGCAAATGATTGTATTATGTTTTTATTCATGTTTTACACAGTGTCCCAACTTTTATGGAATCAAGGTTGTAATACCAAGAAACTCTTGCACAAAAAAGAATTGATTACTTACATGTTGGTAAGTACATTCAGGGAGGCCGGGGTACCATCGGCCGTCACTGCCACAGGTAATGATGTTCGGGCCAGTCCTTGCGTAACCTGGATAACACTGGATTGTGATTGTGTTCCTGTACTTGTACACCGCATTCGGAGCGCCTGCCCAGAAGGCGCCAGGAACTTGTGGAGACAGACATTGGATTTCTGTGAGGAAACAGAACAGTTGATCAGTTTTTAATTCTATTCATGTCAAAAAAAAAAAAAAAGACAAAGGATGGGGAAGAAAATTGCCATGTCTCTACTTGTATCTCAGACCTGTACATGTTGGAGCAGGACTCCATGTCCCATCCTTGCCACACCAAATCTCGCTGGGTCCAGTCAGGGTTCCCACACTACACCGATAGTGAACAACACTCTTGTACGAGTAAGGTGGCTCCTGACGGCTGTTCATCTCTGCATTTCTCACTTGTGGAGGCTCTCCACAGTCCACAGCTGGAAGAGATACAGTAGAGTCGGCACAGCTGAAGAGAAAAGGACTTTAAAAGCTGCCTAACAAATGATGCTATGATAGTTCACTGCACCTTCACAGACAGGAACACGTCCATCCCAGCCTCTGCTCATGCAGTTTCTGGTCGCCTGTCCCACAAGACGATACCTGATGAAAGGTGTTCAGTCACTTTTTCAGCAATAAAGCCAAATCTTTCAAGTGTAAAGAATAGCAGTATGTAGGGAAGCGACAGTGTGTGTGTGTGTGTGTGTGTGTGTATCCTTACCCTTCATTACAAACAGCTGTAGCAGTGTCTCCAAACTCGACTCCAGTATATGTAAACTGCCCATTTAAAATCTCTCCTGCGGTGCCACATGGTTTTCCTTTTCGAGGAGGAGAAGGTTTAAGAGTTTAACAGTTCATTATGGCATAGTAAAATAATGTTTTTGACATTTACTAGATTTACTACAGATCAAGTAGTAAAAATATGAGGTACTTAACTTGAGTTTTTCTTTTTTATTGCTACTTTCAACTTTCACTCCACTGCATTTCAGAGGGAAATATTGTACTTTTTACTTATTTGACAATTTAAGTTATTGGTGACTTTATTAAGATTTAAAATTAAGATTTTTTTTGAAGAACATAGAAAGAGCTTGTAGAAATATGATTATAAATTAAACTACCCAAAAGTCTATTAGTACAACTGAAACCCTTAGTCGATTAACAAAAAAGTAACCGGCAACTATTTTGATAATCGTCTAAGTCATTTTTCATGCAAAAATATTTCATCGTTCCTGCTCCACAAATGTGAAGATTTGCTGCTTTTCCTTTTAATATATTTTAAAATAAGTTTGAGGTTTGGACTGTTAGAATAATAATGGTGGCCTTTCTAACTATTTTCAGAATTTTTTACAAACCAGACAATCAATCAATTAATGGAGAAAATAATCAGAAGACTAGTCTTCTTCTGAAAAAAAAAAATCATTAGTTGCAGTCCTATGTAAAATAGTTCATAATGAACTCCACCTCAATAAACTACAAAAGTAAAATGCTGATCTGACATTAATGCATGAGTGATAATAATCATTATTTAATATATCATATTATCGTATCGTATAATAGCCACATGGGACATTTTCCTGATTACTTTAACCAAGTAAATCTTTTTTGTTGTTATTGAAGTTATTGTCATGAGTAATGCAGCTTAAAAGGGCTAATTCATTTAAAAATTCTGCACTGCATTATGCATTAAGAATGTAACATTGACAAAGATCAAAGCAGGTATGTTCAACACTGTGACGGATTACCTGGAAGCACTTTTCAAATCCTGACATGTCCTTGAGTTAATTTGAAAATGACTGACTGCCGCGGAGGTAGCAAACTTTCAAAACAACCAATTAAAAAAGCCACATGTTATGGAGAATGGTTAGCAGTAGTGAAACATACAAAAAACACTGGAATCACAAAATGACCGGTTTCTGAAAATACATAACATTTGATACAGAATTTAGAAATAGGAGCTTCAGTTTATAAAGCTTTAAACAGAAAGGCCTGACCGAAGGATTCTAAAAGTTCTTACGTTGACATCTCAGCATCAGCGGCGTCCACTCTCCCTCAATACACCTGCGATACCTGCTGCCGCCTGCGTGAACGTATCCAACGTCACACACGTAGTGGACTCTGTTGCCAGAAGCAAAAGACGCCCTTGTGATGTACTTGTCGGCGAGGTTGGCGTTGGAGTTGCTGACGGGTACTGGCACACCACATCCACTTCCTGCAGATTGTCCAGAGAGGAAAGAGTGAGATTACAAACAAACCTTATACCAGCTCATTTTAATAAACAGACATATTGACAGCTTGTCATACTAGCTGTCCAGTAGAAATATTTTCTCACTTTGTTTATCACGTGAAGGCAGGCATCGAGGGGGTTCAGTCTGCCAACGGCCGTCAGGACCACAGGTGATCTGCCGAGCTCCATCCAGCTGGAAACCAGGACTGCAGGCGAAGGTCACGTTGTCTCCCACCCGGTACACAGACACATCTCCACCACTGCTCACAGAGTTGGCCACAACAGGGGCGGAGCAGGTGGTCTCTCCCTCTGTAGAGATTAAAATGATTCTATTTGTGTTAACTGGTATTTTTTTTCCCTCCAGATTGATTACACTTCACCTAACTGAAAAGTTTAGGGAAGATTTCACTCTGACAAAATGCAAAACCATGACTTGTTATTTAAAATCAGATACATATTGTACAACCCTGATTCCAAAAAAACTGGGACACTGTAAACATAAATAAAAACAAAATGCAATCACTTACAACAAAACTGTGTTTACAGGCAACAGTTTTAAGTGTTCCTGAGCCCATGTAGTAATATTCTCGCCTTTATACAATTGTGTGTTTGACAAAGTGTTGAACCTCTCTCCATCCTCGCTTGTGAACGACTGAGCCTTTCCAGGATGAACCTTTCATACCCAATCATGATACTATCACCTGTTACCAATGAACCTGTTTAACCTGTGGAAGGTTTTTGTTGCTTCTGTCCCAACTTGTTTGAAACAACTTGTGTTGCTGGCATCAATTTCAGAATAAGCTCATCATTTACAAAAATCAATGAAGCTGATGAGGTCAAACATTAAATATACTGTCATTGTACGGTTTTGAATTAAGTATATATAAAAAATGATTGTTTTATTTTTGTTTTACACAGCGCCCCAACTTTTTTGGAATCCAGGTTGTATTAATATGACTTAAAATTTAACTGAATATTTGTATTCACAACTTTATGAGTACAATGGAAAATATGTTTAAATGAATTAAGGGATTAAACTAAAACTCTCATTTGCGTCACACCACCTCCTTAAGATTAACTCTTGAGGTGCAACAAACGTGTGTAAAGATTATGAATGTGTTTCAGATGATGAGTAAGATTTCTTCTTCTGCTCACCTTCACAGGATGGGAAATTACCGGTCCAGCCTGACCTCTTGCATATCATATAGTTGAGTCCTTTCAGAGTGTATCTGTCAACATGGATAAATGCTGTATAGTCAAACATAATTTCAGAGACTTATTCTCACCAAGGATTTATGTCAGGCTCCAACTTACCCCTCATTGCATACAGCATAAACTTTCTCCCCAATGAATGAATTCCCTTCATACTGGAACTCCCCATTAGGCAGATCCCCGGCATTACCACATGACTTCTCTGTTAGAAATAAGATATATAGAGAGTAAATGGATCAGAATGGAAATCAGGGGTGAAATGTGATTTACCAGATGTGAAAAACAAGAACACAGAGATGTCTTTATTTTGCAAAAACAGCCCAGATTCACTAAGCTGCTCTTCCACCACAAGGATCTGGGGGGAGATTTTAAATGGAGATTTATAAAAATTTTTGAAACAAACGAAACCTGTCAAGTCAAATTATGAGGCTGTTTGAGGGCTCAGGTTAAAGACACAATGACAGCAAACATCTGATTTACTTAAGTGTTCTTGACACTTTAAATACAGCCGTGTCTGACCCTGAGCAGCCATTACAATCACAGAAGACTTCCCATCGATTTGCCTCATTCTAGATCAAAATATGTCATACGTTATTTTGTGTTGGAGAGATGAGCTGTACAGTCATATTTTCAAGTCGGTGCAGCAGCAGCAGCAAGCAAGTCAAATGAGAGCCGGTATTATTAGGTCAGGGAATAGACAGTTGCTTTACCAAACATGATATGAGAAACCATGAAATTACATGAAAACTCATGAAAATTTCTTCCTGTTTTCAGTAAAAACAACCAAGGCAGACAATTTCAACAGTCTGCCTTCTCAATAATAAAAAGGACATCTCCCATTAATAAGACATAAACTTCCTTATTTTCTTTTATATCAATCAGCACCAGCAAGTCCAGAAAATGAAGAAAGTTTGCACTTTGTCATGTGAATTATAACTAATTCTGTTCAACAGCTACAAACACCTGAAAGTTAGTGGAAGACTATGACTGTAAACCAATGGTTGCCAGTATCAGAGATTTTTAAGACACCTGTTTCTTTTGGTCTTTTACACCATAAATGTTAATGTTATCTAATAGTTTAGGTTTGGTTGGATAGGTCTCTTCATGGCAGAACAACAAACCTCTGAGGGGAAAACAAGGGGAACTTTTTAGGGAGGTTTAGAATCAGAAGGACAAACTAATATCAAAGTTTTGGCCTGTTTGCACTATTTAAAGGCTGCAAATTAATTAGTGTGAAATTACCTTTAATCTAGTCCAATCAGGTGTGTTGCTGTAAGTAAAATCTAAATAAAAAGCTGCATTAGTAAATCCATGTCTTTTATTTTGCTCTCTTATAAATTAAATTTTAAAAGAAATAAACAATACATAAATAAAATAAAAATGTAATGCTGTTTTTTTTTTTTAAAATTTTTTAAAAGTATTGTTTTGTTGCTACTTAAATTTAAGCTGTATTGTAATAGCATCATGCAGGTTTATAACATGGCCACTAGAGGGAGTCAGTCTATTTCTAAGCTGTACTGAACGTCTTTAAGATCCATTTAAAAATCAGATAATAACTAAGCAAATATTTCACTAAAATCAAATCGGCAAGAATAAAGAACATCTAACCATCTCCTCACTCTTTTCTTCATAACCTCGATGTGGGTTGAACACTTACTTTCGCATTTGAGAGTGAGTTTGGTCCATTTTCCATCATCACACTGAATAGCTCGGATTCCTCTGGATGGAGTAAAATCCTCATCACAGTTATAATAAACCTTCTGTCCAGTGCTGAACCTCTGCATGGAGGCAAATTTACCGTCCAGTCTGGTGTGCAGGTACTCAGGTGGTGCAGAGCATTCCTTTGGTACCTGAGCTGCTGCTTTGTTTGGGAGATCAACAATCATCAATTCAAATATATCAAAACAATCACAATGTGCGAAATGTGCACTTGTCTTCAAACTTACCTGAAGCCAGTAAAGCAAACGATAAAAGCAGAAAATCCCCCACGAGGCTCCTCATGTTTGTCTCTGTGCTCCAACAAATCCTCACAGGCAGATTGCAAAGTGGCAACAGGGGGGTGAGATGAAGCAATTTATAGAGGAGGGGAGGCACAACCCAGGAGAGCAGCTGGAACAAGGCTGTCAGAATGAAGACAAGGAAACAGCAGGAAACAGGGCATACTGCAGAGAAAAGACACTGAAAACAAGCAAACAAAACATACTTCAGAGCAAACACACACAGAAAAAAAGAAACAATTTTTTTCTGTATATTTATTGTGAACATTATTGGTAATCATTCGACCAAACTTCCATCTTTTAAACAGAACCTATAATGAATTATTTTTTATCTAAATTCTTCTAAGAATCCATATAATATAGAAAGCAAATTTTACACGTTTCCACAGTTCAGCCTGACATATTTGTTATCTTTCGGAAAATCTTGACTTGAATTTAAAATAAAAGTTCTCTGGGTTTGAACAAAGTTTAGCTCCACAGTATGAGCTTGTAAAGATCCAGTGGCAAGTCAGTGAGATTTAAGGGGTTAAAAAATATAAACCTCCAATTATAGAGTCAGTAAAAGTCACATTGTTTTTTCCTCACAAAGATGACAGAAAGTCTTTTGAAGCAATATTTATTTCTAACAGTACCTTGAAAGTCCTGGAAGAACAAAACATTTTTCTAAAAGAGGGGAGAGAAAATCCTTTTAGCAATCCAAACAGACTATATTGGAAAAGATAAAAATCCTTTTTAGACATTTAGGGAACATCAGATTTCAACTTTGGTGATCTTTTACTAATAACAGCCAAGTAGAAAATATGATTCCTCAAATATAAGAATATTGATCATGATGATTTGGTTAATGTGGCTCTTTAGTACTAAACTCAGTCTAAGGAATACTATTAATAAGGAGGCTTATTTTGTCCAACAAATGTATATTTAGATTAGATTCGTACCGAGTGAACAAAATGCAGTTTAGCCTCTAATCAGATGTGCAAAAAAGCAGTAAAATGCAGAGTAATAATATAATGTATAGAGATATATAAATAACAGATAAATACAATGTGGACAGTATTAAGAGTATGAACAGAGTGAAATATATACACTAGGATATATAGCAAGCGGTTGTCTTTATATACAGAATAAACAGCTGTATATGAATAGTGTATAAACTGCAGGACAGAGATGTACAGTATAGACAGCAGTGTAAGTATGAATAATCTATAGGGCATATAAACACAGTTTGGACAGTGGTCTAGCTGGTATGAGAGAACATAAATAGTGCAGGTGAGTGTATGTGCAGTAGCGTTGCAGTGAGTGGGAGCCAGCAGCTAATGACTTTAAATTAGTGGACTAAATATTAGAAACACCTCTCAGTATAACACAATACAGAGCAATAAATTGCATCCTCCGAAATGGTCATTAAGTCGAATCAACACGTCAACTAAAACTGAACATCATAACTTCCATGAAGGTTGGATTAGACTACATTAGTTTTAGGTAGGTGTACCTAAAAAACTGGCCACACAGTGCGCATGTGTGCTGAGATGTATTTTAGAATTTAATTGTATATTTGCATTTTCCCTCGTTTTGAACATGTCTTCATTCCCTGTACACTGGTTCAACTTGGTCACAAGAGTTTTCAGCCTCTTTAGTTGTGGTTATTTTAAGCCAAACCGCAGCCTGGTTGTATTTCCACCAGAGTCACAACAGAGCTTTTCCGACATGGTTTTGAGTCACTGTGACTGTGATTTTACATGTTAGCAGCAGTGTGGAAGTAGTGGTCAGATCCACCACAAGTTCTGCATTATCTTCTATATTAGCAGCTAAATATAAAGAAGTGTGCCTTTCAGAGAGGATTCAATTATGCATGCATGACATGTAAGCAGTTTTTTAAGTAATGGCTGCTCAATGTTTTGGACTTAAATCTATATTTTATGTCAGTGGTTCCCGACCTGGGGGTCAGGATAAATCTAATGGGTCAATAGATGATTATCAAGTTATGACTTTTCCGACTTTTCTGCATTTTTGCGTTTTTGTTTTAACTTCTCAGGCCTCTAAAAACTATTCAAATGAAACAATCTTAGAGGGGAAACATGATTCTTTGGTTGAACTGCTTTGCAGCCTGTGACAAGAGGTCACAAGAAGACTTTTCTCTGTTTTCAGGGGCCGGAAAGGTCTTATTATTGTTTTATGAGGTCTTCACGTGTTAATCCACAAAGAATCAGATATCTGTGCAGCCATCAGAGGAATGTAAGAGGGTAGAAAGTACAATATTTTCATCTAAAAAGAATGTCATATTCATCTCCTGCCCAGTTTTGATTTAGTTTCTCCATGTGTTTCAGCAGGTCAGAAGACAATGTCATTACAGTCCCTCTGCTTCTGAAACATGGTGATGTTTTGACTCACACCAATGATGCCGCAGCCCCGTTTGAGAATATTAAAACTAATTGTCAGCTGCAGACCTCGCTGTGACCCAGATGTTTATGGCCTGATGGGCATCTGGGTGCACCTGGACAGTTAAATGTTAATGTAATCCAGCAGAAGTATTGTTGATTAAAGTGTAAAATCACCTAAAATGTGTCAAGCTCCTTGTTAATTTGATAGTATTTTTTCTAAAGCATTTCTAAAGAATGACTACCACATTAGTGAACATCCTTTTAAATATCCTAGCCCACTTTTTTGTTTAATATCTGTAATCAGCGTGGAAATTTATCAGAGCTTTTTATCTGAATCCTCTCACTCAAGGATCATTTCAGGCGTCAAAGCAAGTCGCAGATTAAATTCTCTGCAATACAACTGATTATCTGACGCTTTCCTCCTCCGTTTCCCTGACTCACCCTGCAGCTTAGAAGGAAAAGTAAATCACATTCTTTTAAAGCATGACAGTGAGTACAGCACAAAAAAGTATTTTTGTGTTTTGTACAGAAGCCGGAAGTGACAGTAATCATGTCTTTGGATTATGAAAAACGCCATCTTATCATCATTACAAACAGAACGGACGAGTTGCATCATGTGCTTGGTGACGAAAACTAAAGATGGTCCAATTTCTGTCTCATCCCCTTAAAATAAGTATTACACGCATATGATGTCAGACAATTGAAATACGTGACTACTTGATTTAACCAGATGTTTATCAAATCTACATATGGAAGATGTGTGAACTATACACTGAGAATTCACTCTGTCGTGTTACTGTCTCAGGCTCGTTCAGCAAACCAGAATGAGCTCACGCACGCTCACCAAAATGAAAAAGTGTTTCGTAAGGGTAGAATGAATCTTTAATACTCTGGGAAAAAAAAGAGAAATCAACACACAGTGTGCATCAAAGCTCTTTTAAGACATCCGAATTTATTGCCAATCCTTCAATTAAGGTAAAACACACATTTGCATATCACGTATATGCTAAAATATTTTAAATACTCTTGATTACTATTGTCACAGCCTTGCAGTCCTTTATGTAAAAGGCACTTTTAAATATTTATTCCTGATATTATAATCAGACTCACATGAACGGATGTTATCCGTATGGATAACTAGGTAGTACTTATACATACAGTATCTTTGTTGCATCAGAAGCCAACGACTGATTTGACTGAAGAAAGTAAAACGGATTAAAGCTCAACAAAATATCCACTGCCGTTGAACACTTATTGAAATATTTGCATCACTTTTGTAGAGTTCAAATAAGGTGAGCTTCACATGATCACAGTAGGCAGCCGAGTATATTAAAGTTGTTATTTGAGAAGAAGGCAAAACATACAGGTATACTGACGAGAAAACACAGTAGCTGCTGCACTTTTTATAGGGCCAGTTAGCAGACTTCATTACTTTTTACAGCTTGTGTCTGTTTACAGCAAGTTAATCAGCAATTTAATATGCTTTAAATTACCCTTTAAAACAAAACTATTACTACATTTTGTCAGACCATCAGAGAAAGGATTAGCTGGTAATGTATAAATAGGTAAGTTTAAGAGAGAACAACTAAGGCTGTGCATAGCTTCCTTCAATAGAGGCACAGTCTTGCACTAAAACTGAAGGCGTGAGCTTCCAGTGAGGCATACAATTTACAATCAACATGTTCTACATCTAATACAGCATCATATGACTGTGGGCTACAGTATCTGGAGTCTGCTGAGAGCTAATGGATGGGTTTTCTTTGCTACCCTTTTTTTTTTTTTACATTACACATCTGCTGTGGATCGCAGCCTAAATTTGAAGGCTGTTGTGCAAAGGCATTGAATTCATGGATGTCGGTGCACACTCAAATTAACACACACCAAAAACCAAACAGATAACACATACTGTATAGGGTCACACAGATATAGTGTGTAATACAATGCTCAAGAGTGTAATGGCTGAAGCTGGTTGGGATTTTACTGCTGGTTCCTCAGAACTGGTGATACACCCATGTGGAGAAAAGCCTGGGATAAACAGCAAAACAAAGATGTGAGATATGTGAGGTGGAGAGTACAGATGCACCACATGCTAGACAGAGAAAAATGCTGTAAATACCTCTTTAACTCCGAACACAGTCGTCTGTGTCTGCTGCACTGAAACCGTTCACAGAGTCCTGCAGGATGCAGGGAGGAGGGGGCAGAAAGTAGACGGCATTAATGAAAACACCAAACCAAAAGAGGAATGAGGCGTTTGTTTTGACTGGCACTGACCGAACTTGCGCTAACATTAAAATCTGAGATCACCAGCCAGAGTCAAACATTCCCTTTCTGTCCCTTCCCAGTCTCTGAAGTACAGAGGCACGATGTGGGCATCAATCCAGGCAAAAAACACTGGAAAAAACTATCCCTTCACATCTGAAAAGCTTGTGAAGGGCATGATGGTGTGTTGTAAACACCTACATACTGAAAACATGAAACTACATGATCGGATTTTGTATCAGAGCTCTGATCCCTGGAATAACACTCAAAAATACAGAGCACCGAAAACTGGCAAAAGGCAGAAAATGATTCATGGAAGAGTGAAAAATATAGCTGAATATATTATTAATACCAGTAAAGAATTTAAATGGAAAAATACACTAATATACTTGACCTCAAAATCATTGATAAGATAAATTAAAACTTAACTTATGTTACTCTTCTATATATCTTTCAAGCTATCATATTTTAGCTCCTTCGTTTTCCTGTCTTTGTAGATCTTGGCACACATTTAATTATCTGTTCCCCCAAGCAACATTCCCCATTCTCCTCTTCACATCTCCAGTTTTCATGTTAAATGAGATGATTCCAGTACGTCCAGAGTAGTAACTGGTCCAGGGTTTGTGTGTGTGTGTGTGTGTCTCATTAACATAATGCATAAGAAAAATGGCAAATGTTGTGTGGGGAAAACAGGAAAGAGATAAATGATAGAATAGATAAGAAGAAATAACCAGCTGGTTGGAGATTAAAGGAAAAGAATTTTCTTTTTATGCTCAATTTTATCATTTAATAATTTTATCATTCATTATTTAACAATATTATTTATTGATGTATTCAGTTTTATTTCTGACTAATAACTTGTCCTGCCATTTATTGGTTTCAGAGTTCCATCTGTATAAACAGTATTTTGTTAACTAAATTCAATTGAACTTTTAATTTTGTTATCAATATTATATTTACCATTTTTGTACAACTGTCAGACAATTTCCTCTTTATCCTATTTATTGTTGCCTAATATATATACAGTAATATTCACAGCACTGACCTCGCCTTGCAGTAGCTCCGCCCCCTCAGACGCCTCAGAGAACTGCATGCTGGGTAAAGTGGGGGCCTGGGACATGCGGGCCTGTGGAGGGTTGCCCATGCTGTAAAGACGAGGCCGTTTAATCTGGTCTTGGCTGGACAGCGGAGTGAAGCTGTTCCGTCGGAGGAAAGCTGGCGGCACAGCATCTGTTCTGACTTTACTCTGCTCAGTGAGGAAGAAGAAGAGTGAAGGTGGACTGATTAACTGTGACTGTGAGGCAAAGACAGAAAAACAACTACTGAGACAAACAGCCATAAATTTAAAGGCTCTCAGCAGACAGGATATTCCTCACCCTGTTGGACAAAAGGTTCCTCAGTAAATGTGGTTATGTGGTAACACCCACTCTGTCTAGCTTTCACCACTCTGCACTCATTAGCAAAAACTCTACAAGAGAACAGATATGGACCTGTCTGATGAAGATATCAGGACAAAAAGTTGGGTCATTCTCCAACACCAATTCATGAACCGAGTGTCATTACATTTAAGTTGCTATAATCAATACTTTTCTATTAACAAGCCCTCAAATGATTGTGTGAATGTGAAAGGGGTCTCTTGTAAAGACTAACCCACAGATTATCACCCATCTCTTCAGTTCCCTTCAGTTCTAGGAAGCTGTGTCTTTCAGCTCATTGTTTTGGTTTTACGGCCCTCAGCTCTTACTGTGCTGGTTCACTCTGACTACTCTCATCACGGCTGTTTCCAGATGCAGGAGGCTGTTTTCCCACTGCACACATTCATTAAAATTACTTTGGATTGTTTGCTTTCATGTGCTCAGTTTCATTATTCTTTTTATTCACATCAAAGGCACCATTTTATTTTCCTAGCTGTTCACCCAGTTTTCAATGTTTTTGCTAAGCTAAACTGACCAGCTGCTATCTGACAGTCTTATATTTAATGAACAGATATGAGAGTGGTATCAACCTTCTCATCTAACTCTCAGCAAGAAAGCATGTTTCCCAAAATGGTAAACTATTTCTTTAAAGGTGTGTCTCATCTTTTTGTGGCTGTGGAAAACAAAGATTGTGCATGTGCAGCCACATTCAGTGAGATAAATCTAAAATAAATACAATAGAAACATATAATTATGTATCAAAGGAATGAGCTTGCATATTTCTCTCTGGGTGTACACAGAGTTTTACTTGTGAAGTGAAACAGAGTTTAATACATCTGTTGCCAGGACCTTTGAGAGGATATCTGGCTCCTGAAAGCTGAACCAGCAGTGTGTCATTTTGGTTTGAATGTATAAAAATAGCCCTGGTCAGAGGACTTTGTCCAGTCATGACTTTAAGAGTTAAACTGGTCCTTCCAGACTGCACAGACACAACGACTGACAGACAAAACCAACATGTTTCTGACACATAATATTAAAAAGGGTCAGGAGCTTACTAATGGTCTGTCCCTGTGTGTGTTGACAGCCTCCACCTTCAAGTCAAACATGTCCACTTTACAACCTGGAAGAAGCAGACAGGAAGAAAATATGTCACAACCCAACAAAGTTAGTTTGGTTAATATGAACAATGAAAAAATGACTTACCATAAGCGACAGGGGTCAGTTTCAGGACAGTGTGCAGGGGACATTTCAAGTAGGGCAGATCATCTGTGCCAATAAAAATGAAAACACTTCAGACCTTCTGTGCTGTGGTAATATCCAGTCATGTTTGTGTTTCTTCCTAAATGTGAGTAGATACCGCTCAGTATGGACAGTGTAAAGCTTTTGTTGTGCTTTATATGGTACATGACATCATTGCTGTTTTCAGACAGGTCGCAGTGGGATAAAACACCAGTCAGAGCTGCACCCACACTGTTGGCTTTAGCTGTGGTTTAGATGTTCAACAGATGCTGCAGCAGTGACCACTTCCTGTGCCGCCTGACAAAAGCCTCTGTCTGCCCCACGCCTAATTATGGATTTGTTTTTGAGCAGCATTTTCCACTCTAACCGCTCAGCTGTAATTCAGGTTTGTTTGTTTCATTTCATGCCCATTTCCACACGTTTATTTTATGTCTGTGAATGGAAGCACAATTTTTTTCAGATGCACAGTGAAGTCCAAAAGCCGGGGTCCACCTGTGTTTCAGCATTTTTCAGAGACAAAAACAACAGCTGTGCTTCAACTGAGAATCCTCCACCAAGGCAAAAAGACATAATTACAGATATGATTGTTTACAACATCAGTGACATCTGCAGAATTTAAGTGGTCAGGATTACTACAGAACTCTTTGAACTCTTCTCTCTTCTCCTGGTACTGTGGGCTCTATTGTTATTATCTTTAAACATTGTGGAGAAAATCAGCATCCAGGAAGTACTGGATCCAACAGGTTTCAACACATCTACAGATCCAGCTGATTCAGTATTTCTAAATATGCTCTCACCTGACTGGCAAAATCTTTCAATGCAGAATAAGGGCTACTGTAATGCTTTAAAATGAATAATCTTCCACACAACTTCAAGCCAGAGTAGAGAATAAAACAGTACATCTCTTCTCCTCTTCATCTAGTCATGTTCAGCTGATGTTGCTTAAGTCACAACTGTGAAATCTGATCAAACATGACTCTTTATAGTCTGTAATAGTTTTCTGTTTGGCTCAGCAGAAATGCTTTAGGTCATATTTTCAACCATGTAGCATAGATGATTAAATCCACTGTGTACTGGATTTTAATTTTTATTTCTAAAATAAATATCTGTCTCTTTACTATCCACTGTCAAATTTGGCCAAAACAATTTACAGGCATGATTCTGACTGCTGAGAGGCTCCATTTTGAGCAGGTCTTTGCAGTGGCCTGGAGCTTAGGGCGGAGGATCACCTGGTGGGTCACACAACAACCCCTTAACAAGCTACTCACCTGAATCTACTGTATGCCTAATCCAATTACATAAATCACATATCCACATTGGATGGGTTGTGTGCCATTGGCACTCTATCATATGTGAGCTTATTTTAGCTACAAAATACAAACACCTTCCGTCATTTAGGTGGAGCTCTCATTTCATTTCCCTGCTACTTGCATCATCACAAATCCACAGAGCACAACAGCAGCAGCTGAAATGGAAAAGCACTTTTCAAGGTCACAGAAACGGCTTAACGTTGCACTCTTGCATGTGATATTCTCCACATACCAACAAAAACAGAGGCCTTATACTTGCTTTGTAATCAACGAAGTGGTTTGCAAATTGCTACTCACCCACTCGAGCTGCATTCTGCCAAAAGTCTTTTACTGTTCATCTGCTAACTGCAGTGGAGTATTTTATGTTTAGTTAAGTTTGTATCATGACTGCAGAAGCTGTTCTGTCTCATTAAGGTTGATATAATCGGTCTTCAGGTGGTCCTAACAAAGCTCTCCAGTGTGTCTTCAACAGCCTTCTCAGAAATGTTTAGTTTAACTGCAACTTGACACTATTTTTCAGCACTCAGGGGAACAATATCGCCTTAAATTACTTCACTAAGATGTTTTGTTGAAGCACTGTTTAAGGCGTATCACTTGAGTATAATTATCATATAAATTTTGGATAAGTGATTAAAACACGGCTGTTAACAGTGACTCAACCATATACTGAAAATATGTCCTTATAATGCAAAATGCTGTCTGGCATGTATCATGTTTCTGTTAACAATTAACCTGCGCCCTTATCCAGGAAATAGGCAAGCAAGCAGCGCATGACGGCCTGATGACAGATGACCAACACGTTGCCCTGTCGCTCCAGCTCCATGATAACTGGCTCCAGTCGCTGAACCAGGTCCTGGTAGGACTACAGAGAACACAGGACAGGTACGTCAAATCAAATGATACAGAATTCAGTTTTGTTCTGTTTGATTCAGTTTTCGGAGAAGAGGTCAAACAACACTTTGGCGGAAAGAGAAGGCTTTTACCTCTCCTCCAGGGTAGCGGTAATGGTACTTGTCCTGGTCCCTCATGGCAAACTCCTCTGGGTATGTTTCCTCAATCATCTTATATGTCATCTCTTCACACACTCCCTGAAACACAAAGTAATAAAAACACTCAAAACAAGGAAGCACCTGGACTGTGTGCGTCTGCCTCTTCTGTGATGTATCAGAGGACATACAGCATCTATTTCATTGAGGATCTTCCACTGTTCGTAGGGAACTCCCAGCTCCTCTGCTGTCTGAATGGTGCGTCTCAGCTGACTGGTCCAAACTTTCAGGTCTGAGAGACGATGCTCTTCCACAAAACCCTTCAGTGCAGCTGCAAACTGACGAGAAGAACATATGAAAGAGGCTTTAGATTTGACACCTTAACACAGAGCGGAAGTTATGTCGGATCTAATATCTGTTGATTTGTAGTAGCAGGATTTTATTCATGCCATCTACCTGGATGTATGCTCAAAACTTTATCATAGATTTCACAGGATAATTTAAACTTGTAAAAGCTTGTCAAGTTGTGATGTACATTAAATTAAAGGACTAGTTTGACATTTTGGCAAGGACATGTATTTGCTTTCTTTCTTACTCAGAGTTAGAGAAGGTTGATACCACTCCTATATCTGTCCATTAAATATTAAGCTACAGGCAGCAGCCTGTTAGCTTAGCTCAGCACAAGGACTAGAAACAGGAGGGAAACAGCTAGCTAATTAACAGATGATATCTCTTTTGTTTAATCCATAAAAAATAAAAATAAGATGAGCTAGGCTAGATGTTTCCCCTTGTTTCCAGTCTTTATGCTAACTAAGCTAAGCTACTGGCTGTAGCTTCACATTTAAAAGGACAGATATGAGAGCAGTGTCAAATACATGTGTCTCTTAAAATGTCAGACTATGCCTTTAAGGCTTTTGCTTAAAGATGCTCTACCTTTATAAAGTTTAAAAATGTCAGAGTGAGATGATTTGTGTTAAAGCACCTGTCTCCCTCTCTTTGACAGTTCAGAGTCCCCCCCGATGCGTCCCTCCTCATTGTGCTGGCTCTCTCCGTGCCGACAGAGGTAGATGGAGTGGGAGTGTACGTGGATGTTCATGAGGTAGTACACAATTTTACTTTGGATGTAATCCTGCACCCTGTTGACCAAGAAACGACGGCCAACATTTATGACCTGGATGAAGGACAGGCTCCTGCGGGTCAGGGCAAAAAAAAGGAAAACAGAAAGAGTCAATCATATAAACACAACCGAAAAGACACTCAAGAGAAGAGAGGGGACATTTTGTACTTTGATGTAGTCTAAATATCCTGATATTTCATCCAACACACGCGTCAGAACATTAGACAAGGTTCAAGATCAACAACTGTTCCTCCTGTCTACAAAGATCCAAAATTAGGTAGGGTGTGGACCTATGCTCCGTTATTTTATTTTATTTATTTAAATGCACATACAATGTGGTAATCTGTAAATATAATCAGTGAATTAATAAAGAAATCAAAGAAATTAACTACAGTTGATTCACTTGGCAGGAGTTAAAAACACAAAACACAACTCGGAACTTAGAAAACTCTGTGGTTTTCCTGAAACCACATGGCCTAAATTTCTGACATCAAGACTAATAACAAAACTTTTGGATTTACTGTATATCAGCTCCACAAATCAAAACCCATTACAAATAATAATCATCTGTAATGAAGTGAGCTACTGTTTCCACCTGCTGGGCAGTTTCTGCAAGTGCATGTTCTTACCAGCACCACCAACAAGTACAACACTAGAACATTTATGCAGCACCTAAATGACTTTTGCTTTGATTGAGCTAGTGTTGTGAAGTGTTAAACAATATCAAGGCAAAAAGTAAAGAAATATAACTAGTAGTGTCCTTAACAAAATGACCTCTTACTTGTCGTGTTCATCTGGATCTAAAGGCTGGTATGTCACTTTATAGCACTCTATTCTCTTCAGAAAATCCTCCATGACACTTTCTCTGTCCCTCTCAGGGTAATCTGGGCTGGACACCTTCACATCCTTTGTGAAAGAGACATTTGTAGAGATGATTCACCATGAAATCCCGCAACTCAAGGACAAGAGTCTGCTTGTAATCAGGCTTGAAGGCATAAATGTATCTTTTACCAGGATATTTGTAGCGATGACATCTGGATCGTCACATATTGACTCTACAAAAAACACCTAACAAAAGACATTAATCATTAGAAATTCATAATTCATGTGACAATGTATCATCAGAGCTAAAACGATTAAATCATCGACGAATCTCTCACCTTGTATGCATTGTCCTTCACAAAATTAAGGATGAGTTCCCTCCTCTCTCTGGTGGTGTTGGTGGCATCAAAAACCTGACACACAACACAGGATATTCAGACTACATCAAATTGCAAATAATTAACAGCAAATACAGAAACTGTTTCTTGTGTCCTTACAGCGATCTGGCCTCCCTCCTCATTCAGATAGGCCTTGACATCCTGCAGCGCCACCAAGGCACACTGTCTGTGGAAACATAATGACAAAATTGATCCGAAAATCAAAGCACTTAGCTATGAAATGCATCTTCAAACATAGTGTGCTGTAATAATTGTTGCCCCATTTGTTAAACAAACACCCTGCAGTCCGAGGAGGCATTTGCATAGCCTGCCTGCATGAAAAGTAACCAGGTGTTTCTGCAGGGTTGAGTAATCATGACAGAACTCTGTAACACATGCAGAGGGACAAATGTGGGGAAGGAGTCCATCTACTACACCAAAGGCGATTAATATTAAAGCGGAACTCTCCTACTCACTTTCTAATTTCCATTGCTTCTTTATTGTCATGTCTGAAGAAGTCATAGGACTTGTATGACTTCACTGCTTCTCGCCTATAGACTCCGAGGTTAAATACTGCAGGGAAAAAGAGAAACACACGCAAACGCCGTGAAAAGGATTACAGTATGTGTTCTGTCAAAGCAGTGGCATTTATCTCAGCTGATTATGTCAAACCAGTTCTCCTGGATCTGCGTTCCATTTACATGACAACATAAACGTACAACTCCAAACAGAGCCATTCGGCCAGGGGGTGTTGACATAAACAGAACATTAATACAGAATAGCCTGAAGCACAACATTTTTAGTAAAAGTGATATCTCTGAATGCCATTACAGTCGGAATTAAAAGGAACAATGTATAATGGTATCACCCTGCTCTAAACTACCTGTAGATGTACATCAAAACATGCTTTCATTTGACAATCCTTTTGATATGTCACAGGACTCACAGAGGCACTGAAGCCAATCTTAACATCTTACTGTTTTATTTACTGTGGACATCTGAAAGGTTACAGTGTGCGTAATACTCAAACACATATCAGCTCTGTACTGACCCTTAGTTGGCACTCCAATCCAGTTGAGGTAGCGTGTCAGCTTCTTGGACATGTAGGTTTTCCCCCTGGCGGGCAACCCAATCATCACTATCACAGTTGGAGAATTGGTCATGTAGGAGGCCCAAGCTGCAGTTTGCACACAGACAGACAAACACAACCAGATATTTTAGTTATTAAGCACGCAAGGACATTTTATGACATACACAAACTGTTACGTGTTCAACAGTTACCCTCATGTTCACTTTAAACTCTCCCCTAAAATGTCACATGTGCAATAAAAGGGCAGATATGCAAACTGTATACTCAAGGCAAGGAGAAGGAGGGTTGTGAAATAATCCAATGTCACCCCTGCAGGGTCCATCTAGTAAGCCGGTTGACTTTTAGTTTAACATTTCCGTCATGCCATCATCATCTCTTACACTGCTGGTTAATGTTTGTCCAAGTCCTGCTGCTTAATAATCCAGTGTAACCTTGTCTGGGACATGAAATGGAAAACATTCCAACTGAATTTTTTCCACTCCCTTTTCTTTCAGTGTCCACAAAAGACCATCCTCAGCTCAGGGGAAAAAAATATGTCAAAACAAAAACCTGGCGAGACCAGACTTGACTCAAGATTCTGCGAACAGATGTCTGCAAGTTTAAGATATCAGCAAGTTGGAAATAGTTTTGTGTTGAACACACAGTTTGATGGAATCATTTTAGGTCCAACTCACCTTCCTGATGTAAGATTTATCAAAGTCTGAAAGTTAAAGTTAAAACTATGTCAAGGTCAGTCACAGATTTACTGGCTGAATGTTGACCTTACTCCTTACAGTGTTACTGTTCTTCAGAGGTAGGTGTTGTAGTACCTGCCATTACAAGTACACCCACACACTGTACACTTACTAACAATGACAGAAGGTGTGTCAAAGCCGACATTTAACAATCAGTGTTTGCTGAAACCTTATCACTCATTGCCAACAGAGCGGGAAATGTGATTAATTAAGAGCACAGTGTTACTGCATTATATTAAGTTATGCCAGAGTGCTCAGAGTTCAATAATTAATACAGAACAGGTTAGTGTGTCAACATTTCACCTTCAGGGCACACAGAGGAAAAACAGACCACTCACAGCACTTCTTCTCATTGACCCTGAGGTCCATCCTTTTGGTCTCTGCTGAGCCGTCTGAAGCGGCTGCAGGTCTCTGCTGTCGGGCAGCCATGACGGGCCTGATCTGTGTCCTGCTGTCCTGTCTCGGCGGGTGTGGGGACGGAGTGCTTTGGTCACTGGTAAGATGAGGTCAGCATCTCTCTGTTGAGGACAACAATTTGCCGTATCAAATCATATCTATCACGTCACCTGACAATACACTGGGCTGTGATCAGATAAGTGTGCGTGCAGTGCGGTCAAATGCCAAATGATGTTCAGATCCAATGAAAGGTGATAATAAAGTGATATCTTTGCTGAAGACATACAGCAAATACTGAAATCCTTGGAGGACACAAGCAGAGTCAATTACCATAGCAGATTAAAATAATGTAAGAAAATAGCTCACTATGAACACATCAGTTCTTAAATCATTAAGTCAAATATTCAATTAGGTGATCTACACAAAATAAAAGTTCATCTCTTCCAATCATGACACTCTGGCACTTATTCATTCATATCAGAACATTTGCTACAGACATTTTTTGCAAATGTGAAGATCTGCTAGCTCACCTGTTTTAGGGCTGCAACTGTTATTTCCATAAATGACTAATCTGTTGATTGTTTAATAGCTTCATTGATTAACTGTTTGATGCATGTTCAAATGTCTTGTTTTGTCTGACAAATATTCAGTTTACCTGAAGACAAATAAATGAAATGTAACTGTAGTTGGCTGTAACTTGGGAAGATTAAAAGATCTGTCAGGGTTGTTTGGCTCTATTTTTCTTTTACTGTCTCTGTTGTTGTATCACCTGAACTCATGGCTGATTTCCAAACATGCACCTGCCTTCATACTATTATGGGTATGAGTGATGCTCGGTTTGGAGACGAGCCACAAATATCAAGCTTGTTAAGTATAATTAGGTCCATCCTGCAAAGTAACAGTAGAACTTCAACATCCCTGTTTGTGATAGAAGAAGTAATGCAGATCTGCATTAACACAGAAATGAGCCTCGGTTCATTTTCATGGCCTGCAAAGTTCATCACTTCTGCTTTTAAGGGGAAATTAAATGTCGTTTAAAAAGGCAAAGAAAAGCTGCAGAACGTTAAAGAAAAGCGGTGATGAAAACATTAATATAATAAACTCACCATGAACCAGCAGGTGTTCGGGGATATTCATGTTTTCCTTTGTTTCGGGGCAGACATCAGTTGGACTCCTTTTTCTTCTCGGAGGCTTCAGCTCCTCCTTCCTCCCGGCTGCTGCAGCCGGAAGTTATCCGTCTGAAGCTTCCGGGTGTGCTTTCCAAAATAAAACTTTATCAGACCATAGCTCTTGGAATACTTTTTAATGACACAAAGTATTAAAGCAAAAACAAAATAGGCATTTTAGCCTTTAACACCGCCTATTTAGCATTTACAATCAGTATATAATTGATAAGTGGGATTAACACATGATGGTGGAAGAAGTATTGAGAACTTTTACTTCAGTAACAGTATCAGTTCTTCAGTATCAAAATACTCTATTACAAGTCAAGGCAATATTTTACTTAAGTACATACGGTAAGTATTAGTAAAGCAGCAAAATGTACTTAAAGTGTTTAAAGTCAAAGTACTCTATATGCAAAGTGGTACCATTCAGTGTTATGTTTATCATATATCATTTTATCATTATTATCATTGCTGATGTATTAAATTATTTTACTATTTTTGAGGCTAGATTTTCACAAATCTTATATACTGTTACATCATATTTTAATCAAATTATTATATGTTAATCTAAAAGGCAACTAGTGACTATCTAGTACAATATTTTCCAGAAATGTAGTACTCAAACAAAACACTTGAGTAAATGTACTTAGTTACATTCTTCCACTGATTTTCACACGCTGCACACAAAATGCACACAATTTGTTCATGTGTATTAAGAGCTACTAGATTCTTTGTAACACACTGTTCATGTTGAATCATTAATCATGATTATAGCTCAGTTACACCACTGTGGATACTTTATATATGTTATATTTGTAAAACATTAATAGCTACATTATGGTGTCTTAAAATAAATGTACATTGCTGTAACAGTGTGCCTGCCCACGTGTTTATAAGTTTCCAGTGGTATTTGTATTGGGGAAAGCCACACAGCCATCGCTGATCAACTAATAGTTTGAATATGTGTTTCAACATTACAGCAGAAATCCCATTGTTCAGAGAAAAATGTGAACACAAATAGTTCCATCACTACATAGAGTTGGGCCTTTCTGTCACTAACTGATAACGTTTTTGGCTACAAGGTAAAAGGCCAGATGCTAGCCAACAACTATATTTCAGTCTATCATTTTAAAAGTTTTCTTTTGCAATTTCAACTTTGATTAATTGAGAAGTGCCTCAATACTCCTTTACCGACTGCATCAAATTTAAAAGCAATTATATGATTTTATTTTGAAGGCAGTCTTGTTTTGGTGACCTCCAGCTGACTTGATGCATCTGCTGCAGACTCTTTGTTGCTGATTTACCATGAAGCCTGCGGGGGGCGCTATGGTCAGTAGCCGTGACGCAAGGAGATGCTCGTGACATGTTCATTAAAGGAGAATGCCGCTAAATTCACAGGGGTCGTGTTATGTTAGTCATATGGTGTTGATTCAGTGTTTTGCTCTATTGTGAGTAATAAATAAGGAGTCACCACTTTGCAGGACATTGTGGGACAGATGGGTCTTCTTATAATCCAAAACCTGAATGTAAACCTCCTCATTTCTCTCACCTTTCTTATTAAGCACTGCATTGTGAATCATGCACTTATGAAAACCATGCATCATATCTTTTCTAACTCAAAGTACCTCACACACTTTTGCTCCTTTGGCCCTTATGGTAAACCAGTGTTACATGCATTTACATGGCAATGTCAAAAGGTCACAGTAAATTATCTGTAACACTTCCACATGCATAGAAATGGAAACCACTGTATTAATAGTCCTGGTGGAAATTACTGGCTTTCCTTTTTGGATTTAATGTTTCTCAAATGCTCAGTTGCAAAAAATATATGGTGCTAAAACCTCCATCACTCTGGGATGCTGCTGAGCAGATTAGGATCAGATCTTATACGTTATCAGGACGAGGGATCCTTCTAGGTGAGGTATGAAAGGACAAGTGGAGGGGATGTATATGGATGCTAGCCTAGGTGGGGGTGTGGTAAGCACTGTTTGTTTATTTCACTATGTTGTGAATGTGGACACCTGCACTTTACACCTGTACATGATTGGTGAACATTTCATTCCAAAACCATGGACATAAATATGCTCCTATAACAGCATCCACACTACTGGGGAGGTTTTCAACAAGATTTTGGGACCTGGCAGCAGGAATTTGTTCCCATTCAGCTACAATAGCTTTAGAGATGTTGGACACTGACGCTGGACAAAAAGGCCTGGCTGGGAGTCGGCGTTCCAGTTAATCTGAGCAGTGTTGGATGGGGTTGATGTCAGGGCATTGTGCACAGATTAATCAAGTTGTTGCGTACCAAACTGAGAGAAACATTTCTTTAAGGACCTTGTCTGTGCACAGGAGCACTGTCGTGTTGAAATTGGAAAAGACCTTTCCCAAACTGTTGGCACACTATTTTCTAAAATATGTAGCATTAAGATTTCCCTTCATTGGACCTAGAACATCTCCAGACCAAAAACACAGTGTGGAGAATGGTGTCCATATACTTTCAGTCATGTGGTGCATGCCTCTATGTACTGTATACTGCTGTTATTAGTTGTAAGAGTATTCATTTTTATGACCACGTACTAAGGTGGACCAAATGAAAGTGTTTTGCTGACCCTTGTTTTATTTTAAGTTATAAAACAATAAAAACAACTGAGCACAAAAAAAAAGAAACAAATGTGGCTTTGGGATCACAAAGAGAGGTTTTCTGGACACTATTTTCCTACTCCAGATCCAAGAACAACAATGAATAGAATTGAGGTAATTTGTTTTTTAACATATATGCAAGGAAAAAACATACATGCGTTTCAAAATTGAGTGGCATTCCCCTTTAATTCTACAGCTTATTTCATACAGAAAATATGCCACATAACTCATTGCAATCACAAATCTTTTATTCTCTTAAAAGAAGCTAGCCTCACAGTGTCTAACTATTACACCATAACATTAAACAACCCTTCGACTGTAAGATATGTGCTTATTTTGTAAAATAATGTTCGTCAGTACAAGATAATTTGGAACTATGTAGTTTTTGCTCATTTTCCTAGCTGGATCTCTGAGAGGACAGAGTGGATGTGTAGCCAGAGAGAGATGGCCACGAGGGCGGGTACTGAAGTCAGAATGGGCTCATGATTCTCAGTGCGTTTCTGTCCATCAAACATACACAATGACCCAATTTATACCACAAAGGTATTCATGACACCTGGCATCAACTAAATCCTAGAAATCACTTCAGCGGAGAATATTGCCTCGTCCACATGGTGGTTGAATAGCACATCCACATCATCTGCCTCCGGAGTTGCACCTTCTGGTCATCGTTTGTCCATTTTGTAGCCCTTTAAAACTCAGGAAGTACTGGTAAACAAACTGTCCCTGATCAGGTCATGCTCTCTTAAAAGTTCAGCGTGTGGGCAAATAAAGGGATCCGGCTCTCAAATGATTCGAAAAAGGAGAGGACTTTCCACCTTTTGTCACAGTTATAAACTCTTAGGTACAGTACATACCCTGAATGCCTTACACAGATTGAATAGTTTCAGATCATTTGCAAGACCCATTTAAAGGAGTACTGAAAATTCACCGGCAAGGATCTTTGTATATTTATATATGTAAGAAGGCCATGCTTTTAGAGATTACACGGTAACAATAAAAGATCTAATCTAATGCTTATGATTTATTTGTGTGTAATATTAACTTAGCAGCTAATATTACCATTGTATTATGGATGAGTGCAGTAAAAAAAGACAGCAAGAATGATGACCAGGACATGTAGCAAAGGGATGTTTAATGATTTCTTTGGACAATGAAATGCACATGTCCATTGTTGATGTAATACAAATAAGAGAATAAGAAAATCAACAACTTGGTGTTGTGTCAGCATTCCCACTTCAACTTCATTTCTGGTTTGATGTTAACTAAAGATTCAAAATGGAGCATAACAAGATGTCTGGAGTGTCACGCAAGGACTGACCAGTAGGGGGAGAGCCAGCTCTTACTAGAAAAACAAAACATAAAAACTAGTGAGTCAACCTACACTTGTGCATGAGGATCTGCTATGCCTGGTTCCACTCATGTACCCTTGGCACTTGCGTTTCCATTTGAGAAAACTGAGACAGAACTGGAAAATATTCCAGTCCCATAATCAAAGTGTCATGAGTTTAGACGGAGACGAGGCATAGCATATGTGGAGTGAGAGCTGATGCAAACACAAACAAACTTTTGCTGAGCAGATTAAATAAAAAAAACAGAAAAAAAGAAAAACACTTTAAATAAAAGCTTTATCAAATGACACTGAAATGTTGACGATCATTGCCATGTTGGCACAATATGAAGTCCCTCGCAGCACCATTAATTATAATTACAGAAGTCAAGACATGTTTAGGTTGACCTCATTTCGAATGAAAGTCAAAATCATGTCAAATGACATTAAAATTTAAATAAAAAAAAAAAAAGAAAATGTACCACAGTTTTTCATTCTTAGCAAACAGGGGTGGGAGTTCAAGCTGCTAGAAAGGGGGAAGTGAAAGAAACTGCTGATTTTAGCAGTAAAATTAAACCTGTACTTAACTGCAAAAACTCTTTTTTCTCATTAAAGTAAGTCCGGAACTGAACTATCTGGCAATGACTCCGAGCATTCAGCCAATTCATATCATGGTTATATAATAAATAATCCATCCATAGTGGTTTTTATTGTTGAGTTTGAGTGTTCAACCTGAGATTTCAGTCATTTCAAGGGCAGTCAGTTCATAAAAGAAATCAACATTCATCCTTCATGCTCAGAAAGTCTTATTGGAAATGCTAAATTAAATAATTTAAGACTGGGTACCTACTGCATTGCTTGCTCTAATATGGTTTTATTATTGCTATGCTATTTCATGTCCTTTCCAGTAGCGAGCATACCCCCACCCAATCACATGTAGTCTGAATGGGAATGCCATATCAAGTGGTGAATGTCTTGGTCCCCTACATCACATGAGGATGCAGTGAAAGTCAGAATGATTCGGCAAACAAAGGAGGGCAAACTTGATCTGAGGTGAATGGAAAGTGCAGTGATCAAGTTGACATGAGCTGTAAATGCATACGTTTCATACATTCCTATGTAGCTCACTGGCTGGGCAGGCATTCCTCACATCCCTTCACAAAAACAAAACAAATGTAAGACTTTAAGAATGGATATTCACAGACACAGACTGTGAAGTGTGCGTTTGTGAAAAGGAGAGGAAGCGAGAGAGAGAGAGAGAGAGAGGCGGAGTGAATGATTGCATCAAGAGCTAATATATCATGACAGTACATGTACTCAATCTATAAAAAACTACCTTGGTACTGAACACTGACCTCTTTCTAACAAATAATCTGGTATACAACATTTACAAAATGAACATCGTAATAGTGTGATATTTCTAATATATATGCTACTGCCTTCCTCTGGTTCTCTGCATTTTAAACCTCTGAGTACATTAACACCATCTTATAATTCTTACACAGTACAGCGTACACACCACACCCAACGAGTGGCAGCCTAATACAAATAGAGAACAGGAAGACTCTGTGGACAGCGAGTACACCTGCATGTGTGTCCTGAGTGTGTGTGGATGGTAGCTCAGCTCGTAAACCAGGCAGCCACGACTTGCCGGTAGACTCAGCAGTGAAGGGAGTTTTAAGAGAGTAAACTTCTGGGATACCAAGATTCTTCAGCTCACAAGGTACAGGATGTCCTTATCCAAGATATTTGCACATTTAAGACAGTCCTGCTATACTTTAGGAGATAATAATTATTATAATGTCAATAATAACAATAACAATAGTATTAAACATCTGTCAAGGTTATTTCAGTCCCATGGCAGCAGGGTGGTGATCCGCATTATTCTGGATTGTTTCTGTGCCCCGTGATCCCCACGTTTCTCCTGTCATCAGCTGTGCTGCTATGAGGAATCGGCCTCTGTGCATCCGTTGTGCATCTTTGTGTTTGTGTCAGATCTGTCTGTGTGTTTGTGTCAATGAATGTCTGAAGTGAGTCAGGATTGTTCCTCGATGATCGGTGCTGGTTCGCTCTCAGAGGCGAGTCTGGGCCTCGGGGACGTAGATTTCAATGCTGTCAGCGCTTTCCGTGGCGGAGTTCTGCCGTACTGACGCCGCGCGCTTTGCCGCCATCAACCGTTTCCTGGCTTCTTGCCGCTGCTTGTCCACAGCCGAGTCCACGCTCCTGTCCTTCCCCGCTGACAGCTTGGGCTTAGACTGCTTCTTTGGCACAGATGATGGAAGCTGCTTGTTTTCATCCTGAGGAAATCATGTCAAGAAAGGAAAAGGAATGAGGTACAGTGTGGTACTGGTCTCCTCCAGCGGTGTTGATGTAGTGTTAATTGTAAACCATTAAGCATTTATCAAGTTAATGTATTAAACCCCTCAAGGCTTGAGTTTAGGACTACAGCTTAACTTTTTCATCATTGATTCATTTGTTGAATATTTGCTGATTAATCGACTAGTGGCCTTGTCTGTAAAATGTCAGAAAAAATGCCAATTATGATCAGCAAATCCTCACTTTTGAGCAGCAAACGTTTTTGCTTGAAAATGACTGAAACTATTAATTGATTACCAAAATAGCTGCAGCTTAACTGTCGGTTGAACAACCAATTGACTAATCGAAACAACTCTACTTGAGTTAGAAAAAAAAGCTTGAACAAAAAAAAATTGTCTGGCACCAAATATCACCTTCTTCTCTGGTTTCTCAGGAAGTTGCCAGTTGTTGGCTTTCAGTTGGTAGAGCTCATCAAACTTCATGCTGATATCTTCTATTGAGAGCTGTAGCAGATCCCAGAACCCTGCGAGGTCCTGCGCTGTTGGTCGTGGGTTGGCATTTACGTTCTAGCGAGAAGAAAATGAGACAGTATACAGAAGTGACAGATGAATGGCTTTGGTCAAATCACAGAGAAGTGATCACATCTCTCTCCCCACACACATATTTCCATGGCAGCTTCCCTTCAAGCAAATGGATGAAGAGAAAATACACTTGACAGCTTTCAACTTTCAGAGATTATTCAATTTCAACAATATTGGACCTTTAGCAGAGAAAATCTGGCAAGGATGAGGAACAGTGGGATAAGTGAGTCAAGCAAGCCAAGTGAACAAAAATCTATCTGAAATCTGATTAGATGAATCCTCAAGGACTTCATATTTCTGCTTGATTTCCTCTCTAAATGTAATGTCATTGGAAGACTTCTGCCCGTCAGTGTGTGTGGGACAAATGATGAAAGAAAATTGGGTCAGTAAGATGCTGAGAGGCCAACAAAAACATGTAGTAAGAAGAGCAGCGCATCGAAAGAGATTCAATCGGATGTAATGGAGCCACTCACCAAGTTCTCATTACAGAGACCTCTGAACTGCTCAAACTTCTGTGACATGAGAAGCTGAGCGCTGCCGACTGCACTGCGGATCGTCCCCAACACTACAAGAGATGAATGATAAATCATCAACAAGCTGTCAGGAGTGAGTATGGAAAGAACAGAAGCATTTTGGGCTAAAAAGATACATAACATGACAAAAAGGACTTAAAAAAAAGATGCTACTTTGACTTCCGTACAGTATATAAAAGTATATAGGAGGGGGTGACTAGTAGTTTATTCCTGTTGTCTAGTAATGAAATATTTATGGTAACATTCACCATTTAACATTCTGTGTCAGTAAATGATTTCCTTAGAAGTAATATATTAACTCAATCTTAGGGAGGATAACAAATTACTCTTTATTCAGCTATTTTCCGCCTAATATTTGCATGTAAATGGAAATTCATAATTCAGGTCCACAGAGAGAAGAACGAATGATAATCTGATGGAGCCTCTACAGCTAGTCAGCTCCTCGCTCATTTATATTTAAGACACTGCAGAGATAGATGTGCCTAAAAGCCTGAGTGGTATTCTGGGAGATGAAAAAGTGAAATGACTCTGCGGTGGCTCTTTTACAGCTAAAACAAAGCTTACTCCCACTCTAACGAGCAGCGTTACTGTGAGTCAATGGCAGTAATGACTGTGTCGTGCTTTGTCTCATTGTCTATAGTCAACATGGACGAGGCCTGACCAAAGCCCCCATCTGTGAACCTCACTAAGAGGGACATCAAATTTCATCTTACTAACTTGACAAGCTATTTACTTTACTTTTTTCTTTTATATTGTGTTTCTATTTTAGTCTTTGCTTTGCTTTTTTTTGTGTGTCTAATCTGAAAAGTAGGGTTGGGTTGGTTTCCAGTTTTGCAGGTCCAGTCTGGTCAGTGAGCTTAAACCAGTTTGATTTGATGCAAACCAACTGAACCAGTGTTTGGCATTATGAGAGGTTCTGGTCAATTACACATAGACAAGAGGAAGCTCTTAGTGCTGTCAATCATTTAATGCCATTAACACAAAACAAAAAAAAAAAAAAAAAAAAAAAAGCACAGTATTGAAATACAGCCGCTCCTCTCTAATGGTTAAGACTATAAACCACCACAAAAATGACAATTACCAATATAAACCACCATTTTGGGATGTAAAGCAGCAAATAAAATAAAAAATACAGCAATGCATTTCAGAAAATGTGGACTGTCGCTACAAGACGACACTTTGCATTCTTCTACATGACATGGATGCAGACAGGCAACACAAACAAACATGGAGGACAGTGAATGTGACACAGAACGGGGTAACTCCAAACAGGAGAAGGAATCCAATGAGCCAAGATAAGAGTGGCGCTTGTGACTAAAAGAGGGGCTACTTTTGTCGCATGGACGTGATGTTGGTGTGAAAAGTCTGACACAGGCCATAAAACCATACACTGCAAATTATGCCACAGACTTTTGTAAAAAGCCTTGTTTTAATCCGCTCCTGTTTGCCCTGTTAAAGTTACTGCATTGCACTATTAATACAAACTCAACACTTCCTGTATCCATTTCAAATTAAAAGCCCTCTGGCATTTCAGTGGACAGAAACGGTACATTTCTTAACAAGGGTTTCATTGTGAAACATTGGCAGGAATGCGCTGTGGAAAATTCACTGAATTGGAAGTCCCCCGACAGCACTTGAAATTTTGACTTTGAACCCATTTTGATATTTTGTTAAGTTAGTTAAGCACTAGGCACTATTTTGATGTCACTTACCCTCCTCTGACAGCTTGTTGTCTTTGGTCTCCTGCTCCATCTGTTGACACCAGCCCTCCATGCGGCCCGTTTCTGCCTGCAGCAGCTTCAGAAACCAGTTGCCGTCTCGGAGGCAAGCTGGCGTGCTGGTCTGAACAGCATCTCCGTGGGTGCTGCAGTTTCCGGTCTCCAGGCTGGGGTCTGGCGGTGGCAGCGAGGAGGGGTCTAAAGCCGGGTCCAGGGTCTCCGGGGGCGAGGTCGATATCCTGGATGGGGCCGAGGTGTGTTTAAGGGACTGCTGTTCCATGGCTTTGTCCTGTCTGTTGAGTGCAGTGGTATTCACTGTCTGACTGTTGGTGCAGTTGGCTGTGTTGTTTTCTGTGGGTGTGGCATCCTGGGGCTCCTGAGGCTCAGTCTCTGTATTTTGTCTGGAGGCCATGCTGCTATCCCGGCTGAGACTGCAGAGACATGCATAAAAATCAGCTTCTGACAGACAGTTAAATAAATAAGACAATGATGTGATGTGTCAGAAACACGTTCCACAGTAACAGTTTGAGGTCAGTGGGTTGAATTGACAGGACAACATGGCAGCTGATGGCGCAGCATCGTCTACTGCACGGGAGCGCAAAGAGTCAGAAAATACACAATATCGAGGATGGTAAGCAGGAGGGAATTAGCAACAAATCAGGTATACAACATAAAATCTTCACAGACTGCTGGCTTTGGGGATAATAAGCAAGAGAAAAGGAAGCAGGCTGTCAAACAAATGTGATTAAGGGAAATTACAGTACTCTGGAGAAGTTTAAATGGCAAGTTTCTCACCATGTTCAGTTCACTAAAGTCAAAACAAGAGTTAAAGGACATCAATCAGTGCCCTGGGCTGCTATGCTGCTGCCAGGCTGACTGCTGCATGACCTCAGTAACACTGCTGCACACACTGCAGATTCAACAGCCACATGGGCGAAAGGAAGAGGGACACTGTAAGGGTGTGCAGTTATGGAGGGAAAAGCAGGAGAAGAGCTACAGCACATGCAGACAGACAGTCTCTCTCGTCAAAGGCTGCGCAATAGCACTGAAATCACTGTCACAATAACAACGGCACCCTGCAGAGCTATCTTGTACACAAACAAAATGTTTACATTCAGTGTCACTCACTAAAAGCATGGTGTATATACTTGATGTCAAATGAATGTGTTGAATGCATTTCCTTCTTAATCAAACATTTGCAAAGCCAATTTTTAAAATAATTCTCATCCACCTTTTGCCTTTGTCGCTGCATTCCCACATTTGCTGACACATTACCACCAACTGTCGATCAGAGGAATAGTGTGAAACTGGCAGCAGGAATGTATATGACTTCAGCTGCATGCTTGTACATGTATATGACACAAATAAACCCACTTGTCAAAAACATAGCTTCATAATACTACTAGTCACAGGGTACCTTTAAAAAGATTTTCTGATATAAATTCACACTATATTATAATATATGAGAAGAACATTGATACATTCACACCAAGTATAAGATTGGCATGTGTCTATGAAACTTTGTTGTTCTTGGTGGTACTTTAATCCATTTCACTGCTTTCGGTCCAGATGCTCGATCGATCACCAATTAAATAGAACCATTTAGCATCTGTTTCCTATGGGAGCACATTTTTGCGATCAAGATACTCTCTTCACAGTGGGCAATATTCCCATACATATAGGTTACTATCCTTTCTGTTAATGTCCTGTCAAGAACATCTCATCTTCACCTTGTGAAGACTGCAATACATATAAATCAACAGATTACTTGTGGTTATCCTTCACCATTACATCAAATGTGAATACATATATACACGTATACTTACGGCCTGCCGTTTTCCACTTGAACTCCAATTGACTGAAACTTAAGGGGTGCAGTCAGGGGTACCGGTTCCTCTCTTAGGACTGGCAGAACACAATCCACCTGAAAAATCATGGACGACAGAAAACCAGTCAGATAAAACTGTGAAGGATGGCTTTAGTCTTACTCCAGTATAACTGTATCTCAATACAAATGACAATTCTTACCTGAATTCCAATAGAGGACAGTTTCCTCTTGGGTGCAGTCGGGGGCTGCTCTAGGGTGACACAAATGCTTACGGTGTCATTTTGGGGCTGGGTAGATGTGGAAGTGGTGGTAGTGGCGACAGTGGTGGTGGAAGGGAGGTCACGAGGGGCTGGAACAGGGGGTACAGAGCCTGCCGCGGATGCAGGGGTCGCAACAGGGACAGGGGCTGGTGGAGGTTGGGCCCCTTAGCCAGACTGCCCGTGCGGATGCTACAGAGACTGTCAGAGGAATTGCTGCGTCCTGACTGGCTGTTGGCCTCACTGCCACGGTCCTGCTGGTCAAGGTAAGTGTCTTGGGCTGACTCTGTGCTGCTCTGCACCGTCACTGAGATGAGGGGCTTGGATGTGGTGCGGGGTGGGACTGGAGGAGGAGCCTTCCTATTGCTGACTGCAGATGGAAGAAGGAGAAAGAAAAAAAGAGAGCAAACAGGGAGCTTAGAATGAGAAACCTGCTCTTTGTCACTTGAGACTTCAGAAAGAACGCAAGTAAAATAAAACTGCGCTGCTAGATATAAGCCATCTGGTCCCTATCGAGTGCCAAAACACAAAACCATAAACACGGCCTATCTGGGAAACAAACCTGCACTTTGCCCTTATTGCTGCCTCTATCAGGCTGTACTTTAAGCTACCTCTATGGTTCCTGTAAACCTGTTGGTGGTTGTGTTCCATTGACGTCAGTCTCTCTCTGGGGATCTTCCTTTACATGCCACACCTTCACAGTCCTTTTGCTTTGGGGACTGTCAGACGGGACAACTCTGCCTTTCAGGAACTGCGAACTGAACAGCAACTACATGCAGGACCTAACAAGTCCCTTTTGTGTTTTCACTGTATCTGAAGAACCATGAAGATCAAGCAAACATCAACAGAGCTATCCCATTGTTTTCTGTATTTACTCTTCCATGTGGATGCAGAGCTGTACCCAAATCTGAATTTTCTAAATCAACTTAGACTAAACATTTGACTTTTTGGGGTTGTGTGGTATCTACGTATATAAAGTCTCATGTTTTACCAATAAGACTACTTATTATTATTGACTGCATTAATCTTCTCTAATGTGAAAACGTCCCATTCACCTCCTCATCACAGTTTAGTTATAAAATCCACTGAGCATCTCTCCCAGTAGAGGAGGTGTTCCCAGCACCTGGTTAAAAGTAGTCAACTTCATCAACATTCAGAATCTGAGCAGCAAATAGAGTCACACAGCTTTGTGCTGTGTTGCCCTCCGATTCCATCACCATTCTCCAATTCCATTACACATTTTGTTGTTTGGTAATTTGAGGCAAGACTCAGTTTGTAAAGTTTTTTATCCTGCATTGCTCTGTGGACAATAATGCAGCTAAAAAAAAATGCAGTGGTTTGACTGACAAAATGATATTTGACACTGGGCCTCTGGACTGATCATGAAATTTAGGGCGCAGACCAAAGTGAATGTTGTGAATCAATGGAAAATAGACTTGCAGAGGTATAAACGGAGACTGAAACTTCACAGCGCCCGTCTGCAAAGTAGACATTCTGCTGACTACTATTTATTTCTCCTTTGGAGCATGACGGCAATGAAACTATTAACTTTATTTTAAAGTTTTATTAATCTTCTCCATTCACTTTCTTTCATCATTGCGCTCTTTCCCTTGTTCACTCACTAGTTCTCTCGACCACCTCACTCTCTCTCATTTGCATGTGCCAGTGTTTCTCAGTAATTACCTGGACTGCGGCCGCCCGCCACATTCTAATTTATCCCATCAGGGTTACATAATTAACCAAAAATATTTTTACACTTCATATAAAAGAAAAAAATCTCTAACAGTGTGTTTTGCATCATTGCTTCAGCAAAGCATCTCTCGTTCCAAGTCAGTGCCAGAAAACAATGTGAAAGGGTTCAATCAAAGTGATGAAACTTCAGAGAATTATCACCTGAATCTGCAGCTTTCCTCAGCTTAACAGAGCTTCACAGTGAGTTTCAGCTCACTGCTTGGTTGTCTGTCCAGCAACTTTACAGTTTAGCTCACTCATACCACTCTCATTGCTGTAAGTTCAAACACAGCAGGCAGCCATTTTTAACGAGAAAGCTCTACAAGCCCAATGCACACAACTTTCTCAGCAACAAATATTAGACAGATACAGTTAATGACTAGCTTATGAACATGGTGGAGCTTTTAGTAGCCAAAGAGCTTCCTCTTTCCCTCAGGAATTGGTAGAGACCAAAAAAGAGCTAGTAATATAACTCTATAACTGCTGGATTTGCAAATAGCAACCATTTGCTATTGCTTGAATGCAATAATATGTAAATGCTGTGGCCACAGCTAGTCTCTGCTGCCCTGTCTGTAATGTAACAGAAACTGTACTGAGGCTTGAAAGTGGATTACCAGTGGATAACTACAATCTGACTCAGGGACAAGAAATCGGACTGGTGTCTCTTTTTGTGTCATTGGTCTGACTGCAGGGTTGTGGTGAATGAGACAGAGTTGACTACATTACAACAACATGAGAAACAAGGAAAAACCACCAGTCTTTCTCAAGAATTGGGGGGTGTTGAGGTGGTTTTGTGTAGATGCTATTTAAACAGCTGGCCTGCTGGTGAAATATGACTGAAAGAGTTTCAAAACAAACAGCAGACAAATCTATTGAATTGCAGCATTCAGTGACACATATGATGGATGGAATTTTTCTTTAAAATCAGCTGACCAAGAAGGTCATTCAAGGCTCACCACTTTGGATCGATAATGAAAATGTAGTGTTTATTCTCTCTGGTAGTGGCTTCAATCTAAATAGCAACCTAACACCCTGTAATTGTGAGGGCGCTGCACTTCCGTCATCAGCCACTGACTCACAGCACCAGTAAAGCCCTCATTAAATCCCACCAACATACACAAACATGGCTGTGGAATCCACTCCATGTAGCTCATGAGTTGCTCACACAGCCCTGGCCTGTGACAGAGAACATATCCAACCAACAGATTACTCCCAAAGAATGAGACACTTCTTGCAGCGCTCATAGCACAGATGCATGAAATTCCCAAACTTAATTTATGTGTCCTGCTACACCCTGAGTCTCAACACATGCCTGTGTCCCATTTCTGGTGTCGACAAGGCTGCATTGTGTCTCTTACTCGCACACAGCATTATAAAGTTAATTATAAACATTTACACTGTAATAGATCTCTTCTATGCCAAACATCCATCAACAGTTAATAACACATGCACTTCTCGCTCTACTCAACAATAGCAGGATTTATGAGACACAACAACAAATAGCCTAAATGCCGTTTATGGCCATCCAGTCATTGTGAAGTAGGCTAATTACAGATTACTTGCACCCTTTGCAGAGAGTACAATCCATTTTGCAGTCCTAGTGCAATATATGGTGTGATGGCTGGCTCCGTGTCCCCTACCTAAGGGCACAGTGCCAAGAGGTGATTAAGAGATGGATAAGCTGGCCAGACCCTGGACCTCTGGGGCAGGGCCAGCTAATAGCCTTCAGCTGAACCCTTTTTTTTTTTTTTTTTTTTTTTTTTCAACTTATTCAAAACCCTGAAGGCAATCCCACTTTCAATCATCACAGTTCCTTTATCACAGTCAATGCGTGACCAATGAATGCATGAATGAGCATCAGTCCAAATTACAGATGTGAATTATTAACTGCTCAATTAATCACTGTAAAGAATATGATACACAAAGTTGGCTGACCCAGACGGTCAGCGGAGCCTGTGATGGTACAACTGACTTAACATACGACTCTTACTTTCCTTACTGATATGTTTACTAACCATTATCCAAACTGATGTAACCACCTGCATCTTTTCAACCTGTTCACTGCAGATGCAGTTTTACCATTATACCATTTTAACAAATCTTTAGTTTAACTACTAGTTGAACAAAGCGTTACTAACTAATAGATACATGTCTCTGGGATTTAGGACTCAAGGATTTTGTTCTGTTCCTGTTTTATAGAATTGATGTTCTATCGATGTTAGATTGAAAAAAAGATGTAGAGAGAGCAGGAGGTGCAATTCTGTGTGATGGCACTTTTAAGTCTATAGTACACTTGTGTTTATTTAATTGATTAAACAATTATTATACTCAATTCAACTGATCTGTTTTGATTTCTAGTCCAACTATTGAGGGAAACATGCCAGCAAAGCTAAGGAACAAATGAGAAAGAAATCCCATTGCTTTACATCTTTAAGCTGACGAGTTATGTGGACAGCAGCTGTCTATGAATACTTACATGAGGGTCCCAAATGCTTTCTCTTACTCTAAGAGCAATTAAGATCAATTACAACACTGTCAACACTGCTATGATCCTCACATGTTAACTAAATTGCATCACTTATGAAAGCTATGCAGTCTCTGACCTAGGATATGCTCTGGCTCTATCAGCAGGTCTGTCATGAGAGCTATCAGATGACCACTAATGGGCCCCTCCACGCCAGGCTAAAATGTAAATGTACATAAACATGACTGACTATTTTCATGCCTTTGCCATTGGCATTATTTAAAAAAAAAAAAAAGGCAGGACCAGCATTTCTTCCATTGTGGGTGAGACTGTTTAGTCGTCTGGTTTGGGATTTAAGTTGCTTTGATTACAGCTGAACTCCTTTTTGAGTGATTTTGACTTACAGGCAAGTGTGTCAATTAGACTGCAGAGTGAACTTTGCAAGGGAGACAGTTCCATATTAGTTTCTTCTGAAGCACCAAGCTCAATATACACAAAAGCAAAGTAAACATGAAGCCTAATAAGATAAGACATTCCTTTATTCGTTCCACAACAGGGAACTTTGCAAATAAACACCATTGTAGATTATTGTGGATGAACGTTAGTGAAACTCTGGATATGAGCCAAGTGTCATGAAAAGAGGCGGTAGCAGAAGCTGTCCAAGATTGGCAGTCTTATTGTGAGATAGTATGGCAGGCTGACAGGCTGTGGGAGTAATACACTGAAAGATTAGACCAGGACACATGGCTGAGCATGACTTCTGACAAACAGATTAAGCACACAAGGGGCACCATTCAGCAAGATACTGCATATTCAAATCTGAACAGAAATCTAGCCTATGCTTATTTAACTGCAAAAGCTGGCTTTTAATTTCATGGCAGCTGGGAAAACTATATATTTGCATTATGTGTGGAAAAGGCAGCTGAAAATACAAATATACTATATGTACATAGGGGATGTGCTAGAAGTATGGAACCTAGATATCATAACAGATGACTGTAATGAAGACCAATTCCTATAGTGAAGTCAGTTAACAACAGTAGATCTTTTGCTGCACAAGCCTGCATATAGGGAGGGAACTGATAAGATTTTATTATACAAATGCCATTATCAATTCAATTTTATTATTCCATGTTAGTCAAGCTGGCTGTAGCCTAAAAGCTAGCTGTAACAATAGTCTGTCTGTCATCATCTAAAATGGATGAAATGAGAGAATATTTGTACAGCATTCCTTTTCATTTTGGACCATTTGGAACCGATTCTCAATGGTTCTGGTGCTGACATACTGATAGGAATAAGTAAACCACTTACGCAACACCAAAAACAAAAAGCTGGTTATGAAAACAAACCACTAACAAACACAATTTGTTCTTTATTACTTACTACTGCGGCTAGAATTTCAAAACTAAATGTAATATAAAACCACAAAAGGAAAGAACAGCTTGCCTTGAGAACAGCCATTCAAGTTGAGACAAAATCCCAATAATTTAGTCCACCTTTGACACTGCCGGAGACTTGCTTTGTGCATTTTTATCTGCTGCATAGTCTGATATCCTTAAGACCTCCTGTGGTTCTAAGTCTGACCTGCTGGACTGGGCCAAACAGTCTGGGTTATAGCCTAATCAGCTGATGTAAAGACACGTGGTAAACGCCTCTGAGGTCAAACCTTTCAGCATATGAAACTGGGAGCTTTTTCAAGGTAGAGTACTGTACCTGTACTGTAACTTAAAATGGGTTCTACATTGCTTTTCTAAATGACATCATGATAGTTAAACAGCACATAGCGGTACCAGATTTGAGGGTCTTCAAAAGCAAATGAAAAGCCTGCACAAGCCTGGATTTGGCTGTTGTAAACCACAGTGTAATGCCAAATATAATGCTCGAAACCAGAATCGTGTCAATAAGGATTTTGTCATTATCAGTATGCATATGATGGAATCACGTTCAAAAACTAGACTGTCACCAGATCAAACTGCATGCTAAAGCTGCATGTAATGAAAAAACAAATTTGAGCTTGATTAGTTGTTTGGTCAGTAAAAAATGTCAGAAAATGGTAAAAAGTTCCCATAACAATTTACTTACTCCCAATATGTTGGGATCAAATTACTTGTATTGTAAAGCAAACACAAGATATTAAGTTAATTGACACATAAAATAAAGAAAACAGGTCGGAGGTGCCGGAACAAGAGAATAATATAACGATCATCAAAAGAGTTGCACATTATATTGCACATAAATCAAATAATTAACTATTTGTTTAAACTGTGTAACAAATTTTCATACATATAGCCTTCTATTAAAATGTGTCGTACTCTAATGCACATAGTGTTTATCAATATGTAATAATCTTAGAATATGATGTTAAACCAAGTGTATTTTTTGTAGTTGCCAAAACCTTTACAGGAGCAAAATAAATATTTCCATTTATGATAAAGCAGTTCTATAATCAGTGTATGGCATTAGTACAGGAAATGGACAGGCTTTGACTATACGGTCTAACCATGTTTACTAATGGCTCCATACACATCATTAGGAAGCCTGTCTGCTGTTGACCTTACTGTGAAACGATAATTGCTTCGCCCATTCAGTTAAGAGATTACCTCATCAATGAGAGTGAGGGGAAGAGTGTGTAATACAGTGCAGGATGACTCACAGTCTATCCATGGTAATACACAGACACACCATGTCTTGTGTAATATGGTGCTGGATACAATGAACACGCCTTGTCCCGTCAATGAAACTCCAAAGTAGCCTGTTAAGTAGTCTGGCGAATTTCAAACTTTGAAAGACCAACGAATACAAAATGTTTTCCTAAAAATTAGAAACTTAAAATTTAAAAACACTAACAAGACAGACTTAATTCTCCCAACCAATCTAAAGAAAAGTGTCTGTGAGCATAGGAAAGGGACATAGATGATGTTATTGAGTGTTCCTCTCTGATCTTATATCCTGTTGTGTGCACATCCTTCTCTTGTCAGGTGGCCCTTATAAAAGCCCTGTGAAGTATCCTAACTGCTGAATTGCAAAGCACTACACAGGGCAGGAAGCTGATAAATTATTGATTGTGTCCTCAGGTCTTAACACATGGTAGCTGCTGCATAAACATGAAACTGAGGAGAAACAAAAGCCTCTGCAGCTGGGACAATATCTTTTCAGAAGGTAGGTTTCAAGACATGGATCTACTCATGGCCACAGTTGGGAGTCAACTTATTATTATCTATAGTCAATAAAACAACTTCAAAATGATACTGTAGATGGACTGATAAGTTAAACTAAAGGTGATTCATAGCTTCCTTCATGCCTCTGAACTCACATCACGGTCACGTGTTGAGTCCAGGATAAGAGAGAAATTGGTTTAATGCTACCTTAATTCATTTGACAGCTAATGTTAAACCAATCACAGGTTAAACAACCAAATGCTCATATCAAGATGAATCAAGGCGACTTCACAGAGTCATTTTTACGTTTTAATGAATGATCCATGTCAGTAAGTTACTGATTAAACATCTCAACATCAAACAATTTGACAAACTCAGCTCGCTTATATTAGCCAATGTTAGCTAACCGCTGTAACAGACGTGAACGGTTAGGTTAGCTTAACTAGCCGGGTACCGAGCTACTGTTAGCTTGTGCTACTAGCTAGTTAAGGCTCATTAATATCACGCAGGGCATTTAACGTTGAGTAACGTTAGCCGGGGGGCATCGTAAAGTGGAGATAATAGCGAGCCAACAAAGATCCGCTACCGGTAGCTTTCCGCCTCGTTAGCACCAGACTAACAGCAGCACCCACATTACTGTCTACCAGCCTCGCCTGCTTGCTAACAACTAGTATTCGGGTTTCATCCCCTTTCTTCACGCACGTTAGCTAGCTAACCTACACCATTAACGCTAGCACACGTTAGCTTGGTGCCGCCAGCGAACAGACAACAACCGACAGCTTGAACATGAACGCTCAGTCGGAAAAAAGGCGACAACACCTTACTGTATGGTGGCTGACTGGAAAATCCGTATTTTGTGGTCACTCATGAAAGGCAGACGAGATGCAGACAGACTCTCCTGCCGTAAGATCCACGGCGACGCTGTGAAGAAAAGATTTGTAGTTCACGCCCTTGACGACGCGGATTGGAGTCCACGTTTTCTTCCGTAACTGCTCTTCTGCACGCGATTGGACGGTTCAGGCCATCGAGCTCACCGAACACGGTCCTGATTAGTTGAAGCATCCGCGGTGCGTTGTTTCTGATGAGTGCGTCTCATTTGGCTCCCTGACGCCGCGGGAAACAGACTCAGACCTGAACCTCAGACAGACTCGATCCATTGTGACCTCAACAATGGAGCTGGATTTAAATGAGCTGTTCACAAATCCTTCCTTTATTTTATATAAACGCAAGCATCATATGAAACAGTCCGTGTGGTAATCATGACGTAAAACAAAAACCTTCCGGTGTGCAAAATCAGTCAACATAATTATTTATAAAGCCTTTATGATTGATCTGATGTATTCGCAATTGTCAGTTAAAGATAAGGCGAAAAAAGATAAAAAGGCCACACGTGTACAAAAAGATGTGTTGCATTTATGGTAAAACAGTTCCAATACCCTGTTAAGATTAAAACTATTTTATTCATTCTCATTCAAGAGGGCTTTTGCAGTGTTTTTTTTTATAACATAAGGACACTAGGGAGTGACCCACCTGAGTCCACCATTGGCGGACCACCTACCATTAACATAAATATACAAGTAAGTCCTCCTAATAGTTCATGTTATCAATGATGAAATGAATAATGAAATGTAATCAACAATCGTACACAGATAACCTACTGTGTATATTGCAAATAGGTTCAGTTGAAAATGGCATATAAAATGTAGTAACAGCAAATGTGCGTTGTGTGAAGCATAAATCCAATCTTGGCATATAATATATGAAATTTGAATGCATTTAGACATATGAGGCAATGATACATAACACTCGTATAACTGGTAGAGAATTGCAATTAATCATGTAGGTACGCCAGAAAGAATACTTGTGTCCATATCTTTGGGTTGCATGATTATTTCGGTCGTCTTTAATATGCTTGTAACTCATGAGCTTAGAGTTACTGTAGTTAGTTAGTTAATCAGTTAATTAGTTTCATACCAATTTGTGTCATACCAAACATCTGGCCCATCCCAAAAGAGATTACAAGGCATGGATATTTTGCAAAAACATACATATTTAGTTTTTTATCACATTATTTTTCATTTTTTAATTTACAAAATGTAACTAATCCTGCCGTATATGTTTTTTATATATATCTACCAGCATCAGGCCATTTTATACAGTGATAGGAGACACAATTAAACCTGTCAGGATAAAAGGCTGAAAAAGAATATCTAACACATAACATAAATCCACATTATTTCACATCACTTTGGCACAAAAACAATCAATACATCTCACAACTCATAACTTGAGGTAGCTGCTTCCTGCTTTGAGTGATCACTGCATATGGACTGTGGTCTCTCACATTTCTTTCAAACCAAAAACAATGAAGACATCATTCCTTTTCATTTCATGTTGCAGCATTTTTGTGACTGCTCACACAATTCTTTTTAACACTAAAACAGCATTTTATATAGCCTACAACACAGAGATGCTCAATGGAGAAATTGTTACAGACTGAGCCCTGAAAACCAAACAGTTCATCATCATCATTTGAAAAGGATGGATGGTTGGAAATTCTCTTTCAAGAGCTGAAACGTGTCTTAAATCAAATGGCCGACACTGAGAAATGATGCACTCTGCTGAAGGGGGTCAAATTTTTAAGTTCTACTGTTCACAATAGCTGTGATTACATATAAAATGTCTTGCTTGTTGCTCACATTCATTCATTCATTGATTCAGCAGAATGTTGTTGCCTTGCTCTCTGTCCCCGCTGCTGTAAGAATAGTTTGACAAGGACTTTGACTGATAAAGTCAGTCTTAGTCAGACTGAAATATAACAATTCTTAAAACATCAACCTGTGCAAAACTATTCCCTACTATTTTCTACATCTCATGTGTTACAGGATTGTGTACTGAAAAGTTGTGGTTTTTTATTTGATAGATTTTAGTCAATTCTTTTACTTAATTTGACAAAATGTTCATTTTGCCATGATGAAGCAGAGTAAATAGATGTGTGAATTTAGCTGTTAATTTTTTTAAAATCAAAGACTATCATCAGCAGCTCTGCCCCACCTTTTCCTCACTGGTACTCACGGGTGTTGGAGCTGTAGCTGTAGCCTGTAGTGGTGGGTGGTGGTGAGTCTGAATCCACAGAGGCCGTATCTTCATCCTGGGAGCAGCCTGCCTGGATGGCCCGCAGGTAGCTGTGGCTGCGCGACCGGAAGCACGTAGGCGCAGGCAGATCCAGAGCCTCCACTGCCTGCGATTCCCCCTCACAGTATGGTACTGAGTGCCCAAAGCCCTGCCCGCATACCTGAAAGAACGTGTGCAGACTCACACGCTGAGGGCAGAGGGCAGACTATGAAACATGCATTTGCTAGGTCTATGTATGTCCAGAGGTGGAAAGAGTATTCAGAAGCAAAAGTGCCAATACAGCAAAGTAAAAATACTCAATTATACATGAGTATTATCAGCAAAATGTGTTGAAAGTATCAAAAAGTACTCATTCCACAGAAAAATGGCCCTGTGACTGACTGATTTAAATTAAATTAAATTAAATTTCACTGTTGTGGCTGGTCCAGGTGAAGCTAGTTTTAAATATTTTAAATATATTAAATGAAGTTACATAGATAGTTAAGTCCACCTGATGGGTCCCTCCTACTTGGTGGGGGGTCATGAGATGATTAGTGGGATAGGAAAGAACAAAAAGCAAAGTTCTGCTATAGTACAAATTTATAGTAATTTTTAAAACATGTTCACTAATCATTGTTTATATTGTGAAATATTGTATAATTTTACCTCTTTGGGCCTCAAACAGTTACTTAAATGAAACTATCTGACAAGTTTAGAGGAGAAATGTCCCTTTGTTGGAACTGCAAATAATTCATCTAACATCTGAAGTGTGACAAGGGACCCTGACCCTGAAATCGCTATTGTACTTTATAAACTTATTTGTTTTTTATGTAAAATCTTATTCTGAGAAGTAACCAGTACTTTTTGTTTATTGGAGTATGAAGTACAATTCCCTCTAAACTGCAGTGCTATAGAAGCATAAAGCAGCATAAAATGGAAATATTCAAGTTATGCAAGGTATTCAAAATTGTACTGTTGTACAAATGATGTAATGGCTTTTTGCTTTGAGTAAAAAATTCAAGACATTTAAAAGCTAATAAAAATTCAAGACATTTTGTTTTTAAAAGCTAATAAGCAATGAGTTACAATGCTTTCTTTTGTTTATTTTGCGTTTTGTGTTGTCATTATAAGATGGGAATAAGTGGTGATGTCCTGCACCATCTGAAATGTTTGATTAAGCAACATGAAAAGAAGCAGAAATAACCAGTAGTAGTATTTGTATGTTTGGCATTTTAGCAGCAAATATGAAAGTGTTGTGGGTGGTAAATACACACAAATAATAATCCTTCAAAATCAACTCAATCACAATGTTTTGGTTGAGTGTAGTTCAGACAGACTTTACTGTCATACTGAAAGAAATTGAATGTCTCTCTCACTCTCTCACACAAGCAGATACTGATACCATTCCTTCTTTATAAAAGGATGTTTGCATTAGTCTTGTGAGTGATTCTGCATCCCAGTCCAATCCTGCTGATGAAGATATACAACAAGGCTCCCTCAGGTTTACACTGTGGCATATGTCCCACTTTGACATTCTGCAAACACGCTCAAGCATCTCTTCTATTCCACCAGCTTGTTCCCAGCTGGCTTACTCATAGACCATCTCAGCAGTGTCAGCAGACATTATGTACACTTAAATATTCTCTCCTGGTAGCTTAAAGCTTGGAGAGTTGTGTTAATGTATTCTTTCATTCCCTGGTGATTTTTATTGATCACATTAACTTTTTTTTGGGTAAGTAGAGTCAACTTGAAATGATCTAATTAGCTGCTTAATTTCATAAAGTATGAATATTTATATTTTATCCAGAAGAAATACATTAAATACTGCACTCGTGGAAATTTGCTTGACATGACTCTAATTGCAACACCTGATTTAAGCAGATATACATGAGGATAATTTGATAAGATAACAGACATACCTGAGTGCCCGAGCCTCTGCCCAATGTGCCAGAGCATTGGCTGAAGTCATTGTTCCTGTGGCGTGGAGGGGCCTCCAGCGGGCTCACCAGGCAGTCTAAGTTATCAAGGCTCCGATTGGTCGACAGCTCTTTCAGGGACGGCAGGGAGCTGTGGAAGTGAATGTAATAATCAGCCTCTCGGAAAGTCAAAGACCGGAATAAGTGAGGGCTGTGTTTAATTGATGATATCCAGGAGAAACTTTAAATCACACTCCGAAAAGTACCCCTGGGTGTTTTAAAATTAAATATTATTGAGATGTGCGAATAGTGATATGTGCTAGGGTTTAAAATAGCAGCACAGAGGAAACAATGATTTATGAGTAAAAGGGTTCATTTGCAAAAGCAGACACATCTCAGTTTTGATTTATATTCCTCAATCATATATTTTGTGCACACCAGGGAATGTGAATCAAATTAGTGTTGGATTTTTCTGTTAAGATATCTTACATTTTTAAAAGTTTCCTAAATCATGTTTTTTTATTGTGCAGTAAAGGGAATATCAGTGTTGGTTTATTCATTTTAAGAATGGCTGATTTTGCAAATTAACTCTTATTCGATTGCGTAAACTCAACGTCTGATTGATCTATGACATTTTGAGAAGTTTCCTCTGTTCTGACTTGCCCTTTTGGCCCTTGGTGTTAGTGAAAATGTGTGTGCACTAAGCAGCAGGTTGTGGTGGAGTGATTTTCATGGAAGATTTGCATGTTATGAAATCAGGACTTAAAGGAAGCAGGTAAGAGTAAAGTACTAACACACCACTCAGGGTACCTGCAAGGTAAGGGATGAAAGAGGGGGCAGAGAGGAAAAGTACCGGGAGGGTTAGGCAAAAAAAAATTAGGCGGTGGGTCGTGGTGGTAGGGCAAGTGAGGGTGGGTGGAGGGCCACACTGCCTGCCTAAGGATGACACTGACCTCAGATGCTGCATAGAGCATGCACTCTGTAGGGGCGACCACAGATAATCCTCCCGCATGAGAGCGTAGCAACGAGGCCTGTCCGTGTGGATGAGGGGGTGAAACACATTGCAAAATTTCATCTCCTACTGTTTTTGTACGAAATAAAAATGATACTGTACGTCATTTCTTATTCCCTCTCAATAATCTACACATCCACCTCCATGAATAGCCTCTATGAGCTTGCTTTGACTAAGTGCTGCTGCACATCCAGATAATTATTTGTGACAAGATGCTGCCACCTGCTGACTACCTTTGGGGACATGAGAAAAATGCTTCTTCTCACAATTTTAAGAATAAATACCCCCTTAGTGGCTATTTCTATTCTAATGAATGTAAAGTAAAAGAGCACAGACACCACTATGGTAAAACAATGAGCATGATAATCAAGGTCATAATTCCAGTATGATGTGGATTTTTTTTTGCTGCAGGACTCACTTGCGAGGAGGTGGAGGTGGCTGCTGCTCACTCAGGGAGTGCTGGGTGGCCTTCAGGTAGCTGTGGCGACGGGCAGCAGATTTGGGGGAAGGTTTGGGGCTTCCCTCCGAGTCCTCACTGTCTTCCACATCTCCCATAGCTTTCACATAGCTGCCACTGCGCATCCTTCGACAGGGGATCTCAGTTCCTCTGGCCCGGCCGCGACCCAGAGTTCCTGCCCAGTCCCCCAGTGGGACCTGGATTATGAAATCACATACATACTGCTGTGTGACTCTTAGACCACATATGTATTTCATGGTTTGTGTCTGATTTTGTTCACTTTTTTAAAGTACATATTCACAGTATTTTTCTGAGCGTGTGCATCAATGGTGCTTAAAAAGAAATTGTGACTGGGAAGAATGTCATGATTTGTGGGGAAAATCTATAACTGATATAAACAATGATAATAAAGTATAAATAGATAAACAGAATAAGGGTCAATTTAATCAAATTATAGGATAAAGCAAGAACTATTTTCCAGTGCTCCAAAGTGATCAATAAAACCAACAAACCTTAGAAAAACTAGAAAAATATTCATGCAAACTTACAAAGAATGATGATGAAGATGAATACTCACTGGCCCTCCTACCTGAAGGAACTGTTGTGCCAGGTCTTGGTGGCATGACTTTGATTTAAGAAGGGTCCTGTTGACTGTAGCAGAGCCCTTCTGCAACACTTGCCTGGCCTGGCTGAGGGTGAGAGTTGACCAGGAGCCCCTCTTCACCAGTGTATCATCCTTGCTTCCCCTGCTTCTTCCCTCCTCTTCCTTGGATCCTACCTGTGTCGCCGGGCAAGCCAGGAACTTGAGGTCACTGCTGCTTTTCGAGGTCTTGAGAGTATGTGCAGAAATGGTGTTGTAGCCCTGTGGGATATGTCTGGCCTGGCTGTCTGACACCGCTCTACCTAGAGTCATCATGCTCAGTGGGTTGCGGTAACCTACAGCAATAGTGCCAGCTTTGGTGGTGTCAGTGTCCAGGGCGTCGTCCGAGCTCCAGAGGCCTAGTGCATTGGGCCTCTGTCTCTGCTTTGGCCCCTCAGTTTTAGCCCTGTCTTTACTCTTGCTCCGGCGGGTTGGTCTACCACCATCCTCGCCAGCTCCTGTGGTACCAGTCATTCCCCCAGCAGAGCGCCCATTTAAGCTGCCTTTAATTGCAGAGTTTTCCAGGGACTGGGACTTGGCAAATAACTTCTGTACAGAGTGCATCAGGTGGCGTATGCGTCCTGGGCTCTCACTGCGTTGCTTCGACATACGTCCTCTATGAAACTGCAGCGTACTGAAGCCGTCACGCTGCAGGGGCAGGTGCCTCTCCAGCTGATCCAAAAGGTTGGAGGGTAACCGATTCATTTTGGCTGCAGCTGCAGAGGAGATAGTAGCGGATCCACTGGTGATCATTTGAGCACCGGTAAGACCCAGACCCAAGCCCATGCCCATAGACAAGGAGTTGGATAGTGTACCCGCCCTGCTGCCCTGCCCAACTCCACCACCACCAGCCATACAGGCCTGGGAGCAGTCCACCTGGTCAGTCTGGGAGGTGAAGTGCAGACGAGGGAAGGTGCTGCTGTTGGACATCTGGCTGAAGGGCAGCAGGCAGTCCGGGGTCAGCGCGGTAGGGCTGGTGGGAGGGCACTGGTGGAGATGGGGGTCCAGGGTGCCATAGTGGTTTATGGTGGGGTTCAACAGAAAGGAGCTGTGAGGGTCAGAGGTCAAAGGACAGAGAGGCTTCTGGGGGCATCCCGCTGGCTCACACGAATCAGACAGGTGACGACTGCGGTTGGCTCCTAACCCTTTCATGGTGGCTGAGAGGTCGTCCTTAGAACATGTCTCCAATCAGTGCTGGTCTACTGACCTGAGGGGCTCATCCTATGGTGTAGAAAGACACAGAAATGATCTATTAAACATGGAATTGAAGTCATTTTTAAGAATAAAGAAAGTGATTGGTGCTGCTGTTTAGAAATTCATTCTGATAGTTATGGGGAAGTGTATTTGAGTAAAACTTTAAAAATTGTAACACTTGCACATTCTGGTCATATTTTAATGTTTTTCTCTGATTAACCACAGCTTTTATCCCAGTTTTAGTGGCCGGTTCTCTCAGGAATGTTTAATAAAAAAAGTACCAGTGTTTGTTCCTTTATAGAGATTAAACTTAACAGTGCATAACAGTAAAACAGCCATTTGCATACAATATAAAGGCTCAGGGGGAGAGTTCGGCACATCTATACTTAAAGCTAATGAAAACATTAGAGTTAGAGCCCATTTAGAAGCGTTTCTCTCAGTGTGTCCTTGAATTTTCTACAACAGTAATTGAGCTAAAAAAGACATTATAGACTGTCTCTGCCGTGTGGCGCATTTCACAGAGGCAGCATAACACAGCCAGTAATGTGGAGAACAGACTATTTTCCTCTACAGACTATTTCCCTCTACAGTAAGTTCACATATAAGTTGCTGAACACAACAAACCACCAGGTGGAGCAGCAGTAGCAAGTGCACAAGGGACACTGTGTGGGTTAGGGTGAAAACATACATAAACATTTTATTTGATCTTAAATTACACTTCCAAATAAATATGTCTAAGTTTAATAAATCATATAAGTATAAAGTATTAAGGCGAATGCCTGCATGATAAAAATGTAATTAATAAGTTGTGATTTATGTGGTTTGATTCTTAAAACAGTTGAGTGATACATATTCTCAGTTTTTCTTTTATTTACTGTCTCCATCATGCTGCCAGCAAACAGGTATGAAAAATGGACTCATGACAGTGAAAAAATGACTGACAGATAAAATCACATATTATTGAACTGAAAAGGAAATTCTATTCAGTTCACTGCATTAACTGTTTCACCATAGCAGGACACCAGAAAGCCAGCCAGTGTGATGTTTGGCCTGGAGCTACTATGCTGACAATGCATCGGAGAATAATACTGTGACTAATACATGTAAATTAGCTTTATATTTAAGGAGAGATATTTGTTCCAAAACAGGAACTGAACCCTCATTTCTACAAATCATTTTTGGTGCTTTGCCATCCTCTTGAATCCACTTATTGTGGGATAAGCCGGGAACAATAAGTCTTTCCTAATGCTCACAGAAAATTGAAGAATTCAGGGGCAAATGATTCACAGATTTAGTATTTCAGCAGCATCTATATTCAATCTGATAAAACTTAACTGTCCTGTTACTATCTATAGACTATGTGTGTTTTCATTTTATTTTGACGATACAGCTTATTTTCCTAGGTAAGATTTTGAAAATAGATCGCCAGGGTTGACAGCTCTGATGTATAGCTAATGGTCATTTTCTCACCGCGTCCCTGAGATAAAGCTAAATCTAATATGGCCTCCTAGTCAATATGCCTTACAGTTTCCAATGCAACCACAGTAATTAATCTTAACAAAGCCCTTCATTTGCTTTTGTCATCTACTGTACATGATGTATCTCTCTCTCTCTCTCTCTATAAAGGCAAGCATGGTGGCCTTGCTGGTCTGACCACAAGTATAAAAACACATGAACAATGCAGAGCAAAAGAGGGAGTGAGAGATATTTTAGGGCCACCGCCTCGTCTTCTTCTATCGCAGGCCTACTCATTCTCAAAGCTCACTATGAACAGACAGTAATATTGCATCAAGGTTATGAAAACCCATAATTCACACAGCAGAAAATCCATGCTGCATTAAATTCACTCCAACAGATGCTGTCTGTATCACAGTAGAGTGACTCACTGATCAGTCAATGGTAAGAGCCCTCTCCCACAGCAAGCATGAAATCTTGCCTGGGAGCTGAATGTGGAATGTTAACTGCACACATTTTCATTCCACTGTGTTGGCTTGCCACTTCTTACGTCTCTCTGACCTCCCATACACTCTCTACAGTGTGAGAGCAGCCACTTATCTGAGTCAGTGTTCCTGGACGGGCACAGCGGTGTGCTGACAAATACACCAGCATTTTACAACGCCGCAGCCTGCTGTAATTCATCCACCCGAGCTGACTGTGGCCCCACGTGTTCACGTCCCGTAGGCGCCACTGCTGACAAACTGACACACACCTACACACTCACACACCAACACACACTGACACACGCATAAACGTGCTAACCGCTCACCCACCCGTCCACCACACCAGCGAAACCCTGTCAAGTGTTTCGAGCATCACAGGGGCAAGATGAGAAAGAAATAATGTTCACAGTTCATGTAATTCTGTCACAGGTTCAGTGCATCTGTCTTGTCTGTGTGATGGTGGCCAGCAGGCTCCTCCATAATTACAAGGTGAATGAATCCTTGGAATGTGTGTGATGTTGGCAAATATGTATGTGCTTCACATACACACGCACATCTTAGGGAAGCAATAACTGACTGTATGTGAGTGACAGGAGCGTTACGTCTTTATCCCCAGCAGCTACATGTGCGTGTATGCAATCAGCACCTGAATCATCAAAAGCGTAACCTCAGGTGATCTCACACGGAAGTGCCACATTGGTTGCAGTTGTAGTCCACTTACGTAATACAGTGAGTGATCTTACAGTTTTTTTTGGTTCTGTAAGGGTAATTTGGAGGGCAGCAGCTCATGCAAGCATTCACCTGATGGAAAACCACAATCAACATGAAACATTCTGAAAAATGAGATTCGATAAGAGTAACCTTGTTGTGGTTGAATGTCTGTACACTGAGGATTTATGCAGGATATCACACATTTTACTGAAACACTTTACAGTATAGCACATGTTAAGATATTAAAAATAGACCAAAAAAAGCACTGAACTGAATTTAAAGGCTCTCTTGTTCAGACACAAAGAAACTAACAAATGTGAGAAATTAATGTATGTGGATGAGAGACTAAATAAATATAAGAACTGTAACTGTCTTTAGCAATTTTATGAAGCTAATAATATGTTTCAAAATTTTAAAATCATGAATAACAGTGTGGCAAAAATTATTTTTCAGTGTTATACAGTACACACAGAGTGAAAATTCTTTTCAAATAAATAGAGCAAATTGTTAATAACTACATCCTCCAGTTTTATTCACAGTCAGATATTTGACGTTTTGGCCATCTACTGTCTGCCAAATTCTCCCAGTGACAAATCACATAACGAATAATGTCTTTTCATAAGCTAGAGCAGATCAAATAATCATTACCTATTCCCCCTACGCTACACTACACTTCAGCGCTAATAAGGTTTGAAGAACAAAACTGGATGGTTGATCCACTTGGGTCTTTAAAAAGCATAGTGGTGTCTCAAGCTTTAACATATGTAAAGAAGGAAAATGTGTATTTCCATGGAGAGTCAGAGAGGATCAGAAGGAGTGTGCTGTAGTCAAGTCTGGAATCAGGTATTAAAAAACTGGCTACTGTGCCTGTCGTGTACAGAAAATACACGGAAGAAGGGCTTAATATCGACTATAGTTCAGTGTTCAGCAGATGTGCATATATTTATTAAATAACTGCATTTTTTTCTTTACACACTCACTCAATTCAACATTGAATATTGTGCTATGAAATACAATAGATTCGCTCTACTATATGGTTGTCCCTCAGTAGCCTGTTGGCCAAAATATTTTAAATAATCTCAAAATCCAAGCCTGCTTTAAATGTAAAGAATCGCTATATTATTAATTGCTATATATTTTACTTACTCCGGCAGTAGCTCATTTTTTGACCACTTGGGGGCAGCAGGAAACATATGGTTAACTTGTTCGTATATACTGTAGTTGCCTATTTAAACATCCAGCAGGCACATAGCAAAATCAGTATTCATTAGCAGTCATTTGCAGTCATGTTTCTGGCAGCCTGAAGTCCAAATATTCACTCTCATTTTATCTCTGTCAATAAAATATCTGGCTCTTTAGTTGCTAAATGCTCCATCACGTTCACCAGCTGGACACTAAATTTGTCTGTTTACTGTTTGGTGGTGAGCAGGTAGTTTGGATTATCAGATTTTTTTTTTTTTTTTTTTTGGTTGAAAACAGCTGCCTGCTGTGGCTGAAAAATATGTGAGCTGTGACAGATATTAAATTTGGGGGCCAGAAAACCAAAAAAAAAAAAAAAAAATGGGAAGAAGAGCTGCACAGTCTGGCAATAATTCTCTGTGGGTTCATCACAACATGTAGTCATCTTATCCGTTGGTAATATAAAAACACTGAATACAGCCAACTTAAATATCTACACATAAAATTATTTTATCCATCACATTTCTAAAGCCATACCAAAGGAGCTGCTACTAAATATTGAGTGAGAGAGTGATGATTAACTGACAGCAGATCTGTTTAGTTCACTCTGATAAGATCTCCTTTCTCAAACTTGTTGTATTGCATTAAAACTGTCTAACCAATGTGACTCAAGTGACCGACGTCATCAAGTTAAGTTTCACCTTTAATTTAACTCAGTAACATTGAGAGTGTGCCCATTTCAAGCCACAGTAAACTCAGTATAGTCCACCACACAGTTGTTGTATTATAAATGTAGAAATTTGGCATCTGGGGATCGATAAAACTGGTCTGATGTCTTGGTTCAGAGATTAAAACAACACAATGGTCGATAAGTCTTCATTTTTCTTTCTGAAGATACAGTATCTACTGACTCATACATCCATCACAAAGACTATTTGATGTCTCAAAACTGAAATTTGAATCCAGCAGGGGTCTTCTGGTGCTCAAACCAACCACTCATTTACTACAGTAAAGTAATCTTACTATACTGGCTATTACTGTACACTATGTATATGTGTTTATGTGACTGTCTGAGATCTGGGACTTCTAGTTGGCGCCTATACAACGTTGCTTTCACTTGTTATTGTGCAGGAAAATCAAAGCCAGATGACAAACAATAAACAAGCACAAATGTTATTGAGGCTGCAGCTTTGCAAGTGGAATAATTTCCATTGTTGAAAGACGTTTGAGACTTTCCGAGCACTTTGTAGTTATGCAGTGTTGTTTCTAAAGCTTGCTCCGACAAAAGAAAGGCCCAGTGGGAAAAATAATATTTATAGTATCCTTTAAGCTGTGCATCAAATTTTCAGCTGTCAAGGTAGAGATGTTTTTGATAATTAGGGCACTACCGCTGAACTAATAAAAGCATTGGGGACATGTTGTCTGTTGCCGGGCATTGTATTTTTAATTTCTTCACACTTTAATATTCTGCGATGTTCCATTTTTGTAATTTGATTGCATTAAAAAGCTATATTCTGTTAGAAAATAAAAAAGCCGAAATCAATTATACATGAGCCACAGAACATGAACCAATTACAAAAGTCAGTCACTTACAAGATCAGTGTGATAAACAGCCATGAAATTGTCTTTTACTTAGTCTTGAAAACATTAATTTAATGTCAATACATCAAGATATACTTATTATAGACTACATTAATACATCCTCATAGAGAATAGCTGGTAAATATTTCCTAACTGCTGAGCTTAAAAATAATAGAAATTCTCAGATTTTACAGTATTTTAGTGAAGTAAAACTATTATTAAGATGTGGAATCAGTTTTTCACAGCACCTCCCTGCAAGCACTGGCTTCATTATGTAAAACTAAGACAAAGGAGTCTGTTTAATGTAGATTTATTTTGGTAAAATAAAAACTGAAAATACATTAAAAAAACTAAATATAACAAATATATTTCTGGGATGATTTTTACACAGCTGTTTAAAATTTAACAAATGGGGATGGAGCTCTGCACATAAACGTACTTTGACAAAACAATCATCCTCACAGGGCTTTTGAAAGTGCTGCTACTTTGTCAAAAACCCCCATCATTGGACCACTGGGAGGTGATGTCACATACCCCAACGCTGACATACAGCTCCTGTTAGATCTATACAAGGCCTGCTAACAAGCAGAACCGAGAGTTGCTGCGCTGTGTCCCACAGAGCCACCAAGCAGGCCTGTAATAAATGTCTCCTGTAGCTGTGCACTTCCCCTCCAGCCTCTGGTGATGAGCAGAGGGAGGGGAGAGACGGCGAAGAAAGAGAGAGGTATCGATCTGGGTCTCGCTCCTTGTTCTAAGGGTGAATATACAGCTGCTGGGTATTGGCTTTTGCAGTCTCCTTCAATAATCACCCTTTTTTTCTCATTGCTTCTCCCGGTCACCCACTCACTTTCAGCCACATGTACAGTACATTTACACTAAATCCACTACAGCTGCTGACTGCATACATAAACTGTGCGTTCTTTAAAATGGATCTATTTTATCAGCCTATGTTTTATCTTTTATAACCAATATGGACTAATTTCAGATTCATCTAATAAAATGTTTGATAACCAGTGATTAATCTCTCTTCCTCCCGCAGCTACAACAAGTACAAGGTCCCTGTTTCCAGTATTAACACATTAGATGAGCCAACACCATGCGTTATCCCCACTGTCTGGTGAGAATCTACGAATAGCTTGTTTCAGTCACAAAATTGTGTCATTGGGGCTTCCTGTGGATAAAGCAAGTGTTGTTCTCTGCTGTTGCAAGTGTTATTCTCTTCTGCCTGAGGAAAGCAAAAAGATCAAGGCTCATTTGGATTTTTAAGAATTAGATTTTTTTTTAAACCTCCAATTATGAAATCTCGATAAGCCTTTTAAATGACAGATGACATAATACATACTTAATTTGTCTTAAGTGTCCCCAGCATTCAATCAACATTAAAAGAATAGTTGGAATTTTTTTAGAATGATACTATTATATTTAGGGTTTATGAATGATTAGCAGTTTGGCATTTAAAAAACCAGTTCAATTTTGAAGTGTTGGCCAGATGTTACAGTTATGACCTGAAGACCGGACTGTTAATAATATGGGACTTCAAGGTGTTTTAAGTATGTTCTAGTTAGTATGGTAAGACTATGTGGAGGACAAACAGTCAAGCAGATGAGGGGCTGGAGCAGCTGACAGCCTTCATACTGTTCCCCTGTATTCACTGTAGGTAAAACACCTGCTTATCTCTTTTACTGACTGGCTTGTCAGAGAACTGAGGGAACTTTGTTGATGGCATGCAAGCACGCCTTCCAAAATCTGAAAGCATCTTCCTTTCACATTGTTGAACATGGGGGATGTTGCTCTCAAAAATGTGAAGGCTGCTGAAATATTCAGAGCTAGGAGCATTTGGCGTTCATAGGATTCTCATCAGTGCTTTGCCCATTAAAGCGATCCCAGTGCACCGCTCTCCCTCGTTCACCACTGCACGCACTGAAGTGTAATTAGAGAGAGAGGTTGCACATTTCCCTTGGGCCATTTACCATCCTCACTGTACTGCTGCTGGTTCCTTTCTGCATGTTTTCATTTGGTAACATCTTGTGCCAGCACTGCCTGACCACAGCGATCCAGTTCAGTGACTCTGCAAGATTGAATGCGTGGCATGGTGCTGAATAGAAGGGTTAACATTTATGGATTTAATTAGAAATAAAAAAAAGGCTGTAGCCCAAATATTGAGCAGCCATGCAATAATGTATGAATGTAGAGATGCGTAAATCACGACCATGACTATCGAGTAAGATTAGACTATTATTAAGATAACTGGCCTGAGAGCAAAAGGATAATTTCAAGGTTTGAAAAGAAATGACATGATTTTGAATGTGCACGTCTCTGTCTTTCTGCCCTCATAAAGCAGAACTGTAGCAGAGGCTGTAGGGTGGGTGGTGTGAGCTGTGAACTTCCCTCCCTGACAAAATGACTTTGACACTGTATTGGTCTCAGGCGAAACAAGACATAAAGCATCCAATAAGCTGCGTGTTATGCTTTAACCTCTGCAGTCATGTGCTGTTGTGTCATGCATCCTAAGCATGCACAGCCCAGTGTCTACACTGTTAAAACACGCTACCCATATATTCAGCACAGCCCCTGGGCCCCGGGGAATTATTGCATGCTATTGGTTAGTAGCTGCCAGGGTGAATCCTCCACCAGTGCTCGTTTAAAATGCTGTCAAAGCTTTAATAGTCCCGGGGGCTCGGGCTTAGAGAGGAAACGCTTCTGTCTACTCTGGAAACAGAAAAGGCAAAACAGACAACAGTATGCCATAGGAAGTAGTACAATTGCTTTGTTAGAGCTTTGTTTGAGTTTGAAACTAATCTGCTGTCTGGCATCATGCTCTGCACAACTGTATCTTGCATTTCTAACCCATTTTCAAACTATTGGGGTTAATTCTTTGCAGGCTGGATTAAATATATCCGTGATTGTGAGCTGTGTGTGGTTTATCTCTTTCAATGCTATCTGACCCCCAGAGAGGGTCTGGACTTCCTCCAACATGCAGCAGAACAGTGACCTTAAATCATTTAATCACATGCACACAAAGTAAAATAATGATTCTTACTGCTTGTGTACACTCAGTTTTTTTGCGCATTGTTTTTTCATGAAGACAAGAAGGATTTAATATGATAACAATCTGGACAACATTAGTTCTAAAAATGAGGTTAATCTAAAAAAAAAATATGCCCTGAATGTTGACCTACTGTGTAATTATTCAAATATAAAGAGCAACATAGTGCTGCATTGGGGGTTTGCAGTTGCATTACCATAAACCACAACAGCTTCAGCGACATCATATTCCAGCCCGGGGTGTCATATTAAACGGATTTCTCAGAGATGGTCCCACATAAATCCTACGGGAGGCAAGATCAGGCCAGCCGCATAGCATCTGTCCCAAGCTACTCAAATTGGCCCCAGAACTAAAAACAAAATGAAATTAATATGCTGTTTTGCTCTCTGTAATGTGAAGGGATTAGAGCATCCAACGGTATCAGGATTTAGGATTCAGTGCGTACTGCACATGACCAGAAAGAGCGGTTCAACTGCAGAGCAGAGGGCTGTAGAAGGAGCATATCTGTCCATTAAGAGCCGCACTTAAACCGGAGCAGAGGCTGTTGTGTGGATTACACCAAGGTCATATTAAATATGCGCAGATTTTTTTTTTTCTAAAAAGCGCTGCAAAGTGGTCTAATTAGGGTGAACATCAAAGCTTGTTTAGCCAGCAATGAAAGTAATAGGATCAGAAGAAGCCACAGGATCACATTTATAACTGTTAGTACTGAATATGTAGCAGTGTTAGGTCTCAGCATGGTAAGACAGTGTCGACAGTGTCGTTAATTTGGGAAATAAGTCAAAAGCAAAATCCAAAAAGGCAAAGTACATTGTGAGCCTGTTTTTAATACTGAAACAGATAAAAAATGAAAATAAGTCACCATGCTCTAAATCGCTACATTGTCAAGCTCTAATCCTAATCAGCAGCCCAACCTACTGCTACAGAACCCCCACCTTCCAACCGAGGCCGAGGTATCATCCAGCCAACAAATGATTCCTCTGCCCCCTCCCAACAACAGGAGGGTAGGCCTGTACTCCAACCCCCAGCCTACACATCACTTTAAAATTGTAAAGCTATACCAATGAATTATCTGCACATCACGTTGGTGGGGTCACTAGATGAAAATGGCTTCTCTTCCTTGCCTATATCTATTGCCCATTTCCACATGTTGTATGTTAAGGTAATAATATCAAATCCCAAAATCAAATTGTCTTCAGGTTCCTGCAACATGGAAATATAATCTTTCTTGGTGTAATATAGAGTAAGTAATTTTCATCAGGTTTGGACACTGAATTCATCTTTCAGTCATCCATCTGGAAGACCGTGTTGCCAGTGGAGTTGAAAAGACAAGACAAGTGTGGTATACATATCATCTTCACGTGTTCAGGGATGAAATCATCTGCATCCAGTGAGGAAGAGGATACTTCAGATGTGGGCACTTAATCTATCTCCTTGGTGGGCACAACTGCAGGATGTTTGGTGGGTCCTGGGATATGTTGGGGGTCTAGAGGGATGCATGGTTCTGCACTTCCTTTTAGCCAGGAACACTATGCCTCATCTGCTGGACCAGAAATAAGATGTTTGGAAGATGCAGTTGTCAAAGGAACAAGATATGTCATCTCTCTGTCCTTCAAGATGCTGGATCATTTGGTGGAAAGGAAGGAGGACACTCTGAGGTCTTTGCTGACCTTGTGTTAAAGGGTGATCATGTAGTGAAGCAGTGAGAAAGGCCAGGGCTGTAACACAGCCTACAGCAACAGCAACACACTAGGTCAAATTATTAATCTGCTTTACTATGGGGGACATCAGTTTCTGTCTGATGATTAGTGCTCCGTGATTTTCACCGGAAGAAAGCACTTTGATAATGTCAGGACATGAAGAGTTTAAAGAAATGTAAAGAAACAAAGTCAGGGAGGCTTATTGACTGCTGTGTATTAATTGTCCTTATCATTAACACTGAGGACAGATGTGTTGTGTAGCCTACACGTATACACTGTGTGTTCAACAGTGAGGCTTTACTCCAACGACTGGCTGCGGAGACGTCTGGACCCAGAAGCTGGCAGAGACACTGAAATCCATATCTTTCATAGAGAACATCATCGGGGTGAGCTCCGGTCACCCCGATGATGACAAAAGACAAAAAGAAAACCCACAACGAAAACATGCTACTGAACTGTGTTGCACTGACACTGGCTGTGTGTCAAGAATTAAAAGATGCTTCCTTCCATCGCCCTGAGGACTGAGCCGCTCATAATCTGCGCACCGATATCATCTGGCTCTTCCAAATGTCAAATCATTTTTCTCAACCAATTGTAGCGGAGGGGCGTGGTTTACACAGAGTAACCTCGAGTTAACCACAAACATAGACTGCTCCGAACAGTTTAGAGACGCAGCGTAAATTGCCATGACAACACACCTTGAGTAAGACCTCTCCACCTTTCATAGTACGAGTTAATCAGGAAGTTACCCCCGATGTCACAAAGTTACTCCTGAACTTACCCCGATAAGCCAGTTACCTCGCTTTGTAGTACAGCCCTCCTGTCCAACTTGTTGGCTTCTAAGTTCCCAAGCATCTTGCACATCCTTACCAGAAGTCTAGCATCACAGTATCCAGTAGGGGAATGTCCTAGCACAGAATCCAGCCTGGAATTTGTCTGATCAGATTTGACAACGGGAGCCATGACTGGCAGAAGCTCCAGCCATCATCCATAAAACATTCTCTGTATTGTCAAGAAGACCTGCTAGCAGACAGTTTGTGCAGTGATGATGGAGTGGAGGTAGACACCGAACACTCCGCCTTGCCAGTATGGACAGTGTACGTCTCACAGATGACGCACCGAAGCTCCATCTTGGGACAGCATTTCCATTGCTATTGCTGCCATCTCACTGCTGACAAAGATCATCAGTCAGTGCTCTTCAGCTGGTCTGTGATCCAATGCGTGCTTGACACCAAGGGACATGAAGCGGGGTAAATGTGGATCAACGGCAGCAACCAAGACGGGGCATGATGGGCAGTGTTTAGCCAGTGCCATGTCAGACTAATTTATCCTTGACTATGCTGTCATCTTGCAACGGAGATGACTGGCTAAGCCTATGGAGCGGACAAAGTGAAAACAGAACATCTTCCTGTGGGTTTAGATGCTGTATTTCAAGGTTCTAGCAGCTGGAAGTAAAAGGAGGTGGGAAGCTGGATGGAAGTGTATGTTACATAGCTTTTTTACGTTTCTTCTTTCTTTCCTGCTACTTGGAAGAAGCAGGTATATTATCCAAAATATTATTAACATTATCATTCACCATCATCGTTAACATAAATTTCAGTGGATAGACACGGTGCATTGGCAACAGCAGAAGAACAAGCCTGCAAATGTAATCCAAACTGTGTCACACACCAGCTTGACTCATCTTCATTCTCAGTTTTATATATATATATATTCACAGCTCATGATGTGCTTGCTGACACACTGGGATTATAGTACAGTAGAGCATCTAAATATTTAACTTCCCCAGTGAGGAAGTCAAGAGCTGTTTCATTATGAAATAAAAAGCCTTCTTTAATCAAAGCTTTAAGGAAAGAAAAGAATAGAAAAGAATAAAATAAAGGCATGAAATAATAATTACAGTTTCACTCTTGATTTGCAGTCTGACATCTTAAGTCCACAGTCAAAAATATTAAGTACATATAGAGATAGCTGCTGATTCTGAAAGTATTGTCCCCATTGTAAAAACTGTGTAGGAATTATTCTGAAAAACTAAAATGTCTTTGTATGCTCAAACCACATTAGAGGGTAATGTTATGACCACCTACTATACACATATACTGTAGATATTCAAGTATTCCACCTCTGTTTCTGAGAAATTGCATTTCAGTTAGTTTAATATGTCAAATACTACATTACCCATAAGCCTATGGGAGGTTACTATGGCAACAGCACTGTCCAAAAGCGCAAAATTTCTTCTGGCCAAGAAATTCTGCAGTCGCGCAATCACTTCAGTATTCCATCCACCTCAGGCAATCAAAGAGTGTAGCCTCGCTGACATTACGAAGAAAATAGTGTTAGAAAGGGAGAAAACCACCTGGGATCAGTGCATGTGGAGCAGCGCAGTTTAACTGATGGTCTCTCTGGGCCAGCATGAATGACGAGAAACACGGGGTTATGGTGAGTTTGCTAAAATCAGATTAACTTTGGGATTAGATGCAATGAAACAGTGGCTTAATTACAACTTATATATAAGTCCAACTGATGTCACCTTCAGTCATTACATTTTGCAAAAATAAAGTCATCTCGTTTTTTTTAAATGTACTGCTAACAGTTTAAAGATAGTAAAAGGAAGAAAAATGGCTATTTGGGGAAATGCTCCTTTTCATCTAAGCTGGCTAGAGGGGCGTGTTTGATTGGCAGCAGCTGGCAAGCTGAGCACCGGCAGGGGAACAACAGAGGAAGTAAACAAACTTGTGCTGTTGTTAGGATGGAGTAAGGACTGAGGAGTAAGGCCTACACGATTATTTACACAGACTGAGGTGACATTTGTAAGGTAGGCTTAAAAGTGATGCAGCTCATTGGCTATTTAGCTTGCAAACTCATAGCAGTGCATTTTTCTCCTGTTGCTCATTAAATCTATACTTTATTGATCCTTGGAGATCCTTCTCTGCATTTCACCCATCCTATTAGTTAACCTTTAACTATACATACTAGGAGCAGGGGGCTGCCGCGGTGCAGCGCCCGGGGAGCAGTCAGGGGTTAAGGGCCTTGCTCAGGGGCCCACAGCGTTGGTGACTGGGAGAAGCAGTTGCTCTCACTTTCCCACCTCAGCCTCTTGCCAGTCCGGGGACTCGAACTGGCGACCCACTGGTTGCAAGTTTGCTTCACAAACAACTGCCCTGGTGCAAGAAAAGACTTATTTTTGTATGTTAGATCAAAAGGAAACACTGACATTACTGCTGGATCGAAAGGTTTGACTGACTGTATGGAAACAAATTGTCCATTTATGTAGACAGGTGACTAGTGGTATTCCAACAAATTAATGCAAAAATAGGGGGTGGGGGCATCATGAAACCAAAAAATACAAAATATAAATACTTTCCTTTTACTCCCTTCCTTCCTTCCGTACTGTTTGTTTCTCAAAGGAGAACAAAATGAAGGTGATTTACAGAGATGACAGATATTTATGCTGTAGCAGACAAAAAAAAGTGCTATGTAATATCCTCTTAGACTTAAAGATATGACAGAAGCCAAAGGGACCACAGACCTCAGCAGAGGACAAGTTCCTCTTTCTTCATCCGCAGCCAGATGGCCCAGTGCGGCAGCTTTTAAAAGAAAAGCAGCAGGGAAGTGAGAGTCGCTCCCTGTGGGACTGTTAGGCGCTGTAGGACAGAGCGCCGAGCAGGGCCGGTCCCCTGGGTGCTCTTGTCTCCCTGAGCCTGCTGCCGGGCAGATCCCGAGCTGTGTGCCGTGGATAGGTGTGTGGGCCACAGGATCACAGCAATTATTAAAAGCAATTACAGCATCAAGTAAATTACTGTTATCAGTGAAACATTTTGAACGAGCCCAGACATCTGCAGGAGCTGACGTCACTCGGTGAAGTTTCTTTGATCCTCATGGAACGTGTCTGAAGGCCCATCAGTTTAACCTTTATAGGTCAGCGTAAGGTCGGCAAATTGATGCTGCCATTTTTCATTTGCAATGTCACATTTCTGTACGCTTAAAACTGCTGGTACCCTGGTTTCTTCATAGTGAGAGTTGCTTATAGTTTTGTGTTTTGTTTGGTAAATGCATAACGACACTTTGTAATATATTATGAGTTAAATAAGGCCTTTTGATAAGTGTGTGTGTATATAGTGTTGAATCAAAGCAGTGAGCTGTGGTTGGTGGTTTAATTTCATTTTTTATCCTTATATTTTTTGGATGATTTTCACTTGTTTAACAGCCATGTGTTTTAGTATTCAAAGATGTGACGCTAATTAAACTTTCAAATGAACAACAATTACTCATTTCTGCTGTTGTTTGAGAGGAGTCCAGCTTATTGTTGGACAGAAAAAAAATACCATGTCACGTTTATCACGTGTGAAAAAGAACCGAGTAAACAAATCTCTTGCTATTCACTGGACTTCCCAGAGAGACATTTTTCAAGTAATATTTCTCCAGGAGACAGAAAATGAGATTTTTGATACATTCATTCAGTTTTTGTGCACTGAAAGGTACAATGAATCTTTTTTTTTTTTACATCAGTGGAAGAGAAACAACAGTAAATATATATATAAAGCACTTTAAATTGTCAAGACTGAGCACGATAAACAGCGCTATATAACAGTAAATACCCGTGTGTGCAGACATCGCACACTTACAGAAAGCTGATATTAGAACACACAACACGCAGACATGAACAGCCACATCCCCCATTCATTAAACTCTAATCTGTGTCTGATTTCTTTCTCTACGACTCCATGACTGACACTGATATCAAACATTCACATCATTGTGTGAGAACAGAATAGAGTCTTAACATTCATCTCAGAAGTGTATTACTGATTCTCACATTGTCGCCGCCACTAACAGCCATGGGATTGTGTGGTCAAGTTACAACAGTCGTGACAACAATGACAAAAGCTTGGCTCGCTTTACGCTCTGAGCATCGTATCATCACAAAGCAATTCCACCAACAAAGCTCGGCCTTCACAACGGCGCTCCGTTTCACTATGAACAAAAATAAATTACAGAGCTTCCAAATACGCGGAACATTTTATTTAGCAAAGAATGCCACCAAAAACTCTCCAAATGTGCATCTAAAGCTCTTCAGAGATTTCAGTTTTCAGGAAAGTTATCCATCTGCAGCTACATTTGTGCACCTTCTGTTCCCTGCGTAGCTGATTTATTTACACTGTGCTGTTTCTACTGCCATTAAATTTCTTTCCTTATAGTGGCTATAATCAATATATTTATATCAACAATGGATCACAAGACTAAATTTATGTGGAAGGGGTTCCTCCCAGCTCAGTTTTCTGGCCCTCAACTCTAATGTTTTGGTTCACTCTCACTGCTTTGATAGCACTGTTTTTGGCCATAACAGGTAGCAGTTTTAGCAAAAAATCTACCGTATACTACCTGCCCAACCCCAAACAGCAGACAGACTCAGTTGGCCGGCGAACACTGTGAAGCATTTAGCAGTTGAAAATATTTTCTTCACGAGTTGGTGGAGACCAAAAAAAGTGCTAAATGACGTTAAATTTTGGAATTTTGATTCATCAGGTGGCACAAAGCACAACTCTGAATGACTGCTAATGTTGCTCCCTGTATCTGTAAATAAGTCCCTGTTTGCTAAGTTCACAATATCCACTTAAAAGGCAACAGTGCATCAACACTTGTTTGTTTCAGCTGCCTCCAAGTGACCAAGAAAATCACTTACTGCATGCAGGTTTAAGGAATGTTCTAATTCTCACTTTTCTAATTTTAGTATCTGGGATCCGGATGTCAGAGAAATGCAGAGTGATATTCTGTTATTTCATTTATTCATAACCATAATCACAGACTGTCAAAGGTTGCACCTGCATTCATTTATTTTTGGCCACTTGGGAGAAGCACAACAAGCTGTAAACATATCATTGGTATATGATCACCGTGTGAACCTGTTAGTGAGCAGTTGCTTATTTACAAGTCCAGGAAATATGAAGCAACATTTGAATTAATTTGTAGTATTTCTGGCCATAAAATGATAAATGAAAGAGTAATATTCACTAATTTTCACCTCTAGTCTGGTTTACAAAAATCTGTCTCTTCACCTGCTAAATGCTCCACTATGTTCACCAGCTAATCGATGATCAAAACTTGAACTTAAAAAAGCCACCTCTCATGGCCAAAAACAGACTGAAGAGGGCAGTGGGAATGAACCAAAACAGTAATGTCTCCTTAAAACCTAAATAATGAGTTGAAAGATGCTGAAGTACAGTCGAGTGATATTTCTCCCTGAGTTCTTCACTATGAGTGACCTGCATTTCACATTACACAATGATTATGATTAGAATTTCATCAGTTGTTAATAAAAATATTGATTGGTGCAGCTTTATTATCTGCAGTTTAACCCAAACAAGACCTTCACCGGAGAATCAATGTTACTTGGTAGAGCACATTTGACACCTTAAAAAAAGGCTGATATTCTTGTATATTTCATTGAAATCACAGTTTCATGCATGCAGGACTTTCACAAAAAATGTCCTTCAGAAATCAGTGCAGATATAAACACACTTAAGGGGATTGTTGATGCTTCTTGCACAGATTGAGGTCTACAGAAGCCACAATGTATGAACACCTACGTATTATAATAAAGACACACAGATGGTGGCAGTAGCATGGGGTGATAATTTAATCAAAAACCTCACTAACGCTGGTATGATCCTTCGAGGTAGCATGCGGACAAGTTCATACTGTAAGTAAATGGGGTCTAATTGGCAGAGTGACCCGCAGACCGAGCGTTTGTTCAATTGCTACTTTCTTCGATAAGGAAGTGTCAGAGCGGAGGGTGAGATAGCGCGGATAAGTGCTAAACCTGTGACTGATGAACACGGAGCAGGCTGCATTTCTGCGAGTACCCTCTGCTGGAAGGACACTCATTTACCAGATTGATGGGGCGCTTTATTGCCTGCCACCTCTCTTCCTTCTTTCTCACCATCCCCTCATCTCCTCCCTCTCTCTTATACCTATTTCGCTCTTTATCTCCTCCTCCCTTTCTGTCTCCGGCACTCTCCCTTTGTCACGCGCACAAACACACACACACACACACACTGTAAATTCACACACACTCGCCTCTCTCTGTCTGTTCTCTCACACACAATCCTCTTCTGGCCCTGTGATTGCTTTGCGAAAGGACAATGAGACTCTCTCCTAACCTCTTTAACACCTCCACCACCACCTCACTGGTGTTCAGCCACTCAGCTCGGTGGCAACAAGCAAGAGGGAAGACACGCACAGATGATACTGTGTATGCTATTTAGTTGGGAGCTTAACCATCACTCTCATGGTTTTAACAGGACTGCAGCTAACAATGATTTTCATTATCGATTCATCTGTCAATTAATTATTCTGATCAAAGATACCATGGGAAGTTTTTGACTACTTGTAATGCTATGGAGCAGTGTTGTTTGCCCCATGCACAGGCAGGTTGGTGATCCTCTATACATTCCTGCCAATGGTTTCATATCATTCCATTGATCCACATGTGGTGGTTATGAACCAAGAAATGCAACCAATATGCACCAGTAAAGGCAGGGGAAAAGTAAACTTCTAACAAGTAAACATCGATTTAAATAATTCAGGTTTAAAAATGTTCAAAAGATTGGCAGATGTTTTTAGAGGGAGGTAATGGATTCAACACATTTGGCAAAGCTCAAGGACACACAACACATTTTGAGTAGCACTGAATGTATACAGTCTATCTTGTTTACAAGAAAACAGCACAGGGCACCTTTACTCATTCAGTCTATTCAATGTCAGAAAATGGTGGGGGAAAAAATCCTCATTACTCAAGGCGATGTCCTGTCCAACAGACAGTCAAAAACCCAAAGATATTCAAATTGCAGTGAAAATTCATATTTGAGAAGTCGTAGAAAGAGATCGACTGACATTTATGCTTGAATCAAAGTACTTAAAGTGGCTATAATCAATATTTATACTTTAATAACGGATCCCCTGACTTTGTGTGATTGAAAGAGGTCGTGACAAAGCCAGAGATTTTTCACCCAATTCTGCAATTGCCCAATTTTGGGCACTTTTGTCTCTCTTTTTTTAGGTCCCACACACAATGGTAACTGCTTTCTGCAACAAGTTCTAATTAACCCTCAGGAGCTGGTGGAGATCATAATAATGCTAAATAAGAGTGAATATTGGACTTAAATTCATCAGGTGGACACAACTCTAAATGAATTATAAAGTTAATTCTTGCCATATCAACTTGTTTATAGCTTGAAGTGCTGCCTCAGTGTTGTCAAAAAATAAATGAATGTAGGTTTAAACAAGTAATCCATTATCAAAATTGCTGATAACATTTCTATCAATCCACGAATAATTAATTGATTAATCGCTCCAGCACTAGTTTAAATATTTACAGAGAAAGCAGAGATTACATTTCAAATAGCCATCCCCCTATCTAGCATGAACAGAAGCCCAAAAGGTCATGAAGGTTGATATCTACATCAGTGACAGCAGCTGAGTCAAATCAAACAAAAAGAAAAGAAACAAACGGTCTTGAGCAAACAAGCTCAATATCTTGAAAAAAGTGTGAAAAATGCTCTGTGGTAAAGGTGCAAATGTATTCGGACAAACAAAACACACACACACAGATGTTTTCACTGTGAAGCCCTATTTTTCCCAGCGCGATTCTTGCAGTCAGACAGATCTCAGGAGCGATCTCACATGGCAAATCAAATCAGTGATCAGCTGGAAAACCGCTGCCTCATGCATAAGTAAAGGCCACCCCGCGGCCCCTGTGTGCTCTACACACCTGATCTTACACACACACACACACACACAACACGCAAACATTAAAGCCCTTATCTAAGCAACTCAAAGCGCCAGTCAAACACTCATATGCTAACTTATTCATATGTGGGAACATGCAAGAAGCAGACCATAAATTGCAGGTGACATATGGATTTTATCCCCTGGAGAGATGTGACGAGGAGATGAACACATGGCTGCACAGACGATGGCAGCCAATGCCATGGAGCTCATTGCCCCTCGTTGACCTGAGACAGGCCAAGGGCAAGAAGTGATGAGGGAGTACGTTTCTGACCCTGAAGAAACTCACTATAATACAGCATCCATACACTATCAAGCATTTTACTCCCCTCCCCTGTCTTGCTTGTTGTATCTGCAATTCAATACTACACAGTCTGACTCACCAGCTGCTCTTACAGAACACTGTATTCACTCTGGCTGGACAGGACAATGCAGGTTTTGTTTTCTTTCTGTTTTGGTCTGTTTGATGTCAAAGAGGCATGAGGTAGCAAATGTGAGTCTTTTTTCGTTTTTTTTTTTCTGGGGCTGTTTCTCAAACCCTGGTGATTAAGTGCATCACCTGACACAAAGCTAGTTCTAAATTAGAGCTTCTTCTCTGCCGGTGAATCTCACCAGAATTGTATGTCGATGGATGCTGTTCCTGCAGAGGGAGCATTAATAGTGTGGTGATCATCATCGATTTCCCCCAGGTAATCATCATTTGTCACATTTTAGACATCCGAGGGTTTAATGCGGCATCACAAATGGCTTTCTGATTAATAGAAACAATGCTTCAAGGAGGCAGCAACACAGAGGCTGTTCTCAGAAGATCTGTGGCGCCGCTGGTCTGCCATGAATGCCCATCTTTGTTGCCTGTGCAAAAATTGAAAAATACGGCTGATGTAAAGCACAAGAGCATCGTGGCCGAAGGCAGAGATGCAAATTCACACTGAAGAGCAAAGCAGAACAACAGAGACACGTTTGGCATAACAATTCCTAAATTTCAGAATGCAAAGTGCGGACCACTGTGAGCTGAAATGTAAGTCCATCAAACTTTAAACTCGTAGCACAACTATTCTCCAAAACACCAATGCTCTATTCACCAAACACTTTCAGCTATCTTGCTTCATCAGGGTGATGTCTGAGGCCATTTCTGATTTCCTGAGACACACTTCATTGATCAGTCATGTGACTGACACAGCCCAAACATACAAGACATATATGTGTGAGGCTGGACTTAGACACCGCACAGGTAAATACTAATGTCACCATGCTAACATTGTCACAATGACAATGCATTGTTCAGCAACTCTAATGTTTACCATACCATTTGAATATTGGCATGTTAGTATGCTAACATTTACTAATTGGCACCAAACACAAAGCTGCTGAAGCTGGTGGGAATGTTATTAGTTCTGAGGGTATAAAGTCTTAAACTGAAGTGGACAATTGAAATTTCGAAATAATGGTGGCACTAGATGAAGTCAGAGGATCATGAAAGCTATTACAAATCATTGAGAGTGGAACATGAAAATCTGTCTTTTGGTGATGTCATCAACAAACCATGAATGGGCAAACTTTTGTGCCGATCAGTCCAAGGTTGATGCAGCAGAACCAAAGATATTGTCTTTTTTATTCCATGCATTATCATTACCCACAATGCAACTCAACCAGTTTGGTCCGAGGTTCAGTTGGGTTATGCTAGCAATGGCTAAGGTAGCCTCAAGCCATCACCCTGATGAAAGCAAGACAGCCAGAAACAAAAAGCATGGTGTCATGGAGAAGAGCTGTTTTAAGTTTAATGAACATGAGATAACAACATGTATGTGGAATTAAGAGCTGACCTACATCCAACTGCACTCATATTAAAGCATTCAAATAGCTGTGTGCTTTGTGCCGCTCAGCTTATCAAGACTTTGAGGAGAGCTCAGAGATGCTCCGCTCCTCAGCAGCTCCAAAGGTCAGGACCCTGGATAGCTCCACCAACCCCCGACCTCTCTGCCAATCAGCTCAAGGAAAAAAGCTGGCAGCAGGCGACTTTGGAGTTAAATAAGTGAGGATATCAAACCCTCTGTGAAGCCTAAACCTCAGCTTATACGCAGCTACGTCACATCCTTTCCAGCTGTATCTCATTTGTGCCTTTGGGTGGATGGGTCAAAGGTCACGGCATTATGTCTCTTCATCTCACTTAGGGTGACACTGGAGATCTTCACTTTAATCTGCCTGGGATGAATTTCATCTGAATTAAGGCCTGCACATGCGTCATTACTTTTTATATACAGTACACGAGACTTCAATTGAGGTCAGCCGACTCTTAAGCGAGGTGCTAAGAAGGCAGAATGAACACAGTCAGCGGTGAAAGATGTTTGTCCACAGTTTGACAAAAGGAAGTACATTATGTCCACTTAACAGTCCATTATCTGTTCAAATAGATTCACTGATAAATAATTCTGTTTATTGATTTTGCTTACATAAATAATGGAGCCTCCTACAGCAGCTGTATCTACATTCCTGTACAGAAGTTTCTGTTATCATTATGATATTTCAACTGGTGGTTAATCGATCACAGATTTAACAACCAAACCACATTTCATATTTTACTGTCATAACTTTGACAATCTATTCAGAAATGCTGAAAGTCAGCAAAAATATTTTTTTAAATGAAAAATCAACAGCAACAACTGCGTCTGTCCCACTTGCTCAGGAAAACACAAGACCAAACCAGGAAAATATTTTCTACTGATAAATCCCATAATATTGTATTAGGTTACATTAGATTATGTAGATCAGTGATATAGATTGTGTATGTAGATATTGTTTCTTTATGTTACAAACACTTAAAGGAAAAGTTTGACATTTTATTGAATATTTGCTTTCTTTCAGATGAGAAGATCGATGCCATTCACATGTTTAAATATAAGCTACCGTGAGCACCTGGCAAACGTAGCTTAGTATAAAGAGTAGAAACAAGGGGACACAGCTGACCTGCCTCTGTCCAAAGGTAACACAATCCATCAAGCAATTGGCTGAATTCAATTTGGACATGAAGACCACTACATGAAAACTACACTGGACGCTGGAATAATCTACAACATTAGTTTATCTACTAATGTGTAATAGTTTAAGACATTTATGTCATACATTCACACAGTAAAAACCCACATTCATTAAAACATCCTTGTTCTATCATAAATGCCCAACAAAAACTTACTCTGCCCTTAAATAATTAATTCAGTACCGGAGGTGAGATTCTAATCAGATGTCAAAGTTTCATCAACAATATAAAAATGTCTTATGCATCCAAGCAACCACAAAAATTCCATCACAGACATAAGAAAACCATTTCATTTAAGCTTATGTGATTGTTATTTGAAGGTGTAAACCTACATACAACACATGAAGCAGAGTTTAATGAGCTGTGGCTGGATTACCGTGGATAAAAACCAACTTTTAATTAACAAGGTTTATGGCTTCAGTGAAAACTCAACATTTAAGAAATCTTTCAGTCCTCAATCCTGGAATTTATAATACAACAGAAAAGCTACTGATTGTACATCATCTCAGGCCTGTTTATAGATGCCGTCTGTGCTTTACTGCACTTAGTTCTAATTTTATGACTTCCAGTTTCTGAGCAAATATTGAATCAATCCATCGAATCTAAATGATGGCAATAAGAGGCTTTTTTTCTCTTTGTATGATTATTGAACTCATAAGATAGGTGGATTTCAAAATACAGAGGTTTACAAAAGCTTTAAAGCTTTGATTTAAAATGTTTAGTTATGACAAACAGCTATATAAAAGTCAAGTGTGGCAAATGTCACATCAAGTTGGTCCCATTCAAAATTGTTAAACCTTCACAAAAATGTCCTTCGTAACAGTTTTTCTGACGTGTTTCAAAAGCTGAACCAGGAGTATTAGGCAAGCATTTTACATCTTTAATAGCACAAAACCAAATTGCAAACACAACAGCCACAATAAACAGTTTACTTTGAAAGCTATTCACGGTCTGCATAAATTGAGGGGATTAAACACAAACACATTAAACCCAGGAGACCTTAGCGAACCTTCTGTCATTGTATATGTATGAATGGGCCCTCAAGGTCTCTACCAACCCTTCATGTCTTTTTTCTGCAGAGACATTTTCTCTGGTAGATGGCTGAATCAATGACTTTCAAGGCAGGAGAGAAATGGAAAAGGGAAAATAAAGGAGGCAGAGAAGAGAGAGGCAGGCAGACAGAGAGAGAAAAGGAGTTTGTGTGAAAGATTTAGAGGTTGAGATTGAAAATGCATAAAGGCAAAAGAAGGCTTAGCTCCAACCCAAAATCATTTGGCTATTTTTCTGACAGCCAGGACTTTGAATTGATTTCAAAGTAAAAAAAAAAGCCTTCACCAAAACTCCTTTGAATACATTACACAAAGTCAGTAAGCATATTTGAACGAGAGTGGCTCAGGAGACACAAGACCACACTGCGTCAGTAACGTGAAGCAAGTTGATGTGACAGTTTTACAAGTTTACCCACAAGACAAAAGCAACTCTGTCAACTGAACTCCCATCAGTTAATTTCTGAGTCACATTGTGGAATTCTAGAAAGTTTAGTCTTTACTATGCAAACAGCAGTTTAACAAAAAAATCCTTAACTCAAGGTCCACTTACTAGCTTTGCTATTTTTCTCCGGTGTTTTCAACTGCATCTCAGGTATCTGCAACTGTACTTTAAAGGCAGGACCGAGCCATCGAGGAAGGGTATAACATCACAGGCAACAACTGTAGGTAAGATTACGTTGGTGAAAGTACAAGGAAACATCGGCTATCTGTGAACACCACACCAAAAGTGGTCAGAGCATAGACTGGGAAAGGGCCAAAGGTCAGAGACCAGGAGGCAGTGGGCGACCAGAGCCCATTCACATCTGAAGACCCTTGATGGGCTACTATGACCTGCAAGGTGAGGGTCTCGTGCCAAATTAGCAGCGTTTACTATTTGCTATATCACAATGTTATCTCAAAGACCACACTGACTGTGGGTTTGATTTTTACAGTACAGTTTTAAAAAAATGTTACAATGGACACATTTCAGTTTGAATTGATAATTGAAAATAATTGTTGTGTTTTTACTACAATGGCATCAGAGCTGTTGGTCTTTTGCAGGGTGATGGACCCACACTTTGAGGGAAAAAAAGAGGTATAAACTGCACCGTAGCATAGAAATTGAAATTGGAAAGTAACTTATACTTAGAAGTTGTGATTGCATGAATATTCATGCATAATGTCATATTCTGGAAGGAGGTTAGTTCGGTACAAATTTGTTATTTAGTTTCTGCCTTTCATCATTATTTTTACATTTGAACTTTTTCCACATTCCCACTGAGTTTTTTCAATTTGTTCCAGAGAGTTTTTACTAATTTTAAACTAAGTTGGAAATACACAAAACTTTTTAAGGACATTTGTGGTACAGGCTTCTTCAATAACCATCTTACAGCAAAAGCAGACAAGTTAGTGAGGAAGCTGAAAAGTAGACCACAGGTGCATTTGGCTGATACAGAACCAATGTCCCATACTTAGACCTGAGAGTTGCAGTAGAAAGCTAACTGAAAGACAGTATAGAAGTTTAAAAGTTTGGTGCATTAAGAGTTCAGTGCCTTGCTCAGGGGCACCATGGGCGGTAAGTGCTACAAAGCAGAAAAATGATGATGCAGTTTAATTAAAGGGTAGCCATGAATAATGGGAAAGGGAGGTAAAAGAGTCACTGAGAGCAGGAACATGACAAAAACATGCTTAAAATAGGACCAATTTTCTGCCACGTATCCCCATTATTTTGAGCGTGATTACACAAATGAATCAATCAAAGTAATCTGTAAACTATACAGTGTAAATGTTAATTACTAATCAATGATATAAATTATTCAACACATACCCTGAAGTTGTTTTAAGGCTGAACCAGAGTTGGGTTTTTGTTTTCCAGTTGAAAAGTGCTCTAATTATAAACGCAATATTTACTTCAGGTCACAAACTTACAACAAAGACAAGGCAAGATGTCCTCGCTCATCTCTCAGCCCTCTCTAGCACAATGTCTTCTCACTTCTCCAGTTTCGCATGAATTATTCATAGCAGCAGAGATAAGGAATTATGTAAAAGAAGCAGCACATAAATCTCTGTGGTTAGGAATAGTTAATCAGAGCATCCCAAGGGGAGGTGATAATGCCACAGAGTACGCAGTTGAGGCAGCTTCTCAAAGTTACTTTTTCAGCTTTGCAGCTCGCCGTGCGTGCGGTCCAGGTGTGGACATGTGAGCTGGTGAAGGGTAAAGTCACTCTGCTTCTTATTTTTAGGGTTATTATCTTAAGTTTTTAACATATATCATTTGGTTTGTAAAAAAGGAAGCAACTGATACTGATGAGAAAGATAAGTTGCTGTGAGAGAACATAAAAAACAAAAATCAAGACAGTGACTGATAATGAGAGGGAAAGACAACAGGAACTCGGCAGCGCTGAATACGATCTGATGCATGAATCAAACCCACCTATCCTTGTCCGCAAGGTGTGACTTCGCCCGAGTGTCAGATCTCGCTACCTGTGCAGCTTTGGTTCGCACATAAGGACGCCAGCTGCACATCGACCTCTATCATCCTATCTGCTCTGGGAAATATCTCTCTGCAGAAATGGGGTGGATTACGTTGACCCAGTGTGACACGGGTTACTGGAGCAAAGCGAGTGTCAAAATGTGACAAATCTTGCTGAGCCCTCAGTTCCCAAGTCCCCTTTGTCCATTCCCACCTCCATACTAAAGAGGCACTCTGTCACAAGAGGCAGTGCAGTGGTGGAGGATATGGCTGATTTAACAACAACATGGTGGTTTTCTGCCTGGAACGAGTGAAAGATGCACTAAGTGAAATTTACCTTGTCTTTTTTGTATTTGGGAAAACCAAATACATACCTATAGACACATGCTATAATGCCAATATAGTATTACGGGGGGTGCAAGTGATACTGATGGTCACCGTACTGATCTAACAGTTCATGAAACTTGGTGGAAAGGGTACGTCTGGCAAAACCCAGGGGAGCTTATGCAGGAAGGCCAGAGAGACGAGACTCATAAGGACAGAAATGGGTGTGAATGGAGATCTGCTCTGACACACTGGCCCTGTTGTGTGAGGCCACTGTGGGCACAGGCCTGTCAGGTCGTAGGCAGAGATGGCTCCTCATTGGACTGGTGTTAATTATGGGGCCAAAGGCTGTGCCAAGACTATTTGTCATGATGAGAGCTCTGGCAGGCAGAGGACACGTTTTTATTTATTTATTTATTTATTTGGAAACATCTGATCCCCGACAAAGAGAAGAAAATGAGAAACTTTCAAGCTCTCTCCCATAGATGATGTGATAATTCTGTCAAATCCACAGCATAAACTGTCCCGATGACTCTTTTCTATACAAAAGGCGACAGATGTGCCAGACGCTGTCATGTTTAGACATTCAGCAACTTTTTGTGTTATCTTCTAAACAAACTATACACTGGGAGCCATCTCCGGTTAGTTATCAATTATTCAAGGGACAGGCTTTTTTCTTTACGTTCCCAAAATAATGACAGTCCAAAATATTCCCCGATAAAAGGGCTGATTCAGAATAGGGAAAGTACATCACAGTGCCTGGCCTCAGACCATTATGGTTTTTTACTCTAAGTGCAAACAGTCTCCACATGAGTCATCCCGGCTTTCTTTAGGCCTGCTTAAAATGAAACAGGACAGTTTCTACATGCGCAAACGTACACAGTTCACTGAGGATACAAGGCACTACAAAAAGGGCCGCAGCGCCCTCTTGTCCCATCATCCTTCACAGGCCGATCATTTTTGACACGGGATCCACGTTGAGAGGTGAGTGGTGGGTTAGTGTTGCGTGTTTTCTGGATCACCTGCGTGTACCCTGCATATCCGTCACCTGTCTCGAGCCTGATGGGCAGCAAAGCCATCTTTCTGGATAATTAAAGCTGTGAGTGCAGACTGACATGTCCTGCAGTGAGAGGCGAATGCTCACAGGAGCAGAAGTCCGTCTGTATCCAACTTTGCCTGCTGCGATCTCTTACAGCAGACTTCATTTACCCTGACAGTTCCGGTCTAATGTTACTTGCCCTTTGCATCATGTGTGAGAACAACTGACAAATAATTACAGAGAACTTAACCTAAAACCTATGTCAGGATTTTATTGTGTAGGCCAACAATAATGCGTATATATACAGTATTTCATTGCACAGTGGAGTAAATATCATCATGTTGGGTGAGTTGTACACACAAAATGTCGCCTTTGACCCCCTGGAGTTAGACAGCTCCAACAAAACAGCAGGTATAATTATTATTCTAATTGGAGGCAGGACTATCAATTACGAGATCCGACAGCGAAAGTCAGTGGATGTGCTACAGTGATGCAGTGGACTGTATGGGCAGCGTGAAAGCTAACACCCTGGCCGTTTCCCTGTTTGTTTCATTAGGTCACTGTGACATCAGAGAGCAGATGTTCAGGCAGCGCACCCACAACAATCTACCTGAGAGCTGCAGCGTGCGTGCATTCGCTGGCGCGCGCGGGCACACTCTTATCTCCGCCGCTGCATAAATGCTTCCTCATGTTCTCCTCCTCTTTCATCTCATTGTCTTTCTCTCAGCCTCCCCTCACTGAGCGCATAACACAAAATGGAAAAAAAAAAAGTGCTGACTGTGAAAGGGATGACGCAGTAAACATAGCTGCTCTGAATATCTAAATTAAAAGTGGCCTTGTGTATCGTTTGAATTATTCATAACGGTAAACTGGATGCAGCTGCTACTACAGGGCAAAAGAAAATCTCTGAGTGACAGTTACAGTCGGGTAGATTACTCCATTTACCTTGCTAAAGTGTTGAATTATAGTGACTGAACTATAGTCTTTTACAGGTATTTAGAGACATGGATTAAATCAGTTTTGCAAGAGGCCATCTATCCGACAAAACCACTCCAAAATGTATAATATACTTCAATAGCAGGAGCAGTAAATGTGCAAACAAGCAATAACCTACCACAGTACACTTAACAGATTATAGCAGACTCAATAATCATTAATCATGTATGCAAATGGTTTGACGCACAACATAACAACTCCAGATCAAACCAGCAGTCAGATACAGAAACACACAACACAGTATGGAGCATTTACTCATGAATATAGACAAACTCTTATGAGTATGTGCAATAAATGAGGAGGACTTGATCAATATTTTCATTAACAACATTATGTAGGCCATTGCCTAATTGAAAATCAGGCCATTAATGTGCTAAGTCAATAATCACATATATGGTGATATATGTGTGAAATTACTTAATGATGCACCAGACATTCAAATGTGGGATGTTAATGTGCATCAGCATCCTGTGTCCATACTGTTAAAAGCATTCAACACATTTGCATTAAAACATCTAAAAAATTAGAAATAAGTGTTGGTAAATGTTTATTACTGTGTCGCCTCAAAGACTATTGGATGGATTGTCATGAAATGTTGTATTCTAAGTCCCCAGAGAATGAATCCTGATGACTTTGGTGATCCTCTGACTCTGTTGTGAAATATCTCAACATCTATTGGATGGACTGGCACAACATTTTTTGCTTTCATTCATGGTTCTAAGATGATGCATCCTAACACCACCAGGATGTTCACATTTGCGGTTTTAGTAAAAAGTTAAACTATTGAATGGATTGACCTTGCATTTTGTGCAGACGTTCATCTTCCCCTCAGGATGAATTACCTTTTTTGGTTGATCATTCAACACCAGCAGAACTGATGACATTCACGCAAGCCTCAGCTGTACTTTTAAACTATGACGGTGAAGATGGTAAACATTTCACCTGCTAAACATGTTAGCACTGTCACTGTGAGGCTATTAGCATACTGGCATTAGTATTTAGCTCAAAGCACCACTGTGCCTAAGTACAGTCTCACAGAGCTGCGAGCATGGCTGCAGACTCTCGTTACATAATGTGGCAGAATACATTTACATTGTCTTGTATTTAGGATAAATGCTATCCTCATAACCAAAAACATGAAAGGCCACATTAATCGTATTCATTTCCTTGATAAATGCAAATAAAAGCAAACTATGACACCGTGCATGTTTCTTTCGCTTACTACCGCGCTGCTTATGTATTAGACATATCACCTATGGCACGATGTCAAACGGCACAAATTAAAAGCTTTTAAGTGCTTCCTCGTGCTCATTAGCATAAGCAGTGAATGGCGGGGTCTGTGGCAGCTCTTTAGAAGACAGAGATAACCTCCTGGAATGACAAGCCTTGAACTTCACCTCTCGAAGGGATATGGGAGAGACAGAGGGAGCGATCTCAGCTGCTGTTTGAATGAGGGCACCTGGTGTGGGCCGTTGTTCTATCAACCCCTCCCACTGAGCCTTTAAATCTCATCCACTTCATGAGAGTCACGTCTTCACTTAGATAATGAATTATGGATCCCAGCCAGGGTGATATTCAATTTTAGATGAACTGCATATCTTCATTTGGTGACAGTGCCACCGCTGCCATAAGGGACAATCCCTTCTCAGCAGCATGAACCCAGATACAGAGGAAAAGCTCATTACTATCTATATTCATGATGGGGACTTATGCAGTGTGTGTGTGCATGCGTCCTTGTGCTGTACTCATGCTGTGTAAGTGACATAAACGTGTGTACTGTTTATATATGTGAGTGTTGGCGCTTTGCACAGGAATGTGAGAGCTGTGGATTTGCTCGACTCTGGAGCAGGCAGGTTAATTCTGCATGGACTTTCTAAATGGGTAGAGGAAGATAGAAGTCACTGTAGTCACTACAGAATGCACCCGGCTGTTGTTCCTTCTGCCTGAATACACATGAATGGCCAGACTGATCTTTCCCCTGCTCTTTCGGTGCTGAAAAAGACCAAGATGCTGAACACAGACATGTATAGTACATTTATGAGAACATGGGCCAATAGTCTGTCTGAAGGTTCAGTGGAGCGTTAGCAAATACAGAAAAAACACCGTGACGAGTGGCCTTCTGCTGCTGAACTCTACAGTCGATGTTCATAGAAATATGCCTATTGTAAATGTGGTTTAGTTGTTACATTCAGGCCTTTATTTTGCCAAAGTGATCGGCTAAAAATAGGCTTGTATTTTAAACATTAAAAGGGTATTGCATAACGCTATATAACTTGAGCTGCATGAAATTAGATGAAAACAACTTCACAGATCTTAACGAGAGAGTGCAACGAGCAGAGTGTAGATCTCCACCAGGCCTCTCTCCTCTCAAACAAAGCAGAGTTGAGTCTCGCTCAAGTGTCCCTCACAGTCAAGACAGCGTTAAAGACAACGTTAGTGGATCATAACCTATCGGCTGTGGAATTAATCTGCAGATGCTGCGATTCTAGATGAGAGCAAACTTTGTATGGATGTCAAAATGTGGCAATTACCAGAAATGCGTTGTGCTATGTCGTAACGCATGTCGTAAAAGGAGGAATACTGCTGAAATGGTGGTATAAAACAGAACGGTCAATAAAGTAGGTTTTTCAACAACTGTGAATCACCGCAACTGCAAGAGGTCGTTGAGGACAGATACTCAGACACAACCCACAAGACCAATCTCCTCCAGGTTTATGCCTGGCAGAGAAACAATTATTGGAAATAGAAAAAAAGACCTACAACTCACGTGAGAAAGACAATAATCAAAGTCAATTTAATGTCACAGGGAGGAGTCTGAGCCTGTGTCCTCTGTGGCTCTGTAATGATGAGTCTGTATTAATAAAATAATAATTAAAAAAATACAAGTAAATATTTTAACAGAAATACAAAAATAGTAATCAAATAAACAACATGGACGACAGTAAAAGTACAAACTCTTGTTTGTGGTTAGTCTTGAGACTTAAAGTATGGTTTTTTTGCATTGAGTTGCATTATGGAAGTTGTAGGATTCAGGGTGTTTGGAGCTTGGTCTATATTAGGGACTTAAAGTCAGGACATTTTGAGGCCTGTGGCATCTATTCTGACTGATCTTTATTTCAATTAGTCACTTGTGAGTCCCTCAGATTTATAGGCTGGATTACTCCTTTAAGAATCTTCTGTTGTCTGCTTTACCAAACAACCTCCCCCTTATGTCTTCCTCTTCTAGTTCTGCCCAGGAAGTGTAAATAAAGGATAAGGACTGTATGTGCCATTTGGTTCCTGCCTGAGAAAGAAATCATACAATGAACATCCTAGAATGGCAGCCTCAATTTTGTACAATACTTCAGAGAAAGGTTAAACTACTGCAATCCGGGATGAAACAGTCTGTAACAGCGAGATGATAATCCACCGGAGGAGAACTTTGATGCCACAGTCGTCTGTCAGAGAAGAGCTTGAAACGGCACATCACGCTGTGTACTCTGCTAAAGACAAAATGAGATGTTTTAAAGAGTACACGTTGTACATCTGGCAACTCTGGTCCTCATTTTGGATTCAATGAGAAGGATAATTATCCTAGCCTGCAACTGCATTCTCTTCCAATTCTAACAATGTCTAGGGTGTGGATCAAACAAACTAAAAATTGCATCCAACTTGGATTTCATATGGATGTAGGACACTGACTCTCAAGTTGAAGCTGCACTGACAGGTCTTCTTGGCAGTGTATTAAAGTGCATTATGTATGAAGGCCAGGGTATACTTCCTTAGAACACACACACACACTCTCTCTCACACTGAGGCACATCTGTGTACATACAGATGCTCATGCAGACTGTATATACTAGCCCAAACGTACACAAGCATTCACATACACAATGCATAGGGCTGTTTTAAGCATTGTCCTTGAATGCTCAGGCGCACTTTGCCGCAATGTATTTGAGCAGACCTCCTTGCTGTCATGCTGCAGTAGTGCGGTCGACTCATTATCTTGTGTCATGTGACAGCATCTCTGAATCATTTGGCCCTGGGAGCTGAACCAAAAGGGGAAAAAACTCACAGCCACCGCTAAACTCAGATGACAGAGAAAGCGAGCAAAAACAACGTCCTTGTCTCTCCATGGATTACATAAGAAATTCCACCGATGTCAATCACGCACTAATAGGCACCGTCCTCCAGAGACTTCTCTTCTGTAGAAAAATAGGTACGGCGTTTAAAGCAGCACACAGGATTTGGCTGGCAGACGCGGGCATACATGTCTGTATGTGTGTGTGCAATAATTCAATTTAGAGTCTCGTCATTATAATTTAGATGTGTTAACCCTGTCAGCATAATACAGTCTATTCTTATCTCTTCTGCGCGCGACAGATCCTTTAAACAGACTCTCAAATCCTGAGCTACAAAGTCTGGTGTGTCAAAATAAGCCGAGGATAAATTTCAGCGCCTTTCACTTCGTCGTGGATTTGAGGTTGTTTGTCAAGGGTTAAAGAGAGAAAATAGAACCAGAGTAAAGGGGTGCTTCAAGGATAACACACAAAAACACCCAGTAAGGCAGGAGAAATTTTAGAAACAACTTTACAAAGAAAAGGCAATTCATGGGTGAAAATACATGACTTACTTCACCAATAGAGGATCTTCTAATCCTCAGTTTTTCTATATGATAGGACCCGCACCTGATGACCCTAATTGATATGCCTGGAGTGGTGCACACCTTTCCATATTGTTCATTTGAAATTGAATTGAAATTTGAGTTGTACTTATGTTTTGTGTACGAAAATCTAAATTATAATGATACTGCAATTATTGTGCAGCAGTTGACTGACATTCGAGAGGCGGCCTGACTGGGACACAGGCTGTCAACGTCTGTCATGCACTACTGCCTGGAACCAATCTTAGCCCTGTATTGTCTATAAATGTTGATACAAGACTGTTTTATCTGCCTTTATCAACCATCAACCATCAAATCCACATTTAACTGTGAATGATTTAAAGATGTCGGTGCCTTTACAACATTAAACACTACACTACTATTAAACAATATTCCACTTGGACAACTGAAATTAGTTGAACATGTTTACTTTCCATTCACGTTATTTCAACGCCTGCTGAATCATCAACAGTTCTTGGGACACTTGCTGTCGCATTCATCAGAAAGTATAGAAAGGAGGCAGGCGAGCATTATCTGTTTCTCTTTCATGCGTCCAGTCAGTGGTGGCGAACAACATAAAAAGGGCACCGGCTGCATGCGGTGGGATCAGCGTGCAGAAAGTCGTGATGCATTTATGGTGAAATAGTTCTACCCCCTTTTCTAGCATGTAGAGAAGCCTGCAGTATATGTCACTGTGTTTTTTTCACTGGAAGGGCAATTCATTCACAGAGTTCACAGAGTAACTAACATATGGTAAATAATTCCTGGACAGGACGAACAAAGAAACGATAAAACCACGTGAATATGAAACAGTTGTTTAACCATCTGGTCTGTGTGTCTTCCATTATCTCAGCTATCTATAAGCAGGGCTGGATGATGTCAGTGACAGCAGACTCGATGAGCCACCATCTGAGAGAGAGACACTGCAATGACAAGGCACATGACACTGGAGGACATGACAGCAAACTGCAAACAGCTTAGCAACATCGAGGCACTACACAGGCGTCACGCTGATCGGTTACATCACGAACAGAAATACATGGCACCAACTTCTATGGTTCAACACGCACGAGAAAGCAGGAAGCAGCACAAACCAATGAGCCAGGCACTGTGGGTGGTCACTGGGAAAAACGAAAGAGCATTGTGATTTTTAACAAAAGTAGCTGCAGCACATGGATTTTGTCAAGGTGTGTAAAAAAAAATGTATTTGCAAAGAAACACAACAAAAATTGCTCTAATAGTTGCCTCTAGTGTAACAGCATGAGCTACTAATCAGTTAGAGAAGAAGAGGACGCGGTGGTGAAATGGCAGCGCTCCTAGTCTCACCTAGTGTGTGTGACGCCGGAGGACATTAACAGCCTCTAAAACAGACCTTAACGATTTCCTGCAGACATGTCGTTTGCGCTCGGCTTGGGAAGGAACCTCCACATGCAGTGAGGGTTGCTGATAAATACTGTATAGATGGTGCATTGCTGATTGAACAGATTGTGATCCCCACACTTGGAGGAGCTGAGGGAGGTGGTCAGTGTGGAAGTATAGAAAAAAAAACATCTGACTTAAACATGGGAGATCGCTGTTTGTTTCCTCTTTCCAACCCACAGTCAGGAAGGATCCCTAACCAAGTATTTGCTATTGATGTCATCCTGTTGATAGGGGCGTCAGATCAGAAAATACATCTATGAGTCATTCTAAAGGGCATGAACAAAACGCATTTTGTCGTCTTGCTTCTCAGTGAACTTTAGGTGCAGCAGTACAGCAGATTCTCTACAAATGCAAACTAAATTAATCATATCAAGGCAATGGTGAAAGAATTTTAGCAGCCTAATTGGAGTCACAGTTGGTCTCAGTGTTTGATTCTCCAAGTCCTTGTTATATTTGGATTATTTTCACACTTGGGCCAATCTGAAAGTTTTTCCTGACCCGAGAGTTCAGTAGGTTTGTCAAAGTGTGAAAGGTGTTGTCATATCCAGGTGTGGTTGAGGAAAAATGTCTCTGCAGCGCTATGAAAAGGGACCGGCATTCACTTCAAGTAAACTCCAGCATGAGTCCTTCAGGGTCCGCACCTGATATGAAAGCCATCTTCTTTGCTCGCTCAAGCTGAATAACATCATTGGTTGGATGTGTCACATTATGTCATGCATCAGTACATGGACTATGAATCCGGACAAACAGAAAGAGAAAGGGGGCTGTTGTCGACTGCAGGTGAGACAGAAAATACAAATGATTGCTCCTTGTAGCAGGCGACAGGCCGAATGTGCTACAGAGCACAGTTAAGCTAGTTAAGCTGCTTCTCATTCATTTGGATGAGGAAATCATATAGATGGGCCCCACTACTCTGCCAAGTCACTTCTCTATTAATCAAGCTGTCTCTAAGCCTTTCTTTGCCTGAAAATGGCTATTTGTAATGTTGGCTGTGCTTTCACATGTCGTGTGCGGCCTAATAATGGAACAAGACAATCTTCTGCCAAAATGTCCATTTGGCAGAGATATCCAATAAGATCATATTAAAACAAATGTAATATCTCTATCTAATCCATCCTTCTCAAAATCATCTATCAGCTATGTCACCAGTCTATCACTGCAGTTAAAGGGTCTGGCTGGCATTATTTTTATCTTTTTACTGTTCACAATTCCCCTGCAGAGACTAAAATCCTACACTGATTTTTATTTTTTATCACAATGAAGGAATATGTCACCCAATACTGAACAGCACTTTCCTGTGTTTTCAATAGTTTTTGGACGGCAATAGCATGTAGACATAAGCCATATCAGACTGTTGCCACACAGACAACACTTGTTACTAAGATAAATTAATTATTGGTTTTGGTCTTCGCAGAGGGATTATTAGAATAATAAGAGTAAAAGAATGCGACACTTGGCTCTAGAGATGGCGAAGTCGGTCTGTCTGCATCACTTTGGTCCAGACTGAAAACTATTCCACGGATTTAAACTTGAAGACATTCACCTCAACATTGTTGCTGACCAAGCCCAATGTGCCCTGCCACACCACAAAAAAACATTTAGGAATGTCCTGAGGAACATGACAAAGAGTACAAAGTGCTGATCTAGCTCCCAAATTCCCCAGATATCAAACAGATCGAGAATCCGCAGGATGTGCTGGAACAATCAGATCCATGGAACCCCCACCTTGCAATCAACACGACCCAAAGGATCCATCATCAATGTCCCGGTGCAAGATACCACAGGACAACCTTTAGAGGTCTTGTGTCCGTGCCTAGATGAGTCAAAGCTCTTTTGGTGGCACAAGGAGAACCTACACAATAAGTGGTTTTAATGTTGTGGCTGATTTGTGTACTCCTGTGCAGTGTTTTTGTGTTTGATAAACCTTTAAACCTATTTCATGTTTCAATGGCATCTGAAGCAACACACCTGACTCACACTTGTTTAATGCAGGACTGTTTTCCATCTGTTTCAAGAGGACAGATGACACCTGATGGCCACACACAAGCTACAATGAGCCTGCACTTACTGGATGGACTCTCCCACCACTTGGTCACTCTGCTACACTAAGTACTCTCACTATCTGTCCTTGTGCAAAAGACAGACCCCCTCTGATCAAATGTCTGCCAAGGGGCTTCTAGAGGACAAGACCCAAGAGACAGCTCCGAACATCTTATTGATCTGACAGTGAGATCAAGCCTGAGTGGCCAGCCTGAAGTCTGAACCATGACCACAGGAACTACATGCAAGCTTCAACACAGCAACAGACATGATAAATAGAGGAGAATTCATCTCCTCGGGGTGCAGTCTTCTTAAACTGGTCAATTTTCCACAGCAACATTTATGAAACCTCGGTCAATATCACTGACAAAGTGAAGAAGCGCTTATGCCATTAAAGCCTGAATAGCATCAAACATAAATCTTACTCACAGCAGCGAGGTGGTCAAAAAAATCTTGATAAATGAAGTGTTGTGAGCGTCCTCTAAAATGCTTTAAGTTTACTGTATTAGGGCTGTGTGGGTGCATGAGTGGGTATCCATTTCAGGTGAGCCGGGCCACGGAGTATCAGCTGCAGCCATGCACTTCTCATTACTCTGGTCAGCCTGCTGTGAGCAGACACACACAGCCATCATACTGCTGTCAGGCCAGCTGCACCAAAAACACACTCACACACATACAGGAGGAGGAGTCGGTAACCCGGCTTATCGCCGAGCCGTTCACGGCGAGAGCTACTGTCGGGACGAAGATCAACTGCATCAGCGGCGCTCACATACGTCATGAGAGAAATCTTAATCGTTAAATTGATGCACAGTTGCTGCACTTCCACTCGTCCCCCTCACTGGATTGCTGTCTGCGCCGCTGAGTTATAGCTTTAAGAAGGAATAGTAAACACTGACTGGACAGTGACCGATGTCATAATCAATACAAATCATCTGTACATTATGGCCAGTATTATAATTATTGCAGGAAAATATTTATCACTGGGTTTATAATTGGTATATTCTCATTAAATGATCGATGATCGATGATGATTTATTATACTGTGTGAAACTGAGTAAAAAGAAAATCTCACAATCATGTCACTTATTTTCAAATTAAATGATGAAGTCATTTCATGATGTGGATCAGCATTGAAAAGAAGTGAAACTATGTAATCCAGAATTTTTACATATTTTACTAAAGATACTTGTTAACATGGATATATTTAGCAGTAAAGAGTTAAGTTATGAGAATTATCACCCTGTTCAGTTCCCGTCTGTTCTGCAGGTGTTTCAGCTAAATGTTTTGGTTTCAGGGCTCCTAACCTTACTGTTTGGGTTCATTCAGTCTCATCAGTGTCATTTTCAGTCGCAACAGGCAGCTGTGTTTTTTAGAGAAAAAGCTCTGATTAACCAAGTTAGCAACCAGCAGGTGAAGACAGTGGAGCAGTTAGCAGCTAAACAGACATGATTCTTCAGGAGTTGTGACCAAAACAGAGCTAAAAGGAGGGTGAATATTGGAACCACGTTGATTGTGTGGACAGAAAAACAACTCAAAATAAATGTTTATTGTAACAGCTGGATGTGTAAATTGGCAACTGTGAACACATTCGCCATATCAACTTTATGAAGAGATGTCAATAGTGTGTTTGCAGCTTGTTTCCACTTCCCCCAAGTTGTCAAAAAATCTGTTAATGCAATGTTTTAAGGCAACAGCTGGATAAAAGCAAGTCACATTCCATTTTGCTATTTGCAGATGTCTTTGAAAAACTGTACTTACAAATGAAAACGATATTATACATTCACCATAGACAATCTATAAACATTCTGTTCTTTTGACTGACGTCTTTTGAGTGACGTCATCCTGTGCTGAGACGGCATGCTGCCTGAAGAAAGTGGTTTTGCTGACAGGGCTTGTCAGAGAGGTCAAACAATATTAATACACACTGTTAGCAAGAAACATGAATATTAATGTTACTGATACATATATAACAGGGAAAATTTGATGTATTGTGTTAAGCGCTACAATTTTGCACAACTCAAATGTTTTGAATGAGTGAGGAGCGGTTTGATTAGGTGACTGATAAGGTCCCTTATTTTTAAAGACAGGCCTAAAGCAAGAGCTACACCAGAGCAATTCAATTCGTTTAGCTCTTTCTGTAGGATTTGCCATTGTCGTCTGACATTAAGACCACACAGCACCACCCTTGGCCTTTCATGAGCTTAAAATGAGATTCGATATTGAGGGGATTACAAACCGAAGAATGGTGAGAAACCATTTTTATTGCTCTAATACCAATAATCAAAGAAAAGGAAATAGCTGTGCGCTGGAATCTCAAAGTGGCATTGGCTTAAACTAATAATCTGACAGCTATTGTTACTGCAGTTATTCCACATTTGGGCTTCAGCCATGTTTACAGCCCCTTTGTACAGAATATAGAGAACAGGCCAATTTTTGCTTCCAGTAGCTGAATGTGCTTCTGTTTGATTATTAATTAATGTCTTGTATTGCATGTCTTCTGTTATGTAGAGGAATCAAATCTGGAAACATGCATTAGCAAACACTGAAGCAAAATAAAATATAAATGCGGCTGTATGCATTCATATTAACTATTTAACACTGAAGCAGATGACAGACGGAGTTTCAATTGTGTTTGTCTGCATTTTGTTAAGAAGCATATGTATGACTATACAATAAAAGCTGCATAAAATCATATATAAGTTAAAACCTTGCACCGGTAATAGTGTTTGATTTGTGTCCACTGTGCTCATGTTACTGATCACATCTACATACGTACAGTATTTATTATATATTTACTGGGTTTAATTTGTGTGTGTTTAACTTGGCTTTTGAGAAACACATAAACATTCAAGCTTTCGGGCAGTAGAGAGAAAGTGTTTGGTGAGTCAGATTCAGTCTGGCTGCAAGGAATAATTCCTGACATCAGCACTACCGGTTGATCACATCAAATAACATGTGAGTCAGCTAGTTGGCTGGCTGGTTAGTTAGAGGGTAATGATTCAGATTTACTTCTGAAGCAAACTTAAAATTCATGTACAGTATATCCTGCAGTGGTTCCTGCTGATGAGCGGATTCGCTGGAACCAGGGGATGATACATTAAGTGATAAGCGGCTGGTTAAAATATAAGAGGGATTTATGTGTTATCTGTAATCTGTTAGTGGGCGCTGATAAGATAAAGGGGAACTTAGTTAAGCTGTTTTGACAGAAAAATAATGAAGGGGGAGAAACATCATAAAAAAATATTTTAGACTGTAAAACTGAATCAAACAGAAATATAACAGACTATAAACAGACTTATTTTTACAAGGTGACTCCTAAATACTTTATTTAAAAAGCACTCACTACTAACAGGGAGCAAAATAAAAAGTTCTCTTGTGTCACTGATGGTCTCGGTCAGCTGGGACTGTGTACCGCTGTGGATGAGAGCAGCCATATGTCATGAGGAAAAAAATAATAATGTCCACTATTAGCATACCAAACACCAAGCACATAAATAATGCAAAAGTTACAGTTTCTTTGTTCAAGGATACATCACTCAGAACCAGGGTATCAGCATTTTGGGTGCCAGCGTGCTGAAAAGTCTTTGATAATGAAATGCTGAATGCAAATCCTGACCACATGTTGAGCCGGGGGGGAGGCCTTGATCTCAGAACAAAGCGGGCTCAATCAATAAAAGGAGGTGTCCCATGAATCAAACCCGGACAGAACCGACGCTGATGAGTTTTGGAGAATCGATTTCCTCGTGCACTTTTCTAAGGTGCGGTCTCAACACCTTTAAGTGTAATAAAAAAGACCTACAAGCATAAAATCAAGGTGTCGGGACCCAACTGGCTTGAGTCGTTATCTCAGGTGACATTGTTGGGGTTGCGGTAAACTTCCCCAAATCCAACAAAAGCAGGAAGGAATTAGTTGACATTAGCCTAAACTATGATACCCAGGACCCATTTCCACACAGTGGGGAAATACACAGTGGATACGAGAGACAAATCCAAAGCTTGACAGGTCGCGAAGCTATGATTGCTGTTCGGGAGAAAGACTCAGCAAACGTTCAAATAAGAGATAGATTGGTGCATTTCACCACCAAGTGTAATTTTCATTAGCACCAGGAATGGCAGCATCATTTAAATTAACATGTGACGATGAGCGATGTCAACAGAAATGAATCAATAACACCACCAACAGCCTGCAACCACCTGACCAGACCACAACCACCATCACTTCAGCTGACATTTCCTCTGTGGTCTACACCTGTTTGGCCGAGTCCGCTCTGCCTTTAAGGCTTCAGCTTGTGACAAATGAGCCTGTCCCACCCTGTTTACCCTCAGGAGCAGCTAACACTGCTAATTTCAAACCCAGGCCGCCCTAATCTTTAAATACATTTTCAGTCAGGTGTTTACTTTTTCCATTTCTTCCCAGCTGCTGCGACCAGCAAGACGAGAGAGAGGCGAGCACCCACCGTATGATTTCCACCGTATTGTTTATCAAAAACCACATTAATTCAAGCCTCAATGAAGCGAGAAAGGAGGAGAGGAGAAAGTCTGAGTCAAACTGAAATTTGAGATGAGGCAGAGTCTCGGTGCGACAGACTCGCTGCCAGGATGGCAAGAGCGTTAAGAAGAAGGAACAGACAGTAACAAGGGCAGAGACAAGGAGAAACACTTGAGGAGAGAAAATAAATGAAGAAGGAGCATTTAGGATAGAAAACTGCCAGCAGAGAGTGAAAAATAAAAGTAGCTAAACAGAAATATGTGGGAGTACTATAGACAAAAATGATTGTACAGGATGAATGAGAGACTATAAGCGATGAGGTGAGGCTGCCGCTCGACAGACCTGTCAAGCATGATGTATGGGCCTCTTATCTAGCAGGACCAAATGCATTATCAAAAACACTGAGACAACATGTCAATATGTCTTACTGTGAGCGCATGAGGAACAAAACTGGTGGGTGTCAGTGTCTTTGAGTCACGCCTGGAAAAACTCCTCACGCCTGCATTGTGCATTACATGGAGCAGGTGGGAGGGGGGTCCAAGAAACCATGAAGACTGAAATGTGATGTCTTAAAGTTAGACTTGGTGGGAAATCACAAACCACACAGCAGGGCCCTGGTGCAACAAAGCACAACAAAGCCGAGCATTGTCTACCAGTTTATGTAAGATTACAATGAACCTCAAAAGTAAAGCTCTAATAATAACAAGTTTTATCTGCGATTTCTTGTGTGGTGCGGGGTTTTGAAGCGCAGCAATAGATGAATAGACGAGCCAATGCTGTGAAGGCTAAAAACAGAACATTGCATTATCAGGTGACTTTGCAAAGGCAGTGCAGTTTCATCGTATTGTCGTACTGATTGAATGAAGGCCAGGAGTGATGACAGAGCAGCGGGGAGTGAGAGGAGAGCTTATCCTCTGGCCTCGAGGAGGGACAAAGGACAATGGCTCTGAGTGCACAGAGAAAGAATATATAAACATCTCTCCGCTCAGCTCTTTTCCATGCTTATACAATCATCCCTTCCTTCTATTCATTGCCAGTATAAACCTTGCTTTGCTTTAATGCTTTGAACACTGGGATGAGGAAAAGGGAGAGCTTGAAAGCCCGTCAGGTTGAGTTTGAGGTCTCGACGAGGTTCTTGATGAAAGCCAGCAGCCTGTTTTTCCGTCTGTTTGACAGCGAATGACGACAGAGCTGCTCAGTAAACAGTTTGGTGGAACAAGACAAAGATCGTGCACTTTATTCCATTTTTTTGGTTTATAGTCTTTATTAACAGTACTTAACTTTAGGGCAAATCTAGGTCAAGTCAGTGTAGATCTTTCAGGGATCGGATTGCTGACAATTAAACGGCACTGCATTTGAACATACTCCATTTGAAAGTTGCGTTAATTGTGTTTTCACAAAGTAAAGCAAAGTCCCTTTAAAAGGTGCTATAAGCGATTCTCATCAAATGTGCTTTTTCTTAGTTTTCACATTTTTGCCGAAAGTTTGATGAGAAGATTGACACCACTCATGTCTGTAAGATAAATGTGAGAAAACAGGCAGGAGCTGGTTAGCTCAGCTTCACATTAAGACTGGAAACAGCCAACCTGGCTATTTCCAAAGGTAACAAAATCTGCTAATCAAGTCTCAGGTCACTTTGGTTAGAAGCATCACATGTGGCGTGCAAGATGAGTCACCAGGTCATCATATGTCTTCATGGAGGCAAGTCAGTACCTTTGGTGTTACCCTGCAGTTTTTAAGGACAGTATCTACATGATAAGATAAGATATTCCTTTATTTGTCCCACAGTGGGGAAATTAACAAGCACATGATTAGGTGGGTAGATAGCCCATTCATCCTGCTTTAATGTGCTGTAGGCCAGTTTCCAGATTTCTATGGCTTCCATAATCCACCTATAGTTTATGACAAGACACACTGGTTGCCTCCAAATCCACCATGAGGGTTGCTCCTTCACAATGATCAGAGATTGCCGACATCAGGTTTTCCTGGCTGTTTCGTCTCTGTGTGTTTCGGAGTGTGTGCTCCACAAGTCTCCCTTTCACGCTCTCTTTATGTTGTCTTTTTCCGGCTCCACCAGCTTAGCCTGTCTTGCAAACATGTGTTTTGTTCCAGGAGAGGTATTGGGGTCTTATCAGTGATGTCGGTTTGCTTCTCACCGTCAGTTTTGTCCTTGGATTGTACTGTACTTCACCACCTGTGATGCTTCTAAGAAAGGCGGTAGAGCTACAGCCAGAACTGTCAGGGTAAACAAACAAATATGCTAGGCTGTCAGTTTGAGACTAGTTGAACATTTTCCAACTAAGATCATATCGGAAATATTGCAGCAAAAATAGGAAAAATACACACTGCAGTTACATCTACAGTGAAAGCCGCACTTCAGAATTACAGGTCAGCTGTTTTTGGCATTTTTGACAGTCTAGAGAAAGCTGTTAGGCCACCAGACACCCCTTATAACAGCTGTTTGCATCTGCTTAATTGATAAATAGTAGTTAAACTACAGCCTCCAATAGACACGGTATATTTGTAATAAAAGCAATAGATCTGTACATTGAATTAAACTGACTAAAGGGACAGTCTTCTCCCACTCACATGCATTTAAATTATTTTCTAAAGCCTCTCAGTCGTCACCGTTCAACCATTCATTCTAACATGGGCCTCATGTTTGCATTTGCAAGCAGTGGTAATGATAATGGCCTCTTTTATGTTCCCTGCACCTTATACATCAATATAAAACATGCTTTGCTGTGCTGCACAACGCACACATGCGCGCACACACATACACATCTCCTTTGCTTGAATCATGACATTCAGCTTCTGACGCTCGCCCACATTTCAGTCATCCTTGGGAGGAGACAGAGCTGGCAGCCTCACATCGGCCATCCAGGGACAATGCGGCAGGCAGGCAAGCAGCTCTACTACAGTAGTGGCATGGCAGGTTCAGCTGAAGGAGAGGCACTGACACCCATACTAATGAGACTCTACGCGGCGCAGTGACCGAGCGTATGCAGGAGGATCAGGCGAAAAACAATCACACAGCTACCAGAGAGCGTTATTGCCTCGTGGAAACCCTTCTCTCTTCACCACTGAGAAAAACAACTTATTGGCTCTCTTGTCTTTCCGTCTCGATCCTCTCAACTTTTAAAACATCTTGACATATTTTGCTGCACACTAAGCATTCGAAACAACACAGCCCCGACAGCAACCACACATCAGTCTTGTTACTGCAAGAAAAGCAACCACTGTTGCACCGTCAGTTAGGTCAAGAATATCCTGCAGGCCGAGCACTGTCTGCTAAAGTGTTCGATTACAAATTATTGAAATGAATCCACTCCTGAGTGTGTTTTTCTCCTTGACGGCTAACAGGCTGTCTTTGAGAGAGACAAAGAGATACATCTTTATTTCATAAAATTAGACTCTAGAGGCACTGGAGAATCCCCAGCAGCAAGACAGCAAGATATAAACACCACATTTCATTTAGTATTATCAACATGTACTACAAGTCTATATTATGCCAAACGCAATGGTTTTTTAACAGTGTATGCACGTTCCTATATTTTGTCTGGCGTGTTGGCAACAAGGCAAGATCTGACAGAAAGGCATCTGCTAACTGGAAAAGATTCAGTACAGATTAGCACAGATACAACATCACATCTTAATCAAGCACATCAACTAAATACAAAGGAATCTTTTTAATCACACTTCTGTACTAATGAACTATGTAACTGCTGTTTAAATGTCAAACTGTTGTAAGTATTGCAAACATTTTGAATGAATATTGCCTATTTGTTGTGGTAACTGATCAACAAGTCCTTCAAATTAAACAACAACATTTTGAATGGCATAGAAGCGTTTTCTGACCCGATGTCCTCGGTCATATGTTTTTTGCCACCCAAATCATTACAAGCCTCTGCTGAAAAATAAATCAGTTTTATGACGTTAAGGTTTGGTCAGGTTTGGCCACAATTTGGTTAGGTTTAGGAAAAGATCACAGTTTGGTTCACTACTTTGTTACGGGACACGGTTACAACAATAAGTACTGTCTATGTGTGAGTCAGCTCCTTTGTCAAGATTAGAGGACGATCATGGTCAGGGTTTTAAAAAAAGAACAGTACTGGTTGGAAACACAGTCTCCTGTACCAAAGTCTGATGTTTAGTTGACCCATCCATCTACCCCGACCTCCGAGGAGTCACTCTATAACAATGTCATCTGACTTCCACCGGCTATTAGAGAACTTCGTCCCTGAATGTTCATGTGTCATTTTGGGGCACTTGCTGGAACGACTGATACTGTCGCTTTCCTAGGGGAGGACAGTCTCTAATTGATGATGGGACGAATCAGGCAAAGTCTATATATGGATCTTCTTTGTCACGGCTGAGTTAACCTGACAAAGACGTGATGTTGACACGGCGGAGCTGTGCTTAATAATCTCTTTTAGCACCATCAATTTGGACAGCCTCTCTATGGAAAGACAACAATTTGAAATTATACTTTGGTAAGTGTGATTTTCCTCTTGACATAAATATTTGCTGTAAACTGGTTGTCAAATACAACCAGTCAAAACAGGACTGAACCTCAAGGATTTCTCAGCCTGCATGACAAAGCATAAATGTAACAACAAGTGAACATGGTGGTGTTTACTGTACCTATAAGCTTCTGTGTGATATATAAATTAAAATAGAAGAGTGGCAGATTAGATGGAGCGATAAAGAGAAAGAGGAAGTAAAAGTGCAAACGGTGACCTTTTGGAGCCCTTGCATTTCTCCCGATGAAATTCATTACCACCCCCAACAGATTAATAAAGAGTAAGCTCGCCTTGTGGTGACAGACAGATGCTCTCCGTGCAGGTGGTGAATCTGAGACTAACATTAGTTCTGTCATTAGTCAGCTCTTAATGCTCGACTGTGCATATTCCTGTAACAGCACCTACTGGAATGTATATCATTAAAGACGAAGGCAGCTCCTGTATCAAAGACCTACAGTCATGCTTCCAGATGGGATTCTTTTGGGAAAGGCTGGAGTCTAGAAGTCATCCAGGATTTGCCCTCCAGTCTCCTGTGAGGCTCGGGAGCATCTTGCTGCCCCATTACCTGCCAGTCTCCAGGAACAGCTGCCTCCCTCTTGCTGTGAATTATGCAACAGTGGTGTTTACAATGAAGGCGCATCGCCTGTAGAAACACAAACAAGGACGTATAACCTGAGTAGGGTGAGGATGGAGGCTGGGCGAGAGTCTGCTCCTGCTGTCTTACAGTTAGCGAGATAGAAATTTACAACAGACAGCTCAGGGTGACCTGCTCATCGACTGACGCTCCACTCAGAAGGATGACAATGAGACCGGAGGTCAAGTCATGTTGAAGAAATCTAAGCAGTGCAGATAGCCTGCTGTGGCGGCTGTGAGGTTTAAGTACACACAAACACAAGACAGCAGAGGAACTGCAGGAGTCAGTTCTTTGCCTGTGCTGCTAATCCTGCCGCAGTGACAGAGCAATGCAAGTTTCTCTATTACATCACACATCTTCCCTCTAAATCCAATAAAAACACACTGCACTGATGTCCATTTGCCCACATTCATGAATCAGGAATGAATCAATCTATACAGATATACTGTGGTTGGTTACTAGATAATATTTTCTTTGCTCTGAGATTTTATGCTCTACATATTCATTTTGTTATACTCTATATACTTTATATGTGCAACGTATGACGAGATGGTCATGACATAATAAATGAATAGAGCTGATAGGACCAGAGCTCACGTAACTGTGTGTTAGCAATTATTCATGTCAGTTTGAGTGCTACTTAAACGCAAGCCTGATTTTGTGCAACGAGTGTGAACGCACATGAATGCGCTGATATAGATGGCATACTGAAGCACAGAAACAGAGGTAGACGTCACATGTGCTAATACCGTTATTCGGTTTAAGAGTGTGAAGACATGACCAAATTGTCATGCAAAGCTAGATTGTGAACTTAGTGTAGAAGGAGTTATACCTCAATCTTAGGGAGACTATGCAATTGAGAAAATACAGTTGTCTGTATGTATACTGTATAGTTTTGTATGGTACTAGCAAAGGTATATGTGGAGGTTAATACACTGACAGCATCAAGGCTGATAGACTGCATGCACCCAGGACTAAAACTCTAATAAGGAACAAATATAGTGGTGCACCTTGTGTCATGTGGTAAACTGTTCTATTTAGCTTCAAGGTTATAGTGATGGTGAGTGAGCATGAGAGTGTTTGTGTTTCGCAGTCCTGGGGAACGTGTTGCATCTATCTGTGAAAAGGGAGACAGGCTTCAAATTGCCTCACCGCTGAGGATGACACAGTGCACTATCACTCCTTCCAGCTACAGTCAAAATGTGTGTGTGTGTGTGTGTGGGAAGAGGGGAAGCGGGTGTGTAATGTCACAAGGTTGAATGTTGTTCTTGACTCTTTGTGACCCTGGCAGTGAAGGGGTTGTGTGGGTGAGCTCGAGAGTCTCTCCTGACCAAACGTGGTTGCGGAGTTACTAAAGTAGTAGATGTGACACGGAGGGCAGCAAAACATGTAGAAACCAATTACGAAAACACATTAAAACCAGATGTCGTCAAACCGTCAAACCTGAAACATGGATCAACGTTCCTACAAAGCTCGTACACAGTGAAAGTTATGTAAATAAGTAAATATGTTTTTGAGAAAGGCCGTCTGATTTGCATTTTAATCAACATAATGCAGAAATGAAGATTTTCTCATTAAGCTGATGGTCATTAAAGTGGCTATTATCAATATTTATAATGTATTTAAAAATTTACAATGGACAAAATGACTATGTGGATGTGAAAGGGGACACTTGAAGTGAGAAACCCACCATTAAATTATCTCCTGATTCAGCAGTTCCCCTCAGCTCTATAATACCTTTTAGCTCATTGTTTTGGTTTTTTGGCCCATGTGGAACTTAAATGCTTTGGTTGTTTTCAGCCAAAGCAGGCAGGCACCAAACAACAGACAGACACAGTTAGAAAACTAGCTGGTGAACATAGTGGAGCATTTAGAAATCAAGAGCCAGATGTTTCCCTCAGGAGTTGGTGGAGACCAAAACAAAACTAAAAGGAGAGCATAAATGCGGCTGCTCCTGGTCTGCTGGATGTGTAAACATATTCGCCATATCAATTTATATCAATCACACAACAATTTTCTGCTGGCCCCACGTGGCCAAAAATCTGTTGAGGGTTTAAGCAATCACACCCTCCTCTTTGCTAAAAAACACAAGTAGATGAGGAGATACTGAGAAACAAGTGAGGAACAAATCAGGAACAATATGAGAATTTGTTAAATAATAAGAAGTCAAAAACTCTAAATTGACAAGGGAAAACAGTATCCGACAAAGCATGATGAATGTGTTTTATGGTTGTGTTTACACGTCCAAACCTATTGGTAACTTTAGGCGAAGATCATTGTCTTGTTTAAGTAGTGCTGTAACTGAACATATGTTTAACTGAAACCACAGTCTTTCACAAACCATAACCAAAGTCTATTTGTTGCCTAAAACGTACCACAATGGTCTCTAGTGTCAAAGTGGTGCATGTTGTACCTCACCATCCAACTATGACTTGTTTATAGTGCAAAAACATGAGTTCCTCCATTAAAAAAACATTGTCACTGAACATAATCCAGGCGGCAGTAACGTTACACTAAAAACGTTTTTGGCCTAACAAATAATTACTAGGCTCTGATGTACTTTGTAGGAAGTTGTCACAAGTTACATGTACTGTTGATGGTTTTGCACACTGCAACTGAAAGTTATGATACCCCTGCAGTTTTCTAACTTTTCCGTTATCTCGAGCTACGGCAGTGACATTATGTTATTATGCAAGATCTTGACACTGTGCACAGGCAGGATTAAGTCAAAGCAAAGCCATGGTGTGATTTCCAGTCTCCGACTCAAGTTTAGTTTAATCTGCAGTTCACAAAGGGCTACAGTATTCCTCCCTGAAATCCTCCGCTCAAATGAACGAGTGTGTGTGTGTGCATGTGTCAGTGAAAGTGCACGTCAACCTGCCGCAGGTTGAATCATTACATTACCACTTAATGCAGACAGTAAATGCTTGTTGAAGTCATATAAAGTTTTCTCTCGGTTTCTGAGTTCGATGCTGCCTACGCACTCATGTGTACCCTCCACACGCAGCACTTTCATGTGTGTGTTTTTTTATATTAATAATTAATAGGAGTAGGACACTGACTGCCGGGTTACTGTCTGTTGCTGTAGAGACACATTAACATATTAAAGGTCGGTGTCCTCCTTGAGAAATAGCATGTTCTTTAAAATTAAAGGCCTAATAATGAGAGGAGGACATTTTTTAGCACATGAAGACCTAGATTTTTTGGACACCATGACAATCTCTTCCTGGTTAATGTGGGTTGAAATTGCTAATCACAAAGGCGTGAGGAACTCTCACAGTCCAGCTGTTATGTTTGGGATGCCATATGTCCAGTTCAGGGAAAACTGTTACCTCAACTTTAACATTCATCATCACTAAGATACAAAGACTCTGGTCTCTGTATCTTAAAAAATTTAAATTTGGGCTAAATAAAAGAGTAGTTTCAATTTTTCAAAACATGGATACATATTTTAAAGAGGAATTATGTCAATATTGGATTTCACATATGATTTGACAGCTCATAACTTACATCCAGTGACTGTGTTCAGTACAAATGCAGGAATCAGCCTGTCCTTTCTGTTATAGTTGCCATGCAGAGATATTGTAAGTACGTTATGATCATTAAGATTTTAATGAAACAAAAACCATGATGCTTTTTATGGTTAATAGTCATTCAATGTGTGCTGTAATCTCTCTATATAGTAGTTTTCATTGGTAAAGGTGGAGTCTGCCGTCCCACGCTGGACTCAGATCGCCCACCTAAGCATAAGGAGAGAACAGGAAAATGACTAATCCTGTGCAATTTTATCTCACTCATAACAGCCTCGCTCTTTACTGTTTGCTCTCTTTACACACCGAACAGTGGAGCGAACACTGCTTCCTACTTCACATTAAAAGCCTGGAGAAACACGGGGTTTCCTTTTATTGTGAAGAAGCAGCCAAAAATGCAATGTGTTTGTCATTGCGAGTCATTTTTCATCAGTGGATCATTTTACAATTTTTTGTCAGAGTGGTGAAAGCGAAAGGAGCAGCCACAGTGAGATGCTACATGAGGAGCTTTAGGCAACAGGCTGCAACACCTCAGCAAGGTGACCAACTTTACTGTGCCCTGCTGTTGTGTGGAAAACTACTTTGTGAATAGCATGAAATCAGATCGCAATAAAGTTTAACTGACTTCTCTATCTAAACAATACAGGCTCGTTTGGTTGCGCTGTCAACTTATTGTGTATTTTTAGGAGCTGCTCGAGGAATGTTTGCTGTAGCATTAAACCACACTTGCTGTTACCACTGTGAGGTGTAACCAAATCAACTAAGACTAAGGATAACAACTTTAAAAAACCCCACAACAAAACACTGTTAAAACAGATTAGTTCAGTATTGATTTTCTTTTCTGGCACTGCATTGATTAAACCTAAACTTCTAATCTTCACAGAAGGAAGACTACAGATTCTTTCTTAATTCATACTTTCTTATAACTAGTGAACAATGCCAAACAAAAGAGTCCATGCAGTTTGGCTTTTGTAATACTTTTGTACCTTTCAGATCCAGGCCTAATCATTGTGTGAAAAATGCAGCCACAGGCACATATACAAAGCTACCTCTGTCTCGGTCAGATTGTCACATGGGACTCTGGACTCTGTGCATGAAATAAAGTGGATCCATGTGTGTCAGAAGGTGAAAACAATCTTCTGGTGTGGTTAGTGAGAAGCGGAGATGGCAACAGGCGTGATAACACGAGATGCCATGTCCATATGGCGCTCGAAGGGTCGGGGCTGTGACACGGGCACACCCAGGGTCAGATCTCGGTTCGAGTGAATGTAATCGGTGGCAGAAGCCAGAAGGCAGACATCCCATGGTGTTAATCTTCAGAGGGCTGAGATCTGCTCTCTGACTCCTTCTCAAGCCCACTATCTGTGCGTGCTGACGCCTTTATAGTGAAACGACATGTCAACATTTCAGCTAAGAAAACCAATCACCAGGAAGTAAAATATATGAAATTAATGATGACATAATCAATTTAACTTGGCGGTAATGAGAGGGAATCTTGCTGCAGGCAGTTCGAGGCAGGAATTGATCTTTTTCCCAGCACAAAGTACATTTTTTCCTTCCATCTACTCTGCACGCTTGTGTTTGTTTACCACAATGTTCCCACATGCTTGGCCATCAACACATTAAAGTAAATATGAGAATGTTTCTCTGTCATCCTGCAGCTCTCTGGAATATGTATGTGAATTTATGCATTTGATTTCGTTGCCAGAGGGAAGCAGCTTTCCAAAAGGCAAAAATCTGTTTTGAACACCAGTTTTCTTATATTTACACGGAAGTAATTAAAGCCAACTTGTGATTCTAGGGCAGCGGATATTACAATGAAACCCTGTGAGCTCTGTCCCTGTCCAAAAAAGTATTTTTATATACACACAACCACCCACAGACACAATCACCAAGAACTGCCCCAGAAATTCAAGCGAAGGTTATAGAAATTCTCTTTGTAGTCACAAAACAAAATATCCCAGAGCTTCGAATATCACCCTGCATTATTTCTGCAGCATCCTCGGCGCTGTTCTGCATTGCTTCTCCTTTCACGCAACAAATGCCTTTAAGTCATGTTAAGCAGCTTCTCCATCAAGACTGTTTTATTTCTCCTCCATAACAATTTGTTTTTAGTTACGTTTGATTGTGAACTGCCAGCAGAACAAATAAACCAGATCTGCATCGTGTTTATTCAAATTCCCATTTCATTTAAACTCAATTTCAATGCTTAATACCCCGAGAAAACTATTATTCTTCGGACGGTGGGTGAAAAATATGGACCGCCATAAAAACACTGACATGAACAAACAGCTGTTGCTGGGCTCTTCTCCACATTGGACACATGAAACACAATTAATCACCAGGGGACACAGACTCATTAATTGCTGTGTGCTGATTAATTGTCCCTGGTGAGGATCGTTCAGCTTAACATGCAAATTTGTGTCAGAGGATCCATTCAGCGATGCATCCCAGGCAGGGACTTATTGTAAAATGACACATGCAGGGAGATAACAAGACGCTTGTCAAGGGCCTACTGTAAAACAGTTGTTTCTATTTTCAGCTCTTATACAAGAAGTGGAAAATGTGAGATGTTACAACTTTGACGAACACTGAGAGAAGGCTAGGGTACGAGGAGGAAAGAGTGTTCTTTGGTGTGACGTAGAAGACTGTTTATCTTTTGACTTGCTTTGTCCTTGGTTTTCTTGCTGCATTAAACAATCTGTTAAACAGCGGAGAGGAGCTGAGAGGAGAGTAGAGGAGGAAAAAAGAGAGGAGAGGAGAAGGGAGGAGAGGAAAAGAGAAGTTAGGAGAGGAGAGAACGAAAAGGGGTTGAGAGGAGATGGAAGGATGAAAGGAGAGGAGTAAGAGAAGAAGAGAGGTGAGGACAGGAGAAGAAAGGAGAGGAGAGGAGAAGAGAGGAGAGGGGCCAAAAGGAGAGGAGAGGAGAGCAAAGGACAGGAGGGGAGAAAGGACGAGATGTAGGAGAGGAGAGGAGATGAGGAGAGAGGAGGCGTGATGAAAGGAGAGACGAAAGACAGCAGAGGAGGTGAGACAAAACAAGAGGAGACAAAAGGAGCAGAGAGGAGATGTAGGAGAGGAAAGGAGGAGAGGAGAGGAGAGGAGAGTGACCTGATGACAGGAAAGGTCACTGACTCAGCAGCACAGAACAGCTTTAATCACCTCCAAAAACTTGACGAGCTCCTGCATGAGTTGGACTCAGAGCAGCGTCATAAAACCTCCCTGCGTTGAGGAAATATGGAGGGAGGCGAGCCACTCTCCTCGGAGATGAAACCGCGCCATTTTGCTCTCCATCTGAGTCCTCTTTATCCACACATATGAGAGGGCGACGATGAGACAACAGCTGATCAGATGGAGCACTACGACACTTCATGGTAAGGAGGAAGCGCACACATGGCTGAGTTCAGAGCGCCATTCTTCTCCTGCCTGAACTGAAGTTACACTGATGCCTTGTTGCTATGGTAAATATGGAGCAACAACAGCTTGAAATTATCTACTGTCTTTAAACTATTTCATCTCAGTCAAACAGGCGGTAAACAGAATTGTCTGCTTCCTTTCAGACTGCAAATCCACACTAACATGAACATGAGGTTTATACTTCAGCAGGCAATAAAAAAAACGTAAGATACTAACTAATCCATCCTGACTCATTTACAGCATCATTCAGTATAACGCAGTGTGACAAGTGACATGAACGGCTGGTGAATCCGCTATATTGTGATTACCTTGTTGTGTTTGTCAGCTGACCTTACACCCACCACATATGGCTGATATAGTAGGGAGATTGGCAGAGGAAAGCCAGCAAGTTAATACAACAGAAAGAGAATAGGAGACTAAAAAGGAGAGAAGAGAAGACAAGGGTTTTTAGAGGCTGTTGTCTATGTTCATTGAAATGCCAATTAGGCCAATACCTTGTGACATTTCTGCTCTTTCTCTTCTCATGATACAGCTAATGCACTCCAGCATGGGCAGTCGTACTTCAGAAAGCCTTATAATGCCGAGGCTCTAACACAGAACGTCATACACACACAAGATTTTAACACTCTCTCTACTGCCATTTCCAAAACAGAAGACAGAAAAAGTAAAAGTCCTGCATCCAAAGTCTTACTTAAGTAAAAGTATTATCAATGAAATGTACCTAAAGTATTAGAAGTATTTAAAATTCCACAGTCGGCTACGTAGTATATAGTGAGTATCGTACATATGCGCATACACGTGCTTATGTACAACCCTGATTCCAAAATAGTTGGGACGCTGTGTGAAACATAAGTAAAAACAGAATGCAATCATTTACGAACAAACAGCGACTACAGACAAGAGTTTTACAAAGCGTTCCTGAGCCCATGCAGTAATCTCCTTGATACAATCGTGTGTTCATAAAGTGGTGAACCTCTCTCCATCCTTGCTTGTGAACAACTGAGTCTTTCCAGGATGAACCTTTCATACCCAATCATGATACTATCACCTGTTACCAATGAACCTGTTTACCTGTGGAATGATCCAAACAGGTGTTTTTGGATCAGTCCACAACTTTCACAGTCTTTTGTTGCTCCTGTCCCAAACAGTTTGAAATGTGTTGCTGCCATCAAATTCAGAATAAGCAGTCAAGCTCAATGAAGTTAAACATTAAATATATTGTCTTTGTACTGTTTTCAACTGAGTGTATGTCAAGAAGGATTTGCAAATGATCACATTCTGTCATTTGTTTTACACAACATCTTTGTGAATTTCCCCACTGTGGGATGAATAAAGGTTTATCTTATCTTATCTCAGCTTTTTATCAAGGTTGTACTTGGAACGTTTATTTTTTTTATGTTTTGTTTAAATGCTCAGTGCCTACAATGCAATGTATCAATATATTGTCACAAAACTGATTTGGACTCAGTAAATAAATATATATTTTACAAAGTATTATGCAAATGAACTGTCCCCCTGATGGTTGTTGTTTTGCTGTTCACTATATTATTAGATAATTGTTACTGATGCATTAATGTGGAAATGCATTTTAATGTTGTACCTGGTCAAGTTGGAGATCATTTTATCTACATTGCAGTACTTAAAACTACTGTTGGGCAGTTTAATCTGTAACAATGTGCTGTATTTTACAAGTTGATCATGTGCTTTATATATAAAAACATGAAGTAACTTGAAATCCTTGTCAAATAAATGCAGCAGTGAAAAGTAACTAAATACATTTACTCACACTGTACTTAAGTACAATTTAAAAAGTACTTAGTATTTTCCATTTTATGCTACTTGTATACTACTTCTACAACTACTTTTACTCCACTACATTTTTTTGGCAGCTTTAGTTACTTGTTACTTCAGCAGGCAGATTCAGGTTTTTAATACAAAATATAAACCACTAATAAATGATGATCATTATCGTTATAGATTTAGATACCCAACTTTACATAAAGTAGCTAGAATTATCTCCATCTTTACCAGCTGCAACATTACTGATGCATAAATGCATCAATAATTATAATCCAATAAATGAAATGGGCCATTCTGCATAATGAGTACTTTTACTTATGTTAGTTCAAGTACTTTTAATTGCAACTGAGTATTTCTTAACTACGATTTTTCTACTTTGAGTAAAGTATACCATTGCCCTCTGAAATGTAGTGAAGCAGAAGTATAAAGTAGCATAAAATTAAAGCACTCAAATAAAGTGCCTCATAATTGTACTCGAGTAAATGCACTTTGTTGTATTCCTCCACTGGTTACTAGTGAAACTGGAGAGAGCTTCCAGAAAACACAACCCACCAACTGCGACCTTTCAGGACAAGGACAAACGTCCATGCAGATAATATGCATGACAGTAATCTAAATGTCAGCTTCATGTATTCAGCATCACTGTTTGCGCAGTACTGGTTCAGTCATTGCAGGACTCCACAGGGCCTCGGTGTGAAAAGACTTTTAAAGCCGTGTCTCCTTTGACGTCGTACTGATGCAAGTGATACTGTACAGCATCTTGTCTAATCACTCCCTGCAGTAGTCCTGACTAAGCCAGTTTTAAAAACACCCACCATCCTGGATCAGAGCCAGCTGGGTTTTTCTTCAAACTCTCTGGTACAGTATCATCATGGCTGTTGGCTCCCTGGCAGCAGATATGACATTGACACCTTACAGTCCACCACCAACAGAGCTGTGTCATACAGGATACCCACAGCTTTTCCAGACCTCTGTTTGTGCTGCTCACGACTGAGTTTGTATGCTTTCGCTCCTGCTGTTTAAACAATTCCTGCACACATTTAAAAGCCTGTGCAGGTTCAGAAAACAGAAAAAGGGGGTATTTACCGGGCAGCCTATATTGTGATGTGTAAACCTTTCAGGCTGCCCGAGCAGTCCTCTGCCGGCACCAGAGGCTCGTACGCTGCTACACTGACATCCCTCAGTGTGCCATCCACAGATTTGTGGTCCCATTGAGCTGAAGCATGAATTATTAATCAGCCTTCCACTAACAAAATGGGCTTTTAATTGTAGGGACTCCTGTTTGACAACAACTGAAACACAGGCCTCGATGCAAACTGGCTATCGATCAACCAACCCCCCAGGATGCAGCCTCATCCTCAGCCAGAGGAGAAGTGTGCAGGTTTACATCCACACAGGGATCCAGCAGACAGATCCTGATCCATCCAGAGGACAGCCCCCTCCCCAAGAAATATGTTTATCGCATAATACCAACATTTTAGATCACCAAAAAAAAAGTGGAATATATCCTAATTATTCCAGCAGTGAGTGTGATGAAACTTCAAAGGGAAGATAGAGGGGGTATGCTGCTGTGGTTTTGCTGTAGTCTGAGATTTTTACACTCATCAAAAGCTGGAGAAAAGCAACAACCAAGCACAAGTAAATGGTAATTTAATGCTGATTAATTCAAAATCTGCACCCAGTTAAAAGCTAACAGAGACTTGCCTAATTGTTCTTAAAAGACACGTCCCCCCTTTCTCAAAACTCTCAATTCTTAATGTTTTCTCCCCGAGCAGAAATCACGTCAACGTTGTCAAATACAGATTATAAACACACATATTATCACTTCCCAAAAACAGAAGATGGCTCACATTTCAATATATCCTATTTTATGTGCCATTGCCTCAGTGAACTGACTTTGGCTTTGGCAGCCTGGAGTAAAAATTCATGATAAAAAAATAAAAAATAAGCCAGGCTCCTGACATGACACTCACACATGAGCATCCTGCAGCTTCATCCTCACTCATGAGTCGACAGGTGAAGATGGACCCATTTCAAAGCAGGCAAAAATGGTCCATTTGAACTCCGGAGGGGGGGCTGAGGATGCAACCACGCAGCCTGAGGGGCTCCAGTCGAGCCTCGCGGTGTGTGTGTGTGTGTGTGTGTGTGTTTGGACTCAAACCCGCAACGCCCGATAACGCAAAAAAAAAAAAAAAAAAATCCCGCATGTCAACAAGCTTACCTTTTTTCATTTCAGGACAATCAGCTGCAGATGGATGTGGATCACACAAGGAAGAGTTATCCAGCTCCTACATGTCGGCCATAAAATCACTGTTGTTGATCTGTCGGGAAGGTAAACAAGACGCTCCTATAACATTGATATTATTGTTATTATGGATCCCTTGGTCCTTGCTCGTGTCTCCTTCCCGCAGCTCAGCAGCAGCTCACCGGGTAACGCTCGGATCCATCACGGCAGGAAAACCGCAGTTTGGAGGCTGCTGCCGGTGATGCTGCTGCCGGTGATGCTGCTGCTGCTGCTGCGGCGGCGGCGGCGGCGTTTGGTCCGTCGAGACGCGGGATGAGGGAGGTGGAGGTGGGGGTGGTGGTGGTGGTGATGGGGGGGTATCCGAGGGCCCACGACCAAAACACTCAGCCCCCGAAATGAACTCATCCGAGCCGAAATCACGGTGTCATGAGCAAACGGTGGTTGATGAATCACTATGAGAGGCAGCAATGTGCGTCTGTGGTTCTGGGTTGTTGGGGGTTTTTTTTGTTTTTTTTACTTATTATTCCTAAGAGTGATGCTGTTAGATGATTCAAGGGGAGAGAAGAGAGACTTTAAAGGGAGAATTCATTCAAAAATAAATGGATCGTGCAGCCTGCTAGTTTGGATTTTAGGACAGCAAAGTCAGTCAACTGCCTCCCCCCCAAAAATGTTATAATCAATTAACCTAATCAATAATTGATGATGTCATAGGTGACACTTTTTGAAGTTGGTCTGTTGACACATGTATTAGGGCTATCACTATCATATTTAGTCTTCCCCATTATATAAGGGGGGAAAAAGAAGTGGTAAACCATTCCATATTTTTTCCATATACTTGATAAATGAGTCAGTTGCCAATCAATGGATCAATTAATAAATTAGTTGTAGAACAGTTTTTGTTGAGATCTTCCATTCAGATGAGTTTTATGTGAATGGGAATCACAGAAAATCCCCACAGGACTGCAGCCATGCTGAGTTGACGCATGCATTAGGGCTTTAACTAAGGATTATATTTCACCATTGATTATTTTCTCAATTACTAATATAGTCTTCATAAAATAATGAAAAATGCCCATCACTACTTTCCAGAAATAATAAGCGTAGCCTTGAAGCCTACTATTTTGGATTCAGGACAGTAAAGCCAATTGACAACTGCTCCCCAATAAGATTATAATCAGTTAACCTAATCAATAAATGATTGACACTTTTTGAAGTTTGGTCTGTTGACACATGCATTAGGGCTATAACTATTTTTCATGATTGATTATTTTCCCAGTTAGTCTTCATGAGAAACACCCAGCACTATTTCTCAGAAACCAAAGTGTCATATTCAAATTGCTTGTTTTGTCCAAACTATGCTCAAAACTCCCAAAATATTCTGCTTACTATTAAGGCAAAATAAGAAAGTCCTCTCATTAGAGTGGCTGGAACCATGTTTTCACTTGAGAAATGACTCCACTTTTCTGTGGGTCAGTTAATTGATTAGTGGTTTCAGTTCAGCACTGTATGAGCGACTGAGTGTGTGAGCAGTTCGTTTTTTGAGATGCTCCACTCAGATGAGTTTTATGTGAATGTGAATCATAGAAAATCCCCACAGGACTGCAGCCACACTGAGTCAAACACTCAGGAAATTTGGTTCTGAAATCCAAAAATCTCTAATCTGGAAAATGTTTCAGTGCTGACACTTTACATTAGCATTAATAGACAGTAAATCTATATCAGCACATAAGCACTTATAGCACCTATAATGTAGTTATATAAGTGTTGACTAATGTATTTATCAATGATAATGTCTTCTCTTATGAAGCAGCTCCTGCTTCTGGTGAATACAGTAAATGAACGGTTGATAATACAGAACAAGCTGTAATCATACATCATGATATCACCAGCACAAACATATCCTTACAAAGTGTTATAAAACATTCATTCATTCACATGTACAAATGGCAGGTTCAAAACTCATGTAGAGATGTTGAGCCTCATTCTGGACCTCAGAAGTAGGAAAAGTGTACTTACTAGATTTTTTTTCTGGAGCTTTCAGCCACATCTTGTGGCCTTCATGAGCAGATGGAGTTTGCTCACTTGTCATAGAGTCTGTCTCCCTGTCCGTCGTCTCCAGTTTTTCCAGGACCTTCAGGGTTTTTCTCCACTCATCTACAACATGTCCTCAGACTTTCCCTCCTTTCCTCATCACTTGTATGGTCCATCCATAAACACACCTGTTCCCACTTCTCATTGCCCTGCAATTACCTGGACCGCCCCGCCCACCTCCTCACCTGCATGTCGTTCCCTCATCAGCCACTCACCATATATACCAGTTCACTTCCTTTGTTCTTTGTGAGTTGGTCTTTGTACTTTCTACAAGCAGCCCAGGTCTTTACTTGTGTTTTTACTGTGTTTCTGGACCTTGCCTCTCATTTTGACATTTTTGTGTGTGAATAAATCATTTGACTGAGGACATGATCATGATGGTTTATGGTCTCCGTATATTCCAGACAAAATCGCCGTGTTGCTGTTATGGGTACTCGCAGTTGCTTTATTATTTATGTCTGTGGAGCAACTGGAGGATTATAGTATATGGATGACATCACCTCTACAGTCTGTTTATGTGCTGTTAATCTTCATAATATCAAACACAATATGTGAAAGAACCATTTTAGGGTGGATTTTCCCTTTAATCTATGAAGCTATGGCTACTCATGAATGTTTGTCAAAGTGAATAATGGCCACAGATGTTTGGAGGCACACGTGCATTATAGCATAAACATTATAGGCACACACACACACACACATACACACACACATAAAGAGAGGTCTGCCACCAGCAAGTGCATGAATATGACTAATCTCCAGTTTGAAATCAAACTGACAATAAAAGACAATCTGTCCTCTCCAGAGTAATGCCCACTAGCACAAGCATTAAGGATGGCTGATTGGATAAGACCATGACTAATAACTCTGCATCTGATCCAAGGGTGGATATCCAAAGGGGGCACCGAGGCAGCCAGTGGTTGTGTTGTAAACTGAATACTTTTTTGTTCAGCTTGTCCTTTTCTGAGGGCTCAGCTAAGTTATCTGACAGTAATCTCCTCACATATTGTCTCTCAACAAGATAGACAATTAGTTCAGCCTCCCAGTTCAGCTATGGTGGACTGTAACTCTACCTGCTCGGCGAGCTTCCACTTGTCTTCATTTGGCTGACTGTTACATTAGCAGCCTTTTGGGTCCAGATTATTGAGGTGTTATTAAAAGACAGCCACTGTGTCTTTTAACACCTTGCGAAGCCTGACTGGATGTAGGGTCAGTGACTTGAAGGCAGTGGAGTGCTCAGGCTGTCTGAGGGGCTTGGGCGAAAAAAAATAAAAAAGGGCACCAACATGTAGAAAGTCATGAAGCATTTATGGTAAAAATGGTTAAGATTAAAATTATTTCATCATGTGACATAACCACTACACCTCCTAGAGGGCTTCATCATATTTTGTCCACTGGAGGACTGAAGGACACCTTGAGCAGGGGTGGGGAACCTTTTTCCATTAAGGTCTATTTCAATTTCAGTTCAATTTTCATAACATCATTTGAGGGTCATACTTAATTATTGATAACCACCCTGAGTATGACATCAGAGGAAAATGGCCACTGTGTAAATATGGTTTATTTTGTTACTTATAATAATACGAGATTACCAATATACTGTTGTTATTATTACGCTTTTATATTATTATATACATATTATCAGAATATTTTCTTTGACTTCTTTTATAAATAGTTTATTGTATTATATCTGTATAGTGTGTGTAGATTACATATACTGCACTGTACATATAACATAATTACTATCATTATACTTCTTAGTCATGCCTGTACCTACAGTAGTAGTTATATAGTTCCATATGTTTTATCAGTCTGTCTCTGTGCTGCTGTAACATGTGAAGGTCTTATCTTACCTCATCTTATCTCATCTTATCTTACTTCTCTGTGCTCAGCTTGAAAGTGAATAATCGATAATGTGGCAATACAGAGGTAACAAGTATCATATAATAAGGTGCAGGAGCTCAAGTAATGTTGCGTTTTTGTTATAGACATGGGGGAAACTAATAAAGTCTTGAACAATAGTTCAAAGCTTTGTTCTGTTTGTCTGATCATGGACTGTCCTCTGCACTGAATGTCATGCAGTCAGAATGAAGAATTTAGTTGTTTTAGACCAACATTAAACCCAAATGCTGCCACAAGAAATGCAATGAAGAGCCACAGTTTCTTTGCTGCATTAGAAAATATCAAAAAGCAAAGGAGTTAAATACTGTTTAACAGCTTTAATGTGGTACAGTATTTTCTTCTTCAATAAAGCTTTCCCTGAAATGCTTATGAGATAAGCAGACCATATCTAATTAGCTTAGCACCACAGCCTGTACGAGCCAAGATGGATCTAGTCAGGTAGATGCAAAACAAACCAGTTATTGTGATTTTTACAGTCCTCATTTTGCTTAATTTTTAAAGATAAATCTGTTTGGCCAACTATTGCCATGAAATGTCTTCTTTTTTTTTTTTTTGCGTTTTTATGTTCCAGATGGAACAAAAATAGGAATTTCTTTCACAATCCATCATTGTTAGTGTACTTTACTTTGTGTGGTTCGTTTAGTTTAAATGCAGAAATTTCAGATGAAAGCAAATCGTACAGTTTTATTCTCCTTTGAAATTAAATATGTAACAAAACGAGGTTTGTGACTGGTTCTTTTCAGCATTGTAGGCCATACAAAATCGTGACACATTGTTGGCAGAGAGAGTAAAAACAGTGGGTTAGTCTTTGCTTTGTCTCTAGAGTCCATGTGTGTACTCAGGCCAGTGAGTAGTGTATGATATATAGTGAGTGTTTTGGAGGAGGGAGAAATCTGTTCCACCATCAACTGCCAAGCTCTGTTGTGAGCTTGATCAGATCAGTCCGTTCTGTCATTGACAATCTGTTTGAAGTAGCAATTCCCATATTCAGCACTCATTCCAGGACTAACAAACTGTTTCTCAGATTACTCAGAACACATTACTGCCAGGTGTACGTGCCTCATTCATTCTCTATATTTATGATGCTGACAGCTGCTTAAGACAGTCATTTTGGGTCTGTGATTGTTTTTAGATTAAACTTGTGATATGTATTGTGCTCTATTGAGAATAAAGGTGAAGACAGAAGGCAGTGCATTAAAACAAGAAAAACAGTCTACAGTCATGTTAGCAGCACTGCAGGGCTGTACTTGGTCCTGTGAGCTAAATGGTAATTTGATGATGCCACCAGACGAAAGGGGGCATGAATGTCTCTGCCAAATTTTAGGGCAATCTATCCAATAATTGTTGAGACTTTTCACTAAAACACAAATATGTCAAGTTAATGATAGACACGAAATGGTTGGGGATCACCAAAGTAAGGAACCAAGAAATTTTTCATGGCAATCCATTCAATAGCTGCTGTGATATTTCAGTCTGGATCAAAGAGATGACCAACAGACTAATATTGCCATCCATAAAAGAATCCATGAACATGTGAGATCATAAAGGAATAAACTATAATACAACTGATTAATCTGTAACAGCATGTTTTAATTTTTTTTAAAGTATACCTCCATTTTTAAAGCAGTACCACAAATACTTCACTATCTATCTATCTTGTGAATTTCCCCACTGAGGGAGAAATAAAGGAATATCTTATCTATCTACACTCGCTATAATATATATCATTGAACTCCGTACCCTGTTCCAATAGCATGTGTTTCCCTAAACACACAGTCCAGAAAACGTGCCCACTGGCATGCATAACTGGGTTCTTCCTGTGGAGGACTGGCATTAAAATGCAGACTGCTCCTCATGCTCGTGCCCCCAAGATATCACGCCAATTATTTGTCTCTGTGGGAGCAACCTATTTGGGGAAGATCTTCTTAAAATAAGAGTAGGGAGTCACAGCCGCTCTACATCCTTTCTGGTTCCTGACTGGACAGTTTACGCGGGCACGTGTCACCTCTCGCTGCGACCCTGCAGGGCCATCTAAGTACGGCTGTGGAAAGGTAGTGACGTTGCAGTCACCATACAAGCGCAGGCTTTTGGTTCTGTTCACACCCCTGCAGAGAGAATTCAGTCCCACTGTGCATCTCTGCATCTCCATTTTAGTGAGTTAACAGATCTGTACAACTTGCCCACGGCTCTGTCAAACATGAATCCCAACCTTTCTTCTGCCATGAACACACACACACATACACTCTTTCTGTTTTTCTGTTTTGGCTGTCACAAATCATAAATAGGAAGACAACTATTGTATCAGTGAAATGATACCAAATTTTAAAAGACACTATACTGGAGGTGCACGCTCTGGTTTAGCCTTGGTGCTTTTGTTTTCCATCTCTTTTCAAGACCTTTGATTTTTAAAGCAACATTCACTTGCTAATTAGGTTACTAATTGGATACCCCTCTCTCTGGCTTTGAGTGTGTCATCAGGTTCCACACTGTAATCCAGATCATTTACTGCGCAGACAATTTACAGCGGAAGAGAATAAATTGGATTTAGTCTCCCTTTTTATCATTGTAAACAATAGTGTTTTCCACCGTATCAAATTGCACTGTCATCACATGTGCAGCAAATATGTGCCATCAGTGTCAGTAAAGGCACCACCATCGAAAACCCTCCACTATTCAGCCAAAGCAGAAAAGTCATTCCAGATGTGAAACCACAAATCACGGCAAGATAGTGTAACACTGAGAGCACTAAACGGGCTGGAAAAAAGACGGTCTGCAATGCACAGAGGCAGTGGGATGTCAGGGGCAGCTGACAAGAGGATGTTAGGTGGGCGAGTGGCATTTCATCATACAATTCATGTACAGTAATCAATGACCACTCACCGGTGGAGGGAAGAGGGACAGCAGAGAGACTGAGAGTGCCAGTGGGCATGTCAGATAAAAGCACTGAAGGAGAAAAACAGAGAACAGAGGGAGGCTGCATTGAATTTGGCGGGTTTACAACAGAGAAAAGTGGGGACATGTAACACAGCACCAACTGTGGGAAAGATGCGGGGATTAAAGTGGGCAGATTATATAAGCAATTGCTTGATGGGGGGGAGACACACATAAAAGGCCAGGGAGAGTATGCTGATTGGAAAAAAGCTGAAGAGCTCGCACCTCCTCTCTTCTGTATAATCCATGTCTTCAGATCAAAGAAACAAGCATTTTTACCCTAATTAAACATCTTTTGTTATGGCGGGGAAAAAAACGCTTGTTCTTTGTCTTTCGGCTTTATGTGTTTTTAATTCATCTACCCTTCAGTGTTCTTTTAGGAGGTACTAAAACCAACACTGTTCATGCACTATGCAGGGTGTGTACTTACAGTAAACGTCTTACCTGTTACTAGAGCATCTCTGTCTGGGGCATATCTGGTCAGCTATGCTTCTATTCTAAAAACACCACCAGCCTTGTAAGCCTGGCACCATTCAGGCAGCACTGCAGATGGCTTTGTAAAACCAGCTCCAATATCTACTGCCTGGATTCATGTTTGAGGAGAAAAAAAAAATTAAACAGGAAGTGCTGAGACAAACTGCTTTCAGAATAGCTGAGCTCAATTCCTTCCAGCGTGGAGCCAATCTATGGAACGCAGAGTGAGTTTGAATTCGTGAAACCGTGATTCATGAGTCACGCATGTAAACAGCAGTGTGTAAACTACGCTGTGCAGGACATCAGGTCTGATAGAGAATTGGATTTATAGAGGATTAACGATTCAGGGGAGTAAAAGATTGATTACAGACAATAGCAAGCCATTCTGACCATTGACTAATTGTATTGTGGGTGCTCTGATGTGCACCAGATTAATGAACATGTGCTGGATGAGTTCAGGCAGAATACTGTGTCAACCAGACCATGAACACATGGTTATAGGGCTACACTGCTCCATTTTTATCCATCTCTTCTGCTCTCCTGGCTTTTTTGGTAAAATACTACCACCATGATTCTGAGGGGTTTTTTTTTTTACTGTACAATCCAGATTCAAAATAAACACTAGCAGACAATTAAGATCTTCACTTATCCCATCAATCATGTGACAAAACAACCAAACAAAAGCCTTACACAAAATAAGGCAATCCATCATGAAGCCCAAAGTCATCAATCATATTCTTTGTATAATAAAAAAAACAACAACAAATAAAAAAGCTGAAGTTCGTTATTTTCAGGTCAAGAGGTGAATTCCTGAAGTCTACCTTTTGGCCGCGTTGATACTGTATCAGCAGTTTTCAAACATCATCAGGAGTAAGAGCCTGGAGGTACGAAAATCAGACCAATATTTAGTTTATATTTAAAATACTCTGGTGGATATGTCCCTGGATTTTTAGTAAAATCAATTTAACATTTACAGCAAAGGCCAGTTTTATGCCCATGTTGAGCAGCTTTTGCTCAATCCACTTACTGACCGACTGTACAGTAAGATAATTAATAGATGGTTACGGCTTACAGGTTACTGCTCTGTAACTACAAAAACCCACTTATATTTAGAGTGCTGACTCATTCATAAAATATCCCTTGGACTTTTCACCATCACTATTACATTTTTTTTTTTTTTTACTTTTGACTAAATGTCTTTTTGATAGGGCTGATTTTAGCACAACTTGTTCAATAGGTCAGGACACCTCAGTTAACACATCCAACTGTGAAGGATTTTCATTTGAGCGACACTAGAAAGGATGAAGGATTCAAAAGAGGACTGAAAACAGCTTGATTCAGACTCCTGACACAGACTCACAGAGTTATTGTGCCATCTGTTGGATTCAAAGATAAATGCAGCAGTGTGTTATCAGGCAGAGGACAGAGATTCATAGGACACAGGATTGTTGATTGTTGATTACATTTTTTTTAAAAATTGCCACCAGTGATCCAAAATAGACTTGTTTTCTCACCACTCTATTGTTTAATGCCTTAATATTGATTATAACTACAGCAGTATTTTAATGACAAAATGTGAATAATGACATGAAACATGACTTTCTGAGATTCTATATAATTATAACTATATATGTATCTTCACAGTTCATTCAATCACTTAACCATGATGCACAATATTAGCATAGATAAACTACATTTTCGGATAAATTATGCTTTAATCTGAAATATGGAAACTAGAACAATTCAGCTTGAGCAAAAGATTCAAGATATTTGCATAGAACAACTGTAACACAATCACAGGCACCTGCATCAAATGATCCACAGGAATGTAAATCTTCTTTTTATGTCCTTCCTTTATTGTTGTTTTCGACTAATTGCTCCCAGGGTGCAATTCAAGCACAATCATTACTGCAGCTACAGATGCTTCAGTCAGAGTTATGTTTCTGAGATGTTGACTTGAACACAAAGTCACTGTGAGTATGATAACACTTAAATAGAGTGTTAGTGTTGGTTATCAGTCGTTTTGGCAGTATAACATAGGCTATGTGAAGGGTCAAAAAAAGGTTTGACCTTATCAAACTATTCACTAAAGACTTAAGAGTGGTGGGAAACGTTTTCAGATTCTTTGCTTAAGTATAATAGAAATACTTCAATGTTAAATATACTCGATTACAAGTAAATGTCCTGCATTTAAAACTAGTATGAGCAGGAAAATGTATTCAGTATTAAAAGTAAAAGTACTGTACCTCTGTATTATGTTTAAGTCCTCCACAGTGGTGTAAGAAGTATTCAGATCCTTTACTTTAGTAAAACTACTAATCCCACACTGTGAAAAAACTAAAGCACAAACACAAGTCCTACGTTGAAAACCTTACTGAAGTAAAAGTATGTCAATATCATCAGCATAGGTGTACTTAAAGTATCAACAATAAAAGTACTCTTTCTGCATTAAAAAAGCACTTCCTTTCAGTGTTTTACGATTATTGTATCTGATGTTTTTGGACTAATATTACTGGTGCATTTTACTGTTGTAGATGTTTATGGTTGAGCTCAATTTTATTACTTTATGTACTGTTGGAGATACATGGTTTTCAGTGGACAGGAAGGGTATAAAAATTGTAATCTGAGAAGTAACTAGTAACTAAAGCTGCCAGACAAATGTAGTGGAGTAAAAAGTGAAATATTTCCCTCTGACATGTAGTGGAGTAGAAGTATAAAGTTGCTTAAAAATACAAAAATACTCAATTAAAGTCCAAGTACCTCGACTGTATACTTAAGTACCTGGGTACATGTACTTACATTACAATAACAACAACAATAATAATAATAATAATAATAATAATAATAATGAGTTTTATCTTCTTAAGTTCTTCATATCTTTAATTACTTAGTGTTTGTGTTCAACAATAAAACAATGACAGCAGGATTTAAAGGAAGCTACGTTTATATTTTCATGTGATTTTCAGCTGAATCTTGCAGGAAATATTCACTTCTATCCAACATCATAGTATCACTAATAAAGAATAAAAGTAAACACAGAGTGAACACCTGAGTGTTTGAGCCTGAGCCGGGGCAGCGCTCCGGAGTGGGCGGGGTTGACCCCGGTGAGAGGGGCGGGGCAGCGGAAGGGTCAAAGTTGAACTCATTTGGTCTTTTGTGCCAAGAAGAAGAAGAAGAGTTGGAGTCCGATCGAACAGCGGTGTCTCTTCCCTCTTCCCCGGATCCTTTTAAAACTCCCTCCCGAACCTCTCCCCTTCCACCCTCGCCACCCTCCCACCCCCTGAACTCACCTCCAGGGACGGCCCGGGTAAGACCCCCGCAAATGTACCTTTGTTTTCCGCCTCTTTGCTTCTCTTTCACAGTGAAGGACGGAGATAAGGCCGCGGGATGCGACTATTTCCTGGATTGGACGATGCTAACGCTAGCGACCTGGGTGGAAAATTACCGAGCTGCATTTAACTTGCTGACAGAGTTAGTTGTTTACAAAGTGTTTTGATACAGATTTGGTATTTTGAAATAACATAAATTAAATTATTCCGGTTAGCTTGAATGCAGGAAGTTCCGGTAGCGATGCTAATGCTAACTTAGCCATCAAATCTGGTTTGCGTGACTAACTGTGATGCTCCCTCTTAAAAACAATTCGCGATGTAAAGCTTCTCCAGTGGTCCTGATCTTGTTCCTATCGATTCACATTTGACATAAAGTTGCTATAATATAAAGGGTGTTTTGGCTGCTTGCATTTAGGCCTTTAAAATATATGTCGCCACAGCTGTTCATGCCGGGAAATAGTCGCTGCCTCAGGGAGACAGTGGGTCATTGTGTTAACGTGAATGAGTGGACTCGGGCCAGTCTAATGTGAATTACTGCACTGAAACGTCTCATTCTTTGTCATTATTAAACTACAGTGCAAGTGTGCATTATGTTAACAACCTGCATTACTTCATTGAGCTGCACCTACAGCAGCTTTATAGTAAACAAGGGTTTCTGCTGATGTCTTCATAGTTTCCAGTATCTACACTTGTCCCTGATGGTCACGTTTTCCACTCTGTTGCAGACATTCAGTCAGTGACCAAAGACCCACTTTGTTGGCCAGTTTAGTTTGTGGATTCAGCTACAGCAATGGACTCAAGTCTGGTCGAAGGAGGACTTAATGTCACCTTAACCATCAGGCTACTCATGCATGGGAAGGTGAGTGTGGCTGCATGTAGTGTTTGATGAGAAGTTTAAAATTTGAGCCTCACTTTAAAGTCGCTCCTTAGTCTCAGCTGCAAAATGAAGACAAACCACTTCAGTGTTTCTTTTGCAAGTGACCATGAAGGATGCGATTATTGCTTTAACTTGCATTTTTGTTCTCTTCTGTAGGAGGTTGGAAGCATCATTGGCAAGGTTAGTTGTTTATGCTGTCAGAATGATGATCTACACCTTGCCCCTATGGTGTGTTTTGTAAATATTGTGTGTTTGTGCTTTTCATGCAGAAAGGAGAGTCGGTTAAGAAGATGAGAGAGGAGGTAAGAATTTTTTTTTTTTAAACAATATGTGGGTAAACAAGAAGACACATGTTCAGAATTTTAGCGACACTGATTCATGGATCATATGATAGCGCTGCAACTGATTTGATATTTCCTGTTTTGTTCCCCGGTCTGTGCAGAGTGGCGCTCGCATTAACATCTCAGAGGGGAACTGTCCGGAGAGGATCATAACCCTTGCAGGACCCACCACCTCCATTTTTAAAGCCTTCTCCATGATCATTGAAAAACTGGAGGAGGTTAGATTTGTTTGCCACATCTTAAATCAGACATGATATAGCAATGTGACTGATTGAAAATATCCTCTAAGTCCCTCTTGCTGTGTCATATTCCCTCCAGGACATCAGCACCTCAATGACTAACAGTACGGCCACCAGCAAACCGCCGGTCACCATGCGCCTTGTTGTGCCTGCCAGCCAGTGTGGCTCACTCATAGGCAAAGGTGGCTGCAAGATCAAGGAAATCAGAGAGGTTTGTCGCACCATGTGTCTTTCTTTTTCTAACATTTGAGCACGTGTCTTATCCCTGATGTGTCCTAACTCTTGTTGTTTGTTGGTGTGTCTTCGCAGTCAGCAGGAGCTCAGGTACAAGTAGCAGGGGACATGTTGCCCAACTCAACAGAGCGTGCCATCACCGTTGCAGGGACCCCACAGTCCATTATTGAGTGTGTCAAGCAGATCTGCGTTGTCATGCTTGAGGTAAAGACTCTTTATTATAATACTGCTTTTAGTCTTTTGGGAATTTGTGATGGCTTTTATTAAAACTCTTGATGGCTTATTTTTTTTCTGTGTTACTGTTGATGCTGCATCAATAGCCAACGAACAATATCTCTCTTTTTGTAGTCTCCACCAAAGGGAGTGACCATCCCGTACAGACCCAAACCCTCAGGCTCTCCTGTCATCTTTGCAGGTGGTCAGGTAAACAACAATATTTGTTTGCTTGTTCCTCTAGATATGTCACCGGTACTATTTCGCCTGGCAGTGTTTACTGTTTTTATGGGGGGAAGTATTCCCACCTTATACTGAAGAAGCAATTCTAGTTTAAATAATTTAATCATACACAGGCTATCATACTAGTTGTGGGTGTGTGCCATCTAGCATGCCTGGCTTTTGTTCTGGTGGCACACCAAGGACAGAGGACTGATGGATATTGGAGTACACTGTGTTTGACACTGCCACACCCTCCTAAGTGCTGTTCTCTCCTTGCAGGCATACGCTGTCCAAGGGCAGCACGCCATTCCACAGCCTGATGTAAGTGAAGGGCCCTCTGTAAGTGATCCAATATATTTGTAACTTCGGTCCTGGGGAGCCATGCCACCTTCTTATTTCATCTCTCTGACTCTTATTTTTTCAACCCCCACTGCCTGATGCACATCCATTTAATAATACCAAAGATTATACTTATTTAAAGTTTTAACAATTCAATTTTTTTACGCTTTCGACTAAATCACAAGTTCCATATTCCATTTCATATTTTCCTCTCATTGTCACAATAACCACTTACAAAAGGGAAATATTTACAAAATTCCAGCTTTGAAATACTTTCTAGATTTTTCCTCACTCGTAATTTCTCTTTTTGCTCTCCACATCCTTTCCTTCGTTGTTTCACCAGCTCACCAAACTTCACCAGCTGGCCATGCAGCAGAGCCCCTTCCCCATTGCACATAGCAACCAGGGCTTCCAGGGTAAGTGGACAGATTGAAAGTAGGAATGTGATTGCTGTAGTTCTGTAATATTCTGCCTGGTCAACATGTTCATGTTTTTTTCTTCTTCTTCTTCAGCTGGGATGGATGCCTCTGCACAAACTGGCTCTCATGAGCTGACCATTCCAAATGATGTAAGTCACATCTCATTTTTGCTTATTTGCTATGTTTGTGAGAAAGACGGTGACATTTGTTAATTAGATCATTTTCTTGCTGTTTGTATCGTTCCTGGTGCTGATGGTGTTCTCATGTTTTTCTTTTTCTTCTTCAGCTCATTGGCTGCATCATTGGCCGTCAGGGTGCAAAGATCAATGAGATTCGTCAGATGTCAGGGGCTCAGATCAAGATTGCCAATCCTGTGGAGGGCTCAACTGACAGACAGGTCACCATCACTGGCTCCCATGCCAGTATCAGCCTGGCTGAGTACCTGATCAATGCCCGGTAAGTGGCTTTGTGCTAGTGCAACACATCCATCACAGAGCAGTAAGTTGATGGGAACACAGCAACACAGCAGTTTTAGGTCTGACTGTTTACTTTGTATCTAAAATGATAAAACTCTAATGAGCAGTTTGTCAGCATCAGTGTGATGGTAGGAAGCATTAGGGGTTTGACATTAACAGGACAATAATATGGTAATGAGCTTCTTTAACTGATTTTTCTGTAGTTTCTTATCATATATTAATTTGGCCACCAAGTAGTCATTTTGCAGCCTAGGCAGAACAGAGTGTGCTGCTCTCTGAGTGTGTAGCTGTAGCCCTTCTGTTTATTTTGTAATCATCCTCATCAAGGGAAAGCATGCAGCCCGCTGGTGCTTCTACAGCAGTCCAAAGCACAAGTCATAACCATTACACCAACACTGAAAAATACTAAGTAGAGGGATAACAAAAAATAACACTTTCCTGTGAACACAGATGTTACTTTTTGTTAGTGTTTGGTATTTTTTGTTATGTCTGTTCAGATTCAGAACATGGTGGTTTATGTTGCTAATTGTCATTTTTGTGCTGGGTTAGTTTTAACCATTAGTGAGGTGGCTGTTACATTTCCTGATCCTAGCTGTACTGTGTGTCTACTGTGTTAATTGAGTTCTTGTCCCCTGTGTATATTAATAAAGGGGTGACATCTCTGAGAGCTGCTGAATGCTTTCAGGTGGCAACATGTTGCTTGATATAGTCAATGCAATAATATTACAGAAATCCTATTAGTACTGCATTATACTACAACTTATTATTTTTAAATCTATTATCCAATGTATTGGTTTTATCATTGATCATTTTTTCCATCTTTTGTTTCTCACGTGCATTAGTTTAAAAGTCCTACTCAGCTTGTGAAACCTTGTGAATGGCGCTAACTGGTATGAAAAGTGCTTGACTGGCTGATTAGAGTGGGTTTAATGTGTTTATTAAAAATCTTACATTGGCCACGTCAGGAAGTCTCCCTCAGAGAGGAGGAAAAATTACAGGAGGAAGTAAATAATGAAATATTTGTCATGCTCCTTATTTATCTGACTTCATCTTTTTGGGCACCATTTTTGTTATTGCCATATTGCAGAAGGAAGCTTTCAGTAGTCTAGGATATTTTGCAGGAAAATCATGTGCCCCAGAACTCATTGGAGGAACTTGGGCTTTGTTTAGACTGCAGGCAAATCTGGCTTTGTTTCTCCAATCAGATCTTTAAAACAGACTCTTCACACAGATCAGATTTGTGATGTCCAAATATCACCAGCTTATCTGCATGGATTTGCACTTTGTCACTCTGGACTTGATGCTTTGAAATCTGATTTGGGTAGCCAGAACACCCAAAATGAGACACATCTCTGACAAACCTGATCCAACTGTGACTTGGAACTGGACTTTCAAAAATGGCATTTCCTATGGTTTTTTTTTTTTTTTGGTGTCCAGACTTTCTAAAAATCAATCTGGGTACTACCTGGATATGCCAAAAAAAAACACTGATTTGGGCTTATAGTCTGAACAAGGCCTAAATAACAATGGCTCTTGAACAGCTGATGAAATTGATATACATGAGTGTTGTGTGTTGCATTACTTCATTCATCGAGCAATGTGTCACTGTCTACATGTTAGTTTTTCATATGAAACCGATTATTTTCAAATATTGAAGTTTTCCTCTTTTTTTTGTCCTTCTCCTCAGGCTGTCTTCTGAAGCTACTGGACTCGCAGCCAACTGACATGGAGGATCTTCATCAGCACCTAATGTAACCCCTCCCCCTACTTTTTACCAAGAGGTCCCTTATTGAACTTAATGCAAAAACCAAGTACTATAAACTCACTGTTTTCTCCTCTGCTTTGGTTATAAGCCTACTCAGTTGTAATTACACCATCATCATGATATTGGTATTTTATTTATTTATTATGTTTTTAAATTCCCTTTGCATATAGTTTTTAAAGACTTCCTTCTGTTGTATTTTTTTCTCTTATTTTACTGTATATCTGTATGATCTTCTTGATATAGGTAAAAAGTTTTAGAAAAATCTGAAAAGGCATAAATGTTTTTCTTATGTCAGATTTTTCTTAGAAAATGTAAAAATGAAGAAAAAAACACAATAACATTATAGATGGACTGTTCTTTCCCTTCCATTTTAAATATCTATTTATTTTTATTTAATACACAGCTCCTTGTAAGAGTAGAATTCATTGATATTTGCCATCTTCTTTTTGAAGCTGTACTTCCTGAATGAGGCATTGTGGGTTTAACGGGTTTCAGCGGGTGTAAATGATCTCCAGTTGAAAATGTATGCAGGAAAAACCTTTTAGTCAGAAGATAATTTATCCCTTGTTGAGTGCGGGTTCAAAGGAGAATTTTTAAGCTACATCATGTCTCACCTCTAATTTGCTGAGTAATTGTTTTGTGTCATTCCTGTGTTTCCATCCGTTTTATTTCTCGATCAGGACTTTTGAGCATTGTTGTGTATTGGATTCTGATAAGGGTGGGTGGGCCTTGGTCACCAGGAATGGGCCTGAATGAGAGGAAAATATTTTCTTTTCTCTGAAATTACTAAGACCATAGTAATGACGATGATGATGATGATAATAACATTGAAATGTTTGTTTTACATAGAGAAAATATTTTTTTTAACTGCAGGGCTGGGGAATGCTGCAAGGGGCAAAACTACAAGACATATTGGTCTTTATAAGTATATTATGCTGAGGTATTAAATTATGATTAACTAGAAGGAGAATTATAGAATTAACACTAGTTTCCTGCTATCCTTTTTTGCCTGGGTCAGATTTTATTTTTTATTATTCTTTGCAGGATGAAGAAACTCACGTTTTTGTGCACGTTTTCAAACTATTGTAGATCTGGGTGCAATTAAATTGTTGAAGAAATGAAATGCAGAAATAAAAAAGATGTGAAATGCTTAAACAGAAGTTGTCTTTCTTATACTGTCATGTTTTTAATGTAAGCAGCTGAAGTTAATTACCCTGTTATCAAGTTAGATTTATTATTCAAAGATAATTGATTTCTTGTTCAGCTGCCTTACGTGATGCGGCAACAGCTCAAACTTTAGTTTTGAAATGATCATTTTAAACAAACATCACACTTTTTTTTTTTAACCAATACATTATTTATTGTTGCTCATAATATTTTGCTTTTGATATAATTCCTATGTTACAGGTACAATGTGCAATGCTGTATAAAAACAAAACATTTCTATTCAAACCCAAAGGATACTTACTGTTCTACTAGTAACCACCACAGAGAAGTGCTCTATTCCTTATCAGGCTACTTCTGCAGTTATCTTAAAGGGTAAAAGGAACAGTTGAGGTTTTTATGAAGCCTATCAACATGGTGAAATATAGAGGTGTGTTTGGTTCATTACTTTAAGGGGAACTCCACTGACTTCACACATTAACATTGATTTTACAGGCTGTGGGGAGCAATATTACTTATTATTTAGTCTTGCAGTTTTATAAAACTAAACTGCCTCGAGTGATGTAATTTGAGTCATTGTCGGTTGGGGCTGAAGACTATAAGTTTGAAAATGAAATAATATCTTGGAGTTAGAAAGACTTTAGCCTACCAGACCTCTGTAGCAAATGTACATACTTAAAAAGTTCATTTCAGAAACTGGTAGAGCAGTGTACATACAGTACAATGGCAGAAGTGCATTTTGGATTAACCCAAACGTCTCCCATCCTATCGCACATTCGATAAGCTTAATAAAAAACCTCAAACACGTCTTATGTGTATTTGAAACTCAGTAGTAGGGTTAAAAAAAATAATATATTACCTACTGAGAATCCTAATTATGCATCATGATCGATGTCTTGGTGAGATTTTCATTCCGTTTAGACTTTTTTTTTTTTTTTCTTGAGTGCTGACATTTATTAACAAAAAACAAACAAAATAACTGAAGTAATACTTTCAGGATTAAAAAAGTGTAAACTTTCACAAAATATAAAACTGACACATTCAAACCATAAATTATAAACATGTAGTCATGCATTTGTTCACAGGGCTGCATACCGTTTAGTCTTACCTTTTTATCTTACAAATAAAATAAAGTTAGATATTTCTCATGTGGTATGTAATGGATATTTACATTATTATTCATTAGTATTTGATGCATTAGTGTGTGGAGTATCATGAGGATGCTCCCAGAGTGAGGATTAGAGTGTTTAAAGGACAACGAGTGTGGTATCTTGTGCGTGCGTCTGTGGAAGGGTTTTTGCTGAACTGGAGCAGTGGCTAAGATTACCTTGGTCACTATTTTGGCTAAAAAAAAAACCCTACTGGACTTAAATGACATTTATGTCACAAGCTGCCAAAATATCTGATGTCAGGTTATGACAAATGTCCTATGACATCTGATGTAGGTTTGCCAGCCAACAAACTTATAAGACACCATAAGTCATCTTGTCATAGTCTGAGTGGTGTAGTAGGTGCGATCCCTCATGACAACAGTAATGTACTGCACTGACAGATTGGTGTACGCCTGTGATGGTTGTTCACTGTAGGGTAGCTGGAGGTCTTTGTTAGTGTCCAGTGATCTATGGAGGTCCTGTATGAGGCGCCTGTGGAGACCCCTGATAGGGTTGAGACGGCGACACCCATGCTCCAGCACTGGGAGGACGGCTGGGTTCTCCACTACCTGACTGATCCAGCTCAGCACTGTCGCAGTCAGAGTCATCGCACAGGGCCCGACTCTAAAGAGAGAGACAGAGGAAAACAATGTCATACATGACCCAAAGCAGATTACACATTCAATTTTGGCAGTGGTGGAACAAATGTTCAGATCCCATATTCAGAAGTTTTAATAAAACAATGTTAAAATACACCATTACAAGTAATGGTCCTGCATTCTAAAGCCGACCGAGTATTATGAGCAAAATGTATTAAAGTATTAAAAGTAGGAATTCTGCAGTAGAGCCTTCTCTGTGACTGATAAATTATTATATTTGACATATTGATTTGTAATACTGATCTAAGAATGCGTAAACAACATATTACTCTTCTGGCTGGTCTAAGTGTAACTATGCTCAGGTAGTTGTGCCAAGCGGTTTCCAACCAAGGGGTCGGGCCCCTTGTAAAGGTCACAACATAAATCTAAGGGGTTATGAGATAATTAATGTTTTGAGAAGAAGAAAAGACACTGCCACATGAATCTGCTTTGATTTCTTTTAGATGTTTCTCTAATCTTTGTGAAATAATGAATGATCTTAATTTGTTATTTCAATGAAACCATCTGAGATTTCACAGACATCTAAAATATGTTCTGAGAAGTCACTACTAACTATATTTGTCAGACAAATGAAATGGAGTAAAAAGTAAAATATTTCTCTCTGGAATGTAGTGCATAAAGTAAGATAAAACAGATACACTCAAATAAAGTATAATATTCAACTGGAGTACAATTCTTGAGTAAAGGTACTTAGTTACTTTCCATCTCTGTTTTTTGAAGTGCTGTTACATGAGTCTAAGAGGCTGACACATACTGACACATGCAATCCTCTGTGGAGTTGCTTTACCTCATTCGGATTCTGCCCAGCATCCAGCTGAGCTTTGGCCTGGCCCAGGGCCCCGTCTCTCTCCGACAGGCCATCAGAAGCCTGTGCAGGATCAGTGTTGTCTGCCGGGATCTCCGACCCCTGAGAGAGGAGGTCGTCGCTGCGGTCGTCCAACCTGTCGTCCGTGTTGGTGCTGACCACGTCGGGGGTGCCGCTGTGAGAGTGGTCGGTGGTGTGGCCCTCCTCACCATCTGACACCGACAGATTCTCTGAGCTGAAGGTAGACACCGACTGGCATTTGGTGATGCTGGTCGGACGTCTGGAGGGATTTAAAATGACAACAACAACAAACCGGCTTTTAAAATCAAAGACTTGATGAAAGAATGACGCAAATTAAACATCATTTCATGCTTTCTGAATAGATCAGCAGCTTGTCAGAGAAGGAAGATGGCTTGAGGGAATTTTCCAGTGACGAAGGACAGCAAGTTACTCACCGTCTGCGTGGTAACTCAACCTCACTGTCAACTTCACCCTCCTCCTCTTCTGATGACACTCCACGCCTCTGTAGTCAGAAGCAGGAAAAATGCACAGTGAAAATGATCAAAGTATTAGCAGAGGAATACTGACGAGTGTGAACAGATATCTGAGACTGTACCTGTTTGCGTGTGATAGCTGCCCTGTACAGAATGGCTGAAGGAGTGAGGTGTTGACTCCCAATTCCCCCTGATGCCCCCCGGGGCAACCTCACAGCACCAGCTCCCTCCTCTTTATCCTCCCCATCGAGTGGCAGACGTGGAGATCCCAGAGACCCCCGCCCTGCTGCTGCCCCCCTCCCACATGGCGAGTCTGGGCTGCTGGAGAACGGGAATGATGCAGCATCCTCGCTCGGCGTGTCACTGCGTGGTGGAGTTTCTGTGAGATCATCGAGACCAGCTGCCCCCACCTCTGACCCCCCCAACCCTGCAGAGGCACTGAGACTCCCCCCTCTTTCTAGCCCGCCCACAGAAGGCTCCCCTTTTCCTTGGCCCTCTGCCTCTAGCGTGGTGCAGATGAGATCAGGGCTGGAGGAGGATAGCTGCCTCTGCTGCTGCTCGTGGCTGAGGCCCCGCAGGGCGGCGGAGGGCTCCAGGAGCTGCTTGGAGGTGTTAGTGGTAGAACTGTTAGCCTGGGCAGTTGTGTCCCTATTAGGAGAGGACTGATTTGCCTTAAGTCCAGCCAGGTCCCCACTGCTGCCCTTACCGGGCTTGCGATGGCGGGTCTTTACCCTCCGAGAGCGGCTGGGAGAAGTGGAGCTTCTGTTGGGGCAGGCTGGGATAGTGACTTGCATCACGGAGGAATCCATTTTGGGAATGATTACCTCAGACTTCAGGATGTCTGGCCTGAAGGAGTAGGAGGGATTAGTCAACAACTACAATCCACAAGCCTGATGAATATTCATTTATCCACTTCAGTATCAATCTTTTATGAAATAACGACTGAAATGAGATCTCATACCTCTTTCCTGAGGGCAGTTTTTGTGGGACGTTTCTCTTCTTGATGAGTTTGTCCATGGAGTTGGAGGAGCTGCTCTGTCTGGAGCTGTGGTGCTTAAACAAGCCTGGATATTTCTTATCCAGAGACTGCTCTCTTCTGGAAAAAGTATCAAATGACACCAAAGTGTAAATGCGATTTATGTGGCTTATGAATTTGTAAAGAACGTTGGCATCTTACAAACATATACCCTGTGTTTGTGTATGTATTTGTACCTCTGCAACTCTTTCTCTTTGAGCTCCAGCTGCAGCATGACAGCGCTGAGCTCCATGTAAAGGTTGTTAGCTCTCTCCAGTTTCCTCTCATAGTGCTCACGAATGTCTAAAGCATGCCTGAGAAGAAAAGAGGCTGCTGATGTCACTGTGCATCCGCATGAGATACTCCACAATAGACATGCACTCAAGGCACTTATTTCTTCCACAGAGGCGGACAAAAGAAATGACATCGAGAAATGGGACAGAGTAAAAATGGCCTAATACATGTAAGCTAACATAGTAAAAGTAGCATCATCTGCTGGTTGCAACTAATCTGGTACAGTGTAACACCATGAGTTACCATGAAAACTATGTATGTGAGATTCAAAAGTTAAAAACAGACCTGAGCTCCTCTCTGCGTCTGTTGATCAGTTCCTCGTCGAGCCGGTGGAGACAAGTGCCCTCAGATTTAATCTTCTCAAAGTGCTGTTTCACCTCTTCTCGCCATTCAGCCTGATGAGAGCACATTTCTGTTAACCACTTCTGTCTAGCCCGAGCTGACTTTAAAACCAGTTCTCTTTTGTGTGGCAGCTAATGTGTGATTACTGTGCAAGGATGTGTATCTGTGTACATTTGAATGTGTGATTTGTGTCTTTCAGATCCTCCATATTCAGATTAGGAGAAACAACCGTACCTGAGACTTGAAGTACGTCTCTTGCGGAGTAGACAGTACATCAGCTGACGCTATATCCAGATGAAGAAGGATCTGACGGAAAGAGGGCCTATTCCTGGGCTTACAGTTCCTGCAAATCCAAGATGGGAAAGACAGCTGTGTACATTTACAAGGCACTGCAAAATCAATAAAGTCCTCAAACCACAGACTAACGCCTCCCTGTGCATCTACTCTCAACCCATGCTTCTACTACTCTAATCTGCTCATTTTCTGCCTCTATTTCCTCACTCCAACTGCCCATTTCCAGGCATTACTCACCAGCACTGTCTGAGGAGGATCTTGAAGCCATCAGGGCAGCTCTCAGGTACTGGCAGCTGAAGACTGTTATTTCCCACACCCCAGATGATGGCAGATGAGTCCACATCTTTATAAGGGATCTCTCCAGTTAACATTTCCCACAGCACCACTCCAAAGGACCTTAAATGTAAGTCAGGCTTTATTTATTGAAGAAGCCTCATTGAGGTCAAGATCTCCTTAACCAGACATACATAGCATCAGATACAGATTCACAAAGAAGTCATCACACACAAAATATCAGTGAGTAGATATATAGAACTACAGTATACTCTATAGAAAAAGCAGGTGCTGATGTATTTGTAAGATGTGTCAATGTTTGCCAGACTCACCAGATGTCCACCTTTTCTGACACTGGCTCATTCCGAATTACTTCTGGGGCCATCCAGGCTACGGTGCCAGCAAATGACATCTTGGTGCTCTTGTCGCTGAGCTCCTTTGAAGTGCCGAAGTCAGAGATCTTTACCAGGTCATCGTGTGTAATTAGCATGCTACAAAGGAGAGATTACATGTAAATTCACATGGAAAAAATAAGGAATCTCTCACAAAATTTCAGGTCTTGTGCTGGCTGAATATCTCATTGAGCTAACTGTGTTGAGGCTGTCGACTTACTTGGGGGACTTGAGGTCTCGATGGATGATTTTGTGGAGGTGGAGGTAGTTCATGCCACCTGCGATGCCCATGGACCAGTCAACCAGGAGGGAGGGGGTGATTTTTCGGCCCGCCCTCAGCACCTCATACAATTGGCCTTGAGCGCAGTATTCCATCAAGATACAGTAACAAGGAGCCTGGGTGCACACGCCCCTGGAAGGAAGCATTGCATGATAACAGAGCAAATGAACAGAGAGGGAAAGTTATCAAAGTGTGATTTATGCAATAAAATGATATGTGACCCTGTAGGATATCATGAGTTCCCTCACTTGAAAGTGATGATGTTAGGGTGCTTGAGTTTGCGGAGGTGTTTGATCTCGGTCTCTTTGATGTCCCGCACTTTCTTTACAGCCACGTCTTCTCCGTGGAACTTGCCAAGGAAGACGGCCCCCTGTGCCCCGCTGCCCACCCACTGCAGGTCAGAGATTTCCTCGAAAGGAACCTCCCAGGACTCTAAATGCAGACCAACAAGTCAACAAAAACAAACCGTATGAATAAATGTGATGTTATCAAGCATTGCACAGAATTAACACGGGCATTGCATTTGCACCTTTTGAGTAATTACTTAAATGATTTCCGTCACAGCCTTTAAATGTCGGTGTGTGCTCTTGCCAGTTTGGACAGGGAGGAGTCAGGGGGTTTTCTGAGTAAATGCTAAGTCCATGCTACACATTAGAATGGGCTGGCAGGATGCAATTACATCATATGCCTGCCATGGTCAAAACAAATGGTAAATTGACAACTCATCCAACAGACCATTATATTTCTATGTAGAGATAAGAGAAAAATTGAGGGACACAAACAGTCCACTCATAGTCTAATCTGCCTGTCATTTGTCATACTGACTCTGCTTAAATGACTGTGAGAGCATGGTCACTAAAGAGAGACGAGCTGGGCCGAATAAAAGAGACAGGCAGATCAATTCTTCATGAGGTCCACCGAAGTGTCAAGATCTCTGGAGTGCTGCTGCAGCACAGGCAGATGCACATGGTGCTACCTCTGGCCAGCTGTGAAAACTCACTGATGGACCCGTAAACACAGTCATGCTGTCACCAGGACACTGTGGCAGTCAGAGAAAAATGAAAATAAGATCTGGTGTTTGAAAATGACAAAGTAAATTTACTGTAGGCATTGTTCTTAAGTACAATTTGAAGTACTACCCTACTACTTAGCACTTGTACTCTACTAAATTGCTGGGGAAATATTGTAGTTTTTACTCCACTACATTTATCTGACAGCTGTAGTTGCTAGTTACTTTTCAGATTAAGATTTTAAAAATTATATGCTTATAATATTCAACGCATTGTTAAAGATTAAACCATTGATGGCAAACTTTTTTGGGTTGTGAGTCCTTACAAAAAAGCAGTGTGTAGTTGTGGCTCCTTGTCATATTGCAGATGTTAGCAGTTCCACTGAAGAGACATTTTCCTTCTCAACGTCTCAGATGGTTTCTTTCAAATAATTGCCCAAGGCCCGGAGACATGAAATTATTATATTAGATCAGAGAAAAATCCAAAAACTTCTTTTTTCTTCTTCCATACCCCATTAATCATCTCATGACCTCTCAGATTTATCTTGACACCCTTTGGAAGAGGCCTGACCTCTAAGCTGGGAACCACTGAACTACCTGACTGTATGTAAAGTAGATACACTGTCCCTAGCCCTCAACCAGCAACACTAATGTATTGATGCATCACTAACAATCTAATAATGTATTATATGATAACATGTCTGTCACAGGTGCAATATTTCTGCAGAGTCCTGACACTTTAAGCACATTTTGCTAATAGTAGTTCTGTACATGTGCTGAGGTAGGATTTTAAATGCAAGACTTTTACTTCTAATAGAGATTTTTTGATTGTGTGTATTGATGTTTTTACTTAAATAGATATCAGATATTCATTTTCTATGGTGCATGTTCATGGTTATGAAGGCGCTACAATAATTTCATATACTGAATGAATGACATGTTTGAGTCACAAACTAGTCTGACTTTTCTTTGCAGCAGAGGGTCAGAGAGCACAGAAGTGGAACATTGACTCTTATCTTCACATACCTTCATGGTTATGCTTGTGTTCAGTGGAGTAGGCCTTTCCAATCATGGTCCAGACTGGTTTTAGGCAGCCAAACAGTCCCTCCAAAAAACCTCCACTTCCTGATTGTAGCCGAATGTTCTCCGACTGGCTCCGAACAGCGCCAGCCTCTGGACTGTGCCCGGCCTCTGCCCCACCGCCACACTGGCAGGCCTCATGTTCATGTAGTTTTAGCACGCTGTTGTCAAAGTGGGCCGAGGGTCCATCACTGGGAGTGGGGCTGCTGCCGCCCGGCGCCACCTGTCCGCCAGTGTCGATGGACAGCACGTTACGGAGGACACACTGTGTGGGGGTCAGGTCCGTTTCAGGGGTGCAGGCAGGGGTGTCTCCATCGAGTCTTCGATAGGGGGGTTCTGAGATGGGGGTGCTGAAGCCTGACAGGGAGGGGGAAGGGGCACGGGGCTCATGGATACAGGTCCCACTCATCAGGGGTTTCCCCACCACAGCAGGTTAGGGTGGATGGAGGATGGAAAGATGAGAAGTAAGCCTAGAGGAGAAGTTTAAGATAACAACAATAATTGAACATTGTTAGTAAAGCCATATTTCATCTTTGTGTTAATAGGTAAACAATCTGCTTACTGATTTTCAAAATAACTTAAAGACTCACAGTTTATAGTGTATAGTTTTTGATCTGTTTGCACTGCCTTTGGTCACTTTATATTCTTTGCACAAACACTTTGCACTAATCTTGCACAACCTCCCACACTACTTATAGAGTCAGTTTTTTTTTTAAGTTTATTTTCCTAAAAGTACTTGGTTATTGCACAGTGTGGTATTTTATGTTATGTTATATTATTCAGTTGTTTGATATTTGTCGTGTCCACTTCATATTGTAGCTGCTGTAACACAACAATTTACCAGTTTGTGGTGAATGAAGTCTATCTATCTATCTATCTATCTATCTATCTATCTATCTATCTACAACAAGTGGAGATTCATTTCAGCACTGGACAGATCCCTGAGTAAACTGGACCTCTCCATCAGCAGTGAGGAGCTGTCCAGTGCTGAAATGACTTCTATCTTCGCTTCCACTGTCTCTTTTAATCTTTAAGGATATGACTCCAGCTTGCATTAACTTTTCTTTTCTACTCCAGCAATTCAAAACACCAAAACACTGGAGTCGTGCTGTGAATTGGGCATCCAGCCAGTCCCCCAGTTTAACTCAGTCGCTCCATTTCCACAACCAATTCAGTCTGAATCATGCAGCAAAGCCTCATCTGTGTGTGCATGAATGGGAGAACCAGGCGGCCCAGTGGAGCCATCACCCAGAGTGGAGATGGGCTTTATGAATGAATCGACCAGAGGAGGTTGTACAGTCCACATCCCGAGTTGTCACCTGTGCTTTAACTGTCCCTCTGAGGCACATCAGTGTCCGACAGGATCACAGCGAGGCTACTCAGCAGGTCCCACATGTCGTCCGTCATGCATCAAGTGAGCAGCATTGTGCATCTGAAGAATATGACAAATTGCATAACCGCCTCGGCGTGCATGTGTGCGTACGTCCGTGCGTGCGTGCATGTGTGTGTGTGAGAGAGAGCGACAGAGAGAGAGAGAGAGAGAGAGAGAGAGGGAGAGAGAGAGAGCACATGTATCCAATTCACATATCCTCCACCAGCTCCATTTCTCGTCCTGCACCACTGCATGAGAGGACCGAGCGTAAAAACAGGGGCAACAAACAAGCAGCGGGGCCTGTGCAGGAGGAGCAGCGCACACACGCGCACACAGACGCAGGAAGATCAATCTTTAAATAACCGAGGATGTGATGATGACACTCAGCAGCATCACAGCCGACGTGCATGAATTGCAAGCCCGATGCCTACTATTGCTCCATGCCAAGTCCAAACTGCCGCAGCGGCTGCACATTCACTCAACGTTGGCATCAACACACATATTTTTCAATGTGGCTTTTTTTCTCCCTGCCTGCACAAATATGATTTTCTAGCATCCATCGACGGTGATTGGCTTCTTCTTGGCAGCATCACTTCATTGGTGCAGTGTGAGCAGCATCCGCACCGAGCAGGGGCATCAAACCAAAGCCCATTCTGTGATGCCTGATTTCTCATTCAATCAGCATTTAAACACACACTATGACATTCCCATACCTTTCTGCCTGCTTGATGTCGCCTGGTCAAGTGAAGGGGTGGGCTCGGCTCTCTATGTGTCGGTGATGGAGAGCAGATCGTTGTTGTTCTTCTCTCCGGGTTGCCTCTCGTATCTCCAGTCCCTGGATCCACGAGTTTGTCGGTACTGGGATGGATCCCAGCGGGCAAATCGTGTTATCAATAACCGGGGACCCATGCAACGTGAGGCGCGCTGGGGTTTTTTGGGGGGGAGGGAGCTGTCTCCTTCCCAGTGCTGAATTGACGTCACGGAAATGCGAGTTGCGCCTCAAGGGGGCGCTGCCACCCACCACCCTCCCTCTGCAAACACACATCAGTTTTTTTTTCATCATCACATTCAGTATTTCTATTCCCAAAGTATTTCTATTCAATCACCGATTTCTATGTTTGTTTTTTCAATGTTTTGTACTAGAAGGTCCTGAATCAGGTCTCATGTTAGTCAGGATCCGCATCTGCTGCTGCTGATGTGTCCTTGAGCAACACACACTCCAGTCCAAAGATGCTGGCGTGCAACTGACCATGTGTTTGGCCTACATGAGGAAGACAGCATATTTATCTTCATCATATTCACAAATCAGACGCCTGCTTTAGGGCTACAATTCTCTCAATAACATGAAAAATCGTATACGTGGAGGAAATAAACTATAAGGAAAATCAATGCGGGAACTCGGTTGGCAGAAGTAAATTAAATGATTCAATATTTCATCTATCTAAACTCTGACAACAAACAGCTGGTGCTTGTTTGGCTAAGTGTGGCTGCAGTGTCGTTTTGTATCCTGAAGAGGGCAGCACGTTTGCTATGTCCGGTTTGAACTCCGTGCTGTTTGTGCCTCTTTCTTGCCGTAGTTCACACAGGCGGGATTGACTTAAACTAAGAAACTAAAAGTGTCACAACGACGTAGCATGTTCTTTTATTTTGTTGTTTCGAAACACAGGGGGTGATAATTGACTTGAACACACAGGAAACACTACAAGGTAATTTCCAACATATATAAAACGTAAAGAAACGGTTGTTGTTGTCAAAACCAGGCCGGCATTGACGTAGTTAGCTTGAACCAGCTAGCTAACTTAAGTTAACCAACTGTTTACCCACTGTTTTCCACGTGTGTGATACAGCCAGCCGTTCAGGTGTAAACATGACATTAACTCATGTTGTGTTTACCTGCTGATTCATGCTGTGTTTCAGGGGTTTGGCCGTGTTGAAGATGTGCTCTCTGGCGCTGTTTCCTCCTCCGCTGCCCTCCGGACAAACAACCCTGTGCGAGTCCAACAACGAGCTGCTGTCTGGAAACACAGCTGAAGACACACTGAAACAGGTCTGAGCCAAAGATGATGTTGCTACTACACAACCTGAACTTTATGATAGAACTAATAATCTCAGTAAATTAATAAGCTCAGTTGTTGACTAAACGTGTAATTGGTGGGCAGTGGTCCAACATCCGACCAGCCCGAATATGATCACGTTAATGAGTTACTAAGTGTATCTGTAGGTTCATGACATGGTTGTGTGTTTCCTGCAGGAGTCCAGTCCTCTGAGTTTGTATTTCCCACGAGAGTCTCTGAAGCTCCACAGCCGCACAGAAAGCAGCAGCAAGGCAGCTTTCCTGGACCACTCTGAGACACTGTGGATGAGGAGTGCAGCTGCATGGTGGGTTACTAACTCACACACACTCCTACACACAGAGATTAGTTGCTGCAGATACAGTGACACACTATGTATACACTCAGTTTTCAGTTTTTTAGGTACACCTAAAACTAATGCAGTCTGATACAACAGTCCTGCAATAAATCCAACCTTCGTTAAGGTTATAGTGTAAAACTGTTTTAAAGAGATTGATTGAACGTTATTATTTTGGAGGATGTGGTTGTGTTGCTGTCTTGCATTACACAGAGGTGAAACTTGAACATTCTAAGCTAAACTGCATTAATTTTAGCTAGGCGTACGTAATAAACTGGCAGCTGAGTGTAATATCACTTTGACATGTTGTCTATGATAACAATGTTATGTTAATACAGCCTGATATGAAGAGAGATATTTCAATAATGTATCACAAGATACAAGATACTATCACAGTGTACTGTCATATCAATATTTGTCCCACGTCTGTCACAGACAAAGATCATTTAAGGCAGTTTTCTCTGTCCGTTTCAGGCGAGATGGTGGTTTCACAGGCCTACTCAATGAAATCACCAACTCGCATACAGAGGGTACGTGAGGCACCAAAATCTTCTGTTTTACTTTAAACTGATGCCTGTTTACAATAACCCTCCTGTATCTTGTGATCTTGTAGTGCCTAAATGGCTGTCAGTGAGCTCTGGTTGTATCCTGGCATTGCTCCAAAAGATCTCCTCTTTTCACAGCTCACTGTTTCCTCATCTCACAGTAAGTTGTTCTTGCTGATTGAATATGTTGACAATAATACACTAAATTACCAGATGTTTGTTGTGATGAATTAAAATGTGTATTACCTGTTTGTTTCATAGTTGAGCAGTGAGGACATGATTGCTGAGTTTTCACAGGTGCTGAACTGGTAAGTGCCAACTTTGTAATGTGGTATTTATTTCTGCTATTGATATTATTTGTTATGAAGAAACTAGTGTTGAGCTGACATGTTGATGAAGGGCTTTTCATTTTAATTTAATTGGAGAGCAACCATTAGTTGATTAATCCATTTGTTTAAAACAAAAAATGTCCTCAGCAGTTTTGACACCCAATTAATAGTTTAAGACATTTCCAGGTTCTCAAATGTGAGAATCTGTTGCTTTTTCTTGTTCTACATGAAAGAAAATTGAGTATCTTTAGTATCTTTAGTTTTTTAACTGTTGGTTGGATAAAACAGGATGTTTAATGACTTCATGATGGAGATTTTCACTGTTTTCTGATGTTTTATAGACCAAATGATAAAAATAATTGTCCGATTAATGAACCATTAAGACAATTGTTAGTTGAAGCTTTACATTTAAAGAATGCAAAATTGTGGACTCTGATTACATTTGAGGTGTTTTTAAGAAGTGGCTTGTATTTTAAACAAAAAATAATTTACAAAATTTAAAGTTTTGTCTTAAAATTGTCCACTTAAATGGTCAGTTATATGTTTTGATCCTTTTTGCTTTACCAGGTCTGACGGTGTGGTGCGAGCCTTCGCCTGGCATCCTCATACAGATAAATTTGCTGTAGCCCTACTAGACGACTCCATTAAGATCTACAACCCCAAAAGGTACCGTGACAAAGCTCTGAAGAAGGCACACTGCTGCCAATAGGACAACTCCGGGAATGCAGTCTATTCTGCATATCATTAAAAAAGATGATCAAAGCTTTACAGTGCAAGATAACATTAATTTACATGAAACACTAATACAGCAGAAATAGTCCAAAACAGCAAACACTATATATATATATATGTTTATTTATCTGTCAACTATTGATGATAAGAGAATGTCATTGCTTGTCTGTTGGTGTACTATGCTGCAGCAGTGAACCTCTGATCTCAATCGCTACAAAGCTGTATGTCTCCAGGACAGACTACAAATGTGACTGCATGTCAGCCTTGTAGAGCAGCGTTGTTCTTTGACCTTTCAGTCATTCTGTGACAGTATTGTCACTTTTCAGTCTCCTTTTGTTCTCTGTCTCTCAGTGCCACAACTCCCACACTGAAGCATCGTCTGCAGAGGAGTGTTGCAGCAGTGCAGTGGAAGCCGCTGTGTGCATCTGCCCTCGCTGTTGCTTGTCAAAACTGTTTGCTGGTCTGGCATGTGGACCCCTGCTCACTGTCAACCAGGTACGTAAACTCCAGTCAATCTACAGGTCCTGAAATATCTTATAATCATTCAATTCTGTCCCATGAAAAAATATACTGTATTATGTGATAATTTGCAAAGATCTTGGATACTTTTTCTTGCCTGTTGGAAAAAAAACTGGTTCTAACTTCTTTTGTATGTGGTTACTGACTGTTGTGAGACGTTGTAAACTACAAGTGAGGCTGGTGTGACAGTGGATTTTGAATGCAGGAGGCATTTTGTGGAATTGTAGTCAAACCATCTGACCTGTAGCAAACACTGTCATTACTGTAGCTACAAACTCATCATCTCATAATAGGCAAGTGTCAATTTTAGTAAAACCTTAAATTCTTTTATTATTTTCTAATTGATTAATCGCGCCATCAGTTTTCTGCCACCTATCTGAGTCGAGGTCAAGATAAGATAAGATAAGATAAGATAAACCTTTATTCGTCCCACAGTGGGGAAATTTGCATCAAGTCAATTGATAAGTATATTACCAGGAATTAATGTTATATACAGCTGGTAAGTACAGACAAAATGTGATATAAACACACTACACAAACTCTGAAGCTCTTCTCGTGCTGTGCTCTTCTTCCTCCCGACCCACCCAGGCCTTCGTCTGGTTGTGCTCAGGTTTTGTCTCATCCCAGTCACTCTCCTGTCACTTCCATCGCCTGGTCTCCAAGCGGATCTCTCCTTGTGTCAGCCTCGCCTATGGACACTGCAATGATGGTACATGGCAACCACTCCATCTTTAAGTCCATCTTTTAGTGAGTTTCTGTTGAGCGTTGGCATTGATGTGTCTTTCAGGTTTGGGATGTAGCTTCAGAAAACTGTGTGCCACTTCAGCGTGTTGGAGGAGGCGGGGTCACCTTCCTGTCCTGGTCCCCTGATGGCAGCCATGTTCTGGCTTCTACACCATCTTCCCTTTTCAGGTTAGAGACACCACTTATAGAGTTTCACAATATTTTCTAAGCTACCTTCCTTCCTTAGAGCTACAATAGCATTTTTGAAGTGAAGGATATGTAAAGCTGCCAGTGAATGTCTGTGAAATTTTCTCTTTCATGATCCGTGTGTGATCATTGGCCATATGCTGTGTTATAATCAAGACCCACTCACCTTACATGAATATTTATGAATATGTAAGGGATTAGTGGCATAGTCTGGAGTTTAGCAGGTGTTACCAGATAATAAGTAGACAGTTTCAGAGTTTTTACATATGGATAATTAAAAATTTCTTCCTTCAGGGTTTGGGAGACCAGGATGTGGACCTGTGAGCGTTGGCCATGTGCTAAAGGCCGCTGTCAGGTGAAAACTTGTCATTGCGTTTCAAAGTTATTGTTCAATTTGGTAACAAAACATTTTCTAAATAATCTTTATATTAAATAATCATGCCTTTGTTTGCTATGGTTAGTCTGGCTGTTGGAGTCCCGATGGGAGTCGACTTCTCTTTAGTGTGCAGGGAGAGATGGTCATCTACGCTCTGACCTTCACTGATACACCAGGTTATCTGTCTCTTTATTCAAAATAACCAGTTATTTATATATAATAATCAGCATTGTTCATAAAACATTTGCAGCTTGAACTGTTTTCTTCTAAAGTTGGATGAAAACATGATTATAGTATTTAAAAGTTTGTGTAACTTGACATGTTAAAGAGTTAAGTAGCATTTTTCTAAGAGACCTGCATGATGTTGTTGTCATTCAGTAGGTGTACCTACCAGCACATCAAAGGGGTCACCGGCAGCAGCAGTGGTGGCTGACCTATCAGAGACAACCTTTGACACACCAGATGGAGACATCATGTAAGAGCTCAAAATGAAATCACTAATTACCTGATTACATGGTATATATATATATATATATATATATTATTAGTATTGCTGCATTTGATGAGCACAAATCAGCAGGTAGGCAGTATTCAGTGCTGCTTGACTTCCTCTCTGCCTGTAACATTATAGCCACTTAGTGTCACTCACCCCTGCCTCATTTGTCTGCCAGTGTTGGAGGAGAGATCCAGTCTTTAGCCTGGGACCCAACAGGAGAGAGGCTTGCAGTGCTTCTCAAAGGTGAAACAAACAGTCAACCCGATGAACTCAATCAGTGTTACATTGGCATTAATTTTATTCGAAGTTTTAATAACTCATCTCTGTCTTTTCTGTTCTCTCAGGTGATCCACAGGCAGCCAACCGGCCTGCAATCATAGCCATGTTTAAGACAAGAACCAACCCCATTTTTGAGCTTTTGCCATGGTTTGTGTTTTTATGTTTGGTTGTATTTCATATTTTTGTAGTTTTAGTAGAGCTCACACATAGTGCATTTCCCAGGGTAGATTTACTACATACTGAATATTTCTTGTATTTCTCTCTTTAGTGGTTTTGTTCAAGGGGAGCCTGGTGCAGAGCCAAGACTGATGCAGTTCCACCCAAATTTCCGGCACGGAGCTCTGCTCACTGTGGTCAGTCTTACCCTATAAATGTCCTTTTTTTCTCTCATGTTTTAGTAAATAATGTGGTAGTTTCGGTGAAAAAGAGGATCTGCAGAATCTGAAGTCTCAAAAAACATTAAATTCAGTTTCCACTTGATTTTAATTTACAAAATATTTTCTCTTGCCTGCCGTAGACAATAATGTTTGTTTTGTATTTGATTGCGGGCTGTTTGATGACAGTTGGATTGTGTTGACAGGACGTTGTTTATTCCTTTATATGGCATTTCAGTCAGCACCATTTGACCTGTTGCCAGGAAGCCAGGTAGCCAGGAAGATCATCTCATAAAATTCTTCCTTAAATGAACTTCAGTCAATTAATCATTTCTAATTGTTTAATCCATCCACCCATTTTCCGCCACTTATCTCGGCCCAGGCCACATTAATATATAATTAGGAATTATATGTTATGAACTGCTCGGAAGTACTGAAATAAATGTGATATAATAATAAATCATTCTGGTCCATATCGTCCCTTTTGGTTTTCCATCATGCTTTCTTACTTTGGTCGATATGATCGTAAAATAGTTATAAATTGTGTTCTATGTGGTGTCAAATTTAACTTGTTGAACCCTGCAGAAACCCTGATAAATGAATAACCACATTAGCTGCTCCCTCTGTACTCCACCACCTCCAAAGTATCATTTCTCTCTCTGTTCACAGTGTTGGTCCAGTGGAAGAATTACCCATGTGCCTTTCTACTTCCTGAGCGCTGGTGTCCCCTCTTTCGGCCTCAGTGGCAGTCCGTCGCTGCCACGTCCTCAAGCGAGGCCCGCAGACTTCACCAATCAGTCGCTGTACACGGAGCTCATCTCTTGACCGACCCTCAGCCAACATCACACATTCACAAGTTGTTGCTGTTATCACAGATTGTCAATAAATGTGTAGAAAGTTCTTGCTAGTCTAGCACTTGTTTGTTCTCTGATTTGTCAAAACATTTACACTAAATGGACTAAGAAGTAATGATGAAATGTGGTGTGTGTGTGTGTGTGTGTGTGTGCACTCCAAAACTGAAAAATTTCCCCTTTAAGTTAAAAGTGAACCCCACTGATTAAAGTATTGCACTTGTCTAGCATTATCCTTCTCTCAATGGACTAAAAAAATGGTATGTAGTGTGACGTCATAAAATAAAGTGCACACAAAGCAGACAGTGTTCATACCAAATATAATTGATATTTGAGTGCTGTTGATGCACACTACTCTCCCACAATGCAATGCACACAGAAAATGGAGGAGCTACTCATAACTGGAAACAATGAAAATAAACTGTGAGTGATGGTGATGGTGTGGCCTCCACAGTCACCAGATCTCCAATAGAGCACCTTAGGGATGTGGTGGAACGGGAGATTCACATCATGGATGTGCAGCTGACAAATCTGCAGCAACTGCATGATGCTATCATGTCACTGTGGACCAAGATCTCTGAGGAATGTTTCCAGCACCTTGTTGAAGCTGCGTCACGAAGAATGAAGGCAGTTCTTAAGGCAAAAGGGGAGGTCTGTTAAGTTTAATTGGCAGTAGCTTTCAAAAGCCACAGTTTGATTGATTGATCTCTCATATTGTATCATATATGCATACAAACTGCTAAAACAGTGTACTGTGATGATTTAGCTTGTACTAAATGATGTATAGAATCAGTATGTCGTATGAATGTGGTACACAGCAGCCATCTTTTTTTTAATTCCACACATTCTTCTTCCTCGTCAAAACATGGCACCTACATTACCCACGGTGCAACTTGATCGCCAACACTTCAGTTAGATTCAGACATTCTGTCATTTTTAAACTTTTAGTCTTCAGCTCCAACCCACAGTGACTCAAGTGATGTCACTCAAGGCAATTTATCAGACTTCCCCTTTAAATGTGACCTAAGTAGTTTTTTCTGGTTTTTAACAATAACTATTAATAATATTTTAATAATAATTTTAACTTTTTTTTTTATACAGAATAACTAGCAAATGTTATGTATCTTTTTATCTGCTTTTTTATGAAATGTAAAGCAGTTGATTAAATTGGTTTTTTTTTTATCACTAATTGTTTTAGTTTAAATAAGAATATGTCACTGTGAGGGCTTAAGTCAAGCTTTTATTGCTCAGGACAGACAAATAGTGATGCAGCTGCTCAAATGTATCATTACTCTACAAAATACTTGATTCCAGTCAACAAAATGTTCTTTATTTATGCCTATTAGTTCAGACAAACAGGAGCCAACTACACCCAGAACTACACTCAGCCCCACCCTGAAACCGCAGAACGAATACAGTACTTTTGTTCCTTTTGTTATGAGATTCTCTCATATCAAAATACACACTTGCATCACAGCTTTCACACACTCACACACACAGACTATGCACTCACAGTCAAGAGTAACTGACCTTCTGAAATACAACTCTAACAAAAAGAAAAAAAACATTTAATCACACATGAATGGCTCTGTTGAAAGAAGAAATACGTCCCCACGCCATTTCTGTTTTTATTTAAAACTCAATTAAAAATCAACTTCGTTCTTAATTCGGTTTTCCTTTTATTTTCCAATTTACATCAATTAGAAGTGTAACAAAATAAAAACAAAAAAAATGATCATAATAAAATTAATTCAAAAAATGTACACGCCCTCACACACACAAAGACAACCCACCCTGGTTGGTTTTTGAGTAACCGTCCTCGGAGTCCCGCGTTCAGCTTTGGGGTTTCGGACTCCAGAGGAGGCCTCCAAGTCGCCCCCGTCTCCCCTGTCTGAACCCGACTGCACCCCTCCTCCAGGGTGGAGTGTGAGTGTGTGGTGTGAGGCTAGTGGGAATTAGGGTTGGGGCGGCGTTTGGTGGAAACTGAATTACAGAACTCATAGCACCTTCTGAAGAGAGAGCAACCCAAAGCAAAGATGGCCATTCAGCCCCAGATCCACCTGAAAGCTAATGTTTGGTCAGCTCAGATTTAAACTCAACATGTTCACTTTGTTTTTCAGCGTGAGGTAGCTTTAAACAATCTGGATGACTACAATAAAAAAGCAAAACAAATTTCCCTCAAATTCTTCAAAACAAATTTATGGATGAGAACTGGGCCTTCTTCTGATGGGCAGTCAAGGGGTACAGGACATTGAAACATACATCCCAAATGTGACCTCACTTTCCAAAAAGTGTTGGTGTGCATATAGACACATGTACACACATAATGTGGAAATATATATAAAACCATCTGGTTGTTTATAAACACAGACTTTTACAACAATAGAACCAAGGATTTATAATACACAGTAAAGGTTTCGCTCCTGCTCGTGATGGACAGGCCTGGAGCACCTGGATTTGATTTTACTTACTGAGAATATTTGTTTTTGTCTACACTGATTCAAAATGCCGTATTTGTGTGTCAGGAGGGAAACAGGGAGGGAGGTGGAGTAGGACTGGGACAGAGGTTGTGCGGCTGTTCTGTAGTGGAAAGGGGGCTTGTCTTACTTACAAAGTGAACCCGTCCAGTCCTACCTCAACTCTGCCCATTCAGGTTAGACAATAAATAAGTGACATCAAGTCATGTTTCGGTTCTCCATGACTTGTTCGCTTGGTCCCTCTTCCTCCTGGCTCTGACTCATTCCCGTCAACAGTGGGCCATGGGAAACATGACTGGATCTCAGGAAGCGGGTTGACAGAGAATGCTGGTGTGGTGTACAGATATTGCCGGTGCCCTTCAGTGCTAACATCCAGGGAGTACAACTTGGAGAGCACTTCGTTGTGACAGAAAAAGTATCAATTTTCTTTTATAATTTCCAGTCTTCTTTATTGTGGAAGTGTGTGTGTAATGGTTCATGGTTGAGTTTATTTATTTCCTGTGTTTTTGGGGGGCCATTGTGATATTCCACTTTACAAGAAGCAGACTGCGCCTACATCCACTCCAAACTCCTGATCCGCTCCTCCGATGTCCATAGGAGCAATGTCCACGATTGGCAGACGGGAGGTTTTCTGTGTTTTGTACTCAAAGACAGTCTTGCCCCACCGGCCTGTATGTTTCTGTTGGTTGAAAGTTGAGAAATGTGTTAACAGCAGTCTTATGCTACAATGACAATGAAGCATATGCAGTATAAAACTTAAGTGAAATTAATTTTCCCCCTTCTACTTTGCAGCTGTCTGCACTCACCTTGCAGCCATCCTCCAACACGCTGTATGTGAAGCGACTGTTGCCCTCTGCACGGATCTCCACATCGTTGGAGCCCTGCAGCAGCAAAGCCTTCTTCAGGTTGCCTGTGGCCTGTTCCATGTAGGCAACGCTGTTCTTGCAGTGGTAAGTGAGGTTCTGGGATGCCTCAGTGGACAGAAGCCTCAGGAAGGTCAGCTGGATGCTGGCAGCATTGGCAGCAGGGCCGTCCTGAGCGTAGCTGAACTGTATGAACAGAAGAGATGAGGAGGAAGTCATTAGCATCTTTCATATTAAGGATCATTTCATGTACTCAAGTCTCTTCAAGATGACTTTACAGATGAAGAAACCGTCTGAAGCTTTGTAAAAGTGCGCTCACATGGAATCCTCCATTCATGGTCTCTCCGAACCAGACATGTTTGCGGTCCTTGCTCTTGCTGGTCCACCAGTTCTTCTGTGGTACCTTGGCGATGCTCGGGTAGACGCAGGTCGCTCCGCTCTCCATGTCACAGAAGACCTTGATGGCATCAGCTGTGCTGCCAAGGTTGGGATCAACCCAGTAGTCACCTGGAGAGATAAGAAAAGTGGGTTAATGAGGAGTGAAGCCTGAAAAAGTAAATGCAGCTTTAGTAAATACTTTTTCATTGTAGAGAGAGATGGCAAGCCTGCTGAATGGCTCATACCCAAAGTCCAAGTCATATATGTATGTATGTATGTACATGTATCAGGAAGGAACACGATTGATTATTGATTGAAAGTTTAAAGTAAACTCTAGAGTCATAATCAAGAAATCTGACAGCAGCATGCTGAGTAAGTTGTACTTGTCCTCTTTGGGGAAACCAGGCCTAAAAAAAACTTTTGCTGACAAGAAGACAAGAAAAAGCTGATCTTGTTCACAGTGGCAATGGCATTCTTGTGATGGTCCAGAGATTTTATGCCTCCTTTCCTTGGTACCAAGAAAAATTGCCTTGAGGATGCCTCTATTCAGGCAGGGAGACTTTTGCATACCTAATCATTACATGGAGAGGAAACAGTATAACGATGGCACATTAAAGCAGACTGTCTGATTCTTCCTCACACACACAGTGTTGCTGCAGGTGATGCAGCCAACCTTATTCCATTATCACTGAACAAAATAAATCAGAACATTCAGATGAACATCAGTAGAGCTGCAGCTTCCTCTGCCATGAGCTGCTGTGTAAAATATATGATTTACAGTGTCTATGCATTTTTCATTTGATTTTTCTCAATGAGTTTAATTTTATTTTACCTTTCTTAGTTAGTTAGTAACAATATCCTACTTGTTGAGTAATATTTTGGTAATTTAACCAGTATATTTATATGAGCCTATAATACAGATTTTTTCCCCCTTTCATTTAATTTGTTATGACACTTAAATCGCCAGTTAGTAAATTTTAGTGAATTTAATAAGAACATTTTTGAGATATTCTAAAAAGACTTTCTTTCCTTTCTTTATAATTTTCATTCCCTACTTACCGCTCTTCCACTCAGGGTGGCACAGTTTCAGGTCTCTGCAGGTGCGAGCAGGGTTCTTCTGGCTGCCGTCGGGGCTGCGCAGGTTCTCAATCTGGTTGTTGAGGGACTTGAGTGTGGAATCAACCTCTACATCGTGCTGCCTCAGGGAGCTGGAGGCCTCATCAGCCCTCATGTACCTGAGAGGATCAGGGGACTTCTCAGTCTGACCCAGACCAGCAAAGGCAGACATGTCGATGCCAGGGCCGGGAGGACCGGGAGGGCCAGGGGGTCCAGCGTTACCAGGAGGACCCTGAAGGAGGGAAGAAGGAAGTGGATCAGGGAGGCATGTGCAGTCAGGTGTAGCAAGACAGCACTGAAAAAGTACAGTAAATATGATTGCGGTGGTTATGGATGTTATTATATTTTGAGGACATGTTACATACAGGAGGACCAGATTCTCCAGAACGTCCACGTGGTCCAGGGGGTCCAATGGGGCCAGGCTGTCCATTTGATCCGTCTTTGCCAGCAGGTCCGGCTGGTCCAGGTGGTCCCTACAGAAAGAGTGAGTGTTGAAGTAAAAGCTAGTGGATGCTAACGTGCCAGAGTAAATACGAAACATCACTTCATTTACTGAACTTGTGCTATTTTATTCAAAGTGAAGAATTATAGTGGTTATTTTCTTAGATCCGTCATGCAGTCTGGATAAGAAAAAAAAAATCTGATAAAGCAATTCAAATGTGCCAGCACTTTCTCTCCATTACCCCAATCACCTCCAGACCCTTTGCCTTATTATTCATGAAGATTATTTGTATGGTGACATTTTCCTTCATTTTTCTTATCAAGCACAGTGCTTAGCTAATCTAGAATAGATATTGAAGTCCATTTCCGATCTCAGCGGGAGTAGTTTCACCAATCATGGTCTCCCCTGTCTGTCTTCCTCTTTTCCCTTGCAGAGAGTAATTACAAAATGCCTCAGCTGCCCATCTTATCACAGCAGTGGGTAATTAAAGAACGTGGCCTTTCCTGTCCCCATCTTCATCAGGTGATTGGAGAATTACAAAAAGACTAACCTGTGCCCTTCATTACCATCACATATCTTGGGTGTTAAAGCTGAAGGATGGAAATGGAATAGGAGTTTTTCTTCTCTTTCGCTCTTTGCTTTTGCACAATTTTCTCACCTTAGCTCCGCTTGGTCCTGCAGGTCCGGAAGATCCAGAATCTCCAGCGGGACCCTGTCAGGACAAGGACAGTAACAGATTAGGTGGTCAACCCAAGAAATGAAGGGAAGGAAAATGGAAAATGGTATTGCAGGGATGAACTATAAGATTTGGATTACTTACAGGAGGTCCAGGAAGACCCTGCAGACCAGTGAATCCACGGTGACCCTTCTGTCCTCTCTCTCCTGTCTCGCCAGCCTCTCCCTTGTCTCCACGTGGTCCTTGGGGTCCCTGATGTGAATGTTTAACATGTCTTAAAATGCATGGCTCCATATGTGTAGCAATTTTAATTACCTAAATCAAAATCTAAAAAAAAAAAGTTATAATATTGTTGCCGTTAGAGAACATGATACTCACAGCCATTCCTCTAGCGCCAGCAGATCCAGGGGGTCCTGCAGGTCCTTGAGCACCCTAAAGAAAAAAAGCAATAGTGTGAGTGCTTCCTCATGTTGACATCAAAACTATGAATCTGTGCCTGAACACTGTGCCTTTGGCTGTGGGCCCTACAGTGTGTTGTGTTACTTACGCCCTCTCCTCTGTCTCCCTGCTTGCCAAGGGGTCCAACGGGTCCAGGGGCACCAGGGGCACCAGGAGCTCCAGGGGCACCAGCAGGACCAGTGTTACCTCGCTCTCCCTACAGGAGGACACAAGGTGATGACTCAGGTTAACAACAGATTCTGCAGACTAGCGGCTCTAGTAGATTTTTCTCAAACTGTGTGATCTAGTTTCAGATTTTTTTGTGAGGCTGGAGTTTCTCACCTTGACTCCAACAGCTCCATCTCTACCAGGAGGTCCATCTGATCCAGGGGTACCCTGAGATACAGAAACATATTTTTTAATTGATATGGCATCAAGATAATGACATTATTTCCTGACTATATTGTAAATGTGACCTTTCTATAATTTCTACTATTAAATACAATCCCTACGGCCATAAAGGTGATGCATTTTTAACATGTTCTGACCTCTCTACCAGTCTCTCCAGCAGGTCCAGTAAGTCCAGGGGGTCCCACAGGTCCAGGAGGTCCACGGTCGCCACCAGAACCAGGAGCTCCTTGTTTACCAGGTTCTCCCTAAACACAAAGAAAGTATTATTAATACATTTCAGTAGCTCCTTTGACACTGAAGGCACAGAGTATTTTTCAACTAAGCAACAGAATCACAGTTCAAATCCTGCTCTGTTCAAGTATACTGTAACTAACAAAAGTAAGTCTATGGGAAAAACACAAAGAAGACAAACTTATAGTAAGATTATACATATTGAGAGCACTTACAGAAGGTCCAGGGAGGCCAGGGAAGCCTCTCTCTCCACGCTGGCCGGGCAAACCAACAATACCACGAGATCCAGCCAGACCCTGAGGACCTGAAGGCCCGTCAGCACCCTACAGAGTCAGGAAAGAGAAGAAAGAGTGTTCTTATTTAGCTGTACTAGACTGAATCCAAAGTGTACAGACCATTTTCTCCTGACAGTAAGGTGCCGTTTTCATTCAGTTCTGAATATTACGCTCAAATAGAAGGTGACAGAGACTGGATGTTGTCTCAGAACATGACTCCAGAGGTAGGTGCTTATGGGTTCTTGCGAGGTTCAAAATCAAACTCACAGGTGGTCCATCCTCTCCAGGCTCTCCCTTCTCTCCTTGTGCGCCAGGAGCTCCACGAAGGCCAGCGTCTCCCGCTCTTCCTGGGGGTCCAGCATCACCACGAGCACCCTTTGGTCCATCCTTACCAGAAGGACCAGCAGGGCCAGCAGCACCAGGGTTACCCTGTGATGGAAAGAGAGAAAATTTCAGTGGGTGAGAGCAGAAATAAACTTACAAATCATTTTTGACTGACTAATTAAATGAATTTCCCTTCTTGGAATTTCTTATTGATGAAACACTCACATTAGGGCCAGGAGATCCAACTCTGCCAGCAGCACCTGGGAACCCAGTAGCACCCTGTCAAGAGAAAAAGAGTTCAGTAAACACAACACACCCAACCTGTTGACCTGTGTGACATATCCATTACTCTATTATCATTGACTAATTATGTGTATTAGAATGTTATGAGATTATCAGGAAGGATTCAGCAAATATATATCATGCATTTCAATTCACAGTGGTCCGGTTGTGAATACACCACAGTAAATAAAAGTAGCCTTCCTGCTTTTCTTTAAAGAACAGCTCTGAATCTTAAAGGCATTTTAAACAGAAGACATGTTGACATGTCACAGTAGCAGTGGTGGCTGAATTCCAATTAGCCACTTTGGTTTCAGGCTCCTTGTATTGTGCATGCTGGCTGACTGTCACAGGGTCATGGCTTACTAGGACACTTCAAAAAAAATTGAACAATTATTAATGTAACACCTGTGTTTTTCCTGCTATGACGAGTCAAAATGTCAGTTGTGAAAAAGACCTGTCATGCTGCCAATATAGGATAGAGCTGATTGTACAGTTGTCCTATATATTTATCTGACATCATTATCATTTTCTTTTTTTCAGGTTTTTCTCTTTTTTGTAGTTTTTCATCCTATTCAACAGCTTATTATGAGTCAGACTTGAATCAGGTCATACACATTGAGCCATACTTTACTGTCACTTGGTGTCCGCTTAACAGAGGCATCCCTGCTCTGTCCAGTTAAGGAGGCTAGCTCTATCAATATATTTATGTGGGTCAAAACAGAATCTATTTTAACGTAAATTGCTTCATGTCGACAATATCCAACTTAGCTACTCTTGATATTGTCTGTATCTGCAGTCAGCAGAAATATTGTGCAAAGTGTTCATGTGATAAAGTAAAAGTAGGAGTTACTTACAGGAGCTCCCTGGGCACCACGTGCTCCTTTAGGTCCAGATACACCAGTAGGTCCCTGAAAAAGAGGAACAACAATGAATCATGTCGATATTACACTAGAGTGACTTTAAAGCACTGTAAAAACCCAGAAATGTGACCTTTGATCTGGTTGCAGGGCTTTATTCAAATCCAAATTCAAGTCAAATACCCACCACAGGTCCAGGAGCCCCAGATGGTCCCTGAGGTCCAGGAGCACCACCTTCTCCCTTCTGTCCAGTCTCACCAAGCTCTCCCTTGACACCAGGCTGACCATCTGCACCCTTGATGTTTAAACAGAACAGTAATATTGTCAGGATGTCGATGAATGGATGTAAAAAATACAATTTTCAGTAATTAATTTGAACAAATGTATTGTTGTGACTTCACTTACAGGAGGCCCAGCAAAGCCAGCAGGTCCAGGAGGACCGAGCTCACCACGGTCACCCTGCAAGAGGACAGAAGATACTACCAGTCAGGGCAAGCTGAGATGAGATATTGATGCTGCTTTTATTGTCAGTTATTTTTAATTTAATATTTTCTTCTTTGATACTGTTTATTGTTTTTTTCTTCATTTACAAAAACACAGAACACTAATATTAAATATGAATGAAGTATTTTCAGAAATAAAAAAGAAATGAAGGGTAAATTAAATGATAACATAGACAAATAAATATGTACTCTCTCACTCATAGCCAAAAATGAGTATTGCACAATCCTGTCATCATCCTATTCTCCCTGCATCTTCAAAACCATGTTACTCTTGCTGCATTACAAGTGGCAGACAACCTTGAAGTGACAGCAGTGGCACTAATCCTTGTCTGATTAAAAGCATCAACATAGTCAAGTTACATCCAAATCTTCAACTTTACCTCTTACGAAATAGATCAGTTCTTAGAATTCCAAACAGAAAGACATCTCTTTTAAGTTGAAAAACATGAATGGAAACATCTTTGAGAGGGAAGCAAGGTCTAAGTCCTGTCCAATGCGAGTTTAATTGTCACTAGTCTCTACACTGTTCAACTTGAGACCTCATTGAGCTCCTCTCTTTGCATCACTTAGATGGGGTTTTATTATTTCAGTCCCAGACACACACCAGCTGATCACCTACGGTATACACTGTATACTGTGCATATGACAAAAAGAGCTACTTACAGGAGCACCACGAGTGCCAGAAGCACCAGGAGGGCCAGTTGGTCCAGTCTCACCCTGGTTAGGAGAGAACCAGTCAGTCAAACCAACCAAAGTAACAAACATATGATATAAATGATAACACACTCAAACATACTAGTTTATCGTCAGTGAAGTATGGTCCTGTTCATTCATACTCAACTGATAATACTGAGGTGATATAGATGTAACACTGTTATTCTCACCTTGGCGCCGTTGGGTCCAGATGGGCCAGGAGGACCAATGGGACCAGTCAAACCCTGAGAGGAGGAAAGACGGATTGAGATGTAAGAGGAGGAAACAAGTGACAGAGAATAGAATTTGGATGTGATTGAATGTTGTTGTGTTGTATTTTTTGTTTGATGACTGTCAAAAAAGCTTCACTCTGTAAAGGCAAACTAAAATATATAAGAGGCACAGGATTTATTTTGAACTCACTCTAGAACCATCCTTTCCAGGAGCTCCCTCAGGTCCTTTCTCTCCATTGTCACCCTGTTGAGCAAAGAGGACGGCTGCATGTTAATCATACATGAAACTACAAGGCCTCTGGTCATGACATTTGCTCTATCAAATTTCCAGTCCCATTTCGCTCATGAAGTGATTCATAATATTAAAATAAAATTCTATTTTGACAACTTTTAAAATAACCAGTTACTCACTCTGTCTCCCTTGGGTCCTGGGATGCCACCGGTTCCTCTTTCTCCAGGCATGCCCTGCAGGCCGGGGGGTCCCTGGGGTCCAGCAGCACCAGCTGGTCCAATGGCTCCCTGAATTAGAATCAGAAAATAACTGTGAGTCTAATTCTTTCATGTCTGTGGACATACTGGTCCTCTTTTTATTGGCAATGCAAAAGGTGTTTTATGATGAATACAGTGAGAAGCCTTTAATATATCCTGATAAAGATTCATTATTCATCTAAAACATGTCATCATTTCTCAGAAAATGAGATCTTGATGAAGGCTGCAAGTTCATGTTCAACATGTCCACCAAGGAATGAGGTCTTCATTACTTCTTCCTTATTCATTTCAAGGAATAGTTCAACATTTTGGTGAAAGATGCTCATTCATTCTCTTGCCAAGAATTAGATGAGAACAGATTAGATTAGATACCACTCTTATGTTGGTGCGGTAAATTTGAAGCTATAGCCAGCAGCTGAATAGCTTAGATTAGCACAAAGAATGGAAATGGGGACAGCTAGCCTACGATTTGAATCTAAACCCAAAATATGTCTCTACTCATAAGTTATCTGCTGACCTTGGGCCCATCACTTCCAGGTGTTCCAGGAAGTCCACGAGGTCCCTGAAGACCCTGAGCTCCAGCACCACCCCTCTCACCAGGGAAACCACGTTCACCCTGATTAGGAGACAAAAAGCCACTGAGTCAATAGGAGAAACAAGAAATAGTAGAAAATGCTCACTTATGAGATGTGAAAAAGTGAGAATGCTTGTTTGTTGTTATATGTAGTAACAAGATGATAAAATCAAGGCAACATTATCAATGTGCTATTCATGTATGAATAGTATGTGATAGGCTATGTGTATATTACTCTTTGCTTTAAAATCATTGGATATACAGACATGAAGCTTTAACATGGAAACTCACTCTAGGTCCAACGGCACCAGGAGCTCCGCCCTCTCCGGGCAGACCCTGCACAGACAGAAAAGACACGGTTTTGTTCCTGTTTTGAAATAATCACACGCATCAAAACGTCTGTACCGTAAAACTTCTGTTCAGCATTCATTGTTAGTCCTAGTATGAAGAGCCAAAACAATTAATCTAATAAGCAGAACTTCAATCAAGAATGGTGTAATGCAATGAAAGTCATTTATGGGTTCAAAAATCGTTCTGCAATAAGGAATGAGACAGAACTATACTTTAATGAGGTCCTTATTATGTTCACAAAAGAAATTGTATTTTCAGTTTTTGGTTTGCTTTTCTATCTGTGAAAGCAGAGTAATGGGTTGGATTAACTTGAAAAAAAAAACAGTTCAGAAATTCAATAAAAATTAAATCCTAACTGGTAATTAACACTGGTAATTATGTTTTTTTTGCTGTCAAGTAAAGCATGATAGCTATAGTAGACTGATGCTGAACTGAGTAAGCTGCAGTTACCTTAAGTTATTCTTATTATCTTGAACAAGAGACTGCTTTAGCTTGTTTTTCACGCCCTCTTATTCTACATACAGTATGCTTTTTTTCAGGAAAGGTTAGGTTAATTCCACCATCTGGCATGTAGGTGGGAATATACAAGCTCTAGGATACTAGTTGTGTGTGTCCAGAGTGTTGAAGGAGTTTGTCAGCATATGATAAACATACAGATGCAACAAATTCCAAGGAACAGATTAAGACTCACCTGGTCTCCAGGTTTTCCAGCCTCTCCTGGGGCACCAGATGGTCCAGGCAGACCCTGTCCAACAGCAGCAAAGGGATTAATTATGTGATCTCTGTAAATACAGACTAGTCATTATATGTTTTCCAGACTGGTGTATCTGGGGTTTGATGAGAAAATAAACTGACCTGGAAGCCAGAAGGTCCAGGCTGTCCTTGCTCTCCTCTCTCTCCAGCAGGTCCCTATGATAGGCCCAAACACAGGTGATCAGTTGAAGACAAAGAGCAGGTGAAAGCTCAGTAATATATTGTATCAGCTGAGTGTAATACTGATCTTGCGGCATATAATTACACTAGAATACTCACAGCAGGCCCAGGAGGTCCAGCAGCACCAGTCTCACCATCTTTTCCAGACAGACCCTGTTTAGAAAAGAGTATTTAAATGATTGAAAAGTGATCTTGGGACAGAAAATGATGAATCCATTTGTGAGGTTTGAAAGAAGTATTTATGGAGAAAATGGACTCACTCTCAGACCAGGACGACCCACAAGACCCTTCTCTCCTGGCTTTCCAGGTTCACCCTGTTGGAGAGAAATCACAGTAAATGATGAATAGAAAGTCTCTTTAGCCTGTGTGCTCTAAGGTAAATGTCAGTAGCAGTACTAGTAATGATATTTGGCTACTGAAATGCTATTGTATTATTACTATTATCAGTTTTTATACTGTATGAACATGTTGTGAGTAATAGTGAAGATACTCTTATAAAAACTCACATTGGCTCCTTTTGGTCCAGGGAATCCCATCACTCCTGGCTGTCCACGGGCTCCCTGAGGGCCAGGTGGGCCGGGGCGACCATCTTCACCAGCGGCACCCTGTCAACGGCACAATGCAAAAATCACAAACAGCACAGAAACCCAGAGTTCACAGACATTAACTTGCGAGTTGAAATTCGTGTGTGCTCATCATGTGGTGAATTTAGTGTTATGGTTGATGTGTCCTGTGTTTGTAAGTACATGTGCGGTAGTTTTGTCAAAGTTCTGTTTTTCTATTAAAATGCTGCTGTGAAGCCACTTTAAATGGGTCAGCTACTCTATCTTTTCATTCTCTTTTTATGCATTTTGCTGTTATGAAAATGTACATAAATTGTTACACCAACATACCATAACAAATCAAACTGTGAATTTTTATTTTACTCCTATGTGTGACCATGTGCATTCTTTTGCATGGGACCTTTTAAAATGCCATGTATTATTTCAGAACTGCAACATTTATAAGCATGACTGAAAGAGGCACCTAAGCATTAATATTGTACTCACAGAGGGTCCAACTTTGCCTTGAGGACCAGCATCTCCGGGACGACCAGTAAGACCCTGTGAAAGGCACACAAATTTTAGAGATCAGCATCATTCAAGAAGTAGGACAAATCTCTATAATGCACAGAATCAAATAAGATCAATCGGATCAAACCAACCACACTAAGTATCCATCTGGTTTGTGACTAAGATGGCTGCATGTAAGCAACTCTGTCTGACTGTTTGTGAGCTGATAATGAGTGAAGATGCAGGACTCACTCTGGCTCCGGGGAGGCCAGACTCTCCTGTGCGTCCAGGGTCTCCAGTAGCACCTTTAGGCCCAGCAGCACCAGGAACACCACGGTCACCAGGGGCACCCTGAAGATAAAAAAGGAAGCCAGTTAAATATCAATCTGGTAGAAATATGGCAGCTAGTTTCATGACCATAACAACATCATTTTTGTGCTGCCGTGCTTAGATCAAGTCAATATGCTCAGTAACCTGAAATTAGTTGTGACTGTTAAAGAAATGCCAGGACCAACCTTAGCACCAGCAAGACCATCCTGACCTGGGAAACCACGGTTACCAGGAGCTCCCTGGAAAGAATCACAGAGACACATTTGATTAGATTGTGCATAAGATAGCAACAAGTAATTCATAATGTCACTTTTTACTGATGTTATTCTACACCCTCATTTCTTACTCTCTCTCCTGGAGGTCCGATTGGTCCAGCAGCTCCAGGCTCTCCTCTGGCACCTCTCTTTCCTTCTTCACCAGCAGGGCCAGGGGCACCTTGAGGACCAGCGGGGCCCTGGAGAAATTAAGATATGTAAGTAAATCTCGGTTGTCTAATTATAAAAGATGTTTTACAGTGGTTACGGCATAAATGATAAAGTGAAAACTTTGATTAACTCACAAGCTCTCCCTTGGGTCCGGCTTCACCTTTGAATCCAGGAAGACCAGGGTCTCCCTAAACAAGAAGAAGAAAGAATACAGCCACATTAAGACATTATTAGAATACAAACAAGTATTAAGGTTTCACAGGGTTTTAGATTATTCCCAAGTGACGTACAGACTGTCCCTTTGGTCCCAGAGATCCTGTAGCGCCCTGTGGTCCAGGTGGGCCACGGGGGCCAGGGAATCCAGGAGCACCAGCAATACCAGGAGCACCCTTTAAGCAAGAGAGAAACAACAAAATATCAGAATAAAGTAAAAGAGCAATATTATGAATTTTGAAGAAAGACAGGGTAATGGAGGACTCTGAAACCACGATTACAGAGACTGGACTTACAGCAGATCCTTTAGCTCCAGGAATACCATCAGTACCAGGGTTACCCTATACAGACAGAAAAGAAGAAGCAATGCATCACACTATGCAGACAATAAATTAATAAGCCACACAGTGTAAGAACAGTACTGTTTTGTGAGTAAATCAAAATCAAGATGAATGATGACAGACTCACAGATGCTCCAGCAGGTCCAGGAGATCCAGGAGTACCGGCCTCTCCGCGGGGTCCCTGTTGTCCTTCAGCTCCACGGGCTCCAGTAGGACCAGCTTCTCCCTGACAGGACACAATAGATTCATCATTAACAGGTAGACAGGTTCTTACATTTCCTTAACCTGTGAACCCAACATTCGTACCTCCATATAGCTGAGGATGATGGTGTGTTCTTCACCTCTTCTGTCCCTTCTTATACCTTTCCATATAATTTAATCTAAATCTATAAACTAAGTACATCAACTGACTATGGCATGACTACTTAATGCACCTTTTCTTTTTTGACCAAGAGTAGTTTGTAGAATACACCCCCCTCGTTAATTTATGTATGTTGTGTTGTGTACAAGAACCAGGCATATAAGCATTTACAGGTTCTTATTCAATCAAACCAGATTGAATAAAAAGTAATCAAGTGTCTGAAAGTGCTTTAGGAAGAATTCACAAAGTGATAAAATAAGAAAGTGAAGATGCGGTACCCATGAATGGTTCAAGTAACAATTTCCAGACCATTATTAGTTTATTTTACTACATAAAGTCTGCTAAAGAAAAGTACTGGTTTATGATAATGTGATCTGTACAAACCTTGGCTCCTGGAGATCCTGGGAAACCGGGAGCTCCAGCAGGACCAACGGGCCCCTGCAGACAGGAAAAAAAATCTACAAGTTAGGGTTCATGTCTCATCACTTTGTTGCTGTGGTATCAAAAGTAATAACATTATAAAAGAAAAATGATTTGGATGCAAAGTGGGAACTATGATACGTACAGGTGGACCAGCAGGACCAGGCAAACCATCATTTCCACGGGCACCCTGAAGAGGAAAAAGACAGGATAGTCGAGTTGCGTACACCATAATGAACAGAAAAATTATGTTTCTAAAGGATTCAAAATGATAACAAACATAGCGCAACAAACTAAAAACATATTGATGCTCAGTGGATTGAAGCGGATGTGAAATTTTTACTCACTGCAGCTCCAGCAGCTCCAGGACGTCCCCTCTCACCAGGCAGACCACGTGGTCCCTGTGACAGATAATCACAATGGTCAGTTTATGTTGATCATTATGACATACATAGCTTGAATTTATAAGTCTATTGTTTATCTTCCCTAGCATCCCATAATGGTATTATTTTATGTTTTAAAAAACCCAGATTAATAATAATATTGCTCACCATGGGTCCAGGGGCACCGTTCTCTCCAGCAGCACCAGACTCACCCTGATAGGAGAGACAGAGATCAGAAAATTTAGAAGAAGCAGAAAACAAGAAAACAAATGTTAAACAATGAAAATCTGTTTTTTTCTTACCTTGGCTCCTGCAGCACCATTTTCTCCCTTAGCTCCATCCAGACCAGGGTGACCCTACAGAGAAACAGAACAGGACTCATCAGGACCTGCACATCAGTCGGCGTGGTGTAATGAATGAGCAATAAAGAATAGTTATCCTGCTTCTTCTGTTTGGCAGTGAAGGTTGAAACACTTACTCTGTGTCCTTTGATTCCAGGAAGTCCAGGAGTTCCAGGGAAGCCACGAGCTCCCTGAAATACAAACACAAAACTTTTATTTACGTGAGGAATGTTTAACTCATCTCTATCTTTGACATGTGGTGTAATCATGGAATTTGCAAGAGATATAATGATTTTGGACTTAAGTATAAAATAATCAACTTGACGCTCACCTGAGGTCCTGCAGGTCCACGTTCACCAGCTTTTCCAGGTTTGCCAGCCTCACCCTGGAAATAAAGAGGATGTGAAATGATTAGTTGATAAAGCAGTGTACAAGAGCTGCACTGAGCTTCACTGTGGTGGACAGATATGGATGCAGCCTGTGTTTTGTACTGTCATCATTTTCATCAGTATTGTTAGGAGACATACAGTGCCCCCTGGTGGTACAAATGATTTAGAAGGTAGGGAGCTTGATAGTAATGCTCGAATTATCAATCAGGAAAGGATAATAATGCAATAAAGTGAAATTGTGGCATTGCTACTTATTATCAGGATATGCGTTACTCAAAATTGTGGTTTGCTTTGACCTTTGACCTTGGCTTATTAGGTTACTGGGCTTCTGTTTAAATGAGTTGTGGGCTTCATAGAAAGGTGAAGCCTTGACACTTACATCGCTTCCAGACTTTCCAGAAGGGCCAGGTGGTCCACGAGGTCCCATTGGTCCCTGTCATAAAAACAAAGACAGATAAATTGTTAATGACAGTTTTCTAATTGCTCCAAAAATGTTTGGAAGGACTTTTGTATGTTGCACAATGTAAGCACGGCCTTCATTCTGTGAATTAGTTGAACTAAATTTGTAGCTACAGTGCAAAACTTGGTGATTGTATCAATGACTGACACAGTGCAAGAGATAAATTAAATATGGTTATGATGTTATTTATAATTAGATTTTATTTCCGTGGAAGTTGTTGGTAAACCCTAAACATTACAGCAAACGTGACCAGTGCAGTGTGAAGTATTTTAAGTACACAGATGCATTCTGGGATAGCTAATAGTACTTACAGCTGCACCAGGCTCTCCTGCCTCTCCAGGGGCACCTTGGAAACCCTGTGGTCCCTATGGATGCATAAGACAAAGCAAAGCATTAAGGGATTTGTTTGTTAATGCCAACAGCTGTTGTCTATATATTTCAACATTGGCTGTTTGATAGTAGAATGATAGTAGCGCTGTAATGAATTTACTTACAGGAGCTCCAGAAGGCCCAGGGGGACCACGAGGACCCATGGGACCCTGCAAGAGAAATATAAGACATAAGTTAACCAATCTTTTTTTTTTCTTTTACCACATAGTGTGACAAATTAATCAAGTAGGCATCTTGAATAAAAAGTTCAAGATTCAAGCTATGAATGATTTAAAAAAAATTTAAAAATCAAACCTAGCCCCATTTTGATCTCAGAAGATTTAAAAAACAATTCTGTCTTGGGTTCAGAGTTGCTATCCCATTACAATCCTACAAAAACTTTGCAAAACCTATTTATAGGGATTTCTATATCAATTTCTTAAATACGGTTTCTTAAGACATATTGTGATGCAGTTCATACTCCAACATTCAATAATTAAATGTAAAACTCTCCAGTTCAGTATAAATGGAAACATTGAATTAAAAGTCAGCTGAAATCTGTGTTGGAGGAAATTGCTGAGCCACAAGGTGGCAGTATTGCAATAATCTCTTTGAACATCCACAGTTTATTCTCACTTATCTTGGGAAAGAGACAAGCTAAATGTCAGTAATGAGGTCATTGTGAGAGATGAAGTGCTTACATATTAAAAACACGCACACTCTTATTTTAAGATATCCCCACTGTGCACGGTGCTACTTACCATTGGTCCTTGCATCACACCCATCTGAGCACCTCCGGCCTTTTCATCAAAACCTCCAGCCATCTGAGCAGCAAAGTTCTGTAAAAACACAAAACAGACAGAGACAGAGAGTCAGTTTATGTAGTTTATCTTGCCTGAGCTTGTGGTCATCACACACATCAGCAAGTAAACATTAACTGACTTGCTGGCTTAAATGGTTCAATTACCATGAAAGAGCACATAAAGAAAAAAAATGCCTGCACCTGCTCCCTGCTTAAATAAAGCACCATTTTTATCCATCATATTTCTGTGAAAGCATACAGTACAAGAATAAGGCAGTGAAGGTCTGTAGTGTGCACTCATATTCTTCCCTCGTTCTTCTTTGAATAAAAAATGAATACATTTATTAACTCTTTTTAGGCTGTTTCCATGCAGGGAAATTGAAATGTAGCCAAACTGAACTTTCATCAGTCAGTTCAATTCATCCTGTACTTTGCAAATAGAGCAAACAAGGGATTTAGTGATGGTAAAGACACTGATAATTCTTGTGATTTACATCAACCATCAAATTATCTCTACATATTTATACCATTCTTCTTATTTAACCAGACATTTGTATGACTGTGCGATGTTGTGTGGGAGTGAAACTGTGTGTGGTGTTTGGGACTTAAGTCTGATTAATGCCATGCGTTAAAGAAGTGCCCTGGGACTTACCCCTCCAAGCCCTGGTGGTCCAGGTGGGCCGGGAGGTCCGGGGTTTCCAGGGGTGCCAGGCTCGCCATCTCTTCCGCGAGGTCCAGGATTTCCCTAGGGAAAAAGAGGGAGGGTTATTTTCTCTAAGTCACCCATCACAAGGAGTACTAAAGAAGATTAAAGTCAGAAATGATGATTGTATTACACAGAGAATCTGGACAGCACTTTCCACATCAACAGATTCGGGTGAAAACCCACACAGGTGCATGAAGCTGTTTTCTCAGATTATTACTGGTTACACTAAATTGTCGTTTGCAACAAAACATTTACAGTCTCACATCTGTTGCTTGATGATTAGATTTGGATGTTCCTACACTTGAGTAGTTGTAACACTGCAGTCTCAAAGTATACAGAAGCCTGTCAGTTCAAGTATAATAATGATCAGAACTGTTGTTGCTTGGTGGCCCATGCTGAAATCACATCAGACATTACCACAAGACAATATCTTCTGAATAATGAACTGAGTAGATTGGTGGAGGGGTGTTTTCTGAACCCACTGTGTTTTCTCTTACCTTATCGCCCTTAGCGCCAGCTTCTCCACGTGGTCCCTGCTCACCTGGGGGGCCCTGCAAAAACAAAGATGTTTGTCTCAGTAAAATACCCAGGATGGTTAAAACTCCTATTCAGAGCAAGACTCATATTTTCTTGCACCAATACTCATCAAACAGTGCTTAGATAAGAAATTTTTTTTGCTGTATTTTTAAAATTCTCAATAAACAGAATAAAAATGTATAATAATTACCATAGGCCCTGGTGGTCCTTTTGGTCCTACAACCTGCACAAAGGTAAAAAAAAAAAAAAAAAACGAAAGCTTTTGTCAGGTTTCTGTGGTTGCTGTCATAAATGATTCTTTATTACAGGACCAATCTTTCATGTTGTGTCCGGTCATTCCAGTTCCTAAACAGCCAAAATTAGAGAACATTCCAACTTTGTAGGAGGTGGACATCAAGCTAAAAACACAATCTGATGAGGATTTCGTTTGACAGGACAAGTTTTGCTAAAAACATCACCTCCTCTTAACCTCTGGTTTGGCTGACTTTGTTCACCTGACATGTGCACTTGCAGCAAAGTTGCTGAGAGGATCTAAGAGGATTTGATTGGGTTCATTATGTACAAGGAATGCAGGGTTTTTCCTCATGTAATAGAAAGTTCATTGTAGCCATTGTAGCCTCTTATCAGTGACTAATCGCCCCTCTAATGATTAAAAATGTTTAAAACTGAAGAAAAACGGGGATAATCAATTAATTAAGAAAATAACAAAACAATGGATACTTTTTCATGACTTGAGGCTAACTCTAAGTCAAGAACAAAATGTCAAATTCAGCAAAGCAAGATCTTGAGAAATATGTGTAGGTGATTATCATGGGCATGAATGTGCACAGTGTTAAAACATTTTAAGTCCCAGAAGAGAAAAACAAACTCCAAAATAAAGAAAATTGAGGCAAAAAAAAAAAGCTTATATGATCAGTCATGGTCTCTCTAAGTAAAATTAACACTCAGGCCAAGAATAGGTTTATGTATCAAGCAGTTTAAAGTGAAGGGTTTTTTTTACAGCAATGAAGTGTCAATTATTTCAGGAATTATTTCAGTATGATAAACTACAGAGGTTTCATACTTACATCTGCAATTTCTCCTGGTTCACCTTTCTGGCCCTGATTGATAAAAGAAAGAAGTGATATCAGTGGCCCGAAACACTTTATTGAGAAACAAATTACTTAATGCTACCAATTTTACAAGAAAAGCTTTTATGTTTTAATATTGTTACTTAAGTGAATAGATATCAGTATTTTCCCACAAGCCCTTGCCTCACCTTAGCGCCAATTGTCTCTGATGTTGCAGAAGGATGTATGAAGGGGAGAAAACAGAACAAAACATTAAAAGTGGTAAACACTTCAGACTCTTGACTGATTTGAATTCTGGTGTGTGATTCTTAGAAAAGGAGACCTACAAGGAAATTTAATGATGCTAATGTGATCAAATACCATTCACCACACCTAAAGATAGAGAACCCATCCAGATTATATTAATGGTGAGATTCCAAGATGGATGAAGCAGAAGCAAGGATGGACTAGGAGATAAGAATGAAGTATTAAGATTTGATCATTAAAGCAAAATGAGGAAGTAAGTAAAAGCTAAGCAAGCTGTAACAACATGTAGCAACAGCTGATGTCCAACTGACATGACAAGTTTAGCTTCAGCTTTTCTTCAACGTTGTATATCTTATATTGTTATGAAAGATGTTTACACCACATGGGGTAATTAATTTATGTTCTACTGATCATACACTTATTCTATTTCTGATGGCCTGGGCGATCAACTCAGAACTCAGATGTCTGCAAAAGTATTTTGGTCAAGTTGTGATTTTGATGAAAATTCTCTTTTTTAAATATAAAAACACACGTGTGCATATTCTCTCTTTAACAGCTTAGTGTCTATTTAGTTAGACAAATCAGTCAAACAAAGATGCCACAGGAATACAGTGGCTCTTTAGAAGGCCTTGAACCTTTGACAGGTCTGTCTGTATAGCCTTGTCATGAGGTCTCATGCATAAAAGGTGAGGCCAACTTTGGTCCCTCTCTGAAGACACCTTAATTTTGTTCTCCAAATGGTTTAAATAAATAATTGAGTTGAGACTCAGTATGAACCTAAGCTTCATCTTAGTCATGAGTTAAAATTGAGCAGAAGCATCTGTAATGGTTTAGGTGAGAACCAGACAACACATCTCAGGATCCATCCAGTTCCACAAGGAACAGACCTTCATTGGGAATGAGATCATCATGATAATGCTGCTTATCTGGTCTACATCCAAAACAAGCATGTAGTGGGCCACTTTGGAATAGGGAACATCAGGCACTGATTGACCAAAATAATATTATTTACTAAAACTAAATCATAAAACTAAAATCTTTTAGAGCAGCCAAGACTGTTAAAATCACATCTAAAGACTATAATCTGTACTACTGCAGCTCTGATCAGGCAGAACACTTGGATCCTGAAGTAGTTCCCCATTCAAAAGTGTTAGCCAGGGTGAGATAAATGCAAGCTAGAAGAGTAATTTATTTATGGGTATGTGAATAAATAAATTACAACCAATGGGGGCACTGGCATCAGCAGGGCAGATGGGACAGCACTCTCCAGATGGGATGATAGGGTTGGCACACTCTTTGATCTCCTCGCAGATTATCTCATCACACAGAACCGATCCGCTGTCGCACACACAGATACGACACGGCTCGGGCTTCCACACATCCTTATCATTATACTGCTGGCCATCCTGGATGCAGCCACCTGCCTCCTCTGTGGAAGCCAGCAGGGGGCGCGTGGCAGGTGGACAGAGGAATAACAGCAATGAAAAGGGAGAAAGGTTGGTTTGGAAGAGAATTAAAAAGGGAAAGGTATTGCAGTTTATGCAGTGTTGTGGGTTGATACAGCAGAAGTTGTTAAAAAAAAGTTGGTTTAGGGGAAGGAGGTTGGAATAAAAGGATGAAAGGGGGTCAAGAGGCATGGCAAGGAAGTAGGAGGAGTAACAACAGTATGGGGGTAAGATAGAGGAAGGGTGATTAGTGAATGAAGAGGAGGGATGTAGAAGGAAGGAGGAGAAAGATAAAAGTTATCCTGTATCAAAGACAAGCTCTGAACATTTTATAAAGTAGTGCAAAGTATACAAAAAGGGAAATTCAAACAACAGCAAAACATGGGAATTAAAAAGTGTGATTGCACGATATTAATCAATAGGGAATAAGTGGCCTTGTTCCTTTGATGCTGATGAACAGGTGCTGGTTTGACCCAAAAATACACTGGAACAAATCTGTAGAGCACAACTATAATTGACAAGTTTTAAAATTAAATTAAAGCAGGCAAGCCAATGCTCCAAGTTATCATATGGAGAATTTTATGGGAGGATAAAAATGTAATGTCAACAAGAGCCACAGTTAACAGCTGTGTCTGAAGCCCTAGTTGAGATATTTCACGTCCTTGGCTGAGTATATTTAACCAGCAGGCCTGCTCTCCTGCTCGTATGAATGAACCTCTCTTACAGGGATACTGTGCCCAATTGACAAGCTGCTGCCTTAAGTAAACACGGGGTCCTTCTAAATTTCTCCATCTGGATCCCATAGCTGTGTCAAGCTCCAGTGCAAACACTTTGGGGAATTAAGAATGGGTGATTTGTTTAATGTATACAGCTTAAGGCTGGGCCTTAACTGCTCTTGTTTGTTTTTAAGCATATTTGTGAAAGTGATACTTAGCACATAGGTGTTAGAAGGCTTTTAAGTTCCTGATCAGAAATGAGTTTGGCTACTTGTATCTGAACTCTTTCCACCATTTATTTATTTTTTTATATTACAATTTATGGTTAATGCTTTAAGAGAGAGTTAATTGGAAGCAGGAAATGTAGAGCAGTTCATTTTGCTATAAATAAAACTTTGTGTCCATCATCTGTTGACTCCCTGCTGTGCACCCTGTCCTCTGTGCTACTCCCCTCCTGCTACCCTTTGAGCCTGCTAGTCTGGGGTCAAGCACTGTCTGACCCTGTCACTTCACATCATGAAAACCCTGAATATGCTCCGCCATAATCCTGTGGGCCAGGTTGACATATTTTCAACATGTCTTCAAAAACAGTTAAACTCATAGTTTGCTCAAGAAAATTTGTCTGACAATTTACAGACAACTGTCTTTGTGATATAATGGTAGAAAAAAAGCCATCCAGCTGCATCATGCTTCATTAAGCAGATTTCAGATTTCCTGCTGAAAACTGGCACTACAGTATGAACAAATGCAGCAGGAAAGGCTGAGAAGAAGGACCCAGGGTAGGACAAACGACCACTTGTTCACCTGGTCCTCCATCCCACACAGATGTACCTTGACAGCCTCACCTTACCTATAGAAAGAATTGCACTGGCATACTTGGAAAGACCACTGACAGCCTGCTTGGCATTATGCACTCACATTGTCAGAAACAATTAACAACTACATCATTGTAAATGCATGTATTTAACTGGCAATAGCAAAAAAAGAGTTGTGCTCTTCATTGTCATCATTTGACAATTTGACACCACTGGCATTTGATGTGTTTTCTTCTGAAACATCAAGTAGAGAAGGTTGACAAGGCAACAAAAAAGTTGGTAATGTCATCAGAGTAACAATCCAAATTTTTTTGCAAGTGAAAAGCAAAAAAATCAAGAAAAACTGTGCAACTTACGGTCATCCTCTTCCTGACATCTGACCACGGATAGTAAAACAACTTGGGATGCTACAAGTAGCAGAAGAGTCCTTGAGTCCACAAAGCTGAACATGTCTAAATATTAGACATGCAGGAGCTTGGGTGAGAATTGAAGGGATGGACGAGACCAGGCTTTCAGTCAGTGGTGTGTTAAGTGTGTGTTCCCAGAGACTTATGGCACCATGCAGTCAAACCCTCCAAAATCTAAGTGGAATCCAACGCGGGGCCCCAGCTGGCACTCTGCACCCACCGCGTCAGGGCAAGCACCGCGGTTTTATGTCCACTGTGCCTTGTATGGATCTTCGTATATTCCAAAATACCAGTCCTTCCCCCAGACCCCCTGTAAGGCTGAAACCCGAACCTCATCTCCCTCCCCTCAATCCAGCAGCATCTACTCTCCCAGGGATTTTTTTTTAACTCAAGCCCTCCTTCCTTCCTTGACCTGCTTGGCCTGGCCCGGCCAAGAGATGCACCTTCACTTTCACATTAAAAAGGGAGCTACAAGCAGCAGAGCACAGGTCAAGCTCTGACCCCACCACATGTCATCGTGTCAGTGAATTAGAAATCTCAAAGTTGACTGAAAAAATGGTAGAACAACTTTCAGATGGATTTCAAGACCATTCTCACCATAAAAAACTAAGGTACACATTGCTATTGGAGTACATACTGAAAGTCATATATGCTACGGTGCAGGCATACACAATAAAATTGTAAGAAATGTCAAAGGAAACTAAATTTCACTGCTTGGCCATGACCTATAGCATTGTCTTCATTAAATAGCCTACTTTTTTTTCCCCACATTTTGCCTAAATCTGGTCTTTCCAATCTGAGGTTACACCAAGCTGGAACTCTATATAACTATTAAAAGTAAGAGAAAAACTCAATCACAAAAAGTGATTTTTTTTTTACTACAAAATTGTTGCGTGATTAAACACAGTTTTACTCTAAGAAGATAAGATAAACCTTTATTCGTCCCTCAGTGTGGAAATTTGCAGTTAACAGTTAAATAGTAAAAAATGAAAAATATACACAAGCTAAAAAAGTATTTACAAATTTAACAAATACACACAAGATTATTTACAGAAATACACACGAGATATAATTGCTGTGCAACTAAGATGGAAGTCATCTCCTGGACTTATTAATGGAACACAGAGGCTATTAAGTTTGACCTGACTGCCAGATACAGCTAGAAAACGTTTTTTTTATGTGAGAAGTCTCAAATAGTTTAATGAGGACAAAAACACAAATGTTATTTTTCTAGAATAATGACGTGCCACTTAAACTCTTGTGGGATAGGGGACTCAACACTGGGTCAACTGGGTTGTTTGTTTAAGTCTAGTCTCTTGGATTATGGATTAAACTGCAGACCTCAGACAACCTTAAAGTGTTAAGCTGACCAATCAACAGTGAAGTTGCATTGCAGGCAAAACTTCTGAGAGTCTTGTCTGTTTGGACAAAGGCCATTGACAAGAGGTTGTGAGATCCAGTTAAAAGAACAATCCTACCGTGGTTGAAGGAAATTTCTCTTGAGACAGAGCTAAATTTTCCACATTCCGTTAAATACTATGTTCGTGTCAGTATATCACTTGTCCATATGCAGTTAAATTGTCCAGTAGGTCTGTAACAGGATGTATTTACCTTCATAGCAACATTCCTGACAAAACAGAAGTTATATGCCAGAATTATCTATGGAGAAGCTGAGCCAGAAAGGTGATGAAATGTCTGTGTGATCTTTATCATGTACCTCTCTTTAGATAGCCAAGGTGAGTGGGCTTGAAAGGGGGTCTTTGTCACGAGAAGAGGCACAGTAATTTCAGGGTCACGACCTTCTAGGGAGCCCCCCTCATTCCACATACAGGAAAGAAAGATTTGAACGCACCATCTAAGCTCTCGTCTAACAGGTCTGTGAGCTGCGGAATTATGTTTAAGGCAGAAACTCAGCTTGAATCAGATCACTAAAACCAATAGGCATCTCCTCTTTTGTGCATTGTGTTTTTATTCCACTTTCTTGCTGTCCTCATTCTCTATGACTATAAAGAGTGATCATCATAGCTCAGGTTAGCACATTAAAGTAAGTTGATCCTGGTTTTGTAGGATCTTCTGGTTTAAGTCATTTCAAGTTTAACCTGACAGCTCAACCGGTGATGATGATGACGCTGATGAGTCCAGCAAAGAAAATATTTCAGGAATTTAAACAGCCAGTTACCCAGCTGAATCAATAATCTGTGGCCTTTAGACAATAGAGCAAGTATACAGTGCCATTCTGCTCTAACACTGTGTCCAGTTTGCTGTGTCAGGTCAAGTCATTGTTGCTGTGTCACATAAGGGAAAAGATGAAGTTGCAGTTCTGCTGGAAGGGGCTCTATCTTGGTGAATGACTGAGAGCCTGTTATATTACAAATGTTAAAATAGGTAGGCTATAATAGTTCCTCTTGGAAGAAAGGCAAGCCTTGAGTGCAGAAAAATACTAAAAATAGCTGGAGAAACTGAACCACCCTGAAATCATATGTATATAGGAATATGGATGAAGACACAAGTAAGCAGGGAAAACAAATGAAAATGAATCTCGAGATGCTAAAGAAATTACTGCCGCCCTTTATAGCATCCTACAAGTGCTGAGGATGTATAATCTCAAAACAAGAGCACAGCCGAGAGCTGTGGAGCAATCATTCAACATTCATCTGCCACGGCTCTCTTTAAAATGGTGTACCACAGCAGTTTATAACTACAGATCTGTATCAATGTACAGCAGGAATACTGAGCCCATTTCAGCTCTACACATCCTTTTTCTCTGTTGCTCGGACTGTATACTGCCTTCTGCCGTCTCCCAGCACACACAATAGGCCTCTGTGTGCACGGCCCGCGGAATGCTGCGAGATGGCAGGGCAGTGGGATAGCTGCATGGTGAGGATGGGGGTTGGTGGGTGAGGAAGGGTGTGGAAGCTAGGAGGATGAAGGAGGAGGGGGGCTGGTTTGAGGGTAGGGGAAGGGGAAGAGATGGCAGTGACGGACGGAGGGTGGTGATGGGGGGGCTGACCTCTCACAACTGTACGGGTGTACAGAGGCTCCAGGGGTCTAGAGGGTGTCTAGGTTTCGGCACAGTGACCGCAGCAGAGGGGTGGCTGTGGTCCTCTGTGTACACACATACTGGTGACGGGAGGGTAGTCAACACCCACCTGGGGGAGAGGAGAGGACAGATGGGCCCTGAGGACTGAAAGCGTCTCATAATGTGTGCTGTCCTTCATGAAAAACTGACTGGGTCTAGATGTTCAGGTTGTAAATAACCAAAAGGGCTATGTCATGCTCAAAGTAATAAGATTACAGTTGTTGTGACAAAAGGAAAAGAGCTACCTTTCAGCAATAAAAAGCAAATTCTGATGAAAAAAAACATTTTTAAATGCTGTTATTTAATTACTGATACATCAAGACTAAATAACCACACTAGCGGCCCCATGAGGCTGTAAGGCTCATTGCATACCTGAAAATGAAATTGGTTTGCTGAATGAAAAAATGCAGAAACAACTTTGCTACTCTTGTCTTACTGCTGGGGCAGAAAATGTTAAGTTTGGCCTGTGGGCAGTGCCAGAGGAAGTGCTATGTTATTACCAAAATGAAAAGGATTTATCCTTTGTACAAAGGCCATTTTAGGAAAACTCAGACTTGTCAGCCTCAGCTTTACCTTGTCTGACTTGGCTCAACTTTCAGCAGTTCAAGCTGTTCTTTGTTAGCCTCCAGCAGACGACATCAGACTTAACTGTACTATGGCTCAGCTGAGATTTTAGCTCATCATTAGCATGCTCATGTGCTAACTATTGTATGTTAATGTGTAGATGTGTAACATGTAACATACATATATCACACAAGCATACATATGGCTTACTGCTAACATACTAACATATAATATGTTATCATGCAATGTTATTAAACCAGCAATAACTGATGTTTTTGAGGCAGCAGTAGCAAGTTGCAAACACAACATATCATCACCTTTTAAGCTGATATAGCAAACACGTTAGAAAACAGTCATTCATTTGTGTCTGGCCACCTGACGAATATGAGTTCAATATTCACTCTTTTTTAGCTCTGTTTTTGGTCTCTACCAACTCCTAAGAGAAATATCTGTCTCTTTACCTGCTAAATTTTGTCTGCCATTCGCTGAACCTGGAAGTTTAGTGTGGGTTTTTTGTGAGGGCAACAATGAGCTGAAACTTACTGTAAAGTTCCAGACACACACAAATCTTCCACATTGTTATTATGAACTTATCAATTATAACTGCTTTAAAATAAAAGTACATCCGGATGGGAATTTGGTATTCAATCTTTTCACCTATAAACTGATACTGCAGAAATGAACAAATTTTGCAGCACCCTTGGCCCTGCCTTAAGACACCTACTGTGCAAACCACTAATAGATAGATAGATAGATAGATAGATAAGAAAGGCAAGGAGGTAGGTAGATCCTTATACCTTCTCCCTCTCTCTCTTGCTCTCTTTCTGTGTACGTGTGTCACTGTGGGTGGGGGTCAATTTAGAGAAGAGATGGAATTCCTTTCACCCTGGGTGGCAACAGCAGTAATGGCCCTTACCCTTTAATTTGAGAGATGCATTAAACGATGCATTAAATCTCTACAAGCATTTAACTGTTCCATCAGTTATAAGGAGCTTTGTTCCACCATGCACTTATTTCATGCCTCTACTTAATATCAAATCATTACCATTCAGGCCGTGTTACGTTTAACAGTGGAGCGGATTTTAGGCTTAACTGAAACTGGAAATGGGTTAAATTAAGGTGTTTTAGGCACTTTGTCTCTGTGGTAATAAAACATTTAGTCCAACATGAGTGGTGTGTGGTAGCCTGAGTAGAATATGTTGCAAGGTCCAGAGGGGTTTTGAGTGATTTGGGAAAATAGGCATGCATCAATCCTATGAAAATGGCAGTGTAATTGGTGTAATGTGGCCAGAACAGGCTGAAAATTTGGATAAGTAACACGTTCCATTGCCTTAAATTGCTTTAGAACTAATAAATATCTCTCACCATGAGCATTACCACACATTTTCTGGCATAGACTAGCCGTACATAATTAAATTTTAATAAAGAGTGAGAGCCCACACATTTGGCCATCTCTCTTTAAATTCTTGGATGCAGTTAACCAGTCCATATCTTCAATGTGCTTTATGATCCAAAAGTTGTTATTTTTTAAAAAAATCTCATTAATCCAAACTCAGTTCCAATTAAATTTCAACAGCTACGACACCTTTTTCCTTCCTAGAGTCCCCAAAACTGGCTGTCCAAAGTGATCTCTAAGCCAGGGCTTTATCCAGACCTCCAGATTACTGAACCTGAATCAAAGCACCAGACCCGGTATGTGTCTTTTCCTGTGTGAGGTGGAGGGGGGAAGAGGTTAAGTTTGTGCAGGCTTGGTGTGTGCAGTGAGGGGGGCTTTCTCACACAAGATGGAGGATGAAGGGACAAAGGTGGCATTCATTGGCCCAGGAATGGAAAACATTTTCGCCTGAAAACAGAGAAGCTACAACTGGCAGAGGTAGAGGAGAGAGGCCATGGGTTAGCATGCACCCCTTTGGAGAAGTCACACGCCTAGAAATGTAGAGGAGACCACCGGAACCTAGTGAGGGTTGGGGGTTAGGGCTTCATTTATTTGGTAATGAAGATAATATCAAGTCACGCTCTAGAGTCTTGAAAATAAATACTACACAGTCTGCAAGCATTGGTGTGGTGGGTTATCACCAGGATCCTCAACCAACTCCTGAATGACTTAAATTGCCTTCATAAGAACCACCTTGAAAAGAGTAGGTGGAAAATGAAACATTGTTCAAAAATTAAGATAAATAGCAAAAGTTTCAAATTTCCAAATGAGCATGTTGTGAAATGCTCCATCACAGTCAGCCATCGTCTCACTGAGGAACATCTCACACAGCAGCAGACATCAAAGACAGGAAACAAGGCCTCAAACTCAAGAAATCACAAATTATTCAATAAATTGTGTTTGAAGCACCGGGAAACCTGCCAAAAAAAACCCTATGGAGAGGAAGGATCTCAGACACATGACTGTGATGTGTCCTCACAACAAAACAACAGACTCAGTGAACAGAGACTGACCTGAGTATGGGGTCCTGGAGTGAGTGCGCCACCTAGAGGACAAGAGAGTAAAATTTTTAGTGCGTCAGTGTGGGAAACTCACCATGGGGTGTCGCCATCTAACAGCAGGAGAAAGGATTTGCCAGTGACAGACTAAATTATTACCAATTGATTTAATAGACTGGACAATAACACACATTTGATCATTTACACAAATCAATAGTTATATTAAATGACTAATAACAGACTAAATCTAACCAATGTCAGATAAAGCTGACACACTTTGTCATAAAAAACGTTGTAATGATTCCTGTTGTGATACCAACAACTGACTCACCAACTGAATGTCACATTTTTATTATTATCATCATCATTAATCATCATTAACAGGAATGATGGGAACAACAGCATAATAATTCCAATGTTGTGTTTGTAGTAGTAGTAGAACTAGTTGTATTAATTCTGCTAGAATAAAGCTTTGTGAAGTAATACACGTAATTAACTGCACAAAAAGTTGCAGAAAACAGAAAAATACATTATGAAGGAACTTTGGGGAAAATATATAAACATACACAAAATGAGGGTAACAGGTTCCTGACATTGAGTGATGACAGTCAAATAAACAGTTAAATAAACATGTTTTCTAGCACATGTCCACTTGTCCAAGGTCAGTTTATGTTAAATGATGCACTGTTTGGCAAATAAAGCTTGTTTATGGCTCTATGAGTTTAAGAATTTAAATTCAGCCTATATTCAACAATTTAGAAAACATAATTATCACTACAGTAATCTATGTCCATACTACCCGGAGTGACATTATTCATCTGTCCATTTTATTTGAATTTTGAATACAATATACTCAAAGTTTACATCAAAACAAAAATATTTTTGAAGGGCCATTAAGTGAAAAAAAAAAAATAATCTAAGTAACCTGAGTATACTATAATCAAAGACTAGAGTAAGTCCAATTAGGACTATAACTGAAGCATGAAAGTCATTTTGACCCATCTTCACTCAGCAGCTGCAGTAAAAACTCACAGCATGGTTTCACTTGCTTCCGGTTATTGACCCCAACCCACTTGTTGTCAGTGTCACAGCCCCGCCCCGTGAAACAGCCTGTACATGATCCTGTGAGTAAGACAGCAGTTGCTATTAAAGCTCTGAGGACCAACTGGTCACAAGTATCTCTCTGGATCAGCTACTGGGGGAAAAAATAAACTCCTTTGAATTATTAAAGATTAAGCCCTACTTATCACAATGCATTGCCTTAAAAGTCTGAGGACAGCTAACCCGGGAATCTTGCTGCTATTTAAAAATGCAGGGATCTCCGCCAGAGCTGGAGCTGACAACACTGTTTTGTCCAGGACGCAGCAACCTGTTCCTCTCCCATGCTGGGCCGCAGCATCACCCCACACCCACAGAGCCTTTCATCACCAGAATGGCCCTGATGTGGACCAAGGACGCACAAAGTAGGTCACAGTAGACTGTCTCTACACTTCTAAATCATCATGAATTAGCCCAAATATTATTCATTAATAATCTTCATAATCGGACCACAATATTCCTACATAATAACGTTATTCCCGAGGGAGGCTGGCTAGTGTGTTTAGCTAATTCAATTCAATTCAAAAAACTTTATTTGTCCCCGAGGGGCAATTCAAAGGCACGCAGAGCAGTGAAGCAAACCAAAACAAAACAGTGGCTCACTGTGGCTACAGTGGCTAACGGTCCAGTTGTTGTGGTTCATCTCATAATTCATGCTATAATAGTAACTCCTACCATGTCATAAAACTGTTATATTTTATAATTTTAAGGTCTACTTTTTGTGCTAGACTCTCACCAGTGTTTTGTTTCTTGCGGGAGATGAGAAAATCGACACCTCCGCCATGTTTGTCCGTTAAATTTGAAGCTAGCAAGAAGTTAACGCTAGCTTAAAGTTAGCTTAGCTTATTGGAACCAGGCGGAAACAGCTAGAATAATGGAAGAAGGTAATTTTAAAAAAACCTCTATCATCACCTCCAAACTCACTAATTATTATTGAATTTTTTTTTCGTTTAAGCTCTAGCTAACTTTACATAACGTGTCTTATCTCACAGATATGAGATTGGCATCAATCTTTTCATTTACTCTTGGCAAAAAAGCAAACAAGCTTTTCCCACCCAAAGGTATATTTTTAATATTATATTGTTCACAGATGTTGTAGTTAATTAGCATAGAGTAATTGAGTATATTTACAAGTATGAAAATGGGATTTTGAGTTAAAAATCTACTTGCAGTTGGCATTTGGATGTTTCATTCTACTATTTTGCAGGTGTATTTTCTCATTTTTTCATCCTTTGTCCAAAAAGAAAAAAAAAGAAAGAAATATGTGTTATTAAAGGTGTGGTGAGTCATTCTGCAGAGAGACTGTTGATATGTCTCTTCAGTGCTTCTTTAGAAATTCATCCACTTGCAGATAACATGCAGAGGACAAGATGGTTTCCAGCCATCACACCAGATCCAGACAGCCATACTCACAACTCTCCTACTACTGCAGCTAACATCACAACAACCTGACACATAAATCACAAACATCTCAAACAATATGTCAGTGAAACATAGCAACATTAATGTTATCCACATATCGAGCAGGAACAGAACGACCTCCACATCCATCTTCACATCTTTCAACTCTCTTGAGTTCTCTCCACTGTTGGAAAGCCTCTTTGACGTTAACATATTATGTTGTTAAAATGTCCTTTGTTTGTTTTCCATTTACAGAGCTGTTGTCAAAATGTCCTTTGTTTATTTTCCATTTACAGAGTCAAGACTGTTCAAGTGGACCTTGAGGAGATAATCACTGAATTTGACAAAAGTGTATTGGATTAGAATGACTCACCCCACCTTTAACATGCAAATTGTCATGTTGAATAATGTTCAAAAATACATGTGTGTATATGTAAGGTATGCTAGACCCAAACAGTAAAGGGGCCTGAGAAAACACACTCTCTATAGGAATCCTTTATGTGTGTGTATGTATTTTTTGCATACATGCTCATGGCATATACATGTACACACAACTAGGTCAAGAGCTGGATGTTTGCTTGTATTTTTACTCCTGGCCATGTTGACATAAATGTTAACACACTGCTCATGGTTCTGAGTTGATACATTGGAGCCAGTCCAAATTTTATCATCACAGCATACTGTGTGTGTTTGTTTTGACAGAAGTAGGCTGATGTCCAGTATGGAGGACCTACTTTTCTACACCATCACTGAAGGCAAAGAGATGATCCCCCTCTCCCAGTTCATCTCTGTGAGTCAACAACGCATTCACACTTCCTCTGTCACGCCATGGACTAGTTTGACTTTCCATGGCATGTGTGGACATACACACAAAGACACTCTGCCCTACAGCAGTATTGTGCTTCCTAAAAAGCAACTATGCCTTTAGTTAACTCAACCTTGGGGGGGTGACATAGGAATCCTCAACAGGAATCCAGAGCTACATGCAGGGTTAAGTTTAAAAGGCATTTAGGGACTTCCTTATGTAATAGGACTAAATATAGTAGGTGTGACACTGAGGTAATCAGCAGAGAACAACATGCTTTTTCGGACTTTAATCACAATAATATATCACAAATAGGTGAGGTCATACCAGCAGATGTTTGATAGCCTCATTACATTAAAGGGATTTCATTTAAACAGCAGAACCTATGGCATTAGATAGATAGATAGATAGATAGATAGATGTACTTTATTTGTCCCAAACTGGGACAAACTTAGTGACTAAGGTAGTTTGTAAGGCACAGACTTTCCTGTACAGGGCCCACACGCACATTACTGAAGAGACGTCAAGGTCTTTAAACCTGTGCCACAGTTCATATTGTCAAAGTCTTGCGAGGGGCCAGTCCTATACCGTACATATCTTAGAAGATGAACAGGATGTACACTGTGTGGTGTTTTTGTGCAACAAGCTATTACAAACCTTCACACCCTCATTTAGCTTCACGTGGTGCGACCTTTTACACGGTCACATAAAATAAAGGTGGACATGGACATCTGTTGACCTTAGTGTCTATGGCAACTTAGTAATTTTCAAAAGAAGCACACACTTAGGAGAAGAGACGTGTGTCAACACACATGGCTTGTTGTCATGCTACGGATGACTGGATGTGTTTGTAGAGGTAACTGGGTTAGGACAGAGATGGTGAAAGTGTCACTCAGCGCCCATGTTAACATCAAAAACATTCATCTTAAGAAAGAAATCGTTCTAAAAGTTAGGTTTAGTTAATTCTAATTACTCTTGTGGAAATATCTGAACAGAAAATATGGTTGTATTACTTATTATTGTAATAAATTGTATTCATTGTATATTTTATATTGTATTAATCCTGTATTCCATGTCATGGCATGCTATAATTGAAAATGCAACTAAAAATTGTTTTCTGTATGAATTGTTTGGACTAAGTAAACCAACAAATATTTGCTTGTTAGCTAGAATGATGTAATGTTTGTAAATTGAATAGCAATTAATCAGTTATCAAAATTATTGCTAATTAACTTTATGTCAATTGACTAATCTATATTTAACTAATTGTTTCAGCTCTACATGAAAATGCAGGTTTAATAACAGTTTATTTTATATTATTTAGATTCAGGCTTATGGGTTACTTAATTATTTCAGTATTTTTGTCTGTTTTGTGCTTTTATTCAATTTGTGAAGGCAAAGCTCTTCACAAGCCTAAACAGAATACCTTCCTACAGAGTCAGTTGAAGGATAAAACTCACAAAAAACGCTATGAGCACAGCCCCAACTTTAGCCTTTCCTACCCTGAAGCTAAGAATCACTCACAGACATTCAATAACAGCAACAGCAACCTTGCAGCCATGTGCTTGTTGGTCTGTTTGCTCGCTGAATCAGTTTTCAGATGAGATGACTCAATGAAACGCTGGAGCCTCTCTAGTCAGGAGGGTCGTGCACATGCCGTCCCCAAAATAGACACATATGGTCCATACAGTGACAGCCTGAAGTGTGACTTACGAGAGGGATTACGGTGATCTGGTCTACGCCTGTATTTCCTCCTCAGTCCCAGTGGGCACTCCTGAGCCTTTGAAGTCCCCTTACTATATATTCTATCTCCACATGTTTGATATCCTGCTACTTGACATAACATAAACATTGCTGTGCATGACCCAAACCGTGTGATAAAGCCTGTCATCTGACTCCCTCTTTTTCTCCCTCGTGTATTAATTTAAACCCACCCCATCTCTCTCCTCTCCAGGCTTTGAGAAAAACAGGTTTGTTGACATCCGACCCTCGGCTGCGTGACTGTGTCCGTCAGATGCGACAATCCACACGTGACTCTGTCGGGCCAGTCATGATGGACAAGACGCTATTCAGAAAGTGAGAAAAGCTTTGTTTATTTATGGAAACATACTAGTTATGCACACCATTCTTCAAATGGGAGTGTTGAACTTTTACCTGCACGTAAAAAATAGACAGAACGCCCTTTGTTTGTCCTCCTGCATAAACAGTTTTATCTGCTGTTGATTCTGATGTTGTTTCAAATAGGTTTCCTCCTACTTAGAATTTGCATATTCAAATTAGATTGTGAAAATGCAAATCATTCTGAGGATGTTCACAAAAAAGCGTGGGAAAAGGGATAAAAGCATGCAAGGCGCAAGGTTAGTTAAGTTAAGGGGTCTTTTGCAGTTAAGTGAAGGAGTAATAGGAGGAGTAATCTGTAGTCAGCGCTATTTGAGTCCAAGAGACTGACATTCGTTTTATGGCTGACAGCTGCTACTAACCAAATTCGCGTGCACACATGCCAGCCAAAGCAGTAGAGAGTGCAGAAAGACACAGTGTCTCTGGGGCTGTAAATGAAAGGGCATCATTCTGGTTGAGCTCCAGACTGTGGCAATCACATTAGTAAACGTAACAGATCTGTAATCTCCATGCAGACTGTGGCCCAAACAGTATCAATTGTAAGTGTAATTGACTCGGTCTCATCCTTTGGCTTGGAACAGTAGAGGGTTACACAATCTGGTTGTCTTCGCCAACCTTAATTGGCTGTGTCCGACTTTCTTTTGCTTGTTTTCTTAAATTTGTGAGGTTATTCCTTTCCTGAAGAACACTCAAGAGCTGACTATAAATATGCTACTAGAAATAGAGAGAGCTATCTCCCATTTTTTTTAGGAAATGACCCATATGAATAATGCAAGCTCTCTCCACTCTCTTCTCCTGGTGTCCCAAAACCTCACGCTAGCATCGCCTTGGATTAGTGAGGGCTGCAGGCCAGATATTTTAGTTCAGACAAGCTGTGAGAGAATGCACATGCCTTTTCTTGAGAGCATAAGGCATTGCTGACCAATTAAAGCAATGGAAATCTATAATAACTATTAGGATCTGCTAATGTAGGCAGGTGGGTTTGTTTACTCATTTGGTTGGGTGTTTATTGGCCAAAAGCAGGTCACTTTGAATCCAGCGTGATTAAAAAGAAAACATGAAAGCCTAGTAAGGGGTTGAGTGTTTCAGTAAAATGGAAAGTGTTGTAGTTATACAAAGATGGGAATTACAGTTGTTTGGTGAATGTACTCCTATGGGTTGGATTTTTCTTCTATCTTGGTACCTAGCCCAAAGTTTTAGTTTTATTTACCAAAATGTCTGCCTCTAATCAAATACAATAGAGGTGAATGGAACTTTATTTTATGTGCAGAAACATTGTTCTCATTTCTCTGGATTTTCTCTTAAGGCATTTTGACAGGTCACAGTAGGAAAAGCTTTAGCTGCTACAGTTTCAGGAAGATGTGTTTTTCCTGCTGTGACAGATCAAATGTCTGCTGCCAAAAAAACCCCCAAAAATGTAATGTTCACTCTTTTTGTATTTTAGAATCCCATGAAGTTGCGTTTAAAAATTCTACAGCACTGTAGTCATTCAAGTCAAGTCATTCAAATTAAAACTGTATTCAAATAACCAGGGAAATGTTTCAGCAAAGACATGTTGCTATTGAATTTTTAAATGTACATTGAAAATGCTGTGAGCACCAAAACTAAATTTTATTCACTTCACTATATTCGAGTGCCAGCAAAAATTTTAGGGCCTGATATCTCAAAACCAGGGAAAATAAAACCCAAATTATCTGTTTGGCTATCTACCACTGGGGGTAAGCAAGGATTTTTTTTTGTTTTGTTTAGTTTTCTTGTAATTTAGATAAAAATTAACCATTTAAGGAGTTTCCAAAAAGCTAGAAATCTGAGAAATTTTCTATATATGATGTGTTTTTCAGCATTTACAGTTATTTTATCAATGCTTTTATTTGAGTTATAAATCCTAAAATTACGAAATACTATTACTAACCGCACAGAGTGTGACGTTCTTTGTAACACTCCTGACGTCAGTTCAATCATGTGTCCTTGTGTCCTTGTGTAGGTGTGTGGGCAACAACATCATGCTGCTAACCAAAGCTTTCAAAAAAAAGTTCATCTTCCCGAACTTTGCTGAATTTACCCAGCAGATTGATAAGATGTATGACAGTGCACAACAGCAGGAAGCAGGGCAAGTAAGTAACACACTAACACACATACTAATTCACTGTCTGATCATTCATTACAGTTACATTCACGTGTGTTTCATGCCATCATGCAGGTAGCTGATTACATTCCCCAGCTGGCTAAGTTCAGCCCTGATCTCTGGGGTGTATCTCTGTGCACAATTGATGGACAGAGGTACAGTAGCATCTTTACTTTACTATATGTCTCCATACTGAAAACCTCCACCATGTGTATTGCCTCACTAACACTCCTCCATTTTTGTTTTTTGTTTTGTTCCCATGCTTTTCCATTACATCCTCATGTCATGCAGACACTCTGTGGGTGACACAAAAGTTCCCTTCTGTCTGCAGTCATGTGTCAAGCCTCTGGAGTACGCCATCGCTGTGCATGACCTCGGCAGTGAGCGCACTCACCAGTTTGTGGGCAAAGAGCCCAGTGGTTTCAAGTTCAACAAACTGTCACTAAATGAGGAAGGTAAGTGATCAGTGTAATCGAGACTTTTACTCATGTTATAATCTCTACACAAGAACAAGCAGTAACAATAATAATGAGTGTGCATATGATCAATCCTGGTTTTGTAAAAACGAAAACTACATGAAACACACCTTGACCTCCAGTTTATAATTGAGAAATTTTGGCAACTCTTGTCTTGATCAGTAATTTCAACAGACTGGTTGCTGGCAAGAGTCCCCATTTTGCCAGGAAAAAAAAGTTATCCAGATGGACTTTCAGCCAAATGGTGCACCTTTTTATCACCTCACACTTGTAGCCAGTTGCTATTACATACGGCCATCTGAAGCAAACAGATTGTACTGTGTGTGCTCAGTTTATTAGCTGATGTTACTCCCCAGATGAAATATCCCCTCCAAGCTCAGCAGTTTTTTTGCTCTTGTGGTTATGGGAAAATGAGTGATAACATGCTCTTGTTTCTTGTGCAGATAAACCACACAACCCGATGGTGAATGCTGGAGCTATTGTCATCAGTTCTTTAATTAAGGTAAAATCTAAAGGCTCATCAGCATGAATACACTGATATGATAGTAGATACATATTGGAGGTTTTCATTTTAGAATATGTACACAAAACATACTACACAGCTGTCATTAAAGAAGATATCAGGGCAAAGCAAAGAGTGAATCTCAGTCATCTCAAATCATGGCCAAAAAATAGGCTCCCAGACCTTATTAAATGTTTTTCCCCTGCAGTTATTACTGTGCAGCATAGTGCTCTGCTGCAGCAATAATGTAGGCCTTCAAAAGTAAGAAGAAACTAAACAGCATCGTCAGACATGTTTCTATGTTCCACCAACAAATGATGCGTTATGTCAGTTTTTTAGCTACATACTCAGTAGAAGAAGGAAGTTGTGCAATGAAACCTGCAATGTGCAACCTGAACACTTCCTCTCATATTCATTTTGGCACTTTTGACCATCAAAACAAATGCCACACTCGTCCCTGTGGGAATCACAAATGTATTTGAAAATTGCAAGCAAAAATCATTATGTAGGGTGACACTGCCACTATCTGCAATCTGCATGACTGCAGTGCTTGCAAATTTCTTCTGTTAAATGGGCACCAGTTTAAAGCAAAGCAAAGTTTGCAGTAGAACATACAGTGTAAAGACAATATAAAGACATGTCATGCCACAATGCTGTAAGATTTCCTGTTCTGAAATGTATCTGTATTATGATTTTGAAGACTTAAGCAAGTGCACGATTGGTCTGAGTTTAAGCACAATGAGAACCTGAGAAGCTATGTGTCTTAAAGCTGAATTTATTGGTGATGTTGTACAACTCACAAAAAATGGATAGGAAACATTTTAATACAATCTGGTTTGAAAATCAGTAAACAAACTCACTCTTGCAGGATGACGTCAGCTGACACATATCTAATCTCCTCTATTGGCTGGTCACTTCATGCCCTTACTGGCTGGACTATGGTCATTACCATCTGACTGACCAGCCGTTAAACTTGTCTGTTTGCTCTGACCTTATTCTAAGTCATGTGAGGGTGGAGTTAAACCATATATGGTTGCGTGTGGAGTATGGAGTTTTCTCGTACGTTTCCCAGCTGACTGACGAGGTACCCTGGACTTCTTATCATATGTCAGCCAGGTTCAGCGGCGGGGGAGGGACTCTGTGTTAGGGCTTGACAGCAGGGGCGTGTGTGTGTGCTTCTGACCAATTACAGCTCCCACAACAGAAGGTGTGTCAGCCACCCTCACTTGTGTGTGTGGAGGGGGGCACTGTTGTTTGAACACAGGTTGTCAGTATATTTACATATTATTTATGTACATACTAAGGAGGTTATACACTTAAAAGCTTGATATTTTATGCACAGGACAGGGAAAGTACAACACTGATTAAAGCTGTTTTTGACTCTCTGCAATATTCATGTCCCTGTGGGAACAGCTGCACCTGCAAGTTTAAATGTCAGAAGTTTATATGTTTTGTTCAAAAACTAGATAGAAGAGCAACTACCTGGAAGAGACATAAAATCAACTCTTTTATTGGCCATGAGGTTTAGCCTCAGGTCATCCCTTCATCTCAGTAATATTTGATATCATCTTTAACCTTTATAGGTAGAGTCATTAAATATAAATGTGACTACCATCCCTATTTGGTAACTTTGCAGCTTGGCAATGATCACGTTCTGGTCCGTGAAATTCAAGCTCAGTCATAAACAGCCCCCAGGCTACAGTGCGCACATTGCCACATGGACTGACAGGCACAAAGACATCATGTACAGGTCATACCTTGACGTCCACCCAAGACTGGACTCAAAACTGTGGTTGGTGTCAAAGTACTGAAACACTGCCATCTATAGGGACTGGCTGACTGTTGACATACTGAAAACTGACATCAAGGAGTGTTTTTTTTTCTCCTCTGTTGACAGCCTGATTCAAATAAAGCAGAGAGGTTCGACTATGTGAGTAAATGCTTTTCATTCTCAAACTTTTTTTTCCGGATTTGCCTATTTGTTTGGTCTCACCATGTGTCAATATGATGTTATTGCAGGTGATGGAGTTCTTGAAAAGCATGGCTGGTAAAGAGTATGTGGGCTTCAGCAATGCAACGTGAGTATGTGCTTCAGGAAATACAACCTTGTTTTTCTGTGTCATGAAATGCAACTTTCTAATACCTGATATGTTCTTGCAGTTTCCAATCAGAGAGGGAGACTGGTGATCGGAATTATGCAATTGGTTATTACCTCAAAGAGAAAAAAGTGAGTTTTTGGGGTATTTTATTTTTAATTAAAATCACCTCAAGTGCTTCAGTGATCAGATTTCTGAAAAAAATGTATATCCTCTGTATGTTCTGACTGTGATTTTAATCATTGCAGTGCTTTCCTGACAATGCAGATATGATGGCAGCCCTTGACTTCTACTTTCAGGTAAGATTCTTTGTCTTTAACACTTAAGTATTCTGTGGATGAAAATTTTATGGAAAAGTTGAGTGACATTTTTGGAAATAAATGTATTTGCGTTCTTGAGAGTTAGATGAGAAGACTGATACCATGATAAATATGAACTGCATCTACAGCTGGAGCCGGTTACTTAGTTTAGCACAAAGCATCTGCTGGTTGGCTGGCAACCTTATGGAGATGACATGACTCCAGGAAGTCACTGCGCCCACCAAAAAAACAGTTTGGCACATAACTTCCTATAAAACCACAACTTGTTGTTACGCTTTGGTTTTTGTGCAGATTAGAAAAATGAGATATGACGTGTTTAGTCTTTATGTTTGGCTAAGCTAAACAGTGTCAGTCAAACATCTATTTTTCAGCAATAAAGCGTGTATTTCCCATTTCTATAAAACTGTTCTATATGCCTCTGCAGTTCAAAAAGTTTATATTTTTTGATTTTTTTCCGTTCCAGTTGTGCTCCATTGAGGTGACCTGTGAGTCAGGGAGTGTTATGGCTGCCACACTGGCCAATGGGGGTATTTGTCCAATCACAGGCGAGCGTGTGCTGAGCGCTGAAGCCGTTCGCAACACCCTGAGTCTCATGCATTCCTGTGGCATGTATGACTTCTCTGGACAGTTTGCCTTCCACGTGAGTCGCTGGGAATTCAGGGATCTGTTTGAAAGCATTGTTGCTCCAAGTGGTCGCTCGCCATGAAATACTAAATCCAGGTTTCTAGTGTTACGTTTTTAAACAAGACATTTTGTTTCCTCCTCTTGCTCAGGTGGGCTTGCCTGCTAAATCTGGCGTTTCAGGTGCTGTTCTGCTGGTGGTCCCCAACGTCATGGGTATGATGTGTTGGTCCCCACCTTTAGATCGGCTTGGAAACAGTGTTCGTGGCATTCACTTCTGTCAGGTAATCAGTCGCCACAGTTTTATTGATTTGTCATTATCTAATTTGTCTTTGTCTGCATGCTTTAAATATTCCATCTGATCAACTTTTGATTCATCAGGAGCTGGTATCTTACTTCAACTTCCACAATTATGACAACCTGAGACACTTCACTAAGAAACATGACCCCAGAAGAAGATCAGATGATGATCCAGTAAGTTGAGTGAAACATTGATGCCTCTTGGGGGTTGAAAATAATGATGAAACATTTTTACAGTCCACTATCTAGCAGTAAAGTTTGTGTCTTGATCCATTAGAACAAGTCAGTGGTAAACCTGATGTTTGCAGCCTACAGTGGTGATGTCTCTGCTCTCAGAAGGTAAGTAATACCAGAAACCTTTCATTTATCATTCCAAATCTCAGACATCAGACGAGTACACAACAGATGGATGATGTAATCCTAAAGGAACAATTTGATGCTGATACACTGATTATTATTGACTATTCGCTTTCTTGCTGAGAGTTATGAGAGAAGATCAATACCACTTTTCACATTTGTCTGTTAAATATGAAGCTAGAAGCCAGGAGTCAGGTTAACTTACCAAGACCGGAAGCAGGGGGAGACAGCCAGCTGGGCTAGTCTGTCTACCATACCTCTAAAGATTATTAATTAAGACATTATATCTTGTTTATTTAACTTGCACAAAAAAAAAAAAAAAACAGTTTATGGCAAGTTGTGTTTTTTACAGGGGATTATGTGTGGATAGTCATTGCAATCCAACCAAGAAATTGTCCAGCACAGAGCCCTTATAAAATCATAATTGGTCTTTTTGACAGTTTACTAAGCTAACGAGATATAGTATTTTAATTATTGCGCTTTATTATTGAGGTGTCGGTAGACAGATTGTGTTACTTTGAACAAAGCCAGGCTCTTTTCCCCTGCCCCCAATTGTATTGCTAAACTAACCGCCTCATGGCTGTAGCTCCATATTTACCGTACAGACATGAGAGGGGTATCGATCTACTAATCTAACTCTCAGCAAGAAAGTTAATAAGCGTATTCCCAAAAATGTTGAATTATCCTTCAATTCACTGCTTTTCAAAACATGACTGCTTTCATGTCAACAAGTTCTTTACCAGTGTCATTGTAGGGATACTTCCTTGTAAGGCACAGTTTCTGACAGTTTGCCATCATTCAAGTTAATCCTTCCATGTGTGTTCCCTCCCCTCTCCTACTTCATTGCCCCTCCAGGTTTGCCCTTTCAGCTGTGAACATGGAGCAGAGAGACTATGACTCCCGCACAGCGCTCCACATTGCTGCTGCAGAAGGTGATGCTTCATTATCAGTGCATCCATTCTTCAATAGTCTCGGCTTTGATATTCAAACTAGAACAAATTAAATATGGCATTGGTTTTGGTCACTTTTTGTCTTTCAGGTCATGTGGAAGCTGTTATCTTCCTCACTGAAATATGTAAAGTGAACCCCCACATGAAAGACAGGTAGGGATTTTAAATGTAATTGTATTCATGTGATATTAGATTAAAAATGGATGAAAATGATCTCCATTTTACTAACCATTGCTATCTATCCATATTACATTTTGTGTTATCTATCAGATGGGGGAACACACCTGTAGATGACGCTATGCAGTTTGGCCATGATGTTATTGGTTCAATCCTGCAAAGGTACCAGAGTGTGTACACTGACAGTGAATCACCATGCGACACAGAGGAACAGAAGACCACGCTGGATACGGTGAAGAGTATCGTTTAAACCACAGGGGATCATAAGAGTTTGTAATGGAAATGAATCTATTTTATTATGCACCTGAGAGGACTGAAAGGGCACAGGATGATTGAGAGATGTGATGGCTGAATGGGTTTGTCTTCAATATGGCATTCAATGTTATATATAATAATAATGTGGGGCTCATTCTTTAGCCTGCTGAAAAGCTATACAGTGCAGGATTAAATCCCTCTTTAATGCATTTCTGCAGACTGAAGGAATTGTTCAACACTGTAACGTCAACAAAGCAATATATAAACAGGTGATGTGTTGCTTGTGTGGAGAAAAATTACATCAATTTAAGATATGATTTGGCTTGTGTAGCAGTATTAATGGACTGTTTGTGCTTAGCATCTGATATAAAATGCCACTGAGATGTAAATATCTAATATATTGTGCTTATTTATTTTTAAAATATTGAAGTATATTTTTGCCTCAACAGTAGATCATTTAATCAGGGGATTTTATGCCCCCTGTGTATTAACTGTATAAATATTCTCAAAGCTGCTTCATTAATTATTCTACTTCAACAGGGGACGATTCTGTTGCATTTGTGCCTCTAACACTGGAAGGATTTGTAGTTTATGTCATTTCATTGAGGCTCACAGGCCAGTTTATTCACTGCTGATACCTTGTGTTGATGTAGTTATTCTTAGAGTGAGCTCTTTTTATTGGTTACTTGTGTATCGCATAAACATCTGCACCTCTCAGGCTCTTGGGAAGTGCACATGGGGTTACTTAAAAATATGCAATTAAAATTTGTAAATGACTGTTGCAAACTAGACACACACTTGTTTGAAGTGATACTTTTTGACAAAGGAAAATTAAAGCTTTAGCTTGTTAGTATGCAGTGTACTGAGAAACTCAACCCACCATTTCAAAATGGTTGAACTGAGCTAAATGTGCAACTAAGTCATGTGATAAAATTGTAATATTCTAGACGTAAATCATCTCAAATTAATTTGTTTCCTCAGCATGACTTGAGCTTTAGTCTGTCACTGTAAATATGTATCATCCTGCTGTTAATAAAAGAGAAACATAAAAGCAGTTTCAGCAAAGTTTTTTTATTAAACAATATACAGTATGAACATGAGACTGAAAAAGGTTTTGGGTTGATTTATGCTGTGTGTAACTGTGTGTAATGCCAGAACACAGTGTAAACGAACAAATTGGCAGTTAATGTTCCTCTCAAAAACCACCACACATCCTTTTCACATCAATTAGTCTGAGAGGTAATACATGAGGTACATAGAAAACAGCTTCTGTGATATGATTGCCTGAGGCTTAATGACTGACAAAGTATGAAATTGCATTGTTAAGAGTCATGATTATGAACCAACTGGACCACAAAAAATTAACCATCACTGCAGTTCAGCTGTAAATGATTCCCACAGAGATATTGCTTTCTTTCTTTGAAATAAATGTGGCCACGGTGCCAAACCAAAGCCCACAGCCTTTCATGGCAATCACAATCATCACCATCACAGTTCATTCTGCTTCACTTCAGGCCTTCAGGCTCCTCCAGACCAGAGTGTGTGAGCAGCTCCCCATCCCAAAGTCCAAACGCGGGGCAGAGGGGAGCCTTGAATTGGACCCTGATGGTGTGAATGATTGTGGGTTTTTTAATGTCCACCAGCCCCAGAAGGCCTGCTTCGTAGTCAAGCAGGATGCCTATGCGGTCTGGCTTGCCCACCAGTGTCACAGGAACTATCTTATTGCTGGTCATGGCAAACCACTTGCGCTGAGCATAGCCGAACACCCAGGAGGAGTTGTTGGTGCCCACGCAGTCCTCTCGGGACATCAGTGCCTCAGCCACACCCAGACGAAACTCTTGAGACTTTTTGACCGTCACCTCCCAGTAGTGTCGTCCGCTCCTGATCTTCTCATCGCCAAACACGACGGCCCAGTCTCGGAAACGTTCAGGGTTGTCTTGCACTTGGCTGGGGTCCAGACCCAGCACGCGGTAGATGACGCCAGTGTCTTTCTTGAAGAGGTCCAGACTGCTGTGAGCCGTTCGCTCATCAAGTCTGAACTGAAGATCTACAGACAAAAAGAAGAAAACCTGTTTGATATTTGAGAAGGAGGCCTCATTAGAATCTGCTTTAGGAACCAAATCTGGTTCTTTGTTGTGCTGTCAGTGTCCAGAGACTTGATCTGAATTTAATTTATGAGCTGTACTTCGAGCAAATCAGGCCTCTCATAAAACCAGTGAAACAACAGGATCCTAAACTGGCAGAAGTAAAGTTGAAAAAAAAATTCACAGTAGACATTTTGACTTCTTAAACACTGGTGTGATTAATATGTAACTCTAGGGCTAGAAAAGAATAATCATGGCTGTTATTACTTGCAATTGTTCTTTTCCTGCTATGTATGTATGATAAAAAAAAGTCTGCTGTAAAAGCATCAATCTGATTCATTTGGGAACAATAAGGAATCCATTTAACAATTAATTAATCTTGTAAGTATTTTTTTCAACTTCAACGTCAATTGTCAGGGTTTTCTTGGTTTTATGCCTTTGCTAACTAAATATTTCTGTTTTTTGAACCATTTGTTGGAACGAAACAAGCAATCTGAAGACATCATCTTGAACTTTTCTATGATTGTAACTTCAAATATAGTATTAATTGTCATCTATTTATTTATAATAAATTAATTTCTAATTAATTTTATTCTTTTTAAAATGTTTTCGCCTATCTAAAACAGCCTGCTCCTTCTGCTTTGTTTTGCTCCCATTTCTCGCGTTTGTCCAAAAAAAGTACCAAACCCAAAACATAAATAAACCTATTTGCTCTGAAGTTTACTGTCAATATAGCAGGAAGAACCTTGAGTCCTTCTGAGTAAAAACTCGTGTCAGTTTGTGTAAAGTTTAACTAGAGTGTTTAATTTGTAAAACAGAAACAGAAATAATCTAATGACGTCACAGGTGCCAACTTTCAGTATTGAGTACTTGGGTACCTGGGTACACTAGTATACTCTTACTTAATGCAGGACTTTTATTTGTAACAGAATATTACAAGTATTTGCCTCAGGGGAGTAGAAGAAGAAAGTAACAGTAAAAGACTCAAGTACAAATACCTCAAATTTGTAAGTACAGTATTAGAGTAAATGTATTTCGTTAGATTCCACCACTGTAAAATGTAAACGACGACTCATTCAGCCACCAGTGTGTAAAATATTATGTACTGTACCTTCCCTTAATCAAATGTTAGCATGCACAATAGCAGCTAAGTGTCGCTTGTTTATGTGTTACATGACGAAGATGCGTTTATGGTAACTTCTCACTGTGGCAACGACCCAGTTACCGAGTTTGTTGTTGTGGCAGTAAAGTCCAGAACAATAAAGTCATCAGTCATTAGCTGTCACACTCGGCAGGGACACTGACTGACCTCTGAGCTGCAGCTACGACTCACAGGCTAACATCTCTTTTGTTTACTCTTACAAAAACATTTACTCACTGTTTCCCGTCGAGGTGGAGATGTAGCACCTCCTCGCTGGCAGGCTGACAGTCCTCCTGTGTTTTACTGACAGGGAGGTGACAGTCCGTCCTGCCAGGCGACAAAGACGTGTAGCACCAACTAACGCCATGTTTTTTTTTTTTTCCAGCTGCTCCTCACGTTTTCGTCCCTTCTGCTCGTCTAAATGTAGCAGCAGCGCGCTCTGCTGCCCCCAGCAGGCCTGGAGAGGAACATACAGACCATCAGCACCACAGACAGCAGCCAACATTATACAGTCTATGGTCATCTCTCAGTAAAAACCACCAACTGACATACAGCCACAACATTGTTCAAACTGTTTGTTCAATTGTTCAATTAAAAAGTCTAGTTGATACAATGGTGCAGCCTTAAAAACATCAAGAGAATATTTCTTACTGTGTAAACATAGAGACTGCAAGTAACAATTATATTCTTGATTAATCTTTCACTTATTTTCGCGACTAATTATTTGGTCTGTCAAATGCCCATCGCAATTTCTTAAAGCCCAAGGCGATGTCATGTTATCCTAAACTGAGAAATATTCAATATAACATCCAAATCACACCCAAAATAAGGACAATGATGAAGCAGCAAATTTTCATATCCGAGAAGCACATCTTCTGTAAAGAGCTTGAACAAACAGAATATACATTATGATACTATAGTATGATATGATACGGGAAAAACAAATACTCATCATGTGTAAGTTTAAAGCAACATTGCAAGAATTGGTATTTTCTTGCAAGTTGGCGCCCCTTCCATTTCTTAGTGCTATTCCCTTCTACACCACTGTTGTAAATATGGACAGTTGTACATGTACATTTGTTTTGATTACATTACTTATGATCAAAAACTAGCAAGTTGACAACTTTGCTAACCCAAACAACAAGCAACAACACAACACATAACTTGAGGGGCCAGCTAATATTAGTATAGTCCAACAGCAAAAAACCAGCTCGGTGTCTCACTTGTAGTCTTTAATTTTATAAAGTTCTCGCCAACAAGTAAAAGTCAGTCTGACATATGCTCTTGTCCAAACTCTTGCTTGGCCACTCTCTTTTTCTCTTCTTAGCTTCCTTCATCAAAACTCCCACATTTCAAGACAAAAACCCACTGACCTCAGGTTCTGTTGGCAGCTGCATAATGTCTCAGGAATTTAATAAAAAAAAAAAATCAGTCCATGTTTGCTATTTGGCTGTAAACAAAAATGGGGATCCATACTAAGTGCCAGCTGTAAATGAGGGGTGTGTGGGTTAGGACAGTTGTTGAATACTTAAAACTCACATTTGAATTTGATGACAAAAAGTGGCTTTTGGTCTCTGCAATATCTTTATACAACTGTTTGTTACTCTACAGCAGCGGTGGAGGATGTATTCAGACCATTCACTACAGTAGTAGAGTAAATGACTTCCACCTCCCTCCAGGTAAGAGTAACAGCAATCATGTAACACAATATCACATAGTCACATGCCTAAAAACATACAGCTTAGAGAAATGTTTACTTATGTTTGCTTCATAATATGTCAAATGTCATACATATTATATTTATGGCTGTTTATGCTGGATTTTGGGATCAGTACTGCCTCTGGGCACTGTGGCGAATGCAGTAGGTCTTTTAATGTCACAGACAAGAATCTTTTTCCTGCTTATGCATTTAAGATTTAAGAGTAATGCATTTTTCATGATATGTGATAAATATTTTGTCATATTAACAAAGCTTGATTCGGCCTCGTTGCACAGCCAGATCCATTTTTCACGCCAGTATCCAGCTGGGGACTAAATGTCATTGTTTATTCATGGTTCAATCTAAACACGGCATATATCATTATTTTGCTTTGTGGTCCCTGATAATAATTTTGTTTTGGAGAGACGCTGTCAGACACCTTCACCCCATTCTACTTCTTATAGGCATATTCAGTTCATAATTAATTTTTTTGTGGTGAAGTCAGACCTTTTCCATTTAAAATTTAATTGACTCAGAATGGAAGGGAAAAAGGCAAAAAATAGTTTGCACATTAGTGCACTTTCATGACATATACACTAAAAGATACAGCACTACATTATACTATTCTACATGGTATAATTTAAGGAAAGAAAGAAATAGAGCTGAAATAATTAGTCCATTAAGTGATTAGTCGAATGATAGAAAAATAATCTGCAATTATGGGAATCGATTAATCATAAGTCAATTTTTAATGCAAAAATGCCAAAAATTCTTTGCTTCCAGCTTCTCAAATGTGAATATTTTTTGGATTTGTTTAGTCTTCTTTAATAGTAAAAAGATTATTTTTGGGTTTTAGACTGTTGGTTGAACAAAATAAACTATTTAAATAAGTTAATTTGGGCTTTCGGAAACTGTGATGTTGCATTTTTCAGTTCAATTTTATAGACTTTTCCATGACTAAATTTTAGCAGCTCTATCAAAAATATATATTTTATAAGACGAGATATAGTTTAATAATGCAATAGCAATGATGAGAACCATGGAGGAAAACAGATCAAATAAAAATCAAATTGAGGAGGCAGACTTTGAAGGAGCTCAGTGCAGCGTCTTGTTTTTCACCCAGGCTGTGACACTCTCTGAAACACTTGATCCTATGGCAATATAATAATTTTTTTTTTCGTCGAGTAAATACTGAATTATGATTTGGTCTGTCAGTGTGTTGAATTCTTCCTATTTGAGTTTTATTTTGTGTCTTTATACTGCACAGGCTGCAGGAAGTGTTGCTCTATCTCCACTTCTTACTGTTGGCAGAAGAGACACAGAGTCTGTTTACTGTGGGTTGCCAGGTTTTGTCTGGGTCCACCAGTCCCAGTGGTGGTAGTTGTCACTCAGTATGGTTGAAGTTGCACTCCAGCAATTTTACACATGAAGTTCACTTTATTCATCACTGTTTTTGCTAAAACTGTTGTCAGTAAACACAGTTTGTTTGTAAAAGATTGCATTCTGTTTTTATTCATGTTTTACACAGTGTCACTACTTTTTAGGAATCAGGGTTGGAGGTTGGAGAAACTGGGGGTGTGGGGATGCAGGTGTTTACCAGACAGGCAGGGTTTGATAGAGGGAACCTCGTTCAGGATCACATAAATAATGCACATAAGTAAAACTTCAAATCATGAAAGTTTCAATTTCTAATGACAACTTCTTTAACTGATGCTGATTCGTCTTAGAATATAAAAATTAAACTCCAGGAACGTGCTTCACTTTTGAAATAAATGCTGACTAAGTGATTGCTTTGAGTTACAGAAGCTAGTGGAACAGAGGCATGCCCAGAGTAACATAGTGACTTTGGTTGAAGTAGCATTATGGGAAGTGTAGTGTTTGGGGGTTTTTTTTGGGCATGACACATTCTAGGAATACTAAAAGTCAGGATATCTGGGCTCTGCTGCTTCAATTTTGACATTTTCTTTTTCAAACCTGGCGAAAACCCCCAACTTTACTGAAGTGTAAATTGCCATTAACTCCTTTAATGTCTGGCCCAATTTTCTTCCTCTTGTCATTTTGGATCCAAATATATCATTGAGGTTTACTTTGAGTTTCTGTCCAGTGGCTGTAATTTGGACCATCTTTTTCCTTCTTATGATCCAAGCAGGACATTTTAAATCCTGCAGACCACATGCCATACTATAGGCCCCTGAAGGAGTCTCTCTCCCCCTTTCTCTGTCCCCCACCTCTCTCTCTCCCTCCCTCCCTCCCTTCCCCCCCCCCCTCTCTGGGTCTCTCTTTCTCTCTCTCTCTCTCCCTGTTACTCTCTCTTTCTATCTCTCTCCACTCTCTCCCTCTGTCTCTTCCTCCCTCGCTCTCTCTCTCTCTGCGGTCTTGTGGAGTGAAGATGTGAAACTACACTAACTCACAGGTGAGCAGCAGAGCATCAGTCCTCTCTCTCTCTCTCTCTCTCTCTCCCTCTCTCCTCTCTGCTCACCAACACCACAGACACCAACGAGAGCTCACGACTCATCACAGACCAGAACAACCAGCCGTCTGACTCCCAAACACGCTCTCGGATTCCAGCAGAGGAAAAAAAAATATATCTCCAGACTTTGACCTGAAAATGTGCGGATTGAACAGGACGTGAGCACCAGAGGAACTCTTCATAGATGAGCTCAAGTGTCAGAAGGATTTCCTCCTCCTCTCTGGCTGCTGGTTTCCTCTTGTTGGCGTGCAGGAATGATGCGTGCTTCACTGGACTCATAATCGACCAGCGACTTTGCAGGCTGATGAAACACTTTGCCAACCCCTTTTTCTTTGCTTTGCTGCAACCCAGCGAGAAACCTGCGGAACCTCGGTGCAGCGCAGCGCTGATGGACCCTCGCTTTGACATCTTGGTTATGCACGCTTTTGCACGCCCGCTGATGTGAAATGCATCACAAATCTCGCTCGTCTGACTTTGTGAAAGAGCCCAAAATGCTTTTCCTCAATCGTGCATGAGGGAGATGGAGAGCAAAACGCGCCAAAGTCCAAGCTCGGTTCTCTGCACGTTTGCGCCCGGCTCGGATGGATAATGACAGCTTATGCTACAGGTGAATGAATATCTGCTCAGTTTCGAAGCTGTTTTCTGACTCTGGCATTCAGATCGAGCTTGTTGCGTGATGGATCTCAAAGTGGAAAGCGAAGACATGGACTCAAACCAGCCTCCACCCATAGAAGTTTTTGCGCACAGCTCGACCCTGCACGGGATCTCCCACATCTTCACCTACGAGCGCTTCTGCATCAAACGCTGCCTGTGGCTCGTGTTCTTCCTGGGCTCCCTCACCTTCCTGCTCTACGTGTGCGTGGACCGGATCCACTTCTACCTCGAGTACCCGCACGTCACCAAACTGGATGAGGTCACGACCCCGATCATGACGTTCCCCGCGGTCACCTTCTGCAACCTGAACGCCTTCCGCTTCAGCCGCGTGACCCGCAACGACCTGTACCACGCAGGGGAGCTGCTGGCCCTGCTCAACCAGAGGTACACCTGCAAAATGTCGTCTCTGCAATGTGCCCAATAAGGCTCTTAATTTGATGTTTGAAGCCGCTTCTGCTGCTTTTAAATATTCTTTGTCATCTATGTTTTATATTGCATTTCAATATGACATCTTTTTTTTTTTGCAGAAACTCTCCACCCCTTTCCTTTTCAACTTGCCTTTGTAAATATATGAATCAGTTTCGTAATGCAAATGTCAGTGCTGGAATGTAACTAACTACTGTGCTAGATTACTCAAGTACTGCAGTTAAGTCCAAACTTGAGGTACAAGTACTTGAGTGTTTTCATTTTATGCCACTTTATGACTCATTCTAGAGGACTAAGAGTTTGGATATCTGGACTCTGCTGTATTGATTTTGACATTTTCTTTTTCTAATCTGTCCCCCAACTTTACTGAAATGTCTAACTCCCTGTTGTACTCCTTTAACATCTGGCCCAGTTTTCTTCTTCTCTTCCTCTCATCAGTAGTTTAGATCCAAATTTATCATTGAGGTTTACTTTGAGTTTCTGTCCAGTGGCTGTAATTTGGACCATCTTTCTCCCTCTTGATCCAAGCAGGACATTTTAAATCCTGCAGACCACATGCTACACTATAGGTCCCCAAAGGAGTCTCTCTTTTTAATGGGCTTTATTTTGCACTTTAAGCTTCTACTCCACCACAGTTCACAGGGTAAAACTGTACTTTTGACTCCTCTGTCAGATTTATTTGACAGCTGAAGTTAGATGCTTTGCATTTTAAGACGTTCTCATAAGATACGGATTTACACAGATTTAACTTCCTAAAATGTAAAATTGTTAAAATTAGCTCCTCCTTGACCGGCTTCAACAGTTAAATGACGCTTACACATTCATGCTTCAGTAACCTAATAATACTAATTCTGCATTTTCATACTTGAAGTACATTTTGCTTGTAAATCTTACATACTTTGAAGTCATATTGTCAATGCAGGAGTATTTCTTCTTTACTTTATATGATCTCAGTACCTCATCCGCCACTGGTAATTGTGTTTCACTCATCCAGCAAGCTCTAATAGTTTCTACCTTGTTGAGCCATTCAGCGCTTGGAGAGCAGGCTCATCAGGCTTGAATTAACTGAGGCATTATAATCAGAGAACGCCAGCCGTCTTGTTGGTGCAGCTGAGGGCTCTGGATACTGAAGCTGGCAACAGCATGTATTGTATGCACAGGCGTGAAAGATGTGGAGAGTCTGCTTCCCTTGATTGCAAGTGAATCTGGGTATTTTTTGCCATTTATTCGTTTAAATCATGTCTCTGAAACTTCATCAGAGCTGCAGAAAACTCCACCCTTGCATATCAAGTCCACTTTCTTTCTGAGTTGCCAGAGATTTTGCTTTTCTGCATAGTTGAAAAAAAAGAACAGTTTTGAATGAAAAGCCCATTTTCAGTGATTAAGATCATGCACAGGGCTGCCCAAGGAGCGGAGGAGAATGAAGAAAGAGAGACTGTGACTAATACAGGCTTTGAAAGCTGTTTGATCAACATGTTGCCGTCCCTGTGGTGTTGGAATATTATTCCAAATGTCAACAGAGGTTCCGATAATGAAAAAAAACAATAAGCCAGTCAATGTCATTCACCACATTTATTGGCAGACAATATTTAAGACGAGGAAAGTGCTGACCATTTTCTGTCATCTGAGTGATCAAAAAGATTTTTTAAAAAAAGTTTAAAAACTCTGATCTAAAATGATGTGAACTTCCGACAGGCTGTCAGTTGAAGAGATCAAGGACAGGGCTCAGCATACACTGCTAAAGGCGTTTGGTGGCTTCACTTTTATGAGGGGATACAGCCAACTTCCATCCTAAATCTTTAATGAAGATCCCAGAATGAACACTAAAATTAGCATTTTTTTTTTCTGTGACGCTGGTGTGACTGATAATCAACACTTGCCATCTGGACATTTTTACATGAACACATCTCCTAATCTCACATTTCCAGGCAGTGGTTCACAAGGAAGACTCTTCAAACTCTGGAGCTGATTTTCCCACTAAGTTTCCTTCTCCATGTACTCATCTCAACTCTTAACACTCTGAAGTAGGTTTAGTGCTCATTATCCTGCCTCCCTCTGCAAGGTAGAGAGGCTATGCAAAGGCACACTTAGCTGTTATACCCCCGGCCAGAAATGAAAGTGCTCAGGGCATGAAATCCATTTAAGACTGTTCTCCACCCACTTCTCATGTTTGGAGTCACTGGTCTGGGAAATGTCTTGTGGCATGATATTTAGTGTCAGCCTTCACTGATCGCGTCAGCTGGTTCTTATGGGATTTTATCTCATAAGTGCCTTCTTGGCAGGTTTGTCCACTACACAAACAGTGGGGACCGGGTGCCTCTCCTCAATTAAGTTCTCTTTCAATCAAACAAAAACACTCCCCGTCTGTAATGGGGCTTAGCCTGATCTTAATGTCACAAAAACAAATCTATGAGCTAATTTTTAATTCTGAATGAGGCTAGTTATTATTGATTTAATGTTTGGAAGGTTTCCGTTAGAGTGTTAAATGTGCTTTTGCCCTCATTAAAACGAAACTGCACCTTGTTCCAAGTTTGAGGCCGCTGAATGCCATTTTTGTTCATGCGATACAATGGAAAACACACAGGGGTGTCAATAATATGTTACAGAAAAATATCAATAAATATCAACCATATTCATATAAGAGTGACTACATTCATATGAGAAATTTCTAAAAGGCATTTCATTTGAGGCAGAGTTCTGAAAAAAACTCCAAGCAATCTGCTCTTTAGTGAGTCCATTAAAATGGTGACATTTTTAATAATAGCGCAGTGGGAGATCACAGCGAGGGTAGAGAGTGGGCACATTTACAGCTATTCTGCTCTCTTTTAATACAAGGCAGCGTGGCCAGATTTTTGTGAGCTCCATTAAATGAAAGGAAATTTTTCAGTGCCCCCGATAAGGCTGGGTGTGATGTGGGTTGTCTGGCTCGCTACTCAGCTACTCGTTGGCCTTTATTCTTAATGTAGTCCAAAAAAAAATTTTTTTTAAAAAAAGACTGTTGGTAGAGACAAAATTTAATATCACAGAAATGTAACTGAATACCAGCCTATCAATAATGTTGGTAATGGTGATATATACACGAGATAATACTGTGCAAGAAAATCCTTGAGACATTACCATTAGTGATAAGGAGACATGCATTGTTCATTTCGCTGAATAATCTAATACATTTAGATAATTGTATCACTTCACAAGACCAGGAAAAAGCAATCTTAACATCTCAATGTTACTGTATTAAAAAATGTGGGCTTTTTCTGCTCATATATGGACACACATGCATGTACACAAACACAGACACATCGTACAGTATTTTAAATATGGATACCAAAATATCTAATGATACACAAATGCAACCAGTCTGCAGCCATTCTACAACTGAAAGGTCAACAGAAACATGAGTGCAAATGAATGTGAGTGTTGCTCCGTAACTGCTGGATGTGTAAATGAACAAATGTTTAACAACTTTGCCATAACCACTTAGGTGGTGATGATAAGTCAGTGTTTTCCACACAACTTATTTCTGCTGCACCCAAGAGGTCAAAAAATGTGCAGGTTTAATGAATATTTAATGAAAGTTTGACCAGATGATGGTGGTAGAGGAAAAAATTCTGGGGATGAGTACAGTTGATCCTGACGGGGACATAAATGCCAGCACCGAATTTCAAGCAATCCATCTGATAATTGTTGAGATACTTAAAACTGCAGAGAAAAAGTCAAGGCATCACTTAAGTCATTAGAAAACATTATCAGGGAAACGTCTGCGCAAATTTTGTTCAAATCCATTTAGTAGATGTTCAGCTATTTCTCAGAATAAGCGAAAACTTTGACCATCCTTTTTATGAATGTCCAAATTTAAAGGCAATCTGTCAAGTAGTAGTTGAGATATTTCTGTCTGGACCAGAGCAGTGGATCAAATTTCCATCCTTGGACCCATGTTAAAAATCCGTAATGATAAAAAACAAACATTAAGGATGCCTCAAAGTTCCTTTTTTAATCTTTTTAGTATGTGGGATTTTGATCAAAGTCAAGCCTGCCTTTAATTATGGAAATGTCCCTTTCTTCTGTTGGAAGAAGTGACTCACTGAATTCACTGACTTTGACAAAAACATGAGCAAAGATACTTGTAATGACTGAATTCACTCAAAGTCGGCCGTAGCTTTAATCTTTCAGTCAGACTCACATTTAATCAGTCAGTTTCAGAGTTGTCGTGGCCAAAACAATCCGATCAACATAAACCCAAAATTCTCCGAATTTGAATCCAGATATTTCCAGACTAGAGTTGAAGTCCTGTGTAGCCTGAAGCTACTGCATTGACAGGGAATAGACGACTGGCTTTATGGGCCCGAACAGCTCTTATCTGTATTTTATTATGTACTGTACCATTAAACTCTGGTAGTGCCATCAGTTCACGGCCACAAGACGCCACCGAAAAACCATCTCGTACATTTTTACTGTCTGTTTTCTGTCTCTTTTGATTCATTCTCGACTGTATTATTTTCAGCTTTGGTTGAGCGGAGCAAAAGTTCACAGATAAAGACCCATAAACCTTCCTGAAGTGTGCAAAAAATATTTCAAGGCTGAAATTCACTTTTTATGAAGTCTACTTTATCATCAGGCTGTGATTATTCACTGTGAAGACGTTCAAGGAAATTCATCAATCCACAGCATAAAATTTGCATTTTAAATGTGTGAAATATTTCTATGACCTGTCTTTTTTGTCTGCCTGTTTTCTCAGGTATGAGATCAGGGATATACATCTTGTGGAGGAGAGCGTTCTGGAGAGCCTAAAGGTGAAAGCCGATTTCCATAATTTCAAGCCGCGGCCCTTCAACATGCGGGAATTCTACGACCGCACCGGCCACGACATCAACGACATGCTGCTCTCCTGCCACTTTCACGGCACCGAGTGCAGAGCAGAGGACTTCAAAGTGGTAAGTTGTCTCCCAAGAGGATTTGATCCAATCACATTTAAAAGTCTGGTGATAGTCTTTGTTATCCTTTTAGGACCAAAATCAACAATGATTTGACCCTTTTTACTTAAGTTTTTTTTTTTGGTACTTTTTTCTCTTATTACTTGTTCAAAAACTAAATTTGAATTCTTACTTTTTATGTAAGGAAATATAAACTATAATAACACTGCAGCTATTGTGCACATTGTTCTATTTTCCAAAAAAGACATATTGGACATATTGGTAACAGCATCTAAGCTTCAGACCTCTGGTTGACTTTTTCCCATAGCAGCAGTTGACTGACATTTGAGAGCTGGCATTGTGAGAAGAATTCAGCACATACCAACAAGGTGTATGATTTTTTCTCAGCAAAATCCACCACAATGAACATGAGCACTGCAGTTTAATTTGAGTTGATTCCACATACTTTGCCCTGCTGCCATAAATACTCACTAGGGCACCAAATTCGCTGCTGAAAATAGTCCCGAATGAATTCACTGTTTAATCCTGTTTGAGTAATGTTTGCCAAAAAAACCCTATATTTTTGTGACCCATTTTTAAACATTTACATCTTCAGCACAGCAAATCAGTTTGGAAAGTCAGAAAGTATTATGAGACAACACATTTTTCTTGTTTTTTTTTTTGAATTTCGTTGAATATCACCAACATCATCCTTTAAAATGACAACACCACCCAGAATACAGTACATTTTATTTGGTGTTTGAATGGTCGAGTGCAGACAACACACTGTATAAATCAGAGGATTATCTATTTATAGTGAGTTAAAGAATGATGAACCCCCCACAGCAAAGAAAGAGCGAACCTCTGAGTGAACTGAAGGAATCAGACATGTAGTTTTCTGACCTGAGGATACCTGCTGTGTTTGTTTCTTCTGCTGGCTCGAATCGAAACCATCTCTGGTGAACCTTTGTCACAGCGCATGTTGCTGTGTGAACATGTTTGTCTTTTATTCCCAGAACCGCAGGCAGACATTTACAAAGCAAAGTCAGACATACACTTCTATGACCTTTTTCTTGTTTTATGATGATAACGTTGTGGGTGTGTTGATATCAGTCTGCGTATGAAATATGTTTCTAATCCGTGGCAACAAATCCTTGTGAACATTTATGATCAAACATTATTTTGAGCTTTTTGTTTCTTCAGTGGAATCCCCACAGCTCAGAGTAAATGTTTACATCTACCTTTTCATCTTTCTATTATCGTTTATCATTTATTTTTATCATTTGCGACTTCAAAACAAGGAAGACGTGGCATCCTTTGAAAATAACCCCTTGCAGAGAAGAGGGGGAATATCACAGTGGAGCTGGTCAAAGAAATGTGTTTAAGCAGTCCGTTGACATTATATTTGTGCGCCTGACTGATGCTCAACTAAGTTTTTCCTGCAGCAAAAAGTAGGGCTCCCCGACTGTAATGTCACAGACACTGTTGCCAATGGTCACTGGCATCAGATGTGGTTTTTAATTTGGAGCTGAACATTGATCATTCCACTCAGCAGCCTCACTGAATAGATTAGATTAAGTTTAATGGTAGTTTTTTTCCCCTCATCAAGAGGATTCCCGTTTATCTTCAGTGGACGTCTGTGGAAGACGTTGTAGATCCTCTTGTGCGTGTCGTCTCGCAGTGATCGGTAACAGTTACATGTGTTTAGCACCACCTTGATTTAACCAGGAGAGCCGACTTGAGCTTGTATGTGCCGGGCTAAGAGATTTATTTTTGGCGGGGGAACATTAATACACACATTCATGCACAATGACACCAAAGAGGAGCTTTACACATTGCCACTTACTGCAGCAGCTGCACTGAAGTAGCTTTGAAGTGATATTTCTGCTTATGGGCAATTTTACTACTTTCCCAACTATCCCAGTGAAAGGAAAACTACTGGAAGCCTTTTTTATGTCTCTGCATGCAATTTGAAGTAGTGAGATTAGTCGAGATCGCCTCAGTTATTAGACGTCTCCGGTAACAAGTAGCAACTCTGATGCGTTTTGATTTCTTTACAATGGCTGTTTTTTGAATTTAGAAGTCAATTCAGGATCATTTTCAGAGCTATGGTCAGACACCTGCCTTATAAAGCCCCACAGCACTGTCTCACTTTTAGGTCTCTGATGTATCTGATCAGGGTTTCTTGGTTGTAGCTCACTTGAGGCTTAAAACTAGATGAGGCTTTGAGATTGTGCCTCCTGAACTTTAAAACTTCATGGTCACTGTTGGATTACTTTATTAATTACTCTGATTGAAGGTGAGGAAATCTATCTATCTATCTATCTATCTATCTATCTATCTATCGTAGTTACAGCCTCATGTCAATTTATGTAAGAATAATTCCAACTTCAATGTGATTCTTAATGAGTCACACTTCTACACTAAGAAGCTCTGCAGAGTAGAGACATCCAATACATTATGAATGAATCTTTAACAACAAATCTTTAAAGTGGACGTATTGTACCGAGTCGTCACTGAAAGAATCAGGAGCTTTTATCAGTGGAGCTCCCCTCACTGGTGGCTGAGATCACCACTGTCAGCACAGCTGTGATTCACACGAGATTACTTCCTCATTAAAAGCTCATTAAAAGACTGTGAGAACCACAGAAACAAATATAAAGTGATAACTGTTACAAATAGTTGGCCGCTGAGCTATTAACCTCGCAGACAGTTCTTGTAAAGGCTTGGTTTATTACTGAACTGAAGACCATCGGAAATCTTCTTTAAGCTGAGCTAAACAAGGCGATTTCAGTCAGCAAGTGATCGTAACACATCTAAGATAAGATAAGATAAGATAAACCTTTATTTGTCTCACAGTGGGGAAATTCACACATCTACACTCATTACTTCTGCACGGAGGAGGCACTGTTGTATTAGACTGCATTCGTTTTAGCTTGGCGTATCTAATAAACTGGCAGCTATACCGACTATATATTTGCACAGCTATTTGCAGAATGTACAAATCATGTATATATACATGTATTGTGATGTACAGTACATAGTGTAAATAGCTTTGATTTCTTATTGTGTTGTGTTTATTATCTGAAATAGGACTTTATCTTCCTTGTTAGACTGTCTCTTCCACTGTTGTAACATGTTAATTTCCCCTCTGGGAATCATGACTTCCGCACATAGCGGTCCAGATAACAGATTTTATAGTGTTGGAATCAGCATCAGAAGAGAAGAAGTCAGCTTGGTGCATACCATTTAGTGGTGCAGTATTTCTTGTTATTTCTTAGCAATTTTTTTTGTAGCAGATAGTATCTAACAATAATCATAATTATTAGGAGCTTTCAACCTGTAGTTTAATTGGAGCAGCCACCCATCTATGGAGAAGTTTAAATGTGAGAATTTTGATAAATTAAAAAATAAATGATGGCTGGATTCCATTTAGCTGGTTCAGTTTCGGGATCAGTGATTTGAATAGAAGGGAGCCATTGTTAATGAGCTGTTCCTACAATGACAAGTCCAAATGTCTGCTGTGAAAAAGGTCTATTAAGATTGCACGGGCCAAGGTCACTTTTCAACCTGCCTTCAAACCGCACACAGAAACACAACAAGGCCCTTAATGAGTTTGTTGTCCTCAGAAGAAGAGGGAAATATTAAACTCCCCAACCGAACAGTCCCTTGAACCGAGAGGTGAGGATTGCTGTTCTGTGGCACTTTAATGATGCGGCAGTCGTTGGCCGAGCAGAGTGCCCTTCTCCAAAACCCAAATATTGCATCGTGACTTTTCCCTGTCTGATTCGAGGCTGCGTCCTGGTTGTGAGCACATGCTTCCAAACGTTTTAGTTAGTGCCGCTTCAATAATTCATTTCAGCCATGGAATATGATGCACACATATGAAGCATGTAAATAGCTGTTTAGTTTGTGTGCCTGCATGCGTGTGTGTGTTTCCTTCTAACACCCACTCAAGCATCTTATTGACCTTTCCGTGTTTTTGTCTAATTTGAGGGGGATGGATAATTTATGTAGCAGTTAATTTATGTAGCTCACGAGTCCAAGACTGTTTCTTAAACTGCCCCTCCGACTCCCCTCAGCTCTCCACTGTGTCTTCTGTGATAGAGCAATTTCTCTTCTCTTTGAAGAGCAGCGCGGCGCTCAGGAAATTGCATCTGGCCAGAAAATAGTGGCAGCAGAGAGGTGTTTCCCCTGGAGAGGTTTAAGGCCTTTATTTCTCTCCTCTCAACTTTCCCTTTGTTATCTACATCACCGCACAGCTCCGGAAAACTGGAAAATGCACTTCCTTTGAAGACCGTCTTTGATGCATTGCATTGTTAATCTTTTCATTGTTTCATTGCAAAGTGCTTGATGAATAAGGAAAGAGGTATATCCCAACTGACTGTTCTTTGTGAAAAGATCAAAAGCAAAAAAAAAAAGAGGCTGATAAGGAACTATTTCAGGCCGTTTGTGATAAGAATGCAGATTCGGTACTCAACTGAATTGACAGGATCACTTCTTTTCGAAAAAAAATAATTTCATACCACATTATGTGGAAAACAAAAGAGTGATTCAGCAACTGGAGGATGCCTCGAGGGTAGACAATTGATGGCACACCCAGAAAGTTGACAGTACCTTGTCATCTCCTGTCACAGAATTATAAATGTACCACTTCATTATACTGCATCTTTGCAGCTAATATTTCCTCCTCTACTGAGATATTGTTCAGTAATAAGCCAATGTGATGAATAGTGGCCCCCAAAAGGGAATTCGATACAGTATTTGTTTGAACAGTTGGTCACAAGAGATTTTGAATTTGTCTTGATAAAAAAAGTGAGTTTTCCTTCGACGAACTTGTTTTTCTTCCAACTGAAATGTTCAAACCTGCGATAACTTGGGGTCAGCGAAAAACAGGACACTGACATGTCTAAACCTTTTAAGCTGTTGTCCTGCTGCAGCCGAAAAACGACAGTACGGGAGCGGTGAGTGGACCAAAACAGTAAAATTATGGGCCGTACAGCGAAACAATGAGCTGAAACTCACTATAAAGCTCCATAAAGTCGAGGGGAGCTGCAGATTGAGGTGATAATTCTCTGTAGGTTCATCAATACAAGTGACTCTTTTCACATCGTCTTTTAATAGATTGTTATAGTAAAAATATAAATTACATCTGCTCTGAGGAGTAGTTCGCCGTTTTTGAAATAAACGTATTTCCTCTCTGGCAGATAAAAGTATTGGCACCTCTAGAGTTTAACTAAGCTAAATGGATGCTGCTTGAAGCTTCTTATTTCCTGTACAGACGTGAGAGCGGCATTAATCTTCTCACCTAACTTGTCTAACACCAGAACGCGAAATCCCCAAAGTGTATACCTCATTACGGCTCCTCAAAGGAGGAGAGGCAGAATTGTGTTCTCATTGCTGATGTCGTGCTTTTCCCATCATTTTTACACGATATTCCTTGGTCAATTGATTTAATTTTGTAAGACAGTGAAAAGTAAGACCAATCAGACTCCTGTGAGAAGTTACTGTGCCCCTTCACTCAGAGAAGCGCTATGAGAAATGGATAAATGGCTCCTGCAGTTATTACAGAGTTATCGAAAGCACCCAGCGGCCCCCCTCTGCTCCTCAACAGTGGAAGAGAATCATCTCTGCTAATTGAACTTGAAGGTATTTCTGAAGCAGACAGCAAACTGTGCTTACTTAAAAACCCACTCGCCAGTGAACTCCAGTAAAGAGAACAGAGCGAGAGTCCCACTCTGACAAACACTTCTCTTGGTCTGATGCTTGGCCCCCTTTTTTTTGTTTGTCAAACTCAGAGTTTGACAGCTCTACCCGGGGAATAGATGCGTGTTTGCGGGCCCCCAGCACGCTGCTGTCGTGACAGTTGTGTCATAATTTCTGTCCTCTGATCGCTGCTGTCGTGTCTCAAGAAGGCAACATGCATTTGTAGATTTTGGAGACAAACTATAAAACATGTTTTGCCTCTGAAAAGAGACAGTTTGGTGGTATGAGAATCACTGCACTTTGTATCACTTTTATCATTTGCAAAGTGTGCTGCTGTAAATATGTTGAGAAAGCCTGTGTAAGAAATGCAGTTATATAACGTTTAAAGGACCATTTCTGCGTGTTTTAGCCCAATAAATCCTCTATGCCTTAATTACATTACCAATGGCCATTTCGCTAAGCATTGCATTATTAAAAGCAGTAGCTACTCACAGTTGCATAACCACAATGAATAAATACAAGAAGGTGACTGGAAAGATTGGGAAAGATTTGCAGCGATGGATTACTTTTCTCAAGCAGGTTTCAAGTTTCAGAAAGTCAAATTTCAAACTGTGCGAGCATGAACTGAATCCAATGGCTGTCTGGAAGGTAGGAAATCTGAAATGTATGGTATGCTTTAGAAAATGGTCAGCAGTAATGTAAAATATACTCTCTAGGGATTGAATAAAATATACAAAGCCACCGCTGTGCTCCCTTGAAATCCCAAATCCAGTTTCTTTTGTGCACTGTGATGTTTTCATTTGCAGCTGCAAACACATCCAGTGTACTTTCCTGCCTGATTTTCAGTTTGACTGCTGTAAAGCTCATGTAGTGATTTTCTTCAGGCACAACCCGAAGTCTCTTAAAGCAACCCAGAGGGTGACAATGAGCTCGGATTTCTCTGACAACTCCGGCCGTGTTGGGAGCTGGAAAAGAACCAGACTCTTGAGGGGGGGGGACAGTCTTTCCCTTTGGCAAGAATATAGTTAGACTTGCATTTCCTCAGGGTTTTGTGGCCTGAAGCGACAGAGATGAGGCACAGCCACCACCCACACTGGCTTCTGGGTCAGTACAGCTGTGCACCGCATCCTGGCTCCTCAACCTGCGCTGAGCTTGCAAAGTTATGTCACCTCTCGGTCACAGTGTTTATCCTCTTTTTTTCCAGTCTCCCTCCTTTCTTAAGCAATTTTCTGCATTCCTCCTTCGTCTCAACCCCTGCGCAGTGCATTCCTCACATCAACCCCCATGGGCATGACAATCCTCATTATGTTTTCATGTCGTGCTCTCTCTCTCTCTCTCTCTCTCTCTCTCTCTCTCTCTCTCTATCTCCCTTTCCCTCCTTCACTCTTATGCCCTTTCCTTTGTTCTCTTTGCTCCCATCACTCCCGATTTAGGAGCCCTGGGTTTTTTAAAAAACAAAAAAACAAGTGAAAAAAGAAATCATGATGAAGAGAGGATAGGTGGAGATATTAAGGACACAGTAAATCACTTGAACAGCCTCTTAAATGAATTCCCACATCCCACAACAGCACTGTGATAAACATATGAACACACTTAGAGGATTAAATTAATATTCGCCCCACAGTGCTGAACGAGGGGTATTTAGTGCTGACCACCTTCAAAGACTGATGGAGGGGCAGAGTAACCACATTACGTAGATCAGCAGGTGAATACTCAGGGCTCATAATGGAGAGACTCTGTCAGCAGTGAAACTGCCAAACACAGCAGGAGAGCTCAAGTGCAACTCTATCGAGCGTATTTTGAAGAACTTTATTAAACACTCACCTCCCTTGCATCCCCCAGACTAAACCCTCTTATACCATCAGGCGTAAAGCTTTAAAGCCATGTTAAATTACAAGTCTGCTAGTCTCCCTCATGTCACTTCAGTTTTTATGCGAAGCCCAAAACTCAGAGAAGACTTCAGTAGTCAAGTTCCCATCCAAATTTAGCCCATAATTTAACCTAATTTCCTGAAAATCAGCAGCAAACACTGCACATTTCCATCCAATACCATTGTGCAAAATATTGTTAATGAATAAAAAGTTATTGAGTTAGTTCATTGAGATGAACATTTGCTGGCTCTAATTCTGCAATCAGGTGTCATTAGACAGTTGCAGAACGACTGTCACATCTCAAACAATGGAAAACTATGTAAAAAACATGTTGAATTTAATGTAACAATTTCAATACGCAGCTCTTCCTCGGCTCTTCAGTGATGAGTGAAGTTTAAGTCACACACTTCATTGACTAAGCTGTTTTTTTTTTTTTTATACCTACCTACTCTTCCACCTCAGCCAAGCATAAAAAACAATACATTTCTAGTCTTTTCACGTTGTTTTTTTAAAAGTGCAAATTGAAAATGCACATAAAAACAGGTGAATGGTCTTTTAATTGCTTACTTTTTTTTCCTCCCTTTTGCTGAAAAACTCTTTTGTTTCATGCCATTAGAGAACCCAACCCCTTGAGACCACAGAAACAGACCGGCCCTCAGAGGGTTTATAGGATGTGTAAGGGGAAATTTTACGGCATCATTAAGTGCAGGTAAAAGAGAAGAAAGGATGGAACAAAGGAGAAGAGATTGATCATCTACCAACACCGAGCTTCAAAACATCACCAGTTGTTTTAGCATATTAATGGCCTAATTATTCTTTTCGATGCTTTAACTTTAATGCCCACTTTGATAATGCCACACAAATGTGCACATCTTAAAGCCCAGAGATATCTCATCCACTGTTGTTAAAGTGCGGACAGCCACACAGCGGCTCCATGACTCCAGCTGGTTTCTAGACGGATCAGTAATGATGCTCAAACACGCTCTATTTGCCCGGGCCTGAGAGGGGGGAAATGCTTTTTATGAAGACATTTCGGACTGGGGAAGTAGGAGGGAGGAAAAAAAAAAGCACAGCGGGGCTGAAAATAGCCCGGGTTGGCTGCACCGCTCTGCGCATGGTTTATTTATCCTGAGGATTAGTGCAGGTGACTTGAGGGCCGGGCTCTGTGTGGGCTGGAGGCAGGCTGGCAAACGGCTAACTGTGACTCAGACTGCTGGATGGCGTTTAGGAGGAGGAGACTGAGGAGGAGGAGTGATGCCGCAGTTCGGGCTGCCGAGCTCCTCTACACTCGCCTGACCCCAAATCTGGCTAATTGTGTCTTTCCAGAGGTTGGCTGGGAGACACAAAGAGGCTGGAGAGAGAGGCTGGGTCTTCAGCGGTGGAAAGTAACTACATACATTTACAATTTTGAAGTGCTTTACTTGAGTATTTCCATTTTATACTACTGTATATTTTTACTCCACTACATTCCAGAGGAAAATATTGTGCTTTATCTGACAGCTGTAGTTACTAGTTTAGATTGATGTGTAGTTGTAGCTCCTTGTCACGTTTCAGATGTTGTTAGCAGGTCCAGAGAAGTTAATGTATCAAATATTTCACCAAAAAAGTTCAAAAAGTAACTGTTTTAGGTACAGAGAAGTTCATGTATCAAATATTTCACCAAATCTGAAAAGTAAAATTCTAATTTGTGTTCAGAACTTTTTTTTTTCCATTCCTCTCCCATTAATCATCTCACAACCTCTCAGATTTATATTTTGACCCTTTGGATGGGCCTGACCCTGAGGACTAAACTACCTAGTTGTATATGAAGTAGTTAACACCAGCTCCACTTTGACCAGCTACAACAATAAAATACATCTTATGCAGTGATGCATCCATATTAATGTGTTATAGGGGTAGTTTTTCCCACTAAATCAATACTTTCGCTAATACTTTTGTACTTTTACTTTTGTAATGGAATATTTGTACATTGTAGTATCTGTACTTTTACTTAAAGTATCTGCGTACATCTTCTAACATGGTGGGTGGTGCAGTGTGTTTTTATCAGATTGATCAGGATGGTTAAATCTTGTCATGGTCTGCAGGCATTTATATTTTAGACTCACAGGAGTTTAGGTAAAATTCAAGTCAGGATCGAATGTTTCCATGATTACCATGTCAGCCTGAATCACAATCACGAGCCTTTTTTTCGTTTGATGTAACAAGGATGCAGTTGTGAAAACACGACACATTGGATTTAAATATTTCACTTGGTAGGAATGGGATATTGCTTTAATGAAGCGGCAGAATATATGAGATATTGTTAAATGGAGTGGAAAAAATGATGCAACGTAACAGGAATTTAAGAGAAACATGAGGAAATTTTTTTTCCAGTTAAAATAGGTTATCCAGTCAGATGCACAGGAATGCACAAACACACACACACACACACACACAGCACTTCCTAATAATCCTGCATTGTCAGGGAACATGCACTGTAAACACAGCTGAATGATAGCAGACAAGCGTTAAAACCTGTAAACAATCAAATAATCCTGCCACAGTACAAACAGCCCTGACAGAGACAAACACACAGAGAAGGAGAGCGATGCAGCTGCTGGGTTTTCACTCGGCTCAGACTGTCTTTGAGAAGAACCTGCTTTTATGTTTTCTTTTCTCTTTTTGTGTAAACTGCCCAAAAAACTGTGTGCAGACAGAGAGACCCAGGGGGGGCGGGGGACTCGGCACGTGACGAGGTCAGAGAAATGGACGCGGGGCAGGGCGATGTGAGAAGAGACAGATGGGAGCAGTTGTAGTGACAGGTGAGGATGCAGACTGTAGTCACTGTAGGTGTGAAACACGGTGCAGAAATGAACACGCTCCGAACGAGGCAAGGACAAATGGATGAAAGAAAGGGGAGAGAAGACAAGAAAATGAGCCGGAGGCATGCTATTTAGAACAAAAATGAGGGTTATAATGAGGAGGTTTTGAATGGAAGGAGAACGCGGCGGGAGATAGGAACAAGTAGGGAACAAGGAAGGCTCTCTCTGCATGTCTTACTCTGACACTGCTGTAATGAGTCATTTATTTTAATATGTGGGAACATCCTGCCCAAATTTACTCCGCTCATATTAAAGGTTTTTATTATTGTCTGAGGGGAAACTATTGGGAAAGTAGGAGATATTAATTTGCAGCCAGCAAGATTACACACAGGTGCACACATGCAGCGCACACATACCTACACACAGATAAAGTGTTGTTGCAGTGGCATTCACAACAACAACAGCAGCCTCCTGGGAGAACAGCCAGGAGACTGATTAGTATTTCCTGGATGTGCCTTTGCACTTTTATATCAACCTCAGACTGGCATTTCCATCGCAATTACTGAGCTAATCAGTTAACCAGTGATGGCTCCGGCTTGGCCTGCAGCCTGAGTTTGGGCAGCATTTCTTTCGGGTGTTTTTCCTTTTTTAATGTGTCTGTGGGAAATAACGGCACGTCTGCAGAAATAAGAGCTCGCTGGCTGATGTGTGGTGTGTGGATTTGTGTGCGCGCGTATGTGTGTGGTGTATTGTTGATTTGTTGAGACCTTAGCTCCTCTGGATGCTGCACTTTTCTTGAAAGATTATCATTATGACATTTTGTGGCTGCAGCACATAATACAATGCAGATTGACAGGAGAGCTGGGAGACAGATAGAAAGACATTTGCAGGCTGATGGGGAGGAGGACCGAGGCAAGAGAAAGGACAAGACTGCTCAATAGCTGTAAATAATATCTGGAATTCACTCATGTGCTCAATTAAATATTATCACACAGGAAAAAAATGTCCTTCTTATTCATTAAGTGCAGCTGAATTCAAACTGTATCAACACGTTCCTGTGCTTTTCCTGACATTTTAGGCACTTTGCAGTTGTTAACCGATCTTGCATTGAACCTTCTCCTGAAAATCAGATATCTTCATAAAGACACTTTGATTAGTTATATTCCTTTGTAGCGTGCAACATTTGTTTATGATGCATCTTGTATTTATTGTTGTGACACTCTGCTGCCGTCTTGGCCAGGTCTCTGTTGAAAAAGAGATTTTAAGATTAATGAGACTTAATGAGGTTTTGCTCTAATCAGTATTTTCACATCAACATTTGCTCAAATGACTGTGTGTGATGTGAGAAATCTGCTTTAATTGCCATTCAATCTGAATTTCCCCTGTCATGTTTTAAAAAAATTAAGCTCATTTTATTTGGTTTTGGTGTTGTTTTCTGAAGCAGCAGGCAGCAAAAAAAAGGTCAAAAGATCGACAGTACACTACCTGCTCAGCACCAAATGGAAGACAGACACAGTTGGAGACTAGCTGGTGAACATAGTGGGGCATTTAGCAGCGAAAGAGGCAGGAGAACTCCCTCAGGAGTTGCTAAAAGACAGTGAATATTGGACTTACATTTGTCAGGTTGATGCAAATAAGAATGCAAATGATAAATGATAATGCTGCTCCGCTGTGTCTGCTGGATGTTTAAATACTGTCGGAAATGATCAAGTTAGCCTTATCAGCTTTTGAGGTGATAATGCTGTATATCAGTGTCGTGTTTATCAGCTTATAAACCAATCAATCAGGTTCAATCAGGTATTAATATCACATCCTGTGCATCAGAAAACTTACACTACGATATAATCCAGTTGACCTCTGCCTCTACAACTACTTTTTTAACAAGCGAATGTTACTCATTATTCTGTGACTTCATTCACTACAAGTGTCTGATGGCACTGAGAATAAATATTTAATTACCATCTCATTCAGACATGATGAGTGGGCTTATGAGAGAGGTAAAAGGATCACTCCTTTCATCAAGGTGAGACACAAACAAAGAGAGTGGAGAAACGTTTTGTCCTCTTTTCCTCTGAATATCAAACACATCATGGGATGAATGAACATTTTTTTTTCTGTTTACCTCCCACACACTCACAGTAAATATGGTGCAACTGTTCTCTTTATATAATGAAATGAAATTAAACCCATCACTCATGCCGCTATGCGTTGACACGAGGTAAAACAGGCATTACCACTTAGTGAGTGATGTTCAGACAACCACCCAGAATAGAGGACATCAGTCACTGCAGGAGTGTGGCCACGGTGGAGAGTGACAGGTAGCCTATATCTGAAAAAGTCAATTGGCTTTGCGTTTGTTGTTTATTCTCTGCTGCTGATAACTAGAGTGGAGTTGAAGCTGCGGCTGACTTGGCAGACTGGCCCAGCTCTCTCTCTCTCTCTCTCTCTCTCTCTCTCTCTCTCTCTCTCTCTCTCTCTCTCTCTGCGTCCTCCGGTTGACAGGGACACACCTGTTTAAAGTAGCAGCAGAAACTTATTATGCTCCTCCAGTCGCCAGCCTCCGCTGTGTGCAGATGCTGCTGTCTGCCCCGCAGGACCCCGCTGGTCCTGCTACTCCCCCACCTCTCCACCTCAATGACACTTCAGCGCTCAATTAAGGGAACAGCCAATATGTTTTCAGTCAGGAAAACAGAAAACAAGGTTGAGGGAATTGTGCGTCACGCTTCTCAGACAACTTTGGGTTGTAATTTTGGCTCTAACCCTTCACACAAGTCAGAGCTTCTGTTTTTTAGGCACAGGAAGAGTTTGTCAGCAAGGTGACACAAGAAAACATACACAAATCAGTCTCATCAATCTGCATACAAATACCACAACTTAAGACGAGTCAATGACTTTGACCCATCCATCAACCCCAACCACCAACTTACATGGACTTTCTCCTTATATATCACCTGTCTGTGAGTGTGGTATGTTGAAGCCTCCGCTCTCTACAGAAATAAACGGGAAGGTTTGGTCTATCACCTGCATGCAAAATTGGACTTTGGCGTATGCACTGCACGCAATTTAAAAGTCTAAAGTTGTGTTATTTGTACGCAGATTGAAGAGTGGGCTGCACTTTCCAAGATGACCTGATATGAGTAGGTTATGGAGAGCTGAAGTCACGACCTCTCAAAAGCTCTGTAGAGTCGAGAGGAAGTGTAGTTTTGGTTGATAATATCTTTGGATTTGTCATTACGATTGACCCCAAACCCATACAAGTAGTCATGTGATCCTTTGTTAACAAAAAACAATAAAAAAAAAAGTAACTGTGGAGCCGAAATGATCATCATTTGAAATTAACTGTAGCATAATGTAAAGTACGCTTAAGAGAAATTATGCGTGCAGAAAAAAGGTTAATTAAAATGGTAAATAACTAAAGACAATAACCTACTTATGGAAGGCCACTGAGCAATCACGGCATTAGTCCTTATACTTGGAAATTAGTTTTGGCCTGATGGTCCTGCTCATTATAACTCTATTGTTGCCTGGGAACAAGGGAATGATTGGGTGCATGCATGTGTATGTGTGTGTCTTTAAAGAGTTATCAGCGCTCTGTGTTATCACCTCTGACACCTTATTAAGGACAGTGTTGTTTTAATTATACACTGATATCAGCGAGCGCAGATAATTTTGAGTGGCATTCATTATGTGTTCTATTAGCATTTGAAGACAGACAAATGAGTTCCACTTTGTGAAAGTGGGCTGCGCAGGTTCAGATAGAAAGAGGGGGGAAAGGATGCATAATAAATAGCAGAGGATGACCGAGAGACACAGGGAGAAAGAGAAAAGAGAGAGAGAGAGTTGACAGGAGAGAAAAACCTTGCGATAATATCTATAACTCTACTCTCTGATTTGCAATTTCAAACAAGAACACAGTGGTGAATCAGAGCTCAGTGGGCCACATCACACAGGTAAATCCTGCCTGACACAATCAGGTCTGACTGCACCTACTGACCTTTGTCACATGAACAGCAGGCTAACAAGAGCGGTCCACAAAAGTCTAACAGCTCTTTACTGAACAGTTTGGTCAGTAACCTCTGCCACAGTCCTTGGAACAAAGCCACAATCCTTCCTTTTGCCATGCAGTTATAAAACAAGAATTTAAACAATCTAGGTCAATACCAACCCCTCTCTTAATCTGGACATCAGTCGGGTGAATTTGCAGTTTGATGTGGAATCAGATTGATCTGTGTGAAGCGAAATGAGGCAGGGTTAGTTCAGAAGAGAAAGCAAATGTGTCTCATCCTGATCTATACCAGAAACCAGATTTGTTCTAAGCATCTGCAAAAATGCAGCCCTACAACATCATTGATCGGGGGAACAGTTGGGGTTAGAATAACCCATTGGTCAGAGGTTAGGACCTGACCTACATGCACACTACCAATCAGGCAGGATTCATAGATCAGATAATGATAGCCCCATTCCACATAGAAATGATTGAGAAGTAATTTTCTGCCTTCACCTTAAATGAGCTGCAAAGTGGGAGGAGGAAGCATCTTTTCTCACAAAGGAACAGAGGTAACACACTTTAAACTCAGTGACAGCATGTAACTCTCACTTTAGGTTCACAGAACTACATCGTTTCTAAGGCAGTTCATCATCTATACTGATGATTCCCCAACTGTGACTCATGTTACATTGTTCACAGAGAAAATGAATGGGGCTTTTACTTCCAGAACCAGAGCGGCCCAAAAAAGCTTCTCCAACTTTGCAACTCTGTTAGTACATGGAGTCTGGTGTCCTTATGTCATTCTCAGCATCACTGCATCTTCAAATAGAGCAGAGGTGTAACCTGCCAGAATAAGTGAAAACATGCAGGTGTCCTTTAAATTAAATTAAGATAGGGTTACAGAAGAAACAGGACCTACATCCCAGCATGCACTGGGATACACATGACAGTACTGCAAAAACAAATCAAAGAAACACCAACAAGATAAAACTGGAGCTGGACTTTTGATCTTCTTTTTCAGAAGAGTGTCTGGTTTCCTTGTCAGTCCTGTAAACAACCAGCCGGACCAGCTCATGACCAGCTCGACTGGGGGCTTTATTTGTACACAATACAAGGTTATGAGGCACCGCTGCTCTCGAACGCTCACAGAATGTCAATGTGGAAAAAGTAAACAACAGTTAAAGATGTACATATGACTCAAGGAGAGAGTTGTGGCTGTGCTAAGGGGAGTAGTTGACAACCTTGATTCCAAAAAAGTTGGGACGCTGTGTAAAACAGAGATAAAAACAGAATGCAATCATACTAATAATATCCTTTATACAATCATGTGTTTGACAAAGTGGTGAACTTCTCTCCATCCTTGCTTGTGAACCACCGAGTCTTTCCAGGATGAACCTTTCATACCCAATCATGATACTATCACCTGTTACCAATGAACCTGTTTACCTGTGGAATGATCCAAACAGGTGTTTTTGGATCAGTCCACAACTTTCACAGTCTTTCGTTGCTCCTGTGCCAACTTGTTGATGAGTTGTCGATGAGGTCAAACATTAAACATATTGTCTTTGTGCTTCCAGTTGAATCATGACAAAAAGGATAATCAAGTTATCACATTCTCTCCCAGCTTTTTTTTAGACTCATGGCTGTACATGTAGCTGGACCTATAAAATCATTGATTGACAACAGAACTAGTATTTCTCCAAAATCTCTTTGCTTTCTTTTTCCTCCAGCCTCAGTAGAACTCATCCAGTCCTCAGGAGAACTGAGCTAGTTATCACGATGCTGGCATTAACTGTCTCACTGTTGGATCCTGGTGTTTTCAGTAAAAGCCGAATTCATACTTCCCCTGTGTTTCAGACGTGCCTCAGTTTAGTTGATATCTCTTCTCACATGCAGTTTGCAAAATGTCAATATGCAGATGGTGCTCCGGGAAGAGTGCTGCGTGCTTCTGCCTTTGGCTTTCTCGCTGATTTGTGCAGCAGCTAGAGGCTCATCAAGTCATCATTTGATTGCATCGTGTATTTGCGATAAAAAGATGCCATCTCCTTGAATGATGCCGCTCATTAGCTGCGCCTCAGACCTGGACTGTTCCTCCAGACAAGGAAGACGACTGCAGTATTTGTTTTTCTTTTCCCTCCTGTCCTTGTAGGATACCTTGAAAACAGAAAATGAGCAAATAAACACACAGGCGCAATCCCAGGAGTCTGTAGAGGAAGAGGACACCTGTAGCAGGATCAGTGTTTAGGATTACAGTGATTCTCTGTCTTAACGAGCTTTTAGCCTCCCGTTATCCCTTTTTTTTTAGGTCACCATGGCAACCTCAGCCCGTTAAGAGGCTGCACAGCCCTGACCCTCAACTTTCACCGACACTACTCACTGTAAGCTCTGCGGGATTTCTAAAATGAACCAGTTCCCAGTACAAAAATGAAAAAAGCACCACAGCCGAAAAACATTTTTATCCACCATTTCTAACTGATAAAATAAGAATTGAAATCCATAATTGCCATTCTTGAGAGGAAAATCTGGAGAAATAATTTATAAGGGCCAATCGTTTATAGATGCAAATCAATTTCATATCCATTCGTCACAGATTGGTACGCCTCTGTTTATAATTGCTCCCCTCTATCATTTACTGGTGGTGTGAAATACTGTTTGAAATGCTTTTCCTTGTTTTCAACAGCCTCCAATTATTTTTGAATGTTTTGCAAATGGGCCCCGATAGTTCTGCCATTTCATTCTGCACTCAGTCTTTCACACCCACATTCGCATCCGTAGTGTTGTGGTGGGTTTTTTTTTTTTTTTCTCACTCTCTGTCTTGTTAGTGTGACTTTCACATCAGGGCTGTTTCCAGCTTTAAGCCACCAGCCATGGCAGCTTTTTTGACTTTCTTTGTGACTGATTTGACAGCGCAGATGTGATTGTTAGTCTGAAAGCACAGCCTTCTGTGTGTATGAAAGGGGTTCTGCTTCTTTTAAGTCTCAACTCAAATAAAATTGCATGTTTTATGTCTGCTCCAGCATACATATATGTTCTGTAAATCACCTGTGACCTGTGTTCTCCTTTCAGAAAATACCTGCAATAACCAAAAGGCGGAATATTTTCTGGCTTCCTCACATTTTGCGTTCATTTAACTGAATACCATTAACTCTGTATCTACATAGATAGAGACTTGATTTTTATATGCAGCCAATCAGATCCTTGCATAAAGCACTATTGTCAGCGTTATATCACAGGCAGACAGTCACATTGAGCCAGACAGCAGCTACACAAGAGCTACAGACTTTAAACAACCATATTAACTCTCCTGCTAAAGTCTCCTTCTTACAAACATGAACATGTCTTGTTCTGCATCTCAGCTTGTTGTGTGAGCGACCAGGCGAACGTTCACTGGAGGAGAAGTGCACAGTTAAAGTCAGCTTTCAGCCAAATAACTACTCAGCTGCAGCGCATTGAAAAGCACATTGATTTCTTTCTTAATCTCTCATTCTAATCATGGCTTCATTAAATGTAACTGAAAAGTTGTGATCCTGATTGGTTCACACAGCCTGCTACACATTTCTTAAAGTCGGGAACACATGTACATTTTTACGGAGTTCATATAGCCTGACAGAACATCCATCTGATATTGGATGAAAAAGTCAATGTGTGTCACAAAGTTACAGCTTTGTGTAGTTTACAGCTAGCTCACATTGTGCATCGTTTGTATGGTGTAAAAGTGCTGATGTTGACTTATAAATCGAACGATGCAAATCATTAACCCTTATGTCCCTAATCCAGATTTTTTTTTTTTGTTGGTCTGGAATCTGATCTGTTTGTGACTCTGCTTTAGAAGAAAGTCTGCCACTTTCTCCCAGCTTTTGAAGTTCTTCACAATATACATTATATTAGATAACTGTTCAGGTATTTGCTAAAATGTAGGCATGAATTTCATCTTCATAGGTCCAAAAATGTATGCCCAAACCTAGAATCAGCTTTGCAGTTTTGTTGCATGTATCATAATAAAGATAACTGATCAGTTATCTTTATTATTTATTATTTATTATTATTTATTGATCCATTACACACAATGTTAAACAGTCCTTGGACCTGCAGTAATATAGTAGGACCTGACCAGGACACAACTGACCATATAAAACGTTGATCCGAAGCTGTATGGGTCCTGGTGTGGGTCTCACATCCAAGGATTCGGTGGACCTGTTAATAACCTTAACGTGAGGTGATCACGAGCAGCAGATGTCAATGTACACAACACAACACATTCCCATGTCGAGTGTAGACGGCAGAGTCATGGCACTGTCTTGTTGCTGAAACGGTGGATTCAGCCACCCTGCTGTGTTTTGACAGACAGAAAAGGACAGCAGGCAATGACACGAACACCACAAACATACACTACACACACGCGCACACACGCACGCACAGACACTTTGAAATGCATACGGTCAATAAACTCACCTGCAAATGTTAAATGGACTTTAAAAGTGTGTGTGTGTGTGTGTGGTGTATGTTTGTGTCATTGCCCGCTGTCCTTTTCTCTCGCAGGACACAGCAGGGTGGCCGAGTCCACCACGCTGAGTGTTTATTTCTCTGAGCGTGTTCAGAGTCCTCACAGTAAACACACCAACCCTCCTGCCCTCCTGACGCACACAGACTCACATCCCTCCAACCAAAAAACACACACAGCGTGAGGCAAATAAAAAAGGATTGATTTTTTGAGACACGGTGCACAACACAAAAATGAATGACTGGACGTCGGCTCATTCCTTTTGAAAGTACTACAGTAAAATATATTTTCTTTCAGTTTCTCTAAAAGAAAATTAGCACAAAAAAAAAATCCTAGCTGGCCAGAGGGTTTGGACATGTAGGCGATTGATGTGTCTTCAAAAAGAAGAAGAATCACCAAAGACTTCTAAAACTTATCTCCTAATATGGTTCGACCGCTGCTTGAGCTCTGCTTCTGTGAAAAGTACGATGATGTCTTTAATAAAAACTCCCCATGGCTCTGCTATTCAACTGAAGGAGGACTCATGAGAGACAGGGCATATAGTTATGCTGTTTAATGAATGCTGCAAAAGTATTAAATATAATACATTTCAACCCACAGTAAGTGATATTTTTGGCCACTTGGAGTCAGCAGAAACAAGTTGTGAACAAAGCATTACTTTATCAATTTCAAGTTGATGCAGAGAACTAATTAGCAAACTGCACATCCAGCAGTTACAGAGCAACATTATCATTCGTTCGGAGTTTGTTTCCAGCCACCTGGTGAATAAAAGCCCAATATTCGCTAGTTTTTGGTCTCCACCAGCTCCTGAAGGAAATATTTGACCCTATGTCCACCAGCTTGCAAGTGAGGCTGAGCAGGTTGTGTACAGTGGGGTTGCGGAGCTTTTTCACTCTCAACAGCTGACTGCTTCACCTAAAGTGATATTGCAGGTTGTACTTGTACTGATGGATGGGAGACACTGGCTGTGTTCCAGTACTCATAGTATCACACTATTTAGTATGCCAGAAAAAAGTTTAGTATATCCCAATACATAGTATGTCAAATGCAGTAGGCTATACAAAAAATACCAGGATGTCCTAGTGCATCTGGTCACATTTGCTTTTCTGGTGACCCACAATCCTCTCGACTGAGCGACAGAGAGAGTACAGACAGGTGACAGCTCACCGATGGATGACAAAGGCAGCAATGACAGATTACACTCAGATACATACTACATATTTTTTTCGACTCGTGTGTATGCAACAGTACATTTTTTGCAGGGCACCTGCAGTACAAACTAAAAGTATGGGCTCATTAATGGTCCCTGAAGCCAGAAGGTGAAAAACACTCACTGGTACTTGAGTTGTAGTGCGTGTTCTCCCCTCCAATAGCCACAAGTAGCAACAATGAGCCCGTTCATCACTCAAAAACAAACTTTGACAAGTGACACAAAGGTGAGATTTCTGCTTTGTCAGAAGTGAAAGAGCAATACATACATTTACCGGAGCTTTGATATGGAACCACCCAGTACTGTCTCCTTGCAGTGGATGAGACAGTCCTGAACAAGCTTTGGGCCGGACGGCTAAACAATGTGCTGAAACTGACTATAAATCTCTGTAAAGCTGAGGGGAGCTGCAGAGTCAGCTGACGATTCTCTGTAGGGTTATCTCTACAACAACCCCTTTCACATTGTCGCATTGTTTTTACAGTGTCATTAGATTTTCTTTTTTACTGTCAAATATTGATTTGGGCCACTTTAAAGCATTTTTCATTCATTTAATTACACTTTGAGGTACTTATATTAGTTTGACCAACAGGATGAGGCCATGCAGTTTATAGAATATCATACCGGATTCATTTGACAAAGAGGATATTTTGCTCGACATGTTGACCTTTGTGTGTGTGTGTGTGTGTGCTGTCTGTTATCTTGCCTGCCAGCTTGAATCTTCCCTTGTTGTTGCATTGAGATTGGGCAGGTAGTGATGGCGTGTACACTGTGTGTTTGAGCGTCAGAGTCGCTTACATGCACCATCTGCGAAATGAATTAATCTCTTGGTATTCAGCAACAGCATGTGACAGGCTGGGAAATCTAAAGCCTCAGCGGATTTCTCTCAGCAGAGTGTGAAATTTGTCACATGGAGGAGGTTCACTCCAGGGGAAGAGCTGTAGGGCCTTTTTTCCCTCTTGACAGTTTTCCCGCCCTCTAAACTGCACCAAAAAGTGACAGGAGTCCCTATAATGAATGCATTCATTAATTGAGGTTTGTCCCACCTTCGCTGGGTGGTATTCTGGGAATAGCAAAATGAAAGACAGTTGATGAAAGAGGGGGCTGTTCGCTGCACAGAAGCAGAAAGGTGCTCTTTTCCAGAAGGAGAGCATGCTCCAGCAGCGCCTCTATCTGTCTTTTGATGTTTTCTTACTAATGAGGGTGATGGTTTCCTCCTTCTCCTCTGATGGAATTCAGTCTCCAGTGATCAAATTGGTCAGTAAACAAAAGCTCAGGGCTGGCTGCAGTGACTCTTCCTGCTGTCCAGTCTCCATCCTGGGGTAGATGTAGTGTACGAGCTGGTCCCAACTCATCCCCCTGAGGAGCTCAGCTGCTTTATTACAGCCCCACTCAGATGTTGAATCATGGAGCTATTCCTAAAATAAATCTACGAGTACTCTATTGTGCAACTGGACTCTGTGTGTGTGTGTGTGTGTGTGTGTGTGTGTGTGTGTGTGTGTGTGTGTGTGTGTGTGTACAAGAGGTGTCCAGAGGGAAGGGAGATGCATGGATGTCAGGCATCATCCGTCAGCGTATCCCCATTGTGCGTCTCTGCATGTATGAGTACTGTTACCCTCTGACATATTACCATATGTCCATACTTACTTACGGCCTGCATCTCACCATAGAACATGCTGGGTTTTACTTATTTATGTGGCTTTTTCTTAGGAAGCTGTCTGACTGTTGCACAACATCCACAGTCTTTCCTAATGTGAGGTGTCCATTTTGTCAGGCTTCCACAGCACAATGGCTGCACTTGAACAACACTGCGAGGAAAGTGGTTGTGGACTCTTGACAATCGGATTTGACGTCATTTGTTTAGTCTAATTCAGATGACATAGAGAAAGTAATTAAAACTAACTTCAGCATGATACACAATTTCATTAAGCGGGTGAAGACGGTATTGATTTAAGTCGGTGCAAATTATGAGGAAAAGCCAGGATGAACGTGCAAAGTGAAACATGCAATTTCGAGAGCCTTCTGGGGCCATTAGTGAGTTCAAGTCAGGTGTCAAGTGAAATGCTCGGTGACAGCCTTTTGGCTTTCCTAAATGAATTTTTTTCCATCCCATCCTGCGGGAAGGTGATTACGGCTCATTGTTATACATTGCATATTATTAGGCATGCACCGAGGAGACATGCACTCAAATTTAAATATTCAAATGAGGACACATAGACTGACAGACACACACACACACACACACACACACACACTGTACCTACCAATAAACACCTACCCATTGCAAACCATAAGTATATCATTACAGCAGTATTACGGCTTATCATGCGTAATTCATTGCTAACCTTTCGTCTTGGTCTCTGCAGCCAGACGGACACGCAATCATCTGACTCAGGAGACTAATTTAAACTCAGTCGAACTGGCTCCGCTCAGGTACAATTCACCCGATAGATAGATAGATAGATAGATAGATAGATAGATAGATAGATAGATAGATACTGTCAAACATTGCCTTCACACTTGACACATGAGGATTTAATCCCGGTTAACCCTGCTGTCTGCCACTTAAAGTGCCATCAGCTGTAGTAAGGCCTCTGCCCCTCTGACTGGGCCCGGGGCTGTTTATCCCTCGATGTTTACTCAGCTGTGCGTGACGAGAGGGCGGCGCACACCGGAGTGATAGCCCGACAAGCCGCTGCTGCGATGGCCTCACCGACTGCCTCGAATTCCTCTCGCAGCAGAGAGCGAGCGTGGGTTCTACACACGGCTGGCACAAGCGGACAGGCAGCAGATTTGTAGGCGACGCTGATGCCTGAGACGTGCAGGGAAAAGGCTGGCAGAGGAGGTTTTTAACATCCCATATGGGTCTGCTGCACATCAAGGTTCGGCACAAGAGATGGAGAGAGAAGAAAGGGAGGGGGTGACAATGCTGAGATTAATGTTACATGTCACAATTTGCAAGCAGTGCAAGTAGTTTTAAGCTGCCACATGACTGTTTAATTTAATGAAATTACATTATTAAAAAGTATAACTGCATCACAGTTATATAGTTACACAATCATATATCACTGGCTGTTAGTGAATGTCCTATTCCTCCAAACAGCCATTTACCATCTCACTCTCCTCAGCTCGCTTGTGCAGAAGAAGAGGCTGCCTGCTAACTGCGAGAGCCTCCATAGAAAATTGAACAGCTCCGAATGAATATGAACCGACAATTCTAAGACATTTATGTCTCCCATCTAAATTCACAAGACCATTTGCATTATTCACCCAGAAGCGTCTGCACAGGAGGAATTTCAAAGTATCATTTTTCAGTAGTTATTTAACTTAGCTTTTCAACAAAAAAACTCTGTCTCTCTTCATTTCAGTGAATAGCGGACGTAGGTGGGAGGAATAACAGGGAACCTTCCCTCAGGGTGTTATTTCCTGTCAGTGTGGTACCACTGCGAGTCCAGCCACCATAGAGACCAGGGATTGCATTAAACCAACAATTAATTGTCCTCAGAGACAGATAGTGGCTCGCAGGCTCTGCTGCCTCCGCTTGATCATTTATGTTGTTTTGGTGTGAATCTCCTCTGTTTTCCTCAGGAAGGGTTTCTCTTTAATTCTCTGCTGATTTGGATCCCAGTGTGCCGCACTCATCTAAATGATATGAAAAGTTGGCTGCCCTTTCTAGTTACTTTATTGTTCAGATGTTAGTTTCAGATTCAAATTGTGTGAGCTGTGAACATGTGCACCAAATTGACATTTCTCACCCAAATTATCTGATATTTCATATAAAAGCAAGCATTCGAGCAAAATAATGATAATAAAAAAATACAGATTTGCACAGATGTTTGTTCTTCTTTCCTGCCACATCATCATTATCCATAATTTGCTCACAATCCCTCAAATTTATCTTGTGACCCCTAATGGTATGTAAGGTAGTTCAAACTATGCATGAGTATTAACAACATAATAACATCATATATACCTGCATTGATATATCAGTCACAGGGGCTATTTTTCTGTAGAATGGGTGATTTTAGTTTCGATACTTAAAAGTACATTTCGCTGTTAGTTGGATTTTGAATGTGGATCCAAAATCTGCTGATATTCCATGACAGGTAAATGATTCTACTTGTTGTGGAGTATTTTTGTATTGTTGTATAGGTACTCATATAAGGAACATGAATACTTCCACCACCGGACAGTATCATGAAGCATCCATACAGGTTATAAATAACGTCTTTACCTCTTCTCGCCTGCAGTCTTGTATCATAACGCTTGCCTAGTTTAACTAGTTTCACTCTGTCATGCTGGATGGTGCTAAGGTCAGCACAGTCCTGATTTTTAGATAGAGGCAGCACTCTGAGGCATATATAACTTAAGTGAATACACACGTCCATTTTTCTTCATATGATATCCCCCCCTCCGGCTCTCCTCTGGTCTCCTGAGGTGCACCTTACCCAGCACTATGATGCTATCGTCACTGAAGGTGATAGGTACTGAGAGCACGGACGGTGTCTGGGAATAGGATGAGAGGAGGACTGTCTCTACTGGCCTGTGAAATATTCATCAAATGAAGCAGGGGTGGGTGGGGAAGTGCGGCAGGAGATGGAGAGGAGTCCACAGGGGAATGAACATCATAGTTCAGGAGACGCAAGGGAGCGAGGGAAGAGCGATGCAGACCAGGGAGGAAGGAAACATAAGAAGGAAAGAAATAATTTTATTGTGTGGGAGCTGGTGGTTAAAATCCCACATATGATAGATGGAAATTCCCCTCACAACAGTGGAGGAGGTTTTATGATATTTCATCCATAAAGCAGCAAGTGAGGTGGGATAGAGACTGATGAGACTTTCCTAGAAATATCGAATTCTGACATTTTAAAGTGATTTCAAATATACACTTAACTCCCTCGAGCACTGGGAAGGTTCGGCAGCTTCTGCCCCCTGTTTTCTCCTCTATTGTCAATAACGTCAGGAGGGCCGGTCGTCCGGACCGATTAAGTGATCATTGCACGGACCTCTTTTACAGCCTGCACCGCCCCGGGGTGTCATCCAGCAGTCAATGCACTGGACATGATGGTCTTGATTTGCATGATCAATTCTCGCTCATTATTCTGACTGTGACCTTCAGAAGGAGCACAGTGGTTACGCCTCCTTACAGTTCTGCAGAATATGGTCAAATATTAATGGAAAAAATGGGGGGCATTCTCTATTTTTCTTATTGTCATCAAATCCAATGAATAACCAAAATATATCTCACTAATAAGTATTGCCTGTGTAGACAAAGGTTGGTATAGCTAACTTTTGAAAATAACCCCCAACAAATATATTAAAAGCTACAGTGGTCAGCTGTTTAAGGAAATTGTGTGGCCATGCTATGAAATTTTATGGATCCTAATGATAGTGACCCTTGACTTTTCCCCTGGTACCTTTAGGACCATTAGGACGACAGTTAAATGTCTCAACAAATATTAGATGGATTGCACGCACAGACATTCATGTTTTCCTGAGGATCAATTGTAATAACCTCAGTGATCCCTTAATTTTCATCAGCTCAAAATTTGAATTATGAAATTATTTAGGATTACTTAGTTCAACATGTTACCATGTTAACATTCGCTAATTAGCACTAAAAAAGTACATCTGAGGCTAATGAGAGTGTCCTTAGTTTTACAGGTATTTGGTCATAAAGTTGGACAAACTTTGACCTGATGATGGCAGCTGATGAAAAGTCAGGGAATCAAAGTTATTACAGAAAGTTATTACAGTTTATCATCTAGGGACCGTGAATGTCCGGACCAGATTCCATCCAATATTTGTTGAGATTTTGCAATAAAAAACAAAAATGTCAACCCCATGTTGGTGCTAGAGAAAAGTCAGGGGGTCAAAAAGTCGCTAGGACTCATCGTTTTGGAAATCTGAAGGTCAGGATAAAACTTTGTGACAATCTATCTATGGAAAAAATGACCTGGTGGTGTTGGTACAGGAAAAGTCAGGGGATCATCACAGCCACGATGATTATTTCATGGCAATTCATCTAACAGTTGTTGAGAATACAAATAAATACAAATAAAATATGAATATAAATGTAAAGCAGTCACTCGTAGGTTTTTACTTTTCTGACCATTTTAAAACTACAGGCACAAAGATGGCAGACATCCATACAGTTAGTATCTCAGTAGTATGCAGACTGTGCCGTCCTTTGGTCTTCTCTCTCTAATTAAGAAATAGAGGTTCTGTATTAGGCCTTATCTATACTCCCCGAGGAGCCCTGCGGTTCACTTCTAACTATTCTTATTTGCCTCTCTCTTGACTTCTTTATTTTGACAACCAGTGACTCAGGGTTTGATTCCATGTTCAGGGCATCATTATTAGACACACACACACACACACACACACACACACACACACACAGTGCCTCTGGCTTTCAATCCCCTGCTTATAGTTTATTTTCTCTTTGGAGTAGCTCTCTGTTCTACCCAAGACTGGTTATTAGTGTGGTGAGTCAGCTATTCATTCAGAACCAAACGGAGGAGGGGGGATGCTTTGGCTTTGATGCCTTTATTCCTGAATTATTTTTTACTTTTGTCCTGCATACATTTATGGTCAGACTCCGTGATGACCCGACACAAAGTGTAAACTCTAATCAGTCACCTTCAAATGCAGGCAATCCTGGCTTTGTTGGCTTGTAGCTTTGCTGATTTCTTTCCTTTGGTTTTAGCACAAACCGTAGGCTGTCTGAATATACATGCCGGGGCGTTTTTGGCCATGTTCACGGCATGGCTCTAGGAACAGCAATGTCCGTCTGTTTGTTGGCCAGTCCACCACTTTAGCTGAAACATCTTAACAACTAAATATCTCTATTGGATGGACTGTCATGAAAGTTTAGTACACACATGAAAAAATAGGAGTAGAGCTGTGGAGGACTGATCACATCCACCCACACCTTGCTCACCCATGTTATCTGGTAATAAGGTTAATTAGACTTCTACACTTTTCTTGGAAATGTAGACAAAGTTTCTGTTACCAGAATCTGAACACACACCTTGAACTATGATATTGCTCTGCTCTACCAACTAGTTAACAGTCAAGTGAGGTTTATATGATGGATGGAGTTAGCTAGTCACCCCAAATCACATTTATACATTTTAATGGACATGAAAAGAGAGACGTTTTGATATAAAAATGCTCACAAATTAGGACAACTAGAGTGGCATCTTAATAAAAAAGCTTCCATACTTTATTCTACTTTTCCTCCAGTCCTGTCCAACAGTCAGACCCAAAAACACAGATATACACACCCACACACACACACTCACGCTCAACTTACACAGATATCAGATAAAAAAAAAAATTAAATGTTCCCTTGTATTTTTAGCCATTTGCCTTTAGGTGAAAGCCAACATTTCCGGCTTCTATAATGTTCACATACGGCTCCCAGAGCTGGGCAAAGTCTCTTTGCTTGCCTTTAGTGATGTAAGTTAGTCTTTTCAGGCCAATGCATTTTGAGAGTTCCTTAATCCACATCTTCACTGACGGAGCGTCCATACTCATTCCAACATAGTGCAATAGCCCTCCTGCCTTGTAGAAGTCCGAAGTCCAATAGTGTGGTCCGTTTCTGTGTTTGTGTAAAGTCACAGAAAAAGAACACACAGTTTGACATTTAAAGGGATTTTGGTGTTAAACGCTTCTTATTCTTTACATCCTCAAAAAGAAATTTTACCTCCAAAAGTAGCTACACACAAAAGAAAACAATACACATTCAAAAATAAAACCACAGTATAAAGCACCAGCAAAATTAATATAAATAAGCCTTTGTGGGCAAAATATTGCATTGATAGAATTGTGCTAAACTTTAACTCTCCTAAATCTAGAAAATGTGCTCCCCTGTGTTGCCTCTTGCAACACAGCCTAAGATACATTTGTTAATTAAAGCATCCTGGACATTTATAACAGTTTAATTCACCTGTTGGCTTGTAAACACTTTCATAACGTTTATTATAAAATATTCAATAAAGGAAAGCCCCTGTTTGAAATCAGATTATAGCCCTAAATTACACAAACTGCACGATGGGATTGCAACACATGTGGATAAAGTGCTGGTCACCATGGACAGTTGTCTGCTTGCTGATGCATTTAAATAGCATTTTCCCTGTGATAGCTGTTAAAGCATACAGCATAATAACAGTGAAAGTGTTTGCACTTAACCAAGACGGCTTTGAAAACATTCCCATAAAACAACAGAGCACTAATGGATTGAACTTAGCCTGCTGAGACGTCTTTTAGCGGCACGCAGATTGCAAAGACTGAAGACCTCGCTAAATGGATGGGAAAGTGCTTGTGATTTGTGATTTAGAGATTCTTTCAAAATCTGATGTGGCTGTAAAAACAGATACGCATAATTATGTGCATAATGATTAATTACAGTAGAGCTGCGTTGAGTGCTTTTCAATACATGGAAAATTGTGTGTGAGTGACAGCTTCATTGATCACAGAGCTCCAAAGATTGCAGCCTGTGTGAACTGCAGTCAGACAGTAATGTATTGAATTTTTGTGGCAAAAAGGATTTTTTCCATTTTTTGAAGTACTTTACTAGAGTGTTGAAAGTGCACACATGTCACAATTAACAAGTAAACTGAACTTGCACTCTCAGAAGTCAGAATTTCTCTTTGTCCTAACACTTGTTTTCGATCATGTTCCATGGGATTTCTGCTGCAGCCATCATTTTTCATATGTGCGCAATAATTTATTCATCCATCATAACAAGCAGAACAAGCAGCCGCAGTACGCGTGCTGTGCGGAGTTTGTGCATTATACATGTTCCATGTTTTTATTCTTGCCACCTCTGTCACAACATCAACGATTCAACAAGAGGCAGAGAATGAATGCTACCTGACATCGCCTTACTTTCGTGTATCGATCAAGATGCTGCCGGACGTCATGTATCCCTCCTGCACGTGGATTCAACGTTTATGTAATGATTGATTTATTTATGAAGTACAGTAAGTGCAGCCGCTGTATGATCTGACACATTTATGCTTTCATTCGTGAAGAAAGGGCAGCACCTTCCTGACAGCTGGATCGGTTCTTACAGATGTTAAACGATAAATGAAGGGGGAATGAGTGTTCAGCGAAGGCCCCCTGCAGACAGTTGAAGATATATAAAGGAAAAGAAAGACTTGGTAGATTAACTAAGGCTGTGTTTAATGGAATTTTAGCCATGCTGGCTGCTTACCTCTATGGATGGCAATGTAGGTCTGTTGTTCAGTCATAAAATGGATTGCCATGAAATGTCTTGGTCCTAGGAAGATTTGGGGATCCCCTCGTTTTTCATCTAGCACCACGAGCTGGTTAAAGCTTTCATTTGTAACATTTTGTGCAGACATTCGTGGATGAATCTTTGGTCATTGGTCTGACTTCTCCCGTAGTGCCACTATGAGGCTTACATTTGTGGTTTTGAGTTAAATATCTCAATAACTCTTTAATGGATTGCCATGAAATTGGGTCCAGACATGCATGTCTGCCCTCAGGATAACTTCTAGTCAGTCAGAGTTTTCATTTCGCCAGCATTTTCATTTGTCCAACACTTAAGTCCGAATAACCTCAGCTGTACTTTTGTGTACAGTGCAAAGTAGCCAGGGTATGCTTTAATAGAAGTAGGTTGTACAACATGCTGTCCGACTGTGTCAGAAAGCAAAAGTGTTCATAGTTATTCCAAATGGTCACACTTGAAGGTGGGAAAAACTGGACGTCATAAGAGAGAGGAGCGGGAGACATTTTAATAGCGGGTTACCAGCACATATTTTCAGACAGTCTGTCCTGGAAGGCATTCATGGTGTCGCACTCTGTTATTCTCATGAAAAATGCCAGAAATATTTGTGTAACAAATGAAGCAAGATTAAGTCGAAACATGTAGGGCTGGACCGTGTATGGTCACTGAGCTCCAGAGGATGTAATTGATAACCTCTCTGTAAGGCCTGCTGAAGATGTAATTAAGGATCGCAGAGCAACAGTCAATGAGGAAACTCAAACACTCCAACAACCGATGGTTTAACTTCATTACTCACTCAGTAAGTCAGGGACAGACTTTCGCCTTTATAGCATTGGCCTCGCTTTACTGTGATCCAGCCAAAAAAAAAGAGCTCGACACAGCTGGCCCATCACTGTGTGAAGTTTGTGTGGATTGTTGGTTTTGGAAAGTTAAAGAAATAGTCGGACTGAAGGGGGGGGTGCTTCAAAGCTATTCCACCATCTGACAAGCAGTTCTAATGAAGTGTAGTGGTGCCTTAGGTGTAGCCTCACAGAGCTGCTGCCGTAGACTCTTAAATCTTGTTCACATGAAACAAACATTTCCTCTCAAAGAAACATTCTCCTTCAGGTTTGTCGGCATCACTCTTAATGTGCGCGCACATATTGTTTGCCTTTCATTTGCCTTTCTCGATAGCGCAGAATGTCCTTTTTTTTCCCTCGCTCAGATTGATGTCTGCTTCTGCAACCAGCAGCCTCTTGCTGCTTGCTTGATAGATGGCCGAAATGTTTAAACTGCCCTTGGCAGGACCCAAACTCTTTCTCAACAATTACTTGGTTGGTTTGTTCTTTCTAATCATAGATATGTCATTCTGTGCCATAACGCTGAACAATAGCCTGCTCCAAGCGTAAGCAGCTAAACTCCCTCTCCCTCCCTCTCTCTCCCTCTGTCTCTTTCACTTTACATCCTTGCTCTCCGTTGCTCCTCGCTCACCCACTCTCTCACTCCCTGCATGGGTTATGTGAGTCACACAACACTAAACGGTCTAATGCAAGAGTAACTCTTCGCTGAAGAAAAGCTCCATTTTGACATGTTTCCCTCTATTTGGTGCTCATGGCTGTTTAAACATGTCGTGTGCTTTTTTGCCGATATCTCGCACGACTTCAATCCAACATCTGTGGCTTTCCTTAAAAATTAAGGCTTCGTTGTTCCTGGCTGGGATGCTTGGTCTCCATGGTAACATCAGGTCCATTATAAGTACCATAAAGAGCATGCGAGGGGATGTTAAATCACCAGTCTGCCAGTCTCCATCACCTCACTGTGCTGATTGTGTTAACCACAAACCCACGGGAAGACTTCCTTTCCCTCTTCTCCCTTTTTCTCTTCCACTCTCCTTGTCTCACCTCTTTTTCTTCCTGTCACACATTTTCCCTCATACCATCTCTGTCATGTACACACACATGTTCACACACACACACACACAGATCAGAAACTGAGTCAAACACTGACCCCCAGTGGAAAAGCATTGTTAAGAAACCTTTTGCAGTTTTGTGATTGAAAAAATCTCTCATGTGTCTCTCAGGTCTTCACTCGCTATGGGAAGTGTTACACCTTTAACGCTGGCGATGACGGACGCCCACCCCTCATCACCACCAAGGGAGGTATGGGTAATGGACTCGAACTAATGCTGGACATTCAGCAGGATGAATACCTACCTGTCTGGGGAGAAACAGGTGAGGGGGAACGTCATTATTCAATTCAGTCGTTGGCTGGCAGATCTTTTTATCTGTCACAGTCTAACAGTTTGTGTGGGTGTTAATACATCAGAGTGTGAAGCTCAGAAACAAAACCTCTTCTGCATGTCTGGATTCATTAATGAAACACATTGTCATGATGTGTTGCTCTGACCCCACATTCTTTGACTTCCTGCAGATGAGACGTCATTTGAAGCTGGGGTCAAAGTTCAGATCCACAGTCAGGATGAGCCATCCTTCATTGACCAGCTCGGGTTCGGAGTGGCTCCCGGGTTTCAGACGTTTGTTTCCTGCCAGGAACAGAGGGTACAAATCATCTTCATACATGTGGCACTTGTTAAAGCCCCTGAAGTTCTTCTCTATATCTTTAGATACTCATGACTAAAAAAGCAGCTACCAAGTTTGTAGAAAAGCATCCTTAGTTATTATTTATCAAGAGTTTAACACTGAAAAAGTCAGCTCATCTTCAACAGGACTGTGTGGGTGTGGGATGATTAGATTTGATTGGCAGTGTTCTGGCAACACAAGCAATAATCCCACAACTGTCGTCCTATTTTGATTCAAATGCTAATTTCTTATTGGTGCAAGGACATGCATGAGCCGAACCCTTCCCACTTCAAACCACTCACATTTAGTCATTTTTGCAGGCGCCTTTGTCCAAAGTGAGGTATAATCCAAACCACAGTAGATCAAGGAGAACCCTTCAAGAATAAGTGCCTCAACACTTAGTTCTGCATTCAAAGGCTGCAGGTGCATGAAGTAACTTATGACTGCAATATATGTTTGCTGTTAATTTTCTTTTGAGAGAGAGAGCGAAAGAGAAGGGCCGGCAGATAATGAGAGAGAACGCGCATATTAGGCAAGTAAGTACTCTCGGAAGAGGTAGTTCTTCAAGAGATTTGCTGAAGAGATGCTGAATCGAGTTTGGTAACTCGCAGGAGGAGATTTTGGATCAAGATTATAATTATTATTCATTGGCAGATCGTAGTGAATGAAATGGAGGGAGTCCAGGTGACTAGTGACAAAAAGCACATACAAAAATTGTTTAAATTTGGCACCATGTACATGCAGGATCACATCACTTAGAGTAAGATTTTAAAAAAAGGTTTTAAGGGTCTTTAAACAGTCATTTATTGGTTTATTACAACTTTATGGCCATCATTTATAGTGGCTATGTGAACTTTGTACTCATTAAAGTAATTGCCGAGATATGGGAACATGGCAACATTTCTACAACAAAGGCCAGAAGCATGAAAGGTCAAACAATCAAATATCTATGAATTAATTATTACCAAATGATTCACTGATATATTATTTCCTACTTTGCTGTTTCATTATCTACTAGTCCTCAATTCAGTGTTATTCTTCAAACAACAGTATACATTTCATTTATTTTACTACATAATATGCTATTTATAAATGTAGAAACTGCTTGTGCCTATTAAGTAACATGATGCATGATGTGTGGTTGTTGCAGCTCATATATCTTCCTCCGCCCTGGGGAGACTGTAAGGTGACGGCCATGGAATCAGACTTCTTTGATAGTTACAGCATCACAGCCTGTCGCATCGACTGTGAAACACGCTACCTGGTGGACAACTGCAACTGTCGCATGGTGCACATGCCTGGTAGGAAAGAACTCTTACTGTGTGTTGGATCAGAGTGATGCCGCAGTAAAAAAAACATACTGTAAGCACTTCAAAGAAATTTAATTGATGCAAGTGTGTGTTGCTTTGGCTCCAGGCGATGCACCCTACTGCACCCCCGAGTTGTACAAAGAATGTGCTGACCCAGCTCTCGGTGAGAAAAAGGCTTCGTCCAAGTCTGGTCTGAATTTTAAAGGAACTGATACAAAAAAAAAAGAAACACACATCATCCCATGACAGCTTTAAGTCACAGCCACACAGATCTGTACAAAAGGTCACGCTGAGCTCTGGTTTTCTTCTCTGCAGATTTCCTGGTGGAGAGAGACAATGATTTCTGTGTGTGTGAGACGCCCTGCAACATGACCAGATATAGCAAAGAACTGTCCTTTGTCAAGATCCCTAGCAAGGCCTCTGCTAAATATCTTGCAAAGAAGTACAACAAATCTGAGCAATATATTAAGTAAGGATCCACCATACTTTAAAGCACTTAATTTTTTCTTCTTTATATGTACATAAACTTTTTCGCAAGAGGACGCAAGTTAAGTTTCCGATTACCCTGCATTGAATTATTTCTGCAATTTAAAAATATGTGATGTGTTTTGCTTTAAAGGAAAAAAGAAAAAGAAAAGCATATATACGAAAGAAAAATGGATCACATACATGATTCTATATTTAAGTCATAGAAGCATTTCAAAGAAAAAACAAAACATACTATTAATAATGCATAATACATTCATCAGAGCAAATTTAAAATGGGGTCAATTTAAGTCTCCCCTAATTAGTATTTGTAAGCAGCGTAAAAATATTTAATAAATCTTTCATAACTCACTATAATTAAGTTATATACAGATATAAGGACAATTTAGAACTTCTCATATGATGACATATGTTATTACAACTGTGTTTTACTATGTTGTCATTCATTATCTGTGTATAAACCAGTTAAATGTTTATATACTATTAGGTAGCTAGGCTGTTAATACTTTTTTAACCTCTCTGCTTATTACTATTTAACTGCTCTATCGTCTTTGCTGCTGGACAAGTGAATTTCCCCACTGAGGGACAAATAAAGGAATATCTTATCTTATCTTATCTCATCTTATATGCTCCTTATTAATGCTGAATACAGATACTAAAAGTAAAGCATTACCTAAAGTGGAGTATTAATGTTTTGACTTTCCTCCACAGGGAGAATATTCTGGTTTTAGACATCTTTTTTGAGGCTCTCAACTATGAAACTATTGAACAGAAGAAGGCTTACGAAGTGGCCGGACTTCTAGGTACAGATTTCAGAAGGTCCATTATATATATGGATTGTCTTTCTTTCTTAATACATGATGTTTTTCATATGCTTACATTTTCTTTTTTTCAGGTGATATCGGTGGTCAAATGGGACTTTTCATTGGGGCAAGCATACTCACCATTCTGGAGCTCTTTGACTACCTTTACGAGGTGAGACCTCTTCAGGAAAGTGATTAGACAGAGGAATAATCCTGCTGAATGTGAGGATTTACCTTATAGAGAGTCATGCCCTCTGTTTTTTTTCTAGGAATGGGGGTGTTTTAGTGACCGTAGGGGAGTTACAAAATGTAGATTTGTCCATAGTTTTAAATTCAGTATGTTTAAATTCAACTAGATGTAGGCCAACAAAAAATTAACATGGTTTAATTTCTGGCGGTGAAAAATGCTTTGAAACAGCAATTAGACCTTCATGTTGGGGAAAAAAACTTTGAGAAAATATCATTGAAGAATTAAGTGAATATATGAAAAATCCAAATAATTAGAAACACCTGAAATTGTGTCGTGAGACTTGACCTTATTATTTGACAAAAAGGATTGTTGATCGTCTTTTTACTCTACTCAGGTGATAAAGTACAAGCTGTGCCGCTGCTCTGATAAGAAGCACAAGCACAACAACAACGACCAGGGAACGGTGTTGAGCTTAGATGATGTCAAGTGTCACGTCAGTAACTTTCACTAAGCCTCTGCAGCTGCCAGAGGGGGAGCCGCTGTCCTCTCTTGTCTCTGAGCGGTACTCGTGGACTTGGTTCATTGCAGCTTTTCAGACTGCAGGCAGGAGAACAGAGAAGGTGTCTGAACTGTGCCAAGTTAAGGTTTGTGTGCAACGAGGTGAATTCGGCATGTGGCTGAAGTGGCTGAAGTCAGGAGAAGCCACACAGGCAGCAGGACAGCAGTGCTCAACATGTCGTGATGAATTCAAAAATGTCAGAATAACTGCATGGTCATCTAAAACAGCTTTTCAAGACAACAGATACAGTAAATGGGGGCATGAAGTGAGCTAAGGTTCTTCAGTAAATCAGCATTAGAAATCCCAGCTGTGTGGTGGTGTTTGTCATCTGTCAATTTGAAGGACTGTTTTTGTAAAATAATTGATGTGACAAGTTAATTTTCACTTGCAAAAATTTTTTTTTATTATTCTTATTTTACGAAATTTGCTTTTTAGAATTTGCATGTACTACACACTCTTTTCACTTTTGTCCTTTGCGGTTTGCTTTCACCTTTGCTCTTTTCTCTTTTTCTCCCACCAACTTTACATTTTTATATTCATGCCATCCAGCCTCATCTTAAAACAGTCTTCCCTTGTTAAAAACCTGAGCATTTTGCCAAGATACTGTACTACCTCATTTTGCAAGGGTGACAGTGCCCTGAAAAATTTATAAGCCAAGCAAATTAAAAACAAAAGGTCATTTTCAAATATGGAAATGAGAAGAGTAGATTGAAAAAAAAAAATCATTAAAGTGAGCTCAGTGAGTAACATTGGCTGAGCAGCAGACACAGGCCTTTTTAACAGAGGGCTTGTCATAGTAGAAAAAGCACAGGGGTATAAAATAATAACATTACAGTTATAATGGCTGAATTTCATTTAGCTGCTTCAGTTTCAGGCTCTTGGTGTTGTGTCATGACTCAGTGTCATGACTTACTGCTGGACTAGAATAAAACAGAACCATTGTTAATGCTGTTTGTTTCACCTGTGCTTTTCCTCCTATGACAAGTCAAAATGTCTGCAGTGAAAAAGGCCACAATTAAGGGACAATTCCAGGATAGGGCTCATATTTAGTGTAAAAGAACCACAAGCAGGAGAGTTATAAAGTTATGAAATTAACTGTGTAACATCCATCATACAGCAATATAAAACTAAAATTTAACACTGACTAACATTAGTCACCATAAACCCCTGGTCATACCAGACCAAGTAAGGCTGCAGCAGCGAAACCTCTGATTGAATCAAATTGAGAATAGTTTGACATAAGCTCGTTCCCTTTCTGGCAGAAAGTTAGAGAAGATTGTCATCACTTTCATATCTGTCTGTAAAATTATAACAAAATCTGCCTGCAGCACCTCTGATGCTCACAAGTTATAGCTCATTTGTTTAATCTGCACACAAATCAAAGTGCAAAAATGAGAGTTTTACAGATGGTTTCCTGGCATAAGCTACCGGGACGGCAAACACTCTAGGAAGTCACTGTGCCCAGCAAATAACAACAACATAATCCCTCTGTAATCCCTCTGTAAAACCACAACGTGTCGTTTTTACTCGTTAATTGAAATTTTTACCTTTTACCTTCCAGGCTTAATGCCAAGAAAACCCACCTGGCTGCTGGCTGTAGCCTTATATTTCACATATATATGAGAGTGGTATCAATCTTCTCATCTAACTCTCCACCAAGAGAGTAAAATGTTGAATTTTTACTTTCAAACAGTGTTTTGAGGAACCTGCAGTCAATGTGCTGAAACAAGTATTTAACATTAAAGAAGGGATGGATGGATACACAGCAGCAAAATTCAATGTGCACATTATGAACAAATATTTCAAAAGCTCTTTCCCATGTCAACCAGGTGCTACCTACTTTTCCATTCAGTGACAATCACTGCAAACTGTAGATCTCAGAAGAAATAAAACATGTAAAGTTGTTTATCCAGTCATTAGTACAAAGCAGACTTCAAAACATTAACATAAGGGAATGTCATACATTTTTATATGGAGGCTGTATGTAGATGCTGTTCATCACATTTAAGTGAATTTACCTTCGGCTGTGTTGACGTTGCAGGATAAAGTTAATGAGTATAAATTTGTTGAATGTGTTTTGCCATCTTCTAGGGCTCTAAGTTGCATGTACCACTGTACAGTAGGTGTCTTAAATGTGGTCCATTGATGAACAGTTAATCCGCACGTCTGACTGCAGCTTGTGTCATCATCCGTCCGCGTGTTTGGCCGTGTATATTGTGAGCATGTGTTTAGTTGTGTGTGTTCATTCAGAAGCCGACAAAGGAAAACTGGAAATGTTGCCCTCGTATCCGAAACACTGTATCTGTTATCAGTTAGGCTATAAACATGTCATGTGCATGTTTAAAGGTTTGTCTCTGTTTACAAAAATCAAACCATCTTACAGTATTCTGTTGGAGTTAATCTACTTGCACTCATTCTCATTGAACTCTATACTCTTCTTAACATGAAATGAGAATTGTATAGCGTGTAGCTGTGTCGTTTTGTTATCAAGCGCAATCATACCATCAACTGTAATGTAATGTAAATATTGCAACGACTATTGATAATAATCTTATTGTATTAGAGTAGTTTGAGCCGTCTAAGGTTGTATTTGTTGTATTTATTTTATATAGACTAGCTGTGTGTCTCAATTTTTCTGTACATATGGAAAGTATATTTATCAAAGACAGTATTAAAGTATGAGGATATTTCTTTTTTATTGCTACAGTCACAGAAGCTTATGCTGTATTCATCTGTAAATGAAAATGAACAGCTGGTTTGTTGTTTTCCAGCGTCCACTGCATGAGGTCATGCCTCTCAAAGCAAGTCCTCCGGCCGCCATGCTTTTAGGTTTTCTTACATTTTCGCCTCCATTTTTAAAATTCCATTTTCATTCGAGACATGAAAGGATGATTAATTTTCGTCTGGTGATGTATACATAAATAATGAACTTGAGGCAGTTGTTATATTAAAGATTAAATGCAAACTTTATGTAACTTTTATTCACTTCAAGGTGTTCTGTGTCATCATTTATATTATAAATATATTCATGTTGTGGAACAAAGAGGGAATCAAGTGCCACAGTTTTGCAGTCCACCACTTTGGTCCTAAATGAGCTATTGCAACAATTTTTAGATCAATTTTCATGAACTTTCTACAACGATGCATGATTCTCAGATGATGTATTATAATTACTTTGGTGATACCCTGACCTTTCCGTTAGCGCCACCATTAATTTGTGGATTAGAGTGAAATGTCTCAACCAGATTGCAGCAGAGTTTAGTGTACACTTTCATGTCCCCCTCAGGATGAATTGTAATAACATTGGTGTGACGGCCCTCTGGCCTATTTGGTCATGTCTCATTTGCTCCTCTCTTGTAGGTTCATGTGATTGGTAGGCGGGCCTGTCTGCCTGGGATGAGGCCCTTATTTGTCATGATCGGCTGAAAGTGCTAATAAGGCAAATAAAAGTAAAGACACCAGAAATGCACTAAAAGGTTCTATATACAACGTTCACTAAACTAAGATGATGAACATGATGAAAAACATCAGCATTTGTGAGTCTACAGTACAGCCTCCCAAAGCGTCTGGCTTGGCTCAGTGATTGTTAAGTAAATGCGGGAGAACTCAAATGTGATCACATGATTTGACTTCATGATATTAATGTTTGTGGTGGATATATAATCATAAAAACCCTTGTTACCAACTTTTCAAAAAAGTAAGCTGTATTTTTTTCAGTTTGTGCTTACTCACAGAAACCAGACTGCTGAATCTAGAATTTTGTCCCTTCCTACATCCCCTCTTCACATAGTTGCTCTTATGCAACAAGGTCCTCTTTTGTTTAAGCCCTCCAGACCAAATAATTTCTCCCACAGTGATCTTTCTGTGGTCGCTCTCATGACTTTTAATGTGCTGACTCTTTTTTTGCACAGTGAAAAACATCAACACAACCTACATCCTGTGAGTATGAAGTGGAGGAAGCAAGGAGATGAAATTTAATAGAAGGGTTTGTATGGCACTAGTCAGGCAAATCCACAGTGCTACAGTACAGTATTTAAGTTAAAGTAGACATACTGTACACTTTATACAAGTAAATGTACTGCATTCAAAAATTCTGGACAAAATATCCATAACACCTCTAACACAATTTAATTCAACAGCACCACAAACTACAGCCTCTATAATGACAACAAAGTTGACTCGACACTTCCCCAAAACAGTTTTAACTAAAACATATCACTGAACATTACTGAACATACAAGTATTTTGTGAAGGTAGGATTGATTACAAGGGTGTTGGACTAGACTGCAGCTATACAATCATCATTCACATAATCATACCATGGATACTGTATACCAGAGAATTTGCTGTTGATGTATTGATACATACTTTTTTTTTTACATTTTATCGAGCCACAAGAAAAGTCTTTACCAAATAAACAGCAACTGAATGTAGCTGATTATATATTTTGTGTTTAAATCTATAATTTATCTATAGCTGTTGAAATAAATGTCATAGAGTGAAAAGGGCACTATTTCCTTCTGAAATGTATTGGAAAGTATCAAAAAGAATCACTATTAAATACTCAAGTAAAGTACTTCAAAATATGACGAGTAAACGGCCATTTTTGACTATTGGCTTTATGCTGTTGCAGGTGGAATGAAAGTTCTTGGTTTTTCTAGGGCTCAACATTTGTAGAGGACAAACGACTTAAGCAGAATTATTGCATTCAGTGTTATTTTATTCCTTCAAAGGGTCCAGGATGCAGCTTAGCGTGGTTGTTTACTGAACGTACAGTTGTCCAAAGTTCTGTGGGAACCTTGTTGCGCTGACCTTTTCCTGCAGCACATCCCAGGGACATAAATGGAAAACCACCATAGATAAAGTTCAAGGAATGAACATTACAAACAAACTGTCATAGAGGCTGGATTAACCAGTGGTGGAAGAAGTACTGAGACCATTTACCACAATGACAAAATACTCAAATACAAGTAAAAGTCTTGCATTCAGTATTATTAGCAAAATACAATCAAAGTATGAAAAGTAAAAGTAGCCAAAAAGCAGAATGGTTCCTAGGATTTATATTATTATAAAGCAAGACTGTATAACTGTGCAGCTCAGTCTGACAGAAAACACTCAGGACTCACAGTGTTGTAGTTTGAGTATAATTTCTCTGTTTGCACTGCATTTGGTCACTTTATATTCTTCGCACAAATCTTGCATAACCTCCCACACTAGAGCCAGTGGTTTTGAGCTTAATTCATTCTGAGCTCATTATTTATGAATACTTGTAAATGCAATGCGTGTACCTAATGCAATATCTATCTATCTATCTATCTATCTATCTATCTATCTACTTGCATGAACAGTGCTTCATATCTTATAAAATATAGATTATATAAAAGTAGCATACCATTGAAATACTCTAGTCAAGTAAAAGTACCTCAAAAATTGCAGGCCTGTGTAAATGTGCTTACTTACTTTTCATCACTGGAAGTAGAACATAAAATGTAAATACTTCATTAAACACAGATGACTGAAGCAGCCTCGATAATGTAAGTTTAACTTCTCAGATTGTGCTTTCTTGTATTTCTATATTATTTATTTGTATTTCCTCAATGTTATCAAGCACTGAATCAGGTGTGTTTACATCATAGACTGGGGTTTGCATCATAAATCCAGGAGCAATACAATCCTGCAGAGTTCACACGGAGACCTTTGCCTGACTCACTTTGAGCCCACTGACCTCAGGTCGGTAAATGAATGACTAGACCTGGAGCAGCTTCATGGGCGGACTAGACTCTGAGCTGACGAGCCAATAAAACAGCGGCTGCTTGTGTTTCATAACAGAGCTGCAGCTCTTCAGTCAGTCGGCTTCACCTCCATTCATCGGTTCATCTCTTCACGATGGCAGCTCCGAAGAAAGTCTGCATCATCGGCTCTGGGAACTGGTCAGTCAATGTGTTGAACTGTGAACTAACGAGCTGTTAAAAACGGCTAACTTTGTAGCATGTTGCCACCTGCTAGCTAACTTAGCATCAGTGGGCAAACAGCTAGCTAACGATAACTAGCCCCATTTACCAACGTTGACTTTGATATATGCCTTTTATACCTTTAATTTAAATGCTGAAATACAAGGTTTTGTGAGCTTGAACACAAGATAGATTTTTCACATATATATATTATGAATCTGAGTGAGTGTAGCGTTGCAGAAAACTGACCACATGTCAGTCACGACTCATATTGCAGTCATGCAATTTAGCCTCATGTTAGCTCACTGTTCTTAGCATCTTCAGTAGATATTAGATACATGTAGATTATTGTTATTTTACATCCAGCATCTTAAATCATCCATCTACAATGTGCACGGCTTTACATTATTGCCACCAGGAGTCCTTAGTGGGCGCTTTTCTCTGGGCGCAACCACCTGCCAAACTCCATTCAACATTCTGTTAGTTTAAATTTACTTGTTTAATTCAAAATCCCACAGTGGTAAAACATAATTTGAGGCCATGAACAAATCTTTAAAGTCCTCTACTAAATTCGGCATATGGCTTTAGTTTATGGACGAATCAGATCCACCGTATTTGTTAAAACATCTGTTTTTATTCATAGTGTTTGGGATTGTAGCTATTGTTGAGAAGAAAATATAAATGTAAAGTTTAATAAGCTCATTGATGCTTTATCCATTGTTTTTATGCCGAATTGATGTGTTGGTGCTTCAAAAGTCGAATAATGCTTCAAAACCATGTTCAACGCTTATCTAACATTACTGTTGTGGAGATGAAAGTAAAATCACAGTATTTCTCAATGGAGTTTGGCGCAGTATTGACTCCACCCCAGAGGATTATCCAAGTAGTGAGGGTAAATGGCCACATATTAAAGCTTATCTTGATTGCAGCCTGCCAAGTCAACCTGTTTAGAAAACAGCAGTTTATGATCTAATCAGCGACTTTTAAAGTGAACCAGTATAAAACACATTAGGAGCCATGATAAGTAGCTATAAAAGGTTTAAAAGGCAAAATCACCGCACGTTGGATCATTTCAAAAGTTCAGAAGTCCAGATGCCTTTGATTCAAATCTCACTTGAAAACTCAGCTTATCTAGTTGGATCTATGCTGGACCCAATCTGACTGTCTTCTTGCCATGTTACTTTCAATTCACGCAGATTTTTAAACACAGTGTCAATGGTGACATGATCTCTAATGAAAATGAAATACTAACCTGTAGCTATTAACAATGCAGGGGCTCTGCCATCGCCAAGATAGTGGGTGCCAATGCTGCTCAGAATTCCAAATTTGACAACACCGTAAACATGTGGGTGTTTGAGGAGATGGTGAACGGGCGCAAACTGACTGAAATAATCAACACTGACCATGTAAATGTGAAGTACCTTCCTGGGCACAAGCTACCAGCTAATGTGGTAAGAAGCTATTGGTTTCTCACCATTTAACAGTAATGTTTATTATTGTGAGTCATTTTCTGCATAATGTCTACAGACACATTATACTTTGCATCTGCATTTGTTCTTATTGCCTTAAATGATTTTGTCCATCACAGCCTCCATAATAGTCTTTTCTCTTTTAATAATGAATTCAACCACTGTGATATCAGTTTTGTGATTGCACTCTTAAATCAGGCTGTTGCATCAGCTCTAATGTAGGTTGCACATCTCTTACAACATCATCCTTCCCTCCTCAGCTGGCCATCCCAGACCTGGTTGAGGCGTCCAGCGATGCAGACATTTTGGTGTTTGTGATCCCGCACCAGTTTGTCGGCAAAGTGTGTGACACCATTAAGGGCAAGATAAAGAGCGATGCGGTGGGGATATCCCTCATCAAGGTTCGACTTTGCTCTTTGTGCTGCATTATTATGATCATCTATGGATTTTTCAACTTTGTCTCAGAAATTTGGTGTGATGTTATTTCTTGTTGTATGCCGGACTCTTGCAGTCTGTGGGCAGGTTAAAGAAGCCGCAAGGCAGCTGTGCAGTGTGGTCTTTGACCCAAATACCAGCGTGGTATGGCTGAATGCAGAGGTTTTCAAAGCGGGAGGCGGCCTTCCCAGAGGGGCTCCAGACAGTTTCAGAACAGGAAGTTAAAAAACTATTCCCTTGGTTATCAAAAGGCGATCACATAGAATAGCTTAAATGTGTGTGAGTTGATTAAAGAGACACTTCATAGATACAGTGGTTTTGGGAATTTTACTTACTATTTAAACACCTTAAAACAGGCCTTTTTTTCTGTATTTGGTGTAGTCTGAAAATATGTCAAACGGCAATATTAGGCCATCTTGGTTCAATTGTTGCATGTTTATGGGATCAGATAACATAATCATGATCCCATAGGCATGATACATAGACATGAGACATGAGTGATACTAAGCGAGTAAACCGAGGAGGTGAGATGGCGTTTCTGTCGAGGCTTTGTCTGAGGGGAAGCTCACAGTCTCAGACTTAGAAAACCCCTGGCCTTATGTAAATACACTACTTGTGTGTGTGTTTCTATTCCTCCAGGGTGTCGATGAGGGGCCAGATGGACTTAAACTCATCTCTGATGTGATCCAGGAGAAGCTTGGTATCACCATGAGTGTGCTGATGGGGGCCAACATTGCCAATGAGGTTGCTGATGAGAAGTTCTGTGAGACCACCATTGGTTAGTCTGATCGCTGTGTTGCAACATGTTTTTCATGTTTTTCTCTTTTTCTGTAAGAACAAAAATGTAATTTCAGTTGTTTAAAAAACACAACAGTCTAAACGTCTTGAACTCAGTTTTTTAACCCTACTTAGAATAGGGTGGTTGTTTTGTTGGCAAAGTTGCACTTTGATTAAGATTTAAAGTTACAGCAAACAGGTTTTAGCCCTAAAGCAGAAAGTATGTTTGTTGCAGCGTGTGTTCTAAGCTTTCTGGATCGTCAGCGTGATGGGGTGAAAGTTTAATCTGCTTTGTAGTTGCTGTTTAAATGACTGAGTGGGTCGCTTCAGTTTGACATTTGCTTGAAGTGCACAGCGTGCTCCATGGGATTTACTATTAGTGTATTGTTGGAACACTAACCTGTTTTGACAGGATTAATATTTTTTTTAGAACAGGGCTGGAAGTATAACTTGTTTGAGGCCTTGGAGCATTTCTGCTCTACTCTGGAAAAAATGCAAAGTCACTGTTTTTAACTATAACTTGTGATTCAAACGTCTTCTAGTTGAGGTGACTGCCACAAGCCATATTATAGAGATTCTTAAAGCTAACCAAATTTTCTGCTTCCAGGGTGTAAGAACAAAGCCCATGGGGCTCTCCTGAAGGAACTCATGCAGACCAACAACTTCCGAGTTACTGTAGTAGAAGAGTATGATGTGGTGGAAATCTGTGGAGCTCTGAAGGTGAGTTTTTAGTACGTGACACGGCGGCATGCAGGAAAAGTGCTGGTTCTTGCCTGTCTCACATTTGAACTTAAATAGCAGTTTGCTAACATTACTGTTGTGCAACATGTAAAATAGCTGAGCCACTTTCAACAAGTGTTCCTTGTAGCAGCGACAGCTGCAAAACAGTCTGCAGCTCCATCTGGACAAAAAGTCAGAGAAAAAAACCAATGCACTTCGTTCCATTCCACCACTGCATTCCTGTCAAATCTGTCCAATATAATGATTCTTTGTAAAGATAAAACTACTTCATCATGTACGTAAGATTATACTACCAATAAAAGAATTCTGGCAAATCACAGAAAGTAACATGTAGTTTTGTCTAAGCAGCAGCACTGACTGAATAAATCTGTCTCTAGTAAACATGTCCAACTCCAAATGTTTAATAAAATATAAAGCAATATACTTACATTATTTAAAAGCACAATATTTATTTTATAGTCTTATACTACTGTGATGGTTTTTATCTGCCTCAACAGTCATAGTGCTGCAATTTATCCCAGTATTTCCAGATTTACATTTAACTAGGCATACACATCGAGGATGGAATATTTTTAATATATGGGGTTTCATTTGTGAGCTAAAAGCCACTAGACATTTATCACCTCGCAGGCTTCCCACACTTCAAATAAAATATAATATATATTATCATAGATGTAACCTTTCATGAAGTTCTGTGTACAAAATTAGAGCTGAAATATTTTCATTAAATCAATTGATGGATAACTTTGTCTGATTCCAGCTTTCAGAAACATGAGGATTTGCTACTTTTATCTGTTTTACATTGCTGTAATGGAATATCTTGAAGTTTTTGACTGTTAAACAAAACAAGCATTTTGATGAAATATTGGGCTTTTTCCCCCTTATTTCCTGACATTTCATGGACTGATTATTAAAAAAATAAGCTACTGATGAGTCAGTTATGAAAATAATCCTTAGTTGTGGCCCTGCAACAAATACAAGACACCACTGAGCCGACCCAGTTCTGAAATAGTATTCTCCTGCATAGAAGCTTTGCGAACAGGGCTTAATATTTGTCATAACTCGGTGAATGACTGGTGAGATCGACGATGCTGTTTGAGGCTACATCTCTATGTGATTCAATTATGTTCACCCAATTTACCCATCTGTACAATTACAGCTTCAGATATGTGTGAAATTGGGTGATGGCAGGTAAAAAATGAGGATGGGGGTTCATTTTCACCTCAGTTAAACTTGGGTATGTATATATATCTAAAACGCTTAAAGGGAGGCACTATGGTTAATGCTCCACATTTAATTGGAAAGTTGATTATGTTCATTCATTCATTAGACAGTATTGAATGCTGTTATTGTCCTCTGGATAGTTTACATCCTGTGTAGGTATCCAGATGTGTCTTCAGCAGTGGATCTGCAGTCTTTTCTTACACTTTTCCTTCTCATCCGTCCTTCAGAACATTGTTGCGGTTGGGGCAGGTTTCTGTGACGGTCTGGGCTTCGGGGACAACACGAAGGCGGCAGTGATCAGGTTGGGCCTGATGGAGATGATTGCCTTTGCCCGTATTTTCTGCACTGCCGGACCTGTGTCCTCCGCAACCTTCCTGGAGAGCTGCGGTGTGGCGGACCTCATCACAACCTGCTACGGCGGCCGCAACCGCAAAGTAGCCGAAGCGTTTGTGAAGACTGGGAAGGTGAGACCTTACATTTTCTATTTATTTATTTCTACTCTTTCTAAGAAAAGGAAATATGTTCACTGTGTTTGGATTTTAAGAAACGTTTAGATTCAGCAGACAAAGCTGATGATTGGTTTTGATCTGTTGACAAGTGGAAAGATTGATGTCATGCACTGAGGTACATGGCAAAATAAGTGATATATGGTGGAAAAAAAGGCAGCCAGGTGATAAACAAGCAAAAAGTCCATTACCTTTGTTGTGAAGACCGGTCTGACATGATTTTTGCCTCCTGTCATAAGCACTCACAATAAAAGCTTCAACTTTTATGTATGTCCTAACTAAAGACATAAATAATAATCCACCCTTAAGAAAAATACTTTTAAATGAACATGAAAAGCAACAAATTATTTAAGCACATGGGACCCTACTAAAGGTCATTTATAGTCCTCCACACTTCGAGATGTATTTGGTCCTGAAGTATGTGAGTGGTGGAAGTTTTAAAATCTCCCATTTTCCATTTGACAAGAGTTCAGTTCTGCATGTCATGTTTTTTCTCTTGCTCAGTCCATTGAGGAGCTGGAGAAGGAGATGCTGAATGGTCAGAAGTTGCAGGGACCAGCAACAGCAGCTGAGGTCCATCTCATCCTCAAGCACAAAAACCTAATTGACAAGTAAGTTGAGCAGCAACACAACACACAGAATCACAGCACAGTTTCTTTGTCCACTAGTTAGAAAAAGACATCAGTCAATCAAGCAGTATTTTTTCACTCAACCATACCTCCTCCTTCCTCCAGGTTCCCACTGTTCAATGCAGTGTATCAGATCTGCTATCAGAGCCATCCAGTCACAGAGTTCATAAGCTGTTTGCAGAACCACCCAGAGCACATGTAAAACCAGCAAACTGACCAAGTGCCTTCTAAATGAAGAACATTATCATTTGTCACCTGCTTCCTGTCAGAAATAGTTTGGCGATGACCCGTCACTCACTCCACAGCTGTCATGCAATTGAGCCAGTGAGTGGAGAGGTTGCATAACTTGCGTGTGTTCAGCTCTAGTTCGACCACTTTGTTCTTAACATTCAGTTTGACATATTTTAAGTGCTAATTGTTTGGGGTTTCCTTTCCCCGTGTGATGGTCACATAGCTCTTTTTGCCTGAGACTTTTGTTTTATCGAGCCAGATGAAATCGGAATGCATGGTGTCACTTTCTATACAGCAGCCAAATTGGAAGACGCTAATACTGAAATCCAAACCTGACTGGACATCAAAATAATCATAATTTGATATGAATTTTAGAAAACATTTGTTAATGATACTGATTCTTGTTTGATTTGATTCTTGAATGCTTCAGTTAACGCGTTTGTATGATGTTTATATGGCGCTACATCATGCATTCAGATTCTGGCAGGGCCAACTACTCAGGGCAAAGACCTATTTACAGCCTCCTGTAGAGGGAATTATTGGTACCTAACATCTATGTTGCCGTCCAGTGAAAGGCTGTCCATCACCACCAGTTGTTTAATTATAGATGTAATACCTCACTTAGTTATGTCTTTGTATGCTCTAAAGTGTCTTACATAATTCACTATAATATTTCCTGTCTTGTACTGTATTGTATAATAACATACTGTCGAACGCACAGCAACTGTTTTTAACATAAAAATGCAAGTGCCTTAGAATGCACGGTTGCTAAGTCTTGACAATTGTCTCTTTTTTTTTTTTTTGGTTAAACCAAAGACTTAACAACACCCGTCCACTATGCCATTTGTTATTGTGACCCTGCCTGACCCCCGTTTTCGTTCAGTTACGGCTAATGTGTGTTGGAAATTATGTTAAGATTTGTCTGTGAATAAATTAATTCAATCATCAGATCATTGCTGGAATCATTTTTTCACATGTGCTTTAGAAAGGCAATCATCTATTATTTTTACTGCACAGCATCACAGTGGGAATCTTGGAAGGAAGAAATACTGCCAGAATATTCTGTGTTTTTTTTTTTTTAAAGAGTAAATCAACAATCACATTGTATTGTTATCCTAAAATTATGGCATTTCTACATTTTTATCATATGGAGCTATTTTTCTGTAAGTGGGTTCTTGTTTTGTGTATCTTGTTCACATGCATGTAGATGCAGTTGCACAGTGTAATCCTCAGCTCTGCCAGTGGTTTCACAGCATTTCACTAATCGACAGGTGGCAGCAGTGTACCAACAAAGGCAAGGAAAAAAAGGACTACAAGATAGTAAACATGGATGTTTACTAGCTTATAGTTACTTTATAAAAATCTCAGTTTTAGTGACCCGTTTGCATTCGAACGAGAGGCCAAAGTGCAAAGGAAAATGTCTTGCAAAATATCCATATACATTTGGACAAGGCCTCAAACTATGACTTAATGAATTAGTCATTGGAGAATATTCTGGCCAATCCACCACATGTAAACATCTTTTAAGCCTTAATTTTATTCTAGATAATTCGGTTTCTTATATGCATGTTGCACTTTTAGCAACATCCCTACAATGTGACAGCAAACATTCCAATAAGCTCTCGAAGTCCAAACACTTGTAACATCACTGTTTGTTTTGCAGCCAGTGCAACATGCTTTTGAAAGTTCAAACACAGCAGTACAGTAGATATTATGCAATATAGTGTCATGTAGGAACATGCTGCACACAACAGCTGATTTTGTAGCCTTGTAACTAGTGAATACATTTCTCTAACTGTTCAATTCAGCCAAATCTCCAAATGTTCAATTGGAAGGATGAGTTCAACATTCTGGGAACTGCACTTATTCCCTTTCCTTTCTTCCTGAGTGGTAGATGAGAATATTATTTCCACTCATGTCTACGTGTCTGTCAACACTTTATACCTCGTTTGTTTAAGCTTACAAAAATCAAAGTTTGTGGTTTTATGGAACAGGAAGTCACTTCAACTGCCAAAGAAATAGCTCAAGGAAATGACTTTGCATGAAATCACAAATGATCGTTAACTTTTTACATTTGTTTTTTGTACAAATTAAAGAAATGTAATATGTTAATTATTTAGCTTGACATGCACTTTTTTCTCACTTTGGACAGAACCAGGCTAGTTGTTTCCCCCTGCTGACTCCAGCTTCATATATATTGTAGATACATGAGTGGTATTGAGCAAACTATTTCTTTGAATAAAAAGCATGAAACACATTAACAGAGAAGCAAAACTAGTTTATTACAAGTAGTGGAAATGTAGCTCGCTTTACATGTGAGTGTGCAGTATACAGTACATTACAAAGACATTCACTGTTGATCTGTGGTAGACACTGCCACTGTCTGGATATTTTGAACGATGGAATGAAAATCAGTAACTTAAATAAGCTTGAAAAAGAATGTAAACAAAAGGGAATGAAGCTCAGAGGCAGGCTACTAAACAAGACAGAGAGCTTGTTTTGCTTGTCCGTAGGGACACTTAAGACTATTCTAGTATGAATGCTTTGAAGAGAACCTGCTTGCGCTGCCCTTTGTACACCACAGAGTCTATTTATCCAAAACAGCCGTGACATCCTTGGTCCCAGGCAGAGGAGGCAAAAAGAGAGTACACAAGTTGTAAAAATAAATTCCACTAAGTGTGATTAATAAATGCAGCCAAAGCATAATGCTATTACAATCACAACAGTTATTAGCGACATGTGGTGAACAATCATTCCGGTTGCTCGTCTCTGCTGTGTTCAGTTACCGTCTTTGGTACTTACACTAGGTGAGCATGACTCAGCTGAGTGTTCTGTTATTGCTCTGCTCTGTTCTTGTTACTCAGTTATTTGATTTACCACCCTAAAAAAATTAAGACCTAATTAATGGAGGCAGGGACATGGAGCTAGTTCAGACAATTATTTTGTTCACAAAAATATCCTGGTTAAGATTTTTGGTTCCCTCTCCAACTGACTTGGTCCTAATAAAACATAGAAAGTTGCTGTGAATGTATGAATAAAAAATAAAAACTACCACCAAAACTGGTATAAGCCCATGGCTGCAGCAAGAATTCACAATTCTCTTCTGAATGCCTGATGAACTAGCTCCAAGGAATAACCGCTATACCTGAGAAATAATATATATACATTTTAAATAGCCTCTTTCTTATTTGCTGCTACTGTGATGGATCCACATAGTGGAAACACCTCCTCCCTCAAAGACACTCCAATGCTGGAACATGAGACGGCTCACTTACCCTGCTGCACCCCTCCTACTATCCTACCTACTACTACTCCTCCCTCATCTCACCACAATTCACAGTCTGTGAGGGTTGACCCATTTGTAAGTGCCTTCATAGCGAAATCCAACTCTCTTTGCAAGGTCGTCTGCTTCTGTTGGGCCACGGCTAAGAAGGAAAGAGAAACAGTCACAGTCAACACTTGCTATTGAATTCCTCTTGCAACTAATGGCAGAATAAACAACATTTCCTACCTTCCATATTTGTAAGGAATAGGTTTGGGCTTCTCTCTGTCTATCTGATGAAGAAGAGGTGTGAAGATCCTCCATGCTTCCCTTAGTTCATCACTGCAGAGGCAAACCATTCAACATGTTTCAATGCTAAGGCAAGGAAAAGATGCACTATATCGCCATCTAGTGTGAAGAGCTGTTAGCTCACATAAAGCACATGCAACAGGCTATTTCAACTGACAGGTTGAGTTTTAGTAGGAACATGAAACAATAGTAGTGGAAAACAAAGACAGACCTGCGTACAAAGTGCATCTGACTCCCACAGAAGACATCCAGGATGAGACGTTCGTAAGCGTCTGGAAGCTTCACATCCTGAAAATTTACACAAATTTTACATCAGTACTTCATTAATTAGAAAAGTACAAATAAGAAATTGAAGATAAAATATTGTAAGCTTTGTTATCTTTGTCCTGTGATTTAAATCACTAGTTCGAGTTCCTGTTCCTGTGTCATCAACTGTATTTGTGACATGACAGTGATAAAGAACATGCTGCATCCATAAATCAACTTGGACCTGCCTTGTATCTACTCTTGTAGGTGAGGTCCAGCTCAGTCTCCTCAGGGCTAAAGTATACGCCGGGTTTCTTGCTCATCATCTTAGCGTAGACTGCCTCGTTGGGCTGCACACGCACCACTAGCTCATTCCTGTGACACTGATTTCCAAAAATGTCCCCGGGGACATCTGTGAACTGCAGCCGCACCTCTGCTTTCCGCTCATTCAGTGCTTTTCCACAGCGGAGGATGAAAGGAACACCTGAGGAGCGAGAATTTTAATGCCAATGAAAGAGCAAGGGAACATGTGAGATCTGTAGGATTCGTTTTGAAAAGGGCACAGCGTGTTTACCATCCCAGCGTTCGTTGTGCACATAGAGTACAGCAGTGGTGAAGGTGGCCTGAGTTGATCCTTTAGGTACTGTGGGGTCATCAAGATAACCCAGTTTGGCATCTCCCTCCCCCTCTGGATCCCCCACATACTGACCCAGCACCACATCCGACATGGACAGAGGAGCAATGCACTTCAGCACCTTCACCTACAAGAAGGAACATGAGAAAACACAGATCCTCCATTATCACAATTAGAAACATAAACCACAACATATCTGTTCAGATTTTGTAGCAGGTGGGGAGAGTGTTTGTACCTTTTCATCCCTGACATCATCAGAGCTGGTGGATGCGGGTTTCTCCATGGCAACCAGGCAGAGCATCTGGAGCAAGTGGTTTTGCATGACATCGCTGATCATGATGAAGGGAACAGATGGTCACACAAAAGACAGAGAGAGAATACAAGGGCATAATTAGAACTGATCAAATGTTGGCAATAATGTGCTGTTGAAACTGGTCAAATATATCATCTATAGAGTAATAACTTGCAGTGAGCCGATGATTATTTAATTTAGCATTTAAAAGCAGTACACAAGTAGAATTAATAAATGGTTTATAACTCAGTATAATGTAGTTCTACACAGATATAAGGCGGAGCGGTTAAAGTGAAGTGTTAAACTAGTGAAGCTCCTGTTACTGTTCTCCGCTCATTTTTATATAACTTCACTTTAAACCTGGGCACAAACTTTAATATTACAGCGCAAACACAAATTGGAGGGATTTATTCGTTTCCCCCTCACCGGATGATGCCAAAATCATCAAAGTAGCCTCCTCGTCCCTGAGTGCCAAACGGTTCTTTAAAGGTGAGAACAACACAGGCCACACTGTCCCTGTTCCAGATCGGCCCGAAGATGCGATTCCCAAACCTGCAATTAACATCACGTAATCATTCTCTGCTCAGCACACACAGCTCAAAAACACAGCCCTTTTGTTTTGTTCAAGGTTTGACGCCAGTTTGTTTATTCTTTGTATGATATTCCCAGCTGGTTTCTATACCAAACCAGCTGAAACAGAGGTGTTGCATAATTCAAATTACCATAAATCTACAACAGATCTTTGTTTTAGGGTAAAATTTAAAAAGATTTGTCTAAATTTGCCTAAATTCCTAGTGATTTATCAACTCCATTTTGTAGATTTCATTGAATGTGTCCTACCATTTATCTATTTGTGGTGCAGTTGCATTTAACTGGATTTTCCAGTGGTTATATTATTGAGTGCATCTCCTTCACTGTTTATGTGTATTCTATTAGTCAGGCCCTTTGAGACCATATTCCCATACACATGTTCACTAGTATTTGGCAAATATAATCTTTACAATCAAGTAAAAAAAAAAAAACCAGCAGCCTTATTTGAAGATGGTTCTCTCACCTGAGCACCATGAGGTTCTGCACCATCTCCTTGCCTAGATAGTGGTCTATACGGTAGATCTGTTCTTCGGTGAAGAGGGAGGACAGGTGAGTGGACAGCTCCTCAGAGCTCTGAAGGTCGTGTCCAAATGGCTTCTCTACGATCACCCTGTTCCAGCCTCTACACAACATATATGCACACACGTACACACACACAAAAAGCAGCAAGAAAATGAACCTATTAATAGTTAGTTTGGACACAGTTGGGTTTCCACTTAAATCGGGACATTGGGTCAGGCCTTTTTGTGCTCCATTGGATTGACTGGAGAGTTTCTGTTGTTTACAGACAGTCAGACCTTCAACTAACATTTAACTTTGTGGCACTGCCACATTTCACCTAAATATAACTTGTAACACATTCAGTGGGTTCCAGTACCACACAATACAGAACTGTAGCAAAACAACTGAAATGATATGTTATCATTGTGCAATTGATGACAGGCTGACACTGCTAGTCCAAATGTCAGGGATGAGGCTAAAGGCTGAAATGTGTTGCAATGTGTTGGCTGCTGATGTGCTTTTTCACAAAGTCATGGAGCTTTTGGTAATAAGGTTTCCGTGATGTGGTGATGGGTGGGAATCTCATCCCTCAGCACCAGTACACCAAGAAGACGATGAAATCCTGTATTATCTGCAACTGACAATGTCTGGTCATCAAGAGCAATGACTGGGTAAGAGCTCCTGTTATTTTCTGTTGTTGTTGCGGTTTCTGCCTGCTAGCATTAGCAAACTCCTCTCACTCTGTGTTGTGTTGGTTTTAGCAAATTACTTATGTTAACAGAGCTAGAGCCCCCTCTTGACAATTTAGCAGAGCAGAGTCTGCAGTCTGCTCTACTTCTGTCATCATCGCTTATCCTCAAATGTCTGCTCACATTGCTCCTCCTCTGCCTACCTGCTGTCGGTTTCAGTTGTATCTGAGTAGTTTTCAGATTGCATGAGCACCGCATCGGACCAATACCACAGATACAATCATATCATAGCAAGACAGTGGGCACAAACAGATGCTTGCAAAACAATAAGTAAACAGTGTGACAGTTAGTAAAAGACATGTGTGGACTGACTTTGTGCTCATACAGCAGTGCCTGATGTTCTTGGTCACATCATGGTAGACGGTGGGTGGCAGTGCCAGGTAGAAGAGACGGTTTGCCTCAGGTCCTCCGGGCAGAGATAGGATGTGTGTGTTGAGTTTGGAGAAGGAACCCTCATCAGCATATTTCCCACTGATGTATGTGTTCCTGCTGAAGAATGCTGACAGTCGCTCTGTTTCTGTACCCGCCACCTGAATCAGAGGATGGGAACGTTTACACATGCATGGATTTAATAAGCATATTAAAAACATGCAGACATAAAAGGAGAAGAAAAGAAGAGGGATGAAAACGGGTATGAGAGGTGGAAAAATTATGTGAATGGGGGACAAGAAGAATGAAATATCAAATTACACTGCAGATCCACTTGTCTAATTCTGAATTAATAAAATAGGCGATAAGGCATATGGAGAATTAAGAGGGGGAAGACAGCTTGGTCCTTAGTTTTAATTGGGAACAGAAAAGGTACACATTGGAAAAGTTAGACATGGGAATATTTATTACATTTAATGTTGTGCATTTGTTTACCTATCTGCTGTAAATAAATAAATGTTATATTTTAAAAGGTCCAGTTTTACCTTCAGGTATGGCATGCAAGAAGTCCGAATGGCATCAACTGTCAAGTCAGAGCGAGCAAAGCCCACAAAATATGTCTGCTCTGGCAGGAGGCCATCTCTGAACAACCACCTGGGAGAGAACAGAGAAACATATGGTTCATTACATCCAACTTAAGAAGCTCAAAGTCCAGATTAGGATCTTTCCTCAGAATCTGTTGTGATACAGATGTAAAAGCCTTTCACTGAGGTCAAAAGTTTACTCACCAGAGAGTTGGGTAGATTTTCTTCTTGGCCAGATCTCCCTATTGGTGCAAACACATATTCATAAATATGATTTTACATTGAAAATAAAGGTCATGTGCACATCATTAAGTGTTGTTGTTGTGTTCTGGAGTTACAGTGCTGCTTATTTAACCAGTACAGTCAGCCACAATTTTTTTCCATTACACTAAAGTCTCAAGATGCTGCAGTACTACAGGTCACACTGTCTGGCAACAGGTAAGCAGGCTGCTTTGGCTTTACTAAAGAATTGCACAACCTTAGTAATCCAATGAAAGCAAGTGCCAACCATCGACAGACAGTCTGAAACTGTACTGGTGCTTACTGAAATCATGCTACAATCCTTGCTTAGTGGCTTAACCATAAGGCCAGTGCAACAGAATTACCATTGGATGGTGTTTGACATGCATCACAAGACAAACACGGGGACATATATGTCGATGTGATTCAGCCTTACAATATGCGTGTGTGAGACAGAGATGTTAGTTTGTATGAGGTGAAGTCATGGCATTTTCTATGATTTGAACGAGTCAGAACCTGTTGCCAAAGCCCTAATGTGTCATCTACTGTATGTATGAGTGAGTTCAACTAGATGAGAATATGAACCTGTATTTTCAAGATATCAACCAAAACCAGAACCACAGCCAAGCCCACAAGGAAGAAACAGATGAAGAAACAAATGAAACACTGCCAAATGAAAATAAGGGTGACATGCTGTGTGGAAAGAGGATTTCTAACTTTCAACATGGAACAGTAGCTCTTGTTCTGTTGGTGCATGGAGGCTCCACAAAAGATTCAAAAACATGACTCTTATATAATGAGTCCTTTTAATTAAGAGACATCTGCCCACAGACCCTATTTGTGACCAATGACTTGAATCTGTTGCATTGTTGCAAAAAAAAAAAAAAAAATCTTTTGGATTCTAGATTTTCAGTTGTTACACCACTGTTCCAATATTTGTCTGTATAAATCACTAAAAAGAGAACAAAACACTTTACAGATGTTAACTGTATGCTCAATATGAATCATCAATATGAATTACCATTATTGGCAAATAAAGAAAACATTTGTCTGAAAACATTTCTTAATAGGATTTGAATGGTTCCCTGTATACAACATGAATGTCCTTTGCCAGTCACATGACTGTTGAAGTGATGAACTGCACTACTTGTGGTTGGTTTTAAAGATGGCAACAGAAGTTTTACACTTGTGCTACAATTTTGTGGCCTGTGTTACAAAGGGCGCCTTATGGCAGTTCCAAACACTGTCAGGAGCCGCTCAGAAATCAGAGATAACCAGGAGCAAACGTCAATCCAAGGACAGGATAGAATATTAAAAGTCAACTTAATTAAAAGTAATTCCCACAACAGTATACCGCTGGCCTACATCACAATCTGACATCTCCCTTTTTAAAACACTCTATTCCACAGCTGGGAATTCCTCAACTTGTAACCCTGCTACTTTGTTTAAGGTTGCCTGTTTAAAATAATAACTGTAGATGAGAGGAACTGAACAGAAATGTGTAACCTTCTATTCTCAAATGTGGTAATCATTAATGTCACACTTGCGTTAAGACGTTGGTAATGCACAATGTCCTATAACAGTGGCAAAGGGCAAACCTGTTGAACTTTTCATATCATCATGATGCTGAGCAATATTAACTACAGGATTAGGAACAGTAAGTAATTGTAATTGAAAATGTGGCGTGACTGTATTATTCATTCGGTGATAAACATGAGAGGGCCATTTCATAATGCCAGTACACCCGTTTAATCAGCTGCAGCAACACACACATATCTACAAAACAAGCACAACCAGAATGAGATTGTACCCAGCCCAGCCCTTCCCCCTAACCTGCCGTGTATCGCATTGAAAAAAAATGCTGACAGTCAGTGACACTGCAAAAATCAGCTACAGCGACACCCTTTTCTACCAAGAGCAAACAGTGCAAGAGAAAGAAGGACATGGACAACAAATTACTGCTGCCTGACTACATGTTAAAAAAACTTTTTTTTTTCTTTAGTGCCTTAAAAGATTACAAAAAGATAATGGTTCTTTTGAAAGATTATTTTGCCGTAAACATGCTTTGAGCTGTGAAAGCAAAGCTGTTGCTGTCAGCAAAAATGTGAGCTTGGGTATTAGAGTTTACATGTTCTCATAGATACAACCGCATTTCTGTAAAATTTTACAATAATGTTGGGCACATCCTATTTAAATTACTGAAACAACTGAACAGGAAGGACACACATTTGAATAGACTGAAGTCCTGGTAGAGAGGGAGAAGGCAAAAAAAAAAAGATATTACATAACAAAGAAATGAGGAAACATGCCTAAAAAGTTTCAGAATGCCTGAAATATTTTAGTTCCTGAACTTGACACCATAAAAAGATGAGAAAACAGTGAATCGTAAAACCTGGACATTTCATATTTACATTATTTGGATAGATCAACATATTATAAAATTTTCTTTGGCAGTTTATTAAATTAACTTTAATTATGATTAGGCATTCATTTTCAAGTAACAACTATATTGAGTCTGTGACCCTGAGTGTCACCAACTGTCAGCTAAAAACTGTCATGTACTATTTTATGTTTGGTCAGACTCTGAGCTTGGTTTGGCTTTGCATGTTCACTTATTCTCTGCAGAACTGCACAATTCAAATAGAAATGTTATCAAATTGCATTTGAGGGGTTTGTTTGAATTCTTTGAATAAACACAAAAATGTTTATGCAAATTAAAGTGTATGCTAAGCAAAGTAAGGTATTAAAAAGAATCTTTCTGATACCCTATCAGAGGTTATCACAAAGCAAAGAGGAACCTTGAGGTTTTCACTGCCTCAATTTAAGGCTTTTGAAAGATCGGATGACTGGTGCTTGTTTGCATAACCTTGGTGAAATCAGTTTCAACATTACCTTAATCACATCAGGTGCTATTATTGCAGTACATTTAAAGATTACAACACAACTTTTTTGAAATTATGGGCAGCAATTCTTACCTAAGTGACCTCACTGTAAATGTGCCAAAAATGATAAGAGAACACAGAAGAAAGTTATGTGTTCCTGATTGGTCCTTAAAGTTTATTTGTTGAATCACATACACACAGTAAATTTTGTGCGATCAGGATTGTTCCAGACAATTAGGCCAATCATTTCATTTCACAAGTGTGCACTGCAATATCAGTTCCCATTTTTACAGCTTATTTATATGATTACTGACTAGATAAAGACTCCCCTCCCCTGCTGTGCTCTCACCGATGCTCCCATGATGATGAAGACGTGAGCGTCGGACTGATGGAACTCTTCATCTTCATGCAGCTCCTTCCTCAGCTCCCCAAACACCTCAGAGCGAGAGAGGGGGATGTTCGTCATTTTCTCTAAAAAGCAGACAAAAAGAAAATCAGATCAAGAAGATTTAACAATGTTCTTTTACACATCAAACCAACGCTTAAGAAGACTGTACCCAACCTCACAGGAATGTACAGTACCAGTGCCATAACAATTCATATGTAAAATGCAACAGACAACGAAACAGAAGAAAACCTATGCTGGAAGGTTTTAGCTCCATAACAACAAATCATGTTTAAGTTAGCATTGCTCATGACCTTTGTCTCATGCATGCTGTACAGTTTGTGTGTTTGTAGTGTTTTGGATGCATTATCCCTATTGTTCGAGGCAGTCACCAAATTCCATTTATTTCTGTATGATATGAAAATCAATGAGCAGCCTAGCGAAGACTGTATCAGTCTGTTGCCAATGATATAATAAAAAGAAAAATGTAGTCCGAAAATTTATCACTGCTCACCTAATACGTGAATTCAAAGGACTTCGTCTTAGCTGGTAGCATCCTAAAAGTTTTAAAGAGAATAAATATAAAAGCGGCCAGTAGAGCCTGCTGCTGCCTTTGTTTAGCATAAACAGCCTGTTGTTGCATACTAGCATGAGCTGTGTCATCTAACACAGTAAACAAGTGTGCATTCATATATTGTATGTCAATGTGAAATATTCATAGCAGTTTATGTACAGTTTATGTTAGTAGTTAGTATGTTGTAGTATAAGTACAGAGTTGAAAATCCTGCACTGACATTAGTCACTGTGTAAGATTACACATCTCAAATGAATTTGTGTGTATACAACACGATTTTCATATGATATGAAAATAAACTGAATAACGCTGAACAATTAGGCAATAATCAATTAGATGAGAGAAAATTAATCGTCAACAATTTTGATAATAGATTCATCGTTTCAAGCAAACATTCACAATTTTAGTCTTGCAGGTGTGTGGATTTGCAGCTTTTCTTTGATTTATAAAATTGCAAACTGAATACCTTTGGGTTTTCGACGGTTAGATGGACGACATAAGCTTCTCAATACTTTTTCACCATTGTCTGACATTTTATAGGCCAAGCGATTAATCGAGAAAATAATAGGCAGAATAATCAACAAAAAATGAAAATCATTGTTAATTGCAGCCCTAGAATATAAAACAATTGATACCTGAAGCAATAGAGAAATAAATATTACACTTTTATAGCATTACTGTCACAAATGGCCAGTTATGACGTAATGTAAATGTGATTTTTATTACATGGGATACATGACATAAACTAATGGCACTAGTCCTTTTACTCAAAGATAAGGAGTAGCATATTTGAGAAGAAGAAGGAAGAAGGAAAAAAAAACTTCCTCATTTTACTCGTTTTCAAGCAGCAGCTACAGGAAGGGTTTCTTTTTTTCAGTAATTTCAACACTGATTTCTTCATGTTCACTCTCTTGGGTTGAGAATGAAAAATCTGCAAAATGCGTTTGAAAACCTTGATGATGGTTGAAATGCATCAATATTTCACGTAAGGATAAGGCAGCACATGCAGACATAAAACAACACCCGGAGACACCAACACGTGGATTTCTGTCAGATGGCCACTAGCTTCCAGAAATAGCCTGACACACTCACAACAAACAGTAATGATATTAACGTAGTCAAATCCTCCACCAAATCCCGTTAATAGAGGGCTAACGTTAAACCTCAGAGCAGAAAACAGCAATAAAGCCGGATAGGCGGACAGCTAACATATCAAGGTAACGGGCGCTGACAGTTTGATGCTCAGGAGTGGACAGTTAGCTAACTTTAGTAGCATCCAGGGTGAAAGAGCTCAGTTTGTGCTGCTATTTAACTGAGCTAAAACGCTGACTAAATGCTACGCTAATACTAAAACCGCCCTGTCATCAGCACTTAGCTTCAAATGCTGTTATGACAACATCCAACCTGCGGCTTCCAGCTAGCAAACCGCACCTAGCTTACAATTAGCTACTAGCAAAACAACAGCGGCGAACGGCGAAAGTTAGAAAAGTGAAGCAAAACATACTCACGAGCTCGTCAACGAGATGATAACCAGCTAGTTAAACCCTGACCAGACCCGGCAGCAGGACACAGACTCAAGAGACTGACAACAGTCCGGACTGGTGGTGCGTGTTTGTCCGTCCTGCCTACTTCCTCGTTCAAAGCGTGACAAAAGAAAAATTGAGAGATTTTATTGGTTTAGCAGAAACTCACCGGCGCTCGCTCGAGTTCCCATCACTGCCGGGTCTGATGACGTCACGGACTCTGCCGGTGGGCGGGGTTTCACTGTACACCCACAAACACTTGTACTTCTATACTTGTGACGACCCTGATTAAGATGATGCATTCCCCAGTCCCATAACTTAACCTTGATCATCACAACTAAATGCATAACACTAACCTAAACCTAATTATAACATAACCATTAAAAAACAAGTCTGAACCTTCAAACAACCCTTTGAAATTGTGTGAAAACTGGCCAAAAGTCTTCACTTTCCAAAAATGTCGCTGTGTTATGGTGAAGACTCAGTTTACCCCTAAATTATGACGATTAATAGGCCTATTTGGATGCTTTGAAGTGTGTAAAATAATGCAGAAACAGGTCCTAGTTCTTTTTTTGTATTTCCTATTGCCAGCAGGCGAAAAAACTACACAAGCACACACACACACACACACACACACACACACACACACAGTCCTGTCTTTCTATTCTTGTGTGGACATTCAATTGACATAATGCATTCTCCTAGCCCCTTGCCCTAAACCTAAGTCCCCACTGGGAAATAAAAACAAGTGTACACACACACACACACACACTAACAACAGACAACAACAAATGGCTAATATTAATATTACAACATATTCATATTAAATGAATGATAATTCTCACTTTGATGGATGGATGACGGAGGACAGAGGATCAGTATGAGGAAATAAAGAGACAAATATAGGAAATAAAGAAACAGTGCAATCTTTTTATTAGTATTTTTAATACAATCTGGGACATAAGAAAATGGTTCTTTTGAAAAATTATGTTGCAGGAAATGTGGTTTGAGCAGTGAAAGCATAGCTGGTGCTGTCAGCTAAAATATGAGTTTAGGTATCAGTTTACATGTTCTCATTGACACAACCATGTTTCTGTAAAACTGTATTTTCATTTGCAATAGTGGGAGAATGAGAAGGCAAAGAGAGGAAAGAAATTCTGAAACAAAGAAATGAAGAAACCTGTCTAAAAAGTCTCAGAATGCCTGAAATGGTTTTAGTCCTCACTTTTGAAAATGTGTTCTGCTCCTCATTATGCAGCAGCACAAGTACATACACACACACGCTGTTATGCTGAAACCTAAACAGGTGGAATGCAGTTCATTTACAATGTAGATCAGTATGAGGAAACAAAGTACAAAAATAAAGGAACAGAAGCAATTCGATCTTTTTGGTTTTTTGAAAACAGTCTCTCAGTTATTGACTCCTTTTCCTTCTACAAGAAACATTTTAAATGCTTTTCAATGACAGGTTCACATTTTTTTGGAGTCTGTGGAACAAAAAGGCTTGTCATCATTTATATCTTTGCAGTAGAAGTGCATTTAATCAAGTACTGAACTCAAATACAACTTTGAGGTACTTATACTTTAGCATTTTAATTTTCTGCTACTTTATAGTAACAATTCAAAGATGAACACTACTTTTTACTTACTGCATTTGTTTAATAACTTTACTTACTAGTTACTATACAGATTGAGATTAATAATATAAAATATAATTAAACAAAAAAATGTGGTGTATTATTATGGGTTAAGGCATGATGAAACCATAATTTAGATATCACCTATCTTTTACATGGGAGTGGCACAAGGAGGGATCAATTACTCTTTGAATGCATGTAAGGGCATGTGAGATTTGTATTGAGATCAAGTTAAAACTTAAAAAATCTGAACCTATCTTTGAAGAAAAGCTAAATGCACAAGTCCATGTGGACTACATACTACTACTACATATTACATACATACACATCCTTGATTGCAAATTTCCCCTTGTGGGACTAATGAAGGAATATCTTATCTTGTGATTAGAGTCAGATGAAGGCCCAGTTTGTCTGGTGGATTAGCAGGTAACAATCACCTTTCCTCCCGATACTGTCAAACATTTACCTGATGACGAGGTCCTTGAATGGTTTGTCTAAAAGAAACAACGATGAAAACTGTATAATACCATCTGTTGTGTTCAAGAGGGTGACATTTAGATTTAGAAAGAAAAAAAAAACTTAGAGGTCAAGTAACAAGAATGAGGAAATTGAGTATTTCCTTGTCTTGGGACAGTGTTGTAACATCAGTGGATGCAGATTTTGAGCTGATGTAGAAGTACATGTTGTACAGGTGTGTAGATCCACACTGGTTCAGGTGCTGCTTTGGTTAATTTTCCCTTCAGTTGACAGAGTTTAAGAGACACCAGAGCTCTTCTAGGGGGTGCATGTAAACACAACTCAATGCTTGAGCTAAGACATACCGCTTGCTGGGATGTGTTCTCAAAATACTACAACTCACACAGATAAACAGTGTTTTTAAGATAGGAAAATATTCCCTACTCAATTACTATCAATACATTTTATATTGTATTCTTGTTTGTTATGTTCATCTAATGCAGTGATTCCGAACCTTTTTGTGAGCCCCTAAAATTAAGTTAAATCTACTTGTTACCTATTGTCAGAGGTCATGAACCAGTGATTTTGTTTTTCTCAACCTTTTTGATTCAAACTATGGCCTTCTTCGGTTTAACACAGTGCGGTTATCAAAACCCTGATAGGCAATAAAATGATTGTGAATACCAAGTTGTCTGGCCTTAAATGTATGTATGTATGTATGTATGACATTTAGGGCTGTTAATTCTGAATAAAACATGCCATATTTTTGCATTTTTATGAGATCTCAAGCAATGCACTCATGGTAAAATACAAGTACACAAGTTTAACTTTAACTCGTGTCTTTTGTAATAGCCACAGGTTTTTTTAATGTAATCAAAATAATGATCGGTCTATACTATGCTCTTATATCTCTTTACAGATGGTGGGGTTAACATCAGAGCACGTCGAATAATGGCTTTTTTCTAAAAAAACAAAAAAAACAAAAACAAACCATACAGTATAATCTAGATCTCTGTGAGTGTAATGCACTTGTTGCTTTCACAGGTTTGTTGAGGAAATGTCAGTGGCCGACCGGGAGTTCAGCCTGTTCTGACAGCCCTCTCTATTTCCATGTTTTTTCTTCTTCAATTAAAACACAAATGTGCACATACAGCATCAGTTTTGGTGTGGATTTCTGAGATTAAACCAATAACAAATCCACTTTTAAAAATGTTCAAAATGTTGTTGATTCTATCATTAGTTTTACAGTAGGCTATTTTTAAATTGAGCTATGAGTAACTGCCTCTCTAAAACAATACTTCTGTTTAGCTGACAGCTTTTATAAAGGAAGTCTGTATGAGTCAATATGCTAAACACTTTAGACTGAGCAAATCCAGAATGAATTTTCATAGCAAAAGAAAAAAACTGAGTTTACCCCAAAAATTCAAAACCTATTATCACATTTATATACTGCAAGTCAATTGGACACACATCATAAAATAAGAAGTCATCCTGTCACCTCTGTGGAGGTCCAGGACTGCTGGTTTAAAAGCACAGCTGTCAGGTCCAAAAACACAGACATAGACAGTGAGATTGTACTGCCCTCTAGAGGAAATGGAAATAACTACTTGGGAATTTTGAAAGGTAATAGTCTTCATGTGAATAGTTGAAAGCAGAGATAATATTGCTGCCAGAATTTTGTTTAGTAACTGGCCCATGTGAAGATCCTTACCTGATGCACAGCAGGTGTCCTGCAGGTGTAAAATTGGCAAACATTATAGTGTTTGCAGATGGACGCTCAATTTACAAGCAGCAGAAATCAAGAACTGTTGAATTTTGAGAGACATGGAAAGTCAAAGATCAGGACATTCTTGGGGTAAATTTGAACATTAACCCTAACCTTCAAATGTCCCAGAATTGACTTCATGGATTTTATTGGGTACTACAAAATGTCAGATAACTTATGTGAAGAACATCAGTTGGACTCATCGTACTGGAATCCATGGTCAGTTCTGTAGTGAGTGTTGCAGGATGACCGTGAATGTGTCCCAGCTTCCTGTCACCAGCACACTCATCACATACAGAGTTCATGATCACCTGGACACACAAAGTTCTGCAGTACAGTCAACTCATACATCCTGGAAGCCTTTCTAGTTCAAACAGTTGAAAAGTTGCAACTCTTACCTCGACCAACAAGCAGGTGTTCTGGGATCTCAGCACCAAATGCAGCTTGGAACCAAAGGTGCAATAATTACCTGCAAGAGGCACAAGTGTTGAAAATCCTATCATGAAGGCAGCTACTTACCATAACCTGCCTGTAGATGGTGCAAAGTGGCACCAGTACATCAGTGGACCAGTTTGGACTGAGACTGCTGGTCCTGCAGCTCTGCAACAATACAGGTGCTCTCGGGTCCATCACTGACAACGTTTTTATTTTTGTAGTCCATTGCTTTGGTTTGTGGTCCAACCTCCCATGAGTCCAAACAAAGTGATGACAATGCATCTGTTTTCTTCCTTTCAATTAGTGTCATCTACCTTTGAGGACATCTTTGTTTGCAGACTTGTGTTTGTGCCTAATTTACATTATTGCCATTGGATACGGTCACTATTATCATAGAATATCAAAATTATCAGTCAGCACACAGAATCTCAATGTGTATACTGAACATGAAGCTATTGTATAAATTATGACAGACATCTGCTCCTATAAGCCACAGGTAATACATATTTGCAGCACAGTTAAAATGAGGGAATATATGAACACACAAAACAGCCATTGATGTTTTGTTTTGTTTTTTTCTTCAAGGGGAAATGTTATTTTTCTCTTTGTCATAGTCCTCAACTCTTCATGTCCTTCAACTTTGCAAAACACTCCCCGTTCAACTCCTCCAACTCAGGGAAAATACAAATAAAACAAAAACAAATAATATCAGGCCTGAACAAAACACTGTTTCAGTAGTATGGGCACAACCGAATTTAATTTCATTTCATCTTTAATTCAGCTGTTCTGTCTATAGTGTATATATTGATCTCATATTTTTTTATATTTCTCATTAATTTGTTGATACTTTTTAACCTTGTTTAAAATGTTAATACTTTTATATTTCCTCTAGTTAAATTGTTAATACTTTTTATACCTCTCATGTTTATATTGCTTATTTACTATTTATTTATTGTTACTTTACTGATGCTCCTTTCTATTCTGCTATTCTCTTTGCTGCTGTACACTGGGGTGTCCCCGTTGTGGGACTAATAAAGAAACATCTTATGTTAAAAGCTGACAAGATTAAAATATTATGCATGTTGTCCATATTATAACTATACTAAGTCTTATACTACTAATACTAATGATACTACTACTACAACTACTACTACTGATAATAATTTAAAAAAAAAATCATTTTCATGTGTGACTTCTGATGTTCCCTTAATAAATACTCAAAATACAGACTACAAAAGGTGAATGTCAGTTTATTTTTATATAACAAACAGTAACAAAAGACAGCAGAAAAGATCAGGCAATGCAGTCTTACAATAGATAAGTAGATAACATTCATATTTGGATTATACACACCAAACTTTACTCTCTCACTCACTGTCTCTCTCTCTCGCTCTCTTGCAAACACACACACAGCGCACACACACACACAAACTAGGCGTACCACCCACATCAGTGATGACACACTACATAGAACTGGAAAAGATGTGCCATACATGTTCAGTTCACAGTAAAATGAGACACTAATACAAATTCAATGTAGTATAGAGAATCCCGTGATTGTCACTGTTGAGTGGTAGAGTATTTAGCTGTTTGACAGCCAGGTATCTCGCATTCTTGATCAACCCTGCAAAATGACTGAAACTATTGTGTTACTTTATCCCTCTGAGATAGGAGTTACTACAGGATATACTGCAAAGCTGGACCCTCACAGTCACACTCATAATCCTTATTACTGCAACAAACTGTGACTAGTGAAATGACCAGAAGTGTTGTCTGACTTATTTTAAATAAATCAATCAATAAGTATAACGCAATATATGCCCATTTTGTAATCATAGCTAAATAGATAGATAGATAGATAGATAGATAGATAGACAATGAAATAACATAAATAAATATGTAAAATAAGGCAAGTGTGCTTGTACAACATGTACACTTATCGAAATCTTGTCTTATTTTTTTACATTATTTTAGTCATCTAATACAAAATATGATGGTACAAGAACACTGAAGTAGTAAGCGTTTGTCTATGTTGAAAGACTTCAAATAATCAAGTCACATAAACACTCAAAATAATTTTCTTAAATATGGCATGTCAGTTGAAACCTGCAACATAACATTTAATAACATTGGACAAACCAGCCCTGGTCTTTGTCGTCACCATAGGTCAAGAAACTACAAATAATACAGCGTGAGCTCACCATAAGAACCAACCTCAACATGCCTGACTGAGTGTATTGCACTTATTGAAGTAGAGGTGCAGGACCTGTTACTGTTCTGTTCCTGTGTTACTTTGGCTTTTTGAGGATCATTTGTTAAAAACAGCCTAAATTGCACTACAATACAAAATATCAGACAATACATACACTGTCACTGTAAAATAAAGTGCAGACAAAGTGGCAATATGTTTTTCATGTAAAATCATTACTGAATGGCATCAGAGTAGTGTTACCCCTCTTAATTAACTCTGCACAATACATGATATGGACTGTGCAGAGCAACGCCACTGAAAATATAGTGTCAAAAATACTACCACGATGTATGATTATCATGGACTATGATACACACTTTTAAGCCTGGATCAGTCACCTATCTATTGTGTCTATTACCTCAGTAAGACATATGTAGAGAGTGAAAACACATAATGATAGACCACACAGCAACACATCACAATTTGACTAACACAGACAAACCCCCCGATCAAGTCAGGTTTAAGGACCAACGTTTTCACCTTCATGAAATTAATTTCCCTTATCATGGATCGTAAAACAGCGTCTCAGCGAGGAATGAAAGCAAGAGCCGGATCTAGTCTATTAAATAAATATCAAGGAACATTTCCTTCAAGGCTAATTAGCTTTTTTTATAGCCAAAGTCTCACAAACCTTGAACCTGCTCTGTGCACCAAAATAAGAAGAATGAAAAAAGAGGCTTGTAAAATAAAATAAACATTAAAAGCAGGGGATAGGATAAAGACAAGTGGAAGGCAAAGACAGAAAAGGAAGAGAGGGATACAGGCAATGTGTTGAGGCTCATCTAATAACTTTACTGCTCCTTTAGTACCCTATTTAATCCGCATGGAAGATTTTACAATAACTGCCTGGATTCAACAAGCACCCTGACTTTTCGCAGGGTGGCCAGTAGCTCTTCACCCCCTGTAGCCAGCAAAACAGATGAGCAAAGCGTCACATATGACTAGATGACTTATTCTTACTATTGATAGAATGATGATTAATGAGAGGATAATAACTCTGATGCAGCCAGATCTTCTTCTCCACAGCTGAGCCAGCGTGTCACTGTTGAACCATTCCTTTTTCATTGTCTCCCAACAGGAAAACAATGCAGTACCTTATTGCTGATAATTTCCATACTGACCCTGCAATGTAAAATGATTTACACTAAGGGATTAGATTGTATTTCAGACATTGTTATATTCACTTTTTATAGTATAAAAGTATGTTTCTAAATTACCCAATTATTCCTACATGCATCAGCTTTCCTGATCTTTTATACTTTATCATGTAAGAGATGGATTTGAAAAAGCAAGAACCAAGAAACAACATTTGAGAGGATGATATGATTTATTACAACTGAAGGGTTTGGGGGTTAGGGGAGTCTTGATAGGTTCTTGTGTTTATGCCTCAAGCTATACTGAAAAAATAAAACTGTTAACCAACTTAAAAACATTCGCTCAATTGGTTGAAAGTTTTTTTTTCTAAAATTAACAGGTTAGATTTACACAATTGCCTTGAAATTGATTTGAAAAAACTTCATTACCAGTCGAACTATTTGTTTTAATGTGGTCCAACAAATCTCTTTTTTCAGTGATGTTGAATACATTTTAATTATGTAAATCAGAGCAGCATGAGAAAAAAAAATCATGCATGGTATAACGCACCTGTTGTGGCAAGCAAAAATATTTTCTAATTTAATAACTAACAATTGACAGATGATTTCCATCCAAAATAATCCTTTATTAGGGATTACAAACTCCTTTTCCTATATGTTAGATGGATTAAATATATCAGTGTTGCAAAGCCAGTTTGAAAGAATCAGAGAAATCTGACGGAGTATGATCTAATTGGCTGTACCTGTTCATAGGCGTAGGGCCTCTGCGTCTGTGCTCCAGGGCCTCCCTGGGAGGAGCGGTAGGACCCATACTGTTGACTTTGACCCTGCTGATACTGGGAATACTGGGAGGACCCACCCTGACCAGGACCTGTAGCAGAGGAATCATATTCAGTGCATTTGTTCGTTTTTGTGTGTGTTTATGCGAATGCACACAATAGGTTGAATGGGTTGTTCTCACCATATCCCTGTGGTTGACCGCTGTAGCCTTGTTGAGAGGAGTACTGCTGCTGGCTGAAGGGCTGCTGCTGGCCTGAGCCCTGCTGATACTGGGCCTGCTGTTGACTGTACTGAGAGTTACCTGGAGGTATATACAAATACATACAAAGGTAAACATGTCAGCTATGAGGTAATACTTTACTGTAGTTATGGTTGGACACATTTAGACAAACTGAGGTTGCAGGAAAACATATCTACAACACAAGCCTTAAAATGACAAACTGTTACCTCCTTCATAGTAGTGCTGTGAAGATTCATCAAAAGACCTGTCGTAGCCTTGCTCACCATATGAGGTCTGTTGATACGAGTACTCCCCATGACCTGTAGAGAACACGGTTCAACACATGCAAAAACCCCTCTGCAAAGGCAAAACCCACTTACATACAGAAGAGATATTATTATTCAGTTTGAAGCAAAAACATTCATAATGCATGTGCAACGACAAAATGGCAAGCACAAACAACATTTTCAAGGCTTCTCACTTTAATATTATGCACAAAGAAAGACCCTGGAGGAAGTTTGCACTTTTTTCTCAACACCCTGCTATAGCGCTCTCTGAAATCTGAAATTTCGGCACACCAAAGGGGACAGTATGGACACAGACACACCGGGTGGAAACAAAATTGAGACCAATGTCAGTCTCTTGTAATTTTCTTCCAATACTTTTCATGTCCCACAGTAAGGGGAAAAGACAATTACTGGGTGGAAGAGCTGAGGCTTCAGCACTGCAGTAAATCTGGACTCAGGCCTGAGGGATAGTGCTAAAAGGAAATGGCGTGTCCTATAATGGGAGTTAGTGTGTTTGAGAGCTGTGTGTATGAAGTTTATGGATGTGCATGATTACCATCAGGGTAATACTGCTGGTTTATGGGCTCGCTGGAGCTCTGAGTGTGTCCATACTGCTCTCCGTAGAACTCGTCTTGTCCCATGTACTGCTGTGCAGATCCTGCAAGACAGGCGACACCACGATTGGTTAAACAGTTGGTTGGACCAATTGGCCGCAGAGTTGGGAGACTGAAGGGGCTGTGCCTGGACACTTGGGCAATTTAGTGTGTGCACATATGAGTGTATAAGTGTAAGTAGTGTGTGTTAAAGTGAAGCAATTACAATGAATAATTCCACATCAAATTACATGAGATGTAATTTTTGCAGAGAAAATGAGGATTAGAGAAAGCCAGTTAACAGGGAGAATCTGATCTCTGCTTGGTGGTGGTGTGCAGAAACTCCAGATTCCACTCCTTCCCTTTCCTTTTCAATTTTATCTGACAAACTCAGAAAACCGACAGAACAAAAACTCTCTGGAGCATTCACAGTCTAACCTCCTTTACAAACCAGAACTGACCCAAAGGTTTTTCAAATACAGGTGAACTGTAGCATAAAAAACATTTTCATCTTGACTTCTGCAACAACAGCAAGACATATCTGATCGCTCCCAAGGAGTCCAAGCAAGAGTCCCACTACCAATGAATGATGAGCAAGTCACCTAGTTTAACTATGGCCACAACAACTCCATAACATAGTTCTATCTGGAAATACTTCACCCAGTCATGCAAATATAATTGTGTACCAGGATGAATGAGGACTTACATCCATGGCCTATTGCCCTGCAAACAGTGTCCCATCCTTTTCATACATCTGAGTTACTATGCGTCTAGTCTACACCCTTCAAAAGACACAACCGGAAAGGATGGAGCTATTATTAGGCACATGCTGACACAGCACAAGTTAAGTGATTTACAGAGACAGGAACTTAATGTGACACAAGCGATACATCTCCAGTCTGCTTCTTAAAGTCACAGGAAGGCAGCTGGGACAGACTAATTTGCAAACATTCAATATCACTCTCGCTTTATGATGTTTGAAGGCAACACCATGCATGCACTAATAGTTTGGCTGCAAACTTAGCATCTGGAAGCTGTGAGACTGGCATCCAGAGCAACACTTAATGGACACCTGTTGACCAACTCTAGCCAAACCAAACTCTAGTCACGCATCCATCTATACACTCAAACACAACACACAACCTCACTAAGCCCAATGCCACACCAAACTAGCAACTTATCACCTACCTTGCTGTGAGGAGCGGTAGGATCCCATGGGTCTCTGAGACATCATGCTGTTTCCTTGACTGCCCTGACCCATCATGGCCATGGCCTGCTGTCCCTGATAGTGTTGCCCCCCAGCCTGGGCTGAGGAGTAGTGTGGAGTGGCAGACTGTTGGTGCATCATAGAGACTGGGAAGGAGGTGGGATTATGGGGGGGAAGAGATCTCATACATTAATATACACAAACACACTGCACAAACCAGCATTAGCATTCAAAAACACACGCAGCATTCTCAGAACTGAGAAATGTGCAGAATTAAACTGACAAAAAAAGTAGAAAGAGGTCCATGGAAATAAGGGCACAGAGGAAAGCCAAAGGGGGTCCATAGCAGTCAGGGGTCTCTTAAAGAAAAATCTCTTTGAGGAGATGATTTCAAGATGCTGCTCTGAAGGTTAAATGCAAACAAAGCCATTGAAGTCAGTGCATAAACAGAGATAAATACACATGGACATCCAGGGAGAGGAGGGCTGCATCTCAGGGTCAGGAGTCAGAGATTAGGAGAGGCAAAGCCTGGAGCAGAAGGAAGAAGGGAGGAGGCAGGACACCTCTCTGATGAACTGAATGTGTGTGCTTATTTGATGGTTAAACTAGACTTGGAGGGAAGTTACAGGTTAATGAGTGCAGATATGAGCAAATGTTTTAAGCGGGATCAAGGGGGCCATTTGTCATGAACACATTCAGAGGTATTTCGGTTCATCAAACTGTTGTTTCTACCTCACCCTGAATGCTCGAAAGGCATTTCATCACTCCCTTCCTCTAAGTGCCAAATCTTGCATCATACCTAAATGAGAAAATAAATACAAACAAGGCATCTTGCATCTTAAGAGTATAGTTCATGATGATCATGTCTTTTGACGTGTTCGATTCATCAGCCTGAACTCAGCCCCTCTATACCTGGCTCACCTTGGTTAGACTGCATGTTGAGGTTGCTGCGGGAGGAGGAAGAGGAGGATGAGGATGTGGAGGAAGAAGAGGAGGAAGCGCCATAGCCAGGCCCAGGGCCCTGGATCATGCTGCCCTGGGAGGAGGGTGCAGCGTGGCTGTAGCCGGAGGCTGAGGCAGAGCTACCGTAGCTGCTGGCTGGCAGGCTGAGGGATGCGGAGGGAATAGCCGACTGCACCTGACCAGACTGCTGCTGCATGGGGGCATGGCTGGGGCCTGACGACACACACGCACCAGTCAGAGCAGCCAGCACAAGTTCCCATGTGGTGCCATAGCATGTTAATCATGGGCCCACATTCAGTTCATCTTTACAGGAAGCTTGCATGGTAGTAGAGGGCACGAGTAATGACTGTTAATGATGGGTGTAAAAACAAATTAGCTGCATTACATATCTGACTTTCAGAAAAATTAGCTGAACATAAGACCACAGATACTTGCAGGCAAAAAGACAATAAAGAAGAGAGACATGGTGATAGATGACACGGTTTTGGATCTGGAGACAAAAACATGCAGCAAAGTCAGGATCAGACGAGCACTCAAGAAAGGGGATGGAACAACAAAATGGAGCTGTATGTGTGCACACCGAGTCTGGGTTTGTGTGGAAAAGAAAGTTCACGTGGCCCAGAGTTCATTTGAAAAATGCACATTTGTGTTCAGACCTCACCGTTGCTCATTTGGCTCTGCATCATTGATGTGGGGGGCAGTCCTGACGCCATGTTGTCATTGAGGTTGCTGGGAGCGTGTCCCCCACTCTGGCCCATCCCTCCAGGACCCATGGACATGTTGGCAGTGGGAGGCTTGGAAGTAAAAAAAAAAAAAATAGTTCAATCAATTTAAACAATAATTGAAAAATAATTGCTGTCCTCATGCCCCTATTGCATACTGACTTCTACATTGTCTCATAAAGGGAAATATCTTTGTTTGTTCTACTGATTTGTCAGTGGACAATTACATGAAAATTGATTTCTGCACCACATGAGTTTAGTCTACCCACAGACTACGTTTGCAAAATTGATTTATTATGAATATTTGCTTTAAACGGAAGAGAAGGTGAGGGAATTGATTGGATGGCAGGAGCAGAATGCATCTGATGAAGATGGGAAATCTACTGTGTTACTTGTTCCTGAAACCTGATGAAGGACTCACTGCAGGTAGTAGAGACTGCATGTTCTGATTCGAATCTGCTATTGTGGCCAAGTAAACAAGATTTCTGTGCAGGATCTGCTGATACCTGTAAAAAAAAAGAAGAATAATGAAACAAGTTTTATTTCCTCACTTTTACCTTAATATGACATTGTCGGGGCATCAGTCTGAAATTAAAAAAAAAAGGGACACTTACTGTGTGCATTCAGCTGTCTTCCCTTTGCTTTGGTAGTCCATTATACACTGTATTAAATGGTGATTTTCATCCAGCATCTTTGGGAGACAACAAAGCTTATCTCAAATCACAGTGTGGTAAATTAGACACTGAAATATGCCCTAATAAGACATTGCAGTGATGCTGTCCTGGATTCTCAGAACTTCAACCAGCCTAAGAAAACATTTTCTGGGTCACTTTTTTTTTTTTTTTTCCCATAATGGAGAAAATGAAACAGCAGCTTCTCGCAGTCTTTATTTAGGACATCGTTTGAAACTCCCTGTCTTAAGGGTGGATAGCATGTTTTTTCATCCATATAAACGGTTCAGTCAGGGATAAAAGCAGCAGCAGTCTGGGGAGCATCAGTCCTGTCTTGCTCAGTTTCTTCCATCCTACTACTGCCATGCATTTCTCGATGGATGCTTATATGTTTGTCCATAATATCCTTTTAAACCTAACGGGATGCTGCCTGACAAGAAACTGGCACCTGTAACTAATAAAACTCTGCTATTAAAATTCTTGGAAAACAAGTCACAAAATCTAAAGCTGATAAACACAACACCCATAAAAAAATATATCATCTGTCAGGAAAAAAACAGCATGACAAGGAAACATCTGCAGCCAATATTGAGCCTGTAAAGCCTCCATCACCATCATGGCTTTGTTTGCACCTTCAATTGACTGTAACGTTACAATACCAGTTGCCATTTCCACTGATATTCACCTACTTTCTCTGCACTAGCGGCGGCGACGCGCACTCTCATCCAGACTAGAATATTTAATTCTCCACAAATCATCCAGGTTCTTTTTTTTTTTTTTTTTTTTTTTTTTTTTACCTTTTGGATAGTCTGCTGTGTCACCTCCCCTTTACTCCTGGGGCGAGCCGATGAAAATGCCACCGACATTTTGTCATATGGGAAATAAAAGCGCTTCTTTTATTCTAATATTTATTATCTGGAGCGCAGCCCTCTTGGTTACATAGTTTGTCCATTTGCCAAGAAATGGGGGGGATTCACGATGCATCCCTCTCATTAAGGAAGGAAAATTAGAAAAGACTGCATTTCTCTGGGTGTGATTAAACATGTGATTTTGCTGGAAGTGTTATTTATGATGTGAGTGCAAATAATGAAGCAGATAATAAAAGGTTGCACAATAGGGGAAAATCCCTCTCCCTCAGTTCTTGGTATAACCCAGACGGTGAGTAGCCTACCTCTCTCCTCACTGTAGACGAGGCATCCTTTGATTCATGGGAGCAAATCAGTCCACATTGTGCGCTCTGCTCTCAATTGTGATGAGTGGCTGCAAAAGTTGCCTTCAGAAATTTTTCAGTGCCACATTATGACACCATAATGTCATGTCATACGAGTTAAATCTCACCATGCACATGACATCTGCAGAGGAGCTTCCTCCCCAGGTTACAGGGATGTCTGTAGTTTTCACATGATCTAAAAAGGGTTTTGTTGCTTGTAAAATTGAAATAATTGGTTCAACATGCCCTAATATTTACAGCAGTTTGAACAACAACAAAAAAAAACCCATGATCCTTATAAAAAGGAGAATTTATCCATAACACCTATACTGTCCCAAAATAAGAATCAGCTATACATCACAAGGACAACCCAAGGTTTAAATGATTAAACCTCACTTGTGTGCATGTCATTGACTAATATGAAGTATCCTCAAAAAGCAGGAGACATGCACATCAGCAATTTCCAGTTTATTTGCATTAGTTTCACTTGTTGCTTCAATATGACAGAACAAAGCCATACACAAGGTTTAGCCTTTAAATACATTTAAGTTCAATTCATTTTATGATAATATGTATAGTTTACAATATGCCTTAATGAAATAAATGAACAAATTAGGATGCATGCTCCAAGAGGCAAAACCAGATAGTTTAAACATTAAACCAAAACATTTAAAGGAGCAAAATTATTCCAAGTAGCAGAAAATGAAACAGAAACTTAAGCATTTACTTCCAATTCAATGTAATTAAAAACTTCTGGCAAATTTAAGGGGGAAAAAAAAAGCGATAGTCACATACATCTAGCAAGCTATGCATCCATATTCAAAATGGGGACAAATAAAAGAAAAAATAAAATAAACACACAATCCTGGCAATATGAGGGCAGGATAACTGCCTCAGGGAGAAAAACAAACAAACAAAAAAAGATCCTTCATCATACAGTACCAACAGCATGAGCAACCTTGGCTCATCGTAATGGGTAACAGTCCCATTTGTTATACAGAAGGGAAACAATCATTGGAAGATGTGCTTGCTTTAGTGCCCCGATATCAAAAACTCTAACCTTCACAGCTGTACATTCCTGGTTCTGTAAGAAGACAGAGTCGGAACAGTGCCTCGTCCTCTTCTTCTTGTATATCCACCTCTGAAGCCTTGGCCCCTCAGGAACCGTCCAGGGACCCCAAAAGTCTCCAGATTGCGCTTCCGCTCCTCTGCCCAGGTTAGTCTGAAACAAACAAAAAAAAGAAGTACAAGCCTGTAGCTCTACACACAGGAGAAATTAATATTTGAAAACTAAAGGACAGAAAGGACCACTAGTGTACCTGAACTTCTTATCAGACGAGATGTTGTCAAAGAAAGACTTTGCTTTGTCGTAGTAGCATTTTGGTCCAAACTGATCATCTTCTGCAGCCGAGTGCAATTCCTCTTTTTCTTTCTCTTCCACCTCGTGATTTCCATCTGCAGACAGAAACGTGTACTGTAAGAATGGAAGGATACTATGTGGAAGAATCAAGTCAGGTGAGAATGTGCCTTAAAGGCAGATTCACTGATTCATTCTTGTGTTCATGTATTCACCATCAATACTCTACATTCAATATTGAAATCTCATAGTGAGCAATGTCAAATCTGTGTTTTTTAAGTCTCACTAAACTTTTCCTGATTTCAAGCTTATTTTTGTTGTGCCAAAATTTGAAATCTTTGCACACATGTATGAAAAGACAAAACATATGATAAATTATGAAAAGATGCTATATTCACTGTCACTACGATGACCAAATCCTGGTGCCTGAATCAGTCAGTCTAAAGTTTAAATTGACCATGTGACCCTTCAAGAAAAATTGAATGTCAATGCAGGAGATAAAAATATAGTGGCGCATTTGTGGTCACTTGAGCTGACGAACCAACCTTTCATATTAATCCTGTCCTGCACCTTCCTCTCCAGCTCCTCCTTAATGAACTGCGCATTTGAAGAAGTCAAAATCAAAGTCTGTGTCAAACTTAAGGGTGGCAGATGGAACATTAGCCACCATCAGTTGGCCTCTACTGCGGTTCCTGCGCCTCCAAGCTCCTAAATTTCATTAAGATAAAAATGCACTGAATGTTGACAGGACTTTCTTTTGATATGATATTTGTATACAGAAAATTCAGATTTTCACTCTCTTCCAAACCCATATGTTTCACATTTACCTTGTCTTCTTCTGGGTGGTGGCCTGTTTTCTGAATTCTGCTGCTGAGTTTCCTGCTGAGCACTGGGCATAACTGGACCCAACTTCACTTTAAAGGAAAAAAAAAAAATTAAAAACATTTACACTCAGTTTTAGGTCAATTAGAGGACATTTTATTTTGCCTTTTCATTAATGCAATTCTGTATGCTTACTCATGGCTCCAGTGGCCCTTCTGGTCTGGAAACTCTCTCCTCTGGTCCTCTGGGGCCTCCTTCTCTCCCACTGCTGCTCCTGCTCCTGGGAGGCCGTTGAACCTCTCCTCTGCCTGGATCTGTCCACACGGAGGGTTTGAACAGCCTTTTCCACCATGGGGCCCCTTCTAACTTGTAATCCCGCAAGTACAGGCCCTGCATGAGGAACACAACCAAATACCATCATATGTTAACGACCTACTAAAAAGTATTCAGCTACACTAAGGGTGTGGTTTTATGGTCTGTTAACTTGGAATAACTTTGCACTCGTTGACTTACCAAGGCCAAGAGCTGCAGCATACTGTTGATTAAGTAGCGAGCTGGCAGCAAGCTGGTTGTAGGCAGGCATCCTTAGGGGGCTAAATGGTCCATGAGCTGAGTAGATGCTTGCAGAGGCTGCACTGGATGACTGAACAAAAAAGATGTTAAAAAATTCAACACACATTATTGGAGATAAACTTTGTCCACTTTTAGGTTCTCTACTTTGGGGTTGGGTTCCATGCATTTAATGTATACCTGTACTATAGCAGGATCCGGGGGTAGGCCGTGGTGAGATCTTGGAGGTTCACACAGTGCAATATCCTTAATATCACTTCCCCTGAAAGTGATATACTCATAGATATCATCTTTGGGTGGCGTTGGTCTGTCAGTGGGTCGTCCCTCAGTTCCAAAACACTTGACTAGTTGAGAGAAAAGGTTTGATGAACCTAAGTGAGATTGTGCTGCTATCTTTTAAAGTCTATTAAAAAAAAGCTCAGCAGAAGCATTATATGTTTGGACATGCTGACAGGCTGTGAGGCCTACACCACTCACCTTTTGCCAGCACCACAGTGGAGTTCACTTTGTCAATTGTATACAAAATCCCCTCATAACGATTTTGGGCTTTTGATATTAACCCTATTCTACAGCCAATGTAAGGCTTTGCAGAACTCATGGCTACAAAATATATAGGACAACTGCACATAAATACAAGCTGTCACATCAGGTATCAGGATGCAGGCCATGGAGCAACCAGGAACCATTTATAGGCGTCCTCATGTGACCTGAAGCCACGCCCACTGATTGACACACCTGGAAATGAGACAACCTCTAATTCACTGTCAGTCCCTATGCTGTGCTTTAGATTTACGTCTCCTGATGTCTGATATTTATCATAACTGAGTTTATTTGTGTTGTGTGATATTTTCTTCTGACTATTATTTTGATAACATTTGTCTAAAATTTACAAGTAGTTGCCACAGGTCGTGCATGGATGTAGTGTCAAGAAGTCTGAGCATTTTGCTGCAAAACCAGTATGTGAACGGGTAATTGTTCATGTGCACTTAAAAGAGTTTAAACATCCAGATCAGGTCTGTGAGCGCAAAGGCAGCCGCTGCAGGTCTCCTGGAAAAAAAAATAGCACCAACGCAGCCATTTTGAGTTGTCTACGATAAAGTCGGATGTACATAAAATGCATCGGTAATGTGCATGAATCTGCAAAGATGGATTGTACAATACAGAGACTCTCTCTGTGAGTCTCCTCGGTGCGATAAAGTCCCACCAGGAGCGGCTCTGTGACTGATATCTTTGTTTTCCCGCACAGCTGCAAGTCGACACTGCAGCTCTCGACCATTTGTCCCAGGCTTTATTTCCTCCGAGAAGCCAATCACAGCGCACGGTGAGGCTGCGTCACCGAGGGCACATCCAATTGGCGCATGCGTCTCACGAGCGAGCGTAGCTGGGCAAAGATGGCGGCGGGCTCCGATTTGCTGGATGATGTTTTCTTCAACACGGAGCTGGACGAAAAAGTAGTTAGTGATCTAGTCGGATCTCTGGAGTCTGAGCTATCGGGATCAGGTCGCGTCAACGCAATAGCCAGGGTCCAGTCTGCAGCAAATAACGTCGCCAAGTCAGCTCTAGCTAGTAATTCCAATGTTCAGGGCAGCAAAATGGGACTTTCACAACAAGAGCTTGCTAAAGCAGGTAAGATAGCTGCCTACTCCGGTTAGCTAACATTAGCTAGTTTTGTTCAACTGATAGTAGCTAACTTGGCTTCACTTGTGTGTCTCCCGAAACTAATGCGAATCGGAGAGTTGCTCGACACCCCCCTTGTTTTCATGTGTTTCCGCTGCTGTAGGGACAGGAGCGCAAGGAGGTGTCATTAACAGTGCGGGCTCCCTCGGTTCAGGCATGGATGGAGGAGCCGGGACCACATCGGCGGCGGGAGCGAGCGCGACAGCCGCTCAGAGTCAGTCCAAGCCGGGGGCAGCTAGCGGGGTCGTTGCGGTAGCGTCGGATGCAACGTCGGGTGTCGGGAAAGCTGGAGCGACTGTTGTTCAAACTTTGAATGGAAGTACAGTGTTGGTGAACTGTCACGTCCCCGGAGCCGCAGCTGCTGACGCCGTCAGCTCGCAGCCCGCTGTCACGCTTGTCAACAACGGACCTGTTTCTGTGAGCAAAGGGAGCTTGTCTGCAACTCCCAGCACTATCATCCGAACTTGTTCTACTAGTGTGCAAAATGCTGTGATTTCATCCCAGCCCTCCGTGAAAAGCGTACCCACGGTCACGCTCGTGAGGCCGCCTATGCAAACTCCCTCTACCGCCTCACAAAGCGGAGGCACCCCGGCCACGGTTTTAACATCAGCGGCCGTCAGTGTCACCAGCACGGCGGCTTCTCCTGTCAACAAACTCGACTCCACAAAAACGATCATCCAGACCGGGGCTTCGGGGACAACAGCCACCATGAGGAGCCCGACTGTTTTGCAAAACCTGAGGACTTCAGTACCGTCAACAATCGCTGCTTCTCCTGCTGCGGGAGTTCGTGCTATTGCTCCACAGGTGTTGGCCCCTCGACTCGCTCAGCCTCAGCAAAACGCTCCAAACATCCAAAACATCCAGCTGCCTCCAGGTAACTCAATGTGGCGTTAACACATAATAGCATCTGGAAGCTTTGTGTAAAGTTGCAGCAACTTTGTCAGAAACTTGTTGCTCTCACTTTTGTTTTGTTTTTTATTGTGCACTGTTTTAGCTGATCTTGCGTGAACAGGTAAGAGTTTGCTTCAGCCATGATGTAGTTAACGTAAATGATTCTTTTGAGGCCACAGACAACAGATAAGAGGTAGATTTCTGTTGTAATCTAGTGATTCTTCTTACCTCGTTTTGTCAGACACGATAACAAACTGTTCTCATATCAACAGTTATTTACTTTGTAGCTCTGTCCCCTGTGTGTGTGTTTTTGCAAAAAGCTCATTGTTAGACTCTCTGACCTTAGATATTTCTTTGCACTGGAAGATTTTGATTTTACCCTCAGTGGCCATTAATGGGATAACATCACGTTTTCCTTTGCATAAGAAAGTATGAATTGTTCAAATATAGTGATATAAATGCATGGAAATTAGCTCTGCTTGGGAGTCTCCTTGTTTAAAACTGTTCAAGCCACAGAATGACTTGTCGGACCAAAGTAATCTACAACAAAACAGAGTAATTAAACAAGCCATGACATTTAATAACATGTCTACCTGCAGCTCAGCACAAAAAGTTTTTGCTGCTTAACTCTCCTGTCTGACCTCTCTGTAACGTGGTACTGCTTTGTTGTAGGCCAGTGTATTACTATGTACTGGAGCCCCATCACTTATCACACAGCCATCACCTGTTTGATGGAGATCGGGCTACAACACCAGGCTCCTGTGCACAGTACTACAGTGGCCCACAATAAGTCATCAACTGCACAGAAAACTTTGTCGTTGTACTGTGTTGTGGATGCTCACAACGTCTAATTACACGTTGTGGCTTGAAGTGCTTTTGATTTATGGCACCATGTTTGTGGTTCGTTTTGGTCGCTTGCCTGGCTGGAAATCTCTAAACACTGACCTCCCAGCTGACATAATATCCATGCATCAGTAGACATACAGATGAGTAATTCAAACCCCCTCATGTCAGAAACTCCATGCATACATACAGTATATTGCTGATCAGGATAGTAGAGCCCTGATCTTTGATATCTTAACCTCCCTGATGCTTGCCTCTTGCAGGCATGGTCTTGGTTCGCAGTGAGAGCGGGCAGCTGCTGATGATTCATCAGCAGACCTTGGCTCAGATGCAGGCTCAGTCGCAGTCCCAAAGCGCCATGACACCACGACCTGCAGCCCCCACCAGCACTCCATCTGTCCAGATCACTTCTCTACAGGTACCAGGACTGCTGGACATGGAGACAGTTACAATATGTGTGTGTCAAAATAATCACTATATGATTTTTTTTGGCACACTGTTCTGCCCTAGTTGTTGTATTCATACTGTAACAGCACCATTCTGTAAACCTTTTTAGAACAGCGTTATATTAAAATTAACACAAGCATTTAAAGACTGTGTATAAACATTTTCACGTATAGTTAAGAAGTGAGGTGTAGTTACAGCCTCATATTACATTGCACACGGGAGGATGATCGAAATCAGCTCCACACTGTTGGTATGCAGATTTTAAATTGGAAAAAAACCTCAATGGATCCTTACCTGATGTTGGCAGATACCCTGATTTTGGATATCAGGATTAGTATCAGGAGAGAAAAAGTTGGAAATGAAAACTAAAAAAAAAAATTAAACACTTTAGTCGATCTGAAATTAAACTTATTCTCAGAATAGACTGATTTCATGTAGCTTGTGTGGAGTTTTGCATCTAGCTTTAAAATGAGTGAATAAAAGAAAGAACCAAAATGCAAAAGTGAAAAAAAAGTCATATCCCCTGTTGTTCTCCAGGGTCCAGGTGCATCACTGCTGGCTCGTCCGGTCACCCCCACCACCATTATTAAACAAGGTTCCACAGTCCAGACCACTGTGACGGCCACCACCACACTGCAGAGGCCTCCTGTGCTGCAGGTAACTCTACCACACATCCCTTTTGGGTATTTAATTCCATGTGCAGGGTATAAAGTCATCAAGCACCTAATTTCATTAAAAGTTGTCAGTCTGTGAGGGTCGTTCACCACAAAGAGTTGTAACTGACTTGAGAGACTCTGTTGCAGTGCATGAAGTCTGGTTTGTGCTGACACTGAACACATTGAATGATCACGTTAAAACAAACCCTTTGCTCTGTGTGAAACAAGCTGTTGATTGGCAGCATGTAACACTTTGAGAGCAATCCATTTGGTTTACATTTAGCCGCAAACATAAAAGATGTTTCACAGGGTTTGAAAATATGTTTTTTTCCCCACCAGGCGCTGTGGCAGGTAGATAATTTCTACCTGCCACTCAGAATTTTTACCAGCCACTTCTGAAACCAGTGCACAGCTAGCTCTGCACCTCCTGTGACTCAGAGAGACCACTGACATCAATGACATCAACATCATAACTGCACCCCGCCACTCTCCTGCCCACATCACTCTAGACATAAAGTGCGACCCAAACTGTCGAGCTGTTCCCCTTTTCCTCAAGTCCATTTTTCACAAAGAACCCTTTTTATGTTCTTACGTCTACTAACCTCACACAGGTAGCCCCCTCAAATTTTGCTTCACTCATTGTGTGAAAAATAAAATAAAAATGACTATCCAGGACATGAACAAAATCATTCACCAAAAAGTTTGAAGCCATGTGTTTGAAGATGCTTGTTGTGAGTTTAAATGAATGATAATATTAATATTTCCACTCCTTGTGACTGTGCACATTTGTCCATCTGCTGGGAACAGCTCTGCAGCTCTACTGAAGCCTGGAGAAAATAAGAGTAATTTCCTAGAATGAGGAAGTTAATATAAGGCTTTTAGTCCTTTCTAATGTAGGGATACATGCATTTCTCTTGGACCAGTTAGGATTGATTTCCTATTCTGAAAACCTGGATAAAAACAGGCCCAAAACCTGATTCATAGGTTGTATTGTCATCCTGTTTTGCCTAATAACTGTGCAATGAAAGGATGGTTTATTATTATTATTATTTTTATCAAGGCCAGCACCTTTGTTTTCATTTCTGTGTATTCTCTGGGTGGCCTGTTTGTTTGCTCACTTTGAAAACCTTGCTGGTTTTGTTAATCTTTCATGTAGCTTATATATTTTTTCAGGTTGCCATGGCATTTGATACATTTTGCTAAACTCAATAAGAAGTTTTTTGCACCTCATGTTTTTCTTTTTGTAATTTAGGGAATTCCTATATTACAAGAGAAATTGCTAAGCTGTGTCAAATGCATGTGTCAAAACTGTTATTCTGTTATTTTCAGTCTCATGACTGAATCTCATGACAATCTCATCTCATGATTGCATATTTACTGACTTTTACAGAACACCATCATGCTGGGAGGAACGGCCACCACCCCGGGACAACAGCTAGGAACGCCCACCACAGTGCAGCCTGGATCTGCAGCCACAGCAGTTACACAGAGGGTAGGGCCCCTTGGGGCTACGGGGACCGCTGTCACTCCAACACCTATCACAGCTGTAAGTGAGAAGTACTAACCTTCAGTGCTTTTGTCTTTGTAATCATTCAAAGCAAACATTTCTACTGTAAGCCTGATGTGTGTGTTTACAGGAGACACTGGAGAATGTGAAAAAGTGTAGAAACTTTCTGTCCACGTTGATCAAGCTGGCGTCCAGTGGAAAACAGTCCTCTGAGACTACGGCCAACGTCAAGGAGCTGGTCAAGAACCTGCTGGTAAGTTTCTCTCCTCTGCTAATTTTTCTGTCTTTTTTACATCATATCCTTCATCTTTCTCCCTCCCACCATCTCTGTGTAAGATGTGATTGCTTTGTCCTCATCTTTGTATCTTTCTGGTCACTCCTTCGGTCTGTTTGCTCTGATCCATCCTCTGTGTTTATTTTACAACAGGAAGCGAAGATAGAGCCTGAGGACTTCACCAGTAGGTTGTACCGGGAACTCAACTCCTCACCACAGCCGTACCTTGTGCCTTTCCTGAAGGTGAGATCAGTGACGCACCAGCACACATGTAGATATAATATTTGATGCTGCATGTTAAAGGCTGTGTCAACTCACACCTTGTTGGCTTTACAACCCTGCTCCTAACCAGGATTTACACTGCTAGCTATAGCTTACTTTATGCTTATTATTAAATTGATATAGGCTCACTATAATCCTATTGCAGGCATTGCAGACTTCTAGCAGTCTGAACCGTGTAATCTACTCTCTTTGATATCATAGATATAACATAGATACAGTATGTGAACATAGTTATAGAGTGTAGATTTATTTTTCATAAGATGACCAATTAATTCAATGCCATAAAATGACACTGTTTCTCCTCCATTGTAAAGACAGGTGCAATAGCTTTTAATAAAAGTCAACTGCTATGTTTAGCAAGCACATTTACACACAGAACTGTAGACGTAATTGTGTGGTTTATTAGTGCTTTGGCCAAAAGCAACAGAACCAGGACTTGTTTAAACAGTTGCAGCCAGGGAGTTGACCTTTGATAGCCTTGTGGTATGAATGACTTAAACGATAGTTTTATTATGCAGCATCAAACACGAGGTTTGTCTGTTACAAGTTGTGTAACACCAACATGCTCAGACTGTTTCTGAAACCCCTCTGAAGTTCTTGTGGGCACGCAAAGGTTTCAAAGCAAGAAAAGGAAAAAGCAGTCTGTTTTCATAAAGCACAGTGCGGTGGGAGAATTTTATGTAATGTTATTGCCTCCCTCTTCTTTACAAAAAGGCATTTTTTGCTCTTTCAAAATAAGTGTACAAACATTAATGCTGTTCTACACACCAAACTGAGTGTATGTGCACACAGATGGTGATCCATCAGAAATCCAACTGTTACCCTTTCTTTGGACATCAATGTGCATCAGTGCATCAATGCATTGTCCTTCTTGCCAAAGTTTTTCCAAAGTCGCAACTGAAAGCTGGGCTTCAGCAGGTTAATTGGAAGAGAAATTAGCAAAGGATGAGAAACAGCAGAATCATCATTTTAGGGCACAGGGATGAAAGAAATACTTGCTGTTACTGTCAAGGCTGTCAGTTTACATAGACATAAGTTAAAGTAAAACAGTTAGTAACACACATTTCTCCACACTGAGTCCACTTTTCAATACCTGTTCAGACAACTCTCTTCACTAGCATGTTGCTCAACACAACAGTTAATCAACCAGAAGACTTCATACACATCTCAGGATCAACTGCAGATCAGTGACAACATTTGTCTCCCAACAGTAACACTTTGCCGCTCATTACACAATGACTTCATGAGTTCGAGTGAGAAAACAATGAAAATTGTGTACATATAAACTTCAGAGTAAGCGACTTGCATGCACAACAATGTGAGAGTACATTTGCTATCAGGCTTTTTTTTTCTCTGCAAAAACTAGCTTTTTTAACTTTTTGATAATCACATCATTAAATCTGTTTAACTACAATCAAAATCAATCAAGACATATTCATCAATGTCTTATTTGTTGTTTTGCAGTGGGAACTGGTGTTAAGTAGTCATTATTACAAATAGCTCTTGCACAGTTTTTCCAGTGCGATGTCAAATTTAAAAATGTGAAAACAAAGCAAAAAGCCGTTACGAACTTCTCATTCGATGCACTCTCTCTGTCCTCCATCTGCCTGCAGAGAAGTCTCCCAGCACTGCGTCAGATGACCCCAGACTCAGAGGCCTTCATCCAACAGAGCCTGCTGCCTCAGACCAGCACTCCAGCAGCAGCAACAGCAACAGCCTCCACGGCCCTCACCGCTGTGGTGCTGCGACCTCCTCTCGCCACCACTGCCGCCACCATGGCCACCAGCACTACCGCGAACAAGACCACAGTTATCAGCCTCACTCAGACACCTCACAGTAAACCTGGACTGGTAATTTTGTTGCTAGTGGGAATTATTACCTGCATCTTAATTCAATCATTGGGCACCTTGCATGTAAGACTTCATACTTCTATTCTCTGTTTCTTATTTTTTGTCTCTGGATGTACGCAGATAGTGCCCCAGCAACAGGGGACAATGGTGCGGCCACAGGTGACGCTGGCTCAGTCTCCCATGGTAACACTCAGAGGACAATCTCATAGCCGTATCATTGTGGGCCAGCCGCAGGTGCTCAAACCGCTACAGACAGGTTACTCTTCTTTTATTTCCTCCTCCATATGGTGAACTGAATATGTTGTCAGTAGACATGTAAAATCAGTGCTAATGCTCTGAATGTTGCATTTTGTTATTTTCTTTATTTGGTAAATCATACAGTTATCAGTGGGCATCTCTTGTCCCTGAAAAATACCAAAATAGGTTCCCTCTGAGTCTGTATCTGTCTGCATTTGGTCTTTCACCTATTTACGATGTACAGTATGGGAGTGCTGCCACCTTCTGGATACTGTATGTAATTGTAGCATACTAAGCTTGCATAAAGATGCCAAATGTGATTCTACAACAATCAGAATTTTCATCATAGTACGTATTGTAAACTATGCACCAGCAGACTATGTTTCATTTTCCTCAGTCAGCAGCAATAATATGAATTTGCTTCTGTCTCTTTGTCTCTATAAATGATTCTGGCAGTGAAGCAGACGTTGGCTCCAGGGGTCAAAGGAGTGCAAGTAGTCAGTCAGGCCCCACTAACTGCTGCTCAGAAGAACAAGCTAAAGGAAGCAGGAGGGGGAACTTTCAGGTTTGTGACACATTTAGATAAATGCCTTTGCAAAAAGCTCTTTGCATGTATTTTAGAGCTAAAACGATTAGTTGATTAATTAATTAGACAAACAACAGAAAACTAATTGGCAAGTATTTTCATCTAAAAATTAAATATTTTACTAGTTTTTCAAGTAAAACTAAAAAAAAAACCATTGACATTGGGTTTGGAAATATTGGTTGGCCATAATTAAACTTTTTCACTGTTTTGTAACATTTTATAGACCAAACTATTAATCAGTAATGAAAGAAAGTGATGTTGGAGCCTTTATGTGTGTTCACTGATATCAGAAGTTTGAGGAAAAAAGTATCTCTGCTTACTGAGTTTTTATGGTAGTAGGTCTATATCAGTACCAGACTCAGGTCAGATGTTATTTTCATTTACTACCCTCACCAGCTACACTATATACAGGGCACTATGTCATCCTCCTCTCATCTGCCTGTGTGTGTGGGTTCATTTGTGTCAACATCTCAACAGCAATACATAAAGTTCTTATCTTAAAAATCTCCTAAGTTAAGAGCAAACATACCACCACCAACCAGTGGATGGTTATATTATGTTTTGGTGGACAGTACTCCTAAAATTTCCATGATGTGGAAAAACTCATTTTCTTGTACCATAGGACACAGTGATACGATAATGTCACAGTAGTCAGACGTTGTGCATTCACATGGGGAAAAAAGATGCAGAAAACAGGACACAACTGGTCAAAAGCTGTTCTTACATCTGCACAAACAGATTCATTATGCATCATGCAAAACAGGCAATAACATTGGAAATAACAATGTTATAACATTGGAAATTGGAAGAAAGGATTCTGCCATGAGACTATGGAAGACTACAAAGAGGAAAACCAACATTAAGACTTGCAAATCGAGCTTTGATATTTAATAATTTCACCGGTGTTGAGCCAGACATTTATACATATGTGTCCAGAATTGTTTCGTTATTCTAACTGCTGAAGTGTGACTTTAAAAGTCTCTCTTTGGGAAATTTCAGTGTCTTGACTTAATTGTCCTGGTTTGTGTTCATTTTTTACCTCCCTTGTGTTGTTTAATGATAAATCGCTTACCACAGAGACATTTGCTAATTAATGCAGTAATTATCTTAACTAATGACCTCATAAGCATAAGTGGTCATGGCTAATATATCATGGTAGTTACACCTTTTCTTGACACAGTGTCAACAAAAACGTTTTTCTGGAGCTACAGAGATCGAGTAAAGCTTTAATGTCACCTTGGGGCATTTTGACTCGCAGACAGCAGTATGCAGGATTTATCACAGGGCTGTTTTATCGGATTGCATTAGACCGTACAAGTGTAACTAATAAACTGGTTTATGATGTGAAACGAATTTGTGAACATAAAATAGTAATATGATTGAGGGGCCCATGGATTTCTGTTCTGCCGTGTGTAACAGGTAGCATGTCAGACTGTCTATCGAGTTGCTGGTCCATAGTTGCCTCACAAACAATCTTGAATTTATTGTGAGGGGAAAGCAGATTAACAATGCTGTGTCTGTCTAAATGCTGTGGGTGTTTTGTTGTTTACTAACGGAAAGGTTGGAAGAGATTTAACCATGCGTTGTGACAAATACGTTCTACTCTGTGTGCACACTTTATGTGATTCTAGCATCTTTTAAGTTATTCGGATGGCACACAAAAAATGAGAGTCTTAAACTGGTGCAGTCTTTATTGCTTTCATCACATTCATCATAATGTCACACAGTCTCTTTTTGACACTACCACTGGGGAGCATCAAAGATCGACATTTTCAAATGCTACACATAAAAGCCTTAGAATTGGCTTGAGTGTGTGTGTGTGTGTATGCTTTTATGAATCGTATGAAGAGCACTGATAGTTTCATAAGTGCAGTTGTTTGTTTTTGTTTGCTTTCTGTAATTAGGAATTATCTTAGTATTTACGTTTTTCTAACTTTAAGAGACTGCATCTAGAGATCTCACTTATTCTCACATTTTCTCTTTCATCCAGGGATGATGATGATATCAACGACGTGGCCTCCATGGCGGGAGTCAACTTGTCGGAGGAGAGTGCCCGGATCTTAGCGACCAACTGTGAACTTGTTGGCGCTGTGACTCGTTCCTGTAAGGACGAGACCTTCCTCTCCACCTCTTTACTCACCCGGAGAGCTCTGGAAATTGGTGAGACACGTGAACTTAGGAGAAAATGTACAGCACGTATGAGGCTCGCTGCCTCACTCACTGTCTAAATCTTTATCCTCACTGCTCCCGCTGTGACAGGTAAGAGGTTTGGTGTCAGCGAGTTGGGCGCAGATGTGATCAACTACATTTCCCACGCAACACAGCAGCGACTGCAAAACTTGCTGGAAAAGGTGTCACTAGTGGCACAGCAGAAGAACATAACCTTCAAGGTGATGATTATTTAGAGTGCTTTGAGAGTTGGTGAAAACCACTGTTATTTACTCTGTTTTAATAACTCATGTTGCAACTTTCTGTCCTTCCTTGCATTGTCTTACTTCATTTATCCTGCAGGAGGATGAGCGGTACGAGCAGGTCGGCGACGTGCGAGCCCAGCTTAAATTCTTCGAGCAGCTGGATCAGATGGAGAAGCAAAGAAAAGAAGAGCAGGAGAGAGAGATTCTGTTGAAGGCTGCCAAGGTAGGAATATATAAACAAGCACTCACGGCATCATTGACTGGAAGAATCATATTCACCTTCTTAATTGCACAGACAAGGCGAGTAAGTGATCTTGTGTCAACGTCATTAGTGTACATTTCCTCCGTTAACTGTCCTGAGAGAACAGATCTGCCAACGGAGTGAGTGAATGAATAAAACAGTTGAATAAATTGAACATAGGCATCTTGAAATATTAAAATGTCCTCTACCTTACTGCAGTCTCGGTCACGGCAAGAGGACCCAGAGCAGCTCAGACTCAAACAGAAGGCCAAAGAGGTAAGTGCATGCTAAAATAAGTGACTATGATTGCGTGCATTGTGAGGCATTGTGAGGAGTTAGTCTGTGAGACTGATCTATGTGTTACTGCTTGTATTCCAGATGCAGCAGCAGGAGCTCGCTCAGATCAGACAGAGAGAAGCCAACCTAACTGCGCTTGCGGCGATTGGCCCAAGGAAAAAACGGAGAATGGACTCTCCTGTTAGGGGCGCCAGTGCAGAGGTGAGGAAAACGAAGCCATTTGCCTTAGAAGGGTTGTGCTTATTTTGAATTATTTCAAATTTGCAAAGAACAGGACAATAAAAGACTAAATGTCTGTCTCGTGTTTGCTCCGTTTGACACTGCAGGGCTCAGGGTCAGGCCCCTCCCAGCCTGGAGGCTCCAGTGGAGCAGGCTCCAGACAGTTTATGCGACAGCGCATCACCAGAGTCAACCTCAGGGACCTGCTCTTCTGCCTGGAGAACGAAAGAGGGACCAGTCACTCACAACTGCTCTATAAAGGCTTCCTCAAATAGCACACGCATTAAAATGACTAGTTTCGCTCAGTGGCATTCAGGAAGCAGAGCTGACCGTCAGCTCAGACTCTTTCTGCCGGTACTTACTTTGATCACCCACTGCTGAATGACGAGACGTCTGACTGTGGGAAGAGAATTACGTGGAACACTGAAAGGACGTCAGCTTTTAAAAGCACAGGCCTCAGCAGCAAATATTGGAACTCGGCCCTGTTTTCAGTGTGCCTCTCAGCCTGGTTTGCTCTTTGGAGACCAGTTGCACCCAACCACACTTCACTCATGCACTGCCTCATGCTGCACACAAGAAAAAAAAAATGTCTGTAACTGAACACTTCAGTTCTGAAAACCATGTCAGGGTCATTTCATTGACATCCGTGTTGTAGCAGCGAATCTCTGTGAAGTGGTTTCATTTTAGATTAATGTGCAACATTCAGGTGCAACAGCCTGATTTTATAAAACTGCAGTATTGTTCATTTTCTTGACCATGTTAACATATACACTCTGTTTATTTAAGTTCTTAACAGAGGTCTAAGCGTATCACACATTTATACTATATTTCAGCAAAGTTTTAATGCCTGTGGATTGTTTTACAGAGACTAATCCTGACTAGTCTTGTCATCTGCTGAGTTGCCTTCTTGCCAAATTAAGCCATATGGATTAGAATGTGTTGATCAGCTTCAGTAACTTCATCTATCCAACAGTTCTCTCCAGATTTGTAGGATGCGTGCTTTATTCTTTTGTGTGCTTTCTTTGTTTGTCTTCACCTGATTGGAAAAAAAAAAGATTATTTATGTCATCTTGTTGGTATATAGCGTTTTTACATTGAGAGTTCCTGACACAGTGGTTGAAAGTGAAATGCCACTTTTTATTCAGATTCTAGCAAATTTAATATACAGACCACGTGTACTTTACATTCGTATCAATCATTTCTGAAGCACACCATACTTAGATTTTTTTTCCCACCTCCCCAGCAGTCAGCAGTTTTCACTTACTTCTTCAGTGACAATATAAAAATTCAACTTAAAGAACTGAACCTTCTATCACAGTAATCATCCTTTCCAAAGTTGTTTGCTGCTTTATTGTTGCACACATCGATTTTATAAGTATCAAGATTATGAAACATCATGAAAAGCTGTTTTCCTTTCCTTTCCTAAAGAGCTACAGATGTTTTAAATAAGAGTGTGCAATGTGGCTGAATTATCTTTGGGTAGTACTTTAATGTGATGGATTGTCTTCTCGAGCACATTTTAGTCTTTGCTTTTTATACCATTTACCATTTACACTTTTGTACCAAAAAAAATGGACAGAGGTAGCTGACTTTGCAAAATCTAAATTAGTATAGTATATTTTGGAAAACAAAGTGGTTGTTAATAATGTAAAGTATTCAAGGTCTGTAGCCCATGTGCTACAATGTGTGTTTTTTTTAAGTTTGGAGAACTGAATCCCAACAATGTTTCTGATTGCACTCATTTAAGTGAATCAAACATTTTTCAATAAGTTGTATGTCCATGTTTTTATATTTATGAATGATGGGGGTTATGTTGAGTGAACATGGGCATGAAATGCAGAGCGAGGACGGCACTTTGACAGATCAGTTTTCTAAAACTAGTCGATCGGATGAACATACCCACTTTATAACTTTTTATATTTTTAGTGCACATACTAATTTTGATCTTTATACCTTTTGTCATTTTATGAAAGAATGTTTATTGGCAAATTTTATTACTGTACATACTTTGGTTTGCTATTTGTAGATTTATCAGTTGACGACTTCTAATTGGGGAAGGTTGTCTTATTTTTCATATATATGTAGATATATGAGAAATAAGACAAATATATGATGCTTATGCCAATATCTTGTAAATTTTGCACAGCCACTTGTTTATATGTAAATATCTGAATTTAAAAAAAAGTTTTTAATTGCTATTTTACAATGGATTGAGAGAGAATGATCTCTATTAAAACAAAACAAACAAACAAAACCCAACAAATATCTCGATTGTCTCAATTATTGTGGCAGGTCTGCTTTTTCAGGTCTTCATGCAGTGGGTCACATTGGAGCCTCAGAAAGCACAGAAGTGATCTCACTCACGCATTGTTTGGTATTTTCTGTGACCTGTCAGCAATATTTGTGAACACAAACTGTTCAAGAAGTAGTAGCAGTAGAATTAAGTCACAAAGTGAAAGAGGAGTGTTTACAAGGGCCAAAATAGACAGAGCAATAGAATTTATTATAATTGATCTAGATGATGATGTAGACTACTGTTGAACTGACTGATGTTGAACAGCCAGTCATAGGGTGGTATGGCTTACTCACAGCTGTGATGTTGATACATAGCAATTAACTCAGCCACACACAAATGGACAGTTATTATTTAGCAAAACACTTTCAACATATGCCAAAAGCTCTGAGAGCAGAAGCAAGTAGCAAAAATATGCTCGAGATGATGTTGGCTGTTGTGGTTGGTTCATACTTTTTTGAGTGCTGTGGTTTGATTTAAAATTTTGGTAACTGGTCCAATCTGCCGCTTTTCTCACCATCTTACAGCTGGATGGGAAACTTTTATCCACAGGATCTATTAACTGATCTGTCCTTGCATCAATGTCACTGCCAATTAATAAGTCATTATGCCATATAGCAATTTAGCAATTTTCCATTTGAAAATATTCCTATTTTTGAGTTTGGGCCCTTTATTAGTTTTTCAGGTATGAGTTTTACTTCCTTTCTGAAACACAGACATTTGTGATTCCTTGGTAAATAGGCTGAAAATCCAAAGTTCATGTTTTGAATTTAAAAAACAAAATCACTGCAAATTGTTAGAAGAGGAGGAATTAGAAAGCACACACACTCTAGTAAATGATGAGACATTTCAAATATATGCCTGAACTAGACTTGGGGGTGATCGGAGGCCTCCCCTGGTGTCCCCATGTTTGAAAAAAAAAAGAAAGCCTCACAAATGCCCTCTTGGATGCCCCTGTGATAAATAAAGCATGATCAATTGTCCTCAAGTAATAAAGGCCCTTAAAAATGGAGAAAATGGGACGCAGTGCCATGTTGGCTGTTGTTGGCCTCTATGTGCCTCCAAATAGTTAATTAGTTAATAGTTCCATATGTGTTTTCATTACAGAGGTGTACTGGTTATACATATAAATCTGAGTCACATAAAAAAATATTTCAATCTTAGCCAGGGTTTGGAACTGTTTGACCATAAAGGCATCATGACTTTCTGCACACTGGTGCCCCTCTGCATGCAGCTGGTGCCCTTTATACTTTTTTCAGTCCTCCCCCTCAGACAGTCTGAGTCTGCCACTGTGTGCCTGAATTGAATTAAATCTTGATTTGAAAAAGAACCATCACATTAAACTTGATCATTCAAAGCATTTCATTCTTCACTATCTTGAGTGCTCTGATTAAAATGATATTTTCTATTCCTGAAATGATTGTCTCTTCTGTGCGTGCTCTTCAGAAACGATTATATCACAAACCAAAATGTCCTCCCAGAAAAAGAGAAATGTTGTGTTATAAAAGCCTATCAAGATTTCAGTGGCTGGACAAATTGCCAAAATGCAACCCTTCGTACTCACTTACTCCCATAAAAACATCATTTTTAATATTCTCTACTTATTATGCTCATGCTGATTCTTATTCCGTATCGCTGCAGAGGGAGAATGATGAGGACAAGTCCTCAAAATCAAATAATTAGGAGCCCATTACTGCCGGATAAGACAGTACATGAAGAATTAATTTCCCTCTAACCTTGAAACATGATCAAAGGATGTTTTGTCCATAATAAATAAGATTTTAATCATTGCCTCCGACTACCTCCCATGTATCGCCTTACATGACAAGTATAGCAGGATGGTAATGGAACTCTGATTAGGTTCAAAGTTTGTGACATTAAAGAACAAATTGACGAATCAGTATAATTTAACTGGAGTTTAGTGGTTTGTTCAGACATAATTGCAATCCACTATGTTCTTAAGTCCCACTAAATAGTAGTATTGATTGTGTGTTGTTCAGTCAAACAATTCCTGAACTCATTCATTTGCCACAACAGAAAACTGAAGGGGAAAGTGATATCATGCAAACCTGGAGATGATACAATTTTTATTTTTCTTTTTTTTGTATCAATATTATTATTAGATGCTGCTGCAGTATTTGAGATCTCTACATCATTTCATTGTGATGATGAAACCTTTAGAACTGCAGGGTGAAAAAAAAAGAAGTTTGAAATCCACATTGACCTTGGTTTGAAGAGACTGTGAGTGAAACTTAAAAATGAAAGAAAGAAAAATATCTGATTTCAAGGGGAAGCGTGCCTGTAAGGTTAAGCTTACTCCAGTACGCATGAATATATGAGATTTAAAAGCAAGGCTCCTCATAACTCAAAAACACTGTCATGTAGCTGAGGTGTAAAATCTCCAACTGCTTCACTAAGAAAAAGAAACAAAGATTGTGGACTTAGAGCAACAGTTGTTCTTAACTACTAATATATTTTACAGTATGGTCTCATCGTTTCCTATACAGATATATCATCACTATAAATTTATTCCATGCCTCCTGACTTTATACCTTGATGACAAAGCAGGCCTAAATCATTGTGTCCTTTCGCTGATCATGTTCTCAAAAAAAGGCTTCCTGGGAAATAGAAATAATATTTATGAGTTCTGGGATTGAGTGGATGAAGCTGTTCATGGTACAATAGTTACAAACTTCCATTGTCATTATTCACTTGCTGGTGTGACATTTTATGGATATGGGATATTTTAAAGTGATCTACTGCACAGTATGAAGGCCTTGGCAATAGATGCAAAGGTTCAGTACAGCATGCACTGGCTCAAGTTCAATGTGGGCACTCTTTTCCTTCTATATCTCAACTATCCTCATTGGGGTTTTTTTTTTTGTCAGTGGCCTTTCAAGCAGATGTCAAAATCTCATTGTGTTGGGACTGTTCATGGTCTTAAAGAATTATCTGTGATCCATCATTAAACTTGGCAGGTCTCTGGTCAGTGGAGAAAGCAGATCTAAGGTGTTTAACCTGAGGTGCACAGCAGAGTGGCTCCACAGGGGGGCACTGTTGCACTACCTTTGAACAGAACACGCTCGCGTCTGACAGTCGCAGAGCCTGAGAACGTGTGTGTCATCTGTCGTCATAGCTTGTGTGACCTGGGTGCAACGTTTCGCATCTTTTATCACCATATGCTAAAACTTAAAATGACTGAATCCCAATTAAAACAGGAACTTCTTTAAAAAAATGCACATTAATGTGTTACTTTTGTTTCTGCGGAGACCAGCTGCTGTTTGATATTATGCAAACACTGACTTCCTTACTTGCTTACTCGCTGCTGCGTGCAAGATTTTATGTGCACAAAAACACACACACACACACACACACACACACTGATGAATGACTTACATTAATTTCCTGGAGATTTACCCTAACCATAACCACTACTTGCATAATCCTAACCCTTACCCACAACTGAACTTAAACCTAACCTTATCCAAACCTTAAACCAAGTCCTTATCCTAAAATTTAAGGATTTATGTTATGGGGACTTGCGTTTTGTCCCCTTAAGGAATGCGAGCCCCCACAATCCACAATGTATCCGCATAAACAGACGCATGTCCCCGCAACATAAGTAATACACGTCCACACACACACACACACACACACACACACACACACACACACACACACACAGAGACATGTTTCCATCACTTCAGAGGACATTACATTGACTTCTATTTATTTCCTGGAGGCTTACCCTGACCCTAACTATGACCTTGACCTAACCTTAGTCTTCACCTTAACATTTAAGGACTTACATCATGGGGACTTGGAGGAAGGCGAGTCCCCACAATGCGTAAACCACGTAAACAGATTTATGTCCCCACAACACAAGTAATACAAGTCCACACACACACGCACACACACACAGATGGACAACTCCGTTAAGGATCACACCAAAGCACTTTCTCGTATTCCTTCAGAGTTGGTGGATTTGAGGCTTAGAAAGTTGTTTGTTCTGTTCCCTCTGCAGACAAGGTATCTCGTGCCTGTAGTTGCCCCAACCGTTGTCTTCGTTGTCTTCATATCCCGGCATAGGCAGACTTCTAAGTCTCCTCCAATATGAGTTGTCAGGCTGTATTTGCTTATGTTACTCTGGGACACCAAACTCAATTCCACTGTCTTGTTTGATTTTGCATAATGAGAGGCTGCTGGCTGCTCACAGGATAATGTCTCTGAGTGACAGCTAAGAAGATGAGTGAATATATTTCACACGTTTTGATATATTCCAGAGGTGCAATATACAGTCTTAAAAAAGTGATGAACGAGCCTCAATATCACTTGCATAGCCTTGCATGTGGTTTAAATGAAGCACGTAAACGCCTGTCTCTGGTGATTAGAAATGAGTTTCAGAACTTTTATTGGGAAGTATGCACTTTGAAACATAGATTATTGTTTGTGGCCGGGAATAAAGTAGAGCATCACTCTTCTGCTACGAAGCGATAATGAGCCAACAAGACGAATTAGACCGTTTATCACATGAAAACGTTCGCTAATAGTTCAGTGCTGACAGCCCAAGTTCAGAAAAATTCTCTGTGTCTGACTTACAGAAATAAGTGATGATGCAAAGTGCAGCACAGCTGAACATGAAATTCTTGAGCAACTGATCATTATTAATGCCATGGAACTCAACATGGTTTCAATAATTCTGAATTCAATATTTATAATTAAAGTAAAGTAAGTAAAGTAGTTAATGCTAAAAATATTAAAAAGTCAAAACTCTAATCAAATTTACTTCTTGATCAGGAATATATGTGTGATTACATGACATCTTTCATAGTTAAACACTGATTTGTGTGTAGGAATACACCACATTTTCCCATCACACCCTGTCAACTTGAACTGACAAAACACGAAAAGACCGATAACCTACAGTCGAGCTCACAAGTCTGCGAGGCTGTACTTTGGCGCAGTGATGCTTTGAGCTAAATGCTAATGTGCTCACGGTGACAATGTATGCTATAGCAGGTGAAATATGTATCATGTTCACCATTTTGGTCCAATGTGTTAGCATGCTAACATCTGATAATTACAACTAAACACAAAGTGATTAATTTGCATCTATTTGGTCATGAACCAAAGTGTTGCACAAACTTTGGCCTGATGATGGTGCTACACAAGAAGTCAGGGGATCATTTGAGTGATTACAATTCATCCTGAGGGATACATGGATGTATGTACCAGGTGTAATAGCGATCCATTTAATTGTTGTTGAGACATTTAACTTAAAAACGCTACTGTGAACCTGCTGATGGCTCTAGAGGAAAAGGCAGAGGATCACCATTGCCTTTTGGAAACATCCTCTGGGGACCATGAACATCAGTACAAAAATTGCATGGCAAACAATAATTGATGAATTATTTTAGTCTGAATATCAGGCCAACATTGGCATGCATAGAGCAAAAAAAAAATGTTTCATGGAGCAACAATGCTTATTTAACAATTCTGGAAAATAAACATAAGCCACACAGACTAGTTACTGGTGTGTTAGCAAAGCTTATGCCATCAAACCACATCATCATCATTAACAGAGTTTATAGGCGACAGTGTTTTCTTCACTTCCATCTCCGCGCTCTGCTCAACAGTCTATTTACAGAACATAACAAAAATAATACACCAAGTCCTCAAATATGGTTCGCCACTGTTAAATTGTTGTTTTACTGTGATAATCAGAACAGATGGATAAATATCCCCAACAGCAACAGCCCACATAAAAAAAAAAACCACGCTTACCTGTTCAGCAGAAACTCAGCACGACTTAAATATTCTTGCAGGTCCAGTGCTAGTGTTTGTTTTTGTCTCTGACATTTCTCTGTCTGAGGATTTCAGGAGGCTTACTGGAGGTTTTGGCCTTACAACTGTCAGACAGCGCTGTTATTTTGAACTCTGCTCCCATCACTTGGGGAGATGCTGCTGGTTGAGACTTGATGGTTGGGAGGTGTGGATGGAGCTCCAGCTACAGTAGAGGAATGCTCTTATGGCCTGTAAATAAAACATGAGCTTTAAAACAAAAGCCAACACCAACAATATTGGAAATGCATAGGTATGGAAAGCCTCATACTAAATCTTTCGACTATACTATAAAGTTCACTCTTTGATTCGATTGCAGCAGCATCAAGTGTGCACCTCCGACCGCAAAATGACCTATCACCTGCACCTTTGCCATTTTGAAACTCAGGACTGTGAGCTGGAAGGACTTTTGGAGATTTGAAGCACTGCTGATGCTGTAACAAAATCAGAAAACATTTAAATTTCATGAGAAGTGAACTGAACACTTTGGTGTATTTTTGATGAAATGCAATGATTTTAATGCCAAACGATGGTCGATTTTTTTTTTCAAATTCTTCATGTTTTTTTTGTTCTGTTCTTCATGTTTCAGGGGAAACAATGTTTCTCTCACTTTGATTCTGACATCATGAAAGTTGTTCATGTCAAAATAATTAATGAATAAATGGACTCTAGACAGGATGTTCTCTCCATCCTCACAATAATTCTTGTCTATTCTTAACTTTGCAATGATTTTTGTCCATAAACAGAATATTAAATTGTTCAGAATATAGAGTAAAGACAGACCAGTAGCTGCTTTGTATACAGCAGTAAAACGATACTGCATATGCATACTGAAAAAAAGCTGTCTGACAAAGAGAGTCTAAATATATCTAAAATTGAATTTGGACGGTAAAGTGTTGAAAATGAACAGATCGATGTCAAGATTATATTTTATCTCACTGAATCAGAAATGCCAGTTGGATTTCCATGTTAATAAATCAATAGAGAAAAAAGTCTGTCTTGACATTCTGTAGCTGTCAGATCTGAAAGGTTTGGCTTGGGATTATAATGAGAAACATTCAAGCTTTTAAATACTTGCACAGTTTGCTAGTTTTCACCCAGCAGTACACTGTGTTTGTGTGTGTGTGTGAAAAAGAGAGAACAATGTGCTTGTAGGAGGCAAATTTATTTTTAAATTTTTCTGCAATCTCAGAACGATCTTGGAAAACAGAAAGGCAAAGAGGTGAAATGAATAATAGCCGCTCTAAAAAGTGTTGTATGTACTTCAGCTTGAACTTCTTTGGGAAGTTTGTCTTGCATCCAGGTAAAACATTGAACACAGAGAGACATAGGGACACAGACTCACGTACAAAACACATAATAAAATACATGGATACATCAAATGACAACCGGAAACCTAAAGTATAATTATCCTGAGAAATAAAAGCATCATTCAACCTGTTAGAAATGTTCTTTCTAAATCTCCACCCAATAATAGCAGAACAAAAGAACAGTGTTAACAGCCGATATGATTTTCTTCAGAAATAACTGCTTTTGTTTTTTTTTAGGTCATGCTGCCTCCTGGTTGGAAACAACTGGTTATTTCCACAGGTGATTGACTGGTCGGAGTGGTTTTGCTGGCTTATAAGTGCTGGGCTGACAATTGCACCGTGATGTGGCAGCCACGCAAGAGGCAGGCTCCCAAATCAAATTTTTGTCTAAAAGGTCATGATGTAGAGGAAACTTCATGGCATTAAATCAATGCAGGGCTAGAAAACCTCTCATCGCTAGCAATAACACTGCAATCCTGAGTGATCACCGCCATCCCATAATGCATTTTTCTTGTGTATTGAATGACAGCATGCCACTCGGCGAGGCGGCCATGGTTAACCAGCGGTTTCTCAAACGTCATACTGTGTGATGCCGCTTTCTCAGGCCTGATCAGATCATTTATAAGGAATATACTACACGAGACAGCATTTTGAAAAACAGTCCAATGATGACTCAAAATAATTATGTTGGCAGTAATTAGCACTGACTTTGTCCTTTGTGATATGACTGTACCACAAGAAGCATCGTCCCAGAGCCAAGTTTCCCTGCTGGTGTTTTCTGTATTTTCACCATGCCTTATACACTGGATATGGATTTCCATTACTCAGCTCATTCTGGAAGTGAAGGGACAGGAGAAGGGAGGTCCCTCAGGGCGGGAGAAACAACCTCCGCCTGCATCCTCTGCGCATAATTGAACAAATTAGCTATGAACAGCTGTTACCTGTTAAAATGACCCGCTTTCATTTTATCGCCGCGGACAAGAGGTCTGATAGCATCTGCATGCTACAGCTGTCAGCCATTCTGATTAGCTTGCCGATTCCCGCTTTCAATATATCATGACAAACATAATTACCTCAACATCTCTTTTTATGGATTCTACAAATCGCCAGGCGCACAGAGCATGCCAAGTGTCCATCAATTACAGCCCCGGTCTGCTGGTAGCCCGTCGACTTGGCTGCTTGGACTTCGTCAAACCACTTTCCTTTAAGAGAAAAGAAGGTCTCTAATGTTACTGTAAGTGAAAGTCTAATGCTGTTTCTTTTTAAAATTAAGATTGTAGAGTGTGATCATTGCAGAAGAACAGGGACCTTACGGCCTGACCTCACAGCCTCTCATCAGCGGTTCAACTGCCTGAAGCAGAGAGAGAACACTCGCTCTGACATTGTACTTTTGTTAATCAATTGATGGAATCAGAAGTGAACAGGTTAACTGCCTTAAAGTGGCTTTACAGAACTGACCCGGTGAGTGATTTTGAACATAAGTGCACCGTGATGGTAGACGTTTCTATCCATTATCTGAAACCTGAGAGAACAAAAAAAAAAAAAAAAGAAGACAAAGAAAAGAAAGAAAGAGCAAGTCTCAGGCTAAGGTCATAGTTCACCAGAATTTTTGAATAAAGAGTTGATTTTTAAAGTATTGTAGTTTGTCATCTTGGAGACAAGAAACTATAAACTTCAAGTTCATTGTTTTGGTTTTATAGCTTTACTGTTTTAGTTTGCTCTCGCTGTTTCAGCAGCTGTTTTCAGTGAAAAAGCTTTAATAAACTTAGACTAGCTGGTGAACATAGTGGAGGATTTAGCTCCTAACTAGTCTGATATTTTTCTCAGGAGTTGGTGGAAAACAAAGTACAGCTACAAAAGGTGAGTGAATGTTGGACTTACACTTGTTATGTGGCCAGAAAATAATCAAATACATAAAAAATACATTAAAAATGGTATTTTCCAATCAGGTCCCAAAGTTATTGACTATCCTTTCTGTACGCTTTTTCTAAAATTTAATTTGGTCTCTGGAAACTTTCCACAAAAGCTAATGATGATGAATGATAAATGGACTGCATTTATGTCACACTTTTATCCAAAGCACTTTACAATTTGCTCCTCATTCACTCATTCACACAAAGCTGCCGGCTACCAAGTGAGAAAATACATTTTCATGAAAGAAGCATGAAAGAATTACCCGAGAAAAAGTAATGGATTTAAAGAGCAGGTGTTTTTTTTAATTTTTTTTTGCAAGTGGAGAATATAGCTCTCTTTTTTTTAAACAAATGAGTAATGTTCATTGTCCAGTGGTGATATTCTGAATTCAGAGTAAATTGTCCATCATCCATCTATTCTGCATTGAATCTGTGTCGTTGCTGTAACTTGCCTGAAGAAGCTGTAACTCTTACACTGAACTCACACCTGAACCTGCAGGTGTCTTTTTTTATGGTTGCAAAGAGATAAACACATGAAATTTCACTTTTTCCCTGGAGCAGAAAAACAACACAGCAGTCATTGATGTGCACTTTGAAATAAGCATTAACTTTATTACTAGCTGCATATGTATGTTTTCTATTTCGACCTATCACTTGAAGTAATGCTTGTATCATTGCTGTTTCCTCGGAGCTGGGGACGTTTTTTGCAATAAATGAGGACACATGTTTTGAAGGAAATGCACCAGAGCCAGCTTCACCCTTTGAAATATGGCACATTACTCCGCGAGCCAAATTATGTTTCACCTCAGCTCTTCCTCCTCCTCCTCCTCCTCCTCCTTGATTATGTGGTCAGACAGTGCACCAATCAGCAGCTGACCTTTTACTGCAGGAGCAGTCATAAACACAGCAGGGGGAACGTGGGTTTGATCTGTGCATCTTCAGCTGTCAGAGAGAAAAGGGTGAAACAGGAAGGATCGGTTATCTACAGATTGTCTCATTTGTGCAGAATGGAGATTTGGAAAAGATATCTTTGTTGGATGAAACACTGTTAAAACTCCAAACTTGGAAACTTCCAGTCCTAGGGGCTGTGGTGATTACACAAACCATCATGAAATTTAGTTAAGAGCTCAGTAGTAACATAAAACAAGTGAAAGGAAGATAGAGACTCAATTAGCTAAGTCCCCCATAAGGGAGACTGTAAACTCTTGAGGCCCTATCTTGTGTGAAAATGAAGAAAATGGAGGATTTGGAAGCGAGTGAGAGAGTACAAAGGGGATTTGAATGTAAGACATTTCACACCCAGCAAAACAATGAGAACATTTTTTTTTTTCTGTCTGGGATTTTCTCAGCCTGCCTGTTGTACATTTCCAATTCCCAATTCTGTATCTTCAGATTAATATTTTAGATTTTAGTCACGAAAAGCAAAACGTTTATTGTCGCACTAAGATCTCATAAATCAAACATGTCATTCAGTTATTTTTTTTCTAAATGGGAAATAAATTGTCTGGATGTGGATTGTTTATTTCTTCTGCGGATGTGTGTGAAAAAAAAAAAAAAAAATCTGAAGATGTCACCAAAAGATGCAAACATGCTCCCATTCATGCTTGTTAATAAAGCTAAATGTGTTGATGCGACATTTTTTTAGTTCTGCACCTGTTCTCTGAAGCGAGGTGCACACGCGGCGGAGAAGGCGTCAAAGCAGCAGCTAATACAGGAGCTCCATCAAGGCCGTATCTTCCAGCTCTGTGCAGGTAAGTACTGACAGATGCTCGGATCATGTTGACAGCGTGTGGATGTGAGTGATAGATAGCTACTCTGTGAATAGCTGTGGAGCATAATATGATTTGGATGTAAGAATGGAATCTAAATCTGATTTCAGGCGGTACTATGGGCCCAGAGCTTCACTCCTTTATCTCTGTCCCTCCTCAGCCATAATGTGGTCAGCTGCAGCTGTTCTCTCTGGGGTGTGGTCTCACTGACCCGGGGAGGAAACATTATCGCTTCCAATCTCAGCTTTCAGACGCCTTTATGCCTCTGCGAAATGACTCTCATCATATCGTAACACTCATGCTACCTGCCGCCGCCATCTAAAACCGTGGTTCTTAAGAAATGTCTTTAGGAATCGAATATCGTTTGTCGACGCGGCGACCGACGGAAAGGCCAGCGTAAAGTTTCAGGATTATTTCCCCGCTTGATTTTGCGGTTCTCTTGACTGTTTGAACCCTCTCGTATTTCTCTTGAGAGTCCACTCCTCCCCTGCAGTGCAGTTACTCTCTCCGAAAGGATTAGATGAGGAGTTCACTGAGGGGGCATCAGGCAATCTGCATACAATAGCCCACCACGGCTGCGGATAAATCAACATTGATGTAAGACAATAAAGCCAATGCAGTATGGCTATTTGTTTATTTTTATTACACATTGGATCACTCCGAGTAAATGCATTACTTAGAGAGGGCTCAGAACACAGACCGCCCCTGCCATCTCCATTTCACTCTCTGTGTGCTATGTCTGGGTCCAGAGGCGGTCCCACAGTCCACTAAAACAGCCATTAGATAGATATCCAATCAGACTTGGGCCATTCCCTCCTTCCTGCATCCTCTTCTGTCCCCCCCACATCCTCCGGCCATCATAGAAGAAATGAAAGTCACTGATGAGAATATGAGGAAATGGATAGATGGATGACTGGTCTGACTGTGTCTACCGAACTACCTCGGGCAAGATATATATATATCCATACCTGCTAATGTTACATCACAAATATCACTACAGTGCACACCTGTGATGCTCCTTAGCTTATTCACATTTTTTTAAAAGGCGTTTTAATGCAGAAAACTTTGCAGCAATTTCTTTTTCTAATCGACGATAAAAAGAGAATTTATTATCTAAGCAAATGGCAAACATCTGGAACATCAGTCTGATGCATTTTGTCAGTTCTGACATCAAGGCTTCCCACAGACAGAATCTGCTCTTCTGTCTGACTACAAGTTAATATTTGGATTATGAATTTTCTTGTTTACTTTATATTTCTTACTCAAGGCTTTGGTTAGCAAATTAAGTGGCTGAGAAAACACTCTGACAGAACAGGCAAATTCTGAATCAATAAACAACAAAATATTCACTTCTAGTCTGTCACAAGAAGGGATTCTGTCTGATCCATATTGTCAATTTCGATATTGGTTCCCACAGACAGAATCCCGTCTTCTGACAGAATAGAAGTTAATATTTGGATCATGAATCCTGTTTATTGATTCAGAGTTTGTCTGTTCTGTCATGTGTTATCTCAGCCACTTAATTAGTTAGCCAAAGCCTTGAGTCAGAAATATGAAGTAAACAGTGATTGTTAGTCCGTTATTTCTTTTGTGTAACCGCATCTATAGCATCAGTCATCCCATGTGGTTCGGCTGATGAATTCATCATCGTGAGAAAGCATGAATTTGGAATTAGAAAAACACAGACAGATGTTTTCTCGCTGAGGCAACACGCATGAACACTCACACTCACACTGAGAAAATGTTTTCTTTCATGTGTTTGTCTCTGTGGACATATTTGTGCATAATAATTCAATATACAGTGCTTAAAACATGGTAATCGATTGTTGGAACCCTGATACCAAAAACAGTGTAAAACATAAATAAAAGAGAATGTGGTAATTTGCTAATCCTTTTTGACACATACTCAATTGAAAACAGTACAAACAATATATTTAATGTAATTAATCCTGCTTCATTGATTTTTGTAAATATATGCTTATTCTGACAATGTCAACAACATTTTAAACAAGTTGGGACAGGAGCAACAAAAGACTGTGAAAGTTGTGGACTGATCCAAAAACACCTGTTTGGATCATTCCACAGGTAAACAGGTTCATTGGTAACAGGTGATAGTATCATGATTGGGTATGAAAGGTTCATCCTGGAAAGGCTCAGTCGTTCACAAGACAACATACAAGACAACCGGGAGACAGGAGACACGGGAGCATGAGAGGAAGGATGGCGGTGAAGCACATGCGCCAGGGAAATGGGAAAAGACAAGAGGTTCTTCTTTTCAAGGCAAACATTAGACAAGATCACAGGAGAAACACAGGAGCTAGATTCTACCGTATGGGACGGAATAATCTGGCACAGGAGTGGAGTCAGGGCTTATGTAGGAGGTGGTTAATGACAATTGGGGACAGGTGTGCCTCACCTGCCAGAGGGGGAAGTGAGAGTCGCACCAGCCACGCCTCCAGCCAAAACACTGAAAAGGAAAGTAGGAAAAAACACAGACAACAGAAAACCAAACACAAAAAACCCCCCCAGACCATAACACACAGTTCACTTGTTTCATTTGGTTACAAGTCAGTAAGGTTTAGAAGCTCTACTTTAATATATGGAGTTCATATAAATATCATCCATTTGTTTTATGAGGATGAGTATGTTGACAGAGAGATTAAGGCATTAATTAGCTTAGTTAATGACGTCGTTAATGTTGTGTAAATGCATCATTGTGATTATGGTGGAACGTTGCCTAGTTCAAACTCAGCTTTTTTCTTCAACTGTCTGCTTTGATTTATGGATGCAGAGTTTAGAATCATTTGAAATGATAGTTATCGGGGTCATGCACAGAAATGAAAGCTCTTCTTTAGACAGAGAAGAGAGAAAAAGTAAAGCCAGCGTAGGTAGAACAGATGAGTCAGAGCAGTTTGAGGAGATGTTTTTTTTTAAACTTTTGCAGAATACACGGTCTCTTGGACTCATCAGTGCAAACTGGAAACACTTTGTTGCATTTGTCAAGTGAAAAACATTTCAGAGTAATACACATTCACTTCTCAGGAGTGAATTAGTTTTTCCAATATTTGCCGTGCCTATTTGCTAAACAAGGACACATGAATGAATTCAGATTACTGTCGGCTACATAGCGTTTCAAAAATGCAGCCTTTTTGCTAAAATGGAAAGATTAATTGGTGCTTTTATGGAGTCTAGAGTTTGGTTAATGTTGACCCGTTCACTCAGCAGACGTATAATAAGCTTTTACAAAATGCAGTTACCGGTGATGTGAATGACATTAACGTCAGGGGATGCTCTGGTCAAGTGCACGAAAAGAGAAAATACAGCACTTAATCTCCCCCACATTCACATTATATGACAATATCACCTCTCCTGGCAACACTCACATTACCATTTTATGTGTGTTTATGTGTGTGTTTTTGTCTGGGTCTGCCTTATCCGAGCTGGAGCGCCGTAGCCAAAATAAAATCCAACCAGACGGAGATTTCATTTGTGATGATGCTTTGTGTGTTTAATGATTGAGATCCAGGCTTCTGTGTGGTCTCACATCAAGAGAAAATCTGTTCGTCAGTCGGTATTTTTTTTTTTTTTTGTCAATTAAAGGTGCAGCCAGTGATTTTAATCAAGCTCACTTTTTGATATAAATAGAATAGTTTAAAAATGAACAGTCTTTCTCCTGAATCACTCGCTCCACCTTTAAAGAACTGGTTTGACATTTTGACTTTCTGTCCAAGAGTTAAATGGGATGTTTGATACCATTATTAAATTGCTGTTTTAATGTGAGGCTACAACCAGGGGACGATCGTCATGGTTTTGGTTTGTTTGTTGACTTATTTCCTATTTTATTTCTAAGAGTATTTCCGCAGGTGTCTCTGTTGTCTTTAGTTCCTGTCTTTGTGTTATTTCCCGCCTTTGAGATTGCTCATTAGTTTCACCTGTGATCCTCCTCTCATTGTGTATTTGGTCTCTGTGTTCCCCTCTTTCTCTCTTTGTACCTAATATCAAATGTTCCAGCCCTTCCTGGTGTTTATTCCCCATGTTTTTCCATTGTTTTGGATTTTGCCTTGTGTTTCCATAGACCTTGCTTGTTTTTTGGACTGTTGATTTTTGCCTGTTGTGACTGCTTTTCCTGTTTTTGATGCTTGCCTGCTTCACTTACCAATAAGTCTTCGGATTTTGTTTAATAAATATTTCGCATTTTGGGTCCCGGTCACCTGCTCCCAAGCTTCCACATACTGCAACAACGGTTAGCTTAGCATTAACACTGGAAACAAGGTGATACGGCACAAGTTGTTTTTAAACTTTAAAATTTCTTGCATGGATTAAAAAATTGCAATGTGCAAAATTAGTCTTGTTACTTTTCGAGTACTCTTTATGCTAAGCTAACCAGCTGCTGGCTCTAGCTTCATTTAATGTGCAGACATTAAAACAATATCAATCTTCTCATCTAACTCTCAGAAAGACAGTGACTACTCCTTTAATATGAGACCAGACCTCCTGTCTGACATTTATTATTAAGCTCTTTTCCACAGTGTGTGTGGCACACAGAGAAGGTGGTGACCTGCAAAACTTGGCTAGAAAAGCTGCTAAAATAAGCACCGATATCAGCTGTAAACCGCCCATATGTGTAAATCCACACGGGGTCAAAATTCAGCATGAGGCAGCTCTGATAATCATTTGACTGTTACCTGAATTAATCCATCCTGACTCATCCTGCCGGCCCCGGAGTCGGGTTGGCGGGAGGGCAGGAGCGGGTCTCACTTTACCCTCCGTTTTCTTGTAGTTTGAGGGAGACGTTTGTGCGCTCATGTGTGAGCCGAGTGTAACAGCGGGGCTTATTCTGTCTGCGTGTGCATCGACGTGCTCTGACAGGTCAATCAATGAGGAGGAGATGCACTCTGCTGTTGGTTCATTGGCCCGCTGTGCTAAAATAGAACAAGTAAGGGTCATCTCATCCTGCCCCTCATGCTGGTTCACTGCCTGTGCCGATTGCTAACTAATTTCCTTTTTCTAACGCCAGGTTTCCTCTGTTTTTATCATGGCCATCGCTGTATTAAGATTTAAAACGGAGCTGAAATGTCAATACTGTTGACAAGCAGTGGGATAATTCACTTCAAGATGCAGTGCCGGCAACATATTGTTGGTGGTTACAGCCCATCAACTAAAAATAACCTAATGTTATAGTAAAAAAAATAGTTGCGTTTATCTATTTTATATTCTTGCCAATAAAACATTATGATCTCCCGGCAGGAACTGTTTTGAAAACTTCATGTTGGTACATTTAACGATGTCTGACATTTTCGTTTTCACGCCTACACCGTTGCAATTCTTACTATTTAAAAGCAAAGTTTATTTATAAAGCACCTTTCTGAGACACCAGTGACACAGTGCTTCACAGTCAGAGAGATAAAATCAATCAAATACATAAAACAAAGACAAAAACACCAGATAAAATATACAAGGGGAGCTGACATAAGACAAGCTAAAACATAAAATACCACATGCTACTTAATTGCCTGTCTGAACAGATGGGTTTCAAAGCTTAGGGGCAAGACTGGAAAATATCATCTGAACGTGTCTGAGGTGCAATTAGAAAATGATTAAGATGACCTAAGAGCTCGGCTTGTGGTTGGGGGGATGCAAAAGGTCCAAGATATACTGAGTAGCCTGGCCATGTAGGACTCCATATGTTTTCAAAATCAAATTTTCAAAATGAATTCTAAAATGAACAGGAAGTCAGTGCAGAGAGGTTAAAATAGGTCTAATATGTGACCATCTGTTGGATCGCGTTAAGAGCCTCGCAGCAGCATTTCAGATGGTTTGAAAATGGTGTAAAGGAAGATTTATTAAGGCAGGTAAAAAGAAATTAGTCCAAACATAATGAGATAAAAGCATGTATTAAAAGAAATGCAATAAACAATTTACCCAAAGTACCAAAAAGCATTTAAGCATGTATTTGATGAAAATAACTCCATCTAAATTATTTGTCTCTGTTCTTATTGTCTTATTGTAGCATGTGTTCCCATTTCAGACATAAGCTTTTTAAATGTGCCCAAATTTATTTCCGGTTTCTGTTTTTGCTGTTGCCTAGCAACACAAATCCAATGAATGGTCCAAAAAAAACCCATTAAAAACATTACATTTACTTGACCATGTTCAAACAAGTTGTTTTCTTGTGCGGCAGCAAACAAGGCTCAGAGAAAGTTAAGAAAACAAGAAAAAGCAGAAAAGGAAGCAAAAGGAACTGGACAAAAATCATTTTATGGTTGTATGTGGTCTACAGCTGCTTAGCTTCTGTAAGAGCAACATCTGTTTTGAACGTCCATGGTGACAACATTCAGAGCACAAAAATGACATAGATGGGCATTGAAGTTAAACAAAGAGAATGAAATGCACGTCTCTGTCTCTGTCACTGCATTTCATCTGCTTCCGCTGAGAAAGACTTCATTATCCCACCTTGGAAGACTGCCCTGTCAGGCACAGTTGACAAATGAACAGCCTTAATTGTGTTGATCATTTTAGCTTACATTTGTTCATGGCTGGCGCTAAAACTAATTTGAAATATGAAACTCAATCAGCCACATATTAAACCAGTGCAAACAGAAGTACATCATAATTTCAAAAGCTTTTGATTCTAATGTTTTGGAAATGTTTCCTGGAATATTATGTTTTTTTTATGCAGAAGTAGAGGCCATTAATATGTGAGGAACAAGCTGTATTCTTCAGTTAGTACACTGCCACAACCTGCATCTGCCAATAAAGGTGTTTGTATTAATGAGATGAGAGACACCATGTGTGCCTCTATTTATATAAATATGTACATATATGTTCTCATTTTCACATTTGCTGTGTTTTATTATGTTGTTTACTGTGAATGTGCAAACTTGGAAAAAATGGCAGTGGGTTTGATTCACTAGAAATTCATGTATTTTTTTAATCTTTCTCCTGAGAAGAGACGGTCTGCTCCTCAGCTGATGTGTTCTTACAGTATCATCCAGTTGACTGTGTTCAGTTTGTGTTCACTTTATGAAGGCAAGTGTTGCTCTATAAGCTGTTGTAAACTACACTCTACAAACCTGCAGTATATAAGTGTAGGGTTAGGGTGAGACTCAGAAGAGGCAGAACTGACACGCTGAACATGTTTCAGGACTTATACTGACTGTATGATGATGTGTAAATGTATGTCCTGTACGATGTTATGCCCTTATTATAATCTATCACAACTCATTAATGTCATTAATTAATGCAGTGCCACAGTAAAAGCAACTGTGTGTACTAATGTAAAAAATTTAACATAGTGCAAAGTTGCCTGAGTGACAGACATTTTTTTGGGGGCAAAATAACCACATTAGCACGTTAAAAATAGTGTGAGGAAATGCATCGCCTGCAGAAATCAGCAGGTGAGAAGGAAAAGACAGGAGGCAGTGCTCTTATAAGGAGGGGAGATTTTATTTATAACACATGATGCTGACAGGGAGTCTCCAGCTCAGCGTCTATATTACAAGGTTGATCTGCAAGGCTGCGCATTTACTGTACGGTATTTGGAAACCAAGATTGCAGTGGCACTATAAACACACGCTTGAAACAACAGATTCTTTCCCTTTTTTTTCTTTTCTTCATTTTCTTACAAAATGGTACAAACAACAATACAAAATATTTGTGCTGTTGACAATTTACAAAAAAAGTCTTTTGACTCGATAACTGTGCAATTATTTTTTCAGCTTTTTTCTCTTCCGTTTGAAACTATGTGAGTATGGTACACCAGAATCCCTTCTGGACTGCAACCTCGGTCATGCGGGCTGCGACACATTTTAAAATGTTGTATGGTTACTGTATTTGAACTCATCTGTCCATTATAAAAAGACACATGCAAAAAGCTCCAATTGTACAGTTACAGTTTGCCTAACTTGGTCTGTTTAGCTTCAAGCAAATACTACATTATGTACACTTGGACTTTAGCAGTATTGGACGAACTCGTACGTAACACTGCTGCCTGTCTTTGTAGCTCTGGCCATAGCAGAGCGAAAAAACTGGCTTCTGCTGGAGCCTCCCCTCATGTGTGTGTCCATGGTCAGGCAGTGTCCCGAGTGAGACCAAGTGTCCTTTAAGTAACACCAGTCGGAGAGGCAGAAGAGCCGTCGTTGGCACAGCCAGAAGACAGGGGTGGACTACAGCAGCGCAATAGTTCTCCCTTTGTTCTATCGTTTGCTAATTCTCCCCTCACTTTAGCAAGGGAACGTCAATAAGACAAGTGGACCAAGTATGTGACAAGTAATGATCAATCTCCCTTCATTTCCCCGCACAAATTGCATTTAAATGGGAGGTCATGTTTGTCTGACTCCACCGATGATTTGCTGCCATGTGTCATTGCGAGTCATTGATAACATTCAGTATCATAATGGCATTGTGTCATGTACGTATATATATATATGACAGAGTTATAAAGTCAGTTACCTTGTGTGAAGTGTGTGTGAAGTGTGTGTGTGTGTGTGTGTGTGGGGCCTCCTGCTGTGTTTGGCCCTGAATCCGATGTTAAGAGAGCACAAGCATTTCATGAAGCTTGTCTTTATTCTGTGAACACTGCATGGCCTTCAGTCACATTGGAGCCCTGCAGGTGAATTAGAACAATGCTGAAAAGGGCTCATATAATATAGAACACTCACATATATACAATAAGGCCTAGAGGAGTGAGTGTGTGCTAGTATAGACTGTACAAGTTGGTTTGAAGTGGAACCTTTTCACCTTGATGAAGCTAAACTTGAACTGCGACACAAGTATGGCTGTAAGCTCATATAGAATCGGAAAGACTCTCTTAAATGCACATGGCTTTTTGTGGTGAAATATACATTGCCAGTTATTCACTGAGAACAAAACTGGAGAGAAATAAAATGCAAAGACCCAGACAGAAACAGATAAATCATGTTACCAAATGTATAAAAATGTTTCCGTATATACAACATTTATATGTCAGAAATAATCACAGATAGGAAGAAAGTAACAGCTGTGTTTATTTTGTGAAGATATTCTGTAGGCTGAGGAGCAATTGGATAGCAAAGAGCTCATCCAGCAGCAAGCTGTGGAAACTACTGTTTTCCTCATGTCTACTCCGTTTCCACTCTAAGCTGGCAGCTCTCCTGAAGATCGCCTCTGTGAGTTTCCACACTGCCTGGCGCACCCATTTATCTATTAATGCGAATGAAGAGATTCTTACCCTGTTAACCTCATTAATTATACAATGACCTTCCTTCCCTTGTTTATAGTCAAATCAAACTCTCATTCTTTTTTTCTTTGTTATGGCATAATGAATATTTGAACCAACAGGCAATATTTTCCATTTACTCTGAAAGTGTAGCTACAATTTGTGAACAGGTGAGGGGACGGTTGAAAAGCAGCAGGAGAAAAAAGGAGGAGCTGAGGATCCCTCTCATCACATCTGAGGAACATTGTCGTTACTGAGATTTCCTCCAAGCATTCATCATATTCATAATTAATAGAAAATCTGGTCACCCCACATCAAGTCGAAGCTGGCTACAGCTGAGGAGTATTTCAATGGGCACTCAGAAGATAAGGAATGATCAAACCTTTCTATCATTCACCAGCATCTCCCTGAACCCTCTGTGAAATGTTTTGCATATTTAAATAATTTAATACAAAGACTGAAGCGCTTTTTTTCAGCTCTCTACGTGTAGTTCTGGGGGCCCGAAATATGATTACAAAAACCCATGGGTAGTGCCGCTTTTTCATTAAGTTGCAACAAAACTGTCTCTCAAAATGTCTGTCTTTTAAAGCGCTATTACTGAAACTTTAGTTTTGCAAGCCTGCTTTGATAAAGTGCAAGAACTTCAGAACAGACTTTTTTCCCTTTCCTCTAACTACTTTTCAAAACCTCTTGAACTTGCAGCCAAAAATTTCAGGAGAAAATTTCAGATGAATGAAATGCTGCCTGAAGAGAGACAGATTGTGAAGGCGCTAAATCCCTGGCTGAGGCTCAGTTCCCCCAGTTTCTGTGACAGCGACCAGCACCAAAGTTTGTATATTAAAAGTTTGCTGTGAAACAACAGTGAATCAACAAAAAGGGAGGGGGGCAATAAGAAAGAAAGGGACTCAGAATGGGGCTCACAATTCTGTATGTAATGCAATCAAAGCTATTTGAAGTAATCCTGTATTTTCTTTTCCCTCATGTTTGTACAGTTTATATAGTTTTCTTTGACACATTTACCACACAATAACTGGTGCCATGTTAATTACCTTTGGGTGAAGGGATAAACATGCAAACCTTAAAGGCAAAGTCTCCCTAAACAGACCCTCATTTGGACTTCATATACATTAACATTGCAACACACGTGACTTGTCAATCTTCAAAATTTAGAAACAAGCCTTATCAAGTTTTAGGTGCAAATACCGAGAGCTCAAAACAAACACAGCTGCTATTGAAGCCACAATAAACAAAGACACGCGATGCATTTCTTCTCTAAGACAGTCCCATAATGTGTTTTTGTGAGTTCAGTAATCACGTTCGATCAAGTTGGCTGTGATCTCGAAGCACAGATACGCCTCAACTTGAAAGGTCAATGATTTGCCCATAACTTACAGACACACTGTAGGCCTATGTACAGTACGTCTACATAAAGCGCCCTCGTAAGCCAGTCAATGCTCCTCTGAAACCAGCGCTGACATCTCCTGCAGCTACCACAGCCCTGCAGGACCATAGAAATGACAAGGGAAGGTCTGAGTTAAAGGGTCAGGGGTCATATGGGGGCACGTTAGCCCGGAAAATGGCAACCAATCCTGAGTTAGCGGGAGTCTGCTAAAATACGCACCACTGAAGGCACTTTTTAAACAACAGTGCTTCTGTTCTAAGTAATTCAAGTTCAAGAAAGAATAAACCACGGCCCTCCGTGCAAGGAGGACTTTCATATCTGTGTTCTTGTTCTTCTTTTTTTTTGTTTTTCCTTTTGTTCCCCTCAGACAAAGCAAGCTGCTCAACCTAAAGCTTCTGCAGAGAGGCAGGCGGGGGCTGACAGAGAGGGAAAAGTGAAAACCCTCAGGAATAGGGAATGGCTCAAATCGGAGGGTAGTGGGGACAACAAAAAAAAGGCTGCACAAACTAAAGGAAAATCAAAATCTGACTACTAAAAACTAAAACCTACAACTAGAATAAAGCCTAAAATGAAACAAAAGCACAAGAGTTTGAGAATACAAACTATGAGAAGCCTGCAATTCAGAGCTTCCGTTTCAGTCTTAGACAGGCTTAGAGCAGGAGACGGTTGAGAAGAGCACCCGAAACTGACTCACGGCACCGGTCCTCTGTGGTGGGTAATTTGATTGGTTGGTTGGTTGGTCAGTCAGTTGGTCAGTGTGAACATGTCATTGTTAACGTGTGTTCAGTAAGGGTGTAATAGCCCCATGTGTTAGGGGGACAGAGCATGGCAGGCCAGCTGACGGGACGAGGGTGTGTGTGTGTGTGTGTGTGCGCATGTGTGACTGGGCAGGTTTAATCATCATCCCCTCCTCCGTACATGTCGGCCAGCTTCTTGAAGCGGGGGCCCCAGTCGTTGAGGTAGTCATAGTCCTGGTCCCCCGTGCTGGAGGAGTTGAGGGAGCTGACAGAGCCGGCGGTAGAGCCGCTGCCCTCATAGTCAAACACCAGCAGGGAGTCGTACGGAGGAGCTGTGGGGTCGTTGTCTGCCGCTCGCAGACCCTGAACAGGAGAAAGAGAAGGAAAGGTAGTGGGGTCAGTACTCACATGAGTAGCCTATACGATAAAAAAAGGGAAGAAAGTCATGAAAAAGCAAGAAGTAGTTGGAGGTCAAGTCCAGCTACGTCTTTCAAACTTCAAAGTTTTGCCAGTTTGTAATTCACATGTTTTCTTCTAAATGTATAATCTACAGGACCAGGCTGAGAACTTCGCCAGGGCCATATTGTCTCTGTGATTGGTAAACTGACCTTAATGTGTAAATTGATAATGAAATAATAAGAGTGAGCTGCAGCTGGTGGAGGTGGAGTTATATTTTATTTTATTTTGTACACTGGTCTGTAGTTTAATGTATAACGATGCATAATATTCCATAAACTAATATTTGTTTTGTAAAATCTCAATCTGCTACTTCTACTAGTTATAGATGATGATATAGTGTTGAAAAAATATTAGTACATAATAGTAGTGGCATTTATCAAGTCTTATACTTTAATGTTAGTATTCTTGAAAAACTGCCATTAAATAAAGTACCTCAGAAATACATAGTATCAAAATTTAGTTTCTGCAAGTGGCATTTATCAATTCTGTCTTATACTTTGAAGCCATATGTTCAGCTGGCCTAAATTATTCTAACTGTTATTAAATCAGGTAGCCTCACTGAGATCAGGATCTCTTTTGCAAGAGAGACCTGAGTACAGCAGAATGAATAGAACCGAGATAAGACACACAACAAAACACAGCCAGTCACACACAAGCACATACAGAGTCAGAAACAATCACATCTGTACTGCGCCTGCACACATTAAGGTGTTTTCTGTGTAAAATACATATATAACAAGATGCACTGGCCAGTTCTTGTTTCTGACTTTCAATCATCAATGTGTGATCAAACCATATTTATCAATATTTTGTTACTGCTTCATGAATAAGATATGAAGAGGTCTGCTTGTTTTCTGCCAGCGCTCAGACTTGCACTTGTTCCTGAGAACGACAAATGTGAGCCAGTGACCTGAAGGTTAGGCAGGTGAGGAGAATGGACTGCATCCACTTCACTGGAATACAGAGAGATCATACGGACGGAAACCTAAAAAGCCTCAACCCCCAGGGGTACAGTGCGTGGCAGGAACACCATGTGTTTGCTGTGTTTGTGTTTTACCGGACTGCTGGAGCGAGATCAGGTGAGCACATGTGTGAGAGAAAGAGAGAGAGAGAGCGAGAGCTAGAGAGAGAGAGAGAGTGTGTGTCAAGGCTGGATGGATCAAAGCTGAACAGCTGCCAACACCTCTCGAGTGTGAACGTGTTGTCACGAGTCTGTCAATCAGCATTTTCTCGCATCGGTGTGCCAGCGCTGTCGTTGTGTGTGAGAAAGTGTGTGTGTATGTGTGTGTGTGTGTTTGTGAATAAAGCTGGCAGGGAGAGCAGCTGTAAAGTAAAACAAAACTCTACGTTGTTTCCATCACCATACTGGAGTTTACATATTGAACAGCATCCAGAAATGAGTAATCACATTAAATGTCAGATCGATGGAAAGCGAAAGTGAGAGGCCAGCTCTCTGTGGGAGAAACAATCTAATGACGGTTGAGCTCTTGTGCATGCGAGATGTAATGTGCCTATAAATTCACCTCGTGGATGAAGTCCCCGATGTCTCCAGGGTGGGGCACTACAGGTCTGATTGGGTACTGGGACTCAGGGATGATGGGACGTTCGTCCACCCGGCGGACGCCAGGCGGCTTGCTGATGATGTGCTCCAAAGAATCAGGCTGCTGCAGCTGGCTCAGGTCGTAGTCCTAACACAGCCACAGGGAATTGCAGGTGTCAGGAGGCGGACACAGAACACAAGTGAATATGGGTGCATGTCTCTCAGGGTCTCACCTGGTCCTCTTCTCCTCCTCCCTCTTCGTCATATTTGAGGATGTTGTCTCGGACATCGTCTTCGGGGTCAATAAGCAGCTGCTTGGTCTGCCTCTCCTTCTCTCTGCGCTTGATCCACACCACAAACAACAGCACCATGCCTGCACCGACACACACATGAACGTGACAAACCTTTAGCTCCACATTGCAATAACCTGGGTCAGAAAGGAGATACAATTAAAGTAGGATTTATCCTCTGGGGACCATGAATGTCTACACAAGAGTTTGTGCCACTCCATCTAGTAGACGCTGAGATATTTTGCAGCATGGGTGAAAACTCTGACCTTCTTGTGGCTCTAGAGGAAAGGTCAGAGGTTCACCAACCTCAGCTGGATCCATCCTTCTTTTTCTCCTGCTAATGACCATGAATGTCTGTACAACATTTCACAGAAATCCACCCTGTAGCTGTTGAGCTACTTCTAGCTTTCATTCATCTTCCCTGTGTGTTCTTTGTCTTCTTCTTCGAGAGAATTTACAAATATTGATGGGCTCTACTTGGCCAAATAAGCATAAAAATAAATAAAGGGAACTTGTATTGGTGCTAGTGTTAAAATGAAAACAGTGGATCATTTGCACACAATACAACATTGTAAAATATGTTGGAAAAATCCTACAGCTACAGATAATTTGTCTATAGGACTTGTCTATATGTATGAACTATGCAACCCACAGCAACAAAGTAAGCCAGCGGCATGAATCACTGGCAAGACAGATAGCGGCAGATATTTACCGTACCAGGAAAAGAAGAGAGAAACCTCCTTGTCAAGAGATGCTGAGGAGGATTCCAGCAGCCGAGGCATTAATCCATTATACAAACTACTGTTCATGTTGTTGCATTACAGCCTGGTGAATGTTTAATGGCTGTGCCCTGAACTGCACTTTTTTTTTTTTTGGACAGAAAGTCAAAAAAGAAAGTCGGCTTTAACTTTCTGTGCTGTTCACAGTGGGTGTGTGTGGGTGTGTGACATGTCTGAGAGTAGTGTGGTGTCAGTGGGTGAATGTGCTATGAACAGTTAATACTCACTGAGCAGTATGATTATGCAGATGAGGATGGAGATAATGGCTCCAGTTCCCAGGCCGGCGGCTGCCACAGCCCCGAGAGTGGTGCAGTCTCCGTTCTCATCGCAGGGACACACCTTCACTTTGATGACCGACCTGTTGGACAACGGAGGGTTCCCCGAGTCCGACACAATTATAGGAACCTCGTACACCCCTGGCTCTAAATACACCTGGTACCGCAGCCCTAGACGGGCGTAGTCCCCTGTGTCCAATGAAAAGGAAGGAGGAAGGTTAATAGATGTAACTACAACATCACATTTATTAATATAAACCTCTGGTGATTTCACACTTAGGGCCTAAATAACCATCAGTTCTTATTTTTAGTATAATGTAAAGTACAGCACACATGGGCAAAAAAGATGAACATATATGTTATAATAAACCATCTAATGACATTTTTGTCAGAGTCAGTATAGATTGGTAATAAATGGCTGGACTGAATCAACACTATGTTTTGTTCCACCTTTACACAGTGGCAATGTAAAACCATTAACTTTAAAATGTTCTCTACTACTGTGGCTGTACACGGACACGTCCTCACCACTGATCCGAGAAATGGTCCAGTTGCGTCGGATGCTGGTGGGAAAGTTGGGCAGCTCGAAGCCAAAGGGTCCAGTGTTTGGGTCTGTGTCGGCATCAGCGGCAGTGATGTTGACGCCGTTGACGTTTCTGTTCATCCGCTCACAGATCTGAGACTCTTTGGGTATGAGCGCTGGGGGGTTGTCATTAATATCTATCAGATAGATCTGCAGCGTGCCTGTGCCGCTGGCTGCAGGAGAGCCTGGGAGCAGAGAGAGGAGAAAATAGCATCATGATGACAAGAGAAGATGTGTGCCGAGAAAAGGACGATCGAGAGGGAAGAGGGACAGGAGTTGAAGGCCGACAGTGGGGAGGCAAATAATGAAAGAGAATAAAAAGCGAGATGAAAAAGGAAACAGAGGAGGTGAAAAGAACACTGTTTATTGACAATGGCGATGTTAGAGGTAGGGGTGCTGTACAGCTGGAGGAGAATTTCTGGCCTTAACAAAAGTACTTCTGACAGTTGCGCTTTTCAACTCCTCTTTCAGCCTTACAGTCAAATCAAGCCCATCGGAGTCGATCCAGATGCAGGCGCAGCACGTCCTATCGCCCAGAGAGGGCTGAGGTACAATAACGATGACTGTAACACAATCAAACAAGTCCTTGTCTCTGTGTATTTACGCAGTACGAGAGCCATCTATGATTCTGTAGATAAATGCACTTCTGCCTGCAATATTAACAATGCCTTTCTGAAAGGTGAGCGGGGCCAATGTGCACAGTCTCAGTTCTCCTGCACTTTTGAAAATGATTTACTCAACCTTTCATAACCCTTAGGCAGATCTCTAAAGTCTTTAATTGTTGCATTGTTACCTGAGCAAGTAAAGCAATGTTAAGCAGTTGTGTCTTCCCTACTGCAGACGACAGCAGCCTATCACATAATGTATCTTAACATTAAACAATATACATCCATTAACTTCATTATTGTGTGATGGAGATGTGTCAGATTTAGCCAAATATATCAGTTTTGTCTTGAAGTTAGTGGATCCACAGTGTCAAAGCTGCAGCCATTATGGTATTTTCTTAAATAATAGTTTCATGTGTGACTAAATATGATCAAACTGGCTTTATGAATCTCACTTTAAGAATCTGTTGAACACACAGTGGGTATAGCACTGGATTGGCCTATTATGAATAGGAGTTTAGCAATTCTATTAAACATACACACGCACAAATATGCCCAATTTGGAGGCTATTAAAGTTGTGACATTCTCTTAAACGAACTCCTGTAGACACCAGTGTTGCACCTACGTCCATGTTGTAATTCTGTGGAAATTGTCAGGCAGTTGGAGAAATTTGGTCTGACGCTACTGTAGGCAGCCATTGCAGGTGCTGGTTCACTACAGTATTGTCTGCCTTGGACTGTAATAACATGCACTGATGCACACGGACACACATACACCCACACACACACCAGATCTGCAGACACAATCCTGAAGCCCTTTGCATTGATTCAGCAGCATTTGTAGAGAATTGGGAGTAAAGAATAGACACTTTAAACAATCAGAGAGTGGGGAGACAAATGTATGAATGTGTATGTGTGGTATGGAAATGTGCCACAGAGAAATCTGAAAAAAAAAAAAAAAAAAAAAAAAGTGGCGCGCTAAGCACTATGAAGCTCAGGGCTGTTTATTGAGTGTGTGTCAGGAGGTGACGACCCTTTGCTGCCTCCAATTACGAGTCATTTCCCCGGCATGCCCCACTGACTGAGCCATTGGATGGAATCAAGCGACCCCAGGGGCCATCTCCGGGACGAGATAAGGGCGATGTAATTTACAAAGATTTATGCAAAGCTGACAGATCTGCCAATTAAACATGGCAACAGAGCAAGACATTTGCCACGAGAAGAGTGAAACGCAGTGTAAGTGAGCCTGTCAACAGTTTGAGCTCCGTCTGACTGCTAATACTGCGACTAATATTGTAGAGTAAACTTCAACGGGCTGATAAAAACTTATCAAGCGATCAACGATGGATGTGGCAACGGAGCTCCCAATTTTCACAAGAGTTTAAGAAAAAAACATGAAAAGTAGTCTACTTGTTTTTAGTCTGGGTTAAGACCAGGTTTAAGGTTTCAAAAAAGGTTTCATAAATCAAATCCACTTGTTTCACTGAATAGTTTAGTTTGGTCAGAACTGGACTGTTCACATAAAAAGTGAATAACAGCTGCCAAACTATGTGCGGCCATACAGTGAAAAAGTCTCACCCTTGCCATAACTCCAATCATTGCATTTTTCTCATGCCACACTTTATATTACTTTATATTACTATACTATACTACTTTACTTTATATTTATACTATAATTCCATCATACATAGTCTATATTATGGTTACACCATCCATTCAAAATTACATCCTTCAGGAAACCATATTAACCAGGCTATATAATCATAGTAATTTCAAAAAATATTATCCAACAGCTTTAAATACATTTACAAGCTATTTAGAGGAACATTTTATTGGACTGTCACTATTTAAACATTATCCAACGATTTTCTGTCTTTTTTGCACACATGTTATATGCATAAATGCTTTATGTGCAGTATTGAATGCAAATTTAACACACTGACAAACTGAAACACATGTGGGTCATAAACACACAGGTTCAAACAGACCCACACACACACACATGCACGCACACAGAGGCTTTCCCATTCTGTTGGTTTGTTAATCCTAGCCATGTACGGGGGACATGTGGAAGCAGCTTGCCACAGCTGATAGGAGAATTATGTGGGTTTTAACCAGCTAAATAAATAATTATGTTTGTGTAAATTCCTCAAAAGGATTTGTATTAACTCCTTTTTTTGATGGGGGCTCAGAGATGTGAGGCATGGTGAAAAACTTGTAGCAAGCTGACCATATGCTCTTTGAAGAGCACATAAACTCATAAACAATACCAAAGGTGTGTGTCAGAGGGATCTGAGGCAGTCAGATTGTGTTGGGGGGGGCTATGACCTCCTCTCCATGTCCTGTCCTACTCTCCTTACTGTCTCATAGCGTGTCTTAACATAATTCCCCTCACATGATGATGGCTGGCACTCCAACAAATTTGCAAATTTCCCCACTGTGGGACGAATAAAGGTTTATCTTATCTTATCTTATCTTAACAACACCCAAATAGTCTGACAGATGCACACACACATCACATCTCATCTTTTAGACTCGCCCCAGCTCCCATATCAGCCAAACCTTGGAGTAAAATGGAGTTTTAAAAGGGCCAATCGGTACTTCAGGAAAAAAAGATAATATATTGAAATGATAAGAGGTCCAGGAAATGACAGAGGAAGAAAAGAGGGGAGTAAATGAGATGTTTGTGAAGTCTTAACAACAGGCGCGAGTCAACCTCTAATCCTGCTGCCTCTTCCTTGCCATCAGCACAGCAGGTTACACGCCACGGTGTCTGACACTGTCAATCATTACAAAAAAAAGGACAGAAAAACACACGTACACTCACAAAAATGAGTGATTTCTTCATACATGCTCACACCTATAAAAACGCCAACGTTTCAAAAGGCAGCTCGACTTAAGGTAAACACACCAGCGCTCTGCACGTCACAGATTAAGCAATCTGGGCGGGGGGGGGGGGAATAAAAGCATTCCCTTTTTACTTGAGAAAAAGCACTGACTCCCACTTGAGAAAGAGGGAACTTATTTGTTTGCTGTGATTGAGTTTGTGCTCAGTTAAACTTGAGGCAGAACAAATATATATGCCACACTGCGAGAAAGGGAATGAGAAGGCAGCCATGGATAGAAGATAAGAAGGAGGAGAGGATCAAGAGTGTGACCAGTTGTGTGAATCCAGGATTTTCTCCAACTCTAACCCAGCTGCACTACACTTGAATGCTGCAGAGCTTTCATGTCTTTATATCCCTCTAAAGCCACACAAATGTCTTCATTTTCATCAAACAGCAAGCGGCATTTTTGACTTTTTTCACTCTAACCTGTATTTACCTCCCCATCGGATCATTTTGAATAATGATTAAAATTCTCAACATTCCAAGCATTCAGCTCCGGCTACACCGGATTCAACAGTGTGCATCTTGCTCAAGGACACTTTGACTATGTTTGAAGGGTTGCAGTCACTCAATTACTCATCCCACCCACATGTCTGCAGCTGGTTTTTGAGGCTTTAACAGGAGACCCTCCAGTCATAAAACCTGAGTGTAAGACACATACATGATGTAGGCAATGTGAAATTGCTTTAAAATGACTGAGAGCAGGTTTCAGAGTGCTTTCTAGGATGTTTCATACTCTGTTTGGAACAGATACTGCTACAATATGCTTTTGAGTTTTACTAAGGAATTGCCAGTCCTGTGATCCAGTAACATAATTTCCTGATTTTAAAAATGACTGCAGAGAAATCTACTAAATGTTAAAAACTGCATAACTATAAATAGATTAAAATTACAGAAGGTAGCATGAAGGTATAGTAATGGCTCAAATGTGCAATGTGGTAATTATACAATGTTTTTTTTGGCAAGTCCACTTATATTTTTAATTTTGCGTTCTAAGTTTCTGGGTTTGCAAATTGAACTGTGCACGAATGCTAAAACATGTCGGAATGAGGCAATTTTGATCACTCTGATTGCAAATAAAAGAATATTTACAAATTTAAAAAATGAGCATCGAAAGCGACTCCTACCATTATCTGTTGCCAGGAATGTGGCCTCATAAATATTGTTCTTGACGTAGACGGACTCCCGGTCGAGCATTGCTGTGGTTACGATCTGACCGTTGGTTCTGTTGATGGACAACCAGTCTGCAGGGTCGTTCAGCTTTGAATACCTAAAGACACACAAGGACAGATCGATGGAGAAGTTAGCGCCTGCGTTCCCCGTGTTTGGAAACACTTGTGAATGTTCTCTTGCGTCCGTGCACACATAGATTGCCAGCACATACACACACTCGCAAAATCACAACAGCCTGACCTTCACACAGTTTAATTCTTCATTGACTTCTCCTCCGGAGCCTGCAGCCTACAGTCAATTTCACCTCATTTTTCATTCCTATGTACCAGGCATTGAAGTCAATTACCTTCCTGGTTAAGCTCTGATGTAACTGCCTGTGTGTGTCTTGCATGCACATATTCTGGGAAGTCTTTGCTTATGCTGGGGAGGCCTGACAGCTTTATATACATGCAGGCTTTGGTGCTTGTATGTTTGCAAATGTTGCTGTGTGAGCATGGGGAAGCTGTGTATGTGGTGGAGACAGGATGATAGAATCTCGGGAGTGATCGTCAGACAGGAGAGTGGATGTGGTAGCAGGTGGTGACACTCCCCTGGGATAAAGGGCAGGGAAGGAACAGGGGGATCACCTCCAGGATTGAATCCCAATCTCACTCTGATCTAACTGTTCTTGTTTCTCGGGCTTTTGTAGCTTTCGGCTCGCTCTGCACTTTCAATTCTATCTGATCTCTCTCGACCCGTGCCGCCTCACCTCATCTTGCTGTGCTTTTGTATTCATACATTTTCTTATCCCTGCCTGTATCTTCTCATCTTTGCCTCATTCCCGCTGTGATACAGAGTTCATCAACTGCCACCTCTCTTGGCTGCAATCTCACTTTTGCGTGTGAAACATCAGTGGTGGACATGTGACACCTTGAGCTTACCTGATTTCATTTACTGAATGTCAGTTTGGGCAAGAAGGCCATGCTGTTATGTGACATACACTTTCAGCTTTTAAATCCATCCAAATTGAAATGGATTTGACCTTAACCTTGCTTTTATATTTATTGAATTGTAGTGTACTTACTGTCAGTGTACAACCCACTTGTTTATTACCATTAAATACTGCATGTACATTTCTACTTACATGGTGGAGCATGAAAGCCTGGAGGGGTGGGTGGCAGTAAGGAGGAGGGGGTGGACAGAGAGTATAATCTCTCTCCTGCAGTGAGGGAGGTGGGATTTTCCCAGCAGGCAGTGGGCATGATCCCAGGCGTAGCGCAGTGCGGGGAAAAGGATCACAGAGATGACATTCCCACACTCTTGACGGATTCACACAGGCTAGCCAAGCCCACAGCCACTAACTGGCGGACTGTGAAATCACCACCAGGACTACAGTGAGTCCATCACAGTGGGAGGGTGGGATAAAAGAGAGAGGGAAATGATCAGGACTGAATGGGAGGGGAGGGGGGGGACAGGGAGAGGTGACATTCGGAAGTAGCAGCATGGCTGTATGATCTGGTTTTAATATGCTCATTAAGACTGACTTGATACCTATTGCTCTTCTGTGTCCAACTGCATCTCTGTAGGCTTTTCCATGCCAAGCTACCTCTCTCTGTCTGGGCTGAGAGATAGATTTTTCTTTTTGTCTTTCTAGTGGAAGGCACACAGACTAGTGCACTGGTGTAATAAAGAGATTTTTCACCCAAATACCAGGAACTTTGTAAATGCTGTTAAATGCATTAAATGAATAGTTTGACATTTTGAGAAACGTTTATTGCTTTAGTTAGATGAGAAGGTTGACACCACTTTCACATATAATATGAAGCTAGAGTCAGCAGATGATTAGCTTAGCGTTAAGACTGGAAGCAGGTGTAAACAACGAGCATGGCTCTGTCCAAAGTTTAAAATAATCTGCCTACCAGCAGTCACTAATTAACACAGCATATTTTGTTTGTTTGATGCATGCACAACCTTGAACCACAACTTGGCATTTTTACACTTCAGTTTGTGCACAAATTTAAATGTATTAATTAATTATCTTTAGAGATACTAATACTATAGGATGGGTTAGGGTTAGGGGTTAGGGTCAGAGGATTTCAAAGTCTGAGACTGTCCTCTGCAGAGGAAGCCTGGACAAAGGTGCTTTTTTTAAAGGGTGTTTACTTGCTTAATCTCAATTCCTGGGTGCCTATGGGATCATGATTATGTTATTTGATCCTATAGACACTCATAAATTGAGCCAAGATAGCCATATATTGGAGTCTGGCTTAACTTCAGAATTCACCAAATATATAAAAAAGGTCTTTTCTAAGGTATTTATTACTTTGTGACGAGAAACAAGAACAGTAACATTCCCCTAAACTGCTGTACCTCTGAACTTTGCTTGGCTAGCCTGGCTATGTCAAGAGGTAGAAAATCTACCTATGGCAGAGGTTTTCAAAGTGGGAGGTGGCCCCTCCGGGGGGCTCCAGACAGTTTCAGGGGAGGCTTGGTGAAATGGAAGTGAAAAATATTACATTATTTATGACATTAGTTTTCAAAAGGAGATCGCATGGAATAGCCTAAACATGTGTGATTTGATTAAAGAGATAAGCTCCAGCTTCATATTCAGCACATCGATTTTCTCATCTAACTTTTGCCAGGAATGTGCATAACTGCATTTCCCAAATAGGCTGAACTATTCCCTTAAAACTGAGTACCACAAAAGAAATACCATTCAACTCTTAACTCTTAGATGGATATCTCAAAACCACTGCAAATATGACCAAAATTATCTGTATGGCTACAACAGTAGAAGTGAGATCATTTGTTTCCCTGTAATTTGGCTTAACAGACCCTTTAAAATCAGCAACAGAGAAAAATGCCAAAAAAGAGAGAGTGTAGAAAATGATGTTTTTTATGTTTTTTTCCCTCCATAACGGGCTATAAAATACTAGCAGAACCTATTCTCTCCCAGCCACACTGCATGATAGCACAAGTGGCTGAATGCTCTCTGATGATAAAAGCCATAGCACAAAGGTTTGTTCACAAAGCGGGGGGCAGAGGGCTCTGTCCACCACCACACTTTAATTACAGTAAGACTCCAAAGCAGCCCTCAGTGCGGATGTAATAAACCTTATATGAAGCAAATTAAGTCCGGAATGAAGAGTCTTTGCAGCCAAGTTAATTTCCAACACATTGAAATAGACAATCCACCGCATTATTAGTTCTGTTCTAAAGGAAAAAAAACCCTGATAAGTAAAGGGCAGAATGTGGTTGGCTTTAAACAGTCATTTTCACTTGTTTCACTTTTTCTGATAGCGCTCAGTAAGCGATAGGGCGACTCTGGCCATTAGAATGATGACTGTGAAAGCGCCCACAGTGTTTTTGTTTACAAGTCCCAACTGTCAACAACATTACTGTGGGCAATTGGCAGTCCCCATCGCTAACTTTTTAATGAAGTGCTATGCCAATTTTTTGTCCTCTTGGAAAAGTAAACAGTTCTTGTTTACTCCAGTGCTGTTTTGGAATAAATGTGATATTTTGTGTGGAAGTTTTGCTCTGCCCCTCTTGTATCTTATTTCCAATGCTTTCCTGAGCTCTCCTCCACCTGAAGGTTTCTCTCATTTGGGAGTTGGTTGGTGTGTGAGCATAGCTGGATGTATGATTAGGCCTGGCAGGTTAGTGATCTTAGCAAGCAGCAGGGAGAGGTATGACATTTATTTTTCAAACCCCCGACCCTGAGGATGAAAAATGCATGTCTCAAGCTTAGCCAAGGCGGTTTGGATAATCATTTATGCCACTGTCTCCAGTCCTGTGTCTCGACCTTACTGGTCGGGAGTCTGACAGGTGATGCATGATGCCTCACACTCCCCCCGTCCCCGCCCTCTCTTCTCCCTGCTCCTGTCCACATTGCCTCCTCCGCTCCCCCCAACAGGACACTGTCAGTCTGTCCCTCCTTTGATAAGCACCTGTCAAGTTCAAACCTTGACCCGGAGTCAGCGCACCATCCTCAGCTCCACTCCACCTCCCTCCAGAGTCCCTTAGGTCTTTTTTCACCTTACTTTCGACTTTTACGGCTCCCTTTAAATCTTCTCCTTGCCTCTCTCCTCTTTATGTATCTGCACCATCCATTTACAAAGACATACAGCTCTTTGTCATATGCAAAGACATATGCCATAAATTACATGTAACACAAACCATGGTGCCATATCTCTCCCATTCAAACAGACATGTCAGCTAACTGTTTGATTGATGGGGTTTGGAGGTACGCACACTGAGATCAGTTTTGCGGTATAAAAATTTGAAAATGAAAGTTTAATAGGGTGATGCAAACACAGGACAAGGTTTTAACTGATTGGCAAGAATGAGTCTCTGAATTTCTATTTCTCCAGAATAATGAGAATTCAAAAGACGGAGGGAACAGCTGTGATTAGTGTCCTTGCATAACAGTCTAGAGTAGATACCTTTTATGGAACTGGTGTAAAGCAGTGGGATTTATAGTGATCCTACCCAGATGGATCCAAATGAATGAGGTGGTGGATTTGCCATCTCTACAGTCCCGCTTCCTCACGTGGTGAGAGCAGAGGAAGGAGATTTGGTTTGTGTTTTGTGTTAAAGAGACCGTGACAAACCGCAGCATGCTTGTAAAAGGCCAACTTAATTCCAGGATGTAAAGTACTGCAGGTCATGGAAAAGCAGGGAGGAAACCAAAGAGGTCGGAGGGAATTCAACAGGGAGAGAGGGTGAGAGAGAGAGATAGAGAGAGACAGAGAGAAGGCAGAGAGAGCGAGAGAGAGAGGGAGAGATAGAACCCAGCTGGTGACTTTGGCGTCTTCCTAAATTATAATGTACACCCAATTTACTCTCATTTGCTGTGAAATTAGCTGAGAAATTTGTTTAGATCTTTTCCCCAGAGAAAATTGGAAGGAAGGGGCTGTTGGAGTGGGAGGGTTGGAAGGAGGTGGTAAATTACACTAGTACACTCACTTTAATCTATAAGGACATTCTACATGTCCATGTGAACCATAAGTGGAAACACGTGTGATCCTAATCTAAAAGCTGCTCTTTCGCAACATCAATAAAGTGTACTTAATAGATTACCTGCGAGTTTGAAAGGCCATAATGCAGTCACTGCTACTGTCGGGTTGACAGCAGGACTGAGGAAAGGTCTGCTGGTCATTTAAAGGTTGGTTTACATTTAAAATCCAGAGAGGCTTAGCGCAGAGAAAGAACACTGCAGATGGACATAATGCTGTGTCAGGCGTTTGGGCTCGAGCCAGCTGTTCTCTTTATTCTACCCCCGCTCCCTCTCTCTGTTCTCCCTCTCTCTTGCTGTTTGCCTGTGTGTGTGTGTGTGTGCACCTGCATGTATGTGCTCATGCAACCTACAGAATGCACACACTTCTGATTACCCCAGAGGCTATTGCTCCCTATTAACCTTCCCCTCCTTACTCAGAGTTCTCCTCTGGCTCATAAACTTCACACAGTAAGACTTTGAGAGATGGGGGATGCCAAAATATAGTACCCTTGTTGAACTTCGACCCCTAACTACTGACATGGAACCTATCCAAGAGGCTTTTTAGCCTGCTGTTAGTGCATATGGAGGGATTTCTGCCAGACTTATACTTCCACTACAGTTAGCCAGACTTCATTCAGACAATACTTTTCTGGGACTAGAGATAGCCTGTATGTAGTAGAACTTATCTAATCAGATCTAAATGATTTTGCACCAGAAGAAAATTAAACTAATGGCATGCTATTAAAATGTCAGAATTTGCCCAATTAGGATTCTCATTCTCTGGCCCGATCTATTGAAATTCGCTCCGTACCTGATTGTCTGCTGCATCTGTAATCGGTCGGGATCTGAGGCTGAGAAGGTCGTCAGGCTGGTGCCAGCAGGGACGCCCTCCTCAAAGCGGATGTGTTTCGGGTTGGTGGGGAAGTAGGGCGGTTCGTTGATGTCCTGGACAGATATGGTGACCCCAGCTGTGGACTGGAGCGAGGACTGGATGCCACTGGCTAGGTGGGCCTGGTTGGACACCACCACTGTCAGCATGAAGGCACGGTTCATCTCAAAGTCTACTGGCTGGAGGAAGGAAAGATGTTGATGATGAGTTTGTGAGAGGAGAAAACGCGACTGAATTTAAGTAGTTCAAACACTGTAAAAGTGTTGGCCTTCAGTCTTTGTCTTGGTGAACAGTCAAAGATAGTTTGTAGATAATGATATCTATTGTGAGGCATCAAATTGAGCACTGTGTACAAAAGAAATATTGCATCAATACCCTTCACAGTCATATTTGAACACTATAGTATTCTTCTTTGTTGTAATTTCACTTGGTAAGTATAACCTCAATTCCAAAAAAGTTGGCACACTGTGTGAAATGTTGATTAAAAACAGATTTTGGTGGTTTGCAAATCATTCAAACCCTATATTTAACTGAAAATAGACAACATATCAAATGTTGAAACCGAAAAACTTTGTTCAATGAAAAATATACACTCATTTTAAAAATCAAAGCACAGTTCATTTTCAAACATGTGATTGATGATTGAACATTTTGAAAAACCGTTATAGGCAAACACAGTTCATTTTCTTGATGATTGCATTCTGTTTTTATTTACATTTCACACAGTGTCCCAACTTTTGGATTCGGGGGTTGTAGGTCATGAAATCCAGCTTGAGGCATCAAATTAAGTACCGTGCACATAAGCACTAATACCTGTCACAGTCATATTTAAACACTACAGTATGTACAGTACATTACAGCCTCGAAATGTATCACAGGAGTATAATAGTCACCTCTGTGACATAGTCCGAACAGAAATTGGACATTATAAACTTGATTTACATGGTATTTTGGTGAATCTATATTATTGTAAAAATAAACACTTTTTTACTTGAAACTCTACTTGAAAGTACTGTCATTGTTGTTGATTTACAGGCAAGGAAGATAAAAAAAATAGAGCCTTTTCTGATTCTCTGTGGTGATTATTACTACTATTAGTATTATTATTATATCATTATTACTTTTTACGAGCAAGCCGTGTCCAGCATTCAAGCATAGGGGATGCACTATAAATATAATGCTGATTATAGTATTGAAAGCCCTGTCAACATTTCTCTCTCTGCCTGTGGCTGGGGACTATGTGTTGAACCTTGTTGATAATAAAGGACATGATAATTGAACAGATGTCGTGTCAAGTGGTTCCCTGATGAATTGGACCCATATTCTCTCTAAACAACTAACCAACACACACACATACACACATCCTGAGCGCAGGCAGCGGGGCTTAGACTATTCATAGGGTGCTGTCATGAGTGAATGTGTACGTGTGTGTGTGCTCTGCAGGGGGCTTTTCTGGCTGAGCCTAAACCAGAGTGACAGTTCCATGCTCTCCTAATGAAGACAACACGATCAGGTTCAAATGACAACAACAACAAGGCAACAAATACGCTGCTTATAGGTACGGCTGGCACGTTTCTAAATAGACGGATGATGATTACTGCCACAAGGCTTGTGGTTGGGTGTTTGATGCTGATGTTAATGATTTGGAGCACATCTGTATGTTGCGTTGCCTGAGTGTTATGAGTGGACAGTGTGGCATACTGATATAAAAAGCATCCTTAATCAGGCAGCTTGGTTGACAAGGGCACTGGACTGGATGTGTTTGTGCGCGTGTTGGTTGGTGTTACACTGTGCCTGTGTATGTGCGTGCACGTGGATGTGAGTAAATGTAAGCACATGGGTGTGTATTCGTGTGTGACCCCAGGGTGCTCCGGGAACCCATTTACAGGCAAACCACGCTCAAGGCTCTTTGATCTACAGCCAGTGGTATTCAGAGCATAGGGAGGTCTAGAGTATAGCTGGAGGCTAAGTAAAACACACACACACACACTCAGACACACACACCCTGAGGGAAGCCAGAGGGGTGAGAGGTCAATAACACGGCTTCCATCTTTTGCCCATGAGCCATCACATCTTACATCTCCTCTGTATTGCTTCACTCGTTCCTCTCTTTCCCTTTTACTTAATTTGTTCCGCTGGATTCCAACTTCTCTCCCCTCACCTTCTCACCTCTGCCCCCCCCCTCTTCGCTCTCTGTGATCTATGCTCTCTGCGGTCTCTCTCAATCCTCAAAAATCTGTCTTCGCCTCACTTCTCTCCGCCTCTCCACTTCCCCTGTCATCTTCCGTGTTTATCATAAGCCGTGATTTACATATCTTAATGACTCATTCGAACCGAGTGCCTCTGTTTGTGTGTTTTTATGCGTGCTTGTTTGTCTACTGGCTCTATTACCGTGCGGCAAAATGAGAACGCGTCTCATAAACTCCCCAGAGAGCAGTGCAAATGTGTGACATGTTCTGGTTAAGACCTCAGCCCTTGTTTACAGAGGAGCCCAGGTCCCTCGTGGGAGATTGCCGCATACCTGGGTGTCGGTGTGATTCGATGTGGTAAAAATAGGAGCACCAAGGTATCCTTCTTATGGCTTCTTGACTTCACCAGAGCGAGCTGAAGCCCCCCTGTTTACTTGTTGAGACAGTCTATTTCTTGTTTCTTCCCAGGGGGTGTCCTGTCTCTTATTTTATGATTTCCTGATAACCTCCCATGGGTCTCTATAGAAGCTTACGGCTACCCGGCTGCCTGCTGAATTTTACATCAGGGAGCGTGAGGAATAGATTATAAAAGGCAGTCATCTATAGATAATGAAGAGAAGCAAAATGCCAATGCTCATTGCTCAGGGTGCTGTGGGAATTACAGGGAGATGTTATTGCTATTTTTTAAGCATTATTGTAGGATGTGAGATGGGATTTGCAAGAGTCAGATAGACGAGGAGAGAACCTCTGGGTCCTCAGGGTCAAGCAAATAAACAAGTTATTTCTACATAACACATGCGACACGGTAAGCACATTTACAATGAGCCACTAAGGGAGAGACACAGGAATACAGATGCTAAAGGTCGTTCAACAGGAAAGATGTCTACACACTTTGCATGCATGCACACAATATAAGCTGAATATCACATTGTCTATTGTATTCTGCAGTTTTTCCCAAATGGCTTAAAACCCAGACATCCATTCGGACAACCTCTGTCTGAGGGGTTGAACACTAACATAGCAGGTTGTTACAAGACACGGCTTTGTTGTTGCTGTCATTTACCACAGCAGCTATAGAACATTATGAGTGTATAAAAACTGTTGCCTTTGTAATTGAGAAATCAATACCTAATTTGCTACAGTGGTCTCGCCGGCCATTGTGTTCAAGTTTGCGTGTGAGTGTATGAGCTGTTTCTGAAGGGCGCAACGGCCTCCAATCTCTCATTCGGACATAAACGGGCATATGAAAGGCAAAGACCCTAGCCTGTCCCCATTTAACTCCGTAGTCTATTATTGCTTGTGCTTAAATCCAGAGGGGATCTAACAGTCAGCACAGAAAAAGAGATGAAACTGTTTCTTCTTTCACACTGACCTCTGCAGGGCCAGATGCCTGAGAGGCTGACGTCTTACCTTCACCACAGTGACCATGCCGTCGTTGCTGACAGGGTCAGTGCGGATGGTGAAGTGCCCAGACGGGTCTCCACTGATGATCCTGTAGATGGCGTTCCAGTTAGGTGAGTGCGGTTGGTCAGCATCTATCACCGTCAGATTGGCCACCACGACATCCACCCGGTTTTCTGGGACCTCGCCGGAGAACTGCAGAAAGATGATTAAAATGTTATCTCGCGATCTGTTGCTTCAAAATATCTTTATTTTGACTGGGATTTGTTGAGCTGTGTGAGTTTGGCTATTTCTACAAAAAGCCACTAAGTGCCTATCTCTCTTTTTCCCATTTTTCTTTATAGTGCCAGTTCTCCTTTCAGGTTTTCAGGTAGAGTAAGTTTAATGATCTCGCTTTTACCGCTGACTAGTAAACAAGCAGTAAACACAGTAACACACCGACAAGCACATGCACACAGGAGCGTTGTTCCAGTTTCAATGTTTTATGCTTTTTTACACTTTGAGTGCACATCCTTGATGAGCAATAATATTTCATTCCTTTGAAAGCCAGAGTGACAAAGGAGGAGAGAATGGATGAGCAGAAAGGAGCCAGCAATGGGGAGGGTTAAAACAGCTGTGTGACTGTTTATGAGTGGCTTTTAGTTGTCCCCGTGCTGTACAAACACATGTGCTTTGTCCTGATAAGCCTGATGAGGAGTGAGCCGCTGTCTGTCATGTGTCTGTTATGGTGGGGATTGATCAAAGCTGCACAGGCTCAGGGGATAAAGCCCACAAAGACGAACCAACAACAGCAATGACTGCACCGCTACCCTGAAGTAACACAAGTCGACCGCAGCTCCGCCTCCACCAGCAACCCGTCAACTCTCAGCCAATCACGTGGGGTCAGAAGGTGAGCACGTAAGCGCGTCTTCACCTCATCTGGAGGCAACAGGCCTGTAGCGCCATACAGTCGCCATGTTACTATGGGTAACAGGCGTGGAAGAGCCACTGAGCCGCTTATGTGAGTGTAGGATATCAAAGAGCAAAGCCCCAGACCAAACACTCCAACAGACCATAATACCCTGCCTGGCAACCCTCGCATCACCCAGCAAACAGCCGACAGCAGCGGGCAGATTAGGGGGCTGCGTCAGGAGAGCTGTTCAGAGACTCAATGACATTCTTAAGACAACAGACAAGTCCGGGTGGTCCTGATGCACTGGCTGCGTTGGATAAGTAGGCATGCTGTCGTACGTTTGTGTCAGTGTGTGTGTGTGTGTGTGTGTGTGTGTGTGTGTGTGTGTGTGTATGTGCTTGAGTGGTTTATTACTGTGGTTTGGTTCAGGGACTCCCCAATGCCAATTCAATAAAATAAAACTTCAGAGATGGCTCTTGAGCTCCTAAGGGCCCTTGAGCATCTTCTTTCTCATCACACAGTAACAACTGAGGGCAAGAGTTAACCAGATCTGATGGAAGACTCTGAAGGGTCCACTACTTATTATCAATACTCCAGCTTAAAATTTCTTCTCTCATTATCTCTTTATAGGCTGAGGGAATGGAAGAGGTTACATCAGGCATCCAGAGCTTGAGTATTAAAAGACTACATGGCATGGCAGCATTTGAATTCCCTACACATACATAAAAAACACTTATATTATCAGTACAATCACTTAGCAGATAAATTTCAGACAGGTCACTACAAAAAAAAAAAAAAAAAAAAAGAAAGGTGAAACTTCGAACATGGTGTAAATGCCAATTTTAAGAGGTACAGGAAGTCAATGATGAGTCTCAAAGAACTGCAGTAAGTACACTCCAATCACTGAAATTAAATGTCATCTGTGATTTTAGATTGCAATGAATGAATATGTTTGCAGCTCTTATCCACTATTAAGTTCCATTCAACAAACCAAAAAAAAAGGTTGTGGAATGCAGTCGAAATGAACATTTTGAAGAAGATAAAAAATATTTCCATGCTGAGTAGTATTCAGGTTATATTCAAGAGTAAACTTTCAAGTGAGAAGAGAAAAATTCTTCTGTTTTTCCTTCCTTGATCCGAGAGGTCCTACCAATTCTCCATCACATTCAGTTAAATTTAATGGTTGTTCTGTAAGACTCCAGCTTTAATCTTTATGACAGTGAGCCTTGACGTGTGGTAGTGCTGTTGTCAATAATGGATTGTGATTCAACATTTGCGATTTTGGAAAGAGAGCATTTCAGTCTCTCTTGGAAAAACCTTGCAGTTGTTCTCTTTCTTTCACTCTCAATGATTTATTAGCTGAATACTATGTTGACTCTTTCTTGTATTGGTTTTGATGCTGCAGTGGGGTTTGTTTCAACAGCGAGTTGTTGGATGACCGCGGTGTCTTTCAGCAGAGGCTCAGATTTCCTCTGATCAGGTAGTTTTTCTTTCTATGATACTGTATCTTGTGTCCAGCTGCTGGACTAAAGGGAAGGAGGGGGGGGAGCTCTTAAATTGTGATTGGTGCAGAGTGCAGTTGGCTTTCTCGCAGCACTTGACATAACACCTCTTGCCCACTCCCTCATCCTTCTGCCACTACTTTGGCAGCGGGGGAAGACTAAAGGAGGCATGGGCAGACGAGAAGAGGTGACACAGAACTTCATAATAGGAACTTTGTGAGGACAGTAAAAGAAGAAGGGCAAAGGAAGCAGGGCTGTACATCCTGCCTACACTTGATTGCGTGATTTCGTTTTTTCTACACATAACTTCAAAACAACCATCACCATGTGAGATACAGTGGTTGTTGCAGTACTGCATACATAAACAAACAAAAGAGAGGAGGAACTTTTTTTCATTTTTCTATCTGCATCTCAGAAATCACGCAAAGGACGCATGCAGCCCTGAATAAGCACCCAAAGCCTTCACATTCGTACACATGCACCACCCTTTGCCGCCTTGAAAAATAGGACAGCCTCTGATAGGCATGATGAAATATTAATCGTCAACATTAAAGACAAATTCCCCAAACTTCATATTTCTGGGACACGTTGAAAGATCTATGGGGTTTACTGCAAACACTAAATATTTGCATAATGGCCCGCATTCTCAACAAAATGGCTTTTATGTTATCCCAACACTAAAATGGGTGATTTATGAAGGGAGTGGGTAAAAGTGCTCTGCTCATCGTGGCTCCAAAACCTCCACTAAAGTTTATCATCAATATCCATGATAGTATTAACTTCCCTCTGTGGTGATGATGGAAATGCACTTAAACACGGTGGAATACAGTTGGAGAATATGAATCTATTACCAGCTACTATCATCAATACGCCGCCATCAGCGGAGAATCTTAAATCAGAGGGGGATGCCGAGTCAGGAAAGGCCTCTGATTTACAACGGGGCATGTCTATGCTTTATCACTGCTGCTGTAGAAAATAGCTCCTGTGACCAAATAATCTTTCATTCTTACTCCTCTCCCCATCATTCTCTCATCACTTTTTCCTCTCTTCATTTTTCATCTTGGAGTCTACACGGTGGTCCACTCATCAACTCCTCTTCCCTCTTTGTTCTCTTTTTGCACACCATCTCCTTTGTGTGTGTATTTTTTTCTCCTCTGCCCTCTCTTTGTACGTTTTCCTGCTGCGTGTGATGTAGCGCCTCTCTGATGAGCTCTATGGCTGACACATGCTTACCGGCAGTGCTAACTCATCATCATAGGGTCTTAATAGCCCCCGGGGCAAATGCTAATGCTAACTCCTCTGCTACCACCTCAAAGAGCAGAGCCTACTTGTGCTGCTGATAGCGCCTCAGCTGCTATCCCTGCAGTTGCAGAGCTAAGCACCTTATCTACCCAACAGGCCCGTGCTCTCATCAGTGCTGATAGGAAAGCACACATGCTGAATAATTCTGACACCTGAAGCCAAGACAGATTTTTCATCATAACATGAAACTAGAATAGAGACACGCTGACTTCACTTTTGACCATCTTCACTTCTGTAAACAAACGCATGTCTCTGTCACATCAAATAAAAACATTTGACACTTGAGAATTTCATTAAAAAAAAACATACAAATAGTGGCTCTGATTTTTTTTCCACTTTCCAGCCGTCAGTGAGAAATACTGCTGCCACCTAAGCTGTTCCACCCGCACATCCAAACATTTAGCAGCGCTGAGAGAAACGACCAGAGTTATGGTGAAGTTACGAGAGAGTGGAATAAACGGAAGCAAACTTTTTAGCAACAGTAAATCTCCCGCTTGGCTAATTCATTTAGTGATGATGCTGCTGAATTTCACCACACTGATACATTGCATACAGTACATTACTTTGGACTTTTAATTTTTACCTCGCTCTCAATAATGACCTTCTGTAATGTAATCATCATTCTAAATATCACAATCACGACAACAGTCATTAACGATTTGCTGGCTCTAGTTTTCTTGCTGATGAAGGGGATATGGATTAGTTTTTCTGTGTGTGTGTGTGTGTGTGTGTGTGTGTGTGTGCATTCTCCACAAGGAAATGAGTAAGTACCCTTTGCACTTCATAACCCTCCCTCACCGTCCTTGTGTAAATCTTCCACTGTAACGACATAACACGCTGTTCTACTCATTTCCTTTCTCCTTTCCTCAGTCCATCCCTCCTCCTTCCCTCCCTTCTTCCTTTGCTTCTTTTACTTCATCATTTCTACTCTCTTCTCTGAAACCCAAACCCTCTCCTTCTCCAAATTGTTACCCTTTCTCCACTCCCTTAGCAACTCACAGTTCTGGAGGTCAGCATGGGAGGGTTGTCGTTGATGTCCGTGACAGTGATGATGGCTGTGGCTGTGTTGGAGAGGCCAAAGTTCAGGTTGCCCTCCATGTCTGTGGCCTGCACGATGATGGTATACTGGGACACTTTCTGTAAAAGGCAGAAACAGAAAAAAAAAAACATCAGAGTGTGCAGTTATTCATCTGCAAAGGGCTTTCTCTTCCTCGAGTCTACAGCAACAGCACACAGACTGTGACTCCCAGAGGAACAACAAGCTGAGCCTGTGTTCTGTACTATAGTAGCCGTCCATGGTCTTATTTGAAACACAGATTCACGAGGGTGAAGTCTTTCATTCGAATGAGTTGAAACCTCCTCAGCGGAACGTGTCCAGACTTTACACCATCTGAAGGCTGCACTGTGAAGCCTCCCCGTGGGTATGTCATCAAAGACATCGCTTGTTCAGTGCCATTGACGGACTGATGTGACGACGACGATCCAGCTGACAGAGATTAATCGACTATCTATGGAGCAATAATATGAGGGAATGATGAATGCCATTTCATCTTTTGAAATGACACAGTATCACTTCACTGGAAGCTGAAATATGGTTCTATTATTGGTATTTTTGTACTTGGGTGCATTTGTGTGCTTCTAACTGTGCAGCTTTATTCTCATTCTCCTTTCCTCCCTCTCTTTGCCAGCATCCTCTGCCTCTTCTTCGGTCCCAGGGTGCAGTTAATGGGCTGCAGGAAGGATGGAGCCCAGGAGCCGACTGTCTGGATAGTGTGTCTCGTCACTGAGATTCCCAATTACATTCCCAGTGTCTCTCTCACCTGCTAATTACCAAGTAAATATCCCAATTAGGCCAGGACGCCACATCAGGAGGATTAGACAGCTCCTCTCAGTTCCTCTCATCGTGATGCTAGACGAGATGCTGAACTCCAACCTTGTACACACACACTCATTAACACCCTTACGTACACACAAACACACATAAACATACACACACACACCTCTCTTTCTCCATATCTTGTTTAGAGACAGCGCTTGCCTGACTGTCCCATCAGCCAGTGTACGGCGTGTACACAACACTCTCGCTAATTAGACAAGGGAGTAATTATGTAGAGCTCCTCTGAACCTCTCAGCATTGCAACAACAACGCAGCATACCCGCTTCCTCTAAAGGACTGAGGTCTGTTACTGTCAACAAGCTCTTAAAAGTCCACTGCAGACCAGTGGAAACCTTTAGAAGAGAATCAGTGTGGGAGTCTCTAAAGTAGAGGAAGAAGACATTTCAAAAGTAAAGAACAGAGGAGAGGATGAGAGACAGCAGGGGATGCAGCTGAGGCGCAAGGGAGGAGGACTACCAAAAATAGATGCCTGTGTTTTTTTTTTTTTCTTCCTTTTTTTGTAGCACCTAACACCTCCAACACCCCAGTCCAAGAAGGGAGGGGAGATGCAGAACTTTCAAAGTTTCAAAGGGCCAAAGTGCTGACTAAAAATGGACCAGGGAAGCACCGCAGTGTGCTGTGTAGCATCTTCCTGTGAAGTTTATGAACAGTACATAAGCTCTGCTTTTTTTCTCCCTGCAACATTTGAAACTTCTTACATGCTCTCAGATAAAAAATAAAATGTTTGTACAAATGTATGTGTGAAACCACATAATGTAGAGAAATATATGCATACACATGTGTTCATTTCTGTGCACATATAGCATAATGTGACTGTTTTTGTGACAATCGATGCGAGTTGCCTTGAGAATAAAGGCATTTTTGGAAAGTGAGGACAATTGGGTTGGTTTGAACTTCTTTGAAGGGATGTTTGAGAGTGGAGACTAGGTTTTAAGGTTAAAGTTAGAATTATGTTTAGGTTAAGATTAGCTTTGGGCTTGGGTTTGGGCAGGAAGTTGTGATGGTTAAATGGTCTAAATGTTAGAGAAGCAGGCTTGTAACCACTCTTTCACTTTCCCCACCCGTTTCCAGCTGGTATTAACATGCAATGTGGATGTCTTTTCTGGATAATGACAATAATAACGTGGACCTTTGCATTGAACCTTTTACAAATTAGGCAGAGCTGGTGGATTTGTTAACAAACACGGCAGGTCCCAGGTCAGGGGGAGCAGTACTGCTCTATGGACTGTACTTATTGTTCCTTTACTGAGGTAGGCGTAGCCTGTAGCTTTTTGCCAGGCATAGTTGAAACAGAAGTATGAGGCAAAGTTAGGTGACATTACATCTTATTGGGCAAATGTATCACATGACTGTATTTACACCTGACATCTGATCATAATGCATCAACTGGTCCATTCTGATTACAATGTGTTCTGCGGACATTTACACATTGCATTATGGCTGCGGCTAACAATCACTTTTTATTATTAATGAATCTGATACATTTTTCAACCTTTCCAATGGTTAACTTTCTAATTGAGTTGAAACCTGCAATTGTATTGAATGATTTTTTTGGCCACTTTGGCCAGCAAGAACAAGTTGAGAGGACAACACTGACACATCATTATGTTTTAAAAGTGCCCTGTGGAGAACATAAGTTATGTCACTCACGAAATAAAAACATTTTTTTTTTTTTGAATTCTTAAAGTCTAACAAATATGTTTAATGTGTTTCTATCTTTATAAAACAAAGGCTCGTTTTTAAGTATTTTGAATCCAGCATTATTTCCATCCATGTTTACTTGCCCAGCAGTCTCATTCTTTCCTGCCTTTGCTGGCGCATTGCACCATGTCTTGGCAGCATGTCTTACTGCCACCTGTTGATTAGTGGAATGGTGTGAAACCATTGGCTATGTACTGTGTCACCCTGCATGCACATGCATGTGCGTCCTCGTTTGCATGCACGAGATAAGCAGAACAGGGACCCACTCATTTAAAAACAGCTCCATAGCACTAGTGGTCAAAAACTCCACAGGGAACCCATTAGGGGTATGGGGAACTTTTTAGCAAACACCTGCTTATTTACATGTCCTACAGCCCTGTTTTTGGTCTCTATGAATTCCTGAGGGACATATCCATCTCTTTAGCTTCTAAAAGCTCCACTATGTTCACCACAGTTGCTACTGCTGCTGAGCAGGTTGTGTACAGCTGGAGTGTTTCAACTGTAAACAGCTGTTGTGGCCGAAAAACAAGACTCCATATCCATTTACAATGATATAGTGTAAAAAGCAGATAATCCTCACAACCTTTTTTTTTCTAAATGAGTAAAAAGTAATTGTTCAAAACTGGTTGTGTTAAAATACATTTCTCCTCATCTAGATGGGATATCGCACTATAGATTGCACGTTAATGCCACAAGAAAATGGGGTCTATATTTGGTTGCAAGAGCAGCTCATACTCCTTCCTCATTATCACCACTGAGGTGCCTTTGAGCAAGGCTGTATCTGTACTGGGCATTATATAGGTGTGAATAACTCTGGGACTGTGGAGCTCTCAGTGACACTACCCTGGATAAATATAGGTAGAGAAAAATGAGGGGGTAGGGATGAATAAAGTCCATATGGGTCTTCAAAAGTATGGTAGTACAAGCATGCTTGTCTCCGTGTATAATTTGGGTAGGGGTTTAATCCTCCATCGGGGTGACTGGCTGGATTAGCAGTATGCAGAAAAAACAGAGTCAAAATAAGCAACAGAGGTTCAGCTGAGACATTTTTACTCCATGTTCATCTCATACCTCTCTCTCTCTCTCTCTCTCTTTCCCTCCATTATGTCTCATCGTGCTTCACTGTCTCCATCACCCTATCTTCATTGCCAAATTCACACTCACTTCCACCCAACTCATTGTAATACCCCGTCTGCCCAGCTCTGGTTTTGTTCTATTGCTAGCTTCAGTTTTCTTTTTTCACCCTCCCTCAATTGCCTGTGTTTTAGATGTGATTATATGGGCTTTTGTGTTTGTCTGACAGGTGTCAAGGGCATTCTATCTCAGATATTTCCACTCTATCTTTACAACACAAACACATACACACCGACAAACTCACACACACACACAAACACGCACTCACACACAACAGAGCACAATGTGAGCAGCCCACTGCAGCGTGTTGTTAATAGGTCTGTCACTGGTGACAGTTTGGGAGGATGATCTGTCTCAGAGATTTCTTTGCAGAGTTGTCACTGGCGCATCCATGTCGTGAGAATAAACACATTTGGATCTTGTCATAGCTTTTATAGCGCCATAAAAAAAGGTGACCGCAAAAGAAGGCAATTTACTGTAAAAAAAAAAATGAGCTGGAGTCTGTGCTGACAAATGGCTAGAGGGCCCATCTCAACGTGTCATCAGAGTAAACAATGCTGTTAGGAACTGCGCTCCATAAACAAAGATAAAGGTGCATCGTCTGGCCGGCTATAGTTCATTTAAAATCATTACACACTCGTCATTTGCTTAATTTCGCATGCTTTAATCTCTAAAACATTCAAAGCCTTTTGTGAATGCTTTGGAATAGAGAAGACCGACCTCTCGATCAAGACCAGGTGCCACAGTCACAATGTCTCCGGTCTCGCTGTTGATGGTGAACATGTTCGGGATGGGGCTGTGCGGCGTCTGTGACAGGATTCGATACCGGACCATCCCGTTAGCTGTGGTGTTGTCGTCAGCATCGAACGCTGACAGGTGCATCACATACGTTCCTGATTAAAGAAAGAATATCTGTCAACGTATCTGTCCAAGCAGCCAAGCTGTAACAGAAAATGTAAGTAATTCAACTTCAATTTCCATTAAAATATGTATGGAAAGACTTTTTAGCCTTAATTTGTGTTCAAGCAAGACCCTGTTGGAAGATGAAGTAATACAATCACACTTTTAGTGAAGTTGATTAAAAAGCCACAAAACACAGTGGCCAATGTTCAGCAAAATTTGCATCGTCTCACTTTTCACGCTCCCCCACTTTATAACCTTTATCGTTTTGGACTTTTGTATATTAGATAGTTTAAAGTGAAAACATGGTGGTAGAAGCTGCAAAATGCTCTGCACACAATGCGCTACTCTGCTTAATCAACCATCCTCCAAACAGACTTTAATAACAGATACAGTTTTGGTAATAATCGCACCTGATATTGGTTCATGTCCACATAAACATGGCTAATAAACCACTTGGGTGTTCCGTAACAGCCTGATAACACTAACAATAAAGTTAATTGATCTTTACAAATTTATAAGAGAAATAAAAGAACCTGTTTTGTAGATAATAAATACAAGCACAGATATATAGCATGCGCAGATATATCAGATCAGTTTTTATGACCACATAACTCCCTTCATATTTTACATTTACTGGAAATATTGAACATGCCGCAAATATAATGCATCCCATTTCTTTTTGACTGACTAAAATTGAAGGCTCTTGCACATCCTACGAGCAGATCATGATGATAGATACTGCTAAGCCTTAATCACATTATTCTGATACTATTACATAAAAATAAACTAATAAACCATCTAGATGCTTGATTGCCCTTGCTTACATTGATCTAAAATGGTTGTAAACCTGTTCTGTAAATAAAAATCACTCTGTCTACAAGAGCAAGTAAGCACAGACATACAGTGTAGTACATGCAGAGAATAAGCCACTATCCCTCCATGAATGCACCTCTTGTTTGCTGCCTCCACTCACTCATATAACTCTGCGGGATCACTGCCTGTCACCCAATCTCTCCATCTCTCTCCCTCTCGCGCTCTCTCTCTCGCAGCCGATTCTAATTGCCAGAGATAGTGATATCATGCCAGTGACAGCCCCTGTCCGAGGATAATTGTAACCGCAGCTCCCATTTCAAACTTCATTACATTTCAAAGCAACATTTGTCAATGACTCGACCAGAGGGAGCACTCTAAAGGCCTCTCAGCGAGACGAGAAAAAAAAAAAAAAAAAAGACAGCAGGAACACAGAGGGAGGGAGAGGAATAGAGAGAAACAGAGGACAGACTCCATTTTTGGTTTGATTCCAACTGGAGTGACTATCAGCCCTCCGCCCATCACTTTTTTCTGGAGATGGAGGGATACAGAGAAGGAGATGAGGAATCACAATGTGTCACACATCGCCGGGGTAATTTCATTAAGCTGCACTCTTAGGGGGTTTAATGTGGACCTTTTGTCCGGGCGTCCTAAGCTGTGCCTGACAGGATTAGGTCCCCATAATGACTCTTTAATTTGCAAACTAATTCAAGTCTGTAATTGGCCTTCCATTGAAACCACTGGAGCTCTAAATTCTAAAACTCTCTTTTTTTATGATTATTGTTCAGCTGAATGTCATGCGTGCCACAGAGACTTGTCTGCTGTGTGGGGCAAGGCTGAGGGGGAGGGGACGGCAGCGGAGAGAAGAACGTCAGAAAGAAAGAAAAGGAAAGGAAATGAGCACCTGGACACCTCCTGAGATCACCTCTGGCGCAATAAACTCTGCCTCATCGGGCTCACGCTCACACACACACACACACATGCATGCACGCAGAGAGCTCATCTCCTTGATTCTTCCGCTCTGAGGTTAGACATAAAATGACCCAGTGGTGCTACAGCGTGGTACATTTAATCCTCAATCTCCTCTCCAGCCTGAGCACCCTCTTTGGTTTATGGCCACTGCTGCAGCCGGCTAAATGAAAAGCCACTGTAGGAGACGGATTCTCCGTCTGTCTGCTAAATCAAGGGGAATGGAAAACTCTCTGTTGCATCAAAGATTCACTGGTGTAGTCATACTTTTAACGACACCAATCTCTCCTGATATAGTAGCCGCTCATCCTCCGTCCACTCATATCCAAACACATCACCCTTCCACACCATTCTTCAATCTTTTTTAATAAATACTCCCGTAATTGCTCTTGCTTCACACTTTACTTCTTGTTTCTTCCATCGATCCACATTTCATCACCTGGTTTAGAGCCTTCATCCACAGAGCCGTTGTACACCTGGTTTTTGAACTCGGGTCTGTTGTCATTCATGTCAATGACAAAGATGTACAGATCGATGGGGTTCTCCACCTGGTTCCCATTCATGTCCACGGCATGGGCTCGCAACTGGGAGACACAAAGACACAAGAAAGGAGGTTGGATTATATTCATTATGAGAGCAGGAAGTAATGACTCGACAAATCTGTGTGCTTGTGTTGATTATATGGAGAAAATGATTTAGGTAAATATTTGGTGTGAAAGAATTTCTTATGGAATGAACAAGGGCCTATTCATCTGACAACATGATTGGTCTACACTCTCTACATCTATTTACATCAAGGACGTAATTTCCAATGAGGGTGGTAGAATTTAGCCTCTAAAATCTCTCTAAACAGTGTCCACGTGTGAACTGACTGTCCATCTGCCAAAGTCCGGATGACACAAGAAAGAAGCTGATATAAATGTTGATATGCTCATCTGAGTCACCTTCAGTTGTGACGTTGAGCTCACAGAAATAGGTTTTAGAAGCAGAGGGAAGTACACTGCAGACTTTTTCACCCCGGGTCAGGCCTGACAGGCAAATTCTGGACACACCACTAAAGGAGGAATAAATGCGTCATTCTCCTCTGCTTGTGGAAAATACGTCATTAAATGTATATTTGGATTCACAGATGAAACTAATTTTATTATTCTAATGAAAAGACACAGCTGGACATCAGGCATCAAAGGTGTTCCTGAGACAAGAATGGGCTTCTAAAAATTTATTTCAGACTGCTTTGGTCTAGTTCAGTTTAAAGTCTTTGATTCCACATTATTTATTTGATCCTTGAAAAACAGCATGTATCTATAATGTGTTATTTGCTCCCACGTACACTCTACATTAACTGCTGTCATTTCCTAAATTTCAATAGTTATCGGCATGTTTGAGTATCACTTCTTTAAATCACTCCTCGTATAGACGCCCTCATCCTCTTGAATTCCTTCCCAAATGTCTCTGCCCAGGAGTGGACAAAAGGAAGGGAAAAACAACATAAATAAAACACCAACAAACTGAAAGCGGTTGGCTTTTTTTTCCCTTCAAGGTGACTACCTTAACAGCAGCTGAAACAGAAAAACACCTCTGCACTGTTTTCTGAATTTGGTATTCAACCCTGCTCATGAATACACAGGCTGAAAAAAAAATCTGCATTAAGGAATTATGCATTTCAAAAAAGATTTCCCAAACCTACACGACAATATTAAGGAGGGACAGAAATGAAGTTCGGGATATTTTTCTTTACAGATGAATTGCTTCTGCAATCATGTACTTTCTCCAGACTTCTTATCTCTTTTACACTTAGTCCCCAGAAGTTTTTATCTCAACAGAAAGCAAAACAAGAAACATCTTATTTTATTGGCTCCGTTGTAAAAGCAAGGTGTCTGTTTCAGGATCACTGTGTTGGATCCCAGGCCAACATTCTGTCTGGTTTTGTTTGAAAGAGATCCTGAAATCTTTTCACTTCCCTCTGACTCCACAAACACAAGTCGGCCCATCTCAAATTCAACTCAGCTGTGCTCAGATCAATGGAATCACCAACAAGGATTTCTCACAAAGTTTGGACATGCTGTAAAATGTGTCCTGACTGCTTTTTCTCTTATGAAGTCTGGAGGAAAAAAAAGAAATGAATGAATGAAAACAAGAGTGAGGAAAATAACTGAATTGCAGGGAAATGTTGAGTTTAAATAAATGCTCGTGGTTTGTTTATTCACTCCATACGTGAAGGTCAAACTAACAGACTCAAGTGGCATTTCAAAATAAATTCCTCGGCTCTCTCTCAAGCTGTTTTGATTCACTTCACCTTACCTGGGAATGTTTATATCCCTGAGCATGACTTATTCAGTGATATTCCTGTCAGCTGGAAGCACCGGGGATGTTTAGTTTATATCATACAAACAGAAAAAAGAAAAAAAAAACTGAATTCAGATAGTATCTACATCCTGCTCCTAACAACATATTTATTCTGTTAAAAAGTCAGCAATCAATTTCAGACGAGGGACCCTCCACCTTATTTGACGTTAGGGATATTCATCTAAAGGAAGAGGAAAGGAAAAGTGACAAAATTGGAAGGGTCTGGGGGGGAAAATGAAAGCATGTCAGGGACAGATAGAGAAGAAAGATGAAAAATTGTATTATGAGAAGATTTTTTTTTCATCATGTATGGAGAATTGAGGGAATGGTCCTCTTTCCATCTGAGCATGCCTGGTGGGAAAAAAAACGCTGCCTGGCCACTGCGAGAGCATGAGAGCCAGATAAGTGAAATAGCCCCCAGGCTCGTTGTAGCAGGAAATAGAATAAGTAGCATTCTCCATCGGCTTCTTTTCCTCAGAGAGGTGAAGATCCTCTCCACTGCCGCCCAGCCTCTCCTCTCCACCACCTGCATCCACTCTGCACCTCCACCGAAATTGTGTCTTCAGGTCTCCCGCGGGTTAATTTGACTTTTCTTTTTCCACTGCATTGTCTGATCTGTCCTGCACCCAATATCCGTGCGCTGCCATCGCATATCGCATCTCGCTGCGCTGTAACGGGCTAGGAGCCAGGCCCCTTATCTCTACCCACCCTCATCCCTCCATCCTGCATGCACCCACACCCTAATTCAATAACAGCAGGAGTCAGAGATTACCGCCATGTTTAAAGAAGCAAAATGTAATTCTGGGTCCACATTAAAGTTATTATCCTGAAAGGCAGGGGGAGAAAACAGACCGTACCAGGCAGCGCTCTGCATTTGGCAAAGAGGCAGCATCCTGATAGAGATAACAGCAGATCCAGAAGCTCCAAGGTTTTTTTCCTCATAAGAATTCATCTTGTTGCATGGCTGGTTTTGAATTTCAGACTGCTCATTCTTTTGAAATAAAAAGAACTAGACCATAACTCTGTTCTGTCCTTGCATGAAATATGAAGTAAACAAAAGAAAGAGCACAAAGTCAAATTCTAACTTTCCAGGATGATGCTGCTTGGGTAAACAAAATCTTCCCCATTTTGGATTTAGGTTGTTCCGTGTTTTATACTTTGTTTAATTGCTTTCCCTGTTTCCTCGAACAGCACCTAGTGGGAGAGACCTTTAATTGAACTGCAGCACCTTTCTTCATCTGTTTACACGTACATCTTTACCTTGTCTCATCTGGTTTCTCCACACACTTTGTATTCCACGCCAACTAACACTTTTCCTCTACAACAAACACAGAGTTTAACTTAAACAGCCGTTAGCAGGCCTCTGCCTTTCTTAACAAATCACCTCATTGATTGGAGTTTCTTCTGGGCATAAATCTGCTCGGCTCCCACTAAAAGGTTGGGCTTGCCAGCTCACAAGGACTGTAAGTCAGACTAGATTCCTATATAAATACAAGGATAGCGGCAGGTACAGAGAGAGAAAACCCGACACAGAAACTTAAAGTGATGAACTCCGTATTGTTGCTCACTATATCAAAGTCTTAGGGTTCTCTTTTCATAGAGAAAGCAGAAAGACGAGTTGAAGCAGCTAAACGACGAGTTACCTTTCTTAAATATACAACACAGAGTTTGAACTGGTTATGGAATAGTCTCAGTTTAATACTAATTCCTCTATAAGACCTACATTAGCAGGTGACACCATCAGCGAGAAGATTGGCCATTTCTATAAATGCCTGTCACTGAGTCAGATTCCCTACAAAATCAGATGAAATGATTTACGGCATGCCAACCAGAAGAGCCTCTGTTTGCATTTTTACATTTACAAGGTTTTGCGGTGAGTAGTATGTTAGCCAGTTAAAATGAAGCAGGAGATTTTTCTTTAGAGAATTTTATTTATAACATTCTATTTTGTGGTAAAAAAAGAGAAAAGAGAAGAACTGACCAAAGGACAAAAATTAAAAAGCTAAAAGGAAAGTGACGGAGCATTGGCGAATACATGAATCAACCTTGGTTGTTCATTCAACAGATCGAGAGAAATGTGGGATTTGAAAGGGTTCAAAACAGATCCTGAACTGACAGGTATGCAATATGGGGAGTGTTACTAACTTTAGCTTTCTCAATATAATTATTATTACCGATCAATCGAATCTGTTAGTTGTAAGTTTACATGTAATCTAGTTGTATGACTGGTACTAAAACAAAGCTTACTGTGTTTCACCATTGTCACATTATAGCCCTGAATAGATATATTAAAAATCAGTTGCGTCTTTCTGTCACTCACTACCTAAATAAATCTTTGCAACATTAGGCGGGAAACTACCACTTTTGTCCACAGTGGTTGGCAAAATCAACACAAAATAAAAGTTCCCGTAGATGTTTTAATCTTAAATGTGCTCTGCCCGACCGTTTGACGTTTTCAATCCAGACCAGCATGCACAGCACAAAGGTGAGAGGAGAAGCTCGGTTGAAAGTTTTATTCAAATGAGGTAAGCTTTTGGTATTTTTATTTTGAAGTATCCAGGTCTTATTTTCCCACTAAGACACTTTTCCTCTGTAATGGTGAGTCTTTTGCCACTGTTACTGGCACAGCAGTTTAAAAGCTATGAAAAAAGTAATGCGACTGGAGGGAGCTTAGGGATTAATTATCACATTCTCTGATTTATGCTTCACTTCATCCACTTAAGCTTTGCACATAGCGCTGTCGCACCTATGCGAATGAAAAGGTGCAAATTGGAAATACCGTCATTCATTCCATTATGATTGTCCACTAAAAAATGTTTCTGTTCGGTGATCAAAGTGCAAGAACGCAGAGACATACACACAAGAAATGTTCCTACTTGCAGTGTTAAAGTGCGTTCATGCTTCAGGTAATAATGCAATGCAAAACTGTTATGTAACATTCATTGAACGGATTTAATGAAATGATTTCTGAAGCTGATTTGTTTCTTCATAATTTGTTATGTTGGGCAAATATATGTTAAAATAATGAAAGAATAAATCTAAAACAACAAGTCTGTTATCCATGCATATTTTATATTGGGAATTTAAAAAGGAAAAATGGAAGAGAGGTTTTTTTTTTCTGATTAGTTTTTACAGTGTTCGAACAGAATGGCACAAACATATATTAATACTTTTTAATTAATTGGCAAATAATTACAAGAAAAGAAAAAAAACACATAAAAGGAAAAAAATACATGTGTTTTCCTTTGAAATGTGGTGTTCCAACTTTGTAATGTAAAACTCCACTGATCCTGATTTAAAATCCTTTATGTTGAAACTTATGCGTCGAAGGGTTAATTGGCTGTGTAATAATGTCTGTGGATTTGATTTCAAATGTCATAGCCGTTCTGTGTGCATGTGTGTGTGTGACAGCGAGAGAGAGTGAGAGAGACACACACTCACATGGTAAGAAGAGCGATGTTCTCGATCAAGAGGTTTGGTGACGAACATCTTTCCGAGCACAGGGTCGATACTGAACACCTCGTTGGGTGGTTGATCCGCTCCCACCCCGGTGATGCTGTATCGGATCGAAATGTCCTGGTCCTGGTCTGAACGAATCTGCAACACAGCAGACGAAGAGGAACACTCAGTCAATCAGTCTATCCTGTGTTCAAGTCTCATCCTGTGATTTGCACAACTTTTTCTGTCTCTATTCCTGTGTTGCAGTGAGGAAACTCAACTCAAACACAGTTACCATGGCCAACCTACACCTATTGGTGCAACGTGTGCCTTGGGGTGTTTATTATTCAAGGACCAGTTTGTGATATACAGCCCTGGAGTTTAATAATTTCGTCCTTACACAATCTCAGAATCCTGATATTGCATATTATTCACTGGAAACATGCACAAGCACACACACACACACACACCCAGGGCGCACACTCTCGCACACACACACGCACACATATTCATCACAGTTTGGCATTTCTAGCTACCACATATTCAAGGATTCCATTAGTGCTGCCGCAGGGAGCGCTATGCATTCTGTTTGGCAGAATTGGACAGCTTCAAAAGAGAAATTTTAATTCAATATTTCAGGGAGGGAGAAATGAAATCAACATATATTTACTGTTAACTTTGACAGTCGGGTCCTGATTTATTAAGATCTGCTGGAGCCAAGCTGGGATTACAGACAGGTTGTGAACAAAAATGACAATTAAATGGGAAAGTGAAAACATGAGGTTGTAATTGCTGTGTAATGAGGGAAGCAACAACAGGCAACATAACAATAAACAACTTTTGAAGAGGCGAAAATGGGCCAGAGGAAAATAACAGTCTGAAATCCAGGAGTGCACACGAGAAGAGAATTATTTAATAACTGTGGGAGATGGGGAGCAGCATGTTCTTTAAGAAATTGGCCTGTATTGTGGTTCTGCTCTCCCTGCCAGATAGACAGCTAATAGGTGCATTAAGTGCGCTGCTAGGCCTGTGATTGGGACTGAAGTGCTGTGTAATTGGGAATCATTTGGAGGAGTTTTTCAATTTAATACCCAAATAGAGTCCAAACCTCCGAGCATCCCATCTCTGCCCATTACATGACAACCAGCGGGTGTATCAAAATGACTCAATCATACACTTACTCCGGTATGCGGGCGCATGCTGTACACACATACGCAAACGGACAAACACACACACACAGGAATGGCCAACCTTTTTCTTCTAATCAATGACTATTTCAGTGGAGAGCCTGAGTGCACCAGAAGAGTATGACTGTCCAAAGTTGTCTCCATCTTTCACCACTTGAGGAACCAATTTAGCCACACTTTTAACACACCAGGATTCTGCCCTGCTGAGAAAATAGCTGGAACAACTAACAAGGACAAGGGATGGACATACAGTATAAGACAGGTGTCATCCTGACTCTTCCTACGAGTGGAATAAAAACCTGCCACCATCGCTGACACCTCCTTCTCTCCCTCTTCATCAACATTATCATCAGCTCTCTGTAAGGTCGAGGTGTGCCTTTCTAATCAAACAAATGTGATCAGTTATAGACGCCATCACTTGTAAGAATGCAAAAGGAGCTGTCACAACATCCCGCTAATGCTATTTGTGCGTGTCTGTATGTGTGTTTTCTTTGGGGAATAGGGGGAGGAGAACGTCAGAATGCTCTGCACACATCACAGCGAATTACTGCTGACAGCTATGATAATTAACGAGCTGCAGACATCGACTGTTACTACTTCAAAGAAACTCTGGCTGTTAAACACCAACAAACCAACAAACATCCAGCGAGCAACTCAGTTGAACTATCAATGTACCGCCATTACCCTCCTCTTTAGGCGAAGCAAAGAGACTGCAGCACACTGACTTCATCTACCTCTCCTGTCGCATTAGAAAATACAAGCAATTATTACACATCCAACTGCCAAACTGTCTCCCCCTCTCACTCATCCCCCTTTTCTCCTCCCCTCTCCTTGTCTCTCCTTTCCTCTGCCCTCCCTTCTCCTTTCCAACTCCTTCTCTCTCATCTCCACTCCTCCCCTTTCCTCTGATCTCTCCCCTCTGCTGTACTCTCTCATCACTTTCTCTCTCTCTCTCTCTCCCTCTCTCTCTCTCTCTTCGCTTCAGGTCTCCGTGGGGACAGAAGCCATGCATGAAAAATGAAATTACTTCAATCCGTTGGCCTTGGCAGTGGCGTATAAATCCTCACCAGTTAGGAAGTGATAGCTCTCCATAATTCCATTTGGGTTTTCCCCACCCCCCTGATTTCCCACCCGTTTCCAAATCGTCCTGCTTGGGGGGGAGAGAGAGATTCAGCTGCATGTTTCCACAGTCATTCAGCCAATTAACTCTCCCTCCCACAACGTTCACGTGAACGCTTTTAAAACTATTGAGGGACGGCGCCAGAATCCTTATCCTCGTCTGTTTCCACCAAATATTTGTGCATTGTCGCATGTGCATACATATGCACATTCATGCGTGCACAATTGTGTCTCGTGCTCATGATTTAATAATGTATACAATAACACATGCATGCATATCGCATGCATATATACATATTTACGCATTAAGGGATCCAATAATAGATGTCAAGGAAATGAATCCGCAAGCTGTTGTTGCATGCTATCAATCTCCTCCTTTTATCACAGAATATGGATGTCATTTCATCTCACCGTCATTTTGCCATTTTAGCTTCATAAAGGGAGGGAATGTGTTGGAAAAAAGCCCAGCATGAGATGAACACGAAAAGCTTCTCATAACTGCATAAGTACGTTTTATTTCCTTTAATGAAAAGAGGGAAACTCTCTCTCTCTCTCGACACTGCTATCTTGCACCTCACACAATAAAACACAGTAACACACACATACGCATAAAATATCTCCACTGGAAATAACAAAGGAATTCATTTTCATGAGCGCCAATAATAATCAAGAGCAGTGTTTTCTTTCCCTGTTTTTTTTTTCAATCCTTCTGCCTTTTCCCCTCTTTTTTCTTGATAGTGTGTGTGTCTTTTGGCGAGAGAGAGTGGACGAGAAGCACTCAGCTAAGAGAGATTGATAGTGAGAGTGAGAGAGAGAGAGGCAGAGAGAGAGAGGGGGGGAGAGAGAGAGAGAGAAAGAGAGAGAGAGAGAGAGAGAGAAAAGAGAGAGAGAGAGAGGCATGACTGTATCATCCGGCATCAGAAACCAGACACTGTCTAAATGACCTATTTGTCGACGGATCAAAGCAATTCCCTTCATTACTGACAACTTGTCTGGTTCTTAAGGAGATCTTATCAGTGAGCTTAGCTCCCTTCTGCCAGGCAAAACTGAATCAAATGAGAAATTATCATGCTACTGGGTCTTCGGGGAAAACAGAGAGGAGGAGATGAAGAGAGGGGAATGAATAACACAGAAGCGCCGTTCTGCCACAGTTAGTGGGGTGCAGAGGAATTAATTCTCACTTGAAAATTCATGTTAACTAACACTTTAAAAGTATCCAACTACTACCACTTAGATATGTGACTGCACTGCATGATGTAGATATACACTACACTGAATTTAATAGTATGATTATGTATATTATATATATATAGAGATTATTATATGTACAAAGACATGAGCTGTATACAGATTGATGTAGAGCTGTTTAAACTGAGTAGCCAGAAATCAAACCCCTGTAGTGTGTAATGCAATCCAATAGTAGGAGATGCTTCTAATATTAAATTCACACCCATAAACATACACAGGGGCAGAAAAGAAACACCTTTAAATTTGAAGCTACTCCATGAAACACAATCATAAACATAAATACAGCCTCAAACGTGCAGGGTTGAATGAATTGAGGTTATTTTGCAAGTCAGCAGCAGTTTACTTTCCAAATTTTGCATTCATAAGCAAGATATGAACAATTATTAAATGGTTTATAACACACTATAATGTAGTTGTAATTAGGTATAAGTGTTTATCAATGTATTTGTCAACAACTATAACTCCTCCTGTGACCACCCATTAGTGGAGTTTGGGGAATAAACAGACACAGTTGTAATAATATAAAGTATGTCTTCATAGGATGTTATAATTGTTGACAAATTCTGTACATTAATTAATGCGTAAGAGTGTCCTCATACTGTAGCTACATACAAATGCATTTGCATTCTGTTTATAGAGCTATATTGTTATTGTGTTTCATTGTTAACATTGAGCTGTTGCAAACTGTTTGTGTTTAGTTGTAGTTATGTTTTGTCCAACCATCATGAATTAATAGGGCCTGGCCATCGACTATACACTTACTACACAGGAACATATGTGTCCCCTGCTTATCATTGAAGTCAGTGGTTCAGTTCTGTTAAAGTTCAGTGTGCTGCACTTTGCATTCATTTCTGTTTGGTTGATTTATTTTAAAAAATTTAGTTAATATTCACTTTTTCTTTGCATTTTCTAATCTCAGGGAGATTCATAAAAAGGCATCATTTAAAAATATAAAACCACGAGTCTGCCTGCTTGGCTCTTCAACACAATCTTAGGTATCTCTACTCGAGTGACCCCGGCTCGTCTCGGCTGGCTCTATTTTTTAGTTGTTCAAAATTGTAATGGCGGGCCTCTCTGCGAGCATATTACCATTGCATTTGTTTGCCTCAGCATTCAAGCTTTTCCTCAGCCCACGCAACTCTCACCATGGCAGATTAGGAGAGAAGGCACTATATGTATGTAAACAAAGGGGAGAAACATGGAGAGGCTTAGGGCTCCAGAATACACATATCAAAATAGAATTTGCTGTGTTCACACACTCTGCCGATGCCAGTATACTCATTATGTTTGCAGGTCTGTCCTCCTCAGCAGAGGATGGAAGCACTGTGAAAATGATGATACTGGATAAAGAAGATAAATGAACAATTGAGGTGCGAATGTGATCATTGCTTTGCTCTATGCTTGTTTTCTATATGCTAAATTTGATTAACAGTACCTGATAGATGCATAAATAAAAGAACTGTACAGGTGTCTGCTGTCTTTCTCTAGTGAGCAAGGTACAGACATTATACATCTGACCAATATTGCCATATTATAATTAATCCGGTATGGTATGGTTAGATAATCTGCAGTTTAGCATGTACAGAGAACCGCAATTACCATATGCATGGCTATAATGTTCTTGGGGCATTGTGGGTGAAATTGAAGCAAGTTTGTTCAGAGGGTGAGGTTTTTTTTTTTTGCTTGTTTTGGTTTTTGTTCAAGACAGCTGGTGTCACCACAGCCAAATGTTTCTCAACAAACATAATATAAATAACAGCTAAACATGAAACACTCAAAAAACTCAAGTAAAACACAACCAAATACATTCCTTAAAAAGGTGCAGCTAATGGCTGGGGGGTATGGATCTGACTGGAGGCCTGATCACACTACGGTCACACTATGGTTTGTGGTGGTCATAAACCTAAATATACTGCCTGTGAGAACATTCCAATTTTAATTTCTTTTGAGATGAGGCTTTAGTGTGTGCACTGAGACGACTTTACAAGTGAGGTCAGTCAGAGCAGATTCAGACTGCATCAAAGTCATATCTAGTAAAACTTAAGTAAAGTCCACATGCACTGGATTAGTTCCTCATATTGTCTCTGCCCTGGATACAATGTGAAACCATTCATTATTTTGTAATAGAAAACAGCCGTAATATTCATGACAATTTTGTTTTTACTGAGCCTGTTTTCCTGAAGCTTATAACACAAGACAGCACATATATAAGATGTGGCTGACAGTGGTTTCAAAATGGAAACAAAGTGACCACATGTTACTGCTCTTGCCAGAAAGTGGTGCAAACATAAACCACATTAAGACTCGTCTATAAAAATTTCGTGAGACAGACATTTCCTTAAATCAGTTTGCATTTGGCCATACAAAACCTTCAACTCCAAACACATTAAAAGGAAAGTGTTCTTCAGCTTGAATTGTCTTGCAGCTTTGTGCATTATATCTTCAAGGCAGCTTCAAACGATGGTTGGCTTCCTCTGTGGAGCTCTGTTTGAAAGTAGAGGACACTTTGAGTTTTTAGATGAATGAAAAGTCATTTTTTTTCTGTAAGGTTTTTAAAAATATGAAAAAACTTGAACACATAGCACTGCAAGAGGCGTACAGTGTGACCATATATTGTATATTCAGCATTCACATACATTTATATATGAATATTGTCGTACACGCACAATTGTAAAAATAAACCAGAGACATAAATAACAGTGCCATGAAATGGAGCAAAGCTGAACTCAGCTGCTCTGAGAAAATCTTCAAAGTAAAATGCATCACTATCTGCCTTAAGTATGCAATACACAAACATAAAAAGAAACATATAGGCGCACACAAACACAAAGAGGCCTGCCATGACTGTGCCAATTAGGTGTGCTGTAGTGCGCTGCTGTTCAGAGAATGGCACTGGTTCAGTGAGCAGTAGGACAGCAGAAACAGTCATTTGCAGACAGCAAAGTCACAGCAAACCCTAAAGAGCTGAAAGCCAGGCCTTTCACAGCTCTAAAGCCCAACAAACGGGGGATAGCTACACCAAACATAAACACCGACAGGAACAAACAGAGAGATGTGTTCCTTCAACAGTACAGTAAAGCCTAACAGGCAGACAAGAAATACAGGTATTGGCCAACAGGTCACAAACAGACTGGTTAACTCTGAAAAGAAAGAGCCTCGACAAGAGTAAGGTTTTTAGGTGGCACTGCGTATCACACACACACGCCATCTGTCAAACGCACTCTGTTGCGCGCACAAAGATAAAAAGACACCTTGTGTGTTTTGCTGTGAGTCAGCAAAGTGTCTGCATTAAAAGCTTTCCTGTGGCCTTTTTTAAAACACAGGCTTTTGCTCAGGCTTTGATGTTCAGCATTGTATCTCTTCAAAAGCTAGAACAGGATTGATGTTGAGTATCTCAGTCTGAAGTTGGGATTTTTCAAAACTGCACTTACTAACTTAAACATAAAACACAAACAGCATAACATCTTGTATTCATTAGCCGGTGAGGACTGGATGGAGTCTGCATAAACAGATGTACCTGTGGCTTAGTGTTTAAGAATGAGAGTCCACATTAAGCCTGTTGAATCTAAAAACGCTCTTTACCTGTGAGAACAGTGCACATCCACCTTAATGTTTTAGATAAGTGGTTTGGGCCTAGGAGACTGCCCACTGTTCCAAGGGCCCATTATTCTGAAACCCTAATAGTCTGAAAAATGACCCGGCCAATGTCCCTCTGATTTGCTAATGCTTGTTGTGAGCATATCTGCTAAACATCAGCCTGTGAGCATAGAGTTGCAAGGTAGGAAGGGCTGCTGGTTCTGGAAATGTTTTTCTCTCTTCTGCATTCCTAAATACTAGAAACACAAGATTCTCTTGGACAAAGAAATGATCATATAGATTAGGTTGGGTAGGATTCTTTCCTCCTAAATCCTACATATTGGAGCTAAGTCATTTCACTACACACACAGTAACTTCTTTGACATACACCAGTTTGGAGAATCCTGTTACGGCTCTGGTTAGGTCATTTATTTATTAAGTTCTTCTTCCTCCTCAGACCTTTTTTTTTTTTTGGTCAGATGACAACAAAATAATGCACTCCTGTCTCTCTTGGGTTGTCCTGCTAAGTCTCAGCTGGCTAAATCTCAGTTGTGTCCTCTCCTACTCTCCTCAATCACCTCAACTATGTTTCACTACAGCCAAATGGACAATCAAACCGCTATTGTATAAGCGCATCCGACAAAATATAAATAAATACAAATTTCCACCTTTATTGATATTTAGAAATAAATTATCACAGAGTCAGAGGCCAAAGAAAGTTGTCATTTTAACTCAACTGCTGCTCAGGGTCATGTACGGACAGGGCGTATGTCGTTGTTTTTGGAAGGTTTTACCCATCTGCTTTAAAATGCAAGAATGCCATTTTCAGATTCACAGAGGGGGCAGAGAGGACACGGGGCCAGAAAGATGCATTTTCAGATTCATCTGGCTTCGTGGTCTACGCGAGTGCGCGGCAGAATGAAATGGAGAGATAGTGTGCTCTATGTGCTTTTGTGTCACTGCGAGAAGTGACACAGGTAAGATTATTAAAAGACCTTCCTCCACATTAGTGAAAATAACATGGAGTAATGGAAGTTAAACAGTGAATGACTTTTCCAATTATTGCAGTGTGAAAGCAGTCTGGTCTTTAATAGTGCAGGCTTATGGCAAATTAGAGGTGCTATTCTCCCCGGAGGTAACAATGGAATGACTCGCCCTCCTCACTCCCTTATTCCAGGCAGAGAGAATGAAAATAAGGCAGCCATTGTAGTGGCAGACAAAGAGCAGCCGCACCCCTTAGCTTTGGCTTAGCAGGGTTAGAGTGTGAGGGCTACCATCTCACTATTACCCCTCTCCCTCTCTCTGCCTCTCTCTCTCTCTCTCTCTGTGTCACTCTCTTTCATTAGGGGATTGATTAAATTGTGAAATCGGGAGTGTGATGGATGCATGAATGACTTCTCAAGTCGCTCCCCAAGGCTTTGACAAGGACAATATCAAGGACCCCCCGTTACTCCATTTTCCTCCCTCATCCCTTCATCCCCAGAAACCCAATCTGGGTAATTAGAGTAAAGAGTGTTGGAGACTTGTACGGGAGAGAGAAGCAGAGAGAGAGAGATGGTGACAGTGGCATGAAATCTGCTGCTATTGCACTTTTCCTCCATCCCCCCGTCAACCCCAATACATGCACACACACACACACACACACTTTTGCACTGCCCACCTTTCACACACCACTTTCTCCCTCTTTTCCCACACCCTTCCCTTCTTTTTCTTCTTCTCACTTTCTAAATCCATCAGGCAGCAGTGAAGAGGAGAAATGCAGACTAGAGGGAAAAAGGGAGGGAAGAAAGAGTGAGAGTAAGAGGTGCAAAATGAAAGTGGCTGTGAATTGACTGCATCAGCACAACTCTGTAGCAGAGCATGAGCCCTTCTGGCTGGAAACAGGAAGTTTAAAGAAGTTGCCAAGACATGTTTGATTGGACAGGGGAGAGTTTTTGGACAGATTTTTTCCCCCTTGACCAGACATATGACCTTTGTGGTCTCCTTTGTTGCTGGAATAAATTCCTCTTGCATTGTCTTTTTCAATTTACTCAGACACACATCCAGTTACATCATTGCACAGACACATTTCCAGTGGACACAGCTGAAGGGTTGTTTGGAAGGAAAAGCATACAGTACATTCCTCCCAGCCTACAGGGGCAAACACTTCGGAGGTATCATGAGGTAGAGGGAAAGGTGTTCAGGTAGAGGCGGTAGCCGCATGCACGTTTGATGTTGACTGGAAGCCTGACAAAATGGGCCGCTCCCTGCCAAGCCTGCCCCTGCCAAGCACAGGCAGAAACTGAAGAGGGGCTGGACCTTGCCATGCTGCTGCTGGGTGTTTTGAAAAGTTGCACATTCACAACACAAAGACACACTCTCTCACTCGTGGGTACACGCACACACACATGCACGCATACACATGGTCGCACCACAGCCTCTAAGTGTGTGTCAGAATGTTTCCCAGGATGTTCTGGCTCCTGCTAACCAAGCGAGGGATTCTGCTTGGCAAACTCCACCTCAGCAAGAGTCCAGCTGTCATCTTGACAAATGAACCTTGGAAGAGTGAAGAGGTGTGTGTGTGTGTGTATGTTTGCGCAGCCATGCATCTGTGTCTGTGGATTCACGCTTGTGTATTTTTGCTCGAGCATAAGCACGTGTATCATAAGGATGACACACAGATGGCTGATGTACGTGCAGTTTTTTGCTTTTTCAAAAGCAGCTGGCCTGTCATTCCTTGACTGATACAAATCAGAAAATGGATCAGCGCCAGCAGAGGTCAGTTCCCGTGAATCTCTTTCTATTCCCGGAAGTCATGGGGAAAACATTTCTGAAAATCTGTTAATGCACCAGTCGCCCTCGCCGCTTGGCTTGATGCTGAGTCCTCTTTAACAAAACACTGACTACACAACAACCAGCACAAATCACCTTATATAAAGAAGCCTTTTGCACGGCCTCAGATGAACCATAACATCGTCCCCTGTATGCTGCGATGCCAGGCGCTGTGCAAAGAGCTATGCATCACTTTGGTTTTGTGAACAATGTGGGATGTTAAAGCTTTTATGGTGCGTTAAAAGAAAATGTTCTTTTGTCCTGAAAATGAAGAGCAAATAAAAATGTGTAAAGCAGCATCAGGGAGCACTGGCCAGAAATACGCATATGAGAGGAGCAGTGAGAAACCTGCAAAGTTAAAGGACGAGTTATAAAATACCAGCAACTCTTAATCTGGTGCTAAACTGTTTATCTTAGGAGCCGTTTCATCTTGAGATGCTGTAAAGCATTTCATTGCACAGTGAGGAATTTTATTACACACATGCACAGTGTTGATGTGCGTTTGCTTGTACCAGATCTTCATGTGTGTCTGTCTGTTCGCCGGTGTGTCTGTGTATCTGTGTGTGTAGTTAGGGGATTTTACCAGCGTACAAAAACATGATCACCCCATGACAGTATCCATTATACTGGCATGAAAAGATTCTGACTGAGGCCTTTCACTGTAAATGTCAAAGTAATAGGATCAGTTTATTCTGGTGCAGGCCTCGATTTTGATTTCCTTCACATTTTACCTCCAGCAAAGAAAGAGCCAAGAGGGGAAAATGGAAAACTACAAGGACAATAAGTGAGATTAGAATTTTTTATCACATGACTTGCATCCAAAAGCGCTTCAGTTCAATTCAATCTCATCCCAAGGACTTTTCCCCTCGCAATTACTCTTTTCTTTCATTTCCTCTAAATGCAGTTGCTTTGTGTGAATCAGATTTTATTCCGTTAGGTCTGTCTCTCAGGCAAACATGCAAACACCGTTGAGCAGAGGTGGGAGGAAAGCATCACCTGATGGAACAACCAACATGTCTGCAAGTCTTTCTTCTTCTCTGTCTGCCTGCCTGCTTAGTTTTCTTGATTTGGACTGCATGATTTCCTCTGTATCTACTTTTATTCTCTACGGTCATTTTGTCCCTCTGTCTCTCTGCTTGACTGCCAACCTGTCCTTTCTATTTGACCAACCTTGTCTCTTATCACCAACCATCGCTACCACCCTCCCCCCCGCTTCATCCCCGGTCCCCACCTCCCCGAGTCCCCTTCAGAATATCTTTCTTCCAATTTCAGTGCACATTATTTTTTCATGTCTTCAGAGGAATAGAGATTCTTGGCTCTCCTTCATCCTACTGATCCACGGGGTCGCCGAGGCCAACCTCCAGGGGACCAGACAGAGGCTGTTTGTTAAGCTGTTATTTATCTCCTTCATAAAGTCCTCCTCATCTCCTATTAAAGAGCCCAGAACTGTTGCCCTTGACTCGCACATAACTCTTGTGTCTTTTGGTGAGATGATTTACTGTTTAATTTAACACCAACTGAACCCAGGAGGGAGCCCGCCTGGTGCTGCCTGATGTCATATCAGAGAGGAATGTGTTGGGGGGGATTTGTGAACATGTGTGTTTGTGTGTACGTGTGTGTGTGTGTGTGTGTGTGTGTGTGTGTGTGTGTGTGTGTGTATGAGTGAGTGGGTGGCTGATGCAGGGTTTTTTGTTGTTTGTTTTGTTACTGTAAAACCTTAGTAGTAGCAGCTCTGGGCCTGGATGTGCACAACAATGCCACGTCTGGAAAATTTTCCTTACTCTGTAGCTGAGTGTGTCTGATGAACATGTTTACCGGGACTTCACGCCACTAATTTCAAAATAATGAGATATTAAACAGTGAAAATTACATTTCAGTCTCACTTCCCTGAACACAGGAGAAAACAAAGGCCAAATGCTCTTGACAAATACATGAATGTAGTAACAATTTATTTTCCTCGTCAAAACCAGGAGATTGTAGGAGACTCCATTTCCTGGGGCTGATAAATGTAATTACATTGATCTCACTAATTTCATTAGGGGAAAGGAAATGAAGTTCATAAGGTATTTGTTATATGCCAAGACAAGACTACTGTGCAAAGAATGAGGTGTCTGGCTCTTAGGAAAATGGTGGATTGTTGAGGAGAAACAAGAGTCAGAACAAAGCCTACAATAAGGAGCTGTCAAAGAATCTATAAAGCTATACCTTACATATTTCGTAGTTGTCCTTGACCACCTCTTTGCGTAAGATATTAATGTGCCCTCAGGTGCTCAGCTCTTTGTTTAATACCCAAGTCTCATGTTCTTGGCACATACATGTGTCTGGAGTGCTGCATTACACTGCTTCAAAGGATTGCATGCAGAACTACATTCACATTTTTACAGATTTAAGCCGTGACTCCCACAGTGAAGCAATTTTTTTGTCCTGATAGCCTTGTTTTTACAAAAACTTTTGGACTGAATCTGTGGACAAAAATCACATTAAATATCTAAGAGTGAGGAGACTTACCAGGCCTGTATGGCGGTCTGTGGGAGTTGTCAGTTTATCAATTCACAACTTAAGCTGGACATCTGCCACGTGAGAGATGAGCTGAGGAGAAATGATGAACTCATTCTTGGCCTCTCCACAGTTGCATCATTGCAGGCTACACACATCTCACCTGGAAATGCCATGAGTGGCAGCTATGGCACTGTGAGTCTGAGCTCCCTGCAACACCACCACCGTGCCATGGTTTCCCTCTAACTCCACAGACCTGTCAGTGCCTAACTGACGTTGTCAAAGGGTGTGTGGCCCAATCTCTGAGCCATGTACCAATCCTGGGTGTTTTCCACTTCAGCACCTGAATCTTCATCCCTGGTCTCTGATAGCAAGTGGTGGAAAACGTGTGTTCTTTCCTCATTCTCTCAGGATCCCCAGTCAGTGCAGAATGCCTGACTATCCCTGTCATCTCTCACCGATGCTGACCCACGATACCTCCAGCACCTCCCAACCTGGAGCATTGCTCACTGCCAGCGGCCCACCTCCCAACAGCCAGCCAGGGTGCCTCATCAGCGATACCCACTGGTCGCGTCAACCAGTCATGGAGCCACCTCAAAGCTGCCCGGGTTCCTGCAAGGCACTGCTCTGCCTCTGTCGCTTATGGCCGTGACAAGTGAGCAGGACACCAGTGTGCCACTGCCTCCCTCCCTGCTGATGGCTCCCCTTCCTCAGTGGCTGAAAGTCGTTTAAGTCCGGTAGCCCATCAACACACACGGCCTGACCAGCGGCTCTCCTCTCCAGATGCTGTCTCTGTGGTTGTCATTGGTGACGCCATGATCAGAGACGTAAGGTTAAAAGGCACCTGCTCCTATTGCTACCCAGGTGCACGATCCCTCAACATCATTGAAAGACTTTAAAACGCCATTCTGAGTCCTCGACAATAGTTGTATATGCAGGAAATAAGGACACAAGCAGCCACCAGTCAGATACCCTGAAACTGACTTTAAACTTGTACAGACTGATACTGGTAGAGACTCTGTTATCCTATGGGAATCAGACTGTTCTCTCAGGCCAAATCCCCATCACTGGCACAACTGACATGAACTTTCTGGATCAGATGATTGAGCCTCCCATACACTGCTGCTTCCCACGCCTGAGACAGTCCATGCTCCATACAGGTAACCCCACCAACGTACAAAGCTCAACTATAACTCTATTCTCTCACACCCCCGCCCCATCCCATAATCATATTACAGCAATGGAGTGGTTACCTCACAGGTCCAATTCTGCAGGTCTATTTAATGAGCATTGGCTCTCTCATGACATTAATTTTGTTCCAAATTGCTTTTTTATTAAACAAGGTAATAAAGTATTCTACCCAAACAGAAGACAACCTGAATCACAACTTGAATCCTGACGATTACACCTGTTTTCTAATGTTAATAAATTGGCTTTATTAACATTAGATCATTAGTAAAGTACACCTTATTTTTACAGCACTTTTCAAAACAGCAGTTACAAAGTGCTTCACAGTTGATAATAAAAATGCATAATAGTACACCACATGAAAACAGAAAAAATGCATGTGCACAGCATGAAAACAGCAAGTAAAAATACAATTAGTAAAACAAAAACAGATACCCAATGATAAAAGCAATATAGGGGGGGAGGCAATTCCGTAGTGTTGGAGCTAAAACAGTAAAAGCACAGTCCCCCTTTTCTGAACCGTGAGACATTTAAGAGCAATTGGTCAGAAGATCTGAGTAATCTTGGTGCAGAGTTAGGCTCTAAATTCACAATCTAATCCTCAAACATGGCTTTAATGTTTTTGGACTGTGAAATCTGGTTATCCACAGATAATACATTGCCTTTGGCTGATGCGTCACTGCCTAATTTTGTATACTCCCATATCACCCCACAAAAAAGGTGGTGTTGTTACACTAATCTACGACTCCAATTATTCTTTTCATTGCAGAACTAACATTCGCTTCTCATTATATGAGGTGCTTTTAATGTCTTTCTCTCTACCCTCACCAACTGCAAACTTCCCATCTCTCTATATTGCTGTCCCCCTGGAACCTACTCACAATTGCTGGATGATATTACAGAGTTTATCTCAGATCTTGTTAACCATGCTGACCGCATCATTATAATTGCAGATTTTAATATTCATTTTAATGACACATCCAATGTACTAAAGTGAGTCTTCAAAACAATCATTGATACATTTGGTTTTACTCAGGCTGTCTCTGAACCCACACACCACAGCGGTCACACCATTGATTTACTTTTACTCTGGAGTCTTTCCGTCACTGATCTTTCAGTCTCCTCCTCTGCTCCATCATTATCCGATCACTCTCTGATTCAATATAATATTCATACGCCGCCCATTTCTCAATATCGCTGCCCTCCCAAAAAGAGCCGCATTATTAATACATCACCCAGAGCAGCTCTAGAATCATCCCTCCCTAATGCTCTAACAAAACTGAATAATTACCATGGCTCTCTGGATAGCTTAACCAATAAACTTCATATTAGAAAACGCTTCTCATCCAACTTTACCCAATGGTTCAATAATTCTATTCAAGCACTTAAACAATCATGCTGGAATTTAAAAAAAAAAAAGGCGCAATACAACATTGGAAGTATTCCATCAGGCCAGGAATCACTGCTTAAGTACAAATATGCCCTCCAGCAAATTATATCTCATTATTACTTCGATAGGATTTATAACAACGGACACAACCCTAGATTTTTTTTCAACACCATGGATACTTACTATAACAACTCCATCCACACCAGTTTCCTGCTTTACAGCTGAAGTTTTTAACTACTTAATTGAAAAGACTGAGCTCATCAGGAATGATACTACTGGTAAGCTGTGTCCCTCTCCTCTGATCCCTCCCACCCTCTACTTCTTTAGCACACGGAGCATCAAACCATCAGACACCTTCTTCAGTTTGATCCAGTTAATTCAAAGACTCTCTCCCAAATTACCAATAGCTCCAAACCAACCACATGTGTTCTGGATCCCATCTCCGGCAACCTCGTAAAAGACCAGTTCAGTGTGAGGTTATCAATATATCCTTTACTTCTGGTATTGTTCCCACTGCTTGTATATATTACATTATATTATATTATAGAACAAAAGCTGGCAGCCAATTCACTGCCCAGCTATCTGGTTATAATCTTCTTCATGAGTACAAGTCCGGTTTCACACTCTACTAAAACTGCACTAAGGTAACCAACGACCTATTAATTGCAACGCACTCTGATCTTTTATCTGTCTTGCCAGTACTAGATTTAAGTGCTGCCTTTGACACTATGGACCACAACATCCTCCTACACTGTCTTCAGAACCTTATTGGTCTCGGGAGGCTGGCAATTTCTTGGTTCCATTTATATCTGAGAAATAAAACAAAGCGATTGCAAACAATAATGTTATGTCTTCCTGTTCTAATCCAGTGTTCCACAGGGATCAGTGCTCGGTCCATTCATGATTGTGTTTACTTGCTGCCCAGGGGTCACATTTTCAAGAAACAGACTGTAATATGTCACTGTTATGCTGATGACATACAAGTCTATCTTCCTGTAATAGTCCATAATTCTTCCCAAATAATTCCCCCATAATTTCTTAAATTAGAGATGTGCTTGTCAGAATTATATCACTGGATGTGCAATAATTTCCTCCATTTGAAAAAGACTGAAATGTTGCCTGTTGGTCCAGAGACTTTTCCATTAATCTGGATGGCTGCACAATTTCTAAGACTGAAACAGTTAAGAATCTGGGAATAGTATTTGAACTGCCCTCTTCCACCTTTGTAAAATGGCCTTAATAACACCCCATTTTATCAAAATCAGATACTCAACCTTATTGTCATATTGCCATTATTAAATGTGTATGTGTGTGTACTTTTAGTTGTAATATCATTTTTACTGAGTTATAAAGTGTCCAGAGACTCTCTAAGTGACGTGCACTTCTCTTTGAAGTTATTCAGAAGATGGTCAAATGGCTTTTATGGTCATATGTTTCATGAATGATATGACCTATCAAAAAAGACATGGGTGAGCATGTTCCTCCATTACAGGACTCCATTAGCAAGAGTAACAATGTAAAGCACTCTTAACTTCTGGTTCTGGTGTTTCACTCATGCCATCATAACTCAGGGCTGGAAGCTGAGCTTTTGAAAGAGCAGACTATTTTAAATAAATGAATAGTTATTGAATACTTTTATTTCATGGAAATCCATCCAACAGTTGTTGAGATATCTTAGTGGACCAAAATGAAGGACCGACTGTCTGACATTGCCATCCCTGCTGCCACGAGGCCAGCATGGCTAAAAAAAGAGAGGATCAGTAAATATCAAACTGCGTGTTTGGCAAAATTATTTGCAATGTCTCCAAACAGGATTTGCTTGTGCTGGAAGAAAATTCACAGCTGGGGTTTGGAAAGAAAACACCTTGTGTGAATTCTTCAGGATGTGAAATCAAACAAAAAGCCAAGAGTTTAAAACTAGTCAAGATGTGTTACTGAGTGAAACAAAGAGCAAATGAAGTGCTGACCTGACTGTTTGTGCTCTTTCCCCTGAGTCAACTGAGGTCTCTCCTTCCTTTTTCCTCCCTCTTCATACTCTACAGGAGGTCCACCCATATCTGAAAGAAGTTTATTGTATCCTGCTTTCCTTCCCTGGCTTGATAGAGTTTAGGTAGTGTGTGTGTGAAGTGAATATATGTGTGTGCTGAAGTTGTGCGCCTGCCAAGAAAAGGACCTCAGCAGCGCACAAGAACTTCGAAAGAACAGAAGACAAAACATAGCCCCGAACAAAATATGCTTGAATACATATACAGTAGTGCACATCCTGTACAGTTCATGTGTTTGATAGACTTAGCGCAGTCACACATTTCGGTGTTTTCACAGCCTGAAGTTATTTAGCCCTGAAAATGAGTTCTGTGCAGTTCCACATTCATAAAGCGTTCCATATGGGCAGCAATGTGCTTTCCTAGTGACCGAGCTCTGAATCGGACTGTGATCCTTAAATACTCGCATCCCTGCATTCACCTGCAGTTTCTCTGGTGGATTGGGTTAAAAAAAAAAAAAAAAGATGGAGTCCTGTTTTTCTGGCTTAGCTTCTTCTCTTTGTTCAGGGATAAAGCAGAAATGCGACCAAACAAAACCCCAAACAATGAGCATATACAAAGGCAACAACGCGGCACATGCGCTTTGCTGATCCTTTGTTTGCTGCCTGTGTAGGACAAGTAATTTCTCTCTGTGCCTGTGCATGCATGTGTGTGTTTGTTTGTGATGGAGTGTGTGTGTGTGTGTGTGTGTGTGTGCTTGCGAGCGCCCGTCTCAGCAGGAGAGAGGAGTGCAGTGCTGGTGTTGGCCGGGTGGTGGGGTGGCAGATGCCAGAAGGCTTCATTAGACTCAGGGGAAGAGGCCGTGAACAGCAGTTCTGCGGGAAGTCTATCAGACCTAAACACAAACACAGACATCCCTCTAATCCTGGTCTAGCCCTACATTCCCTCTCTTGTTCCTTTTCCTTTCTTTCTCTTGTTCTCACTCATACTCTATTCTCTTCTCTCTTTCTTGCCCCCCCTCCCCGAAATTCTCCAATGCAATCAGCTCCAGCTCACTTGTACAGTATGTTGCTTTTTTGTTTCCTCCTTTTCTTTGACATTTTTTTTGGTCTTTCTTTTTTTGTCTGTCTTTCTGGTGTTTTTGTTGTTGCCGTGTCTGTCAGTGAAGCGGAGCAGTCATTAATCACTGGTAAACGTACGCAGCGGAGAAAGCAGACACCTTGGGGGGGGGGTTCTCTCATTCTGCTCAGAAAATGCTTTTCTCGACGTGCTCCGCGGAGAGAGATGTAGAAACTGGAGCACAGGTGCTGCGGCGAGCACAATAAACATAACCAGATGCACTGCAACACACATCAAATAAGATACAAATGTCGGTATTTTGTGCACTGTTTAACATGCAGGCTCCTTTTTATTAGACATATTTTCTGAAGCTACTACCAGGAAATAAATGCCAACAACAAATTACTGATACACATGACTTGTCAATTAAAGTGCAAGATATCAAATAAACCTCTTTTTCTACCTATCATTCAACAAAGGCCTTTAGACAAGTACCCATTTATTCGGCTTATTGCTCACACAGCTGCCGTTTCTCTCTATGGTATTTCTGTCAATATAATGTTCAGGGATTATTGAGGGATGCAGCTGCACTTTATCGGAATATCTGGCTTCTCCGTCTCAAGGACAGCCGGCAGACAGAAAAATTTTATACCAAAGAAATATTATCCAATAAAACAACGGTTTAGGCGAAATTGCAGTCATTTTCACATCCTTTATTCCAGTTCTCGAAATAAATGTTTTCTCTCTCAAAATAATATCTCTGTTAGACAAATGTTAAAATATTACCCAGAGCAGAGGAGGTTTAGAATGGAATCAACAACTGGTTTAAGAAGAGAGAGGCTGAAAAGAGGACAGAGGACAAGGACAAAAATGATGCAATGGGTGAACAATTAGATGAAAAAAGTGGCCATGAAAGGGATAAAAAGAAACTAATGCTTTGAAAAGTTGTTTTTGTTAGTGCTGCAGAGATTTTTAGATGCACCTCAGTCAGTCTGTGTGAAGGAAAAGCAAACTAGAAGTGCTTAAAGTCACATTTTATGTTTGTTAGTCTTAAATGAATAGTTTGGCATTTTGGGAAATATGCTTATTCACAGTGTTGTTGGGAGATAGATGAGAAGATCGTTACCGCTCATTTCTATTCATTAAATATATAAGCATACAGTCTGGAGATGACTAGTTTTCAGACTTAATGTTAAACTTCTTTGACTGCAGCTTCACATTTAATGGACAGATATGACAGTTTAATCAGTACTGATATTCTCACTGAACTCTAAGTAATAAAGCAAATAAGCATTCAAAGCATTCTATTCCTGCTCCTTTAAATGTTGTTAATGCTTAATAATTTACAGTTACTTGTGTAAAGATATAGATAGTCTAATAACTGCTCTTTTCAATGTAGTAAAATCAACTCTCTGGCAACTCCACCTGGCCAAAACCACATCGTTCACTCTCTATCTGTTATTTTCTCACAGACAAGAGTCGGCTGAACAGTACAATGAAAAAGGCGTTTTACTGGACAAACATTTATTCATACCCCATCTGGTTCCTTGGCTAAACTGTTGTTTCATCAGGGTTTTGTTCATTTTTCTGCTGACGGCTGTTCTAATAGGGGGTTAAGGGAGTTGGGTGGTGGGGGTGGGGATGGTTACAGAGAGTCTTTATTTACCCGAGCAGAAGAAATCAATGCCTCTCTGCCGTAGGAGAAGTGTGTGGATCAATGGAAGGTTTCAAAAAGCCTCTGTGAAAAATCAATGTCCCTTACATGCTATTGATGGCTGTTTGGCTGCAGAAGAAAGAGAACGATAAGAACACCTGTTTATTGTGAAAAATTACTCCCCCCCACTCTTTGTTTTAGCCTTTCTGGATCTCTTCCTCTCTTTGTTTTCTCTCGTCTCTCGTTGTTTCGGTTTCCTCTCGATTTTCTTTTAGTCTTTTTGTTAAAAGTTATGCACCACTCATACCCATCCATTGTAAGCAAAAGTGGGGAATAATAAGTTACATTTACTCTGTTACATGTACTTAAGTACCTTTTCTGAGTAAATTGTACTTGATGGAGTAGTTCGCTATGCTTTGTGCACTCTTTTATGCATTTATGGACATTATGTGAAGAGACTGGTGGTCTGCTGATCCTAGGTCTACTGGTTCTCTGCAATCCTACCGCAGCTATGTCCCCCTCATGACTCAGAGTGCGGCGAGCTCCAGATGTGAGCTTTGGTCTGAGGTCAGTACATGAGAGAACTGACAGGGAGTAGTAAGTGTGTCTGTTGTGTTAATGCTGACAAGATCATCCTATACACACTTAATCATATTGTCACGACTTCAGCCAGACCCTAACATTTATTTCTTTACCTGCTTTCTGCTTCCCTGGTGGTCCAGTGGTTAGGATTTGGCGTTGTCACCGCCACAGCCCGGGTTCGATTCCTGGTCAGGGAACGCTCACTTTGAGCGTACTGGCGCCACACTAGTGGCAGCCTGTTTGGAAATTTCCCTGTTGTGGGACTCATAATGGAATATTTTATCTCTGTGTTTTCCTGTCAAGTACCAACTCTCCCTGTCATTACAGATCCAGCCACTCCTACCTGCACTGAAGTAACCTGTTTCCTGCCATTCCCCATCACTTGACCATCTCCGCCCACTTTCTCACCTGCTACCCATTTTCCTGATCAGTCTAGCGTTATACATACCAGTCCATCTCCACTGTGTCGTTGCCAGATTGTCTAGTGTGCATCCGCCTAGCTTTCCAGTGTTCATTCTGTCTGACTGATTCGGTCTGCCTGATCTACTGCCTGAACTACGGTTTGATGATTCTTTGCTAAGCCTCTCATTGGATTTGTTTGTCTGATCTGACTGTCCACCTGGTTTGGACCCTCGCCTGCCTTCTGAACAAAGCAAACTTGGACTTATATCTAAACCTGCCTGTGAGTCATGCTTTTGGGTTCATGTTTGCCTTCTTTCTGAGTTGTGACACAAAACTGACAGTACTCCAGCATAATGTACATATTTGAGCTTATGGTGTGAGTGTTTGCGAATATATTTACTATTCATTATATAATTAATTTATCATATTTATTTATGTATTTATTTATTTATTTATTTAATCTTATCTGTTTATTTATTTTTTATGATCTGTATTTTATTTGTCACTAATTATCGTTGTTTTAATGTAAAGGACTTTGTAACTCTGTTTTAAAAAGTGCTATACAAGTAATTATTATTATTATTATTATTTAACTTATTAACAACTTAACAATTATTTAAAAATTCCCAAGGTATTTCTGTCCAAGAGTACCTCCTTTCTAAACATTCAAATAATAAATATATATACTTGGGATAACATTTGTTATCTGTCACTGTTTTTTTCAGGTTTTATGAAGACATAACAACTTTCCCAAATGTTTAACTAAATTGAACTTGTTCATGGAAACAACTTGGCTGCAGGGAGTTTTTTCCCCCTCATTCACAGCTGTGTTTCCAACCTGAGATCAGGTGGATAGCGTGCTGCTGCTGGCCAAAAGAGTACCTCTGACTGAAAGAGTATTCTCAACAATAAATGGAGAGTTTCATGCACAATTCTATCACTGTATTGTATTCTAACTTGTCATTTTGTAAAGTGCGTTAAGAGCTAAGCATAAGTTAAAATTTCTGGTAGTCAGAAAAAAGCATAATAACTTTATAGTTTGCCTAGTGTGAGGGGAGGGAGTAATCAACCAAGCAGCAAGAGAGTGAGGGATGACTTTCTGTTTCACATAGACAGCCCTGTTGCACTGCTGGGACCTGACTGTATGACTGTCTCTTTCAACTCTCTGATCTCCTCTCCATGACTATTGCCATTCAAAAGTCAGACAGCTGTTACACTCAGCTATGCTATGTCATCATGTAACTGATTGTGTTAAAGGGCATATGATATTGTCTCACATTGATTGCGGTCCACTGAATCGAATCGAATCAAAATCGTATCGAGGCAGACTTTGTGATATTAGCAAATATCATGTTGTTGTCCAAAGAATCAATGTAATATCGGATGGGTTTGAAACTTAATTAACAACCCTACTGAGAAGTTATTATGCCACAGAGGTACATGATGCACACTAGACCTTGATGTACAGTGGACGACTCTGAAGTGTGGGAGCAATTATATCAGCCCTGCTATTAATTAAAAAAGCAGTCAGTGTCATCTCATTGAGTTCTGACACCATCTTTTCCCTAGAGAGCAATGGGAGTACAGTTCTGCCAAGACTTCACCTAAGCAGTCAACATTTCCCTTGAGCCATGTCAGGCTGCAAGCTCAGAGGCCAGTCAGTAGGGCCTCTGTCCTGACACCTGCCTGATCCTATGCTGGCCTGATCAAAGTGACAGACCCGCAGACCTGCGGAGATGCAGGTGAGGACTGCTGTCACCCTGCCTGTCCAACTGATGGCAACTTGGTCAAGTCAGGGAGAAAAGCGGCGGGACGGTGGGGAAGGCCGCTGCCTGCATGTCACTCAGTGCTGTGCTGGATGACAGAACAGCCCATTAGGAAAGGGACTGACTTCACAGGCCATTAGGGGAGGCATCACACAGCCACAGCACACAGAGCACTGAGTAATGGCACAGTTGGAGAGAGACAGGGGAGGAGATGAGAGACAGAACAACTGTAAGCTCTGTTTTGCAACATGCTCCATATAATATTTGAAATTGTGATTAACATATTAAATGTCAGAGGCTGGGAAAAAAAATGTTCTGTCTGCCTGACAACATTAAAGTTCTTGGATTTTTGGTTGTTTTGATTGAAGGAAATGAAACAGATACACAAAAGCCTCCGTTCTCAACAGAGGACCAAAGAGGTTATAAAAGTAGACTAAACACATAAACAATAAGTATGGCAAAATCATCCCTGTGCCATCCAAACCACCAGAGCTGTCTTCTTGTTAAAATCTCTAGTTCTCAGTATGGCCCTGCCTGCCCTCCTGTCATCATTAAAGAGAAAGACGGGAGCCTGAGAGCCCAACAGAGGCATCAGCACGCATCACTTCTTCTCTGCTCTGAACGCTCCACTCTCAGCAATCCACCAGCCCCTGACGGACCTATTTACTGCACAAAGTGGATTGTGTTTGGCTGCACACTATACTTCCAAATGTTCTTTTGATACCCTCTCTCTTCCTCCCTGCCCCTCTGTCTCTCTCTGGTTTGGACCAGCTCATGGCATCAGCAGAACTGTCTGGCCAGTTTATGGCTGGTGTAGCACTACTGAAGGGCTCAGCGAGCTCAGATGAGAGCGCCACGCCATGCCAGGCTGATGGGACACACTCCAGTTGTAGAAGCGCTCCAACTCCAAAACAAAGACTTACAAACTCTGCCCTCTTTGACTTGATGTTTTTGTTTCAGTATATAAAAAAAGAGGAGAATAAAAAAAAGTTTCCTTCAAGCAGCTCCCGAGGCTTTTCCCTGGGGATTGGATGAAACCCAGTAGAAAAACAAAGAACAGACACGAAGGGAAAAAAAAAAATGCTTCTTTTGCACAATTTAAGACCCAAAAGAGATAAACTGTAAGAGTTTTGTAAACAGCGAGGAAAACCTGATGGCTAGATATTCCAGATAAAGAGAGAAGGGAAGTGGGAGCAGGGAATGAAGCAGCGGTCTCCTGGAATGATGTTTTTTGATGAATTACAGCGCTCACCACAAGCTTAGAGTCTTGAGCTTTGCTATGAGAGAGGCAAACTGCGCATTCTGTTGTGACAGAATCTCTGAATTTTAAACACTCGAGCTCTGCAGCTCGAGCTTCTGCACAACAACACATTTACACAAACGTTTATTTATTCATGTTTATTTTTTTCTTCAGACAGGCTTGTATAGGCTCGACCTCCAACCCTCACCAGGTTGTGTTTATATTTGGTACTTATCAAAACTATCAATTTTGCAGAAGTGAAATTTGCAGAGATGCGAGTCAGTTGTTGTTGCCATGTTCCAATCTTGCTAAACGAGAAGAGGTTTATTAAATAATAATAGTAACTTGTACAATCCTAGTTCTTTAGACGTTGCTGCAGGTTATCTTTCATGTTATTACCTCTGATTTACTTAAGTTTAATCCATCATGTCCTTACTGGGACATAGGGGAAGAGCCACATTGCTCTTTTGGGCCTGGGGATAGCAGCTTTTCATACGTTCTCCTTATATCCCACAGGAGGCCCAGAGTTATGGCTTTAGTAAAGATTCTGTGACAAATTGTATTGTTACAAAGGAGCTATAGAAAGAGTATTGAACTTCAGGCAACCTCCCTGAAATGGCTTTATAAAGGAAAGAAAGGATGCATGAAGGAGCAGAAATAATCATTCGTTTCACTGTGAACCCAATGGACCTCACACTGTGGGAGAGTTTAGCTGCTTAGCTGTTTTGGAGCCCGCTCTGTGTCTGAAGGGAAAACTTCTCAGGGCCAATCAGGGCTGTTTAAATACCTTAAGATTTTGTGGCTATAATTACATCAGGGGAAAACAACATAATCATCAGCAAGGATGTGGAGAACAAACCAGTTATGCTAATGTATTTCTGTTCTTTATCACCGTTCATCACACACCCACAATCAGTGTTAGCTGTGAAGTGCCCTCAAGAAATCCCAGCTGTAAATTCAGAACAAATCAGTGATGCGGCCCATCAAATCTGTCACTTACGCTGACGAGCATCTGAGGGAATGGTCCTCGAGAATTTTCTGCCACATTGATTGGTGGGATCACCCAGTCCCTCTTCTGTCTCCGTAGACCCTTGGAGCTGTTCAGGCCAGACCCTGAGAACATGATGACAGGAGGTGGTGCTTGGAACGCCTCCTTCCTCTCTTTTCTCTCAGCGACTTTCCCCTCTTCCTTTGTGACCTTTAAGACAACACAAGGCTATATTTAGGAGGTTGTTAATGATAACAGTAACTGATGTGATGCCCAAGTCTTTTCTGTGTCAAAGCAAATTCACAGGACAACATAAAGAGGTTAGTATTGTTAATCAGGTTAAACAGATAAATTCAAAATATTTGTGAATGAGTTTTTCCATACACTAAGCAGACACCTGACAACATCAAGTGTCTGTATTTAAAATGATTTATTTCATTTAATCAATAGGATTCACTTTGATTAAGGTTAAGGTTAGGGATAGACTGTAATTTTTTGTCATGAAAAACAAGGACGATTCGTGCTCATGTGCACAAATCCTTGGTGTGGTTTCTGTGTTTGCCATGATCAATAGTTGCCTTGCCGGCAGGTTGGAAAAACCTCAACCATCATCAGCTCAGATGGCAAACACACATTCTGGTGGCACCATGTCCTTGCTGTCTGAAAGCATTAGCCTAAATATAAGTAAATGTGTTATAACAATAACTGCAGTGAGAAGAGTGTGCAAGCCTGTGCAAGCTTCCTTCTGTCATTGTGGTGCTGCGTGTGCAACACACATGCATGTAACTATTATTTGTTTCTGTAGCCTACAGTATTTCTGTCATCACCATAGATGAAGAAAATGCATGATGCTGCCATGGAAACAAATGCTATGGATCTAGTCACACAGTGATTCACTCTTTCATTTATTCACTCACTCGCTGAATTACTCACTTACTGCCTCACTAACTCACTTGATCACAGTTAGTTAGTTAGTTAGTTAGTTAGTTAGTTAGTCTTTCTGCACCAAAGAGGTGATTAGGAAGCTCCACACACCTCCTTGCTTTAATACTGCTCAAATGCTTTGTATGTAGTGCTTAACAACGATACCGCATAGTATATTGAGAGAGCAAAAATGTGGCAACTACACAAAGTGTGAGCATGCCTTTTAGAAATATAATGTTGGGCCTTTGTGACACCTTTATATAGGGAAACCCACTAGAATCATCACATGGCTGAATTCGTCAACATCAAACTTTGGCATCAGACTTGGTTCAAACTTTGAACATTATGGGATAACCAGCATGTCTTTCAATAACTTATATTCTTATTAAAAAAATAAGAAAAACACTATATTGAATCTTACTTCTTTGTGTTGGGATTTGTCTGATGGGAAACTACTAATAAATTCCTGCTAGAAAAGCCTGAAATAACGATAATAGCAAAAAAGACAAAGGAAAAATTATGCTATAACAAAAGTGGGTTTTAAATTAATGTATATAGCAAATAGACTATTAATTGTGTGCAATGATGCTGAATAGATTTTCAAAATTGGCCAAGAGCTGAATAAAAAGCATATAATTGATGCTTTAGTAATTCGACCATATTAGTTGAAACTACACAGCAATTAAGAAATTCATTACAGTGAGAAAATACACATTAAATGCAAATTACAAGCTTACATGCTCTCTCAGCCAACCAGACATTAAAAAATCCTCTGTTTTAGTAATCTACAAAATCCCTTCCTATTTACCACTTTGTCTGTTTGCTCATATGTGGTTGATAAGTACAACCCCGATTCCAAAAAAGTTCTGGCGCTGTGTAAAACATAAATTAAACAGAATGTGATAATTTGCCAATCTTTTTTGACACATGCTCAATTGAAAACAGTACAAAGCAATATATTTAATGTTTAACCTCATCAACTTCATTGATTTTTGTAAATATCTGCTTATTCTGAATTTGATGGCAGCAACTAGTTTCAAACAAGTTGGGACAGGAACAACAAAAGACTGTGAAAGTTGTGGACTGATCCAAAAACATCTGTTTGGATCATTGCACAGGTAAACAGGTTCATTGGTAACAGGTGATAGCATCATGATTGGGTATGAAAGGAAAGACTCAGTTGTTCACAAGCAAGGATGGAGAGAGGTTCACCACTTTGTCAAACACATGGTTGTATAGAGGATATTACTACATGGGCTCGAAAAAAAACTTTTTCAAAACTGCTGTCAGTAAACACAGTTTGTAAATGATTGCATTCTGTTTTTATTCCAGCTCTTTTGGAATTGGGGTTGTAGTTCACTGTGATATTTCCAAAAATTTGAAATAAAACAAGTCCACTATCCTCATTCATCTATTTGCACGCATACTCTAACTCAGCTTTCTACAACTTTTCAGACTAACCAACATGGAAAATGTGTCATAGCAGTATTAAAAAATTCTTTAAAGCAATTTAAAGATCCACTGTCTGCAATGCACCATATAAACAGCAAAGACATTATGTTAAATGATGCTGACATCTTACATCTTATTAAGTTCATTCGTCTCATCATGCATCAGGCCTGAGCAGGACAAAGTCTTTGTCAATCCTTTGCATCTGATGATTTGTATTTCTGTGTATATGTGCATATATGTGAATAAGACCATAAACTACAGACTTTGTCATTTACACCAGGTATAAAAAGTCTATTAACACAGAGAACGTCTGAGGTAGAATTTACAGCTCTTTCAGTCGACAGTGACAGCTGAGTCACAGACACAAGCTTCCATCATACAGTATTCTCCCATCATGCACTCCCCTCACACACTCCCTGCAGGCAGAGAGAAATGACCACCACAAACCTGTCGTTTTGAAAGATGCTCAAATAAGGAACTCGAAAGGAGCCCATTTTCAATCTCCTCATGAACATTAATTCACACGTCAGAAAAGCTACATGAAATGCTGAAGCTATCAGACATATCACCTATCTAAATTAATGTCCTCGTGTGGACTTACTGCAAAACATATGAAAGAAAAGTGCAGAGACTCTGCTTCATTACAGATGCTTCCAGAGTGGGTAGAAACAAACAGGTCAGTGAAAATACAGTAAGAGAGCTTTAATTGTGTACCCCATGGCTAGTTAAAGCACCAGAGTGCAGATAATCAGATACGTTGCTTCTTATATTCAAGTACATTACACGTATCAGCGCCTCTGAGTCAAGGTTACATAAGGTCCACCATCTCAAGGCTTATTTTCTTAAACCACATGCTCGGCGTCCCAGGGGCTATAGAGATGTGCTGTATGCAGGTGATAAAAAAGGTTATATTAAATTGACAAACTGGGCAGTTGTTCTACAGTAAGTTTACCCACATATCTCAGGGTTACAAGCCAGTAAAAACATGTCAAGAATTCAGTCACGAACATCATTGCTGAAGCTATGCATCAGTTGCACTCTCTGTCTCAATCACACTCCCCTGAGCTATCCCTTGCTCCCGTGCTCCCCCCCTGCCCTTCTCTCACAGTGTTATTGTTTTTCTCCGTCTCTCCTACCAGTCAGTGGGTCCTGACAGCTTGTCTCAATAACAGTGATTCCTCAAGCGCCGGGCTGTGTTAGGCTGATGGTGCACCAGCAGGTAAAACAGCGGCGCCGAGCTTCACCTACCAAACACTCCGACCACCAGGCCCGGAAAAATTCCCAGCTCATATCTTTGTCATGTGTGCTGCAGAGGTACCAATGGAGGGAATATTTTCATTCATTCAGTCATTCATTCACTCAACCTGTATTTAAACAGTTATACAGTTATAGCATGAGTGCTCTGTGTGCACGTGGACTATAAAGGCAAAAGCAAAGCAAACATTTACACAAGCATTACAATGTATAGAACTGGATATAAAATATGAGGATAACAAAGAAGAATAAAAATCTATCTATCTATGAAAAAATAATAACAGAAAAAAAAGTATTTTATTCTCAACTTTAGTCATAAAATTCTAGCAAAGAATCTAAGATCCAAAATTGTGATGAGTATTGTGTGTTTAATTTTAACCACTCACTATAAGACATCTCTTCAGTCTAGTGTAGGCTTCTTTCCTTCTTGGCCAAGACAGTTTGTAGCCTCTGTATTTGATAATGTGTCTGCTGAAGAGTCTTGCATTAACAGGCAGGCCCAGAATACTGCAAATGCATTACAGTAAAGAACACAAAGCAGACAGAGAATGGAGAGTATATGTGCATGCTCCATGTCCCTGTGCAGGTACGTACAGTGTGTTTGTGTGTTTGTTGTGTGTGTGTGTGTGTGCATGCGTGGGAGGGTGTACAAGAAGATCTGGGCCTGTGAATGCTGGAGCATAAGAGAAAAAGGTTCAATCACCATACATTTACATATAAAGAGGCTAGTGTTTTTAATACCTCTTCCAATTTTTCATCTTATATTACTCCTGTGCAACGTGTAGCCTTACAGTTCCTCCCCAGCATTTGACATTTGAGAATAAAAATAAAATACATCACAGGAGCAGGCTCCAGTGTTGGAAGATGGGAATGGCTTCTGGCACATATTGAAAGTTGAGGGTCCTGTACAATGCAGTCTATAAAAAGTGTTTTCTCTTTGTCTCCCTCTGTTTGTTCTTGCCTGGTCAAGATCCCTCAGAGTGTTGGCTTGTATCTGCCAGCGGAAACAATGCTTTCAAGGCTGACTTCATTAGATGGACGCCCAGGAGAAAAGCTTTTAAGGCTGCTTTAAAGGAAATGTGTCAAGCAACCTGGCATATGGTGTGTATGTGTTTGTGTGGGTGGGTAGGGGTGTGGGGTGTGGGGTGTGGAGGGAAATGGGCTAAGGTGTCATGTTCAGTTTCATCAACCGAGCGCTACATTTCAAACATTGTGTACTGTGCAATCTAGGGCACTTTCGCGAACAGTGCAGAAGGAGAGGAGGTTACACAGGTAAAGGAGTGTGGCAGGAGAGGAGATCATACGTTGGCATGAAGTTGAAAGAAAGGCAGAATCTGCTGCTTCATCTGGGCATGAGTGGTGGGAAAATCTTGATTTTAATGCCTACATAATTTGGTCTCTCAAATAGTTGCAATTTGAAGTTATGCTTATAAGCAAAGCAGACACGAAGCAACACGAGGATGCATTTAGAGTCATGCACTTCAATTCATTCTCCTTTTAGCTTGGGTCTCCACCAACTCCTGAGGGAAATATCTTTAGTTGCTAAATGTTCCACTGTGTGCAACCAGCAGTACGGTGGGTTTATCTGAGATTTTACTATAAAAACACCGTAGGCAGCTCTGTTGAAAAAATGCCAATGACAAAACAGTTGACAGACAGTTCTCTGTAGGTTTGCCACTACATGTGACACCTTTCACATACATTTGGTCACTTGATCCATTGCAAAGATAAAGATATTGATGATAGTAGCTTTAAACATATGACAATAAGATACTGGTATATATATGAAGCTGGTCTTTTATAATGAGATTGTTTTGTCTAACATGGTTGAGAAGTCAGTCACACTTGAAAGGGTGTGCTGGCATGAAGGAGTCTTTATGAATGTTTATAGCTGTTGTCATTACGTGTCATTCCATCAATTATATAATTTTTAATTGGGGTTAGTGATGGGGTAAATTGGCCTAATGATATTTGATGAACAGTCATAAACATTTATGAAGATTCCATCATGCTCATGACAGGTGTCATATCAGTCTTATGCACACCCCAAAGAAGTGCTTAGAAAAATTATGTATCAAAATATAATAAAACAGAGTAGAGTAAAATAAAAAAATATATGTCAGTAAGATTCTAAAATATGTGTTATAAGTAAACTATGACAAAAAACAGAATGTAAAAATTGTTTCTGTTTTGAATTGGTAGTTATGGGAAAGCAGCAGGTCCTCCACTGACCAGCAGGGGAGCTATAAGCCCTGAAACAGCCAAAAACTTGATGATACTCATGAGGCTGAGCAGCTTGCTTTCATGCTCATGGCCCAAAAAGCACCAACACTCCATCCCCCTCCTCTTGTACTGTGTTACCAGTCTGTACAAGAGTCTAGCCATCCAAACACACATGTTGCTGTATCCCTTGTTCACTGTACTGTGTGACGAGTGCACTGAAACGTGCACATGATCCTTTGCATTCAGTCCATATTCAGGAGACCAACCTCTGCCAAGCACAACATGCTTGTGTGCGCAAACAGTTTGTCAGCTGAGCGGGATGAGACAGATGTGAGCCGGGTCTGGACAAATGTATTCTTTTTCTTCAGAGAGGGGAAGGCTTAGTGGGGTTGACTGCAGGGGATGGTTGCCCCACATCCCACCAGTGCGCTGAGGGGAGGCCGCGGTGGGGGGAGACATGTTTGGGACGGAATGAGGGGGATGAGTAGAAGGGTTGTCAGAAGCAGATGTGACCCCCCTCTCCTCCCTCTGCCTAAATAAGTCATGCTCCAGATCCTTTTATCTACACATGCTAACAGGTACTAGTGAGTTCCCTGAGGAGACATGTAGAGAGAAAAAGATGGAGAAAAAAAAAACATAGAAAGAGACAAAGAGAGACAGAAAAAGAGCTATGCCCATCACTGCTGCAAAAGGCTTAAGTGGGCTTTTCTCCAGCCATGGTGTAATTCTGATCAAACCCCGCAGCTCCGACTCACCCTTTATTCATTCACAATCACACAGAAAGAGAGAAGGTACAGGAAGGTGATGAAATTGATTAAAAAACAGGTTAAGCGGAGATGTCTGAGCAGGTCTTCAAACTATTATGAAAGATGGAGGACAAGGAGCCGAAGCAAACTGGAGTCAGATATGAGAATTTTAACGACAGCTTCACAGTTTCCAGAGATTTAAAGGGTGTGTTATTTTCTCTTTTTGACATGCAACCCTGCGCTTAGCACAGATAAAACCTATAGGCTCCAAACATAAGACACTTTATGCCCTAAACAAAGACAGCAATGAACATTTAACGCAAAATTACCATAATTCACACTTGATCCGACTTAATCTCTCACCAAAAAAAAAAAAAAAGAAAGAAAAAAGCTCAGACAAATAACATTCTTGCACACATACCAGACACACACACTAATGCTATGTGAACAGGAGTCACTGAGTGTGAAATGGATGCGCCCCCCCAGCCCTGGTGCCATCAGCCTTAGCCAGCTGGCGGTGGTCCCAGCTCTTCCCCTCCACGCCACTGCCTCCCCAAAACCCTGCACGCTTTGATATCAGCCAGCCCCTGGCTACCCAGACATCTGGAAGTTATTATTCAACAGAGCACGCCACAAAGCGCTATTTCCATAATGAAACATCACATTTTGCTTCAGCGCCCTGCTTTCTGCTCCTGCGCTCGCTGCAAACATGTTTGTTCCAACATGCAGCGTATTTCTGACCTCTGACCCCGTCTCGTCCTCCAATTTTTTGTCTGTCTGGTCACGGCTCCTCAGGATCCCTTCTTTTAGTTGACTCGTGAGAAATTGAAGTATAATAGCCACTCATTTGACCTTTGACACACTGTTGTTGAATATTAAAGCTCATACCATACTAACTAGTGAATCATTTGAAGCAGCCTGAGTTACACAAGTGTGAGAATGAAGGCCAACCTATTCAGAGCCAGAACAACATGCTCATCCTTACACCCACTCCCACTAATAGATCCTTTATTGGCCGATGACCCGCTCCGCCTCTGTCTTTGTCTCTATGATTCTATGACTGACTTTGTGCCATCTCCTCAGTTCTCTGGCCATGCAAGGAAAATCCAGCTGAAAGCTATTTATTTTCTGGTTTTAAATGGTTCCATGTGCTCAAAATCTAAATTCTCCAAAAACTAAAACGACTTGGAAAAGTCAGACACTTTCAATCATTTAAACAAACCCTCCTGGCATCACATAAGTTTTGTATTGATTTTATTTTCATCTTTTACTCATACATCTGAAGTTCATAGTTTCTTATGGATAATGATTAACTCAAGAAGTGATGGCAGCACAGCTGAAAACAGCTTTGAAGTCCATCTAAAATGTTGTCAGGATCTTTGTGTTTCCATATGAGATTTTTGAGCGGGAGATTGTTTGTGTGTCTGGCTTAGCGCTGCAATAAAGTAACAGCCTATGAAGGTCCTCGGGTTTTGCTGCCTTCTGGCCTAGTGTAACATAGATGTAGCCACCCATCACACTCAACTGGAGTAAGAAAGTAAAGCAAATTAAAGTTTAATTAAGTTTCAAAATTTGAATCTTAAATTATTGTCATGAACCGGTTGTGGAATTGACAATTCATTTTCTTTATTGATACATGAAGGAGTACCAGAGTGTTTGTTATTTCTACAATGACAGATTGTTTTGGCCACATGGGGGCAGCGAAAACAAATAAACACAACATTGACATTTTATCTCCTTTGACTTGTCATTGTAAACTTGTTGCCGAACAGTTGCCTATTTATACGTTTATATGTTTATTTATACATTTATATGTTTATGGCAACCTGATGAATGTAAGTCCAATATACACTCTCCTTTATGCTCTGATTTGTTCTCCATCAGTACCTGAGGAAAATATGTGACTCTTTAGCTCCACTATGTTCACCTACTAGTCACTAACTGTTATATATATAAACTGTATATAATGAGTTTTTAGAGCGTTTTGCTGCTGACCTCCCTATGAGAACAATGAGAATTAAAATATTACAGATGGGCTGCAAAACCAAAAATGAGCTAAAAGAAGCTAAAAAAAAACTCTTTCATATTACAAAGAGTCATTTGATCTATTGTTATCATAAATGCATTGATTATAGCTGCTTTGGGTAATGTGTTTATAAATGTACTTTCATACACACATTTCAGCTGCTACAAAATTTTAGCAGCTTTCTATGGCCATGGCTGGTTGCAACCAAGAACCAAGGTCGCAGATCAAGACTTAGCGGATCCTTGTCAGTCATTATGTCTCGTAATTGATACATACATCTGTCTCAGCTAGATTTGATCTTGTCAGGAACTTACTGCCCACCCTCCTGTATGAGATGTCTAATTGCACCATGTTGGTGAACCCTAATCATGCGCGTTGTCATTACCTAATCTGATTAACGCTCGTGCTAATATCAACTATCAGATCTGGCCTTGTTGTTCTGCAGCTACAGTACGGGGACAGTTCAGGTTGCTCAGTCCTCGCCTGACCTCTGACAGCTTTTAAATAGAGGAGGAAGAGTGGAGGACCCCTGGGGTATCCAAGGCACAGGATGTTTTCCAATAACAGCTTATGGCTGAGGGGAATCGTACTCTCCCCCTGTGGCAGTGTGATTCTATCACTTTTAACCATGTGCTGCTGCTACTTCTTTCTGCTCCAGTCTCTCCCTCTCTCTCTAAAACCCCAAGGAGTTTTGACCTGATTCTTGGCTGTTACTGTCACCAGACCGTTGAAGGAAATTTTTGACAGGAAGAAGAAACTCTGCGATGATAATTGAAATTTCGGTGCATGATATTTGTGTTTGTCTGTGCTCAGGTGCAGTAAGTGTATAACTCACCTCATTTTCATTTTGTTGAGGTGAAGGTGGGTCAATTAGCGCCAGTTGCACCACGGTCTCCCAGACATGTGTGTGCGGACCGCTTGCTGTCAGTTTAAACTGGACCGGTTCATCCAGGCTGGCTCCCTCTCCCTTGGCAAAGATGGACCCATCTGCCTGCACGCTGAAGATAGGGTCACTGCTCTGGAAAACCACCTCCTCATTCCCCATGCAGTCATCAAACTTCACTGCAGACAAGAGAATAAACAAAACTTTAATATACCATTCAGCGACGCAGTTGATTTCAGCGAAGACAAGGTAATAAAATACACAAAGTACACAATGGCACATCTGAATGCAGTTAAAAATGCTTTTCACAGACACACAAACACACACACACACACAGTACACCTGCAGTACACACACCTCAGCATAGGAGGAAGATACTAGAGGGACTACTACTACTTTGGCTTTGGTTGACATGGGTGCATCCCACCATTACCAGTCTCCATTAGCTATAGGTCAAACCATCATAAGGATAAGCCTCTCGGGGGTTTTTCTCTCCAGCTACATCTTTAAAAAAAGTGATGGTGTGGTGTGCTGTGATTGTACAAGGGTTGGAAGACTGGTCTTGTTTGTAGGCGGACAAAGCAGAATGTGTAGTAATTAAATGCTAGAATAACAGAGAAGAATATCTGGTCATACTATAAATAAAACACTTATTAGCAAACAAAGTTGCAACATTTTGAAGAAATACTAGGTAAAAAAAAAAGGGGGAAACTAAATTATATATTTAGAGAGTAATTGGAAGAAACAAATTGCCAGCCTTTTGCATACACAGTACATTCATAATCATCACAATCAAATGTTTAAACTTTACTGTTCTGTCAGGAAATATTGATTCCGCTAGTGTTGTGGCGTATAATGGTACTATGCTTTGTTTCGTGAGTGACAAATACTATGCTTTTAGCTTTTAATCTGAAGGCCAAATCACTCTATTTCTGGTCTTTCTCCAGTTATCTCCGGCACTCAGCTGTCAGCCACGAGGTCATCTGCCTTCACCGTGATTGCCGCACAGGTCGTCCCATCCTCTTCTTTCTACACTTTGTGTTTACACTCAGATGAGATAAACTGAAGACATATATGAAAACCACAAACACTTGACGCAGTACTTAACATGTCACATCACTTCCTCGGCGTAAAAAATATATTTTGGACGAATAGCCTCAGGAGGATTTGAATGGTTTCTTTCCTGCAAAGATGTTCCACCCGTTTTCATCAAATAATGTCAGAGAGAACCAGATTTCCACAGTTTTCTCATATATTCTCAAACATAATGACCCAAATCCACTTTTTTTCTCCTCCTTGGCTCGTTGTTTTTGCATGAGTTTCTACCATTATTAGTAACGCCCAGTACACAACAATTTTTTGGCACTTATACAGTCACTACTCATAACAACTCTGCTGGGACCTGTACTTAGAAGGCATGACTTATTTACAAGTATCTGTATAATGCATATGTACATAGGAAAGTCTTTTTTCTATTATATTCATTTACTTATTGTTAGCCCCAAATCACCAATGTACCTTAAAAGATTTTACAAATTTGTACAGCATATGACACCAAATAAGAAAAAACTTTTTGTGTATTTGTGTGAACAACAAACATTTGTTTTAATTACTGCCCACCAAAGACCAGCAGACTCACACCATATTCAACAGAAAATGAAATGGCTTATCAGAGCATCCTTGCAACATAACCTATTGATTGAAAACAGTGGCTAATATGCAATAATGAGCTTGAAGCATATATATAAAAAAGTCCTCATGTATAGCGTTCAACACTAAACATTATGTGCAATAAGTAGGAGATGCTCAGATACTCCAGAAACAACACCACATGCAAAGAGATGAAAGCAAAGGAAGGTCAAGACAAAAAAAAAAAAAAACCAAAAAACACCAGTTTTGTGCTCTCCGGTGTTGATATTACAAAACTTGCTGGGTCTCATTAGGATTGTACTGTAGAGTCTCAATATAAAGTTTTCTGTTTTGTCAGGGCACTCTTGCACTCTTGTGTTTAATCTCTTATGAAACTCTAGCACAGCTCATGAGAAGTTGAGAAGATGAGTCACAGACCAGTGTAGCCGATACCGGCCTCCCATCCTCCTGCCTTTCCTCCTTCACAGCACCCTGCAACCTTCCCTCTTGGGGATTACAATGTCTAGACGGCATATCGTAGGAAAGCCCGAGCTGAAGGCCGTAACTCACTGCCGTATCCTCTCTCTCTCTCTTCCCACGTCTCTAAAACAGCTGAAACAAGGCTTCCATTACAGAAAGTACACTGCAAGTAAATCCGGCTTTTTGTTCTGTCTGGCCCTAAGTATGCCTGTGATCATGTCAGTACCCTTCTAAGGCCAGATGTCCAGACAGCCACTCAGTGCTCAGTCAGAGGGGACAGCTCTTCAACAACACTCTGTCCACTGAGTGTAGCAGGTGCAGCACAAGTGTCCTGGTCTAGACAGGAGGAGAGAGGACATAAGAGACAGATTACATCAACCTAAGAGGCAGAAAAGCCTCTGCTGTTCATCAAATTGTTTCTTTTTTTTATAGCTGAACATTTCTACCCCAAACAAACCCCTAAAAAAAAGCTTGCTTGCTGTTTTCTGTTTATCTCATTCTCTTTCCTTTTTGACTAATCCTATCTCATTTCTTTTACCATTATTTTTGAAGATTCTCAAAGAATAGATTTGGAATGTGGGGGGGCGACAATAACAAACACACCAGTTGGCAAACATGTGTCTGTGCAAATAGGGTTTTGGAAGGCTGCCTGATTATATTAACAATGAGAAAGTCAAAAATCAATCTCAAAGCATGCTTTATTGTATTTCTAAGTCCTTGTGTCTGTGAAACAGTCAAATACTGGGAAAAAAAAAACCAAGCAGCAGGTGGTCTGTTTCCCCTTCTCTCGTTGTCCTCCAATTATTGTCTCTCTCTGAGCTAGGCACGCTGCCAGCAGTGCAGCAGTATTGCGGTCATGGCTGGTAGAGGCCTGCAGGCGGAGGCTTCAGTCTGAGGAGAGGGATAATCAAGGGGGGCATCTTCAACCATATCAAAGAAAGCATGTACGCCCCAGTTTTAATTACCATATAAGACTGTTTTTATTTTTCTAAAATAATATGTAAATTTGTGTTTTTATTCTGGTATTAAAACTGCTGATGATAAGGTAATAAGTGCTACAAAAATCTGAAAATTACATTCACATTTAATGATGACTTGAACTACAATAGTAGCACCGCTGCTGCAGTGGTTAGGACCTGTGTGTGTGAATGGTTGTGTGTCTATATGTGACGGCACTGTGATGGACTGGCGACTTGCCCAGACTGCTGATTTACATCTCAACTTGTTTGTCAAAGATAATAAAATAACGTGTGTATCCCATTTTATTTACTTTTTTTCCTTCTTATTCTATAATACTCGAAAGCACTGTGCAGGCCAGGAAATAGGGTCACATTAAAACATAATCTCTCTTGTGGTAATTTAATGTGCTGCTCACTATAGGTTTATTGGTTAAAGAAAGTATAGTAATTAAAAAAAAACAACTACATACAAACAGTAAGAACTAACACAGAAAATTTGGCTTAAACCAATCTTTTCCTTTAAAAAAATTCCAGGTATCTTTCAGTGAAAATCTGTAAAAGCTGAAATTGATGAGCCAATAAATAATGAGGTCTGTAGTCGTGTATGCACTCCAAGTGTATAATCAGTCAATGTGTGTGTATGTAGGCATTTATTTTCTATGATTGCCTGTATGTCTCAACAATGACAAGCTGAGCTAACTGCACCAATACCCACACACAAATGGAGTGACAGGCTGCACATAGAGTACCCAGAGGGTCTTGTTCTTGCACCAATTAAAGAAAAAGACAGTGCCAATTTTAACCCTCCATCAACACACACACACACACACACACACACACACACACACACACACACACACACAAGCTTCCAATAGCTCCTCTTTCACTCAGTTGGGTCGATACTGCTATAAGAGAGATTATAAAATCGGCCAACAACAGAGCAATGAAGCCCAACGGCACAATGCTGCACATTAACAAGTCGTCTAAAGCAGTGGGCCCAGGTTGTGCATTGATCTGGCAAATAACACAGACACCCCAGTGTGCCAAGCAGCCAGCCCAGCACTTCTCCACTATCTAGTGAATGTGAGCAGTCACACCCCTGCAATGTTACAAATACCACCATGCCATGTGTGTTCCCACACTGGGAACGAACATATTTCATAATTTCTTCATTACTCTTGCTTGGAAGGCGGTGTAATGGCGCTTTGTGTGTTGCTTGGAGGATGTCACATGCCAAGCCCCATCTTCTCATTTTCACCACTTTTCTAATTAAAGTTCCCTTCTCCCTGCAACAAGACAAGGACAAGGAGGAGAGCAACGCTGAAAAGAGTTGTGACCTTCTTGGGGTGTTCTCTGGACAGCCTGACAGGAAGTAGGTGACAAGTGTTGAAAGGGAAGTGAGAAAGGGATACAGTCAGGGGAGAGAGAGGAGCTGAGAGCTGAGGAGTGACAGAAAGGAGGTGAGAGGAGAGGGTGGGAGAAGAGTAAGGAGAGAGAGAGATTGATGAGAGAATAGAAAGTGTGTAGAGGTGGCAATCACAGAGCTGGCGAAATGAATGAAAGAACATTAAAGGGGAAAAGGAGAGAGGCCTAAAAGCTCATAGGCAGATTGCAGTTGCCAAAGTGGAGATCTCCAGAGGCAGCAGAGTTTATAGCTGCAGCCATTTAAATTGTTCAAAGTACATTGAACAATTGTGCATTGAATGCATCAGATGTCACCCTGCCCTACAAAACAGTAAAGACACCACTCTTACCAGTCCTGATCGCTGCTACAATCAGGCCCTCTGAGGACAAGAGAGGAGGCAGTAGAAAGTGGAGGATGAAGATGATGAGGAGGAGGAGGAGGAGGAGGAGAGAGGAACGGGAGGTGAAGTGGAGGGGAGGCAGGGGAGGGCAGCGGATGGGGTCCTGGCATTGGGGGATCCTGGCTCAGTGAACTGGCTCTCTCTCACACGGCCGCATTGGAATGGATGGGATGCTCAGATGGCTGTTTAAACAGGTTAATTGGGCTGGCCTCCCGAGAGATCAGGACAGATGGATAGATGGATAGAATGAGAGAGGAGAGAAAGAGGGAGTAAAAGAGCGACAAAGGGAGAGCGATGGAGCTCAGAGAGATGGAAACAGAGGGCGGGATGAAGAGATGGATGGTGAGAGACGAGTATGGCTGCTGATCAGAGGCACCATGGGGAGTGTGCAGCCTAATCAGAGTAAAGCGGAGCTCTACAGTGGGCTGGGCCCTCAGTGACTGGCTAAACAGAGCCAGGTCCACTGTCCACTACTGATAGAATATGAAGGGAGAACAAACTTGTGATGGAAGGGTGTTTAAAGCACTGTTAGAACCCCATCAGGGAGCTTGTTCATTGAAGCCAATCATGGACACTGGCTCGTCCCTTCATCCTTTCCACAAACCTACAAAGTAGCAGCTCCCATTACATAAATGCTGACACAAACACAGACACAAAGTGAGAAGAAACATTTTTTTAACTGTTTCAAACTTTTGTATGGCCATCCAAAACCAGAGTGCAGAGGCAATACATCAAACCAAATATGTATTTTCCTTTTTAGCAAAGTACAAATGTATTAAGAATTACACAAAGCTAAAAGCGTATCAGTCAAATGTGCATCAAAGTAAACTTTTGTATTAGTTTTTCAAACCTGCTTGCATTGGTTCATTATTTGTTTTATGTCTTTAGTGTATTTTATATCCACACGCACTTTGGAAATTCAAAGAATGAACTGCTGTCATGTTCGACAACTACAAAGGCACAACAAATTCAAAAAATGCTTTTAATGAGGTGAGAGTTTTTAACTCTTTTAAGTTCCCACAGACAAAACTGTGATGGCTAATGTTAATCACAAAGTTTGTTGTTTCACTGTTCTTCTTCAGGTTTGAGAGACGCTGCAAGAGACTTTGTTTGGTTGGGAGGAAATGGAGAACTTGTAAGAGAAAAAAAGACCATTTGAAGGCATAAGCTGAATGTTCATTGTGAATGATAATGAAAAAAAAAAGAATCTCATTAGCTTTAAAAAAAATAATGGAAATATCCTCTTGTTTTGAATTTCGGTCGTGTAACAACTTAATTGTTTCCAAGTTTCTGTTCTTATAAACTTTCCCAGCATTGCTTATACAGCAACAACTGCAGTGGACTGTATACCATAAAGTGAATGTAGAGATGTGTGTCCTGGATATGGATGGCCTGTGGTGTCTTATGTAAAATTAAGCAGCTTTACTCTGTGTTTTGTTTGGTTGAACGCCGATACATTTTACTTCAGCGCTTCGCTTTCTCTGGGTGAAAATCCAAACTGTCAGCATGAGATATTAGCCTGTAGATAGTGCTTGGCAACTTTTTACCCCCAAACACCCCTTTTGGTTTGCTGGAAAATCTGTTATTACTTTGGTTCTACATTAAATTTTAACCCAATGAATAAGAGAAGGCTTAGATACAAGGGAGGTCTTGAGGCAAACACAAAGCCACTAATAGAAGCATGCATTGCAGTGCTATGTAAATCTGTGGGCGCTCCTGCAAGCGTGGAGGGCAAACATCTCCTCGAAACATCTGCGTTTATTTTAAACCTCTCTGTCAGCAACAATTAGGCACCAATTACAGAGATGCTGTGCATGAACAGTGTGATTCTGTTTATACATGTAGTTCAGCTGACTTGTTTTTAATATGGATTAGGTTAACTATCTTTGAGTTACAGAACAAAAGTCAAATTTCCTTCATTTAAAGTCACTTGAAATAGTATCCGACATTTTTAATTTATATGGAATTAGTACTATCACTTGCCAGCCAGCTTTACAGCAAAAACTGTCATTCTGATTAAAAGGTTCACACTTAAAAAGTGAGGGGAAAATGTTATATAAAACGAATTAATTAACCCACCCGCCCATCCAGATTGGCTCTTCTCAGAGCTGAGGCGCTGTTGGACGACTAATCAAGGGGCGGCTGCTGCAACCATGGCTGGTTAGTCATGGAAGGGGGCCGACTAGCGCTAACAGGCCGGCTGATCTCAGAGCTGCTGGAGACTTGGCATCCAAACTGTTGGCTAGTAGCACACAGAATTATTTTTGTCTGTACACCTACTTTGAGTTCAGCTTTTAGGTTTGTGTTTCAGTTGTACAAACTTTCTGCTCTGTGAAACGGACACATCAACATTAGTACTTGGTTTAAGGCAGAAGTCGGGCTGAACCAGATGCATTTTAACTGTTATTTGACATTTGCAAGGCTGCTGGACAGCGATGGACACAGTGGGTGGGGGGATATCCTGATGTTCATTACAGTAGGAAGGGAGGAAGTCTTGATAAAATTGAATAAATCATGTAGTCTACAGGCTGAAAGAGAGGAAATACAATTATAATTGTGTGTATGTTTGCATTGAGGGCTCTTTTATATTGAAGTATGCAAGTACAGTACACCAGAGTGCAAGCATGTGCAAGAATACATAAGCTCATAAATCAATAATGCACAAGGACACATGCACATTCATACACATATTCACAGAGTCGAACCACAAAGACCACAAAGACATTGTTTCTGACTAATCAGCATCTCTCTAATGACTGATTAGTATTCCTCTAAACAAGCACAGAAGTGCCTGATTGGCCTTCATCAATTCTCAGCCATCTCTACCACCAAGGGGAACTGAACCGTTGCCTGAGCCAGTATCAGGTCTCCAAACAATCACAGTGTGTTACTGCCTTTATGACTCAGGACTCAGAAAAAAAGGAAAGGCAACAACATATACAGTATGAACACATAATGTCTAGAAGTGCCTGTAGCCATGACCAACATATCAATAACACAAACCATGAAACATAAAAAACAAAAATTACAGGTGTCCAACTACATAAAATGTTTCACATAAACATAACCTTCCTGTAGCTATCACGATGTAGCTACATTTCCAGCTTAATACATATTTCCCTATAATCAAAACCAAAGACTCATATTTGCTTCATTCTGTATTGTTTTTATTAAAAATTCATTCTCCACTTCTTCTGGTCTGCATTGTGTGTTTGCGGTGAGATATGAAAAACGGAGGACAGACAGAAGGGAGCAAGACGGCAAGGAAGAGAGAGAATGTGAAAGGAAGAGAAGATCACGTCTTTTGGCAATTAGGGCTGGCTTTAGTGGTGATTAGGAGAGGAGACAGGCAGAATAAAGCCTCTCCCAGGAAGAGAAAAGCCCCTTTGTAGAAAAAAGGAGAGGAAATAACAGCAGAATGAAAGTAAGCACAAACTTCCTCAACTTTCTTTGCAGTAGTCACAGTTAACAGAGTCTAAAGGTATTTACACAGCAAACCACAGCTCATATCCGTATGCTCTACTCGTTCCCTCACAGCAGTCTCTTGGCCTTTTACCCTGCCTTTCTGTGGTTATTGGGGGTGGGGGGGGAGACAAACTCTAAAATGCTCTGGTGGTTGCAGTTCAGTGCATTTTCTGGATCAATAGCCTACAAATTCAATGATGGCTTTGATACAGTACAGTATAGGTTAGCGTTCTGTGGAGCCTTGGGCCAGATTTTGTATCACCACTGGACGTAAAACTCCGCAAAAGCTCTGCAGCAAGACATCTGATACAGTCTGACCGGCAGGACTGAACAGAAGAGTGCAGCAGACTGAGGTCAGCATGTGTGTGTTTGTGTAACATGGTCTGGCGTCTGCAGGACTGCTCATGGCTCTTGAGGAAGAGAGGTGGCGGTGGTGTGGAGGCTGGAGTAAGACTGAGGAGGAGTGATAGCCGTCTTGTCTTTGAGACTTTACTGTGAGAGCGACTGCTGCTGTCAGCAGTTTGCATTAAGTCTGGCTCTGCAGGATTTGGGTTTGCTTACATGCATTTTAATTTTGCTAACCTTATTCCACTCCCTTTGTCTCCCACCAAGATTCAGGTGCCACTTGTCTAGGACGGCTATCTCAAGGTCAGCACATCTATGTATGTGAGTGTCCTGTCCTCCCCAACTCTTATATCTATCAACCTCCTCTGGAACAGCTCCCAGTCACCACCCAGCGCCGATCCACCACACCAACCGCTGTGTCTGTTTCCATCCTCTGTCACACTGGAAAACAGGAGGAAAAATGCAGATACACTAGAATGAAAAAGGCAGCTTAGTACAGGCTGCAAAGAACAGAGGCTTCAACTTTGCCTTTATTTCAGCGTTTGCCTGCAAGCATCAAATATGCTTGTTGTAAAGGAAAAGAAATCATTTTCATATTGTTTTCTCAAGCTTCCCCAAGGAAGCAAACAGCACAAAATTGCTTTCCCCAACTGCTGGAGGAAACAGAGGCTGTATTTCTCAAATCTAATCAACATCTCTCCATCAAAACTTTAAGAAAAGGCTCTGTTTTTCCAATTGTAGGGGTCAGCGCATAAACCAGAGAAATCCCTCTAGCCTTTAAACCGTGGAAAAACATACATGTAATTACACAATCTGTATGGAGGATAAGGAACATGTTTTTTTAGTAATAAGAGGTTATATGACTTCTTTTTGTTTTTCCCTTGAAAGATAGCCATCAGGCTGTGATCCCTGAAATCCGGGGGCTGATGGTGGACTACGACGGCTGAACCGTGCAATTAGTGGGTCTGAAGTTTCAGATAGGAACTGAGCTGAAAAGTTCACCAGACGGGCAAATCAGCGACATGATTCCAAGAATGAGTAAAAACCCTATATAGAGCAGTAATTATAAGTAGTGATCATAGACCTGGAACACTATGAAATATGTCTTCACACATTACACTTTGTGTTCAAAATTGCATTACTGTGTATTGATTTCCAAGTTTTTAAGCTAGAACTGGATCAAAAGCTACTTTTTCAAAAAAGTTGACTGCCTCTGTATTAAAAACTTAAATTTCAGAAGTTAACAGAGATAAAACTTTATGGACCTTATAAAGTCCTGAAAAATGAGGTGATGTCTGTCATGTTAACTCTCATTAGTGATATAGCTGTAATTGCTGATAAATCCAAACTAGCCCAGTATCCCAAGGAACTGCGTCCATATTGGACAATATTGCATCTCAGATTTATGTCCAATGCCAACAGTTCAATGACAACGCTGGAACTAGTGTGCCCTATATGTAGTGAGGCAGAAAACAGGCCTGGGCAGGTGCATTGATGCGAGTGTGTCTGACTTTCATGCAAGAAAAAGAGTCCCTTCATAGACCTACAAATAAGATTCAACTTTTTATTAACCCTAACCACTATTGTTCCCCAATGTCAGTTTGTAGTGCAGAACCAGAGATAGTCATTTTTATTCCTTCTTGTCAAAACCTGGCATCTACATTACCCACGATGCAAGTCGACTGCCGATGGTTAGGTCAGAGATTCAGGTGTGTTATGCTAGGGGCAGACTGCAGAGGTCTGGTAAGATCGCTTCTTTCTAGTCTTTCTAGTCTTTCGAGTCTTCAGCCCCAACTAATTTTGCCTTAAATGACATCATTTAAAGCAGTTTATCAGATTTCAAATAACTCTCTAGAGCCACAACCAGCTTTATACAATTTTCACACATGTGCAGTAATACTCCCAAAGCCCCGTAAACAGACTTGGATGTGTGAAATCAGTAGAACTCCCCTTCAAGGGCCGCCTTAGGAAACTGGTCAGGATAAATTTATACCTCTAATTGCTGCAAGATAAAATGATCTAACAGAAGTAACCTGTGTGTGTGCGTACATCTGTGAGTGCACATAAGATCATGTATGTGTGTGTATAAAAATGTAGGCAAGCCAAGGGAGAAACATTAGTCACTGATGATTACTAACAATATCTTCCTGAGGGCATCTGTGTCATTATGTGTGTGAGTACATGCTGTTTTTCTATTATGTAGCAGCACTGAATCGTCTTGTGGGCTAAATGAGCTGCCTTTACTGAGAAGTGAGTGACGGGTCTTAAAACTGTCAGCTAAATGTGTCTTAGAGAATGATTTTAGTGCGTTTGTGTGTCTGCGTGAATGTGTTTGTGTGTGTGTGTGTGTTTGTGTGCACACACAGGTTGAACGGTCCAAATATCTCTCCTGTGGGTGAAAGTGTGAAATACTGAACGCTTTACTGCAACTGTTGATAAGGTGCACACTGATATGACGAGCCTGTCAGGTAACACCTATACACTGGCAAACACCCTTAAACTCTCTCTCAACACACACACACACACACACACACACACACAGAGCATGGAGTGAGAATCACAGAAGCTGGGGGCTGAAGGAGGCTGGCAGAGAAGGGCTCCCAGAGGCACAAACAAAGACAGCAGTGTAACAGCCCACCCTCTCTCCTACCTCCAAAAAACAAATCCTCCAGTACACACAAACAAACACATATGCTTTGCAAACAAATGCACATATATCATTTGTCAGACTGTCAGTGCTGCGGCACGAACCTTCATTGCAGCTAATTGTTGTGCAATCTAGCAGGAGAAGGCCCTGGAGCTCTACTGGGGAGGCCATGTGGTGTGTGTCTATGTGTAGGCTTTTATGAGAGGAGGGCGAGTGTGTGTCTCAGTGTGTCTGTGTGAGGGATGTACACATTAATAAGCACATGCGCATCACTGTGAATTTAATGTGTGTGTGTGTGCGCGCCTATGTGTGTGGTCTGCTTATGGTATGTTTTGTGTGTGGGAAATAAATTAGCAGTGCTAGCAGGTTGCTCTGACAAGTCCTGTTAATGAGAACATCCTCCAGAGCCTTTTGGGCCGGGGAGAGAAACCAGAGGCCGTGATCATCTGTTCAGCCTGGAAGATGGCATGGAGGGTGGGAGGCTGCAGAACGGAAAAAAGCCTGCACAATTAGACCGCACCATCTGCAGGAGAGGTGCTAATGTGTAGTTGGAACTATGAGCAGTGGAAAAAAGGAAGAGGAAAAATAACTATACTGTAGAGAAAGAAGACCCAGAGGAAGAAGAAATTTTACATAAATGGATGAATGTAAGCTAACCTGGAATAGGATTTCATATTTTTCTGGACAAGCACGAACTATGCACTCATAAAACTAAAAAAAGCATATGGCACTTAGAAGTTAAAAAGCCTCTAGGCAAACATGCTTTAGTGATGTACAGCATTGTAGCAAAGTCAAAAATTGCCAAAGGCAGGTTGTCCCCATAGGGTGTATGACAGCTCCATTTGACTGAGTGAAACAGAGTCAAACATGCTATGACAAAGCTGTAATGTTGTATTAAAAGTCTGCAATGTGACAGACTACAATACTTTGAACATTAGACTGTCAAAGCATTGTGGCATTTATTTACTGTATGTGAGTGTGTTGTATGCAAACAGCTATATGTCTACGCATCTCTGTGGGCTTGTACGGTACTGTATATGTGTGTGATCAAACATCTGTGCATACAGTATGTGCACAAACACACGTACATGTGATAGATGCCAATTTGGCTACAGTTGACTCACCTGCACCTGGCTTAGAGAGGCAAAGCCAACTGGCTCCTCGTGAGTTTGGAAAATCACAAACCAACTAGAGGGGTTTAGAAATGCATGAGGCCCTTCGCTGTGTAGCATTACCATGATTCATCTTCACAAAACTGCAAAAGCTTGTGATAATCGCTTTAGCTAATCCTTGCACGCTTCAGGCAAACAAGCATGGAAAGAGTGAAGGGGTGGTTCTTTAACCCTGGGGGGAGGACTGAACTGGGTGATGGTGTGGGTGAAACATGGTCAGGGTTGGAGGAGTTTTTTTTTTTTTTTTTATGTATGTGTGTTTGTGTGTGTGTATGCCACATAGTCCTCACAAGTACAACCAATTTGTGTTAAATTCAAAGCATGGAAACTGTCCAGTGGAAATGAAATATGAGTGCAAGATATGAAGTGGGAGACATCAAATGATATTTTGTCATAGGTGCTCCAGGTCTGATGCGACCAGTTACTACGTGTCGAAACTTAAGATGCTGGTGTTTTTGATTATTGTTTGTGTGCAGGCAGAAAGCATACCTACTGAATATGTGCATGTGTTTGCATAGCTTCATTGTCTTGGCTCAATCTGTGCATGCTAGCATCTCTATCCAGGCATATCAATCCTCATCCATCACTCCTGACACAAACATTGCCTCTCATTCTCAGCCCTGCTTGGTTGCAAAGCCTCACCTGTGCTGCTTCTATTCCTAGACTTTGGATGCCTCTAGTAGAGCGAAAGCACAAAGGTTTACACCCAAACTGACACTTTCCTGGGATATGGCCAATAGACATGGCCACAGGATCACCTCATTAGCATCAGAAGGCGATCTGCTCCCTGACAAGTGAGACTTCACTGCACTGCTCTCGAAAAATAATGAGCAAATATAACCTCTAATGGCTAAATATAGGCAACCGTGGACTCAGGAGACTTGGAGCGGTAACTGTACACTGAGAGAGGTGTCTCGGGCCTTTCGAAGTTTCGCTGCAGTGTGGGCGTGAGGACTACACAAAGTAAACAAAAGACTTTAAGAGGAGGAAGTGATAGTTGAACAGTGTTTGATGAGAGCTCTTAGCCTGTAGCTACAGCGCATTAGGCACAGATGAGCCACAGCCAGCTCCCACACTGTTAATGTGGAACACATTACAACTGCACAATGAATTATGATTGCCATTAAAGAGCAAATGATTCAGACTTCACCGCTGGATTTAAAGGGCTGCAACTGCTGTGCCCTGTCCTTTCTCAATCCTGCCCACGCTTACTCTAGTGAAACCGCGGCGACAGTCACTCCACCAGACTCGCATTGCAGAGTTTGAATGTGCACATTTGGCTTTTGTGAATTTGCATGGAATACAGTGTGTTGTGTTTTGATCTTTCTGTCTATGAACCTATTTGCGTCACTCTGTATGGAAGCAACCTTGAGCTATAAAGTGCACATTTACACTGACTGTGTGCAGCACGACTAATAGCTAACGCACCACATTAGTAAAACTCGTGCACCTCACAGACAGTGTCTCTTAGCTACTAGGTGAGCTTCACTTCCTTTCTCTCTTGCAACATCCCAAATCTTTTTCTCTCTCAGCTTCTTTCAGTGCTAGCGGGAGTCCTGATGATGGCATCATGCATTTTGCTAAACCACGAGGGAGCAGTAGATGGGGACAAGTGGGGAGAGAGAAGGGGAATAAGTGGCAAAGGGTAGAATCACAGACCCTCTCTTCCGATTGCTCTCTGTTTCTCGCCCACATGATCTATCTCTCCCTCTGGGGCCAGGAGGCTAGCTGTGAAATGAATGAGAGGCAGAGCGTGGGCAGGCGCTAACGTTAAGATAATGACGCCGTTTTGTCAGCCCTGGCCTAAAGCTCTGTCTCTTGGCACATGAAAGAGGAGGGAGGTGGCAGGACAGTATGATGGAAGAGAGGCTATATGTGTAAGCTAACAGTACCAAACGCGTGTTTCTCCAAGTCTCCAAGCGTCTGCTGTCGACAGGACAGAAAAGCATTTCATAGAGCCGTTTGATTACTTCAAATACAGTTAACAGGCTAAGAGAGCTCTCACACTGTGTCAAGAGTGTCAGTGGTCAGAAACCTCAACCACTTCTCTCCATCTACGCCGCAGTTAGAGGAAGCTGTGAGCAATTACGCCGAAGAGAAAAGTTTGCCTCCAAGAACACACAATAAGTGTTTGAGGTAGGAGACAATTCTCAGAGCCTGTTTTAATATGTAGACCCCAGTGAGCTGGCCTTGACCACTGTGGAGGAGAAAGAAAAAAAAAACAAGAGTAGAAACCTGCATTTTGTTATTAGGCTGCGATTTGAACTGTGAAAAGTTAACCAAATGAAACCATCAAGGCAACGATTGGTTCTAATTATCACTGCTGTTTAACATCAGACAAACAAACAAGCAAACACAGTGCAAATACTAAATGTGTTCTCCACGGGTTAGATTGAGCCTAATTTATTTTAAGTCCTGCTGGAATGTGATTTGTGGCTGCGAACGCCCATGCTGTGTATCAGATACCCGGCAGATGCTTAGTTATGACTAAACCAGTAAAGATAACACTTAATGGTACAGTCACGCAACCGGGAGGGTGGGGGGAGGGGGGCAGAAGAACGATAAGCTGGGAAAAAAATCATAAAGTGCAAAGCTTTGAAAACAGATAATTAGATCTGTGACAACAGAGCACAATAACAGTGTCAGCGGGGATGGAAATGACTACATTGCCTGAGACAACAGTACAATGCGCCTGTCTGAATGAGTCTAACATACATCATACTCAATGACCAAGTCACATTTTGCATCACGGGGACTGCTAATATGAATAATGATGCCAAGATTAAGAAGAGAAAAGTTTATCGTTCGATAAATCACTGAGTTTTTGGCAACTCTCTCCCTGAGTCATTGGGTCTTCTCCCTCTGTCACAGTCGATCACTGACTGAACAACAGCACAGTAAGAGACAAAAGCCCTGTCAGTGCCTCATTAGGCTGCTCATTAGGAAGCTGGCTGTATATTCAAACTTTCTCCACGGCTGACCATTTGAGTCAAGGCTAAGTAATCTCTCTTGCTCTCGCTTGCAAGGCTGAGGGCTCGAGGTCAGTAGGATCCGTCATTATTAGTCCCGTTACATTTTCTGTGACTGGTTTGGATGTAATGACCCCATCCTGGGGTCAGACAGCCTCAGGCTCTGTCTGTACACCTAACCTCAGCTAAGATACAATTTTGCATGGTAGTGATGCTGTAAATCACTTCCTTTCATTTTGTTACATATGACCCTTGCCTGCAGGCTCCTGACAGTATAATTGGAAATGAACCACACAATTTAACCATTTGACTGCCAATACTTATTTTGTGTTTATGATACTGCACAGTACATTGCTCCTCCATTTACTGAGTGGAACGATAGTAAAAACAAGATGAATGTCAATCACATGTGCGTCAGGTCTGACAGTGTGAGGCGGCGTCAATGTCTGGCAGGTTGGGTCCTTGATGATGTGTACTTCAGTATTGGCTGCAGTCAAGGAAGAACATGTGGAGGAGGTGGCATTGTCTCCCTCTGCCAGAACAAGCTTTCTGCCCTAGCGTTTGGCACCTGCCTGCCTGGCAGCCAAGCTTCTGAGTCGGCATAGAAGCTTCCCTCCACATCTCTCCACAAATAATCCATATTCCTCTGAAGAATTTTGTACACATAACCCTCCCTCATTTCACACGTTGCCTCTTGCTCCAACCATAACTTCTTTTGTTTCTTCCCTCGCTCTTTATGTCTTTTTCGGCAGGTTTGACAGAAGTGTGCTGCCTTGAAACTGAGCTACAATATTATCTTTTTGAAACATTTGTGTCTTTGTGTGTGTGCATGTTTTCTCGTTGGCCAACTAAATACATCAGATCAGCTTGAATGGCCCGTGGCATAGATTCTACAAGGCTCTGCGCAGGAGGGATGAGAACCATTCTTTGAAAGGAAAAGATATTCCTTCATTAAGTCAAGACGGTGGTGGCAAAAACCTCCTATAGAATCTTCTATAGGTAGACAATTGCTTTCTAGTATCTGCAAAGGTTGTAGCATGTGATTCATATAATTTTCATACTCACGATGGAAATGAAACGATCTACATTTGCTATGCTTCTCCACTCAGATATTCAGTTTTTTCCTTCAATTTGTGACCTGTTTACAGAGAGGAGACAAACACTGAAACAAATCAGTATCCATTGGACAATGCGAAAGGCCAAGGGGCTAATAATGAAGTAAACAGAAAATACTCAAACAAGTCTATTTATCTTTGTCCTTCCATTTGTCATCATGGCGGACAAGGGACATGCTAGTAAAGAATGTCAGTCAGGATTTAATCGAAATGTGAACATTACATTTAGGGAGGAAAAGCTGCTGAATGGTGATTTTGTTAGGAAAAGAGAGGGTAGGATAAATAGGAAACAGGAAGCAAAACAGGTAGAGGAACATAAAAAAGCTTGAGAATCATCAACGTGGTCAATATAATCTCCTATAGGTCCAGTTGACACTTTGACCACGAGGCATTTGAGGAGGTAGATGAGGAAAGACAGCAGAAGGAGGGAGTGGAACAGGAGGTGCATATGCAATTAAAAGGCATCGTCAGAGGTGAGGGAGGACTGTGGCTGATCAATGCCCCAAACACTTCAGACAACCCCCTGACACACACACACAAACACACACCAACACACACGCACGGATAACTTCTTTTTCATTGTGTTTTCTTCCCCTTTCTGCCCACCCTTGTATTTTAAAGTTCTTGTGACGCAGTACATTGAAGTTAACAGCGAAGCTTTTCACTAAGCAGAAACTAAAAACACAAATCTTACAAACATGTTAATTTTGAAATGCGGACACCATTCAGTCCCGGCCTGTGACTTCAAACCTCCCTGGGAGGTTGCTACAATAGCCATATGAGTTGAAAAGCCCTTTTCCACCACAGTCTGTATTAAATTAAATTACATTTGAAAAAACAAGTCCCCAATCACACTGAATTGTTTTTTTCATGCTTAAATGGTAATATTGAATAACAGAATAAAGAACTGTGGAAGTCTAATTTGTGTGCTCATTTGTTTTTGTGTATTTTGCTTACTTAATCTGCTTTTTCTCTTTACAGTGGGTTAGAGCAGTGGCGCATACTTACAGACATAATGAGTGTATCTTTGTGCCATAATTACCGGGTGCAACACAAACTGTCGATACACTTGAAAGGGTGAGCTTCCACACATACACAAGTACAAAGACAACAGACAGAAGCACACACACGAGCGCAGACACGCAAACACACTGGGAGCAGAAAGTATAAACGGCTTTCATACGATCATTGATCTGTCCATTCAGCTGCTTCACAGCCGGACAGAAGATGAAAACAGCACTTTTGTTTATGCTGCCGTAAATGTTGAGCTTGTGTGCAAAGAGACAGGGAGGGAGTGAAGGCCACATCGATATCCACCAAATGGCTATTTCTTGTTATAGTCCAGGATACTTGCATGTGAGATGGGAGACAATAGACCTTGACTGCTATATGAAAGTGCTGGAGGGAAAATGAGGTGAGGGGCGAAATTTAATTGATATGGCTCTCAACAGGATTTGTCATTGGCTCAATTAGCAAATGAAGATGCAGTTATTTGCTGTTAGAGAAAAGGTAGGTGTGCTGCTAGTTGGCTGAGGCTGCTTTTATGATGGTGCGTGGGTGTAGTGTATTTAGTATACAGTGTAGTCACCTCTCACAAGCCTTCATTCACTCTGCCTCACCAGGTGAAGGAAGATTAGATTATTACATGAAGCCGGAAGAAACTATCTGGCACACAGGGTTCAAATGATCCACCCACAACGGAGGCTGTAGGAGACATGAAGTGAATATGCTGTTGATATCCGATTGAAATATGCTACAGTCTTTTGTGTAGCATTGCATCAAGAGAAATGTGGGTGTTACGGGTGTTTTAAGATGGAGCAATCAATGAGTTCAAGATCAATCTGGAACTTTGGATACAAAATAAGCACTGTTTTAGTATGTCTGTGATGTTATCTTTCAAGCACAATCTCGCAATGTTGACTTTGAATAAAAGCAATAATAAATGTTACAGTGATGAATTCCCAAAATATTCAAAATCAATTTTCACTTCTTTCCGCAAGTTGATTTTCACATTGTAGGGTAGGAAATAGAAAACCGTTTTCAAAGTGGGCAAAAGGCAAACAAAAAAGTCTCAAGCCAGTGACATTTGTTGAAAATGGTTAGCAAAAAACAGGGGTGCTGTGCGAAAATAAATAAAAACTGAATGCGATCATTTGCAAACTGTGTTTCCTGAAAACGGTTTTAAAAGTGTTCCTGAGCCTATGTAGTAAAATCCTTTATACAATCATGTGTTTGACAAAGTGTTGAACCTCTCTCCATCCTCGCTTGTGAGCGACTGAGCCTTTCCAGGATGAACCTTTCATACCCAATCATGATACTATCACCTGTTACCAATGAACCTGTCACAGTCTTTCATTGCTCCTGTCTCAACTTGTTTAAAATGTGTTGCTGCCATCAAATTCAGAATGAGCATCTATTTACAAAAATCAATGAAGTTGATGAAGTTAAACATTAAATATATTGTCTTTGTATTGTTTTCATATGTCAAAAAGGATGAGCAAATGATCACATTCTGTTTTATTTATGTTTTACACAGCATCCAAACTTTTTTGGAATCAGGGTTGTATATGAAATGTAAATAATCTAAATCAGGCAAAAAGACAGTCATGGCCCTTTAAAATGTCTCAGAAAGCCATAATGTAAAACAAATGACAAATCATTTTAAAATTATTCAATAAGCAACATATGAGAAACGACAGTGTCAGTTAAAATTTATGCAAACCGAACATCAACACTATTATCCACATAAAATGTAATGCTATGGTTGAGCCAACAGAGACTTTTTCCCAATTAATGTTGCTTAGCAGCACTCCAATCTTAAGCACCAATTACTACTGGCAAAACTTGACAATGGTCCCAGCGGAGCTCTTCTCTTCGAGTGAAAGCACACCTACTCCCATAAACACACAGTGTGCACGCTACAATAAGTAGCTACAAGTGGAAGGTACTACCTATTAGTCAGTTGTCATTGCCCTCAAGGAACATGGATGTAATTTTGCTACGGCTGCTGTAGAGAAGGAAGAGAATCCAGCACTTCTGGAGTCTCTCTTAGGGCTTGGGAACACTTGGTAATTCAGAATAGAGCTGTCACTAACAAACCTGCTGGACACTGCTGCGGGAATAGAATCAAACTCCTACCGCCACCTCATACAAATAGTGAATGATAAATTAAGAATGAGCCCAGACAAAGGCTCAAAAAAGCCATCTCTTGTAAAACTGGACTGCTGGAGGCGGCACAGGTAAGGGGTGAGGGTGTAAGGGCTGAAGTGGGGTTGGTTGCACTGCTGGGATAAAGAGGGACAAGATGCAATATCCAGCTGTGTCAGTGAGGAAAATGCTTCTGCATTCTCTCATCCCTATTTTTGCCCCCTGAAGATCCTGTTTAAATGTTTCAATATCAACTCTGAAATGGACACTGAAAACAAGCAAGAGAGAAAGAGACAGAGGGAAAGGAACAAAACATGGAAGAAGTGAAGGAGTGCTGCAGCGGAGGGGAGAGATAGACTGGGGGAGATGTGTGGTCTGTCAGTGGGTGACTGTGTGGGGAGTGTAATCAGAGGGAGGGAGTGGTGCATCATTATTCAGAGTGTGAAGCTGGCGGAGAGACGCTGAGAGGTAAACCAGATGATGGAGGAGCCTATGATTCCCCTACTCCCCTCTATTGCTGCCCCCAAGTCCACCCCTGTTAAACCCTGAATCTGGAGCTGAGAAACGAGGAGTGCACAGCAGCAGGCGCAGTGCTACCCATCAGTATCGCAACAGTGAACATGGTGCCACATTTACTCTTAAATCAGAACATGGCAGGGGTCGAGCGGGCTCATTGACTTGTGTACGTGTGTGTGTTTGTATGACTTGTATGCATGCATTGATGTATAGAACACTATCTATGACTTTTCTGCTTAATTCTAATTTTTTTTTTTAGTTAATTGATTGTTTTCAGTTAATAATTTCAGTTAATTATTTATTTTTCAAGAGCCCAAAGTGCTGTCTTTAAACTTGTTTTGTCTGACCAACAGTCCAAACTCAAACACATTGAATTTCAAACAGAGAAATGCAGCATATTCTCATATTTCACCAGCCAGAATCTTTGGCATTTTTGCTTGATATATACAATTAATAAAAAGAGGTTAAAAAACATATTAGTTGTATAATATCTTGACTGCATAACACAGCAATCACACATCATACACATAATCTGCTAAATATCTTTAAAAATGTAAGACAGATAACTGTTTATCTGCTTTTTATCTTAGAAAAGATATAGCAGCTTTATATCTTAGAAAAGATATAAAGCAGCTTTTTATCTTGAAATACATAAAGCACCTAACTCCTTTTTATCTTCAGAGATAGGTAAGCAGGTGGGTGTAATGTGAAGCAGTCCATTCTCTCCCATCTGTATGATGTGAATAGAGATTAATTGGAGAGATGATGCTCCCATTCATTCTTGAATTGTCCTTGCACCAGATCTCAAGAGCCAAAAGAATTACAGGCTACACTGGAACAATTAAGTCTGCCTCCTGTTCAGATGCTATCAGAGCTGCACACAGTAAACAAGAGCAGATAGGACCGGGCCCCAGGAACTGAAATGAATCACAGTCTAGGTCTGATACGGACGCTTATTCCCTTCCCTAGACAGATAAAGAAATAAATAAATAAAATTAAATAAATAATAAAACACACACACACACACACACACACACACACACACACACACACACACACACCACAGGTCCTGCCTCATGCTTACATTGAGCCAAAGAGCTTAATCGTGTGTTTTCTAAAATGGAAAGATCTCCGGATGATACAAACTGTGATGAGCTTAGCAGCTACCCTGAGTACTTAACTGTGGACTGTATGTGTCAGCAGGTCGGTGTTTTTCTGCGTGTGCACACATGCCTGCATGAGTTTCTATATGTGTAAGCATGCACAAAAAAATGGAGATGGACGTTGCGGTGCCCGAATATTTGTTTAAGGTTCCAATCACTGTGTGTCCTCCTGTCGGTGTGTGCCTCTGTATCTGTATCTGAGCTCTTCCAGTGTACACAAGTACAGAACGTGGAGATAGAGATGACACATGGGCAGAAATACAGAGCTGAGTGAGGCACTGTCAGCCCAGAGGTGGCTATCTGCTGCCTCACAAGTCTTCTCAGCTCCTCCCAACAGATTAACCGTCTGGCATGCTCAAGCCCAGCTCCGAAACTGACAAACGTCACTCTAAATATCATTCTGTGACTCGTGATTGATTTGTGACAGCTCATCTAGCCTTCAAAACCGACCCCATAGACATCTGGCAAAGTGAACACACTTTGCACCGCATCATAATATCGTCCCTGACATCAGCAGCATTCAAACCACCGCCACATGAATAAAGTAATGTTTCATCGCTGTTGTGAAGAGGCACTCTGTGCGCTACATAATGCTGCTGCCTACAGTTGTACCGGGAACAGGATGCAGTTGTAGACCTGTGAACTCCGTCATCATTTATTGAAGATGACATGTACTTTTAGCACACATCACTCCCAGGCTTTCTCCCCTGCGCTGTCGGTTTTGAACACACGACTGGGAGCGCTCAGTGAAAAACAAGAGAGCACTGCAGACACACACAGGAGCTCATAGTCTTTGATTCTGCAACATAAAACACACTTGGATAGTTACTGTACACACAGAGACACACACACATTTAAGTGTCTCCTGGGTCGTCCTTTTCTGTTCAATAATCCTTGTTAGAGATGCAGAGGCGTTGTAATGACAGTCATAACCATTCTGAAGCAGTTAGTCTTAGTACCACCTCAACCCCCGAGTCTGCCAGGAAGGCTACTTCACACATTCTTTTATTGCCTTCATGACCATTAGTATCTCCATTTTATTGCTGTCATCGTCACCATTTACCTGACAAATGCAGCCTCAGCAGGATTTCTCTTCTCTCTCTCTCTCTGTCTCTCTCGTTTACATCCATGCACACACACAAATTAAAATTTTCCTCACTGACTGTTTGAGTATTGATTAAGCTGGTTGTGTTCACACAGATAAACAAAAATGACCAACAGATTTATGGTATTTTCACATCAAAGTCATCATCTGATCCTGAGCATTTCCTCTTTGTTTCTATGCCAAATGTTTTGGTTAAGGCTGAAACAACTAATCATTTAATGAACAAATTTCTTTTTGTACAGAAAATGAATCTAATGATTTTGAAAATCAATTAATTCTCAAAGCAAAAATACCAAACATTTACATTGTTAAAATGTGTGTTTGTTTGCTTTCCTTCATTTCACACCATAGGAAGTTTAATTCTTTTCTGTTTAACATAAAAGAATTCATCTTCTGCTCTGGTTGAAAGGAACATTATGATATTTTACGAATTACATCCTTTTCTTTTCATTAATAATTGGAAAAAAGTGATTGGTCGCTGCAGTGCTATTTTAAATACTATTCAATGCACACTACTAAAAGATGAATATCAATTTGAATGAATTTGATCTCAGCTGATCACATTCTTTCACCGTTGCCATACAGAGTGCTTATGGAACTTTTCAAAAAGTTCACTAGGCCTACATGGGTGGGCGAGGTTCACCGCTTTGTGAAACACATTGTATTGATTGTATAAAGGATATTACTACATGGGCTCAGGAACACTTTGTGAAGCTGTTGCTGATAAACACACATCATATTTGCCTTTGGTAAGTGACTTCTTGATCTATTTCTATTGCAGCAGCTCTTTCGGGACACTGGTAAGAAGATAGTGTGATAGTTCAGAAGTACAGTTTGGGTCATGCAGTGCTGAGATCAATACTGACTGATCCTACCGTGCTGACAGGCCACCGCACAATCCTCTATGGACTCTTACGTCTGGCTGCTGGCCTGATAAATGCTGACATCCAGAAACATGACACCACTGTGATGGACAAGCTTTTGTGTAAGTGTGTGTGTATGTGTGTGTGCGGGGGAAGATAGATGTGAACTGAAGGATCTCCAGGGCTGCTCAGATCTATGCAGGGATTGCTCTGTTAGTGTAAAGTGTGTGGTGGCAGTGGTTAAGTCCAGTCTGACTGTATGTCTCAGATATCAGGGATATACTTTCCTCCTCTGCAGCTCCATCCCTTCATTGGAGCTGAGATTACTCTTAGAGACAGCATGCACACCATAATCCACAAAACACCTCTGTTCCCGCAGCTCTTAGGGCAGAGGGATTTCCTCTCATGCAGGTGCTATGACTTCTGTTTGTGTGTGTGTGTGTGTGTGTGTGTGTGTGTGTGTGTGTGTGTGTGTGTGTGTGTGTGTGTGTGTGTGTAACAACAAAATGCAATTACAGAGAGATTAGAGCAGATGATGTGCTGGCCAGAAGTGACAAATATACACATGTTGAATCTGAGGATTAAAGCAGAGAGGGATAGACGTGTGTATATTTTGCTGTAGTATGTGTGAGAATGTATATAATGTATAAAAAAACATATATAATTTAGTGTGCATATTTGCATGTCCATCGACGGTACACGGGCTATACCGCGTACTGTATGCAATATATTAGCATATACACATATATTTGTGTCTCTAAATGGATTATGCCTCCTTCATTCAGGATGCATATTGCTAATTGTCTGATTTACATTCAGTAGCACACACCGTCCTCTACTTCCCGGTCTCCTCCAGACCCCCCAGAAAAACACAATGGGCTCTAATAAGCAACTCTGCTTGTGCCCGTCTTTAGTTAAGACAGAAATGTATGCTAAGAGTAGAAAACATGCATATTTAAGATAATAAATTCTCCATGTCGAAGGTGAATGTTCTGCCCAAGGCCATCCTCTGCTCTTTCTCAGCAGAAGGACCTCCATTTGCTAGAGTTTGAAAGCCTTGGAAGTTCTTGGAAGATAAATAATCCTCTGACACATTAGTTTTGAACAGACCGCCCATCATTGCTGTATCTTACAAGCAGCCTTTTGATCCTTACTGTAAGTACATGATTTTATCAAAAGAGTGGTAGTCATGGTGTCAACTCGGTTTGCAAATAGTGCTTTTTTTTTTCAAAAAAACAAACAAAACTGATGTGATCACAAGAGTGCAGATGTGAAAGACTCAGTGTAATGGGTGCAACTAACTTTTGTTCAAATAAGAAATTAAAAAAAACGCAATATTTTTATTTTCAAAGTCATATAAATGTTTGCTTTGAGTAATGAAGTCGACACTGGGGAACAAAATCTTCTCGGTAGCCGCAATTAATCTCGTATGTCTGAGGTCTATAATGCAAAGCTTTGAAAACAACCTTGCTCATACTTGGCCTTTGCTTGTAACTGAGTTTTATAATATACGTATATCTGGCAAGCCAGAGTTTTTTCGTTTTTACTGCTGCAAGCATCTTTCTCACCTTAATCTCACTCTCATTTTCCAGTTTCTGTTAGATTTTTCAACAACCCCAACATTACATCACAAGTCAGTCACGTATTCACACACTCTAATTACGCTCTAATTGATTTTTCATACTTTCTTCAGTCTGTTGTTATAAATTCTTTCTATTTTTAAACCGATCTCTAAAATGTGTTTCATTGTCTCCTCAGTCAATGTATCATACAAGTTTGCACCATGCATCTAACAAAAATTGAAAAGCCATATAATTCATACAAAAAAACAACTTTCAGTATAAATGAAGGCCCCTTCTGCTCAGATGTGAGCTTAGAAAATTTAACTAAAATTAGAGTGAAAAAAGATATTTTAACCAGGAAACCAAAAGGCCTGAAGGTTATAACATACAATTTTAAATTGTGCCTTCAGATTCAATATAGAAACACATTCCTGAAGCATATTTTCTTTCATTCAATTGCAGAAAGCATGTCTATGATATGTTTAAATTTTGCAATTCAAATAAAGCCTCTGCAAGCACAATTCTCTTTCCATAGCACAGCAGTTTAGACAGGGGAAAAACACTCATTTCCTGCGCTGTGCAGCTTGGCAAATAGTTGGACAGAGGGCAGATTGTGCACAGAACCTATGAACATGATTTTCTTATCCATGCTGAAGAATTGTTGATATAAACTGTCAAGTCTGGAGAAAGAGGGAAAAAATTAAACTAACACAACTCTCTTCTCCTCATCCCATTCCTGCCATGTCTTTGAAGAGAATGCTTTGTTCAGCTGTGTTATTACATTATCTGCAGACAGACAATTTGTTTGACAGTGCTTCTAGAGAGAACTGTGATGTGCTGTACACATTGCCTCATTCCCCTTTTCCTGATTTCAATTAACAGTTTTCTGCTCTCCAAAACAGTCAGTGCACTTTTTCCCCCCCATCTGTCTTTTCAGTAAGTCAAGGACAGGCTATTAGGAATCCGCAGAGCCGGCAAGTTCACTCGCACGTTAATTGCTTGGAAGAGAAAAAAAAAATACAAATGTAAGAAAGAGCCGAAAAAGCAAGCATGCAAATCCTCACAAATTTTAACAGGTTCGAACAATAAAGTGTGCCGGAGGAGGCGTCGACTCAGGATGTTTTCAAGGCAACATTCCTCTCACTAATATCGTGTTACTTTAGGGACAGCAGTCGGTCACTCTGAACACAAACACTGTGTTCGCATGGTTGCTGTCTTCACCGCCACGTCTGCTGCACACTACATGTGATTTCAAAACCCAAATGTTGTGTGACCAGGTGACTCCTAATTAAGGGTGAGAGAATGTCAGACATTGTAGTTGACCTATTCCCTCTCACACTGTCAGTGGAGCAAGAAGACATCCATTATAGATATTTCAAATGACTGGTATGTCAGGAGAATGTCAGAGAAAAACATGTCCACTGTTACTTCTACCTCTCCTCCCGTGGCTTCCCCTCAAATCGAGTAGTGCTGTTTCTTTTTGAGATGGAAAGCTCGCAGAGGTGCTGGAAGACATGTAGCCGTACTTCATTATAGTTCCTCGCTGAATAAAACCACTGTGTTAACTTCATAGGTCTCACCAATCCTTTATAGGCGCACTAGTGGAGAAACACACACACACACACACACTGAGAAACACAAGCATACAAACGCAGTGGCTGTACGCGCTGAAAGACAGAGTTATACAGGCTTTGCATGAGAATACAGATAATGCAGTCAGATGGCGAGGGAACGCGATGTCAAACAGACAGGCCTTCAAACGAGGCACTGAGCCTCTCTCTCCCTCTCAGTGAACTGACAGCCTCTGGCCTGAGATTCAAGCAGCGTCAGGATGTCAAACTCCACTATGTTTTGACACCCATTGCTGTCCTCAGCAGAAAGAAGGAGGCAAAACAGCAGTGAAGGCTTTTGTAAACACAAAATTCAGAGTCCATTTGTGTTTTAGTTCCCATTGAATGCACAAACAGGGCTCGCAGTGAGGCACACACACGCACACACGCGCGCATACACTTGAGAGGGAAGAACAATATATAAGTTCTTTTTAAGACATCTGCTGTAATCAGTAAATGTTTGGACAATTTCATATGTTTCATGAGTTTTCTGTAAAAGCTTGACATGTCTCGGGTGAATAAAAGCAGCCACGATGCCAGTAAAGGCACAGATAACACGATGATGCTCTTATATATAAGATTTTCTGTATAGTGTGTGAATCAGATGCGATGGATGGGGAGATTATGCCGTTATAGATTGTTTTGAAGTGGCAGATTGGACTTGAAGAGAGATTTTGCTCACTACACCAGCTACACGACTCGAGTAAAAATACATGGAAACACATGGTAACTTTTCCATAACGGACATGAATGTGTGAAAGCCTGAAAGTCATTTCTTTAACAAATAAACACAGCAATGTTACAGACTCCATTAATGAGAGTAGCTGGAGAAAAAGAAGTTGAGGAAGGGAGGGAGAGGAAAAGATAAAGAGGGAGAGAGACAGAGCAAATCTATTACTGATAGTGATTTGGTGCTTGCTGGAGAGGATGGGGAACAGAGGGGTCCATTCATGTGGTTCTTGTCCCAATAGAAGAGATAAGAGAGTAGTGGAGCTCAACTAACTCTGTAATTACACTGCACAAAAGTCTGTGCTGAAGTTCTTTTTTTTTTCATGGTGCTGAGAGCTCCATATAACACATTCCAACAGACGCGACAAGGGTTAAAGGAATTTGAGTCTAAAGTAATCCCAAATATACTGTATCACCTCTGCCATCTGTAAATCCTGCCGGGATGTAATTTGTGTGTCCAGGAGGATGTGTATGTATGTTTCTGCCATACTGCATATCCGTCCTTTGGCCCCAGCGGTCTATGTGAATATTTGTCTCCACTAGCTTGGTAGAATGGGCTCCATGCAACCTTTTCTTCCCGTCTGCTGTCACAGGAACACTGACAGGAGGCAATTTTGTGATGTTATTTGAGTGATTTTATTTGCTCAGTAGGGCACCATGCCCCCAACCACCACTGACACATTTCTAGTTCTTCACAGTCTCCCTAGTGCAAAGCCCACCTGAGACATGGTAAAATCAGAGTAATGAAGTACGCAGCACACTGGCAAAGGCATCAATCAGATGACAGCAGGAGGACAGACAACAAAGGAAAAGAGAGGTGGAGTAGCAGCATGGAAAAAGAGAATGGGGAAAAAAAAAGAAAGAAAAGCTGAAACTCAACCAAGGTATGAAATTGTAATGTGAAGCAACATGAGATGAAGAAACGCATGCCCGGCTATGAAATATTACACAGCCATACATTAAGGGAATGTAAGAGAGAGAGAAAAGGAAAGATAAATGTGAATGGGTGTGGAAAAGAAGAACAAGGCCAATAATTTGAGAGCGGATATACCCTTTATGGACAGTGTCTGCTCGGGTTCCCCTCTCTGACAGCTTATTAAAGTTTCATGCTAAAATGAGTCAATATTAGATATGACATTTTCAGGGTGAACTAGTCTGGGGCGGATATGGGAAGAGGGTAAGGTTCTCGTTACCATGGTGGCCAAATGACCAGTCCTGGCCAGAGGGGACCAGACAGGAAGAAAGGTGCACAGGGTGCTTCCATGTCAGGAAAATAATCTCGCCTCAATTTCAAGAAAAAAAAAATCAAATCAAGATAAAGGAGCATTATCCAGCACTAAATAACAATTACATTTGAGAATCATGATGAGGGCTATCTATCTATCTATCTATCTATCTATAAGTAATCTATAAATACTTGAATACATACAGAAACGGATGAAAAAACATATACTCACTACTCTGTTATTCCTTACATTCTTAACCTCTGGAGGCCATATCAGTGTCTCATTACTTCTTCTCTTTTTTTTGGTCTTATTCTCAGTTTTTAAGCTGCCTTGATCATAGCACAAAGACACAAAGTGACTGTTCTTTGCAACCCCCCCAATGTGAGAGAAAATCAGTAGGGAAGAGGGTTGTAGAAAAAGATCCCTAGGTGTTTCCTTTTGAGAAGTCGGGAAGAAAGTGAAGATTACATTTAAAGCTGAAAATTGAAACAAAACAGTCACAGGCACAGACCCATAATTTCTTACATTGTTTGAAGATGTTAAAGGGAAAACATGCTGTCAAAAGACTGGGCATGACACGGAAAAGAGTAAAATGCAGAAAAATGACGATGCTTAACTTTTGTGAGAGGCAAATGTCATCCTCTGCTCTTTCATCCATTTCATCTTTCCCCTGCTCTTCCTGTCGAACCTTTGAAGAGGTCGTTTGACAGGCCTAAAGCAGGCCACACCGGAACCAACCAGCTAACAATCACAGCGTCTAACCTTTCATTTCCTGGCTTCAAGTTGGAAATCAAAGACATCGAACAAATGATTTGGGAGGGGGTGATAGAGACAAGGAGCTTTAAAAGACAGAGATAAGGGGAGTTAAAAGGGGCAGGAGAGAATAGTTCAAGAGAGACCTGAGAAATGTGATTGACAGTAAAAGACGGAGGTGACAGACTCAGCGAGAGCACTCTTTATTTCACTGAGAGTAAAAAGGGGGTTATGGTGGAACGGCAGAGTAGCAGCAGGAAGTCAGAAGAATTGGCAGACCAATTAGTTGAAATGGTTGAAAGTTCAAAATCCTCTTTCTATTCACATGCTCTGCCTTCATGAGCTTTCTTCCCTCATTAAAGAGCACACACACACACATGCACATACCTCCACACACACGACGAGCATCATAGACCAATGCACATACATGCTCAGGGACTCTTGTTAAGTTTCTATACAAGTGAATTTCAATAAGATTGGCTTGATTAGGTTTAGTAGCTCTAATTACAGGATGAATTACAGGATGATATTTCGATGCCATTTCTTTCATGTGGCATTAGGATGAAAGAAAAATTAAACATGCCACATGCAAATGACTGCGAATCATGATCGGAGGTGTGATCTCACTGGAGCCGTTGGCATATATGTGTGCACTGAGCAAGCACATCTTATTTCACTCTTTACACACTATCCACTCAACATGCTTTGATCTGCCAATATCAATCTACATGGCTGCCCACGAGGGCCACACCATAGACTAAATCAGACATACATACTTCTTTTTCATCTCTTCTCGTTCAATCGGTATACATTCGGGGGGAAGTTTCTGAAAATAGCTAATGATAGTAAGGTGAGTCAGTACTCTACGGCATTAGCTGCTGCCCTGGTTTTAAGTTGGAGAGGAGGAGATAGTGTTAGGTTGTAATTTCACACCTTAACTTGCACGACTCTTGCTGCAGCTGGGGAGCGAATACAGAGAGAAATGTTTAATTTTGTTTCTGAGGAATTGGGAAATGTGGACAGCGAATTATAATCTTACCAAAGGAAAAAAAAAAAATCTCATTTCGATTATCAAAGATTTGTAAGAGTGTGTGCGCGCCTGTGTACAGTTTCCACTGTGTGTCTGCAAGGGGAACCGAGATGTTGGGACTTGGCATCTCTCCTCTTTAATGAGTATCTCTGGAGATGGCAGGTGCATGTTCAGCCATTCTTTTACAAGCTCAGCAACAAACAGGCCAGTCCTCTCTCTCCCATTGCAATTACCACTGTCATTAGCAGAATCACAACACCAAACAAGCGATATTGCTAATAAACACACACACAAAAACAGTTCTGAAGTCCTGGCATCAGCATACACACCTAGATCTATCGCAACATTTAAAAAAAGAAAAAGTAAAAGGACACAAATATGACAGCAATAGAGACTTTTTTGATTTCCTGATGTGCTTGAATCAAGGGATTATTGAGCCTTCGCCATCATGGAGTTTCTGTTTTTGGAACGACCTTCCTAATGAGTTCAGGCTCAGTCGGTATCGTCTTTTGAAGCCCATTTTTAAAAACAAACATTTACGTAATTATCTTTACTTAATAGTCCTTGAATTGCCTTTTCATGTTTTATTTTACTGATGACTATTTTGGCTAAGTTGCTGTCTCCTTTTTGCATTTTTCCTCTTAATTTAATCTTTTCTGTTGTCATTTAGTTAGAAAGTCACTTAATGTGCTTTGAAAATGACTATGCCGCTAATGATAATGATTACAGCAATGATTTATGGTAGTAGTAGTCATAGTAGTAGTAGTAGTGTTAGTAGTAATGATGCGTGATGAGAGACTTTCAGCCTCAGTTCTTCTCACTGTGGAGTTGGTTAACAAAGCCGGTATTTGAAGCAGTGCATCCCATAGTAATACTGAGTGTGACTGGGACCTCCGTAAAACTCCAGACACCAATAGGTGAGCACTATTATTATGTTTACTCTTTAAAGCCAGAGTGGTAGCAGGGGAAATCATCTACTCTTCTCTTTCACTGCCAATTTCTCTCTCTCTCTGTTTTCTCTCTCTGGCTCAACTTTGTTCCTTAGACTATAGATAACAAATGCCTCCTGTGAGGTGCAGGGAGGCGTTTAAGAAGCAAATAATGAACACATTTGGAATTTAAAACTCCAAAGGGGGACAAATCTGTAGCGGCGTGCAGAGTACTTTCATCAGCTTTTTTAAGTTTCGAGTTTGAGGTGAGTTTGTGGCACTTCAGAAAAACCACAGGGCGGGATAATTACTTGCTGTGCATCCTGAGGAGGTGTGTGTGTGTGTGTATGGATGGATGGCAGGCGTGTCTGCATAGATAAATGGTAATCAGCTAGGGGCAGCAGGCGAGAGATGGTGAAAAGGTCACCTGTCATTATTGGTAGATTGATCTCTGGTTAAGTTTAAGTCTTGTTATGTTAGTGCAGGCAGTCAGGTTTCGCATGAAAAACAAAAGTCCGGCATCCACTTCTCCGAGTTTAGAAACACATAAAAGCTATGGGAATACAGCCAGAGCGAAACCAAAACAAGTTTTTTCGTGCCATAGATGTGCGTAGGTTGGTTAACCTGCTCACACAGCTGGAGATGCAGAAAGCACTGGGACCATTAGCCTCACTGGGTGGTCACTTCTAGATGGAAGATCACACACTCCACACAGCCACTGCCCACCTCCCATTCCCTCCACTGGGTTCTGTGATTCAGCCGAGCAGGAGTGGAAGGGAGGGGAAGGTTAGTGGGTGTTCATCCCTTTGAATTCCAGGAGCGGCTGGAGTTGAAGTCTGTTCTGTGTTGTCTCTCGTCATAGCGCGCCTGGGGCTGCAGGGAGCTTTATTTACTGGAGCTGACACGCCAGGGGCGGCAGAGAGCCCTAATTGCTTCACGGCCTCCTTGAGCTGCGTGATGCGTTCACTCTGAACATGGATATCTTCACAGAGAGAAATTAAGGGGCAGTGGCGGGGAACGTTGCCCATGTCCACTTTTAAAGACAAGCGGCATACACAGAGCAACGCACCGACACACACACACACACACACACACACACACACACACACACACACACACACACACACACACACACACACACACAAACAAAGACTCTGCTCTATGAGGTGTGAGCAGAGAGGTCTCTAATAGCCTGACTGGACCAGAATGAGTACCAGAGAGAGCTTAAGCACGCTACGCAACACTAACACTCAAACAGAAAGCACAACTCAGCACAGACTCTGCCTCAAGTTTACCGTGTATTTCAACGCTTCACATTATAATGAGGGACCCATTACTAAAATCCCATCTTTGTTACACATTATGATGAAGTGCATGAAACTAAGAGACCAAGGCACATTATGCCGATCAACTCGCACTGCTCTGATACTGCATAAACCCTGGTTTAATCAAGTCTAATTGTTGAGATTATGAGGACTTGTGTATGTTAATGCCTCGACAAACACCAAAACTGGAACATGCATTGTCCCTTAGGAGGGTTTATACTTTTTCCTCTCCTATTAGTACATGTTAAGCTGTGAGTCAGCTGAAGACAAATATGATAATAGCTGGTGGATTAAAATTAGCGCTTCCCCATAAAAAGTCATCTGGCTTTATTCATGACAGCCAAGCTGGGTAAAAGTTAGGGCTCCGAATTTTTAATGAGCATCTTATAAAGGATTAATGATCAGACATGTTTTGTGTGTTGTGTACAAACATGTTGCTATATGATCTAATTGATTCGCTTCTGAATGAAATAATAAATTCAACACCCTCTGGTCCGCACTGTGGAGACACTGGCATGTTGACAACTACCTATTCACTTTCCATTTGCACTATAGCTAAAACTTTATTCTGCGGGCACTTCCCTTTTGAACACTCTCATCCAAACAGATAAGAACAGCATCTGACAGGCTAATTAATAATGAAAGCTTCCCTCTACCCTGGAATTCTATTCCCACAAAAGGATTTCTATTAATGCTGATTGACCCTGGCTCACTCAGTGCCACTCTGGCACAGCTCACTGCTACCCCTGTGCCTTCTTAGGTGCCAGTGCAGGTTAGCTGATACATGAATAATTCCCAGTGGACATTAACAGTAAGAAGTAGGGCAGAGAATTCAGTGGTGTGCCTCTCTTCCCACCCTCGCTCTCAATCCCCTCATCAGCAGGCTGTTAATATTTAATTATACAAGCTTCATTTCATACTCTCCAGCTGAAACCGTAAGGTGGAGATGGAGGTGCAGGGGACCACTATGAGGGAAATGATGAAATAAAATACTGGGGATTGAGGGGGTTGGTTGAGGATACAAGAGAGTAAAGAGGAAAAGAAGCAGAGCGTAAGGGACTAAGATGCAAGTGCCACTATTCCTGTAAGTTTAACCAGGCAGGCCATTTAAATATCTTAAATGTGAGGTGGACCCACAAGATGTGACAGGAACTAGAGTTGCGGCGATTAGTCGATAAATCGATAAGTTGAAACAAGGAAAGAAAAACAAGACACAAGAGAAAAGAAAATGAATCGCCAACTTTTTAAAAATGGATTCATCATTTCAGTCATTTTTCAAGTATAAACATTAAACATTTGCTGTTTCCAGCTTCTTAACTGAATGATTTGCTACTTTTCTTTGTTATTCATGATGGTAAATGAATGTTTTAGACTGTTGGACAAAAGAAGCAATTTGAAGATGTCATTTTGGGCTCTGGGAAATTGGGATGAGCCTTTTTCACATTTTTTTTTGACATTTTATAGACTAAACTATTAATTGATAATGAAAATAATTGTCACTTGCAGCTCTCATTGAAAACAACCGACAGCATCAGATGCCATGAAAGTTGTGCCATTGTCTGACAACTGTCTATTATAAATCATCATAAACATCTTAATGACAATACAGACATATCGTAATATATATTATGCATTTCATCAACATCACTATCAGCATTTTCCATTGTTTCTATTGTCCACCTGAGATAGGGCATGTGTTATTCTCCTAAATGTTAATGATCTGATGTCAGTCCAGCGCAATAATCTATCTTCCCTCCTCATGCTAATGCAGCACAAACTACTGATCTCTGTTCTACTTATTCTGTATCTATTCCCTTTGTCTCTTCTCAGGCTCTACGAAGGCTTTTCAGACTGCTGCTGCCTCTGTTGCCGGCTGAATAACTTAAAAACTTTTTGTAAAGTTCAAACTATAAAACTACAGATAACTCAGTGTCAGAGCACAAAGTTTCTAATCTTTGAACCATAATTAATTCTAATAACAGGGGATGACTGGAACTGTGGCTTCCTAAAATGCTTCTCTGTACATATTGCTGTTTTTTTCAGCAGATAAGTGCTTTGGCTTTTCACATCTCCCATTATCTGACAGAAGGAAGGACTTTAATGATACAAACAGACAAATTAGGCTGCTGTGTACATTAGGATTCTTCTCTGTCTGCCTCCATACTCTGTTTACATTTTATCCTGACCAATTTATAGAGATCTCATGTCAAGTTCCACAAAGCTAATGATGAGTAGGTTCAACACGCTGCTGGAACTTTCTAGCAATGTGGAGGTGACGTGTGCAGTGGAACTGTACTGCATGTATTTAATGTTGAAAATTCATCCTAATATTAGACCTTTGGGCTATTTCCTTTTCAACAAATCTTGTCGGAGTGAGATCTTGCAGATGAAGTGGTAGAGCATTAATAATTTATGTCTGAGCCTTTTTATAGAGCACAGCCCTTGAGATTCATAATTCTATTCACATTAGGCCTCAGAAAAAAGTTTAAGTTTTAATAAATAGGTATTAAAACTTTAACTGATATTAATAGCACCAATTAAAGGGCATACTGTGAAGATATGCATCATTTCTGTACTGGTAGACTGGAAAACCCACTCAGCAGAACCTCCCTTAGCTCTCTTTGTCTTTCATTCACTTTATCTTTCTCTCTGTCTCTCTTTTTAATTCTCCCACATACATCCTTTATCTCACTTCATCACTGTCTCCTTTCCAAACAAGAGATAACACAGAGAATTGACACTCCATTGCGGTCATTGTGTAGAAACGTTAACATCTGTGCAAACCTTTTATGGCCATCGTAAATAAAAAAATTGTTCAGTGTGCCATAAATGCGTGAGACGCAGCATTTTACTCCACCTCATCATTCCATAATCAATTCGCTGAACATTACTACTACAAGATGAGAGCGCCTGACCATCCGTGGACGTGATTGATGAGCAATTCTCCTTGTCTCTCACATCATCGTTTCCTCTAGTGTGCCTGGTCCAAATGGTGTGTGTTAGTCAGCCAATAATCATTCATTTCAGTTTATGGAGTAGAACCTGTGCTGAATGGTCATGCCATTAAAGACATTAGCATGCATGTCTTTGCTACAGGTACCAAGCACATGCATGTTGGGCTGTTTTAACCAAGCTTCTATTTCACAGGTGACTGAAAGAACCGGCGTGCACGTTACTGCTGTTTGTCTCCATTGGCTCGCCAGTATAAGTGTATCAGGCCATTTGCTATGGCCAGCATTCGTAACAGCAGAGAGGCTATCTTAGTGGGATTTTTTTTTCCCCTCTCTCTTTCTTTTCGGTTTGCTCTGATGCGCTACAGTGCCCGGGGAGATATGGTGGAAGGGAGAAAAGAGAGTGTGTTTCCTTTGTTCTGCAGTTCTGAACACAGGACTATAATTTTCTTGCTGGAGCCAAGAGAAGTGGTTGACTTAAATAATGGCTTCTGTGTTCTAATTTGTGTAGGGATTTATCCTGCTGCTTGGCTAGTGTAATGCTAGAGAGTCTTGTGAGCTGATCAGTACAAGCAGTCAGAGAGGAATGAGACAGTAGAGTGGGGAAATGAAGACAGAGGGAGAAAGAGAGAGAACGAGACAGGGAGAGAAAGAGACGGGAAGAAAGAGAGAGGCTCAAAGAGAGAGAAAGGTTCTGCTTCTTTGCTCCCGTGATTCCCGATGAAATTGATTCTCATACCTCCAGAGATCTCCTACTGTCCCCTTTCTCCCCTTCGTCCCGCCTCTATTACATACCTGTCCAGAGGATGAATGATCTACACATTACCCATGAGTACCGCTGACCGGTACACGCATCAGTGACTTCCAGTGCTCAGGGACCTCACAGACACGCTGAAGAGACAGAGGGAGAGACAGGAAAGACATGGGGGAGGAGATGGCAAAGGATGGAGAGCGAAAAGATGAACGATCAAAGCTGATGATGGTGAAGAGAAAGTCAAAGCGAGTGAGGGGAGAAAGCACCAAAGCGACAGGGGTGAAACGGAGTGGAGGTGCGATTAGGGCAGGAGATGGAGATGTGGAGGTGAAGGCAGGAGCAGGCGAAGGAGATAATAGAGGCAATGAGTTAGTGCATTAAGAGGAAGGCAGGGGAATGAAGGGTGAAGTTTAAAAAAAGATTAGGGATTCCCACTGAAAGAAATGGAGATCAAATGGAGAATGAGGCTCAGGGAGGTGGCGTAGAGGGGGTTATGCTCCTCCGCCTATAGCTCAGAGGGATCCAATCAGGGCTGGTGAATGCTGTGCCTGTAGCTTCAACCCTGTAGTTCACTGCTGCTTTCCCGGGGGATAGGTGTCACTCGTGTGGAGAAAGAGAGCAGCCACTTTAATGAATGGAGCTCTTTATCTGAGCCTGAACACTCAGTGTCTACTCAGTTATTACCTACTGAGTAGACACTACAGAACGGACTCTATTTCCACAGCAGTGATCCCCAGGGCAGGGGCGAGAGCAAGGGGGGGAGAGGGGAGGGAGGGTGGAGAAGGTACGAGGGAGTTCATATTTGGTGCCTTATTTTGTAACAGGGTATGACATCTCCGGCCTCCATTCCATAACAAAGCCCTGAAGCGTGGTTGAGCATCACTGATGAGAGGAGCATTAGTGTGGAAGGCTGCAGGAAAACCACACAATAATAACACCCACTGGGAAGACCTCAAACTCTTTTGAATCTCTGCTACTTCTTCCTGCATTTCTATTGGGGTAATGTGAATATTTTAAAAGTATTCAAGCGAGCATCCTCATAGCGTTGAAAACTTCTCTTTTCAAATCATGAAGTTTTTGTCGGTCTAATAAAATGAGCTCATAAAAAAAGGAGGATTGGAGTTGCCAAAGTATGACATAATTTCACTCTTATGAACAAGTCAAAGCTGAATTAAAATCTCCACTGGATTGGAACTCATGATTCAAATCAGAGAAATGTATGTATTTCAGTTATTTTCTTTTTTTGAATAGTCTGGAACACATTTTAAAAATGTAGAAATTATGTTGTAAATTATGTACCACAGAAAAGTCAACAACCTCCAACAGGGCAAAGGCGCTCGATGGGAGATTCTAAACTGCGATTGCTTGTCAACACATTTGTTAACCACATAATAGACTGACCTGACCCTTTGCGAGTGTACGCTGACACCCCGCCTCTTGTGACTGTGGATTAAGCATGTGAAGACAAAGATAATAATAATTACTACAATGATCTTCATGTATAAAGCACATAATGGAGGCAGATGCGATGCAACATGCTTTATAAACCATTAAAACTAATTAAGAAAGAAAAACACAGGTGCAAAGAGTAGAAGCAATGAATTCATCAACATCACCTGTATCATTTCCCTGCAAATGTCCCAGAATCTCCCTATACTGTCTGTGTGCAGGTAGAGCGGAGCTGATGGAGGAGGATGGAGCCAGTCTAAATCCTCTGTTCTCCAGCTCCGCAGGCTCTGAGAGCGGCTCGGCTCCCCTGACGCTGCCTGATGGCTTTAATTGGTCTCCCCTGGCTAGGAGCGGAGCACAGGAATCCCTACCCACTAATGGAGTGAGCTGCAACAAGAGTGAGAACTCTCATACACTGGAGTGTGTGCATACGGTGCACGTTCGCTCAGACAGACATGCCAGCATGTGCGTGCTCACCTGTATGAACACACAAACACAGATTCACACATCCCAACCCATCCAAAACCTTTTATTTCACTCCTCCCTGCGTTCAGACATAAATCCATGCGCCTGAAAATCTGCCATAAAGATCTGATCCTATGTGGATATAGCCCCCTCCCCCAGACCAGTTGCTCCCTCCAGGAACAGATTTCTGCCTGTTAGAGGGTACTGTTCTGGGACTATTTGCCACATTCAAAGAGGGGCTGAAGGAAAGCAATGAGTGCCACACATTCTAAAACTAGAAAAATGCTATTGCAAAGACTTTTCCTGTTTAATATGGCAATTCTCAGGTTCAACTGCACATGAAATCCCATCTGGTGGACTGATAAGCTATGCTTCAAAAGATGTAGGGGGGAGAAGAAAATAAAATGTGTAGAAAGAGAGTATCAAACAGGAGCTAATATAAAATTCTTATCACTGAAAATTTGAAACTGATGCATTTAGAGGAAATCCAGCGCGTGGTGTCTATAAATCATACATCTGAAATTTTGTGTTGCAAAGTTTAAAAAGGGAAAGAAAAAAATGTGTTTTCCACTGTTGACTCTGGGGAACGATTATAGTAGATGTTATTATTCTCCCGGACAGATGCTGTTTGTACTGAGTAGACCATCTCCAGAGCATTGCAAGATGAGAGAAAGAGAGCAAGAAAGAGAGAAATACACAGACAGACAAACACACTGTAATACCACTGGTGAAAGTACAGTGCATGAACCTCCTCTTTATCTAATGAGCATCCTAGACAGAGACAGAGACCACTCCCTATCTTTCATAGCTCAGCTGGGAATTACAGTGCTGAGGACGCGGGAATTGCTAAAAGCTACATAAACATACTGCACACCCAGTAACTCCCCATAGCCGCAATATCACAAACAGACCTTGAAAAAGTACATGAAAGACAAGCGAGGAAAAATTGGCTGAGGATAAGCGAGAGGGAAAGTCAATGTGCAAATGGTATCTGGAAGGGGAAAAAAAAGAGAGTAAAAATGAACTATACAGCAGGAGCGTGATCCTCTTTAGCATTTAAACTATGTGCATTTACTGACTGAATGAGAGTGCAAGTCTCCCATATGTGTGAAGTGCACAGAAACAAAGCTAACAGAGAAGATCAATCCGCTAAAACTTAACACATCCCAGAACCAGCTGTCACTCTAATTGCCTCCCTCTTCTGTCATCTTTAGCATCAGTTTCATGCTAATGCTGCACCAGGTAATACTGGTTACTTCCTCTAATGAGCACTGGATCTCCATACAGAGCACAAACATTTTTTTTTTTTGTCGGTAGCAGCTACACACCCTCTCTATGTGGAGTTAAGTTGTGTACAGTGTTCGTGCCATTATGGCATTGTGCCAATCCAGGTTCTTAATGGGCTAAGCAGTGTTTACTTTTCAAAGACTTCCACATGAATTATTGATGGCTGCGAGCTGATTTGTGCTTGGAATTAGTCTAGAATAATCCATCTGGGTCTACCTTGCTTCCTAGGTGCCATTTCTCTCTCCAGGGTAAACAGGCTGACTGGAAACCTATGTAGCTTTGCACAGTAATTTGTTATTCTGATTTCTGCTGAGTGTAAAATAGTTACTCAAAGTGGCACAAAAAAAACCAAAACTGAAGAGGACAGGCCCTGTGAGCACAACGGGAGGGTGACCTAAGGGCTTTAGTGGTCCCGCTGGAGCCACAAGACATGCATGGATAATGTCAAATCTATAAATTAACAAATGTTTCTTTTTGTAATTAATCCTTGATTTGAGCTTATACAGTAGTCTAATCATTTTGCAAAGATTCTTTTCATCATTTGCCAACAGGTAATCCCCGATCCTATCAGGGCATCAGGGGAGCATAACAACATTCCCAAAGAGACCTGGTGATAACTAATCTAACTTATTAGAATGGAATTTAATTCTTTCTCCTCTTTCTAAATCTGCATTACTTTGCTGTGATTCTTCCCGCAAAGTATCAATTTCTGCTTCTTTGTCTGGTCATGTCATTCCTGTTTGTTCACTGTGGTTGTCAGATCCTATCCCTACAATGGTCTCCGGCGCAGAACGCCTGTGGAGCCTTCTTTATTTGGTTTCAAAGCACAGAGGGAACCCTGGGAATTCCAAGATGTTGGGAGAAGGAAACACAAGGCCTGAATACCTGATGCAGCAAATACACCTCAAAATGTTTTACTTCATCATTCCCTCGTTTGTTCATCTCTCTCCCCGTCTTCGTCTCTAATAGAACTAAATCTTATTACCTGAGCCCAAAGGGAAGACACCACTAACGTAATGATTTGCTTTAAAAGTGTCTGTGCCTTGGCTCGCACTGTAAAACATATACCCAACAGTTTGCACTGTGAATGTGTGAATGGTATAAAAAAAAATTAGGATAGTTATCAGAGGAAGTCTGAAAAATCCTGAAGAAGAGCTGAAGGAAGGCACGACTTCTACATTTGAGAATTTCCTCCCACTGTGCTCCTGTGAGTGATGCCAATTTGCTCAGACCCCTATTCATTTTCTTGGCCCTCTTTGGTGTCAGAAAACGAATAGGCTTTGCATCTGAAGTTTGGTAATAAACTCTTGGATTAGATCCATCCCTCGGACAGAAATGAACCAGCCTGAGAAAAGAATAAAGAGACGTTTCCTCAGCAGTCTGTCAGAAGCAACTGGCTCTGCTTTCTTTCCTTTTTGTGTGTGTGTGTTTGTGTGTGTGTTTTTTTTATTTAACTATTTCAACTTACTTATTTATTTTTGGCTTGAGATTACCCATCTGCCATTACTGTGGTGACATGCCTTTGAGCATTTGACGAGGTTTGAGAGCACAACACTGTAGAAGGAAAAAGCCTGCTTAATTAGTGTGACTGTGGAGTCGGGAGATGAGTTTAGCTCATTATGGGCATTTGAATGAATATTCACATGTTCTCGCTTAGACATTTATAGGTGTTGTTAAATGTAAAAAAGAAGAAAGCCAAAAGTGTGAAAAAGGGCAAAACTATTTTGAAAGATAATTTGAAATCTAATGTGTGCAATTGTTGCTGATTAATTCGGGATTTGTAGCCAATGGCAGAGGTGTGTGTAGATGTTTCATGTTTCACTGCTGTGTGTTGTGCACCATGAACACCTCAGCACCTTTTTCTCAGGTTTCTCAGGTGTCGGTGTACTAAGCAGAGATTGATGTACTCTGTCTTCTACTCCCTGTCTGTCCCTCCCTGTCTGTATCCCTCTGTTTCACCCTGCTGAGCTAATCCAAGCTGGCCAAATCCCTCTGCCGAGCAGGCCTACATAGGAGATGTCCTGCTGGGTGCAATATGCCACCCGCTTCCCTGGCAATGCCAACCCTGTAGGGCTTCAGGCCCAACTGTGGTGTCTTGTCAGTAAACAGACAAAGATGTATGAATCATCTAAGTGACTCGGAGCAGGTAGTCCTGTGACAATAACATGTTGTTGAATCACGACAAAGAGTTATTTGCTCCATGGGATTACCGCAGCTCTGTTCCTGGGTGACACCATACAGCAGCACAAGCATCTCTGGGCTTGCAACCACGCTCTAATCTTCCAGATACCTGCCACACACCATCAGACACAGAGCTGATGCACCTTTTAAATGGAACCGCTCCACCAAAGAGAGAACAGTTATGATAAGCTGCAGTCTATCTCTACATAGTCAATTACACTTAGCCTGTAAGGATGGCCTGAAAACTCCATGCACCAGTGCTGTGCTCCTCCGTCAGTGTTGCACCCTACTGAGCAGACCACAGAATATCAAATTAAGTTCATCCGTCAAGGGAACAAGCTGTTCTCATATCTAATTGGCAGTTGAGGCTTAAGAACAGGATTCTATAAGAGAGAGTGGTGATCAGTTTACTGCCCGTCTCCATTCTTTTTGTTATACTTGTCTCTGCTTTTATCTGCTCTCTGTCTTTTCCTGAGAAATGTTTCAATGCCCAGACAGCCTTAATGAGTCCAAGATGTGGGTCTGCTGAGGCTCTCTTTGTGTGGTTTTGTCTTTATCTTTATCTCTGGCTAACACTCAATTGGACATGTTGCAGGGTTTAGCCTGGCAAACAAAACGCATTATCAGCCTCTTGTGAGCAATAACGAAGAGTCTTTCACATTGTTGCAAGAAAAAAAAAAAGCTACTTTCCGCTTCGTGCACAGGTGACACTGTTCATCATTAATGTCTTTTTTCACCAATACTGTCACAGAGATTTCAATTACGCCCGTTGAGGGGTCCACTGTGAACCTGCAGTGTCCTCTGTTGGCATTTAAATCCCATATATGCCGGACCTTATTAGTTGGCCCGAGGGAGTCAAAATAGGCAATATCATGTCGACAATGACCCCCTCTCCTCTCTACGCAGCTGAAAAAAAAAAGAAAAAAATTAAAGGTCAAAGTAATCATGGTTCTCGTTGCAGGGATCCAGAGTAGCGTGAGCAGGACACAGCAGAAAACAAACCATGCATGTTTGCACAAACGCATTCAGTCATTACTGCTACATAGGAAGCCCAAAAGCAACTCCTGTTACTGACGCACACACACAGGGTTTTGAGCAGCATCTGAGAAAAGATGTGGGAGTGGGTTGATGGTAGTTCAGATACGTTCAATTCAATTAAATTTGTAGTGTTTTCCTTGTAGTTTTGGAAAGCCTTGGACAGCCAAAGCATAATTTTGAGCTGGAATGAAAATGTAAAATTCAATTTAAACTAGCTTGATGATAGTATTTGTATAAAAGGCTTTTTAAGACTGTTGCGAGAGTGGATTGTGATTCCAATTTATCTTGCACAGACTGAGAGCTTGTGCCATTCAGTATACTATTGCTGTACTGTAGTGACAGGAGAGACTGTTATAAGAGGTGACAGTCTACAGCAACACTAGTGGCTCTGTGAGGCTGGACTAATGCACAGCAGTACATATATCATTTTTATAACAATATTAGCACCTATATGCTGTTTTTTTAAACACGGGTAAACCTGCTAAAAATAGGCTATTGACTCATTTCCCATTGCCAATAGACAAGTTGGTCTTTCTGTTTTCTTCTTTTTTCTGGTGAATCACAAACATGCCAGAAAACAGGGAACAGTAGAAAGCAGCATGGAGGCCAATGACAATGTTACAGCAGTTACTTTTTTCTATCTTTTACTTCAGTGTCTCTTTCAAACTCATTTCCGATGTAACAATGTTGCCCTTGCACACTAACAATAAATAATGTGCTGGCTATTTACGTGCCAACATCCAAAACTTGTCATATAAGATGCGTCATTGTAAAAATCATAACAACTTTGCAGAAAACACACATTCGTGTTTTCTTTTCAAAACAACAAAGCAATAATGACAAAGTATTCTAATACTTACATGGAGTGCAGACAGTTGGTAAAACTCAGGAATCAAAGTGAAAGAAAGTACTGCCTGCATCACCATATGACAGATATGTGATCAACAAAGCTCTTTAGATTCACATGGCTATGAACGCAGATATCTAAAATTAATGACAATGATTACTATGGCTGATATTATTATTATTATCATGCCATCACAAGGATATGAAGCAAGTCTGCTGTCATTATCCAGCTTGTTGTTCATTGTTTGATTTAAAAATCTATGGACAATTGAGTCAACGTATTTACTGTCAGCCAAAAAAAATTGACATGAATGAAACACTGAACTTTAAAAAAAATTATTTATTACATGTTTAATTTATCAAAGGACAAAGTTTAAATGAAAACTGTAAAAATAAATACGTTTGATCCTGCCTTAACATAATGTATACATGAAGGCCATGATCATTCATCAAGTCAAAGTAACAGCCCATTTACAAATACCATTGCTTGACACAAATGAAGTGATGAATTAATAACTTTTGCAGCTGGCCTGCTCCTGTAAAAGAGGATTTTAAAGCCACGCACAAGGTGATTTGCTTTACAGTAAAATTGAAATTCAATTTAACCTAATATAGTATAATATTATTTTATATTCCCTCTGCAACTTAGCCCACTGTTATTGCCTACTTGTTACTCAAGTGGTTTTCAATCTGTGCTTGGTACAAAATAAACAAAGAAAACTGTATTTTCTGCAGAAAACGTGTGTGACTGAAGAGTCATAACTACTTCACACTATTACTCTGTACTACAACCACCAATGCAAGTGTGATTATCACCGTTAAATTCTACTTGCACTACCACTGCTACTACCACAATCAACAACAGCTACTAATTAGTGGTGAAACAGTCTATTGTGGCACGATATATTGCATCAGAAGGATGTGGAAATGTGCATAATGTAAAATAAATATAAAGTTGTAAATGGATGAAAACTAGAATTCAGTAACATTAATTTTAAAAAAGTAGCAGAATAAAAGCAGCTAGACTGCATATAAGTTGTGAAGAACTTCAGAGGTTGGTTTAGGTAGCTTTCAGGTAATGACCACAACTTCCACCACCTCATCCAGTGAACACCTCCACAAGATCAAGGGAGTGTGATGAGATTGTAATTGCATTCGTTTTTTATCATAAGCCAAGACGAAGTCTCTCACACATCATTATTTACACCCTAGCAAGTAGTTAATTTAATGTTCGTTATTGTATCTCTTAACAACAGTGCAAACTCATCACACTCTGATGTGTGTCAGAAAGGCTTTTTGGAGCTGGATTTACGAGGCTGTTAATAGCTGAGAAGATCACTTGAGGATTTCTCCATTGTGATTACTAATTTTGAGAATTTCAAAATGCTGTGCTAAATAATGATGTGCTCATTTTAAAGGGCCCAAATAAACCAGCGGTCTCATTTTTGCACTCAGCTCTTCAGCATTGGGGCTAAAGATATCCTTAATTCTTATTTGGATGTGTTCTTTGTAAGTCTGTGCTGTACTGTCGGAAGTAGCCTTTAGCTAATTATTAAAGTTACCAAACCATCACTAGAGGAGGGAAGACAAGTTGAAAGTAAATTATTAATAGACTTAAAAATTCTCAGCCGCCTCAGGTGTAAGCATTCCTTACCAATGATCAGTTTCAGCAGATACATCAACCATTAGACTCCACTGGATCTGTAGACTAAACAGTAGTTGTGCATCAGAGCACAAACATTTGTATAAAACTCAACACGTTATATTATATATGGGACATAATGTCTTTAGTCCTTGGTGGTAATTTGTGCTGACGGTGTGAGACAATGCATGAGACAAGTAAAAGAAGAAATCTGACTAACTAATAGTCGACTTCTCTTCATGGTGGCTTTGCTGTGATTCAACTTTTTGGATGCGAAGGAAGCGCTTCCTTGTAAAACTACACTTGCAAGTCGAGTACTTTTAAGGAGGCTTTGCAAACCAAGAGATAGACTAAACCCGCACATTGGCAGAAATGCACATACATTTCATTCAAAGCCTGTGTCTTAGGATTCTTCAATATGGAGCTAAACAGGTACTTTTACTTGCTGGAGAAATAACTGCTGTGAGGGCAGAATGTGTTTCCAATTTAGCAGTGGAAGGAAGACACTGAAAAAAATGTAATGAGGGAGCGATCTGGAGATTTAGAGATTTAGAAAGGAGAGGACTGGAGGAAGAGAAACAGAGAAAGAGAAGTTGAAGTGAAGAGTGTAGTTTTCTTGTGTAGATGCAAGCTGACAGGTAAATTAGCATGTGTGGCTAATGGGGCAAAAAGCGGCCAAGCCCTTGTAGGCACCCTTTCACTCTGACAAACAGGCAGCTTGTTGACCCAACCACTGCCTCTGTCACTCCATTTCTCAGTTTTAGCATTTCAACACAGAAACAAACATCCTCCCACTTTGACACCGACACACTTCCTGACATACTAACAACACACACGCCAGTACAAGCACATATTAAACTGCCACGCGTGTGCACAGAGGAGGATAACTTAATCTAATAGGATTTAGAAAGAATCAGAGATAAATCTTGAAATGTTCAAAAAGGTTTTGAGATGTTGGCCTTTTGATTGATCTTCTCTCATGCTTTTTTAGCAGAATTGAGAAGCAGTGAAAAATCACAGATCACAGCATGCATCTTGAATAGAGCGTGTGGAGTTGTTTACAATCTGCTCATCAAGGCGAGGGGTAAATCTCTCTCATGCAGCTCACTTTTTTCTCCACCTTCCTGCACATAGCGGGAATCAATAGCCAGATTGCCATTTCTGAATCACTCTGTCATTCGTTTTTTCTTCCAATCACTTTACTGTGTATACCCTTGATTCCATGTTTGAGCCATAAATCAACACCTTTGCAAAGTGGGAGGAGCGTGAATGCATGCATGCATGCACAAGTGAGTGTGTTCGCGTACTGTATGTGTCTCCGTAGAGAGTACGTGCACATGCATAAATGTTTGTCGATCTGAGAAAGAGAGACCACGGTTGGGTATTAGCACATATCAGTGTGCCTGTCTTCTCGTCGCGGGTGTCTGAATGTTTCATCTAATCATTAAACGCTGACAGGCTTCACAGAGTAGCGCCACTGATCCCCGTCAGAGGAATACGGGCCCTGACTTCATTAGCCCTGTTAGTACTAAGCTGCTTTACCCTCACTCACGCCTGGCTTAACCTGCACGGTGATAAATGCTGCGAGGAGAAGGAGAGATAGGCAGAGGGAAAGAGGGGTGAAACAAATGGAAAGCAGGGACAAAGGCATTTAAGGAGAGAGGCAAAGGTGCCCAAGGCAGGTACAGAGGATGAGGAGGTGAGAAATGGAGAGGGGAATGGGAGGGCACAGAGCGTGTGAACCTGGAGTTTTCAGAGGCATGGGAGGGGATAAAGCTCAAAGCGGTGTTTGAACTGAGAGGGATTTACAAATGCAAAAAACCGGGCAAAACAATCAATTAACTTGTGTTGCAATTAATCAATTACTGTGCTGGCACATTGACAGCCAAAGTGCTTAACTGAGATTCCAGCATGAGGCTCCTATGTGTTGAAGAATTAGCACTGACCTCTGTGCACACATATGCATCCACACTCGTGCACAAGCTAATTCATGTTTGCGCATACGCCTCTAAGCACACAAAGACATGCGCACTCATCTTTGTTCTCAGCATATTTCTCTAGTACATTCATCTGGTTTCCCTCCTACCAGGACCCCCCTCCCCTCTCAGCACTCAGTCTTTTTCTCCTGCCAGCAGAGGTTTTTGGCCGGCTTAAGTACGCCCACAGGCCCCTGAGGGACAGCCCATGACGGATGGCACTGCGTGTGACTCCGATTCGATTCAGCCCATTTGATAAATTTATTGCTGGCATTTTGAAAATGAAATTAGAGGGACGTCTCCTAGAGACTGTTATTCCAGAACAGGTGCCATAAATACACTTCATTTGGCAGAGGAGAGAGAGGAGGAGTGTAAGGGGGTGGAGTGGTGTTGGATAAAGGATGTCATGGTAGGGGGGCAGATAGCGGGGATGTTCCACAGAAGCAGAGAACTAAAGAATAAGGTCACGTTATAATGAAGTCCTGTATTAATCACAATATTGGTAAGGAACAACAGTAAAGGTTATTCAACCACAGCCCAAATACTACCTAAGGACCTGAGTACTATGTGCTTCCCTTCAATCTAACACGTGTACCGTAGCATTGTACTCTTTGAACAGATGTGAGACCCACATCTCTCATGTTGAATATTAACATAATTGAAACTGTAGGGAGTTGACATTGCCAGTGCGCACAAATGTCCTGCTTTCTCTATCTTTCATGCTCAGGCAACACACAAAAACACACACACACTCATATGCCAGTCTTTCCAGAGACGTGCACACACAAACACATGGTTTATGTGCACTATCTTTGCCTCAAGGCCCCATGGCTCTTCAGTAGCGATGGCACTGTCATAGCTGCATAGCCATCTATAACTCACAGCGTATGAGTGAATACGGTGGGCTATTTTTCTCCACGGCGCTCTAAATGTGTGGGGCCGAGAGACAGTGAATGTTTTTGTTGATGCCTCTGAGTAAACGGATTTGAATTGGATATATTGCATGGGCAAGAAAAGAATGACATGCAAACACACAAAAGCAGACACAGACATGGACACATGCAGGCTAACAAAAGTGAGCATTCATTCACTGTCAGGGATTGCGTGGCCTTACTTATCTCCCTCTCTTTCAGAAACGTATGCGAGTGTGGCTGAGGAGGGATGATGTACACCACACCAGCCTCTGCTCCCCTTCAACATTCATCAGAGAGCGAGGCTCGGGCAACCCACATCACTTACCTTTATAGGCCCATCTGACAACATCTTACACCGCATAGTCATCACATATATAGGCCTGACAACGATATGTGTGTGTGCGGGTGAGGGCACACTGAGCGTAACCTGTCACACAGACGTACTCTATCAACGCCGCTTGCACTGTATCTACAAGCAGCCTCAATAGATCTGAAGCTTTGTAAGGTGAAAAATGTCGCCATGTTCCCAAAGACACACTCCTGCTGTTAAGGTTTTTCATATATACATGTTGTGCACATTATATCAGATCCAGGTGACAATGAAAATATTTTCACCTGCGTTCTGTTCTGCTCCGGTAAGAGCTTGTACAAAACAACACCTAAGTTCTTACAAGCACAGCAGGGAATCAAAGAAAGTTTCAACAAAATCAGTGGGGAGTTCTCCTGACTGATTGTCTGCTCCTGCTTTGCAATCACAGAGCGCGACACACCCTCTGCCATTACTGTATCTCCACTATGAAGCGTAGAGGGCTGGGACTGCTCGGTGCATACACCTGCAGGCTGCCACTCAGAACAAAACCCCCGGAGCTGTTTAGACAGTTTGACTGCGTGGCCCCATCATCTTACAAAATCAAAACAGCCTACAGGTACATTCCCCCTCCTACATCTCCTGTCTCTCCCTGAAGATCCTCTATGCAAAACAATCACCTCCCCCAACCTCGCATTAACATACACATGAAAGTGTGGAGGAGTCTAAACAGAACTGTGATTAGTCTTAACATGAGACTTACAGAAAGCAATGCATAAACACCGAGTGTGGGCTGTCTATCATTGCGGGATAGCGGGATAATTTAGTCTAGGTGTCAGTGGGTGTGAGTGATTGACTTTGTAATCAAACAGATTGTTCTGTAACAGAAACACTGGATGACTCAATTTCAAATCAACATCAACAACGCCATGAAATGTTTTTCATCTCATTAGCAAAAATTGAGAACGCACACAGACACACAGAGAGCAACACATCCACATGCCACCCATCTGAAAATGTATGGGGATCCACAGGTGACTGATGGAGTGCTGTCTTACCTTTTTGTGATGACACGGTGGTATCTGTAGATAAAAGAGACAAGACACACAGAGGAATGTGTTAGGAGCTGACAGGCTGCTGTATACCAGACACATAAAATGCAGGAGATGACAGCCACGGCAGTGATTTGCTGGGAGGGAAACGAGCCACCCAAGAGGATAAACAGATAGGGAGGGGGTTGTAAACAACCAGGGGGGGTCTCTCATCTCAGACCTGCGAAGAATATCCACTTCACCAAACTCGTGCGCGCTTAGTTGTGCCTGAATATGCAAACACACATAGGGACAACATCCAGTGGGGATGATACACACAAATAGACACAGCAGCTTTTTTTCGTTCAACAAGGAGAGACCAGGTGGAGGGGGGGTGGGGGGAGGGGGCATCTGAGCAAACACATCGAAGAGAGGCCTCAAGTAGAAAGATGAGAGTCTCCAGACCCCAAGAAACCCTTGATCTCTTACACAATTTACTCTGAGTGAACCATCTAATAAGTAAAAATAATGCCTTTGAGGTGCAGCAAGACAGAGCAAATCAAATCCTTTCAGTAAGCATTTTAGGGTCTTACTGAGAGCCCACAAGAGACCCTCCTGGCCCACAAGACGTGGATCAAAACACAGGCTGCTTGGAGGGAAGGATGTACCACAACACAGAACATTTACAAAAATAAAAAAAAAAAACAACTGAAGAAGGCATGTTTGTGAAGGAGGAAAAAAACAGTAAATTTAGCTTATTGTTCTCATAAAATATTTACCAGGATGGTGTTTACAAGCTCCCAAGGTTTTATTTTTATTTAATAGACTTGTCAAACTTGCATGGATGCTGGGTTTTTTTTATAACTTTTTTCTTTACCATAACTTTTTGTTGTTGAAGTCCTATAGAACATTTCTCTACTGGCCATGAGCCCAAAAAGCCCAAATGGCCACAGACATGGGAGGGGAATAATTGAATCCGGGTGGATTTGTGGTGTGCTGGGCTGAGGAAGTGATAATCCAAAGCTCTGCCTAATTGCCAGAGTAAAGATGGCACCCATTGTGGGGGTGGCGTCGGTGTTTATCAAGGCAGTGTGGCGTGGGATTGGACTGAGCATTAGGGCTTTACACACTTTTGTTTTGTGAGGTGTTACAGTGGATTTGAGCAAATATTGGCCCTCTGGTTATTACATGGTCTGATTGTCTGCTATGCGACTGTCCATAAGCTCTGCATGTCTACCCTAATCTGAGAGGAGGCTTCAAATAATTAGTTAGTGAAGCACTCTCACAGCCTGGCGCAGTCAGCCTTATCACTAAAAGAAAATCCTTGGTCCATTTCTTTCTCACCCCAAAGGCTTACAAACTCTCACCACTGTTAAAACCTTCGGGGTAGCCGCATAGATGATAAAATATTACCCGACATGTCACAATCACTGGCCCACATCCTCCTCTTTTTGTCGTTTGTTTTGTAGAAGAAAGACTACAGCGGGTCAAAAGCTAAGTACTCTGAGTCTTTGATCAATTTTACAAATATTATGAAGCAGCATCTTCCGAAAAAGACAGACGGGAAGAGAGAAAAGAGACATTCTTGTCTGTTTTGTCTGCAGTGACTGACATACCTGATTTCAACATTGAAAATTTCAATTTATTTCCAATATCTGCAATGAACAATGAACAATGAACATTTACAAATCCAATTCCAAAAAAGTTGGGCCGCTGCGTAAAATGTTGATGAAAACAGATTTTGATGGATTGCAAATCATTTCCCTATTTTTCAGGGAAGACATATTTCAGCGAGACAATGCCAAACCACATTCTGCACCTATAACAACAGCATGGCTCCGTAGTAGAAGAGTCCGGGTGCTACACTGGCCTGCACTCCCGACTTGTCACCCATTGAAAACATTTGGCACATCATGAAACAAAAAAAATACGACAAAGGAGACCCCGAAGTGTTGAGCAGCTGAAATCCTATGAATGGGACAACATTTCACTTTCAAAGCTCCAGTAACTGGTCTCCTCAGCTCCCAAACGTTTACAGAGTGTTGTTAGAAGAAGAGGTGATACAACACAATGGTAAACATGCCCCTGTCCCAACTTTTTAAAAACGTAGAAAAAAAATAGCATACATATTTAATTTTCATTGTCTTTGCACTATTTTCAATTAAATACAGAGTTGAAATGATTTGCAGAACATGAAATTCTGTTTCTATTAACATTTTACACAGTGTCCCAAATTTTTTGGACTAGGGGTTGTATTATTTAGTCTAAGCTGTTAAAAAAAACTGTCTTAAACAAAACTAACATTGTCTTGGTTGATGAACACTTGGACTTTGGGTATGATAACTGATAACCTGCAGATGCTGTATACGGTCATATTTGAATGTTCAAAACAGACTACAGGTTCAATAAACACGTCATTCCATGTTTGTGAATTTAACAACAATAAAACTATGATGTAATACCACTGCAAAACCTATTGGACCTGTCAATGGTGTTGAAGATTACAGAAATTATTCTGAAAGCCAAAACCACAAGTCCTAAAAGCCTAAGCAACAGTGACAGGTAACTGCTGGGCATCAGACAGGCATTTCATTTATTCTAGCACCTCTCATGATTCACATGCACTTAAAGCAGGATTTTTGCAACACATTAAGCGATCAAGTGAAAAAAAAAAACTGCTGCTGTGGGAACAGTCGGAGTTATTTTAAACTCTACTTTCAGTTTGTCATAATTTCAGTAAATCATAGTACGGTGGATGCACATCTATGAGTAGATTAAGCTTTCTGGGAAAGAGCTCGCGAAGGCTACACTGAAAAACAGACAACGTAACTCAACTGTGATTTAATTGTAATATAACAAGGCCTAATTGCCCCTACGCACAGTTACCTGCAATAAACAGCAGGGTGCTGCACAGTGTGTCACTTTCTCTCTGTGCACACTGATATAAGATATTGGGTAGGGGAGAAATTTAAAGAAAAAGTGTTAACGTGCTTTCTATTAACACTGTTCAGATAACAATCGACAGTAAGCACACATCAGCTTGATGATAATAAACAATCAAAAGAAAGCACTTCTCCCCTCTCCAGAACTTGTCGGGTCAGAGCAGAGACACCACGCTGATTGGTGTCAGCACACGTAAATAACTCTGCTGTTTAGAGAGGTAAAGGAAACCTCCGTCATTGATTACCACATTTCTTCCCAGCTATCAGTGGCTTATCTGGATTTGGAGACTAATTTGCAGTGAATATATGAGTGGCGTTTGGATGTGCCCATGCACAACAGTACTCCTGTGGGTTTCAGTATTATGTAAAGTAGGCCATATGTCAATACAGGTTTCCCACTGTGAGGTATGTAAGCAAGCCTAATAAAGTTAAGACTGCCCAAAAGCATGCCCGAGGACACTAAAAGCTACATTTTGAAGATACATTTACAAAATAAACACCTCCAAACTGTTTTGCTTTACCTTTCTGAAATGTAGCCTCTCGCTGCCAGAGAGGATGAGAGAAAAGGGTCGAGGAGAAGAGAGCGATGGAGAGGAAGACTGACACTAAGACAATTTATCATGCTTTTACAGTAGGTAAACATGTAGCCTCTCATCATTTCACTTTCATGTAATATGATGTCTACAGTTTGAAAGGAAAACAAGTCAAGAGGCAGCTAATCAGGCATGGTTACAGAATAACTGTGCTGACGTTTATACAACCCTGATTCTAAATAAGTTTGGACACTGTGAAAAATGTAAATAAAAACAGAATGCAATCATTTGCAAATGAGAAAAGTCTGCGAGAGGAGGTTGGTGGATGGATGGGTCAAACACGGGAGTTTCACAAAGGAGATCAGGGTTTGATTCAGCATTGCTTGTTTTAAGTCGTTATTTTAACCAAACCTGACCTTTTTCTAAACCTAACCAAATAGATTTGGTGAATCATCAGGTTCTATTTTGAATCTATCTTGGTGAATACAAAAACCCCAGCTTCACTTGCTTGAGACCCTGTTTTTTAATATATTTGTTCACTGGTGAAAATGTATCATAATTCAGGGTACTGCAGGGGACACCAGTAAAATTAGCTCCACCTCTGTTTTCCCAGGTGTGGTCCCTGTTGTTGGACACACAAAGTGGCGAGCTAGAAAATTTGAACAACCACCAAAGCGCCAACCTTTCTTGTCTTCCCGCCACTTCGGCCTGCCTCAGCAGGATGAGGCTCATGTTTGAAACACTGGGGGCAGCAGTGGTAACCACCGGCTAGTCAAAGGAACCATTACAGCTTTTACATCATCATCATTTCATCTCACTTTACAGCGACAGAGTCTCGCTTTGTCTTTGTCATTTTGAGGAGCCACATGCTCTTCTTAGAGAAAAAATAAAAAACATTCTGTCTCAAGCAGAAGTTGCATTTTTATACTCTAATGCTCTCGAATGACAAATAACACAAAAGTTGCCAAACTGTGCAAAAAGTGCTGTGTTGTAAAAGTTGACACTTTGTACCACAGATGATTGTCAGCGCCAGTTTGTTGTCAGCACTTTTTTGCACAGTTTGGCATATTTTGTGCCATCTGTCACATGAGAGCATCACAATGTACAGTAGAGCATTATATGCAAGGCAAGCTTCAACTTGATTGAGAATGCCTTCTCCGTTTTGTAACCAATGAGTTTGTTCATTCTACCCTTACTGCACGTCTAAATGAAGAATTAGCTCGGGACTAGATTGAAGCCATGAACAGTGTGATTTAACTTTAGTTAATGGTGATAGGGAGAACTAACATCACTGGTGGTGAGAGCAGCTTCAAAAATAGACTCTCTGGAGGTGCAAATTTCTGAAATTTTGCCCTCCTCTCTTTTCCCTTCTTCTTCCTCATGTCACATTTTCAACCCACAAATACACTTCTCTAGTGTGAGCCATGACGTGAAGACAGCTGGGTGATTTTGACACACAAATCATGTACAGCAGCTGTTTCTAAAGGGTAGGTTGCGTTGTTAAAACTGTAAGGTCTCTCAAATTCTCTGTTTGGGAATTCAGGGAAACCGAGTTCATTTTGTGATTGCTGATTTGCATTTCTAAAGCTTTTACAGTCGGATTCCAGAGGTCCTCGGATGCTCTTGGGTCATTAAACTGAGCACATGAAAGATAATGTGAACACAGAACAAAAAGTTATATAATTAGCATTAAAAATCACACTAAAACCACAGCTTTAGAGGCATTATAAGTTCTAACTAACCCACAGCAGTCGGTGACATCCTGTAATGCAAATGGTCCATTACAGCTGATGAGTGTCCAGGCCCACAGGTGAGACTGTAGATGCATGCTGGCTTTCTGGTACTGCAAATGTATGCCGAGTGCATGTGGGTGTTAAGGAATCACCCCCTGATCCTTAACATACACTATACAACCCAGACTGATTGAATTAGACTGCTATTGGAAACCTGTCTTCTATTGACCTCTTAAAGTTGTGGCCTTCCAGCAGTCCGCTCTGGGAATAGTTTTAATTACAGCCAGAAATTGGGTTCGATTTTATCCCCATCATGAAGTGAGGAATCTTTACAGCTAATCATCGCTTTATCAAGACAAATGAAAACCAGATCATCACTGGAAGGTGCTGCACAAGTGCATGAATGAACATATACTTACTGTGTGAGTATTACTGCATGTGTGCATGCACATGGACGTACGAATATTCATATATGACACATGAGCTGTGTGTAGAATGTAGTGTGCAGGAAAGTGTGCAGACTGCAGTGGAAACAAATGTGGCTGTCTTCAGATGATTAACCACTATTGATATATCATCTCTATAATGCAATTAGGATAAATTCCAACACCGTAGCTGTTTGTCTCTTAATCACACTCACTGGTGGACAGCCCATCATTTAAAGTTATGAACTAAAGAAGCTACCATGTGATGGATGGTAACACCAGTCAGTTGTGACCATTGACCTGGATGTAAATGATTCGAGGAGGACTAAATGATTGTACAGCTCATCTCAGATAAGCTACATGAATCATTTGAAATCGTATATGATATAGACAGAATTCATATGTTTGGGCTCAAACACCCAAACTGAACATTGTTATTCTACCCGTTACAACAGGAAGATGTTACCTATGGCAGGAAGCTCCAAGACTAAGACTAAAGACTAAGCTCCAAATACAATCATCTTGTCACTGCCTTTAATAATTACACATTGAAATTTTTATGTGTTTAACCATAGATGGAGGAAAAACTTTTGAAAGATTTAAAAGTTTAGACCAGATGACAAAAATACAGCAGTCCAGAACTGAGTTTCAACTTATATTCAAACTGTAAACCACAGTCAATTGCACTTTTTTGTAATTAACAGTTTGCAATTTGCATTAGCAAGCTGCTATACAGACATATCTGAACAGACTGTACATTACTTTGAGTATTTGTTCTATGTTCTTTCCTTATGTAAAACACTTACATACTGTGATTCATTAAACTAATGCTTTAAAAGCACGTGCCTGTGCTTTTTCCACAGAAGAAAACAAGAAGACAGAACACAATGCTAGGTTTTAATTAGCTGAGTGTAGCGCATGCTCATCTGCTACATACTGCACAGGGAGCGTGGGGAGTGCTGGCTTCTTGCTCATTATGTACTAATGAGTTGTCTATTAATGAAAATGGAAAGCATTTATTTTGTGAGCACAAAGGGTTCAGCTGGATTAATTACTGCACTACAGCAACAAAATGAAAACAGAAAGTGCAGCATCACTCTTGTGTGGCACATTACCCATTAACCAACTGTTATCAGGGCCTGGCGAATGGTGCTGTACGGCACACAGTAGGAGCAGAAACTGTTTGGATAGGCCATTAAAACTTCATGTGAACGGCACTTTTGATACCTATATACTTTCTGTGATGCACACATGCTTATTCTCACACATGTCCACACATTGCAGCACAGTGTAATGCCAAGGCATGTAAGACCTGCCAATCCAGTCGAGGATAATGTGTCAGTGTCACGTTTTGCCTCATTGATGTGTGAAAAGTACATATGTGCATGAAGGCACCAGCGGGGGCCAATAATGATGATAATGAGCAACAAAGTCCAAGTATGGAGGTGGTTGGGGAAGATGAATGGTCAAACAAAGGACTTTCACACAGGAGACCAAGGTTTGAATCCTTTGTGAAACCATTAGTCGGTACTGACTGTTGACGGAAGTTGTTATTCTAATCCAAACCATGATTTTTTCCTAAACTTAACCAAGCAGTTTTGGTCTCTCAGAAAGTCATATTTTGAAACCACAACCACACATTGTGTATGTATTATTGTTAACATGAGTGCAGAATGAAAACTTTTTCTTTTCATGCCTAGGTGAGGCGGTGGCCCTATTACACACTTTGGCATGACTCATTTGAAGATAAACACTTGACTGCTAGATTATAATGATGGCATTTTACCACTGGCCATGAATTTCACAAAAGCTTTTCTTTGCTGAAAAGAAAATGAGCGCACTGAAATTACATTACTATGTGCTCATGTGTTGACATCTCTACTGTGTGTTCACAGGATAAAAAAAAAAGTCTAATGTCTAATCTAAAAAATGTAATGTTTAGATTATACTATATAATACTGTCAACACATACTGCTTTTTTAGGGAGAGATGGAGATTTTTTTTTTTAAAAAGGGGAAAACAGCAGATCACGTGCTCACCATGGAGGCAAAGTGAGAAAGAGCTGCACAGGGAGGGAGCGGGAGAACCACGCGGCTTCCTGAATTAATATAGCAGCAAAAGTGGCATCCCTGTGATGATGATATGGTTTTATTGTGCTGCATTTCTTTTCAAATGGTGATCAGAATCATTCTAATAGTCCGTTAATAGCGTGATCCCCCTTTGGGCTCTCCTTGGAGAGGTCAGGGGTACTGGGGAGCGTTTGGGCTCTCAGCAGATGGTTCTTGATCAGATATTAGAGTCTGGGCAGCGAGGTCGTCTGGCCATGAGAATTCTGCCCTGCCTGGGGGATAACAACCTCGTCTGAACCTCCGGCTCCAGCTCTGGTTCCAGCGCCAGACGAATAGCTCTGTGTCCCAGCCAGACTGCAGGGACATTGGAGCAGTGACAGACTGCTGTCCTTAAGCCTTGTGACAATCTGGGCAAAGCAAACTCAGAAACATGCTTTCTGCTGTAGTTCATTTTCCTCCAGGAATTTATGTCACCCTATTTGGGCTGTACATGATTCGATTACAAATGGTTATGTAATTGCTACCGCTGTCTGTTCTCTCTTGTAAAAATAATCACACTGATAACCAAAATCCTACTTAGCTGGATTTGAAGAAGAGCTATCTTTTCATTTCCATCACACACTACCCCCATTGTAGCAATGTCTGGAGGAAAGATTAATCATTAAATAACAGGAATGTATTTTTAAAAATCTGAGATTTGAAGCATCAATTGTGTTGTATTAAACGATGGGAGACAGACTAACAAGGAGGATGAAATCTTTGTTATTAAAATTGAATATTAGACTGAGAATGCCAGTGTGTGAATGCCTTTTGTAAAAAATATGATAAGTCCTACTTAGACAACTCCGAATCATCTATTTGCATTCCTATTTTCCATCGTCTGCCTCATCTTTCTGTCCCCCTCCTCTCCATCGTCAAAGCCACAGAGAAAGCAGGGTGAATAAACACGACAATCTGAGCTTTATTTATCCTTTCCCCTGCGACAGTAGCAGTCTAAAATGGCAGGGCTTCGGATATGACCTTCAGTTAGAGTGGTTCTCCATCAGTCATCACTGCCACCCACAGATCAGACAGTGGATGAGGATGAGGAGTAGTGGCACCCTCCATCCTCCTCCCCATCTACTCTCCCTTTTTAACCTCCCCCACAGCTGTCGACAAGAGATTTCCTTTTTTTTTTTTTTTTTTTTAACTTTGCTGTCCCCCATTTTTATTTTCTTCCTCTCCTTACGCTACCCTTGACCTATCTTTATTTGGCACCTATTTTCTTTATGCCTTTCTCTTCATCACCTCTTCCCATTGTTTCCGCTCTGCAAGAGGTACAGTCTTGACAGGTAGCTCTTAGAGTATCTGGCATAAGTGCTGGATTCTTAAGAGCAAAAATAACGGATACGTGTTTTGCATATAATACACTTCAATGGAAACAGTATATCTTGTGAGAAAATAAAAGAGGACACAGAGGGAAGGGGCAATAGATGATTACAAGAAAAAAAGGAAGCCCTTTATGCAAGTAGTCACTGTGGCGTCCTCACTTGTTTGCCAGTCAACCCATTATGTCAGGGCCATTAACCTCACGCCTGATAATGTTACACTACAAAATACCAACTTATTATTTTCCATGATTTGTGTTGTTGGATCCTCTTCATCTCAGTGAATCATCCATGATGAGCAGCTAAGCTTTGGTTAGTCTGATTACAGTATTCAAAAAGATATAATAGTTAAGAGTGCCCACTAAACATAATGTAGGCATAAAACCCACATGCCAATATTCTTGAAGCGACTCAACAGTCTAAACCCTCATCCGGCCCGCAGCTTTCATAAATCTAACAGCTGTCTTCCATCAAAGATATTGTTTGTGTGGAAAAACAGGGATGCAGAGTGTCCACTCTACTTAATAACAGATATTTTGCAGGTGACACTCTCTTAAAATACTGCTTAATATCCTGAAGGAAATAAAATATTGGCATGGGTTTCATAATCTGCACAAACACATACAAAGACAAACACAAACACACAGAAACTGACAGAATGCCTCAATATCAAAACAGAGACAGAGGAAACAACAAATGTTTTCATTTATTTTTGTTATTGTACCAAATGATGGTAGCCCACAGAACATTAGCTTTCTTCTTTTTATAAATGTGCTGTTAAAATTATGATCAGAAAAGAAATGTGTCTTTTAAAAGTTTTGTTTTAATCTCACTCTTATTTCCTCTTTTCTTATTTTCTTTTCTTGTGTTTTTTAACAGGAATTCTGGGACAGCATTTTATTTTAGATAAAAGGCAAAACTGGATGCTTCTACAAGAAAGATACAACCTCAATTCCTAAAAAGTTACGGCGCTGTATAAAAAGTAAATAAAAACAGAAGGCACAATAAAGTGTGTTTTACCAACAACAGTTTTATAAAGTGTTCCCAAGCCCATGTAGTAATATCCTTTATACAATCATGTGTTTCAGTAGTGAACCTCTCTCCATCCTTGCTTGTGAACGACTGAGTCTTTCCAGGATGAACCTTTCATACCCAATCATGATACTATCACCTGTTACCAATGAACCTGTTTACCTGTGGAATGATCCAAACAGGTGTTTTTGAATCAGTCCACAGCTTTCACAGTTTTTTGTTGCTCCTGTCTCAACTTGTTTGAAACATGCTGCTGCCATCAAATTCAGAATAAGATATCTACAAAAATCAATGAAGTTGATGAGGTAAAACATTAAACATATTGTCTTTATACTGTTTTTGATTGAGTATATATCAAAAAGGATGAGCAAAATGATCACATTCTGTTTTCTTTACCAGGTTCTAGTTAGTTTTACATATGCTGGAGTGAAAGATGAAAGAAGAGACAGGGTAAAGGGACGGTCTCAAGCAAAGATATCTGAACTATCTGAAGGTTTAACAGCTGGAGTTATTATTTTCTTGTATCTTGTAATCAACATTTTTGGAGTTCATGTTACAATAAATTATATCACAAAATAATATGCAATGCAACAATCTCTGTCTGAAGCATATGTTCTGCAAAATAGCTTTCAGAAAACATTTTGGTGAGTTGTTGCATTTTTTAATAATTGTTTATTGCTTCCTATTTTATATACAGACACACACATACACACAAATATTCATAACAAATGTTCTTATTTTCACCCTCAGTGCACTTCTCTATAAAACCTTAATAATAAAGACTAGGCGCATGAGGCAAATGATTACACAGGCCTCGGGCTAGACAGTGCATCTTCAACCTATTCATTCAGTCAGAGCACACAGTGTTTAGCTGTAGGATGCCATGAGCTTATCCTTTATGTGGAAAATTTTGGAATTAAATATAATGCTAATGCTAAACATAAATAGTGCCCCATTCTTGTTATTGTTAACATGACAAAAAGCTAAATACACTACGTGTAAGTGAGGTGTAAAGGTCAATGCTTTTAGTCTGAGTGCAAAAATAAAAAAGAACATATGTAAACATTTGTAGAAACAGTAACTGTGGACGCATATTTAAAAAAATGCAAATGCACTGAAGCAAAATGGACAATAATTAATAATTAAGAGCAGAATACATTATTGCAAATTTTGCTGCAATTGTCCATTAAAACAGCCTGTTATTTTAGGCATGAAGGTACACTGAATTCCTAAATCCCAAATCAGTATGCAAGGCTTTGTCAGTTCATTCATTAGACTAGATTACATGTAAGTGGCAGTACATAGCATTGTGCTCTTCTGCTTTAGCCCGTCTCATTCTCTCTGTAGCAATTAAGCTTTGCCCCTTGCATAAAAAGCTAACTGCATACAGAAACCTGTAACACTCTGTGCGAAGCAGCTTGTCCTTACACTCAAGGTCCTTCCACTGTAAAGGCAACAATTTATTTATATATTTATTTAATTTGTCTTCTGGCATGTTAGAGGATGCAGCGGGTGAAGCCAATCTCGCGGAAATGTGTGCACCGGACTACCACACACCTACATGTGTGTGACAAGATTAAGTCATGCCTCCTGGGGCAGCATGTAATTCACAAGCCGCTGGGTGCGATATACATGAAATTAAGTGAAGTGGCAAAGTCAAATCAGACTTGTTACGTGTCAATGGTTGTATTGTTTTATTAAAAATGGATGAGAAGCACCTGTATTGTTACAAAAGTCTGGTGAGTCAAAGTCCTTGTCATGAATGCTGTGTTGAAGAGCCTTCTACATAAAGCTCCCACCCCTCACAGGGATGACCACCGCTAATAAATCCTCAGTCTGTGGGCGCCAGTGGATTGTCTGTCAGTCAAAGTCCAGCGAGACATTTCCACAATCCGTTGTCTACCAAAACATGACACATACAAAGCGCAGTTAATACCTTTAGCCAGCATTGTGACAGAGGTTCTATAAACCACCTTTAGATGCACTGTAGCAGAACATGAAAAAAAAACAGCCACACAATAGCCTCAGGGTCGGCGAAAGAGTGACAGTGGCTGCTACCTGAATGTCTAATTCAGAACCGAGGACAGTTCCCTGGGCTGGTGGAAGATGAAGAGGCTGAAGGGAGAAACTATCCTGAAGATGTGAGCATAGTCCAGGATAGAGCACAATTTAATCGATAAGGTTAAACATTGTCCAAACACGCATATATTATAAGAGCCATTTGAAACCGTTTCAATAACTAAATTGTATTTTAAATGCTGCTGAAATGTGTGACACACTTTATGCCGTGCATTATGAACATTGTACATACTGTAATTTAAATGTGTGTAAATGATAACATCTGTCTGAGTCATTCTGAGCAGTATAAGTGGATGATCATTCAAACTGAATTTTTTTTCTTTTTCTTTATCTTCTATTCGCAGTCTGTCGTTCTGCTCCCCCTGTCCAGTAGGTGGAGGTAAAACATCTACTTGCCAGTTGTGTGATTTAAGTAGCCCTTTTACTTATTAAGTCCAGAAACCTCCAAACACAAGAGCCATTGCCTAAGCGGACATTAAGCAAAATGCTCTGGCGCTAGCTAGGCAAAAGCTAATATAATGCTAATGTCATGCAATGCAAAGTATCATGGGAGTAAAGTAAAAAAAAAATACCCTTGTTTAAATTTAATTTTTTTTTCTCCATATATTGTCTTGTATGAAAATACCCTAAATGACCACTGTAAGGAGACTGCTTGATAACTAAAGGCAAATTATTTAAACAGCATTTGTATAGGAATGATTCCATCCCAAGCTTTTAGATCGCTGTAACCACTGTAATAATCACTTTAACTGACTAGTATTTCAGGTGCCGACTAGCGAGAGTAGCAACGTTTAATCGACAAGTCGACTAATCGTGCACGTCCCTACTATCTAATCTGAGTACTGGAATTTATCTACAGTTCAGTTTAGGATTAAACATGGTCATGTCTTCTTTACTGCACTCTACTGTAGTTTGTCCACCTCAGCCAGCCTACTGTTGCAAAGCTGCTCTCTTTCACGACAACTGGGATCCATACTACAAGCATTTTGCTGGATATGTGAGTCAAAGTCAGAATGGTAGGTCATATCCACTGACACTAATTATAATTAATTCTGTGACTAACCTGATGACAGGCCAGTATTAAACTTGACACTTGTCTGGTTTGTGTGCTGTCTGCAAGTCGATGTTTGTTGGTGTGTTTGGAGAAATGATCTTTGGGTGAGCACAGAGTGATCGGCCTATCTAATCACATCACTTTCAGGGGTCGGATTGGCTCAGTTTAACTATCATTCATATGAGAATTTAATCTTAGAAATTGAAAAGGTTTGAACCAGGGCCTTCAGTATTTGGATCAAGTAGCTCATGAGATATAAGACTCCAAAATGTATTTCATTGTAAAGTGCCAGATACATATTTTATTAACACTGCATATCTTCTGCTGCTACATATATCTTTATTTTTCCTGTGTATGCTGAGTATTTCTGGCACAAACATTTCTTTCGGGATGAATGAAGTTCTAGCTTATCTCATTTGCAGGTTGTAGCTTGAGTGCGCTCGGGGCAGCTATGTCATTATAGGTGAATGTTCTGAGTGTTGAGTATTGGCAGGACTCAGATGGGAATCAAGGACATCCTATTCCCAAAGTAATCACGCACATAGTTCACACTGCAAATGGCTGTACTAGATCAAAAAACATACAAAAAAGTAATTACAGAGCTTTTCTTCATGTGGTACCTGTAGCATCATTTTAGGTTTTTTTTAGTTTTGTTTTTTTTATGCACGTCAGATCTGACAGTACCTCCAGGAGCCTCTGAAACACCCTCATGTGGAAAAATAAATCGGGCTTTAGACCTGGACACACCTGAGGCCCATCATCTTATCGGTGAAGCCTTAAATTGTCCAGCATGTGGAAAGAATGGTTAGTCAGTTAGAAAGAAAGAAAGAAAGAAAGAAAGAAAGAAAGAAAAAGAAAGAAAGGCAGACAACAGCTCGACAAGAACAGATCAAGTGAATGAGTTCTGCTGAAGCTCTGATGCAACGTTTGTGATCTTGGAAAACTGGAGGACCTCCTGGCGTTTTCTGGCTCTGACAATCAAATGTTTTTTCTCTCTCATTCTCTCTATCCATCCTCGCTCAGGTACAAAACCAGTGTGCAAGGTTGAAGAGGGTAAAACTGTCCTAGCACAGCTGTTCTAAGCTGACTATCTGCTCTCTCTGCTGTCCTCTGCAGGGAGAACTGTAGCACTCCCACGGTGACAAGGAATGAGGGAGAAGGATTAGACTGAGATGGCGAATGGCGATAAAACACTTTGAGGACAACAAAAAGACAGGAAGTTAAGACAACCAAGACATATTTGCCCAGTGGAATGAAAAGTAAGATAAATACAGAGTTGAAGATGAAGGGAGTGAAGTGAGGGCAATGTAGTGATGCAGGGCCAGCCGAGGGATCAGCACACTCTGTCACACTGTCACACCCAACAGGCACCACTGTCAATCACACACACACACACACACACACACACACACACACACAGAGTCATGTTTCCATCGCTTCAGAGGACATTACATTGACTTACATTCATTTCCTGGAGACTTGCCCTGACCCGAACCACTACTTCCCTAACCCTGACCTTAACCGAACTTTAACCTTAACCCAAGTCTTCACTCGAAAATTTGATGATCTGCATTATAGGGACTTGCGTTTTGGCTTCATAAGGAAACCAAGTCCACCACAATGTCTCTCTCACACACACACACACTTACTGATGTCACTTTTGGAGAATTTACATAGACTTACATTCATTTTCTGGAGACTTACCCTAACCCTAATGACTGCTTTGCTGAACCCCAACCTTGACCACTGACATGGCTGCTGTCCCCAACTGCACAAGCTGTCCCTAATTAACTGGTCTCAAGCCTGCTATGTGTCCCCAAAAGCAGCATAAGTCAGACCACACACAGAGAGGCACTCACACAGACACAAACACACACTCCATAAGAAATAATAAATCCTCACAACACACACACACATACACACACACAGACATACAAATATTTTTGCAAACAGAAATGCACGCACAGATTTATGTGTGCACGAACTCAAAGTGCAAAAATAATAAGCTAACACATACAATGCTTGTATCCAGTATGAAGAAAACTAATATATTGATGGCCTTCAGGGTTTTTTAGATTTCTCTTTTCAAAAGAGTGAGAGTGCTGTACATGAAAGGATAACACATCTTTTCTGAATCTAAGTAAACAGGTAAAATGAAATAGAAAATATATTTATATATAATGTACTGTATATTTACTGTGCCAGTATCATCAGTAAGAGCCCTTTTCGTTTATCAATTACTGAAGCAAACAGAATGAGGAACAGCGTAGGAGAGAGGTGGAAACGTGAACTGCGTCTTTCAGAATGACCTTGGACCGTCTCGGAGAAGTCACAGAGTAGTTATTATTTCAGTTTGTTCCCCACTCCTTTTCACAGATTCGCATTGAGCTTTAGTCATGCATTTGATAATACAAGCCGATTTGAGTCTGTACCTGAGCATGTGTATTTGTCTGTACATATAAACACTGGCACAAAGAAACACTAATCTTTTGAACTAATGTGCATGTGTGTATTAGTATTTCAGTGTGATGCAGTTTGTGGTTATTGATGGTGGGCACAGAAACAGAATAATACAATGTCCATGTTAGATTACTTTCAATTTGTTTCAATAGATTCAATGATGGACATAAACAGTGGAAAGAAAAAGTGCAAATAAATTCACTGATTTCAGCATTTTAGAATGATAAATTACATCAACTAATACAATTAAATCTACTTAAAAAAATAAGTGACATTTGTTGCAGTTCATGGTTGAGTTATAGTCAGGAAAAGCCATTTCTTCAGACATAAAGTAAATGTAGCATAAGCTGTGAAGAAATAACCACAAACCTATTTTAAAGACCTTTGGTAGTTTAGGTTTTTATCCCCCTAAGTATAATTTCTGTTGACAAACAACAGTGACACCTGCACACTTCATAAAATAATATGCACTGCACAAATGCCAAAACACACTTGAAAAATCTGCCCCCATGGAGTCTTCTGGAAACTCATTTTATTCACAGCATTAAACCCGTTATCACATGCACATATTAAACCATGCCAGCTTGTCCAGAAGTACAGAGGCAAAGCTTTTAAGGAAATGGCAGTTGTGTAAACTAAAATGGAAATGTTGAAAGTCAATTCAATAATAGCTGAAAGCCATTACAACATTGTCATTAACAAGGTTGCTGGAAATGCAATTAGCCCCCTCACACTGCTCACTGCAACAAGCAGGGAGATGCTTCAATATAAAAAAAAAAAGACCACAGAAAAATGACAGAGGGGGCTGAAAGAGCGACGCAGTCCCTGAAAATACAAAAAGAAGAGATAATCGAGAGACAGGACAAATTTTAGGGGAAATACAGTAAGTCCAAATCGACCACTGCGATATGACAGAGGAGAGAGCAACCTACAATAGCCACCAGTTTTCTCAATATTGAACTATTTATTTTCCTCGGGTGTGGCGCTAAAGCTAAATCCCCTTGCCCCCAAACCTCAACACACAGGCGCAACAAACTCTTTGATTAGCCTCAAACGTCATCCAGGTCCTGAGCTGCAATAATCAATTGTAAACACACTGGGCTATTTGACCAAAAAAAAAAAAAAGAAAAAAAAAAAAGCAGCTAAGGACTTACTAGTGCAATTAAAGTATGAGAAGGAATATCTAGGAAGACAGACGCAGACAGACAGGGCTACGAACGTCATTTGACTTTCACAGTCATTCACTGTTGTGCAAATATACTGAGGCACTGAAAGGCTCTTTTCCCATCCAGGCTTTAGATGTAGTGAGACAGCATTTGTTGAGATGTTAGTGAAGGAGGACGAGGTCGTGGCTAAATGAATGATAGACATCACTGTCACACAGCAGACTTCCAGCAGCTCTCCTTGGAGATAAGAACCAGCTGTCTATTCCCAGTACACCGCCGTCAAGGTCACTACTCTGCTTATCATGGAAAAGCCACCACTCCTCAAAGCTAATTTCTGAATCTCAAAACTCTTGCTGTAATGTAATAAATAATGACTTTCTTTTTGATGACTGGTGACCCAAAAAATCTTACTGGGTCATTGTAAAGAGTTATGACATGGCTTTTTGCTTTAGATATTACATCAGCAATAACAAGGGAGATCCAATGGGTGTAGTTTTTCATTCTTTTACATAATTTAGCACCATTTACACAGTATTTCTACTTCAATTCATGAAGAAAATTCAGTATGTACACAGCTTTTGACGGTGTGGCTGCCTTTCCTTGTCAGCATCCGGTAAAACAAAACTATCTGAAATGGCACCAGTTCATAAGGAGCACTTATAGTGTATAGTATTTGGTGGTGTGTTGTTATTGTATGAGGAGGGGGGTAGTTGGTAGCTGCCATTGATATCCCAGTGCAGCACTAAGGCAGCAGACGGGAGGGTAATGAGGAGGCAAATATGATTAAAACCATCTCCTCGGGCTGCCTTGGACCTGCCATTAAAGCAGCGGACACTCCTCATGCCTAATCCATCACACTGCTTAGCTCCCACTGAGAGCAAGGAGAGAGACGACTGTTTGTTACAACACCCTCAAACCTCCAATCTCTCCTCTCTAAAACATAACTAACACTCCAGGAGGTTCACTCTTTATTAAAGATCTGCCACTAAAGCCCCTGGGCAGGGGTTTGCTGGTACAGGGTTGGCGACACCATGGGTACAAATCTAGGTGGGGAGTAAAAGCCTGTCTCAAACGACATGCAAGGCCAAGCCTACCCGCTATAGATCCAACTATTAACAACCACAAACCAAAACATAACCACAAGGTAAAAGATTCAAGACAGAATTCTGTAAGAATGTGAGGTCTTCGTAACACACAGTAGTTGGTACCTTCATACTCAGAAGTTAAGGCAAAAAAAAAATAAATCATAGCTCAAAATCTGTTTGGGAGATATAGCAAGAAACATTTACCCAATGCTAAAGATTCTCTGCCAAGACACCTAAGTGTGCCAGAAACAAAAAATTACACAGAAAATTAGCATAAGATAACAAAGCAAGATCATCTCATCAGCCCCCCCATTGAGTGCATCTACTGCCAGATAACAACACGGGGACATCAGCATAGCCTGCTGTATTACTCCAACTGATTCCCCTGTTTTTCCACCATAAACATTTAAACAAAGCTGATACAGTGAAAGAGACATGTATTTATGTCTAATGTTGATCTATTTCCTCTAGGAAACGTACGATAGATTATTTTGGTTTTTGGGGATAATGCTGATGTAGATGTTCAGTATCTGTGACTAATCTCATCTACTCTTGCCCACAGCCCATTTTAATGCATCCTCTACACTAGAAACTCCTGCAGGCAGATACTGAAACACCTCCATATAAACCCCCAAAGACACAGGAATCATGGAGAATCCACAGGCTACTCACTGTTGAGCAGAACATGCTGGATTGTCGTGCAAAAGCCTGCAGGATAATTATTAGCAGGAAGCCTGTGGAGAGATAAAGCATCTTGTGCCCCAGGCCCTTTAAATGAGCCCCGCGGACCAGCTGAAAGATGCTGATGCCTCTCTTTGTTGAGGAAACGAGAGGCAGTTCCATTAAACAAATGGGGACTCCAGGTTTGCACAATTTGAGTGGAGCACTAGGTGCTAGAGTGCTGCATGAATGACTGCAAATGGAAGTAGTCATAACTGATAATGCCAGGCTTGGGTGAATGGCCAAAGCCTAAAGACAGAGGATGTATATGATACAAGGTTCAACAGATCAACTGTCTCTCAGCGTCAATAAGAAGTACATTAACAATTTCTTTATAAAATGGTGCACACTGATAGTTTATTAATACCTGCTGCATGTAGATTCACAGAATGAGTACTGAGTGCATTTGTAGCTGTATAAATTGCACAAATACTGCAATACTGTAAATGGTTGGAATACAAGAACAGCATATCTTTCTGTTCTTCTGTGCCTTGCTGAAATATATCCTACTATGTAGACATTCAGGCTCAACACCCTAATACAAACATTTGTGATAGATGAAGATATAAGTATTGCAGAAAAATTACATGAGATTAAAAGACTAGTGGTTAATGATGACCATTTTATTTTACTACAAGCTTGATTCCAAAAAAACTGGGATGCTGTGTAAATCATAAATAAAATATAATGTAACCATTTGTTAATCCTCTTTGACACATATGCAATTGAAAACAGTACACAGGCAGTATATTTAATGTTTGACCTCATCACCTTGAATTTGATGGCAGCAACATGTTTCAAACAAGTTGGGACAGGAGCAACAAAAGACTATGAAAGTTGTGGACTGATCCAAAAACACCTGTTTGGATCAGTCCACAGGTAAACAGGTTCATTGGTAACAGGTGATAGTATCATGATTGGGTATGAAAGGTTCATCCTGGAAAGACTCAGTCATTCGTAAGCGAGGTTCACCACTTTGTCAAACACATGACTGTATAGAGGATATTACTGCATGGGCTCAGGAACGCTTTGTAAAACTTTTGTTAATGTTTGTGTTCTGTTTTTATTTATGTTTTACACAGAGTCTCTTCTTTTTGGAAACAGGGTTGTACTAATAATTAAAGGTCACAATATTTTCATTCTTAGTATTTAAATGTGCTACTGTTGTCCTTGATGCAATACACAGTCAGTACAAGAGGAGCATTGTGCTATCTGTTTTTGTTTTTTTTCAGTTTATGACAGACCTGCCTGTGTCTGTGTAGCATGGAAACGCATTGTTTGACTTGTTGGCGTATCCTTACAAAACAAATACAAAATCGAGATATGGCCTCTTTCCTTGTGCTAAAAATGGTGGATAAGTGACAGTCGTGTCTCCTCACATCACTCTGTAACCCGATTTGTTGTCTCTCGTCTCTGCCTCGCTTATTCACATGACCTTATCCTTTTGCCAAAATTCAGTTTCTTGATTAAAACCACTGATTTCCTCCCTATCAGTGACCATACATGTGAAACAAAACTTTATATCATTTGTTAAACTTGACACCAGAAAAATACCAAACTGTGGAGGCAGATAAGAACCAGCTGTCTGTTCCCATCACAGAACAGAACAATAGTCTCGTTCGAAGAGCATCTCAAATTAATTGAGTATGATGCTGGCTCAGTAGGACCCACATAGACAACACATTCTTCGACAATTCATAAATTAGATCTGTAAATACAACAGTATGGATGTGCTATGTTTACTGCCAAAACTCAATGAGTCCCAGAAATCGAAAATCTGAGTCTTTACCCACAAGAGCTGAAGCCATGCTGAGTCCAGAAGGATGTAAACCCTGCCCACAAAGAATATGAGGGATAACAACCCATCAGCATCACTGGTCTATAACCATCTGGCACATGTAAATGCACTCAACAGCAGACGTCAATACTCCATTCACTTGAAGCAGACAAGGGACTGTCACAAAGTCATTATGGCAGCCATTACCATACTGCCCTTCTGTACATAAAGCACAATGAAGTTCACAACACCTTACTTACTTAATGCGATACAGACAGATGAGTTACAAGCAACTGTTAAACCTGATCTCACAAAGTATTATACTATGGGTATTATGTCTTATAACAGAAACGTACAACATCAAAACGCATTTGGACTGGATAAGGCAAAACACTGGCATCTGAAGTGGTTTCTCAACTGTACAATCTGATGGTTAATATATTTAAATTTGAAATGAATCTCATTGTTCCTTCCACAAACCCAAAGAAATTTCAACGTACAGTTATAGATACAGTAAAAATGTTTTAATATCTAAATGCTGGCAAGTTCTACTTGTGAGGGCAGGAATTTGGATAATTTGACTGTTTTGAATATGTCGCCTTTCCATTCAGTCTCTTTCCACCTTCCTCACAAAGATTTGAGTCATTTGGCTATCCCACAGGAATTAAACTTATCTGGGTTTGATAAGAAGCATCCAGACTGTGAGAACCTGATCTGTGCAGAGGCATTTTCTGTCACGGTCATAGCCTATGAAAAATACTGCAATCACACAGCAGAAGGTGCCAAGACCAGTCGTCCCATTAACATCTCTTGTCTTCATGGACATTAAACAATTAAGGAAGATGGTGGGGCTGATGGAGAAGATTGACTGGGAAATTTTATTATATATTTATATATATATATACACACTTTTTTTTTTCTTTACACAATGTACTGGAAAATTCTCTAATCCAAGTTTGGATGTCATGTGTCTTGTTCCATGTTTGATGGGGGGCTTGAGGATCATAAGAAGATGAAAGATTGTTTTACTACTACTGGAACAAGAAACATATGTTTGATCTAGTCCTGATATCTTTCCTTCATGTCAGGGGTTCATAATTCAATTTTTACATCCTAATGGTGACAAGCCAAGTACGTCACTTTTGTCAGAGTGGATCTTATGCCAACACTGGGCCAAGTTTCCCAGTGAAAATATTTAGCGGGTTGAGCATGTGTGTTGCATTAGGGCTCTCTCAGGGCAAGTCAGTTTAGCTGGGACACAGAGAGAGATGAGAGCCAGATTAGTACAAGACCTTAATGTTTTATGACACCCAAGGATGCTTTCATCTCCTCTGTGCTGACTCACAAAATATAAACACTCACACATGGAAGCATATGTGCTCGTACAAACACACACACATACGCACGCACGCACACAAACACACACACGCATACACTTCAGCCGCCAGTTACAATTTAATCATTTCAGTCAAGCATTGCATTGCTTGTCCAACCAAGCATATCTCTCCATCTCTTTTTCTATTTCTTTTCTTCACTTGGAAGAAATTTCAATTTCATGTGTGTGCTCACCACTCCTCTGTCTACTTTGGGGCAGTACTGTCTGTACTTCCTGATTCTGTTTCCATAGTGACTGCGACAGAACATTTCCTCTGCAGTGATGGGTTCGAAACTAACGTAGCAGCCATGATGACACGCAGATCAACTCTGCTGACAGCAGTGATAACTTTCTCCTCCTGAGCCCCCGAACTCCCTCTCCCTGCCGCCATTTTCTCATTTCACACATCCATTCATTTACATGTAAAGATTTCTAGCGCTGATGGATATGCATCTCTTATACTGAACTGCAGTGCATGTCAGCCAGTGGTAAAATATCTAGTTACAGGCGAGGGTATAATCATCAGGCTTTCTGGTGGGCCATCAAAACTGCAGGTGACAGGAAAACGGAGTCTACTCATGAGTCAAAAAATGCAACATGCACAGTAATAAATAATTCTAATCCGTAGCTTTTGCAAGGGAAGCAATAAATCCTAAGAGGGATTTTTCTCACACACCTGTTCTGTTGAAATAGATTTACAGCTCAATATAGTGAATGCTTTAAGACATATTGACATTTACATGCAGCACCTTTCTTCAGCTACACCAACAGACCCCTGGATGACCTATATGCTATTTGTTGCCAGCCTAATGAATTTGCCATTATTAATTATTTCTTGAGAGTGGGAACAGGTACAGCACAACTGCATGCTGCAGGGCACTAATGGGAAGACTCCACTCCACTTCCCTGTGCCTGTTCCTTTTGAAGTGGTAATGGGCTTAAGGTGCGTGTAATTTCCTGCCGATAGCGGATGTGGTGGAGGGCCACACCTGGGTGCGCAGGATAAGGAAGTGGGACTCAGGGCTCTCCCAGGGGCACTGCGCACCATCCCTGCTCTCGTGTGGCTGATAAAGGAGCAGGTGTGGCACTGAAGTAGGCTACTGATAATACTAGCAGAAGAGGTGTCCTTTAAAGCATGACAAGATGAACTGCCCAAACACTGAAGCTGGGATATGTTGAGTTAAGAGTCGCTGGGTTGATTAGAGCATCCACTGACTGGAGTTGAATGAGGGAATAAACTGGAGTCTTAAGAGGTTATGTGTGGCTACATTCGATTCTGGAGAGGTGGAGTTTAAAAGCATTTTGTGCACAGTAAAATCATAAATATTTTTCAATGCATGGAGCATGGGAATGATACATCAGATAGTGTGCAGTGCAGAGTAAAAGTGTGGTTTATAATCTTTCCTGCCAACACATCACATTTAAAAGAGACGCAGCGATGCATTGCCTTGACAGTCTGACACACCAAATTATAGATTATTCAGAAATTTCTCACTGCACGGTATACCAAGATGCTACAGTATGGCTGAGTACAAAGGCACTTCAGAAAACCACACCATGCACAGTAGAAATTCCAGTATGCACTACAGAGTGTGCAGCGAAAGTTTAGGGGTATGTAGGTGGCTAGGAGGATGGATGGCAGCCTCTGTGTCCTCTAAAGTCTCCTGGTGTAGGCCAGAGCTGAGTTCACCTTCATCTATCAGCAGCATCGCTGTGACCACTATAACTCATCTTCACCTACACAACAAGATATGGAGGGTGAATGTGGAGGTGGAGAGAGAGGGTGGAAAAGTGGAAAAAATAAAGGGAGAGATAGTGGAGAAGAGGATCATGCGTGCCCTCGCTTGAATACTATCAATGTTAGTTTTTTGCATGGAATATGGTATGTGTGCACCCTTTTTACCCACTGTGTCTCATGGAGATGTAACAAAGGGAAAGAAAAAACAGACACACAACTAGTGCAGCCACAGACTCACACAAATGTTAACATTCACCTATACAAACACAAAGAAACACACACACAGACAGTGTGTGTCAGAGGCTGGCTCTATTGGATTACCTGAGGACACACTGTATGTCTTTATTGCAGAGGTCCTTGTCGATTAAAGTTGCTGATAAATTGATTAAGCCTCAAGGCCACCTGCTGGGTGCCGTCTGGCAACAATCAGGCTCAATAGCAAATCAATGCTGTATAAACCAGTTATCATAGCCCATATTGACCTTATCAACGTATATGGAGATAAAGATCAGAGCTCGAAATATGGTCCACCGAAAAGAAAAGGACAGGGTTAATCATATATGACCTGTCTCTTTGTATGAACGCCTAAATAAACAATTAAAGGAAACGCTTTGCCCATAATGACAATTTACTGTTCCAACAAGCAGAGGTTTGCTACCTTTGATGGGGGACAGACAGGATGATATTGTGGTTGTGTGAGTGTGTGAGTGTGTGTCTGTGTGTCCAAGCAGGTGTTCCCCATCTCCTGAGGAGTGTTCTACATACAGTCACCTTGGGCTGCGTCTGTCCTGATACTGAGCACAGAGCACTGGGGCAACCTGACTGGCTAACCTGGGGATTCCTGCTCATTCTCAGCTACAAGGATGAAGAAAGAAGTATTTAAGAGAGAAAGACAGACATAGGGATAGCGAGAGAGAGAGAGAGACAGAGGCAGAGAAGTAATGAAAGAGCTGATGGAGGTGAGGATTTTAGAGGCAAGAGGGGTGATACACCACAGAGAGAGGGCAAACACAGCAAACACCTAACCCCCAGGTTGCCAGAGAGGAGTAAGGAATGATATAGCTTAAGCAATGCTGTCAGTATTTTAATATAGTATGAAATGCCTGTCTAATGAGAAGGCATTTTTGTATTATCAAACTGTGGAGAGAAAATGAAGGGAAAAAAAAAAAAAAAAAAAAAAAAAAGTAAAAGGAGGGCAGAGTGGACAGACAGTGGGATTGAAGGGTCTCTGTCCCTGTCTCCAACTTTCACCCTCCTCAGCAGATACTGTCAGATGAGAGCAGGGAGCAGGGCTGTGAGTGGAAGCAGTTAGTGGAGCAGAAACATGAACAGAGGAAGTGAGGAGAGAGAGAGGGAACGCACTGCAAAAAATGTCCACCTTAATGACTCATTTAGTCTCGCATACATTTTTAAATGTGTCGTAAATCCTATTTTAATTAAGAGGAGCGAAGCACTCCTGCCAAATGGGCTGTGATAATTCCACCTGTTTTCAATGCCGTTTCACACGATTTCAGATTTTTTCTTACAAAACAAGTGTAAATATCCCAAGGCAGATATCAAAAAATTATGACACCTAATTAAAAAAAATCTCAAAATGAGTGGAGTTTCATTTACACTAAGTAAAATGATGTTTATTGAAGACTAAATTCCAAATTAAACATAATCTTTTGCAGTGTGTAATGACAGCATTGGGCTCTGAAATCAAAATCAAGGTGACAAAAAAAGGAGTGATAGTTAGGGACAAGTGGGGCTAAAAGAACCAGAAGAAAAGAGCAAAGCATGGCGGAGCAGAGGGGAATTGGTGGGAAGGAGAAGGGGGTCAATTTCCTGCAGTGTGGGGATTAGGGGCATGACACCAATCCAAACAAAGCTAAAGACTAGAAAAGGGAGTTAATGGAGCACAGACAGAAAGGCGAGGTGGTGTTACACAGTCATACACACACACACACACACACACACACACACACACACACACACACACACACACACACACACACACACGCACACACACACACACACACACACTCACACACATCTGCCACTTGAAGTGACACACAATCGTTGTTTTGGGTCACAAAAATTAGGAAAGAAAGGGAAGGTTTAAAGAATTGTTAGGAAGGAAATAGAAAAGTTAGAGATCAATGAGAGAAATCAGACATCTTAGGATGCAGTATCATAAAGAGGCTAGTTGAGTGTGAACATGTCAAAAGCCAGCTGGTGGCACACGTGCCTCCTTTTAAAGTGCATCCCCTTATGTCTTCAACATGTGATTGGGTCTTTGAGCTGTGATGATGAGCGATGAAACGATAAGGTTTGGCCTCGAGATATCCTCTCTCAAAGTGAAAAGGTGTCTCTGAAGATGCAGAGATACAGCATTCGTCCAAAGAGGGAGCAGAGATGTGTGTGCAGCGATAACGGGTGTACAGAGAAGACCCTTTAGAAGGGTGAGAGATGAGTCCGTGTCTCTGTAACAAGACCTAATAGTATCTATGAAGACTGGCACACCTGTCCAGTGGCATCCTCTCTATTCTTGATCTGCCACTTCCAAGCACCTCTGTAGTGTTCTGTACTTGCCTATGCAAGCGCCTGAAAAGTGAACAGGATGGCCTGTACAAGTGGATTGGTCTGCCAAGGCCAACTCTTTAGTGTATTTGTGTGTTCTATTTCCGCGACACTTTAACCTCTCTCCCCATTTCTACATAATTTAGTGCACCTCAGAAAAACAGTCCAACTTCACTCTCCACTCTGAAATGACAGCTATAAAAGCAATGTCTTTCCGCCCTTTGCCTTGGGCAGAATTTAATGCCACAAACCATATGAGCCACTAGTAAATGCCGAGTTGTGCCATCCAGCAGAAACACCTTCTCCCTCTTCACTGGAATGCAATACAGGAAAACATGCTTTTTGTTATTCCATTCCCATTTCCATTAAAACTGACATTTCATCTAAACTGAACCCTCCAGGGGAAACTAAGAGCTACGGAGGAGATGAAGCAATAAGTCTGTGTGTGGGTCTGTGTGTGTCCACGCCGATTCGTGTGTCTGTGTTCTGCATGCGTGCCAGTGTGTGTTTAGTCTGTATCTGGGCTAGATGGGAGAAAATGATGACCTCAATGTGTATGTAGGCAAATGTTTTGGTGTGTGTGTGTGTGTATGTGCATCCGTCTGTGTGATATAATGTTTTTAAAAGGCATCATGAGCTAGAGTCTAAGCGCAAGTAAGAGCCCGTGTGCGTGTCCTTGGGCCTCACAACCCATCTTCTTCTTCCCCTGGATCAAGTGAAATGTCATTATTTGTAGCCATCGGCGAGAAATCAATGCAATTAAGTATTGAGTCTCCATTCTGCTCTTGCCCATAATGCATAATTTGTAAAGTCATAAACGACATTAACACATGCTCCCTCCAGCTCACCTCTCTTAACCCTTGATGGTGTGATCTTGTTTGATAGAAAATTAATTATTCTGCTTCCTGTGCAGTCTTGTGAGCTCATTCTGTCTTTCCCCACAGTGACGGAGGCTCGGGATCTGACACTAACGTAGCATTGGTCAAGGACAGAGGCTTTTGCGTTTTTACTCCGCCACGAGGGAATGAGTGACAGGGGTGGAAATGCAACAAATATACACTCAACATCACACTCAGACATGCACATACATTCAGACATACTACTGCAGAATGTGGAACTGGATGGGGATGAGCTCAGTTGGCTTCTAACACAACAAGACGCAGCTCCATTAGCTGCGAGCAAGCGAAGCACAATCTGTGGTTAATCCTCAAAAACACCCCAGAGTTTGCTGGGGCGACTGTGTAGAAACATGATAAAGACATGCCTCCTCTATATACCTGAGGATGGGATCGGGGAAGCTAATTTTAAAACAATGGAAAGATTCAAATAAAACTTATATAGCAGTGGACAAAGCTGTGACTTCAGAATATAGATATACTGACAAGCAATAATGAGAGGGAAATACTGATGTGAAAATTCTGGTACATTCAAACAATAAATAAACTGGAAAACATATCAATGAACTAGTTGTGCATATCAATCTTTGCTTAATTTATATCATATGTCATTGTCTCCTCATCCCACCCACTAACGAAGCCGTACTTAAGTTTATTCAGGCAGACTATCTTTATGTTACACTCATTCACATCTCTGATTCTCTGAGAATTAACTGCACTGGCCTAAAGTAGTAAAAAGATTTAATGTATAATGGCACTGTCTATCATTGCTTCAGCTAAATAAAGAAATCCAATTTAGATTCTGGCTACAGTACAATGTTTTGGATTTTCCGTCTTTTGTTGCATTGAACATTTCTCTGAACAGAAATGTAAACTGAAATGGGTTTTCTTTTTTGCTTGTCTAACTGTAAAGTGTGAAAACTGTGGTGACACAGTGAGCGCGATATTGCAGCTGTACAATCTGACAGAAACCCCAGACAGACGATGGAAGCAGATAAAAGTACCAATCAATAAACGAGGAAACTGAGGCAAACCTTATTTAGACTGGCAGCAAGACTATCTTTGTCACTGCCTGTCACAGAGGGACCAGAAATGCCAATCAGATCTTTTTATTTTTACGAGAATGAAGATGAATTGTGGCAATGACCAGTTTATTTCTCTATCATTGAACACTGTGTCTGCAAATGAAAAGGAAAGCCAGGAACACCAGCCACACCTCTATCCCCCCTATCACTAATAGATTTCATGAAAACTGAATATGGTGTGTAAAACCTGGACACTTCCCAAAAGTTTTTTATCCTGATAGATGTTTTTTGCATCCGTAAGCAATATTCTTGATTAGAAAAAAATGGATGCAGTGTTCAGTTCAAAATAACACAAAGTATATCGACCAGATAAAGTCAAAACAAAATAGTGTATCAAGAACAAGGATCCCGTAAAAATGTTCCATTAATGATACAGATACAAACAATCTCAGAAGCCACATAATATAATTTGTGGTACGTACAATCTAAAAAAATTATTTACTGGGCGAGCACGTAATCAGATTTCAGACCTTTTACCGCATCTGGCATTAATTAATAAACAAGACCTTGTGTTAAAGTGAGTATCCTGATATTTGTTCACAATGTTGATTTTGACAGCAATTTGACAGTCATACCAGATGCAGTCCACCAACACGACCACCAGCTTCCCATATCTGTCAGCAGAGAAAGAAGTGGGACAGAGAGTAAGAAAAGTATACGGCAGCATCCTGACTGAATCACCCTCCAAGGGTACATGGTCCCAAGGCCTCGCAACAGCCACAGCATACAATTTGAGGAAAAACAGAGCTTCCATTTTCCCAGGTCCTCCTCATTGTCCTCCTCTCCTCATCCTGCAGCTGTCAGGCTGTACAACCAGCACAGACCATACATTTATGTCATTACATCTGTGCAACACTCGGTTTTAGTTAGTTAGTATATTTATCTACATATACATTCCATTTATTGTGCAATATTTCTTCAATTCAATGTGCAATATTTCATTTCAATTTGCAAAAATCTTTTTAAAAGTCTTTGTTAAAATTTGTTAATACTTTTTTTTTTTAGCTTGTTTAAAGTGTTAATAATTATTGTATTTCTTTTAGTATAATTGTCAATACTTTTAATGGTAGCTAAGTTGTTAATACTTTTTTAAACCTCTTTGTTTATATTGTTTATTGCCTATTACTATTTAACTGCTCTATTGTCTTTACTGCTGGACAATGTGAATTTCCCCACTGAGGGACGAATAAAGGAATATCTTATCTAATCTTATCTTATCTTATCTTATCTTATCTAGCAAGGGACTGGCTCTTGACATGAAGTCACAGTGTCCCTTGAGAGAGTGAATGCAAGTACAACTACACTTCAAGATCCACAACTGGCCCGTCTCTTTCTGATAGCCGCCACATTCTGTCTCACCATTCTCACTGAAGGACTAAGAGGATCAGTTGGTCAACAAGTTCTTGTTCCCTCCAAGGGCAACGCATTCATTTCTGACTTCATGAAGAAACACTCCACCTGCACCTACACAAAATGTATTCTGGTTTTTGTCAACAAATAAAAACTGAAGAATAATGTGACAGACGTGCACAAATCACACACTGTAGCCTAGCTCCTGGCAGGTAAAACAGTTTCTTTTGACACCTAAAAAATTGCTTGTTCGGAGGCTGATTTAGCTGCTTGACCTGTTGCACTGCTGTTAATAAGAAGCATCTTCCATTCAGTAACATTACGTCTCCGTCAGTAATGTTATCTGACATTCTAGGAGGAACCAGACCAGCAGAATTTTTGACAAAATTGCTATGGATGTGATGTTAACATTACTTTCAGTCGGCTATTGGAAGGAATGAGCAAGTTCCAGGATTAACGTTGGCAGTCAACTATCTAAATCTTCCTCTAGGTGTTTGCTTAAGAAATCTCTCTACATTATCTGATGTTTCAGCTTCTTCTCTCAATCCAAACCCAGACAATGAACAGTGTCTTACTGAACAAGTGAGTGACCACCAGCAAATAACATGGTTTGTAAAGTGAAAACAACACTCTTGTCTCTGCTCTATGCCACTAGTCCTTAAAGAGGCGACTACCCTGCAATTAATGTCTATCTTTTGTATGGAGAGACTATGGAGCACAGGCAATTGTTCAGCTGAAGTCTGCAGAAATTGACAACTGGCCAAGTTCAGATTAACGGGAGGCAGTGGTGTGAGACGCAAAGAGCCTCTCTTCTTGAGCGACAGTTGGGATGAAGACAGAACAGCTGGACAACCAGCGGTGGCTGATGTCTAACCCAGGCTCTTGATTCCTCCAGCCACTGCAACATTTGAGCCGCAACTGAGATGAAGGCTCTGAAGAAGCATCACAACACAGATGGGCACCAAGTCGCTGTTGTTTGTCTTTGTGTTAAAGGACAATCACATGAAGCCACGCTGTACTGACTCTCATAGTGGACCAAGCTGTGATGTGACACCTAATTGTACCTGCAACAGCTGCTAACCAATGCTTCATATACTGTAGGAATATATATATTTCTAAGCAAGTAATGTCTCCACATACAAAACATGGAGATGCCACCCACAAGGTCATTCTGCCACCATCCCTTTGTAACTTGGCCTTGGAAACAGGAAAGGGAGCTGCAAACTGACTCACTTTGAGAAGAGGATACTGACTGAAGACAGACGAGGTGCTGTGTCTGTCAAAAGCAATAGGTACATCAAATATATATGTTGCTCTTTCATTTGACATCTCTTGGTATGGCATGATAAAGTTTATAGTGCAACCAACAAGGGAGCCATGTTTTTTGGAAAAAGCTCAACATTCGCAGGATGTGTGTTCCAAATCAATGTCTCAATATATGAGTAAGAGCATTAAAAAAAAAAGATACTGTTTAAAAACATCTTTTTGGTTATGGGCTGCTCATACGTCTGCCCCATTTCAAACACCTCCAGTAAACAGTTTTCTTGGACAGTAATCATAGACCACACTCCCTCTCTGTGCTCTCATCTCATTCAGATGCTGTTGTTAAGCTACATTTAGTCCATGGGTAGAAGCTCTTATCCAACGATACCACAGTATGAAAGCTTTCTTCAAATTCGGCTGAAGGACAAGACTGAGAAAAGGCACATAAAGATCCTGAGTCGAGAAGTGATAAACGCAGACACACAAAAACTAAAATTCAATCCAAAAAATTAGCCGATTTACAGAAAAGTAATCGATGACAATCTTGACAATCAATTAATGGTTTGATAGATTACTCAAATAAAAATATTAAATGTGAGCTACCTCCTCTGAAATATGAGAATTTTACTTATCACTTTTTTTCTTTTGTAACACAGGATGGACAACTGTCATTATTTTATTTTATTGACATTTTTTGTTTCACAATGCAGTCTGTAAGCATGATTTTTGTAAGTTGTCTATAGACTTAAACAGCAGCTGAGGTGGCAGGTGGCGTTCAGTTCAGGCAGGATCAGTCAGTTGTTAGAGCCACTAAAGGCCGTGGACAGCTTTCTAATTTATTTATGTGCATACAAATGCTTTATAATTCATAACCTCATGCTCCTTTATAAAACCAAAATGAGAGCACGCTGTTAGGCTTGTAGGCGTACATTACCACAGTGTGCTTACAGGTTTGATCACATGTATAGACGCTGATCTGGTATCAAAGAACTGAGATAAAATCCAACAGAGACTGATTCTGCCACAGAGTGAAGCCATCTCTCCTCAGAGCTTTAAATCTAGATGTAAAATCTTTTTATACTCTCTACATCTACATCTTTTATTGTTGTTGGGATTTAACAAAAATCTCTTTCATGCAGCAAAAGGGTAGACAGTGTAGGTTTGGTTAAGGCTTAGCCAGCATGGCAGTAGTTCAGCTTAGTGTATGGAGCTCAGCACTTTGCCAATGGGGTGCTCTCAGCATAACAAGGTTATCTACTACTGCATTTTTTTTTTTACATAAGATCCTGCCAACACAGTTTCTCTTCTTTCTGAGATACAGCAGATCCTACCGTCTCTGTCACTTATATCAGTGTCTTGACATTTGGCTGTGTTTGGCGGAATTGTACAGTAAATACTTTGAATCCAAGCGCAAGCTCCAATTCTCTATGAGGGAAACAGCTATTTCAAGCCTACACTGGGTGAATGTTTGATACTGAAAAGATATTTTGGTTGGAGTATGATTTAATTATTGGCATGGTATTCAGTTGGTATGTCAGTAAGTTTAAAGCAGCGGTAACTGATATTTTTATAATAACAATATAACAAATGACAATGTGAAAACAATGTTAGAATGTGAAAGAGGTTGCTGGAGTTGATGAGCCTACAGAGATTCATCACACAATTTTGCACTTCCCGTTGGCTTCATGGCTTTATGAGCTGATTGTTTAGCTGTGAGGCATGCGACTTCCCTGTTTTGGTTCACTCTTACTACGCTCATCATTTTCAGCCGCAACAGGAGACTGTGTTTGGTGTGAAAGCGGTGTGAAAGTAAAAACCAACTGGACAGTGCCTGCTCAGCATCAAATGGTGGACAGACACAACTAGCGACTAGCTGCTGAACATAGTGGAGCATTTAGGAGCTGAAGAGCCTGTTATTTCTCTAGTTGGTAGAGACCAAAACCAGAGCTAAAAGAGTGAATGGTGGCCAGAAACATGACTCCAAATGGATGATAAGCAACTGTAAATAAGAAACTGTTTGCTAACAAGTTCGCCGTGCGAAGCTAAAAAGTCATGATATGTCAATGTTTTGTTTTATAACTTGCAAGTTCCATTGTCCCCAAGTAGTCAAAAAATATGTATATTGCATGTTTAAAGTGTGCTTATCCTAACTAACCAAGCCTAAAATAAGCAGAACTCTCCCTTGAATCAGTTCTGGCAACTTTACAGGATGTGTCTGCATTATGTTTGACCCCCATTTGAATTGCAAAGATAATGCAAAAGCAAGGACTCTCTTTCACCCAAAGAAGAAAGTCACTTGTACTACATCTTGACAAGCTCATGTCCCAACTCTGCAGCAACTCTGCACCGGCTCTGCATCTACTTTGGGATTGTTGTCAACATTTTTTCCCAATATATAATGCCTAATGTTGCCATTGGCACTGCCGCTAGTTTGAGACATACAGTCTGCTATTCTAGTGTCCTGTCACTGTCCTTTCTGATGTCACCTCCACCTCACATCAGCTGTTTATTCATACATGAACTTTCTCCTACTCCTGCCACTATTATTTAACAATATAAAAATGAGTCTGGTGCTATTACTAACCAGCTGCCAATGCAAATGTTAGTCATAGGGTTTGCACTATAAATGTTGTACCATTAGTGCTAATTCAAAAATGTAAAAGATTCTTGCTGATAATCATGATATTTCAAACTGAAATTAACATCTAGCAGCCACTTATCATCCCATTAAAATGAGTTGTAGTGTTTCTGCCTCTTTATGATGTGATAGCTAATATTCACATTGGTTCTCACTCGAGAAACTTAAAAACAACATGGGAGAAGGAGGAAGATGGAGAAGAGAGACGTGGAAAAAATATGATGAAGACGGAAAAAACTGCAGACTGATAGAGACGGCAGAAGAGGAGAATGTAAGGACTGTGAATACTGCTGAGTGTTCGTGGAGGTCAGAGTTCAGGTCGTTCTGTGAACTCTTAATGGAGGGCATATTAGTGGACTGAGGGGCCAGCTAATTAAGGATGACTCAGACTAGCATAATTCTGCCTTAATAATTCAACCACTTTTGTAAATTATTCATTAAAAACCCTGCATGCAGCCACCCCCTTTAGTGAGGGCATAGCAAACACACACACACTCACAAACATGCACCTGCACATACAGGCACATATACACAGACGCCCAAACTGGTGCTGGAAATGGCCATATTTTACTGGGGGAGCCACTGTGAGTTCAAGGGTATTACCACTTTAAAAAAGAGAATAAATAGACCTACATTGAATGTAGGTCTTGTCATATGTGTACTCTTGATACTCTTGAAGATTTTTCTTTAGTTTGATTCCTAAAGGTCATTCAGTTAAAAAAAAAGAGTGATATGATTTCTGTGTGTATAATTCCATAGGGCATTTACATCTTATCTATAGCAAAGTGAACTCCTCGACCTTTCCAATAAAATAAAAAAGCAAGTTATCTGCAAAGTTCAAGATATCTACTATAAGAAGCCAAATGAAACAGCTTTTCATGTTCCTGTTACATTTGGTATGTAAACATTTCCCAGCTTTACAATTCAAAACTGCAGTGGTTACAAAACAGACCGCTGAAATATGATTACACCGACTCTGTTAACCTCATTTCTTGGCAATGCATCGAAAAATTCCTTTTGCCATGAAGGTGAAAATAATATTCAGTATATATTCAGTATAGAAAATATAAGTATATGATGGGAGGCATCGTTAAGTGAACACCATGTGCATATTTTTGAAATGTTTTATTAGTTGGTCAACTTCTTTTTCTTTAAAAATAACCCAGCTCCAACAATCCAGCTCAGCTGCCAGCAGCAGTAAAAAGAGGTGAAACTGAGCAGATTTTGATAAAACACGGTGGAAAGTAGGGACTACTGAAGAAGTCACTAGTTTTGGTCCAGATAGCGCCACTATGTGACCATTTACTGACAACTACTTTACTTTCACATTCTGCTTCATTTTTGTAAAACACATTCCCAAATCCAAAATTTGACCAACAAGTCCTCCTAGTTGAATGACAAAGTACAGAGTTTGTAACTGCACTCCAGAATGATGCATATATGTGTTTTCTGATATGACGTGACTATTGGTAGGGCGACGTCATTTGTCACTTTATGACAAATCACTGTTGAATAAATAAATATGTTTCATGATATGATAACGCTGAGGTTAAGATTTGATAAGATTCATGACAAGGTTAGGGTTAGGGAAAGACCTTTGCTTGCATTCATTTACATGGTGGGTTTGGGTTCATATTAGTACTTTGTTAAAGCTCAGGGACCTTCATCATCAGGGGTAAACCTTCCTGGATTATGCAAAAAAAAAACTTGTTTCAGGATCAGCAAAATTTGATCGTTTCTCATGTTTAGTACCTTTCTGTAATTGCACTTTGATGCTGCTCTGGCTCCAGATGCAGTTTATAAAGCACTTTCAAGCATTTTCTATTATGTACAATTATGCACTGTCTGAATGCTGTCTACTTTTATTAGTGAAACTTGCTGGCAATGTTACACAACCAGTAAGAGCTGCCTAGCACACAGTATTCAGAGGAAGAAAAGTGCCTAAACCAACCTCTGTTCCACTTTGAATTTTTACTCCCAGATCACTGTTTGGATGTGATCCAGCACATTTCCAGGCCTGACACTAACACGAACACACATGATGGTGATGAATATAAAACCACTCTTTCATCACAAACAACCTCAGCACAACATCTGATAGATTTAAAAGTGCTGAAGAGAATCATGAACTAGTGAAAACTACTTTAAATTCTACCCTTGTTGCACATAAAACATTATATTAGCAACATCAGATTCAGCAGCTTCACCTTTATTTGGCTGCAATGGCAAAGCGAAGCCGCCACGTCTCCACTCACATCCACTCTCTCCTTCTCATTTTCCCCAACATGTTGCCTCAGATAAGTAATGTAATCTTGGAAAAGGTTACGTCTCTAAAACAGGGCAATCATATTAAAAGCTAATGGATACATAAAATCAAGCGCTCATAGGTGATGATTAATCAACTGCTGAAATGCACTGGGTTTAAATCAGTTTAGACTGAATTAATCCCCAACCAGCCACTGTTCTTCTCCTCTGGGCAATTTAGTGAGAAAATACAATTATGGCCTATGAGTTACACCTCACTGGTTCATCTCACCTCTGTGTTCCTCCAATGTGCCAAACCAAGCCTGCATGACTCAGTGTGCGCCTGCCACAGCCCAAGCTCAGTAGTGACATGATTAAAAAGAAAAATACATATATTTATCAAATCCTGTCATGGAACCTTTGAAGCGATGCATGTACATTAAAATGTAGTGAGGGAGCGATTAAACCAAGTTTATTTCAAGCTGGTTTTTTTTTCCCAAACTAGGCCTTTCATGTCCGTATCTTGTCAGTCAGGTTAAGACAGTCTCTGCTGAGTGGGAGAATTGGAACTATACTTTTCCAGGCATGATAAAGAAAGCTGGGTCTTATTTTATAGTGCCCCGCCTCTGTTCTTGTCTTTTTTAAGCATGTACTGCATAGTCTGAGGGCTGGGGGGTATTCTCAAAGTTTCTCCTTCCTAATCTGACTGGAACAAACTCTTGGAACTTAAAGCCACACATTTCATCCTTAGTTTCCCATTACCCACTCAGCCATTGCACCAGAGATGTGCTCCCCTGGGTCTTATTGCAGAGTGGGTATATACACATGTGTGTGCGCATGTATGTGTACAGTACAAAGTATTTGTACATGTTTTTACAACAAAGTCACAGGGCTGAAAGTATTAGTACATTGAGTTGCCCAGGGAGAAGAGGCATTGCTACATAAATCCTTTAACTATAAATCCTCACAGCAGCCTCAAACTGGCTGACCAAAGCAGATGTCTACATCCGTACAACAGTGGCCATTACGGATTATGTGTCTGAAGTACTGTAAATTCAAATTAAATTTGTAATAAATTAGGAGGAGAGAGCTGCAACAGTCAATCTTTTCATCAACAGCAGCAGTTTCTGAGCTGTCCTTGAGTGAGACACTGCATGCATTTTTCAGTCATGAGACCACGAGCGAAATCCATTAAAGGAGCAGATAGAAATGATAAATATGGTAATGAATTCTTTAAGAAAAGTCATATCTTTAAAGCTGATGGTAGAAGGCAACCTACCAGATAACAGAGGGTTAGATGGCTTCGTATGCTGTGCAGATCGTAAAGCCCCTTAAGGCAAATTTGTGATGTTGGGCTAAATAAATAAAATTGACTTAACTAATCTGCACCTAAATCCAAATATGCATCAAAATACACACATGTTTTTTTGGAGAATATATATATATATATATATATATAGGGGCCAATTATGTGCCATTGTATGTTGCAGGATGGCATGGAGTCATGTGACATCTATAATCACAGCTATATTTGATATCTAAATATGTTATCAAACTGATAAAGATTGGATGAAATGACATCACTCCTCATGTATAGTGTTTCATGGAAAATGATTGGACAAATTGGAAAGTGACTTTGCATTTAGTTCTTAGTAATTGGGAGGTTCTGATGCTTTCATGTTGTATTCAGTAAGTGGTAAAAAAATCAGTTTTCCACAAAGCTAGATTTGGATTTTTATTCACATTTGAGCCAAAGCAGTGTCTAGGAATGAATGTGTTACTTACTTCCTCTTGAAAATAAGGGTGGTTTTAATTCCAGTTTTCCAGGAGAGGGGCACTGACATGATTTCTTAAAGAATGAATGGCAGCCAGGCAGACTGTCTGACATTTGCACACTCCAAGCAGTATCGCATTCCTTAAAACTCAAACATTTAATGAACGTCTCCACTTCAAGGAATCACCTCTCTGCTCCCTCTCCATATTTCTTCGCACATCTTTCTCGAGCACACTCTTTTCATCACGGTAAAAACTACAAGACGTGTCATGCTTGTTCTAGTTTTCTCCAGAATTTTAAGGGCGAACAGGGCAGTGCTGGACTCCTGTAGTAAAATTACGTGTGTGTTTTTGTTCATGTGATTGTGTGTGTAAATCATGCTTGCTGTTTATTGGTCGCTACTTGTCTAAAAATGCATTTCTGGGAGAGTGTGTGCTCGAGTGTGTACTCATTCTGTCATTCTGGTTCCCATTCTCTCAGATGCCCACTGAGAGAAGCAAATCCACTCAGAGAAACAAATAGTCCCCCTGTTGTGAGTGTGAAGTGGCCATAAAGAGAAAAGGCCAAGTGAGAAACAAAGGAGAGAGAGCGACAGAGAGAAGGTGCCTATAAGTGTGAGTAACAGTCAGGCCAGGTACGATGTGTGCTTGTCCTCTCTCTCTCTTCCATCGTCTATCTATCCTTGCCTTTCTAGTCTACACCTGAACAGTCTCCCCTTTTTGCCTTCACCTCTTGCCCTCATTTGCATGCCTTTTATGAGAAAACATCCCGACGTTTTGACAGTGGAAATGAATTTCAGTATCGCTGAATATACTTATAACATTGAATTCGACAGCAGTTTGCTGAGGAAGGATCTTGCTTTGGAATCCATTTATCCTTGTGAAAACCCTATAACTCAGCTCCAGCTTGCTTTGAAACACGCAGATAATAGCACGCAATGTTGAGTTAGGGGGTTTCTGCTTTGGCTCACAGTTTAGCCCGGCTGCTGTTATTACTGTGGTCAGTCCCTTTGTACTTGGATCCATATTCAAATATTGGGGATTTATGGGTATTGATGTTTTTAACCTCATTCTGCTGACATGTTCGAATTCAAAATAGCATTCCTGGGTAATGGCAAAGCAGTGATGCAGAGGCATATTTTATGGATACTGTTTGAATGTCAAACTGAGAAAACCACTAGCACAGCACAAGAGACAAAAGCGTAGATACTAGGCAGCGAGGGAGACGGCAGGAGTAAAACACTGAGAGAGGGAGGCAGCGAGGAAAAAAAGGACGACACTGAGACAAAGAAAGAAAGAAAGATTGAGCAGATTAAGGGAGCATTGCTGTGTCTGAGCTTCATAGGCATATATAAGCTTGATTCATGCAAATCAATGTGGTTGTCAGCATCTAAGACATGGTCACAATGGTCCTTTTATGCTCGCTAAAGCTCAGCACTCTTCTTGATTGCTACAGGGCAGTAATTATTGAACATATCCAGCCAATACGCTGTGTCTCTGGTTACAGAAACTGTCAACCCCCACATTTAAATGACAGCGGCTCGATAATGCTGGAATATCAAATAAAAATGCAGCTTTGCTTCATCTCGCACATGTGCGCACACACTCCCTTCCCTCTCATTGACTCCTATTTTGAATTCCATCCTGTCAGCTCTCTGAGCATGGCTAAACACCAGCAAATGAATTCAGTAGGTGGTGATGTGTGTCGGGTACTGCATGTAATAATGCATATTAAAATTCCATAATTGGAGTCTAATTAGAGAGGTAATAAAGTCTACTCAAAAATCTAATGCAGTCGTCTCTGAGCAAAGTAAGCAGAAGTCGAACTTTTCTCCCGTGAGGCGCTCGAAGGTAGAAGAGAAGGTGCTTTCACTACGCTGCCACAGTGACAACAGCTCACCTTAGATCAAATTTTACTTTGAATGTTTCTGTGCTAGAGGTGAGTGCTCAGTTTTAAGAAGACTCCCAGCTTTGTTCTGTTTCATGAAGAAAGACCGTAGCCATCAAGAGACCTTGCAATAACTGATGCAGAATGACCCCAGGTAACAGCGATCTGTCTATCTGCCATCTCTGCACAGTTTCGTGACTATCAGAACTAAACTACAAAATAAACGAAAAATTCATGACAGATATATTTTATTTAAATGTGTCATAATCAGTCTTAAAAGCTAGGGATGATCACAGGCCATCCAGCTGTTCCAGAGAAAGTGTTTTTTTTTTTGTTTTTTTGCCTTTTAAATGCATCATTAGCACTAGGCATCGCAGGAACACCAGGCTCACAGGAGCCACATCCTTGTAAAAAGATACATTTTCCATCCCAAACAAATGTGAAACTAATGGAGTGACGCTGACAGTGTTTTGGCCGTGCACGGACTGTACACCTCATATACTACTCAGTTCTGTTTCATCCTGTCAGCAGTAAAACGCTAACACCTTCTGCACCATGTCCCAGATTTGGACCATTTGCATAAACTGCCATCTTAAATTATTCACAGCTGCTGTCTTGGCTTTTCTGACTAATTATATTTTGAGCTCTTTTGCTTTCTTTCTACCATTCAGACAAGAGTCCCAACACACGCTCCTGCACACATCTGACGCACCTGACACGTACATGCATGTGACGTGCATGCATGTGCAGCACCACAAAGACCAGCCATGCTCACCTGTCTTGTGTTGATCTGCGTTTGATATGTAATATTTTTCACATGAGCATTTTTCTTACCTCGCCACAGTTGCTCTGCCTGAATTTGTGTTTTTCTTAGCATTTGGTGGATTACAGTGAGACTAATCCTGAACATTATGATTGAATGAGCTTATTTAATTATCTATTTTACTGTTTGCTGATGTGATTTTGTTGAAGGGCAACCACAAATATGAGATTTTGTTCCAAAAACTTTAAGAACAACCAAAAACATCCCCTGGAGTCAACTTTCATGAATCTCAGTCAAACCTTGAAAGTTGACAAGCCTTTGTTATATGTTTTTAAAAGGAGAGCACATTTCTAAACACAACTGGAAAATTTGCATGCTTCTAATTTGTGGTTTCAAACTCAATTTTGGTAGTTTTTGTTATGATAGCAGAATTAATTTACGGCCATTTTCTCCCCTCAGCCTCCCCTCTTGTGAAAAAATGAGCATGACTGCATTTCCAAATATGTTTGTTTCTTCTACCAATACTTAAAGCTCACAAGCAGAAAACCTGCACTTTCTCTTCTGTAAATAGTCCAGCACCAGGTCTTAATTAACAACAGTGCATTCAAAGTAACTCCACTCTGGCTGTGCCCATTTACTTCTACAGTGTTCGTAAACAGCCCATTAACTGAAAGCATCCGGTGACGCAAAAATTTGTGACTCTGAAAGTAATTTGCAGTAAGCTTCGTAAATCAGCCCAGTGAGCCTGAGTGAGCACAAACACAGATGCACAACTCATAATATCTTACACGCACAAAAATAAAACTGGTGCATGCACACGAGCCTTTGCAATAGCCACACATTTATCCCACTTCTAAACAGCATATGTGGCGATCAATCAAACCAGGCTACTATAGCTGACAATCTGCCACACTTGTATTCTCTCTAGAACCTCCGCTTTTCCTCCCAACTCACTGATTTTCTCATTATCAACTAATCTGAGTTCAATAGTTGAACTCGACAGAACTTGACAATTGCTTAATTACTATTAGGTCCTCCTCATCCCTCCGAGCAAATACTGATTTATACTTTCATTAGAAAGCATTAGATATCTCGTCCTTCCTTCCCTCCTTCCTGCCCATTTTTTTCCTCTTTCCTGTCCCTGTCCCTTGTGCGCTTGTGTGTAACTGAGTGTGTGCGTATGTGTGCATGTGCTGTACATTTTAATACTATATTCTATAATGTGCATATAGTGATGTGTCAGCGACAAATGTTGTGCTGAAGGGCATTAGTCATCATCTCCTGGAAGCCACAGATAAATGCTGCCAAGAAGATAATCACACTGTTTCAGAGGCTACAAACACATGTATAGCGCAAACACTTAATCACTCATACGACACATATGGTGGCACGTAGGCCTGTTTGAGGGTTTGTGTGTTTTACGCAGCACCGGAAAGCCCTTAATCTAATCTTGGGTGAGTTCCTCCAATAAATAAGAGAAACTCTGAAATTGCTCGTATAGTAGCTCTTAATATTTTTCCAATTACTGCACATTTCCACTTTCACCCCTGCTTTCTCCTCACACTCACACATGCTGAAGTCTATCCTGAGATCTCTCAAACAACTCTCATTTCTGACTCTCACAATAGCATATTACATACCAAGGATTCCTTCTGCTCTTATTTTGCAGACGCCTTCAGAGCACAGGCTACATGAAAGTGGAGAAAATACAACTTGTAGAAGCAAAGAAATGAAAATGTTGATGCTTATTCTTGCATGTGGAGGGAGCGCCCTCCTTTCTCCTTTTCCTTCCCCTCACTCTGTCTCTCTCCAGCCATTGTTACCTAGGGAGCTGTTTTGATGAATAACTATTTGCACATTAACATATTCTATTGCCCGCTTACCTGCTTTGTTATACAGGAGCCAAGCACCGCTATTAAATATTAAACTTAAGTGCCAGGGAGAGATGATATGTCACATTTCTAACTGTAGATACGATGGAAAAAATCTTTACATGAGCAGTATTTTACGCAGCTCCAATCTATATAAATATTAGAGCTGAATAAAGGGCAGTGAGAAGAGGTGTGAGTGAAAGCAGAGCGTGAAATCACCTTCATAAATCATACTGTTTACCATTGATGACATATCTCATTCATCAGTCTGAAACCATCAGTTGAATACGTCGGGGCCTGATGATGAAGCTGCTGATGTCTGAGGCAACAATAACCTTGTGTGACTGAGCATGAGTGAGTGTGTAATGTGTTTGGACAGAGCTGCTGTCCTTTGTGGTTACAGTTGATGGTAGATAGACTATTCTTTTCCAAATTGCAACTCTGTTTGGGAAAAGCTGTATGTTTCTTCTAAAGATAGTAAAACTGACACTGACATGATACCAAAACATTTGACACTCTTCTTTATGAGACCTTTCTAGAGCTGACAAATTTGTGCACAACATATTGATTTTGCAGGGATGCTCAGTTTTCCTTTCAAGGGTGTTTTTTTGCAAAGGCTTGTGGGATTGAGGTTTGACCAGCACAATTTTCTATCACAGAAGGAATCTGTGGGCATACTGTCACTTTGTCAGCTGCAGCTGAGGTTGTACTGTAAACATCCTTTCACTTCACAGTATGTGCGAGAGTCGCTTTGCCATCTCCCCCAGCCCCTCTGATGTCCTTGTGTCACAACATTGGTGAGAAATATGCTGGATTTGTGTCTCCCTGCATTATGTCGAAAGCTCAGGACATCTGCTGTGACTGTATCACTAGCAGATGGATTGGTAGTGTAGCACGTAATGACGAACCTTCGTGCCTTCTGTAAAGTCACATGATGATAAAACTTACTAATAATACTCGATTTGTCTGACAGAAGATCCTGAGTTACTCTCACTGACCCACAGTTCTATGAATATCATTGGTCTTCCTCAGTTGTGACTGAACGACAGCTTGGCAAGACAGCTGATGCTGCGCCTTGTCATTGTTTACTCTGAGTGGAGGCCTGAGCCAAACCCTTACCAGTTACCGATTACGTACAGACATCGGTGATTCAAGGAGAGAAGCCCTTTATCCAAGGCCTGTTTTCATAAGTTTGTTTCCTTCCAGACAGCATTAGGACAATTCTTGTCACACAGTGACATGTATATTTTCAATGCTGCCAGCAGCGCTCACTCCGAGAATGGTTTCTTCACTGGAATCTCCATGTAGTCCCTCTGCTGTAGCTTGAAGATGTCAAACATCTTACTTTTCCAATCCATCCTGACTATTTTCAGTCTGGCAGGGAAAAGAATATACGTGTTGATCTTTCTGTCCTGAAGCTGTTTCCGTACTAACTTGTACTTTGCACATTCTTTAAACACTTGGGTCATGAAATCTTCATCAAACAAATCCTTCTGTCTTTCACCTGAATGTTTTTCTTTGCCCAAGCAGCATGAAGCACTCTTTGTTTTGTGTTGTAAATGCTTTGAAAACAAACTACAATCAACATGGGATATTCGCTCTGTCCCACCTTCATCCCAAATGCCCTATGTGCCCGTTCAATCTTCACGTTTTATTTTCTATCAGTGTCTCCACAAACTCAATCATATTATTTTCTTCACAATTTTTAGGCACAGAGTAGATCCTCTTCCTGCAGGCTCTGCTTTCAAATCTTCACATTTTACTTCCCAAATGGCTGTGTCGCTGCAGAGTTTGGAACAGCAGCTTACTGATAATCGATTTATGATTTATGATGATTCTGTTGCATCCATTCATTTTGTTCAATTCCCCAACCTCTTTGCATAGTTCATTTTTTTTCTTTCCTGAGCGTTCCAATGTTTACCGAAGTTTCCATTCTGAATTCTCTGATCTCTTTCAATATTTCAGCAAGTGCCGACATGTCTTCTATACTTTCACTAAGTTGATTGTTTTCTTCAGGGTGATTCTTCCATTTGTTTAGCAGAATTTCTTTTTCCTCTTTTCACTCAGTTCACTCACATTTGTCTTAGTTAGGCTGTAGTGCTTTACTTACGTTCATTGTTACATTCATTCTTTAAATAGGAGTGGTGGTTGGACTTTCAGCCCCAAAATGTTATAAACTGCTGTTTGTGATTTCCACAGTGCTCTGTTAGTTCATGCAAAAGCTCAAGAGAATATAAAACGAGGGAGAGCAGGAAAATGAATATAAAACGTACATTGTCCTGCCCTTGGTTCCTCATCTAATGACTGTGTGGAATGTGGTTACTCCGGGGAGTCTTTCTAACCTTTACTCTTCACTAAATAATAGCTCTAATGCCAGCTAGCTCCAACTATGTAATCTAAATATAATTGGAGGGGGAGCCACCACTTCCATAGCAGGGAATATGAGTCTTTAAAGCTAGTATCTTCAAATTAAACCCTCTGCATATCTGATCAGCATCGCCTCAAATGCAGCTTGTGCTCACGAGGCTGTGATCTTATCTGTGGGGATCTTGTCATCCCACAGATAAGATGCATCTGGTCTTAGTCTGTTTGTGGACTGGCTGTGATGTTTAACTTTCGCGTGCATTGACATGCAACTTGGTGAGCAGGATTTCACCTGAAGCTGATACCCGCCTTTGCCTCACAAAATGGAGATTGGTACAATTGTTCACCTCATAATACAAGTTCCCTGCCAACATTTGTTTGTGTGTGTGTTTGGTTCTAGGATTTGATCTTTCTTATAAAGCTATACTTGTGTTCAGATACATGCAATCACTGCTTGCTGTTAATGAAATACTGTGTGAGCACATCACTTTTTGTCCAACTGGTTTTTGGAACGATAGCAATGTCAAAAAAATGATTTAAAGCCTTTTGCTTTTATCAGACTACAACAGCCTGACATTTCAGCATCCTAAATAAAGAATCTAACAAAATAGTTGTCATACTGCCACAGCTATAACCATGTAAAGCACTTGGTGTGTGAATTGCTCTGTGACTCTTATGAAACAGGTGCTAAGATCTTCTGGCAGTGAGGAGAGGATCATTGGAGCTCTAGATAAAGGCGATGTGAATGCGATGGGTGAATACCAAATAGTTAGCAAGCTGAGGTTAAGAACGTCTCTATGGCACCCACCGATAAAAAAGACCCTCGAAATCATAACAGTGCGGCTGCTGCTGCCATTTCACGAGAAGCCCCTCTGTTGTTTCTGTGATACACACACACACACACACAAACACCTAGAATAAACTATGTATTAACTTATTATGATAACGGAATATAAAGGAAGGAATGAGATTTCCAGTATCCAGGCAGCCAGTAATTACTGCTTATACACTGTTGGTGTGTATTTCCATCCATCATCATCATCATCATCATCCTCATTTCTTAAGGTAACAATGCACATACGGGGCTCATCAAAACAAGCCACAACAAGGTCTTAAAATCAGCTTGACTCAGGCCATCATGTAACAAGGCACCTCAGCTTACTTTCTTTGCTATTTCCTCTGGGGAGCTTACTGACATGGGGGAGAGAAAGAGTGAGGGAAGAAGAACAGAGGGATAGCAAAGGAAGACAGGAGATTTTAAACAAATCATTTTGTTCTTACCTGGTTTCCAAGCAGTCACAACGGAGGAGGAAAGACATGTAAAAGAAAGAGTTTCTGTTAGGAATATATTGTACTTATATATACAGAACTAACATAAATCAAATGCATACACACGTGATCAAAATGCATCCAAATTTACTGAATTTAATTATAAATATAGGTGTGCTTCAGTTTTGCTATATTTCTTTTCTGCACTGAAAGTTGCATTGGCAGCTGAACGTTGGCAACATCAATACTGCAAGAGATCAAGCCCTGTGTTTTAAGTTTTCTCTCTTTTCTCGCATTGTTCCCTCTCTTGTGCTTTCTTTCGTCCTCTCTCCCTCGCTCTCACACACACACAGACACTTGCACACATGCAGAGAAGTAACTGGGAACGGTCTCACACCTCTCAAATATTCTTTAACAGATAACACTCCGCAGAGGTTCTCCTCCAACAAAATATCTCCATGTCCCCTGGCACAAACAGCCATGCACCAAAACAGCATAAAGTACCAGTGTGAATAATTTATAATCTGTGATTGTAAAACTCTTGCATAGTGTATGTATTGTTACTTTCTATCATGACAGATTTTTGGGTTGCCCCATTAGCTGGCAGTGGACAGATTGTGATTTACATTGTGCAGCCATGCAGCACTATTCTCAAGCCCGGACAGAGGGCTAATGGAGGCACACACGCAGCTTTTATTAGCTGTGAAATCCAATGGCATCAAATATTAAACACTTCATTATGGAGCACTGCTTGTCTTGTTCCACAGAACAGCCACTTAAACCTACAACAGCCAGGAGAAAATAAAGAGAAAAGGAATATGCGATGACAGCAGTAATTACTGGAAATCTATTTTATAAGATGTGTTTGTCATGGGAAATTGCAGTGTGTGTGTGTTTGTGTATTTATATGTACTGTACGGTATGTGTGAGCACGCGCTTGTGCGCGTGCCAACTTGTGTGCTTGTACTCATCAGCGTGTCAGCCTGCAACAAGCATAATGTTGTTTGTTAATAATTAATCCTTATGTATCAAAACAATAGTTTTCTCAATGGACAGAGTGCAGAGTGTGTTTAATAAAATGAAATGTTCCCATTACATCTGACATCATAGCCTGTTGAAGCCAGACTTAGCAGTGGACGCCAAGAACAGTGGGCAGTGTTGGTATGGAGTGACCAGACAAAGAGACGCGCAGAACAAGAGGACTGAGACGGAGATTGGAAAAGACAGAGAGAAGGAAAAGCATGGACAGACAGCGAGAGGATGACACAGGGAATTGGAGACGAACCAGACAGGCAGTCGTCAGTGCACATGAGAGACAGCTTCACCGGTGACCTTTGAATGATTTATCCGTGGACATGCTTCTGTCTATCAGAGCATCAGAGGCCATTAATATCAGGGAACGCAGTGAGTGGGGACAGAGTGGAGCCTTGGCTCATCTGTCATTACTTAAAAGTTGACCCTCAGGATGGAGGGACGAAAGCCTTCTCTCCCTACCAAAGCCCTGCTGTCCTCAAATATGCGGATATTCCTCCGAGGACAGTTACTCAGGGTTAAAGATCTCCCCTAATTTTCTTAGCTTTTCATAAAAATGATCAAACCTTTGCAGCTTGGACCTTTAATCAATTGTAATCTGGTCCACCTTGACCATTGTATCACAAAGCCCGAGGAGCTGTATTTGAATTAAAAAGCACAGGCGCTCACTCTGACTCCCAAGTGTGATTGATATTCATAGAGGTTTCTTTGTAGCGGCTCTTATTTGTCTGCTACAGCAGGGGTTAAAGCCCACTTCTGAAAACAGGCTACAAAGAAGTACAAAGACTTTTAACTTTGTTCGCACTGAGAGGGAGCTGGCGTGCAATTATCGTGGTTGTTTTATTCATTAATGTGCTTTATTTTATTGAAAATTATTTTACTTCAGTAAGCGCTTTGGCCTTTAGGCCCGGCAAACTGCAGCAAGCTGTGCCAAGATTGAGATCGCAACCCCAGCAGCTTTGGAGCAGATCGCTGAAAGCCCACTTTTCTGTAAATGTACAAAAGAAGAAAAGCGAGAAAAATAGCACAGAGTCATAGTTGTGCTGACATCTGTTTATGCCGGTCTCAGCTTTGAGAGAGAACACACCAACAGTTATGCTCATACATTTTCATCAACCAAATTCAGTGCTAACGGACCATTAAAACAGTAATAGGATAACAGCAATTAAGCCCTGGGCCATGGGGGAGACGGAACCACTAGAGATAAAAGTGAGGAGAGGAGGAGAGAGGAGAGGCACATTTGGGGGGAAAAAAGAGAGAAATAAATGGGGAGACAAAAAACATTAGCGTAATAACAAAGTCGAAAGCATAATGTCATGTTGTCCTAGAAGCCTGAGTTTTAATCCATCCCTGCAGTGATGGTGGGAGATTCAGGGGCGGCGGAAATAAAAGACAGGGATAAGCAGAAGGAGAAAGTGTTTAGGATTCAATTAGCCTTGCCTCTCCTCGTTAGACCGGGCCAGGGCTGACAGCTGGAGGGGAAGGCAGGGAGGCCGACAGGCACATACATCCTCTCTTTACTGTGGCAGGTGACATCTCAGCCACTTGCTGCATTATCAGGTGGGGGACTGCGGACAACATCTACGGAGGCTTGTTTACAACTATCAGCATCACTGATTGAATTACTCCCTGACAAAATGAATCTCTCCATCGGAATCTAAGCGCTGACACGTCTGACACATATCACATCAACCAGCAGAGTCACATTAAAGTTTTCTCACTGCACAGCATGTCAAATTAGTTGTGTACAACTCCTCTCAAGTCATGGCGTTAAATCATAGGATCAAAACCAAAATCTCAGGTCTCAAAGTTGTTTTTCCGTCGTCTCCAGCAGAATCGAAATGTTCCATTCCTTAAGGGAGGTGAAACTTTCAACACCTGAGCTTGGTTAAGATGTGGAGACAAGGAATAAGACCTTAATCATTGATGCCAAAAGACACTGCGAGAGTGTCACCATTTTGCAGTTAATGGCACCTGAACTATGAACAATAAGACCTGACCTCAGGAGGCAGTGGATTATGATGGTGCACCTCAATGAATAATTTGGACAGATCCAATAATGAAGTCATAAACAGGATCTTTCCCCTGCCCTCAGATCAGTTAGGAGCAAGCAGAGATGGGAACCATTGATTTTCTCCATGGCCCTGGATGTTCTGTGGATCTTGTCTGCAGACTGCCAACTATGTGCATCAATACAGACGTGCCTTGCTTCGCCAATGGCACCCTTCAAAAGGTGTATGGGGGAGGAGGGAGGCCTGTTTGTGTCCAGGGGTCATCTTATAAGTTACTTGTCCCGGTTTGCAGTCGATGAGAAACTGTCTTCAAGCTGATAAGGACAAATGTGTGCGCGTGTGTGTATTTGAGAAAAGCGAGAAACACTGACAGAGATAACATGTTCAAAAGCCAATGTGAGACTTGATAGAGAACATTTTTATCTGTGCTGGACCAACAGTCAAGACGCTGCTCTCGCCTGCTGTGGAGAAGTAAACAAAAACACTTTTTATAGATACAGGCGGTAAACTAACTTTAACTAACTAATCGCAATTCAAACGTAAACAAAATGGCAGTGGTATAAAGATATGACAAAATTATCTCTAAATTAATGATAAATCTTAATTTAACTTAATCTAAATTATTTCTCCTCTCTGATGTTGTCAAAGGTTTGTAAAGTAATGTCTGTAACTACAATATTAATCTAAAGGTCAAACTCTTATAATATGTAAATTAAATATATAAATTAATATTTACAAGTATAAATTAACTATTACTTTTTTAAGCAATAAAAATACGTATCCAGAAATATGTGTGTGTGTGTGTGTGTGTGTGTGCCTGTGTGTGTGTTGACGGCTTTAGTGTCTCCAGCTGTGCCAGTGAGAGACTGGACATCTTCCATTAGATCTCTAATAAAGCTCAACCAGGTAAGAGTGAGCTGCCTAATCAGCCCTGTCACTACACACATCACCAACACTGTTTATGTTTTCAATTAGGCTTCTTGCTCGCCCAATGCTTTGTGTGTGCATGTGTGTGTGTTTGAACCAATCACTTGTACAGGTTGCGGTGAAACAGCACTCAGCAGGTAATCATGGGACTGTCAGTGACGTGCCATCGCTGATGGGCATCCACCATTAATATTTATGATGCTCTGAATCAGCCCCACACTGAGCACTGTGACAGCAATCACCCCAGTTTTTTAATATCCCCATCCAGATCAATTCTGATTAGCATTTCAAGGGCCTGGTGGAGCCACGCAGTCTGCTGAACTTCTCCTTGTTCTCAGAGACAGAGAGAGCGAGGCAGAAGAGCAAAACACAGCTGACACCGAGTTAAACCCGAAATGAAATGTTTGCCATCTAACAACCAAAGTGGAGAGAAGCTGATGTCTTGCTCTTAAATGAAAAAAAAATGGAGGTGACAGTGCTGGGGTTTTAAATAAGAACAAAGAACTCCAGCAAACAATAAACAATTATTCAGCCGGTGAGAGTCACGTGGTGAGCCACAGGAGAAGCAGGGGACCCAGATGTAAAACCATGACAAAAGTACCTGGGTAGGAATTTGCATGTCTTTATTGTTGATATGGGAAGTGACATTTTCTGGCATTAGATAGGCTTTGGAGGCTCCTGTGAGCTCCATCTCTTCTCTACCACTGCGCTGGTGCCATTTTAAAAACCTTTGTGTGGACTGAGCTCCTTTTGTCTTCTCCAAAAGACAAACCAATCTGCTTATCTCGAAATCCAGAGGGAGCGAAGGCGTTTGTTTCGGCAGATCAAAATAATACGCAGGAGAGAATAGTAACCTTCTGAACAGCTGAATGGGTGGGAGGAGGCAGACGGTGTGTCAATGCGTGTGTGTCTCTGCATCTGTGTTATCGAGTGCGTTTATGTGTAAGAGAAAGCCTCTGCTGGCCTTGAGGCGCCCCCACAGATGTTTATTTGTAGTGACAGCAAGGCTTGTTCTCTCTGTGTTCCTATTTATCACACTGAGCTGATTGTATGGCTGCGGCCAGATCCCACAGAGAGGACACAATCACCGCCACGACAGATATGCATGAGTAAGCAATACAGCTCTATGAATTCGCAGACATAATCTATCAGCTTGGATCAGCAGTCTTCACCGAGAAAAATGAATATAAGCAAAGAGGGGCAGCAGACCATGTCCTGAATATGGAATGTTAATTTATTCCTTTTTATAATGTTTTATTTATGAGGGATGCACTGTAAGGTTTGAGGTAAATCTTAAAAGATCATAGACATTCCTTAAGCTCCGAGTGTGGAAAAGTCATGTGAAAAACAAACAAATGATAGACACTAGCTGGCATTCTAGAAGAAAGGAACGGGGAAGAACAGGCAGGATGGAGTGGGTAGGAGCGACTCCTTTGGGGAACAAAATGCTCTTTGCGGCTTTAGTGAAAATAATGACTCACCAAATGGAGCACTTTAAGGAAATTCACACTCAACTCTCTTGGCTCCCTTCCTTTTCCATTCTCTCTCTTCTCTGCTTCCCTCCCGCTCCTCGCTTCACTGTTACATTGTCTTTTTGCCTCCCATGAGGAATATCACAAGGCTCCCAAAAAAGCACACAGACGCACTCGCTTCCACGCTTGCGTCTGCTAACACACACACACACTCATGCGTGCACCTCCATATACAGACATACGGATAGGTGGCATACACCTGCGAATCCCCAGTGTGAATCTTGACCTTTTCACATGAGTCATGTTTCCCATAAATATCTTCTTTTGTGTGCTTGCTTTTCAATGTGTCTATATGTGTTCTTGTCTCCGTCTACATCGTGTGTGTCTGTGTGTGTGTGTGTGTGCATGTGTGTGTCTCTGTCTCTCTGTGTTTCACTGCAGAGTTGACCTTTCCATCCCTGCTTTGTCCCAGATTAGAACTGACACCGCCCTCTGCTACAGACCAAACTGATATACATACTGACACCAACACACACACACACACACACACACACACACTTACAGGATGCACGCAGACACATTCAAAGATGCACTGTTGACAGGTGAAAACCTTGCATCTCCAAAATGTCACCTGTTAAGGACCTCCTTTAGAGCTTGATTAAAAATGTCTTTTGACATTTTCCTCCAAAAAGGAGTTTGGATAATTTTCTTAAATGACCCAACAGAGAAGCATGTAATCATTCAACTTCATCCAATAAGACTGAAAGCCTGCAGCCACACAAGTGTTTCTGAGAGGCTGCACTTTGAGCTAAACAGCAACATTAGCATGCTAACAATGGCAAAGCTGACATACTGCACAGTAGGTGTTATGTTTACCACATCCACCAGCTCACATGTTAGCATACTAACATATGCTTATCCTGAATTTAATGCCAGCAATACATTACGTGGGAAAGTTCCAAAAACACCTGTTTGGATCATTCCACAGGTCAACAGGTACATTGGTAACAGGTGATAGTATCATGATTGGGTAGGAAAGGGGCATCCTAGAAAGGCTGAGCTGTTCACAAGGGAGGATGGGGTGAGATTCACCATTTTGTCAAACACATAATTGTATAAAGGACATGGGCTCCAAACCCCAAATGCCAACGTCATGGTGGCCCTAGAGGAAAAAATCAGAGGATCACCAAAGTCATTAGGGTTCATCCTCTGGGCACCATGGAATTTTAAGTGATGAATAGTTGTTGAGATATTTTACTAAAAACCAAAATTATCAAGTGTATAGTAGCAGTGAAGGAAAAGTGGTGGACCAACTGACTGACAGACAGACACAACTAGCATGGCTTAAAAGGTGGAAACATGAGGAGATACAAGGTTTTACACTCACTCACTGTATGTCTACTAATGAAGATAATCATAGAATCAGGGCTCACAGAATGCATGTAATAAAAGTAACACTTGCAATCCAAGCCAATACAACAACACCAATTGCTATGGCCCCAAAAGTCACTCCAGAGCTACCTGAGTCAACTGGACTTGCTCACCCATGAGGATGAGGATCTATGTGGTGTTGGTGGTGGACGTGGCTCAGTCTCAGTGGGAGCGAGACCAGAGAATACAGCTCAGACTGAGCTGAGCAACACTCCATTTCACTGATCGCTGAGCAACCTCTCAGCCACTGCCGCAGGGGGAAAAGCTCACTTACCTGCCTTGAATGTGTGTTTCTGTCTGAGTCTGTGTGTGTGTGTGCATGCACATATCTATCTATCCCTATCCATCTCTGACTGAGTGTGCAATATTGTTTTCTATCTTTCCATCTGTGTGAGTGAGTATACGCAGGAGTGTGTGTGAGTGGGGTGAATCTGAGGGGCTGTGCTTGTGCTCCTCTTCATGGCGGCCGTTATCGGGTGACTAGCTGCTTGGGCGATGGGTTTTCAGCCTGGTCATTTAGCCTGAGCACTGACCCTCATCACTCATTGCTCTGGCAAGGGAGAAGGGGGGACAACAAAGTCAAAACCTCTGGATCGCACAAGGTTCAGGGCACGTGTGACCATCACATAGATGTGTATTTTGTGTGTGTGTGTGTGTGTGTGTGTGTTTTAATGTGCAACCATTTAGTAAAAAGGCGCACAGAAAGAGAATAACGATGGAGAGGTCATTCTGTGAGAATTCTGCTTGCACAAAAACACCTGTGTCCCTTTCATCTCAGACACATGAGCCGGTCATTTTACTGCTGACCTTGTCGACACCCTTCAAAAAGGTCTGCGTTTATAAGGCTCTGTTCACATAAAGTTTCAATGGTGGCACACAAGGACGAAATACCAAAGTAGTTTAATACCCAGTATATGCAGTGCTATGTAAATACATACAGCTTATCCATCAATTTTCTATACCCGATTATTTCTGTTATAGCCCCTCTGATGCAAGATTTTTGTCATCGGTATTGGAGAGTATGAAAAAAATTATATTTTGCCAATAAATTGGCCAAGAAGTTTGTTTTTTATTGTGACAAGATACGAACTGACATTTTACAGCCAAAATATAAACTTGTCAGTCCTCTTGGAAAGACAACGTATCTGAAAGACATCAAATATATTTTGACATTCTGTAATGTAATTTCTTGCTATTCTTGCTTTCTTGTTCCCAGATGTATTTGCACCGACAAAAATATCGACTAATATATCGGTCAAGCCCATTTATTAGTTCAGAGGTGTACATCCTGGTATGCACTGGGGGAAAGGCAAGGAAACACCATGGAGAGACTACCAGCCTATCAAAGACACAAACATGTTCACAGTCAGACTGACACATACGGTTAAATTTAGAGTTTCCACTTTCCTTAAGCTCAATGTCTTTGCACTATAAAAAGAAGAAACTGATGCAACCACGGGGGAAAGCTTGAAAACCTCACACATAAAAACACCAACATGGGGATTCGACCACAGGAGCGCCTTATCGTAAGGTGACATCATTTTTTTTAATGACTGCGTACTGGAATCCCACGTGCCATCCCAAACACACACAGGCTCAAACAAACAACAGAGAAGCAGTGGCACACAAACATTTCACACAAATCCACACAGGCATAAAACTGCAGATGCCATTGGTTGTATAATAAAGCCATTCCCTGCAGAGAGAAAAGAGCTACTGTATAGCCAAGGGAGGAAGTGAATAAGAGCAGTGAATATGTAATATGTATGAAAATGAGACAAACAGAAAGGATCACAATAGAAATGGAGAATGTCTTGGAAAAAGGATAGAGAGCGATCAGAGGGCAGCGTAGTGTGAGAGTTAGCCTGAGGAGTTAACATTTCATGAACTCTTATTGTCACTGTGTGAGCAGATGCTAAGAATAAACTGGGCTTTTGTGATTATCTTAGGAAAGATCCATATGGGATAAATATTAAAACAGCTGCCTCCGGTGCCTGGTGCAAAAGAGAAAGAAGACAGAGGGGATGAAAAAGTGACAAACAGTTCATAGCTGCCTTAAGAGGTTAGGAACTGTTACTGAAGACATTCAAAAGGTTCCAAAAGACAGTGATCTGAACCAGTAGGGACTTCTGTTGGTTCTTATTTTACCATTTCTATGTGCAGACAATGCATCTGTTTCTTATTTTAGAATCAAAAGCATGATATCACTTCAACTTAAATCCCCCTGACATTATATTGAGTTCAGCTAATGACTGTTTAGTATCACTGTGTCAGGACACCGTGAAGACAGCAAGCAAAGATTAAAAAGAACGGAAGGAAGAAAATGGTGTGACTGATGAGGAGCTCTTATAAACATGCTGATTCATTCATCTGCAAGCGCCGGGAAGCACTTCCTTTGGGAAAGAGGGGTCAAACACATTAGCTCCCTGCATTGAGCGAGTGCAGTGCTTTTAGAGAACTGCTAGCGCTGTCAGGGATGCATCACCTCTGCCTCCTCCCCAGCGTCTCCCAGGACAAAGTGACAGAACTCCAGGGAGCATGCTCAGAGAAAATGCAAATTGGCCTCTCAGATTACTTCAATTTCATTAAAAGACTAACTTAAAAAACAATAAATTGCATGCATGTATTCAGGTGTCACAGGGCACCTATGAAGCATCACACTACATGTACTGTAATAGGTAAACAAAGTACGCGGGAAATAATAATAAAAGCTTGTAAAATAAAACAGCATATTCCACAGGGATGTGTTTTTTAATTAGCGCTGTGTAATCACATGTGCGCCTGGCACTGGGATATTTAGAGTTAATAAACTTTTCATATTACTTTTATGTTTCATGCATTTTTCAGAAATCCCTACAGCCCTCTATCAAAGGCCTGGAGGTCTTACTAATCAGAGCCCAGCTTTTTATGAACACATCAATATTAATACAAAAACAGAAGTGTGGATTAACACAACTTTAATGCCTGCTGATACAAGTGATTTTGTGGCCTGGTATAATTAATGGAAAGGACTGTAGTTTATATTGCATGTTAACATTCCCCTCAGGAGTGTGTATGAGTCACAGAGTCAATGGCGAGTTCCCAGGGCTAGTAACACGCTGTAATTAAGTCTAAACACTTGAACACACAGACACACTCTCCACATAAAGTTTTACAGCTCCCCCACTTTAAATTTCTGTGTATCCAAACTCTTGTATGCATTGACAAATGGCAAATAACTCCAACTAGCATATATATGAAGCTTATAAGGGGACACTGTGAAGACTTTTCCTCTGCAGCTGGTCAAACAAATCACATCTGCCTCAACATAATCTCAAGCCACCGACATAACAACATAAATTATTTGAATGTTATCACAGTGACTCAGGCCTAGTCCACTAGTCCACTAGTCCCTGAAAACGGACTTTTTGGTAAATTCCTTCTCGGGTGAAGATATTCAGAAACACTGTTTTCAGGGTCGACATGTAAGCAGGGAAAAGAGAGTTTTCGGCTTGTGACGTCAGAGTGTGCGCTGCTATCTCCTTTGTTTACATGACTCTGGTTATATCCTGCTTGTGATGAGGGAAGTGTGGGGTCATCTCAGAAGGGCACTGCTGTAGGAAAAGAGCTCGGATGTTGGCCACGTTTTCCTGAATTTTGTTAACTTTATTTTCAAATCTCATATTGAAGAATAACTCCACTGTCAGTGCACGCATGATTCCCCCACACACATCTGATGTTCGCTGCTGCAGTAGCTGTCTTGAGTGACTCCAGGTTTTTTTAGCTTTTTTTTTTTTTGAATATGCATAATTATGACAGCTTTGCTGTTGGTGCAGGGTCTTTTATTATTCTTGCTGAACTGTCTTGCACATTACAACATGTGTGATGTTTCAATCACATTTCAGTCTTCCTGTATTTTGCAAGAAAAAAAAATACACTTAAATCCTGAATCATCCCTAAGCCTAAAAAAAAAAATACTGAGATTTAGCTTTTTGGCTGCATCGCTTAGCCCTAAGTCAAAGTGCTGTTGAACACTCCCGGGGTAAATTAATCATTTTTATAATTCTTCTTCAGTGGAGGTGAACTTTCCACACACCTTCCTATTTCTCCGCCAGTCAAACATGCCCACAGCCAGCCAGGCACTTGAATCAAGAGGAACCATTGCGTGAAATGCACACTCCAGCACCATGCCTCAGCACTGAGGTCCCAGAGCAGGAAACTGTGTCATTGGTGAAAACCATCCCTTTGCCATGGCCAAGTGAGGTGAAGTCCCTTGAGTAATTATAGATCTCATTTAATACATCTTATTCAAATGTGTCATTATGGCCCAATGGGCAAATGTAGCTGAACTGTCAGCTGCAGGAAGTAGTACATAAATTTACAGACTGGATTGGATATTGCTTTCAGAACGGCTCTCTGGACTGGTGTGGAGGCCATGCTTAGTGGAGGGGACCAGGTGTCTGTGTCTATCAACTGTGAGCGTGTATTTATCTGTGGACAGGGAGTGAAGTGTGTGTGTGTGTGTGTGTGTGTGTGTGTGTGTGTGTGTGTGTGTGTGTGTGTGTGTGTGTGTGTGTAGGGTGCACAAACCATTAGAGGAATTCAGAATAATTAATATTTTCATCCCAGCATCTGAGCTCCTTAAAAAGCTGACAGGCTCAGATGAGGTCACGGTGCTAAACTTCATGTCACTTCCCATTTTCCGTGTAACAGGTCTGTAGGCAATGTTATCACGAGGCCTCTAGAGCTCAAATGGACTTGTATAATCAGCTGGTGAAAATGATTTTGGAAATTGCCTTTTATTATTAGAAACACTCCATTACATCCTGATATAAATACATTAACAGCACTGTGTGAAAGGTGCTAATGTTTCCCCATCCTCCTCCTCTTCTGGTTGGCATCCTCCCGACCTCCTCCTCCAAACCGCTCCCTCTTCTAGCCAGAGTCTCTGAAAAATAGCGTGCGTGCAAAATGTATTGGCTGCGTTGACACCCCGTGTCTTGACTGGGTTGGTGGCTAAATGAAAAGGTATGAAATTAAACAAATTAAGTCTGCTCTTTGACTGGCTCACAGCCTCAGCGCCTGTCACTGCTGCTTAGTGTGATGCTGGGGGGGGCGGGGGGATGAGGATGAGAGAGGCCTGTGGTGGAGAAGCCGAGCCTGGACGTCAACTGTCAAGCCTGGACATGACGCTCAGCAGGCCTAAGGGATACCAGCAGTGCAAAGACAGCTGAAGAAGAGAAACAGACAAGGAAGGAGAGGACAAAAGTGAAACAGAAAAACTAAAAGACAAGAAAGAGAGACGGAGTGGGATGAAGACAGAAAAAGGGACAAATGGAAAGAGAGAACATAGCTAGAGGTAACTGAAAAATACGAGGGAAAAGGAATGGTGGGGGAGGGTGGTGGTGGTGGGGGGCGCCTTCAAGTGTTGAAGCACTTGAAATTTATTGCAAATAACTGCTCCTGATGCTCCGCCGTTTCAATTTCACACAACACAATTCCACAGCTCTGGAGCAAATGTGTCCCTGTCAGCATCACTTAGTGCTTCCGCTGCTCCCTACCTCACACCTCTGCCCCTCCCTCTGCCTTCTCCTCCTTCTCCTTCACCTTCGCTCCTTCATCTCCCTCACTCTCTCTCTCTTTCTCCAACCCCTCTCACCTTATCTCTCCCATCTCTTTTTAATGTTCTTTTTAAATGGTTAGGCCGCTGCAGACAGATAGAGAGAGGTGGGAAATGGGCAGCGAATGAGCGAGGAAAAAGACAATAGACAATAGAAAAATGGCGCAAAATGGAAAGAGGGGGAGACTGAAAGAAGGGAGAGACGGAGAGAGAGCGAGAGAGAAAGAGAGAGGGGAATTTGAAAAAAAGTTAACTTACAAGAAACTATTCTGTTATGAACTCTATTGTCGGAGAGAGAAAAAGAAAAAAGAGAGTGAAGCCAATGTTAAAGCACAAATGAGATGTGCAGCAACCAGAGGAAGCCTATTAAAGCTTTGGTAATAAAAGACTGACTGTTCATTAGTGGGCTGACACCAAACTGTCCTTTATTCAAGGTTCTGACACCAGATACTCACCACAGTCGCTTCCCTACGCCCTCACCACAGTGGGTGAGGCAGGTTGGAGGGAGGGAGAGATAAAGGGTAGGGTAAGAAGAATATTATTCATTTGGGCCATGTTGTGAATAATTTATCTCTGGGATGAGGAGCAGCTCTGGATCCATAATGAGGCGGAGGCCAATGTTTGGAAGACTTTCATCTTCTGCGGTCTAAAGACCCCTTATCCTGGCATTAAAATCACCAAATAAAAGCTTCAATGTAACTTTAACTGTCTCTCTACATCCTGGATCTCCACATGCACACACACTGACAGAGACTCCACAGCACGACTAAGCATCTGGATGAGAATCAGCAGTTCGCTACACGCCACACCACAGCTGCATTAACACTGTATGCTTCAGCAGCAGCAGCAGCATCGTGAGCACTGGCAGCAGCACCTGAGTGGCAGGAAGAATCAGTCAGGGAATCAGCCTGAGAGACGAGTGTTGAGGCAGAGAGAGGAGCAGCAAAGACAAGGAAGAGTAGAGAAGAGAGAAAGAGCAAAAGAGAGCGCTCCACTCCAGTCTGCAGTGGTTTGATAAGAGTTATTATTTCATTATCTCTCCCTGGGCCTAGTCCTGAGCTGGCATACACAGGCACACGCACACATACACATACAGTACATACAGATACACTTATACACACACAGAAAAGATAGAGAGAGGGGGGAGAAGCAGCGAAGAAGAGAATGCAGATTAAGGACATTTTAATGAGTGGAATAAGAAAAACAGGCCACAGAGCACTTATTACAAGTTAGCACTGAAACTGCAAGGGAAACAGTTGTTCCACCTTTTACTACTAGCCCATTTATTTGGCCATGTTTCACACACACACACACACACACACACACACACACACACACACACACACAGCACAACATGCATCTGCAGTCCTTACTGGGAGGTGGATGCATCTGCCTGAATGGCATAAAAGAGGCATTTTCTGCTTGCCCAAGCGATGTCTCCTGAAATACTTAGAGTTTGGTCCTGGGCAACGGATCAACTTATGGAGCAACATTTGTTCTATGACTGAATTTATCACAACACCTGAAATCTGACTTTAACAATATGAAATGCTACTATGACGCCAAAATATTTGTCTCTATTTTTGAATCGTTGAAAAAAAAGTTTTGTTACAGCAGTTCATTACCCATCACAGTCAGCACTGTAAGCAAATTGAATTTTTCACTTCTGTCATCAGCTTGGTCGACCAGTTTAGGAGGACCTGGATTCAATTCAAAGTGTGATGGGCTGTTTGATGTTAGTACCATATCCTCAGTGGGATGTTTGTCCCCATTAGAGATTTATTTGTCCTGCTGTCTGGCGTGGAGCCAAGCTGAAGCTGCAGGCTTCATTTCTTAAAGCTCCAAACCACCACTGCTGGCAAGCTTGGAATACACACCATATACACTTGCACAAAAATCCAAAAATACACAAATACACCAGGGTTTTCATAACTGAAATTCAAGTTTCATTCCCATCTTTGACCCCACATTAACAAAACAGAATCTAAAAACAAAGTTTTTAGAATTCCATAGTTAATGTCCAAAATGTGCTGTGGAACATAAACATGACTGAATACTGAAATTGTTGGATTGTCTTTTTGTTTTTCAAATGGGAAAGTTAAGGGTCATAAAAGGGACACATCAACATCAAGTCAGGAACCTACAGCTGACAGACCAGTAGCAGGAAAGGACCACACTCCTGACATGTTCAGGGCATGTCAAAACAAAGGCATGACAACAGATGTGGATTCACTGATGCATATTAAGGATATGCACTGACAGGTAAGTACTGTAGTGCAACACAAGACTAAGCACATGCACGCTGAAGTGCGCACACAAATGCACACACACCTGGCACTACCAACAGCGAAAATCTTAAACGAAAATGCACGTAGCTCTTTCCTTAGTGGATGCAACTTGTCATACAGCTGACAAACACGCAGTGAAAACATCTCCTGTTTCCCTTCCATGAGTGTTTTCTCAGATTTAGTTTCTACACTTCCTACACTGCCTTCTCCCACTTACAGTAAGATGTGAGGAAGAGGTAGGGAGGAGTCAGAGAAACACATTTTCTCAAACAAGTCATACTTTCCATTCAAGCTTCCTCTGAAACTGTGTCAGTGACTGATGACAACGCACAGCTGGATCAGCTGTCAGTGAGTTTGTATTTGCAGTGCATGTGATACGCATTTAGCACTGTTAGCACAATTTTCTTTTCTGTCATGTCCTCCCACATGAAAAGAGGAAGCCATCTAGGAAACAATGGTGTGGACCAGAAGAGTGTGAAAATTATTAACATGGTTCTGGTCATTCACAGCTATACTTTTAAAATAATTTTTAGCAACCGACGAACCAGAAAACAAATAAAATGTAAAGAAGTGGGAGTACACCTAAGTTGGTGCTGTCATTTGGCCTGTTCTGTTAGACCCACTCAAGAGCAGGTATTCACTGATGGAGAGTCACTGTCCACTTCCACATAAGATGCTCTTGTAATTTCCTGCTCAAGCTTCCTCTGGAAAGCTTCCTTTCTCCTTGCTCATCCAAGGGGAATTAATGGAATTGGAAAATCCTTAGTGATTGTGGACCTGATTAATTTCTGAGTAACACAAAGATAGCAGATGAAGCAGACACAGTCACAGATGATGTGCTGTCAGCTTCATAAGCTCACTTCCTGCTTAAGTGGTGAGCATACATTAATTGAGCGGAAAAGGGGGTAAAGAAGGTGGTGGGTAGGGTGGAGGCTGGACTCTTCACCAAACAATTGTGCTTGAGAGACAGAGTGGTAGCGTGCCAAACACGGGTAGACTTGAGTGCATGCACAACTGTGTGGGCACTTATGAAGACAGGCGTGTTTAAGTAACAGGAAAAGAGCACAGTTGTGAGCAGGCTGTGCGAGTGAAACAGTAATAGCTTTGACATTTTTGCAACGCCATTTTTATGTAGCTCTACAAAGTGCCAGGTACAAAGGGGTGAGAAGCTGAGAACAGAGAGGAGGAAACTTTAAATGCTCCCCTTGTATGAAAACTGCGGTGTAATTATAATAAAAATGCTCAGAAGATGAAGAGTAATTGTTGAAATAGTTTTTGCTCTTTTGAATTCAGCATGAGCTCTACAGTCCTTTTTCTCTACAGTGACCCACCTCGCTCTCTGTGTCCCTGGGGCAGGTGGAGCTCAGGAGAGTGGGGGTGGGTGCGGGGGGGTGGTGGTGGTGCTTGGCAGGAAACATGCGGCCATGCTCAGCCCTTCATACTTCATTAGTGTCTTCTGTTTGCTCTCTACCCTTTTTTTCTCCATCCGTTCCCATCCCACAGTCATCCCGACCTCATTTATCGCCACAATCTCGTGGGGAATTAGGTCTCCCTCAGGGATGTCCAACAAAGAAAAAGTGTGAGCTTGTGCGTGTCTGTGTGTTTACACCATGCACCTGAGTGATACAGTAGCGCTGCAGAGTGCTGAAGCCCAAACATTTGGTGGTTCCAAGCCCCCCTTGATCATGCCTTATGCTCTATATCTCACTCCTCCTCTTCTTTATTCGCCCATATCTCATGTGTAGAATGCTTAAAAAAGAGGTATGAAAGGCATGATGTCCACCAGCAATGCTTGCAGTTCCTCTCTCAACCCCTCCCACCCAAGGACTTAACCTCACAAATAGGCCATTGCTCCTATACTATGGGTTTGGTCTGCTGTATAAAGTAAAATATTTTAAAACACACATTCTCACAATACACATGATGAGCCTGCATGTACAAATTCAAATGCAAAAGCTCTCCTCCGATGTGCATGCCAAACCTGCCTCTGCCCTGATAAAAAGCAGCAGGTGCACACACATTCACACCTATATATAAATCAGGAAAAAATGAATGAGTGGTTGTGCATTGCAGACCAGCCTCTGTGACCCTTTTAGCACCCTTCAACTCCCTCTTTCACTCACAGTACCTCAGTTTCTCATTCTGTCTCTCCAACAACCTCATCCCTCACTCCAGTGTCACAGAAAGCCTTTGACCAGAATCATGTGTGTGTGTATTTGAGTGTGTCACAAAAACACAGCTGGATTAGTAGCACTCAGAGAAATAGAAAGAGTACTACTGATGTAGTAGCAGCTTGTTATGGGGTCACTACATTACATAGGTAATGGAACCACATGACAACATTTAAGTGAATGTAATACGAGTAAATCGTGTTAAGGTCTAAGACATATTGTATCTTTTAATACAGAAGAAAAATTAAATGACAATTTTCTTTATAAATTGCAGGTAGTCTTGACCTGCTGATATTTCTATTCCACACTTCATTTCCTGGATAAACAAGTTTTTAAAAAGGAAATACATCTCCACAAGGAGCATTATGTATCTATGTATGTGTGGAAATCACATTTACACCTGCAAATTGGATAGAAATTCACCTGCTATCTCACACTGATTGGAGCCAATGTAACGGTTTTCTTCACCTAACTGAGCTTGAAAAGGCTGATAATTGAATGAATTTACCCACTGTTCTCTCAACGCAGGAGACAAAGGGAAGTATTTTCTCACAAAGACAGATAAAGCATGGTGTTCCCACAGTTGAAGCATTTGTTTCAGACATGTCGTAACATCCACTCTTACTATCCTAGAATAGCTAAAGCCACATCTCACGGTACTGAATTGTGAAAACTTTTAGCGGTTTGTTCCCACAACATTCCCAGTGCTTCTAAGCATGGAAAGAGGCTAAAGACGCTAACCTTTAAGGAGCAGAAAATAATCCCACCGCTTGTCCCTGTGCTCCATGAGAAAGTGCCCATGTTGGCCTCTGTATCACATCCACATAGCACAAAACATATCTCATGGCCCCTCCAGGAAAACTGAACAGCCACAAAGTAATAACAACGGGGTGAAAGGCATGGTCAAAAAACAAATGTTTACTTGCCATGTTAGCTGACTGTCACCAGGGATGCATTATGCTGGCCGGGACTATGAAAGGTTCAAAATGTATTCAGTACATCAGGTTGCTTTTAACAGTTACTACCTACACTGTGGGACTCAAGCCAAGGCCTTGTCACTGAGATAGATCTGTGATTACTGTATAAAGCAGACCAAGGAGTCTTTGCCCATGAGAAACAAAAGCAGACACAGAGGGAAGATCAAGGATCAGAGCAATAATGTAGAGAGGAGAGAGAGTCGAGAGGGAGGGACGAACGCGAAGCCGAACAGATTGAAAGTGTCAGTGCCCCACTTTACAGCAGATGGGGATTTCACGATGCACAGCTCTCCTCTCGTTCTCTATTTACTATTCTCCCACTTAGGCTTAGCGAGAAGCAACTCTTTAGTAAGACTGTCATGGCTCTTGTATAAATACATTCATATTCTGCTGCACAAACAAGTGCAACACAATTCAGTGCGGTGATATGAATTCGTCAGCAGCAATATATGGTTACTTGTGTCTATAACAATAAATAACAGCAAACATAAAGGCGCAAAAATATTCTCTTCAAGCAAAAGATACCACAGGCATTACAGTGTAATTGGCTTGATACGCACACACAGAAACACACATCCTGCTGTCTCCATCCTCAAGGACTGCTGTGGGTTCAGGCGTAGAGCACCCAGCTTGGTAATGAGGGAGAAAACTAATATTTGGAGTGCATTAATATTGTTGATCTGAGGTGGCGCTGAGGCTAAGCACACCAGCCAACGCTTGTTTGTGAAATATGCTGGTGTTTGTGTATTGGAAGTGCAGTGGCGGCCAGGCGGAGAGCATCACTCAGCCATACGCTGGACAGCTGAACCCTGCAGATCCGCTCGTACGCACTCGACAGCAATCCATCCTCAACCCCCCATTACTCGTAGTGTATGTGTGCAGATGCATGTGGCATCGCGCACGCAGGCACCACCAGATGCTCACTGACAGAGTAGGAATAGGAAATTGAACCAATTTACAATTTATTTTTTTCATATACGTACATCAACACGCCTTTACAACTGCTTCTTCTCTCTTCCCTTTTGAGATTGTTGAACTGAAACCTGTCAAACTATAAAACCAGCTTTTTTTTTCAAGAAAATCAATGAGCTTTTACATTTACAGTTTTTATTTGTAAAGAAAAATACATAATTTGCCATTTACTGCTGACATTTACAACTTGATTTAAACAAATAAAATGAAACCATATTTGATTATTTTCCAGATTAATATTTGAAGTGCAAACATTCTGTAGTTTGAGTTTGCTTTACTTTAATCACTGCACTTTGAAGAATGTCTCTTCTCCACGTTATTTTACTTAACTAACTACATACATAACTGCAGCGAGCAATGTCATCTTGCAGCAGGAAATCGTACAAAAGTGAATGAAAATACATTAAATTCTGATTACCATAAGGATGATTTTTCTTTTTTTTGTGAGAATCCAGAAAAACACCTGTTTTAAACTCCGCTGTAGCATCAACACTAAACTGCCAAAATCAGGCATTTGACTGCATATATTCAGTTATATTTTAATGTACAACAAACTGAATATGTTGGCAGTACTGTTTTACCATAGCAGCAAATTCTAAAGAGAGACCCTTTGACTAAAGACATAACAGTCAGAGAAATAGTAACAGACATGACTGCACTCTAGCACCTTTCCTACACACAAAATGATATATGAAGACCTGGGCTAGCATTTCATGGCTTTTCTGTGCTCTTTTAAACAACAGAGAGAATTTAAAAAAGCTCTCAAGTGCAGGAGTTTCCCTGCTGTGACAGTCAAAAGAGCAGAGGAGGTGCTGATAGTTTGTAAGGAATTTGGCCTGAGGTCACTTGGAAGAATCCAGAAGGATACATGGGGTGTCACTTCCATTTATTGCTGCCTCCAATAGTCTGGTTTATAGTGTTATGGTGAATTTGCTGAGCAGAGGGAGGGAAGGAAAAAGGAAGGGCGGGAGAAGGAGGGAGGGAGGGATGGTGTATTTGAAATGTTATTTCTCCTTTGCAGAAAGAGTAAATGTGTGTGACTCAATTGTGACACAATTTCTAATGATGCAACACAATTTCTAATGATGCCCTCTCTTCTAACAAGGAGCGCATGGATGACCTGCTGAACCCATTGTCTCCTTGTCTCAATCACTGGTATGTCACTGAGGCCAGTGCCAGGTCACGCACACACAGATTTGTCTTGTGTCCGCGCCAAAGCAAAGGTGACAGGGATGACACCATAACAAGGATGACTCACCCGTTCAAGCTGGGCATAAAAATCAGCCATTTGCATTTGCCAGCCTTAGGTTAATTTGTTTTGACTGGTGAAAAAAAAAAAAAAAAAACTTGTGTAAAAAAACTTAATTACCTCCTGTTGTTTTTTTTGTTTTTTTTGTCCCTGCTGTAGGACATCCAGATCCTGGTGGACAGTGTGTGACTCTATTAATAACTGTTATTTTAGCTCTCTTACCTCACTGGACTGCCTGATTAAAAATGAAATGAAAACTCTAATGAAGATGATTATCTCTCTGGCCACCAAAATTTCCCCAGCGTGCTAAGGAGGCCAAATATGGCCCAGTCCCGAACCTCCTTTAAACCACCAACCACCCCCCACCCCCCCACACCCACACACACACACACACACACACACACACACACACTCTACGCCAGAGTCCAATACCTCACAATCTCACCAGAGCCCCTGGCAAACACAGCCTTCATACAGATTGTATCTCCAGCGCTGCAGTGTCAGGCTGCATCAAGGCCTGGTGCAGGCATTAACACATGTGGCTAACCAGGGAGGCTGCAGATTGAATTACGACTCAGCCTCATGTGGGCAGAATGAGCTGAAACACATGTGTCGCCGTCACTGATTTAATGAGCACATTAAGCACATCAGCACACTCACCATAAAGCGTCTGCACAGACATCTGTACGTTGTCGGGATAACGAATCCCCTTACTAGATGTGAGTGAAACCAGTGCATCTCATTTGCTTTTTCCTCTGTGAAAAGATGTCAGGTGAAGGTCAGGCTCTCTGGAAGAGATCAGGACTAGGTCATCGTTTTCCCCGTCTGCACTAAAATGTATTTTAGATGCTAAAAGTCAAGGCCAAAATGTTGCACAAAAAGACACATTTTCCACTACTACATACTTTTTCTCACTTCCTTTGCACTGGGAGAAGATGGGCTAAGATATAAGGTAGGTGTATGAACATGTTGCATCTATCGTTTTTCCGGTCCACTTTAGATGAAATCACATCCACTTTCATATGACAAAGGCCTCGATGGCTGCGTTCCCATTATGACCATTCAGATGCTGTCATACCAACACTAGCTACCTAATTCTTGTGTGTTAAACAGTAAATTCACCAACATTTTAATTTCTTCATTCTATTTTCCAGGCTACTTTATTATGAAAAACAGTCAAACATGGATCCATAAGTTTTGTATGTTTGTCTGACATCACCCAAGTTTCCAGATCATCTATGAAACACAATCTACACACGCAATCTACACATCTGGCAATACGCAACCCAGTTCAAGGTGTGTGTGCATTGCTTCTCTCTGGGCCAGCAAACTTAACATAGCACTTAAGCTATTGTCAAAATGTCAAGGCAGGATATCATCAATATTTCCAAACAAATTCAGCAAACTGCGAACTGCAGTAAGGCCTAACACATACAAACAAAGCCACAGCTACACACCAACAACAGGGACATGTGGCAAAGGGAGCAGTTAGCACAATAGCATGTTAGCTAGCAAGCATCAGTTGGCCCAGATCAATAGTTATTTACTCCCTCCAGCTGGCTGGGGACAAAAAGAGAAAGAGAGAGAAGAGAGAGGGAATACTGTACGTGTGTGAGTGAAAGAGAGATGCTGAGTAGCAAGGCAATCAATTTCAGTTGTAAGAGAAAAAAACTAAGTCCAATGCTGCAAGGAAATGAGAAAATATCTGAACTAAAAAGCAACTAATAAATGTCAAACCATGTGTTCTTTTATAATCACTCCATCCATCTTGCTCCACATGCTGTATATACTGTATGCGTATGTGTGAGCAGCCTGGTGGAACCAACCTGCTCTCTGAACCTGGGTTTGATAGGCTGATTTACAGAAGAAATGCCAGTATCAGTCTCTGGAGCAAAGAGTGGGCAGATGAATGGGGAAGAGACATCATCCAAAGGTGTGTGGGTATGAATATGTGTGAGCTTCCATGTGCACATGTGTGTGAATGTGATCGTATCAGTGAGTCTGCTCAAAAACCTGTGTGGAAAAGTGTGCTGGAGAGGTGAAGAGTTGTACAAATGAGGGACTGTATTGGCAAGCCTGGACTGGGAGAGACTGAGATGGCGAGGGCAAGAAGATAAGAGAGCCACAGCAAACAACAAGTCAGACCAAGTAATGGAAAAAGGAGGGGTTGAAGAGAGAACGAGAGAGAGACTGAGAGAGGTACAGGGTGGGCATGAATACCTGGGAAAGTCAGAGAGGAATAGCAGGCCAAACAGGCCTGACATACAGTCTACCAGTCGTGACGCTTGAACTAGTGTTGCTCTGTCGTGCTCGGCTCAGACGGAGACAGCACGGACAGACATTAGAGGTTACATCCCATCCTAAAATACCGGCCCTGTAATTGAATCTAAATTAAAGCCAGTGCTCAAATAATCCATCCCACAGATCTTTGCTGAGTATGTTACAACCAAAGCCCGAGCTCTGTGCTGTGCAGTACATTAAAACCATCCATTACCATGAATAAATCGCCTAACAAGATATGAAGTGGCACTCCACATTGGATTCTCCTCTATACAAGGAGAGCCCAATGTACCCTGGGATATGGAGGGAGAGGGAGAAAGGGAGGCAGAGGAGAGGAGGAAGCGAGATAGTCCAATCACTGTCAGTGGCTATGAATTATACATGAGTTGTAGTTTTAACACTGTCGGCTCACTCCCCCGTTTTGTCACTATTAAATATTCACACCAACATCTTTGTAGGCCATTGTTAATTACTCATCACAACAACAAAAGGTCCCAACCGGAAATTGCCAATGCAAGCCTCCTTTACTGTGTGTATGAAGCTTACAGATAGCACTATCAGATCAGATGGGGGGGTGGCACGTCTTCCCTTTCCTTGGCAGAGACTGAAATTTGTGCATTTGTACACACGGTGCACTACCTTGGGCAAACCTTATAAACATTTCCTAGTACATGTGAATTGAGTAAATATCACTTTGTTAAAATGGCAAAAGTAGACCTTATCTTCGAGAGGTTTTTAGGTGCACCTTCCTCATTGATCCAGAATCCAGGACGAGTAACAGTGAGCACATTACTAAACTGGCATGTTTGGCATGTGTGGATTTACTTCTGACAGGCAAACATTCAAAAAAGTTTGGAAAGAACAGGGAGAAAGGAAAGAGAAGTGTTTGAGATGCTGAGGAGTCAAAGGTCATTGTTTATATTCGCTACTGGACTTCAAAGTTGGCAAACTGGCCAAAAAGCAGCATGGCCAAGTGTTTGGCCGATGAGTGTTTGGATTATCTCACCAAGCCCTAGGTAGTTTCATGTACCAAACTTTGGAGATAACTCGGAAACCTCTATTGCAAACACAAAACAGTAGAATTGAATCAACTGATATATAGAAATTAAGTGAAACAAAATAGCAATTAAGTTTGTTACTGAGGTTACAAATATTTGGTCGCTCGAGAGCTATTGCTATTGGTTTTGCTGTCAGTCCTATTTCCAAAATGATAAATGTATAAATTCAGTTTGGTGGCCTGATCAAAAGCCTATCTAATTTTTTAACAATGTACTTAAAAACACTCACATCTACATTTAGATTTGATTGTGAATTTTCACAATCAGAACTGAAATTCCACATCAGACCCTCCACATACTGATATGTACTCGTATTGGAGTCAATCTTGCTTTTGCATTAGGTGTATAAATATCAATGTAGAGCTATATAAGTTATAATGCACACACACTGTAAACATGAATATAAACAAGCATAGACATATCTAGTGTCTATGCCTACCTACTGACATAGTCAAAATCTTACTATGGCTGACTGGTTATGTCTGGTAACTTGCTGCAGAAAAAGCGTTTCCTCTTTTAACCCATCTGGCAACATCAGATAGGAGACACAGAATAATGCCAGAGTTCTGAAAAACGCCCTTTGAAAAACATTGTTTTTTACCAAGGGAGAGAACAAAGTGAGCAGGCAAGAAGTGTTTTGCCCCCAGAAGCTGAAATTTTCACACTTTAATCCTGAGCTAAGTGCCAACGCACAGGAACCTTGAGCTGTGTGGCTTTACTCTACTGGCCTGGCTAACAAGGCTGCAGGGACATGCTGGAAAGTCACAAGGCAGAAAGTGCAGAAATGCCTCTTAAAAATACAATCTGTACTTTGTCACACCGAGCACTGCAAGTGTATCCACACGTGTAAATTTGGATTTGCACAAATGTATGATAATGTTTAATAGTGGCCCGGCCTGGTTCCATTTCTCCAGTCAACCAAAGTGACCAAAAGTGAAGGCATGTGTGAGTGTGCATGTGTGTGTTGAGGGTGGTGGCAGTGGAGAAGGGGAGGGGGGAGGGATGGTGTAAACACGCCAGCCTACATGGATTGGGCTAATATCCAGTTTGTTCCCTCTCGCCTCAGCTCCACGGTGGCTGCAACGCAATTTCTTCCAATTGACCTCCCTGCCACCGGCACAATCACTCTCCACCGGAGACACAACGGCCCCAGAATACGGAGCAGCCAGCAGCGCAGGCTGACGCTGGAGGAGCCAGCACTGAAAGGAGGTGGGGATTGAACCAACCACAAGGCGGAAATGAGATGAATTAGAGAGCGGGAAGGAGGAGGCACAGGGAGGTGAAAGAGTAAATTTATTCTGTGGTGTAGTGGCAGTGACAAAGCACAAACATTTAGAGATCAGCTAAGGAGGAAATTAGAAGCATTACAACCAGGCCTGGTTGTTTCCGAGCTTTCTTTCTGTCTGACTTTTAGTTGTTTCGGTCTGAATGGCATTAATGAAAGTGTAGAACTGTAAGTTAACTGAAAAAAAAAAAACAAACATGTAAAAGGCTGACCTCAGCTGAAAACTTGTAGGTGAATGATTGAAGCTTTTTGACAATTATAGGACAGCCAGATTGTGTCAGTATACAAATGTCTATAAGCAACATTGCAATAATACAAACATGAGGGAATTGCCCAAAGGCCAGGAACTAGATTTATGAGAGCAATAGCCCAGCCAAAGGCTAAAAGGCTTTATAACGGCAAAGGATTTCCAATAAAAGTGAGGTTGGAGCCTTCTAAGAGCAGCACTCTCGAGTAATAGGATTAGTAGAAGTCAAGAGTACGGCCATCTTAACTTTTTATGTTGCAGAAATCGCTGAGAAGCATCTCTGCCACAGCCAATACAGCTGTGCTGATGGTGCAAGAAAAATTCCCAACCTGCTCCATGACGCTCGGCTCTGGCCCTTTGAACTCAAACACACACAAGCACACATGTTGTCTTCCATGTCAATGAAGTGCAGGAAACAAGCGCTCGGTGTGATTTGTAACATTCCTCTGATTTGTGTCCACGTTGAGCGAGGAGGAGACCAAGGAAGAATTGATGGAGTAGAGTCCAGGAGACGTAAAGGGATAGTTGAAAATGACTAATACGTGCAGTAATGAATTGATGGCTCCCGGCTTATCTCTCACTCCATTCAACACAAACTGCTGACTGCACCATGTTTCCCCCTGCTCCTCTCCCCTCCCTGAACACCCCCTCTCCCCCCAACCTTGCTCGTGGCAACTCTCTGGTGCCGGTTCTTCTCATTTCTTTAAATGTTAAATGAAATTAGCGCAATGCATCAGTGAGTTCATTTTTCCCAAAAAAAAAAAAATCACTTGGTAATCTGCTCTGCATATGAAAGGAAGGCGCCAGTGCACCTGAACGTCGGCCACATGTCTGCGCTCACCATGCATTTCCCTTTTTCATAGGAGTAAAATCATTGATCCTTTTTTGTCCACCTCGCTCTCCTGTATCCCGGCCTGCAGACTTAGTCCAGTGTTCTCTCTCTCTCCCTCTCTCTCCCTCTGTCTCTCTGTGCTGCTCAGCTGAATTTCTAAGAGGCAGTGTGTTTGGCTCTCCATTAAACTCAGTGAGCCAGCAGATGAGCAGGGCATCCTCACTGTGCAAGTGTTTATGTGAATGTGTGTGAAAGCATGTTGGCTTGCGTGCATTAATTTGTGTGTGTGCATATAGGTATGTTCACACACACGTGTCTGTGTGTACACAAGGGGCATGCTGCTGTTTTCCTCTCTGTCCTGAGAGTATCCTTAAGTGCAGCCCGCTTCCTTACCCACAATGCCGAGTAGGCTCATTTCTGCACCTTTCCCATACTCCCTAATGGCTTGATGGTTCTTCCAGTTCCTAGGTCTGGCTGTCTAAATCACCATGCCACAGTCCCTGTGTACCAGTGGAAAAAAGAGCACCCCCTTAGCTTTCTGGGAGCATTCACAATGCTGACGGCTCTCTGCTTCTTTCCCATACGGAGACAAACTCTGCTGCAGCAGTGGTAACCACTGGAAATTGAGGTGCAGGAGGACAGAGCAGACAAGAGCGGTGGAATTGTGCAGAGATTTAATTCACCTTGGAGGAGATGGCAGCTTAATGTATACAAATGCACTATAAGGAGAGCAATGAGGAGAGAAAAGCAGCCGCTGCATGGGGAATCATCATGGCTATCTCCAAGCTAAGGAGCAGAGACGTAATACAAGATAATTCAATATATTACTACCCTAGTATAAATGTACAGCCCCTAAAGCTTAAGTGGCACGTGCTCGCGGTTTGTTTGCTACCCCTGCTGCTGCGGGGGTCATAAAGAGCTGATTTCTTTTGACAGTAGGAAATAAGCAGATGAAAATAAAACCATTCGGTTTTTTCTTTGTTAGAGCTATTGTTTAAAAAAAACAAATACAGTGCTGGACACGTACCATCTATTGTATAAGCTATAAATACAGCGGGATACAAGTCCTTTAAGATTAAGAAATGGAACCAAAAGCCTTGATTAAGCCTTTATGGCTTTATGGCATTCATATCTCCTATGACCAAAAAAAAAGTGTGTCATAATCACAGTGAAACATCAAGCTAAAGACCACTACCCTTCCAAATTTGTCCTCTCTGTGCATGGATGTTTTCATTGTGAGAAATTACTTGTTGTGGTTTAGGTCTCTGGTTTATTTTCAGTGCATTTTGTGTTTTTACTCCAATGTTTTTTGTTTCTTTCTGTAGTGTTAGTGTTTTTTCTGTGTGGCACTTTTCGTTCAGGCTTTGCTTCAGTGGCTGGGGGTGTGGTCTTCAGGTGCTGGGGCCCTTTCCTGACACAGCTGTCTCTCATTTTCACCTCATCAGTGGGCAGCTATTCCACTTACCTGCTTTCCTGTGCTCTCTTGTGCTTTGTGTTGTTGTGTCTCCTGTGCCTCAGGAAAAACCTGCTCCACCTGTGTGCCTCCAACCATGTAGCCTCAGCACCGTAACCACCCACTGCCCAGCCTCTCATTATCTTTTTGTTTTCTTGTGAATCCTGGAGTTTTCATTATTAAATCCCTTTTATCCTTTCCCGCTGTCTGCGTCTCGCTCCTGGGTCCAGTTAAAGAAAACCTAAACTGTCACATGATTGCTACTATAAACAATCACAATACCCGTTGGTATCTCAGGAAACAAACTAATGCAGAGAATAACAGCTAAATGTAAGTAATCTCTGTGTTCAGGTGACCAGAGTATGTAGCCATATATAGTATGTAAGCTGCATCTTTCACTTGGCATGGATTCCAATCAGTGGTTGCAGTTAATCAAATGTGAACTCTTTTCTTTTTTATGGCTTAATCAATTAAAAAAATAAATATTTGTATTGTTGATCACATACATCTAAAATTATCATTATTTTTAGTAAGTGAATCTTATTTTACAAGTCTATGCATTTGTGGCGGATAAAAAAAAAAAAAAACGGTCTGTTTACAAAGAAGTCCAAGATGTTTCAATCACAAACTAAAACCGACTTTTTTTTCTTCTGTGGAGCAGCTTAGCCGTGATGACACTCCGGCGGGGGGTGTTGGCTCTGTGGCTCTCTGTCTGCCCAGTCAGTCTGCCATGTGATACCCAGACAGTGCTCACAGCCAACAGGCTAAGTCTACCCTGACCACCTACTGTCCTCACATCCCTATCGGCTTTCCCCTCGCTCCTCATGAGGCCTACGGCTACAGGGTTCGGTTTCATCCACATCATGCAGACAGCTAGCCACTGTCCCCAGCTATGGGCTCCGGAGTGTCAGATCTGGGGCATGCTATGACACTCGGGGCTGGCTTTCATTCCACCCTCACACACTGACACTTTGTTCACTGTCACACTCCACCAGGACGTGCTAAGAAAACAAAACTAAGACTGTTCAGTCACCGCTCATCCAACGCGCAAACAGACACACATATGTAGGCACAAATATATACACTCTCACACATGCAGATGCGCACACACACACACAAACACTGATACACACCCCTCCTTCTGTAAACTACTCAGCTGGAAGAATACTGTGTCAGCTATTGCACAGTGGGAGAGAGAAGCAAAAAAGATAGACAGAGACAGAAAGAGAGAAAATAAGCTCAGATAAAAAATTGAATATGTAGGAGAGGATTCATGAGGAAGGCAGCATGAAAGATGCACGGCGACATGGAGGAATATAAAGAACGCAGATAGAATGAGAGCTCAGGAATAGACAGAAACAGAGCGACAGACGAGGGGAAAAGAAGAAAGGGAGAGATGGACAAAAAAGCAGTCGGCCTTTGCATTTGGCATTCTTCTCGCTGTCCTGACTGTGTCTTGTCCAGCTACTCAACTGTGCAGCCTAGCTAGCGATTCAAAAGCCTCTCACATATCCGTCCACATTGAGCTCCAACACTTTCTTCCACTTCCTCCCACTTCATCTTACTCTCCCCATCTCTCTGTCTCTTAACCCCCTGTTGCCACCTCAGCTCCTCTGCGTGCGACTGTCCAACAACACTTTTGGCACAGGGGAAAGTTTCTGCATGTGCGACCACTTCCACTTCTCCCTCTTTTTCCTCACCTGCTCAGTAAGGTCAACTTCTTTAAAGTTGGGTTACAAGGACAAATTCATTTAAATATAATTAAGTATGCAAAAATGCCTAATACTATTAACTTTACTAAATGCTAATCATGCATAAACATACAGTGTTCCTGTCCACCCGTTATCTCTCAATCCCACTATAACTCCATCCAACAACATCTAATGAAGAAGGGAAAGAACACTCCTGCATTATAAAAGGCATGGGGTGAGTTTAATTAAACAATGCTAATGAGCAACTAATTAAAAGCTTTCCGATCAAAACAAGCCAGTAATTACCTGGAGCAGAGATGGATAATGAGCACACTACAATCACTGGCAGACAGGCAAACCCATGGAGACCTGAGTTCAGATCAATTCCCTTAGTATTAATGACCGCTCTCTTTTCTCTGTCTTCCTCCCCCTATGTCTCCCTCTGCTCTGGCTCTTTCAATATGTCAGACCGTAGAGAGGATGACATGAAGCCTAGAAAGGAGCTCTTGAGGAAATACTGTAGCTGGAGTGTTGACAGAAACATCAAACATGCTTCTTGTGCCAATGTCACTCACTCACTGTCTCGCTCACACACACTTCCTCCATCTATTGATTCTAATCTCCTTGCCTTCTTCTCTAGTGGTTTCACTTGTCTCACACTTTCTCCTTGAATGGCAATTAGCTGTGTGGAGGGAACCTCTCTCGACTGATCCTCTATGACGCAACGGTCTCCACTTTCTGGCCACATTGACAGGTACGAGTCCAGGACTGACTTCCCTTTCTGGCACTCCAGGAAACTCCTTGACTTGGCTGACAGGGTCACCACCACGGAGACACACCATGTAAACCACTCTGATGCCATGGGTTAGAACCATGGCACACCTCCTGCTCTATCCATCCGGACCAGCTTAGGAAAAAGCATGTAGGAATGGCAGGTGAGAGGAGGGAGGGATGAAAGACTAGGAATGATACGAGTATGAAATTCTACTGATAGACAAAGAAGCCCAGAGGCCTGTTAGATAAGACTGTAAGACGGGAGATGGTGAAGAAAAGAAGAAAGGAGCAAGATGGGAAGACAAAAGAGCAAGAAAGCGATCAGAATGCGGTTGGACACAGGAATATGATGAACGACCAGAAAGAATAAGGCAGGACGTGGGGGGATATGCAGAGATAGATCCAGTGACGGGGAAGAAAGAGAGATAAATAGATGGATAGATACCAATGCCCTCTCGGCATTTTTCTTCCTTTTGATCCTCTCCTCGCAACTAAAAAGATTATCAGTTTCTCAGAAACGGCTCAGTCAACAGGGAACAGTCAGCATCATCTGTTTCCTCTTGTCTGTCTTTTCTCTCAAGCAACTCAAGAGAAGGCTTCTGAATGTGTGTTACTGTAAATCTCTATACAGCTAATATGTGGAGACAGTTGTGTTTTCCAAAATATACTCAACAAAAATATATACACAAAACTCTTTCTCTCCCATTTTTCATGAGTCGAAGTAAAAGATCTAAGACTTTTTCTTTATATCCATATCCAGCCTGCTCTGCATCCAGAATACTGTCTCCAACGCAGTCAAGGATACCTGTGACGCCATCAGTCACAGGATGATTCGGACCTACATGCCACAGTCAAATGTGGATGACTGGAGAAGAATAGCTAATTACATCACTGTGATTAGCAGGAAACGAGCACATGTTGACCTGAGTCTTTGTTGCATCAGTGCTGGGCAGAGGTATGGAAGCTGGAACCATTGTGTCAACAGCCTACATTTTGCACAACTGTCTCGTCAAGCACACATACGATAAGAGATGGCTTGAGGAGCAGGAAGAGAGAAGGTGGAGAGGATGGGGGGCAGCAGAGGTGGGCTGGCAGCATATGTGTTGGGACAAGCTGTGCCAATATCTCAACTCGCCACGAGGAAGTGTGCCACGGCAGGACCGTATGGTGTACTTGATAGAGATGTGAAGAGTGAGCACTTATGGTGTCCTGGACTCAGTAGCCAGTTTTTAGTAAATGAGTAGAGCTTTATGTATGCCGGAAATTTTTCCATTTATTTTCGCCGTTCAGGGACGGTGTATTTTGGCCTTAAGTCAGCCATTATATCATGTTATTTACAGTGATAAGAATATATGAAAGGGATTCTCCTTGAAAAAAAACTGTCCGTCTTCTGCACATCAAATAAAGGTTTAGACTCTTGCAGATAGTAATTTAATACTTCTGAGGCCACCAATATTATTGGTATCCTTGATGTATTTTATGCAATTAGCCATGACCTATGCACTGCAGCACACACAAACATGCAGAGCTCGTGGAGTTTATTGCTGTGTCCTCCTTGCACTCTTCACCCTGGATGCGTCAACTATTTAAGCGGGTGGGCAGATCAAAACAGCTGTGGGCTATGACTACAGCTCAGCTAATACACATTACACACATATTCTAGCATATATTTTAGCTCAGATATTAACGCATGTGAATGAAAAAGCATTTGCATAAAGAAAGCAAGGTCAATACAAGGCCCGCTTTTTATTATAAAAAGTTGCATTAAAAGCTATTTTTTATTGATCTATAGCCAAGGGTTTATTATTGATGATGATCAATTCATGCATTTATTCCTATATAATTTCAAGGGGATTTTCATAATTTTCTCTATCGTTCAAACTACGCATGCAAGCATGAGTTACATACAAATTAGTCAGCTGATATTGATGCCTTCTGTAGATGGATGTACCTGATGAAGCCCAGACAATGAAATCATATGGTGAAGCATCTGAAATTGCACAATCCCTAAATGTTGCACTAATTAAATGGAAGTAAGCTTCCATTTAATGAGAGAGGTGGGTTGAAAGAAAGCGCTGAATAAAATGGTCCTGGAGTCAGAGCATCTCAGACACAGTGACCTCCCAATAGATGGAAAATGTCGAATTGTTGGAGCTCTACGCCTGCAGCTGATACTACAGCCCAATCTCACTCCAACAGAGAAAGGTGTAAAGGGACAAGGTCACTTTCAGCCTTCCATTTTGAATGTCACATACTCAAAATGCAAAAATTATTCATTTAGTGGATTCTGTCAAACCACTGCACACAAACCTAAGCCAGCTATACTTGCCTGAGTGGTCAGGTACTAAGTACTGTATTAATACAGTATATGACAGATTCTGATGACCAGTCTCAAGGTTGATGAACTTCAACAAAGCTCAAATTCTTTATGGACAGTCATGAAAATGGACAATGGATTAGCGTCAATCCATGTTAATACTGATGTGAGCATAGAAATTGGTTGCCCATCCTGCCTGCATCGGTTTTCACCAGTGATACTGTTGCAATGTCTGTGTTCGAGTTCTAAAGCAAAAAGGGCAAATGATCTATTCTGAGCTTGTTACATAGTGGGTCGCAGAGTACACTCGCACTCAAACACGCTCAGCAGAGATTTGACTTAAATAAAGATGCTTCACCGTGTCCTTCCCCAAACCATCCCTCCAAATAGATCCACAAACAAGGTAGGAATGTTTTACACATACAATTTAGCAACAAGCTGTGACAGATGTTCTCTTAAGCTGCTGTGTGGGCAGCCAGTTCCTTTTTTGTATAGTTTTTAGCAAGACAAACAGAAAAAGAGCTACACGTTAGCAGAATACTTTATATACAGGTAAATACAAATTGTATTTGACAAACTGAGGCCATGTGACACATAAATCCCACAATATCACCTTTTTCCTGATCATTGTAAGGAAGCATTAAAATATTTCACCACATCATTTTTCTTTTCTTCTATGCTCCCCCAAAAAACATGCAGGTAAATAATAGTTTATTTGTGGAGATTCAATGTCTTTGTGTTTGATCTTGTTATGGAATCATGATACAATTTATGACAACAACAATGATAAAGTTTGGACATTTTTTTTACTACTTTAGTCTGCAGTTTTTGGCCTAAACGTAAACATAAATGTAACGTGTAACATTTCCTACTGCAAAGAATTTCTTTGAGCTTGAAGAAAGTGGACATGAAAGTGGATGTCCTCTGGAAAAGAGGAAGCTAATGAGCAGAACAGAGGGGCACAAAAGCGACAGTGAAAGTGAGGCTGTGTCATCCTCCAAAGCTGAGGACATTCTTGACAAAAAAGATAAGACAACATCAATTATATGGTGGTGACAGGAAACACAACAAGTCTTTTCCATCAGCTGACCAGGTATCATCCCAGAGATACAGACAAGCATGTTTGCAAAGTTAAGTGTTTACATTTACACCTTATTCAATATATTCTTTTATCACACAATATATTCCAGACCAAGTCATGTTTGCACAGTTGACTAATCAACCCTCTGGTTTCTTCAGGCTTCAGTCATTATCAGTTCACCTTTAAAAACTGGCAGCATTATCATGTCATATATTGTGATAAATATCGATATTGGTCAATATGGAAAAAATGATTGTGATCATATTTTTTGACATATCGCCAAGCCCTATATACTGGTGAACTGGATTTGTGCTTGCAGCTGTAAGGTGTTTCCAGTGAGGGTCTGAAGCTTCAGCCTCTGCAGGACAAAGCAGCAGACTCTGGCAGACAGCTACCACAGATCACACTGCATGTATCTACCTCCTCTCCTCTCGACTACTCTCATCTCCTGTCCACACTTTTCCACTTTTCTCCTCCTCTGTGAGGAAGGGGGACGAGAGACAGATAAGGCTGCTTCCTCAGAAATTACCTATCACAGCTTGGCAATGTGTTCAGCACTGCTGTCTGAGGAATGGTGAATTTGTCAATCCAGTTCAACTGAAAGGAATCTGTGAGCTCATTTTAGCTGTCATTATAAATGAGTCAAGTACTGTAGGTGTATGGATATCAGAGTGCATGCTGCATAGCTAAAATGGGAAACAAATCATGCTCTGCAGCTTTTATTCAAATTTTTTTTTACACCGAGATTAACCCAGAGTGAAGACCTTCACAACCTACGATCAGAGGACATTCATCACCGGCAGCAAAGCAGACCAGATTTGTATCGAGGTAAGATTGCTCTCTGGGGCTGGATGGCAGTCTCCCTCAGCTACACACTACAGTGGATATATAACTGCTACACTAGTTCTCTGCAGTGGTGCTATGAGGGGCCATCATAAATTATAATAAAACAGCATGGCAAGACCCAGCACACTGTTAATACCAAATCCGCAGATATAAAGCACAGAAGTAATTGTATGTAATGTGTATTTATTACTTTCACACTGTACCTCCTGCAGCTTATTCATTATCTCACTGGAAGAGAGGTGGATTTCTGTGGGAGTTTGTCAGTTATCTGCAAACCCTCCACTTGAATCACAGACCACCACCAGCAAGCACTACTCCTTTAACCCCAAATACAGATGATGAACAGCATCCATCCAATATCTTTTTCATGTGAACCTTGGGCCTTCAGGGGCCTCTCGTTCACAAAGGCAATTTCCATGATGTTCAGAGGCTGTAGTCTCTCTCCTATCCAGCGTAGCCCTTACTTTGGTTGACTAAGTGTTTATAAGAAACGTCTGCCTGCTCTACTCAGTGTCTGTGTATGCCTGGGAGAGATGTAGCACTGCTGTGTTGTGTTAATGTTTTATGCTCTATCTGGGACGCTTCTCTTAGTAACATGCCACAGCCTAACTGGATCACAGACAAAGTGCAATGATCAGAACAGATGGTTCTAGGTTCACTCTCTACCACTCAGGCTTCTTGCAAAGCCCTGAAATAGACTTGAAAGGTCAAAAATGCCAAAGGTGATGATTTCTCAGGTGTTAATTGTAAGACTGAAAGATTGGAAATATGGTATATATTCAAAGATTATGCAAGTCTTCTCAGAACATTGGAATACAAATGTTTGAACCACAAAGTTTTGATTTACCAAATGCCCTCTCATCTTAATAACCCCTTAATCAGACAATACTTTGCAACATTGATACCTTAAATTGCGATGAAGAAAAGCAATTGCAATAAACGCTCTTGGCTTTGTATTTTGGGAGACTTTACTTCCATAGAATAATCAAATCTACAATCTGCATCACATTGCAACACTCAACTATCACTGGTTACTTTTCAGAAAACACACATCATATGCCCCTGAGATGATTCTGCGTCTAATTATTAAAATATTATCTGTGTATACCCGTCTGGTCTTCAGTGAGTCCAGGCTAGTAGGAAGCAATCACTAATTCTCTTCATCATACTCATTACTGATGAAAACCTCCACCCAGATCAACAAGACTGACTGGGAGTTCAGTTTGCAACTTCCCTTCTAGCTCAAACAGGACATGAAAAGTTAGATCTGCTTCTGGGGTGAACAGAGTGGACGGAGTGACTAATGTAACATCTGGTACTACAGGACTGATTGTGACACCTGGGAAAAGGGCTGTGCCGTACATGTTGCTCCTCTCCAATCAGGGAGACATTTCTCTCATCACACGAGTGAAATGCAATTCTCCATTATTACCCGCCAGCATCCTAAATGTCAGGCCTAATTTGTAAATGATATGCTACTCCTAATTACGCTGATATTTCCAAGAGCAAAACAAACCTCTCTCATTCACTCCCTGTCTCTCCTCCTGCTTTCTTTCTTTTTTTATATATATATTTAAAATTTGACTGCCTTTTTGAGGAGATCAATTCCATTTGAGCAGAGAACACTTAAATCTAACATTTAAAAACACTCCTCTACCAGGTGTCCTTTTAAATCCTGGGGTACTGATGTCCTGAAGGTTAGAACAGCCATTTATAAGAGTCAGAGAGTCACCAGCTTAAATCATCAGACACGACTGGAAAAATCTAAGTGGTGGAAATGAATGAGTAAAACACACCTCTCTTTAAAGAATCAGAGCACGGCAGTAAAACTTCAACTGTTCTAATGGAGCTGGCAAATGTTCACCTATACTGTGCACATTACAATACAGCAGCACGGGAAAATACATGCCTGAAAGTGCGCAGTCCTCCCTCCAAGCAACTTTTCCACAATGTGGAGGAGTGTAAAACAAAAATAAAAACTCATCCCAAAATGTTGTATTATGTTTAATTTATATTGCACTTTCAAGTTCCTCCACTGGGTGTGTTAAAAAAGCAAAATACTCATTACCCTACAGTGTCAAAATGTCAGTGGCGGTGGAGTATTTAAGTGAAGTGTGATAATAATATATACTGAGGATGTGCAATGGTGATATATGAGTTTACCACATGGGTTAAGACAGCCTTTGAGCTATGTCAAATGAGTCTTCTGGCTCCAATAGGCAGCACTGGCCCTGAGGGTCAAAGAATAGGTCATGCTAAGACATCTCAAGGGAGATGAAGGATCGTCCCAACATCTTAACCCACTGGGTATTACTATCATCATTAGAGATGTTTTTCACAACATAGCCTTGGGATAGAATAAATGAGCCTTTAGACAGAATAAATGACTGGTCTGAAAAAGGCCTTGCTTTACCACTGTAAGGGCAGAACTCCATGAGTCCCTGGCCTCCATTAAATGAGACAATGTGATTCTCTTTTGTGGCCTCCCCACGGCCCTCTCTCAGTGTGAGATGAGTTGAGTCTTGAGCTGCAGCCACCAGAGAGACGCACAGACAGCCATACTGACTTCAGCATTCAGACATGGAGACTGAATGAAAAAGTTGGCACATTTGAAAGACGCTGCATCTGGAGAGAGAGAGCATTAAGGCTCCAGACGGTCTGGAAAAGGCGCGTGGGCTAGTCAGTCCTGATCTGAGAACCCCGACAAAGAGCCAGCAAGCGCAGGGCAGACTCAGGCATCCCATTAGCCTTTGAGTCTAAATGTCAGTATCTCCACTGGCCTAGTTCAGCAGGCTATTCCCCTCTCCCCCCTGAGACCCACAGTGCAAAAATACAAACAGAAGCAGGAAAAATAATTCAAATGTCATGTGAGACTATAACAGTGAAGTACAATCTTTGTCTCACTTAAGTCTCCTGCTGATCATGCAAATTTCATTTATGGGAACATCGGTTGATCACCGTTAAGATGTTTTTTCAAAATGGATTGAAGACAGCAGACAATGTTTTTTATAACTGCAATATTTATGGGATCTATAACCTCTTCAAACTCAAACAGGCATGGTTGGTGCTGAGCAGGAAGCTTTAGATAGATTTCATATGTTACATCATACAGACTGTGACTAAATCCTTGTAGTCCTGTGTAGCTGTCTGCGTGTGTGTTCCTGTAAGTGTGTATACATGTAAGTATGAGTGCATATGCTAGTGTGGGTGTTTTTGTATTTGTTCGTGATGTTCATCCTGGTTGCTGCAGCCTGGGGCCCTGCCCTGAGAGTGGCCCTTGATGCCTGAGCGCTTTGTGTGACATTTCCTGGTAAAGGCCATTGCAAACAAAAGCATCTCCACAAGGAGTAACAACACAAATTCTCTACCTTCCTCGGTGAAATGATAACCTCATCCTAATCTCTCCTTTACAGATCTCTTTTTACAGCACGAGAAAACCTCTTCGTCCTTCTGCCAATTTTCCAGACTAAAGAGTTGACTTGAGAACGTCAGTCTCCTATTACTTTTCCTGTGAGCTCTATTCTCAGCACTATTAACTGGTGAAAGGCTGTCCAGGCGTTATGCATACTTGAGGTTAAATAGACTGCTTAAAGGGGAAAAATCTTTTTACTTAGCTTTAAGTAAACCTCTGTAAAGCAAGCTATTTAAGATAGATGCCACAGTTGGTCTATTAAGGAGCCATAACGATGGAAACAAATGGACACTGAGGAGGACAGTTTGTGAGCCAACACACAACTGCAGACCAATTTATACACTCTAAACATGGCAACAGAAGCTAACTGGTGCCAAAAGACTCTCGCAGCACGCGACTGGCATGCAAAGCACTTGCTCTCTTACTCTCTGTCTCTGCACTAATTGCATGCGTGCTGTTTTAGCAGGCATAAGTATACTCTAGCCAATTTGTTGGACAATAGAATCGCATTAATGACATCTGCATTGTTCTCCCTGCCCCAGTCCATACCCAGCTCCCTTTCACTGGACCGCTCTCTCTCTCTCTCTCTTTCCATCATTACTAGTAGCACATATTGTGTGCACCACTGGTTTAAATTTGAATGTCTCACCTCTCTGCTGTTTTGTATTTATTACCTTAAATACTCTCATCCTCCTTTCTCCTTATCTCTCCTATACATACATTTATATATTACATACAATACAGAATCTGTTAATAAAAGAAAGAGTAGGAGAAATGAATGACAAGTCTTGGCTCATGTTTTCACCATGGCAATATATTGCTCGCTGGGTTTTCAGCCACATCCAGAAAGGGCAAAGCAGTTAGAGCCAACTTCCATCCTCGTGCTCAGAGGCCATCCGTCGCGTTCCATCTTATCTCATCCTATCCCAAACAGCAATTAGCTAACCCAAGCCACCACGGTCTGAATCACATCCAGCATCTCTGGCCGCGGTTCACCATCCCATTACACACATTCCACGCAACTAACCTCCTTTTTATGACACACACCCCGTCCCCTCCCCTCACACTCCAGTGAGGTTGCCTGGGTTGATGCTAACCTATTCACCATTGAATGTGCTCTGCAATGCAGTGTGAAGGTTACACATTATCAAAGGGAGTATGGGTCTGAGAACAACTGGCAATCTCCCCTGTATGTCGCCAGTGTGGCCACAGTGGTTTCAGCTTTAGCCAAGTTAATGGTAACATTTCCTCTCCATCTCAGCAGCACTGGGACACAGTTACTGTACACAGAGCCAAAGGGAGGCTGAATGTCATGTGGGGTGCCATTTTTAAAGATATAAGCAGATATTACACTGACTGTTAGCACTTTAAGTCTAAGAAATATCATTTTAAATCATTAAAATCTACTGTATTTTGAAAAATTACAGTTTCACAGAGATGCCTTCCAGCAGTTGTTTGGGAATTAAGCTGCTGTTCGCAACTTTAAATAGACTGCATGATTGAAATTAAATACAGAAATACATACATGAAAATTAAATAATAACACTCTTAAGCTCAATTACCCCTGGTAGAACTCAATGGGATGTGGAAACAACAAACACACACACACACAACACACACACACACACACACACACACACACACACAAAGAGACAGCGGGAGAGAGTGAGAGAGAAAAGAGAGACAAAAGGACAAACTGAGACACATTGAGACTGATAAAAAATGCAGGAAACGGGTTTAGCCGTGGCTGCGAAGTCGCCAGGGAATTCACACAATTGTTGACTTCCATGTAGAGAGAGACAATGAGTTCAGCTTCATTGACTTCTACAGAGGCAGTGAAGCACAGTAATTACCATGGCTCAGACAGAGGAGGCGCTACCACCACAAACACTCAGCACTGTGGAAGCACAAAAACAAACACACAGACCCACAAATGGGCTGACACACACACATGCTAACCGTAACTACATTTTTAACTAACGCACACAGGCACGGAGGAGAAAGATACAGAAACAAGGTAGAGATTATTCTTCAGCCCAAGAAGCAGAAAAAGAGCAGAAGTAGTTTCAATTGCAAGTGTTAGAGGTGGATAAACAATATCACAGGGGTGGGAATGTGCTACAGAATAGGAAGACATAGACCGAGAAGTATGAAAAAAATGAGGAATGAGATTCCCCAAACAATCTAATCTGTCCTTGAGTGCCCTCCTACTGCAGCATTGTTCTGTCAGAGTCAGATAAGTTGGGAGGCGCTGCAGTGAGCGAACAGAGGAGAGGAGAGAAAAGAAAAAAATCAATGAAAAGAGTCTCCACTTGCCACAGTAAAGGACTGAGGTGGTGGTGGTGGTGGTGGTGGTGGGGGAGTTGGGGCAGACGAAAGAGGATGGAGGGAATAGGGAGAAAGGTGCGCTGCTGAGAGTCTGACTTGTGTTGATCCTGGTCCGGATGTGAACGTTTTCTCATGTAATAATATCACTGTAAGAGGCAGGTTGCAAACATTTTTTAAATTTATTTATTTATTTATTTATTTTTACTTTCCTTAATATTTAAACACGAGTTGTAATTCCAGGGCAAGTTTTCTCTGTGGCGCAGTAATAGGTGACAAAGAGAAAAGGAGCCCATTCCTCCAAGTCCAAGATAAGCAAATCCCTTTTCCCCTGATGATGACATGAGAATACTTTATGCTTAATGTGCAGACGTCCCATCAGATAGTTGTAATATATACAACCTCTTTGTCTTCTACCTCAGGTCACCCATCCAGGCCCTGCTTAATTCATTAAATGCTATCTTAAGTGGCTGAACTGATGGACTTCCATTATTCAAAACGTTTCAGCGCAATCCTCCAATACAATTACCTCTGAGCACTGGTATCTAAATTAAAGTTAAATATTTAGAAAATCTCCCTAAAGCTGCTAGAGGGATGGGGCTAGATGTTTTATGTGTTCATTTCCAAGATAAATCTGACTGCAAACAGATGACGAAGAAAATAATTTGCCGTGGGTCTGTTCTGAATTTCCTGAGCGCTGTGGTGTTCTCTGTCCAAACATTTAGTGGTTAGGAAAGAAAGCATGCTTGTACATGATCACATTTGAAAGCACACACACACACACACACACACACACACACCAGGACCTGATGGTAGATTTCCAAGAGCACAGAGACTCCTGTCACCATTTTGGAAGAGAGAATATGAAGGTGATCCAAGTCTTTGGATACAGCAAGACTGGACTAAGAACAGTCACAACATCAGTAAAGGAGGACACGCTCACACTGGTTGAACCAGTTGGTAGTGGGTAGTGAAAAAAGACAGCAGCAAAACTAATGGGGATCATTCATCAACTCATTCCATCAATAATGCTAATTGCCATCAAGTACCTTACTTTAGTCAGCTGGGCAGTTGCTGATCGTCTCACACAACGAGTCCACAAATTTTGCTTTGCTCATTGTGGCCTGACAAGACTCAGGCTTTGGCTTGGCTTTGGGACGCTGTCAATGCGTGGATGAAAATTACTTGTCTACACATTGACAATAAGGTCAGACTTTATCCCAGCTCTCCTTCACAGAAAAATCAACATGAATATTTTGTGCACCTGACTGGACAAATGCCCAACTTGTTGGTCCGTCCTTGGGTTTTCCTTCAGCTTTTAAAACTGGAAAAACAGCAAGAGAAAAAGCGAGGTGGTGGTGGTGGGGGGGGTCAGTTATAACTGTTGTCATCACAACAATTTCCCAAAGCTTGCTCGTTGGCTCGGCTGCTGCTGCCAGGCTGCATCAATTATCAGTGGACATTTTCCAGACTAATTTCTCATCTTAATAAACTCACATGGTTTAATCTAGCTTGGTGGGGGAAGGTTGTTGTGATCGCTCTCTCTTTGCACATTGAGCTACACAACTGGGATAATTTACAGATAAAAGATGCTAATAATGTATGAATAGCGTGAATTAGCCTACGAGACCAACGTGGCAGTGTGTAGTATAATATATGTGTCAGAATATCTCTGACAAATGAGTAAGATGATTTTCTTTCTATCTATCTATCTATCTATCTATCTATCACACATTCACACACACACAGAGCTACATGTTCTGTTGAGCGGAAGGAGTTTCTTTGTTTTTTGGCATAGATTAGTGCTTCAGCTGTGAGGAAAGGACAGCCCAATTTGTCAAGAGAGTGCATGGAGCTAATCACATCAAAGGAACTGCTACCCAGGCTAATATCAGCCCACGAGCAGGACGCCTGATTCATTAGTCTGCATCTGCAGGACAAATCACTTCGATGCTGACATACAAAAGCAACACACACGCAAGCAAGATCATCCCTAGTAAAACTTGCAGCGGGCTATTGACGTGAGATAAACAACGCAGAAAATATTTGATTTGATTAATTCGACGTGACATCATATTTAAGTTGTGAATTGTTTTCCATGCAGTGGCTCGTACCGTAAATCTCTACATGGCAAAGTGGTGCTGCAATGCACACTGCACCAATCATGTGTATGCAAATGTGTGTGTGCTTCAAAGAAAAATGGCTTTTTCCTCTATGGCACAGTTCCATTTAGACTCTCCTCTGCTCGAGTGGAAATATGGATCAAATGGATGAAAGATGTTTCCACCTCTTCTCTACAAGAAGGAGCAAGCTTGTATGAAGAATATTCTACCGTCGTAGCAGACTTGTGCCCTTCAATGCAGTATCATTTGTCTCTATTTTCTCTGTCCAGTGGGTATCACATCCGACTCAGCATTTCCACACAACCTCCTCTGAGAAGACAAACCCCCCCTCCAGGGCATTTCTGGCCAGAGAAGAGATTACAGTTAAGGTAGAAGACCACAGCTATTCAAACTTCTGGACCAAAATGTTGCGCTTATTTATTTAACAGAGTCATTACTCATACTGCAGCACATCAACCACAAGTACTTTTGGTAGTCAAAGCTAGCAGCATCCAGCAAGAAGCTATATAGAAGTCCTTTAATTTGAACAGCTCACATCTTTACCAGTCCTGTCAACTCAGTGACGTGCTTGATTTCAAGAAAAATGCCAACTATGCTTTTATTGTGGTTGAAATGAGTACTGTGTTTACAGTGTTATATATCTAATAAGAGGGTCACCAGTAATAAGGATGAGAATGTGTGAAGCTATATAAAGCCTCTCTGATTGACAGCAAATTCCAGCTCATACATGTTGCCTGTCACATGGCTGAGATGCTGTTATTACGTTCTGCTTCTGTTCCGTAAAAAGCTTTTCATCATAGATAGCAACAATGTTGTTGTTGCGAGGTGCTGTAGCAAGTCTTTCATCACCGTCCCACTGAGTGTCTTTATTCTGCTTTTCTATTTCATTTTCATCTGTTCATCTCATTCGGCGGAAAAGAAAACAAACTTTCTCAAGTTCAATCTTCGCCAAGTGGCACCAATTTTTTTTTTTTTTTTTTTTTTTTTTACACAGACACGCACTTCCCTTACACCCAAACAGACACACACGCACACTGTGACGTGTAAAGAAACAAACAAAGAACACATACCCTGCTTCCAAACCTATTTTCTTAAAACACAACGGGAACTGTCAAATTGCTGTCGCTAAACTTTGTGATTCACCAAACTATGAATAATTTGTGCATAAATTAAGTGAGGGGATAATGAGAAATGCCACGCTTCTGTGATGAGAGGAAATGGAACGCAGCAGTAGCCAATCAACTCATGAAGATTGGAAATAGAATCAACAACTTCACCTGCCATAAGAAACAAGCAGGGATGAAAAACCTGACTGGATAGTCAATAAGCTTTCATGGCTCTGGTGTCTGACCAGCTGTAAACGAAGGGGCAGGGGCTTCTGTGTGGGCATGGGGAGATGTGCCACTAACGATAACATGCGCTGTCTCCTTAGCCGTCTCTCCTACCTGGGGGGTTCTGTTTCTCTGTTCTCTCCAGAGCTTTGAAGCTCTAATGCCTCTGATCTGTCATCTATCTCTTGCCCCCCCATGCTGTCCAGTGCACATCTGCTCATGAGCAGGGCGATGTGACAGCAGTGGAGCCAACGCACAGTGGGAAAGGTGGCCAGGCCTGTCTTTTGGAAAAGGTGGATTATGCTAATGTAAATTCATTAAAGAACTTGGTTTTGATGCGACAGTGAAATATTAGCTGGCTGCTGTGCAAGGCATGTCATTTTGTCCAGATTACAGCTTCCACAGCCATCTCAAGCATATGTATTAATAAACAAGAGAAATCAAATATTTCACAGCGGGGTGCGCTGACGTTTTTTGTTACAGAGCGCGTTTTTATTTAACACTAGGCACCACTAAAGCACTTGCCAACTACTTGATCATGTGAAAGGTTTTGGCCACAAGTTGAAGGATCAACACTTCTGAGCGTTCAGTGGATTCGGATTTTGTTAGGTGGTTTGGTCAGCAGTGGTTCTGAAATGCACCCAGTGAAGACACCCAGACAATATCACAATAATCTCTTTTTGCTTCCTCTCTCTTTCTCCCTCCACAGCCCGGGGGTGTCTGCCTGGGAGGCACGTCAGTGTGTGTCTCCCTACGGTCTGTCTCTCTGCCACCATGGCAAATCAATTCTTAATAAACCATCTGAAGGCTTCCTCTGCGATACCTTTCATTTCCCCTCCTCAAAGCTGCAGGGTAAATTAGCCTGCCAAGAGGATGAGAGGGAGCAAGCGGCAGAAGAAAGCAAGAGGGGAGTGAAAAAAAAACGACCCAACACCTACAATTAAATTAACAAATCACTGTTCTTAATTAATCGGGGAATTACAAGCAGAACTGTGGGTATGAGACGTGACTGACATGGCTAGCGCTCCTTGCATCTGCTTTTGTTAGTGCTGCTGGGGTGGGGAAGCAGAGAGAGGTAAAGGAGGAGAGGAAAGGCAGATGAAAGCTTAATACAAACTCTCCACAGAGCCCCCTGAGCAGAATAGCGACTCCTCCCCTCCTTTCTTTGGTTTCCTCTTCCTCCCACTCACTTATATCCTCGTAATTCCTCCCTTTCTTAGTTTCTCTTCCCTCTCACTCCAACTATGTCTTTCCCTCGCCTATTATCCACTCCCTGCCCCTCTTCTTCCTCTCTACCTTTCACTGGTTCTGGAACCTATGTTTGCTAATGAGGTGTGATTGACAGCTGGATTACACCATCGCTTTGTAATCCTTTCATTTCTCTGTTTAGGATAATCACCCCCCCCCAAACCAGGGCCTTGCCTCCTGCCTCTAGGGACAGTCAACAATGTATGTGTGTGCTGGTGTGTGTGCACATGCAACGGCCATGCATGTGCAATATCTAATTGTGTGTGACTAACCTTTCCCAAAGCCTAGGCAATAAAACATTTATTATCTCCACTGTACACTGAGGCCAACAATATGCCAATCATCATGCAGGACCACCAACACTCTGCTACATAGTTCATAAACCACAGAACGGTAGAGAGAGCGAGAGAAACCATCTTCTGTCCGTCGAACTCCTAGCTTAGAGCAGAGAACGTAGCCCATCGGCCTGCTTGCCAACCTGTCTGCAGCTCCTCATCCCTTTCTACCCCAGAGATGAGCAAACACGGTCTTCTGTTCAGAGTTGAGTTTCTCCTCTAGCCATTCTCCTCCTCCTCTGTCTCTCCTCCCTCCCTCCCCTGCTCCCCTTCTTCCCCCCTCCCGCTGCCTCACAGGAGCTTGTTCCCTCGGCGGCCACAGGATTCACTTTGTTTTTGATCATTCTCAGATTCAGAGCTAGACAACTTATCTGCTTCTCTACATTCTCCCAGGCCCAGAGGAGGAAAGCGGGGCCTTTTATTACCCTCGCTCTTTGCCTCTTCCTCTGATGTGCTGAAAAAGACAATAGACAGACAGGGAGAGGGAGAAGAAAGGGATTCTGGCCAGTGTGCTTTTGAAAGTGTGCTGGTCCCAAGGCTTGAAACGGCTGGCTCTCTAGCTTACATTTAGTCATGGCCTGACCGATAAGTATTACAAGGCCTTTTTAGCTTTACAGACAGAGAAATGCTGCAGTGTCACATGTCAATCTTCAGCATTCAGCACCTGCCTCACAATTGTATAGAATATCAGCAAAAGCATAATTAGTCATCCACAGCAGCCATCCACTGTATTTTAGAAAAAGTGTGTAGCCTTCATATTGAAATGAACAACAAGTTATGTTATAAATATTCTGCAGGCCTCCAATTATTCAGGTTTTTAGAAGAAGCCCTACAAACATCAAGGCACATAACATAACTCAACAACAAATTGCTGTTTACACTCTGATTGCAAAATATATATATATATTTTCCTCTCAGGCATCCATGTCCTTTTAATGGTCTTCCTCCATCAGGTAGCTGATGAGATATGTTTGCGCAAATGCCATATTCCTTCTTGTACAATTTGTATATTGAAATTAAAATTTCCAAAAAACATTCCTTGGAAAATTTCCAGAAATGTACTCTTTGCAACCGTTATATTCACGACAATGGATTATGGTTGAGCACAATGTATTTTAATCTTCTGAACATTTGCTCATTTCTCCACTGTCATTATGCTTAACAATCCTAAAACACAGGTGGGTAAACTACATTAAGGAACATCATCAACTCTTATGATAACTTGTAGTGTTGAAACAACTAAAAATTAAATCATAAAATGACGGACAACAATTTTGATGTTAAATTAATCTTTTGAGTCAAATATCCCCCAAAAATTGAATGCTTCAAGCTTTTTTGTATTTAAATTGTTTATACATTTAATATCTTTAGTTTTTAGTTATTTGAAAACATCAGTGTAAACAAAACTTGCAATGGAAACTTTTCACCATTTTTTGACATTTTGTAAATTTAAAGATCAATTTGTTAATTGGAAAAATAACTAACAATTACAGCCCAATGAGGTCTAGCGAATCCAAAAGCTATTATTTTGAAGGTCTTCATTTAAATCACCCCTGCAACCAGCACTGCCAAAATGTCCTTGAGAAACAATTCAACAATCAACCACAACCTCAAAAGGCCCAACAAGCAGCTAACTCTGCCCCAAGCCAAAGGGCAGATATAAGGATTCCTCCTTTGGGGAAATTAATAAAGTCTGTCAAAAAAAAGCCGCAATCTATCTTGACATGAATCATCAGACATTGTTTGCAAAGACCAGAGCTCCTCTGGAAGTGCCTTTGTTAGCCCCGTATTAGTCTGTTGAATAACGTAGGCCAAGACACCACGGGACTCATCATTGTCTTCTGATTAATTAACATTACTGGCACTCTGTTTGTCGACCCTCGAGTCCTCTATCCTTTTCTCCCTCTGTCCCCTGTGTTCCTGCACGGCTTCCTTGTTCAGAGGCGATGATTCGACTGTGTGCTGAACTTAAGAACTTAATGGGGAACATTCACAAGGAGTTCAGGACACAATTAGTGATTACCAGACAGCCATGTCTTCTGAGGGTTTCCATCCTTCGTTTCATCCTCCCTTAACAAAGACGAGGGATCTTCAAGCAAAAGGAATAGCATATGAGGCTGTAATGCTCTTGGATTTGTCCTGCCCATATTCTCAGAGAGATCATACACTTCTGCTAGTTGATTAGAAAAGTGTGAGAAATGGATAGAAGTCTCTTTAATTAACAATAACAATCTGATCTCAGTTTGGGGAAAGTAGGCAGGGTGGAAAGATAATTGAGGACCGAGTTAGAGGTGAGAACGCTGAACCATTTTTCATATATTTTTTATATTACTGTTATAGAGAGTTTTCATAACAATGGCTGCAAATGAGCTTTTTATTCCACTTCTCTTTAATTATGTTTTGTTACAAGGAACTGGAGTTAGGAGTTTTTAGGGGAGAAGAGGAGAATTATCCAAACTGAGCTCATGCATTTTTAATTGACTCAATGCTTAAACGGTAATAGAAACTGAAAGTTAAAATAGTAAGACCAAGAAACTGCAAAATGGTGTCACCCGTGTCTCTTCCACTACCACTGACTGTCTTTATTACAGCACACCAACAAAATATAAATTGATGGAACCGTGATAGCTGAATCATCACTTTATTGGTTGCCTTCACAGTGGCTTCATTTCTAACTTAATCAATTAGGCTGTAATTAAAATGCTGCCATAGACAAACAGGCAGTGGAGGAGTGAGTGGGCAGGAGGAGGACACCAGTGTTTGGGCCCAGGCCAAAGCTATAGTGGAGTAGTAGGCGGCCTGGGTGAGGAATCTGGATCCCATTTGTTTTCGAGTGCCATAATGGTTTTTTGTGTTTCTTCCTGTGTGTGTTTGCATGAATGTGAAATAACAGCAAGCAGCGCCATATATGATAATGTCCTTGCTGCTGAGCCTTATCTTATACTTCCTTTTCAAGCCTGTTGAGAGGAAAGTGTCTCTCTCTCTCTCTCCACTCCCCCCTCTATTTCACCCTCCCTCTGACAGTAGCCACGCTGAAGGACATTGGTCAGTGTGACTCTCGTGCAAAGAGAAAACGGCCTTGTAGGCTTATCGTTATCCTGCTGGTGTAATCCCTGTCCACCACATCCAGGCAAAAGAACAGCCCTGGGAGCGCCTTGCATTGCTCTTGCTCCTCATGACAAACTATTTTACCAAAGACAGCAGGGACACCTTACAACAGCCGCTGTGGAGACTTAATCTGACACCACCAAAAAAAAAAAAAAAACGTCCTTACCTCAGACAAAATGTGCATGTGTGTGTACGTGTGTGTGTGTGTGTGTGTGTGTGTGTGTGTGTGTGTGTGTGTGTGAGAGGGAGAGAGAGCTAGCTGTGTCCCCTTGTCATCTTACAGCCTTCACAGCCCATACAGACCATCTGTGCATTAAAGAGCTGGAGTCCAAGCAAAGTATTTAAACGGGTTTAATGTCTTCAGGAGGGCCATAACCTTGGTCCTGTAGGACCCCGGAAGGCCCATCATACCAAGGCAGGAGGTCTCTTAATGTACAAAGCAGATGACAAGGATGCAGAGTTCACACACACCGCAGAGTAACTCAATCTGCAGGAAGTCTCCCACATTTGTTCATCCACTCTCCTCTTCCCTCCCTCCCCGTCTCCTTTGTCCCCGCTCTCAAAACAAAGGGAGAGGATGTCAAAAATCTCATTAAAAAATAATGGCCTCCACCTGCTTTCTTTCTTCTCTCATTCTCTCCTGCTTGCCTTTCTAAATGACCAGCTTGGAAAAACCTGGAGGATGCCCGCCACGCACAGAGCGCCGGACAACTACCTCAGTGCACACGGCACATTCATGCACAGGACGCACGCACGAACACACACACAAGTGTTTCTACGGCATGGGTTCCCAAGCCTAACCATATTAATCAAAAGGAACTCCTGCAGGTGTAACGCCTGCCCCCCTTTGCTTATCTCATAAACCACTCATGTCTAGACCTTAACAGGGAAAGAAACGCTCAACCATGTGGCTAAATCATATATATGAGCCTCTCTGGAAAACACTAACACAATTCTTTAAAACTATTGAACACATATATCAGGCCTGAGGTTACACGTTAAGTAAATATGTGACAACTGGCGATTTGTAACAGCTCCCTGAGGTCAGGTTAGCCTTTGGCCTAGAGAGCATAAACCAGCACCTCAGTATGTCTGTAGTGTCTTCACCGCTTCACAAGACATCCAACAAATGTCAGCCTCATGCCTCTCCGTAATTAATAACCATGGAAAACGGATGTGTCTGCGCCTGTCTCCATGACTGAATATCCTCACAAAAATTAGCCATAAACCGTGTAATATTTCAAACAGATGGCGGAGAGAGAATAAGGATTTGTGTTGTTATTTTGCATTATAACAGAGATTAGATGGTTATACGGGTGGGGGTTGCAGAGGAAGAACATGAATGATTCAGAACAACCGAAAGAGAGAATCAAAGACAGATAGGACTTCGCAAAAGATTACAATAAAGTAAGACACAACAATCCAAAACTAATAATGAGAGAAAACAATGGGAGTGATTTAGGCAGAAACAGAAAGAAACAAAGGAGGCTATATTCCAACAACATCTAATCTCTGTGAGGACGTCTGTCTGCTATCGACCCAGATAACACTGCAGGCTGTGTATCATGAGATTTGGGGCAAAAGGTAAACAGGAAATCAAAACAATCTAATTCTGTTTGAGGGTGAAGGGAAAGAGAAAATTGAGGTATTGTCCATCCCTATGTAGAAATGGCACCATTTATTCAGGCTACTATGAGTCAGTCTTTCGAACCAGACTTCTTTCCCAACACCACCAGCACTAAACCACTGAAGTGTGTGTGTCAGCTCTGATTTTGGGTCGAGGGGAAGGTAATTTCACTCTAATTCTTGGTGTATTATTAATATCTAATGCAGGGGATCATGTCAGGTTATTTGATATTGAACCATTTTTCCAATGAAAATACTCATGCGCATTAAACTGGGGGTGAAAGTGATATTTACTGTACATCAACTTCTGCGCTTCAAGTTGCAAAATGATGTTCAGAATACAAAGCCTAAAGCGAAGCAACAGCCTGGCTATTGGATTTTGAAAAATCCCTCACAGGAAAGCTTCCCAAATCGAGGCAAGTGAGACTCATCACCCGGGGCCTTCTGGATGCCCGTTGGAGGAGATTTTTGGAAATATTATCCTGGAGAAAAATTACAACTCTGAACAATTTGTTTTATTCAGAATGCAAAGCTCTCTCATCCCTTTCTCCTAGTTTCTGGTTATCCTTCTTGTGGGCAATAGGCCAGAATATGCTACGAAAATGGTAGAAACAAGGTGGCACTGAAGAAAGGGAGAAGGGATCTGGGTCAGAGAGGCAAAGACTTAAATGCCATCAACTGCACGGTGAATCTTTACTGAATGGCAGCATATCTAAACACACTGCAAAAGACATTGTAATAGAGTGTGAGTGTGCGTGTGTGTGTAAGGATGAGACAGAAAAAGAGTGCTTACAGAGCATCAGAAAATATATTTATGAGTACATGAGCAGTCCTGAGCATGGAGAGGAGGGTTAAGGACAGATATGGTCACCTTAATACAGACAGTCATGCCATCCATGTTGGCTGATGAGTTGCTGGAAGGATCGAATTTTCAAAACAGAGCCAAGCATCAGTGGAGTTTCTAAAAAACAAAGTGATGACTGCAGAGAAAATCTCCACTTCCCTCTGAGAAGCTGCACAGTGGACATCAGCATCGTTACAGCTCAGGTACTGACAAGTCCGAAAGAAATGCATACACACATCAGAATTTACCAAATCCCTCTCTCTCTCTCTCTCTCTCTCTCTCTCTCTCTCTCACACACACACACACACACACACATTCACACACACAGACACTTAGACAAACACAACCACAGTCACACATACAGAAAGTCAGGGCTGCCCAAAACCACCAGTAACCCAAACAAAGTCCAAGGTCAGCAGAGTGGGCTCACTGAGCTGAAACCACCAACCCTGGCTTTCATTACCAGGAACAGAATCAGCAGAGAGATGCAGGGACACATGGGATGAGGTTACATTAGCTGGCTCTGTTTATCTGAGTGAGTCTGGCCAGGGCCCAACTCATACTCTCTCGTCTGTGGGATACAAAACACTCCAAACATCGTGACAGCATCTATTGTTGATCCAAATATCAAACCTTCAAATTATTTTAACAACCCAGTCCTTTTCTACACCGCTGAAACGGACTCTGACAAAACAGAAATTTTGTTGGGCAGATTTTACAGCTGAGGAAACTGTTTTTCGAGTTTGAGCGGTGTGTATATGTGTGTATCAGTCATTCAGTGTGTAATGTTAAACAGGCCTGGCCGAGCTCTACCTCTACTGGTGCCCAGAGTGTGTGAGTGGTAAAGAAGCTGTCATAGCTCTAATGAAAACCAGGCATAAAAGACAGCGGGCGTCCTCAATACTGACCGTGTCATACATACAGTCCATGTATGTATACAAGCACACATGCACACGCATGCACGCGCACGCATGCATGCACACACACACACGCACACACACCTGTTAAATCCATTATCTCACCTCCTAAACCCCTGCTTTTAATCTGCTCTTCATATAACGGCTTTTTTGGAGAGAATTTTAAACAGTAATCAATTTGCTGTTAAAATGTAAATAAAACCACCATCTAACCCAACATGATCAATACACTATGAGATATGCATATCAATTTTTAAAACAACCATTAAATGTCCACCACATGATCCGATTTAGTAGTCTACCAGCACAGACAGTGTCCTGTTTTTATGTGTGTTTCAGTCATTAACTTTGGTAACTGGCAGGGGTCTTCCAGATAAGTAGAGAGCTAATCAATTCCCTCAGCAGGAACAATGGGTTTAGAATTTATACTTATAACTGTTTATTGGACAGACTGTGTTCATCAATGAAAACCCTAAGTTGGCTAGAACACCCAGAATTTTTAGGAAGTGATTTCAATACCGCTCATTAAAGGAAGATTAATCAAAAACAAAGTTGTGGAAAAGCTGAAAATGACTCACAAAAAGGCTGAAATTAAAAACAAATAGAATTATAAAATAAAATAGGAATAAAATAAATCTGAAAAACTAAGGAGCAGATTTTTTACAAAAAGATGCAATGCAATAGCAAAAACAAACTCAATTTCATACACTTTGGAGCTTTGTTCCCAGCTTTGGCTTTGTCATCACATTTGCTGTGGTGGTTTCAATAACTACACAAGTCTTTTACATTTTAGGCAATTTGGGACTTCAGAGTGACTCAAAATGATGAAATGTGGATTGCAATATCCTCCTCCTCTCTGCTGACCTCTGTCTAGACCCAGGCATCCTTCCCATCATGGCCAAGGTCCTAGTTCTGTCCTTCCCATTATTCCCCCGGTGGCTAACATGAATATAGATATATGTTTGTGTGTGCATGTGTGTGCGTGAGCGAGTGTGTGTGTGAGTGGGTGTCATTACTCCTGCCCCCATCTGACGGTTTTGGGTTAAACAATGTTATTATTAAAGCCTTTCCAGAGTAGCTTCCTGCCTCCCTCCAGTGACACCCTTACCAACTATAAATCAACTGCCTGAGCCCTGTAAATCACATACGATGTGTGTGTGTGTGTGTGTTTGTGCCTGGCCACTGCAGCTGTGTTCTCAGACGCACATGAAGACGACATTGCAGCTGTGAGTGTGTCACGGCAACGATGAGCACATGTTACTTTAGCGAGATCCTTTCAAACAACACAGAGGAAACAAACGATAAATGTTAAATTGGAGCATATGCTTGGAAGGATTTTTGTGATTTTGTGATTTAAGGGAATCTTGTAAATGAAGTTTGCATGTTTTATGAGTAGAGACTGTTTATTTGGTCTGATAACACTGCCATGTTTAAAGCTGACTTCTGTGTGGCTTACGTTACAAAATATAATAAGGGTGCAGTAAAATCACACTAAAGCATCTATTGTTGTAAATTGAATTCTTAAAACCCCAAAACAACTCTGTTAGATCACTAAAGATTAGTTTCTGTCTGAAAGGAGACACAGAGACAATTTCATCTCGCCAAGACCAAACCAGATAAATAATGCTCTCTGAAATAAATGACTCCTGTGCAGCCATGATGGCTCATTCAGTGATTGTTTGTGATTGTGTTGACACCCCCTGCTGGGCTGAAGACATCACTACCACACGGAGTGCAAGCTCACTACCAGTGACAATGTCCCATATCCAATCCCACTTCCAGGCAGGCTACAATATACTGAAGTTAATGAAAAACTAAAATCAAGCCGATGCGTTCCTCCAGACTTATATCACTACAGCAAAGGACAAATACAAATATAGACACAAGAGAGAAAACAACCCAAAAATAATATACTGAAACCTATTGTGCTGCATATCCTTAGTCTCAAACCTGTGTGCGTGTCTCTGTGTGCACGCGCACACTCAAGAGAGGGAGTCTAGACAGCTGTATCCCCGCCAGGTCTCTCCCTGCTAAGGAGAGTGAGAAATATATACTGTGCAGCTGCCGAAGACACAGTCGACCCACAAAAGAGCTATTGTGCGCCCACAGCAAAACAATACAGCTAAGCTGAGCTATGAGAAAAAACCATTGGGATCAATAGAGAATTGCAATTAGCCCACATTGGCAGGAGCAGCGCCAGATTAGACGCAGGATGTCGATTCCATTTCCTGCACTATCGGGCCGTCAAAGTTGGTTGGCTCACTGTGTAATTGGAGCAACACACATACAACTGGGTGAGACGTTGTGGTGTGAAGGTGATAGTACATAAGATTACAGTGTTGAAGATGGGGATAATAACAGTAAGAGGTTGAGCAATGTCAAAAACAAAAATTAATTCTAGCACACTTACCCAAAGACTAACAGATTTTGAGTACAATAAATGTATCTTATCCACGAGCACTTTTGCTTAAAATTTTTCAAAACGTATTCATCTAGTGTTTTGCCTGAAACCCTCAGTCACTACACTGCAACATCACATTACTACAGCAGACCAGTGCGCTGTCTATAAAGCTGCTCCTGATCAGGTAATTTCTGTAATTCATAGCTGCACTTGTTTACAATCATCCTCAGCTTCAAACACATGAACCAATTTATCAAATTCAATTCTTTTACATGAACTTTTCCAGATGCACAAGTGCTACTTCAGTGACCTGAAAATTGCCTACACGGCCTTGCATTGAAAGAAAACTCGCCACCACACACATTCCCTTTCAGCGGCCTCAATACAGAGAGAGGGCTCTTTCACTGACACTGTAAATCTTCTTGACAAAACGTGAAAGAACTGACTCGCCAATTAAAGGTCCTACCTTTGAGTATGCCCTGGTCTTGCAGTACATCCCTTGAAATCAGTACAGAGTAGAAGCTTTGTGAGAAACCAGCTTGGCAGGGACCTTTGGAAGCGTTCTCCCCATTATTCCTCTGGAAGGAAGAGAGTACAATGTAAGACATCGATAAACATGGATTCCATTGATTTCTTGCTTCTCTTTGGCCCTGGGCCTTGGAGAAAGCAGCAGCATATAGTGGAGTAGTTAGCAGAAATATATTCAACAAGTTTATCAACTATATGCTCCTTGGGCTGGCTGATTAAATCTTGTTTAATTGCTGTTGACAGTGTCTGATTAAACATGCTGTGTAACACTCTCAAAAAGAAAAAAGTCCGCGATGAAATGAGGACTGCTTTTTAAGTATTGTGCTCAGGGTTAAGTGAGACACACAAAAAGAAAACTGCATGAATGCAGTAGATTTTTCTCACTGACTGTGGAGCTCATACCAGCACAGGTCCAGAGAACTAAAGAGGAACTGAGCAGTGCATTTGTGTGAGGTGTGTGCACTACTGAAATGGTGTGCAGAAAACTTTGCACCCAACATTTAGTGCTCACAGCTGGTTAAATTGAACGATGTGACCCGAGTAGATGAGCGCACACACACCGGTGCCAAAGCCGGCTGGAGGCTGGATGAAAAGGAGGCATAACGCACGAGGTCCTCTCCTCTTTAGAGGGAATGAAGCAAGAATAAAATATCTTTTTACATTTTCCCTACATTTTCTAGATGCGAAAGCAAATGTTTTAGTCACAAAAGCTGAGATTCAGATTCAGCAGATCTACTTGGTGCGCGTTCACGTCATCCGACTTAAATCAGCTTTTATTGATTAAATGACAAGAAATTGTTGAGCAGCATCTTATAACTGTAACTAAAGTTGAACTTAATGTAGGCTGTCTGGTCAGGGCAGCCCTACAGAGGAAGCCTTATAGACGCTTATGAGTTTGATGAAGAATAAAGGGATGATCCTGGGCGATTAAATTGTGCGGTCGTTTTAACTTGTGGAGGATTTTACAGCCGCAGCCATCCACAGAAACCCTGACAAGGATCAGAGCGGACAACACGGGATCGTTAACTCTCACTTTCTTCATTTTTTCCCTCTTACACAGTGAAATTCATTAGGGAACCAATTAGCGGACTTGTAGGGAAATAAGGACCGGAGCTGCGCTGCTGCTGCTGCTGCAGAGGCGCACCGGACTGACGCTGCTCTGCATCCGACTGCATGACTTTATCTAAGCTTGTGCACTATTGCTTTCAAGCCTGCACTCTCACAACTCATGTGCACGGAACAAGCTGTGGAAAAGAAGAGAAATCTCACCCAGAATGTGTCCAGAAGAAGGGCTGCTGTCAGGACCAGAGCGAAGTCAGTTCTCATGGTGGCGAGCAGGAGAGCCAGGGCTGCCTGGACGAGGAACCAGAAACAGGGTCGAGTCTTAATGCTTCTCCTTTGACTGTTTAATCCCCCCCTTCCTGGTCAGACTGCTGGCTCCGTCCCTCCCTGTGTGCTGCAGCTCTGCCCCGACTTTCTCCGGCTCTCTCCTCTGCAGGTGAGCGCTCCTCTCGGCACCGAGGCGCAGCCAGCGTCACTCTCCAACCCCTCCTCTCACCCGGTGCAGGAAAACTCCACACACGCACTTAAAGAAACACTCGTTGGCGCGTCTGGATCAAACAACCACACCTCTGACGTCTTCCCGAGGACCCCGGTGTTTGAATCCTTCTCCTGGATGGGGCTGCACGGTTTTATGGCTGCAAATGAAAAGGGTGCATGATTGCAGTCACTGTGCGCAAACGCATGGCAAACTCATTAACCACCAGCCATCAAACTTCTGCCACTGATTTTAAACCATGCAGCTTCAGCATCTGATATGTGCATTAGGTGCACAGCGTTGTAAGCTTCAATATCTGCTTTGCATTATTATGATTTGAAAATCCTGCATGGTGCAATTCGGACAGACGTCGCAGAACGGACAGAGCGGGTCACGTGCGCTGCAGGTAAACCATGTGACCTGCAGGTGATCAGCACGAGGGAAAACATTTTTTTTTAAAAGCTAATGCTATAATCCCAACCCCCAACTCCACCCCTCCACGCTCCACCACTATATGAGACTAGTTACTTAATACTCATACAACACATAACAACAGCTCATCACATTGATGGGTTCTTAAACTTGTCCCTGGATGATAACACCATGAGATGAAATGCCATTAGTGGATTCTTGTGGTGAGTGGAAATGAATGAATGGATGTTTTTTGTGAATATAGAAGTAGATGTGGATCTTGACCCTGTATGGTGGGAGCTTTTGTATCTATTGACAGGCCTTGATCATTTTTTATGTCAAGTCATGAAACGTTTAACAGCAGTTTTTTTTTTTTTTTTTTTAATGTAAATAATAGTGTTGGAACTGACTATCACAAATGCTTGCTTCACTGACCATTATTTGATGAACTGACTGAATACTCAGCCTTCCTTTTTCAACAGATCGAATACTGTCTCTGAGACTGCAAAAGAGGAATTTCAGCAAAAGGAAAGTTGGACAAAGGTCAATTCAAAAGGTTTTCAGTGTGAATCCTGATGCCTCTCACAAAACTGAACTTAGCTCTCTTTGAACTAACTAAAAAGGGTTGACAAGGCCACGTCTGAGTATTAGGTTTCGTCTGTGTGCATGCAGTTCAATACTACCTCTTACTATTAGCAGCTTGTGTGCCTCTACAGTGTCTCATGACTACATAAAACATTTCCTTGTACAAAAACGCAGAATAAAATGGAGCGTGGCCTCTCTGTCTGGCCTTTTGAGCTACTAATGACCTTATATACCTATATTCTGCTGTCTCTGATTGGCACGCAGGTCTCCATATCTGCTTAGTGAGCCAATGGGCTCTAATCCTATCAAAAAGAGTATGACTCTGCATTAGTGGGCAGCTGCTCAGCCAATTTCCTCTGTGTGACATCCAGGCGTTTTACCACCTCACTCTATCCCAGTCCCCCGGTCCCAAGGATGAGCTCCAAACCTCCTATCCAGTCTTTTTTATTCCTGACGGGCTCTCTGACATGGTTATGATTTTTGTCCTGTTAAATGCTGTGATTGGCAGGTCTCTCCTGGTCTCTGTCTCTCTGTGCGGTGTGTGTGTGTGTGTGTGGCCCAGAGTAGGTTTCAGTATGTCTTTTACCAGTCAGAACTTATTCAAGTGATTTATTCCTACAATAGCTAAGGTAAAGCAACTAAACCTTGGGTAAGGCTTGAAAAGGTTTAGGGTAATAGTAGATGGTAATGTCAGGTTAAGTTATAGTTAAAAATAGGGAAATAATGGTAGTCAAAGTTTTAAAAAAAAAATCTGTTTTCAGTTGGTGTGTGAATATTTGCACTGAGCTGATCCATGAGCATCTACAACCATTCAAGCCATACTGACAGAGTGGTTTACACAAGATAGCAGGTAAAATGCATTGTTTACCTTGATGATGTGTTGGAGATGTCCTGGTTCACACACACACACACACACACACACACACACACATGCACAGCCCGTCATCTGCTCTCTCTTCTTCATCCACCAGCTGGCTCACTGTGGATGTTTCTATTTGTACTTTCCTCCTGTGCAATATTTAGGAGAAATCCACTGAAACGGGAAAGTTTGACTGCTAAATGCAAAGTTCGGCTTACTCTGTGACAAATATATTGCCTTTCCTATAGCTTCTTGTTCACCGATGGAGAGCAGCAACAGCAGAAAATGTTCAGTTTTGTTCCTCCACTAGATTAATGTTCACTTGGCCACATAAAGAATGCACTAATTCCTGTATTGCTGCTGAATGAGATGTGGAAACTATAGATCACTTAGGTTCACTTCCTTAAATACAGTTCAGAGATTTGTAGTCAGACTGTGATCACTGTAGAGGCATCATTGTCAGCGTTCATTCTGAATGCCTTCAATTCAGCAGTGCATTCAGACAATTGCTGGCTCAAACTGTTGAGCTCAGTTCAGGCATATACAAGCACTTTTTACAAGGTTAATAGCTCAGCAGCCACCTATTTGCAGCAGAGTTATCACTTTTGTAGCTTTAGCGGTCTTTTAGTAAGCTTTTAACCATGCAGTAAATACTGTTAATCACAGCTGAGCTGACAACGGTGCTCTCAGTTACCAGTGAGGGGAGCTCCACTGCTAAAAGCTACTGATTTGTTCAGTGATAACAGAGACAGAGTATAGTCAGTTCAGTCCAAAGATCTTGTGTTAAAGATTTGTTCCTACATGTGCTGTGAACACCTCTATAATAAATGTTGGCATGGGTTGTAAACTGTGTGCTGTAGGACTGCTCAATATGAACATAATTCATAACTCCTGGGCTGTGCAAAACAGTGCTGTTCAATTTGATATAAAGTCGGTCTTTATTATGTTTATATAAAATATTCAAAAATGTAATATTAGAATTTTTTTTTTTGGCTTACAGCTTGTAGCCTCACTCACTCTGGAAAAAAGTTCTAAGACCGATGAGCTTGTTGTCTTGTTTAAATATGGAATATGTACTCAGAGCTCACTGGAAAACTGAGTTGATTATCCTGGTTAAATGCCTCTTTAAACCAATTTGGATAAATGAAAAATGCATGCACATTGAGCACATAAAAAATCCCCTTATGTCTTGCAATTACAACACATAGTAATATTTGGTTTTTGTATTATCTTCTTTTTTTTAATCTTATCCTTTTGTTTAATGTAGCTTAGCACGAGACTTTGTAAAGAACACTGGAAACACAGATACTCTGCCCAGACAAAATGATTCCCTCACCAAAAAAACCATGTTCCATGTAGAGGCACATGAGTTACAAGGTGTAACTGCAGTTATTACTGCTCATTTTTGTCTTATTTCAGGGAAGTGCAGATGTTGCATTCAACATTTCCATTTTCTAGGTACTAAATGGAGAAAGAAAAATTGAAGTGGACACAGAATTTGTTCAAAGTCCAGTCCTGCAGTGCTTTGATATTGTTTGAAAAAGGACAACCGCATGATTTTTCATTGATGATTTCACCGTACTGTTCCTCCCTGTGCGAACATGGACTTATTACACTTACTTTAAAATATCTGAAGCACTTCTCTATCCCTTCATGGCTTTCTTTAACAAAGAACAAGACAGGAACAGTAAGTACAGGATGGCTAAAGGGGAACGCTGTACTGTTGAGCCTTCACTAACTGGCCCAAAACACACAGATAGTAAAAAAATCCAAATTGCCTAAAGTCAGCTAAGCAGTCAGAATAATATAAATGAAGAAGGCAGGATAGTGAATGACCTCCATTGTAATTATTCATGTGACTTTCATGCCATAAAAGGTGGCAAAAATAATTTTACTAATAGCTAATAAATATATTTTCAAGATATTGGTTTCATTGGTTAAGTAAAACTATATAAGGTCCAGTATTGTAATTAGTAAAGTAAATAAGCAGTTTTCTTAAGTTTAGTGTCTTTACATAATGTTATATCAGAGTAATTTATGCTGTTAGCTATAAGCTAGGTTAGCAACATTAGCAACCATATTAGCACAGAAGCTAACATAATTAGTTACTGTTGGATAAAAATAAAACACAATTCTCTCACTTACTCTATAGTCAGCTGTTCTCTTGTGTCTGTTGTCATTTGTCGTGTCTCTCTGCTCATCTTTTGGGACACATTTAGACGTTTCGTTGACTCATCCAACACTCACAACTCTTTTTTTTTTCACAGCAGACATTTTGACTTGACGTCGCAGGTGAAGCACAGGTGGAACTAATCACATTAACAATGGTTCAGTTCCAATGCAGTCTGGCAGTAAGCCTGCAGGGACAGTGTCAGGGTCCCAGAACTTGAACTCTTAAATGGACCTCAGCCATCATCAATGTTATTAATTAAACCTGTGCCGTTCCTGCAATGACATGTCAAAATGTCCGACATTAAAATGCTCTGTTTCACTAATAACATGTCCCAATGCCACACCACATAATAACTGTAAATAGGATTTGAGTCTTTAGTGTGTCCACCATGGAAAAGTTGCTAAATTAAGTTATACTCAAAAAAAAAAAAAAGCTGTTTGTAGACTAAAAAAAATATTATTTTTGAGAGTGCTGTACCCTATTGTCCCACAATGCATTGCACAAAGCAAATTGAGGTGCTGCTCGCAACAGGAAAAAGAAATTGCATTCATTTCAAATGGTGGCGAGACAGCCCTGAAATTAACCTGGAAAATATAAAGATACGCATTAAATCTTGAGGAAAACGTTTCCTTTTGCTTTGTGAAGTTTGACTGGCAGTCGTTTTCAAAGTCGCATTTTGATTGACATCCATGTATTGAATTGCATCATTTCCTGTTAGCAGCAGAATAATCAGTTGGTAGGTCTAATAGAAATGGGGACACAGCGTTATTTGTGTTGGATAGGTTTTTGTAAATACTGCAAAAAAAAAGAAAGAAGACGGGTTCACAAACACTAAGTTTTTGCTGCAGTTTCCAAAATACACAGACTGTCTGCCAGAGATGTTAAGTAGTGGACACGTTTCAGCATTGCTTTGGCAGAGTTTCAAAGACACACATTGCTCATTGTTAAGGCAGCTAATGGAACAATAGCCAAGCAACTATTATGCAATGATAATACTGAAAATTGTATTTGCTTTTTTTAAAATAAGGCATTTTGTAACAGTTCAACAACAGGTGAAAAGAAATCCTTCCCAGCTCTGGTTGCCTTTGAATCATTCAGGGTGCCTAGCGGCAGTCCTGCTCCAAAATCTGGACTCCATTTGACAGCGATGACAGGGAATCTAAATTTGGATTTATATTTCAGTATATTTTTGTCAGCTCAAAGGTTGTTTCGTCTGTTTGAAGGCAGTGAAAATGCTACCCTGTTATACTGAATTAATCCCATCTTTACAGTACACTGAACCAGCTCATTTGTATTTAAGACTTCCGATTTGACTGATCATCATACACGCTAACACACATTTCAGAACACATCTCTCAAATCGCCCTTCTTAAAGAAGCAACTGCAACACAAATGCACAGGCTGCGGTTATCAAAATCTGTCAGTAAGTTATAGGAGCGGGGAGCAATGGGAGCCCTTATTTCCTCCAAAAAAACAGCATCTATCTGCCAAACTTCCATTGGGGATTCTCTGATCGCTGCTGTACTGTGTAAAGGGTGCTTCATTATGTCAGCTCACGTTACTGCATTCAAAATACTCAAATAAACTCAAGCCGAGGGAGTAGTAAACAGCCAGACAGCCCGGGTCTAATGGCAGTAAAAGAAAGTAGGGGAGACAGGCGGCATCGCTCTAAGTCGTCTGTAAGCATATTCTAAGGGACCCAGTCATCGAGCTCTTCTGATAATGATGCTTTCATTACCCATTGGGATGCCAGGCATGTCCCATACACTAAAATCATTAGGGATCTCTCTCTCTCTCTCTCTCTCTCTCTCTCTCAGCGAACTGATTTGGTCACTGTTTGGGTTTCACGTTTGTATTCCTCTCTCCACTTCATTCTGATCCCATTAATGCAAATTATACTGAGAAAAGAAAGAGAGTAAAAGTGCAAAGGGTAAAAAGTAAACCCACTGAGTGGGGTACCGAGCTTTATAAAAACTATGAAATTATTCTCTCTTTATGTGCCACCAGGGACCTTCCTCTGTGTCTGAAGAGTCACTCAAGACACAGAGATTCTCTTGTCACCCGCTGGACTAGCTTAAAAAAGTCGACTGATGTGTTTTTGGAAAATTGGATTCTCATGGAGGACGAGGGTATGATCCCATCCATTCCTCCTGGATTATGTGGCCGCTGGGGTTTCCTCGTCCTGGCCCCCGGTATCCTGTTGTATTGCCCGTGGTTGACACAGGAGGCAAGGCCCTCAAAGGTTGATGATGGATCCAAAGACTCGTTGACAGCTCTGGAACAATGACCCAGGCAGAGATCAGGGAAAATCTGGGCTTGGAGCAATACAGAATACTATTGTTTGATTTCCTATCTTTGATGGAGGCACAGTGGAAAGAAAATGCAGCTGGATATCCCCAGTGGCAGAGCAGTGGCATGAAGCCTTATGATATTCAGACATCACAAAGCCAGCTGCAAAGTGGTCAGCTGAACAATGTGGAGCGACGGGTCCCAATGCTTCTGAAATACACATGGCAAGTGAATAAAAATGGTCAGGGGAATGTGGCATTGTGCCATTCAAATATATTCATCTTTTAAATGAGTCATACAAATCCTGTGGTGTGTTTGAGAGCCTAACTCTTTTTTTACATTTAATGTGTGAGGTACTATATATGTGGAATTGTAAGTTTGAGCTACATTATACATACAGTATCTATATTCTTTGAAATCCATTCGCTCTCCCACATGCGTCCGAATGATGGGATGAGACAAGAAATCTGATATGAATGGTATTTCATTATCTACCATAGTTTAGCATTGGCTTTCATGTGCAGCTGTCAATCACATTTCTATCTTTAGTACAGCTGGACTGTGCGAACGGACCAATCCACCAACCGCAAATCATCTTCCATTCTCTTTCATTAACAAAAACTCCATCATACATTGCTGCCAGTGTGGGCACATGGAAACACATCCAGGTGCTTTCATGTGCAGCAGGTATGATGCATGTTGCCTATGAATGGACAAATGTGAGAGAGCCATGAGAGGAGAGGTGCTAAAATGATTCCTAGGCAGAGGGAATTTTTAGCAGCAATGGGAGGCACTCAGTGGAGATGCCCTTAAGGCTGATAGGACGCTTTGATCAGAGATGGAGGGACACGCCTGTTAAAAATCAGCAGCCGCCCGTTCCCCCTCTATCTCTTTGTATTCCTCTCTTTCTCTATCCCTCTCTCTCCCCCTCCATTGCTCTATCTATCTCCTCTCTTTATATCCCTTCCTCTCTCATTTGCCCTACCTTCTATCTACCTTTTCTATCTCTTCTCCGTCTCTCTCTCTTTCTCTCATGCAAACATATACATACTGGAGGGTCAGAGCAGCCGTCTTGTTTGCACCATGCTCCAGCTCATTCCAGCTCCCTAGGTGGTTGTTTAGTCATGCCCACAGGAGGCAGAAGCACTGGACAGATGGCCCATAGCACTCCCTGACACCTATCGCACCCATAAGACAGGCAGCATTAATAAGCACACACACAAAAACATGCACATATAAACACTTATAAATCATACAAATCCAATTCCAGTGCAATGAATGCACAAAGGCAAATACAAATCCACAGCTGTTGCTATAAACTGATTGCACCCAGATTTCTGCCCTGTCCAACATGATATTTCAATTGCTTTGATTTCACGGCAGCATATGCATTTCTGAAAACACTTTCCCAGTGATTTGGTTTAGTGGTTCACTTTATGTCTTTTCCAGGGTTGGTGCAGTGTGGGGATTCTCTGACACTGAGCAACAGTAGTGAGTAAATTATTCCATTCAATTATCTGAGCATTTGCTCAATATAAATACCATCTGGGTGCTTGAAATAGATTAGTTTAAGGCCATACTAAATTATTAAACTATTCCCAGTGAACGAGTCCCCATTCCCCTTTAAATGAGGCAGACTTATGGGGTTCATACCAAGCCTCTGGTCGTCTGACGCACTCTGCACTTAAATCGTGTCGGCCTGGAACACAGCGACAGGATTCCCAACAGGAACGTGAAAACGGGGTCCACCACCACTTGACCCCTCACTTCTTTCCTCTGCCCAGCATTTCCCAGACTAACAGGCCTGGCCTAACTAGCATGTGAGTGGAAAGAGAGAAAACTGTGCTCAAGCTAACTGGAACGCAGACAGAGTTGGATGAGATATTAGCTCTCTGATTTCGGTATATTAGTCTAGACCATAATGTATTTGGCAGGGAGAGTTCTCCACCACATTAGTTCGTACTTCAACGTGACCTCAATCACTCTCTTTCTCTCTCACACGTGGACTGAGCTCTGTCAGACAACAGACAGCAAAGTATTTCTAATTTATTTGGCACACTCGCGCCAGAGGTCCAAATCAAAATGTGAACATATGGCTGCACTGCAATGTGCAGACACTGCTATCCTCTAAACCGCCTTAGCTCGGTGCTTCAGGGACTGGAACACCTTTGCAGTGCACACACCGACACACGTACAGTCCACTCGACATACCAAAAGCTTTCAGCTCTGCGTTAGAGGCGTTTTAACCATCTTATGACCTGCCAAACATCAATAAAATGTCCTTGTCAAGGACTTTTTTTTAACCATTTCACCAGACAGCTAAATTAATATCAGACTTCATACTAGAGGGCAGGGAGAGAATTTAGTGTCTCGAAGGAAACACTAAAGACAGAATTCAAAAGATGCCTGAATGTAAAAACACTTTAAAAGACATTAATGTGATATCATTGAAGATGTATTTCTGCTGGGCGAATATTAAAATACAGAACTTGCTTTTTACCTTTCCAAACTACAGAGACAAAATCTGAAAACAATCGATGAAATCAGCATGAAGGCTTTTAATTGGCATTGGTATGCATTGTAACAGGATGAAAGACATAATCGCATTGTTTTCCTGTGTCTGTTCACTGTTCTACTGGGAAGCTGACACAGTCATCATTAGTGACACTTGCTTCCATCCTCTTGTCAATCCAAGATTTTACAACTTTGCTTGTTTTCACTTGCTTGCACTTAGATGTAGGATTTGCAACCAGATACTATGACTTACCTTGACTTAGAGGTGAAATGTGTGTGAATGTGTGCGTTATGTGAAATTTTTATTCTGTAGATTTTCAGCAAGTACTTTGGTAAAAGCAGACCTTTTCTTTACTGCACACAAATAAGATCTTGGTGATATGTGTGTCCCCAGTGTGGCTTGGAATAGTGGCTGGGGCTTAGATCAAGATATTGTATCAGAACATGTATGCTGGGACACTTTTTCAAAGATGGAATCTCACCGGAGGAGGCACTTAATCTTTTCAAATCAGTTACGCATTATCAGTTACGTGCAACTGCCAAATTTATTCAGTAGCCACAATAATTTGTCGTACATGTTTTCAATAAAGACAGATGCATAAATAAAAAAGCGTCACTTAATCAAAGCCCCTTTCTTCTTCCAGTTCCAAACACATGATCCAAATGGTTAGCTGGTACCTTGAACGAGCATTCATTATTTTTCACTTTGCTATACAAAAAGCTTGTCAGTAGGCTCAGTCTCTTCAGTCCGCTTTCTTTGCAGATCATGGGGCTCAGGTGTCCCCAAGCAAGGCCTCTTCACAATAAGACCCTTCATTCATCACTTCCACCTAGCATAGAAATGAAACACAAAAACAAAGCACTGTTACCAGCATTTTGGAAAGTGGGGCTGAGACACTCCATCAAACAGCACATCATCAAAACACACTTTGAAAGAAAAATAACTTCCTCTATCTTACCGCAGATCGCAAGAGCCATTTTTCAAAGACCAAGTATAATGGAAATTATGAAAAGGCAATTTCACCCTTGGGTAGAATTGGGGCGACTGAGTGCAATGCTGGCATTGTGCTTTATAATGTTGGGTTGTAAACACTGAGATACAGGCCTGCACATCTCCTCGGTGCATGGTAATGTTAGCCGTAGCACCAAAAAAGTCCACAGTTCAGAGAACAGAATAAGGAGACGTGCTACGACTCTAAACTCCTTTTGTTTGTGAGATGACAGTGGCATTAAGTTCACTCTATCTTTGAACTTCTTAAACCATGTGAGACCTTTTTTATGTTTGTGCTGTTCTATTACACCCAAAGAATTGAAGAATTGTCTTTGTAGAAATGTCTATAACTCAGAAACTGTTATTTCTAGAGCAACTGTCTTCAGCCATCCCTCCGTGGAAAGACTGACATCTCGAGAATATGTGAACCCAACTTCTATACACGGGTATTAAATTGTTAAAAAGCAGCATCACAGATAAGGTAGACGAAATGGTAGAACACTTAAAAGTCACAGATTCAGTGAGCAGAATTACACTACTTTACAAACTCCAAATAGAATAAAGTTAAAAAAGTTTTAAAAGCATTTTAAGTGTTAAAAGAACATTTTTTTCCCCATCTTAGGGTAAAAGAAAAAAAAAGGTCTGGTCAAAAGGGCAGCTTCATGTGGGCATGTGTTTAACATCTTCAAGGGAAGAGGCTATTTGAAAAACCCACTGTTTGTTTGATGGCTCTTTAATTGTTCCTGAATTGTGATGCCTTATGGGTTAGACATACAGATCGTTTTGGTTTTATTTGCATAGGACGTGAGATCTGCTGAGACTCTGCCGAGAAAAAGTTAAATGGATATTTACGATCTCAGAAGTCAAGGGGCATTAGACGAACTTCAAGCCACACTGGATTCATCAGGCTTCAGATGCTCATATAGGTGGATATTATTCTCTGTATTATAAATATTGTAAATAATACATAACCTGACAAGCCGCACACTGATTAAATCTTGATATCAAAGTTAATTTGGTGAATTCCATAATTCCCATGTTGTCTGTATAGTGATTTTTACTGGCTGATTGAATCTTGGGCAGTAACATCACAGCATGTGTCTAATTTCATTTGCCCAGTTCTCAAACTCTGACTTAACGTGCTTCAACTTATTGCTTTTATCCCTGCGTCTCCTGCTGGGGCTGCTGGATTTGTTTATCAGCCGAGCCATCAAAGTCTTGGCGGTAGTGAGACTGGTGTAGCATTTATGTCAATCCCTGTTCCACAGTAGGAATATACAGTACAGGTATTAGAGAGGTTACAAAATCTCTCTGAATGGAAAAAGAAACCCACTAACATACCAAAATGTATGCTATGCTTGCTATGCAACTGTGCTCCTGGGCAACTGATAGACTCGAGATCCTGCATGTCTTTAGTAGAGCATGCACAGCAAACTTATGTGGACACAGAGAACAACATTCACTCAAAGTTCAATGCAGGATGCTTAAAAAAAAGTTTGATGCCATTCTTGCTACCTGTGATCACAGTTCAGCTCACATATGCAGATACACATCAGGGTTAGCTGCAACTGTAACCTCCTTATCAACTTGTGCTAACAACTTTTTTTGTTTTTGGGAATGGCTTTCTCTTTTTTTCTCATTTAATACAGACAGTCATTCTCCTGCAATCAAGGGGCATTATAGCCTGTAAATAGGCCTAATTAAGTAAAAAATGAGGCAATCATAAACCAGATAATTAAGAGTGTAATCTAGCCGGCATTTAACAGATTGCAAAGAATACCAATAAAGCTGACAACCTCCGTAGAGTATGTCAGTAATACACAAAAATATGTATGAGATTACATTTTTAAAATGCAAGGGTTTATTTAGGTCTTCACCTGGGGGAAATGTACAGTTTTTTTGCAGTATTGCACCTTGAGGTGAGGATGTGCTGTCTCCTCTCTAACCTTTGGCTGATAACACACTAGTCTGGAATTACCAAGAAACTTTGCCTCAGCCCTGCTTTGGATTTGATATATCCCTCATAAACTCCCACTGCCTATATCCATGTGCATACATATATGTAGAAATGTATTTACACAAGATCCACTGTGTATTATTATGCATACGGTTGTACATACTTTACTTTCTGGACAGCTAAGTGAATCTGCACCTTGCAGACTTTTCTGTCTTCCACTTGAATATGAGGATTACATTTTAAAAGATAGCAGAGATGTATTGTAGTTCAGGGTGCAGTCCATAAGATAAACTCATAAAATTGACTGACCTAATATGTTCACATAAGAAAAACAGGTTTACCATCCATTTCAGCTCTGGTAAACTACAACAAAGATACACTCGAACTCCTTTTACCTTACTATGATCGCCATTATACTTTAAACATCACCAGTTATGCAAATGGTTAATTAGTATTTAAGCTAATTAATGCATCAATTTGCAAATGCTTCTATGCAAATATACTTGTTGGTTGGCAATATTAAAATGAACTATAAGTTTAAAACACTGAAGGGTTACAGCATAATTTCAAGGAAATCAGCTCCCATTCATTGATATGCAAAAATGTGCTGCAAAGACCTCTAAGATGATCCTTCACACTAATAGAGCTGTGTGAAAATAAGGTGCATAGTTTTTGAGTTACTGTGTTTACGACAATGTGTCTCCACACACAGACATGAACCGAGATGACACTATGACGCATTTGGTGGGGGGGCATAAAATGTATTTATGCCGAAATTCTCTCATGCTCACAACAAGCTTACCTCAGTTTTGTTGTCATTGAGTTTTGTAGTGTGGAAGCAGACAGGCCAGGTGTGCATAAGGTCAATACCATGTCTCTTTGTTGTGCTTGTGGTGTGATTAACCTGTCTGGCACCTGTAACTCTGGCTGAACTCGGGTCAGTGACACTGTTGGCAGGGATTGTTAACCCAGCTGGTGTCTGTGACTTCAGCTACTTAATGCCTGAACTTGGATCGGTTAGACTTATTAGTGCATGGGAGCCCACCTGGGAAGTTGAACTTAGGTCAGTTGGACAGTTAATAGCAGACTAAGACCCATTTCCCTGTGTGTGCTGTCATGTAGCCCTGACAGTTACATATTTGACCCCATACAGAGAGCTCTATGTGGAGACAGCCTGGACTTCTTCGTGTTCAATGCACACGGGACTTTTTTGAGACCAGGAGACAAGGTGGACTCCTGTTGAACCTGCACTGCAATGTACACACACACACAGTAACTATACAAGTGTATGAGTTTTGAGGAGAGATGACAACTGGCAAGGTGAATGGATGTAAATATCAGGAAACAAGATACACATAGATGTAAGTGCGGGTTAAAACTGGGTTGGTTGTTCACGTGTGCATTAGGGCTAATGAGAAAGATATTAAACACATGAAATACTGTAACTATATCAGTGTGCTGAGTTGTGATTAGATGACTGCTGGCAAGGTGAATGAATGTAGAAGAGGGTGTAAAAAATATATAAACTCCTATGTGTTTATATGTGCACATATTGGTACTGCATGTGCATGTGTTTGTGTTTATATAAATTACATGCATAAAGAAATTCAAAGTCTCTGTAGAAAAATCCACTTCTCTCCTCTGGAGTTTACCCCAACCTGTTTTAATAATAAGGGCATGAATGTTAAGTAGCATATCAAGTATAGCACTGATATTTGCTTATTACTTTTTAATATGTTGTTACCTTATGAATAAAACATGAGTCACCCATAGAATAATGTTGCTTCATAATGATATCTTTATGTATTCATGCACATTGTACAAACTACATTCAAGCAGCACACTACAAGGACACACAGTGCTACAGATACAAAGCATAACTCAACTTTGTTGTGAAGACAGACTTAAACAGTTTGAGTCTTATGGTTGTAAATAAAAGGAGGCCTTTTACAAATTATATATATATATATATATATATACATATATATATATATAATTTACATATCTTTATTTGCCACTTAAATCTCCATCATATCACTGTGCTAATATAACCCATTCCAAAAAATGCTGGAACACTGTGTAAAATACAAATCAAACAGCATGTGATAATTTGCTAATCCCTTTTGACTCAAAACAGGACAAAGACAATATATTTAATGTTTGACCTCATCAGCTTCATTGATTTTTGTAAATATCTGCTTATTCTGAATTTGATGGCAGCAACTAGTTTCAAACAAGTTCAAGATCAAGATCAGTCCACAGGTAAACAGGTTCATTGGTAACAGGTGATGAAAGGGGCATCCTAGAAAGGCTCAGTTGTTCACAAGCAAGTATGGGGCAGGTATTATAAAAACATTGGATTTGAAAGGGTTGGTAGTGCCTCTGATGCCAAACAAACCCTACAGTATTTTGAGCTCATTGTTTTGCATTACTACTTCATGTGGTTAAATATGCCAGCATTAAACCAAGAGCCACAATTTTCAGCAGGTCATGACTGTTCATTACTGTACCTGGTTGACCAACACAAATTGGTGCAGAGCTGATCAAAGGAAGAAGCTGATGAGGAAAGTGGAGTAAATTGAATCAGATTTTTTTGTGCACCAAACCTGACAAATCTCCACTCCTAGCCTGCTGTGCCAATTTGAAACACATTGTATGCTTTGACGTTGTACTGTTTGTTTCAGTGTCACCTCTAAATACTGCTGCAAAAGCCTTAGTACATTTCGCTGAGAGTGCAGTAATAAATCACAAGACCATATGCACAAATACAGATGCTGGAGTAATTTTACTGCAGTGACAGAATCCATCAGGAAACGAGATACAAACAGATGTAAGAGTGAGTTATAACTTGGTGGTTCATATGTGCATGAGGGCTAATGAGAAAGATATTAGAAACAGCAAAGACCCTCTTGATAAAGTAACAGATGAACTCTCAGGTAAAGAATTATCCATATTCCTAACTTCATTCTTAATAGTTGACTAGGAAAAAAAAAGAAATCAAAGACACATTTCTGATCTAAAGTTGAAGAAAAGATACCACGTCCATATTAATGGATATAATCTTTAGTCCCCTTGAAAATGATCTTCTCTTTGATTGTTCTGACTGTCTAAAGCCTATTCACTGTTTGCCTTTACAAACTGATTCACATGAAATTCTTTACTTTCACTGAGCTCAAAAGTCAAATATTACAAAACAAGTCTCAAGAAATGAGAATCGGATGTTCTTTCAAGGAATGAACGAGTGACCATATGAGAATAAATGAACAATGAAAAAGCAAACAAGTATATATTGAATGATGGAGCTCGTCAACTGGACAAAAAACATGATTCATGATAAGGATAAATGTGAAATATGATTTGTTGAGAGCCAAAGAAGTTATAGTTTATCAAGGTCTAATTCCATCCAGATTTTTTTTTTACTTTACATATCTTCTTTTATTAAAGCGATATACATGTTACTTCCACCACTACTTTAGCAGTCAATGGTTTACATTTTATCAAAGAAAGCTCAAGTTTATTCCACTTGTATTCAATTTGTATCGACGTAGTCATGGTCAAAAGCCTGAAATTACTAAAATCATTCTCCTAATGAGCCCTGTTCTGCACTGATAGCTGTACTATTAACAGGCTTTATTGCATCAAAACAACTATTTTAAACACTACACCCGTACAATGGTGTTTCAGAGTTGAATGACGCTGAAGTATTCTGTCTACCGGGGCCAAATCATTTAATCCTTAAATGCAGCACAAAATCACTTAACCCTTTATCAGCAGCAGGAGCAACAAGCCCTGATAACACATTTCTGCAACTGTTTGTTAATAAAAAAATTTTTTTAAAAACTATGGAATGGAAACCTATTCAAAATTAATATGAAAAAACACGAGAATCCACTCACATATTAAAAATACTCCAGTTAATGACACATCCCACACAGATTTCAAATTACAGATAAAATTCGTCTAAAAAGGACAGAAAAAGTGGACAAAGAACAATAGATTAAATAATTAACAGAAATCCAGAGAAAGGACAAATTGAAATACCCAATCAAAGTTTGGATAATTGAGCAAGAGACTTCATAGAACTGAACTGTGATCTGACACTGTATTGTTTCTCGTCTTAATACCAGCCTTCCCTGGTTTTCTCCAAAAGGCAGAGAAACATAAGAGTGTAAAAGTAAAATGAAAAATAAATGTGATTTGCATCATCTGTTGAGTCAATCCCACCCAAATTCATATGTCGCGGCCCTCATGTTTACAGAGTAAAACAGCGCTCATGATTAAGTGTCTGTTCAAGGTTTTCTTGTTGAATGATGTCTAAAGCTGGAACAAAGAATGGCCTCACACACTCCAAGCATTTCTTCACACAGACTCTGAAAAGCCAGATACTTCAACCATCTTTATGAGCTTTCTAAAGGATAAATGTTTTGTTCTCTTCAGATAAGTAGACAGACAGTTCTAGCCTCCGAACGAAACAAAAAAAGATTAGACCAAGGGCAAACTGAAGAAAAAGTAATTTTTCTGCATTTAATATCACGCTTTGTTACTCATCTTTATTCGTCAAGACAAGCTTCGTTACTGTATGTCATGCAATCATGCACAAAAAGCCTTCTTTGTCTGGCAAACCACAATTGTAAGCACCTAAATTTAAACCTAATTTCTGTATACTTTTAATTGGACTGCTAAAAGTCTCCAATGGCAAATGTGACATGGATAAATACCATGATACACTTCAAAGGAAATATTTCAAAAAGGTCTTACACACCTCTCCTCTGCTGCTTAAATAATTCAACATCAAGATTTTCAGATGTTAAACCTGGACCACCTCAGGGCTCTGTTCTTGGCCCGCTACCTTTCTTTCTTACTATTTCATCTCTTGGTCAAATTATATGCAGACATTGAATTAATTTCCACTGCTGCCCCAATGATAATGTAGCAGTATCAAAAAACAAAAACAAAAACATAGAGGCTGTGCCCTCCCCCCTACCTTTCAATTAATTAATTCAAAAGTCAACATAAGAGGAGTTGTACATAAAAATCAAAAACAGTACAAAGCAGGAGAATTAAATGTGGACTACACATGAATGTCATCTAAAGCTATATTAGTACATGATTTAATATCAAATTGTAATATTGATTTATTTTGTCTTACTGAAACCTGTCTTGTGTCATGAAGAGTATGTTAGCCTTAATGAAGCCACTCCACCCAGTCATATTAATACTCACATTCCTCGAGGCACCGGCCGAGGAGGTGGAGTTGCTGCCATCAAGCCTTTCAATCAAACCTAAACCTAAACATGGTTATAACTTATTTTAAGGCTTGTTCCTTGTCTTTCACACTGAGCCTGGAAAAGACTGCAGCCAAGTCTTTTCTCTCCATGGCTGATGCAAAGTCGTTAAATCATGCATTTGTTTCATCCAGACTGGATCATTGTAATGTTTTGTTGTCAGGCTTTCTGTGTGCTCAAAGTCTGCTTCAGAATGCTGCAGCTTGAATTTTAACTAAAGCTAGAAAATTTGACCATATTACACCAGACATAGCTTCCCTTCATTGGCTCCCTATCCATGTCAGATCAGACTTTCAGTTGCTTCTGACGACTTCGAAAATTGTAAATGGGCACACCCCTTCATACCTGTCTGATCTCCTTAAACCTTATAAATATGCCATCCCGCGCTCTCCTCTGTCAGAATACAGGACTCCTGTCAGAGTTAAAATGAAGTCAGCAGGCTGCAGGGCCTTTTCCTATCGTGCATCCTTCCTCTGGAATAACCTCCCTGCTGATATCAGACGGTCTGACTCTGTTGAGGCCTTTAAATACAAACCCAACTCATCTTTTTGCCTTAACTTTCAGTTAGTTGCTTATTCTCTGATCACTTCAGGCCTTGTACCTGTTATAGTTGTCCTTCTGGTCTCAGTCTCAGTGAATCTAATAAGCCTTAAGAACTTAATATCAAGTCAAGTCAGTTTTATATATATAGCCCAGTATCACAAATCATAAATTTGCCTCAAGGGTTTTACACTCAGTACAGCTCAGTACGACACCCTCTTTCCTTAGACGCTCAGGTCAATGTCTGTCCTGCTGATGAGATTATTACTGTAAAGTGAATACCATGATCATTAGGAAACCACTGCATCTCTCTAACCCTCTATTTGTTTGATGTCTCACAAAAACATGAGCATCCAACCTGTGTGCCTATCTCACTCTCTCTCTTCCCTATTTCCTCCTCCTTGTCCTCTGTTTCCACTCATGCTTGGACCTTCGGCCATCCTGGGACCCCTGTCTCTCCCCTGGCCGGTGTCTCATCCGGATGTCTTGAATCTGGATCTTCATCCTCCAGGAGATTCAGCCTCTCCTCTTTTCTCTCTCTCTCCCTTGCGTGCATGTTGTCCTTGTCTCTCTCTCCCTCCTCCCTGTTTATGATTTGTGATGTTGTTCTACATGAATAAGATTAACTTGACTATGTATTGCCTTATATCAGCTGCAGTGAGATACATATTGATATATGCAATGTCAAAAGAAGTTTACTATTTCATACGCATGATGCTATCCTGATCTTGATTCCAAAGACAGAGAAAAAGAGAGGGAGAGAGTGGAGGGGGCGAGTCTAGGAGACAGGTGGGCGGTGGGTGAGGTTGCTTTGATGTCAGGAATATGTCTTTGAACCCTGTTAGCTTTGTAATGTGCTTTAAACGTTTCCATACCTGAGCAGAATTTTTACCTCTCATGGTCCTCCTCCTACCTGTGCCTAACCCCGATGTCAAGAACAAATTCCCATAAGTCCTGTGATCCCTCAGGACCTAAAGATAGCTGGCAAAATTATATCCTCACACTGTTGTTGCGAGGAAGTCAATCTGCCACTAAACTGTAAGCTATCTCCTTTCACTCCGCTCCCCTGTCTTATCACATCTCCCCATCTCGTCGTCCCAGGTTTCAGCAGACACCAACAGCAAAAGGAGATGCTTCATTTCTGACACGTTCGCAGCTGAAAAGCATCACAACACGACGCAGCGTCTGCGCCGCTTCCTGTCGCCTCCCCTCCCCGTGACCTAAACCAAATACAGTGTCACACCTGAGGCACAGGGACCATAAAGAGCACTAATCGGCAGATGCCAGGGTGTTCTGCGCAAAGTGCTCCAGCATGACAGTCCGTTCCCCTTGTAATTACTGCATCTTGGTTGGGATCATTAAATATTCATCCACCATCGGCTGGGAGCTGCTCCAACATTGCTAAACCAGTGGCAGCTCTTTTCACAGACAGTTTGGTAATGCAGCCTTTTCTTTTGTATCCCCTTGCTCTCTTACTCTCATTTAAGTGTTCACATTTAAGAGTTTTACCTCATATTTATACAGTTTTTCAATATTTCTGGATGTTCCCTGTTGATAATTTTGTACCCAATTATTTATATTCATTGACATCTGCTTGCAAATTCTTATACCACACAGTACAGCGACATGATATATATCAGGATGCTTAAATCACATTTAATACTCAGTCAGTTATTTTCACAGTCAGACAGATGTAAAGAGGAGACGGGAGGAAAGGTGTGAACTCTAACACACATTGAGGCAGCTCTCCTTCCGTGAATCACACAGCAACAAAGTGTGAGAGGGAGCTAAAAAATCACCACGATCCCAAAGGATTATGTCTGAGCATTACTAAAGCACGGGTACCATTTGGGTTAAATCTGTGAGAGTGAGGTGCATTTAATATGAGAGATGGGTCAATTCAATATACTCAGCTTTATTACTCCTGTGTGTCTTTAAAAAAACAGACTGAACGCCCACACTATAAGCCAAGGGACAACCGGAAGTTAAAGGTTAAAATGGTATTTTAGAAAATTGCAAATTCTGGCCCACAACAAATCCAACGATTTCTCAGCGCTACAGAAATTATTTTGCATTCCCATTTGTAAACCACTGTAGTTGCAAAATACAATGTGGGTACGGATATTTGTTTTTATTTTATTTGTTATCATTTACAGTGTTTTGACTAAAAAAAAAAAAAGTGTTTATCATGAACGACTATCGTGATTTAACCCGTATAGCAGCTATAAATGCTATACAGATGCCATGGTAAGGTGTTAAAGGCTAACCCATTAAGAATAAAAGTGATAACACAATATTGTTCACTTGAGCCGTTAATTACTTTGAGCTTGATACAAAGCTGTGATACCTTTACTTGAAGAAATCGTCAGCTAATTAGAGCCCTTCAAAAGTCATGTTTATTTATAAAGCTCTTTATCACAAACTGCTCGAGCCCACGTTCACTAATGGCGCACAAAACAAAATTATGCGATGAGTGTGTTTACTTATTAGTCCGACCAGGAAAGTGTGAGAAAAAATGGTTGAAAGATGCATTTACTGTACAGAGAAGACATTGGAGACTTTATGAATCAGCATGTTTACAGGCAGCTCTGTTCTAACTCGTCTTAGTGTGTGGATGTTGCCGAATGCACATAATGCACACGCACTCATTAATTTGAAGCTTCTCGCTTGATGTCATCATTCTGATGTAACATTGCAAAATGTGGTTGTTGACTCCTCTCATAATTTTGGAGTTTGCTTTTGGGCACATTGACAGTGAATGGGGGTGTCAGTGAGTTGAGTGGCTTCCCCATGCATTTGTGGTTCGCAGCAAAATATCCCGACAACCACTAGCCACATTACTGTAAAATTTAGTGTTTATGGTTACCAATTTTAGCAGACTTTGTGATTTCATATATTTCCACAAGCATCTGGTCATTAAGTCTGCTAACCACGTTCATGGGGATAAACCCTTTCTGTGTGCCACCATCAGCACAACCTTTACTTTTACATCCCTACTACACCCCCTACTCCCCTATTCCATACACAAATTCAACCCACTCATTAGACCATACACATAGTATCACCGCGTACACACAATACACACAAACACAGTATCAGCGAGGGATATTTGCTCCCTCATTACAGGCGTCACTGTTTACCCAGATGACAGATGGGACTGGATTACTGTACTGTACTGTACTGTTAAGCAATTAAATATTATTCATCTTATTGAGCACAGTCTTTTGAAAGCCAACACAAAAAGTGGTACATTCAGAGACAGTCTTGAGGCCAACGATTAAGTACTGGTTTATGAAAGACTGACAGTCATGACCTTGAAGATAACAAAATCATTTTGAGAAACAGTTTTAGCACAAACAGAATTTGAATTTACATGCAACAGCAAGCTTTGAGTGTGGCACTTGTCGATGAAGGAGTCCACTCAAACTGCGACACAAAGTCACATAATGACAACATTGTCACGAAGACTGCAGACTCTCGGATACACAAATGGCGATAATGCAACTGTCCGTGAAACTGAAAGTAATAAATTAATTCAGAACACATTATAAGGCTCAAAATCAGGCTCAAAGACTTGGGCCAAATGACAGATAAAACTACCTTTTCAGCCTCGATGGCATGGAAGCTGAATAACACAAATGCAATGCAAAAGAAAAAAATGGCATTTTGTAATAGGCTTACTTAAAGACCTTGGCTACATAATAGGTTTATTCATATGCATCAAATCACTCTGAGTTAATAAGAACACAAGTGGGACAGTGGCCTACGTCTAATCACAACAAGGTAAATGCAGCTGCACTGACAAAGGTTTAAAAGGTCAAGACAAGTACATGGCATGACAGCTGCAAACAAAACCTAATGCAAATAAGAATTACTTGAACTGACTGTAGGTTTAGTAAAACACAGAGCTCGTGCTCTGGTAGTCCTCAGCCTTGGCCTTTAGTTCTTTGAGCTGCCAAGTCGTCCATGGCAAGTCAGGGTGTTTTTATCCTTGTTGAAGGTTAAGACAGGCGACATTTATCTTTTATTATCATCAACAAATCCCCTGAACAGACCACAACAGAAATTCATTTATCCTGCTAAAGTGCTGTCTATGTATCTACAGCCTTATATCACTACATTAGCTTGGTGCAGGGCTGAAGGTGTGGGGAGGCAGTTCTACCAGAAGACTACAAATGTGACTCCTCCAACAAGAAGTGTGCCTGCCGGTGACTCCAAAGTTGCCTTATTTACATAGTGCATCTTCTTAGCTGGTGTTAGCCACGGGCAAGCCGACATTCAAGGATCATTTGGTTTTGTTCAGAGTTGGAGGTGAACCCTACAGCTTTACTGCGAGAGCAGGACTTCTGGAGTGTTGCTGTGCGCAGTCACTGGGGTGTAAATACCTCCAGAACGTAGGCTGGTTGCTTGTTAAACCATAAGGTTTCATCTGCTGTTTCTACACATGTTAAATAATGAATATGTGACATGTGGATGAAGAAGCTCTGGAGTTGTTTAAAGGCACCTTTGTGTAATGGGAGTAATGGGACAAGGGGAAAGTAGTTTGCTCAACACTGTTGGTGACATTTTCTTTCATTGGCCATTTAAACATAATTTAAACATCCACAGAGCCCTGACTGTCCAATACATTGTCCACACTATGACTATGCAATAATTGTTTCTTTTACCCATGTTTTGCATTGTTCTAGAGGAAAGTCCACAGGGACATTTAAATCAAAAGGGTTTATCCACATGGTGCAATGACAATTTTCAGCATGTTTTATTGCATTCTGCCATAAATGTCTGGATAAAGTGTGTGATTGGCCTGGATATTGGCAAAATAAACATTAGGATTGATCCTCTGGGAAATCAAAAAAATCAAAGAAAATGTCCTGGAAATCTTGACATTACAGTAGTTTTGGAAATACTTATCCATGGACCAAAGCGTTGTTAAAGTGAAATCAATCTTCCTCTGGGGACCACGGATATCCTTACTGAACAGTATTGCAAACTGGCCAGTAGTTCTGAGATTGCTGGACGTCAAAAAGTCGAGCAAAAAGATAAATTATGCCAATGTGGCCACCATGTTTCATCTGTTTATAATCGTTTTTGTCCCAGGAGGGAAATTTGTTGTCACAATCAGCACATATTCTCACAAGAAAAACATACAAATACCAATTTAAGTCATCACATTGTTTGTATAAATTGCATCCGATGAATTATTTAACTCACATGACTTCAATCTGCAATATTTATTCATGGACATTTGACAAAAACACTGACAAAATGTCAACCAATGTCACACCTACTTTCCATCGTGACCTTACTTTTGTCAGTGCAGCAGGGCTGACATTAATTTATGGACATGTGTATTTTTTTAAATAAACCATCCATAGATGGCAATCACTCTAGCAATAAAATTACCCTTTGCTTGCATGCAAAACACGGTCTACTCTCTTGGTTGTCAGTTTTACGCCCTGCTCGGGCCCTTGGAAGATGTCAGTTACACAAAAGCTCAAAAGTGAATAATTTCCTAATTAGTTTGATACAATTATAATCCCTCACAGTGTTGCCTTTAGTGACAGATTCAATCTAACGTCAAACTGAGATTTTGCTCCACACCCAACATCACACACACCATCATCCACACCTGGGCATCCAGACTTGGTGTCTCCTTGGCACATTATTCAAATTCCTCTTCCTCCTATTTTCATAAATTTCCACATTAAAGGACTCCTTTACTGAAGTTTGTCCACAGGTTTACTGAAGGTGTTTGACCACAGGTAGACCAAAGACATGCATTTTCTGTCATGGACATATCTGTATTCGATTGTTTGTACAGGGTCGGGGTACAGGTAGTGACTGAGGTGTATTTAAAAAGAGCAGTATGATCTTAGGGTATGCACAGCATGCATGCACTTTACTTGCTGATGTGTTGTATGTATTCATGCCCAGGTCAATTCAATTATATTGCCTGGGGTAGAAAACCCTCCTTAGTATTAACTCATTAGTAAGCATGGAGTTAAAATTTGCTTCTTTCTTTTTTTCACTCTGTCAAGAAATTATACTACTCTATTCCATACCCAAGGGATGATGTTGTACCAATGCAAAGCAAAAATGTGTTTTTACTGATTTCTATTTGATTAATACTGTTGGCTGCTAAATAAACATGTGTTAAAAGAATCCACAGAGTATAGTGATAATAGTTGTCTTCCAGTGGCTGTTGGGAAATGAGCAGACAACAAGAGACTGTAGCAGCATTCAGTGAGGAGCTCTCTCTGAGGAAGCGCTGCTCTGCCGGCTGTAATAAATTGGCTGTTTATTACGTTACAGGAAATTAAACAGTGGCCCAGGAAAGGCTGCACGTTCAATTTAAACTCCTGAAGAGAGGAAGAGGTTTAAAGGACCAATAAAGTCCCTCTGCAATTCCTCCAAAGGAGAGTGAGATGCAGGTGAAAAAAAAGCCTTTTGTCTTGCCGATTACCTTTGCTGGCTTTCATTTCTTTTAATGTCAAATTTGCTCTCTTATCTTAATCCTCATTAACGGCATTCTCCTGCTCAAGTTTGATCTCCGCTAATGACTTAAAGGAGCCAACTGAAACACTTAGACTCACCGTTGAGCTTACCATTCATCGCTCCCTTTGAGAACTTGGTGTCAAGGAGAACAAACAATTCTCTGATGGTAACTGATGATAACACATTTCACACCCCCCACAGTACTTCTACTGTTGCAGAATTACATTTGCTCTGTTGTCAAGCCCACACCAATAAAATAATTTCACATTTTTCAGATGCATTAGTGGCACACAGTGAGTACTGCATAACAATAGCGACAATAACATAAACAGCAGAATTACAATTCTTATATCTTGTTTAAAGGTAAATGAGAATTTGTGTCACAAGTGAGCGGTTTATTGTTGAAACTGAGGGGGGAAAGAGAGACGGTAAGTGGTCAGAGGAGGCATTGCACGTGCTTCATCAACTGAAGGAGTTGTCACAAATGCCCCTAGCTGCCCCCACCCCTCATACTCCTAACCCATTTCCAAAATTAGCCAAACAGGAAACAACAGAGGCAAGTTTAAAGAAACAGTCTTCACACTTAAAAGGTGGCTCACTTCATCTGAAAGACACTGTCCTGGATGTTTATTGTCCTCACATTTATCTGTTTCGGTGCAAATGTGAGAAAAATCGGCCCGCCTGCACTTGCAACAATTGCAAATAGGCAGAGAAACATGAAGGAAGGCCGGAGAGACTATGAGTCAATACGAGACAAAAGGGCGTCACATCAGCAACATCCAGGTCCAAAGTTATTTTGGTGAGCGACCGTTGCAGACAGACTTCTGTCACTGGGAGCTTGTGTCTGCTTCAGCAGCCACTGACTCGTTTGGACTTGAGACAGTGTGGACGAGGCTGCTCAGTAAACACACCGTGTATGTGATGTGCTGCACAGAGACTCACGTGCACAGGCAGTTAAGTAGTTTCACTTTTAGGGTCCATTATCCATGCTTTTCAACATTGCACCTTGCTTAATATTATCATAAATTATTCACAGTTTGTACCTTAAATAAACAAATTTGTACCACAGATGCAGATTAAGTTCTCTACCCCGTATAATCACACAGGGAAATAAGCAGTTGTGTCTCGGTGTGTTGTACTAATCATTCTGAGTGCAGTGCTTTAGCAGGCAACACAGCAGTTGCGGTTTTGTATTGCATTATTCAAGCCCCTCTTACAAACATTCCAGCCTCTTTGCAAATATCCAGGATGTAATAAATAGACCTAACTGGGATGCGAGTGAGTGATCAGCGAAGGCGGCATTATTACGAGAGCATTTGAAACGGCAGATTGGCTGGAATTTAGGTGTGTGTGATGCAGTGGATGAAAAAATAAACAGTGTGTCCCCTCTGTTACTGGTTCAACTTGAGTTTATGTGTGATTATATAACCAAAAAACGTCACTGCTAAACAGTAAAGGATGAATGACTTTTAGATATTAGAATACAATATGGTGGCTTTTGCCTCGGACCTTTCCTTAGTGGTCATATGAATTTCCATATATTTAATTTTAAAATCAGAAATACAGAGGACTTACATATTGCTTAATGAATATTAACCCACCACCTACTCACAATGCTATTGTGAGAGCTGCCCAGCTGATAAAATGTTTGCCAAGATTAAATTAAAACTATAACTTCATGCATTTACATTACATTATCCTTCTTTCTCTTTTCTTCTTCTGTCTATTCTCCTTTGTTCTCTCCTTTATTTATCATTCCCAGTCATCCTTTTTACGCCATCCTTCGATTTTCTGTTAATATTCTCTCCAGTTTTGTGCATTTTTCAATTTCCCATTTCTCTTTTCTCCTCCATCCTCTCCTGCTATGATGACAAAATGATTGCCTATCCACAGAGGGGATCCTCATCTACTTTATTACACAGGTGAAAAAAAAAAAAAAAGCAGGTTATTCCATCACTGTTCTCTCTTGGTTCCTACGGACCAAAACGAAAATAATAATGATGAGGATTTTGTTATTTTTTAGATAGAATAATAAGAAAGCCATTCAATGTTAATCTGTCTTTTAGGGTGGTTGTAGAGTGGGCTGTACATGCAGAGCCTCAGTGGAGGACGCGAGAATGTGGAATTGGAAAGCTGGTCATGAATAAATATGACACCACATTTTTCCTTCTCCTTATCGAGGTTGCCCAGAGAGAGGTGGAAAAGGAAGCACATTGATTACTGCAACTGCTGCTGACTCTCTGACAGCAGATGTCTTGTTGATGATAGGGCACATGACTACATGAAGGCAACATAGAAATCTGTCGAGAGTTAGCATACAACCTCAGAGCATTGTGGTTATAGTACAAACTGGACATTTAGGCCTATGATTCTTCTTAAGTACAGTCATAATGTTCAGCGTCTCAATGAGGACCTTGAATGCCTCTCTGGGTCTTGGACCACTGGTTGTGTACTTGCAGTCTGTATATTTTTGTGAGTGTTTCTGGTATGACTGGTATACCAGAAACACTCTGGTATGTTAACACGCCCCACTGGGTGCATTCTTGTTGAATTTCAATTAACATAATCTTTTTCTTTTTTTTTTCCCACATAGATGGAAAAGCAGAAACAACAGACAGATTTAAAAGTCCTGATTTAAAAACAGCCACCTCACAAAACAATGCATCAAGATAATGCTCATGTGCATCTGCCCATTGCCGTGATGATCTCCTGCTGTGTCCGAAAGGCTTAACAGGAACTAACTGTACTTTGTGGAATTGAATGAATGAAAAAAAAAGAGGAGAAAAATGACACAGGTAGATGCATGAAGGCTGCCACTGGTGGATGAATTGTTTGAAATAATAATGGTGTTTAATGCTCAGGCAGGTCCTTTTGTGGAGGGGGGTAATATAAACCCTGTCGGGCTTTGCAGTGTTCCTCTAAGGGCTATTCTCAGCACAATGTGACGCTCATCAGCTCCTTCTGCCTCTCTACACACACTCGCAAACACACACTCACAGGCACTCCCACACATCCAGCTCATGCATTCTCTCGCTTTGTTTATATATATATATTTTTTTTTTTGTTGCCCCTTTTTTCTCTCCTCAATCTCTCCCAGGTGATTGAACAAAAGATTACAGATTGCTGTCTTTAGCCAGGAGGAGCGAAAGGGAGCGCTATGCAACAGTCGCCACAGCTTAAACAGACTGTGGTCCAGCAGTCAATGCAAACTGGAAATACTAGTATTTTTACACAATGCATAAAAATCTGTCGGCGTAAATAACGTTAGCTGGAGTGTATTACTTTCTGGCAATCATGTAGACAACCAAAGGGAGGTTTAGTGTATGCTGGTGGCTTTCACCTTTGACTGATGTTTGGCAATTGGATAACATAGCCCACTGTCTGGACGATGGACGGCATGAATACCAAGCAGCCAAACTGACATCTCACTTAAATCAGTGTCTATCTGATTGACACACCTGGATGGCGAGACACATCGTGCACATCTGTGTTTACTGAATGTACTCCAGAAGCATGTCACAGTGATTGACCTCATCAGCAAAAAAAATCTCCTTTCACCGGTTCTATTTTGCTGGAGATCATAAATAAGGTGGAGGTGTGTATTTTAATCCTCCTCTCAGTTGATGCACATGCTTGTTCTGTTGTTGCCGCTCCTGGAGAGCGCTCGCTCTCTCCCATGTCTCCGAGTGCAGTCTCTTACTCCTGGTTCTGACGTGTAGTGCACTCCATAAGGCAGCTCATTATTATCTGAACACTTCTCCATCTTTATTCCTGGTCATCTACCTGAGCCTCCGACTTTAATGACGTCCGTCTCTGCGCAGGGATAATAGATGAAGGGATGCAAGAAAAGGATCAAGAGAGGTACCACAATTTATTTTTTAACAGTGCCATGGGTAGTTACAGAAAAGACAGAGGTCCAGGAGTAAGAGGTTGTCCAACATTAATCTTTTCACTGTATCTGTATCATACAACTCCGATTCCAAAAAATGCTGGAATACTGTGTAAAACATAAATGAAACAGAATGTGATCATTTGCTAATCCTTTTTGACATATTCTCAATTGAAAAAAGTACAAAGACAATATATTTAATGTTTGACCTCATCAGCTTCAATGATTTTTGTAAATATCTGCTTATTCTGAATTTGATGGCAGCACTTTTCAAAGAAGTTTGGATGGGAGCAGCAAAAAGACTGTGAAAGTTGTGTTATTACTTTTTAATATGTTGTTACCTTATGAATAAAACATGAGTCACCCATAGAATAATGTTGCTTCATAATGATATCTTTATGTATTCATGCACGTTGTACAAACTACATTAAAGCAGCACACTACAAGGACACACAGTGCTACAGATACAAAGCATAGATAGTGTAGCATCTTCCAGCAGTGGTTGTGTGATTTAACAGTTTGTGTCTTATGGTCATAAATAAAAGAAGGCCTTTTACTGATTGATTCGTTATATATATATAATTTACATATCTTTATTTGGTGCTAAAATCTCGATTCCAAAAAATGCTGGAGCACTGCGTAAAACATAAATCAAACAGAATGTGATCATTTGCTAATCCTTTTTGACTCAATTGCGAACAGTACAAACACAATATATTTAATGTTTGACCTCATCAGCTTCATTGGTTTTGGCAAATATCTGCTTATTCTAAATTTATGTCAACAACGCATTTCAAAGAAGTTGGGACAGGAGCAACAAAAGACTGTGAAAGTTGTGGACTGATCCAAAAACACCTGTTTGGATCATTCCACAGGTAAACAGGTTCATTGGTAACAGGTGATAGTATCATGATTGGGTATGAAAGGTTCATCCTGGAATGACTCAGTCGTTAAACAAGGATGAAGGTTATTACTACATGGGCTCAGGAACACTTTAAAGAACTGTTGTCTGCAAACAAAGTTTGTTTGAAATAATCGCATTTCATTTACATTTGCACTGTCACAACTTTTTTGGAATCAGGGTTGTAAATCCATCAGTTAGACTTTCTTTTCATCTCCTCATTCAAATTACTTCAGAGATAGAAGCAGCAGCATGGTGCAAATCTGTCACATTGGAACAAAGAATCTTTCAGATCACTGCCCATCTGTTTTTAACAATGATGTATAGAGAGAATCTTACACATCAGAGATTTTATTCTAGCATATTGAATGAACAGGACTGAACAGTTTGCCAAAGAAATATCAGATTATTTAGAATATAACGATAATGGAGAGGTGTCTCCGCGTGTGCTATGGGATGCCTGTAACAAAGCAATAAGAGGGAACATGATTGCAAAAATATTTTTCCTTAAGAAACAAAGAGCAGAAAAACTCAACACCCTTCAGGTGGAATTGAAAAGCCTAGAGTCCAAACATAAGAATTCTATTGATCCTAAGGTTCAAGTAAAAATAATGAGAAAAAGAAATAACACTGAAGAAATATATACACAAGAAATCCCAAAGAAAGTGAAGAAAAGATGGCAGCAAACATAAAAATGACTGGTTTACAAACTATGAAAACAACGATCAGATCACACAATACATAAGATAAGGGACCCCAAAACGGAGGGCACCCACCACCAAATGAAGGAAAGCTCAGGTGGACAATGACCTGAAAATTGAGACACTATTCAAATCATTAAGCTTGTTAATCCTCAAGGAAAATTAAAATAAAACTCTAATCTTACACATAACAAAAGAAGAATTTTACTCAGCTACAGCCAGACTGAAAGATAATGAATCCCAGATGGATTCACTTTGGAATGAAACAAGAGTCTGAAAGTGGCTCTGACACCTATTTTACTGAGAACGTTCAACTGGGTTCAGACAAAAAGGGGAAACTCCAGCTTCATGGAAAGAAGCGATTATTGCAATTATACATAATGGAGGGAAAGATAAATTAGATTGTGCAATCCACAGAGCAATTAGTGTGCTAAACCTTACAAATTGTTTACTTCAATCCCTGCCTCGAAAAACTACTCAAAATGATCAATGTGAACTTAAGAGGATTTGTTCTGTCACATCAGACTCAGGATAACATCAGAAGATCTTAATAAATAAAATAAATTAAATTAAATACAGGCTATGCTTTTAAGTTTTGATGCTGAAAAGGCTTTTGATTCTGTTCGACGGAAATTTATAATTTAATGTTATAGAGAAATTTGAGTTTAACCAAGTAAGACAGAACAACTCGATTTAAAGGTATAAGAATAGCAACGGGGGAACAATAATTGGTCTCATTTGCTGATGATATTCTTGTCTATCTCTTGAGCCCAACAGACCTGTGCTTGATGAATAGGTCCTTACAATTCACTATAACCCACCTCAGTATCTTTGACATGGACTAGCACAAGAAATTTCTTCAATATATGTTTTTTTTTTTTTGCATATAGACTTATCCAAATACGGCAGTGCCTCAAGTTTCCAGCAGATCGAGATCACTAGGTAGCATTGTGATAGTGAGGAAACATGGCAGAAGTCAGATTGTTATTCTAAGCAAAGAAGTGCTTTCTCAGCATCAGATCAGGGCAGGACTAAAGGTTTCTCAGGGTGCTGTGCATGGAACGCTGCAACGATTTGCAGAAACTGGATCAGTTGTATCCAAAGCACAATCAGGCAGACCGCAAGTGACCGCACCATCAGAAGATCAATACATCAAGCTCAGTTCCCTGAGGGGGGCGACAATACGACAACGGAGACCCCAGACTGTTGAACTAGTGAACAACTATGAAGCAAGAATGGGGAAATCTTTGACTTTCAAAACTTCAACAATTAGTCTCCTCAGTTCCCAAACGCTTACTGAGTGTTGCTAAAAGAAAAGGTGATGTAACACAGTGGTAAACATGCCCCTGTCCCAACCTTTTTTGGAATGTGTTGCAAGCATCAAATTCAGAGTGAGCGTATGTTCACTAAAAACATGATGTTTATCTTTAAATGCAAATGATTGCATTCTGGGTTTTTTTACCTCACACACACAGCGTCCCAATTTTTTTTAATTTTTTTTTTTTTATGGGAGTCACAATCAGTGAAATAATGGGATTTTCAAATGCCACCAATTAGGGCCATATGGTAAATACGAAACAACTGTTTGAAATACTATAACACTGGCCTGGTAATTGATGGTGTTTTCAGTCTAACAATGATACATAATAAATAAGGTAAAATGTTACTGCAGTCTATGTGAAGCGCCCTGCGGCACATGCACATTACACGCTGGGTTATGCTTTAAAAGAACCTTCAAATCAAGTTGTCTGTAACAGCTACACTTGAAGGTGGAGTAAAAAGCTGGCCATCATAGAGAGTGGCGGAGAAGTTGTATTGTTTAAATGGGGGGGGGGGTGGTGCACATTTTCAGGCAGTCTCTGGAAAACAGTCATAATGGTGCACTCGGTTGTTCACGTGAATAGTGACAGAAATTGTTCTGTAAAGAATGAAAAAGAGAGACCGGTTCAAATCCAGGCTCCTTTCTCACCTCGGCAAAGCTTGACATCGTGAAGTGGGCTCGAATGTCGAGTTGTCTGTACTGTGAAGTCACAGAAATACTGATGCTTTTTGTCATGTATCTCTCTTCAAATACGTTAATGCGCACTACGAACCTAAACGTATTTTGTTCACTAAGGCTGCTGTTTGTGTAACTATATTGAGCCTTGACTTCGGCTCGTACAATTAGATGCAACTCTTCCTTCAGCTTCCTCAAATTCTCATCTCAGCTTGAAGCCTGTAAATCTATAAATCAGCGCTCTTGATCCTTGATCTCAGCACCGATGTAGCGAGCAGGTATCGCCGTATCTCTGATCCAAGCTGGAAAAATTCAAAGGAGAGTCCTAATCATTAGCCTGCTAGCTAGATTAATACCGCTGTCGAGCATTACCATCCTGAAACTCAAATGAGAGTGAAAGGATGGTTCCCGTAATGAGGCATCTCTTTAAGTGCACCTGTTATATCTGTTTAATCCGTTTTATCTGTGGACATGGAGAGAAGAGAAGAGAAGAGAAGAGAAGAGAAGAGGTATTTCCTCATGTCTCCTGTGAATACACCAGGTAAGATTCACTGGATATGTGTCTGTCTCTGCCTCGTTAATGGGCACATTCCCAATTAGGGAAACTGAGGCTCATCAAAAGTTAGATATAGGACTAAACTGTTCCTGTCCTCTAACACTTCCTCTCTCTTTCTGTCTTTCTTCTTTCATTGAAAACCAGGTTTCCTTCTTACAGACAAAGCACCAACCAGCAACATCTTTTTTTAAAAAAGTACCACACTTGCGTCAAAGCAACACTTTTCTTTACAATACGTTGCTGAGAGTCAGCCTTGTTTGGATTGAGCCGAGCACCTGAGGCTAATGCCATCGCTGTGGAGAACTCTGTCACTGAGCACTTCTGGATCAGGTACACTTGGCTGGATGAGTCCCCTCAAGATTGAGTGTAACAACCATTTTATTCACTATTGCTGTCCTCCTCGCTCTGACTGTGTTTTATGCTCTATAGGCAATAATTATTTGGAGGTTCTTTCAGGTGAACGTGTATAGACTCTAATGGACACAACAATAAGTGAAACCAAACTGAATTCTCACCTTTTGTAGAATGAAATACAGACTATGAAAGCAGTCATTGTGCACAGATTTTCATTTTTCAAAAGGGGGTGAAAACTGTTCTTGGACACGTTTGTAAACAAAAAAAACAAAAAAAAGGCTTCGACCCTTTGTGTTTCCCAGCAGCAGTTGACCAAAAGCCAGTGTTGTTCTGAGATCTGCTGTCAAATTTCATGGTGCACTACTGGAACACATCACAGCCCTGTATATCCTATGAACGATGAAAGAAAGTCCACATAGCATTAACTATTAACAATTTAAGCCACGTGTTCCCGAGGACCCATTGTGCTGTTGAGCTCCGTGTTAAAAGTGGAAGCTGTCCAGCAAGACTATTTGGTTATCTTTAGTACTGATTCCTTCTGGACGTTATTTTTTGGTTACGTTATTTCAAGCCTAAGACTCAGGGGTTAACAACAGCTTTGAAAGTGATTAATTGAAACACATACAGACAAATTAGTGTTTAATTCAAGCACACAATGCATTGATTATGTTTTCTTGGGTTAGGTAATAATGACTAGTATTAGAATATTTTAATTATTATTTTTATTATGGTTAAAAAAAAAAAACTGGGACAATTTTGTGTTTTAAATATATTTGTGGGACTTGGGACACCCAGCTTGAAACTGGGACAATCCCAGACAAACTGGGACATCTGGTCACATAAAATATATATTTCATCTTTTCAGTGATTATGATTTTGACCCAATAAGTACAAAATAATAAATATATAAAATAATAAATATATACCGATCAAAAATCAATTTTAATATCAGTGTGATTTTAAAGATTGGTTTTGGTATTGTTGTGACCTTACAAAATATGCTGTTGTTATGTATGTTTCTATAATGATGCTATATTTGTGTTTAATTGTTTTAAAAAGCGCGTTTAGTCATTTGTGACTTTTATCGATCTGCTGATGAGGAACGCCAACAACATTGTCCAGTGCTCTGATGGGGGTGAGTGGTTGATCACAGCAAATGGCAGGTTAATTGTTCAGTCATTTGTATTGAGCAGCCTTTGGTTATAATGTGCTAATGTACAATATAAATATAACTATTCAAACAGCAAGAAATATGGAAAACAGAATGGATGGGGTGCTGTCAAATACTAAAATTAGGTTGTCCACTAATGACGTTTAATTGCCATATTGCTCACAGTAATAATTCTCTGTCACACATTGCTGTACTTTGTAAGTGTGCTTCTTGCTTTGTGATAGACTAAATCATCTCATATGCTACGGTTAATAACATTTTGTCCTAAAGTGTGAGGCAGAAATGCACTGCTCCTTCCCTTTGACTTGATTTGACTTGACTTTGACTGTGCACCTCTCAAATGCCCAATTTGGACATGAATTTTCACCAGCGCGCAGTTCTATTTACCAGTTCCACTCAGCTTGGCAGCCACTCCACAACTAATGTCACTGCAGAGAAGAAGAAGAAAAAGAGAGAGGGGGGCTTTAATGCTAAAGCTCTGTGCTGTCACCTTCCCAAAAAATCTCCAATGACAAGGCCAGCTCATAGCAGGCACGAGAGGCCTCGTTTTTAACACCCCATCCAAAAACTTCAGACACCCTTAATCATTTATTGACTTCGTTGTTTAGCAGCAGTTTCACTCCTTGCTCTTGTCTCAGCGAGGCAGAATTGGGGAGATAGAGTAATCTGCCGTCTCAGAGAAACTGGATATTATTTGAACAGAGCAGAAGCCATCGGCAGTGTCTGGGAAAAGGGGATGAGATTACGAAGTGCTGTGTGACTTGGACAACTCTTGTCCTAAGGCTTGTTCAAACTGATTTGTACTGCACAGTGCTCTGGAGAGATTCGGCTGGAGAGACACTTTTTGTTTCGTCAAAAGTCTGCGTGTCATCCGTATCAAAACAGAGGGCAAAGATGCTGTGTATGGGAGAAAAAAAAGTGTCGAGTGCTATTGGTGTTTAACAAAAGGTGTTTTTGATAAGCCCGAAGCAAACAAATGGCCATTAGACAGTAATAGATGTTGGAGGAAAGACAAGAGAAAAATATAGTCACACACTGAGTGCAGGAGAGATTCGGCGAGCACCTTTTCTGCCAGTGCTTTTTTATTTTTTTTTTTGGGAAGTTGCTGTCAATGTGTACAGTATGCTAATGAAAATCTAATTCTAATCAGGGCTAAAGAGAGGATCTTATCATAGCCCAATGAGAGGCTTATCAATATCCCAGCTTCAAAGGAGAGGGCGAACCGCACGGGCCTGAGAAATATCTTCAAATTACTGCAGTTCTATCAAGGAATAGCCCTCCTAATGAAGGAGCGAGGAATAATTATAGGGTAAATAATAAAACTGGCTGACATCAAATACGCCTGAAATGGATTTTTCACCCCTGGCATGGTTTTTGGCATTTTTCCCTACTTCAGAATATACTGTGAGACGCCTCACTTGCAAATATGTTTGGGCTTGTCAATATTATCAACTGATTTTTCTTGAGCGAGCTGAGCGCGCCATAAAGTAGTTTTTAAGAAATGAAATACAGTATCTGGAGTATGCCCGCACCAGATTCCTCTGACTGCTCACACATTCACTCTGACAGTCACACGGAGATCTGAGGATAGCTTAATTGAGCGTACTTGAGCATACTGCAACATACTTGAGGTCCAATCATGCCCCTTTTTGTTCTGTCAGCTTCGACTGTTAATAGCTAAAGCTTATTGTTCATTATAACCACCGGTTCAGCTTTCATTTGAATGGAGTGAAAAGCAGATTTAAACTTCTCACACGACCGCATAAGTAAATTCACTTTGAAGCCAAACTCCTATCTTTTTCCAGCAAGTAATCTTTTTGACTTCCACACACACGCACGCACACACACACATTCGGCGAAGCTCGTAAGATGAAAGGTAAGGTAGCTGCTTGTCAAAAACTATTAATGTGGGAGTAAAAGTAATTAAATTGGCATCTCTTTGAAAATCAGACACATTGTTGTGAAGTGCTTCTAGTGGATGCAGTTGCCTGTTTCTACTTGTGGGGTGTTGCATTTGGTTGAAAAGTTAATAGACGAAGCCAAGCTATAAGTATGAAAGGGGAGAGAGAGAGTGAGAAGAAGGTCAAATAGCTGTGATTCGAATACAGAAACATGATGGAGTTGGATCATTTACTAGTTTCCATCTCACATGAACGTAACCCACGTTATGAAAACAGCTGTTTGCACTATGTCACTAAAGTCGACGCGAGAGATGAATTATTTTGCATACTATCGCAATCAGGATTTACATGTCAGATAAACCAAATAAATCCAAGAAATGCAATAGAATTTAAAATAATATATGTTTATAGCTTGATGACTGGGTATTTAAACAGACAACTGCAGCATTTTACAAATGTACAAGAGCTGCTGCTGAGAGTCACACTGAATATCGGGTTATCTTTTCCCACAGCACATCACAAAGCAAACAGCAAAATCAGGTCAGGCAGAGACACAGGCGGGCGTCCAATGGATATTTATTGGTCATTGTAAATGGATGGAGTTTGCGTGTGGCATTGTGTGTTTAGTGAATCCATATCTCCATGTAACCGTTTCTTCAGCTCATTATGTGTCTTATTACCACACATCTATATGTATGCCATTACCTCGTTGTCTCCCTTTGTTTTACGTGATGATGTTTAAAGTCATGCAGCACAAATAAATAGGTAACATTATGTTGTATATCTCAATCTGCAGTCATTAAGAATAATAACAGCGTGTGCTTTGGGCGCGACTGGGGCTGCAACTGCATCTAAAATACAGTTTTAAGACCAAGTCGGTCGCAAATTGTGGATTGAAATTTATTAAAAACAACAGAGTTGAGCTGCTGTATGAGAACATAATCTGTTTTGACTTAATGTTTTCAGATGGCTTTTCTGTCACAGCTTTACTTTTGTGAAGTCTATAAAGTCTGTATGAAACCTCGCCAACCTCTTCACATCAAACGTGTATATTAAAGAACTACTCACCTAACATTGTTGTCCATCAATCAAGGTTATTCACAAGCACTAAAGTCCTGAACAGATGTGTAAATTCCATTAGAATAGTTCAAAATGTAAAAGTAAAAGTAAATGCTTTTTTTGTTCAGTTGGATAACAAGATCGAACCTGGTCTCATAGCTGCTAAGTGTGATGCTACAGATGCATGCTTCAGCTTATCTTAAAGACTGGAAACAGGGGGAAACAGCTAGCCTGGCTCTGGTCAACCAGCACATCTAAAGCTTGCTAATGAACGCATTATATCTCATTTGTTTCATTCATGAAAGAAGTGTAAATACGACACATTATGGTTCTCAAAGTGGAGCAGCATTATTTTTTGGTCCAACTCTTGACTTCATATGTAACAGACAGATATGTGTGGTATTGATCTTCTTGCTTGACTCTCAGCAAGAAAGTGAATAAGTGTATTTTCTAAAATTTCTAACTTTCCTCTCAGTCTAGATTTATAACCTAGAAATTAAAAACTGGACAACTCTGCAATTTCCATACTGTATATGAGTATACTTTCCATGTAAAGCTTACTTTAATTAATCAGTATTAGTATACCTGCTTCCTTTGAGAAAACTACCTTGAGAAATCTTTGAAGTGCATCGATCCAATGGGCAGAAAACTCTGATAAGTTCATTGTCAGTGAGGTCACACATTCACACAGAGGAGAAGCTGTCTCATTGGCTACTTATCACTGTGACATCAAGACATTCCAGTGGACAAGACTGCTGTCAAGTTGATTTTGTCCAAGTTGACATTGTGCAATGAGGGACGTCTGCTGCAAAATAATCAGAGGAGGAACGTTGGCTGAGGCGCAGAGAAATAATACCGTTTGAGGTTGTTTTTCATTCTAAGATCATGGAGCGTGTCTCCTCTGATATTCCCTTCACTCATTCACTGATGTGTTCATTTATTTATGGATGTGGCTAAGCAACCAACAGAGAGTTCACATCAGCCTTCCTCATGAGGAGCCCTGTCACATCTACATATTTTTAATAGCTCATAACTCAAACAGTCCTGGCTTGACATGTCCCATCAAAAAGATGCAACACTTCGTCTGACATCTAACTTTCTCCCTAAAACCTTTGGATGTGTGTCCCATTAACCCTTCGCTTCCCCCTGTCCAGATGCTTGTCTCCTCAGTGTGCATTAAAATGACCTTCAAGTGCATTAAAATAAAAAGCCTGTTACTGTTTTTGATGTGCAATCTATACAGTAGCCTGTTAAAGCATCTTTGAACCATGAATTGCCTCCCGGGGATAAATAAAGTTTTTGAATTGAATTTAATTTAATGAGACAGAATTCATACAGAAACTATTGGATTACTCTGATTGTTTCCCTATATTTGATTATTATTTGCAGATACAGGCTTGGCTTGGATAATAATGGCCATATGCTATTAATTTTAAGCTCTAGTAGGCGGAGTGTACTGTACGTCCACATCTATCCCACCATAGCTGGCAGGTTGCCACATACATATATTCCTCCTCCTCTGGCCTGGAGGATAAAACAGTTTTAACAGCCAAATGAATCAGGGGTGCAACAGCTTCCTGCCAGCTTTGATTTCAAGTCAATATTTACTCCCAAGATTAAGGGAAGCGAAAAGCAGTAGCAGCTATTAAACAGAGGATTTAGCATTGGCACTTGAGACACACTTGCTTCTTCAAAAATATATGGGTGATGACGAAAAAGCTGAATATGCAAAAAGTCCCACACCTAAAATTAAAGTTATATAAATCACCATGGAAGTAGTGCATAAAAGAACACCTGTACGTGTAATGCAATCCAATACAGCAGTTCTATATTATGGACCTCTTGTTATTTGCTTCATCCCAACAACCCAGCTCACGTTGACTCTTTTCGGCTTCAGGATCACAATATTTGACGAGTGGGCACTGTACACTGTATGTGTACAGTATATGTACTTGTATTAATCATCTTGCAGGGACTAAGATCTGTTGTTCTGGCTCATGTAAGATTTTCATTACATCAAACTCTAATTATTATTTATTATCATTTTGCAGTAATTATTCAGTGTATTTAGGTCCAGTTATAATCTCTTTAGATAGAAGTTTTTATTGGTTGTGGTGCTGTCCAACATTCCCACGCTATATTTAGATTGCCTACCAAAGCACAAGGGATTAGCAGGAAAACAATGCTTGAATCTAATCCAGCAAAATTTGATCTCATTGTTAACAGCATCACTGTTTGTAGCTCACCCCCATTACATTGTGTTAGAGCAGCATTAAGTTACTGCTAATGCAAACGGAGCGTCCTGCCGCTGCTTTAAAGCATTCAGCTGGCGAAACATAGGGTGGCTTTTATTGTGAAGCAATACGTTTGTTGCGTTTGTTGCAATATGTTGGAGTGCTGATTGCAATTGTCCATCTCATTTCCTGCATTTTTCATCTGCAGATCATCTAAAAATTTTGCCAGGAACAGCTACAGTGAGCTGTTGGTGAAGAGCTGGAGGCTGCAATAACTTCAACTCCTCAGGAAAGTAACAAAGTTTGCTGTGAAGCTTTGGTGAAAGTTCAATAAGAAAGATCTTCTCTCACAATTTGTTTTTCATCTTCTGTGACTACATTTCTGTTATTTCTTCCTGTTCTAATCTTCTCCTTCACTTCCACTTTCCACACTCTCAAAGTCCCTGCATTCAGAATTTAGATGTCACCGTGTTCACCAGGCAGTTCTTGGACGCTGTTCTTTAAATATCATTGCAATTCTGTCAGCCTTCAAGAACTAGTGCCCAACACCTCCTCATCACCACCGTGACCTTGAGCATGTTCCAGGAGATTCAACCACCTGCTGCTTTACTCCACCACCACCAGCATCTCAACTCCAGGGGATCCTTACCGTTCTCTTATCTCCACATTGGCCTATGATTAATGAAGCTGCTTCACATTGATGAGCCTAATGGCCAAAGCCTTCCTCTGTTGCTCCCCTCAATAACTGTTACACACTTTGATTTCTCCTCACTGTGTCTGTAAGTACGTGTGTCTGCACGTGTGTGTATATTTTCTTTATTTCTGCCTAATACGTAATGTGGACTAAGACATGTGGTGAGGTTGAATGGGAAAAATACATACACATATCCTTAACAACCCAAGTCATGTCTTTAATGTTATAGTCAGTTAGTGTATTTCATACATCAGCTTTATTACTGACATATGCATATTGTGATATAAGGATTACAGCTTTACAACAGAAGCCAATTGTTGATAGTATTTACGAAGAGAGTGGGTTAAAAGTAATCGCTCAAAGAGGAACAAGTTTGTATTACCTCATCTTTAATCTCATTGTAAATTACAACAAGCAGGGCAAAAACTACAGACAGCCTGTTTTGCTGTAAAATCATTTCCCACAAACAAGTTATGAAGCACAAAGTAGTGCAAAAAAAAAGTAATAATTGTTGATGTCATAAAAACATTGTCCACTTACAATCATAATACCCTGAAATTGTTCGTTTTCCATCACCAGCCCCTTATTTCTGACTGTGAGAAGCGGCTGTGTGCAGCAGCAATAGACTGAGGAATGAGGCTCAGAAAACATACTCAGCAGTTCTGGCCAATATACTGTACATTCAGACACTGTGCATTTCTGCTCAGACTGAATCAGTTTACTGTATTATGCAATAAAAACACATTTTAAATTGTAGCATGTTGAGTAGGAGTCAACTCAATACTGGTTTGACTTAACATGTAAACCTGCATATTGTTGAGGCTCATATCAAATTTTTGCCTGTGTTCTGAGTTTTCCCTTTTCTTTTATTTCCTTTGTGTGTGTGTGTGCCTGTGTGTATGTGTCATCCATCAAAGGATGGACAAAGCCATTCAAGATGTCCGACGCTACATCATGTAACTGAGAACCTGTGAGCTTTGTACACAGAGAATTATAAGAACTGCAAGGTTGGAAATATTCACTATAAGAGACTTTAAGGGGTGGCAGATATGCTGATTTAATTGCAAACAATCACATATATCAATAACTTGCATGACTGATCTGAAATTTGGATTTTGGATGTGTGCCTGCAGAACGGGCAGTTTCAGAGTTGTTGGAAGCTGCAGATGATCCAGAGACACTCGTAAGCATGAACAGGATGAATATATGGGTTTAGTCGGGTTTAATCTGTCTCTCACACAACCAAACGCGAGTTACTATTACTAAACAAAACATGCTTCAGCAAAACAACCCCCGCCACTATCCATCTGTGGCTGCCCTGTATTTCTACTAGTGGAAGTTGGCAACCCTACACACACATTTAGCAGGGAAAAAAAAGCATCAGCAGTTATTGTGTACGGCGCATGGGGACCGGCGGAGAAAGCTGCCGGGGCCGGGGCCAGCAGCTGGTTGAAATCGGTCTGTTACCAACCCTGTGTTGTCTCACTGCTCCTGGTACCACACTGTGGGAAGGCTGTTTGTTTGTTTGTTTCTTATTTTATGGGAACAAAATCTGTTTTTGACCCTCTGTCTAACCCAAATCTCCCTCCCAGCCTCACAACTCAAAGTTTTGCTTGTGTAAATTTCCAACCAGCCACAACTTTTTACATATATTTTTGAATGAGACTGTCCAAAAAATGGGGTGACAGCTGGTGACACCCATGCTACACTGGGTAGACCCGCCCCTGAGGAGCTGGTAGCTGTTATGCAAAGTGTGCCCACTTACCATCCAACTGCATTAACTGTAGAACACCCATACTTTAACAACTATCTCAATTTATGCACTATTTAATCAAATTAATACACTTTGTCATTGTTATTTCCTGAAACAACACAAATTATTTGTAGTATTGCCGAAGAGCAAAACAAACACTTTCCAAACACAGAGTCTGTCTTAGCGTGGTGCCTCACATCGCGACTTGAAGGGAGTGCAATTGTTTCATGTCTCCTTACGTGAGTCTGACAAGAGTGAGTTATGAGATGCTATGACTTTAATCTATTGCAACCACACAAACATTGGCCGTAATTTCTGTGCTTATAAAGCTCTGTGCTGCGAGGTATTAGAGTTGGATCTTTGTCCTTTTTTTGCTTTCTCTCTCTCCCTCTCTTTTTCTGTCCCTCCGTAACCCACTGCCCATCATTTGTCTTGTCAAAAGCAGAGGGTAGACTGGTTAATGGAAGCATGCTGGTGGGTGGGTGTGTTTGTGAGCATGATTGCTGAAATCGTGCGCCGAAAGTCTCTGACCTGTTTCACACATCGCTTTGTGTGTTTTTACAACACTCTGAAGTATAAAGTCAATAAAATCTGAGCCTCACATACAGTAGTTGGTCCATACACCATTCACTTATTTATTATATAAACCTAGATGTCCTTCAGAATGCATAGAACTGACAAACAAAGAATAACAACTTCATTTTCTTTAATATTTTTCTCAGGTGGGCGTCTGACAGCAGATACAGTACAACAGAAAGGAAAAAGAGGTAAAACTGCACCCGGTGACATTTTTTTTCTGTTTCTGTTTTTTTTTTTCTTCACCACATAGAATGAGATGGTGCACAAGAGAGAGGAAATTGGCTGCAACTGACAGAAATAATGATGATTTGGGGAAAAAAAAGGGAATCGCAATAGAGTCACACCTGGTGTTTCAAAAGCAAACTGGGATGCCAGTTATGTCCTTGCCTGCATTAAAAACCTCAAAGGATACCAATCGAAATCACACCTGAAAAACAATAATGTGCGACAAAGCTGACAAATAGCCGGCCATTAGCAGAGATTTAAACTGAGAGGCAAATGATTTGACAGCAACGATATCAGCTTAATTCAATATATTGCAAGTGTGTTAGTCCACATCACAGATACAATATCGTCACGAATGCCGGCTGCAGGTGAACTGGTGCCTGACATTTACCATTTCAGAAACTGTCATATCTTGTCCTTGTGGTAAATAACTGCTAAAAGCACTGCTAAATGTTGTCAGGGAAACCTCCATTTAGAGTTTGATTGCATGAGCAGGTCAGTCTGGATGACTTGTCCTTCACTTCTTTTTGAGTGACAGGATGAAAAAATGAATAGGTGCTCCTGAATGGTTGACTTGCTGGTGGCACAGTGAAGCATGGCTGAAGTTGTCGAAACTAAACTACCCGTTCATTCCACCTGCTTTTGTGAAATCTGGTTATTCTATTACTGCAAGTGTGTCTTCTTCATCAGACGGTACCTGCCTGACACAGACAAGAGGGAGAGTGAAGCAAAAGAAGAGCCACTACTTGACAGAATATTCAATTTTGAATTACTAACAAAATTAGCATGCAAAAGAGGATGCTGATGTGACAAAAGTTTTATGCAAGTATTCAGTAAAATATCCAATTACAAAAGCACTTGGCTTGTTATCTGTCACAGAAGAGAGTTAAAAAAAAAAAAATCAACAAATTCTTGGCAGTGGATCGTAATTCCTCTCGACTAGTCTATTGATAACAACATATCATACTGAAGGGTGCTACATCAATTATTTGGGTGAATTACTCTCAAAACAGAGTGGATCCAAAGAAAAAAGTCCCTGCTAATATGTAGTAGTTTTTTATGTTTACACGATAATGGGTGGTGTTTGTTTCAACTGGTTGATTGTTATCTGAAACAAGTTCATTGCACTTTCTTTTAAAGCCGGAACAGCGGAAGAAGGTGTAGCTTCAGTTTAAATACATTATATGATAGATCAGCTATATATAGATTAGTGCAGGCGTTGAGTTAATTATCTGCTTTTTTGGTCTTTTTTCTTCTTCCTCTTTTTTTTAAATCATCAACTAGAGTAGGTGAAGGTTTTAACCTGTACTGATCTGTGGCACCAGGACAATTTGGATATTCCCTGTAATACTAGGTGCAAAGCCTCACAATTCATTCTGTTCACTGAGAAAGGAACATCAATGTGATGTTAATCACTGAAGTCATTTATTTCCCTTAAACTCTGGAGCCAGCTGGAGGCTGCAGCAATAACAGCACTCTGATACCACTCTCCATAGCCACTCAATCAGGATATTAATTGCCCAGCTATGTCCCCCCTGTTATCAATCTCTACCAATCACACTTTATTAAATAAAGATACAATTGCCTTCTGGCACACACACACACACACACACACACACAACAGTGGGCTTTATCGTTATGTATCTATAATCCACAACTCTGCAGCTCTGGACACACAAAGATGATCAGCTGAAGACGGATGCACCACTATCAACACTAAACACATAGTCCAGGCTTTCCAATTAAAATCCCTTTTGTGTTCTTCTTTCCACCGGCGTTTGGTGTGTTTAAGTGTGTGTGTTTATACACATATGGTCCAGCATGATAACGCCAGAGGTTGAAGCGAACATGTCTAAAATACTGTTCAGCAGTTAATGCCGTAAGGAACAGTTGCTTCCTTCTTCTGATGTACCCCACTATTTGTTGTTTGTCCTTCCCACATGGGATGACTCAGTGGCTTGTGGGCTGCTGTAGAGACTGTTTTAGGTTGGAATTATGATCCTTTTAGTTGATCAGATCTGCTTTACCACCCACGTACAAATTTGTCAAATATTTCATAAAGCCTGACTTCTTTAGGTTTGTTGCGTAACATAGGGGAGAGACAACCTTGGTTGAGAGTTGATCACCAATTTCATGCATTTTGGAGTTATGGAAAATGCTTTTATTTTAATTGAAAAGTGCTTAGAAGTCTTTGCAAAGAGAATTCTTAACTAATTTGAGAAGGAGCAATAACATAATAACATAAGCACATAACTTTAGTTTCAGTGAGCATTTTGTACAGTAGAAGGCCACCACACACACTCGCTCTATCATTCGTCAAAGTTTTAATGTGTTTATTTTTTTCAGGCTTTTTTTATTTTTATTTTAGCCACAACCCGACACTGTGAACATCACAGTGGCTACAGAAACAGCAATGCAACAGACAACAAAGGAGTAATATCAAAAATTAACTGATGCCTCAGTGTCCTTTGGGTCTCACACAAATTACACAGGGGATTCTTTGGATGCAAGTTAAGGCTGCACAACCAGATGGCTTCATTTGTGTTTCATAGCAGGGCTCATGCAAATGTTAGTATGTGGAACACTGCAGGCTTGTAAAACCTAAAGTTGAATATAAAAGAAAGTTTTTGTTCAGTTTGTCAACTCCTCCGACTGAAGACTAAAAGAAAGTGGGACAGAAACATGTCAAAAAAAAGGTGAGGATGCTCACATCATTATCAGTGAAATTATTTCACTCAATGTTTCACATCACCTTTGAGCACAGACAAAATTGAATGCTAGGTTCAAATTAGTTGCCTTTGTGCTGTTATCATCCTCCCACAGAATGGCTTTTATCAAAATCATTATCTAATGGCTGAAAATTCTGGTTAAAGCTCGCACAGCTAGCAACAACTCACTCATATTCTATTCTATTCTATTCATGAAAGCTTAAATGACCCACATCCATTTTCCTCCCACACCCTCGCCTTCCTCACTGACACTACAGTTAACATAATGCTGCAGCACATTATCCAACAGCTTCGTGGCTGCAGAAAGAGAAAAGGAGCAGATTTGTACCTAATAGCAATGTCAAGGTTCATTCATCATTATGCTGACCCTCCCACTCACCTTGTATCTGTGGATGACCCCATGTCAATCACTGACCAGGTGTATTATTACCCACTGCAGCCAATCACAACCCTCACTGTAAATCACTCTCAGACTGCCCTGTCTTTGAACCTAGCAATAAGGTCATTTAATATGTAATATATTTCTGAATTATGAATAAATGTAATGCCCTTATCTATCAGAGTACCATCGTTGAAGTGTTGGTAGTCGGACTGAACTCTCAAATATCTTTGGCGAGAGCGAGCTTGCAGTGTGCCTTTGGCTTGGGACTTAACACGACGAACGCCATGGCTGCAGCAGGCGACAGAGTGAAAGGGCAGGAGTAGCAGTCTGTGGTTTGTGACCACAAGTTAGCCTTATTACTGTTATTCAGAAGGTGTAAGTGCAGGCAGCTTACAGAGGCCACGTATAATTTATGATTGTGATGCACCTGCATTGGAGTGGCACATAAAATGAGAGTCTTATAAAGACAAGGTCACTGATTACAGGTTGTTTTGTGTGTTACCAATGCAGGCTTTCTGAACCTCTGTGTGACAGTTTATGAAGCACATTCTAGGGAATTACTAGAAGGAATAATATAGTACGCAGTCCATTAAGGTTTTTGACACAGGTGAGGGCAATTATCATGTTTGATTGCACACACAAGTGTATTCTGTGAGTGTGTGTGCACCTCCTATGACTGACAATGGCTGGAAATTTAGTTTATAATTTGTTTTCTAACAAAGAAAGTGAATCAGAATCAGGTTTATTACCGCGTAGGTTTTCACATACGACCCTGATTCCAAAAAAGTTGGGATGCTGTGATCACTTGCTCATCCTTTTTGACATATACTCAATTGAAAACAGTAAAAAGACAATATATTGAATGTTTGATCTCATCAACTTCATTGATTTTTGTAAATATCTGCTTATTCTGAATTTGATGGCAGCAGCAAGTTTCAAACCACTTTTGGACAAGAGCAACAAAATACTGTGAAAGTTGTGGACTGATCCAAAAACACCTGTTTGGAGAGTAAAGCAAAAACAAGGCCTCCAAAAGTCAAGAATCATAAATATAACATTTATGATAAAAGAATTTTGAAAAATATAATTAATTTGAAATGTTTTAAGTTTTTAAAATAATTCGTGTACCCGATCCAAGCTGACATTGGGCGAGAGGCGGGTCAAGCACGAGGCTGACACATAAAGACGGATGATCATTCATGCTCACATCCATTTCGAGTTGCCAATTAACCTAACCTGCATGTTTTTGGACTGTGGGAAGGAGCTGGAACACCCATAAAAAAAAACACCACCCAGGCACAGGGAGAACATCCAGACTCAATCAACCAATCCTTCTGAATGCCAGATTGTTGTTCAGTAGGTCATATTGTACTCCATGATATTAGAATAACCTCACATCATGTTCCTCAGTACAGATCGGTACACTCTGTACTGGTACATAGTTAGTATAAAAAATGATATTGTAAATTGGGGAGAATTACGCTGTATGCTGCAGGGCATATTATAAAGTGTTACCCAACAATATGCTTCAATTTTTACCTACACCTTAAGATTATAGCCTTTTCTCTGTGAGCACTATTATATTGTTGCCCTGAAGGGACACTAATACTTACTGTTGGAAGAGAGGGGCTGTTTTGAAGAGGACCAGACAGAATCAGGATAAATGACTGGTGAGTATATGTGTTGCTATTCTGTGGACTCATTTCTCACTTAAAATCATGACCATTAGGGACCTCATTTAAGGCTGACTAAAGGTTCATAGTCAGAATCTGAACTTTAAGCTGTTATCATGGTAATGGCCAAAGAAATCAGAACCCTGCTTTTAAAAGTCACCCGAAATGAGAGCTTAAAGGCAGCTTTTTAAAAAATTGCATCCCACGGGAATATAGCGAGTGAAAAGAGAAGCAGAGAAAGAGAGGCGAGGAGAGGGAGAAAAAGGGAAAATCAGATGGGTTTTGGTGTGGATTTTTCTCTATAACTTTAACCTGAGCTGTCTCCCTTTCTGCTACAGACAATGGAACGTTAGGCATGCTTCTGCCGGTGTCATTGGAAGACTAATGAGATGGCACCAGGCCCATGAATGGCTCATTGGCCTGATGCACATTACTGTCTGTAAGTGTTTCTTCATCCCGTTATGGCCGGTCATGCAGCAGATCTTCTACCTGTATCAGAGATTGTGATGAATAACAAAAATGCACAGCATGATGGCCCACAGTATACCATCATTACAACCAAATGTTAAGGCCTGGAAGCCATTCTTCCAACACCCACTCGGTGTATTCGAGTGGAACCATTTGCTATTCCAGACACACTGATTGGATTCATTCACAACCTTGGTCACAGCAAGGGGTGGTGTCATGTTAAAACTCAGTTCTACAGGCAAAGTAATTCAGTGAAAGAAAGGAATTAATTAACAAAGCCGGCGACTGATCGATCTGTCCTTCAGTTTCTGATATTCTCCGGATGTGACCACAGTAAATATTTAAATGAATGGATATCAGTGAGTACAGATCTTTACTCACTTCTCACAAATTTTAAATGCAAAGGTTTAAAAGTGAGATGATTCATATGTTGTGCATGTATGATTTTAATGGATCTTAATTTGCCATATTTAGATAAGGACTCAATCGCTCAGCTCAGGAGACTGTTTCCAGAAATCAAGAGCTCTGTCTCGCTCAGGTTTGGTACACAGGAGAACAGGCAAACAAATCCAAAACAGAGCAAAGCAAAAGTGAGGGATTAAGGCAGGCAGAGATCAAAAAACCACAAACTCAAAACTAGGGATGCTGGCGCGCTTGACACAAAGGACAGGCAGAGAAAGCAGGGAGCAAAGAGACTAAATACTCCTGGAGAGGGGAGACAATGAGACTCAGGTGAAGCCAATTAGGGCAGGACAGACGATCCCTGAGCCAGGAAACACATACAAGCAGGAAGTGGGGATAAGAGGAGAGGTGAGTGACATGAACGTAAACAGGAAGTGTAGTGAAAACAATGGAGACATGACAGAAATGAGGTGGAAAAAAACGCTCTGTGAAAAGTTGCAAAATCACCTCCAGTATAAGAAACTTCACATGGGTGTTTTGAGTTCGCTGAAGTGAATATTAGACCATTTAAATTTTCTTATTGGTGTCAAATCTGCTTTGCCTCATGTCTGTTCAGAGCCAGCCAGAGACATTTCGGCCAATGTACTGCAGCCAAAGAAACATGTTGCTTGCAAAAAGGAAAAGCGTATGAATATTCATGCATGTATTAGTTAAATTCAGTCATTTTAGCAAAAGTAAACATCTGCATACTTGTGAGATAAACCATCGCCGTGTCAAAATATAGTTGTTGTTTGTAGTTGTGAGGTTTTCTTGGGGAGAGGGTGTCAAGTGCAGACATGGCATTAACATTAGAGTTGTCAAAAGCTGTAAAAAATTAATATCCTGCCTTCTAAAACTGATTCCATCTACTGTAAATAGGGCTTTAGTGGCCAGTTTCAAGATTTCTGATGATTTTCAGCGATTTTGCTGCCTGAAAAAAAGATGTCGTTAATTTCTTTTCAGTCGTGAATCCATATCTTTAGCCAACTTAGGTTACACTTGGGTTCTCATTCACAAATAATCAACAATATCTTTGTACTTGAGCAAGTCCAAAGAGACATTTTACCTCTCTTCAAGTAATGCTTTAGTGCTTCAACATTGAATATTCCTCTTTTTTTTTACTGACATTCAAGCTGGACTGTGATTGTGATCCAAACTAAAGGGAAAAAAAACGTATGTATATTAATCAGATACAGTAACATACATTATCCATGACACTCCAAAACGGATGTTGCCCAGTCCCCTGAAGCTCCTCTCCAGGCTAGATATGCTCCTCGAATCGAGAGGCATGGAAAGGAGGGCAATGAGAGAGCAGAGTGAAGCAAAAAAATGAGAACACGCAGCATTGGGTGGTATTTCAGCATGGGATGCCCAGTCAGACTTTGGGGAGGTAATTAATTAACAACAACAACAAAAATGTCCAAGCCGAGACCTCCAGGGGCACCCTATACTTCCCTCAGATCTCCGTCCAGGAAATGGAAGGCTGGGCTGGGTTTATGTGGAGCGCGGATCCATCCAGAAAGAATAATCCTGGAGATCTCAAAAATGCTTCCAGGCCTAAAGGGGAGTTTAATAATTTCTGTCACCTCCTTACATAACAATATTAGAAAATTGTCTTATTAAAGCTATGAAAGGGACTTTGATATGTGTCATAATTAATGAAGATGGATTAGGATATGTAGCTGTATTATTAGGACATGACCCCTTCTTTCATACTACATACAATTTGGTGTTTAAGTACCTCTCTTTTTATATCTTGATTTTGTATTTGAAAATCTTACTTATGACCAATTTTTCTTAAAAAGATTAAAGAGATTTTTCGGAGATCAAAGAGATTTTTCAGCAATTTACTGTAAACATGATCTAATGGTATTTAACAACTACAATAAGCAATGCAATACTGCAATACTTTTATTTGAGCTGAACATTATATTGGCATTTTTTTTAGGTGTATGTTTTTCACAATGTCTGGCTTACATTTGGCTTTGTATTTGGAATGACTTCTTCCACGTCTATGAATTGACTGTTAAAGTTTTCTACTTAAAAAAACATGCCAATAGGGAGGGATTGGCATAAATATGTGAACATAATAACATGGTTATCTGTAAAGCTGCATGCAATTCTCTCTACAAAGTAAATCAATAAGTGTTCGAGCATGTCTCTGCATAAAGTAATCATGAAATTATACACTACAAGGACGAGAAATGCTAGATATAGACTCAGAGTCGATGAAAAGACCTGATATTTGAGTAATGATTCTGCCATGTGAAAAACTGTGTAACTCTTTCATGCACATGTTCTGTAGATATGAAAATTGCGCAGAATCTCGCTCTTCATCGTTGTCATGAACCGGTCTTGTACACTTGTCACATATGAAATGGAAAATAAGGAGGAAAGAGAAAGCCTGATGAGGTCTATCTGACACAAAAGGAGACAGAGTGCAATCACTGATAAAGCCTTAGCTTGTGGTGTCCTTTGATGCCTGACCAGTTCTGCAAAATAACAAATCCTTTCGGTTTTTGGCTGCACATTGAGAATCTGTCAACTCCTATGTATCTCCTAGACTCTAATAATGAATTGAAAAGATGGAGGGTTGGCAGATTTTGCATTGATAAACCAAACTATGGAAATTGTGGTAGCAACATTAGCGAGAACAGTGATCAACAGATGCACAGTAGAGACTTGACAAGAGAATTTGTTTTCATAATCGTGCAACAAAATGTTTTCCCCACTGCCTCTGACCACATCCAGCCTCCAGTGTACATACAGTAATATACTAAGAGCAACCCCAGACCAAGAGTCACAATGCTGATCAAGAGCCGCAGCAATCCTTTACCATGTTTCCCATCATGCATGCATTGTGTGCTAAGAGGACACTGTGTTGTATGAGGGTGCTACTGCTGTTTTATTAGCTCCCTCAAACTCAATTTCCATTTAATTTGTGAGCTGGCTCCCCGAGTCTGTGCCTGGCAGCTAAAGGTATAAATCTGGCCTTATCTGGCCCCGGCATGCACAGTTCATATCCACACACCCTGTGCCAACAACAGATCTATAATTCATGGCCAGGCACACCCACATTATTGGCTGCCCATGTATTAGAAAATACAACACAGGAAAAAGAATTCAATGTAGTGTCATCCAAACAGTTCAGAAGGCAAGAGGGTATGTTTCCTCTCCCCGGAGACAAACCATGTGACACAATCTTCTCTGTGGTGGTATTACACATAAAAGACGGGAATGCACTGTGTCGAACTTTTCGCATTTATATTCTGCCCGGTGGCTTCTTGTGTCATTATGCCAAGGTGAGGGTTAACATCAATGTGACCCCACAGGTGAAAGAGTGCTGTGTTTGACAGATGGGGGATTATTCCTCCAATTAGGCTAATTGGATGAGACAGGTCAGGGCACATAAACTGTTGAATGAAGTCGAATAAACAGAAAGGATGGTGGTAAATTATCTTGAGGAATAGCTCTGGAGGGACCAAATCAGGCCACTATTTCTGAAAATCTATATTGGGAAAAAAAAAAAAAGTTTCCGCTACAATGGTGGCTGGCCTTGTGAGCAGTTGTCTGCTTTTGATGAGTTCTGCTAAAAGCTCTGTCCATGGATCATTATCCAATCATGCTCCTCAGCTCGTCTGTGTCTGTCTCATAGTGCTTGCCTGCCACACTTCAAAACTGCCAACATCAATAGTCCAAAGTACTAACAAAGTTTGAAACTTTGGTCAAAGAACTGAGTGATTCATCAGTCGTGAACACATTCATTCTTCAGAGCGGAAATGTGAATGTCGAGGACATCAAAATCCCCAAAATGGGGGAAAGATAAAGACTTTGTCAAAGAACAAAAAGCCCTTAAACGTACATGGCGGGGCAACAGGAATCCATGCAGCACGTGTTAATGCCACAGCAGGAAGCGAGGCAGTGTCAGTCATTCTCCCTGTAAGAGCAGGGGGGTTCGGGGCATGTAGACAGGTGGTGCTGGAGGGAGTGTGTGGAATTTTCAAGTGGCCGCTCCTTGCCGGGTCGTGGGAAATTGAGAGGGGAAATGTAGGGCAGAAGATGAGGATTGCGGGCCAGTCCCTCCGGTGTCCTCTTTAATGAGCATTACTGTGCCAGCAGAGGCTTTCTGCGCAGCAGCGCGGCATCGCGGTCAGCCCAGCTCTGGGATAACTTCGTCAGCCCACCGAGGGCCTACTGTAGCTGGGAACAGACAGTGAGATGAGAGAGACATCAGACACTGGGTAATTAGGACCACTCGAGAAAAGAGGTGGAGGAGGATACCACAGCTAAACACCTCATCCTCTCTTATTCTCTCCTTCGCTGATTCCTTGGGGTCATGCTTGTTTTCGCCTTGATATCTCTGTTAATGAATGAGCGCATCGTCTACTGCCCAGAGGGGACCGATGTTTGTGTCTGAAAAGGGAGGCAGGGAGGGAGGCGGACGGGTAGGAAGGGCCACGCGGCGTTTTGTTTGTGTTGTTCTGGAGCAGCTGGAGGCAATGACGGGGAACACTAACAATTTTCATGCAGCGAGTGAATGCATAAGCACCCACTCATCACGAAATCATGGGCATACAAGCACAACTGTAAACGAACACCTGCTGTGATGTACAGCATATGAAATCATTCATCATCAATACTGTACCGCATGTCGCATAAGTGTTGTCAAGTATGCTTCAAACAACTTGAGAATGTAAGTAAATAAAACCACGAGTGCATATGAAAGAAAGGCCTTGTGAGACTATTGAATTTTAGGCTGTACAAACTAGGAATGAATGGTTGTTATGATGAAATAAATGTAAATACAGTTCCACTCTGGTCATTTACAGCGGTGAGCTAATGTGCATGATGCTAACACTGATACTTTGCATCTTCCTGTTTATGCGTCACAATAAATGCATTTTAATGTACAGTCAGTGGTACACCTTTACCGTGAAATCACAAAAAACACTGTAGTTTCAATCACTACTCAATAAATAGGAAAAATGATCTATAAAATACAGCTCTAAAAAGGGTGAGCCAGGACTAATCCTGTCATATGCACAAACTGCAATAAAGCTCTTTGCAGTCATTTTTTAAAAATTCTTAAATCTGCTCCAAAAACCTCTACACTTTTCCCACGAACAGTAAGACAGTCATCATTTCAGTTTATTTGATGTATATTGATATTTATTTGATTGATATTTAAATATTATTATTGTTATTATTGATAAGAAGTGCAAAAAGCTGCAGTTCTTCGAATAAACACTAGGGGCAGGCTCCAAAAGGGAATCATTTGCATTTGACCCACATGTTAAAATGTCTGACTTCAGGGTAGAGGAAAACATGTTTACAGCCTGTTACAGAAATGGTTTTAGTTGCTTTAGCTGATTTTCCACTTCATGACAACTTCATAATTTTTTTTATAACACACTCCTTTAAAATCTGACATTGTGCATAATGAAGCGTGACGTCCAAGACGCATCCAGATCTGCTTCACCACTTCAGGTGCAGTCTCCATTCTCCATAATGGGGGTCGCTCCTGGAAAACAGGTTTGTGTGCTCTCCTGTGAAACTGAAGGTACCGCAACCCCCCTTGTCTGTTGATACCGTACATGCTATAACTACAGTGTTGTCTGACCTGACTAAGATATGGTGGCCTCTTATGTAAGGTGGAGAGTGTGGATGGACTGCAGGTGGGGTCTTCATTCATTCTTTCGACCGTTCAATGGTCCACAGCTACAGCTGCATCAATGGGCACGTAGGCATCTGTGAGTTGTTTGACTTGTGACATATGTAGGTTTTGAAAGATAATTTAGGTTTAAAATAGATGCAATGTTTAAGTCCGAACGTTACAGTTAAATTTGTGAGAGCTTAAAATCATTGCCGTTCTGTGATACAACAGATACAACAAATAAGGCGGGCTGGAAAGATGAGAGCATGTTGTAGAAACGCTGTAGGAAAAGGCTTAATAAAGGAATAGACTAATGTTACCTTAATTATCAAATATAGGAAGACAACAGCTTAACACAACAATATTAATACAATCTAAAATTTGTTTATACTTGTGTTTTATTTCATAGGAGATCACACGCATAGTAAAGCAGTTAAAAAAAGATTTCATTTTCTTATTTCAGTGTTTGCCATTGTTGTGAATTGTAAAAACCTTTAAGTTAGATAGAAGCCTTTAATTCTACAAGCAGGATGTTTTAGTTTTGAGCCTCAGCATTAAAAACTGTCCATTCATCCTAAGTTATAGACATTTCTGTACGGTAAAATGTTAAACCAGCTGTAAGCACTACAGCTCTGATGTACAAAGAGAACTTTTGGATGACTGTACACCTCAAATTTTAGTTGAAGTTATCAAAAGTTTCCTTAGTTTTTAAAATGAATTGGATCTGCAAGATTTGCAAATTTGAAACGCCAAGAAAGACTCATCTCCTCAAGCATTACAGACTTAGACATGGCCATGGTGGACAGTTTCTTCCTTGTCTTTATTATCTGCAAACTCATCTGTCGAGGAGCCATTCTTCTTGTGAAACAGCAACGTGTACAGAGGTTTTGTCTTTCAAGTGTCCGTGCTGCTTCTTGTGGAGGACCAGTTTCAATCTATTTTCTATCTTCTCAGCAAGATTCAGTGGAAAAAAGGAGAGAGGTGGCTATCTGTTGCCTGGTGGTGCATCTCAGAGAGGAGGAGGAAGAACATTTGGTAGGTAAATCCAGACACTTGAGTTTAAACACACCATACTTGTGTTACTTTTGTTTTCAAATATGATAACTTAAAAAACTCACATGTTTATTCTGACTGACTTATGACAGGATGGTGAGGTGCCGGATACTGATGAGGCGATGAACATTGTTCACACTATTACTTTTATATTTCCTTTTTGTCCAAATATTGTTTAGCTTGTTTATTTTGTGAACAGGTTGTGGGACAAAAATTGTTCAATGTTAAAAAAAAAAAAGTAGCGTTTTTACAATAAACAGTTTGACCATAAAATAGTCGCTGTGAGTGTATTTATTCCGACTTAGATGAATTAAGTTACTAATACTCAAAAAAAGTCAATGCAAATTGTTACATCAAGTTTTTTGAGCATGAAAGTAAAATAAAGAAGTTGGAATAACTTAAATGAAATAACTTAATATCACGAACCTCTGAGTTTAAATTAAGTTAGCTGAACTTAATTAAGCCTGTAGAGGTCAAAACAAATCATGTTGGTTGTACTAAACTAATTAGGTTAGACCAACTATGAAAGACTTGTAGGATTTACTCAATAATGACAGAGTTGGAACTACTTAAAAAGATGCATGCAAATTGTTACCTCAATTTATTAGTTAGTTAGTTAGTATAAGTTATACCAGGGTATTTTTTTTCAGAGTGCAGTCTTCTATTTATTCACCTCTCCGAGCCCTTCATCCAACTGTCCAGATGTACTGATGTACCTGCTGAAATATTCACACCTGCTCTCCTCTTGCTTGGAGCCACCCAGTCCCCCTCCACAGATGTGTCCTGTCAATCTAGATAAAGAGGAACATGGCCAGCTAATCACCATGCTGCCGTGTTATAGAATGTTACTGCTCAGGGTCTTTTTTACCCAAACATTATTTTTATATTTCCCTCGTCTGTAAAACCTGTCTTCACCAGCATCAGGATATATCTCCATGATATATCTGCTTCGAACATGCGCAATACCTGAGCATGTAATGGCATCGTAAAACGTGTTTATAGGTGTAATGTTTGCAGAGATCATTGGAAATGTGAACGCTGTTCTGCTGTTAAGCATATTGTGCTATAAACGCTATAGTGTTGGAGTCAAGGGGAGAAAAAGGGGGGGTTCGAAGAGCATCCATGGGGACACTAATGTGTTGTACAGTATATCATTACACTGAGGTTGGCTCAGCACTGTAAACATTATGATTAATATTTCATGTTCTGAACGTTGCTTTAATGGGTTATTAGTCTATAAACAGGCAGGGAAACAAGTGTTTAATAGAGTCATCACGTTTGTGATTTATTGGCAGGTGAGTCATCTGGAGATGACCTGGAGGAGTCACATATAATTACATTTCAAGCTGGACTAAGAATATCACAGGGTTTTTTTCGTATCAGGAAGGGGAGGAAAATGAAACCAAAAACAGAAAAAGCAGAAGATATATAGGACCAGTTCAATCTAGTCCTTCCTCTATCCTTTGAAACCTTCTGAATAGGCAGACAGATGACGGCTGTCTCCTCTCAGACAAAGAATCGGTGAAACGCTTTAGAGGTGTGTTCGGTCCATTGTCCTCTGCAACGGGTCTTCACGAGCTCTCCGGGGAGCGCTTTAAGGTCTTGCTCGAACTTCGGCTGATGAGAAATGGGTAACTGAGCGCAGACAAATATACACAACCAAAGATGCCCCTCGTGTCTCCTCCAAGCGCAGGAGTGGATTTAAAGCTCAAGCAAACCACTACAGTGCGAGTGTGGAGGGAGTGGAACAATGACCATATGTCGAGCTTGGTGCAGCCGCAGGGGGATCGATTGGTGAATATTTCATTAGAGCTCGAGCTAAATTCTTTCCAAATGAAAACATACATGTCTCCCTGAAGGTGGGTCTGTGCCATATGTACATGTTTATTAATATAGCAGCGATGCCTTTGGATATAGGTAATTACATTTTCTGTCATCCCATTACCTGCTGTTACTCCAGCGGGTTAATTGTGGCAAACACAAGGTAAGTTGAATTTTACACTAATGTATTGTGGGTGTATATTGTCCATAACATGCCCTGCTGTCTTTTTTGTCGCCACTGTTACGGAACCAGAAAGCGGAAGAGCCAAAAAAAGCAATTCACATTTTTTTCTTTTTTTTTTGTGCAAAATATTAGAATATTGATTACCTACAGGACTTTTTCTGGCAAACTAACCACTAACACACTTGCCCGCTGGGAACACACTAGTGCAAGTCAGTCATCATAGTTTTCCAAGATTCTCTCTACTCTCTCTGCAACAGGCCCTTAATCTGATCCCTCCTGGCATTTTGCCCTCAGGATTGTACATCATCGTTCATTAAAGAGTTATTGAAAAGGGGGATAAAAAGCTTGCCAACTGTCAGTTAGCAAACCTGTAGCTCAGCTCAGTCACCATCGACTCCTGTTTAATTAGTGCCTGCAAAGCATTTCCTCTTCTGTGGATCAGTTTATATTTAGGCAGAGGACGATAAATAAAGGCAGATGGCGAAACACAGCTAACTTTACAAAGCTTCTTCTATTTTGGACTCTCTGTTCGCTGAAAGGTCAGCACTGACTAGATATTTTGCAACTGGTTAATGGTGCAGATTTGCAAGATTTTGTCACCAAAGTTGAGCTCGATGCAAAAATATTTGTATGGAATTATTTGCAAATCCACTAATTGAAGCAATTCCATTGGACTGAATGGATATCATCACAAACTATTACTGTTTTAAATGCTGGTATGTCTCATTTGATGATTAGGTGTTTCATTTTAGGTTTATTGACGTGGTTATACTAAAAAAAAAAAAAAATGAGATGCACTGACTGCCACAGTGTGAATATGAGATGAGCTGAAGATGTGCTGAAGAAGTGGCATGTGCTGAGCTGTTGATGATACTGATGTCACGGCAGGAAGGATTTATTGCAGTTTTCTTGTGACACATTTCTCTCATGTGACAAGGGACAATTAATACTTTCCAGTCCTCATCTCCAGCATCAACTCAAAGAAGAGGAGATGGAAGAGGAGGGGGGCAAGAGGGCAATAAACCCTAATCAAAGCTCTTTATCTTTGTTTTTCCTTTCTCATCTCTCTACCTGTCTCTCCTATCTGTTCTCTGTTGTCTCTGTTTCTGAACCTTTATCGACACATCTGTCTCTCAGCTTTGCAATATCTTTCCTCCTCCTCCACTTCTTTTGTCATTATCTGCCCGTCTTTGCTTTGTTTCCACTTTGTTTCCACCTTCCACTCTCTGTTGGCCTCCCTCTAAGTATTTGTCCTCCTCCCACAGTACTTCTTCATCTATTCACATTAAGGATTGCATAACTGGAAAACAAATAGGCTGAGCTTTAAAGAATTTCTGCTATTTCAGCTGCACATAAGTTGTAATAATTTACAGTACACAAATTACTTTGTAGTTTTCACTAGTAACACTTCTAATGCTGTGATCTGGAGGCATTGCATTTCTTTTTTCGTCTTTAATCAATTACGGCAAGTTTTTTTTTTTTAAATTTCATCAGCAATAATTCATATTTACATTTTAATATAGCACGGGCAATACAGTTTCATTACATTTCTTCAGAAATTGCTCACACTGAGAATATGCCACACAGAGCTTTTCAATATCATTCAGACACATTCAAGCATCTCATTGTGTTCTCATTATACTGAAGGGTCAATTTAAAGGCGCCTCCAGCTATCTGATTTAGCTCAGGATCCTCTATATATGGTCTTAACTCTTCCTCAGTCAGTATGTCATGACAGGGACGGTGACATATTTGCGGGTATTACGTCTATTGAGCGGCAAGAAAAGTGGATGTACAGTAAGCTAGTTAAGCCTGTAACTATATTTTTAAACATGTACAGTATAGTGACCTCTCCTCTCTGACATCTATTTGACATTCAAGCCCACTTAAGATGAATTATACATTATACATTGCATCCATGCACTATGGCCTTAAAGAAACTGAATAATAATGTGGCATTGTTTCCTTCAAATTCAATTTTTCTACAGATGGTTAATTTTAGATAAAAATTCTTTCACAGTCTCCTTGCACTGATGGAATATCTTTCTATATCCTAGCATCTTACTCGTCGCTTTCTTTTTTCATTTAAAAGCATAGACCCTCTATTGAAACATCAGTCTTTTCAATTCCTTATATTCTGTCCTTCCTCTTACACCTTGATTTTTGCATATTCCTTCATTATGAGCTGGATGTGATGCCTTCCAAGCTTGGATGTTCCACTCCTCGCCACCCAAGTTCCTATTAAAAGGATATTGATGTTTATTTACAGCAGTCATGCCAATGCATCAACACAGGAAACAGCTAGAAAAGAAAGAATGTGTGACGTCTGAATCAAACACCTTTCATGCGTTATGTGACTTGTGCTTGAATGATATTGAGAGGCAGCGAGGTTGCGCAGACAGTAGACAGTTTTGTTGTTCAGTGGCAGAGTACAAGTTCAGGGCCTCGTCTTCTCCAACATTTGAATGTCAGACTAACTCATGCACAAACTAATTGACTGGCTGACTGAAAGAGTGACAAACTGTACAGTTACTTATTTACCACAATGGCAGAGAGGACCACACTTTTGCTAGGTTTTGTTAGGTTTATACAAGAGACAGGCTTCTCTTTCTGATTTCACCAGCTTCCCAGTTAGTGCAAACTCAAAACGTCCTCCTTGTTTACCTGTTTTCTTGATGAATTCAGTATTATGCACATTTCCACTGCACTAATTCAATCAGTACAACAACAGTCACATCACATTCACAACCTTGCTTTCAGTTTTTTAAGAAATGCTGATTTCATTCACCAATCAGTATGGAATCAGTATGTTCACTTTTCTGTTTTCCTGATGAATGTTAAGCTACCTTGAATGCAACTAGAATAAATATGGAGATGAAAGAAGTATTCTGTTCAAATGGAAACTCAGAGCAGCAAAGTGTTATTGTACTGATGTCGTCAGTGTAGAAATGTACATTATGTTGAATTTACCACCTGAGCTGTTGTTGCAGTCGGCTACAGGTATTTCCACCCACCTCAATGTTTTCACCTGTCCTTTATTAACAACTGGCCTTCATTTGTTCACAGCCATGCCCCCAGCTATTATTTGAGACTCTGCCATTATTTAAATATCTATTCATATATGAGAATTTATGTAATATTTGCAGAGGTAGTCATCCTTTGCAGGTCCGTCTGAGCATATAAACAAAAAAAAAAATCTGTTTTGCACATCACAGGGGCTTAAGCTGTTTATTTGTAAGTCAGTTTGCAGAGATAGCAGCGTGTGTGTGTGCGTGTTCCTGTTTGCTGACGGGTAAGAGGAAAGCAGTTTTAATCACCACTAACCCTCACACCCTGCTGACAGCGTCAGAGAGGACCAGTCTCACCCCCTTCCTATGATCAGCCTCATCAGCTGTCTGCTTAGCCCTCCATTCATCTCTTTATTATTTATTTACCTCCACTTTGTACATACATATTCCTCAGGGAGCACATCCTTTGAGCATTTATGCCGGGCTCCTGCGAAACTACCTCAGCGGAGGAACTTTTCCACTCTATTTGTGTTTCATGTGAAAACCAAGTTAGCTTTGAGCTTAACTGTGTCATGTGTTTCTTTCCATTTGACATATGTCTTTTAAAAAAAAAAACGATTGGAAAGCCTCATTAAAAGTAATGTCAGGAGTTGGCTTGATTGATTTTATTTTGACATATCTCCTAAACTAAAAACAGACAGCTCATTTATAAAAAATAATCACACTAATGGGAGGCCAATTAGAGGCACCAAATGACAGCGTATTTGTTCGCGCTGGTATTGATTTTGTACATCCCAAATCAAATTAACACAGTCAATAGACAGACTTGCTCTTGTCTTTGCTTGTATAGCATCAACAGATCATGCCAGTCTTCACTGTTTGTCTTTTGGACTTGATACATCACTTTAATTTGCCCATGCAGCCACCACCAGCAGACTTTGTTAGATGCATTAGATGAGGTCATACTTTGTGTGCATCAAGGTCAGTTTCTTCTCCTTAGTTTCTGTCAGGGATCCTCAAAGTCTGCTGTTGGCTGTGACATGTGACACCACCTCTGGGCAGGAAACCAGAGTGTCCCTCCAGACTGCATTGGGAAGGTTACTGTCTTGTGACAAAAGGCAAATCATGGAGCGTAAGTGTAAACTCTTTTCTACAGTTTCAAGACTGAAATTTGATAGTTAAAGTGAGTAGATGTGTAAAGCAACGCCTTTTGTCTTTAAAACTTCTATAAAACATATTTTCTCTTCGTGTTTCTTAGTACTGCAGCAAGTGGCTATCTATAATTTGATCAAGTCTTGAATTATATGCGAGTGGAACTGGTATGAGAAAGTATAAGGGAAAGTCATTTTTTATTGTATTTTGTCCTATATTGTACATCCAGGTGCAGAAACATGCCCTCAGACTAACAACCACAACTGAACTAAAATCTTATGGAGAGAAGATAAAAAGGCTTCTGGATGTTAAGGTCAGGATGGTTTTGTTGTGTTGTGAAAAATCCGGATAAGAATCTCATGTTCCCCAGGTGCTGAGTGGAAGCATCAAGTCTGTTACCTTTCGAGACTTTTCTGGCAATATCTCCTATAGCTGTCCTCTAAAAATATCAGCTGACATAGACAAGATGAAGAACAAGGAGATATATCGAAACGCTCGAAGAAAAACACCATTACCATTAAAAGTCACAGAGCTCGAGTTGTAACGCTGAACATACATTCATCTCACCACATTAAAGCACAGCTCTTATCTGCCTTGCAAGGAAACTAGGGCCAGCCCCACAATTAGTCTTGAAAGGCCAGACCTTGATTTACCTCTGCCGTGACAACATCTGAGGGGAATCGGCCGGGAAATGGCATTGCAGTGCTGTGTTGTGTAAAATATTGAGACTGTTCTGTGGGAGAATTGCACGTATGAGGTCAAACTGAGAAAGGTCAAAATATGAGTGCCTGGAATCTGCAAGATGAGAGTCATTACAGCCACTAGAGAGGTTGAAGAACAAGTTGGCTTTGGATCACTGGACACACCTTTTACACCTAATTTGTAGGGTCATGATTGGACAGTGAGAAAACACTAATTTAGGTGCAACGTCATCCAAGACCCACTGCAGATTTGTTTTATGTGGCCACATTATTAACAAAACAACCAAAGCAGCAGGTAATAACTTGGATACTAACTTGTGAAAAATATTCATGATCCTTCTGGATGGAGAGCAAAGAAAACAAGGTACTTATTAAGTAAATATTACAAGAAAAAAAAACATGAAAATCCAACATGCATGACAATCTTCCAAAGCAAAGGAACAACAATGAATCGATCCTGCTGACAAGTATTGTCTGTGCAGCCAAAGCCTGATATTCCTCTGCGCCACAGAGCTCCATTGTTGTCCAAGAACTATTTAAAACACATCAATGAGCCACACCGTTGCACTGGCTGACATGTTCCTTCATTATGATGAACATGGGCACTGTAGTTTATTTTGAGTCTATCCCACATACACCATCCCGGTGCCATAATGGCTCACCAGTGCATCAAATGTGCGGCTGAAAATAGTCCCCCAAAAAATACACTATTTGCTCCTGCTTGAGTAACGTTTGCTCTAAACTACACTACGAAGCTGTTTCGGGGAATGATTTTGCCTCCTTTAAAAATAACAGTATATATTCATGAGCCATTTTTATAGATTTACATCAGTAGGAACAAAGGAAATGCAGACAGGGGAGGGAAGTGTTGAGGAACAGATCAACACACTGTCACTTTTGCTCTTTTCATACCAAGTGTTGACAGTTAAAAAAAAAAAAGAATATCATCAGTCTTATCCTATAATGCTTAGTTTTATAAACCCTAGCTACATCAGATGTGAAATATCAGTATGGCATAGCTTGAAATGATCAATCTTAGTTACTGTGTGCAATGCTGAAATAAATAAAACAACCACTGAATCCAGGTTACAACTACGTGTTCAGGTGACTTGAAGGACTTATGGTTCACTGCGTTCACACAACTTCACTGCCACCTGATGGGAATGCTTTATCTTGATGAAATAATGTAGCACTGTAGAGCAGTAGATCACCCATCGGATCAATACGCAGGGCAGAGGACCTCTTTGAATCTACAGCATGCAACAGTTCTTTACAAGTCAATGCATTTGACCATATTGATTGAAGTGAGGGAGCGTGGACCGAGCACACAGTTTGCCAATAAGCAGAAAGACACGTGTTAGCGTTGATGAAGGCAAACAGACCTCCAGACACTTGCACCGCCGACTTCACCTCTCAGTGGTCAATGGGACATGGATCGTGGCGATGAGGGACCATGCTTGTGATCACACATGAATAAGTCAGTGTTATGACATCGGCCGAACAGTGTCAGGGCAGCGTAAACAAGACACTTTGATAGTTCCAATCAAACAACACGCGGTTTTGATTGATGGGGTGTAGCGCTCATATCATTTTTCTTGGCCTCGGGGTCTGGCTAATCCACAAGTGAGTTACACTTCAAATGAGCTCTTCTTGTCATCTGAATGGATTCACATAATGTTGTTAAATCAATCAAAGAGCTAATCAGGAGGGGGTGGGGTGGGGCAGTGACTTCCTGTGAGGTTGCTAGGCAGACTATATAAGAGATTGAGTTGTATTGAAGATAGCCAATGAAAATGTTTCCCAAAATCTCAAACTATTCCTTTAAAGTTAGGGGGAAATAGTGGTCCAGGAAAAATAATAAACGTGTGTCCTTTCACAATATTTAACCAAAACCAGAATTTTTCCCTAAGTAAAGTACTTCAGTAGCCGACTGGTTTCCCATCCCCAGAAAACCAGGGCTTTGAATATTTCTACAATGACATTTAATTTAAGCATGCACAGCCTAATAGGAATTAAAAATAAACGTTAAGCTTGACAGAAAACTGAGGGATGCTTATGTTCTGTCACACCGTGCAGATAAAGCTATGCACGGTTGTAATTGACAGAGACATTGTCAGCAGTCCTGGCCGTGGTTAAGCAGATCAGAATAATGGTCAGCAGGTGAGTAGATGTCACAAGGGTGCAGGTGGTTACCGGCTATATGAGTAGTGGAAGATTAGCTGTACAGTATCTCAATACACAGTTTTTGTCTGGTTTCTTTGCGTGATATTAGAATGATATGTATGTCGTGCTTTCTAAATTTACTCTGTCACCTCTTCTCCTTCCGAAACTCACTCTTCATCTGAATACCTAAAATAGGATCGTGAACGTCACTAAACACAGTTCAGTACAACACATTTTGACTTGAAGCAATGTCTCAACTCAGCTCAGTCAAAAGCTAAAATCAACGCCAGTCTGTGCAGACGTTCAGAAATGTCATCAAAGGAATTAGCAAGATCTTAATGAATTGAGTGTATGTAAGCTACAGTAATACAGAAGTGAATATGCTGCAATGAAGTGTACTAGATTAAAGTGGGTTTGACGATCACTTATATTTCCTGACTATATGATCCTTCCTTTGAAAAATGATAGGACTTAATTCTATTTTAAAACTATATACACTGATGAAGCTAAGGAATAAAGAAAAGATGGAGCAAATGTGAGTCTGATTGATTACTGTGTTTTGTAAAATCGTACAAAAACCTTAGAATAGTGCTAGGTTAGTGTTATTTTTTTATCGGTTATCTTTTTCAAGGAGTTTCCTGGGGCAGTGAAGGTGCAAATCGGCTCAGATGTCTTAAGACTGAGCGAGCTTTTGAAAATCGTCATGGAGGACCAGGGTGACTGTTGTCCCCTTTTTCAGGTGTTGCAATGCAATACAGACGGACTCAGACTTGCACCTGTGGATCACACCAGACACAGTGTGTTTTATGAAGGTAAAGTCCTTGCTTCAATCTCTCTTTAAAGGCTTTTAGTGAAAATCCAACTGCTTTACAGTCCTAATCAAACTCAAAAACAAAGTTTCAACAACACGTACCGACTAACTGCTATCTCATGACTAAAGGCGGCCCAAGTGTTTCATTGTAGCCTGGGCTGTAATATCTGCAATCTCACACACACACACACACACACACATAAGTGCTGCATCATACACTGCAGCCAGCACAGCTTCACTGCGTGTTGTCCACACATCATTTACCTGAGGGAACACATAAGCCTTCTGAATCTTAAACCATTCTCTCTCAGACAGAGTCCCTGGATCAATAGTGTCACAGATCTCCAGAAATGGGCTGCACTCGTCACCGTTATCAAAACTAGCTGCAGGGATAGAAATGTTGCACTTCATCATTCTTCTGGCCAAAGGCTGTGAGTTCCAGGTGTAGTCATGGCCATCAGTGCATTCTGTCTTAATCTGTAGTCTAAATACACTTTTCCTTTAGGTTGGTGGCTGGACACAAGTTCAGTATCGCAGTGAAAAACGATTTTTTAACCTCCTTGCACTGACTGCCGGTATGTTTGAGAATTCATTTTAAGATTTTACTGTCAACTTGTAAGGATCTTCATGGCCCCTCTCTCAATGTTATATATCTGAACTCTTGAGACTATGAGACTGTACGTAGCCTGAGATCCTCGGGCAGAGGTCTTTAATCTGTTCTCGAGACATGCCTGAAAACTAGAGGTGACAGAACATTCGCAGTCAGACCCCCGAAGCTACGGAGCAAGATGCCTGAGGAAATCAGGTCAGCAGATTCAGTGACCTCTTTGAAATCTCTTCTTAAAATGTACTTTTATTTGAGAGCTTTTCCTGATTTGGCTTTTTTTTTTATTCACTGTTCTTTCACTGGTTTGTTTCATTTGCTTTGATTTTTATTGATTGTCCTTTATGCTAGTTGTATTTGCTTACTTCTCTGTTGGAAATTGTTTTTATTATCTGCTAGTTATTAATTCGTTCTTTGTGTTCATAACATGGGCTTAAAAAAATAAAGAATTTTATTTTCATTAACAAACAATTCATGACATACATATTTATACATATTTATACATATGTGTGCTTCTTCTCCGTGTGTGCAATAATAATTGTGAAAACCAATGGAGGACTATGGAAGTGGATTACACAGTATATAGACAGAAGCACGGGCCTTAAAATATTAACAAAGCTTAAGACATTGAAACACGGATTTTGTGACAATTTCACACAATGACAATAGCTTTTAAAACATTGACACAGCTTTTTGAAACATTGAGATGTGGACCGCAGCTTTTTAAATAAGACATAAACACGATACACAAGCACAATCCCAAAACAGTTGGGACTCTGTGTAAAAGGTAAATAAAGACAGAATACAATCATTTGCAAACAAACAGTCTTTAGTGACAACGGTATCACGCGGTGTTTCTGAGCTCTAGTGATAATATCCTTCATACAATCATGTGTTTGACAAAGTGTTGAACCTCTCTCCGTCCTCACTTGTGAACGACTGAGCCTTTCCAGGATGAACCTTTCATACCCAATCATGATACTATCACCTGTTACCAATGAACCTGTTTACCTGTGGACTGATCCAAACAGGTGTTTTTGGATCAGTCCACAACTTTCACAGTCTTTTGTTGCTCCTGTCCCAACTTGTTTGAAACGTGTTACTGCCATCAAATTCAGAATGAGCAGATATTTATGAAAATCAAGGAAGTTGATGGGGTCAAACATTTAATATATTGTCAAAAATGATTATCACATTCTGTTTGATTTATGTTTTACACAGCGTTATGAGAACAACATGTAGTGTTTCATGTCACTTTAAGGTAATTTGTAGAAGAGTCGCAAGAAGTCATGTAATAATACCATAATATGTATATTATATATTAGTACAGGACGGTTTTTGGCACAATTTTGACACACAAAATCGTCTTCAATTTCTGATTGTATTACACAGTAAATGTGTATTTTTCTGTCTGAACACACATTTTATAGTACTGTACATATTTGTCAAGTAATCAGAATTTGTAAGCTGTGTGATTCAATATGTCATTGCAGAACAAAGACTGTGATCAGCAGTCGTAACGGCGGAGAGCATTGTGGAAGTCGTATGCATCACACAGGCTGACTCTCTTGATAGAATCCTACACGCCTGACAAATAATCTCCCTCAGTGCTGTTTACAGAACGCCTAACAAGTGTTAAATTTGTACCACTAATCGGGGAAACTGTGAAACCGCGGCATTGTGTGCGGTGCAGTAATCCATTAAGGAATTCCATCATTGTTATTCAGCTCCAATCTCATTACCTCTATTCAACATTTAAATACGTCGAAGATGAAGACTGGCACTGCTGTACAATCGAAAAAGCATTTCAAACGTGCAACACATTTTTGGGGGGGGAGTAACACTGCATTGATTTCATTTTAAACTTGCTTCTTCCATCGCGCTGTGGCATCTCTCTGATGTATGAATAATACAGTAATAGGAGACATAGTCAAGGCGTTTCATATTCATAACAACTTGAACAATGTATATAAGCACCTTTGGATTTCATGCATCTAAAATTACACCTTCCCAAGGTTTTTTCTCCCCCATAGCCAATGAAATTCATTCACTGAATGTTTCATCATGTCTCTGCCAAAGATGTTATTGAGAAATTACAGTGCAGGCAATGAGTCAGGAAGTACTATGACAGTGGCCCAAGTGGAAACCAGGGGAGATGTATTATTATGATATTTTCTTGGAGGAATCTGGAATTGAATTCTGATTCAGTGGAATATGATTTTAAAGTGAGGTTATGCTATCCCCTGATAGATGATACACAGGCAACAGTCACGCTACACAGAGCATCGCAATAGATACACAGAGTACAGAGCTGGCCATGCACAATACCGGCAGGCTGCATACAGATGAGCTCTGAAAGAATGGGATCACTGGGGCATAAACACAACAACAACGGATGTAATGGAGGGTTTACCACCTGAACTCTGTTAATCCACTTTGTTATCTGTGAAATATAAGTTTCCCCAATGTTTTCAAAGGGCTGGAAATGTTTAGAGTAGGAATTTACTGCATGCATTATAGAGTCTGGCAGATGGAACTTGATGAAAAGTCTGAATTAATATAGTTCTGAAAGCTTTTGGCTGTTTATTAAAAGTAAAATTTCACATGCATGAAATACAGATACGTCGATGAATTTTTGTACGTTGCGTCGCACATTTGTAAGCGTCTCTGTTTACTTTTTAGAGGACATCTTGGTCTCACTATAAAAAGCGCAAAAAGAAAAAAGAACAGCATGACCTGAGCAGCCATTGTGGCAAAAGCAGGATTGCACCACGAGAGCTGGAAATGGAAGCTGAAATTATTTTTCTGTCAAAATAAAAGTGAAAAAACTGTCACTTTTTAAAAAAGAGAGAGAGAGAGCAGTGGCAGGGTAGAAAACCACAAAAACTGTGCGAGAATACTTTGTGAAGTTTCTCATGTGAAACCGGAGCTGTACAATCATTACAAACATTGTATTGTATTGTGGTGGATGGATTTCTAAATGGAAGAGTGCAGTCCGGGCAGGTAATTTTAAGGATAAAAAATATGTCTGGTTACAACGTTGGATCCGGTCCGCGTTCGTGGCTGCACCATGAGATCACATCTGTCCTCCAGGGACAGATTCAGCTCTGATAAATGACTCCACGAGGATGAGATAGCACTGTTGACTCTTCGCTTCCCGTTTCTTTGTACAAACACACACCTAATCTAATCTCATCTTTCTGTTTACTTCTTTATCCCTGACAAAATCAGACTTCTCCATCCATGTTCTTCAAAAATACGGTGTATTGTCGGCAAGCTACTGTTGTGATCAATCGCATGTTGCAAGCGGAAGCAGTTCTGTATTCATAATAATGGGGTCACCGCGTCAGCAGAGCTCCAGGTTACAGAGGCCTAAGAATAGTGGTTGATGGAGGATTTCATCAGGTGAAAGGTGCTATTTATGGCACACCTGTACAGTATATCATGACCGGTGGTTCACTTGGTGGTGAATGATAGGAGAGCTGCAGGTGATGAATCTGTGCTCTGTATCCTGGGAGGTCATCCACATGACATCAAGAGCGATTAGGGGCCTTGTCCCCAATCTATCAGGGGACAATCGGTGTATTTCATCATCACATCTAGCCCCCCTTTTTTCCTTCCTCCCTCCCCCACGGGAAACCGCTCATCAGAAACATGGCCATTTAAGTGTGTGATCATGGACAAGGTCACAGCCCAACTGTATGTATGTACACTTTCTGTGTGTATGTGTGCATTTTTAGCCGCAGGTGTAGATGCCGCAAAGACAAAAAGGGAGACGGGGCAGCTCAGCCTCATCTCTCGTCCCTGAGGAGTCATCCATCAGAAATGGATCTGACCCTGGAGGACGGGTGTGGACCTGTGGTGCACGCTCTCACCCTGGATGGATCCAAGGCTCCTCTGCTGCACTCAGGGAGCCGGAGGAGTGGTCGGACTCATTAGGCATACTGTAAGGCTGACAGGTGTGGGACTCCGGGGACTCTGTGGTTTTTGTCCTTTACTCTTTAACAGGCATCAGTCTTTGTGTCTTGTGGCCCCTCTGACTGTTTGTGTATAACTCCACTGAAGCTTTTCTAAGATGATTTGCTGACTTTTAGAAAGAAAGGAACTGTAACAATCGAGAATTCTGATGCCACGATAAGTAAAAATCACAGAGATTGTACAGATTGATTTTCCAAGGAACAGACTGTGTCCTGTAAACCTCTTATGAAGCACACAGTAATGTATGCATGTCTACACACCCATATGGCAAAACACTGTAGAGAAGTGTCTCATACATAATCACACATAAACCTACCTTTCAAGTGTGTTAAGATAATTCAAGTTCAAGGCAAGGGCAGCAAACTTATTAACTTGCATGTATGTCCAGACTTTTTTCCCCATTTCTCACCATCTCATCAAGGGATGTATCAAGATGTTATTCAAGCAGTGCAGGGGTTGCATGTTCAAGGAAAGCTTGATAAAAAGGGAAAAAAATGCAAGTTGATTTCACAGCTCGCCATCAGAGAGAATAGGAAAACAACAGCGCCTGGATGTCATACAGCACAAATTACTGGGGAGGGAAACAAAGTGACCCCATTTTTATCTCCATTTTAGGTAATCAAATATTGATTACAGGAGTTATCACAAATTGATTTGACTGGAATAAGTTAGTGGAGTTGACATAAAAATAATTGGGAGCAAACGACTTGGCTATTACATGTCTTGTAAAACATAAGCTATTTATCCACTGTTTTTGAAAGCGATAAAATATTGAATGAATAAAAATAAAGATGTTTGATGATAAAAATGTTAAAATGTGTGAGAGGCTTTGTGACGTAGAGACAACGACTGTCACTGGCTGACTGGCCGTCAGTCACAACAGCTAAAAAAAATATAGTGATTTGAACCAGTGACTCCTGTCTCATAACTGTCTGCCAACCTTTCTTCCTTTGTAGAACAGCTGATACTCTGAAAGAGGAGGGTAAATAAAAGTGTATGGTGCAACGCAGCTAAAAAGTGACCATGGTTCACCAAAGTTGAACCTGAAAAAAAATGTACTTCCCTGGGAGCGATTCATTGAAATGAGCTGATTCGACCACAAAAACGTGCTGTTTTGCTGACCTGGCCTTTACTGATTAAATGTTGAAGAAACATTTTCCTTTTTCACACTGTCTTTGTAACGTTGTTCTAAAGTAGAGCAACATGACAGTTTTACATGTTGTTAATGAATACACCCAGCCTGCTGCATTGGCAAGAGCGCAAAACATTGATTCTTATTTCGTGGATTAAATCACAATGGTTTTTCCTGTGTGATCTTTTTTTATGAGGAACACTGTTCAGGTTGTAAACAGCAATAGCTGACCACTCTGCTTCTGTGTCCTCTGTGTTTCCTTCCTCCCTCACAGACTGAAGATCTACGAGCACAGCTCATAGCTATTGAAATGGTTGACCGGCAGAGAAAAAAAACTCATCAGACTCTACATTTTGTACGTGCTATGTCTCTCTCCTTTTGTTCCTCACTGTTCTTTCTTTCACTCTTATTCTCCTGTAACACAACTGAATGCTATTCTGCCTCTGTGTTTCTCTCTCTGCATGGATCCCTCCACCTTTCTCTCTCTCTCTCTCTCTCTCCATCCTTGGCTTCACAGTATCCATCCCTGAGGGCCGATCGATAGACTGCAACAGCCTTTCAATGAAATCTCCCCTGTGCTACTGGAGAAAAGAAACGTCGTTCAATCGAACGATAACTCTCTCCCTCTGTTCCTTTTGATCACTCCCTCTCTCCCTTTCTATATATACAATCTCTCTTACTCTCTGTTTTGTGCTCGGTGCGAGGAGGACGATAGGGAGGCAGTATAGGCAGCGGTCAGAGGCCACAGCTGGAGGCTTGTTTGATGATCAGTGGGGACAGATACTGAGGAACCATCACACCACAGGCATTGCAAATTACCTGCAAAGGAGATAAAGCAGATAGGGGGGGGGCGGAGTGCACATTCAGTCTTGTTGTCAACGTGGAAAAATCGCAGAGAGAAGCAAGGGCTGTCAAATAAAAGTGCACATGCTCAACATCACGAGCCTTTGTGTGATCCCACCTCAAGCCTGACACAGCTGCATCATGCGTGTACTGTATGTGTCCATATGTGCATGTGTGTTTGCGCGTACACAAGCACACAGAAAAGCCGATGAACAGGTTGGTGAAAAAAATTTGCATGTGTGAGGCATTACTGCAAATGTCAGCATGTTTATTCCCAGACATTCATAGTCAACATCCCACTAAATCCCCATTGGGACCCATGAGCGAAACAGCAGCTCATAAAATCAGCTTTAATTTTGGATAGTGGGCAGCTGTGATATCCGACTGTGAAACATATGTACTGTCCACAGTCGGCCCAGTGCAACCCCGATTTGTCAATCACTGCTAATTGTGATGAATCAGCGAAGGAAGAGGCTAAACTGTTTGCTCATTTTCTTGTACATTGCATGCTGTACGTCTCACATATGAATTAAAGGGAAAGGGAACAGGATACTTGTGAATCCACACATCTTCTTTTTGCATGTGTGCATGCATGCATGTATGAATAAGTCAGAGAACATGTGCATTAATAAAACTATATACAATCCATTGCTGTCAGTGCTGCTTACTGCCAAACTAACTTGTCAAGTGGCATCGTGTCCACTATAGTCAATTAATGTTAAGATCAAGAGCCATATAGTGGCTGTTCAGATTCCTATTTGAGAATTTAAAAGAGACAATATTAAATATATTGTATCATCGACTTCTCTGATTTTTGTACATATCTTCTTATTCTGAATTTGATGGCAGCACCATGTTTCAAACAAGTTGGGACAGGAGCAACAAAAGACTGTGAAAGTTGTGGACTGATCCAGAAACACCTGTTTGGATCAGTCCACAGGTTAAACAGGTTCATTGGTAACAGGTGATAGTATCATGATTGGGTATGAAATGTTCATCCTGGAAAGACTCAGTCGTTCACAAGCAAGGATGGAGAGAGGTTTGTGAACATATGATTGTATAAAAGATAATACTACGGGAGCTCAGGAACATTTCATTGTCAGCAAACAGTTTGATTGAAAAATGATCCTGTTTTTATTGATGTTTTATACAATGTCCCCACTTTTTTGAAATCGGGGCTGTAGACACCCACAGCTCAAAACAGTAACATCACATTGAAATGTCTTGGGCTGATCCGCTGACAGTAAAAATATGACACTGAGGGGGCTCTATTTTCTTTCTCGGGGGTGAACATCTAGGTGCTGTTGCTCTTAGCGGCACACAGGTGTTTTCCCACTTGTGCAAGGCAAGCTTTGGAATTTGGGTGACCTATAATGAACTGGGTGGACAGGCGCCGTTGGGGTGTTTCAGTAAGAATAACAATTCAGTTGCCAGTAAAGTGCAATTTGTATGTCAAGAAACAACGGGATTCGCACTAATGTGTTGGTCGCTGGCAGGCTGCCAGGAGCACAGTTTGTGGTGGAAAACCCTGAACGATTCAGGGGCCCCAGAGTCTGACAGAGGCCCTGCAACACACCTGGGATTATAGATAGTTATACTGTCAGAGCTGTTGTTGAGTTGTTGTCAGGGAGCCCAAAATTTCTAACACCAGCCTCTGCAATGATATATGCTATTTTAGTGCCTTCTAGACCAACGCACTGCATTTTTTAAAACTCAATTCATATGGTACATTTTCAGGCTTTTTTGACACCGAGATGTAAAAAAAATGCATTCAGCTCTGCAGTAGCTGTTTGGCAAATGGAAGCAACCACACGGCAGAAGATATAAAGCTTTCACAAACACAATCTGACAGGTGTTTTAAATCAACAGCAGTGACCACTGACCAACTCTATTAACTGCTTCTCCTTTAGCGATGCACATGTGGCGAAACTGAGAGGGCGGTGTCTGTCTATATGGAAGTTTTTAAAGGCAACAAGACAAACTACATTGTTTCCTCACTCGATTTGAGGTTTAAGTGTTCAACATAAAATCCCATCTATGCGTCCCTCCCTTTGGGGAATCATATCTTATCTCCTTCCCTAGGTGGTGTCTCCATTACTTCTCCACCCATAAATCTGGAAGAGCTAACATCATGTTTGTGTCTGGCTACTGAAGATTTAACATCATTATTTCTAATTGCAATTTTATGTTCACTTATCCTGATCTTTAACTCCCTGTTGCTTTTACTATAATATACACTTCAATTACAAACACACACACACACGCACACATATTCTGCATCGCACGTAATGGTGCCATTAGGACGAATTTCCTTTCTGTGTATGGATGAGAGCAATAGCCTGATTTTATCACTGCACTGCAAGTCACACATTTGTGACATATAATTAAGAACTAAAGACTTCAAGTCAGTGGGAAGGGTGTTAATGGAGGTCTTTACACCGCACCATATTTCTTTATAGGTGAATTTAGGTTTATTTCTAAATATGTAACCAAGATGATCCTCATATCTTATGTGCCAATGATAATTTCCAATGTCATTTGGTCCTCTGGAGGTAGATAATATTCATTTTATGACATGTTAATTTTATGTTAACCTGTTCAAACAACCGCTGTTAAAGCCTTGCGTTTTATTATACGACATCTCAGCGAAACGCTCCATATACACAGCTTTCAAAAGCTTATCAACACTCTGTGGATGACAAGTTGTCCAACCTGACTTTGTTGTTCTGCAAATCCTTCCAGATAAAAATAATACATTGTATATTTCATCACACACTATGATGTGAATGAGTGTCAGCATGCAACATGACACACAAAGTGCAAATAAAGTAGGAAACTGTTAGGACCCTCTAGATTCACTGGGGCCCCAAGATAAATCAAAATGTGATTTCAAAAATTATTACTCTATTGTTATATGCATTCATATTCTCAAAACTATTTACCATGCAAAGTTGAAAGCGACCTTCTTGCAAATGGTCTGTTGGAAAAATCAAGCAGAGAAAAGAAATAACTATCTCTGCGTCCCACCCTATCAGGATCATGCTTTGGCTTGTTATTAGATTTTTAAAAAAAACATGTTAGATTGGTTGGTCGTCCTACAATATTTTTTGCATAAGACCTTGACCCTGAGGACCAAAGTTTGATGTGTAATCTCCTCCCTACCTCGAATGTAAGACGCTCTATATTCATCTGCACCTCTTCAGCACAAGAGCATTAGTTTCCTCTGGAGGGAAACTGGTGTCGTGGATCCACTCCAGACTGTTCTACCCATCATGAAATTGCTTCGGCCCCTTTGCGCAGAGTGCACAGCTCTTAAAGGGAAGGAAAAACAAGTGATTTGATTGTTTGTGACTAATGCCAGAACCCAGTATAGCTTCTTTTTTAATATCACCCTGTCTCCAGCGGCACTACAGGTATGTGCCAGTCGACACTGTGACGCCCCTGTCTGCCAGTTACTTGTTTTGCATGGCTGCGATCTTTGCAGGTGCTGGAGGTGGGCGTGGCCGAGGGTCATCAGCAAAATGGAAACGCCAGGGCTCATCAGCAGCAATGAGGCACCTGGACTCTGTGTGCCAGTGCTTCTACTTAAAAACCCTTCCTTTTATGTCGTGGCTGTTCAGCCCTGTTTGTGACAACCCTGAGATGTAACCAACCAAATGAAAAACAAGATTAGTTGCTATTGACTGTTTTAGGCCTGTTTTGTATCAGATGAGGTTTGGATTTACTTTACATGCACTGCACCCTGCAAATAGTCCGAAGCCTGTTTTCAGCTTTGGACTATTCAGTGAGATGTGGTTCTGTTCAGTAATTTTTTGGTTTTGTTTACAAATTATATATTCTATTTATTGAAAATGTTTTCATCTATTTCCATATTCCTAATTTGTGAGTTGTCCTGCACCTCTCCCGCCTCCATACAAATTGTTACGCCAGCAAAGAATCGATTATCAAAATAGTTGCAGATACTTTTTCTGTCGATCGACTGATTATTTCATCTTAAACTTAATACTGCTCTGATACAACTGTAGAGAGCTATGAGTGAACGGGGAAGCTCCAATCAATGACACACACAAGGCAACACAGGCAACTCTCAACCACAAGGTCATGCAAACTCCTTTATAAATACATTAACACAAGATATGAAAGAAAAACAGAGCAACATAAAAAGACACGCAGTAGGATTTTAAAAGAGCAAAATGAAATAAAAGATATAAAAAAGTCAAAATAGAATAAAACAGAATAAAAAGCTACATTACTCTGTAAGATGTGAATAGTCTTAAATCCAGTTATGTGGTGTATTGAAAAACTGAATGCTTCTCCATGTTTAGTTCAGACTTTTGACTCTGGGGACAGTAAGCAGCCTGCCTGAGAGGTCTGGATGGTTCAAAACAGAGCAGCAGACCGGAAATGTTTTTTTGGCCCTAAATCATTCAGTGCTTTATAAACCAAGAGGAGTATTTTAAAATCAATTCTTTGACAAACAGGAAGCCAGTGCAAAGGTCTGAGAACTGGACTGATGTGATCTACTTCCCTGCAGACCGAGGTGGCAGTGCTCAAATCGGCTGCAGCTGTCCGATCGACTTTTCAGAGAGACCTGTAAAGACCCTGTTACAGTAGTCGAGCTACTGAAGATAAATGCATGGGCACGTTTTTCTATGAACTGCTGAAAGGTAAGTCCTTTAATCCTTGTTATATTCTTCAGGTTATAGTAAGCTGAGTTTGTATTTGTCATAATGTGCTTATTAGTTAAGTTAGTTAAGTCTGTGGCTCCACCTAGATTTCTGGCTTGGTGTTTGGCTTTTAATTTTAAAGATGGAAGCTGAACACTGACTTCTGATTGCTTTCGTTGGCTATTTCTATTCAATAATAATAATAATGATGATGATGATGATGTTTATATGTATAGCACTTGACAAAACCAGCATTACGAAGTTTTGTACGCATAAAACGCAACAATAAAATACACAGTAACGAATGAATAAACAGGCAGGCATAAGGAATAAAAGAGGAACAAAACTTAAAAACAATGACTGATTGAAAAGCATAAATAACTCAACGAGGATAAAATATAAAATCAATCTGTGAATTCAAACATAAAATAGATCAAAGTGCAAATTGAAGAATAAAGTACAGTCTCAGTCAATAGTTAAGAATAAAAGATGCACCTTAATATTAAAAGATAAAATGTATAAGAACCTAAAATAAGTCTTCAAAAGTGATTCAAAAGAAGATACTGATGCAAGCTGGGCAGCCGGAGTAAGGTCGTTATAATTGGAGTCATGTGTTCTCTTTTCTTGTTTTTTGGTTCACTGATGCATTTTGCACAAATTGGGGTCTGTTCTTTGATTTCTGATTCATACCCTTTAAAAGACCATTACATTAGCCCAACCATGAGGAAATAAACACGAATGAGAGTGTCAGTAAAACTCACCATAGATTGTGTTCTAGCAATTTTCCTCACATAGCAGTAGTATGGTTGGATTATCTTGTCAGTGTGTTTCTCCAAAGTGAGTGTCAAAGAGCACATCCAGGTTCCTGACACATGGTTTAACATTAATTGATAAGGCGCCAAGATGATCAGGACCAATGATGAGGATCTTAGTTGTATCCACATTTGATTAAAAAAAAATTGCTGACATCTATTTTGTTTAATATCTAACTACTACTACTACTCAATTCGTGAGACGGGAGAAGTTTAAAGTCTCAGTAGGCTTGACTGGGAGATACAGCTGTGTGTCATCAGTATAGCAGTGGAATGAAATTTTATCTCATCTATCTTTAATTGGATGAAATATCCAATCAATGGTGATCATATCAATTTTTGTGTCATATCAACAGTAACAGTCTCAGATCCACAGAATCACCTGTGCATATGAGGGCAAGGAAAACCCTGATCAAGAAAAGACTCTGCCAGAAATGATGAAAACTACTCGAGAGAGGGAATGACAATGCAGTTTGAATGGCTATTGCAGAAAAAATGCTGACCGTAAATAGTATAAAATGGGGTTTGATAAAGTCCTCGAGATAACAGTGAGTCACAAAAAGTAGTGCAATTCCCGCTGTCCCCCTCCTTCCACCAGAACACCCAGAGGGTTGACTCACAGGGCTGCAATAAACGTTAACGAAACATAAAGCTAATTCACTTTAAACTCCATCAAGCCTTTTCCCCTGACGCCGGTAATGCTGCAGTACAGTGGCTGCATTAGACAGGCTTCCTTGCATGTCAATAGTCAGCCATCTGCTCTGGCTGCTGTAGCGGACAAGGGCCCAGCAGAGAATTTCACCCATAGGACGCCTTATTTGGATGAACGTGGTACAGACAAGATGGTCAGAGGCTCTAGCGATGGTCAAATCATCTTTGCGCCCGGTCACCTGTGAGACAATCCCTCAACTTTATACAGAAAATGATGTATTGCTATCTCTCAGCTCTGACCTGGGGTTGACCTGGATGTGACCCAGCGCCTCTGGAGAGGGAAGCATCAGAAGCAATCTGTGGAGTTTCAGGAGAGACTGCAAAAATGCTGCAGGCATTTCTCCTGTAAATATAGAGCCAAAACAATTAGGGATTTGTTCTGTTCTGTTTATGGTAATTTCCTGAGACAATCAGACACAAATCCATCACGCACGCCTCAAATTCCACCTACAATGCCAACACACAAAACCACACTGACTCTTTACCACTTTCTCTCCGTTTATACACACCCACATTGATCCACCCACCCACACACACACACGCATACACTCAAAGCCCAGTGCAGTGTGCAAGTTGAGTAGAATAGAAATAGTTCAGGTTAAAAATAGGCTACGGTGCAATCAGTGGAAACGCAGGGGGAGATTCAATTAAATTTCTCTCTACAGAGGAAATGCCATACACACAATATAACCGTCTCTGTTCAGATTCCATTATGTTGTCACCAACCATGAATCACAATGAAAACAACCTCACAACAGCTTCGATTTTCCTGAAATGTTGAGTATAAATTATTTTTCTAACCCCTGGCTATGTTTTAATTATGTAAGCACTCGCTTTGAATCATCTGCCCACTGAGGAATCATTTTATTTTAAGATGAAGAAATTGAAATAAATTTTCCAATACATTTTGCATTTTCTTCGAATTTCAAATGAGTTTCGCAATCGTGTAGTTTAAGACTTAGAAGTTTCCTCATTGCAATTTGCATATGAAAATTCCCGATGAAATTATCATGGACTTGATGTCCACAGCCACATTTATTTCCACCTCAGGAGTCCAAGTCCTGCGCTTTCACTGACACCATACTGTCTCCAATTCTGATAGAAGGTGTTTGTGTCTGAAGATGCACCGTTAAGTGAAGAGAGGATATGAGAAAAGTATTTCAAACACAGAGTGAAAAGTCCCCGAGGACCATCAGTCAGACGACTGCAACACTTAGGAACTAAAATAGAGCCAGGAAGAGAGCATAATTAGGCATTTTAAGTGCTTTACATAATACAGTCAGTCATAATGAAGGCCCTGTGGGATCCAGAGGCTCGGCGGCTATTGTCACTCTGCCGCAGGAGCAGCATTCATACGACTGGAGAAAGAGATGGAAGGATACGGGGAAATGGAGAGGTGGAAAGTAATAAAGCACAAAAAAGCTGTAGTTACAAAACATAAAAATAAAATAGTGAAATGGAGTTAACTTAATTAACATACAGTTCCATTACCCGAGAACTGAGCCAAAATCAATGATTTACATTTTTAACTGTCTACCCAGAGGACACAGGCACGTCGAGACAAACATGATCAATAGAAAATGCAATTTTGTGAAATGCATAACACGGACGCAGCGACGCGGCGCCATAAAACACTTTCCTGTCATTGTCTCTCTCTCTCCACCTCTCTCTGTCATCCTTTGATGAGTGAACCACTTGATGTTGACAGTGGATTGATACGGCCTCTTAATGAATGATGTTTTATTAATGGTCCCATAATCAGATTACCTGCAGGCGGACAGACTCCATCCATCTCTCTCTCTCAGAGGTCTAACGATGAAGGAAGAATAACACATCTGGAGGAGCAGAGACACTTGTCTGGTCCACATTTAATCGGCTACAGGAGTTACGCTTGTACTTACAGTGTGCTGGATGCAGGAGACAAGCAGGTAATGTGTGTTCTTAATAATCAGCAAGAACGCTGTTGTTACTGAACGATAAAGAGCCCAACAAACAAAGCTGTCTGCTGTATTTCACGCAGACATCCGACACTGGAATCGACTGTTATGCATTTTGGACGGTCATGGTCTCCAGAGGACTAAGGATCTGGTGATCTGCTAAATTTTCATCTAATGCCACTAAGAGTTACTTCAGTTTATAACCTTCAAGATTAAGCCAGCATCACTTTACTGACTTGTACCTCTACATGCTGACTAAAGTAACATTATTGTTGTGACAAAGCCATTTTTGGACATCATAGACACTATTTGTCCAATGTCCAATGCCCAAAAATGGCCACTCTGTAATATGTTTTTATTTGTGCAACAACGTGGCCATCAGACCGGTGCTCAAAGTAAGAGGACGGGTGTAGCTCTGTCAGCAGCAGATATTGTCCCCACCCGCAACCACAATATCAAACAGTCTCTAGACGTTTTCTTTTCATAAAGCGGCTGCGTGAGACAGCTGCTTCTCTCAATAGGTTTTGACTGGCCCAGGTTCATTTCATCACGCCTTGTCATTCAAAGGACTGTCCCTTCACCCAAATCACCAGGGAGGAGAGGACCCTCCACAGTGGGAATATTTTCGCTTATTTAATAAATTTCCTGGTCTTGTCTCATTAAATCATTCAAATAATGTGACATGCTGCCCCCCCACGCTCAAGGGAAATGGCACAGCCTGCATCGCATCACAGTTACAAACAGACAGAGATGGAAATTGATAGGGGGAGGAGTTGCTTACAGGTATAAAAGGTGACATCCAAGGTGGAATATGATTACCTGGCTGAGCCCATTAGTCGAAATCTGGAAGAAAAAAAAAAACAGTCTGCCTGCTTATTGCCATTAAACTTTGCTCTTAAGAGAAGTGGTACCTGGAAGTACAGGAGTATGAAAAATGGGCGACACAGTGCTCACTAAGTTCTCTCCTCCAGCAGTTTTCAGTTAGCAGCCGGGGCAAGAAAGTCTACATCAGATGTGAACTTTTTAAGTGTGATTTATGGAGCTGCTATGATTGAGGTGTCAGGATTTATGACCGGACCCGCTGACAGCAATTACTCCCCAAACACTAATGCAACCGAAAACTCCCCTTTGATAGATCTGGTTATTAATGCAAGTACACAGGTACGCAGCCGCTAAGGGCTCCCCGGAAAGGTTAGATTTATCATGGTGACATTTTACTTGTATTATGCACCCACATTCTCCCGAAGTGGCCGAGGGACAGGCAGAGGAGGTGCGCGGTGATACCCTCCAAAAGTACAGCAACCACACAAATAATTAAATACAAGAAAATGCATTGCATTCCCAACCCAGACGTATAGATCTGATGCAGCAGGGTCACCTCCAAAAACAATTTCTTCATCATTTTTGCAGGAAATAAAAGATCTAATAATGAGGTTGCTGTCGTGTTAGCTAAATGCAGACTTGCAAAGTCATTTTCATCTGTCTCTAAAAAGGAAAAAAAAAAATTATAAACAAAGGTGTAGTGGGAAAAAAAGTTGTTTGTCAAAAGACTGAAAAAAGACCAAATGTTCTCATTTAGTCATTCTGAAGTGCTGCCAGGAAAAAGTCTGGATGAAATAATCATTTTTTTGTAATATATTTTAATGCTGTTTGAAATTAAATCACACCAGTTTCCACCTCAGGACATCAGAGTGCTGTCATGTACTTACTTGTCACATTATTTATACGCACTGGAAAATACACTTGTGTGCGCCACCGCGGTCGCGTGTGCATGTGTGTTTGTGTGTGTGTGTGTGTGCTTTTCATATCCAATTTTGTGGGTCTGCGGGTTTGGCATCATGTTCTTTGCAACCAGATAGAAGCCGTGCAACAACAATTTTTAGTAAACATTAATGAGAAGTTCAAAGAAACTATTTATGTTTCCAGCAGGACAAGAAAAGAGTGACATGAAATAAAAAGCGCATAAAATAACAAGTCATCAGAAGTCAGCTCAGCGGGCTTCAGATTACTCGATAGCACGTACAAAGAAGAATATCTTTTCGATCCCTTTTAGATTCACTACAAAACAGTTTCCAGAGAGAGCAGGTACAAAGACCCCTGCCTCACTGTTTAGCGACCTTAACGGATACATGCGTGAACCCATGTGGTGAGTCATGGCCGGTGGGGAGAGCGCTTCTCATTTCCTGTGTTTTCCCGCTGCCTCCAACACCTTAGGGATGATGTTTTAATAGAGTGTGGGAGGCAGACTCCTGGGTGTTTCTGCATGATAATCTGGACTCTCTGGAGCTCCGCGTGGCCTTGCGTGGTGACTGCTAATGCGAGATAAAGAGGATGCTGCTGAATCCTGAACTCTACCCAAGATTCATTTGTCGACTCTTTCTGAACAGTGAGCTGACTTGAAGATGCCACATGCCGAAAGCCTTCATGGTTTTGTCAACTGTTATTTTTTTTCAGGCGTGTAACTCTTTTGGTCACTGATATTTTTTACTAATTCTATCTAATTCCACCTAAAAATGTCAGCTGCTATTTCATCCAAATATTATGTATTGACACACTAATATATGTCCAGCGAAGCGCAATGTCAGCTCAGGACAATTATTAGGGGAATAAAGAAAATCAGTAGGGATGACAGTAAAATCAGCCGGCGAACAATGTCAAAACTCAACAAGGAAAGTCAGCGTGTTTTAACTTCATGAGATGTCTGAACTGTCCACAGATGATAAGCCGAGATGGCTGCAGAGCCCGCGGGGAGCTCTGCATGCGAACGTGTGAAGATGTGAAGATCCTCCAGAGACTGATCATCCTCATTCCCCACAGGACTCGACACTATATACAAAGAAATTCGCACTCGCACGCAGACGCGCACACATAAACAAATGAAAAATGCAAGTAACGCATTTGCAATCGCGTCACGTATGAGAGAAGGACAAAAAAAAAAAGGGAGATTGTTACAGTTAAAGTCACCATACCCCCCAAAGTTGTCATTCTTCTGTGTAAGCATTTATGCAGTTAAGGCAGGGGGGAAAAAAAAAAAACACTTGTGAAAGGATCAGGCAAGTGGAGGAAAAGGAAGGCGGCGGGGAGGGGAGACTGTTGCAGGTGAGAGCCAAAGCATGCAATAAAGATTATGGAGGCAAGATGAATTATAAGGCTCCAAGGCTACAGCACAGAGGGACCTGACAGATCCACTGTTTTCCTGGCTTGGCCACTCCACTGCAGGGACGGCATTAAAACCTCAGGAATGAAGAGAGAGATTTCTCCATACACCCCCCCAACTCTCCCTCTCCACTCCAACACTGTATTGACTGTTTGGCAGGAAACAGGTTGAGCTAAAGAGGCGTTTGACCCTGAGAGCACATTTTCATTATTTAGAGGTGTTTGTGCGGCAGTGTCATCTCTTCAGAAAGAGAGAATGGGGGGAGAAGACAGAGCAAGTGGCTGTGTTTGTGGCAGAGAAATCTTCTGTTTGCATTCTGCCTGGTAGCCACTACAAATACGTGTGCGGCAGACTGTCATCATCAGAATTTAGTAAAGGTTTGTGAAATGGTACTCTCTCCTGCTCAGTGGGAAAGTCAACATGTCTCTCCTTCCTAAACGGTTTTGATGTGATTGCATATTTGCTGTGGTGTTAGGGCACCGTGTATACTCACACCATTACGTACTCTGATTGAATGAGTTGGGACCTCTTTCTTTTAAACCCTCCTCTCATTTCATCATTATGAGGCAATCAACAGCAAGGTTAGCTAAGTTCAATCCATCTTTTTTAAAATTAATATTAGAGATTCATTTGGGTATAAAGCAAGGTTGTTTGAGAAGGTTTCACTTTCTACATCTAGTTTTTCGATTAATTTTTTTTTTTTTGATGTGCTGTTTATTTTGTCTCTTTCACCACATCTGCTTTGGTTCCAACATAATTTTGCAATCATTATATCTGCCTCTCGGACAATCAAATGCACCAACTAGAGAGCATTTGCAACCAAGGTTCAGTTTCTTTCTCTCTTCAGAGAAATTAATTATCCTTGATCATTTAATGGTGTCATACTGAGAGAGCCAGTGGTTCTGGAGGCTGACAACGGACTGCAAGAAACTACAGCGTCAAGTCTATTCTGTTACTACATGGCCATGAAGTAAACTACATTCTGATTGGCTGAAAGGTGGGCGTGCATCATTGTCACATGAAAGAGCTGAGGTAAGCTCTATATTATTGTGTGCCATATTGAAAATTTAGGTCATGCCATGATAGAGATGAATGAAACTTTAGAATCATGTTCTAGACATGTATGACACACGTTTACATTTTTAAATTTTACATTATCCGCTAACATGCCTACAACGACAATGCTAACACGATGATGTTAAGCAAGGTTTAGTCTTTACAATGCTATCAGAAGAATAGTCCTGAGGGCACATAAATGTCTGTGCCAAGTTTCATTGCAATCAGTCCAGCAGCTGTTGAAATAGTTCAGTCTGGACCAAAGTGGAGGACCGACAGACGAGCACGTTCTTCCCAGAAAAACAGTCCTTTCAGCAAGTGCCCCAAATCGACATGTTTACGAATTGACAAAACCATAATTATTATGACAGAAGCAAAGGGAAGTGTCACATTATAGAACAACGAATTCTGCACAGGGAGGAGGTGGATGTTTAAAGTCAAAAAACACTGGACTTCAATCATTAACCTTATCCTGCCCTAACCATGTGTTTATTATTGTAATCATGACAAAGGTCACATAACCTTAACAAAGTAGTCATTTTAGTATAATGTTTCCCCAACCTTAACAGTGACCTTTCCGTAAACTATCATTTTGTGCCTCGATCGAACCAAACCAACCCCTGCTGACAAACTCCAATGAACAGTTACAACAAGATCCATGTGAAAACCAGTTCAAACCTCAATCTACTACATTTTTTAAAAATGGTATTCATTGGTCCATATCTGTAAAATCGAAAAATGATAGGCCTTACACAACTACAAGTTATGAAACGCATCAAGGTAAATTACATTACACTAAATATCATCCATTTAAGAGCTCAGCAGCAGCGATTCAGGCGAATACATTCCAGGTTTATTAACTTAAGGAGCCCGAGAATAAAGGGAGACAAATGGCAGCTGGTTTATAGACCTTCTACGCAAGGTTGAGAGGCAAATGAAAGAAGCCAAGTCCCAGACGTAAAAATAAGAATAATAGTATTTGACCCTTTTCTTTTCTCCATAATATTTAAATACTGGACACGTTTTCATTTCTATCTCAAAGTCTTGTGGTCAAATATGTACTATCCTTTTCCTCATTTGCCTGCTGCTCTGCTTCCATCTCAGACAGGCTAAAAACACAACACCAGAAAATCAAGGCCTAATCAGAATACTACAGTAGTCTCACACCAATATTGTATCTCTGGACTGATTCGTCTTTCCTCTGATTCCTTTTCTTTTTTTCTTTTGAGATTGTACAAGTGTAGAATTCAGCCCCTGAGTGTTTTTTGCCACAGATCTTGTCGACTGTGAGCACACCTCCCCTGCTGTCAACTCCCCTCCGGTCCTCCTTTTTTTCTGCTCTGTTACCCCAACTGGGATTATTTATCTCTCCACAGGTGTAGTAGAAATGAACAGAGCACTGACCACAGACAGACAGAGCATTGGTTTACCCCGCGTAACAAGAAGAAAATACACGTGTAATTAGGTCGACTGTTGACCATTAAGGAATCCGTGGGCGCTATGAGAACTTGATGTCTAAAAGGACGATGTTGTTATCTGTGGTTTATAATAGTTTTGCATCTTTATAGAAACAAAAACAATATTTTAATTGCTCAAAAATGTCACAACGTAATTGGCTGTCATAAGAAACCTTCCCACACATGTATATGTGCGTGTTTTCATTATTCATGGGAATTCTTTCAGCATTCATTGTAGTTAGTAATGAGTTGTTTACAACTGACAAATGTCCTTGGTCATTTTAACAGGATAAAATCATAAAATAATATGTTTGCCTTATCAAATTATATTACAATAACAGTCTGAACAAACTAATGTATTTTGCATTAGACTGCATATTTTATTTTTATCTTATTCAAATGAATTCTCTGTTTTTATCTGATGGTACCAAAGTGCTATAGATCAGGAGCCGGCAGCCAGTAAAAGTGAATCACACTTAAGTAAAAGCACAACACTAGAAAAACAAGTAGAAGTTCTGCAATAAAAGTGTTAACAGTAAAGTGTAGTGTCAAAAGTTAAAATACTCATTATTTAAAACTGGTTCTTTCAAAGGTTATATTATCAATTATTAGATTGTTATTAATACATTAACACTTAGCAAATGTTTAATGTCAAGGTGACATAAAATTTAATCATTTTATATACTGATGGGTTGTTTAATCTAGAAATTGCATATTGGTTTTATTCCACCACTGACGGCAGCAACTGAATCATCCACATGAATCATGAATAAAATCATTATAATAATATCTACTGCTGCTGCACTTATTTTACTTTTGCTAACACACAAATACACATAGTCAACTTTGCTGTAATATATATAATGGGGAGTACATCCACATTTCAGTCAGGGTATTGTTGCTGTTTAAAACTGAACAACCGAAGTCTCCTGCCTTTCAGTAGTCATATAATGGCATGGTGACTATTATATGAGTGGAGGATAAAAGAAAATATATGATAGACATACAAAGCCTGCGAGCATTACGACTGAGAAACTTGGACACACATTTATTATAAATATATGAAAACCTGACATTAAGTGCTCATGGTACCAGTAAGGATATGTCGTAAAAGCAGTAATCAACTTTTATCACCATGCTGGGAAGTTTATTAAGATATGATTTAGTTCACATTGTTTTCTTAAGTCTGTCTGAAATTGTGCCAGAATCGAACAAGTAACTGTTGCAAATTTAATTTAAAAACACATAAGCAGCTACACCATGGATGTCTTTAAATTACACTGGTCCTTTTAATTTGGATTTGTAATAGGTTAATCAAAGCCAAACATCAAGAAACAAAACAAACTCGATCCCGCAGTGTTTTAACAGCATGGCTACACAAGAGCGTTTCTGTACCATTTAATTAAGCAAATGTCTGAGAAATCAATTGTTTTATCCTCCAACCTACATGAAGTGTGAGCTGAATACACATAACTCACTCACACATGCCTGGTTATTAAAGTTTCAGAGCCCTGTGAATGAATGTTTAATCCTGGAAGTGTTAGGCAGGGAGAGCAATATGTTCTTTGTCACCCCCTAGGCTAGTTGGCAGCCATGAAGCTCAGCGTAGCTTCAGTCGGGGCCTGTTTACTGGAGGGAGGAGAGGGGGAGGAAGCGGGAGGAATCACAACAACACAAACGTCAGCGGTCTTCCACAATTATTTTGTAACCTGGAAGGCAGATTACTGGGAGAGCAGCTTTTAAAACATGTGAGGAACATGGATGCCCTCGGGTTTATGTTCTTGGAAATTTCCTACATCGCGCACCTACATGAGGAAGAGTCATCCCAAATGTAACTTCGGACAAATGCTCGAGCTCGAGAAGGGCTGAAGTTGGCTGAGTGAATCCAGTATCCAGGGATGGCTCTCCTTCATTGTTAGGATGATATGCTCTATTGGACTCGCTGAGGCTGATTGAAGCTGACATGCACAGACGCAGATTAACTGTTAGAGACTGACAGAGATTGATGTCGACCGCAGCAAATTAACGAAGACAGGTAGGGTGGATGGACAAAAGGCGGGGCTCCGAGAAGTTAAACAGAGTTGATGTTTTCAAACTACATTTTGATTCCTTCAGGTTTTCACTGATGTCGCATCGTTTCTCTGCGCTTTGATATTACAAATACTGCACAGAAAATACAACCTGCCTGACGAGTTGACTGAAACTGTGCTGCTTACTTATCTGCTAACTATGAACATTGAGAGAAAATATTAAAGGTGTAATATGTAACATTTCCTCATTGAAATCTCTGAAAACAACTAGACCTATGTTATAGATTTTGTTGAGTTCTTGCATTGTCCCAAATGTTACCAACAGACAAATTCATAATTCTATTCAAAGCATGATGCATTTCGTTTGGTCACCTGAAGAATGAAGTTGGCCAACTAGTCACTCACTCATGATGAATCATAATTATTCATTGTTACACGTTGTGTACTCACTGTCACAGTATCTGCTAGTGCTTCGTGTTGTTATGTTTAGGTACTGAAGATTAAGTCATCATCTTGGTTAAATACTGAAAAAGTCAACACTGTCTTGTAACATGACACTTTTAACATTTAACTGAAACCATAATCTTCTCATAACCTTAAAGAACTCCAGCAATTATACATATGAAATTCAGCTTTGTCATTATGAGGAGTAGCCTATTCTCAGCTGGAGAAAACAGTTTTGTTCTGATTCAGTTTTTTAATGTAAAGCAATGTCAGCCATGGAGACTTTTAGAGGGAGCTTTCCAAAGTCTGACAAAATAACCCGGACGATGTCGCTGCGATGGCATCAGCTTGGGCTTGAGACTTGAACTTCTTTAACTGAAAGTGGGCAGTCAGGAGAATGTGAAATGTGGGATCCAGTGTTGTTGGATCTTGACCTGTACTGGGGACTAAAAGTCAGGACATCGCCTCAGTTTTTACCATTATTCTTTCATCTGTCTCTTGTGAGAACCCCAACTTTAACTTTGCCCCTTTAACTGGAGCGCTGTTGTTGCCCAAACCTCAAGCAACTCATAAAACCTTAAACACAGGATGCTGGTCTCCAGTGTCAGTCTCACCACCTCCTCAGAACTTGAAGAATGTAGCACTTCTGTTACTTTCAAAAACATCACCCCTGAACATAATCAATTCAGTCTTTACTCCTCCTTGAAAAAGAATTTGGCAAAACAAATTTGCAGTATGTAAACATAATTTCAAGGTAACGGGGCTGGAAGAGTTGACGGAAACTGTGTACGTTCACGTAGAATGAGCCACGTAACTGGGCATTACACAAAATGAAGTGTCCTTGGTTGTCGTCGGTGCTTGGTTTTAAAACCTGGGCAAACATGAAAAGTGCTGCAGCCAAATTGAATGAGCGAGAGAAAGCAGGCAAAGACTAGAGACCGTTGTAATGTCAAATCAAACCTTTTATCCCCGAGGCTGCGGAGAATTGGAAGATGGTGACACTACGGGGAAGAATTGTTTTGTCGCCACTTGTTTGTTGGTAGCTCAAAATAAAGGCCAAAAAATAAGCCGGTCTTTGCGCTCTGGCCGCTTGGCGTGCTGCAAAAGCTCATGTGTGTATGCTCAGTTGTGCGTGCATTGATTTTCGTGAGCACGCATGCACAATATATGGGTCCAACAGAATTGCTTTCACTTGGTCTTTGTAGTCCAGCTAGCCCATCTTTGTGACAGATACCTCCAACCTCTCACATACCTGCGTGTTTATCTGGTGCAGTCACTGTACACAGCTCCTCACCCGCAAACACCTTTCTGTTGAGCCGGAGCTGGCAATGTGTGCGCTCCCTGTGCCTCAAAACACCCCTCTGTTCAGCTAGAGTGCTCTTTGTATAAAAGACACCCCTCTGAGTCCCTGGAATGGTTCTTATTTGCAGTCCATCTCTCTTCTGTTTCCACTTTTTTTTTTTTTTCCAGATTCTCATTGTCTCTGTGCAGCCAATTTTGGCCCTCCGAACCAAACATGAAAAACACTGGAATTGAAATGACATGATTGTTTTCCATTGAAATACAATCAAGCTTTTGATGAATACCTGTTCTCTATTTTATTGCCATTCCCTCCTGTTTCTGCCAATATCTGGTGTTACAAATACCAGGTTAAAAAAATCATTTAAAAGGATGAGGAGTTATTCTTAAGCTCCCAGTCTGCCTGACCCTCGACTGCTATTTAAAACACACAATGCCTGATTCCTCCTGATACGCGGAGATTTAGGCTGAGAATTTTCCTGTTCAGATCAGTGCTTCACAAGAGATATTGAGAGCCTTAAGAGGATTATATCAATGATGCTCTATTTTCCATCTGCATGGTAAACCATTTAACATTAAGGCCACTCTGCTAAATATAGTGTTTAAAGTCTGTTAGCCGGGCTTTTTGTCCTGCTGCCTGGTGATGAAATTAAGGATAAAATCAGCGAGGGAAAAGTGTGTTCTTCTCCTTGCAGTGTGAAGAATGGGCGTGGAGATGTGATTTACAGACATGGCTGTCAGATTACTGGCTCCAGCTGTGGAGAGGGAGAGACCAATGCGCTCGCTGTATTTTCTCTTGTAGCTCATTGTAGCACGGCACAGTGTGGGGCTGTGTTTTGTCATGCAGCAGGGTCAAGAGGGTCAGGACATGGGCTGTTTCCCTCTCTGCTCACGGGCAAGAAAGCTACACCACAGCCCAAGACCTATTTTGTCTTGTGCCTCCTTCTTCTTGTTGTAGCCCTCCTCCTCGTCCGCCCATCTCAGCTCAATTAATCTAGGATGCCTAAGTGACCCTGAGAGAAGCCACTGTGCATGACTGAAATTACGCATGCTCGCTGGACTACAAATTACAACCACTGAAGACCGTTACACCATCCCCCATTTTCAGGCTATGTCTCTCTCTGTCTCTCTCTCTCTCAAGTTGGCCATCACACTCCTCCGCAGGTCACGTGACTTAATTATATTCCTTGTTGTCGTGTTCTTTACTGCTTTTGTCAAAGGTTGTTGTCGTCGTTTTAACTGAAGCCGTAAATTGAACGTGGGGCGAGCTGCCATTCACACGCACGCGCGCGCGCACACACATACGCTTGCGCACGGACAGATCATTAAACTCACACACGCCCGTGCATGTTCAAGTAATGAGCAGCGTAATTGTAAACAGTAAAATATTTACTGGTACTTAACAAATGTTACTGTCGCCCCCTCGTGAGAAAATCAATGTTATCTTAAGACCATGACAAGCGTGAAAGCTGATACTTGACTTTTATTGTCAGCAGTAGATGCAGGATGTTAAATTCTTCAGGTTAACTTTCAAACTATCGCTAAATCGTGATTGAGAGGAATCACACTTGCATTTATGTTGGACTGGGTGAAATTAACACTGCGTCTTCTCGCTTTACCAGTCTGCTCCTTCAGAGTGCCCGAGGAGTCCTGACCCTGCACAGACTCTCGACGGCCGAGCATTTCTATCTGGACTGCCTCAGCTCACCGGCTACAATCCCTCAGCAACACGCATCCAGGGTCTGCAGAAGACCTTGGCGTGGCGAGAGACAAGGCTGATTTATCACAGAGGACCACTGTAGGACAAAAAAGACACAATGTTCAAATTAAAGATGTCGCCATCCAGGCGGTAACTGGAATTAACAAATGAGGAAGCTTACGGGACCTCGCATCTATCTCTCAAATCTACTCGTTTGAAAATTTCGAGAGATGGCACTGAAAAATTAATGAGGTGTTTTATTATTTTCTAGCTTCAGCTGGTCTACCACTAGAGTTAATAAAACTGTCAATATTAAAATCTCCTCTCACGGTGGATGGGATTTATTTCGCTGTTTAGTATGTGGTTATTTTCCATGTGTTATGTCTCCAGTTTTTTTATACAGCAGTATAAGAATGCAGGCCAGATATGGAGATGTCTGTGAAGCAGTCATTGTGTCAATGTAATAATGGTGCATTTGAGTTATGTGTCTGGGGAACACAGGATGGCGGCCCCCCCATTACCTACACTCCCCACCATCTGTGCCACATCTCACTCCGGGTAATTCTGCAGCGCCTTTCTGTCTCATTCGCTGTCTCGATGTTTGTCTCCTCCTATGTCTCGCTTCCTCTTTGTCTCTCACACTCACACACATGTTGATTCATTTTGCGTGACAGAGTCAGTCTGCATTTTAACTATTTATAGAACATGAGTGGGATTATATTACACTGCCTGTGGCCAAACAAAGCATTCAGAACTTGTCTAGATTATTCTTCAATAAGGCAAAAATTGATCCATGGCATGTCAATAGGTTCAAGCTGAACAGTGTGTGTGTGGGGGGGGCTTTGAAGGATACTTCTCAGACTGGGCCGATATTCTTGTTAAATGAGTTCTGGTGTTTGCTCAAAAGACATAATGGAAAGACTCACAACTGATGGATGCCACTGTCGAAAATGAATATGAATGCGTTAAATCAGCAATAATTATTTTTCCAGTCATTATTAATTCTAGATTTGCTTTGGTGAATAGATTTGTTTTTGGGATTGATGCCCGAGTACTGTGTCATGAAGCATTCATTATTCAAAAATGCAACTGAATCTAGGGCGCCTCTGTTGGAAACTATGTGAGAGAAATAATGCTAAAAGGTTTTAGAAAGCCCTTTCATGTCCTGTTTATGTTAAAGGGGCTTTTTGTGACTGCTACTAAAGTGCAAGAACGGGTATTGTAGCAGCTAATTTAATTGCCATGGATGTCAGCGTATATTTCAAGTGTGTCCCATTCAAAAGCCACAGAATAAGGGAAACTGCAGTGTTTATATCATACTCAAAGATTCCTTTGGCAAGGAAATCAGCGATTCGCCTCGCACAACAACAGATGCTGTATATAAATTATGTACTAAAGTCATTAGAAAATAATTTCCTGAATGGCAAAAAAAAAAAGGCAATTGCATGATGTGATGCATAAGCAGAGAGTTCTTCTGAGATTTTTTTTCTATTGTCATGAATGTGTTTTAACCAGTGCAAACACCTGATAAGTTCCAGTACAACGATTTTTATTAACTTTATGCATTTCATGCTCCTCGGCTCAAGTCCCTCTGAAAAGGCTCTGTCTTTGGTGTTTGTTGATCCTGACATGCTCTGCATTTCTGATCATGTTTCAAAGGTGCTGATTGAAGTCATGATTCTCATCTTGACTGATGTCGTATAATTGGGCTGGGTATCTGTTGTTAGCGTCTGATGAAAGATCTCCTCTCATCCACAGCTGGTCTGCTACCTTTGATGGCACTTGTTTTAATCTTCGTGATGCATTCCCAAAACTCATTTTAAAGTTGAGATTTGCCAAAGACAGAAGCAGTTGCTTGTTTGGGTTTTCTATTTCACATTGCAATCATTTCAGCGAAATAAATTTTTTAAATGCCAAATGGCTCTGAGAGTAAAGTGAGATGGCCTGAATGCAACACTCGCAATCCGCGTTCTGTAAACGTACAAGAGGAATCCTTTGCTATGGCTGAGGGCTGAATGGGGATTTGTGTGGGCAGGTAACTCTGGAGAGGTCAAATGAGTCTAATATCCTCCGACAGCTGAAGATGCAGTTTTTTCATTAAGACAGCTGGTGTCAGCATTATTCCGGCTACATGATGGGGACTAATAATTAATCCGAGGCCCAAGAAAAGAACTCACTGGGACAGGCAGGTTACATCCAGTGATGACCTTTTCTCATCCAGGTAGCAAACAGTTTCATCAGAAGAGTAAAAAAAAACTTAAAGCTTAATGAGTGAGAGAGCATCGCTGTCAATCACCGGTGAAATACAGTACACTCAACCTTTTCCTCTCCTACAGATGATCTGCATAGCTACAGTGATGCTGATGTGAGTTGAGCAGGGCAAGAGACGAAAGCAGCGTTGCCATGTTTAATTGCTTCCCACGTCTCAGTTCTTTTAGCAATTCAAATGGGTCTGGTGTTGTGCTCGCTGACGACTGTTTCTGCAATTGGAAAAACAAGTGAGCCAATCAGAGCTTCGTAGGTGGGTGAAGTCATTTTGCTGTGCCAGAAACAAAAATGGCAGGAAGTTACAAAATAAACCCTGTGAGTCGACAACCCACTCTACCTAAACTTACAACCCACTCTAATTAAACTTAACAAAAAAACAACACCTCTTATTTCTTCGATTGTTGTGACAAATGTTAACTTCTCACAGGAATTACTGCAGCACCGACTAAAGATCACATCATCAGGGACGATATTTGGATGTTATATTCCCTCCAAAACAGAAAGCCAACATCTTTACAGTATCAGGCTGATTATTAAAGATACCTAGTTGAACAGAAGTTGTGAGTTTTCCACCATCACACATTATGCGTGTCCTTCAACTTTTCCTTCCTCATAAAACACCCGTAAAGCTTCTTTTTTGTATATTTGAAATGTGCAATGTTTGCATCTATATAAAATAGCTCACAGTCTTCTCCTTCCTTAGCCTTGTTGGCTCAATGCTGCATTTTTTGCATGTTACGGCCACCGACTATCCTTGAGTGGAACAGCGTGAAAGCAGGAGCAGGAATGTATATCGCATATGTAAGCAATGCAAAACAAACCCACCAGTGCAAATAGTCCAAATGCATAAATGATAGATTACATCATCTCTTTGTCTGGGTATTTTTTTAACCTCCAGCTGTCAAATGAAGATACACCAAGTTTTCCAAGTTATCAAAAGTAAAAGTAAACCAAAAGTAGTTGGTTGGGTTAGGATAGGTTAGGAAAAGATCATGGTCAGAGTTAAAGGAAACCAACATTGACTGCTGTTAGGAGACAGGACGCAAACCGCTGTCTCCAGTCAAACAGTTTTCATGCCCATCAATCCCCTCTGACTTCCTCCCTATGGCATTTACAAATGTCACACGACTTCCTGAAGAATATACACGAGTCTTTCTTTGTCCATCCATCCAAAAAAAAATAACCAATGTTGTTTCTTGTGGTAAAGACAGTCTCTCAGCGCAGTCATGTTTGAGATGGCACACACATGTGTTTTTCATAGACAAATATGCCATGTTTTGTTGCGTTCTAAGCCAGTCATAATGGAATTATCATTCTAACCGTAAAACCAGCAAATTGTCTGAATTCCTGTGTGAGGCCAAGCTGGTTTCGTGTTTATTTTTTCCAGACCTTCCAGCTTCGTAGAATATTTTACTAAATGTACATGTGATGACACAGAGTTGAGTGATCGAAGAGCAGTTCAAAAACGAAACCGCCATTTATTCAGAATCATTTAGGAGCTTTAAATCCTCTTGTCAAACATACTACTACCAAACCTCATCAGAATTACTTCTCTAAATGACTGAGAGCATTAAGTGAGTGTACTCATTGTACAGGCACATTCTGACAACCCATTATATCTTCCTTTCCCTCATTTTGACATTGCCAGACACAATGAAAATGAGTTAAATGAATGAGAGTATTGTAACAAAGAAAACCATATGGAAGAGTTTTGAATATACTTTTTTAAAAATTATTATTTGTGCATTGTTGGGTGAGCGAGCATCCCTGCATCTGGAGGAGGTTTGTTTAGGCATTTGTTGCGTCTGACGTTGCTCGCCACAGTTGTCATCTTCTGGTTAAATGATGCGTGAAAGTGAATATCCATCTTGTGTGATCAAAAGCGTTGTGTGATGGCAGTACGATACATGCATTATAAACAAACTGGCTGCTTGTGGAAGTGAGAATACCAAACCTCAGAGAGGGGAGAGGAGCGCACTCTTTCATGCTTTCTTTTATGTGCACGACTTGGACATCATATATTGAAATCCCTGTTAGCTCTGTATTCCTTTTGTCCGATCCATCAACCCCGACCTCCAAACACCAGTCCCTTTCATTACAAAGGAACCTGAAGAAATGGACTACGTTGCAACCCGGGGTCTCACTCTAAAGACCCGCACGTACAATTAAAGCAAGCCGGGGGAAATGGAAAGTGAAAAATCTGTGAAACATTTGTTCACATTAGCACTTTGAGCCGAGAATAAATAACCTGCTGCGTAAGGGTAGGGGAGCATTATGTGATGTAACAAGGTTATTTGTGAAAACACAAGTGCTGAAGCAAGGGGGAGTCAGGGGAGGGGTTGCAGCATTTAAGTGCACAGCGAGAAATCACTCAGCCTACGTGAAAAAGTCTCCAGGCGGCCAACTCAGCTGACTGGGGAGAAATACCACGGCCATTAAAGCCCTCTCAACACCTGTGTGGATTTCATAAATTGAAACTGTCCAAGTCTGGAGAGCGAAAGAGGAGTGAAAGGGATGTACAGACAGGTGCCCAGTAAAAGGTGGGATGAAGAGGAGGGAGATGGACGGGGCGGCCAACAAGGAGCGAGGGCAAAACAGAGAAATGCCCACTACTGCTTCCTGTGATTACAGCGCTATTTAAATGTCAGCGCCCGTCTGTCCGCGTGTCAGTCTGTAAAGGGGTGAATTCATGTGAACACCGGACAATGTCTTAATGTCGTCTTTATTTCCATGAATTTAAATCAGATAAAAAAAAACAATGGACTCAAATGTTTAATCGCTTTTGCATTAATCTGTCCATTCAAGTACAACCTTATAGTGTTGAGAATCTGTGTGTGTGTGTGTGTGTGTGTGTGTGTGCGCGGCAGTAGAGAGAGAGAGAGAGAGAGAGAGCACTCTTGTCTCAGTCCCTCTGTTGCACACAGAACAAGGTTAATTACTTTTCTGACCTTCTCTGGAAGCTTAAAGAAATATTCCAATCATAGCCTGAATAGATAGCACAACCAGAGATGCTAAGTCAGTGTCCAAACAGCAAAAAATGAAACACTGCTGAATCTTTTAAGTGTAACTTTATTTACCTTCACCATTACTTATCAAATGTTTCAATAAAACTGCCTGCATCACTGATTTAATGTCACGGAGGGAAAAGGGATTGCTTCTTTTTCCACCTGCAGCTGCTCGCTTACTTTGACAAAATACGTATGCAGAGCATCCAGTTTTTCAACATTACGTGTTTTTTTTATTTAAATGGATGCTTTTGGTTGTCAATCATCAGTCTGCAGGGTGCAATCATTGCAACAAAACACTTCATGCTTTATAAATATTGCACAGGCCATATTGTACATTTCTGGGATGTCATGAAAATCCAGTAATTTTTTTAACCCCAGAAGAGTTGAAGTCCTCCCCTGTGGAATATTTTCTGATCAAAAGCACATTACATCAACGACACAGTCCACATTATACCATTTTCTCTGCATGGGGTAAGTCCGTTTTACAGCTATAGCCTTATGAATATGTATCTTCAACATAAATGCTTTAACTATAGCACAGGGAGTTGCAGCATTCAAAAGCATGTGGGAGCCACTGGAGACTGAACCCATTAAGCATGAGAGAAATACAAGTGTGAATGCAGTCAGGTTTTTTTTTCTGAGTCTGAGCAGAAATAAAAGCTTTGGTTATTTCTGTGTAACCAGCAGTGTTACCCAGTATTTAAAACTTACCTCGCCTAAAAGTGAAAACACGTTTTCTAACACGAGCGTAACGCTTTCTTGGATTTACTCCAGGATGTGTTACGTTTAACATTTAAACTCAAAACCTGATTATTGAGGCCGAACTAAATGATAACTGGAATCATTTTAATTTACCTGCAGGGAATGTTGTCAGAACAGTAATGAATATTTGTACTTTATAAGAGAAAGCACAACTGTTTCCAACTCCGATTTTTAAGCTGCATAATAGAAGTTAGTGGGAATATATTTTTTAGAAATAATCTAAATGTGAGCAGGTCCCTAACTAGGATTTTGGAAATACTGAGATAATGAGTCCAGCTCCAACCCCCGATAAAAATCACACCAGACACCAAAAATACACCCCTGAATATGAGCTACACTTACATTTAAACTGGTCCGGGTGTGTAGAGTGCTTTAGTTTAAAAAATGTGATTCCTCTAGGCTGTCAGACAGCAGAGAATAATTCTGCAGCCATTATAGAAATAACAATTTCGTAGCCAACAGCACTTTAGGCTATTAAATATAATGTAAGGCAGATAGTGGCCTTGCTTGATGAGCAGCTGTGTTATCATGTCTGCATGTCTGCATGTCTGAAACTTGTATGAAATCCTGTTTGAATGGGGCTATATTACGCGCATGAATGTGATCACACTGTCCATTTATCCATTTAAGTCAGTAATACTGTCAGTGTGTCTCACAGTGGCTCCCATTGTCAGACTATTTGATATGCATTTATCTGTCTTCCTGGCTGATCTGCGTTGGCAGCCACCCACAATCTCTCCAAGCTCAATTTGATCTCCAGGATAAACAAACCCACAACAATTAAAAGAGATATGAGGGTTGACAAAATAATTAACATGGGGCCAGTGTGACTCTGGGGGGGATCGTGCGCAGTCAACAAAAGACGAATAAACAAATAATCATTTGGGTGGTTGAGCAACGAACATATTAATTGTGTGTACAGCAGAAAACCTTAGAGAAAACAATCTTCACAGAAATAGACATTCTTCATGCCCCCTCCCCAAACACACACATCTTGTTAAAAATAAACAGCGATTCTCGACTCATTTACTCATTAGCTCATCTCTGATGATAAAACCGCGAGCAAGTAGTCACTGTTCTGTGGAAGCGGAAGCCAGTCTCAGTGGTCTGGTCTTTAGTTCAGATGCGTGCGGATGCATGTGAGGATTATCATTGCTGAATGTGTTTCTTGATTTAGAAGTCGAACCCACGGCCACAGCCTCCTCAGGCGAACACGGTAGGCATCGGCTTTGAAAAGTCACTGATTTGCTTCAACTTGCTCCAGGCTTTGAATGATAATGATAATCCTCACGAGTGGAAGTTTTTTCTAGGCATGGATCTTGAGTGATTAATTATAATAGTCAAAAGTGTTGCGCGGGGTCACTCTGACCACGTCACGGTCCACCTGATTCCTGCACACAGGCAGAAATGAAAGCTGCGTAAACCTGCTGTGAGGACATCAAAGCAGTGAAAGAGTGAAGCTATGAAGGATCTTCAGGCGTGCTTGGATTGCACTGACTGGGATGTTTTCAGGACTGCAGTCCGGGTGAGTTCACACAGGCTATGACGTCATAAATCAGCTTCTGTGAGGACTGCTGTGTGTGACATCATATCATCATGCACTCTGGTTCACAGCCAAACTCAGAAATTACAATTTATAATTTTAAAACATATTTTAGTGGCAAATTTCTATCTATGCTGCTATCTTGGAAATTCCCCTCCCGTTGTGGGACTAATAAAGGAATATCTCATCTTTCTCTATATTCTTCTACTTGTTTATTCTTATGCACCAAACACCAAGACAAATTCAAGAAAACCTACTTGCCAATAAACCTCTTCTGACCTGATCCTGATTCTGATTCTGATTCTGAAAGCAGGTCAGCATGACCCTTAAAATGCTAATGTTTGTTGCTGCGTGTGTGAATGCTAATATGTATATCAGAATATCATTTCAGCTTCAAAGGGAGATCATTTTGCATGGTCGGTGTGCCACTGCATGTACGCAGAAACACGCAGATCTTCAGTTATTGCACACTGAGACTAAAGCTGGATGTTTATCTGTGTTACCCAGAGGTGAGAGTCAATGGGGGGCAGCTTTTAGCAGCTGCATGTGTAAGTGCCATGTTGTCCCTCTGCTGCATCTGGGTAAAAGCACTGAAGAGAAATTGAGGGTGCAACCACTCTGGCTATTATGGAGGAGATGTGCTGTACTGGTTATCATGAATGAGGTCAAAAAAAATAACCCTGGACTCTCAGACAAATTTCATATACACAAAAATGGACCGTGGATTGTGTGAGCTGTTACACCGATTCAAGTATATAGTGCATGCACACTGACACATGCACATTTTTCGGCTACATTAATCCATATTTTTCTGTTGACAATATATACCAGATGGAAGAAAACTGCAGAAAGGACTGTGGACAAAACACAAACCCTCAATAATGACTGAAAGAAACTTATCCTTGGCCTCAGAAATGGCCATTAAGTTTAATCACCAACTCTGAAAATCTCAACAAAAATCATTGTGAGCTTCACTAAACTGGTCTTTACTGCAGAGCTATTTTTACTTTTGTGTCCACTTCCTGTAAGGTGGGAAGTGAGGATACTGATTCTGAGAGCATGCAGCTTGTTGCATAACTTCACAGCATAGCTGGCTGAGTGATTAGTTTACTAGTTTCCCCTGTGTTACCTCCAGGAGTGTAGGTATTGCGCGTGGAAGTAGTTCCCTGTAGCGCCCAGCATGTTCCTCATCTGGTTCTGTCCATGGCCCCTGCTGGCTGTGGAGCAACTTCACCACACACACACACACACACACACACACAAAACCCCACAAATGTACACTTACTCACTCGCACACAGAGGCCAACATGATAACAACACAGCCCTCAGGCCCCAAGGACTGAATAGCCTTCCTGTGTTGATAAAGAGAAAATGCAGGGATGATTATGATTACCAGAGATTATCCCCTTTATAAAACCCACCGATCCCTCAGGCTGAGAGCGCGAAGCTTCACATCATGATCAATAGCACAGATTAAACTCCAAAAGAGCAGAGTAACTCCTGACACTTTCAATTCAAAGTTTATAGCCAGCAGAGGTAATTCATCCAGTCTGCCTCTACGTCTTTAGTTTAGTTGAGTCTTTCGGCTAGAATAAAATGTTAATTTTGCTTTGCTATCTCTGTGTTAACAATGCAGTCCAGTTACTAGGAGGAGCAACAAAAGACTGTGAAAGTTGTGGACTGATCCAAAAACACCTGTTTGGATCATTCCACAGGTTAAACAGGTTCATTGGGAACAGGTGATAGTATCATGATTGGATATGAAAGGTTCGTCCCGGAAAGACTCAGTCGTTCACAAGCGACAATGGAGAGAGATTCACCACTTTGTCAAGCACATGATTGTATGAAGGATATTACTACATGGGCTCTGGAACACTTTGTAAAACTGTTTTCAGTAAACAGTTCGTTTGCAAATGATTTCAGTCTGTTTTTATTTATCATTTAGCGTCCCAACCATTTTTGGAATCAGAATTGTACATTGCAGTCATCAGCTATCTGCAGGTGGCTAAAAACAAGCATCAGAGCAGGTTCAATCCTCCACACACACACACACACACACACACAAATTTCCTGACTAACCATAGCACACTGTTCATTTATAATTCCTTGTTTCCATTTAATTACCAGGAGAGATTTTGATTAAGAGGCTGGCTTTCAATTGAGACTGCATGACCTTGATTTTTATGCAAAACAAGCGTTTGGGTATCAGTTTAAGTACCCTGTGCATATTTGCACATTCACTTTAACAGACGTGAATGTGTGCGTGTGTGTGTGTGTGTGTGTGTGTGTGTGTGTGTGTATATCGCCCAGGTCCTCAGATCCTCTTGTCAAAGTCTGAAGCTTTTCACACTCTGTTGTTGTCTGGGAGCAGAGTTGCCACCCCCTTCTCCGTGCCCCACCTCCCCCCTTCATCCCCCCGGGGTGTCAGCCCCAGCTGGAGAGCTTGAGATCAGGCTGAGCCCTGAGAAATGCCCCCTGAGGAGCTGTGAGGTGGACCAGGGTTCAGCTGGGGCAAACACTGCTTAATGCCCTGGGATGGCTCCGATCCGACAGGTTGGGTCAGAGGAAGACGGGAGGTGGGGAATGTGTGTGTGTGTGTGTGTGTGTGTGTGTGAGTGTGTTTGGAGGATAGGATGTGGGGAGCCTTGGAGCATGTCATACCAATGTAGGTCACGTATGACAGACCAGATGGAAGTTGATTGAAGTGTAAATATGGGGAAAAGCCTGAATTAGCACTGTCATCATGTTGTTAATATAAATTCCGTGTGGTTATGCTTTCTTTATTATTTTATTACATTCCTACAAATCTGAGAATAAACATATATATACAGTATACTCCCACAGTTGATAACCTCTTCAGGGGTATTTGAATAGGTAACAGAACACATTAGCATGAGGAGTGGGAGCGATATATAAGCAATCAATCAAGCCAGGGGTACATGTATTTGCGTATGAAAGCTGTCTGTAAAGATAACATATTGTATAAGTGGAAAAGTGAAAATGAGGTGAGGGCAGAAAGAGGACAAATGCGAACAGGACGGTTCAAAATCTGCTTGTGCAGCAACACAGTGTATGAGTTTGGCCTAAAGAAATTAAAATCTGATAATAAAAAAGGTTTTAATGTGTGAATATTTTCATATCATCCCATTACCTCAAGGTAATGTAAGTACAGGGGAAGAAATAGCATCAGTACAGATTTCATTTCCCCCAAATTTACACTTTGATCTCTAAACACTCTGCTGTCACAAATGAGATGAAACTATTCAATTTCACACATTTTAACTGCTCTGTATTGACTTGCTCATGAAGAAACCTTATTTGCGGGGAACAGGCCGAGTACGAAAACTTGAGCGCGCTATGTAATTGAAAACACGGCAGGATTAGTTTTAAATCCTGCGCTACATCAGTTGATAGTTTGTAAACAAGATTTGTTATAGGTTACAATTGTCAGTGAATACGTCGAATTCAAATTCTACCAAACTCTCGCTTCTAGAAAACGTGATGCACTGAGGCTGTTTAATTCAACCTCATGTGAATCTTACAGCCAGGATTCACTGAAGCTGCTAAAGCCATGTTGTTCTATAAGACACATACAGCAGGCGTCGATTTTGGGGGGACGCAGTGTGAAATGTCCCCCCCTCAATATTTAGAACACATGCATTTGCCCCACCAATAAAAACATGAAAGTAACAACTCGTAAAAGTAGGTGATAGCAGTGTCAACCTCTAAAGCAATGGTTGCAATCTGCCATGAAATGGAAAGAAGAAGAAGCAACTATTCACAACTGATACCCATGAAGGAGCCACAAGGGGAAAGGAGGAGGAGGTCCGACATTAGGACATAATGGTGTTTAGTGCTTCAATATTCTGTTGGTGTAGTTATTGTACTAGTGCTTCGTAAATGCACAAACATATTCTGTAATCTCATATAGTTGCTATCATTGTAGATTTGATTCCTACTGCGGTGACATAAAATTTATGCACTCATAGTACTGTAAGATGATCCGGATAAAAGCTTTCACCAAATGGCATTATTTCGTTTTTTTGGTTATGGGATGATATACTCGTCTGTATTCAGACCGTAGCAGTTTCACTGCTACCGAGCCACTGTTACATGCTCAGGTGGTAAATTGCATTGCTTTAAATTTGAATTTGAGTGAAGCTGCACCAAATGGAGTCAGAGATACAGAGCAGCCACCTGTGTGTGTCTGCCACAGTCAGATGTGCGGAGCTGTGGAGGTGATTTTAGAAAGTTGAAGAAATGCAATTTGTTTTTCTTCCTTTGAATCACATTACCTTGTCATCCTGCAGCCAATTGAGACCTTTGTAATGCTGTAGTCATGTTGTGACAAATGAAGCTGTCTGACTCTGATGATTTTAACTTTTATAAACATCTATGGTGTTCTTTTCATTCCTATAAACTTTTGCCAAATGTGCATTTTGTCCAATTTGTGTCAATACGGGCTTAAACTGCAGCAGCAAAAACATTTTAACAAATAAAGCTGCCAGCAAGCGACCGCATAAAATGAAGGCGTTTATCAGGAACCTCAAAGGAAGATTTGCAAAGTGGTTCCTGTCTCCAACAGGAACGACTGCAGACTGTGTCAGTGTCTTGCCTCTATACATCACTTGCTTACTTTTCATTTGCTGCACAGCGCTGCACAGAGAGGCGGAGAAAGACTGACTGATTAAAACATGCAGCAGAATTTCAACCCTCTTTGTGAACGTGACTCTGTGTTGGTGGAGAGCAGGTGAGGCAGAGCAAAACACAAAGCTCTTGACAATCATTTTTTCTTCTCTTTTTTGCTATAATTGTGAATGCAATTATTTCAAAAACAAGCTGAATCGCTTAGCACACATTATCTTCTCCGGCAACAATACGCCACATAATTTTTGACTTCTCTGTTTTACATGTCTGATTTACTTTGTACTTCTTTTGTCATTCAAAATCGCTGCTGCGCTGTTCAACATAGACATTTTAACCTAGCAAACACTCTGAAATACAACAGGGACTAGATCAAAGTGATTTCCACCTTACCTCAAGGCAGTCATTTAGCATAAATACTCTCAAATATAGAAATGCAAAATCGGGGCGAGACGGAGGGACTTTTCAACTGTTTTCAGATCTGTCGGAAAGATGAGTGGTTAATATGTATGTGTTAGTTAGGAAATTAGTTTCTATCTTTGCACCAGAATGATTACAAAAACAGCCATTCAGCACAGAAACACCATTTAAATACTCAGAAACAATGCAAAATCAGCGCAGCAGAAGTTTTAAGCAAACACAATCCAAAAACACTTTACAGTAAAGATGAGCAATTAAAGTCAGAGAAGAGAATGAAGTGAAATCATTTTCAGTAACTATAGCAACTAAATTAAGACAACAACACCAATCATTCGCCTTCAATTCGTTTTTCATGGAACACCCCATCCAGAGCGCGTTGGCGTCGTCAAGTGAAAGAGCAGTGGATGCAACCGATGTATTATGTGGAGGCATTCAATAAAAAATGCAAAGACCATAAAATTCAGTTCAATGTGGAAAATGAAAAATATCAGTTGTATTAATGACTGCAGGCACCACTGCACTGCAGAATTTTTGCATTCTGTCCTAATCAGTTTCTACGTATCGGCAAAGGTCTGTGTCCACTTTCCTTTCACTGTGATCTCTCTCTCCAGCCTCGACACGACATTGGACCTATGTCAGGAGACAGACGCTTTCAAACTCGGACCAGACCCTTACCTCCTCTTCCCACACTGACACAGAACAGAGCACTTAGCCCAGGGACGTGCAGCCAGCAGCAGGCTGACCTTGTAGCGGCCCCAGACGGCACCTCCAGGGGACAGTCCTTGGAAGGCAGACAGACCTTCTCTAACCTAACACCCCGAGACGCTCTCGCAGGCTGCAGACTCACAAGGCTGTTCCCCCTCGCAAGAACCTGTGACACTGCTAAAAGCCAGGCCCTGACGAGAGGTCAGTGTGAATGGGAGACTTTAAAAAAAAAAGTCTCAGTGAAGAGAAACGAAGTCATGTTCCAGTACGGTGGCTGAGAACTAACAAAAAGCTTGCTGGTTAAGACTTGCGAGACATCTGTGATCGTAGCTTATATTAGGATAGATTAATATATAATAATGTATATCAGCCACTTCAGACTTCCTTGTCTTTCTCCACTTATTGTTATTTATAGACAGACAAAACAGGAGATCGTCCTATTCATAATTCATCATTTTTAAACAGCTCTCAAGTGCCTTCTTTTGGATGCTAAAGCCTTACATTCACCTTGATCCTACAAAACATGTGCAAGGCCTTCAATCGATTTGTTAAAAGGACTTTTTTTTTTTTTTTAAATGCTGCTAATAAAACAAAAACTGAAATCTGATAATCTACTCAAATACTCTGAGGGTTTTTTTTTCTGATTTAGGCCGGCAGGTCAAATTTGACCTTCTAAAAAGTTATTTTCTTAAAATTAGAGCCTGTCCTTTAAGTATTTGCTCTCTTTCTTTCAAACAATACATACACAGTACCCAAAATTATCAGAATTAAATAGAACATTTTCTTTGTTCTTTGCATGACTTAATGTTTCAAACACAAGAGGGTAAAGAAAAAATGTCAAATGATGTTTTATTATGGATTAATTAAACTGATGAACCTTAAGGTTATCAGTGTATAAAGTGCATTAGCTTGTTAGTGTTTACAGTAGTGGAACAACATAGATTCAATAGAGGAAAAGTTATAGTTATTATAATAACTAGAAGCGTGTAGAAGAAGTCTTACAGTCAAGAAGGCAGCAAAGATAACAAGAGCCGGAATTTATTCTTCTCATATCATACCTAACTATAGTGAATCATAACATATCAGGAACAGAATTAATCTGCAGATGATTGGGTTCAAGATGAGACCAACTTTTCCTATGGACGTCAGTTTTTGACAATCAATAAGACTTGTTGTCCCTACAGTGGACACAAGATTGAAACTGAAGCAGTTGTTGATCACTTGCGCCCCCTATCGGTCGGTTAAGAGGCGCGAGAAACAGTCGATAAAACAGGTTTTTCAAAAATTGTGAATCACTGCAACCACAAGAGGTCGTATCGATGTTGACCAAAATATTATTAGGCTGATGGGTCCAGTAGTATGAAAGATAATTATCAGCACAAAAAGCACAAACTAAAATGAAATGTACAAATAATCTTCATCCATATAACATATTTTCTAACTGTGAGAGAAATCTCATCAAAAAGCTTAAAATGAGTTGGAGTTATTACAGGCGAAAAGCAGACGCGTGGTCCAAATTAAATTACACTGGCTTTGAACAATGTAGATGCTGTAGAAAGTCTCTCCCTCTGTCATCCTCGCTGCTGTGATTCCATAATGTGAAGTGGTTAAGATGATAATGAAAACAGTCTGGATGTCCAACCACTATGAATTCAAAAATGTTGGAAAATCTGCATGACAGTCCTATGAATCTGCGCTTGCTAAGGAGGCATTTATGTATATTAACCCTGTAAAGTAGCCTCTTTAAATTCATGAGAATCAGCTCGTTTACCTTCCCTCTCCATCCCCCCCTCATCTCCCACCTCCACCCAATCCAAACTCTCCGCACAACAAATAATTTCATCCATCCTTCACCGGCACTACAGCCTCGCTTTCACTTCAAATGGAAAAGTTTCTCACTCCGCAACCAACTTTCTTTTCATGCGCCTGTATTATACGTGCCTTTAAAGACGGGAGATAACTCCTGTCGTAAGTGGACATTTCACGATCTACAAGTGCTCTTAAAATCTCTCACATTCTTTACAGATATCGCACGTCATTTATCCTGCTTTTCTACATCTGTGATGCTCCTCGGTTGTTCTCGTTTGTTCTAACAATCCATCCTCCGGCTCTCGTTACCCGGTGGGTGTGTGATCCACAGTAATTCTGATGATCACAAATTGTCACGAAGGTCACATTTGTTTGTGGACAAGAAATAATGAGATACAAAAACAACAACAAGAAAAAAAAGCAAACAGACGTAGCCTATTGTTCTGGCTTCTCCGATGACTTTAACAGTGAGCACTGCCAGAGGCTGCTCCTCTCACTGCTAATTACAGTGGTGTGACATCCGTGTGGGCAGCGGGGTCGCTAATGCTAAGAGACCTGGGGGGGCTGTGTTTTGTTTTTTTTTTGTTTTTTTTCCCTGTAGAGCGATGTGTTAATGATACACGCAAACAAACACTCAGCAAAGGACAACTTTTCACGAGAACCCAAGGTTGCATATTTGAATAATGCATGACAGCCGACGATCAACTGGAAATATAACACGATAAACGTGTAAGAGAGATTGAGCTCTGTGCATTTTCACCTTGTCTTATGAAGACTACGTAAATCCACAACCCTCTTAGTGAAGGTAGGAGGATTTGTGCATATGTGTGTGTGTGTGTGTGTGCGAGGGAGGTTTGGGTGACCTTCAGGGAACAGGTGTTGGTGTCAGCATTTACTCTGTCACGGCACATTGAGCAGCACTGTACAAACACACACAAGAGATGGGATAGAGGGGGGGTGAGAGAGATACAGAGTGTGTGTGAAAGGGAGAGGAAACACATGATAGCATATCAAGAGGATTTATGGAGGGAGATACATATTTGATAGCAAAAGATGTAGGATACCAAACGTGTGACGTAGGGACACCAACACACGCACTGAAGTCTGAAGTTCACTGAGGAATATTAGACACATCTTCAGTGCTGCAACATAATTAAGTACATTTATTCGAGTGCTGCACTTAAATACACATTTGATGTACTTACCATTTAAAGGGAAATGTTGCCTTGTTGTATGTGGATGTCTAATCCGTGTTAATGGTAAATGTAGTCAACTGAAGAAATTCATACATACTATATTGGCTGTGAAAGATGGAGCCATGCCTACATGTACCAGGATGCACTGCACTCGAGCTTCTGACCACCACTGCAATTTAGGTTTTTTTAGGTTTTTTAGAGGCATATTTCTGCGTGGCGGGCGTTTCACTCGCCAGTGTTGTCGAATGTAATTTAAATGCAAATATCCTCAAAAAAATGCAGAAAATCACACAGAGTTTTGCTTCCTAATATTTAATATGCTAAAATGTGTTTTTGTGTTGGGGCTTTAAAGCCATAGAGATGCTGCTGTACAACAGTGCAGTGGCCTATTTACTGTAATTATGTTCCATTATAGTAATCCATCAATGCTAATTACTGATGGAAAACATTTTTTTTTTTAAATCAATTAAATGCATCATCTGTAAAAAAAAAAAAAAAAAAAAAAAAAAAAAAGAAAGAAAAAGAAAAAGAAAATGGAAACTGAAATTGTATCTTCATGCCTTCTTTTCAAAGTATATGTGTTACTAATAAACAATTTTTCCCTGGAAGATTTTTGTACATAAATTGCAGGCATTATAAATTTAAAAGACCAGTCAAACGTTAAAAGGCAGAGTTTAGGCATGGATTCAAAATTACATTAGAGCCTGTAACGACCTGCTGTTGTCCTTTTTCCTGTGCTTCAGAAAAGACCAACGACGTGAGGGAAGCTTAAACACAGCGCACAGCGTAGCAGAAGTCCTTGAATGTAGATTAGCAGGTAATAGAATTCCCATTCGTGTCCTCATTATTTAGCGGGTTGGTTTGGAGGGATGTTTTACAGTCATTGCACAGGTGGTTTATGGGTAGAAGGAGCAGAGCATCTGTTTAACCTGCGACAAGAATCAGACACCATGTTGCGTCAGACTCAATTGCTTTCAATTTTCCCCTCAAACATTCATCTGGACTATTGTAACAAGCAGATCAATATGGGTAAATAAAGACAGAATACCCTGTGATATCATTCCAGTCAGACACCGATAATCATTCACACAAGCAGAACCTGCTGTGTTCCCAGACTGCACCTGTTCAATATGTTTTTATCCATTCTAAACAAAGAAAAATGATTTAGTCTTTACTTAAATTAAGCTATGTGTGTGTGTGTTTTCTGCATGAACGAGTGCAAACATGCATCCTGTGTGGAAATGTGTACAATGTGCATTTGTGTATTTGTGCGCCGTTTCATTCAACTCAGCAGCCTGTGCATTGGGAGCGTAATGAGATTTCTGGTCCCGCTAATCGCTCTGGGTTTTTTTTTTTCATCCCATTGTCGACAGAGGGAAACACACACACAAATCTGTGTTTAAGAACAGATCAAAAGCATCTGTAATCTCTATCTTAGGATGCGGATCTTGGGAGAAACTGGTGCGCGTTTTCAGGCGAGATGCACTCATTTTCCAAGTTAATTATTGCAGCTCCTAAGACAATGAAGCGCCTTAAGCAAGCGAGCAACAGTGAAAGAAGAATTCGATGCTGCGGGTCATTTGAGTCGAGCAACTTTAGGTAAAACTCAAAAAAAAAAAAAGAAATATCTACCAATTAACTAAGTTTGAATTTGGGGCAGCTCCATTGTTTCCACGGGTATGAACGATCTAAATCCTGCATAGAACAGGTCTCAATGTGTACAGTGGAATCTGTAAGTATTAGGACTATGTTCAGTGTTTTGGCTCTGTACTCCTGCACACTGGATTTAGAAAGACAGAACGACTATGAGTTTGAAGGTGTTCACATCATTATGTGTAGGCGCACAAATGATTAAGTTTAGGAAAACATCATGGTTACAATAATAAAGATGTGGTTTAGGTTACAAAATGATCATGGTCATACTTTATAATAAAGCATTGACTGTCGGTCACATGTTAAAGTCCAATGTCTTGTTGACCCACCCGTCCACCCCAATCTCCTCCAAAAGCAAAATTTGCCACTCTGACTTCCTCCTTTGCTCCCGTCACTTTCTGAAACAATGGATGCTGTCGTTTTTCTTGGGTGGACAGTCTCATTCATATTGGATATAAAGTGTAGGATTCATAGCTTATTGTACATAGTGGCCCCCATGTTTTAGGACAATGCAGTGAGATATTGATCTTAAACATAGAAACAAGGAGTTCATCATCATCATGTGTTTCACTTGCTGAAGACTACACAAAACTTCCTTAAAATGAGAAAGTCGTGCAGATGGCTGCAGGCCCGGCCTCAACTAGGAAATAAATCACTTTATAAAAGATACCTTGTTAAGTGTTTCCACTGACTCGTGTAACATTTTGTGAGCGGGTGACCTCTGTCTATCTCGTCCACTCATTGCCAACAGCCACGTCATTCCACTGTTGGAGAGTTTGTGGAGATAATGCATCAAAACAATTGCAGTAACATACCAGCAAAAGTTAATTTTGTTGTATTATGAGGAAGGAAATTCATTCAGCATATTTGTTAGGTACAATGCATTTTGGTTAAAGGCGCTGAATGTAAACATAACTGTGTTTCTTCACAATAAGACAGCCAATATTTTGAATGAATTTTGAAACAGGAGCCTCCAGACTTGTGTCCATATAGCGTTTTTCTCTCTCACTGCACAAGAACTTCATCCAAGTGCTCCCCAGCGCCTTGCTAGCCCTTTTCTGCCAGAAAACGAGAAAACGCTATATGGACGCACACCCTGATGTTTTTATTTAGCCATTGTGAGGCTATTGCATTGTTGAATCAATCAATTTTCGGCCTTGCAATTTTTACCAGCAGCCTCAGTGACTTCAACTTGGAGGGGGGTGTACTACAACCCTGATTCCAAGAAAAGTTGGTGCATTGTGTAAAACATAAATCAAAAAGAATATGATAATTTACTAATCTTTTTTGACATATACTCAATTGAACACAGTACAATTACAATATATGTAATGTATTATCACATCGACTTCAGTGATTTTTTTAAACATATGTTTATTCTGAATTTGATGGCAGCAACGCGTTTCAAACAAGTTGGGACAGGAAGCAACAAAAGTTGATCCAAAAACACCTGTTTGGATCAGTCCACAGGTAAAACAGGTTCATTGGTAACAGGTGATAGTGTCATGATTGGGTATGAAAGGTTCATCCTGGAAAGGCTCAGTCGTTCACAAGCAAGGATGGAGAGAGGTTCAACACTTTGTCAAACACATGATTGTATGAAAGATATTAAGAACATAAAGGATAAACCGGCTAATACAGGTTACAGTAGTTGTGTATGTGCAGTTAGTTTTGTAGATCTCTCAAACTGACTCAGTTCAGTTTGATTTCCATGTCAAGTAAAATGTTCTCAGCAGACCTATAACCTCATGAATCAAATTAGCCCAGTGAAGCGTTTAAAGCACAAGTGTTAAGAAATGAATATGTAGATCAGTTATTAGTGCTGATTGCACATATATTAACCAGACATGCGTGACCGTGCAAAAAAAAAAAAAGCATTGAGAGAACCATTTGAATTATGGGTTTGATTGAAATTAATTATTTTAACGCGTTTGATAACACACGACTGCACATACTGTAAAAGGCTGAGAGGTTGCAGCACCTGCGTGAAAATGTTGGAGGAATAAGCCTTTCAATCACCACAGTGTAAATAACACATTTTGAGGAGCAATAGTTTCAGTGAATACATTCAACACAACAATCAAAGTAACAATAACGCTGCATTTATTCATTGTTTCAATCACACTGCATTTTGTGGGTGTACGCTCACTCGTAAAGGGAAAACAAAAGGAGGCAGAGGAAACAAGATGAAAGCCGTGTCGAGTTTCTGAAAATGCTTCACTTTTCCCTCTCTCCTCTCTCGCTCTTTTTCCAGAGGAACATGAGATTCAGCAAACAACTGCTGTAAGCAAACAAAGCAAACAAATTACACAGTCAGTCCTCATTGTAACACAGTGGTGATGGATGATGATGTGCCCTGAAAACACTGCAAGAAATATTCTCTGTTATTTGTAAGTGCTGTTCTTGCAACTAAGGAGGAATGTTTGGGAACTATTTTTAAGTTCCCGACGCTCAAAACAAACTGCAGACTATATATCACATTTTCACCGACAGCGTTACGTTCCACATTACATGCACTTCATTATCTGGAAAGCAATGACTTGTCACACAGCAGTCAAATTAATAATGTAAATAGCCTTTTCTTCTCAGTCTATGGGGGGTGGAGCATCTTGTGACGGATGTATTTAAAGTGTGGCCAGTGTTCAGATAATTAGCTCCTACTTCAGTCAGAAAAATCCAATTAAGTGGATCTATAGTCTCTGCTCAGTGCTATTTTTTTAAGCAGTCATAGATTCAAAGCATTGTGTGACACGTGTGATCAAAAACGGTCGCCGGGCAGATCTGAAAAAATGTTAACTCCAAGGTCTTTAAAGTGTTGCATTTCACACTATCTGCGAATGATTTTCAGTAGGATTTGAAAACCTCCAGCATCCCTTCAATCAATAAAGGCCCTGACAGAAACCTCAGCCATATGCCTCTGACAGAGATTCAGAGAGCACAGCCTCGGTTAGCCTGCGTTTGGATCACCCCGCGTTAAACATCTGTGTCTCCTAAATGCCACTGTATGTCGCCTCTGAAGTGTCTCAATTACCGCCGATGCTATCGGAGCCTAAGTGGGCCCACACGGCGTAGGTTGCGGGGCATTCGTTAAGTGGGCCTTTGTCGTCGAGTTTCAGGGTTAATGTGAAGTGTGAGCTAATCCACTGGCCACTCAATAGCTTTAACAGTGCATGAAATCTCTTTTGTTAGTAAACCCTGTGCTTCGGGCCATATCTGAAATTGATCACTGTTCCTTCTCCCTTTCCCCTCGTCATGGAGGAACGAGTATCGACAGACATCCCTCTTGAAGGGAAAGAGGAGAGGGACTGATAGAGGCTGCTGGGAGGAATTAAGAGAGGCAGAGTAGAGTGAGAACACCACTGAGAAATTATTGTCTTCATGTGTTGTCTAATCGTAAATCTATCTATCTATCTATCTATGACTGCATATTGTTTGGATTTTGGTCCTTAGCCATTTTTCACCATTTTATTGAAAATGATTAATCAATTAAAGGGGTGCTCTGTTGAGAAACTCACAGGAGACGGATTAAAAAAGATATCCTAGCATTTAGTCCCTAGATTGGGTTAAGCTGCAGCACCACTACAATTCCCAACATGCAACCCAATAGCATTCAGCTTTGAAGGTTTCTACTGAAAAATTTGTAATCAAGCAAAAGCATGTGACATAATAAGAGTTATGTTCTTTTCCAGAGCCACAGAATAAATTCTATTTTCACAATAGTACTCCTCATGACAGGTCGTGTTTTTCATGTGTAAAATTCAAGAGTGCACTACTTTAATTGTAAAAATAATAGGCACATTAATTGATAATCACAACCATTACTTGCAGCTTTTTACTTGCATTATTAGTCAGCGCTTGACAAAAGAGAAATAGCATGCTGGAGGCTTAGGATCACTCCTGCCAAAAGCCAAAATAGTGGAGCATTTCAAACAAAATGCACCCTGTGGTTGGGGCAAATACTCAGACAGATGTTCGTTTGACTCTTGCCCAGATATCCATAGTTTCAGTGCTGCTGACATGTGCAGGATTTGGCATTGATGATGTCCAAAATGTCCATCACAAAACCATGAGCACTCCAAAATCCTGCTTTTACAGTAATTGCTTTATTGGACTAGCAACTGCTCGGATTTTGGAAAAAAAAACAACAACATATTTTCTGATTTTGTGTGTGTGTGTGTACAGACTGCAGCAGGAGCACGCACACACATTTTATACATTCCCTTCACTTGCTCACTTTGCTCGAATAAAAGTCAAATGTTTTATTCTAAAAGGAGCTAACACATGCAGACAGACCTGCTTGTTTGCTGTAGCACGGCGGCACAGATGCCAGAGTGAAGCTGAGTGTATTTTTGTATTGAGTGCTCAGTCTCTCCTTCATGACTCTTAGAGTGTGGAAGGATGGATGGTGAGCTGGAAATGAACAAATGGATGGAATTGAATATGCTTTACCTCCACTCGGTTAAACTCCTCAACTGGAAAATGGTGGACTAATAGTATTAAGAATCAAAATGACAAATGGAAAGTTGTGTATTCACAATGGCCATGCAGCCAGACATTAATAACTCTGTTTAGGACATTTGCTGAGCTGAAATATTGATTTTTTTTTTCAAGGGCATAGTGCTCCCATCAAGTCCGAAATAAATCTTTGAAAAGTTGCACCAAATTGTGTCCATTGTATTCGGCATACATCAGACCCGTAAAATGTTTTTGCTGTAAGAACAAACACACTGTAATTCTTTTGCCCCTGTAAACCAACCATTATGCCCATTAGAGTGCTGTCAGTCCGCGTTTTTATTGTCCTGTTTGACAAGTGACAAAACACTAAGTGCTAAGTTGTCAGTCCTCCATGTTCGACCTGTGAAGAGCTCTGTTTATGTGTTATTATGTGCATTGTTCTGTGCCACTTTAAATGCCTTATTTTGCTCCCAGATCACAGCTTTTTTTTTTTGCCCCCTCATTTTCACTCGCTTCCTATTTGATTTTTTGCCAGCGACCACGGCGGCAAATCCAACAGATGTTTCCAAGGCCACTGGAGTGAAACTAGCAAACACTCGTTTGATTTTTTTGGCAGCAATCGGGACTTTTTTTCACGCCCTCTGTTAAAAAGAGCACCATGAGAAAACTTTTCTCTCCTCAAGTGATGGGTGGAATATAAAGTTCTGGTGCCATGGTGCGTGCTCCCGGTATGTGTGCACCCTCTCAGGAAAAAAAAAAAAAAAAAAAAATCATCAATCTACGAGCTTTGAGTGACTGACAGCTGATAGGTCTTCGTCAAACTTTTAAAGATCTGTCTGTCTCCTGAGCATTTCTGTGTGTATGTGTCTGTCCTCACATCTCCAATCGGCCATGTTTCTGACTATGATCAATCAGCATCAGTGTCTTAAGCTGAAGCCATGCCTCCCCCCCACCAACACCACCACCACCAAATCTCTATCTACACCGCTCTACCACATCATCCTCTGATCAGCGGCAGCCTCGGAGCGGGCTGCTATACATGGTGGTGGTGGTGGTGGGGGGTGCAGCTGCATGGCTCTGTGACACATGACAAGCGCTTCAGCTCTGATCCGTTTTCTGTAAAGAATCATTAGCTGCAGAAAACGCAGCTGTGTCGCGTAGGTTCACAGCTCAATCGCTACGATCCGTCTCCCTCCCCGGCTCCTTCCCCAGAGCGGGAGGAGACGCAGACGTCTCCTCTCTCACACTTTCCATTGCCAGTTTATTTATTTCATTCTTTAATGAGCTGACCTTAACGAGCGCTGACAGCGTGTCTGGCGTCTGGGCCTCCTCATCACTGTCACCGGGATGACCTCCTCCCAAGTGACAAACTCGTGTCTAAATGGGGATGTGAGAGGCTGCTGGGCTATGTTTAACTAGCAGGGCACCTACAGAGGCAGCCTTATCTAAGAGGTTGACTTCACACTTTCAATACCGCCTCTCAAGTGTTCTTTTTCTTTTCTTCCTTGTGGTTGATTGTGGAGAGATTTGGGGTATGAGATAAAAGCCATGTTGTCAACTTGTCGGTTTCTCTGCTTGACACACACTTGGAAGTTGAGTAGGTGCCATACGGGGGGCTCTTGTGATGTTACAGACAATTGCGCTGTTCCAGTTCCTCGTGTCATCTATCCTGCTGTTTGTAAAGACAGCGTGACCTGCCTCTGCTTCCACCGAGAGACGCGGGACTTGATATGCATTAGCTCCGCCTCTCGCGCAGACAGCAATAATGCGGAAAGTGAACGGGAAACTATTTTAACATTCTAAACGAATACTTATTCTTCAAAGAACATCCCAAACACTCTTGTTTTTGGCCTCCTGAATCTCACTGTGTGCAAACAGATGAGGATAGTACGGCGGAGGACGAGTGATAGACTGTGTCTGTCAGAGGTACCTTACAGCGGAGGAATAATGACGCCTCCTGGTAGAATTAGACTGATGAAACCATTAATTCTGTAAACACAAATTGCACTGAACTTTTCAAATCCCCAGCAAACTACGATGGCAAACGCTAATGAACAATTTATCTCAATGAATTCATTTGTTTCTCATTAGTCAGCAGCGCAGTCAGTGTTTGGGTTTTTGCGTGTGCATTGTGTGAGGCTCTCTCCTGAGTAGCCTGCTTACAGAAACCGGCCACATTTTCTCTCTCTGCTTTTATCAGCATTTCTGTTCGCTAAAGTGTGAGCGCTGCTCGACTCAAGCTTTGAATGACTAACAAGGGCTGTGTTTCCCTAATATGAATGCTTTGTTACAATTTGCCTTTGCAACCGAAGCATTTTTACTTTTTGGAGTAAATATGTCATCAGAAAAACTGCACACTGCGATCTCTATCTGAAGTTTATAAAAAAAGATATTGAGCTAAGCTGCTGAATAACAAATTTTCTACCAATAGACAGAAGTAATAATGTATCTGAGGTTATTGTATATTATTAACTTGCCACTCATTTCTTAGTCATTGTATTTTTTTAAATCTTAATTTTATTATGTACTTACAGTTTTAGTGATATTCTGATATTTTTTGCTGTACATTGCTTTAAATTATTTTTATTGTATTGATATTCTGTGAGTTTCCCTGTTTGTAGCATAACATATTTTTTCTTTTACATTTGCTATTTGCACAGCAATCTGAGTTGTTGCAATCATGTCACTACTGCTGTACATGTACAGTTATGCAAGTGACAATTAAACCTCTTGAATCTTGAATCTAGTGAACAAAGATAAATGCTCAATCTCAAACTTAAGACATTTTAAGAGGCAGCAACAGATCGGAAGCATTTTATTTAGCATATTTCTTCCTTCTGCTTTTGCAGCCCCAACACACAAGTACAGTACGTAACAAAATGAAGACGACAGCAAGACCCATGCTGTTCTCTTTCATCTTTCAGGATTGTCTTATTTCTCTCCGTCATCTGGTTACAACTACAGAATAATAATGCTGCTTCTCTTCATCACACATACATGTAATTGTACACGTGTGTGCTTATGTTAACACGCCACTGTGACTCAACAGATGTTGACTAGTGACACAAAGCCTCCCACAGATGAACTATTCCATTTCCACTCTGTTTGCTCTGGTCTCCGTTGCCTTTTTCAATGAATAACAATGACAAAGTAGTTTATCCAACTAATTAGCCACATGCTAATGATGGTAAACAAATTAAATGTACACAAATATGTATAAAAAAATGGCAACAAAAACAATCTGACCACAAGGTCCATGCAGTCGCTCTTCCGCAGCTTTCAATCAGAGTGCATGATCTTCTTCCTGCAGCAAAAAGGTGCCCAGTCGTCCTGAAAATATAGATGTTTAAATTATCCTGAAATTTCCGTGACGTGGTCGGAACAGTCATAAGAGCTACTGTGCTGAGTGGAGCTCGTGGTGAGATTGTTCTTGTCAGCTGCTGTTTCCAAGGTCAGTGATGCACTCTCAGTCTCAACACTCAACACGACACTGAGATTTAAGTGGGAGAACCCAAAAGACAGCGTGACTCCCTCTCAGCTGAGACAGAATGCTTTTAACGTAACAGGCACAATCTCCAACATGATGAAGCCATTTCAGTCATTTCTTGCAATTACACTGGCAGACTACAGGTGTGCCCAGGTGGCTCAGATTAAACAGGTTTTTAAACAGTAAAGCCTTTTTCCCAGGACAATGGCACAGAGGTACCTGTGACCTGAGAAACAGAACCAAGATGAAGGTTGAATGTTTTCAATGATTTTAAAATGATTGCTTGCTTCCTAACTTGTTCTACAGACTATTCAAATTTTCTGATCGTATTCTTTCATATGCATTAGATTATGTGGTAATATTTTTAGTAGGACAACAATTTTCTCTTAAAGTATGCTATCTTCGAGGTGGAGAAAAACAATTGCAACCACACACTCATTTGCCTTTTTAGCATATCCTCTTACTGCTTAAATGTACAAGTGCAAGTGATTATATGGGAACATGTGATCATCGTTATAGCGCTGACCTGGGGTTATTACAGCGGGCTGCAGCAGGAAAGGAGCATTGCTCTTGGAAAGTTGTAATATTCAGGGAGCCTTCTGCACTCATTGCTCCACCTGTTGAATCCTCTGAATCAGGACAGAGGTCTGCATATCTGACTAAGCCTCTAGTTGAACTCTGCATAGTTTACAGAATACGCTTCATTTAGGCTTTATTCACTTCATATTCAAAAATCTTGCCACAGAGTTGAACTGTAACCTGCCGTTTTAGCATGAAAAGTGATTAAAATAAACTGCTGAAGGCGAGAAGTTGATGCAGTTTGCTGCAAAGGCAGCAATCTAAGGTCAGACCAGCTCCAACGATCGTGCGGTAGCTTTAATGAGGTTTGGAGAAGGCGTCTTTGCTTCAGTATATGCGATACTCTTCAGTATACAAACCCGCAGACGTACAAGGACACAAGATGCTGTGACGCCGTCGGTATTTTTCCCAGGAAACTGAATCAGCTTTGGGTTGAAATGCAAGAAATACTGGTCCAACTCCCTCTGGCTTTTTCGGGAGGGTCAGTTCTGCTCAGACAACAAAAATGAGGAGGAAAAACCTGTGTGCATATGATGTGACACAAAACCTCCATCATGTGAAAATAGGCCTCACAGTGGTCGCACAAACACACACATCCATACACACAAGTATGTACAGTAGTTAATCAGGATTATACTATATATTGTGCATTTGCTTTTAATACCTGTTTTCCTCTTCTGTTTATAATAATAAAAGATACCCATAAGCTGGAGAGAACCAGTGCCTGAGAATAGCTTACTTTTTGAACTACTGGTCCAAAAATTTACACAGAAGATGAACAGGGGCTGCTTTTATGTCTGCACTTATCAAAGTTCCTGTGTGGATTAATTCTAATCCCCTGACGTTATGGCCACAATAGTTTCATTAAATAACCCAACATATTGTAGCAAAAATGTGTTTGTTATATAATGAAACCAGCGAGGATATGCCAGGAGGGTGCAATGAAGAATACCCAAAATGAGAGCCCAACATTCAGAGTGGCTTAGCCTAATAACACACTGACTAGACTTGTTACGGCACCAGATTATTATAGGAGGAGAAAGGGGTTTTATTCTGTATGGTATTATTAAAGATTAATTAAAACTCAAACAAAAGGAAATGCTCAAATGAAGACAAAAAAATAAATAAAGAATCTAAAAATGGCTGGCACACAGAAGAGCGTTAAAGCTTTGGTGTACCCAGCAATTTTCAAAAATAATGTTGTTTGGATTTGCCAAAGTCATATTCTGTGTTCAGCTGTATTCAAACATTTCAGGCTGTTATCTAAAAACACAAAAAATATTCAACTCCTCCTTTAAAGGGACATACTGTAAGTTTTAACGCAAAATATAATGTAAGTGTGAAATGATGAAAAATTATTTTAAAAAATGAAAATGATGATGATGATACAGGATGTTTAGTAAACAGAAGAGTGGATTAAAGATTATGTTGGCATCATGTCACCAGTGATAATTTACACTTTAACCTGCAAAATACACTTCACCTTTTTGTCCTCTATTCTGTGTTGAGTACTGAGTCAGCCAAGTTCAAAAACACACCTCTAAAGCTGACTTACTAAAAATCTTAAATATATCAACTTGTTTGTTTAATCCCAATATCAGCTGGTCATTTATCACTGAGTACTAACAATTACTGGCCATACAAAGACCTATACCAGAACCCCTGCTCATCAATTGTATCTGGCAACACACATTATACCAGAGACACTGCACCAAAAGACATGGTAGACAAGAAAAAAAGAAAAGAAAACCAAGGCTCAATGTATTAATAACTAATGTATTAAGTAAGTTGAATAAGACAACCACCAGTCGGCCGTGCTGCCAGTTTGTCCAGGTGGACTCTAACTAGTATTGCGACAGAAAAATTCCCTGCAACTCAAAAATAATTTTCTATACAAATCACCACTATAAAAGATCACAGGTGTGCAACACCAACTGCAAACAAGGTGGATTAATTCTCTTTATATTATACATTTTCAAACCATGTAGTTTTAATATTTCTGAATCTTTCAGAGCCTAAAAAAATGTTTTAATGTTGCGACATCATCCCAAAGTAAAGGGCTGAGTGGACCAAAAGAGAAACCACTGAAACATAGTGAAGCCACACGATGCAAACAGCCCTTATTGAAATGAATGCAGAGTCTGGTCCCCAGTTCTTATAATAATCCATTGTTTCCCTCTGCTTTCAGTCTCTCCAGGCTAACTAAGTCTCCCGCTCCATACTTATCACACAGACATTGATATCAAACTCATCTCATTCTCAAATGGAAAGCAAATAAGTTTCATTCTCAAAATGTTGAACTATTAATTAGCAAATGCTGCAGGCTATATAAGCTTTAAATGCAGTATGTGTTTCTCTCCAATAGATGGAATCCATGGTTCCAATAGTGGAGGACGCGATTTTTCTATTGATGAAACAAGAGTCTTCACTTACACTCATATATCAACCACAGGACAAAGCTAAGCATTTTGGCATTTTCATTCTCGCAAATCCAAACAGATTGAAGTTAGCATGTTGCATTTCAATGTACACCTCAGCATGTTATTTCATTAATTCATATGGAACGGAAAACAAAAATGGGCTTCATTATTTATCAACTTATGTGTAAAGAAACATATGGCAGCACCACATCTGTCTCACTGTGCCTTAGTCCTTCTGAGGACTTTTTGATTCTGCACATCCTGCGAGCATGCAGTATGTTTTTAATGACAGAGAAATTAGTAATTAAGGATAATGAACGACTTTGGAGGCATCACTTGACTCATTTTTTTTTTTCTTATGATACATTTATGCTGCTCTTGCAAAAATGTGCTGGGCTTGTGAGCACTTGCCAAAGTGTGAAGAGACATTCTGCTGTTGTCATTTTCCACCTGCCCTGTACAGTGTTTTAGTGTGATATAGTATGACACATTAAAAAAAAATTACCAGAAAATCCAGAATCCTACACCTCTTAGAGAATAAAATAAATAAATAATGTACTTGTAAAATGATGCTATGGGCAAGTTGCAATATTGAAAGTAATTATGAGGAGCTCATTATTTAATGTCCTTTGATGATAAATGGAATAACAGAAGTAGACACAGATTTGCATCTCATGATTTGGCAAATGGCAGCAGTCAGACTGGCTTATCTTCAGACAATAACGTGCAGTGAAACTACGGCTGAAGTTGGGTGTAAGGCATCAATAATGAGTGAATGAGTGAAGATACAAGAGAGAAATGAGTTAGTTTCAATCCATCTATTTTTTTTTCTCTTTACCTCCATCGCATTACTTTCCTAGTGAATCCTCACACGTGTGCGCATAGAGTCCTCAAACCGAGACAGTATAGTTTGCAGTGTGTCCGCAGAGTGATGTTCACCCGGAGATACATCACTATAACAAGGAAACAAGAAGCATGAGTCAGTCTTAAGTTGGTCTCGGCTCTCCCACTCAGCTCTCAAGGTCATAATTAATTGAATGAGAGTGGGAGTCTGAGGGACTAGTTGCCTCGTCACTGATGCTGGAGAGCCGACACAGCTCTCCGTCCATGCCTCCGAGTTGCTAACTAGTCCCCCAATTACTTGTTGAGAGGTGAGATCCGGGGAGCACGGAGAGACATGCTGCATTTGAGGACTTTTAAATGAGATATAAGGGCAAACAAAGAATCTCTTGGGTCTCAATAATTGACAGATGATTCATTATAAGCGCTGAACTATGCCAAGATTTTCACTTGAACTCTAAAGAACTCGTCTAAGCGACAACGCGTCTGACAGCTCAGCTACACTCTTTTGTTACAGGTGTAGAGGGAAATTAGAGACACACATACACAAACACATACTCAGAGACTCCTGCAACTTTAATCAGGACATCCATTCTTGCTTTATTACATCCGAGATTCTCAAACAGTTTAGCCTGAGGGCCACTGTTGGAAACTGACAGAGGGCCAGGGGCCAGTTAATATAATTGTCTGTTTTGGCTGTCAACCTTTCAACATTTTACTGTAATCACTGCTGTCAAAATGGCGGGGCATGTCAGCTCTGGGTGTGATGCTGACAAAAATCTAAGAAATCACACATATCATTCTTTCAGCGCTGTTTGATTAAATAATTTGCATTCCATCATGTAAAAGAAAATGACATGTTAGAGAACATAATATTCATGAATTAAGGAAATGAAGGAGCGCTGAATTCTGTTTCCCAGCCTGGAAAATTACGGGGAAGTAGAATATAAATATAGACCACCTCCAACAACGCTTCAGACCACTGCAGAGACAACAGCCGTGTGGCAGACTCTTTCTAACCAGTTCAAGAGCAAACTGCTTTTATTCTGGACAAATTACAAAATATTAAGCAATCAGCAGTTTATGATGATGAGGATGACACCTCTTAAGTCAGATATACAATAACAGTATATATATTAGGTTCAACTCTGAGTATCTGAACTCAAGTCTCACAATCCAAAACTGTGGAAAACTCAGGTACAGTTGTGAGTACTCGTGTGAAAACAGGCAGCTCCGCATTTGGCACTGTAAGTCTGTGGGAAATGTTAAATGCCAATGCCAGCATAGCCACATGCTCACAATCAAGGACCTAATATCTGCTGGAGACGGGGAGGACATGTCCTCCTTATTTTTCAAAATCCTGTTTTGGTCCTCCTTTTCAGTTTTATTTACTCACTAAAATCTCTCTGAACAGCATCTTTGGACTGTCAAGCTGACAAAATCCAGAGACAGACACTGATGGAAATGTTGATATGTTCAGCTAGATCTTTTTCAAGTCTTACCATGGGTTCATGGAAGCGAAGTGATTGAGGGTTTCTTTGTTCTGGGTCTCGCCTCTCAGGCTACCCTCTGATAGGCTGAGATTGTACCTGCAGGTCAGTATAAAACATGCCAACCCCTCAACATAGTTTGATTATTTTTTATTAAATTTTGACCTCGTGATATGTGAAAAAGGATCAGTAAAGTTATTAGGATTCATCCTGAGAGGAACATCTTTGCGCCAAATTTCATGGCAATCCGTTTAATAGTTATGAACTTCACAGTGGCACTAGAGGAGAAGTCAGGGGTTCACCAAAATCAGCAGAATCAATCTGCTGAACACAATAAATATCTGTCCCCATATTTCATGACAATCCATCAAATAGCTGTTGAGATGAAAGATCATTGCTCATAATGAGTTATATATATAATATTATCACAAAGGTAAAGCAGTATTAGAATATGCACCAAGAAAGACTTGAATGAATGGTTTTATTTTTGTGTTTGATAATTCACATGACTCATCCCTCATTGTATTATTCATTAGAGATGGGAGGGTTGACTCTTTTTACCAACTCAAGTTTTGTATGAGTCACTCACTCAGAGAGTCAGATTTTCTGGAACCAGCCCCATCCACTATAATGCATGCGCACCAGAGACTTCTGTTTGAGAAGAAAGTATTGAGTTGAAACAAGTGCCAAAGCAGTTACTTTTCCTACAGGGCCAGGTCAATACAGTAATTAACTTCATACATTTTCCACAAATACAGTTAACACAAGAGTTGCACAACAGTGTAAAAGACAACGTGGTCTCGCCTCATCATCGTAGTTCGCACTAGGAACGAGTCTGTGGAGACGAGGACTTGTCACTCTCGAGTCAGTAAAAAGAGTCCTTCGTTTCAAATCATTCACTCGTGACTTGCACGTCACTATTATTCAGTCAACAACAATTAACAACAAACCAAATATTCTAATATGTACTGAAAACCCACCAGCATCAAACAGCACATTATATTGACATCATACAAATATGAAGAGCCTACATATTGTTTAGTGGCTCTTTGGACAAACCCATCTGCCAAATGAATGCATTAGGAAATATGAGATATCCAACAATGGAAATGAAATACATGCACACAGCCTCACATAAATACTTGTATAAACATGACATACAAATCCAAACACATAGAAGAAAAAGAGCATTTTTGCAGCAATTCATGTCAGTGTACGATGCCTGATTGGATCATAAATTAAAAATGTGTGGTCCATAACTCAAGTTATTTTTTTCCTCCTATATTTCATGCTTTGGAAATATATACAGAAAATGCAAAAACAACATCAAACAGGTGTTAAATTAAAACTCAATTTTCAATTCAAATCAAATTTGAACCTGGAGCATTAAACTTATAACTTGTTAACTTGTATGTAATCAGTGCAAATCATGATCCAAGTACATAGATTTCTTCTTTCTTCTTTTTTTTCTAAAGATGATTTTCCTGAAAACCATATTCATGTGTTACACCAAATATTTTAGATGTCTGTACCCCTCCAATACAGAAATCCCACTAACATATTTATAATTGCTCGTAATCCTAAATCCAGTCTATGAGAACTAATGCACTGTGTAAAACTAACATGCAGTTCTCTAGAAAGAAGCAAAGATATGTCTCAGAGCCGTCAGTTTTGGGTCGATTCTGGCTTTTATCCACCAGTAGCAACTGAATGCTGGCCAGGTTATCTGTGTGTGCAGCAAAATTGGCCCAGATGTGGAAGTAGCATCCCAAAAGTTTGGTAGTACAGCTATTACATTGCTTGTGGCCTGTAACTTCACAGTTGGTCTTGGCCCACGATGTTGCCTGAATCCAACTTGCTCCTATGTGCACATGTACCTGCATTCATTATCCTGCTGCTGAACCAAAACCGATTCAGACCAAATGATGAACAAGATGCTACCTAGCATTTTTTTTTTAAATTCCAGAATGGCAAAGAAGCCAACCACTAGTTACATGCATTCTTTATAATAGTTTTAATCCTATACTCTATAGTCAATCATAATCATACATACATGTAAAGAATGTTATACTATAGATATAGGAGAGACACACCACAGGATAAACTAGACAACCCACCCAGACTGCCGTGAATTTCCGGCTACATTCAATGATTGGACATTTGCCTTGTCAGAACAATATTCTATTTCATACAATCAAAATACTGTCAATGTTAGTTGTAGTTTAGATAACTGGGTAACTTTTCCCAGCCAAAATGTTAAATAACATATTTTAGAAAAGCTCCACGACAGTTCAGTAGCGCAAACTTTGTTTACTTTGGCTGAAATGATCATGAAGAATGAAGAATTAAAGTCAGAATTCAACTTTTCCATCAGAAATGAAGAGCAGGTAGGTAAAACTATATGCTTGGCCTGCACTGAAAAAAAAAGTGAAGGCAGGAAAAGGAACAACAGCAAGCACTGTATCAGCCTTTCTCCGAAGGTGGCATCCGGCCACCAAGCTGTGTGTAAGACATGGATGGACAGGTGCATGCTGGGAGACTCTATAGGCCTCCAATGTGAAGCATGCTGTGAGCTTTGTCCCTGTGCAGGAAGTCATACTGTTTGCCCTTGATACAAACAGATCAGTGTGAGAATACAGGGATTATTGCTTGATAAAGATGAGAAGTACTGTAAGAAATGTCTCACAATAACTCTCGTGCCCTGAAAACCTGACACTGTTCGACTGCTTTTGCAAACGTAGACATTTTGTGCATGCATGCATTAACATACGAATGCATGAAAACATACTTGAACGGAAACTAAATAGAAAAAAAAATACATAAAATTGCTTCAATATATTCATCGCTATCAAACAAATCTGAACTTTGACGTTGCGGTGAGATGATATTCTCTATTCTTCATGCAATAAAGCCAAAGAGTTCAAGTGGTGAATGTGAATGGTGCACTTCACACTGTGCATTCAAATGAATATTCAATGTCATTTAAGATTTGGCAGTAGACGTAGTCATGGAAGCTATTTGATGTTATATTGGTGTTGATTAAAAAAAGCACACTTTAATGTCATATTGGCATTGATAAAAAATACACTTTAAATTGTTTGGCAGGGTGTATGACAGAATTATCATCAACAGTTGGTTATGTAAAATGGCCTCATAATCCTTGGCTGTTATTGGACCGGTGTAATGATCACATCTAATGACTCCCAGGAGATTACTGCTCGTATTATTACAGTTCATTTGAAATAGCCGACAACAGACAAAGTGGGTTGAAAGCTCATTTTGGCTTTCTCCAAAGGTAAATTTGTCCTCATTTGGGGCAGGAGGATAAAAGAAGACTCATGAGACTATTTGCTCCGTTGCTGCAGGGTTCAGGTTTTGTATTCCTCACAACCAGCTGTGACCTTAAATATACTACATGAAGTTTCTGAATGGCAGCTCTGCATTAAAAGTTACATTCAGTGTTACCTTATTAAAATACATTGTGTGTATCTTTTAGCTCTGACAAATATGTTGCATGCATTTCCTTCCTCACACGTGCAAAGCCAATTTCATTTTTAAATTCTGCATTGTTGACATCCATGTTCACTAGCTTGCAATCTTTTTTGCATTCCCGCTACGTGTTGAACAGTGGAATAATGTCAAACAACGTGACAATCAAAACAGGGAAAAACAGCTTCATAGTGCCGCATGAGGTCAAAAACTCCACGGGGGGCCTCTGAGTCATATCTTTAAAGTGAGACTGTGTTATTCAAGAGCGGCCACTGTGGTCACAAATTGCTTTTACAGGTTAATGGTAATGTAATACAAGATAAGAGCCACTGATCTGATGCAGAAATGTTCTTACAATAGGACTATAGGAGCAAAATACCTGAATGTTATCAGTCCGGCAAGGATGTTTGATTTCTCATTAATTCAACTTTTCATTCGTAAGAGGCAGATGGTGATACTTCTGTTCTGTTTTCAAAAGAAATAGATTGGCACTTTGGAAAATATATATATTTGCTTTTTTGCTGCTCCTAATTACAGTCTAAACAATATGACTTGAATGCAACATTTAGACAGAGTGAGGCTACCTGTTTCCTCCTGCTTCCAGTCTTTATGTTGAGAACTGAAATGAACCAACTGTCTGTTGTACCTTCATATTTAACAGACAGTCAAAGTTTTGAACGAGTGTTGAATCGACTCTTACGTATTTTTGGGGACATATAACCATTGTTTTAATGATTAAGTATTTCCTGTTGCCATTCACTAAACATCTTGTTCCTGGTTTGTTTAGGGATTTATTATTTGGCCTGTCAGGCTACTTATGCACATGATATCTCTCAGCCCTCTTCCTAAAGATGACACTTACTGCTGCTTGACTCTCAGCTTACTGGGTCCCCTTTAGCTGCCTTTGTAAATGTAATTTGATGTAAAATGCTTTTTTCATGCAGTGTCTTCTGTAATGCATCAACTGCTCTGTATAAATACACAAAATTAAACACAAATACACATTTACTCAAGCTTGCCCTTCAGTTAGCTACCCTCCTCCTGTCCAAATGAGAACACAAACACCTCCAGTGTAAACTGTTAGACCACACTGGACTCCCAGTCTGAAGTCTCACCGGCATTTCATTTTGCAAACAGGAAAACTTTACTCATGACACTGTGGATTTATACCAGACTTTAGGCCGCTATAGCTCTCAGCATCTTGAAATCAATCACCAAATTAATTGGTGGGCATCAGCCCGTGCAGCAGATTGTAGATCTTTCCCTGGAAGTTTTTTTTTTTTTCCAGAAGTTGCATGAGACGTGTTCCTCACTTGAGTTCGGGCTTTTCCTTTGCGCTATGTGACGAGCCTCCCTCACCGTCTGTTGCTCTGAGTCTTGCCATTAACTCAGACTGATCCTCGTGCACCGTGGCCTACAGAGGGTGAGGATGAGAATCAACTCATCTCTCCGCCCTGCCAACTGCACTCACATATCTAGCCTCGAAACCTGGAACACGCTCCTTCTGCGTTCCCCAGTCTGTTAGCGTGACAATAGTGCAGTCACATCTCTCAGCACAAGAAACAAGCAACCACTAACAAAACCATGGTTTCATGAGACCTTCAGTTCACTGACTCAGGTTTCAGAAACATCAAGCTCAGCCCCAAAGTGTCAAAATATCAACCCTAAAGCCCCAAACTCATCACATCCAGGCAATCAGGGTTTTTACTCTGCACATATTGGCCCAAGATTTCAGTATGTCAACCCTGGGCCCCTGGCTCTTTGAAAACCTCGACAATGATCTCGAAAATGAGAGCAAACCAGTAGTGACATGGATCCCTGTGCAGCTACCTTTGATGAACATTCATACCTCTAATTGTTACCACATTGATGTCACTTTTTGCCCAAATATCCTGACGTGATGTTGCCTCCGGTGTAAACTAAACTCACCTTTTTCAATTTTCCAAATCGGGAAACAGCAACTCTCTGCAGGTATTTCTTGGAGGGATCTCTGATGTTTTTTTTTTTCCTACCAAATGAAACAAGGATATTGGGTTGTAAGATCTGTATGCAAATCAAGTCAATATTAATTTTGGCTCATAATTTAGTTTCCACAAAACGACTCCCTTGGCATATCTAAAGTGAACATTTGTTACAGAGTATACATGCTTTGTTAGTGTAAGTTGCAGGATCCATCTGGCCGTGCTGAAAGAATTAGTCACAGACATAAAATTTAGGGAACAGTGAGAGGATGTAGGCAACCTGAAAATCTCAGTGCGACATTTTTGGAAATGCTCTTATTGACTTTCTTGACAAAAGTTATATAAGAATATCTATTACATATTTTTCATTCTCTGTATGGTAAATATGAAACTACAGGCTGCTGCTTAAAGACCGGATACAGCTGACTCTGTCCAAAGGTAACATAATCCATATAAAAACCAAAGAGGGGTAGTGTTCCAGACTATTTGGCGAATAAATAAACAAGATGTAACCTGTTAATTTGTTAATGTGTATTGATTTTCTTATATAACTCTTGTAAACAAAGTAAATAAGCGTGTTTCCTCTAAACTGCTCCTTTAAATAACCTCAGAGACTTCATCAAATGAGCACCAGCTGTAGCAATAAGTTGACGGTCAAATGACAAAATTGACATTATAAGCACAAGCTGAACTCGACTGGCTGCAAATAAATCTTTGCACGTGCATTAGTATGCACAACTTTCTGCCACGGGGTTTATAACAGTCTTCATATCCGGTGGTGGTGACATTTACTCTTGGATGGAGCCTACTTCCTGTGGAAAAGGGAGGTGATTTTACAGATGATTTATGACAGAATTGGAGAAACACTTCAGTCTTTTATTATGTCAGAACGTTGTAAATGAAATATAATAAAGAAGCGAATGCAAAAATCTGTGGGGGCATGTGTGCTCTACTGTAATGAGAGCCATATCCTATAAACCTTTTTGTCCTCAAGTGTCTCCTTATTCACAACTGCGCACTTAAATCCCAACAACTCATTGCTTTTCCTCGCAGTTGGGTTTTAAATTTAAAACTAAATGGAGGAAGGAGCCAATCGGCAGATGAGATGACAGAAACTGGAGACACTTAACTCCTTGGCATAGACATCACTTACAATCTGCCAGATATCAGTAATTAATTACCATGAGCAAGTGGCATGATTTTATCAGCATGAAAAAAAAAACAGAATTAGGAGAGGTTTATCAGCTTCTATTAATGCATTGTCAGGAGCCTCTAATGGGCTGATGAATATATTATTCATCCTCATTTGGATGAACGGTTGCTGCGTTCACTGGCTGCCGGCAGCCGAGCTGAACACCAAAAAAAAAAAAAAAAATGTGTTAAATCAAAAACACTGAAGCAGGACAAAATCATTCAGAGTCTGGCAAACAAACGTAAATCTGCTGTCCTTTGCTAAGGCAAGTCATGTTGGATGGATGCTTTCAAAAAATGGAAATAAGCACTCGATTAAAAGCATAAATTTTATTACCTTTATAATTATTTCTTTCTCTTGAAACATTAGAGATGACCTTAACACTGCTCCTTGTTTTTTTTTATGAAATCCATTAGGTAATTAACACCAATTTTAAAGGCACAGTTTGGGAAAAGGTACTAATTTATATCTGAATGTCTCTCTAATGTTCCTTTTATTTCTTGTGCTTGGTGTCCTGAGAGTTTGTAAACAAATATATTCTTAGAATAAATCACAGAGAGGGAGTATAATAAACCACCAGGAGATTCAGGCTGAATGTTTAATATTGACTGAAAAAAAAAAAAAAAAAAGCAAATTAGGCTTATGGGTGAGTGATACTAAAGCTATAAACTGCTCTCCTACACTTGATTAAATACACTATATTGAGGCTGAGTTCACATAAAGCTATATGTACAGGTCTTGGCTGCTCCAAAATGCATCCAAATGCTATTAGTCTGCACAGTGCAGTTGGTGATGTGACATATTTTCTCTTTACGAGTATACAAGGACCAGTTGAAAGTGCCACACTCAACCAAAGTAAAGACATAGGCAGGCTGTAGGAGGTGAGGGACGCTGGATGTTTTCCCTTTCTGATATCTGAAATAGAAATTGCTTTAGGCTGAACTTGATTTGTTTATCAGTTTCAGCTTATTCTTCTGAGTGCAAAAAGCCTTCAACCTCCTATCTGTTGTCAAAGAGTGATATGTTTACAACGCACATATTGCTCCTCTGGATGGCTTGTATCTCCAATGAGACTGTGAAAACAGGAAATACAAATAGGCCTCTCAGTGTATCTTCAAAGTGGATCCTTTACCTCAAATCAAGATGGGATGCATATGGTGTGTTTGCATAGTTACCACCTTTGAGGTTTCGCTTGATAATAGTCATCCATTTTCATCTATAGCAGACCACTGGAGTGGAGAAGCTCCCTCATACTGACACATCTGCTGCAGTTATCATTCAGGCAGATGCATGAAAAACAGAATGATTTAGAGGGAAATGAGAAATATTCTGACGGACTCATTTTATTGAGTTTGCCGTCGACGGTCAGCGATCTGTGACAAAAGCCTGTAAATATATGAGCCATTCTTGGTTTTATGAGTCAGATTTATTCTCTGACAGAGCAACTTTCATCAAAATGTCAATGTCGAGAGACCCTGATAATGCCAAGCACTCAGGCAGATTTATCATTGTGAAAAGTTTTCCAGCGCTTTGTCATGTAACTTGAGATCATTTCAACCTCAGATGTGTCATTTCTGTCATTTCAAAACTGTATGAGAGTGTCGTTTCCCAAATACGGTGTCATCTACTGTATATCGGATGGACAGCCAGTGGATTCACCACCACCAGGAGCCTACAATGTCATCTTATTCTAGATGCACACAAGCACTTGCTGTGACTGTAGAACATGGTCACACTTAGTGAGTGTACAGTAAGTGCGTGTAGTCTTGTGGTGGCATTGGGTCACCTTGCAGGAGCAGCCGAGGTATTAAGAGATTAGGGGCAGCAGCTCACCCTGTGGAGGGTTCTGGTCTGCAGTGTGCAGCCGCATGCCCGGACCTTAATTGGCTCTGGTGGCAGTGAGTGCCCTGCCGCTGCCGAGCCGAGTGCTGGTCAGGGGTCAGCCCAAAACAGCCCCGTCTTGTCATCCTTCCTGTCAGCCTGAAGGTCAGCGCTGTAGACCAGCGTGGCGGGAAGAGCGGGTCTCAGCCACTTACCACGGCGCGTGGACAGGTGTACCACGGCGACCTGTGGATGAGACAGAAGGTTTCGAGGTGGAGGAGGAAAGAAGTGGAGAGAAAGTGGAAAAGTTTGGAGCAGGGTTTACTGTGGCTTGCTAGTTCAAACCTCCCTTCCTCCATCCACGGCGTCACAGCCCAAAAAAAAAGTTTTTCGACTCATGTCTGAGGTGACCGATGTGTTTTTAGGTTAGTATTGCAGAGTTGTCGTTGCCAGCTATATGGATCAGAGAGTCGAGAAGGAGAGCTGGCTATGAAATGAGCCGCAGTGCATTGATGGATGTGGACAGCAATGAGAACCAGGAGACTTAACAATTAAAACACCATGAGAAAGATGTGACTTTAAATCCATGATAGAGCTTGTGCCTCGGGCTAGGACAGAAGAAGGAGAAGAGGAAGAAGAGGAAAACACTGGCAGATTTCACATGATTCACAGTCCTGTGTGTGAAAAGAGAGAAACAGAAAGAGAAAGAACAAGACACAGAGAGAGAGAGAGAGAGAGAGAGAGAGAGAGCTTCAGGGAGAGAGAAGCTTTCCCAAAAGGGACTACTCTTTACAAAATGTTGCTGAATAAAATTGCACATCTAATAGGGAAAAGTAATTAAATTTTCCTCCCAGACATCTGGTGTCACACACAGAACTTATCCGGCTGTTCTCTGCTGCATTGAAGCCAGAGGGGTTTTGCCTGAGTAAGATATAGGTTTTATTTTGTTGAGGCCTTTTCGAACTGTGTTGATGAAAATGTTGTATCAGATGCTGCACTGGCATCTTTTGCAGCAACTTTGATTTGGAAGCAAGGGCGAACATAACTATTACAAATAAGGTTTTTTTCCTTTATCAATCAATCAATCACTTTATTTGACTCTAGTGGGACAATTAAACTTAACTTTAACTATTTTATCTAAGTTAAAACATTATGCCTTTTGCTGTTCAAAGTGTAGGAGGGAGATGGCAGAGTGTCTAAAGGAATGTTTGAAACTATTGGTTTTAGCTGGAGGAAGCGTGAGGAGCAGGATACCAGATGGCACAAACTGTTGATGTAAAGGATGGGAACAATCAGACAGGATGGATTCTGCTCTCAACTGTTTTCGTTGTAAAGATCCTGCAGAGTTTCCTTCCTGCCCGGTGCCGGCTGTTTTGCTGCAGACATTAACCACCTAATTGAGTACATTTTTGTGCCTGACCTTGATAGCAGCAGATAAAAGAGACAGAGAGCACAGATCAATAAAAGATCGATAAAACATTGTCATCAGGGTCCTGTCAAGCTGGAACTTTCCTGAGACAAAAGAGCTGGCTTTCCTTGTGCACCGTGTCAGTATTACTCTCTGTGTCAGTTTATTGTCTAGAATAGATCTCAAATACTTGTAGGACTCCACGATTTCTATATTGTTGCCATCAATCACTGGAGAGGGGGTAAGAATGTTTAAAATCAATCCACATGTACTTAGTCTTTGACACATTCAGAAATTAAAAAAAAAACACTCACGGCACCAATTTGAAAAATAGTCAACGATAGTATGTTTGTCCTCGCTGTTCAGCAGGCTCACTATGACTGTATCATCAGCTAACTGTGGCTTTCATGCATGCTGTGGTAGTCATTAGTGTACAATACAAACACAATAGTACAAAAGGACAGCTCGGGAAACTGAGCAGAGTTAGTGTGGCATCCTTGACTCCTCCCTTGGTTCTATATGCAAACTGCAGTGGGTCAAGAAGGTGTTTGTAAGTTCTTTTCGTACTAATTTTTCAAAATCCTTCATTGCTAACAGGGTCAGGGCTTTAGGTCCAAAGCCATTCAGAGACTTGGGAAGTTTGGTTTTGGCAAAAGGAACTATCGCAGATTGTTTCCACTGTTTGGGGTCCCTCTGCTGAGAAAGCGACAAATTAAAAAATGTAATTAAATATAAGGCCTGGTTGTTCTGCACGATGGGTGAGCGTTCGACTACCAATATTATCAAGGCCAGCATTTGTTCTAGTTTAACAATGTTTAAAAGTATTCACAACGGTCCAAACATAAAAAGGAGTGGCCAGGTGACTGATGATTTGGTGGTGATTGGTGATTTCAATAGTATATGTTTAATAGCTGTTTAATTGCTAAACTTGATCTAGTGTCACTCTGTTCTTCACATTTCTTAAGTCCACATTATTTGTACTTAGCTTCTCTTCAACTTTTGTTTGTAGCGTACTTTAGCCCTCTTCATGTCCTTATGTACAGACATATGCTCAGGAAGATTTTCCCATTTAAAAGCTTGTTTCTTCTTATTTAATAACACTTTAAGGTGCCTGCTCCACCATGGTTTATTAGTGAGATAGATCATAGCTGACTTTACAGTAATAACAATGTCTTCACATGATATCCAGGAACTGGCCATGTCCATGAGTTCATCAGAGGATTCAATGAACTCCTTCTAAGCTGTGCTGTCTAGACAGCCTTGCAATGTCGATGTGGCTTCCTCTATCCACATTTTAATGTTTTAGTGGTCCTCCTCTGAAGACACACACGATATGATGGAACCAGCTACACAAAATTGTGATGGGAAGTGGGAGTTTATGGGTGTTTTTAAGAGAGTCATAACACCGATCAAGTATCTTGTCTTTAGTGGTGGGACAAGACACATAGTGATAAAAGCTCCTGAGGGTTTACTCCAGTGAACAGAGATGAAATCGCCCAAAATTAGATTTAGAGCCTCTCTAACAAAGGCAAAGAGCACAGTGGACAAATACTAGGACTTTTGGGATAAAGGAAAAACACAGGTAGACACTGCAGAATTCATGATGAGGTCACAGATTGTTTATGGGCTGAAGAGAAGGGGAAAGGAAAACAGCAAGCCTGGCTCTGTCCAAAGCTAAAAAATATATATCCACAAACAATAATTTATCCCTCTGTCCAGAATGATAAGACAAACAGCACATAACTCCCCATGAAACTATAATTTTTTGATTTTTATATTTCTTTTTGTGCATGGATTAAACAAGCTGGCTAAGCATTCATTTACCTATAGGTAAGAAAGCAATTAAGCATATTTCCCAAAATGTTGAACTATTTCTTTGAAAAATTCAGGAACTCAGAAAATCTTCCGTGACTTGAATTTGTAGGCTAACCAGTGTGGGGAAACCAGAACTGGTGTTGATTACTTTTGACAATACTGTGACCGGTTGCGATTACTTTTTATGTCCAAGTCAAGCAAAACTGAAAAGGTGATATTACAATGGCAATAATCTCGATCCTATGGGTTTTTTCACAGCTGAAAGTGTCATAACAGTTGTCGCTAATTAACATTAATTCATTTAGAAGCCGACTTGATGGAAGGCAGAAAAAAATCTGTTGGGTTTGTGCGTCTCTGCAAACGGGCGTCTGTACCCTGCCAAAGATTGTTTATGAGGGAAAAGAAGTATCGCTATGTGACACTACTGAACAATCGTGACTGTTTTTGTAGTTCTAACAACTCCAACAGAGTGATAGATCTTCTGCCAGTTTGAGTAATCACGTTCTCTCAGTTAAACTTTCATCTATATCATATCATAATTTAAGTTTATCAACATTATAGTTTTAAGGCTCATTAAAAATAAAATATGTCAAATTTAGCAGGCTACATCTGTTATTTCAGATATGTCTTAATCAACATTTAGATAAATATGTCTCTGATCAGACTTTATATCAGCAGATATCCAAGATTAAATGATTCATATCAGGGCCAAAAAAACATCCCTACAGCAAAATATTCAAAACCAGAAAAGAGACAAATGCGTGTAGCATTTCATCTCTAGTCTCACTACATATATAGCGAGCAATCATCCTTCATAAGTGGCTCCTCATATACAGGAAATGTTAATATATGCCACTTACCACAGCGACACGTCCATTCTTACACCCACACCAGGCAAAGCATTGGGTGAGTTATTTTTCCTGCCATGCACACACATGCACATGCACACACAGATGTACACACACTTGTAATTCATCCCGAGACCCCACATTGTTCTGTTGCTGCGTCTGACATTCATATTGAGTGATAACGATTTGGAAACTTTGATACAGCTTTGTTTCTGAAGATGTAGCAGTCTCACAGAGATGAATGGTCCCGGTCCTAAAAACTTAGAGAATCTTTACAAAACTTCCCTTGCTTTTATCATAAAATCTCAGACAACAGAGCTCCACTTCACAATGCGCATCTCCTCGGCTGCTCAACTTGTGGAATAATTCAGCTCTCTGCTCTCACAGAGCTTATTGGAAGCATCACACATAAGAGAAGTTGCGAAGTTTTGATAACACTGTCAAGAACATACACGTCGATCATATCACTCATCAACAGTTTGGGTAATGAATTAAACATTAAGTCGAAACTTCCTGTTTTTCCCCGACACAAAATTTATTACAAATGCAGTTTGTTTACCTTTAACCCCAGCTGCACATTAAAGTACACAGACAGATATACACCTTACTTTAAGGTAGAACTGCTGTCATAAACACTTCACCCGTACTTCATTTTATTTAAATGTGCATCTTTTTGGAACAGATAGGATGATACACGGTGAGTTTTGAATTGAAAAAGCTTGGTTTATTTATGTGTGCAAGCCTAAAATATGTTAGGCTGAGAAAGTGTTGTAGCTAAAAATGAAAATAAATAAGACTTGTGTAAGATTCATATAACCTGGATTAAACACCTTGACCCAAAAGTGTCCAAATGAAATACAAAAATATACAAATTAAAATAATGCGCATCGTACCACACCATCACCTGAATTATGAAGGAACCAGAAACAAATATTTGCTGTGTTGCTGACAAAACCGGAGTTTCCTGGCAGAAGGTCAGACTAAGACCCCAGTAAATGAAGTCTACTTATATCACCAGCAAGAAGCTTTCTCTCACACTTTTTTTCCTCCATCACTAATCAGCCGCACTTCACTTTTTAAGTAGCTCATCTTGCCCTTCACTAACAGATTGTGTGGTATTATTCTCATTTACTCTCATGAGGAGCGAAGTTTAATTAATGTTTTGAACCAACTACAAAATCGAGAACTGACCCTCCAACCCTCTAATCCACTGGCTAAGTGGTTTCACATTTTTCAAACCCAAAATCGCTTCCTGTAGGAGTTGTGATTACACCTGATCTACACATTCATAGTGCCCTGCTATGATCTGAAGCAAATAATCAGAGGGCATTATATCTACTTTCATCTGTTTGCAACAATATGACTGTATTTCTAACCATGCAAGTGGCATGATTGGTCTCACGGTCAGTCAGTGCAACAGTCGATTAGTGCAAAATGAAATATCTCAAAAACTATTGGATGAATTGCCATTTAAAATTCATTTATTTTCCCAAGAGGAATTAATAATTTGGTGATCCCTTGACTTTTCTTTTAGCAACACTATGAGGTTGAAATGTGTGGTTCAAGGTGAAATAGCTCAACAACTATTGGATTGATTGCCATGAAATTGGCTACTGGTATTCAAGGTCCCTAATGGATAAACTCTAATAATTGTGGTGATCCTTTTCCTCTAGCACCACCAGCTGGTGAAATATGTCAACATCTACTTGATGGATTGGCGTGATATGGCACAACATTCACAGATCAGATGATGTATCCTACTGACTATGGTGATCTCCTGACATGAGGTTAACATTTTTGTTTTTTATTGAAATATCCTAAAACTATTCGATTGATTGCCATGAAATTTGGAATAAACATTCATGGTCCCCAGAGGAAGAATTGTAATAATTTAAATCCCCTAACTCTAATCTAGCACCATTATCAGGACAAAATTGTTCTGTGTTTAGCTCTAATCACCAAATGCACTCAGCTAAGATGGTGAACCTGGTAAACATTGTACCATGTAAACATGGCTGTAGACTCTCATCTCAACACATATACAAGCCATCACCAAACACTGATGTCCTTCATTATCTAGAGGATTTATTAATAACTCTTATTTCCATAAATGCTGCACACACATCCTCACCGCAGGTAGAACCGACAGCCCGGTCTTCTCTCTACTGTTAACAACACCTCTTCACAGGAAGAAGTGAGAAATGTAATTTGGAATTTCAAGTGCTTGAAAGAGACTCAGATATCACCTGGCTCTGTACCCCCACTGAAGTCGAATACATTAGCAAACAGATCAATGTATCGCTGTGCAGAATACAAAGTCAGAGTCTGTGACTTTCATTTAACAATGTACAAATAAGAATATCTAATTATGTTGTCTTTTTTTATGTGGACTCTATATACTGGTACCAGTTGCACAAGAATTACTTTAAATCACTTGTGGAATACATAGTGAGGGAAGGTGCAGCAACTGCAGGTCTATTTTTTGCAGCATTACTAAGTGGAACTATCCTCCCTCTGGCAAAGATGAATAAAAACATTTTAAGGAGAGACCCAGCCTGTACAGGATGGATTGGTTTTACCAATCTTACAGGAATTACCAATGAGCTTTCATCCAAGTTTCTCTGTCTGAATCGCATTACTGAAGTTTTTCAGACTCAAAATGGCAGAAAAGTTCAAAACGGTTGAAAAGTTATAAGCTGAATTTGCACTGCTCAATTTATTTTGTTTTGCTTTAAAGGTCCTGAAAACACATTTCCAACATCCGCTTCTTACTGTGAGTGATGGGGCCCTAAATGAATACACAATTTCCTGCCAAAGTAAGAAGAGTTTTGGTTATTTTAGCTGAAAGATTTCTCTATTTGTGGGTTTTGTCAGAGCTCTTCTCGCTGCTTTGAGGTGGACAGTGCATCAATTTCAGTTGAGCAACATTTGAATGAAAATGTGATGATAATTTTGAGTGGTTTCTTTATATTGTCAGGCCACTGTCAATCAAATCTGATCAAACCACAAATAAACAAGCAGATCACTTGGATTTTAAGTTTAAACTCTTAAAGTTCTACAATTTTTTTAAGCTTGAACTTTGATTGAAATTATTTATTAAGACATCAATTTTTAATGTTATCAAAAAAGTTTCAGTGGCTTTGAGGACATGTTTTTTAAAACCCAACATTTGATATCCTTCCTGTGCCTCTCTGAAAATGACAACTTGCTTTGACACAAGGAAAAGTCCAAAAACATTATGATGGATATTATTAGTAGTAGTTAGTTAGTAGTAGGAGGAGGAGTATTAGTACTATTAATATTGTTATTTGACAATTCAACAATTTCATTTAACACATGCTTTTATCCAAAGCAATGTACATCTGAGAGTTGATACAGCACAAGCAAAGAACTTGTCAGGAGAGAACAACCTGGGTAAGTGTCATGAAGCAAAGTTTAAGCAAAGGTGTTCAGTAAAGAGATGGGTCCTTAGTCTTTTCTTGAAGACTGAGAGGGACTCTGCAGATTGAACACAGTTTGGTAACTTGTTCCACCACCAGGGAACCACAGAGGAGAAGAGTCTAGCTCTCGACCTAGGGCCCTGTTGTGGTGGTTGTATCAGGCACCTTTCATTGGCAGTGTGTAGTGAACCAGAAGGAGTGTAGATGCGGGCAGCAACTGGAAGCCAGTGGCGTGATCTCAACAGCGGGGTGACGTGCTGTTTTTGGCTGGTTGAAAACCAGATGTGCTGCTGCATTCTGGATCATCTGCAGAGGTTTGAACATACATTGCAGGAAGGCCTGCCAGTAAGACCTTGTAGTTGTCGATGCGTGACATTATGAGAGTCTGTACCAGGAGTTGCTGCATGGTCAGACAGGTAGGGTCTGATCTTCTTGTAGTGTACAGGGCAAATCAACACAACCAAGCAACAGATGCCACGCGGACCTTGAAGGTTAGTTGGTCATCAATTATGACGCCCAAGTTTCTGGGGACTTCGTAGGCTTGAGTTGGGTTGACTCGAGCTGGATGCTGATTTCTTGTTGTACAGAGGGACAGAGTGGGATGACAAGGTGCTCAGTCTAGGAGAGGTTAAGTCGAAGGTGGCAGTTTTTCAACCATGTCGAGAAATCTGTAAGGCATGACAAGATCCAGGAAGAGACTGTGTGGTTGTCCAGGGGGAGCAACACGTGAGAACCCATTGGAGTGGATTATTGCACCAAGTGAGGTGATGTATATTGAGAAGAGGAGGGGACCGAGCACTGACCCTTGAGGAACCCCTGTGGATAGGTTGTGCAGTTTGTACACTTCTGCTCTCTGAGATACTAGAATTTCTCCCTGAGAGGTAGGACATGAACCAGCGGACGGCAGATCCTGAGATACCAAGCTCAGTGAGTGTGGGGAGGAGGATTTGGGGGTTAACTGTGTCAAAGGCAGCTGACAGATCTAACCAGCAGAGCTGCTGAAGACTGACAAGCTGCTCTAGCAGAATGCAGTGATTGTGTTACTGATAGGAGTACAGTCTCGATAGAGTAACTGTATAAAATCGGACTGATTCGGGTCATACAGGTTGTTGTCAGAGAGGAATGCAGAGACTTGGTTGAAGACTGTGCACTCAAGTATTTTAGACAGGAATGGCAGGAGTGAAACCTGAGCTGGACTGAGTGTAAGTTTCTTATGAATTCAAAACTGAACAATCCAATTTTGGTTGACGTACATACTGTATGTTTTAGCATCAAAATGCTATTTTCCAAGCCCTTCAAAGAAATGTACATGACCTGACGGAGGTTTCTGCATGATGACCACTTTTTGCTAAGACTAAGAGTTTCTGTTTGAAAAACCCATAAAAGAAGGCCGATGGAGTCACCCTTTAAACCTACAGTGACAGAAGCCAGCTGTAAAGGCAACACTGACATATTATCACCATTTAGGTTTATAAGGCTAACATGCTAGAAAACAGCTGCTTATTTACACATCCAGCAGATACAGAGCAACATTATCATACATTTATGCATCATGAATTTCTGGCCACCTGGCAAATGCAAGTCCAAATGAAGAATTCATTTTGCAAAAACAGATAAAAGCCATTTTTAAAATGAATAAAACATCACCAGTTTGATTGATATTCCCTGGAGTGCACACAAAAAACATGATTTAGGAAAACAGATTAAACCATAGATAATTATTTTTCCAAATAAAACCCTCAAATAGTCACTCTTCTTTTAGCTCAGTTTGGGTCTCTACCTTCTCCTGAGGGAAATGCTTGGCTCTTTAGCTGCTAAATCCTCTATTATGCTCAAAGCGAGTCAGTATCTGCAGTTTGGTGCTCAGCGGGTGGGTTTGTCCAAGGTTTTTCACTGAGCACAGCTGCCTGCTGCGACTGGAAGAGACGCTATGAGAGCAGTGAAATGAAACAATGCTAAGACTTCCGTAGAGCTGAAGAGTCGGGCGATAACTCTCCGTGGGTTCATCAATGTATGTCAAATAAGCAACAATCAAAGTTTGATGATGTGACATCACTTTTTTCCGACTCAGCCCCACCCACTTACACAAATACAGAAATTTTGCATGTGAAATAACAAAAACTTTCACAGGAGATAGTATGTTCATGTACAACTCCATCTCTCATTGTGAGAACCTAATTGAGAAAAAAAATGTTTGAGGATTTTAATTTCTACCAAATGCTGGTTGTGTTCGAGAAATCAGGTAGCTGATGCTCGGCTGTCACGGCCGTGCTTTACACATAATGAATCTTATTCACTGCAGTGATTTGCAAAACTAATTAAAGTTTACAGACAGTCCCACAAAGCTTACTGCTTTGTTTCAGAGAAGGAGAGAATAGATGATTCAGACTGCGTAAAGGTTGTTTGTTCAATGAATAGTTCTGGTTAAATCAGAGCTATTTAATCTGCAAGTTGATAAAACAACATGACATTCGTTTCTCACACACTTGGGTGTTACACTGTTCTGTGAGCAGCCTAAATAATTGAGAAAAGAAGAAGTAGTCAGGGAGGAGTGAGAGGAACAAGCTTTAGTCTCTGGTGTTTCCAGACGAATCTGCTGCTTCTGTGGTTAAACTGCAGCCGAGCACATGCACAGGTGTCAGTTTCACTTTTCAACCTAATGTAATTTTCTTAATTAGCTAATTCATGGTTTATGCATAACAAGCCAATCTATTCATATATATTAATGAGAGATTGAAGTTTGATTTTGTTATCGCTCCTCACTGTGTCATAATGATATTAATGAATGAAAGCTATTAGTCCTGCATTTTAAATCATTGCTAGACTGAGTGAAATGAATGTTTTCCCTAAGAAAATACATTTTCATAACATCATGATCTGGAATTTCACATTCAGCCTTGCAGCAGCTGCCGAGGAAGAGTAAACCCCCCACCCTCCCCCTTTTTGTATTTCATTTCAAGATTATGTTTGGGGTGCATAATTATGACACTCATTAAAAGCTCCTATGCTGAAACAGCGTCAAATGGGGGAAAATATCCTTGGCTGCAATCCAACTCATTAGAATCCCTGATGACGCTTTATGGGATCAGCTTTTTTTTTATTAGCAGCCACTATTTACTATACGGCAAAATGGAAATATTACTGTAATAACTTATAATTATGTGCGAGTCCAACTGTTAATTTGAGTCGGTGAAGGAGAGGCAGATTGAGAAGTGTGGTTCGGCGTGCCAACAGTCACAGAGGTGAGTGGGAATTGTGACAGCTCCAGCCTCGTCAACATGGTCATCTGTTATTTTGGCCCAAACATCAGAGTGCTGACTATGAATGTAACAATATACTTGGCTCAGAGTTTGGCTGAAAATGCAGCAGAGCAAAGTTTCTCAACTTTGGAGTCAGGGCCCCTCGTGGGGTTACAGATGGGGTCACAAAAGATTTCCAAGACTTGTGTGTTTCATGTATTTTTAAATTAAAAGGGCTGCACAAATGGCTCGTGAAAATAGAAACGAAGAAGAAATGAAAAATAAAGAAATAAACATATGCCATGTTTACACTGACATCACAACACGAAAACCCTTTAACTGCTGGAGTCATCAGAATTTTGAAACCTGTAATCGGGACTTAAGTTCGTCCCATTGTAGGATTCATGTTCCATAACTGATTCATTCATCTACAGTAAACATAATCAGCAGTTTGCATGTGTTTCTGTCTGTCTGAAATCAATTTTTACATAAACCTAATATGCAAAAACAAATTCATTTTGTAAAACTCGTGTCGTCCACTGAGCATTTATATCAAGTGTATTTACAGACTGTTCACTGTCAACATGTTTAATTTGTTTTATCCTGTCAACTAAGAATGATTAATGTTGTCATGGCTATGTTAAGGCAATTCAAAGCACTTTAAATGAAGAGTTCAAAATTTTTCATAATATGTCTATTTGTTTTATAGCTGTATGCTAAATATGCAGCTACAGCCAGCAGATGGTTTGTTAAGCTTAACATAAAGACGCAGGACACAGGGAGCGTGTCAGTCCAAAAGTAACAAAAAAGAAAATCTAACTACCAGCATTTCTAAAGCTCAGTTATTAAAACTTTTTTATTTAATCCATGGAAAAAAGTTGAGAAAACCTCACATAAACAAATATAAAGCCTCAAATAAACTAACATAGTAACATTACATTATGACCAATAAGGACGGCAAGATTATAGATAGAGTGTAAACATATGTAAAGAATGTGGATCCAGATGTCAAGGAACTTCCGGCTGCTGCCAAACAGATACATAATTAGTCTTTACTAATTGCTCCAAATAAGCTAACCTTCTCCAGGTAGCAATTATATCTCAAATAATTGTCACAATTTTTCACATTTTGTCACCTTTCACAGGATAAACTGATTCTTTTTGCATGTGAAGAGTCTTCTTTTTTGTCAATGTGTGATACATTTCTTTTCTCTGAGATGAGGACCAGCAATTATGTTTCCTCCACTGTTATGCAGTCAGACACAGAGGGTTTCCACATTATTGTGACAAAGAAATACAAATGGCAAAGTTCACAATGACAATCTGACATCTGGTTTGGAGTCCTGCAAGCGCGTCCCGTTGTGCCGCTTTCGACACTTTCAAATTTGAAAAATCACTTTATACGCATTATGATGTCTTCAATCATTTTATCACGAAAAATCACAACAAGGACTTTGTTTTGACAAGAAGGTTTAGAAATATCAGGCACTTTAAATACAAGGTGCTTGACAAACTATTTTAAGCCACGTCTCTTAAAAACCCCCTGTCTCCAAGGAGATTAACAACCTCTCCACTCCTGAGGGACGCATTACCAATTTTGATCATGTCTCTTTAAAGTAAGAGAAATTGAAGGTCGCTATCCACATAAGCACCATTTAATCTCACCAGACAAAAGAGGAAGACTGTGTCTAGATTATGTGCAGGTGGCTGCAGGACTGAAGTATTGTGCCATCTTGATTATAAAGCTTAGATGTTCTCTCCCCTTGTGCTGCCGAATTAAATCCACAGCAGGTGAACTCTATCTCACTCCTAATTAAGAGTGTGTGTCCATGTGTGATATTGTTTCTCATTTCATAAACCCAATCCGCTTTAGCAAAAAAAAAAAAAAAAAAGAGACAAGGATTGAGGTGGAAATGTTGCTTTGCTGGTGTGTACTTCTCTGCTCAGCCTTTTTGGTTAGATGTATTTGTTTGTGCCTGCATACTACACTTAAACTGTCCAATTCACAATGCAGTTATTTCCTCTGCAGTTGTAGACAGTAGTGTCTGTCCTCTGACACTTCTCAGAGCATTCATTTTCGTTGCTGTTACCGAACTAACAGCTTTAACGGTCTGTTCTGTTTCACTGTGTCTGCTGTGAATTCTTCTGTGTTCCTTTCATTACTCACAGAGCTGCTGAGGGGTCAAAGACCCGTGACCTGGGGTCTTCCTGCGGAGTCAGGCTCGTGACCCGCCGGGGCCAAGTGTCTGCAAAAGCAAAACGTGTTCTCACTCTGCATAGATGAGTGCAGCAGGGGGGTGAGGTCTGTATGGTGAAATATAGTTGGTTGACTGGATATACTTTAAAAAACGGGGAACAAAGATGGAAAAAGCATTTGTTGTCATCAATCTGTGTGTTTATCTGTGATTAACAAAAACACATGTACCGTAAGGTAATGGTTAAGTAATGCCAACCTGATTTTTGCTTTGGCTGCAGATGAAAATTGTTTCACCATCAATTGTTTCTGGAACACGCACACAGAATTCATATCAGTACACGCAGAGAAATGCACAAACAAAATCTATTGTCTCCCTGGTGATGTGATTTTGAGCGTTGGGTGATAGACTGTGCTGGGACGGGGATTGGCAGCATCTCAAGATGGCTCTGAGGCTTCTCTCACTGCCATGCTTTATGCTTAAGAAGCCAGCAAATTGGGAAAGTGGCTTTATCTAATTAGAAAATACACTTCTTTAGCAAGCAGTCCCCCAGGCGGAATCATCATTATTTAAGCTGGCTGGCCTTGAGAGAAGCAGCAAGCGGCATTCAGATACATATCTAATGCTCACGAAATGAAATGACGATGTGCAGCGGATATGCTCATCTTACAATTATTGGATTTTTTATTCTTCTTTTGCCTTCTTTCCCTCTAAATATAATACTCTCTTTCTCTATCACCCCTCTTAGTCTCCTTAGTCGCCCAAATCTCTGTTGTATATTAAAAGGCTAAGTAATAATTATCTTAGTGCCTTTTCATTAGACAATTTTCATGCTGTGGTGAAAATGGTCTTGCAGATTGTCTCAGTGTGTTGTTACTCTACATTAATGCATTAGGATTGGTGCAGTGGGTGCAGCAATCACCAGAGGAAATTGGTCTAAACCCCTTTCGGCTGTGCTGCCGTACATACGCCAGCATAATAGACATGATATCTTAAACTGTAATTATGTGATATTTTCCACAATGTATTAGAATCAAATCATGATACACAGCAATAGAATTGACCGCGTTTTAATGCATGGATGCCAAGCAGGCAGATTAAAAAGAAGCCTAATGGTCAGATGCTAACTCAGAATGTGGGCTATAGAGCATTGTCTTAACTAAACAACATGAGACACACTATAATTAGCTTTGACTTAAAACACACAAAATCTATGTACAATGCACATGGCTGTATTGTGCACTACATTTGATTTTGGTCTGTAATTGTGTGTGTGTGTGTGTGTGTGTGTGTGTGTGTGTGCGCGCCCTCTGTGTGCATGTGTGTCTTTGTAATGCCCACTTTGAAGTTTTTGTTTGTACAGTGAACAGTCTTTCAGTATCTTAGCCTACTGTGAGCCCTCCTATTGCCCAGCACTGTTAATGAGGCCTCTGGGAATGGACACGGAGGTGTGTGTCAACACATAAATCCTTTAAAGTTTCACAAGTCTGTCTGTGTGTGAGGACGAGAGAGAGAGTGAGAGAGAGAGAGAGAGAGCGAGCGAGAGAGAGAGAGATCATGGGCTCATTTTAGCTGCTTTTAGATTAGTGTCCCCCTAAAACTGAAAAAAAAAAAATAATTATCATCATCCACATCCGCAGTGGATTCCTTCAAGTTGTGCAAATATATGAGCCTGCATGCATTCTCTCTTCTCTTAGCCTTAACCCTTCTGCCAAATTGTACTGTATATCTATTTTTTACAAGACTAAAAGCCTGTAGTCATACTAGCAGCCCAGTGGGGCTGTAGTCATCTGTTACGATACCTAAAAAGCACTGTAACTATAATCAGGTTACTTTCACGATATTTGATTACTCTAATCATTGTTTCATTACATCTAATCCATTAAATCCAAACTAATTGTTGCCAGGTATCAGAGAAGGATTTGGGCCAAGGTAGAGATGCTGTTTGCGGATTTCTGTGTGTATTTATAGCATGTTTGAGTGTTCCTGTATATGTGTGACACCGTCTCAAGAGCAATTTAAAACAGAGCCTATGAGAGACAAATGAAGTCAAAAGATCAACATGCTATAGATCAGTTACTGTCTCCTGTGTATCATATCAATTTGCACTCACGTTCCTCTATCGATCCTTCTCCCATACTATATAAGCCTGGTTGTCGTTCCATGGTTTAAATCCCTACAGGCGGCTTTTCACAGCAGCAGCTCCTTTAGACTTAACCAGTGTCTCCCTCTGACTCAAGCACAGCGGGTCACTGATGTGAGGCACCGCTGAGAAGGAGAGAGGTGGACGGTGTCTGCATAGTCTGTGTATCCGTCTACAGTAAAGTGAAATCTTGCTCTTGAATATTAGAGAAAAAAATGTGCAGGAAATAAGTGGGCAGCAGAAGAACGGATGGCCTTCATACAGGAAAGAAATACATCTTCAACTTTTCAACGAGCCATGAATACACTGAATTTGATTCTTTTATCACCAAAAACAAAGGTCATGAACAGCTTATTCTTTTCCAAATGTGTTTGAAATGTCAGAAATGTGAATGTTGGAGTATACCTGAGAGTTTTTCGAATTGAAGAGTTGAATGGGAGGAATGGAGAGCAAGCAAAGATACTGCATGATGTGAAAGGGACAAATGCAGTTGTCTCTATTTTGCATGTGGGGTGGGCACAGTGTCAGACGTGACAAAACCCCTGCTGCAAACACATGCACATGCATGTACACATTCTTCATGCCTGAAAATTTGTTTATTTTATTTGGTAAAATCATTTCATGGTTAAAAAAAAAAAAATCTCAGTTTGCTTTCATTTAAGAAAGTGATTGCTCATCTCTGGGTGCCACGAAAATGCTTGTGGCCTCTCAATGTTTTTGGTAAATATGCAGCAGAAACTTAAAGAACAAAGAACCTTGACATAAAAGTTAAAAGCATGAGATAAGATATTTCACTGAAAAGCCCGGAGGCAGGAAAAGGCATACACAGGAAACATGGAGATGTGAAGCCAGGCAAAGTGGATGAGATGAGTATTTAGCACCATACAATACCTAAAAATGGTATCAGTAGACCTCTTCATGCTGTGGGTGACGATGGAAAATGGCTCTTAGCCAGGATTTCCATGATGACAGACATTACCAAGGCTCAGATCACTTGTGTACAATGAACGATATATTTCAATGAAAATGACCTTTTTGAACGCCCACTGCCTGAAATGGACCTGAGTCACCCTTCTTAAATCCAGATTTTCTGAAAAAGAATTGATTAAAATCATTCTTGTCTGTTCATAATAGAATTAACATGCAAGGAAAATTAATTATGCATTGCCATGATTGAGTTTTTGCTTTTAATCACGACAATTTCAGGCTTGACGAAGCTTAGATTGGCCAATTTAAGAAGAGGTTAATGGGTTCTTATTATGGTTAGATTTCTCATTGCACAGCGAGGGTGCTTGAACAACAAGGAGAGCTGGAGTGACCATCTATCTGATAGAAAGGCTACTGTAAAACTCATTTTCATTGTGAAGAACATTATCTTCCTCTAAATATAGAAATAGGTAATTATTTGGGACTGTTAAGGTTGGTGGATAATGTTAAAAGACAAAAGTGCTGCTTATCTCGGAGGATTCCCATTATGGGCTGGGGCAGATTGTTGCTGTTATTTTCAGAAACTATTTCAGTAATTGTGTTTTTCATATAAAAATGAATGCCAGAGCTGTATGTTAACTCTTTTAGAAAGTAGTAATGGTGCTATAAAACATGACAGTTTTGTAGCACAAACAAAAAAAAAATCTTAAGCGCTGAAACGTCAAAAACAAAACAAAATAAGAGAATTAATTTCAAAATCATGTAACTTTAAGTCAAAAGTTAAAAGTGTCAGCTTTTTTTTGATGGGTTCATTTTATCAATATATACACATGTAATTGTTTGAAATAAGAACACACAGAGATTAAAACACAATTATTGCACAGTAATAACTTTTTTTAAATTATGTTCTAGTAAAAGGAAAGCCAAATGTTCAAAGATTAAAATGACATTTTTCTGGTGTCCTCGACTAGATTCACATTCATTGAACTTGACTGGTTACAACGAAATCTCATTCCATTAAGGATTGTTGTTGGACTCTCCGTGTGTCCTTAAGTCATTATAAAAAATAAGTTAATTCTGTGAGTTACAGAAGGTATTGTAGTGATGTATGTCACTTTGTCTCCTGTAAATTATGTTATATTCTACTGGTTTGCAGCAAATAAGCCTTGAGAGAAACACATTTTTACCAACATCAATCCTTTTTGATTAACATGCACTTTAATGTGTTTGCAAAACATTTACTGATAATGTATTTCATTCTTAGGTTTGGGAAACATTGTGGTCTCGCATCCTTAAACAGTGAAAAAGCCAGCAGCGACTTGGAGCACAGCATTGGCCATGTTCACTCTAATAACATTCAACCGAAACCACCAGCTTTTCCCAACCACTCAAGAACTTTTGCTGCCAACACCTGACCACTCGTGGGTCTCCGGATGCAAATCGTGGTCTCTGGTGTCAAAGTCTTGCTCTTTGTATGCCCACCATTCACCCAGACCACCTCCTCACAGCTTGTGTGCGTCACCGAGTGTTTCCTTCATTGGGAAAAAGAAAAAATGTTGCCAGGGAACATTCATGCAGCAATTGCATTTCATTCAAAACATATTTGGCAAAGCAAAATAAGTATATTAATTTAATTTCCTGGAAACAGGTTGTTGTAAGATATAAATAGTCTTAGAAGATGAACTGTACCATCTGTTTCACAAATGCAGCAGTAACAGTATTTCAAATTGCAAATAATGTTTGGTCTGCTGGGTTTCTGTTTGTTTGTCATTTACAGATATAGTCATAAGCTTCAGAAAGAGCAGCAACTAGCAATGATAAATATGGGTGGATATTAGGGGGGGCAGGGGGGTGCGGACCAAATGGAGACTGACATGATGCAACAACTTGCTGTAGTAATACTATGTGAGAAAAAACAAAGGCAGAAAGCTAAAGGAGTCTTTGGTTGAGAAGATGTGGTCAACACATGTTGTCTATTCAGCGAGAACGTGACCTACCTAATGTTAGTCTCAAGGGTTCGACTGTTTCTTGACTTCCAACTAGGAAAGTACCTCTGAAATAATCTGGGCAACCCCGGTGAGTCTCGGAGTAATTCTGGAGGTTTAAGACCAGATCTGTAAACCCTTCACATTACCAGATAATCTGGCCCAAACATCGGTGCCAAGCAAGGTCCCAGACCAGATTTCTCCTCCGATTGTCAGGAGGAGTGATTCAGGGATAAATTGGCCCAAAACGCCTGTAATCTCAGCCCAGCTTTACAGACTTTCAGACCCTCTTAGCCAGTTTATTTCTAAAAAGCGACTTCAGGAGGAGAACAGGCAGACAACACGGGAGGAGAACAGGCAGACAACACGGGGGGAGAACAGGCAGACAACACGGGAGGAGAACAGGCAGACAACACGGGAGGAGAACAGGGGAGGAGAACAGGCAGACAACACGGGAGGAGAACAGGCAGACAACACAGGAGGAGAACAGGGAGGTAGACACGTCCCCCGCCTCCCCAACTCTCCATTACCTTGCAGTTAAATTGTGTTTATGTTGTGCTATCGTTTGCAAGCTACTGTGCAACACTGTGCAGCTTTTTTGAATCCAAGCCTCTAATTATGCATTACATAGCCCAACTCCGGTGTTCGCTTCAGGAACTGCTCTTGAGCATTTTTTATGTTTACTGTCCCCCCAACAGTGACTTGAAATATCTGTCCTTGATGATAAAGTAACACTATGAGTCAGTGAGGATAATGAGCAAAGATGCTCAGGATTTTTTTTCATTCTGGGTGCTGAATTTCACAATAACACTGCACTATAACAATTTTGTCAGCTGGACACACTGAAATGTGTTTGACTCTCTGGGCACTTGACTTTGTGCTGATTGGTGACTGGTCCAAGGCACCCTGGGAGTCCTGGTAATGGCTACTAGCAGCAATGCTGCCACCAGACCAAAGTGGTTAGAACTGAGCGACCGCAGACTTACATCCAAAACGTAGAACCCTGTGCTCTTGGGGCTAATTATTTGGTATGATTTATTGCTTTGGGGAATGATAAAATATGTATATTCCCCCTGTAAATACTCCAGGTGCCTGCAGTTAAAAGTTGTTGAAAGCTGCATTTCTTTGTCAGCTCATTCAACATCTTTTACAACCTTAAATAGCGTGGGGATCAAATGGTGCCTTTAATGCTCCACAATTTTGTGCAACAAACTTTTTTATTAAAGTGTGTTTTGCTATTTCTACTGGAAGCAGTTGTGCTGATGTGTCCCTCCACCACCCTATTCTCGTCCTGCTATTTCTTCTACTGTACTTTCAATGGAGTCTGTTGTCTTATATCAGTAATGTGTGTCTGCTGGTCTCTGTTGTGTTTACTTCAGAGAGTACACGCTCCATACAGTCACATATCTATTTGTCCCAATAAACTGCCATAAATCTCGTGCCTCTGTCTGAACTGCATACTTGTAAAGCAAAAAGTTACTCGTTATTATGAAGGTCAACTTATAGCCTTTTCAAAACTTTTCGCTCTGTGCTCACACAGCCCAGACAACATCCACCCACGTGGTGAGATGTGGCGAAGAGGACGTTACTTCACTCAAGTCATCAGTCTATCAAAATAGTTTATTAAAGTAATAAATCCCCACCCACAACCAGCAAAATATCCAAAGGGCTTGAATTAATTCAAAATCATTGACCGGACATGAAAACATGGTGTTAAAACTTCTGACTGGACCTGGACAACGCATTTAAAACCAGGCAGTCCAGTTTGAAAAAAGGACTTGTGGAAAACGTAATTTCATCATTTTGAGTGGATACAATGGCTCAGATCTGGAAACTAATATCACCTGGCAGGAAGCCGAAAAGTCTGCAGCGTGTAGATACTATAATAAAGAGATGAATAACGTAGGTGGCTTACTTGTAACATCAGTGTTTCATTGCAGAAACCCCGGTCAGTGATAGTATTGTCATCAGCCTCGTTTAAAGTCACAGTGAAACAGCAGTTGGAGCATCTCTAGCTTCTGTAATGTGACATTTTTAATACTTGGGCCTTAAGATTTGATTGGATTTTCTAAGAGTAGCCGTGGTTTAAAGCACATGAAGCCATACAGAGCTATAGAGAGATGCAAAGCTGTAGAGGACTGTTGACCTCCACCCACAAATCCCTCACCTGTGTTGTTAGATCAGTAGGAGGAGGAGGAGGGAGAAATGAATAAATCAGAGCACAAACACGCACTTTTGGAAATGTAAACAAAGCTTTTGCCAAATGAGATGCAAACACACACCTCTGACCCATAGCTCTCTATAGCTATTCTCTCTAGCTATGACCCATTAGCTAATGGTCAAGGGTGGTTTTATGTGATAAAAAAATATTTTGAATATTTAAATGTTTTACAGGAGAAGAAAAGATGAGTTTTGATATAAAAATACTTCACATAAACAACCCTCATTCCAGTACAACAGACAGTACAAAGACATGTTTGACCTCATCAACTTCATTGATTTTTGTAAACATCTGCTTATTCTGAATTTGATGGAAGCAACATGTTTCAAACAACTTGGGACAGGAGCAACAAAAAGTTGTGGACTGATCCAAAAACACCTGTTTGGATCATTCCACAGGTAAAACAGGTTCATTGGTAACAGGTGATAGTATCATGATTGGATATGGTATTCACAAGCAAGGATGGAGCGAGGTTCACCACTTTGATTGTGTAGAGGATATTTCTACATTTGTAAAACTGCTGTCTGTAAACACAGTCTGATTACAAATGATTTCATTCTGTTTTTATTTAAATTTTACGCAGCAACTTTTTTGGACTCAGTGTTGTGGTAAGAGATAACTGAACAATTATCATAGAGACACAGGGGGGAAAAAAAATTTTTTCAGCGTGACTTTAAATCCAATCTGTTGCCAAATTTCTACACCCTCTTTCAACAACAGTTTTCAAGTAGCTTGTTAGTTCGCACAAGCAGCTACATGTGAATGTGGGTTTTCTGTTGCTTGTCACAATTAATGCCCATTGTTTTCACTTTTTATCAAATTTCACATAAAACAAAAAAAAAAACTTGATTTTTAAGAAGAAGTCTGTTTAAATATGTTTTGTTTTTTTATTCAGGACACTGTTCAATGCATTTTAGAAACAGGATCCTCTTCATGTAAGGACAGCTCAGGGAGGAAAAAAATATTTTGTCTGTGTGTTCTGTACATACAGCTGCCAAAGAAAGAAAAGGAGATTTTTCAGTTGCAGTCACAAAGGTTGTCGTGCAGACTACAGAGAGCTCCATAGAAACTCGATAACAAGACGTAGGATAGCGTCTGTAAGCTTCATTTCAAGGTTCATTATTGTTGTTCAGATATGAACACAGTAGCACTTTAAAACTTGTAGGTGCAGTCATGGTCTAATTGGCAGTAAAGTATTTCGTTCTTATTTATTTATCTATTTATTTGCTGGCTTCGACTTTTGGGGTCAGTGGAGCACAAAATTGCCGTGCAAATATATATTAGTCACTACATGGCAGATTTATCGTCTCCATAGAAACTGGTCTCCATTTTCTGTCCTTAAAGCAATTACAAGATAATAAGGTCAAGAGCAAGTCAGGGTAAAAGTGTAAAAAAAAAAAAAAAGTTGTGTTTAAATACAAAGATGCCGAATGAAAATGTGGAAGAGAACAACGCAGATGATGAATAAAAATAAAGAGAGAGAAGAGAAAGAGAGAGAACAAGAGAGAACACAGCTAATTTATCTTAGAAATATCAACACACCCAGCCTGCATCCAATATGGTTAAGCACATACACATTTTCAGAGACACAGGAACACACTATGTTCACAAATACGAACACTGGACGCCATTGTCCACTTTAGACTGAATCATCAGCTAAGCAATAAAGTAAAAAGGCAGCTTGTATAACTTCAGCTGAGGTAACATTTCAGCCACAACTGCTTTTCTATGAACATAGTTTAGTCAGGGACAGGTGTCCTCATTGTATTTCATGATTGAGAACACACTGACCTGAAATGCACAAACACATCCCAAATGCTTCCCAGAACAAAAGCACTGCAATTTGCTGGTGATGAATTTTGCTTGTTCATCTTTAACTCTGAGCATATTCTGTATCAAGCAAAAGGCATAACGAAACTTTCATTTTTGGCCTAGCCAGCTTTAACGTGGCTAAAAATGTTCGTCTGTCAGATAAACCTCTTGGTCCAGACTAGACGAGTCATTCAAGAGGATGAATTTTATTTATTTTTGCTGATCCCTTGACGTTTCCTGTAGCACCACCATGAGGTTCACATTTGTAGTTTTAAGCAAAATGTCTCAACAACTATTTTATGGACATCCTTGAAATTATCGTCCTCCTCACTATAAACTGGAAAACCTTTGGTGATCCCCCTGATTATTCCTCTGGCGCCATCACTGGTAAAAATTTTCATCTTTTCAAAACTTTTGTTTATGGTCATGTACCTAAAGCTAATGATACAAACTGATGCACCAACTGTGTTCAAGCAGCCCAATTCCAATCTACACCCTACCCACAGTTTGTATGTCCACATAGAGGGTCTGCAACATTAAGCGTCAGAGTGGTTTATAAAGCCCCCCCAGTACCGAGTCTGCATCAGTACATCCATCCATCCATCCATCCATTATCTGTACATCTATACGATGTACGCCGCTAATCCTCTGCAGGGTCACGGGGGGGGCTGGAGCCTATCCCAGCCGACTTAGGGCGAAGGCAGGGGACACCCTGGACAGGTCGCCAGTCCATCACAGGGCATGCATCAGTACAATCAACAATTTTATATCCGGGTTGGAGGAAACAGCACATATGTACAAATGTGACTTCCGTGTAGTTATATCTAAAGTAATAAGTTGCCTCTTCTCAAACAGACATTTGATAGACTGCTTTCGTGCACATGTGACAGAATTAGAGGTTACAGTGTATTTTGGAACAAATGCAGTCCTGTGTACCCAAGAAAGTGTTGCACATGTAGACTTGATTGTCTATGTTGTGCAATTTCAGGACTAATCAGATGAAGAATGGCAAACAAAAAATGTTTAACAAAAAAGAAGTGCAGCCAGAGAAGTGTGGGAGTGAGTTTTTATTTATTCAATTAATATTTTTTTTCCTTTCACATGCCATGAATGTAATGAGTGTGCCATACCATTGCCCATACACCGACATCTTTGTCATTGCTGTGTACAAAAATGATCTTTTAAATAAATATTTAATTACAACGTCCTTTTGAAGATATTTTCATTATCATTAAGGTACTGGACCTTGATGGTCAAGTGTTCCTGAATAAAAGGTCTCAAAGAAATGGAAGAACAAGATTAATGGTTTAATGTCGTCAGATTTTTTATTGCTATTTAAAATGCTGAACAGAGATTTCTAACATACCATTGTATGTAGGAAGTAAGAAGAGCGCCCAGTGTGGAGACCAATGACACTCATAAAGAGGATTGTGTTCTGTTGGATATAATGTCAGCTCACAGGTGATCCAAGGATGTGAAGGGCTACCCCTGCATACCAGCATTTTAAATAAACATAATCTTTGTGTTGGCATGTAAACATACATGCCAGTGGATGGCAACACTAGCTCAACTCAACCTTGCAAATTTCCCCACTGTGGGACAAATAAAGGTTTATCTTATCTTACCTGTCAGTGCCATTTGTCATTCTTCAGATCGACTGAATAATTGGTATAAGGAGACCTGGGTTTATGTTCTTCACCTTTGTTGTGTGCCCCTACTGATGCAGGTGTGGAGGACAGTGTAAATTGGTGGTTCAAAAAGCAGAGGAAATATGTCTCTAACTTACTGAGAACTTAAGAGAAAACAAATTTATAAGGCCAGTTTGTAATGACATTTGTTTTTTTTTTCTAAATTGGGACAGCTCCTTTAAGATAAATGAAAAATGAACACAAATCAGAATCAGGATCAGAATAGGTTTATTGTCAATTAAGTTTTATTTACCTACAAGGAACGATACAGGTCTTGGAGGGAGGACAGATTCTCAGTAGAGCAAATGATACGCGGCAGTCTGCCCTTGTCCTTGGCAGTGACAGCAGAATGCCAGATGGTGACGGAGGAGGTGAGAATGGACTCAATGATGGAGGTGTAGAAGTGTGCCATGATTGTCTTTGGCAGGTTGAACTTCTTCAGCTAGCGCGGGAGGTACATCCTCTGCTGTGCTTTTTTGGTGAAGGAGCTGATGTTCAGCTCTCATTTGAGGTCCTGGATGATGATGGTGCCCAGGAAGTTGTTGGAGTCAGGCATACTCAGCTGGGAGAGCTTGTCCTGTAGAAGAACCAGGATGATGGCACTGAAGGCAGAACTGAAGTCCACAAACAGGATTCTGGCATAGGTTCCTGAGGAGTCCAGGTGCTGGAGGATGAAGTGGAGATCCATGTTCACAGCAGCATCTACAGACCTGTAGGTGAACTGCAGGGGATCCAGGAGTGGGTCAGTGATGGTTTCAAGGTGAGACCACACAAGGTGCTCAAATGACTCTAGGTCGGGGTGACGGCCTGTAGCCATTAAGTCCTGTGGTCCTTAGTTTTTTTGGGACGGGGATGATGGTGGAGGTCTTCAACCAGGCTTGCACATGACGTGTCTCCAGTGAGGTGTGAAAGATGTTGAGCCCTGGAATTAAATTAAACATTTCCTGTACCCTGCCTTGCAGAAGGACCTTGTATGATGTACGGATTGCAACTGGTTTCTCCAGGCAAGGATAACCACCATTTCCAAGGAGAAAATAACCAGCTGGTGGATACAGTGCCTGGCATAAGATGGGGCTGTTGCGCAAAATCCTGGCATCATGTACAGAGCCTGGATATCCAGTAAAAACATCAAGGAATCTGCCACTTGCATCACAGATGGCCTGCATTTGTATGGATGGAAAAAGTTTATAGTTAATGTAATCCCGGTGACGCTGGTTCCCTGGAGGTTTGATCCTGATATGGCATCCATCAATGGCATCAGCAGTATGGACAAAGGCTTTGCAAGCTGACAGAAGCCCTCTGCAATTCGTGGCAGCTCATCTGGAGTTGGCAGTGAAATCAGGTCGTGTAACTTGGCCTTCATCTTCTTGCTAACTTTGTAAATCAATCAGTGCACTGTGGTTTTGGGAACCCCAAATGTAGAACTCACTACAGAGAATGAAAGCCCATGGACCTGTCATGGTTTTGGGTTTCTTGAGTTATTTTTGTGTTTTTTCTAGTTTATTTTCTGTGCATTTTTGGTTTATATGCCAGTGTTTTTGGTTTAGGTCTTTAGTGGTTTTTCTGTGTGGCACTGTTTTTGCTGGCTTTGCTTCAGTGGCTGGGGGCGTGGTCTTCAGGTGCTGGGGCCCTCTGCTCCTCATTCACCTCATCAGTGGCAGCTCAAAAACCTCGGTTGTTCACTTGCAAGCTGCCAGATCGTTGACTATCCCACTCTTCCACTGCTCTATGAACATTACGATTGTTACGTGCCATCTTGTGCTTTGTTCCTCTGTTTCCTGTGCCTTAATATCAACCTGCTCCACCTGTGTGCCGTCTAGCCTCAGCACCCCTACCACCCATCGCCCAGCCTCAGACCACTGAAGCAATTTCCTCTTCACCAGAAACTCAAGTGACAGCCACCTGCTTGTTTTAGTGTATACACTGGAGTTTCCCTTAATAAATCCCTTTAACCCTTTCCCCTTGTCTTCGTCTCACTCCTGGGTCCAGTTTAAGAACACCTCCCCACACACCTCTTCAGGCAAGCCTCTGGACAAGAAAGGGGGCAGTAGTAAAAGAAAAGACAGGGCATAGTATTTACAATACAATATTAATATCTATAATTTGTTGGAAATTCCATTCACTTGAGTGAAATGTTCATAAGTCATCCAAGGATCTTAAAGGAAATTATTACTTGAAATTAAAAGAAGTTTTGTAGCAATCACTGCAAATAACTATAAATGCATATATTTTTGCCAGAGGTCAGGAAACAGGAAGTTATCCCTTTGCTGTAGCCTTCATTTCATAGGTTAAGCACAAGGAGAGGAGGAGATAAGAATAAAGACAAGTAGGAGTATTCTGGAAAATCTTCATGTTGTAACCACAAGGCTGCAATTGTAACTGAATAGGCACGTTTACCTGCAGCTGGTACATCAACACTAAAATGAGCCTCGACCGTCTTCATCTTCTGGCAGGTCTCGCCCTTGCATCCTCCGGCAGGTGATGGATCGCAACAGAAGCCGCTGCTGCAGAAAGATGTTGATTGGACACCATGCTGACGAATGTTCCCGTTTCCATCAGAGAAAGGCGAGGGCGTCCCAAAGCTTGCCGGTGTATTTATACCCTCCCCTTTAATTAAGAGACCCTCCACAGCTGCGAGTGTGACTCCACGCAGTTACACTCTGTCACAGAGTTGGGGGGGTGCATTGGGCATGTGTGTGCGTTTTGTGTTTTGTGTGAAAGCTGTTATCAGAAAGTGCGTCTGACTGATCCCAGAACTCATCAGGAACGCCATTTGTTTTTTCTCCAGACGCTCTCCTTTCGCCCCGTCTTTACTGTACATTTATGAAGCAGACTCGAAGCCCAAGGATAAGCCCAATTCTTTTTCTCAAGTTGAAACGTTTTCAACTCACATGGATGCATCTTCACCTCCAGCCCAGGGCGAGTTTGTGTCTACTTGCGCCCACTCGCATCTTTTCATTGACTTTGTGTGCAATTGCGTCGCCTCTAAAATTTGCCTCACATTCTGTCTGAGCACAGCTTTAGCGTTGTTATTTCACATTTACATGGATGGAAGTTTTTTTACTGCATTTTCTCTTTATTTCACAGTGGCAGTAAGAACAGACCGGAAATGTGGGGGGAAAGTAAGAGAGCAACATCCCCCCCTCATAATTTATTTTTGCTGAATATGTCAAACTGCTTAACATCTAATAAGCTTTATTTTTTCAGGGGAATCACATCAGTCTGTGTCATAGAAATAATTTCCGTCATACTTTGTCAAAAGCTGAGTTGTATATGTCATGATTTAAAAGGAAAATGAATTAAAACCATATCAACAACTCACCTGTTTATATATTTATTGGTCAAAGCTGGGTGTGTGAAAATGTGAAATTTAACATTTGCTGCATTTAAAGGGAAAATAATGAGAAATGCTATCAAATCCTTCCTTTGATCTCTCAGAAGCAGCTTGCGAGGAGATGGTAAAAAAAAATGGTAATCCTATGACTTTTAGAAATGTAGCAGATAAAAAAAAACCTTCTGATACACTTTCAGTTATACCGACTTAAAATTTTAAAATACAGATTGCAAAAATTAGCCTTTGAAGTCAGAGAAGAAGTGTGCTCTCATGCATTTTCAGTTCTGTTTTCAAGGAGAAGGCTGTTGTGAATTAGAGAAGTTTGTGAATTATTATTCAATATTTATTGAAGCCTCATTTGAAATACTTTGTGTGAAACAGTATTAGGTTTTTGTGCTCTGCAGAGGTCAAACTGTAATGCCTCTTCAGTCCAAAAGTAAATTGCTAAATACTGTGTACACATCTTTAATTAACTGTATTTGTTTGTCTATATAAAGTCCATATAAATAGAAATACAGACCATGGAAATATTTTAAAATCAAACGTACATTTTTCCACGCAATAAGGTTTTCTGCTTATCAGAACCAACATACCAAGAAAAAGTACCTTGTAAATCTAACAAGAGGAAATCAATGGTCAAGTGGAGCAAGACTGAATCTTCTTCCTCTTCAATAGTAGAGGCCTGACTTATTTACTCACTAATATTATATACACATATGTACAGAATTGAATTACCTGAAAGCCACAGAAAAAGAACCTGGTTGTTTGCTGTTATTTTACGGGGGTTACGTTGTTGTTGAACTCTACACAGCTTGATGTTTGACAGACAGTTTATTCCAATTTACACTTCAGCTGAAATAGATCCTTTTTTTCAGTATGAAGATGATTACTGTATTTGTAGCTGTCTGAAATGATAAACTGTATCTGAATGGCAGAGGGAAGCACAAAGACCTCAACAAGAAACATATTTAATATTTTAACAATGTGTGACTACACAGTTTTTGTCTAAAGTATGTGTTTTAGTTTGTAGACGTACTATAGATTTAATTTACATAATGAATATTTATTGTCTGGTTGTTATTATCAGAACTATCAAATTCCAGGAAGTTATATAATCATCTCCCTGGAGCTCTGTCTTTCTTTTCCCTCCAAACCGCGACTGAGAGCTGAACCAAAACATGACCTATGTGAAGTCAAATGAGGACTCTTGCATTTATATTAGCTCCTATGTTTAGCAAAGCATGAAGACATAGCCAGGATTATAGCTGCATTAATACAGGTTGTAATGCCCGAGACTGATGCTGCATGGCTCTTATTTAGAGGATTTTGATGTCCTAGCAGTCTCGTCTTCATTTTGACGACAGCACAGTTAGAGTCCTCTGAAATTTGTCAAGGATCAGAAGCCAATTCTTCACCGGACAATCTCACAACCCGAGATCTGCAGTGCATTTAATATCACTGCTTGACATTCAATTTCAGACGTACACAGTGTTATGACCCTGGGTCATGTTTGTTTTGCTGTGACAGATCTGTGTGTAACCTATTCTGACCTGGGACTATAATGCTGGTGCAGATTTTTATAAGGAATTTAGTAGCTTTGTTAAGAATTTTCTTATCTCAAAATTCAGCTAAATTGTTTCCTGCAAACAGCAGGAACCTGTAAGCAATTTGGCAGGAGTGAGAAGCCTTTGTGTCTGTTGTTGAACATTTTTTTTTATGTTAGCGACTTGTCATTTGTTTAAATTTTGTTTTTGTTAGGGAAGTTTCGTGTCTGATTGGTGAAGTTTTGCTTGTTGTTGAACAACGTTTTCCTGTTTTCAGTTAAGGAGCTTAGGTTGACTTGTCATTTGTTTGCAGTTTGTTTAGGATTTGACTTGTGAAGTTTTGTTTGTTGTTCAGGGCAATGCTCATCTCTGAAGTTTTAATACATTATATACATTTAATACATTCAATAACAGTTATTTTTGAACCTTGATTCATGCTGTGTCCAACTGGCCTGTCTTGAGAGTGGGAGGATTGGAGAGTCACCAGCCCGGTTGGTGTCACAAGGCATGTCATGTCATGAGCAGGGACATAACAGGTACATATTGTCAAAGAACTAAATATATCTCCACTCCTGGATACCTTTCGTCTACATGAACTCTATTACCAGACAAGAACATCAGTATTGTCGATTCTGCAAAGTCCATATTACATATGATGATGAGGTTTTATGACATCCATTTCCGTAATATCTGCACGTGGAAACAACAATATGGTTAAGGTTATGGAAAGATAGTGATTTTAAAATATGGTTAGTGATAGGTAACTAAAACACTTGGTTAAGATTAGAGGAAGATCAAGGATACAGTTAACAAAAGGGCAAAGGTTAAAGGGGAACCGATTTTACACATCAAAGTCTGTTCGCAGGTCTTGGGGAGTACGACTGCATGTTTCGTCATTGCAGAAATTTGTATAATCAAGAGAGACCTACAAGAAATCTGATACATTGATGACGCATGACTTGAAACTGAGCAAGTGATGCATCAGTTGGAGCTGAAGACTACAAGTTAGAAAATTTCAGAAATCTGGAAAAAAGAACTAACCAGAACTTGCTTCTCATCTCTCCTGATGGAGAGCAAAGCAGGGCTGAACAGAGGTTTAGCCGTTTAGCCAGCAGCTAAACAGCTGAGACAACACATGTTGGCTGTCATCAACAGTTTCGTTTGCTGAACAGAGGAGGAACACAAGAAGATTTGGCCAGAGCACATTGGTAGCTGAATGGTTTACAGCGCATGTCACATGGCACGGTTTCCTGTCTCCCTCACTCCCACTATTGTCACTGTCCAATAAAGAAAATGAAAAAAAAAAAAACAATTTTTAGTTTAGAAGATTTCTCCTTTGAGTGTGGTTAAAGACCTTCACCAAAAAGACAACTTACTTCCAGGTCAGCAGTGAAGTTTGATAAATAAGTGATGAAAACCGACAACGGAAATCATTTTAATTTCAACTTTTAGGAAGTGCTGCTGTTCCAGTGCTAACAGGATCTGAGTTCTGTGGTCTGTGATTTTAAAGGCAAATCACACTTCTTTGTATTTCACACACAGCTCTTCGTCGGGTTTTCGGAGTGATAGTAATTCAGGTTTGCAGTTTTTGTTGGATGGTTTGCGCCCCGTGCCTTCCCTTTGTCAGTTTGTCTTGGAAGAGAACGCAAAATCCAGATGAATGCCAGTAAATGAACAAGGGAACGAGAAACAGGCAGCTAAAGAAAAAAACAGACGGACCAAGAAATAAAATAGTGAATGAGGACTGATGATGAAGACTGGTCAGGCAAATACATCTGCTCACAAGCCATTCATTTCCCAATCCCCCATCCTTCGCATCTGCTCAATCTTCCTCCATTACAGACCAGATGTAACCCCAGTGTGTGCAGCTCCGGTGTCATTTCCATCTGACACTTTGCTCTTACCTCTGGTGTCACTGGAAAATGACAAAACTGGAACCACAGCAGAACTTTCTGTTCCACACACCACAAGCAGAAAATTGCCCTCTTTTCACTCTCTGGCTCCATTTCATCCAGCCGTGGCGAGGCTGTAGTATATACATGTTCATTCACTGAGATCCATGCCAGACCTTGTCAGTTCTTTTCTGCGCCGCACATCCATTTGTGCAATTTATTCAGAATGTTTAAGAGATGTGGGAATAATGAGGTCTAATAGTTTGCATAAAAAATCTTTTACATAAATCAACGTCCTTGTCTGAATGACATCTAATGCAAGTTGCGTTTTTGCTTTGAATCAAAATGATCTGTGGCAGAGAAGGATTAGAAATCATTCCCTGACTTTACTTAAAATGTCTCTAATCCCACTTAATTCTGAACTGGCTTCTGCACTGAGGCTGCTATCCCTGTGTTGTTTACTTCGGACTAGTTTATTCAGATATAGCACCTGCCATCCCATCATACCCACACAAATACACCCAGAAACCACCTTCAGAAATACTTTCTCCTGCTATCGCTTTCATGCAAGAGCTACTATTTATGGGCTTTGTCTTTCTGGCAGCATGTGTATGGGCGTGTGTGTGTGTGTGTGTGTTTACTCGTGTGTCTGTGCACATCACTTTATGCCTGTGTGTGTGTGCTGTGTCTATATATAAGCTATCATGTGAAAATGCGAATTAGAGAGTATTATAACTTGGAGTGTTACCTTACTTGGAATTTAAAATATATTCCAGAATTTAAAAAAAAAAAAAATGAAGCATGAGACCATAATAGAAAACAAGTCAACTACCGCTCAGTCTGAAAGTAGCACTATAAGTACAACCTGATTTATTTATTTCTCTTTGCTGTTTCTAGAAACATCAGCCTTGAACAGTTTACAGCTTGACAAACTCAACCACACAGGGCCTTTTATATTTGCCATCAATGGTAACTTACCATTGTAAGGATTCAAGCCCACTGAAGGGATTAAACACATTTGTACTTTACACCACAAGTTGACATTGCATCCACTATAGGCAGATGCCATTTGGTCAGTTTAATACAGCAAGTGAGTCACTAATGCTGAGACCAGACTCACAATAGCAACACAATAATGTTCCAGTCCAATTGATTGGGACATTGGGGTAATAAAATGAGAGCCTGGCATGACAGTCTGTCTTTTTGTGCCATATATTGTGTGCCAGCAACCATTTATATTTATATTTGTAACTTTTTTTTATTGACTAAAGTCACAAAATAATAACACAGAAAACACTCAGCCTGCAAAACATTCAGGGACAACACATTTTCTACAATATCTGCTGTATGTAGAGGCTAAAGTGTGATTAAACCAACAAGTCCTCCCAGAATGAAAAACAAATACATCATTTCTATGATGTAGCGTTTCTTAGGACCGCGATCACCTAACCAAACAAAGTGATCATTTCAAAATGCATAAATGTCATATACTGTGATCCTGGCTTAACTCAAAAAGACAACAAACAACAACAACAAACTGTACTGTTTCTTTCTCAACCTCACGTCTATCACATCTGCATGTCTTGCCACTTTGGCCCTTGGACCTCTCCTTGGGACCCTCCAGCCCTCCCAGTGTGATCTGGATTCAAAACCTTCCAACCTCCAATTGAACATCTCCTCTCATTCTACTGATTGCTCTGGTTATCAATACTCCATCCATCCTCCAACACATTCAGACTCTTTCTGCAAGACACCAACCTTTGCCCTTAAAGTTTTGTCCAGCAGGATCGAAAATATTTTCTGCCAAGCTGTGAAACATTTGAAACCTTTTTTGAGCGGTTCCAGCTGACATATCCACCAAACAATCTTTAGACTGTGGCATGAGTGACCTCCTAATGGAACATGATGGAACCATTACATTGTTTTCTTCATTGATCAATCTAGTTGTCAGACTAAACTGTCACCTGACTTTTGATAGCCACATAATGCAACTCTGTAAAGCCTCTTTCTACCATCTGAAGAGTATTTCAGAGCTGTGTCCCAGTATGACAGAGGCAGAGAAGCCTAGATCTTTTATCCCCTTCAGGCATAAAGGTTGTTATATCTGACGAAAGTCTCCAGAGCTTCCAGATCAGTGCTGGACATTTAAAACAGCACTTTTCTGAGAGTCCAGCATCAACGCGGTCCTTGACTGTCTCCTCCAGGACCGAATTCAAAGATGTCCTGACTTTGCAGTGTATACACAGAGAAACCTACCCTCCCTCAAGATACCTCTAACCCCACAATCTCATGCAATAAAAAAACCCCTCAGGTCAAACAACGTCCTGCTGCTCCAAGACCCCAGGACTATAGATCCACATCATCAGGGGATCTACCTCCTGTGTAGCTGCAATCCAACTGTGGAACAAACTACTTGACCACCTGAGGGGACCACAGACAGTGGGCTCAATTAATTCCAAAAAATCTGTATTTATAGAATGCCATTTGCTGTGAATAATTACATAGCCTAGGAATCTATGTTTCTGTTTTGTTTTTTGTCTGGTTTTAATGATAATTTTTCAAGCAGCTTAAAATGTAGAGCATAAGTTTTTGTTATTTGCATTAGTAGTTCATCATCTTTTTAAAGGCTTACAAGGCAACGCTGTCTCAAATTATGTTTTCAAATAACATATTGGGGGAAAGTTGATAAATGTATCTGCCAAGCACAAAAATGTTGATAACTGCAAAACAATGTTAAAGGGGGCTTTCTTGGAAGAAGATTTTCCTCATCCAATCAAGGGTCTAAGGATAGAGGGTGTCATATGCTGTACACGTTTTAAAGCCCCTTGAGCCAAATTGCTATTTTAGATATTGGGCTGTATAAATAAAATTGGATCTGCTCCTGCAATGCAATATCTGTTTGTAGCCACTAAAGCATAATAAAACATTTTAGTTATATATGCAGTGTGGCTCTAAGGATGTTAGTCAGTCCACCACCTTGGTAGGTTTTGGTACCAACAACAGGTGGGATGCCATGAATATTTGTACAGACAGACATTCATGGTCCCCAGAGGATGAATCCTACCAACTTCGGTGATCCCCTGATTTCTCCTGTAGTTCCACAATGAGATTGACATTTGTGGTTTTAAGTGAAATGTCTTGACAACTATTGGATGGATTCTCATCATATCTGATAAAGACATTCATGTCTCCCTCAAGATTATAGTAACTTTGTTGATCCTTTAGCTTTTCCTCATCAGGCCAAAATTTTCATTTGTCTAATACTTTGTCCAAACATTTCAACTGTATGTTGTGTGTAGTGCGCTAATGATTAGTAAATGTAAGCATGCTAATATGCTAATCTAAAATGGTGGTAAACATGGTAAACATTGTACCTGCTTACCATTACCTTGACCTCCCTACAACTAGTGTGTCGTATAAAAATCCCCTCCTACACTAGAAAGAACATTAAACATTACAGACCCCTAAAGGGACATGGGCAAAAAAAAATCAGTATCTTATGCACACGAGATACTACTCCTTCAGGTAGCTTTAGCCAAAAGAGCTGGGAAAAATGGCAACGAAATGCGACATATACCTGATAGTGTCATCAACCTACTAAAGGATGATAAGGTAAATGATCTCATCATTAACTCATTGTGTGCAAAACATAGCATGTGGGTGGTCTCATATGCGCTCCAGGTACTCCATGCGCACTCAGTGGTATCTGGTGTGCACCAGATAGTTTCTCATGAGCACAAGATACTGAATGGTTTTTTTTTTTGCCCATGTCCCTTTAGGGGCTCCATAAAATATAATCCAAATGCCAATTATGTCTCCCCTCAAAACAAATTAGTAGCACATAAACATAATTTCAATGAGACAGGGTTGCGCAAAGAGATCATAAACCCAATCTGGAGCTACGTCCGTATGAAGTTCGTCACATGTTTATGCAATACTCTTCTGCACAGCTATTTTTAACTGAAGCATTGCCACCCTCTGATGATGTAGATCTTGCTGTTGGTGAGCTCACCTGGAGCTATGGGTTCTTATCTGCCTCTGCTCCGATTTAAACCCACAAAAGTGAGAGTGCTGCTCAGAAGTGCCTCAGCAAAGCGTGCAGTTTTGAGTTACGGCTAGGTCGGTAATGGAAACTCAGCCTTCGGGTTATACTGGACGCATGAGTTTTCTCATCAAACCAGAGAGCATGGTAATATAGTTGGTACAGGCAAACCTGGAAGGGCTGTTGTGATTGTTGAGAATCAGGGGGATGGCCGCTGAGGTCGGTTTGAGATGATGATGTAAGAAGCGAGAGAAAAGATTATTTTGCAGGATGGGTTAGTCTGGTGTTGCTGAGTCCTTGGTGCAAAGTGGAAGGAGGATTTCTCACAGTGCCGTGTTGAATGTTGTGTTTTTGTGTGAATTAGATGTCGCCCCGACTTGAGAGGATTTTCAAATTTCCTGTCGAAAGAATGATGTTGTCTTGTTGAAATGTTCGGCGTGACACGTCCTGCAAATGCGTGACATTCTTGCAAAATTAAATTCTTTCTGAGAAAAGACATGCCAAACAATGGCGGAGCAGAGTTCCTATCAAAGCAAGAATAATGCCTTGCGCAGCTGAAGTACGTAGACCGTAACAAAAATGTGATAGTGCTCACCTTGGTATTTGTCACAGAAGCGTGACCAAAGTTTCTGAGACTCAGTCATTTCTCACTTAATGTAAAATATCTTGAATATTACTTCAAAAAGTCTGTATCATCGCAGGCCATTTTCTCCTTTAAACAACAACATTCAGCCTAATGTGGCAAAGAGACAGTCTGAGTGATCTGAAAAAGGATTTGAGAGAAAAACGACTGCAGCCTCACCAAGTGTATCAGCCAGCCAAGCGTTGATAGCCTTATCAGAACACTCCACAGAGAGCTCACAGCCAAACTTTTCACATCAGTGTGCTGCTTCTGTTGTTTTTGTGTTCAGTGGAAAGACAGAAAGGGGTGTATGTGTCTGTGAGAGAGACGGAGAGGGAGAGACAGACAGGCAGAGATAGATACTCTATAATGAGTTTCCATAAAGCACTCTCAGTATGCTATCATTGTCGTGATTTCATGAATTCATCATAAAAGAGTGAGTAAATGTCACAGCTGAAGGTAATAGAACGGGATGCCGCGTTGGAAATGAAAGCCAGAAGAGTAAGAGAATGAGGGGGGGGCGAGGGGGGGAGGAAATTGTAGGGGCTCCTGCGATGATTCGGCTGATAACAAAAAGCCGCGGCTGGTGTTGTTCATGTGTGCTGTCTTTACCCGGGGACTCAGAGAGATAGAGGGGGTTCACTGGGAGAGAGCTGGCCATGTCTCTAAATAAAACACGACATTGATTTATGAGTGTGAGCCCGCTACGAGTGCAGCAGGTCTCTACAATCACTCACACACACACACGCACGCACACACAATCAGAGTGCAGTTAAACCACTGAGTACACTCTTGCACTGTACATCAGCAATTCCACTTTACTTCTAGACAGAGCAGCTTTGGGCACTGCTCTTTTTTTTTTTTACTTTTTTAAGGTATTATTCATTCCACAGCTACCTCCCTCCCAAACTACAGAAAGCTCCTCTGCCTGCGTCGTCACAAAGAATCCAACTTCAAAGCAGAGAAATTATTTAATTAATGAAAACCAATCACTCTGCATTTCAGTTTGAACATGAAAGTGTCTGGTCTGTTTGTGTAAAATGATTGATACTGTGGACTTTCTGTCCCACCACAGTGAGGTTTAAACACAGAAGTGGTGAGTAACGTGTGTGCCAGACCAGCAGCAAGTAAACAGCGAGGAAGTAATAAATTCTCCCTGGAAGTGCCTGTTTATAAAGTCACAGTTAGGAGTTGTTGACGTTGTATCAATACCACTGCTGTTATCTTGCCGAGCGGCTGGGTGTTGTGGCTTTCTCTCACATATGCACTGTTTTAATGAAAACCAAGGATGATGAGGTTTTACTAGTTTTATTAATTTTATGTCACAGACAAATGAGCAGAAACTGTCGTCTGGAGTCACAGCAATAGTGCACTTAACTTTTTTAATTGAATTGACATGTTGCAGGAGACTGTTGCTGCAAATGGCATCAACGCCATAAGGTCAAAAGTGAAGGCTACAGCATACTGGGAAGAACTGTCATCTTAAAATAGAAATTGGTCGTTTATAGACTCAGATGCAGAGACAAGATAATTGATTATATGTTTAAAGTGGTTTTAATGGTTGTCAACTTAGGTCTTGTCTAAACTGTCCAGGCTCAGTGAGCTGGACAAAGAGGGAGTCCTCACAAGGTTTTAAAGTAATTTAAACAGGATTTGTAACTAACACAAAAGCAACATCAAAAATGAATCCGCAGTCTGTAAGTCAGTCATGGGAGCAGGGTTGTATCTGTGATGCAGCGAAGGAAGGCAAAACAAAGAAGAAAAGGAAAGAAAGAAAACCAAACCAAACAGATAGATGCTGATCAAACAAGAACCAAACAGAATGAGGTGCCTAAATAACCTCGCTGCCCAGGTGCAAGAGATCAGGCCTGACAGCTCCGCCCATCTCTACCTGCAAGCAGCCTGCACAGGAAACACACAAGAAAACACACACCAGTAACAAGCAAAGGGGAAGGGGTCGTCATAAAATATGTGTCTAGTTATTTCTGAAAACACATTCTGCATTTTGGCCTCTGGTTCACACACAAACAGAGTTCTCGGTTACTAAAATGGAGATTTTTGAAAACACGTTCCGAGGTGCAGCTTTTTTTAAAACACCAGTTTCTTTGTATCCATGTGGACAAAATGCAGTGTTTGCGAAACAATGGCGTTATCACCTCAATTAATGCATGCCCATTGTTGTTTGTAATGAGGAAGTGCCTGACACGACAACAATGGTTGTTTACAATCGGCTAGTGCTGCTGGGCCGTTTGCCAGGAAGGTGCTAAATAAATGAAGGTGAAGAAGTAAGTGTCAAATCACTATGAATGAATAAATAAATAAATAATTAGCTATTGTGTGACAGTTACTGCTGTCAAAGAAAAACCAAGCTCACTATGCATGCTCAGTGGTTCCTCTCTGGTATTTGACGTATTATTGATAGGGACTTTTTTAAGAAAATATTTGTGTATCTGTAGACAAGAGCTTAAAAGAGTTGAGGGCCTGAAAATAGAAGTAGATCAGCAGGGACAGAGGAGGAGGGGGGAGTGAAAAGTTGGATGTGCTGACTGCCTGCAGGGAAAGACTGAAGGAAACAGTAATACACTGGTGATTGTACAATACAGGAGGCTGCAGGGGGAAACACTGATGTGATACAGGGGTGAGTAGAAGCAGGAAAACCAGAGACACCTCGCAGGTGCTTCAGAAACATTTTGAAAGAAAGGAAACTTGATGACAAAGAAACGAGAGGGGGGGCGACGCAGAGCTCACGCCATATTGCACAGAACGTAATTACGACCAGCAAAATCAGACTTTCATGTCAGCGTCTATTAAAGAGTAGTTCATTTTGTAAATACGCTTATTGGATCAGATGAAAAGATCGACACCACTCTCATGTCTGTACACATGAAGCGCTATCACCAGCAGCTGGTTGGCTTGGCAGTACCTTCCAGGAAGTTACTGGATCCGGCCAAGAAAATCGGCCAGCACATAACCCTGCGAAACCACAAGCTGTTATTTTCACGCTTCAGTATTTGTACGGGTTAAACAAATGAGACATGAGGGTTTAATTAGTGATCTTGAGAGCTGCTTGTAGGTGGATTTTGTTACCTATGGATAGAGCCAGGCGAGTTGTTTCTAACTTGTGCTGCCAGTCGCCCGAATTAGCAAATGCATTTTCACAAATTAAATTTTGTAAGCTAAAGGGCACAATTGATTTATGCTTCCTTTTTTTTTGCAGTTTGTTTTATTGACATTCCTTTCCACCTTTAAGCCCTCCATTCATGTCCATTTTAAAGCCTTTACATGACTAAACCTCACACGTTGAGCTAAACTTAATATGGAAACAATAAACAGGACAAGAAGTCCAAACTTCTCAATTTGAATTTATTTAAATACGTTTTTTATAATCGAAATTATTTATTTAGAACATTTTTGTTGTAACAAACCACAGAAAACAAAACCTCTAACTCTTCTCGAACTCCCTCTGCCCTCCCGAACAAAGAAGAGATGAATTTCACTCGGTTGTACCTCCCAGTTCCTTTACTGTAAAGACGGCAGCAGATAACAAAAACAGGGCTTTATTCATCTCCTATCATGCCTCACATCAGTGGATCATAACATATCACGTTTGGAATTAATCTGCAGATGCTCCAGTTCAAGTTGAGATTAAAGTTTTCTGTGGATGTCAGTTTTTGAGCCATGACAAAGGCCAAAATGTGGCCTGCAACAGACGAGGTAAGTCTTGTTTTCAGTCTAGCTGATTGCCAGAAATGCCTTTTGTTATGTCTTAACGCATGTAGTAAAATGGTGAACACAGCATAAAACTGAACAGTCAACAAAATGTTTTTTTTCATCAATTGTTCATAGTTAACAACAGTAGTTGTTTCAAGTGACATTGCAACCATGAGAGGTCCTTGAACATACAGTCATAAATCTGCAAAAAACATTCGGCTTATAGATCAGCAGATACACACACACACACACACACACACACACACACAGTCGCGGAGATAATAACAGCAGATTTTCCTGTTCTTCTCATTTTCCCTTGTGTGAATGCAGCATGAGGCTGAAATGAATTGGAGCAATTGGGAGCAGCTGAGGAGTAATCAGGACAATGAGAGGCAGAGAGGCAGCTGGGCAGAGGACTCGGCTCTGACAGAAATGACACAATTTCTACTTTGTTTGACCTTCAGTCTGCTTGTGTGCATCAGTCACCCCGAAGCAGAACCAACTTAAAGCAAAGCAATTCCTGTTACGAAGTATTTTTAGATTAATGATGTATGATTACTTTCTGTAATTTTTTATACCCAGCAGGACTTTGAAAAGCTCACTCTGCGATCCATTAAATTAACCAAAGACCTTTTAAATGAGGCAAATCAAAGAGCGAGCTAACAATTAATACAGCTCTGAGAATAGCATCAGCTGAGCTGACACAAAATCCTGAGCACAGTAAAGAGCAGTGGTCCACTTTAACACGAAAACTTTGTGGAAGCAAAAAGGAACGGCATGGAAACTTGAGCATACTTGAAATTATTACATCTTCTCTGCTAATGAAAGCTACGTTTGATAATGTCTGGTATTCATCCAGTAGATCTTTTGATAAATTATAGTGTGTGTATTTATCAGGAAGCTGTTTTTATCTTATTTCAACAACATGTCATATTAATTATTGTTTAAATGTGTTTTGATTTTAGCGTGGGTTTTGTTGATGATTGCTTAAGAGGTGTGCACTCACACATGTCAACACACACACACCTTGAATAACAGCTTGTTTCACTGCCATTGCATCTACAGTCTGTGTGTTTTTTTTCATGTTTCATCCTTTTGATCAGGCACAAATATTTCCAAAATGAATGTGAAGTGTTTGAATCCACTGCTTAATGTTTAAAGAAACTACTACAACAGACAAAACATGTACCTTAGATGGATGGAGGGTTTTTTTTTTAAAAGCAGCACAAGCTGTCAAGTCAAGTAAATTTTATTTATATAACACCAAATCTCAACAGAAGTTTTCAGGGCACTTTTCATATAGAGTAGGTCTCGTGACGGCTGATATGAGAGGAGCAACAGGGGCTGGACCCAAATGCAAATAACAGAGGCAGAGCTGATGCCGATCAATGGGCTATACAAAATAATGTTAAAGGCTTAAAGCCCTTTCACATTGGACAAAAAACACACTATCGCCCACTAACATCTGGCTTTCGTCTTCAGTGGTAAAGGGCACAAAACGGCAGTGATTGAAACACGACACCTAGTCAGATATAATTTTTGCCCCTTTTCCGGTGCAATACTATGACGCACGTTGAAGTTCCAAACATTGATGCATAAATAGCCAGGAACATTAATTATTGTTTTTTGCGGTCTGGGAACAATGTGCAACAGCGACATCATTCAGTCGGAGCTGAGTCCAAAAGAAAGACTGAAGCTAAAGATTCAGATCAGATTCAGATCAAAAAGTATCCGCCCTTAACAGTGTCACTGGCCTCCATGCTGCTTTCTACTGGTCCCTGTTTTGTTAAACGTGACACACCAGGAAAAAAACAGACAGGTCAACTCGTCTAGTTGCAATGGGAAAGTAGTTAATTGCCCATTTATAGCAACTTGCATATATGTGCTAATTTTGGTGTAAAAGTTGTTTCACAGGACTATGAGGCAGGCAAAGGTCGAAGGCAGAGAGGCAGTCCAAAACAGGCAACTGAACCCATCAAGGAGCAGGCATGTATCCAAAGTCCAAATGATCGGGCAGAAGGTCAGGCAAGCAGGCGGGTCAGTCCCTAGGTGAGAGGGTTTGAGGTAACACACTTGAAAACAATGGCATGACGCAACCAAGCAACATAGGATAATGGCAAGGAGTGAGTGGAAAAGGGGCAACAAGCAAGAGTGGCAACAGGTGAGCAGGTAGGTGGGAGGGTCAGTTGAGATTGGGGCTTGAGGGAAAGAGAGGCGACGGAGGCGACAGAGAGGCAGATTGTGACTAGTACAGACCAGACTCTTTATAATATAATTTACAGAGACCAAACAATTCCCACAGTGACAAGGAAAAACTCCCTTTTAACAGGCAGGAACCTTGAGCATAACCAAGCTCTGGGTGGGCGACCATCTGCCTTGACCAGTTGCACTGAGAGAGAGAGAGAGAGGAAGCAAAACTACAAGAGAGGGAAGATGTTGAGTTAGTAATATACATTAATGGGATAAGAAATCATACAGATGGACAGAGAGAGAGAAGGAGAGAGGAGCTTAGTGCATCATTGGAAAATCATTGGAAAGTCTAGGCCTATAGCAGCATAACTAAGGGATGGCTCAGGGCTCACCTGGGCCAGGCCAAACTACAAGCTTTGTCAAAGAGGAAGGTTTTAAGGCTACTCTTAAATGTGGAGAGGGTGTCTGCCTCCTGAAGCCAAACTGGGATCTGGTTCGACAGGAGAGGAGCTTGATAGCTGAAGGCTCCAGCTCTCATTCTACTATTGGAGACTACTACTACTACTACTACTACTACTACTATGAGCTCTTTAAGGCGTCTGATCATGAATGGCTTTGTAGGTTAGGAGAAGGATTTTAAATTCCATTCTGGATTTTACAGGGAGCCAATACAGAGAAGCTAATATGGGACAAATATGATCTCTTTTCTTCAGCAGTATTTTGGATTAGCTGTAGACTTTTGAGAGACTTATTGGGGCATCATGATAATGCTAGAAATAACAAATGTGTGGACTAGTTGTTATCTGTTTGAGACAGGATGTGCCTGATTTTTGCAAGGTTACCCAGGTGAAAAAAGGCATTCCTTGAAGTTTGTTTTATGTGGGAGTTAAAGGATATATCCTGCTCAATGGCTCAAAACTCAGTTAACAACAAACAGCACAACAAATAGAATCACCTGCAGCGTTTTCCAGGTTGTGTGTGAAACACTAAGGACAAGGCTTTCGTATGAGTAATAACTGAATTTAGGTTTAGGGTTGATTAATAGTCTCAACTCGAAGATGGCTGCAACTCGCGCCTTCAAGGAATGTGAGTGTTAGTATGACTGGGGGAGTGGATTCATCTAGGCTAACATATTCTTCATGACACAATTGTCAGCAATTCTACAGTCAGTTCAGACATTATGGAAAATTAGGCAGAGCAGGAAGATGGGACAAAGCGGGGCGGATCTATTCTTTTAATGTTCTGAGAGCTGAAACAATAATTGTGCTTTCATTTTTTGGGATTTTCAGCACCCATTAATTTTTGCAATTTTCTTTTTACTTTGGCAGAAGGTTGAACGCATGTATTACCCCTTCAGTGTCGAGCAGGTGTACTTTATTGAGCATTATCTCTCCGTGCAAGGTTTATCACATTTTATTCAAACGTAACAGCAACTGCACTTCTAAAATGGCATCCATTAATATGTGATATTTCAAAGCCACATCCAACAAAGGCTGCTATTATCTTTGTGTCATTTTTTTTGTGTGTGTGAGGTGGAAGAACTTTGTGGGATTCACGGCAGAAAACAACGGAGCAGTCGACTGAAAGGTCTGCGCTGCTGCAGACAGGCAAGTGAATAGGCTGGAAAAAGTCACAGTCGTCATCTCTGTACCAGCACTTCACTATTCAGTTTCATTAAAATTGGGAAATGCTGTTCTTTTCTGCTTCCTGGCATGGTGAGGATCATAGAGTATATGTTAAAGGAGGAACCACAAGACGCATATCTTCTCACAAATGAAGATACAGCATGAATTTCTGCTATTTCTTTATTATTACAGGCAAAATCACAATTTGAAGACAGTGCTCAAGACTTCAAAAGGGCGGTTAGTCTCTCTCTGCATGCTTTCATTGTACCAAATCACACATCAGTACTACAGATGCACCATATCATAATAATTCTTTCATTTCACCATGAATCTTGCAGCGGTGCAAATTCAAACTGCAATCATAAACATCAGGTAAAAGAATCATAAAAGCAACGTGTACAATCAAAGACAAAAAAACTAGCAATGACAAAATGGCAACAATAGCTGGAATTGGGGTTCTGGAAAGACACATGTTGAACGTAAACCTACACAAAGAAGGGTGTTATGGGTAACTGTAGGTCACAGAGAAGCCAACACAAATCCAACAGCCAGACCGGAAACATTATATACAAACGATCTACGATCCCAGTCATTATCACTGACATTTGTTTCGGGTTCAAACGGTTAATCGGGGCATCGTCTTTAAGAGAAAGGATTAAAGTAAAAACTTGGATCATGAACACGTCTTTACAGCCAAACCAGACCAAAGAGGAATCAACCATTGCAGGCAGTGTGACAGTAATCTCTTTCTCCCTAAATTTATATAAAATGTGACTGCTTAATACTGTTTGTTTTTTCCCAAATTGTCTCCATTGCCCCTGAAAGAGAAGGAGGGATATCAGCAGGTCCAAAGATGTTTCTGACTCCAGTTGTTTTACAGATTTCTCAATTTTTGCTTCTGTTCTTCTCTCCACATGGAATCATACAACTCAGAAAAGCCACAAGCCACATGCGTTAGTTTGTCCTCCATTTTTGAGAGATTAATCAGCACCTGGTGGGAATCAGACACACTGACTGTCTGCCACATCACTGCCTTTCTTGCCACTGCATCTGCTCAGATCCTTTTTTGTCCCCTTATTGTCTCATTATGTATTCATATCAACTCTGTATGACGATGTTTTAATTTACAAGCAGGCGCTCGCCTTCTTTAATGCCAAAGGCATTAAAACAAAACCTGCTAATAAAATGATCTAAACAATGCAATATTTTGCAAAGACATTCCCCATCATTCCTTTCAGTTTTTGGGTTGATTTGTTAGCTGGCAAACGCACCTTTTTTCAGTCAAAACACTTTATTTCGCGTGACTCACATGGAGTGTGAGACGTGAGAAAGCCACTGACACTGTGTTCTTTCTTTCATGTCATGTAGTTTTGCAGTGCATATTTATATTGTGGAAGCTTGTGAAAGATGTGCTTATATGAAGAGAGAAACAGAAGGGTCTTGTACGTTGTCAAAATGAGTGCTGCAGCAAGTGTGATATTTAAAGTTTCACGAGGAGGGCTGGGGTCTAAATCATATTGCTTGAATATTGGATCAGACAAGCAAAAGAAACAACCACTGTGGGAAAAACTGAACAATCGTAATGTGTCAGAATCAAAAAGCTCATCCTATAAACGTAATCACTTGGTTAGGGCTCTTATGGGGCACTGGTAAACACAGTATACCACTTAGAGACTAATTGAGCAGGCTCAGTGCGTCCTCAGAGTCAGGCGACAGCAGAATCAGTCATTTGAACACGATCCACAGCTCTCTCTGCCGCCAACATTGCTCTGTCATGCAAAGTGGTGCCAACTTCCATGAAGTATTCAAAATCTTGTTTGTACACTGTCAGATCCAGAAGCCTCAACCTGCGAGGTGCAGTCGTGTAAAGACCTTAAAAAATGGAAACGAGCACTGGGCTTTAAAGGTGGAATGGGCTGCAAAATAATACAAAGCGCAATAAAAAAAAAGCATAAATCACCTGTGCCCTTTAGCTTTCAAAATTTAATTTGTGAAAATGTACAGCATGTTATGGTGGCAGTACTGCAGCGCCACAGCGAAGGCAAATATTCTTTTTTTAATAAACAACCGAGATCCATAGCGTGTTTGAGCTGAGTGGGCACATTTAAAGCACAGCAGGTTATGTATATGGAAGATTATATAGCAGTTTTATTATGTACCTATATGCCACCAGCACCACCTCTCACACCACCTCCTCTTTGCTCGTCTCCTTGTCTCCTGTGCACCTACTTGTATATGAACAGAGCTCTGAGGGTTCACTGAAGATCACATCTGAAAGAGGAGCCACTGGTGCATACGCTATCGGCTGCTCCATGTGTGTGGAGATGTGGCATTTGAAAAAAGGCGAGCTTGCGTGTTAAAAAAGAGACGGGGTGGTGGGGGTAGGGGGGGGCAGGGTTGGGGGGGGGGGGGGCAGTGGAGCGACAAAAGTACACCAGCGTACCGTGCGCCAACAAAGTGCCTCGCGCCTGCCTGCTGCCTGGTGTGGGGAGGGAAATGCGACCTGTCAGAGAGTGAGGGGGCTGGCTGAATGACTTCACATCACCCTTTCAGCTCCAGCAACTTCCCATTTATATTGTAATGCAAATCCATGGCCTGTCCCAGATGGTGCTTTTCCAGCATCGTGGGTGCATAGAAATATGATTATTTATCCCAAGCACTTCTTAAGTCTTTAATGCACCCTCCTCCGTCTGTTTCTATCCCCTCCTTTCACTGGCAGCGGTTTAAAATCTGTGCAGTCTGATGTGTCTCTCCCTAATGGTAAAGGAGAAAAAGAATGGACGATAAATTTGGGGAGAATTTGACAAGGGAGTACCTAAGAGATTACAGAGAGCAGGAGAGAAACAAACCTAAGTGCATAAGTCAAGGAAAGAGGGAGAGGGGAAAAAAAAAAAAAAAAAAAAAGTCAGGTAGATCATTTTCTTGGCTGCGCATTAGGCTAAGAGGCATAAGCTGTAATTCTCGTGACTCAAAAGTGCTTTTAATCACCTCTGCTGAGCAAAACATAGTCCACAAGCCCGTATCAGTGCTGAGCATCATCTTCCTGAAAGCACATTCCGATTTTTGTCTGAATGAATTCAGCCATCTCTGCCCGTGTGGGACACGGAGACACGTTTTTGCTGCACGTATCAAAGAGCTGAGAACAAGATTTTACATAGTGGCAGTACATAATACACATTTTACTGAATTAGAATTTGACGAAGAGTAAGACAAGCAGTAGATATTAAAATGTGTTATTTTGTAGCTGTTTTACAGATTTTTGTTTGTCGTATAAGACGAAGTATAACAATAGATAGAACTAAAAATGACACTACACCTTCTTGAGAACGGTGAATACGCTGCCTTTGTAATTGTTTTTTATCCCGCCTCAAATCATTTACAAGTCCATTTTCTGGCTGCTTTTTAATGTGACAGCACTCTGTAGTCATTCTTGATGGCTTCATCTAAGCGAGGTTATGCACAATGGCATAAACACCATAGCTGTAGGTTTCACATCCTGACGGAGTGTGTGTCCTGGAATCAGCTATGTATTGTAAGCTGCTGCCTAAATTGTCAGCATTTCTATACTTTCATCACAACCTTCACCAATCTGCCGTCTGCCGCAGAAACATTTAAGTAGCACTTGACACTTCCTACACAGAGCAATTAAATCACAATCTAGTGTCAGATCAATTCCTCCAACCCCGCTTACATTATATGTTCTGACATATATTTATATTGCTAACTTCAGTTGCCTTGACTCACTTGAGCGAAGCAGAGAAGAAAAGCAGAGAATGATGAGCAGTAAAAAAAAACGATGTCTGCATGTCATGCAACACCATGAGGTTAGAATTTTTTCATCACGTTTCCCACATCATTTTTAAAAGCCAGTTCTGAGGAAATAAACATTTTGTCCCAAAATCTGAGATCAGTTCACCCTAAGTATGTAACACAAAGCTACTGTCTGTGTCTGTACTGGAGTTGTACCAGAGTAGGCGTTTCTTATACCTGAAGTTTAGTCTAGTCTGCTTCATTTTCTGTAATACAATTTTTTTCCTTTGTTTTCTATGACCATCCACCACCTCATACATATCTATAAGTTAACAATGCCAACAAAATAATACAATATTTTTAACTGTGTCCTTCAATTAGACAAATAACTAGGTGTCTTTCCAGGATGAACCTTTCATACCCAATCATGATACTATCACCTGTTACCAATGAACCTGTTTACCTGTGGAATGATCCAAACAGGTGTTTTTGGATCAGTCCACAACTTTCACAGTCTTTTGTTGCTCCTGTCCCAACTTCAGAATGAGCATATATTTACAAAACTCAATGACAGTGCTGAGGTCAAACATTAAGTATAATGTCTTTGTACTGTTTCACTTGAGTATTTGTCAAAAAGGATTAGTAAATGATCACATTCTGTTTTATTTATGTTTTACACAGTGTCCCAACTTTTTTGGAATCTTGAGCTGTGGGACAGGAGGTTCAGAAATACATTGGCAAATTGTCTGATTTGAAAAAAAAATGGTGGCTATGTATATAATGGGAGCAAGCCCAGATGAATCCAAGACTGGTCTGATGTTTCTGTGACCACAATGAGAAAGCTGTTGACAAAAATGCAAAAAAAAATATATATATATATATATTCCAAACTAGCTGGACATTGGAGAGCCTCACGATTTCAGAAAACAGAAAAAACATGTTTTGCCCCATTCTACATAGAAATTAATGGGAAGAAAATTTCATTTTAACTTTTTAATATTACTGCAAAAATGATGATATATTTTAAGGGCGCATTATCTATGCACATCAAGATAATGTTTTTGAATTTGTTGACGTCCTTAGATCACCCAAATCACACAAAAAAAACACGTCTTCTCCCTTAGTCATCTCAAGTCATGCAGATAGTTTTAGTTTTACATACTGAGGTTTTCAGATGCTGAAACTTCTGCGATGACCCCAGTATGACGGAGCCAAACAGAATTTTGTGTTTGGTGCTCAAAGCATAAAAAGAACTTCAATTTGGGAACTTTTCATCCACAAACCTTACTGTCAACAGTTTTCCTTGCAGCTATTTCTTGAGCAGAAAGTATCCCCTGTGAAAACTGTTCACAGCTAGATCTATAAGTATGCTTTACTTGTTCCCAACAGTATAAATAAAGCACTATATTTAGGGGATTAAAGCTGTATGAGTCAGTCAACCATTACCAGTCTGTTATTCACCGTACAGCAGCACAGCCGACATGACATCGGGAGATTTTAACAGTTTCTGTACATCTGCACGCAGCTGGCTTATTTCAGTAATATATGCTTTTATTTTTCTCAAGCTTTCCAAATAGAGCAAATTAAAGGCAATCCGACTTTGAGCAAATGCAAATGGCTTAATGGAGCTATCCCCTGTAATTGCTCCACTCAGTCAAGCATTCATTAAGCGCTAGAGAGGTTGGCTACTCTGTACTTTTTGTACATAAAGCACAACAGATTTTCTCCTCGAACAACTTTTACTTCACTTTAGATTCCCTCTGTTCTGTTGTATCTTTCTGTGAGCCATGCAACATACATATATAGCCTACAGCCTCTTTGAAGGGCAGTTTAAAATTTTTGACAGTATACTGTACCTGACTTTCCACCATCGATCCATCTCTCACTACTTTAACTTCCTCTGGATTTGCAGCTCAGCTCGGACAGTGAATTGCAGGTATTATGGCATCATTGACCTTTGGTGCAATCATAGTGCAGTCCCACCAGGGTTGAGATGCACTACAATATATCCCAGTGTTCCCAAAGTTGGAGGAAAATGAAGGCAAACTGGTAATCGCAATGACTTCAACTCGTCACAACACAAGCAATCAAATCCATTTCAGCTTTTCACATGCCTGACCACAATACAAATTGCAGAATAAAACACTACAGACTGCTTCAGATGAAATCGCGAGCTCTCTTGCCAATTACGTCTTTATTTCTACTTTCCAGAACAATTGCTTGCTTTCCGCGAGAGGCAAGACAAACATCTTTATTCGATGATCCAGCCATCAAGAGATTATTGTGTTGGTCTCGCCCGGCCCGTTGTCATTCCACATCACTCTCCGAATGGCTTACCTGCGCACACAAAGACCAGTAGTTGGCCAAAAGCCTGGATGGTCCCCATAGTTTCATGTTGTTCGCCATCTGTGCTCAAGTCAAAACCTCGCTACGGCCATTATGGTGAAGGGCCAATGAAAGAGATGAGCCCGGGAGGTGACTGGGAGGTTAATGCAGCGGCTACTCTGCAAGCGCACATTCAGAAAGGAGGTCAGAGGAATGAAGTTTATATAAAAGGACAAAGCCAGTTGAAATTGTTTGGGGAGGAAGCAATAGACCATTCAATGAGCTTCCACCTTAGTAACTGTTGCAATGACTGTCCTGCGACTTCTACTATGAACGGAAATTGAGAAGAAAAAAAGAAATATGGAGCCGCAGATAGCTGGCAGACACAGACAACATGGCCTGATCGAAAGATCGGTTTTACATGACAGCACAGTCTGAGTCATAGTTTCAGCACGTGTGTAATGCTGCTCCTGTAATAATAAAACAAGCGCACTGCAGCTAAATAATCATGGATCTTTGTTTGAATCGATTCAGGAAATGGGGCCGAGGAACTGCATAATTTCTGACACGCCGGAAATCCAAACGATCGTCCAAGAGCCAGATCACTGGTTGCTCAAGCAATTAATCACGACCCCCTCAAACTGCAAACTGCAAGCAAACTGCAATGATAACCTATCATATTCATAGTGCTTCATCCAAACAGTGTCTGCCTAGTTTTACATATGTCTTATAATGCTAAAAGACTGAGGCTGAAGATACATGTCCTCTGCAAAAAGTCAGCATCCTCACCTGATAAATAGAGGACATGGAAATAAAAGAGTATTGCTGCGTACTGTTTTATTAAAGTACAATATCATATAAAAACAAATTGAAATGTCACTCATTCTAACCCTTGAGTGTTTTGAAAGTTTAATGCAGAGAAACATACTTGCACAGTCGCATTTACACAAGATTTGAGGATGAGGAATAATGGAGGTGTTTGGTAAAACATAAAGCTGTTTAACCCAAGTTTGGCTGGAGTATAAACTTCCTCAAACCAAATGAAGACCAAGACAGAGACATTGTTTTTATTATAACCTGTATCTCATTACTGACATCAGTTATTATCTACTGGCATTCCCCTTGAATTTGGAAATAGCACTCAGCACAGAAAGCTATATAGCATGGCAGCAGTCAAACAGACTCTTTAATCCATCCTCTAAACTTTTGTTCTTGTGTTTTTGGTTTTGCAAAGTTGATTTAAAAAAGGAAACCACCCTCCATACTCTTTAATGCCAAATGTCTTTCTTTCTGCACGCTGCTTCAAAAATGTTGAGAAAACCACTGAGGTCCGCTGTGTCTAGTTATGGGTTCTAATTGGATGATCGCTGTTCAGGGTCTCCAATCAATTGGTCAAAATATTGGAGAGAAATCAAGTTCTACCATTACATGAGGGAAGCAGTTAGAAATACTGTATGAGTAGAACAACTAAATAAGGATACCAAAGACACATAATAATCCATCATTAATCCATAGTAGCTGGACTCCTGCAGCTTTTACCCACAGTTGTCTCTATATTTTTGGGAGGCTGGTCTCCAATAGCCAAAGCAAAGTGAGATCACGGTGCGTCTCCTCCACCACAGGAAGTGCAGCATCACCATCTATAGGCCGGAGAGACAACGACACCCTGCAGAGCCGTAACAACAGCTGCTTTTTCCACAGTGCCTGCTCACATGTAGACACACATTGTGCCTACAAACAGCACTTTCAGAATCAATTACTCACACACCACAGGTCACAGAACAGTTCATTACTGTTCAATTACCAGTGAATGTTCAATAGCGAGCCCATTACAGGGGAAAAGTTTCAACCTCACTGCCAAGACAACGGGAGAACGAGTGTGACATTTTAATGATACTATTAAAGATGAGCAAGAGAGGAGCACAAACAAATAAATTAAAGCGGATTATATGAGCTGTATGAGATAAAATAGAGAAAGAAAGTGGGAGTGAGCAAGTTTTGACATCATGAAGCTTCTAGCTCTATTGATCAGCTGTATCCCATTAACCTGACTCGCCATTTATCTCGCTGGGATCTATAATATTATTATGAGCTCTGTTAATGCCATTTTACCAGCACAATATTTTAAAACTACCGAGTAAATGGAGAAGCCGCATGTGTCTCTGCATTGATTCAAACAGGTTGTTCAGTTCTTTGATTGCAATTCACTTGACAGACAGTCTGCTGTAGCTAATTAGGTCACAATTGACACACCTTTTTGCATCTTTCTTCCTGGAAATTATTCTAGCAGAGCACACTTTTGGGTAAACAGAAAGTTTAGTCTTCCAATTTGTTTCTTTTCTCTACTTTTGTTAGATTTCTTTTTTCATTCCTCCAATTCCCAAAACAGTCTGCCTCCCAAGTGGGAAAACCATAGCACTTGCTTTGGGTTTCATCAGATGAAATTTGACGAGGTGGCAAGAACATGAAAGAGAGGACAGAAACGACAAAAACACATCCGAACTGAACAGTCATCAGTTGATTAGGTAACATCCATGCAAATGTTCTACAACATTTTGAACTCTTGCAGTGTTTTTACAGAAACGCAGAACAGTCGATCAATTTTTACTCGTCCTCTACAAAGAATTCAAACAAAAAAAATCTCCCCTGCTTTCTGAGATTTGCACTTGATGTTTTAGCAGCATATTGTATTTTATCTCTTTTTGTTTGTTTGTTTGCTTGTCTTGCCAGTCAACACTGGACTTGGAAATTATTTCTGGCTGGCAGTGAAAATATTATTTCTTTTTTAAAAAAGAAACCACACATTTTCTCCAAAAAGCATATCTCTTTAACAGATATTGTAGAATCTGGCTATGAAAAGTAAAAGTACTACTACAACAGTGATACTGTGTTACAAGAGAAAGTCCTGCATTTGAAATACTACTTAACTGAAAGCATAGAAGTACTAAAAACAAACTGTACTTAAAGCACAAAAATTACTTCTTCAGAAAAGTAGCAGCTGTACTGATACATGAATGATTGTTAATACTGATGCATTAATGCATAAGCAGCTTTTTATATTATGTTAGCTAGTTGAGGTGCAGTAGGGTTTTAATAACTTTATACACAGCTAACTGGTTTAGTTGAGTGGTTTTCACTCTATGGGGGACGGGCCCCTTCGATGAGGTGAGATGATTAATGGAAGAAGAAAGAGGAAAAAGATTTGCTTTACATTGTGTAAAATATTGTTTTTGTGTTTTACCTCTTTGTGCATCAAACAGTTGTTTAAATGAATTCACCAGAGAAGTTTAAAGGGAAAACAATCTTTGGTGAAACTGGTGGCAGCTAATCGATTTGTGAAATCCAAAATATTGGCAACTGGTGGTTTAATCTGCAACGATGCATTGTGTTTTATAAACTGAGCCAATATTTTACGTGTAAAATCTCGATCTGAAAACAAGTAACTGTAGCTGTCACATAAATGCAGTGGAGTAAAATATCTGAATGTAGCAGAAAGTGCAAGTACTTCAAAATTGTATTTAAATTACCTGAGTAAATGTAATTACTTTCAACCACTGATTACATGCACATGATGAGCAATATGAAGGGACTCATTGTCACTCTCCTAAGTTTCACTAATGAGATCATAAGTACAGAAATGCCTCATCTACATCACGTTTCAAAAGACTTCACATTTTTGCGCTGACCTGGTGACTGAGATGATATGTCACCTATCTCATGTTGGTATCGCACTTTTCCATCATGTGGACGGACACAAAGGCTTCGCTTCCAACTTGAAAGGATTAATTCACCCTTTTGTCATATTTGACGAAATGAGCTCTAATAATAGTCACAAAAACGTTGGGCTGCACTTAATAATGACCTGTAATCAGTTCTCATTATGTCTGATAATGCACAGCAGTATTCAGATTAACATACACAGTAGTTAGTCCAATCAGATGTCATACTTTTAAATGTAATTTTTTTATAAGGAATTATCCATTATAAGGAAATAATTATATGAACATGAGAAAAAGAACTCCTCTGGGAACCTCAGGCTTTGATGGAGCAGTTCACTTATATCACAAAAACATAAAAAAAATTCCCACTTATCCTTTACAGTATCTAACCAGCCTGGTAGTTTCGAGATATCCTCTCCTGAGACTTCTGTCACTCTTCCAGTATGTGGAGGTGGTTGAAATTTGGTTTGTGGTGCTCAAAGCATCACAAAATGATATTTGAAAAAGTCTTTCCAGAAGCAATGTTCCTCTGGATAAACTGCAGACGTCTCCGTGGACAGGTTTCACTCGAACCATTTGTTCAGTACAAAATGGTCCCAGTGAAAGCTGTTGACAGCGAGGCACTAGATATTCAAGGGCACCTGGTAAAATATGAAGTGTACAAATCTTTTAACACCACACTTGAGGAAAGGTAAAGCAGCACACATTCAAATAATAAGATGAATTATTTAGAAGCGAATACAAATGCCACTTTGTGCATAATTAGAAATTTTGCTGCGTGAAACAAACATGATGACATGTTTCTTCATTATAGTCCATCACACACGCACCGTCCTTCTGCCTTACTAATGCACCAAATGTGTATTAATCCATGGCTGAAAATAGTCCTTAACAAATTCACAAGGTGATGTTGTGAGGTGTTTTAGGAAACTGCTTAACCTTTTTTAACACTGAAACTTTATATGTGTGGCCCATTTTTAAAGATTTACATAATCTGCAGGAAGAAATGGGGTTGGAGCCAAGTGCCGAAGACAGATGGGAAAGTCAGGAAAGTTTGACAGATAACACGTTGTTGATTTTAGTTTTTCTTAAGGGATTTGTTGACAATAGCAAAAGTATTAACACTAGCCTTATCATTTCTGGCAGACATATACCCAGTCTGCTCCTGATTCATTACTGACTAATCGGAAGTGACTAAATGTTTCTATCTTTTATCTCTGTTGTTGCGCAGTGTGCAACTATTTGTCATCGCAGAAATTATTCAAACAGGTTTATTTGTTAGAAGCTTATTCATAAAAAAGCATGTTGCATCAAACAGTGAAATAATGTGTGTAAAAACAATCATATTTTAGAGAAGTGTAACAAAGAATAACGACAACAACAGGAACAAGAATATATTATGAGGCTGAACGCCATAAATCAAGCAGACGACAATGGAGGTGTCAAAATGTTGACTTATTTCAGAGAACACTGCATGTTTGATCATGGCTTTGAATCTTCCATGAAAGCGCGTTTCCTTCTTCAAATGCTCCCTGCAGAGCGTGGTCTCACAGTGAAAAATAAGACAGAAAGAGCGACAAGAGAAAGTTGGCTGGCAAGTACTGGCTCCCCTGGCATCTTTTCCAGTGCACTGCCAAGATGGCCATATTGTGTCTCTAAACAAATCGAATGGTTGGCACTGTGACAAGCCAGCCTCTGTGGTGTTCAGATTCACCGAGTCAGCACGACTGTGCTCCTTCATTCCCAGGTCACCGCATGCAGCAGCCAGCAGGGAGCCTCAGTCGTGTTTACTCAACTGCTGGATGGCAACTGTGTCATTAGTCTTTTGGCTGCGAGCTGAAAAAATAAAACAAGGCACATTGATTACATTGTGCAAAGTTTTTAAACTAAATGCAGTCCATCTTCAGTTCTTTCCAGTTCATTAAGTTATATTGTGACTAAAGATTCCTGCTGGGTTGCAGCTGACCCATATTTATATAAAGATATAAAATAAAGAAAGGACATTTAACCACAGGCTCGAGGGTTTTACTAAGCACATCCATCATCTCTGGAGCTTCACAGCGCACAAACACGCAGACACCTCGTTTTGCATAGGTACATTATCATGAGTTGCACCCGCTAAACTCATCTTTAAAAAGGTTCCCACAATCCTGGCACCTACTTTTTCAATAAATAGATTACTCGTTTGGTCTATCAAAGTTTTAAAAAAGTGAAAAATGTCCCAATTTCCAAAAGAGCAAAGTGGCGTCAAACCAACAGCCCAAATCCCAAAGATATTCAATTTACAATTACAACCTCGGTTTCAAAAAACTTGGGACACTGTGCTCCTGTCCCAGATTATTTGAAACGTGTTGCTGGCATCAAATTTAGAATAAGAATGTATTTCCAAAAATCAATGAAGTTGATGAGGTAAAGCATTAAATGTATTGCCTTTGTACTGTTTCCAATTGAGTATATGTCGAAAAGGATTAGCAAATTATTATAATCTGTTCTATTTGTTTTACACAGCAGCCCAACTTTTTACAGTTGTGGTTGTATATAAAACAGTGAAAAGAAGGCAAATCCTCATGGACATAATTGATTGCAGATTAATTTTCAGCTGATTGACTAATTGATTGCACAACTAATCATTTCAGCTCTATTAAATACAACCAGTCCTCTAAATTAAATGAGAAGATATCTTTGTGTTGCCCTCTAGAAAAACACATAGATGCTTTTTTTTCAATCTGGACCTGTTTCAGTCCAATACCTGGTCTCCCATTGTTTTTTATTTTAAACCCATCCATTCACCCAGACCTCTCTCTTAGGACTTTTCATGTCACCTGACTTCCTCCTTTGCTCATTATTCCTTTGGTGAGCAACTGTTGGGTTTTTTTTTACATTTTACTCATGCTGTTGTTTACCTTGGTAGGAGAGTGTCACTCAATACTACCTTTGGTGAAATGTGTAATTTCCATTTGTTGTCAACATTCTCAGTGAGGTGTTAATCCAACTCTTAATTTTTGAGGCCATAATTTGTGGTGTTCTTGCACTGGACTACATCAGATTGTGGTGTGTTTTGTGCACCCCATTTTTTTGTGTGTGTGTGTAGGAGCAAAAACATTAGAAAACACAAAATGATGTAATCCATTACAGCACCATAAAGTTCAAGTTGAATTAGCAGCTCTCTGACATCTTCTGAACATAAAATCTAAACTTCTACATCAGGTATTTATTGGACTGTTGTGTTGGATTGTATTAAACCGTGCAATAAATAGATTTTTATTTTCATGGATGCTCAGTGTGTATATCCTGTAGTGAAAAATATAAATCACACACATTCAGAAGGAGACCATAAAAAGTAGCTCACACTGTCACAGACATACACTATATATACTGTATATGCCCACATAAAGCTGTAATCTCTGAAGAGTCCAGAAACCTTTTAGCTTGTGAAACAGAAATGGCTGCTCTCTCTGGGGCGATGAATGTCTGCTTTTTACGACGGCGCTGTAACAGACACATCTCTGTGACACATGCACTACCCAATCCGGATGCACACACACACACATACCTACACGCGCGCACACAGACAAGGACTTGACAGGCTCAGGCGCACACATCCATTACTGACTTCCCAACAATAGCCCTTTACAGGCAAATAAAGGGAATTAGTGTAAGAGCTGTAAAACCTGTCACACCTCCAGTTATATGTGTCAAACAGTCAAACTCTGAGGAAAAAGAGAAGGAACATGTTTAATGGGAGATAAAAGAATCGATAAAAGGAAAGAGAGAAAGTGAAAAGGGTGTCAGATTAGCCTCGTATCTGCTGTGTACTCGCTGGGATGCAAGCAGGCTAATTGCTCAGAGACCAACATGAGGCGCTGGGATGTTGAGCGTCAGCAGCTCTGATCGATTGTTAGAAGTTCTGGTGATATACTGTATGTGTGTGTGTAAAGAGGGGGGGTGCAGGTGTAGTCTATAGGGATGATCAGATGACCACCAGATTTTCACAGTATTCGCAGTATGACGCAGTATTCTGATCCTTTATGGAAGTAAAAGTACCACAATGTCAAACCACACTGCAGGTGAAATCTTTACTTTGAAAAAAAGTACAAAAGTGTCAGCAAAATCTACTTAAAGCTGCTTTAATCAATATTTTCATATTTACAATAGGTCAAATGTTTAATGGGAAAAGCATTCAAATCTATAGAACAAAGCTTTAATGCTTCTTTCAAGTTTTTGCTTTGGTTTTCTGGCCAGCAACTTTACTGTTTTGCTTCACTCTCATTTGTCTCATCAGCCGTGTTTCAGGCAGCTGTTTATAGCAAAAAGCTCTAATTATTACTATTATTATTATTATTATTATTATAAATGACTGTACTCTACCTGCACAGCAACAGACAGTCAGACAAAGTTACTTGCTAGTGAACACGGTAGAGTATCTAGCAGCTAAAGCTATAAACTGGAGTTGGTGGAGACCAAAAACAGAGCTAAAAGGAGAGAGAATACTGGACACAAACACAACATCAAATGAATGCTAAACTTCTGTATCTATTTGCTAGCAATTTCACTATATGAACTTTATATTTTGTTGTTGTGTTTACAGTATGTTTCTGTTGCCCCCAAGTGACCACAAACTCAGTTAAAACAGGTTTAAAGCATCAAAAGTAAAAATGTACATAATAAGATATATATAGCATGTTAACCTTTATTGTATTACTGAATCCGGTTAATATTATTGGATTATTAACACTGATGTGTTCATGTCTAAGTAGCATGTTACTGTTGCAGTGGGTCAAGGTGGACATTGGTTTTAAGTTAAGCTCATTTTAATTACTTTATGCAGCATATTATCGAGCACTTTGATTTATAACAATGCCTTATATCTTACAAGCTGAACTTGTGTTTTAAATATAATATGTAAGCATAAAAATGAAATTTAGGTGGAGCTACTTTTAGCTACTATTTTTTATGTTGTCTATTTGCTGCTAGGTAGTTTAGTCTATAACAAAGCGTTGTATTTTATATGCTGATCATGTTTTTTGTGAAAAATCTTAATCTTCAGATAATGAGTATCTGTGGCTTCCAAATGAATGCTGTGGAATGAAAAGTGTTTCCCCTCTGAAATATGAAGTCGTACGAGAACTAGACATGTAAAGTATAAAAAGTAGTTTTGCAGTTGTAACACACCCATTGGAGCAGTTACAGTGTACTAGGTCCAGTGCTAGGTTCGACTACTAGAGCAGTGATAGATGAAAGGGTGCATTAATGACCACAGACCAGAGAATAAGTTTAAATTGCCAGCTTATTATTTTTAGTGGAACACAGAAAAGACAGTTGACACACAGTTAACATATAGTTTCAATATCTCTTTAAGAGAAAATAAAATACTTTTCCTTTTTTGTTCAAGTGATTTAGTTATCAATCCTTTTTTTAGACTTAAACCTATTGTTTGGCTTTTCAACCTAGGTTATTCTTCGTAGTAATTTCCATCTTTCAATCTATTTGAGTTAGCTCAGCGTTATTCTGAATAAAGTCTAGTTCTTTAGTTTCAAGTTTTAGTTCAAGTTTGATCATGTTCCCCTTCAAGTTTCAACCATTTCTTGTTTTGTTGTTTTGAACCAAACAAAACATTTACATTTCAAACAATACCATTACAGTATTAACATGTATGGTTGACAAAAATAAAAGTGGTAACATGCACAAAACTCAAAACAATTCAGCAAAAGACTGAACAACTTGTATATCACAGTTCAATGTCTCTATTTCCTTAACTATTAATCCGTTGATTGTCCTGAATTGTTAATTCAGTGTCTCTGAGAGTCCACTGCAGTTTTGCAGAGAAGTATGGGTAGATCCTACCAGTTTTTGATGAAACAGCGCAACGTCCAGCAGAAGGCGCTTTGCTCCTACGTGATGCACAGTTCAAGCGGTCCCTGGGCAGCTCGCCATCTTGTATCTCGCACGTGGAATCCAACTCTGATATTAGCTCAGAAATTCCCGATCCAAACCTTAATGGCCTACCATAACAACCAAATAATATGTATAACTAACTTAGATAATGCATCAGGTAACTTCAAATATCAATAAAAGTCCGGTTTTCAGCTTAATTGGTACTTAACAAGATGGCGCACTCACCATCATGGCGGCGGAAAATCAATTAAGCACCAAATTTCAGTTTATATCCACCATTTTAACATAAAACAACACAAATCTGTTATCTTAGCTTTCCATTTCCAATACATTGACAAAATATTCCTTTCACGAAATAAAATACAATTTTTAGACTCACTAAGTCCCGTTCGGCAATGAATACACCGTCACCAAGGCAAGGACAAGTTGGAAAAACAAAAATAATTCCTCCAGAGTAAAAAATAGCTTTAATCATACACTTGACCACGTTTTCCTCTATTTTCCTCTCTTTTCAACAGCAGCTCCATAAAGACTGCGTGCGTATCTCCCTCGTTCAGCAGCAGGAAATGACAAAAAAAACCCGGTTGGCTATGGCTAGTCACATGGGTCACGCTACAACGTGGCTCTCCAAAATAAGAGTCTAAACACATTTAGACAGCCATTTTTAAATCAAATAAACTTAATAACATGAATTCACAAGTTTCCAACCATCCAACATGTTTCCAAACCCAAACCAAATATCACATCATGAAATACAACATTGCTAACAATTTTAATGATTTTTTAAACAATATTAATCTATTTATCGTCTATGTATCACTTGTAATGTATTTCTTTACGGCTGTTTTTATTAACAGGCTTCTATTAAATGGGGGCTTTGTAAACCTGGGTTACACAGTGGTTGAGTAAATGTTACTGTCTTCACCTGTGGATACTATTGTTACCCCTGTTAGACACCAGCTCCGATGAGAAGATTATGTACCAGTGATTATATAGATGATTATATCAGTTAAATTGGTGATGTGTCAATGGGAAGCAGAAAATATGAGCTGTCAGTGTCATTTGTTAACCACCGAACACTAGACAAAAGAGCATCATTTACACTGGCACAATGAGCAATGAGTATTGGCTATAAAAGATTCCACTTGTCATCCTCAGCCACCTAATTCCATTTCACACACAGATCAGTTGTATCAGTGGCAGCTCGTCCTCATTTAAAACTATTAATGACTTTCCTGCAGAGGACTCAGCAGAATGGATGTGATTATTTTGTCCTTTTTCGTGTGTGTGTGTGTGTGTTTCGGTGTCCAATTTATTTGCTCGCATATCAGTTTGAAGTAATTGTTTAATTATTGCGTTGTTTGAGCCGTGCTCTGTCAACATTTGTGCCGAAATAAATGATGAAAGACTCAGCATATAAAAATCTCATATTGATATTGGCCTTCTTCTTTGGGACGTGTTCAGAAAAGAGCCTAATTGTTATTCGTCGTCACTGTACCTCCATCTCGTACTCAGATCAGTAGTGGCAGTAGTAAAGAGGGTGGGGAGGTGGCGAGTTGAGGAGGAGGGGGTAATGGTTGCAAACAAGCTACAGCTGGGCAAACAGAGGAGGCACATTGTGAGAGCCATCTAGTGTGTCACTGCCTCCAAGTGGCGACCGCGAATGCTGCATCTCCCCATAACCCTCAAGTCATGCTTAGTTACTCTGACTCAGTGTTCTTCTAAGAATTACAGGGTGATTCAGGAGGGGAGCAGTTTTCATCGCCGTGGGAAAAAGCAGAGAGTCATCGCCTGTATTCATCGAACTTATTACGGATAATAATGCTCTTAAGAGAAAATTTAGGAGTCACATCACACCTCCCCCTTTTTTATCATAACTGCAGGGCCAAAAATAATAAATAATCACATGTAGGAACAACCGATCAGAAACAAGGATTTATCTGATTAAGTCCACTGAATATGTTGTTTTTCGCACAGCTGCACTCATTTACACCCAGAAGCAGAATCACAGTGTGACCTGCTGGCCACCGGAGCAGTCGAGGCCTTTCCCCATCCACATTTCTATCCCTATTCTATCTGTGTGACATTTTTACTATCTTCACTACCAGTTAATATGTGAAATTACCAACAATATTATATTTACAGGAATTGAAAAATAGGGATTAAGTGATAGAAAACTGGATAAAATGGAAACAAAAAAAGAAAACCAAACTAGCACAGGAAACGCTTTCTGCTGCTGGTAGATGAGGTACATCAGAGAAAATATACAATAAGGAGAGTTTAGCAGCTCAATGACAAGTGAAGACAATGAAGATACATGGACGGGTTTTGCAAACAAAATGAACGCCAGGTCTATTTCTGCTGTTTGTACCCTTGATAAATGCAAAAGAAGAGTAAAATGTGGCAAACATCCTGCTCCAGTGTTCAAATCTAATTACATCCAGATCTACCCTATTCTCAATTATTTTTCTTCCGCTAACGTATTATTCATCATCATGACTGATATTTTGTACGATCCATCAAAACGTGTCTCAGAAGATGCTCGGCTCTCTTTCTGTACTACTGTCATCCAGGAGCAATTCTTGAGACACCTCTTTGGAAGAAAATTGATAAATAGCTTTTATTCATAAGCTTGTGAGGATTTTTACTTTTATCTTTTACTTGTCAACTGTTTGCAGTTTGGTAAATAAATAAAGAGCCCTGGGTTTTATGCAGCACACGGTCACAATCATCTGTGTCACGTCTCACAATAAAGAGATCAGATGGGACTTTTTTGAGCGATGGCAATAAAGATTTGGTTTTAATTTGCAAGAGTATAATTATCTCTCCACAGACACCAGCTCTCATTTTGTCAAGTCTCTATTTTATTATCCCTTTCAAGATCATTTATTTTAACAGGAGATGTACTGTAGCACCTTACTTTGATCCATGTCCTTAGGCACAAAAAAAACCCTCAGAAAACCTAAAATTGTTTGGGCGGATAATAAAATGGGTGCATGAGATGAAGGGATTCTTTTGTCACCTGGGGAAAATTTCTCGGGTTTATGTTACTAATGTATTAGGAAAGAAAGCTCACCTACCTATCAGTCCACTTCAAAAAGCATGAATTGGAAAAGCTGTGAATAAAAAGTACCAAAAAAAAAGTTAACAAGCAGCTGGATTTGACTCTGATTTCATGGAAATTTGTCTCTTTTTAGCCCAAACTTTGTATCAGAGGACAAATGAGACTAACATATGAAGAGATCAATCATAGCACACCATGTAATCGTGCAAATTTGTAGCTGTTTTTAGCATCTGTAATATAAAAGTTTGGGCCTCTCTGCTGTAATCCATCAATGTAAACTAATTGTGCCCTGGTTTTGTGCCCATACTTTCTTTGTACCACTCAGGCGGTTCGTTTGATAACCGGTTCCTGGAAAATTAATATCTGAATCAATGTATTCAGTAGGAACAGTGTAGCCTAATTGGTATTAGAAATGATAGCTACTAATGTTGATTTGACAGATATTGATTATCTAATGAAATTATGGCAACCAAGGCCAGTCAATGAGCAAAGGGTCTGTGGATAATGTAAGCTCACAGTACAGCAGTGCACTTAGAGAAATCATCCAAAACCATAGTTACATCTGTAGTTTTCTTCAACTCACTCTTTCAAACAGTGATACCTGACAGTCATGTGGCTCCTTATTGGCTACTGAGGGCCAATGAGATGACATTTCAGACTCAGAGTCAAAGTGGTTATGATTATGATTAACAACAGTAGTAAGAATAATTGCTTACTGTTTGGCAAATCTCTCAGTGACAATAAAACTGTGACAGTATGATGTGATAGTACTTTTTAATAATAAAAAGGATCAGAGTCAGTATTGATGTTTCTGGTATTTCACTGGATCAGAATCTAATTTTGTGGTATCATCACCCCGACTTTCTGCATTCATCCTCATCACTTTGGACAGTTAGATTAATTCCTGTTTCTCTGAAATGACATCTGTTAGTGAGATCCCTTATTGTCTTCTTGCCTCTTTCTCCCTCTGTGGAAACGGTGAGCTCCAGTCCTTTTATTATATCGATTCATCCTTATATTCTATACTGTAATTTTGCTGTTGCTATACTGTACACATGACATCTGTTGCACATCTGTCCATCCTTGAGGAGGGATCCTTCCTCTGTTGCTCTTCCTGAGATTTCTTCCTTTTTTACCCCGTTAAATGCTTTTTGGGGGAGTTTTTTTCCTTATCTGAATCAAGGCTTATCTGAATCCAAAGGTCAAATTCGGGTTTGTGATCTTGGGATATATAAATAAATTTGACTTATAAGCTGCTTGTGAACTGGTTCGGTAATGACCTTTATTGACCCTTAATTCCTACAGCTCAACCTGCTCACTGAGGGTTGCCAGCAAAACCAGTTTCTGCAAAAAGAATGTTTGTAGTTTGGCTCTTTCATATGCGTGTTGCCATAATCCTGTTCATTGTGTCTGAATGAAATCAAATCACGGACATTTACTGCCTTCTAGTGGCTAAATGTTTCACATTAGTCTTGATGGCAGTGCTACCACCTGTAGAGGGCCCCCTTGTCAAAGTTATTGTATCTTAATTCTCCTCCTTTATATCTGTCATGATCACACAGAATTATGAAAATCCTGTTTATTTGAAAGTGGACAAACACATTGTCTAACCCGACTTGTTGCACATAGTAATAAGCAGAATTAGAGCATGTGATGTGACAATGTAAGGAAGAGAGTAAACGTCCCGGCTACTACCTCTGAGCAGCCAGAGCAGATGGCATTTCATAACCAATCACCATTTCAGATTCTATTGCCCAATCAGTTTTACATTTATATGTAAAGTAGTGCTCTATTCCAGCAGATCAACAGATGGCTGGAAATGTATGCTTGGGGACACTTATGTAAAGACTTCATGATTTCTCGTCCTCATTCCAAACCGAAAGCAGGTTTTAAAAATAGCAAACGGAGGCCATGAGCAGACATTATGACACATGATGTGATTTTATCTCATGACAGTAAAGAAGTTGTGGTGATTAATGACTCGAAACATTGAGAATGCAGCTGTTTTCTTTTTGATGGCCATTGTATTATTTACTCCATAGCTCAAACAGACAGGAATACTTAAGAGAATTAGGAAAGTTAATACAATAGAGTTTCTTGGTCCTAGGACGTCCAGAGTGAAGGAGTTTTCCAAAGGTGCAGGACATATACCAATGTACTGCAATATTAAAGTACTCCCTTATAAGTCAAGGTCCTGCATTGAAAATGTCACTTAAGTAAATGTGCCTTTGTATTATTTGTAAAATGTACTTAAAGTATCAAAAGTGAAAGTACTAGTACTAGTGTTACACCATTATTGAGTTGTTATTATTAGTGATGCATTTATATGTAAGGAGCATTTTACTGGTGTAGTATTAAACTACTATAATTAAATTTGGGAGTTTAATCTGTAACAATCTAAATATTTTAGAAGATCATGTTTTTTGTATGTAAAATCTGAATTTGCATCTAATAAGTAAATAAAATTGTCAGATGCATGCGGTGGAGTATAAGTATACTTTTTTTTTTTTTACAGTACAATGATTGAGTAAATGTGCTTATCCCACCACGTTTATCTTTTATCAGTGAGTAGTGATTTGGTCAGGAAGTGTCAAACTTGGAGGTTTAAAGTGGGCTAAATTTGGTTGAAATGTGGTTACATATAACCATTGTTCCAACAGCACTTCAGTCAGTGTATTTATTTTGTACTGGATCTGGAACAAGAGTTATATGTAACCTAGATGTCCAAAAACATTCAGTTTTCAACCAGATTTAGCTGAATTTAACCTTCACATCTACAAGTTTTTTAATGTGCAAATCACCAAATCAGTGTACTGGGTTTATCACCTACTAGTAAGTGAGTCAGTTAGTTGCCATAATTTGTGTTATAATATCACTAAAAGTGGCATCACACGCTTGAACGCACACGCTTCACAAGCTCATACAGTATAGTTCTTCAGTCAGTTTAAAATAAAAACACTCAGACATTCAAATCCTTTCCTTTGGTTTAATAAAACAATACTGTCATAGACTCACATCTAATCTGACTACAAACCAAGTCTACAAGGAAACAACACCTCCCTGGCTGGAAAGTGGCAACTCTTCCAGGACTGTGGGAAGTTTACTTGTAACCTGCTACATATCTGTTGTGTGCTACATCCAGTAAATTTAAGTCACTCATGTAACTCTCTCTTCATATTAGAGTGCATTAGTGCTGAACGATGCACAGAAAAGTTATTCTGACCCCCGGTGATAAGTAATAAAAGGAGTTATTAAATTCACTGAGCTAAGAAGCCACATACTGTATCTGTGCTTGGTCAAGGTTCTTTAAGGCTTTTTTAATATAAAAGTTTAATGACATCTTCTAGCTATGGCATGAAAAAGTTTGGGTTTTGTCTAAAGCAGGAGCAGAAAGTCCACTGAGGATCATTCACATACCTTCACTGAACAGTTATACAGTCATTAATAAGCACTATATCCAAAATACTTTTGTTAAAACTGTAGATTAAAAGCCCAACTGTTTCACATCTTTACATAGCACTCGTGCATTCACATTGTGTGCTATACATCCTCTTGAGCATGCACTGCACTTTGGCTGACATGCGGGGAAAACAGCAGAATCACCAACATAAATCATGTCATGTAAATGAGGATCAGAACTCTCAACCTTGCTGAACAAATAAACTCATGTTCAATAGCCACAACAGACAACTTATTCATTTACAGAATCAGTGTCTTCTGACATGCACAAAAAAGGCGTAACACAAAATACAGTGTCATTGAAAATACTGTTTACACTCTGTGCAAACACTCTCCTCACTAAACTGCTCTTTACACTGACTTTCTTCTTGATCGAGGGAACTCCCGGAAGCTGTGCCCGGGTGAGACTGTGCTTCCTGGTGAGGAGAGTCCAGTGTTGTCCCTGGATCCTGGCGAGCAGCCCTGGATCCTATAGGAGACTGAGTTGTAGTACACAGAATTGATATGGCAGCCGTGGTGTTCGCTGCGAGACATGAGAGGACTGTCACAAATCCCCAAGCGGTAGCACACGCAGGAGCAGAGGGAGCTGAGGCTCGACTCCGTTCTGCGTCTGCCTCCCTTGATCTGAAAGTGCAGCCTGTTCCTGCAGGGGCTTCTTTGTCTCTCCTGGTCCTCCGCCGGGGAAGCGATGAGGTTGGTGCGGCTGGTTCCCTCCTCCATCGGGAGGAAGAGCGTGCTGTGGCTTCGACTGTGCACCACGTTGCTCCTGTTCCTCTCTCTGTGGCTGCCTCTGTTCTGGTCCCCTACAACGTGGAGTCCCAGAGCCCCATCCAAGAGGCCCCTGTCTCTCTTCAGTGACGCCCTCTCCTGAGCATCTCTCCTCTCATCCTCAGTGTTCATTGTAAGGAAGCGCAGCACCACCAAGTTCAAGAAGGCCCCAATGACAGTCAGCCCCACCAGGATGTACATGAAGCTGAAGGCCACGTAGGGCGTTTTCTCCTGGAGGTCCTCCTTCTTCTGCAGGGCCACGAAGTCCCCAAAGCCAATCGTAGTGAGCGTGATGAAGCAGTAGTAGTAAGCGTGGAAGAAGCTCCATCCCTCGAAGTGGGAGAAGGCTGCGGCCCCGACACACAGCGTTCCAATGCAGGACAGGAAGCCCACCAGGACCATGTTCTCCATGGACACCTCGGTGCGTCTGCAGCCCAGGCACTGCTTCATCTTATGCAGGAGGTAGCGGACAAATGTGTTCATCCTCTCTCCAAGGCTCTGGAACATGACCAAAGTGAGAGGAATACCCAGGACAGCATAGAACATGCAGAAGACCTTTCCTGCATCTGTGCCTGGTGCTGCATGTCCATAACCTGAATGCAGACACATGGAAATGAGAGGAACAGTGTGGCGCATACAGGAGCAACAGCTTGACAGTGAAAACATGCACAAATGTCTATTTATCTTAATGAATCTGCAATTGAGACTAAACTAAAATGTTGCACCCATGCAGAAAAATGCTCCACAGCAACACATTAAAAGCATGATCTCCAAAGACGGATTGCATTGCATGACTTACCAATGGTGGTGATGACCGTGATGGCAAAGTAAAAAGAGCCTGCAAATTTCCACTGTCTCCCGGCGCGATGGGGCTCAGCCTGCAGCACCACCCGCTCGATTTCCCGGTAGTCGTCCTCGGAGAAGCGGTACTTCTTCTTCATCTCGCTGCGCTTCTGCTCCAGGATGCGCCGGCGGGAGCTCTCCGACTCGGACTCCAGCGCGTCGAACACCGCGGCGCCGACCAGCAGGTAGGAGAACATGCAGAGGATGAGCGACAGGGTCCGGACGTTTTGCTTCTTCATCCTCGGCGTCGGCGTCAAAGTCGGGCGCAGTTACAGGTGGTGCTGCTGCTGCTGCTCTTCAGCCCAGACTCCACATCGGTGTTGCAGCCTGTTGCATGAAACGTGGAAGCGGCAGAGGTGGTAAAAATCAACCCTGGAAATGTGTGCGAGCAGGTTCAGATTGTCTTGTTTATGCAAGAAGGCGCGTATCCTGTTGTGCGCACTGATCGATGCACGGTCATCTGTTTAAGCAAGTGGCCTCAGCTCGCCTCTTCGCATGCGCAAAGCGGTCTCCTATTAAAAAAAAGCTGTGAGTGATATAATGTGTGTTTGAGAGTCGTAGTAGCTTCAGCACCAGCGTTCAGTCTGTGCAACAGGTGAGGACCTGACTCGACCCGGCAGATACCAGTCTGACAAGAGGAAGGGGGAGGTTCAGCACCATGGACAGCAGCCGGGGGGGGGGTCACATCTGGACTGGTCCTGAAACTGCTGCGCATCAGAGAGGAGACATCCAGGGACTGAGAGACACTGAGAGACAACTAGAGACTGAGAGACACATCAAGACACATCAAGACACTGAGAGACAAATCAAGACACTGAGACACAACTAGAGACTGAGAGACACGTCCAGAGACTGAGAGACACATCAAGACACTGAGACACAACTAGAGACTGAGAGACACATCAAGACACTGAGACACAACTAGAGACTGAGAGACACATCAAGACACTGAGACACAACTAGAGACTGAGAGACACGTCCAGAGACTGAGAGACACATCAAGACACTGAGAGACATCGAGACACATCCAGAGACTGAGAAACACATCAAGACACTGAGACACACATCCAGAGACTGAGAGACATCCAGAGACTGAGACACATCAAGACACTGAGAGACATCCAAAGACTGAGAGACACATCTCGAGACATGGAAACAGGGGAAACCACGCAGCATTACAAAGCTGTAACAAGTTCTCAGGTCTGGAGCTCAATAACTAATGCAGGTAACATGCTGAAAGCTTAGAAAATGCCTTCTCAGTGAGTTTGTACAAGTGACAAAACATCAAAATACCAATGGATGAAAAGGATCATGTTGGTGGCATTAAAAATAACCAAAATGGGCCTATGAAGACATCTAAAAACAAGCAACGAAATTAGTTTGACAAACTATCAAAGAAATCAACTCCTTCACTTCAGCTAAATAGTTGATACATGTAAAATGGGCGATGATGACTAATGATGATGACTAATTCTGTGCTCAATAAAAGCATCAAAGTAAAGACAATTTTAGTTGGGAGAAGTTTTTTGAGGTCTTGTGATGATGTTATTCCATTTATTAAAGTCCTTTTACAGCTCCAAAATTATATTGTGATAATTTTGAATTAATAATCAGGTCATCAAAATCAAACACATGGTGAACATTTTAAATCAAAGAGGAAGAAAAAATGAGGAGAAACGACTAATAAAATTATATATACTATAATAATAATAATAATAATATATTAGCAACAATTTTTTCGTTTCAATCATTTTTCAAGCAAAATGACAAACATTTGTTGGTTCCAGTTTCTTGAATGTAAAGATTTGCTGCTTTTCTTTGTCATTTATGACAGTAAACAAAGGTTTTGGACTGTTGGTTGGACAATAGAAGCAATCTGAATACGTCACTTTGGGTTATGATGAGCATTTGTCACAATTTTGTTTACATTTCATAGAATAATCAGTTCAATTAATCAATTAATGAAAATAATAAGTTGCAGCACTAATTAATACAAAAATGTAAATACACATACACTCACACATGTACACACATACACATATTACCCTGAGCTTTCAGTCTCAGGAAATAATGTTCACTGAACTCAACTCAGGTTTCTTCAGCCTGTTGTTGTCTGTGTTTCCACCATAGTCTAAAGACCAGCAAAGATGAGACAAAACATTGATGTTTAAAAAAAGCAATGGCTTTTTTTTAGGTCATTTTAGCTTTCTTCTGTGACTCTATGATGATGTGTCGAAACACAGTGAACAAAAAACAAACTGGTTTGCAGCTGCAGATTGTCAAAAAAGGTGGCTGAAACGAAATGCTTGGAGTGCTCGACCAATCAGAGATGTTATAGCACTGCAAGCCCCACCCCCAAAGTTCCTGTACTTTTGTAAAATACTACCCCCCCATGCATGGATTTTTTGATCCATGGAAATAATTGTAGATCCTGGTTCCTGTGGTGGAAACACATCGAGTTCCTCCAAAGGTTCCCGGTCTCTGGGGAAAGTTCATGCAGTGGAACGTGATCATAGATGCACATTTACTGCTCTGTTTCCTTGTATCATGACTTGAGTGTTGGTCATTCTGAAAACATGTTGAGGTTTTTCATGGATACCTGTGTTATTCTGTGTGTCCCTGCACATTAGAGACCTGATGCACGCGTGTGCGGTGGTTAAATAAACAACATTGCTGCAGGAGATGCTGCTGGAAACCTCCTGTAGGTGATGCGGGTTGCCATGGTTACTTGTAGCGCAGACTTGGACTGTCAGTGAGGTTGAAGCTAATATGTTAAGCGTAATGATCCAGACCCTCGTTCAGTAAATCACAATGTCACTGCATCACAGCATCAAGAATCATTATATAGGCTGGATCTTTCTAGTCAAACGTGGCGAGGAAGAAAATATCACACTCTTGTATCAGATAAATACCAAATAGAAGCATCCTCTTAATGTCACAGCAGGTTTTAGAAGCACCGACAGTGGACTGCAGGTGGATTATTGTATGTTCTTTTCAAACAGAGCAACCTGCCCTTGGTGGCCCTGTTTTTGCGTTAAGTGGCTAAATCAGCACACTTACATCCCCGTTGTGATTCAAACCAGCGCTCCATAAATCAATTACATCTCAGCTGATAAGAGAGAAACCTGAAGGCCTAACAGGCACCCATCAATCCACACAGCTTGTATTCACATCCTCCTCAAAGCCCAGGGACCTGGAACAAAGTGAGGAGGCCCATCAATCCCCATCAGGCCTGGGCTTAAAGGTAAGTATTTACACTCTAAGCGATGCTTCATTGATTTAGTTTGGCTCTCTCAGTTCTCTGCTCTCTCAGGTCCATTTCATTATCACACACATATTTACATGTAATTTACACGGACCAGTGAAAACAAATGAAGTGGATTATGGAAATGCCATCCATTGTCCGCTTTCTCACTCATAATGCCTCTTGCTTTTTTTTCAATTATATATTTATAATATTACATTTTTACTTTAAGGTCAAGTCCTGCGTGTTAAGAGAGCTGCTTCGATTGCTTATACTATATTCCTTTCTTTCATTACAGTCTTTGTCAAGGTTTCTGACTGACAACTGGAGAGGAATTTACATGTTTATTTACAGTAATAGATAAACATGTTTGTTGAGCTCTTACCAAGAGATATTTTTTTCCTTTTCCTTATGCTCATTATGCCTCACCTGGAAAATAATCCTATCAGTCCTATTTTGTTTTTACACCCACACTCAACACTGTCCACAAACAGCATTTGTCCATTTTTTTATCTCATGAAATCAAAAACACCTCCTCACTGTCTGTGGTGAAGCTGAGAATATGCAGATGGTACAAAACCGTTTTAGAGGTGCACATGGCATCACGCAGAGAAAAGAGGACCTTGTGCCTGGAGGCGCATTTCTCTACTAAATAAAACCCATCTGTCAAATTCTGCAGGGAAAAAAAATGCAAATCTGGCAAAATCCTGGAGGAAGGCTTATAAAAATTAAGCTTCTCTGTAAAAGCCAAACTTTTGATAATGGAAAAGGGGGTGTAGCAGGGAACAGTAGCTTTGCTTTGACAAGTAAAGGAGAAAATTACAGACAGGGACAATACAGGAGTGCAAACCTGTTGTCAGAGCTGCTGTCAGTGAAAGGAAGACGAGGGACTGAAGACACAAAGATATGGACAGTTGGGAATTTAACTGCAAGGGCTTTAGTGTAATGTCTAATGTAACACTTTTCTCACTGTGCAGTATGTAGGAATTTCCCCCACTGTTTGTGCAATATAATAGCAATTCTGTGCAATAGCATTTATAGCATTTTTATTCTCATATGAATATGGATGTCAAATACTTTTGGATGTCAATAACAAGGAAAACGTGTAACATAGTGTAAATGCTTTGCTTCATTTAGGGTAAATACTTTTTCTACTTTTTCTAGTGTTTTTTATTTTAAAAAATGCCACTATTTTTTATTGCCACTTAATTTTTTTATTGCTGCCTTATTTTTAACTTAGCCACTTTATTTGTATTTATTTTGAGTACTGTACTTCAATTTGCCTGTTCTGCGAGCTGCTGTAACAAGTGAATTTGTTACGGGGGGTGTGGATGGACTCAAACGCGACACACGGAAATTGGTGGTTGAAAAGATCTTTAATAAAGGCAAACAAAATCTTAATTAACAAAACTCACTGCAGGGTTGTGTCCAGGATAGTCCAGAAAATCTCAGAGCAGATCCAAAAATGACAAGAGCACAGACGGTCATGAAGGAATCACAAAAGACAAGGAGTCAAAGAAGAGAGAAAAAGAGAAAGAGAGAACAATCCGGCAAGGCTGAGTGGGGGTGAAATGGCTTATGTAGAGTCCTGATTAGTTGTTGGCTGCAGCTGGGATCACAGGTGACAAAATGAGGTGGGAGTGGCTGACAGGTAAGGTGATGCAGAGGCGGGGTGAGTAGGAAAGTACCGGGACCTGAGGTGAGAAGCTATGGCAGACTGAACTAAAACATAACAAGGCTGTAACAGACAGAACTAAAACAGCTAGGACACACTATGACAGAACTACGACAAGACAAGACTGACAGAATTAAACAGAGACTGAAACACTAGACAGAGAGGGACTGAACACTGGACAAAACTGTGGCAGGTAAAGAGACATGGCAAAAAACTAAGGCAAAACAAAAACTAAAGTCTAAACAGAGGCCTGGCAGGCAGAACTATGACAGAATTTCCCCTGAGGGGGATCAATAAAAGCTATTTTATCTTAATCAAACTAGTCTACCAGCTTTAACTCAAGTATTTGATTATTTAAGACACATATCTGTCTTTGTAGTTCAGGAGAGAATAGGTTGCATCCTAATCTGATAAACAAATATTAGAACAAAAATCTGTCAATTTATCATTGTTATCATTCTTTATGTGCACCGTTAAAGGTTCTCTACAACGATCACTGCCTCTAGGTGTTGCACTAGAGCATCAGCATCTCAGACCCACAGGCACACACCCTCAACCAGAAACAGTCATTATATCGCTCTCCTCAAAACCACCAGACTCCATTGACAAAAACAGTAATTTTACCTCACGGATCATCGGAAAACACATGTTATTCAAACTCAACAGATACAAAATAAAATTCACCAGAACTGTCTTTATTAGTCATTCCATTGCCTGAATGAACCCTTAATTCACAGAGTTAGATGTGAAAATGATCTTGCTCTACATGCTATTTTTGCTTGTTGTACATAGTAATGGATTCAAACAGCTGCTGAGAGCAGGGAGCTCTGGAGGAATGAACACCTGGAGTCACATCGGATTCTGCTCTGATCCGAAGCCGTTTGCCGACAGGAGGAGAGCTCAGAGTTTAAACTTTTGGGATTAAAAAGTTGTTCAACCTTGCTTCTCAACCTGTCTGCAGCAGCGAGCCGTGGAGGTGCCGACCTCCACTGTTGGCCCTTATAATGTAATTAGTCTTGCTTCGTTTATGTTGCTGACTGGAGAGGAACTGTACTTTTCTCTTAACACAGAAACCCACACACCATCTCTTTATAAAAGCAGGGAGGGCCAACACTTTCACAGGGAGGGACTCACATGCACTGACATGCACTCTAGACCTGACCTCTCTGTTCAGGACACCATTACTCCACCATATCTTTACATAGCAAACACTTATTTGCTGCTATATTCATGTGGAAAATCTCATATAGCATCTTTAAATAAGTCAGTTATGAGTCTAAATGCAGATACTGACTGAAGGATACTGATACAGCCAATTTAAATGTAGATAGACTTTTGCCACATTAATACTCCTCGTGTGAATTTCCCCACTGTGGGACGAAAAAAGGAATATCTTATCTTAAAATGACACATTGAACAAACGATCTGAGAGTGGTTCCAGAGTTGCCACCTGAACTTCATTGAGTATAACTCAATAAGGAGCAGGATGGTCCGAATTTCCGCTGAGCTACAATTCACAAACGTAAGAGAGGCAACAAAAGAGTTTGACATCTGGAGGATAACAAGGATGAGGATGCTTTTATTTCATGATGCAATATATTGCATACAATGTCTTTATGTAACAGCAGTAAAGCAAATACATTGTCAATAAACCAAGGCATGATAGTGGAATGTGTAAGAAGAGAAAAGAGATTATACTTTTCAATAATAGCAACTGGATCCTTTAAAAGTCTCAAACATTACTCTAGAAATATTTGTAATTTAAAAAAAAGCACCACAACAGCTATTAAATTGACTGTGGAGTGATATTGATCATCAAAAATGAACTTCCATTCTCTACAGAATAAGACAAGACAACATGGTCAAAAAGAGCTCAGAAAAAAAACGTACAACTTCATGACAACGCCATGAGGAAGGTCATGTAATATGATCAAAAGCTCCAGAACAGCTACTATATTCACCTTGTAGTGAGATTGTTTTGTCAACTACTGTTTCCAAGGTCAAAAACTTACTATCAGTGTTTATACATATTTCCTTTATAATGGTTTGTGATATACAAGAAATAGTCGGGTAATGTACGCACAGAATTACAATTACAGGTATTGTATAACAGCAATCAGACCAAAACAGACAAATACAGCCACAGAACAGAAACACAGATCATAGATGCAATGCTCCGTCTTGGTTCAAGACTGATCTTACTTGCAGGTCTACTTTGTAATGTATATAAAAGAGACCAAATATATTTGTAAAATGTGCTAATACCTGAGTCTGTAAGAGTTCATCTGTTCTTGTATGTCATCTCCTCAGACACTCTTTGTGAATACCTATGAGGAAAAACTTTGAGTACTCCCTTTTGGATTTGTTCATTCTTCTGTAAAATAAGATCATTGTTTTCTCATACATTTGGTTCTTGCAGGTCACTGAACAGAAAAGATGCTTCTTTCCTTTCATCTGATTGCTTTGTCAGCAAATACTTCCTCAGCAGTTTATGTGATTGCTTCACAGAAGGAGAAATTGCATCCTATTGATTAATATTTTTTCTGCTGTATACTAAATCAAACGGAAACATAACATAGCCTGATGAGATTTGAGAAAATGTGAGTCATGGTAAAACTAATCGAGGTTTTTTTTTTCTTTTCTCTGACGTTAGCGAGCAAAGACTGATGTTGCTCAAAAAATGTTCTAAAACTTTATTTCCTTTGCTTTGAATGTGATGAATTGTGAGCACAGCTAAAAGTTCAAGCGACAGCAACGTCCACAGAACACGTGGGCATTTACTTAATTTCATTGTGGTTTTGCTATTTTTTACTGAAGTAAAAGAGCTGAGTATTTCTTCCAGCACTGCCACATTCATTTAGACATTCAATGCCGCAAACAAACTACACCAAAGTCATTGAAAGACTGTTCTTACATACCTTGCCAAGTTTTCCACAAGTGACAACTATTTGTTTGCTTTAAGTTGTGTGATCACTTAACAGCCAACAAAGTAGATGCCACGGAGAGAAACTGAGTAAATGTACTTATTTACTTTCAACCACTGGTTAGGTTAGTGTAATCAATATTTCCTACTCATTTCAAAGTTACTCTGAAACAAGCATATTACTTCTATGTATGCATATGCAAATAAAACAAAGTCAGTCTTACATTTACAAAGAATTGGCATTTAGCTGATTCTACTGATTTTTACTGATTCTATTCCTGACAAATGATTTACACATTACCAAAATCTTTACAAGCTAGTTAAGTTTAGTAAATCAGTGAAACTAGCTGGGAGTTACTAAAAATTTTGGACAGGCTCTACATACAAACCGAGACATGAATTTGCAAATAGCTTCTGCAACACAATCCTGATGAGCAGATTCCCTCAGATGACCCTCGACTCCACCCACCAGACTCCTGCAGGGATAAACCTGCAAACCAGTCCGACATTCCTTTAAAATCCCCTACAAACACAGCCGGACTGGGTTTACACAATGATTATAATCTCTGTGTATATTAACAAATCTTTCCATCTGCATTGATCTCGCTGAGAATAAGGCAACAGGGAATCCATTTTATAAAGCAGAGGCACTAAATAGCAACAGCAAATACTGGATGCCTGCAGAGCCCTCTGGTTTCCACAGTAACTAAAACCAAAAATAGAAACCCACACCAGCGGCCATTCAACATTGAATCCCCTGTGATAATACACAATTCTATTTATACCTTCTAATAATGAAATACTGCCATGTAGAAATGCATCTGTCTGGTTACTAAAAAGATAGACACCGTGGTCCAATTATATGTTCACACCTTTGACTCCTTTGTGCTGTTGCTCCTTATAGTATGAAAACCGAATCCAAATCATGACACAGTAATAATGAAGATATTACATATTGGACTATATCTGAACTGTGAGTTTGTGTGTGAATGGCTGCTTCTAGGTTGTAAGGTAGAACTACAGCCTTATATGTTGATGGCATGAGGTCAGGTGGTCGATCTGCTTTGAGAATATGCAAACATTCACATGAAAAGCAGCCGATATTTCTCATTTTGGGTGTAAATAAATGTTTGCATATATATATATATAGTGCATATATTTGTCCAGTTTAAATAGAGCTTATATAATTAGAGGATTGATCATCAATGCACATAAAATTTATCAGCTACTATAATAACAATCTTTTAATTGTATTGAAGTACAACTAAAGTAATTTTTAAGCAAAAGTACCAAGCATCCTTGCTGCTTTGCTTTGTCTTATGTGATAGTAGAATGACGAACTTTGGATTTTGGGCCATTGATCATTCTTTGACCTAGAAAATGGTGAAAAATGGCCTTCATAATTTCTGACGTTTTTCAGATAAAATTAAAATAATTGGTATTTAACAATTAATAAACAATTGTTAGTTGCTGCACTGATCACAACTTTTATTCATTATGATCCTCAGATATTTAAATTTACAAATAATGACCTGCCTCCCTGAGAAGATAAGAGCTGCAAGCACACTTTCTTCTTTTGAATCTTTTTTGAACTTTCTTTTTGTTCAAGTCTCTGCACAGGATTTACTCGCTTCGCTATAATCTGAGTTGTCATAATCTACAACATTATCAAATTACAAATTATCACTTGTGGGTATGTGTACTCCCCACTGACATGCAGCAGGGTTGCTGGATTTCTTGACTTGTAATATTTAGACTTATAAGATTTGCATGTTTTAATATTTACAGATTTCTCAGATCAATAGAAATATTTTTCATATATTGACTTTTAGCCCTGCGATGGACTGGCGACCTGTCCAGGGTGTCCCCTGCCTTCGCCCTAAATCGGCTGGGATAGGCTCCAGCCCCCCCGCGACCCTGCAGAGGATTAAGTGGTGTACAGATAATGGATGGATGGATGGATGGACTTTTATACAGTTGGATACATCATATCATCAATCTCCCTTTAAGTCATGATGTGGATATGGTCTTTAATGTTGTTTGTATGATCCAGGTCCAGCTATATTTCACATCATATTTGCTAATGAAATAGTTATCTTCTTACTTTATATAGTGTTTTTGTAGTTGATATGTTAGTTTAATAGTTACTGATGAATCTATCACAGCATCAGCATTTCTGTTGTTTTTGATTATATAACAGTGAAGTGAAAGAGTTTTCTGGACTCAGATGAGCTGCCTGACTCACATCAGCTGGTCTGCAGATTTTATCTCCATCAACCAGCACAGCCAGCGTGCTGCCTTCCCGCGGTGTCGGAAAATAGAAACATTTATGAGAATGCACATTAACTACATCATTAAGCGCTAAATAACAAAGCAAAAGAGCGAATTTTAGAAGATAACGGTAGTCAGGAGAGGGTGTTTAGGCTAAAAGAAAGAATAAATGAAGTCAACTGATGATGAACTCCATCAGCATTAATAAAATGTGTGCCTTCTTTTTTCCCCCCTAAACTGTATTTAGATGGTGATCCTGTGAGGCAGCAATTCAACATTACTTTTTTTACTCTTGACTCTTTCCTTAATAAACTATATATTTAAACACTTTTCCGATCAAAGTCATGACAAACAGAAATGTGTGTCTTGTTATAGGAAGTTGTAAAGTAGCTAGTGATGTGGAGCACCTGAACGCATCCTCGGTGCTGCAGCCGCAGACTAAAGATGGTCGCCTGGCAGCCGGATGGTCAGACCCGTCCGTCCCCCTGTAACCTGGACATGCAAGTGTAACCTGATCCCCGTCAGTTTATAGTGCTAAACCAGGTTACCCGTTCATTCAGCTTTAGCCGGTCGTGTAAGGTTTTTGTAATAATGGAGGACGACTGTGTTTGTGAGTACGACTCGACCTGGGACACCGAGAGTGACGGAGACGACCCGGCGGCCGGAGAGAGCCAGAGCCGCCGGTCCTGTCCGGACAAAAATAAGTCTGCATGGACTTTAGTAACTGTACGTGCTTTTCATAGTCCTCAGCCAAACTATCACGTAGCTAAATCATGTCACGGTGTGGAATATGTTGATTTATAACTCGTTGCTTTTGCTATTAAACCCATGACTGGAACGCTAATGTTAGCTTAATGCTGCTCTGCTGCAGGCTTGCTAACTAGCCTAGCTAGCCGCTGTTAGCTTAGCTTTGAGGGGCTAGAAGTCGCTGGTTTTACGTTTTAATATTTATGTGAGGCTGCTTACAGTGTTATAATGCATTGCGTGTAATTCATAGTTAAAATGAAAATGTTTAATTCAGTGTTAAGCTCATTTGCAGACGTGGGAAATTGATTAGCTTGGCCTTACATATGTCAATTATGACAATATTCTACTGTCATGAGAGACATTGGCATTATTATTATTAATGATAACCTAGCTTGTCATAGTTGTTTAAATCAGGATGCATCAACTCCTGTTATTCACCCATAAATTATATAACGGTGACACATTTGATGCCGGTCAATTTCACTTTCACTTTTCTTTGCAGTGGCATCATACGCCCAGAAACATGAGGGCAGCAAAGGACATGCAGAACTACAGAAGAGGATATCCAGTAAGTAGCAGCCAAGAAATCCAGCTATAAATATCTATCATAGCTGAGAGAGGTCACGTTGTGCTTTTCTGTGTTTCTGCAGAATCTTACAGATGACGAGTGCTCAGAAGACAAAATGAACAATTTGCAGTTTTATCTCAATAAATTTCCTTCAGCTCCTGATGGTAATGTGTTTAGACGTTCTCACAAGATATAGTCAGTGTTTGGGAAAATGTTTGCCGTGACACGATGTTTCCTTTATCGTTTGGCACAGATGTCTACATTGAATCCTTTCTTAAAGAATGGAAAAATGACTACAAAAGACTGGAGAGAGTTCACTCGTACATTCAGTGGTATGTATTGTTTCCGGCTTGTCGTGGATGTTTTGGCTGTGTTGTCAAATGTCGTCTTATTCTGGTGACCGTGCAGCTGGATGCACGTTGCATGTCCTTGAGCAAGGAGTGTGCTGCTATGAAAGAGCAATGCAAAATATTCTCTTGATTAGCAAAATGTGTGCTCCAATATTTGCTGTAATGTTGTGCCAAGGTCTGCTGCACCGTTGCCTGTTTCAGATGGGCAACAAGTAACTGCCAGTGAAAAAGACAGGAGCTTGCGTCCTCTGTTTTTAGTGATAGAAAACATAGTTTAAAATTGCGCACTTATATTGTTTAGGTACCCTGCTCAAGCCCTTTCCAAATGAAAGATCATGGTGAAAAATGCGCTTTTCATGCGTCAGCTGCTGGTTTGATTTATTGATGCAGAAATCATCTCCAAACAATGTGGTTGCTTAAAGATAAATTAATTAATTTCACACTAAATTCCATTGATACACAGAAAGAAGTCATGTTGTTTAGCTTTGTTAAGACTGTTTATTAGTAGGATGTATTTTGTAAAATCATAAGGCTTCAGAGTTGTATGTGGTGATTTTTGTGGGCTGACACACCAAGAGTATTTTTGGGTCAGGGTTACTAACGATTGCAGGCACAGCTGACATCATCTTCATTGAATTAGAGTCGAGTTTCATTAGACGCTAATTGGTTTTGTGTTGTTTCTCTCTTGAATCCTCTGCCATTGGAAGGCTGTTTCCACTGCGAGAGCCGGGGGTTAATTACATGGCTTCAGAACTCACCAAGAAGGAAATTGAGGTAAGTGTATCACAGGAAGAAAGTCTTTAAATGAACACACTTATCAGACAGCTAATTGTGCAGAATCAGGTTGTAAACAGTGACTTGCAATTTCTGGCACAACATAAAGCAACACAACAAATTTATTTTTAAAGTCCTCAGGTTGTCTAGTTATATCAAATCATGGAGATCGGTGTCTCTTGAAATGAGTCAAAGTGGAATATTTCTTAGTTTTGACCTCAACAGTCTGACCAACCTTTCATCAGCTGTTACCAGTAATTCCAAACATTTTTTTCGTGCATCACAAGGCACGAGTAAGCACATTGGTTATCAAGCAAACACTACCATTTATTTTATTAGTTAGGGAAACTTGTGTTCCAAAATATTGATATATGATGAGATGTGTATGAGATATGCACATAAAGACACATATTTTCCTCTTTTTGTTTTTTACATTTAACTGTAGCAGTAGCCAGCTTGAAATGCAAACCCATCGGATACCCTCAACATATTGAATATCATATATTTATTTATTTTTTTGTTTTTTATGTTATTGCCTCCACTGTATGTTCACCAGGCCTTTAAAAAGAATGAGGACGCCAAAAAGAGACTAGTCGAGTCCTATGAACTCATGTTGGGCTTCTATGGCATCCGTCTGGTCAACAAAGAGACAGGTGAAGTGAAACGTGCAGAAAATTGGAAGGAGCGATTTGGAAACTTGGAGCGGTGAGTATTCACATATTCTGTAAGCAACATTGGAGATACGTAGTTTTTGGTTGTAATTTCAACTTCAGTTGTCTCATCTCTTGCAGGAATATGCACAACAATCTGCGCATCACACGCATCTTGAAGAGCCTCGGAGAGCTGGGCTTCGAGCACTACCAGGCCCCACTTGTGCGCTTCTTTCTTGAAGAGACTCTAGTCAAGAAGACCCTTAGCAGTGTTAAACGCAGTGTGCTTGACTACTTCCTGTTTGCAGTCCTGGACAAGGAGAAACGTCAGGAGCTTGTGCGCTTTGCCTACCTTCACTTTGAGCCAAAGGATAAGTTTGTGTGGTGTCCAAGAAAAATTCAGAAACAGTTCAGGAAGGCAGAGAAGAGAGCTGATGCTGTTGGAAATGGAGATGGAAAAGATGATGCGTATTCGCGGGGTAAGAGCAAAGATGGAGAACAAGTTGCGCAACAAAAAGAGGATGGACTGGATAAAGTTTCAAAGACTCAGAAAGGAACTGATAAAACGGCAAGTAAAGACAAAAACAAACTGTCTGAGGCATCCCCTGAGCCGACACCAGAAGCTGAAACAGTCGGAAATGGAAATGCAGAGGCTGAATCTACTAATGAAATTTTGGGGAATGGAAATGAGTCTGCAGATGATGTTGATGAAATGGATCAGTCACCCAGTCCCATCACTGTGACGGCAAAAACCGAGCCTTGTGCGGACAGTGAGAACAAATTTACCAACAACTCCAAGGCCAGCATCCAGGAGCCAGACAACATTATGCAAACAGATGGGGACATAGACACACAAAAACCACCGAAGAAGAAGAGAGAAGATAACAAAGTGCTGCCAAGCAACGGGTCTGCTGGAGACTTAGCCAGTGGGCAGATGGAGGAAAAAGCTGGTGCTAATAAAGCCACTGGTCAAACAAGCCCTTCAGCTCAAACTCCCCTTAAGACTTCAAAGCATTCACCCTCTCTATCTTTGGGGAGGGAAGAAAAAATCCCAAGGACTGATTTTAATCAAGTGCCAGATAAAAAGGAAGAGGAAGAAACGTCACAGGCAAATGTGTCTGCGACAAATGGGTCAGTGATGAGCACCAACAAAGGTGTAGATGAACAGACAAATGGGAAGGAGACTGAGGATGTTGATATGGAATCAAACTCCTCAGGCTCAGACCAAAACATGGGGAATTAATGAATAAACTGGAGAAAAATACCTAAATTTGAGCTTAAATGAAATGTAATATAGGGACAGAGTATGACTTAAAAAGACTTCCTGGCCTTATTTCTTCTATATTTGATGTTTAAATATCAATTCTTTTCACTTTGAAGGACTATATGAATTCATTAACTCGCTAAATGTGGGACTGGATGAATTCGGTTTCTACGTGGCCATCAGACAATATTTAAGGATAAGGCTGATGATAGTCTATATTTTCGTTATTACCAACAAATCCAAGTCAAAAAGGTCAAAATGAGCAGGAAACTTGAAGGACTGCTGCGACCTGCGACCCCATCAGGCAGTCTTGTTGTCAGTAGGCTAATTTTCACTAGCCTTGCCAGCTTATCTATTAGTACACAAGAAAGCTAATAAGTGAAGAAGCACATAACACAACTGTTCTTGGAAATTTAGTAAAACTTACAAAATAGAGAAAAACATTGCGAAAGATTGTTAACGAACCTGCTGCACTTTTATTTACAACATAATGTCTAATTGATCAGATTTTGAAAAACACATTTAAGTATCAATAAAAGTTTTTTTCAAATTTATTACACAGAATTTTTTCCCCAGACTTATTAATGTGTTGGTCTGTTGCGCGTGAAATATTTGCTCTGAGAAATCTCAGATAATAAATAGTGTTCTGCTATTGTAATGAAAGTATAACAGTAGTTTTAAATCAGTTCATACTTAAATGTGCCCATTCTAAAATGTTTAGATATATGTAATGTAAATCCCATCGGTCTCTCAGTACTTTCTGACTTCCCTGTCTGTGGCTCTCAGCTTCAAGCCCATCTAAATAATTTTACAGCAAGTAACTATTTTTGATCAAATATTACTCATTCTGAAGTAAATAGTGTTTTTGTAGGGGAGTACTTACAGCAGCAGGACAGTATATGAGAGACTGACTCAAACTTAACTGCAGTGCACATGTTTATTGTAATGAAGGAACATGTCAACATCACAGCCAGTGTAACAGTGCAGCTCATCAATGTGTTTAAATATATATGGATACACCAATAATGCTTCTGAGTGCCATAAATACATTTTTGTTTTTTTTATTTTCATGGGATTTGTTGACAATAAGAAAAATATAGAATATTACCAGACTTTTAGGTTGTAATAACTAAGACAGTAACTGACATGGAATATCTCCAGGATACATAAAGCACTATTATTAATGTATATCAATAAAAGGACGGTTTCAGCATTTTTAACACCTTAATACTTTCACAATTGAACTTTTTTTGCACTGAAAAATAATTAATTGGAAGAGCTTTTTTTTATTTCATTTTGGGGCTTTTCTTCTGTGAGTAAAAACACTCTGTACTGGTTTGTGTTACTGCTGGACCCTGCTGTTCAAATGGATTTAAGACTGAATGTCACTTAAGTTATATTTCAAAAATGTTGCACAGTCTGTATGTTTTCATGCAGACTTGGGAAGTAGACTTTTGAACAACTGAAAGCCTTGCCAAAAATGTGATAAGACTGGTTGATTGTACAATATGTTTGTCTTCTCGGCAGAACTGATAAAGCTTTGGCTATAATTTAAAGTCCACTGTATGTTAGTTTACAAGCCAGGGTAGTTCTATTGATGCATCATTTTATATTTGCACTTAATTTTCACTATTAATTGTTAAAATTATGGTATTTACATAATGAAATGGTAATAACTTTACAAAAGTGCTGAATTCTTTATATATGACTTTTTTTCCCAACTAAATATCTGGCTGTTGACAAAGCAGAATAAAGTTATACTATTTTTTGATGCTTTTATGAAACTAATCTGTTTAGCCACAGTCTGAATCCCGTTAGCAGTTTATTAAATTGCAATTCTCAGGATAACACTGTGGTAGATGTCAGCTTTTGCTCCTATTCCTGAGACTCTTCTTTGATTTCCCAGTGCAGCAGCATATATCTGTCTTTTTCTACAGCAAACAGACAAAGTGACGTGACTCACAGCAGAGGGAAGGAAAAAAGATGTTAGAGATATCGATGCAACAGAACTTGTTCAGGCCTCAGGATCGGCGTGCAGTCGAAGGTGTGAGTAAGGGTCGAAATAAAAATATATACTGTTGGAGTTTGCGCTTGCTGTTTGTTATTGCATTGTCTTTATCTATAGATCTACCAATTCCCTGTTTGGAACATTATAAATAAAGCGTTTAACACTTTTTGTTGGCTTATTTTGAGTTTAGATCAAGAGTAGTGTTCAGAGTATGTTTGTCCTCCATGACAGGATGTCCTTATGTGCTTTTTTTTTTCCACTTCCGGGCATTTTTTTTTTTTTAAATCTCCATATTGACTGTGATGGTTTCATAAATTCAGATATTCCTCCTCCGGGTAGATTTTTGTGATCAAGATATTTTTGTCCCTCAGTATGACCGTGTGTTTTGTCTCAGAAAACAATTAGTCAGTTGACGGGGAATTAATTGGCAACTATTTTTACAAAGGAGCAATCACATAAGTCATTTTTCAAGCACAAACACCAAACTTGTTCAAGCAGCTACATTGCTACACTGGGATTTGCTGCCAGCTTTGGTTTTTCACTATTAATTGGACAAAATGAGACATTTGAAGATATCACATTTGGCTTTAGTTAAATGTCATGATTTGATTTAAATTGTGATTGTTCAGTATTTTTTGACCATGCTATTTCTCCATTAGTTGAGAAAATGATCTGCACTTTAATTAATAATGAAAATAAGTTGCAGCCTTATTCTGGAATCATTATAAGGATGGCTATGAAACTTGAGCTGCAGTCAAACTTTTCATCCCACTTTACACTGCTGCAAAAAATGGTTCATGCCTAAATGGATACTGCACAAGGTTCGTGGTGCTTTTAAGGACCCTAAAACACATAGACTGAAGAAGCCAGTGTGGTCTGACACAAGGGTCTGACTCAGAGTTTTTAATGTTTCATGATTAAAAACCTGATTAGTTCAAGGTAAATTCTCAGATTTTACTCTTCAGGAGTCAGCTGGTTTGCACACTTGTATAATGTCTTCTGTGATTCTGGAGGGTCTTCAAAAAAATAACCCTGATGATGTCATTGTGATGTCATCAGGGTTATCTTGGCTTAGTCATAGAGATTCAATTTGATTTATAACTACATCTGTGTTACAAACAGGATGGAGTGTTGGAAGACATGGGCATTTACTGGACAGCCAGGGTTCTAGTGAAGACTTGCTGTTGTGTTGCATTATGGGAAATGTAGGATCAAGGGTTTCTCAGATTTGCCTCCCTTTGCTTAAATTCTGAACATCTTTTTTGAATCTTGAGGAACATTATGAAAGTATAATAACCTACTAAACTGCTGCAGGACAACTTTAAGTGAATTTTCTTCTACCACTGAAGAACCTTTAAAGAACTGCATCAGGGTTTTTTTTATTTATTTACTTTACCTTGCAGACATGGAGGATTTGTGTTTAAGGCCCGTTCCTAATTGGTCAAAGCAGGAACCCCCACATATTCTTTAACATTTCAAGCTCAGCCCACTCTCCTGGTGCTCGACATGGTTTCCCCCTGTTGCTGGCTGCCTCCCTCACTCATCCTCACCCCCCTCACCCCTGTGTGCAGAGCAGCCTGAGCTCAGCCCCTTCAGCTGGAGGCTCGGGTTTATCTGGATCCACAGAGAGGAGCATTCAGGAGCTGCGCGCTGCGAGGTGAAGGACGGCTCCGTGGCGCACCGTGGGGGGGACCGAGACAGGACCTGGAGCCGGGATTTGACCTTCTACTCATAGAGTCGGGTGTGTGAGGGCGAGCAGGGAGCCATGGATGCGTTCTCCGCTCTTTGGGTGCTCGTGCTGTGCCAGCTTTTGGCTTCATCCTCAGCCCAGGTAAGCGGCACCGTCCATCCGGGCATTTTATGGTGATGTGGTTTTTGCTGGTAGTGTTTGATTTTTATTCTTAATGCAATAAGTTAGTGCGACTTGTGGATGCACACATTGAAATAAATGTGACCCCTTGGGTTGATGATGATGATGGTGAAGATGTTGGATGCTCTCCTCCATGAATATCGTCTCCAAACTTTACGCACAGATGCTCTGTATTTACATGCATCACAGGCTGAATGTGGATGGTGTCTCTCTGGTTCTGTTTTTTTTTTGCTCTCCCATGTCAGCCTGATTGTGTGCAGGTGGCAGGGCTTTTCGCACTCCTGGATGAAGTTTGGGGTTATGTTTTCCCTGAACCTGAGGAATGCGCAGATTGGAGATCAGTGCCACGGCGCACAAAGCCTCCTCTGTTCATTCAGGCTCCCTGGCTGAGCTGAAAGCAGGAGCTCATTTGAAAAGTCCTCAGTGAAATAAGTTTATTTTGCTTAGATGAACCGTGAACTCCTGATTTGTTTTTGTTTTCTTATAAATCCAGTTTAGCCTTCCTCTTGTGCGTAAAAGGAGATTTAAAGCATCTTTAGGGATCATGTTTTCATGGAGTTGCTGTTGAACTGAATTTAATTCTAGTCTAATTTATGACAGGTCACATCCTTGGAATCATTTAGTTTCCTCATAATAATTCATATTGTCCTGAGTATATTTTTATTTATTATAATACATTTGTTACCAAAATACACCAGACATTTGTTATAACTTTCTGTTTTATTCAGTTCATATCAAACAACTACTTACACATGGATTCAGCTTTTGTATTATTGAAGCAACAGTGAATGTAAAATGTTACTCAGGGATAAATGCCTGACTTTGATGAACTTTATGTTGCAGAGGCCGGGCCCCAGAGGAGCTCCTGGGCCACCAGGACCCCCAGGGCCACCGGGAAGGGATGGCACTGATGTGAGTTGACCAGACTCCCAACAGCTTCTTTACTTAAAGCCGATGCACCCTCCAACTTTTGCCTATTTTAGATCCAACCAACTTCAGTGAGCAGATAAGAAAAAATCTGTCAGAATGGGTTTGTGAGTAATTAACTGATTTAGTGTCAAGCTACAGATCAAGATCACCAAAAATTAAAATAATATTTTTATTTTGTGACACAGCTTCTATGATGTTGGTCCAGTGGCTTCTTTTTCATGTTGTATCTCAAAATCAAAAGTCCCAGTCAGGTATCTTAAGTAGAAAGTGTTTTCTTTGTGCATAAATGTGGCTGAACTGTTTCTAGATGTTAGTATTTATCACATTGACTCCTCCCAAAGCTCCTCCTCCGAGTATGAATTCAAATTCATGGATGTCAGGTAGGCAGGGTTTAATTGTATAGCTACTAAATGGACACACTGTGGGTGAAAGGTGCAGGAAAACTGTCTGGTTAGTTATTCTCAACTATTAAACCCTTCAAACTTAGATTATGTTCATACTGTGAAAGGCTTATACTTCTCCTTTAGTTACCTTATACATCATAATATCAGCCTGGTATGTCTTATCAATAAATGTGGATAATGAAATACTTATCTAGTGAAATTTAAGATGCCAGACTCCTTACTGTTTAAGGGGGTTTGCTGGTATGTAGGATATGATGTTATTGTAAAAACATGATGTGATGAGACTTCATTTGCACGAGTTATAAGAGGAAATTGGATTATAGGGAAAGAAAACCATATAATTGTAATCCTCTTTAGATTTTATTTCCTTTACATTCGTGTCATTGATTTTTTGTCAAACTTTTGTGTTAAATGAAAACAATGTCTGCAAATGTCATATATACATGTCAGGAAATCTCAGAGTATTTTTGTAGTTGTGATTATTTTTGTGACTCTGGTGAAGTTTAGGCACACAGAGGCTCCATTCATACATTCCCCAACCCTGTGAGACCATCTAGAGTTTCAGCTCACACCTCCTCCCTGCACCTTCAGCCCCCCTGTACAAACCAAACTGAAGCTTTTATCATGTGACCACTCGGCATCAGCACAGTTTAGTAGTGTTTGTTCTTCCACAGTCACTGCTGAAGCTAAGCATCATGTATACTGAAGAGACTCGCTGTTTCAATCACTTTAACATTCCTGCTGTAACTTTTACACTAAGTTATAGAAGAATTTGAAACAAGAACTCTGAAAAAATGACTAACATGCATGTTTTTATCTGAGTATGTTACTTATTTTTTCTTTTTCATTCACAGGGCAAAACTGGACCTGCTGGACTGCCAGGGAAAGCAGTAAGTATTCCAACAAGTCAAGTCAACTTGTTTGACTTCTAATGAGCACCACAGATTTACACTTTAATAAAACCCAGATACAGAGACGGACTGTTGTCCTCAGTACATGGCAAAGGACCTCTTAACGAACCAGGGCACAAAGTTGTGTCTTATTGATGTAATTTACAAGAACTTACAAGAATTTTCCAGTTTGGGACAAATAAAGTACATCTATCTATCAATCAAATGAAGCCTGAAATATAATGTAAACTGAGGATGAGAAAAATCAAAGCTCTCCCAAAAAGTCACCCTCCCCCTTTTCTGACCCACTCTTCAGCCTCATAATTTGGCTGTATTTCATGGTGTTTAGATAAAAGACATAGAAGTCAACTGTTCAGTTGGTTAGACAGTAATTTCTTTTTCACAATTTCATAAATCTCTGTCTGTGTAGGGTCCCAAAGGGAAAGCAGGAATACCAGGGTCACCAGGAAAACCAGGCCTGCCAGGACTTCCAGGGGTGGATGTAAGTGTCCATTAAACACATGCAGACTATTCTTACACTAACATCAACACACCACCTTTGTCTTGGTCATGAAATGTCAGGAATGAATGCCTAAGTAGGCAGTGATGATGTGCAACTGAATGATGTACTTTCTGTTCAGGGTTTGACAGGTCCTGATGGTCCTGCTGGGAAGGATGGACCCCCAGGGGAAGCAGTAAGTGTGTCTCAGTCTTTTGATCTTTCTGGGATGCTGAGGATGCACTTAAAGATGCACCCAATTGAATGCTATGACCCTCTCAACTTCACACTGCCTCAATTAATCCACTAGTTGAAGTCAGCCACCAGCGAGACGCACGAACACACGTATGCTCAAATGCTGCGCGTTGATTGGCTGCTGTCGTGTGAGGATCTTTAAGAGGGTCTAACGGGGACAGGGCCGTGTGTTTTCTTTGTCAGCCTGCATTTGTCAAGCCGGCTCAGCCTCTTGGTGGGAATATTTTTAATGAGGGATCAGAATCGGATTTATTTCTGCTGCTTCCCTAATCCGGCCTGGAATGCTCACTGTTTCCCACCAATCTGTGAGACTGTCAGGGATGATGATCTGTGGGCCCCAGTGCTGAGGGAAACAGGCATTGTCCTCTGACAGATACAAGAGAGTTACAGCACATGTGGCATCAAAGTACATCTGCACTGCTACATCTTACCATTAAACAGGACGACTTTTATTTCCCACATTAGATTTAAGAGGAGTAAAGACTGAGGGACCTCGGCTGCAAGGCTGCATATTCACTGTTAAGACAGATAACCCCCTCCCCCAAGGCAATTCAACTAATTAGCCAAACTAATGAGGAAGCTTTTGTCAACCAATGTCTCTAATTACTCAGATTACTACACTGTCATGGCTGGTTTGTAGAGCTGAAGAGTTGTGCAAAGACAAACAGCATCAAACTGATGGAGTTTGATGCCAGAATATTAGCTCACTAAACCAGATATGATCAGCTAACAGTATGATAACTCTTTCATTTCCACACAGAGATGTGATTTTCAGCACATCTGCTTATCATATATATATTTACAGGTCATTTTCAGCCACATCACCTGTGTGTGATCTGTGTGCCAGTTTGCCCTGTTGTCTAGTTTGCAGACTGAGGAATGCAGTGAATGAAGTAACATCACTGTGTCAGGTCTGTTTATTTGGAGTCTTTTGCCCTCTCAGACAACACAAATACAGCTGTGAGGGAGATCAACAAAGAGTTAAGAGAGGGAGGAGGAGAAAAGATCAGGGGAGGTTAGTAAGGAAAGAAGAAGGCACACAGCAGGAAATGACAATTTAATCATTTATTCATTAAGCAAGTTTGTCAGAGTAACAGAAATAATGGATGAAACATGTAAACAAACTGAAGGAAAGAGGAGGGCGTACACGGAACAAGTGTCTTCAACCAAAAATACTTATTGTCCTCCACAACAAAAAACACCAAGCATATGAACTGTTTTGGGTTTGTACACGTAACCAAACCACATATACAACCACAGTCATTGATTTTGAGGAAAGAAAAAGTAAAAATGACCATTTAAATTCGCAATTATTGTCCAGATCCAGAAAGTCTGTTTCCAACACTGAGGCCTTACGATTAGGTGAGTTTTAACTTATTTAAAGTCATTTCAGATGTATAGCTGGAATGTGACTAACAACTGTGTCAAGCACCACACACATGTACACACACCACACATTCATACACAAAACCTTATAGTAACAAGCCTTGCAGTGACTAAAACGAGCGGTTGAATGGCAGCCTCCATCAGTCGGCATACTTTTCAGCTTTGCAAATTTCCTTGTTGTGTAATGAATAAAGGAATATCTTATCTCTTATCTTGTCTTAAACCATGCAGAACAAAAACAGACTTTTACAGACATGGATAAGATTTGAATCTGTTGATATAGTTTGTATTGTACAGAGCAAACACTGGCTCCATGTACTCTTTGCAAAATATGGAATATAGCTGCTTGTTGTTGCACATTTTTTAATTAACAAGCTCAAATTTAACTGTGTGATGTTCTAAGGGTTCATATGTAGGTATGTTTATGATGATGTCCTAGAGGTTGATTGTGGTATTTTATCTTTCTCTCTACAGGGTGAATCTGGACCTCCTGGTCCACCTGGATCTCCTGTAAGTACCCCCACATACCACAAATCATATACCACATAAGAAACGTCACACAGGTACACAGCAGTCCTCCAATCACACTGTCCATTGTCTCACTGACATTATTTGGCTAAAAAACTTCTCATTCCTTGACACTTTAACATATCTCATCCCTGCACCAATCGTTGGATTAAAGGCAGTTATTCCTTTTCAGACTGCATTGGATAATTTCATGTTAAGAGAATCCAGTTCTGTATTTCGGCTCCTGTAAAGTCAGGGCTATAACTCTAATCAGAATTGCGTGGTCCTCAGTTAACACTTTCAAAAGCAGCGTCACATATGGGTGCTCTGATCTAACTGAACTGCAAAAGTGCACATCAACCTGGCAGCAACAACCTGGGACAAACTTTTCAAAGCAGATTTAATGCAGTGATACATCACATAGTGGATATTGATGTTGTAAGTAAATCTAATCGTGCCCTCTGTGTTTGTGACTTAATTTGCCTTCCTGTGTCTTCCGTAGGGCAGAGGGAGACCAGGAGCTGCAGTGAGTAGACAGCGCTGTTTTTTTCTGTCATTCTTATGTGCAGAAAGATGGGGATTGTGATGCGTTTGCATCACTAGAGCTTGTGTGCATGTTATATGATGTTGTAGCCCTGACTGTGTGCTGCATCTACACATGCACTGTGATTCCTTGCGTACATTTAGTGTCCTTTGTTTGCAGGGACTACCTGGAACCAACGGGTTGCCAGGCGGAGTCGGACCCCAGGGTCCAGTGGTGAGTATCTGTCTGATCTCCCCAATCACGCTTCCTGCCATCCTCTTGGAGGAATTACATCCTCTGATTCACAATGAGATAATTAAATAATTCAGTTATTTTATTAGCTTAATAAAGAATGGCAGCAAAATTCATGCAGCAGACACACTAAAGCTGATAAAGATGGAGGTTTTTTAACTTACAGCTCTGCTCAAATCAACCAGTACAACATTGCCCTAAATTCCTATATGATGTAGCAGGAGCAGGAGGATAAGAATAACCACTGGAGAGGAAGGACACTTTAGTATGTGGACTGGCCGAGTGTTTCTACTGGGTCACACTTTATTTGGATTATCCAATGCTCATACTCAGTTTATGTGTAACTAAAAGGTTGATCAGTTTGAGAAGACCCTACAGCATTGCAGGATTGTTGTCAGGCTAATATCAGGGTTACCTCAGTCTACAGAGGTACAGAAAGGAGTCAAATGAAAATGATCAAACATCTACTTTTTACTGCCTTCAGGAGAGTTGTGATTTGAGTAAAGATCCCCTTTTAAGATAAAAGTTCAATAACCTTTTCAAAAATGATTCGAATTATTAATTCCTTCTCTCTCGTTAAAGAAACCAGAATCTCTGAATATGCACTTTTTTTTATTCAAATGTTTAGCTAAGTGAACGTCTACATCACTGAAAAGTCCATTTTTAGTGTATGTATGCTGGAGGTTTCAAGATTTCATATCACACTTGTAAGTTGCATGATGGACCACAATTGACTTCCAAACTAGACTAACAAACTATATCCTGCTATCAGATTTAATGTGAGCACAGAGAAACCTTCCCTCTTCAGCAGATTAATTTGAAACCAGCCGTCAAGTGTCAAACATACACACACAAGTGAAGTGATGATAAGCAAATCATATTTTTTGAGTGCAGGGGGACTTTAAGTCTTAAGTTAAAATCACAACTGATTGTAATAATTGGGACTAGGTGACTTTACTGAGCTCAGATGTTGCAGATGGACTCTCAGGAAAACAAACATTTTAAACTGAGATGCTGAAGATGATTCTAATCCAGGTGTTATTTATCCTGTTTTCAGGGTGCTGAGGGTCTTCCAGGACTTCCCGGACCTCCAGGCTCTGATGGACCACCAGTACGTGCAGTTATATTACACAGTCACATACTGTATTTTTTCACTGCCACCCAGTGGATCTCTTGTTGAATGTCCATCACAGATGCCTAACTGCAAGGAAGAAAATGTATTGAACCAGGAACATATTGACATTATTAAAGCATCTCTTAATGTGCTGTGTTGTCTTTCCCCCTTGTCAGGGTCTTCCTGGTACACTCCATGACCTCAGCGGTGACCTTCTGGTGAGTTTTCAGTCATGCACCTGTGAGAGCAGCGTGATGACAGCATCCAGTGTGTGTACAATCCTCACTGTTTCGTCTCTGTCTTCTGCAGTGTCCTGCGATCTGCCCTCCTGGTCCCTCCGGTGCTCCTGGGATGCCAGGATTCAAGGTAAATATAGTTTCCAGCACAGTTGTTGTTGATTTGTTTTGAATTACGTCCACCTCAGTGCGTCTGTGGGAATATATACGGCTCATATCACTCTGCGCCCTCATGTTGGTATTCAGTTCTGTGTATTTTTGCTCATGTAGGGTCACACAGGGCACAAAGGAGACAAGGGAGAGCCTGGAAAAGATGGAGAGAAGGTGAGGCTATTATGTGATATACATAGATATTTTGGCTGCTGTAAGTGATATAATGTGGCTAATGAGGTTACATAAGAACTGAATGAACATATTATGTGCACAGCTGCTTGTCTTTGTATGATTTGGTTTTGTTGCCCTCCTAAGTGTCCTGTTTTGTCTCTAGGGTGATGCTGGTCCACCTGGCCCACCAGGTATCCCTGGGACTGTGGGTCTGCAGGTGAGATTAAAGATTATTCACAACTTCAGTTATTTTTCTGTTCTTGTACCTCTCACTTGTTATTGTGTTTGTGGAAATATTAAATATCCTGAGAGATCTTTGGTGTTTTAAAAAGCTCTCATGCTGTGTTTCAGGGCCCACGTGGTCTCAGAGGTTTACAAGGCCCAATGGGATCTGTAGGAGACAGAGTGAGTGACTCTTAGAACATGATCATTCCTCCTTGTTCAGCTTCTTATCGCTCACTATCCAAACATTTGAATTTGTGTCCTCTCTTTCCTCTCCAGGGCCTCCCTGGTTTCAGAGGCAAACCCGGAATCGCCGGCGTCATTGGAAAGACAGTGAGTCTCTCCTTGTTTGTAACACACTTAGAATAAAAACAGTGTTTGCTGGTAGTTTACAGCCAGAAGAGATGGCTGGTCCCAACAATGAATAGCTGTGTGTGTTTCATCTGATGTCTGCAGGGTGATGCTGGAGAAAAAGGACCACAGGGTTTCAGAGGACCCAAAGGAGAGATTGTAAGTAAAATACTTTGATTTGTGTATTTAGACAGTGTGTATGTATATATTCAAAGCAGATTCCCAAAAAATTTGGGACACTGTGTAAACATAAACTGAGCTCACCAACAACAGTTTTACAGTGTTCCCCAGCCCATGTAGTAGTATCCTCTATACAATCATGTGTTTGACAAAGTGGTGAACCTCTCTCCATCCTTGCTTGTGAACGATTGAGTCTTTCCAGGATGAACCTTTCATACCCAATCATGATACTATCACCTGTTGCCAATGAACCTGTTTACCTGTGGAATGATCCAAACAGGTGTTTTTGGCTCAGTCCACAACTTTCACAGTCTTTTGTTACTCCTGTCCCAACATGTTTGAAATGCGTTAGATAGATGGATAACTAATAATGTGTCTTTCAACAGGGTAAAATTGGTCCCAAAGGAGGTCCTGGGGGCGCAGGACCCAAAGGGGAGCCCGTAAGTGCACATCTGATAATAAAATGATACATTTTTAATATACCTAATATAATATCACCTCTCAGAACCGTGAAGCTCATATTTGACGTCTCCTGCAGGGTATTCCTGGCAGAGATGGCAAAGATGGTACAGCAGGATTGGATGGCGAGAAGGTAAATGTTCTGCTGTGCTTAAATGATTGAATTAAATTCAGAGTCCACTGCCTGAGTACAGCTGATGTCACAGCGTTGTCTATATCGATAGGGTGATGCTGGACGCCATGGGGTAGTCGGAGAGAAAGGACCAAACGGCCTTCCTGTGAGTATTTTTAAAACAGACTTTGGTGTTTCTACATTATGATAAAGGATAATGCTTAAATTCTTCACCATCTTGACTCCTCAGTATTAGTAGCAGTTAGACTGTAATAACCATTCATCACCATTCTGCACATTAATTTTCTCAAAATCAAAAGGAAAACTCCTTACCTAAAAACTGCTAAGTGAAGTCATCGTTATGTCTTTTCTGTTCCAGGGTCTGCAAGGAAAGGCTGGTGCAAAGGGATCTAAAGGAGAAGTTGTGAGTATTACAACAAAACAGAAACAGCCTTTAACCTTAAAGCTAGGATTAGAACCACGGAGGACAACTTTTATCTTCTCCCTTCTTTTCCACCAGGGTGATCCGGGGAAAGCCGGGGAGACAGGACCCTCTGGAGAGCCAGGTATTCCTGTATGTATCTGATGGGCTTTTTTGGGGGGGGTATCACTGGGTCACAGCCTCTCTGACATGTCACTTAACCCCACATGGGACTTTTCACAATGTGGCATCCGGACTTGAAACTTCCCTGACTTGTCCACATCATGTTTTGTCTCCTCCCTCAGGGTGAGATTGGTGTCCCAGGAGAGAGGGGGATAGCCGGACCTAGAGGAGTGGCAGTAAGTTAATGCTTACACTATAAATCAAAGCCCCGTGTATATGTATCATCTGCTGTCAAAGTGCTGCACTGCTTGTGTAACTATAAAAGCTGGGGAAAAAAAACATCTACTACAGGACATTTAAAAATAATGCTTCCCCCGTTTCGAAGCCAAATTCTTAGACTTGGTGCTGCACAGATGGTCATTTGTTAAACCAATTTACAGCATTTAGACTCATTTAGTTCCCAATACTTGTTCTAATAACCAGTGTGGATATTTGAGTGCATAATGACATGAAAAAGAAATGGAATGAATGTATCTTAAAAGACCCCAATGCATAGCAGCATACAGCTTACATTTGCTCACACTGAGGTAAAACTGGATAATAAACTACTGCCCTTTGAAGTTAATGATATTCAGCTACAAAAGTACTAAGAGTATTGTGGCTGATACAGTAGCTTGTTGAGGTGGACTCTGTTAGTAATGAAGGGCTAGTGATGGGAGTAGGTATTCATAAAAGAGGAGTTCATAAACAGAGAGGTCTTTGTTTTTCACATCAGACCCTGCGGCGAGGAGAAAAAGATAAAAGAGCATAGGAATTAACACACTTCACTCACACACTGCGGCGCATAATGAATCATACCTCACACAACCATCATGCCCATTTTTTTTTTAGTTCTTCTCTGAAATGTTAGCAATGTTTACAAGAGGGAAGCGTCATTAATATCCTGTTTGTTTCACTCCTGCGTGCTCATCCCAGTAGGGTTACATGACAATGTGTGTTTCCAACAGGGAGGTATTGGACCAGTGGGAAACCCTGGGCCTCAGGGAGTGAAAGGCTTCCAGGTCAGTAGCATGACATCACCAGTCATTGTCAGTTTTTTTTAAATTAGCAGTTAGCTCACTGGTTTTGTGTGTGTGTGTGTGTCATGTACTCCAGGGGGTAAAAGGAGCCTTGGGGGATCCAGGCCTTCCAGGTCCAACAGGAATCCGTGGAGAGTTTGGCGAAAGGGTGAGTTTGACGTGTATGACGATATTAAATGTGTTTCAGGGCTTAACGTCATCCAGTGCTGTACTGATACAGTACAGGGCCACATCTGTCTTATAATAATAAAAATATATGTCTCAATCATTAGCAATTAATCTACCAATTATTTTTTCAATTAATGAATTAATCATTTGGTTATGAATTGTCAGGAAATAGCCCATTGTAACATCCTAAAATGTCTTTTGGCCAATCAAAACCCAAATATATTGAGTTTACTATCATAGTAGACTAAGAAATCATTCAGATTCAAAATGCTGGAACTGTTTCTTAAAAATGATTCAGAACATTTAATTTATTATCAAAAGAGTTGCTGATTTTCTATGAACTGACTAAATACTAAAAATTAATGGACTAATCATTCCAGCTCTGATGAATGTAATGTGTAATGTTCAGTATGTATCACCTCTACACAAACACAGACAGGGCAGCATGGGGAGGGAACTGTACTGTACGTCAGTGACCAGGTCGTCCTTCCTCGGTCTTAATGGTATAAACTCACACTGCAGCCAGGAGTGATCTCAAACACAAAAAGGCCTCCTGTTCAGAATCTGAGGACAGAACAAAGCCGGTCTTTATACCGCTCCTGGTTCCCCCACAAGCAGCCCACCTCACTTCCCTTCATCCCCCCTTCCTTCTGCCACAGCCGGCTGTCCAAAAAGTGTCTCTGCATGGCTCTCATTTATTCTCTCGCTCTCTCTTTTCTCACCCCTGTAGGGTCCAGTTGGAGCTTCTGGAGCTAAAGGAGACATGGTAAATATTTTTGAGTCAAGCTTTAAAATGACCTCCACTGAATTCTTGTAAGAATCTTCACTCAGCCTTTTGTCTGTAATAGATACTTTATGCTGTTAGCTGAAAATCTTACATGTCCAAAAAAAAGTCTTTTCTCTTTTCAGGAGATAAGAAAATCATCTTTAATGTGTCTTTTTTTCTTAATCTGAACTGAAACTGTTTTATTGGCCTAAGAGAAAATCAAACAAAGAGAAGAACTGGAGTTGTGAGATTGAATCAAATAATTCAAATCTTACTCTATGTATATACATATGTTGTCTCTCTAGGGGGTGGCAGGAAGTGATGGTTTACCAGGAGAGAATGGAGAACCTGTAAGTATTTTCTTCATTTTCACTGCTCGATCAGAATCCAAACGCTTGCCGTATTAGTGACTCTGGAGGCTCATTACTTTGTTAGCAGTGATTAGTTACGCACTTGATTCGCAACCCTGCTGCCTGACTGCACAACCAGGACCAGAAGGAGAGAACACATTACACCTGTTTTAAAGTCTTTACATTGGTTTACCTGTCAGTTTCAGTGTAGATTTTAAAATTGACTTTATAAAGCACATCATGGATCAGCCTATTTGGTCCCCTGGCAGAAGGGAGGCAGCTTTTGTGATCTGAGAACAGTTAACACAGTTAACACTTAAAGAATTAGGCCTATCTTTTTAGCCTGGCTGTTGATTAGAATGTTTTATGGCCATCATTTAAATTTGATTTATTTATTGCTTTGTATTTATGTTGTCTATTTTGTTGTCTTTACTCCTTCATATTGGTTTTATTATGTAATTTATCTTCAATATAACAAATAAAGTTTGATTCATCGAGTGTGTGTTGCGCAACAACACTGTAATGTCAAATCATAGTTTTCATTTATGTTTAACTAAACCTTTGTCTTTATTTTCAGGGTCCTTTCGGCCCAGTCGGACAAAAAGGACAGGTGAGCTCCATCAATGTTTTTACATATATTTTGTTACTTGTGTGTCCTGACACTTTTGCAGCATTTGCAATGGACCTAGATACAATAGATGTCCATTTTTCAGCAGAGAACAAAGTTAGATCAGATGTTGTGTGTGGGTGTAATTAGCAGCACAAGTTTGTTCCAAACTCCCTCACTAAACATTAAAAACTGGTGGATAGCTCTGAGCTGCTGCCCACTTGTCAGACTCATTGCACATGATTCTGCCTCACATTCCAGGTTTAATAGGATTAATTAGAGATAGGTATTGCTGCTCTCGCTTTATTGGCCTGTTCGCTGCTATCGCCACAAGGGAGAGACGAGCCACATTAAGCTGCAGCAAAATTTATGTATTTAGAGACGCGGTAACAAATGAGTCTCCCTCTCACAGTCTCGTTTACTGTTTGCTGTGTTCTGAGTAATTACCAAGCAGCAAGATGCCATATGAATCCACCCACACTTTGTCTCAACAGACAAATATAATGAGGCATTTAACAGATCATTCTTTTTGATTATAGCCAGGGAAGAGGGGTGAGCTGGGACCTAAAGGCGTGACAGGTCCACAAGGAGAGCTTGGGGCAAGAGGGCCTCCAGGAAAACAAGGACCGATGGGCTTCCAAGGAGAGCCTGGTCAGCCTGGTATTGCTGGAAAGACAGGTGTACCCGTGAGTGTGTTTTTTTTTTATCTGTACAAAACTATAAAAAGCTGGTGATTAATAGAAACATATTAAATGTTGTTTTGTAATGAAGTGCCTCTGTAAGCTTACACTTTAAAACATAATATTTGCTTGTGTTTCAGGGTAAACTGGCAAGTGAGCAGCACATCAGAGAGCTGTGTGGCTCAATGATCGATGGTGAGAGATCTTAATTCATCAATCCGTAATTTACTCCAGTGTTAAATAAAAGGTGAGCTTAGAACTGACCTTCTGGTGTTTTTTATCATCCGCAGATCAGATTGCACAGCTGGCTGCTAACCTGCGACGACCCCTCGCCCCTGGAATGGTGGGCCGCCCCGGTCCTGCTGGGCCTCCAGGAAGGCCAGGAGTTTCTGGCTCTATTGGGCATCCAGGTGCTCGCGGACCACCAGGGTATAGAGGCCTGCCAGGAGAACTTGGAGACCCAGGTCCCAGAGGTATGAAACATGATATCAGTAGAGACTTCAGATCTATTGGTAGGAACACAAAAATCATTTGATCAGAGCCTCTTCAGTTCTACAATGGTATGATCTAATTATCAAGTATTATAAGTCAGTAGTGGAAGAAGTACTCAGAATGTAAAAATACTCTATTACAAATAAACACCCTAGAAAAAGTATGGAAGTATTCTAAGCAAAATACACTTAAAAATATCAAAAGAACACTTGCTGTTTTGCAGAAATGTAGCCACTCTATTATTATAAATGACATTAAATTTGGGTGTTTGGACTTTCAACAGTTATTTAAATTAAACCATTAGAGGGGGAATCACTCTTTCGTAAAAAGCATAGCACAGTACTTGAGTAAATACACTTACTTTACACTATTGATTAAAACGTTCCGTTTTCACAACAGGTGATGTTGGTGAGCAAGGTGATAAGGGATCCCTTGGCAAAGCCATTGATGGGCCCACTGGAGACCAAGGAGAACAAGGTATGTAGTCTTTTAGGATACACTGGAATTAGAGCTTCGTGTTGCTCCCTACCAATTTTAAAGTTACATCATTGTACATTTAGACCTTACTCATGGCACATTTTGACTTGTCAAACATAGGCACACCTAATAAGATTAATAATGTTTGCATTCCACTGTGGTGTGCCATTTCCAGGCCATGCTGGTTTACTGGCACAAATAGAATGGAGCTATCATCTGCTTTTCCTGCTGTGACAAGTCAAAATGTGATGCTGTTGAAATGTGTTAAGTGAGAAACATCTATTGTGGAATTATGTCTACAGAAAACTGTAATATTTGATAAGTGGTAAATTCATTATGCAACTATACTGTGGAAATGTTTTCGTATCCTAAAGGTCTGATAAAAAAACTGCTAAAAGACCAGCAGTACTTTGTCTTTGGCTCATCCCTTGTATATTGTCCACAGGTCTTCCAGGAGTACCTGGAATCGTCAAAGATGGGCGTGATGGATCTCCAGGAGATCCAGGTGAGCCTGGAGAGCCAGGCAGGGTAGGTAGGACTGGGCACCAGGGACCTCCTGGAATCTGTGATACATCAGCCTGCCAGGGAGCAGCGGCCGCTGGAAAATCCTCCAACCCCAAAAACCATTAAACATGACTTCCTGCAACTTGACGCCATCCACCCCAAAGAAGAAGGGTGATAAATGTGGGAAGGAAGGAATTAAAGAAGAGAAAAATGTCCTCTTTATTTAAATACATGTATCACAAGATGGGAAGAGTAACATCAACAGGTGTGATATTTTGAGAGGAACAGAGGAACATCCAAGGATTGACAGAGCAACTGAGAGACAAAAACATCAAGACGACATCCAGATATAAAGTGGACAGAGGCACAGAAGAGTCCAAGAGAACAACTACATTGTCCCAAATACTACAGTATCACATTACAAGACTTGACTTACAAACAACTGGAAAATGAATGATGAGTCCTTTGTGTATAAAAACTTTGTACATGTTGTTTCCATGCCCCTACTAACCTTTGTTAACATCCTTGTGGCAGATGACGCTAAAAACAACAGTGACTGTCTCTGAAGTGAATGTGCATGTATCATGGCCCATTAATGGAAATCACAGGTGTTACCTCAACATACAAGCTTACAGTGTAAAATATGGAAATAGGTGTCAGAGGCAAAGAGCCTCTGTCAAGGAGCTGTGTATGTACTGTAAAAGGAATAAAAAAAACAAATACCCAGGTGCCAAGAAATTGTGTAGATTAATGCAAAAAACTTTTTGATAGTCTTTTTTTACAGCTTGTTTTTTTTTTTAAATTACATGTGAAGTTGATTCTCTAGATTTGAGAGTCAGAAACAAAATAAAACGTGGATGCATAAATCAGTCATTTTAAAAATCAATTTAAGGAGCAAAGTAATTTTTTTCTTTCTTTTTTTTTTTTTTAAATCTGCAATGACCACATCCACTATGTACTACCGGTGCTGTAACTATTAAATATACATGACCTTAACTACTATTTATTATTTGTGGGTGACTGTTGTATGTACAGTAAGATGCTACAGCGACATGTTGTAAGAAAGAACAAATAAAGCCACTTTTCAGTAAAACATTACTCTTCTCTACATATCAAATGAACAGTCTGTACCTCAGAGCAATATGCCTAACCCTATGAAAGTCAAGTAGATCCATTAATCCATGAAGTAACAACACTTATTTGCATGCAACAACACACAACAAATGTGAGCAAAGAACAAATGTATGTGGACAATAAAACGAAACAACATACTGTGTGAACCAAGTTTAACAAAAGGAAAATCATTTAGAAAACAATGGGACAAAATATAAAGTATATAAAAAGGTGGACATATAATTAAAATGTTTTAAATGATAGCTGATGTGCTGATCATAAGAGCACTATCTCAGCTGCTTTTTAAAGAGAAACAGTCCCACCTGTGTATGACTCCATGAAATGCCTTTTTTTTTTTTTTTACAAATTGTGGCTCTCAAAGGGGAGAAAATAAATGAGTGGTAAAAGAAATGGCAGTTCAAACACTAGCTTGATATAGCATGGTCTCAATGCAGATACAGCTGTAGAAAACCAACCATGTTTAAGCATCACATTTGTCTAAGACTGGAAACCTTCCACTTTCTAATTCATTGTAATGCAATCAGAGGCAGAGCTCCTCTCAAAAGGGCGCTTTTTTCATTTAAAATGTTACAACACGTCATAGCCAGATAGGTGAAATTCAAATGTACTCTACATCCTCCTGACTTATGAAATAAAATAGTGAGGGGGTTATTGCTCTACCGCAGAGAGCAATGAGGAATGCTCAGTCTCGTACTTCTCCTGGTGGACCGAGTCCTGGCCTGAAGAAGAGCTGGTTTTAAGAAAGAGTTCTTTCTCATCAATGAATCCCTTCTGGAACTCCTGTAATGGGGAGAAGAGTTGTCTAAACTGCCATGTATTTTTTAGTGTGTAAATCAATTTCCACAGACTGCAAAACTGCAACACTAAATAATCAAGCACAGTAAAATAAAGTTTATTTGATTTTATAGTGTACTAGTGAGAAGAATTTGATTTCATCTCTCTAAACAGAAGTCCTAAAGTTGCAGTACTTATGACTCAGGCAGTGTGAGGCAGTATAATTAAGCTTTTATCTTCCAGCTCCAGGTTTCTAGTCTCAAATAATTCAGGTTCAGGATGATTAAGTCACCAAGGCACCAAGGTCCTATCACACTTAAAACTTTGTTTTATGGCAGAGATTGTTTTCTCCTGACTAGATCCTTTCTTGTGTCGCATCTACTCTCAGATCTCATCTGCTAAATGAAATTGTAGAATTAAGTCAAAATGCTTCACATCAATAACTCCAAGATTAAACAACACAAAAGTACCTCTTTGAAGGTGTCTCCATATGTTTCATCGATATATCTGAGGAAGGCAGTGGTCCACTGCAGGGTGGTGACTTTGTCTGTATCTGAGCCACAGAAGGGCACCAATGTGTTCAGCTCATCACAGCATGAACGAATCCTCTTCCTACACAGCAGCAGAGACAATGCAGATGTTTACATTCAGTGTTTCTCAATCTTCACTGTCCTGTAACCCTGTTCTTAGATCCTAAAGCTTGATATCTCAGTGGCTTATTGTGATTATTACCTAATTGTCAAGTTCGTTTTTTATATACTAAAGGATTAATCAACTAATCTTTGCAGCTCTATTTAACAGTATTTCATTCATTTTTGATTAACATCTTATAATGTCTGCATTTCTACTGTTGCAATTTGTGCCAGCTGGGAAGCAGGAGCACATGGAACAGGACCCAAAATGCAGACACTAAGGGCAGAGCTAATGCAGTCCAGTAGTTTCTTCTTTTTACAAAAGAGCACAAAAGTATCAAACAGGAAAGGTCCCTTAGAACTTTTAAAAAATTCAAAACTCAAGGCGAACACGAAGGGGAGGGAATACTTGACTCAAGGTACTGGGATGAACTGGCACAGACTGAAGAGAGCACAACACACAGTACACAAGGACAAGAGGATCACAGGTGAAACCAATCAACAATCCTAAAGGCAGGAAGCACACAAAGACAGGATGTAAAGTAACTAAACACACCTGAGGACACAACATAAAAATAAAACAGGAAATACCTCAAATAAACCCACAACCATAACAACTTCTCATTAGGTCACAACCAAAAATGACAAATTCTGTTTATACAATAGAGGAAACATGGTGAGAGAGAGAGGGGTACGACATGCAACAAAGGTTCCTCAACTGGTATGAAAGTGTGGACATTGTGGTTATGTGGTATAAGTTTGGTCCTCCGGGAAACAAGACTTGTACTGTGTCTGAGTGGTGCGGTATGTAATGAAGGGCTGCAACCAACACTTATTTTATCAATAACCCGATTCATCGTTTGTCTTTAAAATGTCACAAAGTTGTTTTCTTCAAATAGATTGTTTTGTCAGATCTATGCTCCAACAACCAGAAATTATTGATTTACTGTCACACAAGACAAAGGAAAACAGCAAACCAGCACAATAAAGAAGCCGGAATAAGGGAATGTTTGGTACTTTGCTTGACTTGAACGATATTAAAATATTTGCAGATTCATTTTCTGTTCGTCAACTCATCGATTAACCAACTAAATATTTCAACACAAGTGTAATGCCCTCAAAAATTCCCACTATAAAACAAAAATGCATGTACACACGTTTTTGTAAAAAAAAAGAAATACCACACCTTTTTAGCCTTTGATTGACATGTAAATTGCAGTAATGCTACACTACAACTGTCAGTAATGGTGTCCAAAATCTCTGGTAACTACTACATAGACTAGAGGAACACTGTGCAGAGACACCTTCAGCTGCCAGTAATGGCTGCTCACCTGCGCTCCCTCTCCTTACTGTTGTGTCTCTCCCTGCGCTGGCTGAGTGACATCTGAGATGGAGCTCTTTTCCTGCTGCTGCTCTCTGATTTTCCAGCGGCGTCTGGGGCAGCCTTAGCAGCCTGAATGGGTCGAGAGCTATGGGTTCTACCAAGCTTCCTGGATGCGGCAGCAGGTGTCGCCACATCATCTATGAAAAACATGAGAGTGAAGAAGACTTAAGTTAGACATAAAACTTATCTACTTGCAGTGTAGTGTAGCAGACAACAAAACACTACAACCTCTAAAATTATAATCATGAAAAGATCATGTTTAGAGTACTGATTATTACTCTCTATGTTCACCAGCTGTAATGTGTACAGTGAGCTGTTGCAACAACCCTCTCTGGGTGAAAATGAAAAGAAAAACCTTTAGGGATGATTAAACCCTGATGCTTAGGTTCAACCATGCGAGGAAAATGTCCAATCACCTGTAATTAAGACAGAAAAAAAATGATTAAACAATGAATTATGCTTATGGTTCCTATAAAGTTGGAAGTGCATTTTAATTTTTTTCCCAACATACTTGTTCACACATGTTGGTGACTGGGTTAAATACGTCTCCTACAAATGGGCTGGAAACCTCGAAAGGATTTGCTCTGTCAGTTTTCATCCATTTCTGCATTTTAGGATGTACAACCGCCTCTCGAGCCTCTGCAGACTGCTGAAGTATTGTCAAAAAACTGCAACACAACAGAGATTTTGCTCAGTTCATAAAAATGAGTACATCAATATAGGGCTACTAATAAATAGCAATACAATATATTTGTGAAGCCTACCTGTTGTGAACTGTATCTTGCTGTCCTGCGGGGTCAGCAGACATGCTGTTAAACCTTTTCTCCAAGCAAACAGCTGATCTGGATCGTTTCTGCAAAGACATGCTGCTGTTGGAACGAGGTTCAGCTGGACTGGTTTCACCTCTGAGTCTGGCAAGCACAAAACTCGGGACCTCTCCATAAGACGCTGGTGTCTTTTCTCCCGGCATCACCACACAGTGACCGTCAGTTGAAGTTGACAGATCAATAGCTTGAGCGGCCGTGATGGGAGAAATCACTGTGGTGTCTTTATCCATCACGGTAGCAGTGGGAGATCTGGCATCCGGCCCGTCTTGAGGCGCAGCTTGTGCCTCCATATCCGCCTGATAAAGGTACTGCAGGTGTGTATATTCAACCTCTGACATCTCTATTAGACCAAGCTCAGCTCCCAACATCTGGCCCTGATCACGGGCCAAACATCCACCTTGGCTCAACATCTGCCCAGCAGAGTCACAGGTGTGCTCTCTGAGTGAAGGTGACACGTGGATGGTTTTACAAGCCGAGGAAAAAGATGACATCCTTCACTCTAGAGACGAGATGGAGATCAGGAAAAGTATTACTTCTATCTAACATTTGCACATGAACAGGTAATCGCAATAATAATAATAATAATAATAACTTTTTTATATAGTGCCTTTCAAAAACAGAGTTACAAAGTGCTTTAGAGTGAAAGCATATAATAAAAGCAAATAAAATCCAGAGTATGAAATGTAAACAGATAAACAGGTCACATCGTTAAAATACATGTAAACAGACTTAATCTACCTGTGCTGAAGCCCAGAAACACCTGCGTTATTAAAATATTGAATTGAACTGAATGTAGCACAACTTTTTGTTCAGCTTTCCTTAAACAAACTAACATTGATATTACTGACATTAACCAATTTATCCACAAATTCAAGATATCCGTCGTGGACTTTATGACTTTCTGTCGTTATGGCAGAAGCTAGCTAGCATTAGCAAACAAGGAAGTTTAAACTAGTAAAATTGAGTTGATGATAACCAGGCTAAAACGTTAAAATCACTTCAGACACACTTCAAAATGGTAAATAATTTAATAAACGACTCTGAATTATCTGCAGTTATGAATTCATTTCTTATTTCTGGGTCTTTTACTTACTTGAATACCAAGCCGTTGAAAGATGATGTGACTGATGGACGTTAGTGTCAAACTTCCGGACCAACTTTACATTTATTATAGCTTAAACAGACGGAAAATAAAACGAGACAGTGTCCCGAAATATTAAAAACAACTTTTTAAAAAGTAGTAAAAAATTAGATGCAGGCTACATTATGCCTGTTTTCAGTTCTGTTAGATGCAACTGTCTGAACGTTAAATTTCACAGGCACTTTTTTTTACTACTATAAAATATTTATTCAGTGTTATAAGTAGATACAAGTACTGTACTTTAATACAACTTTGAGGTAGTTGTACTTTAGTATTTTTACTTTACATTTTATGCTACTCAGAGAAATACTGCACTTTTTTACTCCTTATAAAATATTATTCAATGTTGTAAATGAGTACAAGTATTATAGCTTACTTTAGTACAAATTTGAGGTACTTGTACTTTAGTATTTTATGCTACTTTCAAAGGCTACTTCTACTCCACTACATTTCAGAATGAAATGTACTTTTTTACTGTATTTTATAAGTTCAAATTTGAGGTACTTGCACTTTATTTTAGTATTTCATATTATGCCACTCAGAGAAATATTGTAATCTTTTAACTCCACTACATTTATCTGTCATTTTGCAGATTAAGATTTTAATACAAAACATTTTAAGAATATATAAATCACTATTAGAATGCATCATGTTTTATAAACTTTTAGACCTACATAAAATATATTAAACTAATCAACAGTATGTAAAATAGTTTAAATCAGCTCCACCTGAAATAACTCCAGTCTTGTACTTTTACTTCACAAAAAGAGATATATACTTCCAGCCCTGGTTGTAAACACTATCCAACATTACATCATGTAGATTTAAAGCATGCTGTTTACACATTAACACATTAGTAATAACCTATAATATAAATATAAATAAATAAGTATTTCCGCATTTGGTTACTAATAAAGGTTAGTGTAATAGGAGTGTTTTTACATTGAAGTTGATTTTTACTTCTTTCATTACTGTTAGAATTATATAAGGAGCAAAATAACCCTCAACTGTTGTAAAGTAACACTAACTACAGCTATCTGAAGCACATTTTCCTCTAAAATTATATATTATATATGATGTATAAAGTAACCAAATGAGGAAATACTTAACCAAAGTGCATATGCCTCAATAATTGCAGTTAAGTACAGTACTTGAATAAATGTACTCAGTTACATTCCACCACTGTAATTACCACAGCTGGATGAGTATTAACACCTTGGTGGAGGCTGTAAATTTTGATAAAGGACTACAGATTCAACTGAATGCTGTCGCCCCCCTTTGGCAAAACATGTGCTTTGCAGGTGGCTGTGGAGGAAGGTGAACAATATTGCTTCAGGCAGACTCAGTCTTCTAATTGAACAGATTTTTTTTTCCCCAAAGACTTTCTGTCCCTCCCCTCTCTCACTTACCCATTGTCTATCCCCACCTGATTGTCAAGACAAGGGACCTTAAGACTCATGAAAACTAATTAAAAGGTGAGTCACTTGAAAACAAGGCAAATCAGAACATTGTCCACTGCACTACATGTGTCAAGACTGTATTGCCCAATCTGCATGATACACAAGAGTTAACAACATGCCAAAAAGTTCCCCTAGAATGTGGATTATGCCATAATGTGTGTCAAACCGATCTTTTCACTCTGGTTGGTGCTTTTTTTTAAACCAGGACAGGTAAAACCCAACAGGCAGGTTCATGTTTATAAAAGGCTTTGAGAGTCTCCTATAACACTACATGTGCTTGTTTCTGAGTCTGACAATACGTATTATTCAAACACTGTACTTAAGAACAAATTTGAGGTACTTGTAATATTCATATTTTATGCTTCTTTATTTCTACTCCACTTCATAGGCAAATATTGTCCTTTTTACTTGACTGCGTTTATTCAACAGCTAGCTTATTTGCATTGTGGAACAAAGCATATGATTAGCTAAAATTTAATATTGATAGTATTTAACATATTTAACATTTATAAACATTTAAAATGTTTAGCTATTTCTATGAATTACCAACCTTGCTGCATAATGTTTACTTTAAGTTCATTTTGCTTATTGTACTTTTACTTAAGTACAAGTTTTGAATGGACTTTTAATGGAGTATTCTTATTCTGGTATCATAATTTTTATTTAAAGATCTGATCTCATCTTCCAACAATAGATGTATTAATCATACATTAATTAAAAATAAGTAAAAACTAGCTTTTACGTCAATATTCAATTTTTATAGACATTGCTTCCGAAGAGACGTCAAAAACAAAACTTCTAAAATGTGACATCAACTTCTGAGGCCTTTTAATTGTACCTCTAAACTGTGCTTAACTATAGGATTGATTTTTATTGATTTTTTTTTGTTACAGATCTGATTATTACTCACATGGCAATCAATCAATTAATCCAAATATTAAAGACAAAGTCAGACTTAAAACAAACTTAAAAAGGTACGTCTCGTTTTATTGACTTCTTGCATTCTAAAAGAACAATGAGACAAGCCATTTTTTATCAGCAGAAGAACAGAAAAGCCAGATCAAGGCTATGTGTACTGACACTATGGCAATGTTAAAAAAAAACAACAACAAAGAAACAAAAACTGTACATCTTCTGTACAAAACATTTCTGACTATTTCAGACTAGAAATGCACATTGAGTAGTTGAATTTACAAGTGATCAGTCAAGGTTAAGAGGCATTTAGTCATAAATAAATAACAAAAATAAACATAACTACTTTCAATACAAGATAAACTAGAACATAATGTACTCATATACTTCTGAGCATTTCCATATCAAGCCACAACGCCTGATCATTCGCATGGCTTTTGTGAAGCTGAAACTTAAATAAGACATGAACAGCCACTTTTCTCAAAAAAAAATACATTCAGTGTGTGTTATGCTGTAGTATCTCTACCCTTTGTCATGATACTAAGCGTTTTTGTAGCTCATCCTGAAAGAAAGGGGTCTAACTTGGCGTGACACTATCATTTCCATCACTGTCCATTCTTTGATTAGTTTTACTTTCTACACACTCAACATAATTCCCCTATTTGTTAGTTTCATTGCCCTCCTTTTTTTCTACTCCACCGTCTGTGCCTGCATCTCCAGGTGTGCATATTTTACCAGCAGGACCTTTCTCCTGGTCTTGTCTCACTGGTCTGCCTCTACTCCACTCTCTGTCCATTGGATGACCTATTTGTTTTCGTTTCAGGCTGAAGACATCAGGATTATTTATCATGCGATTCGGGAAGCGTATGAGACCTTCTGTTGGAGTGGGAAGTAAGGCAGCTCTGTGTCTCTGTGGTTTTACTGGTTGCTGATTTGGTAGGTTGTCAAAACTGGGGAAAGGGTTTCCTGCACTGTTTGGTGCAGAATGTGGATCATGAGGGCCTTGAAATCTGGCAACCTGATGAGGATGATTGAAATGAGGGGGTGTGGGCTCAGATCCCCTTGAGTCTAACCCTGGGCCCTCAGTGATTGTATCCCACCCCCCAGATCCATGTCTTAGTTCTGAGCTTTCAGGTGCTGTGTGCATGTCAGGCCTTGGCCTTCTCATGTCTGGGCCTCTCCTTTCCCTCCTGAAATCATCAAATCCTTTTCTATCTGTTCCAGGGCTTTCCATGTCTATACCTCGCCTTTCAGATCCCAGCCCCCGGCAATCTGAAAACCTTCCATCAGGCCCTGGACCTTCAATGTGTGAATCTCTGTTTTCAGGACCTGGGCGTCTTAATTCTTGACCTCTGGGGCCTCTTCTATCAAGACTTTCCATCTCAAGTCCTCTCCTGTTTGGATATGAATTCATCAGGCCTGGGCCTTCTTTGTTTGGTTCTCTCACATTACCCCCAAAGTGTGGCTGCCTCCAGTCATTCTCCATATCTGGACCACCTCTCATATCTGGTCTTGGTCTTTTCATGCCTGGACCTCTTCTTTCAGGTCCTTGTCCTCTATGGTCTGGATCTCTGTCCCCTCTAAAAAATGGACCAGGGCCCACCCTGTTTGGCTCAGCATCCCTTCTATCAGGCTCTCTCCATTCATTTCCAGGTCCTCCCCTACCTGGCCCTGGGAATATCATATCTGGGTCATCCTGGACAGGCCCACTCCAGTCATCTCCTGGATCTCTCAAAGGCCGTGGAAATGGCATATTTGGTCTTTCATGTATGGGCTTTGGCCCCCTACTGCCAGGGCCTCTCCATACCATATGAGGATCTTGCCTACTATGTTCTTGAACATGCTCATCTGGACCTTCTTGGATGGGCCCTGGACCCCTAATGGCATGTCTTTTCCAATCATCTCCTGAGCATTCTCTTCCAAGTCCTACAGCCTCCATATTGGGTCCTCTTCCATTTGACCATTGTTCCCCTGTGTCTGTGCCTCTTCTATCAGATGTGAAGTCTGGCCCTTTCCATCTCTCGCCCCGATTTAGACCGCTTATATCTGGCCCTGGTCCTCTAACGTTTCTCCTCATAGGCCCTGGGCCCCTCAAGTTTCGACCTATTCTATCAGGTCCTGAGCCCTCTGTACTTGTGCTTTCGTGGATAGGTTCTGACTCAAAGTCAGCCCCTCCCCAGTCATCTCTTCTATGCCTTAGACCTTCTGCATTTGGAACTTTCTGCCTGATACCTGGGCCTCCAATGTCTGGACCACCTGATCTTCTCCAGTCAGTTCCTGGGCCGTCCATATCTGGACCTCTCCTTTCCGGCCCAGGTTCCCTGAAGCCTGAACCTCCTGGTTCCTGTCTGTCAGGCCTGGGGCCTTCAAAGTCTGGACCTCTACTTTCACAACCAGGTCCTCTAAAATCTGGACCTCTTGGACCTTTCCTATTTGGCCCCGGACCCTCCATGACAGTTCTTTCAGGCCTCACACCTCTCAAGTGCGGACCTCTGTTATCAAAATCTGGGCCATCCATATGTGGAGGTCTTCTTTCTGGCTCAGGACCCCTGAACTGCGGGCCTCCTGGAAAGACACTGTTGTTGCCTATTCCCTCCATGTCTGGGGGTCTTCTTTCTGGCCCAGGTCCTCTGAAATATGGACCCTCTGGACCTCTCCTGTCAGGCACTGGGCCCTCTGTGTTAGGATCTGAATGCTGAAGCCCTGGTCTCCTCATATTTGGACCTCCTGGCCCTCTCCTATGTGGTCCTGGACCCTCCATACTAGAATCTGGTCTTTCCAGCCTTGGTCCCCTGATATCTGGACCTCTCCTGTCAGGCCCTGGGCCCTCCATATTTGGATGTCCACTTTCTGGCCTAGAGCCCCTGAAGTGTGGTGCTCCTTGTCCGCTAGTGTGAGGACCTGGACCAGTTTGTTCAGGTCCCAGTCCAATGAAGTCAGGCCCTGGACTTCTCACATATGGTCTTCTCCTGTCAGGACCCAGGTCACCAGAGTTTTGATCTCCTGGTCCTCTCCTATCAGGCTCTTGATCCTGTATAGAGTGACCTCTCCTTTCACACCCAGGCCCTCTTAAATCTGGACCACCTTGTCCTGTCTTGTCAGGTCCCAGACCACCCATAGCAGGCCCTCTTCTATCAGGCCCTAGTCTACTGAAATCTGGACCTCCTGGTCCTCTTCTGTCAGGTCCTGCAGCCTCCATATATGGATCTCTCCTTTCAGGTCCTGGTCCTCTGAAATCTGGACATCCAGGTCCTCTACTGTCAGGCCTAAGTCGCTCCATTGATGAACTTCTCCTCTCAGGCCCTGGTCCTCTGAAATCTGGACATCCAGGTCCTCTACTGTCAGGCCTAGGACGCTCCATTGATGAACTTCTCCTCTCAGGCCCTGATCCTCTGAAATCTGGACCTCCAGGTCCCCTCCTGTCAGGCCCAGGACCCTCCAGCAACAAGCCTCTGCTTTCAGGCCCTGGTCCCCTGAAATCTGGACCTTCTGGTCCTCTACTGTCAGTCCCAGGACCCTCCATAGTTGGACCTCTCCTATCAGGTCCTGGTCTTCTGAAATCCAGACCTCCAGGTCCTCTCCTGGCAGGGCCAGGACCTTCCGTAGATAAACCTCCCCTTTCAGGCACAGGTTCAATAAAATCTCCAAGTCCTTGTCTGTCAATCCCAGAACCCTCCATACCTGGACCTCTCCTTTCAGGCCCTAATCCCCAGACATCTTGATCTCCTGGTCCTCTCCTGTGAAGCCCTGGACCAGCCATATCAGGACCTCTCCTTTCAGACCATGGTCCACCAAAATCTGGACCTGCTGGTCCTCTCCTGTTAGACCCAGGACCCTCCAAAGGTAGACCTCTCCTTTCAAGACCTGATCCCACAAAGTCTAGAACCACTGGTCCTCTCATGCCAGGTCCTAGATTGTCATTAGATGGACCCCTCCTTTCAGGTTCTGGTCTACTGAAATCTGGACCTCCTGGTCCTGTCCGGTCATGCATTGGGACCTCCATATCAGAACCTCTCCTTTCAGGTTCTGGCCCCATGAAATCTGGGCCTCCTTGTCTTCTCCTGTCATGAAGTGGGACCTCCATATCAGGACCTCTCTTTAAAGGTCCTGGTGCTATGAAATCCGGACCTCCTGGTCCTCCCCTGTCATGCCTCATGCCCTCCATGTTTGGACGTCTCCTATCGGGCTGATGGACTCTCCATTCATCTTGAATAAATGGCCCTCCCCTGACTGGACCTGATCCTCTCCTGTCTGGTCCTCTCCAATCATCTCTCATGTCTGATCCAGGGCCACTCCAATCCGGATCCCTCATATGTGGACCAAGGCTTTTATTTAGACTCCTCTGACCTGACATATCAGGACCAACAAGACCTGGTTCTGGACCTCTCCAATCTGGATTTGTAATGTTTGGAATGGGACCTCCAACTTCTTGACCAATTTGTTCATTTCTCCTCTCTAGCCATGGACCTTGTATATGTCTTCCTTGCATGTCTGCATCCCTCCTATTTGGACCTTTTTCTGCAATGTCCCTGCCTGAGCTCCTTCCATGTGACTCACTTCTATCACTTCTTGTATCTGAGCCACCCATACTACCCATATCTTGGCCAGGCCCCATATGACGTCTTTCTGTCAAATCTGGCCTTTTAAATTCATGCATAGTTTCTGTTTCTCTCTTCTCAGGGCCACACACACTCCTTTCAGCTCTAATATCTGGCCGTGGCTCCTTGAAATGTTCTCTGGGCAAGTTAGCCCCACCACTTTCATAACTTATGTTAGGCCCTGTTCCTGTCACAGGCACATCTCGCCCTCTTCCTGGACCCCACCTTTCATCTGTCATTGCTGGAGATAGTCTGTCTGCATCTCTTCCGTGTGGCTGAAAACCTCTTTTCAGGGAGCCTCTTTCCTCTAAAGCTGGACTGCCATCATGCCTTGATTGTCTTTGAACTCTTCCTGAGCCCCTTCCTGCAATACCTGTAGCCCTACCCTCTATCTGAGGACCCCCAAAAGATTGATTTCTCCCCATTTCCATTATAGCTGTCCTGCCATTTGGATTTTCTGGCTGTGATCTATACTCCTTAGGTGGTACAAGCATTTGCCCTTTCATTTCTGGAACATCTGATGGTGAACATCTCATGCCTGGCCCTGAACCAATTCTATCAATATTGTGATGTTGAATACCTGCTTGCATGCCTGGACCTCTCATATCAGGCCCTGGGAATCTAATTCCTGTTTCTCTTGGATATATCTGTGGTGCCCTATGTCCAAGTTCTTTCATATCTGGTCCTGGATTCCTAATACCTGGACCACTCATACCAGGTCCTGAATGCTTTGTCATAGGGTCTGTTTCAGGTTCTGAGCCCTGCATATCAGAACTTGTGGTTGGATTTGAACGTCCTCCCCATTGACCCAGTGTTTCTGGATGGTTTAAGCCTGGACTTTCCCTTTCTATCTCCTTGTCTGCTTCTATCATTCCTTGATCTCTGACAACTGGACTCTGTTCTAGGGCTATAAAATCCAAATTTCTAACATTTGATGCTGGACCTCCAACAGTAGGCCACAGTATATTGGACACTGTTGCTTGACCACCAATAGGCAGGGAATTATTTTCAGCTTTACCAAGTGGCATTGAGACATTTGTATATGTGTCAGGATCTCTTATTTTCTCAAGTTTAACATAGTCAATATTTTCGATGCTGCTAGGTTTCACAAACTGTGGCTCTGGATCAGGACTCTGAGGAGAATCTCGAATGGGCGGATCAATTTCTCTAAGAGGAACTGTAGTTTCAAATTTGTTATTCAGCAGAAGAGTTTCCTGTTGAGAGGTTTTATCCACCTGTGGAGATGAACCTCTGGCTGTGTTGTCATGGTCACTGACTGAATGTTTTGGAAGCTCATAGGATGTTGGTGGTTCTGAAATCTCAAGCTTCACATTGTCAAGAAGTTCATGTGAAGAGGGAGAAAAGTCTTTATCCTGGTTCTCAACAACATTACATTGTATCTGATGTCCATCGGGGTCATTTTTAATGGTAACTGACATAGATGATGCCTCAGGGAGTTGAGGGGAAGGTTCTCTTTGCTGTTTTGGTGATATGGACATAGAATCTTTTTTTCTAGGAGATGATGGAGATCTTCTGTGCCCATGAGAATGTCGGCGTGCTGTGTGCTCTTTATGATGGCGACCCTGCCGTTCAGAATGGTCTCTAGCTCTATGCCTGGACCTGTCCCTTTCACTTCTTCTGTGTCTATCCCTGTCTCTACGTCTCTGGGAATGTGAAGGAGAATGCCGCTGTGACTTTCTTGAAGGACTTCTATGACGGTCCCTTTCACGATGACTCCGCCTTTTTGGTGACAGCCTTCGCTTTCTGCTGTGGTATGAATTCAGTGAAGTACCCTTGCGGCAAGCACTATGCCCTGTTCTAGACAAAGATGAATCCTGAGTCTTCATACTGCTTCCTTGAAATACATCCTCTTGTATTTCATTAAAAAGTGATTCATCCTCAGGATCATAAGCTACATCAGAATCTTCAATCTCTCCAGCAGAGGAATACTTGTCATTTTCCTTAACATTTTCTTGTGTTTCATCTTGCTCTATAGCAGTATCAGCGTCATTTCTTAAATTAGGGATGTCAGTTGTGTCTTCTAGCTGATCAGTTTGTGAATCCACATTTGAACTGTCCACAGTCTCTATAAGGTTGCTGGTCTTGTCTGTTGATTCAGAAGACTTTGACTCTGTTTGCATTATGCCACTCTGCAGAGTTGACAGTTGACTAAGAGGCAAAGATTTTGACGGGGGAGACATCAGGGAATCAGAAACAGAAAAGTGAGCCATGAACATGCCCACAGCCTCTCTCTGTTGACGTAAAGCCTCTTCCTGCTCCTTCAACTGCCGTTTTTGCTCTTCGATCTGCTTATTGAGCTCTTCAAGCATTCGCTGTTGTTCAGTTAATGTTGCAGCTGAGACAACCACAGTGCCTGTTGGAAGGTTCTGTGTTACTCCAGCTGGGGAAGAAGTTTGCGCTGGAGTGCAATTGGAAGTCGGTGTTCCAGCCTGGGTGGAAGTTGGGGTTGGGCATGATGGAGGATCTGACATCTGAGTTGGACCAGGGGGCTTTGCTACACTATTACTTTGAATATCTGCAAAGATAGTCTCGTCTTCTGGATCATAGGCCACATCATCATCTACAAAGCCTGATACTGCAGGGCCACCTGCCTTTGATTTTTCTATGCTCTGTGGAGCAACCATTCCATATCCCATTGCTGGATCATACTCCTCTTCTGGATCATAGGGACGATCAAAGTCATTTTCCTCTTCTTCTATTTGTTTGACTTTGGATTTTTGTCCATACTGTTGGACAATTGGGTCTACCATTGATCCAGACACCTGAAATGCTGGAAGCTTCTTAACACTAACTGTTGTTGTTGTACAACTTCCATCAGAGGAGACTGTGGAGTCAGTTTGCTTACTGCCAAACAAACTCTTCAAGATAGTCTGCAGTGGTGTGTCATCACTGGAGGCTGCTGTGGGATTGTTGTCAGAGATGTTATTAGAGGAGGACTGAGTGGCAGCAACAGTGGCTGAGGTAGAGATAGGAGGGTTTGCACTAATGGAAGTCAAAAGCGATGGTATGGTAACTGAGCCAGAAGAGGAAGACTCTGATGGTGACCCAGGACAAAGTGGGGAACCAGGAGGGGTGGTGTTAGCAGGGGTCTCTGGATTGTAGGGTTGGAATATGTCCAATTTGTCAGAACCATAGAGGACCGGAGGTTTTGGAATCCACATAGGGTCTTTGGACATATGAACTTTGGGTCTCTTCTCTTCAATTTCCTGAGGTAAGTTTCCTGGACGTTTTGTCTTCTGAAGTATTGCTAGACCCAGAAGAAGATTGGGACGTTTTTTTTCGAGCCCTGTGAAATAAAGAAAAGAGATAAAAAATAAATAATTAGTCTAAAGGAAATAAAGGTTAGAAAGTTATTCAGATTCACAAAATATATGGGTGTTTATGCAGGACTTCAAACCAATAATTGACCAATAAAACCAATAAATGAACCTGAAAAACTCAAAACTGAAATTTAGAAAATGAAACTATTTCCTGATAAATACCTCTGCCAGTTGTTGTCTGTATTAGCAGTATGCCATTTATAAAGATGTATCACACTCATCTTAATTTTAATGTAACAACTTGTTTGAAAGTATTAAGTGCACATTAAATAGTCAGATTTAATTAAAACAAATATTAAGATAAGATATACCTTTACTCGTCCCACAGTGGGGAAATTTACAATTTACATTAAAGTTACTTTATCTAAAGAGCTGAAATGAGCAATAGCATTTTACTATATAACATTTGGGATAACATTTGTCTTTTTTTTTTTTAAGTAGATAATTTTTAAGGTTATCAAAATAGGTGAAAGATGATTCATTTGCTGAGAAATTGTGGCCTGAATATAAGCTGCTACTGTTGAGCCTTGGAGGCATTAATATAGGTGCTTGCCCAAGCCCCACAAAGGAAACATTTATTATGTAAGACAATAATGGAGTGAACTGCAAACTGCCCACAAACTAGAGATTTTAAAGCTTTATTATCTAATGCTTATTTTGGGATTCTTGTGACTGTTTTTATTAATTCCTTGTATATTTATTGTGTGTTGTGTTGTTTCTGTTTGCTGAGTTTTTGTACTTAGGTCTCTCTTTGAAAAGAGATGTTAATCTCAATGTGACTGCCTGATTAAATAAAGATCATACCTGGTCCTTCAAGAGGTTGTAGCATAGATGGGATTGATTCCTTTGCACTGAGTGGGACGAGATATATATCCTTGATAGCACGGCTGCCATTGGCAACCACACCAAAACGACCTCTGCTGCTGAAATAGGAAAAGAGGGAGACGTAGGCCACCTCTTCCTCCTCTGTTGCTGGATGAAACCGGATCACACATAACTCCTAATAAGCAAAAACAGACAAACGAGGATGTAAAATACTAATAGATTTTCAATATTATCATACAAAACATAGAAATGAATATAATATCTACTTCTTGCCTTTGTAACAGAGGTCTTTAGTTTATCAACGTAGTCCCACACTGTTTGAGGCATGATTCGTCCTCCAATTTGTATGGTATCAGGTAGATTCTACACACGAGAAAAAAAATTGTACATAACTTCATCAATTCCACTAATAACAATGACAGATCTTTTTGATACATTGCTCTGAATTTTAAAAAGTTATTATTGTGCAGTAGTATACCGCTTTAAGATTTTCAGCAGATCCTGAAACCAGATATCCTTTGGTGACAAACTTCGCAACAGTGAGCATGTTCAGGAAGCCTTTCCACACTATGTCTTGCTTAGCCAAGAACTGAGCCGTCTCGCCATCGGTTGGAGATTCAGATATCACAGTCCTGAGGCACAAACCACAACAGCAAAATGACAATCATATTCACACATTACACTGAATTGCTCAAATGTATACTACCTAAAACAGAGCAGAAAGAGAGTATTCTAATCTATTCAAAGCGCTTTATACTCGCACAGCTCTTTAAATACCTCGAGGATGATCCATAGAGTCTGGGATCTGCAGAGGAAGACGGCTTCATCAAGATTGACTTAGGTAATGTTTTTGTTGGTGGTAGTGAGGAGGCTGGCGCTGATGGTGGAGCCGATCTAGTCTCTTTTAGGGGAGCATAGTGGACTGATTGGTTATGGGTCATGTTACTGGGACCAGAGGTGCCACCAGACGAAGCAGAGAACCTGCCTGCCGCAGTGCGGGGGTCACGCCTTGTGATGGTGACTGTGGAGACTGCTGGAATGACAACTGGTGTATATGCTCTCTTTGTTGTGGTAGCTGTAGGAGTGTCTGGAGTTGGGGACGCAGGGGACTCCATGACTGGGGAAGCTGGAGACTCTAAAGTCGGGGAGGCTGGAGAATCCATTGTGGGGGAAGCAGGTGACTCTACTATAGTCAATACTGGAGAGTCAGTGGTAAGGCAGGATGAAGGATCCATTAGGGGTGATGTTGGAGAATCCATGTCAGGTGAGTCAGGTGGTGCCCGCAGAGGGGAGTCATCTCCTGCAGACTTTCTCCAAGAGGGTTCATATTGATCTCTTGATTCAGAAATCCTGGGTTTTTTCTTTGCTGATTCCTCCTCATCCCCAGCTACCATTTGACCTTAGGGAAGGAATAAGAATCTACTTTGAAAAACTAAAAGTAACAATGGGTAGTCATTGGATAGTAATGTCGAGTAGGTGCACAGTTATTTTAAAACATCATTTAATTCACCTGTGCATATCTTGCATTTCAGGTCAAAGATGTGAGTTTTGTGCTCCGATGTTGTATCCTTAAGCATACAGGCAAGAATATCTGGTACAGCGCTGCTCTGGCTTGACTGGCTTGATCTGGTCTTAGAAGCAGGAGCAGGAAGGCTTTTCTTCTGTTCCTGGAAAGCAACATGTACCAACACGAAATAACAAATGATACACACAAATAATAATGCACATTGCATTCTATGAGAAATGTTTATATGGACCATTAGAGATGATATAATGACCATCTAAACAATTTATTTTCCCACCAACTGAATGCAAATGAGGGAAGTACGCACCGTGCTTCTATTGGGTCTTGCTGGAGTTAAACTGGGCAAATCAACCTTCACGGCTTCAGGCTTCTGCAGCAAACTTGTCGCTTTAGCAGCTGTATCCTTAACCTAGATACACACAGGCAATGCAATAAGATAATCAATTCTGAACAAACAGAAATGTATTTGACACCTGATAACAAGTTCAAGCATAATATCTAATTTTGTCTTGGTTGTGCTCCTTAATATCTAGGACATTTTACCTCTGTTGTTTCTTTTGCGCTTGGCTCTGATGCCTTGATAGCCTGCATATCCTTCTGGCTCATCCTGACAAGTCTGAAGGTGCTGATCTCTCCACGTACAACCCCATACAACAAGCCCTAGAGAGAACCCATAACTGGACAGTCAGTTTGCTAAAAACATAAATAAGTTTAAGTTGCTCCTAAAAAAACTCACTAGACAAATTTCTGGAATATTGAGAGTAGTATTCAAATGTATGGTATGAACAGAGATCACAAAACAGAAATATGTTTTATCATCTTTGAACAAACCTTGTTTCTCGGGTCTTTCAGGTTGAACATTATAGTTCTGTACTTGTTCATGTATTTGCTGTCTGTGTTGCGAAATATGTCGAACATCTCCATCTCAATGCTCGCGACAAGCTTTGCGACTTCACTCTCAGACATCTCCAAATCCTCACAATCACACAACCTCGAGAAATGAAAAGGCAGTTAGTAGAAATACGATTTAATTCATGTAAAAGTGCAAAAGCCACAAATATGTTCTTGGAGCCTATAATGTGATAAAAATAGCTTTGGTTTTTTTGAAGGATGCCTATGTGTTTACTCACAGATTTAGAATATGTGAATCATACTACATCCAAAATCTGCATACTTTATGAAAACACTACTATTTACAGTAGCACAGTTACATGACTGACAAGTACGTGATCTGGACAGTAAAGACACACTGTAAGAATAAAAACCTGGCGCCACCATCACTTTAACTCTTCACAGGCTTTGTTTTCAGTTTACAGGTCAGATCCAGTATAGCATATGTATGTGACAAAACTCTGCATCTTCAAAAAATTCAGACTGAGACCTTCATACAAGCCTGTAAGACAGTTCTCACCTTTTGGACAGGATGCTGGTGAGGGAGCGCTGGATGCTCTGTCTGACCTGGTTATTGGGCTGAGAGGGTCTGGAGGAGGGGGCACTGGGTGCAGGTGGCACCGGCAGATTTCTGGTTTCGTTCAGCAGCGCTGGGGCAGAAGAAGGCTTCTGGCATGATGCTGAGGCCGACACATGGCTGGACGGAGGCTGGGGTCCAGACTGCTTCTTTGGTATGACATATGTGGTCTTAGTGACCATAAGGGCCCCAGTTTCATGAAGTCTGGGAGCTGCAGTGGATGGGGATTGTGAGGCTGGAGATAGGTTGGATTTTGCCGGGTTGGGTGGGATACAGGGGTCTGATTCTGCAGATTGCTGCTTAGACATACTACTTGGCTCTTTTGGTTTTTCTTGAGAGTGGCTCTGTGGTGGGGCTGGCTCAGGCTGGGAAGAGGGAGCTGCATCTGTACAGGTGTCCTCTGGAGAATGCTTTGAAGGAGTTACATCCTCCCTGACAGCCTCTACCTGTTTACTGTCCGTTTTTGCTGTTAGAAAAAAGAACAGCAGGGCATTTTGTGAATATGAAGAAATATAACTATGAACATGATTTCATAACTGTAAAATTATTAGATACAACTAGCGGTAAAAACTGACCTATAAGCCAGAGGCGGCAGGACTGGCAGACCACTCAGTGAATAGCATCAGTGTCATTACATAAAATAATTGTTCCCATATGGAACAATGCAAGTTTTTTACAGTTTTTACAATACAGTTTTAAAACACTTACAGTTTGTCTTCTTGCACAGTTCTCAGGGAGGATCTAAGAAGATTCACCTGATCAGTAATATCCCTGGGATATCCCATGGGATTACTGAGGCAATGCCAACATGTTAAGTCATGATAATTAAAGCACTTCACATTTACTATTTACTGGAATTTTATCCACACAGGCAAATGAATTTGTGCTTTCAAACCTCTGAAAATGTGCCATTAGCTGATCATGTGTATATGTATTTGTATGGAGAAGATCACACATAAACACAAAATTTAAAAAACTGATAAATGTGATCTGTCCGTTTCAAGGAAGATAAGCATTGGTGTGAGGAGTAAATCAAAGCCAAGAAGAAGAGCCATTGACTTCCTGTACTTGAAACAGTTAAAAGTAGCTTTTCCATGTCAATAGATGATCGAAAACTACAAGATTTTGATAAATCATGTCTCCTACTAGCTTCTATATAACACTGTGCGTAAATAGCAGAGATACAGAAATAATCCTGGTATTTCCAAGGCACCATTTTAACACGAAAAAATATTCTTTCTGCTCTTAGGTTTGTTTTCAGACACAAGTCTCAACAGATAATGACTTTGATTTGCACAAATTATGGATTGCAAATTTAGTGAGTAAAATATAACAGTACAGTACAGAAAATTTCTCTTATTTATTATAGTATATATTGGTTATCTGACTTCTCACTAAGGGTAGAGACAGAGGTAATGTAAAATAAATGTGTTTACATTAAAAGGATGATGTGTTTCAGGTCCTCCTCGACCAATCAGTCATGCTGACCATCCAGTTAAAGGGGAATACCACTGTATTTACGGATATACAGAATCAGTCAAAAGTTTGGACACACCTTCTCATTCAATTGTTTTTTATGATCTTATTATTTTCTGCACTGTAGATTAATAGTGAAGACACCAAAACTATGAAGGAACACAAATGGAATTATGTAGTAAACAAAAAATGTTAAACAAACCAGAATATGTTTTATATTTTAGATTCTTCAAAGTAGCCACCTTTTGCTTTGATGACAGCTTTGCTTTCAGAAAAACCACTGAATGAGAAGGTGTGTCCAAACTTTTGACTGGTACTGTAAATACTAATACATATTTTGATATTTTGATTTTGTACTTCTACATCTTCAATGTTCAGTTGCTTGTGGGAGAAAATAAAGTGTCCGCTGGAGATCATCAGAATTAGCCTTAGATCAGACCTGGCATTGAGTATGGTGTACGACATGAGATGACACAATATATTAGTAAGAAGCTTAAATACACTGAATTATCAGCCACTTTCAAGCAGTGAGGCTGTATGACCATAGTAAGACCTGTAGAAGGTGAAGGTATGGATTGGTAGCATCATCCATCACATGATCAAGAGGATTTATGGTCAGAAGGTGGTAACTGCTGCTTCAGTAAAAGCCAGCACAGTGAGGATGAACATTGCACAAAGTACATTTACTCCATTACTGTACTTAAATGCAGAATTTTCCTTAAAAAATAATGTATAGACACATACAAAAATAATTCCTCTCAAACATCACTTATGACCCATCAGAAGTGTGTGGCGGTGTCTTTATCTGCAGAGATCCTGTTCTCTGCCTGTATTTTCATATTTGGTTGTGTTGGGGACCTTTCTGGGCGTCAACCTTTGGGCAGTGGGTGTGTAGCCCCCAGCCAATAACAGCACACAGGGTGTGAGGGCAGGACTTGATAAAGACATAGGACCAGGTACCAGATCATGAGCACATCCAAGAGGAGCCTGAGGTGGGGAGGAGGGGCCACAAATCGCAACCGCCAGATCCTACTCATTCAGCCTTTAAGTATGAATTGGAAATACTTGTACTTTCTACGTTACTTTCTTTTATTTCTACTCCACTACATTTCACACATAAACTTGCACCTTTTACTTTGCTATAATTATTTGTCAGCTTTCTTTGCACACAAACCAAATGAAAATGTTCAAATACAACTGAAACTATTCATTAATTTATCAACTGGCAAAATTATTATTATTAACCATTTTAATAGTTGATCATTTTGTGCCGTTCTTCGTGCAAAAATGCCAAACATATTATGGTTCCAGCTTCTTAAAAGTGAGGACTTACTACTTTTCCTTTTAATCATTTCAATAATATATTTTCAATCATTTTGAGGCTTGGACTGTCGGTTGGACAAAACAGCACTGTAAAGGTGTCATTTTGGGCTCTGGGGAATTGTGATGGCATTTGTTACTATTAAAAAAAAAAAATCAAACCCAAAACAATGAAAATAATTATAAGCTACAGTCCTACGGGCCCAGGGGCCATTTTTCTGCATTGAGTACTTGTACACTCAATAATTTGTTTCTGTTTTAATTTGTTTCCTGATTGATGATGAAATGAATTACATACTTTTTCTTATGTAACATTTTCACTGCAGGGCCTTTTCTTGTAATGGAGTACTTTTTACAGTGTGGAATCAGTAATTAAGTAAAGGATCTGAATACTTCCTCTAACACCATCATAACTATTTAGGAGCAGCCAGCAGTCACAGTGCAGAAACGAAGGGCAACTTCATTTCTGAGATCAGAGATTTGGTCAAGATTATGTGGAGTATTGTTACGGAGAACCAGAAGAAACCCATATGAACACAGGGAGAACATGCGTATATGAAGAAAAGTGCCAGTCAGGGAAGCTGGGACATTTAGCTCATCACTGAGCCGTTTGTTGTACATGAGCGTAGAGGTGTGAGCTTATGAGCTGCAACAATTCAATGTTGAGCCTTATGGAGATGCAGTGTCCAAAATTCAATGTGACACCTGCAGTGTGAGGTGCCCACTGTAAACCATCTTTTAATGTAGGTGATTAGATTAATATTATAGAAGGATTATTCACAGAAGATCAGTTTGCTGCACTTTGCCAACAGGTGAACACACCAAAGTAGTTTCAAGCTCCATGAAATGAGATGTACAGTGCATTGTAGTAAATAAAAGAAAAAGAAATTAGGACACATCTTCTCATAAACAGTTGCATGTTCCATAGTTCAACAGGTTTGAAAACAGGAAGAAATGAAAGATCCTGGTTTAGTGTGTCATCTGCAGACCCTTTCCTCTCTGCTTTTGGACACTGACAGGCAGGTAGACCAAAGAAAAACTCAATAAATTTACTAAATAATGACGGAAAGAAGGAAGGAACAACTATGCAGGTGAGTGAGTTTCTGCATCTATGAGATGCAGGATGAAGAATAACAAGAGCATTGGTGTCAGTGGGTAGGTGTGGTTTCAAGGTATGATACTCTACTTTAGACCCCATCATTGGTCAATCAAGGAGTACACGTCTTTATATTGTGCACAAAACAAATACTTTTGAAACTACAATACATATTCGTGCAATCAAGAAAGTCCCTCATTAATTAATATTTTCATCAACGTTACAAGTCAAACAAAATCTTTGTTTTCTTTCGTGCAGTTCGTACAGGCTCGCATGCAATTTCTTTATTTAGAATATTTCGGATGAAGGTTCAGTAAAAGTTAAACATGGGACATTTTGTCATTATTTCTCTGTGGGTGAATTCCTGCATTTCCTCTGGCTCTAAACATCTGTCAAAGACCCAACATTCACAATTCTAACCTCATCATGTCTAGCCAATCATCTTTCTTGGATCAGTCTTTAGATGCTGTTCTTTGAATATCATAGCAGCTCTGTCATTCTGTCTTACAGACCTACTACTGTGCAACCCACCGCTCCCCGTCACCACCATGACCTCCAGGATGTTTCCATCAACCCCCTGCTGACGTTACTCCACCACCTCCATCAGATTCTAGACTCCAGGGGATCCTGTTCCACCTCTTATCTTCATATAGGCCTACAGTTACTGACGAAGCTTCACATCTATGGGTCTAAACACCAAAGCCTGTTTCTGTTTCCAACCTCAATAAATACTGTTACAGACTTCCAACTGATCTCTCCATATTAAACTATATTCACTATACACATTACGGAGATTTTCTTGATTGACGACATGAACACATCTGGTGAGAATGAAGTACATTAATGCCTTAAAACAGAGTAAATAATAGCATTACTCGATTTCATAGTGCGATTTTAACTAAATATATTTACTCAAGTGCTGGGCTGTACTGCAAGTACAATTTTGAGGTACTTGTACTTCAGTTTTTTTAATTTTATGTCGCTTAATACTTCTACTCCACTTCATTTTGGAGGCAGATATTGTACTTTTCACTCCACTACATTTATTCTGGCCGCTGTGCTGCTCAGATTAATAATACAGAATAAAATCAACTGATCATGATGTATTCTTTATATTAAGCCACCCAGCAGTACATAATGTGGGTACAACTAGCTCCACTTTTACCAGCTGCAACATTAGTGATGCTTACACATTAATGCCTCAATAATTGTAATCCAATAAGATAAGATATTCCTTTAATCGTCCCTCAGTGGGGAAATTCACAATATTCACAATATTATATATTATTCTGAAATGGACTGTTCTGCTTAATAAGTATTATTAGTTTTGGTGCTTTAAGTATATTTTAATGCCGATACTTTTGTACTTTTACTTACGTAAAAATATTCAATGCATGACTTTTTCTAGTAAGACAGTAATTCTTCACTGGAGCTGTAGTAACGAGATCACAATCAACCAAAAACATCATCCCCACACCATGTTATATTTCTTTTGTAGCCCAGTACTCTTTTCCTGTTTTTCATAGCCATTTTCCCTCTGCATGAGAAACTCCTACACGCCATAAAAGTCATCATCCCTACTCTGAACAACTGTTTACGTTAGAAGTGATCTTAAGGCCTGAATGTTTCATAAATCCAGTCACATTTTGCCTTTCCTGGAATTTAATCTTATTCTTAGAGGGAAATTCTTAAAAACCAAAATAACTCCCTGAACGTCACCACTATGACGGAAGTCTTGACATTACACAGCTTTGCAGTCCTTTTCTCTGAGGCTAGTGATAAAAATGACTGTGATGACTGGTAATATCTCATCGCTTCAACTTGTTTTCTAAGCTTTACTAATAGGAGTTTCCTTGTGATGACTGTAGGTACACAGTCTGGTTTCAGACTTCTGAGTCACTCCTCAGGTCTCAGATTTGCTCAGCAAATAGCAATTCAGTCTCATTGCAATTCAAACATTTCTCTTCAGTCATTCTTGTCTGTAATATCAACTTTTTTCATCCTTATTTTCCACAAAGTCAAACTTAACACCTGAGCAGAATTGTTTGAATCAAAATCACAAGCAGTTGCAGTCATGGATCTAATGATGTATATACTTCATAATCGTCATGGAACAATATCCAGAGTTGTTATATCCTCATTTGTGAGGCAAACTGTCAGTATATGTCAATTAATTTTATTTTCCCACAGCCCATTTAACATTCTGTTTCATATTTAATAGTTCTGTCCCAGATGGTTGGGATTTGTTGCAGTCAAATGAAAACACAGTTGGAAACACAATATGAGCACAGTCCTATGTGATATACTATTTAAACAAACATACCACACTGCTAGTTCATTTATCAAACCATGAAAGAAAAGAAGAAAATGTCCAAGGATAAGCAAGATGATTGACCAAATATCTAACTTGAAAAACAGAAAATGAAAATATTTATATGTTGTATTATGCACTATTGTGTTTAATACTCTGTAATAATAGTCTAACCCTGACCAACAAGGGCCAGGACCCGTCTAATCCTGCCCAATAGACTCTACACATTACATTAAGGTTATATTAATGTAAAGTCTCCGCATTTAATTAGACATGTTACATTAATGCACTTTTTACAACTTTTTTACTCTAGGTTTTTATTTTCACACATATTCTATTTTATTTATATTGTGTATTATTTATTTATATTATTTGCAGGTTCTTTAGTCAACATTTTGTACATTCCATCCTCCTACATGTTTTATATGTTTTAATTATTTATTCATATTATATATTTGTGATTGCTGACTTTACAGTACTTGTTTGCATTTCTCTTGCTTTCTTTATTTTGACCATTACCACATCACACTATGGCAAATTCCTTATATATGAAAACCTAATTGTGCCCAGTTGTTTGCACGTGTGAAAGCATTCCCCTAGAATGGCACTAACCACAGTCTGTGAACAGTTGAAATGTGCTGAGAATGTCTTCATTCATTTTTAATCAGAAAACGTGCTAAAGCTGAAGATTAAAATTCCAAAGGGTTTTAGCCCTAAAAGTCTTGCTTGTTAAGCAGAGCTGGGTCAGCCCAGTTCTTTGACAGGTCAGCAGATAAGTTCTCCGTAATTTGTATTACTTTCCCAACTTGGGTTAAATGTTAGGAGTCACTAATTTGCAAATGTGCTGACAAAAATCTATGTGATCTTTAGCCTCCAATAGTGAACATAACTGAATAGAAATGAAATGGCCTTTTCATTTTAAAACAGCAGGAGTCTGCAGTCATCCTGTGAGGTTGATGTAAAACAGATGTAAGCACAAGGATAAGGTTAAGGCAGTCAGCTATTTCAGGTATTTGGTAAAAAGCCAATGTCAAATTAAGATGTTGGCCTGATGACAGCACTAGATCAAAAGTTAAGGACTCACCAAAGATATTCAATTCATTCTAAGGGGGGAATGAATGTGTGTGCCAAATGACAAGAGAGTGGTATCAATCCTCTTATCTCACTCCCACCAAAGAGCAAATGACTCAGAGATTTTTGTCTGTGGGCATATATGTGGGAATCTCCTCTTTCATGAAATGACACAGATTTGTCAGTTTCAATTTGTGTTCATTCATCCATCTTTCTGTGCTTGCTGGGAACAGGTTTAAACATAGCACATAAGAAATGTCATCAATAGAGGGCTCAGTGGAGGTCAGACATCAAGGGAAGACAATGAGATCAGTCTCCTATTATCTCCAAGAAAGGAAGCTATGATTTGTCCTTTTATGACATTGTGAGTCCCAAAATATAACATGCCCTGTGGTTTACAGGAGATTTTACCTCAGGGACGAAATTAAAAACAACATGATACTCCATCTCTATCGCACAAGAACAGCAGGCTGAGTAGTTGGTGCACACTTGGTTGGTGCTTTGAGTCAGTCACATGAGGTTTTGAGAGAGAATATGTAGGCCGATTGCATGTGTTCATGCCATATATCACTGGAGGGTGATATAGTGAGTGGGATTTTCTACAGTACGAGCACACATAACTTCTGAAAACATGACAAATACTTGGCGCAGCATTGTTGTGCCTATTTTATCAGATGAATGTTGAATTGACTCTTTGGAAAAGAGAATGCTGGAGAAAACAAATATTTGGTACATCTGAGGCTACATAATCTGTACGACCTTGCATCACTGTTAATACTTTGGACAGGGGGCAAACATTAAAAAACACAGAGGACGTATAATCTCTTGACCAACATGGTAATACTGGGAGTCTCAGTAGTGTTTTCTCTGTGGTTGCACATTATTCATTTGGCCAGTAGAGGGTGCTTGTGTTTTACCCTTAAATGTTGAGGTATGGATACCAAGGAAATTCAAGCTTTGAGAGCATGTGATGGTGAAACAGTAGCCATGAGGTTTAAAAGAGGCTAAAAAGAGCTCCCAAGGAGATCGGAGAGAAAATGAAAGAACAAACTTTGGCTGAAACCTGACATCCATTGGCAGCACTTTGACCTCTTACCCAGCTCACTTCTCCAAACTACATACATTTTAAACATAAATACGTGACAGTCCGAAACTGACTGAAAAACAGAAACCAATCAACAGAAATCACGTCTTTCCCATGCCAGTAACACTGCATTATGTGGTCACACTGCACTCAGGCTGGACAAAGTAACTAACTGGTCTCAACAGGAACAGGAATGCATTTGAAGTAAGAAATCATTTATCAAAAATAAATTCAAGGGCTTAACACATAACTAAAAGTGTAATAGCTATGGGTTTGGTAGAATGCATCATAATGACATGTTCGTGTATGTGTACATGTTATCTTAATGGACCCTGACAGGACACACCAAACCATTAAAGCATCAAGGGAGTGGATTAGTCATTTGGAAGTTGTGTGAACAAAGACAGCATTATGCTCAGCTGGTCTTAGGATAGAGTGGAGTGAAACTTTCTGACACTGGTTTATAAAGCGTGAAAAAATAAACAGCCCTCAGTGAAAGCTGCTCTCAGACCTTTGTCTAATGGTTCAGTCTGATAGAATTCATCACCACACCATCACACTCATGTAAACATCTATTACGATCTTCTATAACTGAAGCCTTTGGACTTTCCAGTGACATGGTGAGTTTCATTGTGTGTCTTTGCTAAACGATGCAGAACAAGACTCAAGTTTCAGGCCAACAACCAATGAGATTTCAAGACGGGCAACAAGTCCCTCTTTACAGCAGTAACTCTTCAATACCTTCAGTAAATGAGTTGAATGTCTGTTATCTATGGTTTTGACGTGTTGTCTGCAGATACACAATTTTATTTGGGGAATACGTGAAAAAAAAAGACAATCAACGTATTTCTTAAGCACTGTTATTCTTGTAATTATTAATGTAAATATACTGTGTTGCTTTTCTCTCCGTGGTGCAATAAACATGGAGCAGATGAGCGATAAATTCTTGAAAATGTTTTCTTGATAGGAGTGAAGAACTGTGGGCCCCCAGTCAGCATCTCTCACTCTGTTTCTTGTGTCTATCAAATACAGTGTGTACTTGATCACAAATGTTACTGTACTATTTGTGATAAAGCCACAAAAATGCTAAATTAAAAAAAAAAAAAAATAGGAAACACATAGAAGTTGCTTAACAAAAACAACATAATAGCAGAATGTGTCACAGATTCTGTGGGTTTTCAGGAACTTTTGTGTCTCAAGTCCTTTTTAGTTTCTGATATTAAAAGTAATTTAATGATAAATTCTTATGTTGCAAATGTTTGTATTAGTCATGCTGAAACCTTTGGGGCCTGATGGTTTGGGTGCCTGCCTCCCTCAGCCAATTTACTTTAAACACAGACAAATATGAGTTGTCAGTGAACTTCATGTAAGTGACATTCATTTTGCTACTTCAATGGTACAGAAAACATTATCTTAAAACCACTAAAGTCAAAATGTACATTTATTTTATCCAAGGTTTTAGTTTCAGATTCACTAAAAAAAATTCTGTCTGTGGGGTGTGATAATTCTGTTAGCTTTTATCTTTTCTTTATTCCAAATGTTTTTAGAAGCAAGTGTCATTATGTTGAAACAAGCAAAACTTTCAGTTGCAAGTGTTTTACCAAAATGAGACTTGCATCAAGAAATCATTCAGACTAACTTAAACTTCCTTGCATCCTAAAGAAAAAACAAAAAATCTCAAACCAGTAGCCGATATGTGTTTATATCACTTCAGACTAAGCACTGAAGTATGTGATTTAAGATTAAGGCTGTATTTTTATAGGTTCTATGACAATTACCTATAACAACTTCTGACTTCCTGATATATTTTACATACTGCAACACTTGAAAGCACAAATGGGCTGCTCTTTTGACATAAGAATGAATGACCTAATATTACTGTTGGCTGTTTTGTAATCCATCACACTCTCAAAATGGATGATTAACTCAAGAAACTATATCTCTTTCCATCCTTTCAATATGCACCTACTAAAATACTAAATACAAGCAACATAAAAAGGATTCTGTCGCTGCCTATGGTATCAAAGCTTTGCCCACAGCGTCTTTCTTATCCACAGTATTTGTTGAATGTTGAAGTTGTAGTCAGTTGTGTACTTGCCCCACTAATAGTGAAAGTCAAACACAGGTGGGGAAACTGATGCCTGGTCATCTCTGAAGGAATCTTCACCCCATAGACTGTGGGTGTTACAAAGCTAAAACTTGGCTTATTCGTCTATGTTGTATGTTATGTTTGCATTCTGAGGTTACGCTTGCTTTCTTTTGTTGGATAGATTATTTCAGGTTTCGTTTTGACAAGGCGCAAAAGTCACTTTAAACAAAAAAAATAATTAGGGACAATGATGTGGGAATATTGTTTTATACTGTGTGGAAAGAAACATTTTTGAAAAGTATAGCTGTTGGTTGTTTTGACAGTGAGTTGTCAATTTGTGTTACGGTTCGACCAGCAATATGGTAAAGCACCAAAACCTGCAACTTTGATTCACACTGAGGAGTAAGAGGAGTATTTTGAGGTCCAGCAGAAGCAATATCCACTCATGTCATCTTCATAAAGCTGTATTTAAAATTCTGATAAAGGCCACACTTCGTTTCCTGAGTTCCATGTCATGTAATGCAGATATTGTGCAGCAAATCATCACACACTGCAACGCCACCGTTCATCAGGGTAATACCTCTGTTCACCAGGCCACATCTGCCCTGAGGTCTGCTGGTTAGCAGATGCTGTCTCAGCCTGCATCATCTCCTGACCTCGACCACACCGTGAAAACTGTGAGACGCCCTGCAGCACAACAGCTGGAGACGTGACCTCTGCCTGACAAGAACCAGCAGCTCAGTCAGGACCTTGTCCAGAAAATGTGGCAGCACCTCACAGCTGCACATTCAGAGGCTCATTGGCTCCATGAGGCAAAACAGAGGTGGTTGCAACAGGTGATTGCCAAGGCTTTTGATGGACTATTGTGAATATAGATATCATTTAAGAAAATATAGTGATACTTATTTTTATTTGATTGTAGTGTTAGATTTCTTATTGCTGTCAATATACAACACTGATTCCAAAAATGTTGCGATGCTGTGTAAAACATAAATAAAATCACAATAAATGCAATCATTTGCAAACTGTGTTTACTGACAACAGTTTTACTAAGTATTCCTGAGCCTGTGTAGTAATATCCTTTATACAATCATGTGTTTCAGTAGGATTTGCAAATGATCACATTCTGCTGTATTTATGTTTTACACAGCGTCACAACTTTTTTGGAATCAGGGTTGAAAGACTTAAAGTTCCTAACATCTTGATATTTTGATCCGCAAAACTGAAATGCCTTACTGATATCTTGCAATACATGGTTTTATGTGCACAGGTTTTGATGTCTGAAACTTCTGCGGATATCCCAATACAGACGTGGTCACATCACTGAATCATTCACTTCACTGGAACTATTTACTCGTTAGAAAGTTACACAGACAACTATTTACAGCAAATTACTTGCAAATACTGTTTTTGTGTTTAAGTCATGAATTTTGAGCACCACAAACTAATTTTGTTCATCCACGATGCATTCTTGTAGTGCCAGACAGACTTCAAAGGCAATTTGGCCTTGAACATTTTCAGTGATGTTTGAAAAACAGGATTAATAATTATTAGCCAATTAAAGCTTATCAATGTGACCTTTTTCTGTGACCTTGTATAGGGGTGTTTCATAATTTATCTCCGAACAGTAAAGTTTGATTTTTACCTACTTTTAACAGACTCCCACAATATTTGCAAAGGTTTTGTGAACATTACGGTTTTATATATGTTTTAAGCTTTCAGACTAAAATGAGAGCTTAAGAAATGTGGCTACTGCTGTTAACACCTTAAAAACGTATAAGCAATGCAGAAAACTTTGTGTTACAGCATACTGATGGTTTTGGATCGCTCAACAAATATTTTCCCATTTCATTCTTGCATCTGTGTCTGAGGGTAATCCACAACTATAACAAAGAAAGCAGACCCGCTATCTGCTCTCTGTACCTTTATATTGTATACTTTTGTTTAGAAGTTGTACTTGTGAATGTAAGGTGAAATTGTCGTTGTTCAACTTTGAAATTCCACACACAAAAATGATGAAATTTAGAAAACAGATGTTGTTTGCTGCTATCTGTGTATGAATATCTGGAGAAATGTTGATGCATATGCCAGTATGAAAACATAAGGGGTAGGGGTTTAGAATATCAGGAGCGTGGTTGTATTCATATTGTGATTTTCTCCCCATTAACAGAACTGAATGTGACTAAATTAAATTTCCCCGTTGTGGGACTAATAAAGGAATATCTTATATGATCCGAGTAGGGTTATTTAAACACTATATAATCAGTTACTAAAAAAGATGCCTATCCATCCCTAGCGTTTGTATGCATGTGTGCTGAACTGTAAGCTTTCTTCATTTCCAGGAGGGTGAAGTCTTTTCTCAGAGGTTCAGAAAAATTGAACATATTTCTGATGGTGGTCAGCTGACACTTGGAAATTATCTTCACGGAAATGTGACAACAATGTCCCATTCACTGTGCTGTGGACTCCAGATGGAACCTCGTTCTAGCATCCGCACTGATGAATCCTCCAGTCGTCTGTGTGTCTCTGCAGCAGCAAGAAGTCGACTCCTCCTCCTCCTTCATACGAGCTACCCAGTCCCTACTCACTCTTCCTATCCAAGGTAATATTGGTGTGTTTGTGCAACAGATGGTCCAAGAGTGTGTCTGAGTGTTGATGGATAAGGTGCTACAAGATCAGCATCAAGAGCATCAAGAGAATCTAAAAGTTCTCCCTGAGATACATGGAAAATTGTCTGACCATGACAGAGGGACAAGGAAAGTTGTAAATGCTGTCCTGTATGTATGTTATGAAGTGCATTTCATGGATTAAGTGTAGCAAATAGTTCAATTTACTTTCTAGGCAAATGCCAAAAAAATTTAAATGTTCTTGTTAGGGGCACAAGACTACTAAAGATTCTGCTGTCTGTAGAAAGAGACCGCTAGTGCTTGAACATTGGGGTCCTTGTTTGAAGAGAGAAAAACCTTCAGGTTTGAATATGTGATGTGCCTTGCCAGCGTCATGGCACCACGACATCATTTGGCAGGCTTCATAAAACCGTGTATGTACTTAGTAGTACTGAGGAGTTGTGACAGGTTTGAAGTCAGGGGAAGACATGCTGAGTGTTGTAGCTGTTATTTCGCATTTCAGCTGCTCTTGATTTGGGGTTCAAGAACTTTTCTGACTAGTTCTGATCCAGTGAAATCCACCTACATGTTTTTTCCTAAATATTGAGAATAGAACAGTTTCACTAGGCACTGTGCACTCCATTTTAATAAATATAAACTTTTGCACATAGACCTCCTTCAAACATGCAGTTTGTAGTCTGTAACAGAACAAAGTGTGCAGGTTGTAGTGTGTATAGTATGTGGTTTGTAAGAAAATGGAGTGTGCAGAGCCTAGTGCACAAAGCCTTTCTTTGTGTCTACGTATGACCATCTTTCCAGGACATGGCAAAGCCTTTTAGTCAGATGCATAGTGGACACTTCAGCATTCATTTAGATTACATTAAAAAAAAACCTAAACCAAATTATTATCTGAAATCATCTAGTTTTCGAGAGTTTTCTTTTTCGAGTATCTGAGTTTAAAAAGTTGTTAAAATAGATTTTTAGACTATTATTTTTAGAAAATGATCAAAAGGATGATGTGGTTCAATATTTCAAATCATGAGCAATGTTGTGCATGTGTTCTTTCTGTTGGCTCTGTGCTAAACATGTGAAAACATCATGTATGCTGTATGTGCACTGCAGGTTACGATGAGAAACAGACCCTAAACCTTGAATGTAAGGTATTCTTCATTCTCTCAAAGGCTGGCAGCTTATTTCACAGTACGAAGCAGGTTTCCAGAGTGAGAGAAAAGGCGTTCATGTGTTGAGCTTTCCTTTATACCACCTAAAGCTTATTCCAACTTGTGTTCATCATTCAGTGACTGATTGTCATGTTGTGCAACACATATTCTCCAGTGAGAACCTTTTGAGTTAGCCAGAGACCTTAGCAAGGTCAGACAAACTGAAAATCGGAGCAGTGTTTCAATACACTGATACTTAACGTGGTGAAGCACCCCAACTACCCAGCGCAACCCCGCACACAGTTTCTGTGTGTTCCAGTTATGAGACTGGTTTAAAGGACTGTGTCTAGTTGAACACTGGAATCCTGACTTGTCGAGACTGTTTCAGTACACTTTGGGCATTTGGATATTCACAAAAACTATAAAAGTAAACATACTTACCCACTGCCAACCCCTGCAACTTATCAGTGATCCCAGAGAGACAGTGTATATGCGTCAAAGTGTGTGTGTGCTTGTGTATGACTGTGTTACGTAACGCCATGATTCAAAGAGGAAAGAAAATCTGTCATGCCGAAAGAGGCTCTTTGTGCATGGTGTGTAAACTGCTGTATGATCTGAATGTGTATGAGTAGCGAATGATACATACACGCTGTGTAAAACTTAGATGATGGTAGAGAAGCGGCCTGAACTTCTGTGAGACTGGGGTCGCAGGCTAAGGGAGACGCAGCCTCCTTCTGCCCTCCATCATCTTCCTCCATCTCCTCCTCTTCACCTTCCGCCTCAGCCTTTTCTGCTAATCTCTTAGACATCCTACCCGACCTCTGACCCTGTGATGAAAATATTTGTCAAAAATGAAGACACTTCATAGTATAGAATAGATTTTTACTGTGGTTTCAAATTAAATCAGACACAAAATGTAGAAAAGACTCCACAAGAAAACATATTACCGATACATTTCAAATGTCTATCTCAATTTTGAAATTACTTACCTTTGCAGCAGGTCTGGCAGTGGCAGCTTTCCTCTGGGCCCTGGGTCCTCTAGACTTGGGGACCTTAGGACCAGAGAGAGTCTTCATAGTGACGGCAGCATGCTGAAGGATGCAGTCAGTGCCACAGTAAACAGAGTCTGGTAGGGCTTGTTTGGAGCACCCGGGCCCAATGCACAGAGGAAGAGAGCTGTCCGTCTCCATTTCAGCTTCAGGTTCAGGCTTTGGCCTCACTGCTGGAGCCTTCTCCCCCTCTTCCTCCTCCACCACCACGACAGTCTCCTGAAACCAGAGACTCATCTTAGACCCCAAGATCAGACTTCTGTCACGCACACCAGCCAATGACTAATGACACAAATGTGATACTGTGATGATACATCACATATTTACTGTCACACAGCAGTGGAGATCACTGGCAATCCAAATGCAATTCTAACCTTGAGGGTTTGCTGCTCCTCGTGCCCCTCCCCTTCTCCACCAGAAGAACTCAGTGTCAAGCATTCAGGAAAGCTAAGCTCAGGCTCTGGCTGAGATTGAGGCTCAGGCTGGAGTTGGCTCTGCTTCTTTGTAGTGCAAGGGGGGCAGATGTACTCTTGCCCTCTCTTCTCCATCTTACGGCCCTGTGTCTCGCTGATACCAACACAGCTGCCATGGAACCACTCCTGGCAACTGTCACAGCAGATCATGAACCTAGAAGCAGTGAACAAACAATTATCAGGAAGCGAAACTGACAGATGGTTGAGGTGTTCAAACCTCCAAAGCCCAAGAGATCTTGTTACAAGAAATGAGCGCGTACCTTTTACTGTGTTTCTGTCGACAGATGCAGTACAGAGCATTGGAGTCATAACCCTTAGAGTCTGATATGCCTGAATATTCTTCCACATTCATATCATCTTTCTTCTCTTCTTCCTCTGGTGCATCATCATACTGACCAGGAGCTACATCTGTAATCTGGTCTAAATCAGAGTCTATGATTATGCAGTCTGAGTTTGATCGCTGAGGAGGACTCAGACTGACATCAGAGTGAGCAGATGATATCTCTATTTCAGCAGGACTGTGTTGTGGATCATTTACTTTTTCAGATGGATTAACAAGCACCACCTCATCATCGTTGTCCTCATCGTCTGCGATGCTTGACTGAAGCTCCACTGCCCGACCCCTCCCTCTGCCCCTCCCTCTACCTTTTCCCCTACCTTTTCCTCTGCCTCTCCCCCTTCCTCTGGCCTTTCCTCTTCCACCTTTCCCACCTCTAGCTCTAGTGTCCCCCTGCCTGCTTTTAGATGCCAGCTGCTCCTTAATCTGTATCAGAGTCATTTCATCACTGTCCTCTTCTTGACTAGAGATCAACACTACATCATCAGTTTCCCCTCCTGCCACACTGGGAGGAGGCAAAACAGGCGGCAAAATATCCATGTCATCAGAAGATTCCATTTTATCAGGCTCCTCTGGTTCATCTGTAGCCTGAGGAGGAGGGGTTTTGATGGGACCAGTGGCTTCCAAAATGTCAGGGACTGCCAGTGCATGCGACATTTCCATTGACAGGCCCTCATTACCGCCAAGCAGTGAGAAGGCGGTGTGGAAGGCAGACCCAAAATCTTGCCATAAGTTGGGGTCAAGGCTCCCTCCTGCAGAAGCTTCTGAGGCAGGCTTGCTCTCCTCTGATACAGGTGAGGATGGGGCAGACCACTCGAGGTCATCTATAACACTCCTAGATGCTTGAGTAGCTCTCTGGGTGGCACAGGTTTCTGGAGTGGTCTGGGGTGTCTGGTTGGTTCGACGACCTCTGCCTCTGCGTACAAGTGGAGGACTGTGGGCTAGGTCTCCGACTTCATCCAGGAACTCCCTTCTGGCAATGGTTGTCCGCCTAAAGCCCCAGGACTTCTTAACCTGAGAGAGGGAAGGCCTAACACTCGACTCTGCCCCTTCTGACTGGCTCTGCTGTTCATCTGTAGGAAGACAGGAACAAACAGGGTTAAGAAAAAGACAAGCAAAATCTGATTCATATTCATACTGCCCATTTAAGCAACTCATAGACTAAAGGGTCTGCTTTACCTGAATTATCATCAGTGATGCTGTTCTCCATTGGGTCCATACTGACATCCATAAGTAACAAGGCTGCCAAAGCATATAAGACATAATTTGTTAGTACACAAGCTTAAAGGAATACAACTATTGAGCAAATTGGATGTGGGCTAAATGCAGAAAAAAAGATACCTTTACAACCAAGTGGATGGATACCAGTGCCTAATTTTCAGGACATGTCATTTCACTCGTCTCTCTTTGCACCTGGATAAATACATTAAAGCATACACATTAGATGAGTCAATAATGAGCCACAAACATGGACCTTAACAACGTAACTCAATTACGAATAACATCTGCTCTGGGAGATGGCAGTCACGGCCATCCATTCCATTCCGTATTGAAAGATTCATTCATAAAAATCACAGCTCTAATAAATGTACAAATGCACTCAATTCTCAGTTCATTAGCACCTACATCCTAAAACGTAAGGCCTGAATATACTCCCCAACAGGCACATAATGTGGTTTAATACAACTGCCCTGCATTATATCATAGATTCATTATAGGTGTAATGTTCAGTTTTTATTTAAACTGTTTTAATAAGGTGTTGATTCAGCTACTGTTGAACTGTATTCTACCGAGATGTGTTTCTAGCAATTCAACAGCACCACAAACAGTTACAACAAAAACTGAACATTATAACCATCATGACAGTAGGATTTATTGCAGGTCTTTAGTTTTTAGGCTATGTTCACTTTACTTACTGACCAACTGAGTGTATATTTACATTAATAAGACTTGACCCAGACTCGATCAAGTCCACTTTCATTCAGTATTTGTTTATGTTCTGCTTAATATTCAGTATTTGTTTACTGTTTTAAATCAGCACAATATTTATTGCATTGCACTGTTACTTTTTTTAAAGCTGTCATTGTCTTGCTTTTGCTGTTCTTTGTTTGCTTCACTTTTGTTGCTTTTGTTTGGCTAGAGTTTTTTTTAATTGAACTGATGCTTTACTTTCGCACAGATGAAAATGAGAAAGGTGAAAAGATTGGGTTTGATCAAATTAGTAAACATACTGACATTGGGACATTTGACAAAGACAGAAAACGTTGAATATTAAGCTCAACTTCCTTATTACTGCCGACATTATATGTTTAATATTTTCATTGGAGAGTAAAGGAATGTAAGGCTACCTGCCTCAATGTTTACAGTAACTATGGATTTAACTTCTAGCTTAAAAAACGTGTACATTTTAACAGTTTAACACTGTAGGTACATTGTGAAACACTTGACTGTTGTCCAAGATTGTCCAGTTCATATTTTCGCCTGCATCTGACTGTTATTTACAAAATCTCCTCAGTGTTGACATTGTCTCACGTTTGCTGTCTGTTGTGTTGAGGCCTAAAAGTTTTGACCTACACTCAACCATTATGTCTGGTCATCATACAGCAAAATCAGTCTGACGCAGATGATTAATTTATGCAAACACTCATCAACAAGAGTGATTAGTAGGGGGGCAGGTCACAATGTCCTGTACTCTAAATTTAACCAACTACATACGAAACAACAGCTCTTAATAGTTTCGCTACCAGATCTCAGTCGGGTGCAAAAGTGTAGAAACGAAACGAATTTGCAAACACTCAAAAGAGGAGCACATGAGTCTTCTTTTCTGGTGACGACTGACATTGTTCTCTGCAGCTAACTTAGCTAACAGCTACCTGCTTCGCTATCTGCTAACAAATGCAATACGCTGCACAGCAAATTGTCTTCAACGATACCGACACAATAATTAAATGGAGCACGCTTGTACACCAACACCGTGAGGAAAACTGAAATCATACCTCGCATACAATAGATTAGCTTCCAGTTACTAAAGGACTCGCTGAGTTAGCAAGCTAGCTAGCACAAGCTTCCATTTTCTCTGCCGTGCTGAAGTGTAATCTCGCGAGAATTACTCCGAGGCGGAAGTACCGTGATTTCCTGTTCATGTGGCTCTTCAGTTTGATTTATGTTCATTTCCACAGAAAGCTGGTGACATTAGAAATAAATCAAGGTCCACTGTACTAATTTGATCAGAGCGTTTTTATTTTTTCTTCACAAGTCCATTTATTGTATGTACAATATGTAAACACGAACGAGACACAAGCTCAAAACAGACATGCTCACAGGAAATAATATCCAGCCAAAATGCAGTTTCTATTTATTCCTACTCAGTTCTTGGACACAGTCTGATCAGGATTTACATCAGCTTTGGACAACCGGTTTAACAGAGTGTTTGCTCAGAGCTGACATTCATGTGAAGTAATTTATTTTCAAATAACTTTGTTTAGACACATAGAAATGTGATTTCAATAAACATACTATAAAAACATATAACACTATAAATATTGTTCAGGTATTTTCTTACAAAAACTTTGTACAGTTTAAATTTTTTAGTTCTTTTTAATAAATCACAGATATTTTTTTTATGTAGGTCTATACAATTTTGAACTACAATACAAAACTGGTATGAGTCTTAAATGCCACAACTGACATGAAGTTGAAAACGTGTTTAAACTTGCATTACTCAAAATACCTCAGTTGACATGAAGCAGACATGGGTTTAAAACAAAGATGAAACTTGCATAACTCAAAATACCTCTGATGGCACCATGATAAATGAGTACCAACTGTAGATGGCTGACATTTTTTTCGTTTCATAATATGAAGAGTAATCAACAAAGTAAAACAGCCATGAAGTACTTTAGAGCAGCAATAAAAGTGTTAATGTAGCAAATATGCTGTGAGTTGATACAATCTTTTCAGACTTGAAACAAAGTGGTAACAGAGCTATAACAAAACTACAGCATGAAAACATACAGACTCACATTTTATTTCTCAAGACTACTTTCACATGGTGAATCCACCTGACACAGACTTGTGAGAGATGAGAGATGAACCAAAGAATGTCCACCCAGCAGATGTACAGTACGTATTGGAATGGAAAAATCAAAATGATTTGTCACAAAGGTGCAGGCCTTCAAGCTTTAAGTTTGACGCGTCGAGGCCTTGCAAAATGTGCAAGAGTGTCCGTAGTGTAGCAGTTAGGTCACAGTAACGCCAGCACTGTCCTTGCTCTTGTCCATATATGTGGGAGAGTTGCTTTTGTCTGATATGGAGCCCGCTGCTGAGGGCAGGGTCTGTGTGGCAGGAGAGTGGCCTGATGATTTGACTGAAGGGTCCGAGTTGGGCTCTGCTTCTGGCTCCTGCTGCGAAGCTGTGGCTGAAATAAAAAGCAAAATATAAAATCAGAACAGGGACATCTTATACATCTTGTGTTTGTCTGTAAAATTTACCTCTTATCCCACAAGTTGGATAATAGGCAGGTTTAAAACACAATGATGAAAAGACCTATTTGTATTTATTACTGCAAAATCACACTTTAGTTTATCAGCTGTTTGGACACATTATTTGGGCCTTTGAGGGGATGAGTGCTTGGGTTGACAGGGGTTTGGTGATCATGAGGATGGGGTTTATAGGAGGAATACCAGGGATGACAGACAGTGGCAGTAATTGTGAGATACTCTAGCATAAATACAGTGAGTGTGGAGAAGGAGCTGTCAATTTGAATATTAAAAACAGAATATCTGGAAATCGGATTGACATCAGGAGAAACATCCATCTAACTGGCAGATAATATAACATATACAGTATATTTCCACATTGCATGTTAATCTGTTCTGTAGCAGAACAGGTCACCTTCTAATAAATGCAACTTCACTGCCACAGGTTTTTTTAATTTTCAAACTGAAATTCTGAGGCAATGTTTATTCATTTTATCAGTACTGTACACCAGTCTACCACAGTATTGCATTTTATATTCTATTATGTTTTATTTCATTTTATAAATACTACATGAATACTTCGTAAATTTCCCCATTGTGGGACGAATAAAAGAATATCTTACCTTCATTATATTATCCCTATATTTTAACTTCTGCACTATTTTACATCTTGTGTCTTAGATTCTCTTTTTCTTGTGTGAAAGCTTTCTATTTAAACGTTGTATAGGGGCATTGTTAGGAGACAGAACAAGAATTTCATTATCAACTACTGCTTCACTAGTTGTTTTGCAGACGACAAATCAAGATCTTGAAAGTGTGCTACATGTCAAATTACATTTAGTTACAGTACTTCAGGAATAAATACTGAGTGTTTCATCTAAGCAAAAGGAAACAGTAACACACACAAGGAAGCATTCAATTTGAAAAAACATGACCTAAGGATGACTCTAAGAAAAAAAACAAAACCAAACTACCGTGCAACACAGTGTCCAACGTAAATTAGCAGCAGATGTTAGTATATGCATCAAAGCAGACGGCCCCAGTTTAATCTATTTATTGGACACACTAGTGTATCATGAGAGTGTCTATGTTACCTGACTGTGTGCAGGACTTCATGTGTTCTGGCCAGTGGGCTTGCTGGCAGGGGTAGTCACAGTAACTTGTATTCCAGCAGCAGTAGAAGATGGCCTCTTTCCTGCAGTTAGCGCACCACTGCTTCTTCTTGGTCTCGTCCACTGCCTGCTGCTTTTCCGACTCCGTCTGCTTTTTCACCTCAGCCACCAATCGTTCTCTTTCCTGCTCCAGACTCTGCCTCATCTCTGCCATTGTCAGTTCTGCATTTAAGACATAGTAAAAATAACTTGAAACTCATACAATGTGTAAAAACAAAAAACGTCTGTATTTGTATAATATTAATGAAAAGACTGGTTCAGTTGTATATCAACTCTGAGGAGGTGTGGTGACACATTCTTGAAGCAGAAAACTTACCAAGATTATGCTTCATCTCTGACAGTTCTTGTTGGTGCAGCCACTGGAGCTTCTCAATCTCTATCCTTAACCGTCGTATCTGTGGCAAAAATACAGAGATTAAAACCTGCCAATTATTATTATGACACATTAATAAGCATCAGTCTAGATGCCAGAATTCACCTCTGCAATTGTGTTTCCTGATGTGCTTTTGGAAAGGTCATTGTAGATTTCAGTCATTGTCCCTTTAATTGTGTCCATGATCTGCAGAGTTTGGGCAAAAATGGGATATTAGTCCACAGTTTTAACTTTTTACTTTCATCCTGTAAAAATGAAATGAACAAAGCAGTAACTCGATTTATATGATGTAAAACTGGCCCCACTATTGCAGTCCTTTTCTCCTTTCACACAATTAATCACAGAGCACAGGACTCTAACTTACTTTGTTTGTGTACTTGGCTATATCTGCAGCCACGTCTGCTGAGACTGTGGGGATCTGCAAGTCTCCTGATGTGAAGGAAGAGGAGCTACCAGATGTGACCTGGGCAGATGATGAGGAAGAGTTCGGAGGCAGGTCTTTTTGTTGCACTGCAGGAAATAAAAGGAGGAAAAAAGGGAAATTAATCTTTAATCTTTCAACACATTTTATTGTAGGATGTTATGTTTAATGTTCAGATGCTGGTGTTTATACCCTTGACTGATTGTCTGGTCTGATAGCGGGTACTTGTGGAGGAGTTCTGCTGTTGTGACTGCAGCTGCTGTGGGCTGCGCGTCTGCCCCTGACTCTGGGCTTGGGTCTGCACTGCTGACTGCTCTCCATGCTGCTGCTGCCTCTGTACCTTCTGCATGTGCCACTTCTGAGAGGACGTCTGGAATTTGGTTGGATTCCAAACCACTGCCCGCTGCACGGCCTGAGCCGTCTCTTTGGGCAGTAGAGGGCGCTGTTTCTTTACAGCCGTGGGTGCCTGGGACGTCGTGGACACAGAGGAGGAGGCAGGAGAAGGGGCACTGGTGGATCCGCTGGTGGCTGTGGTGACAGTGGACTGACCAGAAGCTGCAGTGGAAACAAGGTTGAGGGCTGCTGTGATGGCAGGTTGCAAAGAGTCTTTCAGGTTTGAGGCGGCATCACGTGATGGTGCGGCTGCTGCAGCAGATGAAGGCACTTTACCTGGACAGAAAGAAAATAATATTACTCCTTAGTGTCATGCATTATGGGTTTCTGAATGGGGCACTTTAAGAGGGTTAAATGAAGACTCAGACTTGTAGAGTCTACTGGAGACTTTTGTCCTCAGGGAACAGGATATTTTAAGAACGATTAGAAATTTAGTTAAAGGGGAACTCCACCAGCTTTACACATCAAGTCATCTGATTACAGTGATGTGAGTCAGCTTCGGTTGGGACTGAAGACTACAAGTTTGAAAGTGAAAATAATCTGGGGGCGTGGAGTTAGAAGTAAATATGACTATCAGACCTCAGATCACAGCTCGAGGCTACATTAGTCACGACTAGCATTACACACCCAGATCTCTGACCAAATTGTTGGCAGTTCAGTTGCATTCTGGGCATTGTAGGTGCCAAGTTGTAACGACAAAGAAGAATGTGTGGAACTGAAAAACATTGTTTTTGGTTCTGCAGCATTGATTTTTATACTTTTTTATACTGTCCATCCTGAGTCCAACAGTTTGATATGAGTGCAATGCTATATCAGTGGAGATGTGATGTAGAGGGGATGGATGCATTAAGGTCAAATGCAGACTTTGAAGCTAGTTAGGAATATCCATAAATGTTGATGGACTCAAAAATTGATTTTTACCAATTGATGGGTTTAAATAAAAACTTTTCTTATCTTTTTTTTCTTATTTAACATATATACTGAAAAGAAGGTATTAATATTATATGTATGGCATACTGGAGAAGAGTTGTATGACATGTTTAATTTTGATGGACTTGAAGCTCACACTTCTCTGTGTGTGTATTCTAACATTATAACATGAAGACATAATTTCTACAATTGTCCTAATAGACACATATATGAGAATCACAGGAGAAAACATAAACAGTATATCAAAGGCCTCACCTTCCAACTTGGCAACATTTGACTCTTTGGGAGTTTTGGCAGCAGAAGCTCCGGGTTCTCTTCTCGCCCTCTTTGAGTCTCGGCCTCCATGTTCATCCCCTAGGTCAATTACCAGCTCTCTTTCAGAATCAGAGTCTTGCTCGGCTGCTGATCTGTCAGCAGCTGTTCTGCCCTCCTCTGGAGCTTTGGGCTTGTCAGTGAGGGGCTGAGACTGGGGCGTTCTGGGCTTGTCCTGGAGGTCCCTATCTGGACCATTGCTACCCGGCTTGTCTTTGAGCAGAGGTTCAGCTGTGGCTTTTTCCACTGTCCCTGTGACTCCCTCTTTAATTTCTCCCTCCGTGTTCGCTTTGGGTCTTTTTCTCTCTGCTTTGTCTTTGTCGTCCTGCGCGGAACTCTTTGGCTTGTGTTCCTCGTCGCTGAGATACTCGCTGTCACTCGAGTCAGATTTCTCAGAGTCCTCTGAATCACTGTGATCCACACCTTTATACACATCTTCGGAAATCTCATCTATCCCTGTAAGGAGAAAGAAACATTCTTGATTAGGTGTTTTTTAAAGAGTTAAAAATGCTTTTTGTAAGACAGAGCAGATTTTTTTTCAGACTTTTTTCTTTGGTAATAGCCTGATAAACTGTTCCACCAAGTCAGACGCAGTCACATTGTGTCAGATAACACATTGCTGAACAAAAATCTCATCACATATATAATTCACTGTATTAAAAATTCAAATTCTTCTTGCAAATGGACTAAATCACACAAAAAATGAAGTATGGAAAATGTCATTAGGGTTGATACTAATACGACATCTACAGTACAAGAATAGACTTTGGTGCCAATACATAGCACACAGTGATTGTTTATGTACCTAGCTGTGCCTTGCAGCTTTCAATAGTCTTGTCCAGGCTCCTGATGGGTCTCTTTGGGGCAGTGAGGGCAGTTGACCCTCCCTGTTGTTGCTGATTTTGCTGCTGCTGCTGTTGCACAGTCTCACTCAGCTCCTTCAGATCCATCTCAGCTTTCACCCGATCTGAAAGGAACAGGTAAATATTCGATTTCAGCACAAAGTCAACTGGACAATACATTCACCATGATAATGATGACATGTTGGTTATTAGCTTTTATGACAACATCATTACAGCACATTTGTGCTGTTGGTACTGACCCAGATTGAGATTGAGGATGCCACCTGTTCCTGCAGTCCTCTCCTGCTTGGGAACAAGTCCAGGGTTAAAGGGCTTCGGGCTGCCTGCCACGCTGCCTGCAGGACCCATCTTCCCTGAGACAGGAGATGCTGTAATTATAACCAAATCACACACAAAAAAATTCCCGGTTTAGCTTTTGCTTTACATCTTCAGGTTAAAAGTTTTAAAAAGTGTCACCACTTCACTCATGGCTACATCACACAGTACAGAGTAAACCTGCAATAGCTTTTTTTTTTTTGGCTACTTGGAGGCAGTGGAAAAATTTGAGAACATTGTTGTATCATCAACTTTTAAGTTAATATGGTGAACTTGTTAGCAAACAGTTGCAAGCAGTAATGGAGTAACATTCATTCAAGTCACCTCCCTTGGAAACCTTGTAAGTACAAGTCTAACATTCACTCTGGCTTGGTCTCTACCCACTCCTGAAGAAAATATCTGACTCTTCAGCAGCTAAATGCTCCACTATGTTAACCAGCAAGTTGCTACATGCGTCTGTCTGCTGTCTGGTGCTGAGCAGGTAGTGTCCAGTGCGTTTCTAGAGCTTATTAGTTTTTTAACAGCTACCTACTGAGGCCTGAAAACGATGCTTTGAGAGCAGTGAGAGTGAACTAAAACAGTAATGTTGAAGGCCAGACAGCTACACGAGTTGAATCTCTCTATCTCTTATTCTCTGTTGGTTCATCTCTACAAGGAGCCCCTTTCACATTGTTTTCATGTCATTTGATACATGTTATTGTAAAAATAGAAATTATACCCAATTAAACGTTTATTTACCGGTACAGTCCATTGATTCCTCCCCAGTGCTGTAGTGGAAGGCAGGATTCCTGCTGGCCTTTTCCATATCCTGCTCTCCATCAGACCCTGTGTGAACTGAGGAGTTGGTGCTCATGGGAGACCGAGGCATGTCTGTCATGGAGACCCTCCGACTCATGCCACTGGGTGTGGAACTCTTGCTGAGGACCATCTTGGGAGATGCGGTTATATCAAAGTTGAAGCGAAGTTTATCTGGTTTCTCTGTTTTCACAGTCCCAGCGCTGGGGTTGGAGGGGTCCAGGAGCATCTGCAGTTGGTTATTGGGTGTGTAGGGAGTGCGGAAGGGTGCATAGTTGAAGACACCAAATTTCTTGCGAATGTTTTCCACATAGACTTCCATTTCTTGCATGGCACTGTTGAAAATGCTCTTTGTTTTCTTCACAGAGAAAGGTATCTCTTTGGACATGAGGTAGCAGTTGTTGATGGGGACCCAGGCCCTATGTAAGAGCACAGCGAAAAGCACAACAAAACAATTTACCAAATTAGAATAACCAGGACACTAATCTTGGCTTAGCTTTGATCCACCAACCCCAATACATAGAGCCAATTTCCTGTACAATGCTTAAAAGCTTATCTCACCTGTCATGTTGCCCAAAGAAGCGTGCGTCTACCTGTGCATCCTTTTCCCGAAGTGCTTTTGCTGGCCAGAAGGGAAAGCCCTTTAGCTTAGCCCAGACCAGGGGGTGGGGTTGACTCTATTAGGGACAAAGCAAAAAAATATGTTAACACTTCATAGATCAAAATAAAGTCTAATCAAAAGTGTACAAACATTGCCTGAATATAATATTTAAGACCTACACATGGCTCACAAAACCAGTTGTCCCTTTTTTGGCATGAAGACAGGTAGCACTCTGGACACACCTCAATCTCATTCATCTAGAAATACATATCAAATAAAAAAAGATGTAGCAATTTATAAAATCAGACACATCTATAGAATTGTTGCTGTTATTAAGTAGTAGTACTAGTAGTAACACTTCTTTACCTCATGTTCACAGATCTTGACAATCACTTTCGCAGTGGCTGTTAATTTGTGATTACCTGGAATAAAGTCAAAAGCTTAATCTATGTTTTCTTGTGTAAATCAGCAGAGCAGAGGAATCTGATATCTGTCAAAATGGCCTACCTCCATTATAGATGATGCAGTTGTGTAAGATCCATTTCATATCAGCAAGAAAGGCCTCAGTGCAGCCGTACATTTTCTTTTTGATATTCTATGAAAAAGGGAAAATAATAAAATCAAGATAGTTCAAAGAAAATAATCATCTGTTACATGGGATCAAAACAGAACCAGAAAATCTTGCTGCACAGTATTGTATGTTAATTTTTCTGCTTTATTTTAAATATCACATCTGTATCGGGGCACCACAGTGATGCAGTGGTTAGCGCTGTTGTGTCACAGCAAGGTGGTTCTGGCTTCGGACTTTCTGTGTGGGTTTCCTGCTGGATCTCCAACTTCCTCCCACAGTCCAAAGTGTAAGTGTGAACAGTTGTGTGAATGGTTGTTTGTCTCTGTGTGTCAGCCATGTGATGAACTTATGACCTGTCCTAGGTGCACTCAGGATCCCAACTGCCCAGTGTCAGCTGGGATCCGTTTCAACTCCCTGCAATCCTCCAAAGGATAAGCAGTTATAGATAATGGATGGATGGAATGTTCTTGTACTGCTTTTATGTTATGGTGAGGGCCACACGATAGGATTTTATAGTTTTTGTTCGCCTCTTCTGCTCATTCCAACATTTTTTGTCTGCATTTATCATTTTGTAAAACTTTTTGTATAGTTCTTAGTGCATTCTGTTCTTATGTGCAAGTTAAAGAAATAACGTTACCTTCTCTAAAGTACACAGGTCCATGGGGTGGAAAATGTACTCTGCATAATCGGGGTGCTGTTCCAGAGACACAGGCTTCTGAAAAGGCTCAGTCTGCTCAGTTTAAGACAAATGTGAAAAAGAAACAGCTGCATTAGCCAAAATTTGAATGTCTCATTTCCTTGATATATTTCCTGGATGTTTGTGTTTTAGTATAAAGCACTTTCTTTAGATTACGAGACACCTATTAAACCAGCGAACAAGTCTTTACAGGTCTTACCCCAGGCTGTTTAATCTTTTGTAGTGCGAATTTGAGCAAGTAGGAGAGCTGGTCTATTGTCAGCATTGTCATTGCCTTACTCTGGGTTTCAATGCATTCAGCGACTGTTATTTTCTGAAACAACAAAAAGTGATTAATTACATTATAATAAACATATCAAAATAAACACGAAACAAAACACTAAAACTAATATAAATTTACATGTTAACTTTTGTAATGTAAAATTTATCTGCTGCATTTTGATTAACTTGTGTATATATTTATAATTGTGCACATTGGGCGATGGATAGTAAAATTTCCTTAAATGTAAAGAAACAGAGCAAAACTTTAAACCTCTAACATCTCTCAGACTTGTAGTGTGTGCAATTAGCTTGCAGGGGTGTCACACCACGTGTCATGGAGGGCCAAGAGTCTGTAGCTTTGTGGATCAAACACAAACAAAAGAGGTGATTTCACTCATTTGTTCCTCCTCTCTGGCTGAAGCTGCTCATGACACATAATCTGACACCCCTTTTTTTCAAATAAGCAAGCAAGGTTATGCTTTGAGTCGCACAATGATTTGTGTACACCCACACCCACACACACGTCTTGAGTGAGATACCTCACACTCTGGACAGAACCAGTCGCCCTCGGGCTCAGCTGGTAGTTTGAGGCACTTGGCGTGGTACACCCTGGGGCAGAGCTCACAGCAGAGCACCTGGCCCTCGCGGTGGCACAGCCAGCAGTAGAAGTCATTCCTGCCGTCCTGCGGTACAACATCAACAGGGTCTGTGGTGAGTGCTGGCTGCTTCATATAGTAAAAGGGACCATGTCTTAGCTCTGACTGAAATGCAGGCAAGAGAAACAGGGGGGCAGGTTTCAAAAAACACGCAGGAACACAAAAAGGTGCAGTGCAACAGAAACAAGGCAACAGTAAGGTGGGGTAAGCAGGGTAAGCAGCAGTGAAGGAAATAAACCCAACACAAGACCTTTTAAAGCAAATAAGACTATCTGAACATCTAGTCATGTGACTGTTTCAACTGTGAGTGAACACTAGCCCAACAGGTTTTAGGGTGTGATCTTAAGGCTTTGACCTGAGAGTAAAAACAATGCATGATACGGTTTTCTGTTAAGTGCCCAACTGGTACTTTGCTGATGCTACATTAATGGATCAGTAGAAACTGATGCATGTGATTTCACAGCTCAAGATGATGTTTCACAGTCCAAATTATCTTAAGCTGGTATCACTTGAACTTGCACCAAATTGTTTTTTGGTATTAAGGTGTCATGAGTAGTGGTCAAATTCAATTGCAGCTTATTTGAGAGTCAAAGTATATATTCTCATCTTATCAGCAAGCCATTAACTATGCTCACGTCAAGCACATATTTTTATATCATGCATGTTCAGAGTACTAACGGGCAAAAAGGGAATCACTCAGCACCACATTAATGTGGCAAGCAGGTAATAAAAACCTATGCATCAGAGTCATATATCACCAAAATGCATAACACTTAAATTCATCAAAACACAAGGACATGAATTTCCATAGGTCATTGATGGAACACAAATATGCAAAATGGTTAAAAAATAAAGTAACTGTGAGTTGACCATGCATTCATGGCAATGTTTCAAACATACATAGCACACAGATCACAACAAGACATATCCACTCTGTCTGTCACAGCAAATAACATCCATACATGTTTGTCCATCTTTAAGCTGACAGTATACTGCAGTCAAAATCAAAATTGGCATGCTCTCGCAGGCAATGTGGCTCAGTCCTGTTCACCTGGTCAGTACCTGTTGTATCTTCTTTCAGCTAGACTATGTTAGAGAAGAAGACTAATGGTGCCAGTTTAATCCTGTCAGAGCTGCTTGTTGGACAGTGCCTACCCACATAGCCTTCCCACAATTAGGTGGTGCTGTGTCCAACAATTTCTACAACTTCCTGAAACCAACAATCCAACATTTCTATCCACTTCACCCCTTGATCAGCCAGCTGTGTGGAGATGAAAAATGAGCCAGGGTTTGAACTTGAAGTGATCTTTTTTTCATTCCTTACACAACTATTTGTGGCACTCTGCATGCGTACAATATGAATAAGAGATACCACCCTCTTTATGACAGCAGGCTTTTCACTTTTTCAGTGTGGGTGTTCAGAACAACTATAAACACATTTGATTACTGACAAGGTCAGACAACAAGTCTTTTCGAGCATAATCCGGCCCTGAACATTTTTTGTGTTTAATGCCCTTTCAATGTGGAACGTGATGAATTGTTGGCTGGGTGGAAAACGAAACTGTTCAAACTCAAGTTGTCTTTGTTTTGGATCATATTTGACACATTCTCCTTTGCTAACTCCACTTTCTGGCGTGAAAGGACAGACCTCCAGTCGCAGTAAGTACCCTGGCATTCAGCCCCACCATCAGACTCCACAGCCTTTGAGAACACGCCAGATTTTGAAATGAGTACACTGGAGCCCTTACCTGGTCTTTGCTGTTACTGTTGACGGCCCCTGGCTTCTTCTTTTTCTTGATAGGGCTGGGGGAGGTGTCCGAGGGAGAGTGTCCATTGGAGGAATGGGTGGGACTCGACACCTTTCTCTTTTGTGGTGCCACTGGTCTGTCTGCTGACCCTGGTGGATCAGGGACTGGATGCAGAAAGACAATCAGGTCATCATCACTGAAGTCCAACACATTTCACAAGCTTAAGAAGATTAACAACTGGTTCAGTGACAGCCAGTGGACAATCATAAACCATAACATATTGATCTGATTCTCCCACAGAAACCAAGGAAGCGCAAATTCAAACAAGTCAGTTTCAGCTGAGCAAGTCGATGCTAATCTTTTACAATTTTATCATCTACTGACAGCAATCACACTGATCTAAAAAGCAGTTATTGAAGATGCCAATTATACATATTAAATTACCACTTGATAGTCACAAATATCTAGAGGGCTCCCTTTCACCTAACTACACTATGTGTTGATACTTGACACAAAATCTAAACAGGCAGGCAGCCAGGCATAATGGCTTATCCTAGCAGTCCTAAGAGACCAACAAAATGCATTTCACTGCTCTTGAAACTTACAGTAAATAACCTCTACGTTCTCTGACACTAAGACGCCTGAGATGCTTGCCTCTTAACACGAGCTGCTCGGCCTCAGAGACTTACCTTTGGATCGTACAGATGCATCCATTCCCTCTACCACATCAGACTCTGTCTTTACCTCGTCCTCAGCCAGACTGCAGAGCACCGAACAGGAGCACACAGAAACACAGAAAGACAGAAAGACAGGCAAACACAAAGTCAGAAAGGGTGTTCAGAAACCACATCAGCATAACAGTAAACAAGTGGAACGCCACCTAAGGCGCCCGGGTCCCAGAGGATCTGTCAATAGGGACTCTGAAGGTTTCCATTGTTATTGTTGTCATTTGATTTCAGCAAGTCTCTGACATTGTGTTACGAAGTTCAAATCCTTCTCATATTATCAGTGACAAATGAGTCTGAATGTGGTCTTTATGTTTTTCGAGAGAGAATGATAACAATCACCATGGCAACGCTCGTCTCCGCTAAGCACAAGTTGATATTCACAACAACACATAGGGCCATTTAGCCGACTTTCGCCTGCACCTCCATCCTTCAGGAGAGATCGTAGCCATAGATTATGACTAGGTCTTTGCTGTGCTTTGTTTATAACAAATGGTGAACAGCCCTATTGTAAGCAGAGAGTCAATCTATACTACTGGAGGGACCGTGTCTCATGGTAATTAACAGTATATGTTTCTGCTACCTCTCAAGCCCCTTGAGTAACAACAGAGTACCCTCGAAGGATTTCAGCCCATTCTTGGAGACCAACAGCAACAGATCCATCTAACAAGACCCAAATGAGGTCTATCTAAATATTTTTGGCCTAAATCTTCACCACATATATATTTAAAATAGCTCCGCTGGCCAAAGTCGTGTTTATTTCCCTGTCCATCACCAAATGTGTAAATCTGGCACCACATATTTTCTATTTAGGATGCACTCACATGCATAACTGTGGAGTTGATGTGTTTTTAAAACCAGAACTTAAAGTATCTGCCTATATTTAACTAGTGTTTACAAACTGATGTCAACAGACCAATGTTAATATCACAGATTAATAAATCCATGGGATTAAGAATCAACTCAAAAGCTCAGAATACAGTATCTCCATCATATACATCTAACACGGGAAAAGCCTGATTTCCCTGGTCTCTGTTCCTGCTCTCATCTCATTTCCTCTGAGGAAAAAAAAGGACCAGAATAAAGGGACTCTAGCGATAAATGAAAGTCTTTTAGTGTTAGGCTCCTCCTTTGTCAGAGCAACAGAGGGCCTCGTTCCAAGGATGTAGCCTTTATTCACAAGCCCCAACAAGAAAACCCTCGCAAGGACCCCTGACAGGTCACACACTTGACCAGTTCATAGCATTGGCTGCAGCTCTGGTTTCCAGCTAGGATGATGGGTTTACAGGCTACGACTCAAAGGTCAACCACATTTGTGGGATAAGCTTCTTTTTTCTCTCTTCTGAAACTAAAGGAATGCTCATGTCCCCTCCTCCACCCTTAAAGAGACATTCCACACAAAGTTCATCAAATGTCAGTTCAGCAAAAGGCATGTGGAGGTTCAAATGCACATCCTCAAAAGTTTACTGAATCAGATGTGACAAACCCAAAAGAGATTGGATCTGATCACATCAGCCATTAAACCTATAGTCATTTAAACAGCCAGTCAACCTTAATGTTTGCTTCACAAGTCAAGGTGTTTGACGATGATTAAAGGAATTCTTTGAATCAAACAAAATACCAAGCCAACAATGTAGTCACAATCATCAAGGCTATTCTAAATACATTCATTGTTCTTTAAAAAGCATTCAAACTGGCAAACACAACTCAAACTAAAGAGAAGAAATGGATCATAACTTGCGTTGTCTGAAAAACGACAGGCATGGATTGAGCAGAGTTTCTTTAAAAATATGGCATCTGGGTATCTTGTTTCAGCCTGCCAACTGTCTCTCTCTCTCTCACACACACACACACACACGCACACACCAAGCCCTCCAGGGCCTTCCTGTTCCGGACTGAGTGAACAAACGAGGCCCACATGAAAATAAGAAAACCTTAGCCAAGTCGCTCTGCTACGTGCACCACAGCCCTGAAAAGAGAGAACATCCGCCATCAGCAGGCAGCCCAGAGCTGCTGAACAAAGTGCCACAAGCCTATATTACACACACACTTAATACCAATGGCGAGACATTGCTGCAACTACCAGGAAGACAGGATGACCAGCAGTGAAAAAGTATGCTGATCCAAAGGGCATTCTCAGATCAGGAGCTGTGATCCATCACACAAGGAGAGTTAGGCAAATAAATCCTCAGCAGATTCTGGGATATATTCCAGAGAGACGTGGGTTCAAGAAAACACTGACAGCATTCCCCTCTGCAAGTAGTACCTGATGGACAAAAAGGAAACAACACTGACTCAATGCCTTTAGATTCCACTCCTGTGAGAGACGAGCAGGGTTCTCTCGTCACAGAAAATGGAGGCCACAGCTTGCTCCCCTCCCCCCTCTCCCCCATCCCCCACTCCGAGGCTCAGACTCAGGCACTGGCACATCCATGCAGGAGGACCAGAGAGATCCGTGGAGATTACAGCAGTCCAACATTTTAAAAAACACGGCTATGTCAAGACAAACCTTCATGGCCGATCACAGAGATAGCAGAAACACAGAGAGGGAGACACGAGAAAATCCAGCTAAGTGAGAAGCACTCATCTCTGTGTGTGTGTGTGTGTGTGCTTTTTTTTTTTTTTTTTTTTTTATGTCTTCGATCTTGGCTTCCCTCCTTTCCTGTGAATACTGCTGTCATAGAATAATTAGATTTCATTTTGAAGAAAGAGAGACCAACACTGTGAAGCCACGCTCAGATCCTGGCAAAGCTTTTCTCTAGACCATAAAGAATATAGAGTTTTTAAACATCAAACAGACAAATATCTGAATAACCGGCCTTTCTATACGGCACTCCGGGAAAGCCATTCATGGCAAACATTATACTGTATTCTTTCCACTGAAACTGCCAATGAAAACACTTGGGATTAATACCATTGGCTAAAAAAGATCCTACTCACCATGCTACACAAAACCCCAGAGACATTATTAGGTTTGGTGAAATGACAAGATACATTCAGCTTTCATAAGACCAACAACCACATGCAGACAAATGAGGAAATGCATCCTATTAGCTTTTGCATTTCCTGAAATCAACAAAAAACAAAATAATTAAAAGCAGGTATAAGATACAAGGTAGTCTTAGTTCATAAAATAATGATTGTAATGACATAAAGACGTCTGTTTTTAGACTCCTTTACAGTGTCTCGACACCGAAGTCTGGTACAACTAGTATGCAAAGAATATCCTGTATAAAAGAAAGATTTGACCTGGATTTTATATAAGGCTGTAAAGGGTGAATCAAAGATGGCTGTGGAATTTTCCAGAAGGCCCTTGCTCTCCCTGCTGCGCTCCCTCTGAATGTCAATCTTTAACCTCAACTGCAGCTGCAATTGGCTGGAGGGCCAAACAGGGTGGAACATTATTGGTCGGCTGTGCTTTGCCACACGGATCACAGAGTGCAGGCTCTTCCTCTTAAAAAGCATTTTTGCTGCAATGCAGAGATTTCCCCCTGCATTCGACGGTTTATATTCCTTCGGTTTAGCCTGCCCTTCTTGATTGTGACAGTATGAACCAGAGGGGATTTGAAAAAGGCCTTTTGGGAGATTATATCTGTGGTTGTGACGCATAACTCAATGTTTCTGCTGTTCAACCTCTGCTGTCCTTTTTATAGGCTACGTCGCCTCAGAAAGCCCAGATGATTTGTTCCAACACCACCACGTTAAGCATTGCTGACATTTCTAACTATCAATGAAGCATTTGTATTACAGTCTCACTCATGCACGATGGAGTCATTCATAAGTATTAAGGAGTAAAAGTTAACTTTTGGTTTTGGTTTTACAGAGAGAGCGACTTAGTCATAGTCTAAGAGGAGTCCCTGATTGTAACATGACTATTTTCTGTAGAGGAAATATACCTCGTGTCAGGCCACAATAGAATGAAAACATTCTTTGTTTCCCCCACGCAGCTGAGACAGCTAAAACTGTGATACATGATGTAACACAATGTACCGTTTATGCTCCGTAAAATCTAAAATGGCAACAAACAGTGTGGAGTTTCCTCATACACCTTGTCTTTGTGTAGATTCCTTTTAAAACATTGTGATAGAAGGACTGCTTCTTTTTTTTTTTTATCTGTATCTTATGTATCAATGGCGTTTGTATCAATGACTGCCCTGCTGTCTGATCTGTGAAGAGAAGACTAGAAGACTAGTGGAGAAGAACTCTCTAAAGCACAAAATGGCCACTGTCTGTCTGAGGATCACAGAGTGGAGGAAGCAGTTGCACAATAGTGGTGTGGAGTTGACGAAGCCTCGGGCTGTAAACAGACGTAACCTGCGTCTCAACACATTATTTCTATAAATTAAGAGTTGAAGAATTGGAGGAATATTGCCCTTTGACAAAAGGTTTGTTTCCTATGGGTTCATCCACTGACCTATATGGAGCGTAGAAACTCCATCCTCAGTATAGTTTTCCTAAATGTGTACCAACTCATGAGCTTCTGAATAATTTATTTTACATACGCAAATATAAAAAATTAGACTAAAAAAACAGTATCCACTTATGCCCTCCACTCTTTGTCCTCGTAATAAGCACATCTGTTGCCCCCTGCGTCTATTCCCCGGCCTGGCATGACACACAAGAAAACACCACAGAGCCAATCCACTTAGGAAGGGTACATAATACCCCCCCTCGTCCTCCACTGCCCATCCCCCATTCTTTCTCTGCCAGGCTGCAACACAAGACTGCCACAACAGAAAGGAGATGTGGGTGCCATTTCTGAATCTAACTCTCTTTTGCATTATAAAAAAGGAAAAGGATTTGCCATGGTCCACTCTGCCTCCTGTATGGCAGCCTGGTTGTCTGGGGCACCCATGTGACCCTGAGACACAGAGAGAGAGCAAGGGTGAGAGTCGTTACCCAACCCCCCACCCTCAGCGCTGTGGAGCAGAGAGGCCTGGCGAGGCCTCCAATCCACCCGAGCTCCTCCTCCTCCTGCTGCACACTAAACTGATTTTAAGGTGTGCACATTTATCATGAGAAACCAACAGTCACCACAACAACAAGAAGGAAGCCATGTTGTTATCAGAGAGTTGAGATAAAAAAGACAGAGCTTACCTCTGTGGATGCATGGCTGCCTGACACACTGTTATGTCAACACTTATAAAACATGGAGGACACTCTCAGCCCTCAGCCGGGGAAGGCTCCGCTCTTCAGGCAAGGCGATCAGGCCCCAGTGATGTTAGCCAGATCCTGACTGGTCGCTCTCCTCACAGGCAGGATACAAGGCCGCGTCTGATTGGCCGAAATGTTTCCTGAGTAATTATCTTTGTTCAGTGCAGGCAGGGGCAGCACTGTGTCAGAGACAGGGGAAGAAAAATAAGCAGAGCAGGGCCTGAAAACCACAAAATAACATGATTAATATGAGATTTTGACATACAAACCCCGTGTAACAGTGTTTTCAAGCTTCCAAGTGTAGAATCTGGCGGCAGTTGTCTTATTTGAAGGCTTTAGAAGTAGAAATGGCAGCATGTAGACTGTGAGGAGCAGGACACCATGGCTTCTCTGCACAAGCCTCCATTTTTTTATGTGGAGAGGGCCTTTGTTTAAACTCCTCCCTCCCTCTTGGCTGTTTCCAGAGAAAAGAGAGGCTGTAGCTCCTCACCTATTTTGGCAATTCAATCTGCAAAAATAAAGAAAAGAACGGGGCAGATGTAATTAGAAATTATATAGTCAAAACACGGTTATGGTTCATTGCAGAGGAAAGGGAAGAAGACCTGGGGTTTTGAGGAAGCACTGCTTTTTTATATCACACATTACTGTAAGAACATTATATCATGCCTCTGTGAGTGTTAACTAAACATGTGAATATATGTGCAAGCCCGTGTTCAGCAAAATGTAGTAAATCTAACAAAAACAAAAATTAAATATGCATCTCTCCATCTCTTCTTCTATGTGAAAGAAAACTAAAATTGAAAAGTGATTTGAAAAACACTGGTGAAGCATGGTATAAAATGTGTATAAGGTTTCCCCTCTGCTGTAACACTGGTCATTAATAATTAAACACTGCTGGATAAAGAGACAGTATTTGTTCTCCTTTTAATATTCAGCAGTAAAATACTCTATACTAAAATAGAAAGACATACAGTAATGTCATGAAATCCCGTATCATAAACCTGCCATAAATACAATCTTGGGGACATTCATAATGTCTTTATTTTGCTTAGACGAAAAGATCTAAAATAGAGTTTAGTCTATATTATATCACACAGTGATTTAGATTAAATGAGACTGCAGGCTTTTCCACTGTTTACTCCTGCACAGATGCAAAAGAGGGTGAAAGGAAAAATCTTTCAGCATGATGCAACTGCAGACTGTATGGTGATTATGGTTTAGTGTTTCTGCCTCGTTTGACCAGAGTTAAATCACTTTATCATTACAGACACTTTCTTGTGTGACTGATGGGGGGGGAAAAAAAGAGTTGCGCCCAACGTGGGGCTCGAACCCACGACCCTGAGATTAAGAGTCTCATGCTCTACCGACTGAGCTAGCCGGGCTACGTGCTAGTGAACACAGAGCATGCTTTTATAATTACCCATGACATTGTTCTATGTAGGCGTGTCATATTGTGTTGGCTTGTATTCCTAAAGCAAAAATGGAGGGTTCTATCCGGTTCTGTCTCATACTGACACCTAGCGTCAGAAACCAGGAAGTGTTTATATATATTTAACTATAGTGTTTCAACTCGGTTGCAATTACACTATAAACGGTGTCAAACAGTCGTTTAGTGACTAAGTTAACGTCACCTACTTACAGTCAGCAAACCCATTAAAACGGCGGAATTTTAGCTATCGCGTTATTACTAAAGCTTTCTTTCGTCACGGCCACCGAAGCCTTAAAGGAAACTTAAATAATGGCTAATTAAGCTAATGAGCGAAAACGTTAGCTGGTGTTTGCTGCATTGTAAGGTGTAAACATGAGTTACCTGACTGTTGTTTTTGTCTGTAATTTATCCATAAATCACGGTTAAATTAGCGTAAACACATTAAAACCACCATAATATGACTTGTAATTAATTTAAACTGCAGAACTGACAAACAGATAATATTGCAACGTCCGGTCACTTTTTCAAAATAAAATGTGAAGCTACATGCAAGTGAAAACAAAATGTACCCACGAGACATTGTAGGTGTACATAAATATACAGTATATGTTCTTTTGTTTGTAATATTTTGTCCCCACAAGTGTTAGAAGCCGGATCCTGTACTCCAGTAATAGTAGAAATACCACAGTATAACTGAATGCATCAGCCTACAAGCTAAAATCCTGCATTTAATTCTTATTTGAGTGCAAAAGTATTATCAGCAAAATGTGCTTAACTTATCAAAAGTAAAAGTACTTGTTATGCACATTGATAAATTATATGATTGGATTATTCATATTGATGCGTTAATGTTTTAGCAGCATTTCAGTGTTGTGGCAGGATAAGATGGAGGTATTTGTTTTAAAGTAAAAAAAATAACTTGTAACTATACTTTAGATAAATGTTTACATGAGGTCCTTGAAGGCAGCGCGCGGCGTTTACCTGGGGTCCGTGAAGGCAGCACTGGCCTGGGTTCTCCTGGTTCTCCTTCTACGTCAAAGACTCTGGGCGGTTCATGAATGGGGGGTCTTGAAGTGGGAGGACCCGTCATCTGACTTTACCAGGCTGGGGGGAAAAAGTGGGTGTTGTGCCGTAGTGTTTGGTTTGCGATGCATCTTCATGACTGTTTTTAAACGCACGGAGCGAAGCGAACATCCGTCGGTCGAGACGCGCAGCGGCGGCGGGGGAGCTCAGTGACGGCAGCCCGGGGACAGAGAGGGGAGAGCCGCGTCGGTGAGCCATGGGGTTCCGCAAGAAGAACAAGAGCCCGCCGGTGCTGAGCCACGAGTTTGTGATCCAGAATCACGCCGATATGGTTTCGTGTCTGGCCATGATTATTCTCCTCGGCCTGATGTTCGAGGTACTGTGAGGTTGGACAGCAGCTGTTAGCCGAGAGATGCTAGCTGCTGCTAACTAGCTAGCTGACATGACAGCAGGGAGCTAGCGTGTCTTTCTCCTTCCCCTCTCATGTGTCTCTCTGATTGCCAAAGAAGATGGCGAGGAGGCCCACTGGCACAGCTAACAGGTCATTTTACCAGTCGGCTAATCCACTGCCTCTGGAGCAAACCTGTTCATGTATCAGGCCTTTGGGAACAGGAGAGTCAGGCTAAAAGTGTCTGCATGCTACATGATTGATCTGCAGCTCTTTGCCATAGATCACAAGTACTGAGCCACGTTTGAATGAAGCCAGATCCACACTAACCTGCCCACACCCAGACCCAGCAACCACACTGAAAATACTGTTATTATGTTTTAATCAAAGTCCATCAGTGAAGACACACATGGTTTATAGCTTGGTACAGAGTTATCAATGCCTGTACTGGAGGAGAAAATGAAGCCAATGATACAGACTCATCCTGACATTAGAGTTTATGTAGTAATAATAGTGAGGCTGAAATACACCTGATTTTGCTAGAGACCCCTGAGAGCCCCTCCAGGCAACCCCTGCATGTCTCCAGACCCCAGTTATGGGAATCAGTGGATTCAGATTCAGTGTGCATGAAATGACTGAATTGTTTGACAGTTTGATACTTAGAGATTAAACATGGATGCACAATATTCTGTTTATGTGCAAGGTGTCATGGCTGAGAGTAAGGTTCACAAATGTGGGACAATCCAAGAGGGTTATACCCACATTTAATCTTTTGTGTGAAATATGTCAGAGGTCAGTGACAAACTTTTCCTCCCTCTCAGAATCAGTCCATTAGTCCTGTTTCTTTCTTTGTGTTCCAGGTCACGGCGAAGTTTGCCATCATGTTCATCACAGTCCAGTACAATGTAACCCAAGTTCTTGGTGAGCTGATGTTTACAAGTCCAGCAATCATTTCTGTATTTTAAAATATAACTTGAGTTAATTTCCCAGAATCTGAATTCTAAACGATGTATTGATTACTTATTCTGACTCTTAAACCTTTGTTTTAGATTTAAGGTTTTAACTTTGTGTTTCTGGCAGATGAGAAGAGCGAGCCAGTGAACCTTTACCAGTATGGCCCTAAAGATGTGGCCACTGTGTTTTTCTACCTGCTTATTGCGGTCATCCTTCATGCCTTGATACAAGAATATATTCTCGACGTGAGTACATTAACATCCAAACTCAGCAGCCATCCTATTGGCTCACATTGTTTGTCTCACAGTAGCATATTATTTTGATCTTTTTTACTTAATCGTATAAACGTGGTATGAGGGAACCAGAAACCTGTGTGTGAACTACAATTGTCTTTGTCTAGCTTTTTATTTCAAAGGCATCAAATAACGCCTCATGTGTTGGCTCTGTTCTGGTCTAAGTTTTGGAGAGCTGCTTGGAGGTAATCAGGTCCAATCCTTCCAGCTGCTTGTGCACTAAAGCAAAAAGACTGAAACAGTGCTCGTGTTTCTCCTGACTTCTTTCGTCTTTGATGTCAATTCCCAGTGGGCTGTCATTAATAGAAGAACATATTTTTATATATTTGGATTCCTAAAATAAAAATCCTTTTGTGGAGCACATTCAACAGTGTACAAAGGTTGTTTTTTTTTAAATATCTGACTCCCTTAAGGATAGGAACCCACTTTTTTATGTTTTTAAAACAACAGTCTGTAATATTCCTCTTGTTCACCTTTTTGTTTAGGGGTGGGGGTAAAAATTGATTCTAAGATGCATCATCATTCTCTCTTGAAAGATTATGACTGGATGCAGAAAAGTCAATAATTGGAAATATAAAACTCAATTCTCTATTCTCTATTATGATCGCCTGTAACAGTTTTGTAAGATCAGGCTTTATGTTCCTTCCAAACTGAATGGTGAAATATAACAGGCGTCAACATGTGGATCATGTTCTAAGCTCAACTGCTTCTTTTGTTTTGGTGAGGATGGCTGAGCATGAGCGACCACGGATAGATACAATCTGACCGGCACCCCCTGACTGAAAGGCTAACTTATGGAAGCATTTTGATAAAACCATATTTAACATTTCCAGCCATAGTTGGAGTAAAAACAGCAGGTTGTAATTGCTGCCAATCAGAGAAGTGAGTCAGAGGCAAGTAGTCACACAGTGAGAAAAAAGAAATCATGTATAGAAATCAAAAGTTTTGATACATAAAGATGCATCGCCAATCGCTTTATAATCACATCCGAACCCTTAAATGGAATCAAATCATGAGGGGCCTAGAGATTCACACCCCAACAGTTCATACTGGCAGTTAAGAGATAACTTTCTAATACATTTATATAATACATTTATATTGAAGAAATGGAGGTCAAAATCCTTAGCCCTCATTGTGTAGATGGGATTTAGAGCTGCCCACACTGAAGACAGAATTTGAAAAATGTGAACTTATCCTTCGAGGTCAAAGGACTAAAATTACAACATTTGTGCAAAAAGGAGAAAGTGGGAAAACTTGCACAGCCACTCTGTTTTTGCTGATTACAAATTATGTTAGAGCTGTGACAGTTCTAACTCAGTAACATGCAGACTTATATGCTTAACTCCCACTTCTTCGTATCCCTGAATATCTTAAATGAGATGCAAATAACTGAAAACAGTGGCGCATACTTTTATAATAGCAAGAAAGACACTAAATGTCCCTCATATCAGCATTTTATATATTCATGTGTTCACCTCGTGTTGTGTTTTTGTTTAATTTCAGAAAATGAACAGGAGGTTGCACCTGTCAAAAACCAAACACAGCAAGTTCAATGAGTCTGGACAGCTTGCGGCATTCTACTTGTTCTCCTTTATCTGGGGCTGCAGCATCCTAACAGCGGTACGAGGGGCATGGAATCACAGTCACACACCGTCTCAGACTGCATCAGGCTTTATCTTATGAGTGTGTCTCTTCCTTCTCTGACAGGAGGACTTTGCAACAAATCCTACTTTCTTATGGGAGGGTTACCCACACACTCACATGGTGTAAGTAAAGATTTATGGACCCCTGCACGTCATAAACTCATATTTTACAACTTGATGATTAATCCCAGAAAAATGTGAACAAAACATTTAATTCCATTTTACAGTTTCCAGTTACAGAACAGTGTGCAATGTGCAACATGATCTATTGTATATTAACATGATTTAACTTCACCCACTTTCTTACCTCTGCACAACCTGTCCTTTGTCTAGTTTTCAGGTCAAATTCTTCTACATTTGCCAAATTGCCTATTGGCTCCATGCACTTCCTGAGCTGTACTTTCAAAAAGTACGGAAGGTGAGTGTCTTTTTTTTTTTTTTTTTTTTAATTATCTACTTTGAAAAAAGTTTCAGATTTTTGTATGTTGCGCTACGTTAGCAGAGCAACAGCTTCTTTATGTAAATCAGTGATCCTACATTGCAGATGTGAAGTGGCACATTGGCTCAAGTGAAACAAAAAGCCATCAACTTTAATTTGGACTTTACAGCTTTAATTAGGGGTTTGCAACATTAAATTTGGGTTTACAACTTTAATTTAGGGTTTACAACATTAATTTGGGGTTTACAGCCACATCAACCATATAACCTCTTAGTAGATGAGAAGTGGTAAAGAACTTGAGTGTGAATGTGCCAACACTAACACATCAGACCACGATAAAATCCATGTGCAATGGCTTCTGCAGTCGGTAGAACAGATCAGTCGGTTAACATCACTTTAATCACTGCTAATCCCCACTGAGTTTTTCATGGGTCTTTGTGAGGAGTCATCTGACAACTGCAGAGATGTGCACATACGCAGGGAAGAGGAATATATTAGATAATCACGCCTCTGTTGCAGTACGCGTGCACAAGCAATGAGAAATTACTTTTTTCTTAGTGGCATTAGTATGAAGAAGCTGTCCCTTAGTATGGCCCCTTGTTTCTCCATTAAAAATGATTTTTAATTTGAGGTTTGTTGGATAAAGCATGTGTGTGTAACTATTTTGTACTTGGAGCCAAGCGGGCGTCAAGGCTGCATTTGCATAGAAAGGTGGTTAATGAGTCCCGGCTGTGTTATAAGGGTTGCAGTCTTTCCTCAAGAATGTTTTACAATAAATGAAATGACTCAAATCTACAGTATAGCTACAAAATACTTTGTTGCTGCTGCAGAGCTGCTGTTGCTACTAACACAAACTCTCTCCTCCTTTGCTTTATTTCTACAGGAGGACATCCCCCGCCAGCTCTATTACATTTGCCTTTATGTTGTCCACATCACTGGTGCCTACGTCTTAAAGTGAGTGAAATAATTCATTTTTCTGAGCGAATCCTCTGAAGATGAAACGGTCACAAAGGGCATATACCAGCTATATCACTCATAAAGATTAAATTTGTTCTGATTACGAGTGAGTGTCCACCACCAGTGCCCGATGAAGGGGTAAAGCAGTGATGCTTTTTCTATTGTAGGAAAATGTATAAAAGTAAATACAGTACATTATTATGCGATTAACAATTAATGAGTTTACAGAGTGATTGTTTTGTTTTCTTGTTTGAGTGATGGCCTGTGAGTAGTTGCTCAGCTTTCAGTTCTCATCTAAGCTCTAAGCCAGTTCAACTGACTTCCTCTATATGTGGATTCGAAACCCTTCATACTGTAGCTTGACCACTGAGCCCCACCTGTTTTTAAAATGGAGTCTCTTGCCTTTGGCCTTATCCTTTCCTCTAAGACTCTTCATCTAAAAAACTGTAATGTGAGGTATTGATATAAGAGTGTTGTATCTCCTGGTTCACATGTTCTATAGTAGATTTACAACCCTGATTCCAAAAAAGTTGGGATGCTGTGTAAAACATAAATAAAACAATGTGATAATTTGCTAATCCTTTACGACACGTATAACAATACAAAGACAATATATTGAATGTTTGACCTCACCAACTTCATTGATTTTTGTAAGTATCTGCTTATTCTGAATTTGATGGCAGCAACATGTTTCAAACAAGTTGGGACAGGAGCGACAAAAGACTGTGAAAGTTGTGGACTGATCCAAAAACACCTGTTTGGATCATTCCACAGGTAAACAGGTTCATTGGTAACAGGTGATAGTATCATGATTGGGTATGAAAGGTTCATCCTGGAAAGACTCAGTCATTCACAAGCAAGGATGGAGCGAGGTTCAACACTTTGAACACATAATTGTAAAAAGGATATTACTACATGGGCTCAGGAACACTTTGTAAACACTTTGCCGTCCTTCTCTCCGTGTCCCGTCATGTTTAGCCTCCACCGACTGGGCCTGGTGCTGCTGGTCCCTCACTACCTGGTGGAGCTCCTGTTCCATGCTTCGCGTCTCTTCTACTTCAGTGACGAGAACAAGCAGAAGGGGTATTGCTTTTATTCGTCAGACGAACATCTTTTTTGTAATTAGTGTTTGGTGGGTAGTTGTACCTTCCTGATCTGAACAACCTGATGCAATCTTTTTTTTTCTTTTACAGTTTTACTCTGTGGGCACTGCTTTTTGTCATCGCCCGACTCCTCACCCTCACACTTTCCTTTCTGACATTTGGTTTTGGCCTGCCCCGTACAGAAAACCAGGGCTTTTCCTTAGCAGAAGGCAACTTCAATGTGCTCACCATAAGGCAAGTCCAGATGGCAATTAACAGGAAGAACCCTTAATGTCTCCTACTTAGCTAATTTACCCATGACATTAAAGAAAATGCCCAGAGTTGTTTTTCCTGCTTACCAGTTAAATCACTTTAACTTTTGGAGCTCTTAAAATGTGTCCTCTCCACCCCTCAGGATGACTTGTCTGGCAGCTATCTGCCTGACACAGGCCTGGATGATGTGGAAATTCATTAACTTCCAGTTGAAAAAGTGGAGGGAGCACAGCCAGAACCAGGCCTCAAAGAAGAAGACGGTCAGCCCGAAGAGCAAGCCTCACAAAAGGGAACCTACAAGGGGTGAGTATTTAAAAAAAACACAGCATCTAATCAGGCACCCAAATAGACACAATGTAATCCAGTGTTTCAGTTTAGGTCTCACACACTGCATGTTTCAGATTCTGAGCATATTTATCTGAAATCATTTTCACTTGTCTTGTCAGGAGGTGCTGCCAATGGGGTTGTGAAGTCTGACGATAAAACATCACCTCGGGCAAGAAAAACCAAAGCTTCATAGAGATGCAAGGAGTGGGAAAAAAAACTGAGTGAGGGAGTTCTGACAATGTGACATTATGTCTTTACACAACTTTCAAATTTTGTCCGCTGCTCTCCTAAACAAAAGTTTAAGCGCACTAAGAAACCTTACGTAACTGTCCCTTTGGGGTTGAAACTCCTTTTTGAAAAAGTATAGTGTTACTGTCTGCTAGAAATGTTTGTTATTAATTTGGGACGCTGGCAGGGCAGTGCTGGTTTTGATGCTTTAACAGGATAGATTAAGCTCTTCAAAGTGTCCTTTTGTGTAAAACTACGATCACTTGCCGGGTACTGTCAAATGAGTTGCTCTTCAGTAATTTGACATGGAAACCATTAACATCACAGTACCTTAAAAAAGCGAATTTTGACTTCAGGGCACCTTGATATAAAGTGTTAATGTACAGATTCCGTATATGGGGTGTTATTTTACGTTTGGGCCTTATTCAGTTAAATGCACGGTACGTAATTTCTGCCGCTATGAGGTCTCTCAATCAAAACAGTAACAAAAGACAGAGATTGATGACGTTGTGAAGAAGTGTGAGATCATGGGAGTTGTGTTCATTGTTTAACAACCACTCTTGCCAATGAAATTCTGTCTGACGTGACTCAGGCATAAATGTTCACAGACGACGTCATGTATTAACGTTCACCGACTTCCTTCCTCCAACTAGGTCTGTCTGCGGTCACAGGGTAGCTACAGGACATGCCTACTGCGTGATACACCCCTGAAACGATTAGGTTCACGCACCAAAACCACTTGGTTAGGTTTAGGAAAAGATCTCAGGGGTGTGTTGTGTAGTCTGCAGATAGACTCTTCTCAAAATTACAGATTTCTCTGGGTTTCAACATTGTTGGAAACATTTTCAACAAAATATCTAATCTAGTCATGTTCAGACATTTTAATACAGAAATGTTACATATTATGCCTTTAAACTCATGAAACCGGCCACTGGCTCGAGTCCTAAAATAAAGCCTTTCTTGCTCTGTAAGACAGCACTCAGATATTCTGTTGTCAGGAAAAGATCCAAAATGAATCGATCCAGAGGAATATTTGTGCTATTGAGGCACAGTTAGAATGGTTGCAGCCAGAAAACTGAAGCTTTGTACTTAACTCCTTGATTACTTACTGCCATTATTTTGACAGCCTCTGCCTTTGAAATCCAACATGATACAGGATTGAGGCACCTTTATGTTTTTTTTTGTTTGCGTTTATCACCAGCCTGGTAATCAGCTCCATCCCGTCATGGGGGCTCATCCAGGTTAGGTGACTTACCAAGAGGAAGCTGTACTGTAACCTGTGATGCTGTACTATATGCATACGGTTAAATCTTTATAACAGCATGATCGGAAGCAAGAAATTGTGTTTGAGACTGCGATTCAGTCTTTTATATGGTAATGTTGATGCATGATGGTTTAAGGCTAAAGACTTTATGGCTAGTTCCTACCTGTGCTGTTGAGTTTGCATCTCTCTCTCTCTCTCTCACATGCACACGCACACACACATACACAAACACACAAGCATTCAGTGGCCTTTTTACAACTGCTGCAAGAGGTTTGAGTTATTTATTTTTGCCATATACTACAGATAGTTATTATTTTATATGCTTTGAAAAGCTATAACCAGCAAACACAGCGGTACATAGCAACTGCGTTTAGTTAATCCAAACAATACAATCTTTCTTCAAGTGTCCTTATAATGTCGGTGGTTTGTATCGCTCGCTCTGCTTGTGTTGCGTTCTGTTTGCCTTCTCCGTTTGCTTTTTTTATTCTTGGGTATCAGGGGACAAGCTCTTCACCACTTAACACTAAAAGTTACATCCCATGGTGCAATGGGAGTTGTGTTTGTAAGGGGATGTGTTTGTACGCCTGTGCACTTACTCTTGTGTGTGCAGTATTGTTTCGCCTACTGTGTATGTGAATTAACTGGGCGTGAATGATGATGATGATGGTGATGACAACGATGTTTATTGCTTGTCTCGTTAAAAGAAAGAAAAAAAAAATGATGGTCTGCGTGCAGAGCATGAAATGTGACAATCTGTTCATTGACTCCTGCCCCATTTGTTGTATTTCACGACCACATCCTGTCTTTTAGTTCACTTTGGTTGGGCCCGTCTCAGAGCCCAACACGCTTCTGTGTGTAAAAACACTAAGTTGTGGATAGGTGTATGTTTAGGTTACTAAATGCTTATGTGTTCAATGACTCTGCCCCTCAGATGCCCTCTTCCTGTGTGAGAGAGATTCTGTGATTTCTGTTTGCCAGATGTGGCATGTTTTGTCCTCCCTGCTTCACCTTTTCAATGATCCTGACATTGCTACGGAGCACACGTATTGTACTGTTGGCCATACTCTTTCCTCTCATGGACCAAGTCCTGCTCTACTACTAAACCACTGTGCATGTGAAGCTCTCTACAGACGAGACTGCGCTTACCTGTCTGCAGACGGTTGGAGTTTGGAGTCTTTTAGTCTAGAGCAGGGAGGAGATGCCATTCATTTTTGCTCCCTTTAGCGCTCCTTATTGGGGCTTTGATGGTCTTTTTAAAGCCCTATGTCTGTGTATGGCAGTGTCATAGGAGGGAAGGAGGAGCAGAGGACTTATGTACCAGCCTGTTATTAAACTGTCTCAGATGTAAAAGAGAAAAAAAACTGACTTAACCCTACACTGTACTTAAATATGTGTCAGATTTTTAAGCTATTTTTATAGAGGGGGAAACTGTTGAAATTCACTGTTGTTCAGTACACACGTGTGAATATTTGTTTTGCATCCATATTGATATGAATTGTTTTTTATATAAGAATGAAGCTTGCTGAACTGTTAGCGTGGGTATACATTGTGGTATGAGTGTAAAAATTTACTTAGCCTAATGGTTTATTTAACTTCATGGCCTTATTAGAGCAAAGTTAACTCAGTTGTATATCAGTGCTCAGTTAACACCAAGCTGCAGATACACTGCAGCTCTCACTACCACATGCTTTATGATAGTGAAACACACCGTCATTTATTATCACAGCCGTTTCAATATATGATCAGAGGAGCAAATGGTCAGTACAGTTTTATTTGTTCCAGTCCTGCAGGTGTTTCTCAGCACTTGTGATTCCAGGCCTGGATGTAGAACCAACTTACTACATTTTGCAGAGTGAAACCATCTGTGCGCTTCTCTTGCTCATCAGATGTCAAACTGTGCAACAATCAGCGGACGTTTAGGCCCTGAAACACGAGCCACTCTGCAGTTCACAGTCCCCTCGCTTTGAGACACAATAGCCTGTATAATCCCACAGGAATGCACTTTTTTTTTTTTTTTTTTTTTTTTTTGCATAATATGCATTATGACAGAGCACCGTAACACTGCTCACTGGGGCTGTTTCCGCGTTGATTCTCAGTGATTTACAAATTGGAGTTGCTCGATTTTTAAAACTGCATTTTGTTAATTGTTGAAAACTTAAAAAAAAAAAAAAAAGACTGCAATGATTCAACTGTATGAGCAGCCTCTAGGTGGCAACAATCATTAATGCATTTGACCATGAGATCATTTAAAAAATAAAAAAGAACAACCTGCACAGCAGAGACACACGTTTATTGTACTCTATTAATTCATACTGCATTGTCCTTGATTTTGTTTTTCATTTGCTGCTTGTTTATAGATGTTGCAATATATTTCCTTTTCAGATATGTTGTCTCTGAACTGCCCCGATGGTATATATTTATGCAAATTCTTGCATAATTCTGATCATTTTCCTTTGTCACTATTTTTTTTAATTTCATGTTTGAATAAAGCTTTTATTCATTACACAAACTTGTTGAACATGTCTTTTTTTTTGTTTTGTTTTTTTTTTTTACATCCTGCCCACAGGTTGAGTTGTAGACCTGTACCCATGGAAACTGCACGAAATTAAAAAAAAAAAAAAAAAAAAATGTTGCAGTTTCAAAGTGCACAGTAAATTATGAGAGCTGTAGATAATTATCCACTTCTGAGGCGAACCAGCAGTGAAAATGTCATTCATAAAGCAGGGATGTGCACAAGATCTCAGTTTTGGAGGCTTCCCTCTCTCACCTCCTGCTCATTACACCCTTCCACCTATTTAACTTAAGGATATATTTGGAGACCTAGTTTAATTTTAAACATTTTTCATTCATACCACCCTTTAGGGACGGTGTCAGGAGATGTGTGGAAATATTGGCCAAATCCTACTTCTTGGTTAATTACCACCAGGGGGCAACAGTGAGCTTTTTGCCTGAGGGACAGGAGCAGTCTGCAGGGGCAGAGCTGCATACAGACCTGCATTAATAAATCACTAGTCAGAGTGAGAAAGACAGAAACATTGTCTTATCACACAGTATGCAGCCCAACACTCTTAAACAGACTTCAGTGTGCAGTCAAGCAAAAAAGTGAAGTAATTGATGGGTTTATCCAAATATGAGAGTGTATTTCAGATGGGAGACCTCCGCCTCGGCTCCACTGTTGTGCATTCTGACTGGCAGGCCGCTGTAAACATGCCATCTACATCCATGGATGGTGAAGAATGAGCACAACGCGGAGAAGAGACACCTGCAGCTCACTGCTAATGTGTTGTGTTGTTTGGGAGTAATGGCTTTTCTCTGGGCAATCAGACAGCATGATGGATCAGTGGGAACCAGAGAGGCAGGCTGGAGCTCTGCAGGGTCAGCACAAGGACAGGAGTTCACACACACGCTCTCCATCACACACACATGCACACTGATGACTGTATCCCCAACCCAAACATACATGACCTGAACCCGCTGAGGGTGTGCTTCAAAAGCAAACTTGCAGAAAGTGTCCAACAGTGGGGACCTGCTCAGACGAGAGGAAGGGGAAAAAAATCACTATCCTGCTCTTTTTTTTCTCTTTAATTCCTCCCCTTCATCCAATGAGGATAAATCTCTCCCTGAATCGTCAGTATTATGCGTAATTTCCATATAAATTAGCTTCATTAAAAGGGGAGTACTTTCTTATTTAACGAAGCTCATTTGAAATTCTGTATTTAATAAGACATGCAATCCCGGACTTGCAGGCTAATAGCCAACAATTAGCAGGACTGGAGCATGTGTGTGTATGTGTGTGCGTGTGTGTGTGTGTGTGTCTGTGTAATCTCTTGGAAGTATTGTAGTCCTTCAGTGTTATTTTCATTGATTGTCTCAAATGAGCAAATTGGGCAGCAGCTGCTCTACCAGCCAGGTTTACTTGCAGTGATCCATGAAGCACGGTGGAGATCTAAGATGTTCATGACCTCACGGCTATTTGCGAGCGAGCGGGCACGAGGAGAGGGGAGGGTCCGAGGTGAGAGCGTTAGAGCAGGTGTAGACCAATGGAGGACGGAGTGTGGGCAGGGTGGAAACATCTGGATGGATCAGAGGCGCGGGAATGAAAAGCAGACGGGAGTGAAGACAAAACGGTAAAGGAAGTGAGAAAAAGACAGATGGAGAAGAATGTCGAGCAGAGTGCTGTGATTTACAGGAGAACTAAGCAGAATAATGGAGAGAACAGTGTGTGTGTGTGTGTGTGTGTGTTGTGAAGAAGAGAGCAGTGCCCTATCAGTGTCCATCGGTGCCAGCAAATGCAAATTAGAGCAGAGTCCTAAATGGTAAGCATAAAGAAAGGAAAGGTGAAATAAAGAGGCCTGAGACAACAGTGGGATAAATGAGAAAGGCAAAATGACTGGATGGCAGGGAAAAGAAATAGAGATGTTAGTCTTTATGTTTTCATCCAGCACCTTCCCTCATTAAATGACTCCCCCCACACCTTGTTCAATATCCAGCTTTCCACCATTTATTGCGTGCATCTTTATGCTTGTGTGTGTGGTTGTTTCAATCAGGCAAGTCCATTTCGAACAAATTCTTATTTGGCAATAACTTGGCAGAAAGCAAAATACCTCTTGATGCAAAATTGAGGGAAAGGCAAAAGGAAGAAAAACAATAGGAGACAAAAAAATTTAAAAGGCTCTGAGGCCAAACACTATGACTTATGTGTAGAGGTTCGTTAATGGCAAAACAATGGAAAGGTTATAAAACAAATTTAAATGGTAATCAGTCTTTGAGTTGAGATTTGAGTAAGCACGGAGACAGATTTATAAGCAAAGAACAAGTCCTGATAGTAAGCAGGGACAGAGTTGAGTGTAATAAATGTTTTGATCCTGCAAAAGAAATGTTATCATTAGAATTAAAGAAGCTGGGCCTCGTTTGCTTCATGTCCTGTTGCACAGTTTCACTTGTGGATGTTTGTGTCCCTTGCAAGCAAGTAAAATCCAAAATTGATGAATTCATGCAAACGCCCAATAGCAAGCCGTCTTGACATCGTTGACTTTTGAGGGGACAAAATGTCCAATGGAGGATGCTATATTAGCCAATTAGCTGTGAAATATCCAGTTTTATTTAACACCCTGAAGACATATGTGAATTTCATCATCACTTTCTGGTGTGTGATGACAGTAATATCACCTCCCAGTGTGTGGTCCGTTGGTTAAGCCATTTGTCTCCAGACACGACAGTGAAATGCACAGATATGAGTTTAAATACCCAGCATATAGACATACCCTTCCAAAACCTATCCAGAACTTGTTTTCCTATCAGGCCTCTTCTCAAGTTCCTAAAAACTTAGTCTTTGCCAAAACTGCTGGGGGAAATTATGTGAGCACATGTTGAACCGAGTGAACAGAAAATCAGGATTTTGGGCGTAGGACTTGTTTCACGCTTCCAAATCTGTCCCTGTGTGCTCTCATATCTAGATTGATTACAGCTTGAATTTGTTCTATGCCCACTCAAAGTTTCGCAATTAATAAACTGCCCGACATATGGTCATTATGTTTTTTACGAGCTGTTGTACAATTGTGGTCGGTCCTCGCTGCCAATGACAGTTTGACCAACCGAAACATGACACTATGTGGTACATTGTGAGGCCAGTGAGGACCTCAGCTACGGAGTCAGCACGTGCCGGTTTAGCCTCGAGCGTTCACATTGAGCAATGCTGAAATCAAAAATGTAGAGGGGGGAATATGAATATGATTTATGCATGTCCTCTAGACTGTGTGGAATGTTTTCTGCGTGAATATGTGCATGCAGCTGTGCAACAACAAGCTGTGCATCTGGAACATGAATCTTTACACACCTACAAACACACACACACACACACACACGAGACAGCTGACAGCACTAGCAGGGTCACGTGTGTTTATACAGTCTCATCTGTTCCTCCATTGCCTGAACTCTCTCTGTAACACTCAGTTTGTGCACTCTTCCACGGTGACGATAAACACACCATGGCACACTCCATCTTCCACTCTCACTTATTCCTCCGCCTTTGTGGATTTTGTTTTTTCCCTTTATTATCCACTCAGGCTTTCAAGACAGTGATTCTACAATGCCCCCCCTCTTTTTTGCTTTATCTGTTCAATCATGTCATATTGATCTTACATTGGATGATGGGAGGCAGAGGGTAGTGGCTAAATAAGGCTGGACCATATGGTGGATTCATAAATGTATGACAAACTAATTGTTTCCCACAGCTCCACCTTTATCTTTCCTCCCTTTTTTGTGACCAGTTCTCCCTGTCATTTTTTTATTGATTACTCTGGTGTACTTCTCCTCAATTTCATACATTATTTATACACGTGAGTGCTAATAGGCCGATGTCAAACTGTGTCACACCTCTTAACCTTCCTGTGTTTTCAGGCCACTTCCTGACAATGTGTAGGCGTGTGTTAACTAGGTGCTTGAGTAACCATCATATTTGGTGAAATAAGGAAGATTATTTACGCTACAGTTGCCGAATAGTGTCTCCAACATAGTTTTCACCTCAGCTTCAGAGTCTAAAACCAGCAGCAAGAAAAAGTATCACACCTTAAGTTGTACAATAAATTTTGTTCATCTGGCCCATTATTCATAGTGTATATACTCACATATATAGTACATACAAATAAGGCTGCAACCAAAAAGTATTTTAGATAATTAGAAAATAGTGAAAAGATGCTCAAGTTGATGTTTTGTCTGATCAATGGTCCAAAATCCAAAAATCATCGATTTACTATCAAAGCTGGAATGAAGGAATGTTTAGTATTTTAGTTTGAATAATTTCTTAAATCACTTATTAAATACTTAAATCACTTATTGATCAATTCACACAAAGTAGGTGCAGGTTAATTTGACTGATTCTTCGACTAATCATTGCAGCTCATACATAAAAATATATCAGTATTTTTTGCATATGAGTTACCTCTTTTTTCTCTCCATGTCTCACATCTGTGTGCATGTGTATGCGTGTGCGTGTGTGTCTGTGTGTGTGTGTGCGTGCTTGTAGCTGTTCCACTACCCTCCTGAAGCCTCGCCTCTACCTGTTTGGAATCTTAAACAGCTCCCCTGTTCCTCTCACCTTCCCACAACTCTCTCTGCAGTCCTCTAAATTCTAACAGAGGGAATGTCTCAACAATAAACTGTACGCTGATAAATAAAGCATCATCATCTTCTGTCCACACTGTTACCGTCTAATGGATTGATATTAAAGAGTAAGTGTGCTTTATTGTATCTCTGTTCAATGTTGAGGTGCTGGTACAATACAACTGGCTCTGTTTGGTGTGTATGTGCATGTGTTTCTTCACATTACATTTTATTTTCTGCCATTTCCGTTTTCATTTAGCCTCGGGCAGCACTAAGGAATTTTCCAAATGATGGACAATAAGTACCATAATAATGTGGTTTTAAATATTGGGGAACTGCAACCTGAAGCCAGCTGGCTATAGAAAAACAATTCTCCACTGTTTCACTGTATCAGGAACAGGCCTAATGAACTAAAGTGTTTCACTCCAAAATGTAATAGCAGCATAGCCACTTAAAAAAAAAAAAAAATAAGACTGGCAGATATTCTCAAAAGCTATTAATGTCTCCAAGGAAAATATTCAAATGAAATTATGTGCAAGCAAAGGTCTGAAACAAGTCTGAATTCTAATAATAACGCAATTACAGCTTTGTCGTTCATGTGGTAATCATGTTGTAAAAGTATACCAAGTCTCTTGTTTTTAAGAATGAGACACATCTCCACCTTTATCCCAATTATTACAAACATATTTTACATTACTGCCAAACAGTGTCCGAGACATATGCTAACGTTTTATAATTCTGAGTCTTTTTCATACCTTCCAGGCAGCCATTAGTTTCTTCTCATTTAATATCGAATGAAAATTAACTTATGTTTAGTTGAGTTGCCAAAATATGCAAAAACACTGTTATGGCGATTTAAAATATGGAAGATATTAACAATGATTACTGTATCTAGAATTAATTTTGGTTATGAAATAGTCTTGAAGATGACAGCAGCAGTTTCATTCATTCATTTCTGTGAAACAGTTGGGAAAACTTGTGCAGCTCTCAGATGATTGGACAGTGTCACTTAGTGGTATCAAACCTTACAGAGTAACTTAACACCAGTTTCCAGTCTGTTTCACCTCTGACCACGCCCACCACTCAGGTGTGGTCGCAATCACACTGACTATGATACTCGACCCCATCATCAACAGTTTATCTTCTCTCTTTACAACCTTTCACCTGCATTTAGCTTTTACACTTGCAGTTATCGGTTCAGCACATCCTGCCGGTGGACCTCAAACATGCTCTAATTTCTTTTAAAGGAGGCTTAAAACGTCTCTAAATCCTTTGGCTCCAACTCGTTGCTGTACGTGTGTCTCTAAGTGTATGTGTGTATTACAGTGCAACATGAAATACACACATTTGCTTGATTGGATGTTTTTGCGAAAAGAGCAGTTGGTGTCTTTGTGTATGAAATTCACAGAAGCGATAAACTTTTATAAAAATGTTCAGGTTATGCTCTTCTAAACGCGCTTGACATTTTTTCTGAAACTGTAACATACTGAAATTGAATTCAAGGATCTTTCTAAGGTCTTTTTTGCTTTCCAAGAACATTCACATTTTTACATCCCCGCTGTGTTATATTCTAATCTTCCCTTTAGCCGTTCTTTTAGTTTTGCCTGATGAATTATGCCTGACCCATGAGGCTAATTGCTTTAAACCTTCTCCACAACCCTATTTCAACATTTTCTTACTCTTCTTCTTCGCGTGCCCTCCCTCCCTCAGTTAAACTGCCGTAGCTCTACCTTATTTTCACCCCCTCCATGTTCCTTTGAGCTACAACACCCCTTCTCCTCCTCCATCACATTGACAACTCCTCACTTGCTTCTTCTCTCCCCCTTTTTATACTTTGTGTTTCTTTAACACCTATAGGTTTTCCCGGCTACCCTTCTCTTCAGGCAATAGGCACCATTTATCATTATCTGTGATCTTGTCTCTGCGTCTTCTTAAACTGCCTTAAACTAAACTCCACTATCTCATCATCTTGTCTCACTTCTCTCTCACCTTCCTGTTCTCATCTTCTTTCATTCCCACTGTCAATGACACTACAGGAGCCTTACTCAGTGTGTGTGTGTATGTGTGTGTGTGTGTGTGTCTGCATCCATCTATCTGTGCTCTTGTCCGCCCGGCATCACCATAGTGACGGATTTTGGTGCTATCTGTCCCTGCCTTGTGTATCTTGGCAGCAGTCGGGGCGCTGTGCAGACGTGTCCCAGTTCATAGGCCACCCGGCTCCAGTGTCACTGCTCCACGCTGACCCTGCCAGCTTGCATATGGAGCCCACATATGGGCCTCATCTATAAGAGATATGTGGCCTGAAGGAGCCACAGTCCCTCCAGTGAAACAAACCCAGTTCGCAGAAGGCTGGCTCCTGCAAAAAGGCTGCAGGATGTGAAGTGACATTTTAGCAACTGTTTCATGAGGAAGAAAAAACAGTTTTGATAGAGCCCACAGATAGTGACACACACTAAACTCTAAAAAGGTCCCCTACATCTTGAGTTTCATATACAAAGAGATAGCATCTCTATTGTGACCTACAAGAGTAATTTTCAATACTCTTTTCTGTCATCTTATTCACCCAAGTGTGCCATATGAATTGATATAATGTTAACATCATTTTTACATCTCAGTCTGGGGACTTAAAAGTGAATCAGCTCAGGGTTTCTGTTACACAAAGACTGAAATATGAAACATTTCTCAGCCTTGACATAAAAATTTGATTACCCGACTCACACATGATCTACAACAGATTACAAGAAATAATACCAGATTACATATGTTGCAAAAGAAAATACTGGAGAAAAATGAAAAAAAAAATCCATTACATAAATCGGCTTCATAGCTCATACAATTACATAACCTTTGACCTCACTTGACTTCATTTTAAAGAGTTTCAAGCCACAAATGATCAGAGCTGGTAGGACAATAGACAAAAAGTTATGGGGATATAAATAAGACGCTTAAAGATGATCATAGAAATAATTTGGCCCCCTACAAGAGATTCAATTTAAAGACCTATACCAGTGTTTTTGCTCATTTTAGTTCTGTAACTTCAAGTCAAGTCATTTTTGCCCACCATTTGAATGCATGCTGTAGGCTAACATTTATGATGCATTTTCTACCATTCTAGGCAGCTGTTGGTTTCCATAAATGTCTGTACAGTATGAAAATCAAGTTCCAGACTCTTTGAACTTGCTCGTCTTAAGTCGGCATTAAATCACCGTGACATTATTTTTGCACGGAAATGTCATTAAAGCTCTGTGATACCTCCCATAATAATAAAATAAAATAAAAGCAGACTTGATGTTCACTGGGATGGACTACAACATTCAAGTAGGTTTAAAGACATGGCTAATAGACTAATATAAGGAAATTTACTGAAACTGATTACTGATTTCAGACATGTTCATCAAAATCTCTAAAACAGAAAAGCACGTTTTACAAAGATTTTAGCTGTAATGTTTGAGATGTTAAAGATTTGAAGTGAATCGGCTAAAAATGCAAAACCACTGGAGTGGTCCTTTAAAGTGACTGAACTAATCCTAGTTTCCAATTAAGTGGCACTGGCACATAAACGAGACTTTTATTTATCCAAGTGGACCAACTCATAGTTATCAGACAGAGATAAGACCTCAGTGTCCTGATTTGCTCTCAAGTTTAGTCTGTCTACTTCAGTTTCAAACAGCTCATTTTGGTAGAAAGTCTGGAAACAGCGGCTGTTTTGGTCTCCGGGTCGCAGCGCATAAACAAATCGTTTTGCTTCTCCTGACTTTAACTGTAAATACACACCTCGGCATCTTTTTGCTCTCTGCTACCGTCCCTTAAATCCGTCTGAAGGCTGCTAGACAGACAGTGCCTGTCTCCCCCCTCCTCCTCCACCTCCTCAACCATCTCTACCTCCCCCCTGCGGTGGTGGAGTCTGTCTGTAGTCCGTTTCCGGGTTGGACGACGCAGCCGGAAGCGCGGCGCTCCGCTCGAACGAACTCCTATACCCACAAGCCCCCGCGTCGCCTCAACTTACAGAACTGGCTTCTTGGGCTTCGGGAGTGTTTCCCATTTAAACAAACAGTGCCGAAGATGGCGGAGAGTTAACGGTGTCAAGAAGAAATTATCGATCCGGTACAGAGATACGTCCAAGGTAAGCTAACGCTGCGTGTTTGCTAACAGTCAGCTAATTTAGCCGGAGTTTGGTTTGGTTTGCATTTGGATTGAGGACGGAAATGTACTGACTGAGAGGCATCGGTGCGTTTACAGACACAGTGCAATGGTCCATTTAATACATGACAGCAAAGATTTACTAACTTGTTCATGTCTGCGATCAAGTGCATGCTAGCTGTCAGGTATTTGTTTATGAGCCCGTGTTGTGAAATGAATGAACGCTTCCCAGATTAGCTTTGATAAACTTCACTTGATCGCGCAAAAGCTGGTTAGTTTACGGACAAGCTGGTGGATCCCAGAAGTGTTTTCCAGTAGATTCAGAACATGGGGAAGTTTTTTTGGGAGAACACACACACTTTTTAAACACACACAAACGCGATGGTGGTGAACTATTTTCTGACTGTCGGCGTAAAAAAAAAACTGCACAACAGCTGAGAGCGACGCTGCAGCAACATGAGGGAATCTGGACCCAAATGTTTGTTGATCAAGTGCATGCAGACATAGTGAAATCTGTATCACATCCATCACGTTTTAAAGAGACTGCCGGTGTGTTTTTACCGGTTTCTTTGCTGCAAACATGCAGCGCAGACGATGCATACTGTCAGGTGAACCAGGCTGATGAAAAGTGCACTGACTCTGCTGTATGTCTCCGATGTGCGAGTGTGAATGCTGCATGCATTGCTTTAAATGTGTGAGGTGAAAGAGTGAATGTTAGCTTGTGCTTTCCCTCTCAGGTCTCCTTCATAACCCCTCCTGTCATCTGCTTCATGCTCAGTAATGTGTCTCACTGTATATCTGCAGGGGGCAGCACTGTGGCCCTGTGCATATACACTGTCCTGTAAGCCTGAAGGTCCACAGTTTGATCCCTGAAACAGCCAGCCTATATGTGTGTGTGTTTGTGTGTGTGTGTGTGTGTGTGTATACATGAAAAGCACCATGTCCTTGAGCGTGACACCAGAACCCTACTACAATACCTCCTCGCACTGGATAATAGCAGCTTCAGTGTGTGTAAACAGGAGTTGAATGGAAGTGATGCAGATGGTTGGTCTGTCAGTGTGGACAGGTGAGGGATGTCAGGTTGAGTTAATTACACCGAGGTCAGTGTTTAAATATAGATCTGATTGCTGCTTCGTTTTGTGGCCGAATAAGGGTGCAACTAAGCTGACCTGTCATTATTTTTCACCTGTGAAATGTGGAAAAAATAGTAAAGAAAATTGAAAATTAATGTTAAATATGTCTATATTGTTTTCCCAGAGTCCACAATGGCATCTTCAAATGGTCTTGTTTTGTCCGACCACCAATCCAAACCCCAAAGATATTCAGTTTTTGAAGATATAAATCGAAGGAAAGCAGCAAATACTTACATTGAAGAAGCTGCAACCAGAGAATGCTTTGAGTTTTTTGATTGATAAATGACATTAACAAGCAAAGATGGTTCCCCTTCTCCACCCTTTTGAAATTATAGTCATGAACATATTGTCTTCTGAAAGGTTATATTCAAAAAGTCAGAATTAGCCAAAGAGTTATTGAAGCAAATTTACAGATACATGAATATGGTAAAAATGTACTGCGAGGTTCTGTTTTGTATGCATTCCCACTACAACATGTTGTTGCTGTGCTGTTAGGTGAATAATTTGAAAGCAGAAAGCCTCACTGTATCTCGACTCTTGATTTGGGATTTAACCTGCTGCAGCCTCTTCAGGGGTTAAATGATTAATTGCTTATCAAAATTGTTGGTGATTCATGTTCTGTTGATCCTTTAACTAACTGATCATTCCAGCTCTACTGCTGAACTGCCGGTCTGCTGCCCAATTGGAGGGGTGTGGCGGCTTCTCGTCTCGTTCCACAGCACCCCTCTCCTGACAGATTTACAGTCAACTCTGTGGCCCGAGTCTCTGCACACGTGCAGACACACACGCGCCTGTGACCTGCTCACAAGGAATCGAATGGACTGGGAGGGGAGTGGGCAACGCTGCACGCACCCGTAGGCACCCGTGAGGGGTCTTCGCTTAGCGGATGGTGGGATGAATGCGTGGACAGAGGAGGAGGAGGGTGACAGTGATGCATGATGTTTGCTGAATGGGAAAAGGGGACAGAGGTTAGCAGGGGATGCTGGTGACTGGGTCAGGCGCTGGGGGCAGGGCTCACGAGGCTTAAGCGGGAGGGAGGAGGACCTCATGCACCAGCCTGGGAGCATGGGACTCTGTTTGTGTGTGGAGGAAAAGGAGGAAGGTAGGGGTGTGTATGCTAAGGGGAGGGGCTCAGGTGGAGCCTCTTGCCTGAATTCTACCTGGCATTTTTTTCTTTTGCGGCCTTAGTGTTCTTTTGTTGATCTTGTTTCTGCCCTCCTCCACTCTGCTTAGTCTTTTGCAAGTTTTTTGTGGAATCAGGAAGTTTTCGGATTTGAACCGACCACATTCTTTGCTGTGCTCTCTCCTCTCTCTGTGGTATGTCTCTTGCTGTCCCCTGCCTCCCCCAGTTGCAGTCTAGCTGAGCTGAACTGTTGTCCTGTTGTTGTTGGGGGCCCCTCTCCCATGTGTCAGGATGTGTTAAACAGGAATTAATCTTCACCAGCTCTCATTGATTTCACTCTGTGGAGGAAGGGTCTTTTTTTTGTCACTCATTTTTGTCCTCTTGTCCTTTACTCTGGCATCTCCAGTCCAGCGGTGGATAACCCCACGCCTGATTTGATGCGGTCTTACTCAGTTTTTCTCAAATGACGAGAGCTGGGTATCTTTTGATACTATTAGCAATGTGGTATTTGAGTTTTGATACCTAATATTAAAACAATACTTTTGCCAATTTCTTGCTTTGAGGAATAAAAATGTGATTCTCTACAAAACCATGTTTAAAAATTCTACAAAAGAATATCTCAAATAAATTCCAAATACAGAAAGAACTTTTCTTAAATAGTGTACAGTATATACAGTATATGATATTGCAAATGACTGTTTGGTAAGCCCCGCCCCCGTAGTTACTATTGCTGTGCCTGTCAAACTTTCCATTCTATGACAGCATTAAGATTAGGATTTACCACTAAAAGTGATATGAAATTAATATATAAATAATGAAGTCAAATGAGTCTTAAATATATGCTTGATAGCTACATACATGAAATAGTGATAAAAGCCTGAGACTAAAGCTGAATGTCTCAGGTCTTGTATTGAAGTGAAGAGCTAGTTGGTCTTTAAAATTACAAATATGATAAGGAAAAAGATTGTGAGAACAAAAAAATATTCATGAGAAAAAACATAACCTTGTTTGGTTACTTAGCTTTAAAGCCGCAACAATTAGTGAATTAACTGATTGTTCAATTGAAAAAAAAAAATCATTTTTCAAGTAAGTGTCAAACATTTGCAGGTTGCAGCTTTATTGTGATAAATGACATTTTTGCACTGCTTATTACAGTTTAAAGATGCCACATCGTTTATTGTCTATTCAGTTAATCTTGAAAATAATCTGCAGATAAATTAATAAGGAAAAAAAAAGTCGTGAAATCCACAGTTTGACAGACCTGCTGCCCAGTTACATTTGCTGAGCCGTGATTGGACACTCACTGTTCAAGGGAGGGGTTTAGTGAAAGGTCAAGTCTGATGTTTGGTACCCCATTTTTAATAAATGGTACTATAGACACGTTTCAGTCAATTCCCAAAAAGTACTGCGGTTCAGTAGCTCCACCCTGTCAGTCCACTATGAACTTAAAGGGAAAACGAAACACACAAGACAGAATTGTAACGTGTGACATGATTTTGCATATGTCAAGTCAATGTTTGCCTTTTATGGCTCTCCTCTTGAGCCAGAAACCACAGAGCCTACATTCCCGCCTGTAAAGTTATCAAGAGACACGTTTTGCTGCTGCTCTTTTGATAATGAGTTGGAGATAGACAGTGGATTTATGTGCTGGCTTTAGTTTTGACACCCAAATGAGCTCTATTTTATCGCACAGCTAACAGTTTGAAACCAGAAATACTAACCACATCCCGTCGAAAAAAACATCTTGGCTGCTTTCAAGGCTCATAAGGCCACTTTCCACTTAACTATCAATGAAAGTCCTTCAGTGCCTTTTGAAAGCTTTGACTTTTATTTATTTAACACTGAGATGTAAGTTTATCCATAAGTGTTAAAGATTATCTTAATTACTTGTTGATGTTTTTGTTATAGATAGCTTCCCCCGTCTCTCTCCCGTAATTACAGTCATAAGTATTCTACAATCTGATAAAATATGTATATATATCTTTTTTTTTTCTAATAATGCAACAGTAGATTCCTTTTTATATGCTGGTCTTATTGTCAGTAGTGGTGTGTGTGAGTGATATGACTATGTGCTGCGTGTTGGTGTCAATGCTCCAGTGGTTGTGCAGGAAGCTGACGTGCTTACACGAGTCAAGACCATACAAGAAGAAATGCTGGTGCCACTCATAATTTCTCAGTGTTGTCACAACCTACATGTCATTATTTCCAAAGATGCTGTGACACTTAAGTGAAACGGTGCAAAGGAATCACCAAAAAAATGCTTTAGTTGAAGTGAACTTTTCTTTTACAAAACAGTTCAAAATAAGTTGCACCTGTTTTATCATTTTTTAATATATTTCTTGCTGCTGAGTGCTTACTGATAATAATGACTGTTAACATTGCAGCTTAAGCCTGTGATCATTATTTTATTTTGGCATAATGCTGACATATTATCACCTTATTAAGTTGATGTGATGAGAGTATCTGCAAACAGTTGCCTATTTACAAATCCAGCAGATATGGACCAGCACTGTGTTGTGTTTATGGACTAGTGACCAATGTTAGTCCAATATTTAATCTCCTTTTAGCTCTATTTTGGTCTCCACCAACTCCTGAGGGAGATATATGGCTCTTTGCATACAGTCAGTTGAAAACAGCTGCCTGCTGTGACTGGAAAAGATGCCGATGGGGATGTTGAAAGTTAATCAAAACAGTAAAATTGTTGGCTGTAAAACAAGAACAATGAGTTGAAAGATGCTAAAATGCTCATTAGAGCTGAGCCGGTGACCTGTGACCCGTTTCACATAACACATACTGTTGCCATCTGCCCCATTGTTAATATAAGAATATAGATTAAAGCAGCTGGATGTTTGTATTTTTTGTGACATTTGTCATGCATCTGGACAAAGAATATGTATTTTGTTTATATTTGCGACAGTTATGTTTTAATATCCTCTTTCTCTCTGGGGTTAGGGTTTGAGGTCCACTGTGAAACAAAACACACCCAAAACCAATTCATCCAAACCAAAGCCCCCAAGAAGTGCCTTGAAGCCAATTTGACATAGTGGCCAAACCATGTAATTACAACATCACATGACTGACACAAAAAAAAGACTTCTGTTACGCTTACATTGTGAAAGAACAACCCCTGTGAAATGACTCGTACTATCAGAATTTCATCCATTTGGTCCAATAACATTTGGAAAGTGTAGAAGAGACGCATGATTAAAAAATTTTATACCCAATCAAGTGAAGTAAGCTGGCTCGGCTGGTGGAAGTCTCTGGTACGCTTGCTGTATGGGTGCAGATTCATCTGAATAATTTCTTTACAATGGCTTTAAAGTGGCTTTTTTCTTTCATAGCAATGAACAGGACCCTGCATCCAACACTGTATCCAGTTCTCCTTAATACATCCATGATCCCAACAGACTGGGAAACCCAAGTCACAATTTTAGTGTGAGTCCTAAAGGATAAGTAGAAAAGGAAGTAAGATTTTAAACATCTTAGGGGGATTGAGTCATTTTTCATCTGTCACTGATGCACTAGCAGAGAGATGACACTTAAGTGGATAGCCAAACAGTTATTAAGAATGAAGAACATTGACTAAAAGCGTAAATAAGCGGTCTCTGCACTGATTTGCATTTTTATTGGTTTATGCAATTTAAACAAATCTGCAGAAATATGAAGTGAAACATTTGAAGAGAGAAATGTCACTGAAAATTCAATTGTAGGAGAAATTCTTCTTAAATGGAAGCTACAGTCACAGTACTGTCACACACAAACCAAGTGTATGACACAGGAAAATAAATGTACATTAAACCCACCTTTGACCATTTACACCATACTGTTGTTCACTGATAATAATAATAATAAAACACACATTTCTTTCACTAAAAGTTGGTTCTTGTTTACATTAGAAAGTCTAATTCCCCCACAACGGTGTGTAAGAATTTATCTTAAAAAGAAACATTTGAAACATGTTTACATATCTGTAAGATTCAAGGGAGTGACCTAGATTTATTCATATTGTAATTTTCAGTAAATGTCATGGAAGTGATGACAGCTACAACAGCTGAATACGTCTAAGCAGAAACTCAGCCAACAGCCATGTAATTACACAAACCTGTCAGAAGTAAACCAACTTGAGAAATGAGTTGATGATGATGTACAATTAATCAATCAATTTTTTAAATAATAGATACATTGTTTAAGGCATTTCTTCTTCTAGAGTTTACTGCTTTTATTTTTTATATATTGTATTCTTTGAGTTTTGGACTGTTAGTTGGACAAAACAAGCAAATTGAAGGTATCATCTTGGACTAATGATGGTCATTTTTCACAATTTTCTGACATTTTATAGACTAAAACTATTAATCAAAATCAAACATAAGTGACATATTAATTGATGATAAAAAATACTTACTAAAATGTATAAGTTTTTACATTGCATTGCTATGGAGGTAAAGCTAATCAGTGATATTTATATTGTCTTGCTCTAGTCGGGCCTGTGTTCAACACTGATCTGGAGCGAGTTGTGAAACCAGGTCACTGAACATGCGTTGACCCGTTCACACTAACGGCAGACACAGGTCACGTCCTTGTATTGGTTGGAAATTGATCTAAGAGTTGTGTTCATCATTTCAGCTATTTGACGTGTCGGGAAGTCCAGTTGTTGCAGCAGGACACGTTTATTTGTGGGTGTTTTTTTGTTAAGGAGCTGAAACGCACATTTCTCAGTGATAATAGAAGTAATTATCAAACGGAGCTGGAGGGATGAAGTGATGAGAAGCAGAGAGCTGACAGAGAGGGATGAGCTGACTGTCAGAACAACTGTGTATCCTCGGCTTCCTTTCTTTCCCCAGAATGCCTCAGTGCAGCTCATGTCCTCTGCTGCTTGATTTTTCTGAGAGCTATTTCTTCTGTGAGAGGAATGTCAAGTGCCCGTCTTGATGCTTTTCTCCCAGTTCTGCTGTTTTTGTTTTCTTTCTTGTGGTTCGCTCTCGATTTCCGTCTTTTTGCTCCTCCTCTCATCTTGTCCGCCTCAGCCTTTGTCTTCTCCGTTGTGTTTCTTTCTCACTGTACACAATCAGCTGCTGCCCGGGACTAACCAAATATATAAATAAGTTTATGAGTTAATATCAAACATATTGTCTTTGTACAAGCATGGCTTTCTTTTGTGTTATTGCACGTCCATGTGTGTGTGAGTAAATGTGAGCGAGGAGGAGGAGGAGGAGGAGGAGGAGACGTGGAGAGTCGTTTTATTAACGTGGCGACTCCCGCTAAAATTCAGGCAGCGCTGTTGCATCCAGCTGTTACTGGTTGCGCGAGGCTTCGTTGCCATGGCAACACAGCCCTGCGCGCCTGCTCAAGGTCGTTCATCCAGTTCAGGACTGAGCGGCGTTCAACACGAAGAGAGAGCGAGAGAGAGAGAGAGAGAGAGAGAGAGAGAAACAGGAAAACTACTTCAAAGTGACCAATCAAAAGCACTTCAGTGACGTCGTGGTCAGTGAACAAACTCAGCCCTCCATCCACACACCCCCTCTCCTCTGATGCACACACACACACACACACACACACACTTTCTTCAATAAAGAAACAAACAAAAAAGAACCTCTGGCCTTGGGGCTTGTAGGTTCTTTTGCCAGCTGATAAAATATTTAGCTGGTCAGTGGGAGAGTTAGGGATACAGTGGCGGGAGAAGAAGCGAGCAGCAGAGCCTGGCTTTGTGCTTTCCTTTCTCTAATGGTGCATTGCTGTGAGGCTACCTGGGGCTTCTTCCACCTCCTCTCCTCGTCTCTCCTCTTCTCTCCTCCTCCTCTCCTCGGAGGGCTGCAGCATCCCTTGGGGGCTCTGCTGCATGTTTGCTGGCACCGACTGGACTCGGTGCAGCACACATTTGTACCATAAAAAGCCCCGGTACCCTGTGTGATAGCAGCAATCTTGCAGGTTCATTGCATCTCACACTGTGCAAAATTGGGTCTAATAAAATCTTGGCTGCAATCTGTGTCAGAAAACATCAGTTGTGAGGCAAGTCACTGTGTGATAAATACCTAGTGAGTCGTGGGTAGTGCTATGAAGTAAATGGAGGAAACGAGGGTCTGCAGCCACAGCCACAGCTTAGTTTTGTGTGTTAGCATGCTAACATTAGCTGTAAACTCATAGCACAGCTGAGCCTGAGGTTGATGGTCATTATTTTTTGCAGATATTTGGTCATGACTGAAATGCTGAAATAGTGGACACACTAAAAATTTTGCCCCAATGGTGGTGCTGGATGAAAAGTCAGGAGGTCACCAAAGTAAGAAGGGTTCATCTTCTGGGGACAATGAATGTTTGTGCAAAATTTCCATCAAGTGGAGGTTGAGTTATTTGCAGCCAAAATGACTGACAGACACAGCCATCCCTACAGTGCTAGCATGGCTATTTTTTGCTAAAATATGCAAGCAGAGACATGCCCTCAGTATGGGTGCTATATCTTTTCATTTGTGATAATGTGTGATAATATAAATCCTGATGTGATAAACATTTCTTATGATATTAAGATAACGGTGTTAAGTCATGTTGACGCACTTACACCGTCATTGCACAAAGCAGACACGGCTGAAAGTGAAGCTGATTGCTGCCAGACAAGACTGCCATTAATGTTGAGAGAAAAAGAGCAGAAGTGGGACATCACTCAACAAAGGCCACATCATCTTTCATATACCACAAGACCAAACAAGTTGGGATCTAATTCAGCTGAAGTAGCAATGACTGATCAATCACACTTTGTGTTCACACAATTAATCAGAGAAGCACATCATAATGTTGGGATTCATTTAAAAGAAGAGGCTAAGGGCTCCATCAGTCATTTATGGCAGGGATGTGTGAGAGAAAACTCACCTGACAAGCAGCAGGAACACAGGCAGTGAAATACCAGGTTGAAGTTTGTTTGGTAATCACCAATCTTTTCTTAGGAGATGTATCCAATAAGATCTGCATCAAGTAGACATTAGTTTAAAGTTTGATATTGATCAGTCAATATTGTCACAATTGGTCTCACTGAAATACATTTTAATTTTAAGGGCCTGGAAGTTTGGGATTTTTTTGTTTTGTTAATGTTTCTTCCATTAAAAGCAGGGGTCTAATGTCACCTCGGGCAGTTTGCAAACTTTCATGCCGTATTCTGATTGTTTGGTTTGTGTGCATGTGTCTTATCAGCAATGACATTGTGAGAATTTCGCTCTAAATGAGAAGGTGTCTCTCAGTGCACTTTTAAGGCCACTGTTTCAGATCAATGACCAAAGATTCTATCTAATTTCTCTCATGATTGTCAACTTTTATCTGGGAGCGTTGGAAATCGCACAGTGAGGCCTTAAGAGACCTCACTTAGCGTGAAGTGCGTTGCTGCTCTGCGAACACATGAAGGTGAGATAGCAGAAGACCACTGTCAGCAAGAGCTACAGATGAGCCTACCTACTGTTGAATGTGCTGCAAAAATGTGTAAAAGAAAACATTTTTGGCTCCCTGCAGGGTGCATGTAGAGTTCAGCAGGATTTTCACACGTAGAGTCACTATTTTGTGGGAGAGCAGTGACGAATCGTGTCTCTTTTTGCGGTCAGTGACGTGATGGTTCAGGGCAGGTGTGTGTGTGTCATTGTTTAAAAGTGAGTTAGAAAAACACAATCTGTCACCTTTCTGTGAGTCTTGAGCAGAGGGGAGCTGGATTTTAGGGGGAGGAGGTGGGTTAGTTTCACGTTTCTTCTTGCTGCAAGGTAATAGATGCTTATTAAAGGGGTCCTCAGAGGGGTGTGTGTGTGTCTAAGAAGGGAAGTTCTGTTTTTTTACTTATTTTCCATTGTAAAAATGCAGGCCTAGTTTATGTGTTTTAGAGCTCCTTTATGTGCCCGTGAACACACACACACACACACACACACACACACACACACACACACACACACACACACACACACACACACACACACTCGTACAAACATTTATGGGGTAGGAGTTGAGGTAAATGTTACCAGCTGCAGCACAGCGAGCGAGTGGCTTCAACTCTGCCTGAACCCGGCTGTTACGTGACCACCTCCTCAACCTACTTCACTCCCGTCCTGCCTTCCCCTCAGCCGCCACACCTCCTATATCACTCCACCCCCACCGCACACACATTTACACACGCCGCCATCTCCATCCTCCAGCTTCTCTCTCCAGTGTCACCAGCAGCAGCATCACTCATCTCAGGATAGCGGGAGAGCACTCCAAGGTCCGCTACCCCCACCTCGTCACCTTGGCGTGGAGCAGCGGGCCGACCAGGCGTGCCTCGTCTGATTGGCTGTCCCCCCGCCTCCCCTCCACGGTCGCGCTGTGGGTGCAGTGATGTCACAGAGGCTTGTTTATCCGTACCTCCTGTGAAGCTCAGTTGCAACATACTGTACACAGCAGCACCTTGCATAAGCACTTCATTTTTTATTTGGATCCCCATTAGCTCCCACAAATTGATCAAATTGATTTCATGATTGGTCTTCGGGGTCCAAACAAAAGAAAAAAAACAATGAAAAGAAACTATTTAAAATCGCACAGTTTCAAACAAGAAAAGGTAATTAGATACATATAAAGATTAGAAAATAAGTTAAACCGGCAATAGACAAGTTGTTTTTGCTTTAACTTATCATGACAAAGTAAACAACATTGCACAACATGTAGAATAATGACACCATTTGTGTTTAGATTGGTTCACCATAAACCTCACTATGCAGTTCTTTCTGCCACTGGGTACAACCTGTCAGGAAAATGAAGGCTCGATTTATGGCACAAAGGAAGTGCGTCAACTATCGTTAGCAGGATCAGATTTCACAACAGAAGTGTAGTATCTTATTTCAAGTGGAATTTTGCATGAAGGCTCTCTACGGTTAACCATGCTAACTGTTTATGCATCTCACACACATGAGCATGGAAAGAACAATGGCTCTTCTGTTCTGCATGATCAGACGTTTTTTTTTTTTTTTTTTTTTTTTTACATGTTTCTTGACCAAATGACTGGACTGACTGATCAAACATTGTATAACAGAAGATGGAACTTACGCAAAACATCTCCAAGAAACTGCAGTGCCCGTTCTCATCATGGAAACAATGTGATGAGTCTAATCAGACCAAGACAGTAAATTATCTCATGTAACACCCAGTCATTCACTTTTGGTGACCTGCTCAACTGACATCCCATCCACAGACAAATTGAGAGTGTCTTTAGTAAGAACATTATCAGATACAATACATTTACTTGGCAATGTTCAGGATTAATTTGTTCATTATCTCTGATTTAATAATGTATGATAGTCAACATAGAGATTCTCTCTACAGCTTTATGATTGCTGATGAGTTCTGGTTTCCTCCCAGTGCTCCATATGCAATTTTTAATTTGGCAATTCTCACATGGAATTATCTTAGCTGCATTTACCTGCATGTAACCCCCTAACCCCTTTATTGACTGGTCTCATTTCACCTCAGGTGATATCAATGCCTTCAACCCCATGAAACAGTTGTGCAAGAGATGTTTCGATTGCTCAGTGAAACACATGACTCAGGAGAATTTGAAAAGCGTGCACATGACATGCGGAGAAGACGCCGGCTCAGGCTTTAGTCAAACTGCTGAATTTCACATTCTGCTGCGGATGGGGACTGAGCAGAGTTACTACCTTCACCCATCTGTTTCTGCCAAGCTGGGTAGTGGAAAGAAGCCCTCCGTGCATCGGCCTCAGCTCAGAGGGGAGGGAGCGTCTTTGGTTGAATCAGCTTTTCCTCTCTTGTTTTCTTTTACTGCCTCTCTCTCTCTCTCCCTCCCTCACAATGAATCCGTTAGTCTTGCGAGATCCGAGTCGTAGTAAACAGGCAGTGACATCTGCATGCTCTCTTTAGAGGAAAAGGGGCCAGAATTTAAATATTGATTTGATGCTATGTGAGACAAAGATTCCGGTTCTCCTTGTGTTCCTCTTCTGGGGGCTTTTTATAGCTGCTGTTTGTGTATTTTTAGGTGTTGTCTAGCAAAATCAGACTTTACCCAAAAGGAAGGCTTTGCTTGTGTTACGCTTCTCCTCTCCTTCTGTTTCTTTGCTGTGCATACGTGCATGTTGCTGAGTCTCAGTTAGACACGATGCCCAGGATGAAATATCATCTCCCGTTGGACTCGGCTGCCCACTCAGGTAACCATCAGGTGAACGGCCTCGGCTTGCCTGCAGATCTAGAAGGCTGATGGTGATGTTTATTGAGCCCGACTAATGGACGAATGACTGACAGACTGTTGACGTCGCTCGTAGATTTGTGTGTAGTGTGCTTAAGGAAAAGCTGGCTTTTCCTCTCTAACTATTTGCTTCGTGACTTGGTCCACTTTGAAAAACTGCCTTAACAAATATGTGTATAGGTGCAGCCATTTGAACTGACAAACTATGGAGTAACAGGAGGGCAGATGTGAATGGAAAATTACATTTATTTTTCACCCTGCTCGCTATTTTTACATGCAATAATATACATTCATCACAATTTACATCCCAATATCCTGTCTTGACAGGAAGCACAACATTAAAGAAGTGAAGTGGTCTGAAAATGCTGCGTCATTGTAACTTGAATGACAGGCCACTGCAAATCACCCAAAGTGCACCTGAGCAAGCTGTGGGGTTTTTTTTTACACCACTAACATTTCAGTAGCGTCTGCTCATAACAATATTATGCTTAGGAAAATAAAGGAGGACATACATTCAAGTGTGATTTTTAGATAAAGATCACACTTGTTAATGCATGTTCCTGTATTTTCATACATTTTTAATTTTAAAAATCCTAATGTAACAACTTTTGTTGTTTGCCTAATTCTATTATAATATATTTCTTTTTGTAATATTTTACCCTTTTCATTCTGGCAGAAGACTGAACCACGGCAGAGGGACACAAAGTAGTGGAGTTGCCACACTAAACTTTGCTCAATGCCATCCATCAGACCAGAGACGACCTGTTAAAAGACATCGACAAGAAGGTGACGTCCTTTTAAGCAACACTGGCTAAGATTGAATCTAAACTCCCTCCATTGTCTAAGCTGGTTCAAGAAGAGATTCGAGTGTCAGTGTTAGTCAATACAGCGTCAGAGACTCTGGCAGCCGCAGATATAATACAGAAAAGAAAACGGCATATGTGAAAGGCAAGGCTGATCTTGAAAAATTAAAGCTGGAGATGAAACGGAAACTGACAAACTTTACAACCCCGATCACACTGCAAAGTCCTCGTCACTCTGGCAAAAATCTCAACCTCAACATGTCATCAATGTCTCTAAGGATAGAAATGTAGACCCATGATAATTTAGATTTTGCCAGTTTTCATCCATTACTGATGTAAATAAGGTTCTAGTCCTGCTTTTATTTTGGGGATGGTGCCTCCCTTTGTTTACATTAGCATCACGCATTGTACCTTTAACCAAGGTGGATGCCCGAGACTTTTCTGTCTCCTCGGGTGAAAGCAGCTTAGTGACGTTTATGTGATACTACAGTGAACGTGCACACATACACACACACACGCGGCGGAAACACATGTGTTAGCTGAAAACCGTTTTTCTCTCACACGTCGGTGACAGGCCTCCAGTAAAGGCCTTGTGGAGAGTACGTGTTAGCCCAGCACGATGTCTCTCTCTCTATCTCACCAGGGCTAAAAATAACACCAATCTCCACACTAGACTTACAGAGAGAGAAGGAGGGAGGGAGGACGCAGAGAGAGAGGGAGGGAACGGGAGAAGGAGAAGGTGGAGATGACGGGATGAGAAGGAGGCAGAGAAAACAACAATCAAAGCAGGAGAAAGGGGAGAGGAGACGGAGCAGAGGTGCAGGGAGGAAAAGAAAACAAGTCATTAATAATTTACCTGGAGGACACCTCTAGTTCGACCTTTAGTTCTGGTCAGTGGTGTTCAGCAGAGAACAAAGTGCTGTGCCGAATGTTGCATAGTGTTGGGGAAAGTCTTTCACATGATCTGACTGGTGTGCACCCTCTGGAAGTTTGCACCCACAGCGGCCGGCCAGGTGTGCTCAGGTGCTTAGCGAGCGTTCAGACCCAAAATAGCGCTGCGATTTAAAAGAAAAAAAAAACAGGTACCAGTGAGAAGATGAAATATGATCTAGGAGGAAAGATTTTAAGTAAAAGATTCATGAGTTTCCAGCTGCCAAACACTGACTAGACAGGATTTTACAATTCTGGGAAGTTACCCAGACAAAAACTATTATATCCTCCCTTGTGACAAACTCAACGTAAACAGTACATTTACCCCACTCAACTGGTTTTTATTATGCATTTTTGTTCCTGCATTCTTGTCTGTAGTTGTAAAGTTTGAAAAATCCACTATCAGGGACGACGAGTAGAGGGGAGCAGCTTCATACCATTTTCAGTGATCACCAAGTAAGAGCTTTGGTTTACACTGTTTTCATGTGCAAAAGAATAGTGAAAGAAAGGGGCAGCAATAAAATCTACATACAAAAGTTCTCCACCTAAAAGGCTCCAACTTTTGACAAAGGTTGCAGGTTGCGCGTCTGAAAATACACACGTAAATGATAATGCTTGAAGACCACAGTTGGTGGTCAGTTTTTTTTATCATGAAAATAACATTGAGGATATTTGCATGTGTTCACCTTTGTCCTCTCTCCTCACCGTCAACAGCTATTCCTGCAGATGCAGTTAAAGCTTTCAGAGATTTTAATTGTCACTCTCAGTTTAAGAACTTTTTTGTTTGCTTTCTTTGCTGCATAAGTCCAGAGTTCAATACTGACTCATTTTCTTTTTTTATTTAGCTGGTTTTTACTGTGCAGCAGCTGCAGGACGTGTTAAATTAGCCGTTGTGCTTAGCGAGCTAAGAGCGACTCGTGTATGCTTCCAAATGTAGTGCTTGACAGTGTCTGAAAATCCCTCCGTCCACACCTTTCTGATGTCAGAATCGCTTTCGACTGCGTCCAACAAATTTGTGTAACTTTCCAAAACCGACAACTGAAAAAGCACGCCCACTTCGTGCAGCGATTGGCTGGGTGTGAACGTAAGCAGCATCTGAACTTCTCTCTCATGCTCTTTTTAGTGTCACTCACTTTTCACGGGTACAAATGAGTGCAAACACCATGAAATGCTTTGAGTAGAGACTGTCTGAAAAGTGTGTGTCGTTAACTCCATTTGTACAGTTAATTGCTTGTCTGTCCTCTCTGTGACGTCAGGTTTTACCCTACCTTGAAACGTGACCTTTCGGAGCCCTTTTGCTTTTAGACGCAGTCGGGTGAAACTTTGTACAAACTAGTTTCAAGCATTAACGAACTTGTTAGCACTTCCTGCCAGTTTAAAACATTAAAAACAAGAGCTGGAGACAGCAAAGCTTGAACTAACTGGAGAAATCTAAATCGCTGGACTGGAGTTTTGATTGACGACTTCTTGTCTCCAAAAACAACAGGAAGTATTACATTACACAGGAACTCACGTGCAGCACACAGTTTATAATCCTGCCAGTTTCAGGATGAGGTGTCTTGGCAGAATGAGGCTCACCTTGAGGTTCGGAGAACAGTTTGGCTTTCGACACTTCAGAGGGTTTGATCGGTGAACCAGGAGGCTGGTCACAAAGCCAACATGCTGACAAGAGCTTGTTGGTCATCACTGATTTTATTCATTGCTCTGCTGCCTGCTGGATGTATTCTGACGCCTGTCCTTTCGACAACACATTATTGTCAAACACACACATATATTCAACTCTTGACTAGTCAGGGCTAATTTGTGACTGCTCTGCATTTAACCTTTGTCCTGACACACTTCAGCTGCACAAAAGAACAGAAATCTAGCTGGAGGAGTTAAGGGGAGGTGTAGGGCAACTTGTTGCTGTGTGATTACGGCGCTTGGACAAACACTGTGCAGCGCGTGTTTGTTTTCCAGCGCTTTCAGAGTTTGTATTTACCAACAAAACAAACCGAGGTCCTGGTTTAAGGGTTAGGGACACAGTGATGCTGATTTTTCCACAAGCTTTGCTCGGCTTCACAGTTTCCATTTACTTCTCCGGCACAAAAGAGCGAAAGAAAGAAGGCAGGGAGGAGAGAAAGGTTTTTGGTTTTAGTGCCACAGGGGGGTTGGGGGATTTCAAGCAGCAGAAGAATGGGCAATGCAGTTGACATTGTTAAATTTCAAGTGTTTTTCAAACAGCCCATTTACTGTGTAACCTTAAACCCAGGGGTAACACTGGGGCCTCTCTCCCTCAGGCAAGGTGTTACAGACCGTTTTACTACAGCAGCTTAGAGTTCGTCCGTATGCTGGGATGTTTTTGCAGATTAAGCTTCTATATTTGTGTGCAAAACTTTTGGATTGATTGAAATGTACCAGTTTTTTTTCTTACAAGGTGATTAATGTAAAAGTAGCACTGAAAATAGAAAACCAATAACTTTCACGAATCAATATTTTAGCGCACACGGCTTTGAGGAAAACTTGAAATGAAGCTCATGAAGAATGAAAGACTTGCACTTGCTCACATTGTGGATTGAACTGATAACCAGTCAGGAAGCCATTAGTTGCATTCAGTGTCTTGTCACACCTTCAATACGTGACACAAAACAAACCACTGCTCATCCATTTTACCTGAGAATTGGTAAAAAATTTTTAAAAAGGCCAAATGAGAGCGAGGGGGGGGGGCGGGGGGGGAGAGAGGATGACTCATTGAGAGAAAGATGGATGACACGCCGCTAAGATGTAAGGTGATATGTTTACTTTGAGACACTGAAGGTGTTTTAATGGCTGCTGGTTGTGAAAAGATGAATCTCGGCGAAGACACGATTCTCTACTTGTTGGTTGGCTGCCGGTGGCTGGATCTTTATCCAAGTACTTTTTGGCAAAGTTTGCTTCTTCATTGGATAGTTTGAAAGGTTTGAGTTCTTGGACTCCCTGCAAATATTGTGAGTGAAATGTATCTTAACGACAGCCTTAAAGAAATACTGGGCTGCCAAAAATTTAGTCTGTTGCTCATTCTGCACTTTATTATTTGTCCTAAAAGTATCTTGTATAGGTGACATCATAAGAGCTGGTCAAATCTGTAAATGCTATAATAGAAATGCTGTATTTCCCCTTTTTACCTGGTGTACAGTTCTTTCTTGTAGAAGACACCATCATTTACAGAGAGAATGGAAATCTTTCATTGCAGCACTGAAATATTGGTTAATTAATGCATTTTTTTAATCAACAATTTTGATTTTTGAAATGTTGTCTGGTCTCAGTTTCTCAAATGTCAGGATTTGGTCTTGGGTGGTTTGACCAAACAAGCCATTTAAAGACTTCAACCTGAATTCTAATGGGCATTTTCACTATTACGACAAGAAACAGCAAATTCTCACATTTGAGAAGCTGTGTGCCAGCGAACATTTGGCATATTTCCTTGATAAATTACAGCCAATTATCAAAATAGTTGTCAAGTAACTGTCAGTCAATGATTAATTGACTGGCTAATTTCAGCACTAGTCGCAGCCCTGCTTTGTCGTCCAGTTTTCCTCAACCCCATGTCAGTTACGACATCTTATAATAATGCCGTCTAGTTTGATTCTCTTATTCCTGTTGTTGTCTTTCCTTAACTTCTTAGGATTTTTTCCTTCTCATCTTTACTTGATGTCAAGATTTTTTCCACCGAGGTTGAAGGAAAAATACTAAAAATACTGTCATGAAATTTAATGTTATTTTAAAAAAAATAATTGGGGTGTCATTAACAACAAAGATTTTTGGAAAGACCCACGCAGCACCTTTAATAGATTTTGGACAACAGTGAAACTATATGAGGAATAAGATACATTTATTGTTGGTTTTGGTATTGTAATGGAAAAATATAGAATATCTGCAGACTTGTCCTTTAAGTCCAGCTGATTGCAACAGACATATTTTATTTTCTGGGTGGAGAGCTGGATGGAAACGCAGCGTCTGTGAAGAGAAAGTCAGCTACAGGTGGAGGGTGTCTATACATCTCGTCACGTCGCCGGAGTCTGATCCATCCACACTTCATCTGCACATGCTGACAGTGATATTCACAGCCTGCCGCTCTCATGACGATGTGTGTTCTCGTGTGTGTGTGTGTGTGTGTGTGTGTGTGTGTGTGTGCGCCTGCGTGTGCCTTATTATCGCAGTCAGGTGGATGGAGGAGGAGGAGGAGGAGGAGGAGGGGGACAATTGTGCAGTTGATGTGGGGAGAATAGAACAACAGGGAGCTTCTTCAGTGACCGAGGCTGTTAATTAATCAAACACGCACATAAGCGCACAGACAGTGATGAAGAGGCTATAGAAAAACACACACACACATATACCCGGCCTCGTCTCCTTACAAGAGGCTTGAAGCCATTCTACTTACTGTCGCCAGCCATGCCGGCTCTGCTTGCTCTATTTGCAGAGCCACCCCTCCCCTCTCTGATGCTATGATCTAACTGCAGCCTCCTCCCCCTTCATAGACACACACTCACACTCTCTCCACACTCACATGCCAGCGCACACACACACACACACAAACACACACAGGGGTGCTTATACACCCACCATTCAGCACACTGGCAGCATGCGGGTTGTGTCTCCACTGTTGGTCTGCAAGTATTTATGTGTGTGTTGTTTTGATCAAGTGGCGCTAACATGGACTGTGGACTCCTGTGTGTCAGAGCTGTGGCGTGCATTGTTCATCCTGTTGATCTTGTGGTTTTTGCCACCTAGGTGGCATTTGTTTCGGGAAGCAGAGGAAAAGTACTGAAATGCATTTAAAAAAAAAAAACCTCAAGTAAAACCTCATATTTTTCCTCTCCCCCATTTCTCACTATCCCCTTAGATCAACAACAACTGGGTTTCTTTTCTTTTTTTTTCTTGTCCTCTGCAATCAAGGACAAATAAACATGCAGGGGGAGGAATGAGGAGGGAGTCTGCTTGGGAAAAGGTGGGAATAAAAAAAGTAGAAAGTGGAAAAAACAAGAGAGTTGGTGGAGAAGCAGAGGTGAGCTTCAGATCTTTACAGTCAGATTCTCCGAGTGGGTCAAAGTTCCCCCAGCAGCCGGAGACGCCTTCTGATTGGCTGTGGAAAGGTGAAATTAAAACCACGGTAAACTTTTGACCTCGCAGGAACCAGGAGAGGAACGCCCATCGCTGTAGCGAGAGCGAGCTTCTCCCTCCTCCTCATCCTCCTCCTCCTCCTCCTCCTCCTCCTCGCTGCTCGACCCACCCCTCCTTCATCCTTTTCCCCCTCTACCTCTCTCACTTTCTCTCCGTGTCTTTCTATCTGGCTCGCCCCTTCCTCCTCCTTTCATTCCCCATTAGTCTGTCATTCGCTCTTGTTTTGCTCTCTTTCAGTCCGAACCATCTCTCCGTTTCAAACCCCCCCGTTCCCCACCACCTCCTCCATCTCCAGCTCTCCTTTGCTGTCTCTCTTTCCCCCCGATGAATTTGTGCCTTGCTGCATATAGCCTGATGAGACGGAGGGAGGGAAGGAGGGAGGGAGGCACAGAGCAGGAAGAGCTGGGGGAAGGGTATAGAGAGGGAGGAGACAGCCACAGAGGGGGGATGGGAATAGAGACGGAGGGAGAGGAGCAGTAGAAGAAGACACGGGGAGAGAAGGGCAGCAGGAATGCAGCCTTCTTGAATGTGTGCTGCACAAACTGTTAGAGAAGAAGAAAATCTAAAGAGGAGTGAATGTATAAATAGACATGTAACTGTGGCTCCGACTAAGATCTGCTGAGCGACAGGGTGGGGAGAGCCCATTTCTACTGCTAATGGTTTCTCTCATTACACATCAAACGACTGGAGGGGGGGGAGTGTGTGTTTATGTGTGTATGTGTGCGGACTGATTTCATGAGCCAACTAAAAGAGCAGCCCTCTCGCTCGCTCGCCCGCTTTGATGCCGCGTGCGCGCACGTAGACACACGGGCTTGCAGCTGCGTTCGGCCATTAGCAATTTCTGAACTACACAGTGTGGTGGAGAACTGTACTGTAATTGTTGTTGCTGTTCACAAGTAGACAATCTAGTAGAGATGTCACCCAGCCGATTGTAAGTATTGGTACCGGGGGGGGGGGTGATCTAGGCATATTTCAATCTAAAAGTGTCTGCAAAAATAAAGGCAATCGGATCTGATCCTTTCTTGACTGAGCTCTGTTTCTTCACCGCTGTGTTTTGTCCACCTGCTAGTGAAGCGCTGCTCTCCTTTACCACAGCCAAGACTTCTACGGTGCCGCAATTTCGCTTCATATGTGAGTGACAGAGTGTGTAGATGTGAGAAATTATCCGAGCATGCCTGTGAGGGGAAAATGCACACCAGGTATCAAGCTCAATGTACAAAACATTCAGGCAGCTGCTTTGATGTCAGGACTCTTACTCTCCCAGTTAAACTCTTACTCATCTCATATCAATAATTAAAACTTGTCAACTCAACGTTTTTGAACCAGGACCTTCTTGGATCGAGTAGCTCGTGAAAAGTAAGGTCAGATTCAGTCGGTCACCAACTGTGATTTAGATCGAGGCCAGAACTTGATCCATACATCCCTACGATCTAGTCGGGATGTGCAACTATTTTAGTGTCTTCCCCCTCTTGTGTTGCGCACGTGCAAGCGTAAACATAGTCTCAATGCCTGTCATCAACAAGATGGCACATAGCGAGGGCCGTCAGTTTTTCAGATTTTAATGCGATTGAAGTAATCCTTTTTGGTTCGGATTAAGCTCTACGATGACTGCACGGCATGTAGCAGGGGAAAGGTGTGGAGGAGACGAGAGCCGGAGCCGGTCGTCTAGGATGAGAAAGAAGGCTGAGATTTTTTGGGTTTTTTTTTTTTTTTTTTTTGCTCTGCTTTCTCTGTCAGTAAAAAAATAAAAAAACTGAGTTAAGAGAGGAGGCTGTGGATGTTATTGAGTTAACCAGACAGAGCTGGAGAGAGAGAGAGAGAGAGAGAGAGAGAGAGAGGGAGGGGGAGAACAGTGGGAGCTGAGAGACTGGCTCGATAGACGGGTGGATGAGAGGCTGCGCTGTGGTGTTCTGCCTGCTCCTGCCGCACAGTGGGCACCATATGGTCTCATAATGTATAGAGCACATGTCAAGTTCGTCCTGCCTCCCAAAAAACGTGTCTTCTCTTCTTCTTCCTCTCCCTCCTTACATCTCGCCAGCCAATTACATCACTCGAGAAACAGCCCATTAGATTAAAAAACACACACGCACTCACCATGCATCCCATTAGGTAAGGAGCCCCCCCACTGACATGCACCCCCCCACACACACACGCCATCTTCAAGATAAGAGGCACCCCCAACAAACATTTGGGTCTGCACACACAAAAACAAACACACAGATAGATAAGGGCCCCATCCCCCTCTAATGGGAAAGAAGATTGATACCGACAGAAAAACAAAGATTTCTCAAGATGCCGTCTGCCCCTGCTTAGCTCCCTTCCGCTTTAAATATTTAAAGCAACCATGGTATGTTTATTTCCTGCCGTGATATTATGGAATTGTTAATTTTTCTCTGGCGCTAGTGCAAGTTTGCCGAGCGCACAACAGAGGCACCGGAGTCAATGAGTGGATCCCCGAACGTACGGTTGATATGTGCTGACAGTGATGTGCGCGCAAGTGAATGCAAGTTGATTTCTGATTGGGGAGTATTGTGTGTAAGGAAGGGATTGCTTTCTCCCGCACACTGTCATCTGGTTTCAAGGTGTGTCGGCCGCTCTGTGACCGAGTGTGTGTTTGTTTGTGGGTGGTTATGCATGTTGCCATGCAGTTTCCCTGCCTCTCCGGCATGTGCTTTTGTCTGTGGGAGTGATGGATGTCAGGCAGGCAGCTAATGTGATTTAGATGCTCCACCAGGAGTGTGTGTGCGTGCGTGTGTTTGCGTGTGCATGCGTGCGTGTCCCATCCACGTGTGTGCAGCTGAATCTGCAGTGTGTGTTTGTGAATCTACCTCCCTCCCTCCGTCCTCTCCTCTTTTTCTCTCTTCTTCCTCCTCTCCTCCACCCCTCCCACCCCCCGTCATTTTTTCCCTGTGCTGTGCAGTTTTTGGACTCTGGGCAAATAAATAGAGGGAGGAGGGGGAGTGGGGGGGAGGAAGGGAGGTGTTTATGTGGCGAATCTGCTCCCTCACTGTCACCACACAGAACGAAAGTGTGAGGAAGGAGGCGAGGAGGAAAGTAGAGGTGGAGGAGAAGATGGTGTTCTCTCGCTAAGACCACACTGATGGGTTATTGTGAACCAATTATGTCTCATTCCCACTACAGAAAGTCTCACAGCTTATTCACTCGCACACACACACACACACACGCTCACTCAGTCATCATCACACACATGCATCAGCAAAAGAAGTGCTCTTTCTCCTGGCAGCTCGAGCAGAAGAGGAGCTTGAGTTTTATCTGCATGCAATCATTTTGTGAAAAAAACACCTTTACACTGACATACTGTTCTTTCACACTAACTCCACCCTCCTTTTTTATATTGTTTATCAACTCCACCAAGTTTCGTTTATTGACCTTTTATACCAACTTTTCAATCTCGCACCACTGAAATACACAAACCCTGCATAGGATACGCGATATCCTTTTTTGAATCCTTTTGTACAGGCTAATTCCTGGTTCTCAACATTTGTCTTATACATACAGTGGTGGTAGAAGTACTGAGATCCTTTACTTGAGTAAAAGTGGCAATACCTCAGTGTAGACATACTCCATTACAAGGAGAAGTCCTGCATTCACAATCTGTGCTTTACTGTCATAGAATACTGTGCAGCTATCCTGTGCAGTTAATGTTTGTATCCTGTGCAATTTTGTTTATATACAGTATATTTTTATACTTTTTACTTTAACCATGTGTATTCCAATTATGGATGCAATTATCCATCATGGTCATATCTGTATAAGTGAAAGGTATAATTAATGTATATAGTCTTTATTTTTATTTTTTTTGTTTTTGCTTCATTTTTACTTAGCACAATCATGCAGTTTTGAGTCGTTTTGTAAATTAGCTGTAACTGTAATCCCATAGTTGTTACAGGAAACCATCTTCACCCTTAATATCAGAGCAGGTCAGCATCAAGACTCAGGCTAAACTGAGCTCAGGAGGGTTGTAAAGCTACTTTAACATGCTGTTAAAAACATCTTCAACTAAAATAACAAGACTAGATGATGAGATATTTTCTGCTCAGTTTATTTGAGTTTATGAATAAAATATTTGAATTATTTAAATGTTCAGCAGTTGGCTGTCAGTCCCACTGATTTAAAAAGCAAAGGCTTCTTTATGGACCCACCATTTGTCTACTGCCTTAGTCATATAGGAAGTATTTAATTGTAGCAGAAGCAGAGATGCCTATCTGTTCACCAGCGGCAGTCTCAGAAGCCCATAATGCAATGCAGCGAAAACCCATGGCTACCAAAGTGCTCATGCACACAAAGGCAGCAAAGGCAAACACTGCACTACAAAATGTGCATGACAAAATGATTTGCATCAATAATAATAAAATATTATATTTTTTTATTGGTATTAGCATCCATAATACATAAAATGCAGTTTAAAATGTTTTACATAAATATGCAAAAGCATTCAAAATAAATAAATGTGTGCAAATAGTGCAGTCTGTTAAGTTGCCCTAAAGAAAGCAACCTGTTCCTCAAAGATATCCTCCAGACATGTTTTAAGACATAGACAAATAATAAAACAATAGAATAAAACAAATTCCACTTCATATCAGATCTCTATTTATTTTTTTTTTTGCTTTGTTTCTTTCTGATTTCCTATCTTTGTCCCCATATTGGATGGTACAGTGTGTTGTGAAGCACCTTGTAATAAAGTTTATTGCAATTATTATTAGTAGTATTACTTCACTAAAAATTCCATTCTTTGTGGTTGTAGACCGGATGATTAAAGTTTTCACTCAGTATTGGAGTGCGATTTAAGGTGAGCACAGAAAAACTTCCAACTTCAGCTGATGGATGTGAAAACTCTGCACACATCATTCTACACAGTGAAGGTCAAACATCCAAGTGAAGTAACAATAAGCGAAACACTTCATATTGTGCCATTTATCTGCCGTTCCTTTTTAGATCTTGAGTGTGGAGGAAACCGTGTCCTTCTCATCTGTCTTCCTGGTGTCTTCTACAACCCCAACTCCAGAAAAAGTTGGGACGCTGTGCAAAACATAAATAAAAACAGAATGCAGTCATTTGCATTTTGCATTGTGAACAACTGAGTCTTTCCGGGATGAACCTTTCATACCCAATCATGATACTATCACCTGTTACCAATGAACCTGTTTACCTGTGGACTGATCCAAACAGGTGTTTTTGGATCAGTCCACAACTTTCCCAGTCTTTTGTTGCTCCTGTCCCAACTTGTTTGAGACGTGTTGCTGCCATCAAATTCAGAATAAGCAGATATTTACAAAAATCAATGAAGTTGTTGATGTGAAGCATTGAATATATTTTCTTTGTACTGTTTTCAATTGAGTGTGTCAAAAAAGACTAGCACATGATCACATACTGTTTTTTTATGTTTTACGCAGCGTCTCAGCTTTTTTTGGTATCTGGATATATTTTGCATTCGCAGGCTAAATTACACGGTATCTCCATTTACAGTCATTTGCTGATCTGCTTTGCATAGACCTGCGCGTTGCGATGACAGCAGAATAACCTTCGGAGGTGGGGCTAGAGATGGAGAGGCGTGTGCTATTGATTGACAGGTTACGCTAATTAGGCGGGAACAGTCCAGAAAACTATCCTCCTCCTCCTCCTCCTCCTCAGCCTCATTGTGCCTGTGCTCAATCACAGTTCTCGTTTTTTTCCCTCATTCTTAATTCATTTCACAACCACTAACTAAAAGCAGGTGACGACTGTTTTCCTGCAATCGCACTGCATTTCTCTCTCTGCCCCATGAGGCCTGTAACTAGGTAATTTACCCTTTGTGATGACAAGAATGTTTTAAGTATTTACCAAAGCTCCAGTCATTCACCGCTCTTGGATATGACAGCCTTCCCTCTCGGTTCATTGTTAATTAACTCGCAGAAACGGTCCTCTATGTTATGATAATGCACAGCTCCTGCATAATTGATGGCTTCCAATGAGGCATTTTATTTATCCTTGCTCTCTGCTTGACTATGCATGCGTGTAAGACTGTTTAGTTTGGTGCATGTCGCTCTCTCTGCACACGTTCTCAACCCTGAGATTCCGTCACAACACACACCTTGATTCACACTCAGTCCACGTGCGGCCATCAGTTTACTTCCGGGTTCAGCCGAAGGAGGCAGATGAGGACGTGAGGTTTACTGGCCTTATCTTATCAGCTGTTTGTTGACCCTGCAGCACGACTGCCATCACTTACAACACAAGAATGTGTCCGTTCCTTTGTACGGCTTCCTCTCTCTCTGCACACATGTTCGGCACGTGGCCGGGTTCAAGCGAAGGCGCAGGAGCTGTTGTTGACAACATGCACGTTTATGCTCGTCAGGGCTGGGCTGAAATGCGAGATTACAGCTCAGCAAAGCTTTTTAATGATCTCTGTCATCCCTCGTTTACTGTGCAGCTCACACAACTGCAGAATGTTTATGAAGGTAACATAGAGACTCTCACCTGTTGTGTGACGACACAAGGCCGACTGCCGCACATGAATTTACTGTACACACAAACACAGCGTCAACATTAACACCGGGGGCAACTCGGTTGATCGTTTAACTCACAGACTGCACTTTTATTGCAGGTTTGTGAAGTTTTGACAAAGAAAAATAAGAAATGTATTTACGTAGATAAATTACTGAATGGTGGCGAATTAAAGGAAAAATTCTGACTTAATGGAGAAACGTAACAAATAGAGATGGGGGTAACTGAATGATTTCAACACTGAAGCGGTTCTGGACACTTCACTGTATGTTGATTTATTTTTTTTCTTCAATCTGTCACCCATGCGTATAACTCTCTATAACTCTACATTAACACACCGCAAATTGTCGTAAGAAAAAAAAATGGACAAAGTGGAGCTGAATGATGTGAAGCACAGTTGTGTTTCCTTTGTCCTTTATTTCTATTTCAGGACAACCTCAGAACAAATTATGGTACTGACACCATGGCCTCTGACCAAAGGAGAAAAAAGAAGCTTTTAAATCTTCTATTTTTGAAAGTTTGGAGTGAGTTTAGCTCATGTTTAGCTCATGTTTAGATCAGCTCTCACATTTGAGTGAACTGTAATGGACAGTGAAGCAATTGTTGCTTCTGTACACACATTTCACAGCTATTTTCCAATATATGATTTTAATAGACACCTGCCAAATATTTTTACCTTACAAATTGGTATAATGAACTTTTAATCTCTGCTCTGATGTTGCTTTTCATAGCATCGCATATATTAAGTTAACAGCAGGACTGGGGGATAGGGTTGAAATTAATGACATTTATATTAATTACAAAATATTATGAAAAATAGAAATTATCACCCAACCCTATCCACGGGCCTTCTCTATCATCTGTTGCACATCACTGTTATAAGTAAATGTAATGAGTAAGCATAGACATGTACAATTGTAACTTGGCTCTGTATACTGTATCTACATTATCTTTATATTTGCAGTCAGGTGGCTCAAGTTTTGTCTTTTCATTTGTAGACGACCACGTTCATCAGGATAAATAAGAATATAAAGAGAAATAAAGCAGCGTCGAGGACAAGCGGTGCGTGTGTGCAGTGATCCTCTCATTTTTTTGATCTTCAAACGTGGTCTCACAGTATTTGATACTCAGTGAATTCTTAGAGAAGAAAATTGCCAGTTTTATTACATCGAGTGTCAGCCTGTACTCAAAACAGATGTTGCACCGTAAAGTCATTTTAAAGTGGCCTTGAGCTATTACTACAAAAACCTGATGTAATAATTTTTGCTTTCATTTCTTTTTATGGCCGCTTCTTTTTTTTCGCAGTTTGCCCTCTCTGGGAGTTTAGACAGTGTGTGACTGCACATTCATTGTTGTGGACTTTACACTGTAGCGTGTTGCAGCGAGCTGTGAGTTCGGTTTCCTCTACCTTCTTGGAAAGGATGACTCATGCAAATGCCTGTTTCCTTTTTTGAATATGTAAATGCATGTTTGATGGCAGCCTACAGCCGACACACCCTGGATGGCTGGATGAGTTTTAGTTTTAGACCTGCCTGGCCTATTTCTGCCCTGCGCCAGACGCTTTCCCTCTGCTTTTCTTCATCCTCCACCCCCTCTTATCCCTCTGTGAAGTGTGAAGTTTGAAGCAGCAGGCTGTGTGCTGTGATAGCGGTAATTGGTCTAAAGATGGAAAGTTCACTCTCACTTTGTCACTGAACTAAGAAGCAATTTGTTTTCAATGACTGTTGTTTTTAGCGAGACTAGTTAAGAACAATACAGCATCAAAGCGCCATTTAAGAGCCGACAAAAAGGGGGGCTGGGATGATGGAGACAGTGGAGAGACTGGCACTTTTGGTTCGAGTTGAAAAGAGGCGCGCTGTCTTGTGTGAGTTCATTGTAGACGGAGCCGGGTAGCTGAGAATGGCTCCCCTCTTTGGTACCCCCTCGTCTGTGGAGGCGAGCTTTGGACTTGGAGTTTTTTATTAGCCTCTGTGGTCTGATTTGTTTCAGGGGAGGCAAGGTGCCAAGATGTGGCTTGGCTCCTATTTTGCTCCAGTGTGAGTGCTGGATTTGTCGGAGGGGACCGGGCGAAGCAAAACTAAAGCAGAGTTACCCAGAGTCCACACAAACACACTTAGACACAATGTACTTTTATGCGATCTTCACTGTGCCGTTGTGTTTGCTGGCGAGAGCACACAGTTTCCCTTATTCACAGTCATTACAGAAGACTGACACACACAGAGAGACAGAAAAAAATCCTGCTTTCAAAAAAAGAAAAAAGGAACAGTAAGAAGAAGGATGTGAAGAGAGGGAAAAGATTAAAGCTCACAAAGAAATGAGTAGATGTGCCTGGACTTCATTTGCATCAGTCACCTGAAGATCCTTTTGGCTCGATATGAATGGTTTTTTTTTTTTTAAAGGTGTGTTTAAGGATGTCCAATAAAACTCAATTTAGCGTAGTTGGTTTTTGGTTGTCAGTTCTATTTTAAATGTAGTTCCTGTTTGACAAAATAGGCTTCTCAGTATAGTGTATATTTGGGAGTTTAAAAACAATATATCGACTGTTTGTCTTTTTTTTTTTTAAAAAAACACAAGGAATCTTTATATAGATCCCTTAAATTTTTTTGTGTAATTTTTTAGAATTGCGGCCAAGATACAAACGGAGCATTTTGACTGTGTAATCGAGACACTGCCTAAATATGCAGTTAGCACTTCAAATAAAATCTAGTTTGGCATTTTTGTACAGCATTTTCATGTTTTGGGTCTGTAGCCTGTCCTGCCGTCATTTTCACAGCTGTAGCTAATAATTCAATTCATTTCATAAGTAACTTGATTAAAGGTCAAATGAAATGCTCTCACAGTCTCTCCAAGTTACTTTGTAACACCGCTGTATGACCGCATGTGGACTGCGTGTTTTTCATTATAAATGATTGAAGCTGATCAGCCTGATAGCTTTAATAGTCCTAAATCAAGACCTCCAACATATGGATCAAATAACTCACGAAGAATAAGTCTGTTTCAGATCCATTTAATCAACATTTCGTATCTCCCGCTGCTCATCTCATTTTCAGATTGCGGCTTGTGAACATTAATTAGGCTGCCACTAAAACCTGCACAGTTTCTGTCTTCTCAGTCAACAAAAGGTGATTATAGATCTTAAGTAAATCTTAGAGTTTTAGTTATTTATAACTTTAGTTAATTGCAAATGTTGCAAGATAAACCTAATAGATTTGATAAGGGATTCAAAAGGATTTGGATTCAATAAGAGGATTTGATGCTGGATTCAGATTCAATAAAATGTTATTGAGCCCCAACATTAGGTATTTAGGCTTAATGGTGGGTTTGCATCAAAAAAGAAGTGCCGTAATTGGTTTTTGTTGCAGTTTTGTGTGCCGACTTCCTTCCACCTTCCAATAAAGTTGGTCAACTGGTCAACAACAATCACATCAAAAAGGCTGCACATTTTTTCTTCACCAATGTGAAAAGTTCTTTTTTTATTAGTTTATTTTTTAAAGAAGCTTTTGAGTTGTGTTTTCTGGTCACGACCACGACTAACAAGTTCAAGGTCTTCATGGCTCCTCTTATTTCCTATTACCTGAAATGTGACCCAGGACCCAAACCAGATCCAAATTAGACAAAACATGCAATATAAAAACCATGGTCCTGTCATTGATTTAAATGGGGCCAATCCATTGATGCAGGCTGGTCCAGCAGAAAGTTAAACCTGGCTCAACTTTTGCTGCAACACAACATCATCCATCAATTTGCTGCGTTCACCAAGCACACAAACCTGTTTAGATTACTTTGTAACCTGAATGCCACATTTCAACTGTTTACCTTGTGATTGCATAACAGTAATGTTCCAGTTTGGGTTTTTTTTTAAATCCTGTCTCCTGGACTTGCAGTCCATTGCAGTTTTTCAACTTATCCTTATTCTAATTGAGTCCAGTCCGTTTGTCTGACCTGAGTGGATCCTAGCAAATTTACTGTCTGCTCTGATCATAGGTGCTTTTTTATTTCAAAGATTAATTTATTCATGCCACGTTTGGATCAGTTTGGTTAGACCTCTATCACAACATTCTTTATCTGCAGTGGACAGGCAGAAACACCTATTGTTGCAGTGAGTTTGTGATTTAGTTCCATTTAGTTTAGTTTAGTTTAGAGTTTACTGCCTCAGGTCCTGGACTTTGTCCTGTTTCCAACAGGAAAATGTTGTCTCTCTCTCACAGTGATACTCACACTGTTGTTCCACATGTGCTTCTCAGTTTTCTTCCTGGTTCAGCTGAAGGTGACACTTGAGGACATGTGTGTGGTTTTAACCATCTTTATCTTATCAGGCCTGTTTCTTGGCTGTGTGCAACTTCACGCTCATCCCCAACACACAAACTGAGAAAGTGTCCATTCCTTCATATTCTGTTCCTGCTTAGGACGTGGCTGCATTCGGATTAAGTGACAGAAACAACACAGTATGATAGCTCAGTGAAGATGCAGGAATCACACAGCACTGATTTACGTGTTGTCCTTCAGCTTGAGGATCACTGCCATCAGAGAAGGACCGGTCAGCGTAGCCCACCGTCCATGGGGGTACAAGTCCAGAAGGAAACTGGAGCACAAAGGTTTTTCTTTAACTTCAATTTTTTCAGTTTATGGGCTTAATTGTAAAACCAGTAAATTAGATGATCAGACCTGTTCATTCACGTCCATTAAGCCATTGTTTGGAGATTTGTCAGGCTATTATTTCTATAGGTCCCTGTCAGTCGGTGTGTAATGCAGTTTTTCTTCTGTTTGACATGTATCATCATCATTTTTGACACTTGCGTGATTTTGCGTTGTTTTTGACTGATGCACCAGCAGATTAGGTTAAATACCAATTAGTAGCTTTAACAGGTCTGACAATCACCATTTTTGAGTCCGTTTCAAGTCATATAAGGCCAGGAAGTAAACATTGGTTCAAGAGATGTGAGTTCTTCAATATCATGTAACTTGGGAAGAGGAAGAAATCTTAAAAGTCACAACAGACTGACTGTTAAATCAGCTTCTCTGACTGTGTCATACGCTCGTACGGCTTTGAAATGCAGAATCGTCAATGAGATAAGATCTGCTCCTTTCTATTGTTTATGATATACTGAGCAGTTCACCAAGTTAATGGCTTCTGTACGAGCATCCGCAGTAAAATGTGAACTCTGGCTGCATCTTTATGGGATCCTTTAACTGTGTTGCTTTAACAAGAGGAAGACGCCGTTGCGCAAGATATTTATTGTGTTGCTCAAGTGCGGCGATGAAAAATAAACAATCATACAGTAAAAGGTCGAAGGCTTGTTTAGCGTCTGCTGAGGAGTGATTGAAAAGCACAAGATAAACAGACACGTGTTGAGAGGAGGAGTGCGGACTGTAAAAAGGCCTCTTGAGCTCAACATTCCTCCATAGACTCAATCTCTGCATCTTAAGCTCATTCACACTGCTTTTATATTCAAGGCTTTACGCCGGTATGAGCAACACCACATGCCGTTAACTACCATTTTATTCACTCTGGTTTTCATGGCTGTGTCAGAGTGAGCACAAAGAGTGGTAATGATCGCACTGAAGGCTTTCTCGTCCCCACTCGTGCACGGCCGGGAGAACTTTTTTAAACTCAACTTTTGCAGGAAAAAAAATGGAGTCGGTTATTCTTTGTCACTGCTGAGCTATAAATTCTTCCCGCTTAAGCAGTCATTCTCTGGCTCTATTTTTCTCCCCTTTCAATTAATAGGAAACACATCGGTTGAAGGAGGGTCTTTGTTGGTGTGTGAGAGTCCATACATCACCTAAACTAGAGCACCCGACCCCCCCCTTTTCTTCCCACACACACACACACACACACACATTTGTACTTCTGTACTTGTGAGAACCCTCATTGACAAAATGCATTCCCCAGCCCCATACCCGAACCTTAACCATCACAACTAAATGCCTAAAACTGATTCTCGTCAAGCCCTTAAAACCAAATCGGAACCCTTTAACAGTCCTCATTCCCAAGGTCTAAAACTCAAATCGGTTCTCACAAAGATAGATGTACAAGTACACACACACACACACACACACCAGCAGCCCCCATCTGCTCCCAATCATGGGTGCAGCCAGCGGTCAGGTCGCTGACGGTGAACGCACACACACACACACACACACAAACATGCAAACATACACAACACAGGCATGTTAGGCATGAGGACAGCCATACACACACACACACACACACACACACACGCTCATGTAGGCATGTCCTGAACTGAGATATTTGGTCGTAAACGTGCGCTCTGACACGATGCTCTGACACATCCAAATAAAACCGAAAGTAAACCTACATTCTGCCTCTCTCTTCACACACACACGCACACGTTGTGACAGATGAACATGAGACATCCTGGCGGCGTGCTTTACTGATGACAGGGTGTCATGGAAACGCCCAGCGTTCTCCATGGTTACGCACTCTTTACCCCCACGGGATGCTCTCTTATGATCGCTCACACCGAACACTCGAGCCACTACAACAACTCGCTATGGCCAAAACACACACGCGCACACATTGTTTCTTATCTGGATCTAAATGGACACAAATTAGCCTATTATGTGCTTTTGGGATTAGAGCGGTGATTTAGCCTAATAGTCTGCTTTCGTACTCTTGCTCAGAGTCTACAAAGCATGGGAGATATTTGCCAATAAAGGCTTGATGTTTAAATCCAGTTTTATGGATCTGGAGTGCACATTTAGTGGAAAAGCCTTTTTTTTATTAGTTAGAGCAAATGGCTGAATTGTGGATTACATGTTGTCGTCACTTTCAGGTTTCGGCTGTTTTGGCTTCCTGTAAAACTTGTGTCTCAACATCCCTTTTCGTGTGTGTGTGGTCTGGCTGTGGGAGTAGTGTGTGTGTGTGTGTGTGTGTGTGTGTGTGTGTGTGTGTGTGTGTGTGTGTGTGTGTGTGTGTGTGTGTGTGTGTGTGTCAATGCAAATGCACAGGAGCCATGTTGTGTTTGCGTGCACCAGTAATGAAGACAAAAGCACACAGCGAGGCACGACTCCCTCACACTTCCCTCCTGCTCATTAAGCCTTTAATGCAGCTTCCTGTGCATGTGTCTGATTAATAACGCTGCTTGTTATTCATTAATATCACCATAATGAACATGCACTGTTGAGGATGACTATTAAACTTTTTCTTGTGTGCTTTTTTTTCTTTCCCTCCAGACTCCATTGACCAGCCCACACAGGACCACACCCCCAGAGCGTGGGGAGGGGGGATCTGATCGTCCATCATCTCGGCGCCGTCATAAGGTGGGCTAACATCCCATATGGTTGGCATGGTAACGGCCTGCTGGGTTTAGGTTGAGCGGTTTGCGGGAGACAGTTTCTTGTTGTTGCCACAGTCTTGCAACATCCTCCTGACCTGAGCGCTGAAATGCAGAGAACAGTGTGTTTTCTGAAGCAAATGTTTTTACGGAGGTGTTTTTGTGTCTGAGGTTTGGATTTTGGAAGGTGGAGTAGTTTAGGAGGGGAAGAGTGCTGGTGGCGGTAACAAAGAGGGAAACAAAGAGGGCTGAGCGGATGATTTTCAGGCAGATGAGAAAATGAAGAGTGGGACGACAGCAGGGAGACAGGAGGAGAAATCAAATTATTCTTTGTGCTCTACCTGCCACAGAGGCTGAAAGAGAGCATTAATCTTTTAGCCCTGTCTGCAGGAGACAACAGCGCAGACACACACACATAAATGCACCCAGACTTAACAAAACCACACTCTCTTCTTTCGTTCACGTGCAGTCTCACACCTGCTCTTGCAGACGCGCTGCCGTTGCACAGAGAGCAGGAGGGATCGTGTGCAGAGCGAGGTCAGTAAGAGACGGGAGGAGTTAGAGTCCACTTCCAGGCAGAGGAGATGGTGGACATGAAGAGGAAGAAAAACTAGACAGGATGAGGATGAGGAGGGGCAGGTGGCTACCCTCAAAGAGATTCTTCCTCAAAGAGTTAAAGTAAAAAGTCCTGTTCATTTTTGCCGTAGATGATGTTCAGTGACTGACAGTTGGAGCACTTCTGAGACTTGGATGAGCAGGAAGCTCTCCTGTTTAAATTATAAGTACAAAAGCTGAGCAGCTGCATTAAAAATGGGTTCATTTTGATAAAAAAGCCAGACGAAAAGATGAGGACACTTTGTAGAAACCTGATGATACATTCAGCAGGTTACATCATTTTTGCTTTTAGAATTTGGTTTGGTTTTGGTGAATTCAGAAACTTTGGTGCAGCGTTTTCACCCCAATTGCAACAATCAATCATTTTGAATTTGTTTTTGCTCAGATTCGTGGCTCTGAGCTGCTTCTTCTCCACAGCAATGGCAGCTGAGGCTCATGGGTATTGTAGTGTAGGTTCAAGGTTCAGAGTAGAATGTATTGTCATTCTCACTATATTCAATACTCAGTATACAGGCCAACATAATTCTCTTCCTTCAGTGCTATGGCTCACAAAATGAGAACAGATATAATTAAAAAGTAAAATGTAAATATTTGCTGGTTCTCTTACTCTTCTGTGAAAGAAAAGTGACTATTTTATATATGTAACAGAGAATAATAAAGAAAATAATCATCAGATAAATTGATTATAAAAATAACGCGTCCTTCCCATGTTCTTTGCCAAACTGACTCAGAAACAAGGTTAAAATAATTCTGATGACCATAACATTAACATATTGAATCATTAACTTATCTAGAAGTCTATTTGTAATGCATTTTTGTATTGTATATTTTATGTAGTTATTTTTAGCTTTGAATGACTTTGCATGGCTGGACAAGCAGCAGCAGTGTTGTTGTCAGAGACAATGACAGTAAAGCTCTCTTGAATCTTCAATTTGAAGACCATTGACAATATCATTAAAAGAAAGCACTGATAGGGGATTTTACATTTTGGAAAAAACAACTCCCAAAATCTATTCTACTGGGTTACACCAATTTAAATCGGCAGGGGCCTCCAGATTGTACGCCGATCAGATCAGACGGTAAACCGGGAGCCGGTTTTCTTCTTCATCCTCCACAAAGCGGTGAAGACTGTCTGTGGCCTGTGAGAGTTCTGCGAGTGAAGCAGCTGCAGGACTTGTTGTGGCACTGGGATGCGTTTACACGGCCGCAGCGGGGCCGCATGCCTCTGTTTTGTCAGCAGAGATTATGAAAGAGCAGGCTGGCAGGCAGGTAGGCGGGGGAGGCGACTGTGGGGCTATTTGCATCACCCAGCCTGAGCAGGGGCCGCCCCGCTAACTCTGTCACCTTCCCTCCCCCCTTTGTCCCTCCCTATCCACTCCCTTTTTGTCGCCCAACAGCCAGCACCCTGCCCAGACTGTCCTGCCTTCATGCCCTTATCCTCCCCAAAAATAAAGGAGACAGTTTGAGTTTGATGACAGACAGTTCTTCTCTGTGTTTGAGAGATGGTGAATGAACGCACTCAGCTCACCATTGTTTTACACAGACAACTAGCTTTTCAATAGATTTACAAAACTAACCTTCATGCTCTCTTGTGCACAACGAGCCGTAAGAGTTTCAGTTCGACCCTGAATGAAGCTGTAACATTGACTGAATCCACTCTGGGGAAGCTGCTGAGACAGGAATAAAAAAAAGTGCAACACAGATTAAAGACAGGTCTGCTTTGTATTGGTTCTTGCTACTTTTTGCCGTGCACTCGTCGTCTGCCCCCAATGACTCTTTCCAACACGTTCTTGTTTGTTGCGTTGTTTTTTTCCTCTGCTGTGACTCATTCTGTCGTGGGAAGGCTGTCGTCTCTCTGCTTTGCTTTCTGTCTGCTGAAACCTAATTTTTTACTCTCAGTTGCTTCATCCATTTAAAATCTGCTCCCCTGGAGTCCGTGAATTTAACTCACCAGTGTTATTGAAGCACTGCTCATCCTATTGCAAACTTTTTTATTGTGTACACAAAAAACATACACATTTCTACAATTTCTCTGAGGGAAGAGTGAAAAAATACCATTCAGTGCAAAGTTCAGTGCATCTAAAGGATGTCTAGAATAGGAAATTGTGTGACTTGAATTTATGAAGTTATGTTAGATAAACTCGTAGCTGTCTGCAAAAACATATTCCCTCCTCTCAAAAACTGAAAACAGAACTTAGTCGTTGTTCAAATTTAGATAGAAAACAAATGTTATCTGATTGACATCCGTGAAATGAATAGTTAATATTGAAAGTTTAATCCACAGACTCTGCAAACTTTTCAAAGGTTATTGTTAGAAACAATAAAATCTCTTTGCAAACCTAATTTGCTTTTGGGATAATAAAACTTTTTGTGATTATTCCAAAAAAATAACTGAAATAAAAACAGAAATCCTAGCGCTTAGATGTTGCATGCACGACATTTTCACACAAGCACTGTGGCTCTGTCCTGTGATTTCTGAATAAAGCCAAAAGGAGCATTTACTTGTGAAATCTGAATTGAGGTCAGGAAAAGGCTTTAGGTATATATTGATATTTCTTGTATGCAAGAGGAATCCTTGGTCTCATTATGACAGCTGATTATTTTCACAACTAATCGATTAATCATTTAGTCTATAAAATAGTTGGCAACTAACTTTGTTTTGATTGGTGATTGGATTAATTGACTAATGGTGGCAGCTCCTGGGTCCAGCAGGAAGGTCAGGGGGTCAACAGGAAACATCCAGATTCATCCTCTGGGAGCCATGACTATCTGCATTAAATGTCACATGCAGCTGACCTTTAGTGTTCGAGGTATCTTGTCAAGTCATGTCATGTCCGTGGGACTGTCCTGTAGCATGTGAACTTAACCGGGATTGGATTGCATGCTTTCTAGTTCATGAGGTGAACTGTTTCCTCTGGTTTTGCCATAAAGCCATAAAGTCTGTGGTTCCTGGTGAGCAGTGCTCCCACTGGGCTTCAGGCTCCGGGGTCACTGGCAGGCTGCTGTCCTGTAGAGGACCTCAGGAGTTAAGCTTCACCCCCAGTCGATGCCACAGCGCTGTTGACCTGAGTGATCCTCCTTTCACGCCCGTCTAATGACCCGGAAAATATGTGGGTCAACTGTCAGCGTGACGGCGGTGACCCCTTGAAATCACTCGGGTCAAGATCAGGGTTGAGAAGCAGGTCAGACTTGGTGTGAAAGTTCAGAGCTTCTTACCTGCATGGCTGCACTCACCTGTACTGTACAAGTCAGCAGAAAACCCCTCCCATGACGGCTCAGTCAGCCTGGAAGCTAAACTCTTTGTCCTGTTTCTATTTGTCTCTCTGGTCGATGAGGGAGGAACCATTCTGATTAACAGCTCCCACTATTGCTTCTGGCCCTGATTAATGTCTCGGAGTCAAGTTCAACTATATGATTTAGTCTACAGACTTAAATGAGCATGCAGATGAGAAGAAGCGAATGCAGAAGCCGTGCAGCCCGGAGAATGTGCTTGTTTCTGTCTAACTCTTGTGACTGATGCCTTCCTTTTCCAGTTAATTTCCACTCTAAGCTCTTTGTTTTCATGCTAGGTGTGCTTCCAACTGAGCAGAGTAAATTTGATGTAAATTTTCAAAAAAACAAAGATGCACTAGAATGAAAGTGTGTTTCCATTATGTACTGTAATATCCTGAAGAGGGAGCATCTGTGAGGGAAGGGCTATGCTAGAAAAGACTATTTTGCACTATGTTTCATTTGATTATGTCAGAAGGCAAAGGTGCCACGCTCAAACGGGAACTGAAAACCCAGCCGTCATATAGAGGGGCAAGACGTGATCATCTTAAATATGGGAATGAAGGGTGAACATTTTAAGAACATGTTTCCTGTGCTGCACTCGGTTGAAAGCGTAAGTGACCAAAATAGTGCAAAGACAGAAAAGAAGAGGGGTGGAGACTTAAGAAAACCTGCTTGCTTCCTCATCTCCACACACACCTGGACAATGTCTGCATGAAGTGGGTGTGAACTTGGGTTTTGGAAAGTTGCACAGATTGTCGGACACTGCCCCCTCATATGACGATGCCAGGAATATGTGGGTAGTAGGGGGTTTCTGAAACTGTTCGATCATCAAAACCTCTGATGGAGAATATGATGCTGCCTTAACCCCTGTGTGACACTCTCATATCAGTGCTGTTTGCTGATATAACTCCCTCCACCACCCCAATTTCCTCCTTATGAGAAGATTTTGGTCTTATTTGGTGTTTCATATTTAAGTAATATTTAATATTTATGTGTGTGTTTTTTCAATTTCTAACAGAATCCTACTTGGATTCTTAGTCTTTTCCTCCAAATCTAACTGCACTATATCTGATAGAAAAGTACAATTCCTCGTATTTGTTGTATACATACAAGGAATAAATATGTTTATTTTTATGAATTAATTCCACATATGTGTTCAGGAGTTCATTTTGTGCACCTCCTCACTTGATCACTAATGATTCCAGCTCAGCCAAGGATCTCTTTATTCCCATTAGAATGTTCTTCACTCTTTCTCCTTTCAATTGCCATCTTCATGCCCATCTCTCCTCTCCCTCTTCCTGCCCTCCATACTGCCGTCACCTTCTCGCATTTCCCTCTTAATGCGTCTCCTTCCCACTGCCCCCTGCTGCTGTATTGTACCCACCACAGCCCCGCTGCCTCTCTGCCACCAGGCCCCACTGCCTGTGGCGTGTAATTGACTTTCTCCCTGCACTGGAAAAGCGGGCGGCCCGCGCCAGGCTGGAGGTGACCCATTTCCCTGGGGCATTCAGCAGCCTCCTAATCAACCATTCTCTGGGGCCGCCTCATTCACTCCGCAATTAGAGCAACTCCCCCTTTGAGAACTCCATCAATAGGCTGGCAGGCAGGCGGGCGGGCTCGATCGGCGGAGGAGCAAAGACAGATTTTCACTCAAACACTTTACTTTGGCGCTTCGAGTTCTGAACCCTCCGACTTTGTACCTCCCCCTCTCCGCTTTTTGCCTCCTGCGCTCCTCATCTCCCTCGTGGTAGGTTTCATCAGACAACAGCGAGCGGGGGTTTTGTCTAACAATGAACAGAAGACGGGGAAGCAGGTAGACAGGCACACAGGAGGGCAGACAGGAGGATAGGCAAGAAGAGACGCAGGTAGGCAAGCAGACAAAGGCAATGAGACAGTCAGACAGACAGTCAGATGGGAGGTACTCAAGGGAGAGATTAAAAGAGAAATTTGAAAGAAACTCAAAGCGGGAGGGATTGAGCAAGAGGATCGGAGCGTCTTCAGAGCATCTCTTGCTTTTAGAAGAAGATTTATGAGTATTCCCCGTTGTTGTCTTGCAAGGGAATACACTTGTGTTTCACCTGGTCTTGAAGACATGCATGAAAGCAGCCCTCATATTGATTCTGCCTCAATAAGAAGGCGTGTTCACTGCTTGTTTCAGCCGGATATGATCTTGTTGCGAGCCAAGAGCACACGACTGAAGATTAGAACATTCTCTATCCAAGAAAAAAAACGCATGCAATCAGACGTTTTTCGCCGACTTCTCTGATCCCACAAGAAGGAGCCTGAGATGATGGTGCGTGGTGATTAAATAACAGGCCGGCATCTCTCCCCTGCCGTTGGCCTGATTTGCTATGCAGGAGAGGCAGCGCTCTGGTCAGAGGATAACCATGTAATCAATGGAATGAAAAAGCTGCTCTGGCTGTGAAGGTTAAGAGGGGTACTGGAGGCTTTCAGCCCACTCTGTGCACCACACATGCACTGAAAACACACACCAGACAGCCTGAATGCTACATCTCCTCCTCTAATTCCTCCTCCTCTTCTTTCCCTCTCACCTGTTCCCCTTCCCTCCTCTTTTTCTCTTACATGCCTTTATCTTTCTCTCTCTCAGCCCGCTCCCTCCTACCGCCGCCGCCTCTTTTCGCTCTGATTCCCCCCCTCGGTATTTTTTCTTCCTCTGCATTTTCTCTGTATATCCTCTGTCTCCCACTATATTTGTGCTCGCTCTCTCTCACTCTCTCTCCATCTCTCACTCTCCTCTTCATTTACTCTCTTCCCTCCCTTCCTCCATCCTCACTTCCCTCCCCTCATCTATCCTCTCTTCCCTCCCTCCCTCCTACCTTTCCCCAGTGTCAGCTGCTGTCACTGTGGCAAAGAAAGTGACCAATCAGAGCCCACTTCACAGCACCGGCTTCTCCCTCCCTCCCTTATTTCTTCGGTTTCTTCCCCTTCTCTTCTTCCTCCTCCTCCACCTCCTCGCCTACTTTCGTCCCATCTGCCTCTCTTCCCCACAACCTTTATCAGCTCACTTCCTGGAGACGAAATATGATGCATTATGGGAGACAGACGGCTGTCTAACGGGGTTAGTTGTGCAGCGTGGCTTATCATCAGAGACACTGCTAATCCTGTGTGTGTGTGTGTGTGTGTGTGTGTGTGTGCGTGCACACGTACGTACCATATGAGCTGATGAACTCATACATGCACAGGCCTACACACGCACACAAACAAACACAACCTCACATGCTTACTCTCTTTTTCTGAGGAGGAGGAGGAGGAGGAGGCAGACGAGACATGTTTATGTTCGTCAGTATCTGCCAGGAGAATACGATTTGCATGATATAAGCATATTTTACCCTGCTGTGTACTGTTTTGCACTGTATCCACTTTACAACTTGCCTCTGTATTGGTTATTTTTGCTGAGTTCAAAAGGACGATTCCCACGTCTTCTTCCCTTTACAATTACCTATATAATAAGAGCTAAAGGGCTAATAGGGACTATATAATCCCTTCTCTGCCTCGATTAGAGCCTTATTTACACCTGTGTGTGTGTGTGTGTGTGTGTGTGTGTGTGTGTGATCCTTCCTCTCAGGTGCTGATATGTGTAGACGATGAGCGGACTGGGGGAGAACTCCATGGAGCCTCTGAGCTCAGAAAACCGGAAACGCAAGCTCTCCACTTGCGACACGCCTGGTCTGGGGTGAGTGTGGCACGAGATCAGCACAAGAGAGGGGAGATGCAGGAAAGTGGGCTACTGGGTCAGTGGTTTCTCGAGCCCAGGCCACGCGGCTCCTTTGTGTGCTGCGATGAGCAAGAACCTAAATGTGTGCAAAAATGGAATAAGATTTTGAACATAGTTTTGACAGAAAAAGCACTTTTTAAACCAAATTATCTTTTTTTTTTCACTTACTCGGCTAAAATCTCATTGAGTTTAAAATCTTCTCTCCCCAGGATGGTAGGGATATGAAAGCACATAAAATACACCTGACTCCACACCACAAGTATTTGATGTCAGTCAGATCTTCATCAAGTTTCAGGGATTGAAAAGTAAATAAAATACAGACATAAACAGGCTGAGCCAAAAAGAGTTTTTGTTGTAGTTTTTGAATTTGAGTAACTTGTATGCACTGACTCTGTATTTGTTTTATTTTTGCATGTTACTGATGTGCACTGTTAATCACTATGTATTGTGCAATTTTGCACTTTTAACTTCATGGCTCAGGTAGTCAATCATTTGATTGTTTTTTATTGTTATGGTTTGTATGTTTTCCTGTTGCCTTTGTAAAGCACTTTGTGACCTTTGTCTGTGAAAAGCACTCTATAAATAAATTTTACTTACTTAAAAAAAGAGACATTTGGAGAAAAAGATGCGTATTCGCCTTCATGTCTAGAGTCAGATGAGAAGATTGATGCCGTTCTCATGTCTGTATGCTCAATATGAAGCTGCAGCCATCAGCCCATTAGCTTAGCTTAGCATAAACGCGGGCTAGCCTGGCTCTGTCCAACGTTAAAGAATCTACCTTCCAGCACCTCTAAAGCTCCACAATTAACATGTCATATCTTGGGGTTTTTTCAATCCTTACAAAAGCCAAAGAGGAAAAATGTAACTTTTTTTTGGTGACTTCCTGGAATCAACCAACAGTCACTGCACCCGTCAAAGAAATAGTTCGGCATGTAACTCCCTTCTTCTTGCCAGGCTAGCTAAATCCCCCTACTTTCAGTCTGAAAGCTAAGCTAAGCTAACTGGTTGGTTGCTGTAGCTTGATATTTAGCATACAGACTTAAGAGTGCGTAAGTCTCAGCAAGAAAGATGGATCATACTATCAACTCAACACTATCAGCAAATGACTCTAAGGTGCAGCTATCAAAAATACAGTCGTGTGCTTCAGCTACAGTAAAAACTCCTGTTGACCTTTCTATGAGCATTGTGCCTAAAGTTGCTATGCTTTTTCAAACAAACCTTCCATGCACTTTGCAGCTACTCTGTATTCTTTTCAAACACATAAATATTACTGACAATTTGATAAAAGTGGAGTAGCATTAGCTTAGCTTTAATCTTTGCGAATTGCCCACTGCAGGTGTGAGAGGAAGCGACGGGAGCAGGAGAGTAAATACATAGAGGAGCTAGCAGAGCTGATCTCGGCCAACCTCAGCGACATCGACAGCTTCAACGTCAAACCAGACAAATGTGCCATCCTCAAAGAGACGGTGCGCCAGATCCGCCAGATCAAAGAGCAGGGTGAGTGGACACAGCGGTCTGAAATCCTAAAGGCTACAGAGAGCTGGAGCCGGACTGCAGGTCAGATGGACAGAAGCGTGTGTAGGAAACATTTGGAAAGGTGTTGAGGAGAGAGAGGGGGAAGAGACAGCTGGGGGTTAGCACACACGCACACGCACACACACGCACATGCACACACACACACACACACACACGCACACCTCCTCAGAGCCCAGGTGCAAGGACGAATCAGTCATTCATCTCCCACAAATTTCACAGCCTCAACTGTTTATGTTTGGGAGGAAACATTGGCAATGCTTTGTGAACCTGTCATTCGTGTGTGTGTGTGTGTGTGTGTGTGTGTGTGTGTGTGTGTGTGTGTGTGTGTGTGTGTGTGTGTGTGTGTGTGTGTGTGTGTGTGTGTTATGGGCATGCACAGCTGTGTGCTGGCCTCGCCAGGGGCTGTTTAATTGGACGTTTGCAGGTAATCACATGCCCATCCATTCTGCTGAACTGCCAAATTATTAGTTCTGTTACAGCTGCTATTGTCATAGTTCTGTTTCCATTATGCAGCGGTCATTTCCACAGTGAACAATTCAAAAAGCTGCAGGCTGACACTCTGGCTTTGCAGATGGACCGTCAGTGTAGATTGGGCATTTTTTAACTCTTGACATTCAGAACTGTGTCAATAGAATTTGTTTTTCCACTCATGGTGAATTTCTCGAGATCAGGGGGAGAGCCAGGGGTGAGTTTTGCTCTTGTGTCTCTGCTCGGCTCAGTCGGCGTCTGCCACCTCGACAGGAAGGGGAAGAGGCTACAGCTGGCCCTGACTGGCTGCTGACAGGTTGCCATAGTTACAGGAAGTGAAGACAGAAATGACACAGGCGTTTCGACTCGCTTTCTACCTGTTTCTCCTCTTCTCACTTTCAGTTGCTCTTTTTGCCAGTCTTCATTTTTGCTCTTTTCTCCATCAGTCATTGCTGTTTTCTCATCTCACTTGGATTTAATGCGCTCTGCTCTTGCATCTTCCTCCTCTTATGTTTCCCAGCTTTTTTCCCCTCCCTCTCATCTGTATTGCAGCACAATGAGTTGCAGCATCTTCAGGTTTGCTTCCAGCATCTTAAGATATTGAGTGAAGTGATGGAGTGCAGCCTCTCTCTTCCTGTCTGTCTCTTTCCTCTCCCTCTTTCTCTCAGTCCTTCTCTACCTAACTTCACAGTGCCTGGCTGTAGGCAGCAATGGCTTTTTTTTTCTTTGTGTGGGTATCTGTGCCCCTTGGGAGCTAATCAGATGGAATGATTCCTGTAGCCGAGCAGCCCCCGCCTCTTTCCCAGACCAAGCCCTGCATTAATACAACAACCGAAACGCCGGCCGCTTTCTGTCAGCATCGTCTGCGTCCACATCCTTCTGGTTCAGCTCCAGTCCTTCCTGTCTCCCTCTCTTTATCTATCTGTCTTTCCCTTTCTCAGACTCAGCCCCTCCATTAATTCAGGAGCCTCAGCTCCTGCCCCTGCACCATTCCCGCTTCCAGAGCCTCTCTAGCTCTCTCCTGCGCTCTCTCTCTCTCAGCCCCAGCCTACCAGACAGTCCCACAGAGTCTGACACTGAATATAAAGCATGAGGACGGCTGCTACCTGCTCCACATGCACCCAGCCCTCTACTCCTTCTGACGGGCTCCTCAGAGAAACCTGCCTCCATCCGTCTCCCTCCTCACCTGTAGTTTTAAATCCAAAAAAAAAAAAAAAAAAAAGTCAAGATTGAGATTGAGAAACGCTGCCCCCTGCTGGTGCAGCTTGAGTAGTGAATGACTGGCTGTTTCCACCAGTTTCAGGTATCGTTGCTCTCACCTTGTGGTTCTCCTTTGCTCTTTTTTTTGCTTCTTTTTGAGGCAGCTGCGCTTGAAACTGCTGTTTCTGGTGTTTTTTGTCACACGTTTTGTCTCTTTTTCTCTCCTCCAGGGAAAGCTTCATCCAACGACGACGACGTCCAGAAGTCAGACGTGTCCTCGACAGGTCAGGGGGTCATCGACAAGGACCACCTGGGACCGCTCCTGCTGCAGGTGAGTCCAGAGCTTCATCGATCGCTCGGACAATATTAATCCAAGGTCTGGTGGGCCAGGAGTTCACTTCCTGTTGCTGTGCTCTCAGGCTCTGGATGGCTTCCTGTTTGTGGTGAACCGGGAGGGCAGCATCGTGTTTGTGTCGGACAACGTGACACAGTACCTGCAGTACAAACAGGAGGAGCTCATAAACACCAGCGTGTACAATATTCTCCATGAGGACGACAGGGAGGAGTTCCACAAGAACCTGCCCAAGAACAACAGTGAGAAAACACACACACACACACACACACACACACACACACACACATACATAAACACTCACAGGGAAGCTGCACATCTGCTCAGAAGTAAACCCCGCTTGACATCTTCCACAGGGCCGAGGTATAAAGTAAACTTTGAGAGGTTACAACAACTGCGCGCACGTCAACGTAAACTCGGTTATTTATTCATGCTCCTCCGTTCTTAACTTTTTCTCTCCTTATAATGAGGAGCTCCTGGGAAGCCTGTTCACGTGCATGAGAGCTTTGCAGAAAGACACACACACACACACACACACACACCTGACAAAACACACATGTGCACAGGAGCACCCACCCACTCGGTGCTAAGCAGGCAGAGCGTAGCGCAGCTGTCAGTCACACTCAGTGGTCCAGACAGTGTAAAACAGGCCTGAGCTCTATTCAGATCCCCTGGCAGCCATCTGGAAACTACTTACTGCTGAATAATGCACCTCCACACTTCCCTCTGCTTAATTCACTGTGTGTTTGCATGTGCACGTGTGTGTCTTATTCTATATATTTACATGTATATATGTTGGTAATTTGATTACCTTTTTTGACAGTGCTGCATGTGTGTGTGTGTGTGTGTGTGTGTATGTGTGTGTGGGTAAGCCCATGAGTATGTGCACAGAGCTGATTAATTATGGATATGTGTGCTCGACTGAACCTGCTACTCGATTAACTCTGCAGTAATGTTCTTCAGCAGCGGCGGCTCCGACATGTCATTGACACGTTCTCGCACTTATTCCTCCCTTTTCCCGGCACGCTCCTTTATTCATTCACTCTTTTTATCTTTTAAAACTCATCTTTATCTACTTTTCCTGCGAGCGTCCCTTGTGCCTCTCTCAGCTCACTCCTTCTCAGCCTCATTCATACTTAATATGGCTGCCTACTAAGATGAATATTGTGGTTGTCTGTTTCTCAGCCTGCTCCTCGCTGCTCTCCCACCCCTCATTGTGTCTCGCTCTGCTGCTCTGCCCCTTCATTATCTTTCGGACCCATGAATGAAAATACGCTCTCGCTGCACATTCCTGTGGGATGACCGCTGACCACGCCAGCTACAGTTAAATACACACAGGCACCCAAGACACACGTACACTAACAAAAACAGACGCACACTCAATGCACAAAACATGAAGTGAGCTTTTGTTGTCAGCCAGTGTGTTTTTTGACCCCTCCGTCTTCTGCCTCGCTGTTGGCTAATTGTGTCTGAGGGGAGATGTCGGCCCCAGCGACTGTGCAGGGTTTTCTCTGTTGAGGAGAGAAACCCAAGGCCTTGTTAAATCACCTCTCACTATCAGTTACACCCCCCCCAACCATCCCACCCCACCTCTCATCCCCAACATGTCTCACTCTCTTGGGTCCTCTCTTGTATCCTCCCTGCTGCACCTGCCAGACAAAAACCTCCAGCCAACTCAAGGCCCTGATAAGGCTTCATACAGACCTTGGAGGACAGTTGGCTGTCTCTCTGAAGTTTGCCTCCCCTTTCTCTCTCTTCCTCCCCTCTCCCCTGTGAAGGTGACCCCGTCTAAATGAGTGTGTGTGTGTGTGTGTGTGTGTGTGTGTGCTGTGATGAGGAGTCAGGGCCTAAATGAGGATAGATGGCTGAGTGTCCCTGGCCTCTGCCCGCTGCAGAGCAGACCGAGAGGGAGAGATATTGGAAATCGACACCTTGGCTACATTAATCCCATGGTCCATTTAGCCAGAGATCAGAACAGCAGGAGAGGCTTCTGCTTCTCAATTTAAGAGGGAAAATACATGTTGCAGTGTGGTTTGTTTGTTTGTCCTGTGTGTGTGTGTGTGTGTGTGTGTGTGTGTGTGTGTGTGTGTGTGTGTGTGGATCCGTGGCAGGAAAGGGTGTGAGCTGAGCTGATATTTGATTACAGGAAATCCATTCATAGCTACATTTGGGTTTCAGTCCCAGGAGTTACATGCTCATTCCATTTTACTCCAGAGTGTAAATGTATTTTTGTTTGTTTGTTTTTCCTTTAGTAAATGGAGTGTCGTGGGGAAACGAAGCGGCCCGACAGAAGAGTCACACCTTCACTTGCCGGATGCTGGTCAAATTTGGCCACGCCCACGGCCCCATGGAGGAGGGGCCAGGAGGGCCACGCTACGAGACCATGCAGTGTTTTGCTCTTACTCAACCCAAGGCCATGATCGAGGAGGGGGAAGGTACGCTGGCAGAGTCACAAATTTACAACACTTTACAACCCTGATTCCAAAAAAGTTGGGAAGCTGTGTAAAACATAAATAAAACAGAATGTGATAACTTGCTAAATCTTTCTGACATATACTCAAATGAAAACTGTACCAAGACAATATATTTAATGTTTGACCTCATCAACTTGATTGATTTTTGTAAAGCCAGCAACATATTTCAAACAAGTTGGGACAGGAGCAAAAAAAAAAAAAGACTGGCAAAGTTGAGGAATGATCCAAAAATAGCGTCTTAGCAACTTTTTGGAGTTGGGGTTGTAGTTCATGATAAGGGGTCATTATTTTAGGATGTGGAAAAAATTAAATTCATCTGTCTTTATTGGCAATATTTAAAGCCCGTCTTCACTCAAAAACATGCTCTACATATTGTTCATTTGCTTGGATGTTTGACCTTTACTGTGCAGAGTTGGACAGGCCGTTTTCACATTCATAAAAGCCAGCCATGGTCCAGTATGCAACAAGTGCATTTATACACAAGTGTGATGTGGAATCTTAAAACCTCCAGTGCACAAACACTGAGAAAGATCGTAACAGTGAACTTTTGAAACTAAAAATATTTGCATATTAATTGATTCTGGAGTAGTTGTTATTTTAAGATTTTGTAAGGAGGTGATTGACCTTTTTATGGACAAACCATATCAGGCTCAAATTATTATTCCAAGCAGACTATTTAATATGTCTTAAAACATGTCTGGAGGGAATCTTTAAAAGAAGATGAAAATCCAATTTAAAATACAAAACTCTGATTTTAAAGCAACCACTTTAGAGTTTAACAGGAGTTCTTCTTTGTTTCTCACTTCGAGGGACTTGAGTACATAATTAGAGGCTCATTTGAATTTTCTCCCCATTTTTCTCTTCAATACCAGAAACATTTTTTTAGCTATGTGTATCTCAAATGTACACTGTGTTCCCTTCTGAGACATATCTGTGTAAAAGTGGTTTAGTATTATAGGAAAAAATGCCCCCACATTGACAGAAATACTAGAAGAGACTCTTAAAATGCACAAAAAATCACTTTAATATATGTGCTTGTGTTCCTGAGTTCAAGCCAGCATTTTCCAATGAAAGTCATTAAAAAACAAAAAGCTGTAAAAACATGCAGTGATCATGAAACTTTACTAACTCCTCTCTCTCTCCTTTCATCTGCAGACCTTCAGTCATGTATGATCTGCGTGGCCCGTCGGGTAACAGCCATGGAGAGAACGGAGAGTTTCAATACGCGGCATGAACTCTCAGGTGAGGAGCTGCATGCCCTCAATGTTCACTAAACAAACACAAAAACTCCAACGGGCCATGACGTTAATTCTTTATCCTTGAACGGGTTTGAGTCATCCATCTCATGGTCTCCTTGCTTCCTTCCCTCCGCTTGTCCTCCTTCTGTCCTCCCCGGCAGGTAAACTGATCCAGATTGACCAAAACTCTCTGCGAGCATCGATGCGTCCGGGCTGGGAGGATTTGTTGAGGCGTTGCATTCAGATGTTCCTTCAGCACAGCGACGGGCAGCCGTGGTCACACAAACGCCACTACCATGAGGGTGGGTCACACACAAGCACGCTCCTTGAATCAACTGCTGAAGTACTTCACACTTAAATTCATCTTGTTAAGTTAAATCCACAATGAAAGAGCTGGAGGCAAAATGATCAGGATGTTGCTGTGTTTAATTAAATGTTTATTCAGTTGCGTATTCAATCTTCTGTCTTTCTATAGTTATAGCTATGAACTGTATATTGCAGTGACTGAAATTAATTGTTTTTAATTTGTTGCTGCTGCCTTTCTTGCTCAAGCCTCCATTCAGAAAGAATCTTAATGAGACCTACTGGTTAAATATATAAACACACATACACACCTCATGCATAAGTATATCAGTATTGATCTCATGAATACAAATGTCTCGAGCGCTACAGCATTGATCCTCACTGTAATCACAGAGTTGGTTTTCACATAAAGGCAGTGATTGATGACCTTTGTTATCAGATAATTGTTTCAGGGTGTTAATTTGTCGTTTTATCTGTCTGCGCAGCCTTTCTGCAGGGTCACGCCGAGACCCCCTTGTACCGCTTCTCTCTGTCCGATGGCACTCCGGTCACGGCCCAGACCAAGAGCAAACTCTACCGTCACCCCATGAGCAACGAGCCGCAAGGCTTCATCTCCACTCACCTGTTACAGAGGTCAGGAGCTGGAAATACACACATAGCACTCCATTCAAACATAGTGAAGGATGTGTCATTTACTGTATTGACTAAAAAGCACTTGCAGCATATCTATGCGAAGCAGCCAAGGCGTTCAATAGCTGAAGTAGCAGCTGAAGTAGCTTTTATACGCTGACATCCTGTGAACAGAGAGAAGACTCCACACAGGAACTGGTATTTTAGGTGTATTTATACTGAGCATCTACAGTCTGAGAGCGGTTCGTGTCGGGGATACAGCGTTTAAGTTTTAAAATATTTCAAGCCTTGTTCTTGTTTTCTCTCTCCTTCCAAACAGAGAACCAAACGGTTACCGCTCAGCTCAGGGTGGGAGCATGATGCCAAACACGATGAGACAACAAGGCATGGGAGGCCCCAACCCCAATGCCCAGATGAACATGAACACCAGTGGGGGGATGGGGATGGGGGGCATGGGCAGCATGAGCAGGGGCTTCGGCATGAATGAGCAGAGCCACATGGGTCACATGGGTCCGATGGGAGGCGGCTCTATGTACGGAGGGAGCGGCGGAGGAGGAAGTGGAGGTGGAGGCATGGGCAACCGCATGATGCAGATGAATCAGATGGGGCAGATGAATCAGGTGGGGCACATGAATCAGATGAATCAGATCGGTCCCATGAATCACCCAGGCCAAGGCATGCAGCAGCACCCACAGCAGCCCCCGTTTCAGAGCAGCGGAGGGTTTGGGCTGAGTGGCATGAACAGTCCCTCGGGAAGCCCCAGGATGGGCGGCCCCCAGCAGGGACTCTTGATGTCACCCCGAAACCGAGGGAGCCCAAAGATGGGGGCCAACCAGTTCTCACCTGGAGGTAAGTCAATGTGTTTTTTTAGTTTGGCATCAGTTATTTATTAATTGACATTTTGTTTGATTGGATTAATTTGAGTCATGTTTTTTTTCCCAGGCATACACTCACCCATGAGCGGCATTGTCAGTGGTGGAGGAAGCGGGGGGAGCACCACCACCTTCTCCAGCAGCTCCCTGAATGCCCTACAAGCAATCAGTGAAGGAGTAGGGAGTTCCCTTCCCTCGACTCTCACGTCCCCCTCGCCAGCCCTTAAACCAGACAGTTCTCCCAGCGTCCACTCCTCCTCCTCTTCCTCTCAGCCCAGTCAGCCGGCCAAACCAGGTCAAGATGGCTCTAAAAGCCCAGCGGGAGGCTTAGGGCCTGGGCCCAGTGACCATCAACACCCCATGCACTATCACCACCATCATCAGCATCCTCAGGCTGAGAGTTCTGGAGACCGACCAGACAGCCAGGCAGCTACTGCGACTAAAGAGTCTGGAGAGGGAAGCAATGAGGCGGGGGTGGCGAGCTCTGAACCCCCTCGGAGAGTGCCGGACAGTAAGGGCCATAAGAAGTTGCTGCAGTTGCTGACTTCTCCAACTGAGGAGTTGGGAATAGGTGGCAGTGGGCCAACAGGTCCCCCTGTACCACCCCCACCGACCAGCAGCAGTACTCCTGCAGGCTCAGACAGTAAAGACCCCACAGGAGGCATGACTAGCCCCTCATCTACTGGGGTCTCCTCCTCTTCTTCAGCCAGTGCCAATCCAGGCCAGGCGACCGGGCCAGGAGGCGTGTCAACATCGCTATCATCAGCCCACTACACAGGCTCACTGCAAGAAAAGCACAAGATCCTCCACAAGCTTCTTCAAAATGGCAATACCCCCGATGAAGTAGCTAAGATCACAGCAGAAGCTACAGGAAAGGTGTCACTGGGGAGCCAGGAGGGCGGTGAGGCCGGAACAGGAGGATCGGGTGCTGGGACCGGGACCGGGATGACAGAGCCCAAGCAGGAGCAGCATAGCCCCAAGAAGGAGAAGACACATGCCCTCCTCCACTACCTCCTCAACAAGGATGATTCCAAAGAGCCAGCTGATGTCAAGCCTAAACTCGAAGAGCTAGATGGAAAGGGAGCCTCAGGGGCCGCTGGCGGTCCTGCAAGGGGCGGCCCTGGATCTGGATCCGGCCCTGCACCCGAACATCCTGAGAGCAAGATCAAGTCAGAGCCACCTGATGACGTGAGATTACTTCTTCTTTAAGAGATGTTTTGACAACTGCAACTATGATATTGTTATTGACATTAAGCTACACATACAGAGTGAATCTGAACAGCTGCACTTCCTGTTTGTCTTGGACTTTTTACCTGTCTGATCAGGATGAATGTGAATCTTCACAGACATTTACCTCATAACTAATTTGACCTATATTTATTCCTCAGTTGCACAACCTAGAGTCCATCCTCGGAGACTTGAGGGGTTCAAGCTCTGACTTTTACCCGGATCAGGCTGGAGGTGGAGGGGCTAACGACACAGGAAGCAAACCCCAGGGCTGCCTTGATGACAGTCTGCAGGGTAAGTGGTTCAAGGACCAAAGCCTATAAGAAGTGACAGTTACATGCAGGGCAGGTGTTATGACAGCATATGCAATGATATGAATATAACATACCAGTGAAACTACATCTGGAATGATCATATGCTGCTGAGATTTGTTTGACTTGTGCAGCTTCATTTCTGGCATTTATGCTACAAATACATACCACGCTATTTTCTGATGCTGTCCCCCTGGCCTTGATTTTTTTTTTTAAATAACTCTTATTAATTTAATTTTATTTGATTTAGAAAATACAAAGATTTGTGTGCAAATGCTTAATGTAAAAGATGTTTGAAATTGTGCTTCTACATCATAAATACTATGAATAGGCATTTATACTGTATGTCCTCACTGCCTGCACAATTTTTGCGCATATTTATAAGATGTCAATAATTTCAAAATGCTAAAGGGTACAGACTATTATTAAGGAAGACAGGGAAGTGTGTGGCCAATGCATTCATACTTTTTGTGTACAGGGAGTCCAGGAATCGGTCCAGGGCCTCGGGGGCCCTTTCAGAGGGCCATGTCCATGGATGGGAAGCCTCCAGGTGGGCCTGGAGGAGCAGGTAGACGCCCCATGCTCATCAAGCAGGAGAACATGATGGGCAGCCCAGACGGCTACCCAGGAAACATGGGTGTGTGTTGAAGTGCTTCAAATATTTTCAGTGCATTTTCTCTCACCTCTCTGAGCCTCCTTTTTGTTGTAACTAATTACCAGATAACTAAGACTAAACTAAGACTTTAAGATGAACGTTGAGGGACAAGACTAGACCACACTGCCCTTCTTAAACACTTTTATGATACTGACACATGCGCATCTGTGGTTTATGTATTACCAGGACCAATGAACAGGGGCATGGTTCCCCAGAGGTCTCCCATGGGGGGGTCAGGGGACTGGGGCATGCCCCGCTCCAGTGCCAGCCCTGTGGGTTCAGCAGGGCACCCCTCTATGATGCGTCCAGGCATGGAGTACAACAATAGCAAAGGCATGATGTCTGGACCAATGGTCAGTCGCTCCAACAGTGGACCAGGCACCAGGTCTATGCTGCAGCAACAGCTCATGGAAATGGGTACGTCTGTCATACTGCTGCCAGGTGTTGATGGTGTGAACTGGATCAGAAACACAGCTATGTGATGATAGGCACCAAAAAGTGGAAACAAGTGTAAAATTAATTATATCCTGCCTGTGTAACCTGTAGCTTCTCAGCGCATAGACAATGAATATAAATGAGTTGTCTTTGTGTTTTAGGAGGCTCTGGTGACATGGGCATAGGTATGAGCCCCTTCAGCCAACAGGGCCAGCCCAACCAGTCCCCCTCCTGGCCGGACTCTATAATGGGCATGGAGGGTAACAGGTCAGTGCAACTGTCTTTATTGTCTTTATTAGTCCCTGATCAACTGCAGTGAGTTCAGGAGGTAGTTTATAATGTATAGTGAGCGTCTATGTGTGCGCTTTGTAGACGCCAGTTTGGAAACACCTTAGATGATCTCCTGGTGCCTCCCACCACCAGTGAGGGTCAGAGCGATGAGCGGGCACTTCTGGACCAGCTGGACTCTCTGCTGAATAACACAGATGGCATCGCTCTGGAGGAGATAGACCGAGCCCTGGGCATCCCAGACCTCGTCAGCCAGGTAGGTCAGAAAAGATATAAAGAGGGATTAACAGTGCTCTCTATGTTCTTCTTGATCCCTCTAGAAGTAAAGTAAAAGGAGAAATCGTCTGCATATCATGACTCATAAGTGAGCCTTACATTCATCTTTGCGTTAGATATTTCAGTCATGACTCACCGTGTTCAGACTGTTCTTTTATGAAGGAGATAGATGAGCCCAGAGGGATCTGTCTGTGCTGCTTAGAAAAAGACAATTACAGAGCCAACCAATTGGAAATGAATCAATTAGATGGAGAAGTTTGACAAACTCCTCTTTTTGTCCTCTTGTCCTGTCTGCTCCAGACCCAGGGAGGTGAGCAGCAGATGGAGCCTTTTCCAGGGCAGGACCCGTCCATGGTGCTTGACCAGAAGCCTCTCTATGGACAGGGCTATCCCGGACCCCCCGCCATGCCTATACAGTCTGGCTATGGAGGGAACCCCATGCAAGGGCAGGCCCAGCAGGGAGGGTTTGGGCCCATGCTCTCTCAGATGGGCCAAGGTGGAAGCTTTCCCGGTATGGGTGGCATGGGCGGCATGGGACACCCACGTGCCAACATGATGAGACCCAGGATGATGACCGCCAACAAGCCCATGAGGCTCCAGCTGCAACAGAGGCTGCAGGGACAGCAGGTATGTGTATAGGAAGCTCACTGATTCGTCAGCTTTATTTAGCATAACATCCTGGAAGTGCAGCTCAAGTGATGCCTGATGCAAGCTTTTCTGTTCCGACAAATATGTCACAGATTTCTCTAACATGCCAAAATAGTGCACCATATCTGTTGGTATACAACCCTGATTCCAAAAAGGTTGAGACACTGTGTAAAACATAACTAAACAGAATGTGTTAATTTGCAAATCATTTCTGACATATACTCAATTGAAAACAGTACAAAGGCAATATATTTAATGTTTGACCTCATCAACTTCATAGATTTTTAGAAATATCTGCTTTTTCTGAATTTGATGGCAGCAACATGTTTCAAACAAGTTGGAACAGGAGCAACAAAAGACTGTGAAAGTTGTGGAATGTTGAATGTCTGTTGAATGAATGATTGCATTCTGTTTTTATTTATGTTTTACATACTCCCAACTTTTTTGGAATCAGGGTTGTGTATGTATAAGCCATTGGTAAATATTTAAGAGCCAGAGTAACATTTGCTCCTCTATCTTTATGCTGAATGTTGTTTTTTTCTTCTTCAGTTCATGAATCAGACGCGGCAGGGCATGGGCATGAAGATGGAGAACCCGGGAGGCAACCCTGGCATGAGGCCCGGCATGCAGCCTGGCATGGGAGGACAGGTAGATCAGACAAAATCACTGAATCACTGAAACACTGATTTTGTTATATGAGAGTTAATGTGACAGTGTTTTAATATTGTAATCATAATCAAGTTTTTCCACATGTCCACACATTTTGTTTTCCACTCTTGTTGTGATTTATCCTCCATCAGGACACTTGCCTTTTTAGCTCTTTAATTCACAGAGAAGTCTCACTAATGGATGAATGTTGACCAAAATCCATGCAACTTCTAACATGTATAACTGCAGGCTTAAAGCTGAAACACAACGATACAACTGTGGTGTGAATATATTGTTGTTAGTGTAAAATTTTAGCTTAAGTGTTTTTTTCCGTATCTTTAAGATATCTTTGATGCATCTTTCAAATGATACAACTTTCTCAAGTTATTTGACTCTTTTAGTTCAGTGAAATTTAAAATAGCATTACAGATTTTTATCCAAGAGACACCCACCCATTGCATACTGTATATTTTATAACATTTTATAGAAGCTCCAAATGGATTAAATTCTCTGATTATGTTTGTTTTGTGCAGCCGGGCTTCCTCAACGCTCAGATGATGGCTCAGCGCAGCAGGGAGATGGTCAACATACAGATGAGGAGGCAGCGCATGATGATGCTGATGCAGCAGCAGCAGCAGCAGCAGGCAGCGGCGGCGGCTGCTGCAGCCGCAGGAGGATTCAGTCCCCCTCCCAACGTCACGGCTCCCGGCGGCATGGACAACCCGATGGGAGGGCCAAACATGGGCCAGCCGGGCCCCCAGCAGTTTGGCTATGGTGGGAACTATGGTGAGTCTACTGAGCCAGGTGCCCAGCAGAATACTGCTGCTCCCTGCTGGTGAGTCTGTGCATTGCAGGGCTCTGGTCTTTGACATGTCAAAAAATCTAATTTTGTCTCTGTGTCTCCATTTTTTATTAGTCAGATGAAATATTGTTGTTAACGGGATAGTAAGTATATGTCAATTATCTATTTCCTGTGGAGAGAGGAGTGAGTTGAGGCGGGATGATTTATCTTCACAGGGATGGGCCAGCAGGGAGACCCCTCGTTCAGCCCGTCAGGCGGCAGTCCTCCTAATGCCATGATGCCCGGCCGCCTGGGACCTCAAAACCCCATGATGCAACAGCACCCACAGGGCGGTCCCATGTATCAGGGCGCAGATATGAAAGGCTGGTCGCAGGGAGGCATGGGACGCAACAGGTATGAAACCAAATTCATTTACAACAGGAGCTACAACACTGAGCTGTCAGATGCCATCAAGGAGAAAGTTTAGCTTCAGTGTTTCTTTTTTTGAGCGTGAACAGTTAAAACGTTTTTCCTTCCTGTCTGTCTGTCCCCAGTTCGTACCCTCAGCAGCAGTTTGGGCAGCAGGGACCTCCGGGGCAGCAGCAGTTTGGGCAGCAGGGGAATCCAGGCCAGTATGGGGGCATGATGATGAACGGGGGCATGCCAGCCAGCGGAGGAGGTCACATGGGCCAGATGGGAGGGCAGATGGGTATGAACCCAATGGTGATGGGACGTATGCCGATGGGGCCGGATCAGGTAGGTGCACAGAGCAGGAGAGTGTGAATGCCAAAGAACATTTTTTTCAAGTTGGTCTTAAAACAATACTGACATGTATATATATATATACACTGAAAGGAATATTGCTTGATATAATCATTCCTCCTGCCCACATTGGGTGCAAAGAAAACTCTTTTTATAGCAGTTTCATCATAAGAGATTGGGAACAAAATGAGTCTGTGAGTTTCTTCAGGTCCTTGTGTTTTTTTTTTTTATCCTTCTGCTGCGGCTCAGCAAGGAAACACTTTTTCCATCCACCCCTTTTATTACTCATTTTCAATTTCCACATAAAAACCTGTAACTGTACAGAAATTTAAAAAAATAAAAATATTGCAGGTTTTACACCTGGCTGAGGTGAAAAGGTGTATCGATAAAAGCGAAATGCAACAAAGTGCAATAGAAACAGACTTGGTGAATAAATCATGATTCCTCCGCTCCACTGAAGAGATGAAAAATAACAGATAATAATAATAGCAGATAAAAACATCCGATCTGTGTTGAGCGATGACGTGATCTTCAAATTAATTAATGAAGCAAACATAAATGACATATTTACATCACATTTTCTGTACTGTTGCCATTACAAGTTTGACTGGTGCTGTTGTCATTGCATCACCAGCTCCTAATATTCACATAATGTTAGTGGATGGAATCATGCTTTCATTTGCATTTTTCTTCTGCCAATTGTCTGGAAATTCTGTTAAAATTTGAGGCTACATTTGGATGGAAATCTGGCTGTGAAAGGGCAAAGAGGGAATTTCATACTGGAAAAACTGTAACTTTGAGAGAGGCCCACTTTATCAAACTCAGCCCGATGAAGTTTCACATTAACTTCAGCTGAACTTTAGAATTAATTCCTGCACAGAGTGAGGACTGAGGATTTGTTCCTCGTTTCTTAGATATAAATTGCTTTAAGAAGAGATTTACTTGCATCCAATATGGACAAGAGGAACAATTATAGCAACGAATAATTTCAGTGTGCATACGGGCATGTCACTGTTGTTTTAAGACAGACTAGATGAATTGTGAAACTATACTGTCTGATTCTGTTAGCTGTTTTTAGGACAGACGAAGCTTTGGTCAACTGTGCACTTTCCTTCCTCACTTTTTCTTCCCTCTTTTCCTCCCCTCAATCTAGAAATACTGCTGAGCATCATGACAGAAGCATTTGTCTCACTGTGATCTTCATCCAGAGATAAGACATGGCTGCAGCACTGGAGCGTGTGGACAACCAGGCGTGTGTGTGTGTGTGTGTCTGTGTGTATGTGTCTGTGTGTGTGTGTCTGTGTGTGTGTAGTGCTGCACTCCCACCAGACGGGGGAGTGAACTTCCTTTGGACTCGCGGCCAGTCTGGCAACCTGGAGGAAAACAGGCAGACTGTCACATACATACCTGAAAACACACAGCGTTCATAAGAATCAGTAACACTGTGACACATTTAGACTCATACAGTCAGATAGACAGCTCTGTGATTCCTCTCCTAGACTGTAGTTTTAATATTCAGCTCTTTATTATCAGTATGTGTGTGCCTCAGTGAATACACACAACTCTCTGGACCAAACAGCGAAGGTGGACAGACACCTAAGTAGATCACAGACTCAAACATGGACGAACGTGTTAAAAGACATCCCCTCCTTTGTCGAATGTACCATGAAGCTGTATTCAGATTTCAAATGCAGGATTCCTCTCTTGTTTCTGAACTCTGTGGGACTTTTAGCCACCGCCTCTCTGCTGCTCCTGATGGATCTCTGCGTACGAGACGGAAAGCGAACGCGGTTCTAGACGACGAGCCATCTGATTGTGACACTCAGATGAATGTCATTAAGCAGTAGCACATTGTTTCGTCCTCCGGGACGCCACTGGGCTAACGTACGACTGAATTACTTGTTGGCTGATTGCACTTTAAGGAAAGGCCAACATCAAATGGATTGTGGCAATATAGAGGCCTTTACCCAAGAATTAATGAATAGCAGCAGACATTTACTGTTTATTTTTGTGTGTGTTCTCCAACGTTTCCTCTCTGAGTGATGGGGGCTGTTCATTGGAAATGGGTAACCTTGATGATCTTTGTTCCAAAGTGGGAACCAGTAGAAAGGCAGCAAGCACAGATTTTACCTAACACTCTCCTCTACAGTGACCCGATTTATTTAAACAGGAGAAATGAACCTTTTTAAGTCATTTTAAAATCACTCTTGAAACAAACAAACAGACTTCTAATGTTCAAAACTCCACTTATATTTATACAGATTCATGACCTCATTCATCATTTTATCATTCCAGAGGTAATTTTTAAATCCAAATGTTGCAGATATTTTGGTTACCTCGCACCAATTTACAGTGTTACTACAAGTGCTGACATAGAATCGATTGCCAATTATATGATTACGTCTATATCAGCTCACACTGTAAGAGAAAGTTAGATTCCGGTGTAGGTGTGCAGATTTCTAGCAATAATCCTTCCTCCTGGTTTTCCTCTGGGGACAAAGCTGAAGTATCATTTACTCAAAGCGACGGCACTGCAGTATTAGACATGATGTCTTGTTTGGAGCTTTTTTTTTTTTCTTTTGTCTGTGAATATGAATTGTAAATATGCTTCAAATGTACTATATATAAAATATATATGCTTTTGTAGGTCACATACTGTTTTTGCACAGATTGTAAGGCTTGATATTTAAAAGTGTAATTTTCTTAATCCGTCATAGGTCAGCTTTTATTTTCAATACTTTCACCATCAGTTGGAAAGGAAGGGCCTCCTTTTTGTAAGCAGTACGTGTAGATTTTCTTTCATACTGCCACTTTCTTTCTCTCAGAAAGCACTCTTTATTTCCTGAGGACATAGTCTTAGCTAAAGCGGTGCTAGTGCATAATTTTTTTTTTTAATAAATTATTTTTCTTTTGACAGAAAAAAAGAAAACAAAATATGCCTATAAAAAAAAAGAGTTGACACATGATTGTGTTAGGCTTCTAGGGGCCCAGATGTCTTACCAGTATGTGGGGGTTGATATTTTCTGAACTGAACCTCATGCTTCCATGTGTGACTTAAAGTTTCACTCCTGAGATTTCTGTGCTTTTTTGCAGATACGAGACTGTGGAGTCCCGCTGTATAACTGTCCATAAGTCCTTTAGGTGTGTTCACAGATGTTTAATCCTCATGGAAGCAACACAAGAAGTAGTTTGAGTCCCTAATTACTTGTCAATCTCTTCTGCTTTTTTTTTTAACATTTAAGTTTGCCTTTATTTTTGTTGTATTTCCTGTGAAGCTTTTGTTGAGAAATCTACCTTTGAACACATGCTCAATCCAAAGATTTTTGTTTGTCATTCTGCAGTGCTTAGAAAAACGGTTCCTGACGTAGATCGTGCAAGTACCCATGTGTGCTTTTACTGTTGCACATAACCTATAATATACATTGAACTAAATATGTTTAATTGCATATATTATATGCCCATTCGTATGACATAGAGTAGAGTCTGGTTCTGCTGAGGTGGTTTGAGTTTTTTTTGTTTGTGATTGTTTCTTCCTTTCTGTAGAACTTATGGCCAGTTGAATTGTGGTGCTGCAAACGGTTATTTCACAAGAGAATGTTGAGATTTTCTAAGCTGGAAAGGAGGGTTTCATGATTGATGTCATTATGTCTCAGAATAATAGCTTGGAGTTGTTTTATTTCTAACCCCAGTCTCAATGAAGAATATGAAAGTTTAATCTACAAATATTCAAAAAAAAAAAAAAAAAGTCTGTGTTTTGCTTTAAAGGAAAAAAAACTCCTCTCTGTGCTTCGTTGGCACTGAAGAAAAGAGAAAACACATCTGGGAAACATACAGTCATTATTACAGGATGTAAAATACTATTGCATTTTTTTTCTTACCTTGTTTCTTGATGTTAATATCGATGTAAATACAAATTTATATTTAAACATTACAATGTCTCCTGTGTCTTTTTGCACACGGGAAGGTTCATTTTGTGACTCAACAGTCCTGCCTCAGTGGTCAGTGGTCTGTCAGTGTGCAGCAATGTTTTTGTAGGTGTACCTGAAAGTGTGTTTTACTGCAGTATTAAGAGCCACGAGTACAAGCTGGAGTCTGCCACTCTGCATGAATTGGGAGGTGAGTGTGTGTGGATGAGAGGCACAGACATGTGGAGGGAATTTAGAGTGTGAAGGACATCTGTGTGGCAAATCCTCAGAAGTGAACTCAGAGAGATGAGAGCTTCCTCTCAGACCGGCTGTTGTCAGTGACATTGAGGTCCATGCAGCCGTCTGCGGCCTCGCTTTTATCTGCTGTTTGTTTCCTGCAACTGGTCCCCACACGCCCACTCATCTACCCCTGTGAGAGCTTTTGTCATTAATCATCCGACTTTCTTCCCTTAATGATTTTGCGCCCCATGAAAAGATCTCACACCTCCGGGCTGTCTCAACCCAGCTGCTGATGCCGTGTCCAACCTACAGAGCCCCGTCAGCTCACTCACAGCATTAAGTGACTTTTCCTTTTTAGACTCAAGTGTCATTTGTAATACAATTACAGTGTCTGTCAGTATAAGACCGGCTGCCAGGTTACTGTTGGCTGACTCACTCAAGCCTTCAATCTGCAGTTCTGTAGGTGGAGAAATGGTCTGACACATTCAGAGCCAAAGACAAGGGGTGATTTTCTATCTCACCTTTGATTTAACGCAGTGATTATCTTTAATACATTTTAAAATTTTATCTTTTTTAGACCACAACAGGGGCAACTACTGGGTGGATTGCTGTGACATTTTGTACATTCGTGATCCCCAGAGGGTGAATCCTGCTGACTTTGGTGGCTTTTCATCCAGTGCCTCCAGTGCCATGAGGTTGACATGAAAGTTGATCCACACATTCATATCACCCTCAGGATGAATTGTGATAACTTTGGTGATCCTCTGACTTTTTATCCAGAGCCACCATTAAGTCAATATTTCAATTTTTCAACTTTGCTTTATGTCTAATCACCTGCAGAACAAATGTCATTCCCATCAGCCTCAGCAGTTGTCGTAGGAGTGGCCCTACGGTTATACTGAGGCGTAATTGGCTATCAGACTTTCATTTTACACAGGCAGATTGAAAGGTTACAAACCGGACAAGAATTCAAATCTTTTTCTATAAATAGATAACCTACAAAATACTAAGTTGTATAACATTAAGACCCAAGATCAGCCCCTAACCCTCAGAGACCTCCCTGATGGAGGACTTACTGATTCATAAACTGTAGTTTATGGATCAGCAGTTGTTTTATGATCCTGGAGAAACATTGTTTCACTTTCACTGTTGTATATGGTTGAAAATGAAAATAAAGACAGTCCACAGTTTGGGGACTTCGGGGAAATTTTCCTAAGATCATAAATAAGAAATGAGACATCTGGTGTCTGATTTTAACCCTTTCTCACAAATTACATCCAAACTGAGAAATAAAAGCTGCTTTGAACTATTTCTCTTCATTTCAGTCAAGTTGATTCAATAAAAACATGACAAATAAATAGTGAAAATTTGAATCAGTTTTTGACTGTGCAGAAATAAAATTGAACTATTTCTCCATTTCACTTGCAGAAGTGTTTGATCTGCTGTGCGTGGGGGGTGTGTGTGTGTGTGTGTGTGTGCTGGGTGGAGCTGGAGGCGGGATGGATGCGCAGATGGAAAAGACGCACCGCGCGTCTATTGGTCCAGACGCGCACTGGGGGTTTTTCAAGACGCGCCTACTGAAGCTTAAAGACTTTTTTTTTTTTTATTCCGGGACAGGAGACATGAGGATCCTGGACACCTGTCAGGAGGACTGTACATCCACAGGCTGCATGTGAGGCCACTGGAGGCTGTAGGTTTTGGCCATGGACCCGCTGGTTTCTTTATTCTAGCCGTGCGTAAAGTTGCTCCTCCGCTCCTCTCTCCGCTCTCCTTCCTGGTTTGGGTTTTTTTGTTTTGGTTTTTTTTTTTTCCTTCTTGAGCCGCAGATGTTTTTGGGTCATCTGGTCGGGGTACCTCTAGAAATAATGCACCCCACCATGGAGAAAGACACCACATACACCAAGATCTTTGTCGGAGGTTTGCCTTATCACACCAACGATGCATCACTTCGGAAATATTTCGAGACTTTCGGGGACATCGACGAGGCGGTGGTGATCACAGACAAACAGACGGGCAAGTCCAGAGGATACGGATTTGTGAGTATAAGTGTTTTATTCTGGAATAAATAAGGAGTTGCATGCATGTAGAATAAAATGCTGGGTTTGATTAAGGTTTCATCAGCTGCTCTGACTTAAATCGATCACGCATTTTGCAGCCACCAATGAGTTTGAAGCGATCTTTTTTGGGTTCATTGTATTTATTTTTTTTTATATTCATTTAAACCTCCTGCTGGGCTGCAAACACAGCCACTTTGTTCCAGCCTCCCAGCCTGTTTATTCTACTGATCCAGCAGCAGACATGCTCAGTGTGTCCCCCCTCAGTCACATGCTCGAAGCATGAGCAGCAGATTATTTCTTATAAGTGTGTCATCAATTATCTGTGCTGCCTCAAAGTACAAATGGCACACACACACACACACAGAGAGAGAGAGAGAGAGAGAGAGTATGGCAGAGGAGATTGGAAGTACTGTGCCGCTCTGTGTGCGGAAACAACAGACGCAGAGAGAGGGAGAGGGTTGCACATGAGTTGGTAATAAGCTTCTGCATCTGCGGACAGATGTCTCTCCTTCTGCTGTGTTTGTGTGTGTGTGTGTGTGTGGGAGACAGAGGGAGGAAAAGGGGGAAAGTCCTTGGTCATAGAGGTGTGACATGTCAGTTGGTTCTGCAAGATAAGGCTGCAGTAGTTTCATTTTGACTTCCTCCCATAGAGCCCCCCTCACCCCACCCCCCACTCCTCCTCTCAGTCAGGTTGGCATTGGTTGTTTGTATGAGTGAGTGTGACTTTGTGTGAAAGAGAAAGAGAGATAAGAAGAGACTGATTCATGTGTTTTGGATTGATGTGAAGCAGCTCTGTGTAGCCGGTGATCCAATCAGCTGAGGCGACCTGTGTGTGTTGAGTTGTTTTCTCCTGCTATGGGATGGCACGGTCATTTCATCCCTGACTTCCTATCAACGGTCTTAATTTCCTCGCAGCAGCTTCTCAAACTACCCGCTGCCTCCGTTTGCATAAGAGTCCAGAGTCTGATGCTGCAAAGCGAAAGCAGGCGTGGAAGTTTTACTTTCAGTGTGCCATTTATTTATTTAGTTTATCACATATATTAAGTGTGGCTGCACTGTGTGTATGTGTGTGTGAGTGAGTGTGTCTGTCCTAACCTTCACCACCCCTTCCCACTGCTTTCTGCCCACTCCTCAGCTCCCTCCAGGTAGACTCCTGTATCTCATCCTTGGCAGCCCAGTCCGAAAAAAAAAAAAAACCCAAACCTGCCTCCTACATGAGCTCCACTGGAAGCATTAAAACACACTCATTGCTGCCTTTCTTAAAGTGGAGCCAGTGTCTCCTCATGCATTTAGCAAAAAGATTGAATCATTCAAGGAGAGACAAGGACAGCAGCTTCCTCAGGGCCGCCCAGCTGTGGGTCTGCTGCTTCATCATGTTGGAATCACTCCATCCAAACCAGATAGAGAGGCTTTCACATGCATTTCACAAGATTGAAGAGGTTAACCAGGGCGATATTAACCAGTGCAATGACTGTGTGACTCTGTCAACAGGTGACCATGGTGGACAGGGGGGCGGCGGAGCGGGCGTGCAAAGACGCAAACCCCATCATCGACGGCAGGAAGGCCAACGTGAACCTGGCGTATCTAGGAGCGAAGCCTCGCAGCTCTCAGACAAGTGAGTGTGTTAGATCACTGCTAAATACACAGGATCATAGCAGCAGGGGTTTTTTATTTGTTATTTTTTGCTCGTGTTTTGGCCAAATACCTACAAATACTAATTTTGACGATCCTCTGACTTTTCATCTAAAGTCACCATCAGGTCAAAATGTCAATTTTTCTGATGCACTGGTTTCAGACTAATTACCTGCAGAACTAATGTCATTCCCATCAGCCTCAGCCCGACCTTTGTGTTTAGTGCTAATCAGAAAATGCCAAACTAAGATGGTTAACATGGTAAAAGTAAATAGTCACAATACTGAATGGTAGGTCAGAAGTTCATCTGATAGGGACTATTTTCAGCTGCAGAAGTTAGTGAGTATTTGAGGCAGCATGACGGTGTTTGTGGGATCAAAATAAACCAAAGTTCCCATTTTCATTATAATGTGAGGATATTATCTCACATTGCAAGTCGCAGCTTGCATGTTGTGCATTTTGTGAAACTGGCCACAGACATCACCTTCAATTAATAGCAAGAAGTAGTTCTGTAAATAGATGAACTTGGAGATAGCCAACAGCTTGACAAGAACCTTACCCAAGAACTCCAGTCCACCAAAGTAAACATGAGGTTTTCTGTATTTGTTGATCAGAGATTCTGTAATTGTAAAGCTTTGCATTCACAAACCACTGCACAAGATTAAACCTGGAAGACAAACAGTGTGAATGTGTCATGACGAGGATAATGTGAATGTTACCAAATGATGACTTTGATCAACACATAAAAGCTGCTACTGTTAATGGATCCCGAGCGGGTTTCGAGTCTCTGCATGTTGATTTCCACGCTGCTCTGACATGAATGGAGACCCGCCGCCGCCGCCTGGAAGATAAGAGATAAATCTTAAAGCCGATAAATACATGTACAAATTTGAGGTTCCAGCTTGCAAAACCACTGGTATGCTCCTTTCAGCCATCTGTCTCTGCTCATTCCCAGCATACATCCACTCTTTGTGTACTTGAGTTAACACACAGCTTTCATGCCGCGGGGCTGTTTTTCAGTGTCAACCACCAGCACAAATGCGTCGTGCTTCCCCGCCAACATCTCGGTGCACACCAGACCTTGACAGCAGCTTTCCCTCGCTGCTTCATTTAAAGCTCGCCCGGCTGAAATACCGTCGAGTGTAGGTGTGATTGACAAACAGCGGCGCCAACAACAACTGACTGTGTGTCCTTATTCCAGGGCCGGCACTGCGACGCAACTCCCCAAGCATGCGGCTGATGGGAGATGGCAGCGCTTGGTATTTTGTTATTGTGTGCGAGAGTACAGGGAGAATAGGAGAGGGAGAGAATCAGAAGAGAAAACAGGGGACGGGACTGTTAGGGGGCGAGAAATAACTGCGTGTCTGTCTCCTCTTTGTCCCGGTGAGGAAAGAAAATGTGCGTTTAGATATATACGTTTGGACAAAAGGGGATGAAGTCATGGCAGTGCAGTAAAAGGAGAAATAAGAGAGGAATGAATAGCTGCAGGAATGTTGAAATGAAGTCAGAGGAGGGGCAGAGAGGAGGAGGAGAAGGATAAGTTTCTCCTTTCTTACTCAGCCTCAGCTGATTCCTGGTGAACTCTGGAGGCAGCGAGGTCACAGATGTTTGTGCGCAATAGAGTGCATCATTATTTGCGTGAGTGTGTCGAGTATGTGTTTGTGTGTGTGTGTGTGTGTGCGCACGCAGAGGGAATAAGAGTCAGTCTCTGATACCCCCGTTTACATGCTAACATCTGAGACAAACGAGCAGAGACAGAGAGGGAGAGACCGGGCTCCGTCCATGTCTGCCCGTCTCTCTCTCTCACTCTCTCTCTCTCGTCGTCTGTGATGCCGGCAGCTAAAATATCCCTCCTCACCGCTGCTTCTCTTTCTCTTTGACTGCAGGTCTCTCTGTTGGAGTTCAGCAAGTCCATCCTATGTGGGCTCAGAGGCAATATGGGTAAGACGGAGAAGAATCAATACCTTTATTTCTACCTCTCTCTCTCTCTCTCTCTCTCTCTCTCTTTCTCTCTCTCTCACCTGCTGCCTCCTCCTCAACACAAAACATTTCACTCCTCCATCCTTGACATTTGTGAGAACTCGCTCCTGTTCTCCACTTGGGTTGTGGTGCCACCCTGCGATGTGAAAGAAAGAAAAAGCCGTCACAGCACAAATGATGCTCGTTTGAACACACTCCTTAATGTCCATATATGTACATGTGCGTTTTTTGGCTTCTGTTTTCTCTCTTTCTCTTTCTGGTCCATCAAACACATGAGAAGCTCAATTCTGAATTTCACTCACGCATGACTTGGGTTTCGCTGAGGCAACAAGCCATTTAGTCAAACTTCCCTGCATCTCGTCTCTCTGTCCTCTCTACACACACATGCACTGCTGTTATCTCTCATCTGTTTTTCCAGAGACATGCCATTCATATCTATTTAATATCTCTGGCTGTATTAGGTCGGTGGCTCCCAACCTGGGGCTCCGCAATCCCACAAAGGGGTCACAAGCTGAATTCATAGTTCTGCGTTAAGGGGTTACAGATGTAGACTAGTACACACCAGGGCTACAGCAGCTACTGAGATACAGAACCATATGTAGACCACAAGAAGTGATTGGTCAATTTTCTCCTGATGCCCACGGCGAATGTTGATCGTGAAGATAACGTCAAGGAAGCTGACGAAAGACTCACTTCTGCAAACCTGTTCATGGTGATCAACAGTGAACATCTCTCTGTCACAACGAAGGAACAACACAAAAACATAGATTGCAATAGTAGATTCATAGATTCATTCTGTTACGATTTCTCAGTTCAAAAACAGATGCCAGACATTGACGGGGGGGAAATGAAAACTGAGGGAGCTGGCAGGGGGAAGTCCAAGAAATTAAATACCAAAAAACTAAACAAGAGCAAACCTGAATGGCACAAGGAACAAAGGCAGGAACAGTGCTATCAACGGGTGAAATCCAACGGTAGATCAAACATAGATCTGCAGCAGGACTCCTGTTAACACCTGCATCAAATAAGAGGCCGCAAGATGAGGAATAAAGATATTTCTGTAACGCAGAATTGTTTATATTATTCTAATCTCTGGTTCTTTCTTGTGAGATACTGTGTGGTTTTACCTCTTCAGGCTCACAAAATCGATCGAAATGAGATGATCTGAGGAGGGAAAATCACTCTTTGGTTTATCTAGCTCACAGCTATAGACCTGTGATGAGGGGTCTTGCTGTTCATTACTTTGTGTTCAGGGCTCAAAAGCAAAAAGTTTGGAAACCACTGCATTAGGTCACTGTAGGCAACATTGAAAATCAATTATCAGGACTGCTCTATGACATCGATCAGGCAACTATTTTGGTAATCAATTCATCATTTTAATCATTCTTCAACAACGATTCACAATTTGCATTCGCAATATATAGTGATCAGAATGTATTTGGGTTTTAGACTGGTGGTCGAAAAAAACAAGCAATTTGAATTCATCTGCTTGGGTTCTGGGAGATCGTAACAAGCTGCATTCAATAATTCAATAATTAATTGAGAAAATACTCAGCAGAAATAATCATTAGTCGTAACCCTTAATGTAATGAGGTGCCTTGATTTTGCTGGACACATCAGAAACAAATATTCCTGTCTGGTTATTTAATTTGAAAACTCTAAATTGATTTTCCAGAAAATGGACTACTAGTATTGCAGTATAAATTCTATAATGTGCTAGAGAGCTGAACATTAAGTGCGGCATCATGGGAGGTGCTGGCGGTTTCTCAGGAACTCGACCTGCTTGGAAACTCGCTGTAATCCACATGTGTCGGACGTTCTGCCTCCTCGGTGTCCAGGGTTTCAACGTGAACGCAAAAAAAAAAAAAACCTTAATGACTCAGTTCCTGAGTGAAACATGGAGGATGATTCATTCCCGGGGCCGTCACAGACTGGAGAGCGAACCCAGCAGATCCTCGTTGTGTAAGTCAAACACTTACTGAGGGTTGACTCAGATATTCGGTGTTTGACTGTTGTTTAGGTGATCTTAGACGAGGATACTGTCAACCAATATCACAGCTGTCTGTTCTGCGCTTGTGGGCGTTCTGTTGACTCTGTGAGCGACATTTCAAAATGAAATGAATCAGCTATTTGGGGAAAAGAGTGCTTGGTTTCTGTGATGAAAAACCTGCCTTGGTGTTTGGTTGACATAAAGGCTGGATCTTCTGTGTTTTAGAGGTATTTCTCAGCAATATGCATGATGTAGTGTTTTGGAAAGGAGCTCCTCACACTGACTGTCTGCAGGCTGACAAGTTCTCATCCCGCGGCTACAGAAAAGTCCATTAAAAACCTCAACTGTTCTGAGTGCTATTAATATTGCAGTCCTCAATTTCTGAATGAGTGATAAGGGAATTGAGGCTGACCCAGATGAGTCTATGAATGAGTGATGATGGCTTGATTGAAAGTCTCCCACAGTGAAGACGTACGAAGGCAGAGGGAGTCGGTCTTTTTAATCTCTGCTCGCAGGAAGAGTCGCGGCTTTGACACCTCGCAAACTGACACAAAGGAGGAAAAGACACACTGATTAACTTACACGCCCATAAGGCAAACACACACAGGAGGTGGCACTTTGTTTATCAGTGTGGAAACACCTGCAAATTCAAGCATTAAGATGTTTGTGACAGATGTGTGTTTAAGCTGCACATCTATGAAGGATTTTCTTTGTCATTATAAACCATGTGGATATATTTGGATTTTTTCTGACTCACTTTTTAATAAGTGATGGGCACCATTTTATGACATTTTAACAATTTAAAAACGAACAGAGAGAATAATCAACAGATTGGCTGATAAAGATAATCAGCACAGTAACACAATTCATTCATGTGGGGGAGGAGATACAGAAAACATCAACGTCACATTTCTCACCACTTCTCCAACATTTAATTGGAGACTAATTTCATCAGTGACAAATTTATCTCCGTGTTTAGTTTGAGCAAACACACCAGATGATTACTTTTTATTATCAACTATTCTGTCTGTCCTATTTTCCTTAATTGATAAATCATTTAGTCTGGTAGTAACAGAAAATATTTTTTTAAAAAACATGATTTTTCTGAGGCGACATCTTCATATTGCTTAGTTTTGTCTGTCTCAAAAATAAGCAAATCCTTAAAAAAAGAAGACAGTTATTTGTGTAACTAGTCTGTTTTCAGATCAACTGTTTTTGGATTTTGACTCATATTCTAGAGAACGAAAATATCTTGTCCGCTGCTGCTCAGATTTTCCATTGTTTGTTACTTGAATCTCTCACAAATCCAACAACTTTTGTGGAAGTGCAATGCTTTAATCAACTAATTTAATTTGCTTTCCTTTTCAACACAACATCTTGTGATAGGGAAATCAAACCAAACAACCTGTTAGTGACATGTCTCTTCACCTGGGTCAGTGTCATTTCTTGATGGTGTATTTAGGGAAAAATCTGTTGCAGAAGAAGAAGAAGCGATACCGATTTTTGGAACAAATTTAACCTCAGGAGATCTCAGAACAGAGCAGGTGCAACATGTGTAACACTTTTCCTCAACAGGAAACTCTGTGAAATTACGTTCACTGTCACTGCTTGTCTCTTCACCTACATGTAAATTGAACAGCTAACAAATCAAGATCTCTTATTTTTCCAAAGGAGACCAGAGGTAATATTGACTCTTTAAATGAATTGACAAGCCTCTGTGGTTTGATGCCTCTAGACTACAAAGTAGACATAAATTGCATGTTCAGATAAGAGATAGACAAACCGTACAGCCGGTCAAACCTTCATATTCTTCAGTTTTTGTTCATGCAAAGGGCGCATCTGTCCAGCTCAGATCTCTCTGCTCCAAGGCTAGATGGGTCTTTGACATGATCAGTATGACTGCAGTCAGTTTCAAACATTTCTTGGCAAAGTGAAGGACTTTCATTTTAGGAACAACTTCAAGATATAGCTTAGGTTTTTAAACAGGCTGGTGCAGCTGATAAAGAACAGGAGCCTTTTCAGTCCAGCACAAAATGTCTGTGCTGCTAAGATTGTTCGGCCTTTGTTTATTTTTGTAATGTGCATTTTTGTGAACAGACGCACACTTGCTTAAGGCACGTACTGTATATACTCTATATGTGTATATTATATCACAGGCTGTGGGTTTAGTTTGTGATATTCAAGAGAGAGCAAAAACATTTCAAGCTCAACAAAAACGTGCAAAACACAGGGAACAAAAAGATGAATAAACAAGAAATACTGAACTGAAACACTGAATTTTAGAAAGAAACAAAGAAACTAACTTGTGGATTCATCACATCTGGCTGATACCTGCTTAACAAGATCGGTATTGACCCCAGTTGGATCCCTAGAATTTACTGCCAATTTTACCAGATGTGGTTTTGAATGAGATTTTAATAGGAGATACAAGTCTGTTCGACAAAAATCTAATTTTTTTTTTTAAATTCTCACATTTGTGAATCTGGAACCATCAAACGCAAAAAAAGAACATTTACCAAAACTCTTCCTTCCTCTTCTTCTTCCTTTATGTGAAGTCTGTATATGTCTGCAGGTCTTTTGTTGCTCCTGTTCGTGGCTGTGGGGCTCTCGGGGGGGGGGGTTTAGGGTCTGACACTCACACATGGCTCCTGTCTGTCAGATGCACTCGCAGTAAGCAGCAAATAACAAAGATAAACTCAAACAAAGCACGACTCTGTCTGCTGCTTCGGTGTATTTGCTTTAAGTTTTAAGAGGACAGAGGACGGGCTGATGCCAAATGTGGCTTTGAGGTACAGCTGAGTCGGGGGGGGAGGGGGAGGAGGAGGAGAGGGATGTTCTCATTCGAGGGAGGGGGGACATCTGTCGCCCATGGCTGCCTGCTGTCTGCCTTTAGCACCCAACGTCGGTGCTTGGCAGAAGTGAATTTTTTTTTTTTTGTTCAAAAAACATTCTGGTGTTTATTTTTTGAGAGAAAGAAAGGAGAGGAAGGAGATGGATGTGTGGTGAGGCTGTTGAAGGTGGAGGGGCGGTGGTGGTGGAGGAGGGCACTTCCTGTTGAAGCAGTGGAACAGAGAGGGGGAGGATGGGAGGAGGGAGGGTGACACAGACTAACAGCACACCTGTGGCCGGGTGTAGTCGTGGCTGGGTTCAGTGAAGCTTTAGGACCGGTGGTAGACGTGACGCTGGAGCCTGTTTCTGTGTGTGAAATACATTTATGGTCGAGTGAAAAATGTTCCTCAGTAAAACATCGGTGAATCATAAAACACCAACACGTCCACTCCTTTAACACATTCACATCCTCGAGTGTTTTCTCTCTACGTCTCAGATTTTTTTTTTTTCATTCTTCCACTGTTTCCTCTTCCTCCCCCTCTCGATGTCTTTCTCTCTCCTCAGCTTGTAGTTATCACTCTCTGTCTGTCGAGGGGGTTTAGGTAGACGGAGAACCCTCAGGTGTATATTTCTCTTACCCAGGGACCCAATTAGTACAGGCACTTCTGTCGGATGAGAAACCTAATTTGAAACACAATGAAAAAAAAAAAGGTCACGTTGGAAGCTTTTCATAGCACCAAAAAGCTCCCATTCTGTTCAGCTGTCTGTGAAAGATGACACACACTTTGCACACATTTGCATTTTTGCATCTTTTTCGCTTCTTCAGTTTTTAGCTTTTGTTGTCTTGTGATGTACATTTCAACACTAAACTCAGCTCACTGCTTTGATGAAGTGGTTTAGTAATGTGCTTGTGAACAACTATAACTTCTGTATAACATGAATGAATGAGTACAAACACAGTATAATAATGCTGCAATCATGTCTAATCATTTATGATTACATACACATGGACAAATCCTGTACACGCTCCGTATAAATGTATTAACTGTTAATACACATCATTAAAAAGGTTTTATAAATGTGTTAAAACCTCAAGAAGATGTGTTGAGCTTCAAGGTTCATTCTTGACCTCAGAAATCAGAAATCACTCAAAGAGCACTTACTGCAGTTGTTCCAGACTTTTCTGCTAAATCTGGTGGATGGAGTTTTTAATGGAGAGAGACGTTATTTATAAACAAATAATACTAAATTGTATTGATTTATTCTATTTGTTAATTAATAAATACTTCATATTTCAGGACATATGCTATATGAATACAAATGCATTACATTTTATTGTCTAATAATCATTATCTGTTCATACTAAGACTGAACAATTTAATATTTTTAAATCGCAGGAGCAGCAATATTTGTTAAATGTGTCAAAATAGCATTTTAAAATTAAGTATTGTGCTGCAGAGATGTCCAGATGCCTGCGAAAATCACACCATAACACATTTTTCAATTAAATTGAGGAAAATGTTGTAAAAATGATCATTCCCTGTAACATTGTCACCCATATCATAATTGCAATATCAGTCAAAATAATAATAGTTTGATATTTTTTCAAAATCATTCAGTCCCGGTTTAAACATCAGTTTAAAGTTGACTTATTATTGTTGACATTGATTAATTTTCTTTAACTACTTACAACTACATTATAGTGTTTTTTAAACCATTAAGTTTTTATAAACTGCTTGAAAAATTCTTAAAAGTTAAAACTAAGCGTGTCAGACTTTTTCCGTAAAGCAGCTGCGTGATGTTGATCAAATAGCTGCTGACTCATAACTTGATGAACATTTGTCTAAATCTGAGATCTGTTCCTTTTTTGGTTAGTTTCCTGTTATGTTATTTGAATATGTGTGTTGCCAGCATGTAACAAGTGAAAGTGAGATTTAAATGATTTAGATTGTGTTACACTGTAAACACACTCTTTGTTTGTAGGCTTTAGACTTTAAGTACAAGACAACACGCTGAGGTTATCAGAGACAGACTCACACACATGTGTGTCATTCATAATATTCAATAAAAATGATACTTGGATGCACATTTTCTTCACATCACGCAGCCCGATTTGTATTTACATATTAATTTAAATGTCTTTCTTGCTTGCTGACATAAGAGCTGAGTGTCCAGTGCTGATGTTGGCCTTTCTATCTCTCACCCTCCCTCAAGCCATGTGTGTATGTGTGTGTGTTGTGTGTGTGTGCGTGCGTGCGTGTGTGAGTGAGTGTGTGTTTATCGAGAGAAGAGGACAGAGGGTCATGTGTGTGCGTCTCCACCACGAGTGTGTGTTTGTCTCTTTGACTGACTCACCCTCCTCACATCCCTGATCTAAACTATTAAAAGCGTGGCTGTCCTAAGGCATGAGGGATATGATGGCTGATCCTTCACCTCTCAGCATCTTTCCCTTCTCCTCTCCCTCCTGCTCACAACCTTGACCCTTTAAAAAAAAAACAAAAAAACTGCAGATGGTTTTTTTTTCCCCCCCTTCGTTTCATTCAGTATGTCGTATCTCTTATCTCTTATTGTCCCGCTGCTTGGTTTGGAGGATGGACAGTGAGGGGGAGTGCAGAGGAAGCCGGGTGTGTGGGAGTGAACCGGGAGATGGGAGGGAGAGGGGGAGTGAGTGGAGGTTATTCTGCTCTCATGGGTCTGTTAGTGAGCGTACACCCATGCAGCTGCGCCAATTAGCCCTGCTATGTCTGAACACACCACACGCACACGCACACACACACACACACACACACACACACACACACACACATTTACACTTATCCACCTCTTCTTTTAAGCTCCATAACTGACTACACACATGTAAGACTTGCCCATTTTTTTCATGTGTGATTTGTATCTGTGTGAGTGCTTGTGTGCATGTACTGTACATCTACCCCCCCTGTGTGTGTGTGTATTATATATACAGTGTATATACTGTATAAATAAATAAATGTGTGTTTGACGGCCGGCGATGATGCCAAGCACTGGGAGGAGAGAGGCGAGGCGCAGCTCCCTCTCGTACGATGCCGCTGTCACATTGGATCAGTCAGGCCGGGCAGGCAGGCAGGCTGGCAGGCAGCGGCACACAGCCGTGGGAATGACACTGCACTTCTGCTCTGGGAGAGACTGACGGAGCGCGAGCGAGGAGAGATGGGATACAGAGGGGTCAGGGCGATGTTAGCTTCAGCTGTGGTTTGACTTTATGTGTTGTTGTATGTCATTAGTCTGCAGGTTTTCATGTTTGGTGTGTTCAGCGCTGCTTTCGTGGTGCGATTACTCTTGAGGGCCCTGTTTTTTCAATCAGCTTCTTACCCTGGCTGAAGGGGTCCTACATGATCACGCAACAGTTCTGCTTATTTCACACAAGAGGTTTCTAAATTTCTGTTGTCGTCGTTTGTCGCTCAGCTGGAAGACAGTAATGTCAACATGTGCACCAAGCAGGGCTGAGCAACATTTGGATCAAAATGTGATGACAGTTATGGGATTGTTAGTCATGTTGCAGTGGACTGTCAATCAAATCTGATCAAACCACACCAACATTGATCTAAAACAGTAGATATACTGACATTTTGAGTGTTAAATTCAAAATATTATTTATTTATTTAGAAGAGCTGTCATAAAAATACTTAGAAGACAGTTTTCAGGGCCTTAAAAGCATCAATTGAGTGGCTGCAAGTATATTGATTTTTGCCCCTGACACTTTTATAGTTTTGATTGAGTTAATTTACTCACTAAATTATTCTCTATATTTCTCTATTTCTCTGTACAAAAAGAGGAGTTGATAAAAAATGTTGGTATATTCATCTGAGTTCCCTTCAGTTATCAACATGCTGCAATAAGCTGTACAAGCTTTATGTATTTTTTATGCCCCGAATTTCACCTTTCAGGCTACATGGAGTCTGCCTTATCTTCTTCAAGGTTGTCGGGGCTGTATGTAGCCTGAAAGGAAGACTGAAGACAGAACTCAGTGATGAAGCTCAGTGCATGTTTCTTCGGTGAAAAATATAATAATTGAATCTTCGTTTTTTTGTACACTTAGAATATTAGATTACAGAATCAAGCATCAAAGAGAGATGCACCCTGAAATGGCGTTTTGCCACCAGTTTGACAACCACTGGTCCAGATAGTGTTCAGCCTTCTTTTCGTCAGAAGACAACGCAGACAGAATTCACTGAGAGATTCCTGTTTTATAAAAGAGTCAGTCTGGGGTTTTTGACAGCTTTAACATCTGCACCATTGGACCGTTGCAGCAGAGTTAGTTATTTTTCTGCTACAGAATCAATTGAGGTTGTGTTATACAAGATCCTGACATGTACCATTTATTAAGGTCTGACTTGAAAACAGCAAACGGATCCTCTTTCATCCTTAAAGGAACAGTTTGTCATTTTGGCAAATGTATTTATTTGCTTTTTTGGCAGAGAGTTGATGAGAAGATTGACTCTCAGGTCTGTTAATGAACCTACAGCCAGCATCACCTCTAAAGGTCACTTATTAATATGTTGTCTCTTGTGTGTTTAATCTATGCAAAAATGACATTTTTCTTACACTTTATTTTTAGTAAAGGTGAAGTGTTAATCAGTGAGCTTTTTTTTAACCTTTGGATAGAGCCAGACTGACTGTTTCTGTCTTTATGCAAAGCTTCACTAACGAGCTGCTGTCTGTAGTCTTATATTAATCATACAGACTTGAGAGTGATGTCAATCTTCTCATCTAACTCTCAGCAAGAAAGAAAATGATACACATAGGTATAAATAAGCTGTTGCTTTAAGTTGAAATTGAAGAGAAAATCTTTTACAGTCTTGCGTTGTATTATTTGAACCCTGAGAATTTGAATTAAATTTTAGTCCAGATTAACATGATGCATCCACGGTCTACACTTGATTTATGGGAAGAGTTAGACATTTTTGGAAATGTGCTTATTCACTTTTTTTGCCAAACTTTAGACACTAAGATTGACACAGCTCTCAGGTCAGAACAGTAAATATAGAACTACAGCCAGCGGGAGATGAAGAGAAAATCCTTTATTTGAGACCTTTACTTGAAATTCTTGTCCAGATCCAGGTTTCCAAAAATACCAACTACGTCAGGCAGAATTACAATAAAACATCTAAAACATGCAGCACAGGAAATCTTCTCTTATCTGTGATAATGCAGCAAAAAACATTGTGTCTTAAAATACATAATAATTAAACTCAAGTTATGATAATATGATTTGGCTTCAGTGTCAACAAGCAGACACAGAAATCCTATTCATTTAATAGGATAGGAAGAGTAATTGTTATATGGACATAGTGGTGTGTGTATGTCTGTGTGTTGTGTATACAGCAGAGTGGGTGTGAACAGGCCCCGGTCTCACTCTCTGTTGTGTAAGCACACCTGATCCCTGCTCCTGATCTGTTTAGGGGTAAGCAGCGGTCCGCCTCCCGCTGATCACCTGTTCCGACTCAGTGACAAGGTTACCGTCAGGTTAATGGGTTTGACTGTAGGCGCTGATCACGGGAGCGTAAGTGTTAAATACTGTCATGTTCTGTTGTTTTTACTTAAGCGCAGCAGCATAACCTAGTTCCTCTGATGTGATCGCTGTTGCCGTTGCCAGATGTAAGTGAGGCAGTTCAGGTTAAGTGGGCGGCCTCAGGCAAGGGCATGACTGAACGCAGGAGGACAGTCGAGCACTTTTTCCTCTCATTACTGCTGTGGCTCCGAGTATCAACAGTCTCATACGCTGCATCTGTTGTGGCAGGTTGTGTGTGTGTGCAATTCAATTCAGAGACCACATTTTAGAGCAAAAAAAAAAAAACCATGTTATTCAGCTCAGAAATAAAAGCAATTCTAATTAAAAGTAATTAGTTGTTTAGTGTTTCATTTTTAAAAGGGTGATATTTCTTTTTGGAACAAAGCTTCTTTATGAACATTTCTCAGGCAGTGTGCTAATTAACCTTAAACACAAGGGAAAGAGTCTATATTAAGGCAACGGTGCTGATAATTGCTCTTAAAGAAGGAGGAGGATTCCTTTATAGGACTCAGGTGTTTAATGTTGGGATGTAAAGAGAAGGAGCAGTGAGTGAAGAAGCTGCTTGTTTGTGTTGAAACATCACTGTCTGTCTCTGGTTACTGTTGTTGGTTATATGACAAATAATAACCAGATCAGATCTTACAGAGGAACGCAGAGTGACGGCTCTGAACGCACTTCAATCAAATTTTGCTGATGTTTTAATCTGATATCCAGACACGAATGTGAATGTGCTCAGACCTGTCTGTTGAATTTTCTTCTTTTTTTTTTTATCACTCATCTGTATCACACTTATTTTACATTGTACATATAACTGTACAAAGAGCAAGAAAGAAAATGATCCCCCATACAATGTGATAGAAAAGATCAAGAACCTATAGGCTTACACAGTGGACAATCTGGTGCCAAGTCATTTAAAAATAACAATATAAAAGTATCAAAATATACTTTCTAATTGTGTTTTACTTTAAATGTAATGACAATTCCTGTTTTTGAAAAGATGTCAAGCTCCTAATGGTGTATCGTTTAGCTCTCCATATCTGTGCACCAAGATATCTTAGGGGACACTGGATGGGTCTGGTTTTACAAAAGAAGAACGTGAAATCCAGATTTAAGTTACTAAAGATGATGAGAGAGTAAGTGGTAGGAACTTATATTTATATATAAACACACAAAGAATGCTGCTTCCCATGTGTGTCCTCCTTCGTGTGGATTATCTGTGAGCATAAACTTTATTTCTATGCACAGGGCTGCAGATGATTATTTTCACTATTGATTAAGCTGATGATTATTTTCTTAATTGCTTGAGATTGAAAAACAGCCATTACAATTTCTCAGTCCAAGCTGGCATATGTACATTGTTTGTTTTGTCTGACCGACAATCCAAAACCCAAAGATGTTCATTTAAGATCATAGTAAACTAGCAAATATTCAGTTTTTGCTGAAAAAAATTAAACGATTAATCTATTGTCAAAAGTGTTGCTGATGAATTTCCTGTTGATCAACTTTAACCCGTAGTCCTGACCCTTGTTCCTCTGTGTGTTCAGGCTCGCCCAGCAGTACGTCTACCCCCAGGCGTTCCTCCAGCCCAGCCTGGTGCTGCAGTCCCAGCTCAGCCCCACAGCAGCAGCGCTCACCTCCCCTTACCTGGACTACAGCTCCGCCTACAGCCAGTACACCCCCGCAGGACTGGAGCAGTACCCCTACACCCCCTCGCCGTCGCCCTCCGCTGGCTACCTCAGCTACAGCTTCTCCCCCGGGACTCCGGCGCCTGCTCTCACCGCATCCCCGACCCCTCCGGCTGGCATCCACCCTCCTCTGGCTGCTCTCACCACCATGTCGGCCGCCCCTCAGGCCTTCCTCCACTACCCCCTGCACCAGCCTGACCGCATGCAGTGAGTGAGCGGCTCCGGGTGGAGCCGGGTCTGCCGAACTGATGATTCAAAACAGCGAGACTGTTGACCTGTGACATCATCAGGATGAGACTAGAGAACCAGGAAGAGAGTGTGATGTCATCAAAAGGGCTTTTAGAAAGCACTCATTCCTGTTTTTTTTATATATATTGTTGTTGTAATAGTTAATGAAAATGTCCTCTTGCTACCGTCATCAGCATACGATCTGAATGTTTTTCATAAGAAGTCAGGGACTGGAATGAGAGTCATCTTCTGGACATTCCTCTCTTACCCCTGACCCTCAGCACTGAGGTTGGAGACAGGCTGACTCCTGGAGAGTGGATGGGTAAAGACAATGAGAAACATGTCTGCCTGACATGATGAACCGCGGCTGCAGTTTCTCCAAAGGTACTGAGATGAATGCTGGATATTAGCTCAGCAGAGAGCCAGTTCCTCTTTCAGAAACGCAGGTCCAATTACCTCCTCTTCAAGGTTACCTTTCTGTCTATGGCCTTAGAGATCTCTCTCTCTCTGTACCTGGTTCAGTTCGTCATTTTTATTCGTCTCTCATCTCAAGTGAACAAAATGTTTATTGCATTCCCCTTTGTTCCTTTTATCTACAGCTGGCAAGTCATTACACGGTGATAATCACAGTTTAACAGAATATGCAATTATGATGATAAAGGATGAGCATGAATAAGGTAGACAACACTGGTATTTTGTTTTTGTATTGCTACTGATTGAACATTACCCAGAGAACGACTTTGTTAACACTTAAAACACAATAATCATCACATGAAAATCCTTTTATTAGAATATTTTGGACCTGTAATTTTTGGAGTGTTTGGATTTGGCCTTTGGAGACTGATTGGTTTTATGATACTTAAATTACAACGTAGTCAATACATATCAACTAAATGTGTTTGGATGTAGGTGTCAAGATGTATGTTGTTACTGAATATGTGTGAGTGTATTTGGTGTCTGTCTCTGTGTGTGAGTGAGAGAGAAATAGAGCGATGCAGTATACGCCAGTGTCAGGACCGAGCTCCTTTTGCAGCCCATTGTACTGGTCAGAGTTGTTTCTTTGTTTTTTTTTTCCCAGCTGCAGAAAACAGACAGATGCTTTAGTGATGATACTGGAGTCTCACGGTGCTGTGGCACCACCTTAGTAGTCATAAACCAAGCCATACATCACATTTAAAACAAATATGCAAAATAAAATGAATATTTCTAAGACACGCTATTGTTTTCTGAGTGTGGTCGAATGAAAGTATTTGCGGTTAAAATCCGAGGGAAACAGCTGCTGCATGATGCCACCAGGAGCCCGGAGAGTCACACATGAGTCATATCAATCAGGAACATTTTAATGATAGACTGGTAAAAGGGTTGAGGTAAAGGCCACTATTTCAAAATGTCAAATTATTCTTTTGAATACAACCCCAATTCCCAAAAAGTTGGAACACTGTGTAAAACATAAAGCACACAATGCAGTCATTTGCAAACAAACTGTGTTTACTGACAACAGTTTTACAAAATGTTACTGAGCCCATGTAGTAAAATCCTTTATACAATCATGTGTTTCAGTAGTGAACCTCTCTCCATCCTTGCTTGTGAACGGCTGAGTCTTTCCAGGATGAACCTTTCATACCCAATCATGATACTATCACCTGTTACCAATGAACCTGTTTACCTGTGCAATGATCCAAACAGGTGTTTTTGGATCAGTCCACAACTTTCACAGTCTTTTGTTGCTCCTACCTCAAAATATTTGAAACATGTTGCTTCCATCAAATTCAGAATAAGCATGTATTTACAAAAATCAATGAAGTTGATGAGGTAAAACATTAAATATATTGTCCTTGTACTGTTTTCAATTGAGTATATGTCAAAACAAATTAGCAAATTATCACATTGTGTTTCATTTATGCGTCTCAACTTTTTTTGGAATCAATGTTGTGAGTTTATTAGGCGTTGACCTTGTGCAAAGCTCATTTTTCATATACTGTACATTATGGCTTGGAGTTGCTAATGTGACTGCACTGTAGGCTAGCTTTCTTTCCCAGCAATGGATAAGGATAGCAATATTCAACATTTTTGTTATTGTCTGCAAACTCCATGAAAAGACCCAAATCAACAAATGCATTATTCTGCCTCTCATTACTTTTCAGTCAGTCTGTCCAAGCATTCCTACTGAAGATGATAATCTTTAAAAAAAACACTAAATAAAGATATAGTTTCTTTTTTTTTTAAAAAAAAAAGGCTAATTAATATCCTTATACAGCTAGGCACTGCATTTTTCAGGAAACTTTTCTCATTTCTCAGTATTTTCAGCTGCAGATTGATACATATTTGGTGCTCTTGTTGTTTCCAGCAGCTGGATGATGTATGTGAGATCTACTCAAAACTAACTGCGGTGCCCTTCTTCATGATGAAGAGACCTGCTGCAATGATGTAGCTTACTGATGTGTTTTGAGGTCTATGGCACAGAGGAATAACATATACCAGGCTTTGACCACAGCCTCGATGGCAGAATCATTTCATTGTTGTTTTCATGGAATTTGTTGACCATAGGAAACATTTAGAATATCACTAGACGTATCCTGTGACTGTCTGTTTTGTCGGGCCTCTGGAGGTGGAGGCACACTGTGCTTTATCAGCTGTGATGCAGAGGAACAGAAGACAGAGAAAGATAAATGAGTGTGTGTCAGTTTTAAACTTATCTTATCAAACACTAGCAATGGTGTTTTAACAACACCTCCCTGAAAAACATCTACATACCTCAGGGTAATGCAGCCTATAGCAGCTAACCCAAATTGTTGCCTTTTATGGTTCATTTTTCTTGATCAAAAATTATTCAAGTTCTCTCAACTAATTTAAACCTGAGAGTCTGGCATGTGTTCTTCTCGCCCTCTTCTGGCTAAAATAAGTCATTGCAGCTCATATTTTCTTCCTCTTCCCATCAACTCCACAAAATGCAACATTTAAAGAAACAAAAATGACCCAAACCTTGTATCAAGTTTTTATGTTTATTATCATTGAAATGTTTATTGAAACGCCTTGTGCTCCTAGTAAGGATCAAATAATAAAAGGAGACTCAATGTAAAGCTCGCACAGCTGATCTGCAGTGAACAGACCTACTATCAAAGTTTGGGATACAACATTTCCTTTGGATTGCGCTGGTTCAGAACAAAAAAGCAGATGGTTTATGTAAAAATGAATATCATAGCAAATACCACAGTGAGGGGAGGAGAAATGATCATGTCTTAAAAATTGATGACAAAATGAACACAGTTAATGGTACGAAACAGGAGAGCGGTAATGAAAATAAAACAAAATAAAAAGTACTGTATCTGCAATCTTGATCACACACGTTCACACATATACACACTCACACACTCATACGCACAGGCAGGCACACACACATGCACACGCTCACTCTCACGCACACAGTTGCACACACACACACACACACACACACACACATGCTGCAGAGGTATCCACACACACACAAACACAAACCCACAGATAAAATGTAGTGATTGAAAATAGTGAAACCCTGGTAAAATCTAATGGTATCATACATCCACGTCTTGTGTCTGAAGTGCAGAAAACAAAATGAACCTAAAAAAAAAAAAACTAAAATGGAGATAAATTCAGATGAATAATGAAAAGCATGCCCATCTTCACTGGTCTAACCCAACTTGAAACGACCACAAACCCAGAGTGTTGCCCTCTCTACCCTACCCAAACCCCAACCCCCACCCCTTTACTCCACCCTCACCTGCCCCATGCCCTCTTACCCTTCTAAAATCATACCCACATCCCCACCTCACCCTCATCCTGCCCTCGGTCTCGCCCCCTTTCCAACACCCGCCTCCCTAAACCTCTCAATTTCAGGGTTTCCACGCTCCTCTGTGTCGCAGGTGGAGGCCTGGCTGGGAGGAGGAAGCAGGTGGGTTGGGGGGGAGATGAGGTGGCTGCTGGCTCAGGCTCTGGTCACCATTAATCAAAAACACAATGGTCCAGTTCAGAATACAGAGTGAGGACTGGGGGGCAGAGGAGTCTTGTTGTGTGTTGAGGTTGGAGGTTGTGAACCTGTTTGCGTGTCGGTTTTTACAGTGGCGCTGGATCGATCTTATCATGTGTTAGTCTAGGTGTGAGTATTTGGGTTAGTCTTGTGCGATGTTGTGGGAAGGCATGGGAAGGGGGCAGCGGAGGCGGGGTTGGCGTAGCTCAGGGCCTTGTCCCTCATCCCTCGGCCCCAGTCGGAGAAGGGGGCAGGGGCAGGTTTATAGGGCTTGCGTCTTGAGCTCGATGGGCTCCCCGCGGGTGTCCTGCTGGGTCTCGCTCTCAGGGGGCCGGCTACCTTTCAGTGTGGCCAGGCGCTCGGACAGACCTCTCATGCGTGGGAACAGCATGAAATCGTATAGGAGGGCGCCCATGGCACCTCCTATCATAGGCCCGACCCAGTACACCTGCAGGCAGCAAACATCAGCTATCAGTTAACACCATGTTCAGTCATTTATGATTCCGGCTGAGGTTCATGTCTTCAGTGTGACTGCAGGTCTTACCCAGTGGTTGATGAAGTTCCTGAAGAGCACAGCAGGGGCGAAGGACCTAGCAGGGTTCATTCCAGCTCCGGTGTAATACATCTACAACACAAGACATTTGTTACTGTACTGTGTTGTAAAATATTTAATTATGATATAGCTTCTGTGTTTCCGTGTGTCTCACCCCCATGAGATGTCCAATGGTGACGGAGAAGCCGATGGATAGGGCAGCAGATCCCAGGCGTCCGTTTCTCCTCTCGTCAGTCACGGCAAAGATGCACACCACCAGCTGCATGGTGAGGAAAACCTCCACAGTGGTGGCCATTCCCAGACTGATGCCAGGCTGCAGCTGGAGATACACACATGGACAAAGACATGTGAGATATATTGAACAAGTAAAATTATAATAATAATAAAAATATATTGAAATATATAAATAACAAAAATAATTATACAAACAGCATTTTTCAGGTGTTGCAAACCAAGGTTTCAAAAAAGTAGCTTGTCTGGACTTTATTGAACTAGTCCTGAGCTGATACCACAAGTGGAATCCACATTACCAAATCCAACAATTCCTAAACGTTTGTATGCAAAGAAATCAACCTACTGAAAAAGCTTCTACCTCACCTCAACATTGCTATACTTGTTATCCATTTTGGATCCATTTTCCTTACCGTGTTCATGGCCATGTTGCCTCTCATGTTGCCAGGTGTGACCCCGTACAGCACAGCAGCCCCGGCTACAGCACCCAGGCACTGGGCGGCCATGTAGAAAATGGCGCGGAAAAGAGACATCTGCGAGCCAACAAGGTAGGCAAAGGTGACGGCAGGGTTGATGTGGCCGCCGCTGATGTGGCCAATGGACTGGATGAGGGTGGCAGCTGCTAGCCCAAAGCACAGGGCCACATGAAGGACATGATGAGGCCCGGTGGTCCAGCGCAGGGCAGCACCCATGCCGAAAAATACAAAGAACATGGTCCCGAAGAACTCTGCGAAGACCGCCCGCCAAAAATTCATGGACCGGAACTCCCACATGGTGACTGTTGACTTTAGGCTCTCCACCAGATGAAGATTCTTTAAAAATAAATCAGGGTGAGTCTGGAAAAGGTAGGTGCGTACCTTTTCGGTCCTCTTCGAATGCCAAAAATAACAAAAAAAAAGGATCTCCCTTTTGTCGTCAGCTAAGTCGGCTGACCAACAACACTCAGAGAGTCAGTTCAAAGACAAAACGTCAACAGACGAATCCACTCAACGGATCTTTACCAAACCGTGAACTGGGTTGGTAAAGTCAACTCAGCTGCGTTCGCTTGCCACCTCTGTCCACCTGTCGCAAAGACATAGGTGTGAGATAATGTGGGAGTGTGGGTAGAGATCTTAGGTGGGATGAGTTGTCAAGAGGAGGTGGGCATCAATGCTAAAGGGGTGTTTCTAAAGTAGAGACGGGGATAGACAGAGTGTCCGGTGGACCTTTTAGCCTCTCTGACGGAGGGGAGAGGGCCAGACAGGGGCTTTATAATACCCCCAGGGGCCCCAGGTGACGCCATAATCCCCCCGTAGGGCCAAGGGCGGGGGGCGGCAGTGCTGGACATCCTAAATCAAACAAACTTAACCCCTCTGTCGCCCCCCCCCCCATAACAGAACGAGGCCAAAAAGAGAGAGGCAGTGTATCCGAGAATGGAAACGGATAAAGCGAGAATGAGTGGAAATCCATGAAAGACATTTACTGGGAGGTAGAGAGATTTTGGACACAGAGACTCAGGACGTACTTATATTCAGGGGGGGTTGGGAAATGAGGAGGAACAGCCACGGCAAGGAGCAGCTGGAGTCAAGAGGGGAAATTTTTCTTTGGGGCGTATGTCATCTGTTGACATATAACTGTCATAATCAGGGGACACAAATGCTGATGGACAAGGACAGAAAACACACATGCATGCAGAAAGACACACACGCACACACATGCACGTATACACACATGCAGATAATACAGTTGGGGCCCTGGACGGAAGTGCCCAAAGCTAACAGCGCTGAACTGACCCATACACTGAAATGCCTGACCCTGTGAAACCATTGTCTGTAACAAGCATGTGGGCTACGTATGGACTGGGACAAAAAATATATATTAAACTAAAGCACAGAGCTCACAGCTAGAAAAGCATTGTCTTCAATTTGCAATCCTAACCGCTAAAGCTACATTGATCACGTTTATTGATTCTGTTTCTATTGTCACACCACCAAGCGCCAATGATGATAACCAGTAATCTTTAAGAGAAGTAAAAGAAAAGTCTCTTTCTAGTGGCGGCAGTCGCTGCACGCAGAGGCCTGTGATGATGAACACCTGAACTTGACATTGCCTCGGAGCCCAGAGCCGTCACTGGCACTGCTCCAACGTCATGCAGTGGAGACACCAGAAAGTGAAGAAAAATGTGCAAGGAGGAAAAAACCACAATGGTGAGGGAGGAACAGTGAAAGTGACTGTGTGGAAAAACACGGAGCCGCAAGCAATGAGCTAACAATAATTCACACAACACAGCGGATTGTATCTTCTGTTGTGACAGGGGGGCTTCTAGGAGGTGCTCGGCGGAGGTTTGCATTATGCGAGAGTGTGTGTTTGTCCGGAGGTGAGTGTGTGTGGAGCACTGGGGAAAAGGGAGAGGTGCAGCGGGGCAGCAGGCAGCACCGGGGCATCGCGCTGACCAGTCGAGAGCCATCACTGTTGAGAGGAGGGGGGTGAGGGGGGTGAGAGGGTGGGAGAGCGAGGGAGAGAGGGTGATGAATGCAGAACGCTGAGCTGGCCGTTTTAACTCCCTTTTATACATGTTAGAAAGAACACACACAATGCAAAATGCTGGCGGCACTGTGGCAGTTATAGCTATTGTGCACAGAGTGTGCGTGTGAATAGTTTATGTATGAGTGTGTGCGCCTGGTGCATGTGTGTATTCAAATTGCACTGCTATAGAGATGCTGATTGCTAACATGGTTTTATTTTAGACAGTGTACACATGTTATACCTCCATGATTAATATCAATACATCTTAAATAGACTGTTTATTATATTAAATATTCATTTTAAAGGGCCAGTTCATCAAAAACACATTGTACTGGGGTGGAGGCCCATATCTCAGAGATCGATATTGCAAAACCAAATCTATCTGCATGAATAAATAACACTAGAGGTTACTGAAAAAAAATGTTTTTGTTTTTTGCAATTTGGGTGAACTGACCCTTTAAATTACACACAGAACATATTTGAAGACAGGACAAACATGGCAACTTATACCATAAACACAAATATGAATAAAGGTTTCATTAAAGCCAAAAGCACTGTCTCTCACACACCCAAACACGCGTGTAACACACACACACACGTACACTCATTATATCCATTTTAAATTACAAAGCTCATTTTCACTGAAGGTGTTCTTTCTGTAGAGCCATTACAGAGGTATGAAGGTCCATTTGATTGTGAATAGGAGGCATCGGAGAAGAGACGGACGCTAAACAGATGCAGACATGAGAGAGACGTCGGACTGATTGAGAGCGTCATTGAACCCACAGCGCAGGGCACGGACCTCTTTAGCATTTCAAAGCATTCACAGACGCGGGATGCAACTGAAAATGGTGAACATGAGGGTGTTTTTCAGCTGGATTTCAATGAGCCTCCATTATATATTCTAATGGTGTGCAAATGTGAAAGTAACAATACTGAGTCGCACAATATTGGCTACACCTTCACATACACTAATGACAGGCAACTAGGACCTCAAAGGTCACATTCAGTCCCTTTAAAATGCACCTCCCACATTCATTTCTCTCCACTTGTGCAATAAAAAGCAACAAGACTCATTTTAGCCAGAATTTGTCAAACATAATGAATCTTCAGAATGAGCTGGTAACTGAAAGAAAAACTCACTGAAACGTGCCATTTGAACACAAAGTAACCTCCCCTTTGTCACCTGTGCAACATGTGAGTTTTACATTTACTGTAGTCTCTACAGACTATGTAACACGGAGACATAACACTTTTTTTTCCTCTTCCAAAAAAGTTGAATTCATGAGCAATGAAATATATCCAAACTCAACTAAAGACACCCAGGGGTATTGCTGCTAAAGCCTCATTTAGTCTGGTATAACTTATGGCAGCTGATGTGACCTAAGTAACTAAAGTCACATAGTCTTATTTTAACCTGTTTGTGTTTACAAGTGACTGGAGGTGGGAAGGAACAAACTTTCAACTGACTCTTTTTCAGCTCAGCGACAAACCAGAGCCTGCAATTGTTTAACTGATGTTAATAACATAACACTGACAGGAACCACTAATATGTTTTTATATGTAGAATTATTTTGTCTGACTTGACTCTTTTGTCCAAAGCAAAAACATATTTATAGCACTGAAGCGATTAGTCAATTAATCGACAGGCAATCAACCTGCAACAATTTTGAGAATGGATAAATCGTGAATTACTTTTCAAGCAAAAATGAAAATCATTCACTGCTTCCAACTTCTAAAACATGAGAATTTGCTGTTTGTTTGTTTTTTTAAATTATCGTACACTGAATATCTTTAAGTTGGACAAAATAAGACATTTGAATACTTCATCTTAGGATCTGGGAAATTACAATGCCATGGAGAAAAATCAGTTAATGGCATATTAATCACACAGGGATGCATTTTGGGGTTCAGTGTCTTAATCAAGGACACTTTAACAGGAAGCGCTGTGGATCAGACCATCAATCTTACAATCCATAGACGACTGTTCAATTGTTCTACCACCTGAGCAACAGCCACCATCGAATTCTATTTCACTTGAGTAAAGGATTTTTCTTCATCACAGGACTGGAATTCATCATAAGATGCATTCAAACGAAACTATAATATTGAATATAGGATGAAGACATTTTTGCTACCTTGGATCATTGGCCGCTACTGTATCATTTTGTATATTACACCATAGAAGCTAAACTTAATGCACATCTACTCCCTTTTCTTTGGTCCCCTGCACTCAGGCCTGATCTACACGGCTGATCAACTGCACACTATGAACCACCATAAAAATCACTGTAGCATTACAGAGTGTATGTGTTTCTGTGTGTTTCTTCATGTGCACATCCTCAGTTGTTTTCTTGCTTGTTGGCCTGCTTGGCTCTCATGGCGTTCTGTGTGACCGTGGACAGCGATGATCCGGTCATGCTGGTCGTCTCCACAATCTCGATATCCTTACAGGTCAGACATGCCACCAGCTTCTGACGAGACGCGCTGTGGGCAAAGAAGAACTCATGGGACACTCCGGCCAGTATAGCACCGAGCACCGGTCCGATCCAATAAACCTGAAGGTTGGCGAAAAGACACAGGTTATAATGAGATTTAAGAGATGGGTATAGACAGAGGAACACTTTATCTGGATGATCCAAGATTCACCTGAATATCAGCTGAGCATTACAACTGAGGCAATGTTAATACTTATCCAGCGTTAGAAAGAATATTCACATGCTTTATTTAAGTAAAAGTACAAATACAATGAGGTAAATGTACTCCAATAAGATAAGATAAACCTTTATTCGTCCCACAGTGGGGAAATTCACAAAAATCATAGTTCCCATACCGGGAGTCGAACCCGGGCCGCCTGGGTGAAAACCAGGAATCCTAACCGCTAGACCATATGGGAGCAACATAAAGTCTTGCATCCAACATTTTAGTTCAGTACAAGTGCAGCAGTATTAGCAGTTAAATGTACTTAAAGTATCAAAAGTAAAAGTACTTGTTCTGCAGAAAAATGCATTTGATGCATTTGTGTAGAAGAAGCATTTCACTATTGTAGGTAATCAAGGTGGAGCAAGATTTACATGCAGTCACGTAGTTTAGTCCAGTGGTTCCCAACCTAGAGGTCAAACCCTTTCACATCTCAAGATAAATCTGAGGGGTTGTGAGGTGATTGATGGAGAGAGGAAACGAGAAAAAAACTCATTTCTGCTACACAAATGTACTTAAATCTATTTTAAAATACTGCAAAAATTTTAACGTTTTAGGCCTTGAAAAGGAATTTAAATAAAACCATCCAAGAAGTTCAGAGGAGAAATCTCCCTTTGGTTGAACTAATAATTCATCATCGACAGCTGAAACAAGACCAGGAGCCTCAATGAGATGCTGCTTTTTTGTAGAAGGTTACAAAAGGTCAAAATAGTTGGGAACCACTGGTTTGATCTTTAACAATACATCATGTTTTATAAGCTTATCATGTGCTTTTTAATGTAAATCTTTATCTGAAAAGTTGCTACAGAAACTACAGCTGTCAAATAAAGGCAGTCTAGTAAAAACTAAAAGTAGAAGTTTCAAGTACCTGAAAACTTAATTATATGACTGGAGTAAATGCACTTAGTCATTTTCCACCATTATACTGAATTCACTGAACACATATATTCAATGAATTTGATTATTCAATACATATTAGTGCTTAGATTATCATATGAACAATGACCAAACTGTACAATGACTATAAAACACTGGAATTGGAAAAATCAGTTCAGACAGTTTGAAGTGTTTTGGATTGTTTTGGATTTGGATGTGGAGTCTCTCACCCAGTGGTTTTCCCAGAAGCCAGTGATAATGGCTGGACCCAGAGAACGTGCAGGGTTCATACTCGCACCAGAGAACCGCGCCTGACAGAAAAACAACACACACAAATGAAGCCAAATCAAAAACAAGAACTTCCCAGCATGCATTGCATTTGGGTTAAAACAGAAAGTCTTTTTTTTGTTTGTTTTTGTTTTTGCTATTGTTAAAATAAATACAACAGGAAATCAAGTTGATCAACTCAAGACAACAAAACTGAAATGCAAGCTCCTCTCACCCCTATTAGCACACCAGCAGTGTGTGCTAACCCAATGGCCAAGTTCCCCGGTTCTGGACTTTCCCTCCGTCGCTGATCCTCCACTGAGAACACAGTGAAGACCATCTGGAAGGTGCACAAAATCTCCATGCCCAGAGCCTGAGCTGCATTCAACTCTATAGGAACCTGAGGGAGGTGAAAGAGCAGGAAAAGCGGGCCAAAAGACAGTAATACTCTGAAATCATGTAACATCTCTCAAACGTTAAAAAGTGATAATAATCTGACAACTGACCCTGTTGACGAAGTGGTCTGCTGTGGTTTTCAGTGGCAGGGCCAGGTAGAGGGCCCCGGCTCCTAAAGAGGCCCCCAAACACTGTGCAGCGATATAAACAACGGCCCTGAGAACATCGAGCCTCCGAGTGGCCAACAGAGACAGAGTCACTGCAGGGTTCACCTGATCAGAGAGCACAAACACACACTCACATATAGAAAATATTATGAAGATTGAAAAACAATTAAATAACATAAACACTCTGCCAGTGGTGGAAAGTAACTATATTTACTCAGGTACTTGTACTTTACTTGAGTACATTTCATTCTATGAGTTCTTGGCAGTAAATTCTCCACAAATCTTCTCATGTGGTTTCATTAAAAACTTTTCCAGGCCCAAACAGGTTGTATTTTGCAATATTTAAATAGGGAAAAGATGGGATATAAATTTGTCTAAATTTGTACATCAGAATGGTGTTTTTTTCCATCAATAATCTCATGACCCCTCTGATTTATGTCATTACCATTTGGAGAGACCCGACCCCGAGGTTGCGAACCACTGGACTAAACTACCTAACAGTATATAAAGTAGTTTAAACTAACAGTAAAGTGCTGCTGCAACACAAGGATGCATGATGAATATATAACTCAAAGGGGCCTTGAAAAGTGCTTCTGTTTTTGATACTTTAAGGGAAGTACTTTTACTTCAATTGAGTTTTAAATGCAGGACTTTTACTTGTAATCGAGTGTTTTTACTTTGGTATATCTACTCAAGTAAATGATCTGAGCGCTTCTTTCACCTCTGACAACTGCTGCGTCACCACCACCAAAGAGTCTCCATCAAGAACAAGTCAGAGAAAGAAAAATCAATATTAAAATGACTGTGTGACTATGAGACATTCACCTGTGCTCCACTTATTTCTCCAAAACAGTGTGCCACTGCGACAATCACCACACCCACTGCCACTGCTGGGTACAGGGGTCCCCCGGGGGCCTCGCCGGGGCCGGGCACAGAGGCACCCAGCACGGCGCTCACTAACACCAGGGTGCCGAGCAGTTCTGCGAGCATGGCACGCCAGAACTGCCGACTACGTAGCTCCTCGGGGGGAAAGACGGTCTATATTTAGTTCACCAAACATCTTTTTTTACAAACAGGAAAACTGTATTCTTGCTCAAACTCGTGCTGGGAAAACATATGGAACTTATTGATATGATCTCATTAAGCCTGATGAATGCTGACAATTATGTTTACCAATCTACTTCTTATGACGATCATTCTACTGATATCAAAAGCTGTAAAAATATCAAAGATGACACAAATGGTCTTCAAACATTAAAACAGACATATACAACACTTATTCTGTAACAATGTCCATCAATTGTCCCAAAATCATAACATTTCATAACCATCTGACCTATAACAAAGTTCAAGCTGCTATAAAATACAAATACACAAGCAGTCCCTGAAAGTGAGGTAGTTAAATTTGTAAATCATGAGGGATTTATACATTGAGGCAATAAAATAAGATGCTTACCTCACGCCACGTCATTTCCAACTCAGTGAGTATGTTGTCCTCAGATTTTGCTTTTTTTTTTTAATACGCAGGTCCTTCTGTCCCTCTGTCCGTCTGTGTGTGACTGTCGGGGTCTGAGGGCTTCAGGGTCTCTGCTACATCCCTCATTAACTTGTAGAGTCTGAGAGGTCCTTTGATGAGAGCAGCCTCCCCCCCCCCTCTCAGTCTCTCTCTCCTCCTCACCCTCTCCTTACCCCACACCTGAAGCCCTATCAAGGCTTCCTCTGCACAAACATTAGTCAGTGCAAGCCCTTGAAATATGTCTCTCCAAGGTTGTATGTGTAACACCCGACCCTGCCAATTTTCCTCCAGCGCCTTCTCCCGACCTTGAGCAATTGAATGCATCTTCAGAAAACTACCAGGAGCCTGTTGCTTATCTTCAAACTGAAGTGATTGTGGCCACTTCAGAGGGTTGTGCAATGTCTGGGTGAAACATCGCAGTGAGGACACAAAATGATATAACAACCTATGGAAAAGGTCTGAAGTAACTCGACAAGCACTTATACAAAAGTGGGTCATTTATGGTTGAAGCCGAGCCTTTACTGGCTTTAAATGTCAACTGGTGTTTTTAATTTGCACAAAATCCAAAGGTCAAAGAGGGCAAATCAGTTCCAGAAAAAATATTTACAGAAATATATCAAATGGAATAATGTTGAATATTGTATACAAACTCCAAACTAGGTTAGTCTACTCATATTTTCCCCCATTGCCAGCAGCCATACAACCCAACGGATGATTGGTCTGAAGAGTATAAACCAATGATATTCTCTGTTTTTCTTCCCATGAAAAGATCATAACCACAATGAACTGATCCTAACAACAAGTACGATCTATGTAGCCACATGTACTTTTTTGCTAGAGCTCCATCATTGTCATGAGTGAGCCATATTGTTGTACTGTCTGACATGTTTCTTCATTAAAATGAAGATGAGCACTGTAGTTTATTTTGACTCAATCCTTCATACACCAACCTGCCGCATTAAAGACTGAGCGCCAGATGTGCATGAACAAATCTGAAGATATATCTGCAACATATGTGCAATTTACTCCTTTTCACAGTAATGTTTGCTAAGAACTACTGTACAGAACTAAGCTTTTTTTAAAAATCAAACTATACATTTGTGAGCCATTTTTAGGTACGTCAGCAGCGTGACTCTATACATGGTGATGATGGATTGCTGGTCCACCACTGGCCGGACAGTCTTGTTCAATATTTACTTCTTCAGTGGGAATTAATGAGTTTGAGGATGAGTGCCATAGACAGGGAGGTAAAATCAGACTTGTTGGTTTTGGTGTTTTCACGGAATTTGCTGACGATAACAAAAATATAAACTATCACCACCCTTATCAACATGACACATATATGCACAAGAGTTGAACAATTACACAACATAGAGGTGTTTGTGGCTCGTCCTGTTGTCTCCTGTTGGGCTGAACTGCGTTGGCGTGTCCTTAGCACCTGGCATCCATTACTGCTACTCAGCCTGATTTTCATATCAATTATAGGAGAAAGGGACCATTAGTGAGCAGAGAGGACCAGAGCAACAAGGACAGAGCACCTCCTCTGCTTTGAAATGATCTTTTGAGTCATACATTGCATTTCAGGATCAGATAGATATGATTCTTCCATCTGTCCCTCGATGTTTTATCTGCTGGAGGTTTTCAGAATGTGCAGGTTTGAAGTGAGATGAACAGGTTTTTTTTTATGTTAAACACCAGAAGAAATATTAATAAGATCAAGTTTAAATGTACGACCATATGTTGTTATATCTAAACCCAAACATCTTGAATGTGATGTCCTCCCACCTCCTTTTTTTTCCTTCCTCAAACTACTCATGAGGTACAGCTCATGATCACCATGGGGACAAACTCTTTCATGATGCTGTTGCCATAGAGCCTATTGTGATGCTGCATCTGTGCATGCTTTTCATTTCTCTCTTTGATATCAAACACACACGCATGCCTTGTGAACACGTCTTGTAAAAAACACAGAATTCCTCTGTTTAACTAAAAATTGAGAATAATCACCACGGCCATGTCGGTAAAGCAAGTCATGACTGCAACATCTGAATATTGACGTTTAAATGTGCTACTACAACCCTGATTCTAAAATGCTGTGTAAAACATAAATAAAACAGAGTGTGATAATCTGTTGATCTTTTTTGACTCACACGCAATTGAAAACAGGACAAAGACAATAAATTTAATGTTTGGCCTCATCAACTGCATTGTTGCGTTTTATAGTATATGTTGATTCTGAATTTGATGGCAGCAACATGTTTCAAATATTTTGAGGTAGGAGCAACAAAAGAGTGTGAAAGTTGTGGACTGATCCAAAAGCACCTGTTTGGATCATTCCACAGGTAAACAGGTTCATTGGTAAGAGGTGATAGTATCATGATTGGGTATGAAAGGTTCATTCTGGAAAGACTCAGTCGTTCACAAGCAAGGATGGAGAGAGGTTCACCACTTTGTCAGACACATGATTGTATAAAGGAGATTACTACATGGGCTCGAAAATCTTTTTTAAAACTGTTGTCAGTAAACACAATTTCTAAATGATTGTGTTCTGTTTTTATTTATGTTTCATCTCCCAACTATTATTATATATACACGACAATATGTATGTTTCAGCAGCAGTAGAGGCAGCTGACATGATTTTCGTGATGATACGGAGATGTTTGGAGTCTGAACTGATTCTTCTGACCCTCCAGGCATCCGGGGTCCTCAATCTGGCGGACCGAGTCCAGAATGAACTGGTTGGGGGGTGGAGGGGTTTGCTGGCATGCCCCATTATGCTGTGGATTACCCCCTCCTCTCCACAGCAACTGTTAAACTGTTATCCCCCCTTTTGTGGGGCTAAGCCCAACTGTGTGGAGCGGGACGGGCGGGGGGCACACTGGAACCCGCTGGCGTGGGGAGTTTTCAGCCCCCTCCGCCCAGAGTGCTGACACGGACACAATTTCACACACACACAAATATACACACTTACACAAAGTGCCAGCTAAGGGATTTGAGAGAGCAACAGAGGGCAAAGGGAGAGATGCACTAAAAGACAATACACACATTCTTATTTTTCTGAGAATATATGTGTTTTTTTTTTGTTTTTGGATGCTTTGTAGATTTACGTGTAGATTATAAGTGTGTGTGAGCGTGTTGTACTTGAGTCTCCATCACTGTAGAGCAGCTGGGATTGATGGCAGGATGTTCCCAGCAGCATGTGCCTCAGACAGGACTCTCCAGGGAGCCGCAGAGCCCCGCCCAAATACTTATACTAGCATATTTCCATCATGGTTACGGGCTCCTTTTCACTCTTTATTGTCACATATTGTCTCATGATGTGCAGTGACTTTTTGTTGAGGTGTGAGGTAAGCAGGCAGCGTGGAAGAGTGTGTGAGACTATTTGGAAAATGCTCATCTGCCTTTTCATACTGTTGTTGTATTTACTGCAATTACACAATTAGGAATATAAAAGAACCTGTCAGCACATGTAAATATACATAAAAAAAATGGGACAGAGAGATGTTTCAACCAATTGATTAAACTGGAATCATAAAGACAATAAATTCCAAAAGTCGACCTTTCTTCTTAAGTATAATATAATGCTTGCCGTTTTCATTCATATCTAAACTTAGGACTGCAATTTAGAATCATTTTGATTATTGACTAATCTGCCTATCAGAAAATAATAGGCAGATAAAGTCAATGGTAAAAAGAAACATGTTTCATCTATAAAATGTAAAACAGTAAAAAAGAAATGCAATTCCTCTTAGCTTCAGTGGATATCTTTGAATAATTTTTTTTTGTCAGACCAAGAGTTCAAAAACCAAAAGATGTAGCATTAATTATCCTATGACTCACAGAAGCTACAGACCCTCACATAGAAGAAGCTGGAACCAAGTAATGTTTGGCAATTTTGCTCGAAAAATGACTGACATGATTGATAATCAAAATACTTAGTGATAGTCATTTATACTACATCTCTCAATGGCACTAAATCTGCTCATGATAAGAGCTTATAAGCCATGTGCAGTGTATCCATCTATGTCTCTAATCCTATTCAGAGTCATGTTATCCCAGCATGCGCTGGGCAGGGTCAGGGTTACAGTTGGCTGGGTACACGACGAACAGGCTGCCAGTCTATCGCAGGTCAGATGGACAAAACATTGAGGTATGAGCCAAATGATCTAACCTGCATGTCTTTGGACTGTGGGAGGAAAAAGGAACACATGAGCAAAACACAGAGAACAAACACATTAAAAGATTCAGATATGAGGCAGAAGAGAAAAACAAAGAGAAATAATACTCTCTACTAGATGTGGTTTTTATTCAACTCACAGTACATTCTACAGATGCACACGTGTTACATCACCTTAATACAACAGAGTCTTGTAATACCTCCTCTTAAAAATGATGAATTGGTCCTAAAAATATAAAGGAACAAATTTAAAGTCACCAAAACTGTACATTATTAAAAATTCACTTAACACCACATTTGGTTTTCATGTCTTTTTTTTTTTCTTTTTTGAAAAAACGTCTGTCCCTTTGAGTGTAATAAGGAACATCAAAGTTTATTTCCTATCAACGGATTTGAGTTCAGTGTAAGAAACATGTTTAAATAAAACCCAGACTGTGGAGTCATCCTGTCGCCTTCAGAGCACACCAACCATGCCGCGCAACATCGTACATTGGCCCTTGTACAGCACAAAAATCAATAAAAGGAATGTAAGACAGAGAACCAGGCAGGGATGCACCCAGTACCTCATTATCAGAGCTCCTTTGCAATTCTAGTCTTTAAAAATGGGAGGATTTCAGCCTCACACATAATCAGCTTTACATGTTTTTCGCCTTGTTAGACGAGCTACAGACAAACAGAAGTATGAGTGTCATTTTCAGCACGGATCAACTGCTCAAATGCAGTTTTGAAGCTGCAAACACCAACTTGCCTTGGAACGATTTTGTACTAAATGAGAGCAAAATTTCAGTGTGAGCCGTGTGTTGCAGTAGCATCCTTTCAGGTGTATACAGTCTGTGACACAGATCAGGTGTAACTACTTGACTATTTACTTAAGAGGGACAGTGAAATATAAGAGTCTAAGCCCAGACTGACCGACCGACACTAAAAAAATCCTCCAGTTTCAGAAACCAGTGTCTTTCACACAGCAGCAGAAGGTGGGTATGTGTGTGTGAAATCGTGTGCATGTTCTGTGTGTTGGTGAAAAGTGTGTATGTGTGCGTGCAAGACTTTAAGTGGAGGTTATACAACGTCTACTCGTGACAGTCCAAGAACAGATTCCTTTTAGTTTAACTGGCCTTTTCATAAATCGTCTAGACATCTCTATAAGGTAATCTGTACACATTCACTACAAGCTATTGCTATTAAATAATCCCAGCTATTGTAATCTTTATATATATTTATATATAGAATATATAATAAAAATATATTGAGCAAAAAAATTACTTCTCGGCATAAGACCACGTTACATTACGTTTCCATTGAACAGGTAAGAAATGGCCCGAGCTCTGTGAAGATTTTTGATCCATTTTGTCATCGAGCGGTGCTAAGCAGGTCCGGTATGCAGCAGTTAGGCTGCAATAGTGTGATCAGTCCCTGACCTTCAGTGTGAGTCTGAGAGCCAAAACACTCAGGGCCTGAGGCCGGGTCATCGCCCCACAGCAGAGCTTGACCAAAGGCCTCGCTACGACATGGGGCTTGAGAAAGGACGTGACAGGAGAACGCGAACAGGAGATGGAGGTGCAGAGGTGAAGATGATGAGACACGAAAAAAGATGAAGGAAAAGTGAAGAGATACATGTTCTCGGTCTCTGTGATGGGGAATGAATACAAGTTCAAGCCAGTTCAGCTGTGGGCCTGGAAAAGATTAGGCCGGTAGAGGAAACAATAACAGACAAATAGCCAAAATCTATACATATATACCTATACATGAGAGAATACACAGAGCTGGAAGAATCTCCAGACAGTCTTAGCAGTAATGGAGAGAGAGCGTGACTGGGACAGGGACAGCACCAACAGCATACAGCCCCACCATCAGGGGGAACGTCGTAGGCTCCTATTTGTCCTTGTTTGAGTAGAACTCCGCCCAGCGGCTCTCAAAGAAGCGCCTCATGGCGTGTCCAGCCATTCCCACCTCCGACGTGTCCTCGTTGAACAGCTCGCAGTTGTTGAAGACGAGCTGTGCGTCCGCTGCAAACTCCTCACAGCTGCAGTACCTGAGACAAGGAAACCGAGGAGAGAGTGATGTTAAAAAGAACCAGAGAGGGGCAGATTATTCTCAGCATTTGGAAGATGCCTGTAAATAGGAAAAGAGAAAAAGCTCTCCTCTCTTCTTTTCTTGCAAACATGTCTGTTCTTGCAAGTTATTCGAACACTGTTTTGTCATTGCGAGCTAGGTTTTTGTCCCATTTATTGTCATTTTGAGAATTAAGGTTTTCTCTCCAGGTTTTTGTGGGTTTGACTGAATTTTTTTTTCTTTCATATTGTTTTGTACTTTTCATGGTTATGATGTATGAAACTCTTTTCTGTGAACTATTTGTATGGGTTTTTTTGTTACTGTTAGTCCTAGTTTTTCCTATTACCCACAGTTTATCATTTTAATGGGTAAGATGAGGAAATGGGCTGTATCCTTTTTCTGATTTAAAGTACTGATGTTATATTTCAACATGAAAAATACAAGTCATAAAAAAGGTATGTGAGAGGAAGATTTCCACCTTCTCTCAGCATGTGTGTGTCATGCATGAGAGCTAATAAATAAAGCAGTAATGAAACGAGTAGTATGACCAGCTCTTACCCTCCCTGTAGCAGTCGTTCTCTCATGGTGAGGAAGTCCATGGGGTTCTTGATGATGCGGCGGTAGCCTGGCACCAGTCGGGGGTTGACAGGTTCAAGGAAGGGCCAGGCATCGGCGTGAGCCTCCATCTCCATCAGAATGATCCTGGCAGGAAATCATAGATAGAAGAAGAAGAATAGAAGAATTAAGACAAATCCATCACAACAAAAAAGTCAAAACAAATGTGACCCTGTAGCTTAAAAATGACTTTAAAATCCTGTTGTGTAACGTTCATAAGATCATTCTGCATGTGAATAGCTGGACAGCGATGCCGTCAGGACTCACTCGCAGAAGGTGAGGTCAGGCTGGTTGCGGGTTGTCATGCGACGACGTTTAGAGGTGCCTCCTTCTCCAGAGTTACGGGTAGATGAGGAGGGAGCCACGGTCTCCTTGTACCGTGTTGACATGCCACCACTACGTCGTGTTGTCATGATCTCATCCTCAGAGCTGTCGTCTTCGTATCTTCTCTTTTTCACCCTGGTCCTCTTTTTGCATGAGCGTGGTGAATCACTTTCCTTCTGAGGGAGAGAGAGAAAAGAAGGAAGCAGATCAAGTTGATGTGCTGTTACAGAGTTTCAAAACAGCCTTAATTTTGTTCAATTTGAAGTCCAGGTTCTGACCTGGGCAACGCAGGTAGGACAAAACCAGTCTCCCTCTGGCACCTGGGTGATTTTGGGCCTCAGGCAGTACATGTGGCAGCCACGATCGCAGCCGTCACACAGCAACAGGCAATCATCATTGTCTCCTTTCCTGCAAACCTGGCAAGTCTAGATAAAACGTGATCAAAGAGAAGAAATGTTTCTCGTTAAAATGACAGCTAATTTGAATTTGGTTTGTATGGGTATGTTTGGGTTCGATAACAATCCTGCGAGATAAAGTGACTTACCACTTTAGTCACAGATCGCTCCCAAGCAATGGCCTTCTCCAGCTGAAGTAAGCACAGACAGACCTGGGGAGCGCTGCGGCATCGATCCAGAGCCTGCCGCCACGTTCGGAGTCGAGTCGTGATCTCACTTTCCAGACTGAAACAGAAAATTACAAGAAAATAAGGTTAAATATGAAAGAAAACAAACTCACCTCTCTGCGCTCCAAAGACAGCCTGTTCTTCTCACCTGAAGACATCCATGGGATGCTCCTCTCCTGGGGTTGGGGTGAGAGGAGCGAGGCGCATCACTTCGGCCGGGTTCCACAGTGGCTCCTTCAGGTAGCGCCTCTCAATGTTGCGCTCAAGGTTGGCCAACCGCAGCACGGCCAAGTCCAGCGGGTGTGTGGCAATACGCGGCAGGCCAGACCACTCCTTCTTAGTTCGCACAATCCAGTCATCATGTGGGTCAGCGTCATGCTCATAGTACTGGAGGTCATCACGTGTGGAGTCTGGATCTGGGATTGTGTAGGGCTTAACAAGGAGGTCAGACAGGGAGAGTTTAAGTACCAGTGAGGGAGATTGTTATGCACAACTTAATTTTAGACATAAGAATTGTGAAAAATCAGTTTATCAAACGTTTTAATTGTTACCTCAAATTCTGCTATTGGCGGCGCTGTGTCAGATTCAGCATCATTCGCTGCGACCTGGGGAAGAGCCTTGAAAAAACACAAAGTGTATGTTGGAGTCTTTGGTTTACTTTTCATATTGTTGTGAATGGAAAACACACAGCTCTCATCACACGGCCAAAGAACAAGCCCAATAGTTCAGTTTTTGATGATTTGTTGCAAATTTTAGTGAAGTATTTTTTGGCGCATCTAATGAGATACTGACAGTACAGAGATGACAGTAAAAAAGAGGAGAGAAATGTGGACAGACTGGGTTGCAAAAACAACCTTTTTGTAAAAATCTCCTACTTGTTTCAATGTTTGCTTCATGCAAGTCCCAATACTATCTGAGTTGCTCTCATTAATCACATTAAAAAGCATAATCTATCTTGTTACTGCAGTTTTAAAAAGTCATCACACTTCACTTTTACTTAACTCGAGTATTTGTTGTTTTGACATAATTGGAATAATCAGACGACGTACAATAGTGACACATAAAAACTGAGTTGATTTCTCACCTTGAGATGGAGGTCAGCAGCAATGACTCGCTGCTCCAGGTCCTCCACCCACTGCAGGGCGCTGATGTCAGTCTCCATTGCCTTCTCCTGCACTTGCCAGGGCTGCTGCAGAGCCTCCATTAGCGCATCCTTCTCCTCTACCTTCAGCTCAAACATAGGGTCTAGCCAGAAACAAAACGAAAACAGTTGTAAGGAGTAAAAAAGGATGATGCATGATGATGTAGACACAACATTAATTGGACAGAGTTAAAATGTGGCAGTCACAGACAAAGTACACAATAACACTCACCATCGATAGGTTTGGTGCACATCTCAGCCAAGCTTTCCATGTGTTTGGCCAGATGCTTATGGAGCACCTTCTCCCTGATGCCCCTTGGATGGAGGGCCTGTAAAGTGTTATAAAGTTCCTCTGGATCCTTGATCCACCACCAGCCACGCACCATTGCTGGATAAGAAACATATGTATTACACAATTAAAAAAAAAAAAATAAGAAAGACACACATTGTACTTATGTTTTTCACTGAAAACACAATAAATTGCCATAATAAATGTTGCCTTTGCATTTCTTGTAGAGTAAATGTTAAATTATAAACCGTAAATTCCAGCATCAGCACTGAACTGTCTTAAGGTGGTGTAAAAGAAACATATCTACTCGACCTTTTAATTATTTTGACTGGCTCAAAATCATAAAACCCTTTCAACCCAAATACTACTTACATGCTGGTATGGGCTTGACCACCAGTTGTGTGAAGTACTGCTGCTCAAGCTCTTGGAACACAGAGTTGGGAGGTCGGCCGCGGCGCTTGGCTGCAGCTCCCCTTGGCCCTCTGCGGGCAGGACTGCTGCCTCTGCTACCTCTCCTCCGCCTGCGACCCGGCCTGGCGGGGGTAGTCGGAACAGGCGTGGCAGGCGGAATTGGAGCTGGAAGAAGCTGAGGGGGTGCTGGTGGGGTGTTGGCAGGAACAGCAGCAGCAGCATTGGGTGTAATGGGAATGTCCTGTGGTGTTGCTGGAGCCACAGGGTCTGCAGGAGCCACAGGGTCTGCAGGAGCCACACCAGGCATGAGTGGGTCCGGCTGAGAGGTGAGGAGATATTATTTATTTATACACCACAAAGAAGAGTCAACATGCATTATTATAGCATAATGAAATGTATTTATAGTTATGATTGTGGTGGCCAACCTGCATTAGTGGAGCAGCGAGGGCGGACAGAGCACTCGGGATCTGAGGAAGGAGTTTAGGGGGCGAGGTGGGTATCTGCGGCTCAGTCAGAGAATTATTGTCACACGGCTGTTTGGGGAGCAGGTTGAACCACTGTCCCTGTTTCTCTGCCATCTCCTTCACACTCTCCTCCGGCCGGTTACCCTCTGGAGCGTCCCCTGCTGCTGAGCACGTGCCGTTGGTCATGGCTTCCTGCGATTGGCTGAGCCAGCTCTGGAAAGCAGCCTGTGTGAGGTCCTGTATGCCACTGTTGGGTGATCCTGGCCCGTCGTCGCCCCCAGACCTTACGCTACTCCTACGCCGGCGGCGAATCTTTGCTGTGCGGAGGTGGAGCTCCACTTCTGGTTTGATTTTTCGGGGCCGTCCTCGCCCTCTTGGCCTGCTCATGAGGGATGCAGTGCCAGGGAGGGGGTCCTCCTCTGGAGACAAGGTCTGGGACTGCCCGGGGGTAGCAGAGGAAGGAGAGGAGGGCAAAGTAGGAGGGGGAGTGGTAGGCATAGGGATCTCCTCAGTTTTGGGCTCCTTTTTGAGGAAGGTGACAGGAATCTCAGCTACATGGACATCTCCAGAGGCTGCACGACAGAAATGTAAGGAAAGTTTAGATGAAGACGGACAAGCAAAGGCTTTGTAAATCCAAAAATTGGAGGGATAACATTTCTTTCAAATTCATTCTCAGACTCACTCAACAGCTCTTCTGGCCCCTCGACCAGAACTCCTCCAAGGTGAGGTAGCACCAAGTATCTGCGCCGGTAACGATCCTGGCCCAGTAATATAGCCCGCATGGAATGAGACGACTGTAGCAGCTTTTTGCGGAAAAATGCTTGGCGCTGTGGAAAAGCAGAGGAATATTTTAGATAAAGCAACACACATGTATAAAAGCACTGCATCTGTGTAGCATCAGGCTTACCTTGGTTAGCTTATCTATCTGCCTTTCAAGCTCTGGAATGCTGGCATTAGTAGGGCTCTCACTCTGTCATAGAAAAGATAATTAAATGTAGGAAGGATCCATTTCAAATACTGAAAAGAAAAAAAAAAAACTCCACAAAGCAGATACGTACATCACTGAGTTTGGGCTCTTCTTTACGAGCACGGCGGTTGCCTCTCTCCACGATCAGGCCACTCTCCTCCAGGCTGAGGTTCTCTTCCTCAGCCACTCTGGCACTGCGCCTCCTCTCCTCAAAACACAGCTCCTCCTCTGAGCGTCCTGTACGACGCGCTAGTGCCGCCTTCAGTCTGCAAGGGAGAAAACAATCAGGATCAACATGTTGTATGGCTCCGTGCTTTCATTACAAAAAGTAGAGCAACTTGTGCATTTTTCTGTATTTGAAGAGAGAAAACCATCATCTTACTTGCGCAACTTCCCCTCAATTATCCACTTGTTCTTCCTGTAAGTTGCCATGTTTTCTAAAGTGTTGTCAATGTCGCTGAAATATAAAAGATGTACATTAATAAAGTAACAGAAATGTGGTAGTAACTAACTTTCACATTCAAGAGTAACCTACAGAATAAATACTGAGCTCTAACCTTGTAACAATGTTGCTGCTGTTGAGCTCTTCCACCAGGAAACCCAGGATGGCTGCCTTGGTATCAGGAGGCAGTGCATGAAATGTTTTGGTCCTCATTGTGTTGCACACTTCTGTATCATAACCGTGAGACTCCAAAAAGATGCGAAGGACTTCTGAGACTGTGCTGCGGGTCAGCTCCAACTCAGCCAGCTTATCTCCAAGGATCTTTACTGACTGATGGGGAGATGGAGAGGAACATGTAGATTAACAGGATCATCCTTTGTTATCAGGAATTTTTATTAGTGGGGAAAATGCTCATAATGTATCACACACCTGATAATATGATGGCAGGCCTGGATCATGGAGTGCAGCCTCCATCAGCTTTATCAGTAGGTCTTGGACCTCTCCTTGGCTGTCACCCAGGCCTAAGAGGCCCTCCTGCAGGGTAGCAAGACTGGGGATGTCCTTGGGTATATTGAGACCAATCACCTTTCCATAGCCATGTAGGAACTCAACCACAGCCAAGCAGTGTGCAAAAGCTGTGCCAGAAAGAACCACACCAGGGATACGGGACAACTCTGGCAGGGGCTGATGGAGAAAAGGATCAAAGGTCATGATTACCTTAAAAGATCCTCTGCAATCACAATACTGAAAGAAACTGGATGTGAATTACACTCACTTTGTGGTCAGTGAGACACATGTCCTCTGTGGGCTTCTTCAGTTCTTCTGCGATCAGCTGCTGCCTCTTCCGCTCCTCCAGACGTCTCTGGGCCTGAGCTCTCCTCTCTGCTGCCCTCTTAGCTGCCAGAGCAGCCTGAGCTGCTGCCTCTGCTTCTGCCTGGGCTTTAGCCAGAGCCTTGGCTTTACTCCGAGCACCCAGCACCCTCTTACCCTGGGCTATCCTCTCCTCATCAGTCTGCTGTACCACTGGAGCAGCCTCCACCTTGACTGACCTCCTGCGGCCAGGCTTCTTGGGCTCTGCAGCAGACCCTGATGCTGGCTGTGTGACCTGTTGGGCTGTCGGGTCAGTTGGTTCAGCCTTCACCTCCAGGTCTTTGGCCTCTTGCTCAAGCTGAACCCACAAAGGAAAACAAGAAGGTGGAGGTGATGAAGAGGTGGTGCTGAGGAGAATGCTCATAAATCATATTGAGTTGAGTGTTTGTCTGTACCTTGGCTTTCTTTTTCTCCTCTTTCATCTTCTTAATCTTTGCATCCTCCCTTCTCTTCATTCTTGCCTAAAGAATAAACAGCAGCAATAAAATATGGATGAGATTCAATTCAATTCAAAGAACTTTATTTATCCCCGAGGGGCAATTTAAGACGTCAACAGCATAACAGCTCAACATTTCAAACAGTCTGAACTACATACCTTCCTCTTCATTTTCTTTTTGATTTTTGCAAGTTTCTCCTTTTCCTCCTCTGTGAGAGCTTCTATGAAAGGGAATACCAACAATTAGCTACAGTACAAACTTCCTGAGGTTACGTGTGAAACACATCATGTGGTTTTAAGACTTCTGAATGCAAAGTCTTCATAGCTATAAACCCATCCCTGTACACTCATACATCTCTCCAGTCTACTTAAACTCACCCTTGGCTTCAAGTCGCTTCAAAAGCTTGGCGTCAACTTTGCTAAGGAGGTCAATCATCTTGGGTTTGGGAGGTCTTCCAGGACGGCGGGCCTGCCCTCCCTTCACGCCACGAACCCTGCGGGGTTTCTCTTTGTCAGGGTTTGGAGGTCGACCTCGTCGGCCAGTGATAGCCATGATCATAGAGGGAACCTCTTCATTAGCCAAGAGGACCCACTTCATACCCTGCAAAGTATTGTAGAGAAGGATGACTCCCAAAAATGACTTCTACACATTTTCGACCTGTTTGTAATAACTTAAATCCTTGACTGTGAATAGAAAATAGGAACTGGGTGGTACAGACCTCAGGACTTTCTCTTTCTTCATAAAAATCTCCAACAGGCATGCGTGGGCTGAAGCTGAAGTGTTCTCTGGTGACTACACTGTCTGTGTGTCTCTTCAAGTACTGGGTGAAGTGATTAGGGGAACAGGCAAGAGAAAGAAAATAATTAGTGTTTTTACATCAACAATACGTCATCTGATGCAATTGCCTTGAAATAGTATGATTTTATTAACTTGAAAAGTCATTTATGGTTTTGTTTTATAACAAGAAAAATGTACCTTGATTATTTCTGGGAACTGTTTCATCCTCCTTCCACAAGGTGTGTAATACCAGGTTTCGCCCTTCATGCGGTTATCCATTTTCTTCACACGAATCTCCCTCTTCCAGCTGCAGTGAAGAGAACTCATAATTACATTCCTTTCATACAGCAGCTTTTTGGACATAGGAGGATAGCAAACAAACGAGAGTTGGAGTTATAATATATGAACATTGCACACATTTGAAAACTTTTTTAAAACCAGAAAACTAGAAACCTTTTAAAACTAGAAAACTTGATCATGAGACCTGAAAGAAGCTCAGGTTTTTTTTTTAAGTTATTCAGAAATGTACTATTTCTAACATTTTTTTCACTAGAATCAACTGAAAGATGAACATTGACAGCATGCCAAGACCTCAACACAAAAAACTTAATGCAAAATTGAAGTGCATCTCATCAGAGTGAAGGTTTACATAATTATCTGAATAACTTGTATAGTAAAACTGGGGTCTGGTCAGGACAGTTATCCAGCTAAGAGAAACTGTGCTTGTTGAGCAAAACTTCTCAAAACAATTTATTTGAGATTAAAAGTTTTCATATTGAAGAAAAAACAATACTCTACAGTGCAGAAACTCAAATTTTGGATTATGGATTATTATACAGTCCTCTGATTAATGTTTTAACATCTTAAGCCAACAGCAATTCTGACCTAAAATGTATATATGTTTTTTACATTTTAATCCCTTTATTAGTCCCACAATAAGGAAATTTCCATTCAGGCTGCTACTACAAGGCACCAACACGCTCACGCAGGTGCATGAGCATACCCTGGCTGGGAATCGAACCCGGGTCTCAGCAGTGAGAGCACCAAATCCTAACCACTGGACCACCACACAGGTAATAGCATAGAAAGGCTTTTTGGTAAACAATGTAATAATAATAATAATATGATAAATAAAATTCCACAAGGAGACATTACCCATGCTGCAGTGGGAACTGAACCTGCTCCTCAGTTGCGACCCTCCGTCTGCTGGATTCACCTGTTGATGAAAATACACAACCACGCTCAGCATCAGACTGTTAAACTGTGCTGTCATGTCTCAACAAAACACCATAAGATAGTGCGAGTAGATCCCCCTCTGAAAACTCTTCTTCATTACCTGCAGTGGAGCTGTCATCATCATTTTCGTCAGCATCATCAGCAGTTTTTTCGGCATCTTGTTTAGGTGTTTTAGCCACGTTTCCTTCCTGGTCTTGTTTCTTGACTCTTTTCATCTTCTTGGGCTTCTTGCCTGAAGTGTCAATAGCTGAAGCGTTGGCCAGAACGGCTTCAATTGTGGCTGTGATGGGATCAACGTCTTCTGTGGGTGCTTCTCCACATACATCTGATGTTTCTTTAGCATCCACCTTGACAGACTTCTTCCTCTTTCTGCCCTTGGCTCCCTCCTCTTTATTGCCTCCTTCTTCATCAGTCTTCATCTTCTCCACTTTAGGGGTTCGAACCCGAGGTTTCCGCTGGGCCTCCTCAGGAGCTTAAAATAAAATGGAAAAAGACAAAAAATGTTTTAAATAAATTCTAACATTTTTTTCAAATTAACATTTTATCGAAATCAGAATGCTGAATACCTGGGGTTTTCGTCCATATTGCCTTTGGAGCTCGAGGTTTGCGTGGTTTCCCTGGGGTTTTCAGATGCCCTCCAGCAGCTGGCACTATCTGATCAGTAACTGGTTGGAGTGGGTGTACAGCAGGGCCCTCTGCTGGGGTACTGAAGGCGATGAAATTCTCATCTCTAATCTTGAAACTCGGGGGAGTCATTGCCTCATTAACAGTGGTCTTAATGCTAATGCGTCCGGCTGAGTCTGGTGTATCATGTCCTCTGGGCTCCCACTCTGCCTCAGGTCCTGAGAAGAAAACAACAACTTCAAATAGCAGAATTCATAAATATCAGATAATGACATAAACAGAAAGATGAGTTATCTGTATTCTCTATTTGCAAGCAATGAAAGCAATATCAGAAAAAAAAAGACTTCTTTAAAAAGGGATAAGATAAAATAAAAAAATAATAGATAAAGATAAAATCCAATTAGATTAATGTATTCTACTTATCTATAGTAAAAAAACTACTGCTTGTCAACCCATGTGATTTTTCCATGATCATGAACTTTAAGAATGTACCTGGCTGAGATGACACAAAAGAGCGCGAGTTGGACACATCACTCGAGTCGACAGAGGGCTCTTCCATCTGAGAGGTGTTGTTAAGAGAAGACTCCAGCATGGATTCTCCTGTGATTTCGCCGCTGTCCCTGGTCTCTTCTGCCTCAGATGTTTCCCCTTCCCTGGTGGAGTCTAACGTGTCATTCTTGGAGTCTTCCACAGAGGAGCTGTTATCTCTAGTGGTGTCAAATGCAGTACAGCTTTCCTCTTCTGCTTGGGAGGTGCTGTCAAACCGAGAAGTGTCCTTTCTCGGGTGAAAGCTGTCATCAAATTGAGTGGAGTCCTCTACGCATGAGCTATCATCATCTACAAGAGAGGACTTCTCCAAGACAGAGCTGACATCGATTCTAGAGGGGGTGTCTAATGTTGAATTGCCTTCAAATTGTGAAGAGTCATCAAAACTTTCTTCATCAGTCAGATGTTCTACCCTTGTGCTGTGGAGGTGTGAAGACTTTCTGAGTGGAGTCCGCTCCACCATGGAGTCCTCTGAGTCACAGATGACACTGCTTTGCATGTGGTGCTTTTCAGAATCTGTCTGTTTATTCTTGGGCTTTTGTTCAGGAGCGACCTTGGTCTGCAAGGGTTTCCCAGGAAGATCAGTGAGGGATTTGGGTGGGCGAATTTCAGATTGATTAGTCTCAGTAGCTTCCACCTTCTGTGATGTCCCCTTAATGCCCAAATCAAGCTGAGGGACATGTTCCTCTGCTTTTCCATTTCTTTTATTAGCCAACGCTTTCCTATCCTCGCTGTGACCGTGGTGCTCTGGCTTGGGAGACGACTGCTTCAGCACATGAGGAGGAGTGGTGTTAGGAGGATGCTGCTCAGAGTCTGAACTTTTGACCACTCCAGAAGACGTACCCATTGCAGGAGGCACAGACACCAAGGCAGGAGGGGCGGACACGGGTGCAGTCCTGGAGGCTTGAGTGGTTAGAAGAGGTAGGGTAGACAGAGGTCGGACTGTAGGACTTTCATGGGCTGCTAGGGAGGGTTTCATTGCCCCGGTGGAAATGATGCTGCAGAGGCAGTGGAAAGACCAGAGTCAGCAGCCAGAGGAGTGTATGTCTGATGCTGGGTTGTGGGTGCTGGAGCACAAGGTTTACTGCCAACTAAAGGAGTCTTTGACACAGACAAGGGAGATGCCGATGTTGATAAACAAGAACCAGGTGATGTTGAGGTTTCAGGTCCTGATACTGACATTAGAGGTGGAACCACACCAGCAGATGAGGATTTTGCACCCACTGATGAAGTGGCAGACATTAATTTTGGGGGTCCTGGCTTTTCATGCTGAGCTCCGGATGTCATAAGAGGCGATTTGGACCCTTGAACCATCTGCTGAAGAGATGAGATTGGTGCCGATGTCGAGTAAGAAGACGTGGGCACTAGGGCAGGAGGGGAGATGGTTGTAGGAGGTCCAGAAACTGTAGGAGGCAATGAAGACTTGGTTTGATGAGCCACAGACTCAGATGAAGGAGAAGAGACTGGAGGGACTGCTGCAGGTCTAGACACACTATCAGTCAAAGCACGAGGTGTAGACAGCTTTGGAGGTGATGCAGCCAGGGAGCAGGAAGAGGACCCTGACAGATGCTTGGATCCAGAGGGTAGCTCTGGCCTGAGGCATTGCATCATTTGAGGAGGTGAGGAAAGTTTGGGAGGAGCAGTTGGAGATGGAGCAGAGGACGCACTGGGAGGCGTCGAGATTTGTGGTGGAGTAGATTCTACATCAGGGGGCCCAGGGGCAGATGTGGGAGACTCAGAGACAGCAGGAGCTGCAGAGACCCGAGGAGGTGTTGAGGCCTTGGTTAGAGACGTTGACACCGCTGCAGGAGATGTAGATGCAGAGAGCTGAGACGACACAGACTGGGGGGGTGTATTCATGGCTGACTCTCCGACCGAGGAAGCCATTTCTGGACATTGAGCTGCTGGCTGTTCAGAATGCTGACGGAAATCACTTGTAGGTCCCACAGGTTTGGGCTGGTAACTGTCACTTTTGGGTAGCCTCTGGGCAACAGCTGCCCTTTCCATGCCATTATAGCTTGTGTCTACCTCCTTGACAGCTTCTCTCGAATGCCCTGAAAGAGAATGAACAAAATGTTAAAGAAAAAAAAAGCTTTGAATTTGCAGAAAAAAGGTGTTTTTTTAATTGAGAGTGAGGGTTGTTTATATATTGAAACATCTGATGGTCACTGTGATAATGATTTTTTAAGCTATAATTATATGGGAAAAAATTACATTTTAAGGATGTTTAGTGGACACAGGCTGTCCCTCACAAACAGCCTCAGTGACCGTATATACTGTTTTACATAGACAAACAGTGGCACCTACTGGTTGCCGCTTGGCACTATATCACCACCGAGCACTGGCAGTAAGCCTGATCTGTTACCAGACATCCATGTGTGGGAAATAACGAGTAGGGATACAACTTTATATTTTCACGATATATTAATATACCAATTATTAAATTATCTAAATTAAACTGTACAAAAACATAGTGAAAAGTGGCCATCACAATTTCCCAGAGCTGAAAGTGGCCCATTGAAAAGTGCAAAACCCAAAGATATTCAGCGTGGTACCATGTCAGACTAAATACATAAATAAGATGACAAAATGTATATAATAATAAAATGAAGAAAACAAAAAAATTTTAACAACGTAATCTGATGCAGGTGCCATGAAAAACTGTAATGAAACCATGTTATAGTATGATCAGCAGTTGGGACGGCAAGGACAAATATGACCAAAGAGGAAGAAGACCATATGACTATGCACGTATCATAAACTGGTGGCATTGCATGAGGAAATGTAAAGTAGAGAACAGATTAAATTATGAGGAAATAAAACTTAGATGGATGCCAGAAATACAGTAGTGTAGTCAAAATGTAGAACTGACATATTCCCAACTGTATAGAATTACTTTTTTGGAAACTGGACTAACACAAAATGAGTAACAGAAAATAACGAGTCAAAAGTTTCACAAACACATCTGTGAGGTGGTCACCTTGCATGGCAGTAGATATTCCCACACTGCTAGCATGGGGGCTCCGTTCCCTGTTTTGGCCCTTGGGTGATCCACTATCCTGTATGGTTGATGGTGACATCATTGTTGCTGAGGACATCCCCGCAGGGAGAGGGCTGCCGGTGCCCCCTTTGCCTAAACTGTGGTGCTGTGGGCTGCCACGTGGAGGTGTAAAATTCTGGGCAGCTGGAGGCATCATCTGAGCCTGGCCTTGGGACTGAGACTGCTGTGGCTGCTGCTGCTGCTGCTGCTGCTGCTGCTGGGGAGATGGCAGGGATGGGTGCTGGGGTTGATGCTGGTAGTAGGGCATCCCATTAGGCATCATGCCATAATGCTGTGGTTGCTGGTGCTGCTGGTGGTGGTGGGGTGGGTGACGATGGGAGTGGAGGTGCTGCTGTGACGGTTGATGAGGGGGCGGTTGTAAGGACTGCTGCTGGTGATGCTGTGACGGTGTAATTCCAGGATGTGCCTGACCCTGGTAGCTCCCATACATACTGTGGGAATTATAACTTATCTGCTGTGGGCCAGGGTTACTCCTGTTCCAGTACTGACTTCCAGTAAGAGGCATGTTTGGTGGGCCGGCCACAGGGGGCTGGTGGGAGCTTTCAATACCCCCATTCAATTGGTACTGTCCATGACCCTGGAAGTGGTGCTGTGACTGAGGCTGCACCATCCCAGGTGTGGGCTGCTTCTGGTGCATCCCGTGCCCAGGAGAGGTGCCCATGGCTGGACCATACTGAGGGTGTCCTCCCCACAAGTAGTCATAGCCCATGCTGCTCTGGTGGTGGTTGCTCATGTGTGGGTAAGGAGCTGTTGGTGGGTGGGAACCAGGCACACCGGACCCAAGTACAGTAGTGACGCCATTCACATTCATTTCGCCATTCATATCTGTCGGACACAAGATTATTTGCCAAGTTAAAAAGGTTAGAGTTTGCATTAGTAAAATAGTGTGTTTGTTGATTGAACACTGAGATACATTAGATTATCAAATTTAAATGTTTGGATGTCTGGAGGAGGGAGAAAGTGAAGTCTGGCTCAATAATGTTCAATTCGATTTTCATGAAAAGGCACAATTTATTTGTACTCTAAGTGCTAAAACTAAAAATACTCACTCTTCCCTTGCTGAGGAAAACTCATGGAGGACCCGTTAGTATAAAGAGAATCCCCTGAGGAGAGTTTCAGTCCTGAGTTTGCTGAGGAGTGGGTGCCATAGTTGAAATGATTATTTGACTCCATCTGAAAAACAGAAAGAGGAAAAAAAATACAGGAATTTACTCCCTAATAGTCAACGATCATCTCCAGTAAAATGCATACAAGTTAATGCAACTGCATGGCTGAGATGCCTGTGCGCAATATGCATCACCAGATGAATCACAAACGCATTATTTAATTCATTTTCATTTATTTTCGTGCAGCTCAGAAGAGGTGCAATTTCCTCCATGAAATGTCCATCCTGTATTATTTTGGCAGCTGCAGCTTTGTGACAGCACCATTTCGCTCCAACAACAACCGTCAAAATGTCGCAGCCAGCAACAGCAGATGCCAGGCCCGTAATGGACAATCAGGATATTACGATAGAGGCTCATCATTACCGCTGATGAGGCGCTGCTAACATGAGCACATCCTCCTCGATCGACCATGATAAATGTACGGCCCAGGCAGCCAGAGCCGCACAAACAGTATCCAAGAGCCGGCGGCCTCGGCCAACTAACAATGGAGGGATTAGCCAGAATATTTTACAGTCACTCCGAGGCCTGAAGGACTGTGATCACACCACTCGCTGTTTAGCACTTCCATGCCTCGTAATACAAAAAGTAGTCCTCTATGGATGCTTGATTTCCCAATTGAACAAGGCCGTTTGCGAAAAGCAACCGCCGCGCTAAGCTAAGTCGCGCTAGCTGCCTCCTCAAACGAACAATTCACTTTAAAGCGCTGCTAGTCAGCTGTGCTAACAACCGACACCGTAAACGTTAGATATGAGTTCAAGTCATCGAGAGCTCGTTCAGATCGTTTACTTCAGTCTGAGACATCTTTAAAAAATACTCCCCGCTTCCCTTCCAAGGTTATTTAGCTAAATCATCACAATAGAACCTAGCTAACACACGCTAGCTTGATTGCTATCCTTAACCCGGAGTAAGTACGGCACTTAAGCTGCGATGTTAGCTAATAGCCAGGTAGCAGGTACCGCAACCACGCTGGTTTGGATCCACGGTGCCCATCAGCAATAGAGGATGAAAATAAATAAGCCGGTGTGTTGGTAATGAATATCGTTCACTCACTCAGACCCGCTGGTTAACAGATGGAGGCGTGCTCCCTTTTGTTCACGGGCTAACGTTAGCTAGCAGCCAGATGAAGTTACATTGTTTACGCCGCACGCACACAAGACAATTTTTTTGCAGAGCATCATCTTCCCACACGACCACCATCAAAAGTTTCCGCTGATTATTTCAGCTAAAGCTATCCAACCTTTCAGTCCTCGGATCGCGAAGGCGCAGATGCCTCTAAACCTTGGTGTACGCGGATATGCGGATGCAGATGGCACAGCGGTAAATAATAAACAACTATTCCCGAACCTTTGGGTTTTAAATTAGCAAACATGGCTGGTGTGGTCCAATGCAGCCATGATCACAGAACAGAGCGAGCAGAGGCAGAGAGACAAGACCCGACGATGAGCACCGACATATCCGGTCACATCTATAGGCAGACTTCATAAGAAAATCAACAAGAATAATGACGGTAATAATATTAATAAGAAGAAGAAGAAGGGAAAGGGAAAGAGAAAGAAGAAGAACAATAGTAATAAGAGCAACTACTACAACAACAACTATTATAATAATAATTCGTAATAATAATATAATAATAACAATAATAATGCTAATAATAATAATAATTAGTAATAATAATAATATATAATTGTTTTATTATATAATAATAATGATGATGGTGGTGATTATTATTGTTGTTATTATAATGACGACGATGATAATGATGATAAGAAGAAGAACAAGGAGAAGAACAACAAAGTCAATAATACTAATATTACTACTACTAATAAAATAAGAAGAAGAACAAGAACAACAATATCAATAATAATAAGAAGGCGAAGAAGAATCTACTGTTATTATTGTATTTATTATCATATTAATAATTAACCTACATTACTATTTGCTCTTGCTAGTGAAAGTGTCCTCAGCAAAATGTTCTTCAAAAATCAAAAGTCAAAATTACTCATGAAAGAGAATCCTGTCAATTTTTTATTACTATATATTATTGCATTGTTATAACTGATGAATTAATATGTAAACAGCACTTTAACGTGGCACCTGTATATATAGTATTGTATTGTATATTGTATATACAAAGTCTCAAACTGCAATGTAACTCTTAAAGAATAACAGTAATAGTATAGCAGTATAATAATAATAGTACAATCTGAAATTTAAAGGAGTAGAAGTATTAAGTACCATAGAATAGAAATACTCAAGTAAAGCAGGCTACAATACCAGAGCTTGAGTAAATGTACTTGGATACTTTCCACCACTGTTAAACATTAACAAAACAAATTCAATTCAAAAAACTTAATTTATCTCCAAGGGGCAATTTAAGGTTAATGTTTAAGGTTACCGTGGTTAATTGCCTTTATCAAAACTGATGTGAGTTTATAGCTGGTCAACTAAGTTCACGTCTGTATTTGTTGTAACTCTTGAAGTTGCACAGTTGGTCAAAAAAAGCTGTTTTTAAATTTGTTTGAGTGGTTATATTATGTATAAGAAAACAGGTTTTAATAAAAGTCAACGGACATCTTAAAGTATCCAGTGATAATCTAAACTAGGGTCTAATGTACGCTTTTATTTTCATGTGCTTGAGGGTGAAAACAGGAAACTATCGCTGTATGTTTCAGTGAACTTCTGGGAAACGACAGTGAGGAAATCAGGCCTGAAGAGGAAGTCTGTCAGTTTCTGGGCCGAGGAGCCTGCAGGGCTCTGGGTCCTAGCGCCTACCGCTCCAAGATCAGAGGTACACCACCACAAGATTGTACTCAAGTAGAAATACTATATTATAAATAATCCATTAAGTGCAACAAAGTTAAACATGTTTTAAACTACTTTAAGTTTGGACAACATTAAAGGGGCAATTTCATTATATTAATATGCCATATGAAACAATCACTCTACAATAAGGTGATGCTCTCTTTAGGTGACCCATCTTAAAAAAAGAAATTCTCAAAAAATACAAGAGAATAAGATTCGAGCTTAAGCATCATTACAGCATGACTGTCTTTACAATACTTAAATTATATTTCAATGAAAATACAAGAACACAATAAAGCTAAATGATTACATTAACCCAGATGGCAAGTTACATCTGCAACCAGGTTAGAAGCCCAACTTGTCTCTACAACTCCCAAAGTAATTATGTATTCTGTCCAAAATTAAATATGTCTAATACCCTCCTTTTCCTATATCTAACCATGACCCCCTTTTTTGGGGGAAAAAAAAACTGTATTAAAGGGGAAAACAAATAAAACACAAGTCAAATGTTATTAAGAAAAAGGCTTTTCAAATGATTCTTGACCAGTTTATTAGAAAGATGTAGACAATAAAAAAAGAATTTCCACTGTAATTCAACATCATTTGTCTCCCCGTACATTTTATTGACAGTGCAAATATAATTTGGTCATTACACGTCGCCTAACGTTCCGACACTCCCTCACCACCAAGAGAGGATCATTCTAGATGAGCAAACAGAAAGAACCTGGAGGATAGCAACAAACCACGTAATGCTGAGGCCCAACCGAGCTTCAGGCCTCATTATTAGCTGCAAAACACGTCACCTTGCTTCTGCAGTCTAACATGAGTGTGCATGTTAGGTGGGTATGGAGAGAAGAGCTGTTAAGATACTGAATATGTGGAATTCATTCAGATTACCAAAGTAGGTGATAACTGGGAAGATGCAAATACTTCTGCAATGATTTCAGAATATTCCAACTTTACAAACATTAAACAAGAAGTGAAGGGAGACATGTAAGCTGGAAGGTTAAGCCACAGAAACAAAGACCGGCTTCCTGGATATCTAATTCACGGCACATGGAACACTTTAGAGGAATCCAATCAGTAAATGCATCTAATTCTTCTCATGTACATAGCTAGCGTTTTCTTCAATCATGAAATAAACTACACTGGTCGACTAACTTAAAAACCACAACATTGGGAATGGGTGGGCCTAATCCGTTTAAACCACAATTAATTTGAAAAACAAATTGTAAATCTCTTCACATGTATTGCTCAGTATAGGACAACCATACAGCTATTCCAACAAATAATGTGTGCTTACTTGTAATATTTAACAGTAAAACAAGATACCCAGAAGGTGCAGTACAGCAAATGGAAGTGGAGATAGCTGCTCTGTACAATACCATGCATATCAACCTTCAGTGGACTGATCGGTCAAGAGTTTGGAGCTGAGGCTATGGATTTAAATATGGCTACTGACTCATATGTACAGTTGTTTGTCACTGCCTTCGATTCAAGATATACATTTGTTATGATTCCTCGTGCCCTCTGTTCTTCCATTGTCTTCCCAGAGTCTTACAGTCTTCTATTCCAAATCTGGCATTTCTGCAAGTATAGTGGGACAGAAATAACATTAAACCTGACATCACATCAAACGCTTTATCAAAAATGGAGGCCATCATTCACAATTGTAATTTGGTGTTGCTGCAAAGGTTCATACTTACTCTCATCATCGCTATCTGCAGATTCATCCTAAAAAACAAAACAGGAGATTAGATGACAGCCTTAACGCCTACTGACACTAATTAACATCTGATTTATGATCAGTTTTCTTAAATGAATATAAGTAAAAATTATTCTTACGTCATCTGCACCGTCTAGATCAGGTAGGTCATCCTCACCTCCCATGTTGTTCATCATCTGTAATATTAAAACAAAGCCACATGATTTACGCTTCTTGCACTATTAAAACAAATGGTCCTTCTTTAAAAGAAACAAATCTGAGCATTCAAAGTACAGCAACGGTGGAAAATCTTTTCCATCTTTCTCAGTTTAAGTTTGATTCATACGCTAATTGCCTCTACTTGTCAAGATGACACACAGAATGATTCAATTACTGGTGGAATGACAAGGTGAGAAGCTGGCTATGGGGACCAATTTTTCCTCTTTGCAGAAATGTACAGTTCAAGTACCAATTCAATACCAGTGCCATTTTTTGTTTAACAATGATTTTTGGGGCATTTTATCTCTCCATTAGATGGCGGCAGTGGGAAGAAGACAAGAAATGAGGGGAGAGAGAGCTGGGTAATTACATGCGACAATGGTTCCCGGTCAGACACAGCCATTCATGGGCAGTGTGCCAAACTCTAAATCACCAAGGCGCCCCCTTATTTTTTCCCCTTTTTATTCTTTTTCAAATCTAGAGAGACATACGAGGTTTTATACCAAGTGTGCAAGATTCAGTTGTTATGTTGAAAAAAACCCCCATATGTTTCTAATTGTGACTCTGTATCCTCACATTAAATTACATGAATGATTTAAAAACTTGAATGGGACATTCTTAGGGAGAAAAGGACATAAAGTAGCAAATATCATAAGCGTTTTCTACCTGCATTCTTTTAAGTTAATATTATGGCTCTTGGCCAAATGTCCCATGGGTTTTTCAGATTGGCCTGTTTGACTGATGGTATTAAAAGCAATTATGAACTACGTCACCCACTCTAATCAATGTGTAGCACTTACATCTGAGAATTGATCAAAGTTGCCCATCTCCTCATCTGAGTCATCCTCCCAGTCTTTCCAGTTGTTGAAGTCGACACTGAGCCAACTCAGCTGTGAAAACACAAAATCCATCATATTGATTTGATGCATTTAAACTATCATTTTTGACGTTCTATAGTTGTGCATTAATTAACGGTATCATATTGTGAACTGTTAGTATTTAAAACTTATGATATGCACTGCTCTTTACATTTAATGACTATGTTTGTTTAACTCACCTTTGCCTTCTCTTTTGTTAGCCTCGGCCATGCCTTCCCTGGTTGTGCTTTCCGTAAATAGCACAACACTGAGCGATCTGTGCGTTTATGTTTGGATTCCTGCGTTGAGGTGAAAAGAAAATAAGAAAATATGTGGTCATTTTTCAATGTAATTCAATATTAATCAAAGCAACAATTCAGACATTCAGTCTAACTTACGTTTTCATCAATGGCTTCAAAAAGGTCTATTTCATTCTCATGTTTGACATTGTCAGTTCCTCCAAGACAACTGTGGAAAAAAGACAGTAACACTTACACAGGTTACTCAAAAAAATAGGCAGTAATAGGGGAACCAACAATGATAGATCCAACAAGAAACTCAAGGTTAAATACAACTTGAGCAAACAACAGAACATAAGGCAAACATACCTGAAACCACACTTTGTTTTATCAAAATTGACTTTAACATCTTTGCTGTCTGCTACACAGAACTCTATAAAAACGGAGTCCCTCCTATCGTACCACTTGGCAGTTGCTGGATGCCTGTGAAGAAACAGAGAACATCGACACGTCAACAGTCTCTTACAGAACTTAAACCATTATTTGTTTTCTTCACAAAGTGAGTAGCCAGTTGTAATGGATAATGCCCATTCAAAGTACAGCTCTCTATACCTTTAGACCAAGCTTTAAACAAAGGGTTAGGTTAGGGTCCAGTTAACAGCAATGAAAGTTTCTAACATTTCCCACTTGTTGTGTAACAGTACAAGTCATGAGACCCACATCTTGCATAAAAAATACATAATACAGGTCACAAATGCTGGTGGCAGGTGGGTAAGCCTTCAGACACAACAGCCTGCCATCAAAAAGCCTATGTATCAGGTTGCCACACAGCATCCAGTTACACAATAGGCTCCGGTATCAAGAAGCCTCAAGAGTGAAACATCTGTGCACACTAAAATGTGAAAAGTCAAATTAACATGTTTTGGATGGGTTTAGCTCCTGAAGGAACATGTGTAAAAAGAAAAAAAAAAACAATTCTGTATCTTGTGCTCATGAGAAACTATCTGGTGCGCACCAGATACCGTTGAGTGCACATGAAGTACCTGGAGCGCATATGAGACCACCCACCTGCTATGTTTTGCACACATGAGGATGACGAGATCATTTACCTTATCATCCTTTCGTAGGTTGATGACACTATCAGGTATACATTGTGTTTTCAGGAAAGTGAATATATCCACCTCCACTGCCAGTTTTCCCAGCTCTGTAGGCTAAAGCTACCTGAAATAGTATCTTGTGCGCGCGAGATACTGAAAGTTTTTTTTTTTTTGCCCATGTCCCTTTAGGGGCTCTGTAGATTTCACTATTTATGAATATTATTGGAATATTCGTTTTACCTTGTAGCTGCAAAAGTTATAATCATGCTTAATTTACATTTTATGAAGTCCTGGTTGAGACTAATATCCCAAGCTTACCATCAAATAATTAGTTTTGCTGAATTCAATTAGTAAAAGTGTAGTCATATGAGATGAGAGAAGAAGATGGATGAAAGAGTCCATGATCTTCTTGACCCTATTGGTAACTAAAAAAATATTTAAATTTAGCGTGATTGTTCCCTCATTATTGTAAACATACCATTAATCACATCAATGAGTAATAGACTTCCAGTACAGATGTTATATCAGTGGTTAGAACTGATCAATACCGACTCACTGATCCGTTTATTGATAAGTTAAGATTTTTATATTCAAGCTACAAGCCTGATAGTTATTTCTTCATGTGCATGTTTAGTTACTGACACTATATTCCTTTTGGCTCTGGACTGATGGCCTCATTAGCCAAATCCTCTTACAAATTATCTCGGACCAACCAAAGCAGTGAATGGACGCCTGCGTTAAATACAAATGTTAACTAGTTAAAGGTTTTAAACTTTCCGATCAAGCTACCGCCTATTCATGGGTTTGGCTTTGTATTTAACATGCATGGTCCAGGTTTACTTAACAATGCTGCAATCGTGACTTCTGACACAGACCTCATGCTAATAGAACGATAGCTTTCTGGATGGAGTCGTTCAATGAGCACTGTGCTAGCCAGGCTAACAACGTTGACGTTAGCCACTACGTTAGTGAAACCATGCGGTGCACCGGACTCATCCCTGAGCTAAACGCAGCCGTGTTTTCAGTTAACACTAGCACAACAAGTCTGCTATAATAACTGTGAATGTGCAATTGTGTTTGTTCACCCTGTCATTAATATTCCAGCTGAGTAGCGAGTTACCGTTAGCTAACAGTTCACAGAGGCAAGGCCAAAGCTCCCGCCTTTGAAAAAGCATGTTGTCACACGGCTAACGGTTAGCTAGCTAGCTTAGCAGGTTGTACTATCGCACTTTGCCTCCATTGTAGCTCCAGGTTAACTCTCCATAACTTACATGTCTCGCCGTGAAGTGAGCGTCTTTTTCTCAGATAAATCAGTCTAGTGAGAGGGATGGTAATGCCTGCAAAAAGAAGGAATGCTGCCCACAAAAAAGCAGTGCAGACGCCTCTACCCTGTGGACTAAAAACTCCGGATCTTGTTGCGTATCCCGGGATCTGAATGACGGTACTGACGCAGTCGGGACGTAACGTTACTAGACGTTTCTAGAGCTTCGAGCTGCAGCTGCCGCTGATGTGAAGGAGGCTGCCGATCATCTGATTATTGATCTGATCCAATGCAACGATCACCTCAGATCACCTCAAACATGGGCCAACAGCTTAGAGATCAAACTGGTTCCAGGTTGGTAGGAATAGAAGAAAATAGGCTACACATATGTAACGTTACACAGCAATCTACAGTAATAATGATAATAAAGCTGTACCATAATGTGTTTCGCCACTAATGTATCATACTTAAAATAAATCAAAGATTGATTTTGATCAATTCATCTCCAAATTAATCTACTCACTATGTTCTCGATTAATCATTTGGTCTATAAATTATAATAAAAGAATTTCCTTTTTTCCAACCAACTGTACAAAAAGAACAAATGGGTGAATTTTTAAAAATATGACAAAAAATATTTATAAAATAGCTAAAGCTAAACTGATCGATTAATCAAAACAATTTCAGCTGTTTACTTGTGTAGCAGTAATTATAATAAAACACAATACAAATCAATGCAGTTTCTGATTATAAAATATACATTTCAGTGATCAAAAATTAGTGATTCAATCATTAAAATGATACCCATGATAAAAATGTTTCACATTTTTTTCCACAATAAAGTTTAATTGCTTACTAAATATATAAATGTGAAGATTCTCCCTGAGACACAAAATGTCTCCTACTTCACTGATGGGTTCATTCTCAATATGTGTTCACATCTTAAATTCAGCCTATCATGCTGCACAGTGAAGGTTAAAGATTCAAGTAAAGAAGCAATAAGCGAAATTGGCACATTATTTGTAAACCACAGTCTGCTTATAATGCAACTAAAGATTATAACAGCTCTCCATTTTCATCCCTTTAATTCTCTCAGGGAGGGAATTGAGCCTTTGCATTTATTTGAATCTCGTCGTTAAACAGAATGAACTTTTACATAAGCTGGTCAATGGTGAAGTAAAAATTTACATTTACTCAAATACTACTTTATGGAGTTTCCTTGTAAAAAAAAAAAAAAAAAAAAAAAAAAAAAAGTTGTTTTAGATTCAGTTGTGTATACTTCACTTTTGAAAACATTTCCAATTTTTAATTTAAAATCCAGCGCTGATTACATCCATTTTGGAAAAACAGCTCCACAGCGATACTAGACTAAAAAATCCACAGGGAACCTTTGAGTATTTCCATTTGATGCTACGTTATACTTCTACTGCACTACATTTTAGAAGGAAATATTGTACTTTTTACTTGACTACATGTGACAGCTATCACTAGTTTTAAGATTAGGATTTTACATAGAAATATTATAAAACACTGACAATAAATGAGTGGTTCCCATTCCCTAACCCTTTTTGGCTTGTGACCTCTAAAAAAGTGTGTAGTTGGTGCCTTGTCACATTTGAGAAGTTTATGATTCATACTCTCCAAAGTCTGAGGTTATCCAATATTTAGAACAAGACAAGATTAGAAAACAGTCCAAAAAACGAAAAACGTGTGTATAGCAGCTTTTTCTGTCATACTCCATTAATCAGCTCAAGACCCTTTGGATTTATGTGTTAAAAAGCAATATTTCTAGTAATTTCAGGGCTGGGGTTCAGTCCCCTGTACAGTGGGATACACCCCACCCTACCCTTACCTTGACCAGGCAAACCCTCAATCCTGCAACCAGCCCCAACAAAAAGCCCCCCATACCCCCCCAATGAAGAGCAAAATCATCAAATTTTCATTTTATCAAGCCACAACTTTATTTCCATCTTGGGTATAAATTGTATAAATGAGCTTAAATCAGCAACCTTTCTTCAACCCTTTGTTGCGAGGGTCCCCATTACATTGTCAATTCCTGCAAAGAGAATAAAAAAAGTTTGTTAGCACATGTGTTAAGAACTTTTTCCTAGAATTTGAAGAATTTTTCTCTTCTCAGGACAGAAATGTTGGCTTCATTACAATCAGAAGAACGAAAGTCACTGTTTTAATCATCACTGAAGAGGTCTCTGTACATATTCCTCTACAGAGATCTGAGCAAACCGATCAAAATGACCTGCTGAATAAAGACTCCAAACCATTAGAAGAAGAAATCTTACCATAATGGCATTGACAATGTCGTTGTTGTTGTTTTTCAGGGCGCGTACAGCCTTCGCCCGCGACACGTTGGCTTGTGACATGACGAGTTCAATGTCCTTGACCTCAACTCCGGTCTCGTCAACCTATAACAAATAAGGGGAATTTTGTTATATCTCATATGATGTACAACAAAGTGTGCAAATCCATAAGTGTCACTTAAACAAAACCACATCCTACCTCTTCTTCTTCGCTCTCCTCCTGTACTGTTGGCGTCTGTGTGTTTTCCTGGATGTTTGATACAGCTTCTCCCTGTACCTTGAACTTTTCTGCGGCGGCCAGCTGGGCTTGCTGGGAAAGGTCTTCAATCTATAGGACAAAGAGAGCAAAATGAGAATTCAATGCAACACCTACATCTGTCTTTACCTGAATATTTCAGTTAGTATTCTGTTGCCTTATAAAGGCTAAAATGGGACTAGACAGGGACACAGATTAATGGTGGCTAGTATTGCTGCGTGCTGCATACCTTGGCTTCACCGAAGACGATGTATGTGTCTGATGCAGGGCTCTTGTAGACGTCTGGTTTGGTAATGACGAACAAGATGTTCTTTGACTTGCGGATGGTGACCCTTGTGACTCCTGTTACCTGCCTGAGACCCAGCTTTGACATTGCCTGCAAGAAACAGAAGCCATTTTACACATGTGGCCAATTCTGTCCAATCCAAAGGAAGCAGAGAAGTGCCATATACGTTAATGTAACAACAAAGATCATTTACCTTTCGTGCTTTCTTTTCACTGCGGCTCTGTTTGGCTTTGCTGACAGGTTCCTCGTCGATTTCAGCAGCTGCTGCAAGCTATAACAGACAGAATATTCACACTCATTTTATGTCAACATGCAAATGTAGACTGAGACATAAGGAGAGTTTGAAATGTATGAACGCTTTCTCTTCTCAGGACAGAAAGGTTGGCTTCAGTAGACTCAGAAGAACGAAAGTCACTGTGTCACTCATCACAGAAGAGTAAAGGTCAAACGATATCTGTGCAAAATGTTTTGCATAAGCAGAAAATGTAATGATATTGTCTTTTTCAGTTCAACAGGGAACACAAGATAGAAGACCAGACTGAACTCTCACCTGAGCTTGCTGTGTCTGTGTCTGTGCAGAGTCCTGTTCCTCCAGCTCAGGGACTGAGTCATCGCTGTCAGACTCAGTGCCAGATCCTACAGAAACCACCAACAGAAACCAGAATTTAGTCACAACCTACCACCTATTACACATATGTACACTAACAGGTTATGAAAATATGCATCAATCCTGGGGAATGAAAATAAACATGTTAATGACTCACAATACAGGATGTTTGTTGTTACCCAAGATGAACTCCACCCACCTAACATGTTGAAAAATTCAAGTAACCCTGTAGGTTAACAGAAACTGGAATAACCATCGACTTGGTGCAGCAAAAGGATCACTGCTCTTTAACTTCTGATCTTAATTACCGTGTACGTCAAGTATGCTGATGACACTGAACACCTGCATTAACTAAATAAAAACTGACCATTAGACATCATATGATCACCCAACACTGCTGACAATATGGACCAACAGAACAGACCGTTTCCAATCAGAAGAACATTCATGTCAACAACTAGGCAGCATCTTTGAGCAGGTTAAAATCTAACGCAAAGTTAATGTGTACTTCACAACTTGGCTTTGTAATTAATGACACATCTAATCATCTGAGCAGTTCCGAGAACGCCGTGACAGTTGGAATGAATGAAGACAAAAGAAGAGTGAAAGAAGAAAATACCCTTGTCGTTCTTGATCACAGGCTCCACCTTGGCTGGTGTTTTATCAGATGTGGGGGCAGGTTTGGGTGATGAGATGGATTCAGAAGGAATTGCATTGATTACCTCAACCTCAGGTTTAACAGGGGCAGGTGCTGCAACTGCCTCAGCAAATGTGAGTTTACGGGGAGCTGGGGCAGGAACAACAGGCTCAACTGGAGTGGGTTTTAAGGGAGCAGATGAAGGCTCTGCTGCTGGTTTGGAAGGCTTGGCAACCTCAGCAGGTGCTGCCTTAGCCTCAACCAATGAAGCCTTAGTAACTGGCTCAGCGCCCTTCACAGAGGCTGGCTTGGTAACCTCAGCGGCAACTGGTTTAGGTTCTGCAGCTGGCTTGACACCCTCAATTGGGGCAGATTTAACCTCAACAACTTGCTTAGCAGCCTCAACAGGAGCAGGTTTGCCCTTAGCTGCTGGCTTAGCAGCCTCAACAGGAGCAGATTTGGCCTTAGGTTCTGGCTTAGCAGCCTCAACAGGAGCAGGTTTGGCTTCACCAGCTGGCTTAGCAGCCTCAACAGGGGCAGGTTTGGCCTCAGCAACTGGCTTAGCAGCCTCAACAGGGGCAGGTTTGGCCTTAGGTGCTGGCTTAGCAGCCTCAACAGGAGCAGATTTGGCCTTAGGTGCTGGCTTAGCAGCCTCAACAGGAGCAGGTTTGGCCTTAGGTGCTGGCTTAGCAGCCTCAACAGGAGCAGGTTTGGCCTCAGCAGCTGGCTTAGCAGCCTCAACAGGGGCAGGTTTGGCCTCAGCAGCTGGCTTAGCAGCCTCAACAGGAGCAGGTTTGCCCTTAGGTGCTGGCTTAGCAGCCTCAACAGGGGCAGGTTTGGCCTCAGCAGCTGGCTTAGCAGCCTCAACAGGGGCAGGTTTGGCCTTAGGTGCTGGCTTAGCAGCCTCAACAGGGGCAGGTTTGGCCTTAGCTGCTGGCTTAGCAGCCTCAACAGAGGCAGGTTTGGCCTCAGCAGCTGGCTTAGCAGCCTCAACAGGGGCAGGTTTGGCCTTAGGTGCTGGCTTAGCAGCCTCAACAGAGGCAGGTTTGGCCTCAGCAGCTGGCTTAGCAGCCTCTACAGGGGCAGGTTTGGCTTTAGCTGCTGGCTTAGCAGCCTCAACAGGGGCAGGTTTGGCCTTAGCTGCTGGCTTAGCAGCCTCAACAGGGGCAGGTTTGGCCTTGGCAGCTGGCTTAGCAGCTTCAACAGGGGCAGGTTTGGCCTTAGGTGCTGGCTTAGCAGCTTCAACAGAGGAAGGTTTGGCCTCAGCTACTGGTTTAGGAGCTTCAGTGATTACAGGCATTTTAATTGGTTTCTCAGGTGGGATAAGTGGAGGGAGCTCATCATCGGTAGCTACAGTAACAGGAGCAGCTTTTGATGTTTTAACATCAACTGATTTGGGAGGACTAGAAACAAGAGTATCTGAAAATGAAACTGGAGCTGCCACTGCAGGCTTTGAGGTAACTTTAAAAGCAGCTGGAGCTGCAACAGGCTTTTCAGCGGCTGGTGAGGGTTTGTTTGGCTCAGCTGCGGCAGCTTTAGCTTCAACTACTGTTTGCTTTGGTTTAGCCTCTACTGATTTTTCATTTGCTGCTGTGACCTTGCTCTCCACAGGGGCAGAGGGAGGCACAAATGCCTCTCCTTTCTTAGCTTTTCCTTGTTTGCCAGCCTTGACAACTTTTGGGGTGAAGCGGTTAGCCTCATTAGCAGAAGAGCTGCCAGGTGTGGAAGCTAGGGGAGATGGCATGGGCGACAGGGGGGTAGAGGAAGTAGATTTTGGTGAGGTGGGAGAAGAGGAAGAGGCAGACATAGAGGAACGTTTTCTTCTGCCAGGGACAGCCTTTGGGGCAGAGGAACCCTGCGCACTCTTGGCATCTTTGCCTTTGGGTTTTGCAGGGCCAGAAGCTGCCTGAGGTTGCTGGGAGGAAGCTGGGGCAGGAGGTGTAGCTGAACAGAAAAACATTCTTTAAATTTTTTGGGCAGGAAAGGGTAAGTCTGACTCATGCAGGTTAAACGATCACAAACCAAGACGCAAGCTCCTTGTTTAGGGTTAGGAAAAGGACACAACTGGCCAACTTCAGAGTATGATGCAAACTGTCACTCAAAATGCACAGTACATACTACTTCCACTCAGAAAACCACATTCTATATTTAGTCAAGATGCACGTAAGACAAAAATCGTACTTGCAGTGCCTATCATGTCATCACATCATGATGAAATATCGCATTTGCACATAGCAAGGACTATGCTACTTAGACATTTGTGCATAAATGCACCTGCTATTGCACCATTGAACTGGTGCTGAGGTAGAACTGACGGACAGCTGGCCAAAGAAATTAACTAAGTAACCTTAATGTGTTCTCGAGGTGAAATGAAAGAATGATAACTACCCTTTTAGAATACAGCACTACAGATGCAGGAAAAAAACTTAAGTCATGACCCACCCTGACAAAAACCACCGACAGAGGCAGCAGAATGGTTTTAACCCATTTAGCAAACTTTCTCACACTGCAAAATACCAAAGGGATTATAATGTATATTTTAAGGAAAACATTAAACTTTTGTTCAATTGAACTTGTATCATTCATTCTACCACTTGGGCACAAATGTGGCAAAAAAATGGGGAGCACCTTTTTTTTTTGTTTTTCAGAGGATAAACCAACCTGACAGGTGGCGTGTGGAAAGAGGTGGGCCTTCACATTTGGAGGTCCCCTTTGACTGAATGGCCTTTGAGAGAAGTGTAACAGGTTCCTTCTCGTCAGGATTTTCATTTTGAGTACCCACGTCGACATTCACATCAGCGGGCAATATTTCATCTTTAGCTGTGTCCAGGCAAAGATTCTTCGGGTCTTCTCCTGCAGTCTTTGGGGAATCAGCCTTCCCATCTTCACTGTTTACACTGGCATCTTCGGGAGCTGGAGGTTTTGGATCATCAAGGATTTCTTCTGCCACTGCTCCAGGCTCATCTTCAGGAGCCTTTGCTTCAAGAGAGGTCTGCTCAACTTCTTGACTGACTGACTCTTCAGCAACAACAACTGTCTCCTGATTCTGTGCCTCTTTAGTTGGAGCTGCCTCTTCATCAGCTTGTGGCCCTTCTGAGGATACAATGGGAGTTTCAGCAGAAGGCACAAACTCTTCAGGAACTGGCACATCACCCGAATCACCTGCTGGGTCAGCAGTCGCCTCTTGCTGAGAGACAGGTGTTGCCAGCAAGCCAATTTCTTCAGTTTGCTTGGTAATTTCTTGAGTTGCAGCTACGCCATTTGCTTGATCACTAGTAGTCTGATTACTAGCTTCTTCTGGAGAACCCCTCTCTTCAGCAGGAACAGGGGTTTCTTGAGGATTCTCCAGAGGGATTGCTTTGCTCACTGCAGGAGCAGCAATCTCAGGAGGAGCAGAGGAATTCAATACTTCTGCAGCTAATAAAGGAAAAGCAACAGGAGTAACAGGGGGGAAGGATGTAGTTGTTGTTTGGGCAGCAATTCATTTCAACACAAATTCAAAGTGCTTCATGAATATACTGTGAAGTGAAAAAGAAACTGTGTTCCACACGTGAACAGAAGCGATGAGTTTGTGAAACGTTCAGCAACGAGGAACTGGTTTTTGGTTCACCAACGTAAAAAGAAGTGTTGAGAGTAATCAAAGAAAAAAGAAAGACTGCGGTGTCCCAAACTCCATGCAGTGGTTAAGTGTTAAATAAGTGCCGAAGACACCCTTTATTCCCAGGAGGCAGACAATGCATGAAAATAAGCTGCACGTCTATATACTAACTCGAAACTGCAAATTTCCCCGTTGTGGGACTAATAAAGGAATATCTTAAATCCTAAACTGTCCTTGCATAGATCATATGACATTAGGCCCAAAGTAAGTGCAAACAGTTACCACTGCTAGCACGATTTTACCGGTTTCTTTCACGGCTAAACAAGGTAAAATAAATGTGTATATTATGTGTGTGTTATGAGTGTATTTTATCCCCATGAGCAGCATGACAAGCATGCTTACAGGCACAATGAACCCTCATATGCATACATATGTGTGGAAATCTGTGTATGTGTGTATGTATGTATGGGAGTGTGAGAGTGTGTGAGTGAGCGCTCTCAAAATAGAAAATCAATATGTGGGGGGCAATGTTGATGTTTTGGCAGGCTGCCGCAAATAAATACATGTATAGGAAACCCTGAGTTCACTGCTCAGGATAGTTTAACTGTAGTTTAGTTTACTAGATTTTGAAGGACATTAGTTAGAACCTGACCAAGATGACATAAAAAAGTGGTTATGAGCTCAACCCTATAGTAGGTTCTATGACTGCAGCAATGCAGTACCCAACTCAGTCTAACTACATATTCAATTAGATGAGTTAAAAACCAGTGACACTCCCCTGACTAGTATAAACAGGGCTTCAAGGATTGCCCTTTATCCTTGTATTGTTGGGTTGTAAGTACATCTTTAAAGTACTGCAGAGCTAAGTTGAATAAAGTTTGATGACAGCATCTGACTGAATCATCTTAGAATTTTGCAATTGATTGCAGAGTTGTAGCTACTGACTGATGAGCTATCCTGCAACCGATCAGTTGGTATGGAAGTCCCTGCCCCACCCCTGAACAAGCACCTCCACCCACTTACAGACCATTTTTAGAAGAAAAAAAAACAACAACTGTAGGGCATACTGGTGAAAAGTTCAGAAATGTATAAAGACATTTGTGGAATATGCAATTGGAGGAACACACTGAATTCTTGAATGATGATTCACTGCTGTGATGACTCCTTGTTTTAACACTAACTTAAACATATCCAGGCTTCAACACAGACAGACAAATCAATTATTCACTTTATTAACCAGTTATTACCCAATTTTGGTCAAAATAGTACCATGTACAATAAGCTAATTCATATATTCCAATAGGTGTCTACTATTATGAAACTATAGATTGGTGCTAGCATAATACTTAAGAAAATTGCTTACAAATGTTGAATACATTTCCTGCACTAAAAACAAAGTTGTGTTTAAATTAATGCCTAAATAGGAAATAACTATGTTGCAATAAGATTTGACGGTCAGGCTAACATAGAAATGCACCACAGAAAACTCTGTGGAGACGCTAACAAAGCTATTAATAGTCTACACACAGTGGCTTTTCAAGGCATTTTCAGTGCACAGGGAAAACCACACTCATGCATTGTGTGCTAAATCCAGTTGTCAGTGTAAGTCACCACACACACCATTGTGAGTTTGTGTAAATAAAAAGAGGTCCTGGATTACTCTGTTAAAGCAGAGAAATATCACCACTGCAAATCCCTCAGAAAGCAAACTACTGGTACAAATATCCCAAAATATCTGTCACCTGTTAGATCAACTCAGCTTCCAGCCAGCTGAGTCAACTTTGCGAACCAAATAACCATTCAATATTGTTCCTCTACTCAACAAATTACCCACAGTTCTTTGAGTTCCAGGACCCCAATGTTTGCATGCACGTTTATGAGAAGCTAATAGATACGAACCAGTCTCCACTTGAGGCTGCTGCATCTCCTGCTCGGTGACTGGGACCGTTTCTGTGGCTTCACCAGGCATGGTTGCTGGTAAGGACATGAAGACAGTTTATATCTTAACTTCTAGTTATGTAAAAACAAACGTAAGCAAGTACTTTAGGTTAGCTTCAACGGATCACTGAGGTTAGCTAGTGCAGACAGGCATGTAGTTGTGAGACCGGCTGAACAGGTGACGGAGTCCACGCTTTAACTTAAGTGCCTGTTTTCTCTGTTGAAGCGACTGTTAGCTAGCATTAGCTTCGGTTAGCTAACTGATTCAGTGAGGCTAAACAGGGGGAAGCTAACGACAACTAACTAAGTCTACAGTCGTATTTAACCCCAGTTTGATCTGGTTAAAGTGACCGGCTAGTTGTCACACAGATCAACCTCACATCTCTTGTCTCACGGCTCACTGCGGCCCTGACAGGCTGCTAGTAGCCTGGTAGTCATCATGTTCCCCCATTTTGAGCAGGTAATCGCTGCTACAACAGCACATATCACTGAACACAGAGGCCAAAGATGAACAATATCTGTACCGGCCTGATGAGCCTACTTTACTTCAACAAATTAAACTGTCGGTACAGACGGTAAAATATGAAAAACAGCTGGATGATGTTGGATTATCAGCGGAGACACTCACCGACTCGGGATGCTTATATCCAAGATGGCTGTAAGAGAGAACTTCTGACCCCAGTTTCACGGTAATATCCGGTTTAGAGCGGTGGATTCGTCTTCCGGGTTATTTAAAGGCACAGTCTGTAATTTTATTTACAAGAAACCATCCACATACAGTACAAAACTAAGACAGTTAGTACTTAACACTTAAGTTAAACATTCTGTGTATTTGTACTTGCATATTTTCATTCTGATGCTACTTTACTTTATGAAAATCAGTCAAATAATAAACAGCATTTTACTCAAGTACAATACTTAAGTACAATTTTGAGTACTTGTACTTGTATTTTTTTAAATTTTATGCTATTTTATAATTTTACTTTCATGAATGTCAGTCAAAGAATAAGCAGCATTTTACTCAAGTACAATTTTGAGTAAATGTCCTTGTATATTTTAATTTCATGCTACTTTATACTTTTATGAATGTCAAAGAATAAAAAGCACTTCACTCAATATTTAAGTACAGTTTTGAGTATTTGCGCTTGCATATCTTTATTTTATGTCACTTTATACTTTTACTTTTATGAATTTTAGTCAAATAACTAAACTAGTTAAAGCTAAAATAGCTGAGTCAACTCCCCAAATCAATAATTATCCAATATCGAACCTTTATTGCAGAGATTATTAACCATAGATGGCTGCCTGTACATAAATCCTCTGTTGATGTTTGTTGGTTGTGGAAGAAAGTGGTGAATTTTATTTACATTTTGACCACAATGGCACCTTTAACTTGCCTACTGCATATCCACTGCATTGGGCTCTTCAACAATTTTCTGGCATTAATGTCATGAGATGGTACAACTCGAGGAGCTGGTACTGTGAAAAGGGTCCATAACCTACATACTATTTATCTGTGAAAAAAATTAGCTTTCTTGGTGCATGTGTATTGGTATACAAAATGTCATATTTACATGGAATAAATGTCAAATGAAATCTTACAAAGAAAGAACCAAATGATGACATGTAACCCTTCACATCTAACTGCTTGCTATTCTACATAACTTAAACAACTAAATCTACCAAACCTATTGTGTTCTTATTAGAAGTAACTGGAATACAAGATTTTGAAAGAATTGAAATACCAAATTTATTTTGACTGTACAAAAACAAAGACAAACAATATAAAACTGCATTCCCACAGTAAGGAGATTAATTTATGTGTTGTTTATGCATGTATTATTACTGAGTCTCATAAGAGCATAATAAAACAGATTCGGAGGAAATAGTTAATCAGAAAAATGGTAACATTCCAGCAGAACATGAAGCCCCCAAACCGGACAGTTTGCATTGTCGCCCACATTAAGTCACAGGGACTGTGACAACAGTGCTTAGTCTATATCACTTCCTGATTGTTGATCCACTTCAGAATTCTTTCTGAAGATCTAAAAAGAAAAAAGGATAAAAGACAACTGATTACATGAAAGAAGAAACTTCTTAAACGTTGCTCTGCCCTTATTTCACCTACTGAGAATAAAACTTACCACTTTTTTTGAGAAGATCTCCTTTCCATGAATGAGCCAGTCCATCCAGAAATTGATCAAAGTATTTTACATACTTCGCCAGGCTTGTTCTTTTGTAATCTGTAAAGAAAAGTAATCAGTGAGCTGAACAGATAATTAAGAATACACTAAAACTCCATTAGTTCTCATTGATGGTTAATCACCCTGACATTAATGACAATAATTCTAATAAAACAGGCACAAGAATTCAGTTATTCCTATCACATCTTCCTACAGGAAGAGTAGGCAGATGCTCAGTATCTCCCATATGTTTATATATAATTTCATATCCCATAAAAAAAAAAAAAACAACAACAAAAAACAGTGGTTCAGCACATCATGGTGCCACATGTACCACGTTTGCCAAATTTTAATTCAGGAAAAACTTGCCAGAATATCGCCTGTTGTCCTCATAACTTTGAGACAAAAAAGGTAAAGCTCTTATGTGATGCAATAAGCCTGAAATTCAGATTTCAGAAGGTCACCTCTGATCTTTCGTCTCTCTGTTGCATCCTTCTCGTTATCCTTGTCCTTGATGTCCTCTGACTTCTCTTCCTCTTCGCCTGTCCTGGGTCGATCCAGCTCCTCACAGATCAGACTTCAGAGCAGTAGCAGTAAGTTAAACATCAGCTCTACCGAGTGTCAAAAACGGTATGAAAGCATGAGACATTAAATGATCGCTTACCTGATTGTTGGCACAGCAAAAGGATCAAACGTATCTAATTCTTTGAGGTCCATGGGAACAGAAATGCGCCCTGGCCAGAGAGGAGAGAGGTCCCAGTGAGACTCTGTCAGCAGGGTATTCACTATGCCAGCTTTATTAAATCTCATTAGCTCTCACCTCATTAGTACACACCTGTTTTGGGATGGACACTGAAGGGGCTCTTCAGCAAGTGGTTCACCCCTTTACTGACATTCACATCGAGCCGTGGGTAACAATACTGCAGCATGATCTCTTTCTCAAAGTGTTGGCCCTTTTTAGCAGTGCCCTGGGGGAAGAAAGATTATATCATATCAATACTTGCACTTACATGGACAGTATTTCTTCAACCCAAATGAAATCATTCAGATTGGAGATTCCAACTTAACTGTTTACATAGACGCTAAATAAAGCGATTTATCACACTACAACTTTTAGCAACAACAAAGAGATAAGAGATACCTTTATTCATCCCACAGAGGGGGAATTTACAACCCATTAAAAAAATTGATATTCTATCAAATTGTTGAGCTACCTATTTTATTAGATTCACGGCAACTGTTATGCAACTCTGTGATTTGTAAAAGACCTTAAGTGGTGTTGTCACATTACACATGACCAATAAAGTGACAGATTTCTGAAAGTATCTTAATTTCATATTTATTTCCTTTTTTTTAATTAGCAAATTAGCTTAAGTACAAATCTAACAGTTTGAAAAACATGACTTGCAAGTCAACACAAACTTAAATGTAAATATACCCTTTTGACAAAGCTGAAGTTATTTAGATACAATTAACTTTTATACGTGCTTTACTAGCTACAGCTCTGTACCAACTAAGATCAATTTGGTGAAAAGTGGTCCTGGCAACAACAGGCAGACTGATTATAAAGATATTTTATTGTTGTAAGTTGATACTTCTATGCAATTTTCACTGAACTTATGTATAAATGATAAAGTGGTGTTGTTACCATATACTGTACGTACCCTAATGTTACCCCCATGTGGGACAAACATGCATAGAAATAATATATTTATTCCAACTACAGTTTATGTGGATGTTAATCGCTAATATTTTCCTATTAAACAGACTATCAAAGGTTTACACCATATGTCTGATCCCCATTGAAAATTCCTTCCAATCAGGCCAGTCTCTTCCAATTGCAGTGGTTACATTTGGCATTTTTATCCTGATAGGGCTATGATTCAGATTATTAGTGGAATATTAGAGTTCATGAAAACGCAGCTAAAGCTAAGGTTCTTATGTAATGTAAGCTAAATTACAAACCCGTTTCCGATTGGCTTGTTCCCTGATCATTTTCCAACGGGTCTCGGGTTTCTTCTCATTCTGGAAGTCCTGCTGTAATTCTCTTCTTACATGTAAGCAATGAGGTTAAGGTCGAGTCCAGATATTTTCACAAAGGTTTCAACATGAAAGATATTCTAATTTCATACTTGAATCACATCAGAGTAAGAAAATGCAGTTTTCCCAATAACAGTCATTATCAGTTCTATGTGTTCAAGAGACAAACGTGCAGCATATTGTGAAAAGGATATCTTCAGGCACGAGTCCAAGCACTTTGTCTACAGATTCCTTGCGGCTGAGTATGTCCTGTTCCTGTAGTGCGTACCGGGGAAAGTAGTGTTCCACCACTGTCAAAGACTCTCTGTTGAGATAACAGGTTCAGACTCTTAAACAGCAGAAGCAGCAACATCTGTCAGAGGCAACGGCCTCATTAACAGTCAAATGGACACAAACATCAAAACAGAACACAGTTACAGCTTCAAACTGGCCATCACCAAGAAAATGATCTGAGTCTTACCTGATAAAAGGATGAATTGGATCTGTCAGCACAACTTTCTTCACCGTCTCTTCACCTCCCTATAAAACATCAACGAATTGCACATCACTAACATTCACTAACTTATCTGATCATCATGACTGATGATGTTCCCAAAGGAGTCAAAAACAGGTTTTAGAAATTTAAATCAAGCTACATCCAGTTACTAACTGGCATACTTTTGACTCCTTCTGAAAACAGATCTAGTTGGAGGGAAAGAAAATGTATGAATATTTTTGTGTTCTCTGTAGGGCTGCAACTAATTTTGTTTTCTGCAGATTATTTTCATGAATAATAAATAAATGGCTTGTTCTATAAATTACCCTAAAATAGTGAAAAATGCATGTTGTCTTTGGTGATGAATTCGGATTGTTTTATTCGATCAAATATCCAAAACCCAAATATTCACTTTACTATCGCATATGACTGAAAGACATCAGGTCTGCACATTTGAAGCTGGAAACCAAAAGCATAAAAATGCTTAATTGATTATCAAAATTGTTGACAATTAATTGACTGTCAATCATTTTTCAATTCAATTCAATTTGTTGCAGCTCTACTTCAGTGACTTACATCCAGGCATACTAACTTTCTTTGCACAACATTTTGCATTATCTTGCGCATCACATCTATCTCTACTCTACATTATTACTCATAGGATCAGTGTTTTTTTAGGTACTTGTTTAGGTACTTACATCTATCTATCTATCTATACACTCATCATCAAACACTAATCATATGCTAAAAGCTAAAATAGTGTTACCTTAACCAGGCTGAGGTATTCTGCAACTGCAGATCGTGCTGCTACAGAGAGCTTCCTGGCAGCTTCATCACACACCCAGCAATGCACTCCTCTTCTGCCAGAATAAACCCACAGCAGGTGCTGGAAACCAAAGTCCTCTAGAATATCACATAAATCAAAAAAGTGTTTGATGCTAATTTTGCCAACACTTGAGGATAACACGAAAAGATGCCTGAAATGAAGTCAATGGTGTACAAACCTCGAAGAGCTCTATCCAGGATGCGAATGGCAATGGTCATCAGGGTCCAGCACTTGGAGCAAATGTCTGCAGCACTAAAATTTGAGTTTGTGTCATCTCAGTGATTGTGATGTGGAATAAATTGGCAAGCTTTCCACAGTGTATAGTAGTGCGTCAACAAAATGAACAACATAATCAATTTATTTACCTGCAACAGCTTCGGACATCATCATAATCTGTCATATCGATATCAAACACCAGCTCCTTCTCCAAGGCCTGGAAGGTTCCTGATTTCACTGTGTTGTGTTGATTAGGCTGTGGGTGACAAACAGATGGAACTTTATCCACATGTCCTGCAGTGATCTGTGGGGGGAAAAAACACGTGAAAGCAGAGGTAGATGCGTGCAGTCTCACCCTGTGACTGTATATTGCTCCTATGTCAATCTTGTAGGGGTTCATCTTCTGCATTTCTTTCTCCAGGTCGTTCTGGGTGCTGAACGACTGGTAGCGGACATAGATGTCATCTTTGAGGGTGAAGGAAAACTCTCGATTCTGAAAGTAGTTCTTCTGCACTGAGAGTGGACAAAAAAATAACACATTAGTCTGCTGTAGTGTTGTTGGCTATTTGAATCAGGCATGGAAGAGTACAGAGGATGCAAAACTGAACGAGAGATAACAAACAAGATTGCAGTCATCTAACTTGCTAACATTGTTTTTTGCTAGCTTGTCTAATCAGGACACTCACCTCCTCCATAGTTGAGCCAGCGGTAATACTGGGAGAAGGGGAACAGTCGCCGGTAGTACAGCGGTAATAAGTCCGGCAGACAGGCGGAATCATAATCTGAGGACGGCATTACCTTACAATATAAAACAGCTCCGTCACCGTTGTAAAACTATGTCCACAAAGATGCTAGTTAGCTACTGCAACAAGCTGACAGTACGTGTGTTGTTTTACACTGAAAGCAGCGCGCGCAAAACTCTTACGGAAATCCGAGAACCAATGACACAAAGAACCGACAATTACGTCACTGAAACCCGGAAATGTGTTCGTGAATTATAATTAAAAAAATATTTTCCTAAATTAACTTCTCTGTTAGTTCAGCCAACAACTAAAAGTAAAGTAGAATAGCTACGAAAAAGCTGAATTGAAATGATTGATGCGCTTCATAAGTCAATGGCTGACGTTTTAAATGCTTAAATTAACCTTGTAATATTTGTCCTATAACGAAAAAGAAGGCGGAAGTGTCACCGACTAAGAGAGGATCATGGGATATGTAGTTTATAACATCATCATTTTGCAATAATAAAATGCAGTGCATACATTTTTTGTTTTAGAAAATGTTTGTATATCATTTAAACTTATGCAGAGTATTACTTTACCTGCTGCTAAGAACCGGCATCACTAAGATCTCTGCTTTGGAAAACCTTTTGAGATATATCTGCTCACTGCTCACTCTGGATCTAATGTGATGCGATTTCATGGCTCTGTTTAGACTGTAATTACTATCCGACACCTTTAGAGGGCAGTACAGTTTCATAGAAGTGTTGACAGGGTTGCCACACTGAGCCCCCTCGCTCAGGAACTGTGATGTTAATTTTCATCATCACAGACAAATTATACTGAAACATTAGTGGCAACAGTAAGACTGTGAAAACAGTTAAATACAAGTATGAGGTCAGTAACAGGCACAGATAGTCTCTGGATAGAGGTGAAAAACAAAAAGGACACTTCTTAGAGATGGCCTGGGACCAGATGTGCTTCTGTTTGTCACAAATGTCTTCTTTTGTTTCTTTCTGGCTAAATTTGCCCAATTTGTATCCCTCTTCAGTCAGATACATTTGTAGATACATGCAAAGCAAAAGAACGACCTTTGCTTTGACATACGAACAAGGTATTTTTGCTTTCAAAACAAAAAGGGGCACAGGTGGTGCATGGGTGGGGCCCCTTTTTGTCCCCCCCACTAGTCTGGGTGTTTCACATAGTCTAGTGGCAACAACGATTGCTCATTAAGGATGCTGCTTCATTGTTGTATTTCCAGCCAGAGTCTGAAACGCCATCTGACCGAATTGGTGCTGTTCACACTGAAGGTTGAGAGCTGTGAAGTCATAAGAGCTCTTGTCAGTACCTCTGATATAAAATACCAGTCACTGTTTGCATTGTAGCTGTACTTCAAATATAAATACATCGTACTAGCTCTGTAATTTTATTCATTCTTTCATTCTTCTCTCATCTCCTGACTTGTCCATTGCTGTCATCAGAAGCTTCCTCTATAATTTCTTTCCACGTCTTTGTCATTCTGTCTTCATGACAGAATGTAAATGTCAAGACATTTTGCATGCAAACCTTTTTGAATACAGTGCCACTGCTATCAGATGCATTAAATCAAATGTTGCCCTCCCTTAACATGCAGCATGTGAAATGTAGGTATGGAGCTTTTAAGAAACAAAATTAATTAAATAATGTTAACATATCAATATTGTTCATGCACAACCAAGATGCCTCCATTCTTATGCACAAAATTCAGTCCAGTTGATTTTTTTACGGTTGTCAGACAGGTAAATGCTGAGAGTTAGAATAACCTTCCACCATTGCAATCACCCAGCTGTTTGCATAATACACTACAATATGTGAAATACCTGTGTACTAGATTAATAGTAATGAACTAGTTTCTCCTTTGCAGCATTGCTGAACTGTGCCAAGTTCAAGAACAATTATTTGACAAGCATTGGCAATACATTTCCACTTCATGATTGCACTTGTATTTATGGTAATATTCTTTAATCACAACCTGATTTACATAATGCAAAAGCTCTCAACCACATCTTACTTGAATTATGTAAATTCTTTCGCTGCAGCCATAGGGGATGTGATGGGGTTTTTTTCTTGGGTCCTGTCTGAGAAATGATTTGAAATGGACTTGTGATTAACACCCAGCTGTCTGTCTCTCTATACCGACATTCACATGTATGTTAACAATTTTGGTGCAGATGAATGCACGCTATATACAGTAGCTCCTAACCTGAAGCATTACTGACCATCCCTAAACTGTTCTACTTAAGCTTTCCTGTGGCTCAATGTGCATGTAGATATGTAAGCAGACATCACACACTAGTTCACATTTACAGCTTATACAAACATCCATTGACACACACACAAAGACACACAACATTAAATGTCAATGGGGCGAGTTAGGTAAGGTGAAACACGGGATGAAAATGTAACATAGACAAATCTAGGTCAGGCAGTTGTCAGGTGCCCATGGAGCATGTTGGCCAGCATCATAGGTCACCATGTTAGCCATACACCAGGAGTCATAGTTTGGGGATGATATAAAAGTCACTGTGTCTTCAGATGATCAAAGAATTTCATCATTTCAAAATGCTGTTGCCTGTGATGAGGAAAACACTGATGACACATGGGTCAAACACAGTCTGCAGCTGTTCACAAAAGTTCAAAAATACAGTTTGTCTACCAGCACTTCTTTGACATGTTCACAGTGACAATGCTTCAGCAGATGTTTACCACATTCACCATCATAGTTTAGTGTGTTAGAATGATAATGAGGACTAAACACAAACTACAACTGAGGCTGACAGGAATGCCATTTGTTTCTGCAAGTATTTTGTTATGACCAACATTTTATGTACTACTTAAAAATTTTACCTGATGATGGCCCGAAATGAAAAGTTAAGTTAAGTTAAAGTTAAGTTATTACAAGGCCAGCTTAGTACACAATACAAATCACAGAGACCTCCATGGATTTAAATTTAATATAATACAAACAGGGGTCTATTTTACAATGAAGGTCAATGAGGGAAAAAATTTTTGGGCCACAGGAGATTGACAAAAATTACCACTATAACAAATTAGCAGCAAATCTGAATGGCGACCGGTGGCGACACTGTATCCAACTGTCTTAATTCATTCATGCCGTTACATGCTGTGACTAATGCTTGGCGGTGGTTGATTTCCTGGAGCCTATGCTGGTTTCTGACAACCTCACAGTGATTCCAAGTGACTCCGGTGACTCCAATGGAAGTCCACAACTTTTTACATTTTGGCGCAACTGATTCCTATTGCTAAGTCAATTTAATCAACTTCCAGCTCTAGATCAATAATGAAAGTGGTATCTGTGTGCTCAGATGACTGATGACTCTTTAAACTCAACCCCTCTCATCTATCTTCCATGCAAATAATGAGTAATGTTTAAAGGAGCCAGGGTTTCCTCTGACGACTGTGATAACGGCCCAAAATGGCAAACAATTCCATATGTAACAGGTTTAAGATAACAAATACTCTATTTTCAGGGAGGAAAGGGAAATATAAAACATTATAAATTAAACCTGTTGGGAGGTAGCAGTGTATGTGTAACACATTTAAGACAGACTGTTTGTGTTTGGAAAGTCACACAGAGAGATACAGTCCAGTCCAGTAAAAGGGAGAAATGGAGCATGAGGGAAGCATTAAGTGCAAGTAGGTGAGTGTAAGTGTTAGCATGTTATTAGTGTGTGATGTGAGGGAAGGGAAGCAAGCACGAAGATAGAAATGTCAAAGAAACAAGACAAAGAGTGAGACTGTTTACCTTGTTTCTCTGTGCACCAGGGAGCAGGTGCAACTGACGTCCCCATTCAGGGTTTCACGCTATACATTAATGGCATCAAAGAGCCGCCTGTGACAGTCGAGCAGTTGTTTCCATTTGTGTTCTGAACAACTAGCCATGCTCCACTTCCTCTCCGAATGGCAGACACTCTCTGTTATACTTCAGATTGATGAAGCCATCTGTCATCTATTTGGGGTTGGGAGGCAGCACTAAGCCCTGTCCACCACACGCTACATGTTATAAACATATGTACACATACAGTCACTCATATGTTTCATTTGTAAATAATTGCATGCATCCTCACATGGCTGGATCACAGTTAGTCAGAAGGATAAACACACTGAAATAGATATTACAGGGACATTTAGAGCAAATTCTGATGAGCTGGATTTCTGCCTAACATCCTCCTTTCAACCTTCTCATACTGACGTCTTCAACCATTTCGCCATTTGAGCAAAATGATGTTTTGCTGAAGCTCTGACCTCTGAACTGAGATACTGCAAGCATACACAACCAACTGTGCTATTGACACAAGTCAGATAACAGATGAGATGAGCTACAGAGACACATCAGATTTTCCAGAGAGAGGACACGAGAGCACAAAAATCCCCTTCAACTCGTGCACACACGCTGTCATCATGTTCTGAGGGTTTACTTAAAGGAATAGTTCCAGATGTTAGCTTTTTCACTATCTTCTTCCAATAATTGAATGAGGAGATCTAAATTCCTGGAGTCTCTGCTGGTTGACTGGAAGAAAAATAGTCCAGCACATAACCAGGCATAAAACCACCACTTGACGTTTTTTACACTTCAGCTGTTGTACAGATTGAACAAACAGGATGTGACATGTTATTTAGTGAGTTTTAAAGGTAGGTAGATTTCACATCTTTGGACAGAGCCAGGCTACCTGTTTCCATCTGCCTCCAGTCTTTATGCTCAGCTAAGATAAGCTGACCAGCTCTTGGCTTCATATTTAGTGTACAGATATGAGAGTGGTATCAATGTTGTTATCTCAGCAAAGAAAGTGAAAGCTTATGTCACAAAATGTCAAACTGCTCCTTCAACATACAGGTCATGGCTACCATGAGATGTAGGTCCTTGTTTATTTATTTGTTTATTTTGTGCATCTGGCCCCAAAATAATAAATATATAGAGGCCTCATTTATTCGCTTGAATTTATTCCTGGCAGTGTAGAGATAGCTTGGAAACATCATTTAGATCATAAATAATATTTACAGAAAGTATAATTGAATCGTTCAATGAATGAATAAAATATTAATAATTCAAATAATTAAAAACAAGACTAAGAGTCTACAGTCATGTTCGCCCAAGGCTGTAAGTCTGTATGAATTTCTTAGGCACAGCAGAGCTAAATGCTAATGTCACTAACATGCTCACAGTGAAAACATGCTGATGCTTAGCAAGTACAATATTTATCACATTCCAGTGGTGGAAGAAGAACTCAGATCTTTTAATAAACTAAAAGTGCCAATACGACAGTGTAGAAATATTCTGTTAAAAGAGGTCATTAATGTCTCCACCATTCATTATTCATCCTCTATTTTGCATAGGACTGCAACTAATGATTATTTTAATTCTATATTCATCTGTTGATCATTTTCTCAATTAATCGATTGATAGTAAAATTTCTGAAAATAGTGAGAAATGCTGTCATGGAGCCCAAAGCAACACCTTCACAATACTTTTTTTGTTCAACCAACAGTCCAAAATTTCAAATGATTAGAAGTAAATTAAAAATGATACTAATTAAAAAACCAAAAACAAAATGGAACCAAGAGATGTTTTTGCATGGAAAATGACTTTCTATCAAAATTGTTGCCACTTAATTTTCTGTCAGTCAACTAACTGATTAATCGATTAATCATTTCAGCTGTACTTTTTATACTGTTGGGTATTTTAATTTATATTACCGTTAAATAAAGCAGATAATTGTAGTGAAGGAAAAAGTACAATATTTCCACCTGAATAGAAAGTAGCATGAAATACTAAATCAAAATACAAGCGAGTCAGTACTCGAGTAAATGTACTCAGTTACATTCCACCGTCATTAGTAACGAGATGCGCCCTCGTGCTCTGCGCACGTCTCATTGGTTGGCGCAACAATATAAAGTTCCGCAGTGTTTCCCTCATTGACCGCAGCTGCTCTGCCTCGTTCACTGTCTGACTGACTCGGGAAGAAGAGGAGGAGGAAGACAGCCGAGAGGATTTACTCAAACTTCATCTCTTCCATTTTTTTTTCTCCATTCCCCATCTTCCAGCATGAAGGAAAGAAGACTCACTCAGCCGTTTGTGTCGAGGTGTAAACTGGTGCTGGTCGGTGATGTTCAATGCGGTAAAACAGCGATGTTACAGGTCCTGGCAAAGGACTGTTATCCGGAGGTATGAGATCCATGCACAGTCTTATCATGTCTGCATACATTTGTTATTATGTGATGATTCATTAAATTACAGATCAGGGTTGTGCGTTTCATTCCCCCTCCTGCAGGCAGAGTAAATCTGACTTTAATAGTCCATCAAACACTATTGATTTGTATTTATAATTTTGTTTGTGCTACTTTATTTAAATTTATATTGATCTTTTTTTTATTTTCTCCCATGATGCTTATAATGTTACTGGATTGGCATACATGTGTAGTAAAGGACTGTAAGATCTATATTTTTATATGCTTAGACAGATTGAGAATAATACTAGTGTAAAATCATTGAAAAGACTGTAGGTTAATATGTTTCACGATTTGATTTCAAATAAAAGTTAATCACTGCTAATTTTGCTACTAGATTTAGTTTTAGTCATTTATGAATAACAGTGCTTCAGAAATATGTTAAGATAGGTTTGCATTCATTTTATATAATTAAATGGTCCTAAAGACCTTTTGCTGTTGGTCCATCAGTGGTGACTTGTAATGCACATATTTTCTTTTACTTTAAATGATGAATTAGTTCATGTTAATGTGAATTTGGGACATGTCATAAATCTTCCCTAAGCCCATTTCTTGTCCATGTCTTTATTCTTTATTGTCCATGTCTAGACTTATGTCCCTACTGTGTTTGAGAACTACACAGCCTGTCTGGAGCTTGAAGACCAGCGTGTTGAGCTCAGCCTGTGGGACACATCAGGTGAGGATTATACTCATATTTCTGTATTTAATTTGCCCACAGTTTAATAAAACTGGCTTTTGTGCAAAGGTTGTTATCTCCCCTCCCCTCGATCGTTGACTCACTGCCAATTTAAAATCCTCCCCAAGCGTTCCTGGTCAGTGTTTGTGCTTGAGCACTGAGTGAAGTAGTTTCAGTTCTGTATTCATGGGTTGATTTGTGGAACTTGTTTACCCTCCCAACAACTCAGCCAGCCTGGAGTCGGGTAACAACTGTAAATGAAGCTCTGTCTCAGTCATTGTTTTACTTCACTATCTGCCAATCCTGTTTTGATGCAGTTAAGCAGCTTTTCACTGGTGTGAAATCAGTAGAGAGATCTTCCTTGGTGGATTGGTGCAGGCAGTGAAAAACAGGCCTGAGCAACAAGTCAGCCTGGATTACCCACAGGACACCTGGAGCCCAAAATCCACAGTCGTTGTACATGCAAACAGTTTTAAAAACAGACCCCACAATCCAATTAGTTTAATTACCAGGAATATCAAATCTCTAAGACTACAAGGTAAACTATACAGTATATTGAGTTTCTAGTCCCTTAACATTATACAGGGGCCCTGAGATATACAGTGTTACTGACATATGCATTATATGACAGCAGTCTTTTAGTTACATTACTAGTTTGATCCTCAACTTGTCTGGTCTGTAAGAGTTGAAAGGAAACTGTTACTACAGTATTATTTGGGGCGTTGAGAGGTTTTTATATATTATGTAGAACCTATCTTACTATAAATTCAACTAGCGCTGCGGCTAACAATTATTTTCATCATCGATTAACCTTTCAATTACTTTGTTGATTTATTGATTAATCATTTTGTCTATAGAATGTCAGAAAGCCGAAGGCGACGTCTTCAAATTCCTTCTTCTATGTCGACCAGCAGTCCAAAACCCAGAGATATTCAGTTTAAAGAAAGAAATTCCTAATGAAATATTTGGCATTTTAGCTTTAAAAATGAATGAAGTGATTGTTGCCATTTGATTTTTTTGTCAATGGTCTATTGGATGAATCAACTTATAGTTACAGTCCATGCGAGGGCGGGGCATGTGTGGACTGATCTGTTTAATGGTTTTGATGTTAAATTTTCAGGTTCGTTGTAATTTCTTAGTCTTGTATACTTGAATACCTAACAGACTGGGGGCTAACCTTATCAGTGGGTAAGCTATTTTTACAATCTGTTTACCAGATGCAGAGATGATGTTGAAATAATGCCTCTGACCTTTGACCTCTATGTGGAAGAAGTTATCAAAGATCACCAAATAGAGTCATATATTATATCCAAGAAAGTTGTTTTTTGAACCCTACAGACAATGTTTATAACAAAGGTTAAAACAAAATTAGGTGAATAATTTATCATAAATACATACTAGGGCTGCAACAAATGGTCCATTAATCAATTAGTTGAACAAAAGAAAATTAATCAGCGACCATTTGGACAACTGAATAATAATTTGCCAACAATGTGAGGATTTGCTGCCTTTCTCTGTTTTATATCATTGTAAACTGAATATATTTGGAGACTGATTTTTCACAATTTTCAAACATTTTATAGACAAAACGATGAGTCAAAATTAATCAATAATCATTAATTGTGATTTGCTAATATACATGACATATAGTTCACAGTGTCACTCCTTGTTTTTGCAAACAAAATATCTGAATTGTTTTTGACCATTTAAAGTCCCTATTATGAAAACGTTTTGTGGGCCGTGTTAATAGGTTAATTGCAGCAGCCAACTGACATAATGACCTCAAACCTATAGAAAAATTATGCAAACAGGATCAATAAGAGAAGCCACCGGCTCCTGTATAGATTGATTTCATAACAGCACTGGCTGAGGCATTGTGCTCAGAGGAAGTTGAGCTGTGCCAGTTGGCCTGCAGAGGGGTTGTTTCACAGGGGAGAGGGGAAAGCCTCGTCCATGCAGGGAGTGGAAGTCTCTGAATGCCTGTGTATGTGTGTGTGTGTGTGTGTCCTGTTTTACTATGTGTGCACCCGTGCATGTGTGTGTGGCATGCAGTGACTGTGAACAGAAGGCACAAGTGAAGGATACTGAGCGAAAAGATATGCATGACCTCCTCGCTGCCTTATGGTGTGTGCCGCCTAAAAAAAGGTCTTATGTAACTGAAACCAGCACTGAACTAATGTAGGTTTGTGTGTTTATCTCCCACGGAGTAAAAACTTTCTGGACAGTCACCCTTTCCAGAGGAAACATTGCATAAGCCCTATTTACATTTGCAATACACACAAACAAACAGTTCCTGTCATTCTTTATGTTTCTCTCCATTTTCTTTATTATTTTTATTTATAACATTTGGGGCTGCTAATTTTTTTTAAATTATTGATTAATTTGCTGATTGGAAATGGAAATCTTGTGTTGTCCGATCATCAGTCTAAAACAAAAAGAGATTCTGTTTAGAATCACACGAGATAAAGAAAAGCAGAAAAACTTACAGTTTACAAGCTGAAACTAGAAAATGTTGATGGCATTTTTGCTTAAAAAATTAATTAAAACAATCAGTTGGTTATTAAAATGAATTTCCTGGTGATCAACTAATTGAATAATCAATGATCCAGGTGTTTTACTTTGCTATAATATGAGCTTTCACATACAAAACAGGTAAAAGAAGACATATTTTAACGTTTCACCTCATATGTGAACCACAAGCTTTGTTACAAATAAAAAAGGCTCAGAAGTATATTTTTCCAGTTTACGTTTCATCCTTTATCAGGTCTTGTAGGGGAAGGGTCTGACTCCTTCCATTCACTTTCCTTCTGTGAGAGTAGATCAATTCATCGACTGAACGTATTTATAGTGTTAAGTGTTGTTTAGCGTTTATGTGCTCAAGTATGTGTGTGTGTTTGTGTGTCCAGGCGGGGGGCTGCTAATGTGTGGGAGGTGGTGGGTGCTCGAAGTTGTGTCCTCTTTAGATCTCTCTGCCTCCTCTTTCTCAAGCCTTACATCACCCTGGATAGTTATGTGACGGGCGCTTTGATTCCCAGTAAAAAAAAAAAAAAAAAAAAAAAGTTATTGATAGACGGCCGTTGTATAAGTTGTCCTACTTGCAGATTTAGATGAAGATTCAGACTGAGTTAGGCCAGAAGGATCTTGAATGCTTCTCGGTGTTAATTTTGTCAGAAGATTTTTTCATTAATGTCTCAGGAGACTGCCAAATTCATCAAGACAACATTATTGTTAGTTAGTTCCGGTAGAAGCTTATTAGAAGTATCTATTCCTGATATAATTATACTCTCTTATATTTGCAAGGAAATCTTCTGGTGCACATTTGGCCCCTGAGGACAGCAGTAGGAAATTAAATCTCAGTGTTGCTGTGTGGGGAGTGATTAGGTGGCAGAGTGAAGACAATAGAGAGCGGACATCCTGTCAGTCTGTTTTTAGACCAGGGGCCTTCCTGAGAGTTAAAAAAGAAACATATAGCCGTGCTGTTTATGGAAATGGAAGGAAAATATGATTCTTTCCTTCACGCCATAATTCACATTCTCATAACTGAGGTGTCGTATTTATGAGACAACAATCAGGGTAGACTGTCTGACTGAGGTGATGAATAATGCATGTTAGCATTTTGAGCACTGGTTTATTAGTGGTGCAGCAGAGTAAATGGTGGTTGAAAACGCTGGAAAAGAAGAGTTACAACTGATTAATAAAAGTGGCTTCAGTGTCAGAAATGTGCTGTAACCATGTCAGTGCATCAATGATGTCTAAAAAGTAAAACGATGCATTTTCAGCTGATGTCTAATGACGTTCTGCAGCAACATTAATGACTTTCTGATTAACTTTTGTCTATTACTGGTGCGACTGCTCAAAACTCTTGAATGCAACATGCTTTCATAATGAAACCTGTGCACATATGAACACAACACACAACAATTCTACAAAATGTGATGGCATTAGCTGGTGCAACAGGAAACTAAATGAATGTAATTCCACGTTCTTTGCACTGGTTTTCTTTTGTGCAGTTCATCTTCGTACAATTCTGTAATATCCTTTAACATCATCATCATCAGTTTCCAGAAACAATTCGAGGGTAGAAATGCTATAACAGAGCAAATTCTTTTAACTGTGCATCTTAGAATACAGTGTAAAGCATGGGGGTGATTGGCCACCGGAGGGCGCTGCAGTTACGATTGAAATGTTTGACTTTTCAAACAATGGAAGGTCGTGCTTAAACTCTTTCAGTGGCAGCAGCAATCACATGCAAGAAATTTCCCATTCTAGTTTATTTTATTTATTACATTATGTTGTGAATGAATCTTTAAAGGAATAGTTTGACATTTTTCAGAAATACACTTATTCGCTTTCTTGCTGAGAGTTAGGCAGGAAGCTTGATTATATATATGGAAGATTATAAGGCTATCCTAGCTATATGTCATATGTATACAGAATATTTTTTGATGGAGACTTTACCAGACATAGATTAAAATAGCCCTACTTTGTTCAGACATAGTGTCTGTATTTTGGACATGCAGTGGACATGCAGGCCGAACAAAAACTCATGGAAATCCTGATGATAATTTAGCTTCACAGGGCATCTGGTAGTTTTTTTTCCTCCTCAAACAAAAGTTTGTTAAATAAAGTTTGCTCTTGACTAATAATGGAAAACATGATTGGTGCAGAGTTGCGCTGCCTGTGACTCAGTCAGTTAGTTTACTGGAAGAGTTCCTCTAAGTGGGAAGGCGTCAAGCTTAGCGAAATGATTTGCTCTTTTATCAGTTTGGCAGGAGTGTGTGTGACTGTTTGTGTTTGTACTGTGTGAAAGTGAGGAGGATGATTGTGATAGAACATTGTAATAGTGTCAGCTGCATTCAGACCGTGGAAGGAGATGTTTTGTTTCTATTTCTGTTTGCTGACATGAGGAAAAGTTTACTGAAAGTTTTCATTTCCAAAGATGTGCCCACCTTCCTAAACCACATGCTCTTGTCCCTCAGATGCATAAGACATTCTTGTGTGTCCTGACTTTACTCTGTCTCTCCAGGTTCTCCATACTACGACAATGTCAGGCCCCTCTGCTACAGCGACTCAGACGCAGTGCTCTTATGCTTTGACATCAGCCGACCAGACACAGTCGACAGCGCAGTGAAGAAGGTATTAATATTTTTAACTGCGTTAAGTGTGAACATGACATTTCACATGGCTGCAGCTGGTCGCCTGCTTGATCAATAATCTGTCCCATATTCACTCTTTATATGTTGTAAGATATTACAAATACTTGGCACTTGTTTCTGTTCTCCCTGCAGTGGAAAGCAGAGATCCAGGATTTCTGTCCCAGTACACGGATCCTGCTCATAGGCTGCAAGACGGACCTGCGCACAGACGTATGCACGCGCATGGAGCTGTCCAATCAGAAACAGACTCCCATCTCCCATGAACAGGTTTGTTCCATGACTCCTCTATCTTCCCCTGCGTGTATATTTAGCTTTCTGTCTCCTGTCTAGACTGGGTACTCATAGAAATCCCCCCTTTGCTTTAATCTACTCTGCCTCACGCTCACATATTTTTCCTGCACTTGAAGGGTTCGTCCATGGCCAAGCAGCTCGGAGCGGAGGCTTACCTGGAGTGCTCCGCCTTCACATCGGAGAAGAGCATCCACAGCGTTTTCCGAACTGCGGCCCTGGCCTGCATGAACAAACTCCAGCCTGCCAGCAAACCCAGCCCTGTCCGCCGCCTCTCCAAGAGACTCCTACACTTGCCCAGCAAGACAGACCTCCTCTCCTCCACCTTCAGCAAGGACAAGTCCAAGAGCTGCTCCATCATGTGAAACTGCTGCGATCATGCTGGGGGAAAAAAAAAAAAAGAAAGCAAGGACATGTAGACTGCAGATGCTTCAGCAGGGGGTCCAGGGTGTGCAAGGGAAAGAGAGCAATGATATGGATTTCTACAAAGCTTCTCTCTCCTTTGCAGCATCCTCCCCGAAATCCAACCGCTTTGACTGCTACACTCTCTATATTCAACTCTGACGCTGAACTTTTGATCATAACTTGTTACCAGCACACAGTACAGAGGCAGAGTGAAAAAATGTTTGATGTTGAAAATATTCCTAATCATTTAAATCCACGTGTACAAAGAGAGCGTAACAGGCACTTTAAGGTGTAGACCTGTTAGCTTCCTCACATCAAGGTTGCTTTGAGAGACTCAGCTTAAACAAGATCCTCTTTTCTAAGAGGGAAGCGGTTGTAAACACTGCATTTCACTGCATTACCCTGATGAGACCCATTTGAAATTCCAAAAGCAGCGCCTTCTCCCATCCATCTCTTTTATCTGAATGTCTGTTTAAGGTCACGATATGGGCTGAGTGACGAGATGAAATGTAAAATCTGACAGTGACAGGAAGTGATATCTACAGAAATGCTTGGGGAATTTAAAACAGAGGCCCTTGAAGAAATTATCCCCCCGCTGACCCCCTCATAGTATTTCATTTGGAAATTAAAGCTGACAGTGGAGAAAAAAAGGGGAGAGAAGGGAGGGATTTGGCAAGCAAGAGCGTTCATTTGCAAAGGCGGTGGGAGGACGAACAGAGCACAACTGATGGAGCGCAATGTGACTCAGCACTCACATGAGCCACGAAACAGTCTAGGGTGGACGTGTTGTGACAAAGACGGAACACAAAAGCCCCGGCCGTGCAAAGACTGTCTGAGAACGATTTTGTCAGATCCCCTTTCATCGCCCATCACCACAGCAGTCTTAATTGTTCAATGCTATCAACCGTGAGGCTTGACTTTAGCAATGTTACATTAATGATGCATTATCTCACTGTTCCCTGCAACTTTAAGAGCTGCTTAATGGAAACAATGGCGAAAATAAAATCATTTTTCTTTTCTAGAACAAAGACTTCTTTTCACACAAAGCCAAAAATTGGATGGATTTATTTTAATGCACCAAAAGGAGTTGCAGTTGTTAGTGAATCCTCAAAGAGGACTAGTCTTGAACTTTGGGTTGGAAACGTGTTATGTGGGCCCGCTCGCCGTGCTTCAACGAGCTCCAGGTGCTGGGTTGAGCTGAATTTTTCATTGTTATCTAAGATGCCCCCTGCTGACATTTGCAGCCTGGATTGCTGCATTAACACTAAATGTCCCTGAGAGATGATAGGTGGGAAGTTGAATCACACAAACAGGCCGGTCCTGTCTGAAGAAAGATTTTTTTTTTTCCTTTTATGCTTTAAAAATATTTTGATTTGATTTTTGCAACTTCCCTGAAAACTCTTCTGGACATTTTCCATTTCTTACATAGCTTTGTTGTTGATGTTTCTTGCTCGTGGCTGTCTTCTGGTGTTTTTTTTTTTTTTCGTAGCTGTTGATGTTGTTCTTGTATTCACTCAAGTCTTCTGGCATTAGCGGCTGTTGACAGCTCAGCTAATGGAGGACTTGATGATTGGTAGGTCTGCACCGCGAAGCCCGGAGATCTCTGGATGCACGGAACTCTGGGATTTTTACGTGTTGCCTGGCAACAGTGTGAGCAGGGGCGGGTTCCTGCCTCACAGAGAGACGGAGGGACGGTTCTCCAAGAGGACGCCTCACCTTTTATTTGTAGCATTAGACAGAAGCCACTGCGAAGGTGACGGCTGGACATTTCAGGGAGCAGCGGACCGCTCATGAGCTCTACGTGCTTTTAAAGACCCCACGCTGGTAGCAGCCGTGAGTGGGTTGTTGCAAACAGCATGCCATTGAAAACATGTCCTATGTAGCCCTGCTTCATTTTTTTCACTTACACTGTCTGGTGCATTGTGCCATCCTAAACAAGCTCCATTCGGTTGAACCACTGTTTCAAAAAGTTTCTCTCTTGCTCGTTTTTGACAGACTTGTTTTGTTGTACATATCCTTCCTCATGAAACTGTTTCTTAGAAATCCTGTGAAAGAATGTTACTGAAGCAAAACAAAATGCTTGTGTCAAGTTACCTGTCATGGCTTAAATTATTGACTGAATTCTGTATTTGTTATTGTCATACTCTACTTTCTTTAAATCTTTATTTAAATAAATATGTCTGAATTCAGCTACAAGTCAGTGTTTGTTTCTGTGTTAGACCTTTGATGGATGTATTGATCACTGATTATGAGGAAATACTAAAAGAACTGTAGGACAAACTATACAAATGTGTGTATCAGCACTATATGCAAATTTCCCCACTGTGGGACGAATAAAGGTTTATCTTATCTTATATATTGCACATTTTCATACAAGATATCAAAAATTTGGAAGGACGCTTAATTGACGTCTAACAAACAGCACTTTGCAGCTGTACCAAAAGCGAATCATTTTTGGATAATTTAATCAAATTCAAGGCTCCTTGAGGGAAGGAAAGACTGATAGGTTGGCAGCACATTGTCTATTTTGTCTTAAGAAAGAATGATGACATTTTTCTCAGGTCAAGGGCACGGCACTTCACATCACACTCACACTAAGCAGTTCATGATACAGATAACATGTTATTCTACTGTGTGTCTTAATGAGAGCCCAACTGATTTACAGTATAATTCCTGGTGGTTATTAACTGTAGCTCTACAAAATAATATAAACGGCTCCAGTTTTAGCACAGCTCTAAAATTAAATGCAGTCAGGTTGGTATTCAAACAGACTTCAGGACATCAAACTGAACTTTTTTGTTCAGTCCCCGAGGGCCGTGTGGCCTACAATTAGCCGATGACGGCAGCGACACAGTATGGTGTCAAAACAAGCCTGTGGATGTTTGTAGCACTGAAGCATGAACACAGCCTTAAGGAATAAACCATCCCCCCAGTGTACATACAGAAAACACACATGACTAATGCCGCATGCATACGTTGTGTTACATACATGATTAGTTTTGAAAACTTGCCACTTTCTGTTGTTTTGGTTGAAAAAGGGGATTAGTTGTTGTCCTACTTAGAGTTTGTGTGTCAAGTCCTTCCAAAGGGCTACAAATGATTTTTACTAAATTGTGTGTAAGAAATGTCTTTGCTAAAGACATTAGTAATATGTAGTACCTATGCAAACAGGAAGTAGTTTTAACCTTCAAAATAACATTTTGGCTTTATTCATATATACTCCCAGTGGTGGAATGTAACTAAGTACTGGACTGGACTAAACTTCAGAGGGAAATATTGTACTGTTTTACTCCACTGCAATTATTTGACACCTTTAGTTACTAGTTACTTTACACATTAAGATAGATTTTGTTTCACACAAAAAACAGACTAAGAGCCTTTAAAATAGGATGTTTTGTTATTTTAAAGTACCAGACAGTATATACAATTACAGCTGAAACGATTAGTTGATTAGTTTATTAGCAACTATTTTGACAACTGTTGATGCAAAGATGCCAAAATTTTTATGGTTCCAATTTCTCTAACGTGAGGATTTGCTTCTTTTACTTTTGATTATTTAAATTATTTAAATATATTTTCATGCTAATTTTGAGGTTTGGACTGTTTGTTGGACAAAACAATTTTGTCTCTTTGGTCACTGTGATGGCATTTCTCTCTCTGTTTTCAGAATTTTTACAAACCAAACAATCAGTCATTAGTTGCAGTTCTGTACAAAATTGTTCAAAATGAACTCCACCTCCAGAAACTACAACAGTAAAATGCAACTTTTACGTTGAGGCATGATTAATAATGATATAATGATAATAATAACAATAATAATGTAATTCTCACAGGAGCTATTTTTCTGCTTTGAGTACTTTTATTTTTTTAATATTTTGAGTAAATTGTCTTGGTTATACTTACATACTTTTACTTAAGTGACATTTCAATGCAGGACCTTTGTTTGTGACATTGTATTTTACAGTGTGGTAGTACTTCAGCTTAAGAAAAGCATCTGAAAAGTTCCTCCACTACTGATTATTCATGTCGTTTACAGTGACATTCAGTAATTCAAGGTGTATTGTGTGTGGGGTTTTTTTGTGAAATGTAATTTTAATCTTAGACTTTAATTGAATAATCGTAATGTCCACTTAATAAACACTTAAGTTTAATTTAAACTGGCTCCACTACATTAATACATTATATCACTTTATAGACTACATGTTATGCTATGAGTGAAGAGCTCTCTTGTGATTGATGCCATAACAGATTTAGTTGAGTGTTTTTGGGAGTCTGAACAAAATTTATTAACAGGAATATTAAAACCCGAGCATTTGCTTTTAACTACTGTGTTTGCTGTTTCCTTTCCTCTTGCTTTTTCTTATGTAACCAGCCATCTTCCTTGACCTCCATTACTATATTTGCTTTGTCTTTCACTTGACTGATATGGGCTCTTATCAGGATCTCCCTGGCTGTGTCCTGCTGTCACACTCTGCTCGCCGATGATACGACATGGATGAAATAGTCGAATGTTTGCCATTCCTGAACTATCACACACAGGATACAGCGGTGACTCATGACCTCCTTATCCATTACCTTTGCACAGTAGGTGACAAGGAAATTGTGAGAAGATACTCTGCATCACCAGCCTCAGATACATTTAATCTCCTGTCTGCTCAACATTGATTTTTTACAGCTGGAAATGGAATAGCAGTTTGATCATCTTTTGGATAAACAGGGCTGCCAGGCTGTCTGTCTGTGATGCTCAGTCTGTCTTATCTTCTTCTACGGTGTCTCTGTCTCTTTTACACAGATACATGCACACATTACACATACACACGTACACATATGTATTTTTTTCAAAAACTGGCCCATGTACATCACATGTCTCAGTAAATCAGATAAACCGCTGCTCTGACAAAAGCATATTGAGCCTCGTCTTCCACTTGCTCCAAGGCATGATTATACTGCATAACCATGGTGGATGTGGAGCTAAAGCACTGCTGTGGCTCTCTGACAAAGATTGCACCTTTTTGGATGAAGCTATTTAGCTATTTGTGCTGGTATTTCTGCAGACTTGTTTAAAGGGATAGCTATTGATTCCTGTTTTTATGCTGCTGGCTGTATCTGTAAATTTACCATACTGATACAAGAATAATACAATTTTCTTATCAAACTCAACAAGAAAGCGTATACATTTCAAAAAATGTCAAACCATTCCCTTAAAGCTGCACTTTGACATATGACCCAGAATGCCATGGCCAACCACTTAAAGGAATAATTTGGGAATCATTTTGGAAATACACCTATTTGCTTTCTTGTCATGAGATAAAAGATTGATGCCACTCTCATATCTGTATGATATGACGCTACAGCCAGTAAAAGCTTTTACAGTGAGTTATGTGTTGGACTAATACTTGGTTGAGCTCATTCTTACCCAACACATATGAGTGTGGCACTGATCTTCTCATTTGTCTTTTCAAAGTGTCAAATTATTCCTTTAAATGAAGTTCACTGCACTGTCCTCTTTAGATTACATTGTCCCACACTTAGAAATCGGAGGCTGCTTCTTGGTTTCAAGAGAGGTTTTTATTTTACTTTATTTTTTTATTTGATGTTAGAAGATTGTGTCATTGTTTTTATATGTATTTATTTATGTATATTTCCTTAGACCCCTTTTTTTGGCTGCACTGCTGATTTATTCATAAAATTACCTTCCTGTCCAGTGCAATTTCTGGAAATCAGTCCATGCTAGGAAACAGATTTGTACAAGCCAACAATGACACATGTATGGCACTGACATGTTTGATGTAAACTAATGAACAGGTCAGCGGCAAGTGACCTGTACAGTCTAGACATTTGTCCCTTCCTCCGTGGATGGACACGTGCCCGCAGCAGAGATGGTGAAACTGTTGAGGCTCAGGATCAGGAACCAGAGGGAGGATGATTTAGGGAAGAGTGCTGCCATCTGAAACCCTCTCGGGGAGTCAGGGAAAATGGTTGCAGTGCAGCGTGCCTCATTACCACATAAGCACATCATCTATCAGACAGGGCAGCGCAGACACACAGAAAAACACACGCATGATGCAGTCTCACACACATCCGCGCAATCCACCTATCAGACCTCTCCAGCGCAGCAGCGGCAGGCTGTGAAGGCAGCACAGGGGCTGATGAGAGGATGGGGGTTTGGAAAGCTATGCTGCCTGGTTACTGATGAGCTATCTGCAGTCTGACATATAGGTTACATTCCCTTGTATGCCTGCTCGCACGCACACACACACACACACACATCCACTATAACAGTGAGCTTTACCACAGCTGCTCTGACAGTGTCATAACTCCTGTCTCTGGATGGAAAATGGGGTTGTATGTCAAAGGCTCAGCCGGCTGAGGAGTGACATTCTCCAGTGTCCCATAAGGGCATCGTCCTCTCTGTGGTTCAGTCCAGCAGACATGTCCCTTACGATGCCTTTCCATATATTGATTATGTTCAATATTTGTATAATCCAAATACTTTAAAGCAACTGTTGCAAATATGTTTGCTGTTACAACAAGAGTTAGATAAGAAGATCGACACCACTCTCATGTTTATATGGTTAATATAAGACTACAGCCAGATCGGCTCCGTCCAAGGTAATAAAATCTATTTCCCAGCACCTTGAAAGTTCAAATTCAGAAAATGAACACATTATCTATTGTATGTTTAATCCCACAAAGTGTAACAATGACAAGTTGTGGTTTTACAGGGGATTATGTGCTGGACTATTTCTTGGCCGGGAGCATAACATAATAATTAGTGAGCTTTAGAGATGCTGGTAGGCGGATTATAGATTGACAGTAAGGCTGGGTGTTTCCCTCCTGTTTCCAGACTTTATGCTAAGCTAAGATAACCGGCTGTACCTGTATATTTATCATACAGACACAAGAATGGTATTGGTCTTCTCATCGAACTCTAGGAAAGAAAACGAGCAATAAGCATATTTCCCGAAATGCTGAGCTGTTCCTTTAAACGGCCTATTTAGCTTTTCAAATAGAAGCTGCCATTGTATATTCTTATTACAATTATGGTTATTTCTCTCTCAAAGACTTTTTACATGTGTCTGAATCGCTCTGCCATCTCTCCCCGACACAAAAGGCCAGACCTCGGCAGCCAGAGCCGGCACAAAAATAACAAAAATCAAAGCTGAATTTCTCTGATTGTTCTGGACTTATTCAAGTGAAGTTTCTTTCGATCAATCCGTCCCTCTCTGTCTGATTGCTCAGTCCAAAGCTGTTCTGATGTGACAGGTTCAGGCAGCAGGGTGGCTCCCAGCCTGTGTATGTCTGTGCGCTTTGGGCTACTCAGTGAGGCACACAGACATCACTAGACAGCACACACCACCACAGCCTTTCTTTACCCCCAAACCCCGAGGACCAACTCGCATTAATATTAACCATATTAAGCTGTATTTGCATTTACATACAGTGAATAATGTCCTGAAAATCAAATCAAATACTCAATAAACATAAGGCTACATCTGTGACCTTTTAAAATGAAATCTCTTTATTGCTGCTGTAAATCATTCAACCAAGTTTCTTTTGTCTACTTTGTGCTTTACTCTGTTGCGGCTGTGCACTCCCGTTATCTGTGCATGTATGTGTTTGTGAGTATTGTATTTTGCAGCTAAGGGCATCCATGCATGATGATGTACATGTGAATTGGTGTATGAATGTGTGTCAGTGTGTGCTGTGTATACTAAGCAGTTTATCTCGTCTGCGCCGCATATTTCCTTATTCCCGAGTGCAGCGAGGTGAGCCAGGTTCATGCACACAGGTCTGATAAGACCCCTTGTGTCCCTGCTATAGGGACCCAAGCCATATTATGACACCCCAAAAATCCGCATTTACCCAAACTGTTCACCTTCACTGGATCTAACCCCCCCTGCCTCATGCCTACGTGCACTGTTTGGCACACCCTGAGGGCATGTCTAGAGTCACTGCTCTTCTAGCGCTTTAATTAGATGCCTGGCATTGGGAATATGGGGGGAAGGGAGCCAAGTCTGGGGCACGTGAGGTGCTTGGGGTGGGGGTCGACTAGGAGTTGGGGGAGCGGGTTACGGTTGGAGATGGGATGTGCACATCTGGATAACAGCTAAACACAGTCACATCTGTGCCATCCAATCATCATCCAATCTGTGGCTTCCAAACTGGTAAATATTTGCTCATCGGTGCAGTTATTTCCACGTTATATCTTCAAATGGAAAGTGTTCTGAGTACAGGAATTGACCCTAACGTGATTTGTCAGCTCTCTAACATTGATATCTTTGCTTGCTTGCACAAAGCCAAACTTTAACTGTTATCAATAGTCAGCAGCTGGTGACCAGAATTAGGCAATCACCATTATTACACAATGCTGGTTGAAAGCAGGTCAGCTTCCTGACCTCACGGATCATTAACTGGCTATGACACGAACAAAACGTTGACCCACACACATTTTGGTGGTTAAAATACATGAGGGTAAAATTAGATTTTTTTTTTTTTGCCTGTTCATAGAAAATAGTTATGACATTTTCCCCAACTCTTATTATTAAATATTATTCTCAAGCACATGCAACACACCTAATTCATTACAGGATGAATCAGAAAGTAGCCACGTGGACTGTGCTGTGCTGGAAAATCTTTAATTGTGTGTGTTTACCTCAGATCATGCCATGTCTCACCTCATCTTCCTGCCTCTTGTCAGTGGTTGAAGAAATTGTAAAAAGTGCAATCATTGTCTACGCTATTTTGATGAACCATGTTTCTGTATTTTGTTTACATGGTTATTGCTACATATTATGTTATGTTGTATATTACATGTTCTCTGTGAGAGAGTGAGCACCATATGACATACATGCACACAGTACTTAACCAGCATGGAACATACTGAATGAGTATAATGTATGAAAATAACACGAGCATCAAATAAGTGCTATTTATAACATGTTTCATGGAGGGTTTTTAAATATAGCAAACACTTACATATAACACACTTCTACCAGAAAATCATATTATTTAAATTATTTGATTGCCAAAACTTCATTTTTTTGTCCATGTTATTGTTCTCTTTCAAAGGAACACAAGCACTTGAAACGATGACGCGATATTTAGTGACTTGAATTCCGTGCACACCCACACAGGTGTTTTATTCTGACTTTTCGACCTCGACTCAGGTTAAAGTGGGGAGGAAACCGACAATTATGCAAGGTTACCAAAGTCGATGCACTAAAAGGAATGATAAAAGTGCAAGTTGTCCTTCCCCTGACAGTGAAGGAGATGTCAATCAAGTTGTCTCTGCACACACCCACAATCTTCACAAAGAGGTCTAATCAGGCCAAAAAACTGTGGGTACAATGGGTGTGTGGGGCCTTTTGGTCAAGCCTAATGTTGAAGGAAAGAGCTCATACATAATGAAAAAAAATGAAAATTTACTTTTGATTTTTTTTCAAAGCATGATTAGTCAGCAAAAAAAAAGTGTCTCACTGATTAATCCTCTCATCTACACCTGATTCTGCTGATTGCTTCTCGCTATAATATTTAGTAACTTCTCGAGTTATTTCAGACCTGCCATTCTGCATCTGCCCACCAGTTCTTCCATCTACTCACCAAGTGACTAATGACTTGTTTGCACACTTGCTCCCTATTACCAAATTAGTGCCAGTGTGTGTACTAATTTGTGAGCCACTAGCCCTCGCAATCTGTAATGCCTTCGTGGTCCTGTCCTAGTTCTGTCCTTCCTGTCTTTAACTCATCTGACTTTTCCACAGCAGACATCCTGATATGTCTCAGTAGGAAAATCACAGGTGTACATAATAAAATTAATGATGGCATTTAGCTGCTTCAGTTTCAGGGTTGTGGTGCGTGCTCGCTCACTGTCACGCTGTCATGACTTACTGAGCCATTGTTAATGTTATTAGTAACACCTGTGCTTTTCCTGCAATGAAAAGTCTAAATGTCTGCTGTGAAAAAGGTCAGTCGGATTTGTTTGCCCTGATTGCCTTTACATTGTTATTCTGCTTATGAAACTAGTCAAGACTCTCTCATCCCCTCTGATCAAATCCTGTGTTAGACGATAACAAAATGGGCACAGTCAATCAGACCATACTGACTAGTTAGTCCAGTTCAGTGTTGCCCACACCCTGGCAAGAGACAGCAGCACATTTCTATCTTGTTGTTCGGTGGTCTCTAGCCAAGTGCTCAGAGGCCCTGAAAAATGATATCCAATGAAATGGAGAAAAAGATTAACAAAGGACTGAATGGACTCTTTTCATAGCAGATATTTTGACATGTCACAGTGAGAAAAGCACAGGTGTAATTAAAAACATTAATCATGGCTGCATGAGAGCAACCATGAAACAGATTCCCTCCATTAAGGACACAATAGCTCTTTGCAAATTAGTAGTGAGTGTATGAGACAGAGGGAATTCATAATTCATTTCATGTGCAGCTTTCATCCTCAGATTTTTATTCAAACTTTAGAATTCAATAAAAGCTAATCACAGAAAACAAAGAACTGCTCATGATCACAGTTCAAAATATAAAACACAAGCATGACTTTTACTGTCTAACCAGTCTATTGTTTTCTTCCACTACATCTTCTCCCTTTGTGTTTTTTTACACCATCAACTTTGATCTGTTCCTACTGAAACTGTTTCACCTTCAGAAGGGCTCCATAAATCTCTCTTGATCTCCCCGTGGATGAAAAGGCAGGTCCAGAATATGAATCAGCATCGAGCCAATCTGGACTGTAGTCAAGCATAGCAGCATCTAAAATGTCTTTTATCTGTCTGCAGGAGAATACACACACACATACACACCAGAGGATGGTTTACATTACAGGAAAAAGCATAGTTTGGTCTCTGAACTAACAGCACTTCTTGAATGTTAATCTGCTGCAGAGGATAATGTTTTTAAGTAGTACTGAGCTGAGAGACCTGTTTCATCATGGCGGCACTGTCTGTCTACGGTTAACAATAGACCGATAGATCTGGCTCCTACTGAATTAGTCTTTTTCTTATGAATGCATCACACAATTTCAATGGTGTGAAATTTTCATCTATCTGTAAAGCGTCCAGTTTTCATTGCTATTAATTCTTCTCTTCTTATTGTTGTTGTATAACAGATCCAGATAAGCAGATAGACAAATAGGTCAGTGTATCATCTGCTAATATGTAATTTATTTGTTATTTAAAAATGAGGGGGGAAAAAATGAGTAATTAACTTTAGTAAACTTGTAGACTACTGGAGGAGGAAGAGAAATGGGAATTGTAATATTATGAGCTTAAGTAATGCAATCAGACAGACAGGCCTGTTATTTTAGACGGATGACATAATCAAAAATTGCAAAAAAAATTCCTAAAGTTTAGTGCATTAAGTTACGTCCATATTCATATCCATGTATTAAACAGCCTAAATTGTCAACTGTAAATGCACCAAAGTACTGATGAATTTGAAAAACCACGTTTAGCAGTTTTAGGCTTTTTGTTCGAATTGATGGTTATTTCGTTTTTTTGTGAAATCCACATTTACCATATAGTAGAATCAATATAAAAACTTAATCGCACTAACCAGTGACACGAGTGCCACCTTGTGCCTAAAATTGGTCAGACTGAGAAAGGTATTTTTGGTCAGGCACTTAGGTGTTCAAGTGCCAAACAGTGGGGGTCCTTGAGGAAACCATTCCACGTTGCTGGGAAATGTAGTGTAAAAACACCGTTGGCTCAGCTCTGTATTGAATGGTCAGTACTACGACTCCCACAAACCCTTGCTGGCTGCAGCTCGTGTCGTGCGACATGGCGTCTTCTTGAAGCGTAGATAAATCGTAGTGTTTTGTTGACAAGTAATTAAGGTAAGTTTTAAATGTCATTCACATATTCTCCTGTTGTGTTTCATGAAGCGCGAACGTTTGACTTCAATGAGGTTACTTTATTGCATGTTTGGACATTTTTCATGAAGATTATTAGCCTTTTTGCTAAGTTAGCTAACGTAAGGAGCTACGTTGTTCACACTAACGTTATTGACTACATTCATCGTGCAGAGGCTGAGGTACTTTATTTTTACATCTCATGACAAATTAACCTTTCTTACCATTAATGGTTAACTTCGAGATGGATGTAAAACGAACCTGAAACTTTTACTGTAAGACTAAACCTGCACGTTACCTTCAGGTACGAGCAGGAGGAAGCAATGCGAAATAAAAGAGAACTTGTGGACAAGAACCAAAATACATTTGTCATTATAGATTTATATACTGTGGTGTGTTATCTGTTGTCTAAAAGCAGCACAATTTTCATATTTAACCTCAGTGTAGTCCTCAGTTGGACATTTGTCTTGCAGTCAAGTGAAACACAGACTTGGAACATAAAATATATATAATACATATTCTGAAACCAATCACACAAGCTATTCAGGTCAAAGATTGTTGTAGTTTCCACATGGTTAATGATCATCATTTGAAAAACATTTTATGTTGCAATTTTTGATTTATTATTATTTATTTCCTATTAACAAGCTGCTGCTTTGGACAAAAATAAATAAAAATAAATTTTTTCCTTCTTCAAATCCCTGTTCAAATGAACCTTAGCTCATGGAAACAAAAATGCAGTTTGACTCTACAATTTACTTTAAGTGCTGATACATCAGCTGTGCTACACTTGGTTTAGTTTTATGTATTTATGTTTTATGTTCTGTTCCTACTATGTTTTTTTCCTGTTTTGCTGCTTATATTGTGTTTTTTAATAATGTATTGTCTACCTTATAGTCCTGCATAACTGTAGGTTGTTCATTCACTCATGTGAAAAGTACACTTCACTGAGTAAGTACTAAATGTTTAAGTTCATGACAAAGCCACTCACACGTGGTCTTTGTGTTTGCAGATGGCGGCTGACTCCACAGACAAGAAGGATGCTGAATCCTCAGGGACCAAAGACAGAGAGAGAAGACGCAGCCGCTCACGAGAGCGGGATCGTAAAGCCTCACCTTCACGTAAACGCCATCGCTCTCGTGAACGAAATCGTTCTAAATCTGCAGAGAGGTACCTAAAATGCAATCTTTAACACTAGATTGAACTTCTAGATATTAGAGTTTCTTTATAGTTTTACACACAGCATTTCTCCTATTTTTGTTTTCAGCTTGACTAATGTTGAAATGAAAAAAATACATTGTCATTTGTATTTTAATGACAGAGACCGACGCATGAAAGACAAGGATAGAGACAAGGAACGTGACAGAGATAAGGACAGAGACAGGAGCCGTAAGGACAGAGATAGCCATCGACGTGACAAAGATCGCAGCAAGAGGTCCAGGTATGTGAATGCAAAAATACACAGCTTTGTGAGATGGAGAAGAATCGCACAACATGTAAATGTAGATTCACTTTCAAAACAAAAAAGGAGTAATTTGTTTTACAACTTAAGTTCAGATGTTTTGTCCACAGAACCCTGAAGACTCGAACAAATCTTATTGTATTTACCAGTTTCCAATTTATGGTCCTAAAATAATATCACACTGCAATAATGATATTCATGACAATATGACAGAATACTGAAAAATATTTTTGATTACATTTGTTTTAAATTCAGTCTGTCACTTTCCTCCGTAGAAGTCTCTCGCCAAAGTCGAAGGATGGCAAAATAAAGAGAGAGAGGGATATAAAAGCAGAAGAGGAGGAAGATGAAAAAAAGAAGAAAGATAAGGTGAGCGTTTGGTTTGGCTGAATCTTTCATAGCGCCACATTGTTTGTCAGGTTGTTATTTTGGGTGTTTGACCTCTCATGCTTCTGTTCAGGTCCAACCTTTGTCTTTGGAAGAGCTCCTCGCCAAGAAGAAGGCAGAAGAGGAAGCAGAGGCAAAGGTGAGAACTTTCCTGGGGTTCACATTTTCTTTTCCCTTTTAAATCCAAATTTACTTTTTCCTCACTTCTTTTTTTATTTTGTCCTTTTCAGCCCAAGTTCCTCTCCAAGGAAGAGCGAGAAGCTGAGGCTCTGAAACGGAGGGAGCAAGAGACAGAGGAAAGGAGGAGGTTGATGGATGAGGAGAGGAAGAAGAGAAGGATGTTCCAGGACATGGGGAGAAAAATGCTGGGTTTGTATAAGCCTCTGGTTCATTCAGTTTTGAATCAACGCTGTTAAGAAGTGTAATGATCCTCACTGAGAATGTATTTTACAGAGGACCCCCAGGAAAGGGAGAGACGAGAGCGAAGAGAGCGAATGGAGCGAGAGAACAACGGAAATGAAGAAGATGATGGACGACAGAAGCTCAGAGAGGAAAAAGATAAAAGCAAAGAACTCCACGCCATCAAGGTTAGAGTCTAGAGAAATTACACTGTTTTAAATGTTGTATAGATGTACATTAAACTGGGTCTTAAGCCCCTTTTGGACTGGATTCATTTGTCATGGGGAGGTGGAGTGATTTTTAACCTGATTTTTAACTGCGCTGGTCAGTGATTTTAATCCAATCAGAACACCTGTTTATTGCCCCACAACCCCAGTAATAATTACAGCCAAAGTTACCTGCTGTTTTTACTTATTAGTTTTTAAATATTTTTCTTGAGTTTGAGTTTTTTTCTTGAGTTTCTTCTTTCTTGAGAAGGGAAGAGCTGCTTGTCCTTCTACCTTTTCTCTATTGAAAAGTGAAAAAATGTGAAATTTGACTCAAGACTTTGTGAAAAAATGGATGAACTCAAAAATGCTTTTTGCTGATCTGATGATGGAAACATATTAACACAAATATCTAAACCTATTTAATTTCATTTATTTATTTGTTTGATCCGAGCCGTGACTTAAAACCGTGATATGACCTGAACCTCTGCTCTTTACAGGAGCGTTACCTGGGTGGGATCAAGAAACGCCGGAGAACTCGTCACTTGAATGACAGGAAATTTGTTTTTGAGTGGGACGCTTCTGAAGACACTTCAGTCGACTACAACCCAATGTGAGTCAGCATGAACATCAGTGGAACATGTATCTCTTAAATCTAGGCTTTGTCTAGACAGAATGTGTACCAGTCTAAACAGTATGATGTTCCCAATCTGTCCCCCAGTTACAAAGAAAAGCATCAGGTCCAGCTGTACGGACGAGGCTTCATTGCTGGCATCGACTTGAAGCAGCAGAAAAGAGAGCAGTCACGTTTCTATGGGGACCTGATGGAGAAGAGGCGAACGCTGGAGGAGAAGGAGCAGGAAGAGTGAGTAAAACACACTGTCAGCTCTGTTTGTGGCTTTAAGGAGCAAACCTAATCCAAAACATAAAGCTGAGTGTATGATAAATAATATTGACTGGACAGTAGAGTCCAAAAACTGACTCAACAACTTACTGACAGTTACTTCTCTACCTCTGTTTCACCATCAACTTTTCAACTATCCAATGTGTACTCTCCTCTCAGGACAAGACTGAAGAAGATGCGTAAGAAGGAAGCCAAGCAGCGCTGGGATGACAGACACTGGTCTCAGAAGAAGCTCGACGAGATGACGGACAGAGACTGGCGTATCTTCAGAGAGGACTACAGCATCACCACCAAGGGAGGAAAGATCCCGAATCCCATCAGGAACTGGAAGGAGTATTCGCTGCCTGCACACATCCTGGAGGTCATCGACAAATGTGGCTACAAGGTCAGTTTACTGGGACTGCATGTGCAAGTTTTCATAATAGGAATACAGAGTGGAGAAGAATTTGATTTTTGTAACTTTAATCTTTAGTTCCTGTTGTTTTAGTTTCAAGAAAAGTGCTAATGATTGAAATTCTTACAAATTATTTATTTTTGACGACCTCACTATTTCTCATTGTCTTTGGTAAATTTAATCACTAATAATGACTTTTCTCTCTTAAAATCCAGGATCCAACACCTATTCAGAGGCAGGCCATTCCTATTGGTTTACAGAACCGTGACATCATTGGTGTGGCCGAGACAGGTAGCGGTAAAACAGCTGCTTTCCTGATTCCACTGCTGGTCTGGATCACCACCCTGCCAAAAATTGACAGGTAACACAGCTCAAGCTCAAATAATCTCACGTAAAACCGCTAATAATGTCCCACACAATTGTTTCTATTGTCATGTACAACTTTTTTTTACTCACATAACCGTCTGTGACATTCCTCTCCTCTGTGACTTGCTATTTGTGCAGGATTGAAGACTCAGACCAGGGTCCTTATGCTGTGATCCTGGCTCCAACTCGTGAGTTGGCGCAGCAGATTGAAGAGGAGACCATCAAGTTTGGTAAACCGCTCGGCATCCGCACAGTGGCTGTGATTGGAGGAATCTCCAGAGAGGACCAGGGCTTCCGACTCAGGATGGGCTGTGAGGTGAAACATCCAGCATTTACTCTTTTGTTTCCTGGAAAAATAATAAAGCCACTGAAACGCTAACTGGATTATCTATCGAGGTGTCCAAGTATAAATCCAACAACCACCAAACGCGTCTAAAACTTGTTTTCAGTGTGTAAATCAGCAACAGTCTCATTTTGACAGAGTAGCATTCATATAACTTGGTTAAATTGTGTTCTGTTATGCTTCATGAATAATTACAATCAATTTGTAAGGAAATATTGAATAAATAAGTCATTCTTTATTATCTTCTCTAACATTAAGCCTGAATACACAAACATGAGACACAAACTGTTAGTTTCAGCACAACTTGTACAGTTTGAGCAAATAAATATATCTGTTGCCCGTCAGAAATAATTGGAGGAAAGTGTTAAAAAGGATTTTGGTTCTTGAGTTTACCAAATGTTAGCAATTTAAGCAAAAACATAATTTCAGACATTCCACACAAACACGCGCGCCCACACACGCAGACTTGTTTCACAAGGGGACACTTCATTGACATATTGCATGCCCTGGCCCCTTACCCTAACCTTAACCATAGCAACTGAATGCCTAACCCCTAACCCCTAAACCCTAACCCTAATCTTAATCCAATTTTAACCCTAAACCTAAAACCAAGTCTTAACCCTCAAAACCAGTCTGGACCCATGGGGACCTCAATATTGTCCCCCTGGTGACAGCATGTCCCCATAGGTTGGTGTGTAGTCAGGCACACACACACACACACACACACACACACACACACACACACACACACACACACACAGACTGCTTCTAATGCAGCGTCTCTTGGCAAGAAGCACAACACAACGATGCTATAGAAATACACATATATTCACCAACTGTGCGTTTTCCTGTCTAACAGATTGTAATCGCCACCCCTGGTCGTCTGATTGACGTTCTGGAGAACCGGTACCTGGTCCTGGGCCGCTGCACGTATGTGGTCCTCGATGAGGCCGATCGTATGATTGACATGGGCTTCGAGCCTGACGTCCAAAAGATTCTGGAGTACATCCCAGTGACCAATCAGAAACCAGACACCGAGGAGGCGGAGGACCCTGAGAAGATGATGATGAACTTTGAATCTGGAAAACATAAATACAGACAAGTATGTTTATCTGTCAAGCGTTTGCAAACATCATTTTATAAACAAGACTGTTGTATAGGTGCCAGGTCCTCTCACTGTTTATTTGTGTTTTCAGTCTCTGTATTTTTTTGCACCTTTCAGACGGTCATGTTCACAGCTACTATGCCTCCAGCTGTGGAGAGACTGGCCAGGAGCTACTTGAGACGTCCTGCTGTGGTGTACATTGGTTCTGCCGGCAAACCTCATGAGAGAGTCGAACAGAAGGTCTTGCTTATGTCGGAGGGAGAGAAGAGGTGAGACATATGACTGTAAACATCAAACATCCTGTTTATTTCTGTCAAAGTGTCATACTGATTGGTTTTGGATTCTGTGTCGTGCAGGAAGAAGCTGCTGGAGGTGTTGTCGCATGGCTTCGAGCCTCCTATCATTATCTTTGTCAACCAGAAGAAGGGTTGCGACGTGCTGGCCAAGTCTCTGGAGAAGATGGGGGTAAGTCACTGTAGACCAGACCAGTGGTTCAGACACTTCTTTTAAAGACCCTGAAATCTTTGTGTCAAACATACTGAAAAATACTGTAAATATATGAACAAAATTTAACCTCAGTTGTCTCTTCTTCCCACAGTACAATGCTTGCACGCTGCACGGTGGCAAAGGCCAGGAACAGAGAGAGTTTGCGCTCTCCAATCTCAAGGCAGGAGCCAAAGATATCTTGGTGGCCACAGACGTTGCTGGTCGAGGTATCGACATCCAGGACGTCTCCATGGTCATTAACTATGACATGGCTAAGAACATTGAAGGTAAGAATCCTCATTTTCTCTGCAGTGTTTTTTTTTTCCTTTATTGTCTGTATTTTTAATATAAATAAATAAAAGCATTGACTGTGTTTGCTCTGATAACACGGCCTCTTCCTTTTTCTCCTCCCTTGTAGACTACATCCATCGTATCGGTCGTACAGGTCGTGCGGGTAAGAGTGGTGTCGCCATGACTTTCCTCACTAAAGAGGACTCAGCGGTGTTCTACGACCTGAAGCAGGCCATCCTCGAGAGCCCTGTCTCCACCTGCCCTCCAGAGCTCGCCAACCACCCGGACGCTCAGCACAAACCTGGAACCATCTTGACCAAGAAGAGACGCGAGGAGACCATTTTTGCCTGATCAACGTGGGTTGGGACTGTTTTAACATGTTGTATTTGTACACAATAGTAATTTGTCCATTTCATTTGGTCTCCAGGTTATTTACACCCATTTTGTTCCTTTTCCACCTCTGTCAATCTGTTTTTGTCTTTTCAACCAGTTTGTTGGTAGAAATGAAGACATTAAGTAGTGCAGTGAAATCCTCACTGCACTGGTTTTGGGATTGCAAAGCTCAGTTCAAAGTGTGTAAATGTGGACTCAGTGGTAGATGTTTGTTTTGCTTCTGTAAACCAGAGCCAGGATCAGTGAGCAGGACCATGATTATCTAACTGACCTGCACTGTATAAATGCTACTCTTCAGTATCAAATGTGATAAATACCAGCCAGGATGTGAGTGTAGATGACTAGTAAGTGTTATATTTTGCATTTTCATTCATTTTCTGTCACCATAATTTGAGTTTCCTGACTGTTAAAGACCAATGATAGAAGTGACAGCCACTTCATTGTTTTAAATATAAACATTTGTATGAAGTGAATACAGCAATTTTGAGTAATTTTTGGCTCATAACTGTCAAAATAATATGACATAATAACAACATAGTATGTGAGGTCTCTGTGGGTAAATCTATGGATGCAGAAAAAGGGTTACATACAACATACAAAAGAGCAAAATTCATGCACTCACAAATACAGGGGGATTAATGTGAGTTTTGTTTAAAAATCCTTCATTGACTTGTTCATGAAACACTTAAGTTTTGATCTTTGCAGCTTTTAATCATAAGTCAGGTCAAGAGATAACACCTGAGTCTGACCATTTTTATGCATTCATTCAGGTTTGTGTCCTGTTTGGATAACTGTGTTGACATAAATCAGATGATGTGATGTGTCATTCAGAAATACTAAAGTTACGTTGTTATGAACTCAAAAGCATGTAACATAAGTTATTCATGTACAGTATTTTTTAAATTTGAGTTACCTGCCAAGGCTGATGAATTACTATTAATTATGAACAAGCCATGTAATCAAAAAAGGCATTTAATGAAAACTCCACATTACTCCTGCTGTATGTTTGAAAGTTTGTTTTTTTTACCTCTGTGCTCCTAAATGCATGAATAACCAGTCAGATTATCTCATTTTCATAGACGACAGCTGCCAACCACTATCTTTGTGTTGAAAAACCCTGAAAACAACTGAGGCTTCACATAAACACATGTTCTGCCAAAAGTGGTTATTTCAAATGAGACATTTTTAAATATCTATTTGTTCTCTCCTTTGTCATTGGTTTTAAGAGGGTGGGGAAAAAAATTTGATGTCTTGTATTTCTGTGTGCCAATCACAGTTTAGAGTTTAAGTTGTAGCTTGTTTCCAGCTCTGTCAATCAACTCTTATCAAACCACACCCACACAGTCTCAAAAAAGTAGATGCATTTTAGATGAGTGGAAACTCTTAAGAAATAAGATTTTAGATTTTTTTTCTTATTTTGCCATGACTATAGAAACACATCAGCAAGCTGTCAGGGGCTTTAAATTACCAGCAGATAAGCCCAGAAACTCCTACATGTGGCCCATGTTGTGGCCATATTGGAACATACAGTGTGCTTTCTCACATGGCAAAGATGTTATTGATACTACCAAGAGTACAATTTTAAACATAAGTATTGCCAAGCTTGCAGCTCTGTGAGGATAACATGGGGTCACAAATGTTATTACAATTCATCCTAAAAGGAGCTATGAATGAATTAAAACCACACATGTTAATGTTGAAAAACTAAATGAAAAGTGGAGGAATCAAATGTTCATGGCAAGTTTACAGTTGTGTATGATATTGAAACACAAAAAGGACTCCAACAATTAAAAGTACATAAAATGTCATATTTATTTTGTTTAAGTCATATTTTACTTAGCATTGTAAATCTATTTTCAAATAGAAAGCATTCTATACAGCATCAGGCAGGAAATGTCTCACTTTTTACACATTTGCTGTCTCTTTTTGATAAATAGAGGGAAGAGGCGTGTTGGGTCACGCTAGCACGCTGTGGTAGTCTGGTGGATACACGGTTATATTTAGTGCAGTTATTGCATTACAAAGCAACCATCCCAAAAAAAAGTAGTGCAATTTTTTTTTTTCTACTCACACAAAAGAGGAAGTCCAGATGGTCTAAGGCGTTTAAAGTTTTTCAATGTTAGGCTTAGTATTGCATACAGAATAAGACAGAGGAAACTAAATTATAACCCTTGTAAAAATTGTGCTTCATAAATTGAAAAACCTCAACTGCTTTATCAGTTGCTAAATTGGTCCGCTTTGAAAAACATACTCTGCCAAACTATAATGAAAAGAGCTAATTGGTGAACTAAGACATGCAGGGCTTTAATAATTCACTCATTCCTTTTCATCACAAATTAAAAAAAAAAAAAAAAAGAAATCATAGGCCTGATCTGGGACCGAGACAATTTTTAGTGAGTGACTTTTAAAAGTGCATCAACCAGTGTCCACTCAAATATTATGAAAAAAAAAATGTCCCCAATATTAAGGTTTGTGGATAAATAAACTGATGCATTCTGATTTTTAGTCATAGTGTCGTTAGTGGTGTGAGGAGTGAGTAGCCCCAAAGACAAGACTATCACTACAAGACAACGAGGAGAATCAGAATCGATGCATTACTAAAATACTTAACTGTAAAAAGAAACAATCAGATTTTTCATGCAACACTTGCATAGACTTTTTTTCTTTTTTTTTTTTCAATCATGCTGATTTTTTTTCTCTTCAAAATATACAGAACACTAGATAGAGAGAGATACCTGTGAGACATGGAAGCAGTAAACCAGTAATTCCTAAAGCCGGCTGTTAACAGTATCGACACCGTGTGTGTGTGTGTGAACAGAAGCAGGTCGCTGCTCGTCAGCATCACGTCCAAACTCATCATCGGCTCATGGACTAATAATGGTGCAGGAACAGAATGACATCGTGCCACAGGTGCTACGAGTCCTTCAGGAGCACGACACATTCGTTACGTGGAGTTGAGCGCGATGGCTGTGTAGGACTTTACACCTGAGGATCTGCCTTGGTTAAAAACCTAATCGACTGTAAAACTGCAGTACACAAAACAATGACCGGCAAAGACGTATGAGGGGTGAGAGAAGTGTAGAAACTGTGGATGCTACAATCAATAACGTGCTACAATCGAATTACAGGGCGATCGGTTGGGTCGGAGACACCGGGTGGTGCTTGGAGGTGCAAAAGGCATGCAAGCTTACATTCTCTGAAGCCTGGATTTGAAGAGGAGCTGCGGCTGTGCAGCATGTGCTTGACATATGTGAATGATTAGATGTAAACAAGCAGTTTTGGCAAATAATTCACCCTTTAAAAAGATAACATTCCCTTTCTTAGTTGTGTTTACATTCTCTGTGCCCGTTTTTTAGATTTTGAGAGGTGTTAAGAGAGTGATTGTGCAACAGCAAAAGACAAGCGATGCCCAGAATGTACTGTACTGTACCGTAGGTGACACTGACGCTGTACTGCAGCTTCGTACTGCTTACTTGCACCGCGACCGTTCCGAGACTCAGCCTGATTAACTGTGTGTGTGTGTGTCTCCCACCTGCCATTCACCGTCTTCAGAGTACAAACTGACTGAACACATGGATGGCAACATTTCTCTGAAACAACAAACAAGTCCATATTAACGAAAATCAAACAAATATAGTAGCAACGAAACAAAACCAGGTGCCCATTCAGTATATACATTGTAATCAAATGCATTACTATTTTTCCCATAAATGCATTCAACAGTAGACATTCCTACATTAGTTTATCCGCAAAGGTTCATTCAGTTCCTGTTCTGACGTTAATGTGCAAATAGTCTTAAAATAATTATACTCATACATGCAATAGTAAAGAGAGTTTAAAAGTCTTAGGAATTTTAAGGCCAGTATATGAGACATCCTACAATAGAGAAACCTTAGGCAAAGCAGCTAAAGTTTGAGTTTGCGTACAGCTGGTAGCCTGAAACCTTTCCATTGCAGAGGTGAGTAGCCCTGTTGACTTTTATCTGAATCTGGAGAGGTCATTACATCCCCTCGGTTTGGAGAAGCTGGGAGTCTGGAAGAGTGCGTGCTGGAAATAGTTAAAAAATAGACCTACAGTGTGTCTGCTTAATAAATGGGCATCTGTTTCTGATTAAAGTTTGGAGCTGATTTTGGGGCGACTTTTTTTTTCATCTCTAAATCATTTGTTTTGGACGGTCGGAGGGCTGGGGGTGATCTCGGCTCTGATCTGGAGGCCGGGGGGGGCTTGTTCCTCAGTAGTTGTCTCGGGGCCAGGGGCGGCTGCGCTGGCGGTTGTTCCTCTGGTTGTGACCTTGCTGAGCTTCGCGTTGGAGCAGCCTGTCCTGTGACTCGTGCCCGTTGGCACTGTGGGCACTGCCTGTGTGCCCACGGTGAGGGGGGTACATGTCCCTGTATGTGCGAGCATGGCAGGGGGAGGCGTACTCATCCTCCTCCTCCTCCTCCTCCTCCTCCTCCTCCTCCTCTTCTTCTTCTTCCTCCTCTTCATCCTCCTCACCCCCCCTGTGGCACGGGCTCCCCCTCCGGCCGCGAGACAGGGAGTCGCTGGCCTCGTCAGACGGCATGAGACTGTCCTGCTCCAAGGGGGAGTGGGCCTCCTCGCCCGCTTCCTCCTCATCACCCTCCAAGCCCACCGCCTCACGAGGCTGCGGCTGGTTCTTGTTCTGGTTCTGGAGGAGTCGAGTAGTCATGGAGGTGAAAAAAAAAAAAAAAAAAAAAAAAAAAAAAAAAAAAAAAGAGTCAAAAGAGAAAACTCTGAAACCAGGACATCTCAAAGTAGCTTCACACGTTCTGTTCACACTTTCTATTTAACTTTTTGTTTCTAACAGCACGAACAGTTTTTCATAGCAAACACACAGAAGGTAGACAAAAATAATAACTAACACTACATCAAGAAGGACTTTGAAGAAAAGGTTCATATCTATCTTAAAACAACATGCCCGTTTGTCCATTGAAAATGTTGTTGATGCAATAGTTTCTCCAGTCCACACTGGCTGCAAAGGGATCCCGTCCAAAAGTGTTTTCAATGTAAGAGACCCACAGTTGTTGTTCTGAGCAAAAATATGATATGATATGAGGCTAAACTGCAGTGGAGGCATATTAATATTAATCCTCAACTTCATGAATTTCTAACTTCTCATACATTGGAATCGCTTTAGGAAGGGACTCTTCACACCCAGTACAACCAGCAGGAAAAATGAATGCAACCAATAACGGCTTCAACCAAGATATGGGCCTGTCAGTACTGTTTTAAGACAGACTTGAATAAAATGTAAATATATTCTTTAACTCTTCAATAGCTGAAATAATTACAAACACTGCAACCAATTAGTACTAGTGATGCCAATTAGCAGCATTTGTTAGCTACAGATCTGACAATCAGCACTTGTTATTAAATCACAATTTCATTTTCTAATAAAATAAGCTTTGATTCCAGCGTGCAGGTCGACCTTATACTGCAAATTTTTTGTATACAACATCTAGTCCACTGAGGTTTTGTGGATGTGCATGACGAAGAAAGAAAACATGCATGGCACCAGTGTGATTTAAAAATTGACTTTAAGCAGTTAATTAACAAAACTGTTAAGGATTATTAATCAGCTAATCATTTAAGACATGGACGGCAGACAGCTGAAACGTGTGTGGTTCACATCAGCAGAGGCAGTTAATATAATATAATATAATATAATATAATAAGAGGCCAAATCATCTGAGCCCAAAATGCAGGTGCACTGCTCAAAGACATGTTTTTTTAAATGTTGTTTTAGAACATTTCTAAAATTGTGGATACTAATAATAATAATAATAATAATAATAATAATAATTTATTCTAAACACAACCTGCAGCCAGAATAAGGAGCAGCGGTCATAACCTGCAAATAGGCAACAGAATTAAGACAGAACTGTACAATATATAGTACACTATATACTATATATATGGGTTTAAGGACATTCATAATTGGCATGCAGCAGTGCAGCAGTGTTGGTAAAGTGTCTTCAAAGTCCTTTTTTGTTAAGTGTTCACAGTGTTTTGTCTGTGCGTGTACAGATTAATACTACAGACACCCAACAAAAGAAATGCCAGTGAAAGAAACAGTTGAATGGATGGTCAGGAGGTAACTCTTGGACATAAAATGTTATTGTGCTGATGTAATGGTGTCTGTTTATTTTTGTGTAAATTATGCATTTAGATCAGGTGAACACATTATTTAAGCATTGATCAAATGCCGTTAATTAGCATCGTCATTCAAGACAGAATTGTGTGCCACTGTGAGCTGGGCCACCATTCACAAAGCATGCTTGGAAAAGGACCAGATTGAAAGAACAATGGTCAGAGTTTGATGCTTCTTACAAATGTTTTATAATTCTCAAACACGGCGTTCTCAATTATGGTGTAACACTGAAGCTGCTTTGTGAATTTTCTCCCAGAAAAGCTTGTGGAGCAGTGGTTCACCTGAGACCATCAACTAAAGGAAAGGAGGCAGGATGCAATGAAGAAAATCTTTTTTTCTGTGGTGAGATCTGAATGAATAAAATGCTGTTCATTCACTGTCTCAGCCGCTGTGTTGTGTTCAGGTGTCGGGAAGCATTTGAGAGGGGGTTGTCGGGGGTTGAGAGTGCAAATATATACATGTATATATATAAACCCTACTACTCACCCCATTTTGTAAGCGATCATTCAATTAATTCCTGTGTTTCAGAAAACTGCAAAGATGTTAAGCATGGATGAGTGAAAGGACAGACAAGACAACTGGAGACAATCAAACAAAAACAAAGGAGTGAGAATCTGAGATGAAGAGCTGGTAAAGACAGTGACAACATACAACATGTTCAAAACAGGATTCCTACTTAAAGCTGGAGTGCGGGACTTTTACATACAGTATAAACGAGCGTCCGTTAAATTCAAACCAAACCAGTTGACACAATGCTGATTAAGCTGGCAGATAAATCTTTCAGTATTTTGCAGCATACCTAAGTTTTAAAAATCTGGAGCCTGTGGTGACCTTGTCACGCTGACGCACCGGTAGTGATGCTTTTACATCAACCAGCAATAATTTAGTTTTCCAGAGCAAAGGGGGGGAACAACTGCAGGGACAAAGTAGCTAATGGCATCATAAACACTATGACAGTGTTTGTGTAATTACTCTTGCTGTCAGAGGACAAGACAAAAGTTCCACACTGCAGGATTAAGAGTCTTAAAACAGTATTAAAACAGTATTGTCATGCTCTCCTGCTTTTTTAAACAGATGAAGACAAACTCACCTGTAGGCTAGAGATGGCAGAAGGCGGGGTCATCAGACTCTGCTCCAATAAGGGGTTGAGGGGGGTGTTGCCTGGGAGGTGAGTGGCACGCCAGTAAACCTCCAGGTATTCAGCCAAATGCTCACAAGCATCTTCCAGCTGGTTCTCATCCAAAATGACATCAAACATATCCTACAAGTAAATGAAAGATCAAGAATAACATCATTTTGTGATAAATTGTAATAGGAGTGGCACAAAAGTTGAATTTCCAAATCATTTAATAGCACTGTAAAAGTGTTCAACTGGCAGATTTCAGGCATCTCATAGTTACTGAGTTATTTCAGTCTGAACCAAAGTGGTGGACAGAGTGACTGACATTACATCCTTAGAGCCATGCTGCTCATGTTTAGCTCAAAAACTGCACACTTTTCTTCCTCTTCTACATCTTGAAAACTTGACTTGTTCATATAAGATATTCAAATTGCAAAGGTTGATTAGGAACAGTCAAACATTGTAGCATTTAAAAGAAGTCGACCCTCCACTCACAGGGGGGCACTGAGAGAGTTTGTCTGCAGCCATCATCTGCACATTCAGGTGCTTGCTCTGAGACTTCCCCCTGGATTTGACGAGTCTCTGGAGCACCTGACAGAACGGAAACGATAAAGTTAGAGATCAAGGAAGACGAGGCAGCTGGAATCCAACGTTCATGCCGGAGGTCACCTACTGTACCTTTGGTGAGGAAACTTTGACGTAGACAATGATGGGTGCGAGGGAGGTTTTGGCCAGCTGTGCAGGATGGTTGATGGTGTCCGCGTCCAGAATCACCAGCTGCAGGGTTTTGGCGAGCTCAAATATCCTCTCAATCTCACTCTGAACCTCCGCTGCACAGACAAGACACATTTGATTTTGTAAGTATGAACTCACTGCTTCATTGTACCTTAAGATTGTTTTCATGCTGATGTTAGCGTGGTCACCTAGACTGGAGCGAGTGTTGGATCTCTCCATTATGGGTCTTTTGTTGAGGACGGATCTCTTGGCTAAAGACAGGTCGGCAGTTACACGTGTGATTGAGATTCTGCCAACAGTCAAAAGCATAGAGTATGTATAAATAAATATGCAGTATGAATATGCTGTATAAATAAGCAGTGAAACCTTCAAGTCCTGACTTTCCACAGCTAAAGAGATTATTCTCTAATCACTCCATTCTACTGACCTTCCCTCAAATCTGTGTTTCAGAAAGTCAAAAAGAGCTTTCTGCATCATATCCGTCACCTAGATGGGAGGATAAGATGAAAGAAACAGACTTCTTTAAACAGACAGAACACAAACTTACAAAAGAAATAAGCATTTTTTAATATCAGAAGACCAAAACAACCACACGCAAGAACAGTTTCTGTCCACACAAACTCATGAACAGTGAAATGTACATAATATCAATTAGTGTCAAAGGTCAATCTAAGCAGGCTTTATTACTGTACATATACAGAGGTGGGTGGAGTGGCTAAAAAGTGTAGTTAAGTAAACTTATTGTTACTTTATAAAAACAAGAACAAGCCAGATATGGAAATAATTACTTAAGTAAGAGCACTTTCGTATCTATTGAAAAACACAAGTGGGTAAATTCACGAGTAAAATAACGATTTCCAGGACATTTCTCATCTTAATCTCTTGAGTGTGATCATAAAATTTTCATATAAAGTTTCATCTACATCAGTAGTATAAAAAAAATCAATAAATAATGAACAAATAAATGTAGTGTGACACATTTATTTAAATGTAACACAGCTGAAGTATTTTTTTCTCACCAAATTTACATGAGAAACGAGTAAATGTACGATATAAACTACTCCAACAAGTACATTTTACTCCAAAAACTTACTTAAGTACATTGTAGAAGAAAACTGTCTGTTTGCTTTTCTTCCAGGGTTTGACCCTTGTCACATATTTATAAGTTAAATTCAAAGATTAGTAGATGTGTTGAATAAAATATCTGCCTTATTTTAGATTCCCACCTAAAATAAATAAAGTAACACTAAAATGATGATTGCAAACTTACACAAATACATTTAGACCCATTAGATTTATGATTGTTTACCATTTTATGCTGCAAATAATTTTATGTGAAGTTACTGTGTAACAGTATTTACAGCAATCAAGCCTCTTATGATGACCCATTATGGTGCAAACAAAATTTTGGACAGAGAGCCCATAAGATCAGACTGCTGTCATATTCTTAAGAGATTAACTGTGCACGGTGCATAAGTACACTGGGGACAACTACAAACTGGAGTAAAATTCCTTCTACACAACATGCAGATAAAGTTGATTCAGAGTCGAACAACAAAAGCAGCAGTACAGGAAGAGCTGTAACAACAAATAGAGTGCAGCGTGAGGCAGTCACTCTGTATGTTGGAGGTGAAATGGGGAGAGTCTGACCTCATAGCCCTTCAGCGATGGTCCCACGAGGACCACCGGCCTCATAGAGGGCACAACGTCGTAGGGAGGGACGTGTTCCTGCCAGAAATAGGGGAGGACGAGGGGAGAGGGACGAAGAACAGAGAAAGTGGGGGTAAGAAAGGATGGGGGGTTGGGTTTATTTGTTGTGAAAAGCTAAAAAAAACATCATCAGGGTTTCTGCAGAGTTCACTACATTAAATTGAGGACTTTTCAATAGCACATAAAACTAATTGTAATACCTTTAAATACCTTTGTCAAAACAGTCAAAGAATGATGGAAAACCAGCAGGGACACTAAGACTCACAATTATTAATTAAGTACATGAATCTAATGACATTTTTATGACATTTTTGTCAGTAATTTCCAGCTGTGTATGACGATGGTCCTTAGTAATCTAATTAATTTATTAACTTGACCTTGATCCAGATAAGTGGAAGAAAACTGATGGGTGGATTAACCCATTAGAAAACAATAAAGTAATTTAAGTTCTTTCTCAAATTGGCACTTGCCCATTATAAGACAATGCGCTTCCTAGCTACTGTGGCAAACAACAATAATAATATTAAATAATACAAATACATAATAATGCTACAAAAACCCTATTAAACAGTCTCCCACAATCCACTTTCACACCTGTCTCACTTGTAGTTCATAGATAAAGTAATAAAGTGTAAAAGGATAAATGTCTCCCAACAGCTCGTTTATATAATATACAACTCATGTTACAGTCTACAGCAGGCATTCATTCATCATTATTCATGACCTTTGTAATTTAAATTTAAAACATATGAGGCTGTTTTTTGACAGAACTGAATTAAATACTTTATAAGACTTTTCAAGGACTGCAGATATCCTGTTAACATAGTAGTATTATGAGCAAATGCTGTGTCATCATAAAGTGCCAAAACCTACCTGTTTTTGCTTCTGTTTGGCTTGTGAAAACAAGAAAATGACAATCAATGAAAGAAAAAACACAGAAGACCACAGAGGGCAAAGTTGGTTTTTCTTCCAGCGTAAATAAGAGAAAGATTTGTAGTACTTACATTCACCTGCAGATGGCGGTGTGGTCCTCCAACTCCCAGTCACCATGTCGCCTAAACTAGAGGAGTTACCCCCTGTCTTCCTGCAACAACAATAACAATAAATTATCAAACTTATATTATGGAGTTAATTCCATAACACGTTATAATACATTAACTGACCTTTGTTTCTGCTCCTGTTTGAGTCTCATTGCCTCCAGTCGTAGAGGGCTGGGGATGAAGGTGATGTCTGCTCCTTCTTTTACTAGCCGACCGATCCACCAGTCATTGTTATACTTCTGTTAAGTTCAGTACGACAACAAAAGCGGGTCACATATATATGTCTTGTTTTGGAGGGCTTCATCATCATTATCATCAACAGATGATCAGATGATGATCACTCACTTCTTTGATGTGCAGGAAGTCTTTGGCATCGAAATTGACTGCAGCTCCTTGGACGGGACAGTCCTCATCCAGAGCTCCACAGTAACTCACATTCGTCTTTACTGCGAACGCTACAGGTTTGGACTGTTGCAACAATCATTTAAAACATGAAAAACACTCATCAGTGATGGAAACTGCTGTACAAAGGTATAAGACTGTCTGCATCAGAGGTTTGGACTCAAGCCACGAGTCTGGTGACTTTAGACTCTTTAACACCAGTGGCTTCTGACTTCAGCTGAACTTTAGCCTTTTGACATATAAAGACATTAGTGTGGACACCAACATGCCAAACAGGAGGCTTAAACTTTGCAAACATGGAATCAATGAGTCCTCGACACAGCCAGTGTGTAATGAAATCTTTGCATCCAGGGTTTGGTGCTGTCATCGATGACTAACAGTTAAGTTAACCTGCTGTTGCTGCTGTTCCTAATTTCATGATGATTTGTTTATGACTCAAAATACAAAGATTAGGACTTGGACTTGACTTGGGACCTGTTGGTCTAGACTTGGAGCTTGACTCTTGACAGCCAAGACAAAAAAGTTGCACCTCTGGTTTGCACCTAACACAGCATTTTGATTTAACTCTTTTGTTTGACCTTGGTTTATTTTTTACAGATAGTAGGGTTAGAGTACAACTAGAGGTTTTCATCTGTAACTTGTTAACAGTGATTCTACAATTTAAACTGTTACTTGTGTCAACATGTGTGTGATCAGTGTGTCTTGATCAGAGATTTGTGCATGACAGGAGAATATAGACCGCACCAAAACCAAAACTATGGCACGTGCTGCTGATCCGTGTAAATTTTAAAATTAGTTTTCTTTCAGCTTTTGGAGGATCTGATGACTTCACATAAACCATAAACATATTTTAACTTCTAAATCTTTGTGTATTGGTGTAAATCACTGTATTGGTGTAAATCACTGTATGACTGTATGACGTACCTTAGCTCTGTCGAGCTGCAGTTGTGCCTGGCGCTCGGCTTCACGCCGATACGCCTCGCGGTCCTCCTCTGCTGACAGGTCTGAATCCGACGGTCTACTGGTGTACGAATCAGCCGACCCCTGTCAGGAGAGAGTCAGAGGTGAACATGGCAGGGATATTATTCGTGGTATTGGAATGAATAATTTCATAACTTATATTCAGATCATCTAGTCGTGCCAAGACTACTGAAGCGCATTACTACGAGGTTAGATAGGCAGATCTACTGGTTCTGTTTTTACTCCTGCTTTCATCTGTTCTTCTGTTCCGCAGTGTTTGTGTGCAGGTGTGCATGCAAATACATGTCTATATTCATGAACACATTCATCTGTGAGCCTGTGTGTATCTACAACACAATGCTTTGCTCTCCCACACCAGCCATCTTCTGGTAGACCAAATATAGCACAAAGGAGGCAACTGCTTCCTCTTCTCTCCTGCTTGGCCCCAATCCATTCCATCATCCCCCACAGTGCAGCACATATACATCCTTTATTCCCCTGTTTATTCTCCTCATCTCCTCATTAGCAAAATATATACTGGCTATCATTTTTCATTGTGAGTGGTTTAAGGACATATCTCACGGATGGCTCGCACATTATACCGAAAACAACACAAAGAGACATTTTACTCAGAGTGAAATGGTGAAAATTGCTTGATAGGTGCTGCTTCTGGCTTTTATTCAAAACTTGTGTTTTTTTTCTTAAATGTCTTAAATGCCCATATACTGTAGGGCTGAAATGATGAGTTATTAACTGATCAGTTGATCAACATTTTGAAAATCATTTTTCTGAAGCAAAATTTAACTGGTTCCTTCTTCTCAAAATTTTCAGCTTGTCTTATATAATAATCTATATATCTTATATATCTTATATCTTTGGGTTTTGGACTGTTGGAGGGAAAAGACAAAACATCTGAAAACACCACCAACAATCTGCAGCCTAATTGATAATGAAAATAACTGTTGCAAAGACATTCCCAAAGAGAAAAACATATAAGTGGGAGAAGAATATGAAGTAGTGTCGATTTAGTTTCGGTACTGTGTGTATGCGTGTGTGTGTCAATGCGTGTCTGTGAGCTCTCCTATATTTGGTATCTATCTGGCTTCTCTGAAGGAACTCAGTCCCGAATCTGTCAGTAAAGAAAACCACTGCAGCATAAACAAATCCAAGTCAGGCGAGGGAGAGAGAGAGAGAGAGAGAGGTGAGATAGGAGACAAACAAGAAATAAAAAGAATAAAAGAAGTGACGATTGAGACAGACAAGAAAAAATGCTCAGATAAAACCTCTCACAGGTAACTCCAGTATTTGTAATTACGTAAAAATGCACTAAAACGATCAAGCATGTTCTTACAAATGAGGCATGATGTAAAGAAACTAAAAAAAACAGCACATAATACAGTTTTCACTTTGGTTTTCCTCTCCTCCAGAGTGCAGTGACTTAGTCCTGGTCATCCATCTTGCCAACATATACAAACGAATCCTCTGGAGGACCAATTAGCAACAGCACAACAAAAAGAAAATTCAGGCTCAAAATACGGAAAAAGTGCCCAGACATGAAAAACCACCTTTGCTTTCCCTGCACTTCAGAATGCACACAAATAATCCAAAATAAATTTGTATCTTCAATACCACTTCCAGTCCCAGAGAAACGGCGAGTGAACACCTCTCCGCGTTTATTTTTTTTTGTGTGTGTATGTGTCTATGTTAGATAACTAGATCTGATTTCTAGCACTCACAAGCTCTGCAAGGCAACACTGCACCAGCGCCAGAGCAGCAACCGAGAGAGAAAAGGAGGGTGAGGAAAGAACGGGATAGATAGAAAGAGAGACAGAGAAAGAGGGGGGTGAACATCTTTGACAAGACATACTGAAAAGAGAAGGATGTTTACGAGGACGGAGAGTGACTGAAGGATGGTTGGAGAGACGGGAGAGGTATAAACGATTTACACGACAAGATAAAGCGAGGCTATCTCGAGGGGAAGATGAGATTAGAACATAATAAAATGCCATGAAGGAGTGGAGTGAGACCTAGACATCTATCCTCATCGCAGATAGAAGAAAAGAGGGGCAAACACAGCAGGAGGGGGAGGACGGGAAAAAAAAAGGACCACGAGAGACAGAGACACACAGATAGAGACGGCCGGAGAGAGTTGCATACCTGGCTGATTAGGAGGACGGCGCTAGAGCCTGATAAAGACATGAATCTGAAATTTCTCACTGTAACGGCTTCCCTGTCTTCACTGGGAATGCACTCAACACACACACACAGATATAAAAGTGGAATAAATATGGTGGTGGGCGCAAGGGAAAGGCGTTATGCCAGAGAGCTGTTTAATGATGTTAGAACACAGAGAGCCGCCTGGGCTCTGATTGCTATTCATTATTAATGTTTGGACATGAGGCTGTGGACCTCTGCTGCACACACTCCGTCCTGGCTACCTGTCAAATCTTTGAAAAAAAAAAAAGAAGTGTTACCACCAATGTAACTGAACAGAAATCAGTGTGTTTTTCCAAGTGAAGCTAAGCTGCAATGCAGAGCGTAACAATGTGAGTGCATCTTTATCGTCTGGTCTGAGGATGTCTTGTTTTTTTTTTACTGCTAATGTCCCCGTCTGGGGGCTAAATTTAACTCTGTTCCTTCCTATTCTGCTTCTGTGATTATTCTTCACACACTGCAACACTGATGGCCTCAACTCCACAGGGAGGGGCCAACGGGGAAGTGTGTCATCCAGCTAGTCGAGTCCTCGAGAGGGCCAAGTCATCCCACAGTCGAGGGACGGAACAGCAGGGGATTTCTGCATTAATTTTACCATGATTTTGCATTCAAATGTGTCCTCGTTTTCTTTTGGTAGGACATGTAGAGATGAATTCACCACTGGCTCTGCTCTTAAATTGTAGGTTTTTTAACTGGTTAGCCATGGTTGAGTTTGTGAAAGTGTAACTTTAAAGCAACAGTCCATCAAAATGTAAACGGAAGCCCACATATGAAAATCTAAACGCAAGCTCCTCTAACATAGTAACACACTAAAGGCAATGCTGGCATATTATTACTTTTTAAAACTGCTTATTTACACATCCAGTAGACATGGAACAACTTTCGGATTCATTTGGAGTAATGTTTGTGTCAACCTGATGAAATTAAAAGTCAAGACGTCCAATATTCACTGTCCTTTTAGCTCTGTTTTTGTTCTCCACCAGCTCCTGGGAAAATCATCTGACTCTTTAGTCGCCACTACGTTCACCAGCTGGTCCCTAACTTTGTCTGCCTGGCGTTTGGTGCTGAGCGGTGTACCGTGGGCTTATGAGTGTGCTTTATAAACTCGAACACAGCTGCCATTTTTCATGAGTCATGACAGTGAACTAAAACAGTCAAGTTGGGGGTGGAAAAACCAAAATGATGAGCTGAAAGAAGCCGAAAGGCTACATGAAAAACTGCAGATTTGGGTGATAATTCTCATGACTTCAGTTCATGACTCCTTTCATATTACACATAGTAACTTGTGCCATTAATATAAATATATTGATTATAGCCAGTCAAAGTCTAGTTAGTTTATATCAATAATCTTCGTAAACTCTAGATAATAAGAAAGAAGGAGAAAACTAGAGTTTCTCTTTGCTTGAAAAAGTAAAAAGTGTTTTTTAAATCACGGAGGTGCTTGTTGAAGTCGAAAATCAAGCAAAAAGCCAACTTCTAGATAATAATAATGTAAGAGACTCCAGATTTTATCACCATTTGTTTCACTGTTATTTATACATAAGTAACTGGAGCTGTATCAGCTACAATATTGCCGATAGGATACATCTGTTCAATGTTGTAAATGTGTTAAAAATGCTAAACCCACTATGATCCTTTGAATAATGTAAACTAAAATGCAAGGAGTGCAGCTAACGTTAAAATCAAATTTCTCTGGCTTTATTTGCAGGAATGAGATTCTGCACAACAGCAGAATATATTATTCAGAAGGCTGAAACACCTTTCCCTCAGAGCAAAAAAAAACCAAAAAAAAAAACTGCAAGCTTCAGCGATTTGGAAATCCAGCAGCGAAATATCCAATTTCAAAAACTGTTCGATTAACTGTGCGGTTGTAATTCAATGTCAGCAAGTTACACATGCACGGAGCTCTCTGATACACAAAGCAATAAATCACTGTGGTTACATCAATATCAAAGTCAAGATCAGGCGTACTGTATGTTAAATTGATCAATCACAGGACTCTGTGAGGAGCTGTGAAGGGCGCACATGGGGTGACGGTAATGAAAAAGTAAAGCGGGCGAAGGAATGAGAGAAACCAAAGCGTTGTTGATAGAAGGGAGGCGAGATGAAGGAGGAAGACAAAGGAAAACAGAGAGAGAGAGGAGCAGCGACAAAAGACGATGGAAACGCTACAAAGAGGTTTGGGAGGAGTTTCAGATGGGAAGAAGAAGAAGAAGCTGACTGTGTCGAAAGTCATTTGTACTTACTCAGTTAATGTGGTGATGCTGCTGCCAGTCCCTCCCTCTCTATACACTACATGTTGTGAAATGCAGACAGGCTGTGCTGTGTCCCATCCCCTACCCAGGGACGACCTGCACTGGAGCAGACACCGGCAACACCTTCTTTTCTATTCTTACCCCACCTCATCCCATCCCAACACACACGCGCACACACACACACATGCACACACACACACACACACACACACACACACCAACGCAGCTTTTGCGTCACTTGATCAAACCACCTCTCTAAATTTGCATCACATTCTTAGTTATTAAATCCAGTTCAACATGAGCAGGTAGAGAAGAGACAGAGGAGAAACTGCTGTTACAACGCAGCCCGCAGCTGAAGGTTTCTCCTGCTGTTTCAAAGCCTCATGTCCTACATAGAGCACATATATCCACACTTATGGCAGCATACTGCTTATTGTATCCTGCTGCAGAAATGAGTCATACTCCACTGCTCCTCCATAGACACCCCACCCCTATCACAGACAAGAAACTATCTGCTCTGTTTGTGAAATTTACTCCTTCTGCATTAAACACTTTGTCATATCACCTATGGGGAGCGAGGGTGTGTGTGTGCGTGCAGAGAGAAGGTAATGATCGAAAAGAAACTAAAGGTGCTCGTGTGAACAATGAACCCACACATCACATCGCCCAAGGCCTTCAAAATGAGCGTCATGAATATTTTAAGCCGTGCAATATTCTCAGGGAATCTGGAGATTGTCATTAAGCCCCCCGATCAGGATAACTAATGTCCCCCTCCTGAAGAAGATGTCTGCTCAGCCCTTTTTTCCCCTCCTTCTCACTAACGTCTCATGCCGATGGTGCTCTGTGTGAAACAGAGGTATTCTGAATCTCATGTTTGCAGGTGTCCAACAAATGACTCATTCGAGAAAACAAAGGAATATCATGCCTCAAACGCTTAAAACCTTACGAGTGGATTTTAATGTGGAACTTTATTTTGATGAAGTGTTTCAATGTCTTTTCTTTTGATCAAGGCTGTAACGATTAGTCAATCAAAACTAAATTAATTGGCAACTCTTTAAGTCATTTTTCAAGCAAGAATACCAGATATTTGCTGGTTCAGGTTTCTAAAATACGAGAATTTGCTGCTTGTTTGTATCATATATGATATATATTTTTGGTTTTGGACTGCTGGTTGGATAAAACAAGCAATTTAAGATTTTGGGCCTTGTGACGGCCATTTTTGAAAATAAGTAATTCCATTAATGAATGATGAATTAATTGATTGGTTTTCTGACATTTTATATAAGATATTCCTTAAGATAAGATATTCTTTTATTCGTCCCACAATGGGGAAATTCACAAAAATGACATAGAGCCAGCCAGGAGTCGAACCTAGAATCTTCTGATCCGTAGTCAGATGCGTTATCCATTGCGCCACTGGCCCTACACTGCATATAGACAATAGACAATTAAGGGACAATTTTAAATGCTAAGACCAGTAATACTCTTAGCAATGTCAGTGACACAGTGGTACTGTATCTATCTAACTAACATTAGCCGTGACAAGCTACTGGTCATAAAGACCAAGTAAGGCTGGAGAAGTAAAACAGAGTGTGCTGAACTGAGTTGAAAATTAGTTTTATCGCTTATGACATTACCTTTTGATTTGTAAGAGGAAGATGTATTATTTCTTCTTTCAAACGTTATCCATAAATCCATTTAATTTCTGTCAATCAACTTATTGATTAAGTGACTAATTATCTTAAAAATACTTTATTCTACTGAAGAGGCATTTCAACTTCTTCCCTCTCAACTATGTTTTTAGATTTTCAGTTTTAGGATTTGGTTGATTAAGTCAAGACAAAGCTGGTTAAGACATTTCAGGGCTTCAACATTATCTATTAATCTGATGATTACTTTCTCGACTAATCAATTAATTGTTCAGTCTACAAAAAGTAAAACCCGGGGAAAATATCAAACACATTTTCCTTAAGTAAAAGTTGAAATTGTTTAATTGCTTGCTCTGTACAACCAACCTCCTAAAACCAAAAGACTGATCAGTTTACCATCATATATGAGAAAGAGTGTTTGGTATTTTTACTTGATAAATGACTTAAGATGATAAATTATTTTTCTAAATAGCCGCGCATTAATTTTCTGTTACTCTACTACTTCATGCAGTCAGCGTTATTATATGATGTGTCCATATGTTTGACTGATTTGTTGAACTGTCTCCTCTACTTGTTTCAGGTCTGAATGAATTAATTAGAACTAAAAGGCTACTTGAGACATAATCAGATGCTGTAAAAGCATGCAGGAATTTGCAGTTTTTGTTCAAGGCCCTTGTTTGTTTTCTTGTAGTCATTAGTACATGAGGCTCTTTGAGAAGGGATATTTGAATCCTTCCTTCCTGACTCCTGACATTCCCTCTTTGCTGCTGCTCATGGACCTCAGGGATCTGACAGTTTGGGATGAACTCTGTGAAACTTCTTGACTCCTCACAACCTGGCTGAACAAGGATCAAGTCCTCCCCTCTGCTGGCCTCTCTTTGTAACTACAACCAGCTCTGCTTTACACCCAAATCAAATCCATCTTCAGAAACAGCAGGTGGAGGTAAATGAAAACTGTTTTGATTACACACCATCAAATCAGCTGATCCAGATGAGAGGCTATGATTCACAACAGACATGCAGTAAAAGCATGAGGAGGATCTGAAGCTCTGGAATCTCTTTTACTTTTTTTCCTGTTACAGATTGTCTTAAATAACACCAAATCTCCATCTGAGTCTTCCACACTTGCTTGACCTGAAAACATTAATTAAAAAAAAACTGGGCTGTGTTGGGATTTTGATGTAACACATTGCCTCTTTTAAGCTTTTTGCTGCTCTCTGCTGGGCAAAACAACAAACTGAAACTAAGGAAACAGCCTTGTGGATGAAGATGCAGAGCAGAAACATTCATGTACTGGATATAAGGATATTAAATACAAACTGTAATTACTGAGAGTCAAAATGAGGAACCTTGATCCCCAATGTATAGTTTATTTATAGCTGCTGTACCAATGCCAGCAAATCAATGCAGAGACACCTGTTTTGTTGAAAACACTTCAAACCTTTATAGCTTTATCCAGACTTTTGAGCACAACTTTCCTACATTTCCCAGAGAAGCTGCAGTCCTTCCCTTTGTCAGTGTTATCATTGCCCTGTGATGCAGCCTACAATGCAGGCACAAGTAAAGAAAGAGGAGCCAACAAATGACTCCAGGGGGGCTTTTACCTGCCGTTTGATGAAGCTGGATGTGGTGTCAGAAGACGTGCTGCCATCTGAGCGTTTGAAGCGGCTCTTGCGTTTAGGCAACTTCCTGGGCAGCTGTGATGAAAGAGACACAGAGGTGGGATAGAAAGCATGAACCCAGCTTGAACTATGCTGTTTTTTTTAAGTCTTTTATTTGCCATTTTAACACAACAGAAGCAGCATTCAGGGAGAGCTGGTGTAAAAGAACTGCTGTGCACCAGAGGAGCAGCTTTGCCAACATCACCAGTATTTCAGGACTGAACTAATCTGGCTGCTCATACTGGTGTGTGTAATGCAGGAGACAGATTTCCTCAGGCCTCTTGTAACACAGTGCATTAATAAGAAAGCGTGGATGTTGCAGTGTGTGCTGACAGGCCCTGTAGATTCAGGCTACAGGTGAGTCACAGTCAGCCTCTCTACCTTTGCACCAGCACACAGGTCCAATCATACTACTGGTTTTCCTACATTGGTGCAGATAAAGCAAAGCAGGAAACAGGATTGACATCAATAATAAAATATTAATACAGAATCCATGATAGGCCTGATCTCAAATGCAACAACATATAGGGGAGATTTCATCCTGCTTGCGTGTATGAGATGGAAAATAAACATATGTGATGATACTTTATGATCAAGCATCAATCTGCAGTTTAAATGAAAGCGAATGTGGAGAAGAAAAAAAAAGTACCTCGGTGCCAAAAAAACGCGACGGCTCAATTTCAACAACAAGTAGCAAAGACATTAAAGATGCACTTTACTAGCTGGTGATCGCAGTTGGATGTGTGAATGAAAGAATGTGCATTTACCTGGAAATAGTGGGTTTGGGAGCCAGTTTCAGCAGCAGACAGAGGGTCTACAGGCGATTTGGACATTTTGACTTGCACCATGTATTGAGAGGCGGGATGCGCGCAGACATGAGTGACTGGAGCAAACAAGGGACACCAAATACATCTATATGCATGCAGGAGAGAAAAGATGGAGGGGGGGAAAAAGCGCTAATATCCAAGATCAGGTGAAAACAAAATGTGTGTTACATCCAGGCAAATGTAGGTGAAAGCGAGCAGGAAAAATATCGGAGCTAAAATAAACCAACAGGACCGAAGCGTCACCGCTCGGGTCCGTACTAAGTGTGAGTCTGCCGGGGGGGTGTCAGGGTTAAATTACCTGAGACAAAAATCAATTTATACTGGGATACTGGCCTATATTTTCATTCTTTGTTTTTTCAGAGGTGTGTTTAGTTGCATAAAAGCGTTTCCTTCGCGTCTGTGTGTAATATTTGTTTGTTAAACGAGGATTCATATAGTAAATATATGTGGAATCTTCAAAGAGCGGATCTTTGAATTCATATTAGAGGGGAGATTTTTTTTTGCTTCCCCCAATTGTTTTCAGTAGAAAACACACATTTTTTTATTTTTTGTTTCTGTAATACAAATGCAAATAAAAGCACATGCAAAAACCATAACAGTTTTGTATGTTATATTGTCAGTCTCTTAAAAAAAAAAAACTCTAAACATAAAAACACTTTCATGATTTGTAGCACAATAATGTAGAAGTAGGCAGATTAAAGTGTTCAGTGTTGATATGTAAATTATGTACTGCACTTAAGTACAAGTTTGAGGTACTTGTACTCAGTGGTGGAAGAAGTAATCAGATCCCCTACTTAAGTAAAAGTATAAATACCATGCATGCAAAACCATACTTAAGTAAACGTATTATCTACAAAATGTACTTACAGTATTGAAAAAAATTTGCTTTAAAGCAGAGAAAGGTTTTACTATTATATATGATGTTTTTGGATTAATATTGCTGCTGTGGATACTTTACTGTAATGTGGATGTTGCACTTTATTATGTTTAAGGTAGTGATTATTTTTATTACTTTATATGCTGTTGTGTAGTTTAATCTACAGCACTGCATCACATTCTGTAAGATCATCATCTGTTTCTAGTATTTCTGTCCTGTGAGAACCACATATCTCTAAAAACTTTCATGAGCCCGGAAGAACAGCCTGTTTTCAGCTTTGTGATGATGCAGGATTTTAAATAGTTACTAATAGTATTTTTAGTTGAAGTATCATTACTAATAGTACTTAGTTTAAAAGTAGAAGAGGGTTTTCTCAAGCCATAAAGCAGCAAGACTTCAGGTTATCAGAAAAATTCAAAATCATATTTAGAGATACATGATTTTCACTGGACAGGAAAGGTATGAAAAATTGTAATCTGAACAGTAACAAGTAACTAAAATTGTCAGACAAATGTAGTGGAGTAAAAAGTACAATATTATGCTCTGACATGTTGTGGAGTATAAAGATATACCCCGATATTTATAAAAATATAAAGTTACATAAAATGGAAATACAAGTGCCTCAAATTTGTGCTTAAGTACAAGACTTGAGTAAATGTACTCAGTTACATTCCACCACTGCTTGTACTTTACTTAAAAGGGAGAGTATTGGACTTACATTCATCGGGTGACCAGAAGATGTCGCTGTTGCTCTGTGTCTGTTGGAGTGATGCAAGTAATTTTAGATACCTATGTGCTAACACGTTAGCATAACAACTTTTAAAGCTATAATATCTTTGGACTGTGTCTGTCAACTTGTTTTGGCACTCTACTGGACAAGAATGTGTTAATTCATTAATTAATTTCTCCTTTTTTAGTGTTAGGGCTGTAACCAGGCAGGCTGTGTATTAAGTGAAAAATATACTTCCATTAACTCCAAAAAGGTCTATTTTGTTTGTTAGCTAGATAAACACGACCCAAGCTGAAGCGCTAATTTACAGTAGTTGAGCCCAGAAAATACAGTAACTTCAGTGGGTAAGTTCACAAAATACTCTTCAAACCACGTCTGGTTTTCTATTTATACACCTATGAAATATACATGTATAGTAGAGTTGTTGAAACGTTTAGTTTTGCACATTCGTTTTGATTATGCTAGCTATTTCTGTATGCTTAAACAGTTAAACTGGCTAAACATGTCTCAGACTCGCTGCATCAATTTCAGACGTTAATATTAATTATCTTGAAATTGTAATTGTCATCAACACATTTCCGCAAATTTCTTAGCTACAGTTACCTCATTGAATACAAAATTGGGTGAATAACATCTTTTTTAACAATAATTGTAACATTGAATAGAATGAGCTGTTAGTGATATTTATCATTTCTCCAGCCCTAAAGTACATTATTTTGTATATTTCTGTATATACCACATATACCATAGACTGCATCCATTCTTTAGTTAAATTGCCAGATTGCCTTCCATAATATATTTCATTTAAAAAACAGTCTGGACCCAGTCGACCTTTGTGCCATCCTACTGAGTAACCCCACCTGTTGCTCCAGTATCTGCGTAGACCTCTGAATGGTCCAGCCTTTATGGCACAAACTGCTTTTCTTAACAGTCCAGACTGTCTAGCCAGTCTCCTGGCTGCCCTCCCAAGCAGACAGGCTGTTCACCCTTGACCTGCCTCATATGCTAACACCCCAGTTTGTGATATTCCTCATTGCTAATGTTGACAACCCTGCGAGTGTACCCTTGCTTTACTCTAATTTGTCATTTTTCCTGGGTTGAGTCCTGTCTTGATTGATCAAGTCTGCTGGATCCAGGTTACAAATCCACGCCATCATCGTGGCTCACTGATGGCCTTCCTGTAGCTAATGATTCTGATGGGTTGGTCTTGTCAATGGTCACACCTGCACTGCCGTCTCCCCTCTTTGGTCTCGGATTTCTTGTCTTCTCCTATTCTTTGTGTGTATTGTTTAAAGCTGGAATCACACATCTCCAAAGATACACTCAAATAACTCCTGAGGAAATAACAAACAAATAACAAATAACTCCTTTATACATACGTATAAAAGAAACAGCCACACAAACACATCCAAGCAACCCCCTTGCACGTTTGCCTATGTACAACTGGAGAGCATAATTCCAGCTTCATTTTCCAGATTTACGCATGACATACCTGTCCACTAGATGCCCTCAGTGAGTTTTCCTTCTCTGTTGGTCACCTGATTGCTTTTGTTATCTGCCACCTGTCTGCACACCTGTTGTTCATTTATTTATCACCTATAAATATAATTTGCTCTATTTACTTCCAAAACAGTAGTCTCGCTTTATTCCTCTCACACCTGGCAGCTTGCTATTCACGCACAGAAGAGCAAATATTATTCTGAAAACCAGAGCAGTAAAAAAAAAAGCCAAATCTTTATTGTAAAGGTACTATATATGTGAAATACATCCTTAGAGGCCAGATTAACTATTGCAGCCCTGGGGAAACAATTTGCTGTTGGGACACACACAGCATAGTACATGTGTCATCTACGTGCCCATAAACCCAGAAACCACCTTGGATATCTTGATATTTCAGGGCATTTCTGCACTAATGATATTGTTGAAGATATGACAAAACATGGAGTAGAACTTACCAAAGATTCAGCAATGCAATGCTGAGCTAGTCTGTTTAACATAGAAGGATTTTTGGCCTCAATCAGGTGCTTCTGCTTAAGATGGTGAAAAGTATGTTAACATATTATTGTGGTGTGTTGAACATTTGATCTTTTGTAACCAAACCACTTCCACGTTACTGAAGTCACTCCACTTTTTGGAGCCACCTCCTCCACCGTGGAGCTGTTAGCAATGTTACTTTCGCTTTCAGCCATGCTTGTTGTTGCTGTACATGAGGGTATGACACCACGATGTCAGCAAGTTGGAATATTGCCATAATTACAATATATACTTTAAAATCATATTTAAAATTGATATGGACACTGATACTGTTAATTGTGATACTGTGATAATTGTATTTATTTATTTATTTTTTACTCTGGGCCTTATTTAATGAACTGCCTCTCACAGACATTGTAAAGTAGTCAAAAGGCCCCAACTGCACAAACCTTTTTTGTAAGGGGTCAAAAATGAAAGTGTAAGGTGATTTCACCCTCCTCCACATCATTGTTTTTTGTCTCTCTGGGAGCTGCTGGAGCTCAATGCTGGTGGTGTTTGACCGGCCGGATCACCGCAGACTCGGCTTCACCTCTAGAGGGAGTGCCGAGTTAGTTAAAGTGGGAATGAGAGAGTGGTGTGAGGAGATCTGCGTCAAAGCACCCAAAGTTAGACAGCATAACACCGGAAGTAAGTGGAATGTGATCTCAAAATAAAAGAAATTAGGATCAGCGCACAAAATACTTAAGATGCAATCATTGTTGATTAAATATATATATAAAGTCCTGCTCTAACACAAAAACGTAAAGATTTCTGACTGTGGAAAGTAAACTTGCACACCTTAGTTAAGTCTCATTTTCATCTGGGAATTAGTGATAAAGGATAATGGTAAGAAGTATTATTATTTAAACCAAAGTCTTTTAAGTAAGATAAATACATAAATTAATACTTTTGTGAAAACAAACTTGCCCAGCAATCTGGAAGGAACATAAACCGTATATTGCCAATAGACTGATATAGAATGAATACCAAAGTGTTCAAAATGAATTAGACTTTATGAAGTAAGCAATAATACAAATGAATACAGACAATCAGAATTTGTATCATCTTTTATTGCCAAGTATGTTTTTATGTATAAAACATTTGCTGTGGTGTGATGTGCATAACAAAAAAATAATAATACTAGAAAAATATAAAACGAAGCAGTTCTGCATGTCAAAAGCCATATAAGAAAAAAAGAGACTGACTGTATGACATGAGAACAACAGTATGTACAATATGAACAATATGATCATTGTATAGACGGGACAGCTGGACAGTATGTGCAGGACTGTGCAAAATATTGGAATGGGGGGCTGTTTGTGTTGTGAGGTTTTGGTCTTCTTGCCATAGAGGAATGGCTCAAAAACTTTGTGTCCTCTGTGGGATGGGTCACCATAATCTTACCTGCATGTCTCAGCGTCCTGGAGGAGTACAGGTCCTGGAGGGATGGCAGATTGCAGCCTATCACCTTCTCGTTGGAGCGAATGATACGCTGCAGTCTGCCCTTGTACTTGGCAGTGGCAGCAGGGTACCAGATGGTGATGGAGGAGGTGAGAATGGACTCAGCGTAGAAGTGCCCCATCATTGACTTTGGCAGGTTGAACTTGTTCAGCTGCCACAGGAAGTACATCGTCTGTTGTGCTTTTGTGGTGATGAAGCTGATGTTCAGCTCCCACTTGAGATCCTCGTCATGATGGTGCATAGGAAGCAGAAGGGTGACACAGGGTGATGAGGATGGGTGGGGCTGGCCTCTTCCTGAAATCCACAACCATCTCCACTGTCTTTAGACCTGTGAGCTCCAATATATAATATAACCATGAAATTGTGAAACAATCCTACAAGTAAAATTGCTATTTCATGATAATTTAATGAATATTTTAATTCCAGCACGTTTTATTGGAAGATCTCTGAAGAGAATTTGTTTGAGTGAAGTATAAATACTACAATTTGTCATTTTAAGGGGGGTCATGCTCTGCTTTCAAACAACAAAGACTTCAGAAAGTTACCTTTCCTGGCCAAGAAATAGTCCAAAAAAAATCCCCTGTAAAATTGTCATCCAGGTCATGGTATTCAAATAAGGGTTAAATCGACAGAAACTGGACTTGATTGTAGACACTTGAAGAAGCTTCTTGGATGAGAAGTGAAACATTTTGAAGCATCTACAAGTCTAGTTGCTGTCAATTCAACCTGCATTTGAACACCTGTAAAATTGTATGCTTATTAGCTACTGGCTGTGTCCTTATATCTCATAGGCAGACATTAGTTTGATTGTTTCATTTAACTATTTATTTAAGTGACCGTTTCAATAAAGTCTTATTTTTGATGCAGTATTTTTATATTGCAATATTGATGATTTTACATGAAGGATGTGAATATCCTCCACGTCTGCTGGTTGCAAGGCTTTTACTTTGAAATTCAGTACCGGAAGCATGATGTTTGTGTTTCCCTGGTCTTGACAGCGGTGCTCGGAGCCGAGAGGGTCAGGGGGAGGAGAGGAAAGGGAGTGGAGCGAGAAGACGACAGGAGGAGATCCACCACAGGGTGACCAATTTCCCCGGACCATCCTCGGACAGCTCGGCTACAAATGGTCCTCCAGCCCGGCCGCTCCGCCCGACACCCACACCGAAGCGGATTGTGTGCTGCGGTCCTGTCGGGGAACACAAGCAGAAGATGATCACGGTGAGTCCGTCTTTCTGACTCTATGTGCTGCTGCTGCTGCTGCAGGCCGACATATATAATATATGTTCTGCTGTCACATAAACGCCTCAAACGCTGTTGCATAGACGCCTCTGCCAGCTTTCTGTCAATACACCATCTCTGCAGGACTGAATGACATAAGCTGGCGACAGTCGCTGCAAGGCCTCTGCTTCACACTGGTTTTGGTGGCCGGTTCATGTTTTCCACTGGCGGCCAATAACAACATTTCTGTGTGGGAAAAAAAAGAAGGATGAGCTGCATCACAGTGCGTTTCTTTCTTATTACAGCTGACAGTCCTGAGAATTAGTTGCATTCAGAGGCTGCATCTGATGCTCGTAATGATCCACATCATTCATCATCAACTTTAAACTAGAAACACCTCCATTTAAAGCTTCCTTATCACTATGTGCACAGTGTAAATGATGGGTTTCGTAGTATTTTATCCACTGCTAGTCCTGCATTCACTGACTGATGCTGAGGAATGTGCAGCATCAATAACATGTTTATATCTGTTTATTTACCCAAGACTCATGTTTGTCAATACTCCAATCCTGCGAGTGTAGCTTATCTGCAGGCTGAAGGACATTTGTATGAGAATAAATGGCTCAGAGAGGCGTGTTTTATGTCTTAACTTAGGCTACCGGACGAGCGCTTTTTATGGTCCCCGCTATGGTTGTCACATAGGCCGTGGTGTTATGTAACAAGAAGCCTACGCTGTTTGAATGCGGGCCCTCACACACGGCCTGCATGTGCATGGCATTTTTTTTTTTTGCACAGGATCGCAAACATATCATCCGCGCATGATCCAAACAGGAGCCCAGAAAATGCAAAAAAAAAAAAAAAAAAAAGTCCATTCAACGCTTTGCATGCATTTAATTCCTCCTAATTGCTTGCTCTATTTTCGCATCTGTATCATCTGGATGACAGCAGAGAGAGATGGATGCATGCACAGCTTCGGACTTGTCCAGCAGGAACAAGCCCACGATGAATGACTTTTTGTGGCTGCAACGCCAGTGTAGCGGCTGTCCGGTTGAAAATGTCCCCGAGGAATAGTCAGTCACCCCCGCCTTCCCTTCTCCCCTCGCCTCCCCTCTCCTCTCCTACCGCCGGTGGGGGGGACCGGAGAGTGCAGCCAAGCACCGTGCAAACACACACCAAGCGACTGGCAACGTTTGCAAATGGGTACAAGCTGGTCGACCTTGTGCAGGGGGAGTGAGGGACGCAGGAGGGGAGGTGGGAGGAGGTGGGAGGAGAGGGGAGGTGTGAGGTGGTGGTGGCGAGGGGGGTGGTTCTCCTTGAATCCGCTGCCAGGGAGGAGGGATACGGCCTGGACGGATACGTGCCAGAGAAGGCGCATGCATGCAAGATATAGCGAGGAAAGTCTATTTTTGCTTCAACAACACAACGTGTCTCTCCGGTGAAAATGCCGGTGGAGGAGGCGGCGGCTGCGGCTGCAGGAGCGGCGGCGGCGGCGCTGCGTTTGCGCGTCTCTCCGCACTATGTGGAGCTCAGGGCGTCTGGAGGCCTGGTCAGATCAGCTGGTAGCAGTTGCTGAAGCATATGTGGACGTTTTATAATTCAATCAGGACGAATGAACGCAGTGCTGTACCCTTATTATATGAACTACTGTTATAAATAGGGTTATTGGAGATATAAATACTATAAAATGTGACCAGGTCAGCACAGACCTACAATTTGATATCAAAGAAATACCCACTTTCAGTCCTTTGAGACCATTAAGGGAATATTTTAGATATTCTCTGTCAGGACTTTAACCACAACCTAGCCTCATACATTCAATAGGATTTACTGATCTGACTCTTTCCTTCCTGATACCTCAACTCAGGTTATATGTCGATTCCCAACCTGATACCAGTGCTCTCTTTTTACCAAATTTAAAACATGCATTAGTCACCGTATGGAACTCATTTGGATCATTCTTTGTAAGGTAACATGAAGGCAGGCATTGCTGTGGCACTAAAAATGGAGTCGGCAGCCCACCTTGACTGAATAAAAGTAACTGCTAACAGAAGCACAACAAAACTGCCTTTAATGTGGAACGGTCACGTTTGGTCGATACTCAGTCCACTAATAAGGGCAGTATTGGCTTGTACATGAATGAATGAATGTGATACACTCGTACAGTACGTGCCCAGCCCACATGTGCTTGCAAAACCTACTTACGTTACACATGTGGCAGCAAGAGAATACAAGCATTATCCATATGTCTCAAAATATTGTATATCAGATAAAAACTTAGATATAAACGTTGATGTACGTTGATGGTTCGTCTTTAACAAAAACTGAATTTAAACAAAGTTAAACCATCTACATTATCTGTCCTGTCAAACAGACAGGGGTTTTAGAGATTATGATAAAATTGTCCTTCTCTGGTTCTCACAGGGCATATTTACACACACACATTTCCTCCAGTCACACCAGACTGATGTAATTACATGGATGTCTGTGTCATATATGTTATATAAAGCTAAAAGGAAAGTATTGGTAGCTTGATTTTCTAGTAATTTCTAAACAACTTTTGGTTTAGTGCTGCAGGGCCCACAGATCCTGTCATGCTGTGTCTCCCATTACTGCCCTGATATTTGTCTTGACAGTGTCCTGTTGTCCAGTGGCATTTATCTGTATTTATTACTCATCTTTTATCATTGATTGTGATAATAAACAGAGCTTGAAGGAGTTGTACTTTATCTTCAGCCCAGTTGACTCCAAAATGCTGTTGTGTGTTTATACCAGAGGGTGTGTTTTTGCACAGGGGTCAAATTGAGCCAGTTCTGGTTCTCCTTAAAAAACCAAGCCATCAAGCTATTTTGGGCCTCATCCTCCCCCCCAATAGTTTTGGAATTAGCTTTTTCTTCTCCTATGAATCTGTCTCAGTTTTCAGACATTAGACAAAAACTCGAATGGGTCTGGTTATCCAGGAAATTAGCAGACAATGATGCATTTTATTTCCTGCCAGATTTGGTATGAAGGATATATTTGCTTACAAGGTATTAAAAGAGTTAAATATGAGTCAGTCCTGTTTAATAATGAGTATTAGCACCAACAGCAGACTGGACAAGACATACACATTACTATCATGATCTGATGTGTCTCACCTGATCTGCTCACTGTTTAAATTTCGGCCATAACACCATCACAGATCTATTTGTGTGCTAGCTTTTCCTGTTTGTCACTCTACGTCTGTATGTGCTTGTTTCCTGTAGAACCAGCAGAAGCCGTGGAGATAGGCCTGGCAGCAGACACTGGTATTCTCATTAACCTTGGTCTGTGATCACTGGCTCTGGCACAAACATCTGGAGCTTTCCAAAGTGACCGGTGCGCCTTTTGACCCCATCCAGTCCTGTGGCCCTGCGGTGTGGCCTCGACAAACCCCTCCTCACTTCTTCAAAATTTTGTCCACGGGGATAAATGAGTGAACCGGCTACAAGGGAAAGGGCTGGGACATGTACCAGAACCCCAACAGGTAAATGAACAACTCCTACAGGTGGCTAGAGGAGGAAGTGGTCCTCCCACATGGTATCAGTCCTGTAGCTGTTATCTTTCACCTGTTCCTGTACTGAACGTTCCTCTCTCTGTTCACACAGAATGTCCTGGTTCAGTGGTTTCCTAGTTGCTAGAGTGGACGACCGCAAGACTGCGTGGGGGGAGCGCAATGGCAAGAAGTCCAAACGGAAGGGAGGCTCATCTCTCTGCAACCCGCGTTACATGAGCTGTCTGCGGGACCCAGATGCCATGGAGCCCCCCTCTGGAGCCCCCCTCCATCAGCACCACCGTGGAGGGGTGGCGGGGGCCGTGGGAGGTGGGGGCAACTTCGGTGTCCGTTGTGGATGGCAGGAGGACCACTACGGCAAAAGGGGAGGGGCTCCTGGGGAAGGGGTGGGGCTGAAGTCGGTCGACCTGGGCTTTGAGGACGGGGAGCTGAAAGGGAGGAAAGGGGGATGTAACGGAGGAAGTGGGGACATGGGTGATGAGGGTCCTAACGGCGCAGCAGGGGTGGTGACAGCTGCGGACTGCTGGCTGAGGGTGGTGCGGGTGTTCCAGTCGAAAAAATTCCAGTCCCGCAAACTGGAGCGCTTATACCAGCGTTACTTCTTTAGGCTGAACCAGAGCTCCTTGACCATGCTCATGGGGGTACTTGTGATCGTGTGCGGCATCATGCTGACCTTCCACTGTGTCCACGCTGCCCCTCATGTGGCCTATTCGTCAGCCCTGTCGGTGGCGATGGCGCTCTTCATGGCTCTTATGGTAGTGTGCAACCGCAACGGCTTCCACCAGGACTACATGTGGATGGTCAGTTACCTGGTGATCGGAGTCTTGGTATCAGTACAGGTGTTCGGGGTGCTCATGGTGGCACCCAGGAGCGCTTCAGAAGGCATCTGGTGGTCCGTGTTCTTCATCTACATCATTTACACTCTGCTGCCTGTGAGGATGAGAGCGGCGGTGCTCAGTGGAGCAGTGCTGTCCATCATACACGTCGTCACCACCTGGCAGATTAACCAGGAAGACAAGTTCCTCTGGAAACAGGTAAGACTGATTGTTTCACTCTGCCCTTCTCATGGTTGACACAGATGGCGAACAAGGTGGAAACTATTTTGACAGTTTTACATTCACTCAGACTCTATATGGGCATTTATCCTGTGGTTTATTGGATTAATTAAATTCATGAATGAAATTCAGAATACTGTGATCAAGTTCTATTTTTCACCTCTTCTGTGGCAGTGGGGACATTTAAATTGCCTGCAACCAGCTAATAGCTGTCTCTCATAGATATGTCTAACTGAAGCCATGTTGTAAATAGACATGATAGAAAACAAGATAGATCCATCTCTCCATCTAGTACTTATGGTTCCATTGTTACACATCCAGCAGACATGCAGCAATGTTAGCATTCATTTCAAGTTTCTGGCTACCTGATGATTGTAAAACTAATATTCACTCTCCTTTTAGCTCTGTTTTTGGTCTTCACCATCTCCTGAGGGAAAGATTGAGCTCTCTATCAGTCAGATACTTCACTGTGTTAGGTGCTGTGCAGTACAGTACAGCTTACTAGCATTAGCCAGCACTCAGCCACTGGCTGCTTCCAAAATTCCTTGCCAACATGCTGTTTAGCATTCTAAAACCTGAGATTTTTTTAGTGTGTCTGAGACCTTAGTATGAATCCAATAGTACGTGAATTACATACTGTTTATATTACAGTATGCAAGCACTGCAGTAGTGAAGACAACAACATACATGTGCTTCCTCCGAGACACACAAGACAGTGTTCCCACGCTATGCCCTGTGACGGACTGTGACAGGATGGAGGTTGTAGGGATGGGGTTGGGAAGGGAGAGGGAGGGACGAAGGGGTTTTATTTTGTGTGGTGTGTAAAATATTCTAAATAAATAGAAATGTTGAAATTGAGAAGTTTGAACCTATATTTTACAACTGCAATTACAGTTTTGTTATTACACAGAGAGTAAAGTACAGAAAAAAGGGAACCTAATGGTGAATGGTACCCTAGGAGTAACACCCACACATACTTGCAGTCCTTTTTTTCCATTGTTGATTTAGTAATATTCAGTAGTGTGACTTTAAATTCCTGCTTTTCTTAGGATTTGTTGCTTGATAGGACAAAACTAGACATTTAAAGTTGTTGTGTTTGGATTTTGTAAAAATGTTCACTATTTTCTCACATTCCATGGACAAAATGACTATTTGATTACTTGAATCGAGAAAATTTTCTAGTTGTAGTTTCTTCAAAATTTTGAAGCCAATATTGGAATATTGGAAACATAAGTAGTTGATAAGTAATTAAATGCATCAGGACATTGAGTGTTGTGATACATATTGATAAGTTATCACTGTAATTTGACTGAACTTGACATACTGTTACATTGTAGATGTTTGGGGACATTTAAAATGTCTCCCCTGTCAAGATGTTTATGATGGGCTGGTGTTACATTGTGTGAACTGGCAACAAAGCCAATATATATATATATTTTCCTACTGTGTTTTGTCACCATGTTGTATCTGCGTATTCACATGTACTTTGGGGCTTATGGGTCTTGCTGTACAGTGTGTTGTTTGTGCGTCATGCCAAGGACCAAGGGGCTCACTGAAGGTCAGTGGGCTGAATGAACCGCCCGGCTGGACGGCTCTGTGTGTGAGTGTGTGCTGTTGTCTGAGAGTGGGAGAATACCATGATATAAAGCAGTATCACTCAGGTCTCTGTGCTCTCACACAAGGGACGCTTTGTACTTTTCTCCAAGGGTGGGGTGACGGGGGTGAGGCCGAAGGGGGGGGGGCACAGTATGGTGGCTGCTTGCTTTCTGTACTGCCATAGCTGTTTTACAACTGTTGTGTCCTTGGGGGAAAGTTATGGAAAACATAATGGGAGGACCATTACATAAAAACAATAGGGGGATATGTAGGACTTAATTATGAATCACTGATTGTCACTGTAATGTCTCTACCATTACTATAAGGTATGCATTCAGTAACATCCTTTCACACATTCCACAAGGAAATTGCAGTTTATAGCAGAATCTGTTCCCAGAAAACAAACCAAATAAGTCACTTAAGCACAGATCAATTTGTCACAATATTATGATTGTTTATTATAATTAATTACTGAAGTACAGGACTAGACTCAGGATTCGTGGGAACTCAGTAACCGCTGTATACTCACTAAAATCGTGTATGATATACCATGGTGCAATCCATCACAGGCCCCAACATTGTTTGCCATCGTTAAGTGAATGAATGTCATGAGATAGCTGCAGCCTGGCAATGTTGCGTATTCCTAAGGTTGTCTATGTACTATGTGACACAGTAAAACAGTGTCATCAATCACTGCTTCACGCTTGTGTACAAGTATTTCCTCTTTCTCCAGTAACTCATTAACTTCACTGGGTTTCTGTTGGTGTTGATGGTCACACATAATGATAAAGTTGTATATGAGGAATGATGTAAATGCAGATCCTCTTTTCTTTGCGTTCTTCTGTTCGCTGTCACTGCAGACTTCAATGGTGACTGAGAAGGCAAGTGTGTTGACTTCCGAAAAAAGTATTAGAAGCTGACTAATCTCCATCAGTGGAATATAAGATGTTTGTAATATTTGTATATGAGACTGCAGATTCTGTAGTGGATTACTAAATTAAATTAGGTAAGACAGTGGTTGGTTTTTAAATGCCCTCTCACAAAAATCTTGTATTTACTTGTTTATTTCAAACTCACAGTTAAATGCCTGGAATATGAGAATCACACACAAAACGCTCAGCTTTGTTCAGAAAACATGGACAGTGCCTCCAGCTGCTAAACCTCTTCACCTGACATACCTGCCTTGAAAAACACAGGGCAAAGGGTCAGGGGTCAATGTCATGATCACCACATCTGGGTTGGCAGCTCTGTGAGAACCTGTAAGAGCTGTATATTATGGATTCGTTAAAGGCCTTTAAAACCTTCATCTGAGCTATTTCACGCATAAACACACTATTTTATATGACAATAACAACAATTTTGGTCATTTTCTGTTTTTCTGCATTTTTTTCTGAGCTGTTTTCACCGGTTTGATGGTGACGTCACATACAACCCTGCACCAGTCAGTCTAGCAACATTTGCGATGACAGTTATATGGTTATTTGCTTATGTTACCAGGTCACTTGCAGAGAAAAATTTAAGATTTATCACCAAGTTGGGGGTTTTAAAGATGAAAGGCCTTCACATTATCTATGTTTGTGTTTATTGTGAAACATGCAGTGCAGTTTATCAGAATCAGGTTTATTGCCAAGTAGGTTTTCACATACGAGGAATTTGCATAATAACAAATATAGTGAGCAGAGAAATTTAAAGAAAGATAACAAGTAAGTACTGCAAGTTTAACAGCAGAAATAGAAAATAGAAAATTTACAATGAAATCTGAAAAAAGTATTATAAGAGATGTACTGTGTGTATATAGTGTGTAGTTATATTCTTGTCTGTTCAAAATATGACTACTTGCTTGAAGTGTGAAGCCACACACTCATTCCTCTAGACTAGTTACCTTATCTATATAAACTGACATTTAGGCAAGCTGTCCTGTTAAAGGTTAAATACTAAATTACATTGCTGGTGATTTACAGTACATAGTCTAAAACACTAATCAAGTGTTCCGAATCAGAGACATGAAAGACCAGATTAAAAGTCTTAACAGAATGACATGACAGTTAGTTTATTCATTTATTACCATGAAGTAACACTGAACAGAAATCTTCAACAACATTTTGATTGTGTTTGCTGTATGTTTGTATATAAAAACAAGCATTAGTATGAGTAATAGAATTATTTTCTGGGTTTTTATCCTGTTTTTATTCCTTGCCGTGGCTAGCAGAATCAGTCATGTAAGACCAGAGAAACTGAGGCTCTCACAGACATCTTGCTATATGAGAAGTGTTTTATGATCGCCTCTTGAAATTTATGGCCCTTAATCCCTTCAAACCCTTCAAAACACATGCAGTCCATCTGGTTGTTTCCTAAGCTGTATCGCTCTTGGCGTTGGTTGGTATGTGTGTTTTTACAGCTGCGTACAGTAGAACCGAGGGTCCGTTCTTAGCTTCATTTTGAGTGTCTTATTGTACACACTCACTCCATAAACTACAGTATGTAGGAGTTTGAACCGACTGAAACAAACACCACTCTATCCAAGCTTGTAAAAAGTGGTTTGTAATGGAGATGTCCTGTTATATGTGAGCTTCACTTTGCTGTTACTTGTAACGTTTCTTTTTTTCATGACGCCATGTTTGTGACCGTCAGACTCCTCAGATGAAATCAATTAGGCATAGCGGTGTAGTACATACACATGTGCATGTTCCACCCATCAACACACACACACACGCACACACACACCATCCCGTGCTTTGTTATGGTTGTCACCTTCCCTTCTAGTCTCTATTGAGTGTTTGTCAGAATTTCTGCTGTTTGTTTTTCTTTGGAAATTAACATCCTAAAACTATTGTCCTGCCTGTGTGCGTGGGTGTCTATTTGAGTGTGAATACTGACATGTACAGTACGTGCTTCTGTCAGGATTAAATTGGAAAAAAAATGCAGTAAAGCCCAAGCACATTTTACACACGCCACTGCTGTGCCAACATGTTTGTCAATGAAATTTCTGGATTTTGTCACTGAAACTCCTCATTATTGTGCATTCTTCACCCCAGCATTCTTTGCTTTATGGCCCCCGACAATGGCTAGCATTGTTGTGTGGATGTTGTTGACACAAGTGCTGTGAGAGGTCAAAGACTGGTTCCTAAAAATACCCGGCCCTTGGCGTTTCTGCTAACTGTTGCGTCACATGGAACAGTCTTATCAGAGCCTGCGTCAGAGCAACAGGCAGGTCACTCTAACCCCCTTTTCTCTGCATACACATGGGGCTGCGATTTCACATACCCTGAAACACTACACTGGTGTAGAGGCTGATACTGTGTATCCACAGATACTACAACAGTTTATTTATCTTTTTCTGTCGTACGTTAATGAAGCATAACGTAATGCATCTTTGACCACAGCAGAGATGGTGGGTTAAGCCCCTAAAAGCCCATTAAACAGCACACAGGGCAAATCAGGCATTTAAGTGGACTCTGGGTCAGGGGACAGTCAATATGTTTCACTGGTCTCCTTGTCAAGCTCCCACTAAGTGTTTAACGTGTGTGTGTGTTTTTTTTTTTTCAGTAGATAAGATAAGGGAATAGAGTTTAAATAACAATGTGCCGCTTATGTAATAATGCTCTTTTAGTTTATATTCTACTATGGACTCGCGTCACACTTTCCAAATGGCTGTTGACTCAATTTTCAAATTTCCAGGATGTTAGACAGAGAATGAATGCATTTTAATCAGAACAAATCTCACGCCGTATGAACTGTATCAGCTGCAGCATGCTGGAATAACCTTGTGTGCATCGTGCATCAAGATGGAAAGACTTGTATCCCAGTGGAGGAAGTGTCAGCTTGTGATGATCACCTGTGCAGAGCTGCAGCTATAGAATAAGACACCCTGTATAAGGGAAGGAGGAGGCAGCGAGGCGGTGTGATCGGAGGAGAATCCGATATTCTCCCCACGCAGTCCTTCCACAGCCTCCTTGATAAATAATTTGTGTGTTTAACGCAGCAGCAGCATTTTAACGAGGATACCTGTCACATGTACACTTTGCTCACGACCAGGATAGGTGCTGACTGATGAGATCCCACACACACACACACACCCACAGACACACACACCACGGTGTTACTCAAAGGTTCCACATTTTATAGGTTGCAGTGTATCAGAATTTAAGCATTGATGCACCTGAATGTGATATGATCCTTCATTGCGTAATTGTTTCTCTTCATTTGTTTGTAACTGCCTGTATCTGCTTTTATGAGGATTACATGGATACAGACACACATAAACACACACACTCAGACACACATACCACTATCGCCAATCTGTGGACCAATAAGAGCGCTGGAGAATCAGTTTAGCATCACTTCTGAGAATGATGGGGAATAAACAGCATTGCTAAGTGTCTCCCTCAGCGCTTGTGTTCAGTTGGTCCAGAGGTTGCCATGGAAACAGCTACGACTCAAGCTGCTGAGACCCAGTTCATCTTGCTGGCGTACAGTTTGGTAACCATTGCTTCAAGTAAAGACAAAAAAAAAAAAAAATCAGGTCAAAATTGATTTCTGCTGTTCACTTCTCCTTCTGAGAAATCTGAAAGCTGGAGGGACAGGCTGTTGCTGGAGGAGTCTGAACTTTCTAGACATGGGTTAGTTTGGCCACTTGGGTGGATTTGTGCTTTGCCCCCCCCCCACACACACACACCCCCTGCTGTCAAAATGAGACAGTCCATAATTAAGCGCAGTGATGACAGAGAAGAGGTCATACGGGTGGAGGTGGTGGGGAGTTGAGAGGCAGGGATGCACAGGATGTTGTTTGCCAGTTGTCTGGTTCAGGGAAGCTTATCTCTAGTCAGCTCACTATGACTGTGCATGTTTGTAACCCCAGTAATGTGGAGACAGTACAGGATGTGTTTTAAGGCCTCAAAGCTTGCTGGCTTGAATAATTGACCTTGTATGGTTCTGTTATTTATATGAGTTTCCTTTTCCAGCACAGATAATTGGTTTTATTGCTAATTATAACTCCTTTACATTCCTCTAATGTTGACATAACTCCTCTAAGAGGCTTTTTGTTTGATCACAGCCGTTATCCTTGAACCTGTTGTCTGTCCACAGCATGTAGAGCCTGGCGTCCTTGCAGGGGTCCCATGCATTCCAGAAAAACTTGGTAATATTGTGAAAAAGGTTTTGATTCTCTTCCTTCTTTTTATGCAGATTTTTGTCTTTAAATAAAACACTTTTGCAACTCCAATGCCAGAATACTTTAATAGTCACACTCTCTCCACAGTAGTCACACCCGCCTGCTTGCCAGCAGAAATGCATGTGGTGTGTAGTTTTTCAGTGTTAGGACCCCCAGCATGTCCATGTTTATAGAAACATGACTGAGGAAAAAGGAGTTTGAACATGGTCAGTATGATCTGGAGAACTGCTCACGCCCAGGCTGTACATTATTTATGTAATGTGTATGGTCTTGTGCTTCAGTGCACAGCCTCTAAATACTGTCCAAAACAGCTGAGGGAAATGCAGAAAAGCCAACAAATGGAATTATTAATAGAAATCTATGTGTCATCAGTGATGCTTTTATGTTGATAGATAAGAAAAATAGTTTCTTTACTTATCCAAAAACAAATACCAGTGGTGACAGGGGAAAAGAGTTTTTTAGCTTAAAACACAACATTTGTTGTAATAAAATATATTGTGACTGGCTTTCTGAATAAATTACACCTTTGGGAGCAGAAACAGTTGCCACACATTTGCACTGTTTCCTGTTTTAAAGGAACACATATATAACATCAGCTACCCCCTTTCTGCTCTTTTGTGATTTATCTCGCGCATCACATGTTTGTTTACACTCGTATCTTTTACTTAAATACACAAAAGATTGCAAGATTACAGCTGCTAATGTAGTCTACAGTAAACTGTGTCTATTATAGGACTGAATTAGTTGACTAGAAAAAAATCTAGATGTTTTATTGTCTACTGTTGGAACAAATCTCTCTGTAAATTATTTTTGGATCTACTCTAAGTGAAATGTCAGATGAAGGCGAAATCACTCTGTATTTACTGTAAATGGCTTGTACACTGCTCTCTGTGTAAACTATTGTGTAGAGTGAACTATTGAGTGTTTATTGCAGGGAGCAGTGAATGAGGGGGTGATTTTGGACACAGACAATCAGATCTAAGCAACGTTGAAAATGAAAATGAAAAGTTTCCATTTAACCTTAAGCATAATGTGTTTTTTTTGTTTCTTTACTATAAATAGATGGAAATAGTGGTGTGTGGGCTGGACTTTGACACAATTTTTCCATGTGAAAGAGGGTATTTTTCTGATCGATATATCCATGATATTTATGCATTTCTTGCAACATTTTTCTTCCCTTAGTATATGTTCATGTAAAGATCTATGCTGGGAATCCACAGACTGCCTGCATTCACATTTTAAGAGTAAATAAAACAGAAAGTTAAAGAGACTTTCTATTTAGTGAGATGGACACAACTTTGAAAAACATGAAAATATATAATAAAAATTTAAGTAAATGAAACTAAAGTAATAAAGCACTAGTAAATTCAGATATGTTAGAGCAAAATTACATTACATTTTGTGCCCTCACATCACAATGGTGCAGTTTTGTTTAAAAGACACTGCTTCATGTCAGTTACAATAATGACAGATTTTAAAAACTAAGAATACCTTTAAACAGTTTGATTGATGTTGTCCTGGAAATATCCTGGAAAATGATTTCCTGAGAGAGGACAAAACTCTGTCCTGCTGTTCATCACAAATTACAGAAACGACAAGACTGGACAGGTGATTGTGCTTCAAAATACTTTTTTCTCTGCAGCTTCAAAGATTGATTTTTATGTGAAGTTTTTCCACTGTAAGACACAGTATGTCAAACTGTAGTGCGTCTTAGTGAGACACTCACCTCCAGACAGTGTATAGACCACCAGAGCAGAGTGAGCAGGCGGGGCTTGACTCTTTATCTGTTGATGTGGTTCTGGTTATTTCAGATAAGGGCAGTGCGAGCTGTGTGTAGACATGAGGCTCAGGCTGAGTACATAAACCCAGCAGCTGCCTGGTACCACACGCATACACAGACTCTTTCACAAAGGCTCAAAGTGACAGTGAGCGCGAGTCAGAGCGGGAGGAGGCAGGAAAAAATAAATGAAACGAAAGAAGATGGAAATAAATAACCAACACTCTCAAGGAAAGATAAGGGGCAAAACCTACAGGGGAGACTCTTATGGTTTGTCATGAGTAAAGCACTGTCATTGTGTTTGGGGTGCTAGAGTGTGTTTTACAGAGCCTGATCTAACACAGATGCTCTAAGGAGTTCCAGATGCTCCTCAAAGGCCGATGAGCTCTGACTTGCACTCTCGCTGGCCCCGGTTCAACAACAATATCCCATCAGTCACTGCTCCCACTGGGAAAAGGTCTTAAAATTCAGTCTTGTTCCCCACACAGTTTTCTGGACAGTACTGTCCAGCTAAATGTTTCTTTTTCCCATGTCAGCATGAAATATTGTGTTTTGAACTGACCTCTGACAGCTGCAAACCATTTGAAGTTAAACAGTGCTGACAGAATTAGTCGATTAATTGACAGTTCATTTAACCCCTTCCTGAAACAGTGATTGTCCAACCATAGCTTAGCAACCATAACCAGTGGGGCTGTGAAGTTTGTCCTCAACTTGTTGAAGCGGTGTACTTGGGCCTTTAGTATGAGTGATAAAGAGTTTTAAGAGGTTTTTTATACCATTCCAAAATCAAAAACACAAGAACAAAGGTGTGAGGAAGTGCATTACACAGTTTCTCTATCATCTGCAATGTCTGCAGTCTGACTAACCAGCTTCTGCCCACAGTAGTGATTGAGTGCTACTTCCAAGGGCAGTAGTTAGCATGTCATTAACTCACTGCCTTAGTTTATTACATCCCTGTTTATGACGAGCACATCCACTGTGTGGAAACTGGTCCCGAAAGCTCCCTCTCGTGTCTTTTGTTGGATTTGGAGTTTAGACTCCAGCAACCCCGGTCAACTTTTACCCTGAGTCATAAAGCTTTAGCCACAATCTTTTAGCACCATCATCCAAGTGTATATTTAAGACTAGTTTACTGAAAACATTAAAAAGTCAGCTGAGATGGTGTTTTCAACCAAGTCTCTGACCTCATGTCAGCTTAATGAACTAACTAGTCATAGCTGATCAAATCTGCCTGTGACAGGTGACATTTCAGTCAGCAAAAAAGCCTGCTTTTGTCTACTTCTGTCTAAAAGGCCAGCTGTTTCAAAAATTACTAAGAATTTCAATGCTAAATATGCCATTGTTATCATTACACTCTGCATTATGTGCTGTGCAAGATCAAAAAGTTTGTAACTAAACCATTTTACACCAAAATAGGGGATTGACTACCATTGACAGTAGATGAGATTGCCTTTCTGTTTTTTTCTGTTGTGTCGACGTTCAACGTCACAAATGCACCGGAAGACAAGGAACAGTAGAAAGCAGCATGGAGGCCAGTGACGATGTTACGTCAATTACTTTTTTATGTCTTTTACTTCAGTCCCTTTCAAACTGGCATCGCACCAGAAGGGGGCAACAATTAGCATGTCCACCTGGGTGTCATGTTTCCATCACTGCCAATCGGAGCTGAAACCGATAACTATTGCACAATCATTTGAGCCTGGAGTGAATGCTGACTCTACCCTTTTCCACTGAAGACAAAAGCCAGATGTTAGTGCATTTTTTATTCAGTGTGATGGGGTATCAGAGAACAAGGACTTAGTGAACAGTGAATTGATTGGTTGGCATTTGGGCTTCTGTATCCTGTGTGTAACATTTGACATGTTATAGATCTAACAACTAATTGAGCACATAAAAAAATTAGTTTTATTGATAGAAAACATTTTGTTAGTAAGAGGCACACCGGAGTCAGGACATACTGAGAATACAGTATGTTCTGACAGTGGTATGATGGTGTAATGAGCCTGTAAGACAAAGTCATCTGCCCAACCCTAGACCCACTACCCCCTCCTCAGCTGGTCCCCACACTGCACCCACCATGAACCTGGGTGGGGGACTGCAGGTCTTTGGAGGGAAGCTGTGGAATGTGGGTGATAGTTGCTAAGTGAAAGCTGCGCTGCCATCTCTGATAATTCACAGTCTCCGTGGGTGTGAGTCTCGGGCCAACACTAAGCAGAACCTTTCACAAGACTGAGAAAGAAGCACACGCAGAGAGAGAAAGAGACTCTTCAACAACATTGAGTTATATATAAAATCACCACCATCATCACATCTCCATCTTCCACGCATAAGAGGTGTATAATGACTGCTGGCTTTAAAATGAGCTCTCTAACAGCAGTATTAAGTCAGGAAAGTGAACATAATACCTGCATACACATTATAACAAAGCTTGTCTTTGCATATCAGCAACATCTAATCAGACTGGCTGACTGATTGTCCATAAGAGACAAAGCATGTGTCTGGAGAAAATGTATCTGATTGATTCGTAAATTACATGTCCTGATTTTTTTTTTATTCTGTAGATTCAGTATTCATCAGGCATTTCATTTTTAAGCCTCTGAACTTTTCATTCTGTCAAATGACTTGCGAGGGGTCTGAGTAGATGAAGTGGTACAGTGGTAATACTAGGTGTCGTGCACACACACACACACACACACACACACACACACACACACACACACCTCCCTGTGATCAGTGTCAGGTGTTGGCTGAGTATTGTTAAGTGGGATGGAGAGCAGGATGGAGGGATTAAAGGAAGGGGCAGGTCACCTACTGCTTTGTCGTATGAACATGCTGAGAAAAAAAAAGAAAAGAGGTCCTGAGCTGACATTGTGCAAGACAGACTGTGCAGTACACAGTAGAGTTTAAGATTGTTTAGTTTAAAATGGAATTGCCTTGTGAGTGCTTATTATCAGTCACATCCTACTGTCTGTTTTAGTTTGTTTAGTTTCTTCATTGCACAGACTAAATTTGTTTTTCTGTTCATCGCCTTTCCTTTACTTTAAACATGCGATAACAGATTTTTTAGCCACTTTTGTGAACACAAAGCTGACATATTGCCACCTTTTCAGCTGATTTGTTCTTAGCAAACAGTTGCTTATTTACACATCAGTTACTGAGCAACATTATTATTCATTTGGAGTCGTGTTTCTGGGCTTTTAGCAAATTTAAGTCCAATATTCACTCTCTTTTATCTCTGTTTTTGGTCTCCACCAACTCCTCCTGGAAATATCTGGCTCTTTAGCTGCTAAATGCTCCAATATCTTCAGTTAGTAGCAGGACAACTGACTAGGTAGTGTACAGTTCAGTTTTAAGAGTTTTTCAGCTGAAAACAGCAGTGAGAGTGAGAGTGAACCAAAACAGTAAAGTTGTGGACCAGAAAACCAAAACAATGAGCTAAAAGATGCCATGAAGCTCTGCAGAGCTGAGGGAAGCTGCAGAGCCAGCTGATAATTAATTTGGGTACTTAACAGAAAAATATTGATTGTAGCTGCTTTATGTAGTCTTATCTTGCTACATTATATTTGTGTCTGTCTGTAGGAAGCTGTTACACCAACATTTCTCCATGTTCTCCCACATTGCTCCCTCTCCAGCAACACTCTTTCCCAGTTTGAAACAGGGCCTGATGGCCTTAAAAGTCAATGTTTATAGACTCACTGTCAGGACCACAGACTTCCTGCTAAAGTAAATGGCTGCTGTGTTAAATCCATCATAAAGGAGGAGAAAAATTATAAATACAGTTTCTGAATGTTCCATTAACCCCCCTCTCATCCCCGCCTGCTCGTCCAACTTGGAGACGGTGGCTTCAAAGGGGTTTCATCAGGTGTAGAGTGGTGATAAGTGTTTGGATGTGGAGGGGTGGTGTAGAGTTGCTGCTGAGGCATCACCAACGATGGGCAGGTGGATAACATTGTTGCGTTGCCACTTCTTTGTGTGGTCAGCTGCTCCACCAATTTGGTCCAGACTGACATATCTTAACCATTGGGTGGATTGCCATGAAAGGCTGCACAGATATTGGTCCCCCTCGGGAAAATTTGCAATAACTTCCTCCTCTGATTTTTCCTCTAGCACCATCATACTTCAGTTTATGGCTAAATGCTTGCAACATGAACATAATAAGCATTATAGCAGCTAAATATTAACATGTTAGCTTTGTCTTGGGAAGCATGCTGATCTTAGCATTTAGCTCGAAGCACCACTGCCTCACAAAGCTGCTAACATGGCTGCAGACTCTTAGCCTTGTTTCAACAGTAATAACAATAATAAAGAGAAAGTTTCTCATGCCAAGCTCTCTTTGAATTATGTAATTAATATATACTGTAAATAAAATATCTCATCATGAGGAAGTAAAAGTTAGATAAGTGGGTGGATTTAGTTTTTTCCAAGTGGCAGAATTGAATGTCCACATTCCTATATCTCATTATTTATGAAATTATGAAAAGCTTTTTCACAAACATTACTTACATACTTAAGTAGCTTTAGGGTTGTTAAAATCATCTTATTTCATACTATCTGACAGTGTTCTGTATCAGCTTGTTCCAACTCTGAGCTTAAATCTAAGACTCCATGATTGTTAGCAGCCGCTCCATTCCATCAAATGGTGATATTGTTGGGCATAGATACCTTTTTTTTTTTGCAAATGGCAGAAATGAGCTTCTAAATAGATTGTGTCTGACAGTAAAATAAATAGCTCACTAGGTGTTTTGTTAAGCATATAGGTGGTCATTTATTCTGCAATGCAGCCGCAGAGCCATGTTGATCATTTATTGATTAAGCCTGCATATCCTCCCTAAGCTGTTGGGGGCTTTTTGTGGCAAAATACAGTTTAATCTATGTTGTGCTGAATAGCCAGTATTAGTGCTGTTTTGCCTGTCCTGTCTAGATCAGAACAGCCCTTACATAATGCCATTTTGATATCCAGGGATTAGGCTGAGGTCCTCTCCACAGACTGGCTTGCTGCTTCCATCATGTCACCCCCGGGAAAATGACTGCTTTGATAGCAAAAAAAAAACTATATGATTTTCCAGTGATGTGACGTTCAATTCCTGTTTTATTTTATTTTTTTTAGTCTTCACAAACAAAATATATAAAGCTTTTAGTCATCAGTAATCCTATTGGTAACTCAGTCATGGACCTTACCTGACAGGGAGTGAGCAATGAAGATTGTAATGCTTAGTATGAATATAATAGTGCCGGACCAAACCAACACAGGGAACGACAACAGGATAAGGTAATGAGTGCTGAGCTTAGATAAATGAATGTGTTGTTGAGCAGAGGACATGAGCAGGTGCAGTGGCCTTGCACTGGGAGCGTGGTGTGTACAGGTAGCAGGTAAATGCTGCCAGGCCGAGCTCCTGAAGAGGTGGAGTGCTGTTGCGTAAACACAGGACCTTACTGTGTACTCTGTAAACCCACTAGCCCTTGCCCTCTTGAGAAAAGCAAGCAATTAGTTTGAGCCTGTGAGCTCAGACACATGGAGTGTGATACGCACGCCGAGTGAATCTCAACTGATAAATACTTACAGTAGCGAAGGCTCATTGCATGTGGAGAGAAAACACATATTCACAGGCTGCGCACACACAGACTGACAGGAGGCGTTCACCTGCAAGCGCACATCATGCTGCAGGGTTCACTTTTGTCTCATGGCTGTTTTTGCTTGATCAGTGAGAGTAATGTAAACAGAGCTGAGCGCTGTGAGCCATCTGCCTAATGTCACTGTGGCCCATATCTGTCCTGCTCTCTCTCTGTCTCTCTGTCTCTCTCTCTCTCTGCAGATCTCACTCACTTGTACTCTTTTCACTCGTGTCATCCTCACATTGTCTTTTTCCTTCCTCGTCCTGCTCCTCACCACTCATTTCCTTCCTGCCCTCAACATCTGTCAGTCTTCCATTATATCTGTGTTGTCCATTATGTCGCTGTTCTATTTTTTACCACACCCTTTGTTTGCTTTCTTTTTAAACTCAACTGTCCATTACCCATCTGTTTCTTTTATTGTGTCTGTGATACTCTATGAACTATGTCACCTTGGGGCACCTTTACCCTATATTGCTATTATATTTTACAGCCACCTCATATATTTTCATTCATTCATGCTCTTCTGTTAACATGCAAGTTTCCCTTAAATGTGTTTCTTTTGATTAATATTAGTACAGTAGGAAGGATTTCAAGATCATTTATCATCTCTCTTTTTTCTTGCTCAGATAGTTTCAAAACCGAAGGCCTGATATTCAGGAATATAATTTGGATTGTTTTTAAACTCCTTTGGATGACCTTTCCAGTGAAACTTCAAAAAAGTAAAGGTAGCATGGTGATCAAAACACTTGAGGATGAGCATGTCTGAGGAAGAACAATGGATCTTAACAATGAAAGGGACTTAAGTAACTCCAAGTGACTTGGAACATGCTGAAAAGGGTGTTATAATTCTTTATCCAAGAGGAAGGAAGAAAGGTTTGTTTTTGTTATGCCTGTCAAAAAAAATCTGAATATTGTATATTATACACAGATGACTTAACTTTTCTCCAAATCAATTTTTGGAGCTGAAAAATTAAATAGTTCCCAACAATCTTCAAAGATTCTGTTCCGTTACATTTCTACATTTCAGAGGTTTCACTGTGTTTATTACTTGGATTTGTAACAAAGACAGCAAGAGTTCTCCCCAGTATCCACTTTATGATTTAGATATGTTTAACAAAGGCCCTAAAGTTTCAGATTTAAAGACATTGTTAATAGCTTGAAAAATCTAAGAATTTGGAAGGTCCTTAAAAGTCAAGTATTCCTGTTATATTTATGCAAGAAATGTGTCTTTGAAAAAAAATGGCAAAGAAACCAAAATTTATGCCAAATACAGCAGGAGGCATTTTTGTCTAGTGCATCAGCCTAAAGAAATCTGAATTTATTCCACTTTATATCCATGAATGAACCATGAAGCATGTAATATGAGCTGTCCTTTCCTGTGTTATATTGTTTTTTCTGTTTGTGGTGTGTACTATCTGTTAAATTGCAAATTGAATGTAGAGTATTGTAGTAGCTTTCACTGAACCCCTTGGCCTTTGTGTATTTCCATTTTTACCCAGGAGATGTCAGTGTGTAAAAGATTCTGGCTGCATACCCACATACTGTTCAAGTATTGATCATAAATACTTAAGAAAGAAAAGAAATAGAAAGATTTAAAAAGCTTCACATTAGATCTGAAACCCTTTTCTTCACGCCTATTGGTGTTTGATACAGGATGTGTCATCTTCTGGTGCACACTCAACTCAATGTAATCACTGGGTATTGTGAGTACAGTAGATGAATTACAAAGACACTGACATCAACATTAAACTGCTGTGTTTAAAAGAATGTGAATAATATTTCATATTTATCGACACAAATATTTGGATTGGGATACACATATTTTCTTTTCATTAACTGATCTACGGCTGAATACATTGTCTGCTAATCCCGTTGATGAGGTTTAATGGCCTTTAGACTGTTCAACAGTAACGATTGTCTAAGTTTATTGCATGTCACACTGTGTGAGATGGGTGTAATAAAAACTTGGCAGCAGTCTGTGTCAGACTGTACGATATCAATTTGGGTTACGTCAGATTATGCAATGACTGTGTGGTCAATCATGTAAATATAAAAAAGTACAAGAGAGCAGAGGCATGCCATCAGCTCGTGTTATCAATCTGTACTGTTTTGAAAATGCAGCAAAAGAGTGAACACAGTTTGGCCAAATCGCCACAAACTTTTTTATGTCCATCATTTTGGTGTGTGTGTGGGTGTAGGTGTCCTACATTTCTTTGGTTGCCAAAGCTCCAAATCAGCTTTTGGTGAATGTGTCTATGACTAGACTTTGGATTGACAACCAAAGATTTTATTACATTTTTCTCACAATTGTCAACTTTTGTCTCAGACAGCCCAAAATCACATAGTGTAAAGGGCTGTAATGCACTTACAGTATTCGTTGAGTCTCTTGAGAGAGATGGGGAGCAAAGATGTTTGAGAAAAGAGGTAAACAGGGAATGAAATTTATGCCATGAGTATCATAATTTACAAAGAATACAATAAAGACCTGTCACCAGTTAATGTTTTTATGTCTTTTTATGTAAGAATTTTCCAGTAAATTCAAGCTCTTGAGATGTATTGTACATCTATCTCTATCTATGTCAGCGTCACTGTTTCTGTCAATGAAACCAGTCAACCAGACAGTTTTACTATGATTTAAGGTTAAACCCACAGAAAACAAAGAAAAGACAAGCCTTTTTTTCACAGGTGAAATAATTTATTTATACGATTTGAATGTGTGTGTACTTGTCTTTTTCTTTCTTTTTGATTCATGAAACCATTTTGTCCTGGAAGCACTAACAACAACACTGGGGTGTGAAAATGAATCATTTGTATACTTTGATGAGAAAGCACAATCTATGCTTAAATCATTCTCCCTCTGTTATCTCACAGTATGCTCCTTCCTTCCTCGTATCTTAAGCTTGACGACCCCCTTCTCCCTCTTCTCTGTCTTCTCTCTTCTCTGCAGGTGAGTGCTAATGTCCTGATCTTCCTGTGCACTAACATCATTGGAATCTGTACCCACTACCCTGCTGAGGTTTCCCAGAGACAAGCCTTCCAGGAGACCAGAGGATACATCCAGGCCAGACTACATCTGCAGAGAGAGAATCAGCAACAGGTAAACCTGTACACAGACTCATACACACATACACACAACACTGTTTGGAAAGACTTGAATTACATGAACGTGTGTATCTTGTCCAAGTATGTTTTAAAGTGCAGCTAATTCTTAATATCAGTCTCACACTCTCCTGTTAGGCTCTTGGAAGAAGCAGGTACAGTGATTGACAAGCCCATTTGTTTTGACTGAAGGTGTAAATCCTTCAAATTGATTCACGTATACTGTATATATAGTTTCATTTTATTCAAAAAAATATTCTGAAACAGCTGGGCACTGTAGTAAACACCACTCACACAGAAGTAAATAGTACATTTGTTGGACAGCACTTTCACCCAGAAATTGATTTGGTGTATCGAGTATTAACGGCAGCAGGACGGTGTACTCAACTCAAAATAATCCTGGAAAGGCTCAGTCATTCACAAGCAAGGATGGAGCGAGGTTCCCCACTTTGTCAAACACATGATGGTATAAGAATATTACTACATGGGCTCAGGAACTGTCTGCATTCAGTTTTGTTTTATTGTAAAAAAGTTCTAATACAGAAGTTTTTACAGAAGTGAGGGGCAGACCTCCCCAGAGGGGCTCCAGACAGTTTCAGGTGAGGCTCAGTGAATGGAAGTGAAATAATATGACATCAAGTTATTACATTAGTTATCAAAAGGAGATCACATGAAACAGCCTAAATGTTTGTGATTTGATTAAAGATGAAGTTCAGAGATGGAATAGTTTTGGGGAATTTTACTGTTTTCCTGACTTTTTCCAATTTTTGAGTGTCTGTGGGATCAAATAACATAGTCATGATCACATAGGCATCCAGGAATTGAGAAAAACTAGGAAAGTAAACTAAGGGGGGGGTGAGGTGACGTCTTATCCAAGCTTCGTCTCAGGGGAGGCCCACAGTCTCAGCATTTGAAATCCCTGTTCTAATGAATTAAGTCCAAACCTCTAAATTGTTGTCACATGATTAAAATAACAAGGATGCATACAAATTAACACATTGCACATAGACAGTAACATTGTGAATGACACAATCTGCATGCTGTTTTTGTTTTGTGTGTTTTTCCAGGAGCGGCTGTTGCTTTCAGTGTTGCCAAGGCACGTTGCCATGGAGATGAAGGCTGACATCAATGCCAAGAAGGAAGACATGATGTTTCATAAGATCTACATCCAGAAACATGACAATGTCAGGTCAGATGGGACTCTTGGCCTCAGTGCATCCCTTAATGTTTTACACATGGATTCAACTTCCTTTTCCGCTTTATCGGCCTTGTTTTCTGTATAGGAGAGTGAATTATTATGTAAGACACCTCTAGAGTTCATGATATCATCTACTATGATGCGTCATCCTTAATACATAAAAATACATGTGACGATGTGTTGCTTAATCTCAGAAAGTTAAACAAAAAGCAAACATTTTCCCCTAAATCTTCCTGAGAGTGACTCACACACATTCGTGCACACACACATGCAGACACACATACAAGTGCGCTCACAGAGTCAGAAGAGGGTAGAGTGGTTTGGCAGAGTGGAGGCTAATTAACACTAGTGAGGGAATACTTAATCACCAGCAGCCAAGATAAGATAATCCCCAAAGATGGAGAGCTTCAGCACACATTCAATTACAGCACTGAGCAAACACACTGCACACAGTCCCTCTCTCCCACCTCACACGCACACACACACACACTTGCACCGATCTCCTTCAGAAGACTTTAAGGTCAAACTTCCTGCCTCTCTCAAGGTCAGCAACCCTGATAGAAACACACATCACTATAGTACTGCTTGTGTGTAGCGATCATACAATTGCACAGTTGCTAATGCTAAAACTTCAACTCTAAACCTAAATGAAGATGCTTGATCATAGTTGAGGATTAACAGTGTTTTTCTTTCTGTTCCTCCCGGTCTCACGCTGTCTTTCCACCTCTTGATCTCGTCCTCAGTATTCTATTTGCAGACATCGAGGGTTTCACCAGCCTGGCCTCTCAGTGCACAGCTCAGGAGCTGGTCATGACACTCAATGAACTCTTTGCCCGTTTCGACAAGCTGGCGTCGGTGAGGAGCTGACACTGTGTCCTTTTTCCCGTGTCTTCACATGTCGTGTTGTGTTTTCTTAAAGGATTAGTTCGACATTTTGGGAAATAAATTCAGAGGTCTGATTTTGTAACCAAATCCAGGATAACAGACAGACATCAGAGGAACTAGTCTTCTCTTCTAACGCTTTGCATGAAAGTGAATAAGCAAATTTTCCAAAATGTCCAACTGTGCCATTATTGTTTTAGATACCTTTTGGACCCTTTGGCAAAAACATTTTTTTCTTCTCATTTCTTGTCCTCCCTTTTCTCTCTCTCTTGCTCTGTCTCTTCTCTTCTCAGGAGAACCACTGTCTACGTATAAAAATTTTGGGTGATTGTTATTATTGTGTGTCCGGCCTGCCTGAACCCCGGGCTGACCACGCCCACTGCTGCGTGGAGATGGGTGTTGATATGATAGAGGCCATCTCGTGAGTAGAAGCAGTGTTTGCATATGTGAGGTGTTTGCTTTGGAATTAAAGTTTTGTCCTGCTGCTGTAGAGTAGACGCTGATCTTCTGGGCTGTGTGTTTTGCAGGCTGGTGCGGGAGGTGACGGGGGTCAACGTTAACATGCGCGTTGGCATTCACAGTGGGCGTGTGCACTGCGGCGTGCTGGGACTTAGGAAGTGGCAGTTTGACGTGTGGTCAAATGATGTCACGCTGGCCAATCACATGGAGGCGGGAGGCAAAGCAGGGTGAGGCAAATAAGCACAGGATCACATGCACATTTACAGTTTGCATATTAGAAAAACCATCACAATGTACAATAGCTATCAACATAATTTACGTGACCCTTTAAAATGTTATATAACCATTAAGTTGAAGGAGGTTTTATCCTTATAACTAATTCATCAGTAAATATAAAGATAATATAAAGATAAGGAAAATAAGATAAAGTAAATTAATATGTTTGAAAAGTATAAGTAATATTAAAGATACTTTGAAAAGCACTTTAAATGTTTGTAAGTACTATTATTTAATTAGAATTCATGTTTTTGATTTCTTATAATTTTTCTGACTTGTTATATTAATACACTAAATCTGGAGCTGCTGCATATGTTCACAGGTGTGTCAAGTATTCAACACCAACCCAAGTTCTACACGTATCAATAATATAATAATATATGTACAAATATGTATATAGGTTTTATATTAAATTCATTGTGTTCTTGTGTCTTGGTAGGCGCATCCACATCACTAAGGCCACCTTGCAGTATCTTAATGGAGACTATGAGGTGGAACCAGGTTTTGGAGGTGAGAGGAATGCGTATCTGAAGGAGAACAGCATCGAGACATTCCTGGTCCTCGGCTGCAGCCAGAAACGGGTCAGTGCACAAAAACACACACAGTTTAATAAGAATGTAATAGGTTTGTTATGGCATGCCATTCAGGAAAAAATGTTCTTTAAGAAAAGTGATGTATTTTACTTTTTGTCCTATACTGAAAATATGCACTTTAACTTTGTAGTACATACTGTATATGACATGCATTTCTAATGTTTCATTTTTGAAAGTCCAGCACCTCTGCACCAGCGACAACTGTGGCCTCTCTGCTTTTGTCACAAGTTTTCTGTCAACAAATAACATCTGTTCTTTATATTCCTTTTCAAGTTAGATGACAATGTGCTTATTTAATCTTTGCAAATGAAAGCTAATTTAAAAAAAGCAAACACCCCATTAACATACACGTATGCACACGACTTAGCTAGTTAGCTTTCTTAGTTGCTTTCAGTATTCTCACAGCTTCATTTTATAGTATCAAGATTTTTCTGTATTCTTAGACTTTCATTCCATATTGTAAAATTTTGAGCCATATTCTCAGAATGTGTCAATATTCTTCATCAGTATTCTCAAAAATATTTTCCTGAACAGCATGCCATACTTTACAGATCTGTAATGTAGATGAACCGTTGATCAAAGTTTTCCAGTCAAGGCTAAAAGTACCTCATATCCGGGCTAAAACTAATTCACATAACTGAGTAACTAGATAGGAGCTTTAAGCTGGTGGTGAGGTGCAGGTCAACTGTAACAGTGAAGGAAGCAGCATCATAACACCATGACCATAACACCAACAAATGAGAGTGGACAGATTTGTTACTGAAGTAGTCTTAATAATCTTAGCAATAAAAGCCAGAATGAAAAAGACATCTTCAGTATATTTAGTCACTAATATAGTCTTTCACTGTGCTGTGTTGTATGAAAACATTTGGTCAAGCTTTCAAATTCTTCCCTCTGAGCAGAAGGAGGAGAAGGCAATGATGGCTAAGATGCAGCGGACGAGAGCAAACTCTAATGAGGGGCTGATGCCACGCTGGGTCCCCGACAGAACCTTCTCAAGGACCAAAGACTCCAAAGTCTTCAGACAAATGGTGAGACTCAACACCAACACAGTCCTTCATGGTGACAGATGCTGCAAATTCTCTGTGAGAGTCATAGTTTTTGTATTTCTTCCTCAGGGGATTGATGAGACCTCCAGTAAAGACAAGTGAGTACTGATTCTTGATACTTACACATGTGAAAACTGCTGCATTACTTTACTGCATTTCATTAACCCCTTACCCCTTCTTGCAGCCGTGGCGTCCAGGAGGCCATGAACCCAGAGGATGAGGTGGATGAATTTCTGGGGCGAGCCATCGACGCTCGCAGCATTGACCAGCTAAGAAAAGACCACGTTAAGAAGTTCCTGCTCACCTTCCAAACCTCCAGCCTGGAGAAAAAGGTTTAAACTAAGACTCCTGATTATCATCTGAGCTTCTTCAACTTCAATATAATTCATGTGGATGGAGCAGTGAACCAGCAACTTATTTTACTTGTCTCTCTTCTTCTGTTCTTTCTTGTTGCAGTATTCCAAGAAGGTGGACGATCGCTTTGGAGGCTATGTTGCCTGTACACTACTAGTATTCTGCTTCATATCATTCATACAGATTGTCATCTTTCCACAGTGAGTATTTCACACATACTTCAGATCCTCCAGTATGTGCCGTTTCAGGCTGCTTTCACACATGTAGTTTGGTTCATTTGGTCTGGATGGACTATTTTTTTATTCTGGTCTGGTTTGTATTCACACTTAAAGCTGTAACCATTGCCAGCACTTGAAAAGCTTGTTTTCCTAACAGTGGATAATCGGCAGATGGATTAGTAGAGGTTTAGCTTTTGAATTCATGCTAAAAACATATATGTGCTGCAACACAGTCCTGTAGTTTGTCTGCTTTGCTTTCACATTACTAACAAAGAATCCAATTGGAAGCGGACAAAAATGCTCCTCTTCAGGTGGTCTCAGTCCAGTTGTTTGATTCACAACAGATTTTGATTGACCACTCTCACACTGTCCCAAATGGACCAGCCAAACAGGTTAGTTGTGAAAGCACCACCCTCTAAATGTATGCCTGTATTCTTTCTTGCAGCACCCCGGTCATGCTGGGAATCTACATCAGTATCTTCATCATACTTGCCAACATCCTTTTCATCTGTGCCATATATTCGTGCATCAAGGTAGAACACAAACAGATATTTTGCTAATATGTCCGTGCATTCACTGTCTGTTTAATGCGTCATTAATCATTTATTTTTCCTCTTGTAGCTCTTTCCAGCTGCAATGCAGACTGTTTCAAAGAAGATTGTCCAGTCTCGCACCAACAGCACCCTGGTTGGAGTATTCACCATTATCCTTGTCTTCATCTCTGCCTTTGTCAATATGGTAACCTAAAAAAAGATGACATATCCATACAGTATACCAGCCGTACATGTTTAAAATCATGCTGAATACATGATCACGTTTGTATGTTTGGCTTCACTGCAGTTTGCCTGTGACACCAAGAGCTTGGCGCAATGCGTTGCAGAGAAGCTGAACACCTCTGCAGCCCTGGTGACACCCTGTCTGATCCGCAGCTTGAATGTGTCTGTTGAAGGGGGTCTGGAGATCTGTCCTAGCCAAGGCCCCTCCTGCCCCTTTCCTGAGGTGAGTTCATCATGTGTCACCACTGATTGTGTTCCCTACGCAACTGGTCGAGCCATTTCAAAAAGAAGATGTCACATTTGCATTTGTGTTTCTCTGAGAGATCTATTGTTGATAATACCTCTTTGTGATGCCGCTCTCCTGTTTGTGCCAGTATTTTAGCTACAGTGTGCTGCTGACGCTGCTGGCCTGCTCAGTGTTCCTGCAGATCAGCAGCATAGGGAAACTGGCCCTCATGCTGCTCATCCAGCTCACCTTCCTGCTGCTGGTGGAGTGGCCACAAGTAGCACTATTCGACAACGCAGACCTCTTTGTCACCTCCAATGCCATGTAAGAGCCACAGGCTGGATACTAATGCAGAGGGTGGGGCACACAGAATTATGTTGTATGTGTAAAACTAGGCAACATGTCTTGAATGTAGGACTGGCCACTGAACTTCAGTACTTTTCAATACCAAGCAAAAATCTGCAGGAAGGTATCAAATGTATCAAAAGTTGGCAGCAAATGCTAAGTCAAAGTCTTTTTACTTATTCTTTATCAGACTATATTATTTTGAGGCAAAAGCTTTTTATTAGCCTGATGCATTGGGCAGTTTGGCATATTTTGTCAAATAGAATTCTTTTAACATGCTTATGTTCCCCAAACTAAGGTATCAAAAAAAAGTTTTGGTGTCAGTAGAGAAACGCCACAAAATGTTGAATGAGTTAAAGCATATATGACTTTGAACATATAATTTTATTTTAGTTATATGTCTGTCTTGTACATTTCACTAATTGTTTTAATGGTATTTCTTCTATCTTTTTAGTGATTTAAATGAAACTAGTGCTCAGTGGTAAGAATTTAAATTTGTATTAAGATTCAAAAGAAACACTTTTAAATACATTAATATTATAATTACTATTTGCTTTATTTGTATTGACCTCAATTATGTTTTCACTTTTGTTCTTTTAGGTCCAGTTTCAATGAAACTACGAACCAGTGGTAAGATTACATTCCGTGTTATTTTTGAAGGTTTTTATCTCTACTATTTCCAAGCTTTCCTTTAACCTGATCATGTGTCCATCACTTTGCAGCCCATTTGTTGTGACCAAAGTGTCCCTGAGGGTCATGACTCCAGTGATCCTCACAGTCTTTGTCCTGGCACTGTACCTGCACGCCCAGCAGGTTGAATCTACTGCACGCCTCGACTTCCTGTGGAAATTACAGGTATGTACAGCGTCCACTAGAGGGTGCCATCTGACCATGTTAACTACAAACACAAAATCTACAAATCTTTTCACATTTCCACCTCAGAGTTGTCCATCAATAAACAAGGTGAAAGAGCTGTCTCAGCGTGTGTGTTATAAATGAATATCTGCAGACGACACCTTGACCCTGCCAGACATTATGTTACAGAATTCAAAAAAGCTGAATATGTCTAATAAAGAGCCCTCACTCACAGGCCACAGAGGAGAAAGAGGAGATGGAGGAACTGCAAGCCTACAATCGTCGCCTCCTCCATAATATTCTGCCTAAGGACGTAGCTGCTCACTTCTTGGCGCGCGAGCGGCGTAACGACGAGCTATACTACCAGTCCTGTGAGTGTGTGGCTGTCATGTTCGCCTCCATCAGCAATTTCTCAGAATTCTACGTGGAGCTGGAGGCCAACAACGAGGGAGTGGAGTGTCTCCGGCTGCTCAACGAGATCATCGCTGACTTTGATGAGGTAAAGTTCGCTGATATTTGTAAAGCTCAGTGTGCAGATTTGACCTTTGCTCACAGCTAATTTAAAAAGAAAATGTGATTATTTGTAAATTGCACAGATCATCAGTGAAGAGAAGTACAGGCAGTTAGAGAAGATCAAGACCATTGGTTCCACCTACATGGCGGCCTCCGGTCTCAATGACTCCACCTATGACAAGGAGGGCCGGTCCCATATTACTGCACTGGCCGACTACGCCATGAGACTGAGGGAGCAGATGAAATACATCAACGAGCATTCCTTCAACAACTTCCAGATGAAGATAGGTAAAGCTGAGACAGCATGTTGAATTAAAGAAATGACATTTCCCAGCTCAAAGTCTAGATGTGTGAAAATCAGAGACATTGAAAGTTTTCTAAAATGATAAAGCGCTAACAGAGGTAGCTTTGTTGATGTTACTGTCTTTAACTCTCAGGTCTGAACATTGGACCAGTGGTAGCTGGGGTTATTGGTGCACGGAAACCTCAATATGATATCTGGGGAAACACAGTCAATGTGGCCAGTCGTATGGACAGCACAGGTGTACCTGATCGCATACAGGTAGGTTTCATGTGGTCAGCCCAAGCATGTTTTTGACTATTTTTGTGTCATTTCAGAGTTAAAGTAAGATGCAACAACAATATTTATGAAGTATTATTTGAATAACATTACATTCAGTGGCCACATTTTTATTAGATACACCTGTACAATGTATTGCTTTTCAACAGCTCCGCTATAAGTTCTACCTCCACAAAGTTTCTAATGTTGAGTTTTTGTTGATTATTTTTTTATTATTTATTTCTCGGGTTATAGTTAAATGTGGTGTTGTATTGGACGATATTATATTGAGACGGGACACCTCTGAATATAATCCAGTTCAGTACAACACCACCTCTAACTATGACCTCAATGCTAAAACATATAATTGAATTAACACCTCTATGACAGTGTCAAAAAACATTACAGACATCACAGAAGATGACCTTATGGAATAACAGGTGTATTGGATTGCATTAGACTGTACAGGTGTACCTAATAATGTGGACACTGAGTGTATAATGAATACCTCAAAATATCAGCATGTAAAGGATTATAAATGACGATTCAAGTATAAATATTGCTCATATTATGGGTCAGTTCACTAAATAAAAATACAACAACTGATTTTTTTGGTCACATGGTGGCAACATAACTTTGACATTATCACCTTATAAAGTTGATATGATGAATGTGTTAGCAAACCTATTGCCTGTTTACTCAGCTAGCAGATATGAAGCCAGTCTAGTGTTCATTTCGTCTTCGTGACCAGCCGCTGGATATTAGTCCAATATTCACTCCCCTAGTTGTGTTTTAGTCTCTACCATCTCCTGATGGAAATATTTGGCTCTTAAGCTGTTAGGTGCTCCACAATATTCACCAACTAGTTTCTAACTGTCTGTCCTCAATTCAATACTGAGCAAGTAATATACAGTAAGTTAATCAGGTTTTCCACAGAAAATAGCTACCTGCTAAAAAAGAAAAGTTGAGGATCTGAAAATCAAAAAGGTGACTGCAGACCTGGTTCCAACTGATCCCACTGATTAAGTGTAAATATTGATTGCAGCTACTTTAAATGGAGAGTTTTCTTGTCAGTATTTTCCATTGTTATTCTTTGAGTTTATCCACTAAATAGCCATACAGCTTAATGTAAATCTGCCCTTTTCCATTCTGCTCACAGGTGACTACAGACCTCTACCAGGTGCTTGCAAACAAAGGGTACGTGCTGGAGTGTCGTGGGGTGGTCAAGGTCAAAGGTAAAGGGGAAATGACAACCTACTTCCTGAACGATGGACCGCCCAACAGTTAGCAGCCATGACAGCAGCAGATGCCGGTATGATACCCACTGCAAGGACACAGCACCACTGAGCGAGGACTCACAGTGTGAGCGAATGGCTGAAAACTAGAGATGCCATCACTTGAATCCCAAGCAAAGAGGAAAAAAACTTTAAAGACTTCAAAAGGAAAGTGTTCTTGATGAGAGGAAAATGTTCTCGTTTGACAGCCATTTTGGCCCACGTACATGTTGAAGGACAAGTGTTTTTCTCATGTCTAGCCTCTCTCTCAGGCTTCTTGAAAGATGCAAAGTCTGTTTATTTATAACAACGCCTTTTAGCCTGTGTCAAAAGAAGATTAACGCTGTACATAAGGCTACTTTTTATTTTACTTTGTGTTTTGTTTTGTTTTTTTTCAGTAATTTTTATTTCACATGAATTATGAACAGGTACTCATATCTTGTTTCTGAATTAATTATTTATTTTGATCTCAATGTTTCGTGCAAAAGGTCCTTTATGAAAAAGTGTGAATACATACGTGCACAAATATCCAGTTTACTACACGTTTATAAGTGTGTATGTACATGCATATTTGTGTCTGTATGAATATATGTATAAACTGAGGAGGAATATATTGACCAAAGACTAAAGTATTTACTAAAAGCAAGGCAAGACATGTTTGATATGTTCTCGCTAAAGTCAGCAATGATCACCGCCTCTGTTTTTTAGACAGTAGGCCTGAACCCTCTGTCTTTATGCCCAACTGCTGGCAGCGAAGGCTGCTTCATTGTTTTCATAAAATATGTAAAATTAATTTATTTTGTCTGTCATTCAGGCAGCAAAGAGCTGAATACTTTAACTCTAAATTATATTGCCCTCAAACTCTAAAGAAAATCACTAAAGATGACTAAAGGATGTTATTAGAAGGTGATATCTGAAATCTATATTTTTATCTCCACTCTCTGAGGAGTAGAAGTAGCTCCAGCTGGGATCATCCTCATTTCATGTCAGATTGGTTCCTCAGAGCTTGAGCAGCCAGTGTACAGCTGGTTTCAGCCGTAACAGTATGTTGACATCAACTGCTCCTTCCCTTTCAGAGAAGTATTTTTTTGGTGCGAATGGAAATGAAGGGACTTAGATCAGCGAGTTGTTCCCGAGCCATCGGGGGGGAAAAAAACCTCGGATTTCAGTGCAGTGGTACCACACAGCCTGATTCTTCTATGAAGAAGAAATAGATGAAGGAAAGAAATATATATTGATTTAGACTGAATACTGTGCTTTGTAATCCTGAAGGGGCATAACTATTTTCACTGTGAGGTTTTTATGATACAACAAAACTGCTTTCTTGCCAAACATAACCGCTTTGAAGCATGTCTGATTGTGGTATCTTGTTTTCATTTTTGTTTGTTTTAACGTAGGGTATTTTGTATCACTTCTGTATCCATCATTTGTATATTCTTAATGTTGTTATTATTATTATGATGATTCTGATTAATTATTATGCTTATTATGATGATTCCATTCCAATGAAAAGGATCAAAGACCAGCACGCTTTCTTGTAAAATGCCAGTTGTAAAAGCTCAAGCTCACTGGTACCAACTGATCAACTGCAGCCAATGAATTCTGCTGTTCAGTCCTAATGTACAATACAGTATTTCAACTGGCGATAGGTGTGATCAGTAGTATATGTAGATAGTAAGTAATAACCATTAGCTGCCTTTGCAGCAGAACCCGAGTGGTGTATGCTCACATAAGCAAAGCAGTAAACACACACATATACAGATGATTCACTGTGCTTTTTTTATTTATGCCACTACTGCAGTATTGCAAATCTCAGTCAGGCTTTAAGGTGGCCTCTCCCTTCCACACATTAACTTCTCAGTACTAACAAAGATATCCCTGGTATTTACACAATGTAAAGAGGACAAGGCAGAATAAGTAGACCTACTCATATATTTATCATATTATTTCCCCCCCCACTCAGTCTTTCAGCAAAAAGTGGAAGTACTAATAGCTGAGTTTGATTGCCTTAAGTTAATACAGAACAAATCACAGAATAACACTGAACAGAAACTGTGCCTGCTTGCCCTGTCTGGACTGCTGATGTTTGGACGGAGAGGGAGATGGATAAGGGCTTGTTGAGAATAATTTTCAGTACACGTTCTCATCATTGCAGTGATCTTGGTTTCTCCAGCTTCAACTTTTGTAATTGGGAGAATCAGCCCTGATTTAGCTCTTCCGCCACACTCAATAATGGCAACCAACAGTTGATCATGTTTGTACCAAAGCCAGCTCACGCAGCCTTGTGCTATTGGTCCCTCCTGTGCAATGATATTTGGCCTCGGGCGTGGTGGTGGGAGCACCAGAGGACAGTAATGTAATGGAGATCACCAACTATCAAGTGAACTGTGACCAATGAAGAGTGATTCATATAAGCAAAGAGTTTATAGAATGGACATGAGTTTATAAAAATGTGCATTGTATGTATTCTATTTCTATTGGCTGTCCATAGACTTGTGTTGATTGTTAACTCTTGGGATGTTTTGGGGGGAACAGGAGAGGGGAGGAAGGTTGTCCCCATACTACTGAAACAGTGTTTTGCTCAGGCCTGATGAATCCTTCCGTATTTGTTTTTGTTTTATTTGTATTTTCCCTGAGTTGGAGGAGTTGAACGGGGAGTGTTTTGCAAAGTTGAAGGACATGAAGAGTTGAGGACTATGACAAAGAGAAAAATAACATTTCCCCTTGAAGAAAAAAATAAAAAAAATCAATGGCTGTTTTGTGTGTTCATATATTCCCTAATTTTAACTGTGCTGCAAATATGTATTACCTGTTGCTTATAGGAGCAGAAGCCTGTCATAATTTATACAATAGCTTCATGTTCAGTATACACATTGAGATTCTGTGTGCTGACTGATAATATTATATAATAATACTGACTTTATCCAATGGCAATAATGTAAATTAGACACAAACACAAACAAAGATGTTCTCAAAGGTAGATGACAGTAATTGTAGGAAACAAAACAGATGCATTGCTGTTCACCAGGTGCCATTTTTATGTTGAGTGAACAGACTGACATCAGGTAGAGTTTTAGTTTTTAGTAGTCATCACTTTGTTCGGACTCGTGGGGGGTTGGACCACAAACCAAAGCGATGGACTACAAAAATAAGCACGGTGTCCGTGATGGACCTGAGACCAAGCTGATATTATCCAGTTGCAGAGCTGCAGGACCAGCAGTCTCAGTCCAAACTGGTCCACTGATGTACTGGTGCCACTTTGCACCATCTACAGGCAGGTTATGGTAAGTAGCTGCCTTCATGTTAGGATTTTTGACACTTGTGCCTCCTGCAGGTAATTATTGCACCTTTGGTTCCAAGTTGCATTTGGTGCTGGGATCCCAGAACACCTGCTTGTTGGTCGAGGTAAGAGTTGGAACTTTCCAACTGTTTAAACTAGAAAGGCTTCCAGGATATATGAGTTGACTGTACTGCAGAACTTTGTGTGTCCAGGTGATCATGAACTCTGTATGTGATGAGTGTGCTGGTGACAGGAAACTGGGACACATTCACGGTCATCCTGCAACACTCACTACAGAGCTGACCATGGATTCCAGTACGATGAGTCCAACTGATGTCCTTCACATAAGTTATCTGACATTTTGTAGTACCCAATGAAATCTATGAAGTCAATTTTGGGACATTTGAAGGTTAGGTTAATGTTCAAATTAACCCCAAGAATGACTTTGACTTTCCATGTCTCTCAACATTCAACAGTTCTTGATTTCTGCTGCTTGTAAATTGAGCATCCATCTGCAAACACTATAATATTTGCCAATTTTACACCTGCAGGACACCTGCTGTGCATCAGGTAAGGATCTTCACATGGGCCAGTTACTAAACAAAATTCTGGCAGCAATATTATCTCTGCTTTCAACTATTCACATGAAGACTATTACCTTTCAAAATTCCCAAGTAGTTATTTCCATTTCCTCTAGAGGGCAGTACAATCTCACTGTCTATGTCTGTGTTTTTGGACCAAACAGCTGTGTTTAAACCAGCAGTCCTGGACCTCTACAGAGGTGGTGGGATGACTTCTTATTTTATGATTTGTGTCCAATTGACTTGCAGTATATATTATATACTTTTTAATTCACCCCTTCTGCCCCTGATCATATGAAGTATTACAGATATGGGTCAATTAATTATAAAATAGTTAATGGGACAGTATTAACAAAATTTGTCTTTGCTCAAAAACATTAAACCATAGGATTTTAGTGCCCAGCTTCTTTTCTTTTCTTTTCTCCCACATCTATCTGAATAAATACACATTCCACACCAGCAGGTGGCGGTAGAGGGCCAAATCAGCAAAAACAAACCGTAATTGACAATCACGTATCAAACTGTCCCTTCACGGGTTCCGTAGTGTTCGGGGCGCATGTATTTTGTCGGCATGAAGTAAGAAAATAATGTGTTACTGGACATGCCTACATGATTATTCAACAAATGTACGTCTATCGTGAACTATTACCTTTACAAACTATTGATTAGCCATTTTCCGGACAGAATCTCTTGTGGTCGCTACTAGCAAACAGTCGAGGTGACATTGTCGTTAGCTTGTTTGTTATCTTAACTAATGTCTGTCTGACACAATGTTGGCAACGTTGACGAGAGTTAAAAGTCCTCGGTGGCTTTTTCCGGACTTACTGTCAGTATGTGTATTAGGACGAGAGGTCAGAAGAAACGAACTGAGCCTGTTCGGTCACAGTTGTTCTCCAGTATCAGCAGCTTGGAGGCGGAAAGGCATCAGAGGAATCAGCAGCTCCTGTTCGCTCTGTGGCAAAGTCCGAGGAAAGCCGAAGAAGGCCGAGCTGTCTGAGAAGAAGCTGGTAACAATATCATCAGTATCAAAACATACAATACACGATTTCATCTCTATTTCTCTGTAGTTTCCAGAGGTTTCTTGTTGTAAGCATCTACTTGTTATTCACTTGACAAAAGTGTCCAAAGTCAGGATGGAGTCAGTCCACAATGTGTTTGGAGTTCTCCTATTAATAAAACCACTTGTACAAAGACAATAAAATCTTTGTCACTTGACTTCTGCAGGTGGATCCTTTGCTCAGTCTGTCTCCTTGTAAAAAAACTCAAGGTGTATTCTTAATATTTTAGTATGAATGAAAAGTTGTTGTTTTTTTTATAATCCACAAATATCACATCACAGGAATCTTCAATGTCCAGTCTTTATCTGTCCAACATGTTTTAATAGATATGTCCTATGAAGTTCTTTAAGAAACCCGTATCACTGGTTTTATATTCATCACCAGTTAACTATATCTTCAGTCAGGTCAATTCTCTGTTAAAGTATGTTCGAAAACATCAAGTATCATGTTTCTGTCATACTTTCTTAATGCTTTTTGTGTGTGATCCATCTGACTGTAAACTGCAAACCATCAATGTTGCTTGCAGCACGGATTAGCCAACTGTCTAATTATTTCTTAATTTGGCCACAGACCCGTCACTTTGTAGACCATCGTCGTGTGAAGCTGGTGGCTGGGTCAGGTGGTAAAGGGGCCTGCAGCTTTCACAGTGAGCCCCGAAAAGAGTGGGGTGGACCGGATGGAGGGAATGGGGGTGATGGAGGAAGCATCATTATCAAGGGTAAGTTGGGTGTCTGACTGGTTTATTGGCCTGAGCCTGTTTGCCATGTGCCATGCCATTTGTTGAGAATCATAAAGAGCTAAGCACTTCCTTCACCAAAGATTTGTTTTTAAAAGGTGCCACATTGACATGAGCTTTGTGACAGTTCTGCATCATGCCAAAAGGTGCTTCCATCTATATTCCTTATGTGTGTGCTTTCAGCTAACCGGTTTGTCAAATCGTTGGCGCAAGTAACTCCAGTTTACAAGGGAGAAGATGGACAATCAGGAGGCAGCAAGAACTGTTATGGCAGGAATGGCAGCCCAACCTATATTTGTGTGAGTCCATGCATTTGATCATAAGTGACATGTGGTCGATGACCACTTTTGTCATGTTTCTACCATAAACCTACTGCCTAACCTCGCCTTTTTTTTCCTTTTTAAAGGTACCAATAGGCACTGTGGTGAAGGAACAGGGGAAGACAGTAGTGGACCTTTCTGAGCATGACCAGGAGTATCTGGCTGTATTTGGAGGGGCCGGTGGGAAGGGGAATCGATTCTTTCTGTCCAATGAGAATCGTGCCCCAATGACAGCAACCCCGGGAACGGAGGGCCAGGAGAGGGTCCTTCAGCTAGAGCTCCGCACTATGGCCCATGCTGGACTGGTGAGAAAAAGCTGCTGATGTTTGAAAGTAAGATCGGCATATTGCTTTTCAACACCACAAATGTAATGAACTGATTTTTGTCATTATCTTTATCCCATCAGGTTGGGTTTCCAAATGCTGGGAAATCATCACTGTTGAGAGCCATCTCCAATGCCAGGCCTGCTGTGGCTGCTTACCCTTTTACGACACTCAACCCGCATGTAGGAATTGTCAACTACAGGGATCATGAGCAAGTTGCAGGTAGTTGAGTTTAAGCAAACCATTAATATATTATAGATTTATCGCTGTTTATTTTACAGTGTAGTATACAGTATAACAAAAGTTTTGATAGGATCTTGCTCTGGATAATTTTGAGCTTTTTTTCAATGTGTATAATGTATATGTTTTTACCCTTGCTCTGTGTAGTTGCCGACATCCCAGGCATCATTCGAGGAGCTCATCTAAATCGAGGCCTGGGCATCTCTTTTCTGCGCCACATAGAGCGCTGTTGTTTCCTCCTCTTCGTTCTGGACCTGTCAACATCGGAGCCCTGGACGCAGCTCGAGCACTTGCGTTATGAACTGGATCAGTATGAGCCTGGTCTGTCCCAGCGGCCTCAGGCCGTCATAGCCAACAAAATGGACCTTCCTGAGGCCCGGGAGAAGCTAGAGACTCTAAAGAGCCTCGTCACCCAGCGGGTAATCCCCGTGTCTGCTCTCACAGGACAGAACACAGAGGAGCTCATCCTCCACCTCAGAGAGCTGTATGATGGCTACGTCCAAGGAGACGGTAGTGGGGAAGGCAAACCGACTAGGTGGTAGTAAAAACGATTGTCTATGATATATATTTATACTGGAAGACCTAGAATGTATTTATATTGATTAATAAAATATAAACCAAAAAAAGCCAATGTTTGTGTTATTTTATTAATAACTTGCAGCATATTGCTCAATATGCTAAAATATTTTTGGGATTTCTCAAATCCTTTAATATAGCTTAAAACAGCTTTAGGCTACACAACATGTGCAGATCTTGAAAAAGGTGACATTACATTTTAAGAGTAAATGCCACCCTTTTAAAGACAAATCCATCTAGGCTTAACGTGTTAAGACAAATCATAAAAATTCAGTTCAAAAGATATTTGTGTGCATAAAGATATCAAGGATGATTTTGAGAAAAAGTTTGGACATCAAAACTGTATGGAGACTGCAGTTTTTGGAAGCTTGCTTCAAGTTTTGCTTGATGCCGTAATGTATTGATAAATGACTTACTAAGATTCCACTTGTAGCTTAGTATTGAGAGAAACATAATTCCTCAATGATCCAGCAGAGGGCACATATCACTTAGAAAAATTGCATTTTTAATTGAGCCTTTTAGTGAATAAAACTCTGTATACTCCAAATGATGACATTGGTGGGGTTGTCCCTTATTCAATCACTGCCTGTACAGTAATTCAGCAAGTCGTGCTTATTGGAGAAATGGGAGATACTGGAACATTGAAATTAATGTAGCAAGCTGGTAGATAAGCAAAACAGAAGCAAACCCCAAAAACAACAGCAGGGTGAGGCACAACTGCCCTCTCACCCCATGTCACCGTTGTCTGTCTGCAGCAGGTTTTGGATGTTTACAAGATTCTGCTGCTGCTCTTAACTTGATTCCCTGCCTACACAAGCACAATGACTCAGATGTGTATCTATGGGTTGATTCGCCAGCAGCCCTTAATTGATGTGTGTTTAATGAAATGGTTCTCATGTGTATTGCATTTATGCAGTTCTCAGTAAAACCTGAATTTGTTTCAAAAAGGGCAAACCACTTAGGGGCAAACATACGCTTGATGTCGCAAAGGAATAATACAAGCTTTGTACTGCATTCTGGTAAAAACTAGTATTAAACAACTGGAAGAAAAGATGGTTCATACATTAGAGTTGATGGAGTAGCTGAGACAGATAAAGGAAACTGTCGGCCTTCAGACAAATGGAAGGGACGGTTCATGAAAGGGAACATTGGAGAATAAATGGCCTGAACTGCTGTACAATTACACTTAAGAGGTAAAAGCTTCAGTGGAAACCAGCCACTGTTGTGATCTCTTGTCTTTTTTAAAGGATGGTCTACATCAGCCTCCTCCCCTGGGATTGTTATGGAGGCTGCAGTGTCACACATGTTCTGTTGCCTTACGTGACTGATGTCAGTTAGCTTTAACAAATAAAACTGTAGTAGGTTGCAATTCATACTTCAGAGAGCTGTTTTGGCAACATGTTTACAGTATTATTGAGCTTGTTTTTTGTTATGTGGCTTATGATTATGAAGTCTGCTCCCTCCCTCTCTCTCCACAGCTCAGCATTTGAGAGGAATAAATAAAAGAGAGTGAGAAATGGGCCAGAATCCTGCAGGACTACCTCTGTCAGCATTATTAAGTATAGACTGTCCTATGGCAGAGATATCTGGGCAATGATTGTACTGTATGATGCATATGAATTATGTCATTATCACCTCTAAAATTTCAGTTCACTGTTTTGGAAAAAAGTAAAAAACATTTTAAAACACTAGTATTTATAGCTGCATGATTGAATTTTGGCCACTAGGGGGCAGAAGAAGTCCAAAACAAACAGCTCTGACCTGTTCACACAGAGCAAACACAAAGCAACATCACCATGGCCTGTCTTTGACCAAGAGAAAAATCTAAGTTACCAACTCAGGTTTTGTCTCCACCAATTCCTGAGAAAAAAATATCATACATATGCTAACTAGTTGTGAACTTGGGCAGATATCCAAGCTTAGTGTACAGTGGGTTTATCTGAGCTTGTTTGATGAAAGCAGCTTCTGCTATTGAAAATCAAGAATTGACCACACAGTACATTTGTCCACTATAAATGAAAAAGACTAAAAGCAGCTAAAAGCTCAGCAGAGCTTCAGAATAGGCGACTTCAGGGTAAAGTTATCTTTCTCTGTGGGAAAGCTCAGTTACCACAACAGAGTGTATTAAAAATATTGAAACTGATGGAACTAGAGTGATGTGATAGTTGGCCTGGGATGTCCTGACCTGCGGGTTGCTGAGAGGTGTGATGGGCTGACAGATTGGAGGTCAGTGAGAGAATACTCCTCTCTGTTCTGGTAGTCATTCAGTAGCATGGACCAATGCCATATACCACAGCATGTATAGTCTAAACTAGTAAGAAACATCAAGAAACATCTGATCGGGACTTAAAATGATCTATTTTGAGCTCTGTGGTAAGTGAGTTTCAAATATCGATCCCCAGAACAGAGACATCTTTCTTTCTTATCACACACAAACATTCACATTCTTATATCAGTGTATCAGCAGTTCATAGTTCACATACGTGTGTGGACCAGACGAACGGTTGTTTTTCTGGATGTGGCTCTGTGGATGGGTGTTCCCTAGAGAAACATCTTGCTGGAGAGAGAATATTTACTTCTCCCACAGAGTCCTTAAGGAGCGAAACATTCCAGGTGGGAGATCTCTAGCTGTTCTTGTAAATTGGTGCTGTAGCATTTGTCGGAACAAGGGGAACAGCCTGAATCCAGCCACCTCGCAAACACTGAACCTCTTATCATAATTGTCTCGACTTCATGAATAGATACTCTCTCAATTTCGGTTTCATCAATTGATGTTGTTTTATCCACCTTCACCACAGCCTCCAGGGTGATACTGGTGAGGCAGCCCTTCATGGGAGGATTAATGCCACCTTTGTGCGTCACTGGCCGAACCAGGTGGAGCTCACACATGCCATTGTGACTTCTCCCCAGGCATCAGGCATACCTCACCATACCATACCTTTCATATCTTTAAGCACCCCCGACAGCGCTGTCGGCACAGCCTTTGATCTCATCTGTCTGCATGCCACCGGGTCCTCCATAAAATGTCTCGAGTCAATGTCAATGCAACAGTTGCTTAATGTTAAGAAGGTAGCGCTCTGCATGTTTGGATCAACATATACTTGTGAATCAAGCTTTTCACACATGAAACTCTCTTTGCTCCCTGACTGATGGCGCTCTTCTCCAAAGTCTTTGGATTGAGCTGACATCTTAAGTCACAGCTCTTGTGACTGTAGCTGTAACTGTAGCCTCCATATCAACATAATGTGGAATGTATAAACAAGGGCGCGTCTAATCACACGTGACCTGGTGATTTAAAATGAATGTGTTTGTTGCGTTCCTTCAGTGTGTAGTAGGAGGTGTTGTGTTATGTGTGTTGCTTGACTGCACTGCACTGATCTCTCTTTTTAATCATTCTGTGATGTGCCTATGGTCAGGTGTAACCAAAAATATATATGTTTTTTTATTCCAAAGGTGAAACAACAGAGTGTGTGTGTGTGTGTGTGTGTGTGAGAGAGAGAGAGAGAGAGTGAGAGAGGGAAATACTGGTAGAGATTGTTATTGGTTACTCTTAACGCCACTTGTTATGATTCTGTTTGCCAAACCCAAAAGCAAAAAGAGGTTTTCTTCCTTAAAATGATTCTCAATTGAATTTGTAATTGAACGATATGATCTATAAAGAATATAGAAACTTTGGAGACTACAGAAAGAGAAGACATTTATTTCAGACACAGTGTATATTCCCACACAGAAGCTCATGAACACACCCACTCTCTAAACGACAAGCTAAAACTGGCTCGACAAGCTTTTAATGGTTGACTGGAATTTCTGTGGAATAGTGGCGTATACAGTTACATCAGTGCTTATCATGCTTCCTTGGAAGTGCTTTATCTATGCAATGACACACCTCTATATGTCTGACATAATGCAATTAGGATCTTCTCCCATAAATTACTGTCAGCATTTTGAAAAGCCTTGAAAATTTCTAATGTGTCAGAGCGAGTGAATAATAAAAGAAAAGAAAAAAGATATCTCTCCCAAAAAAGACACAATACCCATTCCCCTGTCCTTATTATAGATCATCAGTGTATCAAATTAAAACAAAAAATCATGAAAAACTCATGAAGCTAATTGAGAGAATGCCAGCAAAGCTATCATCAAAGCAAAAGGTGGCTACTTTGAAGAATCTAAAATCTAAAACACATTCTGGTTGACCACTTTTTTGTTCACTACAAAATTCCGTATGTGTTCCTTCTAAGTTTTGACGTCTTCAATATTAATCTACGACGTAGAAAACCATAAAAAATAAAGAAAACCAACACCATATTGACTTGCCCCCTTCATGCAAAAGTCAAGTTTTGACCTTTCTCAACCTTTTCCACAAACCCAGTCTACATTACAAATGCTGTGTTACGAGATTCCATATCCACATACCATGACCCGGCCCCACTACACACCCTGCTACATTATTTTTATATCCTGTTAATGTTTGTGTCATCTTATGGAGAGGAAGAGTGTATCTTTTGTCCAATTAAAGAGCAGCATTCCTCATGTCGCATTTGACATTTGACAAGGCAATTGTTGCCCTAAATGTCATTGATTTTTAGTAGGAACAACATTTTATCTGCAACCCATTGTACTTGAAAACAGGTCCAGTAACATCTGCGGATGAAAGGCCAGCGTGAAAAGGTTTTAATTGCTAAGGCCTCTACAGCAGCCTGACTCAACATGGAACTGTTTTCCGTGTCGTGCGATTACAATTAAATTAATTACAATAATACTTGACATGGAATTCTGTATGAATACAAAGAACGGATAAATTAAATTTAACTGAAAATAAATGTGATAGGTTTAATATTCCAGCCAGGTTGCATTGTGAGACATGTTGTCTCCTTTCTCTTACTTGATGTTATTATTCACTACAGATAAAATCAGAGCAGTTTCAGTTCATGAACATTCACCTCCAGTTATTTCTGTGTGCGCTTTCTTAACTCTTTGTAACCTCTAGAGAACGTAGTCCCCTGTTTTATACTGTAAAAAACGAACATAACTATGCCATCCTTAGGACACTATCCTAACATTTGGAGCTGACTTTGAACACGCAGTGATCATCAAAAAACCACAAATGAAAATCTGTACATTCAGTTTGTCTTCAAGTATTGTAGTAGTTAAAACTATTGTTAAATTGTTGTTATTGTTTTCCTATGTGTATAACTGAAACCGTCTACTATCTGCAAAAGAGTTCTTGTCAAGAAAGTTAGTTCTGCTGCAGAACAATAGAAACATACAAAAAATATTTTACCATGATGTAAACAGTGACCAATCCCAAAATACATGGAACAGTTTTCCTTCTTAAGTTTGACAAAGGAGAGGCTCTGAAGTCTAAGATATTCATTTTTTCCCTGCCACTACGGACAGAAACAGTAACTAGAGAAGAAAAATGAATCATTCAAGTGTTGCTAAAGGTAACATAACTTGCTGTGAGTCATATGAGAAAAGCACCATATCCTCTAAGCGTTTGCAATTTAGGACGTGATCAAAAATATATTTACACATTTTTTAAGAAACAGGATCGAGTGCTTATGTTAGTTTTTTGGCTTTCCATTTGGATCAGACTCGCTGTCTCATGTGTTTCCATTACATGAGAGGTATTTGTACTGTATCCGGTGCTTTCACAAGGCATGCAGATTGAGGCCAGAGTGCTGAACCTGGCAATCTCACCCTGGTCGAAATCTGGGTCAAAAGAAACGTCAGGGATGGAGATGGCATCAAGCTCAAATCTGGTCTCTTTGTCGTCCTCTTCAGCATAAATGTGAAGAGCATCAACGCCCAGCTCCTCTTCTGCTGCCTTTAGATTGTACAGCATCTACGTTAAAAAGAGGAGCAAAACAAGAAAAGGAAGAATACATTTTTTAAAAAAGAGACAGAACTACCCCCTTTTTTTGTAAGAGTGATTAGATTCCTGTCATTACCGTATTCAGCATTTTGAACAGAATTTCACGGTGGGCACCAATCTCAAGTCCTGCAGTATGTTTTCTCATCCGGCTCTGGGAAATGTCACGGGAAAAAAACCCTTGCATAGTGTTTCTCTCCTGATGGCCTATTCTCATGGCTGACGATGCCATCGTTGACTGAAAAATCAAGCATTTCATGGTTAATACTTTACAATACAGCAACTTTTGGAATATGGTGGAATTTTATGAACTGCAAAAGGTCATGACTCAGTAAAATTCTTGCCATCTGCCTTTTCAAACTTCGGAACATTACTCAGATTCCATAATAATAATAATAATAATAATAATAAGAATAATAAGAATAATAATGTCAGTACCCATTGCATTGAGTTCCCACGTGTAAACTCTTGTTCCCTGAAGCTTCTTCTTCGGTACTGGTCTTGTGATGATTCATTTGAGTCTTCTATCAACTGTTGAAAAAAAAAACACACCTTACTTTTGAAATAATTTTAAATAGTGTCCAATTGTCACTATAAGAAAAATACAACAGGTTAAGGCTGGCAGCTTATTCTATATCTTTATTCTGGTTGTCAACAAATCTTTGAAAACACCAATACCAAGTGTGTTTGACTGTCCTTGCTCATTTGACTTTAAACATTTCATGAATGTGTGGCAGCATTTTAAAAAATCTAAAATTTGCCCAGAACAGCTGTGAACTGTGGTTTTTAGCAAACATTGAGGGAACATGTGCAACCCAGTGCAATGTTGGATTTTAATATTAGCAGTGGCACAGAAGGATAAACTATATCACGCTTTGGCTACACAGTAAGATCAGTTCATTGCTGGTTTTGGTCTTTTCGTTGGATTTGTTGATAATTAAAAAAAATCTAGAATATCACAAAAATTACTAAGAGTTTCGTTACCCTATGCAAAGAGGTCCCTTGCTTTTTTTCCATTTGGGACAAGGCGTGCTCTGAACGGGCATGTGACACTGCTGCTGCTGCTGTCGTCTTAGTGGTTGACTGCCAAAAATAAAGCCAAGTCAAGTCATGACCACACACAAGTAACTTGAAAAAATTAATAAATGCCCATTTGCCTTAATGTAGAACAGATTAAGAAAACTTGCATATGCATATTTTTCATCACTTACTTGCTTTAGCGCTGTCATTGTTGGAACTTGAGATACTGTTTGGATTTGTTTCACATTCTGGTATGGTTGGTTTATTGGCTCAAACAACACCTGTTGAAAATTAGAATACAGAATATTGAGTTTTTACAGCAAGAAGTCACAGTTATATTATTATTACATATTATACATGTATATTATTGCATATTATTATTTATTTATTTTATTTTTTGTGTATAATACTACTGTTGTAGTATGAATGAAAAAAAATGAACCTCATTTCAAGTTGTTAACAGTGCTTTTTTAACAATTACTACAATAAAAGAATACCTTGATAAGCCCAAGCACATTTATCTTTAGACTTTAAATTCCACTTGAGTACTATAACAAAAAAAAACTGAAATGTGTGCGCGCGTATATTTGCTACAGTAATAATCAAGTACAGGTAATTTTGAAATTAAAATATTTACTTGACAGTCAGTTCCTGGTGTCTCAGTGTTACAGTTCATCAGATGTCCTGAACCTCCATCTGGGGCTGTGAAGGTGTTGTGATTTGTCTCACATGACAGAAGCAAAAGTGCCATACCTGGGATACAAAGACCACACACACAGATCAAATCATACAGTGTTATGTCCTAAATGAGGATCTTCTAAATCAGGGCTCATGACAAACATATAAAATCCTGTTATTATATATGCCAGCTTTTATATTTGTTGTACATTTTTTCAACTTTCAAACTAAAAAAATAAAGTGCTCTTATTCTGAGTGTCATGGAAATGCATCCCACCTGCAAGCAGTAGTATGCTGAACAAAATGATCCCGACTACTCCTCCTCCAGCCGCGGGGCTAGTAGCTGTGCGGGAACAGTTTGGTCGTGCTGTGTTTGCGCAGGTACACACAGTAACTGACAGATTGTGGACAGCAGTCTTGTGTTGAAGGTCAGACACTTCCAGCATCAACGTAAAGTGTCCAGAATGAACTCTGTTGTCTTTCACCAGGTTGACTGAATACCCTGCATATACAAAATTAAATGTCATTTTATAAAGATTCATTATTTCATATTGTATAAGATGGACCTATAGGTTGATTTGAAAGCAGTGACATAATTTACATGAGTTGTGTGAACTTGGCTGTGTCCGAGCCCCTGCGGAGTTGTCAGATCTAAAGCTCACCTTGAAGAGGGTCGACGCTCCACTTGCCCTCAACATCTCCGAGAAGCTTGAAGCGGAAAGGTCCGCCGTAGGGATCCTCATCCAAGTCCACGACTGTGATGTTGGCCACAGAGGGTCCATCAGTTTGGCACATGTCAATTTTGTCATTAGTCAGGGTTGGAGTGTTGTCGTTCGTATCGCTTACATAAATGCTGAGGGTCGCAGTGCCTGTCATTGGAGGTTTGCCTGGTGACAAAAAAACACATGTTTACATTTTCAGTTATATCATAAAAAGCTGATAACATGCAGAATGTAAAAACAACTCCAGGTCATACCATCATCAACAGCATGCACTGTGATCTTGTAGATATTGTCTTTCACAAAGGGTGACTCTCGGTCTAAGGTCTTCGTTGTGGTTATTTTTCCTGTCTTGGGGTCCACTGTGATCCAGTCAGCTGGATCTTCTCCTTTGCTGTATCTGAAATACACATGCGTGTTATTGACATACTAATGTAGAATGTTGTAAGATGGATATGAAACGAGTGTCTTCACAACTTACGCAACTGTGTTCATGACGTCAGGGTCTCGAGCTGTAAATGTCTCCAGATACTGTCCCACCTCAATATTTTCACTCAGCATAACTGTTTTGATCAGCTTGTCAAAGATTGGAGGCTCATTGACATCCTCCACAGTCACTATCACTGTTTGGGTGGACGGACCTTGTGTCTCTGTCCCAGTCACACCACCAGCAGCGACTACTTCCCATAAAGCACCCTCTTTGCGTCTCACCACTTTACATGACTGATAAGGGATCTCATTCTCTACACTGATAGTCAGGTTCTTCACGTGACTGTCTTCATAGTCCAGATGCTGTGAAAGAAGTAAAGATCGAATGTTGGTTTTGAAGACAAAGATTGAAATTCAGGCTGTAATGTTGCTTCAAATTGTACATCCTTATGGCTTTTTAAGAGCCATTAAGTTGAACATACACTGTTAGTCAGTCACTAAACACTAAAATCCTTAGAATTAGTATGACTTACCACATTCAAGAATATCAATTAAAGAGGCCAAAATACGTCCTTACATAAAAACATATTTGTTTGATTGGTTATATTAACATTTGAAAGAAAAGTATGGCGCAGCCTGGTTGTTGTGGGTCAGATCCTTGTACCTCACTGTACAATTCGTTGAACCAGCACCAGGGCAGGATGTAGATATTATTATGATACTGCATGATAGAGTCCACTGGAAAGTGTGATAGAAAGTACTGTATCTTAAATCACAATGCTTGCTGTATCAGTTTTTCTGTTTCGGTCTAACCGGTTTCTGAATTTACCAAATTGCAGGTTCTTCTGCTCGTGGTGCCACTGTTTTTTGTATTCTCTGTCCCGACCTGCCTGCCTGATGTGAGTGCGTTTTTTGCCATTTTCAGTCTTTCACTGTGAGTGCTGTGTTCTCGGTATCTTTTTGGTTTTGTCTGTCTTTTTGTTCCCCTCCCCCCTTGTCCTCGCTTTCCCTCTTTCCGCACACCTGCCCATCACCGGGGATCAGCATACCTGTCATCGAGCAGTCACCATTTCACTACAAGAATCCTGCACTCATGGCCAGTTTCCGCTGGATCATTTTTTGTCGATGTGTCACGCTTGTAGCTCTAAATGCCAGTGTCCTGCCCTGCGTCACACCTGTTCTCTCTGGCTCCAGGTTTCCCCTGCCAGCCTTTCCAGTCTGTTAACCCCACACCTATACTCCCCCTCACCCAAGCTCACCAACACCAACCAGCCACTATCTCACTATCTCTGCATGCTTTTAAGAACAGACTTGTGTTTTCACTTGCCTGACTGGGTCAAGCTTAGATTTACGACTTTTTCACCAAATGGTTATTGGACTGGGGCTTGGGAAAAAAAACAACATAAGTATGATCACAGACGAAATACCTTTTCCACATACAGAAGTCCCTCGTTTGTATTAGGATCAGTAGCGATTCTGAAGTTGTTGTTTGTGTCTCCTTGGATCAGATATTTCGCTCTCCAGGCCGGTGTGCCTCTTGTGTCTCCGTCTGTAACTTGCAGACGTGAAACAAGAACATTTTCCTCGCCTTCTTTCACACTCCGTGGACCCTGAGGTAAAAAATAATTGAAACTTTTACCATGAAAAATAGACTGTTGTGTTATCAGCATCAGCTGTCATTGCCTTCCTTGAGGTAATTGAAAGAAGCAATTGCTCACTGTTTGTCCTGTGATCGCAGGAAGGTGATTATTTCCATCTACTATGTTGATTATGACGGTGCACGAGCTGGAGAGCTGTATTTTATCTCCACGGTCTTTGGCCTCCACTATAATTGTGTATTTCTCTGCTTTCTGACGGGTTAAAAAGGAACAATCACTTTAAAAAAAATGAATATCAAATTCCATTTCAAATTTCAAATTTCAGGAGATCAACAGACTGATTATTTTTGATGAGAGAATTGCGCAATGAGTCCTCTCACCTCGTGGTCCAGACACCCTTTAAATGAAATGGTTCCGGTCTGAGTCTCAGAGATCTGGGATAAGGTGAACTCCAGGTCCTGTGGTTCTGGAGAGACTGAGACTATTTTTAAATCAAATATTCTGTTGTTCTTGACGTGGTCAGAGTCGCTTCCCATGAGGGTAATGATATCAGTGCCTGCCAGTATCAGAATAAAGGAGTTATATTTTTGGTTATTGTGAGATTCACAACAATTGAATGCAAATTACCATTTCATAATAGTGTCAGTGAAGATTATATTAGAAAATTAAAAAAAAAAATCAGCAGGTTACCTTGTGCTGTTGCCTCTGCTATGCTGACCTCATATATTTCAGGATCAAACTTCGGAGGGTTGTCATTTGCGTCAAGAATTTTTATCTCGATGCCCAGCTCTGTGTCCAATAGATGATTTTCTCTATCAAATGCCTGAAACTTTACCTGTAAAGGAAAGTCACGGAAACATTGTTTGCGCTTTCCAGGAGATCATTGAAATAATGCTGTGTAACTAAATTTGTTCTAACCTTAAAAATGGACATTTCCTCATAGTCCACAGCTCTGTGGACAGTAATCTCCCCTGTGTGTTCATTTATTTTTAATACGCCTATGGGGTCCTCGTCAACACCTTGACCATGTATCTTGAAAAGGGCGAAGTTCTTCTCAATTTGAATCTGTGGGGAGTCAAAACACAACAGCGGCAACTTTTGTAAGTTTTGATCTCCCTGCATCTTGTCATATGTGCTATTCATATACATGCATTGTGACCCTCGGTAGATACTCACTGTGCCCAGTGAATATGGGAATGGTCCTTTATAGCCTTCGTCAATTGTAAAAGAATCAATGATCCAGTTTCTTTTCCGTCGCTGTAAAGTTTGTGAAGATGACAAGTGGACTCCCAAACACTTTAAAAAACAAACATTACACACACTGGATTAAGTGCATTTGGAATATTTTTGTATATTACGATTATGATTATAAATTACAAAGACATTTTTGAAAAACAGAAACTCTGAAAACAATGTTACTGAACAAGTTACTTGGTTTGTGGGCACAACACCACTTCCAGAATGACACTGTTTGTAGGTCAAAGGACGGAGATGTTTGTCTAAAATGTTGACAGACATGACCTCAAGCGACTGCATTGTTGTTGTTGTTGCATTGTTAGACAAATATTCAATTTGTCATTTCCAAATTGTCTTTGCTTTATAGCTGTTCATTCAATGACCACCAGAAAAGAAAAAATCTTCATATACCTGTGCAATTTGAACTGTTTCATTTATATAATTTGCTTCCATCCTTGGTTACTGATAGAAAATATTGTTATACTTAAAATAATAAAATAATAAATCTGTATGTCCTCATTCATGTTGTTAGAATCAGATGAATGAAAACGTAGTTTCTAAAAACAATCAATCATGTTGGAACCTAAGGCAGAAGAAAGCATTGAGTAAGCACTGTAATAAATAGTTTCAATACTTCAGGGCAGAAAGACATCAAAGAAATATTCTTACCAGCATCATGAAGAGACAGAGGTGTATCGTCTCCATAGTATATCCAGATTATGTGTTATTGACGTTGGTCCCTAAAAGACTATCCCTTGAAGGCACCCGAATGAATGACATGCCAAGGTCCTGGCTTTGGTATATCTGTGAGAGGGAGGGCCTGTGTCGTAATAAATTATCTCACATGAACCTTATAGGTTCAGCCTGGAAGTTAAGAAAAGTTCATAACAGCTGGGTGTGTACAAAGTACTATGTGTGAGTGTGTGTCTGAACATTAATATATATTTGGTTGCGTTAGAGAGTTTCTCATTTTACTGTATGTTACAGAATGTGATATTGTACATTATCTTTATTTAAATAGCTCCTTTCCTAACAGTGTTACAAAGAGCTTCACAATGGTGCAAATACACAAAAACACAGTCGAAATAAACACTGTTAAATACATTAGAAATTAGTATTATTTCCACTTTGTAACTCTTTTAAAATGTTTTAATATGTGCAAATTACCCACAAATTGTATTCGGACAGTTATCCCAAAACAATTGTCAATTAGTTTTACTGAGGAAACCTTTTTTTTCTTTAATATATCAGTTTTCTATTTATCAGTTTCTATTGCTTATAGTAGTCTGAGAAGCAAAAGTTAGCTTTACCTGTCAAGAATAAAAATATGCATGATGATTGCACGCACTTTAATACAGCACGAAGAGAGAAATACTAATGTGTTTTTGTGTAAATGGGGATTAAATATCAGGTCAAGGTCAGATTACAAACTACAAATGACGTTTCAGCCACAAAGTGTTACATTAATAAAAAGGCCTTTTATTCCGGCTCAGCAAAGATTCAACTCAAACTTTCATCCATGATTAGTCGCCAGGAGACTTTGAGTTACTCCATATAATTTCAAGCTCACTTGTGTCCTTTGGCGTTCATCAGTCGTAATGATGTGTTTTGTTGTTTGGCGCTTGCATAGATTTCTTATTTCTAGTTTATCGACATAATCTGGTTCATTGCCTTTTAAAAAAGATTTGTTTGTTTGTTTTGTGCTGTGCTCGCCGGGATAACACTGGAAATAAGCACTAACAACAAAGTGAAAAAACATGTTTACACCGGTTTTTATTCTATGAGTTCCATCGGCTTTATTTGCCACACGATAGTCTACTATTTGTCATTTCTTTGCATGTGCAGGCAGAGAAATGTTTAGCTTCTGTTTGGTTTCATTGCTGCGAGCCAGCAGAAACAAAATCATGTTTTCAGCCAACGTCAACAGAAACCTTTTGCACTGAAGCAAGACAGCTACGAAACAATTTACTGGCAACTTCGCTGAAATCATTTCACCAGAAAAAAGATAAGAACTGCATGGAACATTCAAAACCTGTGTGTCATGTCGCTAAAGAAAACAAAGCTCGGGTGTCGACACGCTGCAGTTTGGCGCAGCGCTTCCTTTATGAGACAAAGAGGGATGCTTTAATGTTTTTTTTTTTTTGACTAATACAGCATTTTATTCCCCCTTAGTTGCATTTATAAAGATTCAACTTTATTTCCTTGATTAGTTTGGAGTTAGTGTAACGCTCCCTCGTATCGTTTATCAGTCTTAATGTGTTTGTTTTGTTCTTTAGTGCTTGCATAGATTTATTTCCTTCTATAGACTGAAGTATGGACACTTTTTGTTTCTATTGTCCCGTTTTGCTGAATTGGAACTGAACTTAAGGCAAAAAACACATTCGATATGTATTCAGCGGATTGTGCGTGTGGGTCAAACGAGTTCAGGCGTGTGTCAGATTTGCATATTACTCTCTGCGCCACACCAGTCACCAAAAAAACAAGTTCAGCCACGCCTGGGCATCCATTGTAACTCTCATCAGCAGCATACAGAGGGAAACTATTGAAAAATATCATATGTCAAATGGAAGATGATATGAACTGGACATTTAGTCTTTATACTCTTCACCTTGTTTTTCTAAGTATGCTACTCTGGGATTACCGATGCAATTATATGCAAGGTGAGGAAAGAGTCAACCCAGCTCAGCTCTCTGCCCTTCACACAAGTTAACCCAGCCTTTTTGTAACAATGACATTTCTGTTGCCACCACTCCTTCGCTGACAACCTCATCTTCAATTCATGACGTGATCTTTAGGCTAGGTTTGTAAAAAAAAAAGAAAAAAAAGAGGAATACACATAACTATAGTGGTTAAAAATGACCTTTTCAAATGATAGTACACATTGTCTTAACACTGTATATTGCTAGTTTGGTATCATTTTATTATATCTTTAACAAATTAACACTTCTTTTCCCCCTCAAAAGGTTTCATCCCAAAAGTTGTTACCAGCATATCTTTTAGCAACGGCAAATACAAAGTGTCTTTCCAAATGTCTGTTTTCTAAAGTAATGCATGTTTTAGACAGCAGATACAAAAAAAAAATGCACATAAGAAAAGAAAGCAGTCACAAAGTCCATGCCACTGTATCACCAGATCATTAATGACACAAACATTTACAGTACTATAGTAGGAACAACACCACTGTTGAACAGTAACGATTTCAACCATTTCTACCGGTCCTCATCCAGGATCTTTTACAAAAGAATAATCTCAGAAAAGTGACTGAAATGAATCATCTTATCCACTATGAAATATTACAGTTTCCACAGATAATATTACAGTTACAAACATGAAAATAATACTGCCATGACAAAGCCCTCCAGCGCTGAGATGTGGCAGTAGTCATACTTAAAAAAACAAACCAAGCAAACACACCCGGTCACTGGCAAAACATCCCATTTCAAAGTCACCAGAGCATGACAGTTTGTGCAGTGCATTAATTCCATCTTCAAGCAAGCAAAATACAGCCTCTACTACATAATCCTTGTTTTGTTGATAGGTGTTGATAGGTGCTGGCTCTATAAATACGTGAGAGCTGGAACCAGATATTTAAATGCCAGATGTTTAAGTATAAAATCCAAACATTGTGGTGTATCTTCTCTCCAAAAAATCTAGTCAGATTGGTTCAGAATCACGACCTCGAGCCCAAAGCCAAAAGCAACTTGGTTGATGTAAAAATCCCAGTCCAGCAGTGCCCTTTAAAGCTGTGTGTTCTTATCTTTTATTGTCTGGTGACAGATGCCTCCCAAGGTCTTGAACTTTGGCCCCAAATTATCCAGAAACTTCAAATCGTCTCCCACGTTGCTGAGAGACAGCTGATCCAGTGACTGGCATTTGCTGCCCTGTCCCTCGTAGGCATACTCGTAGGGTTGGTACCCTGGGAAGTCTAGATGGTTTCCATCAATCATGTACAGTCTCTGTGGGGTTGAGGAGTCAGAAAAAGATTTCTGGGTCATTTTGTCCAAAACAGGTCATATCAAAAAAACACATTCAGTCCAGATGTATGATGTTAAACTTATCCCACTTAACTACTTCTTTCATTGCTTCAAGCAGAGGCTTTATAGGGATTGTTTTCATCCATGTTATGTATATGAGCATTACAGAAGTTTAATTAAATCCCACTCACTATATCAGGATTGTGGCCTGTCCACCATTGTGCAAAGCTTATTGAATTTGATCATCAGTAAAATGGCTGCATTTGGTAAATTTGCCTCTAATTCACCAGTTCAAACATGCAAACACATCGATGGTGGCGAGCTATGCAACTTTACAGATGTGACACAAACTCTCTTACCCTGTCGATGTGATCTGCGAGGTGTTGATTCGACCGCAGGCTGAGAGAGTGGTTGTACCTTGATGAGCTTCCCTGTTCACAGAGAGGAGGATTGTGAGCTCTTGCAGTCATAATTTAATGTAAATGTATGGGCTTCCCACTGCCTCATTAACGTACTGTATATGCATTAGACATACAGTGCAATCAAAAAACCTGCTTATTAAAACATGCAAATTCAGTGACGAGCACGACTTACCTGGTAGCCGTTGATCCTGCTTGCATTCCATGAAGAGTACTGAAATTTAGAAAATTGACAATTTCAGTCTTTACTGTCCTCACTTGACCTCATCTGAGAATGTCTGTAACTTGTAAGTTTTTGTTTTAAATTAAATTAGAAACCCCTCACAGTATAATGCAATAAAATTCAACAGAAATGCGAATGATGTGTGTGTGCAAGTTTAAGTGTGTGTTTATGTGAATGAATCCACGTCTGTTATAGCTCTGAAATTGCTGCATTGCGGATGTGCAAGAAAATAACAAGACAATAAAATTAATATCAAAAATATACATAAAAATAGACAATTATTAGATGCATGCTAGATTTTTTTACTTCAAGGACATACCATAAAGGATTTAATGTGAGACGTTCTTTTTTAAATCTGTCTTTCTGTAAAGGACTTAAGGAAAAGCTAATGATTTCTTTGAAACGGTTTTTGAGAACTCATGTTAAGTCATAGACAGAAAAAAAACAAAACACATACACACACAAGCTAACAAATGGGACCAGACAAACATGCTAATTATAGTAATTAAATGTGTTTGTGCAATGCAGACTATAGAAAACAGGTGTTGCTCATAGCGTAGCATTAAAATCCAGCTTGTGGCACCCCCTGCTGGATTTAAGCTGGCAGTGTCGGACTCTCTACAAAACACACCTATCAGAGCAATGGCTCATACAGCTGCCATGTAATCGCATTTAGTAAAAATGGAGACATCAAACACTCATAGATGTTTTAGTGATCAATTAAGGCAATGGACGATTAATACATACACATACCAGCACTATATGTCCTGCTTGTTTGCAAAGTCGTTCTATATGTATATATGTGTTATTACAACTTTTACTGTTTTTAACAACTGTGTGTCCTTTTCCAATCTTTACACTGAATGCCCTGATTCATGTTTTTGTCTAAGAAGCCCTTTGAACACCTTGGCCAGGGACGACAGATGAACAAAGAAATATGCGTTTTTAATTTGCACTGTCCCTTCCTGAATATGCTAATCTAAAAAAAAAAAAGAGGCAGCTATTGTCATCACAGCTGTAGTCACTCACCATGGACTGGCCTCTTTGGCTTCTGAAAGTGTCTTTTTGCCGCTGCATGCCCATTGTGTTCATGTTGGAGTTAAACTGCAGGGGAAGCACAGTCAGGTTAAATGATGGTGGAGGAGTGTTGCAGAGGACAGCAACAGAGCCGCCTATTACCAGCTACAGATTTGGAGGTCATAGCTGCACGCATCACAAGACACTGCAAGTTGAGTTATTATTTGGAAATCATTACATTAACCAGTTCCGCTGCCGGAAACTTTCCTCTGAATCATCGCACTTGTATTATCTTGTGGAATTACAAACACTCAAAGGAGACTATTTGAACACTTGTTACTCACCGTGGTGAACCTTGAGCTGTTGTATGTATCCATGTCCTGGGCCATTACTGGAGCCATCTGAGACATCTAATTGAGCAAAAGAGATTAATAAAGCAAACTTAGAAGCAGAGCCCAGTAAAAATGTCATTATTATTCGTAGTAGTAATATTCTTGTCTATGGCATTATCCAAAGCCTTTCATCGAATGTTTGAAAAAAGCAGTGCACTCAGAAGATCAAGTTCTGGAAAATAAAACTTGTACGTTCATGAATTATATCCAGTAACTCTTAAAACTGAAGGTTCACTACTACACACTGCGCATAACATTCAATCAATTCGTCTACCATTAATCCCACATTCAAAGGCTACTATCGTGCTTTGGAATCGACTGCGGTAAATGTGATCAGTACATCCAAAATAGATTGAGCAATCTTTCTTTGCAGGTACTCCAGCCAATTCAGGATGTTTTTGTATTTTGCTACGCAAGTTCACCCTGTCAGCTGCTTGATTTATAATATGATAAATGACATGAAATCTTAAACTCAGTCTTATGACACATTCAGGTTCACTTCACTTCAGGTGGATGGACAAATGTAAGTAACAAAGCAGCTGGATTATAGCTGTCACTAATTTTTCAGCAGGATTAAAAACTATATTTTCTAAAACGCAGACTGTTTACTTTATTTAACTGCTCTGGGGACTGAGAGGCTGAGGTGGGAGCGGTGGCTTACCTGCACGTTGCCCTGTTTCAGGCCGTCTGACACAGTCACATTGTTTACAGGCGTCAGTAGCTGAGTGGGCTCAGCCTGGCAGAGAAGAGAGAAAAAAAGAATAAGTAGGGTAGACCCCCCCAAAAATGGATAACACACAGTGATTGGTGGAGCGTCATGGCGTCACTGTCTTACTCTCTCTACTTTGCACGCACAACACAACCACACACCTTGCATTCGGAGCCCCCTCCTTCTTGGTTGTACTTGATGAGGGTCTGGTTGCCCTCATCCTGCAACATGGGGATGTGCTTGAAGTTCTTCTCTCCACACTGACACGCAAAGATGAGCAGCAGTACTGCAGACGCACATCGAAACAACTCTGAGAACCAAGTGTACATGTTGCATTTTCCACAAACTTCCATGTAATTGCTATGGGCAATGGTGGCCTGATTCGGAGAAGGTTCCTTAACCGGTTAGATGAAGCTGGGTGGGGAAAGTGAGAGAGCAATGTTTGCTCCTCCCTCGTTACCAACACTGAGATGCCCATGAGCAAAGGTCTTTAACTCCCAACTGCACCAGTGAAGCTGCTGCGTGGCTGACACATGAGACTGTGGTTGTACTGGGGAGCTTCCGGGTATGAATGTGTGCAAATATGTGACTATTGTTGGGAAGTTCTTGAAAAAGAGAGCCTTGCTCTCAGTGAAGTTTTTTAATTGATTGAAGTGAAAAGTCATATACAGGGGTGTAGTTACATGCATATGAGCACGGGAGTGAGACCAGCAAAAATTAAGTTATGGCATGTTTAAGGGCTACTTCAATCCACAAATGTTATTGAACCATTACAGACAAAATCATGAAGACAGAATTATTTTGATCTGACAGAGATCTAGCAATTATTGAAAATTTGTCTTATGATGGTTAAATCAAACTGATTGCTTTGTGTTCATATAATAAATTCTCACATTCCTCCCCCCTCTATTAGTTAAATGACTGATCTAAGTATGAGTATGTGAACAATTTCACCAGAGAAGTTTATTTGAATCAAACTGACTAACTGACACTAAAGATTTTTAGGGTAGCTGCAGGTCTATCACGTATTAACTTTATGCTTTTGTAAATACTGACACTGTTGGCCATACTCACACAAAAATAGGAGGAGTCCTGCAAGGATAAGTCCGATGGCAGCCCCCCCAAGGTTGGTTGTGATTGGATCTTTGCCACGGCAAACATTTTCATCTCTGCAGTCACACACCATCACTTCTATAGTATCAAGTCCAATCAGGTTCTGTTGGTCTCGAATCACCAGGGGCACTGAGTAGTTACCATAAGGAAGTGTCTTCAGGCTAACAAGCCCACCTTCCTGACCTGGTGAAGGATAAAAAGAGAGGTATGTTGTGGCACTTTGATTGGAACCATTGTGGTTTTAAGGTATTTAGGGTTTGCACATATGCACTAACCGAAGGCAGGCTGGAGTTTCCATTGTTGCTCCAGAGATTTATCATCCCCCCCGAGGGAGAAGGAGAAGGGCCCGCTAAAAGGATCGACGTCTGTGTCATTGGCAAGCACTGGGACTTTGTTAACCTTGTTTCCGCACATAATGACACCTTTGTTGACCAGATAAGGTCTATTGTCATTGATATCTCCCAGATGGACCAGGACAGTGCATGTACCTGTGGCTGGAGGTGCACCTGGTTAACCCAAGCAAAGGAAAAAAAAACACCTCATTAATCCAGGTGTGTGTGGTGTGTAGGTGTGTTTGATTAGAATATACAGCAGAACTCCTTCATACCATCATCTATGGCACTGATGAGGATTTTGTAAGTGTTTGTGGTGGCATTAACAAAGGGTGATTCTCTGTCCATCTTCTTAGCCGATGTGATTTTTCCTGTATTTGGATCAATGGTCACCCAATCGGCTGGATCTTCTAACAGCTTATACCTAATCATATGAGGAGTGAAAACACCAAATTAAAAGAAATAAAATGCTTTATTGTGTGCCACAATTAAAATGGACCTATGTGACAATTTCACACTTGAGGTCAGAGTCGAACTGAGAGAAGGCATGTATAACTTCTAGAATGGCTTTTTGTGTTTCCAAAATTTCCCTTAGCAAACAAAGGCAGGCTCTGACTGAAGCACTGCACAACTACAAGTTGTGCTACAAGTTTTATTGTATATAGTATGCCAGTAATATTCCATAAATTCATGTTATCCACGTATTCACATGTAGGGCCCAACCAAATTATCAGTAGTTCAGTATTAGCTTAAGGATATCTGCCGGCCAATACTGAACTTGCAGAACAAAATTCCAAATATGTGTTTGTACAACCCTGATTTGAAAAAAGTTGGGATGTTGTGTAAAATGTAAATAAAAACATAATATATTTGCATTTTTGCATTTGCATGTCATTTGCCAATGAACCTGTTTACCTGTGGAATGATCCAAACAGGTATTTTTGGATCATTCCACAACTTTCCTAGTCTTTAGTTGCTCCTGTTGAAACTTGTTTGCCATCAAATTCAGAATAAGAATATATTTACAAAACTCAATAAGGTTTATGATCAAACATTAAATATATTGTCTTTGTACTGTTTTCAAATGAGTATATGTCAAAAACGATTACTGAATTATCACATAGTGATCACATAGAGTTGCAGCATTTTTTGGCATCAGAGTTGGAGTAATGTCGAAACAGTATCACCATTGCATAATTTGTTTACCAGACAGAACTAACAATTTTAGTTTCCGTTTTAGTTAGTTTTTAGCTCATTACACATATTGGTCCTAATTATTTGATAACCAAATTTATAATAAATATTTTTTTCATGGTATATGTTTATATTAAAAAACAAAAATCAGGCAATATCTCTAATGTTGCTATCAGTAACCACTTGAAAAAAAGACCCAGCATAGATCGGGCTCTATTCACAATGTGGCAATAGCCTCAGCAAGCACACAGCATGCAGACACCAACCTGATAGCGTGTATGTCGCTGTCGACATCATGAACCTCTGGAGTGAACAGCAACTTTCCGGGCTTCTGCTCTTCCTTCTGGTACACGTTAGCTGGATTAGTCTTAAACTCAGGTGGGTCATTGACATCAATCACTTTCATTGTGATGTTCACTGTGTCTTCGGGTGGGGGTTTGATTTTTGAACCACTTAAAGCATTATTGCATGTCCATATGTCTTCCTCATTCTTTACTCCAATCTGCAGCGTGGTATTAGTTGTCCTCTCAAAATCCTTTCCCTGATGGAGGAAGCACACAAGTTTAGGTCAGTACTGGTGCTACTGCTATATATGATAAGTCTGTTGGACTCTTAGCTTGTCCCAAAGTAAATGAATGAAGATCCCATTAACGTGAGCAAAGCAGAATTACCTTGATGACACTCAGAATACCCTCATTAGTTTTGGGGTCAGTTTCAAGTTTGTAGTTTCCGTCCTCATTTCCTGAAACGAAGTAGTACACGGCACGCCAACCAGGAGTGTTCGGAGTGTCTTTGTCATCTACCGCAACTCTCAAAACATCATATTGGATGGTTGATTCATTCACCACACCTTGGTACTGGACAGGCACAACAGTTTCACCATTAACATCACACATCACTCTAAATAGCAACTTTAATAATAGTAATAATAATGAAAAAAATCTGTGCCTGTTTGCTCTTGAACGTCGGGAGATGGGTGTTCGTGTCAACAATATTGAGATTAACAACAGCAGTGGAGGAAAGGCTTGGAACTCCATGATCTTTGGCTTGAAGGATAAGTTTATACTTGTTTGCTTTCTGAAACATACAAAAAGACGATATTTTAGATATTGTATTCACAAATCAGCATGTGTCTCCATGTACATGCAGCTGCCCACTGACGTAGGCACAGTAAGTCACAGGGTCTCACATCGTAGTCCAGACATCCTTCAAGGTTGAGTCGGGACATTCTGCTATTGATCCACGATATGCCGATCTTGGGCTCTTTCGGCTCCTGTGACATCACACTGATGGTGACTTGAGAGTTAGATGTGTTCTCCTGATCAATGTCACTGTACTGCAGCAGCACTGGCAAGTAACCTTCGAGAAAGGAACAGGAGAAAAGGGAGGGTGAATTTGTTATATAAAAGCAGGAAGTAGGGAGAAAAGGCACACGGTATGACAACAGGTGACAAGATGAAAGATGCAGCCCAGGTCTGAAACGATTAACCCTCTACACTTCATGAGAACTCCCCTATAGCCTTATCACTGTTGGTTTTATTTATTTGATGTGTGCTACTCAGTTACTGCAGGCAGAAAATATTTATTCTCTATGAGTCATTCAGGTAAGTGTACTCACCCTCTGGCGTATTTTCCTTCACATTTTCGGTTATTACAGGTTCTAAAAATTTAGGCGCATTGTCGTTGATGTCCTTTATTTCGACATCAAAAGAAAGTTCCTTGTCCAGTTCTTTACCACTTTTCCTGTCAAAGATTTCAAACTTGATCTGTGGATAAAGGTAAGAATTTAAGCTGTGAATTTATTTCCAATGGTAAAAAATGTATATAAAGTGTATTTATCATCAGAGGGATCCAGTATTAGCTCACATGGAAGGGTTTGTCGTACTTCTCTCTGTCAATGGGTCCTCTGGCAAAGACCACGCCATTGTCTGGATTGATGCCGATCAAGCCAATCGGATCTTGATCCACACCCGTCCCGCTTATACGGAACTCGTGGTGGCTCCCCGACATGTTATTAAACATCTGGCGTCAAGACACAAACCACAGAGTTATTATTGTTAAACCAGTATATTAAGCTGCCACAGTTATTGTTGGTTTCATTTCCAAATTGATGTCTTCACCTGCGAAATGTTTTTGGGGTATGGTCCAGGAGCTTCCTCTCTTAATTCGATCGTCGACAAAACCCATCTTCTTTTGTTACGCACTAAAACCCTCTGTTAAATCCAGAATGGAAATCAAATCAATCATTTCTGCTAGAAGCAAACATTTTGGCAGTTTTCTTTACAACATGACATGAAAGCCTTACCTGTTTGGACCTCCTACGATGGCCATTGTGAAACTCTGCCAGGGCTATTAATGTAACCTACAACAACAGAGAAACTGAATGAATGATCATTTTCACCTTCACATGTTTGGGCAACTTAAGAGTTTCCAAATTATATAATCTGCGTGTCTAGACTGTGGGAGGAAGACAGAGCATCTAACCAATTTCTCTTAATTTGCCCTAGAGCAGGAGCGCTATGAGGAGAGTGCATCAGAGTGATTAAAAGCACTGAGAAGATAACACCAATTTAGATTTTTTATGAGATCTTGATAAAATCAGTTTTTAAATTTAATAATCCCAATTATGGCAATTATGAAAAAACATCTAACACAACTTCAATCAGCAGCAAAGCATGTGGGTCACTCCACCTATTATTTTTTATACCTTTATTAGACAGCAATAGTGGAGAGATCACAGGAAACGAGCGCGAGAAAAAGATGAACAAGACCTTGTAACCGAATAGAGTAGCAGCAACTACATGTTCTGTGCGTGTAAACATTCTCTGTCTCGATTTCCAAGTTTACGAGTAATGGAAAGAAACAACCCTCAACCCAATACATAGATGATTAAGAATTTGCATGCCTACCAGCAGAAGCAGGGAAAGGGTCCTCATCTTGGTCCGCTCTGTTTGATATCCGTTGTGGGAGTACTCCAAAAGACTGAAAGAACTTGAATAAAGAGTGCGCAGAAGACAGCCCACAATGCCTGCAGGCGACAGGTTGGCTGACTTTGCAGTCAAAGAGCTGTTTGTTTCATCCGCGCAGGTCTGTGTTAATTATGGCGTTTGGTCACACAGCTCGTATGCAGGACAGGACAATTGTTACTGCTTTTTTTTGTACTCTTTGCTGTTTATTTGCTTATAAATCCAAATGTGTTTTGTGAGATTACACAGAAATGTTGACTTTTTTATTAGGCCTTCTCACTGCGCTGGGAAACAGGGCTTGGCTCAGGTGTACACCCCTCCCACCCTATAGCTCAGGTTACAATGTCTTATTTATGGCTGGTCTACATCACCAGCAGAGTTAACTCAATTCAATAGGTCCTGTAAGTATTAGATAAGTGACTGAAATGACATTTTAATCCAACTGGTATAGTGTACTGACACATTAAATCAGCCGTCAGTCATGCACATTCAGTAGATTTTGTCCTATTCCACATACTCCCATATACACTATGCACAGGATACAGGAACCGTTTGGCTCTAGATTTGTCTGTATTTTACTGTTATGCTGTCTTTGTCACAGTTGATAGGTAGCAGGAGTACAGAGAAAGGACTCAAATGCAGACTATTGCAGCAGATCTGGTGCAGTTCAGTGATTTCATTTCATAAGCTGAGGCGCATAGGTTTACGGAGCAAGTGAGGTGGCAATCTAATAAAAAGCCGGAACAGGAATGCAAAGTCCAATAAATCAACAAAAGGTCAAACACACAGGCAGAAACAGATTCCACATACAAGTCTCATGGTAAGAGAAAAACAGATACAAGCACAGAGGCTGAAAAGCCAAGACATGAAGCACATTTCAAAAACAAAGGAAATAAATTGGTACATGGGGATATGGTTGATTAGGGAATGTGGTGCAGGTGAGGAGTGGGCGGAGAAGGCCAGGCAAATGGAGGACTGATGAGGAGTGGGAACAGGTATGGGAAATGGGGAAAGAGGGAATGTCCGAGGGCAGGTCTGCGGGGCAGAAGAAAACAGGACCTGGGAGGAGTGACAATGTGACAGTCTTCATGACACATCACATACAACCAACTGACTCAAAGGATTATCTTATTACTGAAACTATCTAATCCTCTAAGTATGATTGCATTTCGCCAATGACAACTTTAATTGGCAGAGCCTTTATTTTGGAGGCTTTCGTGCGTGCAATGTCTTTCAGTGTGAGCACAGATGCTGCCAGAGATCATAATACGAAGTTGTAGGTGCAACAGTTCCCATCTATTAAGACGTTGGCAAAGGACAATGACAGAGTACTTCAGTGTTCTTTAGAAGAGGCACACCCATATTTGAAAAGGCTGAAATCTGATTAAAAATAAAGGTGGTTAGAGTTTGTACAAAAGAGTGAAGAGAGTGCAATATACAACATAACAAAATGAATTTCACCTCCACCCATCGCTTTTGTTATGAATATATATGCCTATGCTCATATTATATGCTTGTTTTATTGTCAATGATTTATTTTCCGTAAACGTCAACGGCTTTATGAGTTATTTTCTGACAATCTTAGAAACTGACCCCATATATTTTTTAATCTTTTACTGCAAATGGCACATATCATGTTTCTTTATTGCACATGTATTTTTTGTGTGTTGCATGTCTGTAACAAAACATTTTTCAAAATATATGTTTTTTAACAGTATTAAATTATGGTGAAATATTTAAAAAAGCAATGCCCTAAAGGAGAGGTTCCAACTGAAGCAGGTTTAAGCCATGTTCTGGTCTCACATATGAACTTTTGCTTTCTATACTTTCTTCTCTTTTTTGGTTTCTTTACGTTTGTTAGTCAGTAAAATGGGCAGATGTGTTGTGTCCCAGCAAAAAATTGTCTGACTCACTCACCCACCCCATTCCATTGGAAATGGTTTTGTTTTTAATGAGAAGACAATTATATCTTTTTCTCTTTGTGAGCGTGCCAAAGAAGTTTCTTGATGCATATGGCTGAGTGGAACGAAACCTCAAAGGAAAAATTCATTTCTAATACAAATACTGCGCATTATTATTCATGTCCTTTACTAATCTCTAGTCAGGTTTTTTTATCCAGTTAGAATGAGATGTGTAGAAACTGCTTGGTCTTTTTTATTTTTTCCTTGCCCACAACGGGTCATGGAGGGGGTGTGTGCTGTTAGGCTGAAGGCAGGTACAACACACAGACAGACTCGTGTTCATGTTCTCAACGCCAGGTTGTTTGCAGTCTGAAGTAAGAAACCGGAGCCCCCAGAGGAAACTTATATGAACACGAGGATGCATACACAATGCTCACAGAAGCCAGGTCTTTCTTGTTGTGAGATTATTTCATTCTTTATGTATGCTGTGACGTTAAACATCATGATCTGCCCTGCGGCATGTTTGACAGTTGTACAGGTGGGGTTTCAGAAATATAGTATGCAGAGGAAGTAAACTTGGAATCATTTGTAGTCTCATTGCAGTTCAAGTCCTCACATTGACGTGAGACATGTATACATAAATAAACTAGGCTCCTCTGTTATGATCTTAAAAATAATGACATGATATTCAAATCTGAATTTATTAGATTTGTTCTAGTCTTCTCAGACACAAGGCAAACCTGCTCTGCTAGTCAGTGTCTTGACAGTGTGGGAATATTATAACATTTTCTTTCATATCAACTGAACAGCTGTTGTGAAGAGACAGAACTAAAATGAACAGGAGAGCTCCTCCCTGTTGATGTAACCTCAGGTCACCCTGAGATTCTTCTTGATTATCACACTATGCAACGTTTCCCACAGATTGTATGTGTGGTGGGGTGTGGTTGCATGACTTGTATTTGAATTGTCTAGTAATCAATAAATGACTGAAGGTCAAAGGTCACTGTCAACTCACAAGAGATGTTTTTGGCCATACCTCAAGAATTCATCTGCTCATTCTGACAACATTTCACACAAATGTAAAAATAAATGATAAAATGATGACAAGTGATGACATTTTATATTCAAAGGGTCAAAGGTCATCTTCTCTGTGACATGCAAAAACACTTTTCTGGACATTATTCAACACCATAAATGAACGGAAGGAGGGATTGTGACCATATTTCACAGTTGGTGACACTAATCTTGGGCGCCCACCCGTGTTGATTGAAGATGCAGGTTGAAGATGAAGGTGCATCCAGGTTTTAGAATTTGTAGCTTTGCAGCTACGTCCATTTTTGAAGCATTGTAGTCCACCACAGGCTCATTGGCTTTGTTGATATGGAGCTGAGGTGATTGTCAATCAGACCTCAGTATTTGTCTGTTAAAATACTTTATAAGTGAAGACAGCCCGTTTCTCTCTGGAAATTATTGGACTAACTGGAATCATACATGTCAATAAAGCGATGACTTCCATTTTGCCAAAAAATACATGTAATCCATTTAGTAACTTTGTTCAAAGTCCTCACTACGCATATTATATTAGTCTGTGTCTCTATGTTATCTTTTACATCACTACATTTTTCTGACAGATTCAGTTGTCAATTACTTTACAAATTAAGATTTTTACACACAAAACATATAAAGAGCTCATAAGATGTGTTGTTATGTGATGTTTTGTTATAAAGAACCAATTCTATACAAGTAGAGCTGAAACCATTGGTTGATGGCAGAAAAAGAATTGGCAACTATTTTTAGACATTGATAGATATTTTGAACATTTTGTGGTTTCAGCTTCACAAAGGTGATGATTTGCTTCTTTTCCTTTAAATTAGTTCAATTTATTTTTGGTTTCAGTTTTGAGGTTTGGACTAATGGTTGGACACAAACAAGCATTGTGAAGGTGTCACTTTGGGCTCTGGGTAATCGTAACAGCATTTGTCACTGTTTTCGGAATTTTTACAAAGAAAACAATCAATCAATGAATGGAAAAAATAATGATAAGCAGATTAATCCATAATGAAAATAATCATTAGTTGCTCTCCTATACAAATGATTTCAAAATGGCCTCCACCTCAACCAGCTACAACAGTAAAATCTATCTTGTACATATACTACTTTCACTTATACTATTATACTACTCATACTACTTTTACTTAATTAATGCTTTCAATGGAGGATGTTTATATGCAACAGAGTGTTTTTACATTGTGGTATTAGTATTGTGTTTTAAGTATAGGATCTGAATAGTTCCTCCACCACTGCTGAACAGTCATGAATGTAAATTGCAACGTGACTGGTTGGTGGCGGCACAAGTAACCACTGTAATTCAAGGCGAACGCCATCTTAAAACAATGGTCAGGTTCTTATAAGAACACTGGAACAGGTTTGGCTTGCTGTAATCATTCCTCCTGTTCATAGTGGCTTGGAAGAGATCCCAGTGTAAAATGATTTCAGTGTAGTCCTCCATTTTGTGACATTCTATTAGAAAGAGAAAGAGGTTTGGAAACTTATAGTATTCTGAGAGAAATTTGGTGGCAAGACGACTGCAGAACGAAGCAGCCAAAAGAGAAACCATGAGTGAGTGAAAGACAGACGACACAGGCAAACATACAGTAAATTCAATGGTTTTACCCTCTGTTTCATTTTTGTTTAATTCATAGCGAGATGTTCAAATGAGGAAGAGACACACATCATGATGAACACTTTAAAAGTTTCGAAAGTATCCGTAGGCTAAACCTGTGGTACACCTGTTGTTTTTGTAATGTTTACCAGACACACCCTTCCAGACATGCCCATGTAATCACACACCCATACAAGTAGACCCATAAATTGGACACAATGCAAAAACAAATCTTTGTCAGCTGAATCACTCACTCTCCACGCGATCGCAAACATCTAACTCTTAATTTACATCTCACATGGAGGAGTACAGGTGTCACCTGTATAGCTCAGTAATGCATAACTCTGTAGTTACAAAACTGAAAACATATAAGGTAACTACAAAAAAACAAACAAAATTGCATGCATTTACAAACACAGATCCATTCATGATACTGTACTGTAAGAAGTTCGCACATGCACACAGCAATAGATTCATGATAACATTGTCCAGGGAATAAATCTTATTATTGGATTTTGATCACTGTGCCTCATTTCTGACTCATGTTGATCCTCTGAAAACAAAAAACGACATGATCCCTGCGCTTAAACTGTATCTTGGCACCTTTGAACTCGGCCCAGTCAGATCGCCCTTTAAGCCATGCTGTCAATCTGATGCCTTGAAGTTTTCTCACTGCAAAGCCATTTTGAATCTACGAACAAATGAGTAGCTCACTACAGAGCCAAGCCACCGAGCTGAGGCCTGTACTACGAAGCGAGTTTAACGCACTCAGATTTAACTCGGGATTACCAAGGAAAGTCATGGTTGACAAACTCTGATTGTCTGAACTGGTGTTAAACGGTACTACGACGGCGATTAAGATGTCTGTTTGTTGAGTCGGTGTTAACTTAATCGGAGTCCGTACATATTCACAAAAAGGGGTGTGTTCGGCAGCATGGACGGTGTTTCTGCATGATGGCTCATGCTCCGTGTTTTTCCCTGGAAGAATGCTCTTTGATAATGTCAGGATATGAGGAATTTAAAGAAACGTTAACAGCTAAATGAACACCGTGGAGGCCAACAGAGCCAGGGAGGCTTGTTGACTGCCGACAGAGTAGATTCATTAGTACAGTATTCTTGTTCTTGTATGTTCTCTGTTTCCTTCTTATTTTATTTGTAATGATTGAGATGTAAGGGCACGTGAAATAGTCTAAATACGTGAAAGCAATTAGGATAATTCATTATAGCCTACACATGGGGTACATCTGTGAAACTGAGCCATTACTCACTGTTAATGAATTAAGATCTACTCGGCTGTGGGGCTACCTGTATGAATGTAATGAATGTCATGCTGCTGTGTTAAGAATAACTTAATTCTAACAATCATTTCAGCTGCAGCCCCACCTGCAACAAGTCATGATGAAATATAAAAGTATTCTATCAAGCGGCGTGTATTAATAGTCCTTATCATTAATACTGAGTACAGATGTGGTTTGTAGCCTACACATATACACTGTGTGTCCAACAGTGAAAGCTTTACTCCGGCCACTGGCTGTGGAGACGTCTGGCCCTAGAAGCTGGCAGAGATACTGAAATCAATATCTTTCATAGAGAACATCATTGGGGTGAGCTCTGGTCTCTAAACACAATCTATGCAACGATGTCAGCTTGCTCAAATCATTTTTCTCCACCAATTGTGGGCGGAGGGGCGGAGCTTATGCAGCATAACCTTGAATGTACCACGAAGATAAACTGCTCGGAGCAGTTTAGAGATGCAGGGTAAATTTCCACGACAGCATGCCTCGGGTTAAACGTATCCCCCTTCCGTAGTACAGGTTAATCGGGAAGTTACATCCAACATCACAAAGTTACTCTGGAACTTACCTGGATAAGCCAGTTACCTTGCTTCGTAGTACAGGCCTCTACAGGTGTGAAGCGGTTTGGTAACACCTATGATAATCTAAATGCAAACAAAGAAGAGGAAAATCCAAGGAGTTCAGGTGCAGTAAAAATGAAAAAGTCTGAACTTTTTTAAGCAGGATGGCACGGTTGCTGCAGAGTTTAACACTTCACAGCAAGAAGGTTCTGGGTTTTCTCCACGGTCCAAAGACATGCAAGTTAGGTGAAACTCTAAATGACCTGTAGGTGTGAATGTGAGCGTGAGTGGTTGTCTGTCTGAATTACCCACCCACTAAGCATAGGTGATCGACTCCTTTCCTATTGCCAGTAGATGAGTGAAAAACAGGGAACAGCTGACGGCCAGTGACTATGTTATAGTGGTTACTTTTAAAAAAAAAAAACTTCCTTCAGTCTCTCTTTCAAACTCAATCCAGACTGAATGATGTTGCACTACATGTTGGTGCCAGATTAAAAAACAATAAATAATGTTCCTGCCAATTTACGAGCCGACGTCTGGGTGTCGTATTTCCATCACTGCCGAGCCAATAAATACCTGTGACTACTGAAGAGTGATTTGACCTGGGAATGAGTGCAGATTGTATCATTTCCCACTGTAAACAGAAGCCAGATGTTGGTTGGTGATGGTTTTTTGTCCAGCCTGAAAGGACTATGTGTGATTGACTGGCGACCTCAGATTGTACCCCACCTCTCGCTTAATGTAATCCTGCAATCATCTCAGGATGAGCAGTATAGATAATGGATAACTTTTGATAGATGGACTTGGATTTCCCTTTTCTTTGCATTTGTGTGCATTTTTTCTCTCATGACTTTTCTCTCATTCTGTTCTCCAGTCTTCCTGTTTCACGTGGCTGCTCAACACCTGTCCTTTCAAGACAAAAAATGGGCACGAGAGATGTTTCCCTCTGGCGAAAAAAGGAGCAAATCGCAAACTTTCAATTATTTCATGTCAGCCGCGACGTGTTAGTGCAGGAAATGGGATGACTCATATTATTTGCATATAGTATTCACATCGGGAAACTTGGAATGTCTCCATTGCCAAGAGTATTTAACAGTTTACTAGGAAAAATAAAGATTTTTAGTAAATAAAAATCCAGTGTACTCAGGAAAACATTCAAAAGACACGGCAAAGTACAGCCAGGTCGGCCAGGCTTGGGATTTGCTACCCAAAAGAAAGGAATGCAAATATAGAGAGAGCGAGAGAGTAAAATTCAGTGTTTATGAAGATTTAGTTGCAAGGCATCTTTCCTCCTCATCCTCCTCCTCTGTTTCTTCATCCCTGGTATGGGGAACAGAGGTCAGCAGCAGAGTGTCGGCATGGACTTCTTCATCATCAGACTGGATGACGGGTGTGTCGACTCCACCTCCGCTGGTATCGCTGGAACCAGAGGACGTAGAGGACATGCGAGACTTTGAGCCGCGTTGAACTTCGTTTTGCCGTTTCAAAGGTGCGCGCTCCCTGTAGACCACCTCTGCCTCTTCATCGTCCTCATCTTCGTCTTCGTCCTCACCCTCTGTGGGCAGAAGGTGTTAGAACTTGTCTGTACCTATTCTGTCAGAGATTGTTATTTCAGCAGGGTTCACTGTGGTTATTCAAAGTTTCCCATGCATAAAATTGATACAGCAAATAGATTTGCACGGGATTAAAAAAAAACCTTCTCTGTAGTTAGGTCTCAAACCTCTGCATGGAAATACAATTTAAAGTGCAGATGAATTTTAAAGTCTCTTTATTTATGTGTTTTTATTATGTGTTGGACAATTGACTTCACTCATAAAAAAAGTTGTAGTTGATTGTCAGATGTTGATTAACAGGAATTTTGATGACAAATAATTCTCAACCAGTAGCAAAACCACAAATCATTGAACGCCGGCCGTGTGGCTTTCTTCATTCATGTGAAGCCAGATAAGAAACCTAGATAAGATTAAATGTTTTTTATTTTCCATCAGATGGTACGAGAAAAGCAGCTCACAAGTAGAATTAATAGACTCAGGAATTCTTATATTGTTTCCGTCCATGAAAGCCGCCTAAAATGTTCATCTATATTATGGGGTGCCAAATGTAAAAACTTGATTACAGTTTTCAAACTGTTATATTTTCAATATTTAGTTCATTTTCTTCACATTTAGCTCATTTTGCACACATTTGAGACATAAATTATTTAAAAATTTGGTTATATGTGAACGAAAATCAAATGTTAAATCTAAATATTAAATCTAAATCTAAATATTAAATCTAAATGTTAAATCTAAATGTTAAATGTTAAATCTATCAGTTAGATTAACAAAAAAACAAAAAACCCCCAGATTTATTCTGTATACAACGTATGAGTTATAAATCTTTGGTTTTATGTTACATTTGTTGACATGTTAAATTTCCTGCTTTTGTAAAATCTACATTTAAGCATTACAACAATGGCTTTAAGAAACATAATGTACAGTGGCGATGGGTTGGGCTCAGAGGCGATCGGTGCACCTGGTAGTGGAGACGCCAGCACTCCTTCGTCTGCTCCTGAGCCTGAGTTGAGGAAGACATCGAGGGCCTCCTGGTCAGAGACGTCCATCAGGTCCATCTGCTCCAGGACATCCACATTCACCTCCATGGAAGAGATACTTCCCATGGGAGCTGCATACACACACAGAAAACACACACTGTTTATGTCAAATGCAATACATACTGTATAATCTGAATCTTGACACTATGTCTATGTACAGTACATCACGGGGCATATATTGGCTTACGGTGTGCAGACTCAATATGACAGTGGAATAAGGAACTAGCTTTGGAGTCACAGACACATGTTTTGTAAATGTTCAGGTGTATTTAAATTGTGTTAATAAAAAGTGCAATTCAACAAAGCTATTAACCCATAAGAACCCACGGTGACATGGGTGTAACAAACACCTTAAATGACCTGAACTCATGAAGTTCTTCTACTGAGCAAAGCAGAAACAGTTTGCCATCAGCAAGTAACCTTTAAAACATTTCACACACACTTTTCAAGTCACCTCAAGCCAGTTTGATTTGTACAGCGAAATATTATGAGTTTTCCTCAAGGGGTTTTACAATCTGTACAGTATACCACACCCTCCAACAGACCCTCAATTCTGATAAGGAAAACCTCTCCCAAAAAAACATTAAACAAGGAAAACAACTGAATGCCCCCAGGACGAAATGCCATGTAAGAATAGACCGTCACTCACGTTTCTTGCAGTCGATCTGCAGGTGAGCAGAGGGCAGGTAGTTGTCCACATCGTGCTGGTAGACCTCTTCAAAGAAGCGCTGTCTCTCCCTCAGCTTCAAGTGCTGGGCTGAATCATTGTCCAACACCCTCTGAGAGTTGTCTGTCTCCGCTGACCACCGAAACAAGACATACAAAAAAAAATCACAAAAAAAAATTCGCTTCACTGTCTTTTAATGCAGCATTGTGTTGATTATTTCTTCAAATGCAAAAGAATCAGTTTTTCTTGACAGCAGATAGAATAAGAATCATCTGTCTTATTCTGCCTTATATTGAGGATCTTTATTGTCAGATCATTTATTCAGATCTGTTATTCTCTTGTTTAAAAAAGAAACAAAACACTGAGCGCCTAGTGGTTTATGGATTAAGGCACTCACCATGAACTGCTTTTCTTGTTGCCATTCCCCATCTCCCTACCTCTTCTTTCCTGTCATCTCTCTACTGTCTTTTATCAATAAAGGCGTGGAATTCAAAATTTTAAAAAGGGGAGATTTTAAAGTAAATAGACAAGGACATGTTTGTGGTTGTCTGATACTGCTTGCCAACCTCTTATAGGAATCTAATAGACAAAAAATGATATCTAAGTTGTCAACAGGGTTGGTTTCTAAACCACAAGTCAGTGCACGGTCTGGATGCCAGTGCTCTGGGAATTTATTATATAGAGAAGTCCTGTCAGCTCTCATTGTTAGCTGCAGGCTTTTGCTTCTCGGGTGCCAAACCTCCAAACATTAAAGCAACAGAAGCACCGAGTGCCAAGAAAAACACATAAAAGGACTGAAGTTATTGTGTGTGACATGTTGTCAGTGCTACATACGTTGATAAATTAAAAGAAAAGATTTTTTACAATTTTTTATATTTTTGAAAGTAAATACTAATTATTATTAACATGGCATTTCAACTGGCTTCAGTCAGTGAGTAATTTGCACTCGCGGATAAGCCCTAATGTCTCTCATAAAAGAAATGAAGTAATAGTCCCACTTGTCATACTTTTCTCTACCCTTCTCCTTTCTTTTTTCACTTTCCTTTCTCTGACTTTTCTAGATAAGAAAATGTTCTCATGATATGAGTCTGGTCCCTCGTGGTCATGATCAAACTCACATGCAGTTTGAAAGTCAAATAAATTTTGTTGGACCCTCATGCAAATGTCTGTGCATGGCATTTGCATGGATGTGCATGTGTCTAACTTACAGTACGTAGAAATGCTTGGTGTGCCTTTTGGCTGGCTTTAAGGGTTGTTGGCATTGATTTGGAGTGTGAAAGTTAGGATACGCAGTTGTCAACGTTATGCAAGTGCCATCATGAGCTACAGTTATTCCTTTCCTGATGTTTGCAAACTCATGTTTGCAACCAAGGAGTTCGCCATTGCAAACCTCGCAACCTAGCAATATGTGACATTACTGGGATAATTTTCTATTTCAATGCGTGACGGTACAGACATGCTTTGAAAAACAAGAGAACATCTGTCCTTAGGTTTACCTCCAGCATTGACCTCTGCCAGGCTGACCAGCTGTGGTTGTGTAACCGTGCTACATCCTCCTCAGCACACATTGTGCCTTCGCCCAGTGGGCTCCATGAGCTGACACTTTGACTCATGTCACCAGTGTTTTACTGTGTGTGTGTGTGTGTGTGTGCGTGCACGTTCACATAAACTGTATGTGTGTGTGGAATTCGGCATTCATGTGTGTGCATGTATCTCTATGCGTGCTATTTAGTTTATGCTCATTTTATCACCCGGTGCGTGTAACATATGTAACAAGCTTCCATGACTAACATATTTACAAGCTGCCAACAGATGGATCCAGCGTGCACAGTAACAGCATTCACTTTACTTGGTCTACAGACCTTGAGTGCAACTTTTCTCTCATTTGAAAACAAACACATTTGTGTCACCCACCCTTCCTCTTCAGACAGTTTCATCCCTGGAGACACAGCTAGTTAATCTGTCAGTCACAGCCCTGGAGTGGGGTGTGTCCCCTCTCATGCACGAACGACGGCCCTTTATTCTGTCATTCTCACTCTCTGTCAAGCTGTCTGTGGAGGCAGGATACTACTCTGCAGTTCTCACTCTGATATTTCAACAGTTGCTGAAGTAATGGGGAGTCAATTACATAACTGTGTAGTTAAATGCAAACCAGTGTTCAGTGCTGAAGTGTGTATCTTTTGGTTAGTACTTGTGACATCAGATCACCAAACTCAGAACTATACATTGATGACGTTTCTTTACGTTACAAACGCAAATGCATTTTTTGTCAACTGACCAGTCAACTGGTCGTTGCAGCTGTAGTCAAAGAGTAGATTCACCATTAGCCCACACCCCAAGAAACATATACATGCCCTACATAAGTCAACTGCCCCATCAGCAAAAAGAGCAGCGTGACTGAGTTACTCGTGACTCGTGAGATCGAGGCTTGTCATCATATTTAGAGGACATACTCTTTAATCAATGGTCTCAACATGCCCAAATGCCACCTCCTTGCCACCTGCCTGTGTCCATGAGCAGTGGAAAGCTTTAGACAAGCTTTAGTTACAGTTACAATAGGCTGTATCAACAATGACAAAGCTTCTGATGATGATGAAACTACACAGCTTACGTAAACTTCGGTTTTGCCTGCCGGCCTTATGGGTCTCTCTCTCTCTCTCTCTCACTACTCAAGTTGAGATAGCCAGTGGACATGCCCAGCCCACGCATGAACTCAGCTGCATGTCTCCATCTGTCTGCCCCTACGTGGGAGAAAAACATGTATGTAAAAGACTGACTCATCTAGATAACCTCTGAGTTTTCTTCCACCCTGCTGTGGAAGATGTGTAGGAGGTCTCCATGCAAATTGGCTGAGGTTAAATTACTACCATGCTCTGTTTGAGACCCAGATGGTGTTGCTATCTTCCACGGGGCAATCCCTCGCTTTCGACAGGGGTTATTAACCGCCAACGATCCTTATGCGATATTTTTTCCACTTTCAGTCTTCCAGTGTTCAAATCCAATGCTCTTGCATACAAGTTTAAGTCTCTCAGATGAAGTTGAAAGGAGCAAAAATCTCTTGAGATACAGTTCCGGAGAGAATGAGCAATCCTTGCATAATCAATAACGGTAAAAGGGTGACACTGATGTTCAGGACAAGTTTTTACAGGTTTTTTGCAAGGGTCGGTGTGCACAAGGTCTGATGAAACAGTTAAACGAGACAACTCATCTAGTTTTTTGGCTGCTGCTTTACACTCTATCTAGGCTACGAAATACAGGTCACATGGAGCGGATTTACTGTAGGTGGGTCAAGGAACAGAGACCAGCTGTGATGGCTGACTGTTGCTTTGTAAGGGAAGTGTTGGCCTCGCGAAATGAAGCGACACAGCTTATGGATGAGAAAACAAAAATAAGGTACCAGTCTTCAAATCTGCTGGTTCCACATTGATTTACCAGATTAGCACTATGTCTACGACTGCTGACTCTGGCTTTGTTACAACCACTGATGGACAGTGAAAACAATATATTTTGAAAAGAAAGCCAGAATTAATAATTCAGTATGGCTGCTGTGTGCAAAAAGTGGTTCTGGCAGTGTCTTACATCTCAGACTCATTCTGCTGATGATTACCCTGGGACAGAGTTGCAGTGTTGGTACCATTACCACTGCACAACCGGATCCAGGAATTAGAACCTGAATCTCAGTTCAGGGACACACCACTGCTTTCAGAGACAGAGCCTGTGATAAGATGTTGACTGAGGACTGAAGGCTGAACCTCCCCAAATGAGATTGTGATGTTTTACATCATTACAAGTTCCCACGATTGTGTTGCAGCAACACTGGCACTGACCTCTGAGACTATTCACTACATTTCACTGCAGCTGTTTCGGCGTGATCTGTGGCTCAGGGAGACTCACAGGTCATACTTGACCTTTGTTAACCTTTGGGTGCATGGATTCTACCCATAGAAAGAGCAATCTATTATGCTTATGGATTAAGTGAGTCATTTCCCCAACAGTGTGCCATCAGCATGCTCTGTTAAACATTATACTATTAACATATGAAATGAACAGACTACATAGTGTGGCTTGCTCACATACAGTGTTTACAGTCTATGATCATTCTGTTCACTATTCATTTATTACCTACGCCCGACCAGTCCTATTACATACTTGTTGAGTTGAATCCAGGTTTCTAACAAATCCTGTAACCCCACAATATGTTATAATTAATGACACACCCTTTGCCTTTGGAAACAATGCTTGGTTGCCTCTCTTGGCAGTAAGGCATGCTAATGTTTGGAGCTCATGTTAAAGCAGACAAACACACAATTTAATTCATTACTTTTACTTTTGCTTGGATTTTTGGTTTATGACATACATCCCCATCCACACATTTTGACATGAAGAAATCCAGTCTATGTCAATGAGTCAATAATATGATTGAACTTTGTTTGTTTGCATGTTGACACCTAAAATTGGAAATATTGAAGTTAACCTCCAGGAAGTTGGTAACTATGAGTGGCAAATTTGAGAAGAAAATACAAATGCATGCTCTTTTTCCTTTGGAGGAGGAGAGGGGGCTGAAAATGAATGTTGACCTGCTTTGACATGCTAATTTTTGAGTTGCAATATAACACTCATACAGAGGCTCCTGTGTTTTGTTCAGCATTTGGAAAAACATAAGAAGCTGTATTTCACTCTGGCTTGAGACAGTTGTTGTAAACCACCAAGTTAAGCTTTACAGTATTTAAAAAAAGCTGCCTCAGAAATTCCATAACACTTGTGATCTGTGACAGGACTTATGCCCCCCGCCCAGAAATCCTTGCTCCGTCTCAGCCCACACCGAACCATAATTACCTAGGGCTTACTGTTATATAACACTGGTACAATCCTTCAACTGCACACCCGACAACACTGGACTCCTACTGCATTGTAGTGCGAGCTTACTTCCTTGTTTGTGTGTACATGCGTGTAGGATGTCTGTGTTGGCTGAGTTTATGAGAAAGAAAGAAAGAAAGAAAGGAAGGAAGAAAGAAAGGGAACTGTGGTGTTATGCAACCTGAGCCTGCTGTGCATTATTCCTGGTATAAAGTAACTGTAGTGTCAGTGATTTGAGGCAAAGGGCTTTACTGGGTCTGCTTGCCTCAGCTAAGCCTCATACTGACAAACACTAGGGCGCAGTGACGCCATGCATTTTTGTGCATTTGTTGTGCGTCAAGCAAAACACACGCTGAATAGAAATCATTTCGTTGGCTTTGGTATGACAAGAAAACCTTTCTTTTTTCTTGTTTCTTTATCCTTTTTTTTTCAACCACCCTGATTCTTTTGCCTTCAGACATTTACACTCCTGCACTCTGGATCAGATCATCAGCACCTCTTCATATTAATAAAACTAACATAAGATGTAGAGGTGGTGTGTGTGTTTCAGAGACGGGTGGGGGTGTGTGGTCCAGGGCCAGAGGTGATCGTTAAGCTGAAGCACATGATTTTTTCATCCTTCTGATTATTCTTCCACAGTCTGATCCTTTTGCCACTTCCACTGCTCTGCTCCTGATAATCCACACTAGTCTAGTCTTTATATTCGATTCAAATATGACACATCAGCCTCTCAGGTTGTTTGATTTTGCACCAGCATGCTATGTGCAACTGTGTCTCTCTGCTGTCTTCTTTCTGGCTGCCTTATCAGCATCTTTTGATGATGAAAACATTCAGCTCTGAATTTCTACGCCATTAGCCTTTCTTTGTCATGTTCATGGTGCAGTCATACATCAAGGGTCCTGGGAACTGCACTGAAAGAAGGAAACAAATGTTCCTATTGAACCAAAGAGTCACATGGTGAAGCATTCAATCCCCTTGTGGCAAGCGGAAAAAGAAATCCCATGATCATCTTTCTGTTTTCAGTGAACACAGAGGCTGGGTGTTTGTGTGTGAGAGAGAGAGAGCTAGTAAGGGAATTGCACTGCATGGCCAGTCACATTTGACAGCCCATCTATCTCAAACTCCACCCCTCCTCTCCCGCAGCTCCGAATTCCCCCCAGGGGCTGACGATAGTGTCACCCAGCTCTCAGCAGTTTACGGCCACATCATTTTTAGGTATTACTGCTATTATTTACTGAAGCAATCGCTCTCCTCTGCCGGCCTCGTAGCCACAGCAGTCCATCAAGCATAAATCATTTATGAGTGAGATCACTGCACCACAACAGCAACCTCCCCCGCGATGCTTCCCCACTCCCCTCTCTGCCCACACACACATATCCATAAACATACAGCCACGTAGTAGACAGTAAATCCAGACCGGTCGCGTATGATACCACCATCGCCATCATACTACGTCATACTGCAGGAGGCTGGAGCCTGGAGCAACATATACTTTACATGAACACATCATTTAAAGTCCACATCCATTTTATTGCTTCACTATCATAGTTCAGGTTCATATGATCCCGAAGCTGTGATTGTATCTTGAACCTTGTCTGACCACTCGCTCTGTAAGTGTCTAATCAGATAGTGTATTCCCAGGCCTTCCCCATTCCCACTCCCATTCCCAAAGCCATTAAGGCACTTCACTGAGGGCTAAATGCAAAGATGACCTCCAGCCATGTCCACTGTTCCCTATTTAGGTCAATCAAAACAGGGCTTTCAGTAGTCTCCACAGAGCTCATATGTAGCCTCCAGTCTGTACACATTAAGGAACGCTGACATGCACCCCCACACAGAAACGTATTCATTAAAGTAGCAAGTAGAATGGGAGAATAGAAGATTATTCTCCTAACACTTAAAAACAAAAAACAGCTCATTAGAAAGCAAGACAATGTCCCTGTGGCAAGCAGGTAGCAGTTAGCATGTCTTTCCTTGTTCTATATAAAGACCTTCTTCCTTTGGCTTAGTCAGCCTCTAAGAAGCAGTTGTTATCCCTTCACTGTGATTAAAGCTCATCTGCATCAACAGCGTCGCACCACCATCAAGGCTGTCAGGCAAACTTAGTTAAAAAGAGATGGCCTCCAGCTGTTATTATTACTTTGGACAAGTAGATGTTTACAGTAGTTGCTAATGAGGTTTGGTTCAAGGCTGGACCAAGATTTAAAAAGGATAAAGCGAACATGTGTTATTTTGTGTTTTTTAGTCAGTATTAATTTAAACGAATCCTCGGAGGGACGGTTTTCAATGCCATATAGTCCAGAGAAAATTATGTAACAGGCATGCAGTGCCTCCTATACACACTCTATAACAACATGAAGTACATCTAATATGTCATCTAAAGAGCCGACTAATGCAGAATTAAACATCTATCAGAGCTTTGTTGTGAGGCTCTGAATGATGAGTCGTGATTCACGTAGAGATGAACCAGTAATGGGAAATTAATAACCCCTGCACAATAAAACTTTCCTTGGCCTGGGGTATGCAAACATATCCTGAGAGACTATACTGTGGAAATGAATGTAGTAAATAGATGCCCTGAATGAGAAAAGGAGCACAACATAAATCCAGAATAAATTCCTATACAGGACATAAAGTTATAATATATTGTATTGTATATTATATTGAGTATTGCAAGTCTGCTTAGTACTACATTTCTGTTCTCACTCACACTGTTGGTTACTTACATGCCAGACGCTTGTTGTGGTTGGCTGACCCAGTAGACGACATGGTCCAGTGGATGTGGGACTGGTTGAAGAGAGTGTTTTGCCTTTGAGTGTGTGTGGATTTTTCTTGTTCCCCCCCCCTCCTGTCAAGGCTCCAGGACAGGATGCTGGTGTGTATAGTGGCTGGTCATCTAGTCATTGCATCTCTTGACTTGGGCACCAGGACCATCTAAGACACTACATTCACATTACACTTTCTTCTCCCTCCCCTCTTCTCTTCTCTTTCTACTCTGCTCTGCCCTTTTGCTGTGTTCTCAGTCTCCCTCCCCCCTTTTCTGATCGTCTTTGCTGTTCTTCCAAGGTTTTCCCTCTCGCTGCTTCACACTCTCATCTCGGCCGCCTCTCTGTGTCTCGCACACACACAGACACACACACACACACGCACTCTTGCTCTCTCTGTCAGACAGGCTCAGTAGGGTTGTAAGGAGCTGTGCAGCTTAGGGACGGGGGGGAGAGTGATAGTGGGCTACGGCATTGTGGCCTGTACCAAGTGGTGACAACGAGGGGGTCAACAGGATCAGGAGGCGTGTGGGCTTTTTACATAATGTGGAGGAACATACCAGAAATAGACCCTCCCATTTCAACCATCAGTGCTTTCCTATAAATATTCTTTTATTTATTTATTCACTTTGTTGTAGGATGAAAGGTTAAGAGGAGAATTGTGATAAGAGAATAGGTAATGCTCATTAATAAATCACCACAGTTTCTCTCAGAATAAATGAAAAGAAATGTGAAATTTACATGATCACAGTGCTATATGTTATATGTAATAAAGTCTAGCTGATGTAATGCTATGAAATGTGGTTCTACTTCTTGTCATGCTATGTTAATTAATTTGTTGTCTGTTTGTTCATGCATTCGTTCTATTATTTCTTTATCTTCTCTCTCTTTCTTCTTCTCAGTTCTGTTTTCTAATAAGACACACTTCATAAAGGATTTATACAGTTTAATTAATAGCCTTAATAAAACTGTGTTCTAGGATTGTATTGCACTTTCATAAGGTTGGGGGATTCTCGAGAGACTGTTTAAAAACTCTACAGCCATGCTAGTGGCCCTGTGATGCTGCACAGAGGTGCTTTGAGCTGAAAACTGAAATTATAGTTTCTGCGAGTCTGCGAGGGTCTGACAGGGTCCACTTCACATTGGCTCTGTGTGGACATTCACGTTCCTCCAATTTGTTGTGTAGACTTCTTCATGTATAAACAGAACTACTATGTGCCCGTGGTTTATGCAATAAGAATTGCATTAATTTTGAAGGTATTTGGTCATAAACCGAAGATTTGAGCAAATTGAAATTTTGCCCTGATGATGGCGCCAGACTAAAAGTCAGACGACCACCAAAGTTATTAGAATTGATCCCCTGGGGAGCTTGAATATTTTAGCAAATTTTACAGTAATCCAAGTTGGGCTTAATCAATTCATTGGTGAAAGTCTTACTCTTTCATTCAGCAGGTGGTTCTGTGGATTTTCTAAATCATTCTAGTTCTGTGGCCTTTCAACGTGGAACCTATACATAGGCTGTATGATATTAGTCCGTGTTGTCGGCGTCTCAGGTTAAACCGCAAATGGCTTCTGTAGTGTGCAATTTACCTGGCTGTCCTTTCATACTCCCGTACCATTCTGAGGGTGTTCATCCCAAAATGCTTGGCAAGATGTCTCAGTGAAGATTCTCAGTCATCCAGGCCATGACCTGGAAGGTTTAAATAAAGAGGCCAACAAATTACTCCAGAACCTGAAGGGACATCTGCCCAGTGCAATCTTGGATGGAGTTACTGAGTTCATCAAGATGACACAACTATCTCAACACACCAAAGGCAAGAAAAGACAGACACTGACATTCCAAAACCTGCAATCACGAGCCAACAACACCAGGAAAGCAGAAGAACTTACCTAGGGATAAAAAGAAAGATTATCCCACAGTGGATGAAACATAAAAGAGACTGGTGAAGAACCTGTCAGACAGGGAAGCTAGCCAACCAAAACAAGATGTCCTTGCCAAAGAATTAAACTTTGTTAATACACCACAACATTTACCAATGATTGACTTCATGACAGCAGCAGAATCAAAACCAGTCATGAGGAAAACCAGTATTTTATAATTTTCCATGTGGGAGATTACTAGAGCTCATCTTATCTTATCTTAAGAGAAAGTTAGCAGAACAGTCTAGGTTAAAGGTATTGGCCTCCCTTTCCAACACAAACAACCTTCCAACCTCACCATTCATAAAGGAAGGCTGTAACAGTGCAGAGCAGACTGCCATGCCAGGGTTACTACACTGCTCAGTGACTAATAGATATGAAACCTCAAGGCAAGAGCTCACCAGAGAATACAAGAAAATGAGCTTGTCCACCTGGGTGTCATGTTTCTGTCACTGCTAATCAGTGCTGGAGCCAATAAATACCCACAACTACTGCAGAGTCATTTGACCTGAGAGTGAATGCAGATTGTACTCTTTCCCACTGAAGACAAAAGCCAGATCCTAATGGGTGTTAGTGGGTTTTTGCTCCAGTGTGAAATGGTATAAATGGTCAGTTTGACCACTTACCTTCTGTAAGAAGAGCAGCAGAGCATCCACACAGCTTTTTAACATTTACATCTGCAGACGTGACAGCTAATTAAAAGGTGAGGAAACCCATTGCCTGTCATTAATGACTTGATAACATTTAGGCTCGATGGCTCATCAGAAACAACACCATTAATTATCTATTAATATCAGTCTGTCCCTGATATTTCCCATTATCTCTTGTACCATTGAGTACGTTTGCAGAAATTTGTGGTTGAATGTAATTTGGAAAATTCAATAGTAGCATTATATAAATTATTTGCAAATCAAACTTTATATGGCCAGTGTTAAAGACGGTTTATTAATTCAAGCATGAACAACAGCATACATGAGCATTTACTCAGATGTAATCAAGTGCACGCACATATGAACATACCATGAAATAATAAACACATATTCTCACAAACACACACACTACTGCAAATGTGCACTTTAACTGTCTAACATGGGGGGGTTAATGGATACTTAGCATCATGGATTCTTGCAGGTCCTGTATCCCCCTTCCCTAATAAGAGGCTTCTAACGGCCAATTACATCACACTTCAGCTGGAAGAGGCCGCTCCAGTCCAGCCACTAATGTCTTGGAAAACTCATTGCAGACTACGTAAGGCAATAGAGAAATATAATATCATATGATTCATGGCCTGCTCTGCTTCCATTCTGGTGCTGTGGTCATTTATGAACTCTGAGATGATTAATAACAGTTTCACAGGCAATCCATTTAGACATCTGATTAGCATCAGATATCATACCCGTGTTTAGAACTGGGTGCACCACAAGTCAGCCATATCATTTTATAGTCTTGACAATGACTCATATCACTATTGACATTTCTCAAAGATGTGAGAGAAGATTTTCCCCGTGACTGCACATACCAACACCTCATCCACTGTAGAGAATATTACAGTAAATCTAAAAGGGTCCTTATCTTAAACTCATTGGTGAGTCAATATTGGCATCTGCTGGTGAAAATTGTGTATTGCATTTTAGCTCACACAGATTGAGCACCTGCTGTGTATTCAACTATTCAAGCACGATGATTCCTTCCACAAATTTCATCATGTTTTTGTAACACAGACAAAGACTTCTGTAAATGAAACTCTATAAAATATCAAGAAACTTGTATGTTTTTCACATTTGTTGTTATCTTGATCAACAAGAGATCAAATGTGTTCTTTTGATCAGATGTTTCTTTAGGAAATTAAACAAAAATCATAAGACACATTTAAAATTCTTATTTCAGGTTTCAGATACTCCCAGGTTTAATTCATTCAGGTGAACAAAAGGGGATTTCCAGTGACTGTTAACCAGTGTTATTGCGTGTGTGTGTGTGTGTGTGTGTGTGTGTATTGTGCCTGTTGCTTTTACAGCTCTATCAGTGCTGGCTTCCTCTTTGAAACTGTGTTGTCTCAATTTTCTGCAGCATAGTCTCTGATGTGGCTTGTGAGTCATACTGTGGTAAATATACACATTTGCGCATGCACACGCACATAAAGACACAGTCACAGACACATGTCTACACACACACACACACACCATTCATGGTCACTATAGTTAGTATTGCCTTTGCCTGCACGTTACACTATGGTTGAGCAATGCGCAGTAAGTCTGCTGACACATGCTGCTTGATTTTTTCAGGTGAACAACACACAGCTAAGCCTCAGCGACAGACACACAAAAAAAGTTCCCATCTTGACTTCACATCTTCACAGCCGCTCCAGACAGTAAAGTCAAAGCCCTCAAACTTTATTAAAAATATCACATTGTGCTGTATGGGGATATTCTGGGGGTCACCATGGCAACAGACATCCAAGTGCTAAATGCACGAACGTGCACACCTGCCTGCCAGCGCTCCAGCTTGTGCCTCTGAACCTCCCTGTTAGACAGTATCTAGGTGCTGTTTGCTAAATGTGGCAGGACAGAGAGGCGACGGTAGCAATGCTTTTGTTCTCAGAGAGAGGAGCACACAGCTCTGTCAAGGTGTTAATTAGCCATTGTGAGACAAGAAAGTTGTTAGGATTGTGCTTGCTTCAGCTGTGAGATGCACAACCTTTTGTGTGAAACAGAGCTTTGTCTTGCCAGACTTTGTAAAGAATGAAAAATAGTGAGTGACAGCTTCTTCTTTGAAAGCAGCAATGCTTGATAAATACAAGCACATGCAATACTCTCTGGTGCAGTATATATATATACCTGTTATGCCATTGAAACTTTTTGACAGCACCGAGCTCAGTATATTATGGCATGTCCCAGTTGTGTTTTGTCTTTCTGCTGCTCTGGATATGTATGTATGTAATCTATAGTTCAATCAGTAAGACCTCAAATTTGAAATAGTCTGTAATTGTGTTATTCATCTCTGTGGATGAGCTGTGAAAGTGTGCACTTGAAAGGATCCGTTTTGGTTTAACGTGATGGTTTGTGACGTTAGTTTTGCAATTGTGTGCATTGTTTTTCAGTGTCTAAATGAGATCTAGTGACTCATGTAGAGAAAACAGGCTGCTTGGACTGGGTGACTGACAGTATCGGTTTGACTCGGCATGCTTGCCACTGATATACAGCAGTGAACTTCATATTTTCTTGTGGATATTAGTCATTGTCAGACAAAAAAGCAAACCACACAGTAAAATGGTTTAGGTGACCTGCAAGTATAAAGGCCATCTATATTTATTGTTTCCTGTCCGTACAAATGTCAGATCATGTGTGGGATATTATCTGTTTTATAAGTTAACACTACAAAAACCACAGCATACGCCACTAAAGGAAGGCATACACATTCTTCATATCTAACATAATAGTGATTGGATCTGTGAATACTGGATGCTACCATAAAAGGATTTCCTGAGAACATTTGAATCTATTATATAATCTATTTCTGCATCCCATGTAGTTTGGTTTTAGATGTAACCATTTAACAGAAACTGCTTTCTCCTGGAGAATATGAAATCTAAACTAAATAAGGGGGGAGTTGTTGGGGCCATATTCTCAGATCTAAAGAAAGCCTTTAAAACTGTGGATCATGGTGTTCTACTCGCAAAGCTTTCAATGTTCTGCTTCTCCCCTAATGCATTTAAATGGATGCAATTCTATCTGGAAGGCAAAACAGAGAGGGTCAAGATAAATGAGCTGTCGCGAGCCATTTGTTGTGATATTGGTGTACCTCAGGGATCAATCGTGGGGCCCCTGTTGGTTAGCCTTTACTTAAATGATCCTCCAACTGTATGCAATGAGTCAGAGAGAGACAAATATACACAGATAATACTGTCATTTCTCTACATGCAATGGCCAAACAGAAAGCTGTATGTATGCCCATGGCAGCGTTGGTCTTCCCTTGAACATAAAGAAGACAGTTTGTATGATTTTCACAAAGAGGTCAACAGATAATGTCACACCTAATGTTTATTGTGCAGGGGAATGCTAATGGGAGTGTTTGATTTCAAAAATCTTGTTGTAACACTTGATTCAAATCTTGGGTTTTTAAAAACATATTAAGATGTAGTTCAACTTGTCAAATGTCCATCATATCAGAAACAGTCTAACTATTAAGGCAGCAATACTATAACACTATATTTCAATGCCATGATCATGTAATATGTGTACTACTATTTGACTAGTTGGGCACAAGCGTCCTGTAAAACACCCAAACCTGTACAGTCAGTACACCACCAGGCTCTTAAGGTGCTTGACAGGAAGCGAAAAAAACATAATTATTGTTACTGCCTCAGAAATCCTAATTCATAAACAGGAACAATCTTATCAAATTCACAGTGTATCCTGGCTCCTCATTAGGTGCCCCATTAGTGCTTTTATGAAGCACAAAACAACTGATAGTAGACAAACTGTGGCAAGAGGGGACTGTATAATATCTTTGAAGAGGAGGACTGTCTTCAGATACTTATCAGAGACTGTGACACATGTTGTTACATGCACTTATATTAATTGTAATTCATGGTCAAAAGACAAGTGTGTGACCATACACCAACTAATTTAAATAACCTGAATGTGCTTTGTTTTATGTTTCATGTGTTTCACGTGTTCTTATGAAGTGTGCCCTGCTATTTGTACATTATTGCTTTTTGGTTTTAATGTGTTTGATGTGCCTTTTGTAGCTGTCATTACACCTGCCCAGGGACTGCAGTTAGCCAAGATGGCTTAACTGGCACATTTGCAGAAATGTCTACTAATGTGCACTCTCCCTTTAACCTTAAACCGTATACAATAATACATACTAATGAGAGCTTGTCAAAAGATTTGTTGGGCGGGTGGTGCTACAATAAAAAGACCACAAAGGTGCCAATATGTCACATGTTTAAATGGCTCTATTATTTATGTCTCAGATTGTCGCCCTGGGGATTGTGTGTGTAATAGCTCATGTTTGGAAATATAACAGCATTTGGATGTTTCTGTGTGCATGCACATGTGTGTGTGTGTGTGTGTGCGTGAATATATGCATGAGTATGTGAGTCACGCACCACTATCCAGCCCCCTGGGCTTCGAGTTCTGATGCCCGTCTCTCAGCTCCTCTACTGCACACTGAACCCAGTGAACCTTCTGCTGTTTACACTCTTCCCCTCCTCCTGCTCGCTCTGTCTCTATTTATCTCTCTCACACACTCTCATGCTCATCTATTCTCCCTCCGTCTCTCTCTTACTTTCTCTCTCCATCTCCCTCCAGCTCCCTACAGTGCATCTCCCTTTCTCACGCACTCACGCTCTCTTGTGTTCTTAGTCTTTTCTCTCGCAACCCTTCCTCCGTCTCTCTTTATAACTGTGTATCTACCTCTGCAGATCAAGACTTATTCAGACTCAGACAGTCTCTAACTCTATAAGGTTCAGTCAGACACTCAGGGTCTCTCTGTGTTAGGGTTGTCTCTTTTAGTGTATAGATGTGCGGCCAGAGAAAAAAGGCAGATGAAAAGAGAGGAGGTGACAGAGGAAGAAGTGGAATGAGAGATTTAAATGGAAACAAAAGGATGTTGGTGCTTTTCAGACATTAAGCTTTATGCTTGAGATGAGGCTGAAGATAGAACCACAGATATCATTCTCATTCCCAACCTTCTCCTCACTGCTGTCCTCCTCCACATCCTCATCGTCTCACTGCCACCATCGCCATCGCCGGCGCTGTCCTTCCAAACGCAAACACACTCATCCCATCAGGTTGCAGAAAGTCGAGCAGCTGCTGTGCCGTCAGCCCTCTGCTGCCCACACCGAGCCCCTTCTGTCAGTTACAACTTTGTCCAACAGCAGACTGCTAACAATGTGGCTCTTTTATCTGTTTGTGTGCATGTCTGTGTCAGCAAATCTCCTTTTTTCATGAATGAGGATGTGTGTGTGTGGGCATGGTGTGCCTGGGATAGTAAGGGAGGAAGGTACAAGAGGAGGAGGAGGAGGAGGAGGGGGGCATGACACTCATGTCAGCAATGCCAAGAAGGGGGAAGTCTCTGGTTGACGTAACTTTACCCCCTCCCCCCCCCAAAAAAACAACAGTATGTCATCTTTGGCCCCTGAGCTCTGAATTGCTTTGCTTGCACTTCTCTGGCGCATTGTGGAACTGAAACACGCTATTAATAATCCTGGTTAAGTGTGAGTTGAGTGTGAGTGAGTGAATGTGCGTGTCGGACACAGCTTGAAAGTCCATTGAGCTGTGTAGAGGAGGTAAGCGGAATGTGCATCACATGGCATGCACCTCAAAAGAGCACATCTCACTGCAGCAGAGAACAGTTTGTCTCTGTGCGTGTGGGTTTTGCGTGTGTATTTGAAAGTGTGTGAATGTGTGCAAGGTACAGTATGTAGCATGTGCACCCATGTGTGCGTGCGTGAAGATGCTTACAGAGTGTGAGATATCTATAATGGGAATTATGCACTCACCATAAGTCACAGGTTTCATTTCCATGCAACAACCTCGCCTGTCTCATCACCTCACAAGCTTCAATCACGTATTAAAACAACATGCTTGTTGCGTTATCACATGCCCGTTGCTTGCACATAAATGACACTTGTTTCTTGGTCTTAAATAATGCTCATCAATGGGTTTGAGTCCATTTCTTTTCATGCTGTCATGCCCTTATTCACCCCGAGGCAGAGCAGCCTTCTTGGCAGCGCTTCTTCACTCAGTGGCACACATTGGGAACCCCGGGCCTGGTCACGGATAGCTTAGATACACTGTAAATGGCTAATCGGGTATCAAACCAGCGGAGAAGAAAAAGCGCCTCCACTCCGTGTCTCATTCATTATTCACAGCCAGCAAATGAAGTTGGTACAGTGGGAGCAATCAATTATAGATGAGAGAAGGTAGGAGGGAAAGATAGAGAGAGATGAAGGGGATAGAGAGAGGCCTACCTTGCATGCAGCAGAGCTTTAGCATGTCAATGAACATCACAGCGGCGTTCGGCAACCTGCATGCACACAGCTACTCAGGTAATGGACTCTCGAGGCCCAGAATTCTGCGCAGAGAGCCTTTTTAAGTATGCATGCGCCTTTCACACCACACCAATCGCATTTATTTGATAATGACTCAGTATTCGAACTCAGTAGTCTCTGGGTTCACATGTGTGCACTTGTGTTTTTCTATGGCTCGCTGCGCCGACACAGTCATAGCGAAACTGCATTGGGCCTTTTCACAAATGTCGAGCAACAGTCATATCGTCCCCTCAGTAGGTTACAGCTCGCTCCGAAACCAGGATATAAAATTGGTCCAGATGCAGCATTGTAGAATTAACACACACACACACAGTCTTCAATCTCTTCTTCTGTTTGAGTCACACGGGCCTTTGGTGAGTCCTTTTCACTCCTAACTACAGTACATGTTACACGTACTACACCACAAACAGATTTTCTGAGATGATTTAGTGGTGATTCCAGGAATTAAGAATTAACACAAACATGGCATTGGCATTCTTATTGTATTCTTTTTCAGTATATGGAATTACTGTTTCTAGAAATTCACTGCACCATCTTCAGTACCGTCTGATTGATCCTTTGTTTCTTTTGGGATATTCTTTCACAGTCAATGATATTATCTCATTGAAACTAAGAATAAAGCAATAGCGCTGATAATGTATTAAAATTTTGGGACTTTCCTGGACAATTAAGCCACAAGTTGATGTTCATCTTCTTCTGTGCCAGTGAGCCATAAAGGCAGTTTCACAACTCCAACCTGTGGCACTTGCACAGCCATTTGCATTCATTGTGGGACTGTCCCATACATACACACACACACATTTGAGATAACACACACCACTGAGATTGACACTAGTAGTGGAGAAGAGGTCTCTACTTTCTCTGCTTTCGCTCCAGCTGTCCACATGCAGCCGTTTTCAATGAGCCTCCATTGTTGTGATTGGAAAGCCATAACTGTGAAGTCGCAACGTGTCTGTTGGAATATTTGTATCAATCCCTCTGTCACCTCACTATTCGTTAAATGTCAGATATTGGCTTCTGTTTGTGCTGTCTGTATTTGGTGTTTGTGTGTCAGTTTGTGTGTGTGTGTTAGTGTGTGTGTGTGGGCAGAGAGGCTGTTTGATGTGAGTCAGATCCAAACCCAGGCTGGTTTCTCTCACATGTGTGTGGGACGCATCCAGATGGCTCCACAGGACCGCACAAATGTCACTCTGATAATGAGACAACAGGGCCTGTTGAAATACAGGTAGTGGGGCTGTGGTGCATGCTTTTACACACACACACATGGAGAGAGGCGAAGAGATGGGGGGGAAAGAAAGAAAACGAAAAAGGGGGCAGCCATGAATGCAAAAAATATATATATCACATATAGCGAACAATGAAACATATAAAAAAATAAATTATTGGTGTGATCATGTTCTTAAAGATCATTTGACCCATACAGGAGTGTCTCTCTTCAGCAGCGTGACCCGCAAGAAACAATGAATGCAGTAACATTCATCCGCTGACCCGTGCTAAATGACAGCTTCACCTCCGTCCCTTTCAGTCCTCGGGGGTCGTCGCAGGTCGCCGCTCAGTTGCCATGAGAACAGGAGACACGAAGGAAAATTCTCCTGAGCACCAAACAGTGACACCTTACGCCGTCTCCGACAGACTCGTTTGAGTTGCACATACAAGTGTGAAGGCAGGAGTGAGAAGTTGTTGTTTATTTAATTTTCTTACGTGTCACAAGAGTGGCCTGTCAACCCCACTCTTTTTCACACTCTCTCTTTCCCTTTCTCTCTCCTGCATAAAAACCCATTTTCACACGTACCCTTGTGGACATTTGCTCACACATATTTTCTTTGTCTGCATCCCTCCGCTCGGTCGTTCTCTCACACAGTATATTCCTGTTATTTTGAACAGCAAAGCGCAGGTGCAACCCTGCCTGTGTGTGTAAGTGAGATAGTATCTGTTATTCCAGCTCTCCGACGGCTCTGACCTAATGTAACTATTGCACCTACATTGTCAAACCTCCAACAGCTCAGTCAGCCTCATGAGGTTACTGCACCTGTTTGTCTAACGCGCACACAAACACACTTTATATATCAGCCCACAGTCGCAAATACTAATCCACTGACACCATTATGATCCAAGGCGCGTGTCTGTCTGTGTGTGTGTGTGTGTGTGTGTGTGTGGGTGGGTGGCGTTGCTGCTGTATCAAACACTGTCCACTGCTGGCAACGAATTTCCTCTGAGGTGATCTGTTATAGTGACAGGGCAGCAAGTATTTTTAGCCAGAGAGAAAGGACAAATAATGAAGCAGGAAAGACAGAGGGAGACAACAAGGGGACGAGTAGAGAGAGGGAGGGAGGGAGAGAGAGAGAAATAGGGGGAGTGAAATCTGAGGGTAAACCAAAACCACCTGGATGTTGCTGACTTGCTGCTCTTCTGTTTAGAGCACAGTCTATATACATCACATTACACACTCGCATACCCACACATACCTCATGGTCATGCACACACACACGCACCTAAACACGTGCATAAATAGAGAGACGCATTGTTCAGATGCTGGCAAAAAATATAAATCAGGTTTATCACAACTTGGGTCACACCTCTGGACATCATTTATATTGGACATGAGAAACGTTCTACTCCCCAAAGTAATTGATGCAATCCAAAAGTAAACGTATCCAAAATATCAGCAATGTCAGCAATGGATGCTTACAACTAGGGCTGAAGCGGAAACGATTAGTTGATTAATCCATTAGTTGATTTCCATAAATATAATCTCTATTTTGATTTTATTTTTTCATGCATTTTTCAAGTAAAAGTAATGAGAAAAATGGTATGCGTTGTCTGGTTTCAGGTCCTCAAGTGTGAGGACTTGCTGCTTTTACAAAACAAGTCATTTGAAGATCATACTTTCAGTTTTGGGACATTTCATGGAAGCTGTTACTGAAAATAATCCTCCCATGACACCTTAACAAACAGACAGTTTGGGCTTTTTTTTATATACATTTGGGGTTTGTTTCCTACCTGTCTGATCATTTGACTACTCATATCTCTTGCTGTATCTGAATTCTTTTTAACTAGCTGCATTCCCAGATCTCTGCCATTAACTTGCTGGATACATTCAAATTGTCATAAGCCTGAATTATCCTTCAAGTTCAGAGTAGGTATAGTGTAACAAGGGGAAGAGCTCTCACAATTACTGACAATTTCTAACTTTACTCAGAAGAGCAAATGAGGAGTGTAATAATACAACAAAAAAGGATAACGACTCAGATAGACTTCTGCTTTTTACTTCTCCTTTTTCTCAATGGAATTCTTACAAGAGTAAGACTTTGGTTTTTTGGTTCCGTTGTCACAGCAGCAGGCAGCTTTGGCCTTAACCTCAAAGTGACGGGTAAAACAATATAAAATGCTCAGTGTGGTGGTCGGGACATTCTGGTTTGCACACGCAAGTCGTGAGGCCTCTGTGCAGCACAATGTCCCCCCTCTCTCTCTCTCTCTCTCTCTTCCTATCTCTCTCACACACTCTCTCTTTCTCTTTCTCTCTCTCTCTCTGGTTTGTTCCCTGAGTCAGCACTCTGCCTCAGCTCCAGTTTCTCTACCCCGGCCCGCCTCTGCCCGCCTGCCTGCAGGACACTATTAGGACATCACTGTGTGTGTGTGTGTGTGTGTGTGTGTGTGTGTGCTTGTGTGAGTGTCTATGTGAGCCCATGCTTGTGTGTGAGTGAGTGTGTGTGTGTGTGCCTTTGTGGGAGAGAGCTACTGTTGCATTTACGTGGTCAGGTCCTTTCACCATCTTATGCAATACGATATTTTTCACTTTGCGAGTAACCCTGGATATTTCTGTCTGCTCCATCGAATCAGCTATTGTACCAGTGCACCATAAAAGATGCACATCTCCTCTCGCTCTTCCAAAACACTCCCAGTGGGTTTTGCATGTTGTAGTGAGTGTGTGTGTGCGTGCATGTGTGTGTGATCTGCTGGATACTACTAGTTCTGCTAACATGGCCCAAAAATAGAAAACTGGAGAGGTGTGAAGTAGAAAAGGAAAGGACACTTTAGTAGAGGAGTAACTGACACGGGGTGAGTCACTTTCACACACACAAACACACACTAACACACACAAACATGTGGTGTGCTCATCCAAACTCATACACATACATCCACACACGTATGTGCAGTATAAACACATAACATACACGCAGAGTTGTAAAATTGTCTCACATTTGCTTTGTGGCTGCTGAGTGTGTGTGTGTGTGTGTGTGTGTGTGTGTGTGTGTAGGCAGGAATCACAGGTTTGTGTCTCGCTGCCATGTGATTGGCTCTCTTTCTCAGTTTGTGTGATTCCATTTGTCCACACACATTACAGTCAAAGATTCCCCATCTTTGGCTTGAGGTACTGCCACACACTCACTGTGCCTTCACAAGCTCTGTTACCTTTTTTCTCAATGGATTAGAGTGTTCTTTCTCTGAGCCCTATGGGCCACCGTAGAATCTGAAACTGTAATAGAGCGAGGTGCTGAATTTCCTCCAGGCACCCGACTTAAGCAGGGTCAGGTTTCACCCGGAGAGACCCTGACACCTCATATTATGAGCTTATTAAGATGTGTTTGACTGTGTGGCTGTGGTCGAATAGTCAAAAAAAAATGATATCCTATTATCCTTTTATTTTTTCACATTATACTACAACACTTTTCCTTGACCTTAATGGAACTCAATTCAACTCTTTCTATTCAACTGCAGCCTGTGATTTTTACACCCAGTGCGACACCCTACATCACACTATCCACACTTGACTTGCACTCATTGACTGGAAATCACTGATACTGACAAATATTTCTAATAATATGATATTTAATACTATATATAATAATATATGTAATATATAATACTTTTTGTTGATTTACTTTATATATAATGAACATTAAAAATTCTGCTAGCATTGCTTGTCTATTCCTTAAATCAACAGATTAACATTCTCTGGGAGTCACATTTTGTCCTGTGCTGATTTTATCATCTTGTTTGAGTTTATCATCTGAAGTCTTAATAAAGTTATTGGCCATTCCTGCCTCACTGAGTCAGCAGTATCATCGATAAACTGAGGAAACACAAAGTCTTAAAATGCACAATCCCAATTTCATTTCACTCTCATTTTTGATAATTATACAACTTTTCACCCTGCGAACAGAGTAATGTTTTTTCCCAGTTCTATTTACATCAGCGTTTATAGGATGTTGTAGTTTGAATGCAGAAGTGAGAATGGGAGAGAGAGAAGGAGAGAGGAAATGATACTAAGATGTTTGGGCCCGAGCAGTGGCTGATGATCACAAGAGCAAGAGATACATGCACGCATATGAACGCACACACACCATGTGATCTGTCGATAAGTGCTGTAGTCACCCCCTCCCACTCTTTCTGGTTGTTTGATCACAATCTCCCTCCTACTCCTGGGCTCCAGTCAGACTGAAACTTTCAAAAGATAATGCTTGCTCGACATGAACTCAGCAATGACCTTTGTCGAAATAACTTTATTCAAAAAAAATTTTTTTATGTTTGGTGAAAATGTTCGGCTGACAGAGAAATCTCTTTATGCATATACATACATCTTTACATCTGTTAAAAATGATTTGAAGTGTCTATAGACATTTAAAGCTTGTGTGTGTAGATGACTCAAAATCTGAAGGTGGACGTAATAGCTTACAATAGCTCTGACTATTACTGGGTGAGAAAAAGCGAATATGATCTGTGAAGGTGAGAAGGCACTGATGCAGCTGTAATCATGGCTGCCATTGGAATGTTTGGAGGTTATGGCTTATCTTGTCTTTATTATTTGTTACCCAACTGAGCCCGATGATGCCTTGCCTTGGCCCGTGGGTCCTTGGCTGAATTTTCTTTGAGGCCCACTAAGTATTTAGACTCGCCGTTGTACTCAAAGCACTGTGTTTTTCATTCTGTTTTAACAGTGTGAACATTTTTACCGACTGATACACGTCGCCTTTTCTATTTTATTGTTCCTACTTGCGAGGGGTTGTTTTTGAAGGCTTCAGTATCCACACTTGGACTGGGTTCGTTCTCTGAACTGGTGATATTGATTTATGGTCAACAGCTTGTAATGTACCTAATGGACCCAGAACTTAATGCATTATTTTTTAACTAAAAATCGTTATATGTATGCATGAGTTTGTATGAGTATACTTATACTGATCAATTATTTATCCGTTCAACATTTTCAATTCCCAGGATTTCCAGGTTACGATTAACATGACTGAAAGGACAATAAAAGAAACGGAAGATTTTAATAGTAAAAAATGGACCGTTGCTCGACCCAGCAGGGAAGACTGTGATCAGAGACAAATAAAGAATCTCCCTTCACTTTCAACCCAGCAGGTGCAGGTCAGAGATTCCAACTCTCTTAGACGTTGTACTGTAGAGAGCTCCCTGCCATGTAAGCCGCTCACGTGACCCGGCTTGGCCTGACACTTCCAGCTCTGGACCTGAGTCAAATGTTTTGCCCATGATGACAAAGCCAAAAAAGATAGTGGAAGTGCTCACTCAAGTGCAGTTTAAGACACCAAAGTAAATGTTTCTGAGCAAGTTGGAAAAGTGAGATCATAAGTCATAAGACACAGTCAAATATGATTTAAGTCTAATAAACAACTCGATGATGACTAAATCTAAGAATTTGACGTTCTGCTTTCATTTCTCAAGAATGGTCGGTGTTTATACTTCACAGTTGCCTCAGTGAGATAAAGGAAGCCTCCCTCGAGGGTTTATGCCAGGTCATATGTGATGGGAACTGGGGCATGCAGTACAGTAAAGAGAGCATATGACTTATTGCTACATTACACAGGACATTCCCATACCTCTCCGTGGTTTCACAATAAGATGTGTGAGTGGTCTTTTTGTGGTTTCATGCTTGAAAGAAAAGCACATGATGCCACCACACGCAGATCATGACAAAGTGATTAAGCTAAAGGAGAACTGGGTCCTTATGACTGTGATGAAATCCTCAGTGTGTCACATTTGACCAGCTGGTGTTACGCTTCACCTGCGGTAACATGTCATTACTTAGTGATTATGTTTAGCTCTCTCACCTACAGCACGGTGTGCCCAGCGAGCACACCTTTCCCCATCATCCCTGTGGCCTGCGATTGGCTGACGGGCTAAGAGGCTGAGGTGTTGCAGCAAATAGCACGAGCCGTGGGCTGGTCCATCCTGCGGCTCGAGGGAGGTTAATGAGTGAAGCCGCTGGGCTATCAGCCAAACATGAGCAGCAATGCTAAGGCTCCCACAATGAGCCTGACTGTATTACCACTGAGCTCTGTCTAATTATACACTCCCAGGGAGGGAGAGAGCGAGAGAGAGAGAGAGAGAGGAAGAGAGAGGGAGGGAGAGCATATTAGGCAGGGGAAAGAAAAAGTTATCAAGTGTCACTGTGTGTCAGAGAGACTTACTAAGAGGGATGAGTGTAGATTGAAGTTGTAAGGGTGAGATAGAAGGTGTGTGTGTGTGTGTGTGTGTGTGTGTTAGAGCGAAAGAGGAGAGAGAAGGAGGGAGGGGGTTGGAGAGATCAAGCGAGCTGGGGAGAGAGAAAGAGAGAGCACACTCACAGGGAGATAGAGAGAGAGAGAGAGAGAGCAAAGAGGCGTTTAGAGAGTGAGAAGGAGGAGAGGCAGGAATAGGATGAAGGGAGGGGAGGCTGAGCAGTAGAGAGGAGGAAGAGACTCGCAGTCTCAAAACTGGATATTCCTACGTGCCTGCTCTGCTGCCTGATCCAATGAGTAAACTCTCTGCTACCTGCTACGCAAAGGCACCTGGCGAGGTATGTGACCACACCGCTTCCTCCTCTGAGGGTGTGTGTGTTTGCGTGTGTGTGTGTGTGTGTGTGTGAGAGACAGACAGAGAGAGAGAGAGAGGGAGGGAGCGCAGGTGTGTTAGCAACTTTGAATGAAGGGATAAACAGACCGTGCTGTGTGTTATGAATGCTCTGAGGAAACAGGTTTAGGAGTTACTGTAGATACATGTCATCCTGAGAGTGAGCTGGGTTAATTATAGGGAGGAAATATGTCTGAAATGTGTGTGTATGTATCTGTGTGTGTGTGTGGGTATGACTTAGGCCACTTTTGGGGACACATGTCAGACACACGACCAGTTAATTAGGGACAGCTGGTGCAATTGGGGACAAAAGCTGTGTCCTCAATTGGAAAACAGCTGATTTTTGGGTCAGTGGTTAAGGTCAGCTTAGGTCTCGAGGACATTAATGTAAGTTTTTGAAATGTCCCCAAAAGTGACCTAAGTAGACCTGTGTGTGCGCGTGTGTGTATGTGTGTGTGTGTGTGTGAATGAGCATGTGGTATACACTCATGTAAGTCGGCACCTGTGTGTGGGTGTGTTTGTGCGCGTGGAAGAGAATAAGAGAGAGAGTGTGAACAAGAGGGAGAGTGTGACTGATCCAGAGACAAGGAGTGTGTGAGGAAGACAGAGACAGACAGAGAGACAGAGAGAGAGAGAGAGGTGGAGGTCCAACACTCGGCCTGATGGCAGATCAGGACTTTCAGAATTAGAGCAGTGGGCTTAAATAGCCCTGGTCCAGAGATAGCCAGGGGCCCTGGAGGAGCCCGCTTAAACTGGGAGGGACGGATATGAGATTGGTGAGGGTGGGGTTATTTGAGTCTGGGAAAATTTGGACTGAGACAGAATGATGGAGGAGGAGGAGGAGGAGGAGGAGAGAGAAAATAGGAGGTGCAGATGTTGGGGGCAAGTCTGAGAAAGCAATGAAAGGGAGGATGTGCAGGTGTGCAGGTGCGTCAGGGCCTCTGTCGTCCAACTTCTTATTCAAACACTGTACAGGACGCAAACACGCACAGAAAGAACTTCCAATGTCAGCTTTAATTTTTAATTACAACTTCACAGCACTACTTGGTCAAGGACTTTAAATGTGTGTTCTGCATCCCTCTGTTGGGAACACAGAGCTATGTTTGGGGCTCTGTTTGTGACTCCGCTCAAATCCCACCTCATTTCTCGCCGTTCTCCGTGGAGAAATACTACGCCAGTGTGGACGATTATGATTTCTGTACGTCTATTTCTGCTACAGCAGGCGCTGTCATTCTGCTGCACTGATATCCCATATGCTGCATATAGGAAGGGTTCACAGGTTCAAACAGTTCTCAGCTATAGATGTCTTTCAAGCGAGACGTACAACATTTGTCCCTGCTGACTTAATTCACTTATTTCAATTATGAGGACGATCTGTGCGGGAAGTCTTTTGTCACTGAGAGATTGCTGCTCAAATGCTTGTTTTGAGCGCACAATTACAAATCATTCCTCATGTGCTGGGAGTGATTTTTACTTTTGTCATGTTGGATTTGTCATGTTAAAGCAAGGACTCTGTGGAGTATAAGTGAGGATTTGTGAGAAGGTGGTGGCAGTAGTCTTTAGGTGGCTTCAAAACCCCACATCTCCTGCATTTAAAATGTGATTTATAGTGACTTACTAAGATAAAAACCTGAATCTTTATTTCGTGACCCTGGATATGTACGAGAGAAGTGCCCTCATGAATGATGTAATTATGACAAACAGAAACTGAATGTAGGTATTTTCTGTATCTGTTGGGACACAGAAATACAACTTGTCTCTGTGGGCTGAATGAGAAATACAGCATGTTCTCACATCCCATGTTTCTTAGAGTACTGTCAACCTGAAGAGCAGAACAGGCCTCTTGTGGGAGAAGGTTGAGTGTCTGCTGGCCCTTTAAGAGGTCTATTTTTACAGGGGCACACTCATGCATGGAGCGAGGCTCACAGAGGAGGCAGTGGCACACGGAGACTGTATCTGCTCTGCCTCACTTCTGTGACTCCACACAACACATCCTGTAGGACCTTAACCTTGTGACTGAGTGGCCGAGAGAGAGAGAGAGAGAGAGAGAGCCCTCGAACTTGTTCAGCCCGTAGAGGAGGGTGCGTTCTTTCAAGCTCAAACACGAAAATCATTTAAAAAAATAAATAAATAAATAAAACTGGAAGTTACGAGGTTTGCACCCGACGAGGAGAATCAGCCCTGTTCAAGTGGATCTCTCTGAAGTCTAGAAGTGATAATGAGTGGGAGCTTGCTATAAAGACACCCTTATGCACACTGTACACAAATGTGCCAACATTCCCACATACTTGTTTTGATATGCAGATAGCTATGAAAGAAATCTGAAAACATTCATGCCCCCTTCTTACAAACACATAATACACTTTAGTTTACTTACACCCCCACACTCCTCGAAAGAAACCAGAAAAATTAGCACATTTTCAGAACATTTTTACACAAACACACATCCGTGCACTTAGAGGTGCGCATAGTGCTGTACACCCACGTAAAAAAAATTACTTATACATCCTCAATATCTGGACCTAAAATAATCTTTCCTCCTTATGCAATCTGCATGTTATATAATGCATGGCCTGTCATTATCACAGCGCTCCTTCACGCCCTGCTGTGCCTCTCCACCTACAGCACCACACAGACAGGCAGACACACACACACACGCACGCACACACACCCTGCACCTTGTGTTGACAGTCATATACTCTACTCTAGCACTCTCACCCACGTTGAGCATGTGCTCTCAAACAGCCAGCCAGATGAGTGAGAGGGAAAGACAGAGAGGAAGGCCAAGAGTAGGTGGGGTGGGGGGGGGACTGAAAGTGAAAGAGATGGTGAGGGAAAACTTAGAGAGTGAAGTGTAGATTTATGCAGAGACTATGTATTTGCATGATCATGTGAATGGGTATGTTTTTACGGACGTATGTTGCATGTTTGCTCTGAGAAAATTCCCATCTTTCACACATTGAAAGAGTTTGTGGTCGCAGCTGTTTATCAGATATTTGAGGCTACATAACCTCGTACAACCTTAGTTGTCTATTCATTTTCTGTAGAAAGCTGGGAAACGCTCACCAGTTCATTGCAGGATATGAATGATCACTCTCACCATCACCCACAGTCACACCGATGGGCAAACACAGACTTGCATGTCTGTGATGTCTTGCATGTCATCAACTCACAGAACGGAAAGGGAGTCAAACCGGCCTCCCTCTTGCTGTTCGACAACAAAACATGAGCTCAAACTGTACTGAACTGAACTGTAACATGAACAGACAAATCAAACAATCTGCTCCACAATTAACTTGCCTCAGTGTTATTTAGTTATTTAGGAAACAGTAAGAACTAAATGATAATAGATAAATTTCTCTTAAGGTATATGCTGATTGTGAACACATTTATGCATTTTTAAAACAGTCAAGGGGACCTCCATTGCTGTACCCAGATCAGCATTCTCACAGTTGGAAGGGTATGCAATTGGCTTGGGAGCTCAGCCGGGGCGCCAGGAGTGTGATGAATAATCCCAAACAGAGGCAGGTGTTTGAATACAGTTGACACCGTGCCAGACTACTTTAAGGTGACAGACACACCTGTCGGCCGGGGTGTACCATGAGAGGAAGGTGCTGGAAGCAATATTTCATAGGATGCATTTAGATTCACATCCACATATGTGCGAAGGGGAGTGTGTATGCCTGTGAATGTGCAAGTGTGTGCGTATGCGAGCATGCATATGCAATCTGTCAGTTATTTGCTTCTTTTCTTCGCTCTTTGTGTTCACACGGATCGTTTTCTTCGGCCCTGACTCTCTAACCCTTGTGTATGATCAAGCAGTATGTTCTCCTCCTCCTCCACACTTCATCTACAATAGGGGTCAATGACCTTTCAACCCTGCCACCCACCACTTACACCCACAGCCAGGCCTGCCTCTTTGCCTGCTGGAGTCATGCAAGTAAATCCGCTCCCTCGTACAGACAGACCCGACGTGCACAAACACAATATATTGCACAGTATAGGTTTTGGTATCACTGCACAGAAAGTGTAACATCTGAGACGTCCTGTAGCCTATAGCATCAATAGTGTCCTGAAAGCCTGTCCTCAAGCTGGATAGTATAGTACCTTCTGTTCCCCTTGCTTCCCTTTCCATTTTATTTCTTTTTTTAAATCCTGCGCACCATTAAAATCACTCAGCAAAACATCTTTCTCTAATTTAATTTGACGTCTTTTTCTGTAATTATTAGCAGAGATTATCAAATAGCTGAGTGATAAAGGTTCTCTCTCAAGTGGGACTCTCCCTATTTTTCATTTTGAAAACAAGCATTAAACCCACTCAATCCTCTTTGAATATAATTTGCAGCACCCTTTAAAACAAACAGCATAAGCCATGTGTTGAGTAAATGGCTGTGACCGAGTGTGGCTGGGCAGCAGATTTGGTGTGGGAGGGGTTGTAGAGCAATAGCAATAATGGCAGTGTATAGCAATGTTGCCTTGAATACCGGCAGTGATAAAGGTATTCCAGACAGTATCTATGAAGCTAGTCTAGACAGTCTCTCTGAAAATGAATGGCACTTGTGCTTCCAATGGGAGACCTGGCCATGCTCTCTCCATGGAGATGTCATCACTATGCTTACAGCTTGCTGACATTTTGCTGCTAAACTAGAGAACCAAACGAAACCCGGTTTGACTGGCAGTCACCGGGGGACAGTGCCAAAAAAACAAATCTTTGGAATGAAAGTAATCCCCCTTTTCTTTTACACACACACACACACTTGTCCTCTCTCTTTCAAGCTGTTTCTACCCCCATCAGACTTTGTCTCGGTCGCTGAGCCTCACTTTCTCTGTCTCTTTCCCCCTCTCCTCTGCCCTCAACCCCCCTCATAAGCTACTGATCTCATAGTGTGAGAGTACTACTCACATCAAGGGCTCTGAGTTGGGATAATCAAGTCGCAAACTAGCGAGAGGGGCTGCTACCTGTGAGCCGGTGAAGCTGAGCATGTAAAGTTGCAAAATTAATTTAAGTAAGCTGCAAAAATGGAAATAGAACTGCATGACTATGCATTGGCAATATGTGACATCACTGCAGTTGCATAAGAATTGGTGTCACCTCACCAACAGTGATGCATTTGTTTGTTTCATGTTTTTTTTTTTTCATGTCTTTGTGATGCATATGAGGCTTACAAATTGAAACCTAAGTCATCTCTTTGTGGTTGAAAAAAAAAAAAAGCCTGGTGCAGATGCCGCATGAGAGGTACATTATCAGACTGAGGCAATGGAAAAGTACAAAAATGAAACCGCCATCAGACGACACTTAAATGTCAATGAATGACAACAACATAATGCCCGCCTTAGAAAATGTCAGCCACAAGGTTTGCTGAATACCTGTTAACTGCTCCGTTCGTTCCCTGTTGACCTCGTGCGTGCACACTAGTATGTGCAGTATATGTCTGTGTGTATTTACAGAAACACTGCGGTAGTCTGCCATGGTCGGAAGAAGAGGAGAACACTGTGGAGGAATTTTTGCTTCTGCTGACTGGCTGACCTGTGTGTAATTAGTCAAGTCATATTTTTAACAGATATTGCGTAAAAGCCAGCTTAAGGAGCCATAGCTGCCCTATTTATACCCTAGGGGCTAATGGCCTGTACCACTACACAGGGGGATTTCCTCCCAGAACTATACTAAGCCTGCCTTAGGCCGTACCAGTTAGGATTCACAGGGATTAACCCAGCAATACGTTACAGGCGTCACCCTCTAGTCTGCATCACTCACACTGTCCTACTCTCATCCTATCGGCTTTTCTTACAACGTTTAGCATACTAGGTTTACAAGTCTGCTTCTAAGACGCTGGCATAACCTGTTTATTTTGTTGCCCACTTACTTTTAATCAGAAAAAGCAAATATCTTACTCAACCTGTGCCACGGGAAGGTGTGTGGGTCCGTCTCATCCGCGCAAAAACTCAATCTTAGAATGACTCTTTTCATGCATGTTTATGTTTTTGTGTACATGCGGCATACCCTGTATGTGTGTGTGTGTGTGTGTGTGTCTGTGTGTTTGTGTGTGCATGGGTGTTAATAGTAACTCCTGAGCCATAAGCCCATCCTCATTGTGCTTGAGCCTGCTGCGGGCAGGGCTGCTGGCTCATCCTGTTGAAGAATGGGTCAGGGCCCTGAAGGCTGACCTGGCCCTTTGCCCAATAAGCTATTGGCCGTATCACCCTGTCCTTTTATCAGCTTAGCCCGGCTCCCTGTGAAGTAAGCCACCACACAAGGCTAGTAGTACTCTCCTCCTCCCCTCACCCCCCCCCTCTATCTATCTATCTATCTATCTATCTATCTATCTATCTATCTATCTATATGCTGTGTCCTCTACTCCTCCCCTCTGTTCAGATCTGTTACATTCAGCAACAAATTTCTGCTGCATCAGATGTCCATCATAGATCCCCCACTCAGCCTGAAACGTGATCAGACACCCCATACGAGGCTACACATGAGGAAGGAAAAAAACAAAAAAACCAACACAACACAAACAGCGTTTTGATTTTAAAAAGGACCAGAACCAAAGACAGTAAATCATGCTGTGTGTTCAAAAGTTGGATTGTGTCTCTCTAAAGTCTCACTCGTGGAAGTCTTTGACTCCTTTTGCTACTTTACACTTGCACCACTATGATTTGTCGGGTGTAGTCTGACTCATCTGACCTTTCTTGTCTCTGGCCTGACCCTGTGCGTGTTTACGTGTGTGTGATGGACAGATGAAATAGCGCAAAGCCAGAGAGAGAGACGGACAGAAACAGCAAGCATGAGACGAAGAACGAGTGCGCCAAATGTCTCAGTGGTGCCATAAATGATTGACAGCACAGTATGACTCCACTGTGTGTTTGCTTGTGTTGATGTTTGTCTGTGTGTCTGTGTGTGTGCGTCGAATATGCTAAATATCAAAGTGTGCATGAATAAGTAGAGCACAACAGTCATTTCTATATCTCTATATTGTAGTAAATACCCTTTGATGAACCCGGTCCCTGCTCCATTTCCTTCTCTTTCACTATGACTGGACTATTATGACTGAATTTATATCAAACACTCATCAGTGTTGATGATGTATGTAGAATTATCTTCAAAAGATTGTACAGTTACAAAGGTGCCAATGATATTAAGAAGAAAGTAATTATTTTATTTGCTTCACGACATTTGATTTATTTCCTGCTGGTTTACTTTTTAGATTTTAATATGAAAATTCTGACCTTTAGTTTAATCCTATTAGTTATAAATGTGTTATTTATGTGGAATGTTATCTTGTATAATCATGTGTTGGACACTTAATTAATTAATTAAATTGCCAAGTTAACTCTAACACTTTATGAGCAATGAGCTTTAATATAATAATTGAAACATGTTCATAAAAACAACTTTATTTTTTCCCCGCACTCAAATTCGTTAAAAAGGTTTTTAAACTAATTACAGCAAAATGAACACTTTCCTGTTTACAGCTTTCATAAATAAGTTTATTTAATATGAATGAATGCAGTTTTGAACATAGTAATTTTTTTTGTCATGTCATCTATAAGATATTTTTCCAATTTTTTTGATAGCCTAACATTTAAATAGTATTGTTGCTTTTGTTTGCCTGGACTAAACATTGATTAAATGCTAGACGTTACAATGTGGCCCTACTATCAAAAAAAAAAAAATTCTTTATTGATGTTAAATCTTAATCCAAAATGCTAAAAACATATACCTTCACTCTCTATAATTATGATACTTGTAATGAACCCACACAAATACTACAAATGCCAGAGCAGACAGCGCTCGTGCCCACACAATCTGAGTGCACATTATCTTCAAAAAGCATTCACTTTGAAAATAAAAGTCATCTGCTCTTAATTGTCAGAGCAGACTTTCTGGCAATTGTCGACTCACTGCAAGAATGTTTCACTGTGGCCTTCAGGTTGATATGTCTGCACACACCTCTAAGTCTGATTAACTTTCCCTTCCATTGAGGTCGAGAAGTTAGACAAGGTCAACCTCTAATTTGCTGTTGGTGGATACGAGTCTGCGTTTTGCTCTGCGTTTAAAAGGTTGGATAAATTGCTCTTAGAAATATGATTGAACTTAAAGACGGCTTTTTACAATTAACAACCAATGATGATTTGAGAGCTTCATTAAATCCTGTTTCCTCCTGTGCTCCAATTTATGTTCTCGTTGCTGTATTGCATTTCTGCGCTGGTAATTTACATAAGCTTGTTTGAACTGACGTTTGGCCCTGTTTCTTTGACGAGGAGCAGACTGGGTTATTTGCATAGCGTTGCATTCTCAACCTTGGGCCTATTTATTATTTTGTAAAAGGTTTCTATACTGACAGGTTTCTGATTTCTTGCCGTGAATGAACTGCACTGCTCTCACGAATTCAGTCCTAATAAGCCTTACCAGCCATACCAACACACTTCACTTGCACTGACTGAATTACTGAAGCAAATCATTCAGAGCTCTCCTGCAGTGCTCCTTTTAGCGTATGAGCTTGAGCGAGTGTTTGTTTCTGTGTGTGTGTGTGTGTGCGCGCGTGCATATGAAGTCAAATCAAATTTAGTCATAAAAGCTCTTGTAACAACAGGTTCGTCACAAAGTGCTTTGATGAGGACAAAAGACACGAAATCAGACGAAAACTACAGATAAACAAAAAAGAACAAGTATAGGGTATGTGTGCATGTGTGTGTGTGTGTACGCGCATGTGCTTGATGGATGTGAGGTTTAGTTTTGAGTCAGAGGCAGCAGCAAATGCCTAAGTCTGAGAGTGTGTGTAGGATGAGCCTCCTACCACGTCCCTCCCTGTCTCTCATCAACTGTCTCTCTGCCTCCCCTCCATGCTTCCCTCTCTTTTATGTGCCAACATGATTTCTGAAAAGTGCTCATCAGAAATATAGAATAATGATTTGATGACTGATTAATTGATTGATTCATGACTTTTCTCGTTGAAAGATCCATTTAACTGGTGAAACTTGTGTGGAAAGCGCAATAGCAGACAGCACAAAGGCGGCATATAGTCAACATATACCGTCCAATATATAATCTGTATGTGCTGCATCCTTGACTGTTGTGTGTGTGTACTTCTCTGCGCACATATATATGTGTGTGTATGCATGTTTGTATCACTCACAGTGATTAAAGCAAGTGGGCGGCAGCAGCAACTGGTCTGCCTGTGTGGCTCTGCATAGCAGACATGTTTCTCACTGCTAGATATTACTCATTTCCTCAGCCCTTTGCACACACAAGCACACACACACACACACACACACACACTCTTGACATACACACACTCACACACACACACACAACAGACACAGAGACGGATAGCAGGCTCTCAGTTCTTTCCCTCAGTTTGGTGGGCTCGCTGGTGTTATTTCATGCGTACAGAGATCAGAGGCAGTGTGTAGCTGGAGGCTGCTGATATCTGCGGGTGTTGTAACTGGCGGTGGTGCTGTGGAGGAGCAGTGTAGCACAGTGAGGAGCTGAGGAGTGGGTTGACCCTCTGGGAGGACTGGAATATGAATGACTGCCAACACTGGGACGTCTACTCAGCCCGCACTAAGGTCAGTCTCCCATCACATCACAACAACTACTAACTCCATCAGCCTGTCTGCCTGCTTCCACATCCTCAAACTGCTCTTTTGGATTAAAAGAGCTACTGTTTACTCTTTATTTTATTTGCAATTAGCACTGCAAGACTATCCACAGATATTTCGTTAATAGCAAAAAAAGGCAAAACTTGAGTTGAATATTTTGTACTTCTGTTTTTCTGAGGTTTGCAGTCATGAGTATAGAGGTGCGTTTGACAGTTCTCCTGAGAAATGCGTGTAGAGAAAAGGCGGGATGAGGAGGACTGGTACAAATAGATATGTCAAATTTGACAATTACTTCAGAGCAAGATGAAGCATGTATTTTTCTTATTATTATACAAACATGAAAACAAACTGTTTCACTTTTTTATTTCATTTTTTAAAATCAGTTTTAAGAACAAAAAAAAATTGCAAAGAACTTTTTAGATAAATTGCTGTTGTGTCTTGTTGCAAGTCAAAAGTCTCGGGGAGTATTTCACAGGAAGGAATGTGTGATATCATTATGCCTGTGATCTGTCGTTTTTGATTTATTTAAATGCTACGACCACAGTAGCTCCAGCTAAACTCCAGCTCTGTGTGCATGTCTGAACAGTGTAGGAGTATTCTGTTAGAAGACATTTCTCTGCAAACTCCTCCACATGCACAATTGTGTTCTTTGTTTTCCTGTACTTTTTTGGCAAGTTTATATTAGGTCTCTTCTGACAACCTTTTTCATAAGGGCTGTCAAAATGACGAGGGTGCCAGAGTCATTTGAGGACAAACACTGAAACCAGATTTTTTTTTTGACTTAAGTAACTTGGTTTTCAGTTCAAGTTCTTGTGCAGCCAAAGTACAGTTCTTAAGTAAAAAACTATGTGATAAGTTTGACAAAATTAGACCTTTTGAATATTGTGTGCAACTTGAAAATTCATTTTGAGATGACTTTTCCATGTGGGAAAATTTTCTTTTTATCATTTTTGCTTCTTTTCTTTTGGCAAAATATATTTTTTTTATCATGGAAAAATTACATTGTAGTTTTTTTCTTTCTGTTTAGTCGATAAATTACTTAACAGTGCAGGAACCGATGCTGTTTTACTCTCATAATGATATTAACCAGTTGTCACATTTAATGGATCGATAAGATCGTCATAACTAATCTGATTTAAAAATGATTATTCTAGGAAACATGCTGATAGAAAACTATAAATGGAGATGTGTATGGATTACGTAAGGAATGATTTATAATTGTTGCTGCCGTCTGGAGGCTTCTTACCATGAACACCAGAGGTTGATGGGTTTTTTCAGCCACGGGAGGCCACGTTATCTTCCCACTGAACTGAAACTATATCACTTAAATTGGACTCATAAGGTTTTACATCACGCTCAATGACCTACTAGTTGTCCATCAAAAGCACTTCCCACGTTCTGCTCCATCAAACCCATCCTGTCAGTGTCTGGGACGATGAATCCCCCTCCTCTCACCGCCCAGTTTTCAGCTTTCCACTCAGATGCACAAACAGCTTGCTCCACGCTAACACTTATTCTGTTTTTTGGACCAAGTCACTTGATGATCAACAGTTTACCCGCCTCTCCATGGAGTATCCCCATCTAACCTCTCTCACCGACTGGATGTGATGTGTGTGTGTGTGTGTGTGTGGACACAGTTGCCATGGCGACAGTGGGGCGGATGGTGAGACGGCAGGGAGTTGGTAGGCTGTTGAGACAGACATGAGGGTGAGTGCGGTGCTGAGTGGCAGCTTGGTGCTGTGGTGTTGTGGCGGCGGCGGGAGCAGGGATGGCGGCGGCGGCGGCGGCGGCGGTGCTGGTGGTGGAGGGAACAGCTGGCGAGGCAACCATCACTTCAAAAGAGCTCATTTAATACGTTTGGAGAAGAATTAGTAGAGCTCCCCCGCACTTCTCACTGAATGAAACAAGGCTGCAAAATCTCTGACACATTCGAGGACTCAAACACAAACACACACGCACACAAAGACCTAAACAAATAAACACATTCACACATTTCTCCTGGAAAAAAAAGTTACACATGCACACAAACAAGGCATACATGCATGCACACAAACAGTCACACATATCTCCTCACACCCCTGCTGAGACACGTAATTAATATGCAAAGACACATATCCTGCATCCACAACAACTGGTGGTAATATCAACAGTGTTTCTGTCAGCTTTTGGGTGGGTGGTGACCAGCTTTGCCTATCACTGGGGGAGTAAGTACAGCCGCCTGAGGGAGTATTTGTGTGTCTGTTGCTGTCCATGAGTGTGTCTGAAAGAGAAGGGGTGGCGGGTGCTAGTAGTAAGCTTATATAGAATAGAGTGAACACCCGGGGGTGTTGTGGGGGTGGTTCATGAAAGTGGTACAAAAACATATCTACATATTCCAATCATCCCCCGAGAGTCAGAGATGAAAACTCTCCTGCTGTGAGTGCTCGGTGTGTGTGTTTTTTTGCACACACATACAGCACTGCCTCTGAACTTCATTGGCTGCAAAATGTATTTTTAGCCCACATGTGGGAGTAATGTGTTTGAATGAAACGAGTAAGTTGGGTAGTTTCAGTCCCACCGCAGTGCACATAGGTAATGACTAATTAGTGACAGCTATCAGAAAGCTAAGAGTTTCTAACCTTTTTAAAGTCATTTATATGAGGGAGTCCGCTGGCTGGTTTCTCTCCATCTGTCTGATGTAGCTGAATGTTTGTTTGCATGTCTGACCGGACTGACAGCTAAGTCTTAACAACAGCAGATGCCAGGACCTGACAGACTGTCCTTTTTTCTACGTTCACATCGATCTCACTTGCTTTGTCCTCTCGCTGCTTTTTACTTACCTTGTCTCTGTTTCTGTCCTCGTTCCTCTTCTCTCCAGGTGAGTGGTGCTTCAGTACAAAAGAATCACCAGTGATCTGGACAGTGATGCTGTGTAGCAGCCTTCCCCTCTGTCTGCGCCCCTCGTTCTCCCGTGAGGCCCATGTGACCTAGCCTACACCCACGCACAGGGGGCCCCCACTGCCGCTGGAGCCCACCCATGAATCCCAGCCCTGACCGCGGCAAAGAGTGCCTCCCTCCCAAGAAGAGGGAGTCTCGGCAAGGATCGACAGAACACCACGTCCCTCTGGATGACTTTAAACCCCCAGTGCCGCTCCGTAGTCGGTCCAGCGTAGGGGGAGGGGAGGGAGGAAGGGAGGCCAGTGACAGGGACCGAGCTCTGATCAACCCAAACCCGCATCTCCTACATACTCCTCCGCCTCTTCCTGCTCCAGCACCAGGCCTCCCCCTGCCCCTACCATGGCACCTGAGCTACTCTCCCTCTGTCTCTCTCCCCCTTTTCCCAGGGCAGGTCAGCGAGAGGAGGGGCTCAGGTTCTCCTGCCTGGAGAGATGATCCTCTCCCCTCACCCCTGCACCACCACTCCAGGTGGCTTAGAGGAGAAGGGCCCCTCTCCTTGCCACCTTCCCCATCCTCCACCTCCGCTTCCTCCTTTAAGACTCCCTTCCCAGCCGATTCTAGAGAGATGTGGTCCTACATTAACAGTGGCCGGCGGGACAACAGCTCCTCTCTCTTCTCCCCGTCGTACTTGTTTAGCCAGCACCCTCTTTACCCTCAAGATCCAAGCTTAGTTGAAGCCAGACACAGGTACCTGGGCAAGAGACCCAACGGCCTGGATGGGCCAGGCAGCAGGACTGCCTCAACTTCCAGGTCTCTGCTCACAGGAGAATATGGGAATGATAGCAGCAGAAGCAGGCTGGACGTCAGCCCACACAGCTCCCATACCAATGGTGGACGGAGACAGCAGGAAGATCTAACTTCTCGTGTCCATTCTGGAGGGCCATTTTTGTCAGACTCTCAGGAGGGCCCTGAGCCACATTCCTCACTGCAGGACAGACATCCACATGGGATAGTTAAGACCAGCTCCAATTTACTCTCCACCAGTCCCCATCCCCTGGGACTAGTACCCAGGGCAGGTAGGGGGGGACTATTGGACCCCTTAGGGGTTACCCCAGCTGAAGCCCAGATCTATTACTCTTTGGGATCAGTGTGCCATCCCAGTCCTCAGGCCCAGGCCTACCCTCTCTACAGCCCCTCAGGAACACCTCTGTACAACCTGCACAGGGAGCCAGGGCCCAGGCAGCACAATCTAAGGAACTCGCCACACTCACCTCTGGGTCTGCCTAACAGCCATGACAGGTCGCAAAGAGACCAGGAAAGAGACCGAGACAGAGACCAAGAAAGAGACAGAGAAAAAGTCCTACAAAGGGACAAGGAGCGAGGTAAAGACAAAGACAGCGAGAAGCACCTACAACATGACAAAGACCAAGAAAGAGACAGCGAGCGCGAGAGACGAAGGGACAGAGAAAGAGACAGAGGGAGAGAGTTATCTCCCTCCCATCTTCACACCTCACCCCCGGCCCCTCACCCCTCTCCCCCGGCGCTCCTACCTCACTTCACCAAGGGTTCTCTGATTGAGTTGGCCAGCGGGCGGTTGAAGCGGGTGGAGGAGCTGCGCACCGAGGACTTTCTGAGAAGTGCAGACACCTCACCAGAGTTCCACCTCAGCACCTGCACTGTGCTGCTGATTTCTCCCAGCAGTGCCCAGGGCTTCAGCCACCTGCAGGTCCACCTCACAGACCTCAACACTCAGGTCAGCTTTCTCTTTTGATATATGCTCCAGCTTATAACTGAGAAACAGATATCTACATTACGGCATAATCAGAAATCATTTAATGAATAACTGCATGGCAGGATGAGTGATAATGCAAATCAGTCACAGCACATGCAGTCGCCTTGATCTTCTTAGATGAAAACAGTTTAGGTTAGTGTAGTACCTTACACATACTGTTACACATCAAAGTCAGATTGCGGTGATAATAAGTGGCAGACATGAGAGACCTCTTATTTGAGTGTATAACAATGTTGTGGTTTTGTGTAGGAGTTACTGAAGGTCTTGGTGGAGTATCCGTTCTTTGTGCAGGACCGAGGCTGGTCTTCATGCTGTCCCCAGAGAACCTCACAGCTGTATGGCCTGCCCTGCCGCCAACTCATGGAGGGGGATGTCTGCCTGGCTCTGACCCCCACACCCACCGTAACCCACCGGACACACACACGTACTGGCTCCAGGGCCCATCGCACCCACCATCCCTCCAGGGCTGCGGGAGAGTCCAGCAGCTCGCACAGGGAGGAGATGCCGCCTCCGCCTCCTCCTCCCCCTCTTCCTCACCACCCACCTCCAACAGCGCCGGCCCCTCCACGCGCCCTGGCCGCAGAACCTCCCGTTCAGGAGCAGCCACGTCCACGCAAGCGGCGCTGGTCTGCCCCGGACACCCTTCCTTCAACTGGAACTGATGCTCCTGGCCTCCTGGATTTACCTCATGGCTCCAAGCTAATGAAGTGGCAGTAGAAACTTGGAAATGCATTCATATACATGCATACTTACACACATACACACACACACACATAAGCACATACACACCCTCCTTGTCTCTGTTGCACCCACCAAGACAAACAATGGAGAGACCTCAAGGCAGGGTTGCAGGGAAGGAATTAAAAACAATAGAAAAACGCAATTTACGGGTGTTCATACTGCTGCCCAAAATATTAACCCCGTCCGCCCTGGTCTCGCCCTTGTTGCACCCATCCTTTCCTTTCCTTTCCTCAACCTTAGCACAGCCCTGAAAGGAGCAGCAGCTGAAGGATCTCTGGATGGCTCCTTACAGACACACTGAAGACATTTAGTGAGACAATCAAGCACTTGTCTGTGTTCACTCTGTTTTTGTAATGGTTGTCCCACACACCTACTTACTGACAGTGTTTTCTGCAGGGTATCGATTTTCAATCAGTGTTATGAAAATAAACGCTATTGAAGATGTGCAGATATATACGAACAAAAGTTGACTATATATATTACATTACAGATGTTATATACAGTAAATATGCTAAACAGATTTAATGCAATCTCTCTGTCAATTTTGCAATGCATTTCGTTTTCTTTTTTATTATTTTCTTGCTTCTGAGCCGATGTCCTCGCGTCGGCCTGGGCAGGCAAGGTGAATGTATGAGCAACTCTTCGCCTTTTTTATTCTCATCACTGGGAGTCATTTCAAACAATTGTTCGTCAAGGCATTACCCTCCAATATGTTCTTAACATTATCTCTGAGAAAGGGAGAACACTAATGAAAACTGCGTAACAGACAATCCCACCCACACAGACAGGTCTGTGCCACATCGCCTCTACACTCATGGTGTTTTTCCATTAAAAACTGAATGATGGAAAGAGTAAAAAGTGCAGTACGGCTGAAGAGTAATGGTGCTAATAACACGTTGGAACATGATGCTTTGTGAATACTCTTGACCCCTGTGTACTGTACGCTTCTGTTCCCATCTCATTTTTTATGTACTGTATATGTTTGAAGGCAGGGAAATTGATGAAAGTATTTTAAACTCAGATACGGGTATCTTCTCTGATTCAGCACACTCTCTCACTTTAGTTTTTGTGGGTTGTTTTTTTTTTTTTTTAAATTTTATTTTCAAAAAGAAAACCTTACTTGTTGATTTTTCTTTTTAAATGTTATAGCTACAAAAAATGTATATTTTTAAAAATTGTGAATCAGTTAAATGATGTTCGCTAGAAATAAAGGAAAAAAAGCTTTATAGATTTAATTAAAGGTGTCAATTTATTCTCTGCATGTGATGTAACGTACTATACACTTAAGTTATCATTTAATACATATGCTGAATATGGGATTAACAAAAAATGCAGGGATTTTTTTTTTTTTTACATTAAAAGTATGTTATCAGCATGTTTTATTGCATTTAACAAGCTGTTTGCTTTAACAGCAACTGATAACTCCTGTCATAACGCCAGTCTAGTTACATGGTGGAGGGGAAAAAAATCAATATAAGATAAAAATAAAGGAAATCTCTTTTGCTTTATGCATCGCGAGCAGGTCTACAATGCAGCACCTCCATTGTTTCTTCATCATATATACATACTCCACTGGCCGTACTCTGTATTTGTTGTTCTGCTCTTAGGTTTCTTTCATGACAGGGAAGGAATAAAGCTTCAGTAATCCACTTGTATATTGTTCATGGCTAACCCTGGTGCAGGGTAGCTTCCTCTGTCTTCCTACATCTTCTCTCCTTCTGTGTTGGAGGTGAGAGTCGGCCGCTTGTCCCCAAACTCTCCCAAGTTGAACCTCTGCAGCAGTTCCACTGCAAACATGGGCACCACCTGGACACCAGGGCACAGTGTGGTACACAATCAGTATGAGTATGACGACCTCTACTGGTGATTGAAAATACTACCGCTACACTCCGACTGACGGGGAGTGTTCACACAGGAATTATAAGGTTCTGCCTGGATTCTTATACATCAGAGGTATAATATACTGTTCTACATGTCATAAAAATCACCTGGAGCTTTGTAAATCCAAGCTCATGGTGTTTGAGAAGTTTAGATGTTCTGATTTAAAAAAACAACTAATTTTGATGTCATCCTCCCAAGATTGACTGAGGAATCAGTAACTGATGAGGAGTCAATTTGAGCTCAGAATGTTGTACATTTTCTAACAATAATAATACAACAATAGACATTTTAAAGGGAGCGTTTAGTGTTGAGAGTTCTTGGGAGGCAAGATTCTTAATGTGAAAGTGAAGTATTCCTGATTTACTGGTCAAAACTAAAATCCATTTTCTTAACTCAAATATGACATCTACACATTTTATGCATTCAGGGTAAAGGTGCAAGAGAAGATGATTTAATAGAAAGGTTGAATAGTTCTTCACCAACCCGCGCCATGATCAGTTTCCTGGTTTTAAGCACGTTGGGGTCTGGATACTCCTCTCCAAAGCAGAGCTCAATCTCATAAGAAGGTACAGGGCCTTTCCCCTGTAAACAGCTCTGGAGCTCTGGACACAAACATTTCATATTGGAAAATTCAGATTTGGTCATATAAGCATATTGCCTCTTTGCATTGAGCAATAATGTGACATTTATTATTCTTGTTTTCTCAAAGGTATCCTTTCTGTCTCTCTTTGAATCAATCATATTCTGCTCCTGATATATTTATATAACTAAGAGGTTGTTAGTGAATTCAAATGTTTTTTTTTAGCAGTTATTGCCTTTTTTTTTTTGTTCTGTTACAGCATGCATGCATTACCTTACCATTAAGAAATGTGGGTATATTGAGCAGTTTGAAGGTCTTTTCTCGCTCCAGTTTGTTGGGTTGGTCGCTGTGCTGGGCCATGGGACCGCTCCAGTATACCCTGCCCTGGCAGAACCGCTTGATGAACACCCCATCTGGGGCCACCCATAATAGCACGCCCCTCTCCAGATGACAAAGAAGGCGGCTCATTGCTTCAGCCATGCATGGCGGCAGAGATGCGGAGGCCGGGGACGGGAAGGAGAGCTGCTGGGCTGTGCAGGGCCCGTAGATACGTTCATTTCCTAAGGGGACGCAGCCCTGCATGATGAAGCACCCGTCCGGACTCCTGGTGGTCACTTTCATCACCCTCTGGCCGTGGTACAACAACGTCACCTGCATACGAAAGTCTGAGCACACAGTACTTGTGTTTCAGGTCATACAGTCAGTGACATGTTCAGTTGTTTCTGTGCATAATCCCAAAAGCTTTCCTACCTGATATAGTAAGTGAAGAGCTGATGAAGGTTGTAGGAGCTAGGTCCTCATTTTGAAGTTTTTGTCCAGTTTTGAGTTCACAGTACAAATGCTCCCTCATCAGATTCTCTAAAGAAACATACAGACATTCTACAGTCAGTACTTTCTCGAAACTATATCTATACTTGGAGCCTACGGGGGCTGCAAGAGTAGATTTTGTGTTGTTCTTGTTTTTAAAAATATGTTCACAAGTACCACATTATTTGAAGTGGTGTGCAGACTGTTTCACTGTTGGTGCTTGTAAAACGAAATGATTGAAGATTAATGTGAAGGATTGCCTTTCTGACATCTACGGGCATGTTCCTCAATAACAATTCCATAAAACAGTACAAGTTTGGGTAACACTTACCAGTCAGTGGGCTTCCTTCTTTTTTACTTTCTTGAAGTGATTCTGTTTGATAACGAAGCTATAAAAACAGAAACTGAAATTAGGTAATCATACGCTATGTGCAGGTTTATAGCTAAGATTTGTTTGAAGGAATAGATCATTTTTTATAAAAAATCAAATCAGTGTAAAATGACTTTCCTCCCACACTCTGAGCCTCCCACAATGTTAAGTCCTCTTAAGATGTGGACAGCTCAGAAAAATTATTCTACTCATGCGAGTCCCTCAAAGCAATTATTAAAATAACACACGTTTATAACCCCTATACGTGGGATTTTAAAACTTTTCACTGCAGTGACTCATAGTGGTAGTATCAAAAATTACATAAGAGAAACAAATTTGACCTGGACATGCTGAGAATAACCTTTTTACAGGGACTGGCTGATTTTTCTACAAACAAACTTTATGTCATCAAAATGTGACTAGCATCCCTGATTTTCACCTGTTCTTAAAATTCTAGATAGACACTGAAAAAACAAATTAAAACAAATTTAAAAATTGAACAAATTAAAAAAATATTTAAAATAGAAATAATGAGCAATATTTCAAAGAAATCACACTCATGTTAAAGCTCTTTGGCGTTATCTTTTTTTTGTTTTTAACTCACTTGTTTGTCAGGAAAACCAGCGCTCCTTGGAGTCCTCTTAGCCTGGATGATCACTTGATCTTTTGTCTGATGAGGCTCTGAGGACAACAAGAGGAAACAAAAATGAGAGCAAATAAAAGACTAAAAAAATACATTATGTAGAGCAACCATTGTTCATTATGTACAGCATTTCATTTCCTGTTTTGTTTCTTTTGATTAGTCTTTTTTTTCCTCTTATTTTGGTGCAGTTGTGTGTATTGAGAGGACACCACAGCTCAGATCAATAAGATGACATGAAAGGACAGCAGCAGGTGTCCTTGTCTTCACCTGCTGGTCTGGCTGGTCTGTTGTCCTGCTGGATCAGGTAGACTTTATAGGGTTCAGTGATGTCCAGCTGGTTGCGTTCAGGGACCTCCTGGAAGTCTGTGCTCTTGTTGAGCGCGCAGCGGAGACGGGTCTTCCACATGGTGGGGTCGGCCTTATCCCTCCCCTCCTTGTACTTGCCTTTGTACACAGCCCAGGCCTGAATGTGAAGTTTAAAACGTTAGATGCATAAATAAATATTTGAAGGAAAAAAAAACATGATTTAAAGAAAAGAAACTTTTTTGGGAAGTTGTAAACTGCTGGTTAAACACATTGTATTTCAACAAATACACAATATCTCGTTGCAGTTCGTTGATGAGAACTGTCTTTTCACTCATAAGGACTTTATCCCTGAAATATATTTTATGTTTTTAATCATATTTGCCTAAATCCACACAGACAATAATTAGTTATTTCTTTTTTTAAAAAGTCAGATTGGCCTTAAAATTGTGAGTTCATTGACCTATAACTGAATAATTTGTTCAGATTGTTCATTACATACACTAACAAAAGTCTCACTGTATTAACTTCAAGAAAAAAAAAGTTCAGTAAACTTAAGTTCAGCCAGCAGTTGTTTAATTATTGGCTTAGGGTGACTTTCTGGTTTATTCTTTCAGTGGTGAAGGATTTTCAGGTTCTCATGTCCCACACAGTCTATAGCTTTTACTGTGCTGTTTACGGCTACATTCATATCAGTGTTAGACTGTGAGGACTAGAAAATCTGAGCTACAATTGAAATTAACAAACTTGTGATTTACATTCACTTAATGATACAATGTGTAATTTGTATTACTTCAATAACAATTCATTGATTCACTACAATCAAACATCAAAATGCTCATGTACAGAAAAGAGAGACTAATTTTACTTTCCAAGTAAAGAGGATTTCTCCTGACTATTCTTGGACCAGCATGCAAAACTTGCAAAACAACAGAATTTATTTCTTATTACAAAAGTTCCAGCAGGCTTCCCAAGTTAATCTACAGTTAAAATATTTATTCAAATTTTTGAAAGAGGGTAATAATAATAATAATAATGAAAATAACAGGTTAGTTAGGCAATTAACAACAAACTCTGCTCTATTTTACACATGAGAATTGTAAAATAATATATGATTATAAACCTGTTGCTTAGCTCAACATAATGTGAGAAGTTTTCACTTTCTCATTTTTATCAGTAAATTTATAAACTTGTTATACTGCAAATCTTAAACAGCCAAAATAAGTAAATACGTTTATCCAGAAAAGAAGATACTGGTCTTGTCAACAGCGGACTGGCACACATTACTTTCTCTCTCATAGTATATTGAAAAGATGTTAAATTGTACATGAGCCTAACTTCAGTGAATCCTAAGTGAATTCAGAAGAAGCCTCCTGGTGTGTTCGAGGCTATGAAACAGACTGAAACAGACTGAGAGGCTCGACCTTGAACAGAGCTGCATCCGCCGTCTGCTTGTAGTCCTTCTTGGCTGCATGTTTCCACGGGATCCTGAACATGGTTTTGTCCTCATCCTCCCAGCACAGTCCTTCATATTTCCCACTCTCTATTTGAGCTATCAGCCACTCTTTCATGTGCATCTTGGCTCTTGTTTCCATCTTCAACACAGACTGTGTCGCACAGGAACAACAAGAAAAAAAACTTCACACATACATGTGCAAAGTCGTTCGAGAAGTTTCCCCACCTTGCAAAAACAATGATCAATAATTTATTCTAAAATGATTCTAATTACAATGCTGCAACAATATAATCTGATAATATAATGAAGTTTATAAAAGTTCTAGAGAAACAGACCTCACCGCAAACTTAAATGCAGAAGTCCTACTTTAAGTTAAATGCGCGGAGTGAAAGTGAAAGTTTGAGGCTCATTTGATACTTTCGGTTTCCCCACTTCGTTAAGTTGCAGCGAAAGTTTAATCATTTCCAAGTAAGGTACAAGAGGGAGGGTGATGAACGAAGAGGTCACTGGATCACAGGGCAGTGACAGATTGCATGTGTGTGGAAAAGAAAAAAATATTTAATAATATGTATATTAAAAAAATATATAGATATAATTTATTATTTAACACTGATCACAGAATTCAGCCACCTAAATATTCCTTGTAATGAAAAGACTGAAAATATTATGAATGGAATGAAAGCTTTACAGTGCACAGATTTGCTCACTAGAATTAAGTTATGTTTTCTTAATAAGGAAATTCTTCTTCCATTTACACCCACAGGGAAAAAATCAGCAAGTGGGCAACAGGACAGCAGCAGCACACATGAATCACATAAAGCCAGAAAGAAGCACACACACCCACACACATGCGCATATACATGTAATGCTAATCATAACGAAACATTCATGTGAAAATGAAAGTATGTGTGGGTGTAAAGGACTTGTGTTTTCTCATGGACTCCTCCTCCTCCTCTTCCTCCTCAGTCCATGGTGCTCACTTGTTCACAGCATGACACTGAGCAGGAAGACAATAAAAATCCAAAGTTCAGACTGATAAGAAATATGGATGAAAAGTGCTCAGAGTGTATGACATAAGGCTGAGTGGACAAACACACTGCAGGCTGTAGTTTCACCCAGCAGAGGGCAGTGTAAATCTGTGTTACTGCTTATTCACACACAGTGATCTGTTTGTTATCGAATCACCCAAGCAACTGTGTATTAGAGACAGAATTTGTTCATACAGTATAATAAAATAGATAAATGTAATAATAAAAATAAATAAAATGCTGTAATGAGAAGGATGTAATAACATAAACATTCTCAAATAAATGATAATAATAACAAATCTGAGGTCATTCAATAAAAAAAAAAAAACTAAACTAAAAACACATGGAATCACATTTCTGATACAACAGTTATTTCTTTTTTTTGGCTTTCACTTTTGTGAGAGGATGACTGTTTGGGAATAGTTTTTTTTTCTTTTTGAGAATAAAGTCAAAATATATGTGGTCCTCTCATAAAATGAACAATGTTTTTCACAATATGCATTTTCTTTCTCAAAATATTTGAGAAAATGTTGTTCAGGACTCTTTTGCACCATTAGTTAGAAGACCTGATCAATTAGAGACCAGCTGGTTTGTCACTGGTACTTTTCACTGGTGGTGGTGCTTGCTGGTGGAGTTGGTTGGTTTTAAGTCTTTTTAAGTCTAATACATTTTGAGAAACATACAACTTTGCATTGTTGACATGTCGTCAGAAAGTTGTTGATTGATTTTAATTTGAAAGGGTATGTGTAATTTCTTTCATTATGCTGTATTTTTGCTTTTCAGGTGAAAAAAAAATATATAAAAAACACATTTCAGTCCAATATAACAACACCACAAGCAGCCTAAAACATAACTACAGAATTTAATTAACAGCTGTCTTATGCAGTGCCAACAATTCAAAATGAGATAAATGGATGATTAGTGCATGACAGTTGTATTGGATTGTACTGAACTCCCCCAGAGCCCCGATCCACTATAATCTATGTGCAGTTTGCAGTTCATGCCATATAAAGTCAATGTGAAATACCATGCAAACCCTTTTAATTCATATAGAACATTTTATTTCACATCAACTCAGTGTGCTTTACTATAAAACATCCACTGACTCAAAGCGAGAAAAAACCCACAAACATAAACCACAGACACAGACGTGCACACACACACATACACAGTAACGAATCGTAAGCCTGAGAAAACAGAAAAGTTTCAGTTTGCTTATGAACGTGTAAACGCTTCTCAGACAGATCTCAGGTCAGCAGGTAAAGGATAGAGCTGCAATCCAAGCAAATATTTGTGCGGGAATGTGTGTAAGAAAGTCCAACACTGGCCTGTGTCCTCCATCAACTTGGCATCCGAATTCTGCTTCGCATCCAGATTAAACAACACACGTCAAGGAGGCTTTTCTTTTCTCCAAGTTTATTGTTGTAGCAGTTCAGCAGTAAAACATGGTTGAGACATCGGAGCACATCGTAGAACATCTTAGCCAGCTCTCAATAAATAGACCTTTTAAATATGACAGATTGTATTACAGCAGAGGAATATAAACCTGAAAATGTCTAGCACACAGAACAAGATGCTTCGTACAAAGCTCCCTCTCTCTCTCTCTCTCTGACAGTTCAGCTGATTGTTGCTAAAAAATGTGCATCGGGTATATGTAGCTGCTTCGACTGATGAAATATGTAGACATTTCCACAGGTCCAGGTTGTCATAAATTGCCTCCCACCATCAGTGTGCAGCTTACATGTAGACGTGAGGCACAGAGAGATGCATTCGACTTTGAACTTTGAACGCTCATGTCAGTGTAGTTTTTTTGTCAAATTTCATTTCCTCCGAGTTTGTGGTGTACGTTCATGTGAAAGAAAATAGGCAGCATTGCATACAGGAGAAAACACAAACCCAAGTGACATTCCAGGAAATAAATACACTTCTTGCTTTGTTTTGAAAAAAAAAAAATTATTTACACAGTATTGTACATGGAAGAAATTCAGAACATCCATCCGGGTCTCTCAGTCATAAAAATATATATATAATAAAATCTACAGTAAAAGAATGAACTACAATAACAATTATTGAAATAAACAAAAGATTGTTGACTGTGAATGAATATACAGTACAATCACTGCTTTTAATGTCTTGTATACACAGTAGAAAGCACAAACGTGAGTGTGTGTGTGTGTGCGTGTTTGTTTGTGCGTGTGTGTGGAGTCTAAACTTGATTGAAATTCCTGTTGAGTTGCTCAACATCATGTTCGCGTCAGGACAACCTTGAAGACGTAACAAGAGCCTCTTCAGCACTCCATAAAATACACGTGGGTGTCCTATATTTTTGTAATCCCTTCTCAAGGTTTTAAGCAGCGGGGAGAAGCCCTCTCTGCTCGTATGTGTGTGTGTGTGCGTGCGTGTGCATATGTGTGTGTCTCTGTCTGTGTGAAGACGCTGACAGTCTAGTGGCAGCCACAAGCTCTGACCACCATGTTGCGGTATTTCTTGAGGATGACGTTGGAGCTGTCATCAAAGTAGAGCACTGAGATGGCGTGGAGCTGCGTGGGGGCACAGCAAGGTTTGGGAACCGTCTCCGGGTTAATAAAATGAACCTGGGAAGGGTAGGAGGGGAATTTCAATGTTAAACTCATCATTACAATGTGAATGAATAATGGAAAATGGTTATAAAGGGTGTATCACACAAGGTCATAAATTGAATCTAAGTGTTATAAAAAAAAAAGTTAATGCACGTCTTGAAAATGTCTGTGTCACATCACTGATGAGAGTTTACTCCAAAATACAATCTGCAACCATTTTGGATCATCAAATACAGTAGTTTCAACAGCGGCGACACTGTGTTGACAGTTGATGAGATGATTAGACTCTTAACATGACTGCTGGGTTTTTGTTGCCTGCTTTCATGGTTACTCACAAGGGTTTGCACAATGGCATGGTTTGTGGCATTCATGTAGGAGTTCAGCGGGAAGGCACACTCTCCTTCGCAATAGTACGCCGCATATCCTTCTGGAGCGATGATCCAGTCCTGGGGGGGAAGCGGAGAGAGATTCAGTTTGGAAAATTGGGGAAATGGTCAAGTGGGATGAAAACAGAAATACAGGGAGAAGGTATGAGAGTATGCCTCTGCAGATGTGGCTAGGGTTCACATCTACAGATTGAGATTGAGTGATTTTAGAAGTGAGCAATGAAGTTCCTCTATGTCATGGGTTTGACACATGTCTAACACTGTGGGACCCCCAGACAAAAACTGAGACAACCCCACCTTGCAATGTACCCATGGATGTGCAGACAATTTTTCCTGGGTTACTTTGACTCCGAAGACACTTGACACACGTGAGTTCCAAGGAGCACCTTTTTCCCTTGTGGTTTCTAAGCAGATGTCTTTGTTTATGACAGAAATAATGCTATGGTCAGAAAGCATAATGTAATCTAAAAATGTTTGTATCACGTCCGTGTGTTTGAGATCTGACTCACAGCGCGATTTTTGTTCCAAATTGTCGAAATCAGGCACCGAGTTTTATACTACCTTAATTGCCTCCGTGAGCTGTGTGTCACAACAACTGTGGTTACTGTTGACCACGCTGGTGAGTCGGCCAAATCGGCGGGTCCAATTAGATTAACTAACTTCCTGTTGTTTTTAGAACACTGGCGGGCAGCTCACTCTCTATCTTTGCCTGTTTAAAACCTCCGTTCTATGCGAAAGCTATTTCTTGCGTATACAAAAGCGAAGCGATGACTGAGAACCTTCACAGACATATTTCTTGCATATATCCGTAATTACATACATAGTAAATAATACATTATGATGAAAATGGTTATCACATTTTATGTAATATTGGGAATGTGACAAAACAAGTAGAAATGCTCTGCAACAACTTAATAATGTACCACTCCCACTTCTCTTATACGGGCAGATAATGTTGTATTTCCACCTTTACTTAAAAGCAGCACTGTCCTATTACCTCCTTGTCTTTGACTGTAATGTCTTTAATTGATTTATCGTACAGTCTATAGAATGTCAGAATATAGTAAAAACATTTTCAGCCCAAGTTGAATTATTAAAACAGCTTGTTTTGCCTGACACATATTCAGTGTACACAATGAGAAGCTGGAATCAATTCAGTTCAATTCAATTCAAAGAACTTTATTTATCCTCAAGGGGCAATTTAAGAAAAACAAACAAACACTAGATTATGAAAATTGTTGCTAATTAAATTTCAGTCAATAGCCTAATTGATTAATTGACTCAATCTGTTTCAGTTTTGCATAAATGTGTGGTTTTTAAAAAATATGCAGAGAAGTTTGATGTATTTTTTTTTCAGCCCCGAGTCGTGTCTGCAGATCTTCCTCCCACACCCATACAGCCCAACCGCACTAATCAAAAGGGTCAGGGCAGCCTGCATGTAGCTTGAAAGGCAAAACCCAGGGCAAAAATAAAAAACTTAAACTGCTCTGAATATATAAAATGACCTAAGAGTGCCTCTTGTGAGGCAGCTGGACAGCAAGAGGACACAGTTCAGAGAGATTTCGCTGAGTACATCAAGCTGAAACTGTATAAGTGTGGTGGACTTGTCCCCCATGGAAATTACACCCTTGGGATCAAGTAATATGTGGGCTGTTTGTAGTGTGTCATTTATCAGGATTCTGGGATAAGACCAGCAACCAGGAGTGTCTGGTTGATTCTGGCTACCTGGGAGAGGAATGCTTTCCGTACCTGCCACCCCAAGTCTCTGAAACTGACGTAGAGCTCGTGCTTCTTACACGCCTGCTTCTGATCAGTACTGCTGTTTTCTGAGGAAGAAGACGGACAGACAGAGAGAGACAAAGAGAGATTATATGTCAATACATGCGCTATTATGCTGTTCACAGCGTCAAGAGCAACTATTTGCTAAAGTCAGACCCCAATTAGGGGCGAAATGATGAAGAACAGACCTGAACCCGGCCAGTATCCTCATACAGAACATTAACATTTGAACAATGGCTGAAGGAAATCACCTCCAGATACAGCAGCAGTTTGGTAATTGTTTCAAATGAATGGGCCACCCTGCCTAGAGGTCACTCTGGTGGGCTTTGAGTTTCCACTAAATGAAACAGATGTGCGCACAGAGTTGGCTCGCCCCTCTTTATTTACAGTATTGTACTCCTTTCTCTTCATGCACTTGAACATTTCTTTTCCTATTTACCATCTGAAAAAAAGTCTGTTTTCTATCTAACGGTATCTCTCTCTTCTTCTGGTGACCTCTGGGGCTCTGTGGTTCATACGTTCCTGCAAGTGGTTCGCATTGGAAATGATCATGAGCGACTGGTTCTCATCATCCAGTTAGAGACCACTGCTATCCAAAGTTCCAAACAGGCCCATTTGGCCCATGTGTTGTGGCCCCGGTTGCCCCACAGCACACCGCAGATGTGTTCTGCCATAAAAGCCTGCGCTGCCTTACCTCCATGCAGGGAACTTGGCCCCAACTGCTCTGTAATGCTTGTGTAAATAAACAAAGACAGCAGAGGGATATTTGAAGCTCAGGCATTACAGTCTAATGTTTCAGCACTTCACATAAACACAGCCCTCTCACACCTCTAAAACAAAGGCCCCTGAGTATGCATCGCATGCTTTGTCGTGCAAGAATCACATCAGTTCCGATGGTATGCTTTTGTTGGTTTCCGGATACATTGGATATTTGTAGATGCTTGTGAGTGTTTGCATGTCAGTGAGTGTGCATGAATGCACTATAAAAATGTAGAGGCCGTGTCATGAACCGACCAGCCGTCCCACAGATTCCTCGCATGGCCAACAATAGCTTTATTAAAACAGGGATCGGCTCAACACGACAGCATAAATTTACCTGCAACATTGGCCACTCTGAGCGCCTCTTGGCTCTTTGCCCCTTTGGAGCGGTTGGGGTTACGCTGTTTGGCCCCTCCTGGCGCTGAGCGGATGCTTCGCAGGTGCACCTCAGTGGCTTTGAAGAAGGCCACCATGAAGGGCTGTTTATTCTGAGGCCCACTGCGACCAATCAGCCCTGCCACACGAGGATTGATACTCTCTCCTGTAGGGGGAGACAGAGAGAACAGTACAACAGGTGTTGGCATCACAGGAATCTAGTTTATTCACACAGGCTGCACATGGAGAAAGGGAATGTGTGTGAATTCAAATAAATGTGTGCTCACTCGTGTTCAGAATTTATTTTGCATGTGTGTCTCTTTCCTGACTGCGTCAATGATGCTGCATTTAGTTTTACAAATGAGATTTTCCCTCTGTGAATGCCGTTCCCTTCTTCCTCATCCCTTCTCAACCTCTGAAATGCCAAGAACAAACGTAGCACAGAACATCAAAGCCTCTCTACTTGCGTTTTTGTGCGTGCAATGTGTGGGTGTGTTTGTGCATGCGCATACATGTGCACTCCAGCAGTGTCTATCTAGTTCTCACACAGAAGAATGTGTGTCTGATCACCGTCTGGTGGTAAATCAAGGCTTCTGGTTGCCGCTGGCGGCGGGACGTCCCGCGTGCCTGTCTGTACACGCTCACTCGTAACCCTTCCAACCCGATCCGACGCACAAACACACACTCATGGATACGGCCTCTCCAGCACTCACCTCCCATAACATGAAAGCAATACAGTGTCTGTTTTCCTCACCTGACATGTAACATCCTGCCATCCTGCAGAGATAATGTTCTGAAACACGCTCTTGTAATTCACACTATTTGTTGATAAAGCTTTTCCACTGACTAACATTCAAGCCTTGCGATGACAAACTCCGGCTGTGATCTTATCTTTATGATAACTCGGTGTGTTTTCTGCCTGCCTTCTAATGATGCTGAGGGTATGACGGATGAAGACGGAGATGAATGACTGGTGATGAGTGATGAGGGACAGGATTTGATTTATCTTTGCTGTGCACACACAAAGAATGAATGAACTGATTCTTCGGGCTTTACGGGAACAGCCATGATGCTGGCTCACGCATGTTGTATTATAATGCAGACCATCATGTGTGCTATACATCCATTGTTATTACTTTGCTGTTCATCAGTCTACTTCTGTAATGTTTGTCATACAAACTTCATTCCAATGTCAAAATTTACATCTCATTCACAACATGTACACTCTTACTTTTCTTTATTGTAACATCTTTCAGTAATTTTATATAATGTTTCATATTAACATTTATAATGAAAGTCTATGGGAGGAATGTTTGAAAGTTGAAATCTTAACTACTGAAAGTACCAAAGTATTCATGGTACCAATTGTCATCATTGCGGGGTCTTTACTCACCATTTGTGCTCTCCAGGGCCAGCTGTAGACCCAGGTTCCTGCCAGGGTTCAGGACCCAGTGGTTACTGGTGGCTGTCACGTCAAACACCAACCAGCCCTCCTCCGCTGCCCAGATCACCCGTGAGTCCAGCAGAAACAGGTCTGACTCCCTGGAAGAGGACGCAGAAGACAATTAAAAAAAACACACACAAGTCTACAGGGATTATATGCACAATTACAAAAGATTGGTTGAAACCATGTGACAGAGTGTAAACTTAAATGACTGAAGCACGAAGCAAAGTAATGGAGCAGAGAGAGGGAGTCAGACGAGTGTGACGGACTGAAAGAGAGAGAGAGAGAGAGAGAGAGTGAGGAAGGGAGATGGGGAGGAAGGGAGGGCTCCAGATGGTGAGGCCCAGGGGAACACTTCATTTTCTTAATTGACAATAATGGCTTTATAAACGACCAGTCCTTTCACACACTACGCACAGTCCATCACTGGCTGGAATTTTGTGGGAGAGCCAGAAAGTCAAGAGAGAGAGAGAGAGAGAGAGAGAGAGAGAGAGAGAGGGATAGAAAAAAAACACAGCTGCGAAGGAGGAAAGAACTGTGTGAAAAGCAGTGAGCGAAATAGTGCATATCTGAGTCAGTCCTATTGTCCGACGCTGAACTCAGGATTTTCTACTCTTTCACCATCGGAGACTAAAATCCCTTGTTCTTCATGTGGCCATTCATGTATCCCGACCCATTTTCTGACTGGGCAGATAGTGTGTCACAGAGCTCTGGTTCATTCATGTACCCAGGCCCGTCTCTGGCAAAAGAATAAATGACTGTGTTGTTCCCTCTGGACAACAGAAACCTTTAGGAGGGGTCGAAGAGAGAAGGACACGGGCCATTCCCGAGTTACATACACCTTCTGGGCGGCCCAGATTAGCCACACTGGGAAGGTGGGGCTAAGACCTGTTCTGATTAGAGCAACTTCCAGATACAGACTGTAATGGATTCCTATTTCCATTGTTGAAAATAAATATATTGAATTTATTAAAAGGAATTAAGTAATACTACAGTCTATGAAATATAAGAAATAATGAAAAGGGCAGACTCTGGCAGGCTGATGGAAATGTCATTAGCTTTTCAGATAATTGTTATAAACCATAGTATTGGTCAAATTAAATTTTTGATCTGATGACCTGATGGCACTGGATAAAAAGTTTACAGATCCCCCCAAAAATTATTGCAATTCATCCTGACAGGGACACAAGGATCTGTACCAGATTTAATAGCAATCCACTCAACAGTTGTTGAGACATTTCACTAAAAAACAAGAATGTCAACCTCATGGTGGAGCTAAAGAAAACAAAGTCAACAAAGTCAGTAGGCTTCATCCACTGGGAACCATGAATGTTCTGTATGTACAAAATTTTGTAACAGTCCATCCGAGTCAAAATGATTGTGATTGATCAATGAGCTAATAATTTCAGCAGATAGATGAAAAAATTCTACTTGTGGTTTTAAATACCGAAACATACATTCTTGATGCACAAACACATAAACATATACCCACGCTCACCTATCCGAGTGTTCCTCCAGCACCTGGTAGACGCTGATGCGGAAGGTCTCGTTGTCGTAACGTTCGTGGATGAAGTCTTTATATATCCGAAACTCAGCAGCGGTGACCGCCTCGCCCTCCGGGATCCGGGACAGGTCAAATCTGAACTCTCTGTGATGCCGCCGCACTGGTAGGAATTCCTTATCGTGCTCCACTGGAGAGAAAAGAAAAATAGCACACAAAAATTAAGTTAATAATTTATCATCGGACAGATTGTACGCAGAGACTGCAGGAAAACCCAGAGGGGTAATGTGGCTTCATAGTGTTTTGTGTGGTACTGAGCTGCAACATAAGTTTGCAAAAGGTAGAGGTGGACATTTCTACAATTTATTTTTTCTACACAGTCCATCAAGGTCAGTTGTTAGCAAGGTGCTGACATACCTTGTCAGAGTCTGGGTCAGTCCCAGATTAAAAACATCTATAGATCCTTAGTACACATGTTGGCTTATGATTGGAACATTTATGAGGACTAGCGCTAGGAGCGATGCATCTGGCGCACACTGAGTCAATGATAGAGAGATGCAGGCGGACTCTGACAGCTTTATGAGCCCCTTTCTTCTCCCTCTCTTCCTCTCAGAGCCCCAGAGAGTCATCCAGCTTGCCCTTCATCTGGTTCTCATGAGTTGGGGGCTCCACGTTTGGTGTACCCCATCCTCATCCCCTCCTTTCTCTCATCCCCACATCCCAGCTTTCCAACCCCCAAGTCGTGGCCCCCCTGACCCTGCTCCTCTCATGTCCCAGCAGGATATCCCAGGGGTCAGCGCCTTGTCTCTCATCATCTCCTGGCTCTCCCTCCACCTCCCTCTCCATCAGCTGTCAGACACCCCGCACACACACACATCCACAAATATACAAATAGAAATACACAAACACAAACAAAATCAAGTGATTTCTAAGCTTGCAAAAACCAAGAAAACAATCCATCATCTGGCCAGACCCCGCTGGCTTGTCGCCCCTCTTTAGCGCTGGTTGCTGAAAGAATTAACTTATTAATTGATTAATAGACCAAAATGTATTGACTGTAATTTTCATAATTGATTCATCTTTAAGTCAAAACAAAAAATAAAGTCAAACCTCCTCTGGTTCAGAGTATATTAAGTGCTTTACATCAGACAGAGACATCCCTGGAGCCACACCACTAGCATGGCTGAAAATAACTAATGATTGATGATCAATAACAAAAAATAATTATTTACACTCCTAAGACAGATGTTAAACACATGCCTCTGCAGGGCTGAGTCACAGCTGGGTGACAGAGGAAACCTTCTCCAGCTGTCCCTCCCTCTGCCATCCTCAGCATCTATTGCTACTCAACATTTTTTTTTTTATCATTGCTTTATCATCACTAATATATTTATGTCGAACTCTGCACAACTTTGGCAGGAAGAAAACAAGTCCCAGGATCTTTGCCAAGCTATCATCACACTAATGGACAAAAAACACACACACACACACACACACACACAAATATTACAATTCAAAAGAATTTCTGATGACAGCAGACTTGTTCTGTACCAGCTGTCAGTAATATAAGTGTGCATGATGTAAATGTTATGCATGTTTCACTGCACAGTGTCGTGTCATTTCTTTCACCACACACCTGCCTCTTTGTCTTCCTCGGCCCTGTTTCCCTTCTTCCCGTTCCCTCGTATGTTGTTTTCCCCGTGGACTCTCTCCCCTACATACCCTTTCATTTATGTCTCTATTAAACCCAGTTGCTGAAGGACATTATACAAAGGCAGCACTGTGAGATGATTGGCCGGAGCAGGAGTAAAGAAAGGATCTAATTACTTTTCAATGAGGGACAGCTCTGCTCTCTGTTGGCCAGTACATGGCCTAGCTTTAGGCTCCCATTGTCCTCCATCTGCTATGTGCACACATTGGACTGGTTTGAAAAGCTGACGGGCTTGAAAACAATGGAGTTCAAGGTTATGTGAACTTCACTGTAGACTTTAAGCAATTCAACATCACTTCCACCAACACCCGGGCTTATTCTTACCTCTTTTCATTTCATCAGCCCACCCTGTGTCCACACTTGTACCACACCACCACTTCACCAATCAGGGCTTTCATCAACCTCCAAGTCACCCTTTACAACATTACACTGAGTGAGTTGGCAATACAAAGATTCTACTGCTAAGAAAGGAGTCATCAGCATTTTTCACGACTATACCTGCAGTTCACCTTTATTTCACACTTTACACTAGCTCAGTGGTTGCCAACCTTTTTGCCTCGTGACCTCTTAGAACAAAGTAGCCATGACCTGTCCTCGCAGCTTATGGGCTTGGTTGTGCACAAGCTGTGAAGAATTCAACCAAAACCAAGGAATGTGTTTTTCTAGACTGAACATTACAGCTAAAGAGGTGAAAGTCTCCAAAGTAAATCAGAGAAAAGTCAGGAAAAAAATAAACCCAATTCGTGTAACAGAAATACATTTTTCCTTTCATATTTCTTTAATCATCTTGTGACTCAGATTTATCTTGGGACCTTGAGGTTGGGAACCACTGTACTAACCTACTAGGCCCTGGCAGTAAATCAAAATCATTGTCTTTCCCTGCTACTTACTATGGTGACCACATGATTGATTCAAAGACAATCAGACTTAAAACCAACAAAATTTCTGAATTATTAAAAATGAGTTAGAGTCATTTTGTTTTACAAGTCGTTTTACAAGTTGTCATATATATTAACATGAGAAAAGTGTTCTTCTTCAAATCACATTTATTTCAACCATATTGCCCAGCATTGCTGCAAACATGTTCAAAAGAGTAACATACCATTTTTATTTTAGTATCAATCCATGGAACAATTACTTCATGTTTTTGGCAACCTTTCACACGTTCTCATTTCTCCTTTCTACGTCTCTGCTTCAGGCTCTGCTGATTCTTCCACCACACCGGGGACCTCTCCCTCCTCCTGTAACCCAGTGCAGGTGCACTCCCTCTGGGGAGAAAGCCAGACCTGTTCTTCAGCCTCCGGGGCCGTCGCCCGCCCCTTCGCTGTAAACGCTCTTTATCTTTGCTTGTGTGAGAACAGCTGGATGCTGCTGTGCAACTCCCACACAAACTATTTCTCTCACATCGCTTTCCACTTCCAGTCTTCAAGGCATGAATTTCATTTGTATAGAGAGGATGAAAGCAGCCTACAGAGTGTAGTGTTAGCCTCTGCCATGATTCTGCCTTTGTCTCTCGGTTTCTTTCTCTTCTCTTACAGGCTATTATGGCAGTATGGCAGTCATTAGATGAGGGGAAGAGGCACAGTCAAAGCCAAGCGGGTGCATTTATGACTTCCTCTGGGAGGAAGTGAGTAGCCATCGCCCCACCTGTGTCGCAAACACACATACACCACAAACATGGTGAACACACCCTCTTATGCCACACGAGCCCTTCATTCTGAGTAGCCGGCGTCCGGATCGGTTACTGCTCCTCTCACACACACACACACACACACACACACACACACACTTGCATGCACACAAACAACGATCACAAAGTATTTCCTGTGAAGCGAACGGTCTTGTGCGTCACAGCACGGTAACACACTTATTATGGGTTTCTGTAATCCATAATTAGAGATGCAACAACGCACACATGCAAAGAGACAAACACACACAAGCACACACACGTATACATATACACAGTGAGCTGCTTTTATCATTTGGCCTGACATCTGATTTGCTTTTTATACAAACTGCTGATGATGCACAGTTATCCCACATCATTTGACTTATGCAGGCCACACACGTGCACAGCAGAACACATCAGAGATGTCGACATGATGATGGCTTCTCCATCCTCCAAAAGCTACCATGCACCTGGCGACCAGAGGGTTAGTGCCGCATGAACACTGTGTTAGCATCTTTCAAGATTTATGCGTCCCCCCGGAGCGTGCAGCTTCCTTATCATGTTCTCCACTACTGAGAGTCTGTGAGTGCTAACAGCCAAAACCTCAGATCTTTTTCCAGCAAAGAAAAAAACACTGATCAGTGATTTGAGGTTTGCTATTCTACAGCCGTGCAGTGATTTAGTTTAATCTAACTTTATTCTTATTTAGTAACAAAATCCATCAAAACATTTCTGTACCTTGTTTTGTCTACAGTGAACCTTTGACCTTTAAAAGATAAGTCTATTCGTATTCTATATTTCTCAGACCATTGAACTGATCCAACCACTAACCCAACTATTGTCTGTGTAGCTAAAGCCTCACAACACTTATTCCTCTTGCCAAAATCTATTAAAATATATCAGTGCGACAAACTGCTACACTGGGTGACATGTACCTTCATTACTATGAACATGCAGTTTATCGTGAGTCAATCCCATAAACACTGTCCTGCTGCATCAGATCCGCAGCTGAAAATAGTCCCCAACAAATACACTATTTAGTCCTGTTTCAGTAACATTTGCTTAAAAACTACAGCTCTCAATTGTTTCAGGAAACTGTTTCCCGTGTCCTCTCTCCCCATCTCCTGCCAGGCCTGTAGACCTAAGACACTTCTCCGACACCTCAGGCTCCGGAGCAGCAGCGGACAAATCTGACGGCTCGCATTAGCCCAAGTGTCTGTTCGCCACCCTCACACCCTTCGGTTCCGCCTTGCACGCTTCCGCTGCTCTGCAGGGGGGGGGATCTCACCTCTGGCACCACTCTCACTTCTCTCAACTGACGGCTTAAGCTCCCACCCCCTCCCATCCCACCTTCAGTTCTCTTGAGATAACTGCTCCACCATTGTCTGCACCTCATTCTGCATCCCCTGTAGAGCCCATTAACTCTAACAACACACCTGATTCCCAAAGTAAATGGACACTACATAGAGCCATGCATTTTATTGATGCACTACAATGAACTGTCTCTTTCTCTCTGTTGCTCTCACTCCAACAGTGTTTTAAATACAGTGCTCGGAACAAGTAAGTCATAGTTTCTGTAAGCTAAAAGAAGAGAGGGGAAGAAAAACGAGTGCAAGGAAGGGGCAGATTGCTCAAGATGTTTATTCTATAAAGAGTAAAAAGGGTTTGATCTCTTGGGTACCGGGTGACTACCCACAGTAGGGCGATTTAGGAAACATCCTGCCCGCGGGCGACTACTGATGACATCATGCCTGTGTGATGTATTTGTACTGCTGTAGGGCCTGACAGCACAGGCTCCCTGGGAAAGGGTCAGCAGAGTTTCATGCTATAACTTACTCACACTTAACGATCATTAACTCACCGCAGTGTGTGCGTGTCTGTGTGTGTGTATGAACACGTTTTGCCTTTGAGCCCGTGTGCAAGTAGAAACAGCAACCGCAGGAAGAAGAGTCTTTACATTTAAGACTTGCGGTCAAACCAAACCTTTCTGAGTTTTCTAGCCCGAAGCCAATCGAGAGGTCTCGCAGCAGCTTTGTTGACCTCTCTCTCTCCCTCTCACTGAGGCCATCAAACACGCTCGCCCTCTGGGTTCCACCACATGCTTCGCTGGGTATCGTGGACCAGAGATTTATACTGGATATGTAACAGCCTGGAACTCACAGGAATGTATCTGACTGTAAAGCCTCTCTACCTCTGTCCTTACAGAGCACCCGCGCAGCAGCTGTGTTTAAGAGTCGGTTCGTCCAAACTTAAAAATCACATTTTCTCTCTCGCTTCTACAAGTATATATCCACAAGTTCAGTTTTTAATTTCAGGAAATACTCTTTACTGCATGGAGCGTTAATATGAAGTTTGGTTGCTTCATTTGGAGAATTAATCAAATGACATATAGTGTGTTTATTAGTGAGCTTTAGGTAGATTTTGTTACCTACAGACAGAGTCAGGCTAGGTGTTTCCCTCTGTTTTCTGTCTTTGTGCTAAGATAAGTTAGTTGGCTGCTGGCTGTAGCTTCATATTCCACAGACAGACATGAGACTGGTTTCAATCTTCACGTCTAACTTCGGGCAAGAATGCGAAAAAGCATGTTAACATGTTAAACTGATCCTTTAATTTGCAAAAGTTTGAAACATCCATCTCTCATTAAATCTATTTTTATATAAAAGCCTTCTTATTGGGAACATTTGATTTATTTTTGTTTTATTTCTACTGTATTTTAATCTACTTGCACCATTCCTATTCCACTTGTTTTTGACTTTTCCAGTAACTATATTACTTCCTTCACTGTTTAACTGTATAATCTGTCTGCGATTGTAACAAACTAACATTTTAACGGTGTTCTGAAAGGTGCTATATAAAAAATGTTATTATTATTATAATCTCTGAGACTTATGCAGCCACCGCACAGCAATAGGGGTGAGTGAAATTTTGCTAATGGTGCTCATTAACATCTCTTTCAAGAATCAGTTTTACTCCAAGTAATATACACTGTCAAGTAAAATTTCTTCCATACCATTAATGGCAAATGAGAAAGTGTATAATATTATATATCTACCTATGTTACATATTATATATTATATATGTGCCTATGTTATCTTTAGATTCGGATCAACCTCCCCTTAACTGTAAGCCAAAGTGATGAATATGAAGAGCTCACACTGTCATCTCAGAAACTGGTACATTATCATATTCCCTCCAAGGTCTATCAGGAGAGAGATTGTACCTAAGCGAAAGGCAACGGTGAGAACAAAGAAACCGCATCTTAATTCTTCAGCGTTCATTGTTTTGTGGTGTGATACAATGTGTTGAGAGACAGGGATAAAGGGGTGTGGAGAGATCTGTGTCAAGCAGTGAGAGATCTCTTGGTGCTAATACCACTGTAACCATCTGCACTTCCTCTTAACTGCAGGATAAAACAACTCGGAGACGTGGAACCACAGCCATTCAGTTTCCCCCACTCACTCTTCCCCTCATCCCCTTGCTTTTATGTTCTTTAACTTTGTGGCCGCAGGGGCCACACCCTCCTCGACCAAGCCAAGCCGCCTCTTATTATAGACCTCAGGAAAATTCACATACAATATGCACATTGGCACAAAGAGACACACAGATGTGTCTACACGGTGTCTACGTAAAACTTTTTATAATTTCCTCCTGCATCCCAGAGTGACATCTGTTTATGCACACATGACGGGCACATTGGCACCCTGATTTTAACAGCTTGTTGTTTATTTTGTTAAATTACAGCCCATTGCTTTTTTAAAATAAAATAACTGTGTAAGAAACACAAGGGAAATACAGCTGCACACTTGCCTAAATAAACAGAAACCTGCTGCACGCAGTTTATATTCCATGCTGCAAAATTTCATCACTTATCATAAAAACACTTGCGTAGAGTTGTTGCTTGGCTTTTACAAGCTTTGATTTGGCTGTTGGATCCTGGTGAGGAATCTGGTCAGTATTACTGGCTTCCGCTAACGCAATCTTCCGTTAGGAGAACTAACACACATCACACAGTGCAGCTGGTGACTGGGCAGGGTAGGTGGCTCTAAAATAGTGTTTTACTATGCACAAACACACATAACTGCCCTGACACGAATGCTCTGAAGCACATTATGTTCCCACAAGGAAACAGAATAAAGAAAGAAATGCACTCGGTTTCAAGAAATGCACGACGTCCATTTGTGATCCACCTTTCTCCTCTCCTTTTCTCATATCCTTTCCTCTTCTCTCTTTTCCTTCGCCTCTCGTCTCCTTCCCCCTCTCCCCTCTGCCCTGTCAGTGCCCCAGTACCAAGCAAAGAGTGCTGTATTTGTTTTTGCAGCAGCGGAGCTGTTGGTCCCAGGATCTCTGGCTGTGCTCTGGCCCACATCTGCTCTCTCAGCTTCGCTGCTTGGTACCCGCCGTCAGAGAAGTGCAGGGGAGTCTTATGTGCTGCCGGCCTCTGATAAGGCAAGGCCAAAGTAACCCAGATGAAAGAGAAGTGGCTAAACGGGTGGAAAAATCATTCATTCTGTTATCATTCATTCTGCACTTTTTTATAACCTCACAGCTCACTTTAGTGTATCACTTATTCCTCTTTCTATGTGCATTTTGCAGCATTCGCATACTGTCTACAAGGCACATTATGTGAGATCATGCCAAAGTTGGAGCTACTTTTGGAGAGACAGAAAGAAAAAAAGAAAAGCCAGAGCAGGAGAATGAAGTTATTAGAAAAACTAAAATGAGCCCAACATTCCTGGCAATGAAGGAGGTCCGTCCATCACTGAAGCAGAGCTAGAACGCCCGCTGTTTAGTACATCTGGGCCTTTTGACCACTCGCCACATTGTCAAGTCCCACCCGCAGAGTGTTTCATCATCTCTCCCAGCAAGTGCTTCAGCCTGGCCCAGAGCACAGAGGCTCTGCTATGTACATCCAGATGTCATTCTGGACTCCTGGGTTCAACAGGTGAATTCGAGAGATAATAAATGGAACAAAACTGTGGACTGTGGACTTTGTAAAGCTGCCTGAAACTTGTGTGAGGAGATATTCTTTGTCTCCATTTGTGGTATGTATTTACACACCAGACCTTGTCCTAATACATCAAATTGTGGAGAACATTAAGAGAAATTACCTGACAGGGAGGCAGGGCTATCTGTATCAACTGTTGCATTCCTCTGCTTCTGCTCACTCCCTGTCCAGCAGAAGGCAATAAAGCATGCACTCAATAACACTAATTAGCTCCAGAAACATTCCTTTTGAGCAAAAAAAAAGTGTGTGTTTCTCTCCATACACATGCATGCACTTTTAGTCCCCTGGGAGTATATACAGAAGCGATTACATAAATCTATGGGAGGGAGAAAAGCGTACTAACAGTGTCAAGGACAGGCTGCACACACAGAGCAATGACAGGCCTTCAGCACATACTTGCATTTTAATTTTCCGGTCCCCATGTGATGAGAGGCCTCCTCAAACATATTTAAGGAAGCAACTATCTGTGTGAAGAGACAGAGACAGACAGATCCATCAAATCACAACAGCTCAATGATGGAGTTGTGTGTGTGTGTGTGTGTATGTGTGTTTATGAGAGGGAGAAAAAAATGAGAAATGAAGTTGAGAGAGAGGGAAAGCTGTGGTTTGGGTTCAGAGAAAGTGTGTGTATGTGTGTGTGTGTGTGTATGTATGCGAGGGAGAGAGGTGGGGAGTGGAAAAACACACAAAAGAACTTGAGAAAGTGTTGAAATGTTTTATGTCTGGAAGCACGGGAGGTTTAAACCCCTGGAGGTGAGGGCCAGAGCAGGAGGTTGGAGACTAAACACCACACAACACCACTGGGACTATATGATAACTAACTAATTAAAACTCGGAGACCAGTGCTGATAATCAATACCGTTGGTTCAGGAGGGCAGGGAGGGAAATTTGGTGTCAGATGGTCCTGCGTGTAGGACAGATTAGAGACAGGGCCAGACGTGATGGTGGAGGTTGGGATGAGGGGGACTTGTTGGACTCTGAAAAGATAAAGTTTCTCTGCACAGCTGCTTTGGCCTGCAGACAGAGGGAAACATCTGTATTAACCCCAGCACCATGGGCAGCCCACTGTGGAGAGGAATGCAAGAAGCAATAGAGAGAAGGGTGGGGAGAGAGTGAGCGGAGCGATATGAGTATGTTCTTTTTTTAAAAGAGAGAGAGATACTAGAGCTATTCATTTAAAATTACACGTGTGGACCTCTCCTCTCTATCAGCTATAAAACTCGAGCTGCGTGCCTCTAGCATGACCGCAGAGTGACACAACTGCTTCCGAACACGCAGCCCTGAGTGTGTGAGCTGGTGACACAATGCTGTCTGAAAGCCAAAGCCTCTAATAAATCCAAACTAATTTACCCGTTAGACATTTCTTCCCCTCTCTGCTCTCCATTACCTTCCTATTAACACGTTCCATAAAGCAGGGAGAACTGGCAGACAACTGTGTGGCAGCTCCTATGGGAGCAGACAGAGGGCCATGGACGGTGGAGGACCAGGTGGTGCCCCGTCAGGTCACCAAGGTAAAGCAGAGGATAATTACCTGCTAGCGCGCTGACTCACTCTGCCAAGCCTGTGCGATGCCTCTTCCCCTCTCTGATCGCAGCCTCAACTCACTAGTTAAATATAGGGAAAAGCATCAACGTGACACAATACAACTAAAACTGATGGGCAACATCACGCCTTGAATTGGGCGACTTAACGATGATCCAAATGTTGCATATTGCAGCAATGAGGGGAAAGAAAGCAGTGGAGCTTTGTTTGTTTACCGCTTTTCAACTCTGTTTAGTGAAAAGAATCACATCTGGTGCAGATTAAAAGCAGCAGAACACCGAGCAATTAAGTGCACCCTGGTAGCACATTTCTTTTCAATGACTTGATATTTGTTCACTTTGTAAGATTTTATAACAACACTCCCTCTGAGTGGACAATAAAGAGGTTGTCTTATGGCATCACTGTCACACAGGCAGAACATCAACACAACACAAACGTTTAAAAAGGGGGTAAAATCACATAGACTGTATGAACTGAAGCCTAATAGAAGTATTAGTGTGGTGATATTCTGTATAGTCTTTTTGTGAACATATCTCTGTTTGCAATTTACTTCTTCAGCAGGAACCAATGAGTAAGGAAGCAGGAAAGTATTAAGAGAGTGGACAACATAATAATATATGTAATCTACATAACAATGTATATATTGTTGGTTTTGGTCTTTTAATGTAATTTGTTAAAAATGAGAAAAAAACAGTTGTCCTTTAACTTAGAACAACAACATGATAAAACCATCACATGACGAATGTGCTGAACGAGGATGAACTGTTCAATTTAATTACTGCCTCTTTCACTCAGACTCACCTAAGGCTATGTTAATCCACGCAGGACTCCATGACAACAGAGAAAATCAGGAAGCTGTGACTAACGCGCCCCATGATAACATTTTACAGTAAAAGACTAAAACCACCCACTCACACAAACACAGGTATTGGCATTGCTACTGTTTAAGTCATCCAGGATGCAAATAGCAGACGTCCAAGTCACAGCTCTTTCCTGCGGTCCGGGAGGTGTAAATGGCCATTTAAGTTTGAGCATTATGAGTGCCTGTGCTTTTGCCTGGATAGTTGAGTATGACTGGCCTGTGTGAGAGTTTAACATGAACCGAACTGAACTGCAGGTCAGCACAGGCCAAGGTTGTGGCTGAAAGCCTTGGAAGCTGTGGTTTGTTAAGGAAGAAATGCCTTAATTCATTGTGGCTGATGGCTAATGCTGCCAGAGACCATTTGGACTACATTAAATGATTATTAAAAAAGGATGTCTATGTGTATGGGTATATATGTGTGTGTGTGTGTAGATAGACAGAAAGATAGATAGAATTTTAATAAATGTTGGCAAGTGATATGTTCAAATGCACCTTTTATTTGTATTCATTTCTGTTGCCACCTTAAGAGACAGAGAATATGTGTGTTACGTTTACTTGCTGGTGTGTTATCGTGGCACGTCTGGCACACGCCCAGCACCTGGGTGACCTGTGCTTCGTGCAGCAGCGTACATTCTGAAAGCATGCTGTAAGCCATTTACACAGCTGGGCTTTAAAACTGAAGTGACTCAGTCAGAGGACGTCCCTGGCCTGGGGTCTGTCCCAAAGCCCACACCCGCCCTAGCTGGCTGCACTGGAGTCTGCAACATTCACACACGCTGACACCAAAGTGTATCAGCTCCCCTGAGTGGCAATCAGGAAGAAGGAGCATTTTTCTAATATTAAAGCACTGGGTGGCTTAGTGCATTGAGAAATCTTCATTGACTCAGATAGACCCACAGTAAGTTCAGATATGTTATTGTCATAGTATTTAGCCTTAAAGAAAAATACAAACCAGTGCATGAAAACAGGCCTCTCAGGAAGCAGTAACCAGTGTGCAGAGTCTGACTAATGTACCTTGGCACAGTAGTTATGGAGACATGCAGAGTTTTGAGGGACAGTTTTTAAATAAAAGCCACACTCATTTTGCTCTCAGACAACCTAAATAAGAAAACAAACCCACAACGAGCAAATGTGGAAAGGAAGGAATTTGGAGAGGAAATAGTCAATCCATTCGATAGCCATCACTTACTCCTCTGTGTCCTGCTCTCTCTGTCTCACGTGCAGAGTAATGATAATAATCTGCTGCTTTGAATCAAGCCGCCCAGACACATATTTGAAGTTATTATGTGAGACTCAGAGAAACCCAACAATGAACTCTGCTGATGGATGCAACACGTGGCAGAGAGCACACACAAAGCAATGACAAATGCCCATTTCGTATCCAAGTGAGCGATGTACATGGAAACACCGATCATGTGCCATGAAGAAGACTCAACCTGGGAAAATGCCATCAGCAATTACATTAGCCACAAGACTTTAGGAACTCAGTGTGACTTTCTTTCCATGATCCTCTAATATATTAAATCAAAATGTTCCCTCTAGATGATGTGACCCATCTTTGTTTAGATTTTCTGTCTGCTTTAAGCATCATCCGCGCACAAGAAATGGACCGAGTCCCAATCATCTCTCCTCTCTCTTTCTCTCCCTATTTCAAAAGCTCCCTTCTTTCTTGTCAGCTTACTGCAGCCTCGGCCCTTGACTTTGCGAGTCTCTGTGGTCAAATCCATCTGTGTCACAGCCTGTCAAAAATAGTCACAATGCAGCAGCTCCCACAGTAATTGCACAGTGCAGTGGAGGAACCAGTGTCACCTCCCTCTCTTTTGCCAAGACACTCCAACAATGATCTTTCCAGGATTGAATGTAAACTTTCAACTTCTTGCACAATTTCACTAAAATTCTAGTGGTTTGAAAAAAAAACAAAAACTGCCAGCTCAGAATTTCATTTAACATTTTGTCTGTCCTGTGTCAAATGTCAGTAAAAGGTTAATACACTAAAATAAAAAACACAGCTACTCATCTGGAACATAAGTGTTGCTGCATAATTTGTTGAGCAAATTGAATTATAACAATGTTTTTATCTGTCCACGAATCTGACACCGCCTGCTAATGCTGCCATTATTTGCTCTTAACAACGTCTGACTGTTGCTGACAGCAATAAAATAGTCAAAGAGTGTTTGATTTCAGTAAACATTCTGATTAGATAAGCACAGCGGTCTAGAGAGCAACAACCAAGAACTAAATAAAACTATTCTATTGCACTGAACTGCATCCTAGAACGTAATGATTCACCGTGTGTTCGACTGAAACTCCTCGGATCATCATTGAGTGGCATTATTGTGCTGTCTCTGTGTCTATAGTGATGTCTCCAGATTAGAATGAAGGGAGGACCCAGTGCACTTTGAACCAAGTCTACTGTTGACTTACTCATTCTTTAGATAACACATGGTTGACATATTAGCTGCTGGCTGGTCCATCATCCTCGAACACCTGAACATTAGCTGGTTGCACAGCTGTTTAACCGAGAGGGACACTGGAATGTGACACTCCTGGTATTAGCTGGAAAACTGCTCCTAGTTCTATGTAAACATGGTTATTGTGACGGTGTCCTGTGCATTCATGCAGGTGTAGCATCAGAAAAATACATGTGCTGCTGCTTAAGGTGAAGCAAGCAGTGATTCGACTGTCACCTTTGACTCGCAGATATCCTTCGACTGAGACGCTCATGATGGGCCCTAAAAGCCAGCAGTTGGATGCAACAAGTGGAGGGCAACAGGGTATTTACAGCAATAAATTCAGAACAGAAAATTCAAACCAAAAATGAGTGAAAACAATATGTGCACAAAACAAAATGAATGCACCTGTAATGTCTCCATGACTGTCAAAATAATCACCCAACAAAACCATATGATAATTTGCATAACTAGAATAGTATTATTGAAATATTATGCATGAGAGACTGAGTGAACAGAGTAGTGGTGCACAATAGTGACTTTAGTGGTCTTATTCTTTGCCATCATTACATGTCTGTAGGGTTTGTTTTTGCTGCAAAAATATTTGCATCAAAACTGTATTTTCAATATTTTTTTAAATCATACAAATGGTGACAAAATCAGGAGCCTACCTAAGTTGACAAAGCTCATGACCATGTCTGCATCGTTCAAGAAGTTGTTGTCTTGCAGGCTGGCTATCGGGGGCCCCTGGGTGGTGAAGACGGGCTTGTAGGGGTAGGAGTATCTGTCCTCGTCCCCCTCCGTGGACATGGCGTTGTACAGGTCCAACATAAACATGGGGGCAGCGTTGTGCTTTCCGTGGAGGTGGGGTCGCGGCCGGTGCGGCAGCCCCAGGATCGACAGGATCTCTCTCTGCATCTCCCTGCGCTCCTGGCTCTTGAGCCGACGGTGGATGAAGCTGGAGTGAAACTCGTTGTCCAAAGTAAAGTTCGTGAAAGCCGAATCCGCCAGGACGCAGTAGCTCCAAACGAGGAGCAGAGCTGGTGCGCGCCTGTCCAAAATCGGTGCCATGGTGCGCGCCGTGCGTAATTACGCGCAGTTCTGCTGGAAGAAACTCTGGAAAATGGATATTGAACTTTAAGCAACAGGCAGCCTGCGTTCAATATCCAGTCAAGTGCGGTCCCTCATGTTGAGGGAAGGGCTCCAAAATGAAACATTAACTCAACTTCAAGTCCCTTTATTGATTTGGTTTTCTGGGCAGATGGTGCCTGTGCGGACATCCGTCCTCATCCACAACCTGCGGCCAACAGCTACCAAGAGTGGTGCAGCCCGTGAGTTCAGAGAGGAGGCTGATACAAGCTGTGAGGAGGCGCTGTGTGCTGGGAGGAGCAGAGAGAGAGAGAGAGAGAGAGAGAGAGAGAGAGAGTTGTGGTTTTCTAATGGAGATAGAGCGAGGTTGGCCTTTGTTACCACTTGGAGGAGAAGTGCCTGAGGCTACATGTGCAAATAGAAGACGGATTAGGACGGGATTTGTATCATGATGCTTCAGTTTATGATAAAGCACATTTCGTCATTCCTTTCCCACAATTCCTAGTGCGTGTAAAGCTTGTGTGGATTCAATAATGACAGATGTGCAGACAGTGACAATAGGCCTTCCAGTGTTTGGTGCGCTTATGGAAAATAACAGACTTCATATCAGAGAGTAATTGTGTGGGTGAATACTTTAGGGAAGAGGTTGCAACATGCAGTTGTAATGCTGCCACTGTAATAGTTGCTCGGCGATCTGCAGGTGCAGTCTCTGAATACCTTGGTTCACATGGACTTGAAAAGTCGGTCGTCTTTTGATGTCAAAGAGGTGGTGTCGCAGCCTCACAACTGCCATTTCATGCTGCATTTTTGAAGACATCCCAGCTCTCTATCCCCACTGCTGGAACAGGAAGTTTGTGACAAAGGCGGCGGTGCACAGACAGAGCACAGACTGCGAAGGAGGCCTGCAGATGTTTGGCAGCTGCTTCATCCCTCCATCTGCCCCCCTGGCCCCAGCACCTCTTAAACACCACACTTTAATGGAACGCTCCTGACCCTCTTGTGTGCTCTGCTCTCGCTGACACAGGCGGAGGGATTTCAGATGGCCCTTGCACCAGAAACGACCACTTTATCCAGACAAGACGTCCTAAAAGTCTGCAGAGAGTGGAGTTTTAAAGGCTCTGTAGTTGAGATGTTTTAGGGCTACGGCTTGCCAGGTGATTTTTATGACAATAAAATTAGACTTCAATGGCACAGCAAGAGAGGCTGCCAGACGGCTTAAGCTATGATTGCAAACAGAGGAAGGGAGGAAAGGAGGCAGAGCATGTCTTGGGGTCTTCTACACTTAGCTCACCTTCCTGCCCATTTAATGTGGTTGTTCTAGTCTTCAAAGGCGTTCCACTCCTCTTTTTGCAGTGACAATTCAACATGGCTTAAAGCCTGAAAGCTTGCATAGCCTGCCACTACTCATTCTGTATATCTAATCCTCTATTTGCTTTTAAATGGCCTTTCAGTAGTAGCCTGTAACATATAAACATTTCTATCCGGTGCCTCAGATAGAATCAGCTAATGGCCGCAGGTGTTTACATTACAGCAGTTTCCGACAGGGGACTTGAAAGGGTCTTGGTTTCAGTTATAACTATACATCTTCCCCTCTTTCTCTCCCTCACTTTCTTTTCCCTCTCTCTCTCATTGTCTTACACTCATTCCCTTGCTCCCTTACCCTTTGCTGTAAGGTTGGCGAGGTCAACCCCCCGGTGCTCCTCCGGCAACCCCCCAGCCCTTGGCTCAGTTTGTGCCCAGAGAGGGGCTGACAATCCTGGGCAGGACAATAGGAACAGACCCCCCTTTGTTTGGGCCTCCATGGGCCTGATGACAGTCACAGTAAACAGTGGGCACAGGCTGAGGCCAGGCTGGGTGAGCTGCACTGAGGGGCCTTTGACAAGGAGAGCTAAAGCAGAAAAGCAGAACAAATAGTGTTCGAATCTGCCATCAACGACACATGCAGAAAAATATCACTCAAGCATTTTACACTAAAGTCAATACTTTGTCTGTGGTACACACAGCCACTTACACATTTAGACAACCAGTGATGCACACTGTCAAGACCTGCACCGTTAGACAATGAAGCAGTATAATAAAATATACATTGATAGTGCCATTGAAGAGAGTGGACACACTTCTGTTAGCAGGGTCAGTATACCTGAGGACAGCTGTACATCCATTTATCTATTCATTTATGTGAAAATGGACAATGTACATTAATCAACACTCTACGACACTAGAATAATAAGAATAATACAATATGTACAGTAGTTAATACTGCATTGTGTTAAAAAAAAAACATATACAATACAGTTAATCAACATGAGCGGACAAAACACCAGCAGATGATACAGGCTCAGTACGAGTACAGTCATGTTAGAGGTGGGGAAAAAATACCATCAGCTTTGACATTGTTGGTTCTGAAGAAGCCGTTATACTTTAATGAATAATATGATGGCGACTCTCTAATTGATTGTGGTACTGAATTTTCCAAAGACAAGACAGCCTGGCTACATGCAGTCTTTCTGGGTGGGATTGTGAAGTCCCCCCCAGCAGCTGCACCTCTCATCACTCTGTTTGTTATCATGACTATTATACAAGCATTATTGGGACTTACAAAAGACGAGATCTTTGTATATTACATTTACAGTCGGTTGCTTCTTCCTGTTCTCTCTTTAGAGAAAATTTCTTTGACAGTAGCTCAGATTCAGCATTTGGCCTGGAGCATTTTGAACACAAACACATAACACTCTTCCAACTTCTTGATAAAAGACAATCTGCACAAATACACACCTCCACACACCATCAGGTTGGAGCATGATACTAAGCTCCAAAGAAGACCACACAGCAGCGTAGTGAAACATCCCTGGATACTCTTTCACACCCCCACAACACACAAAAAATCACTCTGCATCTCAACATAATATCTCTTTCTCTTTCTTTTTATCTCTGGTGAGAGTTGTTTTTTTCCATTTGCTTGCTCTATTTAGGAGCTCAAGGCATGCGGTCAGAAGTCAGATTAATATTTATTTCATGTGTTGCCTCAGAGAGCAGCAGGCAGCAGTCCTTTGAAGGCTTGTGTACGTGGGGAGGCGGATAAGGTTCGGTGGAGGGGGGTCTGACCATGCAGACCCACATACGATACAGTAAAACTTTTTTTCAGGGTAAACTGACCCTCGAATGAAGCAGTGTGGGGTCGTGGTCCAAGGACAGGAGAGGGTGGAGGTACATTTTTTTTCCTCTCGCCCCCTCCCCGTCTGCCTGTCCTGTCCGCCCATGTCTACGTTTTTGGCGTAAACCCACTGTGTGCACTGCACAAACCAGTGGCCTTTTAAAACAGCATAACCAGGTGGAGCTGAGCTGTTGCAAATGTTCCCCTTCTGGTGTCTCACACTTCCAGGGGCCTCATGAACATATGAGACACAGCTGTGAGATAGGCAGAATAAAAGAGAGGGGGTGGGTATATGAAACAGTTTCAACATACTTTGCTTTGTACATCCCATTTAGGTTTTTGGGTTTGATAGCATTTTTAAAGGTCTGGATCCAGTATTGAATTATGGAATGCTTTCAAATGCCTTGTCAATCCTATTTAGTTTTGCATTCACCTCATTTTTAAGAACAAAAACTCCAGTAAATTATCAATTTGTTCATGCTCACTACATTCTCAACTTCTATATTATTAGTTTGGAACTGCTACAACAAACGAGTTTCTTGGCAGCATCACATCCAAATGGCGTGCAGAGATTTTCTGCTGAGGAATCTCTCATTTGAAACGCTGCACCTTGCATTCCTCCTGGCTAACATTCAGTGCCTACTTTTGCCTGTATCTGGCACATCCTGTCACTCCTGTGTCTATGGCACCCGGGAACACCAGAGTAGCTTGGATCTGATTCATAGCTCTCAGCAGTCCAGCCAGACCCATCAGTTACAGTTGGTGTCGCTGACAGTCAGAGATACCGTTTTAGTTAAGCTTTCGATAATGCCTGGCTTAGTCGAGCTTATCCATTGCAGGATGTTATCACTCAGGCACTCTGTCACTTGTGTCGTCAACACAGAGTCCGGGCTTGACACTGAGCTGGTCTCCTCTCCCCGCCACGTATTTATCAGCATCCATTACCGAGGTGTGAGGGCCTGATAAAGGTCTATCCAGTTCCATGCAGCTCTAGACTGAGGTCCCATTTAGACTGTTGTCTCTGCAGTGAGAGGCCTTGCCCCTTTGACTCTTGCTCTCATCACTCCGTAAGGCTGTGTTGGTCTGTCAATCAGAGAGGACCCTGGGTGATCAGTCAGCTCCTCTTTAGGGGATGCTGGTCTGAGGAGCCATTAGAGAGGAGGCGGCATAGCCAGACTGGCCCAGGCCAAAAGCTGATGAGAAACAGAGGAGCAGGAGAGCCTGAGGTGGAAAGTGAGGGGGGGCAGAGAAGCAGGAGGTGGATGTGCTGAACTATGTGGATTGTGAAGGGAGGGCAGCTCTGTTTTCTATTTGTGAGGATTAGGTTGACAGATCTGTATTTAGTTTCTTTGGGCCTCTAGCTGCAGCTAATCCCCCTCACCTGCAGCGAGTGCCCCCGCTCTCTTTCCTCTGACCCTGCAGCCCCCTACTTCCCCCATGTCCCCCCCTCCTGCCCAGCACAAACACTCATCCCGAGACAAGCACATGACTCGTTGCACTCTGTCTCCTCAGGTTAGGGCCTCACACTCGACACAAATCTCTCCCGGGCCAAAGGAACAGCAGGGGTCTCAGCCTTTCTGGGACAGAAGAAAAAGGACCCCCACAACCTGTGGTCTTCCACATGTTAAAATTTTTTCAGCTTGGGTGAGGGCTTGTCCCTCATCACTTAGAGATAGCAATTACTCAGAAATTAAGAGCCATTACTACGGAAGCAGCTTGTCAAAGCCACTCAGGGGAAAGGGGGACCTTTGGTAAAGCTGCACATTAGGAAATATTCAGGGTCAGGTCAGGGGCACAGACCTCTTCTCTTTAGATCCTGGCTCCCACACACTCTGACCAGGCCTTCACACTGCGAAAGAAAGACCACAGTGCCTCTGCAAACACACACAGCATGCCTGCCAACAGTTCTTGAAGGTCGGGACTCTGGATGACCTAATAGTTTTAGAATCTAAACACATTTTTCTGTTTTAACAATAAAATGGCATGACTGCAAGATGATGTAACAAAGAGACTGAAACAGGTTTTGAAAGTTTGTTGATGAAGCAACATGTGGGATTTCCTCAAGGCATCGTATTTATTTAATGTTGTTTTAAGGTTTGGAGTTTGACACAGCTGTAATTAGTCAATAACTGTCTGATACAGGGAACTGAGCTGCCAAAAACCTTTATAGCGTCCCACTGTGCCCTAAAACACATGTTGGCCGGCATCATCGTTACACACAACCATCATCAGAATTATATTTAAAAATCACTTCCACATGGCCCGAGTGATACAATACATATTTGGTTTCTTTGGGACTCTAACCACAGCGTATTACACCACCACCCCACCCCCACCACCCACCACCCAACCAAACCCTACTGAAATCACCACACACAAACAGAAACGCACACACACACACACACACACACACACACATAAGTAGACTTACCTCTGGACAAGTAGCAGCAAGCTCATACAGTAAAGGGTCTCATTACTGACTGCCACAGAGGGTGCTAATGGGGATTTTTCTCAACACCACCAGCACAGGCCTACTACCTTACACCAGTGAGGTGCTAACTGGCCCACACACATTCCTGGATATTATTAATGGGCGAAGCTTGCAAACACGCACTGACCTTTAGTTGGAAGAGGAAGGCTGGTAGCTTCTTGCAGTCATTTCCAGGCTGCTATGTACTTATTGTAGCTTACTCCTGATAGTGTGAAAGATTGATTTTATTAGGAAGTTGATCAATGATATAAGTTCAATAGGCAATAAACACAGTCATATGGATGAAAGGGAATTTGTTTATTAATATGCCATAGCTATGAATGGAAAAAATTCTATAAAAACAAAGACTTGTGAAAGAGGTCAAAAGTTTTAACAATCACACAAAGACAGAGAGAATAAGACTTACATAACATAAAGTCAAGAAGTAAATCACAAGAGACTGGGTTGCAGCATATCATAAATGCAGAATGATTGATTGTTTGCAGACAGTCCACATTCCATAAGTAAAAGCATCAACACCACACAGCAAAAACACTTGAACTGCATTAAAACAAAAGGTAAAAGTATGGCGGTATTAGCAATAAAATATACATAAAGCATTAAAAGCAAAAATACTCATGCAGAATGTTCCTTTCAGTGTGCTTTACAGAGTTTTATTAGAAATTACAGTATTGAACTAGGTTGAAATATTTTTTTCATATACTGTATCCTGTATATGCATATACAGCACCGTATTTTATATTACTGCCATATTGTTGTGTTAAATAGTGTTACATAGTGTTAAAATGCAAAATGAAATGGGTAAATCAAAGAGAAAACAACACATGTCAACTACAGCATTAAGTAGCAGAAAATGTAGATACTCATAAAGTACAAATACCTCAGACTGTAGTCCAATACTTCGAACACTTAGTAATAATTGTACTTAGTGACTTTCACTTCTTCATGCTGGAGACTCATAAAGTGGGGCTGTAATGTTAGTCATGTTCGATTTTTCTACTTGGATCCCACTGTTCAGTTTCTATGGCCTTTTCATGTCCAAAACTTTAGATATAGTATTGATATACACGCGTCTATGGTCCAAAAAACTACAAGGTGAATTCTTCCTGCTGCCAATTTAGCCAATCCGCGATTTGCGCAAAACTCGCGAGACTTCAATTAAATCCTTACGCGGGAACATCGTGGATGTCATTTACATACAGTCTATGTAACAGTAAGTGATGGGATCCCGTGTATTAGACCAGTTTTTTGAAATTGACAAGCTCCGTGCTCACCTATTACACAGTGTCGAAATCAGAGCAAATTGTCGGCGTGTTGAAGAAGAAATCAGTTAGTAAGTTCACTATCCCCTGCTTCGGTTTCGAGCTAACGAGATGCTAAACTGGGTTAGCTGGAGTTAGCTAGCATTTAGTGTAGCAGGTGTGGTGGGATTCTCCAGCAGTGACCGGTCAATATAGGTTAACTTGCCCTATTATATAGTAGCAATGGTGATTTATCAAAGTGCATTTTAGCTAGATTTTACTCCCAACTGTCATTACGTTACCACAGTGCTTAGAACCAGTTAGCTAGCTGAGTGCACAAACTAGCTTAACCAAGTTAAGTGTTATGCTGATGTTGTCATGCTAATAACATTGTCAGATTGGACTCCTTGGATGAATGACGATGAAAGGATGAAATATTAATTAGGGTCTCAAACAAACTTGTGAAGAGTTAGTTGATTTGACCATCAGACATAATATATTCTTCTCAGTAAACTTAATTGCAACAAGTATAATAGTATAAAGCAAGTAATCTATTATCTCATCATTATACTAGTTGAAACACAGCCAGTTGAGAATCTTTGTGACTGAAGCTCCTGCTATATGTGCCTCAACAATGAACCTTCTTTCAAAGTCACTTGGATCTTTTCCACTTGCCATTTTGTTGCAAAATCAGAATCAACTAAACCTACTCATTATTTTTATGCATATAACAAACTATGATTGGATGTTAATTGTTTAACTGTCCCATGCAGTTCACCTGTGTGGAGGCATTTGCATCCTTTATGTTTCTCTTCTCATTTATTCAGGTTTTCCCTTTAATTTGTCTGTCCCTTTTAAAGATCATCCTGCTCTCCCTGGTGTATTAGTGTGTTCAGTAGGAACAGCAATGAAAGTCACACCTGCATTTAGGCCTATGGGAAAGACATCAGTAAAGAGGGTAGTAAATTATAGTCGACAGCACATTTGATGACCGTGATGCTCATGCATTAGTGCGATATGTAAGGACACTCTCCTCAGGTGTCTGAAAATGTCAATGCAGGACATGATCAGACTATCAGCAAGAACGTTCTGTCAACAATTACATAGAGATATTATAGTAGGGCTGCAGTGTATAAACCTCTCATTATAAAGATGAATGCACATTTGAGATTTCAGTGGTGCAAACACCACCAACCAGGCACTAGTTTACAAAGATGTGGAAAAAAGTGATGTAGTAATGGTAGTACTGAAAGTGTCTTTATTTGTCAGGTCTTTAATTCACTGCATTAGTCAAAAATGAACATTCCTGTCTAATTGTTTTATAAATAAACAATTTCTCAGATTTGGAAATGGATCAGGAAATGTGCTGTACTTTATAAGAATACATGTCGATACTGCTGAAGTAAAGTATGAAAAAACGTTCTTGACAGCCAGTATTCACAGTTTTTACATCATCATCAGTATTCAACTTTCAACTTAGTCCCCTTTTGACATTCACAGCAGAGGTTACTGTCTGTTTTTTAATTTGTTTTTTGACCCTCTTCATTTCCAGCAGGGACGTTTTGACCTGCATTGAAAACATAATCCTAGGAATAGTGACCAGTTTGTCCAAAGATGAGGCCCCTGTCTTGACACTGCCCAACAGATCCAGCTGGGCCAACGTCAGGTAACTTGAGTTAAACACACTGTAGCATGAAAAGTTTTGCTCCCCACCCTGAACACTGCAGTCGTTTTACTGACTGTGTGGGATCCGTCTAAACCATCTGACCTTCAAAAGATAAACAAAAGCGGTCATGTTGTGTAAAGAAATAAACATTTACCTACATACATTTTTGTGGGAGGTCAGGCCACACAAGATGATCAGATTACTGTCTGATTTCCTTTAAAGAGGAAATACACACTTCAACTGTGCTTGAATTTGTATAAGGGGTGTTTTAAGCAGACTGCATGAGCAACCAGGTGGTAGGGAAAAAAAAGGTAACTTTCAACTTTTGTTCCAAGAGATTGGAGTTGAAATAACTTCCTGCTGCTTAAAAGATGACAGAGTGACAAGGAATTGAAAAGCACTGGCCTACACACACACGCACACACAAACACAAATTTACAAAAGACTTTAATGTGACTAGACTGCAGAGACCTTATGCTCACAACAAAGCAAACTGCCTGGTCTTGTTTGGATCAAACCATGCCACAGCTTAAAGCACATTTTGGCTCAATCCTTTCAAATATGAGAATCCCACAGATTGAACGCCAGAGGTTTCACAGAGAAATCAGGACGGGGAGGTACGGGTACGCGGGAGGCCTTCACACAGGTAGCCCTCAGGGTGTGGGGAATTTTAGATGGCTTACAGGTGGGGGAGCAGATTCTCAAAGCTAAAAAAAAATGTTGCACACACAATCTGTGTAGCTTTCTTTGATGGCCTCTGTTTGTGAATTTCCATGTGTTTTTTTTTTCTTTTCATAATTTCCACTTAAGTTTTGACAGTGCCATTGGACTTCAAATGAGTTCAGGAGGTTCTGTCATCACCATTAGGAGCGACTGCGCTTCGTCTGTCACTAAATTTGGTGAGAAGATGCGAACACTTCTGTTCTTTTATTTTCTCTTTTCTTCTTCTCCTGTGTTCTTGACAACTGACATTCCTTTTAGCTAAAAACCTTCTGCAGCTGTACCGTACTTCATGTGGCTTTCATTTATATTCATTGTGAACATACTGTATGCATAAACTGCACAAACGGCAGTAAAAGTCAGACTAAGTTTTAGGTGACAAATTGGCAGAGACAGAATACGCTGAAAGAGGCTTTTAAGGATCGGTTTACCACGTGGATATCCTGAGTAAGAACAGAATATGTTTTTGTTTCTGCTCCAGTCCTTTTAAACATGTGATAAAACACTCATTGATGGCAAGTATGGTGTTTAATGTTCACATGAAAATTATGGATTTCTTTTATTTGTTTCTCTTTTTAAAGCACAAATCCTCAAGATTCTCTTGGTCATCTACAGACTTGTGCAGAGCAACTCATATGCTACGAAAAGGTTGTTTGTTATCAATTCACATTTTAAATTATCACTAGGTTAAATTCAGTTAGGTGTTTTTTTTTGTGAAGCTGTTTTGTTTTGCTTGTTTATTGCTGAAATTGCTCTCATATTGTTTCCACAGAGACATCTTTTACAATAATAGGCAGCTGTTTGGTTCACAAAATACTGTTGATAGTATAGTGGATGATATCTCCTGCATGCTAAAGGTCCCTCGTAGATCATTACATGTGGTAAGTGTGCTTGTCTGTATTAATGTGTACACATTGTGTGATTGTAGAGCAAAAAACACACACCTCAGACATTGAAACTTTATTGCAAAATTCCTTGGAATGTGCTTTGTTATTATTAGTTCAGGTCTCACAGATGTCAGAACAGAAATCTGTTCATTTTTTGTGGTATTTTAAGCAGTTTGTTCAGCTTTATATCTTAGGAAACACCTGTGGGAAAAATATGGTCCTTCTGATCAAACAGAAAGTTGAATTCAAAGAGGCAGTGCCAGCATGTATACATATGTATGTGTTAATATAAGCATGCATGAACAGCCATGTCCCCAATTTGGAAAACAAAGACTTTTGGGTCAGTGGTGAAGGTTAGGGTTTGGCAAGTAGTTATTAGGGTTAGGGTAAGACTCCAGAAAATGAATGCAAGTCTTTGTAAATTCCCCAAAAGTGACATCAGTAAATGTGTGCGTGTATATCTTCATTGTCACCAGCTGGCAACATCCAAGGGATTAATCTCAGGTGATCTGTGTTACATAGAGGAGGATGGCACGAGGATCGACTGCCACTCCAGTTCTGCTGTAAGTTCCATCACCAGCTGGAACCCTCTGCTCCACTGACTGAAACAGTCTTCATGTTACTAGACTGACAAACATGACATCAACTGTGACTTAAAGGTATCCTGTGGAGTTTTCATTGTAAAAATGTTGAATACTTTTACCTTATAAAAAGTTTTCAAAGCCCTTTTTTAATGTTTTGAAAACTACATTGTTGCAGCTTGAGGACTTCTCCTCTTTTTATACAGCATTGTCACCATTTACTGACACAAACTTGTCACCATCTCCCTGTCGACAGAAATGTGTATCATGTAACCCTGCAGCGTGTGGCATTCATGTGTTTGTGTGTGATACAAACAATATGCCTACAGCACCATGAGGTGTCAAGAGCTCCACAGGGTACCTTGTGTTTCCTGCCAAACTAACAATAGTACAACAATGCTCACAACAGAAAGAAATACATTTGAGTGACAGACATCTTTTACTAGTTGAACTAATTTTTATGGCTACATTTTGTTTTAGGCTGTTGCAGTTTCATCAAATATCGGTGGGATTAGAAGTATCCTTTGTGATTTGAGAGTTCTCCCGTGTATTTACTTGCCTTCCCTTTGTTGTCACCCCTGAACACTTCTGAGAATGTCATATTGCATATTATATATATTTCTTTCTGTGTGCAACATTATATGGTTGCAGGGTGGGTGTTTTCCTTGATCATTTACAGATATTGTATCATCTGCAAAATTTGTCTTGATAGTTGAGAAGGATGCAACATTTCAAAGACTACTGGATGATGACTTCTGCACAAAGCTCTCTCCTTGCATCCTAATCACAGTGTGTTTTTCCTTTTTTACCCCTACTTTGTTTGTTGGAGTTTGTAAATGTGACTTGAATTCTTCTCAAAAAGGGCCGTGTTACTGTTCTGTATACATAACAGGTGTGTTTGTGTGGCTCAGGGTAAAGGCGTGCCTGATGTGAACAGCAGGTTGATGGTGAGAAAGCTTTGGGACACACTGCACATCCCCATCTTTGCTCTGGTGGATGCAGACCCTCATGGTAGAGATCATCTGTCTGAGCGCAGACAGGTTTTACCTCTCACACAACTTCACATATTTCCACTCATTTAACAGCACTTGACTCTCTTTTCATCTCCGCGCACACGTCCCACTGAGCCAGCAGATGTTAGCACCTGTCCTGTACGTCATGGTGCCTGGCTGTTATTTCCGCTGGCGTTTCCATCAGCCTCCATACCTTTTAACCCTTTTCCCATTGCATGACGAGACGCATGTGTAATGCTTTACTTTGTTCTAAGCTCCGTTACACATCCCAGAGGATAATTGCTCTGGTATGCCAGTGATTGCAGCGTGTCTCTGTCTCTCCTGATTTTCCCAGGAATCGAGATCATGTGCATCTACAAGTACGGATCAGTGGTGAGTCTTGCCGTGCCAGTTATTCCTGTACTGTATATTATCCAATGTGGCCTGTTCAGTGTCTCTCTGTTAGCAATATGTAATTATACCCCTCTTTGAGTAAAAAAAAAGTGGCCAATCATCCATCTCAGAATATTTAAACTGACATTTTATGGGGTGAAAATGTTGAGTGATTGTGTGGCAATGTCTTTGTTGATTTTGTGTAATCATCGTCATGTTCATTAACTTCATTGTGAACATGTGTTGGGCATGACCACATTGTGGTAGTTACAGTGCTGATTATCTGTGTGTTTATTTGAGATATACTGTGTGTATAAACATGTGTGTGTCTGTGTGTGTGTGACTGGGCGTGTGTGTATGTTTGTGTGCGCGTTGGTTTTTCCACAGGCCATGTCGTTTGAGGCCCACAGCCTGACTGTCCCCAGCATTATGTGGCTGGGCCTCCTCCCCTCTGACCTCCAGAGGTTTGGACTCAACATTCGCTACTTCCTACTTCCTCCTCCTGCCTCTAATTGGGATTATATTCTGGGGACATTTAGATTGTTTGTTTTGGTTTCTGTTGCTGTCGCCCTCACTTTTTTTTTTTCCTTGAAGGAACTACGTCTGAGAGCATATTGAGTTTTAAGTATATGTCCCCTTGAACAAATTTAGGCCAAAAGGGCTTTTTGACATACATTTAATTGTAGTCTATATAGTTTTTCCTCTTATGTTTCCTCCTGAACATACATAAAATAACTCCTCAATGTCAGTCTGTTGAGAACGGGAGGAAACATACTATGAGGACGACATCCATCAGCAGAACTGCCTGCTAGCTGCTGTCACTTTCAAGAAATTAATTTAGTTATGTGAAGTAAAATCAACATTCTTTTTTTCAGGTTGTGGGTTCCAAAGCATGCCCTGATCCCCCTCACCAAGAGAGATGAAAGCAAACTCAACAGCCTCCTCAAAAGGCCATACTTAGCCAGCCAACCAGACTGGCAGAAAGAGGTGAGAGAACAGAAGAGAAAGGGAAAGTGCTTGAAGGTGGAATGAAGAATGAAAGTTACCCAGAAATGTGTGAGCCAGACACAGTCAATGAATGAGGGGAGGTATCTGAAGGGCTGAAAGATCATTTATCATTGATCATGAAAGATTTTTTTTTTTTCATATAATTTTAGTTAGTCTCGTCTCAATGAATGAGTTAAATTTGATTACACTGTCCTGGTGTGAGATCAAAAAATATAATTCATGTGACTTTGATTAACTAAAGCACTAAAATTTGACTTGTTTGGAAGAATGTGGGTTTTAACCTTTAACATATGATTTGGAATAGTAAATATGACATCAGCAACAATAAAATGCTGTGATGTTGGTCTAAAGCATCCTGTTGCTTTTATCAAAAGGAAAAGGGATAAAACCTCAGAGGTTTTAGCATTTTTCTCATGTGACACATGGCGTAGGAATGTGTGTGAGGACTCTTCGTTCACTGGTACTCAGAATACAGATAAACAAAGAGCAAAACAGCTGATGATTTATGTTTGTTGCATGTCTTCCTCTTGCATGCTCCTTAGAATGTGTTTGCTCTTGTCGTAGATGGAACTCATGCAGCAGAGTAAGCTCAAGGCTGAAATACAGTCCCTGGCAGCCATTGCTCCTGATTTCCTCACCAGCATCTACCTGCCCAATAAGCTGCGTTATGGGGGCTGGGTATGAGCACAATGCTGCCACTTAGTGGAATATTAGGTGAACTGCTAAAGCTGGTTACAAAACTTAAGAAAGGTCTTCCACGCAACTGTCCTGTCTGACCTTGCCAGACAGATTGAAATATGAATTTTGGATTGTAATGTTTGCATATTTATAAGTGACTCTGTGTTTTTATGTTTTGTAATTGTGTTTCAAAAATGTCTCAGCCAACCATTAAAACCCTGTAATCCAACCGACAAGTCAGAGCATGTTTTTGGTCTTTAAAATCTTGTTGGCCTTGTTTATATTCCCAAAATGCTTGGACCTGCTTTTAGGTTGTCAGACACAATAATTTAAGCATTCTACAGTTGTTTCAGCATTGTCTTAAATGCTTTATAGCCACTGAACAGCATAATGCAAGCTGGTGCATAGGGTACAAAAGAGCAGATGAGGATGTAGATTTAGTGGTTTGGAATTAAAGTCTGTTCTGTTCTGTGAGGCTGTTGGGTCAATAATGGATAACATATAAGGGCTCATGCTGCTGTTCTTCAAGTACTCTGTTCTCCAGCAGGTGGAGACAGTGTTCAATAACTGGAAGAATGGGGCAATATCATTGAGACCCCACAGTGTCATAATGTGGATAAATTATCATCACAAACACATTTAGAAATAAAAATTATAGCTCAGATGTTTTGTAAAATTATAGATAGTCTTGTGACTAATCCAGGTAGATGTGCATCTGTTTGCCCAGACAGCTGGTTTCAAGACGTATCTTTAAGAGAAGAATTCCATTTTGTTTATTTTTTTGTGTGCCTCTTTACATATTTATTTACTTCCTTCGACCATAACTTTAATGGTACAAATGTGCATATAAGGGTAGTTCATAAAGCAAAGTTTAATGGTAATATCAAAACAGGTGCTGGATATATATATATATGTGTGTGTGTAAAGTACAAGCCCTGCCTTCAAAATTGTACTTAAGTAAAAGTACATAAGTATTATGCAGAATGGCCCTTGTTAATGTTATATTAGTATATGATTGATTTATTATTACTGATGCATGTAAACTGTACTTTAATCTTATAGTTGGACGAGGTTAACATTGCTTTGTGCAAATGTTGTTGGTTTAATCTGTAGCATTCACAAATCATAAATTGATCATAGCCTTTTAAGATAATACCCTCAGAAGTAGCTAGTAACAATAACTGTGTAATGTAGAAACATAGGTAAAAAGCAAAATATTTGCACCTGAATTGAAATGTAGTGGCAAACACAGTAGCAAAAAGTTAAAATAAAGTACCTCAAAATTGTACTTCACTATTTGTGGAAATGTACTTGTGTTACTTACTATCCACAACAGTAGGGAAATGTTCAGTATTTTGTTTCTCATATTGTCATTTTAACAAATAACATATTTAGAGCCAAAAGGGGTGAAAAACTGGTAAAGCTGAAGAAATGAAAGTTTAGATCAAACGAAGCTCTCGTTATTTCACTTAAACTATTTCTAAATAGACCATTTTCCATTTTTTAATGTTTTCAGTTAATGTGCTTCCTGTTGCAAAACAGGATCTTCTCCAGTATGTATGGCGCCTCGGTGGGCGTGGCTCTGTGATTGTGCAACATACTACTGCTACGTCATCGCAGTGGCCGACGTGATGTAATTTCACCGGCTGGAGTTTCCTCGATGTGCATGAAAAACTGTCTGCAGAGGACACAGAACTGAGGACCGGTTTGATAAAGAAGGATAAACCAGGTAGGTTCATGTAAGAACTGCTTGAGGGAATACACCAGGGACAGTTGTGACATGTCACGTGGTTCAGTCTTATTTCCAGTTGGTTGAGGATAAAGTAATAACTGTTTCTCTCTTTCTAAATTGCTTCCTTAATCCATATGATGATGTTGCTGTAGGCTACTAATCTCACTTAAAACCCTCTAGAGAAGTTATCATGTAACTGTTTTTGACATTGTATGACTGTCTCTTTCAATACCAGTTTTCAGCTTAATTAGCTTGTTTTAACTTATCAATGTGTTTTTTCAAAGGTAAATGGGTGAAATGTAATGCATGTATTTAAAGATAATGTGATTTTGTCCTAACAATTAGATCTATAAATCTCTATTCTTATTGGTATTCTCAATAATGATCTCTGAGTCAATCAGTTATCTTATTTCTGGAAAGTATCCACCAATTGATAAAAAAGACAAATGAATAAAGAGACTAGGCTCGTGTTTGACTTGATCTGTAAGAGTCCCAGCTTTAAAACACATCAGGTGGGGGTGGGGGGGAGTCTGTTACAGTTCATGTAACAGACAAAAGCCCACATAGCTCTTCTCCTCTGTCTTAGATTAGACAATTGTAGTAGGGAGATCGGTCCTTGAGAGGCCTGCCCTCCCTTTGCTTGTCAAGGACAGCTGACTACTGAGCAGTGTGAATGAAAGGCATCTCTCGGGCTTTCAGCATATCATCCTCTGCGGTCTCACTGGTTTGAGATTAGTGTGGAGTCAGTCATGTTTCGCAAGACATTATTCATCTGTTACATCAAGGTGGACTGGGACGTGTACAGGTAAAAAAATAACTGTGTGGCACGAGAAGACAACTGACAGAAAGGTAGATACAGGCAGCATTTCCATGGGATCGGTTATGGTAGAAAATATTCTTACATTTTTTCTTTTTATCACACTGCCTATGCTGTCAGTTTTAATTTATTATTTAATGTTAGTAGCAAATAGCAGGTTGCATTCCAATATCTGACCTTTATGGAATATATGTAATGGATTCTGCTTTCCTTGAACTATGTCTGGGAAGGTTCTCAGTCATCCAGGTCATGGTATTCAAGTGCGAGTTGAATCAAAGGCAACTGGTTCTTGAAGACGTTTCACTTCTCATCCAAGAAGCTTCTTTGCTTTCTTTCTCTGCTTTCCTTGAAAACTCCAAAGAAAACTTGACTGACTTCTTTCTCTGTTAGGTCAAGACTATATCACATGGACGCAGTGATTCGTCGGTGCCCCTTCCTGACTGTTGTGCCCAAAGTTTGCCTGCAGCTGGCTGGGAAGTCATCGCTGGCAAGCTATGCACAAAAGTGCCCTGTGATGATGGACCTGGCCTCCAGACCTCTGGCCAGAGCTCTGTCCTCTTCAGCTTCTGCATCCAAAGGCACTCCAACAAATGATGGTCAGTTGTAAGGCATTAAAATGCATCCTATTATATATGATTAACTGTTAGATTGATGCAATTATTAGTGATTTAAATGCAAACATGATTGTTTTTGTACATTGATTATAATTTTGTTATTTACTCTTGTGTTCTGTAGATCAGAAGCGTGAAGTCAGGTTGCCCCCAGGTCACGTCACGCCACCTGCTGGCCAGGCTGCAGGCTCCAAATGCCCTTTCCTGGCTGCAGAAATGGTGCAGAAACATAACAGGGTAGTAAGAGAGGCCAGCATGGAGCTGCAAGAGGACGTCCAGGAGATGCAGTCTGTCCGTACAGGTAAGCAGTCGCACACCTGTAACTGGATACCCATGCAGTAAGTCAGTTATGTAAATTGTGAAAGGTCATTGTTTGGAGCATACACACTCTAGTGACATAACGTAACAAATGAATGTTTGGCATTGATTTCGAGAACTGTCTTGAACAGGGGAAATAGATATGGTTGTGGATCTTATGGAGGCAGACGAGGCCAACACATGGGCACCAAAAAACCTTTCTAAACCCGTATCTTCCAAAGTGTCTCACCTGCTAAAGGATAATCTCCCTGAAGGTTAGAAAGTCAAATTCTTCTTCATAAAAAATAATCCAAAAAAGTATATGACTTTTTTTGCTCATAAATCCCTCCTCCCATTTTTTCCTCCATCAGCTGTCACCTTCCAGTATGACAAGTTTTTTGAAAAGAAGATCGAAAGCAAGAAGACAGATCACACATACAGGGTGTTTAAGACAGTGAACCGGCGTGCCTTCTCATTCCCCATGGCAGATGACTACTCAGAGTCTTTCCATGCAAAGAGAGATGTGTCTGTGTGGTGCAGCAATGACTATCTTGGCATGAGCCGTCACCCCAAAGTCACACAGGCTATCATGTGAGTAAGCTCACTGATCAGCAGTCACCCATGACCCTGATTAGTGTCACTGAACAGTGTTCATAAGAGGATGGCGATAATTACAGATTCAGCATTGATGACATCTTTTCTTTCTTTTTTTTCAAGGGAAACTTTACGAAAGCATGGTGCTGGTGCAGGAGGTACGCGAAACATTTCAGGGACAAGCAAATTCCATGTGGAACTTGAACATGAGCTCGCTGACCTGCACGGCAAGGATGCTGCACTACTGTTCACTTCCTGCTTTGTAGCCAATGACTCCACGTTGTTTACTCTGGCAAAAATGCTACCAGGTACATTAAATTAAGCTTGGAAATATTATAATGTGTGACCTAAAATTTCCCTGCCTTTGCTTTGATTCAAAGTTGTACTGCATTTGATCTTTTCTTGACTCAGTCTAAAATCCATAGTAGAGAATTGAAGAGCAAAGATTTCTTCCTTTTGTTTACCCCTCAAGGTTGTGAAATCTACTCTGACGCTGGCAACCACGCCTCAATGATCCAGGGTATAAGAAACAGCAGGGTGAAGAAGTTTATCTTCCGTCACAATGACGTCAGCCACCTACAAGAGCTGCTAGAGAAGTCAGACCCTTCCACTCCAAAGATTGTTGCCTTTGAGACAGTGCACTCAATGGATGGTCAGTACACAGCCCTTCATGAAAGTGTCACTCTTATTTGATAGGGAAGTTAAAATGTTTTCTCATTAATTTATTCCTAATTTATGTGATTTTAGTAAATAGTTCGTTGGAAAACTACTATAACAAGGAAAAATGGATTTATAGCATTCAGTGTTGTTATTATATGAAAATTATATACAGAACCAAATATTTTAAACAAGATCAATATAACATTTGATGAATAGATAAAAAGTATGAAAGGTACTCTCGTGTTTGTGATACGTAATCTTAAATAGTCTAATAAACACTGTGCTCTCTACAGGGGCTGTGTGCCCACTGGAAGAAATGTGTGATGTTGCCCACAAGTTTGGTGCCATTACCTTTGTGGATGAAGTTCATGCTGTGGGCTTGTATGGGCCTAGAGGAGGAGGCATCGGGGACAGAGACAGAGTCATGCACAAGATGGACATCATCTCTGGTACCCTTGGTAAGTAGAACTCTCGCTAATGAGGGGAAACCTCTCACAACACCCTCACCAGTTACATATGCACCTCTCTGACTTGTTATGGGTTTCGGTTCCAGGCAAGGCATTTGGCTGCGTGGGCGGCTACATTGCCAGCACCAGTGCCCTGGTGGACACAGTGCGCTCCTACGCTGCAGGCTTCATCTTCACCACGTCCCTGCCCCCCATGCTGTTGGCTGGGGCAAAGGAGTCCATCAAGGTCCTGAAAAGTGAGGAAGGCCGGGTGCTCAGGAGGAAACATCAGAGGAGCGTCAAACTGCTCAGGCAGATGCTGATGGACTCAGGCCTTCCTGTGGTCCACTGCCCGAGTCACATCATTCCTGTCCGGGTATGAAAATGAGTCATTTATCCATTTAAGTGGTGCTGATGCAGGGATTCACTTACAGGACAGTCTCTATAACCATCAGCACCAGCAGTTTTTTATAGTCTAAATTAAATTTCAAACATGTCATGTATCTCTTTGCCAGGTGGCAGATGCAGAAAAGAACACTGAGATCTGTGACATCATGATGTCTCGTTACAACATCTACGTCCAGGCAATCAACTACCCCACTGTGGCTAGAGGAGAGGAGCTGCTGCGCATCGCCCCCACACCACACCACACCCCCCAGATGATGTTCTACTTTGTTGGTATGCTGACTGTAGATTATGTTGCTTATCTCTTTTTAAAGTTTCTGAAACATATTTCATGTGGGGTTGCGCAGAGTCTAAGAAATGCCTGGTGAATCTAAAGTTCTCGTTTGGAGGAAGAAAGAACAAAATGTCATTAGCATACTTAAGATGTTATACATATTTTATTCTGTTATCATTTGTAAAGATGATGAAATGAATTAAGTCTCTGCACCCTATTAAAGGAAGCTGGTTTGATTGGTGAACTCATATCTGAAGTCCAGTAGCTACATTGGATAGTGAGACAAATAATTTATTTTAAAGTCCAGCACTGTTAGGACTATCTTGACACTGTTTACACTTTTAGATGTATCTAATATCCATAATTAATGGCAAAGATGGTCGCACCCTCAGCTGTTCCTTCTCTCCACAGACCGGCTGGTGAAGACGTGGAAGGAGGCGGGTTTGGAGCTGAGGCTGCACTCCTCAGCGGAGTGTGATTTCTGCCAGCAGCCTCTTCACTTCGAACTGATGAGCGAGAGGGAGAAGTCCTACTTCTCAGGTCTCAGTCACATGATATCAGCAGTAGCCTGATATCACATAAAACAGTAAATCCCAGCAAGCCCTACCTCCGAGTGTACAAGCTAGTTATTGTATTTAATATTGAACATAATTGAATAAATCACTGTAAAATGTTCTGTGTCACCAATAAATGTGTGGATAAAGTGTTATGTTGCTCTTGTGTGTTCACTTATAGATATATTGATTATGACTTACAGATGACTTCATTTTATTTATGTGTGAAAATGTGACACACACATACAAACGCAACACAAACCACAGGTTCATAAATAAATAAAGCACTGAACCAACACTTGTTCTTGGTACATTGTGAGCAAGAATCAATCATTATTTGCTTCTTAAAGGTTATGAATACAACATTAACAATTTAACTCCTATTGTATGTTAAAGCAGTGTGTCAGAAGGGTTCTGTGCTTGAAATGAATAGAAGCAAAGGCAATTATGTATTATAATTGTGTTTTTATTGTTTTCTTGCTGCCTTGCTGAAAAAAAAAAGAAATTCCTCTTTTCTTCTTTTCCCCTAGCAATACAAAAGACTGTATTACTAGGTGGGTTGTCTTACTAATTTGTTGCAAATGTGCATAATGTGTCTTACGCGAAGATGTAATCTGAATAATCTATCTCAAGTATGAAGTGAATGAGGTAGCAGATGGGATGAAATATCACCCACTCCATCCAAGCCAGTTATACAGTGAACACACATTATCTCAACTCACTATAATGGTGCAATTATGTCTTTTTGGTTTCATAATGTTTTAATCCTTTCACATATGATATGACACCCAGGGTATTTGTTGCACATACTGCACCATTTTATTACATTCCTGGCAGAAAGATCATCTCTCATATCAGTTATAACATGTTATGGAATGTGACATTGCTTCTTTCTGTGGATAAATCCCTCAAATGTCACAAGGTGAAGGAGAAGCATGTGATGTGGGTCTAAGGTGGTGTAGATTTACATTTACTCTTACTGCCAAAATAGTGTTTGCAATAAGCTGTATCATCAACAACATGCAATGCATATTACATGAATTCCACAATATCTTTTAACAATATCTTTTATAATATGTTTCCATTGGAGGCCTGCTGCTTTAGCAAAAAGGCAGACATGTATAGTGGTGTTCATGCATAATCAGCTTAAGGGCAGATTTGTGGTCATCTGGTCATTCATTCGTTCATTCATGAAATGCATTTAATGGCATTCTTAGTTTCACCACATGGAGGCGTACTGACTCTCTTGTTTGCAGCTGTGAGGCTGTGATGTCAGACACCTCCCCTCCTCTGCAGATGACTCATAGCTGGTGCAGCAGCTTTCATGATGAGCCACTAGATGGTATCAATAGAGAACAGGATATTGTGTTTCCCATCCAGATAACATGGGAGATCACGTTGGTTGTAATGAAATACAGCAAACACACTTCAATGTACCTCACAGCATGTCAGTGTAGCAGACGTGCAAAAGAGATTATGGAACATTTTAAATTAATTGTCAGATTTGTCTGCTATTAATGCAGCAGCCTGGTTATTTTACACAGCTTTTTCATACAAGACAGAGATAACATTTTTATTGGCCAGATAAAAATGAAAAGATACTTTTCTATCCTGCGGCCTATGATCATCACGTTTAGATAAGATTAGTTCAATATAAAGCCCTTTACTCCCACATGCTGAGAAACATCAATGGAGAGGAAGCTCTCCTCCCATCTGTCTCATCTCTGAATGCATCCCACTGTACATCTGCACGTGACAGAGCCGTGTTGGTGCATCCGTCGGGTATGCGTGAAAGCCCTCAAAGCAGCACTTGACACGCAAAGCCGGGGATTCTGGAAACCAAAGACCAAAGTTAAACCAAAGTTTCCTCTCTTTCTCTGAGAGAATTACCTCCCATTTGAAGCATGTTATGTAATCAAAGTGTTGGTGGAAGTGGAGCAGTCAGGTGACCACCACTATCAAGTATGCATGTCCTTCCTGTTCAGAACATGATCTTTGATTATTGTTTTTCAACACTATACTTATATGTAGTGTTGATTTTGTTCATTTTGATTTCAAATTTGAAGACGCATTCGTTACACAGAGTCATCCACAGCAGCACTATGTTTTTGTGTCTGACTAATAAACCAGGTCACCCTTCACCCTAAACTATGTCAAGCTTCATATACAGCGAAGTCTACAAAATTCTAGAGAACTGGTGTTTGCAGGAAATGCTCCTTTGTATTGTTTGACCTCATTGTCACACACTGTTTCCCTCATCCATCACTGTCTTCTGTAGATGCAGGCTGCTCAGTTCCTTATTTCAGAAAGTCTTAGGGCAGGTCCAACACCCCGACACTTCCTGGAGGAGAGTTCAACTGGAACAGCAATCATGTGGGTATGAGGGGCCACAGGCAGTGTGTGTGCGTGCGTGTGTGTGTGTTTGTGTGTATGTGAAACTCTTGACATTATGTGGTGGTTGGCTGTTGGAGGCAGATGCTATATGGTGGGCAGTGTGGTATAGTGTGGCGATGATATGGTGCTGTGTCTGTGTGTGTCTGATCAGTCTTGAGAACGTGTATGTGTGTGTGTGTATGTGTGTGTGCAGGTTTAGCTCTATTCCTCATTCTGTGTTAATCCCGATGCTCTGCACATCTGTGTCTCCCCCCACTCACGTGCACAGACAGATGAGCTACATGGCTGGATTCCCACTGCACACATCCCTCTCTCTCTCCCTTTTATTCCTACACATTCAACATTCGTTTTATCATACACATCAGTAGTGAAACATGGGAATGTTGTGGTTGCATTCCATGAAAAGACACTCATGCACAGCTACATGCTTGTGAATTTCCTATTGTCCATGTCATATTGCTTGGGAAGTGAAAAAAAAGGCTTCCTCGACACACTTCACTTCACAAATAAAATGAAAATTGAGGAAGAGAGCAGTTTCATGGGTGCGTCCCATCTGATAATAAATGTTATCATGATGAAAGATAACAGACTTCCGTAGTAAAATGTTCTGCTGCTCTGCTGCAGAAAAATGCATCACAAAGTACTCAGCCAAGTGAGTGAAAGTGATTTCAGTGCATTGCATTTATGTGAATTTCCCCACTGTGGCACGAATAAAGGTTTATCTTATCTTATTTTAATCCTACATGATAAACCGATGCTTGTTGTGATATAACTATTATTGTTATATGATGTTACATAATCTAGGTATATAGTTATGTTATATGTTATGTTATATAGTTATGGTGCCAGTTTAAATGCAGTATATCATAGCTCTTCAGAAAAATGCAGGACAAGGGAATTTGGTTGTGAACATGAGGCAGTAATGCAACAATAATGAATATTATGTGAATAATGCACCTTATTTGGCACATTTGTCATGAGTTCAAAAAAATAAGTATGGTGCAAGTTGCAACTGTGCAAATATCATGCAAGATTACTGTCATATTAGCTAACACCTTTAGCCTCCCATAAGTGATAAAATAATAAGTAATAAAAAGGTAAATTGGTACGTATAGCATCTGGTGCCAGTTAAAATAAAGTATATCTTAGGACAGGGAAATTTGGTTGTGAACAAGAGACAATAATGCAACAATAATGCATATTATGTGCAACATGCATTATTTTGCATTATTGCGTATTATATGTAATAATATGCACTATTGTTACATTATTGCATATCTTGTGCTATAATGCAAGTCCGTCTCATTTGCCACACTTGTCAAGAGTTAAAAAAAAAGCATCATGCAAGTTGCAACTGTGCAAATATTACCCAAGATTATTGTTATACTAACACCTTGAGCCCCCAATAACTGATAAAATTAGTAAATAATAAAAGTTACACAGTGTCATTACAAGGTTATTTGGTATGTATTGTATCTGGTGCCAGTTTAAATAAATTAAGGTTGCCATGCAGGACAGGGGGATTTGGTTGTAACAAGAGACAAGAATGCAACAATAATGAATATTAATATATTAATATATAAATTAATATATATAATAATTGCACGTAATATGCATTATTGTTGTTTTTGCTTATTACATGCAACAATACAATCCCATCTCATTTGTCACATTTGTGAGTTCAAAACATAAGTATCATGCAAGTTGCAACTGTGCAAATGTTAACCAAGATTATTGTTATATTTAATAAAACATTGAGTCATCAAAGTAATAAATAATATAAGTGGCATCACAAGGTCATTTGGTGGCCTAGAACAAAACCAGTTTATTCCTCAAAAAAATAGTGGCAATCATATTAAGTGACTGCTAATGAATCTCCTTTAAAGTCAGTATATACTTGCAACAAAATCATAAACACTTTTTGTGACTGTCAAACTGATCCCACTGAGACTTTCTGATACCAAACTTTGTGATTTTCCTGCTGTGACTTTAAATCATAAGGAACAAACTCCTCCCTCTTGAGTTGCTCTACTGTCAACTAAAAAAAAAAACCCTCCCATGCATCGGAATGGTAAAACGAGACTGTGCATGGAGCAGGAACCCTGGTCGGATGAGGAGTAGCTGAAGTTGATGAGGACATTATTGACTATAAAACCCCCGCATCTGAACTCGTAGATTAAAGTGTAAACAGGTGTCCGGCGGGTTTTTTTGTGGGGGGGCAGATCAGGACTCACTGATGGAAACAGAGAGGAGGAAAAAAGGGGAAATCTCTTCGCTCGAGCAGAAGCGCCATGCACCGGCGGGGCAGCTTCTTCTCTCGGCTGAAATGTAGTTTGTAGCCGCCTCCTGGATCATGTAGTAAGTGTCCCTGCTCGTGTGTGTGATACCGAGTCCGACATGTCTGATGCGACGCCGAGTAAAAGCGTTGAATGGCTGCAAGTGGAGTTGGAGTCCGGCGGCGCTTCTCTGCTCCTGCTGGACTGTCGCTCACATGAGCTCTATGAATCATCCCACATCGAGACCGCCATCAACCTGGCCATCCCGGGCCTGATGCTCCGGAGGTTCAGGAAGGGCAACATACCCATCCGGACCATCATCCCCAACCATGAGGACAAGGAGAAGTTCATCCGGCGGTGTAAGACGGACACGGTGCTCCTGTACGATGAGTCCACGGTGGACTGGCAGGACTGCTCGGCTCCGGCTTCGGTTCTCGGGCTACTTCTTCAGAAACTGTGGGAAGACGGCTGTAAAGCGTATTACCTGGAAGGTGAGGAGTTTCTCTGTCGTGTTAGCACGAAGAAAAATACAATTAGACACACGCGAAGGAGTTTGTAAGGTTTTAAAAGGGCTAACTGGCGCCGCTAAAATGTTCTTATTAGCTCATTTTAAGCTAGTGTTAGCAAACATAGCATCTTTATAAACTAACGGCTAACGAGTTTTTGGGAGAGAAATAGAGCAGAGAGAGGTTTTAAACTCTCCCGTGGTGACCTTTTTAAATGTGAAAAAACAGGCTTGTAAAAGGTTCATCTTGACCATATGTGTGTTTTCTAACGTTACTTCTGTTCATCCCGTGTTGTGGGTTTGCGGTTTGTACGCTGTTCAAAACTTTGTGTGTCACTGAGATTCTCAATTAAAATTCCAAAATGGCCGCGCCATGTTTTGCTCCAGCAGGAACAGGCGTGCATTTCATGAATGGTCTTTTTTTGGGGAGGGGTGGGGGGGGAATTGAGCTTCATCTTTACAGCTCTGCTCCAATACTCAACAGCCTTTTTTTTGCAATTGAAAACATAATCAAAATAGATACTTTATATAAGGTGTCTCTTTTATTTATAACATGTTTTACCGCATAATGATGTGACTTTGTTGATTTGTGTTTTGGCTCTTGTCCAGGTGGATTTGTAAAGTTCCACACAGAGTACCCAGAACACTGTGAGACCCTCTTGGACAGCTCCTGTCCCAGCTCCTCTCCTCCCCTTTCTGTTTTGGGCTTTGGAAACCTCCGGATCAGCTCAGATTGCTCCGATGGGGAATCGGATCGAGAGCCGAGCAGCGCCACAGAGTCTGAGGAGAGCCCCATCCCCAGCAACCAGCCTGCCTTCCCGGTCCAGATCCTACCCTACCTTTACCTGGGCTGCGCCAAAGACTCCACTAACCTAGATGTGCTGGGCCAGTACAACATTAAGTACATCCTGAACGTCACACCCAATCTCCCCAACATGTTTGAGCATGATGGCCACTTCAGGTACAAACAGATTCCCATTTCGGACCACTGGAGTCAGAACCTGTCGCAGTTCTTCCCAGAGGCCATATCATTTATAGGTGAGTAATTCTATAACAGGCTTTGTTAAATCTAATACTCACAGACACACTCAAACTTTTCAGTAAATGAATGTGTTCTTTGTGTGTGTATGTGTTAAGTTGTTTGTTTTGCCACAAGGAGCATAGTAACCACATGTGGGCTGGGCACCTTTTGGTATATGAGACTTGTGTAGGCTGTTATGAGCTGTTGTACAACAATATCACCAAATTTCTTTTAAGTAACAACACATTGATCTTGAAAATAAACATATTTTCCTTTTCTTTGTGGCACCACAACATAACGTTTCGATTTCACTTTTGATTCGCTGCCTCTCACCAAGACTGCACCTGAAACCACAGCTTCTGACTTGTTTGTTTGGCGGTTGCAAAGCTGTGTGTCATGATCTAGTTTTTAATGGGTTTAGAGGTAGAATGAGGAAGGAAATGTTGTTTCCACTCACTGGTGTTGTGTTTGATCGCACGGTCTCAAGTTAGGCGTAGTGTTTTTTAACTGACAGTTGTTTACTAATGTCTGTAGCTAACAGGCTATTAAGAGGTCAGTTGAATGGTTGAAACAAGAATTGAGCCTCTCTGTCAACAGCAGAAGCTTATTGTACCATTATTGTGCCATCAACAGGGTTACTTCTAAGACTTAGAATAACATTGATAGACCTTAAACATTGTAATACAGGAAAGTATTAATCATTGAAAATATTTTGAATAATCTGACAGCTGCAGTGTTTGCTATACTTGAATAGATGTCCTTGGTTAACTTTCTGCTGACTGTAGTTTTCCCTTCCTCCCACAGATGAGGCTCGGTCTAAACAGTGTGGCATCCTGGTCCACTGCCTGGCCGGCATCAGTCGCTCAGTCACAGTCACCGTGGCCTACCTGATGCAGAGACTCAACCTGTCCCTCAATGATGCTTATGACTTTGTCAAGAGGAAGAAGTCCAACATTTCCCCTAACTTTAACTTCATGGGCCAGCTCCTGGACTTTGAGAGGACGCTGGGGCTGCACAGTCCCTGTGATAACCGATCCACCAGCAAGGAGCAACTCTTCTTCACCACACCGACCAATCACAACGTCTTCCAGCTGGACACGCTGGAGTCAACATGAGGATTGATTGGACAGCCTTTTTGTTGTTTCCTGTGGTGTCTCTGAGGTTTTCTGAGTCTTGTCAGATGCCTAACTAGCTGACACAAGCAGTAAGTCAGTTACAGTATTTCTGCACCAAAAGGAACTACATTGATCTTTTAAAGGAACAGAGCCTGTATGCAGACTCCATTAAATCCAGTCTCAATGCCTTAATACCTAACACAAGGATGGATTTTTCTATTCGCCATACATGGCATTAATCAATGGTCATGTACAGCCATAACAGCAGGACATTTCATAACTTTTCTATTAAATCTACGATTGTTGTTTGACTGTTATTTGTTATTCACCAGCTATAAAGTGGATGTTTATGTATTACTTTGTATCAGTTATGATTATTGCCTTGATGGTCTAAAAGGAGTCTTTGGCCAATCAGAATGTTTTCTGGGGACCAATCTGAGATGTTTTGATGGTACTCTAGCAGAGGGAAATAAGCTACTACAGTGATCCGGCCTTGAATTATTGTCCAGTTTTTCTTGTGATGACTGTTGGCAGCTCTCTTGCAGCAGTATGGAGTTACCACAGAAAGCATTTTTTCTCATGCTTTCACTCAGAATACCTTCACTAATGTCTAGTGAATGCCATGATTTTAAGTACTTATTCTTCAAAAATAAGATTATGCGGGCCCTTTGGCGAAATATCAAAGTTAAAACATATTTTTAATAAATGCTCCTGTACAATCTATTGCTTATAACTGCATTAATTGCATGTGATTATGTTCTACAAAGGACCTTGTTTTGTAACCTTTAGGACATATTGCCTGTTGTTGAGGCCTTGACCATACCTTAACATGAAATTGAACTATATGTCAGTTACCAGGTTGAGATATAGTGTATAGGATTGGCTTTTGCCACGATTTAAAGGAACAAATGTGTAAGTAATCAGTGTATAAAGGAATGGATGTTCACCCTATTTTTTACTTCTGACAGTCTTCAGTCTGCAGCTACTCCTTCTGTAGCACAACAATGTTAAGGGAAACATGATGTATAATTAGCTGTTCTCTATTGCCAGTCTCGTCTCAGAACAAACGAGTGAGTTTCATGTGTAACAGGGACTGAAAGGAAATGAGTTTGACAAATGTGTTCTTACCTCACAGAGAGACATTTTCAGGGATTTTTATACAAGGCATCTGTATCTCGTCATGGCCTCTTAAAGTGCATCCAAGGGCTGTTTTGTTTGGTATGTTTGTAAAGATGTACATAAAATGTGGTTGTTATGGGGGACATTTTCTCAAAATCATGAAGGATGCGAATGCCACCCTGTTTTGACCCTTATGTATAGTATATGTAAAGCTAAATGTCCAAGACATTCTGTACAAGTTTATACAACAAATATATTGTATATTTTTACTTGAATATCTTTTCTTTGTCTTTGTTCGGGCTTTTTTTTTAAAACTTAAAGTCAATAGCACACTTTCTAAAACGAAACAAAAGAGATTGTGTGGTTGAGTCAGTAGCAAAGATCTCTTTGAGAGGTCAAAGAGTTGAGAGCTGTGCCTCTGTGCTCTCCAGCCGCAAGGCTCTAGGTGTGGTCAGATGTCCGTTTTCTGTCCGCTCTGATGCCTGGCTTCCTGTCTCCCACAGGCTTTCTGACACAAAGACAAGTGACAGGGCCAGATCTGTCAATGCCACAGTGCAGACACACCAACTACCAGTCACTCAAACAGCACTTAAAGGAAGAGGAAGATGACACAGCACGTACTCAACCACAGATGCAAGACTTCCGACCGCTCTCCTCCTCAACTTGGGGAGTTGGTTAAACAATTTTCTTTTGCTGTTTATTATAATTTTAAAATTTCTCGGCAGAAGTGCAGTATCCTGTGAAGCCATAAATGCATTTTGTTGTTTAAAAAAGAAGAAACACATCACATCTGTGCTGCCGTTTAGAGAGGGAGAGAATTCACAGCGTTTGATTTTTGATCATTTTGGTCTCAAAATTTAAGAAGACTGAATCTTTAAAAGCAATTTAGAGTAATTTTCATAGTTTCAGGCAAAAGAGGATTCAGGTGTTCACCAGGGGAATCAGAATACATAGTTACATATTTTATTGCCAGTGGCAGAAATTAGTTGTGCTTACTTTGCCTTCTTACTCATTGATTCCTCATACTCCAGGTATGTTTTTTGTGCAAGAAGTTGCTGAAAGTAATTTGTTTTATGTCAGATTTATGCTTCGTCACGGCTCCCTGAATGCTCCATTGGTTTGGTATTGTTTCTACCGTGTCTGGGAGATTTATTCATATGTTCTTCACCAGATGACAGAAAGATGAATTCCCTTCCCTGAAGAAATTATTTCATGAACTGAGGCCAAGCTTTCTAAGTCAGAAAAAAAAATGGGTGGGGGAAATGTTCTGTAGTTGATCTGTGCAGCAGCTCATGGTCCAATAACTGTCACTCTGTGGGATTTAATGACTTAAACGCTGCTCTGAAACAGGTTTAGTTCCAGCTTGAGGGGCTGAGATGACTGAGAATATTGCAGCAGGCTAAAACTAAAATCTTCAATTTTCACAGCAGCAATACAGCGCATGAAGAGACTTGCCTAGCAACACCTCGCATTTGTGATAATAAAAGCCGTTGAGTGATGGGTTTTCCAGCATGACTGAACCCGGCTGGTCACATACCTGCGGGGCAAACCTGTGATTAGGTCTGAAAAGACACCCATGATAAGGCAGAGGCAATGGTTAGCTGCAGCGCATGAAAGATAGGTGCGCACTACCCGGGGATGATGGGTGTGAGACCCATTAATCAGAGAGCGCTTATCTGTAATTGTGTATTTACAGTATATCTGCAGTACTGTACAAGAGTAATGAGTAATGATTTATATATACACACACACCATCAAATACCAGCTTCTATAGCTGTTGCATAGCAGCGTCTTCCAACACTTCCCTTCATATATAACATACAGGAGTTGTTCATGTGTGGGATTCCCTTCTCAACCACCTGTAATATATTTTGGCACCAGTTATTCCACGTTGAGTGTCTCACCTGAGATTTAAGCACAGCCTTTTTTTTTTTTTTGCATTCCATAATTATAAATCATTTTGCGCACTGCTGCCAACTTCAAAGGCAAGGTGTGGGGTCTTAACAGCTCCTGTTTTTCCCCCTGTTACCAAGTTACTCAGGAAAATCAGCAGGAAACTCACATCTGCTCACGCAAAGAGAAATTACAGAGCTCATTGTGAAGAATTTTTTTAAGTGAAACCTTTGATGAGAAATTATACTTTCCGTATATAGAAAAAAAGGATGCCTCTGTGTGTGTGTGTGTGTGTGATTCACAAGCTCCTGTTTTTGCTCTCACAGTGTGTTTTGTGTGACAGATAGTGGAGTATTTTTGTCCTGTTATGAAGGGAAGCAGAGGCTAATGCAGTGCTTACTCAGCAGTAGTTGCCCGCGAAGCAGATGTGCATGAGACTGACAGGATTTTAGCTTGAGGTGGAGGCGGGGTGGGGGCATGTGTCTGTTTGCAAGCATGGTGTGTTTGTGTGTGTGTGTGTGTGTTGTGTGTGTGTGTGTGTGTGTGTGTGTGTGTGTGTGTGTGTTGCAGGGAGCAGAAGCCAGTCAGAGCTGGTTCACACCTGCTGTGGTTATAAGGACATACTTAGCATACTGTATGACTGACAGTAATTTCACAGCTGCTTCTGCCTCTGATGCACAATAACCGGAATAGTTCATTTATCCAACTTGCCCTGGCTGAATATAGGGACTCATTTGAGATTAGGACCAATTCAACTGGTCGTCTCAGTAGAATTAATTAGTGTTTTGTATTTCCATAACATAATAGGTCCAATGGTTTGGACATCTCTGAAAGGGTCACTATTATCCTATTACAGATAAATGTTTGGCCATCCTGCTGTAAAAGCCAATCTCATCTGAATAACTGCCATCTTTACTGCAGGGATTTTTACTCCCAGTGGTCTCACTCTGTTTGTGTACAGCAGATGTTCAGGGCCGCGGAGAATAATCCTAATCTCAGTATTTTGCTGAACGCTGCCTCTGACATCATGTCACCGAAGAGGGGATGACATCATGGATGTCGTCCTCTGAGCCACGCTATCTTTATTTCTGAGAGAGACGGAGGCGCACAATGAGAACACGGTCTATGCTTGTTACCAGCGATGATGGGGAATGTGAACATTTTAATTTCTCCGAAGTCATTATCAGTTCACGGTCGCATTGAAACATGGAAATACCCTTCAGTCGTGGTTTCATGGAAGTATGTAACTGTATCGGAATGGCGTGTATTATCATGTCAGTGATTTCATCTCCTGTTGTTGGGGATTGCCATTTGGTTCTCAGAATCCTTGAATCATATTGAAGCCAATTTTAATACTTCCTACTTCCCCATATGTGTAATGGAATATAGATCCAACATTAGACGGGCTCTCACAGCCACAGAGAGGAAGGACCCATTTAGACGCTGAACAACTGTGGTTTGTCACCATCATGTAAAATTTAACAATGTTCCCACAACTAATTATAACAAAATACTTTTACAAATGATATGCTCATCTCATTTGTAACGCTGTCACCAGTGAAGATTCAGACGTCTGCTTTTACAAAATCCATCAAGGCACGCTACACTTTTCCAACCATCTAACAGGAAGTATCTTATCTCATCAGGAACCCCACTACGGATAGACTATCTTTTCAAAACAGTTCTCACAACCCTCCTAACTAACTCTGTGAAACAAATCTTTTCTCTGAGACATGTATGTCCTCTGAGGAGGAAGAAAAGTGTTAGTTTTGGCAGGAAGAATAGTGGGTCATGTGTAAAGCGGAGCCACATGGAATACTAGTGGCAGAGCTAGGCAGCCATCTGTTAATACCAGAAGTCTCTATTTTGTGGCCAATTTCACCATCCGGTGATGTACAGTAGCCTGCGCACACCAAGCACCAAGAACAAAGTGATATTTGTTTGCAGTTTAATCTGTGGCAGAGTGAATGAAAGGGAACATTCCTCATGTCTTGCTAGACCCAACACAAAGTAAAGGTCATCCGTCTATCATGTGTTCTTGCTTGGGATCCACCGAGGAGGCCGTGCTGGGAACTGTCTTGCTGTCTGGTATGCCATTCACACAAGGCCATATGTTGCTTACAGTACAGAATTGCTGAGTGAGCCAAAGAGCCTGTCTGTGCTTCGACAACATTGGTGACCAAAATAATGAAGTCACAACTCAGGGGGCAGGAATTTCCAAGAATCTGTCACTTAAAACAAACACATTAACACTCAATAAATCTGCTGGAGAAAATGTCTAATACTGTGTTCAAATGTCTCTTATTTCTCCAGCGAGACATACAGTTTCAGACTGGAGTGAAATGTAACAAAGTACATTTACTCAAGTACTGTACTTAAAGTGTTTATTATTAATAGTTTTTATAATAACAATGGATCCGATATTGGTGTGTGTTTTGAAATGGGTCACTTGAAGAGACAAAATTTGCAGAATTTGCACTTGACTCTACAGTTCTCCTCAGCTCTGTGAAACTTTATAGTGTCTTTCAGCTCATTGTTTTGGTTTTCCTGCCCTCAACTATACTGTTTTGGTTCACTCTCACAACTCTCATATTGGTCGTTTTGAAAAAAAAAAAAAAACCCTCCGATAAACATAAATATTATGGGGTTTTTCAAATCTAAAATCAAGTATTGCAGGTTTAACTACAAGCTTGAGGTAGTTCCATTTCGGACTGGTTTGATTTATTACATTTCAGAGGCAAATACATTTTCTTTATTCAGCTACTTTTATTTGATAGCTATAGTTTCTTGGTATTTTACAGATTATTAGTACAGCATACATGCAAAACCTGCCATCAGCTTACAAAACACAAAACACTACTATAAAACAGTTTGCGAAATAGAATCATCACAATGCTGCTCACATGTTAATAAATTAAGAATAATAACCGAGTAATCTATGATAATATAGCACAGTGTTTCTCAAGGAGCATATTTGATGCTTTGGATTACTTTTTTAATGCTGAACTTTTAATTGTCATGTTGTATTTTAACATTGTCGTATGCTGCTTTCACTTAATCTGAATACTTTTTCCACCATTTTACACACATAAAAGTTTCCTTTTTGAAAGTGGTAAAAATAGATAACCCCCCTCCCAGTGGTGCATTAAAACAAAACAATCGCTGTTATTCATTTGAATCAATGAATAGTTATTGTGGAATTTGAGATTTCTGTGTCTTGTAGTCTTGCTGTTCTATGGGCCATTATGGCCGGGCAGTCCACAAACAGTACTTCAGTGTTCTCAGCACCAGAAGTGGGATGGAGCATCATGATACAATATTCTGTCTGTTCGAGTTTGATTTGCAGTCCTTCCACTCTCTCTTTGTCTAAAGCGTTCCACTTCCTCATTGTGTATTTATGGCAACAAAAACAACCTACCATTCCCTCTACCAAAAACAGGCAATCATCTATGTTTCTGTATTTAATCAGAAGAAAGATCATTTCTGGTAAATGCATGGTTTCCTTTCATTTTTGGACAGGAAGGTGCTCATAGATGGCAGCATGAAATCATCCTTGCACCCTTTAGAGCCAGACTATTAAATAGGACAAAACATCAAACATAAGAAATCATTATCACATGACCTAAAAGAGAACATTAGCTAACTATTAATGAAGAGATTTAAAATCTATTTGTTGCCATTGTGAATGGAGGTATGAAAAGTTTCCAGAAATTAGGCCGTGATATTCCACTTTGGACAACTTCCAAGACCATGTGATGTAGAGAAGCAAGAAAAACAGGAATCCTCTAAACCCAAAAGCCTGCTGGCTTCAAACCAGGTCTGCATGTGTGGGCGGCCGAGAGATGGTATGAGTAGTTAACGCCTTCCAAGCTCTAAACCATGTCCGGGGTATTCCTTGCTCTTCTGGGGATTTTCTACATCCATAAATCATATTGAATTGGGAAAAGGTTGTGAAAAAAACATCACTCTGTCGGCGTAGTCTAATAATAGTTTTAGGACAATTTCATGGTGGATCATGACTCCTATGTGATCAAATGGTTTGAATGGATGATTTATAAATCAATAAAACAGTGGAGCAGTGTGTGTGTGTGTGTGTGTGTGTGTGTGTGTGTGTGTGTGTGTGTGAGAGAGAGTATGTGTGTGTACTATGTACAGCTCCATATCCGCCTGACTCACCCATAGCCAATGGAATAACCCGTTTTACCCAGCACACACACAGTCACACAGACACACACACACACACTGGTAAAATAAAACTGAATGAAGTCAGTTACATAACACTGATAGCTTCCTATTACCTATGCAAATCCCCCCCTATCTCAGTCACTTTCAAATGTCAGTGTTTCAAGGGTGTGTGTGCGTCTCACACACCATAAGGAAACAGGTCTTATGGTAGCTTATGTGTCCCTGAAATTCACATTACCAAAGGTGGCTCATAACTGCAGTGTGTGTTAATAACAGCAGGCATGAGTCATCAGGCCTGTCTTGCGTAACTGCGTCACTTCTCCACCCAACTTGCTGCTAGTGCGCCACACCCCAGATTCATTCACACACTCTGCTCTGCTGCTGCCCAGCCTCCCATTGATGGCAGGGAGAGCACTACTCATCCTGTTCCATGCTGCAGACGCACGGCTTATAGGGCTTATAAAGAACATTGGCAGCAGAGCAGAGCAATCTGTGCAATAAAAAACTCACACGTCAAATTTGAACGTGACATCTTTTCACCTCATATTATCGCTCGGGCTTAATGCAGCATTCTTGCTCAGTGCAGCTGGACTGGGGAGAAGTGTAGATAGTGCAGTTGATGTAGGGTGTTATATTTGTCACACAGCGCTGCCGATTGGGTTTAAAATCCCATAAGTAATACAGACCATTAGGATTGAATGGAGCTAACAGGACCCTTAGGGAAGCGGAGGGATGGAGGGAGGTGGGGAGGCCTTTGGACGTTGTCATCAGTCAGGCCACTGACGTCACCTGCTCACACAAAACACAGATAGATCCCTTCCCACATAACTCAAATACAGAAAAGATAAGCTTCCTGATTTTAAAAAGATGGAGATGGAAATGAATTCTGGTCCTATGATTCAGTCTGGAAATCACATGGGATTTGGATTTTTTTAAATACTATAATGAATTAATGGTGTATTCATGGTCATTTTCAAAGATTATTTAAACACTGATTTACTTAAAATCATCAAATCCTTTTCATCCTGACTGGGTTTATGTTTGTGTATTCATAGCCTGGCGACTAAGTATTATTTGTTCGGAAAGAGCGTAGCTGTGCCATTAAAATCTCCTCATCTTCTGGCTCCTGTAACTGAGCCAAACAAACAGATAAGACTGTGTTTTCCTGCTGACATCATGTGGCCACAGAGCTAACTGCACGACTCCTCTGCTACTGAAACTGCAGCCTGTGTACCTGAGAATGACGTTATACACAACCAAACAGAAACATTCAGGATACTGTGAATATGTTTTGATTTGTTTAGGGAATTCCTCTGAATGTGGCATCTAAAAATCAATAACAGAGAAATTATACACGTGTTTACTCTAGAATTAAATGCTTGTTGGTATGAAATGTCTCTACTCTGATCATCCAGATATTCCACTAACACGTATGTCAGAATTAAAGCTGCTTTAACAATAGAACTGCTATCTCTTTGTAGATGAATAGCATTCTTTATTTGGACAAAGGCATCTGATTGTCAACTGGTGTCGGTCAATCCAGATCCCCTAACATGGGCACTAACATGATTAGACATAAATAGCTCCTGTCTCAATCGACTGTGTAACTAGATACTTACACGGAAACCACATGAATACTTCACATGCCGCAGACAAGAGCCACTATAGTGCACAAATTACACAGATAAATCAAAATTTTGGGTAGAGTTTCACGTAAACGCGTCTTGTTTTGATATTACAACAGTAATATTCCAGGCCTGCTTTGCTTGTTTATTTGCGTGATGTGAACAGCAGGACGGGACACAGAGGCAAGCACGTGGCTCAGCTCGTAAAATCCAAAGACCAGCAAGGCAAATCAGGAATGAGATGAGTGTTGTTTGCGTCTCAATAACAATAGCCTTTAGTCTCAGAGTTATGAAGCGCAGAGTATTAAAATACACTCATGTGAGTCAGTGTTTCTGCAAATAATAATAAAGCATACTCTATTTTTGAAAGTGAATATTGTGACAGTTGAACTAAAGTTATCAAACAAAATGAAAAATTGACAACTGCTCTGACATCTTGTTTATTACATGAGAGCACATTCCAAGCAGACTTTTCATGTAGAAATATGCAGGGGCATGGATAAAAAGTCCTGAGGGTATCTTAAACATACAGAAATGTATACAAGTGTGCACATCAGATCACGCACAGTATACAAACTGGAACCAGTACATTAGTCCTACCAGAGCCTGGTGTGAAAGTAAGTTGCCTAATGAATATGTTCTGCTTTGTGCACACATACATTTTCTGCACAGCTAAACAATATCAGCCTCTCAGTAAGAAGATTTGTAAACTGGCTGCAGCCCTTCAGAGATGAGATTTAGTCTGAAACAAACACAAAGTTGATATTTCGAGCAGCCAATACGATGTGGCCTTTATAGAAAACATAAGTAATTTGGATACATTTACACAAATTCAGCATACATGGGCACCAAAGGTAGCTACAAACTGTATTTACAACAATGCAAGAGATGGTAGAAAAGTACAGAAACATTCAGCTACAGTATTCGACTGAATCTTGCAAAGTCGTTCCATTGTTTCTATCCAAGTCGGCTTCCAGTTTTCCACAGATGACCGTGGACTCACAGAGAAATACAAAAATAACACTCTGGATCTTCTCTCGTGCAGGATTACTCCACTCCTTTCATGAACTCCAAGAACTCTGTGAAATGAAGGAAGACAAAGTTTGCAAATGAGCCCAGAACAAACTGCTATGAAACTACTGAGATGCATTTATCAAGCTCGTCTTTTTTTATGTCTATGAATAATGGATGATAGATTCTAGAGAATGAACGTTAGTGCGTTTGCTCTACATAACTGTTCCACCGTGCCTCATCAGTCAGTTTACACGCAGTTCAAACTCCTCACCATCGTAGTCAATTTTGCCGTCGTTGTTCTTGTCCCCGTCTTTCATCAGCTCCTCGATGTCGTCCTCAGTAATTGCCTCTCCTGTAGATTCCAGCATCATTTTCAGCTCATCCAGGTCAATGTAACCATCTGCATTCCTGCATAATGAAAGCAGTAAAGTATATTAATGCACATAACAAAACCTAAGTTAAGCTTCACAGATGGCGGTGGAGGAGGAGGTGGTGCGTTTGTGTGTGACATGTGACTGATCATATCTTTCATTTAAGTATTTCAGAACCATCACTGTGAGGAAGGAAAAAAAAGCAAGTTTGTTCTTTGATGCTCAGACGAGGTGTCTGGCTTACATGGAGTGGGTGTTTGAAATATTCTGTGCTGTCAAAAAGGATTATGGAGCAAACCACATGCTGTACTCTGCAGAGCTACAAGTTTGGCATTTTGTCAGTACACATAATTGCACATGGGGAGCACACTTTGCAGGAACCACACGACGAAGAGCAATTTGCTCACGAGTCTGTAGCGATTTTCAGATGAAAGCATCCTCTTGTTGTAGATATATTTAAGCTCAGCATCTTTTCTTGTTTTAAGATTGTGCCAGTGAACCGCTCTCAGCACTTGAATTCTTTTAATTCAATGGGACAAACTAGCAACAGGGTTAAAACACGAAACTCACTTGTCAAACATGCGAAACAGCTCCGCCAGTTCTTCCTCTGACTTCCCTTTGCTGTCGTCCTTCATGCACCTCACCATCATGACCAGGAACTCGTCAAAGTCCACCGTGCCACTCCCTGCACGCACACAATGTACGTCAGAACATCCTTGACCTCCACACTGGATAGACTTTTATATGATTGAACCAACAGAAGGTTTGCCTTAAAGGCTCAATATATGGACAGAATGTATCATTAGCAACAGAATTCAAAACACAGCATTGAACCATTGAACTAAATCTAAGTTATGAATGTTTATGATATGTAAACGAACAACTTATTTTTGATCATTGAGTCAATCTTCAATTACTATACATTGCCAAATATATCTGTTTATTATGCAACAAAAAATAAATACCAATAAATTGGGCCTTTAAATGTCTCCTTATTAAGCCTTAGTTTAAAAAAAAAAAAACACTATTTGACAACATGAGATATATATTAATGCTTTATCAAACCAATCCAGAATGTTCTTTTTATTTTATGTTTCATCCATAACTTGTATGGAAAATTCAAGATGACTTGTGCATCATCTGATACGCATTTCCTTTTAATTCCGCCTGACATATCTTGTTGTATGTAAGACCCTTGACTATCATTTGACATTAAGTTCAGAGGGTTTGAACCGCACTTGTCTCACAACATGATTGTGCAATGATGGACCTGCCAGCTGGCCCGCGAAGACGAAGAGGTCAACAATCAATCAACCGATGGCTCAGTTTGCACTGTGGCGCAGCAGTGTTTTGATTTACCGTCTTCATCCACCTCGTCAATCATCTCCTGCAGCTCCTCTGGAGTGGGGTTCTGACCCAGCATCCTCATCACCTTCCCCAGCTCCTTGGTGCTGATGCAGCCGTCCTCCGCATCTTGTACGAAGATGTCAAAGGCGGCCTTGAACTCTGCAACACCACAGCGGCACGCACAGGGAAACAACTCTGTATCACCAACAAATGTGGTATGGACACACTTTTGCAACAACCTTACAACATCATGTATAATGTGTAGATGATAATATAATTAATCAATATTTAAATAAAAAAATGTTTGATGGCTTTTTGATGCATGCTTAAAGAGACTGATTACAAAGTCTAGAAGACCTTGTAATTTACGCACCATTTTTCTGTTCATCTGTCAGCTGCTCAACCTGCAAGAAGTAAAAAGTTAAATAGTGAATGCTTTGGTTACCTGATTGTCCTGAATGCATCATTATGAATGCATTATTATATTCTCTACATTCTCAGGTATTGTCTGTTTAAATTTGCATGTTGCATTTAGTACCAATGCTCCAAAAAGCCATACTTGCTCAAGAATTGTTTCATTTTGGAAATGAGTTAAGACATAAGGTGTGAAACCAGCCTTTGGAACAGATTATTTCTATCTGTTTTGATAACTTCTAAGTCAACAAAGGTAATATTTTGGTCCCACACACAGGGCCATCCCTGACAAAACACAGAACCTATATATCATATGTGAGAGCCAGTAAGAGGAGGAGTTAAAAATAAACAGACAGGAGGATCAGGAACCACAGATAAAGAACACAATACACAGTGCTTTAAATTAGCATAGCTGTGGATCTGGCCCAACAATGGAACAGTAATCCTGGAAAAGCTACCACGATTGAGAGAGGGAGACAGCTGCTTATGTAAGAGTTATTGTCTGTCGTCCACTATAAATTAAACACAAACACATGCAGACACACTCATCCACACACGCGCACACACGTACGCACACACGCACTCCTCTGGTGATGATATATGAAGAAATCCATCCAAACAAACACATGTAATGTACATTCCTGTGTGTTTTTACTGTCTCGTCTGCACTGCTCACTTGGGATGTGAGCGGACGGGACAGCCGGCCGACCATCCGGGTGGAGGTGGACAGACAGCCACACAGCTCTCGGGCTCACAGATAATGCTGGAATTCAGTCGTGGGGGGTTTATCTAAACCTGAAGCCCTTCTCTGGCACCAGAAAACCACGGGCGCAGAAGCATCTGAGCGACTGGCCAAAATTAGCCATGTGAAGTGGGACTGTTCCATTTGAAGTCATGGATGAAGCAGCAGAGCCAGGGACCTGTCCTGTCAGTGACCTCCTGAGTGGCTCCTATCAGCTCTGATAGGGCTGAAGTAGGAGAACTTCTAGAGACGTATATGGTGTCAAGGCTCTTTTGACATCAGCTGGTGATGGAGGCAATGTGCTGTGCAAGCCGCATCAACAGGGATTTGTCAACCATTCGAGCAATGTCAGATGAACAAACCGATGGGGGACTTTTCTTTATACAACAAATGAATACACGAGTCCCAGAATATTCAGTCTAACAGCCACTTAAATAGGAGGGAATAAAATTATAGTCTTACATTTTAAATCACTGATCATATGTCACAAACTAATAATAAACGTTAGGGATTATGGTTTGTGATCCAAAACAACATCACTCTCATACCAGATTTAGTCCACACACAGATTTTTGGTGAGCATCCAACAAACTAAAATCACCTCACCAGAGGAAGCCAACTGCACACTTTCAGCTCTATGAGTTGTGAGAGGACGTACCGCTGCCTTGTAGATGTCGTTCATGTTGGAGGCTCGTCTGCTGCCTGTCCTCACGGCGTCCTGGCACAGAGGAAGGAGGTACTGTCCAGCTCAGGGCAGGACACTGGCCTCATCCCGACAGGGTTTTATAGCTGGAGCCTGGCGCTGTCTGGTCCCTCCCCGGGAGGACCTGCCTCCCCTCTGTTTGTGCCTCGGCGTGTGTCCGCAAGTGTGTGTCTGTGTATGTGTGTCATTTGGCCAATCTGTCACAATCACCGGGCTCAGATAAAAATGCAGCAGCTCTTAGGGGGCATACTTTGGAATGGAATGAAGTGAGGAGAGGGGGGTACATGCATGGTGAAGCCTAATCTCATGGGAGGGGGCTATAGAGACACTCAACATTCCTCTAGACCTGGACCAGAGACGCAGAGGGCTCAGGAGGTTGTGTGTGTGTGTCTGTGGGGCGGGGGGTGGTAGAGGAGGTAAGAGAGGGGAGGTCAGGATGCAGACGCAGACTTAGAGCCACCAGACCATGAAGGGAGGAGAGCTCTGTGGAGTCAGAGGAAGGTGTGAGGGTTGTTACTGTGGTTGAGAAAGACCTGATGATAAAGACAGGTATGCGTAATATAGACTTTTTCATGGCAGTTCCATTTCATTTAAAGCTTCTAGTAAGCCATGCCAGCTCAGAACAACAGGGCTTTGTTAATGTTATTCGTTACACCTGAGCTTTTACTGCTATGACATGTTAAAATGTCTGCCATGAAAATTGACTATTAGGGCAGGCAAATCATCTTTTCTGCCGCTGACAGGGCATTCTCATGTTGTTATCTGTGGAGAAAGAGACAAAAAATGAAGCAAAATTAAAAGGTCCATTCACCCAAATGAGGGAAAATCATATTCTCTCTCTCTTATGTCCAGAGATTTTAAGGTTTCTGCTCAATAGAACAGAAAAGAATGAAACACTAGAAACATTTCTTTCCAGTAACAATGGTCCTGACTTGATAATCCACATGCATCATTATGAATGGTTTGCTGTGGACCTTTTTTTCTAATGAAGAAACAGTCCCTGTGAAAACTGTATACCTATCCAGCAATGTAGCAATGGCAAATTTTCAGTGATGTGAGCACCAGAAACAAAAGTCCATTTTATGCCTCCATTGTATTGTGAAAAGCAAAGATACCAGTAGAATTAACATAATATATATATATATATAAGATTCTTAAGTTTCAGTGAACCAACTCTTTAAAAGGTAAATAATAATGTCTCCACATATTTAGCCAAACAAAGTATCTCTGCAGTTATTTACATCACATGCACCATGATAGTGACGTCCTACCCATCAGATTCAGCCTGTGAAGAACACAACTCAGTCAATTCCCACTGATTCAAGAGGATTTGAATTCTAAGCCTTCATGTGTAACACAGATTTAGTCAGGAGAGGGTGCTGTTCACTATATATCGACTAAATTAAATTGTTGCGCAAGGCTGCCTCCAGATATCCAATTTATCAACAGTGGGGAAGGTGAGAAATCTGGGTCAAACAAACCAAACACTTGCAGACACATTTAAATTGAATTGTACACAGTGCAAGACTTTGCAGCATTTTTTCCCCCATGCTCCTTTGAAACAAGGCCATCTCAATCACTTGACTGTGTGATTCACACACATGCTCTCACACGGGCTCGCACACACACACACACTCACACATGCACACACACACACACACACACATAGAGCATGCTGTGGCAGGCATTCTAAGTGACGAGTGATCATGCTGGCTTATAATGGGATGCTAATGGGGACTGGCACAGCTTACAAGCATCATACAGGCACTCAGAGAGAGAGAGAGAGGGAGCTCACACTGCACAACATACATGTCCAACTCTTACACAGATAGAGACACAGATCTCCTGACAAAGACCTCACATCAGTGCACATCAGTCACATGCAAAGGTGACTGGTGGCTCCATTTCTCCATGGAAATAGACAGGCGGGGGAGGTGGGGAGCGGATGTGAGGGGAGGGGGCATGAGGCAAAATGAGATTTTGTGCTGGTTTTCCTTGTGTGTTTCCTCAGTCGTTCGTCAAAATTTCATAATCAAAACACACAGCGCCTGCATTGTTCACTGCCGTTGGAATTCAGAAACGGAAATGAATCGTCATCAGTGGCACCGACTCCATCAGCTGAAACCCAAAGCATACTGATGAGTCTACATGGTCAGCCAGACAGATTCATTTGGAGAGCCGAGTGCAGTCTGGTGGGTGCCAAGAGTGACGAGCAGCTCTGCAGGGGGCACTAGATTCTAATGTAAAGCTTTCTTGAGCGTGCACACACATGCACACACCCCCATACACACACACACACATTGTAGTACCAAAGACTGGCACACACATCAAAGAAAGCATATGGAGTGCTGTTTCATTGGAGCTCTCCACCAATTTCCTCTTACAGAGGAAGGCTGACGAAAGAGCCAGCCATCTCCTCCACATAGCGCAATCAGACAGCGCATCTCAAATCCACAATTCACCGCACACCGCTTTTTGAGGGGTTGCCATAGAAACTCTGCTGGGTAGAAGCGGGCAGAAAATGAGAGGAGATGAGCGGGGCTATTTCCCCCTCCACCTCCCTCTCTGCCTCCCTGCCACCACATTTTGTCCTCAGAGTGACTGTATTATTTTCCATTCTTTTCCTCTTCCACGCATACATGCACACATCAAAATTGCATACAGATATGGGGGGGTCACAATTAGGGTTAACAATGGCTATTTGTGCTCCAGAACCATTCATGCAAATCAACCAAATCCACAAGTCCAAATGATTACATTTTTCATGTCTCGGGCTGAATTCTGGATCGCGCTTGCCTTCAGTTCTTTTACACTTGCATCTAACCAGGTTATGTGAAATGTTTTGAAGTTGCGCACGCATGCACATACTGCTTGTGAATCCTACTTAACATAATAACAGTCCTCTGACCGACTTGTTATTTCCAAAGCTGAATTTCCATCATCAACCAAAACAGAAAACATTATAGATTGCAAGTGTGCAATATGTCAAAATGCCTGAGGCGTAACATCTCATGCTGGCAGGACTGAATCAGCTGGACTACATTTGTGAAGATCTACTACTATACACAGCATACATCATGTCAATTTAAATACTCGTGTGATATACTGTAATGATTGGCTTGACGTGCAGCTGAGCTTAAAGCATAGGTCCTACGCTCTCTCCCCCTCCTCCCCTCTGTGTCCTCACCTCCTTGATTGCCGAGGGGAGGAGGGGAGCTGAGCCCGTCAGCCTCCCTTTATTTCTCTCTATTCTTTCCTCCCTTCCTCTCTCCATCCATTTCTCTCTCACTCTCTGCCTCCTTTCATTGATGACCAACCTGTCAGCAGCTCCTGTTGTGGCGGGCTGTGAATACTCCGCATGTGACTGAATGATACACAGTGTTTTTCACCATGAAAGCATCTCTTCCTGCTCAGTGAGTGCTTTATTAGAGAAGCCCAATCTCTGATCATTGACAATGTCTAACCCAAATTCAGGGATTTGTCTTTGGAGATGAGGAGGAGAGAGGGTAGTCTTCAGTTTGCTTCACTGCGTTCAGTGGTTCCTTTCTGAAACTCTTTGCGCTGAGGCACTTGGTGTTACGCAGTGTTCCTTACATCAGAGCTCTAATGAGGCAGTGGCCACATTAGCTCCAGCGCCGATAGAGCCACGCACTAACTCTCTGCCAGGGGGCAGCGTTTTCCAGTCCACTGGACCACCAAGTCGCCTACCACCCTTTCTACCCGAACCCAACTCCCCCTCCCCTCCAACCTCTATAGTGTATGAGACACCCAGAAAAGATTTACTCTCAGATATATGGCAGATGAAGTTCCCTTCAAGCAAGAGAGAAAATGTGTCTCCTCCATCAAGCGGTCAAGATTCTGTCTCGAGATTTTTCATTGAAAAAGCTTTGAATTTAGAAAAAACATTGTAAATGTTTTCTGTTTTTGCACAGTAATGAAAGTTTCTGCTAACTATTCATCTAGATGTGCACACATTTTTTATATACTAAATAATATTAGTACACACATCAGAGGTCGCATTTTCTGTGCCAAAATGCATATGTGCATGTGAGTCTCTCTGCATGTGGTGACATATAGTCACATCATCCTCGTGTGTGTCATTGTCCCTGTAAGATTAAAACGTAGGTAATATTAGTGATTTTTGCTTGTTGTGTGTCAGAGCATTCAAAGCATCACTGCTCTACAGTAAGAAATGTTATAAAATACAGTTACTTAGAAAAACTCATATGCCCACAATCACAATACAACCTAAATACAGTTCATAAGCAAAGTAACCTCCAATGTTCAGTGCACATCAGACACATCAGTGAAGATAGAGAACTGTGCACTTGACCAATTTTTGCTGGATTTAAATATTTTTTTTGACTTGTTAAAAAAGGTGGCTAGAAGTGAGACAAAATGTATGTGTTTCAAATTATAATATGAAGGGAGAGTGGACACACAACATTTATGCTGATGTATGTATGTGGCTATGCTTTGTTATCCTGCTTCATATACAGTGTAAATGCAAAAAAATGGAAAAAAAAATATATGCAATTATTATTTTTTTTACACATATAGCAGTTTGGTCTGTGGGAGGAAGAAAAGCTGACAAAACACAAATGTTAAATGTATGGAGCAAGTGCGATAATTGAATACAATAACAGGTATTTTTAAGCCCTTATAAATGTAGCCTATGACAAGCATTGCCTGTCTTGGTAAAAAATTCTCCCTGCGTGCACACACACACCCATTTTGGTTTTGTCAGTGTCTCTGCCTTCCCCTCTTCCCCTCAAATAGCAGCTCTCTGAAATGGAATCTGCGGGCCCTCAGGGTTTCTGACAATGTTTCAGACATTCCTAAGTAAAATGAACAGTGGTATAACTTCAGCACTATTACATTTGAAAAGTTGGCTCTATTGAGAGTGCATTGAGAGAAAGCGTGTCACAATTTCCACTCTTCCAACCAAATATCATCCCATTTTTAGGATGCCAGTTGCCTCTCTGAGCTAAATCAATGGTTGAAATGAAAAACCTTTCATCTGACAGTGATAAAATATAGTATATTAAATATCATCATTAAAATTGGAAAAGGTCATTTACCATTAAATACATCAAATGTTAAAAAAAAAAAGTGAGCATCCTTATCAAAACATGTAAAAATATTCATTCAAATGTTTGAAAATCAGCACTGAATGATACATCTACAGGTGTGAAGTCATTGCAGTCATTTCAAGTTATTTGACGTAAAAAGCATAGAATTCATGAAAGCTCTCTGATGTTTCCATAAGAAAAAAAATGTAAGTAACCCTCAAACAGTGTAACACATTCCAATATTACCAAGGTTTATCATGGGTTTTCAGCCATGATAAGACATGACATTGCCACTCTCTGGCAGTCCTCTGACTTTTCTTGCACCACCATGAGGTTGGCATTTTTGGTTTTTTAGTGAAACATCTCGACAACCAGGAAATTTAGTATAAATGTACACATGTTTGTCAAGGATGAATCCTAATGACTTTGGTAGCCCCTGACTTTTCTTCCAGTGCTACCAGCTGGTCAAAATTTTCATTATTTCATTGAAAAATGTCCCCACTGACGGACAAATAAAGGTTTATCTTATCTTATCTTAAATATCTCTACTTCTACTAGATGGGATGGCACAAATGTTTTGCGAACCACATGCACATTTTGACTTGATTTTGTCTTTGGTTTGCAGGCTACGTACACTATCCAAAAGACTTTTCCTCTTGTGCCCCCAGCAGGCTATATTATATAAGATGTCTGATATTTGTGGAATGTGAAACAACTTTTGTATAGGTTGCTGCGAAATTTGTCTCAGACATTCATGTTGGCCACAGGATGAATTTTTGGTGATCCACTGACTCTTCATCTAGCACCATCATCAGGTCAAAATTTCAGCTTGTCCAATACTTTGGTTTATGACCAAATACCTGCAAAACTAGCGAGATTCCCATCAGCCTCAACTGTACATGTGTTTAGTGCTGGTGCTGTATTTCTGTCCTGGTATTTGCTATTGGCCGGTGCTGATCAGTGCTCTGTGTGTTGTGTCCAAGAGAAAGTGTTTTGAAATGGCTCTGTAACTGGGATAGTGCCTGCCCTTGAACAGACTGTCAGCATTAAAGCAGCACCAGGTGAGAATCTATGTCACAATGCACCATTGTAATCAGCCTACACCATGAAACGGGAATGCGAAAAAGGAAAGTGTCCCATCCCAATTTAACTATCAATTCTATTTTAGGTTTGGCTATTTTGTCACTTTATACAAAGAGAAATTAAAATAATCTCCTGTTTATTGGTTTTACATTCCTTAATATTGTCATTTGGGGTTGCAATTTACCAACATGCAAAACTGCCAATTACTTCAGCCTTGATAGCAAGTAGAGGTGTGTCAGACTGTGAGATCTGCTTCAACAGAAGGTCTAAATTTTCTCTCTACAAATTGAATTGAGTAACAGTAATGGACTCCAGCAGAATCTTGAGCTAATTTTATCATTTCACGCATTGCTTGTTTAATCTCACAAACAGCTTGAGAAAAAAAAAGACCTTCTGATCTGAACTTTGGATGATTCCTGTGTTGCCCTCTGTGAGATGTGGGTCCAGAAGTACAGTTTTGTTTGTTATACAATTCATGGAACTGTCTGGGGATGAATGCCCTCCAGAGACTCATTCATAAGATAAATTGGCCTGAAATTCATTGGTCCTGCAGACAGTCTGTGTCTCCCTTTGTATGTCTCACTCTCTCTCCTGCTCTTATATGCGAACACACTCGCACAAACAGTCACAAACACGTACTAACACAAACACTACATGCACGTCCCCTAATGCCCTCGTGTTCTTCCGTGTTATTCAGGGTTGCGGTACGCTCAGGCTAAAAGAGGGGGGAAAAAAAACACCTTTGCATCTGTCTGTGTAGCTGAAGTCCAGCCTTGGGCCTACTAGGCTTCAGTGAAGTGTGCTGTGATTTGACAAGGCCAGTGACAGGAGGCACTGTAAATATCCGGCTGTCATGTGACTCACTTTGTGGCCTCAAGGAACCAACGAAAGGTCAATGTTTCCTGATGCCATTGCCAACAACGAAATTAAGTGACTTCATCTCTTGCTCATGCATCTGTCCCATTTTAGGAGATGGATACATTGGAGGTGTTGCATTACTTTGCGCATAAACTGCAATGATCATTCACATTTCTTTCGGAACACACGACATCCATACATACACAAACACACGCACACACACGCATTGGGTTTGTTACACAAGCTCGTCTGCCATGTCGAGATGCAGATACACCGACACACACACCATCAGGCATGTGGCACATACTCACAACCTCTGGGTTTGTCTTCATGCATGTCATGTCTGACAGTGACAGCAGCGTATTAGCACGTCTCCACAGCTTCTCTAATAAAACAAATCGTGATCCATGTTGTTTATCCCAGCGCAGCGCAAAAGGTTAAAAAGCATCATTTAGCCCGGTTTGAATCAAAAGGGCAGTTTTTGGTGCAACTGCAGCTCTACTGTGTATGTGTGTCTCTGTCCTAAAATGGCTTTGGGGGTCTTGCATTTATCCTGCATACTTTAACATTTCCACCTCTAAGTGCTAATGCATTTGTGCTTATGTGCAAAGGCATGAAAAACTCTAATGGAGACCAAGAGAACGTTATGCACGAGGAGCCAGAAAAAAAAATCCTGTTCAATAAAAAAAGTTTCTCATATTAAGAAGCAAGAACCTGAAGGATGTTCACAAATAGATGAAGAACAGTCAAATATAAGGTAAACCTTTGGAAGGAGGAGCTGGAAAAGGAAGTAATCACTAGCGGATGTTTTAAAGCAAAGAGAAAATAGATGCTGACAAACATCCAAAAACCCTGAAACTCTGTAATGCCCCCAGTGGACAAGCCCCAATGGAATATCTGCCTATGTGCTCAAACACTCATCACACTGATTAATTGGGCAACGTTAAATCAATGTTTCAGTCCGCCACTGCTCTATGCCCGTGGAAAATGCAGTGCTCTCTAAATAAAATGTGGTTTACTTTGTACAGTTTACTGTGCCATGGGGAGACATGGGAGATCATGGAGGAAATAAATTAGACAGAATGAGCAAGAGCAAGACTGGTAAGTCATGGATGGTGGAGACTGAGGGGTGATAAATCTAACTAGTGTGGGATTCGTAATCAAATGCTTATAGCACTCTATTATGTCAAATTGACAAATAAGGAGCCAGCTTCTCTGTTGAAAGACAGGAAATACACTAACATGGGCCAGAGGTACAATAATGGACTTTATAAGTTAAAGAGCACACAGAAAGTGGGTTCATTATGCAGGTAATCGATTGACACAGTGCAGTTTCTGAACTAGTGAAGTGTTTCATACTAGATAGTCAGTTGTCTCTTATAAGGCAGTGATTGATGCCACAGCATTGAATGACGTTACACGACCTGTAATGTGACAACAAGGAGTTTCTCTTGAGGGAATTTTTTCAAATTTTTTTTTTTAAATTTTCTAGTTTTATTTTTCGGTCATTAATGGGGAGATGCAAATCAAAATACAGGAGGGTTAAATAATCAGATGGAGATCTAGTCAAAGGCACTAATTCTATGCAAAAGACTGTCTAAGGCCCTCACTGTCTCTCTAACAAAATGTACAAAACAATGCTAATTTGTTGACAAGTATTGACTGTTTCTTCATATTTCTACTTGTTCGTTTTGTTAAGATTTTATACAAATTTGAAAGATATATGCCAGTATAATTACACACTACTTGTGTCATGAGTTAACATGATTCTCCATTTTAGTTATAATGTAGTTCTAGCAGCCTCACAGTCATGGCTTGATTACTGAATGGGCCTTCCAGACACAGGCTCAGGGCCCCGAGGGGTCAGGCAGCCCCTGAGACAGAGCCTCATGTAGTGTAAGTGACATTTCTTTTGGAAAGTCAAAGAACTCAGTGAAAAGCAGGGATGTCGGATTACGTCACTGTATACTCTGAGGAAAATCAATTTGGCCTGGCTCTCGCATGGTTAAAGTCTGCCTTATCTGAAAGAACACAGTGTGTTTCCCACAGTAGTACTACATCTGAAATTTCTAATGTGACGTGTAATGGAGTACCTCAGGGCTCTGTTCTTGGCCCTCTGCCTTTCTGTTTTTATATTTAGCCTCTTGGTCAAATTATACACAGTCATAGAATTAATTTCCACTGCTATGCTGATGACACTCAGCTGTATGTGCCTCTACAGGTGTTCACACACAAAAGATCAAATTAGAGATCTGCTTTTCTGCTGTAAAAAAAAAAAAAAAAAAGGATTTCACATGATTTGCTGCTCCTGTTGGTCATTGGCCCTGCTCAACAAAGACAGCGGTTTGAAGTACCAGTAACTCAGTATATTAAAGAAACCTACTGCCTTTTTCTCCTATGCAACATAGCTAGAATTCGGTCTTTTCTCTCTGTGGCCAATGCAGAGACCTTAATTTATGCATTTTATTTCATCCAACTATGGATCATTGCAATGTTTTGATTTCAGGTCTGCTGTGTACCAGTTCTAAGAGTTTGGTTCAGAATGCTGCAGCTTGAATTTTAACTAAAGCTAGAAAATTTGACCATATTACACCGGACATAGCTTCCCTTCATTGGCTCCCTATCCATGTCAGATCAGACTTTCAGTTGCTTCTGACGACTTCGAAAATTGTAAATGGGCACACCCCTTCATACCTGTCTGATCTCCTTAAACCTTAAAAATATGCCATCCCGCGCTCTCCTCTGTCAGAATACAGGACTCCTGTCAGAGTTAAATGAAGTCAGCAGGCTGCAGGGCCTTTTCCTATCGTGCATCCTTCCTCTGGAATAACCTCCCTGCTGATATCAGACGGTCTGACTCTGTTGAGGCCTTTAAATACAAACTCAACTCATCATTTTGCCTTAACTTTCAGTTAGTTGCTTATTCTCTGATCACTTCAGGCCTTGTTCCTGTTATCATTGTCCTTCCGGTGGGTTGGTCTCAGTCTCAGTGAATCTATTAAGCTTAGTTTTCATAGTCCATGTTTGTCCTGTCGACGAGAATACTGTGTACTTTCTGAAAACCACTGCATCTCTCTAACCCTCTGTTTGCTTTATGTCCCACAAGCAAATAAGCTGTGTACCTATCTCACTCTCTCTCTTTCTCTCTCTCTCTCTCTCTCTCTATCTATCTCGCTATTTCCTCCTCCTTGTATTCTCTTTTCACCCAAGCTTCTCTGTGCTGAACCATCTACCATCATGGGACCTCCGTCCCTCCCCTGGCTGTCGGTGCCTCTTTCCAGTTGTTTTGGATCTGGATCGTCCAGGAGATTCAGCCTCTCTTCTTGTGTCTCTCTTCCTCTGTGTGTTTGTTTTCTATTTCCTATCTATCTAAATGACTTTTCCACTTGTGTGTTTGTGTAGTCTGTCCAGGTGTCCATGGTGGTGAGGAGGTTGTCTGGCTCAGGTCTTATTTGTTTTATGTTACTGTTGGAAGTTGCTCAATGTTCCATTTTTCCACTATTTCACCGGTTTGGGCTATTTTTGTGGAGAGAAATGCCATCTTGGATATGCTGTGGCAGATTTGTGGCAGCTCTGGAAATCATTTCGACAGCATCTCCTTCTGCATCTCCGTCATCTGCATCCCCACAACAAAATACTGAAATTCAGTAGTAATCAGAATTATAAATCCAGTCCACCACTTTTGTCCAGACTGAAAAATTTCAACTATAGAATGGACTGGCATAAAATTTAATATGGACATTGATGGTCCCCAAAGGATGAATCCTAATAGAGTAGGTAGTTTCATGACATTTTTTTTTCTTGCACCACCATTAAGTGAAATGTGTCAACAACTGTTGGATGGATTGGCATGAAATTTGAACGAAATGTAATTTTTATCTTGCTAGGTCCATTTTTTCTTTATTTTTCCAATACTTTATGACCAAATGCCTGCAAAAAGAAAGACCTAAATTAGTTTTATAGTTGCACTGTATGATATAGCCTGCTTTCTAGTACACTTGTGGATCCTTGTACATTTGACCCTTATGAACATTTGAATTGTTGTTTTTTTATTATGTCATATTGAAAAATTGTGGCGAACTAAATAACTGTTGTTTTTTTATTTATAAATTCATCTTTGTTGTTTATTATAGATAATATTTGGCCATTTTGGTTTTAAAATCAGTTTGGGTGCATTTTTGGATAAGTTACTGGGCTGGAAAACATCAAACCAATCTGGCAACACTGCCACTAGCTGTGGTCTTGCTTGGTGGCAAATCAACAGCAGCACATTTTAAAAGCACCAAAAACCACAAAAGTCCATGTTCGTGGTTGATATTCTTCACTCAACATTTGTGATTATTTCAATGAGTCCAGGATCTTTATATCAAGTTTCATTAAATTATAATATAATCTTTAATTGCTATCACAGACAGTAGCCACCCTGGTCTCATGGCATAAGACACAAAGGCAGCTGGTGAGGACATTTACAACGCTCATAAATACTGCAGAATCTAGCTCCAATGATCCTTTTACTAATTAATGTGATCCTATATCGTCCACATCTTTAGGGACGTCTCAAGCAGTTACCTTTTGAATTTCCTCTTAAAACTCTTAAACCTGACCTGTTATATGTTTGCACTGTGGATATGATGAATCAGTCTGGAATCTCATCCATTCTAACATTTCTCAAAGCTGAATAAATAAAATGAAAATGCACTTTACATTGTGCTTCTCTGTCCTAGAAAAGCTTGTGCTTTGTTCTCGTAGCTCTAAAAAGATGAATTTGCCCAAAATCTGTGTGAAAAATGTTTTAGTTGGCCAAACACATCAGACCAGATGTTATTTCCTCCACTGAGACAGAATTCACACAGCATTTCTCGACAGCAAATGAGTTGGTCCAAACACACTCTCATAAATGTTAAAATAGTGTTGATTGTTGCACTGCTAGATGTGAATTTGTAAGAACAAATGACTTATGAATCATTTATCAAGGGCATCATTTATTTATTTCATAGTTCACTATTTGCCGATGTGTTACACATATGGCAAGTCATTTTGGAAAAGTGATCAAACAGAAAAAATATTACTTTACAAACAATTTTTTCTTATTGTGATACTTTCTTTCCCAACCCATCCCATAATTGTATAGTTAATTTCTCTTGATTAAAGCAATGAGCTTATTGTCAGATGAGTCCAAGAAAATAATGTCTGTTATATAAGACTCTTGACTGTGTTAAGGAACATATGTATCAAGTAGTGCCAATGAAAAGTTAATATAGATTTTTCATTTACAAATTTTTTGTTTGCTCTGAAATTAGATTATTATCATAGATACATCTTGCGATAATCCCATCACATCAGTGCCGGATGATGATGATGACTCCACTTAGGGGCTGTGGTAACTTGTGATAAGTTTTAAAAGAAATGTTTTGTAAAGACAAGGCGGTTGATCAATTTATCAAAACTCAGAATAATAATAATGCAGTGGATGTAATTAAACATGATGTTGAACAAATGATGGCACTGCTCAACACGCAATGTGCATCAGCTCTGGTACAAAAACTCACCCAGGCAGGTAATTCACATCTCGGGCTTGCTTTTGGCATTTTTGTGAAAAGATGTAAGATGACAGCAACAAGTAAAATAAATGTGGGTGTGATTAAGTTGCCATCCCAGTTTATTTCAGACGGCTGAAACATCTCAAGATGCGTGTAGCATGGCTGCATTTTCGCTCGCCTGTGTTTAGGTTGTGTTTACCTGTGGGCTCTGTTCTCCGGCTGATTCCAGTTTATCAGTGCTAGAGCTGACCAGGCTGATGGCGCGAGTGATTCTTACCATCTTTTTCATGTAATTAGCAATTACGGAAGCTCTTCTGCGAGATGTTGAGGGGGTTGAAGAAGTGGTTTGGGATGGATTAAAGCTGACGTCAACGGCAAATGCAAATTTGCTTCTCCGAGCTTTATGTAAAAGCTCTGAATTGGGAGCTTAGCTGGGGAATTTTGTCCACATGCTCTAACCCATTCTTGTCAGTGCTGGAAGGATTGCGTGGTCTCACTGATGGGTTGGACGACCAGCTCCCTCAGCTTTGAAGTTGATAAACCTTTTAAAACCATGACAAATATTCTCCTGCAATTTTGCCAGAGGAAAGGCAAAGAAATGAAATAGGTAGCAGGCGCAGGAATATGAAAATTTCATCCACCTCAACCTCTCCATCGTACATCCAAGTTTTTCTTTTAAGGGCTGACGTGCTTACTCTTGCAATGCTTTGCACTACAGCGATTGTCTCTTCTGGAGCCACTTCCCAGATCTTAAAACACATTAACCTAATGGTCCCGCACCAACATGGCAGCCAATGATAGCTAATAATGTCCCAGCATAGAGATGTGGCGTGTAGTGGAACGGTGATCGGGCAGCATTAAACTGCACAACCTCCATGTCAGTGGCGGACATGGCTGGATGGCACAAGTTAGGGTGAGACATCCAGTCAGTTTCCATAGTGATGTGGTTGAATGGAGGGGATTAGCAGGGGCAGTGTGGTGGGAAAGGATTGCAGGCTTCTGTCAAAGCTTGCATTTAAAGAGCTCCATGTCGTGGCTCCCTCCTATTTGGTGATGCTGATGATGGACCCTTCGTCTCCCTTCAGTCCCCACACTTTCCCCCCCGACGCAGACAAGCTTTCTGTGCACTGACACTGCCGTCTCTTTTTCTGTGGTGGTTTCTCAGGTGTGCAATATTTGATGTTGTTCACAATAGCATGTGAACCCATGTGCAAACTGAAAACCTGAAGAATTAGCTTGTTGCTTTTGAATTATAACCAGATATTCAAATGAATATTCATGCCATAGAAGCGTTGATTCAACTTTTCTATAGTCCAACTTTCACTCTCCACCACAACATGCAAAATGTTTTCTCAGTTAAAAACTCCAGTTTATACTGTGTGTATTGGTTTTGCCTTGTCTGCAGAATGTGAAGGTTTTGGCAGTAAATTTAAGAATATAATCCTTATCATTATGGATATTCATTACATCAAGTTAGTTTCTTGTGTAGTCTGGGTCAGAGTAAATTTTCCCCTTCAAATGGCACTCAGTAATATGATAATTAACTTCCCTACAAATGATCAGCATTCTGATTATTGTGGGTTTGTCATTCATTCATAATCAAATTGCTTTAATCCTATTTTTTTTCTCTCTCTCTGTAGCCGTGGTTGTAATGAGGACTGGACCGTCTTACCAAGCAAAGAATTGTGGGAGCTGAACTCCTAATTGCGGGACGAGCACAATAACAAGAAGAAGCCAGAGACAATTAATTTCTGGAGAATAATTCTAGTTATTATCCGATACTGCACCTTTGATATGCTAAGATTTACTTAGTCACTTTGCTAAAGCATTTGATGAACACACACTGAGGTGGAGATTCAAAAATGATTCAGTTCATCTCAAATCTATGCTGACTCAAGCAGGCAGAAGTGTGGAACAATTTAAACTGAAGACCTTTTAATACACTTTTTGTTGTTGTTATGTATTATGCCTTTAGAAATACCAGCAATCACCTACATATAAGGACAAGCTTTAAGTCCACATTTATCTAAAGTCATCTCTGAAAGCACTTTTTAAAACACAATTTCTCATAAAAAAGCAACTTATTCTAGATAAGAAAATATGAAAAGAACACCATCAGGCAAAAAAGGGTTGCAGCACCAGTTCTCAGGTTCAGTGTCAATGCTGAGGTTGACCTGCGTGAAAATGGGATTTATTTGCAGAAATTCAGAGGTTTCCAACAAATGAATGAAATGATTTATCAAACACCAGAAAATTGCCATCCATTTTTCTACCCCACTGGAGTCAACTACACACATTATACTGACACCAGAATATGCATTGTTACATGTTTTAACCCTTAGTGTTTTGTGGAGGGAAGGCATTAGGTAGATGTGTAAATTATGCACTTACTGCATGTACAAAAATGTTCAGTATACACAATGATACAGAATTTAAAAATGAAATTAAATAAAAGAATCTATATACTGTACGGACTTGGCTCTTAAAGGGTAAACTGGGAGAATCTAAAATTGTACATCATAAATTTGTATCCAATTAAGGCCTCAACTGATAGTGAAGGTTAAGGTTAGTCAATAAGATACACAAATATAAGAGTGATCTCCCTCTTATTATTCTTTTTTATTTGAAGATTCTCTAATAAATTGTGTGGCGCAATTTCAATCAATGAATACATTCATGTGGTGTGAATGATTCATTTGAATAAATCTCTTTTATGAACATAGAAGATCAAGATACAAGATAAATTATGTAGGCAACTTAAATTTAATTGATGATGTGTTGGCTGTATCCTATCTACTCCAACATGTCTGTACGTACTGTATATATTTCAAATGTACATACATTTCTACTTTTTTAATTTGAATGTTTACTCATTTTTACATTGTTGTGGTCAGGAAATATTAATTAAAAGGTCAGTGTTGGTCAAATTTCAATTCATGTATTGATGTGAAAAAAAAAGTGCTGCGTTTGTGTGTGTTGTGTTTGCATGCACGCAAACACTATACATTTTGACTATGAGAGTGTGACATTGCTGTGCTGCTTTCTAACAGGATAGCATTTATTTTAACAACCTTTGTAATTGTATAAAATTGTTTGCTCAGTTTGAGAATCAATCATAACAGATCTGTAAATGAGTTTGTCAGCAATGGAACCACTATGTCCAATTTGCCAAATAACCTTTTTCATATTGACAATATTGTTCATAACAGTCGTTTAGGCTGTTATTGCTGGAATACAATCAGATGCATGTTTCCAGGATAATTCATTTCAAAGGCCCTTTTAATCTTTGACATGCATTTGTATGTTGGCGTACATTTCTGCGCAGCCTAGACGTGCTTTTTAACCCTCAGAAGCCTAATCTGCACCATTAATGGACTTTTTGTAGAAGTTAATTAACCATTTTCAATGATAGCAGCACAGCAATCCCAGTAGAGAGCCATACGAGGAGGGAGAGACCGAGACCGATTATGCTGTTGCCTAGCAACACATGTACAAAATTTGAAGCGATTTAGTGCCCCCATACTGGTTATCATGGAGGTCATATGTTAACTAAATCCACACCGTGTGCTGGCTGTAACACAGGGCTGTCAACAGATCAACACAAGCAGCAGTCCCCGTCCTGCTTGTTGCACGTCGACGTGTTGATGCCAAACATGTTAAACCTGCACCCAGGCTGAATGTCTCCTAAATCATGGCTGTCTAATTCCATGGATTTGTGCAGACGGCATTTCTTTTGAATGAGCGGCAAATGCTACATCAGAATCCCAACAGAGGAAAAAGACAGTCTTTTGCAGCTGTGGGATTTAACTTCTTTGCATAGTTGATCCCTTCAGGAAGGTAAAAAGAAGAAGGAAAAAAAGAAACACACCGGGGAGAGAAACAGAGCATGCTCCACAAATTTGGTAGATGATTCACTCACCATTCCTGAAATATCATTGGCCAGCCCACCTCACTGATTCCTACATCCCACAATACTTCACTACGCATGTAAATAATATCTGGCAAAAGCTGTTTGTTATTAAAAAAAAAACTGTCCTCTCAGCTTGTTTTGCCTGTTTGTAAATTGTGTGTGTGCTTGAGAGAGAGAGTGAAAGAGAAAAGGAGGCATACAAAGAGACAGAGAGAGAGAGAGAGAGAGAGAGAGAGACGTAGGGAGGGAGGAAGAGAGAGGCGAGACAGAGCTGCTGAGGCACTCACTTCACAGCAATTTGGGTCATGCTAAACAAATGCTATACTAAAGAAGCAGAGACAAATAAGAGCATCTAGCCTTGAAGTGATTTCAGCATCTCTGGCGGCTATACGCTGTGGAGATCACAAGCTGTGTGCATGCAGGGGGACGTCTCAGGTGCCTCTGCGCAGGCACATGCAGGTGTGAGGTAAATTTCATCAATCATCCCCAGGAAGGAAGACCAAATTATATTTCTGCTTTACACAGAAATATTGAGTGAGCTGTTATTCGGTTATGCCTCACTTCCCCGGCGAAACACTACATGTATGCCAATCCCTCTATCATCAACACACAAGTGGTACACACACGGCGGCATTGTACCCTCCACACTCTCTCAGTGCTTACAAGTCAAGAAAAATGTACAGCAGCAATCACGGTTAGAGGCTGATGAAAACAAAGAGCAGACAGCAACAGAAAAGAGGCTGAAAATCCAGGCTTCTGACAGTGTAACTCTTGGTGGGATTACCTAATAAGACATATTCATAATTTAGATACCCTGTTGAAGGCTGCCTTGCTGTCATAACAAGGATTTTGTAAATATTTACTGTTGGTTTTTGAATTGTATTTTGCAGATTTTGTTATTATGCAGCACCTTTTCAGCAACCAGACTTATCCAGGAAAGGAAGTATATTCTTCTGCAGTCACATGTATGTCACCATGATCATTCAATGTAATTGTGAGCGTTATGATTATAAGTGTTATGTGCACAAATGGTGACACATGTTAAGATGTCCTACATGTAAAAAAAAGAATTCTCACTGTAGATTGTCAGCAGTCACCGGATTGACTTGTGTGTTTACAATAAAAAAAAAAAATAAAATGGGATGTGTACACAATTTCAGCAGAAGGAGAAAAACAAGTCTGCGACAATATGAATAAAATATGTGAATTGCTTATGATTAGCATACTAATGACTAATCATCATGCTAATCAGTTCATTTTGTGGCCTCAAATTGCAGCCTGGTGTTGAGAAATGCGAGTCCATGAAAATGCACCCTGAAAACTGAGAAACACTGGGAGAAATCGCAGAGATTACAGAACAGTTAAGAACAATCATTGCAGGGTTATTAAAAACTATAGATTTCAAGGGAGAAAATGGTGGGCGGATTCATACAGTGGCCTGTCGTCGTCCTCAGGAGGATCTTTCAGCATTGCTTGAGCCACATAGAAAGAAGTTTCTTTTACATTTTGCATTAAATTTTGTTTGTTTTGTTGTTTTTTGAAATTGTGCTCGTATTTTAAAAACCCAATTTAAATAGTGGATTTATTTAATATTTCATCTTTGATTGTTTTTATTTTGATGCTTTTTTTTTTTTTTACTAGAATCAATTAAATTAGGCATTCAATTTCATCTTAATTTAAAATTTCATATTTTGGTCATAATACATTGAAGAAATATTTGGCTCTGAAGTGTACACAGTCATATTTTTTATGTACAAAAATCATCACTGTGTCCATTAAAACCTGAGAGAATGACAGTAAACCAACAGGGAATCTTCAGTCCTAATACCTCCCCAGCATTAAGATGATTTTACAGCCAATGGGCCAGTAAAGAGTGGGCAACCCAAGCCAGTCACATACTCTAAAAGCCATTACAAGAAAGGACAAGTAATCCCAGCCTAATGGAGCACATACAGCATTCACAAGGAGCCAAATAGAGGCTTCCATCTGAAATTAAGAGACTGAGGGCTGCTGGTGAAAAGGGCAGTGAGCTGAATCAAACCAAAGCTGCAGGGTGAGGAGGTCAGCTGGCTGAGCGTCCATGTCACCAGCCTATTGGACATGCCTGTGTGCTCCATCAGCAGGTGTATAAATATGTGTCATGTTTCACACTCCATGTCCGCGGGGACGGCAACCCAGATGGGATTTTAAATGCTGCATTTCATGTGGTATCATTTAGTAGGTTAGTTCACCCCTCATTGGTTCGCCATCTGGTGCCCTCTCAGCCTGTGATAGGAACATTCACACTGGAGTGTAAACGCTCCTGATCTGCCTGCCAGAGCATTTCCAGAAGTTTGCACTACAGTCACAGTGTGCACTCCCTCCACCTCAGTGACATTTAAAAAAAAAAAAAAGAAAAAAAGAAAAGTGCATCCACATATACATCCTGCACAGGTTGGAGTTTGCAAACAAAGCACAAGCATGAAACTACAAAGCCTGCAGCTGTAGTGAAGTTAGTTAAAGGATAGACAGGGAAGAGGTGACATCACTGAAACTTGTGCAAAATATTCAAGTAATTCAAACAAGTGGGCCCATTTATACAGGCTCTGAATCACTTACCTTTGCACTTCAAATTGAAGGACTGCTCCTTAAAGAAATGTTCACGTCTTGTCTTTCACTTTCCGGATGGTTTCTTTAGAAAGAAAGAAGAAAATAAAAATCCACTGGATCCACTCTTCGATGATCTGCTGCACATGTGAATGATTTTTTTTTGCAGCCCTGCTCTTCCCCCCCCCCACACACACAACAAACATTTCCTCTCTTTTATTTTCCCTCTTCTGTTTTTTAAATTATGATCTTATAGTCCACGAGTTTATTCTTCGCATCCCTTCATTTGTGGAGGACGTCGGGCTTTGAACGATTACAGGCAGGAGTTGGACAAGCAGCCACTGTTCCCTCCCTTTATTGACGGGCTCCCTTTATCACAATTTGCCAGATTTGCCAGACAGACGCTCACCTTGCAAATACACGCGTTTGGACGTGACAGTGCTGCTTCTCTTACCCTCCATATGTTTCCATTTTGCACCTCGACCATACATTTTATTCCTGGAGGGGAGGAGGGGGTTGTTGTTTTTTTTTCTTTGGAGGAGGGGGGTCACATTTTGATGCTGGGTGCAGACTCATTTCTAAACAGTTGAATTTTTGGGGGGGGACAACCTGAATTAAAGCCTTTGAAAATAAATTTCTATCACTTTGAAATGAGGGTTGTCTTCATTTTCAGCCAGTTTGTGTGAATTGCAAAACTTGCTTGCACATCTATAGCAAAAAAATAATAATAATAATGTGAGTGGCTCATTGTTGCTATTATTGAAATGAGGGGGCAAAATTGAAATATTAAAAAAAACAAAAACAAACCTGCTGCAAGTGCGATGTCAGTGTATAGACGAGGATGAAGATGAGGAGGAGGAGGAGGAGGAGGAGGAAGGGGGGGCGACTTTGAGATGACATTGAGGCTGTGTAGATGGGAGTTGAGTCTCTGGTTGTTGATGTTAGACAGTCGCACAAGGCGAAGCGGCTGCTGCCCGTGTTGATTCAGCCTCCTCCTCCTCCTCCTCCTCCTCCTCTTCCTCCTCCTGGTCTTCAGCACTGCTCCCCGCTGGACAGCTCCTGCTTGGACACCTCTAACGCTGCATGGTCCCTTTAAGTCTTTTAATGGAAGTAAAATCTATTGATGTTCCAAGAAATACTGGGAGTTTACAACTTCATCCACAGGAGGAATCTACGGATACCTCGTTTTTGTGGCAGGCAGCGCATCCTCGGCGGCACAGATCCCACATTCATTGTGAGTAAACTGGAAATTCTCGCGTCTGTCTGTCTGTCTCTCTGTCTGTCTGTGCGTTTGAACCCTCATGCAAACCAGTCTGGCGCACGCATGATGCCTTTATTTAATCTTTGCATTGACGACTCGGTGTGATTTAAATTGTGAATGAGACTGTCAATGTGTTGCTGGTGGGTCAATATAATGGCTGCATGACGCGCTCTGCACCTACACGCTTTAGCCAATTAAATGCAGAATTGATTGCTGTTTGCGGCTCTTTTTGGACGGTGCAAACGTGGAGACGCGCTCTCCTGCGTTCAGTGAGGCGCCTGGTTCTCAATTACCGGGAGAGGATGGAGAGGATTTCTGTGCAGACTGATGCGTAAAGCTTTTACGCATTGGACACCCTCTTTGTCTCCACTGTGCGTTTTGTGTTCCAGTTTGTTGGAGACCTCTCTGCATCCCCGCTGCTTGCGTTTCTGATTGTGGGTAACTGTTGGGAGAATCTGCAGGTGGTAATTGGTGCACTTCATTATGCTTAATTCTCATAGGCTATTTGCTTTTGCCACGGTGCGTCTTTGCGCTCGAGGTGCGTGTTTTGGATCCTGAAATTTGTCTTAAAGTTTTCTCCTTTTTGTGTTGATGTTACTAATATCCATTTATGTTTTCTTCTTTTTTTTTAAAAAAATGTGCTTATTTAATTGCAGACTTTGTTTAGGCTCATATGGTTTTGGCTTCACGCGCAGTCTCTGTGTATGTATGTGTTTTAGTTATGGGAGCAAGTCCAACATGACTTTGCCATCGATGGTTTTTGTTTGATGAGTCTGATATGAATGAAAAATTTTGTCAAGGAGCCAAATTCAGGAGGTGCTTTTGCAAAGAAAAAAATTGGATGCATATTCCAGTAAAGCAATGCATGCATAGATTTAATTGATCTTTTTGTTATTGTGCATGCATGCATAATGAACGTAGAGCAAAAAAAAAAAAGAGAATATGTCCATATTTGCTTCACAAATTTTTCGGCGCCTCCTGCACAAAAAAAAACAAAAAATGCTCTATTCACGGTTCCAGGTTAAGGGCGACTGACAAGCCGTGCGCGCGCAGGCTGCATCTCCAGACATTTGGTCCAAAGGTGAGGTGTGAAAACCGCGAAGCTGCTGTCTACGTGGACCGGTGCTGAAGCCTCCCGTCCGACTGCCAGGACCTCTGCCAAAGCCAGAGACATGGCGACGAACGGCACCAAAACGGATGGACAAGTGACAGAACTGAACGAGGTGGCCACTAACAATGACAAGCCCAAGTCGCTGGACGTGAAGCCAGAGAAGCAGAAAAAGGAATTGCCTGATAGGGAAACATGGGGGGGAAGATTTGACTTCCTCCTGTCGTGCGTGGGTTATGCAATTGGACTGGGGAACGTGTGGAGATTTCCCTATCTGTGTGGCAAAAACGGTGGAGGTAAACATGATTTTTTTTTTTTCCCCCTCACTGCTAATCTGTTGGCCCATGCAGCTCCATCATGCACACAGTCGAATGAAAATCAGCCCACATTTGCAGCCCTAATTAATTGTGCTGTGTTTTTTTTTATTTAATAGTGCATCAGTGCATTTTCTTTCATGTATAACTTGATTTACTTTTGTCCATCCAGGAGCCTTCTTGATCCCCTATTTTTTGACTCTCATATTTGCTGGAGTCCCCTTGTTTCTACTGGAATGCTCTCTTGGTCAATACACCTCAATTGGAGGGCTTGGTGTGTGGAAACTGGCTCCTATGTTTAAAGGTATATCTCAGTGCAACTTAATGTGTGTGTCTCGATATATCAGGCCTTGCTATTAAAATTTGCCAATAATAATAATGATCAGGATTTATGGAGGCCACATAACACACATATCCAATGATTTCATTTCTGTGTGATAGGTGTGGGCCTTGCAGCAGCTGTCCTGTCCTTCTGGCTTAACATTTACTACATTGTAATCATTGCTTGGGCCATTTACTACCTGTACAACTCCTTCACCACTGTAAGTATCACACGGTGCACTCACGTGATTCATAAAGGCCAGGTCAAGGTTTTTGTATCAGTTTCATGAGGAATTGTAGCCTGTAAGAAATTTTTTTTTTTTTAAAAATCCCTAAATGTGTCAAGGAGGAAAAAACAAAAACACGCTGTAATTTTTGTTTTACAGGAACTTCCATGGAGCTCATGTAACAATCCATGGAACACAGAGAAATGTTATACAAACCACTCCCTTGCAGATACCACCAATCTCACCAGTGCAGTGGTGGAGTTTTGGGAGTAAGATATTGACTGCTTTTCTCTTGCTTTCACAACAGCAGAGCTTTAAAGTATCCTGCATGCATCCCCGAGATACATAAAAGACAGCCTCCTCTGCTGCATGCTTATTTCTCTGTGTGTATAATGGTCTTGTTGTTGCTCGCTCTGACTTGCAGGCGCAACATGCATAACATGACCGATGGCTTGGAAAAACCAGGCCAGCTTCGAGTGCCACTGGCAATAACACTGGCCATCGCCTGGGTCCTTGTGTACTTCTGTATCTGGAAAGGGGTTGGCTGGACAGGGAAGGTAAGACGTTTGCCAGATTTGGGTACCCAGAGACCTCTTATGCTATGCTGGTTCCCAATAAGGAGTAATGTGTGACAGCTATGCAATATTAATCAGTCTAATATCACTTCATCAATCATTTAGACTGCAGTCAACATTGTCCAGATTTAAAATAAGAGAAGACACATCAAACACTCATGTTCACTAATCCTACTCTGCCTCATGGTGGCTTCTCTAATTCCAATTCTCCTGACACAGTGTCTACACTGAGTGTGGATTCATGATAGGAGGAGCAACAATCAGCCATACGCTACAATCTGGTTTTGTCCTCTCCCTTCACTTGGAGCAGTTTCCCTCCCTTGTGGTGCCACATTTCGAAAGTCGAGCTCATCACGTGACCATGGCAAATAAAATTTGTTTTGGTCACAAAATATCCCATCCCCCTGCAGATTTTTTTTTTTTTTGCTCACAAATTGCTTGCACAGTGTCATGAATGCACACAGACTTTCAAACTGAAGCTGCAGTGATTTTCCTTGCTGAATATTTGGTCTCTTTATGTGTTTTTTTGTTTTTTTTTTGTCTTAAAGAGACTGAAGAAAATAAAACTAGAAAATCTTTACAACCCTCGTGAAAATTTCTGAATAGTGGGTGAATTCCAAATTTAGAAATTCTGTACGCATCATCAATTTCCTTGAGATGCAATGGTGTCATCCTGCTGATAACTGTCCTGCATTTTATAGGTCGTTTACTTCTCCGCTACATATCCCTACTTCATGCTGTTCATTCTCTTCATCCGTGGGGTGACTCTACCTGGAGCTCGAGAGGGAATTCTGTTCTATATCACCCCTGACTTTGAAAAACTCAAAGAATCTGAGGTAATGGCATATTATGGTATGATTCATAGCTATGTGCTGCACGCCAGAGTGAGCAGAGCTCGGCCTCACGCAGATAAATGCTTGTGTTCCTTTGTCAGGTATGGCTGGACGCAGCCACCCAGATCTTTTTCTCCTATGGATTGGGACTGGGGTCACTTATAGCTCTGGGCAGCTATAACCCGTTCAATAACAATGTTTACAGGTAAGACTGGTGATAATTCATGAACAGCAATAATCTATGAGAAAGAGACAGGGAATGCTGCTGAATTTAATATATCAGAGCAAATTGTAATAGCTGAACATGACAGTAATAAATAGCTACTATTTTGCTATATTATACAACCATAATAAAGATGTTCAAGGATACTTTGTAAGATCCCTTAAAAGGGTCTTATTAATGTGAGTTGCTGGCTTGAATATAATAATCTAAGGAGAAGGCTGTTTCTTGCTGTCGGTGAGTGTGCTGGAGGAAAAAAAACAACTATGATTGCAAAGCCTGAGTGTTTTCTCCAGCAGCCCCATAGTTCTGGGTCACATAAACAATCAGTTACATAAAAATAGTTGCATTCATTTTGTGTCCTTGTTTCAAATGGATCTATCTTTCTACATCTATATCTCTAAGAAAATAGGAGATTCTTTTATTATTTCTCACAAATTCCTTAATTAAATCTGCTCATGCCTGTTATAAACAATAAAATGATGTGTTTTGGCCAAACATCTGATTACATCAAAAGGAATTAATAGCGTTCTCACAGCTACTCTTTCAGATCTCATTGTCTCCTGTGTTGACTGTTTTGAAGGAAGCTTAATACAGGAAAAAAAAAATACGAGTCAACGTAAATCTGAACAGGCCTATTTTATATTTCCTCTCCCCAGAGACTCTATCATTGTGTGCTGCATCAACTCATGTACCAGCATGTTTGCTGGCTTTGTGATCTTCTCTATTGTTGGCTTCATGGCACATGTGACAAAGAAAGACATCGCCGACGTAGCGGCTTCAGGTAACTACGGATTGCACGCATGCCTTCTTCTGTAATAGTTCTGTCTCTGCACAAAAAAAGGTGCGCTGTCACTGACATCTATGTGAATATGTGTGTTTGCAGAGTGCTTTGAGAATAACCCTGATGAAATATGATTTTTCTATTTACTATCCAGGTCCTGGCTTAGCTTTTCTGGCCTACCCAGAGGCTGTAACCCAGTTGCCTGTGTCTCCTCTCTGGGCCATTCTGTTCTTCTCCATGCTGCTCATGCTGGGGATAGACAGCCAGGTAAGGGGCTTGGAGATGATCTGCTCATGGGCTGACCTAAATATTTAAAATGCAGGTACATATCATGCAGCTCACCCCTGCTCTCTGCATGATAAGCATGCAATTTGCTTCTTGTGGACAGATATAGCTGAGCTTTGACATCAGCTGTCAAGTCTTTTTAATGCAACTTTATCACCTCCATGCGCCCGCAGGTTTTGCTGTCTGGGTTTCTTTCTTTTGCGTATGTTTGGGTTCGAATAAGGCCACAGAGACGAGAGAGAGAAAAAAAAAATGTATACATGCAGCTATACGCTGGTTATGGCCAGCAGCGCTTTTGAAGTAAAAGACATAAATTATAACTCTATTCTAAATGTCACAGCAACTGAGCTTTTGCATAACAGAGCTATCACCAAAATGGCCTCCAAGAAGTGGATGCTTGGTCATTCAGAAGATTACGTTAGTGTTTTGTCCCATGGTTTGGTGCACACTGCAATTCTTTGTCATTTCTCATCATCAGTCAGCCTCACTACCAAATACAAAGAATACATTTAGCAAAATGTCCACAGACCTCCACACGCTACCAAAAAAAAAAGTACTGTACATATTAAAATCATATTAGATGAAACAGATGCAAATGCTGCACAAATTCACACTTTTGCTTAATGCTGTTTCTATGATTCTGTTCTTCAGTTCTGCACTGTTGAAGGCTTCATCACCGCTCTGGTGGATGAGTTTCCCAGAGCTCTTAGGGGTAGACGAGAGATCTTCATCGCAGTTGTCTGCCTGGTGTCCTATGTGATCGGACTTTCAAACATCACACAGGTACAGCAGGGCAGCTCTCCCATGTTACCGCTGACTATTAATGGCACGAGATTACACAAACGAGGAATGGCTTTTAAAGATGTAATTAAAAGATTACAAGTAAAAAATCCATGCATCTATGTGGTGGGCAAGAGGCAATTAAAATTTTGATTTGTTCTCTTAGTGGCATCAAATGCATTATTAGAGTATATTTTGCTGTATGTGCACCAGTGTTTTCATAACATTTATCCATTTTTGTGTAACCAGGGTGGAATCTATGTGTTCAAACTGTTTGACTACTACTCTGCCAGTGGAATGTGTCTGCTGTTCTTGGTCTTCTTCGAATGCATCTCCATATCCTGGTGCTACGGTGTGTATCATCACTGTTTCACGCAACATAGCAAGAAATTATCACGCAAGATTTTTCTCTCCAATTTAACAAATGAAGGCGGTGAAATATTACACACGTGAAAAGTCGGGGTGAATATGAAGGTTAGGGAACGTCACACCCATCCGGAAATATTTGCGCAGCTTCAAACGCCATTCAGCCTCAAGGTCATGAGCACTCGTGTGTTCCACCTCGCCGTCCTCATCACCATGCATGGCAGACCAGCAGCAAATTGAAATAAATTGGATATGAATATTTTGATCATAGATTCATTTGTCTCGCAGGTGTGAACAAGTTCTACGACAACATCCAGGAGATGATTGGCTACAAGCCGTGTATATGGTGGAAGATGTGCTGGGTCGTGTTCACCCCTCTCATTGTCGCCGTGAGTACTCTGAACTAATACGACAGTACATCTAAAGTCATGACATGAAAAATGAAACAATAAATAAAGTCAATATTACCCGCCTGCAGCCATGTCAAGCCGAGACAGTGCTGCCTGTAGTCAGTGGTGTCAGGATGCATAAAGCGTCTCATGTCTCCCACAGGGGGTGTTCTTGTTCAGCGCCGTACAAATGGTTCCTCTCACATTGGGAGACTATGTGTTCCCGGGCTGGGGTCAGGGAGTGGGCTGGCTCATGGCGCTGTCCTCCATGGTTCTCATACCAGGATACATGGTCTATATGTATCTCGGACTCAAGGGCACTTACAAAGAGGTAAGAGGTGAACCGACAGTTGGGTTCGTTAGGTGACAGGTTTTTTCCTGGCTTGCGTTGCCAGATATTTTGATCCGTTCTGACTCCGTAACCTAACATACCCCTGCTCTTATGTAACTCATTTGTGATGTGTTTCTCTTGCAGCGACTTCGGATAATGCTTCAGCCCCCTGCGGTTGTCAGGCGACCTCAGGAGAATGGACCCGAGCAGCAGGCAGAAACCAACACCGCGAACCTATCCAGCCCTGCCAATCCAGCCAATCCCGCTAGCCCTGCCAACCCAGCTCCCGCAAACCCTTCCAGCCCCACCAATCCGGCTCCCGTCAACTCAACCAGCCCCGTGACCCCCGCCAACCCGGCTCCTCCACCGGCAAATCCAGCCACCGCTGCTAGCCCGGTGAACCCAGCGACTAGTCCCACCGCCACCATCACCACCACCACCACCACTACCACAGCCAGTCCGGCAAACCCCGCCACCACAACTGTTAGCCCGACCAGCCCCCCACCGAACCCAACTAGCCCAACGGAGCCCGTGAACCCCCCGAACCCGACAAGCCCAACCTCTAACCTGACCAATGCCGAGGCCAACGTGTAGACAACAAAGAAACCCTCATGGAGCATGTAGACAAAAGAGAACATTACAAAGGACTTCCAAGATTTTAATTGATTCACCTACCTCCAGGGGCAATATGTGATCAAAAACAGATTTTCAACCCATGTTTAATTTTTTCTGCATTTGTAAAGCCAAGCCAATGATGTCTTATTGTTGGTTTGCATTCAGAAAACAATATCAAAGACTGTTAGTGTTCACAAATACAACCATAAATCTGAGTAAAAAAAATGTAAACATACTGTGTAATACTGTGAGAAAAGAAAAAAACATAGAGATATAGATTAGAGATTTGTTGAATATCTTCATGAATCAAGTAAATACCGTGTGAATATAGTAGATGAAGTAGTGAACAAAATTGACATCATTGAAGAGTGCAAGGGATGGCGTCAATTTTATTGTGGATGTTTACTAAACCTCACACAGTTGTCTCTTTTCCAAACGTTGCACTCTGTGAGGTAAACTACAGGCCACAAGGCAAACGAGGAGCTCTGAGTAAGCACAATGCCAATAAGAAGTTCATGTTTAGGAGCTCTGGAGCAAACCAGTATTTGTTGCAAAAGATTTTGTGTGTGAGAGAGACTGTTATTTTTTCCTTCCTTTTTTTTCAGTAAAAAAAAAAGGGAAAACTTTTATGTGATCGAAACATTTTTAGAATTATTTTTAGGATGTTTTATACTATATGTGTTGTGATGGAGGACCAAAATCAATAGGCAGACAAAAGCAAAAACTATGCCATTTAGTGTTCGGTTGGCAAAGCACAGGGTACAAAGAAGTACGAAAAAAAAAAGCACAGGGTTAGAAAAGTGATTTACAAAAAAATCGACTATCCCTTAATGCTGACAGTCAATCCTGTTTACGTTTTGCATGCTTTCCTCAGGAACATCAGTGAAAAAATTCTGAAATGTCTCCTGACAGACACAAAAAAAAAAAGAAGAAGAAGAAGAAGAAGAAGAACAGAGAAGGCCTTAAGCCAATACACCAATTTCAACGAAGCCATAGTCTGTTTACATGACTGGGCAGAACTACAAAATACAACTCTGGATGCTAGCACAAAAGCCCTGGACCAACTCTGTGTTGAACTACAGTCATTATTTTTTAATTTTTGTGTAATGATCAATTATAGTTTGATCAATATGTATTCAGCAATACATATGTAGATGTATAAGTGCAGGCCAGTAAGCAGGTGGTCTGATTCTCTTTTTGTTTATGTTGTCTTTGCTTTACTAGTGAAAAGCACAAAGCTTTAATTTCCCCAGACTTTTGCCATGGTGTGTTAGGACAATGTTAGTTTGCTTCTATGGCAGCTACTGTGAAAGGCATCTGGTTGAACAGAACATGTTTACTTTGAAAAGCAAAACAACTGAGCGAAAAATGTGAAATGGCTACAGTTCATGTCCTGTGAATTTTGTATAAAGTTACTCTACCACAGTTTTCTCTGGAACTTTGTTGTAAAACTGTACCGTGTAAAACATGTAACTGTGAATGTCTGTATTACATTGGAAGTTATTGTCTAAATGTTGAAAAAATGGAGTTGCTGTTTTCTGCAATAATATTTTGATCACAGAAGCTAAAGCACATATCTTACAGAAATATACGAAATGATGATGACAATGAAGATACTGACGATTATATTAAAAATAGAAACTATGTCTAGTAAAACAATATTGTTTTGTATATTTTTAACTGTCTCACTGCCTAATGTAAAACATAATATAAACATGATATGTATCTAAATGGTGTCACATGATAAAGCACGATTGTTATGTTATACAAACAGAAAAAGACTGAAAAAATAAAGAATTATAGAAAATATAAATACAATACAAGTCTGGCATATGTCCCTTATAGCAGCATGTGTGTTTAAAGTAGCAGCCCCGTGCTTTTCAACACTGTTATCAGGAAATTAGGTCAACGCCGCTATCCTATCAAAAGATGTATGCTGCTGCTGGATCCTCCTGTAGTAATTGGCTATTGTTCCTTCTCCTGTAGATAAACCCTGTTATTGTACGTAGAGCATTTCTATTCAATAGATATGGGAAAATGTGAGACCAATAAAAGAATAAGAAGGAATGAAATTGAAAAAAAAACACATTTGTAAATCTGGATACATGGTTTTTGTTTAGTTAAAATGAGGCCAGGTGGGACGTGTAAAATTAAATTTCATTTATGTAGTTTGTGAAGATGACATCCAGCTTGCTCTTCCATGGGGGTGGGGGGAAAAAGGAAGTAAACATTATTGTAGAAAAAAAAAAAACATCAAAAGAGAACGAGAGAAAAGCGTCTGAAGCCCTGCCTTGTGGTTTATTGAGTGTCAGAAACACAAGCTGATAGAGAGGCCTTGGCAAGAAAAACATCACCACAGAACAGCTCTTGCCCCGGGGTCTGGCGTGCCCAACCGCCCCATCTCCCCAACCTCTTATGGCTCTGTGTGTGTGTGTGTGTGCTTGCATCTTTCTCCCCCACCTCCTGCAGTTGCTGCTTCCATTAGCTTCCAGTGTGATAAAAGAGACGGCACCAGCTGACACCACCACAATGACTCACCATGGAAAAAAAGAATGAGATGTCCCCTCTAGTAGCTCGTGGCAAACTGTGTGTGTGTGTGTGTGTGTGTGTGAGGGAGATAGAGAAGGGGGGGGGGGGAGAAAGAGAGAGAGGTTGGGGACAGAAAGCTATGTGTTCAAGTGGACTGGGGTTTGAATAATGCCCCTAATGGTGGCTTGTATAAACTAGACCCTGATGGATGACTTACTAGCCTCCTTTATTCCCAGTTGTGTAATTTAGCATCATTACCTATGAAAACCAGTCACCACCGAGACAACCCAAACTGATGTCTTACGTCCACAAGAGCCATAGATCATCATTTTGGGCAGGGGAGGACAGGAGGAGGAAGCTCTTGATTAGTCGGGAGCAATCCAGCAGAACACAATTAGTCTTGGGTTGGGGGCCGGCAATTTTCAGCAGCCTCAGCGGTGATGGATAGAACTTTTAAAAATTTTTATTACTAATACTTTTCCACGGAAAAAAAAGATATCCATGCCTTTATTGGCTTTAGTAGGGTGCCAAATATTAGCATTTTGTTTTTCTACCAGAGAGGACGTACAAATATTTGACCCATTTCTGGATTCCCTTCGCTTTTCCCTCCTCGACCAACACTTCCTCGACCAACACCAACAGTGTTACACTGAATTCCGTGACCCATCGATTGTGATGTTTTTATCATCGTGGCAGTGCTGTGTTTTGTCATTGAAAATGGTGCCTCCATAGAATTTAGATGCTTAATTAAAAATTACAACCTCGTAAAATCTGGATTTTCACAAATTTTGCCAGCTTTGATGGCAGAAACTGATATGTATGGAACCAGTTGTGTATATGTCTGTCTATAACACCAGCACTTCACCTGTCAATGTTTGGTCACTCCATCAACCTGTCACCTAAAGCTGACCCTCTAGCGTTACTAAATCTACTGGCGAACAGATTTCAGTGTGACACCCAGTCCTATCATGACCTTTACTGACAGCAGTGACGACGAAGTTGGCGCTCGCGTCCAAACAGCTCGAATCAGCCTCATTGCTTTTTATTTCATTTTTCATTTCGTCCAACCAATGTTCATTAGACAGTTCCCTCTTTTTTTTTCGCTTTAATGAGCAAATAAAGGGAACATCTCCCAAAGTCTGGGAGTCTCATTTTCATTTCCTGCCTCATAATGTGGACGTTATGAAGCTGATTGGCTCTGTAACTGTGATAAAGGGGTATATAAATAAACCTGACCACGAACTGACACTGTGAATTAGGTGCGTATATGTATCAGTGCTGTACACAATAATTGATATAGATAGCATTAATTAGTGTGATGCTTTTTTTTTTTTTTATGCGAGTGAGTCTGTGGGCCAATCAGCTCCATTTTATGGTCCAGGATCTGAGCAAGGGGACATTGTTTGGTGTTTAGCATTTCTTGGCACTCTCCGTCGCGAGCCTATTTTTAAAGTTAAAAAGTGCTCGCAGTGTGGCCGCGAGAGAGGACACTGAAGAAGCAAACTGGTGATCCATGATGCTTTTATGAAAGGATGACAGAACGCTACAGCTTATAAACTCACACAGGCTGCAATGATTAATCCTCATAGCCCACTTAGAGCAAGAAAAACTAATTCTGCTGTGAAGATGAAAAGGCTGATAATTATGTTTATACTTTCTCTGTTTTTAACCCCAGCGCCAAAGGATTTTCTTAATCGTAACGCCCTTTTGGGTTTATGTTGTTGTGGGTCACCGAACCTGCATATTTTTGATGTGGATTTTGTGTGATCATTTGTGACATTTTTCCTCTGATGCATTCGGTTTGCCCCAGACTTCTGTCTGAGGTACACTCACCCGAGAATTCAAAGCAAATACATTAATGAATAACTAATCTTTGCAGATGCATGAATCTACATATCAATGTAATCAGAGGATGTTGTGTGCATGGCTATTTCCAGCAGAGGGGCTGAGAGGATGTCAAGCATGCAAAGCCTCTCTGCATATATGCTAATTGGGCTCCATTTTCCAATCTGAATATGAACCTTGCTGGAATGAATTTGTTTACCAGTTCACTTTTAAGGGACCAGGGTGTCTTTTTTTTTTTTTTGCGCATGCACACAAGCTGCACTGTTGCTTACATATCAAGCAAGCAGACATTTATGCTGTTCAACTGGGTGGGATCTGAGATTAATGGGTGCACTCTGGGACATGTGAAATTGTGGTTCCCCAATGATCTCGCTGTTTGATAACGCGTTCTCGTGACACAGCAAATATTGCGGTTATTTCAGGCGACCGAGCTCTGAGGCGAGCAAGAGCATACGATTTCTGCGCAGATGCAAATATGAGATTCTGAAGCATATGCCAAAGAGGTTACCCTGTCACAAATCATAAGGCCTTATCATGCTGGCTGCAAGAATATCTATGAGTTTGAATTAACAAATCCCTCTCTTCTGGAAATTATACAGACCCTTCAGTTTACATTACATTGCCCTCCCCCCATCTTCCCTCTTTTGGAAGCTCACAAACCTACATTATCATATGAGGAAGCCTGTACCTGTCTGTCCCATCTGGTGTCTAATATAAATATTTCACTGTTTGAATTTCTCCTTTGTATTTCTGTTCAAACAACAGTACAGTTTTTCCTGTAATATCTGAAAAGGGGTGGTTGCATTTTCAATCAAGGAATATTGCAAAAAAGCAAAATGAGCCCGTGTAAGTGAGAGCGAATTTAAAGTCGGAATAAATGGGACAATTTTAGCTAATCAGGAGACTGTCCCCTGCTACTTTCAGTTTGCCGTAGCGCTTCTTGTCTTTTGTCACAGCTTATAACATCTCCCCAATGTGCCAGAGGCTTATGGGGGAGTCATTGTAGATTACTGCCTGGGTCAAACACTGAATGCAAATCAGGCCGAGGAACAGGCGAAGTGAAACACTGAAAAACGAATCAGAGTGCAGGAAATATCTGGAAAAGAAACAAGCAATTTTTTTTTTTATCCTATAAATTTGTCATATACCCTAAATGTCAAGTGTGTTTGTGCATGTGTGTGTATACAGTGGCCCAAAACAAGAGAATATCTGAACCAGTGTGTTCTAATATTAATCGACTATTTTCAGAGGCGGCTAATTCACAACAATGAGTAGCTTATGCCAAATGTAAGCCAAGGGGAGAAATTCCACATGGTGAACAAGACATGTTGCTCGGCCTGGATGTCACGCACAGTGGGTGCTCTGGATGATCTTGTGCCCTGATGTGAAGCTAGTGGGAGGAAGGACTCGCTCTCCAGTGAAGCTCCTCTAATGGCTTCCTCCTGGATTCCCTGCCCAAAGGGTTTCAGGCCCTGCGCTCTACCCTGGGCCTCTTTAGGCTGTGGGACTTTGATAATAGCTGACAAATGAAAAACTCTGCCGACATCAAATGGAGTTATTTGTTTCCCCGCTCTTACACAGAAATGACAACAGAAGAAACCAACTCTGCGTTCCACTGAATTTCATTATTCTGCAGCTAATCTCCTGGAATTTAACCCACGCAGACTAGGAATGCTGCACCTCCGAGCACCTGTGTGTGTGTGTACAGTATGTGCAAATCATGTGTATTTGTACATGCATATAGTATGTCATTTTTTGCACATGTGTGTAGGCATTTTTGTGTAACTGTGAGTATATGTGCATGGATTTACTGGATGTAAACGTGTACAAATACTCCTGTTAAGTGTAAAGACAGGACCATGCGGCTGCTCCAGGCGCAGCTTTAGTAAAGACCTGCATTCTAAATAAGTTCTGTCAGATTACGCCAGCACATACTTAACACTTCACTCTTCAGTATGTTGGCTGAGTCTCCTCAGTTTATTACAGCTGGGAACTGAAAGCGAGGTGGAAGGAACGGCAGCAGGTGATTAAGAAAGTTCATGACCCTAAACTATTGTCATTTTATTCAAAATGAACATATTTTAAAATGGAGCCAAAATACTTTTGATAATGGACTGTATCACTGATTGACAAATTATTTGTTTTTATCTTAGGCGCTAATCACAGTTTCATTGTCAATGTGTTTGTGCGTGCAAACAATTGTTGATTTGATTATTTTTGGCACATCGTTAAATGCAAAATGTGACCAAGTGACCTCTACATGTGCTTTGCATGCATTATCCCTACTGTTGCATGACATTTTCACTCATGTGGTTATGCCCTTGACTGCACATTATCACTGCGCAGAATAAGACACAGATATTTAAGCCAACCCACATGCATAAATACCCCCTTCCCTCAAATATGAACCGAAAATTGAGACAAACACGAGACACATACAGCGCTGTGCTCTGGGAGACATTTTGAAGGCATGTTAAGATGCCGTTTACTCTTTCTGACACATAGAAAACACACGGGAAACTTTTATAGAAACACTGTCGTATGCAAACAAGCTCATTCATTCCTTGTCTGTCTCACTCGCTTCCTTAAACAACAAACACACACTGAGGCACACATGATGATTAAGAGGTCTGAGGGCCTTCAGGGCACACTTGGACTTGGGACTGCAGTGAATCATAGCTATGATGTGGTGCATGCTTTCTATTCTGATCTGTCAGAGAGGTTTGGGAACTGTGCTCACTGATGAGTGAGCCGGACCAGGCAGGGCCACAGTGGCCTGCCCAGTCTGTCCTTCCTCCTCCTCGGGCACCTCAGCTCTCCTCTCCCCCCCTCCCCTGAGCCAAACAATGACAGGTAAGATGCCCTGAGAGCAGCCGGCACACTGCATCGCTGAGAGACACAGCATGGGTCAATGAGGTCAAAATTGAGCCAAACAGTGGCGCAATCACTGGTGTTACCTCACCAACACACACACACGGACGTCACATACAACATATGTTGACATTTGTAGACAGGACGTTTTTAAAAATGTCAAATAATGTAAAGCTTTGTCCAAAATTTCATATAAAATTTTTACAGATTAAAATCACACATTTCCTTGATTACTGCTTATTTGCTATTATGTGCAGTATGTATTTTATTTTGAAATATATCACATCCTGATATCCTCATATATTTTGAAAATTAAAAATCCATGGAAATATTGTAATAATAATGACAATTTTCTATTTTGTTTAACTTCCTAGCCCATAATCTAATAACAAAGGAATTTACACAAAGTAGCAGATTCAGCAGTGTCATTATGTCCAACTATGAGCAAGTTGTTAGTTCAAAAAAATTCTCTAATGTCAGAGAGCACACGGCATCAAGCCTCGATCCAAAGTTCAGCTATATATTTTGGATCATTTTCTTGGGCCAAATTTACCTGTAACCTTCTTAACTCTAACAAATCAGCATCATTAGTCCGTTAAGTCCCGGGTCAAGATGGATCCAACAAACACAGCGTGGTCAGTCTCAGCAAAAAAAAAAAAAAATGGACGGAATTTCGAGTTTTACCACAAAATAAGGAAAAAGAAATATGTCGGACAAAGCTGATTTATCAAGTATGAAAGAATCTTTACTCAGCAAAAAATGACCACAGATCCTTAATGTACCTGTATGTAAATTTAAAAAAAAAAATCGTCTACTGCCACTTTCAGTTCAGGGTTGAAGATACTTTATGGCTGAATCCCAAAAACTTCCACAGTGCAAGACAGCTGTATATTGTAATCATTTTGAATTTTGTCAAGCACACATTTTGCTTCTTGCACAAACCTCATTGTTGTAGGTAAAAGGAAGAGTCTTTAGTGGCCTTAATAAAGATTTTTCCAGAGGATCATTTAACACTCCAGAATCTTTGGCCACATCTTCAGTTAGTTGATGCTGGTTCAGTAAAATTTCAGCCTTTAGTTGACAAGATTTTCTAAATTCAACAGTATTCCCATTCTTTTCATGAGAACAGATTCAAAACAGAAATTGTGGACATGATTTACATTTGTGTTTGTCCCAGTTATTTAGAGCACTGAAAGCTCCCATGTCACTTAAAGCACATTTATAAAAAAGCTTTTTTAGGTGCAGCAGCTAATGTGCCGACATACAAGATGTCATGGTAAAAAAACTGGAAAATGTACTGAAAACTGAAAAGCTGCATGACTGAACATTCACTCCTGCACCTTATTAAAAGCTTTATTTGTACCATGTGCTCCAGACTTCCTCTCTCTAACGTCTGATTGTCTGTCAAAGCACCGGCTCTTAGCTGCGAGTCAGTGGAAGCTTGGAGATCTCCTAACTTTTTCCCATGTATAATTTGCCGTGCAATATGTGGGAGGACTTAATATCCCAGATTCACATGACAGTTTAAGTCAAAGAGACATACCCTGAATTGAAGGTGCATGCATTATTTACAATAATTCAGTCACAGACAAGTCCCAATGCCAGACAGTTCAATAAGCAGTTTTTGTGGTTGTGTAAAACCTTTAACAGTCCTGAAGTTCAGTCAGTTGTTTACCTACAGCACATCAGTTAATGCATGTTTCTTTTGGTTATGTCAAAGATACATTACGAATAATAGTGGACACCACAAACATCTAGCCATGTAACAGCCAAACAGCATTTCATAAATAAAGGTTTGAGTTTTAGAAAAATCCTAAGTGTATAATGAAATATGGAATTAAATCACCCCGAAAAAGCTTCTGAGTAAATCAATGTCTGCCTTTTTTTATTTTATTTTTTCATTACATTTCTATCATTAATGGTTGAAACAAGGAAGAAATTGAAGTCGATATCCTATAAATAAGACCCCAGACGTGAACTTGGAACTATCAAGTAGGTCTGACATGAGTGGAGGCAAAGCATTGTGCTGGAGTGAAGTTCCTGTGGTCTGTCAAACACATCCTCTGGCGGGGCCTAATGTGGCGTGTGACACGTCACACCCTATCACTCTGCCTTACAGATGACCAGCCGCTTACGTATGCCGCGTGCACCACTGGATCCCAAACCAGACACTGTCAGGTGTGATAACGGTTTGAGCGCCAAACCCACTCTGAAGCCTTGCCCTCTCCCATTCCCCCACAATTCATTTGATGCTGCAGCCGCGCAGCTCACGATCTGCTATGCACTACTGCAAGCATGTGCTGTGCCCTAAAGATGCTTTTATTCCTGGTTCACCTGCACATTCCCCCCAGGGCTGAGGGCCAGAGATAACCCAGCCGCTCCGCTCCCTCGGACCGGTGAACCACTCTCCATCACTGGGGGGTTTACAGAGATAAGGACTGCTGCTGATCCCAGCTCTTTGGAGGGAATCAGATACTTCTGCATCAGCTGACGTTCACTGTGGGGATACTTAGACAGTCGGAGACGATGGTGCATGCTATACATGTAACCTACATGCACCAAACACAAAGTCATCCTACTGGATTATTGTACACCACTGTACAACAGCTAAAGTTTTCCCTCCTTCAAAGGATCTATTCTCAAATTTGCACACTAAAGGCTCAGCTTTTTTTTTTTTTCCTGTTCTTTATTTTGTCATTTGTGCCCCTCGGCCCCAAAATGTGCTGCCTGCATTTGGCATTGGAGGTAAATGTTCCCCCAGCACACACTCATTATTTCAATCCTCTCAAGGCTGTGGACAGGCCTGGCCACTCTGACAGCGTTTGATGCTCTCTTGCTCTTTCTCTTTCTCTGTGTCACCATTTCTTTCACTCGATAGAAAGAGGGTTTCATCTTTTTTTTTTTCCTTTGCTTTTTCTATTAATTTTATTTTATCAAGGCTACCTGGCTTCAAGTGCGCGTGTGTGGTGGAACATTTAGTCACATTAGGTGACTCTGTAACACTGGCAGTCGTTCTGCTGGTTCACACATAAGAAAAAAGAGAATTCTGCAAAACGTCGAGAGGAAACCCAGCCACAATAATGATTTCATCATAATTGCATCAGTTTTTTTTAAGGGGTGTTTTTCCTAATGTAAAAGAGGCAGGCTCCCGTGGATGAAACGTTAAGGCTACACTGAATTAAATATTGTCATAGCTTTTTGTCACAGCTTATTGTCAACGAAGCAAGTAAATGAATGAGAGCACATCAAAAAAAAAGTGAAGTGTAAGATCTCTACGCCGGAAGCATCTTTGTCACATCTCGCCCATCTGGTCTAACCTGGTTGGCTTCTTTTTTTTTTTTTCCAGTGAACCTCTGATCATTCTCCATTTGCTCTGTTTGGTTTGCAACATGAAGAGGAATGCTGGAGCAGATAATAATGCAGTCTACTGTACAGTCTCTGGGTACTGAAGTCTGATAAAACAATGTGATGGTGGAAGAGAAGAAAAATCAGCAAGGAGCAATTTTTCTGTGCTGGATTGTTCTCTTTGATCTGGAGTGCAGTGAAAGGAGGGCATTATGTAACGTCTTCAGCACACACATGGCCGACTGTGTGACTGCCAAACACACGGGGGGAGTGGTAGTGGTGGTGGTGGTGGTGGTGGTAGTGGCGGTGGAGGTGGGGTGCTGTGGCAAAGGGGGGGGGGACGCAGACAGACAAGACGAAAGAGATAGGGCCATGGAAGACAGTGGTAGATGGACGTGAGAGAAGAAACATTGCTGCTCATATTGGTGTTGGGTCACTTTCCTTATTAAGGCTGCTCAGTCAAGCAGCTGTAATGTAGGCCCTAACAAGCCTCATAATGAGACATGAGAATGCCCTTTAGTGATGGTTCAAACATTTATCTGCTGCTCAGTGCCCATAACCCACTGTCTTTATACACATCCTTTTCTGTCTGTTGTTAAGAGAGGAAATTTGGATAATTACATGAGGTCGTGATCCTGTAGGAAAAATACGGTCTCCGACTAATAAGAAATATTAGCCCATCATTTGTATGTCCTAATTGGAAGCAATTCATTATCTTGAAGGAACAACAAAACGGCAGCGCAGTCACTCCATTGTGCAGCAGATGGTCCTTTAAATCAATCATTTACGAATCAGTCAATAATATATATAAGTATGAAATTTAAGCCAACTGTATCAGTGGGAAATCACTGCCTGTGTCAAGCACCATACGGCAAGTACGGTGGGCCAAGTGAGCGCAACAAAACAGGTCAAAGATGGAGCCGAGGCTGCATGCAACACAGGGGGATGTAAAGGAGAAATGTATTAATAGGAACCTGCCAAATCAATGTAACACGCACGTCACACAAGAGGGCCTTATCAAGAAGGAGCTGTCTGAACTGATGGAAGGAGGAAGTGAGGAAAAGGCAAAGAGCGATTGGTAGGAGTGTGTTGGTGGCGGTGGTGTGCGGCTGAAAACTGATGTTGAGACGGCCTGACAGGGTCTGTTTCTGTTCATTGCAAGACTGTTATCCAGAGTGACCGTGTTGTCTTCCCTTCCCTCCACAAAGGTTATGCCATTGCCAGCAGTCCACATGACACAATGAATGAGCCACAATTGCTGAAGCCGGAGAGGCTCATCAGGTCAGTCTTAAAAGGACGTAGAACCATCGCACATGATCCATACCGCATTCAAGAGGCATTAATGGGTAAATCAGAGCTGGAGCTCAATATTTCCCCCCCTTGTTTGCGACCTATAGGCTGCGGCTGCGGCTGCGTTTTAGAAATGACGTGCTTGGTAATCGGGTGTGTTGGGCTGTCAGCTCAGGGTGCATGATCTTGCCAGCATGACTCAAGTCTGCCCGTGAGCCGCTTCCTGTGCCTGTGCATCTACTCCAGTTGCTTGTATGATCTATTTTAGATTCTTTTGCCCAAGGATGTGTGTGCATCCTCACAGCAGAGAGCCACAGAAATAAGAAAAAAAGAGGAGGGGGAATAGATAATTTTCAAATAATCTACAGGCAATCATGCAAATTCCCCAGACGTTGTGCACTCGGGGATGCTGTGGATAGGGGCGCAGCCTTGCATTCTACTCAGGCACAACAAATTTGGAATTATGCAAACGAAAGAAAGAGATCTCTATCAGCCGTTTGTACGGGCTAACATGTACGCAATACGTGAGGCAACATGTGTGACACTGCAAGGGCCACTTTTCCAGTTTAGTTTACAGTAAAATCGTGCATTTACCCAATTGGATTAATCATAAATCCACACCATGTCCAGAGCGCGCCGCGTTAAAGCGTTCTCATTGGCTCGTTCCTTTAACGTGACCGAGAGAGAGCAAAATGGAGGGGACAGTGTTCAACATATGTGTGTCTTGACCGTGTCTGAAAGCAGCAGAGTCCATCCCGTTACAGCAATAACAGGAGGCAGCGACTGAGAGACCAGTCCTCCATCGCAAGCACAGATGTCATGCTCCTTGTGGCCTTCACACACTGAAGGAGCCAAGCCGAATTTGGCGTGACCCTGATGTGTCATCTTGATTTAGACACTGGTTTCATGTCGGCCACCAATGCGGCCCGATATCTGCGTGAATGTGTGTGTGTGTGTGTGTGGATCTGCAATTGGTTTTGCGCAAGAAGGAAAATGTGGATCTCCTCTCCATAATCCCACAAGAGCAGGCTTCCTTGGAAGGCATGGTGCAGCAGAAGCAGGGGCATTGTGGTTGGTGAATGCCTTGGTCTAATCTCGTGGAGGCAGTGGTCTGTTGGAGGGGCTTTTTGAGCAGATTTGAGCCTGAGGGGTGAGAGCAACAACAACCAAAAAGAAAAAAAGAAAAAAGATCTTTCTTTTCTAGTTTGAAGATTTGCGTTATGAATGGTGCTCAGCAAATTCAAATTAGCTCAACTGAAGTGGAGGTACACTAATTTACATTTTCATTCAAGCCTTTAAGGATTCTATTTATATCTCAAAATCAAACTATGGATATGCTAATGCCGCACAATGTTTCCTATACATAAATACATCCACAATGAAATTTGGAAAAAAAAAAAAGATCTTTAAAAGCGAGAGTCTGGGACCTGGAGCCATGTTGGGTAACATCTACAATGCATTCTGCTCTCAGCGTGAATGTCATGTCATTTATAGACCCTTTACACATACAAAGAATATTTTCACATTACTAACAGACACGCTGAACAAATGCTGCATCCATATCAATCTTCCCAGAATGATGACGCTCATGTCTTTGTTTGATCTCCAGGGACTGGAGAATTTGAAAGGGTGCCTGTAGAGCGGTTTAACACCACCATCTGCTGGTTGGGAGAGAGAAGCCAGCTAATCTCTGAGCCTGGTCGCACAAAATTTATCAGTCATATTATCCCATTTTCATGATAACACCATAATGTGGAGGCTACATGCTTTCTAGGCCAATGCTTCAGTCTGGATCCAATCATGAATCACCATCTAACCCTTTTCTCAATTTAAAAGTAATGGATTTTCTTCAGCAGCAATTATCAAGTCTTTTGCTGCCATGACACAATTAAACTGAGTCCAAAGATGTCAGCTGCTCATCGAGAACATGATGATTCCGCCATAGAATTTATCACACACGCACAATAGAAATAGAAAGACATTCTTTTTTTTTTTACTGGAAAAATAAATGTGTGACTCACAAGGACCTTTCAAATAACTTCATGTGGGACAAAGACCTAAGGAAAGAGACGATGGGACAAGAGAAAATGATTCACCACACCAATATCGCAGATATTCCACTGAAAAGCAACTGTTCCTAAAATGTTAAGTTTTAAACATCAGTTATTTTCCTGCTTCCATTCCTACATGCTCGTTTAACTGAAAGATTAAGCTGGTGAAAAACACTGAAAACATAACAGGGCTGGACAAACAACAAACATCAGGTATTATCTCACATGAAAAAATAAGATTGGATGGATGGATGGATGGATGGACTTTGTCTTGGAAATTCTTGTGTTAGAGCAGCTACAGTATGAGTTAACACAACACAAATTACATCACATTAACTAACAAGATACAACATGACATTAGACATTAGAAAAGTATGATCAAACTTAACATCTAAGATCTACTGTAAAAAATTGTCAATGCTCATCCCTCTGAGTCAAAGAGGTCAGGCTAATTAGTTGATAAATCACTTAACTCTGTAGCTGTGGTAGCACTTAAAATAAAAATAGTAAATGAGCTTTGACTCCTGATTGCTTGGTTCAAAAAGGAGTGCTCTAATCAGGGTAACCACCTCATTACTGACTCAAGTGTCTGCAACATGGAAGATGCAACAGAGACGTCTATGTAGAGTTTTACAGTTTACCATTAGAGCAATATTATTACTTAGATTAGAAATGACCTGTTTCCAAAGAGCTCCTTTTCACCTTTTACTGCTGAGTGCATGTCATAAATACCATCAGCAACACTAATTTTTGTTTCCTAATTCTGAACCAACCCTGTGAAACACAACCTTAACATTGCTGTTATCTGTAGAGTACACTGAGTTTTGCTGTCATCCCACTAATGTATATTTTCACCTATAGCAACCATGACTTTGTAGCTTCGCTTCAACCAACATGCAGGAAACAAGTCTTCACTTTTCCAACTGGAAAATGATTTATTGCCTTAAATCAGGCAATCTGAGTAAAAATGTAAAAAAAAGTAAAACCTTGTGTTACAGTAAGCTAGAGACATGCAAATATGACGATATACAGTATCTTATTTGCTGTTATGACTGACGTATGTCAAATGTATTAAGAAGGATCACGGAAGTTTGGCATTTGTATGTTTATTTAGAAGAAATTAAGTACAAAACAGTGGCATTTTCTTCCAGAGAAATAAGGACAAAAGTGAACAAGTGTTTCTTTTTTTTTTTTTTTCTACGTTGATGACACCTGGAGCAGGTCCTTTCTGCAAACAGTCTTTGAGATACAGGTAGTCGAAATGTAGCAATTAAATAACAATGGACTAATACCCCAAACATATTACTGAAAAATCCACTTGTGTCAAACAAGCAGATTCCATTATAATCCCTAAATTCCACTAAGGTACACACAGAAAGCTAAACAAACTCGTTAAACTGTTAGTACAGAAGTCTTTCTGACACTGCACTGAGAAAGTCTTTGAACAAAAGACTGTTTGTGTTCCTGCACTTATTCGTCATCTGACAATTGTGGGAAAATAATCAACTTTTAGAAAGATGGAAAAAAAAAGCATGGTTAGAAGATAATGAGCATCCATGCTACACACGAGTACACTACTCTGAAGAGAACAAAATATCTATGATCATTCCGCGCGGCGCAATGACAGTCTTACGTGAGTAAAATAAAATATAAAAGGATAGTGTATGTAACAACTTAAAAAATGTAGAATATTAATACAAATGTATATGTGTTCACAGACAGTTAATTGACATACAAAAAAAAAATCAGAATTTGCAATACCATATTGTAATCAGTGTTGACAAATAGGTTATGCTACTACAAGTAAAGAATTTCAGAAGGGTAAGAAATGAATTTGAAATAAAACTCAACTGCACACTTATACCATGTCTCCATAATAAAGGAAGATTTTTGCAGCTCACACCATGACATTACCTTGATTAAAAGAGAGACATACAGTGACATACAAAAGTTTGGGGACCCTTGGTCACAACTTCTGTTACTTTATATGTATAAGTTATAGCTTAATATATTCCTTTATTCGTCCCTCAGTGGGGAAATTCACTGTGTGAACATGTAAAAGATTATCTGATTACCAAAAGTCAAGGATGAAACTTTCCTTTCCTTTCCAACACTTTAAGCAAGAATAGTGTATTGTTTTACAATATCAGAGTGAAAAAAGGAAATGAGCATCATGAGAAAGTTTGGCCACCCCAAGAGATTTGAGTTCTTATATCTTTTACCAAAGTCTCAGACCTAAATGAGCTTGCTGGGGCTTGTTCACAATCATCATTCCAGGTGATGCAAATTTCAAAGTTAAATTAAATCTAAATTCAACAAAACCTGCACGAATATGACCTTCATGCGGCGTCAACACAAAATTCAGTATCAGAGGAACATCTAAACAAGCCTGATACATTTTGGAAACAAGTTCTGTGGAATCATTAAGTTAAAATAGAACTTTTTAGCCACAATAAGCAATGGTATGTTAAGTACTGGGATGGGCCAATCGTGCTTTGAGCTTGTGTTGCAGCTAGTGGCAAAGGGAACAAGTCACTGGTAGAGGACGAATGGATTGAATTAATCCACAATGGACACACAGGATCCACAAGAAACCTGTGTATATCCCCAAAACAAGAATTGAAAGACTCTAAGCTGGCTGCAAAAAGTGTTTACAAGCAATGACACTTGCCAAAGGGGTTGTTACAAAGTACTGACCGTGCAGGGTACTCAAACTTTTGCTTTTGGCCCTTTTCCTTTTTTATTATCTTGATACTGTAAATGATAAACATAATCTTGCTTTTGGAATTGGGGTCATCTTTTGTATCACTTTTTTCATCACTTCAGTATTCACAGTAGCATAAATTTTGACCAAGGTTACTCAAACTTTTGCATGTCACTGTGCTTGTCACTTCAGTTGTCCTTGCTAAACATAACTGAAGTGACTGATAAGTGTCAGGCAGTTGTGGTGGAATGCTATTGCCTACTTGTGACTTAAGGACACCCATACTGCAAGTGAATTAGTTTTACAGGAAATCAACTGTTTTGTCATTGAAGGAATGGAGACGTGTTCTGTTCTCATTAGAAAAAAAAAACAAATCAAAGTTAGAATTCTGTTGTCACTATGTTTTCGCCAAAAGTCAACATGAAACTATCGACATGTTCAGAATAAATAAAGCCACTTGCTAATAATGTGCAACAGAAGGTCCGATTTAGTTGTGTTCAGTCATGTATAAAGCTATAGCATCCAGCTCCACAGAATAACAAAGCAATATAGCCTTTTAAACTGCATTCAGACAACCTTTCCAGAGGCTGTGACTTGTAGATGGATGCTAAGATATACACCTACATATAGTAATGAAAACCAGATACAAAAAATATATTGAGTACAACTGTACCAGCAGTGAGTATTTCTAAAATGTTACAGATAAAAAATAAATTCTGAGTAAATATATAGTATAGAATAAGGTTTGTAATAGAAACCAGCTATTTGAAACATGCTTTCTAGTTGACGCGTCTACTATGATTGATATTAGTTTACTAAGTAATCAGCCACAGTGAGCATATAGACAGGAAACTAAAAGTATTTAGTTAACAGTGGATACGTCCAGTTCAGGATCATAAAGAAGACAGACTAATCTAGTGTCTTCAGAAAGCGGGGGGGGGACCAGAGTCTTCATTGCAGTTTCACAATTTCAAAACACAAGGCGCATTCTTGAACACATCAGTTCCAACTGAAACAGGTAACCTGCTACCTCAACGGTCAGAAACGTAATAGCGCAAATGAGACCTGGCTGTCCTTTTCAAGTAGATTAAAAAGCAGTGTGATCCTAGAATGAAGGCAATAAAGACCAGATCTATGGCTTATATGTTGATGGGAAAGGCAGAGAATTTCTTTGGCTATCAAGGCAGGTGAAAGGCAGGTAAAACAGAACATGAGCTCTTATCAACCCAGTTAATCTCATTATCAATGCAAAATTAATCTATGATTGTACAGCTAACATTGTCAACCCAACTATTTATTTTCTCCTCTTCCATAGAGAGACTTTACCAATTTTTGAGCGCAAATTTGACCTCGAGGTCCACAATGGAACAGCGTATGTGAGCACCATATGTCCTAAATTGTTCTTTGCTAAGGGAAGTTGATGCTTGGCAATAAATGACAGTGGGCAATCTCCACTCTCATATGCAAACACTAAGGAAGTGACTGTAATGTTTACAACCCTCTGCTTCATGGATCTGCCTCTGGGGTTTGATGACCCCCACCCTTGGCCTTGATTTGCAGCCAGGCATCTCCCAGTGCCTTGGCAAAGTGGTCATCCACTGAACCGGTGATGGACACCGAGTTGGACACAGGCTCTGTTTCTTTGTAGTTTTTTCCAAGGCTGCGACGGAAGTGCTCCTCAATCACAGGATCACTCACTGTGTTAGCTAAAATAACATCGTGTGTGGAGGAAGGAGACCAAAAACCTGGTTATTACCAAGCATGTAATGTATAAAAAGAACATATGTATGAATACTCTATCATGGCAATATAAAGAACATTTTTCTGTCAACTCAGTGCCATCTATATAAGGAGGTACTTGAAAATATTTTGGATAGCAAACATGATACAGATTTGAATATAATACGGACATGTAGTAGTGAGGCTGACTACAAATGGCACCATTCTCATCAGGGGTAATTTCTTTATTAATTTTGAGGGTGAGGGAAATAAAGTCTACCCCATTTGTTCAGAGATCAGGATGTATGATATCAGAAGTGAACTGATTCATATTATTTTTCAATGCAAATAACACTTATTGTGTCACCAACACAAAGTCAACAACATCTCTCCCTTTTAGGCGCCAAAACCAGAGACATACTGTAGGTGCCTACATTACAATTATTTCAAGGTGTTTGTTGTTATTTGGGAGTAAAAACGGCTCCATGGTAGAACACATTAAATTTGAGCATGTTTAGACTTAACCAACATACACACATTTTACATGTTCGAGGTAATTAAATTAAGATAATCCCATGTATGTGTCCAGTCAGTAACTGCTTTCCAAAAAGTCTGGTTTTGGTCTCAAGAGCATAAACATAATTCATGTATATATCTGACCAGTTAGGCTTAAATGACTCACAAACCCTTAATATAGTATACAGCTACTGAGCACAGAATGTGGGTGAAAAATCTCAGAAGCTGGTATAATTCAACCAGAAGTGTTATGTATTTTCTTCTGCTCTTAGAAAGATGTTGATCACTCTGAAAACATTACAGGGCCTTTCTAATATAACATTATAGCAAAATGTATTACAGAGAGGCAAATATATAACTATATATAAATATTAGATTACACATTTTGTATTGTAAACACATTTTAAAGGCTTACCATTGGTCTTCCTCTGATCAGCAGGTGGGCTGGGTGAGCAGCCATTCATGTGGCAGTGCGAGAGGTTACAATTGCGGTTGCTCGCAGGGGCACAGGTAATCACAGAGGGACGATTCTATAGGTGGAAATAATAGATATAATCAGCTAACACCGACACAGTTCTATGTAGGGGCTGGTACATCCCTTATGGATCTCCTCCTGAGAGACTTGACATGTAGAAACATCTGTCTATATTTGTTGAATAAATTACTTAAAAGCCTCAAAAGTGCATCTACGGTAGAGGACTGGCTTTAATTTATCCAAATGATCAAACAAAAAAAATCATGTTTTGTTTTGTTTTTTTTTTAAATCATACTTACAATATCATATTTTATCATCAATACCCCATCTAAGTTTTAGTGCTTTCATTCTTATCACTGTGAACATCATGTACCCTCCATAAGTGCTACAAGTTGACATACCTGTTGCCTCTCTACAGTCCCACTCATGACAGATCTCTCTCTGCCCCCGACTCCAATGTCGTGGCTGCTTTTGGTCAGAGCCAGAGGCTGATCTACAGCATAGCCAGGAATGGAAGAATACAGGTGGTTTCCATGAAGACCGTTAGAGGAGGAAGAAATTTGCTCCACAGGAGTGTGACTGTGGCTCCAGTGCTCATTACGGTTGTCTCCAGCAGAGGGACGGGCCCTTGATAGAGAAAGTGGAAATTAAACATAGACCACCAAGAGCTTCACCATTTCATAGACAATTCATACATCAGCTGCTGCATCTCTCGTCTGTAAAAAGATGACAGAACACAGAGCAACATGAGGTTGTGGCCTTGTTTGTCTTTGAGCGTGCAGGCTTTTTGTCTATGTAGGCATCTCTTATTTGCAAGATTTCCCATTTGCAGACTTTGTTGTACTGGTCATCTAAGTTGTCTCTTATATTCGCAACACTTAGCCTGGAGGTGGTGCATTTGCATTCCACAAGAGTTAATGCTGTAAAGTCAAGTTCCGACTTTCATTTTTCCCCCTCTGTTATATCTATATATGAATATGTTCCAGGGCAGTTTATCTATATGAATTGTGGCCAATGAAGTCTGAAGATTAAACATTGTTAAGTAAGTGCAAGTGAAGTTTTGATTCTACCCACGTGCCAATAACTGGTATGCAAGAAATTTGTCACGGCTGTTTACTTGTTTTATAACAAGATTATGATTACCGATAATTCAGCCAGGCCAAATGCTGCAAGATTTAGAGACACATTTAGACCTGGAGAGGAGTATTTGTTAAAGGGAAAACAATTAGTAAATATCAATCGTTGGGTCTGGGGTAACAAAAAAAAAAAAAAAACATGATTGTGGCTCACGTTGGTAAAACACATCAATACAAAATGAAAAAGGATTGACAGAGGACAATAATTTATGCTTTAATTTATGAGAGGCACTTACAGCTGAGTGGCAAACAATCTGCTCATTTTGGTCATGTGGTCATCATCACAGTTCATTCGGTCATCCATTTGTTCTTCGCCATACTTCCGTTTGCTTGAGCAGTGTGGAAGAGGCCCAGTTATGTTGGCCATAGCAGTGGGCAGGGAGGGTGTCCTGGACTCATCTGTGGGAAAGGAATCAGCAGTGCAAATAATTTTAAGTAAATCTAGCAACAAGTACATAATGCCACATTGAACAAAAACTACTATGTCATAACACATCTACATTTATTGCATTATGGCCATTTGTTAAGGTCCTCAAAGCTGTCTGATTAGTGTAACTCTGCCAGGACATGCACTCAAGCAATCACAGGTTAATCATATTTATAGTTTCAGTAGACCAAGTGTTGGCCTGTAAAGTGCATCTTACTCGGTCATGCCATCCTAACAATGACCAGGAAAAGGCTACCAAACTGTGATTCAGATTACGCTGCTGACATCCCAAATACGGAAAAATTTGGACTTTGTGCAGTATTCAGAGATGGAAAAGGTCAACTGAGCAACAAACAAGGGAATATCACTTCCTAAAAAGTGAGGAAATTATGTGTACAAAAACAACCACATACACTGTTATTGTCAAGACATTTCCCTGGCAAAATCTGTCTTTGCTTTATTCTAAATATTTCTAGGGGGATATGGCCTCCATATAGGCACAAAAAGAGGAAACAGTCCTAAGTTTGACCCTGTTGCATCAAATAAGGCATAATTTGTAGTCTTTGCTGCTATTGTTCTGGGCCTTATACAAATCTTTGAGCGTATTTGTCTATGTGTAGTTTCTAAATGCTAAATAAGATGCTAAATAAGATTAATAACAATTAATGAGAAATTCAGAATTGTTTTATAAGGAAAATACAGCCAATATGCAATGTATGTTCGTGTTTCCGGTATTAATCACGTAAAGTTACACTGACTACAAGAGTTCTTGTTCTCCAGTAAGAAGTTTAACATAATACACACATACAGAGTGCACCCTAACCTCAGATGACAGTATAAGGTGAACCTTGCCGACTTATCTTGCATCAATATTGACGGAAAGTTGTTGTGTTTGAGGGCAACTTCATGTAAAAGTCAACGACAGTCAGAGACCAAAACAAAGTTCTGTTGTCAATGAGAGAAACCACGACGTGTTATTTCCAGAAGTTAGAAGCTCAATACACATCATAAAGACACATTAAAAGAAGAAAACAATGGCAAAGTAACCTTCGTAGTGCAGTCTCCCGATGTTATTGTTCATCTTGTCCAGGAACTGAGAGTTCAACAGGTCCATTCTAGTGAATAGCATTTACACGAACAGGCTAGTTGCTAACATCGATGTTAGCAGGATCTACCAGCGAATGCGACAAAAACTTCTATCCTGTAGAAGGGAAAATTTGGGCAAATCAGACAGTGAATAGGAATGTAAACTTTACTAAAAACTGAAGTAATGTAAAGGACAATGCTAGTGCTCTCTCTTAAAGTTAGCGGTTAGCTGGCTAACGAAAGCTATCCTGACGCTGACGTTAATTAAAGCTAGCAGTACCGCTAGCTAAACACGTAGGCTGAGCTAACCAGTACAATGTTAGGCTAGCTTTAGCCAGCTAGCTTTTACTGCTACATAAGTTAGATAGAAAAGTTACAATCTCCGTTATAACAGTTAATATTACAATAAACAGTTTTACATATATTGGTACAGTAGTTAGCTTAGTTACTGGAGCTAGCACACTCGCTAGCTACTTTGTCTATGACACAAACCAAAGTTAGCCATTAACTGCTAGTCCCCAACTTTGTAGTTAGCTAGTTTAAAGGTTCACGATTCAACTACCAAACCTGAATTAACGTTGAACTAAACCAAGTCCGTGGCAACTTACAGTTTGGTTACACTCAGTAGGTTTGTGTCAAACAACAAAATACGAAATTAGCGTAACGTTAAGAGTTAATGTTACTCACTTCATCGACAGAATTAGCTTCACGGCCACAACATCGCCATGTCTAAATATGCCAGCGATGAGCGCCCCCAGCGGAGACGAGACGAACTGCGGCGACGTGTTTTCTGGATCTGCTCGACACAGAAACGTGTAAAGACATTCAGCTAAAAGGTGCATTTCCTCACTATAAATACTGGTATTTGATATGAACCACTACATATGGAAGTCTGTCTATTAACAACATGACTAATAACATTTATAAAAAAGTATTTTAGCTTCACAGAACTGCAGAAGTTGAAAATTATTATGCTTACACAAAACATTTGAATAATATATATATGATATGTATCATATAAAGTATATTTACACGCTAGTAATTGCAAATACAAATCTTTTTGCATGCAGCTGTAACAGAGATGCTCAATTTGTCCATTGACAGTATGTGATGGTGTTGATTATGTTTTTGCATATTTAATCTTTTCATACAGTTTGTGGTCTACTGACAGATGGGCAGAACCCTCTCTGTGGTCACCAAACATAAAGGCATAATCACTTAGATGAACGATTTCCACAACATAGTGTTTAGTGAAGCAGCATAATGCAAGGAGCTGATGAACATCCTGACTGCAGCACAAAAACCACTGGGGAGGCACCATCATTATTATTATATCTTCTCATCTATAGACATCTGACTGAAAAACATTGACTAATCATTTCAGCAAAGTGGAGACTGGTTTAAATGTTCACTACACCACTAACACCAGCTGATGTCACCCTAACATCAGTGTAAGATTCAGAGAATAGTGAAGCTGTTCTCAAGCCAACAAGTAAAATTATAATGTACAGTCTTCATCGCTGTCTTTCTCTCTACTGAAAAAGAAAATGAGACATCCAGGTCCCTTTTAATGAATATTTAGTCAAGAACACCTGCATCCCATCTTCACCCAATGCTGTTCTGCATACTAGACCAGATATTATCAAGGTAACACACACCATACACAGCCTTTATTTATATATTCAAAAATCACAAATGTGCTTTAAAATCTGTGCAACATACAAGAGATCCTAGATTCAATTAATGAAAACCTCTGCGCCCTTTCACAGGAAAAAAGAAACACAATGGTTATGCAACAGATGTGAGAGTGTAAAGAGTAACCAGACAGAATGACAGTAAAATTACAATATGGAGAAACAGAATGACAATATTTAACAAAATGCAAACATACAAGCTACAATTAGAGCTGGAGTTTGTCACTGTCATGAACTCAGCACAACTCATGTGAAGCTCAGCTTTGACAAATGCTATTATTATATTTTTCAAGATTTATTTTTTTTAACCTATTCCCTCTTCTGTTCCAATTGCTGGGAACAGAGAAGTTGGAGTCATCACAATTTTGTCACGTTACACATGAATATACATGCCAAAAGTTCACTGGAAAGCTTGAAAATATGCATTATATATTGGTGCAAAATTAGGTTTAGAAATACTAGTGGTAGATTAATGCAAAGTTAATTTGGACATTTAGACAAAACATTAACTTAGACCCTATTAGCAGCTCCACATTTAAAAGGATAAAACAATTCCAAGGATACATTTTGTAAACAATTCAACATAGTTCAGCTCCAAGCATTCCAGCTATGGACCAACAAACTGTTTGGTCATTCATGTAAATTATCCACCAAAGCATACAAAATGTATTCTTTTGTATAATGTTACACAGCTTATAGGTTTGAGTCTTTTTGTGCAAGTAGCCTGATATTTACAATGTTTTATGTGATCACATATTATCTAAGTGCATCATTAGGGAATGAACTCTCTGTGCCTGCAGGGCAGTTTAAATCTCTCTGCAGGTAAAATCAATAGCACAATGACACCAGTCAACTATAAATTTTAGTTTTATGTTTGATTGGTAGAAAACTATTCATGCTGAGAAATAAAGATTTCATTGCCTCAGCAATAAGATGTATACATCCTTAGGTTATTGTTAGCAGATTTAAACCACTGTAGCCCCTTGACCAGACTTGTGGTGACCTCTGAGCTTCACGAGTTATTGATTTATTGATCTGTTTCCTATGCCATTTTCAAAATATCACATCTTTAGTTCTTTCTGTATTCCTTGTATAAAGACCACTTAAAACGTGTTAGCACAGCCCATTAGTGTATTATAAGAAGGAATGCCAGTGGATGTTTATTCCTTTGTCATACAAATGTTTGTTTGTTTTTTCCAAAATAAGTAATGGAGATTTAGAACTGAAAAATATTGCCTCATAAGCATTAAGATTTTCTGTGTGCAGAAGTGAATGTGTGTATGAAAATGTAATTGCAGAGAGAAATTGTGGACATGTGCCATCCAATTATTTGTAATAAATGAGTGAGGTAAAGCATGTCTGGTCAGAAATTGTAATAAGTAGAATGAGTATGGATTGATAAGTCAATTAAGAGAGAGGGTTTATTGCATGCATCTGTGTCTCAAGGGACTGCTGGTGACGCTTGTCCTCTCATTCAACATTGCCCACTAGTCCTAACAGCCATTTTAGATTTCATGGCTGCATTTTACACACACACACACACAGAAATGTTGTGCATTGATAGAGGGCAGGCAAAACACGAGGAACAGAGGGAGCAGGAGGGAGGCAATTGTGATGTAGTACTCAGTGTACCCCCACTGCACTTACACTGGAAACCCCTCTTTTTAAAATGCTCTGGTTCATGAAAGCATGACGCCTGTGAGGCAGTAGAAAATGGGGGAGGGGTAAGGAAGGCAGGCAAGCCAGCGAGTGAGAGTGGAGAGAGGAGAGGACGAGAGGAGGAAGGCTAGGTACAGCCAGAGCATCATTGGCGATTGTTGAGGAGAGGACAGACTGAGGGGATTGGTTGAGGGAGAGTGTAGCGTCACCGCCAGTGAGGGGGAGCTCTGAGGATGCTCCGCTGAACTGGGAGGGAGTACATTCGCTGGGAGTATGCACTGAGAGCTCAGCCATTATCAGCTGTGCACTGAGAACAGGGACTCCTCTGCAGAATAATTTTCCACACCCATTGATTGTTGACTCTTCTGCTCTCTCAGCTGCAGCCATGAATTATTTGCGTCGGCGTCTCTCGGACAGCACGTTCATCTCCAACCTGCCCAATGGCTACATGACAGACCTCCAGAGGCCTGACCAAGCTCAGCCCGCTCCACCTGCCTCCACCACCCCTGCCAAGTCTCCTACAGCTGGGCCCACTCCTCCGGCCACTTCTCCTGCTCCAGAGAGGAAACCCCAGCCTGCTCAGTCCACTGGAGCCGGTTTCTTTAGCTCCATCACCAACGTTGTGAAGCAGACAGCTGCCTCAGCAGGGCTAGTGGAGCAGACCCAAGTCACGACACCAAAGAAGTTCAAGATTCTCCTGGTAATTGATGAGCCACAGCAGGAGTGGTAAGACAATATGTCATATTCATCTTGAATCCTTCACAGGCTGTTGTTTGTTTGCGCATCCTTCAAGCTGATTTTCTGCTCATGATTCCATTGAATGTTGTAGTTAGGTAAGGGTTAAAGAGCCACTGAAACAACATCTGTATCAAGCACCCTGCAGATGTGAATGGGCGATGCTGCTGTGGTTTGATGGTACAGCGTGCCGGTATTATGATGATACAAAGAGGCAGCCAATGCTTGAGGGGATACGGTCCATTGATTCTCTGAAGTAATGGCATTACACCATGATAGAGGATTTTTTTTTTTTCGTGTTCTATTTTTTTGTATTTTAAGAAATGCTTCACCGTAATATTTCATTTTGTTTCACAATTTGGAGCAACAGAAGGTAGGGGTTTGGGCAGCTGCCTGTAAAAAGACATGGTGAATTATCTAAAATCATTGATGCCCTGTAATGTGTCTTCAAAATGGATGTTCCACAGGTTGTGCAGAACTGAGAAATGAGCACTGTTTCTGTGGAGGTAGTCTAAATGCTGCAGTGCTTTCCCTCCATCAATGGGGTTTCCCCCTGCTCTCTGATAGAAGATCACATGACATGCAATGCGCTAGCATGGGGAACAATTAATGTAACTAACTGCAGCACATGGTGCATAGGCTCCCATTAGCTGATCATGCAAGTGGTGTAGAGCAGTTCGGTGAGAAAAAACACAAAATCGGAAAAACTGAACAACATCATCAAAGACCATTGTGTCATTAATGTTAAAGGTGGGCTTGTGTTAAAGCATTTAAGCCGTTACACTGACAATCTGCGTTCTGTGGATCTTCCTCAGAGGTAACTTGCATCTCTTTACTCTAGTGAGGAATTAAAATGCTCCAAATGAGTGTGCACATGGATTTAGAGGAAAGTCATTTTGCACTGAGACTGATATCTCGTCGACAAGTAAAGAATATGGCAATTCTATCACCAGATGATCAACACTTGTTTACACAGCTGCATATGTTCCACAGGAATATGTGTGCTAGAGCAGTGCAGCTGGATAGTGGATGCCCCACACATTTGCACAATTCATCTGTGTGATTTCCATTGCCTACTACTGTATAGTGTTTTTGGACATTATCAGTTGACAGGTTGAGATAGAAAGCAAGAAACTGCCTCATTAATGTGCAGTGCAAAGAGATGACTTTCACACTGGATGACATGCTGACTTTGTGGAGTCTCTGGGATTTCCTGATGCATGGAAATAAAATCCAAATTAAATCTGCATCTCCCCTTCTTTAAGCATTGGACACCATCCCAATATTTTGTAGTGTGAGTAGTGAAAATGAACTAATTCATTTCTGAAAATTACCTACAGTAATTACCTACAGTAATTTTCAGACTTTTTTTAAACTTTTTTTTTTAACAGAGCAAGGAAACAGACAATCCTCAAACATGTTTGTGCACTGCAGATGGAAAACAGCATCCTTCGCATTTGGGGTCCATTAGTGCACATTGTCATGTTGTTTTCATGTGTACACATATACAATATGTCGTCTGTATCATCTATCATGTAGAGACCATAACAAGATGGCTGTTCTTACCCTGATTAAGATACATATCCCGCTCAGAACCCACCAAATCACACAAATATTAGGATAGCGGCTCGCCTAATTCAGGTGGCACTGCAGTGTCCTCTTATCCTGTTTATGTGTGCAGGGCTGGCCATTTATATATTAGAAACCTTGATCAATGTTAATAAGATTAGACCCTCGTCGGCGGGACGGACGCCAGCCTCACGCATTCACTTGTTCCACATTTGTTGTGAGCGGAAAGAAAGCCGCTTGTTGAGGAATAAGAATTAGAGTCTGGTGTGTCAGTACACTGGCAAAGGAACACAATATAATGCATGAAAGTCTAACCATGTCATTCACCAAAGGTCATTCTAATCCAGAATATTGAGTAGGTTGGGCTGGGAGTAAGATAATGTTTCACACAATCCATCATTCACACTGTCGATATTTGCGATGATCTTACATGAAGTAGTTCTTCTGTAGTTGATAAAAATGTCAAGTGATTTCTCTGTTTGGCGTTATTTCTGATGCCTCATGCACTTTATTCAATATAATGTTACAATATATCACTGTGTTTATGAACTCTGCAGACTATTACTCCTAATATTTTCCTGCTTCATATATCACACGTCCACCTGGGAGATCAGCTAAAATACTTCATTCAAAAGGCCTCCTCTGTCTGAGTGCTGCATCTATTTTTCATGGCTGCTCAGTATCACTTGAGTGGGGAGTTGTACATGTTTGCTCACTAGCTTTGGTTTCTTTTGGTCGCTTTTGGGAGACTTTTCGCCCAGTAGTTGTAAGTCACTATGGTAGTACAAATCAGTCTTAATTTAGTCGTAGCAATGCAGGTCTGCTTCATTCACATTCAGTGCTTTAGCTTCTGGGTGTTAACGAAGTGCGACTATTTAAAATAGTACTGTTTGGACTATTAACTATAACAGATTCAAATATTACGTCAAGAATGATTCAGCAGAGAAAGTTTCAGAAAAGTACTGACGTGTTTCTGGTACTAGAAGCTTTGTATTCAGGTCTCACACTACCAGGACGAAAGCCATAAAAAAATATAGCTGTTGGCAAGCTTTAAGAAGATGAAATGTCTCTTGATTTTCTATGCAGGTTTCGCTGAGTACCTAATATTCTCTGTAATGTTGGCACACCTTGAGTCTCAGGGCTTGTTTATGTGCTGTTTCACTTTTTCCACTCACTGCCACAAATTAAATTGAGAGTGATGAGGCCTGGTGGCTCCAAGACACACAGAATGAAATCAGGAAAGAGTCCTTCAGACCAATTGTATATATATACTGTATATATAGGCTCAGTGATGGGACAAGGACACTGTACTGAATGTTATGACATCACTCAAAGTGTTTACAAAAAGCATCCAGAAACAAATGAGGAATATTTTAGTGTCTGAGATGTTTTGAACGTTTTATTTATCACACATGTTGCTTACTGACAGCTTAGCGAACAAAGTAAAAATGTACAAATGCAAAATGTCATGCAATTTTAGAATCAGCCATATAAAGAAAACAGAACATTAACATGGAGAATCATTTGAATAAGGACTTGGGTTATGCAACAGGTTGTGTTAAGCAGAATAATTAACTGTGTAGGATAAATCGTGTGCAGATAAAATCAGTGATTGCCAGGGTCACAGAAATATAGAGACAGAAGCTTCCTGTCATCCAGCCAGTGCTTTTACTTGTTAGATGAAGCTGCAAGTCATCCATAGAGGTTCGTTTCGTGCCAGGATTGCTGTGCCATAAATTGCTCTTATGACAGGAGGAGCAGATGTCTTACTTATCAGACTAATAGCCAGCATGTACCGCTTCCTTACTCTCTCTTGAACGTAGCTCAGTTTAAAGCAGAGAGGTGTAGATTCCTTTTAATCAGCTGCTTAATATTCAAAATTACAAAAATACATAGGGGGCTGTTTTAACTGGAATCGGGACAGGAACGTTTTGTATTGTATGCTTAATGTTATTCAAAAAATTATCCACACGTGAGAGTGAATGTTTAACAGGATAAGCGATGAGACATTAAAATTCAGCAAGACCAAGCTCTAGGGTGAATCATGTGAACAAAAAAATTTTTCACAGCAATATGTCATTTGGCAATATTCTAATATAACAGCCTGCAACTATTAATGAACTCGCTCCCATTTTAATTGTCTATATTTTTGTACTTACTCTTGAAATCACAAATGGGAACATATTTTTTTGTCTTATTTGGCATCTCATCTTTAATTCAAGTCCAGAGTACCCATATTGATTCTTCTACAAATAAATGATTCAACTACCGTCCTGTTTCACTTCAGTCTCTCAGTGAGCAGCTATAGGCACAGCGCCCAGAGACCAGCTCCAGTTTTATGGCCAGTACGTTAGTCAAGGGCAATGGCAGAAGTCATCCTCATGTATAGCAACTGTTTTTTGGATGAGAGCTAACACAAGGGCAGCACAGAAAGGGCCTTGATGTTAACTAGAGGAGCTGGTTACTGTAACATGACATGTCAAATACTGATGCATATTAATGCACTGTGCTGAAAGATCATGTTAAACACGCTATAGGATGGTGTCCTCTGTGTGGCGTCTATGCTCAGTATGCTGAGTGATAAAGCATAGATCAAACACACAAAACTCATCCATTCCCCCTGCTGACAGAGATTAAAATTTGAATGGCAAAATTAAATCAGAGGCTTGTCTTTTTCATGCTTCTGTCTGTGTTTCTTTCGAGGGGTCCTGTTTTGGAAACACCGCCTCAGTCGACAGTATGTATTGGCAAAGAGCATTCATCACAGTGCAAAGCAGGCTTTTCATTTTCCCTGATATAGGAGCTGTGATTCATATTTTAATGCTTGTTTTCCTCCACAGCCAAATAGATCCCCGTGCTCTAATTAGATTGGGGATGAATTATTCAGCCTTTCCTCTTCACTAAATATGCAGGGAGTGCAGGGTACGTGACAGCAGGGGGATACGTACTAAGAGGAAGTCCACAGCATGGGATCAAAATATATCACCACAGCCATACTGATGCTCTTATATTTTGCACCATACTAGAACTTGAAAGTGTGGATGTCAAAACCAGAATAAAACCTCCTCCATGGCATCTTGAGGAAATACGAGGGAAGTGGTTTTTTGGGCCCCCATTAGTATTGATTTACTGTAGATCTCCCCAGTAGTTTCTGCTGTCAAAGCTTATGTTGTCAAGTTCTGCCCAGATCAGTTTAGAGAGAAAAAAAACCAAATCAAACACTCTTTTAACACTGACAATCACTGCAGTTTTCATCTCGGTGTGGTGTCAGTTTATAGACACTGATCCATCTTAATCTTAAATCCCATGGCAAAGATTTCCTCTTTAGCAGTGATCCAGAAAAAAAAAAAAAAGGACCTGCAGGTGTGATTTTTATTCGAGCCAGAAAAGACAGAGACTCTCTGTTTTTTAGAAAGTGCTGAATCACTCAATCACTCACCTCGTGAAAGGTGCAGCCATTTTCTGAAATTGTGAATTCAGTGTGTGCACTAGGAATGTTACCTCACTGCATCATACCTCATTGGGTGGCACTGATGGCGGACCGGGCGGTAGAAAATGCTTAATTGTGTCTGCGTATAAGCTGTGGAAAGCACGTCTTTAACAATTACAGAGCCTAAGTGTTGTAATGTTTCCTCGTTGGCAGGTAGAAGTGTTAGAAAGGCTGTGTGTGCCGTTGGAAAAGCATAAAAGGGAACATTTGTCTTTCCTGTGCTGTTCATACACTGAACAAAAAAGTGGCATATATTCAAATTAATTCATATTCTATGTTGTTGTAAAGGGATTATTATCAAATAGATCTACACTAGGATTGGTAATTGGTAGTAAATTATAAGCCTCTGTCTCATTCCATTACAATTTAATACATTCTCTGTGCTTCTGTTTTTAACCAGGGCAAAATTATTCCGGGGAAAGAAAGTACTCGGGGATTATGACATCAAAGTGGAGCAGGTACGTTTCACCGAGCCAGTGATATCCATTTTAAGTGCTTATGTAAAGCAGAACAGAAATGTTTAAGTACTCTCCTCAATATGCTTCTCTAATTGTCACCCACTCAGGCTGAATTCAACGAGATCAACGTCGTGGCTCATGCCAACGGGACCTGCAACGTTAACATGCAAGTTCTCCGAAATGGGACCAAGGTTATGAGGTGAGACACACACACACATAAAAAGACAGAAAAAAAGGGAGATTTAGGTTTAGATTAATAGGGATGTTGGGTGTCCACCTACAACGCTGACTGCCTGATTCATCCACATTGCTATCAACAGTTTGTCACTTTCCTGGTCAGATTTTCGTCACATCTCTCTCATAATTTTATCTTCTAGGTCATTCAAGCCCGACTTTGTCCTCATTCGTCAACATGCCTTCAGTATGACCCAGAATGAAGATTTTCGCAACCTGATCATTGGCCTGCAGTACGGAGGTGTCCCGAGCATCAACTCTCTCTCATCCATCTACAACCTGTGTGACAAGCCATGGGCGGTAGGCAATCACCATCCAGGGAGAGCGTCACTGTAATGCAATGCAGCAGGGAAACAGACAATGATAAGGATCTATTCTCTGTCTGCTTGCGTTTTGTCTTTTGAATAACCGTAGTTTGTGAAATGATTTCTAAATCATATCTGAGTTATTCTCCTTCTTGTGTGTCCAGTTTGCCCAGCTTATCAACACCCACAGGAAGCTGGGTGCTGAGAAGTTCCCTCTGATTGAGCAGACCTTTTACCCAAATTACAAGGAGATGGTGAGAACCTGTCATCACCCACTTTCTTCTTCATCCAAAGATAATTTCAGAATTTGACATTTCACTTTAAACGAAACATTGGCTGCAAATGTAGGATGAACGTATGAAGCAGGATACAAGGCAACAACTCTATGGTTTCTTATTTTAGGTAAGCATGCCATCATTCCCTGTTGTTGTGAAGATTGGACATGCCCACTCTGGTATTGGAAAGGTATGGAGATTTTCATTCTTGCAGTAATATGAAAGAATGCATCATTTTGTTTGTTGCTATATTTCTGGCTTTTGCTTCAGGAACTTTAGATGTGTTAAATATACGGCTGCAACTAATGATTATTTTCATTATCCATTTGTCTGTTGATAAAGATAAGATCAGATAAGATATTCCGTTATTAGTGCCACAATGGGGAAATTTCCAAATCATTAGCTTATTAGACCAGATTAGTTTCACAATAAATTGTTCAGTCTATAAAAAAAAATGTGAAAAATGCTCATCACAAATTCCCAGAGACCAAAGGGACGTCTTCGAAATGCTTCTTTTGTTCCACCGACAGTCCAAAATCTTAATCATAAATGACAAAGAAATGCAGCAAATCCTTAAATTTAAAGCTGGAACCAGCAAAAATTTGATACTTTTTGGAAAAATACTTGAAAAATGACTAAAACAATTAATTGATTATCAAAATAGTTGGCAAATAATTTTTTTTGGACTAATCTTTGCAGCTCTAGTTAAAAATATATTCTGTCAATTTATGTCATTGGAATATCATCGTGCATTTTTCTGCATCATTCCTTTTTCAATTTTGCTCTGCTCTGTCTCATGTGTCTGTGTCTGTTTTGTGTCCAGGTGAAGGTGGACAATCACAGTAAGTTCCAGGACATAGCCAGTGTCGTGGCTCTCACCCAGACGTACACCACCACAGAACCTCTCATCGACTCCAAGTACGACATCAGAATCCAGAAGATCGGCGCCGACTACAAAGCCTACATGTATGTATAGAAACATTCTTCTTCCTTCAACTTTATAAGCGAATGAGAAACAAAACTGAAATCAAAATTGATGTGCTTTACACACTTCAGGAGGACGTCTATATCTGGTAATTGGAAGACCAATACTGGCTCAGCTATGCTGGAACAGGTGGCCATGACTGATAGGTGAGTGCTAAATAAGAATCTTATGCTCCAATGTAAAGACAATAGAATGTAAATTAATGCTGTTACATCTGTTAGTAGCAAGCAATTATGAGTGTGTTAACATGTTCAAGTGAAAACAAGTGATAATGAGACCGTGGTGCCTCATTTTGTTGCCACTTGTGTCGAGTCACGTGTTCATTGTTTTGTTTAGGTACAAGCTGTGGGTTGACACCTGCTCAGAGATCTTCGGGGGTCTGGACATTTGTGCAGTCAAAGCTATCCATGGGAAAGATGGCAGAGATTACATCACAGAGGTTTGAAAGCTTAAAATGATATTTCTGCATCATACAGAACTGTATGTAGACATAAAAGTACAACCTCAGTTCCAAAAAAGTTTAGACGCTGTGTCAACGTAAATAAAGGAGAGTGTGATCATTTGTTAAATCTTTTTGACATAGACTCAATTGAAAACAGTGCAAAGACGATATATTTAATGTTTGACCTCATCAACTTCATTGATTTTGTAAATATATCTGTATCTACTATTCTGAATTTGATGCAACACATTTCAAACAAGTTGAGACAGGAGCAACCAAAGACTGGGTTGGGTATGAAAGGTTCATCCTGAAAAGACTCAGTCGTTCACAAGCAAGGATGGAGAGAGGTTCACCACTTTGTCAAATACATGATTGTATAAAGGAAATCGCATGGGCTCGGGAACATTTTGTAAAACTGTGGTCGGTAAACACAATTTATTTGCAAATGATTGCATTCTGTTTTTATGTTTTACACAGTGCTCTGATCTTTTTGGAATCAGGGTTGTACAAATAATAATAAATATAATTTCAGCGTATTTTCTATAAAGACAATGTACATAAGGCATTACTCAGCGTTGTTGACATCCTCTCTCTCTCTCTCTCTCTCTCTGCTTCCTCCTTGTGGTGCAGGTGGTGGGCTCTTCCATGCCTCTGGTAGGGGAGCACCAGGCAGAGGACAGGCAGCTCATCGCTGACATGGTGCTGGCAAAAATGAATGAGTCAGCAGAGAAGGAAGCTAATGCTCCCCAGAGACCCACCACCATACAGCCATCCCAGGTACAGAAACACACAGGCACAGAGATTAGAAACAGGACGCTTGCGTTAGTTTAGTATCATTACTGTCATTCAAATAATCTGATTATTTTTTCAATCTCACAACAAGAAACCATCACAGTTGTTGCCAGATGAGTACGCTGTTTCTTTGTCTTTTTAGGGAACTGGCCTGAAGGGAGAGATTACTGGCGAACCCACTAAGAACGGTGCCGGGCGCCCGCCTCAAGGTTGTCTGCAGTACATTCTTGACTGTAATGGCGTTGCAGTGGGTCCAAAACAAGTCCAGGCCAACTGAGTCACTCAGGAGAAAGGGAGGAAGTCTCAGAGTCTCGATAACAATGACGTACCTTAGCTGAACACAAGCGCAGACGTGTGTGTGGATGCTGATAGCTAGAATCAGATCTTGGTGACGTGAGCTTGGTGCAGCTGAGCGCTGGGCCTGGACTGTGTTTTTAACTCTATGCAGTGTCAAAATGTACTGTCTACTTGCTGACCTGTTGATTTGTGTGCTTGTATAGGTCACCTATGTTTCAGTAGCTGTGTTTTTTCTTTGGGACTGTTGGTGATGATGTAAAAAGCAGATTGTGCCTACACTGAGTTCAGTGCTGCTCTGTGCTACCTGTTTGACCCAGCTATGAATCTTTCATTTGCCCCCCTGCCCCTTTCTGTTTTCTATTTTCGGTGTGTACCTTTAGATATTGTTCAAACTGTGGACTATCGTGCAGTTTGAAGTTCGTGTATATCTCAATATGTATACGGTACTTGAGTGTGTGTGTGTGGCTGTAGTGGTGATTTTTTTTTTCATACTTCTACTAATAGATATTTATTTTTGTTTTGCATGATTGATACAAAGGCAGGTGCAAGTCAGTTATTAATGTCTGATCAAGTGGGATGTTCAAGCAACATCGCTGTTTTACCCAAGCTGTGTTCCCTGTGATCCATGCATTGCGAATGTGTCATAAGAAATGCATATTATAGAAGTTCTACAGGATACATGTATTCATTACCAGACATGCATTAATGCGGTGAGTGTAACGGTGTGCGCTCCTGCATACACAAACAACAGAGACATACAGTATGTGGCCTTTCTTAAAGTTAATTTTTTCATCTATATAACGTCACAGGAAAAGAGATTATTTAAGATACCTATAGGTTGACACATGATAAATATTAAGATCAGTCTAAGATTTATTAAAGATTTTATTATGTAGGATGTTGTGCACACACGCAACTTCAATATATTTGTATAATTTTGAACCAAAGAATAAATTATTTATGTTCAATCACTCTTTGCACTCCAGTAACCCACAATGTAAATACCAGTGAGGGGACTGCTGATCCGGCAGTGTGTCAAATGGAGTGTGTAAAGTCATCAGAGAATAGCGTTCCAAGAGAGTGCTTATGAATCTAAATAGCGTGTTATATTCAAATTGTTGTCGTCTTTTTATGTTTGGTTGCGTGGAAGCAGGCATTACGGCTAATAATGAAAATGTATAATGTGTGATCTGCCATTGGATGCCAGATATAAACACCCCCAACACTGGATATCGGCTATCATGGTGGTGTTGCCATGACTTATTACTGCCAGAGATTCAACACGTCTAACCTTATCACACTCGTCCTGTGAGTTGATGGAAAGTGCAATATAAATCTTTGTTCTTTTTTTTAAATAATCTGTTTATTTTGAAATCAGATCTTCCATCAAATTAATCAAAAAGCTATAGCCATCCATATCGAATTGCTTTAAAACCTTTCTACACAAATGTCACTATCACTTGGTTGTTGTCCGGTGGCTTTTGTGGAGGCCATTTCATATATTTAATACCCTAAATGGTGAAACAGCTAAAAAGCAACCAAATCAACTGTAAAAAGAAATCTATACCGTTTTCCAACAATTTGTTTGTTACTATAGTAAAAATATATATATATATATGTTCAGCAAGCTCTGTGTGTAATTCTTTTCTGAGTTGTATAAAGTGCCATTGTATCTGTGAGCGTATCCTTGTAAAAGCCATGCCTGAGGCTTTATGGATGTGTTGTTCTGTTTAATAGGAAATATGCCATGGCATTGATTTCCAAGGGAGGAACATGCAGAGGTACAGTACAACAAGTGCATGGTTAGGCCTTGGTTCAGTGATCGTGATTGAATATTTGAGAAATTCTAAGTGGACGTGTTTATTTAGCCATTGTGTTGAGGTGAAACTTATATCTTCAGACCTGCAGGACTGTAACTAGTAAGGGCCATGGTAACTTGCTAAATATATGTACTTTTAAAACCGGTGTTGGACTGTTTGAATCAAGATCAGAGAACAATATATTGTGGAAAAAATTCCTTTCTGGATATTTCCCCTCTGTCACTGGCAATAAAGCTTCCTTTGCAATATATGTTTGGTCTGTGTCCTCATGTGTGTTATTGTGAGTTATACTAATTGTTAAGGAATTAATCAACAATATTACAGATTTGTATTAAACATGCAATAAAATGAGGACAATGAGGCGATATCCTCACTGTGATACAGATAATTGTATTGTGATAATATTCCCTCTGCTTTGTTTGTGCCTTTATTTTACTGTCCCTGCCTTACATGTTAACTTTGTGGCACTGTCTATTTGTGTCTGACCAGTTAATTAATAATATCTGTGAGAACACAAGATCACGCAAAGTATGAATATTTCAACAAACCCTCAAATCTCCTGCAAAGGATACAAAGAAAAACACCACAGGGACATCCACAGCTGAAGTAAGAATGAATAGCTAGTATGTTCAACTCACTTGTTAGTTCACTGACAGTCATATAAATTCTACTTTTACGATGTTTATAATGTAAAGTTTTTGGTGGCATTGTCAGAAATCTGTATACTCAATTATGTTTATTATTGAGGTCATAGTTAAAGGTGGTGCTGTACTGGACTACATTATATTAAGAGGTGGTGTTTGTTTGTTTGTGAAGGGAAAATTATGATAGTGTTAAAAAGGCATCATAAAAGTAGATATGATAGAGTTGATAGAGCTGTTGTATTGAATGTATTAGATTGCACAGGTATACCTAATAAAGCAAATATTCCAGTTGTGGGACAAATAAAGGATCTTATCTTATCTTGTCTTATCTTATCTTAAAATGGCCACTGAGTGTGTATCCTGACTCACCCTGCACATACAAAGTCATGATTCTCTTGTCTTTCAGCAAATCCCAGTCCCAGATCATTGGTTTGAAAGAAACATCCACGCCAACAGTGAAGAAGATGAATGCTGTTTGAGGAAGTCCTTTGGAAATGTATTGAATAAAGAAGCTTTATTTTCATCCTGTGTGATTCGCCAACTGCTCATTTGTATGTTTGCCTAGCAGGAAACAGTGACTATCATATCGTATATTAGGTGTTCTGTCAATGAAATGATATCAACCTGGAATGTCTTTTCATATTAGATGTGCACCCACTCCATGTATCATGATGACTATTTTTGACCCGTGATTGTATTGCTTCACTAAAAATGTATTTTTGTAGTGTAATGTATATTTAGTATTTTCCTTCTGATATCCAGAGACAATAATTTTAAATAATACAGTCATAAACTTATGTATGCCTGGTACTCACCTTCTGAAACACACTTGTTGTGTTTGCTAAATTGTGGTTATTGTGATTAACATGAGTGAATAGTGTGCATTAAATTGTGGTTATTTTTTAATCTATCTCAAATACTAATTTACTTTAGACCCATGGTGATGACTCACTGGGACTAGATTATGCATTTACTTGCTGTAATCAATTAAGTTGTGAATGTGATCTGGTCGTCTTGTGACTTAAAAGCTATGAGGTGAGCTGAAGCAGAAAATGATGTCCTGGCTTATAAAGTGCTGGAAATAAAATTTGATTAACTTTTCAATCAAATACTGACTGTATAACAGACACATTTTTATTGTGTTCTCAACTTCAAGACAAGTCTACTTTATTGGGCACATTCATTCCTGAACCAAAGCATATTAATCGTTCAGGTTTGAGATTTATTATTCTCTTGATTACGCCCCGACCACATTGAACAATATCTTGGAAAATTAGGACAGGTGCACAGAGACTCCATTATGACATTCTTTGTTCAGTTTTATAGCTTTATATTTTTGCCTTTGGTGGTGACTGGTGACAGCCTTACAATGTCCCACCAGATATTTATTTCTTCACCTCAGAGACTTTGCGTAGCAACCGAACACCAAACACTCCCCTCTCCACCGGAGCTGCTGAGAGAGCACAATGAATCACAGCAAGGGAGCAATGATACCTCCACGTACAGTATATCACACTGTACGCATATGCTCAGCTCCTGTTATTTCTAGATGAGCTATAGCAAATATGTGGCAACATATTTATTTCTGCTCTCTGCTTTTATGCTTGGTGCTTGGTGGGGATACAGACTCTAGAAATCAAGCAGTATATGCATTTATTATCAAGTTATCACACATGGAACTTTAACATTTCTAATATTTGACTGTTGGTGTTTTGCACCAGGATTTTTGTGATCTACATTATTCTTATTCTTATTCTGAAGCCAGATCCCATCCAGACATGTATTAAGACATATAGTTTGTGTCTGATCTGGTTAAATGTACTCCTGCTATGAAAATATATTTTCATTTTTCCCGTTTTAAAAAACTGCTGAACACAAAACGTCTCCTTCTTCACTGGCTTCTACAAGGTCTATTCTCAGTGCATGTGCATTCGAGGCTACACTTGTGTAAGTTTGCATACTGCTTGTTGGTGCTGCACGTGTGTTAAACTCAAGGTGAGCACAGTGAAACTTCAACCATTCAGCAAATGAATGTGAAAACAGCCTTCTAGTGACAAACTGCACATGTGTCATTCTGCACCGTGAAGAGAGGATATAGCCATATGAAAAAATCTATTCTGACAACCTCAATATTTCAAGTTTTCTATTTTCACTGATATGACGCCTTCATGTGCTCATCCTCTTGTTATTCGTCACAGGAGAAACCGGTCAGAACTCTGTAAACTGTCATCAGCCATCAGCATCAACCATCAGTGGGCCTACAGATGTCCTGCAAAGGCTGCAAAGGCCCTTCTACGTCCCGATGGGAGCGTGAGTTTGCCGAGAAGTCTCATGCACTCCAGCTCAATTCCGACATCTGCTATTTGTCTTAGAACAGCAGATTCATGTTTACTTCAACAGAATTTCAGCAAACATCTCCCACAGATAAAATATGCTCACCACTCTGTATTTGTAGGGCTTCCAGATGGTACTGATGTTTTTTCCCCCCTCATAACAAGCAGGCTGACCTGGCCTGGTGTTAGTAAAAGTCACCGGAGAGCTCGGAGGAGTGACACCCAGGGCCCTGAGGCTCCAGCTGAGGCGCTTCCGTCTAGACTCCCTCCAGCTGTCTGCCAAGCTGCTGCACAACATGAACGACTTGTGCCCTGTGGGTGCACGCTGCACCGGCCATCTGCTGAGGAACACAGCGGAAAGAGAACTGCTTCCATCCCGTAATGAAGGAGAGTGACAAGGCTCCGTGTGACAAACATGGGCATCATCGAATATCATGTAATGCATATCATATTGTTTATAACATAACATGTTTTTTAATACTCGCTGTTTCTCTGGTTTGAGGTGGAACAAAATAAAATATCAATATTAACATTGCTGTTTCAGTAGCTTATATATTGAAGACAACCCAGTGGGACACGTGGAGCTTCTTGTTGCCATCTGGTGGTGAAGTTGACACACATAAAGCCTATATGCAGTATCTGTGTTATTACATAATTAGCCATGAGCTGCATGAGCGCGCCTTCACTTTGTCACAGAATTGAACAAACAACCACTGAAATGGCAATCAACAACGCACATGCACACTCTCAAAGCAACTGACCTTTCTCATGCACAAGTGCAGATTTGCTGCTACGGCATCATGGGAATTGGAAAATAACATTCATATCAAATTGATGGGTTGTTATTGCCAGATAGAGCTGGAGACCATAAAGGAGAGCGGGAAGTAGCTGTCTTGGCAGGGGGATATTAATATTAGATATTAGATTATATTTTTGCAAATTTCCCCACTGTGGGACGAATAAAGGTTTATCTTATCTTATCTTATCTTATCTTAAACTGATTGAAGAGCTCCTATTATAGAATGGTGCATCACATCTGGGGGTTGTGTTTGTCAAATTGCATTAGTTTAATGTTAAAGGAAAATGTCTCTCTCTTTTCTCTTTGACTCTGTAGCGCCTGGAGGGGTTTGTGTTTTCCAGTCCAGCGTAGTGAGAGAAACATCAGAGAGCAGAGTTCTTTATGCTTTACTTCATTTACTCAAATACTGTACTCAAGTGCCATTTTGAGGAAGTTGAGTACTTCCTTTTACTGTTACTTTATATTTCTACTGCACTACATAGTAACAGAAAAATCCACAAAAATAATATTTATATAATTTCTGGAGCAGAACTTTACACTCTTCTTGTTTCCTCTCGCATTAATTATCTCATGACTCCTCAGATTCATGTTGTGATCCTTTAGAGGTTCACTAAACTACCAAACTGTATATGAAGTAGTTCAAACAGTTCCACCTCAATCAGCCACAACAGGAAAATTCAACTTGTGTACTGATGCATCAACAATCTCATAATGTCATATTTGATGATATATGAGTGACAGGGGCCATTCATCTCCAGAATAAGCACTTTCAATACCTTAAGTACATTTTGCTGATAATAGTCCTATACCTTTACTTAACTAGTGATCTGAATGCACTTTGTCTTGTAATGGAGTACTATTACATTGTTCTGTTTATATTTAACTTGATACTCCACCACCACTGATATTGTGCAGGTCTTACTGTGAAAAAGGTTGACCCACACCATGGAAGAACACCCACTAGATGGAGCTATTGTAGTCCAGGGCTCTAGGACATTTGGACTTGGGTTCATTTTAGCCAGCCTGTGTGGCTTGTCAGAAAGCAAAAATAGAACAGATAAACACATATAGCAAAACTGTTGCAAAAATAGCTGACTAGCGGTCAGCCCATGGCTTTGCTCTTATTGTGTTGCTCCACTGCTGTTGACATTGGGCTTATTTTACCCTTTGATGGGGCTTTTTGAGACAGAGATTAATTTAAGATATGAAGTTTAAAAAAAAAAAAAAACCTGCCATCATGTTTTTTGCCTTGGACTCAACTCAAAGATCCAAAATAAATTGAAAAATATCCACTTATATTTAGATCATAGCAAATTTTCCTTTATTTACTATAAATTAGCACTCGGTGCTGAACCAAGTCAGGTGATCTTGCCCAGCAGGAACTACACATTGGATGTTTACACAAAAACAAAATATAACTGTCCCTTCTCTTTCCACCACACATCCCTCCCTTGCTGAATGATTGTTGTTCCACTCAACCTGCCAGTGGCTATGCAGTGCACAGTGGCATCAGCCAATGGTGGAATCCCCTGGTGGCGTGTCTGGACTGAATCCCCTGTGAGGTTACACCACGTTGCCACTGCTACGGCAAACATCGCACCCTGCCACAAAGTCTTGCACATGTGTGGGATTTTAAGGTGTTAGCGTACAAGAAGAGAGTCCGTATAATCTGATGTTGAGTGCCCACCTCACCTGCTTCAACTGCTGCACTTAAAATAAAGCTTAAGCAAAGCAATGGTCTCGAATAATAAGTAAAAAAGATAAACACATCTTTTTTGGCAAAGAAAATTTAACTTAATTTTATTAAAATATTGAATAGACAACTTTCTCACCAAGTTCACAATAAAACGTTTAACCTCCTGAAAGAGACATGATACACAAATACAAATTAGTTTCCAAATCATTTTAAATATTTAAGACAACCGCCAAACGTCCAGCTCATGATAACCTACCCATGGTGAGGACTGACAAAAATGTGTGTATGTGTAGCTACAGATCAGTTTACTCAGAGCAACAAAGCCAATCTGTAGACCGATGAAACATAACCACCGCTTTTGCTAAAATGTGCAAATTCAATTCTTCCATCGTCACTCATGTCCGCTGTCAGACAGGCTAGAATTCCTCCAAAATGACCCCAAAAAAAATAAAGACAGTTAAAGGAAGTCAAAAGACAATGACAACAACAACAAAAAAAGACAACAATTTCCCATATCTAACTCCATTATCATTTAAGACAATGCAAAATCAACTACTACTGTGCAACTAAATGGACTACATCCAACGGCTTTGTTTGTGATAACAAGAGGTGAATTGTGCAGAATCTCAGTCCAGGCTTCGTTTCCTCTTAAGGCATGTAAGCTTGAAAGGTCCTCTTCATCAGAGAGAAGGGTGTGCTTTACATCACAGAACCCATATCAAGAGAGACGCATCCGTCTTCCTCTTGAGCTTCCTTCAGTATCCATTTATTGTTGTCTTAGGTAGGTGTGCGTGCATGTATTTACAAACTTTACCAAATGCATTGCCACCGTGGAGCCTCTGCATACTTCTTAATACGTGCAGTGATAAGCAAGGCACCGCCTCTTCATGTGTTCATCCCCACTGCAATCCATCATCACTCACTCCCTTCCACAGTAAATCTCTGATGCACTCTCACTTCCCGCGCACTTCTCTTCCTTATATATTTTATTGATTAGCATGGGTTTATGTATGATTGCATGTACATTTCTAAGTCTATATTGGCATCTGTATGTAGAGAATTTTGGGCGTACTGAGCATTTGGACTATTTTGGATATTTCAAAGAGAAGGAGGAGGGGCAGTGCTGTCTGAGCCTCTAGAAAACAGGCAGTCTGGTGGAGGTCAGAGTACAGGCATTGATATCCTCAGTGTGGGAGGCTCTGTGCAGGGACGGTTCTGAGGCACTGCGGTTTATCTTAGGGAGGGCATGCTGGAGAAGCTCAATGGAGGACAAGATCTAAAAATGCATACAAGAGAAAAATAAAAGAAGATTAGTTTAGACAAAACACTCTTCATTCAGCTTCAAGTCTATATTACCAAGAGAGAAGCTCACCTGAGGGAAGAGCGGCCTCTCGTCCTTGGACTTCTTGATGCAGTCGGCCACCAACCTTTTCATGGCTTTAGGGCAGTTCTTGTAGAGCTTACTAAGGTCTGGGGACAAATAGCCTCTTCCCACCATGAAGATAATCTGAGCGGAGAGAGTCACACACAGTTGGTGAGACTGAGGGAGTGCGTGGAACACTGATCACGTTTGAAAATATATCCAAGTCAGTGTGACATTAAGAGACACCTGATCGGTCCTCAATCAGCAGTCCACCTCAGATATACTTTATCAATACAGCCAGTGAGTCGAAAGGCATCTAAAACACTGGAGCTACTGTGGAGGCTTGAGTGCATGATGCTGCAGAGATAAAGGATGATAGCAGTACTCTGTGTGTGCTCCAGGTCAGCTGAGCACAAAGTCATTACATGGTTTCAAGGAGACTTGGGGTACAACAGTGGATCACAACAGTACTTATGGGCACGCTATGTACAGCCAAATTTGAACACAGAGTAAACTGAAATGAACAAGGAGCCAGACACGATCCAGACCAGGTCTGGTGGCCTGCGGGGGGGACGAAAAAACCACAGACACACACATGCAAACCCATGCACCCCTTTTCTCACACACCAACAGGGTTGTGTTACGGGGTCTAAAATTAGGCCAGTGGCTCCAGGGTGCCCGCCTCTGTTCCACAGTGGGCCTTAGTCCAGCACCACAACCCCCTTCAGACAGCGACCCAGTGTCTTTCCACCACCTTCTGCCCTGGGCTCGCAGCCTGACACTGCAACCCAGGCGAGAACAGGAGCAAAGACACATGTCTGATTCTGCCCTTACAGCAAAGTTTTACATGACCAAATCTAACAAGGTAGCAAAAACTTGCAACCCTGAAGTTTTTGCAAATTTATTTTGCTAAACAAAAACATTACAGAGGGTGTATTTGCACCACTATACCACTAAACATTTGTCACCTGACATACAGTACAACACATGTAAATGATGAGACTCTACCTGATCTCTGTTCGCTGTCTGGGAGTATGGGAGCTCTCCCGTCATGAGCTCAAAGAGAACAATTCCATAGGAATAGACATCAGACTGGAAGCTGTAGGGATTGTTATCCTGCATCCGGATAACCTCAGGAGCCTGTGGACATCCAGACAAACATGTGAGATGACATTTTCTGGGTCTCATTACTGTTGTCTTTTTGCTTCAGTGAAATCAAAGCGGTGTTACTGACCATCCAGAGAATGGAACCAGAAGGCTGCTCCACCTGATGTGAGCCGCTCCATCTGGCCTTCACCGTAGCGAGACCAAAGTCTCCGATTTTCACCGTTAGCCCTTCATGCAAGAAGATGTCTACACTGTTGTCAAGGAATAACAGCTAAAAACACACTGAGGAAACACAGATCCTGACCATCATGAGGATTACAGTGTTGTTACAGCCGATAGAAAGGATACTGTTGGACTTCATGTCACGATGAATGATGTTCTTTGCATGCAGATAGCTGTAAACAAAAAAAAAAAACCCATTGGATCACATCTCAGTTCTTTTAGTCTTGGTTTATCAAAAAGGCTCTGTTCTTTCGGACTTACTCCATGCCCTGAGCTGTCTGTCTGGCGATGTCTATGAGCTGGATTATCTTGAAGTTTGTCTCAAGGACGTGAATATGTTTGTAGAGGCTGCTGCCTTCACACCACTGGGTCACTATGGCCAAGTTGTCTTTCGTCATGTAGCCCATGAACAACAGGATGTTGACATGTCGTGTTTTCCTGTGACCAGAGGCAAAGGGGAAGAGGAAATCGTCAAAACAAAGATAAGAGAAAAGTTTGCAATGAAGATGATTCATGAAGAATTCAACAATTTGCAACTGTTGAAACAGCTGAAAAATGCACCTGTTAGAAAGCTAAAATAACACTGTGTCCATGTCAACTCTTACCTCAGGACTGCAACTTCATTTCTGAATGCCTGGAACTGCTCTGGTGTGGGGTCAGTCACCTTTAAAATCTTCACTGCTACATCACCTACAACAAATATACTCTGCTCAGTTACCCTTCACCTATAAAACTCACTGTAAGCTCATATGAGAAGCAATGCTGCATGCCACTGAGCTGATTTCCTAACAGCGATATGTGTCAGATAAGCCATTTCAAAGTGGAAAGTGCAGTTTGAAAGTGTGAAAGTTGCAGTAGCAGTTCCACCTGAAAGTGCCCTGCCCCTGAAATGCATTCCTACCATGCCATTTCCCTTTGTATACAGTTCCAAAGGAGCCTGAACCGATGCGGGAGTGCAGGTACACCTCACTGGCCTCGATCTCCCAGTAGTAACTGGAGTCCCGCTTGTCCCGAGGCCTCTGGATGAACAGAAATCAAAAAGGTATAACTGATGCGAGACACACAAGCGAACCATAAACAGTTATCATAAACCAGTAATCTGTAAGGTAGATTGCACTAACTGGTTTATTTGCTTTATATATGCACAACTTACAAGCAGTGATGGAAAACATCTACTAGAATATGCTAGAATATTTTACTCAAGTGAAATGAGATTTCTCATGTAAAAATGTGCTCAGATAAAAGTAAAAACTTGTGACTAAATGTTAGTGCATTACATTTTTAAAAGGGGTGATCGTATATGATGATACGACAGAACTATTAAATTCAAGATCATCTTTAGGCTATAAAACAAAATGCATTAATGTGTCAATGTATACAGACTAGTGGGACAAAATCACCCTGTTCCCTCAAGTGTGAACTACTCCACAGAGCCTTTACATTCAAACCAGCTTTTCTATGGATTGACATTTGCAGTGTGTGCATACAAATAATTAGCAAGCACACACACACACACACGCACAGATACACACACACCTGCCTTCCTCTGTATAAACTTACAAGAATTAACAAGAAACCTCAGACAATTAAACAAAAGTGACAATAACAACAAAAGAGCTGTGGACACCATGGCAGATAAATGGCTATTAAGCTACTTAACATCAATAATAATATAATAAATAAAGTCCTCCTCAATCTTCTCTAAGCTAAATTTCACCATGAGCATCTGACACCTGTGTCCTATTTTGGTCATGTGGTGTCCTCATAGGGTGGTGTGCACTTCTGCACTTGTTGCACAGTTTACAAACTGCGAGGCCGATTCTGGGTATGACCACAACTTATGCAGCCCCCCCGACACTCGGCCAGCGAGTGTTCACTTTCAACGTGCATCTGTGGACACGGAGCTCTGCCCTGATGCAGCTTCTTCTCTGCTGCAGCTGCTGATTTGGTTCCTTTCTTTTGTTCCATTTTCACATAGTTTATCATGACTTTTCATGTGACTTTTTTTTTTTTTTTTTACTCTGTAATAGTGTGACTTGAAATTTACTTAAATACAATACTTGAGATGCAAAATTCTTAAGTAGAAGCAAAATGACTTTTTTAAAAGCATCTTTGTAACAGTAACAAGAGTAAATGTAATTCATTACTCCCACCAATGCATGCAAGACAAGACATAGAACTTACAATTTTGTTTTTCTCCAGAGTGTTGGACGTGGCCCTCTCTCTCTGGGAGGGTGCAGGGGCTTTGGTCTGGGAATGGGACCAACCTGTAGGGCTCTGGCTGGGGGAACTCCCTGCTACAGAGAGAAAGAGAAGGAAGCAATTCAGGATGGAAGACTTTGGCTGTGTCCAAATCATTTACTACGGGGAATTTTATGTAGTGTATGACTATATTGTGCGTCAGATGGGAAAACTTAATGTAACTTTTCAGATGCCACTGAATACAGCCAACAGAGGCAAAGGCAACCATAGACTAGACTATATGCTGAGTATTGAACAACCTTTGACCTCGTCTCTCTTCTCCTACCCCTTATAACAGGCTCACCCTCCAAACAGAGAGCTGTGATGGGTATTGGTAAAATAAACAGGCAACGTCACATTTGATGATGTACACATGATTGGAAGTTGCCAGTGGAATGGAAAAAAAAATGTATAAAGATTGATGACAATGGCCTCCACATGCAGATTAGTCTTGCATGACCACCCTCTACTGTTCAGCTATTTTTCAATGTTATGGTTAGACCTCAATGTCAAAAGCTCTGATGAGAAATTTCAATTTTGGAGGGAGACGAGGAGGGACAGTAAATTCACAAAGAAAGGGTTTTTTTGTTTTAAATGAATGCACAATCCAAAGAGGGAGATTTGCAATGAGGGTGAAGGGCATTTCGTCATGTTGTTATGCAGAGCAAGCACTTACCCGAGTCATGATCACGCATCGCATCCTAGAGAAACAAAAAAAAACAAACAACAAAGTTCTGTCAGTATGTAAACCAAAAGTAAACCACATGCTGTGCTGTCACTCATGGTTTGATTTCAACACTAAGATTTGAATGCAGATGGCCTGTTTGCAATGCATGCCATTCAGACTGCACACAGACACTCCGCTTTCTAACCTTTTCTGGACTCTCGGATGAGGCTTCAACAAAAGACTGGGAGAAGTGCACAATACCTACTTTCCTCTTCAGCCAGAATCTATGGCACCAGGAGCTGGGGAAGGTATTCAGGCAGTCTAGCTACTCCCCAGCAGGGTACAATACAACAGGCCAGTGAGGAAAAGGGGGAAGAGGGACACAGTAAAGGAAAGTGAGGAAGGAGTGATGACAAGAGTTATGCCCAGGTTTCTACCTGGACACAATATAGGGAAAATATTCTACAAAGCATGCAAAACTAGTGAGCCGATTATGCAAGAACATTGGCAGTGAAAAAGCAGAAACTAGAACTGAGCAGGGGGAAGTCAAGTGTCGCACATTTAAAAAACGCTAAAACAAGATGTCATCAGGGGAATTACACAAAACAGGCTCAACCCTGTCCAGGTGGATAACTTAATGCAGAGGTAGATAAGAGGCAGAAAAAAAGCAGACGACGATAGTTGGGATGCCTGAGATGTACGTAGGAGGGCAAGATCACTCTCAGTCAGGAGATATTTTAGGAGTTGCTTGAACCTACAGGAGTACCCAAGGGGCCCATGTGGTGTGTAGTTACCTCAATCATGCTGCTGTCTACTGGCAGGGTGGTGCTAACCATGTGGACATTGGGTGTGGAAGTGGAGCGCTGCCTCTGGGAGAGGCCGCCGCCCGTGGGTGGGTAGGCCGTCGTGTAGTTGAAGGCATGAGGGGTGGAATATCGGTGGGCCGAGCTGTGAAGGTGCAAAGGGATCAAATATTAAGACGGAGCAGCCATTGTTTGCGTATATCTCGCGTCACTGCAAGTGACACACGCCACTGACATGTGACAGAAGAAAAAACACTGAATCCTGTCACTTCTTTAAAAACGGGCTGCCGTGGGTGTGGCGGTGGGTCGGTGCTTTCTGGTTCCTGCTGTCATGTTCTCTCACTTTCCCCGTTCAAGCATCGTCGGTTTACATTGTGCCATCAACAAACTGCTGCCACACATGAAATCAAGTCAGTCAATGAAAAGCGAGCAAGTGCAACCGAAACACTGTGAGGAAGTAGTTACAGGTTAATTTTATTATGGCCTTCTTCTTATCCTGTTTTGGCTAACTTGACACTGTACAGGTATTTTGCCCTTGTTGTTTGCCAAGATCAGTGTTGGCTCAGATGAAGAGTACAAAGCTCACCAGCTAAATATATTAATCTGCACACAATCCAAATGTTGGTCTGACTTGAGATGCTCACTTTGACAAGCAGAAAATCTAATATTAGCAAGTTAAAAATACAAAAACATTAACAAAACAATGCTTCATGTCCTTGAATACAACTTTATTGGTAAACCTCCTGTAACTGGACTCAGAAGTGTGCTGTGCTGTGCTGTGGCTGCTGGTTAAAATGGGGACAGTGGAACTCCAGCTACATGACGTAAACACAGATCATATTAAATCACACTTATGCTCATGGAGTGCACTCCTTGAGAACAATCCCCTTTTGGCAACACAAACCTTTGTTTCAAAAGAGCATTTGAGATTGCTCTGCATGGAACAACTTAATACTTTGTGAGTGCTAATTTGGCAGCTCGGAGTGCTTTTTAACCATTTTAAGTGCTCCTGAAACAACAGGCTCTTTTCACGCCTCTTGTTACATCAGAACTTGGACTGGTAAGCCCCCATAAAGCTGAGGACGTCATTAAAAACAAGATTTAATTCAATTCAGATTAATGTTCTTTGCAAATGAGAACACGACTACAACTGTGCTGCTGTCAGGCAGGACCAAAAAAACAAAAGGACAAAAAATTACACTGGTCATGGCTCATTAAACCTGCCAGTGTCCACCCCTATTTCCAATATACTGATGAGACACATCAATTTTTATTTTATTTTATTCTCCATGAACCCTGTGTCCCTTAAACTAAACTAAAAGATCCATAGAGAGACATCATAGTGGGTGACACCAATGAGTATTTCATAACCATCACACTAAAATAATACATCATGAATGCTGCCATCAAAGAATCTACATTCTCTCTAAATTAAAAGTTCCCTGGATTTTCTAGTTACACAGTTTTCTATTTGAGTGTGTCTCAATTTTGTTTATCTCTTGCACGCAAGCGAGCAGTCACAGGTGACGAGATGCACGTTCCTGCCAATGGCTTCACACTGTTCCACTAATGTATAGGTGGCTCAAACATGCCAAGATATGTAGCAAGGCACCAGCAAAGAAGGGGAAGAAGAAGACTGCTGGCAAGTAAAAAGGAATGTAAACAATGCTAGATTTAAAATACTTTTAAATCGGTTTTGCAAATGTTTTATGAGGAAGGAAATGCATTCAACACATTTGTTAGAGCTCAAGGATGCACACAACGCATTTTGGTGAGCAACACTGAATATAAACATTACAGGCCACCTTTACAAAAAGAAGTAATTTCACTCATTACAGCAAAAATTATTTCATATAGTTTGTATTTTGTGTATGCATCTCCCACATATGCTCAATTTTCAAAATGCACATTTGTGGATGAATCATTTCCACCTGAGAGAGGGTAAAAAATCATCTTGAATAACTGACTACTGTAGATTGAGTACCTATCTTATAATAATAATAATTATAATCATCAGCCTCACAGTAGTATTCCTCCGTCAATCAGTCAAGTTGCAGTTTACATCACCTGAAGGATCAACAAACCCAATGTGCACGACGACTGTAAGTCTATTAGTGTGTGACATGACATGTAGACAATGCTTCAAATAAAATAAGATATTCCTTTATTTATTATTTGCAAATATGGATGTTGCCACAAAGCTACAAATTCTCAAATGTGGATGCTTCACACACAATCACCAGAGAGCTGTACAATCACCACGGTTTCATGGTGAGCACCCAGGATTAGTGTGTCAGTATCTGACCAAATTTGAAATCACAATCTCCCCTTCTGTTCCTAGTGATGGTCAGAAAAATGTTTTTCCAGAACATTGTGATGTCACTGTGAAGTTGACCTTTGACCTTTTGAATATAAATTGTTATCAGCTCATCATTTTATCCTATAAGACATTTGTGTGAAACTTTGTCATTATCAGCGTATGAATTCTTGACTTATGGCCAAAACCATGTATTGTGAGGTAACAGAGACCTTGACCATTGACCAACAAATTCTAAGCTCATCCTTGAGTCCAAATGGAATTCAAGGCATTCCTGAGATATCCTGTTCACGAGAACGGGACGGACGGAAGGACAACCCGAAAACATGCCTCCGGCCACAGAACTACACACCAGAAGGATAGATTAAGGATAGATCAAACATAAAAAACTTCACCTTACCTCGGAAACCGTGTTAAGGATTCCCTCATTCTCCGGGACGTCAGCGGGGGCAGAGACGGGGCACCACTATCACCAGGTGTTGGACACAACCTGAAGACAGAGAGTGATAGATGGTGAATGTCTCATAGTGTACAGTGAACGTCTGAGTGCTCACTCATATGACAGCTGACTGCTAAAGACTGCAATGGCTCTCGGATAAAAGAGCTTATCTCTTCACCGTCTATGAGATAGATCTTTCAATGATTACGGTCAGTCCTGCAGTCTGCATGCAAATCAACACTAATAAGCCTCTATTCTCAGCACGAGTATGCAAAGCAATATATGAGCTCAGACCTAAGCAGGAGAGCTCAGCAGAATTTGCTTTCCCTACTTCATCTCAACAACATAATTTCTGATGCACTATGAATCCTCCCTCAGATTTGTTTAGATTAAATTTTGATGAAAAGTTGAGCTTCCATACAAAGAATTGATTTAAGATGGCAAGTACATCTGTCAGTTTTATGTCTATAATTAATTGTTCTTGACTCATGAATGTTGAAGTAGTATTGATACAGAACGTGCGGACAATTTACTGACACTACGCTCCCATGTCAAGGTGAAGACACTTACAGGAGTTGCCTGATATTGCTCCAGTCCACACACATGGTGGGCACTTTGGTGCTACAATGCTCGTGGAATTTGTAGCCACACGTTTGGCAACGGAAACCATTCAAAAGAAACTTCTGGCAAATATCACAGAACGCTAGTTTCAGATATGTTTTCCGAACCTGAAAATGACAAAAAAAAACAAAAAAACATGTAATTCTGTAGCAGTGACACTTTGAGTGTGAGGAGATCGTAATTGCTTCAGGTACTCACAAAATTATGTGTAGTCAAGGGGACATGATCTAAAACCTCCACCAGTAGCTCTTCCCCAATAAGGGAGGTGGAGTCAGTATTCCAATCCATCCGGAACTTTTTACTGTTACAAAAATGGACAAAGAGTTTACATTAAGGGACATCAAAGCAAGCACAAATAACTTCAGCAGGTAAGAATATGATTTGTACAACCCAAATTCAAAAAAGGTTGGGATGCTGCATAAAACATAAATAAAAAAAGAATGTGATAATTTGCAAACAAACTGTGTTATTGACAACAGTTTTACAAAGTGTTCCTAAGCCCATGTAGTAATATCCTTCATACAATCACGTGTTTGACAAAGTTTGTCCCATCCTTGCTTGTGAGTGACTGAGCCTTTCCAGGATGAACCTTTCATACCCAATCATGATACTATCACCTGTTACCAATGAACCTGTTTACCTGTGGACTGATCCAAACAGGTGTTTTTGCATCAGTCCACAACTTTCACAGTCTTTTGTTGCTCCTGTCCCAACTTGTTTGAAACATGTTGCTGGCATCAAATTCAGAATAAGCAGATATTGACAGAAATCAATGAAGTTGATGAGGTCAAACATTAATTATATTGTCTTTGTACTGCTTTCAATCAGATATATGTCAAAAAGGACTTGCAAATGATCACACATGCTTTGCCTATGTTTTACACAGCATCCCAACATTTTTTGGAATTGAGGTTCTACAAACACTTTTCTTACGTTGCCTGGATTCAAACCCAACAGTCCTAAGCTCACCTCCTCTGTCCTGGATGCAGCCTGAAGACAGCACAGCATTGAGGCTGCAGACCTCGCACCTTTAATGCTTTAATCAGGCAACTGTGCAGAGTCATACCTGGTCGCACGTTTACCTGAGAGACAAAAAAAAGTATTAATTCCTCTTTTGCCTGCCAGGATGTAAGCAGCTCCATATGCCTTTAGTTAACTGTGCTCCAGTGCAGCATTTCTGCAGCCTTGCTGGACATTGAATCAGTATGACATCTTCTACCTGCAGGAAAAAAATCAACTCACCACAGTGCGCTGCTGGTTTGGGAGGTAGACACGGATAGTGCTGCTAGTCTTGGAGTCGGGCATTTTGCTGTCATCTGAGGAGCGACGCTGGCAGGGAAAGCCCTGAACCATGGTTGGGGAAAGGCACGGGCCCTCGAACGCAGAGTCCTTCATTCCAAAGCCGTTGCTCAGGGTCTTCCACGCTCCCTGAAGGTGCTCCATTAGTAAAGCCAAGTGCTCGCAAAGGTCTGAAAAAAGAAAAACAAAAAAACATGCATACAAACAGTATTAGTTGTCCAAATGCTTGAAAGCTCACATCAACAATTGACTATTCAATCAATATTATATGAGTTCTCTTTCCAAGTAGGGATGTTTCTCTGTAAGGATACTGGTGATGTGCAGACTCAAAAGTGTGAAAGTCTGCAAGATCAGACAGAATGTGAACATTTTTCATCATGAAAAAGTAATGAAGCCTATGTCTACATCAATCTTTTTGAGGGTATATAACAATTAAAAATCAATATTCTCTACCCAGAATCTATCTTTGGAGTATCCTTTGCAGCACTTTTGTTCTTTCTGCTGAAAAAGCAGCTGTGGTTGGCTTGAACGCACATCAGCCACAACCAATTTCAATGGTGAGACATTTTCGCAGCCAGGAAAGAAAGCAGAGAAATAACAATAGGTTTTGAGTTACGCCATCTAGAACTCGTTTGGTGTAATCTCTAATCATAATCTCAACGAGCGCAACCAACTCTCTTGAACGCTGGTGCGAACGGGGGCATTGCAGCCTTTCAGAAGCGTGACAGGAAACGTACAGAGAACATGTACATTTTGACCTGTTTACTGGTCCTGTGGGGTGATCAAACTCTGGCCTCAACCCTATCAAGCCACAGAAGCAGTTTTAAGAATACCACATGCGATTTCTTTTGGCAGTGACTGTCATTTCCTTTTGATTTGAGAGGGAGCAGGAGAGCAATGTAGACAAACTAATCCACTCAGACCAGGAGAATCTAAGGCCACCACAGAGGTCAGGCGTGTTATTTACAGTATATGCTTTCAACAAACGGTGAGGCAACAGACAACTGAACCTCAAGAGCTTGAGTAAAGGATTGCAATATTAACATACAGAGTCCAATGAAATAAAGAAGTAAAGGGAAAGAATACTGGTAGACTAAATAAAAATGTATGTGCTTCTTTTTTTATTTAAAAAAATGACATTTTGTCAGTCTGAAAAAAAACAACAACTTAGAAGTGAAGTTGGACCTGAACAAACATGTTCCCTCTTCTGCTTTGTTTTCAATAAAAATATATACATACAGACACACACACAGTCTGTATGTATACAGCATACACACACAGAAGTTTCACTGATTCCTGGTCTTCATTTCCAGCGTGTATACTTTCACCTTGCAAAACTCCCAATTACCTCTGGTGTGTCTTACACAAAGAGCTGTTAAGGCTGGGGAGGTGATTTACTGCAGTTAGTGGTTAGCTGTCACAGCACACATACCGGTGTGTCAATAGCACAGAAAAGCAGGAACTTGGACGACTGTGGGTCTCGCAAACCTTCCCCACCATGCTGCAAGAAATGTGTTCAAAACAAGTGCTGTGATCCATCCAGAAAAGGGGGTTATCAACAGAAAGAATGTAAAGTCCAGCATAATTAGACTTTACTCCCTCCTGCATGGATCTGTTTGTGCATAACAGGTCAGTCTGCATAACACGATCAGCTTTGCAAACTAGCAACAAAGTCCTGCATCCACATAAGAGTTTCTGTGACTTGGCTGAAACCTTCGAATGCATAAAAGTAGTCAGCAGGTTTGCATATTTTGGAAGAGTAATGTGGACACTAACCTGACTTTTAAAACGCCTTCAATTGAGATCCAATTCAATCCAACAATAAACAGACTAATAAACTAAGCCTGCTTCCAAAAATGCATGCACCATTTGCACGACTACAGCAGCTATTAGTGGCTACGTGTGTTTTTATAAGGCCTTGCAGATCCAGTTATTACTGTGAAATTGCCCGGAGGCCCTGAGAGGCGAACTATATCGTTAAACTTCAGCTCTGCACAGCCTCCATTCGCCCTCCATTCAAATTTCAGCCGTCCAAACGATGCGTGTCTGAGCCTCGAGCACAAGCAGTTTAACAGCGATATTCAGCATTTTCAAACCTGGATTCAAAGAGCCACAGCCAACAGCCCGTGTGTATGTGTGTGTGTGTGTGTATGTGTGTGCTTACCAAGAGAAGTCAGAAAAGTTGTGCTCCGCCATAACTTCAGGAAAAAGTGGCGTCGGTGACATCATCATATTTGCAACGCATTCAAAGAAAAGAGGGGAAAAAAAAGTCGAAGTTGGCAAAGACCCTGAAATTGTGTCAAATAATGTCGCATCCGGTAAATGTAGCAACAATGTAACCGGTGAAGGTCACAGGCGGGTCTCTTTTACGAGCCACCTCATATGAGAGAGGAAAAACTTTTATATCCCTGTCGCGGTTAACGCGAGAAAAAAATCCGACGGACCCTCAAAGTGACACGACGAGGGATTTTTTTTTTTTTTTGAAAGTCCCGTGAAGCCTTTTCAAATTAAAACTCCCCTGAAGTCGCTCGTCGCCGCCTCGTTTTTCGGTCAATATTTGCCTTGTTGAGGAGAAGGTGAAAAGGTTCGAGCTGCTGTCGTGCGTCCGTCTGACGCCAGTGATTGAAACAGGACCTTGCAGTCATAACAAGAGTTGCAAGCATCACTCACACTGCGCAGTACAGCACCAATTTAAGCCCTCCCACTTCAGACAAACCCTCATTTTTGTTTATAAAACATCAACCTAAGATTATTTTTTAAAAAGCTGGGTTCTTGATATAAGATCATATTTTACACTTATATACAATATTTAAAGTCCTCTTCTATTCTGATGACTTCACATCTGCAATGTTTGAGTCAAATTTGCAAATTCTAATAGGTATGAAATGTTAATTAAGTTTTTGACACACTTTTGTTTAAATATTAGTTGCAATTTTATCTTTTGAAAAGGAAAAAAAAAACAAACCCACTACCGGTTTGGAGTTCAGGAGAAATCCATTATTAACTGCAAGTGCGCCATCATCTGGATATATGGAAACAGTGCAATAGGCTCGGGAATTATTTTTGGAGACTTCCTGACATTACATTTTATATATCTGGTTAAAAAGACAATAAAGAGACAAGTATGTGACATGGTATGTAGGTATACAGGCTAAAAAAAAAGTTCAACCTAAAGGTGAAGATTTTTTTTATTTAAAGAAATGCATCACTTAATTTATATAGATTCGAAATAACATCACAACAAGCTTAAACATAAGCTTTTTTTTTAGCAAGTTATTCTTCTCCCTGAAACAGTAAAGATATGAAACCATCCCCTCCACACTCACCATGTGTTCACCATCTCCTTGGAATCCCGGTCTGGGTCCCCTGAGGTACCCTAATCAGAGATAGGTCCTTTCAACAAGCTGGAGGTGACACCATCTGAGAATAAAACAGCTTCATCAACACACTGGTCTATATGATCTGGATGGGTTCAGCAGACATTGTTTCCGTAAAGCAGCAGCTAGACAGTTAGAGCCAGCAATCTAAATCACAAACCCATGTTATATTCCACTTTTGCAGCCAGTTGTTGTTTCATTCTACCCATCTAACTTTACAATTTTGGTCTAGTTTTCTCAAAATGGTATCTTCTGATAGATATCCCATCTAACAAATAACAGAAATGCCACATACTGTTCCTGTGAAGATGAGGGCAGGGCTTTGTCATTGTGGAGGGTTTTAAGGTACTCCACCCCACATGCAACAGCACCACTGCATTTCTATCAGAGTGGAATATTATGGTGATTCACTGCTCAATTCATTCAAAATTATGGACCACAGGTTGTGATATTTTCCCCTGCTTTGCATCAAAGGTTACGGGCTGCAGAATAAAGACCACAGGGAATAATAATTGCTCTCCTGGAGCTTTACAACCAAAGCCACCTTAAGACTGAGACGAACGCATCTTTCCCACTTATTGATCTGACTGGGCACTCAGGCCAGTTAGCTGAGATACTTGCAGCTCCCATGAACTGTTGTCTCTCTCAGTTCCCCTGTATTCAAAATATGATGTAGTCACGATTTGTTAAAAAAAAAAAAAGAAGAAGAGGAAGATTCTCCATCAGGGTTAAACAATAACATGTTTGTGATATCTTCAGTCTAAATGCATGTTTACTTGTTTTGATCATACATTGTTTTAGGCCAATTTAAACTCTCATTCCAATTCTACATTCTGTGTTTTCAGGTTTGTTTTATTAATTTGACTTTGGGGCATTCATAAAAAAAAATTGAATAGCCTATAAATTGTTATTTCGGGTGTTTTTAAGAAACTCAAACATTGATTCATCAGAAGACTGTGAAGAAAAGAGTGTGATGAATTTTGATTACTTAGAGTGAAAGAAAATTCTGATGTACTGATGTGCCAGCGTTTCTCACACACAATAAATTCACTTTTTACTTTAAATTTCTATACACATTTTCACCTGCCTGGTTATCTTTAACCAGCATTTATTGAGATGCAGACGCAAACATCTCGATACAGGTTATAGCACTGATGATCTTAAAAAAAAGCTGCTTCTGAGACATGTAGGCACTGTAGGTATTGCCAATGATCTAATAAAACAAACTGTAGATATATAGGAAAGTTAGTTGAAAGTGCTTCATGAAGCGATAAGATAAAATAAGATGACTCATTCATGTGTTACAGCAGCACAAGGACAGATACAGTAAGGACACTTCAAACATAAATAACTATAAGTATATAAAATAAAATAAAGATAAGAAAACAATAAGAATGTTTCAAAGGTCCAAATCAAATTACAGGCGTTAGCAGTACACTTACAGTACTCACAACTAGTGCTACACTTCAACTAACAGTTCAATACCTCAAGCAATGTGACATATGGTGTGATTGATAGCAGCAAGTCAGGAAAGTGGAGAGTGGTTCATCATATGAGTAGGCTTTTGAAATTGCTCACAGAAACCTATACATTTATTACTTTTTTATGCAGAGTTATCTCAAGCAACTTTTCTATGGAAAAATTGGAGCTTGTTAACAATTAAAAATGATGACATGAAACCAAGTTCCAAGTTTCATAAACGTTCAAATGTGAACAAAATCTATCATGTGTCTCTTGCACATCCCTTTGTAGATAGTTACTTTATTGATCCTTTACAGGAAATTACTTTGGAAGTATGTTGTATGTTTGGAAACTGAACTAATCATCATCATCATCATCATCATCATTATTATTATTGTTATTATTATTATCATCATCATCATCATCATCATCAAGAAAACATCATTATTTTAGCCTTAGTAGTAGTAGAAGTAGAAGAGTAGAAGTAGAACCAGTTGCAGTATAATTACATTGCTATCAGTATTTTCCCCAGTTTTTGTAATTTTAAGATGTTTTTAATGTTAAATTGGGTAAAATGAGGCCAGTCGATTTATGGAAACGGCACCATTCTGTTACCCTGATTGGCCGATTCATAGAGGCGGTGTCCAGAGATTCTCGCGTCTGATTGGCTGCTCCGGAGGATGTGGCCAATGACCGTGCAGGTTTTTACTGGAGCCCGTGAATGACAATTCAGGAAACTCCTGCTCACACCGCATGTAGCGCAAAGAAGGAGGCGTAAACACTGACACAGCCAGGTAGCGAGCAAGGTAAGCAATAAAACAGCACTAAAATCTGCTCCATCAGTACATGTTATTTATCTGTAAACTTTTAAACTATGATATTTTAAAACTGCTAGTAGCGGAAAATTTGACGTTTGCTCGGTTTTCCTTTGTAAAAACGCGTTGCTTTGGCCTGGTCGTACTAACCGAGCATAGGGGTCTGTGTCCGGCCTGCTACTGTTAGCTCGCCACAACGACTTTGGCGTGTTCGCCCCTGCGCGGGAAATTTTGTTTATATGTTATAATCGCCCGAATACCCGTTAGAAAGCATCTACTGTGCATTTTTATCGCTATAAGTGCTGGATGGTCACTTTCTTACTGGAGGAGGGAGACCGATCGTCGACTGAACCGAGCTTCTTGATCGTGATCGTGAGGTGATCTGCTAGCATGTGTAAGCTAACAGCGCCAGTGTCTCGCGAGTGCGCAGAAAAATCAACGTGACTAGGCCAAACGTTAGCGGAGCTGCAAGCGTTGGCACTTCATCCTGTTTTGCATTCGCTGAAAATCGTTACCTGGTGCACTAACTCAAGCATAGATGGCCCATTAGAGGCTTTTATAACCAAATGAGTTGTCTTAGTCTTATATTTTGGTCCTGGGATGTGCTAATTTAGCAGATGTTGACCACAACACGATGTGCTGGGACTGCCCTCTGGAGCTAGCTAACAAATTAGCATACAACCCACAGCATGCTTTCATGGCCGTTTCTGTGGCAGTGAGTGGCGTGTAGCACTAAATTGGATCAAGCTATGAAAGATTATCTAAACTCAGCTGTTTGTCCTCTGGTGGAAACTCTATGTAGCTACTAAATAAACGGCATTTTAGCAACTATTTATTGAAACGCTTAACTTATTATGTAAGGGATAAATTGAGGCCGAGCGTGCATTTGCTTGACCGTTATAGGACCAATAAGCAACAAGTTAGCCCTTTGCGATCTTACTCACTGGTAATTAAAAGCCAGCTGTCACGTTTTGTCAGCCTGTCTCGTGTTCTGGATACTCATTAAGAGGAGATTGATTACTCATTAACTCCCATTCTTCTTGACTTGATATCTTTAGCACCGTCAGCAAACAGAAGTTTGGCCTCACAAGATGTTGCCATTGACCAAATCTTGTAAGTTAGCTTAGTAGTTAGTTGTAGTCTGATGGCCAATGATGATAGACAGCTGAGAAATAAACCCCCTTTGTTTGATCGTAGATTAGATCCCATTAGTCATTCATGCTAAACTGACTCTTGCAGTCCTGGTGTGTGAGCTGTTATTTGACTCCGACATTGTGTTAAAATAATTGAAATCCCAAACAGATTTTTTTTGGAATGTATACATGAGATTATTTGATGTCTCAGTTTCTCTTGATTTTGACCATTTAAAAAAAAATTTTATGTTCATGTTCTTGATGATCTGACACCATGTGTACACTGGCTGCACCCCAACAATCACATCAGCAACAGCTGTTCCTTTCCTGTTTTTGCACCAGTTTAACAATTAAAATGTATTGATCAACAGGCTTTCATACCCCATATGACAAATGGCAGTGTGTGTGTTTTGGAGCTAAAGCGCATTATGTCAACAAGTGTCTTTACAGACACTCTAAACAGATTTAGCTACCAATGACAAGATTAATGTGCCGTGTTGATGCTTTTAGGGTTTAACATCGTACTAAGCAGCTTAATTGTTCAAGGGGCCACTTTCTAAACTTCATTTGAGCTAGGATGTAGTAAATCCATAGCTTGGCATCTGTTATGCTCTCAAAAGTTGCCTGTGACATGAGTATACCATACAGGTGCTTAACTGGGATACTCAAATGTTTGTCAGAAGCTGGCCTATTAGAGGCTCAAAGCTGAATTTAGTCGTTGGAAAATGGCACATATGAAGATAATATCCACATTCCTTGTTGAAAAAGAATCGCTGTCCTTCATCTGTGTGGTATGAAAGCCTGATAAGATGGACAGCTGAAACACACGGCTAAGTGCACCCAGTGTAGACTGTGTGTGAGTTCAGTAGTATATGTAGAGATTTTATTTGAAACTGAATTTTGTTCACTTGTATGTGTTATGTTTTTCTTTAGATAATGGAGTTGGGCGGCAACAGCGAGTGCTTTGGATGTGGCCGCTCTGGGCATTGGATCAAGAATTGCCCCAGTGCCAGCGGTTCACGTGGACGTGGCGGCAGGGGTCGGGGACGAGGCAAGGGTACTATATTATTCAGGACGCACCCTGCATGGAATCATTACTAAAATAGCCTGGGTCACAGATTGTTTTTTGTTTTTTTTGCACTTTACATGAAATGGAATTCACTTGTTGCTGTAGTTTCGGTTTACAAATGGGTGTTGGCACAGCATTTCTGAGGGAACACATTAATTTGGGGAGAAACGCGGTCATTACTTAAAACCTTCTTAGTCTTTTTTTCTTTGCATACTAATCTGTCTGTGTCATTACAGAGCTGTTCTGTTATCGGTGCGGAGACCAAGGACACATGGCCAGGGACTGTGACCAAACTGAGGATGGTGTGCATTGTAGTTCTGTTTTTTATTTCAGTTCTTGTTAGTTGGACGAATGACGTGATATTTGTTTGTATAATTACAGAAGAAATTACAACATGACATTTTGATTTCCATGGTACCCCTCCCAGTATTCTTGAAAATAAACAGTGGCACATTTTTGACAAACTTTTTTTTCTTCTGTTCAGCGTGCTACAACTGCCACAGGAGTGGCCACATTTCTCGGGACTGCAAGGAGCCCAAAAAGGAGAGGGAGCAGCTCTGCTACACCTGCGGCAAAGCTGGCCACATGGCCCGTGACTGTGATCATGCCAACGAGCAGAAGTGCTACTCCTGCGGTGGGTTTGGCCACATCCAGAAGCTTTGCGATAAGGTGAAATGTTACAGGTGAGTGTTGACTCAAGGTCCTGTTTTGGTTTTGTGTTCCTAGTTGTATTCTTATGTTCACTTTAAAGTTAGTTTGCCTTTATTCCACCTGTGTCATTAAAGAAACCGAAAACTTTTGTGTCTTCTAGGTGTGGCGAGATTGGTCACGTTGCTGTGCAATGCAGTAAAGCCAGCGAGACTAACTGCTACAACTGCGGAAAGGCAGGCCACCTGGCAAAAGACTGCACCATTGAAGCCAGCGCATAATCAGTGCCCTCTGTTGCCCCTCCTTTTTTCAGATTGATGGTTGGTTGTATTATTTTCTCTGAATCCTCTTCACTGGCCAAAGTTTGGCTGACAGAGGCTAGTCCCAGGCCAGTGAGCCTCTCGACATGTAATACAATGAAAGGGGTGAAAAAAATATCTTTCTGCATTCAATACAAAAATGTTTTAGTTTGGTAGCGGTGTTATGTATAATGCTTTGTTAAAGAGCCCCCCTTTCCAAGCCACTGGTGATCAGAGATGAATATATGGGACTAAACATATGGGAATCTATAGGACCTCCGAGCTTGTGGAAGAGAGCCTCAATAAAATGAGATAGAAGAAGGGAGTAAATGGAAACCGAACTTCCATGTATGGTTATTTTGGTTTGTTTTAGTGGGATATGAGTTGGCCAAGAGAGTATGACATGGATATAGTTCATAACATGATGCATTTCAGCCCTACAAGCAGCTAAGCGGGCGATAACAAACTACATGTTATATTGCTAAGATATAAAAAATTTTGGAGGTATTGAAAGAAACACGTTCTTTTATAGAAATCTGTTTACAATTTAAATATCACTTGGTAGTCCAAGGTAGACTTTTCCTTTTAAAAATGGCTTTTTTTTTTTCCTTTTTTTCGTTCTTTTTTTTAACCTTGGCAAAAATTTAACATCAACAGTTGTCAGAACAGCAGAATTAGGAGTTATTTGGGAATGAAAAAATGTTTTCACAGAAATCAAAATGTTATTTTTGTACAATATCACTTAGTAGACTACTGTATAAATACCATTTGCTTGTACTCAGTTTTTAAGTCGGAAGGAAAGTGCAACTGAAGTCCTAGAAAATAGAAATGTAATTTTAAACTATCAATAAAGCTGGAGGAGCACGGGGAGGACTTTTTGTCTGATTTCAGTTTTCCATGCTTGTTTTGAGATGCCTTTACAAATGTTTGTCTCTTAAGTCATCTGCAGAATATAAACATTTAATGATCTGTATCCTTCTAAGACTTTGTCCTGATTAATTTCATTACCACACTTTAGAAAGAGGTGCAACATTAGATCTCTGCGATTTAACCACATTTATCCTCAGTTATATGTTGCTATTATGTTTGTGCATCCACTCTTGTATTTAAAAAGGGGCTTTCATTCACAGTGCATCCCAGGTCAAACTGGGAAGGAGATTCTGCTGTCTCATATAGAAAGGGATCATATTTCCCTGTCAAATTCCTTCTGGTTCCCTGCAGCAAATTTAGCCACGGGGACATGAGGACAAACTGCTGCATGTGACACCAGTGGGGAGGGGGGACAAGCAAACTGGTGTCCTGAAAGCAAAATGGAGAAGGTTGCTCGGTATCCATGTTGTGCCTCATGCTTGCAAACACACGACCCATGATGAAAATGATAAATACGTGGAAACCTGCTGATCAAAAACCACGCAGATGAGGATGATGGCGAATAGGGAGGTGGTGCATTTCTGCAGCCTCGTCCTCGTCCTATGATCCGTGAAGCCGCTGGTGCAGAAACGTAAGCTCCACCTCGGGAGTCTAAAATGGCAGCGGGGGTTGCGGTGCAGATGCAGCTCCTTCCGGCAGAGATGCAGCATAAGCCCCGCCCACTTGTCATCTGTCGTCATCGGGTCTCGCCCAGTGAGATTACAGGCGAGAAAACATCTGAAGAAAGGAAAAAAAAACACACACACACACACACACACACACACACAAGCCGACCCGCAGGAGAGAGAGTCGGCTTCATGATCCACGCTGGCTCGGTTTGATTTGTTCTTTTTTTTTTTTTCAACCCGGTGATACATGAAGGAGATGAGGGGCCTCCTGCAGTTTTACCGGGGCCTGTGCGCGCTGACTGGCCGCCAAGCCAGACGCAAAGCCGGCGCTGTGGGTGCTCGGTGCGGGTTTTGCGGAAGTCAGGCTAAAATCAAGGTACGGATCGGATCTGCTCGTGCAAACAATAAGATTTGTTTTTCTGCCAGTGATTTTTTTTTTTTGATTACATTACATCAAGTTTGCAGACGGTGTTGCATGCAACTTCCTCAGATGTGGAAACAACAGGAGATCCGACATCAGGGATAAAGAGCAGAGATGAGGAAAAACAATACACTGTGTTCCTAGTTTGTTTTCTTGGCTCCAGCAACAGAAAACATTGAGGAGAAAAAAAAGCACAAATGGATCTTTTACATATATGTTGTGTATGGCAGTGTATGGCTGTAGGATTATTTATAATGTGCTAACAAATCCCTCTATGTGCCGCTGTGTCACCATAGGTTCTCCACCATGATTCTATGTGTGTATGTTGGAAAAAAAATCATAAAGGGCCCATATTATGATGTAATGTAGATTCAGCCCTGCCACTCATATGATATTTTTAAAAAAACCATAATGTGTGGAAACCGTATTCAAAAACATTTTATCATGCAAGTCAAATTCAATTCATTTTACATTAAGGTTGTGATTCCACTTCTGTAGAAATGAAACCTCTGATTGTGTCACAAATTCTTCTGTTTGCTCATGTCTCATGATCAGCCACATTAAAGCCCTCTAGGTATTTAGTGAGTCACAATTTCTCCCCAGTTTTGATCATCTTGATAAATCACATCACTCCCTTTATCCACATTGTGTTGCTTATTTTTCTACACTTGTTGATTTCTTGCTGCCACTTTCAATTAAGTTCAGATTTATTTGTATAGCACCAAATCACAACAGAAGTCATCTCAAGGCACTTTTCATATAGAGCAGGTCTAGTCCGTACTCTTTATAATATAATTATATACTAATAGACTCTGGCTCATGAACCTGTTTGTCCCTCCCCTCCCGACAGCCACAGCCTCGCTTCGGGCTGTTGTTCGACATTGATGGTGTGCTCGTCCGGGGAAGGATGCCAATCCCTGCTGCAAAAAAGTCGTTCGAGAAGTTGGTTGACTCTCAGGGACAATTTGTGGTGCCAGTTGTTTTTGTGACAAACGCAGGGAACTGCCTCCGGCAGACGAAAGCGGACCAGCTGTCTCACATCCTGGGAGTGCCTGTGAGTTCTCAAACTGCTGAGAGAAGTTGCTCTAGACTGTTCTATGTAGATCCTTTTGTTTGGATTAATCTTTGATGCTTGATCTATTTCCAGATTTCACAGGATCAAGTCATCATGTCTCATAGTCCCCTGAGGATGTTTAAGAGGTTTCATGAGAAGTGTGTGCTGGTGTCAGGACAGGGACCGGTCTTGGAAATTGCTAAAAAGTATCCTGGAATCTTGCTTTGTTCCGTTTTCTGTTTGTGACCCACATAAATTAGGTTTGCATAAGACTCTTCATTTGTCCTTAACACCCTGTCTTTAGTGTGGGCTTTAAGAATGTCGTCAGTGTTGATATGCTGAGGGAATCATTTCCACTGCTGGACATGGTGGATCACAACAGGAGACCTAAACTGCCGGTGAGATCCTGAAATCTGGTGCAGAAATCTGTCAATTATAGGAACATGAAACTGCTTCATAGAACAGCACATATTTAGTTTCTCTTCTTTTGATTTCAGTCCAATCCTGTGGGCAACTTTCCTAAAGTTGAAGGTAAGAACATCTACCTCTCATCTCAAAGGTTTATCAGTCTCATAATTACTCACTGGCGACTGCTTTTTGATATTATTGATATCAAGATTTTCTGTAAATCTTTTAATTCCACTTACAGCTGTGATTCTGTTCGGGGAGCCAATTCGATGGGAGACCAACCTGCAGCTGATAATTGATGTCTTGTTGACCAACGGTAACCTCAGCAGTGTCCACAAAACCCAACTGATGCCTCACCTCCCCCTGCTGGCCTGCAACATGGACCTCATGTGGATGGCAGAGGCGCATTCCCCACGGTAACAATTAAAATCAACGCTGGCGCAGAAAATGTAGAATTTCATTTATTAACATTAGCGACTAAAGCACAGTTGTCCAAGCTGCCAAATGTAAACATATCCTTTTGTCTTCCACTGTCTCATTGTGTCACAAGGTTCGGCCACGGGACCTTTCTTGTTTGCCTCGAGAACATCTATAAGAAGATAACGGGTAAAGACCTGAAGTACGATGCTCTCATGGGAAAACCCAGCGAGCTGACCTACCATTTTGCAGAGTACCTCATCAGAAGCCAGGCCATGCAGAGGCAATGGAAACATCCCATCACTTCCCTTTATGCTATAGGGTAAGACACCATGTTATTTCCTCTGTTTTGCAAATGTAGTTAATGTGGAATGAACTAAGGACGTGATGAGACTTGAATGAAAAAAAGACAAGTGCTGCATAATAAAATTGAGTTAACCTCATCTGGCGTTTATGTGCCAGTTATTGCAAAGTGTGCCAGCTCACAACTTGCAAATTTGGAAACTGAAAGCCTGAGGCGTTGCTCAATAGTCTGTCGAGAAACATCATATGAGAATACACAACTCCTCTCTTTCAATTACCCACAAGCGTATTCGACATATCACTGCACGTTTCACTTCAACTTTTTTATCACGAGTGTTGCTGTTGTGCTGCTACAGCTGTTCTGTGTTTGTGTGCCAGCGTTGTGTAATTGCCTTAATTGCTCCTTCATCAGTGGAGAAGCACAGAGCAGCAGAGAATAAACACATTCTTGCACACGTCGGTATCGGGGCTAACTTCATGCATGCAGAGTAATCTCCTCCTCTTCTGCTCTCTCAGGGACAACCTCATGACTGACATCTATGGCGCCAATCTATACAACCGCTACCTGGAGGAGAGAGTCGCTAGAAAGAACCCCAAAGCCATTGCTAAAATGGTGGCCGCCACAGGGTCCACCGCCGCCGTGCCCCAGGAGGAGGAGATCGACAATCTGCGGGAGAGCGAGCTCGCGCTGCCCTCTGCCACTTCCTGTAAGTCCATCCTAGTCTGCACGGGGGTCTACAACCCCAACGCGGAGGTGCCGTCCGATGCGAATCACTGCATCAAGGAGACTGTGTTCCACGGGCACCGGGACTTCAGGTTCGACCCCGCGCTGGTGGAGCCGGGCCACATCGTGCAGGATGTGGCCGAAGCCGTTGACCTCATCTTTGAGCAGGAGAAGTTTGTGCCTCAGTAGAGTTTTGAGCCAGCGGGTTTTGTGTGATGGTGGAGGTCCTAGTGAGTGAAGGGGGGGAGGGGCACTAAACTGGGTATACCACTTAATGCATAATCCTGCAGGAGCCTAACACTGTGCGGACATTGTTTAACTGGGCATTGATAACTTATGGGTCATCTTTGAAACTTTCAACGTTGAGACAAACTTTAGAGAAAATGTATCACGTAACTGTTACTGTCAACCGCTCTTTTATATTGTTTTTTGTGATAGTCTTTAATTAACCTGTTTGTCATTAAGGAAAGGAGTACGAACGGCCTTATTTGACCCTACTAAGTATTTTTTTAAATATAGTAGATAGTAATGTTTTAGATAATTACAAATCCTAAAATCATCCTATATTTATTACGAAAAGTGTTTTTAAGAAGCATATTCAGATAACGTTTGACCTTTATTCTTAAGGTTACTTTTTATTATTGCATTTTTAGTCATTTGTTTACCCATTTATCCTGGAAAATCTATGCATGAATATGAGATAAATACTTGTACTGTAAAAAAACAACAACAACTGTTTGATGTGCAATATTGTCCTCTAATAGTACTGTCTGTCTGCATTTTGTCTAGTTGTGAGAGCCTTGACCAGTATTTGCACAGATCAGAGACTTTCATCTTTGTTAAATGTTACCATTATCTTCCTGCCATAACCTGTTTATTATGATGTAGAACTTCATTATCATGCTTTCAAATTTAAATTGCAGAAGCAAAAGCTCATCAGACATTTACTTATATGGGAGTACAGGACCATTTGTAGTTATTTACTCATTGTAAATACTTTAACTTAAGAAAATATAAGGAATAGTTGCACACGTTTTGCAAACTGTTTGTGTGGGTTTTTTTTCAATCTATAACGATCCATGACTTATCAGAACTGATAAGATTTGAGAGACAGATTCGTCTACAAGTTATGCAACATTTCTATACTTTTTGACATAAACTAGCTCAGTCTTCTTGTGTAAGTGTAGGACCACCACATCAGTTCTAAGACAAATATATAGCATTCAGGGACTGATGAGTATTTGGGAGTTTCAATTACAATTGGAGGTCAGAAAAGTTCTAAATCTAAAGTCAAATTTCCCTGAATAAAATCAGGTTGCATTGTAGGAAAAGAAACAGTTACCCAGAAGCCTCAGGAGACATAGCTGTGGTGGTTTAGCATTGAAAACAGCTTTATTGCAAAAAAAACAAAACAGAAAGAAATCTGTTGTGCTGCCATGTTACTGACCTCCAGTCTATTTGCCTTTTGTAGTGTTTTTGTTATTCCGCTGCAGTAGAGAACGAGGTCCTTCGGGTAGGGTTATCTTTATATTGTGCTTCTTGTGCAGCACGTCCAGCACTTGTGGCAGTAACTCCATGTTGAGAAGTGGCTTTTCTAGGTCCTCCGCAAAGGTGAGAGAATCAGAGTCCGGGCTGACCTCTGACACCGAAGCGTGCAGCCTCCTCCTGCGTTTGCGCCTCACCAAGCGCGAAGAGTCGGCCTTGAATCTTGAATGCGTCTCATCTATGTACAAGGTGATGGTGGACGATTTGGCTAGTTTCAAACTCCACAGAAGCAGAACAATGAGGCAGCATAGCATCGCCCCCAACACGATATTAAAAGTCCCACCCGTACAGCTCGCCAGGGCGTGGGAAGAAAAGTAGTCATCAGTGAGGTCAGTGATGGCTTTCTGAGCCACAGAGCTTGGACTGGCACAGGTGGGCTCTTTGGAGACTATAGCCCTGTTCTTCAACAACCAGTTCCTCAGATATTCAATCCTACAGTCACAGTGGAAGGGGTTGCCAGATAGTGAGACCTTTTCCAGACGGACCAGTCTGTCGAACAGGCCCGGAGACACCGAGGTGAGCCGGTTGTCCTGCACGTGGAGCTCCGTGGTGTCAGAGGGCAGGCGAGGCAGCTCCATGAGGTTTAAAGAGCTGCAGTTCACTCGCAGGCCAGCAGGTGGGAGGGCTGAACACAGGCAGGGCTGACTGGCGGTCTGTGCACTCGATGTGGCCGAGAGAAGGAGGACAGCTAAGCCTAAACCGGAGAGCATCCTGCAGGATCAGGAAAAAGTTATTCCCTATTTGCGCTGTAATTCCCATCTTGCATAAGAATAGAAACACTGAGGGGGATTTAGAAGATGCTTACAAGCTCTTACAGTAGTAGTATACTGTTCAGGTAGTATTCATAGTGCATAAAGATGTCTGTCAGGACAAGATTAAACTACAAACAAAAACAGTCCATTTTCAGAAGCCAAAAATTAAAACATCTATGAGGCGAAAGATATTAAATATCCCTGTGCATCCGTAAGTTGTAATAAAGTATTTACATACAGCTAAATGATAAAGTAAAAGCAAACCCCCACTTTTTTTTTAATTTAAAAGGAATACAAACCTTTTAGAGTTAAACCAACCTGGAAGTTACTTCTTATGGTGTCAGTCATCCTTAAAATATCATTATATAGTCACTGTTCTAGTCCAATGTTGCATTCGAGCTTTAGAGTATTTCAGAAGTTGCTCTCAAGGTGTCCCCGTTTTTGTAACTAACATGTTATTAAACCAAACAGTTGCACACCCAACGCAGAGCAACGTCAGCATGAGGAACGCACCAATAACACTGCTCTGTCATGATGCATCTGACATGAAGGAAATCCATCTGCTTAAAGGAGATAAGAGTTAATCTATTAAAAACAGAGGCGGGGGGCTATCTGAAGCTCATTACTGACATCTACCGCAGTGCTGAGAGCACAGGGGGCACTTTACTGCAAAATACAGCCGGGAGCATGTACAGCTTCATGTGAATTCGAATTTAACTGTGAGATGCTCTGAGAGCCAAATACTGAGTGAGCTCGAGGAAATTCTGTGCTGCAAAGCAGGATGGACACAAATGGAGGCTGAATACCGGTGATCCAAGATAATCTACAAGCCAAGAAGAAATGTCACACTTCCACAGCGTCAGAGAAGTGGCTTAAAGCTGAGAGGTATGAGCATGAACAATCATTTGCTGATCCTACAAGGAACTGTGCAGCAGGTACACTTTTCACCCATAGGTGGTGGTAATGGCACAGATTTTCCTTTTTCCTTTTATTGCACTTTAATGCATGCCCTCTAGTGGAAATGCTGCAACACAAGTGGAAAGTATTGTTGGAGCCTGGAAGTGGAAGATAAGAGAGCCTGAAGATAAGACGCTAATGTGAAATGCATTATACAAAACAACAGGGGGGAAAAAAGGAGTCCTTTGATTCTCTCTGACAGCTGACTCTCAATAAGATACTGAACGGTAGTTTATATACACCAGAGATCAAAAACAACACATGCGTACCATAAGTCATATATTCGTTTATTTTGCGTTCTCAACATTGTCACAGTTGAAGTTTTACAATAACTGGGGTCTTACTGACTCACTACTCACTGTACAAACAGAATGCACATATAAATGAGGCCATTCTTGTCTTTTCCTTTTTTAAAATGTGTCTCGCGCCAGACTGAACAGCTTGCAGCAGGATGTGTGTGTGTGTGTGTGTGTGTGTGTGTGTGTGCGCGTGTGCGTGTGGAGGGGTGTGTGTGTGTGTGTGTGTGTGTGTTGCATGAATGAAAAGAGAGCTGAGTGTGAATGGCAGCGAACTTTCTAACAGTCTGTTTTTGATTTCTACGGCAAATGTCAGTTCACGACAGCTGGAGGCAGAGACAATCGATATGTTCATATATCACCCAGCTCGTCCATCTATGAGGTGATGTATATACATCCTGATCTTAACTGCAGATATCAGAATAGAGTACTGATCATATACACATTATGTACAGTTCTTTTAACCCCTGTCTTGGTCCCTTTTACAGCTTCATAAAGATAAACCCTCCTTCCAAACATTTCATCACTTTGCACATCAAAATCCCATATTTACATGATGAAAGCCCTCAGCAACAGAAGTGCAATGTTCTTTGTTTGTAATTTACACAATGGCTTTGTTGATGAAATGCATGCTGAGCTTCAATAACTACCAGCCAAAAAAAAAAATGGAACAACAAGAACACATCAACATCAGGAAATTCCAAATTAATCCAAACCAAAGGAGAAGTCAAAATTTATAGGCTGATTCTTTTTTTTCTTCCCATCAGCTCACAGTGAATAGGACACATGATGATCCATGCAGTGCATTGTTGGGGTACTTTCTCACAAAAAAAATGACTGTAGACATTTGAAGCACTACAAACCAGAAATACCAAAATAAAACCACAAACCAAAGTAAACAGATTCCTCGGTTTTACACCATCCCAAGATCTCAGAATTATAGCAAAGATATGAAATCGCCGCAAAGACACATTCAACTGATCATTAATGTCCCATATGTGAAGCTATGTCTGTCGTCTGAACTCTCCTTCGTTCAGTCACATGAGGAGAAATGTGTGTGAATAAGCCTGACTTATGGCAATGGTTTTATTTGTGAATGTTAAAATACATTTACAACCTGAATATTGGGACAAACAGTTTACTGTCACTAATTTACACACTAGAATAGACTCTTATTTGTAGAATGTAGAAAGTTATTCTTTACATATACCCAGTTCCTTTGTTCAGTTTGCATTTTGTATATTAGAATTGCATTTCCTGAAAAAATGAAAGTGTTCTTCCATATGTGCTTATCCAGCAAAATATTTCTGTTCAGCCCAAAGAGAAGCATATTCCTTTTATTAAAATATATACACACATTCCTCTTTCCATTGTGAACTGTGTAAGTATTTATATATTCTTAAATGGAAAAAAAAAATTTTTTTTTCACCTGAATCTCGTCCTGGACAACACGATAACAGACTTCCACTCTCAGTACAAGTCTGCATTTTCTGAACATGATTGCACTTAAACTTGCTATGGTAACACTGATTTGTTATACAATGTGCAGAGGATAGCCTCACATTAATAACATTACATGCAAAAAATCACTCACTAGACATTCCACTGAACTCCAAGCCTGTGCCTCTCATAAGACCACGAGGACAGCCACACATTAATTTACTGAGAAAGACTCTGACAGGGGTCAAAAAACAAAAATAAATAAATAATCACGCAACATGAAAAAAAAAGAAGCACAAATTGGAGGGACGCCTTGTTCTTAATGTACAAAATCAGTACAAAGATATTGCACATATGATAGAAAAAAGATGAAAAAAATACTTTACTGTGTAAGAACTGATTTTATTCACTCACCAAAACCTTGTTGGTGAATAAAAAAAAACACACTAAACAAGGCAAAGAAGATTTCAAAAGTGTTTTTGATTGAGTCGAGATGAGCAGCTGTTGCATATGTTAAAGGCAACAGACTTAACGTGTTCAACACATTCCGCAGGGCCGTTTTATAAAGAGCCTCAAATTTGTATTTAAAATGTCTTTTCGCTCTTAATCTTCATTACTTTTTTTTTTTTTTTTTTTTTTTTTTTTACAGTTTAAGCAGCCACAGTCTGAGTAGTAAACTTAGATTAAAACAACCAACCAGCCCAGTTTATCATTTGTGAGAGTTGACGGTTAAAATCTGCTTTGAGGCTTCAGCTGCGGCAGCACAGCGTTTCAAGGCCCATATGCAACAGCTGCCATCCACGGGCTCCTTCTGATCCATTTGAAAGGCAAAAATTCCAGAAGAAATTATAGGCCGGACTGAATGGGAGTTCACTCCTTTCAGATCTACATCCTGTTACCACAGAGTCAGTATAATACTGATAGAATTCATTTTTGCTGATAATAATAATTGTAAGTATAATCTTACAAATTACTTTACGCACAATATACTGTACATGAAGTCTTGACTAAATAGATTATGCATTAATAATTGGCACATTTATTTATGAGAGCTAAGAGACAACACATATAGCTGTCATCTACAGTAAATACAGCACTAGAACTACAATGACTGAGACGGTCGACTCAGTTGTTTAACCTGTCCTTTGATTTAAGTTAGTGTGAAATGATTATATCCAGGTTCTTCACTACACACATATGAGCTCTACGGGAGGCAACGACAAATTGCATTCATATGATGGTAAGATCTGCAAACCAAAGAGTTGAAAGTCGACTTCCGATAAAAGGCTGTGCATGAGAAATTACGCCATCATTGCGACAGAGAAAACAGTCAGCCATGTTCTCGTCTCAGGTCGTCTCTCCTCCTGATTACGCGAAGGTAAGACAGGCTATTGAGGGAATGAAGCAGTGGGGAGCGGCTTGGTGAGAAAACACATTTTCTCCGCAGCCGTCGCGGCCGGGCGGTGTGTGTGTGTGGAAAACATAAGAGCATCTTCCTGTACAGAACCCCCCCCCACAAAACCCTGATGGGGCCAGGCCCATGATCAGGCAAACTAGTAAAAGGCCCCTGGTGGAAGATTTGAGTCCGATTTCCATCCTGCATATTAGTTGGACCTGGAGGTGAAAAAGGTGACTGCGTGTGACCGGTTTCCATCACAGCAGCAGTAAAACACAGTGGACAGGCCATAGAGTTATGCTGTCAGTCCCTTTGGTGTAAGCAATTGTCCCTCCTTCATTAAGTTCCCTCCTCGCTTCTCCTCTCTGTGTTACAAGCATCACACTACGGTGCTGATGCCACTGTGTTTGGGTTTGGGTCCGCCAGGCGCCGAACCCGCTTGCTGACTGTGGTGGTGAGGAGCGTGCTGGGAGTGTGAGGCGTGATGGGGATGCTGGCTGTAATGGCTGTGCTGCGAGTGGGTGTGTTGGTGTGCGTGTGAGGTGTAGGCCGGGTGCTGGTGGTACTGCGTGTGGGGAGGGGGGTGGTAGTGGTGGTGGTGGTGGTAAGGCGGCGGGTTCTGTGGGACTTGGCAGTAGTGGGAATGGTGACCGTGGAGTTGGGCCTGCACTGTGTGTGCTACCTGTGCTGTGTGGTGCAGGTTGGTCGGGTGGGGCTTGTGGGATATGAGAGTGGGGTGACCAGGTGGAGGGAAAGGAGAGTGGCCCTGGGATGACGGTTTGCCTCGCTTGCTGCCAAAGAGCGACCCCAGGATGGAAGTCGATGCTGAGTTAGGGATGGAGGGATGGCCGCGGGGTGCGCCCTCATGTGGCGTGGTGGCTCTCCGGCGCGTGTGTGGACTGCTAATGATGGACCCCTGCAGGCGGGAAAAAAGGTAACAGCATGTCCGTCAAACACTGTGCAAGTGCTGCCGCACAACAGCTACTGAACTACAGCTACAAGGCACCGGCAGGATGGATTCACAATTTTCTTATTTCAGATAAACAAGTAGCAAAATGTTATAGGGCATGCAAATGAGAAACTAAAAATGTTTTCATGGTAGGCAGCAGCAACACTAGGAATATTTCAGCTTCAAGATGAAGGGAGCCTAGATTCAAAGGAGCTCTGCTGTTAAGGAGCGAACTGGCCTGAATCCGTAAATCTGTAACAAGGGTAATTACATAAATACTATTAGGAGCAAATAAATAACAACATTAACAGGGGTAGAAAAGACAACATTTCATCTTCATTGCAGTCAGTGTGCCAAACCCTCTAAGAGTCACACATGCAACTTGTTATATTCAATGGAGGCATAGTTTCCACATGCAGAGGATGTGACAGGCAAACTCGTCATCCACACGTTAGCATTCAACTAGAAGTCAGAAGGCAGGAGGAACTAAGCTCTTGTGTGCAGATTTCACAACAGGCCTGGACCCCCCCCCCCCTTTTTCTGGGTCCAACACTTTTCACTATCCAGGTATGAATTCTCCAAATAAAGCGTTTCCTTTGGCACATGCTTCGTCTAAGACTGGAGAAAGACCATATGACGTCTTTGAAAGCAGAATGAAATTTTCAGGGTCCCAGACTTCAACCCAACACATGAAACTCATGGACACATGAAATGAGGGAAAGATGAATGAATGAAATCCACATCTTTAGAAGTCCGCGTGAAGCCCATCAGCAGACCTCTGTCTACGAAGGCTACGTTCCTCCCTGAACCTTACAGCATTTAAGAGAAGAGGTGGATAAGGGGAAAAGAAAGCCCCGCACGGGGTGAGGGACTGCAGGAGATGTACAGTTTCCTTGTGTCTCACAGAGCTACCACCCTGCCACAGAGAAGAACCAAATGAAAACCGCTTGGATGTGAGTGAATGAAAGACAGAGACAGGCGACAAGGGGAGGGATCACAGGAGGGATTAGTAGAGTCATGCTTGTTTGAAGATAAAAGTGTATATTGGTCATATAACATGACCAAAACAGGAGATCTCTGGCTTCCACAAAGGGGCAGGATCAGAGGCAGGCAACCCATGCATGCACACTAACTGAGGCAAGCAGGTTATAAGGCATCCCAGGAAGAAAAATAAATGATCCAAACAAATGGACTGAGTCTATGAAGCAAAGAAGGTGTAAGACCAAAAATAAATGGTGTGTTTTCACAGTGCACATCATCACATAGAGAGTAGCTTGGATACCAGCTGCTTCCAACTTACTTCCATATTGCTGTCTAGTGATCCTGCACTGCTGCGACGCCCCCGCTTGCCTGCCCGAGACATGCAATACCACAGATTAGAGATCGACAGCACTCCTGGATCGACTACAGACGCTTAGGCCGCCCGCCAGTCCCGTAGGGGGCAGTGCAGTGGATTGTGACTGTGAGTAAGGTCCAAATATGGGCGGGAAGGCGAGAGCGCGTTCAGGCCTGGGTGGGTGGTGGGTGACAGGTGGTACTGTGGCTAACTGTATAGTGAAGTCACATCTTCACTCAGGTTGGAAACTAAAGCTGCATTGAATTTTCAGTGATTTAAGTTTTGCAACGCACTTCTAACTGGAGGATCAGTCAAGTAATGCTTAAAAATTTTGAATGCTTTTCCATAAATCTCAACTCCATAAGCATCAAATCTGATAGACCAAGGAAATGTCCACATGAAATTTTACCCAAAGATTGCGGGCTATCTCTAAATACTTTGAACAGGGTTGATGCCGAAATTAAATTTTTCCCAGATTTTTTTTTGACTTGATAAAATATGACAACTCGTTCTTAGCGTTGTCACAAGATGTAGATTTGCAAAAAACAGTCAAGGTTGGCAAAAAGCCAGTCTCAGTGACAGTCACAAAGGAGGAGACACATCAAAAGCAATACAGTGGTTGTTGCACATGGGATGTACAGGCATATACAGGTCTGAGGGCGAACAGAGCACTCTTGCCGTTGTTAGGCACACTCAGCCAATGATACATGACCAATAATCACACATATACAGGAAAATACCTGATGTGTATGGAAATAACACAGTAAATACACATGAAATGGAGTATGGCAGGAAAGGAAAAAGAAAACAATTAACAAAAATGACCCCACTAACATGCCACATCCTGCATCAAAAAAACACAGGAGACAGGAGGGCGGAGGGACTTCTACACACTTCTTCACTGGCTGACCTATCATTTCCCATTGAGGTAGTGATCATGAGAACAAAGCGTATCGTATTACCAACAGTGAGGCAGACCCCTGACTGGATTTCATTTTGTTATCAAGTTAATCACCCGATAACTTCACATAGCTATTATCTGTAATGAATGAAATGTAGTCTTGCTTCAGAGAAGGAGCGGCTGTGTTAAACACTGATATTCATGGATGTGAAATGACTGTTAACACCAAGACTGAGACTACATCTTGATCTCGTTGCTGCTTAAGAATGGCATCAGCACCGATTTTGTTTGGTTCACAAATATACGTGAGAGGAAATGGAACATGATGTTTGAAAAAACAGACGATTATCGTGAATAGAACAAACTTAGGAGTGCAAAAGTGCTAAGATTTAAAAAAAAAAAAAAAAAAAAAGTGACGATAAAAACATGAATGGAAATGTTCAGAAATAAACTCATCCAAATGATCAGGGGTGAGAACTGCCTGTCAATTTCATTCATCACTGAGGAGACAAATCTAGAAAAACTGCATTTCCAAACAATTAACCTCCTTCTCATATAGGTCTGTATTCAGTCTTTGAGTTGTAAAAAGGCAGAGCACACCGTAAGTCTCTCTAAAACAAAGTATGCAGATACAAAAGAAGTTAAACATTGAAGGACACAACGTCCAGACCAAACTATCCAATCATGAGTGAGTTGGATAGTGGATTTAAAGGGGAGAACTCTAAAATCAATGTATGGTGCCGTGAAACAACATTTTGCTATTTTTATCCCCTTGGGTGGATGACAGAGGGAGAGTATGTTTCCCTCAAAGAACCGGCTGGTAAAAAAACAAAGACGTTTTGGCTGTACCTGCTTCGGAGAGGTCTCGCAGGGAGCTGCTGAGGGCGCTCCTCTTCAGGCCCTCGCCCATGGCGTAGGTGTCATCCAGACTGGCGCGGTTCATGCTCCCATTGCCAGCTTCCTTCTTCAGGCCGGAGCTCTGTGACATGCTGGGCCTCACCACCCCCTTCTGCTTCTCCAGCTCAGCTGTGGAAAGGAGCCAAGGAAAGACTGAGGTAAGTGGCAGTGGTTTTACATCTCGCCTCAGCCAGGGAATGACTTTATAAGTTCTCTGTAATGTATTCAGCTTTGGCTGTCTGAAACTCATTAACGTCCATTATTGATCTACATAATTTCCAACATCCTGTTCTGGTATGTCCTGACTAAATTGCCTTTTGAATGTCCAGAAAAAAAAGTGCTCTCCCTTCTGTTAGCCATCCTGTGAACTCTGTTAAAATTCTTCCTCATAAAGTGCCACAGTTGAGTAATGAGGACCATGCCCTGTTTCTACTTTAGACACATTGAGGTAGACAGAGGAAGAGGGGGATGGGAGAGAGAGAAAAAAGGCAGCTCACACTCTATCCTGTATTTCTCCATTTCCTGGACCTCAGCAATGGACTCTCGTAGGTCATCTGTGAACTTCTTGCGGTCCTGGGGGTTGGGCGCGTTGAAGTTGATCAGGACTTTGATGTCCGCACCTGGTATCGCTGATGTAAGCCTGATTCCATTTGGGTAATCTGGGGCAATGGCAAACAGAGAGGGAGAGACACTTACACAAGGGCCATTGATCAAAAACCGAGTTAAAACACATTGGCCAAATCTGTCTGAAGTTCAGAGTATAAACAGTGTCACAGCCCATTGGTTGGGCTTCCCATTCCCGCTGGATGTGTTAGTGTGCTAAATCAAACCCTGTGATGTAAACACTGTCAGCTAACACGCCACAGAGCTGAAGGCAGAATGAAAGGAAATGCCACTTACACTGGTTCTCAAACAACATGACTTGCATCCCATACAGAGAGAAAGACTGTCTGAAGCTGTACGTCACCGAGTTCTTCTTTTTCTGGAAAATCTTGGTTACCTGAAATCATGCGAAGAGAATATTTATTTATAAGAGAAGAGGCTGGTCGAAGGAGAGGAGATGAGAGGAGAGGCAAGAGAGGGCTTTTACCACTAGGAGGTCATTGAACAGGAAGATCTCCCGCTGATGCAGGCCCAGCTTCTGGAGCTTGTTGGGGTCTGGCACTTCAAACAGGCGGCAGTAACACACCAGCCGGCGATGGGGCAGCGACAGCACCTACGAGCCGGAAAAAGAAGAGCACAGACAGCACACTTCAGAGGTCATTATGGCCTCGGTGCACAAGGTAATAAGGAACAGAAGTCACCTCTTCCTCTGAGTGGAATTTAAAGGAGGTGTAGTCAAAGGATTTTCATTGAGTCAGTGTTTCCAATTTAAGGATAAATCTGGTAATATTCTATGTTTTTCTTATTGTCAACAAAAGACAGAAAGTAACAATGAACTGATCTTACTAACAAGTGTGTAACCAAAGCCTGATATAGCTTATTTCTCTGTATCTCTACTGTTGTCCAAAAACTATTAAAACCTCTTAAATGAGCCACACCATTGCACTGGGTGACATGTTCTGGGTATATATATAGTACATACATATATATATATATATATATATATATATATATATAATATATAGTTTACTTTGATTCCACATATGCTGCTGTAAATACTCAGGTGTCCGTGTATACAAAATTAGTTGGCAATGAACACTGTGAAGCATTTCCTTTTTTTATATCAGGACACCTTGGAATATGTTATCACACTAATATCATGACAACCTAGTGCAGAAACATACTGTAGCTCTGTTAAAATCATTACCCTGTGTACTGTGAATTTAAAATGGAACCCAGGAAGAGTAGCTGATGCTAAGATAATAACTAATGGGGCTCCAAATGAACAATAAACAATATCAATGTTTGGTTTGTCATTATTTTAACACAGGTTTGTTTCACAAGTGAAAGTCAACTGGTAACGGAGCATAAAGCGTAAGTATTGTTGCTCATACTGCACTGATGCAACCCGGCAAACTGTTACAACTAATATTTTTATTTACCTATAAGAAAAGGATTAATGTATTACAAAATAATGTACCACTAGTGTTAAGTCAGCGTGTCGCTCCTCCCAAAAAAAATTATGAAAACTAATAATCTCCATATAAATTGGGGATCAACACTGTATTCTGTGACTGAGAGGCAGCTGCATGGCATGCGCCCAGCAGTGATGTACACCCTGCTGAGCACAGAATCTGTAAACACTGCTGCTCGGTGCCACCCAAGAATTTATGTCTGTCAATTCAGCCTCCAGGGTACGGCTACAACTGCTCATCTAACAGATGCCAGGCTTCGTGGGGGCAAAAGTTCCTGCCTCTTTAGGTAATCTGACTCGAAAACTACCTGTGTGATGAGCATTAACTTTGTTCAGAGGCAGGAAGTTGTGCACATACAGTGAAATAAAGAATGAAAAATGATCAAATATAGTATGTTTTATGGATATTGAGCCTACTTACACATCCCAGGCCGTGGTGAAGCGATCCAATCTAAAAAGGGAGGACAAAGAAGATGTTATACACAGCTGTTATGTTACTATTGTCTCCGATAACCCTCGTACTAATGAACACTTAAAATGATTTGCAGCTGCACCTATAGTCTATAGGTGGTCACACAGATGTATGGACCTCTTGTGTTCTGTAAACAGGGTGGTGGTCTTTCTCTGCTGCCAGACTCCAGGGTGTTTGTAATGATGTTGGAATGAAAACAGATCCTCCCCTAGAAGCCCTCTGAGCAGCACGAGTGGACCTCATAATTATGGAGAGGAATTCCAATGTGGTTTTTACACTAAAGTGTTTTACCGAGAGTCCTCCTGGGCTTTTAATTCTGCAGCTAAATGGTGACGAGGGATCATTTTTCAATACATTAAATTATTACTGGCAGAGCAACCCATCCATTCCACTTGAAACCAACTGAAACAAAGTCCTCCATGCAAGACATGCCTCTCCTGCCTCTCCTCTTCCTGAGGCTGCATAGGTTAATCACACTTGTAACCTTCACACATGAAAGACACATCATTGCCTGCAGAATAATGGACGAATCCTGCTGCCCCTGCTCCTGAGGGGCTGGAGCACGGTGAGAACTAAATTAGCTCTCGTTCAGTATCCATACACAGAAATAAACTGACTAATGATTGAGTGAATCAACCGATTACTGCAATGCAACTTGCGCCGGTTCTTCAAACGCTGGTTTCAACCACTTCTCCATTTCTCCTCTAAAACTAAGTAAGAACTATAATTTGCTAAGGTGGCAGAAAGTGCCCATTTTTCATCAGACTGCAGCACTGCGTGACATCTCTCAAGGGCATTTGGTGTGTTAAAATCACCAGCGTGAAGGTCTAAGTCCAGGCATGTGTCCCCATTCACAAAATACCCAAAGGTACAAATAACTTAGATTTTCTAAATCTCCCTGAGTCTTTTATGATTTAAACTCTGTCAGCTTTGGGGCCAGTAAATCAGGAGAAATGTGGCATTTTTATTTATAGACTCTGGGCAGATATAGCTGAGCACTGATTAAAGAATAACCAACACTGTCTACATCTTATAGTGCAAGGATGCCTCAGAGATTGAGGTCACACATTGCAAATTATATCTTTTAGTCAAATTAGTTGAATAGTTAATAACAATAGTACTCACTGGTTTCTTTCCCACAATGAGCTTCTCAACCTTCTGCACCTGTGAGACGTGGTCTTCGTTGGTCTTGAGCTCTCGCTTACGGATCCTCTCATAGATGCCTACCAGAGTCTCCCTAGGGATATCCTCCCCATCATCCACACCTTACAGGAGACACCACACAGGAGAGAACCGAGTTACTAAACAATATACAGTAGTTGAAGTTGAAAAATGGGGAAGGATTAATAAAATAAAATAATACAACATTAATCTACAAGAGATCACATCACAAGAACACAATAAACACTGTAAACTACGCCCTAGGGTGTATTATGCTTGTATCACATTTCAAAATATCAGTACATATATTTTTGTCACCAACAGTGTATCCTTTCAAAATCATATTGGTCATTGCTACCTCTCAAATTCTTGATAAAGTCCTCCAGCTTCATCTTCCTCTCAGGCTTGACGTTGGGGCTGTACATGTCTGTGTTGAGGAGGATGATGGCGAACGCCAGGATGAAGATGGTGTCGGGGTTTCTGAACTGCCGCACCACCGTAGGGTTGCAGATGCAGTAGCGCTGGCTAAAGACATGAGACAGGAGAACAACATGACCCATCTCAACCTGTAACTGTACTCGGATTACTAAACACACGCAAACTCATTGATCATGCTCACAGTGAGGAATTATGTTCAATGCCTCTAGAAGAAAACAGAAGTAATTCTAGAACTAGTTCTCCTTATGTACCAATAATTATGATATTAGGTAACACGGCTGTGAGGAAACCAAGCAGGAATGATTTTTCAATAAAACTTTACATAAAGTGCTACTGCATTATGAGTACAAAGCACTATTAAATGTTGTTGTTTGGTTCCTCTGCTTAAATGCTATGTGTCAGTGTGCGTCCTAACCTGAAGGCTTCGATGAGCCGCTCCACCTTCTGGGCCTCACCCTGAACACGGATGTGGTTCTGAAATTTCCTGAGAGCCTCGTCCAGCTCCATGCCCTGGAAGTCCATTTCATCTACCACACAGCTGGTGCATAAAAGGACAGATGGAGACAGAAAAAAAATGAAACACAAACATTGCACAAACATCGCCAGTTTGCTATATATACATCTTGCAGGGCTTAGTTGGCCTAGATTCTCCGTAGGTGGATACCACACTGATTGTACAAGAGGATGTTACAAGGGATTTCTGGTCATATTTGTGCCATGACTCATTCTTATCACCTGCAGGATCTTAATGAGTCAGGTATATATAATAAGATATAATAATTATCTATCGTGATGTCCCCAATGTTTGATACATACTGTCTATTTTTGTGCATGTAGACAAGGATCCTGGAGTTCAGTATATTTTCAAGTTCATACATTTTGATCTTTCCTTCACTTTCATCTAATTATACTTAGGCTTAGTGGAGATGTGAGAAATCATACTTACTCCAAGACATCTCTGTTGAACTGTTTCTGCCGATTGCCAAGAAACTCTCCAATCATCTGCCTGCTCAGCCCCTTCCTCTGCAGCAGGAAGTGAGCCACGCCAACTGGTGTGTCAGGGATGAATCCCCTCTCAGTCAGGTACTGGATGCCCTTTTCTGGCTTCCTGATAAATCCAACATTTAGATGCAGATAAATTTAAAGGCTGGGGAGAAAAATCTGCTACTGGTTGATCTTGAATTCTGAGAAAATACACATCGGCAACTTCTTGAGTTAAGTTACAGAAGTGATATTTTTCACTATGATCTACTGATTATGCCCATATTAAGCTAATCATCTGGACATTGGTGGAAAAAAATAAAATAAGTGATCCGAGTTTGATGTGAGTCTACATTGCGTCAAAGTTGCTTAAATGTTACGAAAACCTAACACAGACACAAATGCAATGTCACCCATAAATGAGTCGAGCTTATGTAGTTGTGTCTTGTACAATTTGTATTAAAGTATTCTTTGATTCTCTCACCAACCAGAAATTCATGTCTAGGAAAGACTCTGACAAGTATTGAACAAAAGGGGCACTATTTCATCTCTTCAGTTGATATGAAAAGAATCACAAAGAAATGTTACACTCAAAATACCTTTCGCATTTGATATTAAGGCAGCTGATTACAGTTCACAGTGGAACACACAGTAAGTGAACGATTTTCCATGAAGCTTTTCTAACATCACATTCATCTGCCAGGACTTAGCAGCGGTTAAGGACCTAGCAGCAAGGTCCTTAACCGCTGCAAACACTGGTCAAGCCCCTGCTCTATCAGAGTGCAACACACAACAAGTACTCACTTGTTGAAGAGATTCAGGCCGATGCGGTAGTGTCTCTTGCGAATAACATCATTACTGAAGATGGGCGAGTCCCAGCTGTTGCGAGTCTCTTTGTGGTAAGTTTGCTTGCTGAGCGTCTGCTCTCGTAGGCTGTCTCTGGAGGAGGACTCGGAGCTGCAGTTGATGGTGTCATTGGAGTTCGATGTGCTATTGATGCTGTCGTTGTCCCCGTCAGAGAAGTCAGATTCTGACTTACTCTGTCTGTTGGCTGAGCCGTTGATGGCTAAGTGGCTTTCCAGCTGGCGGTGGCGGTGGCGCAGAGGTGCGTCATCGTCACGGGAGGGAGCCCGTGGTGGGGGTCCATGGGAAATGTGTTTAGGGCTCGCCTGGGATGACGTTACGATGTGGCCATGAGGTTCATACACAGGCGGCCGTTTGACGGAGCCGCGGTCGGACCGGTCACTGAGCTCTGCAGAGCTGTCACTAGGAGGTTCTATGGTCAACAAAGGAAGATGGTCCATTCTAAGACGCTGCTCTTGGCACTCCAGAGATGGAGTGCTGCGGCAGCTCGTGTCTGTGTCACGACCCTCATCTTTGGGGTCAATAGGCCAGTACTCCTGGGAGGAGTTGACTGACCGCAAACGCAAGTCTGATTCTGTGCTGGAGGGCTGGTCCCCTGACCTCGACAGAGCAATTGAGGGGGACATGTCCTCCTCATCTATGAACAGAGTAACATCACTATAGGATGCCATCGTTTCATCGTGCAAGCGTCCGGCTGCCCTGCGGTGGGACTTCACCTGATAGGGCACTTCCCTCTCCACGTTAGAGCAGCCCATGGCCTCTGGGTCAGGACCCTCATCCCCCTGAAGGCTGCGACAGTTCAGTGCATCATCTATCGACTCAGCCAGAGATTTGACCTGCCTGGAAAAGGCGTCCTCCAGCTCCGTGATGGCATCTGTCAGGTCACCCTGTGGGGCTGGGTGAGATGCCATGTTGGCCTGTTGGTGGACTTCTATATCTCCACATTCAGACTGCACCATGGACAGTGGGGTGCCATCCTCCGTCATGGACACCTGCCTCCCCTCAAAGTAGGAGCTGTGCACTTTCTCAGGGCCCTCAAACGAGAGCTGCATCCTCATGTTGGAGAGAACAATGCGTCTGGACATACGGTTCTCAGACATAGAGCTCCTGAGACGTTCAAAGTTCTTGTTCATCTGATACTGGCGGAAGGCTGTCTGAATGGTGCGGGCCGCATGCCGAGTTATGAATCGTCCACCATATTTACGCTCCAGCATCTCCACCTAGAGAGAAGACAGAGTAAATTAGCTGTGAAACTGTGGAATGGAATATTTAATTGGTATTTTTAGCCGTCGACTCATCCTCCTGGATGCCGCTGGTTATTTGCTTCTCCCAGTTATCTGTGGCTCTGTGACAATCTAACAATAGATTTTCCTGCTTTATTTGTACAAATCATCTCACACAGCTGGGTTTCTGATAAATAACCCAAAAACAATAAACAATTTTCAAAGAAAAATTGCATGTGACACTTCTTGTGATATATGAATGTGTGAAACTTTGACCAACTCCAAAGCAAAATATTCAGCCAGGGTACTTTGAAATACCTGTTTGTCCTGGAGGTCAGCAGAGAGCTCATAGCTCTCAGAGAGCGAGCGGGACCGCTTGATGGCCTCCTCCTCAGCCTGTTTACGGAGGATGGACTGCGAGTGCTGGAGCTTGGGCCGACGGGGTCTCTGAGGTCCTGGCTGGACCCCGTGGCTGTAAAGCGGGCTGTCAAATCGGTCAGGGCTGATGGCCGAGCCGTGAGTCACCGGGCCCTGACCATAGCTTGCTCCACCATCCAGGGAAGGGCCACTCTCGTTGGGCCGTCCATCCCCTTCCACACTGCAATGAGAGAGCGAAGGGATAGTTAGAGATGTCATCTTCTCACTACAAAGAAGTCAAGAATCGCAATCTGCAACAAGGGGCTTTACAATCTGTACAGCATACGACATCCTCTGTCCTTAGACCCTTGATTACAATAATTAGAGAATGAGAATCAATGTTTGAGTCATAATGCAAATGAAGTATTATCAGATTAATCGCAGCTGTCTTTCTGTTCCGTCTTATTAAACGTCAGAGCCAAAAGTAGCTTAACTTCAGGGACTTACAAACAAGTATGCCATTACAGAAGTGAACTGCAGAATGTGTGTAAATGAGTGTAGCCATGGCTGGAACATGCTGATTCCACAGCTTCAAGACACATAGTGTAACCTGCATGTCATTCAACTGTAACCTGCCTAATACTGGCACGTATCGCTGTAATAGTTACTACTGAAAAATATATAGTCTGCAATAGATTTTGCTGTGTTACATTCAAAAAATACAAATGCCACATAAACACTTTCCAGCCATCCATTGTCCTTGTGGGATCACCCCTTATACAAATAATGTGAAAAAAACAAAAGGTTACTCACTCACTCTTACACTCTGCCGTTTTACAAGAGGACTGCTTATTGCGAAAAGACCGTCTACTTTCTATGAACTGCCAGCTCTTCCTCCATATCTTGTCCACCATTCTTTCAGTCAGGTGAAGTCCAGAGTACACAGGCTCCTCCAGGAAACTAAACTTTATGCCACCTTAAGGGCCAATCAGTGACCAATGGGAGTTACATCATGTTTGCCAGAGCGACGACACGCTGTCCCAATACGTGTTACAAAGTCCAGTTTAGAGTTGAATGACAGAACAAATATGACTCCAGCAGTCCCTCAGAAATAGCTGAGATGTGGCTGGATGTCGAGCCCACCTGCTCAATAACTAGCATTACACTAACATTTCTTCTCCTGCACGGTACAGTGCATTCACTGTTCACTGGCAGCCTAATGTGTTTGAACTGTGACTCGACACACCCATACAGTGTACACACTTCACTTCCTTCATTAGACAGCACGCAGCATCCAGTGCTGCGTGAAAAAGTGGAACTGAATGTGGTCAAAAGTTCAAACAACACATGCATTTGTTCCCCCTTTTTTGTGAGTACATTAGCAACACTTTACTCTAAACTGAATCCAGATTTACTGATCTGCAGCCCCACTCACCACAGCACTCCAACAAAATGTTTACAAAAGATGGTCATTCATGGTTCACTATAGCCTGTGATTACTTAAAGCCCAGCAGAGATTTCAAGCTCAGGCATATTGTCTCCCTTAGTCTGCTGCAATGCATAGTAATGTAATGTAGAGTTCAAACATAAATGTGAAGCTTACTGTACGTGATTAAAACACATGCGACTGAGCCACTTCGCGTTTCTGCAAGGGCCTCAGACACTTCAGTTCTCTAAACCAATAGAAATGCTTTTGAGAACAACCTCTTTCCCAAAAAAAGTCACTTCTGCTTTTCAACTTAACACTCAAGTGTGAAATATTAAAACATGTTGGCTTGCTGTTGCTGCCAAACTACCACCAATTATTATTAGGCAGCATCCAAAAGATATTTAATCTGATTCCAACAGCTAAGATGGTGTTTGAATGCAACTGGAAATATTTTTTTTTTTGTCCTGAAGTAGCACAGGAGTTCACAGCCACCAAATGCAGCAGCAGAGTCAATTCTTGTGCTTCTCTTTAAATGGCTTTCTTCCCTTCTATCAAAGTGGAGCTGACCCATTCAGGGTAAGCCAAGGCCACCGTGACACAGGAGAACTTCCTGGTAGGTAAATGCTACCTGACTCCCTTGTGTCAATAGGTACACACAATATTCAAGCGTGGATCAGCACATAGCAACAGAGAAGGCCTTTATATGCAGGACCAACATAAAACCTTGCACGACACAGTGAAAATCAGACTTCATTGCATAACCGCCACTGGGACGAATCTCCCCAACCATCTGTTGTGGCAAACTGTGGCGCTCTCGTCCCTGGAGTTAAAAGTCACACCTTGCGTTCTGTTGCAGCACCGAATACAGCCTGTGGCAATTTTTGATTTCATGATTTCTACATTAGAAGTTTGAATACTAATCTCAATTAATGCAATCTGACAATATAACTGTGGGAATGAGAGTTGTGTCTACATTAAACGAGATAATAAACTACAAGGTGCTTTTAATAGCTACTACAGTGCTCCTGTGGGGTTTGCTCTCACACCCCCTCACCTCCAAAAATATTCAAGGCACAAGAGTCAGAACTGTAGCTCCACAGCACTGGCTTTCGCCTTTCCCCAATGAGACCTGGAGCCAGCATCTTTCCTCCCATTTTGTTCTTTCTGCTTCACTTTCTACCAACCAAGCATCCAGCCATGATTGTGATTTTACAGAAGAGAGTGGAAATAAGTGCTGCAGTACTTTTCACTCTGAGGTCATCGAACACTGCACAGAGTGAGGTCAGCTGCTCATGATGGCGGGAAAAAGGAGGGGAAAAAAGGATGAGAGAGCGGCATTTTAAGAGCTGATGTTTTAAGCTGTAATGGATTGTTGAAGCAGAGCAGGAAGTTGCATGACGCTATTCCAGAGAAGAGGCACAAGTGACTCCACATGGTTCAGACAGAACTCAGAACGTCAACATGTTGTGTCCGCAATGTATGAGAATTGTGCAATAAACGTTGAACGATGGTTGTCGCAGTACCACTTCCTGATAGTAACTGTACACTCCTTGAAATATGATCTCATTACGTTAACAACGATTGTTCAATGGTGTCTGTCGTTCAGTCTGGCTCTTTATCCACCAGGAGCCCCTGTTAGCTCTGATGTAGGCATGGATAAGCATGTCAGCTCAGCTGGCAGTGATTTTCAGCCATGGGATCCAGGGATTTGGTGGGTGGATTGTGGGGGGGGGACCATCTCTCTTTCTCCCCTCCTTCCCTCTCAACACATCCTGAACAAACAGGCCCAGACCCCTACCCAGGCCTCAACCCATTCCATCAGTCGGACCTGAGGGAGAAACATTCCATCATCCCGGAAAAGAGGAGTCACATCAACAGGAGTTCTGGGAATAGAAGAAGGCTAATGAAGTGCAGGCTGAAGCTACGGAGGAAGAGCGGGCTGCAGTGTGGAACTAACATGACTGCCAACAAAGTCACAGAGAAGTCTACGAACTGCTACGTGCTTGCATGTTTTTCCAATCAACTTCCAATTAGTGTTTCCTTGCCCCTTTTCAAAGCATTTCAAGAAAGCATAATTGAATTCCCCGTTCAATTGTGAATGTATGTAAAAGCCACCGAAGTGCTTTGCAATGCTGAAATTAAGCTAAATATTTATAGAAAAATCTTTCCACATGCAATGTTTCCACAACAGCAATGCGATTTCTCCTCACCCACCTGTTTAGATTCGCCTTTGTGTATTTTTTTTATTTTTTTTCTACTAGCTGTTTCTACTCTTCTTAGTGTATTTTACGCCTTTTTGAGGTTCTGCTCTTGAAAGTTGCTATATAAATAAATTTACTTCTCATTTTTGGCAGTAATCTCAATCTGATTTCAGAAACACAAAATCCAGATTTGTCTTTACCAGATATACCGATAACAGTTTTTGTACACAGCTGTGCATGTAAACATAATCAAAGATCTGACCTTTTTGATCAAAATAAACAGCACTTCCGCATCACTCTTCTCACCCCACATGCACTGACAACACGTGCTCCAGACCCAACAGATGCAGATGGTTTTTTTTTTCCTCTTCATGGTAACTCAGACAGCTCGTAAATAGAGATGCACGCACCAGCTTTCACAACACAGATGTGAGGAAATAGATTTGTCAGGTAAGAGCGTAGGAGACCACACAGTAACATGATAATGAAGTCCAGCATTGAAAGGCAAAACCTGCCAGTAAACACTCAGGTATATCAGTCATTTCAGCACCAATAACCACATTAATGGATGATTTCGTAACAGGCATAAAAAGACAGCAAGAGAGAAGGTTGGGGGATTTATAGTATGACACAGCTGCTGTAAACTGGAGAGCTACACCGGCCAGCAGACTGACAGTATCGCTCTTGAGAGTTTTGCAGCAGACAGTATATAGTTGACTGGAGCCTCATAAGGCTTCTGGTTGATAACTACTGTAAATTTCAGTTTGAGAGCTTTAGGACCTGGGAATCTCTACAAATCGGAAACTGTAATCTGGCATCTAATTCAATCAGCAACGACCAGTCTTGAATGTATCTGCATGTATGATTGATTTCTGAATGGCTTCCTTCCACCAAACATTTGCCTTCATTATACTTTAAATAGCAAGGCAATGTGTGTGCACAAAGGTACTAAGCTGTTTTAGTTTGACTTGAGAACTCCAATCACAACCTATTGAGGATGATTAGCAGTCACAACATTATGATGAATAAATGAAAGACACCAGATTTTACAACATAAAGCTTGCTGATTATTGATTGTGAGCGTGATTTTTAACCGCGCTCGTCGCGTTGCACTTCTGAGCTTCCGATTTTTCAAGATGACTTGAAATAAAAGCTTAATTAGCACGGCACAGATGCAGCAAATTAAAACACACTCCACCGCAAGTCTGATGTGTGGTTTGATGTGTTGTGGATGCCATACTTGGTAAAATAATCTGAAATCAATACTATTCCCCCCGTTAACTGCCAGGCCTCGTTCTGTCTGAATCAAGGCTTCACTCCTCCTCTCTCCTGTCAAGACTCAGCAACAACAACAAACACCGTCATTATCTTTCAATAATGAATAATTAAAACTCTTCCACACTACACTCAGCACCTGCCCTTGAAGATCCAGCTATGAAAAAGCACACAGTCACAGCCAGCGAGCGGGAGGGCCACGACACACCACAGGAATGCCCTTCAGCCGAGCGGGGGGGGTTCAATCCAACTCGCAGATGGATTCTGTACAGTGAGACTAAACACATCATGATAGCACACGCATACAGTGACTCAGAGAGGGGACATGATCTGTTTTCCATTGTGAGGGAGTCAAAAATTGAAATGGCAGACCCCCACTTTAAGAGTCTTGGTGACTTAGCTTGAAGCTCCACATAACTCCTGTCACCTTCTAATGTGCATTAGGTGAAAACCCAAAAGAGGCAGCTCAGATCAAGGTGTGATTCAAGCTTTCGCGCAAGCACACACACACACACACACACACAACACATGCCTCTCTGCTGTTTATTAAACAAATCTTTATGAGCTCTCGTAGGCCGGCGTAACCTCATCCAATGACAGAAAGCACACATGCATGCGCGCACCAACCCACCCACACACACTAAAACCAAACACATTTTACACTCTCCTATTACTCTTACCAGCCATTCAGCTCCAGCTCCAGCAGCGACTGGGTCTTCTCTGAATTACACTGCAAACACCACATGCTGGCTGGCACTCACAAGACGATGTACTCCAAACATTAGCAGTCCCCCTCGCCAGTCCCCATTACTGACGAAAAGGTTTCTCTAACGGACAGACACATCTCAAAATTGCCATCTTCTATATAGCTTGTAGCTCCCTGCTCCTTACAGAAGGTCCCATTTCTTTGCCTTGTGAAAGCAGCTCCCTATGGATGGTACATGATCAGTGCTAAGTGGTAGCCTGTAATCTCTGACAGACAAATGGAGCTCTTTCTTTTTCTCTTTCTTCCTCTCTGTCCTCGGTGCGCTGGGCTGGTAGGAGTATAAGGGGGGCGGAGGCTGGGAGACAGGGGAGTGTGGGTTTCTGCCAGGCCCTGAGCAGTATGGAAGGGGGTGGGGTGCGAGGAAAGGGGTGTGTGTGTGTGTGTGAGAGAGTGGTGGCTCTGTAGCTGGGTAGAAAGAGAGAGAAGGGGATGAAATACCATGTGCACAACACTAATCATGCGAGGAATGGACTTGCAAAGGACCCTGGAGCAGGGGACGTGGATAAGAAAAAAAATCACGTTTTATGGCAATGATATCAGAGAATGTGAAAACATGAAAGGGAGAGCTCGAGACAGTGAGGGTTGGGAATGAGAGATAAAGCAAGGTGTTAAAAACACAGTGAGGAGGGAGGGGGAGGCAGCCTGATCCAGTTAGGTGCATATAGGTAGAGTAGATATGTGGCAAAGGGATGAAATGGAGAAACAGGTAAAAGGACAATGTATGAGGAGACAAGAAAGGTGAAGGTGTCGCAGGAAACGGGGTTTGAGAGTGTTTGAGTGTCAGAGGAACCTTTTGTTAGCCTTTTTTTTTTTAACGAAAGAAAAAAGGGTGGGTTGAGATGGCAAATACAAGAGAGCACCTCTATTAATAGAGCCTTTCAGGGTTGAGAAGTGACTGTTAAGATGTGCTCTAAGAAAAGAACCAGTGAGGATTCTGTGTCTTTCTGCAGCAGAAAAATCACAGTAGAGGTGAAGCTGTCCACCTCTATTTTCAGCCTCACCATTGTTCAGTCTTATGGATAATGCTACACTCCTCAACCCATATTGTACCATCATTGCAAAGCTCACCAGCACTTCCAGTCCGGCTTCACACCCACAGCAGATCCCAAACTGACGGAGCCTCGTCTCCGCTCTCCACCTTGTTGTTGAGACAGGCCAGAGACTAATCACCCCTCTGAGAGGAGGGGGTTGGGGGTAAACTGCCCCCAAGTCAAAGGTATTTTCTATATAATGACAACAGGCACAGGAAACAGAGGAGAATGGCTCCCACATGAAGCCAGTTTACAGGGACACCAATCATTTACACACACACACACTAACACACACACACCAGTCCCTGTAGGGAGATGTTGATGTCCTCTAATTACAGGCCCGAAGCCCTAAAATGATCACCTTCTCTGGACTGTTTTCATCTGAGACTTCAAACGAAAGATGCAGAACCAGAGACAAAGCAAAACTGAAGGGATAAAGTATGTATATCTTAACATGTGCTGTGGATCACAGGAGGGGACGTGCACAGATTTAGTTGCAATGTGTGACTCAGACAGAATCATTATGTGCAGAAAGGCGGACAGACAGTAACTGTCCAACTGATCTATTTCAGTTTGAGACCTTGGCCCTGGACTCTGGTGACTACAGCTGCTAATGCCTGGTGGATCTGCCGAGACTTGACTCAACTTACAGAGCTCACCTATCACACAATCTCACCGTGTCAGTAAACAAAAATTATATAATTCATTTAGGATGCCAATTTAATAAAACTGGCATCCTCATTATTCTATCATTTTGCTACATGTGATCATCCTGGAGGTGCAGATGGAGACAGGCGTTTAGTTTTATAAGTGTGTGCATGATATTGGATATTAGTCCCATTGCAGGCTTTGTTTTGCTGGCAGACCACAGGGAGTGGCTAACTAAGGTTTATGTGTTTGGAAATGAGATATGAAGCAATATCATGGTCTCATTTTGAAGGCAAGCATGTGCCCCCAAGCCTCGAGCGTGACATGATTGTTCCAGCATGAGGCTCAAGGGCAGCGTCAGTTTAAGCATCAAGGAGAGCTCTGCTCAGTTTATCTAATTAGAGAAATTCCAGGTAAAGCCGAGCTGTAAAAGTTTGCACAAACTTCAGGACACTCAGTGAGCATGTGTAATTCTCTCTGTCTGCCTGCCTCTGCGTCTCTCTCTTCCTCATCTCGTGTTACGATCCAGTCTAGTCGTCCCGTCTGGTGAAGGCCCACTCCATCTCCTGAGTCCTGGCTGCACGGAGCTCGGCTCCAGAATGATGTCATTGAGAATTCCAGCAGAGGCCCACTCTCTGCTCATAAAACGCCATTTCTTCAACTCAATACATATGGTCTTCTCTGCATTTCGGCTCCTACTCTATCACCCCCCCTTCAGTTTCAAAGCACTCCCTTCTTTTCCTCTTCCTTTCCTAAGGAAAGTTAGATACATTACACATGGAACCGGTCCAGGTCAGCTACACACAAACGCCTTTATCAGGTGCATTCCCACAGATACAGCACCTGGGTATTGTCAGACAAACCAAAAAAAAAAGAAAGAGAAGGATTTTCCCATTGCAAAGAAAATGAAAAAAGACAGAGCAGAGGAAAAGACAGCAAAGGAAACGGCAGAGGAAAAGACAGCTTCCTGGAAACTTGGTCACAAGATTTTGCCGCTGCATGCTCTGTCTACATGACATCATGCACCGCTTCTCATTATCTGCTTTTGCTGGATGCTGAGTGGCTGAGACTTGCGCGAAGAAACGGAAAATAAAATGAAAACTCAGCCCTTGCCTGGTCTGGAAACAATTAGAACGGGCTGATGTCATAGTTTGATACAACAGCATACTAAATGAGATGTAGTGGCCTGGGTTAGTTGCTGGAACACAGAGGACTTTGTATAGGAGGAAAAAAAAAAAAGAAACAAAAAAGAAACACATTTTCTCTGCAAATTCTCTGGAACAAAGAATTTTTGTGCATAAGAAGGATCTGGCAGCAGATGTATAAATAGAGCTGAAATGAGAGTAATTAAAGGATAATGCTGCCTCTGCTCATCACATCCTGGCAGTAAAGCTGGAGCAGATGTGTTGCCTGTGGGATCCTCCGGGAATGATCAAAGATCATCAGTGGCAAGTGATGTCTGAGAGGCTTTTCTCTTTTCTCCTGTTCATACATCACTTTGTAATTCCAATCCGGATAGAAACAATCTGTTTGTCCAGACACATAAAAACCAAAGGCTGAACTGCAGGAGATGACTTCTGAGATTAGTTTTGTTGCATCAAAACATTATTCCAAAAGAACCATATGTTTTGTTTTACACTTATATCCCTTCCCCACAACTAGGACAAGATACTGAACCTCAATACTTTTTTTTTTAGTACTGACTGAAAAGTATTTGCAGCTCCAAATATCAAAAACTGCCAACTACCAAAAGTTAACATTGAACGCCTGGTCAGGACTGAAGGTCTGTTAACTTCTTTAAATTAGTATTTTGACATTTTGGGAAATATGCTTCACTGCTTACTTGTTGAGCAAAAAAATCCATCACATAATCCCCCCAACATCCATAACTGGTTCAATTTACACCTGAGTTAAAATTGGTGACATTTAGGCAAAATTTTTATGCTTTTGTTGAGGGAGCGTTGGTTTGTTCAATGGAAAAATGGTTTGAACATGAGAAACACAGTAGTAGCTTTCTATCTGTGTCGACACCCAAGATAACATATTGGTTTTAGGATGAAAAATATCTTAAGCCATCCTCAGCCTGACCGACAACCAGTATTAAAGTGGCAGCTGGTGTTTTTACACAGCAAGAAGGATCCAGGTTTGCTCCTCAGTCTCTTCTGGGTGGAGCTGTTTCTTGTTCTCTCAGTGTTTGCGTGGGTTTTACTCTGGTTTCCTCTCGCATTCCAAAGACATATGCCAGTCAGGTGGGGTGGGGACTATAAATCGCCAGAAAATATGAATGTGGGCATCTAGTGACCTGTCCTGGCCATTTTTCTGCCATGCTCCAAATGACTGAGTGGGCAGAGAAAATGCATGCATAAAATGACACCCTTACGACTGAAACCAAGCAAACCTACACTTTACAGCTCCGCCACATGTTTATGTATTTCTTTCTGTGTATGCATTTCTGTAAAAAAAACATATATTTCATGGAACCATTACAAATACAGGGCTTCAAAGCTGTACTTCTCCTGATTGCATGCATATGCTATCTCACTCTATAAAAGGCAGGTAGAGGTCATGTATTGTGTGCCATTATTAGAAGCAGGCCCTGTTTGCCCATCTACAATATTTTCCTTTCAGTTCACTCCATTACCAGATACCATATTTCTCTGAAGCTCTTTACCGTAGCCCCGCCCCTGCACAGAAACACACAACAGCACAATTCCCCCTTGCTAAAAATAGACCCATGTGAGATGACACACTCTGGTAAACACTGTGAGGGAGACGAACAATGCTGTGAAGAACATTAACACAAGAGAATGGCCACTGAATGCTCCGCTGATTTCATCTCATTATCTGTTCCTTTGTGGCAGGCCGATGTGCAGCCTTTTTCAATGACACTGTGAAATTTTGAGGTCAACTGGAAAACAGTGCAAGACTCAGACTGGTGTCTCCAGCGGTTCGTGCTCACAGCAGTCCTGTGAATGTGACAAAGGCTGCAGCAGGTATAAATACACATGGTGGTCATGATGGACACAGGAGTGTGGCACCGCAGCCAGACTGACAAAACAGGCCTTTAAAAGATGAGACCCATTCCACAGTGGGCGCTCAGAGTGACAGTGCCACCCACTGGTTGGGAATTACGCTACAAGCGCCACTGAAGATGCACACTAGGCATGTGGCAGTGATGTCATTCAGGATGACTGAGGTCAGATGTGTTTGTCACAGCGGGGCAATAATCTATTTGAGGCAGTGGCAGACTCACACCTGTCTCAAGTCACACAGAGAAACTCACTGTGGTTTACATGCACTGTCAGGATAATGTGGCACAGCAATCATAAAGTCTATCTTCTTTAAGGCCAGATTACCTCTGAAAATTATATTAAGTTTCTTGTAATGATGTATACTGTATGTTTTTGTTCAACACATTTCCTTTTCTTTTAATGCAAAAATATATAAAAGTGATGCCAAAAAAGTTGAGAAGCTGTAAAAAATCAAAATAAAAACAAAATGCAATCATTAAACGGACTGTGTTTACCAACAACACTTTTATGACGTGTCCCCTAGCCCATGTAGTAATATTCTTTATACCATCATGTGTTTGACAAAGTGTTGAACCTCTCTCCATCCTTGCTTGTGAACGACTGAATCTTTCCAGGATGAACCTTTCATACCCAATCATGATACTATCACCTGTTACCAATGAACCTGTTTAACCTGTGGAATGATCCAAACAGGTGTTTTTGGATCAGTCCACAACTTTCACAGTCTTTTGTTGCTCCTGTCCCAACTTGTTTGAAACGTGTTGCTGCCATCAAATTCAGAATAAGAATATTAAGTTGATGAGGTCAAACATTAAATATGTTGTCTTTTCACTGTTTTAATTGAATATATGTCAAAAGCGGTCAGCAAATGATCTCATTTTGTTTTATCTCTGTTTTATAGTGTCCCAACTTTTATGGAATCAGGGTTGTATGTAATACTGTAAGAATTGAAATAACTATGTAGAGTGCAGTGTTAGCAAGTGGACATTAACATATGTACTCTTGCAATTGGCTGTTTTTTGTGAATCACTGAAACACATATAAAGGAAATATGCAAATACAGAATACAAAAGTACTCCATGTACTAGAAGGTGTCTCCATCCGTTTTCATCATTTTAAAGCCTCACAGCCTAATAGGACCATGGTGGCCAATCAATCATCGAACAGATATGTATAACATCAGCCAAACACTATTAAAATCAGGTCTGTTTGCTGTCCTGATTCGGGAACTGATTTCCAGGAGCCATGCATCAACATAATCCTAAAGAATAAAAAAAAACTCATATCTTTCCCTTGATATAAACCAGGCATGTTCCTAAAATAATTATCTGTGTGTGTGTGTGTTTGCGCATGCACATGTGCGCATGTGCTTGCTTGCCTGGCAATGCAATCAATTTGAAGCCATGAGCTAAATGACATCATTGAACTGGGTAAATTGACTGGAAGGCTTACAATGATAATAATTGCTGTTTCAATCAGATTCCATTCACTGCAGACTGCAGCAGCGATCAGATAAATAGCTGATGATCTTGCACATGTTGTGTTGCTCAATCATTCAAATCACTCACAAGATTTCATTAGCAGCCGAGCATGAAACAGTGTTATGGTTTATAGAGCTGATTGTAGTATAAATAAGTTTCTGGTAGACAAACAGTCGTGTTAATTGCACTGAAGGTTTTGAGCCGATGCAGGCTCTGAAATTAGTGATTCAGCATCAACTATGGATGCATACTTGTCTATACAATAGAAGCACATCCTGCTAGATAATATGCTGACACAGGGAAGGGATTAACGCTGAAGAGAAACAGATAAAGGGAGGAAACACAGATCAAAACCTCTACATTCCTGTAACACTCAGACTGCGATGGCTTACATTCCACCACTACTCACCTCTCCACACACAGCTGTCTAATCACTTTAGCAGAGTTTGTCTCGCTTTGCTTTCCCTCAGCTCTGAACTCCACAGCCAGGACTCCAGTTACGAGCTGCCGTGCTCTGCCGCCCTTCGCTGGCAAAGCCAACTGCGCCTCTGTGGCATCCGAAGCCCACGGCAGAAACACTACGGCTATTGAGTCCCGAGGAGCACCTCCCGGCTCGGCCGTCTACGCTGGCACAGGCCATTGTTTGTGTTGGCACTGCATATAAAGGCAGCTTTTCTCGTGTCTGCTCCATCACGCCTTTCCAGTCTTTGATTTGGGAAAACACATTCACTGAACAACAGGGGCTACCCTGTAGCCATGAGATGTGTCAATATGTCAAACTCGGCCTTGTTGTTTTCTTGTTGGGACCCGCAAACCACAGTCACAATCCTGCGCCTCGTAGAATTCAAAGTTTTCTTTCACATTCTGCTCCACTTGGAAGTGAAAGTACAAAACGTATTTCATTTTAATGGCCCTCATTAGGCTGACAGTGATAGAATCATTCAGGAAACATAATGTTATTTTAGGAGAAAGTGCCCAAAACTGGAAGACTGAACACAGATGTGGGTAAGTGAAGGCAGCTATGAGTATCATGATCTGCTGTTCAAACATTGTTAAAGTCGCCTGAAGATGCAATATTCACATCATAAATTTCAACACAGAAATACAAGTCAGGCCACAGAGCAGCTTTACTGTAAAGATGAGGTTTAAAGCTTTTATTGGGGCTTAGAGCCTGTGTTTCAAGTCATTTAATCAACTAAGTTTAAGAATTTAACCGACTAGGTTTATAGTACTGACAAGCAAATCTAAATGGATTTGCAACTGCACGTGGATCAAGTAAGAACTTTTTCCATTAATTTTTTTTGTGCTAAAGAGACAGTAGGTTTGACCAATAATGACAGTCAGTAACTGAGTGAAACTGCAGAGTCAGGATCCCATTTCTCAAAGGAAATCCTGAAGTTTTTTTCCCCCCTTGTTTTTAACAATAACTCTGCACATCCAAGCAGAAAACAATCTCCAGACCAAGTCATCAAAGAATGAACATGAGAAAGGCATCAGTTTACATGTGATAAGAACTTCTCCCAGCCACAACGAAAACTTGATCAGCTGTATTTAAATATTAATTGAAAGCCACAGTTCAAAGAACCACAACAATGAACGCAGAATTAAAAAACGAAATAATTAATGATTTCAGTCTCTCTTCTTTATGTCATCAGTAGACGTGCATGTCAAAGCATCGGGAGGTTGAAACTGAGCCAAAAAAAGTGTTTTGAAATTAAAAAAAAGATGAAAAACTACTAACTGGTCAGTGAATCATGCTTTAAAGTAACACTGACAACCAGGAAGCAATCAATCACAGAACAAAAGCAGTGAGATAAAGCAGTCATCCTCGATCTACGTTCCATTTGCTCGGAAACGTGAAAGGAAGCTGAGGAAACCTTTTGTGCTGAGAAATGGATTCATGTTGACATATTCCAGTGGAACAAGATATCCTGAGTGTGCAAGTTCCATTCATACCACATTTCCACATTTGGCTTTACAGAGCAATAGAGACATTCTGAGAATAACAAGCAGACTCAGATTCATGATAACAACCCCTTGAGGAGGGGGTTACGCAGTGCCATGTTTATTGTTTCATTTCTCTCAATGCCTCCCATAACCTCCACTTGAGACAGTGCCAAGGCATTTACAAGAAAAAAGGGTTGCACAGGGGCACATGGATTAATTCACCGTCTCTGTGACAAACTACCTGACAGTGGCTAATGTTGTTTGGCTTCCATTTAATTCACACACAACCGAAGCTTATTGGACGGGTTCTGGCACGCATTGGGAGTCAATAATGACACAAGTCCTACAGGGGCGAGCCCGAGAAGAAGCGACCACCCGTATCATACATCAACATTAACACAAAGCTTGCAACACACTAGCCCGGATCAGAGGAGGCTTTGAGTAAGAAAAAAAAAAAAAAAAAAAGACACTCCTCTCTTCTGTCATTACAGGGGCATGGATTTCAAATACGGAGTAAATCTGTCTGCTACCTTGGCCATATCCTTGGAGGTTTGATGTGCGCTCCATAAAGCTTACTGTTTTATTGGCTAAAAGCACAGCCCACGTCTCCGCAGCCTGCAGGGCACATCGATCTGTAGCCCCTCAATTACTTATTAGAGGCCCCCGTTCTGGCTCTCTAAGCCCACAGGATAACAAACCGGTCCTTTCTGTAGTTGATTTATTATATCACAAATTGTAATCATGTGAAAATATGTTGGTTTTAACAAAAGTGATTAAGATGAGGTCAACGTCAAAAAGCACTAAATACTGATACTTTTTTTCCTAAAGCATGACTTATTCTTGGTTTTCCATGATACACGCTTCCAAAATAAATGGGCCTGGACTAGGATGTGGAAATATTAGAGGGCAGAAAGGATGTTTTTCTACCTCCCATTTTCTGGGATCCCACAGACTCGTCTGAGAAGTCGAGGGCGCAGCCAGGAGACTGATGGGTTTTTACTCGTTGGTTTGGGGTTCTTTTGATTGAATGAGGACAGGCCTAATTCTGTCATTTTAATCAAATGAACTTCCTGACAGCCTCAGGTGTCCATCAAAAGCAGGAGGCTGTATCAGTAGAGAGGGATTCTCACGCCCGCGTGGTAATCTCTGACTGACGTAAAAATCAACATGGGCCATATGAGAATGTTTTCCCTTTTGGTGGAGTCTATTTCCTCAAGCTGCTCCTACAGTACAGTTACAGTTTTGAATTCTGGGAGTTCACTTGGCCTTCATTTTTTTTAAACTTTTGATATATTGGCTTGGCAGAATTTAATTGGTGGAAAATGGAGAATATTTTGTCTATGGGAAAGAGATGTTTTACATCTGGTCTGGCATTAGGTATTAACTGCTCTGGCCTAAACTCCCTGGCCAAATATATCTAACGAATATCTCTTGAATCTTACACCTTTTCTGCCCTTTTAAACTAGCAAAGAGGTAGGTCACCAAACATTCAGGTAGCCATTTGACTACATAGCATACAGAGCATGTAATATATCTCACATATTTCAGAGAATGCATTGAGTTAGTTTCAATCTTTGAGCTCAAAATGTAGCTTTTTCTATGCATTTGGGATTTTCGACAACACAAGGACATCAACGACAACATGAAGATATTCAGAACCTCTATTTGCAGTGTTAATGTATAGACAGGGAAAATCGAGTTTTTGACTTGTGACATCAGAATGCATGCCATTATTTCTGTTGTTTACATCCTGCAGATACAGAGCGACATTGTCATTCATCTGAAGTCATGTGTCTGACCACTGGATGAATGCTTCAGTGAAGTTAAATATTCACTCTCTTTTTAGCTCTGTTTGGCTGTCCACCAACACCTGAGAAAAATATGTAGCTGCTCTACTATGTTCATCAGCTAGTCAACAACACTGTCTTCTGTTTGATGCTGGGGAGGCAGCGTGCAGTGGGTTTTAAGAGTTTTTTCGCTGAAAACAGCAGCCTGCTTCGGCTGGAAACGGTGCTGATGAGAGCAGTGAGAGTGAGCCAAAACGGTTAAGTTGCGGGCCATAAAATCATGAGCTGAGAGATGCTGAAAAGCTCTGTGGAGAGGAACTGCAGAGTCGGGTGATAATTATCTGTGGATTCATCACTTCCAGCGACCCCTTTCACATTGTCACAGATATTTGAGCCATTGGTATATGAGATTATTGCAGCTTTCAGTTATTTATTTCGTTGTTTACGAAATCTGAAACTATTTAGTGACCAAAAACAGACTGATTACATAAATGGATTTGATAAGCTTATTTGATATTGAATCCAGATTTGATAAAAGGCTGAATAAATGCTAAACCACTAGCTTACCTGGTAGCTATTAGTTAACTACCTTGAAATGTCCCTTTAAAAGCAGAAATTGTTAGGGTTGGCCATATATCAAAGAGACATAGTCCAGTCAGTCTACATCAGCATTCTACATAATTTTCTATCCCAGCTGTTCAACAAGTCTATTGCATAAATAAGGTCAATTGCCTCACTTAAACCTTTAACCAGTAGTTATTGCAGCATACGACAAAGATGTTGCACTGACAGCTGGAACGTGCAGTTTCAGAGGGAGGGTCATGGTGAGTCAGCAACACAGTAACATCCTCAAACCAACTCTGATAACAGGATGAGATCCTTCTGTGTTTGGAACTGAGCACTAAGAGCTCAGTCATCATTGCTGCTTTAAGTTACACGGGAGGGCCAGTGTGAGCGCGACAGCTTCACTTTATAGTTGGCTGGACCTCCTGTTCAAATGCACAAACATCTGTTTGGCATAAGGTTAAGGTGCTTTCTGGGAGATTCTTGCTCCTCAGCATCACGTTTGAGCAGCTTTGAGAGCTTATTTTAAGTTTTTCCTATGAGGACGCAGTCTGGAATAATGAGCAGCGTACCCAGAAAAGCCAGTTCACCGTTTTTGCGATTACTTTGCATTTAATGATGAAACACAGAGGAATCCTGTGTAATAAAAAGCAATTGAGATTCACGGCTGCTGCACTGTGCCTAATGATCCCAGAGGGGAATTCTGCCTTTTATTTGCTGTACCACAAAACGTAACTCAGCAACGTCCTGCACCAGGACAACAGGATAACAATACATGTGACTTGATGGAGTGTAAACAGAGGGCAGAGAAAGAGGCGATGGGGGATGACAGAAATGGACTGAGGGGAAAGTAGTGAGGAAGGGGTGAGTTGCACGTGAGAACGAAAGGGGAGGAAAAGCAGCATGCATGCAATGAGTACAGTGCAGCTCAAGCCACCATTATCACGTACAGCATGACTGATGAGGGAGAAGCCGTCTCACGCTCTGTGTATCTAATAGGCTTTAATGATGTCCTCACTGAGCCATCCATTCTGTTAACAGGTCTAATGAGAGCAAGTCCGATCAGACTGCGCACACAAGCTCTTCACGAACAATTGGGGAAAAACAGATCATCAGAGGTCCTGCTATAGGTTTTATTGAAAAGATGTCAACAGGATGCTTGACATGAGCAGGACAATCAGCAGGAATGTGCTATGAGTCAAAGAGATGTTGGGATTGGAAGTGGGGGCTTGGCGAGTTCAGAGGCACATAAATCAGAGAGAAGCTGAGGGCTAAAGGGCCAAAAACTACCTGTTGGAGTTGTGTGGTTTATACAGTGGCTGTCAAATTGCACATGCTGCTTAAGATTCAATGCATCTTGATAATAAAGTAATTTGTATTTTATATTTTGATCCTAAATAAGAGGCAAAAATGAACACAGACTACTCTTGCTCCCTCCTGGCACAGCGCACCAGCGTGAGTCTGACATCAGACTACAGAGCAGTGGCGTCGGCTCCCCAGTGTACAACAGCTCTATGTCACGTACAAATACACCAGCACACTCACACACTCATCTATTCATTGATTTTAATCATCTCTCGTGTAGGGCTGCAACTAATTATTATTTTAATCTCCCAACGAATCTGTTAATTATTTTTCAGAATAATTGAGCAATTGTTTAGTTTATAAAATGTTTGAAAAGAGTGAAAAATGCTCATCACAAATTCCCAGAGCTCGAGGTATTCACATGGCTTGTAATATTCCACCTAATGTCTAAAAAGTATTCAATCTACAATGACATAAAACAGAAAATCCATCACATTTGAGAAGCTGAAAACAAAGAATGTTAGGAATTTTTGCTTGATTAACGACAATAAACAATTATCAAAACTGCTGGTTATTAATTTCCCGCAGCACTCAAGCATGCACGCCTGCTCACCACACACCTGCAGTGTCTGACATATACACAGCTGCTGCCTGCGCTACAGAATCTATACAAACCTGCACCTCACAGCCAAAGAGATCACACACACCTTCTGAGCAGAGCCCACCTACCTTCACACATCTGTGTCTGGGTTGGCCCTCGTACAGTAAGAAACAAGATCCGGGCTCTGATGACAAATTGCTATGGTTTGTTACAGGAAGGTAAGGTGACTGTTGTAACTGGAACGCTAGCAAGCTCTGTCAGGCACAAGAGACTGGGAACCTCCATCTGACTGATTTACTCTGCACTAATCAGCACATTCCCCTAAACGTCAATGAAAAGAGGAGGCTCTCACACACAGCGCCCTCCCCCTGCCTCACTTATCAGCCTCACTCAGCTGTGTCTCTCACAGCCTCACTCTTTCTTTGAACCTCTCTCTTTCTTTCATACGTCTATCCTTCTCTCTTCCCACCATCACCCGTCCCCTCGTTCTCACCCCCCTCCCTCCAACATGCCCCTACTCTGGTCTGCGGTCATTTATTCAGCTGCTGTGTTGATGTCTGTGGTTCAGTGTGGACGTGTCCAGAGCCTGTGCGTTGAAGCTCTGCAAGGTCACCGATTGTTTTTTTTTCCTTCTCCCTCCTTCCTCTTCAGGACACATGGTGTTGCCAAAGGGGAAATCTGAGCTCTCAACCAGAACACATCCTCAGACAGGCCGAGCACAAAGCAAAATGTTGTTAGATAACAGGTCATCTAGTAACCTCTTCGTGCATCTGAAGAGAAATCGGAATACGATTCACATTAACTACATTGTAATTGTAATCAGAAACAGGTGACAAATTATTTTCAGTGACTATATATTCTACTAATTCAATGAAGTAAGAGCCTCTCCATGTTTACTCTGCTTTTGTGTCCTGCTCAGACCTGTTCTGTCCAGTTGGCTATAGCTGACAAAAATATGTCACTACTCACTGAGCAGAGAGTCTTAGAAATGAGCATTTAGCTTCAATAAAAATAAGAATGTCAGCCAGATTTTTTTTTCTCTTTCTTGCTCCACGTATTTTGCAAGTATAATTTAGGAGAGAAATCATTTAGTCATTTTACTAAAAAATACTTTTGCTCACCGGTAAAATAATCATTATATCAGTACAGTTAAGAAAACTTTGGCAGTCAATCTCAGTAGCATCTATCTGGGAGAAAAGCCAGAAAACCAGGCTACAAGGCTGCAGCAGCCTCTGTGGGACTCCAGACAAGGCAAGAGCCCCCATCTGCCTTAATTTGTCTTCTCTCCACTCACCAATGGCTCACAGTTGCATTAAGGATTGCTCATTTATTTGACTTGAAATATCTCCCATTGTTTAATTACTTAGCTCTCTGCCCTTGACTTACTCACAGCAGAATGCCTGAATCAACTGAATGAGTGGCCATTAACAGGGAGACAACTTTGCAAGTAACTTCATCTGTTTCTTTATGAAAAATGCAGCCGAAGCCATGGACTGGGGAGGGAGATTAACATAAGACCAATATCAAGTGGTCACAGGAGGTTTTCTCAGATGTGGAGGCTCATCTCTGTCCTGAAGTCTCTCTGCCAACAGATGGTGCTAGTGTACAGTCAACACTGTGCTGAGAGTGATGTAGGGCTTAGGGATATATGACTGATCAAAAGACTCCCACTAGTCTTCATCAAGAAGGGGCAAGTTGATGTAAAGTAGAGCAGGACTGGGAGGGTTAGTGTTTTGCATGGAGAAAGGAGTAGGAGCAAAGGCTACAGATAGTGAGGGAGAGGAACTTTATTCCATAGTCCCCAAGAGATCTCATTTAAACTGCAAGTGGACATGTTTGGGTCTGTATGAGGAGACGGGCTTGATCTCTTAGATTAATTTGTCAGAAATGACTTTTCAATCCAGCCTTGAGTGACCCTTAGTTTGAAAGGAGCTGTCTCCCATCTGGGTAAAAAAGCCCTGACACCTACAGTAAGTTGAAATAATAATAATAATAAAATAATAATGATACTGATAATTATCAATAATTCAACTCCTCTGTGCCAGTGACTCATTGTCTATGGTCAGACTGATTGCACACAAAAAAAAAATCAACACAGACTGATATCTGTATAGAATGAATGAACCTCAGTGAATGATGTCACAGAGGAAAAATAAAAAGTCACATGACTATGGGAACCTGAGTGATACCCACATTAGATGTGTCTCTGTGGACAGTGCCTCATAGATTGAAAGCAGGATTTATCACAATTGCATTCACGTGCACAGATCTCTGAGGCCAGTTGTCAAGGCAACAGCTAAGGCTGACAGAAGAAAAAAAAAGCACCGTCCGTAGCGTTAGACGATATAGACGTCTGTGTATGTGCAAAAACACAGGCCTGCATTTACACACAGCTCGAAGCAATTAGCGCAATCAGGATAAACATTGAACTTTAATGACTGTTTACCAGCCGCAGTCCCAGCCTCCCTGACAGCATGGTTATTTCACTCTCACTCAGGCACATGTGCTAATTTCACAAGTCACGGGCCCGCGCAATGCATGCTAAATAATTCAGTTCACGATTAAATATTAGTTGATTAAAAAAATTCTGCTTTTAATCAACCTTAAATAATAGAGCCACACATTATACAGATGATGTATGCCCCCTCTCCCAGCGGTGCTACAAATGATTCATGTGATATTAGCATGAGAGTCTTGGACAATGATGTTCTAATGCTTAGTCTTCTGTCAAGAGCTGTATTTTATTCACATATTCATTGCAGGCTGAGACAGAGATGAAAGCCCCCAAAGGGACCACTCTGTTTTATAGAGTAAATGTGCTGTCGTGCCATTATCAACTCCCCCCATCCCCTGACCCTACCCCACCTCGCTCATTTCTGACATAAATCAAAACACACTCTGGATAATGAGGGTCTGCTTTGTCACACAAAAGAGTTGGTGGATTAGCAGCAATTATAACCTGAGCTGTGGAGGCTCATCTTGTTCACAGCTGAGCATCAGCTCCCTGTACCTTCAGTGGTGCAGGTAAAGGACAGTGTACACACACTGATTCCCATTCATAGAAAAAGCACTGAGCACTGCATTAGCGATACAGATCTGAAGAACATGCATGCTTCGGATTCTGCAGCAGAACACCAAATTGGGTTGTAATTTCAATAATGAGCTGCTTTTTTAGTCTGCATGTGCAGACACATCTGTTTGTGAGTCAACCAATAAACTGAGCACTGCACACAAACTGAGACTGTATATATACACATCTGTGCATGTGCAAGAGTGTGCACATGGCATAGAGACCACAAGGTTCAGAGTGTGTATGGAAGAGCTGCAGTGCAGCAGCATGAGCTCATCACTCTTCTCTTCTCCCCCTCCTCCTTCACTGCCCCCCCCCCTCCATCCCACCCCTCCTCACGCTCGCCATTACATAAGTTAATGCAGCACACACCCTCATTATTCTCCAGGCAGGCGCTGTGAAGAGATGCAAAGGAATATGTCATCAAAAGTAGAATAACAGTGAAAAAGCTACAGAAAGAGACAGTGCCTGTGTTTCCCTCTAAGCTTTCACAGTTCCCTGCTGATCACAAAGAGCAGAGAAGAGCAAAGGCAACGCATACAGTATTTTGACCCTGCTTTAGTCATGCACAAAAAAGGAAGACCAGGAGACATTACAGGAACATGACCATTTTTCCTAACGTATGCATCTTTATTTGTACCGTATAAATTTTCCTCATCAGACTCCTCAGTTAACACCCTGAACATGAAAAGCGCCCTTTCTCTCTCTAGAGGGTGGCATTCTTGAGCATTAGAGTAAACAAACTGGCTTCCTCAGATGATTAGCATTTCAAAAGCTGCATAGCTTTGCATGAGCAGTGCAGATACTGCAGCAGAGGCAACGTTCCCAAATATATTCTCCCATAACGTTGCAACCCTGCAGCAGCAAGATGGCAGGTGAAGAGACAGTGACACTGTAGTTGATTCTCAAGTCTTTCCCTTATGGCCACACCACATTAGCCCATTTATTATTGTCACAGTCAAAGGTTCTTTCAGCAAACAAGGTAGCCAAGCTATTACAGAAAACTATTCTTTATAGGTAATATAAAGGAGGGGGAAAAAAACATCCACCCACACAATGCTGATGTCCCTCTGGGAGAGACACAAGTGTAAATTATTCAGTGGTGTGGACACTGCCTGCAACTTAAGCATAGATCAGAAAAATCCTCCGCATATAAAGTGTTTTAGATATCAAGTAAACCAAAGTACAAACATGTATCAAGCTCTTTTTCTGGTCACTGATAGAAAAAACAGAGACAAAAACATAATGATGCACCCCACTGTGCTGCGAGCCAACCCGTGGCACTGGTCTGATGATACAGATTGTTGCAGTGTAAACCTATTTTCCACCAGATAAGCATTTGAACAAGCATGAGTGCAAAAATTTACAAGCAGGTGAGCAGAAATATGCTGAATCAAATATGAACACCTACATCTGGGCTTGGCACCATTTTGTGTGAACCTAACACTAACCTCTGTCAATGAATACTAAAATTACAAGAGGAGCGTTACTATGAATTTAGTCTATTCAGTATCAAATCTGCGAGGCAAGAAAACCAGTCGACTCTTCTGTTATGGCTAACTGCAAATTGAAACCACCATAACAGCCCCTTCGCATCTCCATCCTCCTGACATTTCTGACCAGAAATATAGCCTCCATCCTAGACACGTCTAAGCTTTTCCACCCTGGAGAGTATTTTTTCTCTCACCACAGTGGAACTGCAAGCTCGCTTTGGCAGGTTGCTATTTTTCCATTACAAGAAGTTCCTCTCAACTCCCCCCCAAAAAAAGACCTCACTTGTCATAAAGCCAGCGTACCAAAGCACGGGACCAACAAAAGGGTCAGTGCCTGCTCTCGTTTGATTTACGAACGTAATGTTGAATGGCCTACTCTCCAGCTCTCCAGTTCAGGCCAACACCGATTTGTGTTAATGTCCCCCAGAGTTAGGTCCTGTAGGAGCCATTTACCTATTATGAAGCAGCGTAGTTCTGTCAGGAGGTGTTAAAACATTCCAGTTCATTCAGATGAGATTCTGCAGAGCTTCCTCCTCTACTCCACCCCGTGGATATCCACTATGGGACACGGAGGCACGAGTGACAAGCTCCAGATGCACAGACATTAAATAAGTAATGCACTCGTCGTACTCTCTGACACAGAACCAGAGTCAGATCAGATGTACCCTGGTGTCTATGGTGTCACTGCTGCAGGATTCCCTTTCTCAGTCATGACTCGCCCCGATACTTTGATCTCTCAGACATTTAGCAGGTTAGCATTAGCATTCAGGATGTTTACCTCCATTGGCTCTGAAGTTTGGTCTGTTTTCTTTTCTTTTCCCATCTTCCATTAAGCAAAGTAGGGAAGGAGGGTGATAAAAGGATAAACAGCAAAGGAGGGGGGGAATTTAAGGACTGGACCAGTAAGGTAGAGCCCATAGTCATAAGTCATAAAATAAAATAAAATAATTTTAGATAATGGTGTGTTAAAACTTACAATTAAAAAACTCACTCACATGAAGATACGTGAGCTTTTACAAGTCTTATATCACAGAGCTGGAATAGGAAAACAGAAAAAGGAAAAGGACTTTTCGTTTATTTGTAATAAGCTGAAATGATATTTGATGGTTAACAGTTATCAGTCATTGTGTGTCAAGCTGAAACTATTGATCTTACAGCTTTGTCAGTCTTAATCATACTAATCAGATAAGAGGAGGGGCCAATTTATTAAAATACAACTGAACATTATGTCTGTGGAAACTCGCCCAAAACAATTTTTACTCACCTAATTAAATAAACATTTGCCCAATTGGGCAGATAAGTGTCCAATCTGGCAACACTGACTGGATCAGTACTCAGTATTGGTGTAATGTGTATCACGAGATAAATTGTAAGAAAGTTATTCGTTTATATTAAAAATGAATATTGTCAAATTTATCGTTGTCAGATTTTCATGTAAGAATAATCTATGTTCATTATTATAAATATATTGCATGTTTGAGTGGATGACTGATGACCTTGCTTTGTCCACTAATAAGTAGAAATAAAAACCTGATCTAAGAAACACAAACCAAAAAAAAAAAAAATAGAAGAGAAAACAAATAGCAAACAAACAGAAAAAACAACAAAAGAAACAACAATTTTTAAAAAAAAAGCATTTTAGAGGAGAAAAAATGAGACAGGTTAAATGAAAGGCCTGTATGTTTGGTGAAGTCAACATTGTGAATTACAGAATTACTTTTGAGTCTAGACTTTTTTTCCCCTGCAGGCTGCATGATTATAATCACAGGTTGAATGTAACAGAAAGGCACAATGGAGGACACAAATTTTCTCAGTAAATCACATAATTCCATCACTGTGAACTCTGGATATTAAGAGGCAGAAAGAAAATCTTTTCTCTGTAATACAGAATCATGGTAATCTTTGTGCTGGTTTCTGTGCTCATTCAGAGAGAGATTTAAATCTGAATGTCAGAGGACATTCCTGCTGTACACTTCTATGGCAGGACAAAATTATATGATAATAAGGCTTAAATGAGATGAAAAAAGAATGGGCAGATTATTCTTAAGTCTTTATTATCAAAGACACGTCCTTAATAAAGTTGACTGCCCTGAAAGACCTTGAAAATGTCTTTCCTGTTCACTGCCTTTTTCAGCTGTGTGCCAGTGATAATATATTTCCATGGTTCTGGAAAGGAAACCACCAAGCTTGAGCATATAGACAGGAATGTTATTTGATCAGTCAGACGTCAGAAATATCTGCACAGGCTGCTGCGGTCGGTCCGAAAGACAACCACCACTTATACTGCTGGCCACTGCCATCCACACTGGTCCATGCCAGATGGTCTCCTACCTTATAGTTCGGCTGGAAATGCAGTACTTCCACATCGCATTCCATATGGCAGTGACATCACCGGAGGCATCAGACATGCCCGAAAAAAATGCGCATGGCACTGAGAGGAAGTTTGAGCAAAGTTTTAAAAACACAAAACTGCAGCAACTCTCCCCCCTGAAAGAGCCACAAAAAGTACAGTCTGTGCTCACTCCCTTCTCGACCACAAATTACACCCCATATCCTTCACTTTCCATAGAAAACCCACAGAGAAATTCATTCTTTCGCTGTTAAAGTTACTTGGTCTCTGCCTTTTCTTTTTCGTTCTCCCAGCCCAAGTTTATGTTGGGCTCAGAGTTGCTGCTCTAGCAAGCTGCCTGATGACCAAGTAAGGTAAAGGCCCAGTACATATAGCAGAAGAAAATCATCCCTCTTCTTAACAAAAGCTCTCCACCCACAACGACCCAACACACCAGTCCTCTTTCTCCTCTCTGCAGACACCCCTTCCTCTTTGTTCCTTTTTGTGCAATTTTTAACTCATCTGGTGCTCCCCAATGGCGATGGGCAGGGCCTGTGTTGTGTGTTTGATGTGCGCTTGTGTTTATGTGGAAGTGAGTGGAACAGAGAGAGAGAGAGAAAATCAGAGTGATAGAGATAGATGGGAGAGATAGAAAGAGCATGAGAGAGCTTTCGGTCCCTGTGTGTATGGTAATACTTGGGCCTGTGTCCAACAATCACACTGCTCTCAATGGGGAAGGCCACGCAGGAGGGAGGGTGAACCCCAGTTCAGCAGCTGGGAGAGGCTGTTTTGAGTTACTACACTGACCTTGCTTTAACAACACAGCCTCAGTCCTGGGATACAATCTGACTATGTTACACCGAAGCCTGAGCAATGTCATGAGTTACGCCCAATGACCAGGATATTCCAGTAACTCCGCAGGATTAGGCACATAATGACTTATTCACAGTGTGTGTGTGACAAAAATAATAAAACAATCATTCTTAATAATTCCAAAGAAAACTGAGTCACAGACTGAAATCAGCAATTTGCAGCAGTTAGCAAAAGATTTTATTAATTATTTAGAAATAAGTAGACCACAAGTCTTTTGAAGTCTGATTTGAAATGCTGTACATAGCACTAAAAGAGACGATTATAATACCATAAGCATTCGGTATTGAGGTAGCACCTCCAGCTGGGGGGGGTCCCTGAAGCCTACGTTCAAAGAAGAGTTGCCAGCTAAATCTGTGATGCATTATTAATGAATCATGGACATACTGTATCGCCTTCAGAATACTAATGATTATGACAAACTGTGTGTTTATATATGTGTGAACGTATTAGCATATAGAGATGTGACAGAAGGCAGGTGCCCCTGAATTTCACAGATACTAGATCAGTCTTCACACCGCAGCTCACTTCTGATTCAGACATCAAACAGCTGCACGACGGGATCCGCACGGAGGAAACCTTTGCAAACATAGCCAGAGGAGACTAAACCACAAATATTGTAGCTCACGTCTGTGCAAAACTGCAAAAACCTGGGATCTAAAATAATGTTGAATAAAAGTAAGGTAACACTTCTGAGGAACTACTGTCCTTTGAAGCTGAAATTGCAGCTTGAAATACACATGTGAGATTACAAAGCATCAGACACATGACAGATTGGGTGGTCTTCACTTTTAGCTCAAACATTGAACCTTTATCTTCAAGGAAAATCCATTCACGTCTGTCTTTTTCTTTGCATCTTTGACAGATATTGTGCAAACTACATCAATGTGTATCTCAGTTTGAGGAGCTGGAGGGTATGTAGGGAATGTGGAGCATCAGATATCTGTGTCGTGATAGGCAGTAAAAGACATGAGAGGTTTTTTTTTTTTACTGGTCTCAACACAGCAGCAGGGGGATGGGGTGAGTAATTTACACAGTGTGAGAGAGGAGTGTGCACCTTTTTAACATAGCATACATCAGCGGTAAAACCTCTGATACGTTGCACTTAGAGAAAACGAAGTCTTCAAGCTGTTACATTTCTTACATCCTCTGATTCACTGCTGTGATTTACATTTGAAGTGTCCCCAAAAGACATTAAATCCAATCTGATGACATGGCTGACATGTTGTGGTGAAAGAAGAATAAATCCCAAAACACATTACAGATTCATAAAAAAATGGATTTCTTTGCCAACCTTGATTTGAGCTGCAGAACTAGACTCAGTAATCAGGCATAGATTATGCAGTAGGGGAAAGGTGAATGAGGAGAGGTCCCACTGGGGCAGGAATGAATGAATTCGGTCAGAGCCAGCTCATCTCGGTCTTTTCAGCAGTGCCAACGCTAAACAGACAACCAACGCAAACAAGATCATTGTGAGTGCTGAGTTACTTAACCAAGTGTTTCTACAAAATAACAGCCGTAACCTGGTTCACTCGGAGAAATCGATAATGGTTCAGCCAGCTCGTACACCCCTGAGTAATGTCTCTCTCAGTCAGCCAGGATGTCAGCCTGCAGACCTGAGCCACAACAGTTTCTCTATCCATCAGCCACGAGTCTGCTTTAAAACACATTGATTTGCTTAATGTTGGGAGTACTTCAACACAGGCAACAACATCAACAAGCTCACTGCGCTCTGATAATTATGAGTTGTCCAAAACGCGGCGCGGAAAAAGTACAAGAAATGATCCAAGCCAAACATGACTGCAGAACGCAGCCATTTTTAAACATACCTCTTATAAAAGTTGTTGTGAGGGTGCAGACACAGCACATGCCAGTAATCCAGGCAAAACGCTTTGAACTTCCACATCCTCAGTTCAACAGGGCAGCGAAGCAGTGGGATCCAATAACATTAAAAGGCACCATGGCCACAAGCGCAAGACCCAGTGAATCCCCGGCGTGGACGGCCGATCTGTCCTCCTCTGGAGCTCCAGACTCGCCACTGCCACTGGATGACAGCCTGAGTGGTTTTAACCCGCCCAGAACAACCACATCACTCCTGGACCTGTCTCAGTCATCACCAATCCAGAAAGCCAGGCCCTTGAGGAGCCCTCTGTAGGATTGATCTGGGTCCAGTTATTACTGCTTGGGATCCACCTCCAAAAATAAGCTCTATTTTGGCTGCTTTGCCTCTTTTTTAGCTCCTATCCAGGTCAGTCAGTCTGTCCTCTGTGCCGGTCCCTTAACACAGTGCGTCAGCCCAGGATCCTCTGAGACATCATGGCTACAGCCGAAGCTCTGCACCGCTCCGGCAGGCACAGGTAGTGGAATGTGCAGGAGCACGGATACGAGGAGGGATCCTCTTAAAAACTCGCTCATCCCTGTTTGGACAGGCAGGGACTCAAGAAGGATCATCAGTGGCCTCCTCTTCTGTCTCCACCCCTGTTGCAAGAACAAACTTTCTAATGAGGTGAGAGACTGGATCTTCCCTCTCAATCTCAGCGTGACTCTGTCTTCAGCCCAACGCCATCCTTCTCCTCCTTTTCTCCCTCCTCCACTGAAATCCTGATCTCCTCCTATCTCCGTCCCCCTTCTCCCCCGATCCTCTCTCCCTCTTGCTCTGTCTGTCTCCCTCTCCCTAGTACAGCTGCTGCCATCCACGCAGGACCTCCCAGAAATGTGCCGATTCCGGTTGCTGGGTAACACTACCGTACTACTGAAGCCTCAAATGGAAGCCTGGCAGAGCAGCCTGTGATTGGTTGGCTTTTCAGTGGGGAGGGGCTGCTGCAATGTTGTATGACCACATGAGTTTATACACATGCTTTGTTCAAATAAATATGAGCTTCAAGGGCTCTTATGTTTTGCCATCGTCTGATAAAAGGAAATGTTGCATTATTTGACTCATCAAGGTCATGGAAGCATTAGACAAAACACAACTGCACCCAGATTGCTTGAGCAAACACTCAGTTACGGTCAATAGAGTGATTCATGAAGTGAATTAAATGTAAGTCTGAGAGGATGAATGGTGCAATGGCAGAGAGAAAGTGCTGAAATTGAACGTTAAACCCTGACTCAAAGAAGTGTGCCTTCATTAACAGCGTGTGCAGATGTGCTGCAGTGTTTATGGGAGAGCTATGAGACACATAAGACACATTTAGAGCCATAAAAACGTTGCTCTCTTTTCTCATCAAAGGGGACTTTTGCATTTGAACACAAGCACACTGCTGTTCTTTCTCTGCCTGAGATGCAGTGCCACGCTGCAGTGCCACCCAGTCCAAGCAGTCATGGGAAAGGGGTGTGGGAGGGCCTCTCATCATTATTCAGCCACTGTCACTGTCCACACACACAAACACTGGAAATAAGACATATTTACACAAACAAGTAGAGTCGCATATGCCTACACAAACGCACAAATAAACAAACATGCATTAATGTGTGTGCATATTTACACATTAACACACTAATTGGTATAGTTAGATCTGTTTCGTCTGACAAGCCATCTCCACATGACTCTTTTCACACACCTCCTGGCACAATACGGGCTTCCTCTGTTTTCCCAAGCCGAGATATAGAAAGGCCAGAGCAGCACAAAGGCTATACTGAGAGCCTGTGTGTGAACAGCAGGGATACTAAGGAATTAATCTACACGCCATTCATCAGCCTTTTGTCACAATTCAGGCCTCCTGATTTGCACACATCTCACAGAAAATGACCTCACACTGACAGTCTTTTATCTGTGCTCTTCATCTCCATTTGCCTTGATGAAAAATTGCTTTAAGCGAGTTAACATTTCACATTCTCCCTACATAACAAGTGTGATTATCTTCCCGGTTAAATGTCTGCACTTAGAATTTTAGCGGCATGATTTATGGGGAAGTAGAGACATGCTAAGACCAGATTATCAGATGATATTTAGAGACAGAGGCCAAGAGGCTGGAGAAGTCAACCAACCACAGTTAAGGCTGCAGTTAAAAGGTAAGTGAACTAAAAGTAAACTTTAAACTATTTTTCTCACTGTTTCCAAAAGCACATTATGGATGTTAATCATCATGATGACTTAATCATGTGGGTCACGCTAGATGGAGAACCTTTTTAGTTCCTGTTTCTAATTCATGCAAAGTTGCCGTCAGTGGTGAATGTGGGTGGAAACCCCACTGTTTCTGTGAGCAGAACATACTACAGTCTCTCAAAGGGGAAGAAGAGCAATTACTGCAGCACAAACTGGCATAAAAGACAGATGGCCGTGATTGGAGCACACAGGACAGGCTATTATTTGTTTTTGTATGACAAAGAACAGAGCAAGTGCATATAGTAGGACAGCAGGATATGATTTAATAAGTAGATGGATAGATTGCAAAACATGGCATGCACTGGCATGTCCATATGTGTGGTGAACTGGTGTGTGTGTGTGTGGGTGCTTTAAAGCTTAATGGACATTCTTTCCATTTATCACAACGAATGCCTCCACCACACCTAGGTTTTGCTAGCTGTAAGTTAACATGTGCAGGCTGTCAGCACTTTTCAGTGTTGGACCAAGGGCGCAGCGTATCCAGTGTCAAATTACTGACTACCACTCTTTAAACAGGTGAGAGTAGAAAGCGACAGAAAATATGGGAGGAAGGAGGGTAACTTGTAGCAAAGGTGTTTGACTGATTCAAATCTGGGACCTGACAGCTACATGGTTACATGATAAGTGCCTCAGACCGCGAGACCACCAGGAGTCACTGAGTCACCTTTAACTTTAATGTTCTTCTCCACCTTTGCGATGTCAGCATAAACCTTCAATAGTAGTGTATTTCTGCAGAGGTCAGAGTCAAGGTCAATTATGTAATGTCACAAAAAGCTAGCAAATGTATGTGTTTGTATGTATGTGAAGATATAAGGTATTCATTGCTTCCTGACTAAAATCCCCATTGCACTGCAGGTGGATCAATATGAGTCTGCACTGTTTCAGAGATCAAAAGGCTATAAAAGACAGACAATCACATCTGCTCAGCCATCAATCTGAATAAATGACCTCACGTGAAAAGCCTTGTGACAAGCCCTTATTGTCTCCCGGTTGCTGCTGGTGAATCGTACTGTAGTACACTGATGTGGGCTGTGCAAGGATCCTGCTTTTCCCTGCGACTGACCCACCAATCACATAAGCTGCCCTAAAGATTTCACTATGATCCGCACTGAGCAGGAGAAGTGCAGTCAATAAGCACTTCAAAAGAGAATGACCTGCTGCAGAAAATCCTCCTGTCAACGGTATGTGAGAAGGGGTGAAGCAGGGAGCTGAATGAAAAGTAGTGGACAGGGAATCCTACTCAGCTTGTGCAGTACACTGAAGAGACCTTTTTTCTTTGCAGGATGGCCATCCAAACAGAGAGCATAATATCTAATAAACATTAGAGATCACAGAGTAAAAGCTTGCACAAGGTAAAGGTTTGTTGTATTAAAAATCCATGATAAAGACATCACGATAACAGGGATTTAAAGTATACAGGAGAGTCTGATTCCATACTAATGTCTGTGTGAAGGACAGCCTATCTGAGAGGATGTGTTAGAAAAGTTCACCCCCTGGTGGCAGATCAGAGTAGCTTCCATGCTTTCTGAAACTGCGAGCCAGTGAGCTGATGTGATCGGAGGAATGAGGAGTCTGACAGGCATGCTGATTCACTCAGAGTGCATAAACACAATACATCATGGAAATTAATTTATTTCTTATTTATGCCGCATCAGAGAAGCATTCAATAAATGGCAGACCTCAGATCTCTCGTGGCCAACTTGAACATCTCGACACAAAAACAACATTCATTTTTAGATCATTAAACACAGTTTATGACGGCTGCATGGAAAATGTAATTTAAAACTGAACATCGGGATGATTTATGGTGGTGATTTATGCTGTTAAACCTCAACTCTTTGCACATGGGCCTCACTGATGTGTCATGCAGTTATGCTTCCTCTTCCATTTGATCTAAAAAAATAATTCCTGCAGTCACCAGGGGGATACCATCACTGGCAAAGAGGGAGGCACAGAAGGTCAAGAGTTTATGGTTAGCATGCTAGTTCATGCTACAGGGCAGATCATATCATTTTATATCATTTTTCAGGGCTGCTCTAGGGAGAAAAGCTTTCATGAAAGTTACAGCACAATTTGCATGAGCGCAAGCTCTTCATCTTCATCACACAGATTGTACAGTACAGCTGTTTAGCCCCGAGCCTGGAAGCAGTCCTGCAGAAGATAGGTGGAGAGGAAAAAGGGACAGAATACAAGAGAAGGAGGGTGTGGAGACAAAACCAGGATGAGAGAGAGAAAGACATGAAGGATGAGGAGGGGAACAGCTAACAGCAGACTCACTCCTTCAGCGTTGGCTTTGAATTAAAGCAGAAAGCACAGGCACACACACACACAGCAAAGTGAAGAAAAGGAGAACAAAAAAGGGGGGAAAATCCTCTGTGGCTGGTTGGAGGTGAATCCCACAGTCTTTAGTCTCTGCCTGCAATCTTGAAGGCCTTTCATAACCTGAGGCTGGGCAACAGAACTGATGAAGAGTGCCTTGTCAAAGACGGTACACTAATACGCAGGACCACCACGGCTGCATCTTCTTTAATAATCACATAAACGATGGTTTGCTGCACGATGTACACAGGCTTATAACTGAGCCAATGCTAACACATCACTGTGATTCATCTTTTAAATCCCTGACAGGATTAGCATGTCTTGTATGAAGTAAGCAGAGCATGCATAGAAATTCCAGAGTCATGAAACTGAAAAACATGTATGGAAAGAATAAATTGTATAAGCATGAGTCAGCCGGTATGCACTCTGCAGAAAAGGCTTAAAGCTTTTTTTCAATAATGAAACAGTAAACAGAAAGGCATGGAAGTAAGAACCAATATGCAAGATAACATGCTCAGTAATATCTTAGTATGGTTGTTATTATATAACACTGTTGCTGATAAACATATCCTGATATCTGCTTTTATTTTTGCCAGAGGAACAAAATGTTCTGGAGATGCATCCTTTTCTGGTGCACCCAACTCTCCTCCGTGCTGTCGCTTCTGACGCTGCTATTGGCAAAGGCAGGGGCTTATTATGGACTGTTTCAAACCGCGGATGCATCAGGACTAGCTACTCCCCTGAGGAAACTTTAACTCGCTGAGATGTGCCCCCGAGAGGCCAGCAGCTCCCATTGGTTTGATCATCCTTACACATGGTTGACACAGCTCCAGCTGTAAACTCAGCCACTGAGAACTCAGTGCCAGCCTGCAGAGGTCCAGCTGCTTATGTTTTCTGTGCAAATGACGGCCTTTGAGCTGACCAGGCTCAGCCTGAGCCAAGTTTGTGCAATTTTGGCGAAAGCCTCAATGCCACTGCAGCGTCGGGTGTAGTGGGGTACAGTACGGTACAGTATGGCTGCTTGACTTCATACACTGATCGAGTATTGAAGCTCTTTTTATATCTGAGCTGTCAAAACACTTCGGTGAGGTGATACTTGACCCCTCTATGAACCATTCTCATCTATTTATGACCTATTACAGTCTACTGTGTTCGATTGTGTTCTGTTCTTTTCTGGTCTGCTCTGTCAGAACATTATTTATGGCACAGAAGAGGAAATCTTAAGGTGTGAATGTCCTGTTATCTGTCAAAACCATTAAGAAGTGATCAAACAGTTGATCAATGAATGAGCTTTACGATCCCTGGTATAACATTAATGACTGGAGTAATAATGACAGGGCTTCAATGGCTATAATCATGTCCACTTTACAGAATGACTGTAGTCATTCATGACAGTGAACAGTCACTGTAGCTATCAGACAAGTGAAAAATCAAAGGGTTATTATAAAGATAGGCCCGCACATACATACAGCATGTAGCCCTGCATTAACAAGTGACTCACTTCCAGCTCTGTAACATAATGCCCCCCTTCACTGATGCTATATGAGCTGACAGCATGCTCTGCGCCAGCCCATGTGCTGGCAATGCGATGCATTGTATGCAGTTGTCTCATGCAATAGCAGCATCCATCCTACAGCTGCTGTCTCCGGTGGAGGCATATTCAGAGCTCTGCTGGCAGTTGTCTTTGTGCACTCTCTCAGTCTGCAGACCTAGCACACTCTGCTGTCAAAGGCTCAGGCTCAAAGTGGAGGAATGTGCTGTCAGTGCCTTACAGCTCTGGTGACGCACTCTATTTTTCATCAGCACTGGCGTCACTGGAACAGGGGCATCGCATTAAGAATCTCTCAGCCAATAATAGAAAATGGGCATTCCTGCTGTAACGGCTTTATGGCATGAATGCCCTCTGAGAATGCATGGCATTATCTCGATGAAGGGTAAGGCCAGTGATGTTTATTGGCCACCCTGTCCATGCAATGTTATATAGTCAGTGTGCTGAGTACAGGCAAGCAATTATAAAACCCAGTAAATAATCCATGCACAAAGATCAAACTCCTTGATGGTAATGTCACAAGCAATAGGATTAGCAAGCATTTGGTTTTGAAGAAAAACATGCACATCTCAACTCCAATGCAATGCAAACTCCAATATCTTTCACAATCTGGAATTACAAAAATCTGCATATTATTAGAAAGCAATTATTCTTTCTTTCCTGCACAAGCCAGGTTAACAACTACTGAACAACAAAGCAACAATACTGATGCAAAGTATCTATAGATCCATGTGATAGCCCCTCAGATTAAACCAACTCAGGGGCTGTGGATTTAACAATAACATGATAATTAGTACTAATTCACAAAATACAACATGGGCAGCGTGAACATACAGTATCTCACCCTGCTGTGTGGTCCAGCTGCACATTGCTCTGCACCAGTAAGCTATATTACAACCAGTTACCTAAATTCCCTGCCAAATGGCTTAACATATGACAGCCCGCGAACAAAATGGTTTCATATTTATTGTAAATGCCTCAGCTGTTCCTTCTCAGGCTCTCCTGAGCATGCAGAGTATGCATTTTCAGGGCATACATGTTTGTTCCACTGTTTGTTTGAAAGTGAAAAACACACCTCTTGCTGCTGAGTTTTCTACCCAAGGCAACCACTGCATCCCTTCAGGCCAGAGTAGCGAAGTGTAGTATCCTTAAAGGCCAAGAAAGCCTTTGGCGAAGCCCAGGATATCCTCTTCTTGGCCTTCCAGTGTTGTAGGAACAGCATTAGAATTCCAGAGGGACTGGGGCCTGCCAGCGATGATGAAATGACATTTACAACAGAACAGACTCATCCCGATCCAGCTCCTCATTAAAGGAGTATTGGCCGGACATAGTGAGCCTCAGTCCGTTTGACAGACACATTAGTGTCAATCTGCGGCACATCTCCTCTGTCCCCTAACAACCACAGCGAACGTTTCACAAAGTCATCGATTTGCACCCGACTTTCACCTTCCTGAGCTCTGTCGCTCAGCCTGGCCACGTGACTTTCTGTGGTTAAAGCTTTGGACTAAAGCTGGAGGGAAAGAGATCAGCCACTATCTCTGAACCACAGACCAACGGAGATCTTCAATTGCCTATTATGGAACAACTAAAACAGAATGAGGCATGTAATAAAATTCTAATTTCTGGTACGCTGAAGGAACTTGAGAATCTGAGGAACGCATTCATGCATTAATGTGCGCTGTACACATGGAAACAAGACAGAGATTTAAGGCGGTGAATGGCAGGGGCAGATTGCCTGTGAAGGACTCAGTGGAGACCCGTGAAGGTCTCATGTTCATTAAGATGACTGATCCCCCATGTGTGGTATTAGATCATGACATGACAGGGTAATTCAGCTCAACGTTATGCACCAGCTGGTAAGTACATGTGTGAAAAAAACGAGCGTCTGCATACATGGGGTTGTAAAGGAATGAGAGGGTCCAAAGTGATGCAGACTGCACACACTACAGTGAAGAAAACAAACTTAAAGGTGCCTCTGCGGAGAAACAAGACAGCAGAATGCTTATTCAGCTAAATCCTGTAGGTATTGAGTACTAGGCAGAGGTAGAATGTGTGCGGACAATTCTTCCACAGCACTACACCAAAAATACAAATCCTGACATGGCCCGGAAAAAAACAGCACAATTTAATTTTATCCTCCTTTCATCCGAGCAGAACAGACACATGATTGACTTAAGTGGAGATGCAAGCTTTCCACACACAGACCTTAGGACTCATCACCATCCCAAAAATAACAGCTCAGACCCAAGCCGCATTTTACACGCACACACTCTAGCAATGCCACAAACACATACACATTGTACCAATCACACAAGAGAACACACTCACACCCACAAATGCACGGCAGAAGCTGCGAGGAACTCATGTGCCCAGTAAGAGCTGTCACAGCGTCCTCCAGAAATGAGTCATTCTTCCCAGCCACCCGAGGCTCTAAAACCATCGCTCACATGACTCTGTTGTGATTTTAGTCATAATGGTTCACAGACACAAAACAACACTCCGGTTTCATCACTCTGTATGAAGACACATGGTATTAATTCATGAGGGTGAAATTTTAGCCTCTCATTCACACAAACCAACGTATGTTCCAGCTTGCCGCCCCTCCCCAGGAGAGAGACATTGTTTACTAAGAGCACAGAAAAGGCAACATGAGAGGACAGAGTGAGGTCTGGATGCCATAGGTGACTCAGCATAGACACTAGAGAGGCAGACACCGTGTTTTCCTCCACCACCCACTCGACTGCTGTCTCCATGAATGGGAGCTACACCAGAGCTGCCCGGGCAGACTCACCGTCTCCGACAGCACTCACACCAAACATGCTACTCACATGTCATAGAGCCGGTAACCCATGGCAGAGCCCGGTCTGGACCCGGGGTCTCGCGTTCGCCTGGGGTCTGTGCTGCTAACCACGGCACGCCACACGCTTGGTTTGTCCATCCTGTATGCTGGTCAATGGGACTCGACGGTGGGATGGCGTGCGCACACGGGCTCACTCACACTCACTCTCCCTCTCCCCTCCCTGTCACAAACACGGGCTGCCAGAGAGCAGTGTGTGTGATGTAACGAGGAGCGTCCAAGAGGCTGGTGGCTGGTGGGGGGGCTGCTGATGGAGATGGAGGAGGAGGAGGAGAAGGAGGAGGAGGGATGGGGTGGTTTCATAGAGCCAAGAAGCTAAAGGAGCTGTCTGTTAAGCACTGATGAGAAGATCTTGTTTTAAAGATGGATGATGGGTAATTCTTTACTGGTGCCAGCACCTGGGAGGCTGCCACCTCTGAAAAAAAAAACAATGGGACACAACCTGCAGGAGAGCTACTGAGAGATTTTACTGCTTCTCATAAACAGAAGGAAGCATCTGCGCAGCCTTTCTCCACCCTCTTATCTGCCTTGAGTAGTACAGTCCTCAGCAGGGCCACACGATTGGCTCCTTGGTCTCCATAGAAACAGGAGGATGTGTCAGAGGTAGGGCTCATTATCATGCCCCCCCCTCCCTCCCATTTTGTTTTCACTCCCTCTCTCTCTCTTTTCCCATTTCTCTTCTTCTCACATACTCACCTCCCCACCCTCCCTCTCCATCTTCCTCTCTCCTGGAATCAATGCATTTTTTCCTCTGTAGTGTCTTTGAGAACGGATGAGGCTTTCCAGTCTAATGAGGAATGGTGCAAACAGGTAAAGATGCTGCAGAGCTCTGGTTAATTATGTCTGCAGAGAAAAAGAGACACTACAGAAACAAGACAGAGGTGAGATAATGGCAGAATTTTTTTTTTTTAATTCTGAAATAATCAGATCATGTTATTTGGTCAAGGAGTTACAAACTGGGTTTCATCCATTCTGGACTTTATATTGTCAGAAACACAAAGTTAATGAAATAGAAACTATATGGCTTGCACAGACATTGCATCATGTACAAGCGATGCCAAAACCAGAAAGGAAGTGTGAAATATTAAGCAGAAATAAGGCAACATAACTGAAGATTCCATCTTAATTTAAGGGGGAAACTGAACTTTTGGCTGCAAATTGGGTCAAAATGAACACAAACTGTAGATTGTGTGCGGTACATTGTGGCTTCCTTTAGCCTATTATGAAATAGATGGCACTGTTGTTGACACCTTCGCCAGGTAACAGCATCCAAAGCGGGATGGTAGGCAGGCAGGAGAGTTTCTAGGAGACAAGCTCTCATCAGGACTTCATAAAGACACATACACACACATACAGTGGAGAGACAGAAACCCTGGGCTGATGGCTCACAGTCTCCGGGGAAGGATGCGTTTCATCCCGGGCAGACTCGGAGGCACACAGCGCTGTCAATGTATTGAGTGTTAACGCCAAGGTGACTAGTACTGTCAGACCTTTGTCTTTTTGTTAATTAACTTGTGTAGTGGCTAATTGTATGTGTGCGCCATCTCGCTGCAATTATGCTGGCTGTGTACGTTCTAATTATCAAGCACAAGTGCTGATCCCTCCCGCTCTGACATGCGTCTGTCTTCACTGAGCCATCTGTGTGTGCCTGTTTTTGCATGCTTGTTTGTGTACACCTGTGAGTGCAGAGTGGAAACCCTCTATAATTTGTGACTCCAACATTGTTCAACACTTCATAACCACATATCAAGAACAAGATTTTTATATTGCCCACACTGCCATGAATGTTACTGTATGCACATGCTCCCCAGATGAAAACTAATGTAATGTCCTTTGGGGCACTCTGTGAGTTTTACTTTTGCACCACCTCAGGCCATGAAATCCACTTTACACACAATATATCTCTTAATATGGAGATTGCTATTAAATCTACTGAACCCGTCCATGGTCGTAGGGATATACAGCCTTATTAACTTGAGGTTTTTAGCCCTTGAGACTAAGCTCTGAGGTTAACACAACTGACATTTCTCTTCAACATTTTCGTGACTGTTGGACATAAAAGATTGCAGCCTCTAACTAGCAGGCCTTTAACTCCTCTTTCCTTAGCTGGACTTGTAATGTCACCTCCTGCATCGAGCACAGAGACAGTTCATTAGTGAGGTGTTCCAGTAAAACTCGGCTCTGTTCCCTGTGTGCGTATGGGTGTGTGCCGCCATGGCGAAAAGGTTGTGGCGAGGGGGGGGAGCGGCTCTGACAGGGGCAACGGTGAGTTCCACTCTGTTCAACAGTGAGTGTGTATCTGCAATCACCCCAAGCAGGGTGTTAGTAGTCAGTGCACACACACACAGACAGAGGAGCAGAGCGGTGAGCAAGACGCTATTTCAAATTAACAAATAGCCTTAAAATTTCAGTGATACCCTTTTCAACACAAAAGCGTGGGCTTTAATGCCTCCACACTTGCATGCACTTATTCATAACAAAAACAAGCACACAAATAATTACAAGGGCAGAAGTTAATTTCTAAAATGCCATCATATTTACTAGCCTAGCATGGCCCTTCACACATCAAGGCATGTTGCTGTGTGGCCCTTTGCATGTAAAAATATTGCATAGGTTGGCCTTCTCGTGCCACTTCCCATGCTCTCCTCTGTCACCATATGGCACCCCTTTTAATCCAGCTGGCCTTGGTGTAGGATGTAGACTGCAGGACTGAAGCGTGTGCAAGACTGTGTGCAGGAGACAGGCAGCACACAAAGCACAGACTCACGTACATACATTAGACGCACACGCAAAGAACACACTGCAGATGCTTTTACTGTCATAGGAAATGCATATTGATGAGTTCCAATCTAATTGCCTCATGTCTATCCTCCTGAAGACGGAGCCAACTGGAGAACTTAGATAGTGAGCTCACATTCACTGACTGGAAGGAAACCAGTCTGAGAGCATTGTATTGCATTGTGTTTAGACGCCCATTAGCTTTCACAAAGTGGTCGCTGGTCTTCCTGGGTTCCATAATAAAAGCAATGATAAAAAACAACAAGACGAATATGAAGATCAGAAAATAAGTGACATGATTCTACATTAAAAAGACGAAAAGACTGACAATACTAACTAACACCAGAACAAGTGGCCAAACGTTCAATCACAACAGAAGAGGGAACATAAGCATGAACATCTCCATTAAACTGCAATATCCTTTCCCATCATGGAAACAATGTGATCAATCTAATTCAACCAAGACAGTATATTATTTGATTTAACACACAGTAATTTGGTTTTAATGACCTGGATGGACATTATTCAGAATTTTTTGACATACTACAAACAAAACAACTCATCAGTACATAAAATAATGAATTGGAAGATTAAACAAGAATGAAAATAATTATTAGATGCAGTACTATTAGTTCAGCTGTTACTGTGTAAATTTGCCATTGTAAAAACAAGAAGAGAGAAAAAAAAACTCAAGGGATTGCTCTGCTGAAATTGAAAATCATAGAATTTCCTGACATAGCTTGTTTCTAGTACAATTGGCTGTCAGTCTCTGCTGAGTTGCCTTCGCTGATATAAAGACAGATAACAGAGATATACAACTGCTGGAGGTCACAAAAAACAGCAAGTTCTGTACACTTGAACTTCTCAAAACTGATGCAGCACTTTATTCCCATCAAAGTACATTCTGTTTCTCTTCTTCTTAGGCTGGCTGGATTCCTTAGATCTTATCAAGCTTAAACAAGAGAAACTGCATTTTCTTTGTGCAGTGTTTCTGTATGCGTCTGCAATATACGTAGGAATAACAGTAGTGGTGGAACTGTCAGTGTCTAGCAGTAGGAAGCATTATTTTGCCCTCAGCTGAGATGCTCTGCAGGGGTCCCGTCGCCTCTCTTGAGACTTGAGCCCACTTCAAATACATCAGAAAGAGAGAGAGAGTGGCGACGAGAGAGATGGGTGGGAAGGGACCGACATCAACCGCAGCATTAAGAGGCGCAGACCACAAGATGGCAGTGCATCACCTCTTCTGCATGAACACGGGCGGCGTGATGTGATCAATACCATCACTGATGTTGGGAAAACATATCCCTTGGGAGGGTTATTGTTAGGCCACATGTGACAGAGCAAGTGAGGAAAAGCACATGTTGCTTAATTTAGCAACATCAAAATCAAACACATCCAGGTTCAACAAACTATTAAGGAAGAAAGATAAGGTCCAGGAACTGACATAAATAAGTACTGTTCATGTGTTTTATGACAACAAATTATAGCTCTAATGAAAAACATCACAGCTCATGGTACCTTCAGTTATTTCAGCGTTGTTATGTCTTCAGTAACTTGCTATGCTCTGACACACCTAATAACTTTCTGTTCCACAAAAACATTTTTCTAACCACTCCAATTAATGTCAACAGCTGGAAAAACTGAACTCCCCAGAGATGGTGACCTCTCCACCCTATGCTGGAGATGAGGGGCGAGAGGTTTAGTTTCCCTGCTGTTTTTTTTCCCCATGTAACAACGCAGGGCAGTCTCTCTGTAGCTCTCTGGCAGAGGGCGCAACACTGTGCAAAGGCTCCTTCTGTCACTGACTTGGCCTCAAGCCTGAGAACATCAGAGGCAGAAGACAGACGAGCTTTTCATAGCAGGCCAAACAAAGAGCTGTCTCTCTACCTCTGAACGGTGAAGTACAGACAGAGCCCTTCCTTGACCCCTCGGGCCTGCCATCGCCGAAGTTTAGACTTCTCAATCAGCTGGTGTCAGTAATGTTGATGTGAAGCTATAGCAGCACCAGCACTCCTGACACACACCCGATATTTCTAGTGGTAGAAGAGGTACTTAGATCCTTTACTTGAGTAAAAGTAAAACAGTAAAAGTCATTTAAACTTTAATAAGAATACAGAAGCAAGACGTACTCAAAGTATCAAAAGCAAAAGAAATCATTATGCAGAAAAATCCCCTTGAGACTTGCATAGTTTTTGGCTGGTCTTTAATTATTCTATATACAGCCCAGTGGTTCCAAACCTAGGGGTCAGCTCATCTCCAATAGGTCAAAACATAAAGAGCCAGAGATGAACAGTCCTGAGACGATAAAAGTGGCTGGAAAGAGGGAAAAAAAAAGTTCTGTATTAATTTACTTTTCTCTTATCCTTGTTTTTGAGGGGAATATTGAATAATTTTCCCCAACTAAAGACTATTGTTTGTTAGGAATCACAAACCAAAAGGGTCATGTAAATCTTAATCTAAAAAGTCAGTAGTAACTATAGCTGGCACATAAATACAGTGAAGTAAAAAGTACAGTATTTCCCTCTGAAATGAAGTGAAGTTGAAGTATGCAGTAGCAGAAGTTGGAAATACTAGTAAAAGTAAAAGTACTGTAAGTACAGTTACTTGGGTAAAGGTACTGGATATGTCTCCATAGCTTATATTACACACTCCTACATGTTTATTATCACTGTCTTTCACAGTCGGTCACAGATTATTCTCAGGTTCATCTCATCTACATCAACTTGCCTTGTCAAAGCCTGGGCTTCCACCAAACTGTTTTGTGCTCTAAATGATAGTAAGTCATTTATCTTTATTCCCTCAATAATCCCTCTTGACTGATACAGTATAGACAAGAGAACTATATTCTAAAATATTGCATTTGAGTCTTGAGTCAAAGGCCAATGAGAAGGCGATTTAGTATTTATTATGCCGTCAATATGCAATATCACACATACACAAAATGCACAGTGAAAAGCGCATCCAGATCTCAGGTTGTGCTGCTTTTGCATGTTTCATTTATGCTTATACTAGCCTGTTCTGTTCTCACAATCTAATCCCTCTGTCATGTGCCCTTTCTGCTCCTCACTCGCAGGAGATTTCTCCCTCACCGACAGACAGATCATCATCCAGCAACAGCAGCATCTTGTTAATATCTCATTGCACATACACAGACACATCCCTTGTTTGAGTAGCGGAGCTGAGAAAGCAGCTGAGAACAAGTGATCACGCTTTCCAGTCTTGTTTCCCGGGGAATAAGTGTGCTCCTCCTTGCTCCCTCACCTCATCCCTGCGAGCCCTCCCTCTGCTTGATCCGAGCGTCGATACAGAACTATGGAATTGCAAATGCCTCCTATCAGACTGGGAGATAGATCTGACGCACTCAGTGGCCCTTTGCATGATATTACTGTGGCATGGAGCTGATGAAAGGATAAGCTATGCGAGAGAGTCGCACAGTATCACTAATCTCTCACTATATCTACTTTACCAGGGACAGTGGGAATGGGTAATAGAGTGAAAGCAAAGTATTGCTCGAGAAAAAAGGTTTTTCCTGGGTTTGAGGTGCCATCAGTTGTGCTTGTATCACCAATAAAGGCTTTCAAAATCACAATGTCACACATGATTTTGTCGCTATAGACACCTGGGTGTCTTTTCATTACTGCTGAAGGGATGCATTTACTTCAGGGACATTGCAAATAACACAAACACTTGCCTTTCTGAAGACGAGCACAAAAAACACATACACATTTTGTTTTAATTAAGCTGCTTTTTCATGCATACAGATTGCAGATTGCAAGAGGGTTTTTTTTTCTATCTGCTGAAAAAACAGCAATTAATATTTTACAAGTGCGCTACGTCTTTAGCTGTCACCATATCGTAGATAATGTCAGGGCCAATTACTGAGCGGGTGTGCTGGCTGATATGTGATTTAAGGTTTTAAGGTTGAAGCTGCTGGTAGGAGGTGTGCTCGTTGCAATGTTAGCAGTGTGTCAAAGGACATCGCGGTTGTTAAGACTTAACACAGAACATAAGCTTATGCTTCCACCCTGATGCACAGCTCACGCTTTTGAATAAAGCACAGAACAAACTGAATAGAGAATTATCTAAAGAAAACAACAAGATGGGTGACGTCTTCACATCTGGCAGACCTTGAACAAGTGTACAGTACATTCTTGTTTTTTATATAGCTAATGTGTATTCAAGTTTATTCTGTGATGTATTCTTGTGTGTAGGCCCACAACAGATAATTATTTCTATTATTAACATCTTTTTTTGTTCAGTAAATCAATTTAGCCTATAGCAAGATGGGAAAAGATTTAAAAGCACATCACTCATCAACTCACCCAGAATCTTTTAAATTATTCTTACCTTTCAGTATTTCATATTTTCAGTTTCCAATTATATGAAACATAAAGCAGTAAACTGTCACATTCGAGAAGCTAAAGCGGCAAATGATTGTGTTTTTTTGATAAATTAGTGTATTGACAGATTGATTCCCAACATATCTGGCAATTAATCATCTGTCAATCAACTGATTGATTAACGCGAAGTGTTTTGCAAACAAGCACATTTTTCTAATGAAGTGTGACTGGAAAAAGTAAAATGCTGTATGTTTCAATATTTGCAAACAAATATTTTTCAGCGAAATATGACTGAATATCAGATCAAGAAATATCTTGGTGCAGCATCCATTTAAATCTATTGAGAATCTTTAAATAGCACAGGGACTCAAACTTCATATGAAACCCAGCCAGCAGTCAAGCAACTGAATGCTGGCCAGCCTTTATTGTATTGCATCATGAGCCTTCAAAACTGTTTAATGTGTGGTGAAGGCACACAGACACACAACAGCAACACATGCAAACACACACACTGGGCCAAAAGGATCAACAGCAGAACGGAATAAAGTGAAAGGCACATGGCACAAAGAGCCTCACATTCTCCTCTGTTACTTAGACTCAAAGCAACTTATCATAAGCCACATGGCCGTATGCAGCCCAGAATCAAAACTGTGTGTTTTCCAGTGATGGAGCTTCATAGCGCAGCACGGAGCCTGTAATTAACTCTTGGAGAATGTGATGACGAAACAGAAGCAGGGAACTTCAAAGACAACCGAGAGCTTTCCCAAGAGTTCAAACACATTGTGGAAGTGGGTCCTCTGTTTTAAAGGCCTATTAAATCATTGTGCAGTTGTGATTTGCCATCCGGTGAAATCAAAACTTTACAATACTAACATCAGTAAATAAAAAGGGCCAATAAAGAAAGAATTCATACAACTGGCTGAATTTTATGGGAGGCGGAAGACACTTTCATTGCAGCTTTCTTTTTAAACCGATACTAACTCTTGCACACAACAAGTGCTCTTTCATTTACCAAGGACTGCTCGCTGCCACATACAATAAATGTTTACTGTGTCGTTAAGCCGTTTTCCAAATGACCTCAGATATTGTCAAGGCCTTCCAGAGCAGAAACACAGCTGTGGAACACACACAATAGCAGATAGGATGCAGGGTTCATGAACCTTCAGTACATATGGTAATACATCTCCATTTCTCCTGCAAGTGTCACTGATCCCACATATTCACCCCTGCGGCTATATCACAGCCTCATGAGCTGCCTTTCTGCCTCCAACCATGAGCAAATAACACCCTGGCTGGGGGTCTGTGATCCCAAGAAGGCAGGCCATTCCCAGGAATCAATAGGCTCTGCAGTGGTATTATTAGAGGGCCTGGAGATAATCACAGGTTCTGTTCTGAAACAGTCATTCACCATGATGAATATCATTAAGCATCTGAATTATTTAGCTGTGAAATGGAGCTCCTGGTTCAGCTCTGTTCTAATGGTCAGATGCCAAATCAGAGTCCAGAACACAAATAAACGGAGCAGTGCAATATCAGCAGCTTTACAACCTTTTGGTAATACCACGGGGGCTTTAAGAGAGCGATATAAACGCTCGCAGAAAGATTTACACTTAACCATGACCGCCCGGCCTTACCTTTACCTCTGTAAAGCCCCGACCCGTATCTATTAATCAAGTCAGATGTGCTTTCTTAATTAAGGAGATAGAGAGAGGCACAGAAACAGAGTCAGACAGGGTGAAAGAACACAGAGAAGCAGATGTTTTTTGATTGAGTGGAAGAAAAAAAGAGAGTATGTGGAGGACAGAAGGGAATGAAAAGAGAGGCGTGAAGTGAGGAAAAGGGAATAGGAGAGCATCTTGGGTATTTAAAAGCACTCATTCAGCCTTGAGCTGGGCTTGGGTGCAGAGAGGTCTTAACTCTGGACAGGACTGAACTAGAAGGCAGCTGCAGGCAATGAATACAGCAGCCACTGCAAAGGCAAAACCCAAGTGAGTTAAAACATGCTTTTTCTTCATGTGGTTTAATCGTACAGTGGAAATGGCACAGATGGAGGATGTTGCTTTTACCTCTATTGACAAGTCGTCAATATTCCTACATCAGATCTGGTCATATAATATATAACACAGCTGCTTTTGTACCATTTCCTTTCAAGTTTGCAGCCACATGCCTTCAGATAAATTCAGATTCTTTTCCACTCGGTAGACCGTATAGAGCAATTATCCCGTCTCACAATAAGCTGAAATCCTGCATCCCTATTGGTCCGACTGACTGCTCCACTTTCACTTTCTCATCCTGACATGAACACACTTCCTGCTTTCACCTCTCACCACTGCAGAGCACTTGCAGCAGACTTGGGAAGACGATACGAGCAGGAGAGCAGCAGAAATGAAAAAGTCATAAGACATTACAATAGCCACAAAACTGGGGATATTTTTCACAATGGCTTTCCTTTTATAACGGACTCCTACACGGCTGTATGGGAGGAGGACGTAGAAATAACTGTGACTGAAAGACATGGGTGGTAAACAAAAGAGAGAGAATGTTTAAAAAATGAGGGAGGCTCACAGCCTTCACAAACAATTGTAATGTTGACTTTATGTTCAGTGGGTAGTCCACACAGCCCCAAAAGAAGAGAGTTGGGGAGCTCCAAAGCTCTCTGTATACCAGTCATAACAAACCCAGATGGAGCCCCTGAAACCTGGATTCAGGAATATTATCCTGGCACAGATCAAGAAGCCATTTTTACCTCTTATACTTATATTGGAGGCTGAGTCATTTTGTAGCAATACCAACTTTTAAAGTATCTAATTTATAATTCATCTCATCAAGTAATTCCAATTCTTTCATTTTATTAATTCACCTTTTTACTGTTCTAACATTTATGCTTCACATTTCATTTTGCTACGATTTCTCCCCATCTGCTCTGGGATCTGCAGGCTCTCCAGGTTTATTGACGGTGCTAGAGAGCAGTGCGGGCAAGTTAAGAATGGAAAGACATTAAACACCTTGAGGAACATGTCTGTGGATTTGAAGTGGGTTATTCTGATAGAGGTCAAGTAATCTAGCACCTCCGTTCAGGTTCAGATATTCTATTGCACTGGAGGCGCCAACGCTAAAGCTACATCCCAGTAAATTTACTGGGTGGTGAAAACAGTGTGTATTCATGTGTGAAACCATGGAGTCATATTAACAGAAACATTTCCCTGACCAAGATACTGAATCCAACAGCCAATGGAATTTCACTCACATTTTTTCTCTCATTATCATCTGGACCAGGGTTAGAATCACAATTAGGGCAAATTCATAAATGTTATTTAAACAAAACACATTCAATTTAGTCAGATAAATGAAACTAGAGCTGAAAATCAGTCGGTGAATAAATGAGTTGATCAACAGAAAATTAATCAGCAGCAATTTTGATAATTAACTGTTGTTTCATCAAGCAGAAAACGATAAAGTGGTTTAAAGCAAATTTCATTTTCTTACATGTGAAGATTTTTTGCATTTCATAATAAATATCTTTGGATTTTGGACAGTTGGCCAAAACACGACATTGACAGACATCTCGTTCAGCTCCTACAACTTGGTGGGTAATTTTCACTATTTTTTGAAATTCTGCAGATAAAACAATTAACTAGTAAACGAAAAAAATAATAAGCAGATTAACTGATAATGAAAATAATTATTAGTTGCAGCCCTAAATGAAGCTTATTCTTCTTGTGCAATCACAATCATGAAAGCTGCTTCAATTAAGCGTGTGATAAAAAAGTGGAAACAGTAAATTAATAAGTTCACTGGAGTAGTCTGCTTTTAAAAAATCTTACTAGGCCAAAAACTTGGCAAACAAGAAACTTTTTTTTCTGCAATTACTGTATGTTTTCAACAGAATCGTATCAGGAAAAACTACCCTATGAATGTGTGGTCCATCCTCTATATTACACATAACAAGTGTTTCCCTTTGTGCTCCAAGCATTTGGATGAGCCAGTAATTATACTCTGGTGGTAGTGAAACGAACGCAATCAATTTGAACGTGGGCTTATTGTAGTTCTGAGCTAAATTACTGTACACTCCTTCTGCTGATCGTCTCGGCAGGCTTAGTGGCAGAATCATCAGCAGTCCAACAACTACATCATTGGTTAACTGCACCTGCACTAACTGTATGGCTGATCAAATGCTACTTCTGCATGTGATTGCTTTGTTGCTGTGGCAGGAGGCACAGGAAAGAGGTAGGCAGAGGTAGGTAGGTGGAGGTAGACTGCAAGAAAGAGCTGGTAGAGCTGGTAATGTGAGAGGAGTGCAAACAAGGAACGAGAGGTGAAGAAAAAATATACAGCAAAAACAACGATTCATATGATTCCCCGGGGTGCGTTTCTGCTACTACAGTCTAGCAGCCGCTCTGCTTGCATTGAACGGTCGTCCCCAGAGATCGCCCCGACGCTGGCATTAAGCATGTTGAGCGAGCCAGCCTCTCTGAACAACACTGTTTCAACACCAAAGCTGCACCATTAATTTCTATTACCTTCTTTTGCTCACTTTCCAAAGTCTGCAGGAATTACTGAAACTTTTAGACGACGACAGCAGCTAACAGATGTCTGAAAATAACACAGGCTTAAATTAACTGGGCTGCAATTACTAAACACAAGGTTTTTTTGTTTTTGGCAACAGACGTTTCTGCCAAATAATGCTACAACTACAAACACTTCCCATAATTAAACTTTTCTTTAACATTTTCCAATATGCTCACTCAAAACATCTAAAACAAGTGGAGTGATTCAGCATACTGCAGGGCATGGCTCAGCAGCTCACAAATGGCACAATAATTAATATTTCACTTCCTCCCTTTCTTCTAATGGCACACAAACACAGTCAGAAAATACAGTCACAAAGATCAATCACTGTGTGAGAGCCTCACACAGCCCCACTGCTTCAACAGAGAATGGAGAACATTTTTGCACCATTTCTTGCCAAATACAATATGAAAAATGTTTTGTGGTCTACAGTGCATACCACATAACTGCAACTTCCTGGGTTCAAACCTGGCCCAGGACCTTTGTCACTTCATGTAAGGGTACTTTCCTGCCTCGCTACAGGAAATAATGTGTAAAAACAAGTCGAACATGACAGAAAAAAAAGCAGCACTGGCCAAGGCCTTTTTGATAAATGTGTGCTTTCTGTTTGATTTATGCAGAAACTTTTCAGTCCTGTCACTGTGTGTGTGGGTGAGTAAGTATGTGTACGTGCTTGTGTGTGTGATTCTGACCTTGTCAGAACAAATGTGTTGGGGGCATGCATTCAGTGTTTGTGCCACCCAGTCATTAAGACCAACTCATTGTCATCCTAACCAGTAATGTAGAGTAAGCAAGACCAAGATGAGGACTTTTCACAAGAGTTTACAACAGAAAATTCCCCAATATTCAACAGAAACCATTAGGGCAGAAGAAAAGAAGCATATTGCAATTATTTTGATAAATATTAGGATTGCAATATGAGTCTGGAGTCTTATGTCTGGAGAATATGATTTGTAGGCCAGGGCATCTCTGTAGCACCACAATGTTTTATTTATAATGGTAAGTTGTGACACATTTTGCAGCTCCTGCCATTTGGATATTGCAATTGACCATACCGCGATTTCAATAAGATTTCAATTAATTGTTCAGCCCTAGAAACCATTTCTCATATTTTAATGACTACCCCTGGGAAACAGTCATAAAGCAACCATCTGAAATAAACCTGCAAACGATCAGGTGTTTGAAGGGAGTATGTTCCTTTGCACTGTGATCATTTGGTAATTAGGGGTTGATGATAGTGTGTCTGTGTGAGACGGGTGAGCCTAAACAGAAGCAAACAACGCTGCCGAGCTGGAGAGGAAAACAATCAACCTCCGATCACAGCCATCATCTTGTTTACAGTCATGATCCATTTAACCTATTAGCCTTCAGCTGTGCTTGAAAATTACTTACGGAGCAACAATCACACGGGGACAATCAGAGAGAGCACAAATGAGTGAGGTATTAATCAGCGAGAAATAGCAAATTCCTCACTTCTGCAGCAATACCAAAGTCTAAAAACAACCCACAGATGTTCCTACTCATCAGAAACTCCTGAACACTGCTTTTTAAAAATAGAACACTATGCACTGGGATTTATTTTTGGGTTGCACATGAGCCAAAAGTGGGCTATGGATTAGGCGCGCATTGCTTTTTGATGATGAAGCACACAGCACTAGGAGGCGTCTTTGAAACTCTCTCCAGCCTTTTGAAGCCCCCTAAGTCTGTCCCACTGATGCGACTGTCTGCACTCATCTCTCCTTGTTTTCTGAGAGACTCTCTCAAGCTCCAAGCTCAGCACTGGCTAATGGGTGAGCGGCAATGGAGGCTCATATACGCAGGGATCATATTTCATTAAGGCTAAGCTTAATGAGCTCCTCCTATAGTGCATTTGGCTACTGGAGTTCATTGTACACATCAGGAAAACAACGCTGCAGCACTGAAACTGCTGTGTCATAAAAAGCTGATGACTGGAGAACAGCTGCAAAGACTCTGAAGTTGGCAGACGTCAAGCTGTCATGACTGATATATCTGCCACAGAAAGGCTAATTAGCTGGGCACCAATATGAGCCGTGATGCCTTTTAAATTAACAAGAGTAAGACAAATAAAAGACAGTTGTGCCACGGTGCTGGAAATCCTGTGGTACTCATAGGACAAACATTAAGCACGTAGTCATAAAAATAACATCTTACTGTACCCAAAGGAAGCCGATTTCCATTTGCGGCAGGGGACAACTCTTCTGTGGCCTGCAGACACTAACCTCCCAGGATTCTCTTCAACTTCGACAGGTAGGGAGGCGTGTCTCCTACGGAAGGACAAACCATGTTACAAGAAAACACACTTCTCAGGCTGTTGACATAGAAGGGCAGAAGTAAAACAAAACCTGTAAATGTTGACTGAGCTCCATTAAAATCATGCATATTCCCTCAGAGGTTTCCCACTGGGGGTTTGGGACAACAATGTTTTTACCTCTGTGTACTGTGTACTTTGACAGACTATTTTAGAACAGTACTGCATCACGTTTCTGTCACATCAAAAGTGGAGCCAACCAGGTAATATGAAATTCTGTATTGTGGCTTCCCCAAAGTAACAGTGCAGACTTTACAGGAAAAATTACACAAATAGAGTCTGAAACATGACTGGTTTCAAACTACTTAAGATGCAGTACACACCACAACACACAATATTACAAATGTCACATGAAAGCAAAGCTGAGTTGAGCTTGTAAAGCAACATTATATAACCATTTTACCATAAAATAACAGCATCAAAATAATTTTGATGGTACACTGACTTGTAATACAGAGAATGATGCCCCGAATGCCTGTTCTTGCACTATGTAACTTTGGTTGAGTGGGTTTGATCTACTGCGAGAAATGCGTAACGCTTTATGGCACTGGCAGGCTCAGTGGCCTCTATGGACATCATGGCAAAGGCAAAGAGACCGGAGAGGACGTTGATGGTGGAAGCAAGGACAGAAAAAGAGAGTGGGTGAGCAAGAGGCAAGAGACAAGAGTAAATCTCGGATTGGCTTTTAGTCGTTAGTTAACTAATGACTAGTCGCTAAGTATAATTTCATGTGTACTCATGACTAATGCACTTGAAGCATGTTATTTTTGGTGCACTAACATTGTACTTAATGTATTTACAATACATAATTAGTACAACTTACATAGTGTATACTTGAATACACTTAAATGCACTTGATCTTGCTATTAAATTAAGTTAAATTGTATGTATTTAAGTACATTTTTTGTAATAATGGTGGACATGTTTAGCATGCACCTTGTGTATACTCAAATCATTTTGCCTAATATCTTTTGAAGAACTATGCACATGCACTTCGATGTGTCATCTTTGTTCCCAAAAATACCTGTTTATCTATTTTTGACTCTGAGTAGTGACAGCCACAAAGGCAGAAATGGAAAGAAATAGGCCACTTGTGAAATTAGCTCATGAAATGTGAACATGTTATACTTTAGGGAGAAATGAAGACAACGTGATTGATCAAAAAAAAAAAAAAAAAAAAAAAGGTTAACATGGGAGTCAGTTTCTTTGTAATGTGTGTGTGGCTTCACCGTTTGTGCTCAGTGTATTGCAGTTCAAGCAGTTTTGTCCTCTACTGATCACTGCTCAGACATTTCTCATCTCCTTCCACTGGACACCATTTCCACAGAGACATTTCTCTCTCATCTATTGTTTGTTAAGGTTTTCACTGAGCTGTGCCACCTTTGGGCTGGCTGTCTCAGACAGGCCAGGCACATTTCTCAGGCTGTCAACTTGCAGTCAAACACCAACAGCCGACCAATCTCTCTCGGGAATGAGGTCTTCATCAAAACGCCACAGCTGGCTCGCTACAGAAAGCCATCAAGCCTGTGATGATAGCCATAGCTGCCAATTTGATTTAGACATGTAAATACGGTGAAGGAATAATTGTTGCAGTCAAATGAAAACATATTCCAAATAACAATTCATTTATAGTAATGCATTTTGTAAAAGCCTTTGTAGCAAAAATATAAGCATCCTTCATTCTTTAACACAGCTCGTACTCAGGCTCTGTTTGAAAAATCCTGCTCTGAGGCCTTGAGTAATATCAATGGCTAATTGTGTCATGGCTGCTGCCATTTGCTGCTGTTTCGGCATAATGAATTATTAATTTCAAAAATGCTAATGTCTCTGCTCTGGCTGAATTGAGAGCTGTGAACCTTGAGTTCGTCTGAATTTTCTCTCCGTCTTCCATTAGTTACTCTGATAGTGCTGCAGAATCCAACACTCCTTGTTCCAGACCTGTCAGCGCAATGACTGACGCACAAACACCCACAGTTCATTAAAAAACAAATGGCAGTTCTTTTCCACCACAGAGAGATGTTATAAGACTTAAAAACCACGTCCTTCATTGTCTTTGCATTCTTTCAGCATACGCCGCACACACACACACACGCTGTGTTTCGTTTAATTCCTGTGGAGGGAAGTGTTTTCGGAACAATGCCCGATTAAGACTTGGAATTCAGTTTGCTCAGTGAAAAGGGACTCGCACAAGGACAAAGACGACAGGGCTCGTTGTCCTACCCATCGAAGTTGAGCATCGCTCTCCATAGCAACAAGAGACGGCGAAGGAGACGAGAGAAGACGATAGGTTTGTGTGATCCCTGCGGAGAACGCTGGCTGAGGGTGAGAGACAGCACTAGACTGGCCCTGAAACACAGCACTGTCACCTCTCATCCCTGCAGACAAATATCAGTTCAGCTGCCCCGACGCATCCTGTCACTGCACCGGAGGAGCGGCCAGCTCTTTTTAGGTTAGATTTCTGTGTGAATTAAGCACACTCTAGTCCACGCATTGTGCTGGTTTAGAGAAATCTCCTGCCTGCGGATAGAAAGACTGCAGCTCCTTACAGCCAATGCCTCATTTGTTACAAGCAAAATGAGTTGAAAGAGTGCAGTCTCTTTTCTCCCATTTAAAATTGTAGGTTAATTCCTCTGGCATTCTGCTTTAGAGCTGCAACAATTAGTCCATCAAAAGACAATTAACTACTTTGATAATCGGTTAATCATTTCAGTCATTTTCAAGCAGAAATGTCAAACATTTACTGGTTCCAGCTTCTTAAATGTCAGGGTTTGCTGCTTTTCTTTGTCATTTATGATAGTAAATGAAGATTTTGGACTGTTGCTTGGACAACAGAAGCACTTGCCACAATTTTTGACAATTTATAGGTTAAAAATGTATCAACTAATCGTGAAAATAATCAGCAGATTAACTGAGTTGCAGCCCTATTCTGCTTTATAAATTATCCCACAGTTTTGCACTAAACACAACAAGTCGCCCGACTTAATGTTTAAATTGATTGAAACACTGATGTTGTTTTGAGACACACTGTGAGCGAGGTTTTGACCTCCACAACAACAGCCCAGCAAAGCTTTATTCTCTTCATTGTCATCTCTACAGTAATGGGGAGGGCTTCATAATCCCTGCCTCTCTGTTTCCCCAACTCTCTGAGGAGAATTACAGGGAAATAAAAGCCGCAGACCCCGTGGAGGCTTTCCAGAATACCTCCAGTGTCACTATGCTGCAGTTCTCTGACAAACTAGTCTTCGCATGTGTCCGACCAAACGTGTTCAGTAAAAACAGACACCTCACAGTCATGACAACACCTTCCCAAACAATATAAAATTTCAATTAGCCTCTCTGTTCTCAGGCACTCCAAATAAAACAGCTGCCATCCGTCACAATACACAAGATCAGTGGCCACAAGTAAACAGGTATAAATAACAATACGGACTGTCAAAAACTGTTCAACGGCAGACAGCAGCACTTGTGCGCCCTCATTGCAATTGGGGTGATAAAGTGTCGGACGACTCCTCCGCTGTAGGCTTTTGCCATGTGCTTGTCTGGCTTTATGAATGAGTGTTGTACAAAAGTGCATCGGGGAGCTGGAGAACATCTTATCATCAGATATTCACTGAAGAACAATCCAATAAAAGCAGGTCAGTGAGGCTGTTGAGCGCCTGCCTGCCTATCTCACCCAGGTTCTAATCACATCTGAATGAAGCCATCCATTCTGATTACCGAACAGCAGACCAATTAAACACCGCCATGTTGTTATTCCTCTCTCATTAGCCACGGAGTGTGTATGAGAATAATCCACCCCATCACCGACAGGGCCAATCTCTACCTCTCTCTCTTCACACACAAACACAAACGCACACTCAAACTTCTATCAAACCAGTGCAAAGCAATCCTCCGGGAGCGAGGCTTATTTATTTATAGCGCCTGTGCCAAGTTCAGTGGCTTTTCCATTATTAATGATAATGAAACCTGCCAAGCAATGTAACACAAAAAATCTTAAACAGCCAGGCTCACTTGTGTCATGGTGTGGCATATTAACGGGGTGAGAGATGTAAGTGACTGTAAGTCTGCTGTGTGTTGTCAGCAGAGTGCTGTGTTGGCACTTGTAGTTGATTTTAAACAGTGTCGAGCTCTGATACAAAAGGGAACACGGAGCCAAGATAAAAACATGTGACTGATAGAGAAATTCCCAGCGACGGTCACAGCAATTTGAAACTGGCTGCTGCTTCACTTTAAAGAGATGCCACTGAATAATTGCACTGAGATACTTGTGCTATATCCACGGGGAAAGCATTAGAGGCAGTGGCATACCTTAAGTTTTCACTGAAGCTAACTGCTCCTTCCTCTATAAGGAGGAAGGAGGAGTGTAGTGGAGCTCTGTCATATGGAAGTCATAGAAGAGGTGCAATAATCTGAATTTTATTGTTTAATAAAAAAAAAATGAATTGTGAAATTTGACTATTGCTGAATACTTACTGCTAAAATCAAACACAGCATTGAAATATTGTACCTATCTGAATTTATTAGACCATTTTTGCACCAAGAGTGTATATAAATTCTTTTCCCATTGCCAGTAGATGAGCTTGGCTTGGGTTTTTTTCTTGTGTGTCACATGAATCCAGGGAACAGTAGAAAGCAGCATAATATCTTTTACTTCAGTTTCTCTTTCATATTCAATGCCGACTGAACAATGGCGCTGTTGCATGTGGTTCCCAGATTGTTAAAAAAAAAAAAAAAAAATGTTCAATGTGCATTATAGCGTTGCACAGGTAGAGAGGTGACAATTAGCGTGTCCACCTGGGTGTCATGTTTCCATCACTGCCAATCAGAGCTGGAGCTGATAAATGCAAACCTGTGAAATCTGCAGTCATTTGACCCAATGATTGCAGATTGTATCCTTTCCCACTGAAGACAAAAAGATTTGCTCAAATGAACATCTCTTTCTTGTTTCTTGATTGTATGACTGGCGTAACCTTAAAGGATAGACGTCTGATTGATTCCATTCAGATCTGACTTCAAGTTCAGATTTTTTACACAGAATTTTTGAGTAAATTACTGTTGTTTTGTTATGGTTATATGTTTAGTTGATAATGAGTGTAGTTTTAATTTGCCCATGTTCTTATCTGACAATTATTAGGAAGCTAGTGTTCTGCCTCAGTTAGTGGTAGCATCGACAGTATGTATTCTTTTCATTTTACGTGCTTAATTATATTTCTGCACAGTTACAATAGAAGTGACATTGTACATTTATAAGAGTAGGCTGCTGTTGTTCATGTGAGCTCATTAGCTGAATTTAGATTCAATCACCAGGAGATTCAAGTGCTACATTGTCATTGTTATTCATGTGTATAATATTCATTTGTGCATTAAAGGAATATTGGTTTCATTAATTAGCCTGATATTAGTTAGCCTATTGTCAAGTGCATGTCAGCTTAAGTATTTGTATGCATTTACCTGGTTATTAATGTAGTATTTCTTGAATGCTGATGAGCCTGTTTTCTATGCTGTTAACGAACCCCTGTTTGTTACTGAGACGTAAAACAACAGATGTCACTTACTGTACCATCTGGTGTTGTGGTAGTGGGCGTACTTTAATAGTCTGGCAAATTGAAAACTGCATGGGGAGACAACTTTTTAATTAAAATGCTGATTTACAAAAAAAAAAAATACTCCTTTATTTCCACCTGTTAAACATGTAGTGTTATACATATATACATATATTTGTGGGATGAATGTAACATCTATATGTATAAGTATTACCTGATTTTAATATCTATTTTATTGTGTAATATAGATGTTATGGATATCCCCTTTAATGTAATTATTGTGTGTTTTTAAGTGTTTTGTTCAACACTCTTTGTATAACACAATTATGTTTTTTAAACTGCTTAAATGAAGTTTGGTCCATTTACTGATGGATTCATCCATTCACTTGTAAAGTCTTTTATTATTCCCTTGTTTATTGTCCAATTACGTATAATTTAATAAACTGCTTTACAATCACCGTCAGTGCTGCAAAAAACACCATATACATCTTGTCCAACTTACATGTCCAGCCTTGCTAACTTGATAGAGACAGTTCACCAACTGCACCTGGGAGATGAGCTGCTCTTGAGGCATTTCATTGATTTGAAGGATCAGTGCCATCGTGTCTATTGCTCAGAGCTGAGCAGAAGTCAGCAATCACTTTAATTCAGAAATGTCACGGCTTTTGCATTTAAACCCATGCGTGCAGCTGCCAACAAGGCACATGATGCAAAACACGCTGGTAGAGATGAGCACGTGGATATCGAACCTCAGCTTTCACAGTAGCACAATAACAGTCTTGGCACGGCAGCTTCATATTAATGAGGGGAAGATTCTGGGAACTGTGGCCAAATTCACAACCAAGTAAGGCATGCAGAAGGCTGTTGCCATTTGGGATGTTTCCAACCACATCAAAGCATCAATTTGGTGAGATGGGATTGTTTGCCTCTGAAGCCTTGTCCTCCATTTCTACTTCTCTGCTTTTAGATTCAACCATCAGCGGCAGCACTAGCTCGGGCTCAGTACACATAAGTTATAATATTTCTCCCATGATGGAAAACTATTTCCCCAGTTTTTGTTTATTACACTGGGCTGAGGGATGTATATGGAGAATGTCAGAAATTTAATTAAAAAAATATTAGCTCTATAAATGTTAGGATAATGATAATGGACAAAAAACACCAAATATCAATTTACTGTATTGCACAAGACTGTACACTGCACTGGTGTCAGCAACATCGTGATTCCAGAAAGTGTAAGCTGACACCTTTTTCCCAATAAATATTTTTTGCCAGTTTGAAACTATCAGTACTGAGAGCTGCAGCTGCTTGCAAAGATGTGTGAGCCTAAAGAGCAAAATTCTCCAATGTGAAACAACACTTACTGACTTATGTTACTGAGTACTGACTTGTTTATTATTTCAGAAAATCCCTCTTTTGTCCACGAGCAATTTCACCCGAGGCAAAAGTTTTGTAACTCAAAACAACTTCTAAATCTTCTAATAACATTCATCGCAGCCTAGAGGTTTTTTTTTTTTTTTTGAGTGAGATTAAAATTTGGCAACCTACCCAAAACGCTGAAACAAAAAAATATTAAACATTGATGAAATATTTTTATTCAACTGATTTTATACAATGCATATTAAATTTTGATGTAACCTATTTTCTACTAGGATTTTTTTTTCCCTTTGGTGCACGACTGTTGGTGGAGATGCTACTGAGCGGCTGACAAACTTACAGTACTCACATCTCTTACTTTTGCATGCACACACACACAAACACAAACACACATATTTTCTGTGATGGTATAAAGACAAAGACTGGCACACATCTCCAGGCAGTGGTCTTCTGGATTCACTTCAAATTTGCGATAGGACATTCAGAGCAGAAGAAAAGCGGCCCGACAGACAGTCGAGCACCTGAGGGAAGAGCAGACATGGCCTGGAAAATTTTCACTAAAACACCGGCTCCGCTACACTCTGTTCAACTTGTCTAGACACGGTCGCGTCCTTAATACATGGTGCTACAGAGGCAGAGGACGAGGCTGTTTGGATCCCACAGCGAGGCATCCCTAAACAGAGAAGCTGCAGATGAGAAGTGTGTTTACCGGTGAGAGAGGCCCAGCTACTCTCTACATTCGAGCCATATTTCTTAGCCATGTTCGCAGCAATGATGGGATTCACATTATATCCTTAAACCAGTCCACATCTTAACTGTCAGCAGAGACCCCTACAAATCTCCAGCCACTAAAGTTCACAGAGCAAACAAGCTAACAGCAGAGGAACGTGACCTTGTGCTGCACTTGACATAAAATCTCATCATTTCCTCCACACTGTAATATCCACAAACACTAATAACAGGCACTATATCAGGCTGGCCTCAATCCCTCAGACAGAGAAAAACTACTCACTCAGGCTAACACCGTGATGCGAGGATATTCAGCTTTACACGCTCAAATCAAAAAGACTTACACCATGTCTTCACCCAAGCATTTTCCCAAGCAAACTGATTCTTCCCCACCAAAAGACGCAGGATTTAGTGTGTTGTAAAGAGAATATTCACAAAAGTCCACCACAATCCCAAGCAGATGAAGACAGAGCACATTATTACAGCTGTTGGACATACCTGACCATTCTGGAAGAGTCAAATTCAGACCTGGAAGACAGAAAAACACTGGTTCATTGATTTTGTTGAGCAAGTAGAAACAAGAAGTGGCAGTATGTTAGTGATGCAGCTAAAGACATGAACAGTAACAGAATGGCTCGCTGACCACCATCACTTGATTCAGCAATTACATTACAGCAGCCAGGTTTATCCGGCGCTGAGGAGTGCAACACTTTGAAACGGATCAATCTGGCATCCTTAGAAATGGCCACACTTTAAATCACAGCTACGACTTAGATGTGACATTCAAAAAAATATACAATGGCATTCCGCCGGGTCAAAAACGTCCCTTCTTTCAAGGCAGTGCTTATTCTAAATATATCCTCTTGCCATTGCAGATACAAAATGCTTCTTTTTGTCACTTGTCACAGTCGGAAAATCAGAGGTGCGAATAAGAAAATGATTCATGGCTGAATTCCACTTAGCTGCTTCACTTTCAGGGTCCTGTTATAGAAGGGCAAAGTTGGAGAAGCTGTTTTCCAGCAGCCCTTGGAAGCAAAATGGCCATTTATTGTGGCAATAGACAATTTTAGGTGACTCCTGGTTGGAGCACTTCCACAGCTTGAAACTCTCCATTAAACCTTTGGTACAAAAGATGATAAACTGTGTAAAAAAAAACAAAAACCTGGTTCTTCAGTTAAAAAGTCGAAGGTGCAAGTTTGTGTGCATAAAAACATAAGGGGAAAAATGAACTCGACTCCCAAAGTGCATTTCAGCAAGAAACATCCAGTCATTGGGCTTAAAATTCTGGTACGTGCACGACTAACCACAGGAGGTAGATTACACTGATGAGAAAACTGATTTGCAACTTACATGAAGTCACTTTTAAAATGTGGGTCAATTTTGGATGAATGCATCAACTATGGCACTGACTTTTTCTCCATAGCAATGGCATCCAGGGCTCATGGGTGTTGTAGTATTTAGAGCCATCTGCTAAACTGACATACATAACATAATTTCTCAGAAATGTTTACGAAGTTTGAACAAGTAAAATGACTGTATGACTCCTGTATTTATATTTTAAGTAACATTGAGGATATGATTAAAAAGTGTTGATATTGGAAAATAAAAGCAAGGAAAAACAGAACCTGCAGCAGCTCCTTCATTGAAAGTACTTTGCAGCTCTGCTGTACATGCTGGCTTATGGCTTACATTGTTAATGTTATTGGAGGCACTTGTGCTTTCCCTTTTGTAACAAGTCAAAATGTCTACTGTGAAAAAAATGCCTATTATACTGCAGGTGTAATAAAGTGTTGATTTATTAGCACTTGGAAAGAGACTTGGTTATATATGTATATTTTGGGGACATATTTCAGAACAAACTTCTTTAAATGTAAGAGATCGGGTACCTAGTAAAACACACAACTTTGGCCCCATGTATGTTATCATGTGTTTGCTCTCACACACTCTGTGTTCTCCATTTCGGTCATGAAATTTCATAGGCACTTTTAGAAATAGACTGCAGTAAATGGCATTCCAACTGCAAGGGAAGTACTCGTTACATCACAGAAATAAAATGTAGCCTGTTCTGTGAACCGTAGCCCTAAGAGGCAATAAAGCGACTGCATGGCTGCATTGTGGCAAATTTATGACCCCCCTTGTTGCCTCTTTTCACTTTTCACATGGAGAAAACAATGAAGTATTCATGGTGAAAAGACAGCACAGTGACTGACTATACCATTAGGTACTGTAGCTGCAAAGGTTCTTCTCAGAAAGAGTGGACTGTTTTGTTGGGTTGGCTCCAGGGTTGGATGATGTCCACTGAACTGGCATGTGACCACAGTGAAACATCACAATGAATGATGATACTGTTGTTGGGATATACTTTGGTTCATTCCTTTCTGTCATTCCCAGCCCATCCTCACCCACTCACCTACTCTGTCCTTACTTTTCCTCCCTATAGCCGATGCTTAAGATATCTCATTATGCTTAGGCTTAAGGCTTTTAAATCATGATGTTATGATGGTAGAAGGCTCAGTGGTCGATGACTGTCAGCCATCAGCGATGGACGATGGCATCTTCCATCAGCCCAACCCTAGCCGACTCAAAGAAATAATGATCCTCTCTGTTGTATAATGCTGTGGCTAATTCTCTGTTGGCTGAGTGATTGTTTTTTTCTCCTTTCTCATCACTCTTACTTACTTGTTTGATTTCTATTCTGTTAGCTGTGCACCTTTCTCTTCACTCTACTTAAACATTTGCTTCCAAGTGTCTGGTGTATCAGCAAAGTTAATGTTAATTATTCTATAAAGAACAGAGCAAACTTGATACCACTGGTGTTTTTATTAGAGCAAAGCCCATTATGATTGTGTGAATTAGGTGGAGGTGAAAATTACAGCTGGGTTAATATAATGCTGTGGTAGGATAAGATTCATTGACACACATGCTGCAGTCCAGATCCAATTACCAAAGCTATCGATTGCTGTGTATACAATGCATCACTGAAAAAAAATGATCAGACCAAAACCATATTTCACAAATCTTTCACTAAATGATTTGTCCATCTTTTAAGCTGCTGCTTGCACACGGCCCGCTGACCAAACAGTCTCACAGAAAAACCAAAGCAAGGAAGAAGTGGTCAGAACCCTGGACAGCTCCTCTGTCCTGCAGACAGGCCACCACAGACTACTACTACGACATCTCCGTTTCATGCCTGGAGTACTGCAATTTGCATGAGTTGTCTCTTTAAGTGAAACAGAATCAATACAGTTCAGTCTGAACCACTATGAGTTACACTGATTGGATTTGAGGTATAAGTTTGGAACATTGTCGGTCAAGACAAAGTGAAACAGCCTCTCAGAATGGGTATGAGACAGGCACAAGTATTAATTAATTTCGCTTGCAGTCTAGACAAAGCTCATTTGTCTTTCCATGAAATGAATAAATTTCGTATTTTACTGCTTATCTACGCTGTATATATCATCCTTATGCTGATGGATATGTAAATGTGAGTAAGGATGCAAGTTAAACTGTTTTTCCTCTGCACTGCGCAGAAACACTGGCTAGTGAGGTTAATTCAGGTGCATTCCCTAAGACTTTTAAATAACGTATGAAATGCCAAATCCCATTGGAGGTATCATTGCACAGGAAGGCCTCCACAAGCTGTGAGATTGGTTTCTCCCATGGTGGCCCAAAGAGAAGCGAAATCTCCGGTGGCAGAATTAAGACTTCAGCCCAGCTGCTTCCTTAAAGCAAGTCTTACACTGTCAGTATCCTCAACTTGCCCTTTCCCTCAGTGCATGTGTGTGTCCTTGCAAGTGTGCATGTATGGTATATATCCTTGCCCTTGTTTTTTTTTTCTATGGCTCAGAGTCTGTTGCAATGAGGGCAGCCTGTTTCCTGTTGTGAGGGAGGAAACGGACAGAGGGCACAGCCAGCACGAAAAATGCTGACTCAGAGTTTATCAATCTGCCTTTCTGCAAGAGTAAGTGCAACTGGACACGACTGCAGAAATGCACAGGTCTGCTCATTTAATCATAGCGCTCTGCCTGGCTTCAAATGAACTGGAACGTCACATATAGGAGACCACACAGCTGCAGCAATTCAAGCATCTATGCATCCCCGTTTTGAACGTGTTTGTAGCCTACTTGTAGTTTAATCATATCTGTACTTTTAAATGCGGTAAGATATTCCTTTATTAGTCCCACAACAGGGAAATTTCCAGGGGAAGTACCATGTATCATAAAGGCTGGGGCACTTTTCCCTAAAGCTGTTTTATTTTCCTCGCCTCTTTCGGAAAAGACCTGCTCCAATGTAATTATAAAACCATTATTTGTTTTTCGCTGTAAAATATTGAGTAGGGTTAAGCCTTGAAGAAATGGCTTCTAGGGCTTCATCACATTACTGCCTTTAATATGGCAATGAGAAAAAAAACATCAGCGTGCTAAGGCAATAAAGGAAACGGCTATTTCCTTTCCTGAATTCCGAAGAAAATCAGAGGTAATTACAGTTTGTCCAAGGTGTGTGATTGATGACACGTTTTATGAGTAGGAGGGTTTTTAAGAGTGTTTACTTTTATTTACCCTCCATTCTCCTCATATGTTTTCTACCAGCCTTCAACTTTGAAATCAGGACACACAGCCCGAACTTCGTCTTTGACTATGCTTGAAGAAGCTAACAGCAGGAATTCCATTATGAACTTTACCTTAACTGAACCGCTTTAGATCAGACTTATTTCCAAAGTTACCCAAACAGTTATTGGGTTTACTGAGTATACTGTGTCATTCAGCTGCAACCGTGACAGCCATGAAACGCTTCAAGCTTTAAGCGAACAGACCCCTTCACGGGGTGATGAAAAAGAATAAATCACATCTGAAGTAACACTGAATTTACAAAACTTTTCACTGAAAAAAAAAACAACAGCACTTCTTGCAATTTTTGCGGCTCTGGCCTCCATTCATAACAATGTCAGCAAATGATCAATGGCTTGAGCCTGCAGTCTCCTAGAACAGCTCATTCACACTGACAGGTTCCTCAGAGGCACACTGTGAAGCCTGACGTTCTTGTACAGTATTTCATAGTTATTGTCAGTATTTTATAAGATCCATTTTTCTCTAAAAGAACACTGTGGTCGAGATAAAGCACGCAGCATTTCAACATTTGATGTGGATTTTTACTCTTGGTTTGTCCGACGAGGTGCATGCATGTGTGCCTTCGTGTCCACTTCCCTCGGTTTCGGGGCTTTTTCTCAGTCCAGTGCATAAATGAAGGACATTCATCACGAGTTAGGGCTCCTGCGTGCGCTACATACTTGTGGTGTTCATATTACTGAGGCCTAAATGATCTGTATTAATCAGCAACTAATTACAGGGAGAAATGTGTCTGGCTAAGCACATCTAATGAGTCAGTCCAGTCTTCTGTAGTGGCTTTCTTCTCATGGTGCTGTCAAATTATGGCTCTCTAAGGAGCTACTGGTGTGTGACCCCCGCTGGCTGTCTGCCCCTGCATAAAGGGAGGGTAGCACTCCTTCACACACACACACACACACACACACACACACACACACACACACACACACACACACACACACACACACTTGCATACACATACACACTTGTACATATTCCTGAAAACTGCTCAAAACAGTCCACCTGCTTCCTTCACCCACTTCCATTTCTCATTGTCTACTCATGTAACGTTGCCCTAATAGTCAATATATTATTTAGACAAATGCCAAGGAGCATGAAATGCACCGGCAGATGAACCGGACCTTTAACATGATTGATATACTGACACTGTCACTCATCAGTATTGTTGTCAAGCTGGCAGCGGTGCCTTTATTGATGAGCCTTTGGAAGACATTTCATCTGTCTTCTTGGCTGCATTTAGGTTATGCAAGGTGAAATCTGAAATATAAAGATGGAGTTTGGGTTGAAATCCCACAACATTATTCTTTCATTTCAGGCCAAAAAATCTACTTAAACTCTTAAACTCTGTTCAGTCTCAGTGTCTCAAATGTAAATAAAATCAAAAAGTCTGATTTCAGTAGGATCTGACTGCAAAATCTCTGATCTTTGATGCACTTGTTCATGCTGAAAATACAAACTGCCATTCCCCCTAACCTTGACTCTACAATGCACCTGACCTAATACAGTGAGCTGGATAAGAGGAAATCTCACTTTCACTCTGGCTGCATTCCTGAACATATTGCTTGGATTTAGATCAGACCCTCAGAACCTCCAGGGCTAAACAAAACACAAATAGGAGTGCACACCGGCAGCCCGAGTGGAAACACACAGATTATAGCCCCTAACACCTATGAGTGGAAGCAATGGAAACTGTCTAACCCGCAATTCACTCTCGGCCTATTGAAGGTAAACATGCCTGCTTTGTTAGATACCACACGAGAATCAGCACATGAACTGCAGAGGTGACGCAGCGAGTTTTGTTTATATGACTCCTGAAACTTCTTCCCACAGATTTTTTCAGCCCAAATATTGGTTGTCAAAGGCCCAGCCAGCTGTAAGGAAGTCCGTGTTTGACATCGACCCGTGATGACTAAGAAGATGTGTGAGCAGTAGCTCCTCATCTGTGTTTAGCTGTTGACTCAGCCTCCACCTCGTCAGCGATCCACACACACACACACACACATACACACACACACACTCCCACTTGGCAGAAAACTAGTGGCAGCCTTTCAAACCGCTCTCCACAGGTACTATGCTACAAATTGCCTTCGATTCAGCTGCTGCATCAGCTGGTTTTGACAGGTGCGAGACGGATAATTGGTTCAACTGTGAAGAAATAAAGAATGAACAGGCGGCCGTACTTTGGCCTCACTGCTTTAGTGTTGATCACAGTTTGTAATGATGAAGGAGAGAGAAGAGTGAAGTGAAGACTTCGCCAGCTTTCAGTAAAAATGGTGTAAAGTAAACATCAAATGTGGATCAAATTTACAGAGCACATTTAGGAGTCAGGTACTATATTGAAATTTTATCACAACATGACACAATATCAAAACTGTGAACCTTTTAGGTAGTGTTATATGCGACTATCACAGAAAGTGTTTGCTTTTTTTATGTCTCCATGTCCCATTTATGGTTTGCATAATTCTATGTACACAAACAGCGAAATAAAACATTTTCTGGTATTATGTTGCTTGTATTTCTGTATCCTGATGACATTATAACATTGATAAGAAAGAACACAGCTTTCTATTACAGTCTATACTATTCTATTAACTAGCTAATCAAAAGAATAGTTCAATATTTTGCTCTGATGTTAGCGCACTAAGTATTAAAAAGTAGAGCCAGTGAGTTAGATTAGCTTAGCTTAGCCTAAAGACTGGAAACAGAGGGAAACAGTTAGCCTGGCTTTGTCCAAAGGTAACAAAACCAGCAACTCTAAAGCTCACCGTTTAACATCCTATATCTTCTGTCGGCTACTGAACACAAACAGACAAGCAAAAATGGCAAGCTGGGTTTTTATGTTAAGCTAAGTTAGCTGGCTGTTAGCAATAGCTTCATATTTAGCGTGTACAGACATGAGAGTGATGTCTATCTTCTCATCTAACACTTAGCACAAAAATTAACACACATATTTCCTAAAATGTTGTATTATCACTTTAAAGTTTGTGTCATTAAATCCACTTTGATAAAAAATAAAAAATTATCACCTATTTAGCCAAACTTTATTAGCATCAACTAACTCTGCTGTTGTATAGTTTGTGTCTGTTGTCAGTTTTACTCACCAAGACGTGTTTCGTGTCTAGCAAACATGTTGAACGCTTTGTTTTCCTTCACAAAAGACTTTAAAACCTGATTTTCTTGAACACTGTGAATGCTGCATTGTTTACGTCCTTGTTTACTTGCTGGCAATCTTCTTCTTCTCTGCCTTTGCTGGCACATAGTTATATATTGTGATGTGTTGCCACCACTTTTATAGAAGAAGAGAGCAAAACCTTCACAGCGTACAGTTAAGTCTCATTTCAATGCAAATCAGACTAAACTATATTGGCTGAAATTGAAATGAAAATCACGTCGATTCAAGTGGATCTATGATGAGTGATTGGGGCTTTAGTTAAAGTCATATATATCACATCTTAGTTACATAAGTATGTGGTTGCTTGAAAATGACGCTCTGCTTTCACATCATTTTGATTTCTTCCTAGCTAAGAATTGGGAATCTGAGATTGATCACAGTCTAAAGTGCAATGTTGTGTTTTAAATGGCTGCTTGAAATGGAGCCACATTAGCCTGCCCATGCACGCCAGCAATGTGATTTGAAAACAGCATTATCAAATGTCACAGGAATTAATAGCAGGAGTTTTGTTTTGTCTTTTTAAAACTTAAATCAAGCCGAGGCATCAGTGCAGAGCTGAGTTCAGTGATTTGAACATAATACGGCTGCCTGACTCGCATTCAGCTGTACCATCCGACCCCCTCGGCGTGGCCTTTACCACTAACACCATCAGATAGAGGTAACAGTGCTCATTAAAGCCATCATTATCTTTTCTCATGGGACAACCAGCTGCATGAAATGACACAAACCGATCCTAATGCTGTCTTAATAGGCCTGATTGAGGGAAGCAGAAGTCGGCAGTGCCTGGCTTTCTTTCCACTGCGGTCACACTGAGACGCATGAAGGGACAGTCCATTACAGATTAAGGCGGCTTGCAGTTGATTTTGAGTGCAAGTTGCAAATCGTCTTTGGTCACTGCTTGAGATTTATAGGTGGGTCTGAATGCAAATCATGCCTGCGTAGACATTAATCTAGCAGGGGTATTTCATTAGAGGGGGGCTTTGCTGAAGAGATGGAGTTCATGTGCTCGTAAATTTAGTTTGGCACACTGATTGTTCAGCAGATCACTGGGTAAATGAGTGGACGCTGCCAGCCACAAGAAACAGCTTTCTCCATCATGCTATTATTTCCTTCCGAGGGGTCCCAAAACACATGCTAAAGCTGTTACGCTGGCTTGGGGTGAACTATTTATGAACTTGCCAATCTCTAGTCTACAGGCTCCATCCAGGGGACTTAGGAAGGGCAGCTGAGGTTTAGGCTGCAAATTACAGTAAAGAAGCCAAGACACAGTCACTACAACCAAGACAGAAGGCAATATAAAACCACCGGCGACTTTTAGCAGATAATTCAGTGTAGGCCAAAATCGACAACCTCAAAGAACCTTTATCAAATACTTCAATATCTATTGATTGACTCCTGTGACCATTAACTCCTCTGGCTTGATTCCAAGCTCATCAAAGATGAACTGTGCAGCAGACAAGATCAATGTTGGAATGAAATGAATGAAATGTACAGAAATACCTGTCATATTGATATGAGTACAAAAAAATTGTGCATCATGTAACATTACATTTGCTGTTTCAGCGTTTTTATGGCACACAATTAATGCAACAATTTAAATGTATTTATTTATTTATTTTAGATTTATGCTTATTTACATTCAACCAATCAGGCTGGCCATCGTGATTTGTACCCTCATTTATTTGCCATCCAAGTTCTCCATATAAGTGCATTAAACTAGTATTTCTAAACAATTTAGTAGGGTTGTAACTTTGACTATAAATTAATTGCCTGGTTTGTTTTGGTCTATAAAATATCCCTTTTAATGTCCATCACAATTCTCTAGATCCTCAAAGAGAAGCTGGACCCATCAAATATTTGTAATTTTCTTTGTGGAAAAATCGATTATCAAAATAGTTGTCTGTTCATTTCTTTTGATCAATCGATGGAGAAATCATTTCACCTCTGCGGAAAAGCAAGGTTTAAACAATGAAACCCAGTATGACAATTTATTCATGAGGCATTAACCGCACCTCAATCTTTGTTTGGAAACTGAAACAAAATGGGTGGCCCTCCAACACAATTTATTATGATTTATTGTCAAAATGAAAATAAAATCCTGAGATAGAAGTAAAACAGGCACAAATAAACACAAAAAACAGCAGAACAACTGTTGAGTTTACAGCTACACATGTGTTTTTCTAACATTCACCCTCCATCAAAAACTATTATTTGCATAATCCTGCAGCTGTTTTAACTTGTCAAACACATTCAACTGCAGGTCAAAGCAATTACAGTTTAGTAGCAGCTGAATATGTGCAATGAATGCAAACCACTCTACAAAATATGGATGTTCAACATGCATGGCCTGCAGATTACCTCTATGCTTATTGTTTGTTTGTTTCTCACAACCCCTTAGAAATGATGACCAGGTCACATTTTGGCACACATCCTGGCCCAGATCTGGCACAGAATCAACAACTCCTGAGCTTTGCCGCTCATTTATCAGCATTGAAACATTCCTATTAGCTCCATTAGAGCATTAACAGGGAGAGAGTTTGAGTTAGCAATCATTTGTCACGTTATTCATCAATATTTGATCACTCAAGATTACTTATGCTTCTTCACTGACTGGGATTCATTCTGAATTTAAATTACTGCATGAGAAAAAAAAAAAAATCTACCTTCACAAACACTGCCACCACAGTCATCTTGCTCAAACACCAGTGCTTATTTGAGATATAAAACTCCTCTGAATATAATTTTCCGCAATCAAGCCTGCATTGTTTTTGCGAAGCAATTAATATCCAACGGTCTTGTATGGTGTAGCAAATTATCAAAGGGCTTTGATTTGAAAGATCTACACTAAGTTTGATTACAGTTTTAATACATTTAGGAAAAAATTAATCAAGACTGTACAGAAAATGACACATCAGCTCTCTATCATCTCAAATATTGTTTACACTCAGTTGGCTATCCAGGCCTGCTGGGACAAATGATGCTAAATGCAGGCTGGCAGATGCATCCACCAGCATCGTGATAAGAAATGAAAGCATTTGTGGCCACTATTCCGCTCCAAACCCCAGAGGACAGGTTCAGATCACAATGGATCCACTCTGATGAAACCACCAGCCTCTCCTGCACAATGCAAGAAAAACATTTATTACAACCACTCTTCCAGCTTTAATCAAAGACTTTTTGTTTCACTGTACAACATATTATATTCCTGAACCAGTCGAACCAGGTGTTTGTGGTTGAAAGTCTGCAGGAAATTTAAGTCAATCAAACTTAACTGCTCATGAAAAACAATTCATCACTTACTTGCTGCGAACATTTGCAATTTTGTATTACCTGTCATTTAATTCCTAAGTGAGCACAAGGGATACAAGTAACTGTAGAGCGCTGTTAAAAACAAACACCATTAGGAGAGAAAACTGCATAGGGTCAGCATAAATACTGTGGACTAAAGGGCTGACAAGGCAAGCAACTCAGGAGCAATGAACGGAAGACACCCGATATGTGTGTTTGCTAATTCTCGCCCGGGTGCTCCATCAACCGTCTCTTTACAAAGACTTTTAATTTGAACTCAAGAAACTGTGAATAAACCGTGTGGCAGGAGTTTGGGCTGTGAATTTTACAGGAACTGATCCACTGAGAGCGACTCCTCCTCTGCTGATTCTGCTCAGCCAGCTAATGGGGGTTACAATCACCTAGGAGGACAGGTTTATGGATCCACATCAGGGTCAGCGCACAACCGAGCTGATTTCCAATACCAGTCGCACATCCTGAGAACCCGAGCGACGACGTTACCCAGGAGTCTGTTCTACAGGATTCACAGAGAAATCTGTTGACTTGGCACCACAGGTACCACTATCAGTAGTGCATCATATTTCCTGCTCGCTGCATTTTGTTTCTAAAAGAGGGCGGAGGGAAAAACTGTACAAACAACATACAGGGAAAAAGCCTTCCATTTCCAGGCAACCAAAGATAGCAGCAAACAATCTTATGTATCATTCAGTAGCAGCGAGCTCTTTATCTGTCACTTGTTTTGGAGCAGAATATGACTGTTTTACACTTTGTGAGTTTTTCTTTCCTTTTTCCTCCCTCCCTTTTTTCCATTATGAAGTCACTTAATGATGATATCTTAAGCCAACTGAGAACTGACAGCACGGCTCAGGACTATTTGCATACAGTATGAACAAACAATGCACACTGTACTCAGGATGACTGTAATACAAATAAACTGTACAGCTGACAAACAGGAACTGAAAAGAAACGGGAGGCAAAGAGGGATAAACGTTTCAAACTGACAGATGTCTGGATTATATAAACATCCCTATTGTGAGTGAAATGAGTGGGACTATAAATTCACTGCATATTACATGATTACCTTTATGCATTTAGTGCACATGTAATGGGTTTAAACTACTGAAAACATATAAGCAAAAGACTGCGAAAGCAGCAAAAGAACTTTGCATAGATGTAAAGCAGGGTCGCCTGAGGATGCATAACATGGCAAGGAAAAATATACATAATTGGCCTTAGTGCGTCCTCTCCCCACCACCCCCTGCCATGTTTATTTTTCCTCCTAATAAAAGTTTTAACACGCAGCATGGGCTCAGCAGTTAGCTCTTGCAACAGCACGATGATCCAGGGTTCAAACCTGACTGGGTCCTTCCAGCGTGGAGCTTAAATGCTCTCAAATCCCCCCACAGGGTTCAGTAAAGTATAACCTGTTCCTATAATCAGCAGAAGGATATGGAAAATGCCACATGCCTCTTCAGTTCGGTGCGGATTCCTGAGGTGGTGATCATAATCTTGGAAAAAGAAAAAATGTGATAAGAGGATGTGTTCCAACTACCAAAGAATAACAAGCTTTAGCTTCTTGGAAAAGTTCATGTAGTAAACAGGGCAGCCCTGCCAATGGTGAAACACTATATTCTATAAAACGCTACTTTCCAGTCTTTAAGGAATAGTTTTGGGAAATGCATTTATTTGCTTTCTTGCTGAGAGCATAAAGACTAGTTGTTTGACTTCAGTTCTGTATGGATTACACAAACAATTGTAGGTTCATATTTAACATACAGACATGAGAGTGGTATCAGAAAGCAAATAAGAACATTTCTCAAAATGCGGAACTGTTCATTTGAAGCACAACTCTGACTTTACCCTTCACAGATAACAGCAGGATCATTGTGTTTTGTGGATAGAAGACGATGGAACACATGACTATTGCTTTTCCATCCTCATACCTAGCGGACGGCGGTTATTTTGCATAATGCTTTCACCTGCTTTACTGCAAGTCAGTTCCTGATTACATAGCTAGAATGACAACCACCACGGTGAGAGGGGGAAAGGGACAGGCTCGACAGCACAGAGAGAGCTGTGTCCACATTCTTGGCGTATTGTCAAAAATAACTGAAGTTTGTCCCGTCGCTGCCGGATGCGCCTCATCTCCATTAACGTGAATGATATTCTTATGGAGGATATCAGGGCAGAGCCGAGGTCTGAAGCGCGTCTGTTTAAACAACGTTAGCCTCGGCTGTTTACAGATGATGTTGATATTCAGGGACGTGATCTCGGATTTGCGTTGGATTGTTTTTCATTTGCGTTACGTATTCAAAGCGAGCGTCAACACCCACAGAGTCCACTCAGGTGAGGAGAGAGGAAGTGGACATGTTAGGGATGTTAAGTTTTCAAACATTTCGATGATGGTGGTAATGAGTCTCCATTTATCCAATAAAGCCATAAATCAGTAAGCAGCCAAAATAAACTTTTTCTGCTTAACATTTCTGGAGAACCTCACCAGAGTGATTTCAGATGCCTGAAATTAGTAATATTTTCATTATTCACTGGGACAGAGTGTCTACTGCCACACCAGCAACTCTGTGAGGCTCTACTTGCTTTGGGCTAAATGTTAATGTCAGCATTCTAACATGTACTGATTACCATGTTCACCTTCTCAGATTATTGTGTTACTGTGCCAACAATTGCTCATTAGCGCTAAACACAAAGTGCAGGTGGGGCTGATAGGAAAACTATTAGTTTTGCAAGTATTTCTTCATAAACCAAAGCGTTGGACACATTCAAGTATCTGTTTAGATATTAAAGTTGGGACCAAACCAACCAGCCGACAGACAAATAATAAAAATGAAAATAAAAATAATAACTACCACAAGTCACCAGAGCTTAAGATGATGTCTACAAAAGGCTTTTAGGCTTCAGCAGCAACTCAGATCTCCCTTCAGGAGTAATCAGTCAAAAGCAGATTAGGAGAAGACCCCCAGTCTGGGAATTCCTGGAAATCCCTCAAGAAAACCAAAGCTAAGAAAGCTGAGAAAAGCTGCTCTGGCTGCCTGTTGTCACTGTGTTCCTGACCTCGGTAAGTGGCAAAAAAATGGACAGCCATACAGTCCGAGTACACACTATTTAAATGTCATTTCCTCTGTTCTACAGTGACCTTTGCAGATCTCAGAATCAGTCTTGCTTAAGAACACCACGTTCTTTCAATTGCTCACCGCACTTAAATGACATTTTGAATCCTGTATCCCCCATAAACCACACTTTACATTATTAACAGCTGCCATATTTCATCAGGTTCACTGGGGTAATCACGGGCTCCTCACTAACCTCTGTGCCAGCCTACCAGAGCCGGACTGAAATAGTGTTCAGACACTGTGACCGCGCAGAATGAGAGATGGTCACAGACTGATTTTCCAAGGAAATTAGACAGAACACCCCACAGTGTCTGAGAGCAATTTAGAAAGGGGCCACGCTAAAGGTCAGTGTTACAGTATGTCCTGATCTCACGGGTCTGGTTTGATCAGCCGGTAAAGACATACAATCCATGAGTCATCTGCATTGATTTGCTGCCACCGATCTTCACGACACCAACACGCCCCTGGACACAAAGGTCAAGCATGATCACATGAGCCTGCACACTGTCAGAAGCTGAGTTAATATCTGCATACTGAGGCATTTTGGAGACACAGCCAACAGAGTGTGAACTTCAACACACAGAACTGGTGCAGGGAGGGTGGCCCTGACTATCAAGGTCTTTACTAGCACTCCTGATATAACGCTCATGTGCCCGGGGCTTAACCCACTGCCTACAGATTGGGCCAGCCCTAAAACACAATTGGGTAATGGATCCATCTCAAGTATGTGCCTTTTTCCCCAGGGTTGCAGCTATTGCATTCCATATATCATGGATTAATGTGCCTGTCCATGCACACGAAATCCTCTTTTAAGACCACTGGGGGCTATAGTACAGGAATAGTTTCGACTGGAGTCTGCTGAAGTTAGAGAACCTGGCAAATGTCAAAGTGAAGCAAACAATGATGACATAGCAGAATCATCAGAGACAGTATAAAATTTGTATAAAAAGGTTTGCACAAGAAATAACCACGTTTGTATCAGCAGCTCTCAATCTGAACGTGATCTTAAAAATATAACCGTGCACACAACAGTCAGAGACTCTCAAAGGCAAAAATAAAAATGAAACAACCGGACTGAACTGGAAATTCATCTGTTGGGGGGAAGCTACAGGTTTGTCCACAATGAAGCCGGGTGACATGGTTAAATTCTCTTTCCAGATATATGCTGTCAAACAATAGGCCATTTTCTGCAATGTGTAATTCAGGCACCCATTTTCCATCAGCAAACCTCACACAGAAAAGAGGAGAAGTAGTCTAGTTGCATCTGTGGATCACTGTGTGGCAGTGTTGGACGTGAACTACTTTGGGACTGATTTTTTTTTTTTTTTTGCAAAAATTACCCTACTTTAATCAAGTGCAATGTGCAACTTTAAAGACTTACAAAGCAAACATGGTGACACAGACGTGATTTGCATTGGATGAAACAACATCACACCGTGCCATATCTTACTTTTCCTGCGTGATGTGCTCCTTGATGGCTCCCAGAGTGAGCAGGCTGTTGGTGCCCTGCAGCAGCCTGCAGGTAGCCAGGTGTCTCTGGTACTGCTCCTTCAAACAGGCGTTCTCGGCGCACAGGTCGGACACTTGCTGCTCCAGCTCCTCGATCCTCCCTCTCTGCCTCTCCAGCAACTCCTGCTGGGTCTCGATGATCTTGTTCAGCTCCTTCAGGTATTCCACAGCCCTGGTGGGGTTCTCTGTCGGGCTCTCCATGTCGCCCCCGGTGCCTTTTTTTATATGGCGCTGTTGGAGATGGTTCGTCCCGGCGGTGTTTAAGCGCAACAATCCAGGAGGTTGCGCCTTTTGCGCCTCGCCATTGTTTAAAGTCGATGATCGCACAGCATCTAAATGAGTATGAGGCTTTAAAGTCCCGATTGCACAACAAAGTAGAAGCTGCTAATCGTGCACAAAGCTGCGGGGAACCAAACAAATGTGGCTCCACATTGCGCGGATCGGACTCGGCTCTCCGGCTTTCTTCCCCCTGTTGGCAGAGCCGTGTGACATTTTCTCTACCTTTCTCTCCACGCTGCTCCCGTGACTTTTCGTAAACAGACGCTGGCTGTCAAGTGGGCGGGGTTTTCAAGTTTTATGAATCTGCAGGTCGCGTCCAGCGCAGTCGGGACTTTGCAGCTGCTGCAGATTGAGCGCGTGCGTTCTGCAGCTGTGCGCGCCGACACGCTGCCTCACATCGCAGAGCGTTGCACATCTGGATCACAACTTTATTGCACTCGAGTCCGCGTGTGCGTGTGTGTGTGTGTGTGTGTGTGTGTGTGTGTGTGTGTGTGTGCAATGCTGTAGCACAGTCTGGCAGACACACAGTGGTGCTGCACTCCGTCTTGCCTGCAGAGTTGTTTACTATGCTGTCTGTGTATTGCCATTCCACCAGCAGGCTGTATCCCCCCTCCAGTGAAATTATCCTGATAGATAGGAGCAGCATGTTGTTGGTGCTGGAATCAGAACCGACTTATGTATGTGTGGCAGGCAGGAGGCTGCAGATTTGCACAGGCAGGGTCCCATGGGTGCATGAGAGCAAAACTGCAGCAGTGATATAAAGAGGCCGATGGTCAAGTTTCATGGGTGACCATCTCATTCCCATCTGCCTTTTGCCCTGACACTGAGGATTTTAGATGTCACCACTAAACTTAATTCAGTTTGACAGCTGATGGTGGGATTTCTATGACATCTTAAATGTGGAACTTTAAAGATTGAAAAGTTGCAGGAGAAAAAAAGGAGTGTTTGCCTTTTAAAAAACAGCCCTTTCAGGATATTACAGACATCTGTATAGAAGTGAGAGGCGAATCAGTGACTGAGACTGAACAATGGCAGTTTGCATTATTCACTCTGCTCCCTGTGTCTTGTGATCACTCCCCATGGCTGGTTTGGTTATCAAAGCAGTGTACACGTTGTCAAACACTCACATTTTCATATCCACTTCTCTCATAAGACTCCTTTTCCTTTTGATCATTTTTTTCCAAAAGCGTAGTTGAGGTTTTGCATCTCTGGATGCAGTTACAGCACAAAAAAAGAAATGCTGGTGCTTTGTCCATGAAACTGAGACCTTTACCTTTATGGCACACCACCTGAAGGCTGCACTTGATGATCGGAGATAATATGTTTTGATGTGGAGGCAGAGCTGCAGCACCACCAGTGACAGTGAGAGGCAGTTTAAGGACATGGAGTGCAGATGGAGTACATTAGGTTTTTCTCTGTGGCTCCCCATAATCCACATGGCAGGGGGCCAAGAAGGGCTGCAAGAGCCTCGACATGCCACCCAGAAGGATATACAGTTCACAGCCAGTAACAGTCGATAGTCACAGGGCGGTGTTGCATGTCAGCACAGTCAAATCTCACGCTTATTTCCTCAGTTCTGACGCTTTTCTCTTCCAGTGGTGTGTACCCCCCCAGAGACAGCACATGCCATCATCAGGTAAGTGTGTTTGTTGTGGGCCGTTCACACAACAACTGCCATGCTCTACAAGCCACGTTAGAAGTAAAGCAGGCCGTCCTTCTGCAAGAAGGCCTGCCTTCAAATCCACGTGTTACAGCTCATATTAGACCAGTTAAAATGAGTGCCCCAAGTTTTCTGGACATTACACTCAACACAAGGAGATTAAATGATGAAGATCAAATGAGCTAACTCTCTCCTTGATCATCTTAAATTCTCAAATTCACTCCAAAAAAAAGTGCTCCTTTATTTTAAGACTGTGGTCCATGGCTTCTTCTGTGCACAATTTCATGACGTCAATGCAGGCTGCCGCTCACATCTAAAATTCTGGTATAGCCTGCTGTCTCAGTGGACTCCGACTCCCTCAAGTTGTTTTTTTTTTTCAGATGCTGCGCCCTCAGCGGGTTTCGGTAGGTATTTCCAAGGCCATATGATTGGCTATGAATTTAAAAAAAAGAAAAAAAAAGCAAGCCATAGCATTAACCATAGCATACCATTTTATCCAGCAATGGCTCGGACAGTAATTCTTCAATCAAGACGTGAGTCCAAAACGCCAAAGACTCTCAAATTTCAATATCATGTCACTTGTAGTAATAATTTATCTTTCTTCATTTACTTGTCTCTCCTGGTTGAAATGTCCTTCAGTGAGACATTGAATCCCCTCCAGCTCTGGCACTGGTCTTCTTCAACTCTTCAACTGACTTTGTGTTTGAAAGCCACAGGGAAAAAAAAAAAAAAACAGGAAAGGGGGATAAAAATAACACCACAAAAAAAACACATCATAAAACCAAACTCCTCTAAACCTGATATTTTCATATTTCATCGTCCATAATTACTCTGTCAAACCATGCATCAGAGCTCATCCTTGGGAGTTTTGGAAGTGCTGGAACTCGTGACTTGCAGATGAGGAATGCCAGCGACCACAGGATATTAACCACTTCAGAACAAACTGCTTGTCGTTATTATGCTCGTGGGCTCCCTCCTTTCTTCCTTTGGCTGACCAGTCATACGCTGGTGCCAGTGCGGACGCCAGCCAGAGAGATTTATTTTGCAAAATCGCTCATATATTTGCACCGAGGCAAAGCCACTCGGAAGCGCTCTCACTTCGGCCCTGCGGAACATTTGCCAGCTGTGATGGAAGAAAGGCCTCAATCATTTAACCAGCAGAGTGGATTTTTTTTTTTCCAGAGAATGCCAAATAGTCTCAGCTGAGCCGTACAACTGCTTCATATAGACGTGCATTTGTGTGATGGATCTGAGCTGGCACACGAGCGGGAACATTGAAAGCGATAAAGTAATTTACTCCGTTTTCTGATACCCATATAATACATAATTAAAGTCATAAATACCAAAACCAAATGGGTTAGGGAGTTTCCTCAGTGGTGCTTCTGCATCAAATCCAAACAGCAAGAATGTAGAAGTAGCTTGATTAGGTTTGCATTGACATTTGTGCCATTGAAACATAAACGTAATCTCTTCTGTCTTCATGGTGCGACTTTTTTCTGAGGCAACACTCGAAATTGCATAACCGAGGAAAATGCTTGCATGAATCCGATTCAACCAAGTTGGAAATGATCAAGATGTACTAAAGCTTTCTTCGAAACCTCTGGCTTCCTTCACACTGAGACAGCTTCACCAGTCAGGCCTTCCCACACCGCCCTGATCGTCCTGTGGGAGCAGCCTTACCATTCCTGTCAGGCCTCATTCAATGCCCCCACCTCATTGATCCCCTTCCACTGACAGCACAGTAAGCCATCTGGAACAGTGGCGGCTTCCCTTCACCCAGGACGCGGCCGAGATGGCTCTCAGCTCGACAGGCTGGCAGGTGGAGTTTATGCAACCCGTGCGCCTTAATGGAGAGAATAAATTGAGTGTCATTTTTGCTTAACACGGATGACTGCCTTAATGAGCTATAGATATACTGTACAGTCATGTCTGAAACCCGCACGCCGCCGCCATTTGATAGGAGTAATTTAAAAACGGTCATTTCCACGTTTGAGTTTCATCACATTTTAACTGGAGCAGACAGTAAATCGAAATTAGCGCTGCTGCTGCTGCTGCGGCTGCGTCGTGTCCTAAAAGTAGCTGCCAAGGTGTTTACTCACACAACACTACACACCGGTTAACATGTTTTCTTTCCCTAAGCCAAAAAACATCTTAAGAATACCCTCGAGCCCCCGGCGCGGCCTTAGCCCGAGCTACACAGCTGGCCTTCCCGAGCATGCTCATAAACACCTCTCTGGCATGAGTTGAGGTTCTGTCTTCCTAACGCCCCCTCTGAGAAATAAGGAGCATGTGGGAAATAATGCAAAAAACTATAGTCGCTGCTGTGTATGTCCCACTCTGGGTTATTTTTCATACGCAGCAGTGCATGTTTGAGAGTTTTATGTCTGTGTAAACATAATTTCCGCAGACCCCTGTGATTAGCCTTTGGTAATAATAAACACTAGAGCTGAAATGCTTACAAATGTTTTCAGAGTTTTGGCTTCTTAAACGTGCAGATTTTCTCGTTGTGAATTGAATATCTGTAGGATTGTGACTTTTTGACTCGGGATCTGAGAAATTGTGGTGGATGCTTTTCACTATTTTTGGACATTTCACAGACTTTTCAATTATTGAAAAAAAATCCTCACATTAATCAATAATGAAAATAATCATTAGCCCTAAATAACATAGATTCTAGAATCACTGATAAGTGTGAATGTTTCAACCATGAATTAATTAAGAAGTGCACACAAAATCAATATAAGCCAGTCAGATGTGTGCAGCCCTCAAGTGTGCCACGACTGATGTTCGGCTGCTTGACAAATAATTCTGTGGTGCACATTCCGGTCTGCTCACCTACTCGAGATTGTGTGGCAGCGGCTGACATGTGGACGTGTGGAGGGCCTACAAATAAGCCCGGGCGACTGGGACCTGCAACAGCAGTCCAGAACAGTGTCACAGACAGATGGGAGATATTTGATCAGCGGTCGCAGACCTTTACACATCCTCAGGGAGCTGGAGAGAGAGGCGGCCTCCTAATCCTCTCGGTTTGTGTGTACAATATTAGAGCACGGTGAGTGTACTGGCATAGGGATGAATGTGAATTTAAGCATTACTAACACACAAAATCATTAGTTTCCATAAAAAGGAACTTTACATTCACATACAGTACTTCTCTTGCATTATTAACTGTATTGCAAAAATAATCTTGTTAAACTGCCTTTACTGAGTAGTTTTTCCACATATACACAATAGACCAAGGAAAGATCTAGTGCATAAGACAATTAAACCCTAAAAGCCCAAGAAATGTGGATGAACATTAACAATATTGATTGGGGTAAGGCAGATTAGATGTCAACAAGGAGGAAAACAAAACGTACAAAAGAGCAGATAAATGAAACACTGATGCAGAAAATGAAGATTGTAGGTTGAGTGGGTGAGTGACAGAAGCAGTGTTGTCGGTAGGGGAATAGCTAGAGGATCTACAGATGCTTTCTGTATGACTGTTCATCTTTAACGTTTCTGAGCATGTGAGAAGATGCTTATTTGTCGGTTAAATGTTGCGATTTCATTTTAGTGCAAAAAAAAAAAAAAAAAAAAGATACATTTATAAATGTATTTTAAGAATAATCACAAGACCGATGCTGAACACGAGAAGAAAAACTTTAATTTGCAAAACCAAGAGCATATTCACCTAAGCAAACAAACTCTGTATTATGTGCTGAAAGCTGTTCAGATATGATTTTAAGGCAGGACTATGAATCTTTAAACACAAAAACAGCATTGAAACCATTTGATTATCATATGTAATCTTCTTACATTAAAACTGAATTTCACTAGCTAACATAAATACAATTCCTTGTCAACATTTATGTCGTCAAATACAAAAATATCTCGATTAAAATAAAGTCACACTTTTATGTCCCAACAGTGCTACAGTAATCTCTTCCTGGAAATGTGGTCAGAAAAAAACAGAAACATTGCATTTTCAGAAATGAGAACAGGTCACATTTGAGTTTTTGCACTGAAGCAACATTGAGATAAAAACTGAATGATGGTTCACATAATTTAACTGTTTCACATTCATGAATCAGAAAGAGCTACCTGAATTATGGCTCCAAAAACTCAGTCTTGCTGAATAGATGGGAAGTTTAATCTCCCCAAAACAGAAATAAACCAACCTTTTCCAAGTTAGGATTATGCACATTTGAAGGGTTTCACACCTATGGACGGTTTCAGTGGACAGTATGTTCACAGAATGTGTAAGCTACAACATAACAATGGACAGTTTCTGCTCATAAAAGGTCTTTTCAAGTTAATGTCGTCATACAAGAAAAAGGTTCATCCTGAGTTATTAAATTTCAGTTCAAAGATGATAAGTGGCACACAAGTAAAATGCAAAACAAACACAAAAAGTAGCCTCACTGTAATTAAGCACAATCTAGTGATGTGGCTTTTTAAGCACATTTCGAAAGATGTCAGTTAATAATGGAGTGGTTTTGTATAAAAACGATTTCCATGGCGAACCACAAAAGGAGAGACACACATATATGTATATACAGTATATATAAACCGTTTCCACACACAAAAATGTTCACACAAAGAAAGTAGCCCTGTTGTCAGCTTTTCTGAAAAGTTTCTTTTAAGCATACGAACATGTAAAGACAACTGAATGAAATTGAGATTTTGCAGTCGCATCCCACATCATTCATACTGAGGGACAGAGGCACATTCAATATGCATTAATGGCCTGTGGTGTTCTTCTTTTGAAGAATAGAGACCAGACAGAAAGCTTTATCAGGACCTGTAGTCTGGAGAATAGAGACGCAACTTGGGACTGCTGTTTGGGTCTGTCCTCAGTATTCTGCGGTTGAAAGAATTCCCGTCTGGAGAGTCTAGAGCTGAAAAAGAGCCACATATAGCATGGAGTTAATAAAGGTGAAGTCACTTTGTGGAAAGAAAATATTATAAACAAGAAATAAGTGGAGCAAATTGCTTGTTAGTAGTTAAAACTGGACAAACATGGCAGAATTTTAAAGGAAATACCACTTGGCTTAAGAATCGCAAATGAAGAGCCTAATTTGTATTGGTAACGTGTATAAATCTCTCCTAAACATACTGCCAGCAGCCAGAGCACAGGCTATCAATTGTAACATCCAACACTCCTGCGGCATCATTTGAAATAAATTGCAGGCTTGAGGAGTGATACGATTTTTTTTTTGTGCTAGTTTTAACATCCAAAAATGCTTTAATTTTCAATGGGTGAGTTGGCATTTCTTCAAAAAAAATCTATCCTGACGTTCGTCCTGGATGCTGTCAGAACCTCTTCTATCTTTTCTAATTAATTCTCAGTGGAGCTTTACAGCCTAGTGGCATCACAGAATTAGAGGTTGAATAAACTTCTTTTAAATCATGTATAACTGAAGTGAGATGGAGCTCAAGGACTGACATTTAGTGTTATATCCCTTTGTATCTATGCTTTAGTCTTTATTTACTTAATAATACAGTGGCAGTGTCCTACCTGAAGTGGGTGGTGGTGTCCTCTGGGTGAAAGCTGGATGATAAGCTTGTTCCCTCGGCGAGAACGCAGCGTGGAGGACTGCAGGGGATAAAAACAAATTTAAAAACACATCATCACAGTTTGTGAAAAGCTCTGTATCAAAAAACCTCTGGGGAATCACACAATTTCTTCGCAACCTTAAGCGCTTCAAACTGTGACCGCCGTTGATGAACACAAACAGAGACTGTCAAGTTATGACAGTACTTCACTTTTGAAGGAATTTGTTACAGTCCTTTTGTTATGAAAGACAAGCTGACCCAGCAGTGCCTTGCAGTGTTGGAGACGTTCATTTCAAATAAATATAAAAGAAATTAGAGGAGTGTTTTAGCTGCCTTATTACAAATGAGTGAAAAACAAAAGTAAATCCCCTAAAGTCTCATAAAATTAATTCCATTAAGAATGAAGCTGAAGACAACTAATGCAAAAACCAAACATTCCTCATTATCATACAAAATAATCCAGGTATTCAAACCCTTGATTAAAACTACAGTGCCGCCAACTATCTCAGTGTTACAAGCATAGTATTGCCCTACAGACATGAGGTGACCCACCAATGATGATGATAGCTGTACCGGCCAGCAGAGCGAACAGGGTGAAGAACATCATCTGGTAGGAGTTTATGAAGCTGTGCAGGGAGTGGCCCACCTGCATGTTAACAACTGGAGCAGCAGCTGAGAGAGAGAGAGAGAGAGAGAGTGGATGAGATGACAGGCTGTCAAAACCTCGCTAACAAATATTAGCTATGGCACTGAGGGAAAATGCTTTTTGACAGTGATAATGAAACCGGAAACCTCAATGAAATGATGGCGAAAATATTACTGACCAATATGCAGAGTTTTACTTGTTATTAAAGAAGTCGCTAAATGAACTAAGCACAGAAAAATTGCTACATTCTGAAGCTATGGCAATATACAGGTTCCCTTTTTTTTTTTTACATTCATGCCACATACTTCTAGGACACTTCATTCAAAATTCTAACTGCTATATGAAAATGGGAAAAATGTAAATATTCAATCTGTATTCATCTGTCCAGAGTTACAATTCTCAGCATATAAGCACACCAAGCCATGATGTTCTTAAATGCCCAGTGCCTGCCCTGTTGTCTTCTGTAAATTGGGCCCCTGTTATTGTCTTTGCTAAGGCGAAATGAGGAAAAACCAGAGAGCCATGCTGGAGGCACAATCATGACAACAAACCATCTGAGATATAATGATAAAGAATTTGCTAGCACAGATAGAACTGTTTGGATTCAAGGCACAGTAAGGCTGTTTTGCTGATGTAACATGCAACTGCCTTACAGTAATATTATCTGTCACTCTGAGGTACTAGAAATGAATGGCTCAATGTTATTTCTACAAGGTATTTTAGGATTAGTCTACGTGGACTGCATTTAAATTAATTAGCACTAATTATGTGTTAGTTCAAATTCGTTCCAACCTCACTCTTTGAAAAGGTGACAGCCCTACTAACTTTCATGTGACGTTACGCAAAAAAGTTCACTTTAAGCAACATGACTCTGTGGCTTGAGGCACAGCGACTTGTCATTTGCACTTAAAGGATATCTGACCTTGCATGGCAGTACTGGAATCAGCCACGTGAATCAAAGTGACTGGGATGACGAGAGTCTGGCTGCAGGAAGCGCTGCTTATGGAAATAGAAGCAGAGACCGCTGCCTGAGGGTCCACAGCGCTGACGGTGTACTTTGAGAAACCAGGGAAGCCGTGGTGTACCTCCTTCTCTTGGACAGCGATGTTGGGAGAAGTAGACGTCACCTAAAAAAACGTGTTATAAACATATACATTGTTCTTGAAAGGAAATTTACTTAAACAAGGGTCATATCCACTGTAAACATGTAACAATGGCACATGTTATTAGAGGTTCTGCTAGAAACAATGTTTTGCCTAACCTCCATGTTGGACAGGGCCGCAGTCGGACCGTAGATGGTGAGCTCAGCTGATGGGTGCAGGTTTGAAAGCAGCAGCTCTGTCTGGTCAGAGTAGAGGCCTGGCTCTATGGGGAGCAGGGTGCTGACTTGTTCTCCAGAGAAGGCACTGCCTTCCAGGACTGCCCTCACCAGCAGGTTGGTCATGGACATGCTGAGCACACGGGTCTGTTGGTCAGTCAGTGGCTGCAAGGTCATGGAACATGCGTAGAGGCCTGGGACAAGAATTCACAGAGGTGAAAGTGATGGTTCAAGATAAATTATTGATGCATGCATTTAGGAAAGAAGAGAATAAAAAATTATTATGTATGTAAGAGTGGTCTCAAAAAGGTGCACAACATGCATATAAAAGCAATATACTGTAAGTTCCCATTCAGTTCTAATCACTGGATTTATCAGGGAGGGTTATTTCACAATCACATTCCCATTCGGACCTCAGTGGGATTCAGCTGAGTGGTTACAACCTTGAGCACACACAGTGGATCCCCTCAGAGATAAGTCAACAACTGGGGCGAAGTCCCAAACCCCAAACACAATTAGCCCAGTGCTTTCAAGCAACAGGGACTCTCTGTAGTTCAATACATCAATGGGCACCTGTTATAGTCCCTGCTAAATTCATTCCAAGAGCAACGCAGGTATCGATTATGCCCTTGTAAACAGTATTTTCCTGCCAGTCATGCAGAGCGTAAGCATAAACAGCGTGTCTAGGTTAGGTTTAAAATGCTTCTAAAAAGATGGAAAATGATTTAAATGTCAAAACAATCACTCAGTACAGACAGTAGAGGTATTGTAACTTTTAAAAGGTACAATATGTGATTTAAATATAAAAGGAAGGATAGCCCCAACTCCAATATAACCATCAATATTATTAAAAATAGAGGAGTGGACCCTGCTATGAAGCCCATTAGCATTTGACTTCAAACTCAAGGTTACATCAGTGCTGCTTGAGCCAACAAATGAGCCAACAAGGCCTGATACAGTATATATGAATAATGAAGTAGTAATAATGAAATGATTCAATACTGTCAAAACGCTAACAGCCTATACACAAAAAAAAAAAAAGACTCACTGCTTCTTTGACCATGAATGTGAATCTCTGGTCTGAATTCAGATCAGCCTTACCACCTTGTGAATTTCCCCACTGTGGGACGAATAAAGCTTTATCTTATCTTATCTTACCAATGCTGGAGTCGAAGCTGGTGTGCGTTTTGAACACATCATTAGCGGAGAAGTCAATAGCATCACTAGTGAAGCTGAGATGGCAGCTGACAGAGGTTTCTGGCTGCAGCTGAGAAATAGCTTCAATCTGGGCAGCGGAACAGGTTCCTGCAGGGTAGAGCACACTGGCATAAGATACAAAACCTTTGTGCTTCATTATACACTTTGTTGTGAAATCAAAAAAATATATATTAATGTTAATGACTCTGATTTATTTAGAAGTCTTTAATTTTTTGGTTGGGCAGTTAGCACAAATGAGAACAGGGACTTTAGGAAAATACATTTATTTGCTTTCTGGTTGAATTAAATTAGAAGATTGATGCCACTCTCATATCTGTCCCTTATACAGTCAGAAGCTGGTTAGCTTAGCTTAGCACAAAGACAGGAAACAGGGAGAAACAATGAGTGTGGCTCTGTCCAAAGGTAACAAAACTCTAAAACACCTCTAAGGCTCACTATTTAGCACTTTATATCATGTTCATTTAACCCATATAGAAACCAAAGTGTACACAGTGTTGTTGATTTTACCCTTTGTTTTTTGTACAGATTAAAAAAATAAGATACATGTTAAATAGTGAGCTTTAGAGGCACTGGTAGGTAGTGGTATTTTGTTACTGTAGGACAGAACCAGGTTAGCTAGTTCCCCCATTTTTTTCAAGGCTAAGCTAACCTATCAGGCTAGCTTAGCACTGATAGACTTACAAGGACTTTAACACCAAAGCCATAGCTTATATTCCTATGACAATAGGAATATTGCTAATGTTGAGATTGAAGCTAATGTTGCTAACGTCCATCTTTCCTCTGTTTGCCCCGCCCCATCAGAAGTTGGGGGGGGGGGGACTGTAGCTGAACATCATTGCAGACAGACCTAAGAATGATGTCAATGTTCTCAAGTAAGCATATTTCCCAAAATGTTGAATTATTCCTTTAACTAATGCTTCACTAAAACCGAGTCATTTCAGTACCTATGAGGTTGGTTCCTCTCTCTCTGGTGGTGAGTAGGACCTTTGCTTCCTTGCCGTTCCTGACAGGTGTAGCCTGTGCCATAGCTGCTGTCCTTGTAGATGCTTCTACTACTACCTACAGAACAACACAGAGAAAGGAAACAGCCAATAAATCCAAGATTCTGGTGTGTGCTTGGAATAATAACATTACAATTAACATCCACAACTAATTGTTTGCATCAATCACACAAGACAGTGAGTGAAACAAAACTAATTAAAAACACAGCTGAGATTTTAATATAACATTACTGCTGCCTCTATCAATATCTCCTCTCACATTCTCTCCATATAGTTCATTTTGTTAGAATGCCTGTGACCACCTTTCTGTTTAAGATAAAATACCTCACACCAAATCTCATCAATTCTTGTCCTGCGACTACGAAATAGTCATACAGAATTGCAGGTTACATTCAGCTCATGATCAGTAAGGATGGAGCATGGCGACACTCTGAGGCACAGCCAATTTATCCTTCCCACACTCCATCATGTATGAAAATCTCAACAGCGACAATGCCATGCGCACACATTAGGTTGTTAAAGGTGATGATGGATATGCTATACACCTGTTGTGCTGATTCTCATTATGATATATTGCTGAAGGACTGATACACTATGATGCACTTGCAGAGAAGATCAAAATCTCTCGAGAACAGAGATGTCAAGAGTAGAAATAAAGAGACCAGAGAGCTCTGCTGTTTGCATAATTAGAACACTCAGAACCAGGTTCTTATAGCTCATTCATCACAGCCAAGACTTACAATAACAACAATACAAACAATATATAGGAGGGCGCACTTTGTCAGTGAAGCATTGCAGCTAGGAGAGTAGTTCTAACATACTGATTTCTTACCTCTATGTACGTTTTTAAACTACCAGGTATCTCGTAGTACACAGTAACTGTCCCAGAGATCCTGGCTACTGCTGCACCGCTTTTAGGGTCCACCTGAAGAACACCATTAGCCGAGGAGCTCCAAGTCCCATGACTACCTGCAGAGAAGGGAAGATAATGTCCAGATTTACAAAATATTTCCATGCAGGGTAGAAATATAGGGATCTCCACAGTCAAGAGAAATACTATAAGATAGATAGGTACTTTATCCTTAAAGAACATTCAAAAAATTCAGAGTCAGAAAGATGCTTCTAATCAAAGAGAACAAATAAAATAAAATTGAACTAAAACAAAAAGATTGTACAAGAAGAACACAAAAACAGAAAATATATAGGTAGGCTGTTGTCATTAAAGTGTCAACTCTCTGATCACTTACACACATACACAATATAGTATGTGCTGCCTAGAGAACATGTAGTGCTCTCACCTTCTGGGCTGGTTAAGTGGGCGCTGAAACAGACCACATCTCCCACCACCAGCCTGTGGGCCTCATGTGGGTGGATGGCATGCTCAACAGGTATTGGAACGTAGTCCGCCACGCCCGTGTTCCCACTGTCCTGCACGGTGAGAAGAGTGAGGCCCACGTTGATGGTCCTCACTGTCAGAGTGTTGTTATCAGGCCCAAGCCCCACCTGCACCAGGTCATCTCTGCAGGACAGGACAGAGGTAGACGTTGAATTATGGATTGATTACTATTTATAACTAATCATAATCCATTTGTAAACGCTGCAACCAAACAGGACTTCAGAATTTGTTAGTTGCATCATCTTTGCTATCACTTTTTTAGATTAGAATTCATTAGCTGAAGTCAAATACGGGCTGATATGAAGTTCGTGTAACTGTTATTGAAGTTGTTGGATCTCTGTAAATAATATTAGAAAGAGCATGGTATAGACTTGCTCTACATGAAAAGTGCCCTGAGATAACTTCTGTTGTGATTTGATGCTGTCTAAATAAAAATTAAATTGAACTTAGGTTCAGGAACAAGGACCACACCTAATCTCTCTTAATACCTCGCTGCAACACCCCATGCTCTCGTCATTGATCCCCATTTGACCCTCTGTTCATCCCTCTATACACGACCCCTCTAATCCTTCCATCCATGACCCTCATTTATCCCTCAGCTCATCTGTCATTTCAATAAAGTAATTTGCAAACATATATGATAATGTCTTTGTTACTAGGGGACTTAGCAAACTTGGGCCAATACTATCAGACATGCTTCACAAAACAAGCTATTGAGAAGAGTTTTGAAAAACAATGCTTCTCATTCCTTATTTAGTTTAGAATTGTATTTCTTCCTACAATAGTTCTGTGTCCTATTTTATCTCATTTGTCTCTGACAAAAATGTCTTCCTTTTGGCCTCTATCTCCAAACCATATGTTCTGGACAAATAGGGCTAAACTGCTCCCACCTCAGATACCAGAAAAATCCAATTGGCTCCACGGAGACTCAACAGGAATCTAATCACAGGCCAGCCCCCTTAGTCCCAAGACTATCGGTTCTTTACCGTTCTGATTTTGATACTTTTCCCCTAAAATTGTCTGTCAGCACCTGGAGAACAAGGTAATGGAATCAATTTATTGTGCAGACAGATGAGGGAGCCCCTCATTGGGAGCACAGCAATGCCTTACCCAACACTCCCATTAATTTAACTCACTCATTCATGTGGAAACAACTCCATCTGAAATGAGGTTGAAGCCTAGTAAATTAATGCCATGAACTCTGCATGCAGCCTACCACTAAACCCTGTCATGACCTCAATTACTATAGAGATATTCACACAACAACAAAGTGGAGGGTATGGTGTATCATAGCACTGGAAACAATTTTTACATTTTAACAAATGTAAACAACAATGATGGATAAACACACCCTGAATGAATAAATTTTCTCTTCAGCTGGTAGAGGGTGAGTAGTGGGTTGACATGACTTGTCTGGCAGCATTTGAAATACGGAGAGACATTAGGTCACGCTAGGCTGGTTGAGGTTGCACGAACGGACCACTCAAAGAGAGGCCTTGGTACTCTCTCTATATATAGCCCAGAACAGCAGGATAATAGCTTTTCAACCTTGGTGCACTAAGCAAACTGCAAAACATCCCCCCCTCTCTCCTCTGCCTGTCTAGAAGTCATGTTTCACTTTGTCTCACTCATTGAGTCACACTTTTTATGAATGCATGAAAGATGTCAGTAAATGACAACACCTAAAACATAATGTGTTAAAGATGCTATAGATTGCTCGGTAATAGACCTGTTGGTGGAAAACGTGAGGTGGGAGTTGGAGCTGTGTAGGGCCTCTCCAGTGCTGGCATGAAAGTGGACAGTGAAGGTGAGCACTATGCCCAGGGGGAGGGTCTTCAGGCTCTCTCGGGTGTGCGAGTAGAGCACCGGACTGGTACTGAAGCGTACGTAGGACACAGGCACCACCTGAGAAAGAAAGGGAAGAACCAGTGTCACCATCAGTAACTGCAGCGACAATGTCAACTGTTATTTCAAGGGTCAGTGCTGCTGTTCACAATCAGAGCGGCCACACTGATGTATTCTTGCTGTGGATAATTTTCTTGAACTAACAGGCATCTTGTTTTGTTTGCAAATGCAAGTGCATATAGTCATATTTTTCTAATCACAAAGTGCTGCATCATAGTTTGGTTAAATGTATTTTAACAAACTGGGTCATTTGGAATTTGAAAGACAAAAGTTTCAGCAGACTGACATACACAGCTTACTGTATATAATAACTATAGGGCTCAAGAGGTCATTGAGATAGTTTTCACTGTTAACCAGAGGATACTGCTTTTGAAATCAGTAATGTGAAACACTTTCCATGCAGCAGCTCTCAAACTGACCTTCACGGCAAGGATGAGCGTTTGATTGACACCAAAGGTCTCTTGCGAGGTGATCAGCAGAGAGGAGATGCCAGTGAGAGAGCCAGAGAAGAGGAAGCCCTTATCATCCACTTGAGCGATAACAACCTGGTCGGGACAGTCCAGCATCCGGTAAGAGAGTGCACCTACACCATCTCTATTGGACACAGAGAAATACAATCACATCAAGTTTATCTGAGTTCTGCACACATTTCTGCCATTTTGCTTTGTGCCATGAAAGTTGTTGGAGAAATCCACATTCGGCTCTGAACATGCTTTTAGAACAGACAAAACCTGTCATGCAGGCGCTTGTAACTCACCTGTTAGTTTGGAGTTTGAGGGCTGAGTTCGGAGCCATCAGTAACTCCTCAGCCTCTACTTCAGGATTGAGCATGTGCAGCTTGTCATAAACCTTGATCAAAGCAAAATGTTGAAACTCCAATTATTAGAGGGCTTTAATCATTCTTTGATGTTTCCGCACAAGTGACATGTCATAGTTTAATGCAGTGTGAGGCTGGATGCATTCAGCTCCGACTAATCTGCAGTCTTATCACTTCACAAAGTTAACAACTTCAGATATTCCAAAGCTCAGCAACTTCAGTGCTCTGCTGCCTTAAATGCCAGCGCTCTCCATTATGAAGAAGCAGCAGGGGGACATGACCATGTTAAGCAAAGTATTCGATAAAATGGGCCTTTATAAAATATCTGCATATAAAGTATTTATAACGCTGGTGCTCAGATACAATGTTTAAAGCATTGCTTTTTTTAGGTGTATTTATTTTCACAGTGCTGTACCTGGATCTGGATCTCATCTGTGAGCTCCTGCAGATTCCCCACTAGCTGCCCCGCATCGGGGTCAGTAACTCTGAGCACCACCTTCAGCCCTGTACGCCCTCTTGTTCTTCCAGTCACCATCATGCCAAAGTTGTGCTCTGACTGGAGCTCCACGCTAGCCTGAAGGAGACAGGCACCATTATGAGAAGGGCAAAAATAGCAGCAGCAAATCAAATAAAAAGGCAACAGTGATGAGAAAGCGGGGACAAGGCGGAGGCTGACAAGGAAGCAGAGACAAAGCAGATACTGTTTTTTTTAATGATACACTAATGCAGACATAATATATCTTAAGTCAATCTGATAAAAGGATCAAAGGGACAACTGGACCCAAAAATAGGAATGTTTCAGTGGCAGCAACTGCGTTTGATATCAAATGCAAGAGTAAACATCCTGACTGAAGTGTACCTCAGTGTGTCTTGGCTGGACATCAAGAATGTCTCTCTTGGTGGTGGACCAGTAGAAGGTGAGGTAAGGTAGAGCATTGCCAAAGGAGAAGGGTGTTTGACTATTAGTCAGACCCATTACATATACAGGCATCTAGAGAAAGAAACGAGATGAATGAAAGCAATCAGTGAGTACAATATTGCCCATAGAGAATAGTGAATTGATTTTTTTGTCCTGTTAAAAACAATCATAATAAAAAATGATCATACCTGTGCTCCCGTCTTCATTCTTGTGATAGGTGCTCTGATTCGAATGGCCGTTAATCGCACAACCTCAACTTCTACTTGATCCTGAGGACACAAGAGGATGAACTTTTTATCGATAAAATCTAAGTGAGCCGCCCATTAGTCCACATCATCTTTAAAGGTTTACCTGAGACACAACAACAAGCTTCCCAGTCTCTGCATCAACAGCTTGGACCAGTCCAGTCACAGTGACATTACCGATGGTAACACCCCTGACATGGCCCATGCCACCGACAGAAGCTATTTTCTCATTGGAAATAGAGAAGAGGATATTGGACTGAGGCTGAGGCCCACCCTCTGATGTGATCTGTAAATGACAGCAGGAATGAAAAGGGGAGGTGCAAAGACAGAAACAGGAAAAGAGAGAAAAAATGGGTATCACTCTTACAGTGATCTTGCCAACACAGACAATTCAGTCAATAACTTTCATCAATAAAAAGCCTGATAACAGTTTGCTGCAAGTTAGCATCCTTTGTGTATTAAATTACTCAAGATTAGAAAAAATGGTGATCAACACAAATAATGCACAGTGTCTGTGTATTACCGAGCTTAATGTTAAGCAATTAGGAGGCCTCTTGGATGAATGGTAAATGCTTTCTAATTAAAGCATGAGTTGAGGGAAATGAAAGGCGAGCTGGATGTTTAGACCAAGAGCAATTAGGCTAACGTCATCTTCCAAAAGAGCCCTCTGCCAGGACTCTTTTGGAAGACAAACTGAGGACCAGATGAACTCTTCTAGCAAGATAAACTGAGGCCAGCTGTTTCCAGACAAAGCTTGAGCAATATTAGACATACCTGCATCATTGCTCCAATTAACAGAGTCATTTTCCTTGGGATGAGCTTGAATGGTGGAAATACCTAGAAGGAAAAACAAAGAGGTTAAACAAATGCAACATGCGCAAAAGTCAAAATTTGAATCATTTTTAAAAATTCTGGCAAAATTGTACCTCAATTTGCTGAGGTGCAGATCTAATTTTTCTCCCATTTTTGTCCACAACAACAGCTGACAGAGTGGTCTGACCAATAGAAACACCATTCACCAGGAAAACAGCTGTATCATTTTCTGTTTCCGCTAATGGTCTGCAAAAAAAAAAAAAAAAGCATTTAGAAAATTGCATGAAGTCTTGCACATTCTTACGTCCTCAACCTAAATAACAACTTAATACTTACTTTAGAGAGACTATTGCAGAAGCTGCCTTGAGTATGAGATTCATGAAATGGAAATTGCTGGCTGGGAAGGGCTTCTTATTAGAATCCAAGACTCTGACATAAGCTCTCACAGATTTGCCAATTTCCACCTGTAATACAGATGAATGACATTCATCATTAGGGAAATAATCATTTTGGTCACATTCAGGAGAAAACCTAATGATGATAATATATATCATAATGAAAATTGGGAAGGAAAGTGCTAGAAGAAGAAAACGATATGTAGTGCTTAGACATCACTGAGGCATTTCGGGAATGTGTGGAACTGATAATAGGATCATCTAGTCAAGCAGTGTCGGGACCCTCCAAGATGAGGGATTACAAGGCTGGACACTGACCTTGTCAACCACTCGCACATAAACCTCCAGGATGTCAGAAACGTGCACTGTGGCTGTGGCAGGTGCTTGAAATGCCAGACAAAGGTCATGAACCATCACCTTTACCTCCCCTGGCTGGACGGGAGAAACCTGAGCAAACACAACAAATCAAAGTGGATGTTTCCATTGTCAGAATCTCAGTTCTCCGTGTAGGATGGAGCATTTTTCAGCAGTATAGATTTGTAGGAAATTACACAGTATGTTTTTCAAAATCACAGTTGTGTATTCCCGTGAACTAATTCCATCACAGTCCAGATGTTTCTTACCTGAACTGTTCTCTGGGCCTCCTGGAATACCACGTCCACTATCCCTTTCACACTGGTATTGACAAAAAAATAACCTGAACCTTCTTGCAGCCCCAGGTTCACCTGCAAAACAGAATACAATCAATGCCTTGTGACAGTGCTGAAAATGACTCAAATTACATATTGCAGGGTGATTCACAAAACTGTCCCAGTGCAACGTGATGTTTTTCTGACAGCCTGGCCTTGCATGTGACATCAAAGGGGACCTCTGAGCACACTCACTCTTTAAAATCCTCTTACACAGGTCACTAGCTTTTATTTAACCCCCACACTTGCTAAACACTGCTCCTATATCACAAAAGATTAGAAGAGGGAGACCCACTGAGGGAAGGGGGTGAGGGATATAAGTTTCCACTGTGTTTAGAGAAATGCTTATTAACATTAATTTCCTTCAGTTGTTAATGTGATGAAATTTCCATTTTTGTTCTGCATCCTGAAAAGACTAAATAATATGTGATGAAATATGAAGTGCAATGTAACTTCTTCTTGTGAAACAAGTTATGAAAAGCCAGTGTGCCTGTCAGTGGTCACCCTCATGAAAGTAAAGAGATAAGTAGTGCTATGTATCTGAGCCCACAGCATGATAAATCTGTACCATACCCGCACATCTGGGTGGTTGTATATTGTCACTGTTTCAGGAGAAATCTTCACATCTTCAACCAACAGGAGCTCCAGGGTAGCTGAGACAGGGGTCAGGGGGTCAAACTGTCCAGAAGACGTAGAATTGCAAAATAATTATTGTTCAAACAAAATAAAAATATTTGACCAACATACGAGGGATACTGCTAAAAACTGATTATGAAGGCAAAACTGTAAAACATTATGTTGACATTCTGAATAATGTTCAGCTGCTTCTGCTTTTTAAGAGGAAGTGAAAAACTTCTGTTTGACATGTCTTAGTGGTTGAGCCATTGTATTCACTTACTGGACTGGGAACTTTGGCTGCTGCCAGGTGTGAAACTTGGTAACCCAGAGTTGTGACTGTGATGGCAGCAATGCCTGTCTGATGATGGACAAGAACTGTCTGGCGTCCTGCAACAGGAAAAAAAAAACAAAAAACAGTAATTACACAAGCACCTGTCCAAACTATTTGTCATCACTAATCTACAGAAACAGACAGCAAAAGCTCAATAAAAAATGTAGTCCCAGTGATAAATGAATGGGTAATCCCCCGTCTGCCTCTGCTGTCTTAGAATTAAATCCTGCCTTTCTCTCCTGCTTCTACCTCATTACTTTCCAAATGTCTAAAGAAAAGAATAAAGTTAAGCTGAAAACCCACTCTTTCTTAAAAACACAACAAAATCGACCACAAGGGCTTAAGGCAAGTCACAATGTTTTACCGTGGAGTTTCATCTGTTTGTTGCCATCCTCAAACAACAGCAGCTCCATGGGCATAGTGGGTTCAATACTGGCCACCGGCACCTTGGTCGATTCCCACAAAATGCTCAGAGAGCTGAAGTTGTCAAACTTTCTTCCTTGTTGATCAAAAGCAGCCAAGTCCAAAATGGGGTTACGGTAATTTGAAACAGGTACCTAGAAAAAGGTATTCTTGGTCAATTCATTTGCCAAATGTTATGCTTCCATTACAGAAAATAAATAAAGCCAAAGCTATAGCCAAAGATACGTTTCAATAATTTCACAGAAGTTGTTTTGTAAACTAGCTGTCATTTTATTCAAATGGTGGTGTCTCCTTTAGAAAAAAAACTGTCTCCTTTAATAACAAATTGGCATAAAAAGAATTTTACAAACACCAAAACTGCAGTTCTTCAGTGATTTCAGGGTGAACAGCCACAAAGGTAAGTAATCAATTTAAAACAAATACCAGGATTAAATGTGGGCAGTTAAGATATTCTGTTGACCCTTGTGAAGGGACAACATACGTACCACTTGTTTGTTCTGCTGCAGCAATGGGCAGGTCAGGTCCAGCTGTGGGCTTGTATACACGGGGACCAGAGTGAGGCGAGAGGGAGGAGCACATACAAACTTGACCACTGCCAGCTCCACAGCAGGAAAAGGATTGGTCACACTGGCCTCATTTCCCACTGTCACCTCCAGCACCTGAGGAATAACATCATGGACCTTCAGTTGAGAGCTGATGACAAAATAGTACAGTTGTACTTCCTATTCTGAGCCATCACAGTACTAGAGTGAGGACACTCATATTCACAGTGGTAATATGAACAACTATAGGTCGATTATATAACTAGGATTTTGAGCTTTTGTATTGTCAATGTAAAAAGAAAAAAGTCCCAAAATCTGAAAATACACTTTTCTGAGCTGATGGCATGAATGTCAAATAGAAACAATATGATTTCAGTAGATCCCACCTGCTCTCCCAGGGCCCTGCAGGTTGCTCTGACCCAGTGCTGGTTGTAGTTGTGAGAAGATGGACTGGTCAGAGTCAGGCTAACGCTGGCCTCATCCTCAGCTCTCAAGTTGCAGAAGAACTTTGAGGGCTCTAAAACCCAAGGCCGAGGCCCGCCCTCGAACAACATGTCTTTAGATGAGCCCAGAGTCACTACAGCCACGGATACAGGGTCAATTGCCTGCCAAATAAAATGATTTTATCATAAAATGTACAAGTCTAAGTTATAGCGGGACACTTTGAAGAAGAAATGCTTTTACAAATTCAACAGATCTGAGAGAGAGATATCTCATTTAAAAAAAACCCCCATAAAAGCAGGTATATATCTCTATTTGCTTGGCCATTCTAATGTTAAGAGGAACTTAGCTGGGGAAATGTTGAGCTGTATTTCACAGCAAAGAAGCAAAAATTGGGTCAACCTTTAGCTGCCAGGGCAAAACAAGTGAAGACACATCACAAAAATGTCTGCAATATTCTGAAGAATACTACTCAATCCCATGATAAAAAAAAACATTGCCTCAAAAGTGGCACATCAAACAACATGTTACTGTACTCATAATCTGAATGCAGTGCGCAAGAAAACCACAGCTATCGGTGGTTGATGAGTGACTAAATGTTTCGTGATAGGAGATTTGGTCACCTCATCATAATACGTGTCACTGTTAAATTAAATACTCGACCACACCAGTTGAAGTCAATTTGATTCTAGTGCAGCAGTGGAGCCCAGGCGTAGAAAACAAATCAGTGTAGCAAGTGTATAATGCATAATTAAAATGCACAGAAGAAACCCAGGAGGAGAACATTTTAACACTCGCTGATCATTGCATTTCTGCCTTGCTTGTGAGGACAGACTGTGTGTCTGAATGTGCATGGGTGAGGTTGTTTCCTCGGAAGACAAAAGCTAATTAGTGCTTTAAGGTGAGAATAAAACCAAATCACAACAAAGACTTCAGGTACGTTTTAAGATTATTACATTGTGAAGATGCCCTATAGCATTCAAATAGAAAATGTGTACTATTAAATAAGTAACTAAAAATAACCCACAATAAAATTAGCAGTTGGACATGAATTCTGGAGGCCATGAAAAATATCCAATAGCTGTTAATGATGAGCAAGGTCATAGAAACGAGAAAACTCTGGACTCACTCTGAGAGGAAGATAGGCAGCAATGGTGATCTTGGCACTGAGGTGAACATTGCCATGGGTGTAGCTGACAGTGAGCACAGTGTACCCAGAAGCCAGGGCCTTGGCTCTCACTCCACTGCAGTGGTCCTGGCCTGGATCCAGTCTCTCTGGATCAGGACAAAGAGGGTTGGAGGAGGCCAAAGAGTAAGAGAGAATGCAATATGACAATGTACAAATAACCACAATGGTCACCACAGGTGAAGTCATTTATCTTGCTATTTCAAACCACACAGGAGTATAGAGAGGTCTTACTATGTGTTGCAGCCCACTCTTCAGATTAATAATACAAGAATCCAAAATGAAAAACTGTAGATCTTGCTAACAGGGGAACTTTCGAAGGATAAATGTTCTAATGACAAGCCATAAAAAATTAAAAATGCTTCAGTGTTGGAGGATTGTGCTCATACTGTTTGTCAAGCACAGCCACTACCACTGTTTCGAACTGAATTTCTTTGGGTGGCCATCTACCGACGAAGATATTTTTTATTCATTATGTCTGTAATTCTGCCTTCCCTAAATGTGAAACTGCAGTTGAAGGTGGGAACTGATTAAAAAGTTTCCTGCACTAGTGCTTTCATGGGAAATTGTACAGATTGGAAAAATGACTGTAATAATTTAAGTTTTCGTTATGATTATTATTGCAACAAACACAATGAACACCAGAGGTGCATCCTCCTACATGACACACTGGACTGAATATAGCTACAGTACATCAGTAAGTTAGTTCATGAACAAGAGTGAGCAACATAATTACAATCCTCACATGGATGTTCACCCCAGCATTGCTAAATAAACACACAGCACACTTTCATGCCTGCGTCTGGTTCAACTGGGCAGTCACTGGCCAAATGTCGTGATCTCATGAGTGAAATCACCCACAATATATGATGACAGTAAACCAGAAACAGGATACTGTGTTCAATTTATTTTTTTGAAAATGTGTTGCATCATATGACCATATGACCCAGTCAGATCACCTGGACTCACCGTCTAGCAGTTGGAAGACGCCATGGTTCTCTTGCTCAACCTGCAGGTCAAAGTGGGAGCAGTCACTCAACATGACCCGCTCTCTCTCCACCTCCTCCAGCAGGCCGAAAATCCTGAGGGGCAGATCCAGAACCAGGCCCACCCTGGCCTCTACTGGGCAAGGAGCAAAGTCCATGTCCACAGGTTCAACAACATAGACCTGAGGGAAAACAAGATCGAGGTATAAAACTGTGCTGGAGTGAGAGCTGGGAATGACAGTAAAATAGGCTTAAACTTCAGCTATAACACTGCAATGTACTTTTATGGCCACACAATTACTGAAAGTTAGAATTGTGCTTTCAATTCTCTTGAATGACTAAGTATATAAAATACTTTCATTGGCTGGGACAAATCACTCCCTTTAATAACAATTAAAGATGGAAGAAGCAGAGAAAAGTCTTACTTTTACCCATCTTTGAAAAAGTTGCATAGGCAAGCAAAGTGAAATAAATCCAAAGTAGTAGAGTTATTCAAGCTCTCCAAAATTTTAACAGTGAAATTGTTTTAGTTCCAAAAAGTAGCTAAATATATCAAGACATATGTAAAAGCCAATGATGCCAAACAAGTAAGTACATTTTGTGTAATATCTGATCAGATTCAGAAAAATGCTCATATTAATGAGCTGATTGAGAAAACAGGGTTTTTTTATAGCTTTAAAAAAAGAAACAAGGTACACAACACCTGATAAAAGCTCAAATTGCCACAATATGCAAGTCAATAGAGTATAATTTTAGCAAAAAATAATAAACTCAAGTCTTAAACTCCTTGAATCCCTTGGATTTATCTTTATTGTTATCACAGTGGATTGTGTATAATCTAACAAAATAATCTGTTGCCAATTTCACATTAATACTTGAGTCAAAGAAAAATAGTACAACAGAAAATTCTGTATGTTAATCAGAATGATTATTTGTGCCATAACTTCCATATGAATATTTAACAGCTATGACGTTTTGTGGTGTGACAGGGCAACTTACCTTCATCTGGCCAAAGTGCAGTGGGTTGCGTAGATCATGAGCATAAACTATGCTGACGCCAATGTCACTGACTGTTGTCATCACTCCTTTCACGGTCACTGTGGCAACAGCTGTATTGGAGGAAGACCAGCTGAAATTTCCACTCCCTCCTGTCGCCTGTCACAAGCACCAAAGAATTAGTCACCATCAGCACCAGAATGACATCTCTCAGTGGTAAAATGACAAAAAAATATTAATTCAGAGTGTTATGGCAAAGAATAATTGCTACAAACATGGCCTCAATACTTGACATTTCTGCCTTATGCCAAATTAAAAGCCATCCAAGCAAGTCTGTATGGATTCTGAAAATAATTACCTTTATTGTGTACTGATAAGCTCCAACCTTGGGCTGCCACGGGAATGTGAGAATACTGGGACTAAGAACTATAGGGTTATAGATTTCTACATCCTGTTCATTGTGGACTGGGTTGGCAAGTGGATGGACTCTTCCAGCCTGAAACAGAACAGAGGCCACAGGAAATGATCAAACTCTCTCCAGTGAAGCAGACAAAAGGGGCAGAAGGTTAATGCAATAATGATACTCCAGCTGAAATACAGACTCATAAGGGTCACAGCTGCAATTAAACTCACTTCATCCACCAAAGAACTTAGGGTAGCATCAATGAGAGTCAGGCCTTCTTTGAGCGCTTTGACACGATGATATGATCCATTTGCAGATGACTCCTGGAGTTCAAAGTACTCCGTAGGGAAACCAGTGTCAATACGGACATTCTGCAAAATCAAAATACACAGCACACAGATGTTCAAGCAAATGCCTTTGTATGGACTCTAGATAGAAGCCTCTTTTCAAACTATTACAGAGTCCAGGGGTATTTTTTTAATATTGTGTGTCAAGATTTTGATTCGACCATATTTCAATGTTGACCATTTTCTAATCCCTGGTTTGAAATATTGGCTAATAAAACTCATAGGCTAGCTAAGGAACGCTCAACATGCACTAAATCTCTCTTCTGTAATGTCCCTCAGCTGTGTTTTCTGGCTGCATCTGATTAAAGCTGACCAAACCTTTTTTCAGTTTTTCATTATACATGTATTAGGAAAATCCTGTTCAAATTACTGGGATGCAGGCCTGTTATCACCACTAATAAAACCAAGCAAGTGAATCAGAGCAAATGAACAAAATATTTGTGCTAAAAAACAAGAAAGAACAGTTTAGACAGCAGAGGTTATGTTCTTTAGTAATGATGAAATGTGAAATATTTGATTTTACCCACAGTCCAGAGTCCAGAATTTATTTTAGAAGAAAACTCATGTGACTTCATGTGACAATTACCGTCACATTCTTTAGCAGCAGATACAGCATTCACACAGATACACAATTAAATTCATTAAAAAATGAACAGTGTTTTACTACTTACATCAGAGATGTAAATTTTGTTGCCGGATTTATCAAATACTTCAATGATGATGTCATATACTCTGCCTGTTTCGAGAACCCAGCTTTCTCCTGGATGAATTTTAAAGGCTGAACAAATTGCAGGGAAAACAGAGGTTAGCTGCACCGTTTAGGCACTGAGACTGTAAAAACACTTTTCATTCATTATGTTTTCAATTATAAGAGCAAGAAACAGACCTAGGTAGCCTGGTTCAACCACATACAGAGTGCTGTTGGGTAGGCGAGACACTCCTTGCATTCGAAGGCCTAAGCAGATGCTACTAAGGAAAATTAAGCAGGGCACACTCATTGACAATGACAGCTCTAAACTTAGTTGATTTTTGCCAAATGTACAATGTTCTTCCTGGTTAGTACATTAATCAGACTCTCTTCTCACAGAAAAAACATGATTTGGTGCAGTTAACACAAATTCCCAGACTATATATCATCATCTAAAGGTGGCAAAATACAGGAAATTATACCATTATAACAACCGCTACAGAGTGCAAGTACGATTTGTCAGAAGGATACTCTTATGATCCAGCACCACGTTGATGTGTCCCAGTTGCATTGCTGTAACTGTGGAGGTGCTTTGATCCAGACCGGCCACAGCAAGGTCTGGCTTTCCATTAGGGCCAACCACACTGTTCTGAAGGTGCAGTTCATACTGATCACAAGGCATGGAGAGCTCTGGACAAAAAAACAACACAAATGCAAATTAGCTTAAGAGCTGGCATTTCTGTACTAGACAGATTGAAATCTGTAAAAAAAAATGGCACAGCTGCTCCACTCATCTGATCACAGTGAGTGACAGCAATGACTAATCTACATTTTAAATATATATTTTATGTATCAAACTGATGCTTGAATGTTGTGAGCTGGGAGTTTGCTAAACACAGCTTCAGAAACAGTACAGCGACTAAAGTAAATAAAATAATGTGCTTTCTCTTTACTAAACAGAGTCAGACCTGTGATCTTGCCCTGTCTTATCTTCAGGACTTTGTACCGAATGGAAGTTCCCACCAGCAAGTAGACATCGTGTGCAGGACTGAGAATGATGTTCTCTAAAATCAGCAGCCTCACCTCTGCTGCACCCACATCCTGTGGCACAGACACCATAGTTACAGAACAACAAAGTTACAGCTTCCCGCCTTAACAAACCAGAATTAACTGGTTGCAGTTTTCAAAAGCAGGTAATAATAATGAACAAACAGAAATACAACTTAACCGACATAAATGTGAGATCATTTATATCAGCAGGAAGGAGTCATTATTATAATTCAATCTTTTGCTATCCTCGTGATGCATGTCAGGAGTTGAGATATCACACAGAGGGCACAATTCAACCAGAACTTATTCTACTTTTCTATTTTCCTTTTTTCTATAAAAATGGACCAGAAAAAACCTAGTGGTTGTCTATGACTGTAACAATAAAGTAGAATATTTAAACACTGTGCTGGCGTCAACAGCCCAAAAAATAATTTGAACAGCTCACCTTATACAATGGCTCTTGTATTTTGGCCTTCAACTTAGCATGTCCTGTTTTCAGCCCTGAAACCAAAATAATATCGCCCTGTTTCCCCACACGCTCCATTTCAGATATATATCCAGGGGGTGTATATGTAGACTCAGAGAATTTAAGTACCCTTGAGGAGAGAAAAGAGACAAATCAGAAGATATATGTGAGACTCAACTCATTATGGTCCCATGCGTCTGACCTCAGGAATGATTCATTTTCAGAAGAAGACAAATCAAGTAGTAAAACAGAAATATTACACTCTTTTGGCAAAAAAAAGCAGGATAAGGTATCCTCCTTTCAGTTTTTCTTTCCTCCTTTCAAAAAAAAAGTCAATGGTGAAAAAAAAGTCAGTGTAGTCTGAGTGGAGTATTAAAACAGGGAAGCCTACCGTAATGAATTGTAAGAGTCGGAGAATCCATTCACATCTACATCTTTCACTAAGGTCCAGTCAAACACTAGACCCGAAAGGGTGCTGAAGGTGTTTCCTGCAACATAAAAAAAGGACAAGAGTCAGACCCTATTCACAAACTTTAAATCTAAACACATGGGTATGTGAGATATGGTGAGAAACAGATAATATTTGCATAGACCTTTCAACTTGTGTTATAAGACCGAGGCCACTATACTTGAATACATAATGGATGCTAAGCACAATTTTCTGGAAGCTCCTGGCAGTGGAATTAGGAAAAACAAAACCAATTTCGTTACAGGATACTTGCCGTCCTTTTGCAATCTACTGCATCTGACGAATCTGAAATGCACTTTTAAAACAAAGCAAACAAAAACAAAACACCAGGCCCTAGAGTCATCATCAGAAAGAATCAGGCTGTAGCTACAGCTCATTAAACTAAGTGTGTCTGCCCTAAATGGAACCAGTCGAACAGAACAAACAGCCACCTCACAGTAGCAGCCTGAGGGGAAAGAAACCCCTGTCTGGAGCTGGCTCAGTCATTACTCTGAGAAGTGTTTGGAGGAGCAAACAAACAATACCGCATGGACTTGTTACAACAGGAGAGTGAAATAACATTACAAGTATTGATGTAAATTATTCTGTCTTGAGGGGAAATTAATTATCAACAACACCAGTAGCGTATAGAATCATTTTATCTGTGTTGAGCCGGTATAAGTCACCTTCAGAGTCCAGTGCATGAATTTTGAGTGCCAGTGGTGAGTCCTCGAGATGTAGCTCTCTGGTGGTTGACACTATCTGGATGTCACTGATGATGTCAACGATAGCGTCACAACGCAATACTTGTCCTGTAACTGCAAATGTAAGACGGGACAAGACATGATATACACAGTACGTAGTGCAAAGTATTGCACTTTCAGCAAATAATACAAACTCAGACATACATGGCTTTAGAGGAACAGGAATTTTGTTGAAACTAAAAACTAGAAATCCACCTCCTGACAAACCTCCTAAAACACATACTTATATGAATGGAAATCAAAATGGCAATGGAGAGTGATATCTCCAAAGCACCCTCTGCTCTTGGCAAAATGTTGTACAGTTATCTACCAAGTCAAATGTTGTGGCTTTCCTGGTCTGCTAAATGGGCTTTTGGATAAGCAATAGATTATATCAGATTACGTTTTGGTAAACACAAACCAGCTGGAGTGAGCTAAACCACATTCAGTGACTGCGGTCTGAAAAGATGGCCTTACTTTTTTTGTTAAAAAGAAACAATTACAATCTATGTGGAAGGGCCAATGTGTGTGATTTTCCCGATTACAAAGCAAATGCTCACAACTGCCAGTCACCCATGACTACCCCGGCGTGCCACAGGCAACAGATGACATACAGCATTTCACAATAGCAAAAAAGGAAGCAAAACAAAGCGTTGTGCAACAGAATGACAGAGTGGCCATTACATTTGCAACTCTCAAGGGAACACATTTTCATATTCTAAGCACGTTTCTATATCACCAGCATTTTGAACTGAGACCATCTTAATAGCTTATAACACACATTTCAGGGTTACATTCTTTTCATGAGATTACAGTAGAGGACATTTTTATGACATACAGTTGCTATAACAGACACATAACCCACCGTATACTACTGTACTCATACTGTGTACCGAACCCATAACTGCTCTGGGCACTCTGCTATGCGGCGGCCCCATAACTGACATCTCTACAAAATTAATGCATGTCTACAGGTTCGGTTTGTGCAAAGGGTGTGTGTATTTCAGCTTGTGTGTTTGTGTGTAAATGAAAAATAACAACAGAGTGAAAAAATTTTAATTTCCTCAAGGTAGTTCTTCTATGCAAAAAAATCATTTTTCCTACCTACCTCACACATAATAACAATTCCTGAATGAGCTAGTTGTTTTAATGAATGAAGCATGCATGTACTTACCAACATCTTCAGCCAGAATGATGCTGGTCAGTCTGGAGGGCTGGGTGGAGAGGGCCTGGAGAACAGCTCTCCGGGAGCAGCCTCTGCTGGTCTCTTCATCCACAGCCTGGATGCTTGCCACCTCTGGTCTGGTGGAAGACCTGGAAGAATATAACCATAAAAAAACAGACCATGTGCATAAATGGAGCAGCCATATTGTTCTTCAGTGATCACAAATGCAATATTGACTTTATGTTCAAAACAGGGAGATTTGAGATGGATTTTTGTCATAGTTGGAGGTTTACTGTAAACTTGAATGGAAAAGCAAACAAAAACTATTTGGAAATACATACGGGTTTAAAAGGGTTTAGCAGTTTTTAGGCCCCACACATTGACTCCAGACTCCTCCCTTTATGTACACTAAGTTATACTTATGCCATGTGGCCTTAAAAGCAATATGACACTCAGGTTTTTCTACTCACCATCTGTAGCAACCTTCAGTAGTTTCCAATGTGAAGTTAATTTTTGTACTTCTAGCAAGTGGTAGCAACACTTTGGGTATGTTTAATTTCGAGGTACCGTCAACTTGAATCACAGTTATTAATAATAGCAACACTGATAACTTTAAAGAAACCATTTCCGCTTCATGAGACTGCGCAGATTTACTTTACCGAAGGTCGAATGAATGAACGCTGACTATCTGGACAAACTAAACTTCCTCCGTCCCATTAAGTTAGCTGTTTGTGTAGTTTCGGACTTGTGGCTGTGGGACAGACGTTCAGAGGAGCTAACATCGCTCCTGAAGCGGTTTCTTAACTCACGCGCTGCCTTCCTGCTCAGTTTCAGTTTGTGTCAGTTGTTAACAGACAGCAGCCACATGAGAACAGTTACAATGTCCCCCAGTCCTCTGATTCAGCGCCTTCGCTTTGTTTATCCTCCAAACACACAGCAGAGATTAATTTGAAATGCCCGGTTTTGTATTAATATATACAGTAAGCAACGTTAGCTTAAAATAAGCATATTTCGTACAAATACCCGCCATTAGCAATAATTGGACTCCAGCATGCATGCCGGGAGTCAGGATACGTCACAGGCAACAGGCGGGATGACGCAGTTTCTTAAAGGTACAGTTTATTTTCGTTTCAGCAATTAAGTAGATTTGAATTGAATTGCAATTAATTGAATGAGTTTAATAGAATAAAATCGACTCACCCCACACTGCAAATCTGGATTACCAAATAATCCAGCAAACCTGGTACCTCACTCACTTATGGGATATTATTTAATTGCAGATTTGTTTGTTGATATGCACCAATAAATTGCAAAATCAACTGAAATTGAAATAATATAATAATATAATAGTGTTTGTTATTATGTTATGTTATTATAATGTTTGCTATTGTGTTAATCTTCAGACAAATAAAAACTAGTAATATGTTCAGTATTCAAGTTTATGTTGTGCTCACATTGTGAATATTTCTAAATAGATGAGTTTAATTTGTTTACATGAAGATGACAGGGCATGTACACAACGAGCTCATGATTATCATCTGCAGATATTGTCAAGCAGCATCAGCATCCCCTTTTGGCACACCTGGTTCTGCAATCTCATTTACTCCCTTGATGAAGCATTTCCACTGTTTACCAGTTTATAGGTACACATACACAATCTAATCCAACCTCAAAGCCCTAAAGTTCATCCCATCTATCTGAAGATGAATGTGCAGGTTTTATTGACACTTTCAGAGAGATCTACATGCATCTCTATTTGAGATCTAAGCTCTAGGTTACATTTTCTAGCCTGGGTTTTAAGGCCACTATATTCATTATATTTAGTCCATGCTGTAGTGTCTGTGGTGGTGGACAAAACTTTATACACCATGATGCAGTCCTGACAACACAATGATTAAAGAAATTGCCATAAAGTTGCAAGCACACTGTAATAACTTGTAAGTGTTTCACTAATCCTTGACACTCATAGCCAATAGATCTACCTATCCAGGGACTCCTGGTCAAACACAAATCAAACATTAGCCCACCTTATTACATAAGAAATGCCTACTCTGCACAGTGAATGATTTTGACGCTCATGGCATTTAGAAGATGGCTGGCAAAAGTAACTGAATGATTTGTGCAAAGTATGATTGATTTTGTATTGTTTTATATCAAACTATAAATTCTACATCTACATAATCAGACAAGGCCATCATAAACTGGCTGCCAGCCATTTTTGCATTGTGTCTTTTGGATGCACTCAGAGTTTGGCTCTCTGGATCTTCAGCATTCATTCAAGAAGTTGCAGTGCATGAATTTTCACCCCTAGGTGTCACTGACAGCTACCTGTATATTATCTCACCCAGGTTTGGATAACAGCACTGAGTAAGGGACAAGTTCATTATAGGATATATAGGTATAAAAGGGAAATGTCATCAGTGCCACACTGCCATATTTTAAAAAAGAACAGTGGTTGAAAAGAAAACTGAAAATGAGCTACATGGCAACATGTTTGAAAGTGTAATTGTGTGTAAAATCAAGAGCAAAACTCTAAGAACATCTAAAATGTAATTTTCCCTCACTTGCATGAGATCATTTTCTGGCATTAAAATTGGCCCTGAGATAAAACGAAAATTGTTAACAGTGTGTTTATTATGCAGTCACCATTCAACTGACTGCATTATTTCTAATCCATCCTCTCATCTGCTTTGAAGTTATTGCATCAATTCTACTTCTGGTTTCTGCCTCCAGTTTTCCAGAAACAGAGAGATGCACAGTTTGATTATCAGATACACTTTGGTATCGAAGTGTTTTACATAATGCTGCCTTGCGCCAAAGGTGACATATTGTTTGAGTCAGAGTGCATTAGCAATGAAAGCCCATCGCTGACTGGAGCTTTGTTCCAATGGATTAGCTTTAATGACAACCATATAGTTGCAACTGCAGCTTTCCACACTTATAACATACTGTATATTTCAAATTATTTTGGGTTGAAATAAAATGAAACATCTTTCTTCAGTAAGAACGAAACCTGAGACGACAGTACAAGTTGTATTTATTTTGACAAAGCCGGTCTGGGGGGCTTCATCTTTATACCCTATCTGTGGGCAGTCAATTGATGTTGGGCGTGAATGATGTAATGTCTGAGAACATGGAAAACAATACCTGAATGTCACGCACTGTGTCTGTAGCACTTCAAATGGAGGCTCATGTCTAGACAACACAAAGTGCAGCACCAGACTGAACTCATTCAAAGGGAAAAGTGCTTGTAATGTAGAGTTGTTTCTAGGCTGTGGCTAGAGAGTTACGTGATTTCCTCAGTTCAAATTTGGCAGAGTTAGAGCTCAGCAACCATATCCAAGTATATCCTATGAAAAAGAGGAAGTTCTTAAATGTTTTCTTCTTTAAATTGTCTGACTTTGTGCCTTTGTTTTTGTAAGGTAAATGCACTGTATTGAATGCAGTACGTATAATCAACTACTATTCCTCAACACTGACTTTCCAAATTCCAGTGTGTTGTATATAATGGCCAAGCACTTTTATTCCACACCTGACACCATCAAACCATTTCACCTCTTCCATTAGACTAAAAACATGCAGCAACACCCGCTGCACATAAAATATTTTCCTATGTCACAAATGGCTGCAGCTGCTTTGCAATCCTGTCTAGTGTCTCCTCATCTGGCATGCATCAGCAGTCACATCCTTCCTGGTGTGAAGTCGGGAACTTTTCTTGGCTACCATGCTTGGCTTGGTCCAAACAAGTGGGTGCAGAAGGCCATAGCACTTACTTAAACGCTTACTCAACGGCAATGTTCTCAACTGGTGGCTCAGCTTTCACCAGTAACGTAATAGGCTCTGGAAGGGTCACTGCTTCGAATAGTTTGAGAAGCACACAGCTTAAACGTCCCCTAGGTGTGAGGCACAGTTAAAACTGCTGTAGGTAGGCATAATAAAAAGTGTTACTATCCAGTGAAATCAGCCTTTGCCTCGGGGAGCTATCTTGTGTGTTCCAAGTAATGTAAAAAAGGACGAGGAGGTGGGACTCAACTATGTGATAAGACTACTGATGTCCAGATGGTCTTGACTCTGCAGTTTTCTCAGCAATCTGGTGAACATCATGATTTATTTATTATAATGAAAGGAAAAAATTATTTCCCTAAATATCAAACTCTCCCTTGAGAAGTGTAATACGCCTTTTCACTTTCAGATTAACTTGGTCTACATCAAGTAAAACAGGGCAGGGGCCTACAGAGCTTTGCTGTAAGCATTAAATCCCTTCACACAATCTTAACTACATGCTTTAAATCCCCTTGCCATTTCCACAGTATAGGCATTAGGTGGATAGAGCTGAGTGGGTTTGTATTTGTGACTTTATGCATTCATGATCACGGACAATGGAGGTGTAATCTTGCCAAAATGCTTCCATGCGCCCCACATTTAATGTCTACTAACTACTCTTTAGTCACAACTTAAAAGATTTAGTTCTCAATTAAATTCACATCGAGTAGAATTATATTGATATTAGTCCGTTTGAAACCATGACCATGGTGTTTATATACATATTACATTTAAACATTTTCAGCATCCAATGTAGAAGTGACGTGGAAATAAACATTTCGCTGTTTTACACTTAAGCCAAAAGCTGTTGTACTGTGGGGCTGCAACCCCACAGCAGACATGCCATTTAACTACACCCTGGAAAGCCTTTACAAGACACAGGTGGGCAGTCACTTTCACCACATTACATTTGGGTCTTAATTTCCCTTGGCGTAGTCCCCTGTGGAGCCACAGTGCCTTGTCTTTGCTGGTTTACTTTAATGACTTCCTCTCTTCACTTTATCTTATAGACCTGCAGCAGCGCGTTGATAGAAAACATATTTGACTACACGAGTAAAATAATTTTCTGAGAATCTATAACATTTATTGGCAATTTGCCACATGTTACTGCCAAAACACTATTATTAGAATATTAAAAATAATCACTTTGTATCCGTATGTTCTTGTTGCCGGGATTCTTGCATAATTCTTACATAATACTGGAAAGGGATGATGTGTAAGGATGATTCCACGTTCAAATCCTTGTGAATGACTCAGACAGGAGGACTGAGATATGTAATATATCAATTTAGACAAACCCCACACCCCGTCTCTGACCTAACAGAGTCTACAACAAACACTACGAGGCTCTATCCACCTGTTTAAACAAAAGCAGAAGATCAGGACAATGTATCACACAATGGACAGATAACATTAATGCCTTCTGCATTAGGGGGCCCAAGCAGACAATGATGTCACCATCGCTGGCATCAGTTTTGATGAAAACCCTGAAGAATATTCAGGCTGTCCTGTCATGAAAAGAACTGAGGCAAGAATTACCTCACTCTGCTCAGAGAACAAATAATAAACACAACACATTCAACCTTTAAACTTTAATTCAATATTCCTGGTGTGAAATAGAGAAAGTGCCCATTAGGTACATTATTATGAGACTGGGTTGCAGTCAGTGGACTTGTGGCAATTAGTAGTGGCATAAGTCACCATTCAAACATGCATGAATGAGAAATTACAACAGTGTGGGGTGCAATTACCTCTCCCAAATCAGAGCGTGTCAGATGACATTATCTCGCAGCCTGAGAGCCATTACTCTTCTGAGACTTTCCAGCCTCAGAAGAGTAAGGAGAGGTCAACTACTGTGGGGGGGGGACAGACCATTTGGTCCCTGCCTGTGACATGAGGACATCTCTCTGGAGACAGAGGGCCTCACATGTTCTAAACCCAAAAGCCATGAAGCATTTGGGGGCTCATTTCTGTTCAAACAGTCATTTTTTATTGCAGAGATGATTTATTTTTATGCTGAGACTGTTGAAACTGTACAATTCAGAACAAAAGGCAGCATGTACGGTTGTTGAAATGTCAAATGGGATAATTTACATTTGAAGTGGTAATTGGCAAAAGAGCGTGTTGCGACAGACATGTTACTGCAGGTGGCCGTGGCTAATGTGTGCTATGTAATCTCTGTCATTTGTACAACATCTGTGGAAGAAAGGCTCATGTAAAATGTGATTTGCTTTGATGGTGTTTTATGGCGTTGCCTACTAGTCTGAGGGTCAGCAGCTTATGGGTGTTGCTTGGTTGGGTTTTAGACTCCATTGCAGGGCAGGGCTGCACGCATGAGTGAAAACAGCCTCTCTGGGGATTATCTAAGACCACTTAGCTCATGTGTCCAGGTTATTAATGATCCGAAGATTGGGTCAAGTTAGAGCTGAACTTGTGTCATACACGTGTCTTCTGCAGGGGTATAACACAGCTTGACTGAGCACAGGTCAGTCTCAGATAACGTTTAACTCTGAACCAGGAATACAGCTGTCATTAGTACAAAGTTATGCAAGTTGATGCTCAGACATGCTTGGAGGATAATTGGTTTGTCATCGAGGACTTCGAGAGCTGTTACGAAAAGCATGGGTCTGCAGTTCTTTTCTAGCGTTGATCCAAGCCACAAAAATGGAAAACGGAGAGTGATTTTTAAACTCAACTGTGAATTAAATGAGAGATCAAAATGTCACTTGATCAGGAAAGACATTCAAGAGCATCTGGGGGATCTTCATTGTATGTGACTGGTGCAGCTGCGTTTGATTATAATGAACAGAGAAAAACTAATAATGGAGCCACTGACTCATCTATGTCATTGATTAGTCAAGGGAGACCCCAGAAACAAAGTGACCAATGGCCCCCCTGTGTCTGTCTGATCAGTCTATTCATCCACTGTGGCAGCTTTTGTCTATATTTTTCTCACCAGTGACTCAATGACACCAGAGATCTGGAGGGATGCTGAAAACTTAAATTCACTATAGTCTGTTTAGGACAAATTCTTGTACTGTGCAGTATATCAAATTTCAGCAATTACAGCTGTAATAGAATTAACCCATCCAAAAGGCTGTGTTGACAAAGATCACAGACATCATGTGATGTCTAATGATGCTTGTATGAGCTTGATTTATCAGTCTGGCTTGTTGGCATCTCTGGAGTAAACAGTTTATCAGTCAGCAATTTGGCACCTAATTGGAAGCTGTGGGGCTGTAAATATAACCCCACTGAGGTTAAACAGCAGCGTGCACATGCAATATGCACAAACACATTTTAACATCCTCACAAGATCATATGAGCAGAGACACTATTATTATTCCTGAGGTGTGATTGTTATAATCTTTCACACAGCATCCTAACGAACTGTGGCATCATCACGATCACATTTTCCACTGACGTCGCTCCATGTTAAGTCATTTCTCGTATTCTGCATGATTGCAATGCAGAGAAGGGAACAGAAACTAGTTGGAAATGATTCTATGGAAGCTTGTCCCGCCCTCACCCCCCCTCTTCAAAAACACAGAAAAGGGGGCGGAGGGCGCTTCCAGCCTCCCGAGTCGGAGTCCGGACACAAACTTTACGCACAAGTTTCCTTTAGGAGCGCAGCAGTATTGAAGGTCAGAGACGCCAGGTAGGACGTTTTTGGATGAAATGATTATGGATGAAAACCAAAACTATGTCAGTTCACGACTTGTTATGGAGCATTTTGATTTTGCACTTGACGGGTAACATGTGAGCATAAGGACAAATACGTCTATTTAGATCCATACTGTTATATTTGGAGCCTTGTATAAGAGTTTTTTTTTTTAGACTTAATTTACAGCCTAGAAACCTGCTGTTCCTGGTTATATCATGAATAAATAAGTGATCCGAGCCTTTATTCTTTATAAGTTCAATCTGAGAAAATAAAATAGTTGGATCACCAGACATGCTGCTGAAATCCTCATTTTGACAGCAAAAATGTGCACTTTTAAATGATCCTCCATCAATAAACGAGTCATTCTTTAATGAATTACCTGTCATTGTGATATCTAGAGGTGATATTTCAGTGCTCATGTGTTGAGGAGTTAGTAGATGCAGGAAACAGTGTTTGAAAACGTATGCGTATTTGGGCACAGTGGTCACAGTGACCAAGAGGATAAAGGTCAGTTTTTAGGCTACTGGGATGGCAAAGCACACACTCTCTGTTTGAAATGCTTTGCAGGACATGTGCAGATCTGATAGCTGTACAAACAAGCCCGGCAGAATATGTTTCATTCACAGAAAACAGCCCTGTTAAAGTCTGTAAAAGGTGCAGCCAGATGGGTGTCATGATCAGTCCATCAGATTTCTGTGTTTAAGAAATTAAATTTCCCCTTTCACTTTCTGTGACTGGCACACACACACTGTTTGGGTTTTGGTGCTTAGCTCAGTGTGCCTGTGCACTGGGCGGTGTGCCTGTTCAAGACTGCAAGATCTGGTAAAATGATTTTGAACCCAGAGCACACAAAGACATCATTCACTCTACAAATGGAGTTTGTTTTGTAAAGGCAGATGTGGTTACAGATGTTATGTTTATTTTGATGGTCCCTAGTTGATTTTGAAGGGCTCCAAGTTTTATTTTTTTTATTAATCTTAAATAGATACACTACATGTTTTGTGCAGCACATAGCCTGGAATGATGGTTCCCAATGTCAGTGCACAGGCTGATGCACTTGAAATAACCAAGTTCCCACATGTTATTTTCTAAAAAGATCAAGAGTTATAGGTCATACATACCTAAGTACTTGTATGTACTGTAGCCCCATGGTTTCAAGTATAGTTGAAGAAAGAGTAATCAGCAAACATCTTCTATTCTTTGCTTTCTGTAGCTGCTCCACTTTTGCTGGGAATCTATTCCAAGGACATGCAGTTTGGGAAAAATGTGATAACAAAACAGGCTGTTAAAGAGCACCACTGACATTGGTTAGAAACATTCCAGGATGTTAAAGGAAAAGTTTGTCGTGCAGAACGATTTTGAGTTAATCTCAAATTTTGAACCAGACTTCTCAGCATGAAATGTCACATAAGTCTCCCGCGATTGGCACAAATGCAAGCAGTGAGGGAAAACAGGAAAAGTAAAATAGAAAACACCTGGTGTTCAGTGTGCTCTCCAAATTTGAAGTCAGATCACCTACTCACAGGATCAAGCCTGTCACATCCTGACTTTGTGCTGCCACTGAAATCCATCCATCTTTATACTTTATTCATTACAATATGCCATATTTCCTTATAATAATGCCTCTGATAGTTTACACACTATTAGTTTTGTGTTGCCCCTGCAGGAGTTTGATGAAACAGTTTGCGCCCCACCAGCTATTATAAGCTGAAATTAATAACTGACTCCAATGACTGTGCAGTATTTGCACAACATGTTCCGGGGAAGTATGGCAAACTATAACATTGTCATAGAAGGGAGGTTTTGTTATTTCAGCATTGTTTTTTCAACAGCTGACAATTTTTGTTGGGTTATTATTGGACATATTTCCCTCAGTCAACCTTCGGCCATATTTTCATGTGCAGTCAAATATGAGCCGCAGCTTTCATCCCCCGTGGTGCCAAAAAGAGTAGGCACGGAAAAAATGTACACTTGGCGGGTAGTCAAATTAAAGCAGACAGGTTATTAAGTTAAAGCATGTGTTTTTGATAATAACTGCGAAAACAAACCAAAAATAACAGGACACTGATTGTTATCAAACCGAATGCCAGACAGCATTTGTACTGTAAATATATCATTAACCGCTGTTTACTTTCACAGGCTAAAAGGCACGAAATTCTTTCCCATCTGGATTAAAATCTAGCCTGAAGAGACACTCAATTTGAAGAAGAATTACATTTTTTAACATTTTTTTAATGCAAAATGAACATTCAGAGGGCAACGTTGTATTTATGTTGGATGGTTCTGTGCATAGACACCTGTCTAAGCCAGAAAGACTGCACAGGTGTGGACTGTCCTGTTCTGCAGAGCTGCATCGAGACGTCTTTACAGACGGGTGCCTGCTGTCCCACCTGCACACAAAGGGGCTGCACCTGTGAGGGTTACCAGTACTACGACTGCATCCAAGGAGGCTTCCAGAAAGGGAAAGTCCCAGAGGGGGAATCTTACTTTGTGGATTTCGGAAGCACTGAATGCTCCTGTCCCCAGGGAGGAGGGAAGATAAGCTGTCATTTTATTCCCTGCCCTGATATTCCCCCCAACTGCATTGATATTTTACCGCTTGCAGATGCTTGTCCTCAATGTAGACGAATTGGCTGTACCCATGGAAACAAGAAATATGAGGCGGGGCACTCCTTCCAGATGGACCGGTGCCAGGTTTGCCACTGTCCAAATGAAGGTGGAAGGTTAATGTGTTCGCCTATCCCTGGTTGCGACCTTCATAGTTCTAATCAGCCCATGTGGGTTACAACCACAGACAACAACAGTCCTTTGAGAGACGAAACCAGCCATCATGACATCCCACAAACGGGTCCCGCAGAACCATTTTCCAAGCTGGCACTGGGAAACACTCTCCCACTGTATAAGCAGGACCCACCCAGCCTTGGCACGGAGGATTATGACTATACACTGGCAGGGCCGACGTCTTCCACCATCCAAAATCTGGCCCGACCACTGGAATCTACTACAGCACCACCAGCTTACCGAGAGTCAAGCTCCGCTTCCTTCAGCTCCCGCGATGACAGGAGTCATGAGCTGAAGGAGACACAACAAAGCCTCAATCCAGAGAGGAGCAGAGAGGTCACACATAACCCGGACGGAACCACTGCAGGGAACGAAACATCAACGCCGCTAACAACCACACAGAGGGTGACCACGGAGAACCGCAGGCCACAACAGGAAACTGGTGAAAGGACTATTAGACACAACAATGACAGAATCAGAGTACAGGACCCTTTAAAAGAGACAACACACACTACACGTGCAAACAAGGGTCACAAACATAGTCAAGGCGGTGGTACGAGGAGTCATGGCGGCTCCCGTAAGGAACGAGAAAAAGCTTCAGTGGAGCGCAGGCCGCCGCTCGATAAAGAAGAGCAGGGCTCGCATCCCATGATACAGTTCAGTCCCACCAGCAGAGCTCCGGTCAGGATGAGGGACGATGGAGAGCAGCCTCTGAGACAACCCCAAACCCTGTACAGATACCAGTCTCAGGAGGTGGAGGGAGACACAGAAGGTAAGTAAAGCTGACCTTTTATGATCAACAGTACAACTCTCCTTGCTGATTAAAGTAAATGAAAGCAGGTGAATTAAAAAAAAAAATCCTTCATTCATTCAATGCCCACATTACATCAGACTGTGATGATTTATAGTCTAGTAATGACAACGTTAGATTGTTATTTTTTCAGAAGACACCTTCCTGTTCCTTCTCTCACATCCTGTCTTTCGAGGAGGAATTCATAATCACTCTATTCGAGCTGGCAGTGGTCCAGGAAAAACAATTGTCCGTGGAAAGGCTGTTTTGCCTAGATAGCATTCATCTACCTTGCTCAGAAGGCAAAAGAACTATACTTGGCGTGTACTCATTTTCATGCATTCAGGTTGAGAGAATGCTGTATTTCTTCTCCAGGGATTTCTAAACAGCAAGTAATACTAAACCTGATGTTGTATTTACATTATTATGCTTCTCATGTATCTGATAAATCCTGTAAGAGCAGCTGACATTTCCCTTCCTACTTTCCTCTGGTGACAGCTCTGGGGTTGTGCCTCCTGCCTGGATCCTTCATGTGATTATCAGCATGTTCTTAAACAGATGTACTGCGAGAAAAGAGAGAAAACAGATAATGAAATGATTGCAAGGATGTTTACAAGATGAGTTACACTGCGCTGGAAAACATTATGTCTTATTCCAAAATATGATCTTACGTACATTATAATGTTATATATTAAAAATCTGCCCCAATCTACTATCATTTTATATAATAATCAAAATGCTTTAGCTTTAATGAACAGTGTGATTTCATCCAGTTCCATAATTGTCAATGATTAATAAACTTCCTGCCAAGGAAAACCTAATTAGGTTTTAATTTCCCTGTACTTAATGGCTTCATGGCACGAGGTAGTTTCACTATAATGTAAGACTTCTCTATGAAGTGAGTGAACTGAATTATGAATGAGTTAAATGTATTAGCCCTGTCATTTCACACTTATAACCACTTCAGTGACTGAATTACTAAAGAAATCGGTTCAGGATCCCAAGAACTTTCTTACTGGTGCTGTTTTGTCCGGCAAACCGCAACCTGGAGGTGTGTAGTTAACCTACTTTACAGCATGACCTGTCAGGACTTTTCTTTCCTTTCAGCACCTGGCCTCCATAGGTATGTGTAGTATATGCTGAAAGCATCTGTGGGGCGTCTCTGAAAGTGAGCTCTGGAGGCACCTTTACCAGCATTAAGTTGGAGAATAGAGGTTAGAAACTGACTTTGTTGCCGTTTCCCATGACACACTTTGTTAGTTTGGGTAATATGTGAAACTGTGTGTGACTGCCTGTGAGCCAATATAGAAACTCTTTTTCTCAGGGGGAAAAAAAAAAACAAAATAGAGATTTGATTTGACAGGCGTCTTCAAAAGTTTTCCACACTGTATATAAGTGAATTAGGATCAAATCCAGCTATTCAATTGTGAATTATGGCTTCGTGGAAGAGAGTTTGAGTTGAAAGTCAAAGTTGGGAGGGTTTTTCCTCCTGGGATAAGGAGCTCAAACCAACTTGTCTGGACACTCAGTTTGTGACACTGTGACTGTCGATGGTCATTGGACTAAGGGAAGATTTCCAAAGTGGTGACATATTAAAATAGAGGAAAAACGCAGCTGATAAGAGTCTTGACTAATGCCTCCTATCAGCGCCATTAGCAGAATATGCCAAACGTTATTTAGAGAGGAAAAGAACAGGCATGAATAACAAGAACACAACTATTTTTCAGTGAACATAAATGGGCTGCCTTTGCAGCGGAACACGGCCCAAGACAAATGTTTGTTTTTTTTCTTTTAGTCAATAATTCCTGCTAATTTGCCCTCTGTCTTTCCAGCCAGACGCAGTGTGTGCTCAGATGGGGGATGGGATTGTTTAGGCTTTCTGATGCCGGGCTGGACCTGGTATAGGATTTCTTGGGGGTTGTACCTGTGAGCGGCATAATACCCATGTGATGAATGAGACCACTGTTGTGGCTTGATTGCCAGACGCTACTCACTCCTCCATCATGAGCCGGCGTGATTACCGTCTCCCGTGAGGCTGCCGGCTTCCCAATCTTCTGATCTGAAGCACACCTCCACATGTTCTCCTCTCTGTAACCCTTCCTACTTTATTAAGCACCACAACCATAACACTGAACTGAACTAGAAGAATACAAGACATGGATAAGCTGATAAAACTGAAGCAGAAAAATCACCTGAGGTGAGCTGGAATAACTGAAGAACCAACTTATTTTTATCAACAGTACTGTCACAACATGCTGCATATGGGAGTGAGCTGAGCAGATGTATAATTTTCCGTAGGATGAAAAGGAGGGTGAATTCCAGAGCTGGTCATGTGGGAGTTCATTCCCACTGTACCGCTGCCGTGAAGATCGGTTTGAAGATAGCTCACTCTGGTCAGTCTAGGGTGCCTTCCAGGTCATATCCAGGAATTTTGGCGTATCTCCTGTGCGAAATGTGTCCTTACTGAAAAACCGCCTGATCCACATGTCACCCGTGCTTGTAAATAATAAAAAAAGAAAAACATCTGCTCCAGATCTAGAAAACCACTCATAAAAGATACCCCCTGTTTAAGTAGAGAGAGATCAGTGATATATTGTAACACAGATCTGCCTCTTGCACTCATCTGCATTTATGTCATTAACATACTGGCAGCTGTATACAGATGTTTAACATCTTCTCCAAATACGAAATACAGTAATGCATTCGTAATCTTACGTTTGTATTTATGCTTCATTTCATGCAGGAAATTGTTACTTGTAATGGGACTTGAAAAACAGCCAATTAGGTAATACTATTCTTCAGTGTTATTTTCGTCCATTAGATCCAAAATCAGGATTTGGATGGATTTCCTCTGGCCAGAGAGAGCAAATTTCCTGTGTTCTGGTTTGTGAACACACCTTGGAATACATAACGCATAATAAGGCGGTGGGAAACAGGTTCAGATTACAAGACTGTGGGGATGTTTGGTCAGAGGCATGCAGTGGAATATGCTTAAACAATTTAATATGCCAAAAGATCCCAGAAACTTTACAAAACACCGTGTATGTGCAAGCTTGGGTGCATCAGGGACATGTCTGGCTTTAGGAAAACACAAGCTATAAATCGCGATAATTCCGTGCACCATGTCCTGTGTATTTTAGTGTTTCATTCAGGATATTTAACCACAAGGAGGTGTAATTGGATTGGAGGCTGCGAAACCATCAAAGACTAAGACAAACTGTCTGGACTCGCATCAGCTAACTTTAACCCGGATTAAGACTCCAAACAGATGGATCACAAATTTGCTGGCTCACAATCTGAGGGGGATTAAGACATAAATGGTCAATAATTGAAACCTGAATTGGCCATTTTGGAAATGAAGTCATGGTGACAGAGGTCCTCCTTGTTATGTCACAACCAGCTGTTCTTGGACAGTGATTATGTGTTTCAGAAGACACTGTATCTCTGCAAGTACTCATGTTGAGGACAACATCGTGTCACTCCCTCCTGAGCTTCACACAGGCCTCCACATACACACACACTTCTAAGCTTTCAACATCAATCATCTGACATGTTCAACCGCACAAGTTTGTGTGTCATAGACACTTGGCATGCGCAGTTCACATTGTTGGTCCTCTCAAGCCCACCTGTATTGTAAATCACTGCCAAGTCCACAAAAGTAAAAGACACATGAGCCTTGATTAGTGGCAGAGCGCACCTCCAGACATGTTGAGAGTTGCCCCTTTTTGGTTGTTATTCTAGCTCCATATTTTCACAGAGTGTGACGTCACCACTGTTGGATTTGGAAAAGAGGAAAGCATCTGGTGTAAACGCTCGTCTAATGGCCGAGTATAATGACAGACCTGGAAGAGAGAGATGCTCCTCAGCCACCTTTCAAGTGTACATTTTAGATCTTCATTGTGCAAGCATAATAAATCTGCTTTGCTAATTATTGCACAGCTGAATGGAACAAGTTGCGATACAGGGCTTAATTAGAAGGTCTGTCAAAGAGACAGGAAGAGACCTGCTTACACTCAAGATATAGCTCGGTCAAAATGGTTTATCATTGTTTTCATCCCCAGTAGCTATTTTGGTGAAACACAGCCTCCCTCCGAAGTCATTTCAACCCTAAGTCCTCTGTAAACATGACCGTGAACAGTATGTATTTTAACTCTGTATACATCCCACATTCTTGATGGACACGTGGAGCAAAATTGTATAATGTTCGTGGCGGGTGAACTGATTCCACCTGGAGAAAATGAATAGGGGGCAAAAGAAGGAGGATGAATAATTATGCTCTCTGTCTGTCTGTCTTTAATATACATTCACTCAGGTTCAAAGGGACTTGTTTAACAGCACGGCTGGCACATATGCAGTAGTTATGTATCAAAGAGTCATTGTGCCTTTCAAGGTTTAGAATTTCTCATTTCGAAACCTTTAAATTATGCACACTGCAGGAGTTACTTGCTCTATTCTGAGTAATTGCCTTGGTCTTATTATGTATAGGTAAGTCGAGGAGAGGTAGTTCAACAAAAATAAAGTAGATGTGGAAGTTAAAATGATAGAATGACCTCGGGCACTCTGTGCACAGCCTCATCTATTTGGAATTGCAATAAGATTTTCACTTGGCCTTTCCTCTGTGTGACCATCATTAACAGACCAATTAAGCTTTCAGAAGGTTGATCGTGTAGTTTTTCACCTCATGAGCAGTGCAGTGACTATAGGGAGGACAATGTCGGTCTGTGCCATTCATGGTCCCCAAGATGGGTCCTACAGACTTTCATGTCTTGACTTGTCTGACTTTTTCTCTAGTGCCATCATGACATTCACATTTGTGCTTTTAGTGAAATGTCTTCACAAATCTTGGATGTACTGCCACAGAATTTGGTACATGCATTCATGGTCCCCACAGGACAAATTGTAAAAATATTCCTTCTAATGCCATTATCAGATCAAAATTTAAATTTGCCTAATAATCTTTAGTCTGCAAAGCTAATGACATTAGTTGTACCTTGTGAACACATCTTGGAATAATACAAGACCTAAGACTGTGGACAATATTAGGTCAGAGTTGAATACACTTATATGCAAAAAGACTCTAATGCTGATGTCACATAGCAGAAACAAATGTTTGGGTGTGTCAAGGACATGTGTGTCTTTCAGAAACACAAGCTATAAGTCACAATAACTCAATGCACCAAGTCTTGTGCTGTACAGCCTCACGGAGCAACTAGCGTGGCTCTAGACTGTGGTTTTATAATCTGTTTTCTCTCTCTGTCACTGTTTTTATCTGTGCTTTATATCTAATAACAGACTGTAAATCATCATCAAAAACAATTACATGTTACATATCAATAAATTATAAGGATATAAAGCCTATACTATCAGTCCATTTGGACAAAGCAGTGGTCAAAATTAATAATTCTGATCATGAATAATCATAAATCTAGTGGTCTGGTTCTGAAAAGATTTCATAAGTTAAGTTTAAGTTTCATTCAACACTCTGTTAAAACTCTCAATTTCAAAAACAAATATTGTTTTTTGTGTCCAGATTGCCAAATATTTTCTCTTTTATGGTGCGACTGACTGAAGGTATGAGTGTCATGAATTGTGTCTTCTACAGTAGTTCAGGAGCCACAAATCAAAGCTGGAATGTGCTGCCCTGTTATTGAAGGAGTGCGAAAACATTTTCCTGTCTGTGTTGCTCTTTCACCCTGCTCCAACTCTGATTAGCCAGGATGTTACAAAAAAAAGGACAATTTTACTCTGAAGGTAATTTTACAGAGTCTTGGGTTTCATACTTCTCACTGCCAGTGAAAGCGAGAGCAGAGTCAAGGAGTCTGAGAGGAAAAAAAATACAGATTGTACTTGCTATTCTCAGTCACCAACACCAGCGTCTGAGGCAAAATTCAGCCCCACTTCAAATGTCCTGTAACCAGATTTTACAGCATCTCACTGATGGGATTGATGGTAAATGTTAAGCCAATCCTCCTCCAGCTGAACTGTAACCATCATTTTATGTGATTCCTCTGAAGCACTGGCTGCACTGAGTGGGATAAATCTGGAACTGGGCGTTTGTGTTTCATTATAGTGTCTGCCAAGGAGCTGGTGAAAACCTGCTGCGAGACAGGGGAGAAATGGGCTTCGGCTAATGGTCACTGCAACAACATGGAGCCACCCACAAAAGATAGGCACTCCATCTGCTGGTAAGGCCATTATTAAACGCCCATTCGTGTCTGCACGCTGTAAATCATCTTAAATAGTCTTTTGTGAAAAAGTGGGCTGTTTATCTCCTTCATTTGATTTATCAGCAATTTGAAGATAGATCAAATGACATAATGAAAAAAATGCTTACACTTTTGGGTTTTTTTGCAAGATAAATCACATTTAAGTTAACTTTTTCTGGACACCGAACTCTGACTTAAATAATTAAAATTTCAATTTTAATTTCTTCTTCTAATTACATTTATAGAAGCTTGAAAACGCGTTTCATTCAGCTCTGCAGCGGCGCTCATGGGAAGAATAGCTGGCTGGCTTGTTGTTGCCTTAGGGCCGCGGTCGCGGTCCAAAACACTTCTTCACTTCTTTCTCCTGTGTGCTTTTCTCTGCCAGGACTGCCCAACAACAGTGCTGCCTCGGTTCCCTGGGAGAGAGTCGATGTTTGGCTGGAATCAATGCGGCCAGAGCGGGAGATGTGTGTCAGGAGAATGCCAGCGATAAATGTGGGATCGATTCCTACAAGGCAAGTATTTGTGACCAGATACGACGGCAAAGGGCGAACACAGTTCACTGGGTTCACAGTCGAACTTAATGATATTGTAAATTTCGAATTAAGCCTAATGGAGTCTGAATTAGCAATTGATAAGTGCATTACTTACACTAGAATTGAAAACATGTGTAGATAGTACTAGCCTAGTCTTCTGCAGTGTTTGAGCAACTTTATTCTAAATATCTCCTCTGAGCCCGACTGTTGTGGTGCCAATTCCCTGTTACCCAGTTACCTTATTTAATTTAGACAAAATGATTTGGGCCAATTACAGCTAAAGATTCCCACAGTCCTACAGCTTTAATATCTTCAAAGCGGGCCTCGGTAATTGGAAACGTCAGATGTCAATTGTTTGGCCTCTCTGAAATTGTGGAGAAACGGACTGATAATTGATGCAGTAAAACAGAGGCAGCAGTGGACACGAGGCTATAATGGCTCTTAATAGGGGGTCAAGCCGTGGTGGCTGTGTAACTTTATCGTGTTTGTCCAGATTCCCAAAGCCACTCATTGCCATCTGACCTGTGTGTTGAAGGATGCTTACTCACCTGCCCAGAGGCCCTCGAGCAGCATGGGGTCGACTCCATGCTGCAGTACAGCTGTTAAATATTGGCTTTCACCACCTTTCTGTTGGACCCCTGTAGATTTTGTAATATTATGCCATCTACAGCCACGGTACATCACAGTGGTCATTACTTCAGTTTTATGTTTCGCTATGCCCCCATGCACTCTAAGTGGTGATCTTGCTGAGAGCTACAGGGTAGCAGAGCGAGAGGCTGTGAGCGAGGGGAGCGTCGCTCCAGATTCACGCTTCTAACTATCAAAGTTCAGTTCAACAAGAGTCAAGTGTCCACAGTGACGCTATAAGCTCTGGCCTTTTAGACACATGCTAACATTTACTAATAAGTACAAAATGAAACGCACAGCTGAGAATGATTTGAGTTTTGCAGGTATTCGGTCAAAATTGTTCCGATGGTGGCACTAAAGACAAAGTCACCAGAGTCATTAGAATTTGCTTTTGGGCTCCATGGCAATTTCAAAACAATTCATCCAATATTGAGGCATTTCACTAAAATACAAATTAATCTCACAGTGGCACTAGAGGAAAAGTCAGTAATCCTCTGTGAACCATGATGTCAGTAGAATATTTTATGGCGATCCATCTGATGGTTGTCCAAATATTTCAGTCTTGACCAGCATTGCCACCTTTAGAGCCATGCCAGCGAGGGCAAACACAAACCTTGCATTCAATATGGACCACTGAGTGAAGCCTTTTTTAAAAAAATAAAAAATAGATTTTGAAATATTCAAATACAGCAGCTACTCTAATGAGCACTCCAATGACTGCACGTGTAAAGACCTGACTGTGTGACCTGCAGGAGTGCTGCGGCTGCTGCTCTCTGGGGCTGCAGCTCCGCAGTGAGGGGCATCGCTGTGAAGCCCATCATTACCTGGGCTTCCACTGCAGACACATCTTTCTGTCCTGCTGCGAGGGAGAAGAGAGCAGGGCTGCGACTCAAGACGTCTGGCACTCTGTCAGCGAGAGGCCCGCTCTCACCTCAACTCTGCCGCCTAAAAAAGGTACTGTCAGCAAATGTACGGACACACAAACCCAAAATGTTAATGCATGGCACGCCGCATGCCCAGGGAGGGGGTGTTGTTGGGCAGGGGCTTGTAACACACACCGGTGCACTGCTCGGGAAAAATACTGATTCAAACCAAAGACAATCAATTTTCTTTATACTAGCTGTTAACAGGAAGCATTGCAGTCAGATGCTCCAACCCTGGTGAAAAGTGACTCGCCTCATTGGCCTCCCAGAACAAAGTAATAATAGCCCAGATCAGCCCTGCACTGTAATTCTAAGAGATCTAGTGTCTGTCTGCCTGTCTGACATTACATTAAATCCTTTTACATTATACTATTATGTTGTTGCTACTATTCTTCCTGATTCGATTTCTGTACTACAAGGTGAAACATTTCAAATTCATGTTAAAATGGAGTGATCTGCCTTGTGGTCATAGAGGATACTTTTCCTTATGACAACTTCTTCTTTTATGGTTATTTAGTTCATTTTTATTCCCACGTGATGACAGACACTCGGCCCATCTCTTTTGGAACTGGACTCTGTTGCTTAGGAAACCCTGGAAATACGGGAAGACAACCTCCGTTACCACAAACACAAAGCAAAAACAAATACATTAATCATAACATTACGCATCTACACGGTTCTTTTATTGTAACTTGTATTGATGCTCTTTCGTGCGTCTTGCTGCGCTGTGTGTGTATTTTTAAGAGCATGTCTAAGGAAGGGCGTTGCAAACTCGTTTAGGACATAAATAATGTGGTATGTGGCAGTGGTTGATGCTGTGTATTTATCCCTGCAAAAATAAATATTCCAATAAAAACAAACAGGAATAGAAGTCCTCCTTATCATTGTGGCCATTGTGTCTTCCCTGTAATTATTATATTTAAAAGATGGAGGAAAGCGATGAAAGTATATTAAAACTTTTTCATGCATTTTTACGCCAATATACAGTTTTATCGCCCGTGAGAACAACAGCCTCTCTCTCTTTGTAGTATCTGACAGCCCGTACCCTAAAGAGGCCTTCTCCATTGGCGAGGAGCGGGATGGAGAGAATGCAGTGGAGGGTCCTGTTGAGGTGGAGGACATGGACGAGTGCCTGATATATCAGGGCGCAATCTGCCACCACAGATGTGTCAACACGCCGGGCTCTTTCCGCTGCGAGTGCTTCCCCGGATACGTGATGCAAGAGGATGCTTTCACGTGTGCGCAAGGTAAAGTGAGGACCACCAATCTTGTTTTGTCCCACGGTGCTAGCAGACGTTTCCAGCGATGCGCCTCCAACAGGAAAGCGACTCTCTGTGCCATTTGTTCTTTGAAATATGATTTACAGTCTGCATTCCTGTCAGGAAGACCCCATTTGTTGTAATTTGTCTACACATTCACAGTGTATTATTTTCCTGGTCTCTTCAAGTTCCTTCCTGCCTGCAAGCCCTGATACTGACTAATAATAGTTATTTTAATCGCACACTAACATCCCTTTCCTGGACTGACAGCAACGCTCAACTAATCACATCTCTGCTGTTGTCAAAAAGATTTTCAGCTTTGCATTATTTGAAAATCTTTGCACAAACTGTAGGTCTCCTCTGATGTACAATTTAGAAGTATTTTTAGGTAATGCTGTGTGACGTCTTCGCAGTGCACCAGACTTTAATCAACAGTGGCTTTCACCAACACAAGCCTGTCTCAACAGGATACTAATGCCATAGCTCTCAGCAAATTACAGTGAGGGATGGGGCTCACTAATAAAACCAAATGTTTGTCTGCAGGCGATGTGTTTTCCTGTCTCACCTTCACTGCTATTACAACTTTCATCTGCAGCCACTAGCCTCATATCGTTGCACGAGGATGCCGGTTTAAGCCTCTAACTAAGACAGTAGATTGAGAGGTGGAAGTCTTGATTACAGTGCAATTCGTCGCCCCTGTGATGAGATTATTCATGTTTCTGCAGAGACGGTGGACGCGGAGAACCGACTGAAGGAGGATGACAGAGCGGCAGCGGAGCCCACTTCGACGCTTCCGCCTCCCACCGAGCCCCCCGTCCCACTCAACCCCTGTGAAGGTAACATACAGCTTAATGAGGGGAGAGGGAGCCTGACAGCCCGCAATGAGCACCTTCGTCCATCCTCATGTCTTAATCAAAGACTGGAAGGCGAATCTGGATGTTGTGGAATATGTTTAGAGGAGAAGCCAGCACAGGCTGCCATAGATTGGCATGTTGTTATTTCAAACTCACCCTTCCCATGAAACACGATTGTGCTTCAAATGTCAAACACAAGCGGCGAGATGGTATCAAAGTTTTTTCAGCATCAGCCGCTCATTCTCACGCGTTCTCCATATTGTAACCCGTGCGGGGTTCAGATTTTGTTTCTCTTGTTTGGTTTCCATGACACAGGGTGGAGGGCTACCACACTGTGGGCCAAAAGTAGGAAATACAATATGACCAGGTCAAGGATCAACCTGGAAAAAGGAAATGAGCGAAGGGCAATACAGTAAATAGTGTTTTTGTCTCCCACGCAGAGCCACAAAGCTCTCCTCTGTTTCACCCTAAAAACTGTTGTGTGGAGCCGTCGTACAATATATTGCATTTGGCCTCACTATGCAGTATTATTTTCAGGAAACGGCCCATGTGTGCAACACTGCACCTCAGTGGGCGGAAGGCCACAGTGCTCCTGTTTCCCAGGATTCTCCCTAATGGCTGACGGACGCTCCTGTGAGGGTAAGCAACTCAAACTTCGTTATAATGCTAAAAACATCAGACCACACTTACGCTTACATCACACCAAGTTAGTGTGTGGAAAGGTTGTGCAATCACAGAAGTGAAAAATGGCAATGTAAGCCCTTGTTTTAGGTTTCTTTTGCAGCCAGAGGAGTTTGGTTCCAGTTGAGGAGAGTTTCTTGGCGAGACTGCCTGCCACTGATTTGTCTTTTTCTCTAATCAGCGCTTCTAGATTTGCAGAGGAGATACAGCCCTAATCCCCTTCACTCTCTGCAAGACACTGTGATGCAGACAAAAAATATATATAAATGGGAGACGTTCTTTTCATCTTGTTCCTGATCTTGAGTCTTTACAAGAAGGATCGTCTCAACTATCCATGCATTATCACGGTATATCTCACCAAATAAGTCCCATATATATGCTTTATTTCCACTCAGAATGGGGACTGTGTCTTTTATCATGAGGCTGATCAGCTGCTGCTCTCTGTGTGTGAGCTGTCTCCCCGGGGATATATCTTTAAGTTAAGCCATAACCACTGGTCTGTCTCCTTGCTTGACGGCAGCAAACTGTGGCAGTGACACAGAGAGTGGCTCAGTTTGGTGACAAATTCCTCATTGTGTGGATCTTATACCCAGTGGCCTTGGCCCTAATCTCTCTCCCAGAGGAGGGCCTGACCTGTCCCTTCAATCTGCTCCTAACTGCTTACTGTTACGCACAGACCTCAGTTGTTTTTGTACATCTCCTCATCTGCTTTTTCTAAACCTCTTCATCCAGAGTCTCCCACTGTGCTCTTTTCATTATTTATTCTCTTTCTTCACACATTTGTCTTTTATTCTTTTTTTTTTTTAACCATCCAGACACAAATGAGTGTTTGTCCGCCCGTGCCTGCCAGCTGAACGAGCGCTGCGTGAATACTGCGGGGAGTTACATCTGTCAGAGACTGATCACCTGTCCCCCGGGACACCAGATCAACAATGACATTTGTGAAGGTACACAACACCTTATCAGCATCAAAGTATTGACTTCCACCCACAGAGAGTGTGTTGTAAATACCAGCAGGAGAGAGTTTGTATTACTGCATATTCACAATGTAAGGAAAGCACATTGTTCAGGCACACAATCGCTTTTAAAACCCCTGAGAGTAAGTATTGAAAATGAGATTTTTTTTTTCTTCACATTCGCCGATCATGTAATTTCACATGTGAGCACGCAGACAAGAGGGAATAATGAGAAATATCACACCACAAAGCTATTTCCAAAGGATTTGCTTGATGTTAACTCTCAGTATCAAGAGCTGCCTGGCTTTTCTTTGTGGGTGGCGCCCAACTTTGAGATGCCATAGTAAACCTCCCAATACGTCTCATTATTTCCATGCACCATAAATCGGGCCTGTGCAGAGGTCTCACTCATAAAGCAGCGGCAGCGTTCAGGAAGAAGGGCCCCTAAGATGAGTTTTAGATGCACTGTAAGTGCTGTTTTCCCACTGCATATGGGTTTCTGCGGGCTCAGGTAAGGAGATCCAGCTAATCTGCAGCTACTTGTGAACTTAAAGAATGTTCAATCAGGCAAAATGAGCATTTAACAGGAAAGTACGTTTAACGATAAGCCTCCAAACAGCTGCCACTTCAGGCCGTCGGCTTAAGTGCGGAGTGAAAAAACATCCTGGTGCTGCTCTACCTATTCCCTATTCATGACTTACTGAGAGACTGTAATGAAACACTCATTTTGACTGCTCTAACAAATGAGGCAAAGCCGCCACACAGGGAGAAACTGATTCGTGGTCCTCTCCCTTTTCTAAACTGACTCACTCAGTTTAGAGCGATTGAGATTGTGCAATCTTATTCAGCAATATTAGCTGCACTCCTAACCTGGTGTGTTCAATAATCTTTAATACGTTTGCACCGGACTGACATGTTTTGTGTAAAAAAAACATCTCACAAAATTCAAAAGGTCAAAAGGTTGTTGTGTCATAGCTCAATCAAACCAAAAAGCCCAGATGTCAAACAAGTCTTTACAAGATATACTTAGTCTTTCCAGTTAACTTTTTCTTGTTTAAGACTTTGGCACATAATCGTCAAATTTAGATTTATATCCACGATTACAATGCAAACAGGAATTGCTTGTAGCTAATGTGGCATGGATACTGAACAATATGTAAACAATATGAGGTGAAAAAGGGGACTCAGATGTGTCTCAGTAACTCATGGCAACATTAAACTTCTTGTTTACATCACCCAAAGTATGGTGGGAGATTAAGGCCAAAACACAGTAATTATAAATGGAAATCAGAAAGAAAAAAACATCAGGAGTGAAAAAAATCTACATTTGTAGACTCTAAGTTTATTAGAGTAAGTGTCATTAGTTTTGTAGCTGTTTGGTCATCAACTAAAGTATTAGACAAATTACACATTTGACTTGATGGTGCTATATGAAAGGTCAGAGGAGTTATTGCAGTGCATCCAGAGGGGGACATGATAAATCCCACCCTTATGGTGGTGCTAGAGGAAAAGTCAGGGATTACCAAAGTCATTAGGATTCATCATCTGGGAATCATGAATCCCTGCAGTTTCACAGCAACCCATCTTGTAGTTGTTGAGATATTTCAATCTGGACAAAGTGGTGGACCAACTGACTGAACAACAACCACAATAGTGTAAAGCTTTTCTGCTCACAACAAGTGTCCTTGTACATCTATAGTACCTCTATTGTGAAGCAATATATTGCATGTCTTGCTAATGCATGTACTGACTTTGTCATTGGCATGTAAATAAAGGGAGTGAAAACTGGGAAAAAACAGCCAAGGGTTCAAGAGGTTAAATTCTCAAATACAGCGAGTGGACTCTTTGACCTTTGTAGATTCCTCGAGCCCTTCGATGGGAGGTCGCTGCCAATCTCTCCCACATTCATCCTGCTTCCTGGCTTTTCTCTCTCTGCCTCCCTCGGTGTCAGGCTCACTCAGCTCTTGCCGACTCTGCCAGGCTTGTGTCGGGAGCAAGATGCTCAATCACTATCTGCTGTTTAGAGACCTACCCTATATCAGCAGGGCTGCCTGCCAGAGCTGGTTTATACAGCAATTACAGAGGTGAAATCCAGCAAGCCTGCTTGAAGTCACTCATGCATTATGCACATGCACACTCACACACGCACACACACACACGCACGCACACACACACACATGCACCACATTGTGTGTTCTTTTGAAATTGTGATTTCCCTCCAGCTTTGGTTCATACTACCACAACAGATGTGGGAGGCTGATTGACAGGAGGTAAATCCCTTAGTAGACAGGTGTGAGAAGACTCCGGGGGATTATACTGCAATGTTCATTCACACATTGCACGAGAAGACTGCTGCATGTGACTTGTGCCGGTTTGACTTATTAGATGTATTCATCTAGTTGAAATAATAAACTGTCATGCAGGCCATTCCGCTTGCAATGAGTGATTAGTATAGATAAGGCTTCTAAGTTGTAATACAATTCTTTTACTTTTGATTAATGCCGAGACTATTGACAGGTGGAGCTTTATGATAGATGAACTGCAGTGAAAGTGAGTACCTGCACAATCTGTCATTTAACCAGAGTGCCATCCAGTGGTAGAATATTGCATTGCATATGTAAATCTTGGTGTGCACTGAGGTTAACACATGCAGTGAAGTATTAGACCGAAACTAATAATGTTTGTTTTGTACTTTATTTGCAATTCATCATTTCATTCTGTCCTCATCAGCTCATGTGTTTATCTTCCTCAGATATCAACGAGTGTGTGCAGCAGAGCCACAACTGTGGACTCGGCTTTGAGTGTGTGAATACCCAGGGCTCGTTCAGGTGCAACCCTAAACCTCGATGTCCCGTGGGCTTTAACCGGGACGTGCAGGGCAACTGTGTAGGTACGGGAAATGACTTTATTACAGAGATGAGATACAGTGAGGTTTTTCCCAGACTTGGGCAAGAGCTTGAGTCTCAAATGGAGGTTTTCATTCCATTATGCAGCTTTTTTCTTGTTTTAATTGTGCTTGTCGTGGAAATTAACTGACTCAGTCTTTTGTTTGGGGTATAAAAAGTGTTATTCAGTATGCATATGTGTCACTCTATAAGGGTTGAACAAGCAAAGGCTCTTCAGTCTTGTTTTACATAACAGTCAGAATTGGTTTTGTTTTTAGAGATTCCCAATCTTGTTCCCAAGAACAAATGAGTCAACTAGGCCAAACACAAAATTCCCCCACTTGGTGAATCATAGTCCATGTAGACACGCGGTTGAACGCCACGCAGGTGAATCAGCACGGCTGCAGTGACAGAGGGGTTAAATGCCACACAGACAGGAGATCTGAGAGGTTGCTGTTAGGGGCTGCAGAGGGGCGGATAAAAGCCAATCCTCTGTCCTCCTCCAGTACAAACTGATGGTGTGGAATTACCCCCAGGGGCAGGAACTGGAGCATGTCGAGGCAGCCGACGCCCCTGTAAAAGAAATGCTCCGAGAAATGAGAAAATTGAGAAAATGTCACACACACAAAAAAACTTATCCGAGAGAATGTAGCTGATGTGCGTTTGCTTTGATTTCACAGAGTGGCTGAAGAGCTTGCCCTCTGGTCTCTCATGCCCTGATTTTGTGCCTTTGGGTTTTCCCTCTCTTTCTGTCTTTCTTCATCTTTCTCTACCAGACATTGATGAGTGTAGTGCTTTGGCCCAGCCGTGTAGCCCGGGATTTAACTGCATCAACACAGTGGGATCCTACATGTGCCAGAGGAAGATAATGTGTAGCCGTGGCTATCACTCCAGTCCTGATGGATCCAGATGTATTGGTATGATATGCAGTCGTCACGCATGAAGACTGCGTAATGTGATGATTTGATATACAGACTTGAGGACAGAAGTCAGGTTCAATAATGAGGAATGACATTATTTTTTCAACGTGGCAAAGACAACAAATCACATTCATTCATTCATGCAGCTGAATGTCATCATTGTCGTTTTTCTGATTTTTTTCCCCATCTCTTTACCATTCGTGTGCATCCTGTAGATGTGGACGAGTGTCAGAGCAGTCTGCATCGATGTGGAGAGGGCCAGCTGTGCCACAATCTGCCTGGATCCTATCGCTGTGAATGTCAGACAGGCTATCAGTATGACTCATTCAGGAGGACGTGTGTAGGTATGTTGGGCATCAAACATATCATCAAGTGCACAAGTTTTAAGAGAAAAAAAAAATTCAGATTCAATTCAGAGATTCATACATTTTGCCTTTTTGCTTCTGTCTCTCAGTTTTTCCTGCTCATTCTGTTCTCTCTGCTTCCTTTTGCCTTTCATCGCTTTTTCACTCTTGCACTACTGTACAGCCAACCTTCTTCTCTGTCTGCCTGTTCTTCTTTGTCTGCCTCCTCTGCTGCTCTCCTGTTTATTATTCTGCGGTGGGAGAGCTGCTGCTGCTGCTTCCCTCGGCTCTGCTGCTGGTTCCTGCGGTACCCACTGGGCCGATCGTGTCTCCTGCTGCAGAGGACTCTGTTCTGCTCCCGTTGCTGCTTCTGCCGCTGCTCCCTCTGTTTGTGATTCACTGTGTTGTGACTCTCATGATAATGGACTCTGCTCCAGTGTTTAGACTATCGGCAGGCAGCTGGTTCCCCCTCACGCCGTCCCCTCGTTGACATGCACACAAGCACGCACAGGCATGCACACGTACGCGGGTTGCGCAGGGCAGCGAACCACTCACACTTGGTTGCACGCGCATGCTTGGCACACGTGGATGCGTGTGCAATACACACTTAACAGAGGTAGGATGACACTGGTTCTTCTTCCCAGATGTAAATGAATGCTGGCGCTACCCAGGCCGCCTGTGTGCCCAGACCTGTGAGAACACCCCGGGCTCCTATGAATGCTCGTGCACCTCTGGCTTCCGCTTATCCGGCGATGGCAAGAACTGTGAAGGTGTGTTAATGCCTGCATGGGTGTGAGAGAGTGTGTGCATCCATGTGTATGTGTTGTATGTTTTTGTGAATCTGTGCATGAAAATATGCCCGTGTGTGTGTATGTACCGTGTGTGTTTGTTGGTGTACCAGCTTTTTGTGTGTGTGTGTGTGTGTGTGTGTGTGTGTGTGAAAGTGCAGATTCCTAGATTGAGCTGATATTAAAGCTGGCCACTTTTGCAGCGTACTGCAGAAGAGGGATGGCATTTAGAGGCATTAGTGTATTATACCATACGCATCATGCCATGCCTGGAAGCACAAACCAGTAAAAACATAATTGGCTTAATAACATCTTGTTTATACTATGTTAGCATAAAAACATTGAAAATCCTTTGATCAAGTGAATTGTGACAGTAATGAGCCCTAACCTCTAATCTCCAGATGTGAATGAGTGTTTGGCCAGCCCATGCAGTCAGGAGTGTGCCAACATCTATGGCTCCTACCAGTGTTACTGCAGACAGGGCTACTACCTCAGGGAGGATGGGCACACCTGCGACGGTGAGACACGCTCTGTTACACCTCGCAAATACCATATTCACACCGAACTTACATTTGCACGGATATTTGAATAAATTTCGCATGATTTGCTTCCTCCTTGTCGCCCAGACATCGACGAGTGTTCCCAAAGCATCGGCCATCTGTGCACCTATAAGTGTGTGAATGTTCCTGGCAGCTACCAGTGTGCTTGCCCTGAATATGGATACGCCATGTCTCCAAATGGACGCTCTTGCAGAGGTTAGTCCCTCACTAAAAAACAAAACCAACAACATGCATGCACTCACTGCTTCATTGCAGTTCTGCTCTGAAACCATCTCTGCACCCATTTAACTCTACGCCGAGTGTATAGTAATTGTTATGCTCAGATAAATATAATTGGTACTTTTACAGTGGCTCAGTAATTACATAGGCTATAAAACTTTATTGGACTAAAAATCTTGTCTCCCTAATTTGAATTTTTTTACTCCAGCAGTTTTTTCCCCCCACGAGGACTAGTTTTTGCCTCACGCGCTTCAGCAATGAGGCTTTTGCTCAATGTTCAATTGTCCTGTGACTAACACATATTTCTGGAGCTCCGGGCAGTAAACCAGCGCTTGTACATTAACTGTGTGTTTTAGATATTGATGAGTGTGCCACAGGGGCCCATAACTGCTCTCTGGCTGAGACTTGCTACAACATCCAAGGAGGGTACCGCTGCCTTTCTCTCAATTGTCCACCAAACTACCGCAAAGTGTCTGACACGTAAGTGATGAAATCAAACCAGTGTTCATTTTGTTGCATTTTGTTCTGTTATGTTTTTCTGATTCATGTGAGATTGGATAATTCTACGAAGGATCTAATTTTTTTTTTTAAAGTAGTTTTTCCTTCTCTCCCTGTAAGACAATAAATGCCTTATACGTCTCATGTAGAGAACATCTAATTGAAAAGTGCTACACAAATAAAGTTGCCTTCCCTCACAGGCGCTGTGAGCGGATCAGCTGCCCGAACTACCTGGAGTGTCAAAACTCTCCTCTGAGAATCACCTACTACTACCTCAGCTTCCAGTCCAACATCGTCATCCCCGCTCAGATCTTCCGCATCGGGCCCTCCCCCGCCTACTCAGGGGACAACGTCATCGTCAGCATCACGCAGGGAAATGAGGAAAACTACTTCAGCACCCGGAAGCTGAACGCCTACACGGGTGCTGTGTACCTGCATCGGCAGGTTGAGGGTCCAAGGGATTTCTTAATCAACGTGGAGATGAAGCTTTGGAGACAGGGGACGTTTACCACCTTCCAGGCCAGGCTCTATGTCTTCATCACAGCCAGCTCGCTTTAACCGCTGGAGGTGTGCTGTGACCACTAATGGACCTTAATTCAGCTCATGAGGACTTTTCGTATCACTATTTAACAATGTCATAAAGTATATCACTGTCTGTCGCGATTGGTTTGAGTAGTTAATCTTACGTATGTCCAGTTGAAGTTGATATTAACACATGGCTGTAGAGGAATATCCAGAGAGAAACTGTTTGCTTTGTGTCAGTTTCTGTTTTCACTGCAATTGCATGGAAACAATGTCTAATTATGTTTTTTTTTAAATTTCTCATTTGAATCACAAATATACAGTATACGCCATTCATTTTGAAGGCTCAAAATACCCATGGAAAACACATTCCGCATTTTCAAAAAGCCATTAAAATCTGAATCCAAAATAGTAACTTTGGGGATAAATAGATATTTATTATACCACCAGAATGAAACAATTTGCCTTTGTCTTGATTATCTTAACCAGATGTGAGTAAAGCATGAAAATGATAACAGGCAACCTCTGGCCTCTGTCCATCTCTTTTCCTTCATGCTGAGGGACTTGCATCCCGGTTTCTCCTATCAGATGATGATGTGTAATTTGATAACACTGTGGTGAAAGCAGAGTTCCCTATGAGTTCCCATTACAGTGCCAGATCGACTACGTCTCTTTTCTTTGACACCGCGCTGCTGTTTTTGTTTTGTCTTTGAAGTATTTTATATTATACCATTTTATGCTACTCTATATGGTGTGTATTTTTGTATCATTATGGATGGATGTATCATATTTTTATGCTAGATTCACAAGCTGCAAAGTATTTTAGTAAAATATAAAACAAAAAACACCAATGTGGTTTGGTGAGTATGGGCTAATTTTATTTATGAGGAGGACTATTGTTTGTGCCTTTGTTTCGTCATCATCCCCCACTAATTTCCACATGACACACTTGTATGATAAAGCACCGTTTCTTTCCTATACACGGCATATGGCGATCATTCCTCAGTGAGGTTGTTAAAGTATATAATCCATTCTTGTCAGGGCATGTCACACAGTAAATATCCATTCCTATTTGCATACCTGTTCACACCTTGCAGGTGAGCTCAACGTGAGCGTCATCCATCAACCCACGCCCATTTTGACGCACACACACTCATTTAATGACAAGTAATAAAAGCAATGATCATGTCGTGTTTGATTTCTGAAATAAAGTTATTATAGTTTTCTTATGCTTATGTGTAAGAGCACATAAACCCTGAAGTTCAACTCCATGCGCTGTAGGTTGTAACATAGAAAGAGCTACACTCCCACCTACAGGATGAATGCAGTCCTACACCCTAACGCTTGGCCTTCTTCCAAGGCAGCACTTGTGTCATATATGATTTTTTTTAAAAAGGGGGAAAGTGCACTGAATTCTCATAAATTAGAACTAATTAAAAAATAAAATTTCATAAAGAAAGGACTTTAGATAATTCTCTTTTTAATAAGCTCTACTTTAAGCTATAAGGTGATCTTCTGCCCCTGCTCAGAGTTCATTGAACCTCCTGGACCTGCTGTAATCATCGGAAAGGGTGTGTGTGTCTCTGTGACAGCTGTATTAATGCATGTTGCACATCCAAACAGAGCTGCTCGCCAGTTTTCTGGTCTCTGAGATGAGTTATACTGTCGAAGGTCATTTCAACAAAACACACTGATTTCTGCACTACTTTTAGTCCCTCGCTCCTGATTTGGTGCAAACATTCGATACAGCTTTCTCAGTCTTTCAGTCAGCTGACATAACTCATAATAATAATAGCTACATGTGTGCGAACTGACTGCAGCTTTCAAACACACCCAGCGACCGAGATGCCACTCGTGGTATGTACAGTACCTAACGAGCCCTCGAGCTGTGATTGATGTCTCTTTCCCCTAATTAGCTTTATCTGCTCTTCAAGATTAGGTGGTGCTGCGTTTCAGGGACAGTGAATCACGCATCCCAGACAGGGGAAGATACACACATCTATTATGGGTTTAGGGACACTTACAGGAAGTTTTGAAATCTCCTGGACAAAGGAAGAGGGACTGTAAGAGGGTTGTGTGACTGGAGAGCTGCAGCAGAGATAGTTACAGTGCCACAAAGTCACTGGTCCAAAGATCATTAGGCCTGCTGTGGAGCTTCAGTGTGTTTGCTCATAAAAATTGCTGAGTAAATCTTGGATAAGGTAAATTACATATCGGCCTTTAATGATGTGATGCTGCAGAATTTCTGTCAGTCAGTAGTAAACGATGACACGACATTGAGCAAGGCACTCAAACCGCATTACTCCAATGCAGATACTTTTAAGCTAAATACAGAGGAGTATTTGTCAGTATTTGTTACTGATGGTACATATGAAGTGTTTGATGCCTTTTTGTTCAACTAACAGGGCACATTTGTGACAGTTTTAAGGCAAAATTGGAATCCTGTTGTGTCTGAAACTGGGTCAGAATAGCTACTGCTTGATTAAATAATCCAAGAGTAATAATATAATAACAAGAATAAAATAATATATGCTGTTTAATGAAGGCATGAAATTAATAAGATAAATAAATCAAAGATTTGTCAAGTGAATTTTATATACAGCAAACACAAATCACAGATCCTATGTCTTTAAAACCTTGGTTCCCTTGACTTAGACCCCCCCCCTCAAAAAAAAAACTTTAACAAGAAACAGAGGGCCGATTCCTCTTCCATTCCAGGACTGACAGACAATAGACAAAGAAACTAGTTTCAATGTAGTTCCTGCGGCATTGTCTCCAGAAAGAGAGCTTGTTGTTGTATTTATAAAAGCATTTTAATTTTAAGCACCAAAAACAAAATCCTGTTCACCTCCATTGCATTAGGGGGCTGCAGAAATGTCACAGACTGACGAAACCTCGGCAAATAAAACCATAAATTTGAATGAACTGATATATATTCACAGAAAAATAAGCAATGCATTATAGCTGGAAACAGGAGTGCATGCAGTTGATGATGATGATGATGATGATGATGATGATATAGAAAACTGCTCTTAAAATGCCACTTTTGGAGGGAAAAAAAACCCCAACTGCAATCTACCGTGCAAGCCACTGTACAGCATGTGTGCGGGTGGAGGTCGGAGCAAAAGGCTGGGTGGGGATGGAGTGTGATGAGAGGGGGGGAGGAGGGAGGGGGAGGGTGGTGTTACAGACACGCTTGTCTTTGATAGCTCAGGTGGTCATCACCTGAGGGGGAAAAGAGCGTTAATGGGCATTCTCAGCAGCAGACAAGCACAGGCTAGCGCTCCCTCTTCCCCGGCTGCCATAAACAGGGGGAAGTATGCATCATTAGATTAGGCTGAAGCTAACTACCTGCAGTCAAGCCCACTTCATACAGTAGCTAGCAGCATGCGGGGTGCACAGACTCCCACTGCTCGGCGTGATTGGCTGGGTGGGACATGGGTCTTGAAGCACAGGAGTGTGATTGGTCAGCTTGTGGAGCGATTACCTGTTCCACAGAAAGAGTTGTTATTATAGATTATGTTATATGTCAACATTTCTATTATAAGCAATTATATTGACAATAGGGTATGATGATTGATCATTGACGGATCATCTAATTACTATCCGGACACAATAGAGCTGCCTGCGATGGCTCAGCCTGTGAAACCTAACAGTAGAGTTTATTAAAAGGTAAAGGCAACCCTGCAGCAAATATGATTTCCATGGGTGGGTCACGATTTTCTGGCCCTGGGACCGGGCATGAAAAGACACAGGGCGAGTGCTGAATATCAGTAAGGTTAAAACTCGAGAGGATGAAGTAAAACAAACAAACAAACAAAAAAAGAACTCAGAAAAGCACAGAGCTTAACTCCTGTGGAAAAAGAAAAAGAGTGAAAAGAGAAGAAGAGTTGAGAAACACAGCGAGAGAGGAATTTGCCTGAGAGGAGAATGAAGGAAGGTATGTAAGGTTGCCTGTCACTTTGAGGCGCCTGATAGCTCTGCCGAGGTGTCATCTCATCACACTTCAGCAGATATTGCACCATATGCCTGATGTGCCACCTTTCTGGAATGGAGCTGATCGAACTGCGTGCGCAGAAGAACCGAAACAAGCACTTAAAATCGACATTTTGCCTTCAGTCTGGCCCGTGAGAAGGCCAAAAAGAAGAGGTCCAGGTTCGATACAGAGGAAAAGATGGCTCATCCCTGCAGGAGTGAACTGACCTGAGGAGAAGCTCTTCTCCAAAAACTCCCTGGGTGGGAAGATTTACTGGAGTCTTAATCACAGGTCGACACTCGGACCAATGGGAGAGGAGCGGCGGATGATGCGCTGCCTTGTTAACTGCCATTTTGACAGAATGTAATGCCAAACATCTTTGGCATGTGTGACTTTTGACACCACAAACCGTGTTTTTAACTTTCTGGATGTACTGTATTGACTCACTCAAAATTAGGGTTACATGTGGAGGGCTGTATGGGATGAAATGAGTACAGTAAAGAGTGAAAGCATGCAAAAAATTAAATAATCATATTTGTTGCTGGTGGTGTGAAGCCACGCTGAGGTTTTTGGTTTAATATGCTGACCTTTTTTTAAGACATCATTCTTTGAGATTCTGCTGCCTCCCCTGGTACAAAGGAAGTGAACAGAATTTAGTTTATGGAACTCACAGCTTTAAAAACATACTGGAAACATTCAAAAGCATTTTTGCCAAAGGTTTTGATTGAAGCTTCTGTTGATAAAATAGTTTGTGTCAAAACTGCTGACACTGCGTTCTGCAGATTAACCAGAGTAATATGGATTTCACTGTTTTGTTTTGTTTTGTTTTTTTTCAAATCTAACAATTTCCAAATTTAGGTCACATCTCTAAGTAGACTGCAAGTTACAATTACTGTTAGAACTAGTTTTTGAATGTTTCAGTGAAATATCTCTGGGTTTATAAAAGCAAAACATATGCAGATACATGCATGACGTTGATAGTTCCCAGATGACGTAGCCTTATTACTTTGGAGAGCCCCTGACTTTTTCTTTAGCGTCACCACGAGGTTGACATTTTTGGGCATTTGCCCTGAAATTTGTTCGAGACTTTCATGCCCCATTCAGGATATGTAAAAACTGGTGACTCTGACTTTTCATTTTCAGTCATCACCGTCAAAATTTTAATTTGTTCAATACTTTGGTTTATGCACATACTTATGTATGTACTTATGGTTTGTCTTTAATGCTAATTATGAAATGTTAGCATGGTTACACACTAAACTAAGATGATCACCATGGTACACATGATGCCTCAGCATCAAAGCATTGTATTGTGAGGATGTTGGCATGGTGATATTAGCTTGCTGTAGACTTTCAGTCTTGTCTGTCATTCGGATCAACTCTTTAACAACCACTTGTCACTTTACAGATATGGAACGACTGATTAATTCATGTAGGTGAGTTGACTAATACAAATTGATCACAGACCAAAAAAAAGCATAAAAATAAGCATTGTAACATTTATACCGGGTGTACATTTTCGTTCAAACTGATATTTAAAAGATTTAACTAAATCATTGGTGCCAACATCTGTACATCATAATTAAATTTTTAATTCGTCGCTTTGATCACGGTGTTACTGATAATGAGAACGATGACGCATGAGTAGACTGGTGTGTATCAGCAGATCATCCATAATCCAAATCATTTGTGTTTATCTAACCGTACCACCAATCTCTTGAGTTGCGATAAAAAAGGGCCTTCCCAATTTAAGCGCTGAAATTTCACAATATTCAGCAAATGAATTTGCAAGATGCAACAGGTACTGCACTGCTTTCATGACTGTCTGCATACCAATGTGACCGCAGTCTAACTATTACTCTCTTTATCTCTGCCCCCTCCGGCACCAGGGTAAAAAAAAAAAAAACACCCCTGTGTTCTCCTTCCAAAAAAACTCTTCTTTAAAACTTCTGTGGGATATGTACATTTGTTTGTGTTTACCCCTACAGCGAAGTCTTTTTATGACAGGTCTGTCATTTATGGAAAGCAAAGTGACTACAGGATCCTGACAAATGACAATTCTGCCTGCACTTGAATGATTAGATATGAAAGCGTACAGTACATCTGCTGTTGTACTAAAGACAACATTCTCACTCGGTTGTCTTCTCTTGCTCACCACACGAGCGCCGGCTGTGTTTTGTTTGAAAGATTGATGCCTGTGTGTTTATCTGGTGTAAATCCTGTTGTATGTGGCAGTTCACAGTCTCATTCTGACTGACAGCTGCTCAATATTCTTATTCATAAACACAAGGAGCAATCAGCATAAATCATGTCATTACTGCACTTTATACGCTTCGAGAAATATTTTTTTAACGACAGGTTGATTTGTTGTTATTTCTGTCTAATTGTCTAACTTGTCACTGATGCACACGCTTATGACTCACAAGCAACACGCCCAGATAATGGTCTTGTTGCAGTGGGAAATTTCCCTAACTCTTCACAATAGCAGGTAGCCTAGAGGACTGTGAGGATGCCCGTTTGCACTCAGGGTGTTTAAGATGTTTTCAGATCCATTCTGGAAAATAACTTTACCTGACATAAAGCCATTTTTTTCTGGCTGACAACAACAACAAAGACAGAAAGCGCCAGTGGAAAGTCTCATCATGTTGAAACTGTCATGACAAAAGTATGACAGAGAATGAGTTCAGAGTCATGTCGGATCTGTTCGCCTCTCTGACACAGGGTGACACAGATTAAAGATTTAAAAAAAACCAACGATATAAAGTGTCTTCAGTATCTTCAGTGTTCTTAGCATTGAATGTCCAAGTCTCTGAACTCTAATGGAGGGATGAACACCAATCTTCCAAAAGATGTTCCCTCATTTGGTGTTTTGATGATGGTGGTGGAGAGTGCTGTCGAACACATTACCCCAAAGCCTCTCATAGGTGTTCAATTGGGCTGAGATCTGATGACTGCAAAGGCCATAAAAAAATCATTTTCAAACATCAAACCATTCAGTCATCATCATAGGATAAAAGTTATCACTCAGAACAACTTAGCATTTATTTGCAGTGGCCAGTGGACCCAAACCATGCCAGCAAAATACCCTTAGCATAACAGAGCCAACGGATCCCTCATTCAGGCCACACACTCGCCCACTTCTCAAGAAGATTGTGAGGATGACTCATCTGACCAGACCACTTTTTCCCACATCTCTGTAGACCAGCACCTGGTTGTTGGTGTTTGCACTGCTGAACTCTCAAATGTGTATTCATCTTTGTAATGAGAGGTTTATGCACTGCAGCCCTACTATAATATCCCCCTCTTTGTAATTGTTGGATTGTTACTTGCTGACGCAGTCTGATCACGTCCTGCATTGACATTCTCAGTCACCTGAGGAAGAGCTGCTCTCCTGTTTTTCCTTTCATATCGCAATAATGCACGAGCATCACGGTCATTAAATGCGTGCTGTCGATCACATTTTCCAACCCTATTTACTGACGTCCTTTCCAAAGATCTAAAAGCAGATGTCACTTTATATTGAAACAATTGCTGGTTGAAGTGTCTCTGTGGCTGAAGCTGTTCCCATCCATGCCCCCAGAATGAACCCTCTTTCAAAGTCACTTAGATATTTTCCTCTCATCAGACTGAACTGTGCCTGCTCAGCATATTTATATGCCACAGAGCATGATTGGGTGTTAATTGCCTAATTATCCCATGCAGCACACCTGTGTGGAAGCGTCTGCATTCATTATGGTTCTCCCCTCATTTATTCAGGTTTTAATTTGTCATCCATCTGTACGCACAAACATATATAGAGAACACAGAGAGTTCTGAAGTAACATCGATTATCAGGGACGCAAACAGAATCTCATTCACTTCCATTGTACTGGAGAGGCAGCAGGAAACTTACCGACTGATATCTCAAAACCTCGGTAGAAAACTATCCACTGGGCTGGATACCACTTCAGGTAAGTGAGAAAACACACTCCATGATCACTTTATTAGGTTTTATACAACAGATCTGCCACAAATGCATCATTTAGGCAGAAGATTATAATGAAGATTCTTATATGCAGTAGATTATAATGAAAAATATAATCTAGAAAGAGGTCAATTCAGCTGTACTGCTGCATTACATGGAAATGCGTTTCAAATATTCTTCCCCCTCATGTTTGTAAATGGGCTCAGGGAAAACTTTAGAAACAACAACCTAAATAATATCTTTTTTTCTGTCAGCGTCAATCAAAACTGAGCATTATTAGCTTAGGAAAGGGTGGAATTTATGGCTGAACAGTTGTATTGAATTGCACTTGATTTTCACAGGTGTATCCAATGAAGTGGCCACTGATTGAACATTGCTTTGTAATTTGAGCGCGCTGACACATGTTTAAAAAGAGGCTGCTTTTTCTTCCAGTTTTACTCTGTAAAATAATTAAACATGGAAGAAAAGCAGTTTACCAAAATAATCATTTTGATCAGCCTATGGAAAGATGGCAGGACTCCAAAGATGCAACTCCACCACCCACTCATCATCTGTGTTTAAAACCACTGAGTCACTGTTGCTGCTCTCACCCTCCTTCTCTCTCCACCACAAGCCACATATCTCAAAGCTACAGGTGTGCCTCCTCACAACTTTGGCAAATCACCATCCACCTGACACATCTGACCTTAAAGTTACCCATAAATGCACAACGGTGCCACAGACGGCAAACAGAGCACTGATCATTTCCAAATGAAGATGAAGACATCCTTGGTCTTCTTACTGATACTGATACTCTGCTATCTTTGCAGAGCTCAGAAAGGCAGTAGAGGGAGGTGAATAAGAGCTTCAGTCTGACATCTGCGCTGAGCTGAGGAATCTGAGAGATACGGTGGTGGAGCAGACAGCAAAGCTCAGGCACCTGAAGGCCAGAGTAACAGCTGCTAAAGGCCTGGTGGAGGACCTGCAGATGGAGAACACAGGTACACTGTAATAAAAGACCTACTTTGTCACAAAACACTGTAGCTGAGCTTACATAAGCACTCTTGTTGCAGCCATGAAGGCCAAGATAACGGCTGCTGAGAGCTTAACAGAGGACATGCAGACAGAGAATGACCTTAAACACTGTGCCATGCCTCATTTCTTTATGTTGAATCTCTGGCTTGTAAACCTTTACAATATGATTCCACTTTTTTTTGTCACATTTCATGTTGCTTCAGCTCAAGCCACAGAGACTGCAGTCACACAGCAGAAGCTCAGCTCTCTGCAGCAAAGGTTGACAGTCAGTGAACACAGTGTGGAGGAGGTGGAGAAACAACTGGAAGGTAAAAGCTTGTTTTTGCTATTGTTATAATGCCAAGACACCCAAAAAAACATAAAAATGGAGTTAAGCATGTCAATAACAAACAACCTGCTTGTGTAGATGCATCTTCAGAAAGTAGTAACATATTAATAAGCTGAGCTAATTTTGGCTGAGAAATAATTAATAACATCTAAAAATCAGTTCTGAATGAACTGGTAGTAAACTGGGGCTACAATAAGATGACTTGGTCACATTTCCGATAATGAGATGAGATAAAATCACTCAGTTTTATTTGTTAGATTTTTCTGCTGTATTTGTATGTATAAATTGTGAAGCAATATCTTTTATAAACTTATAGCAAAAAAATTAATGATTATCACAAAAGATTTGGACCTTTTCTATAGGTGCCATTTTTCTTGCATTTTGGGTTTCTGGAAGCCTTATAGTTTGTTAACTTGATGATGTGAAATGATGAGTCAGACTTACAGCTGAGTTTGTGCTGAAAGACAGGACTGTGCATGTGAGGTGAGAATGGTTTTAAAGGTGTGAAACAAAAACAAAACTGAATGCACAGAAAGAAAAACGTCACCAGAATGAACCTGGAGTCCAGACCAGAGAAATACAGAGCAAAGCAAAGTGATTTATTGCCATGGTCTTTTCGGGGCCCTACCCATGGCTGGATTCATTTACCACCCCGGGGCAAAAACGATCCATGGGCCCCCACTGATCCTACTCTGGGTGTATGTTGTATGTATTGGTTGGTTATTAGTAATTAGTGTGTGGTATCTAGATGAAGCGCATGTTACTTTAATCAAATGTATGACATAAGCACAATATAATTGCTATAACACAAACCTCAACCTAGTTTTTAGCTCAGGGCCCCTTTAGAAGAAAGGGCATCAAAGACTGAATAACAATGCAGGTGTTGTGTTGAGACTCATATCATGTCAGTTTAAAATGTGCTTTAGTGGTGCAAACAGCAATTACAAACTGATTTGTGGTAAATTAACCAGCCGCACATTTATTTATTGAGGGTCAGAGGTCCCTGGATAGTTGCTGGCTTCTTCAATTCAAACTTGGGCCTTCCACTATATCAGACACTAATAAAAGCAACCTTAAACCCGGTGCAACTAAAGATGCTGTATAAATTGTCTGACACAATTTACAGTCGTTGGACGCAATGGAAAAAGTAGCCACAGTATTTATTGGAAGACGAGTTGGAAGGAGTTTGTAAGAAAATGTTATATCAGTGTCAAAACTATGATAAAGCCCTCAAACTTAAAGGAAGCAATTAAAGCTGGTGTTTCTCTGGAGAGGACAGACTCTTACCTTTACTTTTCACTGCAATGTAAGAGCATCAGATTACTTCTTGATTTGACTCTCGTTGTTTGAACGGATGCAGTCTCAATTCTTTTTTTTTTTTAATTTAAACTTCCATCCAGATATTTTAAGATATAAACTCTAATACATGGAATGATACAATTTCTCCACAAAAAAGTCCAATTACTTTATTAAAAATTCTTAACATGTCATTTGGACGTGGTCACGCTGGACACAAGATGTGTCATACTTCCCTGAAGAGTTCATTTACAGTGTCAGTTGTGACAGTGACAGTACTTCAGGTTTCCACATCACACTTGCTACCGAACCGTGATTAGCTGTGAAAATAGTTGTAGGTATAGTATGTGTCTTTCACTGCGGATGTAAACATTCCCTCTTCGGTAATTTAACATGAAAACAAACTGCAACATAATCATTCTGCACAGTGAAGGTCAAACATTCAAATGGAGAAACGATGAGAAAAGGAAGACGAAGGAAGAAGGTTGATTTACTGCATCATTCTCAGATATTAAGGTTGAGCGATGAGTCTCTCACACTCAAATCCATTCATGTTAAATTCTGTTGCAGCACTGTACAGAACGACGGGACATGTACAGTATGTGTAAGGATGGATGCTACTGAAGAGGCAGCTGACCTGCACCTTATTAGTGAGAATGAGGTCAAGCTTTTTTCAAACAAAGCCTCCTAACAAAGGCCCACTTTGGATAAGGTGGACACATTTCGTTATGAAAAAAGAAGGAAAAAAAAAAAACTCAACAAATTCCTCAGATAAAAGTGGAAGAAAATGACATCTCATGAATGTGATCATTGTTTCCTTTCCTTTGGTGTTTCACATCATAAACCTCCCGGAATGCAGCTGCATCAGCGTTTGAGCTTTGACTAAATCCATTCAGACTCTTTGTTGTGCAGTCACTCAGATCGCACAGGCACACACATGCACGGATGTACACACACGCACACAAACACACGTGCACACACATACTTACACAACACCACACCTCGGTTATCAGTCATCTACTATGGCTCTGATAACCATGATGGACGCACAACACAGAGCCGCTCCAACTACACCTCCATTCACTGTCAGCGTCTGTGGTGAATTCTTTCTCTCGCCGCCTTCCACTTTCTCTGCTATTTCCCACAATGCACAGAGGAGACTATCAGCCACAATTGATCTACGAGCTATCAGATGCCCTCACGGTACAATTTCACACCTTGCTGGAAGATATAACAGTGAGTCCAAGAAACACACTGCGGATAACATTATTCCCTATGTACTGCTGTGAGGTTTGTTGGTTTGTTGAGACGCCTTCTGCCTTCTGAGAAAAAAAAAAAAAAATGGAGGCCAGTATCAAGCAAGAGCGCTCAAAGGAATAATTCAGCTTTGTTTATGGAAAGAGCCTGGAGTGCATTGGAGACGCGGTGTCTCCTTTGAATCTGATGAGGAGTTTAGATCAGACCTGCAGCTATGGTAGGGCTAAGGAGCGCTGTTAGTCTGATCAAACAGCTGCCAATATGAAAAGGACTGCCATATCCTCTCAGCACCCGGGGCTGTGTGAAATGAATCCAGCTTCTCTGGTTTCCCTCTCACAGGCACCTCTTGGGTTGGAAACATTTTTTCATAATTGCATTTAATTCTATGTTAGGTGTCCCCACAGTGCCACTATTAAGGTTAAGGCTAAGCTGAAGGAGCTTTTCAACCTTTGTCATCGGGGCTTTTGCTCATTTAGAGGTAGTATCATTGATCCGACGCTAAGAACACAAGAAAACACACAACATATTAAGTTCTATCCCTGTTATTTTCAATATTCCAATTATTCCCATGAACACAGTGCGTTTTAATTGACTATGTGTGTGATATTGTGAATTCCCCCTTTGCTTTGGCATATTTTTGTAGCTGATGAATCACATGGCTTGGGAAATGGATCTTAGTTAAGTGTCTTTAATGAGAGAGGGTTTTCCCAATTTGAAAACCTTCATCATTGTTTCATTAAGGTAGTCTTTCATTAGATTTTTTTTCCCTCCCCGGGTAGCTTAAAGTTTGAGGGCTCATTAAAGCTGTGACAATGCCGGGAAGGTTGCGTGCCTCCTCTGTCTCACTTAACAGCTTTTGCAAGGGGATCTATTGAACTGCGAATGTTTTGGTTCGGGCCGAGTTCACCAGAAAAGGCCGTTTGAAGTGTCTCTGATATAATTTGTGGGCATCTTCTTGGTAGGTCAGGATTTTGTTGTTAATGCGGAAAGAAAGTCGCACAGGAAAAGCACAGCAGCGGGTGAACATGTCAGGAAAGTTGGTGAAAGTGTACAGACACACTCATGCCTCCACTTGCATGCATGTGTTCTCACACACACACACACACACACACACACACACACACACACACACACACAGGCACACACACACAACAAGGGAATGACAGTACGTCTTTTGACTTTAAAATTAAAGGACAGATTCATTATGGGATTATAAAGTCAGCTCTGGAAAAAAAGAATCAGTATTTTGTGAGCTTAACATCAAATCTTCACAGAGAATAACTAATTATGGGGTAATTTATGACAATAGCATTACAGCAATTGCAAAGTAAATTAAAATTCAAGTATGTAGTCGTCTTAACCTAATTTTCTACACATTTACAGATGCGAGACAAAGTAGTCGAAAAGTAAATTAGGACAATCTGATTGCGACACATTTCGCTCGGTCTACCCTTTTATTCGCACATCTCAGGCATGACTGTTGCAATTTGTTAATCGTTTTGTATATGATGCCATAAGAATATGAATTCGCTCTTACAGGAGAACTTGGAAATGTGCCATCACAGCAATTTATGAAACAGTTGTCTGCATGTGGGAGCCCCCAGTAGGTGCTATTAGTCATCTTTTCTGTGCTCCAAAAACATGTTTGGTGCAGGCCAAGGCCCCAAGGTGAGCTGAGAGTAAGTGTGCATTCCTTTCTGCCTGATTTAAAAGAGAAGTCTCATCTTTTTTTTTTTATGCGCTTAGTTAATCAGAGATGAGCAGGAGGCATTCCTTGATCTAAATCCCGACTATAAAATAGTAGTCAAAAGTCAAGTGACCACTCTGGAAATTTTCCTTTAATGCTGCTTTCTTGAAGTTTCAGACGCTCAAGGGAAAGCATACACGTGTTGAGAGATTAAAGATAAGAGCTGATTTCAGATGTAGTTCGGGAGCCAGCTCAGACTAGAAAATCTCTTTTGGCAGCTAATAAAGGTATGTTCTAAAACACATGCATGATGTATTTGCATATAACAGAACATTGTGGAGTAATACAAAAATTCCACGTCTACTTCTGCCGGCCTGTTCAGACCGCGTCGAGTCTCGGTGCAGGCAAGGTGCAAGCAACAAACACACAAAGAACCACACAGAGATTCATGTACAAGCACAGGTATGCACACAGAGGGCAGCTCTGAGCCAACAATTCAGTGGAAATGAAGCCCTGCACCGTGGCCAGAGACTGCAGATGCATATCTGCGCAGAACCCTGAAAACACCTGATTGTGCTCAGATTCAAATGCTGAACATTGTAATTGACCAGACAACAGACGGGCTGCACAAGCAAAACACGCAGGAATGTTTTTACTTGCTTAAGCTTTCAGCAGCGGTGGAAGAAGTACTCAGGTCCTTTACTTAAGTAAAAGTAATACGACACTGTGAAAATACTTCACCACAAGTCCTGCATTCAGCCACACTGTAAGTGTTATCAACAAAATTTACTTAAAGTATAAAAAGTAAAAGTACTCATTGTGCAGTAAAATGGCCTGTCAATGTTTTACTATTCAATCTGATGTTTTTGGAATAATATTACTGCTGCATTAATGTGTATGTTGCATTTTACTGCTGTAGATGTTTAAGGTTTAGCTCATTTTAACTACTTTATATACTGTTGAGTTTAATTTACAGCAATAAGATCATCATATGCTTTTAGTGTCACTGTCTTGCAAAAATGAAGTGGCTCTTGAAAGTCAACTTGTCATGAGAAAAACAGACTTGTTTTCATCTTTGTGACAATGCGTTTTTTCACCTAATCCAAGAAGGTTTTTAAATTGTTTATTTAGTTTAAGAAGTAAGAGATTTTCTTCCAACCCGTAACGGAACACTTAATCCTTTGGTTTATCAGAAAAATTCAAAGTCACAAAATTTAGGGATACACAGTTTTCACTGGACAGAAGGATATGAAAAATTGTAATCTGAAAAATCGAACTAAAATGGTCAGACAAATGTAGTGGAGTAAAAAGTCCAATATTTTAAGTAAGAACATAATGTTGCATAAAATAGAAATACTAGTAAAAGTGCAAGTACCTTGAATTTTTGTGCTTGAGTACAGTACTTAAGTAAGTGTACTTGGCTTGGCTGGCTTTGGGTCATATTCAAAATCCTTCTCATGTAAATAAGCTGCATTATTGATTTTCAGAATGATTTGATGTCCCATGAATTACATAATGAGGGCACAGCTACATGAAAGGTTGTTGAAAAAGGCCACACGTAGGTTAGTCTGGAGCTCCAAACTCTTTGGCAAAGACATATCATAGTCTTAAAAGTGTGAGTTACTGGACTTGCAGTAGAGTCCTACATAGACGCCTGAACCAGTCATGCTCGGCCAGTATCATCCAGCTTCAGGCCTGCAGTTCTGCGACCTGCAAATTCGCTGAAACCTGCGTCACCTTAGATAAGAAAAATAAAGGCAGACGCATTTTACGCCTGACATTTCCACGATCTCCAGGTAAGGACAGAAACGGCTTCTGCAATTTTGACTTCCGTCATCTGCAGGTGTGTTACAGCTGACATATAACATGTTAATTAATGAGCTTTAGAGGTGCTGGTAGGCAGATTTTGTTCTCTCTGTCTCTCTCTGTCTTTTTGCTGAGCTGGCTATAGCTTCACATTTACAAGGAGAGCGAATAAGCATATTTCCCAAAATGTGGTACTGTTCCTTTAATTTCTTTGCATTTGGATGGGGATATCACATCCACATCTGCAGCTTTAAAACTGCTGCAGATATTACTGTCCTCTCCTATAGGCGCAGCTGACTGACGTTCGTACGACCGCTCTAACGAAGACCAACTATCTCCCCCAGCGTCCCAGAGTTGTGAGCGAGTTACAACCCAGTTCCAGTTTGTATCAAAAAAAAAAAAAAAGAAAGCAGTCTTATTTTCTTTGGCTCAGTGCTTATCTACCTTGATGAGATTTGTACACTGAAACACGCCGTTGGGTGGCCCCATAAGGTTCCTGAGATTCAAAACCTGGATATACGACTGTGACTATCTGCTGTGTTTCAATCTCACTTTGGCTTTGAAGTCGCAGTTCCGGATGCATTTTGTTTATCATCTTAACGTTAGTCCCAGCTATTCAAATCAAGTGATCTTGTTGTGTGTGTGAGGTAAATTCATGATGGCAGTGGATCTTTTGTAACCCGACAGCTCGGTGAGATATATCACCAGTGGCACATGAGGTTCTACTCGGTCTGAGTGATGAAATATCTCTGATTATCTTTTATCTTAGAAAGCCTAACCTGTTGCCATCCAGGTGCAATGACATACAATTCTGGGTATGCATTTACATCCCGTCCTGTTGGCGTTCAACATCGCGGCCTTTTCCCTTTTTGCACGACAGTCTATTCAACCAGTTTCGAGCTTCCTCTGCACATAAGTATTTTTACCTGCAGGGCTGTGTTTTCTGTGTTTTCGCTCTACTCTGCCTCATTGACTCTAATATGGGCTTCCTGAATGGGTTATCTTCAGACTTGTTCCCACAGGAGCTGATGACTCAAAATGATTTCAAAGATGCATGATGAGAATTCACATCTTTGTGGTCTGAAACAACTGGATTTGTTGTGATTTATCCTAGAGACCCTAATCAAAACTTCAAAGAGGGCTAAATGTGGCAAACATGGGAGCACAGACGCCTGCAGAAAACGGCAGGACAGGTGTGTTTCTCTCTCTTCTGTACTTTTGTGCAGATTAGAAGCCCCGAGGTCCTGAGGCAAGTGCGTTTCCCACTCCACACCCAGTCATGTTCTCTCCCCATCAGAGCGTTTATGCAAATAACAAAAGCTTCAGAAGAGAACTGATTTGGTATGCAAATTAGATTTAATTAAATTAATGACCACATCAGCAAAACAGGGACTGTGATACAGCAGAAACATGAACGAGACCAAACCTTAAAATGTCAAAAATACATTGTCGTAGGTACATTTCAACAACTATTGGATCAGAAATTTTGTTGATAAATGAATGGTCCTCAGAGGCTGAAGCTCTCTGATTTTGGTGAACCCCTGAGTTTTCCCTGTAGTACCATGGGTTTGACATTCGTGGTGAAATAGCTTGACCATTGCTGGATGGATGTTCTACACACATTCATGGTCCCAACAGGATGAACTGTAATCCCTTCGGCAATCCCTTGACTTGTCATCTGCATGCAATTATCAGGTCAAAAACTTTATTTGTGCAATGCTTCGACTAGACTAGATGAGACTCCTCAGCACCTCAGCTCTACTTTGAGTGCTAATTAGTAAATGTGAACACATGAATACGGCAGACTAAGTCGATCAACATTGCAAACATTATACCCACTAAACTTCAGCTTTAAAGACTAATTAATCTATCTGTGGTTGAAAACTCTGGAGGTGTGGCTTCATACCTGACATCTCATCAGCTGGTACAAGGCATTCCACACAAAGTGCTTTGTGCTCACAGCCAACCTGCTATGGTATGCACGCCGTCTACTCTAGCTGGATATGAGTGAGGGTAATAAATTTTCTGCGGGTGAGCAAATGGGCAGAGTTGTATAATGATGAAGAGTTGAGGCTTGCCTTGGAAGAAACAATGTCACCCAAGTAATGAGCTGGCTTCAAGTGTTTGTTATTTCAAAAGGCATTTTTTTCCTCTTCAAGGCGCAATCGTCATGCAAGTTGTTGGACTGTGCTGCGGCATGTTGTTCTCAAGAGACAACGTCGAAAGGGATTTGTTATCGGCATTACCAAAAATACTGTCAGTCCGTACAAAAACATACCCAGAATCCAAAAATAGTATGACTGGATATGAACATAATGTGATTTGAGAGAAAAGCTTAGTCAGATCACACGTATAAGGAAATATCTAAGCGAGGATATTTGGGGCCTTGTAAACAAATGATAAAAAACATGAATAACAAAACGTTTAGCCCTGCAATCACCATAAAACTCTAAGTGGAAGAGTCTAATTATGGTCATTTTCTCGTCATTATTGCTTATGACAATGAATTCCTATTAGTCAAGTGCTCTAATTCACCCTCTGGCAATTTGTGTACAAGAGACAAAATGTTCGACGGGCCTTTAAAAACCTGATGCACTCACCTCTGCGAGGCTCCAACTCACCGAAAAACATGCCTGTTCTTTTTTTCCTGTTCTAGGCTCGAATCGTTTCAAATCACGAACACCTTTACAATTAAGATGTTCCAGCCCACAAGAACAGGCAGGAATCACCACATGCGGTGAAGTTATGACACGCACATGACAACAGGTATGCCTTAAACAAACTCGCTAACTCTGCTCTTTTCATGAGGGAGAAGAGGATAAACAATGATAAATAAACAAAAGTGTTTACCGCATTTTAATTAGCAGTTGTGGATGTAATGAGCAGCTGCCAAATCCATCTCCCACAGTGTGCAGGGGCACTTATCCTTCCCATAAAACTGCGCACAAGTCAACTTACCTAAACACCTGGGGCTATTTCAAACACACTGCTGCATTGTGGCACGTTCCCTCCACCGTGCGCCTGTTGACTGTTGCCACTTGATTAGTTGATTATAGCACGAGACACACTTCAACGCTGTTTGCGCAAAAAGACAAGTGTGAAACAACGTTAGTTTTCTTACCCTCGGACACCCTGTTTACCCAAGCCAGAAAGTTGCTTTTACCAGGAGCAAGCATCTGGAGTTTTGATGTTAAATCATTGTGTTCCTGGGTGTTAATGTAGGAGGATTAATCTGCCATCATAGTAGGCCTTTTATTGCCGTTTTCCTACACATGAAAAGAGGCTCCCATGTGCAAATACAGTTATGCAGGTTGGCACAGAACTCTGGAGGAATGTGCTGCTCTTTTTTTTTTTTTTATTGAATGCATAAATTCAGGAAGTCCAAACATTAGTAGACAGTGCTTACTACTGAGGATTCACAGAAAGCAGGTTACCGAATATACAGTAAAGTGTGCACAGTCCCACTCATCCATGCCGGGATGATACCTCTGTCAGTGTGGCCCTCTCAGATGGAATTACTGTCATAGTTGGCAGGATGACTCTCTTCAAGTGATAAAAGAGGTGTTGATACAGAAGCATCTGGCAGGCCTCTGAGCTCCAGACAGATTCTGCTCTCACCCAAATCTATCAAACCACAGACAACATCTGTTTGGGCCGTAGATTAGCCTTGTTAGCTGATATTGTGAATTTCAATGAGCTTGTTTCTCTCATGCGGAGCAAAATATTGATTTTGTTGACATAACTTAGATTAATCATGAATTCTCCCCGGACAGGAGAGGCTCACGCTCATCTAAGTCATCTACAGCATCTCCTCCACAGCTCCCGAACAGCGGGGTTTTTCCTGAATATGTTGCCCAAGGCTTGTTTTTCGAAAGGTTTTGATTGATTACCAGGATTTAGGGAGGAATCTCGCACAATTTACAGTTTCTCGCACAAGGATGCTTGATGCCCGTGGCATTTGGAGCTTTAGTTTTTAAACAGCCTGCAACAGTATGACCGGCCTCCTTCGTGATGTTGACAGATCTGTTAATTGAGATTTGACTGATGTTGGTTTGTAAACTTTACTGACTGTACTTTATATATAAGAAGGGCTGACAGCAAATTTGATTGCTATGTCAGATTAAACTTGCTTTTCAGCACTGGTATCAAACAGACTGATAACATGAAATGAGAACTGACCCACCACAAACCTTGTCTTTGTGTTAGTGTTTCCCCTTTCTCAATTAACACACACACACACACACACACACACACACACACACTAGCATGTAAAGACACTTCTTCTGTCTCTCAGATGTGGCCAAAACCCCGGAGGGACTGAAGCCATTTTTCATGTAATTACAGAAAACCTGCCCGACTGGCTTTGAAGCAGTTTGTGAAAGGAGGGACTGAGTCTTTCTTATGTTTTACAGTACATCCAACCAGTTAATATTAGCAAAAAGTAATCACACTTTCAAGTTGTTGTACCAATTTTGTCAACATATATAAGAGTCCTTATATAGAGGTTTTGTGACTGTGAACTGGCTGGTTGAACATCACAAGTGTGAACTGCCAATATCTGATACTGCTCTCTAATATGAAGCATAATTCAGGCTCTAAAATGTGCAAAATAGTTAAATAGTAGATTTTTTTCATACAATCTTTATTATAATTTGGCTTCAACGATCCACTAAGAAGGTCTCGCCCGAGCACTCTATCCAACACATTGTCTGGTCCCCATCTTTATCCTGCACGTGTCTCCAGGTTTTGAGCTCTCAGCCTCGCTGCTCATGCATGTGTTCACGATAGTGGAATTTTTCCATTGTAGAAACACACAAATATATCATCATATGACCCAACGCTGACAACTACAGTCTGCTGCAGAGAGGGACAGTAGTAGAAAGGAATTTCCCCCAAGGACAGATCAGTACAGACTCGGTGAACTGACGCTGTCTTTGGGCTGCGCAGCAAGTCTGCAGCGGCACTGGAGGAGGCAGCTCTGAGGTAATGTTTGTCTCTGTCTCTCTTCAAGATAAACCTGTCATTAGAGCACTGATGGACCTGTCACACTGTGACTCTGTTTTCCTTTTTATTTCTTCTCAGAGAAATAGCGCCTAACTTGACAGAATATTGTGATCCAATGTAACACTCATCAGAGTCTCTTTGATGCTGGTCCCTGACTGTAGGGGGCGACTGTTACTTTGCATTCTCTCATGATAGATTCTTCTCTTCCCTGATTATCCATAATATTGACCATAATATCAGCTGATTGAAAAGCAGGCAGAAGTGGCCATTTTATCTACTACAACATACCAAATATCATTCCCCTGATTGTTAATGAATTGAGTCATGGTTGTAGTTGAGTTAGGCCTCTTATACTCACCACTGTTACAGATTTGAATGTATAACTAAGACATGAAAATTCTGCTGCTTATCTCTTCTGGCATCACTGACTGGATGCTCATGATTTTACAATGGCGGTGTGCAGCTTCTCTATATACTGCAGCACCGTTGTCTGATGTCTTAACATGTCTCCCACTGATACCTTTGAAGGCCTGCCACCTGCAGCAGGCTTCCACCTGTTATAGGCAGCTAAGGTGTGGACGTCTCCAGCGATCTCCTGCCAAGCTTCATCTTGCACGAGTTGTAGCTCTCGCGCCAATTTGTTTGTCATCAGTGTGAGCATCTCTAGTCTTTCGCTAACGTTTCTTCAAGGCAGCTGTAATAATGCGTCTATATCGACAATGGCTACTTGTGTGGGAAGGGTCTCAATGATGAGCTCACAGAACGTTATCACCAACTCTGCAATTCCCCTCAGCTCTTTAAAGATTTTTAGCCTCTTTCAGCTCAATGTTTTGGTTTCTACTGCCTGCAACTTTACTGTTTTGTTTCATTCTCACTGTTCTCATCACCTAGCACCAAACAGCAGGCAAAGTCAGCATCTAGCCGGCAGCTAAAGAGCAGAGCTAAAAGGAGAGAAACATTGGAATCACATTCACCAGGTGGCCAGAAACATGACTCCAAATGAGTGATAATGTTGCTCCATATCTGATGGATGTGTAAATACAGACTAAGCACTGACTGCAAAAAAAACTGCAATCACTTATTGGTAACAGATGATGTCAACGTTAGTAGTCTTTCTTTTAATGTCTGATTATAAAGTTTACAACTTATTTACACTGTACACAAGGGACCAATTGAAACAGTTATTCTGGTTTAAGATGATTCATTTTGGCATTTTGTCAAAAGATTTTGCAATTTTAGATGAACATTCATATGTTATTATACATGCAGAAATAATATAAATGGATTTAGTGGTGTCAAATTGTCACACATTTACAATCTGATTGCTGATCAGCAGTATAATACACAGATGAGAGACTTACAGAGTCTTACAATTTCATAATAATAATCTAATCTATATTGACCATTGTGTCCATATCCTTTTCAAGCACTGATAATATCAGGCTGCCTCGAGATGCGGAAAACTTGTTTGACACAGTTTTCGAAGAAGGCCCTTATTGGAATGCGTCCTCATTCTCCCAGTCTGCTCTGCTGTATCCTCTCAGCAGAAGCCATCGGCTCAGGCGTTAATAGGAACTGCTTCTGTCACAGCAGACAGCGCTTTGTTCAGCCCACTCGTCCCGTCACCAGACACCTCTCCTTTTGAACGGCGGTGATTTATGATGGAAGCGATCACTGTGGTATCTGTGCCAATTGACAATGCTCCAACTGCTTTTGTTCCCTCTTCAGGAGTCGCAGGTGACATCAGATCACGGTCCGGCTCATGTTTATCCGCTTCCTCCCCCCCCCGATGGAAACTACACTTGGACTCCCTACCAAGGATCCTCCAAATGCAGTTTACTCTCTACATGTTCTACCAATATCACTGTCAGTGCATGGTGGCGTCATTTCTTTGGCTGAAAACGAGCAAAGAATCTAAAGACTTCCTGCCAGAAACCCTTTAGGGTGTTTGTCACTGTCTGGCACAGTTTCAGGAGTCACTGCTCATCAGGCTTTCATTCTGGATTTAACTAGGCCAAGAGGAGACACTCACTAATGAATGGCCAGCCCAAAAAAAAAAAAATCCATTTGTATTGTCTGCTCTCAGTATTGTAAAGACAACAACGGCAATATAACATTACAAAAACCATAAATCAACAGACTGTAGGTATAAAGCCTCTGTAAAATCATTAAAGGCGAGTGAAAGTGAGATTCTCAGCCCTCCGTCGCTCTCTCTTTATCCCGTTTCCCTTTTGTCCTATTCTTTATCTCATTACCATCACTGAGGCCGACCTCAGAGCAGAGCATCCAGCTGTGTTCCCCTGCCCTACAGACAAACCTCTGACCCTGAGCTGAACTGTAGGATCATCCACCACTGTCACAGCCTCATCTACCACTGTCACCCAACGACCTCCACGACTCCGAGGTCGCTTGGTGCACATTATCTGCTCGTCTCGGTTCAGTTTTTTTTAAAAAGTGGATTAGTAACATAATAGTTATTGTGCATGCGTTGTAGGGGAATTGGTGACGCATGGAAAAAATAAAATATGTTTAGAGGAGCGAGCAGAATGACCGGAGATACCACCTGTCAGGCATCTCCACAGAGGCCTTTACCTTGTTTACAGCCAACACTGTCTATTATTTACAGGGAGCAGGAGACACAAAACTTCATACAAGTGGTTATTACAGTTCATGACATCAGTGACATGAACTGTGTATGCAATTAACCACATGCAAAGGCCACTTTGTGAGCCACACACACAAAATTTAATTGCGCAGAACGAGTTTTTTTGCGTGTTGTTACAGCAAAATCTTTTTCATTCAGAGTTTGTTCTGGGATATGCTCAGGATGAAACAAAGATAACGCGATTGAAAAGGTCTGTGGCACTGACTTCAAAACACTTTTGTCACCAGCATTGTAGGATACATATCAAAAAAAAAAAAGTTGGGTATCTCTTTACCTCTTTTGGGTTGAAGGTGAGGGTGTTTCCATATCTTGGCAAAGCATGAGTGGAGAGAGGGAGAAGATTAATGATATAATAGCTCTGACCACACGCTTTAGTTATTTAAACTGGCAGCATCAGCTCAAATTGTTTCATAGCTTTCCGCAATGATACATTTAGGAGCGTGTCTGGACAGGTTACAAGATGCTAGAGGAGAGAATTCATTGCAACTCCCTCTGAACTATTCAGCCAAGAGACAGGAGCTTGGAAGCTATGACACCATCAGTAAAGTACACACAGAATGTTTACTTCCCAGCAACTTGTTTGCGCACTTTCCCATTGTTGACAGTGGAGGAAATTAAAAAGTGAGATGCCAGCAACATTGACTGATTTACCGATTGCTTAATATCCAGATGGGAAAGATCACGCTTGGCTGTGTTTGCAGTTTGCACTTCAGGATTGTTTAAAAGTTGTGTCTCGGTGAGGTGAGCACACGTGAGGATGAAGGTTTCATAATCAGGAGGCAACGGAGGAGTGAGCGTGTGGTTTATAATGAACCTGCCGCCTTGTCGAACCAATGAGAAACAAACAAATGGAGGCGAGGTGATGCCAGTTTCTTCTTTGTAAGGGCAGAGAAGGGCTGTCAGGTTAAGAATCTGTCTGGCAGGCTGACTGACACGACACTGGATGAAGATCAGTGATATTTCCTAAGCGTCTCTGAGTCTTACGGGGTTGTAGTGAGTTTTGTGTTTTTGTTCAAAACATCCCGTGTCAGGACGCCCGAGACGTCGGAGGATTACTGTAAGCTTAGCTCAGGTGACGTCTTCTGGAGGGTGGGGTGGGGTGGGGGGGAGGCAGGTATGAGGGCCCTCCATAGCCCTGTTCCAAACTACTCCAAAAACAAGGAAAAGTATCATATGGGGTGCTCAGATCATTTGAAGATACAACGCTTCACACCATCAAAGGCAGCTTTTAACAGACTCACTCAAAGTTCTCATTACCCCATTTCTCAGATGCATTACGGTTCCATGATTACATATTTCAAAAGCTTTCAAAGGCAGGTTAAGCGGGCCGGTATGTTCACTCAAATCATTGTAAATGGCTCCTTCGAAATCCCCCCAAAGAGCTGATCCAGACTGTGTTCTTACCTTAATGCCGCTCACAATAGCTCGAAGCCATTTGACCACTGTGTTTACCTGTAAAATCAGATAGACCATGGGAAGTGAGATAGACCCTGTGAGGGCCAAACAGTTGTGCAGCTCTCTTGTGGGGAGTGGATATTGTCACCTATCTCTGGCTTCCATCGCACAGTCTCAAACAGCGCGCTGTTAAGAGAGTGCATGAATGAGCTCTGCGCCCATACAGTATCTCTGGAATCACATAAAGACAACCTTGTGCTCTGCAATTTACTGTGCAGCGCTCAGGTGCTTGTGCATGTCTCAACCAGAGGAAAAACAAAAGTATGACTGACATAATCATGTGTCAGAAGATTTATGGTCAGAGAGAGCGAAGGGGAGAGAAAAACTGGAGAGCACATTTTCCTCGCTCCGCCTCCTCCTCCTTCAAATTATTGTCTTTAGCGCTGTCCACTCGTTTGAGTGAAATGTTGGAAGCTGTTGAAACAGAAGAGTTCACACACACATACACGCACACGCAGAGCCTTGTGTTAATGAAGGCCCTGTAAAATGTATGATTTAACAACTCTTTTACTGTGCGATCGTGACTCATTTCCTTCTTCATTGGTGGCATATTTTCAGTCGTCGCAGGGTTTCTTCTGAAAAGTAAACGCGAGATGTTGTGTTTCATGTGTAACTAATTGTGTGAGTCACTCTCATGCAGACAAAAAAGAGAGACTGTATAAAGAAATGACTTTTCTACATTGTAATTAGGTTTAGGTTGATAATATGATTTAGAAATAAATCCTGAGTTTATCACTGTTTTCAACAAACGTCTGCATCATCAGTTAAAGTTTAATTTCAGCTATAAATCCGATCGATGGCGCAGTCAAGGCCGGCCTACTGATAAAACAGAAAGCAGGGTGTCTCTTGCTTAAATATGTTTTAAGAGTCATTGCTGGCTTTGACGGCTTTAATTGCCGACTGGAGCGCACTGCCGGGCCGCCCTGATGTAACAGGTCATGGGAGCAGATAGGGAAGCTGTGGCAGGTCTCCAGCAATAACACAGGGAGTGAGCCAGACTACTAACCATAAATCTGCAGCCACCACCAATTTCCAACTCCTGCAGGTGACGGGTGAGGTGCGTGTGTGTTTGTGTGTCAATGTGTGTGTGTGTGTGTGTGTGTGTGTGTGTGTGTGTGTGTGTGTGTGTGTGTGTTTTTATAAACAAAACTCCAAAGGGTAACGCAACCCCACTTCAGAGCAACATGGATATTACACCCCAGAACATCTTGGCATGGGCCTGGTCCTGTTTATGGAGAAACACAGCTAAGAGTATAATTAGTATTTCAGTGATCCTGCAGGGTGTCTGACTTAGGCTGTGATATCAAAGAAGGTGGTATTTGGTGCTTGTGACTCAATGGGGATGAAGTGACTGTGGCCTCTGTGTAGTGGTGTTTTACACCTGACTGGAAAACACTGCAGGTGGATTATCTGGAACGGTAGCTAAACTGCATTGTTTGTTTGTGTTTTTCGAGACATGTTATGCTGTAAATTATAGCCTAGTGAAGGTTTGATGGTGTAAATCCTCCCGATTAATCCGCATTAGCGGAACCTAAGGGCACCTTGTAACCTCAGAGCACCTCACTCAAAGTGTCCACACAAACCTGGGATTTCGCCCTTGTCCTCCAAATGTTAGATTAATGCAAGTGAAAGTAAATAAGTGACACATATAAAGGACTCTTGAGATGTAAGTGTTTTGTTCATGAGATAATGCTGTTAATGAAACCCTAGTTTAGGTTTAACCAGAGCTTTTTGAGCAGCTGTCTTTTCTTATGCGTGAGTCTTTTGTATCAATATTATGAAAGCTGGAGGCTTTTGTCAGACAGAGACAAGCCTCTGTTATTATCCCCTTCACGCCCTTTTCTCTTTATTCTGGGCAGATTATCATTGTCAATGACACATGATGCGGCTAAACTGCTGTAAGTTCAACATGAATTCTCATGTGTCTCAGCTTTTTAAAAGGGGAAAGGAAAAAAAAAAGGTTTACAAGGAAAATGCCAATGTGGAAATGTTCAAAAAAAAAATACAGCACAGGTGAAAACTTTACAGGCCACATTTGTCAATCCCAGGAGGTTATTGGGAGCAGGTTTTCCGTCAACACCTTGGGCCCGTCTCCCCGCTCCACTTCCAGGCCGATGAGAGTGGAATCTGTAACGACTGTGGGCTTTAGCATCGTTAACATTTCCCTGACACGTCGGCCGGCCTCTCTTGGAGACTGCCCTGCATTTTCTCTGCCGCACTGGAGTTGTTGTAGCAACTAGTGGCCCAGGAGTGAATGAAGCAGATGTGCGAGTCATCTATCACCTGACAGCTCCCACTCCCCCGACTGAGCAAGTCATCTCCGTGACAGTCTGCCCGACCAGTCTCATCAATTACACCGGTACCCTACCATTAGAGCACAAACACTTTTCTCCTCTGACACATTCAACTGCTTCCCAGTCTGCAGGATGGGCCCTCAATTAAGCCTGAATAACTTTCACCTCTCAAAGGACGTCTCTCTTTCTGCCGCCGACTATTGCCCACATTGGACTTGTAGGATAAGCTCTTTGAAAACTGATTTACCTTCATGGGGATCATATATTTGAGAATTTCATTTTATGACTTTATGATTCCCTGATGATGATGCAAACCACAGTAAAGCTACTGTTAATGAAGATTTCCTTTTATGTTCGCTTAAAAGTATAAATGATGACACTTAAAACATTTAATTAATTCATATATAATCAGCAATTAAGCTAATTTAGGTCATAAAAGTTCAACAGCTCCACTGCTACACTGGTTTATGGTCAGAAAATGTTGAGGTCAATATTCCTTTTCTTAAATTTTCAATAATTTCATTAAGCATTATACACATTTTCTTTACTGTTATCTTGCCCATTACAGCTGTTCAATTTTATCTTTGCAAAACTATGGCAAACTAAACATCCTCCATAGTTTCCCAGCTTTATGACACAGCAATCCCATTTATTCTTTCGTCATGATCAGAGTGAGACTTGAAGCACGAGGAAGCAATAACGGAAATCATGTCTTGTTAGTGTTATTCTGTTCCTGTATTCCATCAGTAGTAGTCATGAAACGCAGTAAACACAGACGTTTGAACACAGACACATATAAACAGTTCCTATCACTTACAATATACAACTATGGCAGTGACAGCAGGGGCCAACTTACATATATCAGCTTTTGTTTCACGAGGATCTCAAAACAGGTGTCAGGGTCAGAACTTGACATTGAATATGCAAAAGATATAAATAAGACATTCATATAAAAATAGGCTTTTACAAAATATACTCTATTAACCAATATTTACCAAAAGTGGAAAATGTGCCTGTGTTTTTGATCAGTGGATAAGTCCTGTTAAGCTAAATGGGCTTGAAGTAAGCAATGCCACGGAAGACAGTCAGTAGAGCATACAGCCTTCTACCTCAACAAGTGGGATTTTCTAGACTAGCAGCAAACAGAGGGAGGACAAACTCGTGAGAGGGTCAGAAGGTCAATGTGAGTAGCCTACAGCAGTTTCACCTGGAACAACATTATTCTAAAACACGACACATTATTCCAGGAAGATTCAAATCCAGTGTGGTAACTGTGGACAAGATTTGATTGCTTTAATACACTAAAACCTCCCAACATTTAGTTATTTTTTTGATCCATAGTGGACAAAATCAGTAGTCTTTTTTTTTATAGAATAAATTAATATTAATTATTTTCATTCTCTAAATACAGTATGTTAAATATTCCAAATGGCTGTGTCATTTCACCTGTGCACAGAGTGAGAACTACGGCAGTGTGTCCTGCCCAGCAATCACATCCACCATATTTCACTTGCATTGGCAAAGTCCATTTCCTAAATGTCACAACGTGTCCATATAGCTTAAAAGTCTTGACATCTTGCTTCGCTGACTCACATCGTGGTCGCCCGGTCCCACATGTCAAGGTATAGTTTTTCCCTTAACAGTGTTTAGTCACTCTGTTTCGTCATTGCACCCCAACAAACACAACAGTCCAAGAAGAGAGTTGAAGAGCTTTGTGTGCAAAAGAATCATGATGCCCCATCTTCAGCTTACTGCATACACAATACAGTAGTTCCTCATTATGTGTGAAAAGGCTGCAATGCCAGCCTTCTTTCAAAATTTAACAGTTCCAGTTTGTCCATGAAAACACAAAGACATGAACCCACACACTCTCGTACATCATCATGCACTCACACACACACACACACACACACACACGCCATCCAATAAATATTCTCATTTGCATGTGTACACCTCTGTCCTCTCGCTGCAGGTGTTGCATTTAACGTAGCAGCACCACAGGAACTTGCAGTTGCACTGCCAGACGCGGGAGTACTGGTGTGTGTTGTATCCCCGGCCGCAGCACATCAAGTCGCAGCCGCTGATGTGCTGCATCATAGTCTTGTTGCACACCCTGCCCTGCGTCCCCAAGCTCCCCGTCACAGGGTCCGCCTCACAGTAGTTTGGCGACTTGTCTATGTACACCAGGTCTGTATCCATGGGCTTCCGGTAAGAGTAAGGCTTTTTGATCTTGAGGAATTTAGGGCGCTTGTTGCGGCTGGCTTTGACCGGCTCCACGTGCACCGCGTGGGCATACTTCTCCTTGAGAATGTAGCCGAGCTCGCGGAACTTGGGAAGTGTAGTCCAGCAGGTTTTGGTGGTGCAGGAGCCTGAGACACCATGACACTTGCATTCCAGTTGCATGTTCTTCTCCAGGATCTAGACACACAAAAACAACTTAGTAGCGTAGTAACAACCAGCAACTGTACAAACACAGCGGCGACGAGTGATAGTTATGCTCTCATGATAGGTTAATAACAGCCACACAACATTATCAAAACCAATTAGCATGCAGTTTTCAAGAGTAATGATTTCACTGTTTTATCTGCTAAGGAAATATGACTGTGTTATATTTATATATATTGAATTCAATTATAATTCATGCAGTAAAACCCTGGTGTATTTGAAACCGTCTCAATTCGCATTTCAACTCTCACACTTCAAGGCAAGTGACAAACGTGCAACTTAATAACAATGTGACTGACAAATACACTACAGCGCAGGATTAAATACAGCCCCACCACATAGCTGTGTGATACCATATACACAGAAGCCAAAATAATGTATCAGATTTCAGGCTCTGTGTGTGTAGTTACCACACACAACACACAAATGTCAAGAGTGACTGTACAAGGCGCCGATTGACTAGGATTACTGCTAAACCCTGAACCGATGACAATGAGAATTGCCATTGACTGAAACTGGAATTTTCTTTAGCAACAAGGTCAATTGCCGTTTCCTCTTGCTAAAACGCTCCTGGTTTGGTATGCGATATGGTCTCCTGAAGCCATTGACGAGATATTTATGCCTCTGTGTTCTTGGCAAGTAAACTGTAACGATAAAACCCAAATACAGACGTGTGAACAAGAACCAAAAAAAAAAAACAACTTTTCCCTGAGCAAACCACTTCATAAAACCCTTGGCTTCAACTCCCTAATCCATCAGTTGTTCTGTGACCAACACTTGTGACAGCCTTTGTCTGGACGTCTTCGACCAGGGAGCTGTGAACGGCGCTCCTGCTCAGTGTCACTGCTTTTGATTAGCATAAATAAAGGGGGGGGGACTATCAAAACAGAGAGGCCATTTATTAGGAGAAAGAGGAGAAACGAAGGAAAACTGTGCAAAAGTTTGAATCCACAAGTGCAGTCTTTTCCCTGGGAGGCAATTTAGCTGTCCAGATAAGCCAATTTGAATTCATGGTCCTGAAACACACGTAGAAAATGATCTACTAGGTACAATTGTGTGGCGAGGAGGGGCTTTTCAGCCGGCGCGGGGATGGACGTGGCGGTTGTGTGAATCAGGCTATTTTGGCACGGCGAGACAGAGCGAGGGGATATGAGTTAACTTGGGCAAAGCTGCTTCTTTATTCTTCACTAAATCCTGCCTCACTTTAGCCGTTTGGCACATCATTCCACTCAATCTCTAACCTCTAGACTTACTGGAGTCTCTTTGTCACTCGGCAGTGTTCTGCAGCCATGCATGCACAAAAGCCAGCAAATGAGCAGGTCAACACATCCTGAAAACCATCCTTTCCTGCTAAATGTGTCTCATTTGTACTGTAATGGATTATTCTCGTCTCTCTAAGTTTGCTTAACATGAAAATTCTAAAAGTATGCGATTATTTCATCATTGTGTGAAAGTAAGTTTGGCCATTTTCATGATTTTGACCTAATTAAGATCCAATTTGGATTTGAATTAAAACTATGGTATGCAGGTGGAGTAGTCATAAGCACACTCTTCTGCACCGCCATGAAGACACACACTACTCAATGATGATCAAACCTAGTAACCAAACAGTAAACACTCCTGTGGTGCAGGTACAAGCACATTGCACCTGATGTGGGTTTGTGATGTTAGAGAAATTGTGGGTGGGGATTGCCATAAAGGTAACTGTATACTGTCCCAATGGTGCAAAGCATGAGGGGGGAGGGGGGGAGACTGGGCTAATGCCTTTTTGTACAGTGTCAATCTGTTTTCAGTGCAAAGATCTGGGTTGTAATCAAACCCTGCCACTTAGACAGCTCTTCCCCTAAAAGCAGCCTTTTATTCCCCTGCTTGTTCAATCTCGGCCCCCGCTGCCCACATCTCTGGCAAGGTTCGCCCACACCACATCGTGGCAGAGGCTGTTAACAGTTACTGGGGACAGTTTGGGTCTAGTAGTTCACCAACTATTAATTTATGTGTCCTGAAATCATTTAAATTTGGAGATCGGAACAAAGTCTATGATCATTAACGTCAATGTGCTGAATGAAGAGACAATCACTTACCTTGCGTCCCACCTCGTTGTTATGGAGGTTCATGAGCGTCCTCGCATTCTGCTTGACCTCCCGAGCATCGATAAATACTTTGGAGAATCCCAGGCCGTAGCTTATGTCTGCTGAGCAGCCTCCCCACTTCCAGCCTTGGTCTTTGCTGTAGAAACCCTGCTTCTCCTTGTCACAGCTACAGTCACTCAGGTTACCCTGCGTGCAGGCGGCTGTAATGGCATGGGCCACCCCTGCTGCAATGATGGCGTAGGTGAACGCAGCCTCTTTACTGCCTAGTGGAGCAGGAAAGAAAAAAGGTGATGAATAAAATGTTGCGTGCATGCACTGAAATTTTTTGAAAGAGAGAATGTTAGGGTGGTTCTCCTCCAGTTTAAGGGAAATACAATAAGTACGTAAGAGGATTTTTAAATAGGAAAACGAGATTAATTATTAACAGTATGTGTGCTTACATCAGAGTCTTACTGACATATCACTCAAGGGCTGCAGTGTTTTGAAACCTGACCTGGAAACTGTCCTGCTCGTGAACCAAAATGGCCGCTGGCGGTATAGTCAACAAAGCAGTATGAATAAGAGGGTTGTCGGCAAGGAAGGGCTATTGATCTGCACAGAAACTGTCACATTCTGTGTAAACTCGTAAGGCACCGACATCAGAATCTTCATCCTGCCGTTATCTCGCCCACGTCCAGCTAACAAATCATTTACGCGCACACGGAAATATCGACAAATAACTAACGGCTAATCTGACAGGACTCATATAGACGGAAGGTTCTCGAGTCAAATAATAAGCCGAGAAAAAGCGTCACAAAGAGAAAGTCTCATATATCTTATTTAAAGCCTTGTATAGTTCAAACAAAGTAATGTGTTTTCCTTCTAATGCAATGTGAAAACAGCCTATAATGTAATGAACATGCATATTTACAAACGTGATCAGCATGTAGGATGTTTTCCTTTTTCTGATCTGTGATTCATTATCACGCAAGCAGGAAACTTCCAAGTGTGACATCCATTATAGCAGTGTGTAAATAAACTCCTCTTGTCTCTGTTTGTTCAAAACAAACATCGTACTTTCTTTGTGCTTCCTCCTGCCACCCGGTTAAATATGCAAAGCTGCCATGTTTTTGATAAACATCTTGGATGTGCGCCTTGCCATTGAAAAAAAACAAAAAAAAAAACTCATATTGAGGCATCAATTATGTGGACGTTTTTATAGGCTTGATGGGCTCCGAGCCAAAAAAGAAGGTGTGTCGGTGCAGTCAGCCAGTCCTGACTGCACCGTTGTTAATTTTTCCCCTGCAGTTCTGAGTGCATGGGTTCACCGCAAGAGATGGCATGAATTCTTCATAACCTTGTAATGAGAGGTGGAAGATATTAAAAAGAGAGCAGGATTCAAAAGTTGAACTAGAAGTGCCGGTTCGCTTTTCTTCTGCCATGTTTGTTTCTCTTTCATCTCTGCAGAGTCATGCACCTCTCGCTATCCAGACTCTTTATATGGACCTCACTTCATACAGCTTAGTGTAGCTGCAAGGTTCAAATTCAAACATAGTCGAGGCCTGAAATGGCTCGAAGCCGACGCACCTCGCATTACACATAAGCATTATGTCAGTTCACTGGTCATTCTTCCCTCGCTTTTAGAACAATCGCAAGCTCCACAGCTCCCCTCGGCCTGGGCATCAACAATGGCATTCATTTACAGCCACTGGCCTTCTACGCTAATCTGATCAGTGAAACCAATCTATTAGGTATGGCTGTCCAAGCTATAGACTTAAACTCCTGTCTTGGAAACGCAGACCAAGACTCTTGATGAGCTAAAACCACTCATTCATAAAGGAACAGATTGTCAAACACCACTGTTTTCATTTCAGCAGCATGAAGAGATAATCCTTTCTCTCCAGCAGCGGCAGGCAAGATGGCCTCAAACAGCTGGTCCAAGCTACTGACCATTGTGTTTTACTTCAATAGTTGTGCCCAGACCAGAACTAAATTATATGAAAATTCTTTTAAGGTTTTTATCACAATGGATTTACAAAGCCACCTCTGTGGTTATCAAACTCATTACTCACTGATTGTGGCCATAAATGCATCATTAGAGAAAAGTATTATACTTCATTATGCTTAGTTCTTCCTGGCATCAATATCCTCAATATCTAACAGTCTAATCCAACTTTTCAGTTCACAGCAGCTACAATAATCCAGCCACAATTTCAGCATCCCCTGACCTTCATCCACTCTTCAGAGGAGACATTTGTCTCAGCAGCAGGAACGTTGATTAGAACTAATTTGTTTCTCTAATTTTCTACTTTCAGGTCTACTTGCTTTCCTCTCGGCTTTTACTCCACTGTAACTTATACCCGTGGTAAGAGCTACGTCCTTACAGTGAGAGCCACAGCACCCATCACTAGACAGGATAAAGACCAGTGAAATGTGTCTCCAGAGACTCTGCCGGGATGAAAAGAAAGGCTTCAAACATTCACAAGAGCTTTGTTACAGTGCTGGCTTCTGATACCTTTTATACATACTCAGAAAGCCCTACTCTGTGAACAGTCCAGAGCGAAAACCTGGCCAGATGTAAATGACACTGGCTCCTTGTAGAGATGCTCATGGATGCAGCAATGCAGAGGAGATGATCATTTATGTGCAGAAGAGATGCGATGAAGAGCACCAGATATTATATTGTGTTTTATGAGACATATGGAGCAGGATGCCTTAACTGGATGTATAAACTTTACAGATGGATCCTTTTTAATTTTTCAAAAAGTTTTTTTCTTTTAAGGCATAAGGTCCAAATCTTGCATTATATATTATATTATGTTTTGCAAGACATATGGAACAGGATGCCTTAACTTTACAAATAGATGCATTTTTCTTTTTCCCCTCAAAGGCATATGATCATGATTTAACTTCTTGACAGGCCCAAATCTTGCATTATACATTATATGATGTTTGCAAGACATATGGAACAGGATGAATTTACTGGATGTCTTAACTTTATAAATAGATGCATTTTCCTCCAAAGGCATCAGATGATGTTTTAACTTCTTTATAGGCCTAAATCTTGCAATTCACTTTCTCTGTTTTGCAACTAGTGGCCATTTATGAGCGAAATCACCAAAGACACAAAGGTAACGTCTGCGCGCATTTTACGCACGGCGCGCACAATTACGCATGGAGGTGCAAGAGACGGCTGATAAATCATGTTTACTGCTGGGGAAAAACAAGTTGTAAACAAACGTTAACAGACAGCAACATACCCACTTTCAACTCTTTTCCGAAGACTGTCCTCTCTCCAAGCGCAGAGCAGTTCCAGCGGCCGTTCTTGAACTGGAACTGACACTCGTTGATGCCCATTTGGGCTCCCTCTCCGATGACGATAATGGCATCGGGGCGACTCTGGCAGATAATCCGCTGTCTGGGGGCCAAACCCGGGATCTTATTACAGATTATGCTCGCACCTAGGGCCACCACCGACGAGAAGCCACTGTGAATGGAAGACGGACAGGACTGAGAAATAGAAGCCTCCAACTATTTCTTTCCATGCTTGTATTCGTTGTTGTTAAGTTTCCATGCAATTTTTTAAATCAAATGCATTTTTTTTACTGTTTTGTTTATGAAACAGCTGATGATCATAATCCCATTTTTTTTTATATCCATGCGGAAAATACACAGTTTAACATGGTGCATTTTAACAGTAGACAATTGTTGTCACTTTAGAATAGATTTTATGAAAGTCTGGACAAACTAAAATAATTCTATAAGTTGCAGAGACTTTTAATGATCATGGCAGAATGAGTTTTAGCAATCTTTACATGCATAATGAAGGAAATGTTATCAGGCGATAAGGACGCATTTGAGGCGTCTCAGTGAAATGCGCTCTTTCCAAAATGTTTATTTAGTGTTTATAAAATCAATCAATCTTTTAAGGAGCAACAAAAAGTAAAAGTCTCACTGCCATCAAAGCATTTGTGTTGGAGGTGAACCTACAACAAACAAACAAACAAACAAACAAAAAAATAGCGCAGCTCACCCAATTTTCAAATAAACAATCCCCAGACAAAGTAAAACTCTTAAAATCCAGCGTCTCGTTCTCCGACTCATTGCGGCCTCTCTCTCAGGTTCATGCAACGATCTGCAGCTCAGCAAGAACTTCTCTTATCCTCCGGTCGATCACAGCACAGGTAAGTCCAACAGCAGCAGAAGAGAAAAAAAAAATCAAAATTATGCACGATGGGTAACTTTTACAATTTGCCGGTTAGGGTCTCATCCAAACTCCTTTTGCGCGGCCCCCTTTCGCTGGGCCCTCTTGTCATTGTCAGGGTGTCACAGGTAACCTCTGGGGTGAGCAAGTGCGTTTATCTCTCTCTCTCTCTCTCTCTCAGTTCCTCTGCTACCCGCAGGTCTTGGCTATATATCTGGCTCATCTATCTGGGGCGTGTTCACATGGGGCCCTGCTCAAGAATCCCGCCAGGGCTGAATCTCAACACACACACACACACACACACACTCTCAGTCTCTCTCTCTCTCTCTCTCTCTCTTCTGCTGTGGATTCACCTTGACTGATTGGCAAGGCTTTTTATTTGGTTATTAAGTGGGTCAGGGCTCAGCATAATGTGGCTCATTTTTACGCACATGTTAGGCCTCAATGGTTTTGCTTAACTGATTTTTTCCCCACACTTGCATAAAAGAAGCATCACAAAAAAAGAGATGGAAATAAACAAAAGGCTACTAAAACAAAGACAAATAAGATGCATGGTTTTTTTTTTAAGTAGGTAAATTATTATATCAAACTGAAGCCTATTATCTCCATTCTATCTGGTAAAAGCTGTTAAAATCACACTTTATGAGATTTAACACATGCATTCATTTCCTTTAGTTTTCATGATCATTATTATTCGTGTATTCAGTAGTTAAATTCATCCACTTCTTGCTTTTATAACTCATCTGGTGCGCTCTGGCTCTGTCCATCCTGGACGTCTCCCTGTGTCACCTACCTTTTACAATGGCGACACCTGGAGGTCCCTTGAAGCCCTTGCAGCCTGAAAACCAAACAAACCACACCTCCTTGTTCCAGTGTTATTTCCGTAGCTTCGCCCCTTAAACTTGGATCTGCTGCCCGTTTTTACGCACAGGAGGGAGACAGTGTGGTAGATTATGGATGCCAGTATGGATCTTCATGAGCACCTGATCAGTGATTGCCTCATTCATATTTTCACTTTCCTTACAGAGGAAGATTTGATCAGGGCTTCAAGTGTGTGCAAGGTAAGGAGAGTCCAACACGCGGAAGTGACTCATGTGCAATAAGAGCAAACTTATTATAGTCAACAGAAGTGTTTGATTTGTGTCTGATTGCAATGATGTGTTTTTAGGATTGGCATGAAGCTGCAGAGACTCCTTGGTTATGGAGGTGAGTCAGTCTGTACTTTCATGTCTGTCATTTCAACTATGGAGTAGATAATCCTCTTTCAGATCAAAGCATATGTAAAAATAAAAGTTTTGTGCTTCATTCAGGAGGATGTGTCTGCAACGCTGGAGCTTCTGCAACCTTGCCGTGTTGGGTGAACATGTGAATCACTCATGGAAGAGATACTTCCTGCGCCGCTGCCACTTAGAGGTGAAGATGACGAAAGGTCAAGCAGGAGGTTACACCTGCAAAAGCCTCAGAGGGCACACAGGTATGCTGGCTCTGGAGTCCCCCTTGTGTGGCTTCATTAAGTCTCTGAATGTCTAAATATATGTGACACTTTCCGTCTATCAGGCAGGGTGGTGGGGTTGGTGTACCTGCAGGGGAATTCAGCTCAGCTTCCTAACCTGTGTAACAGCAGTGCCACCGTCTGCAGCGCCTCCACTGATGGAACGGTCCGAGCATGGAACATCCAAAATGTCAGTGCCACACCTTCAGCATATCGTTCATGCATTCTCATGTTGAAAGTATTTGTACTGATGCAAAATGTTTTCTTGTTTAGATGCACATACTTTGATTAAATATGTATCTACTCAATCCAATTTTTTTCTATATTCATAAGTCTTAGATTTTCTGTTTTCGTCTGTTTGAAATTGACTGTATGACTTTCATAATAGGTAATTCTGCTGAAGACATGTGAACTCAACATTAAGTGTCAAGTGTCACATGCTCCTTGCTCCATTCATGCTCCATTCATGCTCCATTCAAATTGCAACTGGACTTGGTTGTAGATGCTTGAAGACGTTCTCATCCAAGAAACGTCTTTAGTTCTGACTTGTCCGAAGAGATATTGCTTTGAATTCCATATGAAAAAACATCCTACCACTCATATAGAAGAGATAGGCCTAGTATGTTCTTTAAATCTTCTTGAATGAGAAGTCGATTCAACCCTTATTTTAATACCATGACCTGGGTGACTCAGAACCTTCACAGACACGCTCCTTATCACAAAAATTATATTTCTGAGTAGTGTTTTTTCTTAGATCTGTGATGCCACAAAGTAAACCCAAAAGTGAAAGTGATGGCTTTTGAATGTGGCATCATGCTGCACTAAACTAGTGATATGTAATGCAATGATGTTGCACCGTCTTTCTCTCAGGGTGAACTCCTGTGGTGCAGTCCCGTGCAGAGTCCTTTGACAGGGATCGTAAGTGATGAACAGCGTGATGTTGTGGTCACAGCAGACTCCACAGGCCTCATCAAGACCTGGCAGAGTCAGACCGGCCAGGAGGTGGCCTCGTTTTCTACTCCGTCTTCACACTGTAGTTTGCTACAGTACAATATCAACAGCAAGTGGTTTCTGACTGTAAGTAACATCAGAATATCTCAGTTTGCAAATATAAAAATAACACAGTGCTTTTTTTTCTTGTTAAGTGCTTTTCGGTATATCCTCTTCCAGGTTGGAACCAGTCAGGGATCTGTGTGTACACTAGCTGATTCAGCTTTGACTAAAAAGTCCAGCGTGATGGTGTGTTACAGCTTTCAAGTCAACATACTCCTTGTATCACCTGACAAGAAATGGATCATGGCTGGAACCAAGGACAACAATGCCTTAAGTCCAAAGGTATTTCTTTTTGTCTCTGATATCCTGACTTAATGATTGTGCTTCCTGGTCTTGTCTGTTCTCCTGTGTTGTGTTGTTCTCGTGGGAAAATAGATAAGAACAATGAAACCATAATATACATTTTGAAGATTTCTGTTGTTTGATTTTTTGGCAGGTGTTTTACACTGAGAGTTTGACCTCTCCGTCCGAGGACGAAGATCCTCTGTGTCAGTCTGTGCCGGTAACTGGGTGCCAGGCTGCTGTCTTCATACCCACCCAGCCTGCCAGACTGGCCATCATTTACCACACCCAGCGGCCAAACAACAAAGTCCTCACTGTCTTCGATGTCAGCATTAAAAAGACTAAGTACAAGTCAGAGATCCAGGGTGAGGATTGAGATATGTGCAGATTGACTCTAATATGCCTGTGAAATGTGAAACTGAATCTCATACTGTAGCCATTAGAAAAATGCAGCCAGATGGTGAATCATTCTAGCAAATATTCTTGAGCTGCTGCTGCAAATACTGGTAAATTTGATCCCTTTGTCATTGTGTATTTGGCTTATTCCCAATGGATGACTGGCATGCCAACACTTCAAGGCATTTCTAATGTTCTCCTATCTTAAATTTAAGATATGTGAAGTGTCAAGATACGTTTAAGTGTCAGCTCCTCAACATTAGAGAGTAATAGCTTTTTTTCTATTATATTACAATATTACACAGTGATGTTCAACAGACACTGAGAGAAATTCATCAAAAAACAGAAAAGAAATACAGATTTCCACACTGACACCAGCCTCAATAGACCAGTATGCACTCCACCCGCAAGATGTATTTTACAAAAATGTATATGACAACTCACCATCACAGAATAAATCCTGACATCTATAGCACAAAGCTTTTAAAGGTTGATTTTCCTTAATGCTGCCATTGGCTTGTGCTGGTTTCATTTTGACTCTCTTCTCATCACAGTCCAGCAGGTGGAGTCCTTCCCCTTGACACTAAATACCAGGTCCTCACACATCCTTCTAGAGGCCAAGGACAGCAACTGCTTTGTGCTGGCAGCTGACCAGACGCTGTGGGTCTACTCTGTGAAAGGAGCACTGCTTGCTAGCTTTAAAGAGCACACTATGCCGATCACCTCTATATGTGTGGTAGGCTGTTTTTTTTTCCATTTGGAATTCGAAGAGATCTGTTCACCTTTTTTATACGGTACAATATACCCTGTGTGAAAAGAACCAACGAGTGTTGTCTTTACATTTACAGGACAGCTTTCGTGTGGTGACAGCATCTCAGGACCTCTCATTACGAGTGTTAACATGGAGAAAAGACAAAGACGGTGGGTTGACCCTGGAGAGCCGATACCACCTGCTGGGAGGCTCTCACACAATGTCCAGGTACTGTATCCTTCAGTATGGCTCTGCTGTGTCAACGGCAGTCAAGTTAGTGTCAATAGTATCTATCTAGTAATGCAACAGGCTGATTACAGGTCTCATCAGTCATTTCCTAATACTAATACTCCTAATTACTTTTTCCTTTGCGCCCTGTCTTCTAGGGGGTTAGATCACGTTGCCTGCGACTATTCCAGCATCGTGGCCTCAGCGGAGGGGAAAAATGGGAAAGACATCTTAAAGGTGTATTCTTTCACCTCCTGAGCATCACCCCCCCACAAACAGGTGCCCACAAGCAATTTGCACAACCCACTGGAAGGAGCTTTTATTATGCACTCATCATTTTATTTTGAACTCTTCATCATATATGCTTGCATGAGGATGTTCTTTAGTAAGTCTATGTTTACAGGGAAGAGAATGAACACATATTACAGACGAGAAATGCTAGGTTATGGGAAAGGCATTGATACACTGTGTGGAAAACAAAAGACTGTATAGATATAAGGATAATTTTAATAACTACACTTTTGGAGCTGAGGCATGTCTTAAGGCATAATGTATTGCGAAATACATTTTGTTCACCTGTTCAACCTCCACTCACTACTGAGGTAAGAAAATACTGAGGCATGTTAGTTATGTATTAGTGACAGTAATCTCTAAATGTTTATATTTAGCCCACATTGACTAAATCATTTATGACATATTGAATTTTGTTACAAGGCACAAAAGCATTCTTGTCTCTTTCATGCACATGGAGGTACAAGCAGTACACCACATACACATGACTAGTAGTACCTATTTTATACAGGAGGGAGACAAAGGCGTCTCATCTACATCGATGGCCATGCTTCTCATGTCCTCAAGGACACACTGTAGGACTGTAGCCATGGACTCATACACTTGTCTTCCATCTTCTGAATTTTCCAGCTATTCAAATGCAAACAAGATCCTCAAGTTGTTGAAACAAAACCAGTGATGAGGAGGAAATTAATAAAATGTTTGACATTGATTCCAAATAATTAGCTGTGTTGGTTTTCTTACCCAGGTGAAAGCCTTAATAGTACGATTCAGGAATGTATTTTCAACCTCTTCTGGTATCACCAGCATATGAGCCATACAGTCTAGTATGCAGGTTAATGTTTCTTTAGAGGCCTGGGAAGAGACAAAAAAGAAGGTTAGACTAACAAAATATATCTACATAAACTTGGGAGCTTCATTTACCAGGCAGTTCAGTATAGTGTTGCTGTTGTATAGAGTTTGCATTGACCTTGTCGAGTGTGTCGAGGACAGTTTGAGGATCGGTGTTGTTGGGGTTCAGGGCTTTGGCTTCCTGGATGGAGATGACTGGCTCTTTAAGCTGCTCCAGCCATGCCCACATGAGCCCGGTGAGGATGAAGGGATCGCGCTCCATGCACAGCCTTTCCCAGCCACCGCCTTGGTTCAGTTCTGCCTGCGCACATTTGGGCCGCCGTGTTAGACCCTGTTGGCCTGTATGTGACTAAGGCAACTTATTCAGACGCATTCTGTTATAACAGCGTAGAATTTCATTCATCATGGCGTCTTTGAAGTTATTCTCAACAATCTTTGATACTCAAAAATCAGTTAGTTTAATAAATGACATTTGCATGTCCTGTGCCAGTCACTGTATGGATCAATGTGTCCTGTTGTTGGGTTGCTTCTGATTTGGAAAGGTATTTTTTTGTTGCAGAAAAACAAATCAAATTACCAACTCAAAACAAAATGTCACATCAGATCCAACTTTTGGATCAAAGTGCATGAAATAATGCCCATGTTGTGACTGTGAATTGTAATCTCTCATGAACAGCTGACAGACATTTTAACATCAGTGTTTGTGATGGACAAATTGAAGCATTTGCATTATTTTTGATGCATTTCTACATCCATGCCCTCTGTTTCTACGAGTATCACCACATCACTGATATGGGTCAGTTACCTGCCATGCCAAGACTTTGCTCTTGTGCTCTTCTTCCCCATCAAGAAAGAGGTTTACTGCCAGGGCCTGTGCCACCAGCAGCCTCCTGGCATCCAGGGACAACTCTGACTGCAGAGTGATATAGGGCACCTCTGATTTCTCCGATTGCTCCTCTTTGCAACCTTGATACTTCATCCCATTCATTGCTAACTCTTCCCTCTGCTCTGCCTTCCACCTGGACAGCATGGTACCCTTTTTGGTGAGCTCTCTGTTTCCCACAGACTCACTGCGTTTGATGATTTTCTGCTTCACTTTCTTCAGCAGAATGGATCCGTCTTTTTGGTTTTCTACATTCTTGAGTTCCCAGAGCGAGCCCGCTGAGCTGTGTGAGACGTCAGACATGATGCTGTTGCTACGTCGACAGTGGGTTGCAGGGAGAGCGGTCTCAGCTGGGGACATGGACATTTCGGCATTGCTCTTTGACAAGTTGCCCAGAGGTTGCGTGAGGAGGTTGAGCTGCGAGCCCAGTCTTCTCAAGTCAGACTCGCTGTAGCTCAGACTTTTGCGATGGTAGAAGATGGGCGGCTCGTTAAAATGTCTCGGTAAGGTGGGCGTGCCTGGTAAGCGTGGCTGCTTTACAAAAAACTCAGGTCCCATCTGCTCAATGATGCTGAGAGTCATCTCTATGTCATGAATATCGGGGGCCTCCAGAATGTCTTCCTCGATCACCTGTCGATTCTCTGCAATGTCCAACAGCAGCCGAGACACTAGCTGGACAATCTTTGGCAGGTATCTCAGCTCCTTCCTCTCATTGCCGTGCAGTATGTGTCGCTGGCGGTTCAGGTACTGGGACAGGGTGACAGGGTTGTATCGAGGCTCAGCACAGGAAAATACACTCCTCAAAGGGGCAATGAACTGGATAAACTCTCTGACACAACGCAGCTGACCTCGGGTCTGAATGGAATTGGGGCGTTTAGCACGTACATATAAAATAGCCTGGTTAGCAGTCATCCTGGTAGCATAGGCCAAGAAACTTGCTAAGAGCACACCTGAAGGGAAGAAAGGAGAAAGTCAGATTGTGCAGATGAAAGACTCAAAGTACTTTATACAACTTTCCTTATGAATGTACCTGTTCTGCCAAGACCAGCGTGACAGTGGACTGCTATCTTTCCCTCCTGCAGTGAGAAGGCCATGACCTTCACCATGTCCAGAACAGTGCTGAGGTTGGCAACACCATAGTCACTCCAGCCAAAATTGTAGAAATAAACTGAGATGGTAAAATGATGAAATGTTTTCAGTTACACCCTCGCAACAATACAGATTTATCATAGAATTATTGTATAAAGCACTCACTGTTGTTTTCCATGAAGACCTCTGGGTGGTACGAGAAGCCGCTCTCTGGCTCCAGAGGGTTTCCACAGTTGGCATGTTCACCAGGTATCTGTAGGTTGATCACTGTTTTAATACCACTCCTTGACACAAACACACACGCACAAACAGAGACGTGAGCACTTCATTATTGTCAACTCCTCGGATGCTACGTGTTTTAGTCAGAAAGCTGCCAAAAGACCTTGAAACAAAGCTGTGTGAAACCTTTTGAACTGATCGATTATGTTGTACTTCTCAATGATTTCTGTCGAGGGTCTGGACATTGCGAGGAGATGATCAGTAACCCTTAAAAAAAAACAAAAAAAATTGAAGGTAGCAATTCACACAATTCTTAGTCTAACTAATGTAACATGGCTTAAGAGAAACATTTGACTGATAATGTTAAAAATTTGTTTACTATCACAACTACTAAGGAAGAAAAAGCATTTGTACCAAGATGAGTAGAGGCCTTTTATGGCCTGTTGGTCATCACTCCAATAAGTTGGGTTGTCATACTTGCAGGCTTTACCTCCACAGCCGATTGAGCATTGCATATGTGCGGGGATGACATAACGTATAGCTTCTCCTACTATTGTGTACTTTGCCCTGGGGGCTCTGACTAGAGTTATTGTGGTGGGAAAGAAAAGAAGGAAAGAAGAAAAGTCTGATATTACACAAAAAGTCTTTAAAATTGTAAGTAATGTAATTGACCTGTTTATTGTAAAAAAGAAAAAAGTGTACTTATCTTAGTGATAAAAAAGTAAAATACTATTAAAAAACCATGAGAGATTTTCATATCCTTAGAAACTATAGTTCATCACAGAGAGTCCACCAAAAGTAGGTTGTTCTGTAACAGCTAAATAATTAAGATCATCTGTGGTGAGTGCTCACTTAGAGGTGTCTAATCCTTGTCTGGCATTACGAGTCTGTCATCAGAGCATTACAGTAAAAATAGCCACTCTTCTGGAACATTAGAAATACATATTAATGTTGTAAACTATGTTTGTAGATGACCACCGCATTGACTTTTAGCCACGAACTGAACACACTTACTGTATTCCATCAGAGCTCCACCTGTTGCCTTTGCCATAGGAAGAGTCGGGCTGACATCCACAGTCATAGCAGAACCTGCACACATATATATGTACCTTGTTACACTATATTATACACTTTATCATATGCATCCTGTAAAGAAATTGCACAATAGGTCTTAAGCCTGACATCCAGTACTATAACAAAAGGCATCTCATAAATAACAAATGCTCTGGAATTTAATATTTTGCACTGTGAAAGTCTCAGTTTGACAATAAGTCATCAATATGTTTTTATATGTGACAAGTTAGAGAGAAGCACTTACAAATACACACTGATCAAAGATCAACATCATAAATCATATTCTCTGAAATGTAAAGCAGGCATAATCCATTTTAAAGAATTGCCAAGCTGCTATTCTTTGCCAGTCATTTTACTTCAGTAGGACAGCACATTACAAAATGATCGCTCTTCAGTACTCGTGCAAAATAATCAACGCTGAATTAGTTAAAGGAAAGAAATCCAACCAATCTAATAATTATTACGACAAAATGAAAATAAATAAAAATTACCTGTAGTAAGTGAGATGAGATGCTTTTAACCACCATCTCAGAACACAAATAGTTCATAGCCGCAGTTGCCAACATTTCTGACATCAACCTCCACAGCTCTGACGTTCTTTCCCTCTCCAGCTCTGCGGAAAGTCAATCCCGTGGCCTCGCTTGATTTGCTTCGTCTCAGATTATCTCTGCGTCGTGGGGTGGGGCAGCACAAGTACCCACAGGATCCTGTGTGCTCCTTTGTGGAAAGCAATGTAACTCACCAGGATGACAGATCAAGTCTGGGAATAAATTCACTGCAATAATGTGTTGAGAAGTAGCAGAGATTGTTTGTAGTCACCTCCATGCACAGATTCCTCCTGTCTGCAGCTCTGGGGGGAGTCTAGGGCTATTCCTGACTTCTCCTGGATTAGACTACTAATCTTATTACTGCACAGGTGTAAAATAGAGCTCCCACTCCTCAACAAAAACATCACTATTGCCTTCTGATGAACAGTTAAGATACATGATCTATGTATCTTAATCATGATCATGATGATCTACAATAGTCTCTTAGTTGCATGTATTGTCATTAGTCATTAAATTAAATTGAATTGAAATTGTCATTAAACAGCTGTCTAACTGTTCACCTGACCAAATTCTCAAAATGCCTACCATGTGTTTGATTAATTATGTACATAGCTGTTGTTAGGAATACGATTTAAAATTGCTCACTCCACTCCACTCCAACTCCCCTACCCCGCTGCTACAAATAGTGGGACCTCAGTGACATAGCAAGTAGATAAAATCTGATTGGCTTACCCTGCGCCTCGCTAAAGCTGGTTACGTTGAGGAGAGATCAGTCTATGATGTACAGCATTAGGAGAGACTTCAAAGTCAATGATCCCAGTGCAGTCCTAAAATGCTGCTGTCCATATTATAGTAAAAACTGATCAGCTTTTTCTGGGTTTATTTAAATCTATACCAGAAGATGCTAATTGTGTGAGCAGAACGATGAATTCCTATAAGTTTTTCAGTGCCTGTTTTGATTCTTTTTATTTATCCTTTTCATTTATTCTTTATACTGTTTAATATCATTTTTGTTATTCTTTGATACCCTACTTAATACTGCTTTTTATTCATTGTTGTATAGCATCTGAGTATCATCCTAGTATAAATGGTGACGATGATCTATTGTGATCAAACCATTTTTTATTAAATTTCAAAAATATATATAAATACTTATTTTATCATTTGTCCAATAAATTGTTTGGCTATGAGAAGAAAACAATCAAGCATGATGAGAGGCACAGGGACAAAACATTCTGTCAACTCAAAACTACTAAACTAAATGAATGACATCTAGTGTGTAAAGGTTGAGTTAAGGCCCAGAGTAAATCCCAGAAATGACTGTGACTTTCAGGTATATCTCACTAGTCTTACCTTAACAAATAAAGTGGAGTGCAGAGGCAAGAGTCAACCATAGGTGCTGCCAATATGTTTCTGGACAAGAGTAAAGGTACAGTGCAAAACAGAAAAGCAAATTAAGACAACAAAAAGTGCACCAACATTTCACCAAAAAAAATCATCAAAATCAAAATTAAAAAAATCACAACATCCAACTGCAGTTCTGATGAGGCTTTGATAGAGTTCAAAATTGAAAATGGGAAATATACTTGTATACTCTGTTGTCTTAATTGTGTTTTCTGCCTGAGGGTCATCATAAAACATAAAATATTTACACCAAGACAAACCAGAAACAGTTTATCATGTAGTATAAAATAGATGGTCGATATATAGTAATATAGTACACAAATCAGTTTGTAAAAACAGAAATGGTAGCTTTGCTGTAACACTTTATTTGAAGTGGTGTGCATAAGATTGACGTGACACTGTCATGAACATCAATGAATCAAGTGTCATATGCTCAATTAACCCTGTTAAAAATGACATAACTGACCAAATAACACTTAATGACAGCAGTCATAAACATTCATGAAGACTCCTTCATGTTCATGACAGGTGTCATGTCAGTGTTATGCGCACCCCTTCAAATAAAGTGAATAGATAAATAAAGTGAGTTTAATTATGTTATTCACAGCAGCCTAATCATTTTTGTCCGTTATGATTAACTTACTGTAAATTATAGGTTGCAAATGCTGATCTTAAAACAAACAATTCACTTTGTTTTTAAGATTTCATGACATTTTGCAACTACATGAGTAAAATGTGTGCACAGGCAGAAAAAAAAAATCAAAGAACAACACTGTTCCAACCAGCGTTCACAGTCACAAGGGACAAAACAAGTGCACAAAACATGTCTTGTGATCCCTTCAAACAGGCATGTGATGCTTTAGATTTTCATCTGTAAGGTGAGCAGAATCTTATCTGTGACCGTAATCATAATGGTTATCTTTCAGCCTTGAGTCTAAATTCCTAAATGTAAGGAGTTCCTAAATTCCTAAATGTAAGGAGTATTCAAACCCTAGACTTAAGTATAAGTAGCAATACCTCACTATAAAAATACTCCATTACAAGTAAACATTTTGTATTTTAAATATTACTTGAGTAAAACTAGAAAAGTATTATCAGCATGATGTACTTAAAGTATCAAAGGTAAAAGTACTTTTTATGCCCCTGTGAGTGTTACATGTATGTGTATATACATACACATATATTACTGGATTGTCAATACATGTATTAATACATTCATGTCTAAGCAGGATTTTAATGATTGAGCTGGTCTACAATCACAAATGTACAGAAGTAGATTACTTGAGTAAATGTATTTAGTTACTTTCCACCACTGACATTAGGCCTTTTTCACAGCAGACATCTTGACTTGCAACAGAAAAAGCACAGATGTATCTGATAACAATAACGATGGCTCTGTTCCATTGTGCCAGGGCTCTATGAGATGAGATGCAGCTGTAATTAATGTTATTCATTTCACCTGTGTTTGTCCTGCAATGACAAGTCAAATTGCCAGCTGTGAAATGGGTCTATGAGACAGGAAGTATCAGGTTGGTTACTCTGCATCTCTATAGTTATATTAAAAGATTATGCAATAGAATTTATTAAAGCATCAAATTGCTGTAAGTATGAATAATTTAAATTTACTTCTGAAAATTAGTCATTGAATTGCATGTACCTAACGTAAAATAATAAACATGTAATTGAAATGTGGAGAAGGTGAAAGATGGAGGAGCCTGGGTGTAATATCTGGCCCCTCCATCCATAACTTTAAGGTTTATAAATAATGTAAATGAGACCTTTTCATATGTGACACCAGTGACAAAATATGTGAATATGCAGCCTGAATTATACTTTAATAATTATACTGACGTTAATTCATCAACTGCTCCGACAGATGGCGGCAGATATACATGTGGCAGCGCCGCCATCAGCGCGTCTGTTCTTAATATATCCGCCACAACAAACTGCTCGGACAGACATTTCCGTGCTCCACATAAGCAAATAAACAAAGCCTAATGGGAAATGAGTCCATTTGCTGGCGCCTGTAGCTCCCTTTCGTTGGCTGCACGGTCTATTAGTACTATATTTCCCGACAAGCACTGCTGCTCTGTAAAAGCTATTCAAACAAGCCGGTGTTGATAAGGTGAGCATAGCGGAAGTTTATTAATTGCGTCTTCAAAATAAAACGAAAGAGTGTTCACATTTAAGGAAATTATCATGGGTTTTCACACACTACATTTTCTTTCGCAAAGATATTTTATTACATTTTCACTACGTAAACGAGGTAAAACAAATCTACTACAACACTCTATCTGAAGCCTATTTTCTTTGACAGCAGTTTTATTCTGAAAGTAGGAACCGGACGTTGTATTTCCTCTCTCAGGTCCTGGTAACTGGTACTCCTGCTCCGGCGCTTTGGCTCCGACAAGCCGGGGGAGAGGAGAAGGGAACGCAGGATCCCAACCATGGAGCATTTTTAGGAGATAACGACGAGCTCCCCCCCGTCGGAGAAAATCGAACCGAGTCATCTACATGACCAAAGAAACGCCGAGAGACGCCAGCGTAACAATCATGCAATTTAAATACAGACGAATTTGAGCAGCAGCTTCTTCTTCAAGGTTACATCTCTTGAAGACGCCCCCCCATCCCTCCCCACCCCGACGTCCATCCCTCCTTGTCGCAGATCAGCCGCCGGCCACCGACCATGTCCACGGAGGAGCGGGGCTACACCGACGCTATGCTGCTGCTGGAGGCCGCTCCGGAGTGGCTGCGGGCCGAGATCGAGCGTCTCTCCCGGGAGCTGAGCGAGACCACGAACGAGAAGATCCAGGCGGCGGAGTACGGACTGGCGGTGCTGGAGGAGAAGCAGCAGCTCAAGCAGCAGTACGACGAGCTGGAGGTCGAGTATGAGACCATCAGGCAGGAGCTGGACCAGCTGAAAGAGGTAGGAGGTGTTTGCAAAATCACAGAAATATGCCTGGGAAATAATATGCGGTATTTATAGATTACACACAGCAACCCTTAAAACATTCCCATTTATGATGTATTTTTTATGTTATATGTATGTTTTCATCACTGCAATGTGCTATATATGAATTTGGTTTGCTGTTGCCTTTGATACTACAAGGTCAAAACTGCAGGATGAGGAGGGGATACATCCTCTGTGGGCTCCCTCCCCCCCTCCTCACTCAGTGTGTCCCCCCCTGCACTGCCACTTTTATTTATTTATGTATCTCTCATGGCCCCTTCTTCAAGACATTCCTGTCTGACTCACAGTCAAGAGTCAAGGCCTGGCGTGTTTCCACCCCCACTCCTATAAAGTCTTAATCTTGAGTAGATCTGCAGACTGCACAGATATGACCATCATTGCAGGCAGTGATTTACAGTACTTTTCATGCACGGTGGATATGAGACACATGAAGCAATCTGAGTTATTCATTTGTATCCTGTGTTTGTATTTGATTTAATTATATTCTTGTCGAAGTGTCTGTCAGCTCACACGTTCCCTCCTCTGAACGAGAATTTCTAGTTTAGTTGAAAGGGGCGGGAGTAGGTTTGAATTTTTGAACCTTCCCGCTCAGAAGAGAGAGGGATGAGCAACTTGCAGAGGAAACCAAACGAGTTACGACCCTTTGGGAATGGAAAGAATGCCGAGAGCGACGGTTCAAGCTGGGCTAGAGAGTCAGATAAAGGATGTCTCTGTTTTTCTGAACAGTGACCTGACTTATTTCCCTGCTGTTACATCGCACTGTGTCCAATCATCTTCACTAGAGCAGCAGTTGTCTGTCAGACTGTCCTGTGATTTAGAAGGAGAGAAGGCTTTAGAGTGACGTTAGGCAAACAGTCCCGCCAACGGCTGCAGGATCTGGACTCTTTCTGTGCCCACAAATAGTCATGGAAAAAATCAGAATCCCGCCTTGACACGGGCTTGTTCATGGTTTCTCACATCCTCCTTTTAGATGTGGGCTCTTCCTGTGTCCTACCACTGGGCCATAAGCTGAGAAAGCTGGCTTCATGGTAAAACCCCTTGTTGCCTTGCCAGAAACCTGCTCATTTCTGCTTTGGGTTTTTTGTTTGTTTCAGTAGAGAGACACATGGGGGGAGTTTTTCAGCTCTCTCCTTCTCCCTCTTCTCTCTCTGTCTTCCAGTGGCCCTCTCTGTAGTCGTTGTTATTGCTGAAAGGAGGAGGTCCCGGGGCTGTCTCAGCAACTCCTGCTTAGTTTCCCATGCATGTCTTTGGCAACAGGGCCAAGCTCTGCCACTGAGGAATGACAGCAAAAAGCTCTGAATAGAAGAGACAGCCTGAAACAGTTCTAAAAGAGTAACCCTAGCAGCAAAAACTAAAGCAAATAATAAGGAGCAGGGACGTTTGTTTTTTTCATAATTTTGCAAGTTGAAGTCTTATTTTGAAAAGAAGCTCTTATTGTGAATCTGGTTGAACTCCCAGACTGTCTGGTCTTTCTTTCTGTTTCATAATGGAACACAAACATCCATCTGTGTGGGTAATAAACTCAATTGTTTGCTCAAAGCTGCGGCAGAGGTTCTTTCTTTCGCCTCGGGTCAGGTTATACTGATTGTAGATCACTCGTCAGATGACCATAAAGTCCATAACCTTTATCCCTCTACCCAACCCCCCCAACACCGCCTCTGCATGAAGGGCAGAAGTGATGCTATCACAAGAGAAATACAAACACATTCCTCTGACATCCCTCTGCACTTCCTCTGTATTGTCAGTAGAAGAGCAGTAGGTAGTGGGAAGCAAGATAAGCTACTGTCACAACAGGGGCTAAAATTACAGCTTATCTCAGGACTGGTTTCCACTTAAAACCCAAACATATAATTCAAGATACTGTGAAAAGACAAATGTCATATTAATCAGCCTCACAGTCTTTTGTTGCTCTGATTTGTGGGAAGTTTTGAAGGAGGTAGGTCAGACTGACCAGTGTGGCTTTGTCTGCAGCTGTTGCACATAAGACAGGTCAGGTATAAATTCCATGTGCCCTTTGGTACACGACTAATATTTACACTGATGGCGACAATGTTTGCCTGTCCATTCTCTTCTCGAGGATGTAGATGGACTAGAATAGATCGTCTGGGAGATTTACAAAGTATCTGAACGCTTGGTCCTCTCTAGTCACCCAAAACCTCTCCTCATACTTGCTGGCATGCACAAACACAACACAAATGGCTCAGATTTATGTCTATTCATAATGATTTAAATGCCCAGATACCACTCTTCTGTCTCATGCTGGATGTAAACAGCCAATCAGAAATCATTGTGACAGCGAGCAAACATCCCCTGCCATGCAGTCCACCCTCACATTCTCACCTACCCCTGGACAGTGGCAATGTTACATTCACAAACGATCCAATTCTTTTCAACCACTCTTTGGTACGAACCAAGGGAAAGGATTTGTTCATGGTGAGAGCTGTTCTTTGTTACACAAAGTCTGGGAAGTTGTTCTTGGTAACTGTTTGGAAAAGGACAGACACTTTAAAAAATACTTGGCAGGTGATTGGATGATTATTTCATGTGTAAACCTTTTAACCCATGTCCCCTAAACAAAGAACGATTTGCCAGTCTCAGAAAGGAACAGACCTATAAGATCCAGCTCCCTTCAAAAAGGCGTTATTCTCATCACTACTCAACAGGGAACTATAATATTCACACTCGAACACACCCCCACATAGACGCCACTCCGGAGGCAGGAAGATGGAGGAATTCGGTCCACCACTGTTGCTTGGTAACGGCAGCTCTGTGCCTCGATTTGAGCATCCATGCCGCTTCCTGAGTCTGTGGGTGACTGCTGAGAGATCGTCTCACAGCTCGCTATAATAGTGCATACACACATAGTACTTGGCTACAAGGAACCATGCATTGGTTAATGATATTCATGGAATGTTCCTATCTGTTCTCTGATATAGCCATCATATTTGTAGATATAATAAATCTTATAGTCTAGCACTGGTATCTGTCAATGGACAGTGTCAGCCCCTTCTGCTTTTCCCTTTTTTTTCATTCATGTCATAGCCCACAAAATTATTCTCCACCCATTATCTGTGCACTGGCTCCCTCACTAGGGACATTCTGCTATGTATATGTATGTATATGTATGTATGTATATATCCCTCTGTCCTTATCCATCTTCTCCTTCTTTTGCCCTAGTGAAAAGGAGGTAAAGCACTGAGCTGACTGTATTCAGCCGTAATCACATTTCTTTGTAGCTGGCAGAGTTTGCACTACCCTGACAGAGAGGATCCATCTGGTGCATTACAGTGAATCAGAGTCACATGTGCTACCTCCTGGAGACTGTCACATTACTAAGACTTGACTTGATCATGCATTGCTTTGTGACTATGCAATTTCTCCTCAAGGAAAATATTTTTGACACACAGTATATTATATCATAAGTCAACAGCTGGTTCTTACACAAGAAGCTGCTCATTCATCAAACCGTGCTCTGATAAAGGCAGCCTTGCATGCTTGGTTGAAGATATGATAAAGCTGTGAGGACTTTTATCAAGCAAAGTACAGTCTCAGTCACAAGGTATAGTAGTTAATGACATTATGCTACACTCCACACAGCAGTGTGAGAGCGTGAGGTGGTGTTCCCTCAGCTGTTGTTGATATTCTTAAGGTAAGCCACTCACAGGTGACACCATGTGCCACACCTCCAACTGTTAATGCAGTTCTGAGGGCCTTTGCATATAGTCTGTACCTGTATGGAGAACCGGAGAGGCTTTGGTATCTGTGACAGGCTCGATGTTAACCCCCTCAGCCTCAGGTCTGTTTGAACGTAATGAAATAGAACATGGTGGCCACAGAGACGTCATCTTCTATCCAAAGACAGCAGACCCACTGAGCAGTCCTCACTTTTAAATTTTTCCTCTTAGTGGTCCCTTTTTCCCCCAGACTGCACATACTTAGACAGTGCCACTTAAACAAAGGTCTAGAGTTCCTCAGATCCTTGTCGCACTGCAGCGAGTGTCAGAGACCCCACTGAAGTCATTCAGCCACACACACACACAGACCCCGTTCCTCTCCTATTGGTGTTGCAGCAGCTGGGCTACTGCGTTGTGGAATTCAACCACACAATCAGAGCCCTAAATATTGTTAAGCTCAGTAAAACCTGGGTTCTCTGTGCTCGGACTCGCTGGCCCTTTGTGTGTTTGAGCCAACTGGGGTTAACGGGTCTTGGGTGTCACAAACGAAGAGAGGGTTAAATGCCAGCAGAACACAGTGTATGACAAAGGACAGATTGAGAGAGGCGGACCATTGTGGTTGCATTTGAAAGGATTGGTCACTTTTGTCCCTTTTGAAATGGCAGATCACTGAAGGATATATCCCAATGTCCTTAAACAAAGATATCTGGTGTGACTCTAAGCCCTTTCTGTGGCGTTAAATGGGTTGGATGCTGATTGGACGTCAGTAGAAAATACGAGGAGGACACAAACCCATCTGGTCCCTTATATGAAGAGTCGTAAATATAGTCAGTCTCATATTATTGGATTGCCACACCAAGCTATGTTTCATCAACAGCTGCTCATCTCTCCCATTTTTTTCTCTTTCTTACTTCAGCCATTCTTGCAGCTTATCACAAACTCCAAACCCTTCCTAATAGTTCATTCAATACACCATACTCAGTCATCTTATTTCACAAGGCTTTAAGTCTGTTTTCAGTAATATTTTTGCCTCTATCTGTGATATAGCATGTACTAAATCTTTCAGCATTGTTAGGGGTATTCTGATTGGCCCTTTCATCTATAATGTCTTTTGCTGGACGGCAAGTCTGCAGTTAAAGGGGTAATCTTTTCTAAATGGCACTAAATAAAGTCCCAAATCCTCTACCCTCCGGGCCTAAGAGGATGAATCCCAGCCGCTATGCACAGGGCTTACGGAGGTCTGGGAGTCTGCCAGGCCCAGTCACACTCGGCAGCCTCCACAGCCAGCAGACAGGTAGGTGCGTTTTAGGGTAAGGCTGCGCAGAGGCTGTCAGGTCCTCTTGGGAAACTGCCCGGTTCTACTTGGCCCAGTACCCTACTCCGGTGACTGCCAAGCCAAGCAGTCTGTTCTCTGAGTGCTGTCAGTCCAGGCACTCTGATGTATGAATCTCAACCTCAATAAGGATGTGCAAATTATTGTAAAGACCATCCACGCAATAATTATGTAAAGAAATTACCACTGTAAGATTTGATACAGTGTTCAGACAGGCTGGTCTGTCAACAATATCCACTCACATGGACTAACGTTGCCTTCTGTGTCACAGAAGGCCGACCATATGGTATTGCAAAGTAATGAAAGAATCGTTCCGCCCAGTTTTAGGTAAAATGGCCTGCTGCTAATCTGTAATGATTTTAAGGGCTTTTGTCCTTAACTCTGATAGACAAAATACAATCAGCACCCATCCACAGTTCAAGTAGAGGGCACATTTACTTTGGAGCATTAGTGGAAGGCTGTTTGAGTGTTCCAGGTCTCAGTAGGCGAAATGTTTTTGGTTTTATGTTTAAAGGGTGGAGTGTTTGGACCGAGTGTTTAAATGATAATAATCTTGCATTTGTGAAGTCCTTAATTTGCATAGGGTGGTGAAAACACGTGTTCACTATTTTCAGTATGATGCACTTTGGCTGTTTTCGTGACTGAAGGTCCTCACTGAAACTTTCCCCCCAGGCCTCTTGGATGTTATTGTGGCCTGCTGATAGAAGAACATAGTATTGTGACTGTTTGGAATATTGTATAATTTCATTTTGGATGCATCATCAGACCTCACTAAGAGACCCTACCTTCTTTTCTGTGGTAAATGTGGATGAAGTTATTGGGTAATCTAAATAAAGTGTGTCCATTTAATCCAAACACAGCTGAGCAGCTACAAAGCGGATGATTTTATTTTGAGTATTTACTATACTTCCTCTCCCATATTGTAAAGCCTACATTCACAGTTATTATACACGGTTAAATTTATACTCTTTGAAATGCCTAAGTGTATAAAAATTTCTTTTTCATCCACAGAAGTCAAAAGTGCATGGAGAGAAGCAGTATGGCAGCCCAGTAGGGTCATGATTCTACCAGAGTAATCCAATTAGAGAAGACTAGGGCCAGATCAGACAGGAGTCCAGGCTAAAAGCAGAGGATGAGGTCATAGTAATGGCCGTACGCCTCGGACAGCACAACATGGCTCACTCAGGCAAAAGGCTATTCTCCAGTTTCCCTTCTCCTCCACCGCACAGCGACTATAAAGTATTACAAATGTGTCAACAAAGAAGCCAGTGTGCATACACGTGACTGAGCCAGATGTGTGTGTTCTTGTGTAAGAAACACAATGGCTACTTTTTCCTTCTCTCCTACATGTCCAGTGGTCTTCGTTGTGTAATTTCATTGTGTCTCTTGCATCTCATTATGTATTTTAACCATCTGTTTAAACCTAAACTAACCCTTTACTTTTATCACCACAGACAAACTATTTCAGGTATTTAGTGAGTTCAGGATAGGGTCATATTTATTTGTATTGGGCCACAGGCGTCTTATATAAGCAGATGAATCAACAAAGCATGTGGGCAGAGTATCAGTTTGTGACCGAATTTGATTTGAACCCTGCCTCCATCATTCCTTTAATAAAGTCTCAGCATTAAGTCTGTGGGCTGTATCAGCTTGCCCACAAACCTTTCTTATCTTCTCTGGCACGCAGTCCAAGCAACATGACACAGAATGACACCCTCATTTAAAATATGTCAAAGGTTTTTGCAGAATGCTTGTTTATGGCTTTGTGTTGGGTAATGATTCTTGGCTGTGGCTTTACTTACCGAGTCTAAGCAAAGCTCTGCTCCATCAAATCTTCCTTCTTCCTTCTATTGAAATGAAGTCCGAACTCACATCCTCTGCTCCCCCTGCTCTGCATCCTGTTTACTTGTGAGGAGTCTGTCTTTTTATAGCAGATAGGAAACATATGAAATATAGCTCTGTATCAGTCCGGATGTCTTTTTAGTGGATGAGAGGAAATGACCATATGAGGTTCATCAGTCAAGTCACTTCTGTCACCTGTATTCAACAAGGAACAACGAGGCGCAAGTCTCAGCAATACAGATTATTTTTATTACAGGATTGTGCTTGCCTCCCCTGGTGTGTTAACATCAACATTCATTATGCTGCATTTCCTTCCAGTGTTCTGGCCATTATCACAGCAACAGAGACCGGAACTGATATTCAATATTCATATGGAGTCGCTTTAGATCTCAAAAGCTGCCAGTCAGTAGTTTTTTTTCATGTCTGTGAATCAAATCAAGTTTGCTTACTCATCAGCAGACTTAACTAACATTCTAGATGAAAAATTCCACCAGCAATTTTATATAATCTTAACACACATGAAAAGCAATCAAAATGTTGATCTTCTTTTAGTGATCACTTGAAATCAGAAGTTCACGTTTCCCAATACTGTGGGAGGTTTTACATTCCTGGCCTTTGACAAATAGATGCTGGTAGATTATTTTAAGGTTTGTTTTTATCCTCTTGAGATGAAGGCAGTATGTCTAGTGAAATAAAAGATAGGAGGTGGAGTTGCAATACTCAGCACTTATTAGAATATACGAAGAGCAGGAATAAACTTGTGGTAGCTGTAAGTGGGCAGATGGTGAGTGCCCCACCCCTAGATGTACACACTCAGGGTATGATTTGCCCTACCCATATCCTCCCACTAAAGATGGGTCTTGTTGTGTTGTTTCTTCTCTGCAGTTTGCCCCAGGGCGTCCTGTGGTTTGCTGCAGCACATGAAGAGATCAGCGATGAGATGTAGACAGATAGCGCTCTCTGTTTACATGAGTGCATTCTGGCACACCCCTCTCTCTGCTTCCTCTGAAATTCTACATGGGACGCTCATTCCCATTATCTCCCGACTGGCAGAGTGGTGCCTCCCATCTCACCTAAATTAATTAAACCAGCAGGCAGACTGTGAGAAGCATCTCCTCGTTTTAATAGGCAGTCTACTCAAACATTAGCAAACCCAATTTCAAAGGGTTGTCCCTTCGCCCTGGGGGTCCTTTTAACTTTAACACCACAGTGCATTGCGGTGTGTCTACATTCTCCACACGCCCCACGCCCACTCCCCACCATCATCCTCTCCTCCTCCTCCTCCTCCTTCCTCAGGCTCCCATTGTAAATAGGCTAGTGGGTCTGGGTCCCCCTGTCGCAGTGGGTCGTACCCGAGCCCACGCTTTGAAACCCTCAGGCATGGTTGAACAGGGCAGAGGGAGAGGGAGGAATTGGGAATAGAAGAGAGGTAAAAGGGAGGGGAGATGAGAAGACGGAGTTGTATAGTCGGGCAGGGGGGCTGCCTGTACAGCAATAACAACATTAGAGTTTGGGCTCAGAGAGAGCAAGGAGAGGTGGGGGTTTTAATTGGATGTGTGCCAGTCTCTCAGGGGTCCTCGAGAAATGGGGAAAGCAGACAGAGAAAGGGAGAGAGGTTTCCTGTGGGAACCAGCTCACTCTCTTTTAGATGGCAACAGAATAGGGGTTCCTCGATCAGCTGTCTTCATGATTTTAAAGAGCCGGGTCTTTAAATTGAGAATAACCAGCTGTCTTTTTTTGTACAAACATAGCTTGATAAATATGTATCTCATGAAACAGCGGTTGGCTGGTTTCCAATATTTGTTCAGCATTGACTTAAGGGCATTGTGTTTCGGCATATCTTTCATCTTTTTTTCATTATTGCACTTGAATACTCTGTTGTTAGAGAGAGGTATAGGTATTGTGGAGTTGGACAAGTGTTTTTATCAGCATGGACTGAAAGACCCTATTGTGTAATGCAAACTAAGCACAATTGTTTGCCTGCTGTATTCAGATACTGTTTTCTATTTAACCCTCAGTACTTTATTTGCACAGTTATGATGTATTATATGCACAGTCGTGGTGAGGCTACTGAACTTCCACCTCATTCGTTGCAAACTGACATTGCCTCATATGGAAGGTTTGCAACCCTGACCTTAGATTTGACCTCACTGGTAGAGAGAACTTGCGTGCACACAGTCACATAGAGGATTTAATTACTTCGAATGGGAAAGGGAGGTCATTAGCTTCTGTCTGGCTGGGAGGAAGGGCAGGACCTACCCAAGAGACCAGGTTTGGGGTGGGGGTGAATAGAGAGAGTGGAGAGGGGCATTGTGGACAGCACATAAAAGAGACTGGGAGATAACTTATGCCTTGTTTGTGAGTGGATTGGTGGTTGACAGAGTAGATCAGTACTGATGAATAGTTGTATTCAAATGGCAACACATGAAGCACCTTAGATGGAAAACCTCAGGAAGGAGGCAAATGGAGTTTCTGCAGTCTGCAGTCCCTCCCCCGTCAAGGCCTCGGCCTGATTGATTAGACATGTTCCGACACTAATGGGGTCCAGGATGATGAGGGGAAATGCATTAGGGTCTCACATAAAACATTAATCTAATAAACGAGTATTGGTGTGGTTAAATGGTAGCAGGCCAAGGGTTTGATAAGAAAACCATATCCACTAACTGTGAAGAAACACACAAACAAATACATTCAGTGTATACTTCACCTTCCCCCTTCTTCCTGCAAAACTTGACCTTGGACTTTGGTAGAAAATGTAATCACGTGTGTGTATCTGAGTTCACTGATGTATGCATATATATGTGTGTGTGTGTGTGTGTGTTTATTTATGTGTGTGCCTGACCCCAGCTGCGCCCCCAGCTGCTCCCCTCCTGCCATTTATGTCAGTAACAACAAGAGGCTGTTCAGCTGTGGGCGTCATATGTAAGGGTTCCACAGGGAGCAGCGTCTTTTGGGAAATATGTTGAAATACACCCTAAATAGAGAGTCGGTGTGGTTCACTTCTTGTTTACTGTGATACAGGCATGGCCAGATAAGAGCAAAAACAAAAATATTTAAAAGCAGCCTCAGACCTCAGCAAACTCTTTGTGCAAGCAAATCTTAAAATGGAGAGGCATTGTGACACGGGCGAGGACCATTGCCAGCGAAAGAGGGAGGAGAGCAAGCTGTGCTAGGCCGAGCTCTGAAACAGCCATCTGTGCCGGTGGCATCCTCCTGCCTCTACTGACCGCCTCTCGCTCTCTCTCAGTGTAATTGGCATAGCAACTATAATGACGGCTGCTCCCTGGGGGGGGGCAGGCGCGTGGACCTGGGAGATCTCATCCAGACACGGAGTGTGTCAGGCAGAAAGGGGAAGCAACAGACTGCAGGCAGGCACAGATAAGGCCGTCTTTGCATAGCAAATGATTGAGGATGTGAATGCCCAGAGCTGGAGCTGCTATGGAACAGTGCCGTGATATGAACGATGATAAAGAACCCAGATTCTGGCCCAGACGCCGATACGGTGGTGCAATATATCAGACCTATTGAATCTCTGCTCTCCCTTGAGAGGTTGTCTTTTTCCTCCATTCTGTGGCAGATTTAGCATCTGAACAATAGACCCAATAAACAGATGCTTCCCTGTGATTAATTGACTGCTAAGATTAAACACTGAAGACAAAAGTAGAATATAAAACCTTGTGGTTCATCTCTCTCGTTGCACAATACAGAACATTTTTGATGTCTTATAAAAGAGAGAAACAAAAATAGTAATCCGAGTCAAGACGAACCTCCTCAGGAAACACTTAAACCCCGCTGAAATCTGCTTGTTCTGTAAATGTTGATAGTGGAACATGGTTTGTTTTTAGGCTTAGCTTGCATTTCACTCATGAGTGGTGTGAAAATAACTTTTTCTCATTACACTGTAACACATAAAAATTGCCTTCATCTTTTGTATCGTATACACTGAAGGCTAAATGAACTGTGCTCACACCAGGTCCTTAAGCTCACTGCCAGGGGCCTAATGACTGTTTTGAGCCTGTAATAACACGGGAGCCAGTCTGACACAGACACTGTAATGGCAGAGTGGTGCTGGCTTCGCCTCCTTTTGCAGGTGTTTCACCTTTTAAGAAAGAGATATATTTTCTCTGAGCTCCTGCCTTTGTAGATGTGTGATGAATATAAATTAGCAGCGTGTCTGAACAGGAAGTTTGATCTGACCAAAGACTGACTTCACACAGAATCTCTAATGCTGACTTCAGATTAGTGGCCTATGTGAAGTCAGAATAAAATATGAAATGTAGTTTTCCCCAGCCGGGTGTGATGAAAGCAGTAGCTAGTGCTTAATCATTACACCCTGATGTAAGCAGGGAGATCTTGTGTCGAGATTTAGTATCACTGAGCTCCTGCTCCTGCCCAATTAGGCTATTCTGATATTTTTTATGGTCGAGGATGACTTCTTTAGTGAGGCGTGTAAAGGGCCTCATGAGTCTGATTAGTGCATCGCTTGTACTCTGAGACCTCTGTGTGTGTGTGTGCGCTTGAATGCATGTACATGTGTACGCTTTAAGTGCATGTGCCCAGCTTCTCCCAATGGCTCCATCCCTCCTGGCGTTCTCTCTTTCTCTGTCCTGCCCTGCAACTCAGGAGCTCCATAGTCTGGCACAGCTTTGTGGTTGTTTTCAGGAAGTTCACACCCTTCAAGCCTCATGATGAGAGCACAACATTCAGCCAGCCTACTTGAGGCGAAATCATTTCTTTTAAAGGAAATATGTGTCTCATAAACTCACGTGTCGGTATGTTTCCTCCAACCTCTGCTTTCTTATATTCTCTGTGGAGCGCCTCTTGCCTTTGGCGTGCAGCGCATCCCCTGTATGTGTTGACAACACGAGTTGCATGCGGTGTTGTCGGAACCCCTATGAGGCTTTGAACGCTCGCCTCTTCCTTCTTTATCTCAGAAGGGAGAGCAAGCCCCAACACGGCTGGAGTACCAGGTGCTGCAGTACGGCTGGCTGCAGGGCACCCCGGTAAAAACTGGATGGGTGTGTGTGTGTCGAGTGTGTGAAATTGTCCAGGCCTGTGTGCGAATAATAGCCCACAGCTCTGTGTTATGCAGTGAATCAATGCGGCTCTGTGCCAGCCAACCGCTAATATTTCTGCCTCCTTCCCTCACATTTCTCACACCCTTTTATTTTTTCCCCTCCTTTCTCCTTCACTTTGGCACATTTAACGCCTCTCATACATCTAACTGTTAAATATGACAGCTTCTTCTACATGTTTTAGAGTTGCTCCTCTTATAATTTTTCCCTAGAAAATCCCTGCTCGAAAGGTCCAGATTTAGAGTTGCCGATGTGGTGAGAAACTGTCAGTAAAGCAAGCAGTGGATAATTCAACCCGGTGGAGAGTTAATCATAACCTCCATGGATTTGTCAAGGAAAGAAAGCGAGTGTCTGTCTTTTCCCCTTCCCATCCCGTTCCCACTGAAGAGTAAAGTCTGAGGTAAATAATTAGCTTCTCTGTTACTCATTATAGCAAGTGTCATTGGCTTTGGCATAATGTGCACTAATCAGCGACTGTGCTCTCAGTAAATTGAGTTAACTTAAACAAGCAGACACTGCCACGTGACATGGTTTGAATTCCTCACAGAACCATGCTACACAGCCAGTTGACACAGAAATAACACAGTGAGATATTATGTCCTAAAGAAATAAATGAAATTAAGCGTACTGAGTTTTTTTTAGTGTCGAATAGTGGGTCAACCTTCTAGGTCATACGTGTGTGTTGCAGGAAGCCGCCAGTTCGCCAAATGCTTTTTAACCCTCATGCCCCAAGAGATCTATATTGTGAACAGTTGATAGTGGACAGCTAAATATAGAATCGACGCACACCTCCAAGCAGTCTGTCCCTTCGAAGTTGCTGGCTGCGCAGTGGCCTGTGAATGGAGATAGAAAGGGAGGAAGAAAGCATGTCTCTGTTTATCATCGCAAACTGCGACTCCACGTGAGCTGCGATTCACGAGGCAGGCGAATCCATTCAGTGGGCTTTTTTTTTTTCTTCCTGCTCCACCTCTCTTCCTCCGCAGTGGCCCACACTGACTAACCCCGACCAGCCTTCAGTGTTTGTTGGAATGCTGCTTGGCACCCAGGGTCAACCCCGACACTCTCACCATCTGTATGAGTAACCAGGCTCATCTAGATGACATAGTGTTATATTGTTCAGCATTTGTCACAGGATGTCTTTGTCATGGCTCAAGAATGCTGCTGAAGAGACTGAAAATCTCAGCTCAACATCAGCCCACTCAGGTCCACATGTCTTGCCAAATGCATTCTCGTGTCATGTTTCTGCATCTCAAGATTTGGTTATCTGGTGTAGCACAGTAGGAATGTCCTGCCCTCTATGGTATCATCTAGTGAGATTATCATATTGGTGTCATGCCTCAAAATCTTTGTTTTATTCTGCCTTGATGGATTTCAATGTGGGCTTTCAGAATGTAGATGTGACTATTTTTTTATGCCAAAAAACGTGTTCATTGTTGGCTTCATTTTTTTAATATAGTTTTTTTTCTTTTGCTTTTCACTCCCACTGACATTTTTACTGCCAGTTGTGTTTTTTGTGTGTCTGGAATTCTGGTTTCACTCTGCTCCAGGTTTTGTTAGTCCTTGTCTCTGGATTTGCGTTTGTCTTTTATTTCATTTCTAGTTCATCTTGAGAATGTATCAACCTACTTACAGCAAAGCAAAAGGAATATGGTTAACACTATTGCACGATTTGAATGGGAGGCGCAGCTCCTTCCAGTCTGGCTCAGCAACAAAGAAGCTGACTGACTCCTCTTTCTGTCTTGTCCTGTTTCCATTTCTCCATTTCTGTCTGCCTCTCCTCCTGGTCTTTGTGTAGCAAGCTTTACTTTCCCATTACATCCAGGCTGTAAGACCGCAGGGGGCTAAATGGAAACTCTAACAAAGAGATGATTATAGTTGGACCAGAGATAGAAGAATCAGATCCAAATCTGGAGAGTTTTCTAATTGGGTTTCAGTCCTAAGGCAGGGGTTTTCATGAGGACTCGCTCGTATTGATTGAAATACTCCAGTCCTCTTGTGTATGTGTGCGTATCAACTTGAATGCACCCATTGCTTTTATTCTCATTTCTCTTGGACGCATTTTTACCCGCTCACTGTTCTCGCTTCATGCCACAGAATCACCATGCCAGCAGGACAGAGACCGAAAATAGAAATTTGGATTCGTTTACTTCAGCTCCACGGGACCTCTGAGACTGGCAGTATTGATCTTTTTGTTACCTGTCAGAGACCCAAAGCCCATCTCCCTTCTGCTCTTGACTCGTCGGACCAGAGAAGCGTGTGTAGGAGGATACTGAGATGGGGAAAACCAGAGTGAACTCTATGACCTATATTCTCAACACTTTAACTTCCTTGACTGTTGCGGATGTTGAATGTAAGCAGCAAGGGTGCAGCCTTTATAGCCCGGTGTTTGGCATTTCCTTACTATTACCGAACAAGGATCACATAGCAGAAAGGTGTGATTGACCGTTGAGTCCTGAGTTGTCTCACTTCCTAATCAGTGGACTTTGCCTCTGAAGGCTGGGTCTTTGGTCAGATTAGAGGACAGTACAATGATTATGGCCTGTCCCAACATGCTTTGAACACAAGTGCACAAGCAGTTTTTGTCAAATCCAAAAGCTTCCTGTCAACGCTGTCGTAGCAACATTTGTTACGATGAAAGATAAACCTACAGCTAACTGAATTTAACACTCTGGGTGTAAAATAAACCTCATTACCGGAGGAACCAGTGTTTTGATATAGGCTTCACCTAAAACAAAATGTGAAGGCATAGTGATGAGGTCCTTCCTTAAATTACTCCACGCTCATGCACCCATGCTAGTCTTAATTTATACCTTTGAAGGTTTCCATGTGCCAATCTTATGACTATTCAGATCCTCTGTTTTGGTGCAAGCAATGTATGGGGAAGTAATGAAAATAATTCTGACAGCTGAGGGGAAAAAAAGGAACTCAGATCAGAGGTGACTCGTCTCATTTCTATCAACTCCTCAATCACATGGTGCATTTGATCACGCTGATTGTACTTGATTGTACTTTGATCTGCGCCTGACAGCCCACGGTATAAAGACCAGCCCAGCAGGGTGTCTAACCTCAGCCCTTAATGTATGCACTCATCTGGAATCAGACATTCAGCTCTGTAGTGTTAAATCTCTTAAATTATTGACTTTTCCTTATGTGGCGTCACAGTCATAGCCATAACCTTCAGAGAGGAAATCCATTCCAGACAGAGTGCTAATGACTAAAGACCAGCCTCTGATTAGCTTCACAAGAGATTAATAATCCATGCTCATGTTTCCAATGTAAAAAAAAACAAAGAAACTGCAACATATGGCGAACTAAAGATGAATTATAAATTGGGCGGGCAGCTCACTGTGGGATTATAGGCTTGGTCGCGTGTGTCCCCAATTTACCCTCCCCTAAAAGTAGCCCAAACCCACGCTTGGGTTGTTGAGATTAAAGGCCTTGGGTAGGCGGGTTTTGGGGCTCTGCTTTTTATTTGAAGGACAGGCTTCTTAGATTGGATTGATTGGAGTCCCTTCAATATCAACCGAGTGCCAAGATTATAACGATGGTACTCCCCTCGTTCCTGATTGGGTTAATCCTGTCTCTTGTAATGGTTTTCTAATCAAATACAGTCTCCTGCTGATTGATGGTGTGATTTTTGGAGAGGAGGGAGGTGTTGGGGAAGGTATGAGGACAGTTAGTTGTTTACTGTAGTTACAGTAGTCGGTTAGTTGTTCATTGACCAATATGTTGGATCTCAATGAACAGTCATGTGAACCTTGGTTATAAGATTACTGAGACACTTCCTAGTGGTTAAACTATGATTACTAGCATTTTTTTTTTTGCTTTTCTTGAAGATGATGTGTGTATAGCAGTTCTGTAAATGCAGGTGGTCCAATCAATGTGTGTTGTATGACAGCAACTATCAGTCATCAAATAGTTTCTACTTTGTCGGTATTTGATCAACTGTAACTGGTTTGAAAATAGTTCATCTGTACACATGGAAAAAGTCTTGTGATATTCTTTAGTAAAGTAGCACAATTTGGTATGTGCTGATATGCAGTCATTTGTAAAGAGGTTTGCCCACAGATGAGCTTCCCCATGTTACTGACAGAGTTATCACCGTTTCAAAGTGCTGTTGCTTCTGAAAAAAGCATTTTGTGCCTCCATATGAGAGTATATCTGTTCATCATTGCTATCTCCCAGTGCGGACCATCATCTTTCCTGGAACGTGAGCGATATTCTAGCCGCCCTGCACGAGACATGATGTCACGCTCTTCTGTAACCCATTAAACCAGTTTCATACATTCACGTATTCGTTTAAGTCCCGCAAGTAGGCCAGTTCGACTAATACAAATTTCCAGACTTTCCTTTCTCTAAAGGAATTACTGGGATTAATACGATGCACAGTCAAACAGAGAAAATCCTGCAGCAGCCGGTCACGTGCAGATGTAAGGGGGTAGCAGGTCAGAGAGAAGAGAGAGTGCGCTGCAGCTGCAAACAAGGTCAGATGGAGTGCCTCAGGTGACTTCAGATTACTGCCTGCGCTCGAGCTGTGAGGCGAGATGAGAATCAGAATCGCCATCGGATCGCTGGTGGTTACAGGATTGGAAATGAAATCTGTAATCAGGGGGTGATTATTTTGAGAAGGCAGAGAGTAGCCTAACCTAGATTCTGCTGCAGTTAAGATCTCTCTCTCTCTCTCTCTCTCTCTCTCTCGCTCTCTCTCGCTCTCTCTCTGTCTGGCTCTGTTTGTGTCTCTGTTCATATTTTTGCCAGGCCATTAACAAATTAAGGTCAAAATTAAGGCAGCACTAATAATAGCAAAGCAGTATTTTCATGTTGCACAGTCCAACTATGTGATTGTTCTTTCAACAGAGAATATCTGCCTACAGAACGTACAAGCCTTTGCCTATATGTCTACCATAGTTATTTAATCTTCATAAACTTCAATCCGTGAAAATCAAATAATATCCTGCTGACCTTCTCGTACTCTGCTATGATCTCCTAAGGTATTAAGAGCATTAGAATACAGGCTTCTGATGATCACCCAGACACTAGTCCATTTGCTCTACTTTTCCTGTTTGGTTTTCCCATCTGTGGAGTCACTGCAGAGCACGTGCAGGGGAGGCCAGTGTCCTGCGGGTAGGGGAGGGAGAGATGGGGGAACAAGGGGGAAGACAGGATGATGCAGCCCAGACGGAGCCTAACTGATTATCTCCACGGGGAGACTGCAGTATTTTGGGAGGTTTTTCGAGCCCCAGTCCCCAACTGAACCACAGTAGCAGGGATTAATGTCACAAAGCAAACTTTCAACAATCCTGATATTTAAATTTTTAATAGCCAGTTAATGCTTCATCCCCTGATTTACATATATCTCTAGTTTGGCCACTCAATAGTATTAACAATGAATTAATGACAAATCCGCCCATATTTTTAACACTATAGCTTCTAACCATTAGCCCTTTTCCTCCTTTATTTCCTGTGTCTCCAGGCCTTTGGACAAGCCTACTCCAACCACAGGAAGGTGGCAGCGGATGGGGAGAGCCGCGAGGAGTCTCTTATCCAGGAGTCAGCCTGTAAGGAGGCCTACTACGAGCAGAGGGTCCTGGAGCTGCAGACCGAGCTCCGTCAGACCCGCAACATCCTCACCAACACCCAGTCTGAGAACGAACGCCTGAACACCATCACCCAAGAGATGAGAGAGGTAAGAGAGAGGGGGCTACACAGCCGGAATTATAAAATTATTCCCGGTTTTAAAAAGGGTTCACAGTTTAATCTGTTCAATTTGGTCAGCTGGATATGTATCATGGGATGCACGCTGCACATATGATGTTTGTAGCATCAACACAAGACATCACTTGAAAGAACATGACTGTTCATCAGAAGACATTCTAGAGTGGTGGTCTTTTCCTTGCGTCAGTACTTTATAACATTAACTCAGTTCTGAGTTGAAGCAGAGGGCTCTGTTGGCTCTTATTTGCCTGCAGCTACTGACAACAATGGATGTGTTTGTTAATGCTCTCATCTGATAACCTTTATCTGTCTGATGCTGAAGAAAACATACCAGATATTCATAGCTCATTCTGTCACATCATCCTCATGCCTGGTGTAGTTGAGCCCACGAGGAAACTGGGACCTCCAGCTTTTCACTATTTATTACATTTCATTAGGTGCAGCTGAGTTTCAAACGGAGAAGTAGATGAGTTGTCCTCTCAGGGGCTGCAGGGTAAGGTGGAGTGCTGCATAATTACTGCACCCGCATTCATTTACCTCTTGATACTTTGAATTTTGCTGTTCAAGCCTGTATTATTCAGGGTGTGATTGACGACTGGCGTGTTTTTGACATGCTAAGACAAGACTAATCGTAGCGTAATGACAGTAGGACAGACATTGGGCTGATTGAAGCTACACCTTACCTCCAAGCCTAATGTGATGTTCTCCATCCCCTATTGTGAGGCAGGGTGGAGTTAAAATTACAGAGAGAAGAGAAAACACTGAGAACATGGGAAACATGCTGTATTACAGAGGATGGCATGATCCGACAGGAATAATTTATCAATTAACATCTTAAATTTGTGTGAACCGTCGCATGACAACAGTGCTTAACCTGTTGTCCCAGCTGTGGCTTTTGTGACAGGCCTCATTATAAAACCTCACCTCAGACAAGCCCTCTAGCAGCCTGTTAACCTTCTAGACCTAACAGACAAAATCTGAAGCCACTTTCCTAAATCAGAGCATATTCTTTACACATTCCAACAAACATTTCCCCACTCTACTCTTCTTCAGCTTCACTAACCATCATAATGCGAGCCTTTATTGTCTGCGCCCCACTTTGGACAATGTCTGACCTCTTCACCGGCTTCTATTTACATATAATCACAGCTAATTGACCTCATTAGAAGAGACAAGAGTACAGTGCGGTGCAGAGCGTGGGTTGTGTGTGTTTTTGCCAATGGCCATGCGTGTGTGATGGAGCTGGTAATGAGGAGATTGAATTAACAGGAGAGCAATGCAGGTTGACTGAGAGATGCAGGGAGCTTTGAAGAAGCTCAGTTGACACAAAGACGTGGAGGCGCAAAGGGATGAAAGGAGGTGAACCGAGTTTGACAGGAGGGCAGGGGGGAGCCTCTCACTAGAATGACAAAGAGAGGAGTTTGAGGTAGCAACTTGTTTGAAGAGTTTGGATACATGAGGAGGGAAGGAACAGACTAATCATGCTAGATTTAACTTGATTTATTCGACACCCACAGCTCAAGGTGCGTGCATCATATATCACCTACTGTACCAGGAAAGGGCTCCATTTTCTGTAAGTTGTTGCATCATATTAGTATTTTGTGCAGGGTATCTTTGGTTCCACAACTGCATTTTGATGTTAAAATCAGTACCTGTTTCATGCACACCCCTGCACCAATGCAGTGTGACATTCAGCACATCTTTTTTTTAATTTCTGGTCTCTCCATTCTCTCCGCCTGTATAATGCTCTGGATGCGTGGTAGTTAAACCCATCGGTGTTCCAAATCTTCCTGTGTTTGTGCACAGAAGATTTTCGCTGATCCACCATTTTGCAGGTCAAGTTGGTAATTCCAGTGTAATTGGAAGGAGGGGGGGAGTTAAACAGGGGCTCCCTCCCTCAGTGAGTCTAAAGTCTTCGGCAGGCAGCTGCAGGAGTCACCGCTTGAGACAGATGTCAGCAGCATTTCTTACTGAGATTAGTGAAAAAGACTTGAAAATGGCATGTCCCTCACAACGACTTAAGTTCAGGAAAGCTCCAAATTCCACTATAATTAGGTCAGCTGCTGCTCAGCCCTGCATCTAAGTTGGTATAAGTTTGGCATTATGGAAGCCAGATGTGCCCCACCAAAACAAACATGAGCTCCCTGTGTAAAACTTTACTGCCTGCAGCCATTCAAGAATCAAGCATGAGGGAAGTGAATTGAGCATGATTAATTTTCAAAAAGACATTATGCCTTTTCAAGCAAAGTTTTTCTTTATTTCTTATATCTTCATTATAAAAATTTAAGAGAAAAGGGGATACAGTGTCTGCTGCATTTGATCTACAGCTTGGTGGAACTGGTGTTGCACTGGTGGCCTGCATGACGGCCTTTCTGCAGGTGCCATTCCCATTATAAACACCTCGATGCTGCACCATGGGCCCCGGCCAGCTCTAATTGGCTAGATAAAAGGGGCCGGAGTGTAAATCGCCCCATGTATGGGAGATAATGACGCCCTTCTAATGGTACTTCTGTGGGCGCTATGAGGAGTGTGTGTGGCAGGCAAATGGAGGGAGCCTGGGCACTGAGGCTGGCATTGTGACCACACTGACAGAACTGAAAGGGGCCTTTGTCTCCTAGGTTTCAAATTAGCCCTAAAGCTCAGACGGGGAGAAAAGGGGAGGGGGCACCAGGAGACGATGAGAATGGCTCGAAAGAAAGAGAAAGAGGCCTAAAATCCGTTGGAGATGGATAAAAGCTTAATGAGTAAATTCAGCACCAGTGGTGGACGGTGCTGCTTTTCTGGGACGGCACGGTTAATCATATTGACTCAGGAGAATGATTGAAAGACTCAATTTCACTGTGGAATGCCACTGACAGTTGGGCTGTAACTGTTGCCTTTTGTGTTTGGTGGAAAGTGAGTTCCTCTGTAAAGTTAAGATGTATTTAGGCTGAGAGCCTTCGTGGCATCTGTGCAACTGAAAGAAGGCTCGCAAATGGCTTACAAAGTGTAATTTGACTGCGTGTCATTCACAAACCACTCAGTAGATATTGTCATCATTCAACCAATCCACAGCTCTAGACGCTTTGCTCAGTGTAAAATGTTTTTTTTTTTGTCTCTATACAGGCCAGTTCATTCACAACAATTTAGTTAGAGCATATCAGCTGGAACCTTCCATCACATTTAAACCTCCCAGGCAGTTTCTCATGCCAAAGACTCGAATGTTGGCCCCCAAGCACTGATAAGACATATTTCACTGCTACGGTGAAGTCTACAGGATTAAACCTCCACAAAGAGCCCGTAACATTGTAAGGAGGCGCACTCTAATAGGCATGACTTCATTAAATTCAATCTCATGTCTTGAGAGGAATGTGCCTACAGTGATGGCTGCCATTATCCTCACAGAATGGGGATCCCCCGCTGCCAGCCTCTTAGGAAATTATCAAGCAAAAAGCTACCACAGATAAAAATGCTGAGAAATCTATGTATGTATGTCAGTCTATCTTTACTTTCTATTCAAATTGAAAGAAAATTTAATATGCATCCACCTCAACATCACCTCATGATTGCCACATTTTCGTCACTTAGGATGCAGCACATTGTCATCCTGAAATAATTCACTTTCTCAGACCATTTTTCCCTCACAGACACATAAATTATAGTGTTGCGCTTTTCGTCAATTGCTGTAATGTGGAGGCCATTCAAATGTTAAACATGATTGGTTTTTCCACCTCATTGACACAGTGGATGGAGCTGTCAGGCATTAATCCAAGTGCTGTTTCGGTTGGCTGAATTAAACACCTGACAGAGAAGTGGGGGGTTGACAGAGGGAGGCGTCTGCTTTCGTGAAATGAGTTGAAGGCAGCTTAGAGGAAGGCCATTGTTGTTATTGCAATTAGAGGTAGTAGGAGTGCAAGGCTTGAGGTTTTCAGTGGCAGAACAGTCCAGCAGATAAGATAAGATAAACCTTTATTCGTCCCACAGTGGGGAAATTCACAAATTCACAGATGGACACGAAGAACAGAATTTCAATTGTCATGACAGAGCTGCAGCTTTACCTTGATTATTGAAAGGTCAGAGTTGAGTGGTAAAGAGATCCGAAGAGCTTTGCTCTTTGCTCCCTCTTATTATCGTCTGACTCCTAGAGGGCTCTGGGATGTCGACTGCCTTGTTATTACTTGTGACGTTAATGCCAAGACAGATCACCTCCTGTCTTGTGCTAGTTGGGGAGGAGGGGGGTGGCATAGAAAGTCAAACAGAGGAAAGGTTGAACAATTGATATATATAGACTGTAAGCGGGAAGAGGTGTGAAGAAACAGGCTACTTCAGTTTCCATTTTTGCACCATCCTTTGCTGCTACTGCTGTCATGAGTGACCCACAACCGACTGTAAATCCACCACATTATCTGGGTTATCTGACCACAGCACCCAACATCACCTAATCTTGCTCCCACTCACTGTCTCATGAGCCACGTGTCTCACAGATTGATGGCTATTTTGAAGAGGGGTGCGTCTGTAAAATAGATTTAAAGATTTACCATTGATCCCTAATAATGTTTGTTTATTTGGTATCATCTTTGAGGAAGCTCTGAAAGTGTGTCGATCTCGATTGAAGCCCCTGGCTCAGGGCACCAAAGAGGTTTTCCAATGCCCGATCAATAAAACCTAATAAATTAGCAACACACACACACACACACACACACACACACACACAAACAGGCCTACACATTCACTTAGACTAATGGATGTAAATATGCTCACATGCACATTTTTCCACTCTCATCCAAATGACCTCAAAATCACTAATTCACTGGTAAGTGCATGCAGGCACACTTTTACCCTGTGGGCTTGTCACCGGTCACACATTGAGCAAAGTACCATCAGCCACGCACTCACAAGCTTCCTTTCACTTTTTAGGTTTTAATTGACTCATTGAAAAGTGCGACCTTGGCTGTGTTGTCCTTCTGTAATGGAGTCTGGCTAGTCTGAATAGAATGACAATCGCTTGCAGCGAAGGGGAGGATAAAAGCAGATCTGCTTTCACCCACATTCTCGACTATGACAGCAGCAATAGGCCCTTGAGCTTCATTATTCCTTTGCTCTGTCTAAAGCAATACATCTGTGATTCCTTTCTCGTCCCCCTGGAAGGTAATCCTGGCATGGGCTCGGCTTGGTAGAGTTGGGTCTAACTCGGGCTGACGTGACCTTGACGTGCTGTAGAGCCTACAGGACATACACAGTTCAGCTCACTGAAGTTCCCTCTTGAGCACAATATCGCTAGAGATCTACATGCAGAGGTGATCGTGGCTGTCTGCTTTTTTTCTCTTGTAAATAGATATGATGGAACTAAAGCTCAGTATGAGGAAGGAATTCAACTGTGACTGATGCACAGCCTCTAAAAGCACAGTGACACACTGGGAGGAGAGAAGGGAGGTGGGGGTTGGAAAAATGAGCGCAGTGATGTCTGTGAAATGGTAAAATGGAGGTCAGTAGTATTAGAAGGAGAAGCTGTGAAAGGGGGTGAAAAAAAGCAGTATTGACCTGCACATACCATCTAGGAACTCCTGTGCACTTTATAGGAACAGTAATTTGGAAAAGGAAAATCCAGTGCATTTTGCATTTTACTGAAGTGCAAAGTGAGCAGGATGGAGAGTGAAATGGAGGTCAGCAGAATTAGAGTACAAGAGAGGCAGCGAGAGAGACGACAACAAATATATATTTATATTGCGCCTGTCTGTGGAATAATATCAATAATACAGACTTGTGCCATCTGGGAGTCTGGGAACCACTTTCGAGGGAAACAAACCAGGGAGTAAGAAGCTAGTAAAGATGGATTTTGCAGAAATGCAAGCTGGCTTCTCTGGAGTTATTAAGAACAGAGCAGAGCCTTTAACAAAGCATTAAAACATTCCTAATCTACACTTGCGTTAAGCCTGAAACTTTGCCACCGTGGCTTATAAGCGAGCGAGCTATTTCCCGTACAAACACATTGAGAAATTACTCGGAGCTTTAGTGAGATTTAAGCAGGCTCAGCCCCACTATGCTGTCAAAAGCAGTTTAATGGTGAAAAGAAAGCTTTAGAGTTGAAAGTGAGAGAGTTCATACAGCGCCGTTGAAAGAAGCTATGTGTGCTCTCGTGGCATTTTGTAGTCCTGTATGACCCAAACTCATGTACGCACTGGTCATCACTATGCTTTTAATCTAATACGTCACGCCTATCCTGGAAGTTTATGGTAAGGCTGTGCAACGTGGTGTTTTTACTGCCACCCACTTTGCATGGAAGTGACACATTTGTCTGTGTGTGTGTGTGGTGTGTGGGTGTATTCAAGCAGCTGTCCAGACATCACCTGGAGTGACAGCAGGCAGCCACAGGTCACACATAAGCCTATGGTCATAAAATGCTTCTCGCTGATAAGTTCTCTATTGGTGGCACCTCAGGCAGCCTTCACCCCACACCCTGGTGTCTAACCAGCCACATACACACACACACACACAATCACAATTTGTCACAAGCATTCCCAGGAGAGCTCCTGTGCTCCCCGTATGATTAAATGTTATTCACACTCCGTCGCAAGGGCGCACATGTCCCGCTGATGAGTTTACTCAAATCAACTTCTGTCAGGCAGCAGGGCAGTGTAACCACCACGCCCCACAGTCTCTGAGGGGTTCAGGGCAGCGGAGGATGTGGAAGCAAGGTGAAAGGTCAAAGCTCTCGTACGCATTGTAATCAGATTGGAGGAGAACCATAATCAGGTTCAGCCGTGGCCTGTATTCACTGGGACCACACAGCACTGACCCTCCAGCTGAGGCACATAACCCCAGCCAGGAAAAGACCTGAACAACCAGCTGGCACAGCTTTGTTGAGTTAAAAACAAGAGATTACTCCAGCAATGCGATCATTGAGCTGAAGATCTTTATGGAGTAATTGTCTACATGTTGTTTGATACTCCAAAGCTAACAACTGGAGTATCTGAATCTATTGATGGTTTGAGTGATTCCAGCTCCTCCTTTTTCATTTTTGCCTTAACTCAGCTCCCTCTCAGAAGTCAGGACCACTGTACAGCGGCTTAGTGGTCGGACTGATCTGTATTGCAAGCTCATGCATTATGCAGCAATGCAACACTAGGGCTTTCGCACAGCACCCAGCACAACACCCACGCTCATTAGATATGCGCGAAACCCTGCTGAATATTAATGCTCCTTCAAACGTCAGCCTCAACTCTGTTCTGCACATAGTGATTAATTATTACACAGAGCAAACAAGGAGCATGTACTCTTCATCAGTGGGGATTTAGCAACATCATTTTTGTGAGTGAATTCCTCTCTCAGTAAGTCAAATAAAGTGCATTTGAATCACAGAGCGAGTCAGAAAATTGTTTTTTGTTGTGTGATAGTCTCCTGAGTCACATTAGTCAGATATTTTGGAGCGTGAATAATTGTTCACTATTAAACCTATATTATTATGAATATTGTGTGACTATTGTGTTTAATGGGGTCTGAGTGCATCACTGATAAGGGGACCAAACCACTGATCTTGTAGTTATTAAAGATGTGCATTCAGTCTCAAGGCAGCGGTGATGTGAGAAAGTCTGCAAAGGGAAAGCCTCTCAGGATTGACTTCCCGTGGTCGTTGAAATGATCCGAGAGCGGGGATTGTGAGGCGGCCACATGGTGACGCCGTGAGAGGAAGAGGCCACCTGGCAAGGGATTTGGAGGCTAATTGTCCCTCTGGTATTGGGTTATCTCTGCCAGCTCTCCTGAGGGAAAGACACACATCACACACATATGCACAGCCACAAACACACACACATGCAAATCCTTCTATTACTGTCTCGTTAACTGTGTGTGTGAGTGGATCGAAGCTTTGCCGTCAAATCCATGCAGACAGAGAGACCTCCAGCGCTACATTCACCTGCGCAAACACACAAATGTTACACGCCCACTTGCACACACCAACATTCAAGGTCAGTTCAGACAGTGCTGAACACAGAGACCTATTTCAAGGGCTTTCGTCTTCTTTCTCACATTACGTACACACACATGCACACGTTCGTCGATTCTGTTCAAAACGAGTGAGGCCCACCCTCCTTCAGCGAGTATCCCCTTACTTCAGAGCTTTTATCTATTTCTCTAAGAGCCGCTGGCTAAGATGTTCCCCACCCAAATGTCCTGTGGGATTCTTGTCTTTTGAAATGAGACAGTCATGCGGGGTTAAACAGGGCGTTAGAGGTAGTAAGGGACAGGTGGCTTAATAGGGCTCATCAGATCCTCCTGGCTTTTAATGTGTGTCTGTAGTCCACAAGTGGGGGAAGGGCGTGTCTCTTACCTCTATAACCTTTATATAATTAATGATGCCTTTCTTGAGCAGAGCTAGCTGCAGTGTATTTCAAACAATAGTACTAGCGTGTAACAACTGCTTAGAGAACGCAAAGTTAACTTTTTGTGCATTTCCTGCAGTAGCGCACTTTTTGCAATACTTCTGATTTCAACAACTTCCTCAGTTGTGCCGATTAGTCCTTGTATCCTTCTGTTCAGAGAGCCAAGTCTAATCTAACTCCTCTTTAGAAAATTAGACCATTACCATTGAATGCCTCTCTCCATGAGAGAGAGATAAGTAGGCTTCAGTCTCTTTGGTACCATCAGAGCTGGCAGGCAGGCACACTTGTGGCCCACTGCCCAGAGAGACACCTGGCATCTCCTTCACAGACACGAACAGGCACACACACACCAAACACACACACACACACGGCGGGTTTGGCCAGATGGGAGCCCTTTCTTATCTAGCGAGATTTAGAGTGTTAAAGAGCCAACGTGACACAAACAGTTACACTAAAGCAACAATATCCAATCAATCACCGTCTCTTCCACACTCGGTCAAACAAGATTGAAATACCGGTCACTGACAGCTCTTCCTCTCCTCTTTCATTGGGCCCTACAGAACAGCCAGATGGTAGAGCTCCAGAGGAATCAGCTGCGTGACGACATCAAAGAGTACAAGTTCCTGGAGGCTCGTCTGCTGCAGGACTACACCGAGCTGGAGGAGGAGAACATCTCGCTGCAGAAGCAGGTCTCCGTGCTCAAACAGAGCCAGGTGAGGATGAAGCAGTGCTGCGAAAAAGTTTGAATCATGTGAAGAGTAAGAGTGGAGGGGAGTCTAAAAATAATACAATACAGGTTGGAGAATAAGAGGAGAACAGCCCCCTCTTGGTAAATTTGACTTCATCATGCAGTCTTCTTATTTTGACTAAATTACACTGATATTCTCATTGGCATCTCGTCCAAGTACTTTTTTTTTTAACACACTTGTACTGCTTACTGTCTTACAGCATCTTAGTAGATCTACAGGCCCGCCACCTCCCACACATCAGCTCTCAGGCTGTCTCCTTGTACTGATTAGACTGCCAAAAGAAGCTTTAATATTCAGATTTAATTACGATAACACAAGCATTCCCTGATACAGCAAAGAGATAAGCAGCTGCATTTGGGGTTTTGTTTTTTTTCAAATGCCTGGAGCTGCTGTCTGGGTGTAGAAGTGAGACTCTTTAACAGCTATAATTCTTCAGACCAGAGAACACTTCGTGGTAGAATTCACACTTAGTCAAATGAGTGAAGAAAATCCACTTTTACACATCTGCGAACACAAAACAGCTGAATTTCCAAGTGGGATATTTTTCCATTTGATGCTGGTTTTTATGCTTGAGCTGTTAATTCTCTTCGTAGCTGCTTGTCATCTTGGATTAAATTTTCTATATTCATCACAGAAGGCATGAAACAAACAAAAGCGTCTCCTACTTTTCAGACATACAATATAAAAAGGATTCCCAAATCCCATTAACTTAAGACTAATTAGAAAGGGAAATTAAATGGATATGTCCTTGATTAACATAATCTTGAATAATGTCATTCTTTTTGATCCAGCTGGTTTGCCACACATGGACCAGCCTGACAGCTCATTTCCATTAGAGCTGCATCTATTTGTATTTATTTCTCTGCCAATCCAAAACTAATCGAAGGTGTTCCCCCCTCCCTTGCCCAGGTGGAGTTTGAGGGTTTGAAGCATGAGATCCGTCGTCTAGAGGAGGACACTCAGTTCCTCAACAGCCAGCTGGAGGATGCCATCCGACTGAAAGAGATTGCTGAGCGTCAGCTAGGGGAGGCTCTGGAGACCATCAAGACCGAGCGTGAGCTGAAAGCTTCCCTGAGGAAAGAGCTCTCCCACTACATGAGCATTGGAGACAATCTGTATCACAGGTAAAAAACAAGAACACAAACAAGGTGCCCAGAGGGTTTCCGCATGCACTGTAAAGAACACCAAATGACACACTGTCCCCTTTTTCCCCTCAGCCCTCTTAGCATTTCTCTGGACGGTCTCAAGTTCAGCGACGATGCCGCCACTGAACCCAACAACGACGAGGCTCTCCACGGATACGAGAATGGCTTCACCAAACTGGCCAACGCCCTCGCCTACGACAACTGCATCTCAACACCCAAGAAGGAAGAGCTGTTCCACCCTGCGCCCAGCCTTGTGGACGACCTGCTGAGTGAGCTTAACATCTCAGAGATCCAGAAGCTTAAGCAGCAGCTGATGCAGGTTTGTTCTTCACCGGCATGGAAAACTGAAAACATTGTTTATCTGTTAACGGTACAATGCATCGCTCACGTCTACGATCCAGTTTATGTAAATAATTATCATCCATTCTACAGACAAGTGACTGTTGATAAATTGATTGCTCAAGAACAGATTTCTGCCTGAGTCTGTTTCACAATGAAGGCAATAATTCCCACGATCCCACGCTACTTCAGAACATCATCAAACTCCATCTTTTGTTATTGTTTTCATTTTCATCGGGAGAAGATTACATGCTGTATGTTTAAGTAGGTAGGAGGTGTGTCTGAAGGAGTCAGTGTGTCTCTGGAGCGTGTTTTGGTCAGATCCTGACCCAGGCTGCTGCCGGGATCTAAATCCCCTTCTATCAAAGTTAATCCAGGGAGACGCACACACCCTTCAGGCACGGCTGGGCTGTGAGGCAGCGGGTGGTGGCACCAGTGGACCTGCCATCTGCTTGATCATCACCCCATGAGTCCCGAGGCCACGCCTGAATGGGCACCGTTATTACCAAAAGTGCTGGGAACCTGTGGATAATAATTGTTTTTAGTTTCAACGGATTAAGGAATGTTTTCTTTCCTACCTTCATCAAACATAAACACGGTTTCTGGATTAATGTGTGAAGTAGAGGTTACCTCAATGTTGGCCTGCTATGGGCACTCTTCTGGTTCTTAACCTGACCATTGTGGTGAATCTGGCGGGCTGTGACAAAGCACTGTGTTTGATATGACCCAGCAGCATGTCCACTGCCTACTGAAGCCTCCTGCCAGTTCATTCCACAGATTCCAGGCAGGAATCAGAGCAGAGGAGACAAAAAGCTTCCTTTACTCATTTAGCCACTTGCTCTCATACGCTACCTCATTCTATTGATCAGGCACTCGATGATGGACAATAGACATCCGCTCCTCGGATATCACCCTGTTAGTCCCTGGCAATCTATAACAACATCCAATATTGATTCTGCAGGAGTAGGATGGTGTGTTAGCTGTCCAGAAGCCTTCTTCCAAATTCAAGTAATGTTGTGAATATGCAAATATGGATGAGCATTAGTGTCAACATTGGCTTATTTAAATTACATGCATTTTTTAAATGTGTGCAAAATGCATCATTCATTCTATTAGTTTCATGCTTCATACTTTACATTTTAACATGTGATATAAATGAATTTCAAGTAGCGTGCTCCTCAACATCTTACATCTTTTTTTTTTAATTAATCATAATTATATATTCTGCACTAATAAAAAATGTATGCACTTGAGCAGGACCACAACACATTTCTATTATTTACAGATCAGCTTCTGAAATAGCTCAGTGCTTATATCAGCAACTGTGTACATGTGTGGAAGATGACCCAGGGTCTCCCAGCATTGAGCTGAACCCAGTCCAGCAAATTGTCAAGGTCATCCTGACTCTGATACGGGGCTTCTGGGCAATGAGCCTCACATACCTTGGCAGCACAAGCCTGATAGTGGGTAGAGTTACCATAAGACAGATAATCCACTGATTTAATATGATCTGTTTTTAAAGTGGGAGTCATTCACATCATCAAGTTACCAAGAAATTCAAATGTGAAATGGCATGTGTGCGATAAGCCAAGAAGAGAGTACTGTACTTTCATTACAGATGTACAGTATGAAGATGTAACGTCTCATTGCTCTTTGCGTCTCTGCCTCTTCCCTCAGATGGAGCGTGAGAAGGTCAACCTGCTGTCCACCCTGCAGGACTCCCAGAAACAACTAGAGCAGGCTAACGGCGCTCTGTCAGAGCATCAGGAGAAGGTGAACCGCCTCACGGAGAACCTCAATGCCATCCGCAAGCTCCAGGCCAGCAAGGAGCGGCAGTCTGCCTTGGACAACGAGAAAGAGCGTGATAGCCATGAAGATGGAGACTACTACGAGGTGGACATCAACGGACCTGAGATTCTGGAGTGCAAGTACAAGGTACCTGTCCTCTTGTAGTTTAATGTCGATAGCACAAAATGTCAGATTAAACGTCTTACAGTTCATATTGCTTTTATACATTTTTAACCATTGATCTTTCTTGTCTAGGTCGCGGTGTCTGAGGCAGGAGAGCTGAAGGAGGAACTGAAGACACTGAAAACAGAATACCAGGCCTGTAAGTCACGTTACGAAGACGAGCGCAACCGTCTGGAGAACGATGTCACCACGCTGGGAGAGAAGCTGGCAACTCTGGAGAAAACAAGTCAGATGGAGAGAGAACAGAAGGCTAAGCTAGAGAAGGAGCTGCGGAAGGTGAGATGCTGCTCTTTATTTTCTGATAAATGGTTAATGAACTTGATAAAAAAGGTGCCTAACTGATGCATTTCTGTCTGTGTCATCAGTTGAGTGACGTGGCAGGCGAGTCCCAGGGTAGTCTGAGCGTGGCACAGGACGAGCTGGTCACCTTCAGTGAAGAACTGGCCACCCTCTACAACCACGTCTGCATGTGCAACAACGAGACACCCAACCGCGTCATGCTCGACTTCTACAAGGAGGGTAAGGGCGGTCGGAGCAGCCCAGAGGGCCGTGGCCGCCGCTCTCCCATTTTGCTCACCAAGGGCCTCTTCCCCGAGCCTGGTAAGGCCGACCTCAGCGACGGAGTCCCTTCACCGGTCTCCTCTCTGCCTTCTCCTGTGTCTGACCACCGCCGCGAGCCCATGAACATCTACAATCTGGTGGCCATCATCAGAGACCAGATCAAGCACCTGCAGCTGGCCGTGGACCGCACCACAGAGCTGTCGCGCCAGAGGGTGGCCTCTCTGGAGCTTGGCACCGTGGCCGACAAGGACAAGGAAGCCTGCATGGAGGAGATCCTCAAACTGAAATCCCTGCTTAGCACCAAGAGGGAACAGATTGCAACCCTGAGGACTGTCCTCAAGGCCAACAAGCAGGTCGGTTGATCAGTTTTGTCTTTTATGCACTCCGAATGTCTGTTTCACTAACTTGGTATCACACCCAAAACATTTGTCAGGTTTCCTTGAAAGACAGACACAGCAGAAGAGCGTGTCAGCTATTTACAGTCTGTTCAGCTGTTGCAGCAAATGTGTTGCAGACAAGATCTGTAACAAACGCTGGTGGAGACAGCAGCCTTATGATGTCAGCTGTCCATAGTATCTGTGTGGTTAGAATGGGAACAGCCATCCTAAGCACAAAGAACCATAACCCAGAGATACTGTGTGTGTGCAGTTGCTCTGGTGGCCCTTTAAAGTGTGTGTGTGGTTACTCAGTGATCATTAGAACACAGACATGAAAGCCCCTCATAAACCACACACCTTTGGTTTTTAAACCAACATCTAACAATAGCCACTACAGGCTACTGGGCTACCTTTATGACTTGAAAAGAAATAGGTCATATGGTCCATATTAACAGACTTCTTGTGACAGGAAATACACCCCCCCGACGCCTTCCAGCTGCTCTCACCCCTTTTGTTCTTCTCGTCCACCCGCAGACAGCTGAAGTCGCTCTGGCCAATCTGAAGAGCAAATATGAGAACGAAAAGGCCATGGTGACTGAGACCATGATGAAACTGAGGAATGAGCTCAAGGCCCTGAAGGAAGACGCCGCCACCTTTTCCTCTCTCCGAGCCATGTTCGCGACCCGGTAAGAAACATGCCACCAGTGGATGTCACTGAAAAATATGTTTCACTCCTGTCTTCCAAGACTCATATCAGACACGAAAGCATTGATCTGACATACAACTCTAACCTCGAAAAGATGTTTGCCCACTTTACATTTCAGGAGTAAATTATCACAAAAACAGTCTATGTTGTTTTCACATATACCATAGAAAGACAATACACAATATAACCAGGTAAGCTTAAAATGAGATTATCATCCATCATATGTAATCCATGTTTACCACATGTTGGCTCTCTGTGGTATTATTATCATATACATGACATGTTTAAGGGGACTATTGTTTGAGAATCACGGTCAGGAAGGGATACTAGCATTGATACTGACTAGAAAGCACAGAAGGTATCTAATCTGGGTATCATTTAAATATGTCGCTTAAGTAGTGTTTTTGACCAGTGTTTAGTGTGTGTGTGTGTGTGTGTGTGTGTGTGTGTGTGTCAGATGGGGTGACACACTCACTAATCTTTTCTGATTCCGAAGAGAAGCCGGTCAAAGGTTCTGTGCATAATCCCACCTCATCTTGGTCTGGATTACACATTCACCGTTCCACACATAGTAGACTAAGTGCTTACACACTGTTTGTGGTTTGTTTGTTTATTTGTGTGTGTGCATGCATATTGAGAGCGGTATGACAATGAGTGCTAGTGCACCTGTATGGGCACACACATGTATTTTTAGACGGCATTATAGCGATTCCACAATGGGTCCTCAACTCACCTTCTGACTCGCTTTTCCTCTGTGAATATTTTTAAGATGTTGAAGCCCACTTGTCCCACAAATATCAACTCTGGTCCAGATGGCTGTGCTGAGATGCTGAGACAGTCATTCCTTCTGCATTTAAGACTCCTCCGCAATCCACAGCAAAGCTCAAGCTGTGCAGAGGGAGGAGAGGTAGAAGAGGAGGGTGGGGAATTGACAGTATTATAGAACTTAGGTTGCAGAGGCTGCAGGGAATGTGTGGGCAGCTCAGCGCCCATCATCTTACCCACACAGAAATTCGATACCTCTCCCAGAAGTGCGCTTGCTGAAGTAACTCCATATACCTGCAGTGTCTAATCAATTAGTAACAGGAGGAAAACTCCTGTCTGCAAATGTGAGAGTGTGTTGTCATGGCTTTTTGGCGCATTGCAGAGCCAGATGGTTGGAGGACGTAGGCGTAATGCTAAACTATTTGGACCAAAAGAAAGGCTAAGAGAGAACCAGATCTTGCTCCGACTAATGATATTGTTTTTCCCCCCTTTGGCCCATGAGTTGTATCACTCGTCATTGCCACAGCGGCGAAGGAAGGCGTGAGACCATATTTGCTGTGAAGAAGCAGAGACATTGTGAAGTGTCTTGGTCTTTAAGCCTCTTTCACTGGAGAGGCTTAAGATATTGACAACACATTACAGCTTGCTGTTTACTGCCATGTGTATTCCTCCTTGTACACAAAGCCCCTGATAATGACGTTCTTGAGTCTCCAACCTCGATATTCTGTCACATTTGCGGTGCCTATGCATGAATTACATTCTGTCTATTTACGGGATTCACGTATTGGTATGTAAATTCTGTCCTATGCGACGTGAGTTGGGTCAGGGGACTCTTTGAGAGGCTGGGGGACTCGGCTGAGCGAGGTTTCCCACACTCCCCCTCCTTTGTATCCCCGTCCCCCCCTTCCGTCCTTCCTCACCGCCAAACACCCGGTTCTCTAGTCATCTGGAAAAGAAAGAGAGGAAGGGGGCAGGCTTTCATTTAAAGCCCACTACAGGAGCCTAATTTGACAGTCTTTTTTTTTCATGATAATCACCACAAAGACCACAAAGTCTGCAACGGTGGATTCTGAGATGTGAAAAACTCTCAGATACAAATGTGTGGTCTTTGACAAAGGGGAAGAAAGATGGAGTGGGATTCAATGGAGTGGTATTGAAAGAATGTTTAGGTTTTTGTGGGATCCTTTTTGCGATCTCATGCTGCGGTCTCTGCCTCACGCAGATTAGAGTTACTTGAGTTTTTCAAAGTGGATTTTGTTCTGTGAGAGAGACACAGGGTTGAGTGTTTTGCCCGTACGTGCTTTTCTCTTTCTCTGCATGCGTGTGCCCCTCCAGCTGCAGTCTCTGGTGTCATGTTAACAGTAGGGTCCTGCCTCTAACATTCCTAAGACATGCCTCGACTTGCTCTCAACTCCTGCTTATTCTGATTAACAGTCAAACCATTCGCCCAAGTCTTATTTTCTTCTCAAACTTATACCCTCAATCATCCTGTTGTTCTCTTGGTAGTTGCATTCCCTTTCCATCAGTCTCCTTCCATTCTGTGTTTCCCTCCTCCTCCTCCCTGCTCTCTCCACCATATCCGTCCCACCATGACCAATCAAGCTCCAGACAAGACCACAGCTGACGAGGCTGTTGTGTCTCTGTGTTTTGGAGACATTGTTGATTGTGACCCATGTCTGCATGAATGTTGCAATAGTTGAGCTTTCCTTATGTGACCATAAATAACATTGAGTACTCTTAATAATCACAGCAAAATGCAGTGTTTGTTTGTCAGTGATTTGAATATGATGACTGTTGATCCTCAAAAGGCCAGCAGGCTCCCCCCCGGCCCCCCTCAGCTATTGTGCCAGCACACACCATCAGCAGGCCAAAAAGGCTCCTATTGTATCCCTCCAGTCCCCAGAATAGACTCCTCTGTGTTTTTCCCGGGAAAAAACGCACGCCCTCTCACCCCCCATGTAGGAGTGACTGATCCGTCTGAAGGCGCACCAGCCCCCCCTCTCCCTCCCGGGTCGTCCACCCATCTCATACTGGGTTTAATGAAGCAGCACTGATCCCCATTGTCTGGGTGTGTGTCCCACTGGGAATCAAACTGCATACACAAGAGGGAGGGTATGGTTTATGTTTGTATGGTGGTCTGGCAAGGCCAGAGTTCACGTGGGGCACAACCACGTGCAGCACCACACACAGCAAAAACATCTCCAGTTTCTGGCATTTTTTTGGTCTCAGATTTTGTCTTCAAGACACATTTTTCTTTCACACAAGAAAAGAATTTGCAAGTTAGTTCAGAATTGTCTGAGCCTGGACAACTATCTCACTGATCTATAAGAAATATTCAAAACAAGTTTATTTAGGTTGGAAACAGGTCAAGAATCTCATCATACTTATGAGAAAATGATTTATTATTCAACAATAAAATAATATCTAAGTTGGCAATGTTTTTTCTTTTCAGTGCAGCAGTTCAAGTAGCCTCCAACCAAACAAGGGCATTAGACCTCACATGCCTACTAGGAAAATGACAGTTATAGCCTGCAGACATTAGAATACCACAAATGGCATGACATAAATTAGATTTCTGCCTTCTTGTGGTATAATGGAGTTTGTGAAGTGTCACCACAGGTTGGGGTGTTCCCCAATAGACTAAATACTTTGATACCAGACAGACAACGGGGTGAGGCTTCCTTCTGGCTGAATTATGGCGGAACAGTTTTAGTGTGGCATCATTGGAGGTTAAGGCGCTGCTTACTAACACAACCCACCCCTCCCTCCACACAGGCGTGTCAGTCATTACTGGAGAATGTCACTCAGATTGCTTTGTCAGCAACACAGAAAGTAGGGATGACCGCGATGGGGAGAGAGAAAGTGACTGATGCAAGCAGACAGACGGAGACAGCAGCAAGGAAGGAGGGGGAAAAAAACGTCTTGAGAGGCGAGATAAGAGGCAGGAGAGAGGACATGATCGAAAGAGAGATGAATGAGAGCGCAAGGTGGGGAAAAGGTTTGACGAAGGAGAAAAGCATGGAAATGAAAGACTAGCACGAGAGCAGAGTGGAGCTATAAACCCCCCACCTGAAAATCCCTTTTGGTGACCCACTTTTTATACCTGTCCAACCTTAGACACCAACATACACACATACAAGGGCACAGGGAAACAGGTGATAATGCCGCAGTGCAGCACCCAGTGATAGTGAGCGGCAGGTAGACAGTCGTCACATGAGATGGGAGACGGAAGAGATGGATCGAAGTGATACAGTCTCGGTGGAGATCAGGTGTGAACAGCCAAAGCTCGGAGTAATGAACCGTATGACACTCTTCCCTTCTTCATTTTTCTCCTCTCTCCGACTCCCCCTCCTCAGCGTGTTCCTCAGGTGACGTAGAAAGGATCTTCTCACTGACCCCTAGGTTAATGCTTTCATCCTTTGTGTACGTGCTCTATTCTTAACCTCTGCACATACACTCCTCGTATTGTTCAGAGAGGCTGTAAGCCACGCTCAGGTGTCTCACCTGTTCATGAATGTTAATCGTACCCTTTAGCAGTAGCCATACAAACCCAGAAAACACTGATTTTAGTTGGATGAAGTTCATGACACTGCAGTATTCAGTTCAGATATGCATTGCCAAGTGATGGCAGCTGTGCATAGATAGAGATTCTCACTGTATAAATATCTACTCAAATGACAATGACAATGAGCAGAGAACATTGATGATTGTGAAGTTTGTTGGAGGAGACAGAAATGGCTGATGAAATCATAAGTTAATAATGAAGGAGCTTTGCAAGGCCTATTAGGTCTGTACTATGTGGAGCGATGGCTCCACCTGGTGGTGGAAAAACACTAACCAAGGGAAAGGTCATGATGACAGTGCTTGCATGACTGTTTTTCCAACATGCATTTCAGGTATGCACATCATGTATGCAGTTTTGCATAAAGGCAACTAATTCTTTGATCAATTAAGGCAATGTTTGTATGTAACTGCAAGTGCCCCCTTGTGGAGTGACACGGAAAAGTGTTGATGGTGTAAAAACATCTTGCTGATATTCTTCAATTCCAGTTGTGAATAGACTTTAAAGTTTTCTCTCTCTCTCTGTCTCCCTTGCAGTTGCGACGAGTATGTCACTCAGCTGGATGAGATGCAGAGGCAGCTGGCTGCAGCAGAGGATGAGAAGAAGACCCTCAACTCTCTGCTGCGGATGGCCATCCAGCAGAAACTGGCCCTGACCCAGCGCCTGGAAGACCTGGAGTTCGACCACGAGCAGACCCGCCGGGGGGGCAACTCTGGCCGGGCCAAGACCCGCAGCAAGGCCGCCAGCGGCACCTCCAACAACCCCCACGTAAGTCAGAGTCTCACCTGCTCTGGCTCCGGCCGACCAGAGCACAACAACGCAGTGCCCAATGGCATTCTGGGAGGCCCCGTGGTCTTTTGCAGCGAGAAGTACAAGATCTACTGCGACTGAGGCGGCTGAGAAGCACGCAAGGGACTGCTGTGTACAGAGGGGAGGGGGCCCACGGGCCGAACCCTCCCTGCCTTAGTGTTAAAGAGCCCCACTCGCTCGCTTAGCTCCCTGGCCAGCCTGCGCTCCTCTAGGGACTGCTGTGTGACTAACCAGCCGCTCGTGTGTGCTAGTGTAAACGCTTAGGGGAATGCAGATGTATGTACAGTGTGCACTAGACGTGGAATGTAGTAGACATATATGGCATGTGGGTTATAGGGGATTATAGGGCCCCAGTTATGTTGTGGATATTATGGAGTGTCTATTCTTTCCGCTGTCGTGGTGCTGTACGTATGTATGATTTTAAAAGGTGGCAGCTTTTGTGCTCATTTGTTCTGGCCCCCTGAGTGTATTGCCTGGTAACAGTAACACATTGTGGGGGTGGGATTTTTAAAGAGGATGTCAATCTGACAGTCTTGTGACGAAATATGACATCCTCTGCTCTTTGGCTCGTCTGTCGGCATTGGTGCTCCTTTAAAAAAAAAAACAGCAAGCCTCCTTCGCTCTACTCTCTCCTGGCGTCCCCAGGACTGACCTGTGTCCAGCAGCCCACTGTCCAATCAGGTCACTCTTTAAGAAAAAGCAACTTGAAGACAAAGGAACAAAAATATGCAATCTCCCCCTGCTTTCTTGCTAGGGGAGACACAGTACGATTCTACACACAAATTCAAACACTAACAAGTGGGTTGGCTGCTGGTTTGATGACGGAATTGTTTGGGCAGAAAAGGAGCACCTGTGACCACAGGTGTTTATTTCAGGATCATTTTAAAGCTGTGATGCTAGCACACCAATACAGTAGGGTCAGTAGAATCGCATGGCTTTGCAGCTGAAAACGTTTATGAGCTTTTTAACTGTTTTTCTGTTGGTGTGTGGTACAAGACGAACTCATGTATTACAGGGCTCTACATTGTGAAAAGGGGAGTTATTTGGTGTCTGGTGAAACACAGGAGGGCTAGTCCATGTGACCCATTATGTCATGATGGATTCTTTCAGAGCCATATACTATAAGAGAGAAAGAAAAAGTTTGACAAATCGATCTCCACACCCAAATTAAGTGCACTTCAGCATAGGTGCCTCAGGTTCCTGCTTCTGTTAAAATGGATATAGTGATTACTGTGAACAGAGATACAATATAGTTTTGATCAAAGATGATTTTTTAAATATGGAGCAAATCCTAGAAGAGCACAAATCAAGAAGGCATCCACATGTGGATAACGAATCTGCAAATGAAACCAACCGACCACTCGGCAAAAGTGCCTGTCGACCCAAACACTTGATATATTTATCTATCTGTTGATGTAAAGCCCTGTCCTTGTGTCTCAACTTGAGCTCTCACTGTTCTTTTCCTTCTCTCCCCTCATCCATTGTCTCTCCTCTCTATTTCTGGGAGATCGCTCAGAGCTCTCAAGTAATTTCTGTGTTGGTTATGTGGCTGAGAAACTCTTTCCTCGTGTCTCTAATCTGTGTCTTGTCGCTCGGTCGCCACAACGACCTTCTCTCTTTTTAGATTGTCAGCAGCTTGCTCCCCCAGCATCACCACTCACCCTTTAACTAGAATGAGGAATTGTGGGGAAAATTGCATATTTTTGTCAGGTAACGTCCTCACGTGCGTTGTGCTCCCGATATTTGCCTGTGTGTTTATGAGCGTTCAAGTGAAGGGCCCTCATGTTTGTGTTACGTTTTTAACCTTTGCAAATGGAGGGTCACTAGTTTCTTTTGTTTTCTTTTGGGGTTTTTTTTGGTGTGTGAGGACGAAGCAACGTACTGTTTTAGAATCCACAATAGCTTTAACCCCTTGCAAGCTAGCATTACGCAAGTAGGAAAAAAAAATATAAGTGGGGCTTGTGTTTAATCAATCCATGTATTGCTTGTGGATTATAGACACATTAGCTTTATGATGCTAAAAGCAGGGTTGATGTGAGGAAATCCTGCAAGATTTATCAAATGATGCATTTTCTACTACCACTAAGCTATATATTAAACTCTATATTCTTAATATGATCATGTTCAGGTTATAATCTTGCAGGATCCTACTACAGTATTCCTTCCTCTCAGATATAAAGAGAGGGAGCTTGATTATGTCTTTTAAAGTCAGAGGTCAACCCTGCTTGAGTGTGCATCCATAAGCCACAGCACACAGCATGGAGGCAAGGCTATCGTACACATTAGGGAAAAAGAAAAAAAAAAAGCAACCTCCTTAGAGGTCAGTCACTCTTAAGTTTGAGATTCACTTAACTTATAAGTGTGATATATTCTGTTTCTATCAGTTTGCGCTGACTGAGAAAAGGTTTGAGGAGTAGAGGAGGGAGAACTACTCATGTTGTAAAACCAGCTCCTGAGAAAGGAGTTAAGAAAGCCAGACATGCTGGTGAAGAAAGCCAGATGCCTGGCCAAGAGCTGACTCTGATACTGTGGAGAAATGAGTTCAGGAGTTTCCTGAGGGAGAAACTCCTGGTAAACTTTGGAGGAAAAATTTAAAAAAGCTGAAGACTGGTTGTTCAATCAACCAAAGGACATTGATTCAAATTAGCTGAGCCCCTACACCTTCCCCATGTATAGGCTCTGTGGAATGAGCAGTAGATAGATACACAGGATGTGATTGTGACTAGAATCTCCCGCTCCCTAGATAAATGAACTCCCACTTCGCTCCATCTAGTTTGAAATCAATGTCTGGCTTACCTGGTGTCATAACAGCATGCCACCGATAAAGCTCCTCCTACCTCTGCTTGCAGGCTCCTCCCACTTCACCTTTAAGTTGTACTACACGTGACGCATCCAGTTTCTGATTTATAGTAAGCCTGCATGTCAAAAACATAACCCATTTTTCATTAACTTGCATGGCATATGAGAAACACCCCTCTCCTTTGACCTGGGTGGTGGGATACGGCTTCAACAAAGGTCATGGTACTCGTGAGTCATTGGCTTCCTAACTGCACCCGCAGGATAATTTGTGGTGAGTCTGCTTTCACATCAGCTCCTCATAGACATATTGATCGACGTCGATATGACAGAAAAGCCCTTGGCATAACATCAGCTACCTCAGGGCTGCTAACATGGCTTCTGTTGCTTCGACTAACTACAGCCGCCGCCTGCTTTGTCTGTGTGGACTCGCTCTAAATTGACAAATAATGCTAATGCTGATCATTTGTCTGTTTCTCCATTTTGCAGTAATTACAGTAGTTCCGCGTGGATGAGGAAGTACCAACACAAGGTCCATTCTCACTGCTGATTGAGTTCGCCGAAAAAGAGTTAGCACTAATAGGCCATTTGGACTTGAAGACAAAACAAAACAAAAAATATATAAGATGCTAAATGAAAACACTTACTACTTCCTTTTCCCTCCTTTAAAAATGTGATCGGATCGACGCTCATTTTTTTGCATGCTGCTGCTGGAAGCCAATTTCTCACAGGTCCGATGAACTGATTGAAATTCCCACCAGACTTTGTGATTGGCTAATCTAACCTGCCAATGATAAACCAGGGGACATGGGGTTGTTTCTCAATGTAAATCGACAAGCTGTTTTGTCTGGTTTCATCTTTTTTTTTGTTTTTAGTTTATTGTTTTTGTTAATCTGTGCACTTTCATTATATAGGATTATAACAGACTATTTTTAATCTATAGGAAAGCGTGGTAGTACTATGGTTTGTGAGTTATTCAGTATAGGTTATGTTAAGACTATAGGATTATACGTCCTCTTGAATAATCTGAACTTAAATAACAGAAACTATTTACTCAAGCAAAGGCTCCACAAACCTACTATTACAACTTTATCCTCAAGATTTTATCCATCTAATAATCATTTTTAAATTGTTTTGTTACATCATATGTTATGCTGTTGGTTTTCCTTTATGTTTGTTCTACTGCCATGTTCTATACAAAAAATCCAGGGTGATCAAATTCTGGGGTTTTTTCATGTATTTATTATTCCTAGGAATAGTTCAAAATAACACAGTGAAACTTGACAACGCTCTGACTCGAATAGGTAAGTTGTGTTTTGGGAAAAATTTGAGTGATATGATGTGCTTTTTCCTAGCTTCTTACCGAGGGCGTTCAACTGAAACGAGATCACTGACTTTCAGAATTCTCTGCAAGTGCGACGATTAAATTCCAAATTGGAATTGTTTCATTCTCTCTTCGTTTATCGTGCCAAATCTTGGTACACCGTTTAGGTTGAAAAGAATCAAGACTCGGAAATAAGACAAGCCGTCACTGAGGAAGATGTAGTTTGGGCCATGGCTCTCCATGCGTGCGCCGGGGTTTTGTTTTTGGTTTGTTTAGTTCTTCGTTTCTGACCAGTAGTGCCTTTCATTGTTTCAAGGGAGAATCTTAGATTAGAATTTTGTGTTTTTCTTTTTTTATAGGTGAGGACTTTGGGTTCAAAATGACTGTGAGCAGCAATAAGTGCAAAGGGAATTTCCCCCTGTCTGCATGAGTGAGATGATAGTTTTGAAATTAGCTCAATAAAACTGAAATTGTATTGAATTCTGCAGGTCAGTGATCCATTCAATAAATTCAGGGGTATTAAGAAAAGGTTGTGTTTTTTTTTATCAAACTTTGGGAACCAAAAGAAATCCCTTTGGCCTCCTGTTATTGAACAAAATGCTCCAAGCATCTGTAATGTGTTGGGGTAGATCAGTGTACTATTGGAAACATCTACGTATCTCTAGCATTGTTTGGTGAAGGTAATGTGATATCAATAGTATTGTTGAATAAATGTGCAGAGAGCGCATTTTATCTTTCTTTTTGTCCAATTTGAGTTTTGTTTGTTTTTTTATTCTTGAATCTTTTTTTTTTTCTTTTTTTTTACATCATCTTTGAGCATTGTGTTTTCAGGAAACAGAAAACAAAAATGAGCATCAACAAGCTTGAATAGTGCCATTACAGCCAATGCTTGTTTGTTGAGGCGTTAAAAGTTACAAATATGGATGAGAAGCTAAAAAAATAAAAGTGCAATTCAGATACTGTTTTACATTAAAGAAAAAGGAAAAGGTTTTCTGTTTGCTGGAAGCGATAGCATTGTGATAATAAAATTAGCTGTGCAAACTTTATATTGTCATATTGTGTTTCAGTATTGATCCATAATGAAAGTTTGATATCTTTATATGAAATAACAACTTCACCTGTATGTTGGTATTTATTTGAATTGTCATGCAGTACTGTATTCTTATCAATAATGTGCATTATGATTAGTGGCATATTGATTACAGCTAAATGTCAAATGCATGTTTTCTCAGTCATGGGACCTTTACACAGAATTGAAAACAAACATGTAAACTTTTGTTAGGGTGTTAAAAAAAAAAAAATATGGGGAAAAAAATGAAAAGACAAAAAGTTAAGTCTGATGTATTACTGCTGAACTAATCCTATGAAAGTGTTTTGTTTGTTTTCCAGTAGAGAAGGTGGTATGTCTGTGTAAAGGTAGTCATACTGGCTAAAATCAATAAATGTGACTTAAGTTCCAAGGCGTTTGAGTGTTGTTATTTATAGCTCCTCCACAGCAGCAGATGAAGGGTTAATCAGGGAAGTAATGGTCTGCAGCCCTGGAGTCTCCTCAGAGTGTTCCCAGCTGGAAGCCAGGGGCAGGGGGACTTCCCAGCTGTCTGAGTGGCTCCAGGACATGATCACATTTCACACAATGCACAAAAACACTTCCACCATCTTCTCTCCCACCCCTCTGACCCTTCTCTCTCTCTCTCCCTGTCTTTTCTCTGCTGTCTCGCTTAATCCTCACTCCTCCTTCTCCTCAACCTTTCTCCATTTCCCGTTTCTTTTCCTTTCCTCCCTGCTCGCTGCCTTCTGGAGATACACCCACACGCTGATCGAAGCCAGTTTCTTTCGACCTTTAGTGCACCCGGCGCTTCCTGTCCGGGCTCTGGAGGCCGGCGCTCTACCCAATTAATGCTGCAGTCAGGTTTTTTTTCTTTTTTTTTTTTTTAGGCAGTGAGTTAAAATGGAACAGAAATACCATTGGGCTCTTTCAACACGTTAAATTTAGAGTCCTGTTTCCTCAAAAAGCCCAAAAGTGAGTTATAATGATACATGATTGTAAATTTCAGGTTGTTGGACGAATTCTTGTCTGGACTTTTGTGAGTATCTTGGGATGAACATGTGCAAATATAAGTCCTTTTAAATTATCAATGAGAGGCAAATGGTTAGTGTTCTACAGCAAAGGGTCAACATAGTATTATGAGAACACACTACTAAGGTACAGATACTGCTTCCCAACCTTTTTTGTCCAATATACCACATATGTGCTCTTCTAAATCTAAATTGATTTTAAACTGAACGTCAATTAACGCTGTTAATCACTATATGAAAAATTGGACGTTGTTACATTTTTCCTACATGACACAATGCAGCTGGTGTTGTCTATGTTTAGATTTTCCTTCATGCACTCTTCAATTGCAGCTTGTATGTTCAGGCATTTCAGCTGACTCTGTTAAAGGTGTCTCCTGGGCTGCTGACTTATTTTAACTGTTAGTTTATTGGTTGTTATACAAATGACAAATTTAAAAAGAGAGGTCCAAAATGAAGCAGCAGCAGCTGAGATATCCTAACTTTTAGCGCCAAAAAACTATGCATACTACACTTCCCATAATGCAGTTCAATTAGGTGGATTTGACATATAATCTTAAATGTGTAAAATCAGTCGAGCATTTCAGTCATGAGAAAACTTGTGCTCTTTAACTTTATATCAGTTATCATACAACCCTGCTAGAATATTAGCACCTGCTAGTCCTCTCAGAATCAGAATAACCTGGGATTAATTACATTAATCACAATCAGAACAGGTTTGTTGCCAAGTAGGCTTTCACCTACAAGGAATTTGCCATAGTGTTTTGATGCATAATAATAATAAACATAGTGAGCAGATATAAAGACAACAAGCAAGTACTGCAAGTCTTGTAGAATAGATAAAAGATATTGGAATTAAAGATAAAATATGAAAAAATACACTTGTAATATGTTATTCAAAAGAAAAGTCTGTACAGTTTTGTGCAGGAATGTTCAAAAGCTCACAGCATGCCGTATGAGGAACACTTGAAATGTGCAATTACTCGTCAGTGTCAGTGGGGGTCTCTGGTCTTTTTGATGAGGCCAGCTGCAGTCTGGAAAAAATTGTTCTTATGGCATGAGGTTTTGGTCCTGATGGGCCACAGCCTCCTGCTGGAGGGGAGTGTCTCAGATAGTTTGTGCTTTGAATGGGAGGGGTCAGCCTCCATTTTTTGCTTTTTAATTATCATGACACCCACCCACACACACACACACACAGCTGTGATTTAGTACAGTGAAACCAGTTGCCGCCATTTACCATATGCCTTGCTGATTGAATTTGAATGGCAGAGCATTAATGAGAGCCAGAGGGAAGAGGTCATTTCACTGACCTCACTGGAGTAACAGTGGAGCCTTTGTTGGTGCCAGTCTCCTCTTATATCCTCCCAACCCAGGGCTCCGATGGCAGAGGAAATATGGGTCAGTGGGATTCATTCCATGGCATCAGTCCTGCTCTATTAATATGCAGGTGCTGTGATTATACTCTGGTTGGAGGGGGAGTCATGCAGCAAAGCAGCTGTTTCATATCTCAGCTGATGCATTATTACATTTCACCACAAGGGGTCCCTGTAATACAGTTGTTGACATATTCATCCTGAGTTCTCAAAAGTTACTTTAAGGTCTGGCGCTCTCCTTAAAAGAGAGACTGTGTGTGTGTCTGTGTGTGTGTGTGTGTGTGTGTGTGTGTTTGCACTCACAAAGAGTCTTCTTTGTGTGTATCAGCCAACTCTGTCATGTGGTGAATCCATGTGGAGCCTAAAGGGACAGAGAGCCGTGATCAGCTGATCTGGAGCAGCAGCACCAATCAACAACACCACACATGTCTCACATGGATTTCCTTCAAACACACACACACACACACGCACAGGCATGCACACATTTCCTCTACTGGAGCAGAAATAGTACCACTGGGGATGTTAACAAACGTATGACCTGTGGAGTGTGAGCTCAGCCTCATGATGCATTATAACATTCCTGAGTCCTGACATTGGATGCAGGGTGTGTGTCCTCCCATCAATGACTCATTTATTATCTCCACAGAACTGTTGGTGTGGTCTCAAAATGCCAGGTTGCAGCTGTATTGTCTGTGACAGATGACAGATGAAGTGTTGATTCGATCAGTGTGATTTAATTTACACCTGAAAAGGAGGGAAAGAATAAAGACTGGCACCTGAGTCTAGAGTGTGATTAGTCATATGATTGGGGCATTAACACCATGAAGGTTTCAGATGAGTGTAAAAAGCACTACGTAGCTCAACTCACACTTTGCCGTGTCAACTTTCGCACCTATCCTTCAGCTCGGCTGCTCATCTGCCACTCTCTTAATTGTCTTTTTTTTTCCATATATCTCACTCTGTCCTCACCCCCACTCCTCTCTTTAATATCTTCCACCCTCTCCTCCTCCCTCCCCTCCCTCTCTCTGTGAACCCTGTTGTTTCACTCTGCACTGTGGTTATGAGTGGAGGAGCCCCAGGGAAGCGGAGGAGAGGATGTATCCCAGGGGGCTGTTTGGTGTTCTGCTTTCTGTGGACCAGCATGGCCTCCAGACGGGCTGACAGGCAGCTCCATGCACTCGGAGGCACTAACGGGGGCACCGGGCCCCTGGTCTATTTAAAACACGAGTTCAGTCATCCACAAAACACTTGGCCTTTCAGACTCTGCCCTGACGTGTTCAGAATGATTCTCTGCAGCGAAAAAGAAAAGGTTAAAGCAGAAGGAGGAACGCGTTTTCTATTCTTGTATTTGCTTGTCTCTGCAAAAGCGAAAGCCGTGTTCTATAAATTATGTGAATGGTGCGCAGCCACTGAGGCAGTCTAAATGTGGGTGGAGGTGATATATAGATACAGCTTATTAGAGAGGAGAGCAGGTCAATGAAGTGGCCTATTGCCTGGCAAGCAGCCAGACAGGGAGCCATTATCATTAGAGACCCTGCTGTTGTCTGTGTTGATCTGAGGCAGATGAAACGCGTGCAGCAACAGCGTCGACCACAAAAGGGGTTAATGATGCGTAGCTGAGTCGACACGGGTTTCGAAAAGATGGGGTGGGGACTGTACAGACACAGAGAGGGGGGAAGGAGGGTTGTCAGACACACAGTCGTGCTCCTGAAGATTAGTTGAAAACAGTCAAATCATGGAAATATACAAACAAGCACTGGAGAAATACTCCATCGTTAAGTACTGTCAGTGAAATGTACTTAAGAATGATGAAAAATAAATGTACTCATTCTGCAGAAAGATGGACCTTGTGACTGATGTATTATTATGAATGACAACACTAGATTGTTACTGATGCGTCGACATGTGAGCTGCATTTCACTTCTGTAGCCGGCTGAAGTGGAGCTAGTCAGGTTGTTCTGTCCTGTGGGAGTCGGGCCCCCAGTCTATGGGGTCACGAGATAAATCTGATGTGTCATGAGATGATTAATGAGGGTTGGAAAGAAGAAAAAACAAAAAGCTGATACACAAATTTCTACGCGTGTTGTGGATATATCTGTAATTATGGCATTTTGGGTGAAATATTGAATCATTTTATCTCTTTGGGCCTCTTATTTAAAACCAAACCGCCTGAGAAATTTAGACGGGAAATCACATTTTATCAGAAATACAAAGAACTCAATTGTGAGAAAGGGGCAAGCAGACGCTTTGTAAGGGGTCACAAGCCAAAACAGTTGGAGGCCACGGGTTTAATCTTTGACAATACACTCTATTCTAAATTAGCTCATCATATGTTTTAAGGAACCAGGAAAATTTAGTGGAGTAAAAATAGAGTAAATTCCATTCATAAATGTAATGGAGTAGATGTTTAAAGGAAAATACTATCTCAAGCATGTATTTAATTACAGTACTTAATAAATGTACTTAGTTACTTGGCACCACAAGAAAGTTGTCACGACACACAGCTGACTAGAGGCACCACAGCTGACGTTTGATGGATACAGCATGTCAAGAACTACTCTGCTTTCAAAGAGTAATATAACCAAATACTCTCAGACTTTGAACTTTGATTAACTGGACATGCACGAACAACAGAAAACTGCATTTTACAGCCATAACGATGCGCAAGTTCAAGATTAGTTTTCTCCTCCTTCCCTGTTCCTTATTACTGTGTGATTCAGAGAGGCAGCTGGCAGCATCCATTCAGCTGGCTGGAAACTCAATATAATCAATTAAAAGATCAGGAGAAAGCCTGAGCAGTGACATGGAAATCCAGTGCCAGTTAGGATTCGTGTCCCAGGCCCCCTTTTTTCTCCACACTAATAGGCAGCTGTGGAGTCTCCAAAGCAGGGTTATCTCTTAAAATAGACCTCATTCTTTTCATGACTTCCCGTGACAGCCCATGTCATGCCTCTGTGCCGATGGGCATGTCATGACTGCAAATGCTGCATCACTTCAAGATAGAAAACTACGCTTTAGAAAATAGAATGAAGTACTCAGACTTAGGCTTTAAAGGCTGGTTGTGAGTTACAGGAACTGCAAGAAAATTTTTTGAAACATTGGATAATTAAGTTATTTAAACCAAAGCACCTAAGACATTTAGAGGGGAAATCAAATTTGAAGTCATAGACATCATGTGACAAGGAACAATTAAGCACTTTTATTTAAAAAAGGTTAAAATGCATTGTTTTTTATAAGCTTTCACGTGTTTCTAAATAACCTGAACAGAAATAAAGCTGTCTAATAAATTAAAACTGTACTTAAGTACACTACTTGAGTAAATGTACTTAGTTACTTGGCACCACTGCAGATAAGAAACGTGTCATGCACCACAGCTGACCTGTAATGGATACAGTATGTCAAGAACTACTCTGCTTTCAAAGAGTAATATAACCAAATTAAACCACCTAAGAAATTTAAAGGGGAGGTCAAATCTGTAAGCGCCAAAAGGTTGAGATACACTTTAAGAGTGCATTGTATTTTATAAGCTTAACATATGTTTTAATAAATGTAGTGAAGTAAAAAAAATCCCATCTGAAATGTAGTAGAGAATAAGATAAGCAGGTCAAGAACTACTCTGCTTTCAAAGAGTAATATAACCAATTTAAACCAAACAACCTGAAAAATTTAGAGCAGAGGTCAAAAAGTTGGGTAAGGGCCAAAAACCTGGGGCCCAATGGTTTAACCTTTAACAATGCATTTAATGTTATAAGCTTAACAAAACTTTATTTGTCCTCGGGGGGCAATTCAAAGGCAGGTAGAGCAGTAAAACAAACAGAAAAAAACAGTGGCATGAAAGAAACAGTACAAAAAGACACTGTGATCATAGTGCATGAAGAACCATAGTACTTCATTGCAGAAATAATGTGACCTGCTGTTTAAAAAATAAACCAAATACTGAATGAATAAATTAGCTGTAGTGCAATGGAGGATAATAGAACAGATGGGAAATAAATGAGTAACCAGCACTGTAAAAAGTAAATATATCAGTCTAATAAATTTAGTGAAGTAAAAAAAATATACATATATAGTTATAAATAAAATTCATATCTGTAACTGAGTACAAGTATAAAGGAAAATACTGTCTAAAACCTTGAGTAAATGTACTTAGTTACTACATCAGACAAGAAAGTTGTATTAGAAGTTAAAAGAAGTAGAAGTAACTGGTAGCAAGTAACTTGATTATTGCTTTTTTCCCCCCAATACTAATCTTTTATTCTATGATCCACACTCAATGAATGGACTTGTCGTGCGCGCGCCTCGCTCCGGTCGCGCGCATTATCTCTCTCTCTCGCTCTTTTTTTTTTTTTTTTTTTCCAGCGGCGCAGAGGAAAGAGTTGTGTTGAAGAGGGAGGAGAAAGGGACTACATGAAGGACTACGCTGCTCGTAATCTGCACACAAAAAAATGACCCGGGTTGAAAATCTGTGGGAGACCGTGAAGCGTCCTCGAGTGTGCGTGTGTGTGTGAGCGTGTTTTCTTTCTGATCGGGAGAAAGAAAAAAAAAAAAGAGGCTCTGAAGCGGACGCGCTCCTCCGAGTTCAGCCGAGAATTTCTCCAAGAAAAAAAAAGGACAGATTCAGCAGAGGAAAACACCGGAGAGGAACTTTGTGCAGGATGCAGGGGCTTTCGGCTTCTGGTGAGTGAATCCCTCTTAGAAATACACCCCTTCTTCTCTGTCTGCTTTTTGGAACTCTGTGCGTCTTTCTGCAGTCGTTTCCAAATGGTTTGCATTACGCACAGGATCCGGATTCCAAAATGCTTTTGCCAGCTGTCAACCAGGGGGCAGCTGCAGGCCTGCATCCAGCCCCAAACAGCCCAAAGACTTGTTTATGCTCTGATCAGTGTGAGAGGAGCATTAATGGTGGAGTTGGAGCTGACAGGGCAAGAATTGGAGCAAAGCTGTGCCAAAAGCCTGAGAGAGAGATTTGACCTTACAGTGGATCTGACCACACACAAACACACACACATATATGAATACAGTTATCTGTGAAGTAAGGGTATGATAAAACTATGTGATCATGATGATTGTGTGTGTGTGTGTGTGTGTGTGTGTGTGTGTGTGGCCCTCACATCCACATTGTCCCTGTGTGAAATGGGATTTCAGTGCCTGGGAGGGTGTGTGTGTGTGTGTGTGATGCAGAGCTCATGAGATTAGAGATGTGTTGAAAGTGTCTGCAAGTTTGTGTGTCCATCTGTCTGGGAGGATGGTAGGAGGACCGGTCTGTGTTTGAGAATTTGAGAAAGAGCAGTGTGTCAATGTGTGGTTTCCTCTCTCTCGCATTGCTTGCAGATACTTTTAATTATGAGATGCACCTCTCAGTTGCATCTCTACTCCACCACAAGATCACAAAGGAGGGGGACTTTTTTTTTTCTTAGTTTTTCTTTCTTTGTAAATTGGTGTGTCCACATCATTGTTCTCCTGTTATGTGTAGTATTTTTTTGCACGGTGTTGAGATGACAGATCTGGGGCGTTTGGTTTAATATTCCCCATCAACTCAACCACAATGAGTTAGTGTGAGAACCAAACTCCACAGAAAATTCGCCTCAATCTTAAGATCCTTTGCAAGAGGCCTCAAAATAAAGTGCTAGCATGCAGACAAAGACGAGGGGAGGAGGGGGGATAATAGAGAGAGTGATAGAGATGAAGTGCTGATGGGACGATATCAGGCTGCAGCAGAGGTGAGCTATGCAGGGAGAAAAAGAGAGTGTGTTTGTTGTGAGACTCGGGGGAGGAATCGATCTGCCGTCCTCCTGGCTGACTTTCTTTTTCCGGCAGTCCAGCAGTGTATCGTTTCTCTCCCACACACACACACTCATTCCCAAGGCCTTGCTCTTTTTTTTTTTTTTTTTTTTTTTTTTTTGCATTTCCCTCTTTCTCTCCCACACTGTCCCAGATCAGTCTCTGCCCCCTTATCCCTCTACATTAAACCCCCCTCCCCAACACACAGCCCCCCGCTCACTGCAACCGCCGTCAGATGAAATATATCACTTTTTTTTTTTATGAAGTTCCCCCCTCAACTCTGTTCCTTCCACATGGGAACCAAACCAGCACATGCACTCTCTAATGCTTATTTTTGTGTTTACGGTGGGAGGGTCAAAAGGGGCCTGTAGGCTGCTCGCATCAAATCATTGAGGAATCTATTAAAACAAACCACATCTCAAATGAACTGCGGCGGGGTGGATAGCACGCCTCTCAGTTTGAATTCCACCTCGGTCCTCGGACTTGTTTCCAGCTCCATAAACTTCCCTGTCAGTCTTCGCTCTCGGGCCTGAAACCCTGCTGTCTGTCTCAGTCAGGAGCGGGCGAGATGCAGGACAATGGTGGTCCACGTGTGCCAGCTAGATGCTCCGGCATGGATGTCCTGGTTGGCTGTTTGGGTTATTTATTATTAACAAAAGCTATTGGGCTTGTCCGTGTTTAACCAAGCCAATGTAAACATCTCCCCTTCGTGTTAGATAAACACAGAGCACAGGAGTTAGGGAGGAGGATGGTGAGAATATTATCTGCCCAGTTCCCCTTGTTGTTGTTTTTTTTCTCTCTCCAGCTCAGATGACCCTGTTGTTGCTCTCCCTCGCTTTTATGAACTTGGTGGACTGCAGTGAGTCTTTTTTTTTTTTTTGTTCATCAGGTTACCTGTGAAGCGATGACAGAAACACAGACAAGTGTGTGTGGTGGTGGAGAAGGCTGAATCAAATCACTAGAAGGGGTATTGATTGAAATAGTTAACCTTGTATAACCCCTGGCAGGTTAGTCTGGTTTGTAACAACCCTAAAGTTAAATGTGATGTGTTTTTTGTAATACCTCTAAAATATACACAGAATGATAATGAAACTGTTAAGTAGCAGGAAGTAGTTTCTCTTTCCATATGAGAAGTAAATATGGTGATGATGGAAGAAGCACATTCTCTCTAATATTCCTAGTGCTACTTCTTTTGGGTTATAGCCTACTAGGGGGTTGTATTTTGGCAAAGGTGCTGCAGCTTTAAACTTTTGGAACCACTTCTTTGGCAAACAACCAGATGCAGTAGCTGCACACAACACTTCACAGTCTTGCTGTCACAGATTCCACTGTGACGGTAGTTTGATACCGTCGTCTGTACTGACACCACAGCTGATGGTTATTTTCATGATTAATCGATTAATCGTCGACCTGATAAATGCTCATCACAATTTCCCAGAGCCCAAAGTGACGTCTTCACTTTGCTTCTGTTGTCCAACCAAAAGTCCAAATATTCATTTACTATCATAAATGACAAAGAAAAGGAGCAAATTTTTGCTTGAAAAACGACTGAAAGGATTAATTCCTTATCAAAATAGTTGGCGATTAATTTTCTTTTGATCTACTAATCATTACAGCTCTACTGTTTTTTTGCCAAGATACCTCCACCTTCTGGTGTTTTATATTAAGACAGGCTAATGATGTATTGACTCCAGCTCCATACTCAGGGCACAGATATTAGATTGAGAGTCTCATCTTTTTCTTAAGTGCATTTCATGAAATGTTTGTGCGTACATTTCTGTACAGCAATTCACGTCACTTATTGGCTGACATATATGACAACATATAGGACAAATATATAGGGGATAAGCTAAAACTGGCCGATAGTATTGGTTGAGCTTTGGCTTTCATCACTGGAAGATCAGTCTTACTACTTGAGATAGTGATAGTGATCATCCACTATCACTTAACATAGCGTCAGCACTGAAACAAACATCCTACTGTTGTGCAAATGAATGTTTTTGGTGTTTACATTCTGAAGGTGACCAACAGCCCAGTCACCCGACATCTCTGTGTATTCCCGTAAGCACCAATCTCCAACATCCCCTACATTTCTCCACTCCTCCATCTCCCTGTCTCATCCTGTTTGCATGTGTGTGTGAGACAGCATGAGTCAGTTCCAGGGCCATTCAGAAGCTTCAGGCTCATTCCCGGCCTGCCTGAGTGTCACATTGATTTTCCTAATGGTGGTCATGTGTGGGTCCTGCTGTTGCAAAGGCTTGCACTACTGCAGTTCAAGTGTGTGTGTGCATGTGTAGGAAACAGGCCTCTGACGTGATTGACCCCTTTTCTGACAGGCAGTTTTTTAGAAGTTTTCTTTTTCCTGCGCTGCGTATCCTGAAGGAGTCACATCTTCAAGTGTTTGCCTGAGCTTTTGAATGGGCTGTGATCATGTCAAGTTGTTAGAGTGTTTGTGTTAGTCCACCTTTGCAGTAGATAAGACTTTATTGGGTTTGCTGTTGTAACATTAAACTCGTTCGGCCCAAGCACACACAAAACATGCATAAAGTAGGATGATGACTTAACACGGGATTGAAAGCATTAAAATTTAAGTGATTGGGATTAGAAACTGGTTTGTTTTGATGTAGTTCCCACTTCCCTTTGCCACAATGGATTATACTGACGCTCTTGTTGAACAGGTTTTTGAGTCACTTGCAGACAGACTGCTGAGAGGGGAGTTTTGAATTGCACTACAGAAATGTTGCATCAATATACAATTATACAAGTATACTGCTATTGCGCTGACTTTTCACCACACCTAACTATTCTCTGCAGTTGGAAATGACTGATAAGCCAGAGGGTCCTGACCTTTTTGTGTCATGACCCCCAGATATGAAGTAAAGCCTGCTTCTGACCCTTGGTCATAAGTTATAACTTTAGTGTGAACATGTTCAACCAAAGAGTGAGATTTATTTCGGGACCCTTTAGAGGTTAGTGGGATATATGTGTTCAATAATTAAATATGGCCCTCAAAGGCTCTTGATAGGAAAAGGTTCCCCGCCCCTGCCCGAGGGTGTCCTGACCCCAGGCTGGGAACTACTGCTCTAAGATGTTTTTTTTGATTATTTCCACATGACTCAAAATAATCCAGTAGGAACTGTGTCACAATCGTAGCCGCAGTTGGGCGGCCTTGTAATGGTCGTGTTTGAATCCCTGTGAGGCAACAAGCATGTTGGTGTTTTGAGCAGCTGACTCATCTTTCAGCAGAAGCTTACCTTGGCGCCTGTGATGAAACAGCCAAGTTTTTAGAGCTGAAGTATCCAGAAAGACAGTGCTACGATATTGCATATTTTGATTTAGAAATACAAATCATCAGAGGACTTTACACTTTACAGATTAAAACGTGTGAACTGGAGTGTGACAGCAAAGGTGGCACTAGTTATGAGTCAAATGCTGTTTGGAATTAGGATGTTTCTGCTCAGAGTAGCAGTCCTTCCTGCACAATATGTTTATACTGGAGGTCTCTTGGCTTATAGTGGGGTCTGGCTGACACACACACACACACACACACACAGGCACATACACACACAGAAGGCGGAAGTGACCTAGTTTTCCTAAATGGTACCAACTGTTGAGGCCTTCTAGAAGTGGACAGGATTACTTGGTGTCACCCAATAAAGGACTGACATGTTAGATGTCGAGCATTTCCCCCAGAGAGACTAAATTAATCTCATCCTGGTCATCGAGATACGGCAAGTTGTGTGTGAGCCAGATGTCAGTCTGCAGAACTTTTAAGCTTCTGAAAGTGGGAGTGATCATTGGGGATCATTGACCGACTCTCTGTGGTCTACAAATGGAAAAAAAAAAATAACCGGCAACTTTCCTATGAGATCTGACAAACAGAAGAGAGAAAGGGTTCAGTTCAGAAGCCTTTCACACCCTAAAAGTCTTTGTTTGTGTCTCAGTCACAGTACAGGAAGGTCAGTTTCTCCACAGCCTCTCTGTGTCTGTCTCTATCTGTGTCTCTTCACCAGTCTGCTGTCTGTCTGGATTGGACCTACCCTGATGAGGGGGATTTTCCTGGGAAAGTCATATGGAAAGAAAAAAACACAGAGCCTTAATAGTAAAAGCATGTTCCATTCTATTTCTCTCCCTTTGTGTGTATGATTGTGTGTGTATGTGTGCGTGTGTGTGTGCGCATTTTATGAGTTGAGCTCCTTTCTAGCACACTGAAGGCATTGTGTTTTTCCTCTCTGATCATCAGAAGAGCAGGCTCTCTGGAATCGGGGCTTCCTGTACATGCTGGGGTGAGGCAGGGGGATCTGGAAGGGAGGGAAGCAGGGAGGAAGAGGAGGAGGGGAGAGAGAGACAGAGAGAGAGAGAAAGAAAGAGAGAGAGAGAGAGCCAGGTGGAGGTCACCTCTAGGTTAGGTGGCGGGGTCGGTTCACAGCTTTATTGATGACGCAGAGTTTGAGGCTTGGCCTTGAAAAAATTGTTACATTTGTGTAACAATCCTACAAGTAGAGCTGCAACGATTGGTCGATTAGTCAGTTTGTCAAAAGAAGATGAACTGATAACTATTCTGATAATCATTAATTTTTTGTTTTTTAAGCAAAAATGTCAAACATTCACTGGTTCCAGCTTCTTAAATGTCAGGATTTGCAGCTTTTCTGTGTCTGTTTTGGACTGTCGGTTGGAAAAATGAAGCTATTTGAAGACGTCACTGTGGTCTGTGGAAAATTGTGATCATGAAAATAATTGGCAGATTAATCAATAACGAAAATAATCGGTCCTTGCGGTCCCAACTAACAAGCCGTGCCTAGATATCCAAAGCCTGATTTTGCTTATTCCTCTGTGCAATAAGCCTCCATTGTTGTTAAAAAACTATTAAAAACATCAATGAGTCACACCATTGTACTCGGTGACATGTTCTTTCATTATGATGAAGATGGGCACTGTAGTTTATTGTGAGTCAGCTCTGCATACACTGTCATGCCGCTATAAATACTCTCTTGTGCACCGAATCTGCAGCTGAAAATGGTCCCCAACAAATACACTACTTTCTTCTGTTCAAGTAATGTTTGCTAAAATCTACAGTGCCCAGCTCAAAGTATATATTCATGACTTATTTATGTTGTGCATTTATTAATAGGCTGATTATTATGTGTGTGTTTTTTTACATGGTCATATATATACTCAAAAAATCCAGTAATGGTCGAGCTCTAGTTTCGACCATTTTCCAATCGTATGTCTCTTGATGTTTATTATCTTCCAGGCAGGAATTGGTTTCCATAGATTTCTCTGTGGTATAAAAATCCTCCAGAAGTGCATTATTTTTTTTGTCAAGGTTATTTTAATGAGCAGGAACTATAAAAACTCTTTCAAGGACACTCATCTGAGATTTAGAGGAGCTGCTGGGATGTTCAGCAAGCCAACCAATAACCAAACAGTGACATTGATAAAAAAAGAAGAGTGTGATTTTAGTCATTCGGAGCATCTTTAAAAACACCAGCAGTGATTTTAAAGCGGTCCGTGCTCGCAGCTGCATCTCCTCACGCTGATGATGTAACTTGGACGTTGCAATCAATGAGCCGTCTCGAATGTCCGGAAGTTGATTTTGATACCTCTGTGAAACAAAACTCGCTGCTGCCTGGAAGGTAGGAAATCAATCTAAAACCTGATATGATGATACGCTGTAAAGAGGATGCTCAGCAGTAATGTCATTTCATCCTGGACGTCTTTCGGCTAAGTTTAGTCCACCTCCCTCCTCTCTCTCCTAATCACCACACACACACACACACACACTCCACCATTCACGCTCACTCACCTGATGGAGCCATAAACCGTGTTGTAAACGTCTTCCCAGTCTGGCTGATTGCAGCTAACAAAGGCAGCCTGTGTTGAATTCTCCATGCTCTCTCCCCTGGGTGCCCTCCCACCCCTCCACCCCCCTCTGCTCTGCCCTTCTGTTGTCATTAACCATTGTCTCTTGCTCTCTTCCTTCCACCCACACTGGATTTGGCCACTGAAATCCAACACTTATATGACCCGCTTAACATTTCCGCCATTCTTTTTTTAAAAACTGATTGCTGTACACTTCATGGTGGGTTACACACACACAGAGATGGTGCCTATCGGTGAGCAGGAAACTCTTCCTCGCTCTATTTTCCAGCTCTTTTCCCCACCACCAACCTTAGCCTGACACAGATTAGCTTTTTAAATGGCACAGCTGTTTTGAGCACTCGCTTTATAAGGCATGGCCAGAGTGTGAAAGTTGTATTTGATTTCAGCCTTTCTGTATTGGATGAACGCATTTCATGGTCACCATTCAGTCCTCGATGCTCTGAGAGTCTTTTTTTGCCTGAGCCCGATGTCAATTATGGTATTACTGCTTTAATTTGCTGTTGTGATGAGGAGAGATGCTGCCAGCGGAAAAGCTTTGTGTTATGATTTATATGAATTGCACATTTATCTGCCCTGACTAAACCCGGCCGCTTTGAGAGTCATCGCTCGCCCTAAATCTCAGCTCATTTTAGTCACTCATAAAATGCTGACTCGTGAGATAAAGCCCAAGAAACAGCTTCTCCTGCACTGTCTGTCTGTGTCTGTTTATTTCTGTACACATGATTTTATAATGTCACAGACAGTGATTTTATTGCCCATGTTTTCCACAAAAATCTCTGTGCTCTGCTGCTGTGCAGACGTGCAACACCTATTCCACCACTAGATGGCAATATAACGTCATTTAGTTCTTTATTCCAGCCAGCAGTTGAAATAAGAGACAGCAGACTGTGACCTCTTTAATATGGATTTGAACAAATAATAACTGAAGACTTCTTGCTGTAGAAGTGTAGTTAAAGCAGTGGCTCTCAGTCTGGAGGGGTCGCAAAATAAATCCAAGGGGTTGTGAGATTATTGCAAGATAGGAAAGCAGATTTAAAAAAAAATCAGCAACACATTATGTTTATTTTGCCTTTCCTCAAATCGTTGGTTTTTTTTGTGATTTACTTGATGATTTAAGCTTTTCAGGGAGGTTAAAAAAAGAAAGGAAGGAAAACAAATCCCTCTTTGGTTGAAGTGGTCAAAGGTAGAGATATGCAGCCAGAGATTTTGTAAGTAGACTTTGCTTTTTTTTAAGGGGTCACAATCCACCTTGGGAACCACTGGATGTTCTTTCACACCCATATTCTTGAAGGTCCCTGAAAACAGCTGCTAAAAAGTAATGCTCTCTCTCAGGTCACCGTTACCACTCTCTGCGCTGACTAACAGATCCAGGGCTCGGCGGCCGAGCTGCTCTCGTCCTGGGTGACATGGAGGTGTTTCACACTGAAGGTCACCCTGACAGCAGCAGGCTGACTCTCCACTGTCTCCTCTCCTTTTTCCTATTATAGTCTGCACTGTCCCTCGGCCATTTATCATACTATACTGCTCTGCCTCTCTAATGACTTTGTGAAACAAGATAGCACCATTTTATGGGAGTGAAATCTGGACTCTGACTTACCGCCCTCATTGGCTGCAGGGAAAACAACACACTAAGATGACTTGCATTTTCGACAGTAGTTGAGAATCCTGATTGTTGAGATGCATCACCTGGATCCTCCCTTTGTTTTAAAGCAACGCCCAGGGATTTGAACTTGTGAGCTTCTATGTCCACCGCGCTGGGCAACCCTCTCCCAGCATGCCTTGCAGCAGTCACTGCTCTCATCACAGGACAGTCATAACGCCCTGCACCTAATGAGGAGTTGAGAGCTACATCCACACAGATGGATCCTGTTCCTGTGGCCCGTAGTGGTTTATCTTCCTCAAACAATTATTGCAGGCTTTCAGCATTTTTTTTTCTCTTGTCGAGGCCCTAATTCACTAACAAGCACTTCATTAGATTTACATCGATCGTGAAAGGTCAAAATGTAATAAAACAACAAACTGCCTCAGGCTGCTTGGCATCTGTGTTTTAGTTCATGCACGTGTGTGTGTGCATGCGTGCGTGTCAGTTGATTCCCTCAAAAGCTCTCCTGCTTCACGCGCCCGGAGCTAAATCGTTCCTTCCAAAAACATCCTTGAAATATAAAATGCATGTACGGCAGGTTGTTAAACTGCCATCTTTCACTGCGCAGCTCTTCGAAGTTGAATGATGAGTCTCGATAGACGAGGACGCATACACACACACGCGTGCACACATATGCCGGCCTTCTGCAGCATGACTCTGCTGCTATGCCTGTTTGTATTCACTAAGTGATAAAAACAAAACAGCCAGACGCACGTCATCCTCCTCTAATCTATTTGACAGCTGCGAGCGTGTGCCAGCAATACACTTATAGGTAAAGCACTCATAACCACAACAAGCTTCAGCCTTATTACAATAAGTAGCTTGTGGGTTTGCTTCTCTCAATGACAGTGAGTGAAGGATTGCATCATTGTTTTATCTTATCCAGTGAAAGAAATATGACAGGACTGCTGCTCTCAGTTTCAGTGTTTGTGATAGCTGAGCTGTCTGAGGTATGAATGTGTTCATTCACAACTGGAAGCTTCGGATGTTTCACATTCTGCCTTCGCTCTCACTGTTTTTCTAGTTTTTGTTATGCTGCTGCAGCTGCCCTTTAAAAGAGTCTGTAAAAGTTGTTGATGATACATTTTAAAAAGTGCACGTCGCAGTATTTTATGTAAATTCATTCCTCATCGTTCTGTTCAAACCGATGTCATGGCCGAACAGATTCTATAGATTTCTCTCCAAAGGAAGCTCTGCTAGTAAACACATCGAGAGTTAAATGATGTTGGTTCAGTCAAGCGTTGATCATTTTTCACACTGCTCTTTTGGGTGTGCTTAACTTGCCTGTGTGTGATCCATCATGTCACATCGCTGTTGGTGACAAATGCCCCCGTGTGTATCCCTTGCTAGAGACGTTCCCACCAGACACGCACACACATACTCAAATGCAGACCTTCGCCATCAATCACCTGCTAACCCCCACGCACCTTTTCCTTCCTAATCGTGACTGAACACATGAAACCTGAGCTTATAGTTTGTCATTTGTATAACAAATTAAAGGAAATGATATGTAGTTGGAAGCTTTCATGTTTCTGTGCAGAAGGAGGTGTTTGGGAGGTCCCTTCATCATCACGCTCGCTCCATTTCTTTGACCCCACACACCTCATATTTTCATTTCATTCTGTGCCAACTTATTCCCTCATTTGAACTATTTATTTTTACTCCCCGCGTTTTCTTTCTATCTCTGCTGCACAGTAATCTTTACTGAGCCGTGCATAATCACAGGCCATCTGGGCGCTGTGGGGAGAGATGAGCCTGCAGCTCATCAGATGACCAAACCTACCGTGGGTGGACACACACACACACTCGTGCATGTGCCTCACACACACGCACACACACACACACAGTCACACCTTTAATAGTAACAAACCATCACAGGGACCTTCACCTCCATCACACCTTCCACGATCACACTCAAGGACATGAACGCGACGTGAGCAAAGAAGCACGTCGTAACGCAGCGGAAATAAACATTATCGCATCTGAAAACAAATCACACCTCTTTCATTCCCACATAATGATCTTGCACGAGCCAAATGTTGCACATTGAAGCTGATCGAGCACAACGGAGCGGAAAAAAAAAATTGTTAACTGGATCTCCCAAAGCAGCAGCAAAACAATGTGAATGAAAATGTGAGTGATTAATCATTTTGCATTGTCCAGTCAGTCTTTGCACAGAATACAATAATCTGACTCCCAGACAGGGATCAAATTCAAAGAACATGTCCGCCGTATCTATTTTCTGCTGTTTCTAATATTGCTATACAAGCTCCTCAGAGGGGCTCATCGGGATCATTACCGAAATGCTGACTGCTGCTTCCTTCTAAAACATCCCCCTCTGGTTTAAAAGATGCAGCAATGTGAAAAACAGATGATACAATAAAGATGTTTGAGATCCCTGTAATTATACTATAATTATTCCAGCGAGTTTTTTCACATCAGCAAAGCCGCTCCCTATGAAAGCCGCTCCCTATGAGAATGTGATAAATTAAACCAAAGAGTAATTGAACCTTTATGCTATAATAAACATCAGCAGTACCCACAGTATCAAAGCTGTTTGTCGATAAATAGCGGCATTGGCTGTTGTGTATAAATGGCTTGTTTGGAGCATTGGACAGATGCAGGAAGGACAAATTAAGAATATATTGCTCTGGTAAAGTTTAGCTATTATTTTTTTCTACATCCGGTGACACTTGTTTCATAGTTGACCATGACAAGATCCACTGGACTGAATAGTGATGAAGTCAAATAAAGTATCTGCTTGGGTCGGGCAATGTGGACAAAATTCTCAGTGATGGTGTCTGTAATTTTATTTTGGAGGTGAATAGCAATATTAGATAGATAGATAGATAGATAGATAGATAGATAGATAGATAGATAGACTTTATTGTCCCAACTGGGAAATCTTTGGATTATAATGTGTGATAATTATAATGTGACATATGTTTTCTAAAATTTAAATTGAGATTATATTTATAGATAAAGTAACCAAATGCAAGTCTTATGACTTTTTAAAGTCTATTTTTACATATACCTGCTTATTGAAAAAATTGTTTTATTGCAACAATTTGTATTTCAATTTTAGGAAGACTTTTCCATTTAGGATCTCTTTCTTCAACCCCTTTGACTTTGTTTTGCTCTTCAGGGACAAACTATTTCATTTTCTCCTCCCCGGCTTTATCTCTCCCCCTTTTGCTCGCTGCTCTGCACCCACCGTCTCCTCCATGCCCCTGGGCCAGGCACCCTCAGACAGCATGGGACCCATGTAGAAATACAATTTCCAGATCTCACCACCAGCAGCCTGCACTGCTCTAACAGAGCGGGACAGCAGGTCTAGAGCGTCACTATCTGTCGGAGGGGGGGAACATAGATACATGGATTATGCCAGACTCCAGCCTCTTTGTAATTCAGATAAGACCTCTCTTCTCCAGCAGATAGGTTTAAATATTAATAATGAATTAAAAGATTCTCCTCTGGGTGAAATATTAATGACTTCTTCTTTAAGGAGAGGCGTTGACTCCTGAGAGAGGGAGGATGGCAGTGTGCTTGTTAGAGTAATTTAAAGCAGCTCTTTGATTTGTGGCTGTTTGAGGAGTTAAGGTATAGGTGGCTGTCAGGATCAATGTTTGAGGAGTGAGATATTTAAGAATGACCATTAAAGATGCTTTTATTAAAGGACATAACAGAGGCACACCAATTAAATCTGACCCATATGAACACCTTTCTTCATTCACACTATAATCTAACCTTATTTCCTTCTGAAAGCTCTAATTGATCCCTCTATTCAATCTTTGAGAGTGCAATTCCCCTCGGAGAAAGCTGATCCGCCGGCTTAGTGAGTCAACATGAATGTGTGTCAGTAACAGTGGAAGACTCCAGCTGCCTTAACCGTGTCCTTCCTCGACCCCTGTCTTCTGCTGAGGTCTGTCTGGATGTTGTGTCTCGCTGGCACTGCAGGACCTTCACAAGATGTGTGAATGTGAAAGTTATTCATTTTCCCAGCTTAAGCTTGTGTGTTTATCTGTCTAGTGTGTGTGTGTGTGTGTGTGTGTGTGTCTCAGCCTGAGCACTGGTGTGTAGATTTATTCATATGCATGCATGCCTGTGTTGTCTCTCTGCATGAGGGCTTTTTGGAAAAATCCTGGAGTTGGGTCAACATGCTGTGGAATGTGAATTGTCTCAGCCCTGTGTCCTCCTTCCGGCTTTTATCCGCAGGGCGCAAGCCAAGGCAGCCAAACCGAGTGTGTCGTGGCATCAGCCCGCCGATTGATCTGAGTTATTTAAAATATTTAAATATTATTTATCTATGCAGATTTCTGTACCAAGTCCCCTCTGACTCTAAGTGGGCTAAGTCCTCGGTGTCCCTGCAGTAGGCCAGGACTAGATGATGTGTGTGTGTGTGTGTGTTTGTGCAGATCAAATTCAGCACAGTCCTTTGAAAGCCAGTTGGCAGAACTTTGGCAGGCGTTCAAACAGCGTTGATGCAGTGTTTTGCATATTGTTGACAGCATTGTTGTGTATATGTCTCTGCATTTGTTGCAGAGCGATGGCGTCTCGGTGGGAGATGAACTGTAATATGCCTCAATTTCTGGCTGGTATAACCCACAAACGGAACATAGACACAAGATTTGTTGTCCCTATGTCAGTGTTTGACCTTATTTTTTCGTATAAAAAAAGGAAAGAAACATCTTTTTTTCCAAGTTAAAAATGAGGCAATGAGTCGGATTTTCCACCCCTTTTGTAACTGTCTGAATTGCACATGGATGGAAGGGTGAGTGTGTGGTTGCTGATCCCACTGGGCAGATGTGTGACAGATGCCCTCCTTGGGTCAGTAGAGCGAGGAAGATTTAGACTAATGTCGGCCGTCAATATTGCAGTGGGTTTGTGTGTGACAGGGACCGAGAATAATCAGACAAAGTTTCTTCTTTGTGGACAGATGGAAAGAGATCATTGTTGTAATTAGTGAGAGTGGTGAAGGGTGACAGAAGGGCAGAAGAACTGTGCCAGCATGGTACATTTCCTCCATCCTCTAGTCCCTGTCAGTGAACGCATCCCTATCTGTATCTCTATCTTTCTCATATTCCAGGATATAACATGAAAGTCTTCCAGCTGCCTGTTTTTAAATTCCACTTTGAGCACCAATCTCTGCCTTACGTAAGCTAAGCGTGAGGTTCAGGCATTCCTCCCTAACCCACAGCTCACATTCCTCTCTTTGGTGTAAAAGAGGGGGCACAAGCACCATGTCTCATTAAATAACCCACAAAGGCGAGGCTCTATTCTTATTTGAAATTGGTTTTTTCCCCCTTATTTGGATCGCTCTCCGGGGCGGCTGCAGCCCCGATTCTCTATCTCGTCTTTCCCTCATGTGAGAATATTTCACCTCCGCGGGTTCGCTGGGTTGAGCAGCCAGCTTCACCGCCGTGGAGAGCGGCACCTGTTCCCCCGTCCAGCGCGATGCATAATTCACTGTGTTGAGAATTTCAATCAGTTCAAGCAAGAGGTGGCCTGCAATAAGCTGCTGGGGGGGGGCGGGTTGGGGTTGGTGGTGGTGGATGTTGTTAGTCAATGCTTCAACGTGAGGACAAGAGGATCAATCGGGGTCCCGTTTTAACCTACTCCCAACCACTCTCAACTCCTGCAATTTTAAAGCTCCTGCATTTCCTGAATCTAAATCGAACACAGCCACCCATCCCCCTCTTTACATTCTCCCTCTCTTCCGCTGCTCTCCTCGCACCCAGCTTTAAAGCCCCGTTTCCTTTAGGAACTGGGGATGTTCCAGCAGTGTTTCCATGGTTTTTCGGCGGCATTCGTCTGTGGGTTCAGAGCCGGTGTCGGGCAATGTCACCTCGTCTTTCAGGCCGATGTCACTCCAGCTATTGAGTGGAAAAAGGGGGGAACACCAAGAGATATGGAGGGGGGGGGGTGTTGTAATTATATGTGCATATGAAGAGGGCTGGAGCAGCTTGGGCGCGTCATCCTGGCAGCTTTTGTGATCCGCATGTCTGTGGGGGGAAGTGGCACAGAGACATGGATGTACTCCACAGAGACTTGTGGTAAAGAGGCTCCCCCGAGGGATACAACAACATTCATTATTTACACGTCAGAATTACAAACTATTTTTAAGAAAGAACCGGTGGTGAAATGATGAGTTGATTAGTCAGGTGACTCTAAAATAATTCAACAACTGTTCCGATAATCAATCAAGCAAAAATGCCAAATGGTTTGGCTGGTTTGGATTTCTCCTTTTATGTCATTATTTTCACATTATAAATCCAAAATATTTGCATGAAAGAGGTAAATGAAACAAGTTGATTGGCTGATTAAATGATTGGTTGAAAAATAGCCAGAAACAATTTTGATCATCAATTGAGTCTAGTAAGAAGAAAAAATTCCCCCAAAATTGCAAGTATCAGCTTCTTAAATTTGAATATTTGCTGCCTTTTTGTCTTTTAACATAATTGTAAATATTTTTGGGGTTTGAACTGACAGGACAACCCAATTTGAAGGAAATTGCGATGAGCATTATTCACTTATTTCTGATTTTATAGACCAAACAATGATGATCGATGATGAGAATAATTGGTTGGAGGCTTAAAAAAAACCTCCACCTCTATCATGCACTATGTTTTTAACAAATACCTGAAGAATGTCCTCCAAAACCGTCCCTCCCCTCCCCTCCAGTTCACTCATATCCTCTCACATACAAATGCGCACACACACACACACACACACACACACACACACACACACACACACACACTCATGCAACAACTGCGCAGGCACACTCACTGATACTCACACGCACTTCCCCCATCTTTCATTCAGCCACTTCTTTTCCTCTCTCCCTCCTCCACTCTTCTCTCTCTCACTTAACTCTCCCCTCCCTCTCCATCTCCCCCTTTCTGCCTCCTCCCTCCCTCCCTCCCTCCCTCCAGCGGGCCGTCATTAGTTTCCATGGTGACAGTAGGGCGGCATTATTGCCGGCTGAGAACTGCTCCTGGGTTCCTTTCAGAGCGGCGGCGGCAGAGTCATTGTTTAGTCCGCTGCTCTGAATGGTGCGGGGATCAGGACGGGGAGCGCGCAGGACAGGAGGAGCCCTTTTTTTTTTTGGGGGCAGGGACAGTGCGTTTGTAGAGGGTGAGGGGAGGAGGAGGGAGGAGGAGGAGGAGGAGGAGGAGGGGGAGGAAAGAGGAGGAGAGAGAGGGAGAGAAGCAGCGTGGTGGTGGTGGTTAGAGAGAGTCGATGAGGGAGCTGGAGTAGTAGCAGTAGCAGACTCATGCCGTCTCCCTCAGAGCGCTACTAAAACATCCAGGCTCCTCAGACAGCACGCTGGTGCCTCAGTGCTGGACTAGATCGGACTCTGCGTTCTTTTTTTTGTGCGTGTGTATGTTTTTGTCGCACAGCAAGAGACGAAAGGATCTACTGAGATTTCAGACAGAGGGTGAAAATAGATGAAACATCGAAGGCAGATGGCAAACTGAGTTTAGCTGGTGAGTTACAAATGGCGCTTCACATCTCTATATTGTATGCTTATGTATATTTGTATAGGATCAATGTACATGTGTACAGATGTAGATGTAATCTGCCTTTGCTTTATGTGTATTTCCGTGTGTGTGTGTAGCAGGTGCAGAATGCATGTGTTTTCGTCCAAACCAAACCTCTGTCTGGGTTATGTTTGGGTGTGTGGGCTTGCAGCTGTCTGCAGAATGTGGGCTAATTCCTGCTGCCCTCTGAAATATACATGCCAGCCTGCATGTTTTATTGAGGACATACATTGGGGGCAATTTTCTGCTGCCTTGATGCTTTGATTCCCTGCAGTGTTTTTTCAGGGAATTTCTGAGTGGGACGGCGTACGTGTGCTTCGGTTCTAGTTTGTTTGGTTTTCTCTTCCATCCATACTACAGTGCGTAATTAGGAGTGAGAGCTGAGCCCTCTGGCTGCTTGAACAAGTGATGTGTGGTGAGTAATGTAGTGAGCAGCGAACAGTGCCAATGTTTTTTCAGTTCATTGCCCCTGTGCTGTCTGTCCGACAAAACAGCACTCAGACTCTGACAACATTTTACAACTTTGAATCGATACATGCTCATTAAAGGAGACACCGAGGTCCTTTTGAGTGACACAATGATGACCACTACAAGCTCAATGATGTCATTACATGACTGCATGACCTCAATGGTGATTTAAAACCCTTAAGCACTTAACCACAGCTGCTACTTCTGCATTTTGTCACTTATTCGCCTCTGGTATGTTGGTGTTTGCGTTCGGTCTCTTAGGGATTTTTTTTTTTGGCACACTATAATTTAGCTGACTCGGAAGTTGTCTGAAGGAGCAGGGAGTCTGAGTGTTTCCATGGCAACCGGCAGCAGCTGCGCGAGCCGAGCCGAGCTGAGCCGAGCCGAGTGTGCGGCAGACACTGTGGCATTGACGGCGAGACTCCGTCTAATCAATGACCTTTTGACCCAGATCAATGTGATGGTGCTGAGCCAAGCAGGGTCTGGCTGACATACATGTACTGTAGCGCGGCGCCGCCGTTGTACAGCTGCTTACATTTCCTGGATCATGGCAGACTCCGCTGGCGTCAGAGCGGTCTGATCCTCTTAGATTGGTGGTAGTATTAGTGAAGAAACAGGCTTCTCGTGTATCAACATAATCATGTCCATTAGATGGATTTATTTTAAGTGTAATTAAAGTCTGACCTCCAAGCCTGGAGTATCAAGAATCAAGAATATCCAAGCCTGTGCTGCTACAGTGGATTCCTAATCTTGCAGTCCTTGAAGTGGAGTAATTTTACATATACACAGGACAAAATCACAGAAACACCACATGAAAAAGGACAGAGAACAAAACCACTGTACTGAGACAATCAGGCTACAAAGTCAAATTGTAAAAGGTTGTTAACAGTACCTATTGGCTCTACTAGTGTCGTACAGTTATTATCTGGGTTTTCAAAGCGCTTAGTTTTCAGTGCTCAAATTATTGATGCTTTGTTGCAACAAGTGCAAAATTCTTTAATTTTCTCAAGGCCGTCAGTTAAAGCCGACAACTGCATCAGCATAGGAAAATGGTGGTCCGAAGTCAAAAGTGAAGCTCTCTAAGACACAATATCAACAACAAACAGTTCATCCTGAGCTGTCAGTCAAACCATAATCACCATAATCTGGTATTTATGGTAAGACTGCCATGTAGAAACCGCCTGGACTCAAGGCCAACACACAAAGACTCACACAGTAACCTTGTGTGAAAGGCAAAATCCTACCACCCCTGGGCAGTGGAAAAACTAGTGAGTCATGTTTCACCCTTTTTCCTTCGTCTGGACAGGTTTGCTTTTATAAAAGCCAAAGAAACGGATGTCTTGAACCCACAGTGTCCACAGCTATTTAATACAGGGGTGGGTCTGTAATTGTGAGGGTAGCAGTTCTGTGGGAGTCGTCAGTTACATCTTCCTCACAAGCCGGTCTTTTCTCAAAAGAGCTGAAGCCAGTGTGAATGTGTTTCTATTATTTTGTCCACGTCTTGTACATATGAACTCATCAAAGTCTTGCTTGTGGTTTTCTCTCCATTCCTCGGTTGAATCGAGAGGAAGGAAGTGCTCCATATTGGTCAGAGATTCTGGAGAACTTGTGGTGATACTGACCACACACAAACAGAAAGACACACACACACATACATGCAGATACCAATTTTAATAGTCACCCCGGTTAGTGTACTTCATCACCCTGGTAATTATACCCACAACTTCCTTTACCCAGGGCACCTGGGTCTTCCTCCACTTAGAGTCGCTGATGGCATTTCCTTTAGTGTTGGCATGATAATTGTAGGAATTAGCAAACTAAAGAAATGTCAAGTGATTAGATAATGATGGATCTCGCACACACACCGCTGCCACTGTCTTCACCGGAAGAGACAACATGTGCTTTATGTGTCTTATCTTGCAGCCATCTAAATACAACACTGTCTGATGTTACACTTTCAGTTTGAACTTTACATTTTTCAGGCTGGACAGTGAGAAGACTCAAGTGTTTTGTTTTCCAGTATCGTGCGCGTCCTTTGCTTCTCCATTCGGTCTGGCCGGGCCGTCGGAAAGTGTTAAGAGCTCTCTTGTCTCCGGTGAAGCATGTGTGTTGTCTTTGTAAGAGACTTTGGCACCAGACGGGAGCAATAGAAAAATCTCACGCAAACACACGTTCACAGGAACAACGCTCCCCTCCCTGCAAATTCAATCCGGAGGAATATCTCACATCTTTTTAATTTGACCTCCTTCAGTAGGAGAGGTCACTCGCCTCTAATTGTCGTCTCCTACATTTTAAAACCTCTGCTCACTTCAAAAGCTTACAAGGTTTCGGTGTTAATGCTGGAGCTGTCTTTGTAGTTGCGTCCCACCGCTGTGGAGAGGGTGAGGGATGGCTTCCAGAGGCCAGTAACAAGATATTTAATGAATTTCTGCTGCAGGGCAAAGTGTGAATGTACACGTGTGCTTGTTTGCGTGCATTCAAGCTCCTGAGCACAGTTTTTTTTATATATATACAGTATATACTGTCCTTTAGGGATGTTTGACTGGATAATCCTTTCCTGCCATATTCACTTCAGGGGAGAACTTTAATGCCTCCTCGTAAAGTGGAAAGTCGGTACCTGTGCACACATGGAGCTGCTTGGAGTTACTGGGGAACGACCATAAATGGTAAATTTCAGGACAGTAAGCTGTTCTTAGTGATCTCCCAGTTTTTGTGGCTCACAAAGCTTGACTGATGTTTCTGGGCAGCAAAAATGTGGGAACATGGAAATGGAAGACAAAGGAAACGAGATTATTTTCTAGTATTTATGTGTTGTAATATCTACTGAGATCAAGCCACTGGGGCTCAGCAGCGCTCTAGGAAATGTTAAATTCTGTTTCAAAAACCATGCAGCACTATAGTGTCACATCAGCCCAGTTATGTATAGAAACAGCTCTTGCCCAGGGCTGTTTCTATACATCCCCGGCGGATCCCTGTCGCTGGCCAATGGACAAGCAGCAGCAGTAACAGCAGTCCTATAATTGGGCCCTCTTTGATAATTCCTTTCCTCGCCCTTCACGGCCGACCCTTGAGAGACAAGCTGTTGCAGGTGACACAGGTGATAGATGACAGGTGGGCAGAGCTGCCTGCTGCAGGCGGCTCTCTGCAGCTCCTTCTATAGAAATTCAACAAGGGGCTATGATTTAGCCACCGGTCATGTGAAAGACTATATGACAGCCAGTTATGAAGAAGGAGCAAGAGGAAGAAGTGTAAATTGGCCCTCATTGATTTCAGGACAAATATGTATGAAGTTTGAGTTCTGAAGCTTATTTTGTTCTACGGCTTTTATTGTGTCATGTCCTCTAAACCCTGGAAGTACCTGATTTTGAAAGGACTGCAATCAGATGTGACAAATGGGATAACGGAAAAATGGTATTGACAGTATAAAAAGGTAACTTGGAGATTTACAATTAAAAAGGATGAACAGGAAGAGTCTGAATTGAGTTTAGCTTCAGTTGAATGTGGTGACATGATAAGTTTAAATGTTAATTCATATATTTACAAGGTTTATTTTGATGTGTTAAGTTGCTTCATGGTAAGAGTGCAATATAAATTCAGAAAAAAAAACCTTGAGTTGCGAGAAGTAAAGGCAAAATCTCAATCATAAAACCTCCTTTAATCTTGAGTTTACTGAGCTATAAAATGTTATACAGTATATCATGTTTTACTGTGTGAAACCTGAGTCTCTAATAGGAAAACTACATTTACTGTGTCAAAAAAAATCTGTGTCCATCCAGAATGGGAAGAAAGTTATAAGTCAGTTAATAGATTTGTTCAAAGACAAAGTTAATTGGCAACTATTTTGATAATAAATTCATTCCTTCCATTCATTCAAGTAATTATTTTCTTTTGGTTTTGGCAATTCTGAGATGTCGCCTTGGGCTTTAGGAAACAGTAGTCTTTATTTTTCACCTTATTCTGACATTTTATATATGAAATTGATTGATTAATCAATAATATAATACGCAGATTAATCAATATTTAAAATATTTTTTTATTTGCAAATCTAATTGGATCTATATTTTATATTTATAAAGACCACAAAAGGATCCTCTGATGCCTCGTGCGCACGTGACTGCATGTTTCCAAGTGCATAATGGATTTTAATGATTGCAGATTTTAAGCCCAGGGGAGAGAATCTGTTGTCTGTAAATTGATGTAGGCTCAGCTGGATTATAGCACAATCATGTTTAACTGTTTGATTTAATCTCTTTAGTACAGATATTTGTAGCTCTGAAGACAGTTTGCATGCAGCAGCAGGTCAGCATCTCTGTTTCACGTTTGAGCAATGAGACCGGTTTCCTATATTTGACTGAGTGTATATGACGCTGGCTCTGGCAGTCCTGCTGTCTCCTGTGTGGGTACACCAACATGGCTTAGAGTGCTGCAGTGCGGAGCTGTTAGGGGAAATACTGGAGCCATTAGAGAGGAAATAGGAGCCTTTATTAGTCTGTCTAGTGTACACCTGGCTTCTATAACAGACCTCTCCTTGTACAGTGATTTGTTTGTGTGAGTTCATGCTCCTTGGTATGTCTTGGCTTCTTGCTCTCATGTCTTAGCTAATTCCACCCTCCACAAACCTCAGCTTGAAAAGGTTTAAGTGTTTTCCATTCAAGGCTCTTCCTCCACAAAATGGTAATTTAGGCTTCTCCCTCCTGGGCATTGAAGGGTATTCTCAGCTTTCAAAGTTGAGTGACTCATCGAAGAAATTGCTGCCCGGCGAACAAGTGTCAAACACTTTGTGCATAAGTTCAGAATGGACTGACAGGAGCTGCTCGCCTCAGATGCTCCTTGCTGGAGAGCTCCCATTGCTGACGGTGCTGTTCAGGAGCCAAGTGACATTTTGAAAATGATTCTGACGTCAAAGAAGACGCGTCAGTGTTGAGTGAACAGTGACCTTTTTGTCTCTCTGTGTGTAAGTTGGTCAGAGTCCAGTGCGTATCAGCATAGAGGAGCAGTGGCAGGGGAGGAGACTCCCCTGGTCCCTCACCCTCAACCTTTCTTTTTCGCCAACCCAGCCCTTTACATCCACACACCTACACTGGATTAGACCAACCAGACTGGACTGAACTGGACTGGAATGGGCAACACATTGACCTGTGCTGGGCAGGGCCGTCCCGCTCTGGGACAGTTTGACTGTCAGCAGCCTCACAGACCCTCCCCTCCACATGGTGGCGTCCATCCTGCCTGGAACAGATGCAGGGTGGTGCGGTGGGCACCCTTCCACCTCATCTAGTACTACCACAGAGAGAGTTGAGGCTCGGTCAGGGGCCACAGGACAGAAAAAGATAGTTTTATACTGTGCATAAAGTTTGTAGAAAGTGAACGCATGTGGGGGCAAGGTGTGGAAGGAAGTAGTACTGAAAGAGTCAGGACACAGGGAGATGTTTTTGGACTTGGAATTGAATAAAGAAATTGATAACTACTTCTTTCTCTGCCTGGATCTACCTGGAAAATTGTTAACTATTTTCTGATTGATACTAAGCCTCCACGTTTTACACCATTTACAATCACATATCAACACTGATGGCAATCTTCCTCATTTTCAAACTGACGTCATCTGCATAATGAGAGACATTTACAAGTTCATGTCTACATCATGCCCCTTTCCCAATTATAGCCAATTATTGTGTTTCAGCACAGAAAATAAATTAACAACTCTGGCAGTCGATGCTTCAAGCAGTATTAACTGTTTTAATCATTTTTTACATTGTAAATTAAATACAATACCTTTGGTTTATTGGCTATATTTACATGAAACAATGAATTGTTTAATCAAACAAATTATCTATAGATTATTCAGTTAAATGAATATCAGTTGTACCCTTGGATGCATATAGAAAAATATACATATTTCCACAGAGATCCTGTCCTCCCTCTAATTTTCCAATTTTCCTTTCATAGGAAAAACGTCCCCTTTTCCAATAAATATGTGCGTATGTACACTGGAAAAGCTGGATCCAGTGGACGTGCTCTGCATGCACCACTTCCTCCTGTTATTGTGTTGGGGGAGGCTGGCTTTTCCAGAGGTGTAATTCTGTGGCCATGAGAGGTGTGATTTAGTTGCCTGTGAAATGTTCTCTCACTTCGGGTTGCTTTTTATTTGGGAAAGGGAACGATTTGGTCGGCGGCGTTCTTTTGGTAGCTGCTGTATGTTTTTCTGCAGTCGCAGTGGAACACTTTGCAGCACGCTGTAAAACGTTAGCAGATCACAGCGTAATGAATGTTGACATGAGTTAAGCGTCAAAGTAATTTTGTGGTGTGTACTGCAGATGGGTTTCTATAAAATTAAGCAACCGCGCTTTCCGACACAACAATGCATGCATGTATATATTTATATGCATGCACATGTGTTAGTGGGTGCAGAGGTTGGTGTGTGGTTAGCTGCTGGAGACACTGCGCTCAACGTCCTTCGTTGTCTAAATCATCAATCAGTCTGTCTTTAATCAATCATGCAGTCAACCAAATGGCTAGTTTTTAACTGGTCCTGTCCACCATAATGATTGGTTAACCCCACCAATCAATATATGGTGAAGCAATCAATGCATTCACACTTCAGAGACCTTTAGTCAGTATAAAACGTGATCGAGCCTTAATCCAGAGGATTAAACTGCATAATCTTCATTACAGTATGGTCTTCTTGGGTCAGGGAATGATTGAAATTTGTTTTGAAAATGCTATTTCAGGCTTTGGGTGCTGATGACTCATGGAGCAGACCTGTGTTTGTGAAGACCTCCCCCACCCCCAGTGGGAATGGAAAGAGCTGGACTAGTTGTGTTTTTTTTTTCCCAACACCAGCAGTTAGAAATCCTTGCAAAGTGAAGGTGTGTTAGTGTTTAATCAAATGGGCCGAGAGGAAAAGATGGACTCTGCAGCTCAGCTTCGCCCTGATTGTTGTGCAGAACGGCCAGTTGGGTTTTAACATTACCCAGTGAAAGCCGCCATTGAGAGCTGCTACAGTAGGCTTCAGTAGTTTCTGGGACAGTTGGCCAGTCATCTCCACAGGCAGGTTTGTAAACCCCCTTGTGCTTGTGTGTGTGTGTTGCCCTAATTGCCAATCTTCGGCTGCTTCCTTTACAGTAATGCTCTGGGCTACTGTACCGCACTGCATGCAGACAAACAGAGGCTCACTTCTCTGCGCTGGGCCTCATAAAAGTCCTCTTGAAGCGTTTGCGGTTGTGTGTGGGGGGGAGAAGGCTGTGAATTAGAGAGGCCCGTGTGCAGCCATGCTATCAAGTCACATGCTCGATGATGAATATGAAATTTTAATCGCTCCTTTGTGGCGTCCTCACGTCATTGTGTTGCTTACTGTAAATTGTCAGTGTTGTGCCATGACTGTGCATTTGACAGCTCAATCAAACGGCCTTGAGTCACACTGGAGGAGAAAGGCCTCAGGTCGGTGACTGAGTCTTACCTCACCCCCTGCTGATGAATATAGTCTGCTGTTTGACCCATGTCATGCACACGTCTGCAGTATATTCATGCACGTTGTTAAAGGATTACATTCAGAGCTGGGTGGTGTTTCTTGTGCCGTTGTCTGCTGTGCGAGCAAAAGGAGTTCTTTACGGCTCACCCTGACCTACCTACCATATTAGCTACATACATCAGTATTGCTGCCACGACATTAGCCTCTTCTCTGGTTTTCTCATGGTACAGTGAAGAAGAATTCTTTCTCGACTGGCTTAATTTAGTTTGGTGCTCCACATGGGCCACGCCACTCTGATATTAACTCGTCAGTCTCTGTTTATGCTTTGCTTTCTCCTCTCCACTTGTTGACAGTTGCAGGGTATCATTTCAGGAAGTGAAACCAGATGGGCCTATTTTCTCCCCACTGTATTTACAGCTTTCAACGTTGTCTGTTTGCTGAAACAACTCAGAACGATCCTTGCCTCCGTCGGGCTTCAGACTTTCTAGAAAACTTTCTCTTGCACTTTCTCTTGTTTTGTGCTTCCATGAGAATATTCTATGACTTTCTTCAACACTTTCCAGCCATCTGCTGCCTCCTCATCCTCATTCCAACCTTTCCCGGTCTTATCGCCCCCTCCTCCTCGAAATCGCATGGTCCTAATCTGTGGGAGCTGCTGAAATCCTCCCACTTAGTTTGGGAGACATGTCAGTGTGCCTGCTGTGCCCACTGACCTGATTTAGGGAGGGGGGGAGAGGACAGTCCTAACAAGATGACTTACCTCCCCCTCCGTTGCCCCCAGCCCCTGGGAAGCCATGATATCAGTGAAACTTCAGGCGCCACTAATTCTTAAACAACACAACACATGGTCTCTTCAGAAGTGGAAGTGGAAATGATTTGACGAAGAGATTGTGATGGGTTATGATGACAGAGCATGACAAGAAATAGATGAATATAGATTTGTAATCCGGGGGCCAGATGCTACTGTACATGATTGGATAGCTGTTGATCCTTCTGTATGTGTGTACATGACTGCTGTGTGTGTGTGTGTGTTGATAAACCCTGTGGTGAAGTGGGAGTTGGAGCCTTGTCACTCTATGAGGGGAAAACTGCTGATTGTCAGATTGAGGATCTGCTCTCCTGTAGATCCTGGAGCAGCTGTCGTACTGACACCAACATTTCCTCTCTCAGCTCTGTTTCCCTCTCAGGGTGTGCATTTGGATTGATCCTCTCCACGTGATGCTCCACCCAAACTCTTGTTTTTTGTTTTTTTTAGAGCAACAATCACTCAGCCCTGGAGGCTTGAAAGGCCTTGTTAAAGGTTTGTGGCTTTGTCCCTTGCTGAGCACGGCTTCTTGTCTGTAACATTAGATTCTAACATTTTCACTTTCATTTTCAGAAAAGGTACCAAATGTTATTTCTCAAGCCACTCCAGCAGAACAATCCACTTCTAAATCACCTCTACAATCTTGTATTTTTGCCAAAACCTGACATGTTTTGTGCACTTTATAAAGTCCGTCTCTGTGTCACCCTTTTGTAAATGTGTCACTTTCTCATTTCACTCACACCTCTGTGCACTCATTTCAAAAATATGCATTCGAGTATTTGTGTCTCTCTGTGGATTTCTGGCTCAACGTTTTAACCATTGCGGTGATAGCTGAAAAGTAGATCAAGGTCAGAGCACTCATTACTGTCTCCTGCTGCACGGGGAGGGGAGAAGACAGGGTGAGGCGAGAGGATAGGAGGAGTGGAAGTGGAGTGCAAGATAACGTGGTGTTAAAACTAATGGTGGCGGTCGACCTCTCCGTCACCTATGCTACCTTTGCTCTCTCCTCGCTGTTGTTTTACTTTTGCTTTCTTTATCCCTTGCCCTACATTGCTCTGTTTTCCTTATCTCGTAGAAAGCCAGTGTTGAGCTGTACGTGTTCGTGCCTCCTATTCATGCCGGCCATTAAAAGATCCCTCTCCTCGTGTCATTTGGATTCAGCTCGGTCTTGGTGGGGAATTGAGGGGGGGTGCAGTTGACGTGATGGGAGCAGGGCTGTCAGCTCAGCCTCAGTAGGGGTTGGTTTGTGGGTAGAAGACCTGATTGACTGGCTGTCTGACTGGGGAGACTCTGCTGAATCCGAGTGATCAGTCTCCCAGACAGCACCGGGGCGAGAGGACTGCACTCAAGGGATGATGGGTAATAAATGACTCTGAGGGGGTCGCCTCAGGGCTGACGGTGACTGACAGCCAGCTAGGTTGGTGCAATTTTTTGAGTTTGTGTGTCTCTTGGGTTTTTCAGGAAAAGCGAATATTTTGTTCCAAACGAGTTTTTTTTTTTAACAGCTTCTCTGACAGATTAGCTCCTGCCATGAAAGTTAAGCAAATTATGAGGCAGATGGTGGGTTTATACTGAAGACTGTTATTGAAATATGTTTTTTTCATAATAACATGTTTTTTAAAATATTATTACTATATAATTTGTTTCAGGTCACACTCTTCCCATAACGAATACATTGTTGTGAAATCACAAACTACTATAAATCCATGTTTTATAAAAAGGTACTATTTAAAAGAACCTACGTTTGACCTATTTTAAGTGGGGTTTTTTGGCTCTGGAAGAAATGTATCAAAAGCTGTCAACTACTGAAAAATTGATTGATTCATATCTTGTTTACTTAGTTAGATAGTTCCTGATTTAATTCAGACTTTATTTAGGCGAAATCCTCGAGCGGCTGCTTGCGTTCATTTACCACTTTAGAACCTTTTTGACTTTTATTAAATGATCGAGACTAATAGTGTGGTCCGGCTCTGTGAGGTTGTGCACTGATCAGTGGTGCTTTGAGCAGAATGCCAGGATCAGCATGTATTATTAGGCACTCGAAAAATTTACCAAAGGTATTAGAATTCATCCTGAGGGCATGAACATCTGTCTGTATCTTCATTGCATTGCATCCAAAACCACACTCAAAACCACAAATATCAACCTGCTGGTGCTTCTAGAGGGACCAAGATATATATATTTCAGTCTGGTCTAAATGGGTGGACTGACTGACAGACTGCTATCCCTAGAGCCACGAATCTACTATGACTAAAAATGTCCCAGAAATTGGGGTTCAGGGAGAAACTCTCACTGCAAAAAAGTGAAAACCCCCGAAACACAGACTCCTACGTGTTGCTGTTATGTCGTGACATAAGAGGGACATTCCTGAGGTTCTTCTCCTGTGAGAGCATTGCGGTGTCACCGGAGGTTTGGTGCGGCCGTGCGATTTTCACTCAGACAGGGAGAGAGAAGGCGAGAGTGTCCCTGTCAAATGCCTGAGAGCGTCTGAATGTTTCCGTGAGTAACATACGCAGCAGGTCAAAAATACTCTGTAATGCGGTCTTTCAGGTTATGACCCAAAATATTCCCTGTGCTCTCTGTGTGCGGTTCTCTTCAGATAAACAGAAGTTACATCACAGTCGATCGAACAGTGATGGAGCAGGTAGGACAGACAGACGTGTGTTACCTGGTCCGCCTAATTAAAGCCATCTAATAGTGGTTGAAATTGTTTCTGCATCAAAGGTTGTCATACTAACCCACAGCTGACAGGATGCAGTGGTGTGGACGTCTCCACACGTGTAATTCCTGCCTAAGTGTCCTTTTCATCCCTCCCTCAGTAGCTGGAACTGAGCAGAGGAAATGACTGAGCTCAGATCAGTGCTCTCCTGTGTGTTCTCGCAAAAGCCTCCCTAAAATTACACAATTACAATATTAATTTCATCTCTTGGAGTCCTCAGAGTCCAAATCAATTAGGTGACTCACAGCTTCAAACATGGTTTTGGTTATCGCCTGTTTTAGAAGAACAGTGTGGTCTAAATGAGCTGTGTGTGTTTTAAGGGCAAGCTATATGAGCCCAGTTGTAAGAGCATGCAGGGATTGCCGGGCTCCACAGTGACTCACATGCACGTCACTTTGGCCATGGGAGGAGGTACCTGGATCAGGTTTGGCAGGTGGAAGGACAGGTGCAGTTCCTCAAACACACCTGGGAAAGGTGAATGCATGTGCGTTTGGGCATAAAGGACTGAGCTTTGAAGAACATTTTAGGGTGTGTGTCTATTTGTCTGCAACAAAGACTTGTCTCAGTTTCACACGTGCGCTTTGGCAAACTGAGAGAGCAGGATTTGTTTTGATCCAGACTGGGTTGTGTGGGAGATATTTCCGTTCACTCGTTCTTTGGACTTTTGATATGTGAAACTGAACAGTTGGAGGCAAGGTAATGCTCTTTAACCAGCTCCTTCCTGAGAAATCTTGTACAACAGACTTCTATTCTGAAATATTATAAACTTTAATGCATAGATACTTTTAATAAGAAGCATGTTATGGATCACTGTGATAGGAACAATGTTAGACATTTATTTTACTTATTCATTTATTTCATTTTTATTTCACTGTATATTTCTTGAGTGCTGGTGAAGGATGATGTTTGATGCAGTCTGATCCGTAGTTTGTGTGATTTTAACCCCGGTTCCAAAAAAGTTGGGACGCTGTGTAAAATAAAAACAGAACACAAACATTTGCAAACAAACTGTGTTTATCTGTGGTTTATGTAGTGTTCCAGAGCCGATGTAGTAATATCCTTATTTACTTTACTTATCCTTATATATATATATATAAGTACATGTTTGACAAAGTGTTGAACCTTGCCCATCCTTGCTTGTGAACGACTGAGCCTTACCAGGATGAACCTTTCATACCCAATCATGATACTATCACCTGTTACCAATGAACCTGTTTACCTGTGGAATGATCCAAACAGGTGTTTTTGGATCAGTCCACAGCTTTCACAGTCTTTTGTTGCTCCTGTCCCAACTTGTTTGAAACGTGTTGCTGCCATCAAATTCAGAATAAGAAGATATTTGCAAAAATCATTGAAGTTAATGAGGTCAAACATTAAATATATTATCTTTGTACTATTTCCATTTATGTCAAAATGGATTAGCAAACTATCACATTCTGTTTTATTTGTTTTACACAGTGTCCCAACTTTTTTTTTGGAATCAGTGTTATAAGAAAAACTGTGAGTGTCAGCTCGTCTCTCTGCTGCGTCGTCAACTTCCTGTTTGGTGTCAGCCAGCTTTGTATGAGGGTCACACTTGGCTCTCGGGTAACCATGGTTGCTCCGAGTTTCCATAGGTACCAGCCTCTATGCCTCCATCTTCTAGCGCTGTTTGTTTTTCCCAGGAGGACCCCAGCCAGCCTTGGAGTCATTGAGTTCTACACCAGGCAGCCGTTGGGCTAAAAGGACATGCCTGTTCACTTGATCATAGGTCAAGCTTTTCCTCTGACTCAAGCCACAAGTCATCTCTGATTAAGAGACAGTGTTAGCGGAAACCTCAGCAGGAGGCTCGCAGTATTTCTGTTGCCAGGGACCAAATTCAAGCATGGTCAGACTGAATATAAAACCTACCTCCTGTTGTTTGTTAACCTCTGCGGCGAGAACACAATTCCACATTTTTTCATCTCTGTACTGAATAGTGTCGCGAGAGCTGCTTGCAAGCCTCGTCTTTTCCTCCTGCCTGCTCTTGTGCTGCTGCGGTGCAGAGATGGTGGGGAAGGCTGCAGTATGCCACATGGGGCAGACAGCGTAACAGGACTCATTACTGATTTCTCTCCCTCAGCTGCCTGCAGCATGGCTGAAAAAACACCAAATTAGATGTGCCAGGGCTCTAGCCGGTGCTCGGTGTAATTTCAGGCTGTAATCCAGTTCTGAAAGTGTCGGAGTGACTAGATCAAATCCGTGGACCTGAAGGAGATGTGTGGCTGTTGTTTGCAGTAGGGCTGTAACTAACAATTATTATCATTATCGAGCTGTGTCTTGATCTCAATCTGCCGGTTATTTTCACAGTAATTGTTTAGTCTGTGGAATGTAAAAATTGTGAAATGTGCTCATCATAATTTCTCAAAGTGAAAGTGAATTGCTTCTTTTGCCCAACCAACAGTCCATACCAGCCAGTTTTTGTTTGAAAAATGACTGAAAGGATTAACTGATTGTGAAAGTTGTTTTGATCGACTAATCAATTAATCGACTGACAGAATGCAGAATTATTAACATCCTCTATTGAGGGGCATCGCTTCGTTGTAACAGATGACAGTTAAAACTGCCAGTAAACATACGATCCCACAGTAATGAGTGCTCTAGAGCACATTAGTAGACGAGAATGAACACACACACTGACAAAGCATTGCTGTTGTTACTAAAGCCAGCTTTCTTTTCATTTCGCTGCGCTTCAAAGATCTTGTGTCTGCAGCTGAATCTAAGACTACGTTCATTCATATTATAAGCTCTATCCTACATTTTGTCTCTCTGTCTGTGTCAGTTGCATTGTGTATACCGTAGGGCTTGTCATTTTCAGTTTTTATTCTGATAGAAATAGAAAATAACACAAAAACCTGACTGGAAATTGAATGCAAGAAAGTAGTGCTTTAGCTGTTGCTTGTTTTGTCACTTGCTACAGATACATTTTGGTACATTATTAGCACGTCATTTCTGTTTTCTAACAACTTTTCTCATCACTTCCTCTAACTGGAAGATTTTCTGAGCTCTGTTCATCACTACTTACAGCCAGAAAAACAACAACTTGTGGGTGCACAAGGACATAAAATCAGGATAGGTCTGTTAATATTCTATATTCTTTAACCCAAAACCAACAATGAATTGAATCTCTACATACATGATGCTGGAAATAACCTCCTGTGCACCAACTCTTCGCCTGAAAAGTACAGGCCTTACCTCAGTTTGAGTGTTGCTGTGGTTAAAAACTACAGTGCCCATTCATTCTTGATAATGTAACTATATATTTGTTTTATTTTATCCATTCGTTGCTCATCAGCAAACAGTAGACAGACACAGTTAATGACTAGGTGGTAAACACAGCAAAGCATCTGGCAGCAAAGAACCTGATATTCCCCTCAGGAGTTGGTGGAGACCAAAAACTGAGCTGAACAAATATTGGACTTGAAACACGACTCCAAAAGAATGATGATCCGTAACCGCTGCGTCTGTAAATAAGCAGCTGTTTGCCACATCAACTTAAAGGGAGATGACACAGAATTTCAGTGTTGTGTTGACTACTTGTTTCTGCTGCTTCCAGGTGGACAAAACAATCAGTTATTGCAGGCTTAAGATTTACTTCTTAAGCAAATGAGCTTGGGATTGGCTTTGGTGTTTTTGTGGGATTTGTTGGCAATAGCTGAAATCTGGAATGTGACCAGCCTTATACTTGGTTCCAATCTGCTTCTTTAAATTGTGTATTTTTAGACATCAATCAATAAAAACAAATTTTTCCAAAGATGGTAACAGTGAGAGTGATCAAACTAAAATCAGACATGCCAAATGGACACAATATGCCAGAAAACTTTGTTGTTCAACGGAGATTTGTCTTTGATATGACTCACACACAGTCCCATATAATTGAACTACCTTCTCTCACTCACACACAGTCTATTTACGGACGGTGTCCAGAGAAGATGAAATGCAGTTAATCAGATACAGGCCCATCACAGAGCGTGAGAGAAACCAATATGCAGCTCTCTGTCTGCTGCCTCGGGCCCGGTGTCAGGATCGATGCTGCAGAGGTTCTCTCCTCCTCTCTGGTCCTCTCTGTCCGAGGGTGACACCCTGAAACACACACTGAGCTCAAGGTCGTTCACCTACGGCACTATCGCTGCACACGCTGCCTCGCTGCAGCAGGATCACGCTGCGCTGTGGATGTGCGTTTAGTCAGATCTCATTATATTGATCGATACCTTTTTCTTTCTTCCTGTCTCTTCTCCCCAGACCTCCCCGCCCCCTCTCTGCAGTACCAGTGTGGATCAGTGGACTACCTGTGTTCTCCACGGCTGGTGAAGAAAGGTCCGACCCCCAGACCATGTCACGACAGGCCTGCCGTCAAACCCCGGCCCCAGCCCTCCACCTCACCCAGACCGCCAACCGCACAGAAACCTCAAGGTAAAAATCCCGTGGCCCTTTCAGCCAGTTTTGACATCGGGGGCTGTCATTATAATTGAAAGGAGCAGCAAGATCAGACCCCTGCTATTGAGCTGTCATTCATTCTGCTCTGGCAAACACTCCTCTATAACATGGTATGTGTCGGCTGTCTGGCCTCACTCTGTCACTCACGCGGCTCAGTGGGTCACCTCTTCAAGAGCTGCTGGTTTAAAGCAGGCCAGCGGCTCCCAAGTGTTTCTGTTTGGGCATCATTTGAAGAGTGCTAAATATGAACAACATGTGTTATGTTTTGGGAATTACTGAGAAACATTGTAGGACATTACACCACAGACTTGGCCCCAAATATTTAAGTGGCTCACGACTGTTCAAAGTTTGCTGGAGGATTATAAAAAGAATGAATGATCATTCTTGTTCTTTGATCATGATTATCATCCTAACATATACAACTGGGTGAATAATTAAAGGTAAAGCCAGACTCATTGATTCTTATTTTCTCCATAAAATGTCAGAAAATTGTCAAAACTGCCCATGAAAAAATTCCTAGAGTTCAAAGGTGATGTATTCAAATGGACAGTTTTGTTTGATAAACTGTCCAAGACCCAAACTAACTACACTCAATTTAATTGATAATAATCATAGAAAATAATAAGACAGAATAATAAATAATAATAAATTATAGAAAAGCAAATCCTCATATTGGACATTTTGCTTGATTTGAATTCATCAATTATCAGAACAGTTGACAATTAATCATTTAATTTAATTAACCATTCAGTGGTCCCTCATGTTCTGTATGGACACATCTGTATTCATTATGTTTCTTGTTGATTCAGGTCCTTTGTCCTTTGATTTGTAGTTTAAATTCAAGTGTCAGTGTTGCGTCCAGATATTTCCTGGTCAGTGCTCAAACAGTTTCAACTGCTCTCTCAGGATGACTCACCAGTAGAGTAAAGGTGGTGGAAAGTATCGGTTAGTAAATTTCCCCGTTGTGGGACTAATAAAAGATTATCTTATCTTAATACTCTTACCTAACACCACTAATAATATTGTGCTTAAAGACACAGTTCTAATTATGGTATTGCGTTTTAGTGCTTTCAGTCTTTCCCACCTGACAGGATGAACTTCCTGTTCAGAGCCTTTTTATTCAATTTGTAGCTCATCCCGAGAGAGTAGTAACTCTCCGTTTCAGGATTTTTCTTGGGAAGCAGGAACTAAAGTTGAGCCAAAGTTCCTCCAGTCAAAATGCTGGTTCTATAACAGAAGTTCCTGAGTCCCTCAAAAGGGTTCCTGGAAAAGTCCCTGTGGTCATAAAATGCAGATTCCCAATTATGTGGCAAAAGGACCTTGTGATGCCATGTTTGCATGTTTTTCCTTTTGTTGCTGAAGTTTTAAAATTTCGTCTTAGTATGATCACACCACGGTTCTTTTGCTTTAGGCAAATGTTGCATATCACTGCGTTCGGCCACTCCTGATTACATTCATAATAATACTGAATAAGCTGGTTGATTCACTGAAGACTGATCTGTGGTTAAATATGAATATTTGTCAGTCTGTAATTAAAAAATACATATTATTCTTTTTTAATTGTTGGCCACACAAAATAAGTTGCTTTTACTTTGCTTAAATTATAATAATGTCAGACAGAAAATTTGTATTTTGGACATTTAATAAAAGATTAATAGATGAATCAAGAGCCATATTATTTTCTGTATTGAACTGGGGAACCTCAGTCTTAAACATGTAGAGAGACTGTGGTCTTAGACATGTTTTTCACTTTTCTCAAAGCAGTATTTCTCAAAGTAGCCACAAATAGAAACTATTATTATTATTATCAACCTAAATCTATTTCTGATCTGATCCTGATTTAACCCTAAAGCTAAAATATATATTATATAATTAAATAGTTTATATCGAACAAGTGTGACTAAAGCCTTAATCCCATTTCTTGTCATCTAGTTTAAAAACAAAATCTTTCCAAAAGACAAATGAAAATTTTTATTTTTACTTGATTCTCAGTAAAAATGGGAGCAGTCCTGTCATAGTTTATCTGTCATTATATCTTTGTAAATAAAAGTCTACTCAGCCTCTTTTTTTCTGTTAGTGACGCATGCAGACACTGAAGGAAGTGCTCAAATCAAGAACTGTAACATATTGTCACATTTCCTGGTTTTAGACAATTCTGAACATATAATAGATGCAAATACTCAGACTTGACTGTGAAAGCGTAAGCCCGTAGTGTGCAGGCATGCATGAGTCCAGCGTGCATTTTGAAGACGGCCCTGTCACTTGTCTATGTCTGTGCTTTTTTTTTTTTTTTTTCTAATCTAACTGGAACCACAGTGACTTATGCACGCACTCGTTTCAGCATCCTGTTCTGAAATGAGGAAGTTGGCAGATAGCTGAAGCTCAGCGTTGCTCTCGCTCTGCACCACTACTATATGTTTCTGTCTCATATTTTCTTCCTTTTGGAGTTTTGTCTTGAGGTTTTTTTTTCTTCACGCATGGACTCAGCCATGGAGGTTTTCTCCCTTGGATTTATACGTGTTACCTGATTGTCTCTGTTGATGTCTGCAGCCTCACGCGTTTCTCTTGCTCTGCTTTTTTTGGGCTTGTCTGGATTTCTGCATCTGTAGTGCCCCCTAAACCTGCGCACCTGCTCGCCCTTGGGCAAGACAAGAAACCTAAGAGGATCCCTCCAGCGCCCTCCAGGCCCCTGCCGGCTCCCCCTCCTCCGCCTAAACCAAAGCCCAGTGTAACCCCTCCTGGTTTGGGTGCACAGCCACAGAAAGAGGCCCAGAAGGTGGGGCTCCTCATCGAGAGGTTCGAGAATTCAAGGTGAGGCCTTCGGGAGGAAATATCATCAGAAATCTTCCTTGTCTTGCTTGTCAGAGTCATGTTTTTGCTCTGTAATGTAAGGTTTTATTATGTTTCTCATTCGCCTGGTTGAATTTTATTGCTTGATGATAAAACCTGATTCTTCGTTTGGCTATGATTGATGATGCACATTTTTCATTAAAGGTGTGACAGTGTTTTTGTTTTTTTTTCCCAGGGTCCCCATCCTGGGGGTGCTCCCACGCTCCCAGCTTCACCTGTGTCTGAGAATGGACACTGCGTCCGACATCACTTCCTCCTGCAGCCAGGACACCACGGCAAAGGTTGCAGGAGACTCCTCCCCTGTGGACAAACTTGCACTAGTCACCTCCGAACGGACTGACGAGGTGTCTGAACTCTCCTGTTTGGCCTCCGTGCACATTGATGGCTCGGATGACGCCCCGCTGGACGACTGTGCCGAGGACGACATCACGCACGCCGTTGGTTGCCTTGATGACGTGGAGCGGGAGGAAGGCTCCTCCCACGAGCTCCTGGACAATCCGGACTCCTCGGAGCAGAACGGGAAGATCCCTAACCGGGACAGCGGCATCGACAGCCCGTCCTGCGCCGTAGAGGGGGAGGTGTTCCCAAACGAAGACGCCATCGACGAGGAGGATCATTACGACAGCGTCACTGAAACAGAGAGTGTGTCCTGCTGCGTTACTCTGGGGAACAAGCGCGACTCCACGCAGGATGAGGACAGTGACTTGGATGAGGGGAGCAGTGGAGAAATACACTCTCTGACAGACACACAGACTGGGTATCTGACAGATGCACACTCAGAGGCGCACAAAGTGAGTACCTCACATGCTTAAGCCTCATCAAGTCATAACCATGAACCAGAACGGCCATAACATAAAGCCGAGGTGGTCATTAATGTCTCAGAGGTTCTTTCATCCCGCACCTTGGTGCAACTCTTCGCTTTTCAATTTATATTACACGTTACATCATACTTCCCTGCAAGTTTAAAAGCTTCATCTCAAACAGTCAGACTGCCTTTCATGTAGTGGAAAAAAAGTAGCTTGTGTCTATTATTATCTCAGCCTGAGTGAACGATTTCAAAGAATACTTCTGCATGAAACGTTAGACACTGTTACAGCCTCGGTTTTGCCGGTCACAAGCGACTGACTTCCATCCAAAAGCAGCTCTGCCGTTACATAAAAGGATGAATACCTGCCCAAAAGCTGAAACAGGAGCTTTTGATGGCTGCTTGATAAAAGAGTCCAGAGACAGATATCTCCCCACAGCTGAGCTAAAGTTTCAGTTTTCTCTTGTGCTTCAGGTTGACTATTGATTGTAAACAACACTGACACCTTAAACAGTGCATGTACTCGTCCTGGTGGCCTGTATGAGCTGTCAGTGTTCCCTGTATTGAAGATCATCAGGGAAATGTCTTAAAATATACTGACAAAGTAAAGAAAATTCTGGAGGTGACGACAGAAAGATGATCTCAAAGGGGAGGAGACAAACAGATAAAATGTTAGACAGCAAAGGCCCAGTTTGGATTTGAGTAATCAAGCAGTCGTGTAGTTGCACAGAGCATTGCTATTGTGGTTGTTCGCAGAAAATGTCTTTCTCAGCACTGTAAAACACATCCAGAGCTCACACGAATGTCACATGAATGCACAAGCAGGCAGCCTCTGCTGACCGCCCACACCCACAGGGGGAAAGGTATCTGCTCCCTCCAGTGCTTCCTGATCCCACCGCTGCTGTGCAGAGGAAGGGTGTGTTGTTATGTGTTTCTGTGCATGCGCCTGCATGAACATTTTGTGACACTACAGCTGACATGTTGATGGCTATATAATGAGAACCTCGCCACAGAGGATGTGGGTTTTCAGAGATGTGCTTTGCAAAAGAATAAGTGACTGAACTTTTTTTGTGTGTGTGTATGTGCCACTTTGCACACAATGAAAAATTTGTTTCACTGTTGTTAGCACAGTGATCATAAAATAATGTTTTGGTATGCAAGAATGCAAGTGGTTGTGTATTCGTGTGGGAGACAGCTGTTAGGAAACCCACAGTATCGCAATAGCCTAAATGTTTTCTGACCCTGATGCGTGCTCTGTGTCACCGGGATGAGCTTTATCAGCGACACCATGTCTAATGCTTAATGGTGCATTTTTTTATGTTGCCTCAGCTCGGGCAAGTCACGATGAGAGAAAGAAACAGAAAGAAAAGAGAAAGAGACAGACGTTTATTTTCAGCACATCAGCTAATAACATTTCATATTGGTTTCGTCCACCGCTGTCACTAAAATAGAGCTTTGTGAACGTTATAGTTATCTGCTCCGGATGCTGCTGTCTGTGGCCTCAGACATGAGCATTAAAGGAGAAGAAGTCTGTTGGTTCTTTATTGTGAACAAATCCCATGAAAAAAGACCAAAACTAATAATAAATTGATCATCCTAGCAAGTATCATCTGTGTAGGCAAAGCACAGAGCTTATTTCTCTGTACCAGCTATATTGTCGTCCCAAAACTCAGATCAATACACAATTTACTCCTGTTTGTGAAATGTTTCCTAAAGACGACAGTGTCCAGCTGTTTCAGGAATTTATTTAGAACAAATTAGGTTGGCGCTGAGAGTCAAAGACAAGTTGGGGTGATGGAAAGTTGAAAGATGGAAAGTACTGAGAGATATGTTCATAGGATTTGTTGACATTGAACAAAATATAGAATATCTCCGGCCTCATCCTTTAACATTTTGCAGGTGTAGCCTCGGTTTAAGATATAATGGCCGTCTGCATGAAACACTTTGGTTCATTTTTTAGTATTATATGCAAATCTATCATAACTGACCTTCACTGGCATTACCAAGAGAAACACATGCTATTATTGATTCAGTCCTGCACCTTCCCCATTTATTGTGATCGAGCATCATCATTTATTCAATTGCTGTCAACAGTACAGACAACCACAATGATAGAGATAAGAGAAACTCATATTACAGTTACACAGTTGCAGACGCCACATCAGACCGCAGGAGATACGGCAAATGATTCAAGGATCAATTCCACAAATGGATAAATAGAATAAAAATTAGATGATAATAATAATACAAATATGGTCAAATTGAATGGATGGCTCTCAGAATGGACAATGATCAAACTGTCTCCTCGCAAATGACATCAGCATTCGGCTTTATATTATCTGAGCCATCCATTTAGAATGAATCTTATTTTTTTTCTACTTCATCATGACCACCTTAATCCTTTTTTATAAAACACAGAGGTCAGGCAGCCTTCCACCTAATGAGGATTAATTGCGGAGCTTACAACAAATGCTGTGCAAAAATATTGACGTAAATGGATTTGGGAAAACAGCTTTAAATGAAAACAGCATGGAGAAAGCGCATCTGAACAAAATATTTTGAGTGATAAAAATTTAAACAGGATAGTGAATACTTTTACAGTAAACCTTCATAGTAAACATTTGCAACAGTCCTTAAAAAACAAATAAAAAAAGAATAATTTGTGGCTGTAATTCTATAACGTCTGCCTTCAACTCTGTGGATGCTGAAAACATGTCTCAGATGCTGAAGAGCTGGAAGGTTTCTTCAGTAATATGATTTGTCCACAGGTTTATATCTTTTTGTTTTTGTGCCTCAGATGTAAACTTGTTGTGTTTGTCTGTTTCCCCTCAGTGCTCAGAGGCTCAGAAGCTCCTGAACATCGCCAAAGAGCTTCTCCACACTGAAGAGGCCTACGTCAAAAGACTCAACCTCCTCGACCAGGTAATGCTGCACCTCCGTGTTATGTCTCTTTTTCCGTTGCGGTGCGTTTGAGCTTCGCAGTGTGTTTGGATGCCTGTGGTCCAAATTTCAATCTCCTAAATGTGCCGGTGGTCTCAGTGATTGAGATCGGGGCTGAGCTGGATTAAATCTGCCTCTGGACAACAACCCTTCCTCTGTTGACTGGATTACTCAGAGCAGTGTAAGCACGGTCATGTGAGAAACTGGATGTGTGTGTCTGTTTTATATTTATACATGTGCAGCATAAATACAGCTTCGTCATCACAAACCTGAGCATGTGCACTAACTCGTTGTTGTTGTGTGTGTGTGTGTTGCAGAGTCATGCCCTCATAGTGCTCTTTAGTTACTTGTACAATATGTAAATCCTGTGGATTAAAGATCTGTGTTTCCTGATTCTCGGCTGGGTTTATAATTAGAAAGCTCTTTAAAAAAAAAAAAAACTGTCTGGGGCTCAGTGATGCGACACAGCTTCAGATGAGGAATTGACTATTTTTTACAATCAAATTCACAAATATACTTACTTTAATAATTATTATAATAATTATATCAAATAATTACAAAAATGTTACTATTTAACTCCACATTTATTGTGCACCATGCATTAGGAATAGTACTATATATGGCACACAACCATTATGGTAAAGTTTTAAGCAGCAAATCATCTGGTTCTTTCATGTTTTCTTTTTTGTATTAATCCATTAATCTATTAGTCATCTGGTCTTCAAAATATCAGGGGACAGACAATAATGCTCTTTGCAATTCCCCAAAGTTATAGGTTGACACATTCATAGTCCTGTGATCTGATCAACACTCCAAAGCCAAGGGTATTCAGTTTACTATCATATCGTATATCTCATTTGAGCTGCTGGAACAAGAGGATTAGTGAAAAAATATTCTCATAATTACTTGATTAGCAAAATTTGAGTCAAGTTACTAACTGACAGGTCTAAATCCAATTTTCTTCATCATGTTTTAGACCCTGATCATGTTCTTCACAATCACAAGTCATCATCTCCTCCTGTGCTCTGCTTTGTTGGTGCTTTTGTACGATCACGTCTCATTTTCGTGAATAGGTCATTGTATGGGTTTTTTTTGCATCTATTTGTGTTCCCTCATGATTGTGATGAGAATTGACTCCCGGCCGTTCAGTCTTCTTCCTCTTTGTTTTGTGGTAGAGGAGATGCACAGCTGCCCTATCATAGAGCAGCTATGGTTTGTTTTCTCCGAGGGCAGAGAAGTCTCACAGTTAACTTCCTGTTTTTGTCTTGCCACCTTCACACGGCACTGGCTTCCATTGAAACAACAGCGGCAGTCTGCTGCTGTGACTGACAGTGAAGCAAAAGCTGATGAAAGTGATGGGTGAAGAAATTTACCGCTGGAGCTGTGACGCATCTTTACATTTGATTTCAAAGCAGAACTTGAACATTATAAAATATTATTTGCCACTGACGTTGACTTGTAATAGTGCTGAAATGAAGAGTCAATTAGTTAATTAGAAAATTAATAATTATGATAATCAGTGAATCATTTAAATGGGTTCTTCGGGGATTTAACACTGCACTTCCATAAAGTTGTGGGATTCACAAGAGAAAGAAATCTGAACCCACAGAGACTGAGATCATGACCTTTAGTCCCTGGTATGGATCAAGCTCCAGAAACACTGGATCCTACATTTCAAATACATGTCAAATACTTAACATTTTTCTTTGCTGCTTTTTTACTGTTTTGTGTGACTATAAGTTGAATATCTGTCAGTTTTGAACAAAACAAGCTAGAAGACGTCACCTCGGGGAAACTGTGATCAACACTATTCATAATTCCATAACATTTTATCAACTAAACAATTAAATCAAGCAAATAATTGTTAGTTGTAGTTGTAGCTAGTGAAAAAAGTTGCTAGTTGCAGCCTTAATGTACCGAATTATCAGTAGACCTGCAGCGATTCGTTGATTAATTAAAAAGTTGATGGAAAGAAAATTATCTCTTTAAACCATGAACTATTGTGATAATCAATTGCTCGTTGGTTGCAGCCCTCATTATCTGTGGTTTGCCTGGGGTCAGGAAATTAGTGTCAGTTACAAAAGTTGGCAGTTGTTATTTTATAGTTTATATAGTTCATGGCTCGTGAGCTTGACTCAAATTTTGCTGCTGCTCACACTTAAGAAGCCAAAGCTGGAGAAAACGATTATGTTTGCGCGGATCATCAACAACACGGAAAATTCCCTTTCCGTGTTTACATTCCTGCTCTGTGAATAGGAGCCAGATTTCAGTGTGTTTGGAAACTTCGTGTGTTTTTGTATCCACATGTTTTTTAATCTCCGCAGGTATTTTGCACTAAGCTCACAGAGGCTGGAATCCCTCAGGACGTGATTACAGGGATCTTCTCCAACATCTCCTCTATCTACTGCTTCCACGACAAGTTCCTGCTCCCTGAGCTCAAGACGCGCATTACTGGAGAATGGTGAGGAACGCACACTCGTCATTGTGCGCTCGTGTGACGTCGTTCTGGGGAAGATTTGGCTCTGCAGCGGTCAGTCAGTGACAGCTGGCTGGCATCATAGTCAGGTTGTCAGCGGTGTCGGATTGCGAGGTTGTGTGGTTTTGGTGTGTATCAGAGTTGCAAAACGAATGTCTCTTTTCACAGTCAGCAGGAAATTTACCTCCAGTGTGTGTTATTGTGCTAACATCAGCCATCCTAGGTAGATAATGACTCCTCTAGAGTTCTTTGTTTAGGGAAATCACCTGTCACATAATGGTTCACCTCACATTAGTTTCTGGAACTCATCAAAATGAATTTGCTTGAATAGAAAGACGCAACCAAAGGACGTCCACACAGCATGTCGGGAAAGTACACTGTAGGAAGTTCATAAGGCAGATTCATTTGTGCAATCCCTCAATAATGTTCATATGATTAGTCTTTTTTTATGAGCCTTTATTTGCTTCTTACCTCTGAAGAACGACATCAGCGCTTCCTGTCTCGTATTTATGATAATATAACCTTTGTTGGTGTCAAAATGTTCATCAGTGTTGTGTCAGTAGAAAAGATGTAATAGATTCTGGTAAATCAAACTTTTAGTTACTGAGCACACCTCTCTAAGTACTACTGATCTCTACCTGCTGGGAGGTCTATTCAAATGTGATATGTAAAATAATCACATTTGGGACTAAGTTAGTTCAGTTGAATTAATAATGAAGGCAATAATCTGTAGACGTGAAAGCTACCGAAAAGTTCAAATATACTACAATAAAAAGACAAAACTATAATTGTACTTCTTTTTTATGAACACTTGTTTTCTGATCAGGACAAAATACTTTCTGTGACTTAAGAAATTATTTCAATAAATAATACATAAAGTTAAAGATTTTGCTGTCCTGCTTCAAATAGACCCACATTTACTGTATGAAAACTATGAAGTTGTAGAAGAATTTTTTGTCCTTAAAAGGTTTGTGAATTCATTTTTGCGCTCGTCCATTTGTTGTGTTTGCTGTAGGGACTCCAACCCTCGTATCGGAGACATCCTCCAAAAACTGGCCCCGTTCATGAAGATGTACGGAGAATATGTGAAGAACTTCGACCGAGCCATGGACTTGGTCAACACCTGGACGCAGCGGTCTTCACAGTTCAAGAGCGTCGTCCAGAATATACAAGTAGGTGTCCTGTGTTTCTGTGTGTGGTCTAATACTCTCTCTACATTAAAAAAACCTCTTTGTTTCAAATCCTTGTTTTTCGTATGTGAACCATCAGAAACAGGATGTGTGTGGGAACCTGACATTGCAGCACCACATGCTGGAGCCGGTCCAAAGGATTCCTCGCTACGAGCTGTTGCTCAAGGACTACCTGAAGAAGCTGCCCGAGGACGCTCTGGACCGAAAAGATGCAGAGAGTGAGACATTGAACCCGCTGTTTTTACTGTAACACACGTGCTGCTTAGTCACGACTCAGTCATGGAAAGAGAGAGAAATCTTCCAGTCGTAGTTTTCTGTCTTCCAGTCGATCTGTTTTACCTCTGCTTCACCTTTCTTTTACAAGTCAATCATTATCTATGTTGAACTCAATAGAAGAATAAGAAATCTCAAAGCCAGGGCCGTCATTAAAATAAAGCCCAAATTTCTGAACATGGTTGGGTTCCATTGTAGATGTGAGCGCTGCCATTCAGCTAAAAGTGATGCAATAATTAGAGGTGACGTGAACATAAAAAGGTCAATGGAAGGACCCAAAAGGAGGTGAACCGATGCAGATTCACATTCCACAGAGCGCCGGTGAAGCAAAGACACGTCCACTCGAGTTGATAATGCACAAATGAACACGTGTGGTTATCCTGAGTTACGTATATGGCTCTGTGACTGTACAAGGACAGGAGGAGAAGGAGTAGAGAGAAGCTTTACAATCATACCCAGAGTCGATGTCTGAACAGGGGTTTGTGGCCGAAAGATACAAACTGCAAACCCACTCCAGAGCTCAGAAGGCACCAAAGATTTACCTTGTTGCACATGAACACATCTTTTACTTTGCACAGCTCAAACCTGAGATTTCGCCAACAAGATACTATGATTCATTGCTTGGTTCCGTGATCATCACATTTTTGCATTTGTGAATTATCCTACTGCATTATATCATTACTCACATAAAAACAAAACTATGTGTCACATATTGTAGGGTCTTGTACTATGTGACATCATCTTCTATTAAGTTTCATTTATTCTATTTAGTTTTTATAGTAAATTAAATGTGCACCAGAGTCTTGGCTCTATGAGATACAGTATTTCTATTGTAACACCTTAATTAACATAATACACTAATATGAATCTATGTGATTATGTGTACAGTACACTAAATAGATTAGGACTTCCTGTAAGACAGATATATCTTATGATGTGAGGAGACAAGTACCTGAAGTACCTTCGCCTCAGTAATGGCCTCATTAGTATAACCAGTTAATTTAATCTGTCATGAGGAAAATGGCAGGACATTTGCCAGGTCCCTTGCCTCTTGTTACACAGTCGTTACGACGCCTGTTAGATTACTTCATTTCATCCTCGTGCCTCAGATACTGTAGCTCTAAGTGCTCTGTGTGCAGTTTCATCTTCTGCCTGGTAAAGACACATTACATACTTAAAATCAGTGCGTCACCCTTTGTGCCCAAAAAGTCCATTTTGCATGATCAGATGTCCTCCCACATTCACCTGAGCGTTATCTTCAGCACGCTGTGTTCTTTGGAGTCTGTGAAAGGGTTGTCTCTCATCCACTCCAGTTGAAAAGCAGTTCATCACAGTTGTTTTGGCTTCATTTCCTCCGGCTGTGTGTCACTTCTGTTTATGTAGGCCATGATTAAGATGGCTGACTCAGGTGCTCACGAGCATTAGTGCAAAGCTCTCCACTGGCTAAAAGCCAGCCTAATGCATATAGTGTGTTTAATGTTGAGACAGTTCGTGTCGAGCATGTTATCGTGTTAAATTTGTAGAATATGTGTGACACCCCCTGGCAAATCTTATTTTCCAGTGAGCAGCAAAGTAACATGCTTGATTTATCGCAGTTTGACTCTGATAATCTGAAGGCCAGTTTTACTGAAACATGATCACATCGTATTAAATCCTGAATTTCATGCAAACATGCTTACATTTGTGTGTGTTAATGTTTGCTGCAGAGGCGCTGGAGCTGATCTCGACTGCAGCCAACCATTCCAATGCAGCAATCAGGAAAATGGTAAGACTTTGCTCAACGCCCTACGTCAATCCTCTGTTTTTGTTTTCGTCACCTCTTTCAAAACTCTTTTCAACACTCATTGAGCTTTATAAAATCCACCTAAAGTGTTACCCAATCCAAAGAGCTGCTGATGCTGTGCTGTCAGTCAGCCACGTTGCTGCAAGTTTTTGTCTGAGAGAGTGAACGAGTTGAATTAGTACAGACAGGAAGTTGCTGTTTCCTGCCTCGAGTTTCACAGCTTGAGGAAGCCTGACTGACTATTTAACACTCATCCTCTTCGTCTCTTTCCTCTGTCTGGTCGCGTTACTCGTATTTCTCTCGCAAACCTTGAAGCAGCTTCAGCAGACAAATGTGTTTATGAATCAATAAAGCAATATAACACCTGCTTTCTGCCTTACTGGAAAACCCATGAATGAATGAGAGTCTTGGCTGATAACAGAATAACCCCCTCTGGTGGAGTCTGGCTCATAGCTCCATCTGTCTTCTCACTCTCATGTGTCTGCTCGTCTTTTCTGACTTCCTCATCCTCCTGTTGCCTAATGTTTCCAGGAGAAGATGCACAAGCTGCTGGAGGTTTACGAGAGGCTCGGAGGAGAAGAGGACATAGTAAATCCAGCCAATGAGCTCATCAAAGAAGGACATATCAAGAAGATGTCAGCCAAAAACGGAACAGCACAAGACCGATACCTCTACTTGGTGAGAAAATTTGAAGTGTTAAATAAGATAAATATCTCACTGCTGGAGGATCTTTGCATGTGTGAATATGTTTTTCTGTCTCTGATCTAGTTCAACAACATGGTGCTATACTGCGTGCCTAAACTCAGACTGATGGGACAGAAGTTCAGTGTCAGAGAGAGGATTGACATCGCCGGCATGGAGGTGCAGTTCTGTCTTGTGTTTTCTCTTATAGCCTTTTATAATCTCTTTATTCCGGTGGGTGCTAATGTCCTCTGTTTCTTGTCTTCAGGTGCAGGAGAATGTGAAGCAGAACCTTCCTCACACGTTTGCCATCATCGGCAAACAGCGTTCACTGGAGCTGCAAGCCAGGTAAAGACACCTGAAGAGAAAAAGTCCAAACAGAAATTTGAAAATGCTCCCAAAAAGTGTTCAATATTGAATAAATTGTGTAAATAAGAAGTTTATGAATGAAGAATGTTAAATCAAATTAAGAAATAGTGATATTTTAACAATTTGTTGAATATACATCCATTCCAACATGGACTGATTGTCTAAATATTTAAATAGTCCGAGCCATTTCATTGTGATGTTCTGTATTTTTTGTTAAGATAAAATAATCCCATGATCTTTTATTTGCTTTACAGGACAGCTGAGGAGAAAGAAGACTGGATTCAGGCAAGGATCACACACATGCTGGCGGACATATAGGAGGACACCCACGCACATATGCACACACAGCCTCTATCTCTCTCTGTACAAGCCTGCGCCTTTGGTAGTTTTGCTTTATTAGAGAATGGAATTAGTAAAGATTTCCCCCCACACGCTCATTCAATGTGTTTGGGAATTATATTCTCTAATAAAGCCCCTTATTATTGCTCATTTAGCTCATTACAGCAGTAAAGCTGATTAAAACATTTTGCAGGCTGGAAGAGGAGGTGGGCGTTTGGGAGGTCTGATATGTGTTTTTAGCCTGGATGTGAGCATGAGAGAGGGTTGAAATGAATAGAGGCAGCATTCAGAAAAGCAGCCACTTGAAAAAGATTTTGAAGAGAGAAGGAAAGGTTTTTATGCACAACTAGCCGGGCAGGTTTCTTGAGCTGTGTTTTCATTGCTGTTATCATCCTGGTCAGACCAGACAGCATGCCACTATGTCTCTGTTTCCCAGTCAGGCAGGAAGGGAAATCTTGTCATTCTGAAATTTACAATGTACACTCTAATAATAATTAATGCATTCAAATGCCGACCTGTCTGATCAATAATCCGTCTCTTCTTTTGCTCTGTGCTCTCGCCGTCCCTTCTGTCCCCTGCCCCCTAAATCTGACTCACAGGTGATCCTGGCCACAATCGAACGGCACAAACAAAACAGCGAAACGTTCAACAAAGCCTTCAACAGCTCCTTCTCCCGGGAAGACGACCACGTCCCTGAGTCACCGGTCAGTCTCACTCTCCGTCAGTCAATCAGTTAATTAGTGGTGTCATCCCATGCAATAAATCTTGGCGAGCTAGTGGTACGCCAAAGGAGTTCGTCATAGTCTGGTCTTTGTCTTCCCGAACAGCTCTCCATCTATGGATGTGGTAGTATCATACACGCACATAAAGAAGCTCTTTCTTTTCTTTTCCTGACAGTTGCACACGTAGCGTCTGTGAGTCTCTTCTCCCAGAACTCTCTCATGACCTAATAGGGAAAGCCCAAGTCAAAGTGTATACAAAACTCTTATGGATCTGCTTTGACCCACTTTGGGCTGGCTGGAGCTGGACGCCGGCCAAACGTAACTCGACACAGGGGGCGAGATCGGAAGGTCCAGACTGACACCTAGTGGTGGAGATATGTGACTGCAGACAGAAGCTGCTGGTGCTCAATGTTTTTTTTTTTGCTTCTCCTCAGGGTCCTTGGTGCAACACATCCATCGACTCAGACGGTGAAAGACTGCATGAAAGGGTAAGATACAACTTTTTATATATATGATATATATAGAAATAACACTCTTTGTCGCCTGGCATGCTGGTGGTACTTAGAGGAGATGGTTTATTCAGTCTGTTCCTTGATTATACCCTTAAGCATTAACCCTTCAGGAGAAACCAGTGCTGGAATTAGCTGTGGGCACCTATTGACTCCCCCAGTTGTCTGTCTGTGTATGTATTAGTTAGTTCTTAGCAATTAGCTTGTGATTTGATTAAGCACAATTTTATGTAGGAGCATGTAAGTAAATGCAATTTAAATTGAAATAATAAATTTCTTAAAGCTAGATTCAAGATAATGTAATAATGCAGGTCATAAGGCCCCTGTGATTTTAGTTTATAGTGAACCTCAATTGTGCACACAGTATTAGTAATTAGCAATTTGCAATTAATCAAACGACCACAAACAAATGAGCCTGAAGCTTGCAGGCCCCCTGAGGGTTTGGAGCTCGGGGGAATTTGCTCACTTAGCATTGTTGGTAATCTAATTTTGCCCTTGAGGCTCATTATTTTATGGTTTATTTAATGAATAGAAAATCTGTCAATTTGTCTGTTTATTTTAACTTCTTGTCGTTTTAACTTCTCATGTGTGTAATTTGCAATTAAGTACTCTATCTTTTTTAACTTACCTAGAGGGATTCTGGTGCATAATGAACGGCTCATTACAAAATCAGAATCAGAATCGGATTCATTGCTAAGTATTTTTTCAATTACAAGGAATTTGCCTTGGTATATTGGTGCATGACAATAAACACAGTATGAGAAAACATAAGAGGAAAAAGCAAGTATTGCAAGTCAAAAGCATAAATAGAAAATTGAAATAAAGTGTAAAGTAAAATATGATAAACAGATTTGTATATGTAAGTGTAGAGTTACTTCAAAAAAGAACAAAGGCTTTGCTGCAGTTTCAAGCTTTGGCTTTACTTTGAAAAACCATCATCAGGAGAAGGTAAAGGTGTCCAGAATGACTAATTAATACCAGGTGTGCCAGCTGATTGCTCAGTTGTCACAAGTCTACACTGCTCATATGATAGAGGAAAGAGAAAGATAGAGAAATGTCATTAGCAGGTATAAACCTTCCTCGAACAGGTCCAAGAGCTTGAATGGAACTAATGTCGTTTGCATGATGTTGTATGTGATGTGTTTTGATGTATATATAGTGTTGAAATGTGTTGCTCTATAAGTAGGTAGGCGTGATTTCATCAGCCCAATTGATGCAACCAGCTGGCACACCTGCTATTTCTTAGCTGTTGTTTCCCAACACCTTTATGTCCTCCTGATGATGGTTTTAACATTTAACTTCAGCCCCAGGTCTGAGCCAAACTCCATCCACTGCATAATTTAGAAAAATGCTAAAGAGTGGGCGAGAGGCTTAGAGAGGGGGACCAAAATTGGAGACGCTCTGAGATGTGTGTGAGCAGCGAGTTTGCTACATGCTCTCCCAGCTTTTTTATTCTAATAAATAAACTACTCTGTTAAATACCACAATCACATAAATGCAAGCAAAAGGTTGGGTCAATAAGATGGAGATTTTTTAAAATGCCTTCTTAAATGCAGATTTTTCCAAACTTCAACTGAAAACCTTTTTTTTTTTTTTTTTTTAAACAGAGGGGGAATATCAGTTTTAAAAAATACCCATATATGTGTAGACAAGAGCTAAGTCCGTGTACTAATAAGGATGATATAGGGTAGGTTGTCCCACCTTAACAGGTCCAAGAAAATTAACAATAGAGTGAAGGTGATGTCAATCAATCAAGGTCTGTACATTCCTGTACAGTCCTGATGGCACCGTCAGACCAGAATTCACTTGCCGTTCATTTCATTGTGGAACAGGGCAAGACCCATTCGCTTCCAGTCTGCTTTTCTGTAGTGAGTGCAAAGACATTGACAGATGTTAATGACATGATGAAAACACTGTATCGTTAAATACTTTGTGAACTGCTGCAGTTTGTGTTCACAACCCAACAAACACTACTTCTGCCAGGCCTCATGAGGCTAATGAAGTGAAAACACCTGTGTCGGTGAACCATGAAACAAAAAGCTTGAAAATGCAAGAATGCCTCTTTTCTTTTTCAGAGTTCCCCTACTTTTAAAATTTGACTGAGAAATAGGCTTAAAGGATTCTGTAACTTTTAAAAAAAATCTGAGTTTTAATCTATGTAACAATGTTTTGGTGTTTGGTGCTTGTCTTGTGACAGAGGTTTTTATGGTTATCCTGAAAGGTTCAGGGTGGATCATTGTGATGATGATAATAATGCTGGGTTGACAATGGCAATGATTCCATCTGCTTCTCTCATATGTAACAGGAAACATAGCTTTGTCCTCATTGACCAACCTGATACTTTCATGTTATCTGTATAAAAAAAACAGATGAATTTCACTCTCCCACGGTGCATCTCTAATAACAATCTGACAGCCTGCACTGGTGTGGACGCCTCCATCTGATCTCCATATCAGTTAGAAAAATATAGTGTGTCTGTGTTAATAGTGCTGAAACTGAACAGACTGGAGACCTTGGCGCATGACTCCTATGTTCTTTTTTTTTTAATATATTTTCCAGAAGAGTTCCAGGAAAAAGGAGAAAGAGAAGCAAACGTGTAAAGGCTGCAACGAGAGCTTCAATTTCACCAAGCGCAAACACCACTGCAAGTCCTGTGGAGCGGTGAGCACAGACGGAACAAGAGAAATCTGGGCAACTCTTTGATAGGATGTAGAAATGAAGGGAGGGGAGAGAGAAGTCGAGGGAACGAGTGGAAAATTTCTTTCGGACAATTAACTGTTAACAACTGAGCAGCCTCTCAATGCCGTCTCTCTTTCTGTCTCCGTCCTTCTGCAGGCCATCTGTGCAAAGTGTTCAAAGACCTTGGACAACAAAACAAGCCGAGTGTGCCCGGAGTGTTTCGAAGCCAGCCTCAGCCTGGAGAGCCTAGGCGTTAGTGAACAGAAGAGGAAAGCTGCGCCCGAGGTGAGACACACAAACGAGCGCGCGCACACACTGAGAGACATTTAGCAACATAATAGTTTATTTTTCTGCCTCGATTCATGCCGGTCCAATGAGATCCCCGTCTCCCAGTATACCGACAGTCAATGTCAACCAGGGTTCAGCAGCCAGACTGAACTGCTGGCAACAGAAAGAAAGAAAGTCCAGTGCGCCATCTCGGCTGACTACAAAAGTCACTGTGTCTGAAATCACTGCACACACACAAAAACACATTATACACATGTGTATTTATGAATCGACATAGATTCACACTGAAAGATCTGTCTTCGGTGACTAATATTATAATCAGATCTCAGCTTAAGGAGGACCAGCCGTCTCAGCTGACTCAGCAGTCTGGCTGCTTCAGGTGTCTCCGTCTGGGATGTTGTGGATGAATGTACAGTCCTCTCTGATTAGACTGAAAAGCAGACAACCATGCTATTCATATAGTTGTTGAAATTGGATTCTGACGGGTCATTCAGGCCTTTGTCCAGATCCCCCGGTGGAAAAAAAGCTCATCTGCAGTGAGATTAGTCACCACATGAGGGAGCTGTAGGCCACACAAGAGCGGTTAGACAAGGGCCAGCAGGAGCTTGAACACCTGTCCATGTGCAAATCTCACTGTGTCCTACATTGTCGTTACGTAACGGTGAACAGTGGAAGATCTGCGCTGTCAGTTGCTCATCAAATCCCCCAAATATCATGCAGATGGATTTCAATTACAAGCTAATTCAAGTCAATAATAATACTGATGATAAACATTATTTTTACAGCAGCTTTCAAAGCGGGGTTAAACGGTGATTTACATGTAAACACACTGGTGTTTTATACTGTATATATATTACTATGATTGGCTGCTTTATATATATTTCTGTATCAATCTCTTCTATGCAGAGACAGGCATCTCTATCAGGAGAGAATTGCCTGCTATGTGGCCACCTTCAAGTGCAGGAGAAAGGGAAGAGCTGGACCAAAATGTGGGTGGCTGTGACCAAGACTGAGCCACTGGTGCTGTACCTGCAGACCAGTGGACAGGTAAGAGTTCAGCACACACACACACACACACACACACACACACACACACACTCTGGAGACAAGTGTGTGTTTGTGTTCACGTGCAGTGATCCAGCTGTTAATTACAAAATACAACCCTGAGTCCATAAAAGTTGTGATGCTGTGTAAAACATAAATGTGATAATTTGCTAATTCTTTTTTTGCATATACTCAATTGAAAACAGTACAAAGAGCATATATTTAATGTCTGACCTCATCAACTTCATTGATTTTTGCAAATATCTGCTTATTCTGAATTTGATGCCAGCAAGACATTTCAAACGAGTCGGGACAGGAGCAACAAAAGACTGTGAAAGTTGTGGAATCAAAAAACAAAAACACCTGTTTGGATCATTGCACAGTTAAACAGGTTCATTGGTAACAGGTGATAGTATCATGATTGGGTATGAAAGGTTCATCCTGGAAAGACTCAGTGGTTCACAAGCAAGGATGGGGCGAGGTTCACCACTTTGCAAAACACATGATTGCATAAAAGATATTGCAACATGGGCTTGGGAACACTTTGTAAAACCATTGTCAGTAAACTCAGTTCCTTTGTAAATGATTGCATTCTGCTTTTATTTTTTTGTTTTACACAGCATCCCAAATTTTTTGGAATCAGGGTAGACCACCTTTTCATCAGTTTTGGGGATTTTAAGTGCATATACGTATGAATATACTATGCTTCCCCTGTTAGGTTAGGCATCGTCCAAAACAGGACAACAAACATTGCACATGTTTCCCCACATGGCCACATATGCTTCAGTCATCTGTTGCATATCCGCTGATCCTCTTGCTACGCCCGTCTGGCCTGCCTATACGTCCTGCCTCCTTCCTCTTTTCGAGGCAGGACATCTGTACAGCGTAGCGCCAGTGCACATCAGTGAGTATGTGTAAATCTGATCTATCCAATCCCGCCTGTGCCAGGCTGTCTGTGCACTGTCTGTGCTTTGTAGATTTGGGCCAGGAGGATTTGGATGTCCTGAATCTGACCTCAGGTATAGCTGCTGCTGTCGGCGACGCTGCTCCACTGTGTGACTGGCTTTTCGTTTGCGCTAAGTTCAAGTCTTTGGATTCGCAGTCGTTCCTTGAAATCTTGGCTCTCTAGGTTGCAATAAATCTGCACAGACCGTCCCACGGAGATGCATATAATCAGTAGTTTACATGATTGCTTAAAATAAACAGATTCCCAAAGCAATCATGCTTGGAAAGCTTTTTTGCTCGAGACTGTGATTCTCTGTCATTCACAGCGGATGGCACAGAAGGGAAGTCAGCCTGTTAAAGCCTCCACCGGTTTCATTTCCAAGACTAATATCCCAATCCCACTGCAGAAAGCTGCCATTCCAAAGATTAGGATTAATGGGAGTTGGACGAGCATTTCCTGATTATACAGAAAGAAAGAGGGGGAGGGGAGAGGGGAGACCAGGGTTTGCTATACATGGTGGAATATATTCTCCTGCAACTGAAGAGACAAGCTGTCACTTGCTGTATTGACAGTATGTTTCCTTTTTGCATATTAAAGAGAAACACAATTTTCCATTCTGATTTAGTTATTTTATTCTTTTCTGTAGGAGTCCAAGGGGGCACGGGTGGTGCCTCTCCCTGGGTTCGAGGTGAGCGTGGTACCATCATCGGCGGGCGAGAAGTCGGAGGTCAAACACGCGCTGCGGACTCAGTCACACCCAGCAAACTTTGCTCTTAAGCGTCCAAGATGCAGAACTCCAGGCCAAGTGGATGGACGTCCTGTCCAAAGCCTCGCGTGGAGAAACGCCCACAGAAGCATCGACGAGTCTGACTGAACACAGGAAGAGCCAGTAGTGGCTGTATTGAAGCCGGACTCGCTCCCTCCCTCCCTTCCTCCCTCCCTCCCTCTCCTGTGTACAGAGCACACATTACTTGAATTCACTTTACCTTGGCACTTTTTGTTGTGTTTTTTTTCCCCCCCTTTGAAAGGACCACTCCTTCCTATGCCACTTCAATCTTATCCTCATGACCACACGGCCACTTCTTCTTCTGTCTCCATCTTTCTGTTTCTCTCGAACACAAAAACAAGAAAGACTATGCTATCAAGCCACCAACGCCACTGTATGTATGCGTGGTTAGGATATTTTATTTCTCTCAGTGTTTTCAACAGCCAGAGAGGACAAAATCTTTTATTTGTAATATAGCTGAAGAAGGTTCTTGTATGATTTGTGTTTTTTTTTTTTTTAAAAGATGAAGTTTCTTGTACATTATGAGACTGTGTTGTGAAGCATTAAATCTTACGTGTCCGTCTTTCCATTTGTGCGAAAGTATGTATGTGTGTGTGTTTGAGTGTGAGTTCCCTCCCGTGTTTATTAAGTATTGAATGTTAGTGTAAGAAATCCTGCGCCACCTCTCTGTTCTCTTCACTCCTGCCAGGGACACAGTGGCAGTTCAGTGGGTATTGTACAGTATGTATACTATAGTGCGATGTAAGGAAACAAAGAAAAAAAAAAAGACATTTTAACTTAAGAAGACACAGAGATGTGTGTACGCTTGTGGCTGGCCACCTGATGCTCCCACTGTCAGCTCCCATCTTCCACACCCTCTCCTCATCCTTCTCTCTGCTACGTCGGTAATAACTCCAATCATTGTCTGTTGACTCTGAGACCTCTCATCTGAGTCTGATCCGCCACGTTTCCTCTCGCTCATTCTCGTCCAGATGAGAGTGCGCAGCCAGAACGGGATCACGTGGCCTCAACTCTGACCCTGTGCTGCAGGTTCAGTCCCTCAATATCTCCACTTGTACACATACTAAATAAATCCTCTTCATGTAGTTCTCTCTCTCTCTCTCAGCATAACAACAATTTGCCTGCTTCTCTCCCTTTGGTGATGTGATGGAAACCAAGTACTGTACTGTAAAACTGTTTATTCTGCCTTGCCCCCCGTACCCTGCTCCTATCAGCACCAGCCTTTAAAGCAAAAGTAGCAAAAAAGACTTGTCATCGGATCTCTTTGTGCATGTAGACTCACTCATATTTATATACCGTGCTATGAAATCTTCGCGCCCCCCCCACCCCTCGCCCCTCTTTTTGTGCTCCAGAATTCATTCTTGTCGTACTGTAAGTGAGCAGAGTCAGCATTGAGTGTTTTGAACATGGATTGTGCACAGTGGAAAAGCAGTCAAGCATATCATCAATAAACGAGACGTTGTGATTCATTCAGTACCACGCTGTCCAACAAGAGCTTCACGTGTCATGAGTTTCTGTCTGCAAATGTGCTTCTCTTTGTCTTTTCCTTTATTAAACTCACACACACACACACAGATGATACACTTTTTCTGATAGTAAGGGAACGATGATCGCGCACAGAGGCATCATTTCGTGTTCATTCACTCCAGCCACTGATCTCGTATTGATATCACACACAGAACAGCATGTGAAATAATTCCTGCAGATATTTGATTTTAATATGCTGATGGGATGTAAGAGGATTAATGACCGTGCAGCTGATACTGTATGTGTGTAGTGTCGTCTAGGGTCACTCTACTGTAGTTTTAGTTCCATTTCTTTTAAATTCATATCCACTTCCAGTTTTCACTTCAGTTTCACTTATTCATAATGACTGAAAATTGAGCTCCCATGAGTATGGTATTCAGTATTGTGCCTGAATCCCTCTTTATACTTTGCACTGTAAAACAAACCAAATAACAAAAAATAATGTTCATTTAAAAAAAATAAGATTTAAGAGTCTTCAGCCCTGCTAGGTGCTCTGTGAGGTTGTACTTGGGCACAGGGGTGGTTCGAGCTAAATGCTCACATCAGCGTGTTAATGTGTTCCCTGTGCTGATGTTTAGCAGGTATGGTGGCAATCCTTTAGTTTTGCATGCCTGCTAACATTTGGCAGTGAAAACAAAGTGCGGTTGATGGCAATATATTTTTTTTTTTAATGAAATTAAAGTGTTGAATAAATGAACCTTTTTGATCTGATGATGGCGCTAGATGAAAGGTTGAGGGATCACCAAACTGATTACAATTCATCCTCCACCTTCTATGATAATCCAACTGGTGAATGTAAAGGTATTGCACTGGATAATTGAAAACTTTGACCTGCTTGATTTATCCTCTGAGAATTATGATTGTCTATTAAAAAAAAAAAAAATCATGACAATCCGTCCAATATCCAATAGTTGTTGAGATACTTCAATCTATACCAAAGTGGTGGACAGACCGACCTTGCCATCGCTCAAGACATGCCGCTACTATAGCTAATGGAAAATAAAATCATCAGTTCAGATTTCAGGCTTTTCCAGCTCCCTTTTTTACTTTGTTACACGCTCAGTTCTTGTCAGCTGTGATTCAGCTGCTTTGGCTCAGTGCGTTTTCTAGTTGGCATGCAAGCGTGTGTCTTGTGAGTGTTTTGATATGGATTCAAACTGCTGAACAATATAAATCTATAGCAACTGTGGGAACAAAAGCCTCCATCGACCCGAAGTCAAGTACACTATGTCTTCTCAAAGAACGCCGTGCCTGCTGTGTGCAGCAGTACAGCCAGCTGTCACCATGAGAACAGCCCTGAAAGTCCCTGTACTGTGGTGACTTATAACAACCTTCTCAACATGAAAAGTAATTCAGGCAGAGCACTTAATGGTCATCTCATTACTGCTGTTTCAATCTAATATCTGAAGATAATGACTCCAGGGAGCCACTGTTATACATCTCCTGCTTGTATGCACCCCAAAGTGAATTAAACAATACATTTACATAAAAAATATAATCAATCAAATCAACACACAGGCTTTAGATTATGCTGGTCATCTGTGTGTATGTGTGTGTGTGTGTGTGTTGCACGTACAGCTTGCAGGGTGTGTAGCGGTTTGGTTATTTCACACTCAAATCCATTTACACATTCAGCTCTCGAAAGACAGAAGAAAATGAAAGTAAGAAAGGAAAGCTATAGATTGTAGGAACATCCGATTCACTGAGAGGGTTCGGTGCTTGAAGTATGACTGATTTCAACTCTCAGATGTGTGTGTGTGTGTATAAAAGAAGGTGTGGAAAGGGTGTATTTTTCTACATCTTGATTTAATTCAGCTTCATCCTCCCTCCCTCCTCCCCTCCCTGTGTTTTGTCTGCGCTTTGCAGTCATCACACTTGTTTTTGCAGTTTTTGTGAGCATGAACTTATTGATGTACATTTAAAAAAAAAAAAAAAAAAAAAAAAAAAAAAAAAAGGCGAGAGGACAGCTATGAACCACAACTTCTTTATTTAGCAAGTCAACACTAAGTGTCAAAATGATGAATTGGAAGGCTGGCGTCTCTGTAGAGCTGTGAGCTGTGGTGCAGAGATAGAGAGCAAACTGCTGACTGCCTCCTTCGGTGATAGTTTTACATGCTGTACATGTAGAACAGAGTGAGCAGGGTGGGTACTGTGTCTACTGCAGGACTGAGACCACGCTGAGATAAGCCTCTCATCATCTCTCCAGAGTACTCCCCTTGAAAACTCAAGTCTCTCTGTTGTTGTTTCTCTTTGCAACCAATCTTTGACTTTTTTTTTCTTTGAAAATATATCTGAGCGGCTCTTTTCTCAACAGCAGAACTGAAGGTTTTTTTTATTAGTCGACAGCGTGAGTTTGTGGCAGGGCATTTTTCTTCTTCCTAATTGTTTGTGAGTGGGTGCCTTCTCATCGGGTGATGCATCAGCAGAGGTTTATGTTCCTCTATCTCACACCTCCTTGCTTTCAGTTTTTTATGTGTGCTTGCCAGTAAAAGCTGGCTCTATCAAGGTTGCAGTGGAACTGTAACATGTCGAACTGACCTCTTTCAGAGGCCTCAAGGCTTCTCTTAATGGCTGTATTTATCAAGGGCACCAACCTCTTTGAATGAGCACAAAAGGCAGAGATGGTTGAAATAAGCCATTGAAGATGTCAGAAATGTAATAGAGAACAGTAGGTGAAAGCCAAGCAAATCAGTAACTTTCAAAAGATGATGTTAGTTCGAGGTTTCAGGTTGTGGCCACGATTGTGTGGAGCTTGTTCCTCTGCCACAACAGCTGAGGAGAATGGTTTTAATGGGAAAGCTGTCATATGCCACTGGAGCATAAGCCTCTTACCAGCTGTTTACGTGTGTGTGTGTGTGTGTGTGTGTGTGTGTGTGTGTGTGTGTGTGTGTGTGTGTGTGCATGTGCATGTGTGTGTATATGCATCTGTGTGGCCCAGAAACATTTACATCCTGCATTCCCAAATCTCTCTACACAGCCCTGCTGACCTACCTATTTGGGGAAAGAACAAATCACCACCTGCCTTTCACATACAGTGCCTCCAGTTTCTCTTCTCTTGTCTCTACTAAGCTCTCTTTTTAGCCACACAAGCAGCGTCTTTGGATGGCGATGTCAGTTCATCAGTCGGTCCGACATGAATAACATACGTTTTTCAGCATTTAAAACTGATGTTGTGTTAACTTATTAATATATCAATTTTCAGCAAATGATGTTGGTCTTCACAAAACAGCATTAAAAACATTCCAAAGCTGTGTTGTTGACAGACTGTATCGACCATAAGAGAAGGAAGGAGGAGAAACCAGAGTTTACATTGAATATCAAGTAAGTTACTTGGTAAGTAAAATTTAAAATCAATGCCATGTTGGTGTTTAAGGTCCAGCGTAGAATTCTCTATGTCCAGGCGCAATCAGGATAGAGGAGGTCTGGGAACACCTGCAATACTAAATTCATGCTTTCCATTTAGTGTGCTGTGTCTTCCCATTGTATTCTTTAACATTCACAGAGGGTGAGGAGCTGCATCCGGTTAAGGGGATCGGTCCTTCAAAATCTTTGTTAATATTTTCAATATGTTGTAATTTTGGTTTGGTTTAGCTTCCTGTTGAAAGACTGCAAATATTTGACCTGATGTGCTCATTTGAAGCTCCTGAACATGCTGTTAGACTATATCCCATTTGGAAATGAGGTACAGGTTCAGTCTGGTGTTAATTTTTATTTGTCAAATCATGCTGGTATCCAGCTCAATGCTAGATGTTCTGATCCATCTTTCCCAGCCGATTTCTAACCGGCCTTCAAACTACTCTTCAAAGGTATTTCTAAGGTTTACAGCTTCATCAATGATCAGACTTCCTATTACACTTTCCATGTGTATAAATCCTCTCAGTATCGAGACAAGGTTGTTTTTTACGTCAACTCTCTTCTGGATTGTTCATTTTGTTAGTATTTTATGGGTCTATCTCTATCTATCTAAGATAAGATATTCCTTTATTCATCCCACAATGGGGAAATTTACAAGGAGCTGGGAATTTTACTACTCCTTCAAATTAATTAAATCCAGTTAAAGATGTTATCCTTTTCAGATCTACTTTTTACCTGATGTCTTTAGCCTATTGTTGAAACACTCCAAGCAGGGTACCGCTGCCATCATTCTAGCTCGAAGATCTTTAAAAAACTTGACAGCACATGATAAGCAATTGCATTTTACTGGTGGTTGGTGCTTCACTTACCTCACCGACTGTGTTACTCATCATTCAATTTAATTCCAGATCACAAAGTCTTATGCTCACTGGTTGTGTTAATACCTATTTAATGGTGCATCATCGTTTAAATACCTGCAGACGCGTGTCATTTTAATTTGCTCTGTTGTAAGTGGTTCGTTCGTCTGTCTCTTGTCTCACAAGCCATAGCATTGGCTTCTCATTGTCATGGTTTTGGACTCTTGCGTTCTTACTTCTATACTCCAGTGTTTTTGGTTTAGGATTGTTTAGTCTTTTGTTCAGGCTTTGCTTCAGTGGCTGGAGGTGTGGTCTTCAGGTGCTGGGGCTCTCTATTCTCTCAGCTGTCCCCAATTTCACCTCGTCACTGGCTGCTTTAAAAGACTTCTGATTTCTCCTGCAAGCTGCCAGATTGTCCCTTTCCATGCTCCCAGTCTTTGCCCCTGTTCTCCGGTGTTTCTTTGTCTTCTAGTTTTTGGTATTTCCAGTGTTTCCATGCCCCTGTGTTCCAGTCATCCAGCGTTTCCTGTGTTCATCCTTACCTATTCCACCTACATGTCTCCTGCTGTCCAGCCTCAGCACCTACCAGCCTCCATCCACTGAAGCAACTCCGCTCCACCTGGATTGCCTGTGTTTAGTTACCTTTTTGTTTTTCTTGTAAGTCCTGGAGTTTCTTTTGTTAAATAAATTCCTTTCACCCAGTCACCCTCATCTGTGTCTTGTTCCTGGGTCCAATTAAGAACTAACTGAAATCGTCACACTTATGTCAGCATTGGGCACGTCCCTAAGCCATAGCATTGGCTATGAAATTTTTAAAAGTAAGTCATAGCAATGCCATAGCATTAGCCATAGCATAGCATACCATAGCATAGCTGGCCATAGCATTGGCTATGATTTTTTTTTAAATAATTTTAAATTATTTTACATTAACAGTATGTTGGTTTAAGGTCAAAGTGAATCATGTTTATTGGGTTAATCTGATTATAAAATCATGGGATTTTATCAATAATGCAAAATCTTTACTTAAACTTTTTGAGTTGAGTCAGTGTATTCTTTTGGAGTGCAAGATGCACTAGATAAAGAGTCATACATACAACATAATAAGGATGTGTTGCATCACGTTGCCCTCAGCCATCATATCTGCAGCAACACCCACACACAAAGGCTGAATTTTTTTTTGTTGTTGTTGCATCTTCTGGTGGAACAAGTAGACAGTTCCCCATTTCTGCAAAGGAAGCGGTTGCAACTGTTTCCTGCCACCAGATTAAGGTTTGCTCCTTCCTGCTGTATTGTTTGTGCGCGGTTGATGCATCTTTTTTTTCACAGCTCACCAAACAAGTTACTGTCTGGAAGTGGTATCACAGACAAGATAGAATTTCATCAGAACGTTCTTGGTCTGATCTGTCACACCCGGCAATGCATGATACCTCCTGGGGAAATGTCCTGCGCTTAATCACAGGATCTGAACATGATAGAGATTTACTAACTGATGATGAATTGCTGTAATAGTAACAATACATCACCAGAGACATCATTCACATCTTTGTCTCATTCACAGCTGCACTAGTGATGGGGGACAAAAAAAAAGAAATCTCATTCAGATTCACAGCCACAAGAGAGGGTCAGCCGTCCTATCGTTATATGCTAATTAGAAATCGTTAAGCTGGATTTGATGATTATGATTTGAGGTCTATTTAAGTGAATGACCGAAGTGGCCACAGAAGAGCAGGTTCTATTAGCTAGAGCACCCTGACTTTGCCTCTCCCTAAATCCTTATAGTCACACCCCTCCCACACGACAAAACAACATTATTTCATGGAATATTTCTCAATTTATCCTAAGTAAACCTAATACCTAAAGTATTCCCCAGAGCTTCACACCTATTTTCATTCTGACAGATATGTAAATGTGCATGAACTCGCATGCACTTACACTAAATTAAATTGTGCCGCGGCCTAAATGAGCACATCTAATGACAAAAACAGCATCCATAACTGAACACTGTCTTACTCTGAGCCGCCCAACAAATGATGTTGTGAAACACCAGACTGGAATATCTTATTATACAGAACATGTTACATCTCATCAGCTTGCATGGAACATTGTGAAATGACATGGAGGAACACGGCAGCATCTAAAGCTCACCGCGAGAAACAAGGAGGGATTTGGAACAACAGTACTCATAACAGAGTGAGTCATTCGGCAGAAGTGTATAAATAAAAAGTCAAGTGAGATGCAGTTAAACAAAATCACAAGGTGCACATACACGAAAGACACTGTTTGTCTGAGATACACAAAAATGTTTATTATAACTGCATCCAGCTGCTATTTGAGTAATTATCTGGAAATGATTCTCGGTATGAAGAGGTTTTATTAAAAGCTCTACTGGACCCACACCCAATGTCCAATGTTCAGTTTGGAAGACATAATGTTCTGTGATAAAAGCACTGATGAGGCTATGTTCTTCAAATGTCCTCAATAATAACGTGCAGCTTGTGTATTTTGTCCTGAGAATGGAGGAAGAGGAACGTACAGAGAGACAGACCCAAGATAAGAAGTGGATGAACTTGAGAGTGGAGTCACCAGACCGTGGCAGGCCCCGATATGAAAAGCAGATTTCCATTCTCTCCGTTATCAAACTCAGCTCTTCGTCGGTGAGCTTTCTATATGTGCCGGAAATTAACAACTCAGCACACTACCCCCCCTCACTTAACCTTAGAGATGTCCTTTTCTCACAATCTTTCTCCCTTTAGTTTTCCAAAACGTGACCTCATCACTTCCCGTTCTGCTCCTGTTTTCTGACAGCCACCCTGCAGACTCTCTCATCTGTCGTTTGTTGTCTTCAACACCGTTGGGCCGCCCCGCTGTTAGCTCTCTGTCAATATCTCAGTGGGATTCGTCCCTAGTTGCAGCAGTCAAATTAAGACTGTTCGGCACACACGGATGTCCAGGCACTTAAGAAAGCCGCAGGGTTGCTTCGACACAATGAAATGGGTGCATTTCCCTTCTTATGTTTCGTGCTTTCCTCCACTTTTTCCCTTTTTGCCTTCTTCATTTCTCTTCTTCTTTGCGGACAGGGGTGGTGAAAGGATCAGGGTCTCTGGGTGGAGAGCTGTTGGGGGACGTATTCACCAGGAAGTATTGCAGCAATGTGATAGAACAGCTGACTCTTAGTGCCCTGTGAAGGGTTTCGGGAAATGAGAATTTCTCCTTAGTGGCCAATAAAGTTCTAAATTATTCAGGGTGTTTATATTTTTAGCCATTGTAGTAGTGTGGCTTTAGGGATGGAAATGTCAGTCAGGCCACCACTTCACTGAAATATCTCAACAACTATTGGATGAAATGCCATTAATTTTTGTCGTGGGCATTCACGGCAGCCAGGTGATGAATCTTACTGACTTTGGTGACCCCCTGACTTTTTCTCTTGCCCCATCACGAGGTTGACATTTGTGATTTTGAGCAAAATGTCTCAATAAGTGTTGGACATTGGAAATTTGGCACAAATATTCCTGTTCCTGTCAGGATTCGTTGTATAAACTTTGGGGATCTCTTAACTTCATCTAGTCATCAGGTCCATATTAGAACTTGTCAAATATTGCTTCGCTACCAAATATCTGCAAAACTAATGACATTCCCATCAGCTGCAGCTGCACTTTGTTCTGTGCTACTAAGCTAACTAACATGGTAAACATCAGCATGCTAACATTGTGAAAAAATCAGTTCAACAACTCAGCAACATTTGTAATTTCTCAAAAGGCTATTTCTTTTAATGCCACTTAAATTTAATCCTTCAAATATTATGCATGTGTGGGATGAAAACTAATCACCAGCTCAACCGGAAATTCTGTATCATATAAGCTTATCAATATTACATTATATTATATCATTAATATAACAAATCGCTGACAAAAAAGTGTGCCTAACCGACTGAATCTCTCCTCCAACTCAGTGATACTGTCCCTCATCCTCTGTGGCGCCTGTGCCTCTCTGAGAAATGCTGTGCATCTGCAGCCCATGCCTTGCAAGCTGTGCACGTCTGAGGTAGCACTGTGGCAAAGAAATGCTTGATCAACTCAATTTCCTCCTAAAGTCTCATTCTTCTTACCTGCCACCCATTTCCCATCTCCTCTCTCTCTTCTATTTCTCTTCTCTCTCTCTCTCTCTCTCTCTCTGGGCGAGTGTACAGAGGTGCGGATTTATGGAGCGGCCCAGTCGCTGGTGGCCACAATCCAGCCTGAGCAAGTGATTTGTTCAGAGATTACAGACATGGAAGGCAGAGAAAGGAGCATTAATGATGCTATGGACAGATCGCCGTGTGTGTGTGTGTGTGTGTGTGTGTGTGTGTGTGTGTGCAAGAGAGAGAGAGGGAAGGAAGGAAAAGAACGGCCTCTACTTTACTTAACAAGGGTTGTCAACCATATGCATTTGTCAACAGTGCAGAGACAGTCCATCCTTAATGAGACTCTGACATTGACATTGATTGTTTTTTGGGAAGTATTTAATTCTTAAGCACACACACACACACACACAAAAATGCCATGTTTCATTTGTGTTGTGATGACTTGTATTTGTGTTCCACAGTGGGCTTCATTTGCAATCAGCAATCACTCAACAAAGCTCTTCATCCCCTTTGTAGACGAGGCCTTTGATAAAAAAAAAAAATTGCCTCGTGGCAAGCGCTGGGGTAGTGAAGCAATTAACATTAACATCTCAGCGGATGTTTGTTTTATCACTTTAGGAACTAACCAAGGACACTTCCGAGAGGGCACCTTCAGTCTCCTCCACCCAGACCTCCAGCCATATGTGGCCTGGTTCGAGCAGCGGCGTTGACGGGGCCGTTGGCAGCGGGAGACGCCGCCCCTCCTGCTCTGCTTAATTACCTGCGTGATGGAGTGGTTCCCCCCACAGCAGAGCCACTGTGCCACACTGTGTCAGGGGCAGTGCGGACACACGGAGCTGGCCAGCCTCACCCGCCTCACCTTTCCCTGTCTCTCTCTGTCAGATCAGATTAATAATAAAATAGCAACAGCCGGAGAGCGTTTTCCTTTTGGCCAGGTGAATATTTCATTGTCCATTTTTGCTTCTTGCCCCAACTTTTTTTGCGCATACTCAATATCAGCTTTAGTCTTTTATAATACAGAGGCATTATTGACTGTCCCAGGCTTCATTAGCAAGCCTCCTCGTTGTCTATTGGATTGCACAGAGTACAGAGCACACAAGCCTGGGCAGAGAATAAAGTGGAAGGCACTGAGAGTCCAAACTGTACCCGCTGAGACTAAACCAGACCACATTAACTGTTGCTGTAGCAACTGTCTCCAAATCAGAGGAGAAAACGCGAACACTTTGAGCAGACTAATTTCTTAAAATGTCCTCATCCACTGTCTCTCTCCCTCCATCTCCCTCCTCCTTGTCTACCTCTAAAGGTGAGGTAAAAAATATTCTTGCACACTGAATTCATAGAATCAAAAGTGCTGCGACCGTGGACATTCAGCGGTTAATGGAATTTAACAAAAAAGTTTATTTCAAGGAGAGACACAAATTCTGAGATTTGGCTTGCTTTCAACTATATCTTCATTAAAATTCAATACATGGCTCGTGAAAACAAAGCGACATTAGAGCAGCCTCTCTGCCAGAGTTGCACAGATTTAGACCTTTGAGGAAAAAAAAAAATGATGAAGAGTTCAGTGGAAACAATCAGTGGTGGAAGAAGTTTTCAGATCCTTTACTTAAGTAAAAGTAGCAACACAACACTGTGAAAATACTCCAATATATATTAAAGTCCTGCTTTCAGAACCTTACTTAAGTAAGAGTATGAACGTTTCATCAGCAAAATGTAATTAAGTATGTAAGTATCAAAAGTAAAAGTACTCATTTGCAATAAAATGTCAGTCAGTGCTTTACTATTTTCTCTGCTGCATTAATGTGTGTGTTGTATTTTACTTCTGTAGATGTATGAGGGTGAGCTCAATTAAGGAACACTTAATTCTTCAGTTCAGAAGATTCTCATTCATAATCACCAAATTTGTAGATACACGATGATGCACTGAAAAGAAAGTGTGTGAAAAATTGTAATCTGAAAAGTAACTAAAGCTGTCAGACAAATGTAGGGGAGCGAAAAGTACAATATTTGCCTCTGAGGTGCAGTGAACTATGAAGTTGCATAAAATGGAAATACTCAAGTACAAGTACTAGAATAAATCTACTTAGTTACTTTCCACCACTTGAAATAATTGTCCAGGTAACTGTAACACATTCCTCTGCTTCCTAACTTGATAAGTATTCTGTGTTTAAAGCCAACAGCCTTACCCCATAACATAGAGTTGACAATAAACAGCATCATTTAAGACAGTTATGAACATAACTCTTGGGAATTTACATGGTCCTTAAGTCTCGAGTGTGAACATTTTTAATCATCCATGCTAATATATTCATGAGTGATGAGGCAAGCAGCTGTCTGAACAGAGGCTCCCAGTGTGTCTGAGGTGGTGTGTGGGGGTTTGCTCAGGTGAACAGGGCTGCGCCTGTGGAGACACTTATCACCCACAGCAGAAACAGTCTCATGCATGCCCAGAATTCTCAATGACATGAGGCCGACGAGGAGTTTGAACAAGAGGAAAGAGCTGCTTTCAGATGGGAATGAAGAGCAGAAACAGAAACCTTCATACTGTGAATGTGGAGTTTATAGTGCGCTATGGTTTTTGTGCTCTTTGATGTTTGTGTGTTGGATATTTTTTCTCCATGTAAAAGCACTGAATATGCATCAGGTATTTTTCCCCTCATGAAATTTTTAAATTGCCTGTGCTTTATTTCTGGCTGCATATCATCCTCATTACATTTCCACGTAGCAACCATCCATGGCTACTCGTTTTTTCAAATGAGGCCCCAGTTGGAGCTGTTCGCCCTAAAAATTCACATCATCCATGTCACAAGTTTGCACTTTCACCACAAGCCTAACCGACCTGTGACACAGTGAGACACAGAGGGGGAAGTGAAAGCATCACGTCTGAGCTTTAATTAGACACAGGTATGGTAACACAAGAGTGATAACTTAGAGACAAACATAAGACAATGGAGAGTCAAGTGTTTTCCACGCACAGTTAATCTCATTAAAATGGATGGATAAACAGCTCTGACTCTTGCAACTTTTATAAAAAAAAAAAACCCCTCTCCATTACATTATCTGACTTTTCTTTCCTTTGCATTTGGCACCACTAATGTTGCAGCTTGCCAGCATGTTTTCACCGAACTTCCTGCATCTCCTAGTTTGAAGCTGGTGTCGAGCATCAGTGCATAAATGCAAACTCCTCAGTGATTGATTTTTCTCAGCCAGCTGTTTGTGTACGTTTGTGTAAGTGTCAAAGTGACGTGATAGTGAAAGTACTCATTCACAGAAAAAAATGCTCCCTGTCACTGTTTTATAATTAAATCTGATTTTTGAATTTATGTTACTGCTGCATTTATGTTGGATTTTACTGTTGTAGATGTTGCAGGTTGAGTTCACTTAACTACTTTACTGTTGGGTAGCTAAACCTACAGAAATGCATCATATTTTTGTAGCATCCCTGTCCTGTGAGAAGCATGCATCTCTAAAAAGTCAAAGTTCATTCTGTTTTCAGCTTTGTGACGCTGCATTTCAGCTCATCCAAGAGGGGTTTCAAATCATTTATTTAGCTTAGGAGCTTTTCATTCACATGCAAAGTCACCAGAAGTGGAGATACACAGTGATCCACTGGAAAGGATGGGTGTGGAAAATTGTAATATGAAAAGTCATCACTGATGTTGCAACCTGCCAGTGTGATTTCACTGAACTTCCTGCATCTCCTAGTTAGAAGCTGATGTTGAGCATCAGTGCTTACACTCATCAGTGATGCTGCAGAGGCTGCCAGCTGTTTGTGCCCTCTCTCACTTCAGCTTCCGTGCGTAAACACGATCCAAATGCTGAAACTCATGACCAAACTATGTAAGCTGTGCAGTGGTAAACACAACCTTACGTCTCTCCGCGGCCTCACGGTCCTTAAAGACGAGCTGTGCGTCACTGATTGTGTGTTTTGCACATTTTCAACCCCTGTCTGAGGCGCCACGTCCTGATAGGCTCAACCTGAGCGTCGGTGCGACATCCTGCCTTCCACTGCTGATGTAGTCACCTCGTCACCGTCCAGCCCACGAAGCGCGAGCTCTGGTGTGCGACTTGACCCGACCTGCTGTAATCCACAAAGTCATTTTCTGCTTTGGTCGACAAGGTCTCGACCGATCGGCTCTCTCTCTCTCTCTCTCTCTCTCTCTCTCTGCGCCCTCATCCGCTTGGCGCGCCGTCGCCAAAACGCGCATTAGAAGAAGTGGAGGATGCGGTGAGGAGGCTTTGTGGGAGGACTCTTGTGGAGGACAAGCTGCTCACCGGGAGGTGGAGAGACCTGACGGAATCGCAAGAAGAAGCTCACGTACGACTCCAGATAAGGAAGCCCCGGCTTGTTTACCTCGTGCCGGGCACCGAGGCGCACCGAGGCGCAGTCTTTACGCACAGCCAAGGAGCGGACCAGAGGAGGGTGGGGGGGTGTCTGTCTGTCAACACCATGTCAGCAGCCACAGCCTCCATAGCAGATGTGTCCAGGACTGATTTCACCAACAGAGATGACAAACGTGACCGGAATAAATCAGGTAAGACCGATGAGACAGAAAACCAAATGGTGCCAAATTCACGCTGGAGTTGGACGTGTGGGACGTGTGTGGGTTTGTTTTTGGCACTTTGTATTTATCACACTTTTGGTCCTTAAAATAAAGGCATGTATTTTTAGGATTTTGATTCAAATATTTGCACTGACAATAAAATGTCACTACAGCATTTATAAGATTTTATGGAGATTGAATGTGCGTGTTCCTTAATGCTGCTTGTGCATCATCCCTTCAGGGACTCACACTCCTTGCTGTGGTGGCAGTTTCTAACAATTGCTCCATCATTAATAGTCAATGTATGCATTTGCAGATTGTATTTTATTGGCAGGTGCGTATAACAAACACACATTATATCATACAATAAGTGTTGTTGAAGGAAAACTGAATAAACTTCAGGCACACCTTTCTTCCAGATCTTATCATTTATCTTTTTTTTCTCAAATAGAGAAAACAAAGAGGAAGTGAAAAAAGGGGAGGCAACATGACTGGTTTTATCAGAAACTCAAAGAGCTGGTGCACAGCTGGGCGCAGCCACACACACACACACACACACACACACACACACAGGTTATATAAAAGCGATGCTCTCTACTTATCTGCAATGAAGTGCGTCCTTGTGTTACATAAACTTGAATATGGTGAGCTGATGTTAATGGCCCTCAGGGGTGTGTTTATCCCAGTTGAGTCTGACCCAGTGCCATTGTAAAATTTGATCAGAAGTGTTGTATCTTGAAAAGAAAATGCTCTCTCTGTCTGTTCTTCCTTTCTTTTCCTGTTTGCCTGTAACTGAAACCACCAACTTTTGGTGTGATTCAACGCCCCTTGTGGTGATAAAAGCGGGCCTCATGTTTTTTTTACAACCCCTCTCACATTCTTGAATATGTTCCTCCATTTAATACTTAGAAAGACAAACATTGCAACATTCTCTCCAGTGTCACACCCCAGAAGAAGGATTTCCCTCGGTAAACATCTGGTTTTGAACTTTTCGTGGACCTGATCACGTTCCCCTTCCCAGTTCTGTTGGAAACCGTTGAAGTGATGTCATTGTGTTTATTTGCATTCCAGCAGTTTGTGTTATGATGAAGTGATACTGCGATGTTGAAGGTTCATCGTGCCATACTGCTGGCATACTGAGATGACAGAGCCAGAGACCTCCCCTCCTGTAATACACTGAGCGCTGTGCTGTGCTGTATGATAACCGGTTGTTTATCATGGCTCCAGATGGCCCGTGTGTTTCCACCAGCCTCGCAGGCCTTTTGTTTAATGATTTATCACATTTCCTGCTTCAATACTGGTAGAATTCGATGCAGCAGAGCGCCCGGGTGTTATGGGGGGCGGTCACGCAGTGTTGTGCAGCCCTACAGGGGTTCAGCACTGATAGCTGTGGAATGACTGTCCCATTCCACACTGAATCTCATCTGCAGTGCTCCACTCTTCTTTTGTTGTTCACCCTGAATTGCTGCTGTGCTACTTTTGTATGATCATCTCCGTGAAAACAAATTTCTTTTGAAGATACATGAATTATACATGTGTTCAAAACTTTGAGTGAACTTTTGGTGACTTATGCATACGTCTAACATCTACAACGTAATTCAATCTCCGCCGCTGTCTTTGATGCACATAGTCTGACTCTTTGTTTTAGGTCAGTCCCAGGCTCAGTGCACACCCATGCCCCTGCCAGCCCTGGGCACCCAGAGGATCATCCAGGGCAACGGCACCAATGTGGGCACAGTCATTTCCTTGCAGTGCCCAGCCAAACACAGACTGGTTGGAAGTGAGCTGACGTGCGTCATGGACACCAACAGCACCCACTGGGAGGGGGAAACCTACTGTAAACGTAAGCAGAAACTGAAACTTAGACATGAGAGTTAATATATTAAGAAAGGCAGTCATTGTTTGAGCCGCCTGCTCAAAACCAGGGGGATGTGGCTTCATGAATCTAACTGTTCACACACTATAACTGAAATGTGTTTATGTGCAGATGAAGTGTTTCCAATGCTTTTACTGGGAAAATTGCAGCGACTGCAAAACCTCCCTTGAACTGTCTGTCAGCTTATTATTCTGAAGAGATGGAATATATATTAAACATTATGGGATAAGCACTGGGGCTATGGGCAATGTCACATGAAGACACTTAAAGAATTAGTTGGCTCGCACTAATTAATACTCAAAATGATGTGAGAAGAATCATGAGAAAATAATTTGTTGCTTGGGGGAAAAGCTCATTTAAGGAGAATATTAATGCTAACGCAGGTAGAGAGGAATAATTTCAAGCAGGTGCACAGTTAGTCACTCTTTTGGTAAGTGAGTGGAAAAAGTGAGAGTGTAATCTTAATTATGTTTCAGGATCAATCATCAGGGGAGAGGAGAAGCTGTCTGATGTGAAACTGAAAGAAATGAAAAATGGAATTTATGTTTTGTTATCCTTTCTGTGATGAGCTGGAATGTGAACTTTTGATGTGAAATGACTTTATTTCTGCCGATTTCCTCTGATTAAATGATAATGAAAGACTTTTGGCAGGCTTTATCTGAAAAGCCCGAGCACGGTGGCAGCGTTTTGTGTGATACCCAAGTCTCATTAGGAATTGTTACACATAGATTTTGCGCCATGATGAATGGAGTTGTCTAACAGGTTGAATGCATTACATGGAAACAGAGTCGATAAATCAGTCAATAGTCTTCTTCTCTCACGCTCCAGCTCTGTCTCCCTATGAGGACTATGGCTTCCGTGTGGCCGTGCTGGCATCCATTGTGAGCTCAGCCATAATCTTCCTCATGTCCGTGGCCTTCATCACCTGCTGTTTGCTCGACTGCATCAAAGAGGACAAAAAGAAAAAGGAGGAGAGGTGAGTGAGAAACAAACAGAGGTGGAAGAAGTACTCAGACTTTTTAATTTAGAGTACCACCAGTACCACAATCTGAAAGAACTCTATTACAAGTAAAAGTCTATCTTGTGGGGGTTTTTTTGTCAAAGTTATGTTCACATTCACTGTTACTCACAAAAATGCATTGTGTGTATTCTTGAACTTTGACAAATGTGTTGAAAGTAGTTACTTCCTCAAAGTCAAAACAAAGTCAGTTTTGAAGTATTTTCAACACACACACGTTGTCTATATTTACTTACTAACAGTCTTCTTCATCCTTGTCTGGCACGTTGCTGCATATCTTGGCACGTTTCCACCACCTGTAGATCAGTGGAATAGTGTGAAACAATCGGCAGGAGTTCACATAAAAGTACAGAAGTATTATCGGCAAAAATATAATTACAGTATACAAATGTAAATGGGCAGAAAAAGGGTACCTGTGACTGATATATTGCATTGTATTATAAGATTGTGAATACTGATGCATCATGCATAAATAACTTTGAGGGCAAGGTGGGCTTTTTGCACCCGGTGGTTCCCAACCTTGTGACCTCCAAGGGGGTCATAAGATAAATTTGTGGTGTTGTGAGATTACTGATGGGGTAGGAGACGAAGGTAGAGAGAAGAAAAACAAAGCTGCACACATTTCTTTACTTTTTTTGTGAAATATTGGGCAATTACATCCCTTAACTTAAACAAGGATTTACTGTATATAGAACCATCTGGGAATTTTAGAGGAAATGTCTCTTTGATGGAACTAACAACTTAAAGACATCGGAAACATGGCAAGGACAAGTGCCTAGTAAACACTATTGTAAAAGGTCACACGCCAAAAAACTAGTTGAATCTTGAACAATATATTATTTTATAAGCGTATCATGTTTTACTATCGCTGTCAAATAAATGTAGTGTAATAAAAACTACATTTACCTCTAAAAATGGAGTGAAGTAGAAGTATTAAGTAAAATACAATGGAAATACTCAAGTCAAGGGGAAGTTCCTGAAAACTGTTGGTGGATGGAAAAAGAGTTTCCTGTTATGTATATACAAACTATATTTACAAAAACATACTGACTTGCAGGTTTAAATCGATTTTTTTTTAACAGTGAGTCAGATCTGTGGCAGTGGGAGGAGCAGGTTCAGTATCGGGAGGACAACAGGTCTCGCTACAGCCATAAAGGCAGGAACAACAACAACAACAACACCCAGGAGAAGGTGCTTTCACTGTGGGATGCCGACAACCCGGCTGTGTTCGACAACGTGCAAGCTGGCAGGTGAGATGTGGACTGAACCAGTCATAAAGGGAAAAATGTCCCTAAACCAGCAGAACCATTAAAGAAACAACTTCTTTTCCCCCACAGATGTCACCAACAGCACGCCTATGGCCCCACCTGCACATATGGCCCCGCTCCTCATCTGTCTGCTCTCCCGGGCCACGACTACAACCAGCCTCTCTTACCCCGAAACCCAGAACCTGCACAGCTCTCCGGTCCACCACCTCAGTACTTCGGACCTCCCGAGTCCACCTGTCAAGCGACGAGCCCGGGCCTGGCCCAGGCCTCAGGAGCAGGGCCAGGATTGGTGTGGCAGTATGGACGACAGCAGAGCGGCCTGTCGGGAGTGAACTCATCGGCCGCAGATGACCCTAACAAGAGGAATAACAACCCTGCTAAAGAAATTTCCATACGGATTATATCAGTGTGAGGACGATACACAGGAGGTGAATAACATCAGTCAAGAACTTGTTTACTGACACAATATGTACATGAGACTATTATGAGAGAGACTATGGGACGTAAACACATTCCTGGTCTTGCTGAAATGATTATGTCTGCAGTCTTACACAGTATGAAGGCATTACAGGCATACTGACAGACTTATGTGCCTTTTGTAAAATGTAATGGAACACTGCCCTCTGTCTGAAATGAGGAGCCATTGCAAGTTGAGGACACCGGCCTTGTTGGATGAAGCTCCCTGTAATTAGAAGGTCAATGTACTTTCATGCCCTTAATTGAGCTTTTCAGAAACTGACTAAATTGCTACATTGAGGTTAAAGTTAATTATCGAGGTGTTTGTGTGGACATGGTTCACACACACATCAGGAAGTAGTCTGAGAAACTCAGAGAGAGAAGCCAGAAGGCACTGGCAAGTATGTAAATATTATTTTTAAAGAATGTAAATAAATAAAATAAAAGAAAGACTTCTATGGATAATGAGTGAGGCTGTATTAAAGTGGAAAGAGTGTAATTGTGTACATTTCTCTGTCTTTCATGCAAATGTTCACAAGGCAGCAGTGATTTTAACTATATGTGTAATGATGTTTACACACAAAAATTATGTTTGCACACAAAAAATGACATGGTAAAGAATGTAATACTGAAAAAGTATTATTATTATTATTAGTAGTAGTAGTAGTATTTGTATTATTAGTATTATTATTGCCTGGTCTAATTGACCCAGTGCAGTCATCAGTATAAATGGAAGAAGGGGCTGAAATAAAGAGATGAATGGCACCTCTGTGGTTCAGTGTTTGCAGCAGACAGCTCAGGCAGATCCTGGTAATCTGCAGGCCTGATAATCATCATGTGGCCCTGAGGTCAGTCATGTGGCCCCCGGGCGGAGCAGCGTGCTGATGTAAGCCGACAGCAGAGACCGTCACACCCGGGGAGAACAGGAAGTTTTACCAGGAGGCCGTCGGTGGGGAAGCCGGAAAGTTTCCGTCGTTTGTTTGTCAGTATGACAGGTTTGTGAATCGAGGGTAAGATGTTTTGGATGAGTTACATTAATCTGACTGGCTTGTAGGATATTCACAGGATCACTTGTGTTTGTTGCATTACATTTTACAGTTTAGTTGTTGCTGCAGCAATATGTTGTTATTAAATATATTCAGATTTTAGATTTTGGTCTAAATATGCAGCCTGTAGCCTAAATATAACATGAGCAGTATTATAGACAGGTGTGTTTACACTCTGTTCTTACCTTATGGACTGATCCAGGTCTTTATTAAAAATATGTATGATGAAGCTCCTTCTGTCTGTCACATCCTAATCTTTTTATTTTTTTACATTAAGAACTTGCAGAAGTCTGATCTAATTTAATCTTGCTGAAATCTTATTTATAGCAGGATATTGTGCCTCATTTGCATAATGGAGGAAAGATGTTGCCAATATTATTAAATAAAGACAAACTAACGAAGCACTCTGGAAAACTATATAGATGAGAGATTAACTGAATGATTGTTATCTCAGCAAATTTATTGCTTATTTGAATTTGATGAGTTGGCTTTTTGTTGCATCTCTCCTAAATGTTGAAGATCAGCTGCAAGACTTTTTTTAATGTAATGTGGTACAAGATATCTTTTTAAATGTTAATGACAGATGTCAAACAAACGACTGCACAGGCAAAGATCAACAATGGTCAAGAGTTAACGCTCACAATGACTTACTAAGGGACACTTCCATACTACACACCATCTTTTTGTCATAATAATAACGTCCCCAGTTTTTCTCTCAGCCTACAGTAAGCTTGCTGTCTTCTTTCTTCAAAGTGATTCTGAATTGGCAGGCGAGCACTTGGTGGTGCTTTATTGACAGTATACAGAAATCAAGGACTGTATCTTTTTAAAAGCTTCTACAAACAGCCACAAATGACTTGAACCAGCACCTTTTAATAGTCAAAAAGAAGAATGTGAGCTTCACCAAACTGGTATTTGCTGCAGGTTTCACAGACTTTCTATTAAAACATCTTTCTGTTATTTATTTGCACCCTAACTCGACAGACATTATAGTCATACATTATAGTCACCGCATTTTGAGTGTTATCATTGATCGGATAAAGCGTTGCCAAATGGACAATTTTGCAGCACGTGTATTCACCTTTCTAAACAGGAGAATAAACCTCTTAGTCATTTATTTTCAGAGCAGGACTGTTGCCAAGACCAGCTTACTAAGAAACTACTTAAGAGTAGACATAAAATCTGCAGGCCTTCAAATAGAGTTTGTAGCATGCTCTAATTGCACAGGGGTCATAACCTGTCTCTGACATTTTCCTCCACGCTATGGCACAAACAACCTTTAGATCACAGATGCCTTGAAGAATATGAATTCAGGAATTAGGAATTAAAGTTTATTGTGGATTTTATTTAACGCTGTCTCTTTTTGTCTAGATGTCGACGATCACCACGAGCAGCTCCAGAGGGACGCCCAGTTCCTGTGCTCAGATCAGAGGATGGACACTGAACTGGTTGACAGACTGGTGCTGCAGCTGAACAGGATCTACCCGCAGATACTCAGTGACAAGGAAGCCCACAGGGTCAATACAGATAATATATGACACACAACCATCCTGTTTTCCTGTACAGTCATCATGTCCTTACACTTGAATCTGCTAAACTGAGCTCAGTTTGCACGATTGCGTGCCGTGATTCAATTCGGCATGTGTCTCCCCGCAGTTCAGGAAGCTGAGCGTTCCCACCAAGGTGAGGTTGGCTGAGCTGCTGAAGCACCTGTATGGGAAGGGTGAGGAGGCGTGTCACGAATTCTACAGAGGACTCCACATCCACGCTGAGGACGTCTACTCCAGCCTGCCCACCAGAGTCATACAAAGAGGTATGAGGTTTTAGATATCCAAGTAGGTGAGAATCTTTGCTTCTCAAAGATGTGGTCCTCACATCTGAATCTGTTTCTGAGATGTAATTCAGTGAAGAGTAGTTTAGTGAGGAGATGATTTTATAAATAGCACACTGCCTTTAATGATAATGGGAAAGTAATGAAATGGGAGTGACATCAATATGCCAGAAGGTGTGTTAACCATTTTCTAAAATTCCTGTGCATAATGTTATTAAAGTTAATAATAATGGCGTTATCTGGTGATTTTATCCCCAACACATTCTTTCTGCTTTCTGCTTCAAGCTGTGTTGATTGCCTTAGTGCATCTATCCATCCAGCCAAAGCGATGTTGTCCGCTTTGTGCAAAATGTTTCGAGTGAGATTGTGATCTCACTAGCGACTTCCCCAGTGTCACATAATGGTGGATCCCCTGCTGTGAAATTGCCCTGCCTGGCCTTCTGCAAGCTTATCCTATTTAAGATCCAGAGAGAGGCCTGGCCTACAGTTCAAGTAGTGGACGTGCTGTTATTTAAAGTGTGGGGGTTTACCCATTAACCAATTCTACCCTCTTTCCTAGAGGTGGCAGATGCAAAATGGACTTACAATGTGGAAATCTACCCGGAGCGATATGTGCTTAATGACAGAGGTAAATCTAATTTACATCTCACACTACTGCTGATTGGAGCATTATATGTGCTTTCTGTTTTTGATTTATATTTTTAAGTGAAATTGCAAATGTAGATATCGACTATCTGAGTGTTGGTGTGTTTTTGCATGTTTTAGCCAAGTATGTACAATCCCTGTATATTTAACATTACTGTAAACAACATATGGTTTTGGATTGATTTCTATGCACTTTTCATTTTAGGACATGAATATGGATATCTCTTTGTAATCCATCTCAGTCAGCTTTAGCTTTATCAAGTTTATGTCTTCATCATGTAGAGATGCAGTCGCAAGCAGGAACTAATATGAAAACACTTCACTTCAAGAACACCTTGGCATCTGACATGTGATGATCCAAGAAATCTTTTCTCAATATCCATGATTGTTTTTATATAGACATCCACGATGTCTCTAGACTTGAGTGACTTGTATTTGATTTGATTCCGTGACAGCAGGGCTCATAAATGCACAGCAGCCGTCTCTCAAACCTGAACGTTGCTGCTCAAAACTGCATTAAAATATGATGCTGGAATAACTTTGAAATGAGGAAGACGAAAATGGATATTGTGGAGTTTCGTGTTTGTATGAGGTGGTAGAAGCTTTAACAATGACACGTATATTAACTTTAAGGAAAGTAACCTTTAACAGACAGCGAATGTGCATCTAATCTGTAGATCTAATCTTTTCTGTTTTCTATTCATTTTATTTTGTTGTTTTTATGTTCTTCTCATGTTTTCAAAAGGCACCTGTTTAAAGAAGGTGTCTCTGCAAATTGACTTTTAACACTTAAACTGACATGTCTTAAAACTTTGGGAAATGGGGGACAGTCATGTAATATAATGTAATAATTTTTTTATTACGTGCTAAAATGTGCCTTTAATCTGCAGAAGTGACATGACTACTTGGATTGCTTTTGAAATAGAATATAAATATTGTGTCTGTGTCTGCGTCTGTGTGTGTGTGTGTGTGGGTCGGGGTGCCTCTGTCCCCCCTCGTCGATCCTCCGATAAGCCCCTTAAGCCCAACTAAGCTTTGTTCTTCAGCAAACGTAGTTGTCTGCTGAACCTTTTAACCCCTGGCATCAGAATGTGGGCCCCACTGCTCTGCACTGCTTCGCCATTCATCATCCCATTGCATCCAGGGCTCTGGCTTTGTGGGTCAGTTAAGCTCACGTGTAACCCCCCTCCTGTCCAAACCGGTTTCCTCTGTCCTGCATTCCTTTGAACGGTCAGGGGGCGCATCCACTGGGTCAAAGGTGTGTCAGCAGGGAAATGGGTCACTGTGGGTCGTCTGTGATGTAGATTCAAGATTATATGCCATATGAAGTGTAGCGGTGAAACACTTGACTTTTCATAAGTCATACAAAGAAATGATTGTTCAGCCGATGAACAACAAGGCAACTGTCTTTTCACAGCTTTGGACTCTTGACTCTTGTATATACTAGTGTACATTTCGGTTTGTTATTACGTTTTTCAGTTTATATTATCCATCAGGAAGACAGAGACCCACTATGCATATTTAGTATGCCCACCTGCTGCACAGAAATCCATTTGTTTATAGGTTTTAATGGTCTAATAGTCACTAATGAGAACTTTATCTCTTTTCTTTCCGTCTGCAGGACCAATGTTCTTCCTGAGCTGTCTCAGTTTTGTAGTTGGCATTGCAATGCTCTACTATTACAGAGGTGAGTCACACAGAATGATGGAGAAGCGTTCAGACTTATTTGTCCTCGGGCATTTGAAATTACTTTGGAATAATAAGACTTATCTGTGTACAAAGCCATCCAAAGCAGATCTAAATGTTTAATTTCATATTTCAAAACTGACTATGTTTGTGTTTATCATTTCTAAACCATTCTCTCCACATTTCTTTAAACTCTTCTGTTGCCACTCTTTCTGCCCACAGAGGGTGAGACGTTGAGATGCACCGGTCCGTTTCTTCACTGCTCTGCGGCAAGACTTAGCAAAGATGTTTTAATTTCCTACGCTGAGGTTGGAAAGCAGAAAAAATAAGGCCGCTAAGGTGCTTAAATGCTTAAGAACGAGGCCAGTGAGAAGAAGGTGCGATGACATTTGCCACTTTGCTGTGCCAAACTCACATACACTTTGAGAGTTATAAACTTTTTTTATATATAAAATGTAAGAACTAATCAACTTGTTTTTTAATCCCAGAGAAGCTGACATTGGCAAGAATCATTCTGTCATGAATTCCCACAACTCACATCTCTCTATATGAAAAATGTAGTATTCTACTATTATACTTGTATGTATGAGTCTTATTAGTAGTATAATATCACGCAGGTGTTGTCAATCACTCGGCCTGATTAGACCTCTGCTCAGGTGAAACTATGCTATGCTGGGATTGACATGACCTCACCAAACTCTATGCACCAATAAGAATGATAAAGGGTTAATTTGTCCCGCCCTAACACTACAACAAAGCCAACAGACAGGTGAGGGAGATGTCAATCAAGTGCAGATCGTACACCTACGCTGTCCTGAGAAGAGGTCTAGTTAGGTGAAGTGAAAACACGTGTGTTGGTGTGCGGGGACCAAGCGGCTTGAATTTGACTGTGAGTAACAATGTTCAACTTTTGCTCGAATAAAGCCCAAAACATTTTGACATCACCTGGAGTTGTAGCTCATTTTTAATTTAGTATGACAAAGAACTGACAAAGATATACAAATTATTAGCATCAAATTCTGTATATTGTCAAACAGGAAAAATTCACAGTCATGAGCAGTAGGATGCTTTTTCTAGCTTTTCTAGGTTTGTGTCTGGCACTGTTTGGTCTGCTGTGAACATGAAATGGAGATGATGATAAAACATTTATCTCACTGATTGAACAGCATCAATAAATACACTAGAGGGCACTGCTCCCTCATCCAGTGATGATGATGATGGAAAATGTACTGGGGTGCTATAACAATGACAAATTGAGGGCAACAGACAGCCTGCATTAATTAATAATGATAATCAAAGTGATTGAATGAATAAAGTCAACTTAATTAAATGCTACATTGAACGCTGCTGACTGCTCCAGAAAGCCTTGTGTGCAGGGTGGATGCATTTCATACTCACTTGAAGCCCTTTCAAGTATTTCTTAAAATAACAAATCAGTGGGAAAATGGCCACATCAAAGATCGTGTATACAGTAGAGCTCTGGAGGAGAAGCTCAGGTGTCTGATCTCAGGAGATCTGCGTCACTGAGCGGCACTTTTCCGCCTCTGTCTTCCCTGCGAAGAGGGAGATGAGAGAGAGGAGTCAGAGAGAGAGAGAGGAGGGATGGGGAGGTGTTGAAGGGGGTTGGAAGTGTCACCAGGGTGATTGTCCAGTTTGAATACTGGTATCCACATTCCCACGAGGGCTATTAATAGTCTGGCTTCACACGACTCAGAACTCCTCGTTGATCATCAGCATCCTCTGATGTTAGAACCCCCCACAGAGCCGTTTTTTACACTTCAAGACTTAGCCGGAGCCAGAAGTGTAGGAGCCACACACATACATTATGTATAAATATATATATCAGTCTAGAGATCTGCCCTGAGTGTGTGTCATGAATCTGGCTCTCTGCTCGTCTGGCAGTTTCCACGGTTACCAATGATAGTTGTGGAGGAGGAAGAGGATCAGATTGTGATGCTGGTTTGTCGTCTCAAAGGTGCTTTGTCACAATCACGTTGAATAAATTATAGACTCAAACGTGAGCATTTTTCAGGTATTTAGCAGATGATTACATGAAGCGGGCTCGAGCTGTTTGTGTTAAACCGCTCGGGTGTATAAATTGAGCATTTGTTTGAGCTCTAACCGGGTTTTTTAGTGACACTGCTGAAACACGGTCTAATTAAGGCTTCCATTTTAACAAGCACTTCTGCTGGGGTCTGCGCTGTGTTGACTCTGACTCACCAGCTGCTGGTCCAGAGAACCACAGACACTCTCCAGCTTTGCTCACAGCACAGAGAGTCATGGCACAACCAAACATTGTTATAATTGAATGTTAGGCATGACGCCTGTGGTTGGGGACAGATGTGTCGGTATGGGTTAAAGCTGCAGAGGTGGGTCGGAGCCTTGAGTAACACGAGGCACACCCTGCTCTGCATACATTTGGCCATTAGACCTCCTGGTCTGAGCTGTCTGGGAAGGAACCATGACATCTTCCTCGAACGTCATCAATGTGATTAAAAATTGAAGCCTGTTCAGCAGTCAGCATTTGTGCATGTGTGTAACTGCGGTTGTGCATTTGTGTCTGGCTGTGCTTGGGGTCACTCTCGGGCAGCAAAGGAGACAGACAGTGTGAGATCACATGGGCTTGACTACTGTTGTCTCCACTTTCCTGTTTGTCCACTAGGAACAAATGTTGTGTTGTTTACGTACCAGACCCCTTTGTCTCTACTGCTGCGTCTCTCTTGTTTGCTGTTTTCTGCAGTGCAGGACAATGATTTTCTGGTAAATGGACAGCGGTCGGATTTTTGTTCTTGAGCTGTTTTCCGGTGGAAATTTCTCTGAGAGCCTGGAGAGGTCAGTGTGTTTGTAGGTCAGGTAGGGGATTGTGAAGGTCAGGTCAGGAGAGGTGAGGACCAAAAACATGCTGACTATGTCGATGTCTATAGAAGCAAACTGCACAATAAGGCAGGAGAGAAAAATACCAGTTTGTATAGAGAGAGGGGAGCAGAGAAAGAGGGTGAACATAAAGAATATATGTGATTAGCAAAAAATAGAAAGAATACCTGTGTTCTTGGTCAGTCGCTGCGGTTCGGTCTGTGGACTCCAAAGGCTGTGATGAAGACGTTGACGACCACTATCATAAAAACCAGGCCCGTGGCCAGGTTTTCCATGAAGTTCAGCCTCCAGTGCTTTTGCTCATCGTTCAGGTTCCATCGAACTGTCGAGAAAAGCAGGAAATACAATTTAACAACACACAAACACACACTGAACGTCCAGTCAAACATCAGCAATCTACTTTATTCTGGGACAAAAGCCAAGTCATTATACACAGATTTACTGTCAACCACAAGTCAATATATACTTAATTCTGGGTTCACTGGGTTCAGACGTCCATGAGTGAGTCCACAAAAATGCAGAGAATCAAATATTTAATTTTGACAAGGGTATATGAGGAAAAAGAAGTTCTATAGTTCAGTTTTTTGCTGAGCGTCGATGAGGTGGACAAAAAAACAACTTTCATTCTCTGAAACTAATCATGATGAATGGCAGGACTACAAAACTCTTGATCTCATAATTTATCATTACCAAATAAAAATTGGAAGCTATTTCTTTGAAAATGTGAACATTTATACATGAGTGCACTGTGTGACCTGATGAGTTTTTGAATGAAATCTGTGCAGAATATCGTTTCAGTTTCACAATTAACTTTATCTTTTTTTCTTTATAAATAGCTTTTATTTTTAGTTTTGCAAATTTCCCCACTGTGGGACGAATAAAGGTTTATCTTATCTTATCTTATCTTATATCTACAGCATTAGGGTCTATGAGACACCAGTGTGTGGTAAAACCAACAAACCCTCTGTTTGTGGTGCCATTAACACATTTAGTGTCTTTATGCTCGACTTAACATTCAAATACTTATTTTTGGGCATCATTATAAATTCTGTCATTGAAGGCAGGCTTTTGATTCAAAGCACATAGAAATAAACAGCAAGAACAATACAGGGAAGAGTGACCTGATCAAGGGAAGCTTTTATTTCCTGTGTAACACTGCTTCATTTCATTTGTGCTTGTTAGGACCTTGATGTAAACAAAACGGCGAAAAAAAAACCCCCAACTAATCCGTGTTGTGATAATGACATTACTAACAAATGTTGTCATCCTTATCCTCATATGAATAATGTCAAATTAAGGTGTGATCACAGAAATGTGTGTGAGGAAGCTGTGACTCTCCAGGCACATGATATGCGTATGTGTGTGTGATGTGGGAGGTTACCAAAGGTTGAATGGTGTAAAGACCCCGCCCGGCTGTGTGTGTGTGTGTGTATGTCTGATCTGCCTGGGGTGGGGTGGACTGGGGTTGAGGGGGTGGTGGTATGTAGGCCACTCACATCACGCACCACTGGCTCCATTAGACAGAGCTGGATCCACAGGAGAGGGAGGGGAGGACGGAGTGGGGCAGCGGGGTTCAGCACAGTCAAAGAAAATGAAGGAAGAGGAATGAAAAGAGCGATGAGAATGAGACGTGTTTGATATTCTGGCGGAGGGGGGGGTGGTGGAGTCACAGGATTTGGTGGATGGGAGAGGGTCAAAAGGAGCAGGCCTTCATGAATGTGCAATGACTCTAACATGCCGACTGACCTTCTTTCTGGCACGTGATTCATTAGAAAAAAATAAAATGTGCAAATCTTATTTTACAGTTAAATTTGATTGAGTATAATGATGATTAATTATGGCTATTGTGATTAATGTAACACACAGCAAATTAACAAGCTGCTCAATAATATCTCTGCTGTAGAAATATAATGAAAAAAGATTTAAGTGAGAAGGAAAATAAACCCAACATTCATGGGGGATAAGGCCTAAAATATTTTACTGAAAACAGATTATTTTTAAATTATTCTGATTATAGATTACTCAAGAGAGAGACAGGCTAGTATTCACCAGTAGGGAAGTTATATTTCAGGATACCGACAAATAATCTCTTATTTACTCCTCCTGTCAGAGCTGAGATGAGTCAGCGTGACCCGGCTAAAGTTCACTGACCTGCTGTTCAGTCCGTCAGAGGAAAACCTAACCTGCACTATACATCTCATCCGAACTCATCTTCCCATCTTCATGAGTCTGTTTTTTTTTTTTTTGTCCCAACCCCAGATGTGGCTGTTAAATACAGCCATCCTCAAAAATCTCTAGATGTGTAAATAGATTTTTATATTTAGTTTGTTTTCTTTCTTTCTTTCTTACCACAAGATGTGCAGAGACATGCTCAGCGACACGTTTACACACAGATACACAACAGAGAAATGAAAAAAACCTCCCTCCCTGGACTCCCAGGAGCACTAAAACCTAGTGAACTCTGACCTGGTCCTCGATTCCAACTGGTAATGAGTTGTTTGTCAGGAGTCAGTGGACTTGACATTGATGAATCTTGCTGAGGGACAGGGTGGAGGGGATGAAACACAAAGGGTGCTTGAAGGTTGTGAAGCTTGCCACACCACAATGACACCTCCAGTATGTACCAAAAGGGCTCTGCCTCTGTTTACTTTCTCACCTATGAAGATAAGAAGGACCCCGACTGTGACCTGCAGAATGAGGGAAAGGCTGATCAGGGTGACGATGGGGGTGTAAAAGGGGTTCGGCCCCTGCTCCAGCACAGCCTTTAGCTGGGAAGCGTTGGCCATCAGCAGAGCCACATCCAGCATACTCTCAGCCGCGCTCTTCTTGTTGGCATAGTGGTTCATGTTCAGAGGGGCCTGGCCGCCGGGCCGAGCATCTGGACGGGAGGCCTGGGGAGAGAAGAAAGCAACTGGCTCAGAGATAATGTTTATGGCTTTGGAGATAACGCCTGAGAGAAAGAAAGCCTGGATGGAAATAAACAGAAAGGCATGCTGCTGCGTTCTGTTCTCCCCACAGAGCGGCGAGGCAGCATGTTGATGAGGCCAGCAGTAATTTTGTGCTTCCTGCGCATTGATGGTGAGGATCTGGTTATCGGTCTGACCCAATTAGCACAACACGCGGCCATTACAGAAGAGTGACCTTTGAAAACAGAGCCATTAGTACAGCAAAGAGATACTGACACACTGGGAACAGGCCCATTAAAACACAGTGAACGTGAACGAGCCAGCGTGCGCGGCGTTCAGGGCTCCCTACTGGCTGCGGTTACAAACGACTCCAGCATATGACACTGTATGTGTTGCTGTGAGACCTCTATTCCACTATTTGTTGAGTTTTCAGATCAAAGCAGCGTGTCCGACTGTCTGTCTTGCGCTTGCAAACATACTGGTAGCGGGTCATACTGTGACCCTTTGGTCCTATCCAGCTCATATATCCCTGTCCCTCAAAGCAGGATAACATAGTATGTGCACTGAGCAAAACCCAGAGCAGTTTACTTTAATAATCCTGCTTTGATAGACAGGCTCTTTTTTTAATATATACTCGTTAATGAGCAGATAACAAAACACACAATATTTCCTTTATTATATTGCATATTCTATATAGCAGGGGCTTTGGATGGTAATTTAGGTTTTATCCCTTCTCAATAAGCAGTAACCAAAAGCATTAAAGAAAAGATGAATTTTAGTTTTAGGTTGAATTCTATAACCTATTGATTCTTGTGTGGGGGATGATGATGTAACAAAAGCTTAGCTTAGGTTTTGTGTGTGTTTGTGTCTACTCCATCCCGGCGGACTCTGCACTGTAAAGAGAAAAACATGTTCAGGGTCAGCAGGTGCTGGATAAACAGTCTGCTCGTAGATAAATAAGAAATCCCTCTCTTTTTAAAACCATGAAAATACATCCTCCATTCTGAGTGCCGCTGCTGAATGAACATCAACTCCGGCGTTCACCGATGCCCGGCTGACACCTGATCACCGAAGACCGGCTCGTGTCAAGGCCAAAAACCTGCACGCTCGCATACTCTCCGCGAGCAGGAAATCATCAGCAGTGCTTGCGGTCTCTTCCTCCACGCTGAAGCCTTCCCTTTTTCTCACAACACGCCCCTGCAGCTGCAGAGAGCATAGCTTGTTGGGGATTAACCAAACTACAGAGCTGGTACGAGCTGTCTTCCCTCTGCTCCAGGGGTAGAGACAGAGAGAGAGAAAAGAAGAGCTGAACCCTCTAATTTGCCACAGGCTAGGCTACAGCTGAATTACAATGTCTTTAAGAGATCCACAACAATCAGCTGGCATGGTTAAGTTGATGTATGAGGGGGAAGTACAAACTGCACAGAAGGTGTGGTAGTGGGGGTTGGAGACGAGCTCGTACTCTGGTTGCAGTAATTATCTTGATGAGTTTTTTTTTTTTTTTTTTCCCCAAGCCTGTGATAACTACTGGACAAGCCATGTTTAATTCCCTTAATTAGCCATTGCTTTTTAGGACATGGATTACACGTGCAACTGCCTTCATCTGGCTGGTACCTCACATCATTTTAGATTTCATAATTTGGCATAGCTTCATGCGAACGCTTGCAGAGACATCCCGACAACATCCGGCAAACCTTAAATCAAAAGAAACGTCTCACAGGCTTTCTCCAAATCTTTTTCACTCTGAGCCGTAATGCCCTGTGGTGAGACTCATAACAAGGAATTAAATCAGCTCTTCAAAACATGTTTCCCTACATTCCACGGGGAAAAAAAAGAAGCAACGCGGTGAGGTGAAGTGCCCTTGTGACTTGTGATTTGTGCCAAACGCCGCAAAATGGCACACAGTCGTGACGTGACGGGGTCAGCCATTCCGCTCTCAAACACTGACACGGGCCTTTCAAAGACAGCCCTTTATTCCCGAGTCAACAGACCACAGTGAGATAATGCTCGTTGTGAGATCACAGGTTGGAAACGTGCAGTCAGTATGTCTAGAAACACAGAGGATGAATTTTCTCCAAAATTCACCAGCAAATATAAAGAATCCCCTTTTTGTGTGCATACAAGACCAAGACTAAAGGCCACCTACTCAGTCATGTCATATGGCTGAGAACATACAATGACAACTAATGACAGCTGAGGAGGTGATGCAGCACAGTGACAGTAAAATATAGGCCATGGTATGTCACACTGAGCTGTCATGATGATGGAGGGTGGGCCTGCTACACATGCAAGAAACCCATATTACAGGATGTGTCTGATTCAGGCTTTCAATTGGATAACACCTCAAATTTAAAAACACCAAAGACGACCGGCATTTGCATAATTTTGACTTTTCTTTTCCCATTTGAGAAACGGAGCGCTTGTCAGTCACCCAGCCGTTAGAGATCTATTGTTATTTTGCATCTAAAACACATGGTCCTCATTAAGTCAATCGCTCTGCACTGGTCCTAAGTTTCAACGCTTATTTTTGTGATGAATTATTCACACTGCATTCCTTGTCTGAAATAGACTCAGGGGACACACCGACGAGAGAGAGAGAGAGGGAGGGAGGAGGATGTGGAGGGGAAGGAAGACAGACAGCTAGGAAAGTTTGTTTGAATCTGCTCTCGGTTATGCGTCACTGTGAAATAGCAGATAGATTCATACAATAATATTTAACAGATCCTGCTTTATGAAGAATCAAATCAGGTAGATTTACAGTATGTGACTCAAAGGAAATCAGATGGTCAGGTAATTTATTTATAAAGGACCTACTGAAATGATTGTTGACCACAGTGACATGCTGAGAGGTTCTGATTTGATTAATGAATTAATTGATACATAAGTAAATAAATTCTGCCCAAACAATTTGGACTGCCTGTACCATAACTAAGAAATAAAGAATATTCTCCAATTTTAGAAATATATAAAATGCAAAAGCACTATGCAAAGAACACATAAATAAGATAGAGACAATAATAGCCGGTTAAAATTCATGTTGATTCAGTAATAAAACCTCTAAACAGGATTTTAAAAGTAAATTGAAGAAAAAAAAAATCTCATTGTGGTTAGTTAACTGTCTAGGGAGAAAAATAGAAAATGCATGATCACTGTTAGATTGCACCTGAACAGCTGAATGGAGAGAAGTAATTGGGTTGAAAAACTAAAGGGCATGGAGGGGGGAGAGATCTGGCAAAGCAGGATTTAAACAGATGCCAATTCATACAGTGTTTTAAAACTGCTTCTTGACCTCATCGTGCATGAATACAGTTGTGTCCCATCATAAATAACTATCTTTATGTCTGCCTCATAGCTAGTTGCAGTGCAGCCTCTGGAAAGGCTGCAATTTCTAAATTCCAGAGATTGGACCCAAACCTTACACCTAATTGCACCATAAAATAGTTTTTTCGCTGTGTATTCAAACGCCAAGAAAAGTTTTGGCTTACTTCCAAACAAAAGAAACGAACTCATTCAACTTGCACACCTAATCCTAAACTTTTCCCTTTTCCCACATCATCACACTAACTGATTACAGCGACGCTAAATACCTGCATGTCAGTTACTGTGAGAGTATGTCATGATTATTGCTTTGTACCACTTAGTTCTGTAGACCTGTAGAAAGCTCTTTGCAAGATACCACTTAAGACATGGTGAGACCATGCATTCAATATTTAGTTAATTGAACTTTCTACTGTTCAGCAACATGATGAAAAGACAAATGAACTTCCATCTGCAACTGCATGTGTGTGTGTGTGTGTGTGTTTCCCTTCCCTTCCTTTTTTTTTTTTCTTACACATCAGCACTTCTATGCTTTCCATCCATCATGTCCTATCAGCGGGCTCCCTCTCTCACTCACCTCAAACTCTGGCCCTCCTCCAGATCAGGATCGACCCAACTGTAAATCTAATTTCCATGATTCTCTGTAGGGCTTTTAGTTTTACAGCCTTACACAGTGCAAAGCAAACATGGCTGTTTCAGAGCGTGGTTTATCACTCAGAGAATGAAAAAATTTCCCAGCCTAGGCAAAGTTGCAATGTGAAACCCACTGATTATCAAAAAACACCAAAGGACACGCTGAAGAATGTGGCAGCGCTGTGCTGAAATTTGACACAGAATCTGATTGGTTTCAGGTTTCAGTGTAACACAGGCACAGATATTAAAAGCTTGTGGAAAGTCTGCATATAAGATCTTCAATCCACAAAACAACCAAGGATTGATTCCATTCTTATTGACTCACACTGGTAGGAGACACATTGTAAATGAGACCAATTGCTCATTTTATTGACTGTAAGGGTATTACATTCTGCATCTGGTGGCTGAGCTCTGACAGTCACAAGGAAGTACCTCTGGCTGCCTCGGCCTGTCTCTTCCTCCTCCCTTCTTCCTCAAACACACACACACACACACTTACGCATTTATCTGAAATTAAATGGCGCTATTAAGACAGTGCATACGGAGATAACATAGTGGAGCCCATTTCCTTGCCCTGTAAAACTGGATGTAGCTCTGAACTACCATATATTGTAATTACTCAAACACAATAAACACTCACTGTCCTGCAACAATCTAGTTGTGGCATGAAGCAGGATGGCATTATGTAAAAGTAAAACTGTGTGTGCATGTGTTTGTGTGTGCATTTCGGCCAGTCAAGTGGAAACAAAGGAGCACATTCATTATTTATAAGGTCACTCAGGTGCCAACAATGCATCAGTCCTCGACTAAACCAGACTGTCATCCGACCCAGTATGCCTGGAACAGACGTGACGATCACTGTTTAAATGTTTTCTTTTATTGACCTGTTTCCTTGTGGACATGCAATAAATCCCATTGACGATCATCATCTGTTCTGCAAAGTTTATGTATAGTTTTCCTCCTCTCATATAGATGGCATGTAATGTGAGAAGAGGCCAAACCTGGCATGAAAATCCAGAAACCACATGTGGTGGATATAGCATGATCACTGCACATAAAAATGCAACAGCACCACAAACTGGCTTCAGAAATGGTCGATCAACACGTCTTTGGCAAAATCCAAAAAAATTAAAAATTAAATACAAGCTTAACAATTTTAGCATTCATTACAAGACTGCTGCATTGAATTCCATTCAATTTTCCAGGCACTCAATGTGTCCATCTCAGAGCAGTTGTTTGGCTCTTGTTGGATTTTCCTATGGTTGGATTTGGATACAGTTGTTTGCAATAAAAAAAGAACTTGGTGGATAGAGAAATATTGCATCCAGGCTTCCCTGCAAGAAATGCTTCTTGCAATGGTCACAACTTACCATACCAATCTATCCTACTTCAAAGATCAAATGCTTTCAAATAGCTTACCTCAGTCCCTCTTCCCCTGTTGCTGCTGATGATGTTCATCATCTCATGTATGCAGCTGCACCTGAGCTGCAGGCTGCAGAAACTGAGCTGCAAAGTGTCCTGTTGTAGGGGAAGAGAAGACGGGACGTGCATGCATACAGCCTGCTTTACGGGGCAGCAGATGCACATGCAGTTATTCTATTATGTGGCAAAGCGGCAGTAATGTCATTATATAAAGAAAATGATGTTGTGCAGCAAGCTGAGTGAGAAGCAGAGAGACACGTGATTGGACGAGTTGGGCGTGAGAGACATTTTTTCATGCTTTTGCAAGGACTGATCATTTGCCAGCTTTTCCCGCACAGACAGCATGTGTCGGTGTCTTCAGGTGAGACATGTGTCCCCCGTGCTGCTGGACGGTGCAGCAGTGTGAGCAGCCTGTTATTGGACGCTCCCTCCGGTCAGCAGCAGCAGGGGCGTGGATCCAGGAGAGCTGAATGAGAAACACATTTGTGCGCCTCACTGCTGTATTAACCTAATGGAGAGCGAGAGAGAGAGAGAGAGAGAGACGATGACGAGCGAAAACAGTCGTCCGAGTGAATTAATGACCGAGGGGACGACACCGGCAAACTGAAAAATCTGGTGTTTTAAAGGCGGCTGAATACAGGAGCCGAGGAGGGACCGTGCATCGTTAGCCGCTGTATCTGCAACCGAGGAGAAGGATGCGACTTGAGAGGAGATAAATACAACATATTCCTCGTTTATTCTCTCGATGCCGGGGCGTGTGTTCAGATAGAAGAGAGAGTGAGTTGAATCTGAATTTCTTTTTGGTCGTTTTTGTAGCTCTCCGGGATAAAAAATGGGGGTGATATGCAGACAGGGCGTTTTTAAAGTCCACCTCTCGCTGTGGACATTCGGCTAACGTTAGCGAGGTTTCTCTCATACCGGACCTGTGTTCGTGTGTCGTGAGTTTTAGCCGAGGTTCGCTCGCTTTTCTTGGCTTTTTCAACCAGGTAAGTCGTGTCCCACCTTGTTTGAATGTAGCTGTGATAAATTGTTTGACGACCAGCTGATCTATTGTCATTTGAACTGTGACGGCAACTAAGTTAGCTTAATTAAACGTTAGTTGGGAATTAGCTAACTTAACGTTAACTAGCTAGTTTTGCGTTCAAATTAGCCGACGGTGGTTTTTGCTAATAGTTGTTTTTAACTCCCGGGTTTGTCTTTTCATCCACCTGCTTTTATTGACACCAACTTAAACTTTAAGTCCATAGTATATGTCACCCATAAAACCGATATATAGCTTCACTATTGCCATAAAGAGCAGGATTTTCTTTTTTTGTTTCACTCACTGGCAACATTTCTTTTGCAGCTCTTGATATCGGATGAAATCTCGTCCATCCATCTCGGTGGTTTTAGGGGCCTCTGCTGGCAAACTGCGTCACCGAGTGGGCGCTGCAGGTACTCATCTCTAAATCTGCACGTTTGCAAGTCTAGCCATGGCACGAATGACCTGGAAGCCAAAGTGACTGAACTTTTAAACCACCATGGAGCCGGAGGCGAGATCAAACTCCGAGGCCCACCAAGAACTGAAATATCCATCTGTGCCCAACTCTCAGTGTGAACTGGCTGTGAATATGTATGAGGGCATGGGTGATGGAAATGTCAATCATGTGGACTCAGTTGTGAGAGGTGGGAGTGACCCCAGTGCATATCCTTCCTCCAGCTATCAGAGGATTGTGCATCAGAGGTTCATCAGGAGGAGCCTGTGGTTCTCGGACACGGATGAGCAGGCCTTCGAAGCACCTGAGTGTGATAGCAGGAGTAAGATCCTAAACATAAACCTGCGAACAATTGTGGACAGGACGCGGGGGACTAGTTGCGGGATACAGGAAGGTTCCAGCACTGAAAGTCAAGGTGGGCAAAAAGACAGTGCAACAGAGAGCGCCAGTGCGGACGAGGAGAAGGAGAAAGGTGGAGATGTGTTAAATCTTACATGCAACGATGCTGGAAAAGCTGCCATCAAGGCGGCGAGTGAGGAGAATGAGGAGGAGGCAGAGATGAAAGCAGTCTCCACATCTCCAGGAGGAAGATTCCTCAAATTTGACATAGAGCTGGGGAGAGGGTCCTTCAAGACGGTCTACAAGGGCCTGGATACAGAGACCTGGGTGGAAGTTGCCTGGTGTGAGCTGCAGGTAAAGTACTAAAGCTGTCCATCTGATTTACAGTCTCTCTCACACCCAAGCATGGTGTCAGTGCCAGCTAGGAATAGAGAAATTATACTCAGCAGCCACATACACCACCCTTTTTTCAAATTATTACACTTGCAAGTGGGTGTGTGAGACACTTTCAAACAATAAATGTAATTCAGTAATAACCATCTTCACATTTTTTTTTCTCTACAAGAAATGCATTCTTTTTCAATCAGGGATTTATGTTAATGTGGGAATGCCTGACTCACAGGAAGCCCCCTCTCGGTGCTCCGTTCTGTCGGTGAAGGTTCACACATCACCATAGTATAATGGTGATGTCTTCAGGGAGCTGTCAACGAACCATAGTCTCAAGAGGGAGTCCACTAAGTAGCAAATGGGTTACCACTAAATTTTAAATGGTTTACACAGGAAACATGATTGACAAGCATTAGCTGCTGACGTGGAGATGCGTACTACCACTGAAGTACAGTGATCAGCAGTTTTGCAAATGCACAAGGAGAGTCTATCTTGTCTTGTATTACACAGACACAGGAAAATCACCAGCTTAGACTGTGCAAAGGTATTAACTAATTATTTCCATCCTTTGGAGACTGCAGCAGGGATTATCTCTCTCCCGCTCTCTCCCAGGGGGCTTAAGGGGGACTACAGTAAGCATGACTGGCCCCCTCAAAGAAAGAAAACCTGTACTGTGATTTGTTATTCTTTCACCATTCGGATTAAATTGTTAAATTCATTTCCAACAGTTCACATTCAGCCACCCTTCATTTTTGCACTAGTCATTTGCTCAGCTGATAATGCAATGACACTGACCACACTTTATTAGATCGGACAGTGCAGGACACGCTTGTGCGTGCTCTGTCCCAGCAGTGTGTCTGCATGTTATGAGTTCTTCTACTCCTACCTCCCTCTGTGCAACAGGAGGTAGGCAGACAGGAAGCAGCTGAAATGCACTGTAGCCTGCTGGGAACTGTGTGGCCGTCCTGTGGCCTCAATGAATACTAATACCTAGGGTACTGAAAACATGCTGCGTCAGTAACCTGACAGAATAAAGAATGCAAACTGCTTGATGCATTGAAAGAACTAAACCTGTTTTGTATGACTGTCACATTACAGAGCAGTGACGCGTCGCTGAAAAGGATTTAAAAGATAATATGGTAATGAGTAAAGATACAGTAGCACTGAGAGACCTGATGACTTCACTTGGATGATGATGTCATGCAGACTGATAGTAACGAGTGAGCAATCCCACATCTTCCTCAACTTGACAACGCTGAGCTGCAGTTGGACCCAGCGGGTGATTGGATATGGAACCCAAAGCAATTTGCAGTGTTTTATTCTCCCCTAGTGACACATATTAAAACTCCCTCTAGTGGACAGTCAATAATGGATGTTAATCACAATACAAGCGGTCCTTTCTCACAATCATGTTCTCATCTAGTCGCTCTCTCATATATTGTAGATTTGAGCTCACAGTCATCCATAAAAATAGTTGAATAAACAAAATACTATGCTGACATGATAATTGTGTTTCATCAGAGCACTTTCAGAACCATTTGTTGAGACTTGATCAGAAATGCTTGGGATCTCATGTTGATTAATCCCGCCTTTTATTAAATCGATCGTGCAGTGAGCTGAGCCATCTAAGTGGTTCATAACGAGCAGTTCAATATTTAACTATTAGAGTGGTACTGAATTAAGTGTGGCAGATCTGTAAATGCAAAACTTTATATGAAATAGTAATTTTTAGGGTTTCAACAAACCGATGCCACTGCATTTTTGGCGTGTGCTCTGTGCTACATTTATATTACAGGAGGACTGTGACTAAAGATCATTTTCATTTTCGATGATTCTGTTGATTACGATTATAATTATAATCTGAAAAAGGCCCATCCCAATTTCCCAGAGATTAGGTCATATCTTCAGATTACAGCTGCAGCTATTTGTTGATAATCAATTAGTTGTTCTAAAATGTGAGAATTTGTTGCTTTTGCTTCTGACTTATTGTAAATATATTGTCTTTGGATTTTAGACTGCAGGTCAGACAAAACATGACATATTATGACGTCACCTAAATTGTAGTGAATGTTTTTCAGGCTTCTCTTGTGTTTTAAAGACTAAACAATTAAGAAAGTAATCTGCAGATTAATTGACGAAAATAAAATTAAGACAGTCTTCAGATCACTTGGTTTGTCTGTCCAACTGTCCAAAACCAAAAAGCTATTCAGTTTACTATTATAAAAGACCAAGAAATCCAGCTGATATTCACATTTAAGATGCTAGAACCATGGAATTTGGGCATTTTTGCTTAAAAATGACAAATTCAAAATCAAAATTTACAGATTAATCGGCAACAATTAATTAATCAGCATCATTTCAACTCTCGTCATTTCAGATATTTCAATTTACAGTATGTTTAAGGTACTGCAATACATAATGTCACAATCAAAATGCAATTCAAGTCATTTGGACGAGATTTTGAGACACTTCATTGTGTGATGGTGTACACAGAACACATCCTAAATCTCAGTAGGTGCACCTGCACTAAGCTCAGCCAGTTTATGCCTCATCTTAGTGCAGCTCATGAGATGTTTTATTGACTTTCTTTAAGAGAAATCTAGAGTTTGCAGCTCTAATGAGATTTATCAGCATGCTAAATGATGTTGCATGGCACATAAAGAGTAGCTGTGAAGACTGGGGTGTGAGCCAAAACCCCTGCTGCCCACAGTCACACCAGATCTTCTTGGTCATATTCAACAGTGCAAGAACAGGTATGAACTAGTCTTAAGACTACACCCAGAGTAGTGAAAATTTTATGCTTGTATTATGCATGTTTACTCTTTAGTATCGCATGTAGATAATGCCAACTTTGCCTTGCTAAGGAAAATGTGGTGGAAAAGGGGAAGACAGAGGAGCACTCTGTGAGAGAGATATGACTCTGTGATTTTCCACTGTTTTCCCTCCTTCCAGCGGTCACATGGCTTTCTTGCCTAGAAATTTTAATCTGGACCTGTGTTTATTCTTTCTGTCTCTTCCTCCCCCCATCTCTCTCTCTCTCTCTCTCTCTTGCCCCTTTCTTCCCATGCCCATCTCCCCCACATCTCTGTTTTTGTGCCAGTTTGCTGGCATAACACAGATGGCCCTGGCTCAGGCACGGATGTTAATCTGAGAGAAAGATGCCTGTTGTGAGTTTTGCATTGTCGAGAGGAAACACTTCTTGTGTTTGCCTCTTTCTGTTATAACTCACTGGAATTTATTTTTTAAACTTTGGAAACTTCCCGTTTCTGCCAATTGTGGCTCTGTGTATAGATTTTATCTCGGTGTTGAATGCTGTGCGCACACGCGCAGACACAGAGTTTACTTCTGACTTTGTGCAGACTTCATTGTGGTATTTGGCAGTGAGCTTGTTGTTCTGTAGATTAAATCTGGTTCCCAGCTTGTGAATGCAGAGCTGGCAATGATACCATGGCAGTGATATGAAGCTGCCTGTCTTTGAGTGTCTGCTGGAGATTTGGCCATTCCTGAACCAAACAAACCCAGCAAATGACACCATGAGTCACAAGGTCAATGGTTCCAAACATTGAATTTTGCTGTAATGGTAGATTAGATTGAGCCATGTTGTAGCATGGTAATGCGTTTGTGAGCATAGTTTATGGCTGTCGCTTTGGATTAACACGGATTGAATTAACAACAACAACCCCTTCTTGACTGCTCAGATGGCAAAAGGAAAACAGAGTTGGAGATGCTCAAGTGGGTCATTGGTTACAGCCCATTTGGCATTAAGAGGCCCAGGGAAGCAAAGGAAGGCAGACCCAGTGGCTGTAGCTAACAGTGCCTTGTCAGTGGCCTCATCTTCAGGCATGCCTGAGCTCCTGTGTCACTCAGCCAACCCGAAGACCCTGAGGGAAGGAGGACAAGCCTGTTAGAGCCACAGCAATGTGGCCTGTGGTACAGGCAACATTTTGCACTGTTGTACTATGTGAAAAAAAGCTTACTTGTCAGTCATGCTGTCAATTTTACATTGTTTTTTAAAGAGGTAAAAGATGAGTCTTATTTGAATGACAAACAAGACACAAACACAATGTCAGAATTCCAAAATTAGTGTGTATTGCATATTGGTACAAGGGGGAATTTTTCTGTCTTCTCTGCCTCCCTGTCTCCTTTCCTCCTTTCTTTCCTTTGCTGCATGTTGTAAGAGAAAGCTATCAAAACAATGTAGCTCAGAGTTGTAAAGCCAGAGCATGTCTTGACTGTTAAAATGCAGTGTACAGATAAGGTATGACCTGGCATGTTGGTTTAGTGCGACAACATGACCTTTGTCCCACATTGGAGAAGGATGCCAGGGAATAAATATTACAAAATCATCTTTCATCTTTAACTAATATAAACTTTGTGCAGCCACTTTTTTTATATCTTCATGTTTAGCAAAGTTCATTGGGAACACACGCATGCACACACATCACTTGTAGTTAAAGTAGTTCAAGAATTAGAGTGATGTCAAATGCAGAAAAGCTCTCCCCCTCACTCACTAGAGTTGAAGAGCCCACAAGCAAGGTTTTTCTTGTTGAGGCAGTTATAAATATGTGCAACAAAATTAAATTCAGAGTGCTTGACAGTTGATAAGTTGGCAGAAAGAGCTAAATATACAGAGGTGGGCAAAATTAAAGAAACACCTCAAAATACAATGCAGTAGCCCAGTATTTTGTTGAAGCTTATGATGCTTGTCAGATGTGCCATTTTGTGGCTATTAAGGCCGCAGTTTGTAGTATTGTTAAGCAAATTCAAGTTGTATTTCAGCCAGTTTTGGTGAGGATCTATGTGGGCCTGCTGTTCCTCTTTGCCAATGCATTTTTGCATGCGTTTTTCATTATTGGGACTCATCTCTCATTGCTGCATTACATTGCTTATTTTCTTGATTAATTGTTGGTCTATAAAATGCCAAAAAAAAAAAAAGAAAATGCCACTAATGCACCAGCAATATGATCTCTCGTGTCCCGTGTGCTCTTTTGTTTTTACTTTCTTTTAGGGAAAAACACATCACAAGTATGCAGTCTTTTATATAGCTGATGCATACTGCTTATTGTTATATCAAGTGGTCAAAATATGAAAGTGTGCTTGCTGTGCCTGCGCATTTGATTGATTGTTATAGTATTGACTTCAGTGATTAGACCAGGATCCAGTGCAACATCCAGAGACAAACCTTCAGCATGCTCGTGCAGTCTAACCTTGAACTGATGAAGATTTAACTAAATGGACTTTGACCTCCCTCGTCCCTCCCCAACAATAGAAAGTGTCACAACAGCTCATTAGGACTAGTAATCCCTATTGGAATTTAAGATGGTTATTTGTATGAACGAATCTGGAGCACCTCTGTATCCTGTTAAGGCCTCTTGCTTAGTCTCTGCGGTATGAATACAGGGGTTACTTTTAACACACACTCTAGTTGACCTCTGCATCACTAAGCTATTTACGTAATAATGAGTGCAAAACAAATGACCACACAGTAGCACTTGTGTTTTAGGTCTAACTGTAAACTGTTAACATTTATTTTGACAGCTCATTTTGAGTGTGAAGTGTCTTATGTTCATGGACTGTTGGATAGAAGAATAGTGGTTTGCTCTGAGGTTTTTCCATTAAGCTTAAGTAATATCACTTAAAATGCAGCTGGGATAAATGTACATTTTGTATATGTCGTGCATCTATCTACCTACCGCCTACTGAAAATACACCATACAAACAGCTGAATGTACGAGGCCCTATATAGGAAGCATACCCTGTTTCTACATTGCATGAAATGTACACTCAAAACACTTGAAAATTAGAAATACTGAGTTACCTTCTGATAAATTCTAACTTCATGAAGCATATCGTATTGACCTGCATCAGAGAGATCCTGATTTAAACCTATGATCTGTGCTTGTGATTTTAATTTTACATCACTGGGATGATGATCTGTTGATCATTGATTGTTTTGTTTTTTTTAATGTTTTTTTTTTTTAAATCTATGTCAGGTGACTACATAAGTTGTATATCTATATATGTGAATCATCATCGGGTCCTTCCTCTCGCAGCAGTTGTCCTGCTGTCAATCAAATTTAAGGCATCTTTTTTCATAACGTGAATGTTTTTATTTGCCAGCACTCTTAAGCCAGCATATCTTGCTGCTATGCTGTGTTTTTAGCTTAGTAGTTGCAGTTACAGTTGGCAGTCATGCATTTAACACAGCGTTCTTGAAATTTGTTTTATAATTGATGAGCTGGGTGGGTTTTGGACTTTCAACGAGGGAGTAGCTTTTAGATGTCCCATGCAGGAAAAACCCTTGCTTGTGTTTTGCCCGTGTGGTGTTTAGTCTGGGTCAGGGTATTATGCTGAATGAAGGCTGTCTCTCTGGCTCTGTGCCCCCACACTGCAGCAGCTGATAAAATGGTCAAGGGAGGGTGGTTGGCCAGGCTGCCCAGTTCGGCTCAGGACATCTCTTCCCATAGCACCACTCTTCTCTCTTGTCTCAGCTCCAACCCTGATCATCAGTGATGTGGGAAAAGGGGCGCATGTACAAGACTGCCCACCCTCCGCACTCTCACTTTCTGGCTTGCACCAGTCCACGCTGGCTACATTAGACTTTAGTCATTTACATGGGCATTGAGCACATTTGTGAATATTTGTCTCAAGTCAGAGCAGCCACCCGAGGTATCATAGCACCACAGCTATTTGGAGCTAGCTGTATTAGCTACTGTATAGTTTTACAATGGGTTTGAGTATCTGTGTGTTGCCATTAAACGTGGATGTTTGCTGTCTGTGCATGAGTGTGTGTTGAAGATGTCACTGCCAGCTGTCATGCCTCAGGTTCGGCTGAACACACTGGTTAATCCTGCCTCCTGTCCTCGATGATGCCTCGTTAATTAGAAATGAAAAAGCTAACGAAACATGACCTATTTTGATCTTTGCTGCGTGACTGTAGAATCACAGTAATGGATAATCTATGTCAGTAAGTATTATACATCAGTATTAATGGTCAGCTGACCGTCTGATTAAGTAACTAATAGTTTGAATCTCAGTGACATACTCTGTTCTTGGGCCCGGTAGAGAGAGGTCAACGGGTCTGTTTGCTGTGTGTCTGATGGAAACGCCAAGGTTCCCCCCAGAATATTTAGCTGAAGTGGTGAGCCATTCAGATTTTGGGTCATGGTTTGGGCATCCTGTCAGTAGATAATGGCCTAAATGATAATCTCACTTGTTGAAGATGTTGCATTTGCTGTGTGAAATGGTGCCTCTGATTTCCCCCTGCAGGTTAAGGTTTTATTTCATTAAAGTGTATTCATTTCATATGTTAATGGTGGAGGCTTTTCTCTTCAACAATCGTCAGAACACCATGGGACCCTTCTCTCTGTTCTTTATTTTTTTCACTGTGTCTCTACTTTTAGAAGATTGGAGCCCAGCCAATACGTCAATTAGTCGAATCAGATTACAACCAAACCAAGCATTCTATGGTTCTAGCTCCTCAAGTGTGAGGAGGAGGAAGACATTATAAATTGAATATATTATATTTGGGTTTCGGATTGCTGGATGGACAAAACTTGAAGACATCACCTTGAGCTATGGGAAATTATGGGGCCATTTTTCCCTATTTTCTTATGGAGGATTTCTTAGGGGGATTAATTTAAAAAATAATGGATGGATTAATCAATTTTTTCAATTAGCTGCAACCCTCATTGGCTTATCACACGTGTATCCGTTATCTACGTATGTATGTACTGTAAAATATCCAAAACTCATTACATCTTTGTCATAATGCCATGGCAAATTTGATGCATCCTTGTTAAGAATATCTGTTTATGTGTGTATTGAGAAACAATAATTTTTCCAGATACTTACAAACACCTATCTGATTTTCAAAACAAATATATATCGATATCAACATTGGCCTTAAAAAAAAAGTCAGGCTCTAAACAAAGATGTGATCGGCCAGCAATTGTCAATGCTATTGCATAAGAAGCATTAGTCTTTTAAGGAAGCAAGTGTGCAATCAGAACTTTTATTTTCTTTGTCTTTGTGTCAAAGAACTGTTTGTTTGTCAGCCTGCGCATTTAGTCATTTTGCGACAGGAAAGAGGTTTACAGCAAGTTTGTATGCCCTAATCCACATTGGCCAACTCCCGGTCACAATCAGCCAGACACACTCATACACTTAAACACCCATGCAGCAAACATAAGTGCCTTTCACTATTGTCCACTTACAGTTTATTTTAATCATAAGTACTTATGTGACATAATGCTTTGTTTTCCCTGTTAACTGAGGCTGCTGGGGGTGTGGTGGTGTCATACATCTCCTCTTAGTTTCTTCTTGTCTCTTCCTCCTCTTAACTCACTCCCTTCATACCCAAACAGCAGATGAGTCAATTGGTCATAGGTTGATTTTTACTGTATTGTCTTATTATCACAGTGGCTTGTCGTCATCAACGGTGTTCCTGTTTTTCAGGCTCCTCCTTGACAAGGCTGAGTGATACATGCATATTTCTGCTCTCCTCTTAGCCTTTGAGCGGTCCCACCAGCAACATTTAAAATATTATGCTGTGCCACCCTGAGTGCCATTGTCCAATTAACACTGTTTGGGTGTAGAGTGATTGCATGTCAGGGCAACACTGAAATAGAGATAACAGAGTGACCGGGACAACTGTTGGCCAAATTCTCCAGCAACCATGACTGATGGGACACAATTTAGCTGCGGGCAGTCTGCTGGCTCATGGCTCGCCCTGCACCAGCTTTTGTTACGGCAGGGGAAGCACTGCAATACTCATCAGTTATTGAGGATTGGTGCAGAGGGTGGCAGGACAGCCAAGTGATTTAGCATACCTCCTTCAACCTGGCAACCAGGGATCTGATCCCAAACATCATCATTGTTGAAAGCTTTAAATAAGCTATGGATAAAACACAGCTTTTGGGGGTGGTGTTCTGTCTGATTCTGACCCCCAGTAAAGAGCATTGTCCTGCATGGATCAATAAAGCATCACAGTATGATTGTGACTGAACTAAAGCTTTTCCTTGTGGTGTTAAAAAGCTGCAATAAGGCCTGGCAGCTCTGTGGTTTCAGTGTGACCCGCTGTGTGTGTGTGTGTGTGTGTGAGTGAGACAAATCTGTACAGTTCTACCTTTTTAAATGTCTTAATGATTACAACAGAGCCCGGTTTTAGTTTGTTTTACAAGAACATCCTGGGGTGAAATATTTTCTCCCTTAATCTCCTTAGCTAAATGTTGTGACACATATCGAGTGTGGCTGGCTTTAGCTGTCTAGGTTTTATAGTAGAGGCTGTTGACAAGTCGTTTGAATATAAATCCCTGTCACACTGTTGTTAGTAAGTCCAAATGATGCTAATCTGTCCCTTGTTAAGCAAGGATCAAGATGAGGCCAGGTTGATGGGGGAAAGAGGAAATTGTAATTAGGAACACAAAGCTGTGGAGAGAGACCAAGTTGACAATTTTTGTGTAAGTGTAATTTGCCTGCCATAATTAGACAGAATGCTGAAACCTGTTGCTCCCCTAATAAGTTTACTCCTCTCTGTGGTTGGCTGACCTTAGGTATTTGAATGGTAGGCAAGAATCCTGGGTCAGCTGTTTAGTTATTTTTTTAGACCCGTCTGCACCAACGTCCAAAAACATAGCTCTAAAATTTTTTACGAGAGAATAAAGCCTGTTATCTTCTCTGCCTCTATGCTTTGTTACTGGCCTTTTATGTTTTATATAGTTTATGTGTGATCATTAAACCAAAAGTAAAAGACTGTTCATTCCATTTGCTTAAGTCCAGTACATTTTTTGTGTGAGGGCCAAATAAGACAAACAAAACAGAACAGGTTCAATATGTACCTCGGTTTTGGGGTTTACATTAGGTCCATTTAATTTTTCAGATTTTTGTCATTTATTTTGAAAAATGTAAACATTCAGCTGTTGCTCATTGGCCAAAATAGCACAAGGACAAAGTAATGCTCATCATAAGACACTGACTTGTTGATAATTCCTGAAGAACTACAGCTTGCGCTTGTTTATACAGGTCAGCACAATGGACTGACTAAAATGCACATGTGAAGGCATGTTTTATTGGTGCCCAAGTGTTTTGACCATATGTTTAAGTTCTGTATTCTCTGCGGCTGCATTCCATTCTGCATTCTGTTTTGCAATTACATTCTCATTTGTCTTGTGTTATGAATCCTCTCGCTAAATGCCCAACTCACGTGTTTACGAAAACTTTTTTTTTTTTAAATATAGGCTTATTCTGAAAAGACTGGGAAAGTTGTGGAATGATCCAAAAAACACCTGTTTGGATCATTCCACAGGTAAACAGGTTCACTGGTAACAGGTGATAGTGTCATGATTGTGTATGAAAGGTTCATCCTGGAAAGGCTCAGTCTTTCACAAACAAGGATATGGTGAGGTTCACCACTTTGTCAGATACATGATTGTATAAAGGATATTACCACATGGCAGTGTCAGTAAACACAGATTTCCGTTTTCACATGATTGTATCCCTTTTGTATTTACGGTTTACACAGTGTCCCAACTTTTTTGTAATCAGGCTTGTAATCATGATTATGATTTTTGCCATAATCAATCAGCCTTACCAGTCACCACTTATTTTATGTTTCAGTCTTTTGGCTGTTGTATACCACTGACATTTTATAGTAATAAAATAATTTAGTCCAAAGTCTGTTTACCTACTCTAAATCTACTGAAATCTGTCTGTATATTTCTAGACTAAAGGCTTGTATAAGGTAATTCACAACCCTAATTTGGGGTATGTAATTTCAGTTATGAGATGGGAAGAATCCATCTTGATAAATGTCATGACTCACTGTTTTTGGTGTGCGTGCGTGCGTTTGTCAAAATTTCTGTCCATAAAGTTTTCCCTGACTGAGAACTCTATCGACATCTATCACGCACTTGTGTGAGTCACATGTCTCTTTGATTCATGCTCCAGAGAGGTGGCCTGCCTCAACGCTCCTTTACCCCGACAGCTCCCTTAAACTAGGGGCAATCTGATTCTATTAGTGGATAATCAATAGTAGACACTCATACCGCTGTAGCCCCCTCAATTCCTGTGACACTTCACAACATTTTTTTATCAAGCACAAAGTGGCCCCCTGAGGAAAAATCAGCCACGTCATTCTGTTAGCGAAACAGTGTTTTGACTCATCTGTCTGCACACAATTGTGCCTGCACTGTGTGTTTGTACAAACTATTAGTTTTTGTCATATTGTTTGAGTATAACAAGTTGTTTTGTTTTTTTTTTTTGTTGTGCTTCTGTTCATGGCAGAAATTCCAATTTAATGGTAAATCCTTTGACATGCTTGAAGAGCTCTCTACTGTTTAGTACTTGTGTTTGTTGGAGAACTGGATACTCCAGAATTCAATTCCACATGAAGATGCTCAGTGTTTGGCAGATTTATGTTGTGTTATGTGTGTTTTCTCTGCTCTCTGCATGAGTTTGATAGGCCAATAATCAAGCTTGATTAGCGATGCTGACTACATTACACAGACTAGTTTCCAGGCTTGTTTAAAAGGGCCACATCACATTCTTCAGTAATCTGAGCTATTTTTGTATCAAAGTTTCACAAATGACATGGCAGTATTTTTATCCAGTCTGTTGCATTTAGAGACTCACAATGTATTGTGTTCAGATATATTTGGGTACTTAAAAGTAGGCTTGGCTAGGAATTGTACTGAATGACAAAATATCCACTTTGCTGGCACAGTAAGGCGCCTGGAGTGATACCATCTACCAGTGCGTACCGCACATTCTGTAGTATAGGTGGTCTCAGTGTAATTCCAATTCCAAACTAAGACTGTGTTTATGCCATTTTCTTCCCATAGAATTAGATCATTTTAATATCTGACAGGGAAACAACTAAAGCATTTTATATAAAACCAATTGGCTCCCCTAACTGGGAACTGTAGGTCATACAGATTTATTGTATCTGCCCTTAAACCCTCAGGTAATATAGCTAAGCTAATAGCAGTCTCTCCACAGTTTCTTCTTGAGTGGACAGTGCATGTTAAAGATGACATGTGACATTCAGGCAAGAGAACTTGACTTGAACACATAGTTTTGCAATTACATGGTACATTCGCCTGCAAAGTTACCAAGACTGATATTTTAATCTATTACCTGGTCCCTGTCGCGCCAGAGGCCCCCTGTTAAGGTATCTCGGTCTGTTAGGTCTGTGTTGCTGTATGAACTACCAGAGCTGTGGAAGTAATAGAGCCCAGCACACAGATATCGTGGGTGGCAGCATAGTGGAGCACAGTTTTATAGATTACTTCCTGCTAATGTCACAATCTATTTTTCCCCGTCTCTGTTGCCCGGTATGGTTTTCTTTGTGTGTGTTTAATCTCGCCTGGGCGGCTCCACACTCTGCTGTGGCCTCTTGAGCTGTTTCCTTTAGCCAAGTGTACAGTACTGGCTGGATAAGATTCTGAAAACATACGTGCACACAAACACTAGATAATGTGTTTGCGGCACCACTCTGTTTTCAAATGTAATGTAATAATGTGTCACATTTGTTAAAAGCTCACATCCCTCACAGTAACTATGAGACAGTTAATGAGTCTCATATCTTGATGCTTCTGTGATATCCATTGTCTGGCGTGTGTGTATGTATGAGTGTGTGTGTGCCTTGGGAATGACATTCTCCCAGTGTCTCAGTGTGCATATGTATCTGTCTGTGTATCTCGCCAAGCTGTGCACAACACCTCTGAGTCTACATGTGGCTTCTGAATTATGTAGAAGCCCCAATGTCTGCTGAGAGAAAACAGAAGTGGGAGAGCAAATGGAGGTGTGTGTGTGTGTGTGTGTGTGAGTGTGGGGGATTGGGTGTGTGATTGGGACTTGGGGAAACACTCTGTGGTGGGGGTAAGGGGGTTATTTATGAAAAGCAGCAGGATTCCTTAAGGATGAGAGGAGGGGGCATGAAAGATATGGCAGCAATATGGGGAGAAGAAGGGAGGAAAGCTGCAGTGCTCCAGGGTTGAAATATGCTTGAAGTTGTCAGTCTTGTTCCTCACGGACTCTCCTTTTAGACCTATGGTTCAGGTAAACTTTCGGTCCATGTGCTGCTCTTGTGCAGCAAAGAACCCTTGGGGATAACCCAGCCCAACTTGGCCCCAGCCTTCCATTGCTCAGCTTGCCTCTGTCGAACGGGTTCTCTGCAGAACTGAATTATTCATTGGACTTTAGAAGAGTGCAGTGAAAATCCCCACCCCCCACACACTTGCACACAAAACCTGATATGCCACATTCACAGACACAATGCTTTATCATCATATCACTCCACTCTTCAACACATTGCATCACAGCACATCTTGCTTCATTGTTAATTTTTAGGTTATTCAGAGTGATTTCCTATCTGTTCTGCTGTTTCATCCAACAGGGAGTTCACTCTGGTTGAATAATTAAATAGATTAGATCTTGCTAGGTTGTGTTCATTGCATTCCACCGTCCGTGTCGTCCGTCTCTGTGAGGGGTGGGGTCATGCTTCTGGTCCATGCTCAGTGCTGAGTGCACGTGTGTGTTTGTTACGTAAGTCCTTGCTGTGGTGGTCAAAAAAAGGGGAATTTGCAGTAAAGAAACCTTAGGCAATACCGAGAGCAAGGTGCTCTCAGAGTGGGGTCAGTCTTACAGAGAGTTGAAGAGGGAAAGGATTGAGAGGGAGCGGTTACCAAAGATGTGTTTCTGTGTGTGCAGGGGATGTTTGGTTATGGAGGAGGGAGTGGTTGATGTTCGGGGTGCAGAGAGGGAGACAGATTGCAGATATGGGGGGAGGGGGGGAAGGAGCAAAAGGTAGTGGATGAGAGAGAGCAAGCAAGCAAGTGATGGAGATGGAGAACGACGGAAGAGATCGATGACACATAACCTTTAGCTGCAGTGTGTAGTGGGTGTGGCCATGTTAATGTGTGGGTTCATTCTCCCCTCCAGTCACTATGATTTGTCACCCTTTAATGTCTCGTTACACAAGCTATGTGTTTTTGGATACATTAAAGCTGAATGAGACGTCACTCGTGACTGGCATTATACTTTAAATGTACTTTAAATATCACACACATGCGTGATATTTAGGCTGAATCTTGCTGCTTGAGGAAACAACCTGATCTGGGTTCTTCCCCCACACACAAAACTGCTGACTGTCATCAGCTTTGATGTGCATATGGTCCAATTAGAGATGTGTATATGGCTCAAAGACTGACACTAACCCCTCTCTCACTAACTCTGTCTTTCCCATGTGCTAAAACATACTGAATGCATGAATTCAGAATGTGCAGAAGTCCTCCAAATTGATGTCTTCTTCCATCTGGTAGTTCCTGTGAAGCAAATATAGTAAGTTACTTCTCATTAGGCATTCATATTAATTGTGTTTTTTCGCTGCATCTGTCGTCTTTCCTCTAGGATCGCAAGCTGTCAAAAGTCGAACGTCAACGCTTTAAGGAAGAGGCAGAGATGTTGAAAGGTCTCCAACATCCCAACATTGTCCGTTTCTATGACTTTTGGGAATCACCCCTTAAAGGGAAGAAGTGCATCGTTTTAGTCACAGAGCTCATGACGTCAGGAACACTAAAAACGTGAGTACTGATGAAGGCAGATATGGTCCAGACAAATTCTCTGACAAATACTGTAACTGTTTGTGCCTGTTACAGATACTTTATTTACTATTTATCTACCGCTACTTTAGTGATGCACCTTTCTATTCTGTTGGAATTCTGCTGGAAATTTCCCCGTTGTGGGATGAATAAAGGAATATATGATCTTATCTTATATTTGTCGTGGTTAAAGTAAACTTACATTTACACTTGTGCCATTAATATTGTCTGTTCTATAGTGCTTTACTGAAAATATATTTTTAAACTCATGTGATTATCAGGTAATGTTTCTCTCTCCTTCCTACAGCTATCTAAAGCGTTTCAAAGTAATGAAGCCCAAGGTGCTGAGGAGCTGGTGCAGACAGATCCTGAAAGGCCTTCACTTCCTCCACACCAGGACCCCTCCCATCATCCATAGGGACCTCAAATGTGATAACATCTTTATCACTGGCCCTACAGGCTCGGTCAAGATAGGGGATTTAGGACTGGCAACACTCAAGGCGGCTTCCTTTGCTAAGAGCGTCATAGGTAGAACACTTTAAAATGTAACTTGTCAGATTTATGGTTCTCGCAGTAAAGAAGTAAAATGAAATATCCATTTGGCAATCTTCTCTCTTTAGGCACCCCGGAATTCATGGCTCCAGAGATGTATGAGGAACACTATGACGAGGCCGTGGATGTCTATGCCTTTGGCATGTGCATGCTAGAGATGGCCACCTCAGAATACCCCTACTCCGAGTGTCAGAATGCTGCTCAGATATACCGCAAAGTCACCAGTGTAAGTCCAGATTCTGTACTTTTTTCCAGTGTGTTTCAGAAATGAGATATTTAGGGAAAATATTTTTCCCAATAAATAACAGCTGGGACAGTTTAATCATGCAATATAATATCTTAATAATACAATAATGATAATAATAATTGTGCTATAATTGTACAGACAAAACAGGTGACAAATATTCTCCTCATTCTCCTCATCATATGGTGTAACTCTCTAATTTTATTTATAAAATTGTCAACAAAAAAGCTTTTTTTTTGTCTCTAAAAGAGATCCTGCTTGTAGCATGCATTTTTAAATAATACAGGGTCATGTTTAGTGAACATGTAAGATGGTGAATAGTAATGTCAGGGATGTTTTAGCTTCTTCACCACACAGTCATTTCAGGGAGTTTTTCATTGCAGAAATGCATCTTTTGTTAGAGCACAAGATCTGCTGTTTTCAGCTACATGGATCCTCAGCCTTGAATTTCTTGGGTGAATAATCTAAAGAGCCATATGGAGTCACAGAGGGAGTCCAAATCTCCTTTGTTTTTTAGATAAAGCCCTAAAGGCTCTATTCCACTCCATTTCAATGAGTGTGTTCCTGCTAGAAACGCACACTGAAAAACTGTTTTTAGAGAAGGGGTTGGGTTATGTCTAAAGTCGTGATAGACTTTCTGATTTGAGAGTGTTGATTTCCCACTCTTGAGACTTGGCAGGGCTGGAGTCTGAGAGAAGACTCTCTTTGTTAAAGAAGAGAAGACCTCAATGCCCATATTAATGGCAGGGCAGGATCAGTGAAGCTGTCTTTGGATACTGTTCTCTGCATTGTTACAGTATGCATATTAGAGTGCCCTACAGGGACCACTGCAGGATATTAATAGGAGATTGATCAAAGAGGAACCCTGATAGCTTTATACTACTCCCTGAGCACATACAGCATGCAGCTGCATAATTGGTAGCAATGTTAATCCAGAGGATGCATAAACTTTATATCTTAAATGTAGAAAATATCTTTTTTAAGATTTAATGATCTCACAAGTTATGTGAACACTATAGCTAATGCTGCACCTTGGAGAGAAATACATGGGTAAAATGTGCCTGCAAAAGCATATTAAAGAAAGTCACAGTGATGTGCTAAAAAAATTTACATAAGTTCCACCATTTTAAAAGTAATACTCTGACCAAAGCCTTTCAAACACTCCCTGTTGAAGCATGAAAATGTCTATTGAAACTTCTCAAACCATATGCTCAGGGTGTTCTGAACAGTCAACATGCCATAGGAATCAAGGCCAAATGTGTTCTAATTGTAGTTTACAAACAAACAACATCAGGAGCCAGGGCAGTGGTTTGAGAGGTTTCTGTGAATGCTTTTGTGCTTTTTGGAATCCACTGCAGCTGACATAGATTTGAGCTGACCACAGCTGCTGTGCTCTGTCAAGGCCGACAAGCCTACAGGGTGTGAGTGTGTGATACTTAAAAGATAAGATTTGGGGTGGAGTATCACAAAAACATCCCTGCACTCTCTTTCCTTTGCTGTTCCTTTGTGATTTTTCTTCATCAACACGCTATCCGTCCTCAGCATTTTGTTTACATTTCCCTTTTCTCAGGGAGTGAAGCCAGCCAGCTACAACAAGGTCATGGATCCTGAAATCAAGGAGATTATTGGGGAGTGTATCTGCCAAAAGAAAGAGGAGCGGTGAGTGACTGTCCCTGTCATTGTCCAGCGTCCAGCCAACAGTGCCCACAAGGTGCCCTCTCATCTTTCATGCCTTGTCTCACCTCCCCCGCTTCATTGCTGTGGCGCTGACAGTTGGGCTCTCAGCAGCAATACAGTCTCCCACCATATCTGCAGGGTGTCTTTCATTTCTGTTACATAATGAGTTTGTCCACAGAGGGAAAATAACCCTTAATTAGCTTCCAGTGGCATTTTTTTTATTGAAGCATGATTGGGTTCAGCGAGTGGCTTTGTTCGGGCAGCACAGGTTGTCCATGTTAAACGAGGCCAAGATGTCCGACCAGAGTTCTTGTACCACAGCTAACCATGTTGATGCTAATGCTATCTTCAAACATTGTACGTTAGAGATAAGTGCCATCGGTGTGTGTCATGCGGATTTGTGCCAGAGTCTTGATCTTTGGTGTTCCTTCTCACAGGTACACCATCAAGGACCTGTTGAACCATGCTTTCTTTGCCGAGGACACGGGTGTAAGGGTGGAGCTCGCTGAGGAGGATGATGGGAAAAAGGCCTCAATAGCCCTGAAACTGTGGGTGGAAGACCACAAGAAGTTAAAAGGGAAGTACAAGGAGAGTGGAGCCATCGAGTTTACGTTTGACCTGGAAAAGGAGGTCCCTGAGGTTGTGGCACAGGAGATGGTGAGTGAAGAATTGAAGGCAGAGTCAGAAAAATGAATTAATACAAATATTCAACTCATTCATATATTATTTAAAAATAGGAGCATATTTGGAGATAAATACCTTTTCAAAATCCTCTGCATATTTTCAATTTCAGTACTAAGTTAGTTGTAACCCATGCTAGTGAGGCAGTTGGTCATGCTTTGCTGTCTTTGTGACTGGGTGTGTTCTAGCTGCTGGCAGTGTTCTTATCTCATCATCAGGGAATGCACTCAAATGCAGATTGCTGTTGATAACTTACTCTGCTCTTCCAGGAATACAGTGATTGCAGTTTTTACTTTTTTTCCTCATGTTTACATGGTTTTTCTCCAGTCTTTCTGGGCCTGTTTTTTATTGCAGGGCCTGTCTGTATCTTATCTGATGGTGTTCACTGAAGATTTCTCTCAGTGTGGAAGCTATGATAATGCCAACTTCAAACCTATTTATCAGTCATCTAACATTCTGCAGCACCATGAAATTATTTATTGGGTAGCAGGATTAAGAGAGACTATGTTAACACAGCTTGACTTCAGCTGGAGAATGTAAACATGATCATTGTCTTTGTTTTTAACAGCCTTAAACAGATTTTGGTGGAAAAAATGAAACTGGTAAACAATATCAGCAATACTAGAGACCCAATTTTCAGTTGGAGGTTGTCCTTTTGGTGGTGACTATTCAAAATGGTCTCAGAAAACATGCTATAAAACAGATTTATGTTAGGTCTATCTGCAGCCTCGTGACTGAGGAGCATCTGCAATGTGTTACCAGATGATGCTGATGCACAGATATGTCTATAGTATGTGCTTGTACATCATGTGTAAACAACTGAGTGAAAGACAGAAATTTTGACAGTGGGGTGGGTCAGAGAGGTCTGCATATTAATCACTTTAGTAATGTGTGTTCTCCCTCATATTATTAAAAAAGAAGAGTATTTTGTTTAATACTCAGCCAACTGATCCAATGACAATGAGTGAGAACCTGCTGTCCTTCCCCTGTCTCTTGTTTTAACCATTGTCTTTCTTTTCATTGTTGCTCTCTTTCATCCACACATCTCTTTCTCTTTTGCTTCTATTCTCTCTGCCTCCATTTACATGTGCTGTTTTGGCCTTGACCAGGCTGTAAGACCTCTCTGTAACAATCGCCTTGGGAATGAGAGCAGACATGAGGACTGACAGCACAATGAGATTGTATGGCCATCATGCGCCCATGTCAGATCACTCCTCATCCAATTTCTCTACAGACAGGCACCATGAGAGATGTGATTTGTCCCTATTGATGGGCCTGGATGTCCCCTTTTTTGTCATTCATTCCAGCTTTTGTTGTCATGATTCTTAATTACTCTTCAGTGTGTTTTAGATGACACTTTATGCTATGCTTGCATACTGTATTTTGTCCTGCACAGTAGATGAATTAATATGCTTCAAATAGATTTGTTTTTAAATTTGAATTGGTAATTATTGCATGAATTATCATCTTGTATGGAAGGACCTAAAACTCTGTAGCCATTTTACACATGGCTGTACATTATGTTGTCCTCTTGTCTTTTTTTCATGTACAATGTGTTCTATGTTTTGTGTCTTCATCTTTATTTGCAGATGTAACAGCCCACACAGTTCTGTTGTGAACTGAACTGAACCAAGCTGCTGACAAAGGGAATAGTTCCCCACTGCTCTGATCCCCTTAAAATAGATTTCCTATTCCTTCCCTTTCTTACTCTTTCTCTCTCCATCACACACTCCCCTTTTTAATGCTCCCTCTCTTCTCTCACATGCTCTATGCTAAAAATATCCTGGAAGTCATGCTCTTCCCTTTTCTTTGTCAGGTGGAGTCTGGCTTCTTCCACGAGAGTGATGCGAAGACTGTGGGAAAGTCGATCAGGGACCGCGTGGCCCTGATCAAATGGAGAAGGGAGAGAACAGTGTCTGCTGTAGCTGCAGTGGATCAAGGTGAAGGGGGACACAGGATCCAGATGATACCATCTCAGGGCATTTCTGCTGGGCCTGCACATGTAGGACAGTCTTTGTTGGAACCAGAAGAGCCAGAGGCAGACCAGCACAACAGGCTGCGTAACCTACCAGCCAGTGCCACCTCAGTGACATGTAAGAGATTCTGTCCTCTTCCACTCACAAATACATGAGCTTAATCTTTGACTATTTTATGAGTGCACGATTTGTGTGTCTCTGCAGCAGACGGCACACTTGACAGTGGCATGGGCTCCACTGTGTACTCAGACTCCCACAGCAGCCAGCAGAGTGTCCTCTACCAGTCCCTGCTGGAGCCTATTACTATGGCAACACAGCAGGTCTGTATCAGAAGCATACACACCCAGGTGGACCATGTACATTCAGAATTGTAAAAACACACTCTCTTTGAAAGCAGCCATCACTCACGTGGCCTTGGAACAGAGCACAGGTGCTATATATTCATCTGCACCGTCAACACGCATACACATTTTGAACATGTGCAGTCAATCTTCCTTAACGCAGTCATGAATATTACATGCATTCATACATTCATGTGTCATTGCAAGCAGTTTTGTTCATCCTCCTCTCATCATAAAGTTCTTTCTTTTAAGTATGACCTCTTCATTTTGAGTAACTTGTGTTTTGCTTTTGGGTTGCTCCTCTATCAGAGCCAGAGCAGTAGCCCTTTTCTGACAGATCGACCTCACTCCTTTGAAAAGGGTGAAGTATGGGGGGCAACGCTGAGCCCAGAGCTCAGGACTCATTTTGGAGCTGCAGCCCGGAGAGGAAGTGCCCCTGTTATTGACACTCAGAGGGCAAACCACATTGCTCAAGTACATGCCCTCATTCTGTCTCAGAGATCAGTCAGTCCCACCCCCACAGTACCAGAGAACCAGTCAGAACTCAGCCCCTCTGGACTTCACTCAGAGGCTAAGGATGGATTCCCCTCCCAGAGTGCTCTGCCACTGCTGCAGGTCTCCCCTGTCTCTTCACCTTCTGAGTACCGCCGCCTCAGTGACACCAGCATCAGGTCATCATCAGAGACCACCAGTGAGAACTTAACTCTGTCTGTGCTAAGTGGACGCAGACACTCTGACCTTAGTAGTCTTCTGAATCTGACCTCTCATCATAACCACCATGTTGCAATGCACAGAAGCCACATGTGCCAGGCCTGCCTTTCTTTGCTTCTTCTGAGGTCACGAGAAGGGGCCCACCGCCGTCCTTCTCTTGTCATGCCAACACACCTCTGTCCATGTGACTTTAAGACACCATCAGTCCTCTGGTGGAACACTAACCACCCCTGGTTATGGACGGCCAAAAGGTTCAAGTGATTGTTCTGATTTCTCACTGCTTCAGCAGTCCCTGTTGAATATAATCAGCCGCAAAGCAGCCCCTTGTCACACCACACCCACTCAAGCCACCCTGCTGCACTCCTCCGCTGCCCACAGGGCTGCCTGCAGTGATGGAGACGTCAGCCTGAAGAGTCATCTCCTGAGTGGCAGTTTGGTTGGGGACCAAGAGCCCCTCCGGGACTGCGAGGATAGATACTGTGCCGGAGAGCAGCGAGTTGCCAGTGCTGTGGGCGTGGTAGGTCATAATAGCAGACAAGTTGCTTTAGTTTCCCATGAGGGGCCAACACCTGCTTAACTGATTTCTCACAGTCTGTAGAAGACACATCATTTTTCTGTATGGAGCTGGTCTGATCTCCTGGCAACTGTCTGAGTCTTGCTGCCTGCATAGATCTACAGAGCTGACCGACCTCTTAAAAATTTGCGCTTGCTCCTGTTGGAGGACAACGGCGTAATCTCTAACAGACTACGTTTCCCTGCTGATTAACTTTAATCAATCCCTTCTAGAACTGACCTCGATTTTAACATTTTCCCTTTCTGCTTTACTGGCCCAGTGCTACAGCTGTCTTGCTCCTTAGCTTGCCTTGGATAGATGGTCTCTGATTGAAGGAAAAGGGGTGGCTATCTTATCTCCCTCCTCTCAGTCTCTCCTACCATTTCTCCCTTGCGTCCTTATTTTAGCACACACCTGTCACCGCCTGCTCATTGTTGAAACAAATGTTTTATTAACTTATTTTTGTCCCTCATCCTCTCATTATACTTCTATCCGGATTGACTCAGTATTGTTAGCTTTTGTCTGACTTTTTCCCTGACCAGTAAAATTCACTCCCAAGAGGGTCTAATTTGAATTTCTCTCCTTTGTATCCTCAGGTCGGTTCAGCAGGTCACCAGAATCAACAATCAGTCCAGGGCCTGCCCTCTTCCAGCACACCAGTGCACGCACCACTGCAGTACCTCCAGCCTGGACACAGCTACCCTGCTGCTCCATATGCTGGCCAACACACTGCTGCAACACCAGCTCCAGCTAGTCTATGTTCAGTCAACATCCAGCAGACAGGCAGTGCTGCTAGCTACACACCTCCAAGTGTCCAACAAACCCAAGCTGCAGCAAGTATCTCAGCATCAGCTGTGCCACAACATGTTGCACAAAGTTATCAAGGACCAGGCCACCAACAGCATCAGGCAACAGCAGCCAGCTCTTTGACTTTTCCTTTAAAAGTCCAACAAACTTGTCAGAACTGTGCAGCCCCAAGTCAACAACAGACTCACTCTGCATCTGTATATCCTGCTCCAGTTCAGCAACAGACTGCAGCAGCAGCAGCAACCACCCTGCCAACACAGCAGCCAGCACAAAGCTACCCTCTTGCATCTGTAGCCCCAACTATGGCAGCCACGGCCCAGTGTCATTCTGCACAAGCTCCCAGTGCACTGCAAAAGGTCCAAGCCGCAGTCAATCTGCCGAGTCAGCAGCCTGGTCAGAGCTCCCCCACACCAGCACTTTATAACCAACAGATACCTATTCAGCAAGAGCACCAACAGCCCTTACTGCAAAATACTCAGTCAATATACAACTAACACAACATGCTGGGCAGGCTTATATTCAGCCTCAACTGCAGCATAGCCAAGAAACTCTACATGACATACATCAACAAATGGCACATCAGTTTACCCACCATTCTCAAAATGTTCAGTCTTCTGGTCAGCAACAAGTACACACCCCAACTCTACAGAAGCACAGTCAGACAACCATGCAGACAACGGTTCGACAACAGAGCCATGACATATCCCAGTCTACAGTGCAGCAGGTTCCGACCCCAGCTTCTCAACCTCATCCTACGGCCCCAGTTGTGCAGGTTGCAGCCACACACCCTGCTGTAAATCTACCTGATGCTGCTTCTCAGAGCTATGCACATTCTGCCCTCAATGTGCTGCGGCAACAGACTGCTCCAGCTCAGAGCCAGTACCTGCCTGCACAGCCTACTGCTGCTCCACAGACCTATGGGGGAGCTAATGAGGTAGCCTCTTCCCAGCATAGCCAGACTGCACATATCACCCAACAGGTGAGTGAACAGTTTTGATGATCAGTATAAAGTACATTGTTGCAAGGTGGCATACGCAGTGCCCCAGCTTGTCAATTTTATGTTAGTTTTCCCTCCTCTGACCTCAGCCTGTTTTCATTTTTCATCAGTTTCAACCCTATCTTTACGTCGCTGCTTTCCCGAATCAGGTAGAACGCCTTTGTCTCAACACACTTTGTCACTGTAGCACTCAATGTGGGAGGGACAGAAAATAATGCATTTAAACAAGTTAACAATATTTATGGTAATGCTAGTTTTGGAGCTACTCGTATTACTGCTCCCTGGTTTTGATTTGGTGCAGCTGAATTGGAAGCAGCTGTGTTGGTGGACAGTAGGTGAATGAAAAAAAACGAACAGCTCAATAAACAGGAGTTTCCTTGGACAGCAGCCAACAGAGAAATAATTGAACAGTAATGAAAACAATAACAGTGGTTTTAGCCGCTGCATCCGCCAGCCCTCCCAGGCTTGCTCTATGTCTGTGGTCCACAGTGCTTCAGTATGTGCAGCAGATTCAGACTGATTCCAGGCTTAGGGACAGGATGGAAAATGTGAGCTATTCTCATCTGGGTCAATAGCAGGAAATGCAGATTTCCAAATTAAGAGATGAAACTGGAACCCTCCCATTATTGAACTTCCTCCCCCTTTTTCTCGCTCTTCTTCTTGTTCTTCTGTAGAATGTTCCTGCTGGTCAAAACATTTCACAGCTCGGACTAGATGGACAGGGCCATGGGCAGAATCTCGGCCAATCAGCTTCCAGTGTGTCAGCCCAGGCACTTCCTCCTCAACAGTCAATGACTCAACCTGTGCAGATGTCAGGCTCTCTCCCACCAACACACCCATCCCAGGTACTGTCAGTCTGTTCTCACAGCTTTCACAGATACCTTGTTGATTTTTCTTATGTCTGAGCTGTTGTATGTCTCAGCAGTTTTTTCTTGCTTGGATTATACAGTCCAATAATGATATAGACTTGCAGTGAGTTGTCTTGATGCATCTTCCTCCTATGTTTTAACTTTGTTCTCTAGATTATTTGATTTTCCTCTGTTTCTTCTTTCCTTTTTTCTTTTCCCTTCACTTTCCTTCATAGTATCCCACAGTCCAGGTGATGACAACTGTGACTGACTGTGAATCCTCCTACCCTCACTCCTGCATTGCCCCTCACCCTTCAGCTTCCTCCTCTCTTAATCCCATCTTCCTTTCTCCAGGACCGACTCTCCCTGTAACCCCTTCTGTCTCCCCCCTTTCTCCTCTGCACATTGAAAACTCATTAGTTTCACCCATCCCGGTGTCCCTCATACCTTCCCCCTCACACATGCTGGGCAAGGTGGGATCCACATCCCCACAGCACCTGCCCACTGCTGCTCTGCAGCAGAGTGTTAGAACTGAGGCTTCACATTCACAACCTGCATTCATATCAGCACTAACCACCCATCCCATACACGCACACACTGCCCCGTCCCAGAACACACACCCTCCCACAAATGGCAGCACTCAGCCTCTGATACAGGTAATTATGATGGCTGCAATGGAGTGCAGATGTTTACCAAGAGGGTGTGAACTGGAACCTTTGATTGTGATAATCTTGTTGTTTGCATCACAAAACATGTTGTTTTTAGAGTCACTGTGCTGAAGCACCATTATGCACATTTATATGCTAAATGACAAACATTTATATGGTCGATGATTAATTAAATAATGCAAACTACTGTATTTTATAGATGAAAATGTTGTAGAATACAACATTTTGGAGGAATTCTTATGAAGAAACAGCGCAACAGCCAAATGACTATCTAAATATCTCAAAATGCCAAAATGAGACTTACAACGATAATAATAACAATTATTATTATAATAATAAGAAATAATAATACGTTGTTTGTCTCTTACTATCTAAATATCTCAAAATGCCAAAATGAGACTTACAACGATAATAATAACAATTATTATTATAATAATAAGAAATAATAATACGTTGCTTGTCTCTTATAGCAGATTCCCCAGCAGGCCCAGGTCAGCCATCCTGAGCTTGTCCCTTCTGCTCAGCTTACCCAACCTGCTGTCTTCTCCTCACCTGTGCAGAATGTGTCAGCCACCACTGCTGCCCCACTGGACAACAAGAACCCATGCCAGCTTCCCCCGCAGGCCCAGTCCCAGAGTCAGGTTCAGAGCCAGATTCCTGTGCTGCAGCCCTCTGACTCTCAGAGAGCATCATCTGGGTCTGCCAGTTCCTGTCTGACTCAGCAGAAACAGCTCAGTGCTGCAGGTCAGGGTCTGACAGAGACCAACACAGAGGTATGGACACATGACTCACTTCCACTCTTTTTAGTTCTATTTACTTATTTCTTCCTCTGCCTACCTTGCTTTGCAAAGATACCAGTACACTCACATGTAGAATGACTGTTTTTTTCTCTCAAGACGCTGTCAGGATTGTAATCTAAAATCAAACGCTTGATACATGTTATTCTGTTTTATTCAGTCTTTATCGTTGTTTGTTTATGTGTCTGTAGGATCAAGCTGCAGAGAAACACACTGGAGGACAGAGCTGTGACAGGTACTGGCTTATTTCCCTACAACCGTCTTTGCAGGGAGCAAGTCAGTGATTGAGCCAATATGTATTTATTAGAATTACAGAGTAATTTCAGGCAGCTGTCAGGTGCAGTCAAATGAACATGAATCCCTACAGCAACATTCTGTTTTATAAGCCGTGGCACAACTGTTGTGATAATGCATTTGCTCTTAAACTGTTTTCCGTCCTCTCTTATTTTAGACTTAGATAATAGAAGTAATTAGAAGAGCTGTTGTTTACACTGCTACAGTAGCCACACCAATGCTCTGAAGAGTTCCATGTTGAAGGATTCCACAGCAGAAGCTTGCATTGGTGGGCTACATTGCTCTTTCATCTTTGCTTTATACTAGGTATAAGACATGCTGTTTACTTTTGGAAAAAAGAGGGTCCCCCCATTCCTCAGAAATGATGGAACAACTTGTAACTAACTAGCTGTTTCTTCTAAAATGAAACAGATCCAATGTGTGATACTGTATTATTTGTTGTGTAATCTGGACCTAATTGACGGCAGTCTCTGCTAACTTTCTCTGGCAGTGTGTTGACCAAAGGACAGCTCTCCAGCTAGACACAAACATGTCTGTAAAACCACAGTGCAGTCTGATGACCCCTCTGATAGCATCTGTCGATCTTTCTACAATTCTTCAATTTCATTTAGCAGATGGTTTTGTGTCATTGTAACCAACATCAGCTAAAACTCCTCATAAAACTCAGAAAGTTCACTTTTTCCTTCATTATGGGTAGCAGATAGCTAATCCCCCACACATCTATATCCCGTTTAAGCTTATGTGGATTTTAGCGTCATAGCGCCGTGCCTGATATATCAAACTTCTACCGAATCCTGCAGACATTCCACAGCACCCAGAAGATTCTTTGACACTAGAGATTCTTGTGTCTCAAATTTCACTTAGATAATTCCTTTTTATTTATTACATAACAGTTTGGAATGTGTTTGTGCATATTTGTTGTTTGTCATTATCTGTTAGGTACTGAGTACAACTGTAGGTCCATATATATCTTGACACCACAATCGCCCACCTACAGTAAATGTAGAGCTGTGTGTTCTGTGTTCAGGTATTCATGAATACTGCAGTGCTTACTCGAATACTTCCTTTTCCTCGTCAAAACCAGTGTCAACTCCGATGCCACATCAGGGAAGGAGATGAGCGATGGCTATGAGGGGATACACGGAGGTAAAGGTGATGGGAAAGTCCGAAAACACCACCGCAGGTCCACTCGCACTCGTTCTCGGCAAGAGAAGATTAGCAGGCCAAAACTCAACATGCTCAATGTGGGTAACCAAAATATGTTCCAACACAGAATACATTTCTTTCAGCCCATGTTCAAAATCATGTAATAATTGGCAATGTGTTTATTGTGTCTGCTCTCAATGCAGGTGTGTAATACTGGTGACAAGATGGTAGAGTGTCAGTTGGAAACTCATAACCATAAAATGGTCACTTTCAAGTTTGACCTGGATGGAGATGCACCAGAGGAGATTGCTACATACATGGTATGTAGGAGTTGCTGCCACTTCAGTTGATGGAAAGGTTTTTGTAGTGGGCTGTGAGCTGTGCATTTCCTGAGATACTTTCTTATGGCTCAGAACTCTGAAACTCCCTGTGTTGCTGTTCTCAGCTGCAATGCAGCAAAAAATCTTTCTGTCTCTCTCTTGCTCCTTCACTCTCCTCCAATCCCAACCAATTCATATTTGGCTCATATTTTTAGATAAATGAATATTTATGGCATAACTGCTCCACCGACTCATCGTGTATAAAGTAGTCGGTCCAAGGCAAACACCTACTTGTGAAGCTCCCAAGCAACATATTTAATTATCTTTACAATGGGAATGCTTAGAAATATAAAAACTTAATAAACTTAACAGATGAAACAAAAGTAGTCCTTCCAAAGTGGTGATTTCCTCAGGCTTTAATACGAATTTGCTTTGTCTTGGCAGCAAACTACTACTAACTAAGAGAATGTGTCATTTTGTTTATACTTTACCCCAGCTAAACCTGTTTATATATCTGCTGTTTTTGGCGAAGCTTTATTTTAAGCATTATTTGTTAAGCTGCAACGTTTACGGATCTGCTGCCTTTTTCTCCATTGTGCCTCATAGGTGGAGAATGATTTCATTCTGCCTTTAGAAAAAGAAATGTTCATCGAGCAGCTTAAGGACATCGTGGACAAGGCTGAGGACATGCTGAGTGAGGACACTGAGGGTGAGAGGAACTCTGACCAGGGAAGCAGTCCCAAACAGAGTGAAGGAGCTGGCACACTGGGAACAGAGGTGAGAAAGGATCTGTTGACAGTTAATAGTTGCAATGACGCAATCTGTCTACGAGTGCCTCTGCTTCGGATACATCATCCTGACAGCACTCTCAAGATGACTTTGCAAGCAACGCTGCCAACAAGAGCTGCCAAAAATACCATTCTTGCTGATGTGACTTTTTGATCTAACTGAATTTATTTCTGAGGTTCAGCTCTTAGGAGAAACCTTTTTAAATGTCTGTTAAATTGATGCACATGCATCAAATCCATAAAGTAATCCTTCCTTTTCTTTAGGGATCAAAGGCTTCCACACCCAGCACCCCACAGCTGGTTTATCAGCAAAATGGTAAGACTTTGAGTCACCTGGAACTTATATATTCATTCAAAAGAAATCCACTCACTCATATTATTTCTGGTTAAGTATGGCTGCTTATTTATGCATTTGCATCCTTAATGGGGCCTGTTATGGTGTCACATTGAAATGAGGGTGATTGAATACATTATGTTGAAATGTTGTTTGTATTCCCCCATTCTTTATTTTGCTTTTAAAGTGGTCAGCCAGTACCTATAGCTCTTCCGCTGAATTGATTTTTATAGTAGATGTGGATATATGAGTTTTTCTGTCTCTCTGTCCTTGACAGTCCTCCACACTGGCAAGCGCTGGTTTATCATCTGCCCTGTGGCTGAGACACCTGTGTTAGACAAAGAGAAGACTACATCTCACACCTCTACAGACCAGGGTATGCTGCACACTCAGAAATACAGAGTATCATTAATACTTCTTTCATGTCTTCAGATCTAGTATTTACTTAAAAAAAAATTCCAAAACATTTGCTTTCTCCGTCAGGAGTATATTGTCTATAGAATAAACTGAATCATTTGTGTCTTACTTGCTGCTGTTGATATTGAAGAGGCTGCGCATGCATTAGAGTTGGGGTCAGTTATATAAGAGTGATTCTGCAGTGGTTCTAGGCAGAAATGAAGAGCAGGATTTATACTCCAGCTGACAGAGCCTGATGGGGCAAGACACGCAGTGATGTAACACTCAGGCACCCACAGGACCTATCTCCTGTTCTTCATGGCCATGGCTGAAAAGATAACAGACTCCCAATCTGTTCTCCTCCTAATTAACCTTTTTATTTCCCCAGAATCTGAAAAGTCTGTCCCATCGTCAGGCAGGGCCAACAGCAACACAACTGCAGTGACTGCCCCAATCGCATCTTTATCCTCCCAGAGTCAGTCGTCCTCCTCCTCCTCTGTGCCCCCTGCAGCTCAGACCTCAGTGCAACCTCAAGACCAAAACATTGACAAAGCCCGGATCCAGCAGCCTCAGCCATGTGTAACTAACCATGCTCTTGCTGCAGCTGGTGCCGCCCATCACAACTCTCTTCCTATGGAAGAGCCTTGCATCTCTGCTGTGTCTATGGTAACGGACATGCCATGCTGCGCTATTGTGCCACCTGTCTCTCTTGATGTGAATGCTATTGATAAAGGAGCAGCTGGTGGCTTGGCCTCCTCTCAAACTAATCAGCCTAATCAGAAGTCCAGTCCTACTGGAGAACTACCCCCTCAGCTGGCCTCCCATCAGTCTGTGGTCCTGCAGCAACCCTATGCCACGCCCATGCAGCCTGGGACAGTCACCTCCCAGCCCCAGAGTCCAGCACATCAGACCTCCCAGAACTCCCAGTCGTCAAGCCACCAGCAGCCAGTGAGTGGGGGCCCCGGAGAGTCAGACAGCGAGGGACCACGCAGGGTGGAGTTTGTTGACCGCACCATCAAGACTTTGGATGAGAAGCTGAGAAACCTGTTGTACCAGGAGCATGCTCCCTCCCAGCCCTCCAGCACTGCGTCTGACCCCCAGGCCTCCAGTACAGAGGGAGTCGGCTCACCTCCAGTCTCAGACGGCCACAGCACTGAGGGAGCACTTACAAAGAAGAAAGGGGAGCCACTGGTAAAACACACTGTCTGTGTGCGTGTGAGAGAGAGAACACTGAGAGTTCAGACATTGGTTATGAGCTAAGTTAATGGCAGCATCATTGAATCGCTTCCCTGTACTGTGTTATTGATTTGACTATTGGCTGTAAAGAGCAAGACCAATACTGTGCTTAGAAAGAGGGGAGGGTAACAAAATTACTGCTGTCAGGACGATAATTCATCATGATCTCTTCCTCTGGCAGCTTCATTTTGTGTGTGTGTTTCTCTGTGTGCATGCATGCTTCCAAAAACAGATTAGGATCTGACTCATTCAGACAAAACTGAGGTCAGGAGAGGATAATGGCTAGCCTTACCACACTGATATAGCGATTTACCACTTGCCACTATTCAAAATGATTGCAACCTCCCACACTCACACCCTTCTCTTTTTCTCTTTTAGCCTCAGATTCCTGAGCGCACAGATAGTGTGGGTGCACTAAGTGACTCTGCAGTTGCAGGTAGGTAACATTGTTTATATAATGGTCGTATCACATCATTACTGCATGACAGTACCTGTACCTAAACCCTCTTCCTGCTTCTTTAGCCACTAACAGGGTTTTGAACAGGCGAGATGTGACCACCAGCTCCAGTTCATATAGCTCCAAAAGCCGTTTTCAAGTAAGAATCCACTTTCAAAACTCTTAATGAGTAAATCCACTCAATGTAATTTTGTCAACTTTTATTGCAGGTCACGACTTACGCCACTGTTTATTTATCTTGTGTTCAGTTTGTTGCTTAAACATTGCATTAGTTGATGATGTTTACAGAACCTAATTTTGTTATGAATATTGGCTTCTCTTCCTTCCAGATCATCCCCACTCCACCGGATGTTATTTGTCGTTTAGAGAAAAGCAATACGAGCTGCAGCACCTGCAGCTCCCCTGCACCCTCTAGTGGTTCTGGAGGGTCTCACAGCCAGGCCCAGGGCAAAGGGAGCAAAGAGAAGAGCTGTGCAGCTGTGGGCAGGTCCTCTGTGACAGCCGCAGCTGATAAGGAGAATGCAGCAACATCCAAACCCCTCGGTAGTAACCGTTACTCTGCCCCACCAAACTTCTATCAGGCCACCCCCACTTCCAGCCCCGATCTCACCCACGTCATATCCCCCGGGCCCAGACAATCGACACTCCGACCCATCACCACTACCACCACTCCTCTCACCTCTACTCTGACTCAGCAGATGAGGACAGCAGCAGCGTAGCCCTTCCTCCAGCCCACCCCGCTCCCCCAGCTCATGCCCTGTCTGAGCACAGTGGAAGCGACCTCATGAAGAGGGCAGTGGCCTTCCTGCGGCGCTCTGGTCGGAGCAAAAGTGAGCAGAGCTCTGATTCACCAAGCCGACAGCCCGTGGCAGTGAACGGTCACGCTCCCTCGCCTTCTGCAGGACATGCCCATTCATCCTACATCAGCAGTGACAATGACTCCGAGTTTGAGGATGCAGATATGAAGAAAGAACTACAGAAACTGAGAGAAAAGTAATGTACACACATATGCACTCACCCACAGCCGCACAAATGAATTTTCATGAAACATTATTCATTGAAATATAAACTGTGCACATACTTGGTATTTACTGCCTGTATTTAAAAAAGAGAAGATTTGTTTTTTTATATTTCGGTTGGACTTCAGATTGACAAATTTTGGATTTCCTTTTGAGTGCTTACTTTTCAGTCCTCGTGGTCCGACACTTTTGTTTTAATCTATTGAAGATGTCCCATATTATTCTAGTTTTCAGTCATGACACCTTTGTCAAAGGGCCCTATCCTCTCTCAATATAATTGATTATTAAGTAGATACTGTATCACGTTACACAGTTATCAAAAATAGATGCCCCTTATCACTTACCTGATGAGACAACTTTCTCATGCTGTAAAAATACATGTGTTTGCAGTCGTAATATAAACTTTCAAGCACTCTTCTTCTTTTCACAAACTCCAGAACAAATTTGTGATATTGTATATTTCAATGAATATTTTGTAGCATTGTTTGCCTCACATTTGATGTTACTGACCCATGACTTAAGAATTCAAGTAGCAGAGTTTTTCTGTGGTAGTAGCAGAGAAATCCAGAAGTAATGGGGTTGTAATAGTGTGACAAAAATCTCAGTGTTTGTAAGCCGCGAGCAGAGAGGCCATGCTGACATTATGGCATTCGTTTTGGCAACAGTAAAAATTGTACAAGAACGACTTGACTTTGATAACATGATGCACCCAAATACAGTATGTCACTCATTGCTTTGACTTCAATATTTGGCTGCCGGATTCAAATATTAATAACAGTAAACAGAAAGCCCAAACAATAGATTTTTATATTTTCTTAGAATATCACAATACTTCCTGTACACAAAGCTCATCAGTAGCTCTGTTGTTGGTGCGTGTATTTTATTTTGTTATTGCCTTTTCATGTATAAGCTCATAAAATGATCATATGCCAAGTTGAGGTTTATCAGTCAAGTCGACACAACTTGCTTCTGAAAGACATGGAGAGGTTTTTGAATGACTCAGTAATCCGACACACACATCAGGAGAGGATGTCCTTTGACGCAGGTATCATTAACTGCAAGCCCTAATGACAGGCTTTAGTGGACCTCATGGAGAGTAAATTACTGTGGGAACACTTGAAAAAAGACGATGAAATTGTCTAGCAGGCTGTGAGAATAATTTCAAGTTCGTTTCTGCCTGCTCTCTCTCTGTACCTTCTCACTAGACACATGAAGGAGATCTCAGAGCTGCAGGCGTTCCAGAGGAATGAGATTGAGCGTCTGTACAAGGAGCTGGGCAAAACACTGCCCCCTAATGTCGGCTTGCTTCATGCTGCACCCCCAAGTGGCCGCAGGCGCAGAGCCAGCAAGCACAAGCTGAAGGCTGGAAAACTGCTCAATCCGATGGTGCAGCAGCTCAAAAACAATCTCAACACCTCCACAGAGAGAAAAGGTGTGTGGGTTGGGATGGTGTGGTGATAAGTGGTTTATATGCTGATTGGTGTGTATGGGAGAGCTTTTTCAGTCTGAAGCACATAAGTTGAAAACGCAGGAATGGCATCAGGTTCAGAAAACCGTAGGAGTGTGTGATTCACAGAGTGATTCACTCTGACTCACACTTTTTTTTTCTTTTTCTTTTTTTTTTTGGTACAAAGGTGAAAGTGCTGCCAGTTCATCCGGCTCCCCGGCTAAAAGTTCAGTTCTGTCAGATGGCTCTGCCCACTCCAGTGGCAGCTCCAGCTCCGGCAATCAGCCCAGCACCGCCCCGGAGCAGGTCCACACCCAGCAACCCTGTTCCTTGAAGGGCTCCTTCTCCTCAGACAACATCTATGCTGGGCTACATGGTGATGGAATGACCAACCAAGCTGGCCCTGGCCAAGGTACACATTATAGGTTCATGTGCATGCTTATATGTGTGTGTATGGATGAGATATGCTATCTCCAGAGCAGCCACTAGGGCTAAGGCAAATGCTTAACAGTGTTAATGTCATCCATACTGTCCATGGACAACATTTTGCAATTAGAAGGACCAAGAGTGTCACCCTGAAGGATTAAACAAACGGCTAAACTAACCCTAACCGCCTCATTTTAGCTAAGCTGTTAACTTCATACTATATGTCAGATTTGCACTTCCCTATAATGCTTATGTAGCATTAAAGCCATATGTCAAGCACTTTTATGCTATAGATCAATATTTGAATTGTGCCCTGGTGTATATATAATATCTGAGCCAATAATGATAACCGTTAACTGTCTAAAAGCTGAGGTTGGCACTTTATTCAGTAACTTAAGTGTTATTCTTTTTATGACAAGTTCAGATCATAAATTCACAAAGTAAATTTAAGTAATAATTAGCCTATTTACTTTCTTTGAGTTAATATTATAAAGTTTATGGCAAGAACATAATGCAAAAATGGCACATACACAGGTACTAAAGAAAATTAAAACATAAAATAAAGGAAAACATGGAAAATTATTCAATTAATTTACTGTAATCTGCAGTATGGAGGATAAGGATTTGATAATAAAGAATAGTTGTTACCCTATTTTTCAGTAGCCATTATATTACCAAATGATTAACTCAATTATTAGGTTAAACATTTGCTTTTAAAATATTTTAATTTAGTTCAGCTTAAGATGGTCAAGAACTCAACAGCTGTCTTTTTTTGTAACTGGCTGATTTCTTTCTTTTAGATGTTGTAGTTTAAATGTATTTTGTTTAAACAATTTCTTTATTCATTATTATTATTTCATCATTTTAATGTACTCTATAAATACCTTTTATTCAATAACATTGGAATTTTTTAAGACATGTTATCTTTTAATTTTATTGTATTTCCTGGTTTTATACCATCACCACAGCACTTCTAGGCATGGGTGTTGCAAATTACTCCAATCTATAACCTCTAAACATTTTATCTAACCCCGCCAACATCTAATAAACAATAATAAATGAATGAATTAAAAACAAACAAACAAATAATATTGCGGTCAAAACTCAAGTACACAACCACAATACCCTTACCCGATAGTTGTTGTTTTTTCCCTAATAAGGCTTTCTATTATCAGTTGTAATTAAATGTCTGAAATGTCCCATTAATCACCACATAATATATCGTGCACTCCTTCTTAGTGTCCTTTGCTGGTGCTTTTGATGGTGGGGGTTTCTCATCCCAGTCTCTGTGCACTTTTACAAAGTGTCTCTCTTGTTTCTTCTCTTCTTCCCTCTTATATTCATTTTTACAGGCTGGACGGTTTACCACCAAACGTCAGAGAGAGTCACCTATAAATCTAGTAGCAAACCACGCACTAGATTCCTCAGTGGACCTGTGTCTCTGTCCATCTGTTTGTATTTGTTCTTTTCTATTTCCCCTCACTCATTTCCATCTTCTCTTTATTTAACCTGCCTCTCTCTTCTATCAACCAATTTTTTTTTATTTATATGTAATATAGACGATCTTCAATTTCACCCTCCATGCAGGCCTCCTCACCTGTCATACATTACCCATTTTCTCTTCCTACCATTCGCCCCCTCCTTCAGCCCTTTTTTTTTCTGACCGCCAGAGGACATCCATCACATGCACACTACAAATTCATTTCTACAAAGTCAACTGAATCTAGCTAACAAAGGCACACGTCACCAGAGTCAAAGGCTTGTGCAGCGAGGATGCGTTTCCTTTTCATCTTCAACGAAGCAGGTTGTATTTCTGTGTAGCCTATGACTTTGCTAGAAGTCTCTCCACCTGTTACTGCTGTTAGACATTGTAATTGGTGCAGAAGTGTTTTCTGGCATTGAAAGGTAGATAATGGCGCTGTTGGCTTGTCAGATTCTTTTGTACTACATAAGGGCTCACCGTTTCTCCTTTTGCAACTTCGCAACTGAAAACGGAACTGCCGTGTCTGCCGTCGTTTGGTAATGAATGAACTTAACTTGCAAAATGGCGATACGTAGCTACACCTGGCTTTGTCTCTGATACCTCTTGTTTCATCATAGCATTATGCTAATTATATAGAAAGCTCCACCCCTACAAGTTGACAAGTTTACATATGAAAACCTGGCTGTCTGAATCTGCGTTTCAGAGATTGTCGTTGGTACAGTGCAGTTCCAAGCCGGGAACGCTCAGCCATGGCTTTGACTGCTTATTTTGCTTATGATAGATTTTGTAGCATAAAAGAAACATTTTATGGACATATTGAAAAGGTTAAAAACTTGATTTTCATTGGAGGGGGTCTTTTAGAACTGGTGGCTCAGTCAGATGAGTGTCTGACTCAAACACTGAAGGTTGAGGGTTCAAACCTGACACATTTCTTAATTTTGCAAATTTCCCCACTGTGGGACGAATAAAGGTTTATCTTATCTTATCTTATCTTAAAGCCCCCACCTGTAGAATTTTACATTTTCTGACTTTGGTGCCCCCTTGTGGTAGTATCAAGTGAGACACTACCACACAATGACACATTTAACAGAGTTGTGCATTCAACACCAATTCAAACAGTACAGGCATACAGATCCTGACAGTTGAATAGTTTCAATCAACATTTTTGGATCCCATATGTTTTGACACCCTGATTTGCTATTTTGTATGTTGTGCTAAGAAAGGGTCTATGTCTTTGTTGTACATTTGTGCACTGTGTACAGTGTAATGCTGTAGCAGAGGTGATCTTACCAACCCCCACACCATGTTCTCAGTAATACTTTGTCATAAAGATTTTGCCATTGGTCCTCCAGGTGGAAAGCACTGTTTCTGCTGGTCAGAAAGAAAAAGAGAGTAACAATGGCGCTATGAATTTAGAATGACCCCAAAGACTCCGGCCAACATTCAGTTTCTTGGCATGAAGATTGAAAAGGAAACATTTCCAGGGTGTGCATACTTCTTATCGATCCATGTGTGTTGCCTGCAAGAAACTTTACACAGTCTTTCCTCTGGCAATCATCCACAACACAGAGAACCACAGTTACATTCATAATCATTCATTTGTGGCTATAATGCCCTCTTTCCCGCATACAAATGCTTTGTGCAGTGCTTCTGGCTTTAAAATATAGACCCCACAAGCACACTGGGGCTAGTTCTCTCCAAACATGGGCCTGAGGTCAGATCCTGTGTGTGTGTGTGTGTGTGTGTATGTGTGCCCGTGTGTTTAGACGATAGAGAATATCAAAGCCTTTATACCCTATTTATTTGTTGTGTGTTTCCATCCACTGTTAAGTTTGATTGTATAACATCCCCCAATTTGAGGCACTTTGCCCAAGTCAGCAATCCTCTGTATACTAACACAGAGAACCCCCCCCCCCCAACCCACCCAGCCCTTCCCTGATAGGAAGGGCCCTTTGCTGTGGTAAGAGGAGAGCTCTCTCTGTCCCTCATGTTTGGACGGAGAAGACGTGCATGGTGCAGGCGCCAGGCAGGGCACTGATGGAGACTTGCTCCGCCATATGAAGGGCTGTATCATCAATATTACTACTTTATTTTCTCCTTCCACCTCTCCTCAGTTACCTGCATGTTTCTGACAAGTGCTGACTCTGATGAGTTCCAACTAGTATCTGTGTGCTCTTTCAGTTGGAGGTTTTATTTATTTTTGGTTTCGTGTTTTGTTTCACAGGCATTCTCACATCAACAAAGGGATCTCTTTTTAATCCAGGCTCCAGTCTTCCTTTCTTAGAAAACACTTATTATCTTGTTAGGGTCTCTCCCTTTCAACCAATGGCCCATTAATTCTTACTAAATCTTACAAACAAATAATCAAAAAGGTTTGTAAAGAGATAAAGATGATAGTGACTTACCAGATTTCTGTCACACACAATATTGTTTAAAAGACTTTACAACTCTATTTACAATGCAGCATAGAATATGATGGTCTTCATCCTCACTAGTTTGCCAGAAATACAGGAACTTATTAACATGCAACATCACAAACCAAGGTTAGGTGTGCTCTCTCTTTCTTAAGTTTGTCAGGTACACCTTTTAAAAGTCACCTTTTCACACGATTGCCCATTTTAAAAAGAACACCTAGGCTCTTTCTTCCAGTCCTCCTCACTGATTTTCAACCCCCCTTGTCCTCCTTTTCCTCTTTCTCTCTCCCCAATTGTTTTAATAGCTGAATGTGCTTTTGAAGCAGCTTGTCCACATACCTGTGGTGTGCAGTGTGTCCTGGCCTAACTGTTTCTGTCTTGTGCTGTTTTACCTTTTTATAGGGTCCACTCTGAAACGACTATGTCTAGGCAAAGAGCGCAGTAGTAGTAACTATCTCATTTACTTTCTTACTCTCTGTCTTTCTTCCTCTGTCCTCACTATTTTAGTCCCCTTTATGTTTGATGTGCACTTTTATTTTCTCTTTTTTTTGTTTCGTCACTTTTAAAAAATGTGGCGGTTATTGTTGAAAATGTGGGTACTCTACAGATTATTGCACTAATTTACGTTCATTGTTGTTTTGCATGGCAGTGTCAATGTCTGGATTGCTGAATTTTGTCATTGCTTGCATATCAAACATTTCACTTGTCTATAATTACTCATGAAAGTCATTTATGTTGTAATCCTTTGGCTGCTATGTTGGCAAAATATGTGTCATAGTAAATAAGATGTCCACATTTACTCTGGCCTCAACAAAACCATTAGGTCTATTCTTAAAGTATTGGAAGTTGGCTTTCATGAAGGTGATATTATAGGTTCATTGTGTCAAAAGTGCCTTAAATTTATGCCATACAGCAGCCAATTGATTTGACTGTCCAATTTTTTTGAACTGGCCATATCTTAAAGTCCTTTTGTGTCTTTTCAGGGTCTTCTCTCAACACCACCACAGCTCAGACGGCCGCCAGCCAGACACAGCCATCCCTCACCACAGCCACACCCTCACCATCTCCTCAGCCAATCGTGCGGCTCGCTCAGGTCCAGACCAACAACAGCAACAACAAGAGGGGAACGTTCACCGACGATCTTCACAAACTGGTAGACGACTGGACGAAGGAGACTGTTGCGGCAGCCAATCAACCGCGCCCCTCTCTGAACCAGATCAAACAGCAGAGACGCCGGCAGGACCTGGAGGGCAGAGCGCCACCCATGGGAGCAGCGAAGCATGAGGTATTCGAAATGGAGATGTGCACTCAGGGATAGATCATTAAGGATCTTTTTTTTTTTGGGTTGTACTTTGATCTATGACATTTGTTGAACTCATTAGGCGGTCTATGCACTACTTTGTACAACAACTCCCTTCTGTTTCAGATGAAATGCCATGTCGGTCCCAGCAAGTTCCAGCTGCCTCTTTCCTGCCCCCTGACTGCTGCTTTAAGCCCCGGTATGCCCACAACCCTAGCTCCCAACTCCTCAGCAATGCTCCCTCCTGGGTACCTTTTGCCAGCAGGTTCCTATGGCGGAATGGTTCCCGGTCCTCTTTACCCACAGCAGTGGCCTGGCATGCCTAGTCCCATAGGATCCGTGGGTCCTGTAGGCCTGCTTGGTGCTGCAAGAATGATGCCCTATGCCACGATGGCAAACCCAGGGATCAAAGCCTACCCTCTGGTCATGCACGATCCAGAGAATGGCCCCTGTCCAAAAAACACTAGGACTACCTAATCTGATAACTACATTGTGTTGGTGTGTATGAGCAGGATAGTCCAACTCCATTCTGTTCTGCTTCACCAGAGCCACACATGTACATAAACTGATCGTGTAAATAACATGATGATGCGAGTGTTGATATTCTTTATACAACACCTATATCTGTAGTTAAGTGTGTGCGTGCGTGTGTGTGCGCGCGTATGTGTGTATAATATACAGTACATGTTAAGTATGTGTGTCTGGATACCTAATGCTTTTTGGCTTTGGTCTTGACTAAACTCAGCCATACAAGACATTTTGTCTGCAGTCACGAAAACGTATTTCACTTCAGTGCAGTTTTCACATTGATTTAGCCTTTCTCTGTGTTACGTACACGTTAAACACTACATTGGAATCCAAATACCAGTGGTTTGAGATGCATTAACAGGACAGTATTTATGATGGAGATGTTTGAAGAAATGTAGTGCCTTGAACATTGATTTATATTTTTTTCTTCTTCTGTGAAACAAAGCATGTCTGCAACCAAGTTATTTTATTTGATGGTAGCTTGAGTGCAGTCTCTTTTTTTAATGCATTACAGACACTTTTGTTTTTTTGGTTTACATATGAATGCCCTTGTAGTACTGCACTATTAACACAGGATATGCTCTTATTTAAATAATAAAATCATGTTTTAACCCTTGTTTACTTTCCACCCCTGTGACAGATGGAATGCCATAGTGGTGAGATGTACCATTGCCTTGCAGAAACAAATGGTTAGTGTACGACTGATGATAGAAGGAAAAAAAAGAATTACGCCAGCAGCCAAAATCCACTCTTTCAGGTCAAACGGTTCAGTCGGACACGGCCTCTTTTTGATAGTATAACTGATGCATCGAACAGCACAAGAGCTGGCATGGTTGTAGTCTTGTGCTCAGAGGGAAGGCAGTGTCCAGAGCCATATATACTGTACATAGTTCTTTCTACAGTATATGCCTCTGGTAGTGTTCTGATCAGAATGTAGCAATTAATATGTGAAGGCTTGAGGCTTAAAAGTGCAATTTAACCCCTCCACAAAGCTTTGATCGTGGCCTTGCCACAAGCCTTATCTCTGATGTGTGCGACAGGAGCAAGCTGAAAAGTTGAACAAACTTAACAAATCACCAAGCAACAGATAGATGTTACTAGACAAAGTATAAACACAACAAACCACCAACCAAACTCTGAAGTCACTACTGCTAAATGTTCTTTCAACTTGGCTGTCCTATTACTCAGCATACACTGTATGTAAAATGTTTTGTGCAATCACCAGTAACGTTTTTTAAATTATTTGATGTTTAAAAGCTTGATTTTTTTTTTTTTGATGCTGCTATCGTCTGAGGTGATTCCACTGTACAGTTAAGCATTCTATTCACATAAGATGGTACTTAAAATATAAAAAAAACTCCTCAAATTAACAAACGAGACGCTGACAAAGCAGTGTTATTGCCTTGTTGAAATTTTGATGTTGTGAATTTTGATTTCCCAGGTTGCTTTTGATGCCAGCCTCTTTTTTTTTTTTTTCAGTAATATATTGCAAAATTCAAACGATACTTGATGCGGGAGATTTGCACAACATATAGTCTCCCTTAATTCTAAACCTATGTTTAAGAGTTTCCTACACTGTATATAGTGGGTTTCACCGCCTGTACTTTTTTATCACTGACAAAGCATGGCCAACGTTTCATGTTCCACAAAGCAAAGCTAAACAATAACAGCTACCATGGTTAGAAACTTCACATCTCCACAACACATTTGAAAGGTTTCAGCACCCCAATCCTGCCAAGCTGTGAACTGTACAGTTTTCTTGTAGTTTATATTTGTACATTTTGTTTGTTTAACTGTTTAGGGGTGATAGGTGGTGGTGGAGGGGTTGCTTTGATGTATATTATTCCATCAATTCGGTTTGAATTGGACTTTTATAGGATATTATGCAGAGTCTTCTGCTTTGGTGAAATACTTCCAGTAGTAAGAGATTTCTGTTCTCTGTCACTTGTATCTGGTATGTTTTCGTTCCACCTCCCTCGCTGCTAACTCACGGGCATCGACGGTGCAGAGGAGGGAATAACTATTGTTGGCATGTTCATTTGGATGCAGTGATGAACGGAGAGCTGAAATGCACAGAGGAGGAACGGTCCTGATGCTTCCTGCTCCGCTCATCTCACCTCTCTCTGGACAGCATTGCCCCCCCCCCCCGGTGAATATGCTCTGACTGTCAAAAGCTTGTGTTTAAACTGTGTGGGATTGCTTCTGCCTGCTGTATGTCCCACTGCATTACCCCACCCTACCTTGCTGCACTCTAATCACAGACTGTATGTTGAGAGAGAAATAAATATTATTTTGTGCTTGATGGTATGTTGCATCATTTTTATTTCTAGAGGCTGTATCATATTAAAAGTACATTTACATTATAGTAGATTTGAGTTTTTAGAAGTTTAAGATTAAAAGATGTGGATAAATTCATATGTCAAAAATTCATATGTTTGTGATTGGATATAAGTTTATATAGAATTATTTTTAAGATGAAAAAAGAGGATGCATTTCATCAACAAATTATACATCAGGAGTGTTTGAGGCTATATCACATTAAAACTATATTTGGGATTGGATATAAGTTTACGTAGAATTGATTTTAAAAATGAGGATAAATTCCATCTATAAATTATACATCAGCAGTGTTTGAGGTTATTTCATATTAAAAGTACATTTGTAATAGGATGCAAACTTACGTAGCATGAAGTTTAAGAAGCAAAAATAGGATCAATAAATTCTACCTCACGAGTGTTTATGTTTTTCATTATAGAAGATTTTTGAATTTGTCATCAACATCAAATCTGGACTCATTTGTTTTCATGATGAGTCCTGCAGACATCTTTGAAACACAACCGCAGATTCGCAACATTCAACACAAAACAACCTATATGAAATCATCGATTGGATAGAAATGGAAAAAAAAAACAGAACAGACTGTTTTATGTTATTGTTAAATCTTGTTTAAAGTGAATGTGCACACGGGCTCTATTTAATTTTTATGAACAGCAAAAGTCGAGAAATAGAGCCTGTTTATGTGGCGAATGTGCCGATCCGCGCCTGCGCTGTAGCGTTACAGCGACGGTTTGCCCCTTTTGTTCAACCGAGTTCCTGAATTATTCCCAACACAATGAAACGATCGGGATATTATATTGTTTCTTAAAAACACATTTCACTCTTCCTGCGTTTCCCGTGGTCTCATCTGGGATTATCTAATGAATTAAAACCGATCTGCAGCCCTTCAGATCTGCTGTGCGGTTTCCGAAGCACGCAACGTGGAGTAGTAAGTGTTTATAACGTTAGTCCAGATCTGTGGCGTTAAACGGCTCCAGGCTCGTTTTTAGGGAAAATTTAGTCTCATTTTAACAATCAAACCTTATTTAATTTAGCTAATCTAACTTTTCCATCTTAACCTAATGTGCCCTGAAAGCATTAAGTACTAAGTTAAAGCCCTAATGTAAAATAAGCATACCTGGCAATTTTCCTCATCTGGCTCAACATTTCAGGGCTGTTTCAACACAGACAAGGAGAGCAAATTGATTGATCGATCTTAGCTGTTTGATGAATTAATAAACCTGATCACACATGCTGTTATTATGTGGTAACCTCCTCAAATCAGCCGTTTTACTGTCATTTTGCTGCCCACTATGTGGATACACAGGGTGAGGTCATTGTGGAGGGAAACACCAGAGAGCTGAATGATCCTCTAGATTACAGCCAGGCTACAGTCTGTGTAACTTTAAACACCTTTTTTTGTTCATTATTTGTTGTTAATTATGCTATGAAATGCTCTGTAACGTTAAAGTGACATCTCTTTGTGTAGCTAACGCCTGCTCTGTGAACACAGCTACAGTTTAGCATGCGAATTAAACCCAGTTAACGTTACTGATTTGAATGAAACACTGAGCCTCAATGGAGATGAAAAATTAGGGGAAGCTATCAATGGCTGGTTTGTAACGTTAACTCGTGAGTATTTGCTGTATTTGCTCTGTAGCTTTGCTGTGTGCAGAGTGAATTTGTGTTGTTGTTTGCTAGCTGCTGTTAGCTCGCTGGCTAGCAGTCTGCAGGGTTTCATTACTCGAGGAGGAAGCATCAGTGAAATGCTAAGGCTAACGTTAGCTGCATTCAAATACCTAAAATCCTATTGCTTAAATTTTGTCCTGTGCATTGTTGCTTTAGCCTGATTTGTTCTAACTCGTGGGCTGTAAAGAAGCTTGATATAGCTGTCAACTGGACTTACTGTTATGCTGTTTGTTTCACTGCACGTTAACAGAAATAACTGTACTTTGCAAAGAACAGAAACAAACATATTGACCTAAATTGCACCTGTTTTTGGTGACTGAACATAATATTTTGTTTGCTCCTGGGAATTGGAGGCATGATCACGTGACTGCACCAGAACAGGTGCACAATCTGCAGGCACGACTTGTCTAGACTGGTGTATTACAGTGACAGCAGCCGGTATCTAATGTATACTGAACACATAATGTTAACATAGCACTTACAGTTAAATCTCTGGAATGTATCCTCCTATGATCCTCTTTTGTGCTCCTCTCTGTCAGATGTAACTTGAACAGCATCTGTCCCAGCGGTGGCTGTTGGCACAATGGGGCTGGACTTTGATGTAAAGACATTCTGTCACAATCTGCGGGCCACCAAGCCCCCTTATGAGTGTCCTGTGGAGACCTGCCGTAAGGTCTACAAGAGCTACAGTGGCATTGAATATCACCTCTACCACTATGACCACGACAACCCCACTCCTGCACAGACTCTACCCCAGAAGAAGAGGAAGGGACGGCCTCCTCGTGTGTCATTGGCCGGGTCAGGGGATACGGACGATGGTGGAGGTAACGGAGGTGGAGGACCGGGGCACGGGGGGAACACGCCTGGTAGCCCTAACCGGTCGGAGCGATCTCACTCCCCGGGCAGAGAGACAATGACCTATGCCCAGGCACAGCGCATGGTGGAGCTGGAGATCCAAGGACGAATACACCGAATTAGCATCTTTGAGAACATTGATGTGGTGTCAGAGGAGGACAGCGACGCAGAGGATGGTCCACCATCTGGTACAGGTGGCAGTGGTGGAGGGGTATGTAACGGTAGTGATGGTGGAGGTGGAGGTAGCGAGATGGGAGGTAGCGGCAAGGACCGCCCAGATATCCCATCTTCTAATGGGGGCAAATCCACTCCAAAGTCTGGGAAGCACAAGAGTAAAGAGAAGAAGAAGGACGGCTCATCTCATCATCACAGCGCTCAGTCTGGGCCTGCAGTCAAACTCCCTGAGGCGGTGTTCAGAGAACTGGACCAAGAAAGACCTGATGCCCCCCCTCGGCCATCATCTTACTACAGGTCTGCATTGAGAATTATTATCTGGTTCATTAATATCAGCATAGCATATATAAGAATTTGAAGCAGGATTATTGTTAAGTATATGGTAGGCATTTTGTAATGGGGTGAATTTATAGAGAAGGCAGAAAATACATATGGTGAGTCATAAATATTTGAAGCACACATTTACACAGTCACACAGTCAGTCAGCAGTTTGTTTGCGGTTGTACAGCTCGTTGTTGTGCATGTATCAGGAAATTAATTTGACCTCAGTTTCTTCATGTTGTTCTGTCATTATTTCCTCTTTCTCCAGATAGTTGAAGTTGATGCTAATCCAATACCCCAATTAATGACACTTCTTTTCTACTGTGTATTATTATGTAATAATATAAACACATTTTCCTCTTCTTTCTAACTCTCGTGTTCAGGTACATTGATAAGTCGGTGGAGGAGCTGGATGAGGAGGTGGAGTATGACATCGATGAGGAGGACTACATCTGGCTTGACATCATGAATGACAAGCGGCGGCGTGACGGTGTGACACCCATCCCTCAGGAGGTCTTTGAGTACCTCATGGACCGCTTAGAGAAGGAGTCCTACTTTGAGAGCCACAACAAGGTACCTGAACTTGGAAACTGAGGGAGAAATATGATTTTAACACTGAAATGTGTATAGAATGCATCCAACTCTGATCTCTCCTTATCTTCCTGTCTCCCAGGCGGACCCCAGTACCCTAATCGATGAAGATGCTGTCTGCTGCATCTGTAACGACGGAGAGTGTCAGAACAGCAACGTGATCCTGTTCTGCGACATGTGTAACCTGGCAGTACACCAGGAGTGCTATGGTGTGCCCTACATCCCAGAGGGCCAGTGGCTGTGTCGTCGCTGCCTGCAGTCGCCAAGCAGAGCTGTGGACTGTGCTCTCTGTCCCAACAAGGGAGGCGCTTTCAAACAGACAGACGATGCACGCTGGGCGCACGTCGTCTGTGCACTCTGGATCCCAGAGGTAAATCCATACATCACTGCATGCATTCTTGATAAGAACTACATAATCATGCGGATATTGAGGTGCTCTACACTGTGCCACGTTTATCCGTGGTGCACAGAGCTTTGAATATTAGTCTGTTTCCTACAGAATCAAAGTTGCTTTAATTTTCTGCAGTAGGTGCATAAGGATTTAACCTTGGATGGTTGGATGGAGGCTTGCTCAGCTCGTTAAGCCACATGTTAATTAAAAGTGGTCTGATATATGGCACCAGCTGCATAAATTCCAGAATGCAAAATGCAGTAAAATGATATAAACTCAATTGAATAACATCAGTGTTAATACACAGTTTTGCAGGGCTCAGTCAGTCGCTTATCTTGTTACTGCCTATGATTGGAATAATGCAATAAAGTGAGTGTTGCTGCCTTTCCTCAGGTCTGCTTTGCTAACACAGTCTTTCTGGAGCCAATCGATAGTATTGAGCACATTCCTCCTGCACGCTGGAAGCTCACCTGCTACATCTGCAAGCAGCGCGGCTCAGGCGCCTGCATCCAGTGTCACAAAGCCAACTGTTACACAGCCTTCCACGTCACCTGTGCCCAGCAGGCGGGCCTCTATATGAAAATGGAGCCTGTCAGAGAGACTGGGGCCAATGGCACCTCTTTCAGCGTCCGCAAGACGGCTTACTGTGACATCCACACGCCCCCGGGATCAGCCCGACCTTTGGGGGGAGTGGGCGGGGCCAGCATGGGTTCGTCTCATAGTGAAGGAGAGCTGGAGGAGGACGACGAGCCCAGCATTGGCCATGATGATGACTCCAAGGGCTGGAGCTCTGAGCGAGCCAAGAGGGCCAAGGCCAAGTCCAGGCTGAAGATGAAAAGAGCAAGGAAGATCCTAGCTGAGAGGAGAGCTGCTGCGCCAGTGGTGTCTGTGCCCTGCATACCTCCCCACAGGTACATTAACACTACATGGTTCACCTGTACTTTTTATACAAAACTGTGTGTGGAACAGCAGGTTTATTGCATACCTATCTCTGCTAGCTCGAGCAAGTGCTGTTCTGTAAGTCACCCTTTCCTCCTGCAACAAGGGAGACTTTCCCTGTAATGGTAAAGAAAGTTTCATTTTTTATTGATTTATGACATGAGAGCACAAGAGTTCAAGAAATCTTTCTCTCCAGGCTGAGCAAAATCACCAGTAACCTGACGGTGCCCAGGAAGAGCCAGTTCATGCAACGGCTTCACAGCTACTGGACCCTGAAGAGGCAAAGTCGGAACGGCGTACCTCTGCTACGCCGGCTCCAAACCCACCTGCAGTCACAACGACATATCGACCCACTCCCACCACAACCTCCATCTCAACTCCCTTCGGTAACCAGTGTATTTGTTTTAAAAAAATGCAACAGCAATTCATTTGATGCCAATGTATTTCTGTAATTGCCTCATTCAGCTGTCTAACATTTTTGTGGGTTCGTGCATGTTGGTGGTGCAGAGGGACAGCGAAGAGAAGCAATCTGCTTTAAAGGAGCAGCTTAAGGCGTGGCAGAGACTGAGACACGACCTGGAGAGAGCCAGGCTGTTAGTGGAGCTCATCCGTAAGAGGGAAAAACTCAAGAAGGAGACGGTGAGACACAAAGCAGCTTCATCTCTGTCAGTAGCAGACATCAAAACTCCAACACAAGCAATAACTCGCTGTTTTTTTCCGAGCTGGCTGTAGAGGACAGTGGTTAATATGCTTTGGATCTTTGGATTAAATTTGTTTATATGCAGGTGTAACTTGCTTCCATGCAGGCAATGTAGCTCCGTCTCAATAATTAGGTCCAAATAAAAGACTACTCATACAATCTAAAAGCCATTTTAGCTGTTTCAGTAATATATTCTCTATTTCTCGACATCCTTTCATTAATTTTTATCAGAGGTTAAGAATTTATCTGTTGTGGTCAAGTTTGGGTGGCGTGGGAGGGCTTGGTGCTACTGGAATGCTCTGACACATTTGACATTTAAGAATCAGCCACAAAACAGCAACGCACTCATGAGCTATTTTTTCCAAACTACGTGAGTGTACACATGCCAAACCACTTGTCAGTTTATCTGCTACACAGGTGGGCCACCCAAAAATAATCTGTATATGGGAAAACAACACACACAACACTACTGGCAGCTTTGTACAGTCAGTCACACAGTACAAGTGTGACAGTACAATTCATACATTTGAATTGAATACGTACCCAGTCCTTACCACACAGATTTCTCTGTGTTCATTTGTTCAGTCAGCAGGTGTTCATTGTTTAAAAAAAATGTGTCTGTTCAGATTAAAGTGCAGCAGATGGCGCTGGAGATGCAGCTGACTCCCTTCCTGGTGCTGTTGAGGAGTACGTTGGAACAGTTACAGGAAAGAGACACTAACAACTTTTTCACTGAGCCTGTACCACTGGCAGAGGTAATTGCACACGTTCACACACACACACACACACACACTCTGGAGGTTTGCATGTTCACTTTAGCTATGTGTTCTCTTTTTGGATCAGTGTAATGTTCCAAATCTGATCACACTAGTGAGTGGTAATCTGTTTATTCCGTACATCGTACATCATACATCGTACATCCCCAATCCAAAAAGTTGGGACACTTATTAGAACCTGCAGGTCATGCCTCTGCCTGATATCTACCTGCTGCTATCCAGGTGCCAGACTACCTGGACCACATTGACACTCCAATGGACTTCCAGACCATGTGGAACCAGCTGGAGTCCCATCGCTACCTCACATTTGAGGCCTTTGAGGCAGACTTTGGCCTCATTGTTAACAACTGCCTCAAGTACAACGCCAAGGACACTGTCTTCTACCGTGCCGCCCTGCGCCTCAGAGAGATGGGCGGGGCCGTCATAAGAACCGCCAGGCGACAAGCCGAACGGATAGGCTTCGACTATGAGACTGGCATGCACCTCCCCCGGGAGCCAAGCCCAGACAGTCAGCGCGACCAAGAAAGAGACAGAGAGAGGGAGCGAGAACGGCAGAGGGAGCGAGAGCGACAGAGGGAACGGGAGCGAGAAAAAGACGGGCTGCTGTCCTCTAATGAAGATGGTAAGGGAACATCTTTCACTTTGGTTGGGAGGTTTGTGGCATCCAAAGCATTTTTTTTCCTCAAGCACCGACGTGAAAATATAGAGGAGAGGCAGCTTATTTCAAATGAGAACCTCTAGGTCACCCAACCATGTTTTGGTGGCCGGTTAATACCTTGCATTTAGAGATGATATAATATGTTATAAAATGACACACCCTCACAATTCGGGAACATTTAGTGGGCGAGAAGCTAGACCAAAGGAGGGTCAGACCACGAGTCATGAGTGTAGTAGAGATTAAGTGGGGGGAAAGAAAAGAAGAAAATGTAGTACGGGTACTGTTGTGTTGTGTGTATATGTGTTAAGATGCTGAATAGGAAAAAAAGTCTTTGGTACAGTAAAGCCTCTTGTCCAGCAGGTGGCACATCATATTCATTCATTTCATCTGCTAAAAAGATCATCACAAATCCTCTTTGTAAAAACTGTTTCTTGCTTTACTGTGTTGGGCCTTGTCACATATTTCATTTAATCTACCATTAAAGCCATTTCTGAACAGCCTCAGATTAAGTTTGAAGAATGCTGAATTTGGTACAGCACATATCAGCATTGCACAATGCATAATGCATAATGTTGTCGTCTGTCTGCACAGTAATTTTGCCCACTCTCTCTTTTTGTTTGTTAGTTTCCATTTCAGTTCCTTTAAGTTATTTTCCTTCTCTTTAGTGTTTAGGTGTTTAACAGCCTTTCTCTCCCTGCCCCTCACAGACCTGCTCCTGCCAGAGAACAGGCGACGGCTGCCACTGGAAGAGCAGCTGCATTACCTGCAGGCACGCCTTGATGAGGTCAGCTCGGGAAAGCACAGCATCGGTCAGTCTCGTAGAGCCAAAGCTCTGAGAAAGGAGATCAGTGTCATCAAGAGGAAGCTTGCACACCAGCGGGAGGGAGGCTCCGGTATGGGAGGCCGGGAGTCCGTGGGAGGAGGAGACCGGGGTTCTTCCCTCCCTCATCACCCGTCCTCTGCGGGACACCATGATGAGGGGGGAGAAAGCAGCAGCCAGGAGATTGGTGGAAAAGGTGCATCTAGTAAGATGCAAAATATCATGAATATGCAACATGAATATATTAAAATTCATTGAAAGTAACATTATAAACATTTGTTTGCATTTTAACCAATAAACCTTTCTCTCCCTCAAGATCTGAGCACGTCCTCGTCTGCCCTGGCTCCAGAGGTGGGCCGTCGGACGTCTGTGCTCTTCTCCAAGAAGAACCAAAAAATGGTTGGACCTCCCAAAAGGCCAGGGCGCCCCCCCAAGAACCGGGATGCTGGCTATGGCGGGGCAGTGGTGAGCCAAAGCCCTATAGGTCCCCCTCAGCTGCCCCTGCTGTCAACGACCAGGCAGAGGAAGAGGCCCCGCAGCCCCCACAGCAGCTCCACCTCAGACAGCGACAGCGACAATGATGACCTGCTCCCAGGTACAGTAGACTAATGCACCAGTACACAGGGGTACACATAAGTGGTACGCAGGTACGGAAATATTACAACAAAAATCAGACATGTGTAACAACTGTGATTGGTCAACACACTCACTGTGAGACAAAAAACAACAGTCATTTAGCGGCTACTTTCTGCCACCTACAAAACTAAAAAAGGTTATGTGCACCCCTGCTAATTAACCTACAGTTTTTGAGTCACACACACTCTCACTTCTCTCTTTTCCTCAGGTTTGCCAAGTAACGGTTTCGATGGAGGAAACCAGCCAGTGACCGAGAGCTTCCGCGTGTACAGAAATGAACCTCGTCTCCCTCGTTCCAGCTCCGACTCCGAGTCCACAACCAGCAGCAGCAGCAGTGCAGCTTCTGACAGGACCAGGTGATTATTGCACAAACACGCTGAATGTTCATTAGATAGAGAGCGGAACTCCTGGCGTTCTTAAAAGTTTCTCTCACTAATACAATTTCTATTACCAATGAATCAAATGACTGCATGTCAAGTGAATGGGATCACTTGCAATGACAAACCGCTCGGCACACATCTCTGCAGTTTTATTGACATTATTAGCCCTCTTTTTAGCACAGATTTACAAGCATGGTTTAGCCCCACTTTGTAGCCAGAGACAGACAGACATAGATTAACAGGTGACATATTTGCCAGGGTCAGTTAAGTGTCTGTAAGCTTGCTTTGTGGTTCTTCTTCCTCCAAGTGGCCTAAAGGTCAGTTAATGCAGGTTTACGGGAACATTTCGCAAAACACACTTACTTGCTTTCCTTTCTGTGACTTCCTGGAGCCTTGTCATCACTTTGAGATTGCCAGGCAGCCTGCAGAGACTCCAGGAAGTCTGCACCTGGCTGCTGGTCACCAAGCAGTTTCAACATCTACCTCCCTGTAAAACTGCAATTTATGTTTATTTAGTTTATGTACAGATTAAGAAACCAACATGCATTTATACATTTTTATGAACTTTTAAATGAGCCAGGCCTGCTGTCACCCTTTGTGATTCCTGATTTCTTTATGTTAAGCTAAAGCTATGAGAGTGGTACTGATGCTTTCATTTAACTCTCACCAAGAAGCGAGCTTATTTCCCAATTGCTTTAAAGATATGATGCTGCAGACGTGTCAGCCATCCAAGTAGCCATAATCATAATCATTTTGTTAGCACTAAACAGATAGAAGTATAAAACCACAAGCGAATATAATCATCAGCAACCTCTTGTTTACCAAATGAGTCAGCTTAGTAACCAGTAAAGTGTGATGATCTGTATTCTGTGACAGCTGATAATATCTCTTCCCTGTAAAAACTGATAAACACTTGTCTCCTATTCTCTCTCAGTACGACCCCTTCGAAGCAGGGCAGAGGGAAGGCGTCGTTCCCTCGCTCTGCCTTCCAGGAGGACAGCAGTGAGGAGACGTCGGGGACTGAAAACGATTCCTATTCCGTCGGAGGATCACGGAGCGTTTCACATTGTAAGGGCGTTTTCACATATTAAAACCCCCCCACACACACACACACACACACACACACACACATCTCCATGTGTCACCCCATACACAATTAGTTGCTATTTATGTAGACTGTGAGCATCTTCTCGGAATGATTTGAATCTTAACGTGGTTGGTAATTAATTAAGGGCAAGTTGCAGTATCTTTGAATCTCTAGCCAATCCAATATGATTATTTACTTGATCTGATATGATTTGGCTCAGTAACTTGAATACCATGAAAAAATTACACACTAATCAAAATGATCCAAAGAAAAGATGTTTGTTTTTTTACAAGCTAATCTGCAGCTTAAAGTGTCGTTCACGTTTGCTTGGAGCCCAATTTAAAAGCTGAAACATGCTGTACTTGTATTTCATGACAGCTTATTTTCTTGCCTGTGGTTGATGTTGCAATAGTTTGTTGTAAAAACTAATGAAAAAGCACAACATTTTTAACACTCAACATTAGCATGGCAGCTGCTGTGTGGTTGTTGCCTGTGTCATGGAGGGAAAACGAAAGCTAACAAATGCAGATAAGGCCATCAGGTTTCATCATGTGAAATGTTGCATTTTCAAGCTCAAATGACGACCAAGAACATGTGACCATGTTTGTTTAGGACACCCAAACTGGCTCTTATGCAGTCTTGTTGGAGCTGAATGTTTCACAACCAACTTAGTTGCCCCATTGCAGAAACAGATTATTATTACAGTGAAAGGGAGGTCTTGCAATAACAACTTAGAGCAATGTGATTATGTATGTCAGCGTTTTGTTTTACTTGAAGTGAGTTTCCACAATGATGACTGTTTTCCTGTTTCTGTGTTAGTGGTGCGTGGCCGGGCCAGGTCAGGGTGCTGGATGACCTCTGATGATTATTCTTCTCTGGAAGCCCTGGACCTGGTGTGGGCCAAGTGCAGAGGCTATCCTTCATATCCTGCTCTGGTGAGGCACAAGTGGACTCTGCAAATAGCATAAAGAGTCAGAGAACTGATTTTGCAGGTTAATGACCGTACGTCTAACCCTCCTCCTCTGACCGTTTGCCTGCAGATAATTGACCCGAAGATGCCCAGGGAGGGGGTGTTCCACAGGGGTGTCCCAATCCCTGTCCCACCTTTGGATGTGCTGAAACTAGGGGAGCAAATGACCCAGGAAGCCAGGGAGCACCTGTTCCTGGTCCTCTTCTTTGACAACAAGAGAACTTGGTCAGTGCTCAGGCTCATCTTGTCTCGTCTTTTTGTATTCACTCATTGTTTTGTCAGAAATCATTCTTAAAGTTTGTCTCTTCTTTGTTTGATCTACATTCTCTCATGTCTTTTTCCAAAATGATGTGCACTAAAACGCAAGACGCAAGCACAATAGGCGACTGGTGTTACTGGATGTGTGCACACAAGTAGCTCGTGACAGTAGTTCAAAGGAACCGCGCTGCGTTTACTGAAGTGCAAGGCGACAGAACATTTTGCAGAAATAGGGCAAACGTGGTTTTGAGGATAGAAGAGGAGGGGAAAACGTGTCGCATTTTAGGTCACTGTGTGCTGCACAATCACTTTTGTTTAAGATTTAAGGCTTCGAAGTATGAAGGGCAAAATACCTGTGAGCAAGATGATGACAACAGCTGGTGTCATTCTTAATGATCCCCTTAGAGTATTCACCAGTTGAACTGCTTTCAGGTCTTGTGTCTAACCCTAACTCCAGAGTTTACAGGAACTTTTTTATCCACTTTCTCTTCTGCATGAAATGACTTTGCCTTTTGTGCCTACAGAGATTATTTATGACACTTTAACAAGCTGACTTATTGACTTATCTGTGTTTTGGGACAATCTCACTTCAATTTTGTGTTTGCTTTTGATTCAGGTCTCACTGCAAATTAAATATACGCTGCATGTATGTGCTTGTGTGTATGCAGGCAGTGGCTGCCACGCTCTAAGCTGGTGCCGCTCGGGGTTGACCAGGAATTGGACAAGGAGAAGATGCTGGAAGGCAGGAAATCCAATATCCGCAAGTCAGTGCAGGTGGCCTACCACCGTGCCATGCAACACCGCAGCAAGGTGCAGGGAGACCCCAGCAGCGAGACCAGTGACAGTGACTGAACACAGACACACACACACACCTTATGTGTTGGTCCGTGCAGGTGTTGTGGACTATATGTTCCTCTATTGAGAGCCCAGCCCTCCATCACAGAACACAAGTGGGAAAAAAAACATCCACTACACTGGCCCCCAAGACACACACACACACACACTCATGCACACTAAGCCGTATTTAATCTGACATGTAAAATATTGTATTTAAGAGAATTAAAAAAAATGGTATTAATAATAATGATGGCAAAATATGCTATGTTCAGAATCATCAAAGTATTCCTCATATGTGGTCGATATGTTTAATAACAAATGAGATGATGGTTTACAGACTCAAAAAAAATGAATGATAGTATTGCACTATGATGCCTCTCCCTGTCATACTTACACAAACATTCACACATGCAATTTCACATTTGAACAGGGAAATGCATGTAGTGTACATTACAATGCCCAGCACATCTTCTTCACATGCATCACCCACCTTTCCCCAAAAAAAAAAAGAAAGAAATCCCAAGAAACAACCAACAGGCCTGGTGCTAGTGTCCAATCATTTGTCAGTGGAGCACAAAGAGAGACTGTTGCAGCCTGAACTGTGGGCAAAGCAACGTTAATGTTATTTATTCTGCTTACTCCTTCTTAACAAGGTCCACAAGCTCGTTTTTAACCATGGACTACTTCTAATCACTCCGGCCACACAAAGACTTCACTGTGTGGTCCCTTTTTTCGTCTGTCACTCAATGTTCATCATGTCTCCTGTTTTTTATGGTTTTGTTATAACGTCACGTCTGTGTCACACAGGCCACCGGTCAATGAGTAACAAGGACTAAACCGAAACACATAATCGCCTCACTGTCTGTCTTAGTCTCAGGCTGATGGCTTTAGAACTTTTATATATACAGATTGCATAAAGATAGAAGTTTAATAAAAAAGAATTGAGTTTTTTAAACTTGTGGGTCGTGTTGTGGTCACTGTTGTGGACTGTGTTCGTTTCCCTAAAGTGCTCTTCCTGGTTATCTTCATGGTTGCTGGAGGCCGCTGTGTGGACCATCCCTGCATGCTCAGCAGAAAATTCTTAGCTGCCAGGAAATTCTGATTCATAATTGCTTCTCAAGACATATTACAGGATACTGATTCACATAGACACAACACCTCTGTTCGGGTGCAAGATATGCTGCAGATTGACACGACTGGGTTGGCTGGTCGGGTTTTATGTTTCTATGATTGTCTATTCTTTAGGGTCCATATTTGCCTAAACAGTCATGGTAACTTCCTCTTTTTTATCAGAGTAAACACCATATTCTCAACACATGCCACCTTGGAGATAAATTGTATATCTTCCTCTGTCCACATGCTTTCTTCGCACCTTTTGCAGGTTTCTTGTCTTGTGCAGTATTTTATTAGCAGATAAAGCATTCACTTTCTGTACACTGGTTGTACTGGTTGGACTACCTTTAGAAAACCACACAGGTACGATGTCTCATTAACATGCCTGTTGAGATTTTTTATTTATTTTTTGCAGAGGGTGCCAAATAAACCTTGTGCACTATGCAATTTTTTTAAATGCCCAGAACGCAGTGGTTCGATTTCCTGTGAATTCTATATGATTTTCATAGTTTCAGATAATGTAATAGCCTGTCAAAATAATATCATCACAACATCAATGTCATGGCATTTTCAGATTTAGTGTGAAAGTTCATTTTATTGCCATTTCCCAAAAGTTGAAAACTGACTGATTACATCATCAGTTGCTATATGAGTTTTTTTGCCTGTGATGACAAATATCTCTTAATAACCCTTGTGAATTTCCTCTCCCCAAATCAGAGTTTTATATCAATTTTTCCGCGCATGAGAAAGATCCCCCACCCAACTGGAACACCCGCTCACCACAACGTCTGTGTCATCAGATTAGCAACCAAAAGCGACACCCCTCTGCGCAAAGACATTTTGTTTCCTGCCCTGAGACACACTCAGAATGTGAGTGGAAACTACTGATAAGCATACGCAGCACACGTGGCGACCTTATGGTGTTGTGGAAATCTGCTTTATTTTCTTACCATGTTTTAGCTTTCCGTTCCAACTGTAACTCCCACAAATACTGTACCCTATCTCTGTGCATTCACACACACACACACAAATCTTTCAGTCATAGACCCCACGCAGGTGTTCAAGACAAAATGAACACTTAGGTATATTATACTTATTATATTATACTGAGGTATACATGTAAGTGGTTTTCCTACAAGATCTAAAAGCTTGCATGTGATCCAATAGTGTGCAAAAATATGTTGGGGGTTTTTGTATTTATATGTATCTTTATCTGGAAGTAACTAAAGTCTTTCAGATAAATAGGTTCCTCAGATATGTAGGCAAGTATAAAGTTTTAGAAACTTATACAAAGGTAAAGTACCTCAAAAGTGTACTTAGGGTCACTAGTTGGTACTTACTCTCTACAAAAAAGTAATAGTAATCTTCCCTTGGAAAGTTCAATCTTTTATTCTTTTACAACATTAATCATAGTAGATTTTACGTTGCCTTTTTTTAAATGATCAACATGAACAACATGATGAAAGTAATTACAATTATAGGATACAAAATGCTAATTTGCATGAGTATTCACCTCCAAGTCGGTATCTACAAGATGCACCTTTGGCAGCATCAAGAGGCTGGAGTCTGTTTGAAAAAGCCTCTTATCCGTTTTGCACATCTTGGCACAACTTCTTGAACTCTGCCAGGTTACATGGGGGCGTTAGTAAACAGTGGTTTTGTGTTTGGGCTGAACTCCTCCTGGGAAACAAATCCTCTCCCATCCCTTTGGAATGCTGTGTTTATGATGATGTTTGGTTTTTACCCCCTACATGACGTTCGCTCTGATGGCCAAAATCTGACTAACTTCATGAGTCGTCCACATGCTTTCTGGCAAAATGTAGCCCAGTTGGCATGTGAGGTTTTTTATCAGAGGTTTTTTTTCATTTCCTCTCTATCATAAAACTGTATCTAGCAAAGCACCAGATCAACTCTTGTATGTGCAGCCTCTTCAGTCTCAGCCTCTGAAAATTGTAGATCAAAGTTCAGAGTCATCATATGTGTCTTGGTTGCATCCTCCTCTCGTCTCCGTGTTGTCACTCGGTTTTTTGCAGCTGTGCCACAATTTTTCCATCTCTCGATGACTGATTCAAATGAATGTCTATTTTGTTTTTGCTCGTGTTTTTCAATCACTTTTTCTCACAGTTGCTTGGAATTTTCCTTTGTCTTCATGGTGCAGCTTTTGTCACAATCCTGCCTCACCCAAGGTTGAACCTTTATCGAGAAGGTCCGTGATCCCCATTTAACTCATCATGATACTTCTCACAAGTGATGATTTAGTCATATTAAAGGGGTGAAAACTTATGCAAACATGTTTAGTGTTCTAAAAAATGCAATTAAGATCACTATGTAGATATTCTACAATTTCATTTAGCATACACTTTTATCCAAACACAAGCAAGGATCTAGTCAGGAGAGAACAACCTGGGTAAGTGTCATGAAAGAAAGTTCAAGTGTGATAGGAACTTGGTACCTATAGGAATAGGATGCATCAGTTTTAGATCTGTTTTTATTTGTCTGCACGATAAATGTAATTTAAAGGTCACATGAATTTTGCTTTGATACAATGTTGGAAAGTTGAAAGAGGAGTGAATAGTTTTTATTGGCAGTGGAGTTGTTTATGACTGAAGGGAGGTGGATGTGTCTGAGTGAAATTATAATATTGCAAAATAAAATTGAAACTCGTGTGAGAGACTGAAAGAGAGATAAAGACATTTGAAAGACCCTTCACCATCATTTCCCGACAGCAGAAAGTGCAAAGAGTTGTTGGGTGAGCAGGTATCATCCTGCAAAACAAGATGTGTTTGTAAGCACGGCCCAGGAGACTTTGCAGGACACCTTCCTGTGTGGGGATTGTTTTCTCTATGGTCAACACAGGAGGTGAACAGTGGGCTTCTCTTCCTGCTGTCTGGTTCTGAGATGAGAGGTGGAGCTCATGCAAAAAGTGTCTTTTAACAAACGCCTCCATGCTTTAGTCATTTTGCAGCAGCTAGAAAAACAAGTCCCTGATCACCCCTCGGCACCGGCAGGGCGCACCTCGCTCCCCGGGGACTCTGCCCCACGGGATCTTTTTGACACGGGTTTTCACTCTTACCAGCAGGAGCCACGTCCACGGATCAGAGACAAAGCTATGGCGCGGAGAGGGCACGAAACCTTGGCTTTTAATTCCTCGAGAAATGTCTGACTCTGAGCGTGTTTTAGATGTCTAAGAGGCGCTTTGGCACCGCGGTGGCGTTTCTGGCCGTCGTGGTGTCTCCGCTGCTGCTGGAATGCGCCACAACATGTCAGGTGAGTTCAACGTAAAGTTTCCACAGGCTCAATCGTGCAGACTTTGCAGTGTGGTGTCACATCACTGCAAATGCATGAATAAAGATTCGACTTATCGCATCCAAAGCAAATATAAAGATTAAAAAAAAATGGTGCGTAAAACTGTTTCATGGATGCTTCATGTTTCCTAAACTTATATTGTGTTTCTCTTGTCCTTACTTTAGGTGTGAAATCATTGTAAATATATATTTTTTTTAAATTATTGCACCAAAAACACTAATACCAAAATCTAGAGTTAAATATATGGTGCGTAAAACCAGATGTTGTATGTGGACGCTTCATGTTTCCTAAACTGATGTTCATATTTTCTAAACTTACATTGTGTTTCTCTTGTTCATGCTTTAGGTGTGAAATCATTGTAACTATATATAAAAAATTTTTTACATCCAAAACACTAATACCAAAGTATAGAGCTGAATATATGGTGCGTAAATCTATGTGTTGTGTTGTGGATGCTTCATGTTTCCTAAACTTGTGTTGTCCTTATTTTGTCTTTACTTCAGGCAGGAAATCAAAATGGTACGTTTTGTAATTAATAAGGGTTTTCTCATCACATTTTTGCATCATTTCAGTGACTCCATGTGGAGGTCACATGTGTAACCTGCTGTACTCATGTTCTCCTCTGTCTGTCTGTGTGGACAGATTATGTTGAGGGACACTGTCCTGTGAAGCTGACCTCAGTCCTGCTCCAAGAGTCTGGGGGGATTTACACTGAATGTGTCACAGTCCGCGTCTGGGTGAAGGCTGATGGTACAGAGTCAAATCATAGCGGCAAAGTCCATTTTGACAACAAACATTTCATCATTTCAAAGGCTTCCTTTGTCTCGTTCCTGATAATCAGCTGAATAGTATCGTGCTCTTTTCTTCCAGACTTCTGTAAGGCCCCAAAGATTGAAATTCTCTCCCCAATCAAAGAGACAATTAGGCCTGTCCACAGGAAAAGGACGAACAAAATAAAGGTTGTTCTCCATGCTTGTATATATGTACAATGTTCAACAGAAGGTCGAGAACAATGGGATCATCTTTTTTTCTCTGTTCTCTCTTTCTCAGTGTTCCAGTAAAAAAAAACAACGTAAAACTGGAGTCAGGTGTGACAGGGATGTCGCACCAGCTCATACTAATACAAGTTTTGCCCTGGTAAGATGATTTTTTTTTTCTTGTTTTAGGCTCTAACATATGAAGATGCTTTTATGAAGATAACTGTGTTTTTTTCCTTTTTTTCTCTAGTGGGAGCTGGTGTATGATTGTGTCCAGGCCGAAGCAGAACGTGTTGTCTCTGTGTCCTACAGCACAACATCGACGAGCTGCAATGTCAACTACACAGTCCCAGGTACTGTGCTTAGGATGTTTTTAGCTCTTTGGTTTCATCTTTCCTTTCTGCTACAGTTCAAACCTTCCTTTGCTTTTTTTCATACATCGTGTCCCTGATTCTTTCTTCATCAGAACACCATGTAGAGCAATGTAAGGATGTGGTGTGATATATCCTGTCTGAGATGAGTAACAAATTAAAGTGGAAAGACCAACATGAACTGACTTGTTGGGCCACCGTGAGCCACCTGGAATTGTTTCAGTGCTCCTTGGTATAGATTTCACAAGAATCTGAAGATGAAATCATCCATGTGTGTCCATTTAGTACAGTTTAGATCTGATGACTGCCAAGGCTGTAGCGTGTGAGTCACGTATTTTTCATACTCATCAAAACCCCTCATGCCCTGTGATTGGTAGCATTGTCATACTGGGGAAAAAAAACCCTCATCTCTGTATCACCTCAGAATAACTTTGTATGCCTTCAGTCTGGGTTTCTCAAATCTCTTTTACTTTATCTTTTTCTTCAACGATCCACCTGTCTGTATGTTTCGACCTGTCAAGCAGGGATCATATCCACTTTGTCTGTGTGACTTAGATCCCATACCAGACTTTGATCTGTCTGTGAATCTATCATCTAAATCCATCACTGTCACGGTGGAGCCTGGAGATAAAGTCTACACCAGATGGTGTTACAGAAAAAGTGCTGAGCACTGCATGGACGGCACATTTCCCCCCCCCATTACTGTAAGTATCAGTGGTACATTTATTTGCGCGTGTGCACTTTTGTTTGTAGACAATAATAATTTTTAAAAAAGCAAATTGTTTTTTTTCTTGTTCTGTTCAGATTGATCCATCTCGATCTCGATCAGCTCTTCTCAACATCCCTTACCTGCTGCCCTGTGTCTGCGTGCAGGTACCTTCAGCTCCAAATCATTTTTTCTATGCAGGCAACGTTGTTGTGTTGTTGAATCTGTTCTTCATGCCTGTGCATGTCTTGTCTGCATCGACAGGTATACTACACCCATACCGATTCCCGTCGACATATAAAGTGCCCTTTACTAAATCAAAGCATCGCAGGTGAGAGTGACGGATGATTCATGTCAGAGTCAGATCATCAAGTAGGGACTTTTTGTTGTTTTACCATTATTTTGGAGTTAACAACTGAGACACTTTGCCTTGTGATTCAGAAATACGAAACAGGGGTATTCCCTTTCATACGTTGGGTGGGATACTCTGTGATTTACAGTAATTTAAAATGTGGCTCTTCTCCTGCAGTGTGGGATGTCATCCTGTTCCTGCAGACAGGCCTGATAAAGTTACCAGCCACCTCCCCTATTGTTGGGAAGGGCGTTCCACATATACAGGAAATGAATGTAAAAGTGGCCTTTATCGCAGTGACTTCAACCATGAGCATTTTTAAATGTGTTCAGGTTTTGTGCTGTCTTGTTTGGAGCACAAATGTTTCAGCAAGACACTGCCTTCAGTTGTTTTGTTGTTTTTTTAAAGAGAGTTATATTTTGACAAAATCATTAGTTTTAAAAATTAGGGACAAAATTACAAAAAGTTTTTGGTTTGGTCTGAAGGGAACTTGCCTGCTAGCCTGTCTTTTCAGAAACAATACCCCCTGGCTATTCAAGTCAACCCACAGACACAATGCATGGCTTTCACTGCGATTGAGGTTTTCAAATGTGATTCTTTATTCCTGTAAGCGGCGCACACAAGTTTACTTTCTCGTCAGAGTTAGATTAGAAGATTGAATCTCACATCTGAAAGGTGAATAAAAGGCTACAACCCACAGTAAACAACATTACTGCTAAGACTGGAAACGGGGAAACAGCGAGCATGGCTCTGTCCAAAGGTTTAAAAAAAAAAAGCTCACTGATTAACACATCATATCTTGTTTGTTTAATCCAAACAAAAACTGAAGCATAAAAAGATATGATGACAAGATATGATTCTACAGGCTTTTATGTGCTGTAATTATTTCTTATGTGGGAGCAGTGATTTCCTGGAGTCTCATCCTCAGGGCGAGCTTGATAGATAACTGACACAGACTCCAGAAAACTGTTGTGTAAAACTGTCCCACAGGTCAACTGTTAAGATAAGAGATGAAATAAGATAAGACATACCTTTATTCGTCCCACAGTGGGGAAATTTACATTGCACAGCAGCAAAGAGGATAGAAGCAGCTAAATAGTAATAAGTAGTTAAAAGGTATTAACAAATTTACACAAGACTGATTTACAAATGTGCATGAGAATATGAAATATGTGACCAGTATATACACTATGGACATATTAAACAAGAAATATTGCACATTGAATTGAACGAATATGATACAGTGAATGAAATCTACAAAAAAATATGCTGACATAAATATAAGTGTAAGATGTAATGGCATGGAGGTGTATGGCCTACTGGGAGTTAACCCCGTTCCCGGTGTTTATGCTAAACTAACCTGACTGTAGCTTCATATTAAATGAGCAGATACGGAGTTTGCTTGATCTCCTTATATAACTCTTGGCGATAAAGTGAAATGGTGTATTTTCCAATCGGTCCAACTATTCCTTTAATTCCATTCACATTGAATGTACAGGAAAGACAGGTCAAATTTCAGAGATGAATATCTCAAACCTTCAGCACATAAGACCTAAACTATTTGCATGGTTTGACACCATGCGGGTTGTGAAATCTTTGCGCATTCATGTATCAATTTTATACCGTCTACTGTGACACAGTATACTATTATTTCTGTCGTTAAATGAAAATCACAATCACACACCACCATAAACCACAGTGGTGCATGTTGTTGTAAATATCTGTGTCCACATTGCCTCTGCAGATGTCAGGGATGTTTGGCTCTCCTCTAAAGTCACACTGTTCGAGTCAAGTTTCACATGGAAATCAAAGTGTCCAGCCAGCGACCTGCAGATCTCTGCCTCCCTCTGCTGGAAGCAACACGAACACCTCTGCACACCTGTCCTCAACTCCACGCTGGAGGAGAAAGACGGTGGACATAACTTGGTGAGTTCGGCAGGACTGCTGATAGAGATACCTGATTTAAAATGAATAAAGCTCTCACGTCACACCTGCTGTGTCTCCTCAACAGATATACAGCACAACTGCAGTGGACAAACACCCTCAGATGTGTGTGCAGGTGAGAATTAACCAAATGCATTGAAATATGTCCAGCCGCCATCTTTTTAGTTGCAGATTCACATATTTCTGTTTCATCTTTGCAGTTTTCTCTACAAGGCAGCCATCATATCTTGTGCCCCTTCCAGCCTGGTGAGTCAAACAGTGGGGAAAAAAAGTGTTTTTACTTATAAGTGATAAGTCTCGATTTGACTCCCTCTCTCCTTGTCCTTCACAGATATGTCTTCATGGGAGGTGAATATCGAGCCGGGCAGGCAGAGCGTGGTTTTGTATATCACCTCTTCTCTTGCAGCAAAGTTCTCAGCTCAACTCTGTGTTCCTAATGAGAGGGGATGTGCACCCATGGGGGAGATCCACTCAGTGACAATGGTAAGCATGATAGAGAAAGAGCTAAAGAGAGAGAAAATAGTTTAACGTTAATGTGAATAAATGTGTGACTCCTCTTACCATTTTACAGGATGGGAATACTACAGACACTAGGATAAAAGTGCCTATTTCCTCTCTTTCTGAGAAGCCGTGTGTGCAGGTATAGTACATGTCATAATGTAAGACTGAGAGAGGTGTTACCTTTCCTCTCCTCTCACTCTCTCAGTCTGCTTCTCTGCAGGTGTGGCAGTCCGATCCCACCCTCCGCGGTCGAAGAATTCTGTGCCCGGACTGTGAGTGTACTCAAGATACACACATCTTTCAGTTTGTTCATGAATGCAGGAAACACAGCTCTCACCTTTTCTGTGTTTCTACAGACACGCACAACAGACATGGCATGTATGCTGTGGCAGCTTTGGTATTCATGGTGATTGCTGCATTACTGGGAATTTTCATTCACCGCCTTACCAAGTCTGGAGCTGCAGGTTAGAGTGGTTGCACGTGTCCATCCTTAGATTTCAAATCATTTTAATTCCACTGTTGTTTGGCTTCAGTTGAATTGATGAATGGCATCTGTGCTAATTTTGCAGTCTTAAAGGAAAATTTCAAATTCAGCCAACAAATAATAAAATCTTTTTTTCTTCTTCTTCTTCTTTTCCCATATCTCTAGGTTGGCTCTGTATCCAGAGGCCAGTGTTGCTGGTGTGCTCGTCAGAGCAGTCAGCCCATGTCTCTGCTGTGTGTGCATTAGCTTCGATCCTGCAGGGGGAGCTGAGTGCCACAGTGCACATGGCTCTGTGGGCCCAAAGCTCACAGACACAGGATGGGGCCGGGACCGGAGTGGCAGATTTGGGTCCTCTTCCCTGGTTGTACGGGCAGTGGGAAGCTGTACGTAAGGCGCAAGGAAAAGTGCTGATTGTTTGGAGTCCTGAAGCCAAGAAGACCTGTGAGAAGTGGATGGAGGAGAGGGCAAGCACAGATAAGGATGAGAGAAAAAAGGACGATTGCAGCAAAATTGAAGTGAGACATGAGAAAATAAGAGTAGAGGTGGAGGAGGATTTGAAAGTAAATGGAAGAAGACTGGGGAAATGCAAAAAAGAGAAAGCTGCAGGCAAAACAAGTTGTGTTAAATTATGTGATGATAAAGGCTTGTACCCGCAGAGGGAGCCCTCTACAGTGGTGGGACCAGTGTTTACGGCTGCTCTGGCCTGCCTAGAGGGGGCGCTGCAGGGATGCAAAGGTCAAGGAGTGGCCTTTGTCTACTTTCAGGGCCTTTGCCACAGCAGGGACATCCCAAAGGCCTTCAGAGGTGTCCCTCGATACTGCTTACCGCAGGATTTCAGGGGTTTAATACAGGAGCTGGGGGGGATGAGAAGACAGACTAAAACGGGTAAATTCAGCTGGCACTGCTGGCCCAGACTCCTGTCCAAAGTCCTGTCAATATGGCTGGCACGGCAACTCGCCCAAAGGCTGCAAACGCTGCTGCCTCAGTCGCACAGAAAGAAAACGCAAGATCCGAGCGTCACTTCATCGCTGAAAGTGATGTCAGATAAGACGCAGAGCTTGCTCAAGTTGCCAGCCAACATGGCGAGGCCGGGAACTGCGCAAGAGCACGAGCCTCTCCACGGGTCACCATGGAGAGCAGAGCAGCTTTAATCTCAGGTTTCACGCGTCTGATGGGGACAGACTTTTGTTCGGTTGGAAACACGATACCTGCATGAGACACAGGAGCTGGCGTCCCTTTGTGAGCACCTGGGCGCCAATCTCTCCTTAAGAACTGTTCATCAACTGGGCGCCATCATGTCATAAATGCCACATCTTCTTTTGCATATTAGGAAGAGAAACACTCTGTCTGTCTCGCCTGTTGCATTTTGCCTCGAACAGAGACTCTTTATCTTCCTGTCCTAACTGAAACCATAGAGAGCACCTGTCTTATCTCTGTATAATCACTATGAAAATCCGGTTGCAAATTATACCTCACTTTTTTCATGAGCGTATTTACTCTTTGACAGTCTACAGGTACTCGCAAATTTGCATAGGACATTCTGTAAACACAGACGTGCCAAAGCTCACCCAGGATTCCCAGGTGAAAAGAGGAAATGACTGAAGACTGTTTAGCAGTTGACTCATGTAATTGTGTGTTCAAGCGTTATTCCATATAGACTCTGTTTGTCTGCAGCCATATAAATATTTGCACACATACTACCTCTTAAAAAAGTATAAATCAGCCAATGCTTTGACTATTTTTTTTTTTTGCCATGGGCATATTGCACTTTTTTTAACCAGCAAACATTTAATAGCCTCTTTGATGAAATGTTTGTTCAGTGTCACTTAACTGTAATTTGTTTATCCTGCTTTAACGAACAACGTTGAGATGTTAGCCTAAATGCTGCCGTTATACTATTTTGTATAGAAAATAATAAAGATGTTATTTGTATGGTATTTGTGATGTTATATGTTATTTTAAAAAAAGGATTCATGTATCATTCATGTATGAATCACTGAAATGACTTGAGATGGCAAGACAGAGTAACAGCTTTTATATCACTGAAATCTGTTTTCCACCGTTCAGAGGCTCTATTATATGAGCTTCATGCATTTTCTGAAACCTGTTTATTCAGATGAGTTACATGGAACTCACACGGTGTCACAACACTGACAAAAACTCCAGTGTCACAAGTGACAGTCCCGCTCGACGGGATTAATAAGTAAATAATCCCTTGCAGTAAATGAAATATTGTAACCTCCCAAGTTCAGCATGTAAAAGTTAGTCTTGTGGCAGGAGAGTCACTAAAACAGACTTTGGACATAAATTTTCATGATGCAAATTCAAGGTGTAAATTACACCAAGTAACAAAACTGGAGTCAGTCTTAAAATGGACAAAAAGCCTATCTTATTCAGATAATACAGCATCAATTGAAGTTTAATTGTATATGACCTGCTGATCCCCTACAAAGACTGTCTGTCAGTTTAGCCACATGAGAATAGCTTTATTCCATTAAATAAAGATCTGAACCGCAGAGTTTGCGAGTATGTATCCTTGGACGAATGGCTATCATAATAAAAAGCCAAATGCATTTAAGATCAAAAATGAATTTGCATATTTCTGATTGCACACTAACCGAACCACGCAGTTAACGCAGGTGTTAGGGTTCCACGATGTGCAGCAGTTAACAATACAAATCATAATCTACAACAGTGGTTTTAACGGACCTGCTCAATTAAATGGAGGTTAATGATTAAACTGTAGGAGTCTAACTGAAAACAGTCAAAAGAGGGTTTAGAGTTAATGGGACAAGAAAGAAACGCCACAGGTTCAATTCCTTCAACAGCTAATATTATTGGCAGCCATATGCAGTTGGGGAACCCCACACTTACTGATGTTTCAACAGAAAGGGCCATAAAAAAGTTGGTTGATCCAGTGAACTGACATGAGTGTTAATTCCACTGTCTGAGATAACCAAGAAAATATTTCACCTTATCTGATGGGCTTATGATTAATAGAATGCGTTGGGATGCCTTTGGCTGTTTATTGACACAAACTGGTCCAGACTTATTCCATGACTTGAATGATTCACTAACCAAACAGAAACCTGTTGTGCATGCGGTAAGTTTTCTCCATCCCACCTGGGCAGGCACAGGCCTGAGACACGCCCCACACGTCAGTCACTGGGAAGGATCTGTGGAACAAAAAACCAGGAGGGCCAAAACAAGTGTGGGTCAAGCTGTGATCACTGGTTTCTCTGAAGACTTATCACAGGGTGTCATGCTGTGCTGCTGGGTGGATCTAAGGGTAAAGGGCTTCAGCTCTTTGTGTTTGGGATGAGGGGGTCTAGCTGTGGAGCAGGACTCTTGTGCACTGTGCCAGGTGCACACAGGAGCCTCTCCAGGTATGATGGCTCTCAGGCTGCTCCATGCAACTCGTGTTTGCCTTCTGCTGCTGTCGCTGCTGCGCTCCTGGTCCTTTGTGTCTGCAGGAGCTCTGGAGATGGTCGACAAACACGCGCCTGAACTCACCTGTAGTGAGGTAACAAGTCACCATGATGGTTTCTTCATAACTTAAGAAATGATGGAACTAGGCTGTAACAGAGTGAACGCTATCTGTGTGGCTCTTTCTTTATTGGATCTTTCTTTATTGTTGTCTGTGAAAGATCTGGCAAATTGACACATGCAGAATAACAGAATTTAGGTTTCACGCTTCAGTGTTTTGGGTGAATTAGAGAGAGAACGAGATCAGAGTTTAATGTCCATTACTTATTTACTATACTGCCTGAGCATGACACCTTACGCCACCGCTCCATTTCCAAGGAGGACTGTTGCAGCTTGAATTTTCTTCTGAACTTTGTTTCAGAGAGACCAAACAACCAGAGAAAACATGCATGCAATACAACATACAATATACGCAGTAGCACATATGGCAATCAATACGGTCACTTTGGAGGCTGTAGTTTATGCTGCTTATGCTTTTTTATACTGAGAGGTGTTGCTAATGTCTAGTTCACCCACACTGATGTAGGTGGGACAGACAAAATATTACAAACAGCTCAGTGTAATATTATATTATCATATTATGTTGGGATTATGGGATTATTTTCACTAATGCGTAACAATGTCTAACATGTTGGACCAAATGTTGCTCCCTTAAGCAGATGTCACTTCTGTCACTGTTTCTAAAATGGTTTACTATACTACGCTATATACTTTATCTTTTTTATTTTAATTTGTCTCATTGTTTAAAACTTTGAAATGCAAATGTATTTGCGAAAATTACAACAGGCAGGTAATTACTCCCAACAAGCAGTACGTAAGAAAACAATCCAACATAAAAAGATTTTCTACAGGCTGAAGCTACAGTTTATCACACATATAGAGATTCCATTTTGATTATATATTTTCTTTTAATTAGTGTAACATCTTCTAAAGCTCCTTGCTGCATAATGCATTAATCCACAACCTGCATAATGAGCAGTTTTACTTTCATATATAATGATTAGGACTTTTACTTGCCGTGTACTTAAGAGTTGTGTCTCATTATGGGTGACATAATTCATTCAATTCTCATGTGTGACTTTTCTTTCTTCAGGGTTTGGCTGACTGCCACGTGAGTTCAGGTAGCAGTAACACAGTCAACACAAGCACATCTTGTATGATGGTAATAAGCTCACACCAGAGTGAGCCTGCAGTCTGACTTAAGCAGAAACGCTCTCTTCTTTCCGCAGCCTCTCAGTTTGCTGCTGCCCTGCCCGATTCAGATGATACAGTGAACGTCACACACGTGCAGCTTAAAGCGATTCTGTGCTGTTTGGCCTCACAAGACTGTGAACCATGTCTGCAAATCATCATCACAGTCCAAGGTTTGTAACCAATCTGATACCATGCAGTTTCCTTATCGTAATAAATGCCTCTGTTTCCTGAATTCTTTTCATAGTTGTTCGATTTGTCAGTGGTGTTGTTTGAAACACACAGAGTTCTCCACTGTAGTATTTACTGACTAAAATTGCACATCTTGTTGCAGAAGTGGATAATGCAAAACAGGTCTCTGAGGAGTCTGGTGACCATAATGATGAAGAGGAGTTTGGCACCAGTCGAATGGCAGGGGGAAGTGGTCAGTTTGTGCCTCCTGAAGCAAGAGGTATACACCCAAAACACAAACATTGTTTTCTATAGATTATTTATTTCATTCTAATTACAAAGTTTACTCTTCTTTTTCTCTACTCTCTGTGTTACAGCTTTGGTTAAAGTGTGTATCAGCTCCCCAAGCTCCAACAGATGCAAGGCGCTCCAGTTTAAACCGAGCTACTCCGGTTTAGGCCAAGCTACTCAACAGCACGCACACAAGGTAGCTAATTTTGTATAGGTGTGAAGGAATCACCTCATGAAAGTAACTAAGTATATTTACTCAAGAATTCTATTAAAGTTAAGGTCTGTGGCACATTACTTGAGTATATCCATTTTATGTTACATGAGGCTTTTACTTCAAGTCCACTACATTTCGCAGAAAAATGTTGTACTCTAATGCATTTACATTGACAGATGTAGTTACTAGTTGTTTTACATACTAAGATTTTACATTCAAAAATCACACAAGCTTATAAAATACAGCCATTGTTAAAATTCAACCAGCAGTTCCCAATGAGTATCCTCTCATTCTGTGCAATAGTTCATTGTATTGCATTTCATTCCATCTCAATTCATCCTGTCTATAGTGTATATATTATTTTCATATTCTCATATTTCATATTTCTTTTGTTAATGTATTAATACTGTCTAGCCTGGTTTGCATTGTTAACTGTTACTTGTATATTTCTTATAGTTAAATTGTCAATACTTTTGTTATAGTTAAAGTGTTAATACTTTCTACTCTAGTTAAATTGTTGATACTTTTTTATACTTCTTGAGACGAGGAGTGGGGAAGGACTCCAACGCAACACACCGGAAAAGATGATTAATGAAGTCTTTAATGAAGACAAAAGAAATCTTAACTAACATAAAAAACCTCAGCGGGGTAGTATCCAGGATAGTGAAAAAACAGCACAGGGACAGGCAGACAAAAACCCAAACATGAAATGGAGAGTTGATCCAGATAGTGGCACACAAACTGACGGGCATCGACAAAGAACAAAGAGGAAAAGAAACATTCCGGCAAGGGCTGACAGAAATGAAGTGGCTTATATAAAGTCCTGATTAGTTGTTGGCTGCAGCTGGGAACACAGGTGAATAGATGAGGTGGGAGTGGCTGACAGGTAAGGTGAGGCAGAGGCGGGGTGAGTAGAAAAGTACCGGGACCTGAGGTGAGAAGCTTTGGCAGGTAAATAGTGACAGACTGACAGAACTTGAACAGGAAAACAATGACAGGTAAACTAAGACATGACTATAACTGACAGAGCTATGACAGAACACAGACAGAAAACCAAGACAGAACTAAGACAAAACTACAACACAGAACTAAGAAACAGAACTAGAACAAGACATGACAGCAGAGACCAGGAACTAAGACCAAGACAATGAACTAAGACAAGACTGGACTACGACATGACTATGAGAAGACTGACAGAACTGAAAAAACCATAACAGAGACTAAGGCTGAACAGAAACTAAGATGGAACTATGACCTAGGACACAGACAGAAAACTGACATGAAAACAAAGGCAGGTAAACTAAGACAGAACTAAGGCAGACTGAACTCAGACAGAACCTGGCAGGACAACATCTGAGGCTGAACAAAAACTAAACAGAGGCCTAGCTAGCAGACACTTCTCTTATTAATATTGTATTGCTGATATTGTTTACCTACTATTTATCTTGCGGCTATAATGTTGTAAATTTCCCCGTTGTGGGACTAATAAAGGAATATCTTACCTTATCTTATCTTATCTTAAACTCCTCAGATGGCTTAATTTAAATAACTGAGCACCAAAGAGATGAACTTATCCATTATTTCACAAAAGGTGTATCTTATCTTAAAAAAGCAAAGTTTGGATAAAATAAATGCAGATTTGTATATCAGAAGTTTTGTCTTCTTCCTCACCCATTAATCCTCTCAGATTTATCATATGTTTACTTTTTGATGGTAATTCTGTACTTTTACTCAAACAGAAACTTGAATAAGGGACTTTTACTTGAGTATTTTACATTGTTGTATCAGTATTTTACCATACGCTACGAGTCTCTCACAGTGCTGCACTCCTACTTATCGAATTGTTTAAATTGTTGTTAGTGATTTAAGTTCTTATATATCCTTCAAACGCAGCTGCTGTTGACGGAGAAAGTGACGTTCGGCAGTCCTGTCGTGGTCCACGTCGACGCACATTCAAAAGGCGTGGACAACATTCAAAATATCACGGTCCCATCTTTAATAGAAGGTGAGGTTAAGAACTGTAATGTAGATAAGCAAAGACGGGCTGAACCGCAAACGTCACTGAACATACTTCTCTCTTTCAGTTTGCTCCATGAGCCTAAAGGCCATTGTGAAGGATTGTGATGGTAAGAGATAAAATTGTCTGTGTTCTGTTTTCGCCCATTGTTTGTCTAGATTATTGTGTATCGTGTGCAGTGCCAACAAAAACAGTTTTACATAGTTGCATTGCTCACTGAGAACTTATGATTGATGCATCTCTTTCTCAGCCCCAAGACTCCGAGCTGTGACTGATCATAAGAGAAACGTGGTCCTCCTCCAGCTGGAAAACACCGAAGCCACACAAGATGAAATCATGTACCAGATGGTTTGGAATGAAATGCATGGAGAGATTCTTGCATGGGTCAGCCAATGCTAAACTATTTTTATCAATCCTCTCTGTTACTCATAAATCAATATTGTCTGAACATATCTTTTTAATAATTTTGTTTTTTAACTTTTGTAGCCCAAAGGCAAGACAGAAATGGTCATTTCGTCAAAGTTTGTCGCACCGTGTCTGTGCTTCCAGGTAGCTGACATTCTAATTGTGACTGACAAGAAAAAAAACGGTGGCACTGCAAACATTTTTTTTTAGATTGAAAAAACTTATTTTGTTTTCAGGTGTGGTGGAAGGCAAAGGAGCTCCAAAGAAAATACTGCCCTTTCTTAAACCAACAAGGTAAAACATTGTTCCGAGATTAACCCGGAAGCAAGATCAATTTGACTGAATTTTACTGATTTCACAACAATGTTTGTTTTTCTCAGATGCCCTGGAAAGAATGCGGCACAACGTGTCCTTGTCTGTGGCAGAGATTTGGACGAGAGAGGGGGCCACGGGGCTGAGCTGGAATGTGACTGCCCCCTGCAGACTGGAGGCAGAGGTGTGGCTGTGCAAGAAAGACCTGGTGGGAGGCCAGTGTGAGGAGGTGATGGGCTCCAGACAGAGACTGTACGACCATGAGAGTGCTGGGTGGAGTGCAACACGTACTGGACATTGGGTAACAACATCAAGAACAACTTTGCTTTCTTTGCAAGCTGTCACATCCTCAGTGTTTGAAAGTAACTAAGTAGATGTACTCAGGTGCTGTAATATTGTATAATAGAGTCCGAAAGTATTTTAATTTTACTTTGTACTTGTGCTTCATTACATTTTAGAGTGAAATACTTATTTTTAATCAGTTAAGTTTAGCTGCATCCCGGCCGGATACAACATCAAAACTCTCTGATTAAAGAGTACTTTTATTTCTAATATGTCACACACATTTTGCTGACAATACTGTTCTTTTACTTAAGTGACATTTTCAATTTATGAGTATTTTTTGCATTGTAGCTTTACTACTTTTGCAAAAAAGTTGGGACGCTGTGTAAAACATAAATAAAAACTGAATCAATGATTAATGATTTAAATAAATGATGCATGATTAATCATCTGTCCTCAATAAGTTGAACTCTTCTGCAAAATTGTTTTTCATACTGTGGTGAAATTAATGCAAAGAAATGGCTCACATTCAACACACTCACAGACAAAATAATTACATGATCTTAGCTGCAATGTTTCAATGTAAACTGTAATGATCATTTGTGACAAATGATGTTTAATGATGAAGCTGCAGTTTCTTTTCGGCTGTTATTTATTTTTCTCAATTTACTTTTCAGAAAACGGGAGAGTTCAACGTGTCATCTCATCCTCTGCTTTGTGTTCAGGTGATCTTTGTCTTTGTCCTGATGTAATAAATTTAATCTTATACGTAATATAATTGTTAAACATCTTTCACTGCTTCCGTTTCCATTTAGATGAAGATACATGGGATGGAGTTATACTTAGAGCCCCATTGTCCATTTGCAAGTAAGACTATTAATTATTATCCCTACTCAGATTAAGTGTGATTAATTTTTAACCCTCATCAGCTAAAACAAGCTACATTTTTTTCATTTACATGTGGTAGATAAGTGATTCACTGTACACAACATACCTGTGTCTGTGAAACTTTTTAAAAATGTCTGTAATTAATCATTTACTTTTTCTCCAGCATCTCGATGGAGATGGAGCCTTCCACTCTTTGTCGGATTAATACTCATGTGTGTGGCCATACTCGGAGCCTATTTTGTACAAGGGGTCCTAAAAGGTCAGTTTTCTTTTGTAGGTCACTGAATTTTAATAGATAGCAAAATGCCTCAATGTGTACTTCTGTTTTCCTTTCAGGTTACGTGTGGCGATGGTTGAAAGAAGATGATGTTAAAGGTACGAGAAAGCCTGACTATCTGCTTCATGCTGGGCACCTACTGTTTTCCACATCCCCTTTAGCTCTTCACATGATATCACATCATCATGTATTGTCACATATGACATCACATTCCAATTAGATCTTCATACTTTCATTCATATATATTTTAGAGATGTATTAATATTTATGTTCTTGTGAATTTTCACTTCACATGAATAATGATAATAAAATAATAAAATAAAATAAATGATGATAATTCATATGTTACAGCAGCACAATGACAGAAATAAGACAGATAAAGAAATTTAAAAAATAACTAATTATAATTAATATAATTAATAATAATTTACATAAAATAAGAATAGCTTAAATAGAAACTATACAAGAGCAAATAAACTTAAACTCAAATTACATACAATAACAGTACACATACAGGACTCACAACTATTGCTGTACTTGAACTAATAGTGCAGTATTGTCTAAAGTGACATAGCAGTGACATTAGTAGCAGCAAGTTAGGAAAGAATGGTTTTCAGTATGTAAGAGTAATATGATACTGTCAGATATAAGACAAAATAAATGTACACCAGAATATTCTATAGTATGATTTTTGTAAGTATACTTAGAGTGTTGATATCAAGATATGATACAGTACATTATGCAATAAAGAGCATATCTTATTATATATGTATGATATGATACGGTATATTAGTGCAGTATAATGATATAGTAATGGACAAGCATATTTTTCAAAATGTCTAACTATGTCATAACTATTAAACTTTCAAACCTGTATTTCAGGTGCTGTGGGTGGTGGTCATGTGGTGTTGCTGTACCCACCTGATGATGACCAGGCTTTGCCGGAGCTGATGAGTCACCTGGGCTCTACCCTCCAAGCTCTGGGCTTCAGCGTGTCTCTCGACCTGTGGAGCCAGGCCGAGCTCAGCGTCCTGGGCCCTGTGCCTTGGCTCCACTCCAGACTGAACCGACTGAAAAGACAGGGGGGCAAAGTGGTGCTGGTCTTAACCCAGACCGCCTGGATAAAGGCTGAAGAGTGGGGAGCTCGGAGCTGGGAGAGAAACACTCCCAGGGAGAGGAACAGAGACGTGGAGGAAGAGGAGGCAGGAGGAAGCTGCACTGCCTCTTCTGCCTGTGTGGATGTTTTCACTGCTTCATTGAGCTGTATTCTAGCAGACTACCTGCAGGGCCGCGCTGGTGAGCGGTTTATGTTGGTGCAGTTTGAATCACTTCCACCTGAGCCACCAGGTGGTTTCCGGCTGCTACCGGAACTTTTCCGCGGCCTTCACGTCTACAGCCTCCCCTCCCAGAGCCTGGGTTTTCTGACTGAACTGGCTGGGGCTCAGCAAATGGGCACTGCGTCAGCCAGACGGAAAAGAGCAGGGGGGCTCAGGATAGCGTCCCGGGCTCTGGCACGAGGGCTGTCAGGGTTCACAGCAGGGACTACTGTATTACACCTTGCAGGAGTGTCTCAGAGTTGTGTTGGGGTGGGAGGTGAAGACTCTGGGGAAACTGTGCCCTTGCAGCCATGTCTTGTTACGCCTCCCTCCAGCCCTGACGCAAGCCCCAAAGCCAGTGAAATGGAATGGGTCTGATGGCAGCAGGGGATGAACGAGCTTCAGTTTTAGGATGGGCAGCCAGTGATGAGTTGACTTTTTTCAGATGCATCAGTGTGCAACTTTTTGCATTTGCTGGTCTAGACACCTCATTGGGCTGTTGAAAAGGAGGTGAAGTATTTTATGCTTCTGGCAACTGAAACCCTTTAAAATAAAAGCCGGGCTGTTATAGCTCGAGCTCCAGGTTAATAAAAGCATGCAACATTAAAACCTCACTACACAAGAAATCTACACAGCACAAGAATCTCAATGGAGAAAATTGTTCAAATGGACATTACATTGTTTAATTAAGCTGTTTTTCTTAAACCAGGCCATTGAGTGTGTTTCACATATTCACTAATATTTGATATTCTGCATGATACATGAAGAATAAAAATAAAAATAAGCTATTTTCTTTCTCTGTATTTTTACATTAATTAGTATACATCAGTCTATTCAAATGCTGTCCTTTTTATACCATGTTTTGTCTTAACATTTAAAGTGGGATTGAATAAAGAATCTGTCTGAATCATGTAGTCAGATGCTCTTCTGACTACAAAACAGTGTCTGTTCTTATTCATCACAAACATGATGTGTTTGCAGAGGAACATCTTTTCATTTGTTTAGAGATTAGCATCCTATAATCTATATATAATTGTGGCATGGAGCAAACATGCTCATGTTCAGGCAATAATGGCTCTTGGTGGATGCATTCTTACAAGAAAGCCCAGAAGCTGCATCCTGCTATTTCAGCCTATTTTTCTCAATGATCTGTGCATTACAACTTACATTTTAAAGGTGGCATGGTCAATTCATAGGTTTTAACAGGCAAAATTGAATTTGAACACATTCCGAATTATCCTTTTTAATCAGCAATTGCAGATATCTTGAATTGTCTCAACATATTTTAAATGCATCGAAACTAATTGAGGACAAAGAAGCAAGAGCCGCAGCATCATGTGTAAGTCTCTTGATTTGCATGATGCGTGTTAATAACAGCACTGACACACGTGACCAACTGGCTGTTGAGCACGGACTGAATAAAACATGTTGGGTGATTGGTTGATGAATTAAATCCCGGCAGGTTTGGGCGGTGTCACATCCTGTGTGGCTCAGCTGCACCGACCACAGAGAACCGACTGGAAGCCTCATTGATTCATCCGAGCTACACGTTAGCCACATTAGCGCTACCAGCGTTAGCTCGCTAGTCATTCAGCTGGCTGGCTTTCCTAACGAAATGGGACACTTGAAGCATTTAAAGAGGCTGTCGAAGATGTGAAAGTCTGCCTGCTTTGTGTGAACCAGCCGGGAAACAGACAATCATCAGTGGTGCAGCGGACCTGGTGGCTTCAATAAGGTAAAACCGGGATAGCTAACATAAACAGTTCAGCTAGCTAATTTCAGAATAACTGCGATTAATATGACTTTGCAGATATTTAATGTCAGATATCAACAGTAGGCTGGGTTGAAAAGACTTTAAAGATACACAGGACAGATTAGCAGACTTATGATAGACAGCGTTATCTTAAGCTAGCAGCTAACTATTGACCTTAGCCAGCTGCTAGTTGGCTAATTTTGTGTGGTGCTGATGCTGAGCTTGCTAAGCTAACGACGGAAGAAGAGCATCCCAGCCAGGCTAAACTGTGTGTTTATAAAGCTCCTCTAACAAAACTGAATGAATATAGCAACATTTAGAGAACTGTCACTGTGATGATTACATGAGTACATTTTGTGCAGGATACTCCAGATTATTCAAATATCTCAAATCTGTATGAAAATACATTTGACATCACAGAGGATTAATTGAATAACAGGATAGTAAAATATAATGCAGGTCAACTACAAATACTACAGCTTAAAAAAAAGACCATAGTGAAATTATCATCACTTTGACACTGTCCCAATAAATACTGAACATTATGCTTTAGGCTAGTATATATTGCATGGCTTTAGATTGGATTACTTTATATTGTACAGATGTTTTGTTCACCTTTGTTGCATCCAGATGGTGCAAGTTATGTTAGAGTCTCTAGAGAATAATTATATGTAAAGCATCTCTGATTGTATGAGAGTACTTGATTATACTTGTTGTGATGATCACTTACAGCTGTTTTTTAAAAACTTGTCATTCATTACTGTTTTTTCCTGAAGGATCATGTGGTGGGCTTGGCCGTTCCTACCCGCTCTGGTTCTTCTCTCAGAGCTCTCCGTGGTGAGAGTCCAGACTGCGCCATGCCAGACCTGCCGAAAACTCACAGAGAGTTTCATTAAGGTACTGCAGTTAAGCAAATGTGCCATTGTTCATGCTTGGCTTCCTCAAACAACGTTTTCCGTATTCCTTACTCCTGAGATTTTCCTCTTTTTAGGGCTTGGAGAAAACAGCCAACAAGAACTTTGGGGGAGGTAACACAGCCTGGGAAGAAGAAAAGCTTGCTAAGTATGCACGAAGGTAAGAGAATTTTAATTGGAGTCACACCTACGCTTTATTGAGCTTCTTGAAAATCATAACCTCCTCATTTATTGCTTAATCTATGGGGATTGTGCAGTCAGTCAATACTTGGCATCACAAATGCCAAAATGAAAAGACTAACATATAATACAAATAATCATAGAAAGTGAGTTTTTGTTGTTTCATAACCACCTCCTACTTTGATCTTTCTTGAATTTGTAATACTGGAACCACCCTGAATATTGTGAATGAGTTTTGGAATCCTTTGTGTACTGTGTGAATGATTACACAAGACTTTCTGTTTTAAATGTTACAGTCCACTGAGGGTAGTGGACTAGAGGAAAGCTCTGTTATTCCCTCTGGGGAGGAGGGGGGGGGGGAGACAGCATCTGTTCTGTTATTCTACTTTGGTCTTGAATCTCTTATTGCTGGCCTCTTGTTTCAGTGAGACTCGGCTCCTAGAGATAGTGGAAGCTGCTTGTGAGAAAACGGATTTTGAATGTAACCAGCTTCTGGAGCAGATAGAGGACCAAGTGGAGACATGGTGGTTCCACAGGTAAATGTGATATGTGCATTATTATAGGCATTTTTTTTGTATGTGTGTTTTTGGTAAATCACAGAGAGGAACAGCAGATTTTAAATTAGCTGTGTCCTGTAATTACAAAATCATATCTTGTAATTAAATTAGTGTTAAACCAACATTTGTTTTTTAAAATTGAGAAAGTATTGCACCCAGCTGTGTGTAATTATGATTTGTAAAGATGTGTTACCATGCCCCTTGACTCCATGACATGATGTACTGTATGTGTCCTGCAGGCAGCAAGAGGCACCAGACCTGTTTGAGTGGCTATGCATAGAGGAGCTGAGGCTCTGCTGTCCACCTGGACGCTTTGGACCTGACTGCAAAGGTTGGTGAAAAATATTCAAAGTTAAAGAGAATCTTCCTGATATCAGTATACCCTGCCAAACCTTATTTATCCTCTGTTGTCCCTTGTGAAGAACAATTTATACTTCATAAAGATGTAAAAATCTCCATGATAATTCAGAGAAATCACAAGCAACACTTATAAATTCCCCGTTGTGGGACTAATAATGGAATATCTTATCTTAACATATTAAATACAGAGTGTCCGTCCGGCCCTGGTGGTGTGTGCGGAGGTCTGGGCCGCTGTGAGGGGGAAGGAACTCGCCTTGGAGATGGAGAATGTGTCTGTGATCCTGGATACTCAGGCCGTCTGTGCCAGAGCTGTGCTGACGGCTACTTCAGGGAGAAAAGCTCCAATGACAGCATAGGAGCCTGTGCAGGTGCCTCAGATTCAGACAATTGTCTCAACCCTCTACATGGATTTAATTCCGTGTGAGGTCATCTCAAATTGACCTTCTCTCCGTCATCTTGTCTCTCGTCCTCTGTAGCTTGCTACCACTCATGTAAGAAATGTGCAGGGCCAGAGGACTACAAATGCCTTGACTGCAAACCTGGCTGGATGCTTCATGACAACAAGTGCGTGGGTGAGTGCAGCTTTGGAGGGCAAGTGGTAACATTTCATTGACTCTGTGCCAGTTTCCTGGATATGTGTTGTTTGACTGCCCTTGTATGTCTCTTAGACATTGATGAGTGTGGTACAGAGCTGGCTCGTTGTCCTTCTAACACCTACTGTCACAACACAGAGGGATCATATGAATGCAGAGGTAGGCTCTCCTGTGTAGTTGCTGTTTAAAGTTACTGGTGTCTGGTGACTGTCTTGCGCCTAATTGAAGTACCGATTGTACCTAAGTACACTACAAGATTTGTAGAATTTTTAAAAATCTTTTTAGTTACATTTGCAAAATTGATGAAAATCTAATACAATACTGTATCTCTCAAAATATGTATGGTTTTCTGATTCATTGGTTGGGTGTAGGGCTTCATTAATGCCTATATTCATTATCAATTTTAATTTCTTTGTCTATAAAATTTCAGAAAATAGTTAAAACTGTTCTAATTTCCCACTGCTCAAGGAATTTGTCCAAAGTCCAAAACCCAAAGACATTCAGTTTACTGTTACTAGTTATTCATACAATATAGAGTCCATGTTGCTTTTGTTGTATCCAGGCTGTGACCAGGCATGTGTGGGCTGCATGGGTAGTGGTCCTGCCCGCTGTAAGAAATGTTCACGTGGCTACAGATTGAAAGGAGCCAAGTGTCTCGGTAAGAATATACCACTTATTTACTGAATTTCTATGCCACACCACTCTCTTTTTGTGATTTCCTTTAAACTGGCTCTCTTTGCTTCCTCACGCAGATGTAGATGAGTGTAGTGAACGTGCAATAGCATGCCCAGGACTCAATGAGGCTTGTATCAATGAGGAGGGCTCCTTCCACTGTGACTGTGCTGATGGATTCATTAGAAGAGATAGCATTTGTGTTGAGAATAAGCCTCCTGGTAAGTAGTGGTAGCAGTAAATATGCAAACAGGTACGTTTTTGACAGTTTCCTGGATCTGTTAAATTTCTTTTTCCTCTACCTCCTCAGCTGGGCCAGAGAAGGGGCTGTTTGATGACATAACAGATGAGGAGGTCCTTGTGCTGCAGCAGATGTTCTTTGGCGTCGTAATCTGTGCCCTAGCAACGCTCGCTGCTAAGGGTGACATGGTTTTTACGGCCATTTTCATTGGAGGTGTGGCTGCTATGGCCGGATACTGGCTGACAGAAAAGGGAGACTACATGCTGGATGGATTTCTGAAGGGACGTTAGACTGTCTGGGGCCATGACTTGAGAAAAGGACCTTGGAATACCAGGCAGTTAGGGTGAATAAGACTCAACTGGGGGTAGGAAACTATCCCTACAATGCTAGCCTTTCAGGGAGTTAATTGGGAATGGGGAGTTACTTGAAAGGGCTTGGGTTCATTTATGTTTCTGAATAGGATAATGCAGGAAAAGTGAGAACTTGAAGGCTGTGAGGCCATGAATCTCGAAGAGGAATAACAAAGCAACACTGCACTGATATACAAGGAAATGAACTTAATCCCATACCTCAACTTTGTTGGGAACATGAAGACCACTACTGATTGTTAAAATCTATTATGCATTTGGATGTCTCACCTGGCCTCAATGTTGCTCAAGAAATGATGTCGTTTTCTTTCACACAATCAAAACCTCCTGTCGTCATCTCCATCATGCTTTTCATTATCTCAGTGCTATGAAGTAATGATTTTCCCATGCTGAATTGTAGACAAGTTTTGGCCGTGCCAGGTTACTGCAACACTGAAGCTTCTTGCGTTGGGCATGGGGTTAAATGAGGGAATTTTATGTATTTCCTTAATCACCCCCAAAAGAAAGCTCATGGAAACTCTGGGATATTTCCATTATGAACCACTGGTTATTTATGTTCGCAGAATGACTTTTTACCTCCTTACTTACTGAATGATTCTTTTTAGTAATAATGCATGAAAATAGGATTTGAAATGTAGGGCACTACACTGTACGTATTAATTTATTGTCTTACTTTGGCATGAAGGACTGACATCAACAGCTGCTGGATGATAAATGTTACTGCAATTGGCCACTTATGAGTGTGTGAGAGAATGTGCTTGGATAAATACCAGCTCTAATCTAGATGATGAAAGCAATTTTCTGTTGCCTTTAATTTATTTTGAAAGCAATATTTATTAGGAGGATGTTTATCATATTTTGCTCTTGACATTTCCTCTGTGTATTTTTGTGTGCATCTTCAAAGCGGTTTTTAATCTGTTCAGTTGTAAATCTAGCAGATATAGTAGCATCATGTTAGAAAGCCACTGAAACATCACTTCTTACCCGTCCATCTAATTTATCTTTGGTTTTCCCTAGTGTGGAAAGTTGTCCACAGGGTTATTATAGACGTTTGCTTTACAATAACAAGTCTGTCACTCCTTATGTTTTTATTTGAATTTTTAATTTCACTCTGTCAAGCTTTCTCCGTTCTTTGCATAAACTCAGTGTGGAAAAAAACATTCTAGCTTGTGGAAAGTGATTTTCTACTTTGTGTTGCGTCATAAATTATAGGACATGCAGGAAGTCAGTGACTGAGGAACTCTACTGATTTTACACATCAAAGTCTGTTTACAGGTCTTGGGGAGTAATAATTTCCCACAGCTCAAGGAGTGTGTATACAAATTGCTTGTTTTATTCGATCAACAGTCCAAAACCCAAAGACACAGTTTATAGTCACATATGACAGAAAAGCAGTAAATCTTCATATTTGAGAAACTAAAACCATTGTTTGTCATTTTTGCTTGAAAAATGGCTAGAAAGATAAATCGGTTATCAAAATATTTGACCAATCCTTGCAGCTCTAGTTGCGTGGTTTTTGTAAACCTCATTAGTTGCTTTTTTGTGGGAACAAAACATTTTCCAACATGTGACAACTTCATAGTGCAGCATAGAGTTTAATGTCCATGTTGCTTTTGTTGTATCCAGGTTGTGACCAGGTGTGTGTGAGCTGTATGGGTAGTGGTCCCGCCCGCTGTAAGAAATGTTAAATGTTCACGTGGCCACAGATTGAAAAGAGCAGAGTTTTTGGTAAGGATATACTACTTATTTACTGAATTTCTATGCGACAGCTCTGTATCTTTTCCTAATTCCTATAAACTGTTTTCCTTTCTTCATTTAATGTTCTGGAAAACAATTTTCTATTTTCTGTTGTACGATGAATCATGAAACAGGCAACTGGCTCAAGAGGTAGAGAGGTCGGCCACTAATTGGAAGGTCGGTGGTTCGAACCCTGACCCCTGGAGGCTGCATGTCAAAGTGTCCTTGGGCAAGACATTGAACCCCAAATTGCCTCCAATGGCTGTTCTAGCTCTCAGATGTACATCGCTTTGGATGAAAGTGCTAAATGAAATTGTAGAAAACATGCAGGAAGTCAGTGACTGGGGAGAAACCCTTAAAGGGTAACTCCACTGATTTTACACATCAAAGTTTGTTTTTCAGGTCTCAGAGAGTACAACCGCATATGTAAAAAGGTTGTTCAAAGTCTTTTGCAGCTTCAGAGGAAGCTGCATGAAATTTGATTAAAAATATAGTCTGGGGTGGAAGTTTACAAAATGAAAATGAAAAAAGAGAATATGGGAGTGTGGAGTTAGTCTTGGCTAAATTGGAGGCTACTGGCATAACACACTCAATCTCCAACAGAACCATTTGCCGTCTAGTTTTGAATTTTTGACGACAAAGAAGATAGTTTGGAATACAAAAAGACGATGTCTCTGGTTCTGATGTGTCAATTTTGAAACTTTCTAAAAAGAACTGTCAATCGTGTGACAATGTTATAGGAAGGCCTAAATTGGTGGGGTGCTCTTAAGTCTTGGATTTACTAGATTGGAAATAAATCAGCGTTCTTTTATATTCAGAAGAAAGGTGAAGACCTTCATTTCCTCTAAGGTTCCTTCAATGGCTATTGTAGCATTAATTATATGTACTATATTTGTTGCATCCAATTCAATTCACTGTCTTCACAGGTCTAAACTGCACTCTTTATAATGTTATTTACAGAGACCCAACATCCAATTTTCACCTGACACTCATGCATGCCCAAGTGCCTCCAGCGAGTCTGAAGTTTTGACTCTGGGTGTTGAGCTTCAACCTATTTCAGTGTTCCACTCCAGTTAATGGGGTTAAGGCAGAGCAGCTCTCTCTCCTTCAGGGCCTCCTGGGAACGTGTTAGTGCTCTGTCCCTCCAGCTCTGCTCCATTAGCTGCACACACACACACACACACACATAGCAGAGACAGAAACGAGAAAAACCTCAAACACTCCCTATGTTGTTGTAACCTGAGAGCAGCCAGCATGTTGAAGCATTTTCAGGACACCGTTGTATGAGGCGTAAACACAAAAGCATCAGCAGTGAATACATAATGTATGTGTGGGACTATACCTTCTTGTTTTCATCTCTGTACGCTGTCATTGCTTTCCTGTGCTGGATCCTCTGCTCTCTCTCACTGGACAGGGCAAGGCGGTCCACTTCTTGGACACATTCAGCTTCCTTCGCTTTAGTGGCCAGCTGCAACTTCAGGGCTACGTATTTCTCCTCCATCTGCCTCTTTAACTGCTCTCTTAACTCCTTCCTACAGGAAAGTAAATGACTTTTCTTTGTGGCCAATGAACTTTGAGAAGTATATGTGCAATATGTCATGCATTCCTCATTTCATTTTCAGATGATAAAAGAAAAAGACTGATTGGTACAGGAGGTGAAGTGAAAGTGTTCATTATATTACCTGTAGTCTTCTCTCTCATTGCTGGTTCCATAAAAAGGTTTTCGCCACACTTGATGATACCTAACACACCGACCAACTAAAAATCAGTGACTTTGAACTCAGCTCTCCAATGCAAAGATGGCAATAGCATTAGTTACAGTGAGTTATTGGTCATATGCTGCTACCTGTAATGCTCCCTCCTCTGCATGATGAGTGTCCTCTGGTGGTTGTGGTGGTGAACAGCTGGCGTCTCCAGACTGACGGTGCGTTTATGAACCAAAGGTGGATGTAAAGGGTTCAGTCTTGGAATACTCTAGGGAGCAGATTTACATTTTTTTTCTTTTTCACCTCAAAGCAAACACAATCTTCCTATTAGACGGGAGAACAGTCAGACAACGATCCGAGTACCAGTGAATTTCTGCTGACCTGATTGCTCGTCCGCAGTCGGGCAGAGTCTGAGATGATGGGAAACGTCATGGGAGTGACCACAAGGCAGTGACTCTCCCGGACAGGAGGTATGTTGTGAGGAATGCACACTGGTGTGGAAGCTATAGAGATGGCTGCTGTGGTAGTGAAGATCAACAGAATCACAGCAAAAGTTTAACACGTTTACTGGTGGCACTAAAATTGACAACAAATGAAAAAACAAAACTGTTTTCTTACGTAGTTTCATTTTGTAGTTCCAGTTCTTCTGTTCACCCACCAAAGCAGTCCAGGTTTTGTGGAATGAAACTTTCCAAAGTGTCAAATCCTCCACCATTTAATTGTCTTCTTAAAGTTTTAATTCTATTAGCAATTCATCATGACACAACTCCAAATGTAAATATAGAAAATTTAATGTACTGGTGCTAGTTAGAGATTAAACCGTGACAAGCCTGTGCAGTCACTGAGTGTTTTGCAGTGGCAACAGTTGCCTTGGGAATCAGGTTACCCCCCACCAGAAGAAAGCTGCTGCGTGGAGTGTGAGGCCAAGCATCAGTGCACTCAAAAAGAAAGATTATTAGCCTGTGACAATGGACTAACCAGATACAGTCAGAAGATGTCTTCGGATGGCACAAGAAACCCAGTCAGGCTGAAAAATGCACTCATCAATCCAACTTTCAAACAACTTAAAACTTTTTTATTGTACATTGAGTAAAACTTTTTAAAGAACACTGATACAATTCAGAATTGCACTGCATAATTTAAAGCACTTTTTAAAGTTAAGGTTCAACTTTGCAAGTTCATCATAATACTATTGTTAAATAACTGCAGTGTTACTGTGATATAACTGAGTGTCTGTAATACAGCATATCTTCCTTGCAGTTCCTCATGCTTCGTATGTCAGATTCCGAGTGTTTCATGGTTCTCCCACAGCCAGGCATGGTATTTGTTTAACATGTGATCTTCAGGGGTCACCTTCGATATAAAAAGATTTGGCGTTAATTAGCATTACAAAACAAATGTCATCCATTGAGAGTAAAATAGCTGGGATTACACTCACCTGTCTCCATTCTCCCACACAGAAGATCCTGTAGGAGTCGTTGCCGTACTTCCCAATACCATGCAGCTCGATGGGGTAACGCCACTGTTTTGTCAGATACTCATCTACACAGGAGTAAAAGCAGGTAGTGAAAATCTCAACACTACAGTAATTCTTTAATTACTGCACACAAACATACTACATGTACACAGTAGTGATTGCTATAATCGACCACTTACAGTGGACAAGCACACCCACCTGAGAAGCGGATGAGTGTTTTGGCTCTGAGCTCATACAGGCCCAGTGGCCTCATAAGTTCAGACATGGGCTTCCAGTCAGCCTCCCGGGTCACCTCTGCAGATGGGTAGCGCTCAAAGAATTGCCACAGAACTGGTATGGCCATCTTGCCTGGAGTATTGTAAAAGAACAAAAACAGAAATTCTCAACTTGAGTACTAGTTGGTACAACAGTATTGCAATGCAATGTGTGTATGTGCATGTTGGATCTTACCACTAGTCTTATTCAGAAAAATGGTGGCAACCAGGAGCTTCCAGGGGTCGTGGAAAAGGGTTTCCTGTACGAGGTTATAGGGAGAGCGAGGGGGTGTCCACTTCTTGAAGGCCTTCCTCCTGGGTGGGCTAAGAGCTGTGTACAGATGGTGTACATGTACACTCACAACCACACATAACTTTAAGCAATAAATGTTGATGTATACTTTATGTCTCGCATACAAATACACACAAGCTTTCTCTGGCTTCTTGTAATAAATGAATCATTTTAACATTACCATCTCTGGGGGATTTCCTGCTGAAATAAGGGCTTGTTTTCCATTTGTCTTCCATGCTCTTGGCCTCTAAGCAGACAGAAAATATTTATGTACAATATATTTAAAAACAAAATTTCTTATGATACAAAAGTAATGCAAAGAAACCCTACTCCAGCAGAGGAGCTACTTACAGAATTACAAATGGGAAATGGGGATGGGAAAGTCATTTCCAGTGTATTTCAAATAGTTCTATGCATGAACCCAAACAACAGCTTACAAAGAAAGGAGAGATTAATGTAGAGAAGCATAGTCACACTCATCATTTATGCATTTTTTGGTCATGTCCAAAGTTAAGTAACTATTAGAAGTATGTATCTGATATCTTTAAATAAGCACTCCACTTGTTACAAATCATATTAATGACCATTAGTTGAGACCTGATCCTGCCTCATACAACATATGGATTCAAAAACTACGGGAGCTCTTTGAAATGGAACAATTCTCATAAGGCTCATTACAACTTAGTGCACATGCCATATGTTCTGTAATAACTGACATCCCCCCTATTTCTTTATCAGATATATCTCAATCCCACTTTTTTCTTTTCTTTTTTTAGGTTTTGTGTTTATTCATGTATTTGTTTCCTTTGAATGTTTATGTATTTATAACTGGGAAAACGTGAAGGCAGCTGGAAACTAGATAAAGAAAAACTAACATGTTAAAATGTGAAATTGCACTACACTGAATAATATGCCAAATTCAAAGCAAAAGTAAAAATAAGTTTTAAAAAAGAGCACCTTGAACTGCTGCTCTTACAAGCTGTCAGACAGTGCAGATCATACTTACTATTTTGGGATCCTTTAACTGGTGTGCAGCTCCCACCAGTGATGTCAGGTAACAACACCTCCTCTTCCACAGCCTGGTGACTGTCAGCAACAGCCTCCAGTTTAGAATTAGGCTTGTTGTCACCTTCGGTGCGAATCTGTATCTCATCTCTGTCTTGTTCATCTTCACCCTCGTTCTCGCTCTCAGTGGCAGGTTCAACATTCAGAGTCGGGGCAGAAGGCTGCGAGTCTGCCTGCTCATTTTTGTGAACAATCAAAGTGTTTTGTTGGTTAGTGGAAGGAGCCAGTCTGAGCAGCTTCTCTCTCAGCAGGCCCACCTTCTGAGGGCTCTTCTGCAGTGTGACATCATCCACTGTGGTTGAAGGTGCACCTTGTACTTCTAGTACATGTGGGATCGCCTCTGTTATAATGTCAGTATTAATATGATTATCTTCTGCACTCTTAGCATTTTTTTCTTTGGTACTACTGAAGGAGGAAGAGGCTCTTTTAGATTTATTTGGAGGCGGATCCAGTATATCTGTTGTACCGTCCTGCTTTCCATCTGCATGTATCTTCTTTCTTCTCCTCTGATTCACTTGGGAGGGAGTGCTGATGTCTTCGCCTTTGGATGCAGTGAAATCAAAAAGGTTTATGTCCAAGCTCCCTTCTCCATTTTCAGAGAGGAAAGCCTGCAGGGATGCTCTTGACCGGAACTTCTTCCCTTGGGGACTGAAGACAGAGAAAGATCAATTAGACCTAACTTAATCTGTAATGCACTTAGTCATGATGATACCATAGAGTGAGGATTACAGGAAAACACTGAGTCACCTTGTAATGTAGACGTCCAGTTTGCCTGCTGTCTTGCCTGTTTTCCTCTCCCTCACCTCTCTGATCCAACCAGTGGGCATTGTGGATGTGTGGCACGAATCATCCTCATCCTTGTGACTTTGGTTATTTATGTCTCCACTGGTCTCCAAATGAATATCACAGCTTGTAGGGTGCATTTTGAGAACTGTGTTGTTGTTGTTGTTTGTGAGCCAGGTTGATCCAGATTCTGAAGTGGTTGAGTCAGTGTGGCAGCTGATTGCCTTCAGCTCATTATCCATCAGCTGACTTATTACTCCCAAATCAGCAGCCTTTCCTGGGCTGTGTCATTCTTACCTACAATATATAACAACACATACATGACATCTCTCATTTGTAAAGGATCACATAAAGTCGGTATCGCCACATATCATGACTATTACTGAATTGCAGTTGCAGCAAAATACAAAAATGTTAATATAACAGACTTATTCAAAGGTTTATATTACATACACGAACACTGGTCTTTACTTACAGGGGTGTAGGACAACGCGATCTGATATCAAACAGGAGTGAAGGTCTTGTTTTGGCGGACTCACACAGCAGCCCAGCTTCGCATGCAGGAAGTAGCTGGCAGATCCGCACCTGCGCAGTAGGAACGAATCATGAAAACGGAGCTTAGTATGAACAACGAACTGAACAAGCAGCAACAACCTGTTGATAAAAACTCCGTCAGTCTTATTTGCTGTTAAGAAGTGGAAATGAGAGCCGTTCTAGCATGGAAAGAAACTATTCGTGAACAATGGTGAGAATCTAGATGTGTGTGTTTACAGCTGTCAACCTTGGCTCGAGGCAGGGATGTAACGCTAGCTGGTTAGCAACGGCGGTTGCTATGTAAACTAGTGTTAGCCTGCTACGTTAGCTAGCATTAGCCCCACTATTCGATTCTCGTTCACAGATAACAGAGACACTAAATATGGTGTCTGTTCCTTGTATCTAAGATGTAATACAAACCGTTTGTCTGTCAGTAGTGAGGCCCTTTCCTCTTTCTTTTGCAGCACGATGTAACGTTAGGTCGGAGCTAATGTTAACAGTTAGCTTTACCTACTGTCGCTAAGTGTACAGTCATCATTTGATTTGTCTTATCAATTTCGGTAAAACCTGTATGTATTCAGTGTTTACAAATTATTGAAGGGCTACAACTATGTTAACGATTAACGACATTTTTGCACCTCAATTTTTCATTTTGGAAATAGCAGTATGACAAAACAAAATCCTATCTCATGGTCCACTTACTCATTTGATTTTCCCGGAGCTTTCAGCCAAACAGTTGGAAGTAATAGGCTGAAAGCTCCGGAAAACCCAACCACGTAAGTGGACCATGTGAAATGATGTCTTTGTCTCTGCTTTGTCCATTATCCAAAGATACTGTAAAACACAGCAAATCCTCACATTTGAGAAGTGGAAACCCATGCTTGTTTGGCATCTTTCTTTAATAAACCACTTCCACAATGTTTATCAAGTAATTGATTCACTGAATAACCATTTCAACATTATCTTTTTTGCAGTGTTTATGATATTGCCTTCAAGCCAGATGGCAGCCAAGTCATCATTGCTGCAGGGCTTCGTGTCCTGGTAAGGGTTTACTGATTTCTTTGACCGAGGCATATATGTAAGGAATACATACATTATTATTACTTTAAATGGACTGCATTTTTGTTGCAGGTTTATGACACGGCCGATGGAGCTATTATCCAGCCTTTAAAAGGACACAAAGACATAGTATACTGTGTGGCCTATGCTAAAGATGGTACTCAACTGGCTTTCCATTTGTACACTCTATTTTCCTGTGTCAGTCATCACTGTTATCTCAGTAACAACTGCATTCTTTTGCAGGTAAAAGGTTTGCCTCAGGGTCAGCAGACAAAAGCATCATCATCTGGACGTCTAAACTGGAGGGTATTTTAAAATATACGTAAGTGACACTTTTGCTCATCACTTCAGTATTAAGGCATCCTCTGCAGTATGCATTCCTGCATCTCTTTTTGTTTTTGTTCTTTTTATGTGTTTATCTGTAGTCACAATGACTCTATCCAGTGCGTTGCCTACAACCCTGTCACTCACCAACTTGCCTCCTGCTCTTCTGGTGACTTTGGTGAGTGCACCATGATTTTGCGTCTATACTGGACTTTAAAATCTTGTACATATTATACTATTAACCTATAAATATTTCTAAACAGAGAGATTGCCCCCATGAGACACTCTTACCTACCTCTTACTTTTTTAGGTCTGTGGTCCCCAGAACAAAAATCTGTCAACAAACATAAAGTGAGCAGTAAAATAACCTGCTGTGGGTGAGTGAAGTCTGTAGTTATAACTGTCTGCAACATTGCTACACTTTACTGTGATAAATTTATGTTGAAGGGTTTTATTTGCTACTATCCTGTGCAGTTCATGCTAGTATCCAGTGAAATCCAGTTTCAGTACATATTGTTTTGTTTTTTGTACTTTTTTACTTTTTAGTATAATGCTACACACTGTGTGTGTATTACAGTTATGGGTGCAACTGTCCTGTGCAACTATCCATCATGGTCATATCTGTACAAGTGAAAGGTGTATATAGTCATTATATTTATTTTTATTATTTCATTTATTACATAGCACTCGATCACTTTTTATCACTCAGTTTATCTTTCCCTGATGTGGGATCAATAAGTTTATCTTATCTTATCTGATTGAAGGTGGACAAACGATGGCCAGTACCTTGCCCTTGGTATGATGAATGGAGTGGTGAGCATTCGGAACAAGAATGGAGAGGAGAAGGTCAAGATAGAGCGTCCAGGAGGCTCCTCCTCTCCTATTTGGTCCATAGCCTGGAACCCCTCTAAGTTAGCCCTTTTTAATTATTAATTGCATTATAATATTGTAGAAAAAACAGAATGGTATCTTATTATCACCACTTTATTAAATTAAATGCCTCACACACTTATGCATTGTCCGTACACATTGCCATGATTTAAGCAAGAGTACATTACGTTTTAAGTGAATGGCTTGTGTAGGGCCAGCAGGTGGCAGTGGTCAAACACGGCTGGGTGGAACCGTTTTTGTGAAGGAGAGGATTATGATGCCTTGGAGCAGCTGTCTCTGGTCTTTGATGCCCCCTACAGCCAAGGCCAAAGCCAAGAGCTCATCTGTAGCCATAGCACAGAACTACTGATCAGGTTATTTGAGAAAAAAGGGGGAGACAGAAAGATGAAAATTTGAAGGCGGAAAGAAAGAGAGGCCAGTGATGACAGACAATGATAAGATGCACCAGATATATTATTATTGGGTTACTTCATGGAACATGTTTGGTCATCACAGGGAGGTCAGAGCATGAGGTCAGCCAGGAAATAGTTTCTCTTCAGTCTCAAAGGGTTCACTGTCTTGCTCATGGACGCTTTGACAGGATGAATTCTTCTCAGCACAAGGGCTTAGATGGAGAGATACAGAGGCTTACTGTATATGACAATAATAAATATAAATAAAATACTCTGTCCTGACATGAAATTAAAATTGTTGAGGATGAAAACATAGTTAAGCTAAAAACTTTCCATTCTTAGGGGAAAAGACTTGACAATACATCACGGCAATAATGCAGTGATTATTACCTAACCAACAAAAGCCCTATCAGTACAGTATGTTGACAGGACTACTTACGCCTAAAGTCATTTTTGTTGTATTTTCGCAGGGATGAGCACAATGACATTCTGGCTGTGGCAGACTGGGGTCAGAAGCTGTCCTTCTATCAGCTCAGTGGAGAACAGGTAAATATCACACATGTATTTAATAAATGTTCTGAATGCTAAATCACTAAATGGTATGCCTGAGGACAACCAACATGATGACTTGACATTAAACATATACATATACATACAAAACATTTACAACCCCAATTCCAAAAACAACAAGCTGGGACAGGAGCAATTAAAGACTGGGAAAATTGTGTAATGATCCAAAAACACCTGTTTGGAACATTCCACAGGTAAACAGGTCCATTGGTAACAGGTGATAGTAACATGATTGGGTATGAAAGGAGCATCCTGTAAAGGCTAAGTCGTTCACAAACAAGGATGCAGTGAGGTTCACCACAGATAATTGTATAAAGGATATTACTGCATGGGTTCGGGAACACTTCATAAGACCGTTGACAGTTTTGATTGCATTCTGTTTTTGTTTTACACAGTGTCCCAACTTTTTTGGAATCGGGTTGTATATACTGAGTCTTACTTGCGCAATAAGTTCTAATAAAACCAAGCCCTCTCCTCTGCCACTGTTAAAAAACTGTTTAAAGGGACATTTAGAAGATCTAAATATAGGCAGTCTTATTATCTTGCATGGGTAATACCAGAAGACTAATAGAAACGCAATCATCTCACTGTATGCATTTTCACTGTAGCAAAAAGAAACAACAGTACTTGAGTCTGTCAATCTGCTCAAGTCTGCATAAGTATTTGAAATACTTTACTTAGTTTAAGACCTGCGTTTCCTGTTGTAATCAGACTGTCAGGGTCTATTGAAACCATAATAGTACATTGGAAGTGATCCTGCTATGCTTTAATGGCCCCCTCACTGTCCCTCCTTAAATTCCCTGTGGGCAATGCCATAATTGTAGCCAAATATGCACTGTTCATTACTCTGCTGTTATGCCCTGGACTCATATATTGTCATCAGCCTATTTATCTGTGTAAGTGAACATTCTGTTTTGATTACAACACCAGGAATTGTTTGCAATGAAAGAAAATAACTGTGGATTGTCAGGCGGCTTTTTTTTCAGAGTGAGGAGAAACAGATGCACATAGTTGGGGAACTAATATGATGTTTTGCAAATGGACTTTGAACACTAATACAATAGAGGCTATTTAAACCAGAGAAACACTTTCTTTATTGTCTTATCTTTTCATCAAACACTCAAAGGAATGGCTGAATGTACTGTGGACTTTGATGTGTTTCAGTCCAGACAGTGGGAAGTGCTAGCCGCGGCCCCCGGGCAATAAGTATGACATATACTGGTTTTATTCCTGGTGTAATGTTCATTTCTCTCTTTGTCTATTTCAGATTGGAAAAGACAGGACTCTCACCTATGACCCTTGTTGCGTCAGCTACTTCTCCAAGGGAGAGTATATAGTCATGGGCGGCTCTGATAAACAGGCCTCCCTATACACTAAAGATGGAGTGAGGCTAGGCACCATCGGCGAGCAGAATGCCTGGGTGTGGACGTGCCGGATTAAGCCTGACTCCAACTTTGTGGTGGGTCCACAGCTCATGAAGCCATATGTCTAGAAAAGTCATCACTACCCTAATAGTGTGTGTCAGAGTCAGAGAAGGAGTAGATAAATGTAATGCAAAACACTGATAATGCTCAGACCTGAGTGCCAGTCTGCATTTGATGCATTTTTTCGATCTGATAGCACGGCGCCTCTTTAGCTACACAGATACACAAGTCATTTGATTTTACAGTAACACCTTAGCAACTCTTCCTTTCACCATATTTAACTGAAAGTGATGAGGCATACAAGAACGGATTGGTAGCTGGCGGCTTCTCTCAGCTCTACTGTGTAGATGCTTTAACAACAGGAACACTTTCCCACTCTCACAGTCTTTTCTTAGAGGTGTTAATAGGATGTACTGCTACATTGTTATCTCTTATCTAGGTGTTGGGCTGCCAGGATGGGACCATCGCCTGCTACCAACTTATCTTCAGTACAGTTCACGGCCTCTACAAGGATCGCTATGCTTATAGAGACAGCATGACTGATGTCATTGTCCAGCACCTCATCACTGAACAAAAAGGTGCACTTTTGCTTTAGCAGCAGGATATTGAGTTTGTAATAGGGGAGCTACTGTATTGTGATAGTACTCAAATAGTAGGTTGTGTGTGTCTTCACAGTGCTATGATCAAGGATATAGAGGCTGTATTTTCTGAACTGAAATTTAAACATTGCCAGCTTCAATAGGATTATGTTATGATTTTTCTATTGTCTCAACATATCTGTCCTATCAGTAGTCGTCTAGTTTCTGTTTTGTAAGCGTAGAAAGTCAACTGTTTTTCAAATATGGTGGATATCTCATTTCAAACTTCATGTCAAAGGATTTGTTTTTATAAAGGAGTGGTTTTAACCCAGTATTTAATTGTGTACACATTAGGGGAAGAGCAGCATGACAGCATTGCAGGAATTGTAACAATCAGGCCCAAGAAGATCATGTCCACTTTTCCCTTCATTTCCGTTTATTCCCTAGTGAGGATCAAGTGTCGTGAGCTGGTGAAGAAGATCGCCATCTACAGAAACCGTCTTGCTATCCAGCTGCCTGAGAAGATCCTCATCTATGAGCTCTATTCAGATGACTCCTCAGACATGCACTACCGCATCAAGGAGAAAATTTGCAGGAAGTTTGAATGCAACTTGCTGGTGGTCTGTTCCCAGCATATCATCCTGTGTCAGGTCAGAGTTCTTTTGTCAATGTAAAATTTCTGGCTTTGTCTACCAGAGTCTGTCCTTCAGTTATGCTCCTCAGATTAAGTTCTACTGACCTGCTGTGACTCTTTTTGTTTGTAAATTACACTAATGCACACTTGACAGATTGCGCAAGTGGCCACAGAGACATTTGAGCACTATTAACATGATGGAAGAAGAGTGATTCCATACAAGCCCAAACAGCCAGGAGAAAAATGATAATATCATGAAATTGCTGGGTTCCCAGATGTTTCTGCCTAGTTTGCAAAAGGCTCCAGCTGTGCATGTGCTCTACAGGCTCTGTCTCTCTCCCCTTCTCAACCCTCTTCAAACTGGATAAAGCGAGACAGTTGAATGAAGGGGAAGAACCACAGTCTGTTGAACCAGTGGGTGTCCCTCGGGGTTCCTCTCTGCTTCTTGTCTCTATGTGTTTGACAGAGGCTGGTAGGGAGGAGGAGCAGCCATAACACAGAGGTTATTTCCCTTTAAATCTGTCTGTGTGTGACAGAGGTGCTTCAGATCTCTCTCTAACAGGCATGCTCATGTTTCATGCCTCAGACAGCTTTTAGCCCATATAAATGGGCTGTGCCCGTATGGAATGCGTATGTCTGTGTCAAATCAAATCGTTGTTTACCTTTATGGCATCGCTTTCTGACAATGAGCCACACTTTGCAGTGTTTAAAAGAACAATGTGCTAAGCTTTGTTAGACATTTATGAGTATGTTTAAATAACATAAAGGGTGAGATTAAGAGACTGTAAAATAATAAAAACAGGATAATTTGGTCATACTGAACCAGTCAGTCTTTCATGTGTTATATGTAACCGTGGTCTCCACTCTATTCTTGTGCAGGAGAAGAGGCTCCAGTGCATGTCCTTCACCAGTGTCCGGGAAAAAGAATGGGTGATGGAGTCTCTAATTCGCTACATCAAAGTGATTGGTGGTCCGCCAGGCAGAGAAGGCCTACTAGTGGGTTTAAAGAATGGAGCTGTGAGTATTTTGGGAAAATACATTCCCCCATTAAGCAACCTTATAAATGGCACAAGTCAGTGGCCCAGTAATTTGAACATAAAAGAAACAGCTTTCTCCTTGAGGACGAGATTCATTTGTATGAGGATGGGACTGCAAGTGACAACATACATTCTATTTATTGCAACTGGATTTAACAGACATAAGCACTGATGCTGTCTTCTGATGTTGCGCTGCTGGTCATTGTTCTTTGTGATGTAGATCCTGAAGATATTTGTTGACAACCCGTTTCCCATCACGCTGCTGAAGCTGTCAACGTCAGTGCGCTGCCTGGACATGAGCGCCTCTCGCAATAAACTGGCTGTTGTGGATGAGCACAATACTCTCCTGGTCTACGACATCAACTGTAAAGAGCTGCTTTTTCAGGTCAGCAGATGTTGGAGAGGGTTATGGGTATGGTTGAGGAACCCAACTTCTTTTTTTAAAATACATCTCAGAGTTGCAGCAGGATGGATTGAAATAGAAAAATACTTGTATTTACATCAGGTACAGGTACACATAGTATACATGCACTTCCTGGTCTGTCACCTCTAGACCTTATTTCCCCGCTACCCTTCATTACATGCCCCCTCCTTTTCGCTTTCTCTGTAGGAGCCTAATGCTAACAGCGTGGCCTGGAACACCCAGTGTGAGGACATGCTGTGCTTCTCTGGCAATGGCTATCTTAATATCAAGGCTAGCAACTTTCCTGTGCACCAGCAGAAGATGCAAGGCTTTATGGTCGGCTACAATGGCTCAAAGATCTTCTGTCTCCACGTCTATTCCATGTCTGCTGTGGAGGTGCCTCAGGTGTGTAGTAGGTTGTCAGCAGGTCATTGCCAACAGTCAGTATCTTAAATATCATGGTATTCGTTTGTACTACTAAGACAAAATAATACTTTATGGAATCCAAAAAAAGCATGAAATGAAAATATGATTTTGTTGATGGTCCTCTTCTTATTGATTAGTTTACAATGTAAAGTTTGGAATGCTTTTTGATGGGATTGTTGTTGCCGCTCTGCCCAGTCAGCGCCCATGTACCAGTACTTGGAGAGGAAGATGTTCAAGGAGGCCTATCAGATTGCCTGTCTTGGAGTGACAGACAGCGACTGGAGGGATTTAGCCACAGAGGCCCTGGAGGGACTTGACTTTGAAACCGCCAAAAAGGCCAGTCAGACACACAAGTTGTTCCAATCATCAACCCACTCATTTAACTACACTCTTTTTGACAGAATAATAAAAATGTACAGTTAGCAACAACTCCTCCAGATGTGGCGACACCGCCTTGCTTGTACCATAGCCTTACTGTTAGGCTTCCTCATCTGCAAACAATCACCATGTACATTACCCAGACAGCCAAATACAAGCACAAGCATGTTCAAATTAAGTCGTTGAGATTTTTAAGAAGCTGGTACTGCAGTAGTAAGTAAACACAAAATATCAGATTCTAAGAGGCTGATGTTTAAATTAGTATTCATCTTTTCCCATTTTCAGGCCTTCATTAGAATCAGAGACTTGCGCTACCTGGAGCTCATCAACAGCATCGAGGTAATATCTGCTCTTCAGAAAGGGGAAAAAAATCCTTCAATACTGTGTAAAGCCAAGTTCTCATTTTTTGTTTGCTGATTTCTGCTCCAACCATAGCTGATATCATCAACGTTAGACAAAGCTTGGCAGAGACTGTGGCAATCACAATTATTATGGTCTTCATACATTGAATCACTAGGCTTGGCGTTCAACACGCTACACACTCGAACAAGGGAGGAACCTGTGTCCTGAATGACCTTCTTGGGTCCAATCCATACACACCTCCAGTCATATATATACACACACAGCAAATCACACACATTTTTTGACAATATGCATGCAGAGCAGAGGAAAGTCTTTTTAGACTTGGCTCATTCCAGCAGAAAGTTCCTGCTGTTCTCCCTTTTGAAAATGGGAAATGTTCTTCTTTGAAGTTGTGCTTTTTTAACAGCGATATGAAAGAAAAGTTCATTGTATTCTTTAAGAACAGTATTTGTTCTCTGATTTCGTTGTGACCGAAGGATTCAAAAGTGAGGCTGATTCCATCCAGCAAGCCAATAGTTTTTAGTGCCTTCTGTGTTTGACTCATGTGTGTGAGTGTGGGTACACGCATGTGAGTGTTTATCTCTGCACACATTCCAGTGTTTGTGTTGACTGATTTGCAGGAGAGGAAGAAGCGGGGTGAGAACGACAATGAGCTGTTCCTGGCAGACGTCTATGCCTACCAGGGGAAATTCCACGAGGCAGCCAAGCTTTACAAACGTACTGGCCACGAATCCAGAGCCCTGAGCATGTATACTGACCTGCGCATGTTCGAGTACGCCAAGGTGATTAAGTCACTGATTGACAAAAACACACATATGCATGCACAACATATCTTTGTATCAATACAGACAGAACAACCTGAAAAGCGCTGCATGTTTTAGAGGTGTGGAACATATGTTTTTCTTCATCGTGCACAGTTATGCCAAGTTGGGGCCCTGCACTGTGTTCAAACGCCCCCCCCTTTACTGTCTGTCTTTCATCTCCTCATATATCACTGGGATCTCCACATATATCATCTCATCATTACACACACAGTGTACCTTTACACACAACGCAAGGGTAACTTACACACGTAGTTGCATTTGTAAATGGAGCACAAATGGAGAGAAATAAGGTGGGCGTCTACTTTTACATGAATACTTTGATGAGGAGGTCAGTTGGAGTTGAGACAAATTCGTGCTTTATTATGTTTACATGTGGGGGGACACTTTGATCACTGGCATTACATTCACATTGCTGGAGCAGATGACACAGCCATGACTCGTTCATGTATATTTGTGTGTGCGTGTCTATCAGATTGTATGTGTGTTTGATGTGGCTGCTGTATATTTATGTGGCTGTGTGGCCATCTGCTCCTACAGGCTGTTTGTTTTAGGTAGGATGGACACCGGAGGGAAAGGCCCTCGAGCAGCCTGCTGTTTGTGTGACTCTCTTCCTCCTTCCTTCCTTGACCTGCATGGCTCTGGCTGTCTGAACTGGATACCTCTTGCTCCCCCTGCGGATTAGTATTAGGAGTCGAGTTGAAAAATTACCATTGGTTTGTTTGTAACCTTGCAACTATGTGTTTTTCTTACAGGATTTTGTTGGAGTGACAGACCCTAAGAGCTCTCGGATCCTGATGACAAAGCAGGCAGACTGGGCTAAGAGCAGCAAGGAGCCCCGGGCAGCAGCTGAGATGTACCTGTCAGCAGGAGAGCATCTCAAAGCCATAGACATTATAGGGGAACACGGCTGGGCAGACATGTAGGTGTCAGTCACTGTATGAAACCCTGTTGAGCGGCCTTCCACTGTTATTCCTGTTTAACCTTTTCTAAACCGCCTTTTTAGATTTGTGTGCATGATTTCCCCAAATCTATGTCTATCTATCACGTCCAAAATACAACTTCTTTGAATATAGTAATACACAAATTTTCTAGTTTATAACTGAATGAAAGACTAGAAGTAATGTGAAGTTAATATGATTAGAAATGTTTACACTCTGCATTCTCAGTCTAAAATGTCTCAATTTTACTGTCAGTGATGGAACTCTCTCTTTTACTTTATAGGTTTCTATACATTAATTGAATACTCTAGTAAAATGGACTTCATTTATATAGTGCTTTTCTAGTCTACTACTATGACCACTCAAAGCGCTTTACCACATATTTCACAATCACCCATTCACACACATTCATACACTGATGGCACCTGCCATGCAAGGTGCCAACCTGCTCATCAGGAGTGATATAGTGCTTTTTATGCAAAGCACTGCATGATATTTCTATGCTCATTCACACACAAACACCTATGGCATATCCATGGGACACTTTGACATGGACACTTTGCCACTAGCGGAATGACAATATTTTTTCTTTATTTCAAGTAGGGGAGTGAAGCTAGTTTGGACAGAGAGTGGACAAAACGCAAATAGTCAGATTTAAACCTTGAACCCCAGGATTGTTACAGATACACCCTTAACCGAGTAAGCTATCAAGATGCTACAAACTTGCAGACTCCAGATCGGATGTGTTGAAGATTTAAGTCCTGTTCAGTCAAGAATATGTGTTGCTTATTGTTCCTTCACTTGGATGTTTGACCCTCACTGCACAGTCCAGTAAGAATGGACTTTTCAGTGATGTCTTGTGTCCAGTAGTTTAAGTTTTGAAATGAAAAAATAATTGCATATTCCTAGATTTCTGGATTTTTCAATGGGGGAGAAAGAGTAGATGTAATGTAAAGAATCTTTAAGTCAGTCACTCAACTTTTTTCCAGAAAAGCCATATCAGGCATAGTCTTAAAACGTGCCTGGGGGGGATTTATAGAAGCAATAAAATAGTAGATATCCAGAACATGTGTCTCTCACTCAGAGGAAAAGTGTTAAAAGGTATATTTGACATGCTGTGTGTAGGGAGTGACTGCCTTTCCATTAGCTTTTACTTATATATGCATAGTGGGAATGTGGGGTGTGAGTGTGTGTTGTTGAGAACCAGGCAAACTGATAAGCCAGTGTCTGGCGGTCATATCGGAACTCCCCACTGACTCCATCTGACCTATTGTCTGCATGCTGTAAGCCTCCTGTGGTGCCACTAGTAGTTCAGTACAACAAATACTGCAGCTGAACAGAGTCAGGGCTCTTTGACCTGAATCTGATTCAGCTGAGACCCTGACTGGTTCATATTCTTTTTGGGGTCATGAGCATAGTTTGATACAACGGACCCCCGTGTAAGGGTTTATCTGCACTCGCCCTCTCTGTGTGTGCTCATTCCTCTCTCCTCTCTTCCAGGCTGATCGACATTGCTCGCAAGTTGGACAAGGCTGAGCGCGAACCGCTGGAAAAGTGTGCGCTCTACTTCACGAAGCTGAAGCACCATGGCTATGCCTCAGAGACTTATTCCAAGATGGGAGACTTGCAGGCTCTAGTGCAGCTGCATGTGGAAACCAGGCACTGGGAAGAGGTCTGACACACTTATGCACACGGGAGGCACACCTGCTCCGCTCATCATGGCTTATATATAGTGTCCTGAGACAATCACATAAATATAATGTGAGCCACATAGGACTGTGCTAAATAAACTGCTGTGGCTCTCAGAAACCAATATTGCAAACCACTTGACGGTCATGGCTTGTTCAGTTTTTGCAGGGATCTCCACAAAACTATATTGTATTTGTTAAAGTAACCACAGCTGAATGCAAACAATAAGACAATACATGTGCTTAATTTCCTCCCCAGAAACTTAAACCATGCACACACTCCAGTGCTAATCATCCGGCTTTGGATTTCTCTGAATCCATGCCCACATGATGATTAGGCAGTGAGAAACACAAAACACTCTACTGCACTGAAAGAGTATCAGCTTAAAGCTCCATTCTGCTTCCAATCAAATGCCTCCATCAGGGTGGATCACGCTGCTCAGACAAGAAGAAAATATTGCATTTCTTTAATCCATCAGCAGTCTTTAATCGAGTTAAAGGCGTTACAGAGAGGCACATTGGCGATTTGCATGCTGAAAGAGAAGAGCCAAAAACAGAACATCAAATCATGATCACATGGTTCTGCTGTAGTGTCTGAGAAAGTCTTCCTGGATATTTATTTGATCCTCAGAGAGGAAAAAAGAAAGAGCAGAGGGAGGGAGGCAGAGGTTGAGAGAACTGTTTTATGCTTTATGTGTTCCAATGGGGGAGGTGGACACCAAGACAGGACAGAGCACAGATTGGAGTTACAGCATGGGCCATATGGATGCTATTCACTGCTCCCACTCTTTTCTAAAACAAAGTATTTCTTCAAGTCACTTTGGGCTCACAGGCCTGGGACACACACACTCCCTTTCTCTCTTTTACTATATAGTAGGACTGGTGTGTGTTTCTTGGCTCAGGTTTGGCCACAGAACATTTAGATTAATCAGTCACTGTGACAGGCAAATGTATGTCCACAGGGCACAACAACAGCTCTTTATATCCTGCCATTCAAACGGGGTAAGAGCTGCAGTTGTAGTTCTAATTGAGTGTGAAATCATCTCGCTCATTCACTTTTCTTTGTTATCAGCTAATTAATAATGCTATAGTAATGTTTTGACAGGAAATAACGTGCGTAATGTGAATAATGTGTGGCTACTCATATGTCCCTAATCAATTGCAGTTCAGTTGTAATTACCCAGGGCAGCCTCACACTCTCCTCTATATGTTACCATCTGTGACACTACGTTCTCATGTCAACTTGTCACATATGCTGTACTACATCTCTCTTCTTTGCTCTGTTCTTTGCTCTCACCTGTCCATTTCTCAGGCCTTCTCACTGGTGGAGAAGCACCCCCAGTTCAAAAATGACGTCTTTGTGCCTTATGCCCAGTGGCTGGCTGAGAACGACCGCTTTGAAGAGGCACAAAAAGGTGAGCTTCCACCGCCAGGGCTACACCTCAACCTTCAGTTTGTGTGTGTAAGGTACTCCCAATTTATACATTCACATTCTTTTTAAATGTAAGTTTCCAGGGTTATTTCAGTGAACGTTAAAGTCTACCTCCATAGCCAATGTTTACATATGGAAGTGATAAAGCCTGGCAAGCTCTGGGCGCAGACATTTTTCACTACTTCCTTAAGATTCTCTGCATCCACTGTAAAACATGATCCGCTTTGCTGGAGCAGAGCAGAACAGAACAGAGCTGGACTGCCTGTTAACTGAATGCCGTGCATGCATGCTACTAATCACCAGTACTACAAGCGGCTCTGATGATGATTACCAACTGTAACCATAGTTATAATCAGCTCATAGATTTATAATTATGATCTCAGCAGGCATATTTCCTCTTCTAGATAATCTTCCTCTGCCTGTCTCGACATGACTGAACAGGCCTGATTGTATTTGAGCTTGCTTATGGTCATGCATTTTGCTGATCGTGTGTATTTCTGTCAGGCGGTGACGCAGGATTGTGTTACCAGTGATTGCAATTGAGTCTAACATTCTGGCTTGTCCCCTGTCCACTGTGCTGGTACTTCTCAATGACAGCTTTAAAAATGGTTAACACTAGACTCAATTGATTGGGTACATATGTTGGGGGCTTCAAGTGTAGCTCGGTTGTTTCTAAAATGAGATTCTGGACCTCCAGGGGTCTATCAAGAGTTTCTAGTGGGTCTGCAGCATTTTCACCTTCACCAAAAGGCAGTTTGATTGAACTGGATCCTTCTAAAGTCTTCTGAGCCTTTATTAGGGCTTTAAAGTCACTCTTTGCCCTATTTTTATTCTTTACAACATACAGAATACTTGACTTGTTTATAGACTTTTATCACAGTGTTGGTCATTAGTGATGTTTATATATACATATACATATACTTATACATATACCTATACATTTCACATACTAATGCACATTACAGTCCTGACCATTCTTTATTCTCTTTATTCCTTTACCTCTATTTGTTCAGTTTTTGTTGTCCTTGTTCTTAGCTGTATGTCTATTCCTGTGCTAGTACATTGAGAGCAATGAAAAACCTGTACATATAGAAGTCTGTACACATAGAATAAACATGTTGAATGCTGAGATTACAATTGTCCTTAAGATGACCTTGTTATCTTTATTTACCATTATAGCACAAGGTAAACAGTATTTGTTTGTTTGGGGGCTTTGACCAGAAAATGTTGAGAACCACTGCTGTACTCTGCTATTCTTTGTCAGCTTGTGGTTTGTCTTTCTGTAAAAGGAAAGGGGGTGTGCACTCCTTCCTAACATTAACCAACAGCAGATGAATGTGGTTTTCATCCAGTTAGGTAGACTGATTAATATTTGCCGCTAATATGTCCTGACCCCCACTGTGGTTGCAGGGGCAGGGTCATGGGTGAGGTCGTCTCCCTAAAGCTGCTTCTAATTACCCTCTGATAGGAACATGGAGAATAGAGCTCATGTTTGTTACGGCTTTAAAAAGTGCTTTGGTGTTTGATATTCAGGAGCAACCTCCCTGTTTGGAAAAGACTTATGTTAGTTATTACATGTAAAAAAAATTAGGAAAGCTTTGTCTTGTATCCAGTTAGGTTGTTATTTAGTTGTGTGTGTGTGTGTGTGTGTGTGCATGTGTTTATGTACATATCCATACACCTTTTACATGCTTTTTTAGGTACAATCAAATTCAATCGTTTGAGAATGCAATTTTATCAAACACAGCTAATCTTTATTGATTCTTCACAGATACCTGTGAGTATAGACACAATGCATTAATTTACTGTGCGTCAGACCTTTTTATCTTTCGTATTGTGACCTAAACACAAATGACTGCTTTTGTTGTCTCTGTTACTGATATAACATAATAGAGATTCATTCGAAAGCCGATTCATGAAAGCTATATTGTTCTTAATGTCTGGTAGCACTTATCTGTTCAAGTACTTTACCAGACAGGACACAAGAGGCACTGAAATGTTATGAGAAGAAAGGAAAAATAATAATATTCACTTACTATTCGAAAAGATTTCTGGGAAGTACAGTTCAAAAACACCACAACAATGGCAACTTAGCACCAAAGATGTCACCCAAAAATAAATAAATAAAGCAGGATGTGTTGGATTGACACTTTGAATCCAGCATTTCCTCTAGAGTAGACGGTTTTTCAAGGGCACATAATAATCCATCCATCACCACTTTCTTTATTTCACTCTTTAGCATTTCACAAGGCAGGGCGACAGAACGAAGCCGTCAAAGTCCTGGAGCAGCTTACCCACAATGCAGTGGTGGAGAACAGGTTCAATGATGCAGGGTACTATTACTGGATGCTGTCCATGCAGTGTCTGGACATTGCCAGAGGTGAGACCTGTTTTCTCTCCACAGGAAACAAGCACAATCAGTCTTTACTATAAAGCACGGTGCTTTTATTTGTTTTTGCTAAACCTTTTGTCACATCTGTGTTTGTCTGAATCAGAAAGTGAAGACCAGAGGGAAGAAATGCTGAAGAAATTTGAGCGTTTTCAGCATCTTGCAGAGCTCTACCACGTGTATCGCTCCATTCAGCGCTACACGGTGAGAACATACTCTTGTCAACCCTAATCTTACGTAGCCAGATCAGGCAAAAGTGGGAAGAGGCCATAAAAATCATGAGGCAGCCATATGACTGGGTGTCAGATTGAAAGCCTTAAATTTCTGTTTGGATACAAATACCTTTGTGTTCCTAATATATTTATTTTTCACTTTAAACATAGTGACAGCCCCTCTGTGTCAGAAGGAGGTCTGGAGACTAAGGGTAAAGGAGAAATCAAGATATGCAGAGAGGCTGTTAGATTAAGTGAACAAAAGAGAGTTGAGGGTGTGTTCAGGTAGAGACCAGTGAAGGGGAATTTAACCAGCTTAACCACCATTATTAGACTTTTTAAAATCTTTTACCTCGTCAACTTCATTGATTTTTTAAAATTATTTTTATTTATTTTTTTAAATCTGCGTTTGTACTTAAAAGCTGACTGACAGACAATTTCTGATAGACATATCACACATAACTGCTGATAGTAATATAATTATGAAGCAGTCCAAATGGTTTGCTTCCTGAAACCTCTCTGCTAACCAGCTGCTTGATTGATCATGATGAGAACCTAATCAGTGGTCTTCTCTAAGCCCCCAGCCCTAACCTACTTACAAACAAGCGATTCCTGGTTATGAGCAGTATATGGGTGACCTGGCCTGTGTCAGTGTTTGTTGTTTCAGCTTTATGCTCCGCTGTGGTCACACCCCTGCAATAGTGAAGCATCGCTGTGATCCAGACCAGAGCCAGAAACCTCTATATCTCACTTTAACTCTCATGGGCAGGCACTATAGATTTGAACTATCAACTTTTGGGATAAGGTGCTGTTAGTGATTGCTTTAGCAAATTCTTCTTATCCTTTCAGAGCGCTGAGGGGGGTGAGACACTGCAATGAGTTAGGCTGCTTTTAGACCAGGTTAAAAGATGAAAACAATTAAGAGGGGGAATAGGAGAGATGGAGCTTTTAAAAAAAAATGTAAAGCCTACAATTTTTGTAGTAGATTTATCTTATTTTATAATCCCTTCACTTTTCATCTGTCTTTTTTTATTTCATTTAATTTTCATCATCTAACATCATCGACTAACAATCTTACAAACATACACACCTCACATTCAAAAACAGAACACAAATCAAAAAAGACAACAACCACAAAATAAGACAAGGGGAAAAAAAGGAAAAAGCCAGGCTAGACAAAAATAAATACAACAACGTGTGATCCTATATCAGCATATCAGTAAAAATAAAGCAAAGCAAAGAATAGCAAAGCTGGATAACACACAGCAGGGACTTCAGCGTACAAGCAGGAGAGTTTAGGTGTCTAATAACGTTCCCCCAGGGAGTCTCAAATCTTTCAAGGAAACCATATATGTTGCTTCGAAGCTTCTCAAGATGGTTTCCCAGAGATGAGTTCCCTGAACCATCTGAAGAAACAGGGAGCGCTGGTAGCCTTCCATTCCTTGAGAATGATCCTTTTTGCTTCTAACATACCAAACATAATAGCCTGCTGCACAGCATGAGGGCGTGCAAGAGAAGCTTCTGAACAACCAAACAAGGCAGCTAGAACATCAGGTTCAATCTGCAAATCATAAATTTTACAATAGCAACTAAATATATACTGCCAAAAAGGGACAAACATAGGACATAACCAAAAAGTATGACCTAGAATACCTTTTGAGAAGCTACATCTGTCACAAATTTCAGATAGGATATCGTTATGATACGATCTTTTCTTTAGAGTCACGTAATATATACATGACTTTGAACTAGATCAACTGCAAGCTGGCAGTAATCAAGCCTAAATGAATCCTGTCCACCCCCTTCCTCCACACCCCCTCAGGTCTGCCTCCCTTGATATGGTTTAATCATACAACAGTCATATTAGAGTAACACAAATTTTGAAACAAGATGTTTAGAACCAGGATGTTGCTTCATCAAAGCATAAAGAAGTGTTCTTTGGGTGGTTTTTCAAAATTTTTCACCTTCTGTCTCTTATTTTTATGTTTTTGTTCCCATCTTCAGGATGAGCCTTTCAGTTCCCACATGCCAGAGACACTCTTCAACATCTGCAGATTCCTCCTGAACAACCTCACCAAGGACATACCACCAGGGATTTCTAAAGTGTATCCTTCAATTTGAGAAAGTAGACATAGTAACATATTTTTATAATAAAGTATTGTGGAGCCCTTCTTCCCTGGAAAACTCTCAAAACCAAACATGCCAATCTGAAGTCAAGACTGGCAGAGACAGTGATGATAAAGTGGTGGAAAAGAGATAGAAGTAGAGAGAAAACGGAAGAGTTGGCGCCACTGCGGAAACTACGCTGCTGCTGAGAGAAATAAAAGGGGCGATTATGGGGAGGAGATGACGATGCCAGCAAGAGGCACATCCTGCGTTATCCAAACAAATGCTTTGATTACTGAATTTTGTGCATACGTGTGCATACATAAACTCGCTAAACAATGTGCTTTAATTTGAAAAAGTACACACACAAAACCACCCACACCCACAGCCACATAGACAAATCCCTGTGGTCACACACAGTGGAGGCAGAGCATTAGGAAGGAAAGGCCAGCCTTTGAGGAGGAAATCAGGCAGAGCAGCTGGGATCCTCTGTGGCCAAACTGAGGTGTTCCAAAAACTTTGAACTTAGATTTATAGACTTAACCAGGCTGTGTTTGAACAATTAAACACAATGTCACAGAAATGCTGCACTAAACAAGCGAAACAATAGGAGGACACGCATTTATCAACAGTCCCAGCCGTGGAACAGAACTGGGTGTGTGGGAGGGGCTGGAGAGTAGCTGAGTGGAGAGTAAAGGAGAGGGGCAGTGTTAAGTTGTAGGTGATGGAGGACTGCCAGCGTAGAGCTGTTGCAGCTGCAACTCATTGACCTGTCATGGCCACTCCCGGAACTGCTCGCTTCACAATCTGTCTCCATGTAAATACAAATAAGCAACAGTTTCCTCAACTCAAATACAAAAACAGGCACACAGGCCTGCATAAGCACACACACGAGCTCACTAACATCCACTCAAGCTATTACTTTCAAGGCACTTTTCCAATGTTGCTGGCTCAGCGCGGCTATTGTTCAACTCATTAAGAGAAATGAGAGAATATGCCGTTATATCCTTTTATAAATGCACACAAGTGTACATTTCTCCACATAAAAAAGTAACTAATTTTGCAAAAGACACCTAGAAATCAATATTCCAGCGACTCTATATTTAGACAGCCAACAGCTCCTCGTTTTCCTTGACCTATTTACTAGTAACACCTTGTATGCGTTGGCCAAGCAGAGTCGAAAACTGGGAGCATATAAACTTGCCAGGTATTCCTATGAGAAGCTCCAGGAGCTGCACATTCCTTCCCGCTTCCAGGAGTCCATAGAACTGGGCAGCCTCACCATTCGCTCCAAACCGTTTCACGACAGTGAGGTGTGTTTAAGAGTTGGATATACGTGCTTTTATATTTAACTTTTTCATCCCTGCCCTTTGTTCCTGAATGTATATGTTCATCTTGCATGTGTTTCCTGCAGGACCTGATTGAGGGCATGATGTGCTACCGCTGCTCCACCAACAACCCCCTGCTGAACAACCAGGGGAGCGTGTGCATCAACTGCAGGCAGCCTTTCATCTACTCAGCTTCATCATATGGTCAGTGACACGTAAAGAGATTGTGTGCAGTATGTGTGCAGACAGGACTCCGTTTGTGTCATTATTGTGGTGTATCTGCTTGTATGCAGAGGTGTTGCCTCTGGTGCAGTTCTACTTGGAGGAGGGCATCAGTGATGAAGAGGCTGTGTCTCTGATTGACCTAGAAGTCCCTCACACGGATCAGAGGGATGCACGCTGGCATGATATGGACGATGGTGGTATCCTTTGGTCGTCTACACAATGTAACCACACATAAACGCACGCACACACAGAGCGACAGATGATTCACATGCTTTGTATGAATTATTAACTCCTCACCCCGCTGGCCCTCAGAGTCTGTATCTCTACCCTAACCCACTGCACATCTCTTAGAAATGAAGCACGTGACCACCCCTCCGCCTTGTGACAGTTCTAAGAAGCTGTTTAGTCTGCGTTGGCCTCGATTCTGTGCTGGTGGGTAAGCTGTCAGAGCTAAGTCATCTTAGCTCTTGAGCTAATAGGGTTAGCGAGGCTCTCCTGTCTCATCTTAATGACACTAACCCTCCAAGAGCCGTAGCCACAGCCCTAGTGCAGGGATTAACCTGCATTAGCCGGCAGACACTCAAGGGCACTGAGGCCTGCTCTGTTCCTCCAGAGCAATGACTTGACTGACAGGCACAACTGATTGGCATTTTAAACACTCACTTTTAGAATAGTCTGCGGGAAAATTTTATAAGGACCTTTCCTGTCGTGAAAATATATGATTACAAAATACATGCATAACATGTAGAATATGATGCTGAAATGTGTGAAACGTACATATTGCTTGAGCTGTTTGTTCTTAATTAACACCAATCAGAGCTGCAAGCTTTGAAGATGGATGATGGTTTGGATGATACAGAGGAAGACCCATTTACAGCCAAAATGAGCTTTGAGGTAAGAAAGGACAGAGGGGATGAGGCGATTAATATTCCACCAACTGGGCAAACCAGCTGGAGAGGGTGAAAGGACGGGGTCCATAATAGAATGAGGATGTGTTCTTGTGTCTGTCCAAACAGCAGGGGGGCTCGAACTTTGTCCCAGTCAAGGTGAGTCGCTCGGTGCTGCGCTTGATGAGTAGGAGGGACGTCCTGATCAAGCGCTGGCCCCGGCCGCTCAAATGGGAATACTTCCGCTCCCTGCTGCCTGATGTGAGCATCACCATGTGCCCCACCTGCTTCAAGGTACAGCATTTATAAAGACACACGGCTCATATAACCTGGTGGTCTTCTTCTTCTCTTCTGGGTAACATTTCAGATCTTTTCATTCTGGGCTGTTCTAATGTTCCTATCTTTGTATTTTCTTGTAGATGTTTCACAGTGAGGATTATGAGCTCCTGGTGCTTCAACACAACTGTTGCCCTTACTGCCGCAGACCCATCGATGAACCAAACTGAACAAAACTAGAGCAGCTATTTCAAACTCTTTCCAATTTTTGTACCCTCAAGCTAATCTTTTTTGTCCTTTGGATTTTTATGACATTTCGTCATTATTCTTTTGCATTGTCATATTGTTTTCACTGTAATATACATAGACATCTGTTGTAAATGTGAATGTGTTACCTACTCTTCCTCGAGCTCCCTCTCAAGAGCAGTAATACCTGTAGTGTTTGTGCGTTGGTCATTATAGAGTGTAAGAAAAGTGCACCATCAGCCAATCAACCCATTTGGATTATTAGGATCAGATTACCTTGGGCTGTCACTGATTACATCATGACTTTAAAGGGAACATGAGTGTACAGTATAAAAAAATTACTATGAAGGCAAATTTATTTAAAAAGCACTATTTTAACTTGTGTTTGTTACGTAGAGAATGTTATTATTCACAAAGCTGCAAGTGCATTCCACAGGCTTATGGGACATTTGTTGTATAGTCATGAGAATGTATTTTTTATATTGCTACAAGGGAAAAACAAGCCTTTTCAATAAAATATTTTACTATTGTTTTTGGACACTTTCTCAATGATGTTGCAAAGACAACTTGAGTAATATTAATTTCTTACTCTTGCAGATTGAACTTCAGGATTTGTGTCTGTGAAAGAGAGAGCTGGAGGGAGAGTGCATGCTACGAGCGGTATGCCCCACTGATTCTGATTACGCTTAAGGCTACGAGTTGAGCTCTGCATTATGCAGTGGTTAGGGATTAGGCTTTCACGGATGCAAATAAGTTGGATTGCTCAAGAAATTTCATTTGTAGTTTGTCCACTCTGAACGGTTTAAACCACAAATACGCTGGTTTCCCTCTTTGCCTTCCCTCCCACTCTCTACTCTCATCTTATTCTAATGATGCATTGATGCACATGACAGTAATGATGGGGTTGAGATAGTCACGGCTGTAACCTCTCACCTTGAAAATGCTTAACATACTGCATAGCTATTTCTGGAGATTTCTCCTGTAATGCTTTATATGCGTGTGTGTGTGTGTGTGTGAATTTGAGAGAGAGAGAGGGAGACTGAGATTGAGTGTCTTAATTCCATCTCTGCTAACACTTTGCTCCATGCAAGTCCCTAATCCGACCGGCCTGTTAAAAGGTGTTGCACCGCTTCGGGGGGCTGCAGAGAACATCTCACTTCCACAAGATCCATCCCTCCAGCTATCCTTTCTCCCCCATTTGTACTACAGCTGCACGACAAGACTCCCTTACAGTGTTTATTCTGAGAAGAGGCTGTTTTATCCAGAGTCAAGCTCTCAGAGGAAGAAAAAGAGAAATCTCCAACTGCAGCCATGAATGGCACAGAAGGACCCAACTTTTATGTCCCCATGTCTAACAAGACTGGGTTGGTTCGCAGCCCGTTCGAGCACCCTCAGTACTACCTGGCTGAGCCCTGGAAGTACTCTCTTCTGGCTGCGTACATGCTGTTCCTCATCATCACCGCCTTCCCCATCAACTTCCTCACCCTCTATGTCACCGTCAAACACAAAAAGCTGAGGACCCCTCTGAACTATGTCCTGCTCAACCTGGCCGTGGCCGACCTCTTCATGGTCACCGGGGGCTTCACGGTCACCCTCTACACAGCCCTGCACGGGTACTTCATCTTAGGGGTCACCGGCTGCAACATTGAAGGATTCTTCGCCACCTTAGGAGGTAAGATACCTTACCTTACCTTGTGTTAAATTCTGTCACTTAGATTTCAGTTGATATAAATGACGTCTCTCGTGTGTCACTTTTGTAACTGACAATATTTTTTAACAGTTTTTGGAGAAAATTTGGTGTGGATGCTTGAAATATAAAATCTTGTGTTTTTCAGATCAAGTAAAAAGTGCTGTTTTTAAATTTACACCTGCTTTATTTTATGTCTCAGGAGAGATCGGTCTCTGGTCTCTGGTGGTTTTGGCTATTGAGCGCTACATTGTGGTCTGTAAGCCAATGACAAACTTCCGCTTTGGGGAGAAACATGCCGTCGCTGGGCTGGCATTCACGTGGATCATGGCCCTGACTTGTGCTGCTCCCCCTCTGTTCGGATGGTCCCGGTACTGTATCAGTTTCACTGTCTAGACTGTGCTTGCCATGCTTAAATATCACACAGATATTGTACTGATCATTTGTACGCTAAAGCACATCAGAGATTATCTTTATTTACTTGCAGCACACTTACTCACAGATGCATATGTAGTATCTACTGAGTGTGATGGTGTTGATAGAAATTCTTAGATTATTATTGTATGTGTGGATGCAGGTACATCCCAGAGGGAATGCAGTGTTCCTGTGGGATTGACTACTACACTCCCAAGCCGGAGATCAACAACACCTCATTCGTCATCTATATGTTCGTCCTCCATTTCTGTGTCCCCCTCTTTATCATTTTCTTCTGCTACAGTCGCCTCCTCTGCACCGTGCGAGCGGTAAGAAAACCACTGCTGGATGCAGTGTTAATAATGAGGATGTGATACCTTGTTTATCCCTGTAGAGAATTTTTTTTTTTTCCGTTTTACCTTTGGGGAGGTTAGCAGCATCACAGAGCAGAGTCTCTGGAGATGTGAGGGATTTAATGGCTCAAGGACACTTCAGGAGGGCAGATCATTGCCAACATGGCAGCTTATAGCCAGGTCCTCCAGCTGGAGGGCAGTCTGCCTGCTCACTGTGTCATCCTGATGCCCTCATTAATAATAGTATAACCACATTGATAATGTATTAGCAGTCATAAATAATTTAAAAAATAATGATGAAATTTTTCAACAAAGCAGCTATATTTTTTATTTTTATACTAACAATCAGTGGTGGAATATTTAGTCAAGTACTGTACTTTTACTGTACTTTAGTACAAATTTCAAAAGTCTTTTTCTGCTGCTTTCTACTTCTAGTGCTGCATTTCATAGGTAAATATTGATGGAAAATGAATTGGCAACTATTTTGATAATTTCACTCATTTTTCATGTAAAACATTTCACCAGCTCCACAGATGTGAGGATTTGCTGATTTTCCTTTTAATAATTAGAATTTCATTTTAATACTTTTGAGATTTGTACTGTTTGTTGGATGAAATGAACATTCTGAAGGTGTCACTTTGACATCTGAGTAATAGTGACATCATTTCTCACTATTTTCAGAATTTTTACAAACCAATTCAAGTAGATGCAGTCCTATACAAATAATTAAAAATTAGCTCCACGTCAACCAACTACAGATGTAAAATCCTGCTTTAACATTAATGCATGAAAAATATTAATCAAATCATGTAATATATAATAATATGACAGTCACAGGAGACATTTGGAGACATATGTACTTACATACTTTTACTTAAGCAACACTCTGAATGCAGGACCTTTACTTGTAAGAGAGTATTTTAACTTTGTGGTATTAGTACTTTTACTTCCACCACTGCTGAAAGTGTGAAAACAATGTTGCTGGTGGTGATGAACCTGCAGAGATTTATCACCTGAATCTGCAGCTCCTCTCGGCTGTATAGCAAGTTTCAGCTCATTGCTTATCTTTTGGGCCACAACTTGAATGTTTCAGTTCACTCTCAGAGAATTATTTTTGGTGGAAAGAGCCTCTAAAACCCACTGCACGTTACCTGTTCAGCACCAAATGGCAGACAGGCAAAGTTAGCGACCAGCTGGTGAACATAGTCATGCTTTTAGCAGCTAAAGAGCCTGATATTTCCCTCAGGAGCTGGTGGAGACCTGACCCCAATTTGTGGCTCTCATGTATGAGCATACGGAGCTACCTCTGTGACCCACATGAGCGGTGGAAGTAATGGAGAATAGAGCTAAAAGAGGGTGAAAATTGGACTTACATTCACCAGGTGGCCAGAAAAAAGGAGTCTAATTGAATGTTAATGTTTCTTGTGATGATGATAGGTTCGTCAATGTGTTCACACCTTGTTTCTGCTGACCACAAATGACTAAACACAATCAGTTATTGCAGGTTTAGATCTGATAAAGCACTAGGTTCAACTTTCATTTGACACATAAATTACAGACATATTTGCATACATAATTGCAGAGTTTGACTCAATAATGAAAAATAAGCTTGATAGGATTGTTTTACTGCTGTGTTTGAAATCATTACAGGTGTAAACAAACCTTCACCAGCATGAGAAAGCATGATTAATTAACTGAAGATTTCACTGTTTCCCAGTGTTAGTTCATTGATTAAAAAAAACAATCAGCCCGTTTGCTTGTCTAATCCCATGTTCTTCAATTTTGGTGATGGGCTGAGCCTTTTGTTTACATTTGGATCACAGATTAGTTCTTCAATAAGTTAATAACCTGCTTCTGTCTGTGCTCAGGCTGCGGCTCAGCAGCAGGAGTCTGAAACCACCCAGAGAGCGGAGAAAGAGGTCACACGTATGGTTGTTGTCATGGTCATCTCCTTCCTGGTGTGCTGGGTGCCCTATGCCAGCGTGGCTTGGTACATCTTTGCCAATCAAGGAACTGAGTTTGGACCAGTATTCATGACAGCTCCTGCCTTCTTCGCCAAGAGTGCTGCTCTGTACAACCCTGTCATCTATATTCTGCTAAACAGACAGGTATGTGAAGCAAATAGCCAGGATTTTGTGATCAAACTAGCTGGATTCAGTTACATAAAACTTTTTTTCAGACCCATATATTTGCTCAGCCTTTTTGGAAGGAGAATAGTACCTGTCTCATAGAAATATGAAGCTATTGTTTGCTGGTCGCCAGACATAATAAAACATATATGCAGTTACATGAATAAATGTTAGTGTAACTGAAATTCAGCTAACTTGATTGCATATCAACTGATGTATCAAGCAACTGTGAATTAACATCCTCAACTGATGATCTCCAATGATACAAAAAAGGGGGATGTTGTGAAAACATAAAGAAAACAGAATGTGATGCTGCTAATCCTTTTTGACATATACTCAATTGAAAACAATACAAAGACAATACATTTATTTATATATCTATATATAATATATATTTATAATGTTTGACCTCATCAGCTTCATCTGTTTTTGTATATGCGTATTCTGAAATTGATGCCAGCAACATGTTTCAAACAAGTTGAGATGGGCAGAATCCAGAGAAATCTGTGCACTTAAGAGTCAAGGCCAAAAACAAACATTAATGTCTATGACCTTTACTGCATTAAAAACTGTTACTGAGGATTAAACTAATTTCATAAAGTCATAGTGACTTGTTCTTTGTTAATGGTGAGCAACAGGAATTCATGATAGCCTACATCCTGCATCATCTCATGCATGAATCATCATGAGTCATGCATTAGTTAAGCATTACTTTAGTATATTATTTGTCAACATTTTGGTTAACATTTTATCATAAGCTTATAAAATAAAATGTTAAAGGCTAAATCAGGGGCTCCCAGCCTCTTTGAGTTTTGACTCATTACAAAAAAGCAATGTCCTGGCCCCTTGTTACATTTCCCATGTCTGTGAGTTCCACCAGAGATACCCTCTGAACTTCTGACATGGCTTGATTTAAACAACTGTTTAAAGCACAAAAATCACAAAAGAATATTTGGAATAAATCCAAAAAATGAATACAGATTTGTGCAGGAGTGTGTTTTTTTGTTTGTTCATGCTGCACAAGCCTTGAGATTTATGTTGTGATCCTTAGGAGAGTGCACAACCACTGGGTTGGGAACCAGTGGCCTAAACTACCAAACTGACCATAAAGTAGTTAAAAGTAGCTCCACTTTAACCTGCTACGACACTAAAATGCTGCTTCTGCACTGATGCATCAGTATCAGTAGTCTAAAAATGCCATAATAATATATGAGTCACAGGGGACATTTTTCTCTCTAACATGTATCTAACATTTTTGCTTATAATTTTGTATATAATTGCTCTTGTATATATTCTAGTTTTATGTCTATTCTTGTTTTTATTCTATATACTTCTAATTATTTATGTTTTACTTTTTTCTATTTATTTTTCTTATTTCTGTCCCCTTGCATGTCTGAATAGAAAAAGGCACATCTTATCTTACATTTTGCTGAAAATATTTCTGTGCTTTCACTTTTTGTGGAGTATTATTACATTAATGTATTGGTACCTTTCCTTAATTAAAGGGTAATTGTCCTCTTTTTGGCCTCCAGTTCAGAAACTGCATGATCACCACGGTGTGCTGTGGAAAAAACCCATTTGGAGATGATGAGGCCGCTGCCGCCGCAGTCTCCAAAACTCAGACTTCATCCGTCTCCTCCAGCCAGGTGGCCCCCGCTTGACCTGTACCCCCTACTCCCCCCTTCAATGTCCCATCTGTCCCTGCACACCTAGGGACTCACCGCCGCCAAGCAGCACTACGTTCTATTGGCCAATCCTCTTGACTTACCTCTCCATGTCTCTTCACTGTAGTGGCACAATTGCACCTTTGGTGGGACTGACATTCTCAAGAGCCAGCATGTGTATTTTCAATCCATTTAATCATGGAAAGTGTTCAGCTGGCCTCACAGAGTTTAACCCGGCTTCAAGGGGGTGTTGTCCATGTGATGATCCAACTGAACACATTCCAAGCTCCCCACTACCCAAAGCACATAATAGGTGAAAATCTAATTTAGCAAACTGCACTGCATGATTTCATCCATCAACTATTGCTCAAGTAGTTGTTGCAGCTATATATATATATATATATATATATATATATGTGTGTGTGTGTGTATATATATATATGTGTATATATTCCCCAAATGCGCTTTAAACAATTTATTTTATGAATACTTAGGTGAAATTAGTGATAAAAATGAGTTAGATATCTCAGATGAGTTTTTAAGGCATCACACGGGGTTGTCCTCTGGTCTCTCTGTCTCGCTTCTTTATGGTGACAAAGCTGAGGTTGTTAGTTTGTTTTTGGCATGAACTGAGACATGAGTGTAAACAGATGGACCTGAAAACAGCCTCTGCAGGGAGAAGGCGCCCCCTGAGAGAGAGAGTGTGTGTGTGAGAGTGTGTTGGATGCTTGTGTGTTTGAATGGATGTCAGAATGTCAGTGTGTGTACTAAAGAGGTATTATTTTGTTCATTGTCTAAAGGCTAGGATCTTGTGGAAGTTCTTCTGTGTCCTGCAATAAAAACAAAGCTAAATGTCTGCATGACTTTTCCTTTCTTTGCTTTTTTCATGAGAACTTTTACAAGACTTTATGAACAGTTCCAGATGCTTGTTTGTGGGCTTTTTGGGTTGCAGGCCAAGATCTTAATGGTTTTCAAATGTTGTTAAATTTTGCTATGCTATGTAATGCGTTTAGAAATGAAACACTTTGAGGACATCGTACAATAAACACTGTCATCACTGGACACGTTAAAATCCTAAATACTGTAATTTATTTCACAAACTCTGACAAGTCATTTGGCATCACAAAGACAGTCTCTCCTCAGATTATATTGAGCTCACATTTTTTTTTCTCATAAATGTAAATTTCCCTCTTTTAAATTGGTCGGAATCCAACATTAAATCCATTCATTTACAAGCACACTGATCAACACTTCTACACTGATGCAGCTCTTCCCAGTGAACTACATTACATCTGATTTCATAAATTTCAGTCGTGTATACTCTCTCCACTCCCCCTCTATCCATCATGAACCTGCAAAGCACGTTGGGACGTATTGTTCAAAGCACCGATGGGCGTCGGTCACCCATCTTCACCAGTCACACCTGAGAACGTTGCAGGCTTTAGGAGATGGGAGGAGTTCATTGCGGTCCTTCCTACTCATCCTGATGAACAGGCCACTTGAAAGCATTATAACACATCTATAAATATTGCTATGGACATTATAATACAGTACAGTGCATCATTGGCTCGTTCCCTTCAGAAAAGGGTTCAGTGCGTTAAGATTGCCGCCAGGGCTTACTGCAGGTCCCAGTAACTGTGAAGACGTCCAGAAAAAGCCTCGTCTCCGAGCTCATATAGCTTCCCCCTAAAGCTGAGCCAGACTGTAATTCTGTCCATGTCATGAGGAAAGATTTGGGAAAATTGCTCGGCATTCCCAGACCAAAGGAGGAACACCTCGCAAAATGTGACGCTTGAGAGGCAGGTTAAAGTCCTTTGCTCTGCCGCTTTTCACACCTCTTACAGTCTGTGTGAACAATAATGACACTTATGAAGGCTAACTCCTTAGTGGCCGACATTCCCAAGTAACTATGCGGGTAGGAGAAAGGCAGCTGTCAGCAGGAGAAAGAGACGGCAAGTAAAAAAGACACTGGCAGGTTCAGGCTTCACTGCAGCACTCGTAGATGTTGTCCTCCACGAGGGCAATGACCTGCTCGAACTTGTGGTGCAGCTGAGTGCGCCGTGCAGTGGGGTTCGACTCCAGAGCGCTCACCACCTGAAGACAAACACAACAAAGATGACTTTCAGCGGCCGTGGGAGCGTTCATGCATCAATCCGTCTGAGAGAGGGGAAATCAGCCACCTGCCTGGATATGGAAAGTTGAACGAGAGAAAGGGAGAGCAGCAGAGGAACAACTGCAGTCCTCTTCTCCAGCCTGCACACAAGCCTCCACACCACAAAAGCTCTTTGCTCTTCACATATTTACAAAACCCACATCTGCTATGTTATTCATGCCCAATAGTTGTCGCCGTGTCAGTGGGATTTATGGGCTCTTAGCGGCAGTGTGCTACCAGGCAGATCGAGCCGAGCTGGGTCGAGAGAATAGGCAATCAGGGGCCATTCACAGAGCTCTGTGAATCAGAGTCTAAGCCCCTGGCCCACGTCAGTACAGTAGCATGACAGAGGGAAGCAGCTAAATGGTATTATCATGAGGGTGCTCCATTAAGGCACAGTTACCACTGACTAAGCCTCTCCTGAGAATAGTCACAGCGGTGAGGAAACATGGGGGAGGACATCGAGGGCTGGAGGAGGGCTAGTTCAAAGAGAGGTGGGAGATATGAAGCGGCAACTTAACGGCGTCATTAAACAGATAGGGGTGGTGGATAAAGAGAAGGTAAACAGGTTTCTGTTTGCTTAAAGTAAAAGGTATATGTGGGCTGGAAGGGAGGACTGGACACATTGAAGAAAGAAAATAGATACTTAATGCAGATATGAAAGGCCATTGAGAGACATGTTGTGTTCACAACATGATACGTCTGTCAGCATGCACATGATCTTCCACGCTGATGCGTCACGCTCTGATCCCCATCTGAGAACTTAAAATGGCAAAAAGGGGCTGACTGAGGTGCCGTGGCTGCAGAAAGGGGCCAGTTTCAACACGAGCCACATATCTAATCTGAATCTGAGCTCAGACAGAGAGTGAAGTTACCCAAGAGTCTCTTACCTGGTTTCTGTATCTCTTGGCATATTTGTAGATTTCTGTCAAGGCCAGGTTGGTGTTGAATTCATTTCGGTATTTCTGCAGGACGGACAACAGGCTGTTATGTTAGATTCAATTCCAAAATAAATCTTGCATGTAATTGCAGGCTTTCGTGGAGCCGGGTGATTAAAACACAGGGGCTTTGCGAACGCTTTACTCACTCGTGACTCCTCGGCCAGGTGAGCGTTCATCTCCTGCTCGCTGAGAGGTGCCATTTCCTGGATCTGCTGGTAGTAGCACTGCACTCGCTTCTTATACTCAGGGATCTCCTTGGCGTACAGCAGCTTGTTGGTGGGGGAGTCCTGAAAAGCGAAACGCATTTCACGTCAGGACGGTTTTAACAATATGCATTTTAGCTTGGAACAAATCTGAGTGAGCTTGAACACATGTTAAAAGCATTTAAAATTCATGTACAGTTAAATGCTAAAACAGCAGGAGGCTCCATATACGGCATAACTTCGACTGACGATGGCCTCTGGGGGGTAAATTAATAATTTAGCACTGGATCTCAGTCTTTAAAGGAGAGGTTTGTACATTTTGCAGTCAGGTGCCAATGTCCTAATAAGGAGTTGGATTGGATGTTATTTGCTTTAGACCCAATCTAAACCAGCCTGAAGTAAGACAATGGGGGGAGGAAACCGTTTCCTTTCCACACAACAGGAGACTCAAAAACTCCAGAGCCAGAGAAGGAACATTCCAGTCTAAACAATACTCCTTCATACCTCTGCTGCTCTCTCCACAGTCACTTCAGGCTCTGGTGCTTATTCAAGCGGCACAAAGAGTAGCGGGGCTAAGAGGTTGTGGGCATACTCTGGTTTTAGTGGTGGCTGAGTGTGTGGGTCTTTGCGAGCCGCGCGTGTGTGCGAGAGAGAAAGGGACAGAGAGAAAGTAGGACAGGGAGAAAGAGGCGGCCAGCCTCAGCTTTCAGCATCATTGAATGTGCTTACAGAGCACCTTAATATTTCTATGTGTCATGAGTTATTTGTGTCACCTAATACGTGTGTTTGTTTGCATGTGTGTGTGTTAAAGGTGCTGGGGGAGTGGAAGGGCTGTGGCCGCGGACGCTCCTTCTGATAGGGAACCCTCTCTCTTCCCGTCCACAAGGTCACTTCCTGCTGTTCGCCCATCTGCCTGGTAACCCCCCTGTGACCCTGTGGCCCTCCACGTCTGCATCTCGCCAGATAAGAGGGTTTCTGTGGAAACAGCGAGCGCCGCTTCGCTCCCCACCCCTCTCTCTCTCTCTCACTCTCTCTCTCTCACCCCTGCTATGCTCCTGCTAATCCAGACCCTGTCCGTACCCTTCACTGCCCTGTCCCGAGGCTAACCGCACACACTCATGCGCATGCACAAACAAGCCACTGTAAACACTCGAGGAAAATCTAGAAATGTGTCATGCCAGTCTCCTTGACCTGCAGGAGAAAGCACGGCCATATCCTTGAACCTGGCGACTCCGCGATTTGTGCGCAGCCAGATGCGACATGCTAATGAGGAGGCTTCAGACAGACTCATCATGTCTCATGGCTGGAGGTTTTATGGAGGCTGTGTCTTTGCCTCATACAGGAGGTATGTACCTGCCCGCATGTGAATATTGCTGCCGTGAGTGCACTGGGCTCTTTGGCACTGAACTGAAGTATATAAATCAGACTGTTTCTCAGCGAAAGAGGAGCATTATTTGATGAGTCCTCGGCTCCCTCCAGGGAGGAAGCCAGTCAGAAGGAGACAGGAAGCAGAGCGTGCTCAGGGTCACGGTGTCTGAGGGATGAGACGGATTTGTGAGCATTGAGGACATTGACATGCAAGCACACACACACACACACACACAGACAGACAGACGTATGCACGCCCGAACACACACACACACACACACACACACACACACACACACACACACACACACAGCGCAAAAAGAGATCCCTGGTGCTCATGACCTTGGATCAGCAGACTCGGCTGAAATAACATGAGGAGAGGTAGATGGAGTTGACAGTCTGAAGGCTTAGGGATAAGGGTTCACAGGGGGACTCAGGAGGTATGCGTGTGTGTGTGTGTGTGTGTGTGTGTGTGTGTGTGTGTTCGATAGATACATTTTTATACATACTGTATATAGATGTATACATAGACATCTAACCTTTATTTGATCAAGTAATCAGGTAGCTATGATAGACGAGCACAGTGAGATAAATCAGAGGTGGACAGAAAGACATGAGGTGAAGATATTGCTTGAGGTGAAAGGGTCGGACGTGTCAAAATTTGTACTCCTCAGAGTCATAACTCAGTCAAATCTTAACACACAGCTCTGGTACACATATTTCATTTTGATTCAGTGAGACTCTTACACTTCCTGCTGAGATCATTATGAATGGATGGACAGTTAGATAGATAGATAGATAGATAGATAGATAGATAGATAGATAGATAGATAGATAGATAGATCTCACCTTGCCAAGCTGCAGGTCAGAAATGGAGCAGGCGTCTATGAAGGCTTGGGCGATGACAGACAGACAGGCATCCATGTGATCCGTCTTATCAATGTCAAACACAAACTGAGGATTTTTCAGGATGTTCACCCAGAATCGCAGAGGTAAACTGCAGAGGGAAAGATAAGCTTTTAAAGCCTCGCACTTGCACAGTGAGGTGGCCAAAAGGGGACTTTAATCGCAGTCATCACAGTCATCACGGTCGTCTACCTGTTGGTTTTCCAGATGTGCAGGGTGTCTGGGTCTGTGATGCCCCGTTTGTCAGCCTGCTCCTCCAGGAAGTCAAAGAAGTATTTGACAGCCAGAGGGGGGCGGTCTGGAGGGATGCTGAGGATGGCTTGAAAGAGGTCATCCAAGAACTTCTGAAGAGTTCCCTGCGGAGGGAAAGAAAAAAGGCGGCTCATACATACACAGAGACACGGTTTCATGGGATGTGGGAATTTCTAGACGGCTCCTGAGGCTAATATGGGCCAGAAAAACAAGAAATACAAAGATGACATATCTCAAGCTGTAACATAAGTCTCTTTGTAGTGCTAACAAACAATCTTTTGTTTCTTGTGCTCACCTTGGTAGACAGTAGGCGTGTCAGGTAGATTTCAGGCAGGACCTTCTTGCGGTGGCTCTGCCTGTGTGACTTCTTGGTCTCCATTAGCTCATCATGAGGTAGGACCTGGAAAAGCAGAGGTCAAAGATCAACAGGTTGAAGTAATAACCCCCCCCTCATAAGCAGCTAAGTGCATGCCCTACTGCCTCTGCTTTCTCATAGAGGAATTTTCTGTTTTTTGCATTAGACATATGATCCAGAAACCACATCAGGGTATTTTGAAACACTAAATAACACAGAATTGAGGAAGCGATGGGAGTTGGGAAATTCTCGTGGTTTTCTCTGGTTGCTGTGATCATGTCTCTGACTTGCTCATACAGGTCTAAATAGGGGTAGGGAAAAAAGAAAGAAGCTGTCCGAATCCACCTACTTGTGTTGAAAAAAAAAAAAACTACTGCAGAATTGTCCTGTAAAACTAACTATTCACCCGGCAAATTGTGTTCCAAGGAACTCATTATTCTAAAGTCAAAGGGCCCATATCTTGGCTGACGTTTATAAAAGAGCTTAAGCTGCATTAGTGCTGTCATGTCCTCTCAGCAGCTTTCCTTTTCACCTCCGTTCACCCCCATTCTCTCAGTCGTCAGGCCCGCTCTGGGCTGACTAACATTGGCACACACAGGAAGGGCTGGTAATAAACTCAGAGCGCACTTAGAGAAATATTCTGATTACCTATGTGGACATACTCACCAAGTGTACATACTTCTCCGTATCCAGATCTTTAACTAAAGAGATGGGGGGGAGAAGAGAAACACACAGCATGAAACAATGTGCAATCAGCAAGGTGGAGACCTGAGAGAATGAGAGGAGACAGGAGGAGGGAGGACACAGGAGTGTGACAGATAGGAGGGAGAGAAAAATAAGAGGGAGATTGACAGGAGAGCGAGGGAGATAGAGTACATGCGAGAGGAGAAAGTGATTAAGGTGGACTGTGGGCAGGTAGGGGAGGGGAGCTGTCTGAGAGAATGAAAGAGAAAGATTACGAGTGAAAGGAGAGAGAAAAGAGAGAGATTAGGCGAGACAGACACACGGACTCTGTGATTGGTTCTGGAGCCGGTGTAATGAGATGGTAATGCTCGGCCAGCGCTGGGAAAGAGCATTAAACCCTGCTGGTTTATATATAGATCTAAACACAAACACACTCATGCACAAACACGAATACCTGAATACATGTAGATGCATGTCCAAACACAAACTCAAAGCAGACAAACAAATACAGTAAATTATTATACACACACACACACCGGGAAAGACAAAGACAGGCATTTGTGCTGATATACACACACACACATACGCGCGCACACAACAGCACAGTGAGTGTGTTCTCATTACAGTCTGCTCTGCCAGAGATGCTCCTGCCCAGCGGGCTTCAGTCCAGACCCTCAACAGTGATCACAGGCACACAGGACAGTGTTTTATATTAGCCAGGGAGCACTACAGGCTCATAACACCCCCTTGACGCTTTGAAGCCGGAGCCAGGTTTGGTCCACATAAGCCTATTTTTGGCCCAGTATGAATGAGAGGAGAGGCTTTGATGGACAGAGCCTGAGCAGGACTGAGCCCTGGTCTGGTACTGATTATGTAAGGTGGACCCAAGACAACGAACGGACAAGCCCATTAAAGGCTCTATGTAAACTCATCTGTCAACAGGCAGAACAGTCATTATATTCCGGGTTCAGGCTGGACAACGGGCAAACTTGTGTCGCATTTTTTTCCCACAAGCTGACATTTGCTAATGGAATACATCTATAATAGAGAAAGGGGGCTCTGAATGAAGCAGTAGCGGAGAGTACGTGTTGTGATTTATTAGGTGCGAGTGTGTTTAGATGTCCGCGGTGTCTTTCAGGGACGGGCGGGGGTGTGCTTTCATGTGTGTTTACATGAGTGTATCGTGTTCTCGTGACCAACTAAGCGTGTGCTGTTTCCTGTGATGGAGTGAGTGCGTGTATTTACCCAAGTGCGGGTGAGTGTGTGTGACAAAGCGACGGGGAGTGGGTGTGTGAAGGTGACGTACCTCTCCCCAGGGTGTTCTCTTTCTTGTCTTTCAAGCTCATAGCCAGCGATGCCCCCTCTGGGATCTGTGAAGGGAGAGGAGAGGGAGGAGGAGGAGGCACGGAGGGAAGACGAGAGAGGACAGAGGGCACGGGGTCAGGGGTGAGTTGGGGTGCACCAGAACAGCGTCATTAAGCATGCCCTCGAGGGGAGTGTGGTGTTGAGAGGTGCATGTGTCGGTGTGTGTGCGTATGTGTCAGTCTTGCGTGCATCTAGAGGGGTGGCGAGTCTGCAGGAACCTGGCTGGGCTCATTAAAGTCAACCCACAGTGAAATGGATTGAGCAGCCTCGCCAGTGAACCCAGACTGTTAGTACACACTACAGCTCGCTGCTTTCACAGCTCTGTCCCCATGGCTCAGCAAAAACTAAACAGAGCACTTAACAAGTACAGGTAAGGGGTCGAAGGTCGAGGGTCGCTGAACCGACTGTTTACTCATGCACAAATGAACGTAGACATAAGCAAACACACAGACACTTAAAGATATTTTTAATGGCATAGCAGACTTCAGTATAAAACTTTATAATGAGTGTTAAAAATAGCATTTTTATTCTTATTTTTTAATCTACAATATATTCATTGCTAATATAATTAAATTATATGATGTAGTTAATTGAATGTATTCGTAATAATGAGTGTGTATGCATACTTATTATTTAAGTGATGTATAATTAAAGTTAATTTAATCAATATGTAAGTGATGTTTAATTTCCTGCATTCTGGTTTACTGTAAGTAGTAAATGACTACCCTATATATTAGCATGAATATCAGATACAATTTCTAAAGGGCTCATATAATTTATTTCCACAACCAAAGATTATAAACTATTCACAATTTCTTACAATGAAATCTATTCCCTCATTGAAAAATCCATCCATTTGCAGCTTAAAAACTAGCACATGATTTCTTTTTTAAATAACTTACAACTCATCATTTACAAGTGCTCAACATTTAGGTGTCAAACCTGGCTGATAAATTCAAATTTCAATTATTAATGACTTACTTTTTTTTAACAGTTCATACAACATATAAGTCATTAAAGTCTCCTTTCACTTAAAAAACGTGCTTTGCTTCACTTACATGTTTGACCTTCACTGTGCAAAGTTTATTTTCATATTAATCTGCTGAAGAGTGATAGTTGCTTTCTGTGTGTCAATCTCATTTTGATTCATGTACGAGCAGGATTTTGTGACATCACAGCTCAATGGAAGCCAGTCATGGTCCAATATGCAACTTACACAAAGTGGAAAATAGAAACCTCCCTGTCACATACACTGAGAACTGACGTTTTTTTTGTAGTAAAGCAGGAGCTATATTGTGTCCAGTGTGTCCAACTTTTCAAAATAATGCCTTAAGGTAGTGTATCCTAGCATGATACCAGGAAGAAAGTAAGAGAAAAGGGCACCTAAACAGATGCTCCCAAAAAGATGATTTATTAAGTACAATCACAATGTTTGACATTACGTCTTCAACAGCTAATATGAATATGACAATTACATCGTGATTATACATAATAAATCATCTTTTTGGGAGCATCTATTCAGTATGCGGGTGCCTTTTTCTCTTGAAATGATTGAAATTAATTACATTTTCATATTCACAGATTTTAAGTTTAATGTGGTAAAAGAAGTAGATGTAACTTTAAGAATTCCCCCACACCCCCACACAAAAACCCCCAAATTATTATTCCAAGCAGAGTTTTTCTATGTTTCAAAACATGTCTGGAGGGAATCAGGTCTAAAATGCTGTGATCTATGATTAAATGATGTACATATGCGTAAGTTGTCAGAGTTACTGTTAATTAAGAAATTGAAAATAATATTATTTGGCATTCAGTACCAGTTGTTGAACATTACAATATACTGGCAACAATGATCTTTTATTACAAAATATTACTGTAAAAATTACACAAACACCCTGAATACTGTGAGTCTAAATGCAGAATCTGTGTAAAAGCAGCAGCTCTGCTTCAGCAAATGACCTGTACATACAGAAAAACACACGAACCTAACTAGCTGTGTACAGCCACATGGAAACAGAGAATGTCCTCCCACCCATGGACAGCCAGTGACACCATTTATAAAGAGTTCTCACCTTCAACACCCCCGCTGTTGCTGTTACAATATCAGGGATACACAGGTACAATGACAACACCCACCACAGTGTATCTCACATACACATACACACACACACACACACACCTGGTAATGGAAGACTGTGTTGAGTTTCTTCCTGCCATCCTCCATCACTGAGGAGTTATCCAGGTCCTGCAGAAGCTTGCTGTTGCTGCCAGAGTCGAACCACTCTGGAGGACAAAGGAAAAGTGGGAGAGAGGAGAGAAAGGGAGGAGAGCGATATTAGACAATTTCACCCTAAATTTGGAATAGAATATGCGAGACATGGCGCGGCCGTGCTCTCTCCACGTCACGACCTGTGGAAATATTCTTGGGCCATTAATCAAATCAGCTCTGCAGGCTCCGCAGCTTTTGAAAGCAATAACTCTTTGTGATTATCACTGTACACTCTCCTCGATGCATTCTGTCATTTATTATATTGCAGCCTCAGGTTAGTTGAGTTTCATGAGAGGAATTGACCTTTTGCAAAGGAGATTACTATATCTCGGAGGGCTGGGGAGGGGAAAGGATGAAAATAATCAGAGAAAAATGTGCTCTTACCCAGGTCTACGTCCTCTGCTCGGGGCCACTGGGAGAATGGCAGGTTTTTATAAAAGGCCTCTAGGATTTTTTCCTTCACCTGGCAGATTGTGTCTGTATGCATGACCCTGACAGACAGCGAGTCCATACCACAGCCCTGGAAGGACACGTTGATATTCTGCAAAAATAGAGAGCAATACATTTCATACTTTGAAAAAAAAAAAAGTTTTAAATTTCAGCATGACTGAAACTTTCTAGCTGTCGACTTAATTGAGGTTTGATATTGATCTCTCAGCTCTGAATAGCAAAACTGAGGATATGAAAGATGAACCGAGGGGTGTGTGAGGTACCAGACCTGTGGCTTGGCCTCAACATTCTCGCGGAGCAGCCACTCCTCATTGAGGGTGTAGCGGGCCTTCCCTGTGATGGCGTCTATGGAGCCCTTGTTGATCTGCTGCTTGATTGCACACAGCAGCAGGAAGAAAGGCTCACCCACCGTTTCCTGTTGAATGTGGCAAATTCAAAAATCAGAGCTGTGGTCATTCTTTTTAATCAATCCTGCCTCCTAACTTTGCTGAGCCTCCTCCTTCTCCATCCTCACCTTGAGGTAGCTGTACATGCAGATGGACATCCAGTTGGTCAGCATTTTCTCCACAACAGACTCAGTGCGGCGCAGCATCAGTTTGGGATTCTTGGAAGCTGAAGCATCAATCAGGTCCACCAGCAGATCTTTCATGATACTGGTGTAGTACTCCAGCTTACCATGCAGAGCGATAGTGAGCAGAGACGCCAGGCTGCATCTGAGGGGTGAGAAAACAGATTAGCAGAGGAGACAGATGAGCGAAAACATGCTCTCGTAAACATGCCCTGTCAGTGTGTGGTCAGTGATTTTAAATAACCACGTTTCAGTAACAACAACAAGGGTTCGTCCTGCCCACAGCACCTGTGACTGCAGATCCAAATATAGGCCTGATCTAATGCAGGGAGTGTCAGGGTGAGTAAGTCCAGAGGTGCAGGGGATTTCCCTAACAAAGCCCCTTTAATCCAGGAGAAAGGGGCTGCATCAGTCACTAAGTGCTGACGCTGAGCTGGGACCGGGATGTGGTCTTGCCTCTGGAAATTTTCTCAGATTCTCCACAATGACTGGCTAGTTTTTAGGACACTAGGACCAAAAACGGCATCACTGATAAATGACTATAGTATTTGCAAAGCTGGAGCGACTGCTTTTCTGTAAAGATATTTTTGTGCTGTATGCAGCAGATACAGACAACCTAGACAACAGCCATACAATAAATACTGCTGTGTTGTAAAAAAAAGTTCACTTTACTTTCAAATCATTATAGAGGACTTCATGTTTTTGTCTCAACTCCTCCAGTATATTTGTGTGTGTATGTGGATATATATATATAAATATCTCGGTTTTTAGAAGTCATTTGTTCCATTATGTTCACCAGCTAGTTGCTAACTTTGTCTGTCTGCTGTTTGGTCCTGGGCAGGTAGTGTATCATGGGATTGAGAGTCAACTAAAAGAGTAACGTTGTTGACCATAAAACCAAAACAATGAGCTGAGAGATGATAAAGTGCTCTGTATAAATGAGGTGAAATGTAGAGTCAGGTGATATTTCTCTGTGGGTTTGTTACTACAAGTGACACCTTTGACTACACGTAGTTCTTTGATCTGTTGTCAATAAAAATATATCAATAATAGCAGCTTTAAAAACACCTCACAATATGATATAATCCAATAAAACACCACTGCTACCGCTTCAAAAAATGACCACAAAATTGAATTCATTCTGACAATGGTGACTCGGGGGATACTGTGCAATTATTCTAGAAATTCTACTGATTTAATGGCCGAAAGTCAATCTGGATGGAGGAGTTTTCGGCTTCCCGTTGATGCATTTACCTGTCCCGCACAGCAAAGTCCTTCTGCTGTTCCAGGGCGTGGACGAACGTGACCAGGAAGTGCTTGTTGTTGAGAAGGGTGGAGAACAGAGTGATGCCCTCCTCCACGTTGGGCCTTGTTGTGTTGGTGGCCTGAAGACAGGAAGGGGGACGAAACAGTTATTTCTCTGCGTGATTTCCCCCATTACAGTGCATCACACACCTGCTGCATCCTCCCTAATCTATTTCACCAACTCCTGTTTCGAGTGACCCATCTAGTGAACGCTTCATCTTTCTATCACAGCTCTTCCTTTTGCTTCTTCAAACACCTCCCTCTCCTGTTCTCTCTCTACAGGATCTGTATCTCCCGCTCCCGTCCCTGACTGTGTGTGATTGTCTCTAAATGTGCCGAGTCGACTTAATGAGTATGGTCTATCTATGGGTGCGACTAAGCAGCAGTGTGATGAAGTCTTCCCTCTGGACTGTAGCCATATGGTGTGGTTTGCAGCCTGACAGAAGGAGAACAGGGGTGTCCATTAAGATAAATGCCCGCCTGTGAGATTTATTTGCTGTGACCTGGAAAACACTTCCTGGGAAGACGATGTGGATCCAAGGCACTTCATCACGGTTAGACAGGCTCCCCCGGCTGCCGACCCAAAACCAGCGCTGCAATCGTTACTTTCTCTCTTCCTGACGTGCACTCACACACACGTGCACGTGCCTTTACTTTCAACACGCACGGAGGTGTGCGGAAGTGCACGTTCCCTCTCCCACTCTCTCTTTATAACTCTCGCTCCCGTCCGCCCCTCCATTACACACAACAACTAGAGATGGATTTCAATGAAAAGCATACTGTTTGGTTGTCCATGAGCCAGTGGGAAGTGTGTCAACAACCTGCCATCAACTTGGTGGGCAGCATTTTTTTTGACAAGCTGGAATTTTTTTTTTTTTTTTTTTTTGTGTGTGTGTGTCTGACTCACTTGAAACCACAAATGACATGCATTAGTATTCATATGTGTGTGTGAGCTACAATGACGCACTCACATAACACAAGCACACAAAGGCAAAAAATGCACAATATGCTTTTCTTTACCACTAATCAACAATGACCCTGCTGTGAAACCTTAATAAGCTCCAGCATGACCCAGTTGAGAGGCAAAGGAGTGAAAAAGGACCCGAATCAAGGCACTGTGGCAGAAGAAAGCACAACCTGACCTAACAACCTAATGGCTTAACCCTTCACCTGCCAGTCCTGCAGCAGCGGGTGGGTCTCCGGCAGCGCTCGAGGGCCCAGGCCGTCGTTCTCGTAGGCAGGCTGGACCAGACTCTTCTCGTAATCGGAACACATCTGAAACACACATAAACAAACACAGAAGAGTGTAATACTCAGTCAGATGTAGTCGTAAACACAGGAAGATGGATAGACAGAAAGAGCTGGCCTTGAGACTTCGGTGCTAAATTTGCAGTCTGTAACCAAAGGGCAGAATTTGTCGACAAGGCCCTGAATAGGCCCTGACTGACCATGAAAAGGAAACATGACACCGTGACATGGAACGTCATGAGCCTTAATGGCTTTAGAGACAAACTGACCCAGAGCCAAGAGGCAGCCTTTCAACACAGTCTGTCATTTCAGGGCAGCTACATTTGGCTTGCATTCTAACTGTATCTAGTCTACGTCAAGGCTGTTGTGTGTGTATGTGTCTGTGTGTGTGTAATCAAAGCGAACCAGAAGCTTTTGTGGAAAAACAAGAGCAGAGAGGGTCATGAGTACAGTGTTTGCTGTCTTAGCGGAAAACTATGGAGAGATGATACTGAAGCAGCAACGCTCAGATTTATGTTTCCCTCCATGCAGCTTTTCAACACTCTCCCCCACTCACTTCCTTCGCGACAGAAAACAGTGTCCACTGCAACAAAAGCAGCTGCCTTTGCGCAAGAGCATGTGTACTTGCAAAACAGTGTGGGTGTGTGAGCTAAGCGAGGAGTGTGTTTTGAGAAATCAGGGGGAAAGTTTCCTTGTCTCTGTGCCCGCCATTGTTCTGTCTCCTTGAAAGTCCATGCCTGTGGTTGGAAGACAAAAGCCCACTGAGTTGTGTCTGTCTGTATCGGTGGAAAAACACCCACCAACAGATAGATCCACGGTCTACCTTCAGGGTGGATCGCACATGAGAAAAATGCTTACCTATAGAGAACGCATTAACTCTCCTGCAGGGTGCCAAACCGAGCTACACTTCTCTAGACGTCTACTGTGTGTTTAAAAGTTCCAAGGTGAATTTTTATCCTGCATATTACAAGCTGTGGGAAATGCAAAATGGGATTTGTAGAGAGAGAAAAAATGACTAAAACCCCATTGAGAAAAATGCCATTGTCAGTGTGCCAGTCGAAATCAGATAGCGGCAAAAGGCAGGCTTTCTCACCTTGGGGAAGAACGTGCGCGTGACAAACTGTTTGTACTCCAAAAAGGGGATGCCCTGGCTGCGGTTCAGCTCCTTGGTCAGGTCTGTCATATCAGTCTGCAGCTCTGCAAAGCCTGAAAGGACAAAAAAAAAAGAAAAAAGACTTGAATCCTGGGACTGTGTTTAAACCACAATCCTCTTTCTGGCTCATCGAGCTTCATTTGTTGCTCAACAAAATGAATCAGAAATCTGTTCACAGGCTAATGCAATAACCATCAAATTCTCCCAAGCCGCCGTGGGATCTGTGAGAATCTGTCTGATTCTGAGTGGACGAAATTTGAGATCTGACACAGAAACATATCGTTTAATTGCCTAGTTCTAGTGTCTGGTTGAATACTAAATACGCCAAACATTCATCCTCTGATCTTTTTCCTCTCTCTTTCTCGTCTTCTTTCTCTTTGCCAGATTGTGCGGTCCAGCACGGCGTGCAGGCAAATATTTACCAAACAACAATCAAAAGCGGCCAAATCCAGTCTGAGGCCCTCATCCAAAACATGTGTGCAGTACTGAGGTTTACATGCTGCAGAAACAGTATCAGCATATCCAGACACTGACTTGAATCTGCATGCTAATATTGCAACCACTTTATTGGATAGCATGTTCTAGGAAGGGATAATGTTCTCCTCTAATGAGACGCCGGAGATCCCTTTATGGAGAAGCTCTTCCTGTGGCAGGATGAGAGACGCATTTGGGTTACAATGCCAGTTTCTTCAAACTGTGTGTGTGCAGAAAGAAGGCAATACTAGACCTGAGGGATTTAAAACATATTTCATTAATCCTCCTGGTTATTTATCCTCCTGCTCACTAAGGTGTCCTCTAAACCAGTTCACACCTTCAACTCCTGCTTGGATGCAGCAAGGCCCAAATACCAAACTTCACCTCTGCCTCAGTTTTTTGGACAAATACCAAAACCTTCCCGTTCCTGCAACCTGGAATATGTCACTTCCCATCTTCTATCACTCCCTCTTCCTCTCCTTTTATCGCATCTTTCATCTCAGCAGAACTATCCCTGGCTTTGCGCGCACTCACCCTGAACTCGGCCGCAAATCTATCTGTGTCCTCTGACTAAATAACCTCTCCTCCTCCCACGCTTCTGCTTCTCCCCGGACTCGCAGCCCTGACTCCCGCTCCTATCTCTTCCTCCCTCCACTACTTTTTCTCTATCCCCCCTATCTCTACGCCATAAATCTGGGTGCACAGACGCGGAGTGGCCTTCACACGGCTTTACTCTAATGCCCTAGACGCACATACTCACATATATGCCCAGACAGACACAGGGCACTGAACTCACACACAGAGCAGACATAGCACAGGCCATGCGGCCACTCAGTGCGTCTTGCGTGTGACTGATCATTTGTCAGACACTGTGTTTTATGAGTCACGCTTACTAGGCACAAATCTGTCAACTGTTGTATCTCCCTCCCACTTCAGCCTGGAAAGAAATCTCAAACAAACACACATTGTTCGTGCGCATGCACACACAGATGTGCACAAACAGACAAATATATGTGGTCAATATTTCTGCTTTCCCAGAAGCTCTTTTTTCATGTCAATCGACACCAAACATCATTTGAGGTCTAAACAACTCTGATAGCAGAGCTTGTACAATAGGAGAGGCTGTGTGAGTGTGTGTATGTGTGCGCATATGTGGGTTCTTGTGTAAACACACCTTTACGGATCTCCTCTCTGATCTGGGACTCCATCTCTTCCATTTGGAGAAGAGTTTTCTGCCAGTAGCGCTCCGCCCTTCGGCTCTTTGTGCAGTACACTACGAGAGCTGAGAAAGACAAAATGCAGTTTGTACACAGTATGTTTCAACCCACAGACCTGACACAATGACAGCCTCCAACGTAATGAATAGTTTGAAACATGTGTCGAAAAGATTTTGAGCCTGAGAAAAGTATTTGCGAAAAAGTGCTGCGAGAACGTGCGAAAGAAAAGTTTGTGAGTGTTTGTAAATAAAACTTGTGCAAAAATTATTTCAACAGTGATGTCACACACACGAAGTCTGACAGGAAAAAGGCCTCCAGCAAATATCTGAGAACAGATAGAAAGCAGGGAACTGTGTGAAAATCCACAGCAGCACCAATTTTCACCCCCTACACCTGCCCTGTGCACACACTCGCACAAAGATTACAGAATAGAGTTCACGCACACACGCACGCACTCACTCACTCACGCATGCGCGCACACACACACACACAGGGACACACATGAACACACAGACAGGGCAGACGTCGAGGGGAAACAGTGGGGTCTTTGTGCTCCGGGTACCGAGGAGGGATGAAGCAAGTGCGGGAAACTATGACCCCCTGAATTCCTTTTATCTGTTCCACATCTGGAGCATCCATCGCTACAGCAGGCACACATATCCATCATCCGCTGGCAAGCGTATGTGTACACAACCTACCCACAGTGCACAGCAGCAGCAGCACGCAGCACACCACAATGGATACCACGATGGCCAGCTCACTGCCGCCCAGCTGCACTTTGGCGATGGTGTGACGAAAGTTCCCCACTTGAACCTGGAAAAAGAAAGAGTGCATGAGCAACACCTGAAACTGGACCGAACGCCTATAAAACCTTTGTTTCCTTTAATTCTTCTCACCATTACCTTTACACGCTAAAGTCTATCTTATGATGTCATATATGTTCTTTCATGTCATTTTGATCAATTATTTGTTTTTCTTTAAATCACATTAGTAGTTGTCCGCTTGTGTGTGGCCCACATAGACAGCAAATATACGGATGCAGTGGTGAAACATCTTACATAAAACCTTATATTGCAAACACACTATAAATAAAACCTACTACAAAAGGCTCAACTCAAGTCTTTTATCATCATCCATCTCGAAGAAGTCGTAAGAGATGAAGGGCATTTTAATATAGCAGTTAAATCATCATATAAAGAGCAAAAAAAAATCACCTAAATCACATAACAAACAAAGCTTATCTTCTTCTGGGAGATCATTAAACCTACCCTACCTATAACTGATAACATGAACATAAACTTGAATTCTGCTTCACGTAATGTACTACACTAGTTGTTTTTTATGAGACAATAATTTAGATTTGCACTGTACAATAACAGACCATTGTGCTATGAATATTACTGGACATTATGACCTGTGAAAAAAATAAACATATCATAAAAAATAAAGATGAAATCTCAGTAGTCCAGGACACCCACGAAAATTACCTCAGCTATAACAGCTTTCAGGTCACAAGTCTACTCTTTGGCTGTCTCTTTCTGCTCTCTTTTCTTAAGGTTTTTTTTAAAGACAAGAAGCTGGAGGCAGGCAATTGACTTATAGTGGTAGTAAAGAGAGTGGTCCAAGCGAAAGGAAATAAAGGCATGGACTTCTTTCGCAAGATATGCAACTGTTAATAACCTCCCTGGATACTAAGTTATAGGCTGGAGTCAAATATTATCCTTCGTTGTCTTTTTTCTTGAAAGTTATTATTATATTAGTTATTATACTATTGCCAACCTTGCACATCTGCTGTTACAATAGGGTTAATTATGATCAGCCAATAAAGCAAATTTGATTTCGATAAAGAGACAAAGATAAAGACAGAGGCAGAGACAGGCAGAGCAGTAATGAGCAGAGACAGCACACGCATTAAGTATTTTCTTTGTAACGCAGTATAAAAATGCATGCACTACAACATGGGCAGTTCTTAACGGGAACACAAGTGTCACCACACGTGCAAAAACCCATGGACGCATCATTTTTTCACGGACACAGGTGCATCCACAGAAACAAAATTACACACTGTAGATTTTGAAAAATGGTCTCTTGCAGCAACGAGCTGGAGGAGTCACCCAGTTCACAGTAACCCAGATGTGACAAGAAAAGGACTTTCACTTCTGCCTTCTGATTAGTCAGCAGGGTCTCTGTGGTCCCTGCTCACATCTTTCCTTCTCCTTCCCCAATCCGAACATAGTTCATAAAAAAGCGCCTGAGATAAAAAGCCTCCAATCCTCAGACCAAATCCCTCTTACACTGGTCTTACTCTGAGTGGGGAAACTGGCTAGCAGGGCTCCCTCCATCTTTCCTCATTCCCTCTTTCTCTTTCTGGTCCAGGCATTTATTTACCCAGAGCAGTGAGAGAAGGCCCTCTTCCAGAGAGTGAAACAGCCAGGCCTGGTGTAATGGAGGGGAAAATGCCATTGTTCCATGTTCCTGTTTCGCTCAGGGTACAAAAACACTGCTTCCCCACATCCACTTCTGCAGCTCGGCTTCACTCCAGAGCCAAGCAAAACAGTCACGTAAAAATAGATCTGCCACCAAAAGTAAGTGAAGAAACACAAATGGCCAAAAGCCATAAACACAACTCAACATGTATGCATTTATTCAAATGTGCCAGCACAAAGGAAAATGCACATGCGCTCTGTTTATGCCCCCGTCGAATGGGCACACTAATCATCCTCGCCGCTCACGCGCAGGCAGCCCACCCATTTGTGTTATGACATCTCATTTGACCCTTGCCCTGCCTTTACGGCTTTGCTAATTGCTCATGTTTATTCTCAGACATACTGAGAGACAGATGGGGGAGGGTGGGTACGAGAGCGAGCCACAGGTACACAGGGAGAGAAAGCGAGGGAGAGAGGGAGACGGGGAGAGGGAGAAATAAAAGAGCTTTCCTTCTATTTCTGTGTCAAAGTGGGGAAACGGTTCTTACAGTGCAACTCAACTGACAGACACGCTGACATATGTTTCTGAGCTATTTCAGCAAACCACTCACAGCCAGGCTCATATTTAAATATAGATGAACGCTCTCCCCCCCTTTAATAAAGCCTTATCAAACAGACCAAAACGGACAACGACAGATGGGAAATGTGGGTAGAGGACAGAGAGCGTCCACGTCTTGATTAAGGCCTTTTATTTTTGATGGATAAAAACTTGCAGACCAAACAAAAACACGGGAGAGGGGGTGAGATCATTGGCGAGCCAGGAGGCTTGGGTCGCTGTGAGCAGATAGCGTCTGTGTGATAGGTGATGGTGTCGGTGATGATAGACGGACTGATAAAGGATTAAAGAGATAACGGGGGAAGTGGTAAACATTTCACTGTTCCGCTGTGGCATTGTGGCACCACCCCCACTAACTGCTGATTCATGGTGGCACGCTCAGAGACTGCAAGCCATTCATAATGCATGGAGAGAGACACACATATATCACTGACTGTGCAGATCAAATCTGTCTCAACAAACCTCACAGATGGTCTGGATTCTGACTAAATGTTTTACTTGAGCGTGCGTGTGACAGATGGGTGATGTCTTTAAATTATCAGGGTCTACAGTGATATTTTCAACACGAGGTTGAACGGGTATTTGTATTGTATTGTTGGCGTTTCACATGCTCACATACTTACAGTGACAGGCAGCTCCCTCTCGCTGGAGCTCAGCAGTCCGTTGATGGTGCAGTGGAACAGCTGGTCGTTGTGGAAGCTGATGTTACAGGGATAGGAGCCAATCATCACCGAGTATTCCTCCGGCACCAGCTCCAGATCGCTTGGCCCTTTCTGCGCCAGAAAGGAACAAAAACAGCCGTCAGCCGGTCAGCCGGTAAGAGACCAGAGGGGTCTGGTTTGAACAGGCACAGATAACATTCATAAAGACCACAACAGCTTTTTAACACACACATACGTGCAGACGGATACTCAATCTCCTACACGCACACACATACACACAGAGAAACCGCGGCAGGCCTGTCACGCAGCTGTCACACAGAGGAAGCCAGCAGAAAACTCATCCATTCTGGGCTAGAGTTCAGCTTAAAGCAGCAAACATTCCCGCTGCCTCTCTCACATGGCCAGGGAAGTTTCTACAAACAAACCCGCTGACAGTCATCCCCGCCTCTGCCCAAAATAACATTCTCAGGGCCTTTACAGGAGCCCGTTGGAAAAAAATGCTTTTTTTTTTTTTTTTTTATCATTCCAACTCTGTCCTGTGTCAATCTGAGCCCTGCCTCTCACTGCTCAGTTCTAGTTTGATTAAAGGAGCATTCCAGAGATTTTACACATAATTTTATCTGCGTCAAAACAGAAACAAACAACCAAACAGTTGAACAATGTCCTCTGTGGCTCCAGAGGGGGATTTCTAAGGTCTGAAAAAAAAAAAATAGTGATGTTGTCAGGGTTATCTCATCTTGGGTTTGGAGACAAGAGATTTATGGACCTTGAGAGACCTTTACCAGGCAGGGAGGGTTTAATGAAAGTTGCTATGAAATTGGATCATGGGAAATGTAGGATCCAATGTTTTCAGAGCTTATACCACACTAGAGACTAAACGTAGGGGTGTGTTGGCTTCTGCTGCTTCCATTTTGACCTTTTTTGTCTCTCTTAAGTCGCCAAAAACAGAATTTAAATTACTGAAATAACCCCTTAATGTCAACAGCATCAAGTCACTGTGGATTTCTACTTAGCAAGTGTCAATATTTAATTTACAGTTATAGAACACGAGGCTATGAGACTGTGCAGCATATTGACTAAATGTTTATTTCACAGGACGCTCGATTTTTAAAGGAAAATTTCCGGTTGCAACATGGCTCTTATTTCGTAGCGGTCTGGCCATCGTTGTACTCCCCAAAGTGATCAGGGAATGTGGCAACATCACCGCAGCTTAGGCAAGGCAAAAAACATGAGTGCACAGACTATGAGACAGGTTATAAATATGCAACAGTTTAGTTACATATCTAAAGCACAATATCTGAAGGTAAATCCAAACAAGGGAGTCGACTTGGCAACTCTGAAGGATGTTTCAAAAAGGCAAGTTGGGTAATAATTCCACTTTCTTCTCTCCACTAAATATGTTTGGCTGACCTAGAGGTTTGTTTAAAACATGTATAATCATCTGACTGCTCTTGCTTCTTGCCACGTCAGACTCCTTTTTAGCGATATTGCAGCATCCCAAGCTCTCTGCAATTAACTTGGTATGTACCATGTTATTAATAATGTATAGGAAGGATGGCCAAATCTGGGAAAATAAGACCCAATTTGGATGAAACTGCAATTTCCCTTTAATATAAGAATGACAAGTGAGGAAGTGTGTGTGTATGTATGTTTATCCCAAGTGTGCTTCCTTGCTTTGATTACACCCTCAGGGCCCTGTCCTGTCCCTACTGCAGGATGCCACCCCCTGGGTCTCTGTCAACAAATGCTTCCTAACACAGACACAACACTGCGCACGCACACACACACACACACACACACACACACACAAATATGCACATTTCATAATACACACATGCATCAACATAACAAAATATGTTTGAGCATATTGAAAAATATACTGTATAACCTCCAAATACAACATTTTCACACTTAGACTCATTGGACCAAAACAATGGAATCCAAAGGCCGAAACAGGATGAAAGCAAACAAAACCCACCCACATTCCAGCTCAGGTCCTTAATATAGGATCTGGCTGACTAACAAGCACCCTATTAAACAAACACACACATTCTCTCTTCAGCCTCCCACCCCCCTCCCCTTAAGGTCCAGCACAAGTGGAATCCACCTTCCTAAAGAAAACAGGAAACAACAGACAAGTCGCCCATGCAGACAGGCTGGGCTGAGGCAGCGGTTCCCAACACACACCAGCACATGATGAGGAAGCTGCATCATGTCCCAACTTCCCCTTCTGTGCTGTTAGCATGCGCATTTCATAAGGTGTCACAGCCGGCAGCCCTTTAAGGTGATGAATCCATGCAGACAGGTGCCTAGATCAGCCAGGCGACAGGAACACGGGACCTCCAACTGAGCTGCCACTGCACCCTTCCCCCTCCTCAGACCCCCAACAGAAATCAACATGTTTCAGCGGACGGGGCCTTTGATGTGTTTTATGTGCCTCTGGTTTATGTGAATATGAAGAAAAGGAACATTCAGCCTTGTCTGCTGTTCACAGTGGGGGCAGTCAGTTTACAGCAGTGGTGATTTTGGAGCCAAGAAACAAGCAACCTTTAAAAAAAAAAAAAAAAAAGCATCCCTTGTTCCATGTAGTTGCAAATTTGTGGGATTTGTGTATTTGTGGGACTAATAAAGGAACATCTTATCTTATCCCTTATGAAGAATTTGAATTTCATGGGTTTATCTTAAAGTTTGACTGTCAGTGCTAGTCAGCATCAGATTTGTAGTCACATGAGATGACAGCATCAGTTGAGCTCAAAGCACCATTGTACCAAAATACAGAAACCTTTTCTTGTGATGATGGAAAAGCTAGTGATGCTAATTTGTGCTTTTGGGTTTGGATTACACTCAATTTTTGGATCTGGTTACAAAATACCAAGTTCATTATGCTCGGTGTTTGTTTCTTCTCTCTTTTTTTATTAGCAAAGCAGAAAGATTGAGGTAATTATTTAGCTAAATAGCAATCATGTATTTTATCTGCCAAAATATGAACTCTAGACTGTTAATTTTCAAGCTTATTTGCTAAATATAAGTTTATTTGTAATATCTGTTACTTAAAATTGTTCAAAGTTTACCTCAATAGTTAAGTAAATCAAAACGATTCAGATTTGACATGAAGATTAAATTCTTGATTCTTGTGTGATGCAACCTTAGTGGTATTGCAATCTATTGCTGAACAGTTGTGATGAATCTTACTTCACTTACCAATTATACAATTTACAGTATATGTGATCAATAAAACAGCATCTTATTCCCCATCCCCAACCAACATAACAGTGAGGCACTAATCTGAACTTCCTGTCTCAGCAGTATCACTCACATTGATGATGAGTGTCAGTGGCTCTCCTGGGTGGTGTTTAATCAGCTTCTCCTTGTTGGCAGTGAAGAATTGAGGATCCTCCACGTACTCCAACAAGAAGTAACTTTTATGAGGCTCTCCCTCCTCTTCCTCTGTCTCGCCGCCTGAGGAGGAGGGGCTGTCACCTGTGTAGAGGACTCCATTCAGGAGGAACTGCACTGAGGTCATCTGGGACTGGCTGGACGCAGGCGATAGACAGGTGATCATGGAGGTGGACACCACTGTGCAGTGCTAAAGAAGGACCAGAGAAGACAATTTAGCTTAAAAAACATTTCATGCCTTTTTCAATCACCTATTAGACGGTTAATGACATGATCTGCCTTCAACATAATTCACTATAAACTGTCAATGTGCACATCTGTCTTAAGGAATAATTTGACATTTTGGGAAATACGATCGATCGATACTGGGTTAAAAAACAGCCTACATGCACCTCTAAAGCCCACTAACTTCTATTAAAATGCTCATTTTTGAAGTTCATACAAAATGTGTAAAAATGACAAATCCATAGTTTTATGCAAGAAAGCAAAAAGTCTATTTCCCAAAATGTCCAACTAGTTCAGTTTGTTTTTTTAGGTTGCTGGAAGCGTGACGACTTCATAACATAACATTTTAAAAAATGAAATTTTTGTTTTGCGCTGCTTAATTATAAATTCCCAGAAGTCTGATTATAGGGTTGAAAGAGTTTTATCAAGTGAAAAAGGAAACAATCCAGCTGACTACTCACTGTTTGTCCAATTCCCAGCACCTGCATGGTGACGCTCTGCACCAGATCAAAACCTTGGCCTGTCACTGTGATGGTCCTGCCTCCACTGTGACACACACACACACAAAGAGTCACATCTTCACCATGACAAAAATGTGTCAAATTCATACTGGTATGCAAATACTTTTTGGACATTGCACAAAAACAAGAGAGAAACAGGGAAGCTGATAATAATGCAAAACAGTTCGACTGCAGCGAAAATCCACTCGCATGTCATCAAAGACATGCCGCTATCCTGTCACACACATGCTGAGCTATTTAGAACACAATAGGGAGAAAATGCTGCACATCGGGACGACATTACAGTAATAATGACTTATGTCAGAGACTCTGGGAGGGGAACCGCAAAGTCATCCAGCTTGAGATGTTTAAGATGGTTTTGTTTCGGTGCTTGTGGTGTGTGTATACCAGTGTACATACCTGAGGTAGCTCTTTTTGGGGTGGATAAAGCTGATGGTGGGGTTGTTCTCGTAGGTGTACGTGGTGCTCAGCTCTGCGCTTTGGCAGGGGAGGTTTTCAAACTCCACACACACTGTCACTGAGTCAGTGTGTGTCTGTAAGGCTGGAGGCATGGTGCACTCAATGGTTTCATCTGTTCTCCTAAAAAATGAGGTAAACATCGTAACCGCACATCTTGTGATGTCTACAAGTGCTCGAGTTGTGTTTATTGCATTTTCATACAAGCACTTTTTTGAAATGTACTATATTACTACAGATGCAAGCAGAGCAGCTGAATTTTAAACTTGACACTTAGACTTGAGGACTTGACTTGGGCTTAACCAGGGTGAGACTTAGTTTACTTACTTGACATTTGGAACCAATCAGCAATCGTACAGGCCTTGCATTACCATGCAGCTTGAATATTTAATCACTAGGTCGATGCATTTACAGCACTTTGTGTCAGCTATTTAAAAAATAACTATCAACACAAGGAAAGCATCTTCCAATGCTGTGGCATTTCATGGCATGCATCATGACATTTCTCATGAAGACTTGCCACTTGAAAGGATCTGCTCTGATAGACTTGAGAGTTGGCCTGGACTTGATACAGGCAAACAATTTAAAATAAGCACTTACTCCGTGATGGCACATTCCAGCGTGTTGTTGACCTTGACTCTGATCTGAGAGCCAATGTCCAGGTTTTCCCCCCCAATGGACACTCTAGTTCCTCCAGAACGAGAGCCCTTCCTCGGCTCCATGGACAGCAGCTTTGGGACCTGAGCACAAACGAGAGATGCAACATGAGACTAAAAAGATATTTTATTAATCACGAGGCATCCGACAGCGTCTGTCACTGGAAAAGACTGCGTCTTGTGCTCTAGGATGCTTTTCTTTACACCAAATAAAATCTCTCCTCATCTTCTGAGGTTCAGATAGCTTGTCTTTGCAGATTGGCTGAGACAGCTGCTGACTACAACAGTAAATTAGTGAAGAAAACTGTGAAGACAGCTCATGCTGCAGTATGTTAAAGTGCTGCTGAAGACAGCAGGCCTTTGGGCGCACGCTTGCAGGACAGCTATACCACTGCGGGTAAGAAGCAATAATGTTGATGCACACACATGAAAAACTGCATGCACACGGCATCATATATGTACATGCAAACAGATACTGTATTGAAATACACACACACACGCACGCACACACACACACACACAAAGGGTCCTCGGGTGAAGAGATGAATATCCCTGTCTAGCAGTCTGCAGCTACCAGCATTCCTGCTCTTTCCAAACTTTCTATCCCCGCCATGAACCTCGCCTCCAGGGAAACCTCTTATCCTCACTGACAGGATTCACTTCCTCAGCGCGTACAGATGGAGGAGACCTATTGTGTGTCTGTGTGTCAGAGTGGGTGTAAGGAGGCAGATGTTTCCGTCTAAAGGTTCGAGGAAGGAGATGCAGCAGAGGCTCATATCCTGTCTCCAAAACTGTTTTCCCTTTCTTCCCCCCAGCACCCTGCAGTAAAAAAATCCCCTCTCACACTGAGCATCTCAGACTTGGAGATGGAAGCCCGAGAGGAGTTCCCACAACAGCAAGGCGTAATGTTTGTTGTTCTGGATTTTCTTCATCCGTGTGTATCGAGAAAGCCTTCAAGATCGGGGTGATTTCTCTGTGGGATGACTCACAGGCAGAGCCGCTCTTTAGAGCCGCTGACATGATAGACCGTTCCAGCACTGAATTATGAACAACTCTTTGTCTACAAACAAAAAGGAACAAAGGCCTGACATGGGTATTTCCACTGGCTGAATACTCTAAATCCAATGGGAGACTGTGTGGGTCGAGGTCCATTAACACAATGCTGGCTAGCTCGCCTCAACCAGTGATGAATTCAGAGCAAAGGGACATTCCAACAATCGCCATGTTTGTTTTTGCTGGCAGCGAGTGCAGAATGACAATGGTGCTTAGTTGCAGCTCAGATGAACGTTTGAAGATTTCCACACGCTCGCATTCCTCAGTATCATAAAACGCATCTGTTAACACTCAACTGACACACTTGGGACGGCCTTCCCAGTGGGGAACGAGGAACAAGAGAGCGTAGAAGAAGAAGAATGCGGAGGGAGAGACAGATAGAATAGAAAGCAAAGATCAGCAGGAGGGTAGATGTCCGGAGAATACTCACTAAGTATGAGAAGCTCTCCTTTGACGTTCCCATCCCACTTTGATCCACATCCACTTGGACTATATCTGTCCTGTCATGTGCAGACCGCCCTGTGACACACACCAGTCTGGGGAATGTTAAAAAGAGGGTGACCTTCCTTGTTTGGTTGTCAAAACACCACAATCAGAGATCAGTTAATAAAAAAATAATGATAATGGATAAGAACACTCAGCAATACATCTTATAATTTTAATTTCGTAAACCAATATAGAATAGGAGGAACCAATATAAAGATGAAGAAAGAGATCTCGATCATGACTGCTAAACAAAGACACATAATTAATCTTGAATAATGGTGGTTATGAAGTAATTCATCAAACTCTAATGCATTTACATATGGAATCCAATAAAGCCTCGAGATATCAGGAGATGTAAAGTTCAAAGCTCCTCCGACCAGATGTGTCTAACCACAGAGGAGATAAAGGGGCTGCTGAGGCTTGTTCTCTCGCCTCCTGGCTGTGATTAAGCCCTGTGTCATCAGTGCGCTCTCTACGGGGACGTCTCATATTAATGACACGGTGGTGTGCCGAAGCACAGGGATCTACTGTTCTGGGGGCTCGCCGGGATAAATGTACTGCAGGGGGGACACAACCTTTATCACCTCACATGATCCCCCTCAGGCTCGACACCCTGTCGGTTTATTTAGTCAGGTGCCTGGTGCTACAGTGGTTATGAATTCTCAGCCGGTGATCAGATGATTGACAGAGGGATTGTGGAGAAGCGGATGAGCTGTGTTTTATGGGGGAGGACTTGGCAGGACATACAGTGGGATGAGGCTGCACTGGACAGATTTGGGCCTGGCTGGGGTCAGAGAGAAAAGCTGTATCTGAGTGTCTTTTTAAAATGTCATGCCTTATACTAATAAAACAAATCCTCTGTTTTAACTGAACCCAAGTCTAAACCACTGCAGGATTTTCTTCTTCGCTAATCCTCAATAGCTGTTAAGACTATTCTAAAATAACCTGCAGTACCAGCCAGCTAGTGAAAGCAGGGTCTACATTTCTGCTCATTAATTACAGAAGCATCAGGTATGCCATTACACTCAAATTACACTCCTGTCAGTTACGTGCCACGAGGGCAGAATCGCACCTGTTTGAAGTAAATGCATCATTTCACAAGGAAAAAGAGAGCAAATAAAATGAAACATGACTATTCACAGGCTCAAACCTGAGGGAAGAGAAATTGGAGCCTGAATCGGCCTGAACCTGTAGGTTTGCCTCAGGCTCAACTGGATTCAGGCTGAGAATCAAACCGCAATCACAACAATACATCAAACCATATGATGTCTGCTATTGAACCATAATGTTAAGGACTGCTCTGTTCAAAAAACACAAACATAAAAGGAGTACAGACAAAAGTATGAAGTCAGCCTGCAGCATTTAAACAGTACACATACACAGGGTGTGTCGGGGTTTCTGTAGGGTTCAAGTTAAGTTTACGACTTTTTAAGACCTTTTTAATACCACATAGACCTTATGGCAGTTTAATACCTGTTTCATGATCATAACGGCTAAAGTATGAAAGTATGATGGAAAATCAGAAGGGATGATATGACCTATGAGCTCATGTCTTTGAAGGTCTTGTTTTGTCTGACCAATAGTCAAAAAACAAGAGATATTCACATTACAATGATAAGAAAAAGAAAAAGGCAGAACATCCTCACATTGGAGAAGTTAGAATCAGAAAATAATTCTTGCTTAAAAGACGATCAATCAACTTCAAAAATAAATCAAAATAAAAATAATTTTCTGTCAATCAACTAATCGATTAATCAACTAATCACTGCAGCTCTACAACAATAATTTCTAAAGACATAATTAATTAAATCAACGCGACCTGACCTGGATAAGCAGCAAAAAATGGAAAGATGGATTAACCAATTAAAAATGATTAATTCTTTGAAGCTAATTTGAGTTTCTGCTAAATCTGACACTTGCCTGTTATGAGACGCTTTTAGTTTATAGGTGAGTGACAAAAAAAAAGGCTTTCGACTTTTTAATACCTCCCAAGGCCTTTTTTGAGGTAAATGAATTCCACTCAGACCTGCAGATTCCCTGGTGTGCATATGTGTGTGTGAGCTGAGTGTGATGTTGATGCAGCGTGATCCCAGTCAAAGGACATAGAGCAGACAGTGCACACACTGACCCCCTACTCCACATTCCAGCGCCTCCCCACTGTGGAGATATTATGGGTTTCAGAGGGTGATATTTTGGCTAGTTTTGAAGATGTCTCTGTTCATTTCCCCTGAGTGGATGATGAGGATCATCAACAATCAAGCCTGTGTGCGTTTGGATGTGAGTGTTGTCTGTGGTGCAGCTAAATGAACAGGGTGAAGGCCACTCAAGGCTCATATTAAAATGATAGAGAGGGCAGCACGGAGGACCTGAGCCAAAAACCCGGAGAAGTGCTCCAGTAAATGAGGTGTGCCTAGACCGACTGTGCCATTAATTAAAATGTTGACACCGAGTGAGTGGAGCGCAGTCTCTCTCCACTGCCGCACATTTTCCTTTTGGCACGCAGATGTGAACTTTCACCTCGGAGCACACGAGCAGACACCTGTCTCAACAGCCCTGGTAAATGAGGTCACATGTGCAGGTGTGTGTGTGCTGGCGAGTGTGTGTGTATGGCATTTCTACAAGAGCCAGTTTGAATGTTGGATCTTCTGAATGAGGATATTCTCTTCAAACAGCTTCATGGATATGGAATGAATAGATCAATATTTTGCTTTTTTTAAACAAGGTTATTTAAAAGGTAAGATTAAATGTTCAGGTTGAATGTAAAGGGCTTAAGTCAAGGGGGTGAGATGAGATCAGATCTAATCAAATCAATGGGAGGTCCCCAGCAGGACATAAATATAAAGATGTAGGTGTGTTTGCGAATGTGTGTGTGTGTGTGTGTGTGTGTGTGTGTGTGTGTGCAAGTCAAATGTGCTGACACTGTCAGATGCACTGACGTGTTATGATTTGTCAATGCCACTTCCAGCAACGAGGATATGCTTTGCTGTCATAACAACCAGCCTCGGGAGCCAATGAGGAATGACGACACGAGATGAGAACACCCCAGGAGTGAAATGCGATTCGCTGTTTTGGACATGTGCGGTTTCTGGGAATGTGTGAGGCAGCTGGAGTGACAGGTAAGACCCACAGGTCACCCTCGAACTGGTCTTAATACAATGATTGGCTTCATTGGAGCATGAATAGATAAACAGTTCCATTCAAGGGACATTACAGATACTGAATGGAAGTTTGGATGTAACTGTAGAGTTACTGACTTCCACTGAGCTCTGTGTCAACGCGAGGTCCTGCTGTCTCCATGGTGACAGTGTGATGGTCCCTGAGCTACAGAGGGACAGCGATGGAGTCATTTAAAATGAGAAGTGTGCTGCATAATAATATTTGTGAAAATTAGCCTCATGAATAGATGAAAACTAAACCATGCAGGGATGGCTGTCTTTTCAGAACTGGTGACGAGGGGGTTTCTTTGCATGATGTACAACCCTGATTAAAAAAATCTGTGATGCTGTGTAAAACATAAATAAATCAGAATGTGGTAATTTGCTCATCCTTTTTTGACATATACTTGAAAACAGTATAAAGACAACATATTTAATGTTTGACCATCATCAACTTCATTGATTTTTGTAAATATATTCTTATTCTCAATTTGATGCTAAACAAGTTGGGAAAGGAGTAACAAAGACTGGGAAAGTTGTGGAATGATTCAAAAACACCTGTTTGGATCATTCCACAGGTAAACAGGTTCATTGGTAACAGGTGATAGTATCATGATTGAGTATGAAAGGTTCATCCTGGAAAGACTCGTTCACAATGCAAGGGTAAAGCGAGGTTCACCACTTTGTCAAACACATGATTGTAGAAAGGATATTACTACATCAGGAACTACTCAGGAACACTTTATAAAAATGTTGTTGGTAAACACAGTTTATTTGTAAAAGATTGCATTCTGTTTTTAATTATCTTTTACACAGCGTCCCAACTTCTTTGGAATGAAAGAAGAATGATGGTTTATGAGAGGAAGTTCAGTAACTTATTTTAAGGAGGCTCATCTGGAGTTTTCTTTAAAGAAAAACAAGCAATAACAAACTGAAAAGCATCATTGTTTCTACTGTTTGGATATTTGTTTGAAGGTGGAATCTGGGATTAATAACATAAGTTTTACAATTATGTCTCATCTCTTTGTTGCCAAGATTGTAACACACCAATGACAACTCTCATACACATTTTCGCATGCTCAGAGTTAAATGAGCACCCCACCAATTTGCAACTCATGCAACTCAACCATCACCAGTTTGGTTGGTGATTCAGGTGTGTCATGCTGAGCAGCTAATGCAGCCACGGGCTGCTTGCTTCAAGCAGAGATGAGTAGCGGGCGACAGACATCTGGTAAAATCACTTCTTTCGAACTCCACTCCCGTGTTACAGGTATTCAAGATTTTGCATTTTTGCTTAACGAATAGCAGCCCTTAATTTTTTCCCTGCTTCTCTCTGCAGATAAGGTGAGTGACAGCTGGCTTCCACTCTCCATTAAATATAATAACTGTACTGTCTGATCTGAGTTTTATTTTCATTGGTTCAGGTCTGGTTTTCACACTGTGTTCAAGGCTGAGACGGACATATATGTCAGGATTTCTTTAAGATTTATTAACTGTCACAAATGTTTCAATCACTTGTTCCGATAGTCTCTATTTCTGTCTGTTGTCCACCTGACCAATCACCTGCCTGAAAACATGTCAGATTACCATGACAATGGGTAATTGCTGGCTATCATCTCATCAGTCCTGGCTGCAGCATAACTGCATATTTTAGCAGGGTTTTTAATATAAATGATGTATAGGACATTCTGCTCTTATTGCTTCCATCTTGAAATCAAAAGAAAGTCCCAGCACACTGCTATGCAAACACTGGGCAAAAGCCTATAACGTGCAAATTTAAAAACCATAATTCAACCATATGTTTTAGTACTTACTCTACAGAGACGGCGTAGAGCTCAGGCAGGAGAGTACATGGCACATCTCCAATAGAGACCTTTACTGCTCCAGTCCTCCGGCCCAGGTTCTTGCCCTGTACTGTCAGCAGGGTGCCTCCTTCCACTGGACCCCTCAGGGGGAAGATCTAATAAAGGAGGGAAGAAAAGCCTGTAAAAACCCTGTAATATGCACAATAAATTACAGCTCCTAAGTAGATTACCTCCCTAAAAATGTTCCACTAATGACAGTTGATAATGAACATGACAGACAATTAAGAGAATTGGAGATGTTGTCTCTGATGTTGATGTGGAGTGTGGCACACAGAGAGATGAGGACAAGTGGCCGTGTGAGTGTTCTTCTGCTGAAGACTGAGGTCTAATAGAATAGACACAAGGTTTAGGTATATCCACACACGCACACACACACACACAAAGCAGACTCTCAACTGTGCCAGTCTGAGACTCTTCAGCCTCTAATCCTCTACAGCACATGCAAATAAAGAGCAGGCTAAGAGCCCCCTTCACATCCCACAAGAGACAGACAGAGTGAGAGAGAGAGAGGGCTGGAGAGCACAGCAGAAAGGTGGATGAGTGGGGAGGCAATTTAGGGAACTGAGTGTCGAGAGGAGAGTGAATGCTGATGGTGGTGGTGAGAGAGCAAAGCCTCAACAGGGGAATTAATGCACAGTGCTATTCCCTTTCATCTGTTTTCCTGTGTCTGCTCCGTCAAATTCCTTAGTCCCATTTCTGCTGTTGTTCAGAGGCACACTCACACGCATCATTTCAGCCCTCGCCTTTGGTCTCTTAACTTTCCACTCAGCAGCCGTGGAAAGAAAGGAGAGGACCGTCACCTCTCCAATCACGGGAGAAACACAGCTTTAGAGATAGCATCTCCGACGCGCCCAGACAGCAATCTGCCATCATCTTGCCACTGTAGCATAGCTAGCCCCGCAGCGCGCGTGCTTTTCTGAATGACCCCCCGGCTGCGGCGAGGTCAGCGTGACCCCTCCGCTGTGTTATTAGCCTGGCTCCGGCTCTATCAGAAACCGAGCTTAAGAATGAAAACAGCACTTCTGTTTGGTCTAGGTGAGAGGGGCGAGGCTTGCCTCCGCATTCGGATAATTTGAAGCCCGCAAGAGTGACAGTGCAGATAAATAAACCATATATTTAAAGGGAGGAGGCAGCTAAGTAAAGAAGGAATGTATTACTTTTAGTATCGTGTAAAAACAAACTGTGGGAAACCAAACCTTTACTTACAGTATTTCTGTGGGAGCTACACCACAGGAACGGATGCAAATGTTTTTGTGGTTATATTAAGCTTCTTGGATATTAAGTGTGACCACCCTGTGCCTAATTATGCCATATACCTCCTCTGACAACCCACATTCTTTCATGCTCACGTACAAACGCTGCATAAAATGCAAGCGAGAGCATGAACGCGCACACGCAGACAAACGCATAAAAGCACTCACTCTCTTAACAGAGCTCGGCAGAAAGCGGAGTTATTTATTATCACTCTACGTCTTATAGCACCTCGTGTGTCTCGGTGGTGCCATTGAGCATTGACATCAACATCAGCTGGCATGCTGTTCATTTACACCTCTTACAAGTCTGCGAGTCTTGATTTACAGCACAAACTCTGCCAGGCCTCCAGGGAGATCCCGTGGTGTGAGTACGTCTCTGCAAAGAAAAAAAAAGCCTCCACAAGGAATGTTGGAGCTATTAAACACATTTGAGGACTAAATTATTCCACATCCTTGTATTAAAATCAAAGGTATTCCACATGTATTATAAATGCAGATATGCAACCTGCGCCAGATAAACTATCTAACTGATAAAATCCATATGTTTTCTTTCTGTTATTTCTTTGTTTTGATATAGATCTTTGTGGCCAGAGCTTTTATCTTCTGCCCCTCACTCCAGTTCTTCTGCATCACGCTAATCAAGGAGGACGTGAGGACAAAAACAGGAAAAGGCTTCTCACCGTACTGTACCCTTCTCCACCCTTTCTCTGTCCAAATAGCTCTCCGTCCTCTCTCTCCCAACCCATTTATGTCTCACCCAGGTCCCTCTGTTCTTTTTTTTTTTTCTTTTCAAGTCGTGGATAAACTATGTTTGGCAGATCCTGTTTTGGATGCAGAAGTACTTGTAATCAATGTTTTTTTTAAACAGTTAACTAGCCCACACAAAGCATGAGAATAAAGGGCCTGCACAGATAATAAATGTCTCCATTGTCTTACGTCACTGCATTGAACAGAGAGCATTTTTCACAATTAGGTGGTGGTTGGCAATAATGAAATCCTCCTTCATATTATTGATATTTTGGTCCAAGCATATTGTAATAGAGATTGCATGTGACAAAGCAGAGCAAGAAAAACACGTTTCATTATCATAGCTGTTCACATGGTCACTAGGACTGTGCAACAAAGAGCTGCTGCCGTATGTGTGAATGTTTAGGGAGAGCTGATCTTTTCCTCCGTAAGCCGGAGTACTCAGCCTCAAAACCCCTGTGGATTCTCTGGGAAAACATGGCTGCCAAGGCATTGCATCACACACCCCACAGAACCACAGCCCCGCTATCCTTTCTGCAACCCCCTCCACTCCTGAGAAAGCCAGTGGGAGTGTGTGTGTGTGTGAGAAAAAGAGAGAGAGAGAGAGAAAGAGTGCTGCAACAATGGTCTACCCACGCATACGGCATCTCAGCCCAGCAAACTTCAGTCACGTAAGAAGTCCACGTAAGTTAGACTCTCACAGAGCATCCTGTTAGTCACAGTATGCTGACAGCTACAAAGAATGAGGGATAATCGCAAATGCTTCAATATGGCCTGTTTGTGTGACATGCTGTGTATATGTGTGTGTGTGTGTCCGCCTGCTTTGTTCTGCTTGCTTATTCTCCTGGGCTGACCAGGTTTTATCTACAGGAAGTTCAGGCCGACTGGGTCTCATGTGAGCCGTGCTTCCCATGACCGCCTACCGTGGCTGTGCTGATATAACGTTCGGCGGCGGCGGAAAAAAACCTGGAGGGCGGCTCTGAGCGCACTCCCATTTCAGTCGGCCAAACAGATGAATATGATTATGCAAATGAGCTCTGCGAACAGCTTGAAGAAAGGCCCTGCCGCTAATCATGATGACCATTTTGACGTGACCGCAGTCAGATCCTGTGTAAGATAAACACTCCTTAATTCTTTTGTGGTTTTGCTCTTATTGTGGTCTAAAACCCCTCATGGTTGTTGTTTGCTTTCTTTTCGTTTCAGTGGTTTTCTACACAAAGAGCACTACACATATATCCATCCACAGGGTTCACACACATACTGTAGTAACGCAGAGCAGAAGGTGTTCCCATGCCCTCCTGAGTGATTGCAGAATGACTCCGCCGTGTCCCCCGAGGGCTGCGGCTAAGCAAGTGTTAGTGTTATTACTGAGTGAACCGCTTTAATGAGACTCTATTCAAACGCTCCCTCAGCAACTGACTCTGGACAGACAGGGCAAGGGGCCACGACACCATGTGAGTGACCCCATGATTCACCATTTTATGGCCTGAAAATAGAAACCGGAGGCTACAGAAAGGAGGCGAGGAGTGTAGGAGGATGAATGCAAACATTTGTAGCCTACATTCGCACATGTTGAAACTGTGATTGTACCTTGTGGATCTCAGGAGCTGGACACTGATCAATGCTTGGCTGGCAGTCGTCTCTCGGCCTGCAGCTGTTTTCACACCAGCCGCAGAGGTGGCCCTGATCCTCCCGGCCCCAGCACTGGGAACAGTCCGAACTGCCCACTTTACAGTTGTACACCTCCACTAGAGGGAGATGGGAGGTAGGTGGGGGGGAAAGATGGAGTAAATTATTATTGGAATACAGCATTACTGAACTATGTTTGCCTTGTCTGGTTAACTTAAGGTACTGTAGATTCCTAAATTTCTTTTATAGCTCATGTGAGCCATATGGGCTGCATGCTTTAAATAAACAACATAAGCATTTGCTGGATGATACATCCATAGCTGTAAAAATAAATCAGGGGAAAAAGAGAGCTAGTGGAGTGGCGGAGAACAAAGCCAGCGAGAAACAGATGATTATGTTCATGTTCCAATGTGCCTCCCAGTGAGAAGTCCCATTTGTATCACTGCATGTGCATCTGTGCATGCATTTGTGTGCACATTACAGTGTGTGTCTGCCTGCATGCGGGCGATAAAGAGTGTGTCTTTTTGAAATTTGGTGACTCGGCATGTTCTGGAGCGACCGTCGTGTCCGTTAACAGTGCAGGGTGTCTGGCGGCAGCCCAGCGGCGTTGTTCACATGGTAGACACATGGACTGTGAACAGCACATCTGGGATAAGGCAGGGATTGGCTTGTAGCTGCACTATAGACAACACGCCAAGTTCAACAACAAGCACGCCACTTTTCATCATCTCACTGTTGTCATGGAGCTCAAATTGTATTTGCAACAATACGTACGGACATGGCTGGTGCGAGGCATTGATGACACCTTAAATTGCAGCTCCCTATGTTCTATAATCATTATGTGTAATTAGACGGTAGCGGAATATGATATTATGGCAAATTACTAGTTGTTGGCAAATTATGTGTTGTAATACATGAACTACTATTATTGCAAGCGAAAGGCAGTCTAACACTGTTTGTCCCTCTAAGCGATTCTTTATTTTTCTGTGGGTTTAATTAAATCCACCAATCTCATCAGAAAACATTTGCGCACAGGTGAAATGCATTCTGGGAGCAACAGTGGCAGCTATGTCAGATTTTTTTTTTTTTTCTTGTTTTTGCGAGTGTCTAATTAAGCTGCAAATAGAGGAGAGCTGAGCAAACAGCTGGAGCTTATTTATCAGTTGTTATCTTTTTACATGTCTACGTAACCGTCAGTGCAGTGTCTCACCTCTCATGGGCTGAGGGCTGTCGACAAAAATATCCCGCACATGTCCACTGAAGTAGCCTCTCCTCCTCAGGTTGAGGTGATAGATCTGACTCCTCTGATTAGTGGACAGCTGCATGGGCAGAAAGGTAGGAGGCAGACAACAATTAAAACAAGTTGTGCAAGGCATCTCCACAGTGTGAATGTGTGCGTGTTGTATTGTCATTTTGCCTCCGCATTCATTTACTCCCTCTTGCTCGAGATAATAATGGGTTCTTATTCAACTTACAAACAAGGCTTTAAAATAATTGCAAATAAAACAACTTACAAACAAGGCTTAAACCTAACAATAATGAGCTCACTGAAGCAGTAAATGCATAGTAAATGCACTAGGGCTTAACTGATCTTTGCTCAGACTTGGACTTAAATGGACTTACTGGTTATTTCTGGTACAGTAGGTCATTGTCTGTACTTACTGTTACTCCACTGCACTTGACAGTCGAGCTGTTCAGCCATGTGGCCTCATATCGCGGCTCTGTCCCGAAGTCACACTCCATCTCCTCCCCCTGTTAGGCAAGGCACTTATTTCAAAACAATATGTAGTATTTCAGCAATAACAAGCAAGCAAGCTGTGATATTACACTGTTCACAGAATGAGATAATCACTGCTTTAGTGCCCAAAATGAGAACATTGGTGAAAGCTTCTGCAAAGAAATGCTCCCTCAAACATGTCTGGTAACAATTGACAACTGCGAAAGAGTACCAGGAAACTGAAATAACTCGCAATAATTGTCCCTGCCAGGAAAAGATGCAATCCATTCAAAATTCATATTCATAAACATCTGGACTCCCACACCTCGGCAAGTCATCTGGGAGCCGGAGTAATGAATATGAATTCATTCTTCATAAAATCTGAGCCCCGAGTTTAAATGAGCCAAGAAATGTGAAAGTAAGACCATAAAGCTGCTAAGATAGCTGAGAGCAGTAAAGGATAAGTACTTAAAGAGGAAGAAATCATTTGTCTGTGAATCCAGCCAGCTCAAATTGGTCTACTTTGATCGGCCTCTCCAGGACTATTTCTAGGCTATTTCTCTCTGCAATTTGACACCAGAGAAGCTTGATTTTTTCAGTATCTGGCAGATTCTTTTTCCAAGACAAACTCCAACATGACACACATTGAAATGTTCCCTGGACTTATGTTCAGTGAGAAATTATAGATAGTGGGTGACAAACTTGTTTTGGTATGACTGTTTATCACAGTTCGGTCTAAACAATTTATTTTAGCTTTGTCAAAAAAAGTGTGGGAACCAAAATTTGCCACAAATTCCAGCAGGGTCTAAAGAATTTGCAATGCATGAACATGAGTGACACCACATTTCCTGCTGTATTGACTTGCCCACAAGATGAAGACATTATTCAAACATTGTCTGTCTGTATAAACTTTTATAATAAAGAGTAGTAGGAAAAGCCGACCACAACCAGACTGCTGGAGGAAATGTGTGTGTGTGTGTGACTCAATGTCTGTCACCATAGCAACACACCAGAAGAGGGCTCGAAAGGCCAGTCGGGGTTAGGCGTGTGACTGACCACGCCTGGCAACTAGTCAGCACCGGAATTTTCTGAAGATCCCAGTTGTGTCCTTATCAGTGATGCAGGATCAGCGGCTGACTCGTTCAGTGTGGATTAAGGATGAGAATGGGAGTTTAAAAAAACTGATCTGGAAGGACTAGCCGAATTTAAAAATGAACACGAGTGAAATAAAGCTCCTGCCGCGTGTGCTGCCTCAGACCGACTGCACATTGTACACGGTGCTGACAAAGGCACAACTCAGCTAGTTAGATACCAGATGCATGGTGGGCCCAGACAGGCGAGCAGCGAGCAACATAAGCATAAAGATAACTCGCTCGTTCTTCATTTTCGGATCTGTCTCACAACATGGAGATCACCCAAACTCGGGTTTTGCTCATTCATTGACCCAAATCACAGCACACAAATATCCATCTGTGTTTAACTCAGCTTGAAGCACACACACCATATGCTTCTGTTTTATTCCAATCATTTTCACAACATGCACTTTGGACAAAGTCCAAGTCCAGCTCCATAGCTGGAGGTTGTCTGCCGTACCTCCTGAATGTTGCTGAGGGATAAGGTGAAGTCCTGGGCCATTCCTGATGGTGACGGAGGAACCTCTGAGGCAACCAGGCTGGGACAGGAAGCTGCATTCTGTGGGTGAGGTGGGGTGGAGGGACAGGAAGTGACATATAGGAGTTAAAGAAAACAATGGCTCCCCTGCACACATCCGCAAACCCCAAAATACCTGTCCTGTTTATCTGGAGGAGGAGGAAATGAGAGGGTAAAGTCTCACTCTGAGGGAAACAACAATAGCTTCAAATAGAGCGACAGTGAGGGATTAGAAAAACAGGCCCACCGGACACTGTGATGGGCTCAGCAGAAGAGGAAAAAAACCCACCTCCTCATCTCCTCATGACCTACATCACAAAGACCTAATTGAGTTTTTTCATGTTTCAAAAGAACCTCAAATTTAAATAACTAAAAGTGACTTAAAAAGCACGATCCTCTTGTGCTTTAATATGTTTGTTTTTGTGTATCTTGGGATCACAGCATGCCTGACTGGGATTGTATTGCGTTTGCTTAGGAAAATGCAATGATGTCTTTATTGCTTCGCTTGCTTAACACAAACAGCTCTTTCCCCTTTCAGGGGGCATGTATGTGTTGTAATGTAAAGACAAGCATTAAAGGCAGCAATAAGACACTTAACCACTAGAACAAGACGAGCAGCTGATCAGAGGACTGAGTCACATCCTCTCCCCTCCAACTGTGAGTGGACTCAGTCGCCCTCAGGGCCAAAGTCTGCTGGGAGGATGCCTCCTCACACAGGTCATGGAACCTGGCGGGGCAATAAAACTCCAGAGGGGACAGGAATAATACGATGGCTGACTTAGTCCTGATGTTGTCAGGAGCACGCACAGAGGACAGTAGCCCCTGGGGAGATGTAATTGGTTTCAATGAGGCTACTCTAGTTTGGGATAATTTTCCCACTTTGACAGTCTTTTCACGGGCTTGTGCCAAACCTTTTACACTATTGGGTTTGTTTGCTTTTCAGAGTAGTTTACACCCTCGTGGGGCTTTACATTGCCAAACAAACATCTACATAATCCGTTTGTACAGTCACCTACTTAAAATGAAGGGATATATAAAACCATAGCTGAAACTGTAGGTGTGGAATTATCTCTTCGCTGGCGACAAGCGGCCTTGACATTTTGTAATAATTCCCTATAAAAATACAGGCACAGTGAATCTACTCTTCCACATGCTGGGATATCAATTTAAACTGCCGAAAAGAGAAACTTTAGAGGAGGTCTGAGGAGCTTTACAATGGTACATTACCCTGTAAGGAGTCTGTTAAACCAGAACCTCCTGAGATTTTATAGCAGGTTTCAACATTTCTACATACTGTAGTTGAGACACTTGAAACCTCATGCTGAATTACCACATGATTGCTCTTGCCTAACCCCGTCCGGACTCTGATCATTACAGCACACTTGGAGTTGTTGCACAGAAGAGTCTGGATTGTGTCTGAGGCTGAGACTGGTGGTGATCTTAATATTACGAGGTGATGAATTTAAAAAAAAGAGGGGTGAATTACTCACCTCGAGTAGGTTGTGCTTTGACTCATCTTTATGGGAGACGCATAGGTGGTTCTCTTGGTCCCAGTAACACTTCCACCTGGTGCTCAGGCAGCTCACACATCTGTTACAGACAGACAAACATACATGTTGAGAAACAAGGATCGTGTTCAGCTACATCTGGCATGTTTTCCCACTCTCATTTGTTGCCATGCGGTAAATACAGTTTTTTCAAAAGACGAGCACTTGAAAGACTCCGATTCATTTCGAATGTAACGTAAATGGAGAGGCTGAGCTGATTACAGGCATCAAAGTTTAGCTTTAATAAAAGGAAATAATGATTAGTCACAGTAGCATACACATTCATTCCAGAGTTACAACACAGCCAGGAGGTCAAACTGGGCCAAATCTGCTGAGATGAAACAAAGCACGTCTCTATAAACACTCAGACGGGGAAATGATGATGTGTGTGTGAGCTCTGTCTCTAGTTATTACCATCTTTGCGAGCACCATTTTGAGTTTTACGCCGACTAAGTGAGGACATTTTGGCGAGTAGGGTCCATCGGCAGCTTGTAGACTCCATGCAATTCATGCTTATTTGTCAAAGAAGCACTTGCATATACAGTTTAATGACGTGCCCGCTTTAGTCACTCAGACTTGTCTCAAAGCTGCAGATGTCTGTGCTTGTGAAGTGAAGACTCCTCAACCAGATGTTTGAAGGCTAGAACTTGGTCAGATGGTTAAAGGAAAAGTCTGGTGACATTCAGTATGTCTGTAAATGTCAGCAAATGTGATGAAATGACCAAAACCAACAAAGATCCTGATCCTGCTACACATCCCTGACCCACACCGCTGCACTGGGTGACATGTTCCTTCATGATGATAAACATGGGCACTGTAGTTTATTTTGAGTCAATCCCACACACACACTGTCCTTCTGCATACTCATACTTCATCAAATCCACAGCTGAATATAGTCTCCAACAAATACACTATTACTTGTGTTTGAGTTTCATTTCCTACAAACTACAGTCCCTAGCTGTTTAGAAAATTACTGAGCCTTTTAAAAAAATGAAACTATACATTCGATTTATTTTTTACACATTGTGGGTTTTTGTCATTATATGGCATTTGTTGAGATAACAAAAATATAGATATATATTTATTGCCAGCCTTATTGTTTGAACCAATACTATGTAACTTTTGAAAGAAGAAATAACACCTTCTTCTCCTTGAAAATAAAAAGTTGAAATCATATACAATAACACACAGACTTGCCAAATTCAAAACATTTAGGGGTTTTGGTGCTATGGTGCTCAGACCACTAAACTCATGGTATTTCACCATAAAGATAGTTTTAGTTTTGTTCGCTGAGCTTCTGAGATATTAATACCTACACATCAATATAAATATATGTGAAAGTGTATTGTGATTTGGGAGATCAACCCTTTAAATTGAGGCTATGGGTTAAGATTAGGTGTTGAGAAGATTAAGGATAGTGTTTGGGAATATAGATTGTACTGTATTGATTCTTGCTGTGGATGGAGTACAAATGTGTGTGTGAGTCTTCCAGATAAACTACCTTAAGTGGAACACCTCCACCATATGTGTGTGAGTTGAGTGTGTGTCACTGCATCGCCTCCGGGAAGAGACAGATGTCCCACACTAGGAATGATAGCGCCTCCAGTGATAGCAACACTCTGAGGGGGTCTTTAGACTGGGGTGGGGGAGGAGGGAGTGAAGCGGGATGGGTGTAAGGGGATGCAGTAACATAATCGAAACATGTGTGTGTGTGTGTGTTCTGATTAGAAGCAGACGCCCCCCCTCAAGGCTTATCAGCTGCAGCTTTTCTGTTTTCCCTAACTCACTTTTTGTCCTACTAAAACACCTTTACACTAACACACACACACCTTCAAACACACACAATACTTGTACTTCTATCATTGTGAGGACCCTCATTGACATAATGCATTCCCAACCCTTTACCCTAACCTTAACCATCACAACCAAATGCCTAACCCTAACCTAAACCTAATTCTAACCTAACCCTTAAGTCTTAACCCTTCAAACAGCTTTTTGAAGACCGGCCAAAATGACCTCAAGTTCCAAAAATGTCCTCACTCTGTGGGTTAGAAACTTGTTCGTGTCGCAAGTATGAGTGCGCACACACAGATTGTTCACTCTCTCTCTCTGCTTGACATAACACTGATAGTAAATACCCGGAGACACTGGCCACCCCGAGTCATAATGACCATGCACACACACACACACACACACACACACACACACACACACACACACACACACACACACACACACACACACACACTAAACACACAGTCAGGCCTGCACTCTCAGGGCCTCTCAGTGGACACAGCAGTTAAACACACATCCTCAATCACGTCTCTGTCAGAAAGAAATACGTCCAGAAGAAAAGACCAGTTTCAGGGGGGAGCGACAGAGAGGAACCGAGACAGACGAGGAGAAGAAGGGAAGAGAAAAGAGAAGTGCCAAAACTCGAGACACAGGGAGAGACATAAAAAGCAAATAAAACAGAGAAAGAGTTTGTGTGTGTTTGTGTGTGTGTGTGTGTGTGTGTGTGTGTGTGTGTGTGTGTGTGTGTGTGTGTGGCTGAGAGACATAAAGAGAGGGAGAGAAACCGAGCAAGAGGGCAGGTTAGGTTGGTTGTCCTACTGGGCTGTTTTCTGAGACTGGAATGCTTCGTCTGGTTGTCATTAACACTCTGCCTGGTGACCACTTTGAATGGGTCATGGGAGAAGCATCTAAACACTCTCTCACACACACACATACACACAAACACACTCTTACATTGTCTTTGAAAAACGCTCAAAGTGATTCCACACACGAACGTCACATCTTAAATAAAGACCTCTCAAAGCTGCGAATTTCCTCTAAGTTTGTGGCATTTTTCCAGCTTCAACTAAAACTATTCAGAACATAAATGGCAACATTTACCTTGATAATGATAAATGCAGCAATGACCTTCTTTTACTACATCAATGGAAGATATTTGCTCTCTTATTTTGGCTCATTATTCAGCGTTGCACTTTCTTTAATTTGCTGGACTGACAAGAGACACGTTAAAGAAAGAAAAATTGAAGCTCAAAAACAGTGGATCCTTTGTTTCCCATAATGCAATATAATAGTGTCTCTCATTAGACACTCCCTGACAGGTAAAGTCAGGGAGTGAAAGATAATCATGATGACATCACCATGACATCAGACTATGACTACCATTATGGTACTATTCCATATGACGAGAAAATTGATATTCATGTGTAAAATTGATTTCTGAACCTCTGGACTGAACTGTGTTCTGATTAGTTAGTTAAACTTCCATTTATTTATTTGGGCCTCAAACAATTTACTTATTAGTTGAATATTGTAATTGGAGTAAACTTGGTGGGCCTGAAGAGAGTCAATTATTCGATTAGCTGATTCAAAGAAAAATAATCAGCCTCTATTCTGATAATCAATTATTTGTTTGTGTCATTTTTCAAATGAAGATTTCCTCGATAGTGAGGATCTGCTTTTCTTGGTCTTATGTTAAAGTAAATTGGTCTAGGTTTTGTTGTTCAGAAAAAAATGCAATGGGGAGATGACACCTTGGACTTTTTCCAACATTCTCTGACATTTTATAGAAAAAACAATTAATTGTGATTGAATGATTATTCGAGAAAATAACTGGTAGATAAACAGATAATGATAATCATTATCATTAGTTGCAGTCTTAAAATTCAATCTATTGTCCAGCTACAGCCTTTTGTATTGTTAATGTGACACTGATGGTTTGTACAGATGTTATCAATGCCTAATCACATCAAAAATGCAAAAGACATTAAAAAAAAATCGAACCCTGAAAAGTTTGGATTAAAGTTTGGGTCAAAGTGGCGGGTTTTTTCATAAAGCACAGAACAAAGAGACTCCACTATCTAGTTTCACTGCGGAGAAGTGGCTCATAAGACTCTCTTTAGGGATTATTAAAAAAAAACAGCTTGAAGTGATTAAAATCAGATAGAGTATAGCAGCTCCGCAGTTTGCAGCCCAATGCTCATCCTGTGAGAATGGCACTTTGCTCATTATCACCTTCAACAAACCACCGTCTAATTTCACACTCCTGGACCTTGCCGAGCACCGAGGCCATGTGCACATATTGGGTGCAGTCTTGCACACATGTACCTGCAACTGCTGCTTTCACACCTGCAGGCTGTTTCAAAAAGCGAACAAAAGGCACGCACCCAACGATTTCAATCTCAGGGAATCGGTCGAACACACGCGCGCGCACACACACGCACGCACGCACGCACGCACGCACGCACACACACACACACACACACACACACACACACACACACACACACACACACAGTGCTGCTCCTCAATGCCTAAGATCTGCCCATCAGATAAAGTGGATCCTCTAACATGGTCCAACATGCAAGAGGAAGTCAGCTGGACTGCCTCCAGATATGAAAAAACCCTCTTTGTGACCAGGCCATACAAGTCGCAGTCCTTCACAAAAAACAAACATCGACATGACGAGCCAGACAAACATATCCAATTTCCCTTGGCTTAACGTTTACAGCATATTAATCCCACATTTGATCCCGCACTGAGAAACCTTGAGTAAGCCAAACACACAATAAGCCCTGCAAGAGGACGTGTCGACAATATTTACCCACCGAGGTCTAAATAGAGAGCGGGGGGGAAAAAAACAGGAGAGGAAGATGTTAGGGACAAAGCGGAAAGGCCTTCAAGGCAAAGCAGAGAAGCTTCACTGTTCTTTCAGCCTCCACATGTGAACATCCACAATGCCACAGAGACTCAAGCTGACATCTGAGTAATGCTAGAGCTTGGCAGAGCCCTCTGTTTAGGAATAGCTATAATCGTAGTTTATTAGTGTTTAGGTCTCATTTAGGAAGGCGAATTGAGGGATCGCCTGCAAATCAAGCAGAAGGTCTAAGCAACTGAGGAAGAAGTACTCAGATTCTGTGCCAATAAGTAAACAATTTAAACAATGTCCTTTCCATTCAAAAATCCTGCTTTAAAAGTAAAAAATGGTAGAAAGTAGAAATATTATCAGCAAAATGTAGTTAAAACTTAACTTAACTGAAAACTTATAGATGACTGAAACACAACCCCAACTTGACACTGTGTGTGTGTAAGGGGTCAGAAGCCATAAAGGTTGGGAAACTCTGGATTAATCTTGAACAATATCTTGTGCTCTATAATCACGTTTATTTGTTTATTCTTAATCTTACTCATAAATAGAAACTATAGCTGTCAGATAAACATAATTTCCCTCTTGAATAAAGCGGACAATAAGTATAAAGTAGTATAAACTTTGCCTCAAAACCTCAAAATTGTACAGCACTTGAGTAAATGAACATAATTACTGTCCACCTCAGTGTCTAACAAATTTGGATGCTGTAAGCTGGCCAAGCATCCAACCATGAATAAATCCAGAATTTGAGATAAACAGCGATGACAATGGATGTGTGACTCACGATGTCTTGGGGTGTATTGCTCCAGTCCTCTCGCAGTCATAGATGATGAAGCTCCCAGATACCACAGATATGCCATTCACTTTTATCGCCACAGAAACAGTCAGATGATCTGGGGAAACAAAGGCATGTAAACAATGCCGCATGTGTCAAGCATTCGAGATGGTATCACTGTCATAACACAAACTTGATGGCGAGACATCCTCGTGCTGCCCTGACATCGCTGCATTTTCAAAGACGAAAGGGGAAATTACATTTGTTCTAATACAGCCCAACATCTTGGAAATAAAAAACAAAGCACACACTGTTACTGTACTTGTATTGTGTGGAGAGATATGGCTGGCAGTGTTGGCCCACAGCCAAACGGATGCCTGTGCTCAGTCTCACCTGTGCCAGGAAGGATTGGTTGGTAGTTTTCACGAGGGAGCAGGGGACAGGTCTGGATCTGAGCGGGACCGTAGTCCAGGTGCACCGTGGCAGCTGTAGAAACACCCGGCCCGTATTCACACTCCACCCGGGAGCCGACCAGATCGGGCACGCTGCCATTTATCAGAATGCCAACATCCTACGACAGAAACAGATATGGGAGCATAAATATAAATAACTACTCATGTTAATACAAATGAATTCCACATGCCCACACACATATATTCAAATCCAGTGGTATGTACAGTTAGTCATTAGAGGGCAAAATACATTACTTCAAGTTTGTTCAGGAGTTCAGGCAGAGAAAGAGAGAAACTAAAGTGCAATGAAGAAACAGATGGCACAGTGTTACATTCACATCTAAATCTGACTATGTGATGAAGTATGACAGACGTATAATGAGAAACATAACACCTCGCTGACATGACTGAATTTCAGCTAAATGATTTCAATGTGAGAAAAAAAAATCCAAGGAGGGCAAGCAGGCAGAGATTGTTAAGCAGAGAGGAAGAGCAAGATGACATATTGTGTGGCTCAGCAGATACGAGCTGAAGGGGCCCACGACATGTGCTAACATGTCTTAAAAATCCGCTCTATTGTTCAGCGGAATTGATCATTTCCTGCCTAAGGCTCCCACTTCCTGCCTGCTGCTTCCTGTTTGGAGAGACAACCTTGAGCTGAGCTTCCTGCGGCTCTGAAGGATGCCTGTGAATCAGGCAGCTGGTAGATCTATTGCAGCCCAGCCAAACTGACCTACATAACAAGCAAATATCCACAATTAATGAACCAATTAATGACCTGTCGTCTCTCAGCCTCGTCTAATTATGAGCTGTAATTAAAGGTCAAATACATTCCAGGAGTCAAAATTCAGTGAGCTAATTATCATATTGTTATTATGCTTCTGGTACATGATATACTGGCAGGAAGAAATCACTGAAAACAAGTTTGCATGTCATGTAAGTCAAGTATGATGCCGTCATTCCTTGGCAAGAATATATTATCCAGCCAGGATTGATCGGACTAGTAGTGTTATGTAGCACTCAATATTTGACATATTCCTCTTGTGTCCCAAATCGACGCAACACAAGATATATGTGAAGAGTATAAGATGACAGTGTTTGACAGGTGATGTTTGTCATCGATGTCAAGACGCTATGATGAAGCTCACCCTACTCTAGCATTCATTTTCAGTGTGGCAGAGGAGGCTTTGTGTCTTTTTGTTAGTTTGAAAACGCACGTTTAACTTGATTCCTTCATTTGCACGACAGAAACTCATGTAAAGAGGGTTGGAATTGTTCATTTTATGTTCTTGATGATATCACTCGTTTTGTTACTATAAATTTGAAAAATGATAAAAATCTAATTGGTTTGCCACTCCAACAAACACACAGTATGTACCTCATGCTAATCTTCATAGTGTACTATTTCTGCAGTTTGAACACAATTAATAATTATACTTTAAAATGTGTTTAATGACAGAAGATCTGCACCAACAGACACTGATCAAACTGACACTTTGAAAAACCACTGCAAATTAAATTTATCAAGACAATACAAAATGTTTTTTTTTTTTAATTCCACACCAACTCTCGGAGCTGTCTCGCCGCCGTCATGAATTTGCTGTGATTTTTTCCAGGTGTGAGCAGCTCTTCCATTTTCTTGCATCTGCATTGTGCGACAGTTGTGTTCATTAACAGCACCCTCGAAAATCAAGCATATTTGGTATGCACCGTGACATTTTGCACATACTTTTGTCACTTTTTCAGACATACTCAAAACCCAGTTAGAATTACTGAGTAGGATTGATTTGGGATACAGCTACAGATGTCAGTATTGCAGCCCATCAGGCTAATTGATGAATTTCAGTCAGAGACACACTGAACACAAATTGACTTAGTGAATTTGAAGCCAGTAGTTACCATCCTGAGCTCTCAAAGAATCCAAGCAGCAAATTGTCTGTTTTACTGCTGCCACTGAACTTAAGGACAGTATGAAAATTATCGGGTGGCGAGGAGGTCTGAATCTTGGCGTCTGACTGCCCATCATAAACAAACCAATAAGGCTTAGGAACGCTGACAAAAATCGAAACATGAAATGGTTAAAGTCATTGCTCATGCCCGTGCAGGAGGGAGGGAAACAGCTGTGTATGGCATGTGCTCTCACGCTGTGCCACCGGTAAGCTCTCGTTTTACACACAGCTGGTTTGGTGTTTTACAACCAAAGTGATACATGTAAACGAAGCTCTCGGTATCTTGGTTACAGATCAACTAGCTGTGAAAGAACGAACAATTAAATGTGTGTTCAGATCCGTTTGTGGACTGAGGGAAAACCATGTGCAGAACTGCGTGTATTAGCAATAAATCATTTCACGGATCAGGAGGAAAATGGGCAACTTGTGATGCCGAACTTGCATCATATTATTCTCACTTTGTACGACACACTTCGCTTTACTTTATTTTAGGTTATGATGAATAAAAGGGCAACTGTACTACATAGTGGAAAAACGATGCACTCTTTACTAGAGATGTTCAATCCACATTAACCAAAAAAATCTGCATGATTTGTGTTTTTCAAAACAGAAATAAAGCCCTGCTACAGAGACAGTGTGCCTTTATGACCCGTGGTGCACATGAAAGCCATCTTTTGGTTGGAACTATTTCATCTCTTTTTTTATATACAATAAATCTTGCAAGAGAAAGCTGAACTAAAATAGACATATGGAGTAAGAAAAATAAAAGACCCTTCATTGCTCCCCCAAAAAAGTCAGCCTACCCTCCCTTCAGCAAAAAAACATTTTAAGTGCCTTCCCCCTTTTTTCAAGTCCGTACAGTGTCTACTATTCTCTACGATTGTGATTACTATTACAGATACCACCAAATTACTCATAATGCAATGCTCGAGATCAAGATCCCTGCTTCTGTGTCAATCCCTCTAACTGGAGACCCACTGTAGATAACCAAAAACTTAGTACATAGTGTAATAAGTCCATCAGCAGACTAATAATAATAGTGTGTATAATAATAGTAGTGAGAGGTGTCAGGTTGTAAAGGTGGTTATGAGACATCCCATTTCAGCTTTAAATACACTGCCCTCATTACAAACATAACTTCATAAAAACATCAGTAATGTCTATTTGACTTGTGATGGATGGTAGCAACATGGAGGAAGTTGATGATACCTTGATGTCTGCAGAGATGCTGATCTCTGGCGGTGTCAGGGTCATGGATGGACACTGCTGAGGGCCTTCACCCATGCTGATCCAGGACCGTGCAAACAGTCCCTGAGCACACTCCTTCTGGATGGTACATCTGGAAAAAGACAGTAATCTTATTTATTTTATCATATTTAAGCAGAGATTGGATTACAACACAAAGGAGACAGGAATATTTGATTTTCTGTACTGAATATGTCACAAAGAATTTATGATGACATGACACAAAAAACACCTGAAATCCAGAAATTTATCAACGCATTTTCTTATTATCCTACATAGAAAACTTGGCTGCAGCTGAAAAGTCGGCGTAACATTTTCAGGCTGGATTTTCCATCAGAATGTCATCATCTCATATGTAGTAATTACTTGTCAGTGCTACAGCTGAGTGTCAATCAGTCATAGGACGCCATCTGACTGGTAAGCGAATGCAGAGTTTTAAGGTCAACATTTCATTCTTTGGGAGGAGAAGACAAACTTTTGTGCCTCTGTTTCTTTCCAGGACTTGACAAATTCTCACCGCTGGGTTTCATGGTCTACTTCCCACAGATTTATGAGGTGCTCTTGTCTCCTAATGCCACATTCAGACCTCGGCTGTCAGTTTGTCTGGCTCAACACAAGAGACTACTTGACTCTAGGTCACGCCCATTGCAATGGCAAACCGTGCCGCAGGCGCTAAGATCAGGGGCCAGTTACCGATTGAATAAAAATACTGCTGATTCTTAATCTGCGTGGACCAACAGCGCATCCTTGAGCGTGCGTGTTTGTAAGGACATGCATAGAGCAGACAGTGTGCATGAGCCCATCTGTGAGTATAATGAATGTCTAGGACAGAAGAATAGTAAAAGGGCATTCAACAAGCAAGGTGGTCTCACACTCTGACTTCTGCCTCGCTAATGAACTTGGCTGGCCATTGGCACAGAGCTCAGTTCATCTGCAGTGCAGACTGGAAGGACAAAGTGACCTCAGAGTAAGGAGAAACCAAAGAGGCCCCATTTAGCAACGTCCCAACATGCCACATAATGAGTTTGGCTCATCCCACTTCCCTCTCACACTTCTATAGTTGTTTGAAAATAAAGTGTGTGTCTGTGTGCCCACATGCCTGCAAGTGTGAGTATTTGTGAATGTCCAGATTCTCAGTCCCATTGGCACTGAGGGACTGAGAGGGGCTGTGAGGTCAGCTGCTGAACTAAAAATAGAAGTGAGTGGCTCTGCAAGCCACACAAAAATCCCCTAGATGCAAACAAACTCATAAACTCCGAACATACTCAGCAGACTCGACAGTCACACTAAAACGGATTTACGGATAAACAGCCTATTAGACTGGAACTGTAAGATTTGTTTAGTAAATGCTTAATTTTCACGCTGAAAGTAAGTCTTTGAGTGCTGATGGATATTCCTTACAATTTTTTGATACTGTCATCAGTATGATACCTGAGTTTCTGTCCAGATACCAAAATGATCCTTTTTTGGATGACTTTGAAAATTTTGTACAAACTTTCATGATTGCCAGAGAATGAATTCCAATAAATTCTGATCTCCTGACTTTTCCCACCAGCCTCATTGAGAACATGGTAAACATTTGTTACCTTTTCTCATTTCTTAAAAGTCCATCATAATTAAAAAAAAGTTTCACATCTCCTCTCCATTTCCATGCTTTATTCTCCGAATGTGCGACATGTTTTAATTTTGATGGACAAACATTAGTTACCTGCTAAAAAAGTCATGACTTAAATCGGAACAAATCTGACCAAAGACTAAGACCTGACAGCTCATTCAGAGTTAACTTTTGGTACTTGGAATTTTGAGACCGTGGTGTAAAACCATAGATTGTATAAAGCATGGACGTAGTCTCCATGACGTCACCCGTAGATTTCCGAAGAGCAATTTTGAAGCTAATCGCAGCGCGCAGCCATCTTGGCAGTGGGGACATCGCCTAACTCCGGTTAATCCAAAGATGGACAAAGAAGTGGAGCGAGACGTTAATATTTTGAAGTTACAAAAACTTTATTGTATTTGCACACAGTTCAGTTTGAGATTACATAACGTTAGTTAACCAACGTGGAGGATTTTTATTTTACAACCTCACACAGATGCCTTTAATTCTAAAGTATTAACACCACAAACTATAACACTTGTTATTACGTTTTGACTTCAGCAGGTTTAATAACTGAGGCTACCAGACGCTCCCGTTAGCATCGTTAGCTTAGCTCAACCTCCACCGTCTCCCCCCGGAGAAACTCGTCCTGGACACCAGAGAGAAACACAGTCAACACAGCAGCACAGTCAAACTCCAGCCAACAAGCAGCTCCACAAACACAAGAACAAACACACCGAGAAAACTGGGGAAACGTCCGGGACAAAGACACCACACAGCCGGCGGCGGCTAGCTGGAGCCCGAGGCTAATTCATTAAGTGGTTACTTACTAGTAAACGAAAAAACGGGAACGCCGACTTTTGGACAGTCTGTTAGTACAGTGAACTGCTCAGCAAGCCGTGTTATTTATCCAGTATATACATGAAAAAATATCCGAAAGGCAAAAACACCCCAAACACAGACGAAGTTCAGTAACTGAATGAGCTCCATGTTTGGAGCTGACAGCCAGCAGGCAGCTGTCAATCAATGTGACGTCGCTCTTCATTGTGCACAATTTGAGATTTCAAATGAGTGTATTATAAAAAAAATCACCCCCCATGCAGTTGTCATGAAGTGGAAAATCAGCTAACGAGACTAAAGCCATTTTTTGTACCAGGCTGTAAACATGTTTTCTTCTGCCGTAAAGTCGGACATTTTGACATGTGGGTCAAATGTAATTGACTCCGTTTTTTGGAGCCTGCCCCTAGTGTTTATTCCAGGAACTGCAGCTTTTTGCACTTCTTTGCTTAATTTTTCAGCGCCGGAGGTTGTCCTTTGTGTAAAACGTCTTCTTGTGTAAAACGTCCTCTTGGGTTACAATGGGTCAAAAGTGCCCTCCTTGTTTTCCATTTGGACGAATATATTTAGATTGTCAAGTAAACTCCAGATTTTATCTTTAAGAGCTGAATACCTCATAGATTCCACTTGGCATAAACTGAAGCATCCTGGAAACGTCATCTTACAATCTCACAAGAAAAAGACTCGCAGTCTCAGATCAACATCAACAAACAGCATGTGATTGCTATTGAGACTGGCTAGTAAACTCACCAGATTGCTCACATCATGATATATTTTTTTCTGTTCTTTCTTAAAATGCATTCACCACTTGTTTTGCTAATTCAATCAATTTGATTGAGTGCAGTATTGAGGTAAAATTAATTGAAAGCACTTCTCTAAAAGGATGCAACAACTAATATACTACATACAATAAACACATATACACACAAACATACTCCATTTACCATTCAGTCTCCACCTGCCTCGCGACAGCATTCTGACTTTAAAAGCTTTTGAAACAGCTCCTTAAAATAAACAGTCAACATATGCAGCTAAAATATGACCTGAGAAAACTCATCACCTCCTAAGTGTCTGTACGTCAGATAAGGTGAGAAATTAGCAAGACTGTTAAACAGCAGGAGAACATGAGCTTCTAGCTGCACGCACAGACGTGGAAACACACACAGGCACACACACACACACACACACACAGAATCACTGGGAGACAACCACATGCAGATAAGCACGATAATTTGTGAATAGCAAAGGCGGCACATGACGCATAATTTGATTCAAATAAAGATATTTAAGTGCTTTCTTGTGACATGTGGCAGATTAAACCAGCTCCAACATGAAAAGAGTGATCAAGGACTAAGCTTTATCTCTGGCGGAGAAACTGGCTCACTTTTTCCAACAATGCCGACTCCAACAAGCGAACAGACATGTTTTCATCTGCGCTTTACATGCAGACGTGCTGAGAGACGTCAGAGTCATGCATAAAATCAAACAGACGCCCAGAGAGACATTGGTGGCTTCACAGATTGTGAGATAGTTCTCTAGTGGTTCTTTTTTTCTCTCTCTCTCTACTCTGTAGTTTTGTCCGTAGTGTCTGTAGTTGCATCAGACAGAGAGGTGAAGGAGGAGACCATCCACCCACACACATCGACCCCACGATCCCCCGGGCTCTGAGGCCACAGCGACAGCCCAGCGGCTGGCATGACTGGCTAAACAGTGCATCAAACACACATACATACACACTCATGACATCAGCTCCCTGGCCTCCGAGAGCCAGACAACGACACACACTCACGCTGACACTTACACACAGGCTTACACACTTTGACATTTCCTTGTCAAAAGAACCAGTGTGCACTCTCCCTCCCACCACCATCATCACAATCAACGCTCCTTTGTAGAGGGATAGAGAGGAGGACAAGGGCACTGGGGGAGGAGGAGGAGACAAGGAATAGGATGACGGAGAGTAAGGTTGAGACAGGGATGGCTAAATTCTCAAAGCTACTGGAAAATAGGAGGACAAGGAAGGGAAGAAAAAAGGAAGCCGAAGACAGAGAGAATCACGAGGGTAAAAAAAAATGCAGTGAAGCGAGAAAGGGACTGGGATAAAGAGACGACAGATAGATAAATAAGTAGAGGAGACAGGGAGATGACAGCGAGACAGTCTGACCGCACATGCGTGCACACACACACACACACAATGCACAGACACACAAACGCACACACACAAACTCTCATCAGTTCCACTCTTCCAGCTCTGAATGGCCCCTGGCAATGCCAGAGCCTCCAGAGCTGCAGTGCAACTCATCACAAAATTCACTATCTCGTCTGATCTGTTTTAATCACCAAGCAACCAACCAACCGACTCTCCCTCTCCCTTTTACACACACACGCACACACACGCACAAACAAACACAGCTCGACACCACACATATTCTCCCTGAAAGCCAGTGAGCACGGAGCCAGAGAGCCAGTCCTGACAGAGCCACATTAATCACAGCGTACTCCTGCTCGCTCACAGTAACACTTCAGCCAAGTCACTCCTCGCTGGGCGCTCCCAGCCTGTCATCCCCTCCCAAAAACTAGCAAAGAACCAGGGGACCGCTCCGAACAATGATGCTGCTCCCCAGTTTGAGCCCTAATGAAAAGCAAATCAATTCTGCTCGATCCAACAACAGCCTTCAACCCAAAAACACACTCTGTCGCTGCCAAGGCTCATTCAGCCGGGAGACATTTTGAAATTGAGAATGAGGATGAAGAAAAACAGCAAACGAGTCTCAGCGGTTTTATTGATTCAAACGCTAAAAGTATCAAAGCGACAAGCTCCAATCATTTTATTGTCCCATCAATCTGCTCTTTTATTGCTTGAGCATTAGCGTAAATCAATCACTCATATAAACAGTTGCAGATGGATCACTTCATAAATACAGACAGTAGAGACAGTAGACATTTCCACATTTTCTCCACAGATTACGTCAAAAACATCAATCGTATAAAAGAAGTGGACGAAGCTTCTGGGTCTGAAAGTGAAGGTAATGCAGAAGTGCATTCTTTCTAATGGCCAGCAGGGGGGCGACTCCACTGGTTGCAAAAAGAAGTCTGATTGTATGTCAGCTTATGAGAAAATGATTCTGCTTGTCACTTGATTTATTATCTCAGTAAACATTTCCCTTAATGAATTTATGGTCTGAATCACTAATCACAACATGATGTTCATTTTGTAAATTATGGTCACATTTACAGTCAGACTGATAAATCAGGGTTTGCTTTAGCAACTCGTTAACTTGTGATTGACAAGGCGTAGCAATGCATATCCATGGTACAACCACAAGCTTGTTTTTGGGTGTTGTCCATGTTTTCGTCTTTGAACTTTGACCCTTTCACAACGTGAAAGTTAACTGTAACGTTTTGGATGCCTAAAAATGTCTTGTTCAGTGTTCAGTCGTACTGAAAGACACTCTAAGGAGATGGCTGTACATTTCTTCTGGTAGGTACATTTTGTCTTCAGTTTCTCAAAAGTTTGCTTTACATTCCAAATTACTTTTTGTTAGTGTTCGTAATGTGTCTCTTCAGAACATGGTTTATTTTGTCAATTCTCATTTTTGTACCATTTAAGATTTTGAACCATTAACAAGGTGACAGTTAAATTTCTGTGTCACCAGCTGTATTTTATGGTATTGACTCCTTGACCTTTATAATGAATATCATTAAAGGGTTATTGTCTCTGAGAGCTACTGAATGCTTATTATCTAGTGATAATACAATGCTTGATCGGGCAAATGTAATAACATAGCAGAAATCATATTAACAACATGGTATATTAATTTACTACTGCTTGACACCAAAGCATATGATATTTTGACTGAACTATATGTTTTACTGGCAACAGAAGAGAAGGCTGAGAGGGACAGAGAACACATCTGAGGAGAAGAGTTAACTTTAAAGATGGGGAACCAATAAAATAGAGAATCAAACTGTGTGTGTTTCTTACCGATTCTCCAGCGTACACCAGCCACAGTGGGCGTCGCCCGTCTCCAAACAGTCACTGCAGCTCCTCCACTGGTCACATTCTGCCACTTTCACCCTCAGCATCTGCACATTACATAGCACAGACAGTAAACACACACACACACACACATGCACAACACACATCAGATGAAAAACAACTGATTTTTCAAGATCCAAGCAGACGTTTAAAAGAAAACTAGTGCTGAAACAACAGACAGAAAATTATTCAACAACAATTTTGATAATTGACAAATCATTTTGTCTACAAAAATACCAAACATAGTCTGGTTTCAGCTTCTTAAATGTACTGCTTTTCTCTGTTTTGTATAATTGTTAATTGAATATCTTTAAGCATTTTTAAGCATTTAAAAAGACAATGAAAAAATTTTCACAGCTTTCTGACATTTTATACATTAATCGATTAATTAAATCAGTTGTTTCAGTCTCTCAGATAACACAATATATAAACATTTAATAAATGGCTCACAGCACACAATAAGGACATTTATGTACCATCCTTAAGTGTTCATCAAAGAATCAGCATTTGTCAACAATTATAACTTTTTCTTTGAAGACATGTTTATATTGTAATTTATTTTCTGTGTATAACACCAGCCTCCACTTATGGCTGCCCAAAGGAGCAGTTATAGCAGATGACAAGCACATTAAACCATTCAAACTAACACTCAGATGTGTTTTATCTGTACAACAGAACTGCTGGAGCCGCAGCCGCATTCTGTCCCTGTTGCGAAACACATTGGTTTAGAAATGTGGCACCAAAACCTATTGAAGGTCTGAGCACGTGGCCACAAATATGTGTGTGTTCAGCTAAATTGAGGTGAAGAGGATTCACTGGTTGTGAAATGAGGTCTGATTGTTGCTATTATGATTCCTCTCCATGCTGACATGAATAAATCAGCGACAGAGGTGAGGAGAATTAACAGATGTCTTGAGACTGGAGCCTGCAGTCGCATTCTTACATGGTGAGAGGTCATGAGATAAAGGTAGTTGCTGTCGTTGGGGTCGAAGGTCATGATGTGGTGGACCGCTTCGCTGGCTGGCAGCTTCAGCGTCCACTGATTGGCCACGGTCATGTTCGCCAAGAAGGTCAGCTGTGAAAAAGACATTAGAGCAGAGGACACAGGTTGGATTGTGGCATTGGAGCAGGTGCAGAATGGTGCAATGAATAGTTTCTCAAGGTTGATTTGACGAGGAAAAGCCAACTGAGCAGCATTTTGCTTCACATTCAGGCGAAAGAACTCCTCAAATATTGAGAACATAACCACAGTCGTTTCCTGTTGATCAGGCAGCACAGCTCATGCAAATTAAGGGCCAGGTGTTTTCCTCAGCAACACCTCAGAAGAAGCAGCTTGTTTTATTCAATCCCTCCACCTGCATTTAGCAGTGGATTCACGCCAGTAATCCACATCATGGCCACTCCTGTAACTCTGAGGCAACTGCTACCCAGCACTAAGGTGTTTCAGCAAGATAAATTCATTCTTTTATATATATAACTTTGGTTCTCTGAATAGCCTGAGATACACAACACAGCCCCACAACTCTCATTGTTTATGAAATTGATGATCGTATGTATGTATAAACTAGAGGTGCCAGATTTAGTTAAGTGTATTTTAGTTGTACCACCAATCTTTTATTTCAAAATATTTTTATATGTTCAACCCTCAAATATATTTTTGGAGGCCCTTTGTTCGAGCGGTGTGCCTAATCTTGTTTCGCCGAGCAGTGACTTATCTACACGCTGGCCTTCCTGCAGCTCAAGATAATAAAATGGGTGACATGTTCTCACGTATGCACAAACATACGCACACACACTCACATACACAGAGCTTCGTAGAAAAACAAACTGTGCTGAGTGAGACTTCCTGTCACGCAGACAGTGAAAGCTCTTATTTCTGCAATTTGTCGGGTCTCCATTCAATGGAGACATCCTGCCATCCTGAGGAACTGGAGAACTGGCCGACATCTGGTGACAAGCACGGGCTGTGTCACTTCTCCATCCGCTGAACACACAAACACCCTCTCATGCACACACACACACACACACACACACCAAACAAAACATCACCACCCACTGAGATCTGCTGGTTAATGTTAAACCAGAGCAGACAGAAGCTTAGTAAACCATTGGCTTAACCTGTGATGAGAGGCATTATCTCATCCTCCAAATATCACTGTCGTTTTTATAACACCACCCACCCATCCACACACACACACACACACACACACACACACACACACACACACACACTCGCTCCTCTGCCTTGGAGATAGTAAGCAGCTGTGCTATGTCTTCACCCCACACCCCAGCGACTACAAACACATACGCAGAGTGACACAATGAGGAGCGAGTAAACAGCAGCCCACACACCTGGACAGGGAGCAGAATAGGAGCAGGGAGGAGGAGAAATGAGGAGAGCTGTGGCACAGCGAGCCACCAGGTCAAGCAACAAAACACCTGCTGTACTGGCAGGTCGCTCTGACTCTATTCTCTGTCTATCTGCCTGCAGATGAAAGACCCTATTCAACTGAGGAGTGCTCAGCTGCTGTGCGCTCATTCTCTATGTGTGTGTATGTGTGTGTACCTGGGTGTAAAGGAGAGGGAATAAAGACAGACGGAGGTGGGGCGGGAGAGACAGAAAAGGGAGATAAAGTCTGTTTGTTTGCAAAATGAATCAAAGGGCCTTTTATATTTGAGCTGGAGTACGAGAGGAACAGAGAGAGGAGACAATGAAGCGATGAACTGAGAAGTGGAGGGGAGGACAGACTGAGGGAGTAAAATTGGACGAGAGTGAGTGAGATAAAGATGGACACTGTGAGAGGCAGAAAATGGAAGTCAGCTGTAATGGGGAGGGAGAGACTTCATTAAAAAATGCATGTAATTACAAATTACTTCACTGAGGGCTCTCAAAGACAGTAAAAGAGGCCTAACTTAATCTCAACCACTGTTCCCCTGTGTTTAGTCTGAGCCAAACTCACAGTCAGAATCACATTACACACACTAACAGCACCATTAACCTCTGTAACAGCTCTATCCTCAGGGCACACACACACACACACACACACAGAGACAGACACTGCCACACACACAGATACATTCACAAAACAATAAAAGACACGTAAAGCCAAAAAGCACAGACATGTTGTTGCCCAAGGTCACAGGAATACTATGCTCCCTCTATAACAAGGTGGAGAGAGAACACACATATAGCACATAATCACAGGGTTTGCATTCATCTGAGTAAACACATGAAATCACTAAACCGCTCACACTGGCCTACAGACAAAGTCAAACACCTAAAAACAAAGTGAAACCTGCAATCAAGCAAACAGACATACACAAACTCACTCATACACACGGGTGCTTACACCATCCCAACCAATGTTGTGCATCCGGTATAAACCATCCAAAAAGCAATTACTGCATGCTCAGCCGGGGCTAAAACAGTGCCTTCATCTGGGGAGGAAAACAAGGAGGTTTTTTAGTGGGCCCAAAACGAAACACCCCCGGAGCAGAGTGATTTTAATGCTGTAAAAGGTACCAGCCTAATGCAAAACAATAGGGTCAGAAAGCTCTCAGTCAGTTTATGTTGTCTCCACACACAGCTGAGAAGCAGCTTGTGGCGCTCGCAGGCAGGCCGCCGCTTAGCAAGCTCAGTCAGGGGTGACTAGGAATGTGGCTGAGGCAGAATTAAGGAATGCCGTTAATTAGCCGGGAAAAAGGTTTTCACAAGCTGGACCTTCTGCAGATGTTCTGAAGCTGAGGTCGCAGACCAACACACAGCTGAGTCATACCCTGATGGCCAATCTTGTTAAAGGGCTTTCTGGTGATCTGTGAGACAATAACCAGGTCTGAGGAACATTAGAGCACATGATTAGGACTACTTAATGGGCCACGATGGGTCATGGATGAGTGGAGTGAGGGGGTTGGGGGGGGCGACAGTGCTGAAAACCTACGAGATGAAAGCAGACATTCCTACTCGAGTGCTTCATCGCACACCTAACTTTGGTTTATGGAAAGACTCAGCAGCCACATCAGAGCAGTTACCGTTATTGTGGTAGTTTTTCCAAGCTTAAGGGCTCCATCTCATTAAAAATATTAACTCCATTTAGGATCTGCTGCAACTGTGTTTTGACCTGAGGTTATGTTAGTTTAGAAAGATTTGTGTGTGTGTGTGTGTGTGTGTGTGTGTGTGTGCGTGCGTGCGCTGGTGGTCATGCAGGTCTCACCTTACGAAGTCGCCCATTACTCGTTCCCAGGAAAACCACAGTGTGGTTGTGTACATAGTCCACAGAGACTGAACTGAGACCCGGGTATTCAACCAGAGGAACAGCTCTTAGGGGCCTCCGCAGGGCCAGAGGGTGCTGTAGGTGGGCCGCGCCGCAGTCCAGCTGCTCGGGCTGCAACTAAACCGCAAGACAAAATGAGAAGGAGATCAATGCTCATCAGCTCTCATATGGAAACGCACCACACAGATTAGAAAACATGGGAGAACAAAGGGAGAAGAGAGCGCTGTATGATGAAAGTGAAGTGGAAAACAAGGGCTGATAGTAGCTATCACAACGGTGCTGCTTATTCTTCTAAATCACTTTTTAGACATCTCAGTGAATACTTGAAAAGGACTTACAAGGGTCTTCAACACTCATAAGACTCTGCTTTTGTCAAATCCTCAGCAGGCAATGATAAAACATTAGTGCCACGCTTGGATGAGCACCAGGATCTATTGGGAATTCTCTGAATATTTTAGAGCACGCAGAGGCAAAAAAAAAAAAAAAAAAAAAAAGAAAAAAAAAAGAATTAAGCACAGTGGATATTTGTAGAGTCGTTTCCCACGGGCCCTTCTGCTAGCGGCCTCGTCTCTCTTATCATAAATTGTGTCTGGCTTTCCCTCAGTGCTGGCCTTCAGACTGTCGACTACAAAAAACGATCACATTTCAGCGGCCATGGCAACACAAATGCAAAACTTGAGAGAGACTAACTTTATTCCGTGTGGTTGCATTACAGCCAGAGAAAAATCCCCACGTGAAACGACTTTGAACTGAGCAGTTGTCTTTTTGAGGAAGGCCTATGGACCAATTGAGATAGCATTCAGAAAACTGGTCACGGGAGGAGTGGCCCCGGGGCCACAGACGACAAGACAGTGCCAGCGACGAGGGCAACTTTGTGACCTGACAGCACAGCGGCCGCGGGACAGCCTCCTTTGACCTCGGCTCTGTCAGTCAAAACCACCATAATGAAAAGCTGGAATTTCTCTGCGTTCCTATGAAACTGTGCAAAGCTTTCTTTTATCAGGCACCATCAACACAGAGGGAAAACACGGGGGCCAAATACAGTGTGTAATGCTTAAGTTTCCTTAAGGGCAAATATTTAGTTTGTGACTGGAAAGCACGCAGTTAAAAATAAAAGATAATCTGACCATGTGCTTACGACAAAGCTGCTGTTTATTCACTAACACTGCATTAAATTTGTGGCTGAGCTTTAGTTATAGAAGCATACAGCCAATAAAAAAAGACATGTCTGCGGTTTCACTGAAATGAAACTGTTGACACTTGATCTCCTCGTATTTGACAAGACGAGAATCTGTTGGATGTGAGAGGAATCTCACCCTTCCCACAACCCCCAGTATGGCTCTGGAGCATCTTTCCAGCTATCATGACCCCCTACTCATGACATGTGAGAACCTCTTTCCAAGTCATGAGCCTCATGGATACAGAGGAGAACTGTTGTAGGCAAAAATGGGAAACTGTCAGAGACATAAAGCAGTCATGACTGACTTTGTCTTAATTTGTAGGGTCAGAACAACTATAAAGGCTGACAGCTTTCATAAATCAGAATCTGATGTTAATGGCCAAGTATGTTCAGTATATACAGGGAAAACTCTGGTTAAAAAAAACAACAAATTCCCAGTTTGAGATGAATAAAGTCTATCTATCTATCCATCTATCTCTAAAAGGGCAATAATGCAACTAAAGCTTCAGTTTCCATCGTCTCCAGCCTTTTTCTAATGAGCTTTTAATCAAGTAATGTTTACAAAAGAATGCATAGATAAGAAATTATGAATGAAAAAAATAAAACAATAATGCATTTCAGATTTTTGAATGAAGTGAAAAAAATCTGTTAGTTTCCCACTGCTGTGAATGTTATTCTGCCCAAGATCCAGAAGATCAACACACTGTTTGGATGCTGACATGTTTTTGTAGAAAACTTAGGTCAAGTTGAACCAGGCCTAAATCAATTACTGGATTACTTCCCATTTATTCTGATGAATTAGACTTTTAGGCCAATGTCACTTGATTAAATGTACCTTTTTGTACAGCATGCTCTCAATGAATCAAAACAAACTGATCTCATTTAAAATGTAATATTTGTATGTTGACTAATAGAGGACATCTCGAGGCCCTTACCACCAGGTTTCCCTTCTGGATGCAGGCCGCCCCGGAGCCCTGGATGACGCTGTCCAGGACCTGCACGTCGCTGCTGGGGGAGTTGGAGCAGTTCCTGCGGCCTTGTCTGATCTCCTCCTCGATGTCTCCGAACTTGAAGGCGCACAGAGCCGACTTTCTGTCCCCTTTGGAAAACACTCCGAACAGGTAGGACTCGGTCTCGTCCCTGTCCTGCGCGTGGATCTCGGCGGGGTAGACGGACAGCAGCCGGTTGTAGATGTTCCCGTTGGAGCCGCACTGGAGCGGCATCTGGATGTAGGACTCGGTCAGCTTCCTGCTCTCCGGGCCGGACGGCTTCCTGGGGCTCTCCGTGTCCAGGCAGATCCGGGAGAGGATGCTGTTGGGCTGGCTCTCCTTGTGGCCCATCTTGGCATCGTTATTAAAGGCGATGTAGGAGTAAGTCTTGTGCATGAACGCGTGGACGAAGTTGAGCTTGTTTTTGCTCTTCACCTCCTGCTTGATCTTGAACACGTTGTCCTCGGAAGGGTTGATGTCGTAGGTGAAGAGCCGGGACAGGTCCTGCAGGTTCAGGGAGCGGATGGCGATCTCAGGTGTGTTCTCGAAGCGCAGGTCCTCCTTGCTGTGGTTCTTGGGGAAGAACTGGGTGCCCGCACCTGTGTAGGTGGCCCCGACCAGGAGCCGAGTGCTCCCCCCGTGGCTCCTGAAGATGAGCCCCACCGTGGAGGCGTTCGGGTGGTTGGCGGCGATGTTGAGCATGCTGGGGAAGACGGTCTTCTCGCCCCGGGGCGGGAACTCCACCGCTATCTCCGAGATGTTCTCCATCTTCCTGAGCTCGCAGAAGCCCTGGTACACTGAGCCGCACACCACCACGACCCCCTGCCGCCGGTCCAGCTGCAGCAGCTTGTTGTGGTTGTCCGTGAGGGATTTGGGGTGCTCGCACGGAGCCTGGGGCAGCTGGGGCGCGTGGCACAACAGGTTGTCCTCCACCGGCCCGGTCCTCTTCTCCGCCTCCAGGATCAGGCTGCCGTTCAGCTGGTAGAGGGTGTTGACGGTGGCCAGGTAGACCCTCCTGGACACCGGGTCCACGGCGAAGTTATTGGTGCGGTTCGGGGACGCGAACGCCTGCAGGACGCGCGGCGCACCGGAGCACCGGCGCGTCTCCAGCGCCAGGACGCCGAGCAGCAGAGCGGCTATCTGCATGGAAGGAGGCATTTTTCCTTCTGACCGGCTTCCGCGTGTTCTGTGCCGAGGGGTGCATTGAGCAAAGACAAAAATGTGTGTTTGTTCCGACTGCGACAATCCGAGAGGAAAGGGCTGTTTCCTGCTCAACGCCTGAACCCAGAATGACGCGATGAGCGAGTCGTGCTTCCTCTCCAGGCTGCCTCCTGCGTCCCTGTGCGCCCCAGCGTGCAGCTCTGCAGCCTCTGCGCTCAACCACAGCACCTCTCTGATGTTCAAACAAAGTCTATCAGAGGGGGGGAAAATAGTTGATTTGTTAGTGTGCCTTTTCTGGACCACGTCCCGCCTGCAGGAATTGGTACAAACTTGTTTGGAGTCATGTGTTTGTGCAGTTTAGTCAAGATTTGGATGATAAATAAAGCACAAATAAAGTGCACATTTAAGCAAAATTTGGACTTTTTTGGGAACGTGCCTCCCTGTAATAACGCCTCCAATCAGAGCGCACTGTCTCTGCTGTGATTGATCACTGTTACTACACACAACTCACTAAATCTTTAGAGGCAATCTGTCTAAAGTGGTGGAGGCAATTAAAAGGCTTATTTAGAAACTGTTTTTTTTCCCAGTTTGGGATGAATAAAGTCTATCTATCCAAAGGTCCAATTTCCATCATCTCCATTCTTAAAATCAAGTAATGTTTAAAAAAGGATTTATTGATAATACAACATAAATGAAATAATAAAACAATATTTTTTAATGAAGTAGAAAAATCTGATAGAGGGGTTAATAATTTGTCTATTATTCCCTTGTTGTGAATGTTATTCTGCCCAAGATACAGGAGATCACTGTTTGGATGCTGACATGTGTTTATGAAAAACTTGGGTCAAACTGAACCAGGCCTGCATCAATTACCGGACTAAAATAAATTATTAGAGCTAATCTTTCCAGAATTTTCTTTACTTCAACTTTAATTAAAAGTTGCAAAATTTGTTCCGATCCAACATCAAGATCAAACACTATGTCTGACACTAACTTGATTTCAAACATGAACTTCTTGTCATGTGAGCTCTGCCACATGAAGTTATAATGACCATCAGCTCCTCCTTTAAAGGTGGGTCACTTGATGGATCCCCACCCCGGCGTGGTTCCGCTCCTCTCGGGGTTAATGACGGGTCACAGTCCCACCTCCTGCGCTCCCCGGTCCCCCCGGCTCTCAGATTAGTTCTGCAGATCCGGAGGGCTCCGGTTTTTTGGGGGGCGCATACGGCTCGGTAAGCACCGTGAAAGTGCTACCAGATGGGCACATCAGCACACCTTTCCGGCTTCTGACATTCACATCTATCCGACATGGCTTTTCCTGCACGCTTTACCTCATGCATATTCAAGCAACACGGGCGCTCCAAAATGCACGAATATGCTTTGCATTTTTTGTCTCTGCATGCATATGCTCACATGTCTGAATAGAAAGGACAGACGCTGCATAAATCAGTTTGCAGTGTTATCTCTGAACGCATGCGATAATTAAAGTTGATGCTAAATCGTGCGCAATCGCCTGTGCGTATTGACTGAGGACTCCTCCGGGGACTGGCTCTCCACTTGCAGCTTTTCAGCGGGGCAGATAAGTGCGCCCCCGTGTTTACCTTGGCGCACAGCCATGCGCATCAAATCTGGCGGTGGAGAAAAGGAGGAAAGCGCCTCTGATAAAGTGCAACATAATGACCCCCACGGTGACTGCGCCACCAACAGTCTCCGCACTATGAGGCGGAGAGGAGGTGTGCGTGAAGTTGTGTGCAGCATCAGATGTCACCTGAGCGTTAGGTGCTGCTCAATCAAACGAGACATTCAATGGAATCAAGCTGTGTGTGAGTGTGTGTGAGAGAATAGTAGAATAAAGTGTGTTTATAATAAAAATATTGTCCCCACTGTTTGGCAGTAAGACTGTGTTTAAAGGGGTTGTCCACCCAACCTGTTTCCTTCCTGATAAGGAGTGACACCTCCTTGTGTCCAGACCCCCACCTCCCTCATAGCAGGCCGTTCACACACTCTCACAGCCATGGGAAAAAGACGAGCATGTAAGGTAATACAAGGCAAAAGATCTCCATCTAGTGGTGACAAGACAAATCTGCAAGAGGATTCAAAACAGTGTGTGTGTGTGTGTGTGTGGTCAGTTCATCCTGAAGCAATCATAATAATCCCAAAAGAAGACATGCATCCTAACAACACACTCACAGGTATTAATTAAAATGGTTGGTCGGTTTTAATAAATAGCAATGGCTCATGGGTAAGTCAGGAATGCACTTTATTTATTCCACACTTAGAAAAGGACATCAGAAGGCACTGGAGTGGTTTAGCACACAACCCTACATCATAGGTGTTACTGCAAGGTCACGCTAAGGTCAAAGGTCAGCTCACTCTCAACTTGTCTGCTGCAGTCCTGATGGCAAAAATTGAAAGAGACCGCTAAATCTACTAACCGCTGTTTTTAATTGCACGTTTCGTCTCGAGAGGGCTCGAGTTTGTCGACGTCTTGACAAGAAATGAACCGAATTGCTCTCTGTGGGTTTGATCTTTAGACAAGGATGACAGTGATCCTGACCTGAGTCAACTCTTCTTATCCCACCGAGGACTGCTGTCTTTAAGAGTGACAATCTTTGAAGTCTCTATCAAAGGTCTCTCTCTCTCTACCCGCGTGCTAAAGTGCAGCTGTACAGTTCAAATGATCTCGCAATCTGTTAGGAAATCAGCGTCTCGGCTTGAAATGCGGGGCGAACTATTTAATGAGAGAGAGTGTAAGAAAGACTGGACACCGAGCTGAGGAACTGTACTCGAGGAGGCTCAAAGATCTGGAGTTCAAGTTCATGATGAGATTGTGAATTCTCTAATAGCGCTAATAGATTTTCCCTTGCAAAAGTTATGTCTCCCAAAAAGACACATCCTTGACATCCAGGCAAGACATTCATGACATATGTGAATAAAAGCAAGACCTGCTGAGCAACCTCCCCCTTTTTTTCTCCTTCTCAGCTTGGACCCTTTGGGAGCTCAGGCATCCCCGGGTAGACTAAGGTTTGGCACTAGGTGGTTACACCATAAGATAGTGTACTTGTAGAAAAAAGAAGGACGGCTACAGAGAGAATACGCAGGGACAAAGTCTGAAGTACAATAACACATACAGGCAGTGTGCGTTTGACTGGCGTGGCAGTGGAGACGACTTGCACTGATATGAAGCAGCAGCATTCCCGTTCCAACTAGGATGGAGCTGGATAAGCACCAGTGGTCTCTCTTTCCTAACCTGATCACATCAAATATGGCGGGGGGAGGCAATTATCCCGGCAAATTGATTTTACTTGGACAACGGCCTTTTGTCATTGCCTTTAAAAGCAAAGTTGGTTCCTATGTCATTGTTCCTAATGAAAACATGCAGCATTGTGTACATGTTGCACATATGGCAGATGCTTAACATTAACCAGATGTTCTGTGTGTGTTTATGCGCTGTTCTTATGGTGAGCAGCCCATTGTAGCTTTTCCCTCTAAAGCTGTGCCATTCTGTTTTTATGTTTCATTCATAGTCTCCCCATTTCACACAGTTTTTCTTGTTTTACTCGAAAAAGGAAATAAGTAAAAGCATGTGATCTTTTTCTATTAGAAATGGTAAGGAAGCACAAAAAGTCTCTAGTCATCATGCCACTCAAAGGCCATGGTCAGTCCTTCAAAATGTTCTGTCTGAACAAATTTCATCACAGCAAAATAAAGGAGCAACTCCCAGGAAGTTTTTCAGCCATGGTTCAAATCTACCAATCACAGCTAGGTAAGAGTTCTCTTCCTAAAGGCAATCAACCACATTATCACATTTGCATGTCTCTACAGTTAGACTGGGCCTTTCGGGGCGAATCGCCAACCCAGTTTCCTGACTAAACTCCCCTTCATGTAGAGTGAGGGGAGCGTAATGCTACATGGTACTCAATAAAATAACGTTGAAAATAAAAATAATATTATTAGAAATAATACATTATAATTGATTAAACTCTAAAGATAAAAACAGTACAATGTTGCATTCTGTGAGGGGTTGCAACACAACAGTCATTTTCAAAAAATGTAAACAGTCTCGTCCTTCCTAAATGACAATCATGAGCGTCACTTTACTCTGCTTCTTCCTCTTTTTCATGATTCTAGGCCGCGTCCGAATGCGCTCAGCCGAACTTTCAGCCCCTGGGCCACGCAGTCATCCTAACGGAAATCTTCAAACTTCCTGCACGAGTGCAGCTACAGTTACATCGCCTGGTGTCAACAAAGCAACAAGTGCTGATTTCAATCTGGTCATCCTGGTGGCTGCAGAGCGCGGTGCGTGTACCCAGACAGAGCGTCCCAGTTTCTCCACAAGAAGGCCAGCAGGAGGATGAGGAGGAGAGTGGAGAGCGAGCGTGAGCGTGTCTTCATCAGGGGGACCACGCAGTTGGCCACGGTTGAGACAAAGACCAGAAGGACAGCCATAAGGGCCAGCAGCACATTGATAAGTTTTCCCAGGAGGGTCCGGGCTGTGGCATTTTCCAGCCCCTCCAACTGGACTACCTGCTGTTGCTGCTGCTGGAGCTCCATCTTAGAGATCCTAGTCTGACACGCCTCCAACGCCTCCTGCAGAGGACACGCAGAAGAAAAAAAAAAAACACTCAGCAAAGTCAAGCTTCAAGCATAAACATCTACAAGATGTCCAGTTTAACAAATAGATAATAAAAAGATCATAAAATAGTGTCAATCAAAACTGTTGGCATTGAACTGCACTCGATTTTACACCTGTACTTGTTTTACACCTCAGAGTAGCCACTGAGTGTACATTTCATAGACCTACACCGCCCCCTGCTGCCGGGGAAAAGAAATACAGTCAAGGGGCAACTTTAGCTGTAAATACACTCGACGCAGCAACGCATATGAAAACACACAAAGCTGAGCCTTCACAGTTGACAGGAAAGGACAGGAGTAATATGAGTCATTCACAAGGAAATGCTCGTGCTTTGAATCAACAGAAAAGCAGATGGACAGGCTGGATTCCGCGTCTCACCTTTCTGTTTACAGTGTCGACAAGCAATGAGATCATGCCTTTGACTGTTGGAGGGTGTGTGACCACCTTAAACTCTCGCTTCACTTAAGACTGACACCATGACGTCTTGTCTGAGCAGCCCACATTATCTTAGTACTAAATAAATCAGTGAGATAAAAAGGCTGAGCTCTTGCTCTCAAGACCTGTTCATGTTGAACTGCAAATTACAAAATAAAAAAAAGACACTATGAGAGAATTTGCAACTACATTTATAAATCTGCAACGTAACATAATTTAAATTATTAAAACTCAAATATTTATAATATGTATTTTTGTGAAATTGTGCCACTCTTATTTTGCCACTCGTTCAGAATATCCTTGGAATTGTTGTTGCGCCAGCTAACAGGAGCTACTTGGCTGTCGAGCTGCTCACAGATTGGCAGCATGAGGTTGTCTGGCAGGCCAGGGAGCAGGTAATGTCATTAAGTGACATTTTGAGAATAAAAGCATCACTCTTAAAGCAGGGAATTTTGAAATAAAAAAGACTGCATATGGACAAAAACAACAGACAAAATAATATTCATGATATTGATTTGAGTATTAATAGAATCCTGAATTATGTCAAAAGATTATTGAATGATGTATTTAATTATCTTTATTTACAAATACAATTCTTAAGTTTTACAATATTTTTGGGTGATATATGCCACCTTTAAAAATCACCATTAAATTCTGTGTTGAGTGGCTTTTGCATTAGTAAAATGTCAGAAGACAATATAAAATGTAATGCAGCTACTTGTGTTTATCAGGTATTTTATAATGGCTTTCAGTGACTCAACCTGTCAGAAATGAGGACCAGAAGTGGCCATTTAATTGAACACTTTGCTTTAACCTCTAAAAGCTTCTTATCATCCCTTTCTGACAGGCCATTTGTACAACAGACATGCCATTTTTGAAACAGCCAATTTTAAGTACAATGAGAGAATATGAAAATGTCATTCCAACTATGCTGATTTTTATAGCTGTTAATGTATTTCTGACTGAGGCTGTGTGCTTGTGGACATCAGCCTGACGGACAGACCTGTATGTCTCTGGCTCTCTCATAGGACTGGTAGGCGATCTTCTCCTCCATGCTGGCCAGCTCCTGCTTGAGGTTGAGGATCTCATTTTGGTGAAGTTCTGTCAGGTCATTCAGCTGCTCTTCCAGACGCTCACACCTGAACACGCAAACACAGAAAACACAACGTGAGAGTCTGGGTCATAATTAGCTTAGACAAAGAAACACATGCAGGAATTAGCAAAAACAGACCCTGAAGGCATCTGACCACATGGCACCTGACTGAACCAATGACTCGCCCTGACAAGATTAGGACGCGCTTACTCATCTGCTGATACAAGTGGCCAATCAGAGAGAGTCAGCAGTATGAAACCGGCCAATGGGAGGTGCCCAGCAGGAAGAGAGGGATCTATACTGCTGTTTATTTTGGCAGGCACATACAATTGGATGGACAACATGGCACAAGAATAGACAGGAGACAGCCCCTGTGAATGTATGTTGGCCCAAGTTTGTTTCCCTTATAGCTGATGTTTACTATAATACGGTGGGTAATACACACAATATACACTATGTAATGTGAAGTGATGGGATATGATTTAAAAGGTTGAATGCTGGACTTATTTTTTCATACACTAAATGACTAATCCATCAGTTCACAAAGAATGAGCACATTCATCTAAGCACTTTCATTATCAATGAATGTACAGATTATTTTCATGGTTTGCTCTATAACACGTAAAAAAAGAATAATAGAGAAAATCACATTTTCCAAGAGCCCAAGAAGATGTGTTTAAAACCCAATTACATTCAATTTGCTATTATAGATGACTTAGAAAACCAGCAAGCATTCATACTTAAGGCTGGAATCATTGAATTTCTGGCATTTGTGCTTAAAAAATACTTCATTAACTGATTATTAAAAACTGTTCTGATGATCGTTTCAGCTCCACATTTTTCAACAATGAAAATGAACATCATTTGCCGCCCTAGTTAAGAGACTCACATTTTTGGCATTTCTCGGTTATACAAAGAATGGATTGAGTCCGTGAGGAGCTATTTAGCGACATGAATGCTTTATGAATTATTATTCCCTGCTGGCAGACCGAAAAGTGGTCATTCTGTTCTGTTCACTTTTATTTTGGTCCTAGAGGACAAACACGGACCGCTCTGGACTCAGATGGACATTTTAGGGAGAAAAATGCTCGTGTTTCTTTCACTATGTAAGCGGCTCACTATATCTTCCATCCTTGCCCTAATCCTGTCCTCTTAATCTTTGTGCCCTCTTGTCAGAACATTCGCGAGGAATGTGAGCGTGTTTTTTTAAGGCCAACTGCCCACAGACAGACCAAAACAAAAGCTGCACAGAGACGTCTGAGTCTGAGACGAGATACGCAGCGCTGGGGCAAGGGCTGAAATAACACCGAAGATCTTTGCACTTAGAGGACACTTATGAAGTGTGCAGGTGTGTCTGTCACTTTTGTAATGTGCTCATTTTAATTCACTGCTATCTCAAAATCTGCAAAACTAACATTTTCTTATAAGCAGCGCTGAGGCTAGTATATATGATTCAGTATAAATGCTAAAGCAGCTTGTTAGGGAGTTACTTGTGCTGTTTATGGGAGAATAATAAGACTGCTGCTCGAAATGTGCATTATGCATGTGACACATATGCTTTGAGACTGAGGATAAGAGCAGCACCTTTGTGGTCCAGGTCAAGGTTTTGTTTTTATCTACTGTAGCCTAGCTTTGATAAACAGAGCTATCTGGAGCACAAGCAGGGCGAATGCTGCCCGTGATGATACGACAGCAGGGAAGTGAATGATCAGTATGTGCTCAGGTAAATGTTGCAAATCCATTTATGCTCTGTTGGACTTTTAGGGGATTCCTTGCGCTCAACTGGACATGCTTCAGGAATGTATGACACACACACACACACACATTGTCGCATGTTCTCTTTTCTCTCTGTACCTGAAGCGCTCCTCCTGCAGAGCTTGCATAACAACCGTGTAGTCTCTCTGATAGTGGCTCTTCAAACCATCAAGGCTCTCCTCCAGCCTTGCCTGGCCCTCCCTCAGCTCCTGCACCTCCTGCAGCAGCATGTCCAGGCTGGAGCTCTGGCTCCTCTCCAGTGTGTTACCCTTGGAACTGGGGGGACCTCCAGGGGCCCCCGTGGTGCTGTTGGCCCCCGCTGAGCCTGATGTGGCGCTAGAACAGTCATCCTCACTGCCGTACTTGGGACTGGGCTGCAGGTGATGCCCAGCACTGCCCAGCGAACGTCCCCCAGCCCCCGTCACACCTTCTTCCACTGAGGGGTCATCCAGAGAGTCTTTGAGCGAGGGGATGTTGTCAGCACTGCCGAATTTGTTGCGAATCAGCGAGGCGATCTCCCGGGGTTTGGAGACGACGGCCCCGGCGGCAGAGTGGGTGGCCTGGGAAAAGCTGGAGAGGCCTCCCTTTACGCTGTCCACCACGCCTTCGCTGAAGCCTGTGACTTTGGCTCCAACATCCTTCAGGCCCTGCTGCATGTCCCGCAGAACATCCTTGGGCTGGCGTGGGATGCCGTTGTGTTCCACTTCCCGCAACTTCCGGTGGTAGTGCTCCAGCTTCCTTTGCAGCTGCTGAATGGTCTGAGCCGACTTCTGGTTCTTTTTCTCAAAAACCTGACAGCCACAGAACAGATTTTTATTTGTGAGGGGAATAAACATTGGACAGAAGCAATCCACTCTACAAACACGTGTAGAGTTAATGCACTGATGTCACATACATTTACCAGCTTGTTGAAAATATAAGATAAAATATACATTCATAGTTTCAGAGAGAGCAAGAACTCCTCATTTCACCTGTTTGATGCGTGTGCTTTGCTGTTTGTCTGCATTGTTGGCCAGCTTGAGGTACTCGGCGACGTTGTCATCCCTGGCTGTCTGCTCGATCTTAATCTGCTCTGTGAGCTTGAGGATTTTCTGCTGCAGCTGGGCGATTGCCTGCTTAGTGCGCTGAGGGTCTGGAGTGCCATCCTCACCTCCCGGGAATGAGCTGTCCGCCCCACACGAAACAGCCAGGGGTGTCTGGCCCAGCCCGCTCACCTCCAGCCGGTCGATCTGGAGTGAGGAGACGATTGGGGTCAGAGGAGGAAATGGGGGGGATTAAAGAGGAAAACAATAGGGAGGGAAAAACAAGGAAGAAAATGTGTGAGTTGCATATTGAGGGTTCGTCATTTTGCTGACACGCAATAAAAACAGAGGCTTCCGCATTTTTGCAGCCAGTCGCCTGAGAAGAGGCCTAACTGAGTCAGTTAAAAAGGCCACTTGCGGTCAGTTCGTCTGAAGCGGAAGATGCATCATATTGTCTTTTCGTCCAGGGTTTTACAAAGAAAAGAAAGTAGATGAAAAAAAATCAGTTTCTATATTTCGGCACATCCATACAAAACTCAGTACTGCCAGGTTTGAATCTTGAGCTACCTATTTGCAAGTCTTCTTTCCTTTGGTGAAACAGGCAAGAACAGAATGAAAAGAATATCAGCCAAATCTCTAGCTTTGTTTGTTCGGGGGGTGCTGATATAGGACAAGACTGACAGGATATTAGATTTTTGTTTACAACAGTTTCACAGATTAAGAATATTTGTGTTGCTTATTCAGATACTGACCTGATTTTGTCAATAAACCACAAAGCATCTGTGAAAAAAAAAAAAAAAAACACTATCTAAATTGAGTTTTTCCTGTATTTCCCTAAAACTAGATAAACTCCAGCTAAGAAGATGATGAACCTGGCACCTTCAATCACAGACAGCCGATGTGATTCATTTCCTCAAACACCTCGGGGGAAGAACAGTGTGATACTGTTGGAGCTGATCCTGCTTCTGGAGGGGGGGATTGTGATCAAAATATCCTTTTCATCAGTAATCATAAACACAAAATAAGAAGCTGCACACAACAGGGGGTCAGAAGCCACCCACAAATGGAAAAGCAAGAGGAGCAGGGAGTTAGAGCAGAGGTGCACTGGTGAAAGTTATTTACCTTGGCATCCATCACTCGTGCTATTATCACAACTCCATAACAGGTAAAAACCACCAGAGGCTCACCTACATCCGCAGTGACTAATTGGTGACACAAACCACAGTCAACAACACAAACCACAACACATCCGGGAGCAAATCAAACCTCCACATCAGAGTTTCTTTCTGACTCCAAGCACAGAGAAATCAAACCAAACTAAGCTGATCTCCTGTCTCAAAACCGTCTCACCTTTCCATTAGCCAAACGCAGAAACTGCTCCCAGTGCATTGTATCCAAAGTGAAGACGAACGTTTGCTAGTGTGTTTTCATCTAAACACAAACAGCTTCAATCCAAGCTTGTAAAATCCCCGCACCGGCTCCTCAAAGTTCCTCCTGCCGCTTCTCTCAGTCGGGATTGTTGTGAAAGTTGAAGCGCACCTGAAACTCAGTCAGCTGGGCGGTGCTGGAGGCCACGCCCCCTCCCTCCCTCACAGCTGAGGGATGACATCACCCTCTGAGCTGCATGTCAATCATCCCGACTGGAAGCAGAAATAGATCCTCACTCAGGGACTTTTTTCATTTGACTGCAGCAGGTTCACTGAGAATCACAGACAATCGAGAATATTCCAACATTTAATAACCACTATTATTGGGTTATGTCAACTTTATTGGCCACCAGTACAATACATGTCTCAATACACAGACACACAATGCAAGGCGGTGGTGGGATCTAATTAAGTAGCCTGCATTTACTCAAGTACTGTGCTTACTTGAGTATTTCCAATTCGTGCTACTTGATATTTCTTCTACACAAGAATAACAAGCTCAAACTTTTTGCTCCACTACATTTATCTGATGGCTGTACTTTTCTTTTCAGATAAGGATTTGACACAAAAAAATATGAGATCAGCTTACAAACATGCATGTTCAATTAGCTCCACCTCAACCAACAAGCATAATTACATAACTGTACGTTCACAGGGCCTATTTTCTAAATTAGAAGCATTTTTAATCTTGATACTTTAAGTGCACTTTGCTAATAATAGCTTAGTACTTAAGTGGCATTATGAATGCAGGACTTATACATACAATGGAATATTTTCATGCTGCAGTATTCCTACTTTTACTTCAGCGAGGGATCTGAATACGTCTTGAATACTTTGTGTACAGTGAAGAAATTTACAGGATGATACAGACATACAAACTAAGATATCAAGCTAAACAGATATAAACAAAGGGAAGAATATAATTGTTACGTACAAAAAAGAGCTGGTCTTAATTAACTAAAAAAATTAAATAAACTAGGGAATTATTACCAGGGAATATCATTAATAACTGATCTTATCTAAATGAATGAACTACATGGATTAACGAGCAACACAAAAGTCCACAAAAAACTCCAAAAGACCTGCACCACAAAGATAAGAAAGGGTAACATGTTTTTGTTTTTTTGCAATCAGACAGTTAATATGAACAGTGAAATCCTGTAATCAAGTTGAACAAGATGCCACAGGGTAGACTGGGACCCACAATGCGAGACTATATCAACTCCCAGTCTTTCTGTCTGTGTCTGTTCTAACCAATAGAGGAGGACTAGAGGGCAAGAAAAACCAGTCTGACATCCCTTTATAACACACACACATTACACTTAGCTGGGGGCACATTCCTCTGCGTACTGGGCAACACTACAGATTTGGCAAGTCATTTAACATTTCTAGGTCATTTGGCTATAAAATGAGATGGTTGCACATTGTGTTGATTACTGTACAACAGTGTTAAATACAAGAAGGCCCAGATCCATGAGTCAGTTCATCTCCTGTAACACATGCCGCGTACAGTAACTCTAATCATTCTTAAATCCTCTTGATGGGCAGCCAGCGCGATCAAATGAATCAGAGAACGAGAACAGCCTGCTTGGCTGGCACAGTGGGGAACTAAGAGGTGACGTTTCAGAGCAACACCTGGCCTGCTCTCGGCTATAAACACAACAGTATTAAAAGCTTTATGAGGGCGGGCATGAATGAGGTGTCCATTTCATCCATATAAGCACTACCATGCTGCGAACAATTCCTAGGTCACTCTTGTCTTACAGACTCAATCATCTGAATAACCAAATATATATAATCACACTAAAGATACAGATAAAGAGGGCAAAGAACAAGTCAGGTGGACCCTGAACTGGAGTTCCCTGCAATAGAGAGTAGATAGAGGTTTTAGATATTGCGATAAGAGGGTTTTAATGCCGTGTACACCCTGGCACCAAATTAACACCCTTTCAACGATCAATAAAGGTATTGTAAGCAGAGTTCTTCAGTTGTGCAAGTAAAGGAGCACACACAGCCTTGCAAGGGCGAACCCTCTTTTACAACTCTGCAGACAGCTCATATACTTTATATGACTGGTAACTGCACAGTTATGATCTCATTTTCATACAGGCTCACACGGTTGCAGCTACCACACATAGCAAAGCAATGCTTCATGCCCCCTTTTACAACACAGATAAAGAGTTCCAGTTACTGAACAAATTGTCTGTACGATCAGTGTCATCCCCAAATGGTCGAGGTTTTCTGTGACTAATCATGCTTGTAATTAAAGATGGTGAGCTGAAGGATTAGGCTAATTTCCCAGGGTTAGCAGAGCCAAGCATGTTGATGTACTGAACCACTGAAGCAAGAAGCGACAGGCACTACATCACCAGAGATTGTGGAGCCTAATGAGGGAAGTTGAGTGTGTGTGTGCTTGTAATTGGGGGGCAGCCTGATCCCACTCTGATTAGACTTTATCAGTAAAGACAAAAGGGTCTGTGTGGACCTGTCCCCTGCCCTGTGGCTCCTTACATGCACACACACACTCTCTTGAAGGAGTCCATTCACACTCCACCCGTGTCCCAAACTGGGTCCGCCTGCTGGTGGGCCTGGTTGTGCAACGTGCCTCTGATCCACGTAAAGCTGGTTAGAGCCGTGAAAGGGCAACTCTGACTTACCTCAGATCCACCAGAAGCCTGGGAAAAGCCCAGCCAAACCTAAACACCCAGACATACAGCCATACATCTCACACAAACAGGCATTTAGAAAGCATTACCAGGCTAATGTTGTTAGATATGCATCACACATAATTAGATACAGGCAACAAGAACATCTTGTGCTGCCCCATCTCAATTTCTCTCAGGATACACATATGCCCTAAATTCCTGTCTGCTCAATGTAGGTCATAGAGCAGAAAATGGGCTGATGCTGTCATAACACTCTTTCCTATATGGCTTTTTTTTTTTTTTTTAATTCTCAGTTCTCCTTTTCTCATTGTCAGCCAGGCCATCCCTGTTTTCTTCTCCTCCGAGTCCTGTTTAATGTGTTTGCTGTTTTCTCAGACGACTGAGGTGAGTTCAGGTCCAGTTAAAATCGAGATGTTCTGATGGCCAGAGAGTGGAAACAGACACAATCTTAAGCTTCTTGTCACATGATTGATATCTATACCTTAAACAGTTCAGGGCGAGTGGAATCTGAACCACATTTCCACCCTGGACTGCTGCTTATTGTTCAAAGATGTATGGATTTTTACAACACATGTTTAAGAATGAAACAGAATCATCTCATTATGTGTTATGGTTTAGACTTATGGCTTATATAAGGTCTTAAACACGGTGTTTAGCGTAAACATGGCTGTCATAAACCACAGCATCAAGGTGTGCTGTGACTGTTTTGGATGCAAACAGTTTGGTCTGAAATGTTGTCTTACCCTCGTTCTATTTTTTTTAACATAAAAAATGTTATGCTCTCTATGGTCAAGGTCAAGTGTTAGCTATTTGTACGTGTGAGTGCAAAATGTACAATACCTTGCTGGTTGTTATGCATCGCATTCCTGCTGATTCCTGTGATGTCAGCTCGTATTTCTGGCAGAGGCTTCATGTGCCAAGATGCAAGAGTGATACTGCTATGATACTGTAACTTTCTGGGAGATCTGTTCTGCTCTGCACCTCTCCCATTAAAGTGCTCTCTGAAGGATGGAAAGAGTGTAGCGCTGATATTTCACATCAGGGTTTTAGCAGTTGAAGGCTGGGTTAGCTGGTGCTCCGACCCCCGCTTATCTACAGAGTCCAATATCCATGAGAGACAAGACCCTGGATCCATGGTGCACATAAGAAACAGGGTCTTTAGGTGTTAGCCTAAATACAGTACATTATACATTTTACAGCTCTCCATTTATACCACTTGTATCTCTCTGACCTCATCAGGCCTCAAAGCCAATCATCGCTGACTGACTGAACTTCACACTCCTGATTAGTTGGTCTGATCTTTAACCCTTCAGCCTGTGGATCAGAAAGTTGTCACAGCTACGACACGGCAGTACTTAGCGATACGGATGCCTTTTATCAAAATAGATAAAAAAATTTGTTTGCCTCTGATGGTGTGTAGTTGTAGTAGTAGAGCAAAGACGGCCTAAGCATGCAGTGAAGAGCATGTGGGTCCATGGAGGGTGTGTCTGCAAGTATTAGTTATTTATAGTTATTTACATGCATGTGACAAATCTGTGCCATATGTAATCCTAAACCTTTTTTTTTCCTGCCCTCCCCTTTTCATTTCCTCATGGTTTTAGTTCCCACTCAGCCATGCCAAATTAAGCAGGGTTGAAACTGACACAAAAGAGATGTTTTTAATGGAAATCCGCTTTTTGTTTGCTTTAAGGGGATCCAGCGTGGCAACAATGAACCCCATTCACCAGATATGGAAAATTACATAACTCCATGTGATGCTTGACAAGAGGCAGTTTACCCAACACATGCGCTGATGAATTAGCGCACAACACAGTTGCACTCATGGTCATGCATAACAGACAGGCGTGCACACACATACACACGCACCCACACAGCCAATTCCTGCCAGTGCATTTCCTAAGGAATTCAGAGGGTGTGAGAAAAGCCCTTCGCGTTCACATCCAAAAGAAAGAAACACACATCAGCAGCCGAGAGTGCAGGTCTGGGGAGAATGTGAAAAAAAAACAAGGCTTTTCTAGGGCCCCACTATCATAACAAAGACTTTCAATCCCGGTGATTTCGAGACAAAATCCTTTTCACGCCAAGAGATTGGTCTCTGAAATGCCTCTCGTGGTTTCAACACAATATCGTATTCAGTTACAAAACACAAGACACACAGCACATCCATTTTTAACAGGTGGGTAGCCATATACAAACACCACACATGCACTGTGTTCATGACGTGGGCTTGGATCACTGAGGAAGTGACTAAAGTGAGTCAAAATCTCAAAGCATAAATGATGAAAGTGATGACTAAGAACACACTATACACAGGTGGAGACTCACGGTGGTGGGAGCAGGGAGTGGAGAGGTGTCAGCAGTCACCAGGTTGAGGATGACCTCCATGGCGGGGAGACGCATGCGCACGGCTTGGTGTGGGATTTTTGTTTGCTCTGTCTATCTGCTTGTGTGTCCCTCGGGACACGACCACAGCCGGGGGAGAGGGGAAGAGCATGGCCCCTGGAGAGCACTCATCACTCAGGACTCTTCTCCCAAACAAAGTCCACTTGACTCAAAGTCCACTGGACAAAGACCCCACTTGCCAACAAGGAAGTAGAGACTCTTAGGAATTACTGTTTGCTTGATTGAATATCCAGAATCTATAGAGTGCTCAGTCCCTCCAGCAATGAACAACGACTATTGATAGCTGCAGAGTCTAGGGAGTGTTGTGCTGCTGGTTCACAGAGCAGCCGCTCCTCAAAGCCCATGGCCACGCTTCAGTGCTGACACACACTATACAGCGACCAGCGGAGAGCCTATGGAACACACACATACGCGGTTCGTCGAGCACGCCTCCCACAGACAGCGCGCATCAGTGGGAGAACAAGGACTCCTCTGGAGGCACAGGGTCCGTCTGATGCGGGTTTAGGGTGACAGAGCTGAGGCGGTTAATCGGATGAAGACTCGCGGGGTTGGATGCAGGCAGGGTTAAAAGAAGGAAGAGTTTACTGTGAAGTTAAGTGTTCAAAGAATCCGTCGGGGATAAAATCCTCAGAGGGAGAAAAAGAGAGGCAGAGACCCAGAGGACGGATGTGAGGGGAGCGAGGGAGCAGACAGGAAAAAAAAGAGCCCACCAGGAGCTGTCACTGAGAGGGAGACGGAGCGAGAGGGAGCAAAGGAGAGAGGGGTTGTGAGAAAGCTTTGTGAAGGGAGGAGGATGGGGGGGGCTTTTCTTCTGTTGGAGTTTCTAGGCCAGCTCAGCTCCAAAACAGTGGCTAGCTCAGGCAGAAAGAAAGGGAGAGGAATCTTGCGCTCCCGCCTTTTAATTATCACACAGTTTGATTGTCGCAGCCAATCAGTTTACTGGGTGATCAGGCTATAATGAATCACCTTCCGCTGCCTCTAACAGGGTTACAGCAAGTGTTTCTGCTGACCGACGCTGAACTGCTTTGTATAACATGTAATAAACGCATTGCAAAGGAGTGGACAGGTTTGGTTTAAGGTTGGAGAAAAAACTTGCACCCAAGAAAAAAACAAGATTACACAGATTACTCAGTCATATGATGATGACAAAGCTGCTATTCAAAACGGTGCATATGTGTGCACACATAACTATAGTCTATGTGTGCGTCACCGCGTTACTTATCCTCTGACAAAAGAAGTGTGAATAGCACAGTGATCACTTTTACTAGAATGCTTGTTTTTCAATTTCAATGTCGTCCTGAGGTGACCATCAAATTTTAGTGGTTAACAGGCAGACGTTGGTCACCTACACTATAAAGAAGACATGCAAATTCATATTCAAATGCAAACACCATTTTATGATTGCGCATTGTTCTGCACGATGAAGTCTTGGGGTTTGTGAGCCATCACTTCCAAAAGTGTACAAACCAATTAGGGAGAAAAAGCAAAGCAGGGAGCGTAGGGGGTAAGGCAGGACAAGGGCTACGAAAAGACTTCTGTACAGAAGCCGACAGGAGGGAGGGGGAGGGCATGAATACAGGCTTTAATGAGAGAGTGGGAGGAGTTAGGGGACCAGGAGATTTAGGGAAAAGGCTACTTATATAAGAACAAACACAACTCGCTCAGATGGAAGTGGAAGTGTGTGACCTATAGGTTTGACCTCAGTATTGAATGAAAGGGACACATGGCAGCATCAGTAGTTTAAAGTCTGAGCCCAGTCATAATGTCGCAGGAAAGTCAGTTCAAAGCTGCATATCAGTAAATCTACATTGCCTTCAGGGGGCAAAAGACACATTAAAGCTAACAGCCAATCCTTTGCAAACGTAGGTATGACTTGTGAATTTTGTGAAAGAGAAATATTTCATCAACACTAAGCTAACCTAACAAACTTCAGCCATTTAGCTTTGTCTAATGATGTTGGCATAATATTTTGTAATATGGAAAAAATTTGTAATTCAGTCTTCTCAGTTTATACCATTATTAATCCAAATTTCAATTAAGTGTCAGGTCAGATATTCAATTTAATTCAAATTTTATTTATACAGTGCCAAATTACAACACAAGTTATCTCAGGGCAATTTTCATATAGAGCAGGTCTAGACCAGACCCTTCTATTCTCTATGTAAGAACAAGTTTGTGTGGTGTGACCCATTGGATAAATTTCCTTTTAGTAAACGGCTTGAACTGTCTAAGTTTGGACTTAAGAACAGCTGGTGACGCTGGTTCCTGAATGTGAAGTGAATGTCCATCACACTGGCACTAATAAAAGTTAAAGTCATCATAAGGCATTTTTCTTAGACGTGACTTAACTCGATCATTAGTCACCTCGGGGAATCCCAAGCTGAATCTCGTGACTGACAGGTTCCTTTCAGACACAAATGCCTTACATTCATCCTTTGCCCTGCTCTCAGTGTCATTCCAGCCTGAGGTCCAAGTCTCCTCCGGAGGCCACGTTGCCCCCCCCCAGCCCAGGAATTCTCAAGCTTTCAGGGTGACTCAGGACATCTTTACACATTTGCTGGTAGCATGCCTTAATAACATACCTAAAATAGCAGAGTGGCTCTGCAGTGACGAACTCACAGAGGAGGGGGGGGGGTATACTCATGCCCTGACAAGTGACTGATGTTTGAAAGCTAAGTAGAAAATGGAGATGTTGGCCTCAAGCGCTGTTTTACTTTACTAGTGTCACATTAGCTGGTCAAAATTAGGGGACAGAAAGAACAGCTGTGACCTGTCGAAGGTGTTATCTCCATTGGCAGAATTAATGTTATTAGGTAATAGAATCCTTCGGGAAAATGAAATGATAATTGATAATGATAATGAAAATAGAAATGACATTTTCACTCAAATATGACATCTCAGACACAGTGGTCCAATTTGTAGGGTGAGATTTGGATTAATGACACATCTCATTATTAAAAGATTGACTGATTCATTAAATGTCTTGTTTTCTGTTCTATTCTATTGAATGTATATATTTTCTACAGAAATATATCTGGGATCTGAGTTGTGTCGCAGTTCATTCTCTGAATTTGAGATTGCCGTAATTAAGTTCATTTATAACATCTGCACTAGATGAATCTTTATGCGTGAGTGTGACAGAATATCAAGAATATTCGTGCAAATGAGTTCATCAAAAAAAAAAGAAACTGTTCCACCAATCCTTTTTGGTGTCTCATTTAATGGGTTTGACACAGATGTGCCTTGCAGACAAAACAATGACCCAGTTTGATGAACACGTTATAATACAACATCTCTTTCTTTCTCACACACTTAAACACACACATGCCTTTTTATGCATGTGTTAAGGGGAAACGCCCTGCTGAACTGGTGATGTATGTGGCCAATCCGGAGCAGGCAAGCTTATCTAGTTATACAGTGTAGGAGTCTTTAGGCAGCTGCAGTTGCCATGTGATCTACAGTTTAGGTGCTCCTATTGCAATGAATGGGAACAGAATATATATGATAGGAATACAAAAATTATTTTCCAAAACAAGTTACAAAGTATTGCATTTAAAAGATGTTACAGAGACAGATGGCTAATCACTGTTTATGGGGAAATGTTTCAATCTCATTAACTGCATTTCTCTATAAGACATAAATAAAGGCATGAGCAAGACAGAGATTGTTATCATGAATGGCTAACGATACCTACTCACCCACTCTTGCAGTTCTAAGGCCTTAATAGCGTTTTACTTTGAAATTTCGAAATGAAAAAAATGTTATGCTATTATGCAAATGGGACATTTTCTTACACTACAGAATGCACTAAGAACCACTGAGAAGAACTAATGATGGAGTAGATGACAATGAAGCACAGCTTCATCATTGTTAATTATGATTAAGCTTGACAGATCTTATCTTATGTATAATTTCTACGCCTGTCTATTTCATGTCTGGGCTGGGCTATGTGCAAAAGAGACAAAGATGTTGGTATGACTGTTAAAAATCAAGTACCATATTATGAGGACACAGATGAAATTAAGATGCAGTAATTGTATATTTTAGAGAATAAGTACACAACAGTCGCAAGCTACACCCATAGCCCCACCCTATTAAACATGGCTGCTTTTTATGTCAAAATACTGCAGTGAAATGCATCAGTAAAATCAAATGCTTTACACACAATATATTCCCTGGTTTCTGCTCTGAAAACAGAGGCACTGTACATTGTGAATGGACAATGCTCGGACCGATGAGCTCACACGTGAAGGCACAGAGGACGACTTGTGCGGAGATGTTTCCTCAGCCAGCGGACGGAGGCAATGAGATCCTCATAATACATAATGCTCATTGTCATTCGGAGGACAGAGCCTGGTGCTGAACGGAGGCCAGACTGGTGCTGCGCAGCCAAAAAAAAGTTCTGGAAGACTCCAGAAGAGAAAGGGAAGAGGCTCTGATGTAACCGGACTGGGGACTGGAGAGAGGGTGAATTGAGTCAGCATGATAAACAGAGCGCCATGAAGAGAGTGAGAATAAAACATAAAACTTGAATTGAGTTAGGGGCGTGGACACCACAGTCCCCTCCATGTGATCGTAAACTGTGATGGCGTGGCGCGGTTTGGGGGTGCGAGAGGTTACGTAAAGGCAGAAGAGCGAGAGCTTTGTCTGCACGGACCGGGGGTAATTCAAGCCTGAGAGAGGAGACAACCATGACTCGGAGCTCAGGCCTTGTTGAACAATACCTTCCCCATAAAAAGAAGCCCCCTGTCCAACCCTGGCTGTCCCCAGTCTAAGCTCCAGCATAATCAATGGCCCTATTAGCAGTTACATAAACCACTGGGCACTTTAAACACAGGGGCCTTTCTGAGTGGCAGGGTCAGAGAGCGTGAAACATCTGAGGAGCCAACTCCAATACTGGCATCCACAAGAGCCAGGCAGGAAGGAAAACAAACAATAATAACAACAATCCAAACAACTAAATGTCCTCAGTCCCATCCCATAACGGAGAATAACATCAGTTCTACGTCAGAGAAGAAAGCATGTCTGTGCCATTAGTATGTATGTTGAAAAAGTTGTTTCACCCAAATCACAAAAAACTTATTTTCTCACTTACCACTTGTGGTATCTAATTATGTGGATAGATTTTTTTGTCCAATCTGCCCAGATTTTGGGATATGTGACTTGGAATTTCATTTGTGGTGCTCAAAGCATTTAGGAAAGACAACAACAACTTAACACCAATGTATCTCTCTAGAAAAACAATTCACACAGCTTGTGTTCATTTCATCACTCCTCTCTATGAAAGAAAATACATCACGATAAAAACCCTTCAGCTTATCTACAGTAAATACAGCTGGTTAATGGTCAGTGTCGACGAAAATAGAGCACATGTGCACGTGAGGATTTTCTGAATATAATGTTTGAACATTTGATAGTGAATAAAGCACAGCTGTTTGGGCCATTGCCTGTGCATTTTGAACATGTAAGGAAAAGACAGTGGCAATTTATCTCAGTAGAGCTAGACCAATAAATCGGTGGGCCAATATACAGGATGAAGTTTTTGCAGATGTATCTGTATTGACATATATATATAAGCCAATAAGTAAAAAGAAGTTTGAGTGCAGAAATGCCCAAGATATGTTTGGGGGAATTTAGAGGTAATTTATTGCTCCGCTCAACATGCATCATCATCACAATTACATAAATAAATAATATAAAAAAGCGAAGGGATCCTTTGTTTGTTTATGTTATTTGTTTTTGTATATCCATCAGATATATGAGCTATAGACAATACAGTATTGAGGGTTGTAACCTCCAGCGTTTAGCTTTTGTTCCAGTCTATGTATGAGCATGAATGTGCAAGTGATGGTGCGATATGCGTCAAACACAGCATGGGTACATGGGGGTGAGACGTGTGTATACAGCAGAGCAGTGTGTGTGTGTACGTGAAGAGAAACACGGTGGGTACGTGGGGAGAAATAATGTTTGTTCAATGGTGGTGGCTGGTATTTGTTGGAGCTGCTTCTGTTTATACTCAACCCGTCCTGGTTATGCAACGTGGAAACAGAAAGGGCATCGGCCCAAAATGCAGAGTTGGTCTGGCTGGATGCTGTACAATACCCAGAGTACCATGGGGCAGTATGCGGGCCCAAACATACTGCCAGCCTATTCACAAGCAGGAAGATGAAGAATCTAGAACAAACAGTCCCAGCTTTTTGGCCCCGGAAGATTATTTGGTCTGGCCCCTTCTCAGTTTTCTTGTCCGCTCTACCCAAACCCCACACCACGCATTGTGGCCCCATGTTGACCTTACTGCCAACAGACTTATTGGATGGTCTGGGGCCTGGGTGCTGTTTGGGAATTTTTAGAGACTCCACTGTGTGAATTAGGCCACTAGGAAGCAGTAGATTTCATAACAGGAAGACAGATAATGAGGATTGGCATTTGGCTAATAGCGTCCATCAGCGCTTGACAGCTATTATCTAATGAAAATCTTAGAGGGCGTTCTCTCATTGCCCGTTCAGGTTATCTAACAATGTAATGGAGACCGTCTCCTATAGTGAAGCTAACTACCAAATCTGAGCTCATATTTATGTTGTAATTTCCATGATGTAGAAAAATGCACAGGTTAATTATTAGGGTGCACCCTAGAGAATGACCCAAGTCAAGATCAGAGTTGAGTCTGGATCAAACTCTGCTCTACTACTACATACTGAAAACAGGTTAAACAGGTAAACAACTTCAATGATATTAAACTGAAAGAGTTCATTAGACATTCCCTTGATGAACTGCAAGAGGCTTGGAGAATTGCAATTGGTGAATGTGGATTATTATACCACTAAAACAGAAAAACATAAGTAATAAATGAGTATCACAACCAACTACAGCCTCAATCCACAAGGGGGAGCTAAAGCACAAAATATGCTACACAGTGTGTGTCATCTGATGTATGGTCAATTGACTCTGTTACTGGTCTGTCTTTGACTGTAACCATTTCCTGACAGGTTTCCTGTCAATAACCCTTTTTTCATTGCATTCTTTCATTATCACTCCTCCCACTGACAGGCATGCAGCCCTTTGTGTAACGTAATTCGGACCTGATGTGGCAACACATCAAGGTACACAGGTGCCTCGTGGGCTGATACTGACAACAGGGAGGAGGGGAGGCTATGTCAAGGAGATGAAAAGCCAAAATGGCAAGAGTGAGGGTGGCAAACGGTGCAACTTTTGTGGTTATACAATATTTCAAGACAGGAGATTACGAGAGGAGATAAGAAAAAGTGGGAGTTAAGGGTAGATAATGTCGGATCATGAAAGAAGTGTGTCAGCGTGCAAAAAATCCTATTCATGGTGCAACGTCATTTTGGGTGGAACAATTTTCAAATGACTGCATTATTTGCCTGAACAAGAACAAATACACACTGTTGTTTCATTGGTCTAGAGGTAATTCTCCAATCCAAAAAATGAGAGACTCGTAGGATTCTTACAGGCTAACACTCATGAGAATGAGAGGAATGTTTCTGGTTATTAGTGGAGAGAAGATATGATGATATTTCCCACGAGGTCGTGATCAGATTTGAATTGTGTGTGCACGTGTGTTCTAAGTGGGTCAGTGGAGCAGAGCTGAGCTCAGCGATCTATAGCCTCATCCATAATTCATCAGAGTCACACAAATGATATGGACTGAGCAGGGAGTGGCAGGGATGCAGAGCATGCCCTCTCTGTCTGTCTGCCTGTTTTCTTTGCTCTCCCTCTTTGAGAATGAGTAATTTCCCTTTGAAAACAACCACCACCCTGAGTAAAGAGAAGAAACCCAAACACATCATGCTTCATAAAGGTGTGTATTAGTGTATTTTGGCAACACAAGTCAGGGAGGTAATTCTCAGACCTCATCCTGACATTTCCTTAGTGGAAGCCCTAAAAATGAACCCAGCCAGGGGACAGTATCTGAAGAGCAGACACTGTTTGTGGGTCAAGGTTGAGCAGAACATCCTCTGTGACTGACTGACCAAGTATGTGGCAATCTTGCAACGGCTGAGAAAACAGCATAGATACACGTGCATGCCCACACTAATGTCCTCTCTCTCTCACACACACACACATCAGCCCAAAGAGGAAGGACCAGCTGCAGGCCAAAAATAAATACACAAAGGATGACCCATAGTGGCTCACTGCTGACATGTACACATAAATGCACATGACCTCTTGCACAGACATGCACAACAAACTTAAAAATATTCATTCAGGCCACAAGTGCAGCCCCCAATAAGTTCTATAATCATTAGTTCAATATAACGTTCTTAAGTTCTTTTCTGGAGAAGTCAATCAACTTGTCCTTTGATACAATGTGGCAAATGTATTTCCCAAGAGGTAGAATATTAGTCTGCATGAATCTAGATGTATTAATACATTTAAATGCCCTTGAAAAGTGAACTTGTCCAGGACTGGTTCAGACATCTGTCTATTAATAGCAGCAGAGAAACAGGCAGGGAGCTGCAGCAGACTCCTTCCTCATTCAGACCCAGATTAGAAACCTATAAAACCGGCTGAGAGGGAAGAAAGGCTTCAAACTCACAGCTTTATCTTCCCCTCTCTCTCACCACGACTCCATCCATCTTGCCGATCAATGCCCACACACACACACACACACACACCTACAGTTATCTTTCAAACATTCCTCCGCCCTATCTCTCTTTTGAGCCCCTCTCTCCGTCCTTCCTTTCACACCATCACATCCGCCTTGATGCTTTCACACACAAAATTGCTTGTTATGCATCAACTGTGAAGCCCTGATGCATGTTTGTATGAGTGTGTGTGTGTGGAGTAGCTGAACGTGTACCCACTGTTTTGAATGCTAATAGCAACCAGCCCTGGATAAGGGCGTTGGCCTATATGTATAATCACATATGAATATTCAGCAGCCTAATTAAACAGGCTGGGGCTACGCTTCAAAGGAAGCACAAACAGTTGGGTGGAGAGTTCAAGCACACACAATGACACACACACACACATGTATGCCTGCACACAAAAGATGAGCATCTGAGCTGATTCAAGGCTACATTCTGGATTTTACACGGCGCAACAAAACATTTACATCGCATCTATTTACTTTGTTTTGTTCAGTCTGTTTGAAGTGGAAGACAGGAGTCCCACTGAGATCTGTTAGCTGTCAGGCACAAACTTTTCTTTACTGACACTGCTACACAATTCACAACTTTCTTTGTATGTCACGCAGAGGACTTCATTTAAATATGAGATATGAGGAACAGGAAACAGCGGCGTCTCTTCGGCACTAAGATCTAAGTGAGAGAGTGCCATCCGAACACGTCTCCCGTGCAGCTCTGCCATTTGAAATATGTGACGAAAGGGAAAGCTTAATTACAAGGTTTAGAGCAAACAGCATTTAACAAGGAAGAGGACAAACTGCACAGGAGTCTAATTTAAGAAAACACCTTTTCCACGCCCCTGAGAGGTTCTTATTTCACCAGACCAGGCTGGTGAGGTGGCAGCCGGATCAGACGGCGAACCTGTGAGCGTTCAGCTGGCTAATGCCGCCACGGCCATCTTTGAACATCACACTGTTACCATGGAGATGGGCAACCGGCTCCGCTGTCAGAGTGCCGGACACAGATGAGAGGGAGAGAGACGAGGAAAGACAGTCTCTAAGATGTGAAGTAAGGCCAACAGTGAGAAGGTGAAGGATGGAGAGAAAGAAGAAAGGTAGTTAAAGAGGTGAAACACAGGAATAATAAACAGAGAAGGAGACCGAGATCCTTGTTCAGTGAGAAAACCTCCTGCCTGTCGCATGTGCACTCTCATTAATGCACAAATATGTACAATAACATAAACACAAACATATAGAGAGATGACAAACTAAAGGAAAAACTTTAAAAAAATGCACATGCTTCATATAAAATATGAGAATCACTGAATGTTTTGATGAAATGTTAAATCATATGCTACGATCTTCACATTCACTAGAAGTCAATCCAGTTGAAAACCCACAGGAGATTTTGGACAAATGTGTTAAGGTCATATACATTAGGGCTGCAACTACCGATTATTTGTATTATAAATGAATCTGCTAATTATTTCAATGATTAATATTTAGTCTATAAACATTCCCAAAGTCCAAAGTGACATCTTCAAATCACTTTTTTGTCCAACCAACTGCCCAAAGCCTTGATTTACAATTGTAAATAACAAAGAAAAGCAGCAAATATTTAGATTTAAGAAGATTTAAGAAGTTGGTACTATTAATTGATTAATCAATTAATGCGATTAATTTTCTTTTGATCGATTAATAGACTCATCATTGCAGCTCTACCATACATTGTATAAATTTCTGTTTCTCCTCCATTAAGGTTTGCTGCAGTGGATCATCTGTTTCCTCTTCTCTCTCTTCCTGTCCTCAGTATCCTCCTTTATCACTGACAACCTGCATGTCTTCCCTCACCACATCCATAAACCTTCTCTTTGGCCTCTTTTTCTCTTGCTTGGCAGCTCCATCTTCAGCGTCCTTCTCCCAAAACACCCATCATCTTTCCTCCATACATCACGCTTTGTCTCCAAACCGTCTAAACTGAGCTGTCCCTCGAATAAACCCAGTCCAAATCCTGTCCGCCTTCGTCACTCATCTTCAATTCTGCTACCTCCAGCTCCACCTCCGACCTCTTCATCAGTACTCGTCTGTTGCAAATCACTCCTGACACTCTTCCACCCACTCCACCCTGCCTCTCTTCTTCACTCCTTGTTACTTTGAAGAGTTGAAATTGTACAAATCTGCGCTATCCCGGGTGAAAGTTCCTAATCCTGAGAGAACCTTGATGAAATCTTTGCTTGTCAATTTAAAACGGCAGCCCTTGATTGCATTATGAGACATGTCCACGATAGCTGATTTTGAGCATAATTGTGGAAGAGCTTTCAGACAGCGCTCCCCACCGTCACCATTAAAACACCTAAAGAAGGGATATTTTTTAGGGAGACCAGTGTTTGATCCATCCAGTAGAGTTGGAGACTTATTGAATCTATACTCAGGAGCACTGAAGCTGTTCTGGCGCCTCGTGGTGGACCAACACCTTACTTAATTTGACAGGTTTGTACACAAAACCACAACCCATAATGCAATTAATTAGAGAGCAGAGAACAGGGCAGGGATAAAAGGTCCAGAACAGGAGATCCATTGTGTTTAATTCTCAGTCAATACTGGTGTTTGTCCTTCTGATCAATGTCTCCCTGCGCGCACACACCCACACTATACAATACACACTGACTGCCACACAAACACACCACTACCGGTCGTGTGAACTGACTATTTACACTTGCTATGAAAAAGACAAATGAAAGGAGGATTTTGTTTGTCTGAGACGAGGGACAGGAGACTGGTGAGAAAAGACAGGGAGGGAAAACCACTAAAGGGTAGGTAAGAGGGCAAGGACGGGAGACGGGAGAAAGATGACAGAGCAGAGAAGGGAGATAAACACATGTGAGAGGAACAACTTTTTTTTTGTCCTTTTCTCTGAAAGTCAGTAAAAGTCACAAGTCATAGATCGGCCAAACCCATTAGAGGTTTTTTGCCACTTCCTCATGACTGTAACGCTGTAATAAAGTCTCACAATTAATGTCAACAACTGTGAACCGCAGGGAGTCATGATGGTGTGCTGACAACACACACACACACACACACACACACACACACACACACACAGTGCCTGAAAAACAATTTGCCATGGCTGGTAGTCAGCAAACACAGCAGTGGGATGACATCACCTCCAGTGTGGACTAAGAGCACATGCTTCATCTTCCCCACGGCTGTCTCTCTCTCTCTCTCTCTCTCTCTCTCTGATCAAAGTCAATCGAAACTCAGTTGTTTGATTATACACAGGTTTGACTGCGTGCTGCTGCGACTGCACTTCCTACGACCAGAGGGCAATCTGCTGTGACAGAGGTTTGATAAGACTTGATAGTGATCATATGCATCCGCAGCCCCGGTTGCACATGAAGTGAATGTGACCTCGCAGTACCCAGTGTTTGTCTTTTCGCAGCTTTTCAGACAACTCAATGTCACTAAAATAGTTCCAGGATGAGCTGCGGTGTCCTGCTGCAAAGGGCACAAACGCTTTCATCAACACGCAGCCAGTGGCCCGAGGCGGGGGGTGGGAGACGACGAGAGCGCGGTGATGAGGATGTTAAGCTAGCAGGGACGGAACAAGCCCCAGGGGACCAGGTGATGTTCGGCACCTCCCACTGACACTTCTCCTTACTGCTCTCTCAAAGGAAGGACGGCGCTGGTGGGATTACAGAGGAGGAAGAGTCTGCATCACCAAGAAAAGCAGAAATTAATTCAAAATAAGGGCAGCCACTAAGTGTTTTATAAATACATTATTGAAATCAGATGGTACAAAATAAATTTCTCAGACAAAACATGGCTTTGAAAAGTATGGAAACTCAAAAAAAAACAAGTTTACATAGAGACTTCTGATGGGTCATTTTTTTAAATCCATCCTACAATTTCTTCAACAAACCTACATGCATTTTCTTTCTTGTTCTGAGAGAAGTCGGTCATAACATTACTTTTTTTGTTCTCACTTACAAACAACATTTTGCAGCACGGCACCATGGACACGCTTCTCAGTTTGCAATTCAATTACAACTCATTAACCCACATTACAAGTCATCAGTCCAGTTCTATCACTTTATGCGTTCAATACAAAGGCCAACAGAAACATAATCGAGTTGACTGTATAGATTAATTAAATTAAATCTGTCACCATCCAATGTAATATAACATTTTCCTTGTTTCTTTTAAATAACATTATCTCATGTGGTGCTGTTCTATTTAAGAAGCTGACCCAGTTTTTACACACTGGCATAGTTGGACTTCTTTCATTCTCTGAAGACCAGCCGGAGCAATGGGACAAGACTGATACATAATATATTTGCCACTATTTGAGTCACCCCACATTACAGAAATCACTAAATAAAATGAATGTGGGTCACTTCAGGATACAAACCCTCAGACCCTTTTCCATGCAATTCAGTATTTCTCTCATACGCATTATGTACAAACTAACCCAAGATTTTATGTGTTATTAATAATTGCATGAAGGCAGCGGATGATGATGATATGGAAAAATTAACATGTTAAAATGTGAAATTGTATTGAACTGTATAAGATACTGAGCTCAAAATAAATAAACTACAAGATAAAAAAATTCAAGCACTTAATATCACACCACATTGCTGAGAGTGTTTCCAGTTTGAGGCCTTTTGTTTTGAGAAGTTTAGGGAGAAGGCGGCATGCCTTCCTTACCTCTGACACGCCAACCGAAGTACATATGATAGACAAAGGAAAGATGAGCAGGAAGACAGGTGGGCATGTGGGTATGTGGCCTGAGGTAAAGAGACAGGGTCATCCACCCCAGGGAGACAAGACATTTTCAGACAGGCCCTGGGGGACATTGCGTTCACCAAAGACAGCTTCAGTCTCTCTCTCACACAAAAATCCTACAGTGTGAGAGGACTGGCCTCGAGGCTTGGCTTCTGTTTCATCTCAACTCAGTAGCTCATATCCCAGTAGAGCCTACTGCCTGGTTCTTTTCAATCTCCTGTCTTAAACAACTCTTCCATCCTGGCACCAAACATTTTACACCTTGCAGCCCTTCACTTCCTCTGTCTGTTTTCACTCCTGTTTTTATCTGCCCCATCCCTTCGAGAAGAGAGGGAAGAGCAGACTGGATCAGCCTCCATCAGTCTGGGATCAGGCCTTCCAGGCTGAAAATGAGACTGTGTCTGCGCCTGCCAATGTGTGCATTTGTACAGTGTACGTTGATGCTTCCAGGCATGTGATCCTCCACCAGCCCCATTACACAGAGGAAAAGATGAATAGAGAGGGTGTAGTCAGTCAATCAATTAATGAGCGGCTAATTGTAATTAATCCCACAGGCTGGGCACCAGCTGCACAACAGTGGGCTCTTACAGACCTACAGACCATTACAGACTGTTACTGCGGACGAGTCATAAATGCTCCCCGATCAGCAATAATCAAACAAAACATTTACAAATAATGACATCCCTTGGCAACAGCTCTGATCAAGCTTATAGGCTTCTGCTCTTACTGCTGAACCACAGGTTACTGTTTAACAAGAGCAGAGATAAAGTGCAAAGACAGACCACCCAGTTACAGTATGAGCCAAAGTACCTAAAAGTGAATGGAAACTCTGTATAGCAAAGAAAAAAAGTTGATATGCAAGAAGTCTGCAAACAGTGCTTTCTCCCCAGTTGTTGACTGGCTGATATACTACATTATTTCTGCAACTGATGACTGCTGTCTTGAACAAAGCATTGATCAAGCAGCCAAAAACACCAACTCTTGACACAACACCAACGAGCTGGAAGATAAGAGAGAACAAAGTATAGACACAGAGGTGGAAAAAGATTTGCAAAACCATCACACATGGCTTTGGCAGCAGCAAAAGAAATCTGAGACAACTGTCTCTTTAGTGCTGAATGGAGCTGCAGCATGAAAACACGGACGTGGTTTTAACAAGTAAACAAGCTTGTGTGTTTTTTAAAGCTTACCTTGGAGTACTGTCTACGAAGACTGAAGCGCTGCACCATCCTGACTGACTCACGTACCCACAGCTGGAACCCCTGTTCCACTCCTCTCCACTGAAATCCCTCCAAAGTACACACTGCCTCACATAGTACACTGTACATCACACACACACACACACACACACACTGAAGGTACACAGGCTACCCTCCTCTCCAAACATCCATGTGCACACACATTTCTTGTCCACACCGCTTTCAGTCTACTATGCAAACAGAAGTGAGGAGAGAGAGAAAACAGAGGGGGAGCGAGCAGAGATAAAGACAGCTCAGCTGTGTTGCCCTCTACTCATATTCACAGTGATCCCCAGAGCTCTGTCTCTCTCTCACACAGACTCAGTCACTCACACAAGATGCTCACACCACATGGCTGTCAATGCACAAATGATTTCCAGCGCACACACACACATACACAGCCCTCTCACAGTCACACACACACACACACACACCCCGCCACATCCTCTTCTCAACACAGCACCAATAACACATTCACGCAACACGCAGCCGGCGCTCAGCTCTCACTCATCTAGGACGAGGCAAGGCTGCTGCTTCCTGTCAGTGAGCCGAAGGGTGGGGTGAGGAGGAGGTGGTGGTGGTGGTGGTAGAGAAGGAGGAGGAGGAGGGGGAGATGGGAGAGGGGGAGGGACCAGCTGACTCTCTATACTAACTCTCTCCAGGGACACAGGGAGGGGGACAGACAGGGAAAGAGAGAAAAGAGAAAGAAAGGAGGACACAGGAGGGAAAGTGTTGAGAAAAGAAAAGATCACTCTTGATACACACTCAAATTATAGACATGCTATGCAAACCTCCACTAACAGCACTAAACAAGAGCGACTGCTTGGACGACCTGAGTGACATTGCTGTGTTGTCCTGCAGAGACGCTGCTGTGATGTTTTAGTGAGAGATGAGCGAGACAGGTTATCGTCTGTCAAGGGCGAGCAGCAGAGCGCAGGAAGGCTCGTGGTCATCTATCACAGCAGCAGAACTAACGGAGCACAGATGTCTGGCTTTCAGCCCTGCTCCGTCAGCCCAGGTGAGGTCATCCACACAGGACTCAAGGATGAAGAAAGGGGGAAGGGGTATATTAAATTCAGCTCACAGATTAAAGCTGTCAGTTAACATGGATATCAACGTCCACTGGTGTAGACTTACTGCCCACTGCTGGACTGATAGCCGGCCATCACTCACAACCATCTGTGACACACAGATACCGATTCCTTGGCGCAGCTTTTATCATTAACCTAAAGATCAGTCTAGTCTATGACAAACATGAGCTCATAATGCAAACACAACCTCCACATGAACCAAGCCCAGTGCTGCTTACAGCAGGTTAGCTGATCTCACAGTGACCTCTGGTGGCGGACAGAACAAACTGAAGTCTGGGATACCTCAGATGATTATATATTTGGTAAAGGGTTGTGACCCTTTAACAAACCAATACCAAAACACACAAAAAAAAATAATGCTACTTATTTTCCATTACAGGAGATGCTTAACATGGAACCCTCTAATTAATGATGTCTGGATTAAATACACAGTGGAAAGGCAGAGCTTTTCACAAACCAGATATATGGCAATATATTTCAAATAGAATACAAAAGTACCACATAAATAGAGGATTACCAAAGCTGAACAAAAAAAGGGTTTTGAAAGCTTGTTGATGTATGTTGCAGCATTTACCACAAGCCCAGGCATTCAGAGACTCATATGCTCAAAACCATAGTAAAGTTATTATGTGCTGCTTCAGCAATACAGAATCCTCCCTTTTTGTTTCTGTGCTGAGCCATCATGGAGGGTTGGTGACACAAAGAGGAAACTTGGTACCAGAAAGACTGAATCTTTAGAGGATATTCCCTTGATTTGAGTTACCCAGACTGCTGAAGCCTTGTTAAGAAGAACATCTGAATGTATTGTTGCACACAACGAGGTATGTGGATTTTGTCTTCCACCGCTTACATTGAAAGCATGTTTTAGAAGGGATCTCTCAATGGCAGGTATGAAGGAGGAATGATTACAGCAAAGCAAAACTCGTTTCAATGTCCCGATTATTGTTTAAAGACTTGAAGAGCTGTGAATCTATCCTAACACTGGCTGCACTGTTATGTATGAGTGTGTATCTATATTTATGTGCATGCATGTGTTATGTGTGTCATTTGTTAGCAAGCTGCACAGTGGACATCTGGCATCAGCTTAGATTAATGATGTCTTTCTCATAAAAAAATCAAAAAATCATTGCACTTGATCAATAGTCAGCAGACAGCAGTAAAGACCCTCTGTCTGTGTTCACAGCTAATGCAGCTGGAAATGTTGCATCAGCAGCAAGGTGAGCCTCAGCTTTTGATCGACAGTTCACTGACAAACAAGGTCTGACACCAGTAAAAGGCCAAAATAAATCGCTACCAAATGGCTTGTGACACTGTCCTATTTCCAGCTTCACCGCCCCTGAAAAACCACATTTTTTCCCACTTGCTCTCTACATCCAGGCTCCTGTAGCAGCTCTTCTTCTCTGCTCCCATTGCAACTCCCTCTCCTCCGCACAGTCTATACTCTCCTCACCTCTTGCTGTTGATGTCTCATGTGTAGAACAATGGGTGAGGTTAGATTAGTTGCTGAGGTTGAGAAAGATCTTGAGCTACGCAACCCAAAATCCCATCATTACAAATACAAGAGCAAAAAGAGGGTCAGGGTTAGGCCTGGTGAGGCATGGCGCTGATGATTGGCTCTTCAGGTGATGAATAGTATTAATTAAAGTAAAAGTATTAGAAGAGGGTGTCCACAAATGATTTGAAGATAATGTAAAATAATGTTATTCTATTAGTATAATACAATCAATTTTAGTATAAAAAAGTAAACGTGTAATATAGATGAAAAGGTTCAGGTTCCCGCTAACTACGCCATCTACTGCTGGAAATTTGTACCTACATCGGGTGGTCACAGCCGGAGATGGACAGTATTTCAGTTAAATGTGTTTATTTAAATTACGCATTTGATCACTTTTGAGTATTTTGTAACTTGTATTTTGCTGTGCAGAAAGATGTAATTTGTAAAAAAAAAAAAAAAAAAAAACACTTTAAGAGTTTGTATTTGTAAATATGATAAGACATTGCATTCTAAGGCCAGTTTACTATGTGACACTAAAATACGACAGGTATGGAGGTTTGACAGTCCAGTTCCACCTGTTGCATTTGAATTGGTTGTTCACTCAGTCAGTCAGTTGTTGCTTTGACTGACAGAAACCACCAAGCATGGACCCCTGAATTCACAGCCTCCAGAATGTATCCTGATCCTGTAGCCACTTTGAATCCATGTTGAGGGAAATCAGCAAAGCTCATCTTTTCAATGTAGGGGGGTTGAGGTCAGACCCGTATTGAAGATACTAAATGCCTAAAATGTAAAATGTATTTGTGCCCATCTCTGGTAATTAAAGGATATGTCATAAATGCAGATGTGGAATAAACCTGCTGTTACTCCAAGCCTGACCAGCTCCAGGAGATTCATTTAGACAGGAGACATTTCTCAGAGGTCACACATGGCATGTATGAATAAAGTAAACACGGCATAACTTCCCATCAGTCACATAATATGCCTTGCCAGCAAATGACACGCAACACTTCACGCTACTGTCCTATTTCCAGCCTTGCCGCCCCTGAAAAAACACATTTTTTTCCCACTCTCTCCCTGCTTGTACATCCTGGCTCTTGTAGCTGCTCTTTTTCTCTGCTCCTGTGGCGGCTCCCTCTCCTTCATACAGTCTATGCTCTCCTCACCTCTTGCTGTCACCTCCTTTGCCTTGCCACTGAATGGCCTGTGACACTTCACGCCACTTCCCATTGGTCACATAACGTATGCCTGTACACCATGTACAGAGAAAACATTTGAACCACATTAATTGTAATAAACAATTTAATTGAAGAAATGTAGCAACATTTCCTGTAGGTAAATAGTAGCCTTCCAACTACATTTTTGTTTGATCTGCTACTTTCAAAACATAATTTCGCTGATCAGATTATTAATTTTTGTTGTTTTTGCATTTCTTCATCTCACATGGTGTGCAGTCTCTTTCCTATTGGTGCTATGGGTGGTACTTGACGTGCATCATACGACACACCATAGTGCTGCAGCAGCAGTGTGTTTTCAGCTTAAGAAACCCATCGGTCATCCTGTGTAGTGATAAATGGATTCTTGGCTGCTGTCACTCACCCTATCCGTCTCCTCCGTGGACTGGTACCCTGATGACAGCACCACATCGCCGCCAGTGTATCCAGGGGTGGGGCTGCTGGGCGTGGTGTCGGTGGTGGAAGAGGAGCGTGGACGGCTGGTATGCTGCTGTGGATCATGGGTGTTGCGGCGGTGTGGGGCCTGGGGGCTACCTCTCAGGAGAGGGTCGCGGTCTCCGCTCCCAGATCCTGACCCGGATCCCTTACTGCGCCGGCTCTGGAGGCTGGTCCCACGCCTCATCATGCCCACAGCGGCTGAGCCCTGCCCAGCTGCAGAGGGAACCACAGGAGCAGAGAGGTGGTCAGAGTCAGGACAGCAGGGCCCCGAGGCGTCCTCGGGGGCAAAGGGGGAGGTGCCGCCTGCTGACACTACAGAGGATGACGAGGAGGAAGACGAGGAGGGGACGGTGGAGCGAGAGAGGGACAGGCGTTTACGCTGCTGCTGGAACAGCTGTTTCAGTCCCTGGCCAAGAACCCCCATGCTCTCCCTGGCGTTTTGGCTCATCTTACTGAAGGAGGGGTGCTCAGACTGGGATGGGGCCCTCTTCAACCCTGGGCCTAGTGACCCAGCTGCCTCTCTTCTAGCTCCAGGACCTGAACTGGGGCCCACCCCCTCTGGCTCCCTTTGACTATCATCCCCTTGCTTCATATAGCCCTGCTGACCCCTCATGAATAGCAGGGAGAAACCGTCCTATTAAACAGTCTGCTAACACTTCCCTCTCTGCATGCAGAGGGTCAGACCAGGACAATGACTGAAGGAGAAGGAGACTAGAAAACAGCAGAGTACAGTAGAGAAGAGAGTAAGTGGAGATGGGACTGTCTGATGGAGGGTTGGATCGGTTCAGTGGTGGTCAGGGGGATGAATCCAAAGAGGGAGCATGCATCTTTGATTCAGGAACAAGTAGCCATGCTGTGGTCTAGCACAGAGAAAGAGATGGATTATGAGAGGCTGGAATGTTGCCTAGATCCAGTGACATGCAATCACTAATTTTCACTTAAACTCGTGACCATTTGCATCTTTGAAATTTCATGCAAATTGAAGAAGTGTGAATGCACAGTAACCAGACTGGAGTTTTACAGTCTGCACAATGTGCAGTGAAGTACCAAAATGAAGAAGCAACTTGCGATCGTAATTTTAACATAAATGGGATAAATACATTGGTGCAAGATGGTATCAGACAGGCTGCCTCGGTAACAGCTGTGCCGGGCCTCTGAATCATTCTACATTCAAACAGGTCAAAATTTAATGAGCTATATGTAATAAAAGGAAAACAAACTGGATCCAGTGTAGCTAGCATGACACGAAGATCACAAAATGAAGCATAAATGAATTCAGAAGCTGGTGCATGCACACTAAGAAAATAAAAAATAGCCTGGAGGTGGATGGAGTCAGAAAGGTACAAGAGGTCTGAGGACTAAAGGAAAGGATGTGGAGAAGGATAAAGGTATGAGAGAGAGAGAGAGATAATGACTCACATCAGAAGAGGAAAAACCCACCTACCATCAGCCCAACTGTCAGCCTTATGTGACTCACTCCTGTGGATTACCTGAGAGGGAGGTGGATAGATGGAGGGAGACGAAAGAAAGAAAACAGAGAATCGTTTTTAAGATTCAAAATGCCAATGTACTCACTGACCTCAAGATACTCAAACTATCAGGCGTGTCAATCTGTTTGCAATCAATCATTTTCACTGTGAGCATGCTGGGCATATTGAACAGAACATGCATGATACTGTGTGATACAACTGTGTGTGTGTGTTCCTTCAGGAGCTCATTTAGTATCCCCAAAGGCATCCCTTCCTTATCCTGTAGCTCTATCAAGAGACAAGGGTTTCCGCATTAGAAACAACATACAGAGCAGTGTCACAAACGCAGAATGCTCCTGCATCCTCGCATGCCGCCTGACTGAATCTGAGTCAGCGACGAACCCAACAGAGTGGACACCTGATAACACACAAGCTGTCTCCCTCTAGAAGGAACCTCATTGGTGGAACAGCAATCACCTCAGAGACAGACCCACAGACAGACAGGCAGTTGTCCAGAAGCCTCCCTGCAGCATCATTAGCTGCTCCCATTGAGGGCAGCAAAACAAGCAAGGCAGGAACATTCAGAGCCCTGGGGAGGGATGGTTCCTTCAGCTGCACTGTCAGGTCATGAAGAATAACACAAAGTTGGACAGACAGGCACACACATTTGCACACACACACTTCTTCTAACTGCAAGAATGTAACATGTGCAAATGAAGCCGTGACAGGCTTGATTCATTTCGGTGTGAATACGATCAGCTGTGCAGTTTTACACTCGGTCCAGAGGCAGAAGGAGAAGCGTGAAGCTACTTGCAGGTGACGCTGTCACCGGCTGCACATAAACACAGCAACTTTCTCCACAAGCTGATCGTAAATCGGGCCTTGTCTAATTGTTTCTGTTCAATAGGCAGATTCGGAGAGAGAGAGAGAGAGAGAGAGAGAGAGAGAGAGAGAGAGAGAGAGACAGAGAGAGGCAGAGAGAGAGAGAGAGAGAGAGAGAGCAGGTGTTGAACAGGTTCACTTTTGTCACCTGCTGGGTGGCTGCTGCCTGGAGCTCTTAAAATATTGTGCTGTCAACCATTAAGCAGTGCCTTTCATACAAATAATAACACAGCTTCAACAAGGTATGGTTGACTGATTACAGCTGGACAACATGAAATTATCATAATGCACAATTCAGTTGCAAATGTACCTCACATAATATGATATGAAGGAAATCTGCTTGTAGTAACTGATGATAATTAAAATAGAGCTCATTATTACCATGGAGTTCAGTGCAATGCAATGCAAGCCTTTTGACATGACTGAGCATCTGCTTTTTCATTGATTAAATCCGCTTTTAGTTGCCACTTTTCTTCCTTTCAAAAACTTTCCGTGAACTTCCTGTATGACCATAGAAGCTGCCATACACACATGTAAAACACATGCATGCTTGATTATGCATGCATGCATGCACCCTCACATTGAGACAGTAAATGTCATTTTCTGCTAGTCAAGTGAAGTGTAATTGATTATGATGAAGCACAGTTTTTCAGAGGGGGTAAACCTAAGTTAATCCTGTCCTGGAGCTGAAGCTGAACCTGAAGTCCTGTCCCATCCCTGGTGCCCATCCCTCCCTCTGTGTCTGTAAATCCCCTCCTTCATCCCCAGGATGATCCAGACGCTGGATTGGATGTTTTCTTGATTGCCTACGGTTTTATATTCAAACTAAATCCTCTTTCAGGAGCCTTTAGAGGGCAAAGCTTTATTGTCAGACTTGTTGTGCATGCTTGTGTACATGTGAGGGGTCCTGCGTCTTTGTTTAATTTAAGCTCGTCGTTCCACCTTGATGAGGCGATGACGCAAAAGAACAAACGCCAGATGGATCTTTGAATGACGACTGTCCTCTTCTGACCCGAACCACTTCATTTGACCACATTATACTTCTGACAGTGCATCAAAATACTGACACAAAAGTCAGACAATGAACATGCACCAGTTAGTATTCAACATTGTTAATAACTTACAACTACTTGAATTTTGAAAAATAATGTGAAAGAGCATAAAATCTCTTGTTCACAATCTTTTAGCTTTTAGCTTCTCGGATCAGCCTCATAAACATGCTATCGGATTAATGTATTTTGGTGTATTTAAGCCCTGTCCACCACAGAAACAGATCAGCGATTATCAGCGATGAACAGGTGTCAGTGACGGACGCAGTCAGCGGTCTCAGTGAGTCAGCGTGTTTCTCAGAAAAACTTGACAATACTGTCAAAGGTGAATTACAAATGACCACATGGACAATGGCCTCTCTGGAACCGTGTCAGCCTCGCTCGTACCCTTGTATAAACACAAACACACACACACACACACACACACACACACACACACACACACACACACACACACGCCCTTGTCTTTAGCTCTGTAGCTCATTCCATTCAGCTGAGCTGCCACTCGTCCGGCCCTGCTGTCATTGTCTTTGGCCAGCTAAACTAGAGAGATGGTGAAAGCTCAGCAGAGCTCTGGTGCTGGCAGACTGGGGGGAAAAAAAAAAGCTCACACTGGCAATTTGTCATTTTGTGGATAGTGACAAGTATGTGTGAACTAATATGAAGGCTCCATATTAACAAAATGAAGAGGTATCGTGCGAATACTTTACAGCAATCATCTTGTTTTCTGCCTTCCTGATGTCTTTGCTTCATTTAAACAAGTTCTGTGGAGTGCTAGTGTTTAACAGTGAATCGCAATATCACAGCTCCCTGTAATTGTTCGCTTTGGCTCTCTGGATAGAAAAAAGCTACAGCTTCATTCAGGCAGATTATATTGATGAAGATGTGGCACTGAACTGTTCTAATAACGTCCATTATCATTATTGAACAAAGACGGCAATCAAAGTTGATTATTTAAGAAGGAGATTAAGCTCCAGAGTTACGGTGGTGATAATGGGAACTCATATAGCCAAGTGATAAAGCAGCAAGTCTGCAATCTAGCATAACATGAGATAAATAATTCATCAGTACTGTGTTAAGTGTTTTGCCTTTTCATGCAAATGTTGCCATAGTTTAAGTAGTTCCAAACCAAATATCTGCACAATCACCTGATCTAACTATTCGGCCCTTGGCATAAAAAAAAGTTGCAAACTGGGCATGACTAACACAAGTGGGGGTCAATCTGGCCTGTGCTCTTTGACACTGAAGCAGCCATGTTGTTGTTCATTGTTGAACATACAGTCGCTTAACTCAAAATATGGCCATAGCTTAAACAAGCCCATGCAGTGTTTCCAGAAGAGTCTGAGAGCTGGCGTGGAATAGACCGCTCTTTGTTCCCTATGAGCCACACACAGGCCCATCTCTGCTCTTTGTGCGGCGCCTCTTTCACTGACAGACACACATCAATAAGAGGAGAATTAGGCCAGAGAGTTTCTGGCAGCGATGTGTGTGTGAGTGAGCACATGCACGAATATGAGTTTTTATCGTACAAAGGCAGAAAAGGAAAGAGAAAAAGATAGCGAGAATTGTATCGTGTGGTAATGTGAATATGTGTATATCCAGTATGTGTGCGTTGATGTGTGTGTGTGTGTCTTTGACCGATGGAAACTGAACCATATCTCATTCAGCAGCTGCATAATGACAGCATAGGCAGGAAACAGGAACAATCGTTATTGTATTTACGCGTGTGTGTGTGTGTGTGTGTGACCGCGTGTGTGTGTGTGGCAGGGAGGCATCGAATAGCAGAGTTGTGTCAGTTCTGACAGTGCAGGAGATGACTTCAGCACACTGCAAAGAGCGCGATAAGAGACGCAAGTCTTTGTATCAGACAGGGAGTAAGCGAGAAAAGAGAGACAGAGGGTTACAGAGGGACTGAAAGAGGCCACGCTGGATCAAAGGCATCCGTCCAAGGCGTGTTTCGCCCGGCCGTGTCGGGTTCAGCTCAGACGCTCAGCACAGAATGCGTCTGAATGAGGAGGTGAATGGCAGGTAGTTCCCTGACAGAGGCAGGCACAACCCCTATTGTGCAAGATGGCACCCACAGGGAGGCCCTGCTGCCAAAGTTGCGGTCTGCTTTCCAGGAATAAAACAAATCAGAAGACGCATCATTTACTCATGCATGCAGACATAACTAAAAACACACATTGGTGTTTGCTTTATGACACCACAAACTTGTATTCAAAAGTTGGAGAATGAAAAATGTCTGCTCGACTGCTGTTCCTTGTTGACATCTGGTTATACTGGTTGATCTCCCTAACCTCAACCTTGTTACGAGTATGTTTGCTTTGACATGCAATATTGTGTGTTTTCTTTCTGTTGTTTCTTACTGACTTGAAAAATAGAGAGATGGTGATGTGCAATTTCAATAAACTGAAGTCTGCTTGAACAGCTGCCAAGACTATTACTGGAGACTGATTCACACCTAATATCTGTTGAACTGATCTGAATATTTTTTCAAAATATTTTTAATTAAGCTTAAATAAGGCAAAACCTTCAGGTGTGGGTGTGAAAGTCTGCCTTACCTAATGTTTTCTGATTTTCTTTTATTTCTCTCTTATGCAACAGCGGTCTGTAATTACGTTCCTTGTTACCACCACCCCCCACTCACACGGCTGTGAAAACTGAAAAAATTACAAACAAAAAACACATTTGAAAGATACAAGTGCACACATATACTCAGGAGACACATTCACACAAAGGGAACAACAGGTGGTATATTGGGTGTGAAGTGGGAATGAGTCATTTAAGGCGACCTAACAGAGTCTGTGAGGTGGGAGGCTGCACAGAAGTAACAAAGAGACTTTGTTTATTTAAATTTCATCCCCACAGAGGAATCATCACGTTGGTCTTTTACGGTTGTAAAGGGCTGTAAATGTCACATGTGCTGTGTCTCTGAGGTGTAGGGACAATGAACGAACCTGAACAGCAAGTGAAATATAACTGAAGACTGACTGAATAATTAGGCCGCATGTCAAACATTATGTCGGACGGGGCTGTGTGTTTACTGGGGAAGCCTTAACCTCTGCATCTGTGCTCAACACCACAGCAAGTGTCCTAATGAATAATTCACCATGTGCATGGAACTGACACTGCTCCGTGTTGACAACAGCTACGACACCACTCAGCACAGACCTAATGTGCTTAACCTGATGGCGCTATAGAGGATCTCGTTCTCTTGTTGTACAAGTACGACAGATGTTCTCAAAAGTGGGTGTTCCAGTGGGCAACGGGAGAATCAGTAGAATATGAAGTACATTTAAAGCCCTGCAAAGTGGTCTTCACTTACTAACCTGCTAGGTGTTTAACAGTGGCCAGGCCTTCAACTTGGCCAGCGTAGCTCATATTCCACCAGCTCTGGCAGCGCATCATCAACTGTCAACAGGCTGGAAACCACCTACACACCAGCTGAAATCTCATACCAGAGATTGTGTTCAAGGCGCACAGACATAAGGAATGGCAAAAGGGAATGCTTGTCAGGGTCAACACGCATTTTGCACGACCGAAACTTGCCAGGTTGTTGGGCCATAGGGCATCTGGCTCTTTGTGGTGCCAGCAGGTGAGAACAGCTTTACGCAGTCAGATATAAATCATCTGCATCGTCACCTATTTAAATAACTCTTATGTCAGATCTCTGAGCTCAGGTAACCAGACACCTCCACAGCCCGATAGGGGGGTTAGTGGGGATCAGCACATCCAAGCTCCGGTCTCAAGGCTTTTACTACGAGCGTAATATTGGGCTCAACACGTAGGCTGTGGGTCAACAATATCAAGTCCACGCTCTGGGAGAAGATTTAAGTTGAAACAAGATACTCCTCCTGACCTCCAAACCTTCAAATTCACTCTTCTGAAGTTCGCCATCTAAAGATGAGAAGATCCGAACAGACTGAAATGAAGGGGTGAAGGCAATGACTATATAACATAATCATGGTCCAAATTCCATGCAAATAAAATATGTATTCAAAAGTTTATCAGAAGTCAAAACTGTACAGGGTCGACAAATCAAGTGGGTATTAGGCTTAGGTGGTATTTTTTCATACCTTCCTGACATTTCACTGGGGTATGCAGTGTTTGATGGTATTTTGATAGAAATCATTGCAGCATGTGTGACATTGTCTAGCCTACAATGCTGTGTCTAATATGCAATTAACCTACTAAAACCAGTCTTGCTGGGTTTGAATATGTATGACCCACAGAATATTGAATAGAAATAAGAACCCTTCTTCCATAGATTCCTGTTGAAGGGATGACTCACCTTTATCATCAGGACTAAACTCAAAATTCTCCCAAACAGGCAGAGTTTGCCATAAGTGCCAGCTGTCATTAAAACTTTTAAAACTTCCAAGTTTCAAGTCACGTCACTGTCACTATTTAGATTTTGGTTGTTTTTCAACAATGTCTTTTAATCGGATGATGGATTTCAGTCATTGGACATATGCATCTTAGTCACTTGAGAAGAGAAGTTATAAGAGAAACAAGTGGAGCTAAGGTTAGCAGCAGCTAACGCCCCCGCACGTCCTGTGTCTACAGAAGAGCGACAGAGAGACATTGATATATAGAGTGAAACCAGTTTGTTTGAGAGAAGGAGACCTCTGCTATCTTCCAACTTTTTTAGTACAAAACCCCATTTCTTGTTATTGGTGCTCAACAGGGAAATTTCCAAGACACTTACCACATTTGTCTAACTCATACTTCAGATAAACTTCGGAATACATTTTAAAAGCAAACAAAGACTGTGGATTTTGCTTTGATTTTGCTCTACACAGACTTGAAACACTGCGGACCAATCCTTCCATACTAAAAAAAAAAAAAAACCATAGACCTCAGCCCTGTTTTAAAGTGCGAACTCTCATGACGCTGTGTGACCCCTGCTTCTTTTCTGCCTCTGTCTTCAAACAGGAAGGGATCAGAGGGAAGCAGGCAGCTAGTTGCCACTAGAAACCACAGCTTTTATAAAGGAATTTCACCTTCATTCTGGAAGTGTGGGAGTCAGTCCTGCTGGAGAGAATAAACCCAGTCTGTCCACAGTTACAGGATAAGCAGGTTGGTACGGCCAGACTTTTTACTTGTGCGCGTTTGGTTAGGTGAAAAAAAAAAACCCTCTGATTGCAGTAGAGATAAAGACCGATCTCAGTCTGTGGATCTAAATTAAGCTGCACCATGACACCTCTGCTACGCTGTGGGCTTTCAAACAGCAAAGCCCTGCTGGAAGAGGAAGACAGTGATAGAGAGAGAGAGAGAGAGAGAGAGAGAGAGAGAGAGAGAGAGAGAGAGAGAGAGAGGGGAAAGGAAAGGAAAGGAAAGAGTGTTTCCTCTCAGAGATACAACACTTCCTCTTTAGTCATGGCTGGCCTTTGGTTGAGAGAACAGAACCAAATCATTGCCTGAAGGATGCTGAATGATTACGTCTCCAAAAAGAAAAAAAAAAAAAAAAAACAGGATATCTGAATCCTTTTAAATCCCCTACTGAACATTTTTACATCATTTGTTTGAAAAAATAAAATGGTTAACATAACGTCTCAACACACTAGATGGCGTGGCATCTGGTGTCATGATGTGACTGTCTCACCTCAATGTTGTTAATATGCAGTAAAAATGACACTGACCAAGATAACATGAACCTAATGGACATTTCTCAGTGCTGAGCATCTTCAATATTATATTATATTATATATATAGTATTAACCAGAAGGGCTCTAGGGCAGCAACAAAGATCCCTCACCAGCTTCCCACTCACAAACACTGTCTGAGGTATCGCACCACTGCCAAGAACTGAACCCAGATCTTTGCAGTACATCTCAGTCTCTTCAGTACACCACACATCATGTTTTCATCTGCAGCGGAGGGGAGCAGCCATGCATTAGGCACTAAACACGGGAAACTTTTTGACTTAATTAATCAGTAATTGTTGTTTGACAACATAAAAGAAACATCCATTCATGCAACTTCTATACCACTTATCCAATTCGAGGATGCAGGGGCCTGAAGCCTTTGCATGGCATACGTAGGGCGAGAAGTCTGGTACATTGTGGACACAGCACAGTCTGGGAGATGTAACTTATTTAAACAAACACTATAATATCATAGACAATTTGTTTATGCGGGAGATTGATGCTGATCGTAAAAACAAATGAAATAGCAGTGTGTTTGGACATATTGCTGGCATACAGAGCAAACATTCACACATCATATGAAGTTATTCCAGTTAATGGTTTCAATGTGTCATCTATTTACGACCAACTCCAAATTCTACATATCCAACTAAACACACATACCTTATTATATCTAAGGTAAACTATCAAAAGAAACCTGATGTTACACTCAAATAAAACGACACTGAACAGTATCTATCTTTTTTCCAAAACATCAAAGGTCTTTACACCATCATATGTATGACTTTAACTATAATCCTCTTCATGTCATCTTTCTCTCGAGAAATGCAGGTTTCCTGTACACATGGCCAATTAATCAGCCCCCTGTGACAGCGAGGCGAGCACACAGCACGCTGTGTTGATCCTGTGATCTGATTTAGGATGAGCGCATCTTCATCACATCCGACGTTGAAGTGTTTCATGTAGCTGAGCACAAATCAGAGGACTCCATCTTTAGAAGCCGCCGAGTTCTATTTTGTAAGCATCGTGCATGCAAACACACATACATATACACAAACACATTGCACTCGTACAAAGAATTCTAAGCTCAGCTCCTAACAGGGAAGGCACAATGTGAGTGCAGTGAGAGGAGGAGGAGGAGGAGGAGGAGGGTAGCGTCATCGTGGTGGTCTGACCGTCGGAGTGAGACATGAATGGCTGCGTTAGCAGTGCCCTGAAGGGGCAGCCAAGCTCTCAGCCACTTAGCAGAGCATGCTGAACAGATAGTGGAATAGATCATGTCATACGGGACCCTTCCAAGTCTCTGCATGTGTATCTACCATAGATGCACTGCAGTGTTAAAACCACCAGGTTATAAAACTGGTTAGAGATAGAGCACACGAGATGGAAACAGTTATTAGAAAGGATGAGTAGAGTAAGTGGATGAAAACAAACCTTCAGTCCATAATCATATCGCTGGCTTGGATTTCCTTCATTGCAGAGGAGATGACAACCTGCCACATCAGGCCCGCAGGTCTTCAACAAAGAAGAGAGAAAGTGAGATGGAAACTGTAATCCTCTAAATGCTTCCTTGGCACATTGTCCTCTCTGCGTCTGCCTGCGTGCCTGCTGTATGTCTGTGTGTGAGAGAGTGTGTGTGTGTGTGTCTGTCTGTCTCCCAGACACTGATAATAATAGGTTGCAGAAAAGAAGAACACTAAGCATCAGTTTTAATGATGTCCATCCTAGCAAGGCCATGAAATGTCTTCAGCCCATCAGATTGCATTAGACAGATGAGACTAAAATAAACCCTGCTGAGGGTTTATTAAAACGTGTGTAGATTGTAAGCAACTGGCTAATATCATAACACATTAATATGAGAGCATCAAAGTACATAAGTTTCATGACTTAAGAGGAAAATAACTCACATTTAACTTTTACTTTGCTCCATTACAAACATGCAAAGTCTAAAAACTAGAGGGCAAATAATTAGATTTGCAGATGCACTAATCAATATTCTAGATCAGATTAGATTAATCATGTTGTTACTGAAGTAGCATTGAAGTAAATGTCATGATGATGAAACATTATAGAGACTGTTATGAAAGATGAGGTTTAAAAATACCCCCGTTGACCAACACAGATACAGATACACAAAACAAAGGTACTTTAGGCCACTTTAAAGTCCAATCTAACAGACGAGCCTGTGTGCGTGTTGTCACATTATTTGAGTCTTTGTTTCCGAAGCTAAAAGTGGCTGAAATGTGAGTTGAGAGTCTGTCAGTGTTGTCAGTGATGGTGCGTTAACGGACCAGGTTGACAGTCCCGTTAGTGTCACTGCACTGAGCTGCTAACACGATCAAATACACGCATCGACAGTCTAACAGCTTTTCATCGCTAGCAAACATCACATACAAGCTAAAGATTACGGTGAAACAACGCCCCAAAGAAACAAACCAAAAATATATTTGACACTTACGAGGCTGATCTCAAACTGTTGGACGGACACCGACGTTCAGAGCGGCACCTCCGACTGCTGCCCGCCCCGCCCACTTCTGACGTCAGGACGCACTACGTGTGACTCTTAAAGAAGGGGACGAAGATCGTGTCGCGATAAGAAGTCTCACTCATGTTTTTAAAACCTGAAACCTACACATCTGGAACAGACATGGAGGAAAAAAAACTTTCAGTAATTATTCATCAAATACTACGTACATGTTTGTTCAGCCAAACTGTACAGAATTTCGTGAAAAAAAAAATTATGTGTTTTTTTGTTCTTCAAAAAATGGACTGGAAAAACTGGAAAATGAATGAAAATGTAAACTAACTGCTATGATAAATTAAAGGATAAGTTCAGGTCTTTTATTCAATTAATTGAGTGGTCGATAGAAAATTTAATTGGCAACTATATTGAGTTGTGATTAATCGCTTAAGTTGATTATCACCAAAAAATGCCAAACATTACCTAGTTACATATGCTCAATTGTCACCTTGGGCTAATTGGACCATTTTCTTTTTGCCATTTTCACACATATTATAGAGATCAAATGATTAGTAAATTAGTTGAGAAAATAACTGACAGATTAATCAATTATGAAAACAATCGTTAGCTGCAGGTTTATTTTCAATAATTTAGAATGATGCATATTGTAACCTGTTAGTTTTGAGAAATCAACAATGCTGCTGCAGCTGTCCTGTTAGACAATCTCAAACAAGAAGTTTACAGGAAGCTTAAATTAGAACATCATATAGTCAGCCAATTAACAAGTCAGTTTTAAAGTTAAAAAAAAAAGACCTATAATTAGCTTCAGCACATTTTAAACTGAATGTATGACAACCAGTATTTGGCATTAGTTTGGTGTGGAGCCTGTATTTTCTGTATAAGTGACTATCTTAAACCTTAGAGATGTAGTATGGAAAGAGTTCTGTTCAGCCTTTTTGGATGTAAAATGTTTATTTTAGTTTTGTCAGCATAAAAACGAGGGCCACACAATAAACGCTATATGTTTGTACACTGCATCCAATGTGAAAAATGTGATAAATAAAGCCTGACAAAGATCAAAAATTGGTGATCCTTTTTTTGGTCAAACACAATAACATGGCTGACCTACTTCATACCATTTTTGAAAATAAACAAACAATGGCCCCTTTGGACTGTCAGCCGGTGACGCACTTCAACATTGTGGTTACTTTGTCAGAACCAGACTGCCCGTGAGATTTGATTTGATTTGATGAGATTCATTTTTAAGCTCTATTACCAAAGCCTACTATGCAAATTTGTGGATTCATGACAGAGTATTGTTGTCATGAAATAGAAGCAGTAAAGGGGCCTTAAAGCTTGGGTCTATAGTTTTTTGTTTTTTAAAGGCCTTTATATCTTTCTGTAACTTCCCTTTCCTTATATATTCAAATCCAACAATCACAGTGTGGTCAAAGTATGTATGTTTTAGCGCCAACATGTTATTTTCCCAAGCCCTTTTAAATACTTTTTTTCCCATGTGACCTGATGTTTTGACCTTGCTACATACTACTACTATAAACCCCCTAGGTTGAAGGAGGATAAAACATCAGCACTGTAAACTACATCACTGCTTTCAGCTGAGTGGGAGTTTCCATGTAAAAAATGAAATAATGCAGATGGAGTCGCCCTTTAATAGAGATTGACTAGAAAAAGCGATTAGGGTGTGACACCCCTCCCACTGCCTTGCAGGCTATCCTGGCAAAAGTCAGCAGGCAGTTGGCTGACACAGGAGGGTCATCAGCTGATGAATGCTGAATGCTAAGTGCTTCCTCCTGCCTCTCCTTTGCTACAGCTTTCATCCAACCTGCATCGTTGTCTTTTGCACCTTCAACACCTTCATACCAGATCAACCACACGTCCCATGCACTGCTTTCATTGTTGACATTACTGACTTCTGCATTCTATTGTCATATGTGTTAACCTTAGTTTAATAAATTGATCTTGCTTTAAGTAAATCTCTCACCTGTCACATTCCCTGAGCCAGTTTGTGACACGGGAGCAATAAATAAGTCAAGCTCTTCCCTCCTGCAACAATCCCTACCAAGATGTCCGAGATCAACATGACTCCTCTGCTCCAGAGGTGGTCCTCAGTGGTCAACAGTGGAAAGTACAACGGGTAGATCTCTGGAAAAAAGTGTGTTCAGTTGACTTAACATAGCTTGACTGAATAGGAGGTGGAAAGGCAAACTGTAAGAAATGGCACAAAGGATGTTCACCTTGATTATTAGACTCAGCTGTCAAAGACCATTCTGACCATTCCCTCGTCACTTTCTTCAGTACTTCTCATAAAGTGAGCCAATAGAAACCTGACAAATAAAATGTCATGTCTTATTCCAGAGCACCAGTGATTCCACATCAATCCTGTTTTCACAAGACTTCAATCTTTCTGTCCTCTCGCCCCGAGGGTAGCACGACCGGCTGGAGGAAGCGTTTCATTTCTGGACAATAAGTGCAAGGTCTCGGTGAGAAGCCTTGGTGACTATGGCAACATAACTCGTATCTCCTATATCAATGCTGAAAGTCCTTCCTTTCACCCGTGCCTTTGCGATTTCAGGCTTAATGGGTGCTTTTGAACATAAATCAACAAAAAGCTGACTTTGTGTTTAGGAAAGTGAAACCTGTAAAACACAATGAATAAAAGTCGACAGCTTGCAACGCACGCCTTTTCTGCTGAAGATGAAACATTGTTAGAGTCCAAAGAGGCCGTGGAAACACTGCCACATTTGTCAGCTGTGTAGTTATAAGGAAGGCTATAATCGAGGATAAATATACAGGAGAGGAACATCTTGGAACTGATGTTTATTCAAATGATTTAACATCTAATTCAGGACACATATTGTATATAATTTGTCATGTTTGATGTTTATTTTTTAATATTTGCAGACATGAGAGTAAATATGTAATTTTGTCATATTCATTTTTTTAAAAAGTTGATAAAAATACCAGTTTGACACAACTGCTCCAAAATCTCTGCCACTGATTTACTTCTTAAAACCTAAACTCAAAGCATATTGTATCATATATCATTGTACAATATATCTGCATGTTACACTTTCAGCTAAATTCATGTGATCCAACAGATACCTCCTCTTGTTAGAGAAATGTGTGAATTATTAAACACATTTCTGAAGGACTACATGTGTTAATTGAGTACAATGTTGTGTGATGGTATTTGTTGTCGTACTTGTACTCTGTTCTCTCTCCACTAGATGTCAACATTGACACAGACATGCAGGTCGGTGCAGCCCTGTGACTTGATCTTGGGCTGTTTTAGAATATTGCTTATTTGCATCAGCTCTATCAGACAAAATTTACTTCACCACTGCACAGTGGCTTTGTCTGATATGAAAACCATGCTGAATACTCTGTGCTTCAACTGTATAGCCTTGACTTGAATGGCCGTTAGTGATGATACAACCTGTTTGTGCAGTTCATAAATTTTGCATGGCAGCTGAATGGGAGAGTCACTGGGCTCCTGGTGGGGTTTAGAAGAGGCAGATGGGGAAAGTGGAGAAGGGGAAGAAGAGGATGATCTGAGATGGGAGAATACTGTCTGTAGTATGTGATTGCGTGGATGGGTGTTTGTGGGTTTTTTCTTCACTGTTTCCTTGCCCAAAACAGTCTTTTCTCTGTGGGTGTTTCATGTTCCTGTATTAAATCTTTGTGTTTTCTTTGTACTCTTGAATTGAGATAATTGTGTTTAGGGCTTTAACTATTTTTAAAATATTTTGATGTACTGCTGTAATAAATTCAAATTCCCACAAAGCATTCCTCACATCTTGTGTGCCATTTTAACCCATTTATAAAAAGCTGATGAATATTTTGCACCGGATGCTGAACAACTTGACCTGGCAGTACTATTTGTATGCTCAAACTCATTAAGCATTACAAGAAACTTATTGCAGAGTAGCGGCTGGAATCATTGAAAAACAAAAGAACTAAAGCTTTGATTTTTTCATAAATTTTACAGACAATATGTATCACGCACTTTATTTGAAGAAAAGAAATATAACTTTATAATAAGACTCACAATGGATCAACACTATTGATCATCAATTGATTAGTCTGCTCTGCCTTCAGCAGAATCTAGTATTTTTTTTCTGACTGATTATATTTTTTTGATCATACTTAAATTTGATAATGATAGAAATGCTTCCAACGTTTAGGACAGGTGAGAGTGTGAGTCACTGAATGTTATGTCGCTCAAGTCCGTAAGGAGAAACAAACAGGGAAAAATCAATTTTGGAAGAACTGTTATCAAAAAAATGACACAAAGGAAGAAAGAATGAAGCTTGTTCTGACTGTGTGCCGACTCATTATTGTATATGTATTCTGCAGTATAAGTAAAATGGTTAAAAAATTAATTTTGGGGTCACTTAAAATACACCTCAGTATATAGCAAAAAATACAATATATCAGCATCACTATCAATACTCCAGTGTCATTGCACTATCCTTTAATTCAATCTCACATACAGCACAGCCGCTGTTTTGACCAGGTTTAACCATCATCATCATCATCTTGGCTGCTTTTTTAGCCATACTAACAGCATGGGATAGCAGCTCAAGAGATGCATGATTTGATCACGGCCTACTATCTACACTGATGTGTCTTGTACTTGAGAGACTTAGAATTAATTCAGAAAAACAACAACATTATGATGATGAATGATACAATTTAATTGCTTTCAGTGGAGGATATGTTGAGGTTTTGTATCTGGCTTTCATTTTGCTTGACTGCTGGTTAATTGAAGTCAAATCTGCAAAACATATGAAAATAGTTGGTTTCCCCATTTAAGCCCCGACCCTCTCTGACACCAGTGCCCTCTTTCTGGTTGTTGCCCCGCCCCGGAAAGAGTCTTCATGTGATCGTCGGAGGAAGACTGTAAAAATAGTTCAATCTGAATCCTCATTAGGCCATCAAAGATTGTAACTGACCCTGTAAATTATTATTGCCATGCTGTAAATTGCTTTAATTTCTAAATTAATATGTTCAATCACAATAATTAAGGAACGATATTAGACCTATGAGAAGTATGAATCACCAGAGGAAATGTGAGTGAAAATGAAATGAGTTCACTAAAGAGGCAGATATAACAGATAGGTAGAGTTTGAAGTATTTATGTGCCACTGTGCTTTAAAAGCTCTTAATGACTGTGTCAGAGTTGTTGTTCTCACACAGGAAGTGCAGTGCTAAGAGCTGAAAAACACGCCATAGAGCAGGAAAAAATAGTTTTTCTCACAACAACGTCCTCAACGCGTGTCGCACATGTAGCTGTTTTTCACATGATCTGATCAGACCCGTTCTCTCGTTCAGACAACGCTTACGCACGTCACACGCAAACAGAAACGTGCTGAAGTATAACATACACTACACACTCAAAAACACACAAACCACAGGCCCGCTGTTTTTCCTGCTCCCACAGTAGAGCAGAGGATAATGGGAAAGATTAGTGTGAGCGGCTGATGCCTGGCGACCCTTTCTCTGAGAGCACGGCAAGCGAGGATGCTGGCTCTCAGTGGCCCTCGCCAATTAGAGCATCCACTCTAGCAGGCCGGGCCTAATGAAGAGCCCAGAGCACGGGTGTGGAGGCGGGCAGGCGGGGATCGATCCCCAGCCTGGTGAGGGCACAGCTGGGAGCCTGACGCGGGAAAGCCTGGGGACTGAGGGACGACATCTTCTTCCTCTGTCATACATAGGTCGCCCTCCGGGAGATGTGGCTCCATCTTTCTCTGCGTTCCATTGTTTGACCTTTCAACATCATTATGCTCACTCCTTTTCACATTATAATTTGTTCTCCCTCTTATCTCCAAACTTCTGTTGCTGATATGTATCAATAGTGCAAAGCCTGAGGTGAACATTGCCGTGTCTTGTAAGTCTCTTGAGCCTCCAGCTTTGCTATGTCAAACCAAGCTTCAGGGAAATCGAGTTTTTCAAGCTTCGTGTTTTTTAGAATAATGCTGCCAGAGCAGTAATTGTTGATCCAGAGTGAGAATTACAACAGCGTCTCTGTTCAAAGGAAAATCTCTATTCTATGAATGACAGGTTGTCCATACCCTGTAGTTTCAGTTTTAAGCATATATTGTCGATGTATCAGAGACTGTAGCACCTGGGGGCAACTTAAAGGATTAAGCTGTATGAGCTGCCATGAGATTGACATTTTTTGGTCGTGAGTAAATTGTCTCTTGCCGTGAAATTTGCTACAGATATTCATGGACCCCTGAGGATGAATTCTAATGACTTTGAAGATCTTCTGGCTTTGTATCTGTGGTAGCACTGTATCTTAACATCTATCACTCACAAAATTTTGAATGAAAATTCATGGTCCTTGTGTGTGTTACTAATCAGCCTGCGAACACATTAACAACGATGGTGAACCTGGTTGAAAAACATTACGTCTTCTAAACGTCAGTGTGTAAGCATACGGATATGATTATTTACCTCAAAGCACCACTGCGAGTGCAAGTACAGCATCACAGACTTGCAAGTGTGGCTGTAGACTCAGCAATAAATTTATCCTAACAAGTTTTGTCTGTAGCGTCATTGCTGGCAGGGGGCTGTGCTGCTTATGGTCCCACTCCAGTATCATCCACAAACACATTAAAAAGCTTTACTGCTGCTTTGGGTGTCATATTCCTTTATTAAAACGAATAAGGCCAGTGTGTTTTTTGAAACAACTCTGCAACTACATTTTCGCTTTAATAAACTTAAGTGTACAGTGTCCATGTTCATAATGATAAGTTCAGTTTCAGTTTTGTTGACAATACAGTTTTTGGCAGAGCTGGAATAAAGTTATAAAAAAATTGTTATCAAGATTTTTGGTTTGGTTGTTTTAAAAAGTAAAGCTAACACCAGCCTCATCCTTTAAATGCATTCACTGATTGATTTGATATGGCTCTGTGAATCAGTGACCTCCAAAAAACAAACATTTTCACTTTTTGTAAAACACTCTATATTCTCATCCTGCCCTCTGCCACTCAGTGTTTGATAAGGTCAGGAATCCCTGCCTCCTCCTCAGTGTTTCTGTATCTCCGCAGTGATGAGCATGCTAATAGGGCTAATTGACATTTATAGTTTTGGATTAGCATTCAGTGGGAAGGGCTGCCCAGCAGGACTGACAGCTGTTGTGGCTAATGCTAACACTAGAGAAGACGTTCCAAATATTTCTGTCACCGTGAAGCGGCGTGCGCTACAGCGGTCGCCAATGGCCGCTGTCAGACCTGATTCATCAGCTATTCAATGTTTTGGCTTGACTATTGTCAATAACTCCTGCCAACCATGATGATTATAGATTATTCAGACTCATTTTGAAACTTTTTTTTTTTTTAACAGCATCAAGTTTGGACCACCATGTGTCCAACACTGCTCCAAAGTTATAGCCTCTTTTTCTTTGATGCCAGAATTAAAATATTGTTCAGCTGGTCGTAACATCATGGCATTTGCATTATTGTAGCGAAATGTCTGATGGATAGCAATATTTGTCTGTCAGTCAACCAGTTAGTCACTTTGGTCCAAACTGAAATATTTTAACTACTGGATGAATTGCTGTGAAACTTTTGAATTTGTAGTTTTCAGTAAAATGTCTCAACAATTGTTTAATGGTTTAGCATGAAATGTTGTATAGACATTCATGTTCCCCAGAGGATGAATGTTACTGACTTTGTTGATCTCCTGACTTTCCTCTGGTGCCACCATGAGGTTTTGTGGTTTTCAGTGAAATTATTACGATTACTGGATAGATTGGCCTGAAATTTACTGTAGTAAAAACATATACATAAACATTCAGCCTGTGTTTGAGCCTTGGATAAAAATTCAAGACAGTTTTCATCACAAAACCTAAAAATTAAATTTTTAAAATTTTAGACTCATCAATTTCTTTCTGATTGGACACTAAATGAAGCCAAGTTTTCTCAGGGTAGATGAAAATGTCATTGATAGTCATGGAGCAGAAGAGAAGAGGCTGGTGAAATATTTTGAGAAATGGTGTGAAGATGAGTCCTAATTGCTTTTCTTTGAACCTGATTTACAGCCATGGGCTCTTATGAGTGTCCTCATCAGCAGGGAATAGCAGTGGGCTATGATACAAATACTTCACGATACAGTGTGAGTCATGGTATGAGTTATATCACGCCTCAAGTTAGACAAGAGGGAATTCCATTAATGAGACCCCTATAGTCCCTGATGAATCCTTGCCTGCATGAAATGGGCAAGAAAGATTAAGCGAAACAGCGACTTTCAACACAGACTATATGAGTGTGGAAGCTTCTGTACAGGTTTCCCTTTAAAAGCAAAACTGTTAGCATCTGTTCTCTCTGTGGCTTACGTTCATTTGTGCTTTTAATATGTCAGAATATGTTGCTAATATTGTCAGTATCACTGGTCAACTGGTTTTAATTGGCTTTTAACCCCTGGGTTCAAAGCAAGTACAAGAATTGCTGGTGTGGTTTACAATGAGCAGTGGTGTCCCTTATTGATCTGAGATAATGTCATGAGAGACACTGTGGGAGAACTGAGGTGATCCATATGGCATCAGACCAATATAATGAATTTGTGTGTCGATGCAAATGGACGATTCCAGGCTCTAGAGTCAAATCCTAATTGTTGCCAAGGTGTGGTCACTATATTGGATTAAGTGCCAAATTCTGCTTGTAAAGATCATTTAATCAATGGAGAGAACTAAAGAAATGGAAGGACAAAAATCGACAGATAAATAGACAGAAAGGGGAAAGAAATCTGGTCATTTGGATCAAAGTCAGGACAGAGAGCATTCAACTGAGAAAGATGGGATGAAAAAAATTAAAGATTATTGGAGGATAAACACCACAGATCATGATTTACCTTCTAGCTTTAATGAAAGTTGAGGGTTGATACCAACAGCGCCAGACAAAAGTTCACTCTTATTGTCTCACCTAGTCTGAAAACAAACACAAGCACAGTGTGAAGTCCTCATTACCAGATATCAAACCGCAGATAAGGGATTATACACTAAACTGTATTTGTGGGAAGTTCCCTTAACTATGTGTGTGTAATCTGAAAGCCTGGTTCAAGGATTAAGTATTTAAGTGTTGAATCTTAGGATCTAAATTGGCATAAATTTGCAGAAAAATTGGGTTTAACACTGTTATTTTTTTTTCAATTATCTGACTCATCACATATTTGAAACGCCTGTTGGAATAACCTCATTTTATCTAATGCTTGATGTGAAGCAAAGAGGGAGCAGAAGTTCTCTTAGAGGAATCAAAAGCCAGTTTCAAGTGGACAAAATGTAAAGTTAGCACAACGTTTTCTAGATAATAGCAAATTTAGTTTAAAATCAATAACTGCAAAACATTAGCAGCATATTGTTAATATGATAAGGTATCGCCTGGGATCATATTTAACAGAAAGGAGGGTGGTATCGATCCTTTCATAATAAATGAGGAAACAAATAAGCTTATTTCCACAATCCTTCTCTTTTACTTCTTCGGTTTCAGCTCTTATTTTTCATTGTTCTATTTTCATTTCCCCCCCAAAAACGGCAAGCATTTTCACAAACTGAGACTAAGCTAGTGTGAACTTCAAATCACACACTGATGAAATTAAATGTAAATGTATCAGTCAAACACAGAGGAAATGAGCAGGATGGAGGATAATACCTGCTCTGTGTCTTCTGTATGATTTTCGGTGATTGCCCAGGCTGACTTACCGGTGACACGCCGAGATCTCCCACTTTTTATGTCATGCTAATAGGACATGCCGCTTTGGGTTTCAGCCGTATTCTGTCTTATTAAAGGCAAAAATCTCTGCTCAAGTCTTGCAAGTTCTTTTAGGACATAATGGCGAGAGCAATTAAAAGCCACGTTCGCATTTGGAGGAGAAGGCCTTTCTGAGGACGTATCAGCAGCATTGTAGCACCTTTATTCTTATGTTCACCGTGACTACGACGCCAGTACTACCACTACTTATACTTACTTATACTATACTACTACAGGTACTGCTACTATTTCAAGCTGAGTGCATGAATTACAATATGATGCCAATTTGTCTTTAAATTATTATAAAAAAAAAAGTACATTCATTATCAACAGAGATTATTATCACATTGTGTAACTAATATGAACTAATAACAGGCTTCACATGAGGTGAATATCTTCTCCAAGAATCTTGTTTGTTCAGATTCATTCAGAACCAAAACTCTGCACCACAATGGGACGGTAGAACTCACTGACTTTGTCTTTACATATAGATCTTAATTAATTCAGATGCTCCAGAATTGAGCATTTCTTGTGCGCACACACACACACACACACACAAGCACACCATAACAAATACATGTGTATGTTTGCAGACAAGCACACAAACGATTGCTAACACACACACGACAGCTCTGACCTTAACAATGACAGCAGTCTAGTACCTGCTCCACTTAACGCCTTATTACTTGGTCAATTAAAGGGGAAGAGAGTAGGTGGCTCCACCAGTCAGCAATCGTGTGCTTGCAGCTGTGTGCTCTGTCTGGTTTAATGTGTATGTGTGTTTATGTATGCGTGTTTAATGACATGCAGATCTATAGCACCTTTCCACCATACACATGTCTTTAGTTGTAAAGTTGGCTGATTAACAGCACTCCCCAGAAGCAAATTCAACAAAGTCATATCCTCTCTGTCACACCTGGCTACACAGAGACCACAGGGGCAGTCCTGGCTAAGCTGTCCCATACCAGAGGTCATCAGTTCACTCTGGCCATTCCAGGATTCACATAAAAGAGAAGGCGTTTGCAGAACAAAGGTCAAAGTTAGAACTGTTAGTGTGCCTTGTGAGAAGACTCCGGGAGTAGAGGAACATCAATCTGGATACATCCATCACTGCAGTGCGGAGTTGGCATTCTGCCTATAGGGCCCCACCTCTCGTCTTTCTTGGCTTGGCTGCATCTTTGAAATGTGGATGGATGGATGGAGGCTGAATTAAAGACTTGTCTCCATAATAGCTACTTTCATCTCAGCCATCTTATAGCTGCTCCTCCATTCCTAATGCAGGTAAACTTCATTAGGGCACATTGATATATGTTACTACATAGTACTACTACTACTACTAATAATAATAATAATTATAATAATTCATTTCATTCATTCCTCAGATGATGTATCCTAGTGAATTTGGTGATCTCCTGACTTTTCTTCTGGCGCCACCATGAGGCTGAGATTTGTGGTTTTGAGTGAAATTTCTACTGCAAAATATATATATACTCCCTTCAGGATGAATTGTTTAAATTAATTTGTACTATTGAGGACGAATTGTAATCACTTTGATATTTTCTTAACCTTTTCTCTAGGACCATGATAGGTCAACATTTGAAATCGTTCAACACTTTGGTTTGTGACCAAAAACCTGAAAAATGAACGAGATCAATGATGTTGTCATTTTATGTAATTTAATTTTGTTCTTGTTGTTGCACATGCGTTGTTTATTCTCCTCCCTGTGACGCATTAGTGCAAACTAGAGTCATGACGACAAAGGTATCATTAGGTGTCCTGGTGGCCTTGGTTGCATCTAATCTCTCCTCTCGTTTTCTCTCATATACTATTTATTAATATGTGACAAAAAGTTGTCCTCTGAAGATGGTGAGCAGTGATGAATAAAAGATAAATGAATAGGAACTTCCACCTAGTTTCCCCGAAGAGACTGTAGGTACATGGATATAGTGAAGTGAGGTAGGCCAGTGGGGCCATTTAAAGTGTTGGTATTTGAAACTTCGGCTAAAATGGACCTTGAGACAGCAAAGAAAATTCTCTTAAGTAAATAATTCATCGAGGATATACGCATCCCATCTTATTTGCAAATCAGCAGTTAGATTAGTTCATTAAAGTGCAGGTTTGAGATGTTCATTTGACACGATTGGTCGCAATTGAGATCACAAGAGATAACATGTTTTAGTGGTGGTTTCAGTAACTACCGTTCAGGTAATTGGAGTCAGTAAATTGGAGTCTCTCTTTTTTTGTCTGTCTCTCTCTCTCACACACACACACACACACACATATAAAAACACACACACACACACACACAATGCGGTGCACTGAAATGAGCAATCTTGTTAACATTTGCCAGTTCTATTCATTTATTCATGAATTGGCTCCTTAAGGGGGCTAAGGGACGACCATCGGCACAGAGATGAATCCTTTAATACAGAAAATCCTGCTGAGACCAGCGGACGAACAGAGAGAGGGGGGGGAGAGAGAAGGAGGACAAGACAGCAGGTAATATTACTGAGGGCCATTTCTGGTTATATAAGACTCAGCAAGCGGGGAAGAGTTAGATGAGAAGAAGAAGTGGGATGGGAAGCGCTGAGAGGAGTTTTAAGTGACAATTGTTCAACGCGAAGTGCACAGTTTGGGAGGCATCGTGTTGGAGCGAGATACTGCTCACATGAGTCACTTTTGAATGATGTCACAGCAGACAGACGTGCGCATCTGGAGACACGGGTAGCTTGTAACAGGCTTTTATTTCTTAGAGTGTCTTGAAAAAATGCCTTGCCTAGCAGTCTGTGCATGGGAGAGGACAGGTGGGAGAGAAAAAGGGATTGTTTGTGTGGAGATAAAAGAAGGTGTGACTCCCCTCTCACTCCGCTGATTACAGATGGAGAGGACTCTGTGGAGTTGTGCTGCAAGTTCCTGCTGCCTCAGTGTTGAGTGTGCCTAATGCTCTCTCTTCTCTATTACAGGCCACAGCCGTCACACACACACACACACACACACACACACACTTAGAGAGAGAGCGAGAACAACAACCCCTTGCTATCTTTATCTCTTTAATTCTCTCCTGTAGTCATACTGTTGCCTCTAAACAATATGAGATCCTGCTTGGCCTTTGTCTTTCCTTCTGTAGATAATGTAAAGTAATATGTGGGTGGAAATTGCTGTCAGGAAACCCTGTTAATTGTTACACATTATTGCAGCCTGTTACATGTAAACCTACCTTACTCCAACAGTGAAGACCCTCAATTACTGCTCGTATTATAGAGGGAAACTTTCTTCAAACGCAGCAGCAGAAGCTGAGCTCAGGATCACTGAACAGCTCTATGTCGCTTACACGGCTGATCATCATAATCACAGATATGTCTGTGATGCAGTAATGTTACATCTGTGCTTCAAAACACAACTCCGTCCTATAGCCTGGATAAGACCAAAGGCCAGAAAGTTAATTAAAGGTACATTTCCACCCACAGTCAACAGACTGCATGCAGGAGCAGCAACACACGCAAGAAACAGACTCAAAAGACTAAAGCTCTGATGGTTGCTGTATTCATCCGACCTGCAGGATTATAGATTCAAACACAAGAAAAGAAGTGTGTTTTGCATCAACTCTTTCAACTATATATTCAGGGAGTCTTCATCATCAGAAGTCTAATACAAACTTGTGATCCAAATGAAGGATATCGTTGCTCTGTTTCTGCTGAACGTGTAAATGTTTACCATATTAACTGAAAATGTAACATTCAGTCAGTGTTTAAGCAGGTTTTTTGTGCTGCCCCAAGTGGTCAAAATATCTGTTAATGTGGGTTTGAAACCAGTATAGACAGGCAAGACATCTGACACTGCGATCTTATTTTATAGACACTTTGTTAAAATCTAAAATATATTACCGGAATCAAGATTTAAGGAGAAATTATATTGAGAGAATGTTGGAATTTAGAAAAAGATCTCATGGTTGATGAACAATCCAGAAAGTAGACTGTATTATAACAGAAATAAGTTTTATAAATATGAACTGGGAACAGAGAACTGTCTAAAAGTAGGGTTATGGCTTCATTGATCCATGCTTTCTGGGACTGTCAGATTTGGTTTGATACTATCAGATATTGAAGGTTAAAGTTAATTTTAATCCATCACTTTGTGTATTTCAAGATATATTACAGGATAGAGTGTCATCAGAGGAGTAGGATTGTTCTTTTTTTCATAAGAAACATTTTCTTGAGCATTGAAAATCCATGTGCCCACAAACACTACAAGACTGGAAAAAGAAAATGTGTTATTATTTCAAGATCTAAAAGACAATAGCTAAAGAAGAGAATAACCAAATTTGAAACCATATGGGGAGAAGTGTACAAGCTATATGAAGTGGGTCGTGTGTATTTGGAAAATAAATCCGGATAAAACTTTCTGTAGCATTTGTGTCCAAATCAGTTTTTGTTCCTATTTGTGGAGGCGAAACGGGGGTTGTTGATCGTATACGCACTGTTCTCTCAGAGGTTAAGGGTATCTTTAGAGAACCCATTTGGGGCTGGTGAGTCACCATGACTGTCAGACTAGCTGTTTCTCAGCTCCATCAGTGTGGCAGCATGCAGGCGTCCGGTTGGCAGTGACAGGGGCGTCTGACAGGAAGCACAGACGTGTGGCCAGGGAGGCAGAGGATGGTGCAGGGGGCTCGGGACTGGTCACACAACAGCATGAAATCTAGACCTTTCCTGTCTTTTAGGCCAGTAAACAACCGAGGATCCTGCCCGTATCATATGTCGAGGGCATGACAGGGCAAGATAGATATACTACCACATATATTTTCAAAAATGGTCTGCCTGACTCTCAAGGTGAAGAGAGGAATAGGCTCAATTTCTGTTTTAGTGATTTCTCTATTTCACTCATTTACTGAAAGCAATTACAGTGAAACAATCCTGAGTGCGTTTTTGAAAACCATCATCTCGACTCTCCGGCACTCACAACGAAAAGTCCATCAGAGTTTGACTGCAGACGGAGAATCAATCTCAGCGGGCGTGTGCGGAGCTTGGCCTTGGTGAAAGACTGGAAGTCTCTGTTCTTTGAGCACTGAACCTGATCACAGTTATTATCTGCAAACGTTTAGTCGCATAAGAGAGAGAGAATCAACCATCCTGCCTTGTGTGTCCTTAACTTTACAGCCTTATTCAACTCAATGCATCAAACTGACTGATTTGAAGACCAACTGAAGACAAAAATGGAGAGTAATACAGTTTGGAAGCTAGAGGAGAAGTGATGAAGGAGGTGAAACATGGTAGGAATACTAGAGAAGGTCTTTTTTTGACAGAATCTGGATTTATTTTTAATGTGACATTTGAACTTTTTTCCACATGGAAATAACTGCATCATCCATAGACAGGGGAATAGGTCAGCCACAGCAAAACAAGACACCATGGATGTAATTCATTTCAGTTTGACGCAACAGAGAAAATAAATCCCATCTCATTCAGAGCATCAATCTCATGAAACAGTGGAAAACGAAACCGGGTGTGTTATCGGACATGTGCGGTAGTGGACAATAAGGAAGCCGCCCACACCACAATCACCACGCCATTATGTTTTCTTTGCTGAAATCAGCTTACTTTCTGTGCGGCTCAATAGTGTTTCAGGGCTGACAAAGGCTGATTCAGTTGACTCACATGCGCTGAGATCCCATCTGTCCCACCATTGTCAGTCTTCTCCCTCTTAACTTCCTGTCCCCAAAGAAAACATACGTATCTCATTCAACTACACAAAGACTCTGAATTAATCAGTCTCGACTACAAGCAGCCGTCTTCAAACACTGTTGTTTCAGACACTCAAGTGCTATCTAAAGTCCTGAATACGCCAATCATTCATTTGTTCAGCTAAAATTTGAAGAACAGGAAGCCTTTTCTTAAAGAATAAGGCTGGACGTTTTTTTTTTTTCTTACTGTCAACTAATCCCATGAAAAGACCAAAACCAACAACGAACTGATCCCAATAACAAGAGTAGCTAAAGCTTGATATCACTTATTAGACTTCCATTGATGTCCAAAAACTATTAAATCACAATGAGCCACACTGCTGCCCTGTTCCTTCATTAAGAAGAACAAGGCCACTAGTTTATGTTGTATCAATCCCACATGCACCGTGTCTCTCAGTCTCCAGGTGACGTAGTCCCACAGCAGCCGTCTACGCACAAGAATCGCCTAAGTGAGTTCATGTTGCTCCTGTCACGCAAAATGTATTTACTTAAAGCAACAGTTATAGCTGAGAGTTAGTTGAGAAGATCAATGCCGCTCTCATATCTGCCGGTTAAATACAAGGCTGCAGCCACAGACAGTGAGCTTACATTTGCATGAAGACTCAAAGCAGGTGGAAACAAGCCTGGCTCTGTCTAAAGGTAACAAAATCTGCCTACCAGCACATCTAAAGCTCATTAATTAACATATTAGTTTGTTTAATCCATAAAAAAAATGATGTGTAAAAACGTCTAGTTGTGGTTTTAAATGTGCCTTCTTGGCCGAACCAAGAGTGGTGACTACACCATTAGTTAATTAGCTTAATAGCTTATGGCTGTAACTTCATATTAAAATGCAGTAAACACAAAGTACAGATGAGGTCGATGAGAATGTCGTTGGCTATCGCAGGTATTTGATCATAAGTCAAGTATTGGACATATTAAAATTCTGGATCCATCCTATGGGCACCATGGATATCTGCACCAAATTCAAACTATATCATGTCTATGTCCATGTGCAATATCACTTCACCATCAATAAGCTTTATTATGTTCATCCACATCTGTTACTTATCCCACTTCTATTGTGAAAAATATCGGATTAGGCACCGTTATCTATTTTATATTTCACTTATTTTATTAGGATGCTCTATTGTTGTATCTTATTTGTTGTGTTGTATTTTTTTAATTTTCTGGATCCTCTACTATTAGATTTTATTTTTTGTGACTGTAATTTCTGGAACAACCTGGCAATAGAATTTCCTTTGGGATTAATCTTATCTTATCGTAGTGCTACAGGCAAGATGGACCAACACACTGTTGCCTTTGTTGTTTTCACCAGTCTTATCCATTGACACTGAAAAACAGGTCGTACAAAGCGGGAGCCCTTATTGAAAACAGTTTTTAAGAAGAATGTAGTTAATGACAAACTTGGTAATGACAATAAAAAGAGAGTAAATCATTTTTTAGTGAATACATTGTTCCTCCCTATGAAGCCGCTGGCCAGGAAAACCCAGCCCAGTCTTTAAATGGATAATATAATGGAAAAGCAATGTGGCCTGTCCTCTGTACAACTCTGTCGGCATCTTACAGAGCTGTGACAAAAGCTCAATCACCACAAAACACAATTGTCTGGCCCTTAGATCAACTACTTGCAGTCTGACCTTTACAACCTCTCCAAACATCGCGGAGAGACAGAGCGTCTTCATCCACGCCTGCAGACAATTAGGTTGCCGAAACAAACGACCCTGTCAGTGCTGCTCTTTACTGTAAACAACGGCTGTGCTGTCTTCCCAGGAAACCGCAGACTTGTCTGATGTCAGAGTGATACAACACGGCCCAAATTCAGATGGAATTGACAATAGCAGCCAGAAATGGCAGCGAGCCTCAAATGAACACAACCTCATTAGCAAAGACAAAACTGGAGAACAGCAGTTGTGACCTAATGGGTTGCGCTTCCATTTGACCCTAACTTAATGAAAACAACGTTATTAGTACTGATACAGGTGCATCTGTCTTGGTAGTGACGGCAAATGAAGATGTGGTGCATTGTTTTCCAACTACAGCCTCACCACAACTGACAGAGCAGACAGGACCTTCCCCTCCGCTGTCTCCTGAGAATAGGTCAATAGGGAGAATCACCACCTGCTGCTGCAGTCACATATCTGAGGGTGTTCCTCTGTGATTCGATTGACGACCCAGGTGGTCTTTCCAAGCATCAGACACCCGAACAAGACATCAGGATAATGCAATACTAATTCTCTTCTATATGTAACTATAGGCTAAAACATTTTCAAAGCACTTGTTCTGAATCAGTGGTGCAATCAGATTTCAGGCCATGTGAAATTTGCTTCACATGTGAGTCTATTCATGGCAGCCCCCCTGATTGTTTCTGTCATTCTTCGGTTCAAAATGGCCTGAGCTATCTTCGTCCTCTACGCATGACGAAAATCGGGGATGCATCTTTTTACCTCTTCCTCACGAGGTGGAAAAGGTTGTTGTTGATCTGACATCAGATCTCGGATCTATGTGTTGCTCATCAGGTGCGTCAATCACGCTGCCTCTCGCATTGATCACTGTGGCTGACATAAATAGCTGCTCGCACTCTGCTCCACAAAGACACAATCAAGCAGTTCTTAGCGTGCCTCCCTAAAGTCCACCTTCTGATTGAGAGCTCAAAAAAGCCACAAAAACAGGTAGAAGAAGCGTGAGGGCGTGTGCTTCTGTATGTGTTTGTTTGCTTGTTAGAAAGATACGATTTGGAGGGAAAAGAAGGAAAAGCTAAACATATATCAGCTTCTTCCTGTAATGAACTTTTTGCTGAATACCTGCTGTCATATACAGTACAGATAAACACATCACTTTCTCCATAGTCTGTACACTAATATGACAAGAAGGCAGCACAAACCAGAGACCAAAACAAAACATCATGCACAGTGTTGGGGGTTAAAGTGATATATTACTTTCAGAAGTAAACAAAGTAATGACACATACCTAATAGGATTTTGGTAATGTTGTTACATAAACAAGACAAGAACTGGGATGATGTGTAAACATAAATTAAATAGAATGTGGTAATCCATTTCGACATAAACTCAATTAAAAACAGTACAAAGACAATATAGTTAATGTCTGACCTCATAATTTTCATTGATTTTTGTAAATATCTGCTTGTTCTGAGTTTGAAAGTTTGAAAGTTGTGGACTGTTGTCCACAAGGTGACAGGAAGTCTTGCTGTGATACTCAATCAAAAGACTTTGTGATTTTTGCACTTAGGACTAGTATAGAACTGTATATGATGACATAGGCCTACTTGATGATGATTGGTGTAACTGTCTCTCCTCTGTCTCCCCTGCAAAGTCCAACAATAAGTTTCAGCATGCCCAAAACTGTGCTGCCCATGAACTCATGCTCACCTCTCCCCAACAATATATCACACCTTTCGGAAGTGAAACACACTGCCTCTCTACTTCAAACTAATAAGATGTCTCCTTTGGGGACCTTAAATCTCCCTTTAAAAGACCCCAAGGTGAAGAAATGTTCTGTCTGAAACCCTGCAAAGTGCTTATATCAAGGGGTTTTCTAAGAAACTTGTCATAGTGGTGTGAATAGTGTAAGTCATGGTAGCATGGTACGGTTTCAGATGTCTCATATCTTTACTTTTAGCAGATAATGTAGTTCTTCCGGATTAATCAGACAGACCTCCAGAGCACACGAACAAGTGTGAAAAGGCTGGGATGAGAGTCACGATTGACTTCAAATCAAACACCAATCAACCAATCAACACACATTCCTGGGGACCGACCAGTTCTAACCCAGTGCCTTGATCAAAGGCACTGACAGAAACTTCTCCCTAAAATGGAGTTCAAGAATGTTGGGGTTTTCCTCCCAAGCACCAGGAGCGGCTTGATTACATCCAGTGTAATTCCAGGCTTTAATAAATGTGTCTAAGATGTGTGTTGATATATCAGAATTAATTTACACCTTTCATATGGTAAGATAAGATAAGATAAACCTTTATTCGTCCCACAGTGGGGAAATTTGCAAATATGGTGTCGTGTAAGTTAACACTATCAAATGGAAATGTTGGCTAGGAAGTGGTTGAATGCTCAAGTTAGCTGTTGTCTTACATACAATAATTAGTTATCAAATATATGCCAAGAATTTCCCAGTTTGGGACAAATACAATACATCTATCTATCTTGTTTTACCTTGAAATATAGTTCAATGTCCCTCTAGATTTTTACTATCCATGGTCTTTTCAATTGCAAATTGGATGTGTGCAAGTGGGATAACAGAAGTACAAGGGATGGACCCAAATGTAGTTAGCAGAGAACAGGAGAGAGAACAGTGATATTTAATCACACCAAAGAAAATCAAAAGACTTACTGGATGGTCAGGCAGGCAAGGGTCAACAACAGATAAGGCTGTCCTAACAGGCAAACTGATCCCATCAGGAGCAGGCAGGAATCCATAGTCCAATAAACAGGCCAGGGAAAGAAAAAGAAAATCCCCAAAATCTCACAATGACTATGAGGAATAAACACCAGGAATTGGCTGGAATGCTTACACATGGTACAAAGATAAACTGGCACAGAGTGAAGGGAATACACACACTAAACACACAAGAAAGGGAGGATAACAGGTGAAACTAATCAGCAATCCCAGAGGTGGGGGGGAACACACCTGAGGAAAAACTCTTTCAAAATAAAACAGGAAATAACTACATTAAAACCCCTAAACCATGACACTGGAAGCAGTGAGATGATAACAATTTGTCAGGTTTGCTATGTTTCCCATCCTGCGTGTGACATCAGAGGAAAAGGCTGCCATGTGAATATGGTGAATTTCCAGGCAACCGGACCTAAATAAATGGCAGAGAATGAATGAATAGTACTAGTAATAGTAACAATAGTGGGGGTAGAAGTACTAGGAGTAGTGGTAGTTTTATTACCAGTATAAATACTAGTACTAGTTCTAATAGGCCAACTTCAGGAGTTGTGAATAGGTTGATGGTCAAAATGAAAGGAAATGAGCTATTTTCAGCCAGACTGATTTCATTGGCCCATTTCACCTGAAAATGTGCCCATTTTGCAGACTGAAAACAAACTAAGAGAGGACAATGAGATACTAACAGCTGCGGATCGCAGACAGTTATCCATTTTTTTATTTCTCCAAACAGAAATATTTAAAAGGCTCCTTGTGTTTCTGAGGAGACGTTCCTGAAAACGCATTGGAAGTGTTTTCCTCAGAGTGTGTGCAATAAATATGGTGTAACTGCTCCGTCCTGTACAGCGAGTGAGGAAGATAACAGCATTTGCATGTTGTGGCATTTACATTTGGTGATAAATATACTTTTAATATGCTTTGCAGCTGCCTACCATCTTCCCAAATTAGATGAACTAAGCTGAAGGATGTTCAGAGTGAGATACTAGAGAAGGACTGTGTGTGTCTGCGATCCCACCTGGTTACCTACGCAAGATCGATGGTCTTATATTGTGATGGCTAAGCACCTCACAGCTACAGCTTTCTGCATCTGCTCATGGTGATACACTAGAGCACATCACTATCCTGTTACATCTTCAAACATTCCCACACAGCCACTGAGGAGCACAGGCTGAAAATACTGGGTGATTTTATCTCAAGCCTCGGATCTCCCAGAGTTGCACAGACTAGTATAACCTCATGAAGGATCATTTAATGCTATAGTACTTTACGTTTTGAAAGTCTAAACCTTTATGGTATATGGAGGTTTGGAAACCTGAATTTAGATATTGTAGGATAAGTGAAGGCACAGAAAACACAGAAACCTGCTGACAAACAAAATGTAATGTGATCATGAATGAGAATAAAAACCTTGATAAATGTATCTCAAGTCAGAGCACTATTTCTCAATCATTTTCTTTATCAAACAAAAAGATATTAGTCAGATATTATTTGTTAAATTATTTATATTATATATTTCTTACTAATACGAGTTATCCAAGGAAGTCTGTAGGGTCACAGACATCTATAGTGACCACTTGGGGGCAGCAAGCAGAAATAGCTTTAAACAAAACACTGACAAAATATCACTAAGATTATATGGATGTAACTTATTAGTGGTTGCAAATATATGGTTCTTTAACTTCTGTTTAGTCAAATAGTCCTATAAGAGCAGTGAGAGTACACCAAAACATAAGTAAAGTAAATTGGCCCCAAAAACCAAAACAATGAGCTGAAAGAACCCGTCTGGTGATAATTCTTCATCGGCCTCTGTCGCATAGAAATGGTTAAGTGATATATTGCTAATATAAAAATATTAATTATAGTTGTTTTAAAGAGACGTCAAAGACAGAATATACAATATAATATTATCAGCATGTTGAAAGATTTCTGGACTATTGCCTTTCTAGTACAAAGCAAAAAGCATTAATCTTGGGCGATCCAGACGAATACAACTTTCCCACTGTTTTTTTCTGAACTACTTTTCCACTCACTGCAAAACCTCCCATCTTTAGCCAATTTGGCTTGTTTTGCACTCAAGTCGACTGGTTTCAACAATTTCTAAAAGCGTGTTACTATCTTAGAACAAGACAGAAAGCTGGTCACTGCACTGGTATCAAGAAAATTGACACTTGATTCTCACATACTCTTGAGCAAGTTGATCTGTATTGGCAACAGGTTGATAGTCTGGTTCCACACCTGTGAATCACTGCCCACATCTGCGAATCTTTCAGCAATTCAAATAGTTAAGATTAGATAAACCTTTATTTGTCTCACAGTGGGGAAAATCTAATGAATGATTAAATGAAATGAAATGACAATTCAATCTGATTATGAGGCTGACACGTTGAAATTATTTAACCAAACTGGCATTTTTCATTCATTTGCTTTAAGGAAATAGAAGTTTCAGGACTCAATTATAGACAAAATGCCTTGATAAGATTGTGATTTTTTTCTCTGCATAGCTCTCATTAGGGTCTCTTTTTTTCCAGTGAAATATTTTCCCTTTCATCACTCCTGAGGAATGAAATATTTAAAACCTCACATCTACCATTTCAGCCAGGCGTGAGACTGAAAGATCAGCTCAATCTACCTCGATTACGGCAGGTCCCAGACAATACCTGACTGTGATGGAGGGCTGCGGAGACATGGGAGGACAGACACAGAGGGAAAAGAGAGGGAGCGCTATGATAAGTGAGCTGTAGCATGTGATAGTAGTGCACTAATCATGGTCTCCGGCTGAAGAAACACACAGGCGCCTCACAGGTTATTGAGAGATAATGGGATTCTCAGGGCAACAGACACACGGCTAAAGACAGAGATGAAATTTGAAAATAAATAATGCAAAAACCTCTTTCTCTTGGGCTGTGTGCGCGTGTGCCCATGTGCCTATGTCTGTGCACGTGAATGTACATTGTGACGCCACCTAGCTGTTCTGCGTGATGAAAAATGAGGAAATGAGGCATTAGTCAATAGAGGAACAGAAACAACCCCAACTTTCAGATTACCGGATTATGAATCCTGGGGGCAAAATTGCAAAATAAAAATTGCAAGAGGAAATAGTTGTATTAAAAAAAATGACACTAATGGCAGCTACTTCTGGATTTGGCACTTTATGTGAGAAAAGTTTTCTAAATATGCGCATGAAGCCTAAATAGAAAATCCTACTGTGGGAAGACCTTTCATTTTTTCTCAAATGCAGCTTTAATTATAAGATGGTTGATCACATTGTTGCCACAGATGGCAAGGCAAGGTTGACATGGCTGTGATGGATCAAGGTCTTGTGTTGTGATTTCATACACAGCTGCCGGGGGCTGCTGTAAAATCACCCACTGTGTGAGCCCTTTAAGGACCTGTTTTGATATTTACTTTGAGCAGACTGCCAGTGAACATACACTCTCTGACGCAAATTGCCTCCGTCCCTCACCCCACGACCCCTCCAACACCCCCCGCCCTTTTAGCGTGATTTGAATCTGGACACCCACTAAGCACTGCAGGTCAAAGAATATTCACCCGCAACCATTCAGCCGACGAGGCTCTCTGATGGAGCATAAAGGGTAAACGCAGATTAATTTGTGGAGTAATTTATCAACTAAAAGATATTATAGCAGTTTAAATTCAAATCTACTGTATCATTTGTCTGGTGAATATCCCAATTAAATGTCTGTTGAAGAGAAAAAGGAACCATTCACACAAAACAAATCATGCACAACAGTGAACCAGTGCATTTGAATGAACGATGATTTCAACCAGAAAGAATCGCCACTGAGAAGTTTCCTTTGAATTTCTGCACGATATTAACATGCAAGACAAATGCTGGCCACTAAAGCTGAGTCTGCCTTCCTGACCTGTGACACGCTCCCTTTCCACACACACACCCACTTCCAGCAAGCCGTCCACACCAGCGCGCCCTGTAAGCTGTCACTCACTCCCCGCCGCGGTGACCCCTGTCAGGCCTGTGTCACTTTTGGGCGACGGGGTTATCACGCCATCCATACACACTCCCGTTTCCATTTGTTTATTTATTTGTTTGCGTTGCTTCGTTCTCCGGTGTCTGGCTTCATCCTGTCTTCTCACACGCCCCTGTGGTCACAGTCAGATGTCTTGTCTTTTAACTTGCCACCTCTGACTGTTTTGCTCTGAAATGTCTATGAACACCAAGGTGTTGGGTTTCACCTGTCTCCAGATCCACTCTCTACTTTAAGAAAGTTTCACTGAACTTTGTGAAGACTTTTTGATTGATTCTCTTTTTCTGAATTCATCTGTTTTTGTGCAACTAAAACATCTTTCATTCCAAGCAGTGAAAGAAATACTAGAAAATTACAAAGAAGTAAGTCATGAGAGGCTGCACCTCTGTGCAATTTTAAAACTTATAAGAGGCATTGTGGCATCACCATTGTGGCCTTTGGATTACTACAGTTCTTTATAGTAAAACTTCATGGCTGCTAAATCCGCCTGCTACCTTCTGGCATAATTGTTCATTCAAACCTGTATATACAAATAAATATTTGTATATAACCAGTATATTACCAGCAGGCCAAACTATGTCATTTATAACTGCCCTTTAGAACAACTTAGATCCACTTTTTGATCTGACGCCACTCTTGATAGGACAGCAACATTTGTTTGTGCCTTCTAACCAAAAAGCACAAATGATTTGGTTAATGTACAGCTAGGTTTAGGCACAGGCACAACTTGGTTAGGCTCGGGTAAAGTTAAAATAAAAGCTTTGTTCAGGGAACAATTTAGCAGATAAACAGCCAGATATTTACCTCAGGAGTTGGAAGAGACCAAAAATAGGGCTAAAAGAGAGCAAATATTGTATTATTATATTTGTCAGGTAGCCTGAAACACAACTACAAATGAATGATAATGCTGTACTCCATATCTGCTAGATATGTAAACAGGCATCTGCTGTGTGATAATAGGTCAGTGTTGTGTTTACAGGCAAGCAGCCAAAAAATTAGTTAATGCAAGTTTGAATGTTAATTCTCTATCTGAAAACCATCACTCGGTAGTTTCACCATGTCTGAGCCAATCAAATCAGATGTGTTTGCTTTTAAGGTTTAAACTCATTTGTTGCAGATTTTTTTACCCTCATCCTTGTTCAGTGAGTCACAAAAAATACATATCATGAACCAACTTCAGATCACACCCTTGATAAAACGCTCTGCTGACTCACATCTGTGTCAATCCAAACTAAGCTATGGTCCATTATTGAGAACAAATGTGACTGATGTCACTGGAAATGATGAGAGAAGCATATGAGAGAGTTTCTCAGGGGATAGCATTTGAAGTAATTTATGTTAACAAAGATGCAGTGATGTCAGTTCATTATTTTGCTCGCTTCGTGATGCAGGCTCCTGATCTGGTCTGCATTAATCTGGATAGGCATACAGGATGACATGCAGACATGCTTTGCAGAAACTTCCTTAACACTCTTAAGTAGTTCACCAAGACTTTAAAAGATATATAATTAACACCAGCAAGAGTGAACAGAGGACAGAGGCTAATGAGTCTTATTATTTTCTCCCAGCGCGCAGGGCGTATTTAACCTGTCCTCTTCCTCGGTACATGAGATACATAATGCTGACCGGAATACTAATTGTTATTATTTCCCAGGTCTGAAAGACTCTGATAGCGAGCTTTTTGTGCAGGATGAGTGAGAGTGAATCCACAAAAAAGGAGGGTACATTTTAATCACAGGCTGACAGTCATAATGGGGAAAAACCTGAATGCTGCTACACCTGCAGCAATCATTCCATCTGCTTTAATTGTCCAGCATCAGGACATCACATCCACTGAACAGATTCTGCAGATTCACAAGACTTTCACTCGTCGGAGCGCACGCTGGCCTTTTAAACTGCTTAAAACCCAACATACACATTCACAATTAATTGGCTCCTTTGGGCATGTTGTTACACACCTGGCCTAATAGGATGGAGGGGACATACATGACAGACGTAAGATGGTGGATTCCCTTACACATCAGACGTGTCTTAATTATGCCACTGTCATTTTCTGTGTTGGTCTGAGGCAATACGGTACATAAAGATGTTACTACCACACAAAGACTGGTCTTTGGCTCACAGGAAATTTTGCATTGTAGGTGGGTTTAACTGATGAGAAAGACATTCAACTACTGTGGACTGGTTTAACAAAACACTCTTTCAAACATATTTTATTTTAGTGTTTAAGTGCTAACTAAAATGTGGATACTCTCACAAACCTCAACCTTTGAGAGGATAGTGACGTAATTTTGTTTTCATTTTAACATTAGAGAAAATGCTAATATCATTTTCCTCACAAAGTAAAATAACACATAAAGCATACCTAATGATTTCCACCATGATATTGATGTTTTTAACTACAGGCTTGGCAGGCATCTAAACTTGAAGTATTGGACATGACAGCATGTTGAAAGCAAGTAATTATAGCATTACACAGTCAATTCAGTTCACGCCGGCATTCAAGACTGGCTGAGTGTGACGATGCAGGAGCTCATTCAGACGGTGGAGTGATTTGACTCTGCATAATGATCTACAGATAGTCTCATATAGGTAGTTGTGGTGAGATGCTTGTGCTCAACAACAGAAGGTTTATGAGGGCCAAATCTTCTAAAAAACATTTATTTTCTGAGAATCCAGACAACAGCATCCACAGTTATTGTCGTCAACAATGTAATTGTGTGCTTCTTTGTAAGTAACCTGCCAGCTGTCTGCTCACATATTCACGACCAAGATGAACAGCTTTCTTAGAGAGCGGACATCTGCACTTTTAAACTTCAACTAATCAGATCAGAGCTATCTGGATGGAGAGACAATGCTTTGTGTGATAAAGGGGAAAAAATGGCTTATTCTGTGTCATTTGATTAATCCTTAATTTCAATAATTTAATAATAAAATTAATAATAATTTTATTACTTTCCTTTCATGTGGAGATACTGTAGCTACATGGGTCATGAAGCCAATGTAGCCAAATCTGACCAGTGATGGAAGAAGTACTCAGATCCTATTCTTAAGTAAAAGTACCATACCACACTGTAAAATACTCCATTATATTATATTATTATAAGTTAAAGTCCAGGCTGCAATCACAATATTACTTAAGTAAAATGGCAGATGCATTAGCAGGAAAATGTACTTTAAGTATCAAAAGTAAAAGTACTCATTGTCTCTGTGATTTTTTCCACTTTTATCATTGAATTATTATTACTGCTGCACATATGAGCGATTCTTGATGAGACAGAGTTGGGTTAACTACTGTTCATAGAGCAACTAATGATTATTTTCCATTTCAGATTAATATGCTGATTATTTTCTTAATCAATCCATTAATTGTTCAATTAGTAAAATGTAAAGAAATAGTGAGAAATGTCATCACAGTTACTCAGAGCTCAAAGTGACACTTTCAGATTTCTTGTTTTCCCCGAACCAATAGTCCAAACTTACTTTCAAAATTACTTAATTTAGCACCAGTGAAACAGCAAATTCTCACATTTGAGAAGCTGAAACCATGAAATGTTTTATGATTTTTCATTATCCAAAGTTGCAAATCATTGACAAATTGATTATTGATATTATAAAATGATATGATATTGTAACTGTTCTTCAACTTGTTTCTTTTTATGTAAAATCTTAATCTGGAAGGGTCAGATAGCTGCTGGCTATGAAAATACTCCAGCAAAGTAGAAGTACGTCAAGTTTGTACTCATACAGCATTTGAGTAAATGTACCATTACCTTCCAACCAAATTTGACAAATCACATTACTAAACATCAAAAGTGGCTTCAGAAGTCACCACGTTTTGTTCTTCTGGTTGCTCATATTTAGGTATCTGGCAAACAGCAGTAACAATGTAGAAGCCTGTTGTATATGATGACACTAAATACACAAATTCTGTATGAATGACACAATATTCATCCAGGCCCAATGAAAATGATTCAACTTTAAAGACACAATGGATCAGAAAACTAAGTATGAATAACGGACTTGTGCGTTACACAGTCTAAACTTTACATTATTTTAAAGAATGAATTGATCTCATCCAGTCATCCTGTAGCCGTGCCCGCTTTCCATCCCACGATCAGGCGTGTATTTGTTGTCTAAACGACGGACTGGGCAGCGCCCCCTGTAGGCCGATCGTTCAGCGCGTCCAGCTGCGCACGACTCAGTGACATCAGCGGGGACAGAGATGCAGAAAAATGACTCCAGCGTTGGAGTGACGACAGTGAGCAGCAGGTATAAATGCTGGCACTGAAAGTTATCTGCTCATATACCTGCAGACTGGGCCTTCACATGTCACCCACCGCTGCCAGAGGCTGAGAGCAAGTATCACTACAGCCGGCGGTGCGTTCAACACAGGCTGGGAAAGAGGAGAACTTGGACACTTCCCAGGTGAGTGTGGCACACTTAGAGGCTCTTTCTCATCATATCAGGGTTTGTCAGATTTATTATATGTTATGCACATTTATTTCTGAGGTTTTTAGACAACATGGCATTCAGTTTGCATCTTTTCTTTCTGTAAAACAAGTTTGAAATACTGCTGCTGCTGCTGCTGGAATGTTTGTGAAATGTTTTGAGGTTTGTTTGTTCTTTTTTTCCCCAAAGATTGACTTGTAAAATTTTTTGCAAGAACTTGGAACGGATCAGAATTAAAGAATGACAATAAGCTTTAAGATTTAGCTGTAACTACTTTGCAATTGGACAAATGATCTCCTCTGTTTTGTTTAACATTTCTTTTCAGAAAATAATAATAATAAATTCAGTTATCCATATGTTTAGAGATGTTGCTCCCTCATCAACTTTATCTGTAATATATTTCCCATCGACCATAATCTATTTCTTCCGCAGACGACCAACTGAATGACCATGAAGTCGACATGTCTGCTCATCCTGGCTTCTCTCGTGGTCTGTAACGTGGCTGTGTGTGGAGGACAACACATCCCTGCTGAGGATGAGACCGACCGGAGGACCATAGACGACATCATCCTGCAGAGAGCAGAGAGCCTCCTGATCCGGTCCATCCTCAAGAAGATGCAGGATGAGGAGGGCAGGAGCGGTGCGTAAAAGATGGGGCTTGGATGAATTTTACGGGCAACCCAGGAACGACTGATTTGCAAAATAGTGCCATAAAGTACTTAAAAAATGTTTAATTTTAAATTGTGTCATTACATTTCATTTTGCTCTAATATGATATTGATATTATGGCTCTTATGTTTTAACCTGAAAGTCTTTATTAGAGTGCAGCCAAGCATCTTCATGCATGCATATTTTTTTGAGTGTTTTCCAGCTAAATAATTATAAAGGATGATAAAAAATTATGTTTTAAATTGTGTTTTAAAGTATGAAAAATGCAAATGTACTACTTTCCTTTTAATATGATGCAGGGAATATGGATCACCAAGTACACTTTGTGCGTAATTACGCACGACACGGACAAACTGGGGAGACGCATTTCTCCAGTGAACAGACACTTAAAATAGACTTGGAGCTACTTTAAATGTTCTAAACAATGTTCTCCTTTCTCCAGAGGGATCCTCCTCTCAGACAGACTGGGTGACAAAACGACAGCATCCCGGCAAGAGATACAGTGAAGATCTGGCGAAGCGGCAGCATCCAGGGAGGAGAGAGGAGGACCAGGAGGAGCAACACTCGTTCATGGAGCTCCAGAAGAGGCAGCACCCGGGGAAGCGCACCACGATGGGACACATTTCTGAAAACCCCCTAATACTCGAACTTTCCAAACGACAGCACCCAGGTAAGCGCTACCTGGTGCTGCACAGCAAGCGCCAGCATCCAGGTAAGCGCCATCCCGAGGAGGAGGAGGAGGAGGAGGAGGAGGAAGGTGGAGACTGGGATGAGGATGGAGATGGAGACGAAGAGCTCGGTGAGTTGCAGAAGCGTCAGCACCCAGGAAAACGCTTTTGGGATAACTCCAATCCGGATTTAGGCACAAACAGTCCCTGTGATGTTTTGGACCCTACAAGCTGCAGCAAGACCAGCCTGCTGCTCGACTTTTTAGACAACATCTCCAAGAGTCATGGCGAGGAGAAGAGGCAACACCCGGGGAAAAGGTTTGCACCTGAGGAGGATTTAGTGGAAGGAGAGTAGGCTGAAGCGAATCCTGGCGTGTGCTGTATTGTAAACAAATACATGTGTAAATTAAGCGACCTTAATGAATTATTAAAAAAAATGAAAAAAGAATTTACATTTAACCTTTTGTGCCACCCATTTATCTGCTGTTTGTTTCTTTGGAGAGCTTGTGCGTAATTGTCCTCCAGACTGACTATATTGCTGTAAATAGGGTTTTCATAAGAGTGTGTGCCCTATGTTGAACTTTATTAATAAACTACTACTATAATTATTTAGTATTTATTCTATTAATTAGGCTACTTGTGCTAAAATCAAGTCCAAGGATGAAAGCATCAGTCTGCTGGCTTTTGTGTTGTTGCCTCTGTGAGGTAACACAGGCTTGTCAGTGCAGCACATGCTTGAATTATAATAAATCAAAGTGGCTCACAGCTCTATGTAAGAAACCCCTTCATTGATTAATTTGTGTTTCATTCTTTTCTACCTATGTAAAATATAATTAATACCACAGCAAATAAAATGTGTCATTGATTATTGATTATACTATTATTTTTCTACTCATTACTGCATGGATTGAGTTTATTTCACTTAATGTTGTAAATTTAAAGCTACCTTTGCCTTAAAGTCAACCACCAATGTTTTTGTTGAACAATAAAATGCATTGGTAAAAATGTATGGTTTGCTTTAGTCACTGTTAAAGTCTATTTAACTGTTTATTCAAACCAACTATAGGTCTAATTAGTGTGTAGTCCAACAAAGCAGTCAGCCTCATCTAGCTTGATAAATGCAGTTCAATAGCAAACAGAGCGTGTCAGGTATCCTCTTCTCTCGGTGTAATTGGGCTCATTCCATCAGAGCATTTGAGGCAGCTGTCCAGGGGCCTGATCAATATGCAAATTATTCATCAGAGATTGAGCCTTAATGGTGGAGATGCTCCACCGAAACACGCAACTTTCAGCTGATAATGCTCAGGGTCCAGTAGATTGACAAACCATTAAGCAGGAGAAAAACATTATCTAATATGCAGGGTGAATAATTTCAGATGAATTATATTTCATGCAAGAACTTTTTCAGACTATCTGAAAGCCCTCAAGGAGAGAAGGCAATACATATCATATAAAATGTATTTAAAAAGTACACAAGCCTACTGGAAAAGCATGACAGTGATACACACACCCCAACACACATACATGCACGCACTACAGTCACTCTGTGCACAGTATAGTTCAGTGGTTTTCATCATTTTGGGTTTGTCAGGGTTTGTGAGTCCATCACAGGTTATGTGCTTACTGTGGATGAGAATTTTTTTTAGCAGGTTAAAGACCTGAAAAAGTAAAACTATCCAGGATTTCACAAAACAAAAGCAAAAATTAGAGAAATTTGAAATACTCATACATTCAATCATCTTGTGACAACTCAGATTTATGGTTCTGATCCCCAGGTTGAGATGGTTGATCAATTACATGTTAATTTGCCCATGACTGACTAACCTGCAAGGGGCCTCCGCAGAAATGAGCTTTTGGCCCCTACTGACCTCTTACACTTACACTACAGCGGATAGTGAGAACAGCTGAGAAGATCATCAGAGTCTCTCTGTCCTCCATCCACAGACATTTACATCACACGCTGCATCCACAAAGCCACCAGCATTGTGATTGACCTCACACAAACTCATCACCCTCCGGCCGTCTGGCAAAAGGTGCCAAAGCTTCGGGCCCTCACGACCAGACTGTGTAATAGTTTCTTGCCCCAAACCATCAGACTCCTCAAAACCCAGATTGACTACTGAAATAATTGAAGGTCTCTAAACTAGATTTTGACTCCAAACACCCTGAGCCTCAGGGTTAAGTAATAACACAAGAACCACCATAAGGCTCTTATCATTTCAGGTCATGTTGTAGCGCATATCCCCGAGCAAAAGTGCAATTAATTAAATTGTCCCAAACCAACTGACACAAAGTGAACCTGAGGCAGTTTACATGCTTTGCACGGCAACCTTGCATTTGCCAACACCGCTGAGCTTACAGCAAGCTGCCGAACGTTTGCATATCAAAAGATCATCAAAGATCAAATCAAATCAAACAAATAAGAATTCAAGCACGTATGTCATGATGGCATTAAGTCAAGTACAGCCAGTAATTATCAGGATCTGCCTTATGACCTCTTGTTCACCAGTTCACCAGCTTGTGTTGTATCAACTCTCAGATGTACGGTGCTTCGGATAAAAGCGTCTGCTAAATGAAATTGCAGAATTGTAGGTCAAGAGCTGTAAGTCAAGGGGGGAATCACATTCATGTGGGTCCGAGCACATTCAAGTATCCGTGGAAATGAAAAAGCTGACAAATTAGCAAAAGAAGTGATCAAATATGAAATTGTCAATCTCAAATATATGTCTTTCAAAATCAGAGGGGAAAAGCATAATGTGGAGAAAAATAAATCAAGCCAGCAACAGTATTGGAATTGAATATAATGCAACAGAAGGACAACATCTACACTCAACCCAAAATAAGGTAGAATATAATAAGAACCAGAGAATTGTACACAGCAACCTTAACGCTACACTTTTCATTATAGGAAAATCCAACAGGTCATTATAATCAGTGTCATGAAAGAGACAGTGGAGGATGTTTGTGGTTATATCGAGAAAATATATAGAAGAAGATGAGAAAACAGGGCAGGTAGAGGCCAATGTACAAAGTAGCCTGTTTTAGATTGTGTGGAGGGTAGAAATCTGTGTTTGATTTTATGAGAGCTACTACAATAATTACACACAACTTGAAAAAACATGTTAGGAGGTAAATCAATGTAAGTCAGTGCAATGCAAATTAATGCAAATGTGAATCAATCCCTAACAATCATTGTTAGGGACTGAGGAAGTCTATATCCAGAGGGAGGCAGTAATGTAACGTTCAGGATGCCAGATCAGACCTCAAAGAAGAAAAGTGTTGCATGGGGCTACTCGGTTTTGGTTTTGGGCTACTACGTGCGAGTTTCGTGTCATTTGTCCCTCTTCGCTTCCCCTACAGACTGAACGTTAATCACATGACCAGGCAGGGCTGCTGCTGTTGTCGAGCTGTCAAAGAGAAGGCAAACTGTCCACCATACAGTTATTGTTGGGTTAATCTGTAAGTATACGTCATCCATCGTGTCCATATGTCCGCCAGTATTTGTTTTGTGAGTTGGAAGTTATTTATTTCCCTGTTTTGAGCGACAGTATTGAAGAAACGATGGGTAAAGAAAGCGAGAGCTGCTGTTAGCTTCTCTAGCTAACGTTACATTCTCTGTTCAGTAGAACGGCGGCGACCAAAGTTAGCCGAATATTAAACGGTGTCATTTTAGCTGTTTGATCGTTTATTGTGCAAATATCACACATTTAATAAAATAGTGTTCCCTTGCAGCATCGTCTAGTTAGGTTTGTTTATCAATGAATGCGTGGGTTGGATGCACAAGCTGAATGAGTGGGTTACATATATAACTTTAAACTCTAAGGTAACGTTGTCTGTTAGAAATGTAATGTAGCTTCATTTTAATGTGCATGAGATCAAGAAAAACGTGCAACGTCAAACCACTGTAAAATGACTGATGTGTTAGATTAGTGCAACTTAAAAATATGTTAGCTTGTTAGTTAGAATTTCATACAATTTTTTTCAGACATTTAGCTGTCTATGAGTTGACTGGAGTGGGTGTAAATTGAGCCTTTGTTAATTCAGTCATGATAGAAATATTTTTATACTACACGATAATTACCTAAATCTATACAGGTCTAATACCCCCAATTCTATTATGATATACTAAGTAAGAAATTGAATATATTTTAGCTTCACAATCCTCTCTAATGTATATTAATTGCACTCCTGCCTCCCATGTTTTAATCACTTAAAAGTCAAAGTGAGTGAATACCAGAATACATGTTTAAATCTATGGTTTTGGGCAAGTTACACATTTTGATTCACCAAAGTATCTGGAATTTCATGCAGCCTTAATCTGCTTTGTCCTAGTCTTCAGTGTCCCAGGTTTTCCTCTGGTGTGATGGAGCTGATATGGGGTGCGTTGCACACCCCGTGACATGTGGACCGAAGCAAGAATCTTGCACCTTGCATTGCTTTTCCACCAACACAGCTGACTGCTGTCATGGCCTCCAGTTATCCACCCCCATTTGAGGGCACAGGTGAAGTGAAGGAGGGCTTTCTTTGCCCACTGTGCCTGAAGGACCTTCAGTCATTCTACCAACTCCAAGACCACTATGAAGAGGAACACTCTGGGGATGACCGCCATGTTAGGGGACAGCTCAAAAGTGAGTCCCATTAATTGTGAATGTGTACTCTGCTCACAGCCACAATGCCGTTTGAATTGGATCGTGTTGTAGTGCAAAGCAGTGTATACACAAAATAACTGTACTGTTAAGTTTAGCAAAAAGGCAGTATGACTTTCTTAAAAAACAGTTTAAGGAATATAATTAGACTCTGATATAAGGGCACTGCAGTGTTGGACCAGGGGAAATTGCTGCCAGGATGAATTGGCAACTTTTTCAGCTGCAGCTTCTTGGGGAGGGTAGAGTAGATGAAATAGGAAAAATGATGAAATGTGGAGAGGATGAATCTTGGTTGGAAACAGAGGCATGCAAAGGGGTTAGCTCTCTGATTTGTATGTCATTGTTCAGATTGGTAATAACATTGGAAATTAGGGGGTTGTTTTTGGGAACTACACATACACAAATGTCACACCAGCATCTGTGTATAAAATATCTGCTCTCCATTTTCCACACATGGAATAATAATTTTCTTTGTGCACAGGTTTGGTTCAGAAGGCAAAGAAAGCCAAAGACAAGCTGTTGAAAAGGGATGGAGATGACAGACCAGATACAGGCAGTTATGAATCCTTCTACTATGGCGGAGTGGATCCCTACATGTGGGAGCCTCAGGAACTGGGTGAGACTGGAAAAATGTACTGTAAACAGGTTTTCATATGATTTGAAAGAAGAAGGCCTTTAAACAGCAGCTACATGCTGAACTATTGTGGTTTCCTTTCTTTGCTTTTGCAGGAGCAACCAGAAGTCACCTGGACTTCTTTAAAAAACACCGGGCAGCAAGGATAGATCACTATGTGATTGAGGTCAACAAGCTCATCATCAGACTGGAAAAGGTGTGCTTACAACAACAACAACAACAACTCATACACACCATCATTTTCTTCCTGCTGTTGAAATTGCACTTATGTTTGGCTTAACTGTGCCAATTTATTTGCCATGAAAACTGTCGTTTCAGTTGACATCATTTGACAGGACCAGCTCAGATGCCGCCAAAATAAGAGGTTTGTCCACATGTGTTTTCATTACCAGTGTGACTCCTCTCAGTGTATGTAATAATGTAAATTATTGAGCATCTCTCTGTTGTCCTCTTTTATAGCCATTGAGAAGTCAGTGGTGTCATGGGTGAATGACTCAGATGTCCCGTTCTGTCCCGACTGTGGAAACAAGTTCAACATCCGGAACAGGCGACACCACTGTCGTCTCTGTGGGTCCATCATGTGCAGGAGGTGCATGGAATTTGTCCCATTACCATTGGCTCGTACGTATGAACAAAACTCTTGCAAAAGTAGAGGAAATCATCAGATACCTAGCTGAAGTCAAGTTTTTCAATATGTATCTAGGTGCTGTGAAATGCTTGTCTTTGGTCTCTTCACAGAAAAGCTAATCAGTGGGACACGGGAGGCCTTATGCGTACCTGGAAGCCCCGTTCAGTCCCAGTCTCCCCCAGTAGGAGGTGGCAGCAGTGGGATGGGCTCCAGGAGAGGCAGCATCAGCAGCCTGAGCAGCGTCACCTCCATGCTGGAAGAAAAGGATGATGAAAAGATTCGCTGCTGTCACCACTGTATGGACACACTGCTGAAGAGACAGCAGAAGTTGGAAGAGAAGGACCATGTGCCGGATATAGTGAAACTCTATGAGGTAAAATGAAACAGAACATTACAGATTTCACAGCCTGTCTCTTCTTCTGTTGCCACCAGTATTGAAGCCGATTCTGTGTTTTCTTTTCATGTTGTCTTGAGTTTACACTATTGCATCCTTCCCGTCATTCACCGTTCGTCTTTTGGGGTTTCCTGTTGTTCACTTGCTCAAAACTTGTCTTCCTGTCAGAGGCTGAGGATGTGCATGGAGAAGGTGGATGAAAGGGCTCCAGAATACATCAGAATGGCTGAGTCTCTCAAGTAAGCTGCATTTAAAAAAGTGATATTTAATAAACAATTCTGATATGAGAAATAATCTTTGGATTTGAGAGACTGTTGCTTCATGGCTGTATACATTCACAGTGCCGGAGAAACCACATACAATCTTGACACTGCTGGTGGACTAAGACTGGAAGTACAGAAGTACTACGAACTAATTGACGCCCTGAGGTAGATATGAGTCCTGAAGGACTGTTTCCAAATTGAACAGAAGTCTACTGTCATGTTTGTCTTTTGAAAAAAGATCAAATGGAGTTTTGTGGTTTCTTCTCAGTAAGAAGATTTTAACACTAAACACAAAAGATGAGCCACCACCACATCCAAAGGTCCTCCAGCTGCAGAGGATGATCCGCTATACAGCCACATTATTCGTCCAGGTGAGACCAAGTTAGGACTATTCTTATGATAAAAAACGGCAGGTAACAAAATATTTCCACCTCCCCCAGAGAAATAACTCCTGTCCAAATGGGGCTATACATTATCTTTCCAATCATTGCTCTGTTATACAGTATTTCTGCTATATACGTTCCTTCCCTGAATTGACCCCTTCTTTGTGTCCTCCCTGTTTTAGGAGAAGCTGTTAGGTCTCATGTCTTTACCCACTAAGGAGAAATATGAAGAGCTGAAAGAAAAGAGGAAACTGGAACAAGAGAAGAGACTCCAACAAGAGAGACTGGTGAGATTGTGTACAGATACTTCTCTGTAGAGTTTTCATACACATAACAAGCTACTAAATGTTTTTACTTCATATATCTCCCTGCTCAACAGGCAGCCCAGGAGGCCCTGAAGAGGAGGCAGGAGTCTGAGAGAAACCGTCCGCCTCCCAGCACCAATGGAGAGCTGCCGCAGGCCCCTAGAGCTCCACACATGACCAAAGCTGGCGGTTGGTTGCCCTCCGCAGACTCGGCCAATGCACGCAGTGAGCTGGAGGACCCTCTCCTGCAGCAGATTGAGAACATACAGTCATTCCTTCGACAGGCACGTGAGGCCCAGAGGACAGACGAGGTAGCCATGTTGGAGGAGAACTTGCGTCAGCTGGAGGATGAATACGACCAGCAGCAAACCAGCTTGGCCATTGCGCTCTCCCAGAAGCTGGCTGAGGAAGAGAGCTTGCAGCAGGGGGAGCTCAATCGTTTGCGGGAAAGGGAGGAAAGGGAGCACTGGGGCCCTGCTGTGGGGTCCACCCTGCCTTCCATCACCTGGGAGAGGTCTCTGGATATCAGTCCAGCCGGGGGCTTCCAAGGAGAGGAGGACACTGAAGCAGAGGACGTGACTCCTAAAGCTGACAGGAGTCCATCCTCTATAAGAGCGTTCCCTGCTCTCACAAGCCAGGAGGAGTCACCTCCCAGGTTGAGGAGCTTAGGGGGGCATGTAACTCCCCCTGGTGGTGAAGGACAGAACAGCACCTCCCTTAACCCATTTGATGAGGAGGACTCTACTCCTATTGAGGAGGATCCATCCAACCCCTTCTTTGAGGACATCAAGAGGGAGCATAAAGAAGTAACCAATGGCAAGAAAGAATACAACCCTTTCGAAGAAGAGGAAGACGTGGAGGAGGACAAACAGGCTGAGGCCACACCTGGCAACCCCTTTGAGGAAGAGGACGATACTGACGCAGGTAACCCTTTCCTGGAGGCCTCTGGGAATTCTCCAGAAGTCTCGACCAACCCCTTTGACGGGGACGATGATGACGAGGTTTTACCGGATGTGGACATGATAGAGGAGGAGCTGCTGCTGCAGCAGATTGACAACATTAGGGCCTACATTTTTGACGCCAAGCTCAGCGGCCGTCTCGACGAGGTGGAGCTCCTGTCAGAGAACCTCAGAGAGCTACAGCACACCCTGCAGGAACAGAAGAAAAAGAAGCACTGACACCTTTCTTTAACCTCCCCCACCCCCATTTCCTGCCACTTACCAAGTCCTGCAAGGCTAGCTCACTTTACATGACTTATGAGCCCACTGGTTTTAGTTTGGATGAGGTCTGCTGCACCACAAAAAGATTAGGTTAGTCTCCAAATTTAATATGTACTAGAGCTCAGTAGTCTGGAACATCTTTCTAAACCACTTATCCTGTCCAGGGTCACACAAGGATAGAACCTATCCCAGCATGCACAGTTTTTAAGCACTACAAGTAAAAATTGTACAAGCATGTTGCTCAAGATATTTAAACTGTTGTATCAGTGCAAACATGAACAATGGAAGATAGAAGAATGCCACTTAAAAGATTTTTTTAATGAGACTGTCAGGTGGTTGTTTGAGTTGAGTGTGGCTGTGGTCTTGTGGAGGTCAGGGTGTATGATTTGTCTTTCTGGCTGAAGCTATGAACAAGGTCAAAACATAATTATGGCTAAGGGTGTACAAACAGGAACCATGAAACAATTGATGCACTTTTTAAAATCTGTCGCAAAATAGTAAATAGCTTCTAGGGCTTTTTTTTTTTTTCCCAAGAATAAGTTGAAAGAATACTCCACTGATTTAGCATTGCACTGTAATACTGTAGGGCTCATCATTTAAAAGAGTATTAAGATAAAGATCGATGCAGCAGAACCAGAGATGTCATCTTTTTATATCACACATGCTTCTTCCTTGTCAAAACCCGGAGCCTACATTACCCACAACGCAACATGACGGCTGACAGTTCAGTCAGAGATTCAAGTGTGTTATGCTAGTAGAGGCTAATGTAGTCGCAAGTCACTAGCTTCAAGCAGGCTACGCAGGTCTGGTAAGATCACTTCTTTCTAACCTTACACCCCCAGAGATATTTTTTCCATTTTTAAACTTGCAGGCTTTAAACAACTTTGTTCACATTTGCAGTAGCACTCCATTAATATCAAAGGCATCTTATTGTTGTACAGTTATTGAAATTCCCAATACTATGAACCAAACCATGCATTACTGTTCTAACTGGGCCATGACCCACACTCAGGCATACTAACCATCTAATAATTTAATAAGAAACAAATGAAATTTGACTTTTGGATCATATTTGAGCAGCCTAGTGTTTGAAGGAAACTGATTGTTCAATAAATTGTTATATATTAAAATTTAATCACAGGCTTAAATCATAACCCTAACCCTGCAATCAAAGTGTTTCTTCTAACAGCTGTTCTGTTTCAGTGAATGTTGCTTTTTCTGTACAATTGAATTCAAATGAACATGGAAATCTGTCCCTGTTGACATTTTCTCTGTCTGCGTGGTCTACATGAAAGGTTGACTCAAGCTGATTCAGTTAATCATTTTTTGTGCATATTGTCTGTGTGATGTTGGCTTTGGCATGGTTGCATTTTAGACCTTTATTATTTTTTTAATGCATCTTAAAGGCCACAGTGAGCCAAGCAAACAAAATGTTTTCCACGTCCTTCTTTGTGACCCTTAGAGGTTGTGATCTTATCGTTTACAGTGGCACTACTGATCCAACTGAGCACTTGGGTTGCATGATTCACATGTCGGTGTTTCTTTGAAGTGCTGTTTGACGCCGGTCTTTCTATCGAGCTAGTGGCCAAGCTTGTCTTCCTGCCTTTATGTTTTATTCATTTTGACAAAATCTCTTTAACACGTTGTTACTGTTCAGTGCTGTCGGACAAGATCTGTAATGTAATGCATGTTTTATGTTCAGTAGTTTCATCAAAGAAGTCCATTCAAAGTTCCTCCACCCAGCTCTCACCGTGAACATACTAAACACTACTGGCAAAGGCACACCGTAGGGAACTTTACGTCAATAAATAAGACACCACAATTCACTGAAATCCCAATGTGCACAAACATTTATCCATATTTGTAAAGATTAAGTGAATTCTTAGGTCAAAGCAACACATTAGACATAAGGTATTTTTTTTGTCAGATAAATTAACACTACATGAATGCCAGCAAGTATTATCACTCAGTGCTGCTAAGTCCTTACATGGATTTGTCATAGTGCTTTCCTGTCAGTCAGAATGTTCATATTTCTCTTCCCAGAAAAAAAAAACCCCAGTGTTTTGTGCAGTCGGTTGATCTCACACTGCTCATCTGTGACGTCCACAGAAGACTTTAAAGATATGATACTGTAAATGTTTTGTGACAGTGTGAATAACTCGAGGAGCTTCTTTAATACATGTTAGCGGCTGATTTAGCAAAAGTAATTGCAAAATTTAAACATTTTGGACTCACAGGTGTCAATTTATTAACTTAAGAAAATTCCAACTCATCACCAATAAAAGAAAGTCTCTGTAAAATGTATGCAAGTCTCGTTCTTGTCTCAAATCTGGTAACCATGTCTAAAGGTTTGTGGAAATTATAGGATTTTGATTTTCTTGATGTTTACATAAAGAAATTCCAGATTAGCTTTTATTTGAATGTTTACACTACAGTGCTCACACAGTGCTAAATGTAAATTGCATCCAGATGTGTGGATTCTTCAACCAGGTCACATAATGTACAAACACCAGGTGTGACGTCAAGTTATTCAAAAGACCAATGTGTTGATTTCCCAAACAATGTCATGTGTTGGTAGGTTCCTGCTGTTTATGGTTGACTGGAAAGCCTCAGTCCAGCCAGTGATAATCTCACAATGTACCCAGAAGAGTGGGATCCATTCAGTTAAACATATTTAAAACAAAATATGTAAATGTGGTAGTCCTTTCATGTAATCGTACAAAAATCAACGCAACATCACGATGCCATAATATTGTCCAGTGAATCTACAACAATCACCTCGCCTCCTGAGCTTCTCACTCCTGTGATGCTGCCAACTGGGCACGATATTTGCCGGTCATCTCCTTGGGCAGAGCTGTGGTGCCAGGACACGGCACCTGGCCGTCCACTTCACAGATACACTCCCTCAGACAGTACTTTTTTGGCCCAAAGTTGGCTGGGTTGGAGGCCTGCATCTTGGCTCGTGCCTCAGCTTGTAACACTTCTCTGTCAACAGAGAGGGAGTAAAATTAATGTTTATAAATCATAGAAAAACTCAAATGATTTTTCATGACTTGCGTATATACCTTGATTTATTCAATATCCCCCAGCCCTTATCACAAACAAACACAGGAATATTCATGTAGGTGTCATGAAACATGGTCCACATTGAGCTCACAATAACTCTGAATATCTTACTCTGATTTGCCCAAAATCTTCTTTACATGTTGTGAAATTTGTTTGTGGTCCTTCCCTTCGACATCCACCAGAACTTGCTCCCCATCATCTGCAAGAGAAGGCCCAAGCTTGATACAATAATAATAACAAGAATAATAATAATAATAATGGTCAAACAACAGTGCAAGGTTACACACCCAGGTAGAACTTCAAGAACGGTGATGGTGTCATATTTTTGAACATCATTATTTGGACCCATGGGTTTTTGTACTGAATCTGAGGAATATTGAAGAACACAAACTTTCTGCAAAACACAAGGAGAAAGTACATAATTTAAGAGCGGCTTCACATAACAAGCAGTCTGACTTTATTTAAATAATACACTTTTTAAGAGTTGAACTTCAGCTGGCTTCAGCAACAAAGTTCAGCTTCAAAATTCCAAAAAGTTATTTGATCAAACCAAGCACACTGGAAAATTATGTTCACATTGATTTTTGAACAGTGTCTCATGTAACTATCTTCTGTAATATCTATTTGCATAAATTCTGTGAGTGTTTAACACTAATTCAGTACTTAAAAGATTGGCAGAAAGATAGAAGGAGGACTTAATCTGGAGATAAAATCAACTAAACTAATTAGACCTGAAACGATTAGTCAATCAACAGAAAATTAATTGGTTTTTATTTTGATAATTGATTAATCTCTTAAGGCAAAAATAGCCTTGTTCCAGCTTCTCTCATCTAAAACTTGCTGTATTTCTTTGTCTTCTATAATAAGAAATTTAATATCTTTAGGTTTTGGACGTCGGCCTGGGCTCTGGGAAATTTTTCACTATTTTCTGATAATTTATAGACCAAACAATTAAGCGATCAATCTATCAATGGAGAAAATAATCTACAATCATACATGATAGAAATCATTAGCTACAGCCCTTTAATCACATCACTGTATATTATCTATGAAATATTGCATATATAAAATATATATTACTGAGAAAGACAGAATAATGCATGCACAAGCCACCACCTGTTATTAGACATTTGCAGTGCTTTAGCTGGAAATGTGTTTTGGCTAGCTGCTGTTAGCTCTGACCTTGCTCCGTCGCTGTGCTCTCCATGTGTGTTATAATTGACCGTCATGATCTTCACTCTGTTTTTAAAGATGATGTCGCCCTTCTGGAGGTATTCCAGAGTCCTCCTGATCGGAAACCTTCCTTTCATAGGCATTTTAAAGTCCTTGTTTTATGTACAAAATATCATTGGAAAGCAGTCTGCGCCTGGAGAAGCACACGGTGAGGCGCGATTTGATGACGTTTAAAGTCGCTATCACCAGAGCGACGGAGGAGCGACCAGGAAGTTGGACGTTTTTTTTAAAGCGAAACATTGTGAAAACATGTAGAAGAAAGACAAATGAGAAATAAAATATTTTTAAAAATTAAAGAAAAACGGGAAAGGTAACAGGAAAAGGGATCCTAACTGGTTGTAATGTCACAATGTTAAAATCTCACATTCAGATCAATATGTAATGCATTTATAGCCTTTTCGTCTTCTGGATTTTTGAGAGGCAAAAGATAAGTGTCCACATCAGTGAGAAATTCTTAAGATTGTTTTTTTTGCTGGTGCATCTAATCTTGTCAAGTATTTGCAAGAATGATGTAAAACTTTGCAATGAATTGAAGTTTTGAGTTGTTCAGAAAGAAGAATATCGACATCCTTATAGTTTGACAGCAAGTTTCTCTGGGAAGTTGTTCTCCACATCTCTACAAGCTCATGATTTAGTTGTCTATAGACTCAGTTTCTACATTACAAAAGCTACATTTATTTCTGACATTGAGACACATCTGACAGAGACACTCTTCTTGCCTTCCATTTTCAGCATGAACAGACTCAGTCATGTCATATTTCATAACTGTTTATTTCTTTTATAATGTGTGGCTTCAGAGAAGCCAGCCTCGGAGACTGGAATGCTGATACAGGAGCTCAGTCATTAATACATTTGTTTTATATCGTCATCGGTGTGAGGTAGAAATGTAGGGTTGTGACAAAGTTGAGCAAAACATGAATGTTGTTTGAATTACTCGATCTCAATGTTTGAAGAAATGCATTTTACAGGAGCAGAAAAACAACGTACATTTACATTGTATAAAATTTTAACCATAGGATACTCAATCCACAAAGCGGAAATAAAAATCTTTTCTGATCTAATATCCTCTAATATGTAAGCTGCTCAAGGCAAATATTTTAAAGCCACAACATTTAAATTAACATTTTTCATACAGCATTTAATAAAATGCACTTAAGCAACTTCATCATGCACTGCAATGCACTATAAAAATTATAATAATGCTCCTTATTAGGACAGACAGCGACAAGATTATAAAAACCCGCTTAAAAACAACATGCACTCATTTTTATGAAATTACATGTACAAAGGTCATTTAGCGACAGTGCTTTAACAAAGTCTGAATAGGTTTTAAACCCAAATATTACAATTGACATTTCACAAGACATAATCCTTGTTCATTTCTTTACATCCCCGTTACCAATCATGTTGCTGTGGATGTGAATTCTAAACCATAATACAAGTGGGTAAGCCAATGCAAGTCTCCATATGGTCTTCAAGACATCAGTGCACTTAAGACTGGCTTCCCACAAAATCTCTTTTTTTTTTAAATCAGGGAAACCTGCCCAAAGTACTTTAAGTACACTTAGTATGCAACAAGCAATTTGTTCACAACAAACTGAAAGTTTTTAGTAAACATACAAAACATAACATTTTAGTCAGCATGAACACAGTGGAACGCCACAAAAGCTGATTGATGTGCACTTAGCAGAGTACAAACGCAAACACAAGTACAAAAACAGTAGCCTAGCTACACATAAGTAACATTTCTGAACCCAAAAACTTAAAGATAATCTAATTCCACAAAAGAAATAATAGCCATTGATAAATACACATACAAAATGCAGTTTTAGAAGAAGAGTCATGACACTGATGGGACAGAAGGACATAACATATCATTGATTGTCATAAAGGGAAAGGTAATGAGGTGATTGCACAGGTTAGATTAGCAACATATTCAGGATAACTTGGAAATAAGTGTACCTAATCATGAAAACACTCCCGAACCTAAGAATCTCTGAGGTGCCATTTGGTATAGAAAAGACATACTGTATGGTCAATTAAACTGGCTAATTTTGCTTGTGTGACCTTTTCAACGCAAGTTAAATGTGAAACTGAGAGACGTTTATCATGTTATCATTGTTATAACGTTAATAATATCATAACGAGCTAAGAGTGCACTCTGTGGTAGATCAATGCTATGACAGCCAGTCCATATGAATACAGATTAAGGATTAATTTACTGAGGTTTACGTTAGTTCCTGTACCTGATTGCAGTTCTCATTTGAACAACTATTTAAATGTATTTAAAATAAAGAACTGTCCATTAATGTCTTGTACCTTCTAGGGAATTGTGTCAGTTTCAAAACTGAAAAAGGGAGAACGTTACAAAGTTTTTATATTTTAATATTTCAATTCCTTGTAGTATGACATTCAGAAAAGTCATACTTAGTCTTTGTGAAAGCCTGAATTAACAGCACTAACAGATCATTAAAAATACCAATGCGCCAATGTTCCCAAATAACAATATAAACAAATACTTTACAGCTTCAAAGTACATTTTAAAAGTAAGTACTCAGATGTACTTAGTCTTGAATGAAATTTCCCTTCCACATGTAAGATTTCTGTTTATGAATTTCAGATTACAGACTGAGCTTGTTAATATAGCTTATCTGATTTCTGAAACAAAAGTTAGCACTAATTTAGATGTGATCAACATGAGAGCATGGTAAGGCTTATAAAAGACTAATACAATTTGAAAGGCTTAACTCCAAAGGTAAAGTTCACATGAAATCAGTTTGAAGTGCTATAAAGACATTAAAGGAGATGAGCACAGTTGCAGCTGCAGAGGATTCCTTTTTCATTCAGTTCAGAGTGACAGAGTTTAGGCCAGAAACTCAACCACACTGCCTCAGCTCAGCTTCAGCTTGTTGGAAAACAAGAGGTCGCTGCAGGATTCTGGACTACAGTTCAACAGTAAACCCCACAAGACACAAAGAGAGTACCTGAAGTGGAGACTCATGAATCTTTAATTCGACAGTTCTGGGTGTTGGAGTGATGGGGTGTCATTCTGTAGGGTCAGAGTCCTGGCTGTTATACTCAGCTGTCTCCATCTTGAGGATGTAGGGAATGATGCTGTCAATAGAGACGTTACCTATCAAGCCAGTGAAGAAGAGCTCCTCAGTGATGCTGGAGTTCATTAGGCGCAGGGCTGGCAGACGAGTCAGGATACGGGTCAACCTGGGGACACGAGCACACGAACAAACAATTCCTGCAAAGTCATCTGGATATCTTGTGTTTATTTATTTTATTTCTAAATAAAATGTTCTTTTACAGGGCGTTCCTTGGTATTGTCCTTACTGTGCATTCATAGTGCCGCAGTCTTCAAAGACAAATTTATGTCGGTTAGTCAGACAGTTAAATATTTTTTTCATATAAAAGTAGTGATCCTGGCCTTTTATTTGTTTCTGTATTGGTCAGGTTTATATTGATACTACTAAGGATTGGAGTGTATGTCTCTACATATTATCCAGTCCTTTTAAGTTTTTATTTGGACTTGTTTACCAACTTCGTGACTAGTTCTAATAGTTGAGCTACTCCACAGTCTCTCAATGTACCATCTGCAACTTTATAGGTATCCAGTAGTGCTCTGTATTCAAAACTACCAAGGAAAAAAGGATACTTTTCAGTAATGCTGTACTTAATTAATGAAAGTATTATTGCGAAGATTTAACTACACAAACTTACTTGCATAATGATCACCTGTAGATCAGGGTAGCTTTCTTACTGCTACTATGTCGGGGAGGTTTAGCTGACTGGTTAGACTGGAGGTATGAATGTACCTGTAGGTGTCATCTGGGTATGTTTTCTGCACGTAGTCCTGCAGCTCCATCAACGCTTTCTCCTGGAACTTCTCAATCTGCTCATTGCCGTCCACACCTGGGTGGTCTGACAGGTCAAACACACAACTTCATTTTCCAAAATTATACAGATCATTCATTCCATTCACTTTCACTCTACCACAGCATTCTTTTCATTTGACTGATGAATGTCTCTGATAATAACTTGATTAAGAAAAACCTACTCACCAGGGCTGAACAACACTATAGCCTTCAGGTAGGCATATTCGTAGCTGTCAGTCTCCAACCTTGTCATGCTGTTACAGAACTCCTGGAACTTCCAAATATGTTCCATCACCTGCTTCACCCTTTCCCCCGAAAGCTTGTCTGAGAGATAAGAAAATGCCCAGTTTGATATAATCAAGATTCCTAATTTACTCTTAGTTGTTTAATCATCATCAACAAAAGTCGCAATTCATCATTACTTTGTTAATGACAAATTTTATCATGTTGTTTTGACATGTAGTTGCCTTCATTCAGCCAAGAATTTGAAAAAAAAATCACATTTTTTGACTTCTGTTTATATGTGTGTGCCCTACTGAGAAATGATGACGAGGTCTGTGGTCCATACCATCCTGGATGCTGCTCTGAAGGTGGTTTATGATGGCAGTGAGAATGGTTGACAGGTTCATCACATGAGCGCACTGAGCAAGACCCAGCGTAAACAGCTCATTCCAACAGGCTCGCACCAAACTAGTGTTTGCCTCCTGACTGAAAAAGACAGAGACAAAAAACAAGTGTGAGCATGTAGATAGACTAAATACATGGTATTCCTGTAGTGTTCACACATTTATATACTGTAAATACATAGGAGCTTGTGGTTTTATGATATTTCCAAAAGTCCTTTTTTAACACATGGTATACACAACATTGCTGACTTTGTACAAGAAGAGGACACATTTCCATAAATGTTGTAGAGAGTTTTCTGTCAAATCAGTTAATTTAAAGGTGTGTGTGTGTACATATGTGTGTGAGGCCACATTTGTCAATTCTTACATATTGGCCACCTTACAAATGTCACGCCAAGCAAATATGGGCCAGCATGCTCACTCCTTGCAGTAGCCAAATAGTTACTTGGTCTGAAATAGTAAGACTGACATTTTTATGTTAAAGTGATCGGGGTGCATATTCAGACATGAGATTAACACATAAAATAGCCATCAGATTAGTGTAGATTAGTGTGTAGATTAGTAGTAGATTAGGGCTTAAGTATAATTTAGTACTTCCTGTTTCAAATGCATTCTCACCCAAGAGCTGAGAAGGCAGGGATGGAGCGTGCCCAGTGCATGGAGAGAAAGAGAAGTCTGGATGCTGACTCACAGATGTAGTGTACATTCAGATACTCGGGCATGGGGCTGGGCATGGTCAGCTAGACAGAGAGGAAAAGACAGAGCAGTAGGACAAAGGAAAGGATGTTATCTAAAAATATTTGAAAAAAAAGTCAGTATGTTTTGACAGAGAAATTTTAAATATACATTGAAAACACTGAGGCTAAAAAGTAAATATGCATATATGTATATAATGGTTTCTTCTGGTCTCCACCCACCTTAAAGCCGACATGGCTGTCTGTGAGCAGTGGTCCTTCCACCTCGATGATGGGGGTCTCCTGGTCTCGACCAATCAGCTGGATGGTTGTTCCACTGACAAACTGCGACTTATCTGCCAGTCTCTCTCCGACTGTGACTTCAGATGGGTTGAAGACTTTGGCCAGGGTGTCAAAGGCACTGTGTGCAACACACACACATACACCTTTAAATTAACTGATCTGACAGGAAACTCTCTACAACATACACAGAAATGTGTCATCTGCTTGTATCATGATTTTGTGAACAATTGAGTCAAAGAAAAAACATCAAATAGCTCTCTAAATGCCTGAATCAACAAATGTCAGTGGTAAAATCATTGCAGATAGTACAATCAAAAAATTAATGTTAATGATTTGCATTAAATGTTTGTGATATATTAGAAAGAAACAAGAAAGTGACTTAAATGTCTACATTTATATATCTAAAGTCTTGTGGTCCAACTGGGTAAAATGGTACGGATTTATAGTAAGATGTTTTTTTTAAACAATATCTGTCCTTCCAAACTTTCTCTTGCCTCTGCGGAGACAAACCATTTTAAACAATCTGCTTCCAAAGACGCCACTAGCTTGATATGGTGCCAAGACTGACCAAGAAAAGAAAAGAACTCACAGAGGGCCTGTTAAAGTGAGTGATGAGACAAACACACCCCCTCTCCTATCTGTGCACTGCTGACTGACCGTGTTATCTCGCTGGCAGACTGCTCCTCATGTTGGCTGTCCAAGGTATCACCATTGTTTAGATTTTCTTTTAGAGAGTCACTCAGGTTGGCCAGTGATGTCACCACATTGGCTAGTGTCCCCAAGTCCCCCTGCCCAGACTCCAACTGAAGACAAATGAAACAATGCAGTTTATTTTCCATAAAAAAGGCCACTATAGACATAAATCAGAGTGTCCTAAACTGGAGGAAAGCACAGCATGCTGTTGCCTACAACAAAAAGGAATGAAAAATGCTTTTTAAAACTTAAAGGGACAAATAAAGACGGAGAAAAACAAGCAAATCTTGTATCTTCTCTCTGCTCTTGTATCTTCTTGTAAAGCACTTCATAACTGCGATTTTTAAGGTACTATATAACTAAAATTAGTATTAGTATTAGTAATATTACAAGAAGCAGAAGGAGACAGACAAAGCAGAACAGGAAGTTGTACCTTTGAGTCAGCGGCCAGCAGCAAAGTTCCATCACTCTGGATGACTGGCTGCTGGATATTAACCAGCATCCCCTGGTCCAGCAGGCTGGATCTGCCCATGACACAGAGCTTCGTCAAAAAACAGCTCACATCAACAGTTGAGAGATAGAAGAACGCACAGAGGCCTGAGGTCTGTCTCTAAGTCTGTTTCCCACTGACCTGGACCCATCTGTCTCTGTATCAGAGATAAAGGTTGGTGTGGCGATGAGCGGGCTGTTTAGGTCCTTGCGAATATAGATCTTCTGGGTGGAGGCAGCACAGTTTGCGTGCTTCTCTCTGGGCACTACATCGATGGGCTTTCTCTCACTCTGGACAGCTGAGGATAAACAGCATGCAGACAAACTGGATTTACTTTTTTCCAATAGTTATTATAATAAAAGTGGTCCCAGAGGAATGCTGTTCTGTAGACGCATTATTAGGGTTTCTGCAGTGTCACCAGAAGTCACCGAATGCAATTGAATAACTTTTTTACAGGCATAGAATGACAGAAAACCAGTGGCAACAATAAGGCCTATAATTATTTTTTATACGTGCATGAATTAATTGAAGTTTATATCATAATTTCTCAGTACTTCCCAGCTGTGTAGAATAATAGTTCCCAGTAATATATATTAATATTAAATAAAAATTGATGCATGGTTTAACAGGTTAAAAAAACAACTCATTAATTAAGTTAATGCAAGTTTTTGCTAAAATTGGCACTTGGCTCATTGGCCCGTTATGAGACAATGAGCTTATTCGCTGCTATAGCTAAGTAGTGGCAATGTTTGCTACATATCTGACGGTGCTGACTGACACTCCACAGCCCACAACAACATACAAAAAAATAGCTATTATATTTTATTATGTTATAACTACTGTTAAAAAAAAATCAAGACCTGAAATATTCGCTATACCTTTTAAGTTTTTTTTTTTTGAAGAACTGACAGAACTCAATTTTTTAATATTTTTCAAGAGCTGCAGATAAACTGATAATACCCATCATGTTTCTGAATGACAATGTGTTTTAGGTGACATGTTTTCGTATGGTGTCCTGAATTTGGAAGCATACTCACACTCTGTCTTCATCCCCATCTTAAGGCATTTCCTCAACCTACAGAACTGGCAGCGATTGCGGTGGTGTTTGTTGATGACGCAGTCCTGCTTACTGCGGCAGCTGTAGGTCAGGTTCTTCCTCACGCTCCGCTTGAAGAAACCTTTACATCCCTCACAACTGACTGCTCCATAGTGACGTCCTGAACAAAGAGAAAACTAGTCTGAGCGTGTGAGTCACTGTGTGCATGGGTGAATGTTCGATTGCTGACAATGTGTAGCAAAACATACTTTTGACTTTCGGCATCAGGATACATCAGTGAAAACACATAAAAATCCTGACATGACCTGGTAATGCAACTGGAAGCTTTAGTACCTGAAGCCTTGTCCCCACACACCACACAATACTCCACTGGCTGCGGTCGGCTCAAGTCCCCCGACTGCCCTAACAACCGTTCCATTGACACTGGATCTGTGACAATCTGAAAAGCAAAGTCAAACACAGGCCATTAATCTTGTGTTTCACCTTAACACAATGTCAATATCATGGTAATAACACTGTTCCAAAATAATAACAAATATCAGGACTAAGATACTGCCAATAGTATAATCACACTATGTACCAGGGGTTGATATTATGGGGGGAACTGTACCTGTATCCTTCCTGGCATCAGGCTGTCTGCAGCAGTGAAGATGAGCTGCTTAGTGTTGTGGCTGTCTGGTGAGGCCAGGATAACCTTGCCTGCCCCTGAGCTGTCAGCCGTAGTCAGAATGAACTGCTGTTTGGGAGCACTGGACGGCTTCATCGCTGTCACTATCTGGATCTTCTGACCTGTCTGCTGGTCGGTTACAATCTGAGGATGTTTGAGATGGAAGAGCAAGGCAGAAAGAGAGGGAGGTAGAAATTAACATGCACCAATAGGGCTGAAGTAAAAAAAAGAGAAGTGTGACATTGACGGCAGGAGGGCAAAGTCACATGTTGTAACATCAACTTGTTCACGGCTACTGCTAACACACCGAAAGAGGACGACATCAACAGGTAGCGGCAGTGTCACATTCCCTAAAGCTAACTAATGTTGAGGGTACAGCAGTTACCTGTATTCGCTGTGGTGTTGTGGCAGGCTCAGTGGAGATGACCTGAAAGCGCTGTGGAGACTCACTCATCATTGAGTCTGAAGGAGAGGATGACACCTACAATTTGAAACACATTTCAATAAGCTTATACACATATACACACACAAGTCTGCCACATAACTTTATTTTACTTGAGTCTGTGTAAAACATTGAAATGTTATTATGCAACAAGTTCATGTAAATTCAATAAAAGTCAGAACTGTCTAGGAATCCTTTGTCAACAGAAGGTACGTCTCAAATAAAGGCAGAGTAGAAACATCCACGACCACATAGCCGAAGAGTACATCAATTTAATAAACAACCTTTATATGGGTTATAAGGAACAACTCCGCCAGTACATCAGGAACATCTCCTTTTGCACACTCACCTCTGCCTCGTGTTCAGAGTCCACTTTCTGCTGAGAGAGCAGATTGAGGTTGGTCGTCATGATGATGTAAGGTCATTAGTGAGGTCTGTTTGGAAAGATGCCACAGACATTAATCAACCACAAAGGTGCAAACTGTCACAGAAGAGCAGGCTGACATTGCACAGTTTTGCAAATATAATGTTGTGCTGGAGGATGCATTTTGACATTGATTGAAATAAAAAGTTTATCTGTGATGAAAGTTTATTTCTTCTTGATGATCTAGTTTGGATGTTTTGCCTGATTTGTGTGACTTGGCTGCTGCAGCACAGCCATTTCTCATTGGGAATGGCAGTTTTTCTCCATTGTTAAAAACACAAGGTGTCTGAAAAGAAATGTGGCCACAAAAAGGGTCACCAAGGAGAGCAAAATGAAAATCATGTTTCTTTTTCAACATGTCATAGTACATAAAACTATAAATTTAGACATGCAACCATTTAATGGTGATAAACAAAATACTTACAATATCTGTTTACTGCTCTACATCTCCCTGACATTACCATCAGGCAATAGATTTTCTTCAACATCAAACCCACTGTTGTGTCTTCCTTCACCTTAGCTAAATATTCTGTCTGACAAATCCAGCTTTGGCATGACTGCAGTGACGTTGCCACAAGCCAAATCCATGACCTCTGAGAGTGACCTGGACATGAGATTTGAGAGACTGTTGATGACCAGATTACACTACCGTCTGAAACTCCAATATGAAACTGCAACATTGTTGATGTCCCTCCATAGAAATTTACCACCTTTTATATGCACATCCCTATATCGCAGCTTCTTTCTGTACTGTCTTTGCTTCCCTTTATTGTAGTAAATGGCAGGTAAACAAACTGGTGTCCCTTTACATGTAACTTCATACAGATGTTTTGTATCTCTGCATATTCACACACAGAGAATAAGATGGCGCCACAGAAAAAGAGTTGTCTTCATTGGAGCTAAGACTGAGATTGTGAGCAGAAAACAGAAATCTGAGTGTTTGCACTTTTGTTAAATGTTTTACAGAGCATGCTTTCTGTGTGATACTGCGAGGAGAAGTATCTCAGAACAATGTCAAGGGAAGTCAATCGCTGCCTTTTAACACAGAGGTCAAGCCTAGCCCTTTTTAATACAATTTAAAAGTAATACACATAATGGTATGCAGTGAAAATCAGAGCCACAGAAATCTTCCCTATAAAATGCATTGTGGCATCTTCCTTGGCAGAATTAAGTGACAGCATCTCCTCTTGTTGACTTGGGATCATAGTAACAAACACAATTTGACAGCACAAGTGAAAACTGATTTATGTGCCTGCAGCAGCTCCGCATGCTCACTGACCAAAGGGAGGAGCAGGCCACCTCATATTGTTGACCCATTGGTCTAACAGCATGTCCATCAATACCTCCTTCCCTAAACGCATCACAAAACAGAACAAAATGGAGAATCTGGCAGTCAGCCAATAACACTGGAGACGATTCCTTATGATTAAATATATTGGAGCAATTTTCTTTCCAGACAGCATAATGAGCGACTCATAATGTGCTGATAATAAATGTAACTTTGGTGAATAAAGTCACGGCCATAGCGATTTCAACCCAATTATGTTCCCCTGGATGGCAAAGGTAAAAGGGTCGAGTTCATCTGCAGCAACTACAGCTTTCCAATGTTAGCAGTTTAAGCTAGCATAACACAAGTAAACGCAATAAGAGCTGCAGCAAGAGCCGAGTGTACCCGCGGATTTGTCACTCGAGCATGCAGGGATTGATTCAGGTTACACAGTGTCACGTCTTAATAATTAGTTTAACTGTCTGTAAAGCATATCGGGGTAGCCAGACGGCGCCCAGCTTGCCCGGGTCTCGAGCAGCACCAGTCGGACGGGAAGGGAGCTCCGCATCGGCTGCAGGCTAACATGCTAGCAGGGAGATTAGCCGCGCTCTTTTATCATCCGGTATCTCGCAGAGCTTTGTACGGTTTTCAATGCGGGACCGAGACTTACCTCCGAGAAACGGTGATCACAGATTTAGGTCTCTCTGCTATTTTAAAAAAATATTTGTTTTGGTTTTCTCCTGTTAAAGGTCATAGTTCGTGACCCCGCACCGCCAGCGCGTCGATGATGGTTCAGCTTTTTTTTCTTTTTTTTTTTCCTCCTCCTTCCTCTCTGTCGCGTCCCCCGCGCGCCTCCAACCCCCCCCGACGCGAGCCAGACAGGAGTGACGTCATCATGTCTGAGTGACTGCCAGAGATTTTTATTGTCGAGTGACTCAAGTGATGTGAAATTAACATAATGAAAGAAAAACTCACGAGTACTGTTTGTCCATCATTAATGTGTGTCTCTTCAATGAAATACGACAATCAGAAACTGTCCCATAAAATAGCCAAATTATATATACAAGAATGCAATTTTTTTTATATTTATTTTTTTTTTACTTTTGAAGAATGTTATTCCACCTTGTCTGTACGCTAATTGTATACTGTACATTTCTGTAATGGAAAAAAAATGTTGTCAAGTTATTACACATATATGGATTATTTTCATAATGACTCACAAAAACATCTGCTGTGAGTGCTCAGGAATAGGACTGCCATATGGGGATGAAATCCTTTTTAAACTCATTGTGAGTTACTATAATTATAATAATAATAATACTGATGATGATGATGAACAGACAGCCTGGCCTACAAAATTTCTTTTTCTTTCAAAACAAAACAATAACGACATTACATTGTGGTTCCTCTTTCATATGCTCTTGGTGTTATTTGCCAGTAAGTCTTTGTTATGCAACTGCATTACTGAAGTCTCATATTACTATATTGCTATTTAATCTTGAAAGGGCCTCACCGATATTAAAAACCCTTACTTTAGTGTCTTGGTTGAGATATCAGCACCATGTAGAGCATAAGACAGTGCAAAACACACTGATAATGAATTAGATAAAAGAGAATTGTGTAATCATGGATCACCAAACACACTGAAAAGTGTAAAGGTAAAGATTGATAAAAACATCTTTTAAAAATGACAGTAATAAATATACCATAACAAGTCATGTAAAAACAGATATGTGCAGTGGATTAACTTTAGAAAGAAGAATAGATACATAAAAAGAAAAACAGTTAAATTATATGAATAAATTAAAATAGAAAGAAACCTCGATCAATAATCATTTGCTTTGCTATTAGAGAGTAAATTGGATTTTATTTGAATGGCCTAATTTATCTACCATGAGATTTCATTCAACAATTCACTATGAACATAGTTGGATCTCAGAATTAACACCTCACCATCAAATAAAACAAATGGTCTCAGTTAACTATAACTACTTCTTTATAACAATCAGATTTAAAATTCACAGATATTGCTTCCTGAACTTATTCATTCTTTGAAAAGGGTGGTAGTTGTGTCATCAGAGAGAAAAGGTCACCCTGTTTTAGCTGCCTGTAATGAAGAAATTATTAAGAATGTCAGTAGGAACTTGGAGGTTGACAGTTCAAAGGACCCTTAAGCTGATAATAAAATAAGTTGGTAGTTGTAATTATGGGTAATAAACATTTATCAGTTCCCTCACAGCGGTTCTTCTTCTATACCAGTTTTCATTTTAGGCCATTTACTATTAATTTACAAGAGATGTGTCCAAACAGACTAACACACTTAGTTCTAATATAGTCAATGTTTGCACTACTGCACTAAAAAAGGGATACTTACTTGTGAATTTAAACCTTATAGTCCTCCTACACTCAGACATGTGGGCTGTTTATTGTTGCTTTACTTGTTTCACTTGTCTTTTTTTGTGGAAAATCAGACACAAATTATTATTCAAAACGGAGTATTTTTATATGTATTCAAACATTTTCAGAGGAGGTCTTTAAAAGATGTCACAAAAATCTGTCATTTTTTAACTATTTTTTTTTATAACCTACTATCTGTAGTCACCAACTTTATCTATTTGTGAAAAAAAAAACTTACTCATTGGTTTGAAGATTTGGAAATCTCTTTTTGTAACACATATTTTGGGTTTCAATAAATGGAGGCAATGTAGTTGTGTTATTTGCACAACAAACCTAAATAACATATTGAGTAAACAAATATCACAGGCATAATATTTCAGTCATTTTCTCTCCATTGCTGCACTCAGTTGGACCCTGAAACAGAGCAGCAGAGAATCACTTCATATTTGCATGAGCCATTTGCCTGCATTTACATGACCTCTCCCATTTTATGGAAACAAGTTCTTGGTCCAACCTCAGCAACAAAAAAACAAAACAAAACAAACAGAAGCAAGTCCCTCTGAATGACCGCCAGGTGTCGCCCTGCACCCCCACGTATGATAGGACGATCTGTGCAGGAGAACAATAGAAGCACAGCAGAGCTTCACACTTATTCAAATGACCCTCATGAAAATAATCCAGCAGATATGTTACCACTTCTTTAAAATAGGAATTTTGTCCTCTTCAAATTTCAGTTAATCCTGTTCACAGACTGCGATTGCAGACAACGGTGCATTGATCATGCATCGGCTTTCAAATCAATACGTGCATGCAATTATTCGCTATATTGCAGCAATAATCGAAATGTGCGTCTATTATTAAAGAGTAGGATATACCATATATCCATATATACCACATTATCTCTGCAGCCCGAATAGGTTAAACAATCAGCTTAATTACTGATGCAGCCTGTTAATGATCAAACGGTGCAAACATAATATATGATAAACACACGTATGAATGAGGTCAAAATGCATGAAAGCAGCACAGTTTCCTGTTGTGTATATGTGCAGGGGGCTGGTTGGACCACAGGACAGTGAGCCTAGAACTAAAAAAAAAACCGCTCATCAGCAGCAGAAGCACAGCATCGGGCCACGTTTTAACCACACTGCCTAAGGGTGGAGTTATTTCGATGATTTAGCACAATTTTTGCCGTGTCATAATCGACCTCTGTTGCTCCACGTAGGCTAAGTAATCAGGACAACAAACAGCTCGGGGCCGCCACCGAATCGACCGACTCATTTGCGCAGCTGCATATCCCACTTTTGCACAAAGCGACCGGGCTGCAGCATCAACACGGAGGTACCAGCTCTCCTGCGCCGCATCCTCTCCGGACGCCGCTGCTCGCCCTCCTGCTGCAGCCGCGGGCTCCTGGAGCTCCGTGCAAAGAGAGGATCAGGGAGCGGAGGAGGCAGCGGGGGGATTCTAGCGGAGGAGAAGCGGGCGAGTGGTCGTAGCTGCAGCGGTCTTCAGAGCCGTGCTGGTGGGGGTCGGTCATGGTCGGACGGGGACTGTGGGTATGTAAGAGGTTTGGAAAGCGAGGGAGCAGACTTGGTGTTTTGCCTTTTCTGTGTGCTGCGATTTTGAGCTCAGCCCTGCTGGCCCTGCTCTTTGTGGACATCATCGAGACATGGGTCACCTCCATGAGCATGAACACGGTGGTGGAGCCGCACGCCGGCATCATCCCCCCGCAGAGCGTCCCTCCCACCCGACCTGAGGAGTTCCTGCTCATGCCCAGTCCCCTGGTGTGCCAACGTGCTAAGCCTTACCTCATCATCATGGTCACCACGGCTCCTGCCAATCAGAGGGCCCGCCAAGCCATCAGGGACACCTGGGGAGGGGAGGTGGAGGTGAGGGGCCTGAGGGTCATGACCCTATTCATGGTCGGGGTGGCGTCAGACCCCGGACTGGCCAAGCTGCTCATAGAGGAGGCCAGAGAGCGAGGAGACCTGATCCAGGGGCGCTTTCTGGACACCTACTCCAACCTCACCCTGAAGACCCTGTCCATGCTGGGCTGGGCCCGCCGGTTCTGCCCTCAGGCTCACTTCATGGCCAAAGTGGATGACGACGTCCTGTTCAATCCCAGCGCTCTCCTGCACTTCCTGAACAAGAGCCGTAACCCCTACGAGCAAGGAGACCTGTACCTCGGCAGGGTGCATCTCCACGTGGCCCCGGACCGTGACCCGGACAGTAAGCACTACCTCCCTTCAGGGGCCTACCCTTCTTCTGTCTTCCCGGACTATTGCAGCGGCACGGCCTATGTTCTGTCCCGCTCTGCATTGCTCAAAATTTCCCTGGCAGCTTCTGCGTCACCTTTATCCACACCTCTGCCCCCAGAGGATGTGTTTGTTGGTCTGTGTGCCCGGACAGCTGGAGTGCTGCCCTCGCACTGCCCGCTCTTCTCTGGAGGCCCAGGTGTGCCGTACGGGCGCTGCTGCTATCAGGCCATGGTGTCCATCCACCACATCCCGCCCAGGGAGATGCTGCACTATTGGGCCGAAGTCCATTCGTCACAGCCCTGTTCCTGGCTGAGTCTACGTGCCTCACTAGGGATGTGCAAGGTCAGGGCGATGCTCGGGTCGGCTCTGGGGCTGGAGCAGGGTTTGTGAGGGTTAATGACGTGGAAAACTGGACTCACTGGGGCTGTGCCTCGCTTCAATACTGTGAACAGCACAAGTGCTCTTCAGGCTGTGAAGCTACATTGAGTGCACTGAGAAATGTCACTTTATTTTTATAGCTTTATTTTTTTAATCACTACGATGTATTTAATTGCTTTTTTTGCAGAAAAGGGGATAATGAGCTGGTAGGAATAAGAATTGTCACAATAGTCTTTAACCTATTCTTGGAGTTTTAAAGCATCCTTCATTGTTATACTGACACATATTGTAGATGTAGAACTAACAATCTTGGCATGCTGGCAGTATATAATGAGGAAACCCCTTATGTGATGGACGCACATTGGAACAAGTATTGCAATTAACACAGATCTATATGCTGCTACCTTCATGTATTTAACAACCGTGTAGTCTATCACCAGGTACTTCAGTTGTAGATGTTAGTCTATTAAGATGCCTAAATGCATGATGTTCCAAACAATAGTACAATAGATACCAAATAACAGGCAAGCTACAGGCTAATATACAAAAAAATATATTTATTAACTAAAATCTTTTATGTTCAAAACAGAAAAATAATCATTCGGTACAGGATGTATTCAAGGAATTTAAGTATTGTGTTTTTCAGTAATATTGAGATGATGATATGTGCAACCTGCCATTAATGGGATGGCTGAAATCGATTAGAGACAGTGAAATGCGTTTGGCCAGGTCTGGGAATGGACAGGAAGTCCTTTGGAAGCCTCGTTATTCTGCTGTCTCATATCACAGGACACAGAAAATATAATCATTAAACTGACCTGAAAATCAGTTTTAATGCCACAGAACTGTGGTATTTTTTACCAGTCTGTAAAAGTGAGATTAAACATTAAGCGGGGTGTCAAGGACGGCGTTGTGCGTTGGCGTTTGGTGGGAGTTGATTTTATTAGACAGTTTACAATGTGTCAGGTCAAAGTTTAGTCTGTGTTGCTTCACTCACAATGTATATGAAGGGAAAGTCAGTGTGTTTACACTCAGGAAATATATGTTTGAGTCAAATACCGTCATCAATAAACCTCTTGGTATGTTGAGTTTGCCTGATGTCGTTCTTAGAAGAGAAACACACACAGATGCTATTTCCATCACTTCAGAGGACACTTACATTTAATTCCTAGAAACTTATTCTAAGCCTAACCATAATCACTACTAAACCTAACTCTAACCTTAAGTCTTTACCCTAAAATTGAATGATTTACATTATGGGGACATGCGTTTTGTCCCCACAATGTGACCCAGCAGATTTATGTCCCCACAACATTAGTAATACACGTCTGCATCTGCTTTGTTTCAGCATTCAACCTCTCTGTCATGTTAGGTTTTTCCTTTGTCCACGACAAATTAATCAAGGAAATGGAGGCACAGTGTAACAGGGGAATATCTCACCACCACCATAAGGAAACAAATGTTGCAGAACATGAATAGGAGCTTTGACTATGTTAAATAATAATGACGTGGTTGATACGTCATTGCTTCTTGGCATGAGCCATCGTTTGCCTTCCTCATACCTACCTTTATATTTCCAGAACCTTAAGCTCCTCCAGTTCATGACCTTTTCAAGTCATAAACGAATCATTGTGACTAGTTGCTACATCAAAAGAGGCTCAGATTCTACACAGAGCGTTTGCACCACCAGCCGCAAGGATGAAGAGAAAGGAGTAATCCACTGGGCTTACTTTTTGATTATCTGTGGTATGACTTCAGTAAGCCCACTGCAGTTTACCTGTCTAGTCTGCTGGAACCACACATAAGGAAGTGTTGACCACTGTTCAGTCTCTCTGCATAGCTCCGTGATTCTTTGCATGCGGGACATTCTCATTCAGAAAGTCTTACCAAATAAAAAGTGTATACCTTGCTCTAAAGCAATACCTGAGTGTTTTCATCACTTTCCCTACTCATCCTGAAAAACAAAGACTCAAAGAGGCCTTTTATTTAATTAATGTATGAAAAATAAATGTAAAATAGCCTACAGGTTGACTACTGTCTGTATTAACTTAATCCTCTCCTTCAGGCTTCTCCAGTGTTAGAGTAGACTGCACCCATGTGTGTATCCAGGCCTCCTCTGGACCTGTGGAGACAAACTGTCAATCAGAAATTTTCCCTTAACCTAAACATACGTGTAGGAGGGGCAGCTGTTCATACTCTGTCAGGCAGAATAGTATTAATTGGGCTTGTTCACGCACATCGGTGATGAAATGCCTTATGATGTCAACGCTTCTTTGGATTTACATCCTGTTACCCTGGCAGTTGTTCAAGGTCAGCCTTACACAAACAAGCACCTGTACTGTAGTGAGATAGTGTTTCATTTTACCTTATTAAATCAGGTATTTCCTTTCCTAACCAAATACGCTGTAGCACCAACACGTAGCTGCAGAGGGCTTCTGCAAAACCAGATTTGAAATATTACACAGTCAGTCACTGTCAGACCTGAAGTTCAAAATATTAATCTGGGATGTGAGACAAATGTTGAGACACTTCTGAACTGGATTTTACATTTTGAAAGACATCGCTGCATCAACCCTACATAGTTACTCTGAGCAATTTTAAATTAATGCTCTGCCAAGCAAAGTGTGCCACATCAATGAAGGTCACCCTCTATGCTGTCAGCTGATCTGCGATGGAAGTTGCCTGAAATTCAATATGGAAGCAAAATGGCCAGGCTCTGTCCATCGATCACTGTCACAGAAGTTTGCATAAGGCAAGAGAATATTGTTACTACCCAATGCTTGCTTAATCTTTTTGAACCTTAAGAATCTCTTGTATATTTAACACTTTTATTCTGTAAGGGAGTTCTGCTTGGGACAGAGAGTATCCACATATGCTGTACTTGCTGACACCCCACCCAGCAAAAGAACTGAAATAGTTTTTGGCTAACAGAAATCTAGGTTTCAGCATCTAAAAGGCCTCAGGGTCACTCAGTACAGGGGAAGACATTGATCCAGCCCCGCAGGAATCTATAGATGAAAGAAAATGTGTCAAAGAGTGGCTGATTACTGTATGTAGTTGGTAAAAGCAATATGAAAAGATACTTCATTCCTTGCTGAAGTACTTGTTGTTGCTCCGGCCATGTCCTGCATGTGTGGTTTACATTATTTGAAGAATGTAGACACAGCACATCAAGGGCCCTAGACATGCTGCTGCCAAATCCCTGCAACAGAGCTGTTTTTAAAGCAAAAGGACGAAAGAATTGCATAAGATGTACAAAATAAGGAATACTCAAACATGGTTCAGATTAGCCTCAGATATCTGGAGTTGGGGGATCTAGCATGCATATTATGCTTCCACTCAATGAAAGATACAGGCCTACCACTGAGAGATTGATAACTGTTGAGGAAAAGTAGTAACAATACCTTGTACATATTGCTCCCAAACAACCTGGGGAATGATGTCTGATGAAGTCTCCCCCCACCCCCCGCCCATTTCCACTATCAGTGGTCACACCCGGGTGTAGGTCAACGTTCAACCCCACCAGTAACAGTGGCATCTGTCTTTTTGTTGGTGGATAAAATGGTACATTTTTACAAATCAACAACTATCTAAAGAAATAAATTCAACATTTCATTGTTGGCTAATCCAGTTAATTTTGTTAATAGACTGGCTTGAACCTTAACCCATAAGAACCCAGACCCATTTCATAACTTTCTGGAAAATTATGGGGGATATACCACAGACTAAGTGGAGCACACAGAACACATTTCTGATGTTTCTTTAAAAATATTTATATTATATTCATAATATTTTCTATCGTATAGTTTATATTTATATAATATAGTTTATATTTATATAATATTTTTGTTAATTATATTCATATTGACAGTTTCATATGAATTAGTTTAAGAAATATGGTCATAGCAAGTTAAATGTAATACAGGACATGTTATTAAAGCATTGGAACTGTTAAATGGGTTTTAAGGTACCTTTAGTATCAAAAAAACCACCTACAGGTCACACCACCACCACACCAGGATGTTTAGTATATGTCACTTAGGGACTTAATGAGTTAAGGTCAAGCAAAAAGCTGCATAAGGAAGAGTTTAGGGCCTTCAAAGTGTTTGTTACACCCGTGTCACCTTATGGGTTCTTATGGCTTAAGTGAGAGCTGACATTTATTCAAACCAGACTTTTTAAATGAAGTGCAGATTTCATTAGTAGCATTCATGGAATACAGCACTGTTTAAGAAAACAAATAATTTAAGCTTTATTTATTCAGCAGGTCTCCTTAATATCAAGATCACTTATGCAAGAGTGACCTGACAACAAATTACATGTAGACTATGTTATCCCAACCAAGTAGCCATCACATACACAGATGCACCACTAAAAATATTATTAATAATATCATTTCACCAAGGGACAGTTGTGTGTGAGCATCTCTAACTTCTAACTTGGTATGAAGAACATGTAAAACCCTCCTTTCCTGTGATTTGGTCTCACTTTGAATCCAAATGAGGATGTGAACGTAACATTAGTAAACAATGAAGTGGTCACATTACTGCCTGAATTGCTCAAGCCGTGGTTCATTTTCCACCGTCCTCTTACCTCTATATTTTAAAATCTATGCCTTTTAGTACTCATGGTCCTTTCAAATAATAAACAAATTTTTACAAGGTTCTTTTATACATTCACACTGATGTAATGTCATTGTTACTTGTGGCTGACTTTGTAGAGCAGTGTGACAACCACTTCCTTTTTTAAAATTTTTTTTACAGTTTACAAAACAACGACTTGACTTCTGATTTCAGGAAAAGCTCCCACACAACCTTCCCAACTATACTGAAGGGCTCACTTGTTGAAATGATAGAGTGTTACAAATACAGTTGAACTTTGAAACATATCTGCAATCTCCAGAAAGTTAAGATATTTCCTTATTAGTCCCACAACAGACAGTGACTTCACATTCTTCGAAGACTGAATGCTTTCACAGGACACTGATGCTATTTTACAATCCTTTTTTGAGTCCATTTAACCTTTTGTTTGATTTTTTGGTATGGGAACCACAAAACAAAAATCATTTGTCCGACATTGTTAAAGTAGTCGTCAAAATAATTGGCACACAGCAGCTTTCTTTATCAGGCATCTGAATTAGACAGACCTTGACTGCACTGCAGCACATTACCATGGCTGCCAGTCCAGTGGTTCTATCTGTCTTTATCAACAGGCTACGTGCCACATTCCTCTAAAGTAGCTGTAATAAAATCTCTCCTTCAAAAGCCTACTCTTGATCCAGAGGTATTGGCAAACTCGGATCTATAACCAACCTTCCCTTTCTCCCGAAGATCCTTGGGAAAGCAGTTGTCGATCAATTGTGGGACTATCTACATAACAATAGTCTATTTGTATTTTATTGTATTATATTTCAATCAGGATTTAGAGTACATCATAGCACAGAAACAGCTCTTGTGAATGTAACAAATGGCCTTCTTATTGCATCAGACAGAGGACTTGTTAAGATAAGATAAATATTTATTCGTCCCACAGTGGGGAAATTCACAAATTACAGCAGCAAAGGGGATAGAAACAGTTAAATAGTATAAAAAGCAGTTTAAACAGGCTAAAAAGATGATATTAACAAATTTACATTAGAAATTCACACGAGGCTTGCATTGCTGGATTAAATATGAGATGTGAAATATTAAATACTAAAATACAAAATATTGCACATGGACTAGAATGAATTGAAATATGAAATATTACATCCTAAAATACAAAATATGGCACCTTGAATAGAATGAGTGAAATCTGAAATACAAACACAAAATATTGCACACTGACTACAATGAAGTGAAATATGAAGTACTAAACACATAAGTATTGCACGCTGATTACAATGAGGTGAAATATGAAATACTAAATTCAAATATTGCACATAAGATAGAATGAAGTATTGCACAGTGAATGGAGCTGACATTAAAAAGTATTGCACAGATGTAAAGACATAATGTATTGTCTATTGGGAGCAGTGCTGGTTGTGCAGTCTGACAGCTGCAGGAAGAAAAGACCTGCAATATCGCTCCCTCACACACTTTGGGTGAAGCAGTCTATCGCCGAAGGAGCTCTCCAGTGCTGTTAAAGTGTCTTGTAGGGGGTGGGAGTCATTCTCCAACATGGATGACAGCTTAGCCATCATCCTCCTCTCTCCCACCACCTCCACTGGGTCAAGGGGGCAACCCAGTGCAGAGCTGGCCTTCTTGATCAGTTTGTCCAGTTTCTTCCTGTCCGCAGCCGAAATGCTGCTGCCCCAGCAAGTTACTCTGTGGAAAATGGCTGATGCCACAACAGAGTCATAGAAGGTCTTCAGGAGCACCCCTTGCACTCCAAAAGACCTCAGTCTCCTGAGCAGATAGAGTTTGCTCTCACCCTTCCTGTAAAGTGCAGCAGTGTTGTCAGTCCAGTCCAGTCTGTTGTTGAGGTGAACACCCAGGTACTTATGTCACCATCTCAAGATCTTAGTGCTGTATTTGACACCATTGATCATCAACTGGAAAATGTGCATTAAAGGAACTGCGCTAAACTGGTTTAGGTCCTATTTATCAGACCGATCTCAGTTTGTACACGTTAGTGATGAATCCTCTATGCATGCTAAAGTTAATTTCGATGTTCCACAAGGTTCTGTACTTGGAGCAATTCTATTCACCTTATACATGCTTCCCTTAGGGAACATTATCATGAAGCAGTCCATTAACTTTTATTGCTATGCAGATGATACCCAATTATATCTGTCAATGAAGACAGATGAAACCATCTAATCAGCTAAACTTCAGACATGCCTTAACAAATAAACACATAAAAACCTGTATGACCTGCAATTTTCTACTGTTAAACTGAAGTTATTGTACTTGGTCCCAAGCACCTCCCATGCGCATTTTGTAAAGATATTGCTACTCTTGATGGCATTTCATTGGCCTCCAGCACTACTGTAAAAAATCTAGGTGTTAACTTTGATGAGGATACTGTATGTCTCATATAACTCTCATATAAAAAAAAAATATAAAACAAAGTTCATGGACTGCCTTTATTTGCCTCCTGGAACATAGCAAAAACTTGTCCAAGCATTTGTTACAGATTTTTTTTTATTTGATTATTTTCTGCAACTGTTGTGATCAATGTCCCACATCCCCCTTCTACATTTGTATGTTGTTTTTGTCTTTTCAACCTCTACTGTATATCAAATTTCCCCTTAAGAGACAATAAAGACCTGGACTGACAGAGGTCTCCCAAATACACCTGATCAATTTGGGATGGATGCAGGCTGTGCTAATATCAGTAGTTAATCTTCAGTCATTTTGTTAATGAGTTCATAATGTAAGAGTAGATGTTGACAATGTGTGAGCATATTTTACATTTGTTTGTGATCTCAAATAACACTCTGAATCAAGAGGCTTGGCATTATGTTGTTTATTTTTAGAACATATTTATATAAAATATTTGACATACGCTCAATCAGTTAAGCCACCAAAACACTCCATTTAACAAGGTCAAGAATGAGTGAAAAATTTGTTTATCAGCAGAGAAAAAGATACAAACAAACACAAATTCTGGATGACCTGCATGCCAGCCATGGTACCTCACACTATCCACGCATGCAGACAGGAAGTGCTACAGGCTACAGCAGGCATGTCCAAACTTGGACATAAAGGGTTGCTTGGCTGCAGGTTACTGTTTTTAACCAATTAAAAGCATTACTGCTTCCACGGATCAACTGAAGACTAAGATCAGTTGATTAAAACTTGGTTGAATTAAAACCTACAACTATAAGGCCCTTAATGGAATAGTTTGGACATAAAACAATCAAAACCAAAACCATCTGTTAGAATACAAGTCTTGAGTGAGCCTATGACATCTCAGAATTTCTTTGCAGTTCGTGATTTGTTCCCACAGTGGAATAATGTGTCCAGAAAATGTGTCCTTTGTGTGAAGTTCAAAGGTCACTCCCACAGAATGTCACTGGGTTTTGGGGCTGCACAAAGGATCTTCATTTTCTATTTTTTGAATCTGTCCAAAGCAGATCTCTTGCTGGAAAACACTGCTGCCTTCTTCTCCCTGTCCTTTCTCTCTTTTTCCATTTTCATTTTGTCCTCCACAATTTCCCTGATAACACCCTGGGGGGTAAACAAGTCAAGACAGAGGAGTCAAACAATGCAGATATAGTAGAAAGAGCACATTGTGATTATATAATTTTTTAATCTAATGGTCTGTATTACTTACCCTCTGCTCCTCGTGAGCCACTTGTTTCTTGCGCTTTTCAACACTGCCTGCAGAACTACGACCTTTTTTCTTATACTTGGGAATAAATTTTTGTTTGGCAAGTGGGTCAAAACCCTGCGAAGACAAGAAAAATACATTTAGAGGACTTTAAAAATTAAATGTATTATGATCAATAGTCAGTATTTTAATATGTACAGCGATATATCTTAAAGTAAAGTTTGATGTGTGCTTCCAGACACTGACCAGGGCTTGAACCCGGTCTTGGTGCCTTTGCTCAAAGGTGGCGCGGTCAACCTGTCCCAGCTCGGTGGGATCGAGGCTGATGAGCTCCGGCTGGATCTTCTCCAGCAGGGCTTTAACCTCCCACTCCTGCCTCTGCTTTGCACTGCGATATGGATTTGCATCCAGACCATCAAAGTTAGGCTCTCCCGCACCTGTGAATGCAAATGAAGGGAGAAGGAGGTCAAAATAAGGTTTCAATGCGGAGAAAAATGTAATGAATGGATTCTTTTCAAACACCTCATTAAAACTTTGTGCTCATTTTCTGACCTATTTAGTGCAACCTTGTTGTTCAGTCTACTTTTAAATATGTATGTATAATGTGAAATTGAGTAGGACCTGGTACGAGCATGCTGGTGAAACCCTCTCCGTGTCCCACTCCGAGGACATCCTCAAAAGGACAGAAATGCAGCCCCCAAACTGTTCCTCGAACTCTGTGAGCCATGTAGGGTTTAGTCACTGGAGTGCTCCACACATCCCTGTACACCTGCAGGGAGACGTTTTCAGATGCAGATAATAAAAGAAAGATAAAAGATAAAGATTTATAAAGATAAATATGTAATGAGGCCGGTTTTTAAAAAATGAAAGAAAATTGTGATCAAAAATGACTTTTTGCTGTGTCATTATTTAAAGCAACTATATGGCTTGTCATTGCAGGAAAAGGACAGCTGTATTTGATAACATTAAAAACAACTGCATTCCATTTTGGTGAGTTAGTTTCAGTGTCCCATAGTGGCTAACTGGGACATTTAATAGAACGGAACTATCTTCAGAGAATGCTGTTTTACTTGTTCTTTTGCCACTATGCTGCAAGATAATGCTGAAAGACAGGTCTGCTGTGCTGTTGCAGTTACATTAATCTAGAAATAAACAATATTAAAAACAACTAACTGAACTCCATCTGTCTCAGAGCTATGGCTCTACTTTCTCTATTAATAGTGCCATAGCTCTTTACAGGAAACTTCCCTGGTAATTATTAGAAAATTGAAGACAGAAGTGTCACCATCCAGCGACATGTTGCTCAACATCCTGTGATGCAAGTTTGTGTTTTTGCTGCTGTTGCAAAGACATCGCTTCCTGTGAGCTAGATCATTTTTCAGTGGCAACAGAATAGAACCATTAATTATATCATTATATCATTTCGCAGTGTGGCGGTGATAATGACCTGAACAATATCCCCTGTGGCAGCAGACAGCAGCCCCCTCTGGCTCAGTGACAAACAGGAGGCTCCAGCAGGGAGAAAGTAGGACTTGAGGGGCTTGAAGGCTCTAATGTCATATACCTTCAGCTTTTTATCCATGCCAGATGTCACCATGTATCTGCCAAAAGAGGAGACCAGAACAACAGATTGCTCTCTGGTGGACATTGAGAGAACTGCAGTTCACTTCTCAAAACAGAAAAAAGTAACAGTTATTCAACCTGACTATGTAGCCATTTATCATTTATGGATTTCTTCTGCAAACTTGTTAACCATCTACTGTTCCGCACTATGTATGTGATGCACTGTATCTATCGATACATTTGACTCATCTTTTTGTCTTTGAAGTCACTTCTTGTCGTAAAAACAATAATTTTGTCAATGATAACAAGGACTTATTACATTCTAAAAGAATTCAGTAAAATATTATGTTTTAACTGTGAATACTGAGTAATAGCCTCTACATGACATAAACAGACAACTATCCACAGCTGCCTCCCTCTAAAAGAAATTCAATATCTCTGTTGTCCTTCATAAGAAATGTAAAATTTTACATTGACTCACGTGCCTGTCTTGTCTACAGTCACAGATCGCACGCTGCCCTGGTGACAGAGCATCTTGACGAGGGGTTCTTTCTGGTTGGGCGACCAGAGGCTGACCGTGCCGTTGTGGTGGCCTAGGTGGACAATGGCATTATGAGGGTTCTGGCACATCACGTCAAGCCGGCCAGTCTTGGTGCAGATGGCTGCCACTTCCTTTCCCACAGACACATCCAGGTACTGCAGGAAACTTGTCGCACTCTGAAGACGAGCGTGAGAACAGGAAGGTTTGTCAGTGCTGATTACTGTTGGTAAATTCAAGTTAGTTTTAAAGGATCTGGAAAATAGCATCCTTGGTCAGTGTGTTTGCTTTTAGATTTGTTTTTACTCTAGATTAAGGGTTTTAAAACTGTGCAGTGTAAAGGGGGGAGACATGAGCCAAAGATACTGTGTGAGGTAATTACTGCTTTTGTATTGTTTGTCTTAGCAACACACATGCATCTACATTTGTACTCCTTTCCCGAGTCATAACAAACCTGGACACATAGACATGATACACATATTTTTAGATTCAGTGTACTTCCACTACTTAAAATCTGCTGACAAATCATAGAAAAAAATACTCCTTATAACTCCAGAACTTGTCTGAGAATCATTACATTTTCACTTTGTCTTCGGTATCAAAGTCATCCAGTGATGTGTGTTGTGTCAAATCCATGGGTACGTTGCAAACAGCAACTGCTAGTAGCTAATTTGGCATGCTTTTAATGGTGCCAATTTGTCAAAATGTTAACAAATGTAGACTAGAAAACTTTAAAAAGCTTTTTTTTTTCCTGAGGGGCTCCCACAGTGTCAGGCTTTTAAAACCCCTCCTCTCGATAGTTTTGTAAACTCATTAGTGTTTATGCAGCATTTGTGGTATGTGATAAGTTGTCTTGGCCTGTTGATTTGTCATTTGTATTTATTATAACAATGTTGTCATGCTGCCCTCTTGATAAGATCTCTCTTGAAAAAGAGATTTTAACCTTAATGAGATTTGTATCTAGTTTAAAAAAAAAGAAAAACTAAATTGGTTTAACGAAAGCAAAACTTTCATGTCTGATAGATAAGATCAGGGTTCATGGTAAATCCAGCATTAAACAGAAGACAACTGTCTATTACTGTGGTAAAATATTCAAAATAAACATGCATTTCTTCATGTGCAAAATCCATAAGAACTGCTTAAATGAACCAACCGCTGTGGCTAGCAGAAAATGGTAGGGGAGGAACTGCATACGAAGGACATCATTGAATTTGCGGATGCAGTGAAGCTCTATTCCATTGGAGTCATAGATATGCAGCCACTTCTTCTGAGCCACAGCATACATGGTCTCACTATGAAGCCACCTACATAAAGCAGAAATTGATTTTATTTACTGAAAGCATGTTCATAGTTGCTGGTGACTACAGGATAATTTGTGCACAATGAAAGGCTGGATGACTTACTTCACATCATTCACAGACTCCATCACATTTATCTCACACATTAGCTGTTTGGTCTGCCAGTCTATACAAGCAACATGGCCTCTCCTCCCACCAAGCATCAGGTGACTGAAGTGAAGAGAACACACTTAAGAATAGAACAACTCAAATATTTAAATCAACATTTAAAATGTATATCAACAGTGGATCAAATAACTATGTGTAATGTGAAAGGGCCATCTTGTAGTACCCACGGCCCAACAGAATTCTAACCACAATTGTCCTCAATTTTAGGGTCTGTCAGCATTTCATTATTTTGATTTTTGATTGAGTCTCAGTGCTCTCATTAGCACCACTCTCAGACTGTAGAGCACTTCTCAAATCAACTGTATGCTACCTGAGCCCATTGTCAAAGCTAACAACTATCTGGTAGGGGTGGGAATCTCTAGGCACCTCATAGTTTGATTCGATTCAGAGGTCTATGACGTGATTATAAAATTATTATCGAAACATCTTGATGCATCAAAGTTTTCGATTTCAATGCATGATTTATTTTTTCTCACTGTGCAACTACTTGCTTCTAACTTACTTCTCTGGTTGGCTGCAACTACAACTGGCTGTTTTTCCGTGACTTTTCTGTATCAAGACAAAATATTTCCGGAGAAAACTGTGCTGTATCTAAGAATCAAAATTGTTTCCCCCCACCTCTACTACAAATGTCTGCTGTGAAAAAGCCATTATCAATTTACAAATAGAGATTATTAAGTGACATTTAATTCCTTCCTTTAGTGCAAGCTTTATAGACTTTTATTTTATCATTTTTTACTATTTAAAGCAACCCCAAGACAAACACATACATGGTTTGTATCAGTATGGAGTGTGATACTGACCGTCCAGTCTTGCTGTAATCCACTCGATATGGTCCAAACTGAGACAGTGTCAGATTAAAATACTGAGGAGAAAGTGGAAGAGAGAAAAAACGAATTAATACAAGGCAATCCGGGAAACAGCAAAAGACCAGAGAGGTTATTTATAAAAGTGCTCTTGAAATTCAACTTAAATGTAATCCAATTACGATTTGTCACAGCATGTTTGAGTGTGATTCCAAAAATAAGTTAAGTTAAATACATTTTTATCTAGCAAATTAAGTAAAGAAAACTGTTTGAACAGTGACAGGAACTGAAGTGAATAAAAAAAATCCTTTGTTTACATAAGACACTTAGAAACAACTCAATAAGAACAAACTCACTTTTGTTGTTCCATGCAGAGTATTCTAGGTGTGTCCTACTGTCAAATATAAGCCCTCACACCATATTAGTAGCATCCTTTATCTAATAAAACACCTTAGGTATTTAATAAGTTGGCAACACCCTGTGCAGTGTATTGTTCATATTCTCTCAGATAGCCACACTGTCTGATATGGGCTCCAACCTGCAGGGCAGCAAGTACCCAGCAGAAATGTATATACAGCATTTCTAGACTACAGTTTGCATAGAGATAAAATAACTTCTTGTGCCAGAAAAAGTTTAAAAAAACAAACAGCTACTTTATTGTATTTTTTTTTGTTGTTGCTGTAAATCAATATTGAAATGGAACATTTCACCTTAACAAAGTCAGAAAAGAGACATTTTAAAACAAAGCACTTAGATGTCAGAAGTGAAATCTTCCAGCATCTACACTCATGTCCACTCAGTGTCCCACCTTTGCCCCAGATGTTATATCCACAGCATCTGCGATATCTTCCTGAGAGATCGTACACGTGTCTTCATCTTCATCTCCTTCTAGAAACCTGGCATTATAGGGAAACATGTCACAACCAGGCTCATAAGCAATGGCTTAAATTGACATTTTTCATAATTTAATTTCCATCAAATCATACACTGTGGCACAAAGCACTCAGCAACCTTGAGAAGAAATTACCCTGCATCTTCTGGGAGGAGGAGGTCAAACCGGGCAGCTTGTTTCTGGGCCAATTCTGAAGCTTCTTCTGAGCGAGCTATCATGTCTCTCAGCTTGTAATGCTGCCGGCGAGGCTTGGAGGAGAAGAAGAAAGGAATGAGATGTTGGCTGGTGGCGAACTTCACTTATGTTACAGAAATTGTAAATAACTGACACTGGGATGCTTACCTTTTTAGTTTTATCTTTCCTCTTGAACTTCTGCACCCTGTCTTCTGGAACAGGGGCAGGCCCAGGGAAAGGGTCTGTTTTCTGGGGGAAGATGAACAACAATCAAAAGAAATACACTGGATTTACTTTGCTATAAACAAAATTAAACTAAGATAAGGAAGAGCTGGGAGACATACTGACATAATCTCAACAATGGAGTATAAAAATAGATAATATTTGGAATTTGGGGTATTTCAATATTGTGGGATAGCTTAAATATTTTCCTCTGGTCTCGTAAAGGCTGCATCATAGTTCAGGAATGCACATTCAGGACAGGGCAGTTGTGTCAACACATAGGTTCGGTAAAAAAAAAACCCTCCATGGTTTCATTCCACAGGTACAAATAAAAGACTACATTAAATTAGATGAATTTTATAATACATTGGGAACAAAAAGCCTATTGTTAGACATCACTCAATGTTGCTGTATTGAAAAAAAACCCCTAGCAATTCAAAAGAAACTAAATATGTCAGGGTGAAGTTCATAATAAATGGAAAGGATCAGCTTTTTTAAAAAAAAACCCTCAGTGTTAAATTAAATTGCTTCATTGACGAACTGGAACAGGCTGAAGATCAACGTTGGAATAAAATAAGCCACCGAATTACAAGTAAGCAAAAACAATGGGCAACATTTTCATGGAATTAAAAATCTCATCAAACTGTGAATTTCACTCATTTTTAGCCCGTGAAACTCTCTTCCTCCAAATTAAATACGAGCATGATCAGAATATCTTATTGAATCAAAAATATTGTGACAATCTGTTGATACTTTCTGAATGACAGAAAGAACTTGATGCTGAAAATACACAGCCGTCTTACCCCTGATATGAACTTCTTTCCATCTCCTTGATCCTCTTCTTGCTTTTTTCTTTTCTTTGTTTTCTGTGTCTTCTTTTTCTCCTGTTGCACAGCCTCTTCAGTCTGTTCTCCGACTTTTTCCACTTTGTTTTCATCTTTCTCCTTCTCCTGTAGCTCCTGCCAGTAACGAGCTGGAGGCTGCTGAAGAGGAGAACCGATGGCAAGTTAGCAGCAGTGACTTTAAGGAGAGGACACAGAGTTTAGTGTATTTATTTGTGCCAAGAAACACAGTCAAGCTCGCCTCCTTCAAGACCTCACGAGAACTCCGTTAGCTCCCTGATGCTAGCAAATAATCAGTCAATGCTACGTTGTTTTTGTCTGTTTGAAAAGCACAGTGCTAGTCTGCCTTTGCTTATGATATCAACAGTTTGAATTTGGTTACAGCGACGTGGTCTTGACAATGATTTATTCGTGGTTACCTTCTTCTTTTTCCCCACGTGTGAATCCTTCGCTGTTGCCTCGCCGGGAGACGCCATCTTTGTTGTATATGTTTTTCACTTCCTGCGACGTCACATCCGAAACGTCATTTCTGGCTTTATATTTCGTTTTGATATTTATCTAATTCTGCGTATATTATCGACGTAATTAATATAATAAGTACGTAATTAAAATAATAAGTACTTATTGCTTACTTATTATATAATAAGCAAGACATTGACAAAACAAAACATTTTATCATTGTATTATATTCGCTTGCATTCATAGTTAGTTGAACTTTCGTTTGTATTTCATTGTAAAATATCTTAATACTGAAACAAAAAAGAATAATATATCAGCTAATAATCTTTCGTTTTCGACTTTTTTTCTATCTTTTTCTTTTTACATACACATGTAATTTAAATTTGTGATAAAGATCAATTTATAAGAACTGTGAGCAAAATATACCAGTGGGGCATTTTACTACACATGGCCCGTGTTGTCAGAAAAATGTAGGGAATTAAAAAGTACAATTAAAGTATAAAGTCACATATAATTTACAGTACAAAGTAAAGTAAAAGTCAAGTCTAGTAAAGTAGGTCTAGACCTACCTCAACATAATACTTGTATTAAATGAGTAAATGTACTTAGTGACTTTCCATTGTTTGTAAAGCCTGTGCAGCTAGATTAACAGTGATGGTGGCTGTACAACTGGGCAGGCCATGGCATGCAGATTAAAAATTGCCGATACCAGATAAAAGGTTAGTAACTGAGTATCTGCTATTTGCATGGGCTGGGGTGGGATTCAAGGACAGTGTGAAAGTGCATTAAGAGAATGATGTGCAAAGTTTCTGAGATGGCTGGTGTCTGGTCGTAAAAATAAGTGGAGCTAGTTAAGCAGGGACGACAGGCCTAAACAGCTCATGGTAGTCAGATTACACTGCCTGTCAAGCCAGTGGGGCCAGTTAATTTAGTTAAGCAGTACAATGTAGATACAAGGCCAGGTGAGGTCGCAGGGTAACTGCTCTTTGTTTGGGTGAGAGTAGAATTCAAAGGTGACTGAAAGGTAAATAAGGTCAGGCAGTCAGAGTCTCCACAATGGTGTCGTCTGTCAGAGGGCTCAGTAGATTTGTGAGGGCTCACTGCAGGGTTAAAACACTAAATAAGAACAAGCATGAAAACTGGGCTTCCAAAGGAGTGCGCATTTCACAATGTCTATTTAGAACATTTTGGAGAGTTAAAACTACTTTCACATGAAACTTGTGAAATGAAATATGAACTTAAAGTACTGCAATAAGTCGATGTGTTGCACTGTGTTGTGCTTTCTTATTTTATTTTCATGAAATTATTAAATTATTGTATTTATTTGTTTATCCTTGCTTGACATGTTTTGGAAGTGTTCCTTCCTTGCATACATTTTCTGTCTGTCACACTTTCATCACTCTGTATGCCAGACATCCAATTTCACTTGTTTTTGTATTTTTTAATGCACCATGCCACAAAATGACCCCCTTTCAAGATATAATGTGGACATGTCATTAAGAGGTTAAGACATACTCATAGCTGTACATTGCCCTTATGAAAGTGCACATGGGAGGGTTTTTGAAACTCTTTATCTACACATATGGGTGAAAGAGGACACTGTAGACGTGCTGTTCTTTATTTGCCACAGCAGAGCTGTAGATCTGAAAAACACTGAAAAAATAAAAAAAGCTTTACATGCTCTTGTTCCAATCTAGTATAACCACTTTAAAGGAGAAAGACTGGTGTGTGTTTTGAGCTGAACCCATTCATAGTGTGTAGACAATTCCCATGTGACTAGAATTGTTTTAGCATGTTGATGCCCAAAACTTTTGAAATCATTAAAAGAGCAATGGTTTAAAATAAGAAATCAGAATATGGAAGTAGTAAAACAAATTTTTAAGTATTGTATATGCTAATGCTGAGCCTTATCTATGCATGTTTTCTGTTCAAACTTTTGAAATACATAACAGCATGTTAAAACTTAACCATGGGTCAACAGCTGAAAATCCAGGAAATCTGGAAGGATGGGGAGGGACTGGAATCTGCAAGGATGGGGAGGGACTGGGCTTCTCATATCACATTGGTAAAAATTACAGCAAGAGAAAAGGGTCTCAAATACAGAGGAGAAACCAGCAATCAAAATGTCTGACAAGGTTTGTCTCTAAATGAATCTCTCTTTGAAGCTACAGTGTTCTTTACTTTCAAGTGGAGTTCACTACTTGTTCAACATGTAATGCTAAGTCAATGAGAACTGATTGAGGTATTTTAAAATGCAAGCAAAAGTTATTTGATTTGTTTTTTTCTCCTTCTTTTATTTTCACTTGTAATAGTTACTTTTTAAAACAATCTGACTTCATTGTCTGCAACCAACTCTGAACAATATTGTTTGTATTGTTTTATGTGCAACCAGATTGCTGCAGTTTGATTAATCTCATCCTGTGATCATAAGCTATATGTGTTTTGATTCTTTTTCTTTTTTTTTAAAAGGGGAATTTAAATACTCGAGGAATACTGTTTGATTTCCATGGAGTCTCAATGATGCACTATTTCACAGACAACTGGGAGAATGTTCAAAACTTTCAGGCCAGGCCAGATGATATACTCATTGCAACATACCCCAAAGCAGGTCAGCTCATGTGAACAAACAGTGTCAATAATTTGTGGCTTTAAAGAAGGTGTGCGGACAGAAGTGAGGGTTTGTGATCATTTGTCTTCTTTTCTCTCTGTGTATCTTTCTTTTAGGAACCACCTGGGTGTCTTACATCCTTGACCTGCTGTATTTTGGTCCATCAGCCCCAGAGCGTCAGACATCCATCCCAATCTATGAAAGAGTGCCTTTCTTGGAGATCATCATCCCCAATCAGGACACAGGTTGAATAGATAATCAAACACATTCACCATGTTTCACGAACATGTATCACATACATAATCATATCTAACCTTCTGTATACAGTGTGGTGATTTTCTACCTTTTGCTTAAACTTTAATAAACTTACTCTCTCATTGTATCTGAAAGGTTCGTATGCCTGTTTAGTATCATGTCTCTAACAAGACACTGTAACCACTATGAAACTACTTAAGTACTTTATAGGATCAGGGTTTTGCTTACTCCATCTTTACCTCTTCATACAGGGACTGAACTGGCCAACAACCTCCCCACCACTCCAAGACTCATTAAAACGCATTTTCCAGTCCAGTTTGTGCCAAAGTCCTTCTGGGAGCAAAACTGCAGGGTCAGTAGTTTGTGTATTATTTGCATGATATCAGTGTGTGATCACAAGATGCTGAAATACAGGACGAAGTCACTTCGACAGCATTCAGGACTCATATTCCATTTAAATGGCTGAATGATGATGAGAAACAGAATTGAGGCATTTCCACACTGAGTTACTACAACAAACACTTGTGTGAAAGTATATCACGTCTCATGTAATGTTATAATGTCAGTGTTTTCTTCTTGTGTAGGTGGTCTATGTGGGCCGCAACGCCAAAGACAACATGGTCTCTTATTTTCACTTTGATCGCATGAACGTGATTCAACCAGAGCCTGGAGACTGGAACAACTTCTTCCAGAGATTCATTGATGGAAAGAGTGTGTATAATAACAAAGTTGTTTTAACAGGGAAACAGAGATGCACAGATTTCTACCAAACACTTATGATATGTTTTCATGTATTGCTTTGTTGCTTTAGTGGTGTTTGGATCCTGGTATGATCATGTGAACGGCTGGTGGCAGAAGAAAAAGACTTATTCAAAAATCCACTACATGTTCTACGAAGATATGATTGAGGTACGTCAGTTGTTTTTGTGGAGTCTTCCTACTCAGGATACTTTTCTAAAGCTCTAATCTAACTGGTAATAATGAGTGATGTTATTTGACCTTTGCGTTTCCAGGATACCGAACGGGAAATAGACAAACTCTGCAAATTTCTTGATTTGTCTCGTTCAGACGAGGAGAAGAAGAGAATTATATGTGGAGTCCAGTTTGATACTATGAAAAAGAACGACATGACCAACTATTCTACAAGCAGAAAGATGAATTTCAAAATTTCTCCATTCATGAGAAAAGGTAACCTGACAAATAGATAACTCAATGTGTGTGTCATGAAACATATCAGATCTCCACCTTAAATAGCTTATTGATTCTCTGTGTTTCTTCAGGGAAGGTTGGTGACTGGAAGGAGCATTTCACTGTGGCCCAGAATGAAATGTTTGATGAAGACTACAAGAAAAAGATGAAGGACCCCTCGCTTCATTTCTGCGCTGAGGTCTGACCAGGACCGGACAGACTGTGTGTGGAGATCGGCCCATGACTGACTGGATATGTGGCACTTCTGTAAAAAAACAGTTATAGTTGCCTGTAATGTTTTTGTGATTTTTATCTGAATTAAGGCTGTGAACTACATATTAGGAGGCACAGTACAAATCCAATACTTCTGTCTTAACAAGAGAATGTATATAATCACATAAGATTCAACAATGACTGATGCTATTCCTACAAGGGACACAAATCTTATTTTTTGTTTATGGTCGAGAGATTGTGATCCAATAATTGGGTAATAATTATAATTGTAATTAATAATTGGGTAAAATCCTTACTTGTACATCAAGGGGCTGAAGCAGCCTGCGCAGGTCAGAATTGCTACTACTTCGCACTCTGTACATTTCCAACAGTCTTGGGACATACTTGTCAAGTCCATCAAAGAAAGACCGGTGGAGATCAGTAGAAACTAGGTGCATAAACTCTGCCGTAATCTATAAGGAGAAAAATAAATGACTTGTCTGTGGTTTCCTTACAACATGAAACACATTGATAAAATACATTCATACAGTCACACAAGTAGAGCCATGTTATATATCTATATAGTCTACATACTGTTCATAACTTCAGACACAGGAGGCTCACCATCAACAATCTCCTTCCTTCGCAAGGCAAAGGTGCTCTCCATCAGAGCATCCATCATTTTCCCATCTCTCTTCTTTTTCTTCATCTCCTCTATCAGAGCTATCCTCTCATGTTCAAGACAGCCTTGAGACCTCCCTTCAGAAAAATCTGGCAAGAAGTTGATCTCGGACCGTTTTGCTTTCTTCAGTTTCCTGTTTCCAATTGATGTGTCTGTTGACCTCTTTTGATTGACTGTAGGCTCTTGGCATCCAGCGATACGGTATTTCTGACGGAGGTTACCCATCTTAAAGTTGAGGCTGAACTTCCAGCAGTACCATCCATGTGAGGAACCTGTCTCTCTCAAACAGGGATGCTTTTCAACAAGGGTTTGGGCAACATCCTCAATTTGTTTTGATGTTGGATATGCATCGTACTCATACATAGCACTTCCTACTCTGTCAAGTATGTGTCTCTTCATAGCTGCAGTCACACTAAGCAGGCAGCCATCATTTTCATAGCCTCATTTCCTTTTCTGATCTTAAGTTCAACATCATCAGAGAAAGTGGGTATGATAAAATCATCAGGACAGTGCTTAGATTGAGGGGTTGAACATACTGAGGATGCTGAGGACCTACTGGCTATGCCAGAACAACCAGTGTCCAATGAGGATACAGAGGGGGGCATAATGGGTGGTGCCTTTAGTATTACCCTCAGCCTTGGTCTCTCTGTGGGTAGCTCAGACATGTCAGTCAAGTTGCAGAGGTCATTGTTGAAGTCTGGATCTTGAAACTGGATCACAATATCACCCTCTAGATTGAGCTCGCTTATGAGTGTAGCTTTCAATTCATCCACTGTCTCTGGAGTTTCAATCTGGACCCTCCGGATGTCATCATCCACAAGAATGACGTGAAGCAACATGCTGGATACAGAAGAGAAGTACTATGAGAGCTTGTTACAACAAAAAAGAGAGCCTTGGTTGAGACAATAAGTCTTCCTTGCACCATGTAAGGCCAGTGGGCAGAAGTTATTCAGTTCTTCCGGGTCTGTAACTTCAAGATCTGTGGAACGTTTCCTAGTCAGTTCATAACATCTGAGGTACATTTCAGTAAATTCAATAAACTTAGTAAACTCACCACATTACACCTCTAGGACAGCTTAGGCTCACATGCGGCGGCAGGCCATAAACCCTGTACAGTGAAACTATACAACGAAAATAATTGTCATCTACAGTACAATATAAATGCCTCAAACTTTCTCAAGCATGAGCAATAACAATATACATGTCTCTAAATATGTTTCTCCGAAATGCACTTACATTGCTTTCATCACATTTTGGTGTTACACCTTATAAGTCACGAAGCACATGCGGCTAGTCTCTGTCAGTTACTCAGACTCATTCATTCAGGATCTTCATGAAAACAGTAAACAGTGAAGCAGGTGGACGATCCCATGAGTCAACTTAGCATAATGAGGAAACAAATATTTCGGCAAACATGGTTTACCATTTGGGCCATACCATGCCCCAGCTGTACAGACACGGCCACTCTTTTTCCACTGATCCTTTTCCGTGCAATCAGCTCTTTGCTGTAATTCCTGTCAATCAGCTGTGGGAGTGTATGATTGATTAGAGTCACCATGTACAAAAACATCAGTGTCAGTCAGTCCTTCTTGTAGTAGCTTTAGCAGCTGCATCTGCCCTAGCATTACCCTGCGAAACTACATAAGTATTTGAAGTGTGAGCTTCACATTTACATACAGCAATCTTCTTGGGAAGTAGAACAGCATCCACCAGTTGTGAGACGAGAGTGTGATGTGTGGCTTGCCTGATGATGTCAAAAAATTCCTGTGTTTCCAAATTGTGCCAAAATCATGCACTATGCGAAATGCATAGTGGCTATCTGTGTAAATATTCACAGTTTTGTCTTTGGATAGTTTGCATGCTTCTGTGAGAGCAATGAACTCTGCTACCTGTACAGATAGTGAAGCAGGAAGTGGTTTTGCAAGCAATGTGTCATGTGCAGTTACCACTGAGAATCCAACTTGATTCTTTCTCGTGTCAGGGTTGTGTGATGCTGATCCATCTACAAACAGTTCAAGATCAGGATTCCGCAAAGGAATTTCCTGCAGATCTGGTCTTGGAGAACACGCTTCAATTATTGTTGCAACACAATTATGTTTCTTGCCATCATCTTCTGTAGGGAGAAGAGTTGCAGGGTTAAGAGCATTACAACGTTTCACAGTGATTTTAGGCATCTCCAGCAACACAGTATTGTACCAGAGCCATCTTGCTGTGGAAAGATGTGATGTTTTCTGTTCTAGCAAAATCAACGAGACAACATGTAGAACTAACAGGGTTAGATCAGCATAAACTACAATGTCTCTAGAAGCCATTACAGCCTTCTTGGCAGATGCAACTGCTCTTAGGCATGTAGGGAGTCCTGCAGCTACAGGATCAAGTTTAGCTGAAAAATAGACTACAGGTCTCTGTCTGCCCCCATGGTCTTCGAGCAAAACTGAGGTCATACATCCCCCTTTTTCATCCACAGTCTGGGTAAAAGGTCTTGTCAGGTCTGGTAACCCTAACATTGGAGTGGTCTGCAGAGCTAACTTCAAGTCAACAAAAGCTTTTTCTGCAACGTCAGTCCAAGTCACTTTACTATGTGCAGTTAGGTCTTACCCATGTGCAATTGTGCTCAGGGGTGCCTCAAAGACAGGATAGTTAGGAATGAAAGAACACATTCCCAAAAAAGACATGACTTGTTTCTTAGTAATTGGTTTTGGAATGTCTTGGATTGCTTTAACTCTTTTTGGGTTGAGATATTTGCCCTCTGCTATGATCACATGACCCAAAAATATTACCTGTTGTTCTACAAACTGCAGTTTGGATAAACTAGCTTTGTGACCTCTTAATGCTAGGTGTTTCAGCGGTGTGACTGTGTCTTTTTCACACTGACCTTTAGTAGTTGCAGCTATCATGGTGTCATCAAGTACTGTAAAAGGGACATCCTGTAGGGCTGGATTGTTTGTGACATCACACATATCATACAAATAGATAGACATGTGTTGTGTGTTTTTTGGTACATTTAGCTCTCTTTCCATTTATCAGCATGAACAACAATGAACAATCATTTTCGTGTTTAGCAAGTGATACATGTGGATAAAAATCAGGAACATCAAACTATGAATCTGAATACAAATTATCAGGGGAGAAGTATGGTGATTGACCACTAACAAGAAGTGGTTTTTCTGTTTTCTTTGATTTAGGCAGTGTCACTGAAACTACACATCTGTTTATTCCAAAACATACAACTTAACAACAACCTTTCTCCCAAAAAACCTTCTCTAAACCATTGCTTTTCAAATTCTACATCCTTCCCTCATGTATGTGTGTTGTACAATGTAAGTCTTCTGGCTTCATGTACTGTGTGTGTGTGTGTGTGTGTTCAAAGTGAGTGTGCATGCTTTCTCAACCAGAGCAGCATTTACGGAAGTCACAGCTGATGTGCAGAGTCTCCATTCATACACACAGAGCAGCATTTCAGGGCTATATTTCACAAACGTGTGAGAGTCAGGGAAACCAAGTTCACTTATTCTTTGAACAATTACCCCACCAGGTGTTGCAATAAGACAAATCCCCACATTGCATTACATCTCTGCCCATTAAATTTATTGGACAGCAATCAGATAGTAAAAAGGAGTGTTTAAATTTGCCTATCATTTCATCTGTACATGATAATGGAGTTATGTACTTTTCCAAAACTGTTTCATCTGACACCCGACCGAATTCACATATCTGCCACTCATTTTTAGTGGTGTTGAGAAGTCTTTGATTTGATAACACAATGTGTTACACCTGCATCAACAAGAAATGTCACAAATGTTTGATTTATCATAAGTGTAGATGTAGGCATACCCTTCTAAACATCATGTTCATATTTAACATATGTACCTGTTTGTATTGTGCTTTCTTCTTGCTGTTTCTTTTGTAACTGCTCAATTCTGTGTTCAATCAAAGTCAAAATGTGTGTTTGTGTTATACAATCACCGGTCTGATGTGTAGGTTGTCTTCCATCGTGCATCAATGTAGTCAAAGTTGCTGATTCCTCCCCCTCCTGAGATCCCGCCTGATGTCAATCTGCTTTCTGGATGTTTATCTTTAGGCATTGTCTTGCTCAATGTCCTTTTTCACCACAGATGTAACATTCATCAGCATTAACCTGGCGTTGTCCTCTTCCATCTCCTCCTCGGCCTCCTCTGAAACCTCCTCTGTCACAGCCACGTCCACGTCCTGTGGCATAACCTTGAAACATTGTCAGCGCAGCCACGCGCAGATCCTTTTCTCTCTTTTCTCCTTTCGTCGAGTTTCTCCGATTATTTTGTTAGGATGTACGCCATGTGTGTCAATGAGGCTTAGTTTGCCTGAGTCCCATGTAATGCATGTGTGTTTTACCATGCTTGAAATGTCTGGTTTCATGCCATTCAAACCAGATCTGAGGTGAGAGGGGGTAAAGTCACCAAGTTGTCCTTGTCCCACTCCTTCTTCATCAAAAAGTTGTTGAAGATCAGATACATCAGGACAAAGTCACAAAGTGTGTGACAAAAGACTGTTGTCGTGCTCTCTCAACAGTATGTCAGTTGAGTCGCTCTTGGGATTGGAGATTGGTGAGGATCTGTCGGGTCTTGCCTCCCAGGGAGAGGGCGACTTGTGTTGCTGTCTCTTCTGTTGACCAGTTGTTAAACTGCGCAGTCAGCTGCACCTGGATGAGGTAAGTCTCTGGTTGCTCATCCCCATTGGAAGGCGGCAACTTCATCATGCCCTGCCAGGGCTCATCTGGTGACACTTGTGGAGGCAGCCAGGGGGCGTTGTTGCTGCATCCTGTGTGATGAATTGAAATACGCACCAGCACGTTAAAATGTAACCATGGGTCAACAGCCGAAAACCCAGGAAATCTGGAAGGATGGGGAGGGACTGGACTTCTGATATCACATTGGTAAAAATCACAGTAAGAGAAAAGGATCTCAAATACAGACGAGAAACCAGCACCAATCAAAATGTCTGACAAGGTTTGTCTCAAAATGAATCTCTCTTTGAAGCTACAGTGTTCTTTACTTTCAAGTGGAGTTCATTACTTGTTCAACATGTAATGCTGAGCCAATGAGAACTGATTGAGGTATTTTGAAATGCAAGCAAAAGCTATGGATTTGTTGTTTCTCTCTATTTTCACTTCTAGAAGTTACTTTTTAAAACAATCTGACTTCATTGTTTGCAACCGACTCTGAACAATGTTGTTTGCATTGTTTTATGTGCAACCAGTTTGCTGCAGTTTGACTGCTCTCACATTGTGATCATATGTTTTGCATGTTTCAATTCTTCTCTTTATGCAGATACCTGTGCCTTCTCGACCAGAAATGTTTGATTTCCATGGAGTCTCAATGATACACTATTTCACAGACAACTGGGAGAATGTTCAAAACTTTCAGGCCAGGCCAGATGATATACTCATTGCAACATATCCCAAAGCAGGTCAGCTCATGTGAACAAACAGTGTCAATGATTTATAGCTTATAAAACATGTGAGGACAGAAGTGAGGGATAGGGATAATTTTCTTTTCTTTTCTCTCTGTGTGTTTTTCTTTTAGGAACCACCTGGGTGTCTTACATCCTTGACCTGCTGTATTTTGGTCAAACAGCCCCAGAGCGTCAGACATCCATCCCAATCTATGAAAGAGTGCCTTTCTTGGAGATCATTGTCCCAGATGAAGACACAGGTTGAACAGATAATCAAACACACTCACCATGTTTCACGAACATGTATCACATACATAATCATGTTTAACCTTCTGTATACAGTGTGGTGATTTTCTACCTTTTGCTGAAACTTCAATAAACTTACTCTCTCATTGTATCTGAAAGGTTTGTATGCCTGTTTAGTATCATGTCTCTAACAAGACACTGTAACTACTACTCAACGACTTAAGTACTTTATAGGATCAGGGTTTTGCTTACTCCATCTTTACCTCTTCATCCAGGGACTGAACTGGCCAACAACCTCCCCACCACTCCAAGACTCATTAAAACTCATTTACCAGTCCAGTTTCTGCCAAAGTCCTTTTGGGAGCAAAACTGCAGGGTCGGTAGTTTGTGTGTTATTTGCATGATATCAGTGTGTGATCACAAGATGCTGAAATACAGGACGAAGTCACTTCAGCAGCATTCAGGATTCATATTTCATTGAAATGGCTGAATGATGATGAGAAACAGAATTGAGGCATTTCTACACTGAGTTACTACAGCAAACACTTGTGTGAAAGTATATCACGTCTCATGTACCGTTATAATGTCAGTGTTTTCTTCTTGTGTAGGTGGTCTATGTGGGCCGCAACGCCAAAGACAACATGGTCTCTTATTTTCACTTTGATCGCATGGACGTGACACAGCCAGAGCCTGGAGACTGGAACAACTACTTCCAGAGAGTCATTGATGGAAAGAGTGTGTATGAAATACAGTAACAACAAAGTTGTTTTAACAGGGAAACAGAGATGCACAGATTTCTACCAAACACTTATGATATGTTTTCATGTATTGCTTTGTTGCTTTAGCGGTGTTTGGATCCTGGTATGACCATGTAAATGGCTGGTGGAAGAAGAAAAAGACTTATTCAAAAATCCACTACATGTTCTATGAAGATATGATTGAGGTATGTCAGTTGTTTTTGTGGGTTCTTCCTACTCAGGATACTTTTCTAAAGCTCTCCTGGTCACTGGTAATAATGAGTGATGTTATTTGACCTTTGCGTTTCCAGGATACCGAACGGGAAATAGACAAACTCTGCAAATTTCTTGATTTGTCTCCTTCAGTCGAGGAGAAGAAGAGAATTTTATGTGGGGTCCAGTTTGATACTATGAAAAAGAACGACATGACCAACTATTCTACAAGTGGAGAGATGAACTTCAAAATTTCTCCATTCATGAGAAAAGGTAACCTGACAAATAGATAACTCAATGTGTGTGTCATGGAACAAATCAGATCTCCACCTTAAATAGCTTATTGATTCTCTGTGTTTCTTCAGGGAAGGTTGGTGACTGGAAGGAGCATTTCACTGTGGCCCAGAATGAAATGTTTGATGAAGACTACAAGAAAAAGATGACAGACCCCTCACTTCATTTCCGCACTGAGGTCTGACCAGGAGTGGACAGACTGTGTATGTGAAGATTGGCTGATGACTGACTGGACATGTGGCACTTCTGTAAAAAAACAAGTGATTGTTGCCTGTAATGTGATAGCAGAGGTGTGAAATGTGTGTTATTGTGATTTTTATCTGAATTAAGGCTGTGAACTACATATTAGGAGGCACAGTGCAAATCAAGTATTTCTGTCTTAACAAGAGAATGTATATGGAGAAAAAATGCCCAAATATTTAATTCAAATCAAATTCAAAATCCTTTCAAATATGTGGGCTTTGAGTTAGCATCATGTCCATCATATTACTCCAATATTTATTGGTCTGACTGCAGCTGTATGATGACACCATTTACATTAGTACTCTCAACTGAGACAGAGATTAGTGTGATCAGTAAAATTAATCCAAAGGTTTTTATTCAGATTAATATTTTAAATTTCTATTAAATCAATAAGAGTTAATTCATATTGTTTGTATTGTTGTCTTCTGTGTGTGACACATTTACAACAACGATTGCAAAGAAGTTGGGATGCTGTTTAAAATGTTAAACTGAATGCAATCATTTGCAAACAAACTGTGTATACAGACAGTGGTTTTACAAAATGTTCCTGAGCCCATGTAGTAAAATCTTTCATAAAATCATGTGTTTGACAAAGTGGTGAACCTCTCTCCATCCTTGCTTGTGAACGACTGTGCCTTTCCAGGATGAACCTTTCATACCCAATCATGATACTATCACCTGTTACCAATGAACCTGTTTACCTGTGGAATGATCCAAACAGGTGTTTTTGAATCATTCCACATCTTTCCCAGTCTTTTGTTCCTCCTGTCCCAACTTGTTTGAAATGTCTTGCTGCCATCAAATTCAGAATAAGCAGATATTTACAATAAATGTTGAGGTAAAATGTTCACTTTTTTGTCTTGGGGTGGGATTGTAATATCAAAAAGACCAGAATATAGGTCAAACGTATGGAGGGTATGGAATCTATGCTACTTTTGCGCTTGATACGACCCTCCTCACTGCCACTGAGCGGAGGGCGATCGTGGATATATGGAGACCTGTAACAGTCATAATTGCAGGTTATGATACACAGTTCCAATTTGGTCAGCAATGAATTGGTCCTACTAACAAGTACTGTCTGTGTAGCCAAGGTCTGATATAGATTATTTATCTGTCATCCCCTCTTCGTAGAATCTAAAAATACATGTAACATGTCTGTGTGTTAAGGTTTGATTGAGTTATGAATCTGCAAAAAAGTAGGATTTTGACACAGTGTCTGATAATCTGGCACGAATGGTTTTAAAGTACTTTAATTGTCACCATGAGCTGTGTGTCACAGCTTCTGCTGCTGCATCTACTGACTGTGTTAGGAGGGAGGCGAAATTGGTTATCCAAAATTCCACCCTTGATGTGTTGCAGATGTGTATATTTCTTCCAATGAATTGAAATACACACCAGCATGTTAAAATGTAACCATGGGTCAACAGCTGAAAACCCAGGAAATCTGGAAGAGCGGGGAGGGACTGGACTTCTGATATCACATCTGGGACAGAGTCTATAATAACAAGGGTGGACAGTGTTGCAATGACAGCAGAGAGGAAGGAGTTAGCTTGCTATGTGGTAAAAATTTCAGCAAGAGAAAAGTGTTTCAAATCCAGAGGAGAAACCAGCAACGATCAAAATGTCTGACAAGGTTTGTCTTGAAATGAATCTCTCTTTGAAGCTACAGTGTTCTTTACTTTCAAGTGGAGTTCATTACTTGTTCAACATGTAATGCTGAGTCAATGTGAACTGAAGGATTTTAAAAAGCAAGCAAAAGCTATGGATTTGTTATTTCTCTCCTTTTATTTTCACTTGTAGAAGTGACTTTTTAAAACAATCTGACTTCACTGTCTGCAACCAACTCTGAACAATGTTGTTTGCATTGTTTTATGTGCAACCAGATTGCTGCAGTTTGACTGCTCTCACATTGTGATCATATGTTTTGCATGTTTCAATTCTTCTCTTTATGAAGATGGCTGTGCCTTCTCGACCAGAAATGTTTGATTTCCATGGAGTCTCAATGGTACACTATTTCACAGACAACTGGGAGAACGTGCAAAACTTTCAGGCCAGGCCAGATGATATACTCATTGCAACATACCCCAAAGCAGGTCAGCTCATGTGAACAAACAGTGTCAATGATTTATAGCTTAAAAAAAGGTGTGCGGACAGAAGTGAGGGGTTGGGATAATTTTATCTTCATTTTTCTCTGTGTGTCTTTCTTTTAGGAACCACCTGGGTGTCTTACATCCTTGACCTTCTCTATTTTGGTCCATCAGCCCCAGAGCGTCAGACATCCATCCCAATCTATGAAAGAGTGCCTTTCTTGGAGATGAAATTCCCGTCTTTGATTTCAGGTTGAACAGATAATCAAACACAATCACATACATAATCTTATCTTACCTTCTGTATACAGTGTGATGATTTTCTTCCTTTTGCTTAAACTTCAATAAACTTCATCTCTCATTGTATCTGAAAGGTTTGTATGCCTTTTTAGTATCATGTCTCTAACAAGACACAGTAACTACTACTCAAATACTTGAGTACTTTATAGGATCAGGGTTTTGCTTACTCCATCTTTACCTCTTCATACAGGGACTGAACTGGCCAACAACCTCCCCACCACTCCAAGACTCATTAAAACTCATTTACCAGTCCAGTTTCTGCCAAAGTCCTTTTGGGAGCAAAACTGCAGGGTCAGTAGTTTGTGTGTTATTTGCATGATATCAGTGTGTGATCACAAGATGCTGAAATACAGGACGAAGTCACTTCAGCAGCATTCAGGATTCATATTTCATTTAAATGGCTGAATGATGATGAGAAACAGAATTGAGGCATTTCTACACTGAGTTACTACAGCAAACACTTGTGTGAAAGTATATCACGTATCATGTAATGTTATAATGTCAGTGTTTTCTTCTTGTGTAGGTGGTCTATGTGGGCCGCAACGCCAAAGACACCGCGGTCTCTTTTTTTCACTTTGATCGCATGAACGTGATTGATCCAGAGCCTGGAGACTGGAAAAACTTCTTCCAGAGATTCATTGATGGAAAGAGTGTGTATGAAATACAATAATAACAAAGTTGTTTTAATAACAGAGATGCACAGACTTCTACCGAACACTTATGATATATTTCATGTATTGCTTTGTTGCTTTAGTGGTGTTTGGATCCTGGTATGATCATGTGAACGGCTGGTGGAAGAAGAAAAAGACTTATTCAAAAATCCACTACATGTTCTACGAAGATCTGATTGAGGTTTGTCAGTTGTTTTTGTGGAGTCTACCTACTCAGGATACTTTTCTCAAGCTCTCCTCTAACTGGCAATAATGAGTGATGTTATTTGACCTTTGCGTTTCCAGGATACCGAACAGGAAATAGACAGCCTCTGCAAATTTCTTGATTTGTCTCCTTCACACGAAGAGAAGAAGAGAATTACAGGTGGAGTCCAGTTTGATACTATGAAAAAGAACAACATGGCCAACTATTCTACGCTTGGAGCTATGAATTTCAAAATTTCACCATTCATGAGAAAAGGTAACCTGACAAATAGATAACTCAATGTGTGTGTCATGGAACAAATCAGATCTCCACCTTAAATAGCTTATTGATTCTCTGTGTTTCTTCAGGGAAGGTTGGTGACTGGAAGGACCATTTCACTGTGGCCCAGAATGAAATGTTTGATGAAGACTACAAGAAAAGATGACAGACCCCTCACTTCAGTTCCGCACTGAAGTCTGAACAGGACCAGACAGACTGTGTGTGGAGATCGGCTGATGACTGACTGGACATGTGGCACTTCTGTAAAAAAACAAGCCATAGTTGCCTGTAATGTGATAGCAGAGGAGTGGGATGTGTCTTATTGTGATTTTTATCTGAATTGAGGCTGTGAACTACATATTAGGAGGCACAGTGCAAATCAAATATTTCTGTCTTAACAAGAGAATGTATGAGTTGAAAGATTCCGCAAATATTTAATTCAAATCAAATTCAAAATCCTTCAAAAATGTAGGCTCTCAGTTAGCATCATGTCCACCATATTATTCCAATATTTGTTGGTCTGATGGTCTGTATGAGTACAGCATTTACATTAGTACTCTCAACTGAGACAAAGAGATTAGTGTGATCAGTAAAATTAAGGTTTTAATTCATATCACATTTTATATTTGCAATAAAACAATAAGTGTTTATTCCTATTGTTTGTATTGTTGTCTTCTGTGTGTCAGACATTTACAACAACGATTCAAAGAACCACACCTGCTCTTGAATGACTTTCACACACCAGAATACTCAACTTTCTTAACGCCCTTAGGTGGTGAACTAGTCAGCAGCCTGACCCATGGTACCAAATGGTCCCACCACTATAAATAACTACAGACATTATGTACACTATAATCTAAAAACATTTTTTATCATAAATAATATTATATTAGATCATAAAAGACCTTTTTCTTTGTGTTTATTTGATTCCTATTCAAGACACTTTCAGAAAAAAGACTTTATATTGTTAATATTGGCTACAGAGTTTCATTTTTCAACATTTTTGGTTGGTGGTGTGCCTTGTGATTTTTTCAATTAAAAAAATGTACCTTGGCTCAAAAAAGGTCGAAAAACACTGCACTATAAACATGGACAACGAACAATGACAGGTATAACAGGCAACATTTAACTACATGAAACACATCTAACAACATTCCCCTTACATAAACAGTCCTTGACATAAAGTCACAGCTGCCCCTCAGCTTCTTTGAAGTTGAGGAGCCAGGTGAGGGATGCATGGTCAGTGCGCAGGAGGAACCTCTGCCCATAGAGGTATGGGCGGAAGTGGCGCAGACTCAGAATGACAGTCAACAACTCTCGGCAGGTGACAAGGCAGTTCCTCTTGGGTTGGCTGAGAGAACAGCTGAAGTAGGCGATGACCTGTACACCTTGCTCTCCATCCTGGGACAACACTGCAAAGGGCCACATTGCTGGTGTCAGTGTCCACAATGACAGGTCACTGGGGATCTGCGTAGGCCAACATAGGGGCCTTAATGAGTGCTGACTGCATGAAGGCACGGGCACAGTTCTCACTCCAGTTGAATGCCTGTCCTTTCTGGGTCAACTGGTGTAGTGGGCTGGCACTGGTGGCAAAGACTTTGACAAATCATCACTAGTAGGAAGCCAGGCCAAGGAAGCTCCGCATCTCTCCAATGTTGTGGGGAACAGGCCAGTCCCTCACTGCTGCCACCTTCGCTGGGTCTGTGGACACTCCTTCCACACTGGTGACATGTCCTAGAAAAATCGTCACTCGCCAGAACAGGTGACACTTCTTTGGATGGAGGCGCAGATCATCCTGGCAGATGGCGTGGAAGATGTCCCTCAGGTTGGCCATTGGACTCTCGAAGTCTGGAACATGGGTGAGTTGGTCATCCAAGTACACAACACAGTGGCTGTGGGGTACTTCAGCCAAAACACTCTCCATGAAGCGCTCAAACGTGACTGGGGCATCTCAAAGGCCAAATGGTATCACCTTAAACTGCCACAGCCCTTGACCAATGGAGAAGGCAGTCTTCAGCTGTGCCTCTGGTGTCAACTCTAATTGCCAATAGCTGCTGGGATCAAGGGAGCTGAAACAGCGAGACCCAGCAATTTGGTCGAGGGCATTATCAACCTATGGCAGCGGGTATGAGTCTTTGTGTGTGACTTTGTTGAAGAGCTGGTAGACAACACAGAAGCGCCAGGTACCATCCTTTTTCTTGACCAAAACTACTGGGGCAGCCCAGGGGCTAGTGGAGGATTCAATGATGCCTGCCTCCACCATCTCTTTGATCTTCTCTCAGCCTGCTTGGCAAATAGTAGATGACGGAGCCAGAGGTGGATGGGGCGTGCATCGCCAGTGTCAATGTCGTGTTGCACCAAGTTGGTGTGTGTGCAGTCCTCACCCCTGGCTGCAAGGATGTCAGCAAGCAGATCCAGTAATTCTCTTAAAAGATGTCTGTCGTCCGCCTCCAGGCCAACGCAGCTCCTGCGATACAAGTCATCAATAGTTTGCTTGGTCTCAGCAGATGGAGGTTGGGATGGTTGTGGTGACAGAGATGCCACTTCGGCTGCTGGCAGTTGTGTAGAGGGACCCACAGGTGGTGATTGCTGTGCAGCACATCCTTCGGGTGATGGTAGGGTAAGCTCTCAGGTGGATGGCAGTGAGGTGAGTTGCACTGCTTCTTCACCAGCTGTGTGGAGTGCTGCAGACTCAGAACCCAGATAGAGTGTAGATCCAGGTATATCCACCACAGCCCCCCACTTAGTCAGCAAGTCCAACCCAACGATGCAGGGATCTTGGATGTTGGCTAACCAGAACTTGTGGCCAACAATGTGGTTAGCAACTGTCACTTGGAAGAATCTTTTACCTAACATGCACCTCCAACCCTGTGGTTTTGGGCCATTTGTTCCAGGCAGGATGCCTGGCCAGATTCGGCAGATGGTGGACCCAGTGTCCTGGAGAGCTTGGTGTCTCATGCTGGGAGGGCATTCTCCTGTGCCCAGCACAAGTACCCACTCTGCTTCACTCAGGGCCTCAGTCAAAGTCTTTGGTGCCAGCAGACAGATGTGTTCTTGAAGTTGTTCTGGCTGGAGCCTCCGGACAAAGGCTTGGGGGGCCAGCTCCTCCTGTGCAGCAGCATCAAAGGTGGGGTATCACTGTTGTCCATGAATGCGGAGATCTGCAGCATAGACACCCAAACTCTCTCCAACTCTCCTCTGGTGGCTGATCAGCTTGTCCCGGACATCATCAACGTAGACGCAGTGGCCAAAAGACTGCTGTAGTGCTCTCTCAACAGCATGCCAGTTAAGTCGCTCTTGGGATTGGAGATTGGTGAGGATCTGTCGGGTCTTGCCTTCCAGGGAGAGGGCGACTTATACTGCTATCTCTTCTGCTGACCAGTTGTTAAAATGCACGGCCAGCTGCACCTGGATGAGGTAAGTCTCTGGTTGCTCATCCCCATTTGAAAGAGGCAACTTCATCATGCCCTGCCAGGGCTCATCTGGTGACACTTGTGGAGGCAGCCAGGGGGCATTGTTGCTGCTCCTTCGGGCATGCACCCTTGATGTGTTGCAGGTGTGTGATGAGCTCTTCTATGTCTTCCAGTGAATTGAAATACACACCAGCATGTTAAAATGTAACCATGGGTCAACAGCTGAAAACCCAGGGAATCTGGAAGGATGGGGAGTGACTGGACTTCTCAAATCACATTGGGGACAGAGCCTATAATCACACGGTTGGACAGTGGAGGTAGCTTGCTTGTGTGGTAAAAATTGCAGCAAGAGAAAAGGGTCCCAAACACCGGGAGATATCAGCAACGATCAAAATGTCTGAAAAGGTTTGTCTCTAAATGAATCTCTCTTTGAAGCTACAGTGTTCTTTACTTTCACGTGGAGTTCATTATTTGTTCAACATGTAATGCTGAGCAAATGAGAACTGATTGAGGTATTTTAAAATGCAAGCAAAAGCTATGGATTTGTTGTTTTAAAACAATCTGACTTCATTGTCTGCAACCGACTCTGAATAATGTTGTTTGCATTGTTTTGTGTGAAACCAGATTGCTGCAGTTTGACTGCTCTCACATTGTGATCATATGTTTTGCATGTTTCAATTCTTCTCTTTCCATGAAGATGGCTGTGCCTTCTCGACCAGAAATGTTTGATTTCCATGGAGTCTCAATGACACACTATTTCACAGACACCTGGGAGAATGTGCAAAACTTTCAGGCCAGGCCAGATGATATACTCATTGCAACATACCCCAAAGCAGGTCAGCTCATGTGAACAAACAATGTCAATGATTTATAGCTTATAAAACATGTGAGGACAGAAGTGAGGGGTCTGGATCATTTTTTCTTCTTTTCTCTCTGTGTGTCTTTCTTTTAGGAACCACCTGGGTGTCTTACATCCTTGACCTGCTGTATTTTGGTCAAACAGCCCCAGAGTGTCAGACATCCATCCCAATCTATGAAAGAGTGCCTTTCTTGGAGGCCAACTTCCCAAATGAGGACACAGGTTGAATAGATAGATATACATACTCACCATGTTTCACGAGCGTGTATCATATACAAACACTTTGTTGGGGATCAACTGAATGGGCAGTTTGGCTATCAATGATAATTGATAATTATTAAATATAATTATTTAATTATATTAAATAATAGGATCAGATCACCTCTGGGCATGACCCTTAACAGTGCACTGCCTCACACAGGGCACCGTTATGTTGGGACATTAATAGCCACTTCATTGTCACAGGAAAATATTATTCACTCTGCGTATAGACATGTATTCACTCTATTCACAAGCATTTTTGAACAAATAATAAAAGCAAAACACATACTAGTCTAACATGTACTTTATACAAGTGTGTATGTGTGCGTGAGTGAGTAAAACAAGATGGCTGGTTCAGAAGGTGTCAGGCCGCATGGCCTAGACAAAAGGAAGGCTACACACAAGATGGCCAACCCCAAGGATTGTTGCCAGAGGAGGGAGAGTGTGTTCTTTGTTACAGCCTATGTGTCTCGGTGCGATGTATGTAGGATAGAGGGAGCCAGGTTAGTAAAGAGAAGTTTAGCATGCAAGCCCTGTGTCGGTGTGAAGCTCAACTAACATCAATTTACAGTCTGGCTAACTAATCCTAGCATCATCACAACAATGAAGCTCAATTACAAGGTATTGAATCAACATGTTCATGAAAATCAAACAATCCTGTGCTTAGCTGTATTTAGCTCAGCTTGTCTAACTATCTATGCCCAGTGTAGTTACCAGTCCTTCGAGGAAGAGGAAGCTTGTTAGCTTGGGATCCTGCGGTTGTGGAAGATCCGAACTGAGAAGGTTGTAGTCTTTGGTTGTCCAGGTCAGAGGAAGCTGGTTTTTTCTTGGTTACCGTTAGCAGCTCTGTGCTAACTGGCTGTGTTGCTCCTTTGTTGAAATCAGCAAGCAGGCTTGCGTTGCAGCTGCTGGTGGGAGAACCTTCCTTGTAGATTCTTTCCTCGATTCTTGGTTAGGTGTGACTTCCGTGAGCAGGCCGCACTGAGAACTGGTTTCTGCTCCCTTGTTGGAGCTGGGAGGAGAAGCTGCTGCCTCCTCAGCAGACTGAAGAGAAGAGGTCCTTCCTCCTTGCAGGGCTGAAGAGAAGAGAATGAGTTGTTGAGAGAGCTTGGAGATGGGTCCTGGCTGGAGTTAACACCTAGTTGTTAACAGGAAGACTGCGGCGGCTGGGCTCCTTTGCCCCCCGCATGAGACATGAGACAGACCCTGAACTGGAATGTCTTATCTCATCTGGTGTAGTCATCTGTGGATATCCAGTGGTCCCAACAACATCTTATTTAACCTTCTGTGTGTGGTGATACAGTGTGGTGATTTTCTACCTTTTGCTGAAACTTCAATAAACTTCATTTCTCATTGTATCTGAAAGGTTCATGTGCCTTTTTAGTATCATGTCTCTAACAAGACACTGTAACTACTACTTACAACTACTACTACTTAAGTACTTTATAGGATCAGGGTTTTGCTTACTCCATCTTTACCTCTTCCTCTTCATACAGGGATTGAACTGGCCAACAACCTCCCCACCACTCCAAGACTCATTAAAACGCATTTTCCAGTCCAGTTTGTGCCAAAGTCCTTTTGGGAGCAAAACTGCAGGGTCAGTAGTTTGTGTGCTATTTGCATGATATCAGTGTGTGATCACAAGATGCTGAAATACAGGACGAAGTCACTTCAGCAGCATTCAGGATTCATATTTCATTTAAATGGCTGAATGATGATGAGAAACAGAATTTGAGGCATTTCTACACTGAGTTATTATAGCAAACCCTTGTGTGAAAGTATATCACGTCTCATGTAATGTTATAATGTCAGTGTTTTCTTCTTGTGTAGGTGGTCTATGTGGGCCGCAACGCCAAAGACAACGTGGGGTCTTATTTTCACTTTGCTCACATGGTCATGACACAGCCAGAGCCTGGAGACTGGAACAACTTCTTCCAGAGATTCATTGATGGAAAGAGTGTGTATGAAATACAATCATAACAAAGTTGTTTTAACAGGGAAACAGAGATGCACAGATTTCTACCGGACACTTATGATATATTTTCATGTATTGCTTTGTTGCTTTAGTGGTGTTTGGATCCTGGTATGACCATGTAAATGGCTGGTGGAAGAAGAAAAAGACTTATTCAAAAATCCACTACATGTTCTATGAAGATCTGATTGAGGTATGTCAGTTGTTTTTGTGGGTTCTTCCTACTCAGGATACTTTTCTAAAGCTCTAGTCTAACTGGTAATAATGAGTGATGTTATTTGACCTTTGCGTTTCCAGGATACCGAACGGGAAATAGACAAACTCTGCAAATTTCTTGGTTTGTCCCCTTCAGCCGAGGAGAAGAAGAGAATTACAGGTGGAGTCCAGTTTGATACTATGAAAAAGAACGACATGACCAACTATTCTACGCTTGGAACTATGAATTTCAAAATTTCTCCATTCATGAGAAAAGGTAACCTGACAAATAGATAACTCAAGGTGTGTGTCATGGAACAAATCAGATCTCCACCTTAAATAGCTTATTGATTCTCTGTGTTTCTTCAGGGAAGGTTGGTGACTGGAAGGAGCATTTCACTGTGGCCCAGAATGAAATGTTTGATGAAGATTACAAGAAAAAGATGACAGACCCCTCACTTCATTTCCGCACTGAGGTCTGACCAGGAGTGGACAGAGTTATAGTTGCCTGTAATGTGATAGCAGAGGTGTGGAATATGTCTTATTGTGATTTGTAATCTGAGTTAAGGCTGTGAACCACATATAATGACATATAATGTCATGCAATATATGTATATGCAGAAAAAAAATCCCAAATATTTAATTCAAATCAAATTCAAAATCCTTTCAAATGTCAGGCTTTCAGTTAGCATCATGTCCACCATATTACTCCAATATTTGTTGGTCTGACTGCAGCTGTATGATGACACCATTTACATTAGTTTTCTCAAATGAGACCAAGAGATTAGTGTGATCAGTGAAATTAATCCAAAGGTTTTTATTCATATTAATGTTTGATATTTCCAATAAAGCAATAAGGGTTTATTCATTTTGTTTGTATTGTTGTCTTCTGTGTGTGACACATTTACTACAACGATTCCAAAGAAGTTGGGATGCTGTTTAAAACATAAAACTGAATGCAATCATTTGCAAACAAACTGTTTAGCGGCAACAGTTTTACAAAGTGTTCCTGAGCCAATGCAGTCATATCCTTTATACAATCTTGTGTTTGACAAAGTGGTGAACCTCTCTCCATCCTTGCTTCTGAACGACTGAGCCTTCCCAGGATGACCCTTTCATACCCAACCATGATACTTTCACCTGTTACCAATGAACCTGTTTACCTGTGGAATGATCCAAACAGGTGTTTTTGGACCATTCCAGAACTTTCACAGTCTTTTGTTGCTCTTGTCCTAACTTGTTTGAAACATGTTGCTGCCATCAAATTCTGAATAAGCATTGTTAAATGAAGTGAAAAATGTTGAAAAATGGATCCACATGCTGTCTCACCTGAGGAGGGGCAGCAGGGAGAAAGGCCACAAAGAGAGAGGATGCTTCTAAGATACCTTCAATATTACCAAACAGAACTTCATGACAAGACCTCCCAACATCAACATTGAAGACAATGTTCAGAACCTGTTTCAGAGATTTCAGAGAGTGATTTATTAAGACAGGAAGTAGCACAGTTGAAGGATATGTTTAAATAATTAAATAAAAAGGTTGAGCATTATGAATATGGCTACTCAGAGGGAGATTCAGAGGAGTGTGAGCCCCAACAATCCCCATATGAATGGACTCAGCCTCTATGGACTGCTACAGAAGCCCAGTGTGAAAAATATAAATCTGAACCCATCTTAATTGGATCAGTAACCGCCTTAAACCCTGGAAAAATTTCCCAGTCAGTCCAAACTCTTTTCCCTTCTCTCATGCAAAATGAGAGATGTTGCATATAGAGAGCCTCACCTCCAGGAACCCTCCAGTTCATTACCTACAGCCTCATCGCCATCAAATGGAGCATATGCCACCTCTATACCTCAAACCTCAGCTCTTCCAGTTCCAGGCTCTGGTCATTTCATCCCCACAAGCTCTGTTATGACATCTAGTCTGCCTTCTACTAACATACCTACATTTCAGCCTCCTTTATCCCTACCAGCACCTCAAATTTCGCCAAATGCCACCAGCCATTTGCCTCCACGCCAAACATACCCTCTAGTACCAGCTTCACGTGTTAGCTCAACATCAGTGGGCTATGGAACACACAGTCAGATACCCCAAGCTCAGTGGCCTCTGCTACCATCATATGCAATTCAACCTTCTTTTATCCCTCCACCTCAAGTTTCCGGGCATCTACTTACCATCCAAGTGATGTGTCTTCTTACCAGTTTCAACATGTACCTCTGCAGCCTGTGCAGTAGCATCAGCAGCAGCCCCTTACCCAATATTTAACATCTCAGTCAGCTCCAATCACTTGTGTCCCACAACCAGCAGGAGTCCCCCTCAATCCAAGCTTCACTTTACCTATGGCTCCTGTCCAGCAGACAAGATATACCTCACAAGTTGAAGGACCCTCATTCCCTTATTTCACCAATAGTGAATCTCATGAGTTTACTGAACTGAAGTTTCATATCCTTTTAGATCACCTACATCTCCCCTCTGCTCGACATACTGCACTTTTGTATGCCCATGACCCACATCCTTTCACTTCAACAATGGCAGCCTTGGGGCGACAGTATGGACAACCCCATCAGCTGGCCCTAAAAGAGATACAAACTATACTCAATCTCCTCAAAGTAGCCCGTGGAGATGCTGATGGTTTCCAAAACTTTGCTCTAAGAGTGAGACCATTTGTAGGTAATACAGCTCACAGATTCAAGCATCCTCCAGCTACCATTCTCCATGGAGCTGCCAGGAAGTTCCCCCATCGACAAATTGCTCACAATAAGCATACTGTCAGTCGACCTCCCACTACCTGACAAAGTGCTTAAAGCAACTAAGCCCGGATAAACTGACAAAGTGGTTGAAGGCAAAAAACAGATGTTGGAAATGTGGCAGAACTTACAAAGCGGTAAATTGTACTTTGAAAAAACCTTGCCCCAAATGTAATGGCCATCACCTTGGCATATTTCATAATATGAATAGGACCTCAACAGCATCAAGAGTGAACCCACAAAGTCTGTCACTGAAAGTAGTACTCGAGGTAGTTAAAGTAAGACTTCATCACAACAACAGGATATGTGATACCTGTGCCATCTTAGATAATGAATACCTTGGTTGGATGGAGAGCCAGAAAAACTTGAGCTGGGATCAGTGAGACAGCAAACAGAAACGTTACAAGGAAAAACTGTAAACCTCAAAATATCTTCTGCATCATGCCCTGAGAAAAGAATTCTCAATTGACAGAACAATCATCTCCAATATGATTACGCTAATTGAGCAGAGTTATCATGTGGACAAACCAAGTGGCAACCTCCAGCGCTGAAAAATGAAGCCAACACGGAAGTGCCAAAAGGTGCACTTCCTCAAATGAACACACAGGTTCAAAAAGGGAGTCAATTACATTTGACCCCCATGTTAAAGTGTCCAACTTTACAGTAGAAGAAATCATGCTTACTGTCTGCTACAAAAAATGGTTTTGGTCTCTTTAGCTGATTTTCTCCTTCATGGCAACTGTACAGGGGGTGAAATTTTTTATAACACACAGATCATTTTTTGTCCTGCCATATCAGAAATTACCTTCCAAACCTACAGGCACAGAATAAGTCCACTGTTAATGGACCCCCAAGTGCCTAGAGGCAGTGGTCCGTAGGAAAAGTGTCACGCCTCTTCCCCAGTCATGATGAAAGAATCAGAATGGTGGAGGTCATCCTTTCATCCGTTGAATCTGACCTGAAAGACTAACTTGTGATTTGTTTATAGAATTCAAATGTGCCATTTGAAAGAGCAGTTGTTCAATCACAAGTCTTTACCACACCCAACCAGACCATACACCCAACATGATAAAAGCTGGACCTCAGGCCTACCGCTTCCTCTTTTCCTTCAAACCAAGGCCCATGTGGTGGACAACAAAGGAATGAAATATTCACCTTGTGTTTACTTTGTTTAGGAGAGAGAAATGTCCAATGTGGATGCATTACTGATGTAAGTTTGGACAACCTAATCTACAAGTTACTTTGACATCATTATGTAACATTTACTACGATCTGTAATATTTTCCCTTCTTCCTTTGTTCTTACACCATAAAATGAAATCATCCACAATAAAGCAATTAAACAGCACTGGATCCTGTGTTTAAATGTGCACATAACATAAGCTGTTCAGTGAACCATAGGCAACCACAATTTCTTCAAGCATATATTTACAAAAATTGTTGATGAGGTAAAACATTCTTTATATTGTGTATTTGTACTGTTTTCAGTTGAGCATATGTCAAAAATAATTAGGAAATTTTTCTCTTATTCTGTTTTATTTATGTTTTACACAGTGTCCCAACATTTTTGGAAATGAGGTTGTTATAACAAAATGACTACAAAATAAGTAAATGTATGGAGGATATGAAAGTCACTTTTGCACTTGATATGACCCCCTCACTGCCAACGGCGATCATGGATATATGGAAACCTGTGACAGTCGTAATTGCAGGTTATGATGCACAGTTCCAATTTGGTCAGCTTGGTTTTGTATTTAATTATCTTCACTTGTAGTTGTAATTCAATTCCTTCTTGTTAGTTGCTGTTGCTCTTTGGCTGTTATAAACTTAAAGAGTGTATATTTTCCTTATAGTGACAACAAATCCCATGAAAAGACCAAAAGCAGCAATGAATTGGTCCTGCTAACAAGTACTGCCTGTGTAGCCAAGGTCTGATAGAGATTATTCATCTGTCACCCCCCTTCATGGAATCTAAAAATACATGTAGCATGTCTGTGTGTTAAGATTTGACTGAGTTATAAATTTGCAAAGACACAGACTTTTATAATCTGACACTAATGGTTTTAAAGTACTTCAATTGTCTCAATGAGCTGTGTGTCACAGCTTCTGCCGCTGCATCTACTGACTGTTACGAAGCAGGCTAAATTGGTGAGCCAAACTTCCTGTTTTCGCAACAATGGTATGCGCCTGCCCCCTTTTACCTCACCCAGTGTCCTTACATAACTCCCTCTACACCTCCCCTTCAACTCACCCTCACAGTCTGAAAAACTCTGAATGCCATAGATCTCCATTGTCGTCAAAAACCTATTAAAACACAATCATTTGGCCATATTGTTGCACTGGGTGACATGTTCATCTTAACAATGAACATGGGTACTGAAGTTTATTTTGATTTATACGATGGCCACCAGAATTTCTTGATTCTAATAGGCTAAAAGGTGCAACTTTTTATGAACTATGATTCAGATGTTTGTTTGCAGTTCTAAATGAATGCACCAGTGTTAAACTGTAGCTGGCATCGTTTCAGTGTACACAGATTGAAGTCATTCAAATACTATTTTAACCCTTGTAATGATTAAAAGGGATCGGGGTGTGAAAGCAGTAAAACTTGTTTTCAAAAATTTTTTTTAGGGGTTGCTGATGCCAAGTCTTATCTATGCATCGTCTGTTCAAATTTTCAAAACATGCAAAAACATGTCACTGGAAACATTGTCACATTAAGTTGAAGTGAAAGAAAATAAAGGGTAAAAGAAAATCTGGAAGTGCAGCTGGGAGGCTGGACTTTCACATTGCATCTGGAACTGAGCCAAGAATTTCAATGCCGCGTGAAGGAACAAGAAGAAAGAGACAGAGAACAGTTTGCTTCCATGGGAACAATTACAGCAAGAGAAGAGAAAAGTGTCTGAAGATCAGCAGAGAAACCAGCAACGATCAAAATGTCTGACAAGGTTTGTCTCAAAATGAATCTCTCTTTGAAGCTACAGTGTTCTTTACTTTCAAGTGGAGTTCATTACTTGTTCAACATGTAAAGCAGAGCTAATGAGAACTGACTGAGGTATTTTGAAATCAAGCAAAAGCTGTGGATTTCTTGTTTCTCGCTCTCTTTTATTTTCACTTGTAGAAGTTACTTTTTAAAACAATCTGACTTCACTGTCTGCAACCAACTCTGAACAATGTTGTTCGCATTGTTTTGTGTGCAATTGGTTTGCTGCAGTTTGACTGCTCTCACATTGTGATCATATGTTTTGCATGTTTCACTTCTTCTCTTTATGCAGATACCTGTGCCTTCTCGAGCAGAAATGTTTGATTTCCATGGAGTCCCAATGATACACTATTTCACAGACAACTGGGAGAACGTGCAAAACTTTCAGGCCAGGCCAGATGATATACTCATTGCAACATACCCCAAAGCAGGTCAGCTCATGTGAATATACAGTGTCGATGATTTATAGCTTATAAAACATGTGAGGACAGAAGTGAGGAGTTGGGATAATTTTCTTTTCTTTTCTCTCTGTGTGTCTTTCTTTTAGGAACCACCTGGGTGTCTTACATCCTTGACCTGCTGTATTTTGGTCAAACAGCCCCAGAGCGTCAGACATCCAGCACTCTATATGAAAGAGTGCCTTTCTTGGAGATGAAATTCCCTTTTTTGAATTCAGGTAGAACAGATAATCAAACATACTCATCATGTTTCACGAACATGCATTACCAAACACAAAACACTTAATCTTATTTAACTTTCTGTATGTGGTGATATGGTGTGGTGATGTTCTACCTTTTGCTTAAACTTCAATAAACTTCGCCTCTCATTGTATCTGAAAGGTTCGTGTGCCTTTTTAGTATCATGTTTCATTCAATTCATGTTTCATATCAATTTACTACTTACGACTACTGCTACTTCTTAAGTACTTTATAGGATCAGGGTTTTGCTTACTCCATCTCCACTTTACCTCTTCATACAGGGACTGAACTGGCCAACAACCTTCCCACCACTCCAAGACTCATTAAAACTCATTTTCCAGTCCAGTTTGTGCCAAAGTCCTTTTGGGAGCAAAACTGCAGGGTCAGTAGTTCGTGTGTTATTTGCATGATATCAATGTGTGATCACAAGATGCTGAAATACAGGACGAAGTCACTTCAGCAGCATTCAGGACTCATATTCATTTAAATGGCTGAATGACGACAAAGAGAAACAGTAGAATTTGGGGCCTTTCTACATTGAGTTACTACATGTCACATCTCATGTACTGTTATAATTTCAGTGTTTTCTTGTGTAGGTGGTCTACGTGGCCCGCAATGCTAAAGACAACATGGTCTCTTATTTTCACTTTGATCGGATGAACATGATCGAGCCAGAGCCTGGAGACTGGAGCAGTTACTTCCACAGATTCATGGAGGGAAAAAGTATGTATCAAATAGAATATTAATTGAGTTGTTTTCATTAGAACAAAGATGAACACATTTCTGCGAAGCACGACTGATTTACTCATTTTGTTTGTTCTGGTTGATTGTTTCATTGCTTTAGTGGTGTTTGGATCCTGGTATGATCATGTGAACGGCTGGTGGAAGAAGAAAAAGACTTATTCAAAAATCCACTACATGTTCTACGAAGATCTGATTGAGGTGCGTCAGTTGTTTTTGTGGACTCTTCCTACTCAGGATACTTTTCTAAAGCTCTCCTGGTCACTGGTAATAATGAGTGATGTTATTTGACCTTTGCGTTTCCAGGATACCGAACGGGAAATAGACAAACTCTGCAAATTTCTTGATTTGTCTCCTTCAGACGAGGAGAAGAAGAGAATTATATGTGGAGCCCAGTTTGATACTATGAAAAAGAACGACATGGTAAACCATTCTGCAATCCCAATTATGGATTTTAAAATTTCTCCATTCATGAGAAAAGGTAACCTGATTAAAAATAAATTTTTAAAACTAAATGTATGTGACATTAGACAAAAAAGATCTCCACCTTAAATAGCTTATTGATTCTGTGTTTCTGCAGGAAAGGTTGGTGACTGGAAGAACCATTTCACTGTGGATCAGAATGAAGAGTTTAATGAAGACTACAAGGAAAAGATGAAGGACCCCTCGCTTCAGTTCCGCACTGAAATCTGAACAGAACCAGAGAGATTGTATACTTGTGGAGATTGGCCCATGACTGACTGGACATGCGGCAAACAATTAACTTGTAGTTGCCTCTCATATGATAGCAGAGGAGTCTGCATATCAGTTCTCTCTCTTATTTTATTCACTCCTGAAAACAAATGGAAAAACTTGACTGACTTTAAATTTTTTGTGGTTATTATACTATACACTATAAAGGAAAATGATTGTGTATTTTTTTTAGTCTTGAAATGAGTATTCTAATAAAAAAGAACCAAAATCAAGTCCTATTTTGTTTTTTTTCTTTTGTACTGTCTGATCTGCAGCATGTAGCTACTTACCTTTAGCAGCACACAGATTCAATGAAAAAGTTTGTAATGTGTCATTGAAACTGAAAATGAAGGCAAATTTTAAGGCATTTGAAAAAATGCTCTGAAAAAAATTCTTTTAATCAGAGATAATAACCAGGATCATCAGTGAGGACAAATGGACTATTGTCTGCTATGAATGTAGGAGTGACCAAGTGCACATATTTTTAATTTGCAAAGTTTCCTGATTAAACTCCAGTGAAAGCATTTTTTTATAAAAGCATCATGGTCACATACGGATGCACACTAGAGGGGATAAATTGGACAAGGTAGTAGTTGTGTGTATGGGGGCTATTTAAGGACAGAAGTCTTCTGGGAACAAACAAATATTGCTAGATAATAAATACAAAACTACATGTCCTGACCAAGCGGCAACCACCAGGGCTGAAAAATGAAGCCAACATGGAAGTGCCAAAAGCTGCACTTCCTCAAAGGGCCACTTGAGGCAGGCTCCAAAAGGGAGGAATTGCATTTGACCCCCTGTTAAAAAGCCCGACTTTACAGCAGAATAAAACATGTTTACAGCCTGGTACAAAAAATAGTTTTGGTCTCTTTAGCTGATGTTCCCCTTCACGACAACTGTCTAGGTTTGTTTTACAACACACTCGTTTAAAATCTAAAATTATGCCTAATTAAGGGCATGGTCACTTTGATTGAGAACTGTCTGCTGACTGTTGGCTCCAAAAATGGAGCTCATCCAGTCGCTGAACTTCCTGTGTTTGTCGTGTTTTTGGAGCTTTTGGATAATTTTTCATTCAAGTGTTATAATTTATGGTGCTAATACTTTTGAATAAAAGGCGTCTGTGTGAAGTTGTAACATAAAGGCCCTGCATGTTTGTTAACTAACGTTATGTAGTTTTAAACTGAACTGTGTGCAAATACAATAAAGCGTTCGTAACTTCAAAATATTAACAGCTAATTTCTGAATGTTTCCAGAAATAACGTTAACCCAGATGTTGTTATTGGTTAAGCTGGAGTTGGTTACTGATGCTAAACAGTATAAAACTTGACAGTCCACAAGCTAAAACTCCAGAAACTGACTGATTGTGATCGGCTGAAGGATGAAATGTTGACATATAACTTTACGCTGGCGAGGAAACTTGTAAAGTACCGAAATGGGCTGGTGCCACCAGGTTAGTCGACTAGCTTGGTGGGTGTGTGAGAGAGAGAGAGAGAGAGGGCAGCATTGGAAACATGAGGGAGGGGAAAACACAGGGAAACACTAGGAATTTTCAGGGGAACCAGGCACGGTCATAGCAGACATAGCTCCTACTTTTCTGAAACACTGCTATAGCTCTCAGACATTAAGTGCAATCACCAACACAATCATCAGTATATAATTTTTGCAGCATTGAAAATCATTTGTATCACAAATGCCAAGTGAATAATATCTACTGTATTAAATCTGTGTACAAACCAGTTTAAATAAAAAAAAGTTTACATCCACTGGTTTCTGTCACTTATCTTTTCCAATATTCCCACTATTCACAGAAAGTAACATTTTCTGCAATAAAATCTGATTCATCAAGAGATTGGAATGACACTTTAAGAATACATTAACAAAACTAATCAATACTTACCAAGACAGATAGGTTCAAACATCCATTTCTTCCATGAGTGAAAGTATTGTACAATACTTTCAGGCAATACTTTTCATGAACAGGGTTAGCGTTTGGTCAGGGTGCGCATGTGTGTTTTGTTTTATACCTCTTGAAGAGATGTGTGTGAAGGGTTGGGGTAGGGTCTAGATTTTTTTTCCTACTTTTTTTCTTAGGTTGAATTAACAATCACATATTCACTATATAAGACATTACAAGCATTATATTTTCAGTATGCCATGGTCATGAATTTCTGCTTCTTGCTTAAGTCAGTAAAGTTTTTTGTTTTTTTTTCTTTTGTATTGCATATATGTGTTCTTGCTTGGACATTAGTATAAGAAAGGTGTGTGTTTAATTTGACCATACAGTATGTGTATGTTGCTCTCTTGATATTGTTATGGTTTTTAGATTGGTTCTTTTCTGTTTTATTTGTAAGAGTATGTCCTCAGGTTTAGTGGCTTCACTTCCAGCCTTTGTGTGTTTCCCACCTTTAGGATTGGTGATTGGTTTCACCTGTTATCCTCCCCTCCTCGTGGATTTAGTGTATATATTCCCTTCGCTCTGTGCTAGTTCATCCTTGTACATAGTGTCAAGCGTTACAGCCATACCTAGTGGTTATTTCTCATGTTTTCCTTGTGGGTTTTTTTTTCTTTGGGTTGTTGTTTTTTTGCTTAGTTTTCCTGGATCTTGCTTGTTATTTAGACTTTAAATTCCTGCCTGCTCGTTATTGGATTTGTTTGCCTGTTTGGATGGCCTTCTGCCTGTCTGACCACCCTGGAAGCTTTTTTTCACAACTGTTTTGTTATTGTACTTTCTCTCCAGCCAGTCTTGTCCTTTAACAACATGATTAGACAACAATCTTGCAATTTGCATGTTTTTTTTTCTTGTTCGTTTTCTTGCAAATTTGATCAGAACCATTTGATTTCCATGAGGTCTCATGACCCACATTTTCCCAGACAAGTGGGAGAATATTCAGTACTTTCAGGTCAGGCCAGATGATATAATCCTTGTAACATATCCAAATCAGGTCAGTCCACAAACATGAACAGGGCTTGTGTTTGGTCAGGGTGTGCCAGGTGTGTTTTGTTTTATATCTCTTGAAGAGATGTATATCTGTGAAGGGTTGGAACCATCTAGAGTTTCCTTTATTTTTCTTTTAGGAACCACCTGGGTCTCCTACATTCTTGCCTTGTTGTATTTTGTTCAGGCATCTCCCGAGTGTCAGACGTCCATGCCTCTCTATGTGAGAGTGAGCCTGTGTTGGAGATTGTCATCCCCCTCTCTGCAGTCAATCAATATTCACTATATAAGACATTACAAACATACAAACATTTGTTTTATTTAACTTTCAGTATGTCATGGTCATGAAATTCTGCCTTTCTTAAATCAGTAAACAGATTGTGCAGTTACTTTAATAAGACAACATTGTAAGATTGACTGATATCTAAACTGTTTTATAACAGCAGAAATGGTGGACAAGCTCCCCACCTCTCCTTGACTCATCTGCCAGTCCAGTCTGTGCCAAAATCCTCCTGGGTACAAAACTGCAGGGTATGTTTAATATTATACCATCAGACCTGCTTTTTAAAAAATTTTTGTTGTATTTAGACAGGCAAGCTTTGCTGTTACTGATACAAATGATTTTTTGTCAATCATTCATGAATACAAATTAATATCATGTATCATGTGATGCTTTTATTCAGAAATAAGTATAGATATAGATACAGATATAAGCGTTCTTCTTCTGTAGATAGTCTGGAGGGAAAGAATATGTTTGAAATAAAAATAATAAACTTGGATTTTGTGGTAAAGAACTTTACTGAACACTAATGAAGTGTTTTCATGTATTAGAAAATAATCATGGACATTCTCAGCTATGGATTTTAAAATTTCTCCCTTCATAAGAAAGGATACACTGAATAGTGATAACAAATACATGTGAAATTAAACAAACATCTCTGCCTTCATCTAAAATACCTGACTGATTCTCTGTGGTTCTGCAGGGAAGGTTGGTGACTGGAAGAATCATTTCACTGTGGATCAGAATGAAGAATTTGATGAAGACGATGAGAAAAAGATGAAGGACCCCTTCCTTCAGTTCGGCGCTGAATTTTGAAGAGGACTGGAGTGTATGTGAAGATAATTTAATGGGTATTGTGTGGCAAATCTGTTTACTGTTGCCTCTATTGTGTCGACTGTGTACCCAACTTGTTGCTAATGTTATCTGATTGGTGTCCATGCAGTGAAGTGCAAAGTAAGCCGAGTGACTAATCATGCCTGAAATAATTAATTCTGCTATAATAAATATGTAATAAATATGCTGCACTGTTTATCTTATCACTGTTTTTATTATCACTTAATGGAATGAGGCTGGCTGTTTCCAGCCTTTGTGCCAAACTGTCACAGTTCTGCCAGCCAGGTCTCTGTGTAGCTTTAGTTTTTGTTCAGCCACATTTCTGCCTGTCATGTTTTTGTTCAGCCCTAGTCATTCTCTGCCATGTCTGTTTCCAGTCTCTGCCTGTGGTCATTGTCTGAGTCCTGTTCATGTCTTGAATTTGTGCGGCCATGTTCTGTCTTAGTTCTGTGTCTTAGATCTCGGTCCTAGTTCTATTCCGTCTCTGTCCTAGTTCCAGTCTCTGTTATAGTTCTGTCAGTTATGGTCCTGTTCATGTCGTATTTCTTTCGGTTCTGTCGGTCTCGTCTTAGTCTTGTCTTCTCGTAGTCTTGTCTTGTCGTAGTCCTGTCTTGTTGTCGTCCTGTCATGTCTAAGTTCTATCTGTCAGTCTGTCACTATTCACCTGCCATAGCTTCTCACCTCAGGTCCCAGTACTTTTCTACTCACCCCGCCTCTGCCTCACCTTACCTGTCAGCCACTCCCACCTCATCTATTCACCTGTGTTCCCAGCTGCAGCTAATCACCATCAGGACTCTATATAAGCCACTCCATTAGATTCAGCCTTTGCTGGATTGTTTGTTCCTTCATGCCTGTCAGTTGTTATGCTATTTTTTGGATCTGCTCTCAGTCTCCTGTTTCATGTTTGTGGTTTTTGTCTGCCTGTTCCTCTGGTTTTTGGACTGTCTTGGATACAACCCCTTCTGTGAGATTTCTTTTGCCTTTAATAAAGGCCCTTACCTGCCATCAGTTTCAGTGTGTTGCATTTGGGTCCATCCCCACTCCTCGTCACAAAACTAACTGGCTGTTTGCTTTTGCCTTTTTAACGGATATGAGAATGGTATTGATCCTTTCATCTAACGGAGCGAATAAGCACGTTTCCCAAAATGCTGAATCATTCCTTGAACAATTATGTTGTTGCTGGTGTGTGACTGCATTATAACTGGGCTTAGATGCCGCTAAAGGACAATAAAGGATAATTTGCACTGGCATGTATGATACTTTGACCTTTATGACACTGGAGTTTATTAGATACTGCTTTTTATGTGTGCAACAAAATAATATAGAACTAAAAAAAAAAGCTTTTTTACTGTTTCATTCTGTGTGTGCAAAGATCAAATGACTCAGGCAAACAGAAGTGTAACACTTACATCTATAACAAAGCTGTATAAACTAAATTAACCTGACTCAGACCTGATAGCAGTGATTCACATGTTTGCAGTCAGATTCAAAGCTGTAAAAATGACCCATGGCACATTATTTAGTGATAACATTCATTTCAGGAAGTGCGGCATGTTAAAGTGAGCTATACTCAACTAAATGACTTTTTCAGTGTGAACGATCCTCACACACAAACACTGTTGGAAAACAGCTATTCAGCAGGGTGAGTGTGCAGTTTGGCTGCTTTGAACTTGAATATGTAGAACAGAGGAACATGGTAGGGTTTCAAATATGTATGTTTTAAAATGTGCTGCATTTGAAAGTTATTTTGCAGATCATTCATAGACCAAATCAATTATAAGTTACAGGTCATACACAGCAAATATTTTACCAAGCTGCTTTAATGTTTAACACAGTTTGTATACCTGCTGTGGTAATGATGAAATGGTGGAGGTTCATTTTGCTCATGTTGTGTAGCTGAAAAGGAAATGTTGTAACTGTTGTGTTTCATTGTATTAATAAGGCCCCAGTGCATGTTTTTACTGCTGGTGTGACTACTAACAGATTTGTACTGGGGACTAGTCATTATTGCACATATCAGTTTCAAATTGACTCTAGACTGGGCTAGATGATTACTGATTGATTTGTTTTAGTTTGTGCTGGCAGCATGGATAATATTCAAGGTGTTAGGTATTATAATTTTACAATGAGCCATTTTGCAGATGGAGCAGCTACAGCGACCAACACTGCTTGACTTCCATGGAGTCTCCATGGTTGAACACTTTATTTCCAACTGGGACAACATACAGAACTTTAAAGCGAGACCAGATGATATCCTTATAGCTACTTACCCTAAAGCAGGTGTGTGTGTATGTGTGTGTAAGAGTATGGAAGCATCACAGTTATACTATAAATCATGTTAAATTGATGAATGCAGTGGACTGATATGTTTCCTATGTACAGGCCACTGACCAGAAAGTACTCATTTAATCTCAGGAACCACATGGGTCTCGTACATCCTGGATCTTCTGTATTTTGGGCAGACGAGTCCAGAACGTCAGGCATCCATTCCAATTTATGAGAGAGTGCCATTTCTGGAGCTCAGCGTATCTTTTCTACCCTCAGGTATAATTATGTGGTCACAATCACTCAGATATTGTTGTACTGTGTTGTAAAAAAAAAAAAGCTCTTGTTTGGTGCCCTTTGCCTCCATAATCTCTTCATTATGAGAGATTTATTTTACAGGCAGTGTACAAAGTCCTGAAACAGGACCCTGAAAGATCAACCAGCCTGCCTCTATCAGTTTTTGTTTGCATATGTGCCCTCTGTGTACTATACAGAAAAAGGGCGACTGTTTGTTGGCATATCAACGTAAAGGTTGATGATGTTTCTGGCCACTTGGGGGCAGCAGAAACAAGTTGTGATCCCAAGAGTGACATATCATCATCTTCTAAGTTGTTATACTGAACTTGTAAGCAAACAGCTTCTTATTTACACATCCAGCAGTTATGGAGCAACATTATTGTTCATTTGGAGTTGTGTATTTGGCCACTGGGTGAATCCAATAGTTGAATATGTACTCTCTTTTACCTCTGTTTTTGGTCTCCACCAACTCCCGAGGGAAGCTGTTGAACTGTTTTCTGCAGCTGAACATAGTGTTATGAGAGCAGTGACAATAAAGAGTAAACTTGGAGGCCATACAGCTAAACAGTGAGAAAAAAATATAAATCTCTGTAAAGCCGAGGAGAGCGGCAGATTCGGATGATGATTCTCTGCAGGTTCATCCTTACGAGCCGCAGCTTTTACATTCTCACATTGTTTTCACAAGTTTGCATTTGATGCATTGTTGGTAAAAGAAAAAAATAGCAAAAATGAGCAAATTTTAAAAAGTAGTTTCATAACTTTTGCTTGATAATCACATTCTATTAGTGTTTTATCGCCAGTTTATTCAGTGCATAAGCCCATAAAACCAAGTAAAACGTGTCAGACGTCACTTTCTGTGTTAGCTATCGGTCATGGTGTGTAAACAAGTCTATACGTATATGCATGTAATCAGTCAGTGACTAATGCTTCTCTTCACAAAGGTACTGAAGCGGCAGATAAGCTTCCCACCAGTCCTCGTCTCATTAAAACTCATCTACCAGTCCAGTTTGTACCCAAGTCTTTCTGGGAGCAGAACAGCAGGGTAAAAGCCATGTACATACAGTCTTTTGGTTATGAACCCCACTGAATTATGATGCAGATGAATTATAACTTAGTGTCATCTCTTTGTGTAGGTAGTCTATGTGGCTCGTAATGCAAAGGACAATGCAGTGTCCTATTTCCACTTTGACCGCATGAACAAGGGCGAGCCAGAGCCAGGGGACTGGAACACCTTTCAACAAAATTTCATGAAGGGAAAGGGTAAGTTCAAAGTACTCCTACTGTAAAGGAATCACAATATTGTCTCATTTCCCACATGTCTCCTCATATATTATCCTGTGGCCTCAGTGGTGTTTGGATCATGGTATGACCATGTGACCGGCTGGTGGGAGAAGAAACAGACATTCTCAAATCTTCACTACATGTTCTATGAAGATATGATTGAGGTGAGCTGTGGTTTGTTAGTATGTGTGTTGTTTTCAGCAGACCTTTTAACCTTTAAAACAGTCTGTGTTATATAATCATTCTTGTCCTAATTAACAACTGGTCTTTGAAAATGTTTTATATACTGTGTTATTCATTAAAGGAAAATGTCTTGTGTCTGACCTCAGCTGACAGAGCAAGGCTATCTGTGCCCACGTGTTTTCAGTCTTTATGCCGAACTAAACTGTGCGTCTCCTGGCTCCAGTTTCATATTTACCATTCAGAGAGTGGTGGTAATTTCTGATTCTGATGATCTAAATCTCAGCAAGAAAGCATATAAGCATCTTCTCTAAAATATAAAACTATATGTTTTACATGAACCTACAATATGTTGCATACAACCTAGATTCCAAAAAAGTTTGGATGCTGTGTAAAACATAAACAAATCAGAATGTGATCTCTTGCCTTTTTGACATGTACTCAACTAAAAACAGTACAATGTATTTACCTCATCAACTGCATTGATTTTTGTAAATATCTGCTTATTCTGAATTTGATGGCAGCAACATGCTTCAAACGAGTTGAGACAGGAGCAATAAGACTGCGAAAGTTGTGGACTGATCCAAAAACACCTGTTTGGATCATTCCACAGGTAAACAGGTTCATTGGTAACAGGTGATAGTATCATGATTGGGTATGAAAGGTTCATCCTGGAAAGACTCAGTTCGTTTACAAGCAAGGACTGAGCAAGGTTCACCACTTTGCCAAACACATGATTGTATAAAGGAGATTACTACCTGGGCTCAGGAACACTTTGTAAAACTGTTGTCAGTAAACACAGTTTGTTTGCAAATGATTGCTGTTTACTTTATGTTTTACACAACATCCCAGCTTCTTCGGAATCAGAATTGTACAAGAGATGATGCAGCAATAAGAACAATAACCACTCTGTATGTTTAATTTATGTCACAAGGTTGACACTGAGATTCTTACATTTTCTGCAGGACTCTGAACGAGAGTTAGACCAACTCTGTTCCTTCCTTGGTTTGTCTCCCTCTGCTGAGCAGAAGGCAAGAGTTTTAACTGGAACAAAGTTTGACAATATGAAACAAAACAAAATGGCCAACTATTCCACAGCTGACATTATGGATCACAAGGTGTCTCCTTTCATGAGAAAAGGTATGGAAACTTTGATGAATGTTCCTTGCAAGATTTTCTCTGTTAGCACCAAAATCTGCTCAAAGCATTTATCACTGGTTTTATTAAATTGTGTGAACGATTGTCTCTGCTTCTTCAGGGAAAGTTGGTGATTGGAAGAACCATTTCACTGTGGCACAGAATGAAAAGTTTGATGAAGATTACAAGCAGAAAATGAAGAACCCTACACTGCAGTTTCGTACTGAAGTTTAGAGCCTCGGCCCAGCTGTGCATAATTTAAAGTCCTGAATTGTGATTAATTTGATAATAATTTTGATGTTAATGGATATATCATATGCACTGCATTATATCACTAGCTTGTGGAAATTAAATTAAGTGTAATTTAATGTAAATTACTTGGTTTATATTTATGTTGCACATAACACTGTGATTAATGAAAGGCATTTTTCCTCAGTCAGTTGTCAGATCATCTTATGTTTTCCTGACTAAGTGTTCCAGTCACTTCACCTGCCGCCCTGTTGCCCACCAGCTTGATTTTCTGCCAGTGTCTTTGGCTTCTGTCTTGCCTGCCCTTTGTCTGGTTAAGATTGCCTTTCTTTGTTTTCCTGCCTGGTTTCCTGTGAGTCACTGTAGCAATAGGACTTGTTTAAAATTGCACCACTAACTTAAACACAGGCCTTTCTAACTTCTTTCAATTAGGTTTTCTACCTCTTATGTCTTGATTGTGCACTGAATTACAAGCATCTACAATGCAGTTTATATTGCTGTGCAACCAATTGTTACACCGTCCATAATCTTGACTGTCTTGTAGTGTGTTTCTCTTGGAAGTGGAAGTATAAGTTGTAGTAGTAGTGATGGTGGGATCCATCTGGGGCCGGCGATAGAATCTCCCTGTGTTTAATTGTATACTGGAGTCTGTAATCTTCTTAGCTTTGAAATTGTTTTAGCCATTTATTAGTACTATTAAATAAAAATCTCTTCTTCTAAGCTTAACGTTGCCTTCCTCTTATGTACTCCACCACACCAGTAACATTTTAAATAAACTTTTAGCTACGGACTGAACACGCGTCTCCTGCTCTCCTTGAACCTTTAAAATTGTATCGTGCCAACACGTATGTGTTTAATACCGTGTTGCATCACAAACTGGTGTTGTTCGCAGGATTGGCAGAAAATGCATCTGAGCCACAGGCAGGTCCCTCTATCCCTTCTAGGCAGCCGGGTCTCAGAGAGGTTAGTTTATATTGCTAGGGAAAGATCTTGCACTGGTGAAATTGATGTCCAAACCTGGGTTGAGGAAATAAAGTCCATAATGCGCTGTCATGCATTTGCCTCTGTTGAAAAGGCCAATTTTATCTAGTTCAGTTCAGGCCTAGGAGCTATTCTGTTCCCTCAGTTTAAAGTATGCAGCATGCAGGGCAGGCCAGACCCCTAAGGGACACTGTAGTGACAGAGCTTAAGAAAATGCTGAAGCAGTAACAGGCTCAAATTGACCACCTCACACAGGAACCGCAGTCCAATCACACTTTAACCAACCCCAAGACCTTTCAGAAAAGAGGCTCTTATTGTCCACACCTGTCCTTATAAAGACAGGGAGCTGTCCCTAGTCCTACTACAGTGAGCATGTGTGGAGTGAGCATGTGGAATACCAGAGCAGGCTCAGCCAAACCAACCAAACAGCAAAGGGCTGGACTTTCAGCCCCTCACGTATGATCACAGTAGAGAGGTCTGTATGCAAAAAAGGGTAAAGATTTACTATTGGTGAAGTAAGAAAAATACAGACAACAGTGAGAGGACACATTGACCTGCCAGGAATCTGGACAAGGTATGTCTCCAGGTAACAGGGTTTTCAAATTGCAAATTTTTGTTGATCAAAACATGCCAACTATCCTGTGGGTTTCAGTGCTTGTTGAACAAGAGACATCTAAAACTTAGTTAAACTAAACTAACTGAGAATAATATTTTTCTATTAGTTCCCTTTAGACTCTGAACTTGTTGTTTATCTTCTTTTTACCAAAATGACGTCTGGAAGTAATTTTCTCAGACAATAAAATTGTTGTGGTTTTCTTAATCCAAGACAATGACCATATGTTTTGAGACTATTCTTTTTTTTTTTTTAAAGATGGATTTACCTCCTCGACCAGAACTGTTTGATTTCCATGGAGTCTCAATGATCCACTGTTACACAGACAACTGGGAGAACGTTCAAAACTTCCAGGCCAGGCCAGATGATATACTTATTGTATCATACCCCAAAGCAGGTCAGTCTGCAAATCATGAACAGGATGTGTTTTGCTCTTGAATAAATTAGTATATTGAGGTGAGAGGTTAGGACTATGTCAATCATTTTTATTTCCTCCTGTCATGGCTGGTTACGCAAGAGAGCAATGAGTGTAGGATCCAAAAAGAGACAGAAGAAGCAGCAGAGCGACTTCAGTGACTTATGAAGAAGGCTTATAGGCTGGTGCAGGTAGGCAGGTATTGATGAAGGTAGGCAGGCAGGTGCAGGTGCAGGTTAGACCACTGTGGCCTTATGTGTGGGCTGGCTATGATGAAATAGCATCCCAATGGGAAGTGCGGCCAGACTGAGACAGTAAAACATGTTCTCCCGCAGTGTGCAATTTATTCTGTGCATGGAAAGGAATTGTATAAACATCTGGCTGGGAGGAACTCTTTAATCTCTCCACTATAATTAGTCTAGAATTTCTGTAGAAAACCAAAAAACAGGAATTCCTCCATGCCAGTCGAGTGTACCGGCATATAGCACTCTGAGGACATCTGGTGGAAAGGAAGAGAATAGCAGAGGCTTGAGGAAGTGGGAATATGCCTGGAGGGAGGGACAGAGAGGCAGAGTGTGACATCTCCATCCTTCTTTTAGGAAGCACCTGGCTCATCCACATCATTGAGTTGCTGCATTTTGGTCAGACAGCCACAGAACGTGAGACATCCGAGCTGCTCTCTTCAAGAGTGCCTTGCTTGGAGATCTACTTCCCTCTTTTGCGGCCAGGTTAAATTAATGCTCACATACTCACCACATTTCATATGCCACAAATGTGCACTTTTATTCCATGGTGGTAATTCCTTTTCTTTTGCTAAAATCATTAAAGCTATTTGTTCACATTGAAGTGCATGTTGCTGTGGAGTTGTTGCAGAGTTGAGTGAGTGTACACTAACTTAGTAATAATTATTATCTTAAACAGCTGATGCGTTGTTGTATTGTTTTGTATTTACCACGCTGTAGGATTCACTGCACATAAACTGTTGTAATTGTGTACAGGATCGGGGTCTACTCCAGAAATACATAGAGGAACAGACATGTTGGACAACCTCCCCACCTCCCCTCGACTAATTAGGTCTCATCTTCCAGTTCATTTCCTGCCAAAGTCATTTTGGGAGCAAAACTGTCAGGTCAGTAGTTTGTGTGTTATTTCAAGGTCACAAGAAGGTGAGATAGGTGATTATATTAATATCATGTAACCTGTGGAAATGTGCTGCTTAATCATGCCAGTTACTGAATTGCAATTTCAATAATTAAACCATCTAGCTCATCATTGATTAGTCAAAAATTCTTATAAGGCACACACGACTAAAAATTCAAACAATGAACCAACATGAAAAAGAACATTATGACTTATATAAGAAATATTATTCAACTAACGGTATGAATAATACTGTTATGTAAATCCACAAATAGCCTGTTTTATTTGAGGTGGGTATTGACCTCTGGAAACCAAATAACCTTTATTAAACTCAGATTTTAAAAACCCACATTAACTCAGCTATTGCACTCTTTAAACCAAATTCATTTTTGTTGTGCAAAATTGAGAAAAAAAAGTAGGTAGACATATTCCAGACAATATGAAGCCAGTGAGATAAACTGAGCTTTATGATCAGAATTATGACATTTATCATCCAATGTTTGACTACAGATCTTACGTTACTCATTTTAAAAAAAAAATGGGTTTAACTTTAACAAATCAACTTCAGCAGCATATACACTCTTATTTCATGTGAAGGCCGAATGATGACAAAAGGATACATGCATGGGTACCTCCGGATACTTGTACAACAGACTTTGATCAGCAGTTCATAAACACTTAGGTATTTCATGTTTCATGCTGCCGTTCAGATAATGTAAGTGTTTTCTTGTTATATAGATAGTCTATGTGGCCCGTAATGTAAAGGACAGTGTGGTGTCTTTTTTCCATTATGATCGCATGAACATGCTCCACCCGGAGCCTGGAGACTGGAGCAGTTACCTCCAGAGATTCATGGAGGGAAAGAGTATGTTGCAAATATTTTAATAAAGTTGCTTGTATTGGAGATGCACAGATTTCCTCCACACCCCTCAAGTGCTTTCATTTATTGTTTTGTTGCTTTAGTGGTGTTTGGATCCTGGTATGACCATGTGAACGGCTGGTGGAAGAAGAAACAGATTCATTCAAAAATCTGTTACGTGTTCTATGAAGATATAATTGAGGTAATCATTTGTTTTTGTGGATTGTCAGTGCATGCGTTTGTTTGATTCCAAAGTCTCTCCCTGTTCGATTTACTTTTCCAAAGTTCTGCTCTAGCTGGTAATAATATGATAATCTTTGACCATTGTGCTTCCAGGATATTGGACAGGAAATAGACAAAGTCTGCAGCTTTCTTGGTTTGTCTCCCTCAACTGAGGAAAAGCAAGGAATTATAGACAAAGTGCAATTTGACAAAATGAAAACAAACGACATGGTCAACAATTCAGAGTTCCGAAGGATGGATTTCAAAATTTCTCACTTTATGAGAAAAGGTACAGTGAACAGTAATATAAAACACAAACAAAATTTAATCTCCACCTTCAGCCAAAGTATGTTATTGATAGTTACGTGATGGTTCTGCAGGGAAAGTTGGTGACTGGAAGAACCATTTCACTGTGGCCCAGGATGAAGAGTTTGATGAAGACTACAAGAAAAAGATGAAGGGTTCTCCACTACAGTTTCGTACTGAAGTTTAAAGGTCTGGCCCAGCTGTGCATAGTCCTGCATAGCCAGATCTCTCTTAGCGTTGAACTGTACATAATGAAGAGTCCTGAATTGATATATGATAAAATAATAATGTTGTGTAAGTTGTGAGCAAAATGTTCAGTTCGATCCACAGCGATATTGTCTCATCAAGGCAGGACATTTCCCACAATAGTGATGTCGACTAATGCTGTGACATCATAATAAATTAGCAAAGAAGAATTACCAAAAATCAAAGCTTGATGAATGTCAGACATATTGACTTTCACCGTTGTGGTGGAAACTTACATATACACTTGTGTATTCATGTGCACTTGTATTTAAGAATATGCTTATTATACTCATCTAACCTTCATGAACTGAAATACTGACCTTAAACCTAAAAACATGATCATCCTGTCAGGGGCACTGTGTCATTGGCATGTCAAAACATGATGTTTAATTAAAGGCCACATCTGGAGATAACAGCAGCAACTCACTCATGGCACAACCATTAAAGGTAATAAGAAACCTCATACAGGAGATAAAATTGTATATAAGGACCTGCAGCTCTGTATGTATTCACTTACTTTGTGAACTAACTCAGGTCTTTGTTCTGAAAGTTGCCTCAGAAATTTTGATTTCTACCATGCTGTGCTTGCGAATCATCATGTTACTAGTTTCTGGCAATGAATTAGACGAATGTGCAATTGCAATATTTACATTTATGTTGAACATAAAAAACTTGAATTGGATGAATTGACCATTTATAGCAACTGGTTGTACAGTTAGATGGCAGGAGAGGCTTTACTGTTTGAGGGAGCACTCAATGAATCAGAGCAACAATGACGATTCTGCTGAGAGAGATAATTAAAAAATTATAAGACATTAAAATGCTGATACTCTTGGTTGCTCCCCAGGTTACTGAATGAGAAACAACAGTGGCAGAAAAAAGTTCTACGTGATATTTCATTTTAAGATATCTCCTTTCATACACAACATGTCAGATATGTTTGGCTGTACGTTTGTATATGTTGGAGTCTTAAAAAGAAAGCAGAGAAGTTAGAAAAAGAGTTTTTTCAGGAAAATTTGGTAACTGGAAGAATCATTGTTCAACAGAAACAGTTTGATTTCTGGAGTCAATTACTCTCATTCTTACCATTATGCGAAATACATTCAAATAATAAACCGCAATAATAATAATAAAACTTCAAGTTTTCTCATTTTTATTTGAATCCAGACATGAAATGCATGAAGAAATACAAGAGCAAATGTTCAATAAGCAAAATGAACAAATTAATCTAACACTGTACTTCTGCACTGTGACTACAGACTGGAGGTGGGGGCACATTGATTTTATTTTCTATGGCACAAACTGCTTTGTGGAGGGGACAACACTATGGGTGCTGGAGGTGCCACCCTGGTCATGAAGTAAAAGAGGTAAAACAGCAAGAACTTGGAATGTAGACAACAACACAAGGCCATTGTACCGTCAATAGGAAACAAGTCAAGCATCTCACGTCACTGGGAGGTACTGCAGGTCACCTCAAGGTAACCGGAAAACAAGTCATGGGCTGGCTCTCATCAGGAACAGAGGCAGTTTTATTCCAAAATGATGTTTATCCACTTGTCTTGAAATGTATCATTAAGCACGAGGCTTAATGAGAACGAGGCTCCGAAAAAAAATGGATATGTCATGTTGGAACAAAACTTCTCAAATGTAAGAGTGATGAGAGAACCACTGGGCTACTGTCGGGATCATGTTCGGATTCATGTTAACTCATAGACTAAATCTGGTTCCATTTGTTTTCGTATGTTTCTTTCTGATGCCTTTGTCATGGAAAAACCTGCATCATTACAATCCTGAGCACAGCCGAGAAGGTCTTTGACACAACCTCTGTAGTCAAGTATTAACTGTCACAGCTCTGTATGTCTGAAACAGACCTCAGTCTGACACATAAGCAAAACTTCAGATTGTCTTTCAGAGTAACAACTACAACTATGCTTCAAATACACCTTTATTCATGAACATCAAAAATAACATTATTTACATTGTCGCTTATACATCATATATTTGAAAGATATTTTTCCTTTGAGTAGTAAAATACTTCAGTCTAGTGCTCAGGCTTACAGTTAAGTGCTCTGTTAATGATTTAGGTCTAGTATAAGAGATCTGAGGTTCATGCCAAGCCAGTCGTATGAGGTGCAGCCCTGCAAAGCTGTGTAGCTTTAATTAGTTAACATATCAGTCTGAACTGATTCAATGCAACTGACAGGATCATGATTATAATATTCTTCATCCAATTCTGTAAAAATGCAGTCAGAGGCTTTAATCGTACACAATTATTGATTGCAAAAGCTTTGTCCTACAGCAAAACAATATGAAATGTGTTGAACTCACAGCTGAATGCTTGAATCTCATTCTGAAATCTTGACAATTTGAGCTACAGCTAAAAGCCTCAGCAGCACTTTCACATGTAAGCATGCGTCTGCAAGTTTGTGGCTGTTGTTTACTGCCTGCCTCTTTATGTAACCAGCTTCACATTAACATACAAGGCAGACTGGACAACAACAACAGCGGCAGCATATTAAGAGCTCAGAAGTAGTAATCCGCAGGTGAGTCACTATGATACTGATAAGACGCTATAGAGTTAACCCAAATAATGGGTTTAGAGAACCATAAGAATAGCACAGAACCAACCAAGGTAATGTATGGCACAATTACATCACAAAGCAAATTGAAATATGAAAGACAGCAAATAAACTCTTTGAAAGCAATGAAATTCACAATAGTTGATATGCAGACATTTTTTCACAGAAACAATAGAAATGGGACCTACAGATGCTTAGAGCAACATTTGTTTTTTACCCTCTTAACTCTCTGTGGTGCTGCTCCCAGACATTGAGTTGATGATCTAAACCTATTTTATGGAATTCATAAGATATGGGAAGATGATCATCAACATCACATAAATCACAAGCAGGAACCTGCTGAAGAGCTATTTTTAGGACTTGCTAAACTGTATTTATGGTCCCCGTGTACTTGAAGTTATACCAGTGTTATGCAGGAGTGCGTGTATAAGAAAAAAAAAACAGGACAAGAAAGAGAGAAAGGTAATATGTGTGTGAGAAAGAAAAGAGTTATGAATGTGCTGTGTTGTTTATCTGTGCTATATCTCCCAGTTTTACTCCTAGAGTAAAAGGTTTACCATATTTGTTCCACAAACACTGTTGTTTAACCCTTTAACAAGGTAAAAGGTGACTAGGTGATATCCCTAACGGTCATCACCCAGAGACACTTTTAAATATTTTCCCTCTTCTACATAAAAATAATTCATTTTTAGGCAGTTCAAAGATCAAATTTTCCCAGTATTTGTTGAAGTCTTGGTTGGGAACAGTATTTGTTAAATGTGGCGTTTAATGTGCGGTCATTGGCCCTCATGTCCACGGTTTGGCTCATAGATCAATAATTTCACTGCTGACACTGGCAGAGTCGTCATGTCTGCTGACCTCCAGGTAACTCCGTGACCCCATTGGTCTCCCAGCCCTCCCCCGCACCCTCTCTGAGTCTGGGGTGATAAATGGCCGTGTGTCGTCCACTCCATCCTCCCCCAGCTGCCCTGTTGATGTTCTGGAGGGACGAAGTGATGCAGGGCAGGACACTGATGAAGGGACACTTCCTACCGTGTTCCCAGCCCACCTGTGACCCTGGTGGGAGGGTGTGGGGGGAGCAGTCACCTGCCTACTGGGCACACTGCTGAGAACACTGCCCCCCAGTGGCATTGAAGACTCTGTTGGGGCCTCACTGCTCTCAGACAGCAGCTGAGGATCACTGTTCCTGCGGAGCCAAGGCCCCTGACTGACCCCTGAGCCCGGGGAGGGGGACTGTGAGGTCAGGTTCAACGGATGAAACAAGCTCCCTCCTCCAAGCAGGTGTTCCCTGTGCAGAGCCTCGTCGATGCTACGGGTCAGGTCAATGGGAGATGGGGGCCGCAGATCAAAGTCATGAAGAGACAGGCTAGTGTCCCTATCCTGATCCAGACTGCCGCTCACTGAGCGCTGTGGAGGCCGGCCCAGCGCCTGCAACCTCAGCAGGGAGCCTGTGGAGCCATCAGATATGCCTCGTTCTGCAGAGTGGCCCCTATGGTTACGTCCTCGGTTACTGTCTTTGACACAGCGTGGCTGGGCAGTGGCCTGCTCGTGGTTCTGGTTCCTGATCAGACTCTTGCTGATGTCAGCACCAGGACGCTCCTGGCCAGCCCAGTTGTTAGGCACCTCCCCTGGTCCTCCTCCTCCCACCCCATTACTGTCAGACTTTCTACAGGGTTTCCCCCTCAGGCTCTGGACTATCTTGGACCAGCAGGTATGTCTTTGCGTGGAGCCTACAGACTGGCCAGGGGACGGCAGGTCTCCTGATGCTCTGCCATCTGGTCCACCCTCCTCCCGTCCCCGGCAACCTTGAGGTCTCCAGAACACCCAGGAGCCCAGGAGTAGGAGGGAGAACCCCCAGGCTAGCTCCAGGAGCCGTGCCCAGAAGTGCACTAGCCACCATCCCCAGTTGAAGCGTGTCCAGTTTCCTAGCAGTCCATAGAGCCATAAGGTGGCATGAACATGCAGTGCACAGCACAGTGCCCCCAGAACTGCACACACTGCTAACACTCTCCCCAGAATCACCCCTATCCTTCGGCTCCCTGTCCAAGCCTTCCTCCTGGCCTCTTCAGGGACTCCAGGGTGGGGAATGGGAGGACAGCGTATAAGTGGAAAGACATAGCAGAGGAAGCCCAGACAGAGAGCCAGACCCCAGCACAGGGACAGGACCTGTAGGGTAACGGGCACCACAGGGGACAGGGCTGGGGAAAGCAGATCGGCCGCCAGCAGCAGGGTACACTGCAACACAGCCAACACAGCCACCAAAGGAGGGCGCTCCAAAGATGAAGGCAATGCACTGACTCCTGCCACCCTCAGTGCTAGCAGTGCAAGGGCAGCCTGTGCCCACACCAGCAGGTGTAGAGGCAAGTTGTAGAGGGCCGTGACTGCGGGGCGAGGGAGAAACCTCCGTGTGCCATAGGGGTCAATTAGAAAAAGAGCTGCTCTAAGGCCTCCAGCCAGAAACAACAGAGCATTGGCAAGTGCAAGAGCCCCCCGATGAGGACAGTTTGCGCCAGGGGACAGGGTGAGGCCGAGAGCAGCACCAGCAAACAGGAGGAGGAAGAGGCTCGCTGAACCGTAGACATGCAGTTCCCAGGCAAAAGCCAGTGTCCGGCTCAAGTCCCCCCAGTAGAGAAGTGTGGCATTGGGGGAGGGACTGGCACTGAGAGAGGGGGGTGGATTAGAAGTAGAGTAAGGAGCTTGGTGAGGATGTCCTAGAAGAATGGAGCGGTTCCTCTGACCAATACCAGTCTGATATGTGGGGCTGAACCTTGTTCGGGCAACAGGTACAATACCAGTCGCAAAGAAGAAAGGGGTCCCTAGAAAAAGAGGAACAGAGTTTTAGTTTTCAGTTTTATGAATGTAGAAAACTAAAATCTTAACAGCAAAACTCTTTTTAAATGCCATTTTTCTGACAAGCGGAGCAATACTATAAAAGTACATGACATACTATTTTCAAGCCACTAGAGGGGTGTAGCTCACTATCAAAGTCATGAGCTCGAACGCACTGCTTCATAGTAACCGGTTCACATTGTTCCAGGTCTATATTTAATAAAGACAAGGTCTAATCAAATTAGCCAACTTGTACAGTCTCAATAACTTCTACTTCTAAAATCTTATTAAATTTCCATCAGTTCCTTTTCTCTCCCCTCTTTGTGATTTTCAAGTTCGTGTGTTGGTAGCCAACAGATGTGACACTGTATCCTAAAACATGGCTTAGTATGGAGATACTGCATTGACCCATTGTGCAAGCGGATTACACATAATACAGTATGTACTCAATAAGGCACACATGAATGCACATCTAATCCCAAAACAAGACACAATACATCAGCTAATAACAGCATTCAAGGTGTGGAGGATGTTTACATATTCAAGCCAAAGTCTAATTATGTATTTTTAGTCACTTTCATCAAGGTGCTGAAAAAGAAAATTACATAGGAAAGGTATTTAGTCACGTAATACAACTAAAATATCAATCATAACGTACAAATACATCAGTATGATTTGAAAACAATGCCACAACATCATCCACATTATATTGCTAAATATATAAGACATTATGCTCATGGGATAACAGAGTAGTAATTGTATAGCTTAATTGGATTATATTATGTAATTAACAAGAACATCTACGTTACGTAACACCAAACAATGTCACAACACAAACTCCCCGTTCAAATTTGCAGTATTATACAATACATAACTACCTCAGACAACACAGTGACGATGTGACATCTCCTCTCTCTCTCTCTCGCTCTCTCGCTTTCTTTTTCTCATGCACACACATACTTCTATTTGTTCAAGGCACTCCACCTTATCCTCCCGCAATACCTTGGAAACACCCAACCGCATTGTAATCATGGGTTCATTCATCACTTTGAAGTGCTTTGCGAACTATTAAACTGTAAAGATAACACAGAGTATAAAAACACAACATGTGAAAACTGACTGAGCACCATGAAATGACGATGAAATAATGTGAATAATACTACTACAAGTATTTTGGAGGAAGACAGCAAACACATTAAATGTATGTATATGATGCTGTGACTGATGTGGAACAAAGACTGATGTAGAACAAAGAAACTGTTGTAGCTAAAGGGTATCAGTCTAGAATTATTTCTCAGGGCTTCTTTCACAAGCACACACATTAAAACTTGATGGATGGTGGAACAGCACGATCAGTGGTAAAACACTCCAAACCATCAGCCACTTGGAGGCCTTTAAGCCCGTCCTCACCCTGCAGAAGACACCCATAAAGCTAACACACTGAATAATGACTCACGCCGGCATGTGTTCCACTTCCTGGCTCCCTCCCTCACTCCCTCCTATCGCACACACGTTTCACTTTCAGACCCACATAGGCGGCCACTGCATACAGATCACAGACACACTTCTTTATTTATATAAAGGTATGTTTTACTTCCTTCCCTCAAACTTTTTTTTTCTTACAGGAGCAAGATCCAGACACATTCCAGATGTTCTGATCACATTTCACAGCTGGATACACTTAAACCTACCCCAACCCTTGAGTTTTCTCTTTAATGCACACATACACTGCTTATGCTGCTTTATACGTCCACATGTTGCGATGAACTGAAAAATAAATATCCTGTTCCATCTCATAGGACACACAATCCAGATACAGATAAAGGCAGATAAATAAATACAGCACAAACTGGTACTGCCATAGATGAAAGTCATTAATACTTCCAGTGACCTGCCAAGGACTGTTCTTGACTTTAAATGTACTCATGAGGCAGGAGAGCAAATGTTTAAAAGTCATTAAGATGTTGTTCTCATGTATCTAAGAGACTCATATGCCCCATGTGTCACGCTTTTCCTTTTCCATCCACTTTTTTCTCAGCTCCCCTCCCTTCATCCCTTTTGCTGTGCATCTGGTTTTCATTACCATCCCAACTCCCTGCATTTCTGTGCCTGTACCTTTCGTCTACCTCACTTTCACCCACCCCAATCTACTCTCTCATCGGTATTCCCGCCAGTCTCTTTTTCAGACCGTGCTTTCCTCTTGTCTATCTCTTTGCCTGGCTGCAATTCTACCCGCCCCCTCTTCAACCCTCCCTCTCACCTCCTGCTCATTCTTTCTTCCCTCGTTGTGTCTACTCCACACAACTACCACCCCACTTTCCATGGAAACGTTTCTCTGCTTTTTCCCTCCTTTGAAGTCTTTTCCAGATTCTTCCAGTAAAAAACTCCCAGCTGCACAAATATTCCATTTGAAATTATCAAGGGATAAAGGTCACTCTAAAAGCAGTCAACTACAGAGCCTCACTTCTTACCTGTCCTTGATGACTGTACAGTCGTGCTAGCTGTATTTCTTCCTAGTTGTGCTGTTTTGTTGGGCTGATTTGTCGTTTTGGGGGATGTTCTCACAGTCAGCCTTGTGGTAGTAAGCGTACGAGCTGTAGATGTGGTCACTTGCTGTGTTGAGGTGTTTGAATGCGAACTGTTTTGGGCAGTAAATGGTTGCTCGGCAGTCTGTGGCTTTTTATCGACAGAGTCAGTGGTGGTGGTCGCCATGGGTTGGGGTAACGTTACAGCAGCAGAGTCCTGCTTTGGAGCAACTCTGGCGGTGGAAGGAGTGTTCGCTGTCAGATCGCCTAAAAATGGAGGAAAAGACACATTTGTAACATGATGCAAAGATTTTTACCTCAACAGCACCTTAATGTCATGAAGCCTTCATTCTAATATATTTGATTTCTCACCTGTTAACACGACAGTCCGAAGTGTCGCCTGTGTCACCACGGGGGACAGTGTGGCTCTCGTCTCAGTCTGTGGCGTCGTAGAGATTTTCACAGGCAGGTGAGGCTTCAGAGTCTGACCAGTCAGTGATGGTGTTTTAATATCAGAAACTTTAGATATCGCGGTCTGTTCTTGAGGCTGATACTGCGCCAATTCATCACCAACTGTTGGAACAGGTGATTCCTCCTTCACAAGCATCACTGTTGGAATACTACCTGATCCCAACCCCTGCAAACCATCATCCTCTGTCTCTTTGACTGATGCCTCCTCTGGATCTCCTGCTGTCACTGCCCTCTCACCTGCAGACTCAGCCACAGCAGAGGAGGGCAAAGTGGGCAGAGGTGGAGTTGAGCCTTTTGTAGTATCATCTCCCTTTGCAAAAGCCCTGGTGAATGCTAAACTAGCTGTATCAGTCCTGGGCCTGGAGGCAGTTGGTTGAGTTGAAAGTGGCCCGCTGCTGAGGTTCTGCATAGAAAGGGCAGATATAAAGGAAGGAGTGGACTGTGCAACAGGACGGGAAGATCTTTGCCCCTGCTGCACTGCATTTGTAGTTGTCAGTTTATCCCGGACTGTAGCTCTGATAGGCACATCACTACGCCCTCGGGGAGGCAAAGAAGGCCAGAATCTAGAAGTCTGCTTGGTTGGCTGAGGTGAAGAATTAATAGGCAGATCCAAACGGGGGAAGGAGGAAGAGCCAATGATAGTCTGGGCTTCTGAAGGATGGAGGAGGGAGAGGAGGAAGCTCAGGAACAGGAGAGATACGGGAGCCATGGTCTATCTCTGAGTGGTGAGCAGTGACTGGTCCCTCTGGCTGTCTGTCTGTGTGTCACACCATCCTTTTACTGTGCTTCTGTTGACAGACAAAAACAGGTAAATTTTACATTTCATGAAATAAAAACTACCTAGAGGTGCACAAACACAAAAAGCACTTGTGGGTATGTAAACATTATGATGCCATACAGAAATACAGTTGACAACCTATTTCAGCTCAGACTCCATTACAGAATTCTTGTGTTTTTACTGGCAAAGGTCCATAGATAATTTAATCCATGAAATAGTGCGAATCAGTAAGAATTTGTGGTGCTGTCTAATTTCAGGAGAGTGTGTTGTAGCCTTGCTATGCTGATTCAGAGGGCAGGACAATGACACCCCCACAAGGTTTTAGCAGAATGACACCAGCGGACACGCAGGGTGTAGTAAGGTGTATGGTTTCAGAATACATGACACATATGCCAACGCACACAGACACACACAAAGGCAAGAGTCTGGCTTGTAAGACACAGTATACTGAAGTTGCACCATCAAAATGACCAAGCCAGAAAAACCAAAAGGAGTCACAGATGGTTTCATTCAGTGGCAGATGGACACATTCACTTTTTTCCTCACTATCTCTGCCACAAAATGTTCTTTGGATGAATATCAGATTCGTTTTCCTCCAAAGTCTTCGTTTCTTTTGTTCCAAGCAGTAGGACTCTACTCCCTTTTCTGCGAGTTCTGCTTGAGTCATGGATGCCAGGAGCTGACAGCTGTAACGTCGAGTGTAGTGAAGCTCATAGAGCCCAGCGGCACAGAGAAGCCCTCAGGCCCTTGGGGATTACACAATCCTACGAGTCATCGAGCTAAACAGCTGCCAGTCACATCCCTGCAACATGCACTTCTTATCAAAAAACACCCCTTTCATAAACCTCACTTGTTCAAACCAGTCTCTAGCTATGACTCACAGTGGGAGATAACCTTGGGGGAGCAGTCAGGATCATACTGAAACTTCAGCTGAAACATTAGGAGGAAAAGCGCAGAAAATAGAAATCAGTGCCTCTGCTGCCTATGACTCACCTCGAGCCCATTCACAGCAGCAGTGTCTGAGAAACTACTGCAGCTGGCATGTGCATTTCGTGCTCACCAACACATGTAAGACGTGTGAGCATATGGAAAAAACGTGTTTAAGGAGGTGTGTGAACGCAAGGGGTCGGTCAGCAAGCGGGAAGTCACAGAGCATACTGTAGGCATGTGAGAAAATGACTACACAACAAATGCAACCTCAACCTCATTTCCCTGTTCGCTAAATGTTGGCGGTGTTACACAAGAAGAGAGTGTTACGCTGAAGTGAAAAACGGTCCATGAGCCGAGTAATAGAAGTGGTAGTATATCTCCATCTCCACCCACTCACAGTAGCCTCAGTGTTTATTTTCCTTCCTGTCTCCACGTCTTCTGCTCTCAGTCTAGTCGGCTGTTGGCCAATTGCAACCTCTGATGAATCCCTTTCTTTCCCCTTTCTGTACTTTTCCTCTCGCCCCCCATTTAACTGAAGTTATTTCAACACAGTCCAGCAACATGCTCCATGAGGGTTGACAGAGGGCCCTGAAGATAGGGAGATAAGGTGGATATGAGAATGCCGAGATAAGATGTATGAGTGTGCTCATGGAAAGGATAGAGATGGAAGGGCGGAGAAGGCGGAGGAGGCATGGTGATGGTAATGAGGCTGACAGTAGAGGGTACGGCGAAGGGAGGGAGCGAGAATTAAGGGATCTGTGACAAAATTAAGACTGAGAGAAGTGGTGAGGGCTAGAAATTTAGAGGATGTACAGATAGCTAGTTGAGTCACGAGGAAACAATGTTTCAGGATTAACAGGTTTGTTGTGGTCCAAGCGAAGACATGGCAGTCTGTCCAGGAAGCCATGCGGAGAAACTGAGCCTGCTTCACCTTTCCTCAGGGGTTAACTGGCAGGTGCGCAGTCCCTGGCAGCCAGAGATAAACAACCTGACTATTGAGAAATTGCTTTCAGTAAACATACCACTATCTTGATCCAAAGTAATCCTGCATGTGTCAGCCTATGTGTACTATATGTGTATGAAGGTAGTAGAGATTAATGAGTCTCAAAAGGCATTTGGCCAAACAATCTTAGTGTGAGGAAAGAAACGCTCTGCTGCTGTATTTGAAACACTGTCAGCATTAATCCCATCTCCACAAATGGGCCATAAGCACAAACACACAGACACACACACACAGACGCAGCAGTGGTTCCCCACAATGTTTTCCTTGACTGGATTTAGACAATTTGACTACAAGTTTCCATTGAGCTAATACAAATGGAGTAAATTTAGGCTGATTGGCAGCTCCTCTAAGCGGACTGAATTACAGGCCGGGAAGGCAACCATGTGCGTTGTTGGATTTCATTTCTAACCAAACACTACAAAGGCTAGATCAGTGTAAGCAGCTGGTGTGGTGTTTGGCTTGAACATAAGCCTGAATGTTCTCGGCCCACCATCGAACATCCTAGTATACTACATCAACATCCAGCCATCAACAGTGAGTAAAATACAGACACACACACACTCACAAATAAGACAGCACGTCCCTCTGTGACAGTCTGCAGGGAGAAGGCAGATGGGTGCACGGTCACTCAGAGTATTTTTATCATGTTCAGCCCCTCGAGGCTGAGGGACACATCCTTCTGTATGTCATTTGCAGTGGGGTGTGCATGTTGGGTAGATGTCGTCACTCTCTCTTGCACAATACGTTCTTTATTCAGGGCAGGAAATGCCCATGGATAATATTCAATAGTACAGCAGCAAGCGACAATCTGAAGATTACTATAAACTCCTTGCCCACAGTATAGACCTGTTGGTTACACAATCACATAACTCAGTACAACGGCAGCTGTTACTAATCAGTTAATCACTGCAGTGGTGATGTCATGTCTACATTAATGTACTAATATGACTCGCTAATGTCCGAGCTTTATATAAGAGACCAGGCAGAGGGGAGTGGGGTGGACACTGAAGGTTTGGAGAATCTCCCTCTTTCTCGCAAATGTTCTCTCTCTTCTCAGCCAGATTCCAGACAGTCTGGCAGCGCATAATTTCCATCAATTTGAGTGAATATTTCCAGGGGCAGATATAAGTCTATTTGCGGACAGAGGGATCTGTATCTTTTCAAAGCCATGTACACTTGTCTCAATCAGGGCTGGGTATCAAACCTGTCTGGTAATGGCTAAAATGTGTCTTAAGCACAGAGTATGGAAAAATGGTCAGGTACTGAAAGACAGCATTTAATGTCTGGTCAGATTTGTAAACTTGGTATTTGATCAGACAGCTCCTAATTGAAATCATAATTCTGTTAAGTTTAGACTGCAATTTGTTTAGGCAAACATACTGTACAGCCGCTTGTGTTTAGACAATATTTGTGAAGTTGGTTTATGGAATAAAGGGTTTTGTAAACAGGTTCATATTCCTCAAACTAGATACAGAAATAAATGCTGCTCCTGAATACAGAAACTCATGTATTACATTAGCATTGTAAGTATTGTAAGCATTGAAACAAGACTATCCCACAGTCATGCTAGTGGTGAGGCTGTATTTAGGTGCAGCAGTGCTTTGAGCTAAATACTAACATCCCCATACTCACAATGACAATGTGAACATGCTAATATTTAGCAGATGTGATGTTCACCAGGTTCACCATATTAGCTTAGAGTACTAGCATGCTAACATTTGTTAATTAGCCCTAAACACGAAATACATGTGAGGCCGATGGGAATGCCATTAGTTCTGCAGGAATTTGCTCAAAAAGCAAAGTATTGGACAAAATTAATTTATGCCTGATGATGGTGCCAGATGAAAAGATGAGGGATCACCAAAGTTGTTACAGTTCATCCCAAGGGGGATATGAAAGCCTGTACCAAACCTCTTGACAATCAATTCAATAGCTGTTGAGACATTTCACTCATAACCAGAAATGACAAACTGATAATGGCACTAAAGGAAAGGTCCATGGATCACTACATTCAGGAGGATTAATCTTCTGGGGACCAAGAATGTCTGTACAAAACTTTCCAGCAATATATCCAATAGTTGTTGAGATTATTCAGGCTGGAACAAAGTGGTGGACCAACTGACCGACATCTCCGCTAGCATGGCTATGTGTGAATAGTTAAAAATGACAGAGTCTCCATCAGTCTATGTGTGAATACGTGCGGACACACGCTTGTGCTGCGTGTCAGTACAAGAGATTACAACACTGTGTCATTGACTGAGTGCCCGATACCTCAGTTGACTCGTATCCAATGTCAAGGTGGCTCTCTAATGAGGATTTAAGTCAAGTCACTCATGACCAGAGAGGTTGTCAGCTGAGAAGAAGAGCTTGTTAATGAACAGTGGGGAGGCACATGAGTAGGACAGAACAAAATAAGAAAAGATACAAGTCCTTCAATTATAAAAAGACAAGAAACTGACAGTAAGAACCAGGTTACAAGGTGAGAGAGGTAGAGTAACAGGGTATCTGCAGTGACAGCAATAATGGGCGTACAAAGACAGCAAAGACAGAGGAATAGTAAATGGACACAGAGGAAAAGAGGGAAAGACAGAAGAAGATAGTGGAATAAAGCAGCAGAAAGCTGGGTCACTGTGGACCTCTGCCCTGCAAAGGTTTCTCAGTCCAGCAGGGCAGTTAAGTATTACTTGCCATGCAGATGTATAACTTGTTTGTACTGTGCTACGTAGGAGGAGAGGTGAGACTGTGAAGCAGTGTATGTACGTGAATTTGTGTGTATGTGAGACAGAGAGCGAAGAGGGGGAAATGGGAGAGGGAGTATGTGTGGTTAACTTGGTATGTGGGTAGTGGGGGAGGTCGCCGGTTTGACCGTTAAAAATTCCACACCTTGAAATCACATATGGATCACAAACAGCTCCCACAATATTCTCTTGCTTATGTCAATTATAGCTACCACATTAAAATCACTTAATAAAATAGACACTTAACTCTTCAGTTTAAACGAAGTTGATTTATATATCAGAAGATAAATATCTGTCTATAAATGAGCTCTTCGCATGCATTATAGATTCTCCAGGAAGTTTTCCAGGCAAGGTCAGCCAACTTCTAGACCCCTGCCACAGACTAAAAGCTGACCATTTAGCTCTTAAGACAACGCAAAGCCTGTTAAAGATGCCTCTCTCGTGGCACTCCACTGCCTGGGGGGGTGTCAAAACTCCTGTGGAGCAACCGACCACACAGCGAGGTCACGCTATATGAAGAGAGAAGGCCCCAGAACCAATCGTGGATGCTTTTGATCCCCGGTTGAAGAGGATGTCCAGCTTAAAAGCGCTGAGTCCAATAACATCTTTGACTGATGTTCCGCCTTCATGCGAGCCACAGATCAAAGGCTGAAGGTCAGCCTGAAAGGGTGAGGCACTTTTAACTGCACTGTGACTCCACTACACACACACATTTTGACAGACACAGCCCTCTGCACATTGGGGTAGCACACAGGCTACGAATATTGACCACGGAAAGAAAGTTCACCAGAGATCTTACATTGTCAAGATTTAGAGAATATTTATGAATTAAGTGTTATTCATAACATCCAATTAACACTCACACATTCCCAGAAACACAACCTAAGAGATAGTAAGTGTGGTGGCCGATTCAGACAGCTAATATAACCATGTCAAGCCACAAAAACACTATCAGGAAAACAGATGACAGGCATCACAAGTCGTAACTGTTTGCCTGCTACAGGGAGTTAAACCACAGCTCCACTTCAGCTCAAGACTCTCACATCGTTCCAGCTGGATGCAATAAAATGACTGCTGTGTTAAGTGGTGTGTTGTGTGGCAATCGCTGGATTTGCAAACAGATTACATGCATATAAAACAGTAAAAAATAAAGTACATAATAAAATTTAAAAAGTATTATCTTGCATGTAGATGGCCTTTGTGCATATTTACAACTTCATAAAAAAGTAATGCATTTACTGGACTACATGGTCTACCCACAGCCAAAAAAGAGCTGAGCAGCAGATCAAGTCTAGTGCTTCGTGGATTTGTGCTTCAATGATATACACGTCTGTGATTTATGCTTTACTTTCCACTATTTGGACACACTATTTGGACTGTTCTGTCAGTTTAAAAGCATCGGCTTCAAAACATGGGTGAATGATAACTTCTTTTTTCTAAGTCATTAAAATAAGCCTTTTATGGGCTACTCAGTATTGAAGCATGTAGTCGTGGATCATCTTCTGTCCTTTTACACCCTTTTCAAAACCCCACTTCTCCGTGAAGAGACCATCAAAGCAGCCAGTAAATCTCTCTCGAGCGGCTTTACAATCGGACAGGGTCTTTTTCTCTTGTCTGTGGATCAGGGTTTTCTGGTGGGGATCTGTTTTACATTCAGTAGCACCTTGGAGCAGCTCTGCCTGTGTGCACTGAGAGAGACACATGGATGCCGGTTCCCCCCTTTTCACCCCCACTGGATGATCAGATCCTGATGAGGAACAGGTGAATCCAGATACTCTAAGACCAGCAGCCCTTGTGTTTACATGTTGAGGCTGGACAACCCTCATAAATATGCTGTAAACACACACACACACAAAACAAGTTGCACACTTGCAGGCTGTGGTTAAATGGAGAAATAGCAGGAATAACCCCACTTGTTGCTGTTTCACCAAAGCCTGTCTCCACTTGAAGGACAACCAAGTTATTAAATACTTTGTCTTAAGCTTCCTGAGATATTTGAGCATCTGTTATGCTAATTAGTGAAACATGAGGAGCTAAATGAAGCTTGAAGTGTCACACAAACTAGCATCATTTTTAACATATTACTAGTGAGTAAAGGGATAGTTAGAGAAACTGAATATGAGGCTCTTTTTTTTAACATAAAATGCCACAAAATAAATCAATAATAACGCATATTTGCTATTATACATTCATCCTCCTTTAAGCTACGTTATCTATATAATTAGCCAACGGTGACCTAGCTTAAACAGGGCTAAGCTAGTTAGTAAGTTATGGTAGTTACAAACGTTAGCTATAAAATATCCATGTAAACTTTGATAGCATGAAGGTTTATGGTAGCTTTAGGATTAAAAAAATGTTATAGATCGATATAGGAGGTTATTTAAGGTTAATTTTCATATATTAAAATCACCTGGTCAGCGTTGATCAGGAAAACGACAGGAAGACACCGTGAAGGCTTCAGCTGATAAAAATGTGTCCTCAAGATGGGAACATGAGATCTTATTCACGATAATAACAACACACACGATGCACAGTGGTTATAAAATGAGGGTACGACAAACCTCCGGTGTGTTCATTAACGTTAATAGCCTGCAAACCTGACACAGGTAGAGGCTGCGCAAAGTAGCGCCGCATAGCAGCCGCTCCGCCGGGTCCAAACATACCTGCAGGTCGGTGCAGCTCCTCTCCGATGGCGTCTTCTGCGGCAAGATCCGAGGACTAGGACATGCCGGGTTGAGACAGAGAGATACGGGCGATGTTAGTCCACGATGTGTGCAGGTGAAAATGTTCCTCTGTCTGCATCCAGTCCGGAGAGGTTGCGTTCAGCAGCCCTGCACCACCGCCAGTGTGGAGATGTGCGCCCCCTCCAGCAGCTCCATCTCTCTCCACATCCCTCCCTCTCCCTCTCTCTCTCTCTCTCTCTCTTTTTTTTCTTTGCTCACAAGCGGATAAACACGACTGCCTGCAACCGACCGCCTGGCACGTCTGTTATGCAACTGCAGATCACTTTATCTACCTTTTATACAGCAGCCGAAGACTCTCACATTGTTCTACCTGGGTGCAACAAAATCACTGCTGTGTTAGGTTGTGTGTTGCATTGCAATCACTGGATTTGCAAACAGATTGTGTGTATATAAAAATTAATGTATTATCTTGCACTTAGACGTCATTGGTGCATATTTACAGCTTTATAAAAATGTAATGCTGCTTTACTGGATTACTTGGTCTATCCACAGCCAAAGACATCCAGAGCCATAAAAGTGCTGAGGACCAGACCATGTCAAGTGCTTAGTGGCTTCATGCTTCATTGATATACTGATGTCTGTTTGCCTGCTACAGGGAGTTACAAACAAAACCACTGCTGCATGAGGTGGTGTATTGTGTGGCAATCACTGGGTTTGCAAACAGATTGTATGTATATGAAATAAAATAAAATATCATCTTGCATGTAGATGTAGACATTTTGACAACTTTGTAAAAATGTGATGCATTTCCTGGATTACTTGGGTCTACCTCGATTCAGTCCCACAAAGAGCTGAGGACCGGATCATGTCAATTGCTCAGTGGGTTTGTGCTTCAATATGATATACTGATGTCTGTTTGCCTGCTTAGTTAAACCACAGCTTTACTTCATCCTAACACTCTCACATTGTTCCAGCTGGATGCAACTAAATCACTGCTGTGTTAAGCGGTGTGTTATGCGTGTGGCAATCACTGGATTTGTAAACAGATTATATGTATAAAAAAATAATGTGTTATCTTGCACGAAGATGCCATTGGTGCAGACTTACAACTTTAGAAAAACCTAATGCATTTACTGGAATACTTAAAAGAGCTGAGGGGCAGATCGTGTTAGTGCATTAGTGAGTTTGTGCTTCATTGAATTGTGCTTTACTTTCCACTATTTGGACACTTGAGGACTGCCTCTTCTGGGATGTGTGTAAAGTCTGGTTTAACTGGTTACTTAATACTGAGGCATATAGTCACGGATCATTTCCTGTTACACCCTTTTATTATTTCAAAACCATCCGTTATCTACCTTTTAGCAAGTTTAGTGCTCAGAGGAAACATGAAAACACTAGCACTGGCCTCATCACAGCATGCAGTGCCACTATCCAGGTTCTGGGGTTTCTTTGCAGATGATAGCTCCAAACAAGCTGTCATGCCCCAAACTGGGTCGTTAAAGTGGCCTGGTGGTGTGAAAGGAGCGTCATGTGAAGACAGGTGAGGAGGCACCTGACATTTCTGGCTGAGTGGTGCAGCAGCATGGAGGACAATAAGCTGGGAACAGAGCTGTGCATGAAATTCTAGCTCCCTCTCCTCTCCTGCCCTCCAAGCAGGGTTTGTAGAGGGAGCGACTGAGCCTGAGCCAAGATGATACTGTTTCCTCATGCTGCACCTTGGCACTGTGCCTCCTCTTCATCCCCCCCATCTGATTGTCTCTCTCTGCCTTAAACAAACACAGCACTCCAGTTTGGACATGCAGCTCTGCCCAGATTGAGCCCAAATGCAGACATAGGTTCACAGAGAACATTAACTATACAGACGTGTTTCAGCTACCAGGAACAACCTCGCTTTGTGCGTGTATTCATCACTTTCATTCGATTGTCTGCACTGTACATCTGAGTCCTAAAATAACCTGCGCAGCTCAGAGGATTGTCCTAATGCCATTACATTACTACTGAGCCAGCAGGAGAGACACTGAAGGGTTTGGACAGGAGGAGCAGGAACACTTCAAGATGGTAATCACATTATTGCACATGGATTATGACTAATATTCTATAGGTAGGAGATAGGTGATCGAACCCTACACCGGCCAAATATGGAAGAACAGAGTATGGAAAGAGATGGCGTGCAATTTAGATTATTAGCACATGCAGGCATCTTGTTATCTGCTGCTCACCCCCTGAGTGTTTATCATATGAACTGATTGTTATTCAGTTATGTTGCTGCTGTAATAAGATTACAGTAATCCCTTGTACCAGAGGAGGGAGGGGGGTCTGATTCACCTGACATCCTCAAGCAAAACAAAAAGGCCCTGAGGAGTCTTGCCCTCTACTCACCTGAACTTTTAACAGGCATTGTTTGAAATAAGTGTGAGCTCAGCAGAGTCCAAACATTGGCAATCCCATGTTGCTTCACTGAGTAAAATTAGACCTTTCTTTCAGAATGAAAGCCCTAACGTGAGGCGATTTTCATCGTCCTGTCCCAGTTTTCAACCGTGTTCTAAATTAGTGGCAAGTACTCAAATCCTCCATCTTGGCACTTTATAGTGTGTGACTGCACATTATGACATAGAGAAGCCTTACTAGACGACTTTGACTTTAAACTATTTGAGGGGTCATCTCCGTTCTGAGTTAGTTTGTGCTACCAAAAAACAAAATTTCTCATTTTGAAATTAAATAATTTTCTTATAACCGAGAAATGACCCAAACTAGTGTATGTTTACATGTCACACTTATCTTACCTTAAAGCAGATAAACCCAGTAACTTACATGTACAACTCAAGTTGTACTCAACACAAGTTGGGATGCTTACTGACAACAGTTTTACAAAGTGTTCCTGAGCCCATGCAGTAAGTATGTGTTTGAGTGGTGGAAGTGGTGAACCTCACTGCATCCTCGCTTGTGAACGACTGAGCCTTCCCAGGATGAACCTTTCATACCCAATCATGATACTATCACCTGTTTCCAATGGACCTGTTTACCTGTGGAATGATCCAAACAGGTGTTTTTGGATCAGTCCACAACTTTCACAGTCTTTTGTTGCTCCTGCCCCAACATGTTTGAAATGTGTTGCTGCCATCAAATTCAGAATAAGCAGATATTTACACAAATCAATGAAGCTGATGAGATCAGACATTAAATATATTTTCTTTGTACTGTTTTGAATAGAGTATACATCAGAAAGGATCAGCAAATTATCACATTCTCTTTTATTTATGTTTTACACAGCGTCCCAACTTTTCTGGAATCCAGGTTGTATATATCACCTTGGACTGACAGCTCTTAATTCATACGGGAGTTTTTAGCAGGCTTTAAATAAAGTGAGAGGGGAGCAGTATTTAAAGCTTGCTAAATGAACAAATTCTTAAAAAGGAGGGAGTTCGCTGCACTGACGCTGACATACGCCAAAACCACACATGGAACTCATACTATCCCACACCCATATATACTCTGGATAGTGTTTCGGTACCATCTTTGTCCAGGAATGCGGTGAATGCATTCCACTTAGTCATTTGAATTGATCCTAGTAGGGGCTCTGAAATTTAACTCTGAAGCAGACGGAACTGTTTCTTTCTGCCAATCTATAAAGCATTGAACCTTCATCACAGCCAGCCAAGTAGGGATCCTATCAGATGGTAGAAAGTATTAATTTTCTCCACAAAATAAGCCTCTTTCATTAGGAACAGCCAAGGCCTTCATATGCTAACGTCCATCCACACACATATGAGTCAGAAAAGCTTAAGATCTATAATACCTCTGCCAGTTCTGTGCTCTCAGTCTTTCTCTCTGTGGCTTCCCCTCACCCCATGATTGTCTAGACACCAAAGAATAATCTCCCCAACTCTGGGCCCCAAAGACAGACTTCCATGCGGGGACCACTCTCCCCGTCCCCCAGGCTTCCCCACGACTGCCTCCGGCAGCATTGGGTTTCACCACATCTAAGGTGAATCAACACAATTCTCTTTAAATTTCATCCATCTAAGGTATTGTGTCAGATAGTGTTATATAATACATCTGTAACTATTCAAGAATAATAACATCCATCATTTTATAGAGTAGACAGTGTGGATGTGCATAGAGACCATTTTTGGGCTCACAGTGGAGAGAAACCTACAGAGAGCCTGGATATGAAAAAGAAGATAATAATTTTAATAAAGTTTAACCCTTTCACAAACGTGGTTAGCTTTAACATAAATGCCAACATGATTGAAATGTGAAAAAATATAAAGTTGTCAACTGTCAACTGAGATTAACACTTATAATTATTATTATTATCTAATATCTTACGTTACTGTTACTACTGTTGTTACTGCACTACTTGTTTTTATATTATATTGCGTACCTGAACATATATTGTTGTATTTACATTTTAAAACATGGTTTATAGTTTATATATGCTGGCCACTTTACTAGGTACACCTGTGCAATCTAATGCAAATACAACTGTTCTGCAAAGTCTACTTTGATGAGGCCTATAATGATTAGTTTTGTTGACCCTGTCACACAGCTGTTAAATTATATGTTTCAGTGCTGAGGAGCTACTTAGTGGTGGTGTACTGGACTGTACTATACTGAGAGGTGTTTCTAATATTCTGTCCCCTTCCTGTATGTTAATAGGGAGGACAAAAAAAATTAAAATTCTCAGTATAACATCATCCTGTCTAACACCACCTAAACATATAATTTAATTTACATACTTCAGACAATGTCGACAAAAATCTATTGAATTGCAATAGACTGTAGTGGTGTGCCTAATTAAGTGGCCACTTAGTGTATATTCACCGTATAATTATTTCCAATGAAGCACATTATATAGTACAGAATCTACTACACATGCGCTAACCATGTTGAGAATATTACCAGACACTCTTGTTGTATATATTTAGCGGATGGCCTGAGGTTTTATTTTGGGTCAGACACGAATTAGGATTGTTTGCCATTGTGGGCAATGTTGCGAATCAATGAGCAGGACTACTTAATGGCAGTGGAGGATTTTTACATAATTGCAACATCACTGTGACGATGTCCCTTGATTTGTCAGGCATTTGAATTCACTGGATTAGCCAGAAACAGAAATAACTATCCTAGTTTTTCTAATGATTTTTCAGAAAATTAACAATATCATGATATATATTGATATATCTGTATAAACCTCCATATACCATGATGGAGGATTTTATATATATCACCCACTCTAAGGGCACTTGATTGTGAGAGCACACACGCACTCACAATTGACAATAGGTCCAGCACATCTCTCTAACTCAGCTCGATAAAACCACCTCTCACATCATGTCACTCAGAGACAAATGAATTCAATCTCGTCACTGCACATGTGGAAATAGACAGAGGCCTTTTACCTTTTGCTCGTGCTCCAGAAGTGGCGCCCCCTGGTGCCTGCACGTGCATGATGAGCGATGTCCTGTCAGCTGAGCAATTCCTGAGGGCATCACACAAGCTGAGACCCATCTCTTACATAACACACAGGCCACTGTTGCGTTGTTTTAGTCTTTGTGTGCCAACATGCGTGCGCACATGGCAATTTCTTTAATATTCATTCCCCCACCCCAAGCACATGTTCACCTTTTTGTCTTTTAAAAAATATATTTTCCTGTTCTCTCAAGTCTATTTTTACTCTGCTTTACTTCCTCGCTATGATTCTGCCCTAAAGCTGGGCCTCAGCTTCTGTCCAGCTCAACTGGAGTGGGGATGAAAGCTGACTCACATATTCATTAACACGCATGGCTGCACACACTTCCACAAATAAACAACTTCTATGAATGTAAGACATGCACATACTCACACACAGAATGCAACAACTACACACATGATGCACCTGCTCACTTGGACCAACAGGTCAGAAAATAGGTCTTTCAAATTAGGGCAAGAAAGAGGTTTGATAAACATGTAAGGTGTGGCTACATTTTAGGATGACTTCTCTCAATACATTTTAAACAAACTATTTCTCAGTCATTGCTGTGAAGGGACAGAAATAGGTCAAACACCCCAAGAGACACGTCCAAGTTGTCACCAGAGACAGTCACAGCGGCCCCCATAAGTGACAGCAGATAACTGCAATCCCTGCTATAAAAAGACCAGCTGACATAGCCAACTTCACCATGGCACTTCATAGCCAGCCAGTCAAACAGCTTTTTATGAGCCGACGGACAGACACACTATTTTGATGCAGGGAATGCATCGAAGAAACACAACACACCATTTTGGTGCCCTGTGACCTTTTTAGATATGCATACAGATGCCATGATGTGTGCGCACATGGTGTATCAAGAACCGCAGGGTTTCACAGAAAGTATTCACCCAGGGAAATAAAGAAGTTTGTTCTCAAATTGAAAAAAGTCTGGCTTAAGCAAATGGCCTACTATGTGTTATTATCTTGCAGTAATCTCCTCCAATTTATACTGCCACCTAGGGGCCTTTTCTGGCAACATCTTGCAGACGTGAGAGCCTATTTGACAGTGATGGTTTGTGTGAGCATTAAGACTGCAATATGGACATTTTCTCTCAAAACACACACAAAAGATAGCATGACTTATTTTGTCTTTATTGTAAAAAAACACCAGTGAGCTGTATTTGTACTGTAGGAGTGAACTGATAGTAAAGTAGACACCACAAACAACATAAACACATGTAAACAAAGACCCTGAGATTCTTCACAGTAATTTGTTTTACACAGTGTTTCATGTCACAAAAATCTTTTACATATTTCATTTCAGTACATTTTCTTTAAATGAAGTTGGACAAATTTTGTAAAAAAAATGTGTGGTATTGTAATCTGATGTCATTCTAGAAAGACATTTTTGCTTTCTTGTGACATGCTGACTTTATGGTCTTCACAGTTTCATTTCCTTCTGTCTTAATTTTTGTTTTCTTGCACGCTACCTTTGTTTCTTCTTCACTGTTTTCCTCTTTCTGCGGTCGCTTCAGATGTGGCATTTCTTTCAGCTTTTGGAACTTCTTGAGGTCAGCGCAAAACAACACCTAAAACAGATAAAGATACAGTGGTTATACCAGACAGACTGTGGGAGACAAGACAGAAATTCACACACAGATTGTGAATCATAACACTCACCGACTGTGCCCAGCCAGCATAAGGACCCCACAGCTTTCTGAAAAAATCCCCTGTGTAGAAAAATTATGTTGGAAATTGTGTTAACAATTAAAAAGAACCATTATTCTGTGTTGACAATCAGCGTAGCACAGCAAACACGCAGTACTACTAACGAGGAGCACGGAAACGAACCAATATCTCGGTGCAGTTTATCTGTGATGCTCTTTTGTCCGTTGCCAGAAGCATAGTTGTAGTCACGTTTAGCAATCTGCCACACATGTGTGTCTATAGGGACGGACTCTGCCTTATCCAAGGACATCAGACATACACAGTCTGCCACCTACAGGGAAACACACAGCCTCAATTACATGTTACTGTTACAACTTCACTTCATTTAAGAAAAGATATGAGGCTAACGGGTTCTTTTCCTCCTCTACCTTGGTGCCCACACCAGGGAGAGTACGCAGAGCATCACGGGCCTGCAGATATGGGGCATTGCGTAGGTCTTCAAGCCACTGGAGTCCATGAGTGTCCAAAATCTGCTTTGCACTCTGTTGAAGGAACCGAGCCCTGTATCCAAAACCAAGATCCCTGAGGCATGCCTCTACACTGCTGTCTGCCAATTACAATGTAGAGACAAACAAAACAATTATGACATTTTCTGCTTGATAATTAAGTATAATTCACATTCACACATCACACATACCCTTGAAGTGGCAAGCAATCAGTTTGGCTCTCAGTTTGGCTACTTCACTTTGTGGTTTAAGTACATATTTTTTCCCAAGAGATCAAGAAAACCCTGCACCAGTGATACTAAAGTTCTTGAAACATCATAAACAGGGCTGTAGGTCTGTGGGGACAGAATATAGCACCTGCAAGCGCAGACAGGGAAGGAAAGTTGTAGTAAGAAGTTTGATCCAATTGACAGAGTGGGGCGCCCAGAGCCTGGCACAGTCTCTCCACCATGCCCTGGATGCGAGAGATGTGGTTGTTGGAGGTGCAAATGAAGGAAAACAGGCATTCGGTGGGGTCCTGGCGCAGCATTCGCACACCTGGGGAGAGACCAAACAATGTATTTAAGACAAATATTGGCTCTGCTATTACATACTGTGTAAGAACCGATATCATGCATGCACAAATACACACACAGACCTGTGAATATATCTGCAATGCGCTTGAAGTGGGGATCTGCTGCTCCCCATTCCTTGTACAGATCCCCCAGCTTCACATTCAGCTGGAAGTAATTTCTCAGCATCTCCTCTTCATCATCAGTGTCCTGTACCAAAGTCACAGCCACCGGCTCCTCCTCCTTCTTCAAAGCTCCTTTGAATCTCTTCTCTGGCTTGTTTTCCATCTGGAGAGAAACACCAGCTCTCCTCTTCCTGTCACTTCCCTCCTCCTGCCTGGCTTGGTCTTTGTAAACATGGTACCAAAGCGTGTCATCTGATTGAGTCAGAGTCCAAACTCGTCCTCCCATCACTCCAGTCCAGTGACCCTCTGCGTTTTCTCTCCAGCTGTGGTTTGACATGTGTTAATACAAAGACACATAGACTGATATTAAACTGCATTAGGTCTGTGCTGCAACTGTTGATCGTGATAATGACAGACTACATCTAAGTCTGATAACCTACCGGAAAGATTGTCCACAGGCAAGAGTGAGATCCAGACGTAGTTCTGACTTTGTACAGGCCAGAGATCTCCACATTTTTGCCCCTGATGACAGCACTGCATGTTTGGCCATTACTGTTTTGATGCTAACAGCTACCCCGTTGTCTGTTCAGATGCTACACCAAACCTATACTGACCTCCCACAGTATTATAGCATGATAAAACTCATTGTGTTGTGATCCAGTGTTTGTGGCAGCCTAAAACAAACCCTAAACAATCATGTAAAGTGAAATTTACGAGGAGCTACAACTTCAATTCACGTTTATAGGAGCCAGTTTCAATAACTTTCGCGGAGTTTTTCTTTTAGCTATCGTCAATAATGTTGGACAACAAAGACCTTACACCGCGTTTCAAAGCTACGCATATTTGAGAGAAAGCGCAACGTTTATGCACTTGTAATTCACAATCTTGCATAAAATAAATAAAGACGCAATTTCATGTTAATAATTGTGTGAAAGTACTGAAATGTCAATCTGATGCAACATTACACAGATTCCGGTAGCCCCTCCCTTACTGATGTCAACACGGCAGCTGATTGGCTCTCTCAGTCGTAGTAGGCAGTGACTTCAAACAAACTCATGCACGATTGGTCAATACCGTCCGTGCCCGCGGTATCCTATTGGCAGTTTACTTTGTACCTCAGTACTTTCTGTGAGGTTACAGGAAGTTGGCTCGCTCCGTCTCTCCGCGACGGAAAGTGGTGTGCGGTGGTTGTGCGTCTGTGTGGCTCCGAGCTAGCCGGTGAATACGGTGGAAAAATGGCGGATACGTTGGCACTTTTCACTTCAATTGGGCTCAGTGAGCAGAAAGCGAAAGAAACGATGAAAAATGAAGCGCTAAGTTCTTCTTTGAAGGACGCAGTTATTCAGGTACGACCCAACAAATATGGTGAAACTTCTTGAAGGAGCAGCTGTGAAATGTGACTGATATTCACTTTTTTTTAGCTCACTTGTTGTCTTCATCTTCAGTTCTTCTCAATTTTTGAAGCTGCTTATTGGTAATTCAGTGGTTCCTACTTCTTCTGAGTAGTTGTATAATTTCACTTTCGCTTCCTGAAGGTTATTTACAAACCACCACCCAGGATCAAGATAATAAAAATAGTAACGCTGGCTTTCCCTGTCTGTGTTAACTGTACCATAGTCCATTAGACATGCACACGATTTGAAGGAGAAAACAATTAATTCAGGTCTTTTCTCATTGGTTTCAATAGGCCAACAATGTGTGTGGGGCATCAGGAGTGGACAAAGGCATGGGTACATTGCTGTACAGTATGGCATCTCGCCTTAAAGACACCAAACGCCTGGCTTTCCTTTCAGACTGTATAGCCCAGTGCAAAATATGCACAGAGCTCCAGCTGGCAGGTAACTTCTCACATGATGCAACCTGACATATCACACCAATGACTTACAAAAAAACATTCAAACATCTAATGACGTGACATTTTACCATCTCAGCTCATTTTCCAGAAGCAATTTTTAGAAGTTCATAGCATTGAATTCACTCACCTACCACTGCTCTCACACAAACTATAGTTTCTTGCATACCCAAACTTGTTTGGTAGGTTGACATATGCATTTGAATTTGGCAGTGTGCCAACAGAGTCTTGGATACACCACATTTGATGAATATAAGATCCACAATGAAACATGTCTTGATACCTACTTAATGCAAATTTTAAAGGAGGCTGGGGAGGTGCAGGGTGTTCAACTTTAGAAGCATTAAGTGCAAACGAGTAAGCAGAATGAGTGCATGCCAACCTGTTTATATGGACAAGAATTAGATAAGTTTGTGGCCATGAATGACTGGAGAAATTGGCCTCTGCACCTGCCACCTCCATGAATTTCTCTTCTCTTTTTTTCTGCAGCTGCACTGGAGTTTGTGAAGAGTCATCCTCTGGACCCCATCAACCAGAAGGAGTTTGAAGAAGCATGTGGAGTCGGCGTGGTCATAACACCGGAGCAGATTGAAGATGCAGTAAGTGCATAAGCTTACATTGCCTAGAGGTATGTCTTTTTTACAAGTTTTACTTGGCATGGGGTGTTTAGTAATGGTGGAATGTTGTGCAGGTGGAGACGGTGATCAAGAAGCACAAGGAGCAGCTGTTAAAGGAGAGGTACCACTTCAACATGGGACTGCTAATGGGTATGACCTCACGCCTGATTAGTTAAATGTTTTTGAAAACACTAAAGCTTAACAACCTGACAGAATTTCTCCTTTCACTGAGCTTTTGTGTCTCTTGCAGGAGAGGCACGCTCTGCCCTGAAATGGGCCGATGGAAAGGTCATCAAAAATGAAGTGGACATGCAGGTGTGTTTTGAAAAGAGAATATTGCTTGAAATTGCATGTCTGTCATTGTGATTGAATATTTGCATCTGAGGATGTTAGGTTATTCCCACTGTATACGGCAACTAACACAACTTTTGGTCGTAAAGGTCCTTCACCTCTTAGGACCCAAGACAGAGGCTGACCTGGAGAAGAAATCTAAGGTAACACAAGCCACATTATTTAAAGAAATAGTTTGAAATTTTGGGAAATGCACTTATTTGCTTTCTTCCTGTACCCACCCTAGAGTAAGTTGGACACATAACAGAGCCAGTCTAGCTGTTTTCCCCCATTTCTGGTCTTTATGCTAAGCTAAGCTATTTGGCCACTGATTGTAGCTTCATATTTGCCATAAAGGTATAAGAGTGGTATTGATTTTCACCTTGAGCTCTACAAGAAAGCACAGATCTTTATTTTTCAAAATGTCTTCATTATTCCTTAAATCACTCATCTCTGGTTAAGATGTAATTATTTTTCAACTCCAGAAACCTAAAGTCACAGAGAATGAGTCAAAGGCGAAGAAAGAGGAGGTGGCATTGAATGGTAAGCAGCAGGCAAAATTACATAAGTAAATTTTTTTAGTTTATGTTTGTATTTTTTAAACTGCTTGTTGGTTGTGTTAGGTGAAGTAGTGACTGGGGAGCGAAAGTCCCTAATGGAGCAGCTCAGAGGAGAGTCACTGAAGTTCCATAAACCAGGTGAGGAGGAACCACTTAAACATTTAGCTGCAGTTGTGTCTCTGCTTGGTGCTCCTTTATCTTCATAATTCATGTGAGCGTTTTAAAGGAATAACTTACAGAAGATGCTTTCATCCTTGACTTCCATCATATAGGAGAGAACTATAAAACTGAGGGTTATGTGGTTACACCAAAAACAATGGAGTTGCTTCAAAAGCACCTGGAGTTCACTGGTGGACAGGTATACACTTTATATGTTATTTTAGCTTATGGAGAAGAGAAGCAAACTTGAAAATGATGCTTATTGATTTTTCTCCTTTCCATTTACAAATTACTTTAGATTCGTACTCGTTTTCCTCCTGAGCCCAACGGGATCCTTCACATTGGACATGCCAAAGCAATCAACTTCAATTTTGGTTATGCAAAGGTACAGATCTTTCCATCCTCAATCACCTCCATATTAGCTGTTTAACCCTCTCTGCAGCTGTTTTCTGTAAACCTTGTCTCCTCCTGTAGGCAAACAATGGAATTTGTTTCTTGAGGTATGATGACACAAATCCGGAGAAAGAGGAGGAAAAATACTTCACTGCTATCAAGGAGATGGTGGAGTGGCTTGGTGAGTTTAACTCTGTTGATTTACACCTTTTTGATCGATCAAAATTGATACTGATACTTACTGATATTACTGTGTTACACAGGCTACAAACCGTATGCTGTCACGCATGCATCTGACAACTTTCAGCAACTCTACGATCTTGCTGTGGATCTTGTTCGTAGGTGAGTGTAGAAACTATGTGTATGTGTTTGTAAATGTGCCCAAGCTGGAAGATGATGTTTCATTCATTGTCTTCCTTAAGGGGTCATGCGTATGTGTGCCACCAGAAAGGGGAGGAGCTGAAGGGCCACAACATTCCTCCATCACCCTGGAGGGACCGACCTATCGAGGAGTCCCTGGTGTTGTTTGAGAGAATGAAGAAGGGCCTGTTTGCTGAGGGAGAGGCTACGCTCCGGATGAAGATGGTCATGGAGGATGGCAAAATGGACCCTGTGGCATACAGAATCAAATACACGGCGCATCATCGGACAGGAGATGAATGGTATGAAAACCGGAAGCTTTTTTCATTTAAATACAGAATCTTTCTCACGCCAATTTTACTTAGACTTCTTTCTTATATTTCTCTGCAGGTGCATCTACCCCACTTATGACTACACCCACTGTCTCTGTGACTCAATTGAAAATATCACACACTCACTCTGTACCAAAGAGTTCCAGGCCAGGTATACATGAATTCTTTGGCCATCTGTCCTGTTTCAACTAGTAGACATACAGGTGCTTTGTTAATGTTCAACTCCTTGATTGGTTCTTTTTGTTTCTGTGACAGGCGTTCATCATATTTCTGGTTGTGTAACGCTCTGGATGTGTACTGCCCTGTTCAGTGGGAATATGGGCGCTTGAACCTCACCTACACTGTTGTGTCCAAGAGGAAAATCATCAAACTGGTAGAGACTGGCTTTGTCAAGTAAGATAGCATTTCTTTTTGCCATTTGTTTCCAGTCTCTCTTGCATTGAATATAAAAAATAGGCTACATGGAAGGAAAGTATGTGTTCACCAGTGCTCTGAAATTTTTGGGATAGAAACAACAGGTAGAGGCTGTAGAGTAGTGTTTGCCCCACTACTGGGTTATTGTATTAGGTATTAGCTAGACGTGGCTGTTCCACAATAGCGAACTGTTGATCCCAGTGAGTTCCATGCAGTGTGGTGCACAGATTTTAAATTTGGGAAAAAGAGAGCCCTGCTATAGGATCAGAAATTGATATTGGCAGATGTACTGTGCTGAGGTGTTGGCAGAGAAGAAGTGAGCCCGTCCATTCCTACCTACTACCTTTTTTTCCCCCTGTTTCTTTGGGTTTTTTTTTTACTTTGTCACTAAAGCCCCTTTCAGACTTGCAACTCTTCACATAAATTTGAGGGCAGTTTTACATGTTCACGGTCTCATGACTGAGTAAGCTCCCGAGTCATTTACATTAAAGTTAAAATGACAGTCTTACTAAGTCGGACCTAGCAACATGTATACTTTAAACGCAGCATGAGTCTTAAATGAACACTGTGTCTTCTTCAGAGCTAAGATGAAAATGCATTACGTCATATTTATATCTTCTGGAACAAGCAGATGAGAAGTAAATGAAACACTGAATTGAAATCATTCATACAATATAGTGAGCAGACATCATCCTTAAATAGTTCAATTTTGCAGCAGTTTACAGACACAATTTCTATAAGGTAAACTTCTGCCACTAAAATTAGGAAGGCAGAAAGGCCTGCTAACTGTGTTGTACAAGTGCATGACTCTTCCAGTAAATGTCCGATAATGTCAGGATAAAGGTGTAAGTAACATTTCCGTAAAAGTAAGTCTGCATGAAAAAAAGGTCACTTTAATGGATTAGTGACTTTAGCAATGTCATGATTTCCATGTCTGAAAAAGGCTAAAGTTTATTTTATCACAACAAAAGGGGCAATAACTCTCTTTTCTCTCTTGTCTGACAATTCTTTCAGCAGATAGATAAGACAAACATCATGAGTGAATTAAAATCATATATCTGTTACGTAACTGTGAACAATATCTTTTTTTTTTATTACAGAGACTGGGATGATCCCAGACTCTTCACTTTGACTGCGCTGAGGAGAAGAGGTTTCCGCCAGAGGCAATTAACAACTTCTGTGCGCTGGTATGCAGAATGGATGGAAGGATGAGAATGGCTGGATGGAGGAACTAGCAATTATGCGTATGAGGACAGTGCTGTTGTGTGATAATATGTTACATCTGTTGGCAGGTCGGAGTCACAGTTTCCCAGACGACAACAGAGCCCCACCTTCTGGAGTCATGTGTGAGGGACGTGCTGAATGACACGGCACCCAGAGCCATGGCTGTGCTGGAACCACTCAAAGTCACCATAATGAACCTTCCTGAAAACTCAAAGGTTTGCAAACGACTAACAAATACAGATATTATACGTTAAACTGCTCCATAAGGATTTGTAATATCCTGTATATTCTGTCTTTAAATGATATTTAACATCATGGGTGCTGAATCTTCCTGCTGTCATCCTCTTCTGTTTCAGTCTGATGTACGAGTGCCCGACTTTCCTGCCAATGAGGCCAAGGGCAGCCATGTGGTTCCATTTACAAGAACCATCTTCATTGAACAGAGTGACTTCAGAGAGGTTAGACAAGAAACCCTCACAGTATAAGTAGTGAAATTTTCTTGGTGCAATTTTTGTATAGTGGACCAATGATGATGAAATGATCATCATTTTTTGCAGGTGATGGAGAAGGGCTACAAGCGTCTGACCCCAGAACAGCCTGTAGGTCTAAGACATGCTGGGTATGTCATCTCAGTCCAGAAGGTCATCAAGGTAAGACTCTAGATGTTTCAAAGTGTGGTCAGACCAGATTTTGTCCGGCCGAAATTTGCTCACTGTGTGTGGTGAAAATCAGCCACTAGCAGGAACGAGCTAGCAGGCTAATGGCAGCAGTCCACAAAGTTAGAAATTACACTCAACTCTGTCATTGTCCTTACACCAACTGCAGCCAAGTTACATCCTTCCTTCACTGCTGTTTGTATTATTTCACCATGCTTTTGTGTAAAGTAAGGTAAAAAGTAAAGTAAATGTCTGATAGCACCTTCACTTAGTAGCTCTTTAGTTGTGGGTGACTGTGACTCAGCAGATAGAGCAGGTTGACAATTAACCACAGGATTGTAGGTTTGATGTCATATCGGAGTGTCCTTGAGCAAATCATTGAACCCCAAATGCCAGGGTAGCTCAGTGAGTGAGTGTATGAACAGCACAGTGTGAAACATTTTGGGTAAAGGTGCTAAAATGCAGTCCAAGTGAAATTTGATAGTTTTCCCAGAGCTTATTACACTGAAATGTTAACAAAACGTATAATCTTGGTATTATACATTCTTAGCAGTGTTTGCTTACCTCTGTGGGAGTCTTTACTTCCGTGTATAATTTTAGGATGGGAGTATTTCTTTCATGTACCATCTGGTCCACATCCTCACCACATATCCTGCGGTTTTCCACTTTGTTCCTCAGGATGCTCAGGGTAAAGTGGTGGAGCTGGAGGTGACCTGCTGCAGTTCTGAGGCCGCAGAGAAACCAAAGGCCTTCATCCACTGGGTCAGCCAGCCATTGGCGTGTGAAGTGCGTCTTTATGAAAGACTGTAAGTCACAAAAATCATTCACTGTCATTCACAACCAATGCTCCATGTAGAAAACTCACTTAATGAAAACTTCTTCGTCTGCTGTCTTTGTAGATTCCTGCACAAACATCCAGAGGATCCATCTGAAGTGCCCAATGGCTTCCTGAGTGATGTCAATCCTGTGAGTATCTCTACACTCCCGTGGCAAAAGGCCTGTTTGGATTAACTGAGATCTTTCCATAGGTGTAGTGATTGTTAAAATTATTTCTTCTTGTCATTTAGAATTCCATGCAGACAATCAGCAGTGCCTTAGTCGATGTCTCAGTCAAGGGAGCAAAAGTTTTTGATAAATTCCAGTTTGAGAGAGTTGGCTACTTCTCCGTGGACCCCGAAAGCACTGCAGACAAGGTACAGTATAAGGAAACCATTATTGAAATGACTGTGTTTTATATTAAAAATGCTTTTTGATGAAAGATTTTATTTTTAGTTCATTTGAGAAAATTTTTTGTAAGCTTTTCTGGTTTTAAAACATTTTGAGTGCGAAGTGTAACTGTAATCTTTCTTTCACTGCAGTTCATCTTCAACAGAACAGTCACGCTCAAAGAAGACCCAGGGAAGATCTGATTGACTGAGATCAAGCTGCACTTCCTGCTTCCCATGAGCCCACAGATACATGTTCAAATTATTTACAGCACTTAATGTGTAATATCAGCAGGGACACCAACTGCTTTGACTGCTTTGACACTGACTGCTACTTTGGCTGAATCAAAACAGACACTGTAACAATTACATGCCCATATTCATTCAAAGAGAATAATCGTGACCAGCAAAACGACTGCAGTATCACTTGTCAGTCAGTGTCAGAGTCCGCTTTATTTTTTTTTCTATATCGGCTGCAATAATGACGCACTTAACAGTGTTACTTCTTTGTTGAATGTATGCAACTTTGATCATTGTTCAACAAGGACTTCCTGTATGCTAATTTAATTTTCTGAACAGGAGTTACACAGAGGAGATGCTCCTAAATGCCATATATGACTTTCTTACCAAGGTTCACTGCCAAACCATGTGATTTTTTTAAAGATTCAGATGGGCGCATGTGTCCTTTTGACAAGAGACAAGAATAAATGATACTCCAAAAACCTGCACTGTCACAAGTTTTTGATGCTTATGTCGATATTCTTCTACCAATGATTTTTATGACTGGAATCAAAGGTTTGACTTGGCATATGATGATATTCATCAGTATTGATGCCTTCATGCAATATTCTAACCAGGGGCAGGATGAGAGTAATGGGAATGTACATAATGATATAACAGATAGAGGTAATCATGGATGATTTTAGTAAGAAAAGTCTAATAAGTTTAGGAAACAGAGGGCTGTTGCTTAATTGTAATGCAACTTCTAAGACTTGTGGTATTAAAAAAACATCCCAGGTTAATAATCAGGATATCAATACATTTTGCAGCATTAGTTTTTGTGGCTGATTTGGCATCATTAACAGAAAAATATTGGCTCAATGCTGATATGTAAAAAGTATGGGATGCATTTGTGCATAAACCAGAAGTTTTACATGTGAAGGAAAAGTAAAAGAAGACATGCAAAATAGCTTTGACCATATGCATATAATTAATTTGTGTGTGTGTGGGGGGGGGTGCATCCTCCTACATTTTTCCTAATAAGAAATAAAATGTTAAAGTCAATAATCAAGCAGGTCTTCGGCCCAAACAGAGGCAGTGTGGGAGATGTAAACCACGCTGAAGTTCAGTGCGTGGGAATTAACCCTCAACTGCCCAGAGCCTCCTGAGCGCCACCCAAATATTCAGCACAACTCTGCCGGACCACCTTAAAAGATTCAGAAGCCAGCGAACCACTAGGAGCGTCTGTCTGGCATAACAGCGTTTTAAGGTGGTCTGACATCTGCCTGATATCGTCGCCTGTTTCTCCTGCGTGGGTCGCCTTTAACGGACGAGCCTGCGAGTGCCAGTCATCGCGATATCACGCAGTTGAAGTATCGCGACAGCACGGCGGAGTTACAAATCGCCTGCCTATTGGTCTGAAGCTACTGTTGTAAGATGGCGCCCAGCGAAATATGAGTGGTTATGAAAAAGAAAAACTACAGACAGCCATCTAACGAAAATCAGTAAAAATAAGGAATAAACCGGCCACAGGAAAACGTCAGCAGTACTTCGCTTCCCTGCTCGTTGGAAGAGGAGCGACGTTTCGAGGGTAGAGAAGCGGTTGCGGGCGGCTGGAGCCTCGGCCCGGTTGAGGAAGAGAGGTAGCTAACGCGCCCGCTAACGTTAGCCTGCTAGCTTCGGAGATAACAGAAAAATGAAGTCGGTGTAACGTTCCCGACAGGAGAGGGTTACCTCAGTTTCTACAGCTTTCTCTTTGTCTACCACCTGCTACGTAGCTATTGTGTTGTTATTTTTGCACACAATCGCCTCAATACACTTTTCCCAAGCACAACTGTCTGGATCTTATTTGCAAATAACACGCGGCTAGTTAGCCATGTACCTGGCTAACCTAGCTTGTTGTGTCATCAGCTGTTAGGTGAGCGGTTATTAATCTATTGCACCCTGCACGCAATCGTAACTTGATTGTTTGTGTAAAAGTTGCATGTTTTCATTATGCAGCAGTTTCCATCGCTGCTGTGAATACTGCATCGGATTTGGAAAGTGGCCGCGCTTTTGTCCCTGCTCGTACACACTCAGCTAGAATTAACCCTTTCCTATTACCATCAGTCTGTGTTGTCACTGGACAGTGATCTGTAGGTCAGTTTAAAGTTTGAACCGATGTTGTTATTGTTACCTTACAGATCATGTTACTATTTTTTTGCTTTTTAAATGCGTTTGAATCGTTAACGTTTTGACAGGGTTATTGAAAGGCGACTCATGGCCATTCTTTGTTAATACAGATACAGAATGTACATAAGCCTGCAACTAATTTTAAAGACTCCTAAATAATTTCTGCCTTTCCTCAGATCCCCTCCCCCCATAGAAGAAGACACTGTCAGCAGCAATGAATAACTCCCTGGATGGTACGGGCTCCTATGAGGAGCTTGTGAGACAGAAGGCTCGGAGCATCCCTCAGCATCGCATGAAGGAGTTCCTCGAGTCCTTGGCCAGCAAGGGTCCAGATGCCCTGCAGGAGTTCAGCCAGCAGAGTGGAGATACTACGACGACCACCACCACTATGGTCTACCAACAAGAGGCTAACTGCATCTACACGGACAGCACAGAGGTGGCAGGGTCATTGTTGGAGCTGGCCTGTCCGGTAAATCACTGGTCTAAATAGTCACATAGCAATCTGTTATAGAGCTCCTTCCTTGAAATGAAGCTCTCTGACAGACACTGTCTTTCGATGCAGGTTCAGGTGCAGGTCCAGCCACAGCAGCAACAGATACAGGAGTCCACATCTCAGCAGCAGACTGTACAGCAGAATGCAGAGCAACAGATAGTGCAGGTTTGTGCCTTTTATTAAACCTTTGTGTTGTGTTTCTCGCTTATCCCTGGTCCATTTAATGATTAGTCTACTGAATTTCTCTTAATTCTCTACATCTCTGTTTTCAGGTGCAGATCCAGGGTCAGCAGCAAGGTCAGATGCTGGGTCAGGTACTCCAAGTGCCCTCTGGCTCCCATCAACAGCTTCAAGGTGTCACTACTGCGCAGCTGATTCAGCCTGGGGAGCTCACCGAGGAGCAGCACCAACAGGTACACATGTGCACAACATCTTGTAAAAATGACAAAATTTGTCATCAACCAGAGTTTGGATTTAACTACCTATTATCATCTCGCTCCCATGTGTTTTAGCTACAAGCCCAGTTAGTGGCAGCTGTTGCAGGAGGACAACAGATCCAAATCCAAACAGTAGGGGCCCTCTCACCCACCCAACAGCAGGACAACGCTGAGAGGAGGGTACTGGGATCCACAGTTGCCACATCACAGGGAGCGGGCGTCCTCCAGCCAGCCAAGAAGCGTAAAGTTGACATGCCCATCACTGTGTCCTATGCCCTGCCTGGTCAACAGGTAGCAACAGTCCTGGCTATCCCTCAAGGACAGGGCCAGCAGCAAAGTTACGTGTCCCTGCGACCTGACCTCCTGACTGTGGACAGCTCTCACCTTTACAGCGCTACCGGCACTATCACCAGTCCCACAGGGGAGACGTGGACAATCCCCGTCTACTCTGCTCCTGCTGGTTCCGGAGGCCGTGAGCAGGTCACACACATTGCCATCCCCCAGGAGGCCTATGGAACAGTGCAGGTTGCAGGGACAAACACTACAACAATGACCACAATGCCAACACAAGTTACTGTTGACAATGACAAGCTGAAAATCCCTGCCAGCCAGAGTCAGACAGCACAGGCAGTTTCCAGCATAACGAGCTCTGGGGGAATGGGTGGCCAAGAAGAAGTGGTGCACACGCTGGCTGCAAACACGCTGTTTCCTGCCCAGCTGATGAATGGAAACATCCACATCCCAGTGGCAGTGCAGGGCTACTCCAATGCTACACAGTCCCTTATCTGGGACCCACAGCAGCAGGTGCTTCACACACAGGGGCTGCCAGGACAGGACGCGCAACAGCTACAGGTACTAACACTGGTGTGGAGCTACGTTGGTCTTTTATTGTGATATACATTTCAACATGTATTTCTCGATTGCACAAGGTGACAGTTTTAGTGTTTGTGTCTGTGCAGGGTCAGACAGTGGTAGCAGAGGTAGATGGCCAAGGCCAGCAGCAGGTGCAGGTGCAGGAGCTGCTGCTGCCTGCCACTCTGAAGCCAGAGGAGGGGCTGGAAGTGTGGCGACTTTGGGCTCAGCAGAAAAACGCAGAGATGGACAAATCAGACAAAAATAAATTGGCCCCAATTGGTCGTAAGTGCATTTACATAATGTTTATTATGTGCATCAACAACAAAATATTGTTTTAACACTATTTGTTTTATACCACCATATATCATTACTCTTTTTCCATCTGTCAACCCAATCATTAATGTGTGTTTTTGCATTTTAGGGCGCCAGGCACTGCGTTTCCAGGAGGATTTGGTGTCATGTGCAGTAGCGGAACTCTGTATGGGTCTCTCTTTGATGACAACAGAGGCTCGGGGGCTGGAAGGGGAGACTTATGAGGCTGATGTTCTCTACTATGTATTTCTGTGCATACAAAAAGTAAGCGCACTGTACAAACAAGAGCACACACTCTCATTTCACCACCCATCCCATCTCTGTCGGTACTCTGTTTTAATGTGGAAACAACGTTTAACCACCTTGCTCTTTCCCCAAATTTCCCCGCAGTATCTGTTTGATAATGGTCGCGTGGATGACGTTTTCTCAGATCAGTACTACACTCGCTTCGCCCACAGTCTGCACCAGATCTTGGAGCCGTGGAGACCATCTATTCATCCGCTAGGTGTGGACAGAAGTTTTTTTTTAAACTTTCACTGCGATCTGTGCAATCTGTAATCAAATTTATGTTTTATCAGCTAATTTTAATTCAGATACAGTGTACAGTAGTAAATAGAAAAACCTACTGATAGAAGTTGTCATTGATTACATTAAGTGATGTTTCCTTAACTCACAGTTGTGTGTTTGCTTGCCCAGTTTTGTTAAATACCAGGTCTTTACAATCTGCTCTTTACTTCATCCACCAGGCTATGTCATCCCCAGCCATGTGACAGAGGAGATGCTGTGGGAATGTAAACAGCTGGGAGCTCATTCTCCCTCAACGCTGCTCACAACTCTAATGTTCTTCAACACCAAGTGAGTAGGACCGTTTTCGCTCCTGCAGTGTTTACTTCACTCATTAATGATTTCTCTGTACTGCTTCATTGACATGCAGGAATATTGTCCCTTATATACCTCTGTACATAAGACCAAATCTTCATCTAGAACACAGATAGTTCCCAACCCACATATCAGTAAAAAACATAATATACAAAAGACACAGCTGTTGTTTTCTATCTCCTCTCTGCCCCCATGTGGCAACCAATCAACACGCACTGGCCAAATCATTCAATTTCTATATTGTATATCTTTTTAACAGGTATTTCCACCTGAAGACAGTGGATCAGCATCTAAAAGTGGCCTTTTCTAAGGTGCTGAGACACACCAGGAAGAGTCCCAACAACCCCAAAGACAAGAGCACCAGCATCCGATACCTAAAGTCAACAGAGAGGTTCATAGGACAGAAAGGTGAGAGTGCATGTGAATTGGATTTGTGCTGTGATGGAGAGGAAACCCCATTTTAAGCTTAAATAACAATTTGTATATTTGTCTTTCTTCAGTCACAGATGACATGTACTCAGAGCAGCTGGAGGATCCAGAGAACCCACTGCGATGCCCCATCAAGCTCTACGATTTCTACCTCTTCAAATGGTAAATATCAAACTAGGAAGGTTGACAAGGGATATCAATAAAAGAGTAAATTAACTAAATTAACTTACCTGTAACATGTTTTTTTGAGGTGTAAAAAAGTTTGTACGCCTTTTATGTAATGAAGCGTTATAAATATTTTAGAGCTGCAACAATTCATTAATCGCCAACTATATTGATAATCGATTAATTGTTTCAGTGATATTTCAAGCAAAAATGTCAAATGCTTGTTGGTTTCAGCTTCTTAAGTGTCAGGATGTGATGCTTTTCTCTGTCATTTATGATGCTAAATAAAGGTTTTGGACTGTTGGTTGGACAAAAGAAGCAATTTGAAGTCTGCGTTTTCGCTTAAAAAATGACAATGAAACAATTAATCAATGATCTAAATAGTTGGTGATTAATTTTCTTTCGATCAGCTAATTGATTAATGGACCAATCTCTGCAGCTCTTGCATGTATGTGAACACAGGCTCAAACTGTAACTCTGACATCTGGTGAATAAGTGCATCCTGAAAACGTGCTCACGCTGTGTTCTCTGTTTCTCTCAGTCCACAGAGCGCTAAAGGTCGCAATGACACCTTCTACCTGACTCCTGAGCCCGTAGTGGCTCCTAACAGTCCCATCTGGTACTCCACTCAGCCAATCCCAAAAGAACAGCTGGAGCAAATGCTTGCCCGCATCCTCGTCGTCCGCGAAATCCAGGAAGCCATTAACATGTCTGAGAGTGTGCACTAGTGGACTGGAGGAGAACAATTAATGGACTAGACTCTTCCTCTTTCTCTTCACCCAGCCTTTTGATTGCTCATTATCAGTAGTTTTCTATTCTCTCACACCCTCTTGTGGTCTTTAAGGGTGGCATGTATATGTTTATATCAATTATGTGTCAGCATATCTTACACACGCGGACTGTACATACACATACAACCAATACAGATAATAATTGTCTTATTGAGGCAATCACTCAACCTTACCTTTTTTTTCTTTCGTTTGGCCAAAGGATGTAGTGTCTAATCTTTTTTATTGGACCTGAACTCTAATTTAAATGTTATTTTTAACTGTTGGTTGTCCTTACCAATAGTCTGGAACAGTTGTTAGTTTTTCTCCTGTTTTTGTTTTAATCTGTAATATATTTCATATATATTTTCACTGGGGTTGGCCTGCGCTATGCTGCTTTTCATAGACATCCCTCTTCGTTGCTCTACTTCCCCTAATCTGCCTTCACGGTTAAGTCTCACATCAAATACCTCAGTGGTATTAAGACTGCATTAAGTAGCCAAACGTAGGCTAAAAACTCATTTTCAAGTTATGTGAATTCTCCCTCTTTGTTTATTTTTCGCTCTCTCGTCTGTCTCGAGCCGAGTTCACATGCGGACACACACCGAACTCTGGAGATGACTTGCTTGTTAGTGAATGCTGCCTGGGCTGTAGCGCCCCTTGTTGGACTGAGCTCAGCAGCACTGAACCACATCAGGACGTGGACTTTATTGCAATACAGTGTTGCCACTAGCACTTGCAGAGGGAGTGCAAAGGATGCTGATTGCTGCTGGATCCTCCTTTCTCTCTCCTGTCCATCACCAACCCCCGAAACTCACCCGAAGAGGGATCTATTGTACCATACATGTTTATTACATGACAGATGAAAGACTCTAAAAAAAAAAAGTGGGTTAGCCCTTTATGTTCTATAATGTATAATACTCATAGCTCCTTCATGTACTGTAATGGGTTTCAGTCATCTAAGGAGAATGGCAGTGCCTGTGTGTTTTTGAAACATGACCTTTTTTGTACAGCCACTGTACCATGTGTCTGCCTTTGTAGCAAGTCTGCTATCAATTCTGCACATGCATCCTTAAGTACTGACAGCCTGCATTGTGTGATATTAAATGATGCACAATGATTTTTCAAAAAAAAAAAACCTAAATAAAAGTCATCTCACAACATCACCTCATCAGTAATGGAGGCGAACAAAGGTACAAAAACAGTGACTTGTCTAAACATATATGGTAGATGCATACAGTAGACAGATTAGGTTAATATGAAGAATGTTTTATATTCAAAGTGACCTCATGAGTATCACCTCATGATTGTTCTCATGAATCACATGACCAAGTAATGCACAGCAGAGGAACAGGTTTGGCCTGAACAGCTGGTTCTTAATTTTTCCCCTCTGGTGACAATACGAACTGCTGCATCTGTGGTTTCTTTACCAGCATTTCATTTGCCTGTTGTCAGGCCATTTTTCTGCCTGCCTACAAACCTGATTCCAAAAAAGTTGAGATTGTGCAATCATTTGCAAACAAACTGTTTACCGCCAACAGTTTTATGAAGTGTTTCTCAGCCCATGTAGTGCTCTCCTTTATACAATCATGTGTTTGACAAAGTGGTGAACCTCTCTCCATTCTTGCTTGTGACCGACTGAGCCTTTCCAGGATGAACCTTTCATACTCAATCATGATACTATCACCTGTTACCAATGAATCTATTTACCTGTGCAATGATCCAAACAGGTGGATCAGTCCACAACTTTCCCAGTCTGTAGTTGCTCCTGTCCCAACTTGTTTGAAATGTGTTGCTGCCATCAAATTCAGAATAAGCAGATATTGACAAGTTGATGAGGTCAAACATTAAATATATCGTCTTTGTACTGTTTTCAATTGAATATATGTAAGGATTAGCAAATGATCAATTCTTTATGTTTTACACAGTGACCTAACTTTTTTGGAATCAGGCTTGTACATGGCATTATTTCAGCAGTCTTTCCTTTCTTCTCCAGTTCTGCATGAGGACATTTTTTTTTTGCGCCCAGCAGTGCCTGTTTTAGTGTTTTCAAGCTTTCCAGTATGTGAGCTCAGGAGGTGTGTGAGCCTGAATTAAACAGTGATGAGGAAGGCAGTAACCTCCTCAGTAGGTTCCCAGGGTGTAGAATCTGCTGCACTGCGCTCTGTGGTCGGATTGACGGAGGTGTCTGCCGATGATGGTGATGTCTCCTCCTCCCTGCTTGGTTTCCCCGTGCAGAGGAGCTGTGGGGTCGATCCTGAACGCGGTGGTTAATATTTGAACTGGCTCCAGGAGTTTGTGGGCTGTTGGGAGAGAGAAGACACCTAATTAAAATGTCATCATACATTACAATGAATAATAATACGCTGCCTGGGCTGAAATTGAATTTGATGGGTGCTGGTGCTCATTGGGAGTTTATTTCTGTATTCTCACCATGCTGAGCTTCCTCCGCCGAGCCAGTGTAGCAGACACTGATGAACAAATATGTACTGCTCCTGAACACACACAAAGGAATCAGCAGGTAATGAGGATACTTCATCTTATTTATACCAAACAGCAGAGCCCACAGTGTTTAGTGAGTATGGGAGTGTTAGTAAGAAAGCAGTGGTGGTGCAACTTAATACTACTTTTAAATAAGCAGTGGGAGAAAATGCAGTGATTAAAGTATGATTCTGGGGTATTGTACTTGTCAAGTATTTCAATTTGCTGCTACTTTATATTTCTGCTCTATTACATTTCACAGGAAAATATTATATGACTAACTCCACTATATTTACAGTTAATACTTAGTTACCCTCCAAATTAAGAGACTTATGCTGAGTATATGAGTTTGATGCATTGTTATAACGCACATTAAAGGAATAGTTTAGCAATTTGGGGGAAATGTTTATCTGCCTGCTTATTTGCTGCTGGCTGTAGTTTCACATTTACCTACAGATATGAGGGTATCAGGTAAATCATTTCTTAAAGCAACACTGACAGGAACATTTTATCTGCATCATGAGAACGTAGCCTGTAGTTTGCTTTACTTTCTTTAAAGTATGTTTACATTGTGATATTAATACTTCTGAATATTCTTTCACAATGAAGTAAACTTTAATCAATAATTATTTAATCACTACAACATTATCAAATTTCTGTCAACTTAACTTTAGTATTTCCATTTTATGTCTGCTTGTGCATGGATGCATCACTAATAATATTCCAGCCATGCGATAAATGAAACAGTTGAAATAATGCCTTTCTGCAAAACAAGTAGAAGACTTTTACTAGTAATGGAGTACTTTTTACTTTGTTAATGCTACTTAAGTGAAATGTCTCAATAGTCCTTCCTCCACTGAAGCTGAGTGTCAGTACTGAACTAACCAGATTCTGGACCATCCACATTCGATGAAGCCGCAGATCCTCCACTGCAGCTCGGACATCAGGCCGGATGCCCCTGACACATAGCTGCATCAGCCACAGCAGTGTCACAAATGTTCCCGAACGCCCAACACCTGCACTGAAATGCATAAACAGAGGATTGACTTTCAACTGTCTCCTGCACAATCTAGTAACTCCACAGGATTAATACTGAAAGGGACACTTTTTAACATGAGCGAGGAATGTGTTTCCTGAAGGAGAGGCTGATGGGGTGGAAGGTCAGACCTGCAGTGCACCACGGCCGGCCCCAGGCGAGGAATGCCTTCCAAATACTGCCGCACATGCTCAGTGAAGGCACAGAGTGAGGACGAGTCTGTAGGGACGCCCCGATCCGGCCAGGAAGGGTAGTAGTAGTGTGTGATGATCCTATCTGTTGGACAGTCTCTCTGAAACACATGCACACTTTCCTTTAATCCAGCAACAAGGACTTTCTTCTTTGATTGATTATTGGTACAGTCAGTGCAAATAGAAGTCAACAGCAGTGGTTTAAATGTAAGGGGGATGTGTCTTTCGCTCACCCGTCTGAGGTTAATGGTGGTGATAAAATAATCTGGACCTTGTTTACGGGTCACTGTTGTCACTTGGATCAGTCCATGACAAACTGTCCCTTGTTCCAGAGGCCAATACTTAGCACAGAGCACCTGCACACAGCAATAAGTTCAATTTTGTAAGGACTTGTTAAACATACTTTCTGTCTACTTCTGTTTCTAGCCTTTGCACTAAACTAATCTCACTGTCTCATTGCTTTCACTTATATTTAACACACAGACATGAGAGTGGTATTATCATCTAACTCTTGGCAAGAAAGAAAATAAGGGTATTTCCTCCTAAAATGTCCATCTGTTCCCTTAAAATAAGGAAAAATATGTCAACAGAACAATTAGAGGTGTCCTGAATAGAGATTTGCATGCAACAGGCACACACACACCAACACAAACACACACATCCAGTATAGCACACACAAAGGGAATGTGTCTCTCTCACTGTGTTCTTGTGTCTCAGCGCTGTCACCATGATGATGATCCTGACGTTTTGCTCCCACACCATCCTCCAGAAGTCAGCCATGGTGTTTTGCAAAGGACCCTGGGTGCAGATGAAGTCTCTTTCTGATCCTCCACCCTGAGTGCAGACAGACAGTCATTAACAGATGCAGACAGACAGGCAGTGTAATGACAATGAAGGTCAGAATAAACCGAGGTCTTACAGGCACAAAGTTTGCATTGATGTAGTCGGTGTGTGGATGGGAGCTTTGAACGGACAGCCTCACCCGACAGTGGTCATCTACAACCAGACGTGGTCAGGAAATGGAAAACAGACAGATAAAGGTCTCACACATTGCAACACATACTTCCTGTAACCTGATCTAGTATAATGAGCTTTGCACTTACATGGCAAAACGTAGGGGTATCTGTTCTTTTCTCTGTTGGCCTCCAAGTCCCCCGCCCTCATGGGGAGGTCTTTACCAACACGTTCGAGCTCCTTAACACCAAAGACATTAGCACACATGACAAACACGTCCAGCTTCACAAATCAGAACTCTTAAGTTCAATTTAAAAGACACTGGAGTGCCTTGGTAGCTGTATGGTTCAGTTCCACTCGGGGACCTTTATAGCATGTCATACCCCTGTTTCCTGTCTGCCTCTCAGCTATCAAACTGTCCTTTAAAGGAAAAATCTTTGAAATTTTAAAACATACTAGTTACCTCAAACTCCTGTTTGAAGCCTCTGTTGTCATTGGCCGCGAGTTCCTGGCATCGAAAATGAAACTCCTGTAGAATTTGTGCTCTTGGGACAGTTTGCACCCTGCGAAACATGATTGTGTGATATTACAGCATTTCAAGACCACTGATGCACTCAGACATTAAGGATACGTCTGATGGTATTCTATATTTTTCCTTTTGTCAACAAATTAAAAGACCAAATCCAGCAATTGATTGATCCCGATAAGTATTGACTTGGTGGTTGATATAGCTTATTAATGAGTGGTTGACGTGTTCTTCCATTACAATGAACACAGGCACTGTCTTTATTTGGAGCTGATCCTACATCCACCATCCTGCTGTCATAAATGCTCACTAATGCACCAATTTTGCTGAATCCCCAATAAATGCAGTCTTTACTCAAGTTAAAATCCACACTGCTCAGCCGTTTTAGCTTCATTATTTTGCCTTTTAACTGCAACAGAGAAGTGTTTCTGTTAATTAGCCTACCTCCGTTGGTATAAACAGGTTGGGCAAAATAATTAAAATGGCAGTCAGCTTAATGCAATGCAACAGCACAAACTACAGTCTCCAAAATAACCACACAGATGAATCAACACCACTCTAAGACAATAAAAACTGAACATTATGATGGCAAGGTTAATTAAGACTTTTGTATTAGACTACATTAGTTTTCCTTAGTCAACCTAATAACTGGAAAATGAATGTGAATTAGTGATAAAGATTAAAATATTCAGTATTGAATGTCAGGCTGTTGGAAAATGCTGAGAGACAAACTAACATATTGTTGTTTTGGTCTTTTTATTAGATTTGTTGACACTAGCAGAAATATAGATTACTATCATTCCAGCATATTATCAGGACGCTTTAAGGAAGTTTGTCCTTACCTCATGTCTTTTCTTATGGCCGACCCTGCGCTTTAAATACAAATTTAACTGGGACTCCAGTGACTGGATGATTTCAGTGCTGTGGAAAAGGTACAAAATCCCGTGTCATGAAGTAAACTTTCATTCACTTCAATCCATAAATCAACAGAGAAATGATGACGCAAACTGAAACTGGTGATAATGTTTGTTTCTGTCTCTTTCTTCCCCCTCCTCCTAGTTGTTAAAAAGGAATTTTCCCCCGCTAAACAGATGTGTGTGTCACCAGAAAAAACCACACACACACACAATTGTTGAGGAGAGAAAAGATGTTTTGCACATGTAATGAAAGTACTTTCACAAATTGTTGACGCCTTAATGTTTTACTGAGTCAAACCAAGAAATTTTACACTCTAATCTAACTATACTTTCTTCCCGTGCCCTCCTTTTAGTATGAAGTACAGATCCGTAACAGCCCAACATTCAGACAGAACAATTACCAAAACTGACTCGACCAGAAAGGAAACCTGCTCCAACAAGTTCTCAACCCCAAACACCTATGGCAGAGACAGAGAGATTCAGTGTTGCATGTTGGTTTGAGGATTACCTTTCCAAACAGGCCTCTGTTGAACGGTTTACCACAGGCTGAAGAGAAAGAGTACACGACTGCACTGCTCCCAGGCATCTTAAACTTGTCTGGTTTTAATAACACAGTCTCTCTCTGTCCCTTCCTCTCTCTCTCTCTCTCTCTCTCTTCCTCCCAGTCCCTCTCTCTCCAGAGAGGAGGAGGTGTAATGGGTGGTGACAGTGGGTGGAGAGAAATGATGGCCTCACCTCTTCTTTCTACTCATGTCTTTCCTCAAACAAAATGTCTTTACCGGTTGTGATATTCAGGTTCAACCTCAGCGCTACTGTAATTAAAACCATATGAGTCTGGAGCTCATGATTTTTTTATTCGCACTTATGGGTCGCCTTTACCAGCATTTGTGTGCAATCTAACAAATATTCCGATTTTTTTTAAAACACATTAAGCGTCTTTGCTGACGATGTCTGCTGTCATATACAAAAACGAGCTATAAACTGCAGCAGGTTTCATAGTTAAATCGCTTTATCACCTAAATTATCAACACTGGATAATTAAAGGCCAAAAGCTTATGCTGATTAGCTGTGAGTTTATTGAGACCTTACAAATACTGTGCTTTATGGTATTTTTAAATCCTTGTGGTGTTGCTCAGCGGTGATATGTGATGGGAGCCTGCAAATGCATGATATAAATGTGAAATTAGTTGACTTTGGAACAGACTTGCGAACATGTCAGAAATGTGATTTATAAAATTTAAACATTTTACATGGACATCCCTGAATTAGTGAGGTGAAATCTTTATTTTATATGATTAATGTTGAAAACAGGTTGCAGTGTCATATTCATGACGCTCAGTGCAAATTGTTCCTGATGTACAATCAGGATCCTGATCTACAATGTTTGGAGATGTGAAAAACAAGTGCAGTGTACATTACTGTTCACATTATGAGCACACAGGTTTGATAACCTCCCAAAGAGAAAATTTTTGATCTGAGAAAGCATTGATGGTGTTGGTGTTTTATCAATCCATGTGAAGACGACTCTTTGAGCACATATGTCCCGATACAACATTTATTATAATAAGGAAATTACTACAGTGCAATACAGTATTTTTAATCGTTCAGATTTAATTCATATTCGTACAAAAATGTACCATGTTCTTAAGTCTTAACTTTTGGTTGGATCACAGGTCCTTCAGGATGTCCTTGAAGAAAATGAGTAGTAATAGTCACTTTTATTTGACTCACAGGAGACTGTTGTGGCAGAAAGTATGAATCACGCTCTCTGTTGTTGTCTACAAAGTGTGTAGGATGGCATAGGTCAGAGTTTAACAACTAAAGTCTTAATAATATTTTTGGGGCACCACTCATAGGCAGCGGTGGAAGATGTTTTCAGATTCTTAACTAAAATACTAACACCACACTGTGAAAATACTTCACTCGACCTCACTCGAGTAAATGTATTTTAGCATAATCTGCAGAATTTACTCAAAGTATCGAAAGTAAAAGTAGGCTACACATTCTGCAGAAAAATGGCCTTTGTCAGTGTTTTACTATCATATGTGATGTTTTTAGATTAATATCACTGCTGCAAGAAGTAATATGCAGGATTAACATTGTCAAGAAGATTAACATATGTCAAGACAAACTGGAGGAAGAATTAAACAATTACAAAGTTTCTACGCAGTTAAGCCAACAGAACAAACACCAACAGAAATTAGAGAAGCTGAATTCCAACTTATCACCAATAAAAAGACACAGTTCAGGTACAAAGCCTATGATACAACCTTTTTGAATAAAATGACAAAAACAGCACATCAACTGAAATGTAATAGAAATCAATCATCAATACAAATGTGACTTATACAGTGATGACAAGGTAAACAACTTTTCTACATGGCATCACATTACCCTCACTAGCAAAAGACCAAGCAGACATCTCAGATGCTCCATCAACATCCACATAAAAAGGAAACAAACAATGTTAAACAATGAAGCCCCTGCACTTGATGGACTCCCCACTGAGATTTATAACACTATCATCACTATTCACCAGAATGACTGACAAGATAAAGACAAATCCATCCACTCATCATATGAATACAGCACTAATTTCAGTCCTGCTTAAAACAAACAAGGACCCCGTTCACTGCACAGACCCATTTCCTTCATAAACACAGATATGAAAATCATCTACAAAGCACTGGCAACTCGAAGCGGATCAGTTATCTCACCCTTAATCCTAGTAATCCGAGTAATGAGTAATGATCTAATCTCACAAAAACCTCACACTCCACAGAGGCAAAAGAAAAGGATGTCCACTCTCACCTTCAGTTTTCACACTCTTTATAGAAACATTAGCAGCAGCAATACACCACAGGCAGCGAAGGAAAAGGGTTAGGGTTAGTGTGTGTCTGTGTATGAACAGAAACAATTAACAATATCAAACCGAAGTGCATCATATTCTATAAGATCATCATATTTTTTTTTAGCATCACTGCTCTGGAGGAACCATGTTTTTCAGCTTTGTGACAATGTATTTTCCACCTAATACAAGAAAACTTTTATTTAAGGAACACTTCATTCTTCAGTTTATCAGAAAAATTCACTTTTAAAAACACCAAATTGGGACATTCATGTTTTTTACTGGAAAAGGGGGGGGGGATAAAAAATTGTAATCTGAAAAGTAACTAACTAACTATAATGTATAAAATGAAAGTACTCAAGTAAAGTACAAGTACCTTGAATTTTTACTTGGGTGTAGTACTTGAGTGAATGTACTTAGTTACATTCCACTACTGATCATAGGTCTTATTTTTGAGTACACATTAAAAACAAATTCTCATATCTACTCCAAAATTGTCGTTGAAGGGCGCCATCATTTGGTCAGATCACACTCATACATCAAGTCAACAAAGGTGGTGTAAACAGGTGACAGTGAAAATGACGGACTGCGCCTGCGCGGTGTCAGCAGAGAAGCCTCACTCTGTATCTGATAGACTTTATGAGCAGAGTCTGATCTGATTGGTGGCTGTAAAAAAAAAAAAGGAAGTAAGACTATGTTTCGTTATTTTCCGGAAACCAGAGGAAACGCAGGTTGTTTGCTGTCGACAACGTGAGATATTCAACTACGAGGTAAAGCTTTTAAATTTGTCCGCACAGAAATGTAAAGATTTCATTTTCCAGAGGAGTATTCTGAAAGGTCGCAGGCACTTCCTGGTGTGTGTGTGTGAGAGAGAGAGAGAGAGACAGAAAAGTTATTGACACAGATCAAACAAGGCTTCAGACAGACAGAAATGGATCCGACACCAGTACAGGAGACACATCAAAGGAAGGTAAAACACTTTCCTGCAACAGCGCTGACAGCTGCTCAGGTGTTTCCTGGACTCGCTGAGTCACGTGACCCGCCTACCTGCCCACCTGCCCCCTGACCTCATAGCTCTACCTTTTACTTTCAGCCAGGGACCAGGACAGGACATGAACAATAACTGTAGTTATCTCATCATAAACATGCAGAGATGGAATGTAACTAAGTGCAGTTACTCAAGTAATCCTGCCACTTTCTACTTATACTCCACTACGTTTGACTGCTTTAGTTACTGGTTACTTCGCAGATTAAGATTTTTGCAAAACATTTGAAGAGATTGTAAAATATGACGTTTTGTTATAAATCAAACTACAAACAGTAGATAGTAAATACAAGTATAGCTGAAACGATTAGTTGATTAATCAATTAGTTGATTTTTTCGAAAGTTAATTGGCCACTATTTTGATGGTTTAAGTTATTTGTCATGCAAAAATATTGGTTGGTTACAGCTTCACCAATATGAGGATTTGCTGTTTTTCCTTTTAATAATTTTAATTGTTCTTAAATAATTTTGAGGTTTGTACTAATGGTTGGACAAAACAAACATTGTGAAGATATTGGTATTGGTTGTACATGAGCAATAATAATAATCTGATGATATATGATAGTACACAGGGGACATTTTTCTGCATTGAGTACTTTTACTTTTCATACTTTTTTTTTTGCATTCTCCTGATTATACTTACATACTTTTACTCAAGTAACATTTTAATGCCGAACTTTACTTCTAACAGAGTATTTTTAGTGTGGTATTTGTACTTTTGCTTAAATAAAGGCTCTGAGTACTGCCTCCACCACTGGCTTGGGCCCAGAGAAGTTGCCGGCGTTTCTGGATCAAGTTATATATATATACGGTTTCCTCTTTACATGGTATGGTTCTATCCTGCATTTGTTGATGCAGCAACGAACTGAGTCATACTACACTCACTGAGTCCACTACAGAGTCATATCTGTTTTTAATGCAGTGCCGTCTGAGGGCCAGACAATCACGGCCATCCACTATTGGTTTTCGGCTTTGGCTCTTTTGTACAGAGATTTCTCCAGATTCTCTGAATCTTTTAATGATTGCAATTTTACGCTGAGGAACATTATTCTAAAATTGTTGAACTGTTTGCTCACACAGTCTCTCACAGAGTGGTGAACCTCTTTTCCTCTTGGAATTGGGGTTGTACATATTATTTCATTACAGTTACACTCACAAGAGACTGCAGAATGAAAGTGTGAGTGAGTGTGAAACTATTTTTGGAAACATCACATGACTCTCTGTTGTTATCGTGGTCGTGTTGGTTCAGGAACAGCCAACCTGACACTCTTTCATCAACAAGCACATTTAAATTAGAATTCCTGGGTTCCCAATCATTACTCTATTGTTTGTTTTTTTTGATGAATCTGTTCAATTGATCATCAAAATATCTCTAAGCTCTAATAATATCACATACCACCTGTACTGTCACACCATAATAACTTCCTCTCTTCAGGGCTCCATGTTGCGGCACAGGGAACACACTGACGAGTCTGTCAAGAAGTGGCCCTCTGACAGCTCTGCGTCTCCCGCTCAGGTACATCCTGCTCTCAGAGTGTCACGTCTCAAAATGACCTTTTGTGACTACATGATTGTTCTGCTGTCTTTGTAAAGTACCTCAGCATGATATAATGGCTCATCTGTGTTGATTCAGGATGAGAGCAGGCCAATCAGAAGAGTGCAAAGTCCACTCAGACCAAGGGCATGGATATCCAATTCTTACAAACCAAAGTTTGGAGGGAGATTCTACAGACCTCAGTAAGATTGAAAGCTCGAGAACAGGGAGGGCTTTGTATTTTGTTTTCCTCACATGTGTTCTTTTTCCATGTGATCGTGACAGTCGACTTTTTTTAGAATCTGCACAATAATGATTATGAGATTGAGGGCGATTCTGGCTGCTCTAAAAGCTGATTTTTTTTACCTCTCAAATGTTGCCGTTTTCCAAGGGATGACCGCTCATTCCACAAACATGCCTTCGGCAACCAGAGGTACCACCACCACCTCCACCCCCGGGCTCACTTCCACCAGAGGGATCATTCCCAGACGAAACTTCCCCACCTGGCAATGAGGTTGAGGGAGCAAGAGAAGGAAAAGGAGCGGTATGATCAGAGAGAGAGCTCTGATGGGAGTTCACCTCCAAACCAAAACAGCAGTAAGTTCATGTCTGCAGGAAATGTCCATTTTTATAAACCTTTTTCACCTTGAGTCACATGCACAACAATGCAAAGACGCACACACATACACTCCTGAACACACACAGTATAACGAACAACTGGAACTTTACAGGCCAGGATTTCACAACATCTTGTGCATAAGGATATAAAATTAGATAAGTTTCATAAGAACTGATGTAAAACTGTAAATAAGCCACTTTGAAGCTGTAAAACACAAAGATCATGTTTCCCTGTGGGGTTGTGCAGTATGTGGGGCTGCAGGATTTTAGGACTGCAGATCTGATGAAAGTTTAAACCAGGTTATCACAGAATTTTAATGTAGTAAAGTCAAGACTGTTATTAAACAAAGTTAAATTAGTTCCTAAATCACCAGAAAGATTGTGAATTTGTGAGGCTTTGTTGCGGCACAGAAAGTAACATTCAAACTACCAGAATATTACAAGAATATTATAAGCTAATGATTTCTCCAGAGGGATGGAGACCACGCAGACGGGCCATTTTCACTGCAATGTTTTGACACGTCGCTGCAGGAAAAGCACAAGTGTAAATGATGAAATTAATGATGGCTAAATTCCATCGTTAATGTTCTTAGTAGAACCTGTGCTTTTCCTACTGCGACACGTCAAGATGTCTGCTGTGAAAAAGACCTATTGCTAAAACCTACCATATTATTGCTCCATCTTTGGTTCATGCCTATCAAAAGTAGCATATTTCACATAACCACTTGCCTATAGTATCATCCACACATGCAGATGTAATAGTAATTATGATAAATGAGTTGCTTTGGTCCAGTTACAAGCAGGCTGGATCAAGAAAGCGCCATAAGCAAACTGTCTGCATAAGTCAGACAATGTGTCCAACATCTTGTGGAAAGCCTTCCCAGAAGCAGTGGGACATTGCCAGACAACCACCGGAGACTCCAGGAAGTGACTACACCTGGACAAGAGATAGTCTGGCACATAACTCCACATATACTTGTTGTTTTTGCACTTTTGGTTTTTGTACGGATTAAACAAACGAGCTATAACATGTTAGTGATCTTTTAAAGATGCTGGTTGTTACTTTTGGCAGAGCCAGGCAAGCTGTTTCCCCCTGTTTCTTTATGCTTAGCTAAGCTATCTGACTGCTTGCTGTAGCTTCATATTTACAGACAAGAGAGCGGTATCTATGTTCTCATCTAACTCAAGAAGCAAATTTTCCCATATGTCAAACAATTCCTAAAATGCCCGTGTTTTTGGATTGAGATGTAGATGAGGTATAATTAAATCTGTACATTAAATCTAGGGCAGCTGAATACTTAAAGACGTTTCACCTCTCATCCAAGGGGCTTCTTCAGTTTTAACTGACTGGTGGGGCGTCCTGGGTTTTTAATGTCTGTAGAGATGTAATAAAGGTCTTTGATACCACCTGATTCTTGTAATGACAGTCCTTATAGTCGCTGGAGTCACCAGAGGCCAAGAGTTTATTTTCAGCTTTACAAGACAAAGCATTGCATACATCCAGAGTGTGTGAATGTCTAAACAGAAGGACACACTCTCACACATGTACAGTGGTTAGACACAATAACAGAATCACATATACACTGTAATATAGTTTAATACAATGCCACAAACCTCATCAACAAATAACTGTCTGACAGAGTCCCAACAAAAATCAAATGCTCATTTTACTGTTGACATCTCTTGTGTATGTGAACATTTTATGCATGCATTTACAGTATATTTAAATAGTGTACTTTACAAGCTTTTCAGTATCTTCTTGCATTTTATGAAATTACCATTAGGTGGCAGTATAAGCAAGCAGAGGCACAGACATGCACTTGTTCCTGAACACTTTGCATTACAAATATTTGGAGGGCATTTGCTCATCGTGGTATCTGGTGGTTGATAGGTAGTCATACTCTGGTAGCAACAAACCAGTGTTACATAATGCTAATCACTCAGAAGCTTTTCCTGGACTCAATACACAGATTACGCCAGTGTTCTCACCAAGGAATTGATAGTAGTCCAGCCATTACACAGTATATGTCTCAGTATGTGTCATGTGAATTGTGTGATTTGGTTACAGGTAGATTCATCATGTACTTGAGAATTACCTCATCATTTGTCAGTGGGAAGAGACCGGAAGTAAACAAGAGGGGTTTCAAATTTGTTACGATTAGGCTTCCTTGATTTTAACACTAACTAAATCCATGTTTTTGTTTGTCTTTTCCCTGTATAAAGTGGTATGTTATGTTGTTTTTAACGACTGAGCTGTTGGTACTGTATGTTTTTATCTTCTCTTGCACTCAGGCACTGTATGTATGCGCACACTGCAGCACTGTGGAGGTGTGTGTTTGTGTATGTGTGAGTGTGGAACAGGTTTTTTGTGTGCCTGAGTGATGGTGCGATGATGGTGACTCATCGCTGATTTGTGTGTATATGAGAGTGAGAGAGAGAGAGAGAGAGAGAGAGAGAGAAGGAGAGAAACAGAGAGGGAGAGACTAGCCAGCAGTATATAATGAGCCATAACAAAACTATTGCCTCTCATAGAATACTGCAGTACAACATAACGAGGACAAATTTTCAAATATCGCCAGATTCTGTTTAAAGATATATTGATTTTGGACCCTAATGCTAAGAAGGAGGCTTCAGAGAAAGAGAACGAGTAGGAAGCTTTAAGCATCAGTGCTTATAGATGCTATATGTACCCGTAGGCCTGGTAAACAGAAAAAGAAGGCCCTCTTACCTGTATAATAGTGTTTCAGATGGACAGTAATTCTCTGTGTTGTGACCATGTGGTTTGTCTGTTTTCCAGCTACAAGAGCTTTCTTACCAAGGTCCACCTCCAGCAGAGACAAGGACATTCAGTTTATCGTAAGTTCACAAGCAGAAAACCTGCTCTGCTTTTCCCCTTCTGGGTTTCCATTTTGTCCACCAGTTCCTTAAAAATGGCTTGATACACTTCCAAAATATCTATCTGATGTAGGGCAGCACAGTCTGAATGTTGTTATTGTTATGTGATTTATAAGAGCTTTTGATCATTTTTGTCCTGAATTAGCAAATCTAAACATGTAAAGATGAATGTGTTTGGGAGGAAATGCCATTTTCTGTCATGTGCAATATACAACATGATTAAACATGGTAGCAATAAGGGCTGGAACTGATGATCGTTCTCATCGATTCATCTGTTGATTTTATTTATTTGTTCATACACTGTGTTTTTGCTTGTTCATTAGACATGAGCTCATAACAGAGACAGACTTAGCTGTAACGCAAACAGCCCAGGTGCTGCAGAAAAAAAGCTGAAATGTGAAATGATGGCATAAATTTCTTGGCTGACCTAAACACAAGGAGCAGAGCAGCACATGATGAATCACCGCTGGTCACTGCTGCAGTGAAGTTGAAGTGAAGAGAGGAGGAGGAATCAGAATGACTTGTTCATTTCAGATTTTCAAAGTTCTAATCAGTGCCGTGTTAATAAATGTGACCGGAGCGGTTGATAACATTGGCTTTTCAAGAACGCCTAAAGGTACAATCTGTGTGATTAAAAGCTCTTTTAATACAGGGACTGACATGAGGCAACAACTAAATCTTCTTAGCATGTTAGTCATTAATGTTTCCTGATGCTGTTCCTCAGTAATTTCTGCTGACACAAAAATAACATTGAATATTATTGTTAAACCTCAGTTCAGTATGATTTATTTGGTCAGAAATTAATGTTTAAGCCTTTAATGTGTTTCAAATGATCTAGATTTATCAAAGCACTACCACAATTATGATTATGCAACTAACATTTGGTGCTACTTTCTAATAAGATCCTTTAGTATGTATGCCGTGTAGATTAGTAGTAAATGAGAACAACTCCTGGGTTGCCAGGTTTTGAGACATTCCCCATCCTCTGGTGTAACTTCCTTTAATTCATGTTGATGGCTCATTAAGAAGTAGGTAACCCATACCCCTTTTTTAATGATTTACTAACTGCAGACTTATTAGAAGGTGAGAGAAAGTAAGAGAGTCATTAATTTTGCATTAGCTATTTTTTTGAGGGGCAGTGGAAACAAAGCTGTGAACACAACACAAACATATTATCACCTCTTCAGTTAATATGGCTAACTTGTTGGGAAACAGTTGCCTACGGAGCCAAAGCAGTCATGTGAAGCATTCATCTATTCATGGCCACCCGGTGAATGTTCACTCTCCTTTTAGCTCTGTTTTTGGTCTCCACCAACTCCTGAGGGAAATATCTGGCTCTTTAGCTGCTAAATGCTTCGCTATGTTCACCAGCCAGTAATTAACTGCGTCTGTCTCCCTTCTGGCGCCAGGCAGGTGTTGTGCAGTGGGTTTTTTAGAGCTTTTTCACTGAAAGCTGCTGTTGCATTTGGAAACAACACAGCAAACAAACCAAAACAGTAAAGTTGTGGGCCAAAACAATGAGCTTGAAGATGCTAAAACACTCTGAAAAGCTGAGAGAAATTGCAGTCAGGTGATAATCCTCTGTGATTTTTTTTCACAACAAATGATCTCTTTCTCATTAGCACACATTTTATCCATTATTAATATAATATATAGCATCTTTAATAGCTGTGGTTGTTGATACTCCATTAAAGGATAAATACATTTAATGATTCTGAGGGGCTACCTGAGCTCTGAATCATTAACAAATGATTTAGAAACCATTAATAAAGCCAATTGCAATGACTTATAAAGCCTTTGTCAACTGTGACTTATTAGGAGGTAGTACCAGCTTTACTTTACTAAAACCTCTTTTTTATCTTTATATTTTATTTACATGTTTTCCCATTAAATACATAGGCAATGAGAACAAATTCTGAAATTATAATTCACTTGCCTCAGTGTAACAAGTTGACATGTGGAACTTCGCTTTAGTCATCTTCTGGTCATTAGCAGCTCAGTCATCATCAGCGTTTGCACCCATGTATTTGGCCAACTGCGTTATTACTACAGTCCAACTCGTTCTCTCTTCTTTTCTTTTTTTTCAGGTTTGTCAGAGCGACAGGAATCAAAGCAGGGAGAGAGATCACAGGGGGACCAAAAGCAAAGAAAGAGAACGAATCAGAGATGGGGAGCTCCCTTCAACTGCCAGCCAGACTGTGGCACGAGACAGAGCCATCCAGCAGAAGAGGAGAGAGATAGATGAGGTAGAGGAATGTCATTAAACAAACACACTCACACCTTGGGAGAAGGGTTGGTTATAAACAGACAGAGATAAGAAAACCTGGGATTAGAGGAAGAGTGACAGAGGAAAGATCTTGGAAAGCGCTGGAAGACATGAGACAAGAAGAAAAGATTTGTTTTCTGTAGACTAAACATTAATTTTGAAATGCTGAGCCTGAGGCAGCTTGAGTGTCATTATTGTCCTCACTTTGCCGAGCCTGACAATGAAGGTCTTATTTGTCATTTCACGTGATTGTTGGTGCTGTGTTTATTAGTTTTCTAATTGAGCAAAAACACAAAGTGAGGGCTGTTTATTTGGGCTCACCTGTATCGCAAGAGGCTCCAACACGTGCTTTAATGCTGTCTTCAATGTGACAGACGTCACATGAGGCTCTGTTTATCGGCTGTGTGTTTGTGTGAGAGAGTGTATCTGTGTGTGTTTCCACCCACTTGATGGAAAAGGTGGCCTCTCTCTTTTCATATCTCCATGGTTGCAGGATTATAGAGACATTGCAAGAAAGGCAGTGTGGCAACAGGTATCTGATGCAAAAATGTCCACAAAACTCTGCCTACAGGCGCACACAATGCTTGTGAGCAGTTTGCACGTGAGCGCGATTGTTAATCCATTCAGTGGTAATTGGAAACACAACACACGACTTCTCGCTCAACTCATTTGTTGTGCTCTCTTCCTTTCCCTCCAACACTCCCACTTTCTCTTCTGTTTGTCTATTTTCATGGTCCCTTGCACTCTTCCTCCTTTTTGGACCATTTACCCGAAAGCCATGGATGTGTGTATGTCTTGCAGGTGTACTATCAGGAATGTGAAATGTTTGGCCTTGTGGCAAAAATGCTGATAGCAAAGGATCCATCCCTGGAGCGTCCCATCCAGTCCTCGTTGCAGGAGAACCTCAGGGACATCGGCAAACGCTGCGTGGAGGCCATGGAGAAATTTATAGAGGACTATGACTCCAGGGAAATGTCTCACTAATCAGACACACACTCATCATGTCAGTCTTCCAAGCACTGACCTCACAGGTAAACATGTTGGAGAATTTTATCTTAGGTGACTTGAATGCTGTTTTTGTTTTATTGTGTTTGCCAGTAAAAGTAATCAGCTCTGTGAGAGGAAAAAATGAAAAGGAAACTTTGGTTGTGATTTGGACATTTGATGCTGCTTCTAATTTTGGAAATGTTATGTTGATGATACAAAAATACACTGGTTGTATTGCTTAAAGTGTCCTTGTGAAGAAGTCAAAAATGTGTTTTGATGTGCTAACATTATAATCACTTGCTGTTCAGTAATTTAATATTTCTTACAGCATATTAAACATTGTGCGGTTTTAAAAAAAGTGACTTATTCATGGCAAGATAAAAGACAAAATCAAGTCATAGAGGGAAAAACATGAACGGGTCAGTAGGTGACTTGGCCACACGTTGTTGTTGTGGGTTTAAGTACTTGCAGAAAGAGGAAATAGCCCAGATTTGTTTTTGTGTGTGATCTAAAGCCCGACTGATACAACAGCTCAGCCGATGCTGGCTTATTATAGAAAGATCAATATCAGCATAAATGTCAGCTGATAAATAACAAGAAATTGCAGCAGAGAAATGCCAAAGATACATTTGAGGTTACTCAGGAGCATGCCAGACTGAGAAGTTTATTTTTATGTCCTGTTCAGTACACAATTTGGTCACAGTTCTTAAAGGGGCGCTCCACTGATTTTAAACACGAAGTTCAAGCTTGACCCATATCAGGACTGAAAGTGGGGACATGTTGGCCTCTGCTGCCTCTATTTTCACCATCACCGGTCAATCTGAGTCTCCCATCTTGATGGAGTGACATGCTGAATTACTGGAGTACCCCCTTAAATTAACAAATTCTAGGCATCCTTTTAAAAATGTTTGTGTTCATGTTAAGGCACAAATATCAGATGATTTATCGTGAACAGATTTTTTTTTTCTGTTTTTGATGTCAGTTTCAGCCAAATAAGAAACCAGTATCCGTCAGGCTCTAGTTTGATCACTGATTAACATTAGCAGGGAAATTACTGATGTGTCCCAATTCCATAGTATACTATACAGTATCTGCCCGAAAGTGTTTGTCATATCATTTGTTCACCAGTAGTATACAAAATAAACACACTTCACCATTCCCCTTGAAATAATGCAAAATGTACACCAACAGATGTCAGTCAGGCTGCTACTTTGTCAGACAGTCCATTTTGGTCCTGAAATATCTCAACAACTATTGGATGGATTGCCATGATTGAATGATTCCTATAGGACCTATCCTAATAACTTTGGTTATCCCCTTGACCCACTCATCTAGCTTCATCATTAGGTCAGAATTTTAATTTGTCCAGTTGCAAAACTAACGACATTCCCATCAACCTCTGTACTTTGTACAAATAGCGCCTCCATTTTCTTTGTGCAATGAATTGTGGGACAATAGCTTTTTTCACGGCACAGTTTTTGCAGGACAGGAAAATCATGAGTGTCATTTATGACAGTTCCAGAGTCCTGGCATTGGTTTACTGGTTTACTGGAACACTTTATGGAAATGAGCCGTTGTTTATGAAATTTGCTTCACCTTTACCTTCACCTTTGCATTTCCTGCTATGGCAAATCAAAATGTCCGCAGTGAAGAAAAACTATAGTGTACCAAGAAATTGTGACTTTTTTGAGTTGCTTTTTTTCCATCACACTACATAATCGAAACCTGCTTAGAAATAGCATGAAGTATGGATCTGGGGAACCGCTAATGTGTCAATCAAAATAGCCAATCAGACCTTAGAACCAACCAGAGAACTCGGTACGACTTATAGATACAACTCACTGGTTGTTCATTGAAGTACACTTTATTTTCAGTATAAGACAACAACAACAAATTAACATGCAAGTCTCCCTATCTCTACATCATGTTATACAAATAATGATTCTTTAGTTACAAAATATATAAATATTTAAGACCATATGTACATAACATTTACATTACTACATCCATTACTTTATTAAGTTTATTATTATATATACATTTAACAGGTATTATTCTTTAATATTATCATAATTATTATTTGCATTATTATTATTATTGTTGCCATTATTATTATTATTATTCTTACTCTTAATCATCTATAGGTAACTCTCAAAAAACAAAGCATGTTGCAGAAGATAAAACAGGACCATACCTGACGTTACTGTGCCTGAATGGTCAAGGAGCGGAGGCTGTCCGGCGCTCCGTCCTTGGTAAAGCATGGAGAGCTGGCTATGTAGAGCACAAAGTTCAACAGACTATTTGTACAAGGTGATAACGGGGCTAGCGAGCCAACACTATATTCCAGCAGCATTTGGATTCCACTGAGGTAAACAATGACATAGCTTGGAATCTAGCACGTAACTTTCACTATCCCAACACAATTTCGGGTTTGTCCACATAGAATAAGTTTTACTGCCCAGGGCTTGGATCACTGAGCCGCGACATGAACAGTCAGATCACTGCAGTTTTTCTTCCCTTTTCAAGCTGTAAAGGAATTGTTCAGTCTCTCTGTGACATGAACACACGCACATACATCATGTTATTTACCCAGACCACAGTATATTCAGTAGTCAACTTCATCGGTGCTTCCTGGTACCATCAGTGGAGTTGATCTCTATCATTGTAAACATTTCTGTTGTGTAAGCCAGCTGAGCTTCCTTTTATGATTAGATCATTCTGTGTAGGTGTACACAAACACTACCCGGTGTAGAGTTGTGTAAGCTCACAAGCACAAAAAATAGGCCTTTTCTCTCTTCAACCCCAACACACACTCACACACACACATACATAAACTCATATACACAAACACTCTAGTCACTCTCACTGCCAACTGTCTCACTCTCACCTTCCCACTCCCTCTGTTCCACCTCTCTGTTGCTTTAACTGTCTCCTTACCTCTCTCTCTCTCTCTCTCTCTCATCTTTTTCACTCTCCTGCTCATCCCTCACCTTCTCTTTGCTCTAAATCTAGGAAATTATGCAGTTTTTGCTCTTCCTCCTCTGGCGGCTGTGCAGCTGGCCATGAATCGGTCCGTGCAGAGGTCCGTGATGACCAGCTATCCCAGAGGGGCTGTAGCGATGGCGGAGCTCCTCGTTGTTGATGTAGCAAAGCTGCACGGGCCGTGGGATTGGTTCACCCAGGAAATAGCCCTCGTCTCCCTCAGACTCGGAAGAAGAGGAGCAGCTGGAGCACCAGGGGTCAGCAGCCTCCATGTACCCATCGCCCCAGCATGGCCCACCCAGCCCCACAGGCTGCCAGCCAGCATTCTGCAGGGTGAGATCAGAAGTGGTGCGGGGGCAGGGCCGGTGAGGCTGCTGTCTGTACCCACCCGGGTCCAGACCAAACAACTCCCGAGCAGCATTACCAGAGGGGAAGCGATCGTAATCCTCCTGGACGCGACGGTAAGGCAGCTCTACCATTTGAGCAGGCCGGTCCGCCACCAGGTGCAGGGCATTATCAGAGCGGGAGCGGCGAGAGCGTTTGTGGTGGCGGCCACTGCGGTGCTGCCCATTACTGTGGTTTCCACGGTGGTGCTTGCGGCGTCTTGGTTGTGGCTGTTGTTGCTGCGTCACAGATTCCTGCGCGCTGATGCGTCGGCGGGGCATTCTGTCGCTCATGGGGGCCATCCGCAGGTTTCCGCTGCTGCCCATCACACCAACACGACCTTTGCTGTCGAAGCCCAGTGGCTGCGGGCCATCCCAGTACTGCAGCGGGTAGCCGACTCTCAGCGGAGTGTACATGTTATTGTTATATGGGCGAGAGGAGGACAGTGACTCTGTGCTGTGGAACTGGACTGAGGAGCTGAGGGTGCCCATGTTGCTCTTTTCAGACACATTCACACCTGAGTCTTTACTCAGGTCAGGCATGGAGAACCTAGACAAATGCTCCTGCCGCTTACTGACCCCATCCAGAGAGTTACCTGTTGAAACCATAAATCACATGTTACATTTTCATATCATTTGGAATCATATCATATTGTATCATATTGTATCATGCTGTATCATTTATATCTCTGTACCTGTACCTGTAGCATTAGACATAGTGAGGGAGTCAATGGATCCATGAGGAGTCTGTTCTAGAGGAGTGAGGGGCTCGTTGAAGCTCATAGCATTGATGGGGTTCCTCCTGGTCAGTGGGGGTCTGCCGTCTCTCTGGAATCCATGCAGGCTGATGCTCCTCTTGTCAGAGAAGCCCTGGTTCTGGCTAGACATCTCATTGAAGCTCATCTGGGTGCGCAGCTTGTTGGGCCTGAACTCATCCTGGCTGTGGTGGGTCCAGTTTTCATTAAAGGAGTGGCCCCTCAGAGCAGCCATGGGGGTCCTCTTGGTGTTGCCTTGCTCCTTCCCCCAGGAATCAGGCCTCTTGACTGGGTTGGCAGGAGTCTGAGCTGGAGGATGAGCATTTGCGTTGGGATTGTAGCCCTGCCTGAGGTTACACTGACCCAGCAGATGTATAGGTGTTGGTGTGGGGGAGGGTTCCCGCTGGGGGCCCTCGTAGACAGCAGGGACGTAGGGGTCATCCCGGCTCATCCACACCTGGTTAAGGCTCGGAGCACGGCTCGGAGTGCGGCTGGGTGTGCGGTTAGGCGTCCTGCTCGGGGTTTGGCTCGATGAGAGGCTTAAACGGTCCATCTGAACGGAAAGGGGATCACTTTCAGCAGACAGACGGTCAGGCATGGGTGGAGGAGCTGACTGGCGAGCCTCGGCACTCCTCCGCTCCTGCTCAGCGTTCCTGCGCTCCTTCTTCCCTATCTTGGTGCTGTGGCGGGATTCACGGGAACGGGCGCTTTGGAAGGCCGAGTCTGAGGAGTCAGACTCATCTGGATCCTGATTGGTCGAAATAAATCAGTTTAGTAATTTAATAATGTTTAATGTATATGTATGAATGCTCCTTTAACAATTCAGTAATCTTGTAATCATATTTTTGTTACCCACCTGCCCAGCGCTGCAGGACCGTGAGCAGAAGATCTGCCCCTGCTTTGGCAGGAAGGGGCGGCCAAGCAGAGAGCGCTTGCAACGGGCACAGCAAAAACATTCCTCAGTTGCGTGCCAGTGCTGCCCATCATACGTCATCTGGCCTTGGTCAATACCTTTGGTTAAACGGAAAAAAGGTGAAATTAATTTAATAATATTAGAAAAAGTTTATTAGTACATACAAAAGGGGTCTAGCTTTAACTTCTTAAAAATGGTAATGTGATGGCAGCTATTTCAAACACGACTGTAAAAATGTTATTCTACAAAGTCTGCACAGCTAATGAACACAGCCCACAGTCTGATTTCAGCCATTAGCCAGTAGATTAAGGTCATTTTTGTCAAATATGCCTCTTAGTGATGAAAAGAGGTAAGAAAAATGTTTTTATATAAACAGAGCTTTCTTCCTCCTGAAGGAAAACATTTGCGATTCTACACCCATACATGAACCCCAGATTTGTAAGATAGCACAAATACATTTCACCAACCCAGCTCCCTAGCTAGAGGAAGTAATCATCTTTCACAGCTCCCATCTGGATACAACATGGAAGCATCATCTGAAACACACTCTTTCGCTGTTACTGGAGCTTGGGATGATAATAACCTTCCACATCTCACTGCACTGACTCTGCCTCTCCACAGCTGTGGCACACGAGACTCACAGAGATGATAACACCCACACTTACAATAAATGTCTGTTAGAGGTTTTCTATGATGTTAGTGTAAGAAAAACATGTCCATGTGTTTTGCTAAGACTTCATATATATTAGAGGACTTAAAGCAACAATAAAAAACCCCCACAGGAAACAAGTACCTATGTGTTCTCCACATGCATCACAGTACTCTGCATAAAGGGACTCAAAGCAGTTGCAGCAGTGTGGCCGTCCGTCCTTCATGATGTAGCGCTGGCCGCCGAGGGTGGTCTCACACTCGTAGCAGCAGAAGTGCTTCATGTGCCAGTGCCTGCCCTCTGCCTCGGTGCATTCATCAGCAAAGATTATCTGTGTGACCCAGACATTATGTTAATCAGCAAAGATATCCTACACAGAGATTCTATGGAGTTGAATCGAGGTCATGACTCAATGTGAAAAGGGTGATTAATTTTTGGTTTTAAACTAGTTACACCAGTTTGCAATGATGACTTTTAGTGTTGCTGCTGAAAGAAGTAATATCATCTTGGGTGGCTGTGATGTTTGGGGAACCTCAGGGCTCCATCCGTGACCCATTAATATTTTCATAATATTTTATGGTACCCCTCGGACAATGGTTCTTAAAATGAAGCAGTCGTCACACGTTGCATGTCCTGGTGAGCTGTTAGCAGTTCAACCAAGGACTGGTTTTTATTATTTGGCTAATTAGAGAAAGGGATTAGAGAACATGCAGAAAAAGTATGTATTATTTTGGAGAACAGAACCATGTTTTTTTTTTAAAACATTTATTTAATGAAATTAAAAATATCTTTTCCAAGGGAGTCCTGAATCACCTCCCATCCCCTCTGATTTATCTTGAGATAAATCCTGGGGTTCTGACCCACCAAGGGGTCACTCCCTTTTGGGAATCATTGTCCTTGAACATGTCATCCAGCGAAACAAAAACATTGGGTTTCCAATTCATTCAATAGCACTGATGATTTAGACACCCTGTCTAAATGTCTTTTATGACATTTCAAATTTCAGAAATATCAAAAATGATTGTTATAAAAAAACATCTCTATCTCACTATTCTCCACTATCACCAGCTAGCTGAAATCTTGGTGTCATAATAATTAAGCATGCAATGTTAGTCATACAGAACTACCGATGAGTCAAAATCAAACACTTTGTATCAAATGAAAATGGCCCGTCGAATGAATAATGGATACCTGGACTGTAGCATTTTAATATAGTTTAAGTAAACAAACCTTGCTCGACTTCAATTAGTGCAGAACACTGTGGCTAGAGTTATTATTATTGTTATCTCAGGCCCGCTTGCCACGCATTACGGTCAGAAGAAAAAAGCAGACTCTCTGGGACATGGCAGGAATACTGAGACATCTTTTCTCTCCAGACCAGTTTCAACCACATCCAAGTCTCTGAGCTATGAACCATTCAGCCATTTCCAACCTGAAGGGCTGCAGGCCCAGACAGACGCACCTCATCACAGGCACAGCAGCGGGGTTTCAGCCTCTCGGCATGGTGCCGGCCACAGTAGATCTTGCCATCCTGGTAGAAGTAGATGAGATCCACCAATAGTTCCTCACACATGCTGCAGACGAAGCAATGAGGGTGCCAGCATTTTCCGTGACCCGCTCTCGCAGCAAAAACCACAATGTCCCCACCGTTTATTTGACCACCACACTGGAGGAGAGGAGAGAGGAGGACAGGAGGGGAGAGAGGAGGAGAGGAAGACAGGAGAGAAGGGAGGAAGAGAAGGGAGGAGAGGAGAGGAGAACAGAGGAGAGGAAAGGAAAAGGATGAAGTAGGGGTGGGAGAGCGTGCAGAGAAAAAGATTAATACTAACTGCCAGATGTGGAGAGGGAGATTGAGAAGATGGTACTTGAAATAACTATTATCTTTTCTAGATTGAAATGTTTTCTACTTCATATCTGTTCTGATCTATCTGGTAACACCAAAAAGAAGCCCAGGCAAGCAAAACCGAAAAATATAATAAAAAAAAAAGCAGATAGATATACAGATAGAATAGAAAATGAAATTTATTTGGACAGAGAGAAGCCTTGGGTTGGTTATTGATAACTTCAATGAGTGAAATGGAGGAAAAGAGGGCAAGAGGGAGGAAAGCTTGTTGCTGATTTTACCTTATCACAAATGGCCCCATTGATGGTGAGGGGGAAAGGACGGACGTTGCCTCTTCCCAAGTTGTCCTTCTTCCGTTGGTTGCTGAAGAGCTTGAGCTCTCGTTTCTCCTCCTCATCCAACGCGTTGCAATAACGCACCTGAACAACAGGGTTCATCATTAAGCATCGTTATAAAACCTAGAAAGCTTCATAAGAATATGTAGATTATGTAGATATGAGAAATGTGCTGTGCTGTTTTACCTCATTGTCATGTGGTGGCAGCTGGTGAAGCAGTTGTTTGATGCGAAATTTCTCTCCAGGGCTGTTTATATAGGGGACCTTCTCCTCTGGTAAGGAGTTATAATACTGATGCACCTGCAACAAACAGCAGCAAACATGTGGATCTGATACTCGAATATTAAACCTGCGTTAAGTAATGTTTGGGGGAAACAAGCCGTAAGCAAAACTAACATTTGATCACCTTTTAAGGTTGAAATGGCGAATTATGAAAACAAAGCGACATTAGCATTCATTTCAAGTTGTGTTTCAGGCCACCTGATGCCAAGTTCTGTTTTTGGTCTCCTCCAATCCTGAGATAAATATCTGTCTCTTTAGCTGCTAAATGCTCCACTGTGCTTGGTACTGCTGGTAAAAGCAGTGAGAATGAACCAAAACAGTGGCTTTTGTGGCTGGAACATAAAAACAAAGAGCTAAAAGATGCTCAAACGCTCCGTAGAGCTGCTGAGCTGAGTGATAACTCTCTATGGGTTCATCACAACAAGCGACTCGATGTATGTACAAATAGTCATGTGATCCATTCTTCATATAAAAATATTGATTATAGCAACTTTAAATATGATATAGAACTGACTTACACAGTGGTAACAGAGTCATTATGAGTCCATTATGCTGAATTAAAGATATTTCATTAAGTCATGGTGATAAACCCACCTAAACAAATCTGAAATTACTTTTCAAATGAATTTATCATGGTCTTCATGCCAATGAAATTTGTTTTTGTTTTGCCCTCCATCCCTGCCCTTGAAAATTAGTGTCTGGAATTGAAAGTATATGGCACAATGAGCTCTGTGGCGCTGCAGACACAACCTTGAACAGCATCAGGTTCTTTAAATTTTCAATAGCTAATATTCACAGTGCTTAAAGGAAATCTCAGTTACCCATAGTGGTTCTGCAATTAGAATTCATGGTGCAGTAGGACTTTGTAACCATGGCCTGAACCTCCTTTTGTATTTGCATGTTAGCGGGTGAACTAGAGAAAACCTTGATTTGAGAAGTAAACACTTAAAGGACAGAAAGCAATCTTGTCACTTGTCTCTGAATTTCAGCAAAACAGCCTTTGACACAAAGTGGTCTAGTGTTCAGTGCAGTGTAAAGATCTATTTTGCTGAAGTTGTTGTCATCCAATTTACATAATCAGTGGGGTGGAGAGTGAGATGGGAAGGCAGCGCGTCTCTGAGTGCCGCTCCTCAGATGCTCTATAACCCGCCCACTTGTTTTATTCTACACAGTGGAGGGTGACACCGAGCCTCATGCCAGGTTTGCAAGTCAGGATGATTTGAGGTGAGGAACCTTTCTCCAGAATCTGCCCCTTTCAATGGGGAGAGCTTGGAAAGAGAGGAAACAGGTACGCTTTTAAAGGACAACTTGAAAAATATCACTGAATATTCATTCTCATGCTGCACTTCTTTTTCTTTGTTGTCTATCAGGGCTGCAAAAACACTTCAACTGTAACATTTCCTTCATAGCTCTTCAGTGTTTTGCGCTCGAACATGGGAAATTTACACTGATCAGCCACAATATCAAAATCTCCTGCCTAATATTGTGTAGGCCCCCTTGCGCCGCCAAAACAGCTGGCACCGGGACGTTGGCAGCAGATCCTTTGGGTTCTGCGGGATGCGGGGTGGGCCTCGGTGGAGCTGGCTTGTTCCGGCGCATCTCACAGATGCTTGATTGGGGTTGATGCCTCAGGCTTTTTGTCATGTTCCTCATGCAGTTTTTGCAGTGTGGTGGGGCACATTGTCCTGGTGGGGGAGATGAGTGCTGTTGCCATTGGGCGGTGTGGTTAGTTTGTAACATCCACATGAATGGCAGGAGCCAAGGTTTCCCGGCTGAACCTTGCATTGTAACGAGATGATTGATATTATTCACTTCACCTGTTAGTGGTTTAAACATTATGGCTGATCGGTGAATGTAGGGCTGCAGCTAATGACTGATTAATCTGTAGAGTATTGTCTTGATTGTTTCTGGTCTGGTAATACCCATTGTAATTTCCCAGAGCCCAAGGTGACATCTTTATATTGCTTATTCTGTTCAACCAGCAGCCCAAATTCAAAGGTATTTGATTTACTATTACAGAAGACTAACAATACCAATGAATATCCAGAAGCTGGAGAAAGTACATTTTTGGAATTGTTTCTTAGAAAATGACTTAACAATTAATTACCAAAAATGTTGATCGACTAATACTTTCAGCGGAACTATATAGACACCAGATACTATAGTTTTTCACATAGATATAAAGGAAAAACTGTGCCTTTATGTGTTGTGCTCCAATGATTATATAGATAATCTCTTATGAATCCAGTTAGTATCTATTGGATGAGTTGGGTCAGAGATCTGTCAGTGGTTCAGTTCACCACAGTTTTGTCAGAAACACGGGGAAATCAAACATTTCAATAGGCCAATCCTGACAGAAATGAACCTTATTGTCACGGAAAATGTAGTCATTTTGAGTTCTGACAGCTCCATGAACTGTACTATGTGAAATGATAATTAAAATGTGAGTCGCATTAATGACGTTGCGTGGAGAGAAAAGCCAAAGTGACAGGCTCAAAAATCATTAGTGCATTAAAAAAGCTACAGGCAGCTACAATTGCCTGCACCCCCTGTTGGATGAGAGAAGCTGCAGCCTCTTTCAGCATCCTGTCAAGATGGCTGACTGGAGAAAATGACTGTTATCACCCCAGCCTGTCATCTGTTAACAGAGCCCTGGGAGGCCTATTGCATCAGAGTGCTGCCCTTACTAAATAAAGACAGTTTGTTTGTTTATGCACAATATATTTGAACAAAACCGTGTTTATCTTATGTCAGAACTGACAAAAACAACAGACCTAAAATACAAAATAATGAGGAAAATATCTTTGTCTGAATGCGCACAATTGATTACATTAGCTCGGTCATGCATGCAATTAAAAGGCATTTAAACTGCAAATGAGTCCAGACAGGGAATTGTGGAACCTGGATGCATAAACACATTGCCACACGTTTTCAATTAGATTCATCCAAACATTCACTGACTCAAATTACTTCCATTCCTCTGGGTTTAAATTCAAGGATACACTAAGTACAGGACAAATTGAGGCTTAGCATACCAACATCATTAGATGGAAAAATGACAACATGCAAACAGTTGTAAAGTGACACGTCTCCCACATTTTGCAAAAGAAATTGTTTTCATCATCTACATAAATTGCTTTATGTGAATTCGGACAGCACCTTGACAAATAAAACCCTACACATACAGAGGAATCTATAAATGGTTGATCAATTTATTGCAGTTATTTTGATAACGCAAGTGATCCAGACAACATTTGCTTAATTAATTCATTCTTTGATGTAATCGGCTGTGGTTCCTTTTAGTGGCTTAGGTTATGCTTGTCGCTCTGTCTGTCTGTGAACTCGGTTCCTACACAGTGTCAGCTGTAACACTGACAGCTGAAAAATGTCCTTACAATTATTCTTCCATGAAATGCCTGACAGCTAAGTCTCAGTGATTTGTATGCCATCGCTGCCCTTCCCTCCATCCCTCATCCAACCCAAAACACCATGAAGGGGGTTTAATAACAGTTATGATCCTTTGTTGTGTTTTCAGATCAGTGAATTTTCCATCTCAGAATTATTAGGAAATCGCCACAGATACTCTTTTGTCCGAATAATTAAATTTTCCTGACCGATCTGGTTCGATTCGATACAGTCTGGCCATGCCGGATAAAAATAAGCATTAGCTAATGAGGCACTTAGGAGCTGGGTGTGCAAGTCGAATATCTGTGACTTGAAAGGGAGTAGAGCTTGTGTACCTGCTCAGGACTGAGGCCGGGGGGAACCCAGACGTACTCCTCCAGTGCACATCCAGAGTCATCATCAGAGGTGCTGTTCCTCTGGAAGTCATACATCAGCTTGGTGATGGTCTTTTCCATCTCCAGAGACATGGCTGTCACAACATGCTCCTCTACACGAACCGCTTTAGTGGACACAGGTATTCCTGTTGAGGAAACGGACGTGAGAGTGAGGAAGGAGGGCAGAAAGAAGATATTGAATTGAAAAGATCAAATAGAGAAAGAGTAAGACATTGAGCAACGAGAGGAAAAATGAGAGATGGCAAAGTCTTCTTATTAGTATTCCAAGCTATATGTGGAAGCTGCAGATTTAGATACTGCAGTGGTAAACATCAGGTGCACCAGGGCTAAGAAATGAATATCACGTTGCTCTCACATACACACAGGGAAAAAAAAACATCAGTCATCCAGATCTGTAAAATACAGTTTACAACCTGGGCTCCAAAAAATGGATAAAACACAAATAAAACAGACTGTGATAATTTGCTAATCATTTTTGACATATATTCAAATGAAGACAGTACAAAGACAATATATTTAATGTTTGACCTCATCAACTTCATTGATTTTTGTGAATATATGCTTGTCCTGAATTTGATGGCAGCAACATGTTTCAAACAAGTTGAGACAGGAGCAACAAAAGACTGTGAAAGTTGTGGACTGATCCAACAACAGCTGTTTGGATCATTCCACAGGTTGCCTAAAGATTTAGAAAGAGAAAGAGAGAGAAAAAGAAGTTCATCCTCTGGGAACCATGAATGTCTGTACAAAATGTGGTGCTGATCCATTTGGTACATGTTGAAATATTTCATGTAATAAGTGAAAAATGACCTGCTGGTTGTCACGGTTATGTTCTCTTGTGTTTTTACTAGTTTATTTTATTATGTTGATTTTTATACTCCAGTGTTTTTGGTTTAGGGTTTAGTCTTTTGTTCAGGCTTTGCCTCAGTGGCTGGAGGTGTGGCCTTCAGGTGCTGGGGCTCTCTATTCTCTCAGCTGTCTACAATATCACATAACGACTGGCTGCTTAAATACCCCTCTCGTTCTCTTGCAAGCAGCCAGATCGTCCCCTGTTTTCTAGTGCGTTGTGGTTCCTATGTTCCCTGTTTTCCACTGATTCCTGTTTCCAGTGTTTTTGCCTTCCAGTGTTTCCCTTTTCTCCAGTGTCTTTAGTGTCTCTAGTGTTTTGTCCTCATCTTCACCTGCATGTCTCCTGCCGTCCAGCCTCAGCACTCACCTACCTGCCTCCACCCACTGAAGCAACTCCGCTCCACCTGGACTGCCTGTTTTCAGTCACCTTTTTGGTTTTTCCTTTTGGTTCCTTTTGTTGAATAAGTCCTTTTCACCCAGTCACCCTTGTCTGTGTCTCGCTCCTGGGTCCAATTAAAAACTAACTCACATCGTCACAAGCGATGCCACTTAAACAAGCCTCATGGTTGCACTCGAGAAAATGTCAGGGGATCACCAAAGTCAGTAGGATTCATCCTCTGGGGAGCATGAATGTATTTGCCAAATATCAAGACAATCTATCCAATAGATGAGATATTTCGGTCTGGATCAAGGTGGTGGAGTGAGTGGACAGACATCACCATCCCTAGAGCCACAAAGATATCAGTGGTGCAGATCTGGCAAAAAAAAAAAATCTATACTTCATATGGATTTTTTTTTTTTTTTTTTAAAAGATGTACACAAAATCACGCTAACTGTACAATCCAAGGCATCATTATCAGCATATCTGCATTCATTGCTTTACTTGAAAGTATGGATTAGAGATCAATCTTTTCTTCCTTTTTCCTGTCTGAGGGGAACAGCTGCACACATCACTGACACATGAATAATTAACAGGACTAGGTATCGCCTCCACCACTAAAGTATGAAAATGAAATGCATCTCATTTTAAAGGCAACCGGAATATCTAGTGAGCCGGCGACGAGAGCAAGAATGAGTTCTGTTTACATCTCATGGCTTGTTATTTTGAAAGCTGATGAGTGGAATGATATTAGAGTCAATTAGTGTAAAGTGGAAGGAAACAAACATGGTTTTATAACAATGTCAGAATCTAATTTGAAAAACCCATAGTGATTATTGAACTCGCTGAGGCTGTTGTAATGTAATCAGAGTACAATCTGATCGGTGTAAACATGCCGGTGCAGAAAACTGAGACATCAGATGAGATTTTTTTTTTTGCTGTATCTGTAGGTCATGCATCAAGGTCATAACAGTTCACTGACAAAAACAACTGCGTGATGGTTGTTGAAAAGGTGCAAACGGGTGCTGACATTTCTGATCCAAAATGATTTCTCCCAAACCATGAGATGGGTCTTTTCGGGCAGCTTCAGAGAGCACCACCATTTCCCGCAGATTAGAAATCACAGAAAAACAGAGCTTAAGCAGTGGCCAAGGAACAGCAGACATTTCCACAGACTGAGCCAGTGAGTCAGCCTCCATCCAAGCAGAGCTGAGTACTGTTTATCTCTCTAAGATGGGTGCTGCTGATTTCTTTGTGAGGAGAGATCACAGGTATGTAACCTTGAGCCTGTAGCCTGGCCCGAGGCTGTTCTTCATTCCTGTATGGAGGCTGAGTGAAAGTGGGCTTGCTGGGAAACCTGCAGCCTGTTGCACCAGTTAGGCATCAGTTCAAACGTGACTTGTGTCGGCAATGTGAAATCGGATCGGCGAGGTCCTGAAGAACGAAAATTTTAACAACTAATCTGAATTTCATCGCTTTCACATTTATGCTGCTTAAGTTCACTTGATGTTTATTCATGTTTTAGGAAATATGCTTGTCTTTCTGGAAGTAATGTCAGAATATTATTAATGGTGGAAATTATGAATCGTTTTGCTCCACTCAGCAAAAGGAATAGTTTGACATTTTGGGATTATCCTTATTAGCCCTTTTGCCGAGAGCTGGATGAGTGGATTGATACCACTCACGTCTGTGTGTTAAATATGAAGCTACAGCCATTAGCCAGTTGTCTTAGCTTAGCATAAAGACTGGAAACAGGGGGAAACAGACAGTCTGCCTCGGCCCAAAGGCAACAAAATCCACCTACCGGCACCTCTAAAGCTCACTGGACGAACAGATTATATCTCTTTTGTTTTACTCGCACAAAAATGTAAGTGTAAAAATGACAGGTTGTGGTTTTATGGGGGTCATGTGGCCTAGAAACAGTCCTGCACATAACTGCTGATTAATAATAGTAATATTTCCCAAACAGTCACACTATTCCTTTAAGTTCAAATATTTTTAGTCAGTCGCTAAATTGTTTGTTCAGTTTTAAGGTAAACTATGACATCAGCATTCATAATGAACATCAGTACAAACACCATTAAGATCGCGTTGCTGCTTCTGACGTCTTCAGTTCAGTAGTTGGCGTTTTTCAAAACCTGATCTAAAAAAGTGCTGTTCGTATAATCAATAGCTCAGCAGGTACGTGATCCCATCGTGATAGTTTCTGAGGCTGCACTGTTTGTTAGTTAGTGATCTCAGAGTGTTCACAAGACAGATTATCTTTCATCACAACGGGAAAATATGACTTCCAGCAAAATCTCCGTATATTAAATGGATTTTGTTGAAGGAAAGTGTGCAAAGCTGGAAAGTTCACTCTGGACAGGACTTTCAAGAAACCACTCATGTTCGCCGGCCCAGCTGTTGTTCATTAAGAAATGGCTGAAATCTGCATAAGCAAACTGCTCGTTAAGCAAAAATGTCTTGTTTTCCAGTGTTTACAAGTGTTAAATACACAAGGTCCAATGTGTACATGTGACTGCTTGGGAAATGTTGGAGTTTGGCCATTTAGGCTAAACATGTCAGAGAGCTGACTCTGACCACATAGATGATCTCACACTCTAACTCCAGGTAGGAAAGAGCGCCTTTTACATACTGTCAATGTTTAAATAAATCAAGTTGTATGAAAGTCTGGGACCAAAATGTTGAAGTAAGACGTTTTGACATGTTGCACCAGGAGAACCAGAGGTGTAATGAATGACATTAATGATGACTGGGGTTGTGTTAATGTGCATGCTGACTCTGTGACATGACTTACTTGGGTCCTTAAATGAAATGAAGCCATGATTAATGTTATGAGTTACACCTGTAACGGTAAAATGTCTGCTGTATCTGTAAACATGTGCTAGTGTGCAGGAGCCTTCTTCATAGTAAGTCTGTTTTTAAATTATGTGATGTTATACTCAGTAGACAAACTACAAATACTAAGTAGCCAGTTGGTTGTTGTGTTGTAAAATAAGTGAGACTAATCCTCTTCCTCTCCAGCCCAGCATTAGTAAAACCCTTGTGAAGCATGTGACATTCATTTTGCACACACGCTGTTAGATCGAGGGAACGACAGCATCGCTGTGTGCACCAGTGCTTCGACTAATGGTCCCCTCACACCCCACTTATTAAGATGTGCTGTAAGTCTCCACTGTGCATTGTTAAACAAAGACGCAGCTTTAGTGTCAAACACTTTCAACGTAATGAGTAGTCTTTACACCCTAACTTCTGACCGAATGCACATTCAGCTGGTACAGAAGGCTGCTGATGAGTGTGTGACTTTTTGACGTAATACACACTCGCCAGGCCGACTGGTTAGTCATAACACACTCCTCTGTTCTTCCCCAGCAACACAAGGAGAGAGGAGAGACAAGTTGTGAAGTCCTGTTTCCTGGAGGAGGCATGCTTTTGGGTAATTCATGCTTTGGAAAGAAGTGGTAATATATTTGGAGAGAAAGGAAATATGTCCTCTGTTTTGTAATTTGTCATTTGCTTGCCTTCCCGGAAGTAAACCTTTGTTTATCGCGGCCACATTAACATGCTTTGCTAATTACTTAACAGAACTGTACTGTGACAACTGATGGTCTATTACAGATAATTATAGTAAATCATGTAGAACAATCAGTCCTTTCCCTTTAATCCACGATAGTATTCTTTTAATTCATTTTAGTCCAAAGAACACTGCGTTCTGTTGATTTTAATTACTCAGTTTTTTAATGTTTCTAAAAATCGTATCAATAGAGAAAGTTGGGGAAGACCTGGAGACACTATTAACATTCATCAAGTTAATTTAATGCCCTCAATGAAATACATTTCTTTGGCAGAATGAAAAAAAAAGCATTGATATTCATTGAAAAGCTCACCGGAGCTACATTCAGGGATGGGTTTGGTGTTTTTGTGCGCGACTGTGAAAGGACCAGGGTCCCGTTATTGACAGTGTGTAAAGGTCTACAGCAGATACGGGCAATCGTGTGCTTCGCAGGACCAAGAGATTGCTCATACTCTTTCCAGCCAATCAATACACTTTCAACCAGACGGGAAGAACTAATCAGAGAAATCACCACACAGGAGTGAATGGCTGGAGTAAAAGCTGCCGACCCTCTGCTGAACATGTGGCCTATAATCATGACAAAGATTTCTCTTGACTTTCCCAACAGTTTTTATTCAATATTTGACCTTTAAACCACAGTGACATCCTCATTAGCATCAATTATATTGGGGCCACTTTGTGGCTCAGATGTCGCTGAATAGCTGAAAAATATTTGACATTTTCTCTCAGGGGGGAAAAAAAAACATCTTGTACTTCATGACTTCAAGCCTGTTTTTATTACAATGGTGATGTGAAGAGGAATGACAGTCTCTCTCTGTGGGTTCATACTGTAAGCATGAATAATGGCATCAGAATTATTAGAGTAAAATATGAATATTGCCTGAACTGACCAGACAAAAACATATTACTGTCACATAGTCTGCCTGTGTATTCTGTATATTTTAAATAAGTATTTTACAATATGTTTTCATGTGTTATTGTCCTACAACCAGTTGGTAATTTGTTAATTTTTTTCCATAACCCTATTGTCAAAACTCTACTAAACTACTGAAACGACCTGTTTCAGAGGTGGCTTAATCTGGGGTTGCATTTTTATCAGAACAGCTGAATGATCATAGAAATATTATAGGAATACTACAGGCAGCAGTTCATCTCTATGATCCTTCTGTGATTATAGGTTGCTACCTGTCACTTTGATCATGAATGTGATGCTAAGTATATAGGCTACATTACAGCATGGAGTGGAGTATTTCTGTATATAGTTCAGAGAATATTATAGATAAGAAAATGACAAGTGAATTACAAATGTCTGTCTGCTACATCAGCACCAGAGAGAACGCTGTGAATTTAGAAATACGTAGTTTGACTACCAATATTTCAGAGCCATGGTCGGGGCCATAGATTCTAACTCGCACAAACCTCAGTCAGATAAAGGATCAAGGAGTCAGGCAGACTAGACTAACATATCGAACTAAACAAGCCTGCCCCTGCACTCTTTCTGGTGATGGAGAGGGGGATGGTGGGTTAACAAGGGGAATGCGTTTTGGTCATTTTGCTAATGGCTAATAATCATACAATCATGTTGCCCTCTGCCTACAAGACTGAGTCAAGGTAGATTTAATATGATTTTTTTGACACTGATCACAAAAAAATCCTTTATTGTCAAAATGAAAGTGAGAGTGTTAGAGTGACCCAATTAACTGTATGCACAGTCTCTCCAATCGGAGCCTTTGAAGCTTGGAGCTCCTTCAGAGTTGTCATAGGTCTCTCGCCGGCCTCCCTCAATAGCCTCCTTGTTGCACAGTCACACTCAGCTCGAGTTAGATTTACAGCCATGCTGCTCGCTTTCCTTTTCTTAATGATCGATATAACTGTACCTTAAGGGATGTTCGGTGATTTAGGAATTGCCTTGTATTGATCATCTTGTGTTCTTTGAGGTTTTTTCCACAATATTGTCTCATCAGAAGTTGCACCTTGCAGATACAGGTGTATTTCCCATCAGTTTAAACACCTTGACAGGTAATTGCCATTTAACTTGTTATATGACTTCTAAAACCACTGAGCTGCACCAGTGATGATTTAGGTGTGTATCATTTGAGGTGATGAAACAAGCATTTTGTCGGATTTGTCTTCACTTTGACATTAGAGGGTCTTTGTCTGTTGATCAGTCTCACAATGAATATACTTTTAAACATAAAATACACAGCAACGTCCAAGGGGAGAGAATACTTTTTATGGGCACTGAATTTATAATCCATCACCCTTTTTGAAGGCAGCCTGCTGCTTTCAGAGTACATCGCTTTTAGGTCAGTGTAATTAATGAATCTGTGCCGGCCTGACGCCTCTCAAACGATCATAATCAAGTGATGGGTTTAATTTGGGAATATAGGTTTTGTTTAGCTGCTTAGAAATGTAATTATTTGACGCTGCTGATTACCATTTTAACCAGGTGCAGTGACTAGCTTTATCGAGGATTGCTGATCCAGACTGAACCTCGGTGAGGCAGCCGTCAGCTGACTGCAGGTCAGTTTAAAAACTCAAGTTGCCGTGGCAACCGATTGGAGTGCAAAGTCTTGAACGACACCCATTTACTCGTGTCTGCAGAAATGTATGATTTTACTGATTTAACAATAAAGTACAAGCAGAGCGAGACCTGTAATATATTTTCTCTCGACCACCGTCTTTGTAAGGAGGCATGAATCTTTCAGCGCTCGATGGCAGGGTTATATAATGGGTAATGCACATGCTGTGGGCATAACGTGTTTTACAGATCATAAGCCATCACTGGATCTGGATTCAGTTTTTCCATAATATGCCTCTCTTTCAGTTAGATCCAATTAGCAGTGTCTTAATTTACACATAAATTATCTGAGATTAATCAACATCTCTGCCAGAGGAGAGAAGATCTTGGGTAATTGGGTAATTTTGAGAACAAAGAGAAGAGACTCTGCGTATAAACTCGCAACAGCTCCGATTTCAGCAAGAGAAAACACTCTTGAATACATATGGCATCTGGGAACAGAAGGAGAAAGGAAAAAAAATATTGAGAAACAATAGATAGAGAGCTGTACATGCAGTGTTAAGAGCAACGCTTTTCCTTTTTCACGTGTCATGCTTCACCCACCTCCCTCCTTCCTCCTCCCATCCTCATGTGCCTCTGACAGGCTCTGTGTGGGTGTGCATGAGAGAAAGAGAAGGAGAGGGAGTGATGGAGAGAAAAAGCTCTTATTTATGTAAAAGCTGACATGAGAGGAGGTGCTCGGCTGAAGCGCAGAGCCTGACCAAGGCTCTATTAACTCTTGTCAGTGAGAGCAATACCAATCAAAATCAACCAAAGGTTCTCTGTGACAGCGAAAATAACTCAAAGCTGACTTTTAATTTCCTTATCTATTACCACTCTACAAAATGTCTGCGCTAATTTTTTGTGGTTGGCAAAAATCCCTGCTTCTTTGTATTCGCAATTTCCAAAAACAACACAAAAATAGAGATAAAGCAGGCACGCACATTTCACAATTTCACAATGAAACCAAACATTACAGGCTGAAATCTGACAAACTGGCGAAGATTTTTGAATTGACTCATGTATTTGCTCCTGTGTCCCCTTTAACATACAAAAGCCAAACAAAGGAGGATACTAATCATCTCAACAGGTTCTTGGTTGTCAGCTAATCTCAGTGCTGTATGTAGGCAATTATTTCATTGTAAACAAACACTGTGTGGAATTATTATTCCAACACACAGTAATTAATCATCCTTTGCCTGTTGTGGACTCGGGCTGCAGTAATGTAGCAAAAACAAGCGTTGAGGATTTATGAATGCTGTGCGCGCGAGACGACTAAAATCGGACGCAGCGGATTCAAAATCATATGTTACTCACTCCCCTCTGTTCATAATGGCAGCACTTTACCACTTTCAACAGCATCACATCCTCAAAGACTCAGCACATCCGATGAAATATTAAAGCCCGAGTACAGTGGTTTTGAAGATTCTTATATTATCTACATTTACATTTGAATACATTTTCTGCTCGCTGTGTGTGTATGTGTGTGTTATGTTTAAACACATGCTCCTAATGTTATAGAAGTAGCGGAGGTTGAGTTTACCCTCAGGTACCCTCTGCAAAACAATTCAACATTACACCCCTGGGAGAACTGTGGCACACACATACATGATGCCACAAAATGAATAAAGGTCATTATTTGGAAAGTTAATATGTGAATGTTTTGGGTGAGCGGGCTTCAGTGTAGCTCGGTAGAAGCATAAAAAGATGAGCAAGTGGATGTTTGATGTCCTGCAATGGGTTGTCCCATGCATGTCTTCAGCCAGTCCTCATTCATTTGCTCAGTCGTTTATCAGATACTGCTGAGGCAATGTAATTATCCAGAGATAAATTGTGCTACGCAGTAGATCATTAGCAGCTTACGTTCTGTTTTTGTTTTCTTGTTAAACTTGTTATCCTTCTGCTTTAGACGCCTTTCCCTCTTCGCTCTTTCAACATATATGATGAGAAACCAATCAAAGACTGCTCCTTTTTGTCTCTGATATTCTCCTGCAATTCTTCGAGCAAGCGCTTTTCCCAGCTACAAAAAAAACCCTGAGGTGTTTTGAAGTGGAACAAGAGGATTTGGATATTTATCAGATTATAGTTCTGCTTTTAGAAAACAAAGAGTTGATTAAGCTCTTCATTGATATCCTTTTATTAACATTGGTTTCATCATCTGACATTGGATTCCTTCATGCCGGCTCCCGGTGCTACACCACGAAACTAATTTGTTGGCTCATCTCATTCCTCACTTACATAATCGACTGATATAATCAATTTTACAGGACAGCAGATGGATGAAATCTGGCACCATCCTCTTCACCTCAACCGGTTTCCTGATGCTTTCAAACGGCTCAGCGGGCGCAGCTCGGATTGACATTCTGGGCTGAGCTTGTTCAATAACACTCCTGGACACAAACAGAAATATAGCGTGACAAATCTTGAGGTTCAGAAAAAAAAAAAAAAAAAAGAGAAAAAAAGAAGGATGATATTCCTGTTGAAATCAGCCACGATGTCCTTTCACAAACATTTAAATGTGTTTTTCACACATTCACAGTGACACAACAAAGCACTGTGGGCAGGACTGGAACAGTAACCTACTGCTCCACTAACGCTGGTGTGTGTGAGCCTCCCTACTGAACTTACAACAAACCAAAAATGTCAACCCTTGGCCTCTTTCCCCCACCCTGCTGAACTCACAGTTATCCCCGATTAATAATAAAGGGTTATGGACACACATACACGTGCACACAAAAGACTGCCTACGCACACACACACCTCCCAATCAAACTCCCAGCCTTCCCAGCCTGTCTCCAAAGATGACGGGGGGGAATTATTTCACGCAGCAGGGCCACGAGCGCACCAGAGCACAGTAACCCTCCGTACAGGATAATGGCACGGGAGTCGGTCACCATGGAGTCGGGCTGGTTGAGTAAATACACTAACCCTCGCCCAACGCTCAGATTTGCACCCGCGTAATTAAAGGGTAAAACTCGATAAGAGCATGGCAACCGCGCAAGAAAACATGTTATTTGTTTGTCTAAATGTAAGAATACAGGATTCAGATGCAGGAGATGACAAAGTAGTTTGTGTGTGTGGGGATATAAATCTGGGTTTTTAGTTGGATTATTTCCTGTTTTCATTTGATAAAGTCCTCACTCTGGCGTGTTCAGTTTACTTCCTGCTATTATCTTTTCCCCGCCCTTAGGATTGCTAATTCTTTACACCTGCATTCCTCCCTTCCTTGTGTATTTAGTCTCTCTCTTGCCAGTTCATCCTTAATGTCAAGCTTTCCAGCCAGTGTCATCCCTCGTGCTCTCTCCCAGTGTTTTGGATTTTGCCTTGTGTTTTTCTGACTTGATTTTTACCCTCTCCTATTTGGATTTGTTTATCTGTTTGCACTGCTTTTTCTGCTTTTGACCCTTGCATGCCTGACCCATCAGTAAGGCTTTTAATTTTTTATGGATAAATATGATTGAATCGCTCCAGTCCTGCCTCTGGTGTTTGCGTTTTCCATCCCCTGTATTTCTGCTACCCTGCTTGCGCAAACTGCTGCAATAAATCTGTTTACGTTCTCACATTGTGGAGACTCACCTTCCTTATAGGGACAAAATGCAAGTGCCCATAGCATGAATCTTTAAATTTTAGGATGAAGACTTGGGTTCAGACTGGGCAAGTAGTGGTTATGGTTAGAATCCAGGAAATGTATCTAAGTCAATATAATGCTCTCTGAAGTGATGGAAATATGACTGTGTGTGTCGGTGTATTTGAGGAGGATGGCAGACAGAACAGATGAAGAAGGAATGGAAATTCTTTTAAAAGTGCAATCTTTCAAGCAAGTTCAGTGTCCTTCGTCCCTCCATCTTGTATCTTTATCTTAATGTGCACAGATGGGGAGGTGTGTGTGTGTGTATGTGTTTGTGTGCTCAGTGGCTCTCTGAGGTCTGCGTGGAAAATCATTATCAAGGACACAGCCAATGCTCTGTTAGATCCTGTGTCCTGTTGGAAGGTAGAAATCCTCCTCTTGTTCTGCGACAGAAAGATTCTGATTTTGACGACAGAATCGCCGATTAACCTCTGATTGGCTGTCAATACCGCCATCAAATCCAGAATTATGTAACCCTTCATTTCAATAACAAACAGCTCTCTTGTAGCGCCAATCAGCTCATAATCCAGTTATGAGGATTAAATTCTTACCGCAGCTTATTTGGATCAGGACTAACAAGAAATTAATTGAAAGGGGTTGACCCTATAGGAATAAAGCTCCGCAGTTCAGCTGGCAGAACAGACTGAGAAAAGCTCAGAGTGGGTGACAATACTTGGTGATATAATTGGGAACATAACACACACTCCAATTGGCCGTCTGCATTACTCATGCGGTGTTGTCATCAATAGCTGGAAGGACATCATTTTCATGTGCTGGAGCTGTGGATCCTAAAAGTACAGGCAAATAAACCAAAACGCTTAAATCAAACAAATTAAAGCTCACACACACACACACAATCTACTGTTCACGTCCCTTATGTGCTAATTGCTGGAGCTGTGTTCCTGAAATCCAATGTAGGACCCTTTTACCTACACATGCACAAAATTTCACAAGGACCTGGAAAGCTGTAATTAAAGGGTGACACATTTCTGCTCCTCTCCCACTGTGTGTGGGATGGCCTGAAATAGAATTGCAGGGTTTCAACAGGCAAATCGCACTCGACACCGCTGCACAGGCACCATCCTGCGTCTCAGCGAGGGAAATGGATACCGCCTGTGTTCATAAGCCTCCCCGTCTTTGCTTTATAATTTTACCAAAATGATCTGACAGACAGGCGTGATCAGATATGAAGACAGGGAAAGGATGAGGAGCAGTGAGCTTCCTCAGGAGTCTGAAATGACACACACAAATGGGGGATCAGTTTCCAGACCGAGTTTATGACCTGTGCGAGGAGTGCAGCTGTGGGGGCAGCGGCGCGTGTTCTCCCTCGACTGCCGCTGGTGATTCACAAACTGAGGCTAATTCCTGTTGTGTGATGCCATTTACACCATTTGCCTGAAGGGGTAATCTTTAATACGGGGCCATTATTATTCCACAGAGCCTTGTGTTTTGGGGGGTGGTTTACATGCGTGCTATATCTGTGCAGGCGTGTATTTATTTGTCTGTGCATGTGTGCGTGTGTGTTAATGTGCCCGTGCGAGCGTGTGTGAGAGCAGAACAGGAGAGTCTGTTGCTATGCATTTTTACACGTCCTCCCACTGCTCTCTTCACATGAAACATCATGGAAGAGAGGAGCCGAACACATATAGCTGAGCCATTTTCCTGTGATGCAACAACACTTTAGCTGTAAAAGCCCTGAAAGCCTCGGCGTAGCGTTAGAGGTCATCTTGATGCTGTGAGGGAAAAAGGGCTTGAACCCCCTTAAATTGCTTGTTGTTTCGCCAGATTGCTCCATTACCTCAATGGATTCCAGGGTTAGAGAAGTGGGGAATTCTGCTGTGTTTTATGGTTGAATCAAAGCACTCCTTTATTTTGCAGTTTAACCTGTGGTGAAGAGTCATGCTATATGGGTCATTATGTAACTTTGGAGTTACACAATGACTCAAAAGCTAGGTGCACATTTGACTGGACTTCTTCCCTTCTCCCGCTTATTGTAAATAAAGTAACGTGTGGGGTTTCCACAAAGAAGCCAACAAACTATGTCGCTTCTCAAGCTTTCATAGTTAAGTAACTTCAAATTAAACAACAAATACATCATTGGTTCATGCGCTCAAGGACGACGTGTAGATGTATTTTTTAATCTGATGCCCATCAGCAGGAGACCGATACAAATCTCTGCTGCAAAATAAATTAATTATGTACTCACAAGCTATATATACAACATAGTTATGGATGAGGTTTCGTTAGGTTTAGGCACAAACTTGATTAGAGTTAGGGAAAGATCACGGGTTGGGTTAAAATTAGCAGGCTACATTGTTGAGTTCAGAGGACCCTCGTCATTGTGTTACAAAGGTAAACTCGTGGTTAAGATTAGGGAGTCATGATTAAAAGAAACCAACGCTGAATCTTGGTAGGAAACAGGAACAGCAGTCTTTAATGTTAATTTCGATATTTTGTTGACCCATTTATCCACCGCGACCTCTTCTCTATACAGACTTTGTTGCTCTGTAGTAAGGTCACCTGACCTCCTTTGCTCCTGTCATAACTCCTTTGGCTGCTAGAAGGTTTGTTACTTGAACATACATAATTTTGGTGAACCTGCTGAAATAACACTGTCGCTTTTCTTGGAAGGATAGTCTCCTTCCTCAAAAAATTCTCCTCAGCTGAACAAAACTGCATAAATTTGGATTACAGCTTTATTGGCTTTTGTGTATGTGCAGCTAGCACAGTACAACACTGCAGTACAAATACTGCAAGATCCTGGGAGATTTGGTGTTACATGAAAATAATTATGGTTCATTTTAGGAAAGAAATTACACCATGTTACTTCCATTGCTGGCAAGTGTAATTATTATGCAACCTACAGCTACACTCATGGGTTTTTGTTCCAGCACTGACAATAGCACACATATGAAACAGCAGCATCCACACACTCCTAATGCAATGAAATATAAAAGTCTTTTTTTCCCCCTGACATCTATGACCGATACCAACTTGCCTTCAATGTGACAGCACTGTGTAAATTTCACAATCTCAGCACTCTCTCCAGAAATAATATTTTAAAAAATCTCAATATATTTCCATAATCTCTCTTTAGCTGGCAGCAAACTGGCCAAAAACATTTTTTTTTAAACCAACCCAGAAGGGCTGACAAATGTGTGCATGCTGCCATATGGGAAGCATTTACTGCTCTCCATGCATGTGTAAAGCGCTGCTCATGTGAAGGAGACGTCTTTTGGCGTCCAGTCTGGAGATGAGTTGTCTGAGGTCCCGTTCCTGGACCGCTTCGTCGGTGCAGTCATGATGAGGTGGCATGATTAAGCATGGGTGGTGCTCCAGAGAAAGGAACAAACCTTTTCTCGAGTTTTCACAGAAGAAACAGCAGATAGAAACAAAAGGTTTGAATCGGGCTGAGCGCTGTTTAAAATATTGCTTCAGAGCCACGAGTTCATGCATCATTGTACTGCAAACAAAAAGCAGCGAAGATAGTTCAATGTGCAACAAAAAAAAAATGGTGTTGTCGTGGAAAAGAAAAATCAGGAAAGACTAGAAAATCCACCACCAACCAACATCTGTTTGCCACTGAAGCCTTGAGTTTAAAGAAAGGGAATCCAATACTGACTATGCAGAGCTGGGTACCAACCCAAATTCAAAAGAGTGGAGAGAGTAGCCACTGAAGGCATGATTCATTTGACACCCTCCGTCATTGTTGTAGCCTTTTTTTGAAAACCAGTGCTTTTGTGCGGTGACGCAAACAACAATGGACATGTAATGACTCACGCCGGAGTCGTTCCGAAGCGAACAAAGAAATATAAATTGACTGTGACAGTAGAAAAGAAGCAGACAATGAGATGGGACAAATCGATCACATCTCAATAGATCAAGTCAAAGACTGAAAGGAACGAATCTGTGTATGCATGTGACGGTGTGAAGCTGCTGCAGGTGCTCCCTCTGGACTTGTAAACCAGTGAATCATTTACACCTCCATGACTGGAAGTCCAGTATTACAGGCTGAGAGGAAAATTATATTGGGCAGCTACCTCTAAGAGTATGATTACATATAGACCAGTGGGCGCCACCATTATCTCTGATAGAGCCTTTTTCTTTTTTAGCGGCCTCTGACCTCAGTCACAGTGCAATGGGATGCTGCAGAAAAAGAGGTTCACTGGAGTTCACCAAGACAAACAGCAGCTTGTCTGTGGGCCTGAATGAAGGATGTAGTCAGGCATAATAGATCCGTGACAATGCAACAAGTGCGAAAAAAAAGGCCAGTTTTGGTCTGTGTACAGAGGTGATCAGTTACCATTAGCCTAAAAGCCATTCAGCTAACAGTTCAAAGCTGTAGACTTTATCACAAAACATAATTAACTAATGAGAAAAACCTGGTGGCCATTAGCAGTGAGTCTGTGCAGCTGAAGGGCAACGACAAGATGTCGCACCTAAATGGGTTACAGCACAGCACCAGGGACAGCACCACTGTGTGTGTGTGTGTGTGTGTGTGTGAGTGCATGTGTGTGTGAGTGCATGTGCAAGAGCGGTGGGCTGAGCCGAGGTGGGATAAGAGGAGCAATTATGATACCCACTCATTTTGTGATAAGAGCTGCTTCCAAGCTGGAAAGAGAAATAAATATATTATAACTTAATAGAGGGTAGATAGCAGAATAAGATTTGGTGAAAGAAAAGACAGAAAGTGAGATGGAGATTATGTGGAGCAACATAAAAAAGGATAAAAGGATCACAATGGAGGTGAGGAGACAAGGGGTCCGAGGGGAGAAGTCTCTGTTCCTGACTGAACTGCAAATGGAGACCAATCAGCCTTGAAGTTGCCAAGGTTTCAAATTTAACTGCAGCTTCAAAGTTGTCAATCTGTCTGCAAAAGACAGCGTGAGGTCTAACAGAGTTTACACTTACCCTACTTTTGAGGATACTTGGAAATACTTTGCTATCAGTCTAGTCTCAGAGTTGTTGAAGCTAATTATAAATGTTACTCTGCAATCTGAGGTTGGGATATTAATATCTGACATTTTAGGGGCGGATTAATTAAAAATAAAAGGAAAGATCAAACATACAATTCACTGCTCTGGTCATAGGGCATTAAAGAACTTCACATTTCAGGCTCGAGAGGATACAGTGATGTTGATGAAAGTGGATTGGCTAAACAAATTCCCTCAGCAGTTAAAAGCATGATAACCTAAATAAGACAACTAATGAATTCATATGTGACGGTATAATATAGTATCCTGAGCTCGTTGAAATTCATTATACCCTAATTGCTTTTTAACAATGAAGCTCTTGTCCAAAGGCAATGAATCTAGTTTAACATCTGTTCAGCGAAGCCCATATGACTGCGCAGAAAATGGAAAGCTCTGTATATGTATGGATTAACAAGTGCTATTAAATCACACCTGTTAAAAGAGTAAGAGGTACTTAGCTTCTCCAAAGCCATTATTGGATGATTTAGGTCTTGCCTGTGCGACGCTCTGCGCAGGCCATGCGTGACACTGTGAGCCAAGGAAGAAGGGGGTAATGTCCCGCTGTTGGAAAAATCATTAGCTGAAACCTCAAATTCAATTACCTCCGTGGTACTGGATCTCCCCTGATGCTCCTCAGGAAGACAAAATAACTCCCTTATCTGTGAACTCCCGCGCCAGATTACAGGCATCAAGAGGCGCCGTCGATGAAACAACACGATCAGAAATACTCAGGGAGACAGTTAACGAGCTGGTGGGGAGCAGTGGAATTAAAAAAAAATACAAATCAAGCCAAGGGGGGTGGAGGGCGGGGTCAAGATGAATCTTAGGGGTTGTGAGATGATTAATGGTGCAGGGAGGAGAAATGAAGATTCTGATTTACAAATTTAGAATTGCACCTTTCTCTAATATATGTGGTTTTTTCAAATATGAGATCATTTTACATCTTTGGGCCTCAAACAGCTTTTTGAATGAAACCATCTGAGAAGTTAAAAGGGGGAAAACTATCTTTGGTGGAACTGCAAAAAAACTCAGACACCTGAACCACGACAAGACGCTCCTTTTTCTCATTTGATCTCGAAGTGGTTTAATCTCTAACGATGTGCTGTATTTTATAAGCCTATCATATTTTTTTTTCTGGAAGGTAACGTGAAACTACTTTGGTGAGATAAATGTAGTGGAGTAAAAAAGTGTAATATTTCCCTCTGAAATGTAGCAGGTAGAAAGGTACTCAAGTACAAAGTTGTATTGTAAGAATAAGAACACAACTTGAGTAAATGTACTGGACATCTCTATGTGCCAGAGTCCACTATCCTTGGGTGTATAAAAGAGAGAAAAAGCGAATTGGAGAGGGAGAGGCATGAAGGGAGTGTGTAGGCTGCGAGCACCTTTCTATACTCTTGGCTTCCAGGAGGCCCTGAGGGAGCCGCCGAGCCCAGCAGTGGGAGCGCTGTTTGTACGCCACGGGCTGAGACGAGTGGATTAACCGTGATCTTATTCTGCTTGATGAGGGGGTTGATGAGAGGCAGGTGGTGCAGGCAACAGAGAGGATCTGCTGGTTCGAAGTATTTGAGAGCGTGTTTGCGTCCGTGCGGCTTTCACAAAAGGAGGTGTAATAGTTAACAGCTCTGCCCGCGTCACGTCCTCATCTCGTCAAAGCCGTTCAGAGTGACGCAGAGCTCATGAGAGGAAACCGAAGATTTTGGTCTGCAGCCTCGTGGGAGTGGAAGATTTAACGGATCAAGCAGGCATTATTGACTTTTTCTACATCATCTCTAGGGTGTAGTGATAATTTTATGTTTATATACATAACACAAATTACCTTGTAAGAGAATGTAAAATTAAATCAACTTGAATTATGAATAGCAATGCCTCTAACTCTTTGCATAAAAGGGATGATTTTATGCCCGAGGGATAACAATGTCTGTCTGTCTGTATGTCGGTCGACCACTTTGCTCCAGACTGAAATATGAAACAGAAAATTCATGGTCCCCAAAGGATCTTTCCTAATAATGTTGGTGGATCGCCATGATATTTGGTGCAGACGTTCATGTCCCCCTCAGGATGCACTGTAATAACTCCCTTAATTTTTCATCGACCACTACCATCAGGTCAAAAATTTTAATTTGGTTTGTGATCTCATACCTGCAAAACTCATGACTTTCCCATAATCCTCTGCTGTACTTGGACTTTGGAGTTAATGTTTACAACAAACAGAACAGTTGACTTGCCTATAGGCTTTTATTATGGTCTTGATCATTGATGATTTTTATATATAATGTATAAACCTATTTTTTCACATGCGTAGCAAAGTCCTGCGGTAGATTGGAATCCAGCATGTCGAGGTGATATGTGGTTCTTTCCAGCTGTTTATTTATACATCCTTGTCCTTTCGTTTCTCTGTGACCTGGAAATCGATTGAGGTCTGGCATCTTTAAAAACGCTCCAACTGGTAAAATGCCTTTTGGATTCGGCAAAGAGCAGGAACCCTTCCAGAAGAGCTTAGAGCCAAGTAAAGAAAGGGCTGCTGTGTATTTTAAACTTCATTTTTGCTTTTTTGCATAACCACAGACACTAAGTATAATTCTCCAAATTTAGCATGTAGAAGCAGTACGCAATCATACGCACACAGTATGATGTAGCTCTAAGCCGATGTAAGGGCATTAATGTACAATAATTCTCCTATGAAGACCTATTTTATATTATCACAACTGTGTTTTGCTGAATTTTCAATCATTATCTGTTTATGCACCAGCCTCCACTTATAGTTACAGTAAATACATTAATAAACGCTCATAGGCTATCTGCTTTTACACATTATATGTAAATTGTCCACCTTCATATAAGGCACAATTTGAACATGACTTTAACGTCACTTAAAATATTTCAGACTTTTGAGAATTAAATAGACTTTTTAATACCTTCAAAGTCTATTTTTGAGGAATCTAATGCCTGCAGATATGATTGTTGAAAGGTGAATTCTATTTATAAAATGTCCATTAAAGGGACGCTTAAACCATACGCGATCCATGTTAGACAAACCTTCTGCAGCTTATATAGCGTCAGATTGCTTAAAAGGCATCATCTGGCTGGTGGGCAAGACATTTTATTTAGCAGTTGGATTCTGCAGCTGATCTCACTGGGCTGTAAAAGGATGATGAAGCTAATAAAGGATGATGATTTAAAATGTGCTTGGATCGTATTTTTTAAATTCAGTGATTGATTTTCAGGCACCAGCACACAGTCCCTATAGTAGCAATTCTATGAGGTCTTATGTAATATTACACATCTAATTTTCACAATTGCTATGATGCGTTAAAGGAAATTACAGAGAGCCACAAGACCCATTGGAATAATACATGTTATCTGAAGACAACAAAATAATACAGAAGAAGCTTCTACAAGCACCTTTACTGTATAAAGACAAAGATGTTATGCGGCTGTGAAGCATGTTACGAAATAACTTCAGAACGATGCTTTGAGAAGGGATGTCCTATTTGGCAGGTACACGTTGTGCTAGTTCCTCCATCCTTTATATCATCCCTGTTTTCTGGGAAGGGTAGGGAAGATACAGCAGCGAGAGAAGCGAAGAAGAACTCATGGTATACACTTTAGTATTCAGTCAGTATCGCAGAGAATAACCTGTTTTGTACATTTCACAGTTCACAATACGCGATATTCCAACCTGGTATGATGTCAGAGCGTGTAATAGACCCAGCGGTCCGCTGTGTCAGTGTCATGTTTTCCCACGCTGAGGCATGCAAAAGACATGATCTTATTTTGTGGCCAAGTCAGCGATAAGGAATATGCAACGTCCGATTACACTTTCAAAATGAAGCTTGTCTTTGTTTTGTCGGTTGGGTTTAGGCACCAAAATATACTTGGTTAGGTTTTTGGCAAAGATCATGATTTGGGCTAATATGAGTAGCGCACGTTAGTTACGTAAGTTCAGTTATGTATGCAAGTTAAATTATGGTATGTATGTGCATACATTATGCAAGGTAACGTAAGTTAAAATAAGCCAACACTGACTTTTGGTTTCAAATGGGACACAAACAACAGCCTCCTGTGTTTGATCCATCCATCCATCCTGACCTCCACCCTTCATGAACTTTGGCACACTATCCTCTCGGTATTGCATGCTTTGTCTTACGTTGTCTGATTAAGTCCATTTTCTATTCATTATCTATATGTGCATCTGTGAGGGTTTTTTTTGTGTGCATGTGAATGGATGATGTGCTACTTGTGTCTGTGTGTACACACATCTCGGTGAGTAGGAAAATGCTATTTCAGAAGCCCAGTAATGATGCCATTAGTATGAGGATAGAGTGAATACCAAACCTCAGGGCACAGCAGCACCACAGATGATTCCCCTAGAGTTAACTTTCCTCGTATCCATCAGTCAGCGAGACCAAACTAGCACCACAATCAACACCAACACCAGCAGCAGCAGCAGCATTTACATTCTGCTGTCACTCTCCCCTGGCAATAATTCATGCACCTGCACTATGACAGCAGCCTCCATTTGTCCCTGTCTGTCTTTCTCTCAACTCCTCCATGCATGTAACTTTTAATTTAAGGGAAACAGTCTTTCTCTGACTAAGCATAAACTGCATATTGTTCTCTTAGTGATCCCTATCGTAAGCCAGTCAGCACCTTCTAGGATACACAGAGATTGGTTGGAAACTGCTGAGACACGCGATGCCGCGGCGCTAAAGAAATGCACTGTGGTGAATCGAGTTTAAACCCGGAGCTTTATAAATCTCTGCGCCTCTGTAGCCTCCTCCTCTGTTCATCCATTTCACCTCTTTTCTTCTTTGCATCCGACAAAAGTGTGCGGGGGCCATTTTGAACTGGAGGCCTCACAGCTGTCAAAGGGACCGGCCAATGAGAGAGAAGAGGAGCAGATGGCAGGAAGAGTGGGTCCAGATGGGAATTTTTGGCCAGAACGGCGAGGTTAGCGCAGAAACACCCTGACACTAAGTGCCGAGGAATCTTTAAAGAACCAAAGTGAGTCAGGACGTTGGTGTTGATGAGTCCTGAATATGTCATGTCGCAGACAGGACCACGACTCAGATTTGGGAACAATTACAGAAGTTTGCTTTGATCGATCAGTCTCAGCACTACAATAAGCTTTAATGAGCAAGTTAATGATTGGTTTATTCTAACCAATTAAGGGGCTTTAATATGGCGCTTGGGAGAACATTAGTCATCATACAGCAGCCAGCCGCAGGGAATCATCCAGGATCCACTTCAAGATGAGCTTGATTGTGGTAACAACCGATTGGATACTCACCTCTGAGTCCACGTGGAAATCAAATCGAGCCGTCCAAACGTCAAACATTATATAGGACATGATTCACTGGATCACCTCTCAATTCTTTTAGCTTGTGGCCACTTTTCACTTGTCCACAGCCAAGAACTTATCTGCATTAATTCTTTGTGGCAATATATTTTTTAAAATATTCCTCTTTCATCAGAACAGTTCAGTTAAAAGACAGTGCCAACTTATTAGAAAAACCAATCTTGGTGGCTGCTCAGTGTGGTAAGAGTGAAGTTAATAAAGGAGGAAACGTTCAGTAATCATTAATCTGCTCACCAAAGCGAAGGAGAACCCTCTCCCTACATGAGCAGTGAGTTCCAGTACTAATAATTTTACATCTTTCTGGATTTGTTGCCCCCTCACATCACAATGAAAAATATCTAACACTACTATGGCATACATGTGAGGTTCGCTAGTTGTTCTCGCAGTGAGTACTTTTTCAGTCTTGAGCTAAAGGTGTATGTGTTTTCTGGGTGCAGCCATTAAGGCCAATGCTTTTGTTTGATACAATCTTTCTGATCCTGATCATGGTTTGTAAAGGTTATATTCTGTTTGCTTTTGTTATTGTCAAAGAAGCCCATTATAATACCTCAATGTCGACTTTCTGACTTTCCCACACTGTATGTGACACTCAGCTCCAAAACCATTGGCTCCTGCTGCAGGAGTATAGAAAGCAATATATACTTTTTTACATTTTAAACAAGGGTCTGGTCAAACATTACAGTAATCAAATGGGAGTAAATGGTGTATTGTTTGGGGAGTGTTTTCACCTGCAGATTTTGTGCTCCAGTGAGTATTTCCTGCAGATAGGTGGCGTACACGGCTCAAAGCTGTGACTCATTGGTGTGTTTTTTGGACAACATTAGGTTCAACAGGTAATACATGCTAGTAGGATCAAGCTGCAATTTACCGCCATGTTTGTCCAGACTCATGTTATGTACAGTATGTAGTGAAGAGTGTGAAGGAAAAGGTGTATTTTTTGTCAAAATGGAACCCACGTATGATTCCAGAGAATAATTTCCAGTGAGAAACACACTGTCTTCTCTTAGAGACTATTTTTACAGAGGAGTACAGGTGACTCATATAGAGCTTCATCACATGACGCAACAACAATCACCTGAAGCTCAATATCAGTAAAACCAGTGAGCCGGTGGTGGATGACTGCTGTAAGTCTATTAGTGCGTAATTTCATTGAGAGAAACCCAAAAGTCAGATTCCTTGTATGTGATCACATGCTTGGCCAATGAAGCTGATTCTGATAGAAAGAAAGTTGAGAGTAGACAATGTTGCAAAGAAGCTACCAATTCTAAAATGTGGAGGCTTTGCACACGTCTCAACCCGGCAGCACAGGAGATCATTACAGTCAGAACGGTTTCGAGGTGGACATCCAAGATTAGTGTCATCAAGTGCTCCTGAGTTCTGGCCAGAAAAGTGATGTAAGGATGGACGGATGGACAACCTGTTCGCGGAGGCATAAAAATCTAGAATATCATATCGTTTCAGGAGGAGAACAAGTTGTGGTTGAAGATATGGTTTTGCTGGAGATTTATTTATATACTAAAGTCCCAGGTAGACAGTTTTAAGTCATTGTGCCTCTATATCATTATGGCAAATCAGATCAATGCTAGCAAATAATCTATTATATAGTCTATTATACATATATTGCAGTGTAACTATTGCAGCTGCCGTTGTGCCTCCTTACAGTGGATCTTTCTCAGACAGTTTTATTTTGCCCGTGATTCACAGATGCTATTTACTTCTTCTATCTATGTTGCAGCATTAGTCGGTTTATAGGGTTGTGTCACACTCTCTCGCTTCTCAGGCTTGTAGCAATGAGGTGAATAATGGCGCTAAGTATGCAGGACCCCCAACATGGGAAGGACCCTCAAAAATCCTGTAAAAGTTTGTTTTATTCTTCTTAGCATTATAAGTAAATTACAGTATTACTGTCGACTGACTATTTCTTGTGATATAGTTTTAACTTTCTCGGAATGAACAATGTTTCCCAAGGGATAATTTTTGAAATATGATTAGTTGATTGTGGTGTTTTGATCAGTTTTGTTGTTGTTGTGTTCACCAACATTAGTGATGCAAATGAATCTTTAGCATCATCAGAAAGGCTTAAAAGTTGAATCACTACTGAACTGGGGCTACCTTTTCTGTATATATTTGGATTGTACCTTTAAGTTTCAGATGTTTCATAATGCTTTTTTTTTATGGTGCAACAGACTGGGTTTGGCACCTGTTGAGAAACTTATTCATCTTGATTCTCTGAATAAAACAGGATTCCAGTTGTGGTTGTTTTTATTATGGAATACAGTCATAAAATCTCAACGCAGAGGCCAGAGCAAGATGGCTTTCCACCCTTGATCTGGGGTATAATGACATCCTAATGAACTACCCTCTAATACCTCAAAATACCTCAAAGTGAAAGCTTCACACTTTAATTGTGGTATGTTTTGAAAAGAGGGCTGAAACGTGCAAAGATTTCACACATCATCACTGATTATCCTATAGCTACGGCACAGATGCATGTGCTTACTTGCTGATTCAGTTGTTTGTTCAGGCGAGACAATGGATGTGTGTGTGTGGGGGTGTATTATTATTTTATTTACATGATAGAAACAATCTCTACTTTTGCTGGAGTCCATTTCCAAAAGTTTTAGTCCACATTTTCCTTTTCACCACTTTCTAGTCAGATTCCTCTTTTACAAACTTACCTTTGTGGTTCAGTTAACGGTTTGTTGAACCATCATGTAAGGCTGCATTCAGATATATCATCAAAGCACCTGGTGTTAGGTTTGTCATCATCTGTGAACTCCTCATATATTTAGGACTTCACATGTTCACCATGAAGGAGTGAACATCAAATCTAAAAGTGTCCAACCTGAGGCATCCAGAGTCACAGTGGTACCCGGGACAGTCTCCTTAAAGAGCAGCAGGGTGTCAGCATATGTCACCACATCTACAGTCCTGAGATGTTTTGTGAAAAAGCTGCTTCTGTGTTCTCATCCATGTTGCAGTTTTTCTTTTGGATGACAGTGCGTGTGCTCTTTGTTCTGGCTGTGTCTTGTGACGGGTCTGCAGTGTGCTGTGTGAGTCTCGGGCTGCGTCACCACCGACTGTAATGGCTGAACACTGCAGGGTGGAAAAACCCCTGCAGCCTGCATATATTTATATCTTTTTGTTCCCACATATGAAAAAGAAACGCGTAATCTGAGACATTTTCATTAAACAAGATGAGATCAAATGTTGTGTTTTATTTAGACTTACGAGAACCTGCTCATCATTCAAGTAAATAGTCGAATGATATTAAGAGAAAGTAACTTCTCGAAACAGCTCGTTTGTCAGAGATATTACGCCGTGGAAAGACTATGACTCTGTGATCAATAATGTGTTTGTACATCAAACACATAAACATCAAAAGCTTGATTTTCAGAGAGCACCACAATTTAGACAGAGCCGGTCTTCACCATTACCTCCTCAGTGAATACAAATTCCCATTTTAATTTAATCAGGCACAACAGGGCGAGCTCATGGGGTCCTGCTTGGTATTGACTGCAGCGCAACGCAGGTTTCATTTCCTGTTCAGAAACCCTTTTTCAACGGTTTTAAGATACTGTACAAACTATCACCATGGCAACCAGAGCTATCCCAAAAATGCAAAAGAAAAAAAAAAAAAAAAAAAAAAAAACACGACACAAACACAAAAAGCCACTTCAGTTAAGTTCATCTGTAATCACACAGGCAAATCTTTTATCTGGCGCTCACTCGTTTCTGAGTGGGAGGTCTACTGTAATATACGGTTTAGAAGGGGGGTAATTTATCTTCTATTTATTTCAACCCTGTACGCCATCACTCGCCTTCGCCTTCATCGACCTTATGTAAGAGAAAGGTCATAGCATATCTATTATTAAACGGCTCCGTCATGGTATATTACATTATTAATCACCTCTGTGTAGTCTCTAAACACACACAGCGGGACTCCGACCTGGGTGTCATATATGTTTAAGCGAAAATAGGCCTGAAGTCTCGACCCAACATTTAATTAGCGGACCAGTCAAGAGGCAGGCATTTACGTCAGAAACATAAATAATGTCTGCGCAAATTCACCGAAGTAAACCTCCCAGCACCAATGAAGAGGTTCCCTGCGTTTGTATCGTTAGAAGAAGAAGAAAAAAACTGGTAATGCAACTCTAACTACCGAACATGTCCTTTGAGGGAAGCGAACAAACAGCCTTTGTGTGTTTGATACGATTGTATAACATCTGACTGAGCCACCTGAACTGTCAGCATATCAGGGCCGTAAAAGCAGCACAGAAGCAGAAATGTACTGTGAAAGCGCCGCATGGGGCAGAGCAGCGAGAGCTCTGAGACACCCGCCCACCCTTCCTGAATCAGCCGTTTCTGTGGAGACCAGAGCGGAGGGGGGTGGAGGGAGGTGCTCGGTGAAAGTGAAGAGACAAACATTCGAAACCCGGTGGGAGAAAACATGAAGGGATGTATGGATGGATGGATGGATGGATGGAGGGGACAGATATATTGAGGGATGGGTGATAAAGGGATGTGGAAGGGTCAATGGGGAGCTGGGGCCGATGCCTCCACATCACAGTCGGTGACAGATTGACAGTCAGAGGCAAACAACAGCAGCATCCACAGCGAGAGAGAGACAAACACTGAGGGGATATTTTCACCCTCAACGGCAGCCCAGATCGCGGCCGTGGCTTTGGAGTTTAAAGCATCTAGACGCTGACAATGCCCCCCCTGTGAAATCTCATTCAGAGAGCTATTCAAAGCCTCGTATTCCTCTGTCCTCCCCGCGCACAAATCACAGCAGCTTAAAGTAAGTCACAGCTGATTACTTCACAGGCAAAACTTCAAAAAGAGCTGAAGTGGATTCAACAAGTTGTGCAGTGGAGGAGATCATTGTGGACCAACCTGCTGATTCCCTGCGGTAAAACACTCGCCAGCTGCCATTACACACAAATTACATTCCAGGATGCAACAGTGCGAGCGACAAGTGTTACGTCCTAACATGGAGGAGAAGGTGCTGAGAAATGTTTGGTTTAGATGGCAGATCAGAAGACGACTTCATATGATGTAAAAATAATGGCGTTTGAAGCTTAGGCCAAAACAATTAGCAAATTCAATATGATGGATTAAAACTGTGATCACGTTCAGACTTGTTGTCAAAAAAAAAAGTCAATATTAGAAAATTATACATAATCAACAACACATTATCCTCTGCATGTAGTGTCACAGAAAAAAAGAGCCACACACAGTCCAGCTCATTAGACGCTGTGATTTGTGTCAGCTCTGTTTTTGAAATCATGCCAGCGTGCTGAAAACCTTATGGTGTAATGGACTAGAACGCTGTTACACTCATATGTTGATCGCCTCCTGTCAGATCTACAGCAACAAGACGCAGCAGCTCTCTTGCGCAGTTGAGACAAAAGGCTCCCACTAAGCTCAAGAAAAGCAGCGTAAATCTGAAATGTAAACACCTGCAGATTTCCCTGACAAATTGCTGTGTCCACACGCGCCACCCAACCAAAATATACCCACAATCTGCGTAGCACCGAACACTCTAGTCCTCCTAAACCTCAGCATCTGACATGGCACTGTCTTCATCTTTTTTTTTTTTTTTTCTCTCTGTTTCTAAACAAGACTGAGATAACAGTAGCAGAGCTCAAACGGTTCCCACTCCACCCACTTTCTCCATCAGTGACACATGGATTTACACATGGGGAAACAGGGGATGAAATCAGGTGGATTCGCTCCTCAGTGAGGGGGCAACGCTGTCCCCGAGTCCCTGTGGTCTTTTTCACTTGTCAGTCAAGATGTAAACAAGCCTTCACACAAACTAACACACATGTAAAAAAAAAAAAAAAAAAAAAACCCAAAAAACACCCCCACCCGTCACATCCGCCTGCACCGCACAACTAATGATGGATACATTTCTAAGAAGAACTTTCCACAATCTATACTTCAACACATTCTTGTTGTAAATACAGCACATTCAACAGAGAGAATCACATTATGATCACGTCAAAGTGTCAAATCAAATTGGCCCCACTGAGAGCTCTTCACCGCGAAGGCTGTCGAGACTCACCTGTTTGTGTGGCTGTTTGGTCAGAGTCCTGGTTTGCGGCTCACACAGCGAGCAGTAGGTGCGCAGGGACTGGACTGAGTCACTCACACTGGACACATACCAGAGGAACCGACTGGCTCTGCTCACAGCGATCTCCTCTTCCCCTCCGACTCTCAGAGACAAACACCAGCTCTGCCTCTGCTGCCTCTCCCTCCCTGCTTTTCACACGTACTGTAGCAGCAGCAGCAGCAGCAGAGGGAAGGCTGGGGGCTGCAGACTCTGTGATCAGCACAAGTCTCTCTCTCTCTCTCTCTCTCTCTCTCTCTCTCCCTCTCTCTCTCTCTCTCTCTCCCTCTCTCTTTCTCCTCCAGGCTCTGTGTCTCTCCTCAAGTCTGGCTACAGGCGACCATGGCAGGGGGAGATGAACAGAAAGACAGTGTGAAAGTGTGTATGGATTAAGTTGACTCCCTTTGCACGTATTTATGGTGTGTGTTTGTGTGTGACAAAAAAAAAAAAAAAAAACCGGTGTGCTCTGACAACAACAATGCACATAGGCGTATGAGCTGTGGGAGAGAGCCTTCACTCCCGCCTCCTGCTCCCCCCTTTTCACCGCCACCTACCCACCTCTACCCACCCGTCCACCCACCCTCTCCTTGCCAGCCCCACACCAGCCTGTTGAAGTGAGTCATCAGCGACCAGCCAATCGTATGGCGGTACACAGCCTGCGATTATAATAACAGGAGTATTTATGCACGCCTGTTTTCAGGAGATGGAAATAAAATGGAGAATAGTCTGTGAGGACTTGACACACTTTGCTCCGGGTGGAGGAGATCAGGAGCAAAAAAAAAACAAAAACATTTTCTCCTTTACAATTCCAGTTAATCTAGTAAGCAAGGAGTGAGGTTTTATGATCTCACAACTCCTTTATTCACTTCTAAAACTCCCAGTGTGAAGATAATATATAGCTATAAATGTACAGTCTTCATCACCGCATCACTTGTGAGGTGTGACCCGCTGTTCAATTTGAGTACAATGGAGTCTGACCTCAGTAACTTTCCTGGGAAAATGAAGGTAAATTACTAAAATAGAGCTCAAAGTATCTGCTACCACACTGTGATCTGTAACTACGCACTAATCTGCGATGCCATGGTAAGTGCCCTTCTGTGTAGTGAAGTAGGAGGAGTTATTTTGGGTTATATCGTTCCAGAAGTTGAATTTCTGTTCATTTTCTGTATCGACAATGTTTGGCGACCGGCAGTTGGAGCAGGGCTTGGATGGATATTAAGCTCTTCTGCTTGAATCATCAGCACAAACAATGAGCAACTGTGCTGAAAAGACAAAAAAATAAAAATAAAAAAAGGGTCACTAGTGAAACAAAAGTATATGCCAAAGAACTTGAGGATAGAAGTCAACTTTTTCTCAAGGAACGCAGCAGTAAGAGACTGAATTACAAAGCTCACAAGTAGGAGACTGACCTCTGAAGAGAAATGACAGCACCAGTTGTTTGGCCTTTTGTTGCCCATGTGAGTTATGACTCTTTTCTGTCAGGAGAAATGTTGAATTTCCTACCGAATCTAAAAGTAAGCTGTGAAGGTTTTTGTTTGTTTGTGTTTTACCTTTTTTTTTTTTAATGATTTCACATTATTCCACTGATCAACAGCTGGTGGCAGTGCATAAAAAAAGCAGCAAGAAGAAGATGGCTAGGAAGTAAACATGAATGTGCACAATGCAGATTTCAAAATGTTCCCAAAAAAATCGGTTTTGTGAGGAAGAAAATCTATTCAGCACGTCTGTCAGATCCCAAGGATGCAAATAAAGCCTTTCAGTGAATAACGCTCAAAGTAAACAGAACATAACATTGCCTCGAGTGACATCACTTGAGGCAATTTATCAGACTGAGACAGAGTGCAGCTCCATCGGGAGCCACAAAGGGATTTTTACAACTGCAGACAGGTGTAAAATCACTGATGTTCCTCTTTCAAGACTCCTCCGACCCTGATTCTGTGTCACTTTTGCTTCATAGCTTAACTGTGAGTGAACGTCGTATTTAAAAAAGTGAAACATTAGAAAACTGTGTAAATATCAACATTGAATCCACAAGAGGACTAAAACTCCTCAAAGCTGTTTATCACCTCTCTCCTGACCTGACTGGATTTATTTTATTTACTTATTTAAACCTGCAAGACGCCCTCCAAGTCATTATAAAGAACAGAAAAAAATATTGATTCAAACTTTTCAAACCTTTATAACAATCATGATCGACATCTCACTTGCTGAATAAATGGGTTATTTTCAAGGGTTACCCTGAAATTCAATTGTGAACAGCACTTATGGCCAAGACAAGATTTAATTTGGTACCAGACGTAGAGAAAATCAGATAAGATGTGGAACATCTGAGAAGTGCCGGGCACATAATGTAATAAATGTAACTCAATAACTGTCCAAAAATATTGTTTTAACAACTGTAGACCCAAAACTGTGGGGGTCTCCTGCCGGGGTCACACATCCAAATGAATTTCTGTTGCCTCTGATCCAGCAGGAGAAATGATTTGAGCCAAAGGGCGTGAAGGTGAGGAAATACAGACAAGGTAAATGGAGGGACAGCGAGGTGAAGGAGATCAATAGCTGATTGTCTGAGAGCAGAACATCAGGAGAAGAGGAAGCATGTAATAAGAAATGGAGCCTTTTCCATACAATTCAAAGGAACGCTGCAGCGGAGCTGTTAGAGTCATTTCCTCTTCACAAATTTCTGTTGCTGGATGAAAATAGGCTTTGCCATCAGATGCAAATAATATAATATCCTGATGATTATACAGCTGAACTGCACTCATTCCTAACATGCTGTTTTTTTCTCCTCAAATTTCCATTATCTGTGATGGAGGGCAAAATGAATTCATTTTGGTAGAGCTGTTCAGAATGAGTGAATACACTAAAGAAAGGGGAGGAATAAAGAGTGACATTGAGATGGCTTTCTCCATTTAGAAAGTACACATTACATACTAATACACTATACAGTGGAATAATAATTACAGTGACAGGATATCAGATCCTCAGATCTTTTACTTGAGCAAAAGTACCAATACAACAATATTAAAATACTGCATCACAAGTAAAAGTCTTGCATCATAAGAAATGTACCCATGTACAAAGTTAAGTGCTTGTTCTGCAGTAAAATGTTCTCTGTGAAAGATATATCATTATATATGATATTATTAGATTGTTAATAATGGAGCTGGTTTCAACTGCTTTATATACAGTTCAGTTCTCAGTCTAGGGGACAAGCGCCTCCAAAGGATCACAAGATAAATCTGAGGGGTCATGAGATGATTCACGGGGTAGTAAAAAGAAGTTTTGCTACACAGATTTATATATGTTCTTCTTTTTTCTGATCTTACTGTATGCAAATAAAACCATGTGAAAAGTTTAGATAGGGAAATGTCTCTTTGGCGGAGCTGCAAAAAATTCATAGACATCTGAAATGTGACACCTACAGCACTGTGACTGCTTTTCTGTAAGAGATCATGAGCTCATGAGAGATGTTGGAAATCACTGGTGGAATCTTTAGCAATGCTGATATTTCATATTCATGATGTTTCTTTTCATGTTTCTGAACGTCTTTGTCGACACAATTAACTATACTAGAGCTGTCAGATAAATGTAGTGGAGTCAAAAGCATGTACTTAAAAATTGTATTTTGGTACAGCATTTGAGTAAATGTACTCAGTTACTTTCCAAACAGCAGAATGAACAACAGACAGTTTTTAAATTTTGATTAAGACGCAAACATAATCCTGAAAAAGGGCCAGCTCTCTGCAAACAGCTGTCTCCAGTTACCTTGTGTATCCCACGTCTGTTGGGTCGCCCTATCCTCAGGCTGATATTATGTCTGTACCCGGCATTAAGGTGTGTTTGAAACTTTCAGTGGACTTAAATAAGAAAGCTTCATGGTCGGACACAAAGCGGGGGAGCAGCTTTCTGCTCATGCTTTCTCAACACTGGACCTTGTAAAAGCAGCTGGATCCAGCCGAGAGTGATAGATGGCATGACAGCCACATAAGACTGTGTTTGACATTTACATTGTGAAAATATCAACCAGAATGGGAAGACATGTCTCGTCCCACTGGACTGCCTAATATTGATGAAGTAATGTTTCTCAGATCTTTGACAAACAATTGAACAGCTTTTTAAAGAAACTTTGTACTACCCAATATGAGCAGAAAAACTATCATGCAGCCTAGAAGCAGGGAGCCGTAGCCTTTTTAACACCATTATTCACAATCATGTTTTAATTAGTGACCATTGTACCCCTACACAATCATATCATTTTACCAAGATGTTTGTTCCAAATGTGGCCTTTTCAACTACAACTTGTAAATTCACTGTGTTTCTCCTGCTAATGCCACGTTTCTGTGTGACTAAGACGACGTTAAAAGGATTTCAAGTGATTATTGTGTGCCAAAGGGAGGCCGGTCAGAGCTGGACGCCGGACACAAAGGTGATAGTCTGCGAACGATAAAAATGTCAAATCTGACCCACAAGAGATTATTGTGGTCGGTATCTGTTTGTCAAGGTACTCACACCCCATTTGAGACTTTTCTCTCTCCCTTCGTCTGTGTCTCTGTCGTGTTTCACCCACAACGCACTTCCTCTCCTCCCTTGAGGACCACCACATCTGATACCAGCATACTGATGTTAAATGTTCTGCAGCAGGGGGGGCTCCATCCTGCTATACTCCATTTCAGTTACCGAAGAATGTCTTTGCTCTGGGGGACTGTGAGTAAGACACATGGGAGTTTTACCTCCTCCATCACTGTGCCGTGTCTGGGGATGACAAAGCTGTCGGGCCACAACCCTAAAGGCCTTCCTTTTAAAGAGGTGTGTGACTGTATGTGTGTAGGTGAACATGTGTGTTCAGCGGGATGAAAGAGCCACAGTCTTCGTCCACATCAACGTCAGTGCTCGCAGACATGAACGTATGTTATATGTATCTACTGTATTCAGTTCAGCTGGTTGTATCTGCAGGTATGATTCAGCTCCACAGTGAGACAATTATTTACACTTTAATAGACTAATGACCCATTGTGCTGGGTGAGCAGTGTTACTGGGGTGATGAGGTCAATTGAGAAGGGAGATAATGAGGATGACAGTGATGTGTTGCCTCTATTAGAGTCTGTGTCATCCTGCTTGCCCTTTGATTTGATCACACAGTCAGTTCCACAGGCTGATAAGCAAGACTCTCATCCTTCACTGTCACTGAAACAAGATGGCCCGACACCCAGACTCTCTGAAAAAAAAAAAAAACCAAGTCACATAATTCAGTCACAAGCACTGACTACATTCAAACACAATTCATAGCTGCACTGGAAATAAAACAAACCTAGTTGGCTTAAAGGAATTATTTCTTCCCATTGAGAAAAACTTCCTGTTATTCATTCTCTCTTCTCACTTACACCCCCCTCTGCCTGAACTTCAGACCAATCAGGACTCAGTTTACTGACTCGCTCAGTTTTGCTTCGTCATCCCTAAAGCTGGAACACTTGTCCACAACAAAATCTGTTCTATTGTACTTAGCGTCTGAGTGATACATCGGTGAGCCGATATAAATCAGATATTGATCAAAATTTACTGTTATTTATTTGGCATCAGGCCTCAGTACTTCAGAAATGTGTCCTTAGGATCTAAGCATGGTAACCTGGTGTTTAGTAGTTTAGATAGAAAGCAGAAAAACATGTTAATATTTCTCAAAGTAGGGCATTTTAATACTGAAAGTTAGATTTGATCACAAATCTAAAACGATATTTAGCCCTAGTTCTTTGATATTTCTTGTTACTGTCACCTTTTATCCCACTTTATTAAAAATATTAGACTTATTATACCACCTTATATACTGTCAATATTGATATCAATTTGTCAAAAATCCAATATCAGCTGAACTTAAATATTTCCAGTGAATCAAATCACTGTGTGTAATTTAAAAGGTGTCACTTGCATTGATGAACCCACAGAGAATTATCACCAGGCTCTGCCGTTTCCTTCAGCTCCACTGAGCTTTGTAGCCTCTTCCCGGTCATCATTTTGCTCCTCTGGCCTGCAAATTTACTGCTCGCTAGTGGAGGCTCTCGTGCACTGATGTTTTTTAGGTGTATGCACCCAGCATCTTTCATAGGGCTGAATGGGGCTCCATCTTTGAAGAAGGCGCCCAGTTCTCTTTCATACATCCATAGTTGCAACCCATTAGCGACTTACCTTTCAAATAAGGAAGTGAGAGTGTCAGTCCATTGTAGCTGTGTTGCTGTGCTCATGTTTGGGTCCACATCGCCCTAACACATTGCCAAAAAAAAACCTCTGTGAAATTCATCTGAGACCAGATACAATTCACACATGTTCAAAGGGTGAAGGAAGTGCCATCCCCTCTCCCAGAAAACACAGAAAACACAACATACACAAAGACAAAGATGAAAAATACTTATTTCCTCTGGGTGAAAACACATTTTGCTGTACAGGTGTGGCCCGAGACACGTGTTGTGTTCGGGTTTTGTGAGGCCTTGCTTTTTATAGATGACCTTCTCCGTCTAAACAAGACATCGCCATTTCCAGGTAGCGCTATTTCGTGCAACCAAAGTGTGAATATTTACAAGCCATACCAGGATGGTGATGGAATGATGATGTCCCAGTGTCCCTTTTCCAATTACCATGCCTGCTTTTAGCTGACAAAGGTCCGTGTTTTTTTTTTCTCCTGCAAATATCAACCTCTTCACTGAAATCTAATAAAGCTACAACATTATTACATTTTATACTATTTGCAGCATAGATAATTGTTCCAGTCTATTAAATATTCTTTTAACTGAATGCATTTATTAGATAAGGACTGTGCAGATGCATGGAATATGATGCAATTAATTGAAGCTACATCTAATTACACCCAGACTGCAGGGATTCCACTATTCACAGTGGTGGATATTGCAAAGTAGCTGTAACTTTGTAGTGTCATTTGGTATTTTTTTTATATTTTGAAGGATTAAGATGAAACATTTTATAAATTACGCCTACTTTTCATGTTTAAATCAGCAGTACCTGCATTGGAAAATGTGCCATTTTACACTGTTGTCTGGTGTTTGATTTGAGGCTACTGAGGATCTCGTCTGAATGAGGGCGCCTAAGGGGTTAACACTCAGTCATAACTACTCACTCATAAGACCACTAAGGGCTTTCAGGAGATGAGCCATTGATTCTCTGGTGGCTCAATGCACAACTGCACAGCCACAATACACGAGGAGGAGAGTCACGCAGCAAGGATAATCCACTTTCATGGGCCAGAAAAAGCATTTGGATCACAACATACAATTCAAAAAGAAGATTTGGGTAGAATTAGATGGCTGTTTGTGCTAAAATCCAGGATGCACGGTGCTTCAATATGAGTTAGAACTTTGATAATATGCATATTGGCAAAAAAAAGCAATGCTCAAACATGCTTTCTTCCTCTTGCTCTATAAACATCACTCTCCCTCCCTCCCTGCCCATTTCCACCTCTTTCAACCATTTTCAGTCTATTCACATCCGTCTCCTCCGCATATTTCCATATACACCTGTTCCCTTTAAAGCCCCTGAGTGATAAACAGCCCTCCTCCAGAGAGGCTCCACGTTATAATGTTGTAGAGGAGAAGATGTCAACCTGCAGACATCTTTATATGTTATCGTTCTTTATCACAACTCCCTGGATTCTCACCAGTCATTTTTTTTTTCCCCCATCAAAAAAAGAAGACTCGACTGAAAGACAGCCACAACACAGACACACGCGTGCTCATCCACATACAAACACGCACAATACTCCGCAGGAACACACTCTGGGTGAAAATACAGCTTCACAGTAGGATGAGATACAAGTGTGCAGTGAAAGACATACAAGACACTGAACATGCAGTTTACACCATGCCGAGATGTGTTTATTATCCCCTGCTCAAAAATCTCGGTCGTCGTTTTTTTTGTGAGACTTTTCATTGGAGCAGAAAAGAAACCTTTATGTGGAGATCTCTCATTCAAGGAAGATGAAATGGAAATGAATAGTGCAGGAATGATAGGCAAGGTCTCGGGCTGTTTTTTTTTTTCCTTTTAGAAGCCATCCTCGTTTCATCCCGCGCCACTTTCCATCTGTCGCGTTTCAAAGGATTCAGTCTAACTGCAGCTATTTGATCTTTTAACCTCCATTGAATCATCAGACAAAAACAAACGATTAAGAATGAGCCGAATCTGCAATTTTCCTTCACAAAATTCTATATATACTCACAGAAATCCATAACTATTGTTTTGCAACCATAGATTTTACAGTCTGTGTTCATGAGCCCTTTTGCATTTAGCACCAAGGCATTACATCTACAGTGTGGAGCCCAGAGGACGAGCCTTCTGGATCTGCCACATCCACTTCTGGTGGAAGTAATTAGATAAGACACTTAATGACAACACGTTGACTAGATGAGATGGGAACCACATGGGCGCCGTGTGCAGTCTGCCCCACCTATCTGTTACCATTTTCGCAAGATGCCACCATCACAAGAAACAGACAAGGGGCTATTAAATGTTTGTCGGCCTCCCCTCTCTCATCTCTGGCCACAAGTGCAGCAGCGGATCTGATAAAAGCGAAGCTGCAAAGCCTCGACTTTCATCTATAAATGCACAAATTAGCCCAACAAACTGCGAAGCCGCACAAACTACTAATAACCATAAATCTCTAAGTGATGCCGAGTAAATCCTCTGTGCTGCAAAGTGTAGTAAAAGAGAAAGTCACATCTGGGGATCAGGTTGCTTATTTTATCAAACAGCCATTTGCTTGTTCAGTGAGGGCAGTAAATCAGCTCTAATTGGGTCTCATATGCAGCATGTGTTCAGAGACTGCAACTCCAGCCCCTCCAAACCCCCACTGAGGCATGATATTGAATAAAAGAAACCAAAAACCTCTATACATTGTAGCGCTCTATAAATGATAAGGCCTTTATACAATGGAAGCAGCCTGTGTGTTCACTCAATCATTTTTCAGCTATTAAATAAGGAACTAATTAAGCTTGCTGAATTGATGATTTGAATCATTTTTCTACACTATTTAGATGTTTTTTTTCATACCCTACAATGCATGAAAGGATGTGACACATGAAGGTAAACACATCAAGATAATGATTTCTATATGAGGTGTTATGAAACTGACACCATTTGCATTTCTATTTCTGTCCTCTCTCCAGCACGTCTCCGTGACTGTCACGGATTTACAGCTTCAGGAGGATGTTACCTCATCACGCAGGAGGTGCAGGTCACCCTAACATGGTTAGATCCAGGGTGGAGGGGTCATATGATACAGTCGGCGGGGGAAAAGCTCAGTCCCAAGATTCCTTGTCAAATAGGCTGTCTCAATCATACTCCTTTCTGAATCTGATTACAATTTCCATTTTGAGGAAGGGTAGAGAGCTGCAATTTATACAGGCAGGATTAACTACATGCTCTCACTCATGTCCAATAAAAGGTGACAGCACTTTTTTGGGGGGCCTGTAATGAGCGTACAATTATCAATATATTGATTACATTAGTTGGACCAAAAAAACAAACTTAAATCTAGGTCATTCTAGCTTTTTCAAAGAGCCACCTACATTTGATGCAAAACACTTGAACAGAGACAGATAAGATAAACCTTTATTCGTCCCACAGTGGGGAAATTTACAAAAGGATGTGACACATAAAGGTAAAGACATAGGCTATGATCCCCTAAGCCCTCATGTATGTAGTGATGGAATGTAACTAAGTACTAGTACTTTAGTCTAGTACTAAAAGTACTTTACTGAATTTGAGGTACTTGGACTTTACTTGAGTATTTCCATTTTATGCAACCTAATACTTAAAACTTTTACTCCACTACATTGATCTTACAGCTTTAGTTACTAGTTACTTTTTAGATGACAATTTTCATACCCCTCCTGTCCAAAACAATGTATCTCCATATTTGGTGATTTTGAATGTGATTTTTTTCTGATAAGCTGAAGGATTAAATGTTCCTTTATGGGTTGAGAAAAATCTTCTACTTCTTAAGGTACATTAACTATTTAAACCTCCTTGGATTAGCTGGAAAATGCATCATCGCAAAGCTGAAAACAGGATGTTCCTCTCATGAAATTTGACTTACTAGATACAGATGCGTTGTTCTTGCAGGACAGTGATGCTACAAACATATGATGATCTTGTAAAATATGATGCTCACTGTAAATTAAACTACCCAACAGCCAAGCTCAAACATCAGTACAATACAGTACAGCAGTCAGCAGTAAAATGCAACATACACATTAATGCAGCAGTAATATTAATTCAAAAACATCAGATATAATTAATATAATCATAATACTTTTGGTACTTTAAGAAATTTTTGCCAACAATACTTACATACTTTTTACTTAAGTGAGGTTGTGAATGCAGGACTTTTACTTTTATTTGAGTATTTTCACAGTGTCGTATTTCCACTTTCATCCACCTAAAAGAAGAAGAAGAAGAAGAGGAAGAAGAGGAGGAGGAGGAGGAGGAAGAAGAAGAAGAAGAAGAAGAAGAAGAGGAGGAGGAGGAGGAGGAGGAGAAGAAGAAGAAGAAGAAGGAGGAGGAAGGGAAGGAGGGGAAGAAGAAGACTTGTGTAAGTTGCACCGCCTGGCGGGTACTTAAGCAGGCAGAAATCGAGCGCGCCCACTTCGGAGCTGCGCGCGCAGCAAGTTCACAGGTGCACGCAGGTAAAAGTGTGGAAAAGAGGGAGGCGTGTTTTTCTAAACAAACGCAACAAAACATCAAAGTATCGGTCAGAAAAGTACATAAAAGACAAAATATAGAGCAGGAAGTTTCCAAACTCAAGAAATCGGATTATATTTTCCTGCATCACTCATGATGAAGAGAATGATGATGAAGAGGAGGATGAGGATGAAGGAGGCCTGCGACCATCAGCTGCAGTAAGTTTAATGTTACTTCATGGTGTGTTTGTGGGTTTCATCCGCTGTTTGACAACCAACACTGTTGTTTTAGGGACATTCACAGATTCATCAAAGATTTGTTTGTAATATGGAACAGAAAATAATTAGTGAGCAGCAAAATAAATTAAAATTTCAAAAGATCAAACTTTTGTCAGGCCAAACAAAGATGGACGCTGGAAGTGACTTGTTCATCTCACAGGGCCTCACCAAAATGCACTTTATCAGGTTCATTTATCTACAAATCTACGTTTATCTTACATCTTATTTTGCACTCTTTTGTCTTTTTCACAATAATAGAAGTCGCTTGATTCAACAGTATTTGTTGCAAACATCCTGCAGTGTTTGGTTTGATGTTTGTTTTGAATGAATCTTTGACACAAGCTGATCATCAGTGTTGTTTGTGTGTTGTTCTGCTTTGTTGATGCTCTGTCTTGCTGCTGATGGTTTAATGTTGCTGTTGCTGCTGTGTGATTGCTTATTGTTGTGTGTTATTTGCTGTGTTTGTCAGTTTTTTTGCTGGTCAAATGTTTAATGGCACTGAGCTATTGTATACAGCTGTTCAAGGATGTTGTATTCATGGTACATATGGTTGGGCTGATTGACAACATGGTGGCTGCCATGAGATGATAAACATGTGTCAATATCCTGTAATATCTCTGCTTGTGTTGCAAATCAGTGAACAGAACTGATTTATGGCCGTGTTGGATTTAGTGAATTTGAATGGGATGACATGCATTGATTTTCTTTTTTTTAGATGTCTAATTTGCTGGATGAGCCAAAAAGCGGTATTTCTTTCTGGTTACTTTATCCATATCAGCTTCTCTGTTGATATCAGATTTAACATATCATGATAGAGGGCTTGATCCATATCGCCCAGCGCCTAATAGTTGTACATAGACAGGTAAATGAAATGGAAGTGGTGGGTTTAACATTTGAATTGGATGAAGGATCCAGTCATGTGATTTGCTTGCAGATTTTATTGCAATGTGACAATTGCAGTTTGTTCAGACCTCAGTACTTCATACTAATATCATACAAATTCATGTACTTTACATTGTGCAACCAGTGCTACAAATTTGATGTAAGCTGCTACGGATCTGACATTTTCTCTTTCTCTCTCTCTCTCGCTCTCTCTCTCTCTCATGCATACAGTATCAACATCTCTTAGCATCAGTTTAGGAGGCTGAAAAGCAAACTTAATGTAGCTAAATGAATGTTTCATTTTCTGCAAGTTGCCATCGAAGGACTCTACTACCACAGGGAATGGCTTAAGTGAAGATAAATCCTTTCAGATAAATTTCTAAAACATGCTTGCTCCAGAGACCTCCCCAGCTGTACAGTAAATAAAAGCATAATCATCTGTACTCTATAATACTTGTACTCTTGTAATACTTCTATTGCAGTTGAAGAGGTTTGCATTTGTGCTAAAAAGACAGAGTGGTATCATGTCCAACTAGCGGCTTTTGGTTCTCCTTGTTTGCTGTTTTTGAAATAAACACAGGATCAAATGAGCTGTATCAGATGGATGTGATAGGCAGTGTGTTAATTAGTATGAAAAAAAAAACCCAGATGAATTATCACAGCAGCTTTACTGTGTTCCTCTGCCAAACCGTTTTGAGCCACGCGATCCAGTTGAAATCGGCTGTTGTTTCATATTTGGTGGAACAAAACAAACAGTAAGACTTTTCCACGCTGAACATGGTACACAAACGTGCCCTTGCTCGGCGCGGGCCCGTCGAAAGCCAGGAGGCCAGAGCAAGGCATGAATCAAGGCTGTGTTACGCAAGTGCTCATATGGTGGGTGTTTGGAATATTAAACTGGGCAGACTGGTACTCAGTAAGACCCTGAGCTCAGCAGACATGAGCACACTGTTTGGCCATGATCTGTAAGACACTGTCATTTCACCAGACAGTGAGTTCTGTCTCCTGGATGAGCGCAGAGCTTTCGGGGATGCCAGCAGCTTTCGAGACAAGCGACAAACAGATCTGAATATACAGAGATTAAACTGTGCGGCAGCAGAATCGCAAGATTGGAGAGAGCAAGGGCGAAGGGCAGCCGTACCTAACCCCTCTGTGTACATGAGCAGCGACACTTACGCAACTAAGTACTGGATGATCATGTTAGCATTTGGGTTATTCAGTTCTGTTCCAAGCCGTGCAAGGATTACTGATGGGCCTATCATATTTTTGGCAACATCATTTAAGAGGAATTATCTAATATGGGCTGTGTCATTAAGTAAGGGAGTGGGATGAGACAGAAGCGGCGCAATCGTGTGTGTGTGTGTGTGTTTGTTTATGTGCGAGGTGGCGACTAAGACGGGAGCGTGCGTGTGTACAGTGCATTATTTTATGCATTGAATCCAAAATAGCAGGCTTAAACCTTTTTACCAGTGGTTGTACATAATCGTGGTGACGTCACAAGATGCTGCGCAGCTTTCACTTATGAGCAGGGAGGCTTAAAGTTCACGCACACACACAGACAGACGCACACACATAAATAATTATTCATCTTATCCACATTTGATTAGCTACCACATGTAAACATATTAGGTGTTGTGTAAAGAACATTTGCCTCTTGCAGACATGTAGAGACAAGTTAAAAATGAAGATCCATCCTTGTTAGAATCAGAGAGTGATTCACGCACATGTGCGATTGTGTGTCTGTGCAAAGATATTTACTTTCGTTGTCTGGTGAAAACTGCTGGAAATGTTAATCTGTTTTGTGGCTATTGCAAGATTAACACCTCCTGCACATATTTTCTGCACATCAACTTTTGTCCAAACATGCTGATAGGTTAACTAAATGTAAACATCGTTACTGTATTCTTCATCTGTCATGTTTGATTTTTATATTTGTCTGTGTCCACATGCAGCAGGAGTTAATAATTCAGGAGCACTTGCCTCAAAGGAGACTGGACCATTTATAGCTACAAATGGCTTTATTTTTGTATTTGATGGGGGAGAGAGAATAAGCTCCTCTCAGCATTCAAGCAGCAGAAAATGCAGAGGCTAACAGAACAGAACTCTGCAGACATGTATCTCTGAGATGAGATATGGCATATACATAATGCACAAGGCAAGAAATGCCAGTGAATGTATGATTAATAAGAAACCAAAACATGGGGGCAGCAGGTTTGGGTTGTGGAGGTGGAACCAGCTGCAGCTGTATGTAGAAGCAGACAGAGCAGCGGAGTGTGAGTCTGCAAGATTGTAAAGATCACAGAACTAACTTGATTGTAGGAGGACTACAGATAATGATTAATCAGTATTTATTTATTTTTATTCACGGAGCATTAGTTTGGTCTAAGTGTCAAAGGTCAAAGGGTGCTGTCCAGATTGTAAAACCATTTGAGTCAAATTTGTGATTTCAGACTTTGTGTTGGTTTGTAATGTCAGAAAATAATTAAAAATTTCCGTCACAATTTTCCAATGAGTCATCCTCATTTTAACAATAATAACAATAACAATGCTATAAAAAACAAACAGACACACCAAATCCTTCATTTGAGAAGCCGGAACCTGCAAACTTGATTTTGAAGCCTATATCAATATTGGTATTTTATGGTATGTCAAGCCCAGTGGTATATATTTTACTACTTAATGAATTACTTTACCTGTTCATCACTATTAAAATTGATGTTAATTAATCTTAGCTTGAAGGTGACTTGTGATGAAAAGCAATGACTTGAAACTGATGGCTAATGGTGTGCATGCCTTTAGATAGAGTTTTGTATTGATGCCCTCTCACACCTGCATTAGTTGGTCACGTGGATAAAGTCACATGATTCTCACTCGTTCACATCCTGTTTTCCAGCCGGCCACTTGCTCTGCCAATTATCAGACCCCCCCCATGTAATTAAATAAACAGACCTGAGGCCTTCTGGTCCTGCTGCTCCTGCAGGGAACTCTGGTTAACTAGCAGACTTCAATCAACTCTCAGGCTGTAGCTGAAGCTCCTCAAATATAGCTGTCAGACTTTCTAGCCTTGAGAGACACACTGGAGTGTTTCATAACAGTGAGTTAGCAAAACACAAAATCCTCTTGATGTGTGAAAGAGGGCTTGATCCTTTCTAGTGTTAACTCTGGTATTTAGAACGGTGAAACACTTTTGATTTTCACACGTACCTACAGGAAAATACTTCTTTTAAATCATTTTATTCATATGTCAAGGTAATGTAACGGCATGTCTTCTCTAGAGTCAAATCAGTTTGCCAAGCTGATGGGGGTGTAAAGCCTTTGTAGCCTGTTCCCAGTCACACCCCTCAGGGGCCCAATCCATCATCTGCTGATCCGTCTCTGAATCTGCACTGGTCCCTCCCTCTCATTAAGGAAATGAAAGCCTTAATTGGAAATTGTGTTAATTCTGTGGCGCGTTTGAAACTCTATCTCCCCTTCACTTCCTTTTAAATTGCAGACACACTTGACAAATTTGGGGCGGCGGCTCCACTGATGCATATCCTGCTTAAATGTTTCACTTTCCGCGATTCACGCCACGTTACGAGCCAGGTGATTAATGCGTGCAAAACTTACAAGCATGCTGCTTCACCAAAACTAATCTGTGGTGGAAAATTGTAATCAGCAGTGATGAGTTGCTCAAACAGTCATGCATGAATAAGGATTTTGTTTTGAACTAAAGATGATCTTGTAGATGACTAGTACAGTGGCATAATAGATTACTGCTCCATTCATGAAGGACACAAACACATATAATTAATATTAATGCAGCTACATTGATGAGCATGGGGCAGCTTCAAACACTCTGTGTTTATTTGACAAAGCCCCCCATTTCTTTTGACCTGTGATGTCCAGAAATGAAACGCAAATCACCATGCTTTGAGCTGTGTTCCCTGAAACAGTCTGAAACAGTCTGACAAAAGCGCCATCAATAGTACAAGATAGAAGGACGAGGTCCACCCTCGTGCTACCAGGAAGACACCTCGTAGCTACAATACACCTAATAAGTAATAAATACCACAAATCTGTCTGTACTATGATGCATCTGAATGGCTAAGCTCCGTGTGAAACTAAAGTGGTTTATGCAGTGAGCACGCAAGACAGCACACGTGGCTGTTGTCAGTCCAAAATCTGATCCCGCCTAAGCAATATACCAGGAAGAAAACATGCATGCACAAGAAGGAGTAATAACACGTCCAACTGTTGTTGTGCGTCTTGCATTTGGAAGCGGTGAGATGCCAGTTGCCGATGGCAGTCGTAGATGCATCTGTTGTAATATTAGACTCTAAATATAGTAAAAAGATGATATGGTTCGGAAGATGCTTCGTTAAAGAGAAGTACTGCTGTCAGGATTGGGGATGTTGTGTCAGTTTCTACCTTTAGAAGCGATATGTTTTTAAATCCACAGGTGAACCTGCAGACTGTAGTTTCTGTCGGATCACTGCTGTCTGCTGGGTGTGTTTTGTGCAATGTTTTTATCAGTTTTTTTAAAATCATTTTTTGCAGAAGACAAAAATATTGACTGATATTGCACATATGTCTATTTGTGTATTTGTCAGTGGATAAGTAAGAAATTCCTGCAAGTGTAGAAACGCCAATAGTACTTCATGTTTGAGGTCTTTCACAAACCATTACATCGTTTGTCCACCAGAGAGTCCTGATTATTTATTTATTTTTAAACTGCAAAATGTGACGCTCAGTACATACCATATATTAATCACATCATCTGTACATATCTTCGAAGCTAATTTAAGGAATGTAGGGTGTCATGTGAACCTTTATTTTCATCCTCGATTAATCTGCCAATTATTTTCTTGATTAAGTGCTTGTCTGTGAAATGAAGAAAACAAAGAATTGATTATCAGAAGAGTTGCTGAGAAATAATCTTGAAATAATAACAAGAAGAAGAAATAATTGTTTGAGCTCTGAAGGGTCAAAATGTTTGTTAATGTCATGTGTTTATGCATCATCATGTTTTTGGAATATTTTCTGTAATATCTCTGTTTGTATCGCCGTCAAAGGTGGGACAGATTGTGTGAGTGTCGATGTGTTCTGTTGTGTTTGAAGTGGAAAACCAAGTGCGAGTTGGATCTGCCACATTTTTGGATATATATTTGGATATTTATATTTGGATGCCGTGTTTGGCTGAGGTTTTGTGGGTGTGGGCTTGGGAAGATTTGGGCCGAGACTCAGCTCCAGTTAGTGTAGCTTGGCTGATTTTGGCACATCATTCATTGGATTTAAGCCCTTTTTGGCTACCTGGCGACACGTTTGCACAAAGATCCAGGTTGAAAATCGTCAACGTTGCCTCTAATGGTGAACCAAAAGCAAAGCAGAAAAACATTTGTCCACTACAACAAAAGCCAGCACCCCGGGATCAGGTCTGACCCTTAGTGCTCACCTTAGTAGTCGCCCTGCTCCGTTTTACAACCCCAAAAAAATCTGTGTGGCTGTTTAGCATATGAATGATGAGATATGATAAAAGGAGTTTAGAGAGGGCTGATGAATATGTGTGGCTTTGAAGCGGTTGTTGTGTGTGATCGTGTGCAGATGAGAGCGTGGGAGGTGTCGTGTGTGGATGTGTGTGTGTGTGTGTGTGTGTGTGTGTCTGGAAGTGTTTGCTGATGAGGGTGACATTTGTGCGCACAGTGAGAGGTTTAACCACCAGCATCTGGGGCTTCTTTCTCTGAACCCTAAAACATCAACCAGGAGAGGAAAGAACCCAGCTCGGCCAAATAATCACTGTGTGTGTGTGTCAAAGTGAGGACATCGCTCTCCACACACTCCACAGGATTTCAGCACTCTGCACACACACCGTGGATTCATCACCTTAGCAACCAGTCGATTGAAAGATGATGAATCATGCCAAAGACTGCTAATTTCTTTGCAGTTGTCAAACATGAACAATGGGCGGTAAGATGGAGTCACAGAAACGTCACCACAGACAGAATGTTTGTGTGTGTGTGTGTGCGTGTGTGTTTGTGTGCGTGCATGAACTTGAAAGACTACCATAAAGAGACAGAAAGGAAGAGAGGCGAAATCAAGGCTGATGGGAGTGATGGAGAGAAAAAGAGTCTTACTGCTTGTTGTTTATACTTCTGACACACCAGAAGGAAAGGCTGTAAAGCTCCTCACCAGCTTGCTTGATTTCTTTTTATTTCTCACAATAGGAATAGATATTTTAAAAACAAATAAGAGCAAGTTATGTACTTGTGCTCTCCTTGAGGGTTCCTATCACTTGCGGGTTTGAGCTGCTGTACATTTGATTGCACCCTGGGGATCAAAAGCCGCGCGCAAATGCAAATACAGGTCCAAGCTGAAATCTGTCTCACACACAACCGACCTGACAAACACTCCATCCCCTGATCTTTCCAGTGGACGGTGGCGACGCGGTATGATTTGATTTCCTGCAGGTCTCCGGTGAATGAAGCTGTAACAACACCTCTGACCTCATCCTCTCTGCACTTTTAAGGTGGCTGAATGGGCCCGGATGCTATTCCTGACAAATAGCAGTCGTTGATAAGAGGGGAGGATCTGAGAGGTCCATCTGACATACATTACTGCCTGCTGAGAGTGCTGACACATCCCCCTCCACATAATAATAGCAGCGATGGTGTAAAAGACACCGATTTTAGTTAAAGAAACACGGACGCGCATCGGCTGTGGCTGCATCAGGATTTAAGAGGAGCTCCGCTGTTACAAATAATGGATTAAAAAGAGTCGGCTTGGCAGCGTCAAATACTGCCGGCCTGATATGGTGCTAATAATTCAGCAACAAGATGCAAATATTTCTTCAGTCGATTGCTGTGGAATAAATAATAATGCAGAATGTGAACGATTTCAAGTCGAGCAGTGCACTGAAGCTTAACAGCTCCCACTGCTGGTAAATAGCCTGAAAGCATGTGGAGCACTAGAGATTTCCAGTCAGCTGCCTTTTTATATGAAGCTTTGGTTGATTTATAGACCTGTTTTCAGCTTTGAAGAGAAAGGAGAGTCTGGCAAGATATGATAATTGTCTACTATGTCCACCACACTGTTGATTTTTAGTGTGGAGTTTGTGTGTGATTATATGCAACCCATGATCATCAACAGAGCACCGGACTGAAAGGGAAAACTGTCCACAACAACTGATTACTCGTTCATCAAAAAAAGTAATCAATCATTTTTTTTTTTTTTTTTTTTTTTTTTACAAGTGATTATTCATCATTTATCTCTCCTCTTCTGTATCTGTTCTGTAAGAGTCGTGGGATCTCAGCTCCCTTTTATAAATCACACGAGGTCCTGGCCGCAAGTGAAACAACCCCCCCACACACACCTGCTCAAGATAAATCACATTATTTCATCTCAACACAAGTTTCGCACACGATTTGCTCCAAATTCCACAAACCATCTTGTAGCCAAACAGTTGAGAGCAACATTATGAAGAGCATTGTCAGCAAGACACCGCTATGTTTACGTCATTATTTTGAATTTTTTGAATTTATCAGGTAAAAAACAGGCCACAGTTACCGTAAGAATTTGCTTTGTTTTTTATCTTAGTTATTTTTGCTCACAAACAATCTTGTATTCAAATTCTTGAGAACAACATTTTGAACGTAGTAATAATGTGTGTCATATTAAATAGAATATTTTAGCTCATTGGGCTTTAGGAAATTGTGATGGCAATTTTTCACTGTTTTCTCATATTTTATAGACTTAACGATTAATTCGTTCATTAAAAACAATCAACAGATTAGAGCTGCAACTAATTTTCACATTATTTCTTGATTAAGCATTTTTTTTGTCAAGCAAAAAATATCCCAAACAATTTCTCACACTTCACGGTGACATCTTCAAATGTTTTGTTTTGTCCAGCCAACAGTCCAAAATCCAAAGATATGTGGTTTACTGAGAGAAGGAAAAGTATCAGATCCTGACATCTGACAAGCTGCAACCAGGAAATATTTACCATTTTTATAGTTTATAGTTTGAATGACTGCTGCTGCTCTCCAACACACAAACCAAATAATCTTGAGTCGAAACCAAACGGCATCAAAGATTATTTTAAGCGCTGAGTTTTTATTGTTTGCACAGTTAAACTCAAAAAGAATCTGGACTTTCTCAACACCAGCTGATGTTATTTTTTGCTGTTACGGCCCTGATGATGTAGAACCCTCGGTGTGAAATGTATGTGGGAGCTGGTGGTGTGGAATGTGCCATGTCCTGGTCACAGTGTTCCCTCCTCTCTACCGGTCACTCAGCAAGAGAGTTCCTGTGGGCAGAGTGAGAGAGCATCACACTCTGCCCACACATTTGTCCTCTAAAAACCACAGTCATCTTCATATGCAAAAAAAAAAATAAAAAGAGCTGAAGTCAGGCAGTGGAGCTGTGGCTGTTTGAGCACAGGCGAAGTTGTATTTGTTAAATCCGTGTAATATAAAAGGCTGCTGTCAAGTGATCACTGTGTCTAAATGTAGCTCGGATTGACGAGCACAAAAATGATGATGGAAACACTGGCTATCCTGAGAGAAGCTGAAGAGCTGTAACACCCAAATCTTATACAAGAGAAATATGAGGTTTAATAACAGAGCAGTAACTAGTCGTTTGCTATATACAATCTGATGTCAGGACTATTCTCATGTGGCATTAAAGAACAGTTCATCCTCTTGACCACGTCTGCTTTACACGTTGGCGCACCTCCAGGCAGTAACAGTACATCTCCTCTGCTTATATGTCTTTCTCTTTGGAGAGAAAGTCATGCACTATTCATAAGGATAAGGCTGAATCCAGGTGTATTATTCATTAGAGAGGTCCTTGTCTGAGGCATCTATAAAGTCAAGGTGGATACTTTTTTAGACACAACAGCACTGTCCATTTTTAGTTTAGCATCTTCGAAAGGTAGTTCAGTGTCCAACACCATTGTTTACACACAGCTCACACAAAACTTTTTTTCTAATGTAAGAAACGATGACGTATTTGATGAAATATGATTAATTACTTTGAGAAAGTTTTTTGAGAGGTTTAGAGGTTCAAAGGTCTCGACGGACATGTACATTAAAACATGAACGTAAGTGAGAAAACCGAATTTATTTCCAGTGGTGGAAGATGTATTTAGATCATTAATACAGCAATGTAAAAATACTTGATTACAAGTACGGAAGTATTATCAGCTAAATGTACTTAAAGTGTTACGAGTAAAAGTACCTAGGTAAATGGCTCCTGTGAATGACATGTTATTATATATGACATTATTAGATTGTTAATTTTGATGCATCACTGTGTCAGCACTGTTGTAGCTCGTCAAAGTGGAGCTAGTTTACTTTATATACAGTTAGGTAGAGGACAGAGGACAGTCCCCTCCAAGGGGTCACAAGATAAATCTATGAGATGCACAAATTATTTGTATAAATTATTATTTGTATTTAAATGAAACTGTCTGAGAAGTTTAAAGGGGCAATTACTTTGTGGTGGAACTGACCAACAACTCATCTGAAACATGGCCCCAGTGAGACACCCCAAAAGGTTTAGAGCCACTGTGTTAGCTGCAGCTGTGAGATAAATGTCAGTGGTGTAAAAAGTGCAATATTAATGTCTGAATTGTTGAGGAGTGAAACCACAAAGTAGCAGAAAATGGACGAGGTGTGCTTTAGTAAATGTTACTTTCCACCGCTGTTTATTTCTGCGCTGACAGAAAGCATAAATCCAGATTAAGACTGTGGCCTGTAGTGAAGTGAACACCAGGTGATTTTTGCTCGGTTAAAGCTGCTCTGAATCATCGCTGTAATATCAGACTTTTGGTTGATGACTTGGTGGAAATGAAAATAGAGCCTTGGATTTGTATTTAAGTGTACTTCCTCTGACTTCCTGAGGAGGGCAGCAAAACACCTACAGATCTGCCAGAGCAGAGAGACTTAGCAGCTCAGCAACAGGTCTGTGCTGATCTCCTCCTGGATCTCTAAATCCTTTACAGCATGTCGATGAATATCTGGTGCAGATATTGTAGCTCTCAAGTCTCTCCTGCTGGTTCCAGCCAGCTTTGTCTTTAAGTAATGTTTTGCAGTTTGATGCCTTTAGTTTATCTTAAGTAGTATATTGCACAGTAGTGAAGAACTTTACTATAACACTGGTATGTTTATATACAGTATTATTTATTTCTACACTTGCACCAGTACACTTTCTACCAGACTTAGATTATTTGTGTCTCAAAACAAACAAACATAAACCTGAACGTGGGCCAACCTTTTGCCAACGTTTTGTTTAAGGCTGTTTAAGAATTTTACACATATGATGTTAGACTAATGCTATAACTAATGATTTATTTTCATCATCAGTTAATGTGGCCATTATTCTCTCAGTTAATCAAGCAATCATTTAGTCTGATATATTATAAACGAATGGATATCACAATCACAACATCCCAGCCTAGAGTAGTAAATTGTTCTGTCCAACCAACTGTCCAAACCCAAAGATATTTCAGTTACTATCAAATATGACAATTAATCAGATTGATTAATTGTGTAATCGACGTTGCTCTATGTTAGGCTTTAAATTTGAGTCAATATAGTTTCCATGATGTATTTTTGTCAGTGTTGGGGACTGATGGCTGTGTCTGAATCTCAGTTCCAGTCTACAATTCTGTGAAATGAAGAAGGTTGAATTTATTTATTTATTTTTAATTTAACACCAGCCATTCACCCAAGATGCTTTCACATGGCTAAAGCATTCACCGATGAACCAGTCTATGTGGAAATTGGTTATGTTAGTCACATAATCAATGTCTGTTACTCTCCAGCAGGGAGCACAGTTTACTCAGAAAAATTCCTTTCACTTTCCTTAAACACTTGACATTTTACCGCACCACCACTTTTCAGCACAACAAATATTGCCTCTCCTCACACCAGAGTAGGAGTACCAGACTATTCTTTAATGACTGGTCATTTGGCCTGATGTCCTTTTTTTTTTTTTTTATAATCCAAGTCATTGCTTTGGTGTAATATTATTATTGAAAGAGAAGGATTTATATATTTAACAGTGTGACATGAATCCAGGGCCTTACAGCCCAAAACAGGACGATCGGGTGTAGAAAATGGATGGATGTGTTTTATCTTTGGTCTTGAGTCTCACAGCAGGTGTTTTATTAGCAAAGGTCTATTATATTTTTTATTCTTCTTTTCCTTTTTGCTTTATTCATTCAGCTATGTGTAGAGGCTTTTAAAGGACTGAAGAAAACAGTTGTCTCTCACATCCACTGGTGCTGGAGCAAAATATTTATCTACATCCATATGTACAGTATTGCATACAGTATAAGGTTAAAGCTTAAAGAGCAAGTCAGTTATTCAATTAGGCGATTGACAAAGTTATTCTGAAAAATATTTGATAATTGATTAATCATTCAAGTCATTCTTTAACCAAAAATGTCAAACATTTGCTGGTTACAGCTTCTCAAATGTGAGGATTTGCTGTCTCTACTTGTCACATTGTAATTAACAGAGTCTCAAATAAAAAATGCTATTTGACAATGTTACCTCTGGGCTCTGGGAAATTATGATGAGCTCTGTTTTCTACTGTTTTATCGGCCAAATGCCTGAAACCACTGTTAACCACTTCAGAAAAAACAGTTCAGTAGCCATTTACAACAGTAAATAGGTTTTACTATTGTAAACAAGTTTTACTGAAGTGATAAAACATCAAACAAGCAACAACTGTTCCACTCTTGGTCCAACATGGAGGAAAACATTCATCTAAATGTTTCCTGTATTTAAGCACATTTACTGATGTAAACATTAATAAAGCTGTATAACATCGCCATTATGGCCCCTCAAAGGCGCCCCAGCTGCTCATATACAAATGCTGTAACTAATTCATGGTTTGTTCATAGTTCATACTGTTCATTGTTTCATTATTCTGACATGAACATCCATTCATAAACAAAAATTTTGAATGAAAAAAAATACAACAGGAGGAAAGACAAATAAGGTATCACATCTGAAGAAAGCGGCATCCTACTGAGCGAGAATGACCCTCTATGACATTAAATCCATTACAGGCCTGTGAGAGTAACATAAGCCCAAATCTCTTTAATACGTACAACACCCATTAGGAAAGTGCTGAGCTCTTTACCAGCAGCTAAGATGGTCCGCCACTCAGCAACACCACTGCCACTGCTCTACATTCACTGTAGTCCAGAAGATCGGCCACGTACCACACATTAATACAAGAGACCAGGATATATTTTAAGACATTTTCAAGGCCTGTTATCGTCTGCTGCTATCTCGTCCGGGACACTCCTCTGAAAGAGATTTTTAATTTTGTCTTTTTTTAGTGTTTAAACAAGGCCTGTATTACATTACTGGTTAAAATTATTCTAATTTATCTATGTTCTCTTTGCACTACCATGCATTTCAACATGTTTAAGAACTAATCATAGTAGGATTAGGTTGGTGAGCCATTCTTTGGCATAAGAATTATTATTATTATTATTATAACCCCCACCATCACCCCCCTCCCCCCAAACAACCTGGACTTTACCAAACTGGTTTTAAAACCACAGCACAAGTCACTTTCATTTTTACAGCCAACACATCTGCTGCTCTATCGCTCATCCTAAATATCTACTTGTACATCAGCCATGCAGTATTCAAACCGCTTGTACTACCCATTGTTTGTTTCTTGTTCTCTTTGTTTTTGTGCTGTGCCTTGCGTATTTGCACCGGGATCTGAGAAAAACTGCATTTCAATCCTGTCTATGTCCTGCACATATGGCAGAATTGACAATAAAGTTGACTTTGACTTGAAAATGAATCAGCAGCTATTTTTGGAATCGAGTGAATAAATGAAGCATCTTAAATAAATTTCCAAGACAAAAAGGCTAAATATTTGATTATGGTTGGGAGAAAAATTGCTGGTTTCTTTGTCTCGTATTAAAGTAAATTGAATATCTTTAGTCTTTGGATTGTTGTTTGGACGAAACAAGCAAAGTGAACGCATTGCCGCATTTTTCACTATTTTTTCACTATTTAACATTTCATACTAAAACTCAGCTATTAATTGATTGATCAAGAAAATAACTGGCAGATTAATTGATAATGAAAATGATTGTAGTTGCAGCCCTACTCATGTGTAGTTTGCCAGGAAGACTTTTTTCAGGAAGAGTTTTTTTGTCAGAGGGGTAAACTATAGTCCAATATAAATGATTGATTTTGGCTTCTTGTATAAAACAAGTATTCATACATTTTTTTTAATGCGTCTATAAAAAAACCCTCGCCAAAGTGGTATAAATCAGTACCCGCTTATTTTCACATATTTTATCAAACGTTGTCAGAATCGGACAAAAACCAAATCACTTTGGGATGTATTTGTTTCTTAGAATAAAAGTTACATTTGTTATAATTTAAAGTTATAATATAGTATGCATTCTTAGATTAGGTGAGATTAAATTAGATTAATGTTGGGGGGGGGGGTTTCCAGCAGAAGGCAGAGAGACATCTTGAACAGGTCAATTGTCTATCACACAGCTAAAACAGATTGACACTGATGCTTAAATTCACATCTGTAGATGAGCAAATCAGCAGCTACAATCTCCTCCGCCTGCGTGTTTTCGCTTACAGAGTTGGGAGCACCTAGAAGAAAGTCATACAAATATGGCGAGACATGCAAACAATGCACAGCAGCAGTTCCCCTCAACAGTGTCTTTCAAATTCACTGCAGGGTGAATTAGTTACACGAGGTACTGTGTTGTAATCATGCTTTAAAATAAGCAGTTATTGGATCGCTACATGATAGGCATGAGCAGGTGTAACCTTAATATCTTGATGAGTGGTCAGTTATGTTTGCAGTGGTGGCTGGATTAGTTATTAACTGTGGCCTAAATCACTTTGTGCTGACGGATTTGGAAAGTGATAATCCAAGGTGTGCCTTTAAAAGCCAGACCTTGGTCCATTAGTAGCAAGGTCCCTCTTCATCACTCTCCTGAACAGCCAGAAGAAACACCACCGAAGGGCTGATCGCAACCGCAAGCCGCAACCATGAACGGCACGGAGGGACCATATTTCTATGTCCCTATGCTGAACACCACTGGCATTGTCAGGAGTCCTTATGATTACCCTCAGTACTACCTTGTTAACCCAGCAGCTTATGCTGCCCTGGGTGCCTACATGTTCCTGCTCATCCTTCTTGGCTTTCCCATCAACTTCCTCACTCTGTACGTCACCATGGAACACAAGAAGCTGCGAACCCCTCTAAACTACATCCTGCTGAACCTTGCTGTGGCTAACCTCTTCATGGTGTTTGGAGGATTCACCACAACGATGTACACCTCTATGCATGGCTACTTCGTCCTTGGACGTCTTGGCTGCAATCTGGAAGGATTCTTTGCTACCCTCGGTGGTGAGATTTCGCTCTGGTCACTGGTTGTTCTGGCTATCGAAAGGTGGGTGGTCGTCTGCAAGCCCATCAGCAACTTCCGTTTCGGGGAGAATCACGCTATCATGGGTTTGAGCTTCACCTGGTTGATGGCCTGTGCTTGTGCCGTCCCCCCACTTGTTGGCTGGTCTCGTTACATCCCTGAGGGCATGCAGTGCTCATGTGGAGTTGACTACTACACACGTGCAGAAGGTTTCAACAATGAGTCCTTTGTTGTCTACATGTTCACCTGCCACTTCCTCACTCCACTGACAGTCGTGTTCTTCTGCTATGGCCGTCTGCTCTGTGCTGTTAAGGAGGCTGCTGCTGCCCAGCAGGAGTCTGAGACCACCCAGAGGGCTGAGAGGGAAGTCACCCGCATGGTCGTAATCATGGTCATCGGGTTCCTGGTATGTTGGTTACCCTATGCTGGTGTGGCCTGGTGGATCTTCACGCATCAGGGCTCTGAGTTCGGGCCAGTCTTCATGACCATCCCGGCCTTCTTTGCCAAGAGTTCAGCCATCTACAATCCAATGATCTACATCTGCATGAATAAGCAGTTCCGCCACTGCATGATCACCACCTTGTGCTGTGGAAAGAATCCCTTCGAGGAGGAGGAGGGAGCATCTACCTCCAAGACCGAGGCCTCCTCTGCCTCCTCCAGCTCTGTGTCTCCTGCATAAAAGGGCCGTCAACACAGGCTCCGTGATCCACTATCCCAGAAGAAGACTTCTGCTCCCCCCGGGAAACGACTGAAGGCTAATGTCTACGGAAATAACTTCATTTTTGTATTTTTACAAACAAGTTGGTTCAACTTAAAGACAGTTGCAGGAAAAGTCAGCCCATTACAGAGTTTTTCCTGTATGTACAGAATATCCAACTTAACTATCTGAGATTTTTTTTTTTCCTGAGAGGAAAGGGAAAGAAATGTTAATCTTTTACAGTTGGATCCTATATGATACTGGCTTATTTTTGAATGTAGAGGCATGTAATCAAGGCAACGTAAAATAAAACGCACTTTGCAAATGACTCATCCGATTTATGTTTTACTTACAATTTGGGTGGCAAAGTTTATATGACTGTAGTATATTTAATCAAACGAATAAATGTGAATGACCTATTCAGAACGCACTTATGTCTTGAGTCAATTTCTACTTTACAGCTGTTATTTTAGTGACCACTGGTCTTTTTCTGCATAATTTGGAGGTGCAGACACTTAGAACAATGCTGAAACTTTGAATAGTGTTTGAAATTCTTTTGTAGAGGCATCTGCATTGCCGCTGTAATCTCATTTCAATCACAGGTCACCTTGGACTTAGAACTTGGCCTACCTAAGGGATTATGACATTATTAATCAGGGATGAATATACACATGACACAACACCAACTTTATCTGATGACGAATATTAATCACATTAATTAAAGGTTAACACAGACTTATTGGATAACACAAATCAGTATTACCAAGAGACACCTTGAAAGGTTAGGGAATGGAAACAGTCCATTGTATTCTTTATTTCACTCATTTCACACACAAACCATATGGACCTTAGCCTTGGTCAAAGGAAGAATCTGTAACACTTTTCTTCCATGTCCACCATTTAAAATTATTTACTTATTTAAGTGTTATAGTAACATTTAATAGTTTATAGCACACTGGTATGTAGTTGTAAGCAGATGAAAGTGTTTATTACTATTGTAGTTAACAACTATAAATCCTCCTTTGGCCAGCCATTGACTATATAGTAAAATAGTTGTGATATATAATACATACGTACAGTACATTATTGAACAATATCAGGTCCTTAAAGCTTCTTTACAATGACATTATAGTAAACCATATATAAACCATTTCTTAAACATTTCTATATTGCTTGTAATTGCTTAGCTCATTGACTTAAAGTAAAGTGCTACCAGTTCTGATTGCTGACAAGTACTGAACATTTATAAATACTTAAAAATGTCCTGATGGCTGTGTACTTGTACATTATAGTGTTTTGTAAATTATTTATGAAATATTCTTATACAGCTAATAAGTGCTAAATAGAGGGACTTAGAAGGGGCCGAACCAATCAGTTACTGGAAGAAACATTAGGAGAACTAGACAGTATTTCTCAGTGGATTTTAAATAATCTTCTCTTAAGCTGTCAGACTATAGAAAACAAGACTTCAAGCAATTACACAGTAATAATCAATTGTGACTTCTGCAGTCCTAACAGAAGTCCAACAATTGTAGGGTAGCTTACTAATGAGTACACTTGAGATCTACAACTATCAGTACAAAAAAGTTGGAATGCTGTGTAAAATGTAAATAAAAACAGAATTCAATAATTTGCAAATGAACTGTGTTCACCGACACTGGTTTTATGAAGTGTTCCTGAGCCCATGTAGTAATTTCCTTTAAACAGTCATGTGTTTGACAAAGTGGTGAACCTCTCTCCATCCTCGCTTGTGAACAACTGAGTCTTTCCAGGATGAACCTTTCATACCCAATCATGATACTATCAGCTGTTACCAATGAACCTGTTTACCTGTGGAATGATCCAAACAGGTGTTTTTGGATCAGTCCACAACTTTCGCAGTCTTTTGTTGCTCCTGTCCCGACTGGTTTGGAACATGTTGCTGCCATCAAATTCAGAATAAGCAGATATTTACAAAAATCAGTGACGTGAGGTTAAACATTAATATCCAATCCAATATATTTTCTTTGTAGTGTTTTCATTTGAGTATATGTCAAAAAGGATAATCACATTCTGCTTTATCTGTTTTACAGTGTCCTAAATTTTTGGAATCAGGGTTATACACAGGTTTAGAGCTTCATTGTTTTGCATTACATTCTCGTTTCTTTACTCTTATGATGAGCGATGATGAGTTGTACCAATACGCTAAATGACAGAAACTATATTGATGACATGAATTCCTCCTCCTCAGTTCTCAGCTGTGCAGTTTGTCACACTAGAGGGAAAAAAAAAACACCTCAAGATCTCTCTTGTAATTACCTTCATGAGTAGCTATAGCAACCATCATACCACTGGATCTTAGGTTGAATACAGATAAATCTCACCGAACAGTCTGGAGTCGAGCTTCCAGCTGAGAGCTTAAGGAAAAACAACATCAATCACTCGCTGCTAGTACTAAAAAAGAAAAGTGTCTCAAGTTGTGGTTACACAATCGTGCTCTAAAAATTTAATAAAGGTTTTTTGAAGAACGTGGGACAAATGGCAACCTTATCATTTTTTGTTCACACAGATAAGATACCATTTAGCTTTTTGTAAATAAATAACGGTTATAGTCTGAAAGTACAGAAGAATCCAGTAGAATATAACTAACTTTTTAACAATTAACAAGATGTGAATTGTGCTTTTGTTGAAGTGAGACATTGCTTGTACTGCCTCAATCCATCCAGTGAGTTGCACCATTATGTGTCTTTATTGCAGTACAGTTTACAGCCCAAACTACTGACCTTTTTTTTTAAGGCTGTTCTATTTCCATGTTACTTTTGTGGATTTTATCAGCGTGCGAACCAGCATACAGCCTCTGTTAAAAGTCGTAAATTTTCCTCCAGTGTCGATCTTCAATAAAACAAAGCCTCTGAAGCTGCATATTAAAACGTGGTGTGAATACGACTGGCACACCAGAGTGATTTGATCAAACAAACTCAGAAGCCTCTCCAGAGACATTACTGAAAAACGACTGTGCAGAAATATGAAACCCTTTTGAATTTGTATGGAAAACTTTATTTGATAATAAAAATAGCATTCACAGACTTCTTTTGATAGCTACATATACATTGTAATCCATCTCAAGGAAAGAAGCTGGATAAGTCCACATCTACTTGTACTTAGACTAATGTTATGTATAGCTTCATGGGTCAAATAAAGCTATGAACAATGTAGTATTTATATATGCATAGTTTTATAAAAAAAAGATTGGCCCATATACATGTACTGCTTTTATCAACACAGAGACCGCATTATGTCCGGAGCACATTGCAAGAACTAATGCTTGAAGAACACAGACTGCATACAAGTGCTTTATAATACAAAGGCAGGCTAACCATCGAGAGAGATTCAAACCATCAAACAGTTTCTGATTGACCAAATACAGTCTTTCATTTTTAAAATGTCTTTACATACCTGATCCAGAGTAAATCAACATATTTCCCATGAATCATCAGGTCCATTTCAGAGATATAAACACAATATCACATTCCTCACTGCTGAGGTTTTTCATAAATTTCTCTTTTGTACAAGAAAAAGGCAACATTTTATTCCTTGACAGGTTCCTAATAGTTACATTGGAAAAATTCTTTACATGTGATGGCCAACAGGTTAACTTCTTAAATGTGTTTTTTTTTTCTTTTTTTTTGCTAATACAGTACCATGGCGACAACAGTGATCAAACAATGCATTTGTTGTGGTTTATCCAATATATTTTTAGTTCTCTAATGAAACATAAAACAGAGAATACACACAAAAACACATTATAAAGCAGCAGTCAGACTCCAGTGGCGTGACAGCATGGCTCAGCATGGCAGATTGGTCGTCTCCTGTACCGGGACTCTCCGTGTATTACCAACACAACAAACCACATCAGCTCTTTGTGTCAGGACCCAGGAGGTGGTCGGTGCGCAAATGTGGGTATCATCAACATGAGGACAGGGCTAACAATCACTGTGGGATTACAGCGCATGTTCCTTATCGATTATTCTCGCTCAGACCTATCAGATAAAGTGGTTAAACTACACTTAGATTTACACATGCATCTTGCACAGGGATAATTTACAAACCGTTTGTTTCTTTTTTATTTTTTTTTTTTTTTTGGCATATCTGATAAATCATATTTTATGGCAGCTTCAAGCTGGTATTCTGGCATGTGCAGACTCTTTTAAATTGAAGTTTTGATGAGCAACAAATTTAGATAACTTTTTTTTCCTGCAACAGAGAATCCACCAGAACAGTTGTGCCTGTAGTTTGAAAATGAGTCAGGTTCCCTCCCTGCTACGTCAGCGAACACTGAGGAACAAAGGGCCAGAGTATTAAAGTTATTTTTAAAATCCTACTCCGCGGGAGAAACTAATAACACCGTTTTCACATCATTTGTCTGATTTCTTAATTTCAGGAGTGCGTGGGTGCATTTAGGCAAAGGAGGGTGAGCTGCCACACATTTCAAGGATGCAACGCAAGTAAAGGGTACAGCATGCTTCTCCCAGGTTCAGTGTGCACTTCTACCTTGGTCCTTAAAGATTTAATGAAGCTCGCTCAAGATATGTGCCAAATTAAAAATAAATAGTGAGCAAATGCAAATAAAGTCATATATTATTTAAATAATTATCACGCTACTTTTATCATCAGATCTTAAATTTAGATTTTTGCCTTAAGTCCAACATGACTTTCACAGTTCTTGTGAACCATCAGTGTCTTGTGCTATAGTTTGTTCAATAAAGCAATTCAGGAATGGAAAAGACATCTAAAAACAAGTTGAAAACAAGCTTAGTAGTTAGAAGTTACCACAACTGGAAGAATGTTTCATACCTCTGAGGGAACAAATATTTAGATTCAGCAATGCCTACAAAAAGCAATATCACTGATTTTTATATGCAGGCACATACAATATCTTTACTATAGTACAATAACTTCTGTTATGTTCAAAATAACTATAACAATGACAAAACAACCAGTATGAACTGATAGAAGGATTGTACTCCTGCTGTTTTATGAATCTCTGGATGGGATCACAAGTAGTTAAGTCAATCAAATCAATCAATAAACCAGTTGACCAAATAAAGCACAAGAGTTAGTATCCTCAGAAGTCCAATTCCAGTGTATGGTACATAGTTTGCACAGATAGAGGAGAGAGTGGCGAGGGGGATCTCTGCTCTGCTCTAGATGCTGAGGTCTTTGGGGCTTTCTTTGTACAGCCTTCTCTTGGGCTCAGGGAGCTGGTTCGGGCTGTGGCCTACTGCGTTATTGTTATGGCCTGTGTTGTTGTAGGCAGCGTTGTTGTGTGCAGCGTTGTTCTTCATCATGCTGTAGTAGTCCTTCAGTCTGGGTGCTGCTGCATAGTTCAGCTCGTCCCGGCTGTAGTTGCTGTCAGGGGAAGAGTCCCGCTCCACTCTGTATCGTCTCTCCGGTGTCCCGTTCATCCGATATCTCTCCTCCCTCCTCTCTGAGGAAGAGTCTCTCAGGAGGTTGCCGTTCTTTGTGGCTCTATCATATGTTCGGCCCCTGGAAAGAGACAAGGAATCCCCGTTGTTGTTGGTGCGCTCGGGGGTTGAGGCCTCCCTGACTCGCCCCGCCACGTGTGAGTCCTTGAGGAGCCTCCGCTCGTAGAACTTGCGTTCAGGAGTGACTGCGAGGAACCCTCCGTCGTCGTACTCCCTCTCAGGTGTATGGTCCCGATGCGCTCGCTCTGCCCTGCGGTCCATCGACTTGGCCCGCCGACGATCGGGAGACGAGGCGCGCTTTCGGGTTGGTGAGCGGTCGAGGGAGCCGCGCCGCTGCAGACGAAACCTCCCATCCAAAGTAGAAGTGCTGCTTGAGAGCTCTCGCCCCCTCAGTTTCTCTGCAGCTGCAGCCTTCTTCCCCGAGCTGTCTTTCCTCAGAGTCTTTAGGAGTTTAGAGATGCCGCTCTCCGACTCGGACTTCTTGACTTTGCGGCCTCGGCTCTTCTTGTTGCCACTGCTACTGCTGTTACTGTTGTCTGGAGACTGCTGACTGGGGGTACTTTGACTGTGATTGTTATTCCAGGTGTGATGATGGTGGGGGTTAAATTGCCGGCCTTGGTAGTCCATCTGATCTGACCCAGCCCTGTCCCTGTTCCTGTCCCTGTCTCGGCCACGCGCAGCCTCCTCCTGGCGTGATGGTTTGTGAAGGTCTGGTGGATAACTGGACTCCAATGAGGTGTGATATCTGCTGTTAGGTGTCAGCATTCTCACTTCCGGAGTGTTTTGTGCCCCGGGTGTGGGAGGGTGCCCGTCACTGCTGCCGTCTGCAGGAGAGAAGGGAGGAGAAGCTTGTTGACTACAAATATCTTCTAAGAGGAAGTAGGTTGAAGAATACTTTTACATCAATAACATGTGACATTTATTGTGTTCAGCAGACATGACTTTCCTTGTTGGTTCATGTGAGTTCTTGCATTGATGTGACATAAAGTCAATGCAGAGATTTATCATGCATACATGTTCTATTTCATATACTATATATATCCCTAGAAACAATCAGGCTAATTGATGTGCAACATTCTGCTTTACATCTACACACATAAAATGCATTGAGGTGATAAATCACTTCAATATGTTTTCTCTATAGGGCTGCGGGTTGAAACACAAGGTGATGTCAGCAACAACAGCAGGTGCAACACATCGGCAAGTGTAGGGCAGGGGTTATCAACGACACAGCAGGCACCTAGGAAATCATTCAAAACAAAATGGTGAACAACTCAATGTGCATCATTGGGGAGGGGGGGAACAAACCAAAAGCGAAAAAAACAAGAGTGTGTTTGGCTGCAGGTCTGCCAAATTAGAGACAGGTTTCTATGGCAGCAGCATGTGATGAGCAGTGGCATTAAATTGGTCCCAGCAAAAATATCTGATGTGGGGCTGTTAATTTAACAGAAGTTAAATTAAGGAAAGTTGGATTCGGGCATGACAAGACATAAAGCATGCACACTATGTAAACACACACGCGCGCAAACACACAAAGTGGGATTCAGGTAGGGATGAGTTGTGGAAGGGTGGGGAAAAAAAATTGAAAAGGAATAATATGACAGGGAGAGTGGATTGGGGACAGACTTTTGGCTACAAACCGTGGTCTGATTTTGGCCCATTAGGTAGAAACAGGGCTCTCCCATCTTGTCATTTCTCATTGTACCAACAGCGAGATGAGGAGCCATCATCGCTGGAGAGAGGAGGAAGAGCCCAGCAACAAGAGACAGAGAGAAAGAAGGAGGAATAGAGAGGAGAAAACAAATAAAACAGACGAGAGGCTGTTTTACAGTGCATCTTATTAGAGAGAAGAAGGGGTTGGTTGCGAATGACAAGAAAATATTAGACTTTATACAATATCCAAAAAACCACCTGAGAGGGGGAAAAATGTCAGAATTAAAGTCCAGATAAACCAGAAAATAATGCTGAGAAATACAACAATATGACTCAGACTGTGAGAGGAATAATCCATCAGCAGAGCATACAGCTCTAGGGAGGGAATATTACTTCAGCTGTAAAACATCTGCGCTGCAGGTCTTATAGAGTATAAATCACTGAACAAGCTTTTGTGTCAACCGTTCCTTCATTAATCAGTAATATATGACAGTTCAATCTTGGCCTGAAACTATGACAGCTCGCTTTAAATGAATGAATCAGAAAGTGCCTTTCTGTTAAATGTTTATAGTTTTACAGTAATAACATTCATGAAAACGTCCCTGTGGTGTAGTAAGCAGATAAGAAGCTTTATTCTAGCCTGCCTCTGTGTACAGCTGGAACAATAATAAGATTTCAATGCTGGCATTAGTGTTATTATTCCTTATACAGGAAAAGGAGGAAAACATTGCAACATGTTTACCTACCATATTCGGGTACAGATCCGTCACCCCGTTTGAGGACAAGCCGCGCCCTGCGACCGCCGTTCTTGATCAGTTCAATGGCACGTGAATGCTTCATGTTCTTTGTGCTCTCACCATTAATCTCCAGGATCTCATCTCCCACCTAAAACAAGGAGGCCACTGTCAAAGCAAGCTAAAGATAGTGTCTCATCAATAGTGTGCAATGAGGAAAATTAGCCTGCCAAGATGCACGGGAGAGAGAAACTGGAGAATGGTTTCATACCCTCATCTTGCCATTTCTGACAGCAGCCCCATCCTCTGCTAGCCTCAGCACATACAGGTCCATGTTGTACTCCCGTCCTCCTCTCAGGCTGAAGCCAAAACCTTTACTGTCCCGCTCTAGGTCCACGGAGTAGAACTCAGCATCCTGTGAGACAGAAAAGGAGAGATAAAGAGAAAAGTCACCAGAGAGAAGGAATGACTAATCCATGGTGCACATGGGAGTCAAAAGGTGAGCCCAAACTTCAGGACTAATCAAGCAATGTCCTGCAAAATTTCGCAAAATGTCAATGGCAGTACAATACCCTAGAATGCATGAATAATTAATGCCACATGAGCCTGTGAGCAGTGTACAGATCACTAAGCAAGGGCACCACAAGGGCTGGACTAAGACCAAAACTTACCATAGTCATCAGAAGTCCCTCCCAACAGAAGTACAGTCTCTCCCAAAATCATTTTCTGTGGCACTCACAGCTCCAAAGCTGTATTCATAATCAAACAGCTCACTCATCTGAATTTCAGAGTTTACAGATATTGTAGGACTTTTACTTCAAGATAAACAAAACTGGTCAATTCAAGTGAGACCCTTGCCAATATGTGAGGCTGAAACCTTCTGCTCGGTTGGTTAATTGGTTGGTCGATATGCTTTTGTCCAAACAGATTCTCATTGGTCAGAGAATTGGTTTGGTTACTTTCATAAGGAGGAGAACGCTTCTCGATCCATCAGCTCCGCTCGCTCACCGGAGCTGCTCCAGTCTGTGCATTTGTTCCTCTTTGCCTGCACAGTAGCCTTCAGTGTTGATAGACTATTACTCTTTAGATGTAACCAATCAAATAGTGCCGTGGTTTTCTCATCCAGAAAATGTCAAATGTGCCATTTCTCTCGTGCAATCTCACCTACTGGAAAGACTCCATTTGGTTTACTCCATTTGTACTACGGAGCTGGCAGGCTAATGTTGGGTTCACGTCCAGTCCAACTGATTTGTACGTTTGCATTCTCGCATACACTTCTCCAGGTAATGTCTAGATAAGTTCAGGGTTGCAGTCCATGTGAGAGAGAGGTGGCAGAGTCAGAGCTGAAGTATTGCATTTATAGTTAATCAAGAGATAACATGCTGATTTTTTCCCCAATTGATTGGTTGATAAGTAGGTAGAATTTCAGTCAACCAAGACCAAGATATTCTTTCGCATAAAGATCTGCAGGAATATTTACCGTTTACCTATTTATGACCTGGTAAATGCTGGTTATATTGCAATGTGATTGAAATCTATTATGATATTTTTACATTCGGTGTACACTTTCCTAACACCCCTGTGTCAGAGTGCACAAGTGTAGCTATCCTTACATATACTTTGTATTATGTAAGTATGTGTGCAAATATTATTAATGGTGTCCACTGGACGCTTAAGCTGCCAGTATGCTTCATCAGAACGGCTGGTCCTAACTGGACCCTCACCTTTCTGATGTCAAAATTTGGGGGAGGTGTGTCTGACAATAACTTTCTGAAACCAACAATCTGACATTCTCGCCCACTTCGCCTTGTGATTGGTCGCTAGTGAGCTTCTCTGTCTAATCTTCCTTTAACAGTCTTTACACCACTATTTCTGTCACTATTCATGCAAACAACCGAGTGCAACACTATGAATACCTTCCAGGTGAGACTATCTGAAAATATGTGCCATTACTTGGCAACCCAGATGAAAAAGAAGCTTTATATAGACTTATGATCAGTAGCTTTTCTCTGTTTATTGCTATAGTAAGTGTTAAACGCGTTAATGCTGTGTGACTGATAGATGGTAACCTTCGTATTGTTGTAAAACCCAGACGATCATTAACTGTGGCGTGAAAGCATCTTTTCTTACCTGTGTCGTCTGAGTTTGTGTGGGTGGAGGAGGTGGGGCTCCTTTCGACTTTGAGTTATTCCTTTAAAAGACAGAAACCCGTATGAGTACACATTATGCTGTATTAAAGCAAACATGCTTATTTTTAAAAAAAAGATGCATTATCTCTTACCGGGGCTCTGTGGACTGTTGAGGTGTGTGTGTGGTGGTGATGGTAGCTATCTTCTCAGCATTAGTCAGCAGAGAAGCATTGGAAGATTCTGGAAAGAATCACAGGAAAAGTAAAATTAAAAAAAGGACACAACACAACTATAATCAAGTGACTGCTTTTGTTAAATGCATTTGCCCACAGCTGTGTTTTCAAAAGACGCTCTGGAGAACAAAATGTTACTGTCCGGAAGAGTCCACTGAGCCGCCCACAGGCTACTCTATTCAACCTGATGCTAACTGCCTGTGATGTTGTCATTTGCCATTTGCTCATGGACAACACTGGCCCAAACTGCATGAAAGGAAAAACGGCAGCAAAGATGAAAAAAAAAGTGACTTGCATCATTTTGTTTCATCTGCTTTTCCAGGAGGGTAAAAAAACAAAGATGACTGTCTTTTCTTGCCTTTCATCAGTTGCATCTTATAACTAGTGGCTGCACACTTTAGTTTCCACTGACACTGGCAGGACTTCAGCTCTGTCTGTGTTTAGAAAGGACTTCAGCCTGACTCATTCATCTAAGGTGCCTTACTCACTCTCCAGTCATTAGTGGGAGAAGTAAGACTTCATGAGCCACCTCTCTGTCAGGTGAGCAGTTTTCTGTAGCCACACGCATCTTTCATTAGATTTTAAATGAGAATACGATGGACCAATAAATGCCATCTTTCCCCTACTACAAGGCCATGTCATGTTTTTTACTAGGAAACTTTATATTGTGCATGTACAGGCACAAGCCTGTGAGTTAGTGTGTGGGAGTTTGTTCCCACCTCTCTCACCTCCAGTCTTAATTAAGCTTCATTTTCTGTATTTGTGGAGGGTATTACAGCAGAGCTGTGCTCAGTGTTTTCACCGGTCGACCAGTGGCTCAGCCAGTAACAAGCACCCTTGTTACAACACTTGACATATTTTACCCGAAATGTGGAGCTTTGGGTTGCAAACCGCTTGTGCTGCGATATTATGCTGTTCTATTTCCTTTCCTAAGCTAAGCTGAAGAGATTAACACCAACGGGAAGCACTTGATTAAATGTGAGCAGTGTTTTTAATCCTTTCAAACTGACAAAATATTGCAAATGGTGAGACATCCAGTGAAGAAAATAAACAGGAGAGAGAAGAACTGTGGAAGTGCTACAGCAGTTTCTGGGGGCACCTTTACCTTACTCCTACTCAATGACTCACTCTCAGAGAGACCAGGGTTCACACCCTGATGAAAAGTGCTCTTGCCTGTGTAGATCAGCGGTGCCCTTTCCTTCCCACCACATCCATGAATAAGTCACATCATGCTGCATTATGAAACAGCCGTGTGAGGCTGGAAGCCAAAAGCCTTACCATCACCCGGTATGATCCTGAGTGAGACCGTGTTCCCGGCTTCCTTGATCAGGTTGACGATGTCTGAGTGTGACTTGTTGGTGATGGAGCAGCAGTTGACAGCCAATATTCGGTCCCCTACTTTCAGCTTCCCGCAGCGGTCTGCCGGGCTGCCCTCGATGATCCGTCCTATTTTGTGGGGCATGGCCACACAAGCATTTCCGGCTTTTGTTTTAACATTACATGTTGGTTTGATTGTGTGTATATTGTGCATGTTAGAAATAGTGTGTGGAGATGATTTGATTGATTGTGTTGATTTGTATTTCATCAAAAAGAAAAGACAGAGAGAAAACAGGGAGAAAGAGATGAAAGAAAGGTTAATTATCCCAATCACCACATCCCAAGACACCCAAGTTGAGTGTACATCCCAAATTAAGACTGGAGGTGGGGGAGGGACTGTATAATGCCCCCACCCTCTGAAGTATTAATCAATGGACTGTGAATCATATGCCACTGGTCAGAGCCCACAGTGGCTTCAGCTTGACAGCCTATCAATACACCGGTCAGAGGATCATGACTACACCTCCTTGCCAGGGATCAATAAGCACACAATTGTTACTGCAGTGTAAGACATTTGGGTAATTGAGATGTGGGATCTTGACCAGCTCAGAAAATGATAAGGATTCTTAAAGAGGAGCGCTCTGAGGTGGGATGTGCAGCCTATAGTCCACGTATGGCACCAGTCATGTGGTCAATGCAAGCGCTGCAAGAAATACAATCTGCGCCTGAGTGACAGTGTTCAATACTGCACATCTTGTTTACACAGAAGCTTTGAACAGACCCTGGGGATCTCCAGTTCTCCATCGCCCTCCCTCCATCTCTTGCTCCCTTTTATCTGCTCCTCCCTACGCTTCCCCTTCCACCCAGTGTTTATGCAACATCCATATTTATTACATCACCTTACTTTGCAGCTACCCTCCCTCTGTTGTGATTGAAAAATGCACTTGTCACTCTGTCTAAATAATGAGATGTGGGACATTACAGGGTGTGGCAAGTACACAAGGATTTAATACCCAATCTGCTAAGCACAACGCCAACCCCAGGTCATAGTAGGAGGGGATGGGAGGGGGGGATGGGCCCTGCAGGACTGGAGAAAAATGGTTTACATATCCGTGATGTATGGGAGATTGAATCAGCTGAAACTGCTTTGTTCTTCCCAGGACTGACAAACATCACGCTCCTGGAAGAATCCTCGGAGCCTCAGTCTGTTTTTTTTTTAGTAATACACATTCCTCTGTCACATTTCAGCTCATGTCCCACATGGTTGTAAATCCATTAGGAGAGTGAGTGCAGGAGGATGCTACAGCACGATCCCAGATCAGCACATGAAAGCACACAGTCCATTCATCTCATCATCCCAAGAGGAACAGTGACGGAGCAGAGCAGGGGAGCGCAGTGAGGCAGCAGCAAAAACAGGAACCTCAAAAGACTAGAAGACGCTTAGAAAAGGTTGTTGACTAGCACTGTCACCGGTGTCACTATAAATAACACATTAATTCTTGCATCGCATTTTGCAGAGCAACGCCATTAGCCCATGGGATCGCTGAAATTTTCCCTGGGCAGTCAGTGTGGCTAACGTCTCATCCATTCTTGTGTGTTTCCCGTGACACACCACAGTACATCATCATAATGGCTAACTATACAAGGGACCTTGGCGTGACATTGGTGTTGGAAATTCATCACTCGAAGGTTAATACCAAGTTTGTACAAGGAGGACGTCTATAATTCCTCATCAGTGCCTGAGCAACTTTAATACATGCAATTCCGCTGCTTTGCTGCGATACGTAAATGGCATAGACAGCTATGGAGTGCGCCGAGCGGACTTGAATTGCATGCTGAATGAATTGGCGAGGGCAGCTGCGAGGCATGAATCTGTGATGATGGCGTTTGTGATAAAGCTGCAGTCAGCCTGATCCTGAGGGAGTGTGCTCCCCACATGAAGAGATTTCTTAATCCCTAAGCTCATGATAGGAGGTTTGTGACCTTAGACTGGGGCATCGAGCGCATTCCTGTCAAACGCCACTCGCCTGCTATTCATAAAGTGGAGGAAACTCAATGAGGAGTATCTGTAAAAACATTGTAATCCTGCCAGGAGATGGCATCAGTTATGTTACTCAGTAGTTCATTTACAGTATTTTCTCTGTGGATGTGTATCTTTACTGGAGGTATACATGGGAAACTGGGACTTTTTAGATGACTTTGTTCAAGGTTTCTAAAGGTCTGGAAAAGGCTTTAAAATAATTGTTTATTTTCATTAAGAAGGTATTAAAGTCTTAAATTGAATTTGCAAAAGTTAAGCCGATGCCTTAAATGGATAATGCAGGAATTTCCTAAAAAACAATGTATGAAAAAAAATAATCCCTCTCAATCATCAATAATGACCCATTAGAAGTGTGTGGCAGTGTATGTATCTGCAGAGACCCTGCCCTTTGCCTGTATTTTCTTATCCTCATGTTACTTTGCTGTGCAATCACGTAACCAATCAAAAACGCTTTTATTTTTCGGACTCACTGCTTCGATCTTGCTAATACGGCTCCCTCACTCTGTAGCTCGCTCGACCACTGTTGCACTCTCTCCTGCCAGTTCAGCTGGGGAGGGGGGACCAAGTTTGAATGCTATGTTTACCAACAGCAACCAACAAATCCTGCATAGTATACCTGTTTCCTCAATTAAATTAATATCATTATGAATTATTGTTATATGCTGCTGGGAAGTATTGAAAAAAATGTGCATCTCAAAATCTCCATCATATCTGTACTGGTTTTACATCGTAGTTTCATACTTTGGACAGTACAGCTGTGAAACCAGTATTAAATTGCGTTCTATGTAGAAAAGGTCTTAAATACTTGGTGAAGACTTCAGAAATCTTGTAAAATGGGTATAGTTTAAAATAGTTTTATCGTCAGTGCCATGTGGTAACCTTTGAAGAATATTGCTTTGAGACCAAAGTATTGTTCTCTTTTGAAGTTATTTGTGCTGCTGCTCACAGTCGGAGAGTAAATTAATCACAGAGAAAAATAATGATCTTCAGAAAAACTTTTTTCACATAACATGCACCAATACAGATTACAAATGCCCAAATAATCAAACTGTTGAGTCGGATTGAAATCTAAATTGAACCACACTGAAGTCAAACCGAGTTAGTGAACAAAATAAATTCTCATGACAAACTGAATAGAAGTCCCTTCCAATCTTAACTGGGTCCAGATTAGTCCGCCTCACTTACCAAATGTGGTGCCAGCGTCAGGTCTGGAAACAGATGACACTATGACGAAACCGAAGCCCTCGTTCTCTCCACGCTGGATCTCCACATCGTACGGCTGCAGGGAGGCAGGCACCACCGCGCTGCCGCTGCCACCTCCGCCACCGCTGCCTATACCGCTGGTGGAGCCGCTGCCAGAGCTGACGGTGTTGAGAGAGTTCTGGCTCCCCTGGGGGTCCGCTTGCCCTCCGTCAGGCTGGGTGCCTGGGTGCTGCTGTGGTGGGAGGAGGCCGGCGACGGGGGAACGTCACCTTCTCCTTTTGACACTGGCAGCGGGAAGGAAGACGACAGACTAGTTAGATAAAAGTTACTCATGCAAACTGTGTGCATTCTGTTTACATAACAGAAAATAAAGTTTTATGTTAAACTCTCATCACCTCCGTATCCGGGCGACTTGCGTCTAACAGTGAGGTTGACGTGGCCCTGTTTGGCGGCCTGCTGCATCAGCTGCACCACCAGCTGGTGAGACTTGCCCACCACCGCCGTGCCGTCCACGCAGATGAGCTCGTCACCTGACCGCAGTCGGCCGTCCTCATCTGCTGCCCCGTATTTAACTATGTGCCCTATGTAGATCTGGAAAAGGCAAGCAGACGCAGCGCATGATGTGACGGATTACTGACTATTGTTAAATGACGCTGTAGCTCATTTATTATCAACAGAGTGATGTGAGTACAGTAGCTTTGTAATTATGATACAGTACTGTGGCTAATTAAGAGTCATTAAACTGCAGTAAATTAACCCACTCGCCAAGAGAGAGCATAACGACTCATTGTGACTTATCTTATTAATCAGTTGAGCGAGCGTTTCAGAGCCGACTCTTGCTTTACTTCAGGTTATTTGTAGCTGACGTTTGGAGAAACCAAGAAGGCTGATGCAGCCTATTGGGTCCATGGAGAAGCTTGTGTGCTTTAGGCGTTGTGTGGGAGTGTACACACATATCTGACAGAATCAAGCGCACAACTACCACCCAGCATTTCTGGCACAAACAACAAGTACGAACTCCTGTGGGGTAGACCTGAAGCCTGCTGCCATTTTATTTCCATCTATTCCTCAATATCTGCCTTCCACTCTCCCTCTTGCTCCCTCCTTTTAAGACAAATATATGGCGCACAACCAGAGGAATTGTGGGTAAGGCCTTTGCTTCTCTTAACAAGCTGTCTATATGATCCTCCAGAGAGCAACAGCTCCAGTTAGAGACAGAGTGATGTGTTAGGACTTGCTGCTACTCCGCTTTAAAGGCCGACTGAACAGAAAAGGAGGAAAAGGAAAGATGGAGAAAACAAACAAAAAAACAGAACCTCTAGAACTGGGAAGTATACTAAGGAAAAGGGCAAGGCATAAATGATTTAAAATGATCAGCAAGCAGATCAGATCAGCATCAGAAAGGTTGGAGGGATACTTACAGGTTCTCCAGGCTCATTTCCTCCCAGGATACGGAAGCCAAATCCTGTATCCTTCCTCCAAAGGAAAATATCCTGCTCCTGACAGTCTGGCACTGAAATACACAAGAGAAACAGTGAGAGGACTCAGTGGAGATCAACCACCAAACCATCAGCTGATGACTGATGAGCATCGGCGATCAGGCTAATCAGCAAATGCATGTTGCTCTAATCAACAAGTTATGTCTCCTGTTTTGCCTAATTATTGTAAAATCAACGTCCAGTTGTGTAATCGTTGATCAATAAGGCGTTTGTTTTTCCATTAGCGTCAGAACAAGAGCGGGCAGGACCAACAGCTGCTCCTTCCCTCGTCCCAGCCCTGCCTCGTTAAGCAGACTGGCTGTTTGCTCTCACGTGCGGACGACAAACTAGGCTGCCGAGCCTCACGCTGTGACCTGCTTGTACTCAAAGACTCCAGTCTGAAAAGTTACTCAATGGCGATTCCCCGTCATTGGCTCTCATTTATAACCGAACCTTTCTTACGCGCGTGGATTTTTAGCTCTCGGCTACTTCTCTCCTGCTTTACATCACATGCACACAACTCTCCGCGCATTTGCATCTCGCCGTGGACAGAGCAGACTGTGGAGGAGGACACAGGCAATTTGGTGTCAGTCTGTTCAGCCCACAGGGCCAGTCCGCACAGTCCATTTCTGCTCGCGCTGCCTGCTGTCTGCACGGCTGCCACGCAAGGCCAGTAGTGAACACATTAGCTTCAGCTCTCCGGTTCCCCCAATAACGTGCTTGGTGTGAATTAAACTGCTGTGGCTACATTTATAATTAAGTCAAGTCAAGACAAGTCTTTTATATAACCTAAAATCACAACTTGCCTCAGTGGGCTTTACAGTGTACGCCTCTGTCCTTCGACCCCCGAGTCAGGTAAGGACCCCCCCCCCCAAAAAAAACCCCTTAAAACAGGGGAAAAAAAATGGAAGAGACCTCAGAGGAGGAATCCCCTCGCAAGGACAGACAGACATGCAATACATGTCGCATGTACAGAACTGACCAACAAAGTCACTGTGCATGCAGATTAGGATGACAAAATTTCTGCTACGTGTAGATTATAAATTAAAAAGAATGTTGATCCAAGAGGACAATTGAGCAACTTGAGATGTCGCTGAGCCATACGACCTCCTCAGCACAGAGGGCACAGAATGTATGTAGAATTAACCCTTCGCCGACCCGCGTCGTGATTAAAGCTCAGTCTAAACTAACAGGAAGATGTACGGCCATGTGCCACATCAGGCGACAGCAGGTAACAGCAGCAACAGGAAGCCCTCGAGGAAGGCTAAATTCCCAAAAGCTCCCCTTTCAGTCACACTGTCCTGCCACTGAAATGTTGCTCCTCTGGATGCATAGAACCGCCTGCCCACAAATACAAGAACGTGCACTTGTTTGCGGCAGCACATGAATACATATGAAAATACAGACAGTGAATCTGGGCCTCTTTGACATTCTTTGTCTCCTTCTCTCTGTCTTGTTTCATTGTGTCGCCCCTCCTCCTCATCCGACTCAAAAAGGGGCTGCAGCTCCTTCAGGGGTTATCAAACAGATATACCAATCAGCCACAGCTTAAAACAGCCCTCTCCGGGCCCAGTTAATATTTAATCAGCAGCAGTCCTAGATTCCACAGGCAGCCATGATTATTAACTAACACTGAAAATACATGGCATGTCCACGTTCGGCTGGCAACAATCGCGACGTGCAACGCGCTAACGCGGCAGACCTGCCGAAGACATCGCTCCTCTACAATCACAAAGCAATCTTTTACAACACAGAGATGTATTTCACAGCACATACAGACCTATTCTTCCTTTAAACATCACCACCAGCGCAAGTGGAGGAGATCTGAAAGATGTAATTCAGCCAGAACAATCGAGTGAACCCGTTTATTTTGGAGGATCTTTCCCTTTTCTCACAGGCTCTTTTATTAGAAACAGAAAAGAAGTGGTTTGACACCCTTACAGTGTTTCCCCATGAATAATGCAAGAATAGGCCATGACTGCAAATGATATTGAGGAGTCTCACAGAGAGGCTGCCTACTTTCTGGTGTTCCAGTTTTGGATTTTGGATTCTCTGTTTTTTCCAGTGACTAAACAGGGCGAGAGACAAGCTGTTTGGCTGCTGATAATGTTAATGTGGTCAGTTTTTCAAACGTTGTTTAAAAGGTGAAGGGTGGCCAGGATGATGCACACACTCGCACGCTGTTCTTTGTTTTCTTGTACTTGTTGGTTCTTTCAAATCGAGAGGAAGGCGAGAGCGTGCACGACTGACACTTGCACGCACACACACGCCATCGCGCCACTCATCGGCAAGCGCTCGTGTGTTGTCAAGGGCGCTTCCCTCTTGAAGGCACCTTTTGTCACCAGAATCGGTTGTGACTCAGTAAGCACACAATTGTTTAGCGAACACACAACGAGGAATGAACCGATGCAAACAGACAGAGATGTGCACTGTGGTGATCACACTATTCTCAGCTGCCATTCTTGCGCACCCTTTGCAACTTCTACACAATAGAAGAAATACAATTTGAAAATGCACTCTAAGCAAAACTATCACAGATGTTTCATGGGCATCTTTTCACTTTATCAAAAGGATCTAAGTATCCAATCAGTGGACATATATGTAGTGTAATTGTTCTATATATTAAGTTTTCAGCATTAATATAACAGCAAACAACTATTTGTTATGTGTAGTGGAGGACTGGCATCCTGAGCCATTGTGTGTTGTAATCCCAGCATCTCTCTCCTTTGTTTTGGTAGTTGGTCCAGCCGTGTATATCGAATATATAGAACCTTTAAATGAATTCCACCCATCTGTTGAATCGTATTTTTCTCTTATTCCCAAAACCACACAGTTGATCTTTCATAGAGCAGGAAACTCAAAAGTGATTTTACAAAATGCTCAAAATAAAAGCAGAATAAATAACACCATGATATGGAATAAAAATGTAAAACGTACATGCAGCAAGATTATTTAAGGGCATAAGTTAACATTTTGGGAATTGTGCATAGTTGCTTTTTTTGCAGAAACTGGAGCATTAGACAAAAAGATCAAAAAATTTCTCTCTGTTAAATAGCCACAGCTGGTTAGCTTAGCTTAGCATAAAGGCTGGAAACAGGAGGAAACGGCTACAAAACACAAAACACACCAGCATCTCTAAAACGAGAAATGTTCTGCACATAAACCCCCGTGGTTTTGACATTTTGTTGCTGATGCTGGCAATAGCTTCATATTTTCTGCACAAACAAGAGCTCCATCTTCTCATCCAACTTTCTGCTTTAAAAAATTACTTTAAATCATTACATAAACAAAAATGTATAGCATCTTATCTGTAGGCAAGTCCTTCCACAATTGAGAGCTTTTTTTTTTTTTAAGTTTTATCTTGAATCTGAGCCATCAAGCATCTCCTGCCAGATGATCTCAGGCTATTTTCACCCTTATAGAAGGTTAAGAGTTCTGTAATATCGCTTGAGGATAAACCTTGCTGACCATTTAAACTCTAAAGTCAGCGGAACTTTTCAAATTCCTAAAATAGGATAGAAGCTCAAGTCTACTCACGTCGGCTCTCGTACATGCTCCTGGACTGCGCCCAAATCTTAAAGGGGTCTGGCTTCTTCTGGAGGGTGAGGGTGCCATCTGCAGGGTCCTGAGGGGGCAGGCCTGGCAGAGGCTGGGTGGGGGCAGCAGGAGTGGGAGCCACAGCCTCACTGGGCATGACAGAGGGTGGGTGGCTGGGAGAATCGGTGTGGGTGCTGCGATGGCTGCACACACTGTGCTGGGAGCTGCTCTGGCTGTCTTTCCTTTCTAACTGGTGCTGGGTGGACAGAAAACAGAGAGAGAGAGAGTGAGTGAGAGAGAGAGAAATAGAGAGAGGGAGAGAGAGAGGTGGATGTGTGTGAGGGACGGGGGTGGATATATAAGCAGAAGATGGAGGTAGAGGGCAGAGAGAGGAGAAAGAAGCGAGAGTGATAAGTGAGTCAATGATAAGGGCGAGATATAGGGGGAAAGAGACGAGTGAGAAAGGTGTTGATGGAGGACAAAGAGAAAGAAAAGGTGTTCAAGGTCATCTTTTTTAGACATTGCAGTAGAACATCTCTCACTAAAAACGTCTGCCGGAGCGTGAGGAGAAATGACTTGGTTTCCATGGTTGCAGGACAAAGACAGATTGAAATGTGAGGGAATTTTAATGAACAAAGATATTGCCTTTTATGAATCCTATGATTCTTTGTTTATTGCGGAGGGTCATAAGCTTAGAAACTTATGCACAGAAGCAAGGTTGGTCTCAATTAAAACAGGAACGTGTAAAATCTGGCTTGAAAGCAAATAGTAAAATCTCAACAGCAGAGAAGAATCCTGGTGGAGAGGAAGAGAAGTACTGTGAGCATTTGCGATTCAGTTTAGGAAATTTGCTTCAATATTTTCTGTTTTAACAGTGAAATTAAAAAAAATGTTTTGGAAATTAAAATATTCAGTGTTCATCTCGCCTTTTAGGCTGGCTCAACTTTTGCTGCAACACAAGACGACATCATCCAGCAAAAATCAAATGCATGCAAAAACACATTTCTGCTAGATTACTTTGTAATGTGAACACAGTATTTCTGCGGTTTACCCCAATCTTGTCGCAACAAAAGCTAAAATAACTGCTGTTGCAATAACTTTCCGGAGTTGTAAAATCATGTGTTTTGGCATCTGATAAGCCTTTAAATTCCTGGATCTGTTACTCAAACTGGACTTCTGGATCTTTTTTAGCACACCCCCACCAATGAAGAGCTCCTTGTGCTGTTCTAACACAGGCCTGTTTGTGGTCTGAACAACCGCTTAGATAATATATAGAGTACTGTGATTTTTGTTACAGCCTGTCATTGTGCTGCTTGGCACCTTATGGTTTTATGTAATCTTTGTATTATGATTCTGCAACCAGAGAATGTGCAAGCTATTATTTGCAGATGCACATCACAAAACACTTTACAGTTATATGAAAAATGAGCCTTCCTGAGAAAATGCAATTACTGACAGTGGCAAAATGACAAGTGAATCATTTTTCATCCCGTATGAATAATAAACCGGTGCATGAAATGGTCATGGCAAGGTGTCCCAGTCTCTCACTCACTGTGCGAGATGAAGGGTCAAATATTCCAGTAATGCCTGTTAATGAGGACAACAGCCATGCAAAATTGACTTCTCATTTGATCACTGGAGACTTGCTTAATGGGCTGAGACAGCACGGTCTCTCTTGCATATGTGAGTTTACTGTGAGCATTTATTTAGACTCTGAACTGGAGGCAAAATGGTTGTTCTGGGCTGACACGAAGTCGCATGCGGCATGACATTTCACTGACACAACACAGTGGGGGAAAACTGGCTTTTCCTCACTGGAAAACTAATCCAAAGTGACAGTCAGGCAGTGCCACTATTGGTCCCACTCGACCCCCTTACAGTGCCTGTCCCTCCTCCACCCGCCCTGCCATGTGACCTGAATAGGTACCACCCACAGCCCCGACTGATACCATTTCAAACTAATCCTAATTCTAATATCCAGCCAGCTGGGGGGGGCTTTTAATGTCGATCAAGAGACACAGGATGAGGTTTTCTTGCACTCAAGTGGTGCGAACCGAAGCCATCAGTGACCTTGGTTGAGCCTGTCCAGAGGAAACGTCCTTCCACTATAACTCTGTGGCTCTCCAGGGGTGAATTAGGGTGACAGTAATTTAAAGCCGCAGTGGCATCTCTTCTGAGCTTCTATTGATTTTTTTTTTTTTTCCCAGGTTGAGATAAGTCATAAAAATGGAGAGGCGTTTGCTCTTTAAACTCCTGAGTAACTGCACTGCCCCTGAAGAGACCCTCGCTCACAGAGCTGGTCCCTCTAAACCCCCCTGTCCTCTCTTATCCATCACTACTACAAGTCACATTGCAATCTGTTGCAATCTCTCCTCCAGCTTCCCCGATCTCCCTCTGCTTTGTTTCCAGCTCACTCTGTCGTCATTGCCCCCTTTTCCCTGTCTGTTAGCCTCAGCGTGTCCCCTGTATCTCTGGGCTATCACGGTGATTCACGGTTGTGGGACAAACCATCTCCACACTAGTCTTCCCCTCCCTCACCCACACCCTCATTTTTTTTTCTCTCCTGTCTTTGCTTCATGCCTCCCTCCCATCCTCCCTCAGCTGTGGCTGTCTGCCCTCCCAAACAGCTGGTCACTGTTACACTGTTCTGCCTAGGCTACACTTAATCAGTCACAGGGTGGCAGCGTGGCAGGAGCGGAGAGGGATGTAGAGAGGATGTAAAACAAAAGAGAAATTACAACAAGGAGGAAAACAATAAAAGAAAGAATCAAAAGTGGCAGGCTGTGAAAGAAGTAAAGCGGACGGTGGCAGCGGGATAAAACGTGAAGACGTACGAAGCTCTGGTTGCAGAACAGTAGAGCAAGAGTTAGATATCATATCTGTGAGTCTTTTGTTCTTTAAATAGCGCTCCGTTCACTCAGTGGAGCTGACATGCACACACACACACACACACACACACACACAAAGAGCTGAAGATGATAGTACTCACCACCAGCTTTGGACTCCTCTTGGCTGGCACCACTCCTGCAAAACATCGGCAGAGAGACAGAGAGAGCATTAATGACCTGCTGTGCTCTTTTTCCCCCCCTTTGTCCCCTCTGATCAAAAACTCCCCAGGACGAACGAATGGTCCCTGGTTCCTGCTGCAGAGCAAAGCGCAACTGGCCCGGCTCTCTCTCCTCTCTCCTCCTCCTCCTCCTCCTCCTCTCTGTTGCTTTCTCTCTCTGAGCAACACACTGCGCTAGGCTGCTTGCTAATCCAAGTGATCTCCTCCCCCCTGTGCTGTATCCCGCTCCGCTCGCCGCTCTCACCCGTGCTATTAGAAAAGGAGCAACTGATCTATCTGCATTAGACAGGCTGACTTATGCTGCAGAAGCCCTGGACTGCTGGTCCGAGCTACAGGTCCCCACAAGCAGCCACTGATCCCCACCCCACGCCCCACCCCACCCCACGCCCACCCTTTAGTCTGCTCGCCAGCTGTCTCCAACACGAGCTCTCCAGCAGAATCTCAACTATTACCCACTGAGAAGGAGCTCAGCAGCTTGAGCATCATATCAAAGGAAAGCCTGAGCTCCTGCCTTACTATGCACATCTTCTGAGTAACTACAGAGCTGTTTCCTCTCCTCTCCACTCCCTCTGCTTTGCTCAAGGCTTACATTGAGGAGCTGATCTTCTCTCTCTGCCCTTCTTCTTGTTCCCTCCCCCTCCTCTTCTTCCGTGCACCATGACTTGTTCTCCCGCTTTCTCCATCCCTCTCTCTCTCTCTCTCTCCTATACCAGTTAACACACTGTAGAGTCACCAAGAAGATCAATCTCATTTGTGCTAATGAAATATTAATACTTTGAGCCAGTTATCAGGGGAGAGGATTCACAGCATACCAGTGTAGGGAATAATCTACATGCCCGCTTTTCCCCGCTTTATTTTCACATCCATCACGACCCACCATTTCATTCATCATGTAGGGTCCTCTACCTGGAAGACGCGAATTCAGACTCTGCTTGATTGTTTACCCCGCAGACTTAAGAGTGTGCACTGCTTTTCAAGACAACTCCTTCCCCTCGCTCCTTTTCCTGCCACTTACCACAGCGCAGTATATGGAGACAAAAATAGACAAATGAATGCATGAATGACACGAGGCGGGAGTGGGACAAAGAGTTGCTGTTGCCAAGGCTGTCAAGTACTTCTGTATATAGTGGCAGCAGTTTTCTACTTTGACAAATATGAGGAGCGAGCGGCGCATTTACATTCGTGCCCCGACCTTTGATCCGTTACAGCATCAGCTCCCCATCATTTCTGCTATAGAGACAGATGAAAACGTATTCATCTGGTACCAAGAGAAAAACCTCCTGGAAGTATTAATAGAACGTTCCATTCCAACATTAAGACATGCAACAACATGCAAGCATCCATCTTAGCCTCTTTCTGCTGCATTGGCAAAAAATCATTAAATGTTAAAACTCTCTGTTGCTGCAAAGCCCCTCTCTCTACACGATTCATAATTTATCCTCCGTATTTTCCCTCTCTCTCTCTCTCTCTCTCTCTTCCCCCCCCCTTCTTCAGATTATTGGGTGCCAGTTACTGGAGCAAGTGGAACATCTCAGCTGCTGACGTGCTGATGAATGTTTGCGTGCGTCTGACCCAGGAAGGACACGCATCAGAAGGTCAGATGTCAATAATAAGTGTTTCCCATTACAACAGCAGGTTATATGACCCCCGAGCCCTAAATTACACGGTGCGGGAGGTCAATACAAACCTTTCACTTTGAAACAACCTCTGAAAATCTTCAAACTGGCAAAGAGGTCAACGTAATTATCATCAAGCGTATAGAAATTGAATTAAAGTAGTGCCATATGGCTAATAAATTTGCGCACGGAACTGAAGGAGAATAAAGATTCAAGGAGCTGACGTAGTTTGATCCCGACTCCACATCCGTCCATTGTGTCAGCTGATTTACGGGCTGCACGGTGTTGAAAGCATCTTCATGCATGATGCGTCTTTCACACTTCCTCCGGCATTGTGATGCTGATGTATACATGTAATTCAGAGTTGATCGAATCTGGCTGAATGTAACATTTATGAGAAGCTGAGGCTTTGGCAAAAGAAATATGGGAATCGCATGTTCCTGCACACACGCGACTGCAAGGAGGCATCCATGAATTCATGCATGCCATACAGATGTAATATCGGCACGGGGCAGGTACGCAAGAAGGTGAGTGGTTATTTATGCACCGCATGCAGACATCAACGAGTGTGCAGGCACGCACAGACACGTAGCATTTACATTATGCACCGGGGACTGTAATCCTGATTTTTATTTTTTTTTACTCTGCTGAAGCTGCTGAATGACAGTAAAGCTCTGCTCAATACCCCACAACAGAACGGTGCTCCATTTAAAAGACTCCGACTTGATCACTGAGGATGCAACACTGGCTTAAAAGGCCTGATTTTATTATTACCAAGGAGCCCTTCTACCACAGTGACTAAGACTGTGTGCATTATCATTCAAATGAGAGGGGAAGTAAACAAATTGGAAGTGAAAGCGAGCGCCGTCAGTTGTTCGGTGACCTAAACTGGCTCTGAGCATCAGTGTGGAGGAGGCTGCTTCTTTTACTTCTTTTACAGTAGACAGTGAAGTTCGCCTATAATAACTAGCAGAATTACAAAGAAAAGTGCTAATAAAGAAATTATTGAACAGCACTAAAGGCAGGAAGTGTAGATACGATCGGCAGTATGAGCATTAGTGCTGCTCAGTAGCTTAAATAATGTGTGTGCATTGATGATAAAGGGGGTGGGTCAGACATTTATTTATCTTGTGATCCTTCATTAACTTTAAATTGTGAGAAACCCCACATGCAAACACCAGTTTTCACCGGTGAGCAGCAATGACAGAAGTAAAACTCAGAACAATGTGTGTGTCTGCGCAGTTGTGTGGTTACAAATGTGTGAATGTGTGTACGGAGAGGGGAGGAGGGAGTCATTTTTTTCATCGTGGAGCAAAAGCTCTGAAAAAGCTCGAGCTTTTCAAACTGAATCCGCAGCGCGTTGAGTGGCCCAGTGTTTCAATATGCTGTTGAAGCTGTGGCCTTGGTGAGTCTATGCAGAGCCCACACAGAGCGAGTGAATGGTCCTTCCTCCAGGTTTTCTATATACTGTACATTGTTAGAGGGTGTGCAACATGAGTAATGTTTCCTTTCGTTGAGCCAAACCTGTAAACATTTGTCCTTGTTCTACTTATTAGATTGTCCTATTATTCACTACTCCTCTCTCTTCATCTACTCGACTTCATATTGTCTCGCTCTCCCTCCTCATGCGTTACCGTCACATTTCTCTACCTTCATTTCCTCCACATTTTATATCCCTCCTCTCTGTCTTTTCATTTTCTCTCTTCTTTCTCTCGGGGGACAGGAGCGCTGTGCACGATTGTCATGGCAACAACGATGGGAAGACAAGATGGAGGAGTCATAGCTGGCCTGGCCTCCTTTACAGGGGAAGATCCCATGAGCGAAAAACACCAGATGTTGCCTTTAAAAATTTTATCAGATAATGACAATTCCACCACTAGAGAAGGTTAAGGTAATAATAGAAGGTTAAGGTAATAATAGATTATTCTAACACTTTACATTACTTCCAAGTTTGAAAATGCCCATCTGGCTCGTCAAGCTTTTTTCTTTTTAACTGTCACTTCACAGTCCTTTAGCAGCTACTTCCTTCATTACCACAACAACCTATTCTACCTCTTGTCTTTTTCCATCGCACAAATTACATGTTGCCATTTTCGCCCCCTCTTTGTGGGTGTTCGACGACCACAGAATTAAAACTAGAGAGACCATTTGTTGGGCAATCCCGAAGCCAAAATGTGGCTCTGTTCATTTCGGGCGCGCTGCTCTGACATCGCACGGAGCATTAAGGTAATGGCAAAGTGCACTACAGCCTTCTGCAAATGCTCTGTGACAAAACGCATTTGAATTTTCACTCGTGAAGCTTCTGAACTCGCCGCGCGTCTATCTGAGATTAGCCACAAGCAAACTGCTCTGACACTGTTTGGTTCAGAGCAAAGCTGCCTCCTGGGATAAACTGTTGAACTGGTGTCATGTTACAAAAGATGCTTTTCTCTCTTTGTCATGCACATCTGATAATCCAGACAACTCAATCTGAACCTTATAAACTATGCTACATTTTTTTTTTTTTTACATTTTGCCAATGCTACAAGGATTTATTTATAATTGAACACAGAAAATTTTGCATAAATCTGTGTCTCAGACTGCTCCAAAATTCAAGTATAAAATTGGTGTGGCAAACTGAAAACAATCCCTGTGGAAAGTCATTGTGTGATGTTCGGTTTGTTTGACCTTGTGCTTTGTGCCCTCTCTTAAAAACTGACTGCTGAGTCAGACAGCACAGATTGATGAGTCACAGATGAACAGATTAAGGATTCTTCTCCTCTAGCTGAAGTCCACCTTGTTCCTCCTCCTCCTCCTCCTCCGTCTATACTTCTCAAACCAATCCCCTCATATACGCTCCCCTCGCTGAACTCCAGTGCTGTTCAGCAAATCTCACACTCTCTCCTCTAATCCTCCACCTCCACTTTCTCAAAACATGATCCCTGGTCCTCCTATTTCTCATCCTCTACTCTCTCTTCTTATCTGCCTTATTTCGCTCCTCTTACCTCCAATAATTGTTGCTTGTGAATGATTATGCGCTGGCTGCTAGCGATCGCTTGAAAGGTCACGGCATCGTTCTCAGACAGGAGGCCGAGCATGCATCTTTAGTCCGATGAACTCGTTGTTGTCGAGTACAGCTGCAGTTTATAATTGTTTTCACTGTTGATTAATCTGTGATGTATATTTTGGATCCATCAAGTAAGTTGTTTCATCTTGAAGATGTCAGGAAATTGTGAAAAATGTCCATCATAATTTCCCAGAATACAAGGTGGCGTCTTCAAATAGTTTGTTTTGTTACCAACAGAACAAAGACGTTCAATTTACAGTGATATTAGATTAGATTCTCACATTTGAGAGGGTGGAAGCAGTAAGTCTTAAAATTACTTTAAAATTGTTGTGTATTAATTTTCTTGTGATCGACTAAAGGTGCTGTTACACTGAGACAACAAAGACTGTGAACCTGCTGCGTATCGCATGTCATGATGTGTGAGATGGGTCGAATAAAATCTCGGTCACAATCTGTGTCAGACTATACGTTATCTTTGTTTTAGTCTAGCTCCACAAAGTTTTCTTCTTTGCCCACAAACTTGTTCCGGTTTGATTTTGCACGCACATTTTTTTAAATGAAGTGAAGCATTGTTTTCTGATTTTTTGGTTTTCACTCATGATTGTCAACTTTCATCACAAACAGCTCAGAATTGCACAGTCTGAAGGGCCCGATTGGCTGAACATTTCAGCAAAATTATCAAGCACCTTGTATCGGTCTCCTTTCCTATTTTGTATGTAACCCCCTTTCTGCCACTAAAAGGAATAACTGACTGGGCTACTATTTCCACACTTTACACTTTTACAAAGCTAATTGAAAACAACAAATGCGTTTTCACTTTTAACTGCGACAAACTCCAAATTACAAACTTTCTCTCTGGCTTGGCTGAACACCGGTATCCTCCTCTCAACACACCTGCACACACGTCTGCTGTACTTCCTGATATACCTTCCTTCCCCCAGCAAAGTCATCTCCCATTGGTCCAGATCCTGTCTCCCAAACAAAACGACAGGACACTGGCAGGACCACTCAGGAAACCACAACTTGCAATAACACGCATAACTGATGTAAATGTAGTTTCTTTTCACAACCACATTTTAAAACAAACGTATAATGTAGTTCCCTACATGTATCATCTTTTTGAAAATGAAAGCCAACTTTTTAAATTTCAAGCAATACTCAGCCATGCATCTAACTATTAGGAATAGACAGCAGCTTAATTAATCTAAATACGACCCCCTGGCTGCCTGTTTGTGTATAGCTTTGTCCCTCATCACCTGGCCACTCACCTGAGCTCATAATAATGACAAGCTGGTGTCAAAGCTATCAGAGATGATCTATACTGCTGTCAGCCACCCTGCCTGCCCCACTGACTGCCTGTAGCCTCCTCCCTATGCATCCTCTCCTTTCCTCCTACTTCCTTCTCTTACTCTCTATGTAGATATCCCTCTATGCCCCGGTAGCAGGAATGCTCTCCTGCATCCGTATCATCCTCTCTCTCTCGCTCTCTCTCTCTCGCTCTCTCTCTCTCAAGAAACACACAGGCCCATAATGATGCTGACATTTAACACAATACAGCAGCGTTATTCCAGCAGCAGTGCACAAGGTCAACTCATTAGAGGGCATAATTGATGTGGGGGTGCATATCCCAACCTGCCACTAATAGAGATCTGGGTCAGGCAGCATGGACGGCTATTTAACGACAATAAGGGCCAAACAGGACACAAACGAGGGACCTCCAATGTCATTCAGTGTCAGCGTGGATGCTTTACAACAATTTGTTTTGTTTTGACATTTCAATGAGAAAAACATTTATCTCTGGGTCGTTCCGGGCCAGAAGTGTAGTGTGTAGGAACGTGAATGGCACAGTGTAGCGGCGAAAAGGCTGAGAATCCACAGAAAGTAACATCCGCCATTAAAAAAAATCCACAGTAATAACAAGCGATTACATAAGCAAACATAAAAATACAGAACACGAGCCAAGTGAATACTCAATTTTCTAATCAAAACCAAAGAAACATTCAGCCATTTAGGCTCTAATCCTCTCTCACTTATTCATTCCAGCCGGTATTTTCAGAATAAAGTCACACCCTACACAATTATCATACAGGCAACATAAGACGTACGACGATAGCAAACGTGAAGACTCCCACCGTCTCTGAAGTCCAATTCAAAAGCATCAATATTCATAGCATATACGAGTCCCTGACCTAATGTGCTCCTTCTCCCCTCCCCTCTCATTCATCCATCTCGCCTCTTTACCCAGCCTCCCACTCCTTCCCACACTCATCTGCTCATCGACTGCCATGCTAACTCAGTCCATCGTCTCTTTGCCGCTCCTCGTTTCATCCCATCCAGTCTGAGCATTTTCAACCCGCCACCCACTCTCTTCCTCACTTTTCTCTCCTGCTTTCTCATTATGCCACTCTTTCCACGCCAACTATTCAAGCTGTTGTCTGTTGTTCAGCAGACAACAGTGCTTTCTTTTGTGCGCCTAATCGCACATCCTTTCACGTCAAAACTTCAGTTCCTTCTGTTTATCCACCCCTGCTGGCAAATATTTGACATCAAGAAGTAATACATACCTCTTTGCACCAGCATGGTGACCTCGCTGCCTCGGGGACATTTGCTCAGCAGGTCCACCACTTGATTGTGGCTCATATTCTGCACGTTTCTCTTGTTGACCTCCATCAGAATATCCCCCTCCTTTAGGCCACGGCAGCGAGGATAGTCCACTATCTGCTTTACCCTCTGCCCTCCTCCCGTCAGGCTGTCTGCAATCGTGAAGCCAAATCCCTTGTCGCCCTTCTCCATGTGGATGGTGATCAGCTCAGGCTGGGTGGCTATAGATGAAGCTAGAGTGACCACATCGCTGGAGTAGCCGTGCGAGCCGTTAGACGCCACCTCGGCCGAGGGGCTGTGCGGCCGCGGCTCCCTCATGCCGTTCACGGGTCCGGCTTGATTGGAAGGCGAGTCGAACGTCTCCTGTCCGTTGACGATGATAGGCTCCTTGTCCAAGATGGCCACTGAGGTCACCAGGCTGGTGTTGGGGTCGTCTGGGTCAAAGGGCAGCGGGTAGCCACGGCATAAGGCCAGGTCCACCATGGAACCGATGGGGATGGATTGGAAGATCTTCACCACCTGAGCGTGGGTGTAGCCCAGCACAATGGTGTCATTTACACTGACTATCACATCACCTGCACCAAGGAAAATTATACCGTTAGTGATGCCATCATTTACACTGTTAAGAGCTATTTACTGGAGTTTGAAGTGAACACATGAAGTCAAATTATTGTTTTTCTTTAAACACTGTTGGTGTTATTTCATACTATTCTCCAGATGTGTGAAAATCCATTATACAATTACAGTGCCTGTAATAGGCCAGTTAACAGGGGTGCGCCCATTGCATGCTGGGATACGATCCAACCCCTGCAATCCTGAACTGCAGAGCCCAGTTCCAGTGTCACCCGTAAACCCTGAGCACTGAACCCTCACAGACATTAAAAGGGTTCTCACAGATTTAGCCTTGCAAAGACAGTAAAAACAGTAGAACCACAGATATTGTCTTTTTCATTCCACGCATTCGTCTTTCTTGTCGAAACCTGGCACGTACATTTCCCGCAATGTAACTCCGCTACTGTAGCCTCGAGATGCTAGCCTCAAGACGTCTGTGGTTTCACCCCCCAGATTGTTTTCATTTGTCTTCAGCCCCCCCCACGCAGCCTAAAATGACATCACTAGAGGCAATTTATCAGACTGTGCGCAGCTCCCTCTGGAGCCACAAAAGACTTAATACAACTTTTTTTCCCCACACACATATGCAGTGGTATTCCCCAAGACCTGCGAGCAGACTTTGATGTTCTTTGAGTTCCCCTTTAATCGACATCACCTGTGACATCAGCGTAACTGTGTGAGGGCTTCAAGCACTGCACGAGGAATTGGACAGCACTTGGCCAAATTGTATTACCTGGAAAGAGACATTTCTATGCACAGTGAAGTGCAGGTGGCTGATATTTTAGACTGTGTGTAGTTTAATGAACGGGAATGTTCATTGTTTGCCTCCCGTTGATAAGTAAAACAGTATAGTTGGACCAGTATCATCATATATATATCAAATATATTTTTGTCACTATCATTTCATCATAAGACAAAGATGTGCACATATGCAGTGCTGGTTAGTGACACGTTTAAAATTAACAGGAAAAAGTCATCCTCTGACTCTTGCATGTTTTCTTTTTTTTCTTGTAATGCGCAATCTGTCATGGCTGTTTTAACATCACAACACTTTATGTTTTATTCCACATTATGGATTATTCCTTTAAGCAAGGTCTCACAAGTTGCAGACTTATGGAAAGTGTGCATAAAGGACTTAAAAAAATCCATCTGAGAGCCCTAAAGCACTTTCTCACGGTGGGAGAGAGTCCTCATTTACTTGCATCAGGGGTACACTGGAACTGGGCCCATAAGTGGAACAGAAAATGGATAGATGTAGTGGACGAACTCTACTGTGTGTTGCTGAATGAAAATAGTGCCCCCTGTGGATGAAGGTCGTGTACTGCACCTGTCTCCATCTTGCCATCCACGGCTGCAGGCCCGTCCAGCACCAGACTTTTGATCTGCAGAAACTCATCCGGCTCGTCACCTCCAACCACGGTGAAGCCGAAGCCGCGACGGCTCTTCTTCAGCTTCGTGTTGATGAAGGTTCCTTTCAGCTCTGCTGGGTTTCTCGTGAAGAAAGGCTTCCCTCCTGCAGAGCATCAGAGAAACAACTCTTACTCTCTACATTCATTACATTCATACATTCTTATATGTGGACAAATCCACAAAATGAGAGAGGAGGGTTAAGACTTAACAACAACTGATACCTCAAATATAGAGGTGTTGTTTGCTGATTCATGGACAGTTCAACAGTTGGAAATGTCTGCATGCTTTTGCTTGTCACTTCCATACACAGCAGTTTCCAGAATCGTTGGTGGTGTCTTATTCAAACATCACTTCAAAGATTGTAAGCAAATCATCAGAACTGAAATTTCTGCCCAAAAACGGAGAAGAAACTGTCAAAGCACAGTTTTGGACAGGAATTTCCAATGTAGCTGTAGTGAACAAAAACAACTGTAACTTTCCTTCTTTCATCTGAACTACATGGTGTATCTTTGTGCCACTGTCAAGAGCAAATGATAGAACCCCAATTCCAAAAAAGTTGGTAAACAAAAGGAGTGGGAAAGTTGTGGACTGATCTAAAAACACCTGTTTGGATCATTCCACAGGTAAACAGGTTCATTGGTAACAGGTGATAGTATCATGATTGGGTATGAAAGGTTCATCCTGGAAAGGCTCAGTTGTTCACAAGCAAGGATGGAGCAAGGTTCAACACTTTGTCACACATGATTGTATAAATGAGATTATTACATGAGCTCGGGAACACTTTGTAAAACAGTTGTCAGTAAACAATTTGTTTGCAAATTCTGTTTTTGTTTTACTTAGTGTCCCAACTTTCAGGGTTGTAGAAAAATCATGTAGTAATAATGAAGTATCTACAGTGTGTATTAAGCATAAAGATTTACGTTTGACTCCTGCAGGGCCGGGAGGTAGAGTTGGTGGGACCTGCGGGTCCCTGTAGGTCTCCAGGTGGTTTGGAGCGTAGTTTGCTAATGGAGCCGCTGCTGAGGAGTGCTCCTCTATCCACTCTGTACAAACACAATCACACACACACACACACACACAAATTAATCGATACACACTCAACAACAAAAGTGTATTTACATGCTACACACATGCAAACACAGAAACACTGAACGGCAAGACACAGACACACAGAGCTTTAAGCAGAGCTTTACTGTACATACTTGTCGTCTGATTCAGTTGTAATTAGCTCCTTATTTACAGCAGCATCTATGAGTGTTACTTGTTGAATATAAGATACTTTTGTAAGTGTCGTATTAAAAATCAATCTCAGCAATGATAATGTTGCAAAAATAATATGTTACTTGCAAACCCCCTACTTGAGGGGACCCCTCCCCCCCTCAGACAAAAAGAGACCTGCACTGGTACGTCCAGAGGTTTTCAACACAGGACAAACATCTGTATGTGAATAAATAGAGAGAGTGTTCATGTTCCAGGAATGTAAAGCCAAACATTTTGATCAAACAATCTGAGCCTTGCTGTCAAAATATATTGATAATTCAACCTGAGAAAAGTTCATATTAATGGATGCTCTTCTTATTCCTTGTCTTCAATGGGGGATAATCATGCTCTTGTGGAGGGCTTTGGGGGATTTAAACAGGTGGATGCCATGGATTCGGTGCGTTAACTGTGAACTACAACCATTTTTCTAGCCTATGTTTGTTCACATTTCACACTGGTGCCATTAAAAGTATACCTAATTAGCTATTAGCAGCTCCTGTTTGTTATGCGTCCATGGATGTACAGACAACTATCAGCAGATTACTTTGATGCTGAAGAAGATGTGATGATCAGGCAAGTTCTGGAGTAATAAGGAGCATATTTTTTCTAGGATTTCAAAGCAGATTTATGGACGTTTATTCACAATGGACAGAGATAATGGCCTTCCTTCCTTGGAAAGTGAAAGTCACACTGAATGTAAAAATGTGTGTATCATGTTTTGTGTGATGCAAATTGCGGCAATAGGGTGCCGAGGGATTTAAAGTACTTTAATTGCCTCCATGAGCTGTTTGTCACAGCTGCTGCAGCTCCAACTCCTGAACGTGTTGATGAATGAGCCAAACTACAATAACTCACTTCCCGTTGTTTTCAGAAGCACCTGTCCCTTTCACATCACACAGTACCTTTGCTTCACATCCCCCATTTAACTCTCCTGGGGGAGGCGTGACTTACAGTTTGAAAACCTCTGGGCCAAAGTAAAAATCTCTTCCTCGCCTTTTCATGGTAAAGCAAATTGAATGATCAAATACAAAATGAAATACGGCATTTATGATTTAAAAATCACATAAATTAAAACCTAAACACCAAAGACGACACCAGGGCTTGGGCCAGCTCTATATTAGTAAAACTGTGAGCTCTATATTAGTACAACTACGAGAATCAGAATTATAAGTTAGCGAATAATGTTTTTCCCTCATGGGAAATTGATGACAAGTCACTGAAGAGAGAAAAGCGGTCTGACCCAAACCCGGGAGAGCACATGACGAACTAGAAGGACATGACAATCACGTACATGAAGAAAGAAAGAAATGGTGCCGTGCCAGGGCAGGAAACGAACCTCGAATATACCGCTCACCTTCTGGAGGCTGCGGCTGCTGCTGCTGCTGCTGCTCCAGGATTTTCCGACGCCGCGCCTCCAACACTGGGTTCTCGTACTGGGTCTTCCTGTTTATATGACTGAGGCAGACAAAACCGGGAGAGGAAACAAGATAATACAGGTGTAGATTGATTAGAGAAGGAAGAACTGACTGTCAAATCTCCATCAAATGTGCTCTTATCAACGCGAAGGTGCAGGCTCAGAATCACTGAGGGAGAGAAAAGATATATAAGATGATGTGTCAGTGAGGTGATTAACTTACTCTACGTAGTAAACCCCGTACACAGGGTCTTCTATCCTTTCCCACCCTGGAGGCAGCTCTGAAATACAGAAGGCACACAACATTAAACACAACACTTTGACCCCGGTCATTAGCAGAGCTGAGTGAGTTAGTGTGGTTGGGTCGACTCCAAAACATCCAGTGTGGCAAACATAGTCATTATTACTGCAGTTACAGTAGATGCAGTGTTGCACTAGATCACGCTCCTTTCTCATATCTAACATCTCTGATTATGGCAACAGAGGGTCCACATTACTTATTTTTACTGTTTTTCTTCACAGTTTTGAGCGAGAGATTTGATGTGTTCTGTTGTATAAAATTCCTACATTTGGTTCATCAGGGCTTTCTGAATTTATGGCGTGACGTTTTGCCGTTTCAAATTCTCCCATAAATGTTAAAATGCTATCAAACGCCAAGAAAAACTAAATAACTGAAACCATATACCCCTCCACGACCCGATCATTTATGAACATTTTTATTTGATTTGGGAAAACAACTTTGTTTCATTGCATTTCTTAAATTCTAGCTGCCAAGGACTCACAACATTGTTAAACACTCTCTTTAAAATGTCTGTTTTATTACAGCTGTAAAGGTACAGTTTCAAACTGGCTCCTTGTGAGGTAAAGCAGATTCAAGCTGTGCCAGTAGCACTTATTTGTAAGTTTGTGTGGACCCCGGGAAGAATAATTGCTACTGTGGTAAAAACTAATGGGGATCCTAAATTAATGCACAAATACATAAATGTTTTAGGAATATTTACCAATGTATGTGTAGCTGTCATTAAGTGTTATCACAGTCTACATCATGATCTGGATCACTGTCCTGCTGCCTCCAACCATCTTTAATATGCTCATTATGTCTAGAACAGCTCACAAAAACTGTGTGAAAACAAAAATGCGTCACAGCTTCAAACCAGTCTTCATCAGAATCAGGGCCAACACACACTGCAAATTTAAAAACTCGAGAGCTAACATCTGTGTTTGTCTGTGTAATTCTTCTACTAAATATTATCACAGTATTCGTCTCAACGTTACCTCACTCTGACCCGTTCACACATCCGTGCACACTGGACACACACCTAACCATTCTTCAGATGAGGCCTATTAAACTGACACATTCCCATTAAGATGTTGGCATCTCAGTCCACCTCCTCACTGTATTTGATTTCAGACAAAGACATTACCTCCTTGTGTTACTGTGGGCTTCTCTCAAGTCCAGTAAACACTTTTATAAGAGACTGGATTTCGCAATCGATAATCAGACTGTCTGCATCTGAGCAGCCAGCAATAATAAAGGCTTACAGCCAGACACCGAGGCCTTGTTTGAGACTGAGCTCTCGTTCCATTACGGGGTTGTTTGTGCTTCCTGCAGGTGGGGCGAGAATCAGCCGATGAGCCATTTGTCAGTCTGTGAAGTCACTCCAAGTACATCTATCAACCACTGAGTCCACAGCTAAAACCTCAACGTAACATAGTCAGATCTGTTTTCGTGCAAGCTATGATGCACGAGGAGATGGAATATTGTATTTGTTATGTCAAAGGCAAATTGAATGATCAAAAAAATCCAAACAGGCACCACCTTTAGATGGTATATCTAACAGTAATACATATGAGGGATCAACACCATGAGGCTTCATTATAAGCTGAAATGCTCAAGAAGAAGAGCAAGAAATGCAGAAAGCAAATTATCCTTTGAAGTTACTCTGACATTTTCAGCAAACAAATGCAGATTTGTATACATGCAGAGGAAGCCCAGAAACCTTTTTCATTGTCTAAATTGTTGCTATAAATGCAAATGTGAAAAATAAATTTTACAGAGCTCCTTTATACCCACAGCAATCAGTGTCACTGTCGTCACTGTTTATTTTATCAGCTGTTCATATTAAGTTCGAATGTATGTTTTGATCATGATTATTTATTGTTTGCTAAATTCCAGATTAAGTGATCAACAGATGACTTATCCAGCTATGAACGACAAACACAAGATAAGAGCTTTACTTTGTTTGAATCTTTAATGGTGTCAAAGAACAGATACCCTTTTGTCTCGGAGGGAAAATCATCACTGAACAAATGTATTTACATTGCAGCCAGAGGATATATGCATGAATGCATAATGAATTACAGTGACTTGGATTATTATTCTATCACTTGGTCTGTTACTTAATACAGTTCTTTAAGTTATTATATTTACATATTTATTCCGTCTTTTTATATTTAGATTAGAAAATATCTTCATATTCACATTAGAAAATATCGGCAAATATGACGACAGGATTGTTTCAGTTCAAACTTTTTTTTTTTTTTGCTCACATGAGTGACTGTGTAGCTGAAACACCAGACTATGTTGAAAATTGAGCATTTTCAACAAGTATATTTGAATATAAACATATCCCTAACCTTAAATAACATTAAACATTTCCCAAACGTTCAAGATTTTGTACAAACTCTGCATATTGAATTCATTGCTGACTTGTTTCTTTTGAGCTTATGACACCTGCATTGTCTACACTAGCTTGCAGTCTTCTTCTTCAGTCCTTCTCCTCTTTGTCAGTCACACTGCTATTACAGCACATTACCACCGCCAACTGTCGATATGCACCGCCGCTCCCTGCAGCTGGCACCATCATCTATCACCACACCTCTGCCTCTCAGAGCGCGAGCAGGTAGAGCACAAAATACAAACATAACAATGCTATACAGCGCCGCCTGTGGTCAAAAGCTCATTTGACTCCTTGCTGCTATCTATCATCCTGCCAAAAAAAAACCCTCTCCGCGTCTCTCTGCACAACTTTCAACGTTGTCGACAGAAGAAATGACCACATTTAAGTGCAGCATTTCAGAGATGACCCGCTGCCACAGATGTAAAGATTGTAACTGTGTCATACAAGCTGTTACAGCACAGCATTTGTTTTAAACACAAAAAATCTGACTTACCTAGATCAGTCTCCAGCTCCTCCGTATGTATCCCTTCTTCTCCAAGATGAAAGCAGGATGAAACAAAGAAAACAAAATGAAGAATAGAAAAAGAGATGGACAGCAGAGGAGAGGCGGGTTGGGGATGGAGGTATCGAGAGCAAATAAAGGGTGAAGTGACAGTCCAGAGAGAGGCAAACAGGGAAACACCTTAGTTTCAAAACTGACATTTACAGGATAAAACAATATCCACATAAAAACCTGACCAATGAAGAGGTGCAGCGTGCCGATTTCAATATCACCACTTGATGGTGCAATTTAGCAGTCGGTGTTCTGAATTGTGAGCTAGTCATCTCTCATTTGAAAGTTATCATAACATTCCTTGTTTATTTGTCATTTTTCATGTGATCATTGTGAAAGAAAACAAAATACAAGTAGAACACAGCAAATCAACAACATCTTGCGAACAAAAACAAATCAAAAGTTTTTTTTTAAATTTGACAGGAACTACATAATTGAATAATGTCACTACTCAGTACACAAGAGGAGCATAATATATGAGCCCTCATGCACAACCTACTGATTCCTAAACCACTACATAGAGATATGAAAGTACACTTCTTATATAAATGATGTGTAGCAGCTTACCATCGTCGTCACACTCTTCCAGAGGCCTGGAGGCTTTGTCTCTACACCGAGGATCCAGCCATGATGTGGTCTTTGTGTTGTGGCTGCAAGGAAACAAACAAGACAACAGAACAATTCAACACAGGCCGTCAAACCCGACATATAAAAGCACAGCAGGGGTTGCATGAATGCATCAATAAGAATTAGAAAGTAAACAGTGTGAGCAAAGTTTATAGAGGACAACAGGCTGCACAGACAAATGAGAAGAATAACAAAGCGACACAGGCAACAATAAACAACCTGACTTTACCCTCTATTGTTAAACAAGAACAAACTGTAATTCAGTGAGAGCAGAAATGAACATACAAGCTCTGATAATACACAGCCATGTCCTGGTGGTGTGCCTTTGCCGTGCTGCAGAGAGGACAGAGAGGTGGAGGTAGTCAGGTGATCATGTGATCTCCTTTAGAGATCGGGACATGCAGGGATTAACAGGAAAGCAGTGGCACCCAGGGGGCTGGGCAGGTTGGCTGGGGAGAGGCCTAAAAACCAAATCATGGGGGGGAAGACAAGCCACTGGACGAACAAAAGGGATAATAGTGCAGGTAAAATACAGAAAACAACTATGGTATGAGCTATGGTGAGATTATTCAGGCAGTGCAATGAGTGTGTGCAGCAGATCGAACTGCGAAGAGCTGCAGCTTGTTGATACATACTCTATGAAGTAAAGCTCTCCGTTCTCAGTGTAGGCCATCTCCCAGTTCTCAGGCAGCGGCCCGAGCGGGTCTTCCGGAGAGACCTGCGGCTCTGCGAGGGTCTGCTGCCCGCTGTCCGAGGTGGAGGTGGCCGCATTGTTCAGACCACAGGATGGAGCATTGTCACGCGCGGGGTACGGCCGGAGGATGCCGCCGCGGCTCTCGTCCTGGTCGTTAGGGTTGCCTGTGCACAACAAAGGAGAGGGGAAGAGGCTACGCACTAAGGAACCTGGGTAACACAACGAACACAGAACAACAAAAACACCAAAACAAAAAGAAACAAAAACACAGTTTATGTCGCATGCATGCATGAAAAAACTAGATGCAATAAGCAGACATGCTCACTCTGGATACTCTTTAGCACATATCATGCAACTTTAACTACAGCAAACACTTCCCCTTCCCCCTATGTGAAGTTTGGCTCCCGCCCATTTCTAGTGTACTGAAAGGGCCCCAGGAATATGCTAATTCTTTCAACAGCAGTCTTTCCCAAACTCTTTTTGACCCCCACCCTGTTTTTACCTCTCTACCCATAAGCCTCATTCTCCTAAAGCTCGCTACCCCAACCCCCCATCCTCACTCATCCCCCCCCTCAGTTCTGGCCCAATGTTCTCCACCACTTCCGTGGGCTTTTCAGGGTTGATCAAATGCTAATTCAACACTCTGGCAGCCTGGCAGGGGGACACAGAGAGGGCATAGATTCACATAGAGAGAGAGAAAAAAAAACACACCATCTCTTGCACTCAGGATCGAGCTCAAAAAGGAGAGAGGAGAAGGTGGGAAAGGCTTTGGTATAAAATGTATTACAGCACTGATTCACATGCAGATTACAATTTTGCTGAGAAATATGTGGCATGAAAATACTATTATCACCTGAGGCAGAAACTATTAACACTTGATGTTCACACGCCGGAGGGAATTTAATGAGCAAAGGCAATAAAAGTGAAAAAAAAAAATAAGACACAGGTAGGCAGGGATGTGTGGCCTGTAGCACGGAGAGAGAGTGGTGAATCTTGTGAGTGTAGCCTGCAATCTACTTCCTGCCTCACTGCGCCCCTCCTCACAGGCAGGTGGCAGTGTTTGGAGGCTGACAGAAAAAAAAAGGAATCAGCATCACAAAGACATGATGTAACCGCCAGACACCGAGCGGCGTACAGCAGAGGAGAGGATCACAAACATACACAGCAATCACACACATGTATACACATATACACATGAGGCGCTCCTGAGAGGAAACACGGCGCTGATGGAGGAGACTACACATGCACGGACGAAGAGAGCTGCAGAAACTTCAGAGGCCGGAGAGGTGCAACTGCGCCCTCACCTGTAAAACTGTTGTTCATTTCCGTGGCCTGGTCGTCATCATCGTCGTCAGCAGGCAGTACTCTGGCGTTTTGCATGTCATTGTAGGACTTGGTGCGCTTTGGGGTGGACTGCTGGGAGCCTGCATCACTGAGAATCACTGTCCCAATGATGGGCTGCCTCGGCGGCTTGGGGGTCCCATAATAGTTACCTAGGCAACAAGAAGACATTAGCATGCTTGAGAGAGAGAGAGAGACACAGAAGGAAGGAGAAGGAGAGGCCGAGAGACGGAGAGGAAGCCGGGGATGAAAAACAGGCAGTGGATCTGTGAGAGCTCCTAATCTTACACCGAGAGGAAAGCTGGATCACAATGTGACCGCAAATGGTGGAAATAAGCAGCTGGTGGGAAGCAAAACGGTTCTGGTTTGTGTTTGAGGCTGCAGAGCTGTATTATCTGGACTCTGAAAGCACACTGAGCATAAAACAAAAGGAGCAGCTCACAACACACAGCTTGATTTAACAGCTTTTTCAGACTGACACTGTTTTTTGTCAGTGGTGCAAACAGAGAATTCATCAAGGCTTTTTTCTGGCGTGGAACAAATCATGAATCCATATATCCTTTGAAAGTATGAGAGGAAGTGGGTCCCCAGTGAACTCGAGGTATAATGCATACCATATAACAGTAACATTAAAGGAGTAGTTCAACAGTTTAGGAAATACATTTATTCAGTTTGTTGCAGAGATGAGACGATCAATATCTACTTTTGGTATCTACTATCTTTGTTTTTATTCTTATTTATTCAGTCCCATTCATTTTCTAACCTTTGCTTTTGCTGTGCTCATGTCCCTTTTAGCCTTTTTCTCATTTTATCTGCCTTTTCTGGTTGTATTTTTTCTATGCAAAGTGTTTGTCTAACATTGCTAAGAAAAGTGCTATATACATTATATATGACACATTATTACTTTTATCTGTTGGTTCAATATGAAGCTGTAGCTGCAATCAGCTAAGCATAAAGACTTGAAACAGCTAACCCAGCTCTGTCCATAGGTCACAAAATCCATCCACCAGCCACCTAAATTTCACTATGTTGTATGTCTCATGTTGTGTCTTATGTCTGTTATTTGCTTAGTCTGTTCAAAGAAAGTAAGAGCAACCAAATTTTCCAAAAACGCAGTCAAAAATTGAAGCCATGAATTGCATGTCATCTCCCCTCATTTCCTGTCAAAATTTCTACTGGTTAGTATTAAATAAAAAAGACATAATCTCCCAAAAATGCACCGCAAGAATGTGAGAACAATTACAAGGTACATACAATCAAATCTGTCTCCACATAGTCACATGTCCATAAAAACCCAGAGTTAGTTATGAATCAATAATCCTGTCTTTCTGTGGTTGTCTGGATGGCCTCAGACTCCTGTGGACAGGTATTTGACATTGTCTGCGTGAAAGGGAGAAACGTGCCAGCACACAGCAGAACCTGTGCCAAGCAGATTAATGTCGTAACATTCTCTCCCGGCCGCGCGCACATGATCACACAATCGCACACAGACGCGCACACACGAATTAGACTTAGACGCACGGGCTCGCAAACAAACGCGCCATACGCAAAAGACACACATCCGCCCACGCGCACGTGCACACATGTTAACACGCACACAGGTTTGTGTCAGTATGAGACTTAGCGCTGCACAACACTGTCCTAATCAGAGTGAGAGGGGCAGATGTGGAGTGACCTGCTGTCTCCTGGATGCATCTCCCCCCATCATGCACAGTCTAATCGGAATCAACTGAGTGCACAGTCTTACAGGCCGCCTGCATGTAGGAAAAAAAGAAACGTTCATGCTCTCTGTATCCGTGGAGAATCGGGACACCTGCGCTGTCACGACTGTCGGTTACAATCACTGTGGTCATCCTCACCTTCATATGTTCCTATTTCCAGTAGTGTGCCGCTCTCCTCAAGCTCTAGGAAGTCCTCCACAGACAGGAAGTTGTAATCCACCCCTGGGACCTCTCCGTCTCGAGGGGGGCGGGTCGTACCTGAGGACAAAGAAAACAAAGTTCAGGCTGCTGCCAATAACCCGTTAAAATTCAAGTCACGTGCTTACAGTTGAAGGTGAAATCATATTTCCCCTCCTGGCGCAACCACATGTTCAATATTCTTCTTTCACAACTACCACACCAAGAAGCCCGTTAGTGTTAAAATGCAACATCCAAACATTGATTCTTGCTTTTTGAGATCACGACGGCCACGACGAAGGGTTTCCAAAGCAGTAAATGAGAGAGCTCTGTAATCAAGAGGGTGTGATTGTAATTCAGCACGGTGATTGGCAGCCGCGAATATTATGTCAGGAAATTAAATCGCGGGCTCGCAACCCCAGCTACGCCTCTGCCTCACGGGAGAGCGGCGCCCTGCCAAGTCGGACGATAAAACAAAGGTCACCTTAAGCAATAGTCGCGATACTGTTATTAATCCATCAATTTTCTTCATGGTGAGTCTGGAATTGTAAAATGCACCCACATAATAGTATTACAGTCGTTTTACTTAAGCTGTTATTGATTGTTAAAGCTGCATTGTTCCCTGTTACGACTGCAATGCTGAGCAGCCACGCTCGCTGCATTCTCAGCTGTTGTCAGCTTTAAGAGTGGCACAATAAAAGCTTTTCTGTCTGAGACAATATGAACCGGGCCTGATTCCTTTGTGTCGCTGCACCAGAGAAAACATGAGACAGTGAAACGATCAATCAACAATAATAAAAAAACAATTACATTTTTTTTCCCTTGTTGGTCTTATTGCCCTACTGGAGTTAATGATTAGTTGCCTGTGTTGGTTTTACTTTGAACACTTTGTAGTAGGAAGCTGACACCAGACAATGGACGACAGGGGGCTATTGTTTCTTTACAAAAAGGAGATGAGATGACAGGCCAGATGGTTGACGGAAGTTGTGACCCATCTGTCATCAGGACAGGAGTTTATATGTGCATACACTGTACATATATATATAGATAGATACACACATGGGGACAATGCATTTTCACACCAGTCTCAAGTGACAGACTCCAAACACAATGCCTCTTACTGGGTTTCAGCCATGGTAAAACATAAAGTAACTTCCTAGAAAAAGAAACAGCTACCTAACACATCAGCACGCTAACATTTAATCATAAGCTCCAAACATGAACAGCTGAAGATGATGGCATTGTCATTTCTCCTTTGATTGTCATTAACCATTGTACTGGACTAATTAAAACTGGCAACAGGTTCAAAGTCAGAGGATCGGCAAAGTGATCACAATTACTGCTGAGGTGGACATGAATATCTGCACCAAATTTCATCCGTCTAACAGCTGTCAAGACATTTTACTCAAAACCACAAATGTTAATCTGCTAGCGGTGAAAGAGGAAAGCGGGTCACCAAAGTCATTAGGCTTCACCCTTTGGCTACCATGAATGTCTGTACAAAATTTTATGCCAATCTATCAAGTAGGTGCTGAGATATTACAGAGGATAAGTGAAAACTTTTAATTCCTTCTGGTGGCACTGCAGGAAAAGTCAGGGGATCATCCAAATAATTTAGAGTCGCCCTCTGGGCACCATGAATATCTATACAAAATTACATCTCAGTTTGTCCAATTAGATATTTCAGTCTGAACTGCTGAACCCAATATTACCATCCCTAGATCCATCCACTAGTACAGGTAGAAAATACTTTTATCACTTTCAGATAACTGTAGAAAATACAATTTATCACGCTCCAACCACTTCAACATCACCACTGTGTTCTATTGAGAAAGCTCATGTTTGACACAAGACTCCTGCTTGTTCAAGTGTTTACCTGAGCATCTCCAATATGCAAGCTCACACTCCATCCCTCAGGGTACATCCAGCCCACAAACACCTGATAAAGTCTTCGCACAGCTCGGTCCTACACCTCCACCGCGCTGCAAAAGCAAAAAAAAAAAAAAAAAAACGATTCTCCTTATCGCTTTTTCTTCCCGTCATTTTGAAAATGATACGCGAGATAAATTGATAAGGGGGAGGCAATTTAATTGGCAAGACGTGGCGCTCAGAATGTGGGCATCAAAACAAATCCCTCATGAGGCACAAAAACATGATATATCATCTCGCTGGCTGCTCGCAGCGGCGGCTCGCGAGCAAAGTGCTGCTTTGTATTTACCTCAGTGGATGAGATGAAGCTGAAGTTGTCTGGGAGTTTGAGTCATAGGACTGGGTGGTCCCATGGTGGGAGATGTTTCTGAGGCTCAGTGTGCTCTAATGTCTGCTGAGCAGGGAATGGAGCTGTTATTCCAGGCTACTCCCCACAGTGGACCACTCTGATAGGATGACTAATTCTGGTGTGTCTATAATACACAATTTGAAGGCTGAACCCTGCCTCTTTACAACAAATCTTCCTCCTTCTGTTGTGTTGCACGTCATCATCCGTTCGGCGCAAAACAAGTTTATTTATCAGAGAACGACTCTGCAACCGCTTGACAATTAAACTTCCTCGTGAAACCTGACAATCTGAGCTTCTGGTTTATGTAACTCGATCTCGTTTGTGCACTCTGTGAAATCTTGCATAATTTAAATGGAGTATTTTCAGAACAGTAGGCCACATTGTGACGTACTTCATGATGTCACATGGACGAGTTAAAATATGCCCCAATGCACTGGGAACCACACAGAATCTACTAAAAGAAACTTATTGACTGCTGTGAACCCAGTGGGGAGCATTGTCGTGATACAGGAATATAACAATACTGTTTGTCAAATCAAAAAGTTTAATACACCAGTGGTAAGAAACATTTATTATTGAAGTAAATGATGTATCATTTCTGTGGATCTACTAATCTTGTAAAACCACATGCTGGTAGGCAGAACGACTGAATTCTTCTGTCGACCCCAGAGTGTTTTAAACCAAACAAGAGCAGCATCTCATCCTCCTCAAGATGGAAAAAATGACAGACTCAACTCTTGGTCAACAACTATCTGCAGTTTAAAGCTGGACTAGTTCAGCAAAAGTGAAATCATACAGCAGTGTATTACAGATAAGCATAATGAACAACAAGGAGAGTTTCATATCAGGAGGACACTGTGTCCTTACTTTAAAGAGACAATAATAAACGTGGGTCCAACTCGATGCCCCGATAGCGAGATCTTCTTGAGAACCATACAAAATCATTGACAGATAATCACATTTATGTATTGCACTATTAGTATGACAGCAGTGGCAGCATTAGTGTTTATGAAGATATACAGGAAGACACATTCCACCGTTGGTAGTGGGCGAATGGTCGTTTTAAAGATTGATTGATTAACAATTGATCAAGAAAAAAAGGGTTAGAAGAATATTGAAAATAAATGTTAGTTGCAGCCCTAAAATTAGGGATAAATTGATAGATATAATTTTCACTAATCCTGCTAATGAAGTAGTTTACAGATCCATGTACTTCACCACACTGATGCAAAATGAATTGGAAACATCAATCAATCACTTGACAAAAAACTATTTTCATAACTGCTTAAGTCACTTTCAAGCAAAAATGTGCAGTTTCTTAAATGGGAGCATATGGTCCTTTCTGCTGTGCTATGGTCCATTTTATATCATTGTGAACCGAGAATCTTTGAGTTTGACAAAACAAAGCATCTAATGGGACATTTTATAGACATGACGAATAATCAGTTAAAGAGAAAATAATAAGCAGATTACACAGAAAATCTTTTATACCTGAGAACATAAAGGTACATATAATGATAAAACATGTTTTCAAGCCCATTTCATGATGAAATCCATACACTTTAATGTTGCTAAAAAAAGAATCTTTATATAAAAGATTTTTGTTTTGCCAGAATGAGAAACTAAACTGAGGACATTTTGTTACATTTAGGAGTTGTTGAACACCAGTAGCTTGTCTTCAGCTGGACTTATATGTGAGTCTGAATGCTCTCAGTGTACGACAGCAACAGTGAGGTCAGACTCGTCTCCTTACTATCACTGTGGATATTCTCTATTTTCCCTGGCCAGAGGAACAATGACTGGGCCACACTCAGCCCTGACCTCGGCTCTGATGAACTAACTTCGATTGCCAGTCGTCAATAGGCTCCATTCTTTCACTGTGAGAAACCAGCCAGTGAGCGCATGAATGGAAAAATGAAACACAAGTGCATTTGGAAACGTCTCCAGTTTTTGAAATACTACCAAACTCAGCAGAGCCGAATCTTTGTTCAGGGACGAGTTCATTCATCCAGTATAAAATTGCATGGGTGTTTTTTTTCTTTTGCACTGTGTTGTATTGGTAGGTAAACCAGCAAAAAAACTTTCGTATAGGCTGGAGAGGATCTGTAAAATAAATGCAATTCAATACAACAAAAACAACACAAACCACTGCTTAAAAATAACTAAAGAGCTGAAGTAATATCTCTTTGTCACTGTTAAAAACATCATGAGCTTCACAAAGTATTCATTGCAGGGCCATGGCATTGGCCATTTGCATAATTTATTTCGACTCCATGTATTTCTTATTCTATGGTTTTCCAAGTAGATACACATCCCAAGTAAAAACATTTAAAGCTTCATAAAGCCAACTTTCTAAAAATAACTGTAACAATTAATTACAACTGAAAGATCTTTGGACTGATTAAACACGGGTAGAAAAACTCTGATAGTCCTTTAAAATGTGGGTGAGATTAAGATCTCCGTGTTCTGCTGTCTACTTTGTTTTGCTTTCAGAAAATCAAATATGACAGGCCTGGGCCGACTTCAGCAGGCATCAAATATGCTCTTGAAAAGCCACTTTTGAGTGCTGCATTTCAAGTTTAATGGCGTCAGTGGGTTTGATTATTCACTAAAGGAGAGGAGACAAATCCATCATTGGTTTTACTGATGGAATTTTAATTCACCAACGCTGGCTTTAATGTACCGTACTGTAAAGATGCTGCTGATCATTTGAGTGGCTCAGGACTTTCACACAAAAATTGCACACTCACCATAGGTGTTTAGCGCCACCAGCAATTTTCAGTGACTGTGAGAAATTGTGCAAGCTTGCGCATGTGTCTGTGTCTTTGCTCAGTGTTTACAGTAGTGTTACAGGGTATTGATTCTGTAGGTTTGCAAACCATTTTTTGCTTTCAATTTGTGGTAAGAAACAGGAAAGTAGTTCATGTAAATTACTTAAGTCAAATGAGTGTGCATGCATAAATAACACTACAGATAATAAACATATAGGTGGTATTTATGCATAAGCTCAGACTGTTTATATGACAGCTTGTAACAGATAGAGACGCTTCATGCACATCTAACAAAAGGGAGCTGAAGTTGACACAGGGACTCACAACTGAGTGTGTGTTCACTGCTGGTTAAAGTCTTACATCCACCAAATGTTAACGCCAGAACTGCATTTGGTAAAACCTGAGTTTTACAACTCTGAGAGTATTTACTGTACTCAACACTTCTGCTTAGCAGACATGTCATTTGCTGACAGTAAAACTTGTTGACTATAGTTTTATATCTGACATTGTTAAGTCAATAATGACTAAAAAATCATACTACCACCGGTAACAGGTAGCCTGTTTCTGCCAGAGGGTGAGTAACAAAAAATGCCTTCCGGCACCACTAAAGCTAATTAACAGGTTTTATCTCTATTGTTTAATCTGTACATGACCAAAGTGTAAAAAGAAAGAGTTGTGGTTTTTATGTGGGATTATGTGCAGGACTATTTCCTGGCTGGGGACGCAGACAGTAACTGCATGTAAAACAACAACTTGTCATTTTTGCATTTTGTTATTTGTACAAATTAAACAAGATAGACGGCCACTAAGTGAGCTTCTTCTTTTCTTCTCCTGGCTGTAGCTTTATATTTAAGAGTGGTCTTGATCTTCTCATCTAAGTCTCGACAGGAAATTGTCAAACTATTCTTTTACTATGTTATTTTTCACATCTTGTTTATTTCTAATCATCTAAACACCAAATTCTTCTGAAGGGCATATAATTAGTCAGTGCTGACAAATGAAATTTGTTGGTGTTGTTTCAGTTCTACTAACGCAGCATATGGATGTCAGCTGAGCTGTTCTTTTAGGATAGAAGCTTAAAAATGTCTCAATTACTAATTCATGCGAAATGTTAATGGTGAAAAATAATAGTGAGCAACAAATAGCGAGGCAACTCCAGGACATGACTGGGGATGATATAAACATCAGTGAAAGTTGCACCAAACAGAAGATTCATCAGTTGTACTGTCACTGCAAATGCCAAAGGGAATTATCACAATGAATGGCTTCAAGGATATTCTTGGCTTTTGGAAACAGTTCACACACTGTGAACTCCTCCAAAAATGAGGAGTTAAAAAGATTATACACTTCGAGAGAAGCATGTGTGAATTCTACTTGTTTGCAACAGCTTCCAACATTTGTACTAACAAAAACCCTTCTTCAAAAACATGAACAAGACTACAGTTTCCTGAACACATCTCATGGCATGTTATCCAAATGCTGTTGAAACATCTCAATCAAAACCACAAATATCTACCTCATGGCGCTAGAGGAAGAATCAGGGGATCATCAGAGTCATCAGGATTCATCCTCTGAAATACCTCAACAGCTATTTCATGGATGGTCGTGATATTTGGTGCGGACATTCGTGTTCCCCAGTGTGGACCAACATTTCCATCCCATGGCAGCCACACATGCTAGTGTGGCTAAAAAATCTGAAATAATACATAGACATAAGAACACTACTGTGATTTAACTAAGAAAAAATTCACTGTGAATAAACTAGACTCTGAGTCATGTGATGACGTGTGCTTTTGAAATCTACAACCTGCCAGTGGCTCAAACTCTCGCCAACCTTTGTGTAACCAAATTAACACCTGATCCCATCATCCATCATCAGCAGACTAGTAAATTCAACTATTGGTTTTCGCAGTACAGTATTATATATAAGCTAATCTTACTAATATATACAATATATATTAAGTATACTGTGAAACTGTGAAATTTGTCAGCCATGAGAAATTTTGCTGTACTATTTATACCAAGATTACAATCCTTTTAATCTCCCTGACTGTGTTACGCTGTTGCAGGGAATGCTGCAAGTCACTTGGCTGGACTAGATCCATAACATGACTTTTAGAAAAAGAGAAAATCACCAGCATTATAAGCACAACTCCTTTGTCACCCTTTACTTTTTGTTGTGCGATGAATAAATATAATTCTCACTGTCCGCTCAGTATAGTATGATTCCTCCTTTGTATCTCTGCTCTGCTCGCTCTGTGCCTTACCATTAATTCCTCTTCTTCCTTCGTCATCCTCATTTCTCAAAGTTTAATTTATCCATTTCTGTCTTCCTGCTTTTTTGAAAACAGTCATAGGTCTTACTGGGCGGACACGGCAGTCGTTTACAGGTGTGATGAAGTGTCCGCCACGGCGCACACCGCTAAACACACAACATCCAATCAGTATCAATCTCTCTCTTAACAACAACGTCAATCAGCAGCTTCGGTTCATCCCCACAGGGAGAGGAAGGGAGGGAGGCACAGCGCTGTTGTGACAGGGGGCATCTGCCAAATGGTGGAATGACAGAAAGGAGAAAGAAGGAGAGAGAGGATGAGTCCAGACACATGAAAAACAATCACCTAATGGGCATGTGAAATCCTGACGCACACAACAAACAGCTCGTGCTTTTCTCCCTCATTCTCGCCTCTCGCCGTCCGACAAACAAGCACCACGCCACCGAGAAGCCGAACACAAACACGCATAGCACCTCTGGCTTGTTGCGCTGCTTCTCCTCACATCTCCACTTTCATCTTGTCTGGGCATCGTGTTATTGAGTGAGTAGCATCTCGCTCTCTTTCGCACAAGGATGAAGCTGGGTATGTGCATGCAAGTGTGTGTGTGCGTGTGAGAGAGAGAGAGAGAGAGAGAGAGGTATTGATCTAAGCACTGCTAAAAGGATAAAGGAGTCCAAGCAAGCATGTCCTCGCTTCTGTCACGTCATCAACATTGTCTCTTTCACTGCACTGGAAACGCTCTCTCTGTACAATGCAAAGCACACCTTTGCTGTAGCAAATAGTGGATGAACTGATTAGTTGATGGACAAGGACATTAGTTAATCAACAATGAAGCAAAAATGCCAAACGTTCACTGGTTCCTGCTTTTTTTAACACGAGGATCTTCTCTGCCTTTATCTGTTTTTAGGACTGCAGTTAATGATTATTCTATTCATCAAGTATTTTTTCGATTAATTAGTTAATTATTGACTCTACAAAACATGAGAAAATGTCTGTCATAGTTCTGCCAAGATGATATTACAATTGCCTAAAATCCAAAGATATTTCATTTACAGTTATAAAACAGAGAGAACAGCAGCAAATTTTTGCCTTTAAGAAGCTGAAACCAGTGAATTTTTGGTATTTTTGGTTTTGGACTGTTGTTGATGCAATTTGATATTAACTTTCGTTCTGGGAAATTGTAACAGGCATTTTTCTGATTCTTTATAGACTAAACAATAAGCTGATTACTCAAGGTAATACTCCAGAGATTAATCAATGATAAAAAATAGGAAATAGAACATTAAGTGGACACGATGTTAATATGAGACCTCAAGCAATCCTGTGCCTGCTTTAGTGAAGGCATGAGGATGAAATATCAGACAGGTCTTAATTAAGACTGGACAGGATTGTATTGTACTGTGAGGTGTAAAGTGTGTTATTCTGCCCCCCTGTATAGGCAACGGAGGAGAAAAAGATCTATATCACGAATACAAACCGAAGACTAGTGTAGCATATCTGCTTACTTTTCACCCCCCGTTGTGCTCTGCTCTAGATTTAGCTACAGTCTATATGTGGCATAAAATTTCTGTAAACACACACACGGATGCAGGTATGAGCATCTGTGCTGACAGAATCACACCTATCAGAGAGAGACAGGTAGAGACACATATATGGGCGAGAAGGCGTGTGTAAACACATATAGTGCGTATCCAGAGTGTGGACTATAAATAGCGGGTTGTGGAAGCCAGTTTCTGTCCTCACTGGCAGTTCATAAAAAGCTCCGGAGCAGGGGACATGTGTCCCTGAAGTGGCCTGTTTGAGTGCCTTGCTATGACCCACATCCTGTCTCCTAATACTGGGCCACTCACTCACTGCTACTGAACATGCATCATAAACTGCAGGAGCATCCGAGTTGTCTTAAGTCATTAATTACAGACCTTGGAGTTGTAGACCTTGGAGAAATGTTATCACCTTACAATAGGTACTCTGTGTATTTGAATCATGGCACTATTAACAGCTGTGTTGCTATATGGACTGGTTGTCTCATTCTGCAAAGCATTTTCAACTCTGTCGTGGCAAATGATGATTATTCATCCACAAATAAATGTCTGTCTTTGCTTGAGAAGAGGATTAACATCCCCCAAAGAGTCCAACTTGAAGTGCAGTAAAGCAGCAACATCTCTCAGTGAGGAGCCACAGGATGCAGCAAAACTTACTGATAAGACTGAGACAGGCCTTTATCTGTGAACAACAATTGCTTTAATGAAGGAGCTAATCTTATGAGCGGCTGGCCTCCTTCAACTATATGATGGCAGCAATGTCCTGACACTGAAATCATGACACAAAGACAACGACTGATTGATTTGTCCATCTTCCGATTACATAAAATCAGTTGTTTTTCTATTTTATTGAAACATGCTTTAATGATGCTATATGGACAGAGGACGTCTCTCACGTTCACCTATTCACCACATCCACCTGCACCAAAACATGTACAGCGAATCAGGTTCCTTCATCTCATTAAAATGGGCAGAATCTGCTTCAGGAAGTTTGCATTTTCCTAATGTTTCTGCATGCTCCTGCTACTGTACACTGTAAATGAGCAAGAACTGGTGGCAAAACATTTAGAGGCCATTTTATCTGGCCTCAGAGAAAAGCAGATTCTGAGGCCATCTGGCTGCTGAATCTTTTACAATGCACAGGGCTCAACTTTCACTGTTTTTGCAGCCAGAAATTCAGAAATTCCTTCTTATACTGCTCCACATCATTTGGCATTTCATCATCGCAAATACTGAGCTAACGCAGATCCACTGAAGTGCTACGACACTATATGCACCAAGTTAAAGGAAAAAACAGAAATATGGGTTAGTTGAAACTGGCAAACACTGATTTGTACTGTACACCATACAAAAAAAATTGGCATTTTTTTGCATGAAGCGAAGTTGCACTGCAGCCTTTTCTGGTGGGCTGACGCAAGCTGTGTGAGTTTGTACTAAGAGGGAAGCTGTTATCTGTGGAGGCTGACTAAATATTTCATTCATGTGGCCGAGTGAATGTTTGTATCATCTAAAAGTGGCCCAAGCCTGCTAGAGATATCCACATTTAACATTATGTACTGCGCACGAGTATGAGGATTAAAAAAAAACCGTCATCTGATGCTAATTGTAATTTTTTGAGCTACAAATGGAAAGTTGGATGTGACACTTTATATTTATAGTGTTGTTTTCAGCCATGCAGGGATGAATCCTCGTGACTTTGCTGGTTCCTTGACTTTACTTATCGTGACACCATCAGGTCGAACTTAATCCAGTGAAAGATCTCCTGGATGGATTGACACTAAATTTTATACAGACATTTATGTTTCTCAAATGATGTATCCTAACAATTTTGGTTATTACACATTATCAGGTGAAAAAGTGCATGAAAACAGTGTTTCTTCCCTGTGTGCTTTATCTCTGTGGTTAAATTTGTTAGCTGAGCACACAGTTGAGTGGTGAAGTAGCAACATCACACTCCTATATTTACTTAATCCACACAGACTAGCAGCAACTTTAACCTGGACTTTATTTCTATCATTATCGCTGACCTGAATCAGACACTGGATGTCTGCAGAATGTGTTTCACCTGATACTCAGTAGATTTTCTAGTGACATAATATAGTCACTTGATAGCACTGGATTGCTGTTGTCTGCAATTTAAAGCATGCTTCAGAAGTTGAAAATAAAAATCTGCTCATAACTTTCATAAAGGTTAGTGCAGAAGCTGCTGAGTGAAAATGAAGTGCTGTTTCAAGTGTAGGTTCACTCTCTTGGCTTTTTGTCTTTAACTGCACATCTATTGTTGTTGTAGGATTCTTTCCTTGTGTTTTAAACTGCAGGATGTCAGTCTAAAGCTGATATCTATCTCTTCACGCTCTGCAGCTTCTCTCGTGATGTCCTGTTCCGACCTCTGGTTCAGTTTGGTTCACTGTTCACCTGGGGCCAAACCTGAATACCTCTCCATCCACGCCCACATGACCTCCCTCTTTGTTCAGGTCTTTACTCCTCTACCGGTCGTCATCAGAGACACAAGCTGCTTCTGATTATGTCCACAATAAAGACAGTGAAAGAAAAACAGAAAACCGTACACACATACAAACACGCCACGACCACCAAAACCACAATCGCACACACAAAGTCCAGGTGAAAAAACGTCTTCCTGTGTCTCAACAAAAGGCAGCGGGGCTGACATCTGATACCCTCAATCGCTGTCCTGCTGTTGATGGTCTGAGGAGCTTCCAGTCATTGTCTAACACAGACATACACACTCTCATAGACACACACACACACCGGTTCAGCCAAACATCTGCTGTTTTAACCCCTGCTGGTTGTGCGTGTGACCGTGGCGGGGGGAGAACACACGAGACCGAGCAACTTCCATCTGACCTGAGAGTGAGATTAGCCTGATGGTGGGGCTGTAAACTGTGCAGGGAAATAGTTGGTTTTATCCAAATGAATTCCAAACAATGGTATAATAGTGAGTAATATCTTAAATTATGGCGAAAATTTGATGTCAAATCAAACGTCATATTCTCAAAACTGAGACCTCCTAAATCTCCTGCATGTAATTGTCCCACCCCACAACACGAGAACACACAACTGCAGCATAAATCGGGGCGTGTTTCCAGGACAAACACACGCTCGGCGTTGACGGGGAAGTGTGTGTTATGAAAACAGAAGCTGAGAGGTGACGTGAGAAGAAATTACGTGCAAATCTCAGAGCAGACAGAGCAGGGGAGGGGCAGAGAAAGACAACAGTCACACAGGGAGTTAGCAGGGAACTCTCTTGGGCCTCTAAGCCAATTACCGGAGCAGCATTGATTGAGGCAGCACTTTAAGGCCTCATCTACACAAGTAGTCCCTTAATACACTGTTCAGATGATGGGAGCGTCTGAACCGCAAACTATGGATAGATGTCCATTTGTGTGCATTACGGTGTCAGCCGGACAAATCTCTTTAGAGATGCTAATAGGACTAATGCAGACTATTGCAAAATATTTGGTCTGAACGGGACTTTTTTTAATTAGAAGATGTGTCCCCACATGTTCGTGCTGGAAGGATGCTGAGACGGACAGGTACCGGACCTGTTTCCTCCGTCCTGATCAGCTGACCTGCACACCAAGGTGAGCATTACGTCCCGCATGCGGTGGCTGCGTTCAATCAGCACTTCCATCCCCCATTAAAGGGATTGCTGGCCCATAATGATTTATGAAGGGGAACGGAGAGAGAATCAATGTAGCGGAGGACCTCGGATTAATGATTAAGCAAATAGCAGCCCCACTCCAGATCCTATCAGGGGCCGAGGTGCCGCTGAGAGCACGCCATGCTGTTGTAAGTTCAATTAACTACCATGGGGTTGGGGAAGCTTTAGCAAAGATCTGCTCTGCCTCCTCTTGCATCCTACAATGAAGCACTCACTATTGAACAGGACTAGAATATTTTCTCTCAAGTATATCTGCAGTGTCATAGAAAGGGTCAGATTTATGTATGTCAAGGCTCCAGATGGTTTGGACTCTCATTTATGCATTATTTGATCAGACAGTTCTTGATTTAACTCAACATTTTTGCTATTCAGTTTTATTTATATACAGCCAAATCACATCAGAAGTCATCTCAAGGCGCTTTTCATATAGAGCAGGTCTAGATCGTACTCTTTATAACATCGGCGGAGGCGAAGTTCTTTAGTTATCAATTAAATCATTTTCATTTTTTGGTCTAACCAGTGTCCAAGGTTATGTCTTACGTTGTCCAGTTTCCTAAAATATTGAGTTTCTGGTCACATGGAGCCATAAAAAGCTGCAGATCATCACATTTGATGAGCTAGGTAATATTTAGGGGTTTTGCTTGAAAAATGACACAATTATATAAAATAGTTGCAGATTAAATTTCTGTCTTTTGATTTTTGACTCATTGTTTCAGCTCTACATTTGATTAAATGGAAAAAAAAAAGGTTCTGTAGAAAATCATTGATCATTTCTGCTGTTTCAAACAATACCCAGCCCTAAAATCTATGGAAAGGCTAACTTTCTTTATCAAAGAACCCCTTTCATTTCACAAGGAAAGCAGGTTCCTCGCTGTGATTTTTTGAATAAGAGGATGATGCAGTTACCCATTAAAGAGAAGGACAGAGGGAGAGAGAGGCCAGACACACAATACTGCTGCTGCCCAACACAACAGGCCATTCTTTCAGCTCGCGCCACAACACTCCTCACAGCTGAGTCCCAGCCGCTATTCTCCTGCTGTTCCCCCTGCTCCCTCCCCGTCTCTCCCCTTTCAATACAGGGGAGAATAATGAGGGGAGGGGGCTGAAAATGAATAGTGGGCAAGAACACGCAATCTGAAGCGTCATTAGCTGGGAATCTTGTAAAATAACACAAATGTTAGAAAGCCATTTAATGGGAGAAAAGCAAGATGACAAAAGGGGGGATGGAGCTTTCGTCTAAAGAGTAAAGCTGAGAGGACTCAAGGAGGTGAAAATGAAGGAAGGATGGAAAGAAAAAGATGCACACACACACACACAAACACATCCGCCATCATCACAGACACATGGCACAACACATCACAGCCCGTCAATATCACAACGCAAATCTGCATAGGCACTGATTCCCACAGTCTCTCCAAAAAAAAAAAAAAAAAAATCCACCTGCCTCTGTATTTCTGCCTCTGTTTATTCTCTCCACCCACATCCCTTCCAATCTAATCCCGGAAGGCAGGGCATCATTCCCAGGAGAAGAAGTAAATGTCACAGAATTACCTCTACACCGCCGCCGCCGCCGCCGCCTCTCTCCTCTCCTCTCCGCACGTTATTCCACACAAATATTCAAAAAGATAAATCCGAGCAGGCTGAATTCTGCTCTCCCTCTCCCAGCCACACCAGCCATGGATCATCCAGTTGTCTGTGAAGCGAGTGCTAGCTCCCAGCTTGCCAGCTCATTCAGGCAGACAGCTAGTAGGCAGCTGCCGTTTTTCTTCAAAGCTCCACAAGCAGAGCAAATTAGAGGTCCAGCCCAGCTTAGAGGCTAAGCCATTGTGAGCTATTCACACTCCAGTTCCTGTCTGAGGCCAATGGCTGTAGCCCCCTGCATACTCCCGCCCACTGCCTTCCTCCCTCCCTCTCTCTCCCTCTCCTCTCTCTCTCTTTTCCCCCCTTCTCCTTCTCCTGCTATCTTAGCCATAAATATAGACTCTTGACATTACCTAACACATGGTCCCTCCTGATAAACAGCCAGCTTCAGGCAGGTCTCGTGACTGAGAAAAACCTCTGCAGGGGTGACTGCTGGGTTGAGGAAGACGATGGGTTAAGAGGATGAAGATCTGTATCATATAGTGTAAAAGACGCTCCTGTTGTTACCAAGCTGTAAATGTGCAAACGCGATGATCGAGCTTTTAGTCTTACACGAGGGTTTTGCAGAGTTGCCCACAGGTTGCATTTGTTTACTATGTTCCGACTGGACTGGGGCAGAGAGCCTGGTCTCGATTAGGACCACGGGAGATTAAGAGCCCGATGGCTGACCAGAGGAAAGCTTCTACCTGGCAGCGATGGCCTGTACCTGCATGGACATGGACGGCTGCCCAGGCAACCTGACCACAAAACCCAGGAGCTGCCCTGAGGGAAGAGGACTGCAGCTTTCTGTTTGGATTCACATGGTCCAGTCTGAGCCACATGCCCTCATTTGTTAGCACAGCTGAAAGTTGAAAAATAGTAGCTTTACTGGCCGTCCTGAGGTGAATCGACAAAACGTGTTGAATGCTGCACTTGATGTAACTAGTCCATATGATACCTTAAACACAGTTGGGGATAGTCCATATAATCCTGATGTATTTAATAGGCAACATGCCTGACATTGTGTGTTTGTAAAATAGTACAGGTGGCTACTAAGGTTAACAACAGCAGTGTGAGTCTTCAGAATAGCATTTGTTACAGGGGAATAGCTGATTTGGGTCGGACAAGGCCGGACATGTTTTTGTTGGATTAACATAAAGCTAAGCCGCGTTTGTAGTTTGCCAACAGTACATCCGTCTGCACAATTTTGCAAAGCCAAACAGGGGAAGACTCCTTATATTGAGGGCTCATTTCACTTTCATACAGACTTTACTGCTGCTGTGCTGATATTGGCGTTGCCTGTTAATTGATAATCGGTCAATCTTTCAACATTTAGGAAAAGACACTTATTTGCTTTCTTGCTGAGAAGAAAAGCTCTCTCATGTATGAACCTACGGCCAGCATATTAGTATTAGTTCAACATAAAGACAAGAAAATACCTGGCTCTGTCTAAAGCTAAAAAGGTATGCCTGCCAGCACCTGTGAAGCTGTCTTATTAACATATCTACATAGTATATAAAAGAGGAGTAACAATGAATTATTCTTAGTTTTGCAGGGAGCAACCTGATATAACACATTAATAAGTGCTGGTTGTAGCTTCATATTTAGTGGACAGACGTGAATGGTATTGATTTTCTCAGGACAGCGAATCGGTGTATTTCCCAAAATGTCAAACTATTCCTTTAGGGATTACCTACATTGACAGAATGGCAGTTATATGGTAGGGAGATGAATAAGGCATTCATGTAACATATGTCATTTACAATTTGCAAAAAGGCCAAACACACTACTCAGATATTCTGACAACCACATATTCAAGCAAAGAGCAAAAGTATTTCCACTGGCTACATGAGACTTACTTTAAAACCTGCAATCCTGAACTAGATTGGTAGGTTTGTTCAACCTCTAAATATGTAAATTAGTAAACTGCACTGATGGAGCAATGATTTGCGTGCCACTCAAAAAACACCAAGCAAGGCCCTGGGATAATAAGAGTGTGCTTATCCACGGGAGTAAATATGTTCGAAGCACAACAGATACTGTGAGCACCCACGTGAACACAAAGTTCAGTGAAGAAAGTTAAAGCATATCCGATTTTAGATCAATCTGGCATCATCACACTCGTTGCTCGGAGGCATCGAGGCTCGCAAACACTTAGGCGCTACAGTATGTGGGCTAGCTGGCTGCCACACTGGATCCACATCCAAGCCATCACAAGACACTCACACACGGATGAGTCTGGTAAAGGACGACGTGATCATAACAGAGAAACAGTCAGTGAATTAAGGACAATTTATTTCCATTGCCTCAAAAGCAGGGTTATCAACTTTATACTCCACTGACAACAAACAAAAACAGGCACACTAGCTGTCAGAAATATAATAATGATCTGTGAATAGAGATTTCACACCTGCTTTGCTCTGGTTTGCTTCCATGTGGTCAGGACTCCCAGTTTGGCTGGAGGATCAATCTGGTCTGAGCAGGCAAAGACTGCAGTCCCCTCCAGCCATACAGGGAGAACCACATGAGGCATTTCTGCAGTCGTGGTCCAAGATAGTGGCTCATTAATCAGGGACTGATCACTTTAAATTGACCTGAGTGACTCTGGGCTGATCCCGTCAACAACCCTCACATCTTTACTTCAGAGGATCAGAGGATGATTGTCTTACATGAGCTTGGCGAAGGAAGCATGAATAAGGATTTTTGAATGACAATAACATTGCTCTCAGCTACTCTTTTACCTGGTTTCCCATCAGGATTGATTTAGCCCGTGGAAGACCAGATTTAAGGTACAGTGTGTTCTCCAGGTGCAGAAAGAGAACCGAGGTTGTGTTGTTGTAATGGTTTCTTCTGGATAATGCCTTTGAAATGGGCCTGGAAGACGCCGTCAATAACAAAAACATCGCCAGAGACCACAGCCTCCAGTGCCACCTTCCACCCACTTGTCAATCATGCAAACGTTAAAACAAGAAGGAAGATCTGCAGTCCTTTTGGCCTGTATGTGATTTATTTCAACGGTGACAAATGGTGCCTGTTTGTGACTGCTAAATATGGCAGTGAATACAGCAAAACATGCATTAAACATAAAACTCACGCGCACACACAGTCCAAGTAAAACACACACACACACACACAGTCTGCACCTGTCTTCATACATCATTACTATGCAAAAAACACATATTTGCCCAGCTTCCTCAATGAGCTTGGAAGCCTTTCGTCTTCCCCATCCCCTTGTCGTCCCCAGAGCGAATCGTGTGTTAACACAGCAGATATTTGGTCACATGAACAAAATATGAACCGTGCGTATGTGAAAAGCAGGCAAACAGAAGCTGGGGCCCACTCATCCGTTACAAGAATGAATGGCCATCATTAGCATGAGGCTCCCCGGCAGCACCCTGCAATGCAGCGACACACACAATGGCGAGTGCCACGCTTCCCCCTGCCGTTCCCCCCCAGAGAAGCCCTTTTGTTTGAGCAGCATCTGGACCTGACCTCCAATGCATTCGAGGCTGATGACCCCCCTTCTCTGCTCCTCATCTCTTCTACTCTCCTCTCCTATCCTAACCTCCTCTTAAAAACCTGCTCTGCCTCTACAGAAATCCCCCTCCTCCTCCTCCTCCTTCATCTCCTCTCCTTTCCTATACCCTGTCCGTTCTTCACACACAGACACCCCCTCTCCCTCCCTCTTCTAGCTGAGGAGAGCAGCCATCTCTTGCTTCTTGAAAAGAAGGTCTGTGTACTAGTGGGCCTTACACAAAGCCTGCAGGGTGAATTAGAAAACCAAAGAGGAAAAAGCACCAGGGCTACTGGCCATCTGTCCCTCTGGGTTGGACGTGCCTGCTCCGAGTGTGCCTGCCCCCCTCTTTCCCCTCACATAATTCCCACCCCTACCCCCACCTTCCCTGATTCCCTTAGCCTATATACACAGCATCAACCACACACACACTCTCTGCCATGCATACATCACAGGCATCGGATGGCGGATGGCAGTGAGAGTGGAAAAAAAAAAAAAGAAGAAGGAGAGAAGGAGGAAAGAATAAGGAGCTACCACTTGCCTGGATGGAGAGCGAGCCCGGAGCCAGCAAATCAAGCCGTAATCCCTTTCTTTGTGTGAGCGGCAAACAGAGAAATTTGTCTCCAACAATGATTTTCCCCGAGATCGGCAGTGGAGTGGAAAACAAGGAAGCGAGGGAGTGAAGGACAGCGAGGAGGGGAGGGAGGAAGAGAGAGAGAGAGAGAGAGAGAGAGACAGAGAGAGGAGGCGATGGAGGGTGAGAGAGCGGCAGAGGCAGGGAGACAGTGGGAGCAGCTAGAGTGTGACAGAGAGAGACAGAGGAAGGCAGTAGCCACCGCCGAGCCACAGGGACGCTGACACTCACTGGAGGATTTGAAGTGAAGAGAGGAGGACGACGGAGAAGAGAGAAGAGAGAAGAGAGCAGGGAGAGAGAGAGAGGGAGAGGGAGGGTGAGATCAGGTGGGGGGGAGGGAGGATTGGTTCGCTCCGTGGCTCAAACACTGGGATAACGCCGAGATAACCCTCATCCCCAAGCAGCAGCTGTAGACGTGAGAGGGAAATGAATCCCACGAGAGGGCGATTTCTCTATCAATTGTGACATTTGCTGCACGTGATAACAATGGCCATCTGTAGCAGCGGGGCTATGAAGGAGAGGGGAGGCGGATGAGTTGACAGAGGGGAGCGAGGGAGGAGGAGGAAGGGGGGGATTGTGTTCTTCCTATAAACACACATGCCCAAAACAGAGAGAGAGAAAAAAAGAACCTCGGCCAGTGGTGGAGGGGAAAGGCACCTGTTCGAGTCAAGCACGGAGAGAGGGAGCAACACATGTGCTCAGGAGAGGGGGGGACACGAGAGACAAGGAGACAAAGGAAACAGAGGGCTGAGAAGTGTGGCTTTTATTTGACTGCTTTTGTCATTCTGCCTTGTCATGCCAAGGAAATATTTGCATGTGTGTGTGAGAGAGAGAGAGAGACAATAAACAGGAGGTGGCAGCGATAGTAGGTCACCAAGAAAGGGAGAGAGGGAGGGACAGGAAGAAAGAGAGAGAGAGAGAGGAGGGGTAAACACTAAAAACATTTCAGTGTTTGAATGACCAGCACTGTGTTGTGGCCCATTATTTGAGTTTTCAGTCAGAAGAAATATCAGACAAATAAACAGACAGAACACACACAAATTGTGCCTAATTGCAGCCAAAGCTTTATATATCTTATTCCTATGTGTCATAAACCTACAACACATCAGTGAGCCACGCTGATTCACTGGATGACATCTTCCTTTATCAACGTGAATGTGGGCACTGGAGTTTATTTTAAGTCAATCCCACATACACCGTGCCGCTGCCGTAAATACTCACTAGCGCACCAAATTCATGTCTGAAAATAGTCCCCATTGCACGCCATTTGCTCCCAAGTTTGCGGAGCGATTTTTACATTCATGACCTGGTTATATTTATGTCTTAAGTAGGAACAAATGGGCTTAGGGCCGAACGCCAGAGAAGTCATAAAGCCCAGAGAGACGGACTAACACATTGTTGGTTTTGGTCTTTTCATGCAATTTGTTGAGAATAAGAAAAATAGAGACTAAAGCCAGCCTGATCCTTTAATGATTTATCAGTGTGGGCAGAGTCCATTCAAAGCTGCTTTATTTAGAGACACTGGACCCTTTTTATTCGGAGACACAACCTAGAAAAAAAAAAGTGGAATATTTCCAATTAATGAGTAATCAGGGACACCTCTTCCTGCTTGGATGTGTTCAGGTGCGTCTAAGCAACAGACTTGTCTTGTTTTATGCTTCAAACAAAATGCAATACTGAACATCTCAGAATCCAACATTTTTATAGTGTCTCTCCTCTTCTTCATAACCCTGTTGCTCCATTAATGCTCGATCTCAGCAGTGACTTGCTCAGGTGTCGACATGTAGGATTCTACACATTATACTGCTTATTCGTAATGCACCTACTTGCACCACAGGTGATTGTTGTTGCTGCCTCAACTGAGTGTTTGCCTTTGTTTGCATTTGTTAGGCAGGAAGCATCAGCGGTGGGAGAACTATTCAGAACTTCTACTTAGGTAAAAGTAGAACTAGCACACTGTAAAAATACCTCTACAAGTCTCAATCTGTTGGTTCACCACACCGCAAACTATTGGATGGATTACCCTGAAATTTGGTTCAAATGAAAAGATAATTAACAGGGAAGTCATGGTTTCAATGTAAATAAATAGAATGATGAAATTCATCACTCATAAATAATTAAAAAATTAGGTTTATAAATACGCCTCTAAGTAATATTCAGAGGTGTAGACTGCAAAAACGAATGGGGAAAAGTACAAGTACACATGTGGCTCCAGGTCTCTATCACACATCTCTATGCTACACCACCGTCACTGAAGTTACAACACGGCTTTATCATCTACTGCTGACCTCCGACTATTTAAATTGTGTTGCATTGATACAGTCGTCCAAGGAGTCATCACAAACTTAGACTGTTCAATTGTGCTTTCTTACAATCAATGTATAGTAAATGTAAGTTAAAGTCTGTTGCTGATGAAACCAGACAAACTCAAAGTGGCAATGGGGTCTTAAATTGTACGGAAAGGGCCTTAAATTGAATTCCAGGATTCCTGCATATGCCATGTTAATGTTTACTGTCCGCCCTCTGTGCACAGAAGCCTTTCCATCGTCCTGTGATCTTTGCGAGAGCCCAACATGTTCATCACATAATCAGGCAGGAATCTATTTTCAATATATCAGAACATCATAATCCCAGGCAGGGCACCGGGGGAGGCTCAGAGAGGCGGATTTACCGGTCACATGGCCGAGCGCAAGAGAAGGACAGACAGCCAGAGATGGAAAGGCAGAGAGTGAAAAAGCAAAGAACAAGAGAGACAAAGAGAGAGAAGAAAAAAAATACATTAGTCTAGAAGCCACATTTTATTAAGGAGCAGCACAATGCAAACGCATGCAAATGAACAGCCGAGCTCCAGCCCATAGAAAGAGGAGGAAGTGGTGTTTGATGAGAACGATGATCCCAATCTTCGCTGATTAAATCAAGTCTATGCCTGTGTGCGATAAAACAATTCCTCAAGGGGCAAAACACACACACACAAACACACACACTCTCTAATCACTTTTACAATAGATCAACTTTTGTCATTTGTCGACACTTTAAGCCTCAAGCTTTTGTGGTCATCACCACTCAAGTTTTTAGAACGCAAACATGACGTGATTACAGTAGGAAAGTGAACCGAGCAGAGCCGGACTGTGTCGTCCAACTGTTCGTGACGTAACCGAGCCCAGCTGTGGAGTCTGGCACGGTGCTGGGCGTTTGGCTTAGGCCACACTTTTTGTCCATTTCACAGCTATGAGACAGCTGCAAAAATGGTGCTCTGGCGCGGTCAAGACATGAACGGCTTTCAAACATAAACAGTTACCCTGCTTGATTTTTTTTTTCTTTTTTTTTTCCATTTGTTAGAACCAGAGCTGGTGATTAATTTAAATGATGGAATGGAAATAAAGTGTAATACTTTATGGGTGAGCGAGAGGGAAGAATGAGATTAATCAGAGATGAAACGAATGAGAAAGAAGCCAAAAGAAAGTGGGTCATTAGGGTAAAGATAAAGAAATTATGCCAAAGACTGGTGAAAGACACCGTTCTTCAGGCAAATGTCCTGGTTTAAGCATCCGCCATCACATTCTAATCATTAGTAATATTTGTACTCACAAGGCACAGCATGGCGGTACAGATTGGCTCGGATGGTTTTCTGCAGCTCGTGGTCGGGGGAAGACTTCTGAAACCTCAAGCTGAGGTAGTGCTTCAGGTCCTTGTTGAGCTTGTGACCTGAAAACAGCAGACAGACAAAAGCTCGAGTAAACAAGCCTCGACATCACAAAACCCGCTCGTCTCTTCACTGTTTACATGCTGTCATTTGACCAAAAGTAAGGTCGGGAAAGGCCGTGACATTTCCATTGTTGAAATGCTCCTGGACACTAAAAGTGGCTCAAGACAGGCCTTGTGTACTTTACTTATCTGAAGAAATATAGGTCCTTCAGAATTCATTCGTTTAGTCTTTACACATAAATAGAATAGTTAAAGAATGCAATCAAATTTGAACATATATTTATTTCCTTACAGTATACTGATGCAACAAGACTAAGGAGTCAACAGTCATGACAACCCACTAATAGTTGTTGAGACATTTCACTCAAAACAACAAATGTGAACCTCACAGGCGTGCTAGAGAAAAAGTAACCAAAGGATGCATCATCTCGGCGCCATGAATGTCTGAACCAAATTTCATAAGCTGCATCCCCACTGCACAGCACAACTGAACTCGACTCCACTTGACTCTACTCGCTCTTTTTCCTTTTTGCATTGTGGACAGCACCTGGTACTTTTTTGGTATCAGCTCGGTCGAGGTTTCCGAGCGAGCTGAGCCGATACCGAAAGGTGACGTGCACCGTCCCTTTGATATCCATTTATAGGAGTATCGTAGCTCCCTGTGTGCGTGGTGAGTGTGCTGTCGAGCGAGTGGGAGGGAGTGACGGTGAATGTGAGTGGAGCAGAAGAAAAGGTCAGCGGTGATGTTGTCAGTTTAGCTGTAAATGTACAGTGTAGGTTACAGCTTCTCAAGATCAAAGGGAAGTTCCCGTGTGGCAACTGCTGGAAAAATGAAGGGGGCACGGCGTCACTGTGATCAGCTAAGAGCCCTGCCTACATTGAGGGAGTACTACAAAAGTAAGTTGAATCAAGTCGTACCATGCAGTTTAAATCTGGTTCTAGTAATACATCAAATTGTTTTATAGATGTAAAACATCAACCTGCTGGTAGTCGGATAAGTCGTTTGGATTCATCCTCTGGGGATGACAAATGTCTGCACCAAATTTCATAGTAATCCATCGCATTGTTTTTGAGATATTTCCCTGTGGACTAAAGTGGTGTACCAACCAACAGACTGATCAAGAAGCTAAAAGGCTAAATGTTCATGGCTTAAAGCTCAGCACATTTGGCTCGAACATGAAGTGGAGAGAGAGAAAGGTGATACTCAACACACTGGATTTCATTTATTCCGTCCTTTATCCAAATCATAGGATGGTTAATGGAGCAAACAGCAAAGAAATAAACGATAAACAATAATTTGAGTATTGCAGAGAAATACACACAGTGTGTAATAGTAGTCAATTCAGAGAGGAATGCAGAGACTGAGGTGGGTAATTGATTAAAAGAGTCTCTGATTGGCTGGAATTCCCAGGCTTCCTCAGCATCCATCCAATCAGAGGCGCTGATGCTGCTGGCTGATTTTGAACAGAGTCCCGGCACTCACAATGGGGCCAGATGGTCAGAGCTCGCTCTCACGCCAGGGTCTCATTTAGGACCATTTAATGATCTCCAAATATATCATCCATGTCTGGGAGAGCTGGCAAGCAGTTTTTTGGGGGAGGTGCCATGGCCTCCCGTCGGCCTCCGATCACAGTGGAAGAGTCCTGTGAGTCCTGGCTCGGTGCTTCAGGATGGCAGGGTCAGTGTGCTGTGAGTTTACTTTGGAGCTGAGGGAGATTAAAACGTGGTTTAAACCTGCAGTGAAACGGTCGCACTTTCAGCTTCTCTCATGTAAAGGAATGTAAATCTAAAGGAACACGTGGAAAAAGTAAAGGCATACATTTTTCAGTTATGATTGATCAGGTTCAGATTTGTAAATATGGAGTAATATGAGGCTATAGAAGACAGTCTGGCCTCCACCCACACCTCCATCAACAGCTTGTTGTTGTTGTTGTTGTTGTTGTTGAGATCTTGAGACAGTTTTGTTTCCCACAATACCTACTAATAATGAAAAAACTTTATTCACTAAATGACTTAAAGGAATAGTTTGACATTTTTGCCAAGACATGAGAAGATCGATGCTACTCTCACATCTATATGGTAAATAATTAGCTGCAGCCAGCAGCCAGTTAGCTTAGCTTAGCATAATGACTAGAAACAGAGGGGAACAGCTAGCACGGCTCTGTCTAAAGGTAATGAAATCCACCAATCAGCACCTCTCAAACTCACTCATTAACACATCACATCAGAACAAAACCCAAGAAAGAGAATAAACGTTACGTCCCCAAAAATGTCGAACTATTCCTTTAAGGTTGAGTGAGAGTCAGGAAGGAGGCAGGAAGTGCTTACAGCCCTGAGAGGAAGTGCCGCTGAGTGAGTCAGAGACAAGGACGGACAGATGTGAAGCATCAGAGCAGCAGCTGAGAAAGTGAAAACGGTCTTAAAGCAAAGAGGAGTATCGTCATGTGCCCCGAGGTGTGGCCCCGAGGTGAGATCATCATCTGTCATGTCCGCCTCCTCCCCCACGAACATGACTATAAATACTGAAGCACGTAACACTGATAATGTGAAGCACCGAGTCCCGAAAGACAACATGCATCTACAGTAATACTGCAATGGTGATGAGCAAATATTAAATCTAAACCAATTCGGCTGCCAATGCATTTGTCAAAATGAATCTGTCCTGATGCATTTGTCACGCAGAAATTTGTATAAAGACGATAATAATTAAATTTAAGGTGTAAATCACATTTAGAAACAGAGGTAAGCCATGATTGTGATTCACATACGGGGCATTTTTTTATCCAGAAGTGGAGACACTGGTTGGTAGTCTACTTTGCTGTATTTTTCCGTTCCTTTACACACACACACACACACACACACACACAGAGTGTAATTCAGTGCAAGCAAAGCACAGTCAGGTAATTGTTACCTAGCAACCAGCCAGTGCTGACGACCATCATTACGTCCCTGCAAGGCGAGCAGCAGTCAGATTGTAAAAGGAAAAACACATACAACAGCACACTCCCTCACACACACACACACACACACACACACACACACACACACACACACATTTAACATAGCATTCTTTCTATCGGTGCATCCTCTGCTGCTCGATTTCTACGCCCGCCGCGATTTGATTTGAATAAGTGGCACCTCGTCAAAAATAAAATATGTTACACATTCATTAGTGTTTGTGTGCTCCGTCGTGTCAGTTCTGCTGGCTCAGATGCTTTGCCTGAGATAAGGGCCGCTGTCAGGAGCGACCCCTCCTCCACAGAGGGCGGGCCGCCCAGGTGTCATGCTCCATCAATGAGAAAGTCATCAAATATTCAATATTTATGAGGATTAAAGCCGTGTGGATCAGAGATTACAATCATACCACTGTGGCGAGCGTGTGTGTGTGTGTGTGTGTGTGTGTGTGTGTGTGTGCGTGTGTGTGTGTGTGCGCGTTAGTAGTTTCTCTCTGGATTTTTAATCACAAATACTGTTTCACTCAACAAATAACCAGATGTTATAGTGCTGTCGATGTCTGAAAATTGAAAAATAAAACCACCCTGACATCAAGCTGCTAGACAAAATAAGTTCCTTTTGTTTATTAGAACATGCAGCTTTATGAAAGTATTAAATGGTATTTGAGACATTGGAATAAAACAATAGAGTTTTTTTTCTTGACCCATTTAGAGAGGCTTCCCAGCAGCATGCAACAAAAAAAAACAAACAAAGCATTAAAATCTAACAAAAACAACCAGATGTGGTGAGAAAACAGGAGATAATATCTCAGCTCCACAACCACAGCGCTGCAGTCTCCTGCAAATTTTGAATTGTTCGATTCAACATGTGTATTGAATGGAGATCCTTGTGTTGTGTACAATAAGACAGAGTGTATTGTTAGAGAGAAAGGGCTGGACATTCTGTACACTGCTAATCCACAGCTGTCTGTTTCGACTAAATATAGTCTGAACTGTGATGATATTTATACAAAAGTGTCTCTTATTCAGGGATTAAACATTTTGTTACAGATTTAATTTGAGTACAATAGAAGATGTCTATGAGAATATATTAATATTAGAATGAGAGGAACCACTCAAAGAGTGCTTTTACAGCTCACATCAATATAATCAATAACAGCGTATTAATCCTATGTCTTTGTAGCAAATAAGTCATCTTGGGCTCTGGGGTAACTGTAATGTTTTTGTACTTTTCATGATTTTCCAACATTTTATAGACCAAAAGATGAATCAGTTGAGAAAATAGTTGTAGTTGAGGTGCTAAGAAATGCAATGTTATTCTGTCTGTCAGTGAAAATAGTGAAAATAACTGACAATCATTCTGCCTCTAGACGATAAGATGGATCATTTGGAAGCTCGGAGAGAATATTCTTCATTCTCATAACAATGAAATCACTCCATCAGGGAAAATCTGAGACGCCAGCTTGAGAGATGCTTCCTGAGAGGCCGAGATGTTTGTGGAGCCGGCTGGTAAAAGACTGTGGGAGACGGAGATTGGTGCTTTTTCGCCCTGGATGAGGCAGAGGAGCGAATGTGTGAGGACGTGAGGCCTCTGTCCTCTTACTGATAGACAGAGAGTGAGAGACAGAGATGGATTTAACCCAAATAAGAGTGGATTATACACATCCTCCATGCCTCCAGTCAGCATTACATAACCTTAAATCTAGTTATGCATCCCTGCCTCATTTTGGGGATGGGGGAGGGTGTGTGTGTTCTCAAATATTTAAGGAGATAGTGAGAGGGGGTTTGAGACTGAGACTGTGGGCCTCCCTTCAGACAAAGCTTGGAAAAAGGTGCCTCTCTTAGTTCACTTGCTTAGTTTCGCTCAATTCCTGGATGCCTATGGGATCATGATCATGTTATTTGATCCGACAGATGCTCAAAAATTGAGCAAGGCAACCTAAAAATCCTGTTTGACATGACTTCAGACTACAACAAATACATTAAGAAAGGTCTGTCCAAAGACACTTGGCAGTTTCTAACCAAATCAATCCATCTTCTATGTGATTTCCTTTTGATAACTAATGTAATATTTGTTCACCTCCATTCACTCAGCCTCCCTTGAAACTGTTTGGACCCCCCCGAGGTGGCCCACCTCCCACTTTGTAAACCTCTGGTATAAAAGAAATAACATTTGCAGTGGATTCAACACAAACTCTGCTTCAAAAATATACAGGCCAGACAGCAAAAGGACAGAAAACATATGGTCCTGGCTCCTTAAAACATCAGCAGCCACAGCCTATAGAGCCACACAACAGCTGCCATCACTACGACTCACTGCTACTAGCTGTCAATCATGCCGGGTGGTTCTCATTTCAAAACAGAGCCAGACGTCCAAACAGCATGATTATTTAAGATAAGATCCTTTATTCGTCCCACAATATGGAAATTTATTATTTGTATGTGAAAGTAGACGAATCAATTCAACAGCTTCCAGATGAACATAAATTTGAGAAGATGTGTGTGCGTGTGTGTATGTGTGTGTGTAGCTCTGCTCAGCTGCTGATCAGGATTCAGCTGCCGTCCTCCAGCTCAACACTGCCCTCTGTGTCTCCAAGTCTCATCACTCTGCTTTCACACAGACCCGTTACCACAGCAACCCAGAGCCGAACAGTGAACGAGATGAAACATGTGCGGTCATTATGGGCTGCTGCCCCCCAGTGGTGGATCTCAATAATATGAGGTTTCAAAAAAAAAAAAAAAAAAAGAGAACTACAAATGTGACTTCAGATCTCTTGTGGCTGCAATTGGAGTTAATTTAATGATTCAAAACAGCCTTTAATATCAGCTAATAAATGAAAAGGGAGGCAGAATGTTTTCCACCATCTCACCACCAAGCATTGGTGGAAAGTAACTAAGTAAATTTTGGAGGTACATGCTTGAGTATTTGCATAGTAGGTCATTCTATACTTTTATTCCCCCACATTTTTTCTGAGTTACTTTTCAGATTAAGATTTCACAAACAAAACACCTGCTGAATTTGTAAAATATGATGCAATGTTACAGATTAAACTATCCAACAGTATAGAATATGTCAATATTTAAATAATAGGATTTATAATAATAACACGTTTGAACACTTTGAAAAGGGACCAGATACTTTTACTGATTATATTTCTGTACTTTAACTGAAGTTAGAAGACTTACTTGTAACAGAGTACTACAGTGTAGAGTGGCACTTGTGCTAATTAAAATATATAAGTACTTCTTCCAACACTGCCACCAAAGTGTTTGTAATGCACCTAAACATACCAAACACACTTGCACTAGTCAACATCCATTTGATCCGTCAGACACAAACACCCAGCAACTACCCTGTAGCAAGTAAGTCCAGCGGGTTTTGTCAAATATGAACACAGATGTCGTGTTTTACGATACAGACCACACATGGATGTGTAGCTTTACATGGATCACAGCAGGAAAAAAAATCCCTAAATTATAGCTGCACTCTGGGAGAATGCTATACAGTTAATACTCTGCAATTGGTAAGCAACTAATTACTGTAATCAAAATGCATATTACAAGGTAAGATGAGCACGGCCACATTGAGAATGTAAACGTTCTCAAAACAACGTTTCTTTTACCATTATTTACACTAAAACAGATCCAAAACAAACACAAACATCACCAAAGAGACATCAACTCTGAAACTCCACCCAGCTCCCGGAGTGAGTTGATGCAAGAGAGGAGAGGAAAACCACAAGTATGCCTGCCAAGAGTCTGTGTGCACGCGTCTAGTCGGTGCAAACGTGGTCGACACATGTTGAGAAGAGCTCCGGGTTTGTGCGTCGGGCTTGTCTTTGTGTGTTTCTCTCTCTCTCCCCTGGAAGTGGTCGCTGGCACAGGTTAGGTGTTAAATGACAGGCAGGTTGTCTTTACTTTGGGTAGAGGAGAACAGACAATCCTGCAGTAATTGGAAGACACACACGCACACACACGTTGGTCTGACTAATGAAACACCACCTGTAGTGATGACAGAGAGGATTACGGTGCAAGACAAGACGCCCTTCCAGGCTCGAGAAGCAGAGGGTGTTGGGCTGAGGTGACACTGTCGAGGTGTTTGGCCATGAAGCAGCCAGGTGCACCACCCACCGCTCCTCGGAGTTCATTCAACTGGTGTGACGTGCTTTAACCCATAAGGTGACATGGGCGTAACAAACACTTTGAACGCCCTCGACTCTTCCTTATACAGCTCCAGTTCCAATGCTTTAATAACATGTCCTGTATTACATTTAACCTGCTCTGACCATATTTTTTGAATAAATTAATATAAAACTATAAATATAAATATAATTAACAAAAATATTCTATACAAAATAAATAAAATAATAATAAAAAAAAGAAATGTGTTCTATGTGCTCCACTTGGTCTGTGGTATATCCCCCATAATTTTCCAGGAAGTTGTGAAATAAGTCAGGGTTCTTATGGGTTAAAGGAATAGTTCTGACATTTTGGAAAATAGGCTTGTTTGCTTTCTTGCAGAGAGTTTGATGAGAAGATCGATATCACTCTCGTATCTGTCTGTTGAATGTAAAGCCAGCATCGGTTTGCTTAGCTTAGGAAACAGCAACACCTCTAGAGGTCATTGATTAATTATTTTCTCTCATTTAATCTTTTAACCTGATCAAAAACTAAAGTGTGAAACCAATATTTTTGTGGGCCTATGACTCCAAGAGGTTACTGATCCCCATCCAAGAAAGTGCTCAGCTCATAACCCTTAGAAAAACAGCAATTTGTCATTTGTACAGACTTTACACAAACTAGCTGTTTCCTCCTCTTTCCAGTCTTTATACTGAGCTACACTAACCGGCTGCAGCTACATATTCAGTACATAAGTATTTTGTCTTGCTGAAAAAAACTTGGAAAGAAACCAAATAAGTATATTTCCCAAACTGTCAAACTAGTGCTTCAACTCTATAGACAGCAGCAGACAATACATCCAGATGTGCTCAGCATTGCACAGAGCACAACTCCAAAGATGTGAGAAGCAGTGGTCAGTCGGGGATTTCACAAGCCTGTCTGTTATCACATTTTGATTAAGAAGGCTCCGCTCTGTCTGCATCCTCTTCTGCAACCTATCTGGTGGTGGTGCTGTGGCAAACTAAACACAATTACACCCACGAAAATCACACACCAATTGTCCATCACAGTTGTATTTCCATCAAGCCGACACCTAAATCTTTAAATTGCCCTTTTATGTCATCGGCTCGTACGGCTTCCCAAGCTATCTCAGGCCCGATAACCCGGAGCTCACACTGAGCACAAAGAGATGGCATTTCCTCCAGAGGACAAATAATATTGTATTTCCTCTGGCCGATTCCAAATAATGGCCACAGAGTAGGAACTGGAAATGCTGGTTCTTAAACAGTAAATTCCATTGTTTCAGCGGCTTCCTGTGGGTCTCAGGACATCCCGTCAGTCAACACTGGACTCTCCAGTTACAGATGAGAGCATTTAACTCTACATTATCCAGCAATATAAGGAGTGGCCGTCTGAGAGAGGTGAACATCGGGAGGGATGCAACGGACAAAACTAATCAAATATTCCCGCTCTCGGTGATGGGTTTCACTCGGCTCTCTCGGCGTGATAAAGTAGCCGCAATCTCCAGCTATTACGCAGCCATTATCCCGGCTGAGAGGCCATGACAGCTGATACAGAAGACGCGATGATAACGATATTAGACGTGGGACACACTTTTGTTTTGTTCTCATGTCAATTAAACGCATGCACACTCTCCCTCTTCATCTCCCACACACAGACATAAAAGCAGTGGGCTTAGCCTCCTCTGTTCACCGCTTACCCTGCAATCAGCGTGGCAGGGGCGGAGAGGAAAAAACAACAATCACAGAGAGGTCCGCCGTAAAGCTCTGGACCGGTCCTCTGCCTTCTCCTTCTATAATTACCTCCATAACCAGCCACACCCAGAGCGAATTTCATGTTATTCCCAGTCCAAAGACGGATTCAGAGGGGCCGGGGAGCTCGGAGAAACAAGGCAGGAGTCCTGAATTAGACCATCATGTTCGGCAAAAGTGCATTTCTCTCTAATGTCAGCGCATCATTTTATCAATGGACGTGCAAATCTACTACATTTGTAACCATATCAGCTTTTTTTAGATGATGAATGCCATTATCATCGTGGTATGAAAATCAGTTTACAGGGATTGAAAACTACACACCTTGTTGCAGCGATGGGTGTGTCGGCACACCCTGACGTTACTGTTGGGCATGGTTACACTTTTGGCCACACTTCTGCTCACGAGGTGCAACAGACATTAACATCCTATTTCATGGTTGATTGTGTGTTTTAATTGGGTTTTCATTCTCAAATTTTTTAATGCAAACAGTTTTACAATATACTTTTCACAGCGTTTTGTGATAATGCAGCTCATGCTCGGCCAATAAAGAATAGAACATATAATAACACTGGAAAGATCATAACCATAGTATTATTTTCCAAATTAGCAGATTAGTAGATCCGCAGGAAAATTAATTGACTGTGTTCATAATGAATTAATCTTTTAAGATATGCCAGAAATTCTCCCATTCTAGTTTCTTTATTGTGAATGACATCATTATAAAGAGTCAGTTTATAAAGAGTGTGCCAGGTCGTTGCCTTCAAACACTCATCTACAACAGTCTCTGGTTTTGAATATTGGACACGCAGAAACGTATGGCCAGTCCCTGTTCTGACCCAGTTCTCCAGTGCTGTGCTGCTGAGTCAGATTCAGGAGTGCATGATGGGAGAACTGGTATGAAGGAAGAGTCACAGACAAAGACACACACATGCAGGCACACACACACACACACACCGAGGCGAGCAGAGGCGGTATGTTCTGCTCCAGTGCGCTGCATCTGTTCATTGCTAAATATAACCAGAGGAACCCAGGCCTACCGCTCCCTCTGCTCTGTGTTAATAGCTGAGTAGGCCAAAGGAGGAGGAAGAAAAAGGAGGAAGGGATGAGAAAGAAAGGTTGGTACGACTGTAAAGACTAAAAGGAACAAGCAAAAGCTCGAGGCAGAGGGGTTGAGAGGAGGGTCAGTGTTGAATGACGTGGGCACCATCCCAGATAAACACAGATAGTGCTTATAAATTCTGCATGTGCCAAAAATATTTTAACACAGACTAAACACGGACGACTATTCCTGTCAAATACTGGAATACCAAACTCAACATACTCCAGATGGCAGGATCTCTATTCTTATCCCCTTGGTTCATTTTTAAAGTAGAGGACAAGCATTTCTTGGTGCCATGTTTCTAAAAAAAAAAAAAAAGCACACAAAGCTGCTATTTTAATGCGTCCGTTGTATCTTTTTTTTTTTTTTTGTACCTTTTTTTTTTCTTCCTCCCGTGGGCGACACATGTAAAAACACTGAGGCCGAATCCTCCCCGTCGCTGATAGAAAGCGTCGAGCATCAAGCCTCAGTCGGTACGCGAGCATGCCATCAGTTCTAACTGGCTGCCTCTGTTAAATGTCATTGCCCGCCTGGCTGTCACGCACAAAGGGCCCCTCTGTGATTAAAGTCCCCTCTTTCACAGGAGCCCATGACCACGGGCAATGAGACGGAGATGAGATACACGTCCCCATCTTGCCCGCCTCCCTCTGCTGCAGCGGCAGACTGGAACGCACATCGCACCACAGGGACGAGTGTGTCATCACCAGCCGGCTCACATGACGAAACTCGCAGCGAAACTGCAAGACGAGGAACTACCACATTAGGCTTGAATTATATGCATCTGGATGAAGGAGTGGAAAAGGAGAAGCCTTTCCACTGGGTGTAATAACCACTAATTTGTACCTTGAGGGTTGTAATTGAAGGGGTCCCTTGTGCAGTTGATGTGGCACACAAACAAACCAGTGGGGTTGACTGGAAGGGGAGAGTAGGCGTCCAGTGACCTATATATCGGAGTTCTCTGCTGTGTTAAACCTAATATTAATTATCATACATAATTAACACATATGGAACACCCACTTTTATAAAAATAGCCATTCTAACCGAGGGGCTATCCATCAGATAAACAGAGCTGTGTGTGCAGGGAGATAGCTGACAGACAAGAGGCCCCACAAGGAGATTCATTAAATTAATCTGTCATGTGAATTTTCTTCACTTAGTTACCCAATGGATGCTGCTACCAGAATTTTGTGCTGAGAGGAAGCACTATTTCAAAAATGCCAGCTGGGCATGTTTGTCAGAGGATTTAACTAATATGCTAAAAAAGCGTTCTTACCCGGAAAGTGAGGCAACATTGCTCAGAATTACAGTTTTTTTTTGTGGAGTGGAGTTCAAGAAGTCTGCTTTCAAACAGATGGGAAATGCAAGAATGATTCACTTACAGCGGGGCACACGTCTCAAGTCTCTATCAAAACTGTCTGAGAGCGGAGATAACACGCCGCAGACTGACAGCTGGGGATCAATAGCTGAGATAAGATTAAAGAGAGGCCTTGGATCTCAGCAGCCGGCCTTGTTGTTATGATGCTGCAAAACTTCACGGGTGTGTATGAGTCCCGCCTCTTCAAACCTAATCATCTTCAGCAACACGTAGCAGCACATACACAACTTCTGTTTCTTGTTTTTAGAGAGAAAACGGAAAGAGAGGCCAAGAAAGAGAAAGGCGAAAGAGAAAGCCTGAAAGTGACATTGTTGTTTATGAAGTGAAAAAGCGTTGAGTGAAAGGAAACCGTTTTGATCGAGCTGGTGAAGAACGCTGTAAAAACCAATCAGTCCGACAGTGAGTCTAACAGCATGTGAACAGCGGAAACTGATGTTATGTCGGGAGACACTAGTTCCTAAACTCAGGGTGCCATGCAGAGCTTCTGGCACTTGGTGATGCAACAAGATTGATTCGTCGGGTAAATCTACCAAGTGTCCCCATGGGTGACGATATAACAGATGGTCCAGAGAACAGAGTCTGTCCCTTTTTTTTTGTGAGTGCTGCGTGTATAGAGAAACATGCAAAAATGGAAAGCGATGCATCTGTAACCAGGCAGAGGCACAGCGACAAAGATAAAATGCAAAAAGATGATGACATTTTCTCCAAAACGTTCATCACGCCGTTAAAAAGACATTTCGAGTGACATGTCAAGCATCTCATCGTGATCACCTCATCGTGCTCGGTGAAGAGAGTAAACTAGAGCGTTCATTAAACCAACTACCGGCACGACCCATCCCTGCCTCCAACCGCCTCAGAATAAAAGTGTGTGCGATGTCAGGCCGCGGTCACACACTGCGCATCCTTCATAAACCGCTCTCCGTTAAAACCATCAAATATCTGACCTTCAGATCGGAGGAAACCGCGGTCTCTCCTTCACGGCTGGGTAGCGCCGTACGTGGAGATGATTGCCAGACATTTGAGATGGAAGTATGAAAGGAGATAAACCAACAGGTGATGGAGACAGAGCGAGAAAAAAGGTTAGAAAACTGGATGTGAGGCCTTTTATATAAATGGAGAGATGGAGCTGCAAGGGGCAGTTTCATTATGGTGTTGAGGCGATGTGAAGCTTCACAAAGATGGAAAGGCCTTTGAAAAGGTTCCTCTGTGTTTCCATGAAAAACAGAATCCTTTAGGGTCACTATCATGAGAATCGTTTGAAGCAGACCTGAAACTTGATTAGTGGATCAGCAACTAATTTCAGCTTCTCAAATGGGAGGATTTGCATCTTTTCCTTGTCATATTTGAGAGTAGACTGAATATCTTTGGGTTTTGGATCAAGGGTCAGATTTAAAAACATAAAATACATTTTTTTTATGTGTGAAGGTGACCTTAGTCTCCTATGACTGCATATAATATCTTTTGGACTTTTGTTTGAGGGCAGCATCTTGAGCCATTTTCACTATTTTCTGACATTTTATAGATCAAGGAAAGAATCAATAGATACATTGAGAATAAAAATAATCATTAGCTGGAGCTGGAATTCAAAGTTAACAGAGACAGAAAGAGAGTAAGAGAGCGACACAGGAATATGTGGAGTATTTTGATCAAAGCTTTAAGCTCATCACCATTATCTCCCTTCTTCCAGCTTTAAACAGTTTCCACTTCTGCGCTCAGACATAATCTTACATAATGAGATCCTGTGGCACAAGCTGTACCTTTTGAAACATGATAACATAACTGGGAACCATTGATGTTGAGGAGATGTACAAAAAAACATGTTGACAGTAAAAATAATACAATAAAATAAATATTTCCCTGGATTACATAATCACACTTAACATTAATATGTTGATTCTGCCTCTGCAGTGTTTAATCGCGGCTGCTGTGAGAAGACTGATTCATTGTCTTTGATGTGACACAATATGTCAAGTCCTTTTCCTCTTAAGCTTCCTCTTAATCAGAGTCTGTTGTCGCCCAAAATTGGCGACCGCATATTAGGATACAGAACATCACCAGAAATTATTAGGCAGATTAATAAATGGATCTGATGGCACAACATAAACAGCTGACTGCTCCCATTCAGTTTTTAAAATGGAGCCAGTTTGTCATTCAGTATATTTTCTTTTGTAGCTGGTATCAACTCTACACTCAAAGGCTATTGTCTTTTAAATGTTAAGCCCGATTAGTAATTCCTTCTTTCCCACATCCTTCATGCTAATGACAACAAATCCACCAGAGCTGGAGAGCTGGTGACAATAGGACTGGACCGTTTCCAGTGCTTCCGTAGTTATATTCAAGCCAGTGATGAGTTCAAGGTCTAAGAGAAGGAAGGATGTGTATTAATCGTGCCCCAACATAGTAAAGACCTTGTGCCTTTTTAAAAGCTTTTCCTGCTAGAATCATGCAAGAAAGGTACAAACCACATGGAAGATTAAGACTGGAAAGGGAGGTTCTCTTTCTTATACGTATGGTATAATTTGAGCATGGATCATTTAGAGCTAAAACAATTAGTCGATTAACTGATTGACAGAATTTAAACTACTACTTTGATAACCAGTTAACTGTGTAAAATTGCCTCAAATTCCCTGTTCCCAGCCAGTCAACGTGCATATTTGCACATTTTCATAGTCTGGACTATTTAATGTTTGACCTCATGAACTTCATTGATTTCTGTAAATATATGCTTATTCTGAATTTGATGGCAGCAACATCTTTCAAACAAGTTGGAACAGGAGCAACAAAAGACTGTGAAAGTTGTGGACTGATCCAAAAACACTTGTTTGGATCCTTCCACAGGTAAACAGGTTCATTGGTAACAGGTGATAGTATCATGATTGGGTACGAAAGGTTCATCCTGGAAAGACTCAGTCGTTCACAAGCAAGGATGGAGCGAGTGTGTCAAACACATAACTGTATATAGAATATTACTATGATTACTGCCTGTGCTCGGGAACACTTCGTAAAAAACCATCAGTTTTTGGAATTGGGCTTGTACTTATGATCACAAAAACTTTAATTTCCTGCTGCTCATTTATTCTCACTGGATCTGAAAACAGTTGCCCATGAGGATTATCCAGTGTAATCAGGATTTCTGAAAAGAGATGTTGCTGTTGAGTTTTTTTAACCATTTTTTTTTTGATGCTGTGAGTACCACAAATGAAATCACGATCACCTCCTGGAGAAAGAAATCTAAGAAAGCAGCATCTCAAAACTACAGCGAATAAAACCAAAACTATCTGCATAGCTACAAGTTGTTTACCATCCTGCTGCTGCAAACAGGGACAGTTCTTGAAAACCTTCTTTAAAACTGAAAATTTATTTGAAGGCTCAAGGAGGCTCTGAACATCTGACATTAAATATTTGAGAGTTGGCTGCCAAGAAGCATTAGACCCATGAGGTACGGCATCGCAAATCAAAGACAAACAGTTACCAAACACAGTTTCCTTGAAGAAAACCAATATGGAGGGATTTCAGCGCCGTCCCTGGTTGCAAATGCATCAGCAGGTGATGAAAAGAGCTGAAGTGCTGCAGCTCTGCTGGAAATCGATCTTTCCAAAACCTCTGGCAGTGATAGAAAACGTGCACAATTTGTCTAAAACATGCCAAACCACATGTCATCGTAACGTGTGCTTTAACGTTTCTCGGTGTGTTGTCATCAGCTTCTCCTTTTGTCTCACCCTACACAAATGACTGTTCAAATCGCAGCCAAATTACAGCCCTGTCCTCTATCTAACCCTGCCTGACCTGCTCAGCACAAAGTATTCCTCTCCTCACTGCACCGACTCCCCCACCGCCACACCTCACCCCTCAGCACAGCCAGATGCTGCCAACTTCTGACGAACAGCTGCAGCCCAAGGTCACTCCCTCCCTCGGACAGACAGAAGCTTGCAAACAGTGCCGGACCGTAACAGAACAAATCTGCTCTGTGTTTGTGTTGGAGGACTTCATGTATGTCTCTTTTAGCTTTGAGGAGCAGCAGAAAGAGATATGCACCTTTTTATCATCTCGCCTGCAGAGCATTTTAAAAATACGCCCGTGTCTCTGCTCTTCATTTTAAAATTTGCATTCGCTGTGACGGTTTACTGATTAAACAGCCTCAGCTACCATATATAACCCTCTCACTGAAGCACTATATTGAGAACAGAGACAGACATGAAACAATAAAAAAAAAAAGTTGTTTTCCTTCTGAGAGCTCGATGAGATTTGAGTCAGCGTCAGGTCACGTTTACAGAGGCGGCGTAATACCAGATAAGACAGAGAGCGAGTTACAGTTAAGTGTTCAAAATAAATTTAGCTCACACCAACAACTCAAGGAAAATGTTTCCATCATTATCTCACTTTGTCAAGAGAGTCTATATTTACTCTGGAATTACAGTGATTCGGAGCCACAGCTGGAAGAAAAAAAGCAAGTGATTTGATTGGCGGAGGCATGTGTCAGATTGTGGTAGATTTGTATGTGAAAGCGGGCCAAAGGACTGAAGGTTTTTAGGAAGGTTCATGTGATATGTTTACTCACTGGTCATGACCAGAAAGGCAGACATGACTTTTGTACAGCAGGACAGCACAGACGGTCTGCAAACAGAAATGAGGAAATTCTATATGTCTTTATGAGGAACTTCGTAGGTTTAAATTACAACCCCAGTCCCCAAAAAGTTGGGACGCTGTGTAAAATGTTGATAAAAACAGACAACAGATAACATTTTGATAGTCTGCAAATCATTTAATTGAAAATAGTGCAAAGACAATATATCAAATGTTGAAACTGAAAAATGTTATTGTTTTATCAAAAGTATATGCTCATTTTAAATTTTGATGAAGTTGGGACACTGGCATGTTTACCACAGTGTTGCATCACCTCTGCACCGACACTCTCTAAACGTTAGGGGGGTTGAGGAGACCAGTTTCTGGAGTTTTGAAAGTGATAGGATTTCACCTGCTCAACTGTTTGGCGTCTCCTTTGCGCCAAATTTTTTCAATGGGTGACAAGTCAGGACTGCAGGCAGGCCAGTTTCTTCTACTACTGAGCCATGCTGTTGTTATACAAGCAGAATGTGGTTTGGCATTGTCTCTGTTGTCTTGCTGAAATATGCAAGGTCTTCCCTGAAAAAGACGACGTCTACTTGACAGCACATGTTGCTCTAAAACCTGTATACATTGTTCAGCATTAATGGTGCCTTCCCAGATGTGTAAGCTACACATGCCATAGGCACTTATGTATCTCCATACTATCACGGATGCTGGCCTTTGAACTGTGCGCTGATAACAAGCCAGGCGGTCCCTCTCCTCTTTAGAGGGGAGGATGCGGCATCCATGATTTCCAAAAAGAATGTCAGATTTTGACTGGTCAGGCCACAGGACAGTTTTCCACTTCACCTCAGTCAATCTTAAACGGGCTCGGGCCCAGAGAACTTGCTGGCGTTTGTGGCTCATGTTTATATATGATTTTCGTCTTCTCTGGAATTGAGGTTGTAGTCAGAGAAGAAAACTGTGACTGAAATGATTAGTCGATTGATCGATAAGTTTATCATCAGCTATTTTGCTAATCAATAGAAAAAGGAGAAATTCCAAAAAGGAAGGATTTGCTGCTTTTCAATCTTTTATGTCATTGTAAAATGAATATGTTTGGGTTATGGACTCTTGCTCAGACAAAACAACAATTTTAAGATGCCATCTTGAGGAAATTATGATTATGATATTTTTTGCAACAGATGAATCCAGCCATTATTCTCATAATCACACTGTCACAGTTCACCTTGTTTCTCGCTCTATGGGTGGAAACGTTGGTTGGCCGGTCTGTCACTTGGGGCCAGACGGAAATATCTTAACAACTATTTGATGGATTGCCGTGAAATTTGGTTCCCTGAGGTCCCCTGAGGATGGAGCTATGACTTTAGTGATCACCTGACTTTTCCTCTAGCGCAACCATGAGGTTCACATTTGTGGCTTTTAGCAAAATGTCTCAACAACTATTGGATGGATTATGATGATATCTGGTAGACGCTCATGTTTACAGTAAACATAAACTGCAGACCCTTAATCTCATTTTAACTTGACCTAATAACTTATAAATCACTGGAAAAACATTTTTATTTCTTATAAAGCTTCAGTTTTGTGGAGACACATCTGGATACTGTCTCACAAAACAGGTTTACTGAATTATCTGGTTAACTGCTGATGTAAAATCAAATCTGGAACATGAACTGGAATAAAAAGAAATTTTATGGGTTGGACTTATTGCATTATAACTGAAATCCTGCTCTGTGGCACTGTGTACTCCAGAAATATCTTCCTTAGTGTTTATATAGAGCCATAGTTTCAGGTCACAACTGAAACGTTGTGCCAGTCAACAGAGAAATGTCTTATGGGTATTACACAGACGAGTTCCAGCTGCACACACAGCTGTTTACATGCAACACATCAATCAGACTGTGTGAAGCTGCTCAACACATTAACCCTGAGGTGGCTTTGTTTTTCTTTATTATAGAAAAGCTTCGTCAATTATACCACAACAGTAGCTTCAATCTTTTTGTTTCATTTTGTTCGGCTTTGTGCATCTTCAAGAAGCTGCAGACAGACACACACACACACACACACACAGCAGGGAGGCTTCCTTTTCAACACTAATCACCTTATTTGTTGTGGCCTCTCTGCCACTGTGACTAAGTCAAACCACCACAACCGGAACGGTCGTCAAGCTTCTCGACAGTGATGGGAACATCAGACGGAGGAAGCCTGTTCCAGCAAAGCTGCTTTGATTTAGATAAGACGTCCATCCACTCTCCACAAGACGCAGATATACGATTGGGAACAGAGGAGACGATGTGGATGCTGGGACACGTTTGAACCTAAGAGTCTCTTCTCCACCTGTTAGAAGCTGTCAGTCCCCTGGTGACATTTAACTTTTTCACCTTTTCCAGGGGGAAAAAAATCTGGGAACGAGATCATGGGAAAAGTAGTTGGGTTCCTCCAAAGCTCGAACATCAAAGCCGGCTCTGCTTACTGACTCTAGCTCCTGTGTGTGGGGTTGGGTTCAGGTGTAAAATGAAGAGGGGTGGGACCTTTCTGTCGAGTTTACATCTCTGCAAACCACAACAGAACCGAAGACAGATGTTGATATAACGATATGACTACAAACCATGATTAACACCAGATTTTTATATTTTACAAATGCACCGATCTGTCAGTTAATTAAGGAAAATGGAAGTGAAATTATGAATGAACGCTGTCCTTTGCAATACTGAATTCATCATTAACCATATCATTATCAAAATACATATGTTTTAACATTTATTTTATAAACTATTTTAATGACATGAATTGCATTATTTGATGACTTTAAAGCGAAACAAGTTACCACAGGCCCTCTTCAGTCCTTCATCATAATACATGATTCTACCACTAGAAGGCTCTGCGCATGAGATTACATCTGTAGCTTCACCTGACACATTGCTGACATACAGTAACCATCCCCAGCTGTTTTCTATAAATAAATGCCTGCTTCTGTTGCCAACCAGCGCCATCCAACAGTGATACAACATAGTGCTATTCAGTGAAGGCTTTGACATTTCCTGTTCTCCACACCGACAGTATAAGAAGGTCCTGTGTGCCAGGAGACTTCCTCTGCTGCACAGGAAGTGATGCCTATTAAAAATTTCAGAGGAAACAACCGTGGCTTGTTTGGGATAAACATGAAAAGTCCATCAGAGAAAATATACAAAGCTATAGTCATCACTGATTATCTCTGTGTTTTTAACACATTGTAATGCCACTGACTCAACATGCAGTGAGTAAATCTCATTAAATATAAGACACATATTTCATCTATCAGACTAAATATGAAAACTATTTTCCACAAAACACTACAATGATGGGTAGATTTTAAAATCCTACACAAACACTGTTTTGCAGTTGAGCTTTTATAGCATAATGAAAATGGAAGCTATGAGCAGTGCACTTTTGCTGGGCTGTAACTACTATTTATTTTTAATATCGATCAATCTGAGTTGTGAAAAATTCCCCATCACAATTTCCTACAGCCAGAGAGGATGTCTTCAAACTGCTTGTTTCATCTGAGTAACAGTCCACAAAACAAAACTATTCAGTTAACGATCACATAAGACAAAGAAAACTAGCCAATCCTCACAAATGAGAAGCTGGAACCAGAGGATGTTTGGCTTTTTTTTACTTCAAAATTACTTAAAGAGTTGATCGTTTATCGTCAATGATCAATGTCATGATCAATCATAACAGTTTCAGCACTGCACTTTAGAATAGATAATGTTATGACACCACAGTAGAACCACATTCTCAGTTTCCTGCCTCTCAAATGTGAGGATTTTCGGCTTCTCTCTGCCTAACATCATAGTAAACTGGATATAATCAGGTTCTGGATTGTAGGACGAGACATTTGACATCATCTTGGACGCAAAAAAAAAGCTTCCACCACCGTTTTATTTCATGCTTTGATTTTCAGATATTGAATGATGGGACAAACAGACCTATCTGAGTCAGACGTCTGGACTTTGTTTACTGAAGTAGATACGATAGCCGAGTTCTTTGAGGATATTCCAGGAAAAAGTATTTCATGTGAAAAGATTTCTTCATCCTCTTCTTCGCTGTTTTGTTGTTGCAGTGAAGTAAGCTGTGCTGGAACTAACTGTGAAACTAAATAAATCAGAGGAGAGCGAGTGAAACTCTTCACCAACCCCGTAACTCATTATCAACAAAATTAATAGAAAGCCTTTACAACCTACTGTTGGCAAAGCCGAAGCTGGAGTTACTGATAAACCAATTACAGCTTTTCTGCACAAGTTTTTCCTTTAATGGCAATAACTATCCATCTGAATTTGAGTTATAGGATGACATCTTGACACGCTTTACTCATGCATTCAGATTAAACAGCAGTGTGAACATTAGTGTCAGGATATCAGACGATAGTGCATAAAGCCTTTTAGACACTGGTAAACGGAGCGGGGTCGGGTCAGCCTCTCAAGAGCTTATGAGCAACCTGAATCTCTGGAGATTTGACGGACTAGGAGGAGGGGAGGGATAGAGGGATCAGCAGCATGAGAAATCCTCTAAGGATCATCTGCAAACCTTTCACCGCGGCTAAACAACGCACCAGGGTTTATGTTATAAGAGTAGTGTCACGGGCGCAGCAGTATTTTAGTTTACAGACAATCGAGGCGAGCGCAGACGATTCCTTTACAGATATAGTTTCACTTCTAAAAGCCCTGCTTCAGTTGGCGAAAGCCAGCTTGATGAAAGAGGACCTTTGAGAAAATTAGAACGTTTCTCACACTACATGCTATTTGCATCTTAAGGAAGGTGCAATTACTTTGCCTACAAACCACAACAAAACCAAAGAAGCAGACTAAAAGTAGATCTATGATTCATGTGTATAAAACAGAGCCTGTAATGGTGCGTAATCCTTTCCAGATGTGTGAATCGAGGAGAAGCGCAGCTTAAATGTCAACTGATCTCCGCAATACGAGGATCTATTGCAGCAAACGTGTGTGTGTGTGTGTGTGTGTTTGATTGACTTAGGGAGAGTGTGTGTGAGTGTGAAGGTCACTGCACGTGCATGTTAGTGAAGCAGAGAGAGAGCGAGTACGATAGACCGAGAGAGAGAATCCAGTGGCAAGCTCTCAAAGCTGTAACCCAGTGTACTTTTCTTTCTGGATCATCTGATTCGAAGTATCATATTCTTGCAGGCGGCAGCACAGAAAGGAGAACAGATAACAACAAGAGCTGTCCTCAAAACAGTGACAACAGAAGCACCTCAGCTACAGCACTGCATATGTATGTCTTGCAAACCACAACTAACCAACTGTGAGTTCACACAGCTCAGAGACTCAGATTCACGTCTCGACTAAATTAATATATCATTTCAGCCACGTGAGCATCACAGCACTAATGATGGCAGTGTCGGTTTGTTGATCCACCACTTCGGTCCATACTGAAATATCCCTTACAATGGATTGATAGATTTGTTTGCACATTTAGATTTAGACAGATTTGTCTTGTTAGACATTCATGGTCTTCAGAGGATGAATCCTAATGAATTTGAGTTTTGTTCTCGCTCCATCATCAGGTCAAATTTTGGAATTTGACCAAATGGATGCCCAAACAATATACTTTAAATATGAGGATATAACTGCATATTTTCAGCCAAAGGAAGACATTCATGTTGAACTCGGTTGTTCAGAGGAATATTGACAGAAACAGCTGACCAATCACGGCACGGCTTTAGTCATGCTGATATTCCCTCAGCCTGTTTAACTACGGAGGCTAAAGGCATCACTTTGTATTTCAAATTGACTTTTCCCTCAAAAGTCACGTCTGATACCAGATTATGCTTTGGAGTGGTTACGCTTAACATAACTAGAAGCTTTTAAACAGCCTCTGAAGAAAAATTAGCCGCTTTAATGGCTGCAGACTCTCAGTCTTGTACAATCCATGCGTGAACAGTACATCCTGTAAACTTCACTGCTGCTCAGAAAAATGTTCTTATTTCCACACACTGATCACGTTTTTCTATCTCTTTCTCATTAATTGAGCCCACATCTGTTATTTAGGAGTTTGGTAAGTCATGCATTTACTTTTCATTTTCCTCTCAAAACAATGGAGGGGGAGCTGATAAGAGACAACACACAAGATGTAAATGACAGATATAAACACGAATCAGCCACAGCTAATCATGCAAAACAAAAGGCATAAAAAGTCAAATACAGGTGAGACTGCCTGAGCAGGTAACACCCCCTCCTGTTGTCCGTGATCCAGTCTTTCATTATGCAAATCAAACATTTGTACAGTATCTTATCTTTAAGAGGTCAGAGTCATTCAGCATCCAATTGTCACACGTTAAAATGACACAACTGTGATGAATTATAGGGAAACCTGTCGATCAATTTGGGGAAAAAAAAGGAATTACCATATGGGATTATGGTAACTACTATGTCTGCATGCATTACTTCCATATTGCACATTACTGTCATCAAAATCTTATTAACAATCCCTGGTAGATAAAGCAAAAAGGTTTTTGGTCTTAAGTGCTAAAATGTTGCCACTTTGAGAATAGGAGGTTTTAAACTAAACATTTTGTTATTCACTGCCAGAAAAGTAGAGGTTACCTTAAACACACACTTACACCAGAGAGATGCCAAAGTGAAAATGACAAAGAGAAGAGAAAGAACTGCGACTAACCAGCCTGAACTGTTTCAGAAGTTATGACCCACCAGTATTTGACCAACAGGCTCCAAATTCAAGGGTCAAGCCTGCACATCGTCCCCAAACAAGACAGTCCAGCCTCACACAAAACTAAACTGACGGTGCATTCAGGTCCTTGTCAAAGTCGTTAAAGTCGGACATTTCCAAGATTAAAACCAGGAGGTCTGTGGTTCTATGGTATTCAGTTGAAGGTCCAAGCTGTGTTGTCTGTTATGTATTGACAAAAAAAATTACCAAATTAGTGATGTCCATGTATTGTCCATTTTTATTTCATATAGTGTGTAGACGACAATAACAGTCTATTTTCAGACATGCTCACGCTGCTAAGAATTTATTACTGGTCTCTATCATTCACACTTGCAGTGACATTATCAGCTCCCTGTCAATGCGACACAGTTTGAACTGTAAACAACTGTGAGCATGTGTGCAGATATTTATGATATTATAGTTGAACTTTAATTAAATTTCAACAACAACATGCCTTTATGCTTCCAATTTGGGATGCGACACAGAAGAAAAAGCAAAGACGTGATTCTACTTTACTGAAGCAAAACTTTTGTCATTTCAAATATGAGTCAGTGACAATAACACGCCGCCTATTTGCTGCTTTTACTCAACTTCATAGCAAACGTCTCTGTTTAGGACGGTTGGAGGTGAAACATGACGCATGTGAACTCCACAAGAGACAAATGTGCTGTATTTTAGAAACCCTGAGGGCTCTCCATGTTTGTTACTGATAATGTAGCTGGCATGCTGTGGAGGAGGACTGGATCTCTTCATGAACTTACTGTACAGACAAGGATTTACTCTCTGTTATCAGCTGGAGCATTAAAGCTGTGCCCATTACAGAAATGTAAGCTCTTCTTCACATACTGAGGGAGACAGATACAGAAATACACAATCTGACCACAGTCTGACGATACCTGAAACACAACCGAGTTATTCCTAAAACAACATCTCTGTGTGTGCGTGTGTGTGTGTGTGTGTGTGTGTGTGTGTGTGTCTATGGTCAGACGAGACTTTCTGGCTCCCTGCGGTGTAACACCTGTTTTCTTCACAACTGAAATAATGCACATCCTCCAGCTTACAGACAAACACACTCTCAGCTGATGTTAACTTCAAAGTGAAGGCATTTAAGAACTTAAGGAAATGTCTTTTTTTTAACATACCTAGGGCTGTATTATCTTACATCAACTTTCAGTGTGATTAAATTGTGATTTTTATGATCACATCGTGTTTTCATGCAAATTTATTTTTACCTTTTCTTTGTCTTGGATGATCCCCACCCATTATATAAAACCCCAATTCCAAAAACAGAATGCAATCATTTACAAACAAACTCTGTTTACCGACATCAGTTTTACAAAGTGTTCCCAAGTCCATGTATTAATCTCCTTTATACAATCATGTGTTTGACAAAGTGGTGAACCTCTCTCCATCTTTGCTTGTGAACGACTGAGCCTTTCCAGGATGAACCTTTCATACCCAATCATGATAATATCACCTGTTACCAATCAACCTGTTTACCTGTGGAATGATCCAAACAGGTGTTTTTGGATCAGTAAACAACTTTCACAGTCTTTTGTTGCTCCTGTCCCAACTTGTTTGAAACGTGTTGCTGCCATCAAATTCAGAATAAGCAGATATTTGCAAAAATCAAAGAAGTTCATGAGGTCAAACATTAAATATATTGTTATATATTATATATTATTGTTATATATTATCACATTCTGTTTTATGTTTCACACAGCGTCCCAACTTTTTTAGAATCAGGGTTGTATATTGTAATTGGAGTATTGCAGTATATTTGAGTGCAAGGTGCAAAGAGATGCAATAAAAGTTCAAAATACCTAGAAAGCAGTTTGTGGGTAATAAAAAATCTCTAATGGTTCAAAATTCTGCATCTAAACAAATTATCACAAGCAAACTTAATTAAGACTAAGAAGAAGAAGGTTAGAATTATCAAAGTTTTTGTTTTACAGGTGTAGCTGCAAGACCCTAAAAGTAAAAAAGTTAACAAGATTACAAAGCTCAGTCTTTGGTATTTTACAGTTTTTAATACTCTGAGGTTTGATGCCAAGCCCGAGAAAAGTGTAATAAAAAGTCATTAAAAAAACAGATACATGGCTACATGTAACTGACTGGAAATGATACCAATGAATGCCTTTGCTGTAGTATTATATGCATAGTACCAATGGCTGTTTCTTGTTCCTCGTCTGCATTTCATTCCAACCTCATTGTTACGACACCTGAGGCTACGTCTCTGAATTACACAGCCGTTTGTTCAAGCTTAAATGACACAAGCTATTTGTGTGCGGTGCCACTTCTTCTCCTTCACTGGTATGCTGCCATTGTTAGCAACGTTATCGAGTCACTTCATCAAGACCAAAGTAAAATTCCACTGTATAAACCTCGTAAGTATGCAAACAAGACTATTTTAGCAGCTCCTTTGAAGACGTCCACACCAGGTTCTCAGACTCTCTGTTTGTCTGTGTCGCTGTTCGTACCTAAAAAGGTTAAAGATAAGAACATAGAAAACATCTGAGATCCCTCGCTGCTGCCTAAAACACATAGCTCATAAAAGGACAGTGGATGTGGAAGGAAAAGCAAAAAGCAGAGGGTACAGAGAGGAGGAGGAGAGATGGCTGCAGGATTCATGTCATAAGCCATTGACAAGCCTTTCAGGGATATGCTCATGCAGTCGGTTGTACTTAATCAAGACTGACAAATCTTCATACTTAAGAAAATATAAGGGACTTGCATTCTGGGAAAAGCACATGACAGAAGAGATCTGTGTCTACAAAGCCCTCACATCCTCTGGATGTGTGTAAGCCTGCTTAACCATGCACAAATACCACAGACACAATTTCAGTGACACAACTTAGTGCAATCTTTACATAACGGAGTCAGTTTTAAGATGCGCAAAAAAACATAGAGCAGAGACTGAATTTTTGCGAAGAAATCACTATATATATATTTTTTTTTCTTTTGACGTGAGTAGTGAAATTTTAATTCCCAGAAAGAAGAAGTTTCAGTCGTGTATATTTTTCTGCGGTGACAGCGCCCCCTACATTACTTTGACGCACAGTTTTCAACCTGATGAGAATTTGTGGTTCCGACTGCCGATGTTTAGGTTTAATTTGACTGATATAATATCTGCGTCAACTAGTAATATCGCTTAACTTAACCAGCTGCAATGTGATGTTGTTAGCCATTGCTTATGCAGAGTCCACACTGCCAGACTGAAGCCCTGATTTTCCACTGCCGACAGTTTTTGGAGATCGCCAACCAAAGCAGCAGCCTGAAACCAAATGTAACACAATAACAAGACCTGAAACATTTTGTACCTTTTGTAATCCTTAGTATTGATAAAAACAAACTGGAAACAGACTTAATGAATAAATCATGATGTGAAGCACATGACTTAAACCTCAAACTCCACTGAAGAAAAGAAAAGTAGCAGCAGATGAAAATATCAGATCTGTGTGGCACAATGAGGACTCTCCGTTACAATATGAAGCTATCATAAATGCCAAATTTCCATCATGTTTTCTACACGGTTTTAAACTGTAAACGTCGCCTCATTGCACCCTCTTCTACAGTGATTTAAAGGCCAACAACTAGAAAATTACCAGCACCAATTACTTATGTGCTCAACTCCTAAAACTTGTACAATGGTGGAGGATGGTTTATATTTTATTACACAAAAAGAATTCAAATTTCTGTTTGACTTGAAAGAAAGACAGAAATGTACGTCTTTAATTTTTTCCTTGTCGACAGCTTTGTGATATTGCACTGACTTGATCTTTGCTTTGCTGCCTACACTGAGGCCACAGTGTAGAGTCAGCTGTCAGTGACCCTGCAGTTGGTATGCACTCTGAGTTTTGCTCAAGGACACTTCAGCAAGAGAGATGCTTACTAAGGTTTGAATGATTAAACAGATGCTCTCCCTAATCATTGTAGCACCGTTTCTCCAAGGAGGGAGAAGGGTGACTAAAGAAAGCCAGAGGTGACCTGAGAGGAGGAGTGAACCAGGAACTAAATTTTATGTAGAAAAGTCTACAAGTTTCATCAGGGTGTACCAGTGAACTCCTGGCCCCATTTCACAGGAATGCCTGGCATCCAGCAGGCCGTCCTGATTCTCTCTGGCTGGCTTCAAGTGAAGGCGGGATCTAAGGCGACCAAGGGCCATTTGTCCCGGAGATCAGACAGACACCAGGCCAAACCCACCCATGATCAGAGCGCCATAAACCACCAGACCTTTTAGGTGCTGGAGGGGTTTGTGGTTCACTTTGAAAGGTAAAAAACTGGATTGCCAAGAAGAATGTCAGAGTTGTAAAACAGAGTAACTAAAAAAAAAATGTTGTTTCACCTGTTTCATTATTTCTAATTATCAGCATTCCTTGTATTTCACTCTCAACTGCATGCTGTACATTAGCTGTACTTTAAACCAAGTATCATTCTGATAACATTATATAACCTGATGCACCATCTTTGCACTTTTCCAGGTATGTATGAGAAAAAAAAACCCTTCACCTGTGAGCTGGTGGGTCAAAGTTTTATGTCTGAGAATACTCCCTCTTTGTACTTTAACCCTAAAATTATTCCATATCATGAATCTGCTCATCATTTACCTGGGCCTCTGTACGATTAGCTGAAGGTTTCGAAACAGCGAGAAGAGTTGAAGGGGGGCATTAAGGGAGAGAGGTGGAGGAAACGTGTACGCTGGTGTTTTATAAACAACAGGAAGTTAATTTTTATACTCAGGCTGCTGATTTGGCCCATTCATCATCAGTCACACGGCTCATAGAGGGTATTAAAATTCTTTGCACCCCATCAAAATTTGCATGAAAGTTTCTAGGCATAACTCAGCCAAATCTGAACACACAGCCATTCTGCATATACTTTAGATTCAGTACAGCTTACACCATCGTGTGACCATTGTGATGTCTCTAAATCTAAGAAATCACAGTAAAAACATGCTCCTTATAACTCCAGAACTTGCCTGAGATTCATCCTGTTTTTAAGTTTTCTTCAGCATCAATACTGCAGTGATAGTTGTCTGGTACCAATAATAGCTAATTCAGCATTATTATAATGGTGGCACACACCACATCCCCGCTCCTGATCAGTAAAACAGCCCAAAATATCTCTTGTTTACACGTTGATTCAGCTGTTTGATCTGATGCACTACTTTTAGTCAGTCTGTCAGAAATGTTACCTGATGTTACTGATCCTTGGCAGAAACACATTTATGGACTAAATTCTTCCACAGTCCTCTGAGAATTAGACAAGAAGTGGCCACGAAACAGCTGTGTGCGCTGTACATTAACGTTACTTTCAGACAGCTATCTTTCCTGTAGCATGTTGTTTTGGTTGTTTTGTTGATTAAACAAAAATCAATTAGTAAAATTTCACTAAAACTAAAATACGTTTTCATCATAAGACTAAAATCAAAATGGAACAATTAACACTGGCTCTAGTGTATCATTATACATTAGTTGTGTAAATAACCAGCTCCCTCACATTTCTTTCACTCCCTTCCAATTTGAAGTGTAATTCAAAGGGCTTAATAAAACCCCACACTGAGTGTAATATTCCACCTTGTCCACAGGAATGCGCAGACTTCATTCAGGTGGTTTTCTTTTCTGCATTCCTCAGTGGGAGCTCACACCTGTGGGCTGTTGTGCGCCACAGCGCCGACCCGCACGCCCCGATAGAGTTTCCACCTCCAGCACTGAGGTGATGCGGCCTCCTGTAATTTGACCCACAGCTCTTTGGAGAGGTAAGGAGAGAGATCTGTCCCCACAGCCCGTCACCTGGTCTGGGACGGCTTTGGATCGCCGGTTCTGCATGGGAGCCCGGCAGACTGTGAGGCACAATGGAGGTCTTGTGAGCTGCTCAAATAGTGGAAGAATATCCCTCTCCTTTAATTACAGACGAGGAGAATCGGCTGACTTATGCAAGAAACTAATAACCAGAGACGTGAAGACGATTCAGGATATCCTTTTAATGCATACAGTCAGGGTGCTGGAGCAGTGTTTACAAGTACAAAGCCTTTCCATGTGAGTTCAGAATAATTACAAAACTGTTTATGGATATTAAAACTCTCCCATGGTGCAAAGCCCGGACTGATCATATGTCAAACAAACGCCTGTTCTGCAAACGCAAAACAGCGTTAGTGCTGAGCTCTCGTCCCAGGGGTCGAGACTTCAGCTCCAGAGGTCAAGCGTTCGCTGTGCAGCCACTAATGGACATACAGTACAACAGAAAGGCAACGATGCTACACTCTAACTAAACCGCTGTTATATAACACAGTTAATGATTTCCCCGGAGAGGAGGCTCCGCGAGCTTTGTCAAATATTGTGCAAGTGTGTGCGAGTGAGGCAGCGAACGTGAGTGTGTGTTTGTGGAAAGACATTTGAGGTGAAACACACAAATGCCTCTGATTTAAAATGGAAAAATGATTTCAGTATTCAGTCAGGCGTCACAGAACATCCAGTTTTGGCCGGGATGAGGAACAACAAAAAGCCATGCACAATACACTGGAGACTCTGAGAGGAAAAAAAAACAAAGTTTGAGTCAGTGGCTGCATCCCTCTCCCTCCAGCTGTCTCTCAGACAGATGCAGATGCAGCAGACCGAAGGCAATGGGTCAAGCTCATCTGACACACGGGGAGCACTTCTAGAAATAACCCCAGCTGCCTGTGAGTGGTGTCCCGCTCTCACAAACAAGTCCCTCAGTTACAGGAAGAAGCAGAGCTGGGACAATTAGTCGGTCACTTAATTAGTTGCGACTATTTTTATGATTGTTTCAGCCATTTTTCAAGCAAAGACAGTGAAATAATATTTCTTAGGTTACAGCTTCTCAAATGATAAGATTTGCTGCTTCCCTCATAGTAAAGTGAATATATTTGAGTTGTGGAGTGTTGACTTTTGAAAACCTTGAGACCTCGAGTTATTTTCGAGACCAAATGATTCACTCATTAAGTGAAAACATAACCGACAGATTAATCAATAATGAAAATAATCACATGTTGCAGCCCTAGAAATGCTCAACTGTAGATGTGATACTACAATCAGAGAGGAAACAAGTCGCATAAGGTGACAGTGGAGGCAGAGGGCAGAAGAAGGAAGGTATCAAAAGTTTGGAAATGTGCTCCATTCACATGCCGGAGCACAAACAGTGTGTGCTGTTAAGTGTTGGAGTGGGGATGAAGCCATGGAGCTGCTGTCAGTGTAAGTTGCCTAATCTGTGACCCCGCAGGTCTGACCCATAGTGGCTTTAGCAAAATGAGGGCAGGAGGACTGTCAGTGCAGCTTCGCGTCAAAGCCTGTGAAAAAGATGTGCAGCATGAACGCACCCCATCTGCCCTACAACACCATTTTGTTGTGTGCACATAATGCTGTGGCACATGGCAATTAGAAAACAAGCTCCACTGGGACTGTTTTGTGCATGAGTGTTCATCTCTCTCTCTCTCACACACACACACACACACACACACACATCTTACCTTGACGCACAGTTTTCAACCTGATGGGACCTTTGCAGCACTTGATCACAGTCAAAATGTCATAGAGGGGTAATCCAGACACGGGCAGCCCCTCCACATCCAGGAGCAGCTCCCCCTCGCACAGCTTGCCCTCCTGATAAACCACAGCATCCTCTCTCACCGGGCCGATGTAGGGGAACTCTCCGTGCTCAGCTCCGCCGCGCAGCTCCACGTTCAGCTCCCCGAACGCGTCCCGCACCAGCGCGCACTCGCTCACTTTGGTCGCCCAGTGGTTCTTCTTCTGGAGCACTTTGGACATGGTGGCTCAGGTGCAAACCCGAGAAAAAAACAAAACCCAGTTAGATCCTCCTCGGAGTGGGGTTACAAGCAGCCGATGCATAGCACAGAGACAGTCCCGGCGGGTGGAAAACTTGGTTGGGTGTCTCTCCAAGTTGGCACACGTGCGCCCTTCTCCTGAGCCCGGGCATGTTTACTGTCCGCTGTAAATATCCACAGGCATCAAAACCAGGGTTGCTTCTCTGGTTGTTTCCGCATCTTTGGCACCAACAAACACTCTGGTTTTCTCCAACCTGCTCTCTTTGCATCCAAACGATCTTCTGCTCATTAATCCTCTTCTTCAGCCTCGACTTTTTTTTTTTAACTTTCCAGGTGAAAATAAACTGTTTGCTTTACCTTCTCCGCTGGGCAGGTTAGGCTGTTGTGCCTTTAAGCAGGTACCTGGATGAGTTCATCCTCCTCGCTCCTCCTGCGCTCTGGATGGAGGAGCCGCTGGGACCCGGAGGGGGGGGCGCATGCGTCCTGCTGCTTCTCCGTGAAGGAAAATCCCAGTCGACCCCACACCTACCGGGTCCCGAAGCTCCTCCCCTCCCCTCGGCCCAGCACGCCTTTCCAAACGGATCCAGGGATCTGCGGGTCTAATCCCCCCCCAAGGAGCTCCAGCCTGTAGTCCCTGTTCATGAATAATGGAAGCGCACCAGAGACCCGCTTCTCTCTGAAGACAACAGAGCTGCAGGTTTGTTAAGGTTGTTGGTGCAAACTCCAAACCAGCATCTGACAGAGCCACAAACTCAGGACTGAACTTTGTTTGTTTGTTTGTTTGTTTGCGCAAAATTTCAGGACTGTGCAAATACAACTGCATTTACATTAATTTGCTTGACAGAACATTTAATATTAATCACATAAACAATAGGAAAGAACATGTTGAAAGTATTTTAAATTTAGTAAAATTCAAACTTTATTATTAGTAGAAATAAATGGCAGGGCTGGTTTAGTGATTTGGGGGCCTGAGGCAAAATAGTCCAGATGTCCTGCCAGCACTTAAATTCACTTAAAGTCTGTTCAAGGAAATAGGAAATATATACAAATTGAACATTTCATCCATAATAATGCAATGCAATAAAGTTTGTGTGCAGATTTCAATATACAGAACAAACTGTGAGCTCCAGATAAAGAATAAAAAGTACAATGTCTGGCTCTGAAATGAAGTGGGAGTTGAGAAAGTATAAAGTTACATCAAATGGAAATATTCAAGTAAAGTGCAAGTACCCACAAATTGTACTTCAGTGCAGTACTTGAGTAAATGTACTTTGTGAATGAGATACAAAGCAAATAACTGACAATCAGATAAGATGCATTAATATAGATTAAACTACGCAGCAGTATATAAGTGCTCTATTTGGGGCCCTTGCAGTTGCCTCCCTACAGTAATCTGCGTACTTTAAGTTAATTTAACGGACAGACGTCTGTGTCTGGTGGGACTGTTTAGATCTGTGTGGGATGTTACTTGGCCACCTTTCCATGTAGTCTCATGTCATCTTTCCTGTAAACCTCTTCCTGCCGAAGCCGAGTGCGACCAGAAACACACACAACCCTCTCGCAAACTTATTGTCTCCTCATTCATTTGCGTAAGTCTTGTATATTTTCCAATAGGTTTGTTGTTTTCACAAGCTCAGGAACAATTTCGTGGTAATTGCTGTTTGATTCAGGCATGAAATTTCCATTACGTAATCCCAGTTTGTGAGGGTATCATCCCTGAATAGTTAACATTTTGTAGGTCAGACAGGTTTTCCTTCACAACTCGTCCCCTAAAAATTCGACTTTTGCCAGTGAAAGGAACCTTTGTTGGAATCTAACAGTAACATTATCTACAGAAATGCAAATATGTGGGGCGTCTGCTGTTTGGAAAGCGCGAGGAGGGATCAGGTGAGAAACACATGCCTCTGCAGGGGAAAGACAGGCTCTCTGTGTTTCCTGCCTGTTCGGATAAAGTACAGTAACTGGCGCTCGACCGCAGGCTGCGAGGGCAGTGGCCTGGATAGCAGCGCATGAAAGGCAGCTTTCCATTTCATTTCATCTCAATGTTGAGTGCTGGGAGGGTCCACGGTGATTCAACTGTGTCACTTTTACCTCTGCTGCTTGTCATGTAGAAGATATTTGTCTCAGCGAGAACATGGCTGCCATTCTTTCATTGTGTGGTCTGTGATTCATGTGTATCTGTGTGCGGCATACACAACATACATGGCATATCGTTTACTCTATGTGTTGTAAAGTGGGCTCTGCGCTGCCAGTCACACGTCACATGACATTCTCACTGGGGAGAATTTCAACAGCTCCAGGGCCATCGAACGTGACACGCATCCCGGGTACTGATGTGCTCTGACTGGTGAGGTGAACGCTGTTTCTAACGTGGAGCATCTGAAAACATGACTCCATACATTTATGGAACTGACTATTGTCTTAGTCACAGTCACATGTAGACTCGGTGTAGGATGATTTGCTGCACTGATGTTCAAGAAAATGCGTTTCCGCACCCTGTCCGCACTGAGTGTATGAGGTCGGCACATTTTGGGTGAGATCAGGGTTGAGATCGAGATGAGAGGACTGACACCACTCTCATGTTTGTAGAGTAATTGTGGAGCGACGGACCCTATCAGGAAATAGTCTGATACAGAACCTCTTGTAAAACTGCAATTTGTCATTTTTACACTTCAGTTTTTGTAAGTAAACGATATAATGTGCTAATCGGCGAGCTTTAGAGATGCAGGTAGGTGGGGTTTGTTACTTTTGGACAGAGCCAGCCTCCCTGTTTTTCAGTTTTTATGATGTGGCCTTGTTCAGCATAGAAACATGAGAGTGGTATTGATCTTCTCATTTAACTCTCAGCAAGAAATAAGCCCAAAATATCAAACTATTCCTTGAACAGTTTCAACAAGACAGTGAGGAATAATTTTTTTCTTAGGAAGGCAATGGGTGTGACCTGCTGCCACCTGATTGAGGGTCATGTCTTTGTCAAGAAAAAAAAAATCCCTTACAATTTATTTATTGATAGATTGATTCATTTTTTTTTTTACTTATTGTTGTCTGAGTGCCAGATTTTTCCACCAGCACTCAACAGAAACATGAGGCTCCACTCCCTGTTCATTTTGGTGACTCTTAACAAGATTTAACAATTAGAACAAACTATTTCTCTTACAAGAATAGAAAGCAAACAGTAACACACACCTCGTCACTTTGTTAAGGCAAATGAGAAAAGCCTGACTGTGAGTGGTACATAAAGGCGAGCCAGAATTGTGTAACAGAGACTGTGTTTAGCTTTATGAGTGACAGTAATTGGCTGTACAAAGCTCGGGAATGCCGTGCGTCCGCAATCAATGCACAGTCATTAAATATTAACCTGCGAGTCAAACATTGTATTGATCTGTCGTGGTGGTCAGAGTATAAAAGATACTGCTTCAAAGCAGGGGCAGCAGGAGGTGTTCAAAAGATATTCTCTTACTTCTAGTAATTTATTACTTGTCTTTCTATGTATTTTCATGCTTTGTGAGTCATAATACAACACAAACACTAAGGTTGGAGATCAAACACTGAGGTTTTTTGTAGAAATATGTATAATATATAAGTATGATATAATATCACAGGTAAGAATATTCCGTACCATTTGTGCTGCCCCTATATAATGATTCTTTGTTCAGCAAAACATTGGATACTTTCAAGGTTGGATAATATTTATTCAGTTGCGATGGGGCCAAGGGGGATAAAAAAAGTTAAGATTTGAAAATTCATTTTGTTAATACTGACAACCGATTGTTTTCAGTCACTTGGTGGCAGCAGGAACAAGCTGTGAACACAACATTGACATATCATGACCTTTTAAGTTGACATAGCAAATCAACAGATTGTTGCTGTTATGGAGCAATACTATCATCATTTGGGGTCGTGTTTATGGTCACGTGGTAAAATCCAGTATCCACACTCCTTTTAGCTCTGTTTTTGGTCTCTACCAACTCTTGAGGGAAATATCTGACTCGCTAACTGCGTCTGTCAGCTGTTTGGTGCTGAGCAGGTAGTGATTTTTAGAGCTTTTTCACTGAGAACAGTTGCTTCTCATAGTTGAAAAATGTTGCTATGAGAGTGAATCAGAACAGTAAAGTTTGAGCTAAACAACGAGCGGAAACTCGCCACAAAGCTCCATAAATCTGAGGGGAGCTGAATGCGATAATTCTCTTTCACATTGTTTTCACATTCTCATTTGACACACTGTCATTATACAAAATTTGATTATAGCCATTTTAAGTGAATCTTACTGTGAGGTCCAGCAGTGTGTGTGCTGGGCTGTCCTGTTGTTACCTTCTTGTGCATGTGAGAGAGATTAGTGCAACACAGTTGAACAGCTGGTCAGTGGAGTTTAGAAAGATTTATTTCTGTTCCGCATGAAAAAACTAGCCACATGCCCCGACTTTGTATCGCACACACCGCGTTCTTTATTTGTGTTTAGCCATATTGATGAGCGTGTATTGAAAAGCTCTGTTTTCATCTCGTGAAAAGGATTTATTCATTACCAGACAACTCGAGAAGGCTGAGAAACAACTTCGCATCGCTGAATACAAAATTTATCGACGCAGAGATGAATTCGACGGCTGCTTGTGATTCTGAGAAACGTCTGAGGGCCACAGTGTTTGTGCTCAGTAAAATCATGAGAAACAGACTCATGTACACCTGCGAAGGATCAGATGGCTGGAGGGTTTGTTAAATAATGCAGCAGTTACCAGCTGAATCCTCATATTCCAGATGTCTCACAGGATGCGAGCTTCAAATCTTCTCTTTTGGAGAAACCTGTAATAGATGCAGTGAGCAGCAGTTCCATTTTAATCAGCACAGTCTTTTTGATGTTTATATTGTGCATGTACAAACAACATTTGCTCACATGAAGTCCTAATGTTGCACAATCACATGATGGAAACACATAATTGCCAAAGTAATGTGCTCCTTAAGAAGTCTGAAATGGTAATCATGATTGTCCTGTCAAAATATCTGCCTGTTAAGAGACGGCAAAGGAGAGCGTGGGGGCGGGGACGAGAGAGATAAAGAGCTGAAGGCAGGTATGGAAACATGGATGGACTCAAAGACGTCCTCAGAATGACGACATGACAGAAAATGAAATATCACAACAGAAAACTATTTGTGGCCGCTCATTAAAAATGAGGGCGTCACTGAGGTCATAACATAGAAAGAAATGAGAGTTGAGTTGGGGAAGACACATGATGACAAAGCCACAGGAGTTGTCATGCAGTGGATGTTGTACTCTGGACCCCCCCACCCCCCACCCTTACATAAGACGCACGCTTGGCTGCGGGCGTAGAAAACAAGGCCTGTCCCCATGCATTGAGCCTTCCCCTTCACTGGTTCTTAACCATGCAGTACACAACAGGAGCAGACAGTGAGCAATATTGAATTATTCAGGCACAGAGAACACAGCAGCGATGGAGGGAACAGGGCTGTGTTGACTTTAGTCTGCAAAGCAAAGCAATGAGAACTCAAAAAAAAAAAAAAGGCAAAGTTGGTTATTCATGCAAATTCCCACCGTGTTTCTCTGTGGGCTGTTTGTTGTGAAAATGTTCATTATGCATGTCTGCACACCAGGAGGTAACTGTATTTATTCAAGTACAACACAAAAAAATAACAGTTTGAGGTACTTTACTTAAAGCTGCACTAATCGTTGTTACTGGTAGACGAACCCAAAATTATCACCTGACTCTGCAGGTCCTCTCAGCCACTCAAAGCTTTATAGCATCTTTCAGCTTATTGCTTTACAGCTATACTGTTTTGGCTCAGGCTCACCACCGCTCTCGTAAACATAATTTCTACATGCAGAGAGCCGACCTAAAAGAAAGTGAATATTGGTTCGACAATACCCTGGTTCAGCATTGTCACATCCACTGAGTGGGAGGATGATTTCATGAAAAGCTCAGGGATGCAGCTTTTAATGGAGTCAGGCTGTTAATCAGACATGCATTTGCCAAACCAAGCAGTTACTCCTCATCCTTGAAGTGTTTTCTAATGTAAAACCATAAAAAAAAAAAAAAACTTTCAATAATTCAGAAATCTCACCCGTGCATTGTTTACCCAAGTAAGTTTTCCAGTTCTCTTCATTGAGGTGCCCTAAACTGTAATAGGCTCATTACTGCCCCTTGAGACTGAAAGGTGAAAAACACTCACTGGTACTGGACAGTTGGTGAGAACCAGAGTTGCAGTGGATGTTTTTTTTCTCCCAGTGGCCACAAGGAGCAGCGATGAGCCCATTCCACACTAGGAAAACAAAAAAAACAAACTTTGGCAAATGTCAGAATTTCAGGGGTTTTTGTTTGTTTGCCAAGGGAAAGGTTTTAAGAATGAAGTCTAATTGGTTGGTTTGGCCTTTGTACATTAACCACCTTTGTTAAAAAGCAGCGCACAAATGCTTCACCTGCTGCAGCTGCAGCTGATGAACAAGTCCTTAATGGAACTAGACGGAAACAAGACTACAAATGAATGCTAAGTTCCTCTGTGTCTGCAGGAGGTGTAAATAAGCGACTGTTTGCCAAAAAGTTTAGACTATAAAGGTGATAATGTGTGAGTGTTGTGTTGTTTCTACTGCCCCCAAGAGGCCAAAAAAATCTGTTAATGCATCTTTAAACATTCCCATTTTGTGCTACTCGGAGTGAAATATTGTGCTTCTAAGTACACCTCATTTATGTGACAGCTGTCGTTAGCCTAACAGTCTTATAAACTAGATTTTAAGTGCTGCTGACATGTTGAAGCATCATTGATCCAATGATCCAATTTTGTACTTCAACTTAATATTTTGAAAGAAACAAGTAAGTGCACCTTGTGATATGATTTTTTGATGATGAGTATTGCGGGTTGCTACTTGAAGGCCCATTACATTTACATTTCCCGCTGCCACACTAACACACGAGAGCAGATTTCCCCCCGATGTCTTTTATCTGCAGCCACGAGATTCACATCACCCGCAGACCTCACGCTTGGTTTAAAGATATTTCACCGAACGAGATAATGCGGCTTTCTTCCACCTCTATGTGATATTAGCTCACGGTTGCAAACAGGAGATCTCAGCCAGCCAAGTGGACGTTATGAGTTGTTGGTCGGAGGGGGTGGATGTGAATTTCCTTGCACATCACATATTTGATGATTGTGTTCAACATCTTACGAGATAACAACTGAACACAAGTACGCACTGCCTTCAGGAAAGTCCAAATAAAATCATTTAATTTCCCCTCTTTTTTAAATTTATTTTAACTTTAAGGCTACTTTTAAACCAAAATTCAACCCATTCTGCAGGATATAAATGTACGTTAATGAACAGTATGTCTAATAAAACAAACCGTACTCACCACATTTCCTATTTTAATCTCCATCTTTGAAATCTCATGGGGTCCGAATGACAAATAAGGGACGTTTCTGCCTTTGAGGCATCCTCAATCCACCTGATGAGAACTGACAGTTTAATAAGTGAAGGTAGAGCTATAATGTATCTGGGACAGGAATGTGTATCATAGAGTTTATATTTAGCAAACAGAGAGAAGTGAAAATTATTTAATTAACGTGAATGGTTGATCTGTAAAAGACGCTACTGACTTTATTGATTTAGGCTACGAGACGCGACTGTGTCTGCGTCTGCGTCTGACATCGATAACAGAGAGATCTTTCACATCAAAAAGGTGTTTGTTCTGAGACGCTGCCACGACTCTCTCCCATCAGACTCCACGTAAACTACACATGTCCTCTCGAGACACACGATAATGTAATTACACCTAATTCTGAGGTTTTCTGACATGTTTAGATGCTTTCAACAATCAAAAGATGGAAAAGTAACAAGATGATATAAATTCGCTCTTGAATGGTTTCGTATCTAAACTCGGGCCTTTTTATCTGGAAGAGATGCTTATTTAGCTTTTTTTTTTTTTTTTCATTTTTGTTTGATTCCAAAGAGACTGTCTGTCTGTTCTAATACCTTTTTTTTTCATCTTATGTCTATGATATGCGCTCAGTGTCAAATGTGTTCCAGGGCCTAATTAATAATAAACTGTTTTCTTATGCTGATTTAAACCTTGGAGTTATAGTTGGTGTAATCACTTCATTAGGCTTTTTCTATATTGGAGTAAAAAGCTTAGAGATGTTTTTTCATAAAGAGTCAGTTATTGATGCTGTGGCTGACCAGGCAAAGGAAACAACAAAAACCCTCACTAAGATCAAGCTGTATAAACAGAGGACCAAGGCGAGAGAAATAAATTATAATACTCAGCAAACCTGCTTTAAAAGTTTTAATCTTTGAGCTAAAAATAGGGTGAACATCAGCGTCTGCTTTATAAGATGAAAGCGCTCTGAGATGTGAGGATCGAACTGATGCGAATCATTCGCTTTTCAACTGATTTGGGGGGTTTTGCTCTCAGCTGAAGTGTCTTAATAATCGTGTTGTGCTTTAACTGAGTGCCAGCTTATTAGATCGTTTTATGAGAGCTTACACAACCCTACTATTCCTCCTTTTTTTTTTTTTATCCCTGATAAAAATCAATGTGTGTCATTAACACACCTTACAAGACTAGTTTGCCATTTTGGGAAATATTTGTTTCTTTGCAGAGAGAGTCTTATTATGTGCTCAGAATTGTTCTGTTTGCTCTGTTACCTGTTTATTAATTTACTTTAATCTGTTGTCTTCTGTTGCATTACGTAGTTTTGTCTAAAGGAAAAGTTATTAAAACCAGCATCTCTAAAGCTCACTAATATGTTATATCTCATTTGTTTAATCTGTACAAAAGAAGAAGTGTCAGGAAGTCCCAGCCAGGAAATAGTTCAGTGGCTAAACCACAAATTGATGTTTTAACACTTCAGGTTTTTATGGATTAAACAGACAAGATACAACATGATGATAAGTGAGCTTTAGATGTGTATTGAGGAGGATTTTGTTGCCCAGCTGTTTCCTTTCAGTCTTTATGTAACTAACCACATATATATTTGTGATCATACAATTAACTGCGTGTAAATTAATAGTTGTTAAATTGTATGTAAACTTACTAACCGACTTTTGTCACCAGTCTCACATTTTTGTCCCACAGGATCTAAGATTAACAAAGTTGTTCCTCCATTTTATCCATCCAGCACTTTTGTTTTCTGGTGAGTAATGATCGTTGCAACCTTTAGTGAAGCTCACGATTGTTTGTTCGAGGCTTTGGGAAATTCTGGGAACATAGTTCAAAAATGAATTGCTGGGAAACGCAGCGCAAAGCAACTTCTTAGCAAAACGAAGAGAAATAAGGTCATAGAGACAAGAGAGATGACAACAATAGAAGTGACACAATGAGACGTTTCCATGATCTGGCTTCAGGGATGAGTCAGCCCATTATTGTGAGCGCGACAGAGAGGATGTTTGGTGGGTGTGAGGATATGGACGCTTGTTGTCCAGGAAGTCACAAAGCGGAGCAATTAGAGGAGAATGCCTTTTTTTTTTTTTTTTTTTTTAATGAGGATATCCTGCGTTTACAATCCTGTCATGTGATCGAGGTAACCACAACAACCCTGAGAGGGCTGACTCTTTAATGGAGATGACAGATATTGCCTTTGTTCACTGCCACACATTTGGACGTTATTAGATTCATGATTAAATGAATTTATTTCAACAGAGGGAAAGAGTGAAAGAACCAAAAAAATCCTGCACACTGTTCATCACTTCTCTATTAGGTGTCGGTCCTCAGACTTTTATCATTCACACAGTTAAGAGTTTTTAAATTTATGTGCACCTCTCAGTAAGACTTTAAGGTGTGCAAGGACTTTATTTTTCATTTTTCATTTTCACCAACAAGGGATATGTTGCAAAGACAAATGTATGTTATAATGCTGAACTTATATTGTTTTTGCTTGTTTGGGAGAGCAGAACAAACTGAAAGTGAGATTCTATACTTAGATAAAAATTTGCTATACCACAATGTATAAGTAATCAAGTAGAGGTAAAAAACTCCACTTAAGTAAAACTACAAAGTATCAAAAGTATCCCTTGTCTTGTATTATTATACATTATAGTACCAGATTACTGCTGATGCATAAACATGTAAAAAGCATTTTAATATTGTTGTCACTTTATATATAAGCATTTATTTTATTTAGTAGTTGAACTGTGTGTAACATACTCACACTGGCCCACAGAGGGCCCTACTAGTCCAAAATGTGATATCATAATACAGAAGTGGATGAGATCAGATGTAAGAGGCCACGTCAGGTTCACAGACTTCCAGTCAGGCCATATATCCAGTTTATTGAAAATGAGATGCATTTTAAGCCCACTGTTGAAATGTAAATTTTTATGTTGGCTGTAAATTGCATGTATTCAACAGGAAGCTTCCATTGTAGAATATGTCCTGACTGTCGGCAACCCGAGCGGCCTCGTTTTTTGATATTAGCCAGACTTTGAGGTACAAACCAGTTGGTTTCACAAAGCTCTGTGGCTTTGCTCTCTCATTTATTGAATCATTTTGGCTCCACTGCTGGGTGTCTTTTTATATCAGCTGGCTGCACTTTGTGTCTTTATCTTGTGATGCTGTGCACAGAGGCATAAAGACACACACAAACACACACACACACACACAGATAATGAAAACAAATGATGAAAATCACACTTATCATCTGTTTGCAATCACGTATCGCCATGGCGGTACATTATATTACATTATTACCTGATAATATATTTATCTTGAATCTTTGCTCAGCCTGTGAGCATCCCACACACACATATACTGTTTGTGTGTGAGACAAAAAAAACCTTAAAATCATCGAAGCCTCGTAGTATTTGTAGAGTGAGAACAGCTCCAGATGCATGCCTTGCATTAGGAAACTGTATAAATGAATAGGAAATGGTGCAGCTTGTCAAAATGTATGAGGCAAACAAGCACCAATCAGAGCCACTTAATAGTAATAAGGTGATTCCTGTATGACTGTGGGTCTGCTGTCATTAAATATTCATGGGTTCAGGTGATGTATTGGCACACCTTGTTGTGTCGCAAACACTGAGCAGCAAAACAAGCCGGTGTTTCTCATGTGTTTGCCAGATGTTTTCTGTCTTTGCCGAGCACCTGTTTCCTAATAGAGTTCCCTGGGAATCGAAGTGCATCTTCACAGGATGCTATCCAGATATTTTCACGTTATCTTTCCTAGATAAGACAGAGGTTACACTCAGATACTCAGCATGTAGTGTAATGTAACCTGATGCAGGCAAATACAGGAACAAAGTCACTGGTTAACCTTATTTCCTTTACAGCTGATTGTGTTTTCTTTAATGTATTATTTGTTCTGAATATAGAGACTCAATTCTGTTTTTAATCATGACCAGTTAGTTTAGTTATTTCATTTAATCTCTTAAATAAATGTTCATTTTTTCCTCACATTTGTTTTTTATTTGTTTATAATATGGTTTTCCTTTTGAACTGGGCTTTTTATTACTACTTTAAAATGGTCTATTTATTCATTTAATTGATTTTTGCTTTATTGTCATTTTTGATAATGACGTGATTCTGTAATTTTTTTATTTTTTGTATATTTATGTAAATTGGATTCAGTCTTCTACTACAGGCTTTAAGGTCTCTTCAGGTAATAGATATTGTCTATTGTCTGCTGAGAATTAGAGTTGTCATGTGATCAGTGTCCAGACTGACCCCCCTCCTCTGGTAAAATCTAGTTTTGTCAGTGCTGTCCTGATGTTGTTTTCAGTCCAATGCTGCTCTCTGCTGACCAGAAGCGATATAACATGTTTACTCCTCTAAAAATGTCCAAAGGCATGAACATGTGAAAAACACTGATTAGTTATGACAACAAACTGGCAAACAAAAAAAAACTGCACTCTTGGGGAAGATGCCATACTTTGCACATGAAATCTGTTTTGACTACATCTTTTGCACTCAAATTCTAAAATTCTTACCCCATGTGTTGAGGACACTCACATTTTCATGCATATTGTCTCCAGATGGAATCTCAGACTTGCCATGTGTAATTTGGAGTTCATTGCCTTCAAATTCAAAAAACATAACTGATCATAAAATGAACAAAAGCTAAATATATGTTCTCTGCTTTTTGTATGCTAAATTGTGTGAAGCAACTTCTTCGAAATAAACCATTTAGAAATTTTGTGGTTCATACCAGCTGGTCAGGATTTAAGGTTGGGCTTTTGTGGTTTTGGGAGCTTGAGTGACAACTTCCCACGAGTCTCATTTCCTGCAAGAAAACACTGCTCTGCTGCATATCTCTCTTATCATGATAGATAGCTCACAACCCTACAAGATCCTCTTAGACGAAGTCTGCATCAGATGAGCGTCTGTCAGCAGCAAACTCATTTGAGGTGTCGTCTGCTGTACCCCTTTCAACAGCCTTTTTCATGATCAGTATGTTGACTCTCTTGTCGAACACATCTGATGTCAAGATGTCTATACTGTTTTACTTACATGCAGGCCTCCAAGGGAATATGAATGGCACTAAAAAACATAGGAAGTTCAAATAAATCATCTTCCAGGAGGCAGTTTTACATTTCCCATGCCCAACAGCGGAGTCGACTCGAGGAGAGGTGGGAGGCCAGGCAGGAGTGACGCATGGGTCCTATTAGGCGGTGTGGGAAAGAGACTTGTGGTTATCCATTTAGTCAAGTAGGTCAAGGGTCAGATGTCTGTGAGATTGTCCGCAAAATGTTCTGTCAAAACCAACCTGTAAGGCCTAATTGTAGGACCAATAGACCTCCTAATGAGTGGAATCTGTTTATACTAACAAAGGATCAAATGTGTAACATGAAAGGGGTCACGAAGAAAACTATCATCTCGCAAAGTTTTCTAGCCTCTTGCAGCTCATTGTTTTGGTTTCCCAGTAACAGTAAAGTTAGAGACTAGCTCATAAACACAGTGGAGCAGCAAAAACAGACATTTCTCTGAGCTGAAATGTGACTTACGTTCATCCAGATCACAATGTAAATGTTATACTAGTGTTGCTAACTGTGTCTGTTGCATGTGGATGTTTGCTAATGTGTTTGCCCCAACAGCTTTATAATCAACTATTACTGCCTTAAACCCTGACACTGACATATCGTCACATTTTTAAGATGATGTCGGGAGCATTATCCATTGTTCACTAAGTTAATCTCGTTATGTTTCTGACAATTTATTTATGATTTTTTTTTTTTGCATTTCTGCTTTATTCACGATAGCTACAGCTGGAGAGAGACACGAAAGACCGGGAGAGAGAGAGACAGGATGACATGCAGCAAAGGGCCTCGTGCTGCAATCGAACCCACTCAATCATTTTTTTGCTCCATGTTTGGTCTCCACCATGTCCTGAGGGAGTTGTCCGGCTCTTTAGCTGCTAAATGCTTCACGATGTTCACCAGTTAATAGGTAAGTACGTCTGTTTGCTGTTTTTTGAGCAGGTGGTGCACAAAGGGTTTTTATCGCTTTCTCACTGGAAGCAGCTGCCTGATGCAGCTGAAATTTACATTACAAGAGCAGTTTGCCAAAACAGTAAAGCTGTGGACCAGACAGCTAAGGAATGACCTGAAACTCTGCATGAAGCCCTGTAAAGCCCAGGGGAGCTGCAGATTCTGGTGATAATCCTCTGTACATTAATCTCTACAAGCGACCCCTTTCGCATGGCCGCATGTCAAAAGAAATACAATTTTTTAAAAAAACCATCATAATAATGTTTTCATAGCGACAAGTTGCATACAAGTACACATCAGCCATTGCTCATGAATTATAGAGAAACTACAAATCACTCTTGCTGCAACACAGTGTTGTTGTAAATCATCACTGCCTCTATAAGCTGCGTATAACCACATTATCATTTTTCTGGAAGCTCAGCCCACAGGGAGTATCTCAGCGGCCGACCTCTGACCCCCGCTTTGACTGTCTGAGCTCCTTTCTGACGTGGACCCCCGCATATCTCCCGGCTCGACTGGGTGGTCGGTACAGCACCAACACACGATCCCGTCCTGACAGCTCAGATACTGTGGGAATCTTCTCTGTGGTGAAGCCCAGTGAGAACTACGATGTTTAGATGCTAGGCCTTGACAAGTCTCAGCGTTGCAGCAAGAGCTCCAGTGCTAAAACTCAACACATTGTCGACGTCCTGTGTTTGCGTAATAAACGCAACATGGGTTCTGTCTCCTGCCAATGTTCCTCTTTTAAGACCTTGAACTGAACTTATGCATGTGTATTGTCTTTCCCCCTTAGCTCGCATATGTGAAAATCCATTCAATGAAGCGGTGCTGGAGCTGCAGTGAACCTTGCATGAGGACAGAGTGGCATAAAATCTGCCTCCTTTATAGATAAGGAGCTGATGGCTGTGGGAAAAAGAGACAAGACGAGCTGAATGTTATCAACTGCAGCAAAAACCGCCGTTTTATAAAACTACGTCATCTGGTGGATGCAATACATCAACAGATGATACTGAAAAGAAATATGATCTATTAAAGTACATTTGTAGAGCACAGTCTGAGATTTGAAATGACTTGTAATTGAGCTTAGGAAGCAACATCCAACTGATCTGGCCTGAGAGGTCAGAGCATCTTTGAGTTCCTCCAAAGCTTCTCACAGTCCAGCAGACAAGGTGTCCGTCCTACCAACGTCAGCAATCTCAGGAGCTCTGCACCCCTGCTTTCTGTCTTGGCTGTTTTTTAAGAGGTCAGAGTTCAGACCTCTCACTCGGACCTGTTTATCACTGGAGGGGTTGTGTGACCAAGGCAGAAGGGTAGAGGGGGTGGGTGGGGGGAGGGAAGCGGAGCTTGTTTTCAAGTGGTCACCTCCAGGAAGGCTCCCAGCCAGAGTCAGTGGCCCATGGGTGAGAGGACGGGGAAGAGGACATGGTATAAAAAGAGACGAGGGACCAGGCAGCACAGAGAGAGGGTGGCAGCTTTCATAAAGTCACATTTAATAAAGGTGGGTTATATTCACAAAACCAGGAAAAACCAGCTTTGCGTACGCAGCGTTCATCACCGGCCTCTATTTTCCGCCTGTTATCAGAGAAGTCACCATGGCACTACTGATGAATTACTGGATGTGCTTACTTGCTCTCTCACTCGCATCAACCTCCAGCCACACCTTGAGAAGGTAAGAGACTGATTCCTTTAGTACCCGCCTGCTTTTAAAATAAAAATTAAATACAGCAATAAGGACTTATTGCGTAATTATTCACAAACATGCTACAGAGAAGCAGAGGAGTGACAGCACACAGCAAAACAAACAAGTACAGGAGAGCAAACGTGTTTTATTGGTTCATTAGAAAAGCTAATGTTTTCAGCCTTGGCCCGACATGTGTTTTTGTTCCTTTTCTGGCTGGGCCCTGAGAGCAAAGCGGTCTGTGCTCCATTAAAGGCTTATTGTTACACTGGGACGATGTATCACAAAGCACAGAGGATATACTTCGCAGGCCTCTTTTCTTCATGTCGTTCCTCTTTGTATTAATTTAGTTTTGGCTGTAGTTGAATTTCCCCGCTCTTCTGTTCTGCTTCCAGAATCGGCCTGCGGAAGATGCCTTCTATCAGAGAGACGCTGAGGGAGATGGGTGTCTCTGTAGAGCAGGTGTTGACTGAGCTGGCCCAGAACAGCCCCGATGACACGAACAATGGGACCGTTCCCACACCTCTGACCAACTACTTAGATGTGAGACATTTAAGTGCACTGTATATTTAAAAGGAGATTTCTAAAAACCTATTTTTTTACGACAGTCGTGAATCAAACAGGTGGGAAATGCATGCTGTGAGTTGAAGGCTACTGAAAAGGCTGTTTCGGTCTTGAAGACAAAAGCAGACTTTTCCGAGACACTTTATCAGCCATCGTGGACCAGAGTCAGAAGGTCTTGAAGAGTAAAACAGCAGATCTGGTTGCCTTTGAATTTAAGATATGCTTTATGTATGATTCATGCTCTCGATGTCAAGATTTAGCTGCTTTTCGAAAATCTTTAATTGTATCATAAATTCATACTTTTACTATGTATTCCCAATAGACCCAGTACTATGGGGAAATAAGCATCGGCTCTCCGGCCCAGATGTTCAACGTGGTGTTCGACACAGGCTCGGCAAACCTGTGGGTGCCCTCGCAAAGCTGCTCCCCTTTCTCCACTGCCTGTTGTAAGTGTTCACACACGCAAGCCGTAAAATTACAAATTATCACCCAAATCGAATTCATGACTCAAAGGAATTTTGAACTTTTAGTTACTCACAACAGGTATGATGCCTCCAAATCCCAGACTCATGTCGAGAATGGAACTGGATTTTCCATCCAGTACGCCTCTGGAAATGTCAGGGGATTTCTGAGCGAGGATGTGGTTGTGGTGAGTTCAGAATCAATGCCTTCTAAAGGAAATAAGCATTGTCCTCTGACATTTCCAACCTTTGAGCTTCAGCTTGTTTTGTTTTGCCGCAGGTTGGTGGTATTCCTGTGGTGCAGGTGTTTGCCGAAGCCACCGCTCTGTCTGCCATGCCCTTCATCTTCGCCAAGTTTGATGGAGTCCTGGGGATGGGTTACCCAAACGTGGCCATCGATGGCATCACTCCAGTGTTTGACCGCATCATGTCTCAGCATGTCCTCAAGGAAGAGGTGTTCTCTGTCTACTACAGCAGGTGGGCTGAGCTGAGTCATCTGACCTCCTCTGGCTTCCAAGTCATTTCGCATGAAATTGCGTCGGTGGAAGAGAAAATGGAATTCGGATTCAAAGATCAAAAAAAGCATGGTGCACATTCTTTTAATGTAACAACTCTCAAGACTTGCATGTGATAAATGAGGGGAAGAATCAAATATTGCCTTATCTGAACATCTGTTAGGTTATTTTCCAGATTGTGCTTGTATTGCTGAAGAAAAAAAAGACCATTAGTGAGGAAAAATGAGGAATTTGGTTCTGGGTAAAGAATGTTTGAGAAAATAGAAAAAAAAGATGTCATCTTTGAAATCTTCTCGATTTATCATGCAGTTATGTCCAGAAACATACTGAAAAAATATGACTAAATTTTCCTTTCCTCTGGTAAGGTGGCATATAACCATTCATGAAAACCACCACAGCAGTGGCAGAGAATATGGACAGATAAGCACAAAAGGTGGGTTTCATGGGTGAATCATTTCTTGTTTTCAGGGACCCGAAACACTCCCCAGGTGGAGAGCTGGTCCTCGGTGGCACAGACCCAAATTACTACACTGGAACCTTTAATTACATGCACACCAGAGAGATGGGCAAATGGGAAGTAACCATGAAAGGGTAAGATCTTTGTTTTACAAGCTAAACAGCGTGTGTGCATCCATTCAGAAAATAAAGGTGTTGTATTTCCCACCACTTCTTTCGTTCTCGCAGCGTTTCTGTGGGGATGGAGATGATGTTTTGCGCAGAGGGCTGCACAGCTGTGATCGACACGGGCTCCTCTTACATCACGGGCCCAGCCTCCTCCGTATCCGTGTTGATGAAAACCATCGGAGCGCAGCTGGACGAAAGTGGAGTAAGTTCTTACACACGCAACATGGTTTCCCTCAATAAATATTTGTCTGGAAAAAATGTATCACCGTCACCATCCTTTCTCACTCTGTGTTGTTCATCAGTACAAAGTCAACTGTGACACAGTCAAGACGTTGCCCAGTGTCACTTTCCACCTGGGTGGGCAGGAGTACTCGCTCACACAGGAGGATTATATCTTATGGGTAAGCAAGATGATTAAAGCTGAATCATTTTATTCTAAACATACAGTGGTGGGACATGACAAATACATTTACTCAAGTACTCACAATCTGTTTCATTTTCAGTCCTGGTTAATTAATTAGGTCGTAACAGCAAGTATTAATTAACAGGCCACTGAATTCTGGCATCGGCAAAAACAAACTACTTTCGTTTCAATAAAAAAGTCTGGCAACAATTGGCCTTTCACCAAAATTCTGTTAGCAACCAGTATCTGATTTTGTGTTGCACACAGAATGAGCCTGCAGATCAATATTTCAAAGTGATCCGCTGTCAAAAAAGACAGAAGTGCACACATGCTAATTTCATTTTCTACGACATAATAAAATTTAGTTTCTCCAGTTAAATGCTGAACAGAAAAAATGACTTATATCCTCTTTACTTGCGGTCAGAGATATTCAGAACATTTCAGGACAATGACCTTTATCCTGTCTGTCATCTGACCTGATTGGTCCACATGGGTCAACCAACCTATTTAAAATGGTCTCTCCCTCTGACCTGTAAAATAATCTAATGAACGTCGTTGTACCAAAACGTTGTTAGTAAAGGTCTCCAACTTGACAGCGCGCAGGAGTCTTTTGTCCTGTTTTGTCGACCCATGATCTTCTCCTATGCACCTGATCTACAGGTGTGCGAATACTTTTGCCAGTTAAAACTAGTTAAACTTTCAACGTGAACCTGCAGCCGTAGGAAATGTTCAGTTTGCATTAGCAGTCAATAAACACAGCATTTTCTCCATTTGTAATATAGCAAATATATAAATACTTTCATCATTGGGCCAAAGGCTCGATCACCATCGATTTGGTTATAGTTAAAATTATAGATTTATTTAAATGAAAATCTTTGAGATTGTTACTTTAAATACAGTTTTAAAGTGCTTTGACTTTACTTGAGTATTTTTCATTTTACCTTGCTTTATACCTCTACTCCACTACAGTCCTACTACTTCAGATGGAAATATTACACTACATTTACCTCAATGTGGCAGTTATTATGTAGTTGACTTTACAAGCAAACAGAATAGCAGAATATTGCATCATATTTTATAAATTGATTGCATGGATCAATTTATAAAATATGATGCAATATTATAGACTGAAGGCTTTCTACAACTACTACTGATAATAATGTTATAAAATGTAATAACTTGTCCAACCAATAAAACTTAAAAACTATATTTTATTTATCTATTTATTTTGGAGATAATATCTAACACTTCTGTAGTTTTACTCAAGTAGAATTTTTAATGCATTTTTAAACAGAGGATTTTGGGGTTTTTTTGTGGTATTGCCACTTTTACTCATGCTTCTTCCACCGCTGTAAAAATGATCCTATTAGTAGTAGCTCATTATGACAAAACTCTTCTTATCTTTATGGCTCCAGCAATCACAGATTGAAGGGGATGTCTGCACTGTCACCTTCAGGGGCTTGGATGTGCCGCCCCCTGCAGGCCCCATCTGGATTTTGGGAGCTAACTTCATTGCCCGCTACTACACAGAGTTTGACCGTCGTAATAACCGGATAGGATTTGCTACAGCAGTCTGACAGAAAGTTAAACACTGGCCACGTTGCTCTGTTTTCTTTTTCTCTATCTTTGCTGCTATCTCTCTGTCCAGTCCTCCCTCTCTCAGTTGCTTTTTATCATAACCCATGATCTGTCTCATAAGGAACATCATTCTCCCAGTCCCTGTCAATCCTGCTCTCCTTCTATATAATACTTTGTACCTGTTGCACTGAACACCTTCTAAACTGACTTTTTTTTATTTATAAGCATTTACCAGCAAATGCAAAGATTTAGTGTGTGTGACTCTACTGATTATTATCATATAGCAACGAAGGACCCATGTATCTGTTGTGCTTACATAAAAAGAATAAACTTGTTTACTGGAGTTTGAATTGGATTGGTTGTAAACGGATTACTGCAGCAGATATACGGTAATTGGCCCAACCGGATCAGTCACAGAAATATTTGTCACTGTTTACCAATAACTGCATATAAACATCCTCCTTTTTTGGGGGGTTAAAAGGTACAACAATTGGATACACATTTGTCTCATGTATGGCAGTCATGTGTGCAGCTTGCGCTGACTCTGTACATTCTATCTTTAGTTGCCATAACTTATCGTAGGAGATCATATTTTCTAAATCAAATCATCCTTCGAGTTTCAAAGCAGCTCGTGATCACTGACCCAGAGGGATTGTCTTTTCCATTGCAACAAATATGCCTTTTTTGTGTGTGTGTGTAAGTGTAAGAAAAAGCCACAATTGTTCATTTCTGGCACCCAGGAAATTGTGATTTAGAGCTGAAATCCTGTTTTTAGTGTCAGAGGAAAGCTGCTCATAACAAGATCTGAACTCTAAAACCTTCTGTGAGTAAATGTGCCTCTTCAGAGCGATTTTCACACTGACTCTACAAAGCTGTTTCTGCTTACTTAGCAGGCAGAAGAGACGCAAAGATAACAAAACAATAAAAGTACACATATTCATCAGGCGCTCTTGTCAGATCTTTTTGTCTCATTTTCTCTGAATTGGTCGGGAAAGTCCTCTGGCGCTACGTGGATGTGACAGCGAGGGTGCCATGTTTCCTCGTTCTCACATCCATGAATTGTCTGGTTTGGGTTTTTATCTGTTGACAGCAGGCAGCAAGGTGACGGTTTGAGATTTAATCAAGAGTATATTCAAACGGTTGCAAAAAAAATGACTGTGTGAGTAAACAGAACTTTTTCAGGCTGGAAACCGAAACACTGACACATTTAAAAAAGAACAGATGGAGACGTTTCATAACCGGGACTAATCTAATCCCTTGTTTATTGCAAAGTTAACAATCAATGAAATAGAAAGTGGTGGCTCTCTCTTTATAGGTTTTCACATGAGGCTCAAGCCTTGAGGATAACTTGTCATACAGTATGGATTACATTTTATGGAATAATTCATTGTTAACTTATTCAGCTAAGAGTTAGATGAGAAGATTGATTGCACCCTCATGTTTGCAGTTAAGTAGCCTGTCTCTGTCAAAGTTACCGCCAAAGTGTCATTATAATTAATGGGGTTTTAAGGGTGGTTATCCATTCGTAATTCGTTATGGCACATCAGCGTCAGCATGAGAATTGTGGATATATTGGTATTTATTAATAAATCAAATCCCTGCAGTTTTATACATGACTTTTTTGTTTTTGCTATGGAACAAAGAAAGTTATGGTTGAAAACACATAAAAGCAAAAGCACAAGTCAGAATGGTAAGGATATGAAAAACAGTTCATATGAAACAGATGGACACTGACGGTTAAATAAAAATGTCCTTTAACCATGAGCTGCGCGATTCTGCTCCCATAATTTGGTTTGATTTTGGAGAGTGGCTGATGCATGGAGCCACATAAAGAATTACAAAGACCTTGTGCAATTCTTGCATGCTGTAAAAAAAAAACGAGGCACATAAAAAACCTGGCTGAGCACACCTGTTTTTTTGTTATGACTCCTCTTGATGTCTTGATCAGGACCGTAATTCAAAATCTAATCACACACGTTGCCAAGAACACAACAACAACACCAAAAACAACAGTGTTTCAGTCTCTCTCTCTACTTTCTGACTTCCCACAGCTGTCTGTGCTACTCAACCCGACGGCCATTGATCCCTACTTTAATCTTTAAAAATGTCTCACTTATATGTAGTTTTTTTTTTTTTTTTTTTAAGTTTCCTGCAACAGCTCGACATTGTAGTTTTTAGCAAATCCTTCTGTGGCAGGACTAAATAGTGCATTTGTTGAGAACTATTTTCAGTGGCAGATTAACAAGTAGTTGGCGTTCTCATATGTACTTTAAGCAGCTGAACGCAATGGTAACAGTGTGTTGAATTAAAGAGTTGATATTAGTGGTCACAGAGGGATAAGATAGATCAGGCTGTGGTTACACACACAGTGCCTGGTAACAGGATCAAATTAGTGGTTTTCCTGGGATATGTTATAAAAGGAGAAAAGTAGAGTATAAATATATTAAATAAAAGAATTTTTTTAAAGCAGGACTGTACGTTTTGAAAAAAGAGGGCACATTCTTCCTCATACAAGCGGCAAGTTTAATACATATGACATCAAGGACCGTATTTAATAATTCATAATTTAATGAGAAACACTCAGTGGTTTGGCAGCCACGGCCTCGCTCAGTCTTGTTTAATCTGTAGTGTTTGATGCTATTGTTTGTCTGACCTTACTTAGTCAGTTCACCCCGTCATTACACGTGGTGCTGTCGCACTAGGTTACAGCACATTTACCATTATAGAGTTAGCCCATTTAAAAGTACAAGTACTACATTGACATTTTTACTCAAGCATAATTACAGTATTTAAATTTAGCTTTGTAGTATTTTCAGCAAAATGTCCTCATTGCACCGATGACACACATTCATATAATTAGATGAGACACATAATTTTAATTAGATAAAGCTGTTGCTGTTGGATGTGGAGCTGATGGGTATCTACAACAGTGTATTATACTCTATTTGCATGTCAAAAGATAATTTACAAAGCAACTACTAACAACAACAGTCAGACAATATACTCAAAATATATAAAATTATCACAAATAATACCACTCATACTTCAGTACCTCATAATTGTGGTACCTACGTAGTAAATGTACTTAGTCACTTCCCAACGCTGATTCAATTTTCAAGAAAGGAAATCGTACACTTCACAGTATGAAGTTAAATAACTTAAATGACTCAGATACATGACTATACGCTCTTGGGTTTACAAACTGTAGGAATTCATTTCCTGTGTTAATAGATCCCAGGCCAAATGTTTTGTTCCCCCTCCCCCGGAGTCAGTTGATCTATTATGAGAAGAATTCTGCATCAAAAGTGGCTCATTAAGACATTTATGTGCGCACGTCTTTCTCTGGGGTCAGGTCAGGTCTTACAAAAAAAGTACTACACACCCATTAAGCATGACTTTCTTTGAGTGCAACGTGATGTAGACTGGAGAAAAAAACCAACAAAAAAAAACGAAAGAGCTCAGGATTCCTTGGCAGCATATGTTCCATGGAACATATGCTGCCGCCAACATCCGCTGCAGACCCCTACAGTGATCTGCAGACCTCCTCCTTGAGCATTGAGTGTGCCTTTTTCCCATCTCAGTGGGTCCAATCAATCACAGCGTTTATCCTTCCGAGGAATGCGAGGGTGCGTAAAAGAATTCATATGTGAACCAGTGTATTAAATGTAATGCTGCTTTCAATGGAAAGAGTTTCGAGAACAAGAACAGATGTCATCAGCTCCCGCTTCAGGCTCCTGCAAACTTTTTTTTGTTTTTGCCCTTCCTTGTTGCATTTTTTTATAATTTCATTGCTAGACAAAACTAAATTATCCAGTCAATCTACAAACCAATTTCTCAGAACGGATCTGCAGAGACGCAGGATGCTGCGTCTTGTCAAACAGTGGAGAGGTGGGAGGTCTTTAAAAGGACCGTTTGTCAGCTGAAACAGTTAGTCTCCGTTTGAACTCACTCAGTGCAGGAGGAGCACATCAGGAAATACACTGACGAACAGCGACGTATGACGAAGTGTCAAATTCACTTAACAGCAAATTCCTTTCTGTGGAGCGGAACTGAATCTATGAAAAGGATATCTTTGCTTCAATGTGTGTGACAGAGGAGTCTGGTGTATTCCATTGTCAAACACGTACCAGATGACCATCCTTGTGTCAACCCTGATTCAGAGCAAAGCTAAGGTAGGTGAGAACTTTTCTGTAATCACTGAAGGAAAAATCCACCCAGTGCAATGCAGGATAAGAAGAGTGCATGCTTGTGTTAGTCTGTGTATGATGTTTGCTGCTTGATTGTGGAGTTTACTGATCTAAACATAGATATCATAGAGAGCCCGGAGAAAACAAATCATGTGACAGTTGACATTTGCATCATGTGCTCCTGCATTTACCACATACCGGTGGCATTATTACTATTATTAGATTACATTAATTTGATTACATTTCATCATCATTCATCAAGTTGGTTCCCAATAACAGTCTTGGCTTGCGTGATAGTCTTTCAACTCACTCACCTTAGCGTCTCTGTTTCAAATGCCATGTGTTGTATAAGGAACAGACAGCAAAATACGGGGGGAAAAAAACCTTCTCACCCCTGTTGGATTTCAAAAAACGGTCTTTTATGTGTTAATAAATCTCAGAAGTCGACCAGGCAACAAATAAATCACATTTTATCGTTTCAATTCAGTGTTTTTCGCTGACATTTTCTCTGTTGAAAAAGCTGCATGGAAGTCACACTTCAAGTGAGTCAAATGCATGATTATCAAGGAATACATTTCAGTGCAGACATTTAGCCTGCAGTGTGAGCAACACATGCTTGTCACCCTCTTTTAATCCTCAGTAGAAGTGCTGAATCCATCTGGAGCCCATTTTACTATTACAGCTGCCAGAAGGTGCTTGGTAGTAGGCATCATCAGCTACAGGAGGAGTCCGTGCACGCTGCTCTCCCGAGCCAAGCTCCCATGGTGGAGGGCTCAATTTGACCAAAACTGGAACCAATCTAACAAAAGCTTAGGTTCCTCTGAGGTCATGTTAAACATCCATCACTGGTTGTGTCGTAGCAAGAGGCTCTGTAAATATTGCCAAAACTTAACCCGAAACCTGATTCTTTGTCAGGACCCAGGTCAAGAGGCTGAACACAGAAGTAATGTGCAGGGGTGGAAAGAGAGACTGCTTGGATTTTATGCAGTAGACTGTAAAGCACATTTTGGATTTAAAGGGCGAGAATTGCACGGATGCCTACTGTTAGGGCGGAATTCCATTTAAGTTCTTGGAGCTTTGTTTTCCTTGTAAAAATACTTTATAAGAAGTCTGTTTTATGAAGAAAAGATATCCGATTTTGGGAGGGAAAACTGAATCAGGGAGAGACTGCTCTGTGGACTGCTTTCATATTGAAATGGTTAAGGTCAGGATACCACATTTATGGAGAGCTGGCAGCTTCTTCTGCTTTTTTCTAAGCATGCATATTCTACTTGTCAGCTCCCTCCTTGAAGACTTGAAACAAGTGCTGATAATCTATCATTCAGATAAGGAGACATGTATATAAGAGATGGTTGTGTTGGTTGCAGGTAAAGTGTCTGTGTGTGCTTATGTTCATGAGCTTCCCTCTGACTATGGCTGAGGTCCCTGGTCCATGCAGACACTCCATCACTAGAGAGCACCTGCTGACAGCCAGGCACCTGGTAGGTGTTGAACCAATAGAAACAACATGTCAATCGCGCTGCGCAACTCGGGCTGAAATCTCCCTCTTGTTGTTTCTGCAGATTGACAACCAGTTGAGAGGCGGGTGCTCGATAACCTACACGTTTATCGAACAGAGAAGTTTGGTAACGTAACATTTGTTTTATGGGAATGTTTCCTACCGAAGCCTTTGATTCAAACTTTCCATTACCTGTGCTGTGCTCCCATGTTTATTGCCCCGTGCTCTGATTTCCCACAGAGCAAATGTTGCTTTGTAAAAGCTGCTTTACCCTGGATCCTGGAGCTCCTCACCACCCACTTCAAATACAGTCGGGGTTCAGTCAATGATGGCTACGTTCAGTCCCTGAGGGCGCTCATCCTCAACATCTACTCTCAGAAATGCGTGCCTCAGATTAATGAAGAGGTTGAGGTGAGTGTGTGCTTCTGAGTGAACTTAGAGTTTCTCAGGAGTGATGGATTGCTGTAATAAAAAAACGGAAAGGAACTATGCGACGCGAGGAACTGCCCAATATGAGGCGATAAATCTGCAATATTTGTGAAAATGTTCATGGTGTGTTTCTCGGAATCCACTGCAGGATAAGCCAGAGAGTTTTGAGATGCTCTACAGTGGGTCTCCTTCGGAGGCTCTGCAGAGGGCTTCAGAGGTGCTGTCTGTTTACTGGGAGCTGGTGACGACGAGCGACGCACCAGTCGACTGGAGATGCCAGCATGAATACACAGAAACCTTTGACTCCACCACAGAGCTGTACGCGGAGTCAGCGACACAACATTACACAGGTGGGAATCTCTGTCTTCTCAAAAGTTCTGTGATAAATTATGCAGCTGTCTGGAGCCACTGGGATCACAGATAATGCGTGTTTTTCTACAGACAGTTATGGTAGGAACTCAATGAAGGCCTGGCACAGAAGACCAGACAGAGACCTGTACAAGCTTGGCTTCATCATCGCCTCCGTCTGCGGAGGACTGCTGGTCATACTTACTCTCTACTGTCTCATCACGCAAAAGGTACCAGCGCTTCTGTTATGTTAATTCCTCATTTGCAACGTGTCCTAATCAAGTGTGGATATTTCATGTCACTGCTGGGGAGACAATAAACAGAAAAAAATTCACAGGATCAACTCCTGTTGTATTAAATGTACAGTATATAGACTTAGAATAGACTTAATTACGTAGGGTAAGTTCATCTTAAATATTACATTATAGAAAAATTACTCTTGCCACAAAAGACGAAGTATATCAGTATGAAAACCTGCATTTTTAATTTAACTAAGTATCCTGTATCATAAACGTACACTTTGGCTTTTGAAACAAACCAAAAAGCTTGAAAATTGGTAGAAAATTAGACTTATGATCAAAACTTAAAAATGCATTGTTTTGCATTTATAATTATCACAAGTGCTTTCTGTGCATATTATGATATTATTTCTAATACAGTCTAGATATGGATTTCAGCCATATTGCACTAAAACAGGACTTCGGCATTACTTTGCAGAAGCACAAGCCCTCCCTAGATGGTAATTTATACCGTAACATAACAAAACAAGGTGGAGGCTGGTGAAAACAGAAGCGAGATCTTGCAGCAGCACATGAACAAAAGTCTACAAATGCATGTAAGTGCATTTATGCTCTCTCCCCTATTTGAGGTTATTTCAGATAATGCATTGGAGGCATTGGAGGGCTCAGGGTGGTAGTTTTCAAGTGACTGATGCTCACAATCCACATTTGTCCTCATACATTACGTATCATTGAATCATGACTGCAACTGCAATGTTTTTAAGAGGCCCTATTAAAAACATGAAACATCAAAAAGGTCTATTAGGAACTTAAGAACCCAATAAAGACCCCCTGAAACCGTACCAGCTGCAGTTTGTTCGTGGAAACAACACAAGTTTTCTAGAAAGCAATAATGTGGTAATAGGTAAAACACTTGAGCTTTTTGATGAAAAGGCACAAAAGCCATAACATCCTTTATTTGAATTACAACCTGACCTCAGTTACACTGGGTGTCTATGCAAAATGTGGAATGTTTCTTCAGCATTTTATCTGTGTGGAAATCAGAGCTTAGTTACAAATGAGTTGTGAAGAAAAACTGGATCTGGTTTTGCATCTGAGAGGAGTATAAAAGCATGTGGAGGAGGTAGACAAAGCTGCTCTGTGTTTGGTGATAAGTGTTTGATTTGTCCAGTCAGATAAGGAACATTGCATTGCATTGCATTGCATTTCATTCATCTGACCCAGCTTTATATATGTAGGAGCATCGGGTAGCCACAGTGAAGTGCTTGGGGAATAATTCGGAGGCCAGAGCTTTGCATTTGCATGTAACGTATGTGCTTGGTGTTGGATGCAACTGAAGAACATGCAAACTGCACACGTAGAGCAACAGTCGGCAGGTGACAGTATTAAATCACCACATTGTGTTTGGTCCTTTTACAGATATTTTGTTTTTTCATGGCAGAGTGATTTTGAACAGAAGGGAGGCAGGGGGTGGATTTCAGCTATCACACTACAACAGTATTCAAGGATTGCGTCAGTAAGTTTCAGCATTCAATCACATTAGAGCGCCCAGCAAGTGGTGAATTAATGGTTACCAAATGGCTCTATTTGAGTGACTGTTTCAAGTTAGTTTGAGTCTTCTGGATACAATGCTTGCAATGCTTTGGGGACTCTTTTTCTTCTAATTACATTCTATGACCACACAAGCAGTTGCAAGAGCTGCACTTCGCTAAATGTGCGCCCCAATACGACTTTGTTAGTCAGAAGCTGGTTTCTCAAACACAGGTTTTTTTATTGAAAAAGACTTCAAATTGATATTTAAGTTTTCAGCAGGCTGGCAGACAAACAAGGAATACGCACCAGGTGGGCAGGCAACATTGGACACTTGTGAGTCTGTGTTTTGGACAAATTTTGCAGTTAAGACAATAAATAAATTTGATCTTGTTATTCTTGGGCGTTTTCCCTTTTCCTTTTTCTACATAAAAGAGCTCTGTTGAACACAGCATCACTGAACTGAACTTAAGGATGTCGCCTGGGATGAGGCCCTGTTCATGATTGTTTGCTCAGTGTCAGACATAGTCTTATACCGTTTAATGCATTTCACAGACTCCAGATTTTTTTTTTACTGATGTCTCACCTGTTTGTAGCATGTCACGCTTGTGCAAGCAGGGCTGCAAGACTGGAGGCTGGCAGTTGAGTCGATGGAGATGGAAACAGGAGACAGCTCAGGAACAGGGAACTGATGCAGCTCAGCAGTGGCAGCCACCAACTAGGAACCAGGAATGGGTGTTGGGCGGGCTGCTGAATGGGGACCTGACAAGGCTGGTGGCAGCTCTGTGGCACTGGGCAGCAAAGAGGCCGAGATGCCAATGACATCAGGAGCCATGACGATCATAACTTCTTCTGTGGGCCCCTAGGAAAATGGCAAGGCGAGTCCTTTCAAAGGGGGACTGTTGGATGTCAGAGTGGCTCCTCTGCTGATCCATGGAAAACTCCCGGGGTTCAGGACCTGCAGGCCAGCTGGCTGGGAAGCAGGCTGAGGTACAGAGGTGTTGAGGAAGTCTGTGGACCACACAGGTAGTGAGTTCCTCCACCAAAGCTTAGAGGACACCCCCCTGTGTACCACAGTCAGAGCTGCCTCCCTGCGTTCATCACAAAAACCATCCTCCGATAAATATTTGAGGTACAATAGAGTTGAAATCAGCTCATAATTTTTGGCAAACAAAGTATGTGCTGCTGGGCCCATGACTGTTCATCCAGTTCATACTGGCACGCTTGTGTGGACAGGGTACAGGGAAACAAGAAGTAGGACCCAAATGCAGACTACAGAGACTAGTTGTTGCAGTTCAAATGATTTTTATTACAAAAAGGCAATGTACAAAAGGCTCGCAGGATGGTTAGGCAGGCAAGGGTCCAAACAGGTAAACAAATCTGACAGGGTGCAGGCAAGAGTCAAAATCCAATCACAACCCAGGTTCAGGTATACTAAGCTAAAATCCAAAATGACTAGGAACAAACTAGGTACTAAGATGAAGTGACACAGAAAGAGGGGGAACACACAGGCTAAATACACCAGGGAGGGAAGGCTAATGAGAGACAAATGAAAAACACATGGCTATCTAGCAACTATCAGGCCCCATTGTGCACAACAAACGTAAACAACACAACACAGCGTTCAATGAGTTTTCTAATGCTTGCAGCGGGAAATGGCAACAACCAATTTTGGAGCAAATGCTGGAGAGGTGAGAGAACATGTCCAGGGACAAGCCACCAGTGGTAAATAACAGCAGTTCTTACCCCTTACTCTTGATGACCAGCCAGGAATTTGTTGTCTTTTCGGTTTACTGGACTCGAAACACGAGATTCCGAGACGTCACCGCATCACAGAAACCATTTTACCAAAGCTGCATGGCTTCGTGATAAAGCGCATAAGCACCCTGTTCCAGCCTTCGGCTTCACCACTCATATTTGGACTAGCATTGTCAGCACAATGTCTTTCACTGGTTTGACTGGATAATTGAGAGTTGTTCTACAAACAACGCGGTTTCGGGGTTCTCACACTAACCATGCCGCAGGAGGTGCATTTGATGAAATACATCATGATGTGGCGTTCCTTCAACTTCTGTTCGCATTTTGCTCCGAGACAATGCCAAAGAACAAGTCCACAAGTGATGCTGGGCTCTTTCGCATGATATGTGTGACTCACACCCCTTTGGCTCCAAGAAGTGTTGCTGAGGACAATTGGACATAAAACAGTTGGGACACTTTAAACTCACTGCTTTAGTCTACTCCGGCCTGGAGGACATTCAGGTGCAGCACAGCCAGCGTGTAAGAAGATTCCATCAAGATGAGCAGACCTGCTGGAACAGCGCAGACTCACAGCACGTAATCGTTTTTTTTCTTTTTCTGAGCACGAAGTCCCGATTCCTCTCTGACTTTGATTAACATGCAAGCTCTTAAAATGCTGTCGGAAGTGGACAACTTTCTTGTCTTTAAAAAAATAATTTGCTTTTTTATTCATAAGCCTGGATTAGCAAACATAATTAGTGACCACATTAACTAATAGGCTATTTCTTTTTCCTTTTTTCGGCTGTCACCCATAGGGGTCGTCACAGCTTCGCGCAGATTCACAGATTTGGCGTAGGGCCTGCCCAAGGACCTGTGGACAGGAGGAGTTGGGGTTCGAACCTTCAACCCTGTGCAGACGACCGCAGCCGCAAATGGTGCATTATGCAATTACGCAGCTCATTCAGCTGAAAGCAATTAAAAAATAATTACTTGTGTAAACACCATTAAATAGTTTGCTATTTAACATGCAGTTATTTTTTAATTGCTGTCAGCTGAATGAGCTGAGCAATTACAGTACGCAGCTGTAACGATTATTTTCTCAGTATAAAGCAAAAAGAAATCCTGCTAAGTAATACAAAGCAGCATTTATTTGGACTCAGTGTACTGTGCGATGACAGATGGTCAAGCTTATTCCAGGCTTTGATGCCATGTATAGCTTGTAACAAATTGATCCCTGTGTGAGTTCACAGCCAGAGGCGCCAAATGTATAGAAAAAGTGACTGCTTAGTCCGTTCGAAGTGTCCCAGTTTGAATTTATTCATTTTATTGTGTTACAGCATGTCAAAGGAAATCACTCAAAAATGAAACATGTGACGTTCATGCACGCTGTAACACACATTAACTGCATTTTGATGCAAAACTGTTTCATGGATGGATTTGCTTTTAATCGTCCTCGGACATGCCGGGCGTGTTGGTCGACAACTTTGCAACAGCGACCAGCGTTTTGTGCTCCCTTGATATAATTAAGTGAGTTTGATTATTTTTTAATAATAGGATAGATTTAAAAGGATTGCTCGCTGTGGTTTTTGCAGCTTAAGTAGTAAATTTTATCTGCCGCTGTTGTGGTCTGAGTAGAACGGGGTGGGAAACCGTCTCAATTTTTAACATCCTTTGAGCACATATATCATACTAACCTCCAAGGCAGTGACTGGAACTGCCTCTCTAGATGTCTGATGGTAGTGATGATGATGATGATGAGGCTGCTTGTAGCCAATTTTCCAGGACCAGTCAGTCCAGAACGTCAACTTTATCCATTTTTTCCTATCCACTCATCCAGTTTCTCATGTTCTGAGTTGTAGTAGTGCTCTGTTCTCTCTCTCTCTCTCTCTCTCTCTCTCTCTCTCTCTCTCTCTCTCACTCCCTCCCTCCTCTGCGTGTGTGGGGGTCTGACTTATGCTACTACTTCGGGTACAGAAACCAGACTCAAGACTAGTTAATTGGGGACAGCTGGCGCAATTCTGAAAAACTCTGAAAACTCAGTCAGTGGAGTCAAGATTAGGCTCAGGTCAAGGTCAGGGTTTGGGTAAGTCTCCACAAAATTAATGTAAGTCAATGTCATTTTTCCAAAAGTGACATAGGTATGTGTGTGTGAGGAGTGTGACACAGGCTGTACAATATGTGGGGTTAACACAGTTCATGAACTACATCCTTTCAATTTCCAGGAATATGGATACACATTGATTTGATTATTTTGATGGATAATGTAAAAACACGAACAAGTTTGCTCTGCTAGTTTGCACTCAGTCTGACACAATAAGGTATTTATTTACCCTTTTTTAAACAGATTGCACTCTTTTTTACACAATTCTCTGTAGTTCTTACCTGCTGGAGGGCCGCGTAGAAAGAAAATCCCACCGAGGGCCCCCGTTGTCAAGAGCCTGGCCTGTTTACAGCTATAACTTGGATGTAAACTGCCACATGAACTCTGTCCCTCTGCAATATGAGTAATATGGAAGTGTTGATATAGTTTTACTGGGCCCAAGCCTATAACTGTATAAAGGTCTTTCAAAAGACCTGGAATTCCCATCACTGCTCATACTCTCCCTGCAGTGGGAAGCATCCCACTCAAAATCATAAAGCGCAACACTGAAAATACAAAAAGCTTCAAGACCACCAGTTGAGAGCCAGGATCTAGTTTTGTCTACAGAAGAGAGGCAATATAATGTAAACATCTCATTGCCAAGGATTTCAAAGTGATACTCTTTTGTGCGTACCTGTGTGTGTGTGTATTTTGACTGTGAAATACTCACCGGCTGAACATTCAGAAGGTGGCTGTAAAAGTTTGTTTTTTTTTCACTCAGATGAGGACAATTGGAGCCTGTGGTGCAGCTTGAATTCACAGCAGTTACAATGGAGTCTATAATGACAACATTACAATAATAAGACTGTATTATGATGATACATGTTTATATCTCAATCTTGACATTAGACAAACCTCTAGCTTATTGTTTTATGCAAATGATTAAGTTACCTCAAATTTTGAGAAAGGGTTACAAGGTTTGTGTATATAGAGAATCATATAATTGCCCTGAAGCTGTGTGGTTATATTTTATAAAGTCTTTTCTTTCCAAAACAGAAAACTCACAACCCTCACAGATCACAATCATATACGAACTCGAGGTAAGAACTGTAAAACCGAACTGTAAAAATCAACAATGATCAATGATCACTGCATGTTTATTGAGCCTAATGCATTCCTTTCTCATCTGGATTTAAGCAGAGAGCTGCGGGACATAGAGATGGAGCCACAATAATGTGAGTATTCTGACCTCTTTAGGTCTAACACCTGGAGCTGGAGCAGATTAAATGTCTTAAACACGTGTGTCAATCTCAATTTAAAGCATGACTGCAGTGCACTTACAGTACATGCATGTTTTCTTTGTATCTTCAGTATTTTTCTCTCTCCTCAGGACGTAAAGAACACACCGCTGCAGCGGCAGAAGGAGCACTTGTGAAGCTGTATATTTTATCCATCATGAACAAGATTTCATATCAATCGTCGTGTGTAATGTATCATAGTCACCTATTTAATCAGAAGCTTCGCTTTGACTGAGAGCAGATGGACCTTACTTGGAATAAAATGCTATGTATATTATGTTTATGCATTATCTGTTGCAGATATCTTTTCAAGTTCACTAAAAAAAAGTTTTATTTTTACGCTAGTTATGTATATTAAATAATGTCTCCATTTGCTGCCACTTAACCGTTTGTAATGTTGTCTGCCAAACACAAGTTATTTATTAGTTTGACTCTATTCAGTCTCTGTATTGAAAATAAAAGTTCCATTAATACCAAATCCAAAATACAATTCTCTAATTCTCTCCAGCTGTCCAGGGCTTTTATATATGACCTCAGTGAAATTACATCTAAAGAACAGATAATGACCCCATTAAATAATTTAGCCACCGTGACAGCCGACATTCTGTTGGACTTAATACTTAATCTGGAGTCAAACATCCTTTTTCCATTTGCCAAAACTGTCTTTCCCTCTGCTTTGGAAACCATTCAGTTCCCTTCATTGTCAGATTAAAATGACTATCAATACAGTCTCCTTGCAATCTATTTCTAAATGTTATGCCCAAAGCATTTTATTGGCCTATCCAGTTTTATTGCAAAAGAGTATGAATAGTTTCAGCATGCACTCTGGAGGATATGTTGTTATTGGTCACACACACAGAGTTGTTGTTTCTGGCAGAGGGAGAAGCAATCCAGACAGATTTGCACCAGTTGCTTCACAAGACGTTTCTTGTACTGCACAGGGTGTGACAGGATTTGGTGGGAACAATGTGCTACTACAATTTACTCATATGCATGCATGACATTTAACCATTATTGGGTGGTAGCGGATAATACTGAGAGAGAGAGAGAGAGAGAGTAAGGGAGAGGGCAGTCTATTTTCTAATGTTGTCATGACTTTCACTCATGTTTACCCAGCCTAATGTTTCATAATAATAATAATGTTGCATAATGTCTGACTTCGAGAACAAGTCCACACAAAGTCAAACATTTGTGTGTGTGTGTGTCTCGGCGAGCACCGCATCAGTAAATCTTGTCAAAAGATTCCCACATGTGTTCATGTGCATGTGTGCTGGCTTCTTTTTTTTTTTTTTTTTTTTTGGTATGTGTACGAAGCGGAGGAGGGGGGGAAAAAACACAGCCCTACCCCACAGCCTCTGCAGAGCCATGTTCAGCCTTTAATATAACATGATCCATAACACTTAATTTCACAGGCTACTGCTTATCAGTATGCAAACCACTGTTGCACAGGCAGTAATCCATTTTTCATCCCAAGACATCGCTCCATTACTAAACAAGGAAAGTATTCCTATAATTCAATTTAGTGCCTTTCTGCAGAGGATTAAAGGCAGCTGTGGAAGATGAAAAGGCAAGTTGTCCTCAACAATAAATATGTGGGAACTGCCTAAGACCAGTCAGAACTGTCAAGAGAGCTGACGCCCTTTTTCTCCCTCCCAACCTCTCTCCCTTGTTTACCTTCAAATCAGGGGAAACAGAACATGCTGTTGTTGCTAAAAATATATTACTGTCAACATGTTGGGGGACAAAAAATAATGTTTGTTTCCCTCTGATGTAATAATAGGTACAAAGTGGTTCATCCCTATAGAAAACAGATTTACACAGATCACTCAACACAATCTTGTATAATTCATAGCTTTCTGGCTAAGTGGATACAAACTGTCATAAAATTCCTGACATTAGCTTAGTGACCTCATCTGTCTGTTAAGTATATATTTGTCTGTGATATACAGTAAAACACACACTGGCTCAGAAATAATGCCCTAAGAAGTCTTTTAAAAAGTGAGTGTGATTAAGGCCAGACACGGCAGGCAAAAACATTCTGTCATGCATTGGTGAATTTTGAGATTTTGGGCTTTGGTGTTTGTTTTACTTGAGATTTCTGTTCTGGAAATGTCTGCAAATTAGTGCATATTTAATTACATTATGCACTATTTCCATATTTAAACAAATAGTATCAGGAAACTTGCAATATAAAAAAAATAATTGTCTTAAAGTAAGTAATGAACTGGGAAAGTTCCATGATGATCAATTGGTTAAAATTTTTACCCTCTTCACCTGTCGTGTCTTGCCTTAAGTTACAAAAATACAGTTACTAATTTTAAAAACAACAACAACAAAACAAAAAAAAAATCAGATAACAGTTATTAGTTCCGGTTATAACAATCTTGATTTCAATACATGATTATCTTATTTGAGGAGGAATAATCACAAACACAACTTTAAAGGTTGCCAGCACAATCAAGCAGTAAATTCATTGTTCAATAAGCATCTCTGATACTAAAGTGACTTTTGCCAAATATTACTAATGAGAATCATTCCTGCTCAACTTGGAGTTTTATCACCTCGTGCCACATGGTGGAGGCAAAGATCCAAACTGAGTCTCCCATTGATGATTGAGACTTTACGCAGGTTATATATCTGTATACATGACACAGACAGAACTTGATATCATCAGCAACATCTCATTTATATTTAAGACTGTTATTGTTGCTAGAATACGGTATAATCAAATTTGCTTGTTGAAAGAATGTCAGTTATCTGGCTTTCTTTCACCGTTCTCTGTGATCCATATGCTCCTCATCTGGATACGTGATTATACAACTGTGGAATTTCCCATTAACTAACAGTGGAATTGTTTAATCGTTTGGAATAATAAATCCGGCTTTCAGTTACCAATAAATTATCTCAAAAAATGTTTTGATGGAGTTGACTGTGAACAGTGCGTACATGGCAAATCAAGCGACATGAGATCGGGGGTGTTATAAATGGGCTAAAACGCTGGCTGAGTTGAGAGAGATCAGGAAGCACTAAACATCAATAAATGCAAGATGCCGCAAACAGTAGGCAGCTTCAGCTGGAATGTCTTTGGCGCTGATCTCATTGGCATCCAGACGCAGCATTCTCAGCTTGGAGAAGTTTGTCATGTTGATTGTGCTGCAGAAGCTGCTCAGGGAGAACTCTAAAGACACAAGAGGAAAGAAATAGGAAGGGAGGTCAGTACTGCCACATACTCCTTTAAACATGTTTGTGCTTTAGGCCAGAGATTGTTCTCGAATCTCCATTTTACAGCCACTCTAGAAGTCGGTGAGTAAAAATGCTTAATTCAAAAATTTAAAATTGTCTCCCCTTGTTTGATTACGCCCAGTCAAGACTGTTGTTTTCTCCAGTTTTCATGTGTTGAATTCGAAACTTTGTTTTTATTGGGTTTTTTACTGTTTGCATAAAGTTAGTGTATGAGCTTCTATGAGATTGTTTATGGAAAACCCCTACTTCGGGGAAAGGGCATCATTTCAATGACTGATACTTGAAAATCCTGCTTCTGAGGTCATCTGGTGGTTGAACATTTTGCTGCATGCTCAGTCTCCACCCCGAATGCGATTTCCATCATGGTTGGGTGTGACCAAGTGCAGCAAGTCCAACTTTAAGAAATGGAGAAAAAATTTTTAAAAATATAAGGACATTAAGCTGCCTAATATGGTTAGAAGCAGCTGGATGATGTTGAACTCCTAAATACAATTAAGTGCTGCTGTGAACTTTACTTCGGTTCAAAATTACACAAGCAACTGGAGCGCATTAAGTTGATCAGAGAAAGGCGTTGTTGAGCTCACTAAAGTGCGACCGTCTGTGAAGGAAGATGGGATCAGCCCCTTCAATTCAAACATTTTTTTCTAACTATCAAACTTCCTGCTAAATTGTTTTCGCAAACTGATTTACCAAATCCATTAGATCATGCAGGGAGGATCAGCAGTTTAAACTTTTCACCTATATGTGTGTGAAAAAGTTTGTTTGATTTCAGCATCATTAATTGCCCAGCTCATAAATGAGGCAGAGCGTGCGTCCTGCTGCACCAGCCAACTCAATTATAAAGTATAAATCTGAGATATATAGTGTCTCATATGTGTGATTTCAAATGAGGGGAAATCGAAGTTCAGCATTGTAAATCATGGCTGCAGAATACACTTGAATAGTGGCACTTAAAGTACATGTGACAATAACAATAACATTCAAGTCACTTTTTACACAGTTTAAGCCTGGTTTCACTATTAAAAAAATAATCATTAAAAAGAACTGAGGGTTGAAAATCATTATACAGTTCTTTGGATCACTACTTTATATTTATTTACATGTTATAAAGCCAAAATCTGAAGTAACAGAATCTCCATACCTTTGATCTTATTGGCTTGTAAATAAAGGTTCCCCAGGTTCCTACTGACAACAGGGATTTTCTCCAGTTTATTGAAAGAAAGGTCAAGCTCAACCAGCGTGCTGATATTGAAAACACTGGAGGGAAGTCCTTTATCTGTCAGCTTGTTATGAGCCAAACGGAAAAACTGCAGTTTGGGATACATGGTGAGAAAGCCCGTCGGCACGCTCTCTATGAGATTGAACTCCAGGTAGAGCTGCTGCAGCTTCTCGGGGAGGTTATCAGGGATTTTCCTCAGTTTGTTTTTCCTCATGTCCAGCATGGTCAGAGACTTGAGTCCCTTGAACACACCTCCAACGTCCTCTATGACATTTGCGTGGAGATGAAGGGTGGTGAGGTTGGCCATCCCCTCGAATGAGTTGGAGAGGATTTTTGAGATCTTATTGTGACCAAGTCGCAGGTCCGTGATAGACTTTGGTAAGTTGGGAGGCACACGTGTGAGCTCATTGTGATCCAAGAGGAGCCGCTCCAGGTTCTTCAGCTTGCTGAACACATTCTTTCCGATCTTGTCTGAGTTGAGCTGGTTGTGAAACAGGACAACCCAGACCAAGTTAGTAGCATTGTCAAAGACCCCATCTTGAATGCCTGTGATCTGGTTACGCTGCAGGTAGACATACTTAATGTGTGAGGGGACATAGGGAACGTGCTGAAGGTTGCGGCTGTGACAGTACATAGCCGTGGGGTAGGCTGAAGGGCAGTCGCACTCCAGGGGGCAGTCCACTTCCTCAGCCAGCCAGCCAGCCTGCCGTCGCCGCCACCGCAGATGGGACAGCCACTGGAAGGAGCTGTAACGCTGGCCGATGCTGAGATCCACCAGTCCCATTACGAGGAGGAGCGCCACTGCCTGCATGATCACTGATGAAAAAGCCAGGAAGAAAAAGATGTAATTCAAAGTTGATATGCATCCCAAATCTGTAATACACTGATAATATGAAATGTTTTGCAACTAACACTGAATTACACTGATCCAGCAATTTAAGACCGATCCACTTCTCTCTGCTCAACTCTTTTAACATACAGTAGGTACAGTATACCTACCAGTTGGTTGATCAGAGACGATGCCTCCTCCCTTGCTCACGTCTCCTGTGTCTTTCTCAGACTGACTGTTGTTTGCATAGAGTAAATATCCCCCCTCTCTCGGCAGCTGCAGCCCCCGCCACCCGGCCTCATTAGCGCGCATACATTTTTCCACTTGCATGTAGAACCTGTGCTATAATGTATCACCTCCAGCCATGTTCATATCAATCCCATCTGTGAACCGACGCAGACATCTGCTTTTTAACAACCTTGTTTTCCTCTACTGTGACCTGCCTTGTCATTAGTGCCCCTCTCAAATTCTGGCTTGCAGTTTACTGTTGAGGGCTGGAGGTGACAGTGAGCGTGGCTGGGATATAGAAAATTTAATGAACCAGACTAGATGCTGGGGGCATGTTTCTTCTCAGATGAAACAAAGCAGCTTGGTTTAAGTTTAAAATCTGGCTCTTAAGTTGCAGCATGCTTTTGCTCATTAAGAACTGTGCGTTGCAACATGTACAAAGTATGACAAACCCTGTTATGTGTCCACAATCCTTCTCCTTATTCTTTTTTTCCCCCTTTCTTTGTTCATGCCTGCTTCAGTACTCACTACTTGCGTCAATTATAGTGTTCAAACTACAGAGAAAGTCAACATATGTTTCTGTGCTGGCGCCTGCAGACAGAAGACCACCATTATCATCCTGCAGACCGTCTTAAGAATGGGCCTTGCCACTTACGTCCTCCCCTGAAGCAGGAAAATTGGAGACAGAGTTTCAGTCTATATTTTATTTCCTCCCAATCTGCTTCCCTGGCCCCTTTGAGGAAGAAAATACAATGTGCTGATTTGAAAATGGAAGTTGCTCAGCAAATAATAGACCTTAATAACGCATTCCCATTTCAGAAGAGAGGGAACCTGAGGATACACAGATGGGACTCTTTAGCACAAAGGACTTGGCAGATTTTTAGTCCCAACACAGCATTCCTTTAATTTTAAAACAACCTTTAGGCTGAAGTTAAAACCAAGTAAGTAACAGTAAATACTGTTTTCCTAGTAATGCTCCTATGTTTAAGAAGCAATGCCTTGTATTTGGTTATAACCGTGCCGTCCAGATTAATTACAAATTGCAATCCTTCCTCGCAAATCTATCCAAAGAAGAAGTAACTGGTGAGGGAAATGAAAAGATTCCAGGAAGAAAATGTCCCTTGAAACTTTGATGTTGGATTATCAGTGAGTTTTAATGGAAAAAATGCCTTAATCTCCAGAAAATCCACTTAAAACAAATGATTAATATTTTGTATCTGGTTTGACAGCTTTGTTTTCTGAGTGTGCGTCCCTGAATCCGCCACAAAGAAAGTCTGAATTAAAACAGGATGCAACAGCTGAAAATATTATCTCGTAATTAGAACATTGTGTTGTATCCAAATCATTCTGTGTGGGCGTCATTTATTCAAGGATCCAGCAACAGCCTGGAAGCCAAAAAGGCTAAATAGTCCCAATTGTATGACAGCAAACAATAAGCATTGAGTTTGGAGCAGATCTGCTGTTGTGAGCTGTACCATAAGGTAAAGCCGAAACTATTTTTTGAATGGATTTCAATAGAGACTACATAAGATTGACTGTAATGAAAATGCCAATTTAAAACACATTTGTGTTTTTTCGGCTGGGGGGATTCTTTGAAAATGAGAATCTCGGAAAGTGGGGTTATTAAAATATGTGCATGTATCCAGTTTAAAGAACTACAAAAGTGCTTAACGTCATTTAGCCCATTTACTGTCTAAGGCTACAAATATACTGCCGATGATTTCCCAGATCATTTTTTATTAGATGGAGGACAGCATCTTTAGCTGGTTATAATATTTCTTGACAAACTATTGCGTTGATTGCCATTAAATCTAGGAGACATTCATCCCACTTGTTGTCAAATCATAAATAATTTGTTTATTACCGCTCGAGTTTAAAGCTAACATCAAATTCTAACGATGAAGTTTTTAGATGCATGGCGTTTAGCCTTTAGCTAATGTTTCCTGCAGGTTGCCACCAAATTGTCAGGTCTTCTTAAATTCAATTTGTTAATTTTGTAAATTGTACCTGTCCTTCCACACATGATTACAGTCTTGAACATTACATTGTATTCAGCAGAAGTCATGTTCTGATTATTCTCACTGAGCCACGACTAGAAATCATTACACATTTTGCAAACAGCTGTTTTTGTGAAACCACGCAAGTCATAGATGAAAGACACCTGTGTGGCAGTATGTAGTGTTGCTAAAGGCAAAAATGAAGGGCTTTTATACAAAGCGAAACCTCCAAAACAAAAGAGGTTTTAATACTTTACAAGTGACCCATTCATACTGTTTACTACTTTGCATAATAATTCAATGCAAAACATCCTGTATTTGTATTAAACAATTGCGCTGCTGGAGATCTATTTGACTTTACGCTAGCAGTGAACGACTAACTGATCAAACAACACGCAAAACCACAGAGAATATCAAGACATTTAATCCAGAGTAAAAGACAGACAGCACAGAAGTGATGTGCAACATTTTCCACCGTACATCTCGTTGCCTACTACTACTGCCTTGATCTAACAGTTTATTGCCATCCACTTTTCTTTCTGTGTCTTTCACACAACAGACTTCATGCACTACTTTTATGTTTCTCCCTCGAAGAAAATGAGTCCAGTTTGCGGCTCACTTTCTTCAATTAAATGCAATTATCACCTATCTCATGAGCAAGTAAGACCTTGAGATGGGTTCTGTTATGATTTGGCACTATAGAAATAAAATTGAATTGAATTGAAAAGATACTGCACTACCACTATATGATGAAAAAACCCTCATATTTTGTGGGAAGGAGAAATATTTCCAACAGCACAACAGCACACAGAACAAAAGTTGTGGTTTCTGGTATTATTTACTTTAAACAGAAAACTATGAATGATCCTTAGGAACTTTGTAATCCACACCCTCAAGACAAAAAGTTTTAAAACTGACAACAGAAAAACTTATATAATAGACAGAAAACAACCTAAAAACAATCTGTGAGTTAAAAGCTCATCAGTATATACATCAGAAAAATAAAAACTGTCCTAATATACAACACATACAGTAGATTCATGAATAAGCTTATTGCACATACAGAATACTTTTCAATGCATAGAAAGAGTTCAAAAGTCTTTACCAAAATACCAAGGTACATTTGTTTTAAAATGAAATAATAATCTGAGGTAAACAGACAGAAATACAAACTGCTAAAAACATACCATTATTTCAAAGCTACTTGATACTGCACAACTTCCATAAAGCTCTTCTTGAAAGCTTTTTTTCCCTTTATGCATGTATGTGTGTCTGTGTGAGACTGGATACCTCTTACAAAGTCTTCACTTCACTAGCCTGGAGCTTGTGTGGCTGAGTTTTTAGTTTTCTTTCTTCTCTTCAAGAGCAGAGGATTTGTTGAGTCTTCAATAGTTTTGATTTTAATTTGATCACAGTCCACTCTCATCGTTTGCAGGGCATTTGTCATTTCCTCCTTACAATAACAAATAATATGTTTTATAAAAACACAACCAAGATGAAAACAGTGTGCAGATCCAGTTTTAAGTTAATATTACATGGATGTTATTTTTCAGTGACAGTGCATAAAAGCATAAAATATTAGCATAAAAAAACTATATTGTATACTATATTGTGCTCCTGATTTTCCAACAGATAAAAACAAATCAAGAGCTTTTTTTGTGCATCTAAAGAAGCAGCAACAAAGTGCCACATGTGAACAGCACCAACACTTACTTTAACCTTCTCCCAGACATCTTGTTCCTCGTGCAGCACGCGGCTGGTGTGAAGAGGCGTTTGCGGGACCTCGGCTGACTGCTGCAGTGGTGAGAGAACATGGATGTGTGGATGTGTTCACACTTTACATTTTTCAAAACCAGCAGTTGCTCAAACAGATTCAAGCCTACAGGGAGCCGCTTACATTAATCCAGGGATGGTTTATGAACTCGGTGATGCTCATTCTCTGGGTGGGCTCAGTTTTCAGTAAGTGGCAGATCAGCTGTTTGGCTGTAACAGGAAATCATTGTCATCATTCAATGCTCATATTTTGCCCCCCACAAATATGAAACACGTCTTTGACAGTCATTACAGGAGCTGCAATTATGTCAGGCAGCTTTTGCTTCCAAATGTTATCAATATCAGTTCCTGTGACAACATTTACACGAAAGAAAAACATAAAATCAGAATGCTTCTTTACACATAGTAGTGCAGAAAGAAGCCTGACATTTATCACTGTCATTGCTTTGCTGCTGTGTTTTTGTATTGAGGTTACTGAAAAGAAGGCATGGTTTCTGGTTTTCATGGTTTATAAAGTGTTAGCAAGCAAAAATGTGTGTTGTGTCTTACCAGGAGAAACATATTAGACTTATATGACGTGGATAAAGGGAAGGAGGATTTACCTGACAATTGTGCAATCTGATAAAACATCCATTTCAATGTCCACATCTCACCTTCCTCAGACACATCGGACCACTCTGGGATAGGGAACTCATATTGTCCATTAAGGATCCGCCTCTTCATTCCAGGGGATATTGCCAGACCATGATGTGAGAAAAACGGAGGATATCCACAAAGTCTGTGAGTAAGGCAGAAAAAGGGCTTGATGACAAGTGAGCTCATGTAATTAGCGGCAACAATAATTTGTAGAGACCAATGACGCATCATTGCAAGATGAAAATAGTAAAGCAGCTAAAACTATATCACCCTGATTGACTCACAGGATATACATAATGACACCCAGAGACCACATGTCACAGGATCTGTCGTATTTCTCTGGACCAAGAACTTCTGGAGCTGCAACAGTGTCAAGACAGTATATTTAAATTGGGCTGGAGAAATCACTAGTGTTTCACAGTAAATGCTTTGATGATAATCCTACATTAAAAGCAGATGACTGACTAAAAACAGGTCATTAAAGTGGCTTAGTATTTCCCAACCAGTTCACAGGATGTAACCTCATAATCCACATCAATAAAGGGACTTCACACAGGTGGCAGGAGCCCTGCAGATTTTATGTTAAATCCCTTTAGGGAATTTAGCAATGGCTGAAATTAAGTTTAAAGAAGCATGTGGGAAAATGTGTTGATTCAAACTCTAGTAATTAACAAGTAATACATTGACAGTACACAGATATGTCTTGCAGACACAAAAATACATATAACTGGGATTAGCCTGCTGATATATTGCTACCACTAACATCATTAAGTCTAATCTCACAGGAACTCGCACAATTTAATGTGACATTTATCAAAACAAAAATATATTTTGTATAGTTTGTCTGCACAAATCCTGTAGTCTATCTTCAACCCGATCCCTCAACCTGGCTCTCAAGGACTGTTTCACCACGACGGTGTGGGAGGAACTCTGCGATTCTCACGGGGACGTCATCAACAGTCTCACTGACTGTGTCACGGACTACATAAACTTCTGTGTGGCTAACACTGTACCCACCAGGACTGTATGGTGTTTTTCCAACAACAAACCATGGATTAATCCAGGCATAAAGGCTCTCCTTTAGAGTCTTTAAGTCAGGAGATAAGGAGGAGCTGAAGGCTGTGCAGAGGGAGCTGAGAAGGAAGATCAGAGAAGGGAAGAACAGCTACAGGAGGAAGACGGAGGAACAGCTGCAGCAAAACAACGTCAGTGGAGTCTGGAGAGAAAAACCGACTCCCAGGCTGCAGGGGACCAGAAGTGGGCGAATGAGCTGAACTTATTCTTCAACAGATTTGATCAGTCATCTGCCCTTCCCCTGGCCCAGCCCTCCCTGCTGTAACCCCCCTCATCGACACCTCAAGTGGACTGCTCCACCCCCACCTCCCCTCCTGCAACTCTCAGCTCACAGCCACCTCCCACTGCTCAGCTCATCAACTCAACCCTCCCACCCACACCACCTAGCACACTGCCCCCCTGCTCCATCCTGACCCTCACAACATCCCAGGTGAGAAACCAAGTCCAGAAGACCAAGGTGAGGAAGGCGGCGGGTCCGGACGGCATCAGCTCCAGGCTCCTGAAGTCCTGTGCAGACCAGCTGTGTGGGGTTGTTGAGCACATCTTCAACCTGAGCCTGAAGCTGGGGAGGGTGCCACAGCTGTGGAAGATGTCCTGCGTGGTACCTGTCCGCAAGACTCCGCACCCCAAGCACCTCAGCAGCTACAGGCCAGTGGCATTAACATCCCACCTGATGAAGACCCTGGAGCGGCTGGTCCTTACTCATCTCCACCCCCTGGAACTCCAGTTCGCCTACCAACCTGGCATCGGGGTGGACGACGCCGTCATCTTCCTCCAGCACAGAGGGTGTGATACTGAAGACCTTCTATGACTCTGTTGTGGCATCAGCCATTTTCTATGGAGTAACTTGCTGGGGCAGCAGCATTTTGGCTGTGGACAGGAAGAAACTGGACAAACTGATCAAGAAGGCCAGCTCTGCACTGGGTTGCCCCCTTGACCCAGTGGAGGTGGTGGGAGAGAGGAGGATGATGGCTAAGCTGTCATCCATGTTGGAGAATGACTCCCACCCCCTGCAGGACACTTTAACAGCTCTGGAGAGCTCCTTCAGGGATAGACTGCTTCACCCAAAGTGTGTGAAGGAGCGATATCACAGATCTTTTCTTCCTGCAGCTGTCAGGCTGTACAACCAGCACAGCTCCCAATAGACTATACACCTCGATGCCATTGCGCCTGCGCCTCACCCAGTTTTTTATGTCAGTGTACTATTTTTTTTTTCTATACTCCATTCATGGTACAATATAATTTTCACTGTGCAGTATTTCATTACCTCAGTGTTCAACACTTCTGTTCATATTTAATTTCATATTTAATTTCGTCCGGTCTCATGGGGTATATATTTGATCACATATTTCATATTCTCATGCACATCTGTGAATAAGCCCCGTGTAAATTTGTAAATTAGACCTTCTGGTGACCTTCTGTTTATACCATTTGTTTTTCAACTACTGACTATCCCCTTGCTGCTGTGCAATGTAAATTTCCCCACTGTGGGACAAATAAAGGTATATCTTATCTTATCTTATATAATCACTTTAAAGATCACATGTTGTGAGGTCTTACCAACATAGTATGGGGTAAAGCAGGGTGTCGCTAAAGAGTTTAATGTGGTGATTTCTTTGGCAAACCCAAAATCTGTCAGCTTGAGGAGGGCATCTGGACTTCTGGAGGTGTACAGCAGGTTCTCTGGCTGAAAGAGAAAACAACAGTGATCAAGAGTCTGGAGAAAAGAATTCGAAAAATAAATAAATAACTTAAACAAAAGCTCAGTCTATTTCAAAATGATGCCCCTCCATGTCTTTTGATAGACAGTTTTGATTGGTCGAGAGGCTTCAGAGGTGTTAACAACTGTAAATATCTAAATACAGAAGCATGTACAGAAGCCCATTTATGAAGCTGAGGAGGTGGGACATTTCTTCTGATTATGCTAATAAGCATTAAATATGGGTTCTTTCATGTGCACAGGATATTAAATTGTACATAAAACCTGAGCAGAAGAGCACAATAACTGCTTTCAGTTAAGAATGAACTCATGTTACCTTCCATAAAAACAGTCCACTGTTGCATTTTTCCATTACAAATTTTGTCTCACATATTTACAGTGAGGTGTTACCTTGATGTCTCTGTGAGCAATGTTGATGGTATGCAGGAAATGTATTGCTTCTCCTATACTTCTCATGATGTCAGAGGCCTCTGAGTAGAAGGAAGTGAGGATACATGAAATAATATAAAATTAACATACAGACATGATAGCGTTAAAACAGAAAGCTGCAGATTAAATTATAGTTTTTGCAGCACATTTTGAAATTGTTAAAGTTATAATCCTTTAGAGTTTTATGAAATCAAAGCACATTTACATTCTGTAATTACCTCTCTCTATATTAGTTACTATTGTTAGTCCATAGTTCTCGTACAGGATTCAAATTCCCTCCACATGCACAAAGGATTAACAGTAAACAAGGATCCATATAATCCTATCGTTTCTTTGTTTTTACTTTTACAGTTGCAGCTAACAGTTTCTATTATCAATTAGTCTTGATTACTTTTCTTGATTAATTAATTAATTGCTGTGTCTATAAAATGTCAGAGCAGTAACACTATGATTTTCCCAAGGGGATGAATATAGATTTCTTGTATGTAGACCCTAAAAATATTCAGTTAAATCCTTTAAAAGAAAACAGCAAATCCTCATATTGGAGCACCTGGAACCAGAAAATCGTTTTTGCTTGCAATGACTGAAACAATTAATCAATTACTAAAAGAGTCTCCAATGAATTTCCTGGCAATTGGTGAATCAGCTGACCATTTCAGTTCTTGTAATTTTATGTTACTGATAACAGCTTCACTGTTTAAGATAATGTTAACTCTCCTACAGTCCTATCAGAACCAAACTGTAAGTAAGGCTAGCACTGACCACCATCGTTCATGTGATTACAAATGTGACTACAAAACAAAACAATGGTCATTTTGGGCATTTTTGTCAGCAGATTAGTTTTTACTGTCCTCAGAATTCTGGGACCTGTTGTATCTAACGAAACCTGCTATCACTACGAGTAAGCACAAGTGAGCCAAATCAACCAAGACTGTAATCCTAAGAACTGCAACTTTAACTTTCTTTAAAAATAATAATCCCTTCACCTCTTTCTGTAAATGCGTGATTCCCTCTGTCTTGGATATGACTGAATAATTCACCTCCATCCATGCTGAAATAAAAAACAGCAAAACAGACACAAGTAAAAATATGGCAGCAGGAACACAAGGCTGTCCAAGGACTAGAAATCAATAAATTTCAAATATTTCTCATTGAAAGTAGTGGAACGATCCAATAACACCTGTTGGGAACATTCCACAGGTAAACAGGTTCATTGGTAACAGGTGATAGTATCATGAAGGTTATGAAAGGTCGTTCACAAGCATGGATGGGGCTAGGTTCAACACATTGTCAAACATAGGATTGTAGAAAGATACTACGACATAGGTTCGTGAACACTTTGTAAAACTCTTGTTGGTAAACAGTTTGTTTGCAAATGATTGCATTCTGTTTTTATTTATGTTTACACAGCGGCTCCAACTTTTTTGGAATCAAGCTTCTATAATTATACTATATCACTATAATACCATAATGTGATCAAGTCAGTGTTTAGCACAAAATAAGTAACTTAGTTAAGATACCACAAATTATACCATTTTAATTTTTTCCCACTTGCTCTGGCAAAAAGTTCCGTTCCTTCATGCAATAAACTGACAATTAGTTCTTTAGGTACAGTGAAAAACTCAAAATCCACTATAGCTGGAAACCTTCCACACTTATATTCTAAATAGATTTGAAATACCATTATAGTCATGTTTATTGTTCATCCTCAGGATTGATCGATTGTGACATCACATTTATCATATAGCCAGCTTTGAAAGCATTTTTCTATTATTTTATAACACGTAAAGTAACTGTAGACATCAGGTAAATGTCGGCCTTATTATATTCTCGACAAAACAGCCTCTGTCTGCTTTTCATTGCTTTCTGCCCTGAGGTGTTCTGGAAACTACTCACCTCAGTTGGTGCCCATTAAAAGAAAGCTGGCACCACCAGCACACAGAGCAACTAATACAAGCCACAACTCCCAGGAGCTTTTCGAAGATGAACAATGTCCAGAGAATGAAATCTACTTTTGTCAACATATGCTATCGCTTTTTAAGGCCACAAAAATATCATTAGCTGTAAGAGTGCGTACGTGTGCGTGGGCTCACACACCATTCCATCACGATGAGGAGACACTTCCTTCCCTGATAGAGATTTTCATAAACATCTATGATGGGTACGATGTGGGAGCAAGGTGACACCCTCCAATGGAGCTCGACCTCTCGTCTGGCTTCTGGACAATCCTGCAGCATCTGAGGCACAAACAGCACAGGAATGAAGGCAGGAGAAGATTTTAGTTTCAAATGCAGTCACATTAACATTCTCTAGGTTTAATAGGTGTAAATTTAGCTAAATTATATACCATTATTGGTAGATTAAAAAAAAAAAAGATATTGACTCAGAATCCTGGCAATAATGCTATTACTCAGTTTGTTTTAAAAGCAATTGTGGGGCTCAGGCATTTCACCAGTAAAGGTTTATTTTAGAGCAGGAACACTTTGTCTCAGTTACAGATAGAGCTGGTTTTTTGTTTAAATGGTTAGTTAATTGACAGAAAATTAATTGGAAACTATTATGCTAACTGGAATTTTTTAACATTCGCTGGCTCCAGCTTCTCGAACGTGAGGATTTGATCCTTTTTTTCTGTCTTTATGTCACAAGAAAAATACCTCCATGCTGACTTTCAGTTAAAGATATTTTTACTACATAAATTTGTAGAGAAGATAAGATATTCCTTAAGATAATACAATCCTTTTTTTAGTCCCACAGCAGGGAAATTTACAGCCTCAAGGATTCAATCAATTTTACAACCTTCTTTAACTGACTCTTTCAGAGGAATTCAAACTCACACACCACCTATAATAACAAAATATTCCCTGATTTACTAAGATGCACTGCCTTCACAAGACCACAGAAAACCCAGTGCAACAGCTTATTAAGATCTGACAGGGCACAAGAGGAAGAAGAATCGGACTAGAAAGGAATCTATACCTGGATGTTATACTACACTTAAAATACCGGCACACGTTTCAGTCTGTTAATTTAGCAAAATGTTTCTAAAAAAACATTACATTTGAGCATTTTTCTTCTCAATAAAAAGACCATAAACCGTTATAGTGCTGCTAAAATGTGGAGGAAAATGAGCAACTGAAGTCTACACAAATATGTGGGGAAAGGACTGGTCATGTACAAGCGTCTCCACTTTGTTTACCCATCTCAAAGCACCTTCACTGTCTAATAAAAGCTGAGAGTGTGATATCTGCGTGACACCTTGTCCTGCTGTACCACACTAGACGTCATAATCTCTCAGTCATCTCAGGCCTTTCGCATGAGGCTACTTTTAGACACAGGCATGTTCCCCTCTCTCTTTCTGGCTGGCAACATTTGGATAGGAAAAGTCAACACTCCTCTTTCAAAACAGACACCTCAACTTGACAGATCAGTGACCAGAGGCCAGAGCAGCTGGACAATATATAATTTACAAAAACAGAAATTAGACCCTGACAAAGCTGTCTGTTGAACATGATGTATATATACCAGAAAATTACAGCTTTTGATGACAAAACATCTATCACTCACATCTAATGCCAACAGTGACCCCCACCTCTTGAACTCTGGCCGTGTCCAGCTCTAAGTTTAAATACTGCCTGTCACTTCAAATGCACCAATCAGGCCAGGTACTCTGTAGTTAGATATGCATCACACATGCCTTAGGAGTGACTAATTGATCCCAGAGGAATGTAGTGAAGTAATATAATCATTTATCTCTCCCTGCTGGCTGAGACTGAGACCTAAAATGGGACACATATTTTCCTAAGAAGAGGAAAGAAGAAACAGTGTATGAAAAGCAGATTTTCTAAAATCAAAGATAAGAGAGAGGCATCTGTTAACTCTCAACTCTGAGCTTGGCTTCCAACCTGTTGACTCCACACAAATCATGAAAGCTCTCTCTTCACTGCAGATATAAAGATAACAAGTAAACAGGGCAAGAGAGGCCACAGGAGCTTTGTGTAATGCTAATGTGTAATAGATTAATCAAATGCACAATGTTGTTTTACTAATCCAAACAATTTGAATGCAGAAGCTACAAATGCCAGAGTATACAATATACAATACAAGCAATTTTACAGAAGTTTATTATTATCATTATACAGTTCAGTGACAATGAAAGCAGTCAGATGAAGATGACAGTGTGTTTACCTTTAGTGCATATTTCACTCCACTCTCTCTGTGGATTATTTCCAGCACTCTGCCGTTTATCCCCATCCCGAGCACCTGCCTGGTCACACTGTAATCGTCTGTTATCACATTCCTCTTGATTTGAAGGGGATTGTTAAAAGGTTTCACAAAACATGGTGGGAAAGCAGCAGAGTTCAGATTAGGCTGATGCTGCTCATTCGACATGTTAACTACACATTAATGATAAGAGTCCGACAGGTCCTCGTCTTCTTACTGAGGAGGTAACCGGCTCAGCTAACAGCTAGCTCATCTTGTCCTTGTCTGATATTAGCAAACCGCTAGCCGGGATCAAATAAGTCCTCCACAAGCAGCTGAACCGGGTCACAAAGTCCACTTTCAACTCTTGACAGACAGTTTAACAGCGTGGGGCGGAGTTCACACCGTGTGATATCATTTAACTTAATACATAAAATTACATTAAAAGTGGATAAACATCGAGAGATAAACAAATATCCAAACTTCCGGACTGAAATGATGGAACGTGAAAGCAGCAGGGACGTGTCTGAGGGTGGGGGGCACGCGACTGTCACCTAACTGTCGCTCCAAAATACTGAGTAATGATTGGCTGATGGAAGAGGTGGGCCTACGTAGCCAGAAACTTGGTCTGAATAATTAAAAGCCAAAACAAAGTTTATGTGATATGACAAACAAGAACTACTTGTCTGACCAAAGTTTTGACAAATAAGAATCCACCAACTTCCTGAACATAAAATTGAGAAATAATGTCACACACAGCTGTAATATTAACACACATCAGATGTGCCGGAGTAGTCCTGCTATATATTCTGAACCAGGGAGAGAATGTGATTAAGAAAAGTGTTTTTTTCTGAAGTAATTAATGAAGGCATTGTCATTGTTTAGCTAGCTAAGCTATTTCCCATTCAGACAGCACGGGTGTAGTTTGGTTCGCTTAAGGTAAGAAAAGATCATGGTTAATTAATTTATTATTATTGTTGTTGTTCCATCTCTATGTGGATATATGGAACATGCATTGTGCTGTTGTCTGTTCTCTCTCCTCCTTGTCTCTCTCTCACTCTCTCAACAGAACCGTTCAAGGCGCCATCCATCCAGATCCTGGTTATTCTTGAGGTTTCTGTGTGCTAAATAAGAGTTTTTCTTCGCCATCGTTGCCACATATTTGCTCATGATGGAAATTGTTGAGTCTCTGTAAATAATATTAGAAAAAGTATGGTCTAGGCCTGTTCTACATGAAAATTGCCCTGAAATAATTTATGTTGTGATTTGGTGGTATATTAATAAAATTCAATTTAATTTAATTAATTTACCATGATTCCCAAACATCATTAACAAACAAACTGTGTTTACAGAGTCCATGCAGTACTCTCCTTTATACAATCATGTGTTTGACAAAGTGGTGAACCTCCATCCTTGCTTGTGAACGACTGAGTCTTTCCAGGATGAACCTTTCATACCCAATCATGATACTATCAGCTGTTACCAATCAACCTGTTTACCTGTGGACTGATCCAAAAAGGCGTTTTTGGATCAGTCCACAACTTTCACAGTCTTTTGTTGCTCCTGCCCCAACTTGTTTGAAACATGTTACTGCCATCAAATTCCGAATAGCATATATTTACAGAAATAAATTAATTTGATGGGGTAAAACGTTAAATATATTGTCTTTGTACTGCTTTAAATTAAGTATATGTCAAAAAGGATTAGCAAATTATTACAGTCTGTATTATTAATGTTTTACACAGTGGAATTAGGGTTGTACAGGTGAAGTCTGATCACAACCAAAAAAATTGTCATTAAAATGTCGTTTTATTAAAAATCAAAAGACATGCATTAGATTGTTTATAGTAATAAAATGATCCACTTTATAGATGTATACACACACACACACACACACACACATATATATCTCATTCATGAGTTTCGTTTGTCCCGCGGAACTAACGACACGTCGCTTTGCGGTACAGTTCACGGCGGAAATAAATATATGTCGGACCATCAGACCCAACGAGGAACAGCTGACAACTATGAAGCCAAAATCACAAATACATCACATTATTTGACCGGTTTAGGGGCGTTTAAGAGCTTATGTGCTGATATAATGAAAACAGTTACGTTAGCTGAGAAGCTGAATTCATCGCAGAAGTTGCTTATTTTCTGAGAAGATGTTTGCTAAATCGTTTCGTGTCAAATCCAACACCGCGATCAAAGGATCAGACAGGTGAGTCACTGCGAGACTTCAGCCTGTCCCCGTTTATTCATAGCTATAGTTTACCATCATGGCGTTTTATTTATGTTGTGGTTTATTGAAAACCATTCAAAATTCTCCATTTTCAGAAAACTGCAGATATTAACATTAGACCTGAAATTGCTGCAACACGTCAAAACTAGAATAGCTCATGTGTTAAGCTTCATGTTTGTTCTTTAAACTATATAGATTCAGACACCAGCAGTAAATCAGTTGTAATTAGCTATTATGAATTTCCATTAAACTCCAGCATCTGAACTGAGCTGATCAAACTTATTATCAGCAGGTAACATAACAATATTTAGCTGGAATACTGTTCATCGTTATAAATTGTTATCTTCTACAAGATATTCTGTCTACATTAACATTGCAAAGCTGGATTTCTCCTAGAATATTTCTCTGAAATACTTAAAACAGTCTGGACAGTAAATCAGTCTCAGTTCCTCTGATCCAGTCCGATGTTACCAATAGTAACATTTGTTATTGTTACCTGGTTATTATATTCCTCAGCCCTATTGATTGGTATCACCCTGACTGGGCGTGTAAAAGCACTGCAAATTTCAGTACAGTGCAACAGAATATTTACCAGCCGTTCCTCAGTCTTGTCTCCAAATAACACTAAAATTTCAGGAAAACTATATTTCTCTGATAAGCCGACCCTGTCTATAATAATTTCAGCCTTTAAGGAGTTCAGCAAGTTATTTAGTCTGACGAAAGTATGGGTTGTGGATGGTTAGGAAGTGGGAAAACAGCTCAAGACCTTGTTCAGTTAAAAAGAAAACAGTGGAAATAGATTTTTTTAAATAAATTGTATTCAAAATATTGCATCTGTGAAATATGCAAAATATGTGTCTGTAGCAGCAGTTCTTACTCGTACGACATTACCCAATTACTGAGACTCTTGTTTTTCTTCTTACACTTAGGAGAAAGCTCAGAGCTGACATATCTGCAGCCTTCCCTTCACTGAGTGCTGATGAGCTGTCCGAGCTGGTCCCCAACAAAGAGGAACTAAATGTAGTGAAGATTTATGCGCATAAAGGAGATGCCGTGACACTTTATGTTCTTCACAAAAATCCACTGTTCTTTGAACTGGAGAAAAGACTTTATCCTACAGGTGAAAAGCTGGTTATTAACTTACAGTGAGGTGATTGATTGGATAAAATACTGTAACCTCCTTGAAGTAAATTATTTTAGCTGTGCCTTGTCACATTTTTCAGTCTATGTGCTTTGGCGTTTCCCTGCTCTCCTCCCAACATTCAAGACATGGCCTCCTGTGCTTCAGAAGTTGATTGGAGGGGCAGGTACACTTCTTTTTTAAGATAAAGACCTGGACACATGTTTAATACTGTACATTTAGATTGATATTAAGTAACAAATACTGTTTTTCCTCAAAGATCTCATGCTGCCAGGTGTGGTGGTTCCTTCAAGTGGTCTCCCAGATGTAAAACAGGGTGACTGCTGTGCTGTTGCAGTGGTGAGCAACAGGTAAGTTATAGTAAAATATTTGAGAACTTTTCTGATATGTTCTTCACAGATGTAAGTGTGATAATGTTCCTCTGGTCTATTGCAGAGCTCCTGTTGCAGTTGGCACTGCTGCAGTATCCAGTGCAGAGATGCACAGTTTGGGAATGAAAGGGAGAGGAGTGTGTGTTCTTCACACGTACATGGATAATCTCTGGTGAGTATCTCCCGTCTTTTCGCATTTTTGCAAATTAATGTTTTTGTTTGAAGTTTATAGTTCATACTTTTTTGCCAAGAGTTAGATGAGAAGATCGATACAGCTCTCATGTCTGTCCTTTGATTATAAAGCTACAACCGGGAGATGGTTAGGTCAGCTTAGTATAAAGACTGGAAGGAAACAGCGAGTCTGACTCAGTCCAAAGGCAAAACAATTCCACCCACCAGCACCTCTAAAGCTCACTAGTTAACACATTATATTTTGTTTGTTTGATCCAGACAAAAAAACAAAGTTTTTGGATATTGTAGTTGATGTAGGATGAACTCTTGAGTTCCTACATTAATCACATCAACAATCTATGAACATGGCATCAAGAGAGAGCTTTGTTTTAAACTTGTTGTTTAAAAAAATGAAATTTTAATGAACGCTTAGAATACATTTTTAAGAAAGCAACATTTTTTTAAGTAAATGAAATAACTCTGATGTGAACAAAGAAGTCTTGAAGATGGTTTACACCAGTCTAGTGAAAACCATAATCTCCTACAACAGAGGTTTTCAAAGTGCGAGGTGGGCCTCCCTAGTGGGGCTCCAAATAGTTTCAAGGGAGGCTGTATTATGTCATATTTGGTTCAACTGTTAAGTGTTTGTGGGACCATATAACCACCCTGATCCCATAGGCATCCAGGCATCCATGCCTTTTTCCAAGCTTTGTTTGAGGGGAGGCTCACAGTCTCAGAGTGTGAAAACCCCAGTCCTACAGCTTCACATGCTGGTACAGAAATTTAGGGCCTACAGCAAATGCAAGCTTGGGAGGAAATAAACATTAGTAGTTTAGGACCTTTCACATCCTCTCTTTAATGAATTGAAAAAATTCAGGAACATGAGAAATATCCTTAGGCGATCTTTTATTCCATCCTCTGTCATTTGTTTTTATGATGTCTGTCTGAAATATATATTCATTGTTTTTATTTTATCCCTTTTACCACCAACCATTTATTATAAACAGACCTGCTTAGGTATTGTTTTTATGTCATGTATTCTAACCCATGGTTAGTTTTTCAGTGTATGTTGCTCTGTGTGTATGAACTGTGTTTGCCAGTCCCCTTTGTTTTATTTTCATTTTTATTACACCACATGCTTTGCTTTTAAGCCAAACAGGAATTTCCAATTGAGTGAAGAATAAAAATGTTTATTGTGTTCTATTCTATTTCACTTGGAGTTATGTGCAGGGTTATTTCTTGGCCAGGCGCAGGGATTTCTTGAGTCTCTGCCGGTTGCTAGACAGACATGCAATAGTGTGTACAGAATACAACCACAAATATTTGTTCATTGACACAATTTTCAGCATTTCAGCTCTGCACACCACCACAATGCATTTGAATTGAAACAATCAAGATGCGCTTTAAGTGCTGACTTTCAGCTATAATTTGAATTTACTTCCAAATCAGGTGAATGAGGTTGGAATTCCAACACATTTCATATGTGCCCTCCACTTTTTAAGGGACCAAAAGTAATTGGACAAACTGACATAATCAAATTGTCACTTTTAATATTTGGTTGCAAATCCTTTTCAGTCAATGACAGCCTGAAGTCTCGAACCCATAGACATCACCAGATGCTGGGTTTCGTCCCTGGTGATGCTCTGCCAGGCCTCTACTGCAGCTGTCTTCAGTTCCTGCTTGTTCTTGGGGCATTTCCCTTCAGTTTTGTCTTCAGCAAGTGAAATGCATGCTCAATTGGATTCAGGTCAGGTGGTTGACTTGGCCATCGCAGAACATTCCACTTCTTTACCTTAAAAAAGTCTTCAGTTGCTTTCACAGTGCTTCGGGTCATTGTCCATCTGCACCGTGAGGTGCCGTCCAATGAGTTCTGAAGCATTTGGCTGAATATGAGCAGATAATATTGCACAGAACACTTCAGAATTCATCCTGTTGCTTTTGTCAGCAGTCACATCATAAATAAATAGAAGAGAACCAGTTCTATTGGCAGCCATACATGCCCACGCCATTACACAACCAACACCATGCTTCACTGGTGAGGTGGTATGCTCTGGATCTTGAGCAGTTCCTTCACTTCTCCAGACTCTTCTCTTCCCATCATTCTGGTACAAGTTGATCTTTGTCTCATCTGTCCATAGGATGTTTAGATGTTTTTTGGCAAATTCTAATCTGGCCTTCCTGTTTTTGAGGCTCACCAATGGTTTACACCTTGAGGTGAACCCTCTGTATTCACTCTGGTGAAGTCTTCTCTTAATTGCTGACTTTGACACAGATACGCCCGCCTCCTGGAGAGTGTTCTTGATCTGGCCTACTATTGTGAAGGGGTTTTTCTTGACCAGGGAAAGGATTCTTCTGTCCTCCACCACATTTGTTTTCCGTGGTCTTCTGGGTCTTTTGGCGTTGCTGAGCTCACCAGTGCATTCTTCCCTTTTAAGAATGAACCAAACAGTTGATTTGGCCACACCTAATGTTTTTGCCATCTCTCTGATGGGTTTGTTTTGATTTTTTTTGCCTAATGATGGCTCACTTCTCTGATAGTGACAGCTCTTTGGACCTCATATTGAGAGTTGACCTCACCAGACTCAAACACAAATACCACACTTGAAATAGACTGTAGACCTTTTATGTGCTCCTTGTAAATGAAATAATGAGGGAATAACACACCTGGCCATGGAACAGCTGAGCAGCCAATTAAAAAGATGGAGGGCACGTATAAAATGTGTTGTAATTCCTACACCGTTCACCTTATTTGGATGTAAATACCCTCAAATTAAAGCTGAAAGTCTGCACTTAAAGCACATCTTCACTGTTTCGCTTCAAATCCATTGTGGTTGTGTACAGAGCCGAAATGCTGAAAATTGTGTCAATGTCCAAATATTTATGGACCTGACTGACTTCAGGTTCACTAAATAGGATATGAGCAACACCACAAAAAGAGGACAGGCTACACAAACACAGAGAAAAACCATTCATATTGCAAATTTCCCTGTTATGGGATTAATGAAGGAATATCTTATCTCATCTTATGTTCATATTGAGAGGAGAAACAAGGGGAGGGGAAGAGAGCCGTGAGAACATGCAAACTAGGGAGAGAGGGAGAAAAAGGGAGGCTGATTCTGCCTTTCATCATCTGCCTTCACTGGCACATACAACTGAGTATTATCAGTGAAGCAAGGCAAATCAATCCCAAAGCTGTGTATAATTTGTCCAAGAGGTGCAATATACGAAGAGGGCAGACCGAGAACAGAGCCCTGAGAAAGTAATGACATAATGTTATTATAAGAAACACACTGTGTTCCAAAAATATTTGAGCCATTTTATAGCCCCGGTGGCGAGAGATAGAGAGAGGCTAAAGTAGTTTTCAAGGTGATCTAGTAGTACGCCGTGATCAATTTTATCCCACACATGTTAATTATTGCACTTTAGTGGTTCTGGTAGATGAGCTGTTGGCCCTTATTTGCAGTCTTTATGCAAAGCTTGGCTAACCACAACAAAAATTCTGATTACATTTACAGGATTTTTCAGCCCTGCAGCTGAGAAAACCTTCACTTGTTTTCATATACCTTTTAGGGCTTTTGGGGACAAGTCAAGTCCTCCATCTTTACCGGATGCAGAGAGTGAAGAACAAGGGGTGAATGGAGAGGAATGTGAGGTCGATGAGGAAAAGGAGGAAGAGCTTGAGAAGCGTGTGGATGAGGAACAGAGTCCCTTTGAAACAGTGACAGATCAGGCCTGTTCTGGTATTGAGGAGCTGAGTGTGGCTGAGCGGGAGGAAGACAAATGTGAAAAATGCAGTGTGGAAGAGGAGGGGAATCAGGATGACCAGAAAATGCCACAAGGTATTTTTGCCACATTTCCCATTCTATTAATGGTAATGTCATTTTAAAACAGAACTATTTCAAGCTGTAGAAGGGACATTGATGTACTCACCATCACAGTTGCACTGAATTATCTTTTAACAAGACTCAGTCCCATGAGCACCATTATCCCATATTCAAATCAAATTAAGACATTCACAGGCAGGCTTGAGGACTTGCTGTGTTATTTTTTCAACCATATGGTTGTGTTTTGTTGATACGACTGGAGAATAAGATTTTCTGATCAGGCAAAATTGGAGTGTGTTCCAAGATGAAAGGATGTGACCCAGGTCATACTCTGGTTTCAGAGATAATGGATGCCCTGCTGTTACAGTGTTTTCTCCACGCTCTCAAGAGCAAGGTGAAGAAGTCAGAGCTCCCTCTGCTGACCAGCACATTTCTCCGCAACCACATGTTCTCCTGCTGGTAAAACACAGCTCATCCTTTAAAAAAAAAAGCTGATAAGTAATTCCATTTAGCCTTGAAAATCTTACTGTGTTTCACTTATATGTATTTTTTAGCCCAAGTGGAAAGCAACTTGATATCAAGAAATCCAGCTACAAAAAGGTACATTAGACGTCCAGAATGTCACATTTTTTGACATATTAATAGGAAACTTCTAAACACAGCATTTATATAATGTTTCTATCCAACAGCTGTCCAAATTTCTACAGGCCATGCAGCAGCAGCATAACCTTGTCCGAGTGAAAGAACTGACCAAGGGTGTTGAGAGCATTGTGGAGGTGGACTGGAAAAATCAAGAGTGAGCCAAACTCTTTCTCAACTTAAAGAAATTCTTGGTTGAGATTCAAAATAGCAGCTGGCCCACATTCAGACTGACTAGCCCTTTGCTTTTTTTCTTTATTGCATTAACGTTTCATAGACTGCGTTCCTTCACTGTTCCAGAGGAGACAGATGTTAAGGCGACTCCATTGCAGGATGAAGGCGATGGAGAAACTTTGTACCGTCCTCCCGAGATCACGACTCTGTACTCTGTGTCAGCCCGACTGGAACCTCTCTTTCTGGATGCAAACAAGAGGTGTGTGTGTTTTCCTAACCCAGAGTCTGGGGAGAGTTGAGGCTTGTGTATCAGCAACCACACATTTCTTGTTTACATGAACATGGCACTGAGTTCCTGTGAGATCAAGGAGAGCAGCTTTGAAACTGACCTCGACCTCTGACCTCCCTGTGAGGGGATAAGACAATATTACCATATCAATCAATCTTCCGCTGCGCCTGAAATCACTCCCTTGTTCACCCCTCCCTGTACGATAAACTCTCAATTGTATTCTGTATAGTGATAAGTAAATTGATCGCTTAACCATCATCAATCTGTCATCGCTGACGGCTGCAGTGTTTTTTGGATCTATAAAATGTGACGAATTGCATTGTGGCGGTGTTAGCAGAAAGTAGTGTTCTCCCAAGGACTTTTTCCACATCCCATTTTGATTATCATAGTAGAAAAAGCACATATACTTGTTAATGATAACATCATCAGTGGCTCTGTTCTATGAAATTCTCCCAGTAAGTTTTGACAGTGTGGTGGTGAGCCTGCATGCACAGGACCAGGACCCCAAACTTGAACTTATGTACTCCAGTGCTACTGGGTGAAGTTTAAGGTCTTGACACCTGCAAATTCTTGAGGCCATGATATAGTGTGTCAGTTAGAAAAGGTTTCATCCTTGTTTGGTAGACTACTACTCCTACTCTGCCAACCCCTAACCTGAACAGAACACTTGCATGGAGAATTGCACATTTTAGCTGAAGTTTTGTCCCCCCCAGTGCCAAATTATAATAACAAATTATGTGCTCTTGCTGCGGAGACATGCGTGCAATACATGCTCTGGAAACAAATGGCTCTCACAGCTGGGTAAATAATTTCCTATTTTATGCTTCTTACAATCATTCATGTTTTCAGAACTTTTATTGTCCCCCTCCACCCAAAGATGGGTGTTGTAGCTAAATAGGAGACATCTTGTGTCTGAGTAGTCAAACTTTTGAAATGCATATTAATAGATTCTGGATTTTTTAATAAGAGAGCAGATGTAATTTTAAGATTTTTTTTGGTGGAAAAACACATCAGACACCAATTATGTATTTTTATAAAACACATTTTGTGTATTTTAAAGGTTCATCTAGGGACAGACTGCTGTGGTATGTGGCATTATTCCGTCTTATATGCTTAGTTAAGATATAGAACCTGTGATACAAAAAATAATTTAATACAAATAGTCTATTTTTGCCAACTCTGTGTTTTTATTTTTTTTAATTGGTGTTAAATTCAGTAAGGCCTTTAAAAACTCCTTTACAAACACATTTCTCTCATGTGCACATTTATTCTTATACTTATCTGTACTTTGGTGCCCTTACAGGAAAGGAACAATACTGCAACCTGCTGAAGTGAGAAATATTGTCACAGAGTATGTGAAGAACAATGAACTGGTGGATGAAAATAATAAGAAGTAAGTAGATGCTTAAAACAGGATTTCCATTTCACAATCAAACAGCAAACTGTGCTTGTCAGCTGATGTATGAGGAAGGAGAACCTCTGTAATCAAACAACACAGACGGCTCAGAGCTCAGTTTGACTTTGAATATAGCCAGCAGTTTAACTGGGTGCAGTTGTAAACGGGCAACCTTAATGGCTATTAAACATATACAGAGCTGAGCCTAGGCCATTTGATATTGTCATAATCGGCCAAAATGCTTAAATGTGACTCTGAAACTGAGGAGACATCTCATGTTTCTTTTTAGATTGGGAAAAATGTTCTGATGTAAAACAAATTGACAATGAATTATGGGAGAGATTACAAAAACTCTGTAATGGAACTGGCAGAACTCAACAAGGCAGCATGTTCTCTCTTGGGTGCCACTCTCTAATGTGCTTTTTTCAACGCAACTAGCTTCAATGCTTTTCTCCCCTCTTGGTAGTTACGTGACCATAAACCCTACTCTGTGTGACTGCTTGTTGGAGAAATCAGAGTACCAGGAGTTGGAGTCTCTCAAGTGGGATGACCTCTTTAGCAGGTAAAATGTAAATGTTGTGCCCCCCGATTTTTTACAGTGGGAAATTCTATATATACATATTGTACATTCATAGTGTGGAATTTTACAGACTGACATCTGATTAAGAAATAATAAACTGAAATAATCATTAGTTGCAGCATCCAATATACCGACATGAGTCAGCGTGCAACTACGCTGTAATGTGAGCATCATCATTGCAGGATGGATGCAGGATAAAATAATCATCCTAATGCAAACCCATAATCCAAATTGGATTGTTTAACAACAATAATGCTGCTGCTTTGAAGTCTAACACTCCCAACATCTGTCCTTGTTTCTTTAATCCTGTATCTTGTTTTTATAGCAGCACTTATGCACCAAAGTCCATAATGTTTTTAGTTCCTTGTTGATGTAGAGTGACTAATGGAAAACGTTGCTTGTGGTAGAATCACAGCGGGTTTTGTGTGGTACTGGCCAGAAAGAAAAAAGAAAAAACGCAAAGACCTCCCCTACATTGCATTTTATACCACTGGAATTTATTAAAGGTCATGATGTGTTTGAATTATTGTGTGGTGAGTTAGTGATTAACGATTTGGGTTTATGTGCTAATATTTAAGGGCAATTCTTTTTAAGTGCGTTCTAGTGTTGCCTTCAAACAGTGTCAGTGATCTTTTCTCTCGCTAAGGCAAAACAAATTCACGTTTTACGATCTTGCAGTGCCGTTTTTAGTGCAAACCTTCTTAAAGGTTAATTTTTAGTGATCGTATGCTATATATTACCGAGTTAAATTAGCAGACCCAATTCAACAGTATGTATCAGTCTCCGTCTCTCTATCATCTAACTTTGTTGTGTAGATTAAAAAAAAAATGCCATCTCGTTTTTTGTTTTTTTTAAAGGACGCTGGAACGAATGCAGGAGTACTACCAAGTTGTATTCCCTGGACAAGCACCTATAAAAAAGAAGGGCCACATTGAGCCCATAGACATCTCTGTGGCTTCTCGAGGCTCCAATAAGAAGGTGACAACTTTTGCCTCGATCCCTTAAATTGTCATCGATCAGCAGGGCCTCAAAATTCTGATACAAATAAATGAGAGTTTAACAAGACTAAGAGTGAGGCTGTATTTAGGCACAGAGGTGCTTTGAGCTAAATGCTAACGTATATATAATGACAGTGCTATAATGACAATGATGTACAGAAATAGCTATTGAGATAAGTTAAATAGTTAAATAACAATTTCAGAAACTTCAATAATCCCGAGTGTGTCACAGTGGTAAGGTTTTCTAATTGGCACTAAACGTACAGCTGAGGCTGATGGGAATGACAGTTTTGCAGGTATTAATAATAATTACAATTTTGATTTTAATGACTGAATACCATGGTGAGACAATTCAGTCAAAACCACAAATGTTAACCTCTTAGTGGTGCTAGAGGAAAAGGCAGCGGATCACTAAAGTCAGAAGCATTCATCCTCTGGGGACCATGAATGTCTGTATAACATTTCATGGTAATAATCCACTGGCTGTTAAGATATATCAGCTGGATCAAAGTGATGGACTGGCTAATTGAGCGAGGCATTTTAGAGTTGAAAGTTAAACTCGTCAGTGCTTTCTGTTTGCACAAACTATGTAATAGATACGCTGGAATTTCTGTACTGCAACATCATATTGGCCGACGTAAAGTATATATACAATCCAGTTGAAACCTAATATCTTTTCATTTATCGGTCTGGCTGATTTATGGTCCTTGCTCTAATTGTTTCCATATGCTACCTGTAGGTCACGGTAATAAAGAACCTGGAAGTGTACGGGTTGGACCCTGCAGTCGTGGCCACTGCTTTGCAGCACAGAATCCAGGCCAGCTCTGTCTTACAGCCCATCCCTGGGTCCAAGGACAAAGTCCTGGTCCAGATCCAAGGCAACCAGATTCATCAAGTTGGCAATTTGCTGCTAGGTTTGGAAACTTAAGATTACTTGACGTCTCTTAGAATTTCTTTCAACTGCTTTATTGGTACAAATAAATTCAGTTTGTCTAAGCTTTCATTTCAATTTCAGATGACTATCAGATTCCTCGCAAGTACATCCAAGGACTTGACAAAGCTCCAAAAGGTGGCAAGAAGAAATAGCATTTCAAGCTGCTATAACAACCATTAATGGTCTTTAAAGCTGCTTCACTGGATGTAAACACAACAGTTCATATAATAAAGTTGATTCACTGTCATCTCCTGAAGGTTGACGAACGAAACTGTTCCGATTTGTCTCACTGAGATAATGTAAATCATGTAAAATAGACCAGCGTTGTTTTCACCACAGGATAATTTGTTTCTGATGGTGAAGAGAATGTTTTGTTCTTTCTCACAGGTTTAAACGATCAAAACCATCAGATTAAACATCCACTGAAACCGATCAAACTTTTAATGTTGTGTCCTAAAGCATTTTACGGGGTCGTTCAAGTGTAAATAAACGATGTTTCTCAAGCAATTTTAACTTAATTTATCAAATGTTAGGTTGATGTTTAACACATTTACCACATCATTGTTTAAAAGAGACAACAACCCTGAGCTCAAAATCTCATAGTGCTTTCTTCTTCTTTATATTAGTGTTAACATTTTATTGAATATTATAAGTTGTGCATGAAATGGTTTTACATATTCTTCACAGTTTGGATAGAAGTATAGTATAATTTATTTATTTATTTATTTTTTTGACATTTATGCCACTTTTAAACAGCCAGCAGTGGAAAGATAACAGGAATGAGGGCGGAGAGAGACAGGGAATTATATCTACCAAAGCTTCTCAGCTGGACACAAAACCAGGGACGTTGTGGTTCGTGGTCTGTGCCTTAATTCCCGAGCCTCCATATATCAATTCTGAACTCGTATTTCCACGTTCGCACTACTCCACTGAAACGGATTCGGATCAGGGGCCTTGTATTAAGGATTAAGAAAGATTTTATTTGTGCGACACACTGGAGTAAACACATAAAAACATGGATACAATAAAAAGTAACTGAAACCTGTTTTAGACAAGCCAGAATTTGGTGCATTGTTTCTTTGAATTCAAAACGGCAGAATTTCACATTGGGTAAGTCACCACACCAAGGGAAACTATATTTCCCCTGTGGTAAATTCTTTCAAAGTCCTCACAGAATTTGCACAGTAATTCTTCATTTGATTTTGGTTGGTTTTGTCAGGGTCCCTTTTTTTCCCCTATTTTTTTATTTTTTATTTAGTGACAGACTCAACTTTTAACTTTAAATGAGGCTGTGTACAATTACACAGCCTCAGTTATGTTGAGGTCTGGTTTCTGTGGTGACAAACCTAGTGTTGGCGTGCAAATGTGTTTTCTAAGCCTTTATCGTGTTTTTAGGGTTTTTGAAGATCTTACAGTGGTAAAAGATGGAATTTGTACCAATCTGTTGTTCCCTTCAATCAAAGTTTATTTATAGTTTAGTTTTGTATATGTCCTGTACACCCAAAGGCACAGTGTCCACTGAGGATGGAGAGGACATTTTCAAATCCTATATATATGTTATTTATTGAGTTTCCAGACAGATGACAGTAGTATACAGTTTTAAATGAGGCTGTAAGTTAATCAGAGAAAGAAAACCAAACACCTGTACAATAAAGTCAACAAAACAAGACAAACAATCAGAATTGTTCACCTATGAGAACTTGTAAATTATCTAGTGATATAGTAAATGTAAAACTAAACATTGGAGAACACAAAGTGGATCATTTCAACACAGTTTCCAATCAATTCCAAAAAAGTTGGGATGATGTGTAAAATCAATAAAACAGAATGTGATAACTTGCTAAACCTTTTTAACATATTTAAAGCAGTACAAAGACAATATATGAATGTCTGACCTCATCAACGTCATTGATTTTTGTAAATATCTGCTTATTCTGAATCTGATGGCAGCAACAACAAGAATCCGGCATCGAGCCAAGAGAGAGATACAAAAGCTATAAAGGTCTTCATTTTGATTTGATATGTGGTGTGGTGTGAGTTCAAATAAGACAGAGATGGTTTGACAGATATAACGTGTTAGGCTGTATATTATTGTATTGACCCCGGGGGGGTCGGGGTCCACATTAGAAGGTGCTGGTAAACTAGGAAAACTAGGGTTAGAATTTCTAACACAACTACAAACCTGTATATGTAGGTATATGTACCTACAAAATTATGTATAGGTGGGTTCATCTTCTCTTTAAAAATGTTTTGGAAAATGAGAATATGGTATCAGCATATAAATCTTTGATTGTTTTGATACCACTGGCATGCCAGGAAGAAAATATTCCATCTGTGTGGAATGATGGATTTGCTGCTAGTGAAGTATTGACTGTGTGTAAAGATGGATGGCATGTCGTGAGAGAAATTAAATTAGCAGGACATCACCTTCCCAGTACAAACACTTAGATCGCTTACCCAGAAATAAGGCAGAATCTTAAGTATTTCGTCTTCACTTCACATGTCAGAACTTACTGTGGTTTCAATGTCTCCCCTCTTTCTGATTATTTCCAGGTTCCAGATCTTTGGCTCCTCGTGTACACCACTGACAGAAGTGGATCCGGCGATTATAAATCTTTCAAACTTGGTTAGCATAGTCTTTTCCGAACTTTGTCTTGAAGCTGCCATTGTGTGAGCATTTCTATTAGACACACACTCACAGGAGACATCTTGACATCTGGAAAATTACTAAAAATTAACAATGGCTGTATTTGTATTGACTGAAACATCCACTTTCTGATATTGTTCTGACTTACTGGGACACTTGAATAGAACAAATCTATTATTAACAATTTATTAGTAGCACCTGTGCTTTTCCTGTGACATGTATTTGTTTGTTACGTCCGTGAGCACATCTGAAATAACTTGAATGAGAGATGTTGATTGTTGAATTAAACATATATTGAATAGCTGGGGTACATAGTAAAGAGGCTGCAACACATCCAAATTTCGTTTGTTACTTTTTATTGTGTTAATCTTTAAAAGTACTTGTTCCAATGGTGCATGTGTTGAGGGAAAAATAAAAATTAACTTCTTAGATAAAAGGCTCAGGGTCTGGAAACCAATTGGCAGGAAATGAACTCAACTCGAATGAAATTTAAACTCGCATGTCAAACAGTGGGATGTGTGTCATGATTGTTAACAAGGAGGGAAAGCGATGTCTCTTCTTTAATCGAGGGATTGGATGAGTAAAACACAGCATAAAGAAAATGAGGTTTGTGTTTTATTGAGTTGCGGCTCAACTAAAGAACTTGTTGTCTGCTGAGAGAAACAAAGTCATTAAGTGGTTATGACAGGCATGAGATCATTTCCTCTGTTCCCAGACACAGAGAAAAGTCCACCTGTACAAAACTTCCCTCAATGTGTCTGTGATTGTGTTTATTGAAGACACACGGGTTTTGTTCTACAGTAGAAGGACACCTGTCTGTCACAGGCAAAGAACTCGATATTTATCCGCGATGTTTGTCCGGATGTTATAATCATTAAGTGTATATGTGGGTCATGCGGAGGATGATCTGAGTCACAGCGTTGGTCACAGACAGCAGCAAGAAACTCACGGACGCAGTCACCAGAAGCACGAAGGATTTCCTCTTACCGGAGTGCAGCAGGGGCATGACTTTCAACTCTGGAAGTCAAATCAGCAGCAACATGAACCCGTTGCTGAGAGAGATTAAGAGATTAATGAGTCAGCCCCTTGAGAGTGAGGACAATGACGAAGGGGAATATGTAGGCTTGCGCTGTGTGAAACCAAACCAGGGCGTGAATGAAATGAGACGGGGCATCCGGTTTGTAAATACATCTGGTGGGGTTGTTGTCATAGACTGACGCATAAGACCATTAATTAGGAATGGCAAAAAGGCGACTGAAGAGGAAAACGGCTGTTATGGTCCGTGCCGGACATCTTAGAGTGCAGACTTTGGTTTTCATTTTCCATGTGTGGACGGCAATAAATCATTCCACTGTAAACACAACTACCAGCCGTGTCGACGCGTTGTGTGCTCCGTAGTTAAAAATGTCCCTCAGGTCGCGCCATGGCTCGTAACTCCAGAAGGACTCGTGCTGGTGGTACTGAACACACAGCTCAAGAATGATGAAGAACGATTAAAGAATGATTTTTTTAAAAAAGACCAGAACGACCAGAACACAGAAATGTCCATCGGGTAGATGGTGCTCAAGATGATCAGAAAAGGGACGGTGTTGGCTGAGGAAAAGATTTGCGTCAATGAAGAACTAATAATACCACTACTTATCTATGAAATTAAAAGCATCATTTCCAAATGCCATAAAACAGTATTTTGGTTTGAGATCAGCCAACGACTCTGACTGACCCTGACTTGACTCTTAGTGGCTAATTTCGTCTGTCTGCTGTTTGGTGTTGAGCAGGTCGTGTATAGTGCATTTTCACTTTCACTGAAAACAGCTGCCTGGCGCGGCTGAGAATGACACAATGAGAGTGTTGGGAAGGTAACAAAACGGTGCAGCCGTACAGTTTAACATTGACATCGCAGAAAGATTACACGAAATCTTAATAGATCACATAAGATTACTGAAACTGGAAACTCATTTTTAATTTTAGTCTAATTTTATCAAACAGTATTGATAGTCATGATACTGCAGTGAAGGATATTTCTCTTGGCTGTAAAAATTCCAAAAAATATTCAAATCAAACAAGATAATTCCTAAAACTTAAATTAGAAAAGAATTCCAAGAATAAAAAGGAGAACACATAATGAGGCCGGCACTCACGCCCACTCCAGTGCTGGAAGTGAGTTTCTTAATAGAGGTCCTTCATCTATGCGATGCCCCAAAATACAATTTTGTCTTCCCAGTTTATGCTTTTTGGAGTCTCTTCAGCTTTTTCAACCGAATTTTCAGGTGGAACACTCAAAAGTAAAAAGCCCATTTATTCACATAATCTGCAAAGAGGTAAAAGCACCTCACGCTTCACAGCATCTTCCATCATGAGAACAGTTGGTATCGGTAATCTGAAAATGGGTATGGCGTGCAACAAGGAACCTGGCGAGAATCGAAACATGGATATATATATATATGGTTGGCATCTAAACCATTGAGCCACCTGGACGGCCTCTGCAAATGTGATTTTCATTACGCCTGTGTTAGCATGCAGAAAGAAATATTGTTAGTGGTCTGTGAAAAATCGGAAACAAAATTGCTTTGCCGCGTCTTACCCAATTAGAACTGTGTGTGTAGCTCAACATTCAGCCAAGGAACTGTACATTTGAGTATCATTCATATTCATATTATTAAGACGGGCAGTAACGTCTTGGCCAATTGATGCATCACAAAGCTGATTCAGCTTGAGTAAAAAACTTTGATATTTGGAGGTCTGAGGATCAGCTTTGCAGTTGATGGCTGACTTACCTTAAACAACCTCCACTACTCCGTGTTTTCCAGTCAGGGGAAAGTTTTTACTTTGACTGTCCTATCTATTCACATCATCCTTACTGAAGTTGTTGCCATCTATGTGTCTGGTGCTATCCAAACCTCTGCCACTGTTGATATTAGAGGTAGCCTGACAAGCAGAGCAATACATGCATCCGACAGAAAGTCAATACATGCTATTCAAATTCATTCCATTAAGCACCAAAAAACAAGCAGTGCATGCTCTTTTGAGGAAAAGAGCTCTCTCTTTAGGCTCGTAATCAATTTTGCTCTGTCTCTGCCGTGATGTTGAAGAGCTGCTCTTAAAAAATTAAATATGATTTGGTGTCCTGTGGCCAATACATCAAATGTGCAGAAAGCTGTAATGCACTGTCTCCGAAGCAAAATTAAATTGATACGTACAACATGTGCACTGTTGTAATTTGTTTCCAGTGAGGCCAAAGTCTATGATGACTGATAATATCCTGCTAAATAACAACATTAATCAACTTGAAATGTCTGAACCCGCTCACTGATCACTGAGCATGTTTAGATTTCAGGACAGTGCAACCACTTATCTGTATTTTGTGATCATAATTACTAAAGACAGATGTTTTTTGTTGATCCGTTCTTAACAACATGTAATGTGTGTCTGTTCTTGCTCCTGGTAAAAGGCCTGTGTTTCTCTTCTTCCATATTTTTTTGGGGTGGTTCTTTTCATATCCGAAACGAGGGTCACAGAAGGCATCATATGCTGTACAGATTGTAAAGTTCCTTGAGGAAGATTTTGATACTGGCTATCTTAGTAACATTTACTTGCCTTGACATTAGTGTTATTAGTTGTGTGGTTATTAGTTTTTTTCTCAAAATACAATTGAGTGAAGTTTTTCAAAGCAATAGTTCAACATTATGGGAAATATGCTTGTTCATTTTCTTGCGGAGAACTCTGGTGGATGGAAATTGCTTCATGTTTAATGGTCGTGCCTGTGCACTAATTATGCAGCAAATTTTAAAAACAACTCGGTGACACTAGCTGACAAACTGAAAGAATCCCCGATGAAGAACTTTCTTCTGGTTAGTCTTGTGTTGCTAAAGTTTTCATTTGCTCCTTTTGTTACTCGAGCATCTAGTTGGCTGGTGATGAAGCTACAACCAGAGCTTAGCTGGAAGCATAGAGAAAATAACACTCCTGTAAAGGCACAACTTTCTGTTTTCATATGGATTGAATAAACAAGATGTAACATATTAATTTGTGAGCTTTCAAGGTGTTGGCAGATTTGAAACGTCTCCTGTCTCTAGCTTCATACTGAATGGACATGAGAACAGCATCAGTCTCTGACTCTCAGCAAGACTTTTTTTCTTAAATGTCGATCTTTTCCTTTAACATCACAAACTAACTGATCACAAACATATTTAATCTTTCCGTTGCAGGATGTCGAGGATTTCACTGCCAAGGTATGCCTCTTGCTAAAGAAGAAAAGCTGAGTGAACAGAGAGAAAGAAAATCACCTTCAGACGTGTGCAGTGGAATCCAGGGTTCGATGATCTACAGACGAAGAGGACTCATCTGGAGAAGATTTCAGGAGTCTCTGCTTGCATGGTGGGTCATCTAATAATTCACATATACTGGCTTCTTTCCATGTTACCCACAGCGATCTGGCTCTACTTAGCTCAGCGTGCAGCAGGGGTCCCCGCTCCTCCCTGCAGCCACCCACTGTGGAAGAGATAGGAGTCTAGTGATGCTGTGACAACAACACAACACAAAAATATGACTGCGATTACCGTGTGGTGCAGAGGTTATGTAAGGCCATAAGCCGGTCATTAGGAAAGATGTTTTTTAAACATTTTCTGAAATCTGTATTTGGCGCACGCTGGCCTGTTAGTAAATGATGTCGGTGGTTGTGGTGTGGCAGATAATCTCCGTTTCACCTTTTCCGGTAAAGTAAAGCCTGCACTCCATTTCCAATTCACGTAGGCTTGTAGATTTTCTTTTGCTAAATTCAAAAAGTGATGAAGTGTTAAAGGATGTGACAAAGTTGTCTTTGTTTGCCGTTTGCTTCTTGCACTAGCTGTGCATTATAAACTATAAAGAGGACTAAACGTTTTAAATAAACAATCTCATATTTTGATCTTCATCATGTTAAATGATTCCACTTGCACTGGTTTCAGTTTAGATAACAGACTTGCCGATTGCATAACGGGTGTGTTGTGGTGCTTCTTTTGTGCTGACGTCAGGAAAGCTGAGGCCGTCATGCATCACTGCAGCTCCAATTTACAGCTGAGAGGATGAGAAGACCAACATGATTTGGATGTAGTTATAGAAAATATTAATCTGGTTCATCCGTGTTTTTTTTGTTTTTTTTCTGTCTGTCATCACCAGCAACATGTTTTTAAGAGCGTCTGATAATCCACCAACAGTGTTTTGAGCCTCTAATGTGGTTCATGAAAATAACAAAAAAGGCATGTAACTAAACCGGAGTTCATTTTATTAAAGCTGTCAATAATTTTCCACTTAAAAAAAAAAGATCTCAGCATCACTTCCAGCTTTTTGCAGCTCATTTGCGGTCATGAAAAAACACAGGATCTCTCAAGATTTGTTTTCCACAGTATCAGTGCTTGCTGGTGTAGGATAACTGTGAATCCCCACAATCTTCTCAGATGAGTTTCCAGATTTAATAACAGTGAGCTGTCAGGAGAGCAGAACAGTAGAACACCTCCAGGCAGAACATCACATGAGGCAGATGTCTAACAAGATAGAACCCAGACTAAGTCCTTTCTTCTACACGAGGAGACAAGAGACTGACAAGTTTAACGTACAGCTGCACACTTAGACTTGAACTAAGATCAGGACTGACAGAAGGGGAATTCATGCTTGTGGAAAGGTGCAAATAATCAACAATGATTAGCCAGGAATCTAGCAGACACACAGTCTGTGTCGCCATCTGTTGGTCACCACCCAACACAGCAGGAACACTCCACAGGTCAAATCTTAAAAGCACAGAAGTAGGATCACGTTTAACAAGGCCTGAACGGTAACGAAGCCATAATGTGTTGGATAGTGTGGCCTTAAGATAAGATAAGATAAACCTTTATTCGTCCCACAGTGGGGAAATTTACACTGTAAGCCATAATGTGTTGGATAGTGTGGCCTTATAGGCAGGGATATTGTGCTGGTTTGCAGAATAGTGTAAAGGTATTTATTTTATTGTGCTTTAACTCCTGTAATTGAATTTTTTTTTTAAGTATAATTAGCACAATTTTACTGAGGCAAGTTTGATTTATTTTGTTGGTGACTATTGAAACTATCTCAGGAATGCTGCAGAATATTTATCCAATTCAAAATCACAGTAAATTAATGTAAATTTGATTAAGGGTTTTGCAAAGATAGCCCGCTTAAAGGAATAATTCAACATTTTGGGAAATTGCTCCCTTGCTGAGAATTAGATGAAAATATTAATGCCAGTCTCATGTCTGACTGGTAAATGACGCTCAGGAAACAGGAAAAAGCAGCTGCTGACTCATATTTACCATACAGACATGCATGGTATCAATCTTACTCATCTTACTCTGAGTAAGCAAGCAATGAGTGTATTTCCCAAAATCTGAAACCATTGGTAACTGAAAATATTAGTTAATCACAGTGATGAATAACAGTTCCTTAATGTTGATTTGTAACATAAAGGTTACAACAATCAACTTGTAGGAATATTTTCTGTTCAACGCCTGCAGAAAAAGTTAGCCCGGCTTGCCATCGCTTCAGCTCAAACTAAAAATACCCGCATGTTATTCAACTAACCTATAACACAGGCGGTGCCCCCTGAGTTTCAGGATACACGGAGTGAAGTCAGGAGACGCTGCTGCCTGTCACTGATCCATCAGACAGGCTCCAGTACGTCACCACCCTGAGAGGATTGCACTGCTAAAAAGGATTACACCATTTGACATTTTTTCCTGACCAAAACTGCTTAACCACTTTGATTAGAGACCCAAAAAACATCTATGACGAAACAACCGATCAATTCAGAATATTCTTTTGGGGGGGGGGGGCTGATTATGTCCATGTGGGATTGATGTGGCTGAATCATAAATAGATGGAAAATCATTTGAGGACACAGATGCATCACTGCTGTGGAGAGCATGTGTGTAATATATCTCAGTATCACTATCAACAACAAATCAGACTCTACATGTGGTTCCTTTTCATGAACGCATTTACCATCTCATAATTAAATGAAAAACACTATTATTGGCAGGTTTATGCGGTCTCCTGCTGGGCAGCACTGATGCAATGTGCCTCCTCCCTTTGTTTTCTGTGTTGTGATTTGCTTCTTATGAGACATTTGTCACAGTTAAGTTATTCAATACAAAAACCTAAATAAATATCCTTTAACATGTGTTTTCATTTAATTATGAAACAGTAAATGCACCCATTACAATATGCATTTTATTTTAAAATTTCCAGATGTGTATCCTGTCCCATGTTCACTTTAATGTTTGCTTCTGTAAAACAAAAATAATTTCCTCTATATCTATTATCCACCAACTGTATGATATAACTATACCATCTGTGGCTCTACAACATGTGAGCAAATATGTTGGGTCCAGATGTTGACGTCTTATGCCAGATACTACCCATTCAACTCCTACTCAATCAAGCTTTTTTTTCAAATAGCAGCAATCATTAATATACCGTCTCTAGAACATGAATCATAGACAGCTGAGTCTGAATATTTTCAACATCACCTGCCGTCATTACAATATAAAAAACAGGCAGAATTTGGAAGAGTTCAAAGATTTAATAGCAGCAGGAAACATATCTGCCTCAGTGTCACCATGTTGTGTATTGATCACATGTTACAAGAAACATTACCACACTTTATTATTTGCCCTGCCCTTATTTATAATGTTGTGATATTAATGTATTTGCCTGAGGTGCAGACACATTCATCTAACGACTCACATTACATTGGAAGTCACCAAACGCGGCCCTCTTTCATTTAAAGGGATTTCATAGCACCTTTTTTTACAGCCTGCTTTATGCTTGTATGTATAATCCATACTGTTCAATACAGTGACCCTCTGGCTTTACTGAACCCTCTTGGGCAAATCTTGTCCAATCCCTGTGGCAAAGATCAAACTGAGGTCATCCAGAGGGCGAAACTATGAAAGATGAAGACAAAAGGCACACATTAATGATATTTGAAATCAGAGAAATGCTGCTCTGCATTTATTCAGTTGAATAGATGCGATGAATGTTCGTACTATATTGCAGCTGGAAGTGTTCAGTATTCAGATGTGTCACGCGAGGCGTTCAGTCAGATGCGGTTTCGTATACCGCTGCACGAAATTTGCGAGTTTGCCTTCCTCGCATGCAAATACATTGGCATTGTAAGCGAGATGGGGACGTAAATTGTCAGTCCAATTATCACTGCCCTTTGAATAATTCATCAACAGGGACCCCTTCCCTCTTTTCCATTCGTCTATCAGCTATTTTTATTTCATAGCCCTGTCGTTCTTAATTAATTTACAGCCATTTTGCTTGGGCACATTTTCTAAAGCCGTCTTCATTTATTGAGGATTCTCAAGGACAGGGGACGTGTGATGAGTGGCGTTCACAGGAGTGTGTTGAGGGGTTGAGCTCAATTTGGTAGAAGTGCATCATTAGAGTGTAATTTTTGGTAATTTGTCTTCATTCGCTATTAATGTGATAAGACAAACAAGGATAACAGGCCCTTCAGTGAGCAATTGTTTGATTGTACCGAGTTTGGATTTTATTGAGTGTCTCCACATGAGCAGTGATATGGAACTCCTAGAATAGCACATCATCGCTTATTTTTGTTGGAAAAAAATATGAAATTTTGGAGTAGACATGCTGCATTTCTCATAGAGATCCTTCCAGTCGCACTAAACTGCAATGGTGATGACACTTATATTGGCTGTGTGCCATCCCAGAAACAAAAATACACGAGTTGACATTTACAAGGAAAGAGTGAGTGAGTCTCAACATTTTATCACCCTCTAAACTGCATTTATATGAACTGGTGCTCCATAAATAAAACTGAACTTAAAGCAGCTGCTGTTTTTTTTTTTTTAAAGTCTTGTGTTGAAATCCATTTCCCCCGGTTTGTTTTTTTTGGCACCGTGCCAGTAAATCTTGCACGGCATTGCACACTTTTGTACATGGTTGCACATGTGCACTTTGTGTAGGTTTGAGTTCTCTTCTTATGCAGACTCTTGTGTTGGTCTGTGAAGCATCATAGTCCTGGAGGGACATTGTTTCACTCTGAACTATATGATTGAAAATGATAATGACAGCCTACAGATTAGTGGTTCCCATACACAAATTTGATTTCCAAGGATGGTGGCTTTGTTTATCCAATCACAGAGAGCAGACATTCCTGAGGTCACACCCAAGGAGGTTAATGTTAGGGGCAGGAGATGGTTAAAGGGTTCGCTATGATTAAATGATTTGGTCGGCATCCTAGGAAAAAAAAAAATTGCTCCGCCCACCCACCTCTGGCCTCTGTTATTCGGGTTAAGGCTTTTTTTAGGTTACAGTTAAATGTCTGGTTGGGTTGAGAGTCTAGAAAATCACTGGTCTGGATTAGGGGTGTAAAAACAACACATCGATGGAGGAAGACTTCGATACAGCACCAGCCCACAACTATTAGGTTAGATTAGGCTTTATTAACTTTTATAGCAATGTCAGTGTTGTGTTCATGGTTCGTTTCTGCTGCCTCCATGCAGCTTTGTCAAGATAATATGGAAAGTCTCACATCAAATCAATCATCCCTATATAACTATAGGTTGTGTGAGAGGTGAATCTAAACCAGCTTTGTGATTCATTCCTACTTTTTCCACTTTTTCACTGTTCTTATATCTCTGCGATCCCACTTGACATATCTCAGATCTTTGTTGCCAGACTTTAAACCTCATTTTCTCTCCATGATGCTTTCATCATGTCAAGCTAAGGTCATTACCACTGTACAAAAATCATTCATTCACAGAGCAAATGTAGGCTTTTTATGTGATCCGTCTTCTAATTCCACACATAATCACAGCTACTTTTCTACATTAACCTCTCTATTAATCGCTCCTTCCAACCAATTTAATGAGACTACACTACACTTCATATTTTTCTACAAAAAAATAGACAATTGATTTAACTAAGAAAATCATTTGGATAGAAGGTGAATCTGTTCAAAGTAATAAGATGAATGAAGCTCAGAGGTGCTGATTAACTCTTTACCTCGCCTGGAGATGAAGCACCCTCCTTTTTTATCTTGACACCTTTAAATAGAAAAAACACATTTTCAATACTGTATATATGCATTATGATGTAGTAGGTACAAGACACACAGGTACAAAAGTGTGGGATATTGTGCAAGCAGTGTAGCAGGAACACAAGGGATTTGACTTGCAGGCGTTAGAGGTAGATTCAAAAATCAAACGTTCAGACGTACAGGATGATGGTGAGGCAGGCAAGGGTCAAAGCAGATGAGGCAAAACAAACAGGTAAACAAATCCACAGGAAGCAGGCCAGAGTCCGATATCCCCCCAAAAAAACAGGCAAAAAAAAGCAAGGATCCAAAAACAATGACACAAAAACAGGAAATGGGCTTAAACACTTGACACATGGTAGGAAGATAAACTATCCAAGAAAGAGGGGAACACACTGACTAAATACACCAGGAAGGGAAAAATAACTAGAGACAGGTGAGACTAATCAGTAATCACAAAGGCAGGAAATAAGACACACTCTTTCAACACAAAACAGAAAATAACGAAACTAAACCTATGACAGATGTGTTATTATTTTCCCTGATGAAGAATATTCGGGTTACAACAGTGAAGGTTGTCGATCAACAGCACAAGGTTGCACAACGAAAAGGCGCGTTATACTGGAATATCACTGTCTTTTGGTCCACTTATGTGATGGTAAATGGCATTTGTCTCATTAGACCATTCAAAGCGCTCAAAGCGAGCCAGCGTTTACCCGTTCACACACACATTCATACTGATGGCTGATTGGAAGCAGATTGCCAACACCATCATTAACCATACGCGCCGCACCCACAGCGTGAGTGAGCAATTTGGCCATTATCATCATCTCGCCCAAGGACGTGCGGACTGCAGGGGTCAGGGACTGAACCACCAACCTTCTGATTAGTGGACGGCGGCTCCGACTGCTGAACAGAGGAGCAGGTGCTGAAATATATCGGGGATGATTTAGTGGTTTGCACATATTTGTTGGGACTTCGGACACCCATCTTGAAACCGGGACAATTCCAGATGAGCTGAGACGTCTTGTCTAGTTTATAGGAGCAGGACCAGAGATCATCGCTGCCTTTGGATGCCCTCACTTCAGAACAAATTCAGAACAGCTCCGTCCCTCATCCCTCCTCCCAACTTGCTCCCAGAGCCCCGTATCAGTCGTAAATCTTAAACCTCCCAGAACAGTGTTGCCAATAATGACAAAGCTGCGCCTGGAAGGACTTCTGCATGTTGGACTCAACCTCAGGACCTTCAGCTCTGTGCGAGCTGCATCATGGCCACTGGTAACCATCCAAAAACAGAAAATAAAGTTTTAAAAACAGGTTTGAGTCACTGATGATGATGTTCATGATGGAGATTAAAAAAATGGTACAGGCATAGTAGGCAATACATGATAAGCAAAAAGACTTATTCACATGTACAATCTCAATATATTGTTTCATTTGATATAGTTTAATATGAAAAGCTTGGATGATTCTATTAACTCTCCAGAACATTTCACATCAACATAGTCGATTATATATACTGATATGCTGATGTTTTGGCAGAGAGCAGTAAAACGGTGAAGTGAAAAAAGGTTTCAAATTTTCAGGCTAACCAGCCAATTGTGTAAGAGGTTGTAATGTCTTTATTTTATGCCTTTTGAGATTGTTTATTAAAAAAAAACATTGGCATATTATTATATCTACTTATCTGTCATATAACCTACGTAATACCTTTCAAAGTTTATTTTATTTTTTAAAGAAAATAAACTTTATTCAATACAGTTCATTTATTCTAGCGTTTTCAAATATTTCTGCACATTTTATTTCTATATCTCTATTTATATACATTAGTCTGCACTTTACTGCCTTTTTCCACTTCTGGTTAGATTTAGATTGTCTCAGTATTTCAAAACTGTGCAATGACAATAAAGCTGAATCTAATCTAATCTAATTTGGATTATTTACAATCCATAGGTTATTTCATTTGAGCTGGCTACACTTACCAGGCTTTAGTTTAAACTTGGTCTGTTTTTTGATCTTTGTGTCAATATAAAAGTTTCTCAGCTGAGTAGGTGTGACAAAGGTTAGATGTCATCTCGCTGCTCAGCTGCAAGAGGAGCTGAACCGAAACAGGCCCTGCGCTTGATCGGGAAACAGAAAATGTGGATTTCAATCCAGCGCTCATGGCCTTAATCTGCAGGATTAGGCCATCGGAAAAATTCACCCCGGTGTGTTTTTGTGTCTGCGTGCATGTGTGAGTGTTTGCAAGGCTTTCTTTGTAAGTAAATTGCATGCGTGATGCGTGTGCTGTTGTATACCAACATAGGTGTGAATGAGTGTGTGAACAGTAGTATCCAGAGCCACATGTCCGGCAGTAGCAGGCAGGCAGGCAGACAGATGAGGGATGGAGGGAGGGGGGTGGAGGGAGGAAGGTGCCCATGGGTTAAGAGCTAAAGCCGCTTGGCCCAGATGAGGATGGCTCTCAGGCTCTCTGCCAATCAAAGCCCAGCCAACAGCCCACTCTCGCTGACAGGGCAGGGGAACGGTGAGACAGGCCACACGCTTACTTAACGTACGTGCAGCCTACAGTATAAAGTACATTAGACATAGTGCGGTGCATGAAATAATAGGGCATTACAGAGATAGAGACGAGGAGTGAGGGCCACACTCGAAATTGCATTTATTTGTTGTTCATGTTCAAGTGCATGTGACGGGTTGCTCACAGTGAAAAACCCTGAAACCCAACCAAGAGTTCTCAGCTCTATGGAGTGTTGTAGCGTATTTTAGCGTTTTATTTTATGTTTTATTGGCAGCAATTTACTGTCTTGGTTCACTCTCTCCACTCTCATAGTCTCACAAATGCTTCTCCCCGCCCCACTCCGGCCGACGCATACCACACAACCACATATTTGCACTATACTATATCTATACTCATATTCAGCACCTCAGTCTGTCTGTAGTGTATAATACTGTACATTGTATTATACTGATCACCGGAACTGATATATTGCACATTCATGTGGCACTGGCACTTTCTTTATTGCACACTCATGTTGTTGTTGCTGATGTATTGTAATTATCCTGTGTATATGTATGTAGCAGTTAATGGGTACACCGAGAAATGAAATGGCAGGAAGTTAAATTTTCAATGAATGCATTTGCAGGCAGGTAGAGGATATTTGTTGAGATTATTTTTTTAAGGTTGCAGAGGGTGTTTTGATTTAAAAGGTAAAACTGTGGTACAGAGCAGAAAACATGAGATATATAATGGCATTTTTCCAACTTTTTTTATAGGTAAATGAAAACAAGTGAAATGTCACCTTGTATTGTGAACCTAGGTATCATAGAACCTAAACTTAAATCTGGTATTTACACTTTGAGGCCATTTGAGGGCTGTTTACACTGTGGAAAAGAAAGCTTGAATTCTTTGTGGTATTGATAATCCTCTTTTTTATCACCCTCGTGCAAATCCTTAATTTCATGTCTAACAACTTCTTGTGTTACTTCTTTTAAGTGTGGTTCTCTTTCACTGGGGCATCATGCTTGATTATAGTCTAAAATGCCCTCTTCCCCTCTTGTGACCCACCCTGTCACCCTCCTCCAGCCTCCATCTACAGACCAGTTTCAGTCCAGTTCTCCTCCCCTGCACCAGTGTACCCTCTCGTCCTTCATCTTCCTGTCACTCAGACGTTATGTTTCTCGTGCATCTTGTAATTACGGCGGTGTTAGAAGAATGCACGATGTTTATAATATCAGCACCATGGCATGACACGAGTGAACATGATGCAGTCTGTAGCCGGTGCCAGTCAGCGGGGATAAAGTCTCTCTGAACAGCTGCCAAAACTCAGAGATCATCTAACCAGAGATGGGCACACAGTTCACTGTGACATAATGTCAAGCATATAAAAACTAATGGTTTGAAAAACGCTTTTTTTTACTCCTGTTATCCATTAAATGCCAGTTGTGTTTTTGGCCATGCTATCTTTATCACTAGGCAGGTGGTGTGGATTAGAGATGCTCTCTAAACTTCGGTATGGGATGATGCACGCACCACACTAGAACGTATAATCCACAAGCCTGCAGCTTCTTAGTCCCTCACAGCCACCTGTATGCATCTCTTTCTTTTTTATATCTTTTTCTTAATTGCCTCATCTTCTCATTTCTCCTCACTTGACTCTTCTAATCTTCATCCCATTTCGTCCCTTTGTCCTCTTTGACCCCCGTCAACGAGCTGTGCCGCATCTGTTCTTGTTCTCATTTGTTACAATCTATCATTTCTATTCATTAAGCTGCCTCTCCATGATGCTGCCTTCCTTACAAACTGAAATTTCACTGGAGCTCAGGGTCCTTTAGATGACCTCCATGCAATCATTACAGTTTATTGACAGAAATCTGACTGAAATCAAGACTTACTGTCTTGGTGAAATACTACGGTCTGAGAAGAAGTGGAAATGACATGCGCTCCAGTTGAAGCTGGGTAATTTGAAACAACTACTGTTAAATGCTCGGGTTGTTTTTTGTTAAATTAATATTCTTTTGCCTTTAAAAACTACAATCCTTGTTTTTTAAAAATAATACATTAGTATAGTAATAATTTAATAATAATTTAATAATTTAGTAATAATTAAAATGTAAAAGATTAAAACTTTAAATAAAGTAAAAAGTGGCAAACAAAGCATTAAAATACAATAAAAATAAAAAATATATACTTTTCGTAAGGTTCAATAAAAGCAAGGATTCAGTGAGGGTGAGAACGCCAAAGCATGAATCTTATAAAAACAAAACATGGTCTGACTTTTGCAATATTTCTCATGTGGAAAAATGCAGCCTGCTTACATCCACAGTTGGATCTAAGGATCTTGGAATTTTATCTCTTTTAGGATCAGCACCAACAGCTATAATTTCAGGTTTATTCTCATTTAATTTAAAATTGTATTTTTAATTTTTATTTTTTCTGTCAAACAATTTAAACTATTGGGAACATCAGGCATTAACTATATGTAAAGTTGTGTCCCGTCCTCATATCGAAAATGTACTGTGTTGTCTGGCTGAGTGGACGTATGTATAATGAAAAAGTTGTTCAAGCTTTGTACCCTGTGGAACACCACATGGAAAATAATGAGATTTTAAACCTGTTCACCAATTCTTACAAAAAACGGTCTTCCTGTTAGAAAGATACAGAAAGAGTCAAGAACCTTTCCTGACATACCAACTACATGTTTCAGCCTATCAGCACAGTGTAAGCTATTGAAGTCCAGCTTAAATCAAGGAGGACCAAAGGAGTAGGATCAAATAATAAAAGGACAGAAAATTCCGACTAAAGATTTCTCGTCACTGTCAAAATCCACTCTAAGGTACCAAGCACTTCTCTTTCCGTTTGAGTTGCGTCATTCAGAATAACATTTAAAATAAAAAAGCAAACCCAAAAGCTGAAAGTCAGAAAACAGTCTCTGCCACACTTTCATCCAGGAGACCAAAATAGTGCCACCGCACCAGGCCAGTTCAACCAGTGTGTGTGCCTGCATTTTAAGTTCACAGAGTTATACAAGTGCAGCCCGCAGCCCTTCCACAGATAATGGGTTATGACCATGCAGGAAAATATAAAAGAGAGAAGCAGGGTGGGAGAAGAATAACAAAAGAGGGATGAATGCACAGTAATGAAATGGAATCTCGTCCTCCGTCTGAAAAGAACATCAAAAGAGATGCTTGATGTCAGAAGGCAGTAATTTGTCATCTGATGTGCATCCCCTCCGTCTCTCAATCCCTCTCCTTCCATCCCTCTCTCATGATAAGATGGATGATGATGAACGTGCGTGAGGGACAGAGGGGAGGGAGGGAGGGAGGGAGGGATAATACCTTCTGAATACATGATGAATGTAGTCATCGGGCTTAAACTGACTGGGGGACGAATGGCGCACGGAGACTGAGAGCGTGCATGTGAGTGACACCGAGCTCCATCATCAACTCTCCCCTGCAGCCTCCTCTCAGTCTCTCCATCCTCCTCCTGAAGAGAGACGCAGGGAATCAGGCAACAGACAACACAAGTAAAAGGGAGGATAAAATCTTACATTGCATTATCTAGTTTTTTTTTTGTTTTTTTGTTTTTTTTATTGAGCCACCAGAAGAAAGAGGCAGTGAGAAGTGAGGCGCCTCTTGTCATAGACTGAAGCTTTTTAATAAGCAGCAGGACCAAAGAGTCCGATCAGATCAGCGGACACAGCCTGAGGAGGACGGAGGATGCTGAACAACATGACGGAGTGTGAAGAGGGAGAGGGGGGACCCAACAGCCAGGGTGAGTGACGACACCTGCCACAGACCGATGACAGGGGAAGTGTATGAGAGAGTGTGTGTGTGTGTGTGTGTGTGTGTGTGTGGATGCTGAATTTGTGAGCACACAGGTGGGAGTTGGGGGAAAGTTAGGGAAACAGGATTATGTCATTTCAGGGATATGCTGGGAGAGCTGAGAAAGGCAGAAACAGACAGAGGAAATTCTTTCATCTCTGCTTGTGTTTGTTTATTGGACACGAATATTAAAGCCCTATTATGCAAGAATTGGCATTTTTTGCCTCAACAGTTTCTGAGCACAATTCACTTTTACACCACTAAATACAAATCACACCCCCGTGGACAGTGGCACACGTGCATTTGTTGACAAGCTGAAGGATTTGAGGCTGCCAAAGATGACGTCAGAAACCAAAGAACCATGTTGACTGGCACGAACCAGAGAACCTGAACCAGCTTCTTGGTTATCCAAAGACCCATAGTTTGTGACGTAGTGCCATAAAGTATTATGCAATTCTCATGGGAAATAGTACCCACTCAACGAAAGTTACGTAGAGCAAGAGCAGGTATTTGGGGTGTGGAGGAGCAATGAAAGAGGCGTACCATCAAAATGATTTTTAAGTTGTTATTTTATAGTAAAATATTGGCGTAATATCGCTTTAATGTTCCACATGTTCAGAGAATGGAAACAACAAGTGGATGCTCCATAACACCTTCACTCGCTCTCATGCACTGCACCTATAGGTCACATATGTCAACCTCCATCTGCTCGACCACTTCAGACTTTTTCCCCTTTTCTGCTGGTTTGATGAATCAGAAATCATACTTGTTTCAGACGTGATCCACCAGATGTTCTTCCTACGCTCAAAGGTCAATGTCTAACACTTCCTGCACTCTACAAAAAGGTTTCTTGTGGACTGAGTGCAGCCCCTGCAGAGCATATAGGGAAACCAGCTTTTTACTTTCAGACTCATTCATGTCTCTCCCCATCAAGAACAGCTCGCCAGGGGCAAGATCTGCCTTTCATAACAATGCATGTGTGTTGGCTCTGAGAGTTTGTGTGTGTGTGTGTGTGTGTGTGTGTGTGTGTGTGTGTGTGTGCAGTCTGACTGTGCCCAAACACTGCCTAAACTGTGCATGTAAACATGGCTCAGATGGCACCTTTCTCTATATATTGTAATATGTTTAAGATGAGGAACAATCTTTTTCATCTGCTCTGTTTATCTACAGTTGGCTTCCATTTGTTATGACTAGAGTTGCAGCAAAAAATGATTAGTCAGTCGACAGAAAAAATACTATTATTTTGATAATCAATTCATCATTTCAGTATTTTTTCAATTTTCTCCAATGTGAGGACTTGCTGTACCTCTGGGCTTTGGGATGTTGGCTGGACAAAACAAGTAAAACGGAGACATCATGCTGACTCTAAGAAAGTGTGGATGACATCTTTTTTTCTTGGATTCAATGATCAATTAATTAAAAAAGAAAATACTTAGATTAATCAATGAAAATAATCATTAGTTGCATCAATGGTTATTACAATTATTGTGCTAGTGTTTCAGCATCACACGTTTTTCATCATTTAAACCTAAGCTCATTAGTGTGTGTTGATGATGTCCTTTAAGTTGTGACACCTGCCACACACACACACACACACACACACACACACACACACACACATTGTAAGAGTAACTTGCCTACATCGCATGCTGTGACCACCTGAGTTACATGGATCTTGACCGCTTTTGGCTTGTTGTGGGTTTTTGTCCTAAGTAGATTTTTTTCCTTGGCACATCACAAAATGGGATCACTTCGGGAATCCACACATGTGCAGCAAATGTGTTGAAGAGAAAAACTTTTTTTCCCCATTTTTTGCCATTTTATTCTGTTCCATTGTATCAACATGACTTTGAATTTCCCCCAAAGCCTGATGTTTGAAAGCACTAAGGCTGAAAATTGGATTCATCGTCTCGAGGGGAAATACACAATATCTAGTAGACGACATAAATACAAGTGAGTGATCAGAGATGAATAACAGTAGAGTAGATCATATATGAAAGAATTATACATAAATATATCCTGAAATAAAACAAACATGGTTGCTTCAGAGAACATTTAATTATCATGCATGGTCTTCCATCTACCTGGTGATATTTGCTCAGTAGATTCGATTATGTTAGTAGTAGAAGTTTGAGGTTGTTCTCATGTTAGCCTCCGATAAGGTTATGGGTCCCAATAAAAGTTGAAGACAGCAGCAGGCCTTAAAATTTTTACTGGATGAAATTGTGAAAAGACTAGATGTCATAAACAAGAATTAGATGAATGAATATGGTAAAATGGGAACTGGACTCGCAAAAGTGTAGATTAGCTCTCAATTAAGTTATTTTCCATCATTCCAGAAAAGGATCACCAGTGACCAGTTTGTGTCCAAGTGACCCTGAACTCAGTGGAATATATAGGTGATTTGAGCTATATGATATGTTATACTAAAGTGTTTATAGTGAAATGCTATCAGGCTGATGTTTGGAGGTATAATGTTTATCCTGTGCTACTGATGGTGGTGCCAGAGGCAAAGTAATGGGAGCACAAGTCACAAGCATACATCATCTAGGAACCATGAATGTGTATACAATAAGCCTAGATGTTGAAATGCTTTGAGGAAAAAAGGGGGTCACCAAAGTCAGTAGGATTTATCCTCTGGAGACAATAAATGTCTGTACAAAATTTCACGCCAATCCATTGAATTGTTGTTGAAATATTTTAGTGGTGGACAGAAAGACAAACCTAAAAGTAAAAGAGAAATTTAGCTTTTCTGCTGAACATCACTGCAAACGAAGACCTAAATGACACAAGTGGTTAGATGAGGCAGATACTGCATATGCCAGGAATTTCAACTCCTTGTGTGCATTAGGCCACACAACAGAGGCACAATGACCTTTTGCTTTTTAAAGGTCATGATCTGAGCTACAACATTACACCACGGGGGTGAAAAATGAGGTGGCATTCGTGGTGCAAGTCGAGTGTGATCGTAATACGAACACGGCATACATAACGGGAGAGGAGCGTGTTAGTCACCAAGCTGGGATTTGCACCGGGATGGAAATGCCATCTTATTATATCTCTGTCTGTTTTAACAGAGCAGGCAAGATGACAGATTTACGAAATCCCTGGAGGCTCCTGGATGCCGTCCACTGGCAATAAAAATGCACGAGTTCAAACCGATAAGCAGGACTGATTGTGAAGAGTGGAATTTGTCATAGAAGGTTCAACCGTGGTTCAGGTTTGCTCCTAAAAAAGTTAATTTGACGTGCCTACACCCCTTTTAGTTCTGTGTTGTGATTCATAAACGACCTTAAAATTTGTTTTAAACATTGTGGAACATCCATTTGTACAACATGCTGCAAAGGCTTTAAGTAAGATGAAGTGCGATGTTGACAGAATGAACAGTTGTCGAGAAATTGGAAAAACAGACAGACAGAGATTCCATCCATTTTAACTGGATTGAAATTTATGAGTCAGATCTCTAAAATGCAACAGTTTGCCTTTTTCTTTTTTACGATCTATCATCAAGTTATTTATCAAGTAATCCAGCCTGTCTAAGTGTTCCTGAAACTTGTCATGTTTCTTAAAAGATGGAGTATGAGGCTTGTGTTTTATATTTAATGCGTGCTTTAGATGTTTGGATGAACAGTTTTGGTCACACATTCATGACAGATGATGGCAGGTTTGCAGACGCTGCTATCGGTCTCAGCGTCCTTGGTCATTTTGGTCAGTCAATAAGAGCTTGGAGGGCAGATGGTCTGAAATTGCCCTCTTAGACTGGGAGAGATTAAACCTCAGTTGGAGGTGCGTGCACACACACAAACAGTACGTCTTATAACTCACATCCCTCTACATGATTGGAACAGGAGTTTGGCTGTGCTCAATAGAAACAGCTTCAAACGTCCAGGTGGCAGAAAAATGTGTATTGTAGTTTATTCATTCAACTGAACAACAGGACTTCAAGGATTAAGACTAAGGGCATAAACAGGGACACTTCAATCGGCGCAAGATTGATTTCACGTGTTGTTGAAAAACACAATGCAAGGGCAAGCTGCGTTCCCAGTATCTCAGCATCATAATGTGAAAACAACAAGGGAAAATGGATCCCTTCTGTTTGGCATTGCTTCTGCTCAAAACGACAACGGCTGACAAGTTTGACAAAGCTGAGCGTTTGATATGCATTGACATTTATGACACTTCATCGCTTCCAGATCACAATTGAAAACATATTGCACAGGCTCCACGTTTGTTTCCTACTCTCATGAAAACGCTCAGTGATAGGTGGTTGGATATGATATGTTGTATGATGACATGATAATCATATTATTCTTCTATTATTGAAATATAGTTTTATATCTTTAAATTTGTATAATTCTCATGTCTGTATTTCTCACCTATGTGGGTATAATAAATGATCAGACCAGACGGTTCCTCTGGTGAGCTGGAGGAAAGCCAGGAGAAGAACATCTGGTATCACTTAGACCATGTTTTCACTCCTGAATGTAGTGGCCCCCTGTCTGAAGTTACTTGACTCCGAGGTATATAAGCAGGCTTTGGGTTGTACTCTAACAAATAATCTACTTTGTTTGATGGTTGATTTGAGCTTCATCCCTGTCTCTCTGATTAGATCTGCATCAAGACCTTGAGGACAGGTATTTGTTATGTCCAATGGTCGATAAAAGCGCATGTTGAGTATGTGGGTCCTGCTTTTGGGCTGGCTGGGCCAGGTATTACGTGGACCAGGTTTCAGGTCAAAGAGTCTACACTCATGCCAACAGCTCTGTGAGGCCGTACTTAGGTAAAACAGTGCTTTGAATGAATTTGAATGAAACACAAAAGTCATCATGTTCATCAATGCCGATGTTCAGTAGATATCGTGTTGACCATCTTTGTGTAGCATGAATGCATTAGACCAAAACACGAAATACATCTGGGGCCAATAGGAATATCATTGGTTTTGACTAGGTAATAAACCAAAATAAAAATTGTTTGACGTTTTGAGTGTTTGAAGTCAAGGGTCGGGTTAAAATGTGTCCTCTGGGGACCTTGAACATCTGTGGCGAATGTCATGACAATCCATCCAGTAGTTCTTAAGATATTTCACTCTGAACCTCAAATGTAAACCTTAATGGCGGCACAAGCGGAAAATTCAGACAGAGGGGATTTAGGGTCTGTGGACCATGAAGGTCTGAAGAAGAATTCATGCCAATCCATCAAATCGTTGTTCAGATTTTTTGGTCTGGACCAAAGTGGCGGACTGGCAGACCTTGTTTTGTTTAAATAGACCTGAAGAGGTAAAACAGTCCAATAATTCACAATCATAAAATTCTAAAAATAATAATATTAATAAAACTGGTTGCTTTTACCAGTCAGGGCACGTGATCAGAATTAATCACTTCCAACAGAATTGTTTTAACTAAATTGCTTCTCCATCAGCTGAGGTCACTCCTGCTCTCCCACTCAGGTAAATGATTAATGGCTAACAGAACAAAGCACGCAAGGAACAGATCACTTGATTCTACTCCAACATTTTTTAGGGGGGAAATGCTGATTCTCTGTCTGACACAAAGAAAGATGAAGAAGTTTTTTTTTTAACAAAGGCCAACTGCTTCCAGGCTTTGTGTTGAGCAAGAATGAGCTAAACTCATGCAGGACTTGTTGGGTGAGAAGGTAAAGAAGCATATGTCCAGATTAGCAGCGTTTCTTTAAAGGAAGAGTTCAACATTTTGCTATGACTATATCACCCTCTTGTGTGTGTGGCCTGCTCTCTCCAAAGGCAAAAAAATTAGGTGTACCAGCACCTTTAAAGCTCACAAATTATCACATATCTCGTTTTTTTAATGCACAGTGTAAAACCATCATGTGTATGTGCAGGACTATTTTTTTAGCTGTGCACATTTTTACACCTTTTGTACATTAAGCAAACAAGATATGTTAATCAGACAGCTTCAGAGGTGCCGGTAATTTAACTTTCCTCTGGCCGTCCCTTCATATTTAGGATTAGAGTGCTATCGATCTTCTAACTCTCGGCAAGATTAAGGTGAATAAGCGTATTTCCCGAAAACTATTCCTTTGTTAGTCCGATATGTCTCCATCTCCTGGCCTCCATAACACGACCACAGCCCACTGAGATGGACTTAATCTGCGTGCCAGATGTCGTTAGCTCATCCACTGGTGTTGAATCTGAATCAATTTGTCTGATTGCCCACACATGAATGCAGAGGGTCCACCATTGTAATTTCACTGAGAGCGAAGACATCTGACACACCAGCAACAAAAACCTCCTTCACCCCCTGATGCAGATGATGATTTATTGTTTTTGCCAGGGTCAGAGCTGTAGGTTAAATTAGGACTAAAAGGTCACCTTGTACTATATGATCACATTATTAGTACTAGCCATAGTAACAGAAGCAGGAGCATCATTATCATTTGTACTAATAAACAGTAAATGAATTGCGGTTATTAAAAGCTTAAACATGTTTGTATTTCATTGATCTTTCCTTTTCGCTTTGACTTGCAGCGGACATAAGCTGTCACGTAATTATGCATCAGATATTATCTCATTGCAGAGAAGTGCTGCATTATGTAAAGCTGCTCTCTTAATGCCATACGCAGGATTTTAATGTTGTCACTTCCTTGTAATTTCACTGATGTATCCTCAGATTTGATAAACAGGCTCAGGGCAGAAAACACACAAGCCATTTGTCAGCAGTATCCAACAATACTGATGCTGACATTTGAAATATCAGACTTACCTTTGACCTCCAGCGTGTGGCTGAAGTGTATTACTGAGGGGGTTTGAACAGTGAGCAACAGGAAGATAAGTCATGTCAGTGAGTGTCAGTAATCCTGACTTGTTGTCCTGGCTCTTCAATTACTGAACACTGAATGAAGAGTGTGTCAGACACTGATTTTAATCCATATAGTAAGAAGGTCAGAATGTCAAAGTTGGATTAAGAAGGTTTTGACATCTTGTGCACATTTATATAAATTGATCCGATTCAATGTGCGTATGTGGTCCATTTTATTTTAGAATAAGTCCACCTGCATCACATTTGCTGCCTTGTCTTCTTGCTGGATGAGCCTCAGTATGTCAGATAAATACTTTCAATAACTTGCTGTAGATGATGTAACATCACTGCACTATTGACATTGCATGCTAGCATGTTAATATCATCATACTTATCTGTATGCCTCTATGTTAAATAACATGTCTTCTTTTGGTAATTTTTGTTGAAATTAAACATGTCAATTTAAGTGCCATGAAATTTGAAATACTCCTACATTCCAAATTTTACATAAGTCAAAGTACAAATTTATTTGTATGAAAATATAGTTTAAGCACCAAAAATAAATAATGCAGAATGTCCCACTCCAGAATAATATATATTTGATTATTGATGCATTTATGTGTTCATCATTTCAATGATGGATCACATATAAATTATTTTATATACTGCAGGGTGGTTTGTAATTTCTCTCTTATCTTAACGTATCATTTATTTGTTATTTCTATTCTGTATCATTAATCTCAGACTGCAAAGGTATCATATACATATGATGGAGTAAAAAGTGCAATATTTGCCTCTTAATTGTAGTGGAGCAGAAGTGAATGCCTCCAAAATGGTTAAAGACAGTACTTGAGTAAGTGTAATTTCCACCAATTAATCTTCCTCTACCTTTACTACTGGAGGAGAACAGTCAACTCTAATACGCAAATTTTTCTGATTTTCCATGCGACACCTATTTTTTTCAGGCAAGTCTCGGTGATATAACTCACTGGGGCTTCAATAGCTTTACTAAGACCATGATCACACAACAGAGACTGACACTTTGAGATCCGGGAGCAGAGCGATTGAACTGGAGAAAGAGAATAGTGATAAAGCTTCCCTCTAATCCTCCCACTGAGTTACAACATCTCTCCCACCCACTCGTCTTAGATTGGAGATTATTAGACACAGTGTGGCTTTCTTCCTCATCACATTCCCTCCTACAGCTCACTCTCTTTCTTTGAGTCAGTGATATTCTATATCTTCCATATTGCCAACAAACCCCAAACAAAGGCAATTAATTGATTCTTCTCTTTTACCATTATAATAATAATAATAATTATTATTATTATCATTATTATAAGCCGCACTGTTGGACTGGCTGACATGTTCCTTCATTGCAATGTCCCCAACAAATACACTAATTATTCCCTGTTCTGGGAAATGAGCCTTTTTTTAAACTAACTAACTAACTAAACGGCTATTAAAGATTTACTGCAGTAGGAACCAGTGGGCTTGCGGCCAAGAGTTGCAGACTGGGTGGAAAAGTTGGAAGGTTTTGAGAATCAAACGAATGCGTTGTTATATTTGAACTTTTCATTGGATTTATTGACGATAACAGAAAAAATATTTATATTTTCAGCCTTGTCCTCAAGTAGCGGCAACGTTATTTCAGATTGGTGATTCAATCAGCCTTTACTAAGTGGTGGCTGATGGTCTGAGAAATTTGTAGAATGAGGAGATTATGTGGAAACATTGATTGTATGACGTACAGTACAGCACTTTGTAAATTTATGAGAACATAAATAAGAGTTTCTACTTTTTCCTCATCCATCACATCACCTGTTGCATAGTTATCTGTCTGTAGGCCACATGTAAAGTGCTTCACATTCTTACATATTGCATCTTTAAATAAAAATGAATACTTGCACCTCTGCATGTGTGGACCAAACTCCTACCTTTGACTCACACACTTAAGTGACTCTCTACCTTTATCTGCAACTGTTCAGCGTTTTCATGCCCACCCATGGCAAACTGCACATCACAAAGAAAGAAAGACGCAGAACAAGAGACCAGTAATTGTTGAGGATCCCTCTCCTCTGTGTCATATGATAAAATCCCCCTCACTGACCTTCATAAACTCTGGAGCGCTGCTGGCTGTGGATGAATCACTTGACGTTCCCCTGTTGGTGAAAACAAAAATTGTGTCTCAATGTGTACAAATGGGCCCTTACAAAGACTGTACTGTGGAGACATTTATTATGGGTTAAATTAAATTAGCTGAAGAGCTTGCATGAATTATGAATCAACCGATTGAATAGTGTTTTGTTATTGAACTGAAAATCAAATAAAGCATCCAAACCTGAAAAGTATTTGGACTGATGCTTTTTCCAAACTCAAAAGTCAAGAGCCAGGCATTGTTATTGAAGCCAAACACTTTCTATTTTCACTGGTGGGTTCTCACCAGAAGTTGGCTTCGGTTGTTTGCATGACTTTCATTCACCACCGTGAAAACTGGTAACTATTAAAATGGTCATGGTGGTGGATACGTGTACAAACATTTTGACTTCAAAACCAAAGACTTGGGTCGCGTACAGCACCAGTGGTTTCTATAAAAACAGTATTTGCATAACCAAACCAAGTAGTTTTAGCTTCCTTAACTTTTTCATTTAGGAATGAGGACTCTGCCTTTCAGTAGCTAAGGAACGGTTTTGTTTCCAGTTTGATCAAATTGCATTTTCTTCCAATAATGCAGCATTTTAACCAGTTCAGTCAATCCAACAAGCACCTCTACAACTCACTAATCAACATGTTTAATCTTTTTTATTTCTTTGGTCTGGGCCGATTGCCTGGAAACCAGCAGAGACTCCAGGAAGTCATTGATCCTTACCAAGAAAAAGTCTAACATCTCATAAAACAGTGATTTATCACTTTTACTTTTTTTGGCAATTGTTTCATATCCAGTGTACAGACATGAGAATGACGCTTTGCAAGAAAGTGAATAAGCACATTTCCACAAATGCTAAAATTTTCCTTTAAGATTCATGAAAAATGTGACAAAGTTGTCACACGAGAGCAACTATATGTCGCATTATAGAGACATATTCGTATTCAGACATAAAGGCGATGATGCACCAGCACACACACGCTGATCAAACTGTTGTCTATACATCAGTGGGTGTGACTCTCCTGCAGCTCCAACTCATTACTGCTGCGTCGACTGTGCAGCTCTTTGTACCATCAGGACTCATTTCTCCAATATGTGGGTGAAGCTGCAGCGTGAGAAGATGAATCAGATAAACAATTCTCAAAAATGTTTTGTTTGAAATACAACGTTGGTTTTGTTTAGTTGAGCCAAATGCAAACCCTATATATACACTTTCTGTATATACAACATACTTGTATGTATGTCTGTGTTGGCTGCTCATCACATTGCATCTTCCCACCACATCCACATCTCTCCTGGCTTTCAAGCATGTGAACAAACACAGGAACTGGGTGGTCTCATTAGCTGCCGAGTTATACGAGGAGCTCCAGTTTTCACAGTTACTGAGTGCCATTGTGTTTGGCTAAGAGGCAGAAGTGTTAAATGATTTCAGAGGCAACAATATTGTTTTGTTTAACACAAAAAAAGTTTCACATCTGGAAATCTTGTGTCTGGTTCCCTTTTATTTGGTTTATTGGTTTCCCCTTTTTCGTTTTTTTAATGCACCACAACAAGACCTGATGACAAGTTGTTGGAGACATTGAACTTCACATGTGTATGTTCATATGTTTTGGGGTTGCTGAAGCACTGCCAGAGAGGAAGTTATAATATATACAGCCATCACACACACATCAGGACTTAAATGCACCACATCACATATGAGCTGATGCGAAGCCCCTGAGAGTTCATAATAAGCAGTTAGTGCATGTAGCGGCTTAAATTTCAGTTCTGTTTATCTTTCAAAAAATCATTTGCAAATGACTGTCAGATGTGCAAAATGCCTGCAAATATCAATGAGCCGCAATTCACCAGACACCAAACAGCTGAATAAGATTTGCTGACATGTGTCGTGCATGTCCAGAAAACAAAATGCATAGACTCATACAAAAGTAATCTCTCTCAATCATCGCTGTATTTTCTTAGTATTTTTCTGTGTTCGAGATGTTTTTGGACTTCAGTCTCTGGCAGTGGGTGCGTTGTTCCCAGCCGATAAGCGTGACCAGGTTACCATCGCACTGTTTTTTTTATGTGCTTCATTGTTTCCTCTGCTTCTCCATCTCTCTGCTTACACACACACGCAGACACAGTGGACAAGATGAAAATCTGAATTCATGATTTGTGCAGAGGTGTGCGTGTGTTTATTGGTGCTTTAGAAAGTCAACACCATAAAACAATCAGAAAATTATTTATCTGAATCGCAGCTTTGCTCCTGACATCACTGCTCACTCTCTTGCTCGCTCGACCACCTCCGCTCTCTCGCTCGGGGGAGGTGGTGCCAACTTTGACTGATGTATGTTTACAGATAAAATCCCGGGTAGTGCACCTTTAAGCTCTGGCTGCTTTTGAGAAGGCAGCCTCATGCGACTTCATGCTCAAATCACATGTTGAAGAAGCTTGACCCTTGGACCTGAATGACTCCTTAACCCGTAAGAACCCGTGGTGACACGGATGTAACAAACACTTTGAAGGCCCTAAACTCTTCCTTATACAGCTTTATGCTTGGTGTGACATGACTTCCCCAATAATGGTGGTGTGACCTGGAGCAAAAGTGAAGGAAGTAACTAATTTCATAAAGTTTGTTTTTTGATACTAAAGGTACTTTAAAACCCATTTAACAGTTCCAGTGATTTAATATCATGTCCTGTATTACATTTAACCTGTTCTGACCATATTTCTTGAACAAATATTATAAATATTATATAATATTCTAAAAAAAGTCCAGAAAGTTATGAAATGCGTCTGGGTTCTTATGGGTTAAGGACGATGGATCGAGGCGAAAGCAGTGTTTAATAATGTCATGATTTAAGAGCGAGACAGGAGAACAAGGGAAGAACAAAGTCATATTGTACATGTGTACACCAAGCAGAGCATTACTCCAAATCAAAAGCAGCGAGTCCGGAATATGAATAACCCCCACACATCTTAGCCGTGTACGTGGCAGCTGGCATCCCTGCATGCCTGTCCGTAGCCATCCAATTCATCAGTAGCATCTTGTCAGATGAAAGAGGTAGTAATTTAAACAGCTTCCCTGAAGTCTCTTTAAGGAGCAGTTTTCAGGCGATTGACACCTTTGCCACGTGTCACATTCGACAAAATCAAATTTCATAGCGTCGTGGAAAAATTTGCGTGTCCACCCGGGCGTGTTTCATTCACTGCTGACCAGAGCTGGCCAATAAATACCCGTGACTACTGCATATAATGTTGTTCCTGTTGCAGCAAATGCAACGTCATTGCTCATCACAATATTCTGTCCTCATTCCTGTTTAAATGGCAAGTTTTGCATTTAAAGTCGATCCAGTTTTGGCAGACAATCCGCCCGAGAGACAGAAACACAGGCAGGACAATGAAAGAATGTGTCAGTGAGGAGATAGATTTAAATTAAACAAATGACTCCATGGAATTAGCTTTAATTCCTCAGTTAGAGCAGGCGAGGTGAAAATGACTGAGGTATGTGTGCGGTTGATGTAATTGTGAGGCAGCTGATTGGTGCCGTTCTCTCACATGCAGAAGTTAATTTCTGCCTTCCTCTGTGGCCTCCAGCAGCTGCTACATAATCCCCTTGAGCCTCTGTCCTATTAAGCTTTTAAAAGCCGGTATAAACTGTCCATTTTGTAATAGCCATGTCACATCAAGGGTACAAATCTACACCGCCCACCGCCTTTCATCTGCATGCCGCGGCTCTTCTGCTGCTGCAGCGTCGACATTTTCAGATCTTGTAATTCCACAGCGGGGTCGTCTTTCTGAGCCGATCACTTCTTATCAATAAGTCATGGCTCTCTGCCCTGAGGCTAAAACAGGGATGTAGACAGAGGGATTATCCATTAGTGGCACATTTGAGTATGTCACAAACTTATCTGCGAATGTTTTGTTTTCATGGGATGTTTAGGACTGTTATTTGGCTATTTGCTTGTGTGTGTGTATGTGTGCGTTTAGGACACATTACTAAGTCAACACACAAATCCTTACATAACCACTTGGACTAATTTCCAACATGATGAACAGTGTCTTCTCCAGAGACGCTATGGTTTAATATCGAAGCAGAGCTAAGCTCCAGTTAACGAACTCTGCAAACCTCATTCACACAGTCTGAGGGTTAACACTTCGTAAAGACAGCTCATTTATTATTTGAAATCTGTAGTTTAATAACTTTTGTGCCCTTTCCCCTCAAGCACTGGATATGTACAGTAGCCTATAGATAATATAGGCTAAATCATAAAAGTTAGAGCACTATAAACACCATGACTCTGAGGTGGAGGCCTATTCCTTCAGTCTGGGTAATTAACCTTTGATTCTCCTTCCCTGCCTCACTCTCCACAGCACAGCTCCAACTTTTTTACCCAGCTTGTCTCCTCGTTTTATGGGAGAGAAGATCTGAGACTTCAGGGTACACGACCCTTAATGATAGTTTAGTTTCTTGTATTAACATCATGGTAAAAGTTCTCAGACTCCTCTTCAGAATTTAACCAACAGGTTCTCCACAAAACCAGGTCTGCATCAAATAGCACAGATAAACTCTGTTGCTGAGATCCTTTTGTCTAGCCAATCAGAAAAAGTGTTACATAGATAGATAGATAGATAGATTTGTCCCAAACTGGGAAATTCTTGATTGCATAACTAACTCTGATTATATAACTATCATGGTCTGACAAACAAAAGTCTTAAGAGAAGACATAAGACAAAATGTAAAAAAAAAAAAATTTGAAAAATGGGTCCCACTAATTAAGGCACAAGATTGAGCCCTGTTTTCACTCCTGTATCTGTAAAATACTTGTTGCTTGTTCACATCAGTAATCTCTGTAAATGCTGGTGTAACACAGGCTTGATGCAAGATTCTTAATCTGTATGTCAAACTATTCAGGCATGTGGATATTTACTTAAAATGTAAGACATGACTGAACATGACATGATTTATCTTACAGCCATCTCAGTGTCATTTTATTAAGACTTTCATGTCAATCTGTCCATCCCTGCTTACATGAAGATACGAGCTGAAAATTAATGCAATTTTGTGCTAGGGATTCTCTCAAAATGCTGTGTGTGTGTGTGTGTGTGTGTGTGTGTGTGTGTTTCAGTGCATGCACACAGACAAAGGAGGACAAAAGAGTTGGCCCTTGGGCGGTAATTTGCTGCAGACTTGATGAATATGGGTCAGATGGGGCAGCTCGTCCTGATCTGACCTGCTCATCAAGGACAAAGTCTGCACAGTGCTGTGTGTTATTGCTTCATACGTTCTCATGAATCCAAGGTAACCTGTCACCTCAGATACACACTCGCTATGTCTGTATCCAGGTGCTTTAATGAGCTTCTTCAACTTCTGTGCTTTGTTTCTGACCTTGTCAGTTACATGTCAGTTTTATGGATTCATCAGGTAACAGAAACTTTTACAACTGAACACAGATAAACCTAAAGTGCTGTTAACACCCGTAGAAACCTCTTAGTTCTCTTAAGTTGCAGGAATTTATCTATGTAGGTCACTTTTGTCTCTCTAATCTCCCAACCATTGATTTGTTTATGCTGGGTAATCAAAGGAAGACTGTGGTATGTGCTTCGATGTCGCCAGACGTGCTCTATATTTCACGGGGCTCACCTGGACTTCAGGTAGTCCAAAGTGCCACCGACAGACAGATAGGAATTTTGCTTTATCAGGTTTCTTTGTTGACCAACTTTAAGACATTTGAATTACTACATCTCAAGGATGTCTCCTCAAAGTGCCACAGAGGATAATAAAACAGTAAAGAAATAATATCATGACAACAATCTGGGACAATTTGCATATTATAGAATTATTTTTATTACAAAAGCCACAGCACTTAAAGTAATGACTTACAGTATGACTTACATTTACTTCTAAATTAAATCATGTTAGAGACAGTTCACATTGTTGTATTTCATTTCCACACAAGCCCAAATACACACACACACATGCACACAGAAGAGCTACAGATGTAGATTAACAAAGAGATGTTGGAGTAATTGAGCTGACACGTAGCACAGCGCCTCAAGCATTCAGGGGTTTGGTGTCTTGCTCAAGGGCACCTCTGCAACCCCCGGAGGTGAGCTGGCAACTGTACAGCTCGCAGTCCACGCTTCATACCAACTGGTCCATGCTGGATTTGAACCAGCAATCCTCTGATCCCAAGTCCCCAGACTGAGATACTGCCACCAGAGTGATGTGACCTTGCACTGAGAGAGAGATCAGCGAGGCTCATACTATAAAGAGTAAGCATGTCTGGTACACACTGCATTAAGAGCTTCGTAAAACCAAGAATTAAATCTGAAAATTGATACTAAAATTCATGGGACATTCAAAAGATGGAGCCCTGCGCTCATTTTTTTAGTCCTGTTTAAAACTTAAGAACGTGATCCTCTTTCAAATGTCTGAAAAAAAAGCTTTAAACATTCAAGTTATTCAGAGTCAGATTTTGAAAATATTTTGAAAGCATTTGTAATGTGGCTGGAAAACGTCAGGGCAGCACTGATGATTGTGCTGGAACAATCAGCTAATCAATCGACTGAAAATGAATCAATGACATTTCTACTAATCAATCAGTTATTTGTGTCTTTTACTGAGTGAAATACAAAACATTTTCTTGTCGCACATCCTCAAAGGATTTTCTGCTTTTCTACAGAACTCTCTTCTATTTCAAAAGTTGTGTGTCATCAGCATAGTTGTACATTTGATCTTCAAGTACAAGTAGTCATTTTAAAACTGATGATAATAAGAGCACTTGTCTTCAGAAAGAAATACTGACAATTTCTCTGGCTGGAAAATACAAGCCTACTTCAGAAAATTGGGGGTCTTCACAGTGCATGTCAGTGGTCCAATTAATGCAGAATCCAGGTCTTCATGCTCTGAGGAATAAGAAGGAAATCTGCCAGAGAAAGGGACTTAAATTATATTTCACATCAGAAGGAGCAAAGTCAGTGGACTTGGTTCATAGCATGTGAAGTTTTGCACAGCTGAGTCCTTGCAGGGAGCAGATCTTTCCCCTCTGGGCATCAAGACTTGTGAAGAAAGAGGAAAAGAGCAGATTTAATTGGATGAAAGTGACTCTAGTCAGTGTCTTACCTGTGCAGGATTACCACTGTACAGACAAAAAAAAAATTTGTATCTGAATTTTGTTGTCTGGGCATCTGCTATAAATGTGGATGTCTATTTGCGTACATCCACTATATCTTGAAGTACTAAGCAGCTTTTTGTTGTTAGAGATAAACAAGCCTAAGAGTTGAAAGCTATGCCGTGTTCAGCAGGTATGACGTTCACTTAGTTTATCATGTAAGCATAATTAGAACAAAACACAAAGTTCAGTTGAGGCTGTGATTACTTTGCAGGTATTCCCTCAGTACAACATCTGCACCAAATTTCATGGCAATCTATCCAGTAGTAATTGAAACATTTTAGCCAAAAGCATTTATTAAGTGGTGAAATGTTAAAATAATAAACACACACCGTAACACTGACACATTGGCAACACGTGAATGAGGTTATAAAACACATGCTTAAGTAATGCATAATCAAGTATCATTAACACAGGATATATCACAAATTCACTATTTGGAAAGGAGTTTTATGTGATTAGTTACAGCTAAATGGATAATTGGTTAATGATTGTTAGTCACAGTTACCTCATACGTGTTATCCAGTTGCTTAGAAAAGGGCATTTCAGACTCGTGCATGAGATCAGCCTTTCTAAAAGCAGTACACTGATTTTATCAAACTGGTGATCAGATGCAAACATCTACATGTCGATGCATGACCCTTATTCTGCAGTGTTACTGAAACATTTCTAAATGCAACACAGATGTCGCACATTATGCGCAGATATGTTTTCATAACCTCGCCTGTCACAGCAATGGATCAGCAGATCAATTTGAGCGGGGGGGCCTGCGGCTGCTCGGTTACACTTCAAGGTCGCTCACTGATTACATCGTGGGATGAGGAGGGGGGATGCAGTTTCTTATCTGATGACAGAAATACATGAGTCAGGTACAGCTTGTAAATCGATGATTATAGTTGGGGGGTTAAATACACAGATTTAGTAGCTCTGTAAATTCACTACAGCCTTTATTATGGTATGAATGTTTTGCGGTTGATTAAAGGATGTGTATTACACAACACAGTCATCCCAGGGGTAACACTGCAGGGCCACCAGCAAGAATTCATCACCGCTTATTCACTGACTTTGACGTGCAGCTTCATCGCGTGATAAAACATGAAAATGGTGCAGCAGCTCATTGAGGATCAGGAGGCAGAAAACAGAGGTTCAATTCAGACTTAGATTTGAAAAAATAAAAAGGACATCATGAAATAGATAATCATATGAATAAATGAATTAAAGGTTATTTTAAGGTTAAGGCTATTTCTTACTTTCTCACATGCCTCATTCAACAGCAAGACAGCAGCAATATGAACAACTTATTATACAACTTAGAATATATACTTATTGTATTTATTATACAAAATATGCCACACACACAATGTTTACAAATGTACAGAGAGTCGTCCTGACACACACACACACACACGCACACACACACACACAAAGGCATTTAGTCGTCAAATTGCAATTTTTTAAAAGCTGATTTCACTCTAAGCCAAGAGCTGAAATGAGCTTTAAATGCAGAATTAAAAATCATGATGGATTAGAGAATACTCAGGTGGTTGGCTTCAATATAATCCAAACTACAGCAAAGAGTAGAAATAAAAAGGCCTGCTGTGAGTCTCGATGTCACAAAAATGCTGTTTGCCAGCCTCATCCCGGCAGGTAGCATTGTCTGCTGCTTCTTTCAACAGAGGCAAAAATGAACATTGGTCTTATAATTTCAGCGGCCTTTTCACATCACTGATGCAGAGGTCCAGAGGAAAGTGGCAGATAGCGTTCGGATGTTTTGAATGTGTTGCGTTCAGGTATTGATAGAAAGCTCATAAAAGCTCTAATCCTTCATGCAAAGTCCAAAACGACATGAAATCGAAATGCTTTCTAATCCAATTTGACAGGCGATGCGTCTTTAGGAGAGCAGTCCATCGTTCAAAGGATTATGTGCTGCGTGAGAGCAGTTTGGCTGGCATTTGACTCCCCTCTTTGCTTTAAAGATTAGTGTATAATGCTGCCGCAGCTTGGGGAATTGAAAGAGACGACTTGATCGCGTTGCTTTCACCAACTAGGAGCAGCAGGACGTGCCTTCATGTGGCTCTTTTCACAGCTCGCGCAGGCTTTTAAATGCCGTTGCACTCCAAGATGATGCAAGCGTTGCTTTGAATGCCGGATACTTAGGATTCTCATGCTTTTTAGTTTTTGCACTTGCTGTTTTAGATGTAATATAATGGCAATGGGGTGACAAAAAGGGCGTCTCGATGCCTCAAAATGTGAACATAAATTCACGACTGTCAGACTTGGATTAAAGAGGCAGTGCTCACAGTGTAGACTTAATCCCAGGAGGGTTACATTAGACTGATATGGCTGCCAGTGGTTTTTGTGGCCTACAATCAGACACTGTAATGAATGTGCTCTGGTTTGTAAGTCATCATGATTTGTTACTTACTAACCAGACCACAAGAGTTAAAGCTGCTCTAATCAATGTTTTAACTGATTTTTACAATCATTTTTACAAATGGCTCACTGTTTTGGTTTTCCAACCCACAGCTTCACTGTTCTGATTCATTGTCATTTTCAGACAAAAAAAACAAACAAACCCAAAACCCACCCAACAGCAAACACACACAGTTAGCGACTAGCTGGTGAACAAACTGGAGCGTTTAGCAATTAAAGAGAGTAGACCAAAAACAATGAAAGAGTAAATACTGGGCATATGTTCATCAAGTTGCCTAAAACTTGACCCCAAATGAATAATGATTTTGTTGTGAGCATCAACTTTATATAAAAAAAAATCAATGGGCAAAAAAAAAAAATAAAAATCAACACAGACTGTTGTTTACAATTTTGTGAACAGTCCTATATTGATAATGTTGTGATGGGAAAGAACAATGAGCCAAATTTGATATCTTAAAAAAAGACATTAAAAAAGCCAATGTGGGAAACCTTAATGAGAGAAATAGCACAAAGTGCTACCTGATACATGCAGTGGATTTAGTTTCAGTAAACTGCTGAATTATGTAATGTCACTGGATATTTACTTAAAACAGTGTTTGGAGGAATGTTAACCTTGTTTAGCCTTGTCCATCTGTGGAGAGGTTTTCCCAGCGGGATTAACTGGGTGTTCACCCTGCAAGCAGCTTGGCCGATGCGTTGTTTGATTCTGACCAGTCTGGGTGATTAAAGCCGCTCTGATTTTACACTGTTCATGTTGCAATGAGTGCAGGTGGGGTAGCAGGAGCACAGGGATTCAAAATGCAGACAGCCAGGGCTGAGCGAGTGCAGTTCAATGATTTATTATTTCACATAAAAAATGATTTAGGATGGTCAGGCAGCCAAGGGTCAAAAACAAATAAGGCAATCCAAACAGGCAAACAAATCCAGATGGGCACAGGCAAAGTCCAGGAAAAATAAGCAAAAAAATCACAAGGGGAAGGAATAAAGGCAAGGAAGAGCTGGAACACTTGACACAAGGTACAAAGACGAACCGGCACAAACTGAAGGGCACACACACACTTAATACACTAGAAGGGGAGCACGACAATCAATAATCCTAAAGGTATTTCTGGACGTGTGTGACAGGCAGCTTCACGACTGCAGGGATCACACACACTCACACTGACCATGAACCTCAGTGAAATGCAAACAGGCCGAGCACTCAAAAATAGAGCTGACTGGACAGAACAAATACACACATCCGCTTTCCTTATCCCTTATGGGAGATGCAAATCGTTAAATTTTAGGGTTAAGTTTATGGGTTAGGTTAAAACTACAGGAAATGAATGTAAATCAATGTAATGTCCTCTGAAGTGGAAATACAACTGTGTGTGTGTGTGTGTGTCAGCTTGTGATTGCAATAAGATTCAGTCCAAAATAATACGTTTTTTTTATATAAATTATAATAAATTCTTGACCTTGGAGACAAAGTCCACTTACTCACTTTTTTTCTTGGGCTTTTTGGAGGTTGTTTTGTCTTGACTCTGGAGAAGCCAAAACAATGCACATCATTTAAATGGTATATTACTTTTTTTTTGCAACCGTTACTTATTTAGATGACATTACATTTGTTGGCTTTGTCGCTTCTGAAGTGCATTCAAACCATGGAGCAGAGTGTTTAGTGTACGGTAAAGTTAGTGCTTGCGAGGGCCTGAAGAGGTGTTTGAAATGAAATGTAGTAATCCTGCCTGGATCACATTTATCAGTATAATGAGGGAAGGTTGTTGAACATAAGACAAAAAATGTTGACGTCAGCTGAATGCTCACTAACAGCATATTTCATTTGTTCTCCCTCCAAGATCCACTTGTAGTAACTAAATTCAGCATTTTTATGGTTCTGTTTAGGCACTTGGCTTAGGTTAGAGAAAAAAATCATAGTCCTGGTTTAATATTTGAAAAAGTCAACAGTTACTTGAATCATGAGACAAGACATGTTTACTTGATTAAGATTTTGCCAAAACAGGGATTGAGGATGCAGATCCCTGGTCTGTCAAAGTCCTACGATGTGTACACTTCTCCCTGTGAGTTGCATGAAATGTATAAATGTATCACTTCCTACACTCAAAAAACATTACGAGGGAACAACAATTACACTTCAATGCGACAGTAATTGGGAAAATTGTTTTTTTGTGATGGTCGAAAGCCTCACAAAGAAAAAGTAGGTGGCCCTTGAGTTGTTTTTCAAAATAATGTCTAATTTTAAATCTTTAATTAAATGCCATACTTACAGCTACAAATCAAATGATGGATAGTTTCAACACACTAATTTAATTCATCAACAATTATCCATTCTGTTGTAAATCTAATTACGTAGTGTCTGCGTGCAGCTGGATGAGCTCTGCTCTAAATCTGCTGTTTCTGTGTTTCAGGCGATGGCAACCCCAAGGAGAGCAGTCCTTTCATCAACAGCAGCGCAGCCAGCGACGCAGAGAAGAGTCAGCAGTATGACGGCAAGAACATGGCTCTGTTTGAGGTGAGGGCACGTTTCAAAACCAGTATAAAACATCCTGGGAATATAAACTCCTCACTGTTGTCGTAGGTCAGAATGTGACTGCGGGACGATAATTCACATTACCAGTAGATCTCCATCTCTGATATGAGTGTGTATTTCTGTGTGTGTGTGTGTTGCAGGAGGAGATGGATACCAGCCCGATGGTCTCCTCTCTGCTCAGCAGCCTGGCCAACTACTCCAACCTGCCGACGGGCAGCAAAGAGCACGAAGAGGCCGAGAATAACGAGGAGGGGGCGCGTCCGTCCAAAAAACCCATCAAGGTAGATTTCTGCATGTGATCCGTTCATCCACATTTGGCAGCAGTGTGAGGCAGAAGAGCAGATTTATCTGGGAATAATCATAAACACAACAGAGAGCGAAGGTTACATGTGTTCTTTCATTTTTATACATGCCAGGTTTGGTCATAAACAGAAGCAGGAGATCAATCAGCATATGCCAAATCAATACCATCTGCTAATCGTATAAGCAGTATAAATTATACACACATGTGCGTTATTATTGACCTTTTTAAATCTAAGTGCACATTTTTTGTTAACAGGAATTGATACAAAGTGTGTGTGTCACTGTCCTCAATTTTGATTCACTTTTTCTCCATTTCTGCTGTGAAATTTTTTGGTAGTGAGTATCCATCAACACCACACAGTCAAAAAAATCACTTTAATTTTTATTATGCATCCTGTCATTTGTACAATAAGGACATGATTAGAAGACCCCAAACAAACCAACCTCTAACTGGAGAGATCAGCAGAGTGGTTGAGCTGGGACATGTACAACAGAGAGCTCATGCAGCTGATGGATTAGTTCTGATTTCCAGGGAGAATATGGGGTATTGAGCAAGTATTAAGTAATGATTTTAACTTTTTCAGACACCTGCCTGTACTGGTCTCTTTCCTCTGGCCGGCTTATCTTTTATTGGCCTTCATCAGGGTTTATGTCGGCATTATGTTATCTTGCATTTGTTTAGTGGAGCGTAAAACAGGGTTAGTCACACAATAACCTGAATCCTCTCTGGGTTTTACTCTGGGTTTCTCTACCACTGTTTACTTTGGCTGTCAAGAGGATCTAAAATAACCCAACATGAGCCCAAATAGATTTTGTTTCTTATTATTTCCAGAACTCAAACTGTGTGCAAACATAGTTGCACGCAGAGAGGACTTTGCTCCCTTTTGCACTCATTGGAGAAATTAACTCTGTAGTAAGAGAGATAGAGGAGCTGATCATCAGCTGCTGAATAAATTGCTTTTTCACTTTTCACCAAAACATGCCACGTTCATTTTTGGTTCCATTAGCACTTCAATGCACCAAATTGCACCAAGTTATGATGACATCGGATGAGCTTTGTCATCAGTTAAAGACACACCTTCAAGCAGGTAGCCCTGCTGTAACGGAGATGTAAATCCCTGCCACTCTGTCAAAGTCAAAGCGCTATATGGGTCCTTAGACTCCTCAGACTCAGAGTCGCCTGAAGGATCCTCGTCACACACGTCTCCTCATAGAAGCCACTGCAGAATTTAAATGAGGACTTTAGACCATTTCTCAATAATATTGATTCAAACAGGTTTACAATGAGGAAGAGGGGTATAAACATTTTTTTTTTTACTTCTCTTCAGACAGGGTGCTTAGAGGAAATAGATCCTTTTCATTTCAAAACATCTTGTCCTCCTCTTCTCCACAGGATTACCATCTCTTTGTGTCTTTTGTTTCTTTCTAATGGATGAGCTGGACCTGATTTCAGGAATTTAAAAGGCAGAAAAGATTTAAGGAGACTGAACAACAAAGTGCACTTCTGACAGATTATAGCCCCCGTTTGAAAAGACGAGCTCATCTGAAAACTGAAAGCATCCACACTAATCACTTGTCATGTTTGTGTCCTTCAGGCTCCGCAGCTGGGCACTCTGATGGGAGTCTACTTGCCGTGCATCCAGAACATTTTCGGGGTGATCCTCTTCCTGCGGATGACCTGGATGGTCGGGATTGGAGGCGTCTTCGGTTCCTTCATCATCGTCTTCATGTGTTGCTCCACGGTGAGTAAAAGTGCAGAGACGGCCCTGCTGTCGTATATCGGTTGTGTAACACGACCGCTCGCTCTGTCCACTCAGAAAACAGATGCCACATTAAAATACGCCTGATAGATTTGATACTGGACAGTAGAGCTTTAAACATCCATCCACAAGATTATATCTAAAGTGGTTCCTCAACACACACATACCCAGTTAGGGGGAGGGTTGTGATTAAACTACAGGCTGTATAATTATAATTTGCATTGCAGATGCTGAAGGTGACATAGTAAATCCTGGCATAAGGCAATCTGCCAATAAACCTACTAACACCCCACCACCACCACCACCTTTCCACTGAATCTGTCATTTTGCTGCTCTATCAGCAACCAGAATTATAAATGTAATTCATAACATACTATAAGTTTTGCATGAAGAAAGACTGAACATAAGAAACACACTGACAATGATGATTTTTTTTAAAATCTTCCAAGTAGCGTTTTCATGAAAAAGTTACTGGTTTGCTTCTTTCTTTATTTGGTTGAACAAGGGAAAAATCAACCAATCAGAGCAGCTTGAGCATCCTGTGATATTCTCATGCAGGAAGAGATTAAGTAAAACTGGACAATTGAATAATACAAAACTAACTGTGTCATGTTTGAACAGGGTGTGTAGGACTATCATGTGCACCAATAAAGATACCTCACTGCTTCCATGGTGAATTTGTTTGTTGAAGTTGAAAGCCCTCGGTTTTATCCTGCTGCAATCCTTTTGACCCAAGGTCATCTAAATGCTTTATGAGTAGTTTAACTTCACACACTTGAGCTGGATTTGGGAGCATTTCCCGAAGTTCCACCTGCATCCTCAGTCATTATCCAGTAAAGGTTTTAGTGGACCCTGCAGAGTGCCCATAATGTTGATACATGAATGTACTGCACGTAGCAAGTAAGTCCCAATTACAGCCTCAGATTTTTACTAAAATGATATTGAATATGTATGAACAGTCAGCACTTGGTCAAAAACAGAGGAGTTAAGTTTCAGTGTCAGGTGAAAATGTACTTTTTAGTTATTTATTTTACTACAACGGTCTCCAGAGATCAAGATTTTGTTTCAACAGTGTCCTGGTCAGTTTAGAGGATTTTTGTGTCTTCAGATTTGGATTGATAGTTGAAAGGCATGATTATAAGTTACTAATAGAGACCAGAGAATCTCAAGCTTCATGTATTGAGTTAACAGGTTAGAAGCTAAAAGTGCTTGTATGCACTCTCCTGTTGGTTCTTGTGCCTAGTCTGGTTTTTGCAAGTTGAAGCAGCTGCAGTGAAAAAGTAGTTCCCTCTGAGATGTTAATAAAAGAATAAAAGTCTCACACAATAGAAATACTCAATTAGTGCGCAGGTACCTTGAAAGTGCACTTAACCAGAGTACTTCAGTAAATGTAATCAGTGTCTTTCTGTGGCTGCAGACGAGCCGAACCAGCCGTGACCGCATGAGTCACGCTCTTGTACCGCTGATGTTTTTCGCTCCCTCGGTTCATCAAGGCCGATATTTAATCTTGCGCGCCCACCTGCTGCTTCTCAGACCACGCTAACCCTCCTCTGTGTGTTTGCAGACGATGCTCACGGCCATCTCCATGAGTGCCATTGCGACGAATGGAGTCGTGCCAGGTGAGTGGATGTCAGAGTGTTATAATGTGTTTGTGGGAAATCAGTGCACTGACTCGTGTGTGTGTGTGTGTTTGTGACTCACAGCCGGAGGTTCGTACTACATGATCTCTCGCTCCCTGGGGCCTGAGTTTGGTGGAGCTGTTGGGATCTGCTTCTACTTAGGCACCACTTTTGCAGGTGCCATGTACATTCTTGGCTGTATTGAAATCCTGCTGGTAAGTAGCCGTAAACATATTTAAAGCCCTATACATTGTCTATAAAGGCCTTTTCATGTCACACATTTTGACATGTCATATCAGGAAAAGTTAGTTAATAACAATTTAATTAATGATGATATTTAAATAAACTCTAATGTCATAAAAACAACTATATGAGCAATTAAATATTAAATAGTTTTACTGTTGTCACGTGAGATTCGCGACCCCGTGCTGATCTCTTGGGTTTGGCAGCATCGAGACTTGTTGACAGTGATTTGTGTTTCTTTTTTTTAGCCATGATGCACATGTTAACTCTTATTCTTCTTGTTCTTCTTCTTCTTGTTCTTCTCTTTCTTTTGTTATATTTCCGTGATATTGACACTTTCTGTGGCCTGAGAAGCTTCAGGAAGGGAACAGCTCTAAAATAGCATTTTCCAGAGAGACAAATTAAAAGAAAATCAGCTTTGCTTCAGCAACATACTCTCAAAAGATCTGGCAATAAGATAAAAACGAGCAGGAAAATAAGATGCAAACATTATATTTGTACTGCATCTAGTGTTGCTTTGTTCTCAACCCAATCTGCTTTCATTCATCCACGCATACACAACATTTCCAATCACACCCACTTAAGTGTTTACCATTTCATACCACTGGCAAAGCTTGTGAAGAGTCAGTTTTTATTACACAGCATGTGGTTTAGTGGGAAAACTAGTTCTGGATTTCAAAATAAATGATTCAAAATTAAAAGAATTAAACCACGAAGTATTTTGTTAAACATCAAAAATGACATGAAATATATGATATTATTAAAAAAACCATTGATAAAAAACAACATATGCAAAGTCCAGCCCCTGAACCTTATTCGGGGCAAGTTTGAAGGGGATTGGATGAATCACAGCAAACACACAAATCACAAAAATAAACCAAGAGACCTAAACCATGATGGTGTTTCCACCCTTCTCCAACATATTCCATCACACCGTGCTGTGCTCTCCTTCTTCCTCTGCCTCCACCTTTCTCCCTCCATCTTTCCATCCTTTCAGATTTACATTGTTCCTCAGGCGGCCATCTTTAAACTCGAGGGCCTGGAGGGGCCCGAGGCGGAGGCGGCTCTCCTCAACAACATGCGGGTTTACGGCACCATCGTGCTGAGCTTCATGTCGCTGGTGGTGTTTGTGGGGGTCAAATATGTGAACAAGCTGGCGCTGGTCTTCTTGGCCTGCGTCATCCTCTCCATCCTGGCTGTTTACGCCGGAGTCATCAAGACCGCTGTTGACCCGCCGGTGTTCCCGTAAGTGACCCGTTTGTTCACTCATCAAAGTCTCCAGTGATGATCCAAGTATGAAACACCTTTGTTTACTTTCTTTCCAGCGTCTGCATCCTGGGAAATCGAACTCTTATTTCTAAAGGATATGACGTCTGTGCAAAGGTCATCGAAATAGATAATGAAACCGTCACCACCAAACTGTGGAGATCCTTCTGTGATTCTGAGTATCTCAATGCCACTTGTGACGAATACTTTATCAACAACAACGTCACGGAGATACAAGGCATCCCAGGGGTCACCAGCGGCATCCTAGCAGGTAAGAGATGATCAATGTAAAAGACAGCGGACACTGATGATCAATCCGCCTTCTCATGTAATGGCTCCTCTGTCTTTTAGAGAACCTGTTTGGTAACTACCTGGACAAAGGGGTGATCCTGGAGAAGCGCGGGCTTCAATCAGACATGGACCCAGACAGTCCCACAACCAGCTCCAACCGCTACGTCCTGGCTGATATCACCAGCTTCTTCACCCTGCTGGTCGGGATTTACTTCCCGTCTGTCACAGGTTAGCACCAGATCAGCCCATTGAAGAGACCTCTGAGAAGACAAGAGGAGGGGCTGTCCTGATCTAATCTATATTTTGATATAAACAATGGATAAAATGACTGTATATAATTTACTACTAACCCTGCAATACAAAGTGTCTTTTAGCTCATTGTTTTGATTTTACAAAGCTCCTGATTATTTCATTTCTACTCATAGGCATCATGGCGGGCTCCAACCGCTCTGGAGATCTGCGTGATGCTCAGAAGTCCATCCCCATCGGCACGATTGCAGCCATCACCACCACATCTACTGTGTGTATCCTTCACTAGGCCAAGACCAGTATAACAAAAGTGCCGATTGATGACCTTTCGTTGTCAAAACGTTTCGATCAAACATATCCAACGATGCATTTCTTAACAGCTTTTCCCCAGACATGTCTTGTGTGGTATTGTTTGGTGCTTGTATAGAAGGAGTAGTACTAAGAGACAAGTAAGTTTTTGGTTTTGTTTTTTATTATCTTTGGTTCCTATTCAAATCACGTCAAACAAAAGAATTAACCAGCTGCTAAACCCATCCAGCAGTACAGTAGATAACAGCACCTAAGCCTTGCAGGCTGTGTTAATTGCAGGCCTAATCTTGACTCCAAAGCCATTAATATGAAGAATAAAGTATAAATCTAAGCAGCCAAAATGAACAGTCCTGGTATTATAATACCAGGACTAACTAGCTCTATCCTGAAATACAAGAGCAATGATATGTCTTTATTTGTATATTATCAGCATGGACATAATGTATCACCATAATGTGACTGTATCAAATAGACATTGAATGATCTGCTGGAATGACTGGTGGACAAGTGTGTGTGTGTGTGTGTTATTACAGCTTTGGAGTATTTTGTCTTCACCCCTCTCCTCAGGTTCGGCGAAGGAGTCAACGGTAACCTGGTGATTGGGACTCTGGCGTGGCCGTCTCCGTGGGTCATCGTGTTCGGTTCCTTCTTTTCCACTTGCGGAGCGGGGCTTCAGAGTCTGACCGGAGCTCCACGTCTCCTGCAGGCCATCTCTCGGGACGGCATCATCCCATTTCTTAGAGTGAGTAGGCACGTGGCATTCAAATGCATCAAGAACATAAAAGCCAAAAAGCGTTTTCAGACACAGACTTAAACATGTCAACTGGACCACAACTTCTGTGAATTTTCTGCTTTTGGCTGCAGAAACAAACATGATTATGACAGTAGTCCATTTTCAAAATCCCGTGCTCACTTTGTGTAGCATTTTCTATGGGGCTATATAATGTTAATTAATGTAATCACCGTATGTTGCTGCAGGTGTTTGGGCACGGCAAAGCCAACGGGGAGCCCACCTGGGCCCTTCTGCTCACCACCAGCATTTGTGAAATTGGCATCATCATTGCCTCCCTGGATGCAGTCGCACCCATCCTGTCCATGTAAGAGCTTCACACAAACTGCACGTTCATCACCGCGCAGACCTGCTTCTTTATGTCTCACTTGTCTTTTTTTTTTCTTGTCTGTGCATTTCTCTTGCTCTCTCCCTTCCTCTGTAATGGTCTCTTTAGGTTCTTCTTGATGTGCTACATGTTTGTCAATCTCGCCTGCGCCCTGCAGACTTTGCTGAGGACGCCAAACTGGAGGCCGCGCTTTAAGTTCTACCACTGGTGAGCTTGTGTAAAAAAAAAAAAAAAAAAAAAACTTTAATGTGTGGAACACTTTCTAATTTAGTTTTGAAAGCTTATTGTTTTCACAACTTATGCACTATTCTGCAAATAAACTGCAAACTAAATACAAAACTTTCTACCTATAAGTTGTGATCGTTGCTGTGTGTGACTTCCTGTCCCCCGCAGGGCTTTGTCTTTCTTAGGTATGAGTCTCTGTCTGTCGCTCATGTTCATTTGTTCCTGGTATTACGCCATAGTGGCTATGGGCATCGCCACCTGCATCTACAAATACATTGAGTTCTGTGGGTAAGTAATGATCTGGACAGGGTGGGACTTGGACCAAAAGACGTTGCTGTCTTGAATGACAGTGATGGATTGGGCTTGTTTTAATTTACCATAAATACCATTGAGCTTATATGTATACATAATTATACGTATATCACGTGTCAACCCATCGCTGTGTGTCACAGAGCTGAGAAGGAGTGGGGTGATGGGATACGTGGCATCTCTCTCAGCGCTGCACGCTTCGCTCTCATGAGGCTGGAGGAGGGACCGCCGCACACCAAGAACTGGAGGTCAGTTCACACATCTTTTACACTCTTAACAGTGAAGCTTGTTCTAAAACTAAATCTAAAATGTTTTTTGTCAGGCCTCAGATCCTGGTTCTGGTGAGCGTCGACGCTGAGCAGAACGTAGAACAACCTCGTCTGCTCTCTCTGACCAATCAGCTGAAAGCAGGAAAGGGTTTGACCATCGTTGGCACCTCCGTTCAAGGAACCTTCCTCGACAACTACACTGAGGCCCAGAGGGCGGATCAGGTCCGTGATGTAAACACAGGGGATTAATATCACAACACGCGTTTACAATCTCATTTTTGCACAGCCGTCTTCCCCTCTCTTTATATTTGCAGTCTTTGCGTAAGTTGATGGAGACAGAGAAGGTGAAGGGCTTCTCTCAGGTGGTCATCTCCTCCAATCTGAGAGATGGGACGTCCCACCTGATCCAGGTTGGAGGACTGGGAGGTCTGAAGCACAACACTGTGATGGTCTGCTGGCCCCGAAACTGGAAACAGCCTGAGTACCACCAGCAGTTTAGAAACTTTATTGGTAAGTCTGAAATAACAGATATTGGTTGGTTAATGATTTCTCTCTTCATCCATTCAACATCTGATTATCCTGGTTTTGATTATTGGGGGAAATAATTATCTGTTGTAATTAACTGTTTTATACTACATGGGTTAACTGTCTTAAAAGTTCAATGATTTCCTATTAAAATATGATTCTCTAGAAAACGTTTGTGACCAGATAGGAATAGTTAATTAACGCCATCATCAGAGAAATAATGTTTATTTTACAATATATATTGCCCCTTTCTGTCTGATGGGATGAATAAAACAAACCTCAACCCTGATTTCAAAAAAGTGATGTCATACATCAGTATGAAACACAAATAAAACAGAATGTGATAATCTGCTAATCTTTTTTGACATAGATGCAACTGAAGACAGCAGAAACGTATTTTTGGACTCGGGTAAGGTGAGGTAACCCTTCATTCCATTTTATAACAAATCCCTTTTCTTCTGTCCCTCTGCAGAGGTGGTGAGAGAGACAACTGTAGCCAGCATGGCCTTGTTGGTTCCTAAGAATATCTCCAGCTACCCGTCCAATGGAGAGCGCTTCACTGAAGGCCACATAGACGTGTGGTGGATTGTCCATGATGGAGGCATGTTGATGCTTCTGCCCTTCCTGCTGCGCCAGCATAAGGTGGGGAAACAAGACACTAAGAAATGTTCTTTACTTTTGAGAAGGTTTAATAATAATTTGAAAACTAGACAGTGTTAATTGTCTGTAAATGTTCCTGTTTTGTCCTGTAGGTGTGGAGAAAGTGCAAGATACGCATTTTCACTGTGGCTCAGATGGACGACAACAGCATCCAGATGAAGAAGGACCTCATCACCTTCCTCTATCACCTGCGCATCGATGCTGAGGTGGAGGTGGTGGAGATGGTGAGAGACACATAAGGACACATAATCTGAGTTCACAAACAAATCCTGCAAGGAGAGGATTTTTGTTTTGGAAATGGTTTTCTTCTCTGAGATGAAGCCAGTTTTTTTATATCTATGGAACCAAACTTTCTTCCATAATAAGGCTCCTGTTGTCTTGTTGCCTTAAAGCATGACAGCGACATCTCGGCCTACACCTATGAGAAGACACTGGTAATGGAACAGCGATCACAGATCCTCAAACAGATGCATCTGACCAAGAATGAGATGGAGAGAGAGGTAAATGTTTGCATTGTGAATACCTGGAGAAACCTTGATATCTAAAGAAGGCTCTCATCATTTTAAACCACTTTTACCTGAGCAACATGAAATGTTAGTCAGTATAGGCCTCTGAGGAACATGGCATTAATTTAGACTTTTTCATTATCACTCTGGGCACATGAGTATCAGCTCTGGGGCTGGGAATTGGCTCATAAAAAGGTTTTGATGTCTGGACTTGTTTTCTCTGATCTGAGGAAGGATATAATGAATTCCAGAGGGGAATTGAACCTAATCCATGTCCTCACTTTTTTATATCTATAGATCCAGAGCATTACAGATTCATCCCGTGGGTCCATTCGACGTAAAAACCCATCTGCCTTGCACCCCCAACACAGCGCCGAGGAGGGAGCCAACCTGGCAGAAAAACCAGAAGATGAGGTAACGCTGCCCTTTTGGGAGAAACACCTTTGCCCTCGCAACCCCCCCTCATCTGTTGCCTCTCTGTGCTCCAGGCTTGGGCAGAATCTTCTGTTTGTTCTTTTCTGACAGAGAGCAATGTTTCATTCTTTCCACTGGCTGCTCAGTGATTTCCCATTGGCTACCGGCTGGCAGAGTTTCACCTATACTGACAGGTGTCTCCTCTCTCTCTTTCACCCTGTCACACTGTCGCGTCACGGTGTCCCTCTCTCAGTCTGTGGCTGTCTCCAACCCAAAACAGGTACAGCTGATCCACAGCAAGAATGCCTCCATGCCAACCAGCCCCACGTCTCCCACTGGGCCCGCAGGGGGCGCTGCCACCTGGACGGACAACAAGGGCACGGACAAGGGGCCGACCCTTTTATCGGCGAACCCGGAGGCGGGCAAAGACCTCTTCAACATGAAGCCGTGAGTGACCTGAAGCAGACACAACACACGACATGCACACATGAACACGGGTCGCCAGTAAATATTTGCATGTGTCGACCCATGTTCAAGGGCTGCAAGAGATCAATTCTGTCCCCATGCACGTGACAAACAGAACTTGAACTTAAACCAATAACAAATGCAGATTCCCGTGTATGTTATTCACCACAGTTATTTCCCTCCTAACATGCTGCTGTAGGGAATGGGAGAACTTGTAAGTATTAACATTTTGGAGCGAGACACATTGTGTGAGCTCAGCAGCTGAAAGTCTCATAAGTCATATAAACCAAACCCAATCTGACTGTGTCTTGCATTAGGAACCAGACGGATGTGAGGCGCATGCATACAGCAATGCGGCTCAACGAGGTCATCACGAAGAAGTCCAAGGAGGCGAAACTCGTCCTGCTCAACATGCCCGGACCACCCAAGAACCGCATGGGCAATGAAAACTGTATCCTCAACCGTGTATATACAGACAACATATTGTATTCTGTATATATTTGCATACTGAGCTCACTGCAGTTCAGATCTGTGTCCCACAAGAGGAAATTCTTTTAGCAGCAAGTCAACATTAAACCTTCTAATAAAAGGTTCAGGTGATAAAAACAAAGACTGCAACAATAAGAAAAGGAATTTAGCAGTTTGTTGTTTATTAGAATAAAGAGCTTTATTTACACCTGGGATAAATGAAAACTTGAACCTCTGCACATACTTTATTACTTTGAAAGAGGATGGTCTGGATTTGCTAAGATGGATTTAGCTCTCTGTGTGATCTGCCACAGATTTCAGAGACAAAGAGAGCTGCTGCTCACCAGAGATTTAACCCTGACCTACCTTGACGATGTTGCCCATGTTGATTCCTGTTTCGCACATTTAAATAGTAACATTTAGTATTGAGTAGTATCCTTTCCTACAGTAAAAGCGCAATGCAACAATGTAAAAGGAAACCATTGCAGGTAAAAATGCTGCATTATTATGCATCAAAATATACTGAAAGTATCAAAAGGAAAAGAACAGGTTCTGCAGAAAAGGACATACAGTATATTATTATGCATAAGAAGTGTTTTCCTGTCAGGGTGGAGCCTCACAAAAGGGTCACAGGCTAAATCTGAGGGGCCGCAAGATGATTAACGGGGCAGAAAAGAATAATAAACACTGCTGCACATATCTGTTTTCACTTTTTGGACTTTTCTCTAATCTAATTGTTTTGTGAAATATTGGATAATTTGACCTCATTGGGCACCAAAGAGTTATTTAAATTTAGCCATCTGAGAAGTTTAGAGGAGAAATTTCTCATAGATACCCCAAGTAGACACAGCTTTTAAAACAAGCTGGGAGCTGATGTTTAATTTGTAAAAATTTGTATAAAATCTTAATCTGCAAAGTATAAATGTGTGTGGTAAAAAGTAAAAAATAAATAGTAAATAAAAGTTAAAGACTAAAAGTAAAAATAACATAAATAGTTGAAACTGATCCCTACATGTACATGATAAATTAGTAATTGTAAGCTAAACATTATCAATAATGGTTTAAATGCTGGGCTGCACGGTGGCACAGTGGTTAGCACTGGCGCCTCACAGCTAGAAGATCCCTGGTTCGGACGCTTGGGATCCTTCTGTGCGGAGTTTGCATGTTCTCCCTGTGCAGCGTGGGTTTTCACCGGGTACTCCGGCTTCCTCCCACAGTCCAAAAACATGCTGAGGTTAATTGAATATTCTAAATTGTCCGTAGGTGTGAATGTGAGTGTGTGTGTTTGTTGTTTGTCCTGTGTGTGCCCTGATGGACTGGCGACCTGTCCAGGGTGTCCCCTGCCTTCGCCCTAAATCGGCTGGGATAGGCTCCAGCCGGCTCAACCCTGCAGAGGATTAAGCGGCGTACATCGTACAGATGTACAGATAATGGATGGATGGATGGTTTAAATGCTTACCTGAAATAAACAAATAAATGAGTACAACTGTTAAAAGTAAGAAATAGCAGAAATAGCAGAGAGTAGTAGATATACAGTGAAAAAACTCAAAGTAATACCTAACAGCTAAACTTTAACAGTGAAAAAATATGTTCTATCTACTTTAATATAAATATAAATAACAGTGTTTAATCACATCCAGCTTGAAATCGATTCAGACGAACATGAGTGTGTGTCAATCGAGGGGTATTTTGAGTTCATCTGATAGGGTTGTGGGGTTACATCAGACCAAAACCCGGCTGCTCTCTAGCATGTTGTTCGATGTCATGCAAGAAAACGACATTCCTTCACCGTGATCGTCTCTCAGACATGGAGTTCCTGGAGGTCCTCACTGAAGGTCTCAACCGGGTCCTCCTGGTGCGCGGAGGTGGACGTGAAGTCATCACCATCTACTCCTGAAGGGCTTTTAACAGCACCTGCACGGACTCTGGCCTCTCCTCCCTCTGTATTGTTCCAGGAAAGTCTCCTCCCACGCCCTCGTCTCACATCCACTTATTTCACCTTTTAACACAAAGAATGATGCAACAGTCACCCCTCTGTCCTGGACCTGTCAGCTGATAACAGCAGATAAGGTTATGATTAGCTTCATCATCAGTTCATCAGACAACTCCAAAAACCTTATTCTCAGAAACGATTTTTAAAAAAAATATTTCCTTCCCTTTTCTGATGTCAAATCAACTTTCTGTTCCCTTTTCCCATTTGTAAAAGAGGAATGTTTTTTCTTCATCTTTTTTTCCCTTATTTTCTGTTATTTATTATTGATGTTGTTTGTGTATTTATTCATCTATGTCATCATGTCTGTCTTTGCCCTGGTCCGTTTGTGTCTTTCATTGTATGGTTGGAATCACACAAGTAGTAATATTAGAATACTGGTAATGGCATTATAGTGTAAATGTCAATATGTACATATATTCCCCATACAGACAAAGACCAACTGAATCAAATAGATTTACTTTGCACTCATTTTAATGCCTAAGTCTGACGTTACACCATCTGCAGGGACGATATGTGTGATTTGCTGTTTATGTCACAGCCACGAACATCATGAGAAGAATAGTATCGTCACAGGCTTGTACTTGTTATGGGAGGGATTTTTCTCTTGATTCATTCATCACTCTCTCACTGTAGTGAAATTAAAATCATTACAAAAGGCTTTGATGCAGATTATCATGATCCCAAACGTAACCTCATTATTCCCATGGTTAGACAGGGATCATATAGATTCAATGAAATGCTGCAGTACAAAGCCTTTGAGTTCAGCAATGGTCACTTTAGATACAGCACATTTGATATGTATTGTCCTGCAGTTTTCCCAGGAAGCCCAGAATATGTCCTGCTTTATATATTGTTGTGATGTAGTTGATCAGGGTGCGCTGGGATCTTTATCTCTCTGTTAAAAGATAAAGTGGATTTATTTTTACATGATTTCAAGCGGTATATAAAATCTGCATTTAATCTCTATACAAAAATTGTTTCCATCATTTGTTATTCTTTATGGTGTTGAGAAAAATGTGCCAATATATAATGTAAAAATGTTTTGATACCAACTTTAGAATGAAGTCAAACAGAGAAAATATATATAACATTTTAAGAGGAATTTATGTGTAAACTTTCAGCAGTTTGGGGACGAGGCTTCAATACAAAACTTTATAAAATATTATAGTTACGTTTTTTTGTGGATTTGTGGATTTTGATTTTAATTTTAAATTTCTATGAAAACATTAATTACTTCATTACCTATTAGCCCTATTTGTTATATTTGTAAACAGATATTTATGGTTATAGATACACATCAATGATATATCATGATATAAATTTTATTTAAGAGAATTCATTTGTTAATAGTTTGGTTCAGAAAGAAGGTAAAAGTAATTTATATTTCATATTTACATGCAGACATGAGAGTGCATAAGCGTATTTCCTTAAACATCTACCTAAAATGTTAGTTTGCTGCTATACTGATGCACACATATTTGAAAATGTGAATTAGCTGTGATGTTGACGAGGCTGACATGTGTAGAAACAACAATAGTTAGAAAAGAGATCATTTTAGAGGAATCTCAGAAGGTGCATATCGAACAGCTTCAGCATGATTTATGCATTAAGTCAAGTTATCCTGCGGTACTTCTCAGACATGTTGTCTTTCTGTTTGTGAGTGTGTATTTAATGGATATTTAGTTTCTATTTGTGTGTGGTTTAGTCATTTTTGAACATACAGTACATTATTTTATGCACATGTGCTGGTTTTCAGACATTTTTTCTGCAAACATTTCATAGGATATGACCATTATCCTGCCCCAGAAGGTACATAGTTACATATGATACACCAGTATGGAAACAAATGTGTACGCAGTAGTTGATTTTTTATCTTCTTCCTCTTGGCCTATTGGTGCCATAAAGTATCCATTTCTAGAAAAAAACAAAATCATTAGCATTCAGTATCTTTTCCTGGAAATCATAAGGTTTGTAAGTATCCTTTAGATTTATTGCATACATGTATCGTTTTCAACGCTGTGGCATATACAGAACCTCAACTCATCATAAACGTTGATATGTCTCATTTTTGGTGAATATCTTTGCAGCCATCAGTGTTTTGCAACAACAAAGTGTATTTCCTTTTGATTTGATAAGAAGATGGTGTGGTTCTACTGATTCATATATTGGTCACTGGTCCGGAGAAGAGAAGAGCCACAATTTTTGAACTCCCTCACCCAGCGCGCGTGTGTGTTTGTGTGTGTGCATAATACAATTAAGCCGTATGTGTGTTTGAACCTGATGCTGTTTGAGTGAGGACAGTGTATGTAATTAAAGATAAGCAAGACGGAGTGAAGACGGTCATTTGTAAATACATCTGTGACTTAGGCTTAGAGATAACACGTGTCGTGTGTTAATACAGGTTTTTATAGATGCAAAATAGGCAGTTTGTATTGTCTTTTAAAATGATAAACTTTGTTTTATGTTCTACCATGTCTTATGCAATTATGTACGAGCAATGGTTTAAAGAAACCATTTTATATGTCGGCACAAAATGCAATACATTAAAATAATTTTAATACAACAATGGCAGTTCAAGTGCCTGTCTTTTTTTTTATCACAGTGTCTGCTTATAGATTAATTGCATTGCATTGGCTTTATGGTTTGCAATTTTGCAAATGTTAACTGAACATGCCTCCCCTTTCACAGCTTAGGTTGTATCTGAGCAGGAAATGCTTTTATATTGTGTGAGCTGGTCTCAAGGCAGAGCCGCAAAGGGGCTAACCTATAGAAGAGCCTGTTAGAGGACCTTGCACATTCTCATTGAACTGGATTTGCATCCAGTCACTACTGTTTCTGATGTCAGGTGCACATACACTTTACAAGACCAGCTGTTGCAAATTTACATTTAAAATGCTGATATCTCAGAACAGTTACATGTGAAAATGGCCAAAGTCCACGCAGCAGCATTTCTCTGTGAGGGGAGTATTGCCTGTGTTTGTTTGAGAGACAGCAGACTTGACAAATGCCTTTGACCTGTCTTATCTGCACAGAGATAATGCAGGCTGCAAAAGAAATGACAATCATTTGCTCCACAGAGCTGTCAGGATGAAGACACAGTCGACCAGCCTTCGAGTGAGGCTACCTGTGTTTGTGTTTGTCGCAGAGGTGGTTTTTGTCGGCTTGTATGCTGCTTTTGTCACCTACGATGAGCACACAGACGCCAGGTTTCAGATCAACGACACCAACCCCATGGACAATGCAGTGTACAGGGACTACCCTTTCTTTACCGACATACAGGTCATGATCTTCCTCGGCTTTGGGTGCCTGCTGGCATTTTTTCGACTCTACGGCTTTGGAGGGATGGTTTTTAACTTCCTTACGGCTACTTTTGCCATCCAATGGGCCATTTTGGTCCAGGGGTACTTCCAGTTCAGCCATGACGGTAAGATCCACCTCGGAGTGATCAACCTCATTAATGCAGAGTTTGCCTGTGCTGTGGTGCTGATATCTTGCGGGGCAGTGCTGGGGAAGACGAGTCCATTGCAGCTGCTGGTCATGGCCCTGCTGGAGGTGCCGCTGTTCGCAGTCACAGAATGGGCCGTGCTCAAATATCTGAAGATCAACGATGCAGGGGGCTCTATTCTCATTCATCTCTTCGCCTGTTATTTTGGCTTGGGTGTCACTTTTGTGCTCTACAGGCCTGGCTTAAATAAAGGCCACGCAAAGGAGAACACCAGCTACCAGTCTGACATCCTCTCTGTGATGGGGACCTTGTTCCTGTGGGTGTTTTGGCCCTCCTTCAACTCAGCATTGACCCTGAAAGGAGACGACCAGCACAGAGCCGTCCTCCACACCTTCATCGGCCTCAGCGCCTCCACGCTCACGGCCTTCGCCCTCTCCGCCATGCTGAACAAAAACGGTAAGTTCACCATGGCCGACATTCAGAATGTGACCCTGGCTGGAGGCGTGACGGTCGGGGCATCTGTGGATATGATGATATCGCCTGCAGCTGCATACACTCTGGGTATGATGGGCTGCATTGCATGCATGCTGGGCTATAAGTACCTGAGCCCCTTCCTGGCACAGCGCTGCAGGATCCAAGATCAGTGTGGGATACATAATTTGCACGGTCTAACAGGACTGATATCCTGTACTGCAGGGATATGTGCTATACTGATGGCTAATGAGGAGGTTTATGGCCCCAGTTTGTATGAGATCTTTACCCACAGAGCACCGGTAGAAGGAGACCCTAAGCTGCAGGAGCTCCAAGTGTTGATCCCCGGTTTACAGCCAGGGTTGGGGAGGACTGCCCGGGAACAGGCTCTCTTCCAGGTGGCAGCTTTGTTCTCCACAATAGGAGTGTCAGCACTGGGAGGCGTCCTCACAGGCTTCATCCTCAAGATGCCGTACCTCGCATCACCATCAGATGATTTCTGTTTTGACGATGAGCTGTTTTTTGAAGTTCCTCCGGACTATGATTCACCACTTGAACTCACTAACAGAATTCTAAAGGAGGATTCTGTTGCTTGACGTGCAACAGTCAAGTGTGATCAATGCACATTGACTGAAGAAGAAAAAATATTAAATATTAAATAAATGCTTATATCCATTACATTGTAAATAAGTGATTATAAATAATGATGAAAAACAATACATCTGCAGCAACACTGTCTAATACAAACAGTAATTTTGTTATTTATAGTCCTACATGTAAACATAAGAGGAAGTTGTAGTAGTTCTCTTGGCCAATTTGTCATAAGTTCGTTATGTCAAATAAACTACATTTTAAGATGTGTGCACTTTTTCTGGTAATTATGTTAATAATTCAAGCTGTGAAGAGGTAGAACATTCAATGAAAGCTTGAGCTCACACAAAAAATGCAAGAGCATAAAACACATATAAACCGGCAGGGCTCAAATCTCTAGTAGAAAAGGCACAGTAAAAAAAAAATACAGGAACAAAAAGTTGTAATGATAGATGAAGGTAAATACAATATAAATGAGCCGAGAATTCTTGAAGTCATGAAAGGAGGTAATAAATGTTTTTCCTCCAGTAAAACAACGTGTAAGATAAGGACATTTGAAGTTGGGTTTCAGAGGTAATGTGAGAATAATCCATAACAGGGAATAAAAGATTATTCGCTTAATCACTTGCATGTCAGTGTACTGTGGCGATTTCTTTTTAATGATCACTAGATGGCGACACATAACCGTGAAACAAACTAAAACAACTGTGTTCTCGCGTGGAAAAGCGCTATTTCAAAGATTGGGGTATGTGAGCCCTCAGCTGTGTTTCACAGGAGAACAGGAGGACGTTTACTCGTGTTCCTCGCCAGCAGGTGGCGCTAAAGGAGATGTTTAAATACCACGGCTGTAAATGTTTTTTTTCTTTTAGGATCTAAAACGTTGTATTGACCTTTTATGTGCAGCGCCTCTGTAACGTCTTCTGACTTCCTGACTCACCGGAAGTGGGTATGTGTCGCGCTGTGCAGTGTGAATCCACATCTGCTCATCGTGATTATCTTGTGCCTACATTTCTACATTTCAAATATCTGACCACTTTCGTGACATAACTCACAGTGTGAACGAGGAGACTTTCCTTTACCGTCCGACAAACTGCTGTTCGACTGCTGTTCATGTAGCCGCGTTAATTTATAATGTGCGCATGCGCAAAATATGATCCGAAAGGAGTTTGCAGAAAGATGTAATGCATAGACAATGAACATTGTTCTGAATTATATTGAATTAGACTAAACCATACATAATAGTACTTGTACTAGTAGTACTGTAATCGTACTTATAATACCACACTGTAATAATAATAAAAGTCCTACATTAAAAATGAGGTACAAAAAAAGGTACAAGAGAATTATCAGGAAAATGTAGTTACAATATCAAAAGTAAAAGTACAATATGTGTAGTATATTGTTAAATTACTATCACTAATCAAATAATGTGTAAGCAGCATTCTTTTTTCTCTTACAGTTGACTGAGCAAACCATTTTTTAAATTTTATACTGCAACTAATGATTATTTTCATTATGGATTAATCTGCTGATTCTTGATCAAGCCATTTATTCTATATTACGGTCACAATTAAACAGAGCTCAAGGCGACACATTATTATTATAAAAATTTTACTGTGATTTTTTTTAGTAAGACAAGAAAAGCAGCAAATCTTCACATTTGAGAAACTGAAACCATGAGATGTTTCAGGCATTTTTGTATGAGACGTGACTGAAATGGTTCATCACTTATCAAAACAGTCACCGATTATTATTTTGATAAGTGAAGAATCAGCGAATTGATTATTGACGCATCGATTGAGCTCAGTTTTTATATCCTGTTTTTAGCTTTTTTGCCCTCAAGCACAGTACTTGTTTTCCTGTGGGGGAGGAGAGAAAGACAGAAGATCTCAGTTTCAGCAAGAGAGCGGTCAAGTTCTAGTTAGCTCCAGTAGGTGGCAGTAAGACAACACCAGCTATTGCCGCTGCCGTAAAACCTCAAAGTAGAAGAAGAAGACGGAGAAGAAGGAGGAAGACGAGCGTTTTGAAACCAGGCCACGACCTGCAGCGGGTAGCTGCTAATACTGAAAAAAAGGTTACATAACCTCGAAAATTTTGATTTCATCTAAGCTTTACGTGATCTGTCGGGAGGGAGGCGTCGAGACGAGTCTCTTCAGCAGCACATTTTCCCTGATATTTTGACTTTGGCACATCATTTCATCAATTTCAAACGGTAACGTCAATGTTTGCTAAAAAAGCTAACGTTAGTAACATAGCCGCGGCCATATTGGGACTCTTACCGCTTGTTTTTCCAACGTAAACATAATGTGGACTGCTCGTTTGGCGTAATGGGGCTTAGATGTTTATTGGGCTTTTATATTATCAGTCTTGTCAAGTGTAGAGGTTAAATAATACTGAGCGATATTGAAGTAAGCAAACGTTGAAACGACGGAGACGCAGCTTCTCGAGGTGGCTAGTTAGCATTAGCTTCGTGATGAGTGCAACGCGTGTTTATCCTTTACGGCACCTTTAATGTTAAATATACTTCGACATTAAAGCTCAAATGAACCTGTGATGTTGAAATTGCTTAAAGTAATCTGACAAGTTACATTTAAATATGTCTCATTCAAGGATGGATTTGTGTTATTTGGGGTAATATTAAGGAAGTTGGGGCAACTCCTTGAAACACTCTGAAACACGACTCGTATCGTTGCCATCTAACTTATTTTTAGCAAATGTTAATCTAGGTTTCATTTGATCTACACACACTTAATTTATCAAAGCAGCCATTGCTATTTTCTTCTCTGACTAACCATACCAGGAAATCTGGTTCATTTATCAGGTTAAGTGAAAGCTGTTTCACACGTTAATTTTTACGGGGTGAAACATTATTGTTTGACCGTAAAGCCTCAACCAATACTCTTAAACTTTTACTTATATGCAAAGATCCAAGACATAAACTTGATTATTCACAGTATTATTTTTTGTGTACATGTAAAAGTAGTAATTGACGTCTCTTCTTTTCACAGGATCATCATGGCTGATGATTTTGACGTCGAGGCCATGCTGGAGGCTCCATACAGAAAGGTGGGTTGCAGATTACAGAGATGAGGCCTGTTTCACTGTTATGATTTACTCTTGAGTCCTTTTTTTATATTTGCTACTGTGACAAAGTTTACTTGAATGTTGTGTGGTGTGATTGAGTATTTAAAACGCAATACAGAATTATAAATAAATCCACATCTATCTCTCTTTATAGACTTCCCTAATGATATCTCACCTCTACTCCCATGAATTCATCTTTGATTCCACTGTGAACTGTGAAAAAAAGGAAGGTAGTTATTGTGCATATACTGATGTACTGTGGTTCACCTTAGGACTAAAAGAGATTCAACCTAGAACATCAGTCCGTATTCGGTTGCAACAAGGTGAATGCCAATGGTGAATAAGCCCATCCTTACCTGTCCAGCAAAGGAGGCAGTATTCAGATTTACAATCTGCATGACATCACTGTTTCTGAACGTGTAATCCAATATATTCAAGTTTAAACCTCAGTTACACTGGAAGTATTTGAAGAATGTATTACTCTGTCACTTTGAAGAAATTCAACTTTAACCAAATTGCTCCTAATATGAATCATCACATATTGAATTGTGTTTAGAAAAATAAATTGTGAAAATCAGTAAGGAGTACTGCATTGTTTGTATCAAACTATAACTTTTCTAAATCATAAAGTTGTAGTTTGACATCACAATGCTCAGAAATATAAAAATTGCAGTTGTAGAGCTTTATTGAGCAAACACACGAGCCATGTTGTTATTTAAAGTTAATTACAGATAAATGATAATTTTCTCTTGCATGTAAATATGAATACTGCCTCTTTGCCTTAGTCAAATGTAATGTGAATCAGCATCTTGATTTTGCATGCTACACAATACCACAGATATTGAAGATAATACTAAAGTGACTGTAAAATAGTTACTTTTATCTAGCATCATTGTATTATAAAGTGAGTTACTTTTCAGTAGCTAATCATTTCTTAAGTCTAAAGGTTGGAAATATTACTTAAATATACATATTTTATGTAAACTACAGATAATGGAAGTGTAACACGTGGCTGATTAATGGATTTATTTCATTTTTTTTTTTTTTTTTTAATTTATTCATTTATTTTCCTGGGCGTCAATATTACTAAGAAGTGTGAATCCCTGTTTGCTTCAGGGCAAGATGTGTGACAGAGGTGGCATCGAGCTCTTACAGTCCAAGAACGAAAATGGGTGAAGATCACTGGACTGACACCAACCACACAGGATCTCTTTTAGTGGTCGTGGGCCATGCGTGGTCACATGATTAGGCACAAATAGTGGCAGTGGCATTGGTACGACCTATTAGAAGGGGAATGGTGGAGATGATCTCACTACTGTCAAAGCTTCCTGAACTCAGCTAATATGTTGGAAACTCTCCCTTTGCTTTGTTACATTAAGTTACTGAGCAGGCTTGTAAAAAAAAAGAAAAGAAAAAAAAAAACAGGAGTGGGATGGGAAGCTATTGGGGTGGTGGAAGGACACTGTCCAGACATGACAGTAGGAAGTTTGAAGTATTATTATTAATGGAATATATTCTGCATTTTCTCTTGTCCCACCCCATCCCCTTTACCTTGACGACTTGAAATGTTTCATCTACGTCCTCATGATGTTCTTCTATCAACCTTGCTTAGGATGAGATCAAGTCCTCTCATGCAAATGGACATGACGACCAGAATAAGAAGTAAGTTGCTATATTATCTTCATGTCTCTAAACTAAATAGATAATCATTTGATTTAAAATTCACTTTGCACGACAATAGCGGCGTTGTACCTTGTTTTAGGAAAAGGAGGAGTCGAAGCAGGAGCCGAAGCCCAGGCTCTAGGAAGAGGAGAAGCCGAAGCAAAGACAGAAAGAAGGGTAAGAAGAGGAGCAGGAGCCGAGAAAGAAAACGAAGCCGCAGCAGAGAGCGCCATCGCAGTGGCTCCCGAAGCAAGGAACGTTCTGGAAGATACAAAGCACGCAAGAGCCCCATGTATGTGACCTTTTTACACTTGATGATATGTTATAAAGTCAGTTGTCATTTTATTAGGTAGTTCTACAGACTTATAGTGTTCAGTTTTTGGGAGCATCATCAGGTGTGTGAAAAATGTTATGTGAGGTCATAGTTAAAATTGATGTTGTACTGGCCTACATTACACTGAGAGGTTTTTCAAATTTTTGTCCTCCCTGTTTACGTACATGAGAAGAGCACTTTATTAGAGAAGCACGAGTGTTGCTAATAATATTAATGATGGCTCTGTTCCAGTGTCCCAGTAAGCTGTGACCATGTAAGAGTGAGCCAACGTGCTTAATACCAACTTCATCAAACTGAAACAACTAAATGGAATTAAGCCCTCTTTAATTTTGTCATATGCACTAGTGTTTTTCCTACGTATGAGAATGTCTTATGTGAATGGTGCCTCATTAAGTGGGAGCAACAAAGGCATTTTGCTAGTTTTTCCAGGAAGAGTACTATAGTAGACATCAGTGTCAACAGTACAAATTCAGTTTCATTCAAAGTTTTATTTAAAATTGAAACCGTATTTCTGTTTTAGCCGGAAACGTTCCAAAAGTCGGAGCCCGTTCAGAAAAGAAAAAAGTCCCATCAGGTGAGTTGAGTATTCACATTACTACTATTTAGGCCTGATTTATTACAGCACTCGGTATTGAAAATTTTACTCATTACTTAGGTTTTAATGTTGTCTTCTTTCTCTTTTCAAGGCAACCAATTGACAATCTAACACCAGAGGAGAGGGATGCCCGCACAGTTTTCTGTATGCAGCTCGCTGCGAGAATCAGAGCTCGGGACCTGGAAGATTTCTTCTCGGCTGTTGGAAAAGTCAGTTGATTTTCATATTATTGTCATGTATGATCCACTAAGTTGTAAAAAAAGAAATGATCTCTTACATCATCTGTTTCTCTCTGTAGGTGAGAGATGTGAGAATGATCTCAGACAGAAACTCCAGGAGATCGAAGGGCATTGCATACATCGAGTTTGTGGAGGCTTCTTCTGTACCACTGGCAATTGGATTGACTGGCCAGAGGCTTTTAGGAGTGCCCATCATTGTGCAGGCCTCTCAGGTTATGGTAACTTCATCTAAATATAAACTGTAACTGGATTTCTATCAGATGTGACTGAACATATTAATAGATAACTGCCATGCACACAGAATAGTCTCATCCACACATTATGTGATATACATATTGAACAAACTAGATATTTCACATTACATTAGTGTACTAAAATGACATAATTACATTGATGTAATTACAGGCAGAGAAAAACAGAGCTGCAGCTGCTGCCAATAATCTCCAGAAGGGAAGTTCGGGTCCAATGCGGCTGTACGTGGGCTCGCTGCACTTCAACATTACTGAAGAAATGCTTCGTGGGATCTTTGAGCCGTTTGGAAAGGTCAGGAACAAGTTTCACAAATACATAAGTGTATATCAACTAGATTTGTGGATGTTCTGTAGACGTTCATTACAACCCTTTGATTTGGTGTGTTTTGTTTCCAAAGATCGAGGGGATCCAGCTTATGATGGACAGTGAGACAGGACGATCCAAAGGATATGGCTTCATATCGGTAATTATAGTGTTTTTAATTAATAAAGTGCTTTAATGTTTGCAGTTGGTTTGATTCTAACATCTTTTACCTTTTCAAAGTTTGCAGATGCAGAATGTGCAAAAAAGGCCTTGGAGCAACTGAATGGCTTTGAGCTGGCCGGGCGTCCCATGAAGGTGGGGCACGTTACAGAGCGCTCAGACTCGTCGACAGCCAGCTCGTTCCTCGACAATGACGAACTAGAGAGGACTGGCATCGACCTTGGCACCACAGGACGTCTGCAGCTTATGGCTCGACTGGCAGAAGGTTCGCTACCACCTGGATCATACATACACATACAACAACAAAATAGCCCTTAAAACCAAGTCCAAGTAAGCTTCAGTCACTTTGTCACAGGGGAGCATTTTGTTTTCCATCATTTTGAGAAATACAGTCAATACATTTGCTATTGGCTCCATTTTTACCATATCATTCAAGGTGCCAAACAAATTATTGTGACATGGGTCTTTATTGAGTGCTGAAGTGGCCTACAGAGCTACAGAGGTGGCTTTTAATGAAATATCACATTGATAGATTTTGTTAAAGATTTTTTAAAAAGTCTTTGTGTAACCCAATGCTGAGATGCAGTTTTGTAGACACGACCTCAACCCCAACACTGAATACTTTTTTAAAGAGCAGAAATACTTTGACAGGAGCAAAGCTAGCTTTAATCATTTGTCAAGCAAACAGTGATTAAAATATTCAGCTTTCATTTAACTTCTCAAATGGGAGAATTCGCTGTGTCACTTCACCATATTTTTGTAAACTGGATATCATGGCTCCATTTCACTATTTGACATTTCAAAGACCAAATAATGGAGAAAATAATTGCCAGATTAATCAGTAATGAAGATGATCATTTGTGTCAGCCCTACAGCTTCATGGCAGAAGGTGTCAAGGTTTTCCAACTGTGTGGCTAATCAGTGAATTTTAATCTGATGCCCAACCCTGATTTTCTCTGCATGGTAAACAAGACACAGTATGTGAGCAACACAGCTTTGGAATAATTAGGGGTGAATGTTTTATTTTTCAAATGTCACAGTATCATGAAGCAATCAGTGGATTTAGTTTGTTAAATGAAGCCTCTCTGTCCCTTCACAGGAACTGGTCTGAAGATTCCTCCTGCTGCTCAGCAGGCTCTACAGATGACCGGGTCCATACCATTTGGAAACATCGCTGCTCCAGCAGGTGAGACTTGATAATGGAGAACATTTTTTTGCGTTTATTTTTGTTTAGAAAATGTGATGACAATTTTTTTTTCTTTTCAGCTGTTCCAACTCCAGCTCCAAGTCAAGCTCTGAACCTCCCTTCACAGCCGCTGGCCACACACTGCCTTCAGCTGTCCAACCTCTTCAACCCACAAGCGTAAGGACATGATTATTTTGAGATGTTCACAATGGTTCAAGCTTGTCTTAAAACAATATTCAGACACCCATGTAAACATTGGTCTCTGTAATTGTTGCTCCTGTTCATACTGCCTGAGAGGAAATCGCTTCAGTCATTTTCCACACAATCGGGACTCTGGATGTTGTCCTTGTATGGATAGGAGGAATGATTACAGCGACCAATAAGTTTAAATGTACATGTGGGCAATATTTTTTTTTAAAGATGTCTTCAAAATATGTGAACCTATTCTTTCAACTGTCATGTTTGAGGAATTCTAAGATAAGATATTCCTTCATTAGCCCCACAATGTGGAATTTTCCAACAACGAACAATTGAAGCCACAGGATTCTAAACATTACCAAACATGTTTTTCAGAGAAAACGATCCCAGCTGGGCCATCGAGATCCAAGATGATGTCATTGAGGAGTGCAACAAACATGGAGGAATCGTTCACATTTATGTTGATAAGAACTCAGCTCAAGTAAGTTGATTCTTACAGATGTATTAGAAGCAAATTCCACCTATACCTAGTAGATGAAAGGGAGAAGAGTGTTCATGTTCTAGCTTATCCACAGACCGTGCTGTACACATTTAGTAGAAAAAAGATTGATAGGAATCTTTGTCCCTTTTTTTTTTCCCACATAGGGTAACGTGTACGTGAAGTGTCCCTCTATACCAGCAGCAATGGCGACTGTAAATGCACTTCACGGACGCTGGTTTGCAGGTATGCAATGTTTGGTTTTAAGTCCTTCAAATGTAGCAGCAATGAACAAAATGTGGAGACTTTTCAAGGTTTTAACGTTTTTCATTCTTTTGTTCCCAGGCAAAATGATAACAGCTGCCTACGTTCCCTTACCGACCTACCACAACCTCTTCCCTGATTCAGTAACGGCAAAGCAGCTTCTAATGCCGGCACGTCGATAGTCTGAGACATGCTTATGAAAGTCAGTGTAAATACTTTTGTTTGCATTCATGAAAATGTCATTGAGACACATTGAAATTAGTTGGCTGTGTGTAATAAAAGTTGCCTCAAGTTCATGTGTTCACCATTGAAAATTAGGCTTTTTTTTTTTTTTTGAGTTGCTTTTCAGATTTGTGGGTTTGTGTTGTAAAACTACCACTGAGAAGTAATCTGCAGGTATCTATTGGTCTGTATGTTTTTAAATATTACTGTCTTATCTGCTTGTTTAAATCAACAGTTTTAGATTTAAAATAAATTGCAATGAGTTACAGAAATGTGTTGAGTTAATAGGCCTTAAATGCCAAAAGTATATCAAAGTCAACAATAATCCTTTGTAACTTTTTACAGCCATAATTTCATTTTTTGTATGAAGGCTCACAATAAACTTTGGCAAATTTGACAATTCAGTTTATGTTTTTGTCCCCTTTTCGGGAATTTGTCATCCCCAGGTTCAATTTAAAAATGCATTTGTGATTAAAGTCTTAATTACAGCACTGGACCCCATGTGTCTCTGTTGCTAGTTACTTTATTTTCTTCAGCAAATTAGATTTAAACAGTTGCATCTTTATCATTTTAGATAATGGAGGATGTGTTCAAGAGTCCAGTGTGTTAACTTATGTACATGGTTACCATTGCAAGGCCAGATTTATGATTAACATGACACTCATGACGCCCACTGGGATGAAGCCTCATATACAGGAGGTGTGTTCTCTTTGAATATTCACCTGGTAATTAACTGATCTAAAATGTCATCCTATATGATCATAAGAAAGCACGTAACAGTTTCAACTACTTACACATTTGACTTGTTGGGAGTACAGTATTTGCTGGCAACATATCGATGGTATCTTATCCACTCCATAGGCCAATATCATGTCCTATGATTTGTATAAAAAGGTCTGAGACTCTGTACAAGGAAACATGAATCAAGTGATGTCATTCAACAATTGGTTGGAACTTAAGATGAAATGACAGATTGTTCCTCTTACAAATGGGAGTTTCATGGGCCAAAAACAAAACTGCACCCTTCCTCAAATCAAGACACTCAGGGGTTTCCTGTTGCAGCCTAATTTGATCTGGTACAGTATGACCAGTAGCTTTCAGTGGCTAATATTAGCTAATGCTCACTTACTTTAGATATTGCAGTACAACTGATATTACAGAGCAAGTTGGCCAACGCTATGATTCCCCCTCTGCGTGTGCTGGGAGACTGTCCTGGATGGTCCCATAGAAAAGCTCAGAGGTGGGAGCAGACGTACATTTGCCGAAACAACCAGTTAGTCTTCATCATTTTCCCATATAAACAGAAACATTCTTCCATTAAATAATAAATCTCACCTTTGTGTCGCTCGTCAAGGTTTGTTTTTGGGACATGGACAACAAACAGATACGTACAACACTGCTGCATTGACCTTTGGTGTTAACAAATTACACAAGACGGGTTTAATGCATATACTGTAAACTTTATCTTTTAACAAAAGGTAATGCTGCAACAAAATAGTTTAATTTCACATATCTCTTTGCTGTCAATTTGCATAGAACATTTTCTCTCTTCTTTTTTCATAATTTTACTTTTTTTTTTTCTTTTTTCCCTCCTCCAGAAAGTCGTTGACATCTGGAAAAAAACATGACATAGTTAAGTCTTTTTTTTGTGGTAGAGTCTAATGGCTGCAACTCAGCACACGTTCCATGAAACACAGCTGTTCAGGATTCTTTGTGAACTGTCGACTTTCAATTATCACAAGGGATACATTTTTTAACGGCCAAAGATAAAAACCAACACTTTCAACTTAAATTAACTGTCAGCCTTGAATGTTACATGAGTTTTGTAGGTGGTGTAAGGATCATTCATTGCTGTAATGTCTCAACAGAGGAAGAGCAGTTGTTTCGGACCTGAAAGGGCTCTTCACTTAGGAGAGCATTCCTTCACCTGGTGAGCCTGCAGGACAGCAATCGCCTCATCCACCTGACCCAAGGAGAGGACAGAGATATTACACCAGCACTAGTCTCATCAACGTGGTTTTTACAAGAGGGTTATGTCAATAATTATAATCACCCACCTCTGGGAAACTCTGCAATAGCGGCTACATTATTTTTAAGCTTGTTAAATCTTTATTGACACAGACACCACTTTCTCCGTGATAACATTAAGACCAAATTCAAGTCACTCTCAACCTCAACCATCTCAACCTTTGAGATGTTGGCAACCATTCTGCTAAATGTTGTGGAAAATGATTATTTGTAATCAATAAATTCTGGCATTTTTTGTTGCTGTGTGTTTATTTTCTGAAACTTTGCAGGTATTTGTAGTAACGGTTTTATGAAGCTCCTCCCGCATTGTGTCTAACAATGAAAGAACAATGGAAAAGTGAACATAATGATACCTTAGAGTGCAGGGACTCGGGCGACTCCAGCATGTGCAGAAGCTCAGAGTTGTCGATCTCCAGCAGCATCCCGGTGATTTTTCCAGCCAAGTTTGGGTGAAGGGCATGGATCAGTGGGTACAATCTCTCCCCTGTGTATCACAGCAGAGAGGATTAACAACCAAATACGCAAGTTGCTTCGATCTACATTAAAGGAAAAAGGAAAGGCTGGAGTAAAATGAGGCCACACCGAGAAGCTGCTTTTGATCCATGAGTGGAGCTGCAGCCAACATGGAGGCAGTGAGCGGCTCTTGGCCTTGAATGTGCACTGGTGGGTCCATCACAGGCGGAGGAACAACCTAAGGACATCAATACAACATAACATTACTCAAATGATTATTTTTCTATAATATCACAATCTCCTTTGATAACAATACTACTACTACTAATAATAATAATGACAATAATGGGATGTTGGGTCCCTGGTGAGTGTGATGGAGGGGCAGAAGGGGGCATTGGACCCCTGACTGGGACAGAGACATCCTCTGAATGCCTTGGGTGATGTGGCGCAGAGGATCGGATGAGGGGGGAGAGATACAAGCTGTCTGCCTACATCTGTGTGAGCTGGCCTTCAGCTTTTCTGAGCAGTCTTGTTTTGGTGTTGCATCCCAAGAGCATGACGTAGGCTGGCACCAAGCAGTCTGGATGCACAGCTTCAGGCTTAAAGCAGTCTTTACAGTTCCAAAAGACATTAAAATTGTCAATAAACTTTATCCCATGGGTGAGGCAGCCATGTAGTCAGAGCAAAGAGTCTGATAAAATATTCAATTCCTTTCACGAAGGTTGGAATGGGACCTGAAATGAACACATGTGATCGACCGTCACTCAGTTTCTCCAGGAGCAAGTCTTTTTTTCAGGACCTCAGAGAATAATTATCTTCCTGTTACTTGGATGTGTACAGAGGATAGCAGACAACAGCCCTGTTAGCTCCCTGATAGATCTGTCAGTCACAGTTTTCAATGTTCGCCATTCCTACACGCTTGGTCCCTGATCAGAATAGTGCCTTGATTTTTTGGCTATTTCTTAAGTTTTGTTCAGCCTCTCTTGGGTTCAACAGACTATTATCACACCTTGCATTCAGAGTCATACATGTTTTACAACGAGACGTGTGGTGGCATGAGCATTGGTGCTCTCTTATTCGATTTCTTGCTCAGTGTCCTCAGGGAAGCTGATCCAGTGGCACTGTGACATAACAGTCAATGAATTGCTCAGTCTCACGTATTTGATGCAGTGTTACAGTCTTCTATTCGAGATGTGGTATCCTCTCAGTCAGTCGCTCACACTCGGTGCAGATTGCAGATTTTGTCCCCATTCTAATCCCAGGTTTATTGTCACAGACATAGCAGAAAGGCTTGTGCTGTTTTGAGATCACACTCACACAGAGCTGAAGAAATAATGAAGGTGATAAAAAAAAAAAATATATAGTGTTGTTCACAAATTTAAGTCCCAGTGATTTCTAAGTATCCAGGATCCACTTTCCGTAGCTTTTAACAGAAAAAACAAGGATATCAGCATGAGAGTGTAAGCAGTACAGACTCAGGTACCTGTAGTCTTATCATGGGTGCAGGTACAGTAATGACCTGCTGGGCGTTTCTCACTGCAGATGAGTACTTGTACTGGCCACTTCTGGTCACACCAGGCATGTCAGAACGCCCTCCTACAGTCTGAGTCCCAATGTTATCTGAAAAAAAAGACATTTCACATGTCAGATACCATCCACATAAATGGCACATTTTAGACGGATGGAGTTTATGGTGTTATCACAGATCTGACACTTACTTGTCTTTTGTGTGGAGCTTACGATGCGCGGAGCCTGAGTGGATGCTTGTCTGACTTTAGCAATGGGGGTCGATCCCCGTCGAGGAACAGAGCTACCAACAAACTGGGTTGTGTAGGGGCCTAAAAACATGGAGACAACATTTATAACACACTGCATATAAACATATCTGTGTGAACATAAAAACAATGATCCGTTCACCCTGTAGTCTGGGTGGTTGTCCTGTCCAACGTGGTACTGGTCTCATGTTGCTGACAGCATTGTGGTTGTAGAAGGAGCGAGTGGGGGGCTACAAGATAAATATTAGTTAATAGTGTAAGTCAATTTCTGAATCATGAAATGCAGAAGAGAAGCAATCAAAAGTTCTTTTTTATAGTGATTTTCAACATAATTAATATTAAATTTCCTTCTGTCACTGTTTGTCCATACCTGTGGTACAGTCATGTAGTATCCAGCCTGCTGGTATGAGTCAATGATCGGACTCGTCATTGTCCTCAAGGTAGCGAGTCTCTGCATGTATTTATTGGTAAGGATCGCTTTACGCTCCTCCCTCCGCTGAGCCAGAGCCACATACAGTGGTTTAGTTGCAACAATTCTCCCGTTCATTTCAGTTACTGCTTTTGTCGCTTCTTCAGGTGAAGAGAAACAGACGAAGCCAAAGCCTTTACTTTGGGAGCCATCTGTCATGACCTACAGGAAGCAAAGACGCTCAAGTTCGGAAATGTTTGATATATTTGACATGGAATTGAGCTGCTGTGAGACTCGTCTTACGAGAGACTTGGATACCTAAAAACATGCCTGTCATGAATAATTAATAACAACCAGGATGGTGCAACAACTACAAAACCTAACGCATTTTCAGTTGCAGCTACTAGCACCAGAATGAAATGAAGAAAAGTTTAAATTCAGATGAATAATTAGCCTATCATTATAAATTACTCTATACATGAGCAACATATCACCCATCTTCCTTCCTGCAGCCCTGAAAATGATTCTGATACACAAATCACCCATGTGCTACTTCCTGCTTTTAGGTATCAAAATAACTCCTATTTGTCTTTTGCCAAATACTGAAGATTATTATTAATACTTCAATTTGTCAATTGTGTCAATTATTAGAAACCTTTAGGCCATCCACCTTTTTTTGAAACAAGATGTTATCTTTCTGGTTCTGTCATCATCTGTGTTAGGAATTTGTGATAAAAATGTTTTTGTATAAATGCTCCTACAGCTGAATGATAAATGATCTTTACAGCTGCAAAGACTGTTTCTGTGCTAATGTAATTTTCATACTAGCATTGACAGACTGGAAATACTGATACTGGAGACACTGATCCTCTTAACTTTTGCTGGGCAAGCTCTCACAAGAAATGCAATGACTGACATGTGTGAACTTGCAACTCTCCCTGAACAAGGCCCAAGTCTCATCTCAATATGATACCTTGGCACTGGTGATGGTGCCATAAGGGGCAAACTCCTTCCGGAGCCTCTCGTCGTCTATGCCATCATCCAAGTTCTTCACATACAGATTCACCCCCTGGAATCAGAAAGAGTGAAAAATGTTAAGTTTCATGCTTCCCAATCATTGTCTCTGTCAAGCTGGTCAACATAAGTGTAGAACAAATCCAAATATATTCACTTAAAATTTACTGCAGTTTTTCCAGCATCTGGTACAATCTACTAGATGTAAGGAAACTCAATCAAAATGAAGCTCCTTTACCACTCTGTTCTTGGTTCATTATTGGGGACATTGACAACATTTTAATAAGTCAGCAGTTATTTTTTGACAGAGAGACACAAAAAAAAACAACTTGTATTTATTTTTCTACAAAATGTTATTGATTGAAAAATTAACCTAATTTGTATAAATATCTATATAAACAACTCAGGTAAAGCCTCCATTGTGAACACTGCTGAACTTTTAATTTCATTCTAAATATTTAAAATAGGTGTCTTTGAATAACAATGGCCATATACACTCGACACAACAGCACCTGATAGCGCTGGAGCCGGTCCTGTTTGATCTGGTCAAACTTGCGCTTGAGCTCTCCTTGGCGCTCAAGTCGTTTCTGAGCCCGACCTACGTAGATGATTTTCCCATTGATCTCCTTTCCATTCATTTCATCTACTGCCTGGGAAAACAAGAGAAGCATCACTATCTTAACTTTACAGGGGAAAAGTAGTTAAGGTAGTAAAGTTTAAGGTAGTTTCTCCTAAAGAACCTTTAGCCTCTTTTAGCTCATGGTTTTGGTTTTCTGAAATGGACTGCCTGGTTGTCATCAATGGCCTTACCAACCATAGTATATTCTACATGTCTGGTACATATGACAGCCTTAAGGAGCATGCACATGCGCACACACACACACACACAAACCCAGGAATAAAATAATAAAGTAATAACTGCAGGTAACTCGAAGTATTTGGAATTTGTTATGGGTTGCTGGTCCAAGTTTGAACAGAAATCACGTCTGTCAATATCAGGTGTGAGCGGGAAAATTTAAAAATTGAGACTAAAGGCCAACACCCACAACACTGAAGGTTCCCAGCTGCATAAAGCTAGAAGCTAGAGAAGAAAGTAAAGCAGCCAGTGAGCCTAACTTCCCAGTGTTTTTCCACAAATGCTGGTAGAGATCAAACTACCAGGGTGGTATTAAAGCAGGGAAATAAACTATCTGAGTGAACATAAAAACTTGGCACACACTACCTTCTGAGCATCCTCATGGTTAGCATAGTTTACAAAGCCAAATCCTCGTGAACGACCCCTCTCGTCCTTCATCACCCGCACACTGAGAGTCCTTCCTGAGAGTTGAAGCACAAACCAGTAACTATCTGATAATGCAAAGTTATATTTTATACAAAATATGGTTTCTGATGTTTCTTGTGTTCCCATAATATTTTAGCTTAGTTAGATACAAGTTTTATACAGTGTGGCTCTCATCCATGTCCCTTTTCCCCCCATCAACTTCACAAAGCCAAAATGAGTCCATATGCTAGCTTTTAAGCCAGGGGGCACCAGTCAAATTGTATCCATCAATGGCTGCTCGTGCTCAGCCATCCTCACCAAAACTCAAGAAGTAGCTGAGCTTAGAATGTAAACACGACACACGTGTTTACATCCGTTACATTTCACCCATAATTTTTTAATGTGAGATTACTGACTTTTCTGCATCAAGACACAATCTTCTTTTCAGAGAGAGAATCGCGAAGCATCTAAGAATCTTTTTTCTTATTGATTCTGGTGGCAATAAATGAATTAAGTAGGGGTCCCCAACTAAGTAGGAGCAATACAAGAATTAAAAAATTGTGCTTTCTTACCAAATGCAGAAAATACTTCCTTGAGTTTCTCATCAGTGTAGTCTTCACCAAAGTTTTTGATGTAGACATTAGTGAACTTCATAGCTTTGGTGCCAAACTCCATCTCCCTTTCCTTGCGGGACTTAAAGTGACCAACATAACTGCAGACAGCATCGATCACAAGGGAACAATAATGAAGTGATGAAAGACAATATGTAAGTTAATTTAAACCTTGATTGTCCACAGTGTGGAAATGTGTGTTTGGCTTCAGCATCAGAAACAGATGAGGACAGATGCAACATCAACAAACATAACTTCAAGACATAACAGTCACAAAAATATTTCAGTAAATATAATTCACACCAGATCCAACATTTGACGACAAATATCAATCCTTATTTCTCCTACACAGCAGAGACACGGTTGCTCTCTGATGATTTGCTTTGCCTATTTCGTTCTAACACAAAGACAATAAACCTAAACATACATCCTACCTACTCACTGACCTAAGCAGGGAAAACTGACATTTTTTCCCCAGGAAATGGACCCTTGAGTTGCGGATGCCAGATTCCAAATGAAAACGTGCTCGTCGACTTAGCAAAAAGAAAAGAAAAAAAGAAACATGGAAAACTGCAAAAAATCTGTGACATCTTATATAGTTAACATACATATATTATATAAATATTCTGCTCTACTCTTTGCCTCAACTTATTTTTTTCTAGATTACATTTTTGCCATTGTTTGATTCACCAGTTTAGTTTTCAACGTGCTCATTTTACTCACACTTTCCTATCATTCAGCAGCATCCCATTCATGGTGTCAATGGCCCGGGTTGCAGCCTGATGAGTCTCAAAGTGAACAAAGCCATAACCTTTGGATCCTTTCTCATCACAAGCAACCTACAAAGGCAAAGGCTATAAATCATGCAAATTACAGAGATATTTAAACCATACCGCACAGCCTAACTCTTCTACACAACATTTATCATCACGACATCCCATTTAGAAGAAAAGTGTTATCAAACATCTGCATTATTGTGCAACATTTGCTTCATACACACTATGCAAACAAACTGCTGTGTAAGACCACAGAAGCCGACTGTCATGCAGGAGCCAAGAGGATGACCTGGGCCACATACCTTGCAGGACAAAATATTGCCAAAGGCTGAAAAGGTGTCATATAGCGCCTTGTTGTCAATAGACTCATCCATGTTCTTGATAAAGATGTTTCCCACGCCACACTTCCTGAGTCCTGGGTCGCGCTGGGACCACATTATTCGGATAGGCCGACCCTTGATGACGTCGTAGTTCATTGTATCCAGGGCACACTCAGCTAAAAAAAATAAAGAAATAAAAACATCACCAAGAACACTTTGCAGTCATACAAGTAATGGTCACTATTTTTTCATTATATATGTCATAAAGCATGACCACTCATCATGCAAGACTATGCCACAACAAGAAGAGGTTCCTTCCAGAGTTACTTGAACAACATTAGTTAATTTTATTTTCACACTTTTAGTTAATAAGTCAAATTTTTCACAGGATCATTTCTGAAATGCTTCAGGAGCATCTTCTTTTACATCACATATTCAAAGCTAATGTCTGTAGTGTATTTCAGCACATTGTATAGCACCTGCCATGTAACAAATACCAGCAGAATCTGTCCTGCATGCAAAATCATTATCAGTAGGTTTGAATTTGGGTGCCAAAATGGGTACCATACCATCAGCTGGTTGCTGGAAGTTAATGTAGGCGTATCCCAGAGATCTGCGGGTGATGATGTCCCGGCACACACGGATCGACATGATGGGTCCAGCAGGTGAGAATTTCTGGTAGAGCATGGCCTCTGTAACATCTTGATGCAGGTCTCCTACATACAAAGAAGCGAGGGGATACGCTGGTCCACTGCTGTTCATCTTGGGTAACAGCTGGTTCAAAAAGGAAGAGGGTGAGGAGTTTTTTTAAGAGTAAAAATAACTAAATTTTTAAATGCATATAGACTATATAATCCAATTTGCCAGTTTATTAGGTACACAAAGTTACAGTAAATACAACCCTTAATGGCTTTGCAGCAATTTCTACCTCAATGAAAGTTATTATATTCTACTTTTATTGAGCAAAGTGTTGATTTGGCTCAATGCTCATTTCTGAGGCAGACAGTAATATACAGCTATAATATATTGAAACCCCTCAATATATCCATGTGTCCATTTCCTACATCTGCTTAACCTGTACAGGCTGACCGGGTGCTGGAGTGTATCCATACATGCATGTATTGACTGAGAGGTGGGGTACACCCTCAACAGGTCACAGTTTTATTCATATGATATATGTTGTGTACACCCCATTTTTAAGAGGTACACTATCTCGTAATACAAAATGGACCTGGACGAAATAGCACTGCATAATAGATATCACATATAGTTAGATAATAACACACATAATTCATTTACAACTTACAACAAAACAGGGCCTGAGAGATGAGGGTAGACAAAATAGAAATGCCTGATTATAATGCAACACAATTTGAAAAACCACAAAGTTGAATAAACACATTTTTAATACAGTTTCAACAAAAACATCATGAAGGTAGAATTGATTACAGTGGTGTTGTATTAGACTGCATTAGATCATGTCTTTTACTTTGATAACACATTTAATTTTAATTGCATGTACATAAAAGTTCTATGTTTATTTTAACCTATGTTTGCACAGCTTTGTTGTCAGTGTTTTAGCTGCATTTCTATATTCCTGTAAATTGCTCTTGGAACTGCATGCATGTGAAAACTGGAGGCCAATTCCTTGTATACAGACACATTCTTGGGAAATAAACCTAATCCTGAAATATTAAGCTAGAGTATTAAAAAAAAAATTACAAGTGCATTCATCAAATTGGAAATAGGGGAAATAAATCCCAATTCCTGTTCAGAAGATGTTTTGTACAGAAAAATTAAACATCAATTCAAGTTTATGATTGTCTACATAGTGATTAAGCTAAAAAATCATAACCATCAATCTGCACAGAGACACAATGCATAAAATGTGGACTTTGATTTAAGGAGTAATACTCTCAAGTACCATTTTATTAGGTCCACACAATTTATATCAATGAGGGTGGACTAAATAACAGCAACACTTTTCTGGATAGTCCAACACAACATTATCATATTCATGAAGCACGGATGCATCAGATTACATTACCTTTAACGAGATGTACCTAATAAACTGGTAACTGAATGTGCATGCGGTTAAATGGGATCTTAGTATAAAAAAAACTATGTCAAGAGAGAAAAGATGGGGCTAAATTCTGGGGTGAAAGGTGCAACATAAATTTAAAGTTTTATCACTTAATTATAGTAACGTTTTAAGAAACATATTAAGCTAGGAAATTCAGAAAAGTGAGTTCAAAATTCAAAAATCAGTTGAAACAACATTGGCTCGTTACTAAAACACTAAAAGGAGAGCTAGCTACAGTTAGCTTCATTTAAACTCTTTCTTTGTGGTCAAAATTAGCTTAAGTCTGCTGAAGGTGAAGCAACTAAACCTCAACTAAGCAACCAATTGAAAATATCTTCAAATGAACGTTTACTTACAGCTTTAAAATAGCAAACGTGTCGCGGTTTTGATGGATGATTTTCAGTGTGCAGCAGCTTGTGAGCGCAGTTCAGCTTCCACCTGGGCGAGAGGTTGTTTTCGTTTAATTATGACCGAGACAAACTTGCACCTGTCCCGCGCGCATCGATGTCAATTAACTGTGAGAGGGCGGAGGTTGATCGACTGTGACCCTCCGCGATAAGAACTAGTTCTTATAACAAAGGCAGGAACTCGTGTTAACAAAAAAATATTAATTTGTGAACAAAAATGAAGACGTAATGTGCCTGTTATCTTAAACGAAACTTTATTTCACTGAATGGTCTTTGACACTTTCCTATTTCTTACATGTAATAGTGAAACTAGAATGGTTTTAAGATACATAAACACAAAGCTAGAATTACACCAACCATTGTTTATCTCCATTTCGTCATTGCTTTTTAGAGCTATTCTAAATTTTCACAACCACGTGTGTGCACTGGGTAATAGACTGTTACAGAAGCAATTTTTTTTAGCCATAAGACTTGTCAGTAAAAACAAAGCAAGTAGATACCTGATATACAGACAGGCTTCGTTCCACATTCACTAACTGCATTTTCATCAAGCATAATAATAAACTGACATGATTTTTTTTCCCAACATAAGATTATTTCAGATCATTGGAGCACTGTCAGAATAAACAGACTGTCAGCTATAATGTGGAATGGTGTCTTCAACTACAATATGTGGAATGTAGTGGTGAAACATGGTATTGTGACACTGAGCTTCTTTTTTTCCCAAGGTGAAGGAATGGGCTTCTCCAAATTGCACCTTCAAAATAGACCTGATTTCTGAGGCGATCATTCACACCAGCTAGTTTAACAGAAGAGATGCACCTGGGTTTAAAAACTTGAGGTCAAGATTTAGCTGTTTAAGTTTGTCTGGGCTAACTCGTTTTCCTTGAAATATCTTTTTTTTTAAAAAAACAAACAAAAAAAAACAAGCAGATGCTGCCACCTTAATGAAAATAGAGGCTGCAAGAGAAAGCCAGGCAAAGATTTTTTTTTCCTTCTTTTTTTTTTTTTTTTTTTGGAGAAAACAACCGCTTTAAGAGGAATATTTTGCAAGCAGGGTCGATACAGTGTGGTAAGACATTTTCAATTAACATCAATAAAAGGTTACTTTAGGTTTTACATACAGATGATAGTCAATCTTGCAAAATACATGGAACCACATTTACGCACATACAATTTCCATTGTACTGAGATCAAGCAGCACCTGAACAGTGAGTAAAACTACGATGACAATCCATACTTAGTTCAAAAAAAAAAACCAAAAAGGAGAACTGCCTTTCCAAAAGCCTAATAATGTGGAATGTCTGATGTCTAAACAAATCTAACATGACAATTTAAGGGGTCCCTTAAAACTTTGAAACTGTGAATTTGTGAACATGATCAAGGAGCATTACACCAAGATGTCAGTGTCACAATACAGCCTGCCTCCTTTTCTGTATGAGCCCACAGCAGAATTGCAGTTAGTTGAATACAGGATTGTACATGTGTCTGGAAATTCAAACACAAAAGTGTTTTGGGTTGTGAAGCAAATGGAACGCCTACCATCACAGTGTTTGGTGGAAATCAACTGCCAGTTTAATCACCATACAATAAAGCCTGTAAATATCATGAGGAATCACAAATAAGAAAGTAACAAAAAAGGGATGAAAAATGCACAACAAACTAGCTGGGACAAAGGGATTTGGAAGGACGATTAGAATTCACAACACCCCCCTCCCCCCCAGACCATACACACAATCTTTCACTTCCTTTCACACTTGCTCACTCACTACATACAGACATACACACAAAGCCGACAAAAACAACAGCAACATGGACTCACTAATCAATACAACATGTTTCCACAAAGTGACTGAATCTGCTAACTGAAAATTACCCTGTCACCTCACAGTGAACTGAGAGGGGTAAACTAGTTGGTCAGGAGCAATTCAGGCTGCTTGTCATACAGAAGTGGGAGGAGCTGATGGAGTGGAGGGGGATGTATATAAGCTGTCTGTGTTTAAGATAAGAGTGTAGGTGGATTAAGAGTGCAATTCCATTAGTTTTCCCCGTCTCCGGTCTCTCCCTCATCTGCCTGGTTTTCTGATGTCCACAGCTGGGAACAGAAAAAAAGAAAGTTATGATTTGCTGTGAATAAGACATCAGGATCAATGAAAGGCAAAACACCACACGGCCTAAAACTCACAGTCAGGTTGTCCCTTAGTAGTTGCATGATCAGGGTGCTGTCTTTGTAAGAATCCTCGTTCAAAGTGTCAAGTTCAGCGATGGCGTCATCAAATGCCTGAAATATGAAGATTAATCATATCATACATTAATCAAAGATTAATTCATTTAAACTTAAATAATGTAGCAGCATTGGTTTCTGACTATTTGTGATGTTAAGTCTTCAAAAATACAATTAACATCCAAAAAGTTTGAAAAACTGTGCCTTAAGGCTTCAGTTCATACCGCCTTGGCCAGGCTGCAGGCCTGGTCCGGGTTGTTGAGGATTTCATAGTAGAAGACTGAGAAGTTGAGGGCCAGGCCAAGCCGGATAGGGTGTGTTGGCTGCATCTCCCCCTTGCTAATGTCAAAAGCTTGCTGGTACGCATGCTGGGAGTTTTCCACTGTATCTTTAGGCAGAAACACATGAACAAAAAAATTACCATCACTATTTACAATACATTTTTAAGCGGTACTAGTTGATTTTTTGGCCACTTGGGGGCAGCAGAACAAGCAAACCACAAGGCTTTATTGTCACCGTATATATGAAATGGCAAAGTTATATTTGTGTCTGCTGGCAAATGTAAGCAACCGTATTCACTCTCCTTCTAGCTCTCTTTTAGTTTCCACTTAGTCCTGAGGGAAATATCTTGCGCCTCAGGAGCTAAACACTAAACTGTGGTTCACCTGGTACAATTCTACAATTCTGTTTAGCAGATTGCAATTGGGGGCAATTTGGGCTTCAGTGTATCACCCAAGAACACTTTGACATGCAGCCTGTAGGGGCCAGGGATCTAACCACCATCCTTCCAATTGTTGGCTGGCCTCTCTACCTTCTGAGCCACAGTCACAGGCAGGTGGACTGAAATCTGTAATCTGTTGTGGCTTTGTTTTTTGCTAAAAGTTTGCTGCATGTTGTTGCTTGAAACATTGATGGTGGTGAGAGTGAATCAAAATAATTCATTTGCAGACCTTAAAACCAAACAACTAGCTGAGGGACGCAAGACAGAGCTGAGGGGAACTGTAGAGTTGGGTGATGCTCTGTGGGCTTGTCACTTTGAGCAATCACTTTACCATTAAATAGTTATTTGACCAACTGTTATTATAAAAATATTCATTAGTTCTGTTTTAGGCACATTATGTTACACCAGAAAACTATAACTTATATCATCTCCTCACTTACCCGTCTTAGCATCCCCAGATGCAACCTCAGACAGGTATCTATAATAGTCGCCTTTCATTTTCAGATAGAACACCTTGCTTTCAGCAGCACTTGCGTTGGTAATGAGGAAGTTGTCCAGTAGCCCCTGAAAACAATAGTTGAGATTTTCAATTTTGTGATAATCAGGCAAAAATACACAAAAGTATGAATCGGTACAGTTTTAAAAGTCCAAAGAAATTAGAAACCCTTACGAGCACATCATGGCAGATTTCCTGCAGCTCAGATTCAATCTTCTTCCGGTAGTCACGTGCCATCTGCTGTTTTTTGTCGTTGCCCTCAGTCTTCTGCTCGATGCTGGAGATGACACGCCAGGATGAGCGGCGTGCTCCTACCACATTCTTGTAGGCAACAGAGAGAAGGTTGCGCTCCTCGTTTGACAGCTCCACACCTTGCTCCGTCACCGACTTCATGGCTGCAGCCATGTCATCATAGCGCTCAGCCTGCTCAGCAAGCTTGGCCTTCTGTACCAGATCGTTCTTATCCATTTTCTAGACTGAAAAATAGAAAATACAGTATTAGAAGGAGTTATGTGTGTTAATTAGAAAAACAAGGAAGAATGATTCACAATGGTCATCACATTGTCCATTTAGTTATCATTGGTGGTGGTAACTGAGCTCTGACCTCAGTTATGAACTGACTTTATTTCACTTTGACTGACCAGGGCTTTTAGGTAAGGAACCCACTGGGTTCAAAGTGGAATAAGCATTGCGAACTGGGCCCCTTGGCAAGTGGGTCAACCATCACTGGCTAATGTTAGCCGCTAGCTAGTTGATAGCGTTCTCCAATCCTGTCTCGTCCTTCTCATTTTTTAACCTAATTTTGATTCAATAGGATGGAATCCACTTAGTTAACAGTCTTAGAAACTGCCACAATATAAAATTTAATAAGCACAGAGGTTTTACTAGCTCGTTTAACGTTGTTTTAACCGACACTTGCTACAGCAGCCGAAGCCTTCCCGGGTCAGGTTTTAATGCCCTCCCCTAATGTTGCGAGCAACGTTAGCGCGATACGTTTCGCTCGCCAATGTTAACGTTAGCTCACTAAATGCGACAAATCTATTTGATTATTTGTTTCATTCCCGTTTACGTTGGCGACCGAATCGATTAGATAACGGTGCTGCTGCTAATCTGTCGTATTCATGATAACGAAAACGAGCAGAATGGCTAATAGTTAGCTAGCTACCGTCGTCTAATGTACCTTAGATAGCGGTAACGCTTAGCTAGGCCAGCGAAAGCAACGACTGGATTTCGTTTAAAAAACCACGTTTAGGGTGTTGGCATTCAACATTTTCCATTTTTAAAATCAACAGAAAACAAAATCTTGCACTGCGAGATATTACTTTCGCCTTTAATTCATGTTCTCCAGCAGCACCACGGCCCGCCCAGGCTGACGAGCCCGACAGAACAAAGTGTCATGGAATCCGGCCGTCGGTTAGCTCGCTAGCTAGCATTAGCTGTACCATTATCCATCATTAGCCGCTAGCATGCAGGCTAAGCGCCTAGCCTTTCACAAACCCCAGCTAGTCTGCTCGGTTAGCTTGACGGCTTCTCAACAGGATCCAACCGGACACGATGAAACAGCCACCTTAACATTGAGCCACGAGTGAAAATGTCGTATTATAGTGCGCTATTCGTTAATGTGAGATGGTTACACTTACAATATTGGCGACTTTTAATCCTGCTTTTTTTTCTCTCTCTGGACGATTGAGCCTCCGTCCTCCGTCTCGCTCAGCGTTCAGGGCAGTACCACTTCCGCTACACTGGCACTGCTGTTTCCTCTTTTTTCACCACACATCTGCCTTTACGTAATGCGACCGCTGCTCATATGCTAAATAAGATAATTAATACAGCCAAAGTTTAGATTAGGTTTTCCAAAAAACACGCTCGGTTTGTACGCTTGCATCGCATTTTCATAATCTAAATGTTTTTTAACAGGATCGTATCGCCACTTTCACCAGCATCCGGTTTATTCGGATTTACATGGTCAACGGTCCATTTATTTTAAAATTCAGATTGATTGAAGCAATTAATGCATATTAACGTAGCTGCTGATTCTTGTCAGACCTTCCTGCTTCCTGTTTTATTACTCAGACAAAATTAACATGATCTCGACGTTTTCAAAAGGCTGAGCTCACCAGTAGTGGATCATCTATTTCTGGTATTTCTGCTTTAGCATCAGAGCTGTCTGCACCATTTAAACACCTTACATGACTATATAAGCAATTGTGTGCATTAAATTGGAAACTCTTAAAAATCATCATTGTGTGGATGCATTTCATCAGTCAGTGTGACACATGTGTAAGAAAGCTCCTTTAGCTCCATCCTGTAGAGCAAGGCCAAAGGTCAAGGTCAATGTCAGAGCAGAGCCTCTGCAGCCTGCAGGGCTTCAGTGTTTGGCTCAAGGACATTTAGGAAATTCAGATGTCTGTCAGTGCAGGAGCTTGAACCTGATACCTCAGGTGATGAGTGGTTTCTGTAATCAATAAATCTGCAGCACAGGCAACAGTATGTACCCAGCAGTGACCATAAAGAGAATATATATATATATTGAGGCCATGTTTTACATGCATTTGGTGGGTATACTTGGATTAAGACATATTGTACTGGTGTATTGATGACCTACCTATGTGTTTAATTCAATGTAGTGTATACACTAAATATATACTTGTATAAATACAAATTCATCAAAACATGGGAATGAATTATATCTTGTGCGCACACAACAGCATTTCGAGTGCTCAATGTAGAAAAAACGTGGCCTGGATATTTTTTTTTCTCTCTGTACTACAAAAACAGTAAGGTAAAACATCTTTGACCTTATAACAACATTTTTCCGCAGGCTCCATATGACAATACTGCTACAACATTATCACATGACTCATCATTTAGTTTTTTTTTTTAACGTTAAAATATAGTGAAAAATTCCCCGGACCCAAGGAGACATCTCCTCACATTTGAGAATCTGGAACCAGAGATGTTTGGCATTTTTTGCACAATAAAGGACTGAGAGGATTAACTATTAATTTTCTGTCAATCAACTAATTGATTAATCATTTCGACACTTTTTAGAGTGAATAGCCATAAGTGACTGTATACAGAAGATGAAACAAAATTACATTGTCTAAAGGAAAACTGAATTACTGCTAAAGACATTTTGTCACTGTCTCACTCCTTGAGTGCTGAAATTCTCCTCATGATTCAGAAAACAGATACAGCTGCACATGTTCTTGAAGTCAGCTACCAGGTCTCATCAATGGCAAACTGATCAAGAAACAAACACAAGAAAAATATTACATCACCCTCAAAGATGGCTGCTCCTTCAGAAACAGAGATCTACTTCTAAAAGGGGAACTCTCCTTAAGAGACAGAGGACATAAACTGCTGTTATTAAGTTGGCATTTGAACTGAAGTATTAAGTTGGAAAAAACATATTCAAAATGGTTTTCTCTCTGCAGTTTGGTGCTTGCTTTGGCAATTTATCACATAAATCACTCAAAATTTTCACCATGAATTACTGGAAGCCAGAGCACTCTGTTTTTCCAATAACAACATTCTTTTGTCACTGAAAGTAAAATTTAAAGGCGGCGTTGCTTCGGTTAACTCAACAATTTGCCTATCACAAATATTTTAATCACCATTTTGTGCTCAATGTGTTGTGCTCATCATCAACAGACACTTTTTTCTGAAAATACAGTAGTTTTTAAAATCATCCTGACCACTGAGAGCGACATAAACACAGCATGTATTGAGTTAAACTTTGTTTCCTTTTCTCACTCAGCAGTATACTGGCAGCTTAATAAAAACTGGATGGAAAATTTTCCTGCTCACATGTACCTCAGATTCCAGCCTTGCAGACAGCAGCCTCTCCTCACTCACCAGCCACTAAGACACAATGATGCAATTAAGGACTTTAATTTTCACATCAGTTATGCTCCCATGGATACTGTCCTCTGCAGCAAGGGATGAATACATGGAACAAAGAAAACCTAAGGTAAAAAAAATATTTTGGGGTTTATACACTGTGTGAATGAGTGGGTGGAAGAAATGCATAATAGTCTCGAGTTGGGAGGAAAAGTATAGCTATTATGAAGATTTCTCTTTTTTTTTTTACAGAAAGACATTGTAAACTTTCCAGACTATGATACCCTTGAAGACCCAGACACTGACCCAGCAGTAGCTGCAAAAGCCGATGGTAAGGTTTGTTTTAACAGATAAATAGTTTTCGACAACTGTTTCAAATGCGATTATGCAACACTTGCTGAGGCATTCTTCCACATTTTTGTGAATGTAGCTAAAGCCCGTATTATGTAATAATGGGGCTGATCAAGTGTCCTCACCTCAACCTAGTGTAGTGCATTTTAAGCTGCACAGTCACAAAGCTGAGACCAATTAGTCAACTTATCTAAAAGACAAATAAGGAACAAAAAAGTTTTTCTGATGAGGTGATGACACAACATTGCGATCTTTTCAGAGATGCCGACATGTCTGCTGTGCGTTTGCCTGAGTGGATCTGTTTACTGTGAGGAGGTGTCCCCTGACATGACCGCTGTCCCAGCACTGCCGAGGGAAACGGCTTATCTCTATGCACGTTTCAACAAAATCACAAAAATAAGCAACAGAGACTTTGCAGACATGGGTAAATAAAAGTCATTATAATAGTCAATGAATCCTCCTCTTCAGTGAATGTCACCTTTCAAGCTCTCTCTCCTTTTGTGTTTTTTAAACCTAGCCACATTAAGAAGAATTGACCTAAGTGGGAATCTCATCGCTGAGATAGATGATGGAGCTTTTTCGAAACTTGCCAATCTTGAGGAGCTCATTCTTGCAGAAAACAGACTGACAAAACTTCCCATGCTGCCCACCAAACTAGTATCATTCAACGCCAATTTCAACAGGCTTAAAACCCAGGGTGTGAAGGCCACTGCTTTTAAAGTAAGTTACTAGTAATGTTAGTAATGTAGTAAAGTTGCACACATTTTGTACTTTGCATTTGTTTAGTTGTGTGATAAAGCAAGCAGTATAATCTTTTGTTGTTGCAGAAACTCACGAGACTGGCATATCTTTACCTTGGAAACAATGAACTGACAGCAGTGCCCCAACTTCCAGAGTCTCTTCACGTTGTGCACCTGCATGTAAGTTCATCTGTATTTCACTTGCAATCACAACAAGTAATCAGAGAAGCTCTGTAGAAGCAATTAGATTTCTTTCTGCCTGCTGAGCCAGTAGTAGCTCCATGATGGGCCAGTTTTGTGTCCTTGGATTGGTCTCCTGTGTCTGTTCTGCAGAACAACAAGATCTTAACTATAACAGATGAGACCTTCTGCAAAGGTAACACCAGTTACTACATCCGGACCAACATGGACGAGGTGAGACTGGATGGAAACCCCATCATGCTTTCGAAGCACCCGAACAGCTTCATCTGCCTGCACGCTCTCCCTATCGGATGGTACAACTGAAATGACCAAAGCATGCTTTTGTGAGAGGTAAACCTCGAAGAAAATGAAAGAATGCAGTTACATAGAAAATAACATCTTAAGTTACATTTTATATTCTCAAATCTACCGTACAGTTCAAGACCTCTTAACAGAAATTATATAATTACATTTTTTATTTCTTATCAAATGCTATCTGCCAGTATTAAAACACATCTGTGCAAAATCATCCGAGATGTCTCTGAATACAAAAAAAACTTGTGTATTTTGTAACAATTTGGCTGAGACTGTTTTGTCTTGGCAGGTGTTTTTACATCAACATAGACTCTTTGCCAAATCATTACAAGACCATTGTTGAGGATATTTCATTGTTTCATTTGATTTCACACCAATAATATTATTACTGCTAATGTTTCTTAAACTGAAGATCATATTAATAATAAAACCTGCATGTTGGAAGTTATTTCTCCATCAGCCTTTCAGTTCTTAATAACTTGTGACATGGTTGTTGTAACTCAATAACATGCCGTGACGTCCATTTCAGTCTGTTGGAAACAAGTGAGGGAGCAAGAGTCCAAGAATGTGTCCTTAGACGACACGTGTGAAGTCCATGTTATGTCCAAGCATCGTTCACTTGGCTGCACGCTCATTAGGAACTATTAAACCATCTGCTATCTTCTGCTGGTATTCCCGTTCCGATTTTTTTCTTCGGTAGACGTCATCTGGAAAGACGAAAACAGAATTAAGAGACTGAGAACTGTGATCTAGGCAGTTTTGATGGTGGACTACTGAGACTACATTGTAAATGGTTGATGCTTGCCATCCATCTCTTATTAACAATAGACCTTTTCCAGAGTAAACAGTTTGACGTGCCACAGTAGGAAAAGCACAGGTGTGATTAATAACATTAATACTAACTGCATTCCATTTAGGTGAGCCAGTGCCAGGATGTTGGCTTTCTGGGACACTGTAATGGAACGGAGCCATCTTTAATGAAATAACTTGTTACATCTGTGTTTTTTCTGCAATCATAAATCAAATGTCTGCATTTTAAAAAAGCTGAAATTCAGTTATGATTTTAAAGATTTATTAATTTCCCACTTGTTTTTTCAAACATGATATGCCAGATTTTCTCCTGTAAAAAGGCATTGCAATTATCCTGCAGAATTTTTCCAGATTTGGAAAAACTAAAAACAAGCTGAGGAATAAAACTAGGGATGGGAGTCTGTTCTCTGTAGAGGAAAACATTTCCTTCATCCCTACGTGACCTCAGAATACTACAGGATAAAATACGCAGGGCAGCTTTTTTATATATTTTTAAATTTTTTTATTATAAGAGAATTTTAATCCTTTTAGGTCTCCTGAAATGGTATTTGAGCACATCTGGAATGAAAATGTGCAGTAACACATTAGGGACTTTTTCTTTTTTAGGCTTTTGAATGATCGATTAGCACATCTACTCTCTACAGGTGGGTCTACAGACATATCAGTGAATACAATGTGATATGCAGTGGTGGAAATTACATTTACTCAAGTACTGTCCTAAAATACTAAGTTTGGCTCCACCTCTACTGGGCACAACATTAAAATGCAGCATACACATTAATGCATCGAGACTTAAAATCCAATGATATAAGAGCTAAACTAATGAGATCCTTAACTGATCAGTTAATCAACGGAAAAAAACTCAACAACAATTTTAATGATATGTAAATTTTTTAAGCCATTCATCAAGCAAATATGCCAAACATTCTCCAGTTCCAGCTTCTCACATGTGAGGATTTGCTGCTTGTCTCTGTTACAACATTATGAACTGATTATCTTTAGGTTTTGGACTGTCAGACAAAGAGACATTTGAATCTTAATATCATCATAGATTTTTGTTGTCATATGTACAGTATGTTGTTATTTCCTAGTGTTTAAGTCTGCATCAGGGTTTGATGCAGGATATAAATTTCCACTAGTGATCACTTGTCTGTAGTTTATGTCGTATGGAAATCACAGAAAGTCACACCCAAACATATCATGATTTAATCAATACTGAGGTGCTAAGTCAAAATATATTATGCTTTATATTTGTCTGTGTCCTCCAGCAGTCTGACCCATGTGACTGTCTGGACTGTGTTTGCTTCAAAAAGCCTGTTTTTCCATCTTCCTCTCAACTTTTCCATATTTCCTAATGACAGTGGAGCAGAGGAGAGGAGAGAGGCTGCAGTATAGGAAAGTTTGAGGACATGTTTGTCAGCTCATGGAGGGTGTTTGTGTCTCCACTGTCACATGTGGCAAACTGTAAGTGACTGAAACATGCTACATGGTTAAAGGTTAAGATGAACTGAAGCAGCTTGCAGACAGGAAGTAGTAGAATTTAATGAATCCAAATCAGACAATTAACTGCTTTCACTTTTTTGATCTATTATTATTTTTTATACTAAACAGACAACTTGCACACAAAGGCTAACAGAATTGCCCATCATGCTAACATCAGCTAACAGCTAATATCCAGTTATTCCAAGACTTTCCTGTTGAAAATAAACATCTTTTGTGATTAGACACTCACAGAAAGTCTCTTTTCCGATCCTCACGTTGATCATGATCCACTCCATGACGCCCCCGATACAGAAAAAGACGGGAAGGAACCGATACGTCCCCAGACGACGTTTCCCCGGAACAAGACTCAGTAAATAGCTTAAGTTTTTATTCCTGTGAAACATCCTGGCAGACGGGCGGGCACAAGTCGGGTGTGGATATACAGTCCGCAATGTCAGAGGTAAACCACGGACCTTTAGCATGTCCTTTACAACGTTATGACCATAGTTATGACAGAGAGAGTGTGTTCGTTTTCTGACCTGGCACCAAGGAAGTGAGCGGAGTTGACTGGAATCTAGAGAAAAATCTCTGGCAGCGCGACGTTATAACTTAAAACGAACGCACCCAGGAAGAGTCGTCACATCCGGTTGTGTTTCTGCGTTTAAGTTAAGGGATAAAATGGGAGATTTGTGGTTTAATCGCCAAAACCTGCCAAAATAAACAGCTGTTAATTTTTTCCCTGCTCGTTCATTAGTGAAATTTTAACATTTTAAAAGTGAGAAAACATTTTTTGGAATATATTAATAGATTAGTGATTTTCTGGAGACATTGTCCTTTGCATAAATAACAAGACACAATACACAATGGATATGTTTAAAAGAGACATTAATTGTGGTCACTGTAGCATGCAATGTTTGCCTTGAAAGTTTTTGAATAAATACATGACGATTGGCTCTGTAGTAATATTAAAAACAATACACAATACCCATACCCAATATCCATATGATCAATATTGAATGTCTTTGATTTTTGGACAGACATTAGTTTGTTGTGTAATTTCTGTGCAGAAGATAATTTCATGGTGTCACTTCTGTTTAGTGATATGGGGTTAGTTGGAGTGTGACTTTTGTTCTGGTTTGTTAAATTGATTAATTCATGGATGTATGAGTGCGTTTCTAGTTTTCTAGTGCCTTTTCTATTGGAATTCAATAGATAATCTAAAAATAGGTCCGTAGATGGAAATCCAAATCATCACCACAGGGTTGCACTGGCATACAAAATTAAAAATAAGTTTTTGACCATGTAGCTCAACATGGGTAGTAGTTTCTTTCCCACTTATTTTCAACCAATGATGACAAAAATGCAATTACTAAAACATTTGGTTCTTAGCATTCAGTTTACTCAGAGAAATTAGTTTTCTGGCTGGGAAGATGTTAGAGGACATCATTAGCTAGCATCTCAAATTTGTGGTTTGCAACAGGAAATGAGTGAAAGAACCTCTGCCAGAAAACATTTTGTAAAAATATTTTTAAAAATTGATGCCACATTGCTAAAATGCTGATGGTGGAATTAAAATAACACAATCTGTCACATGTGCTGACTTACAGTAGGAGCCGTAATGCAAAATATCAAGTTAAGGTGAGGAGTTCAACCACAAAGCAAAATTATTGACTGACAAATATACAAATGGGTTTATTTTGGCTGGGATGACCAAACACATCACTGGTGATATAAGCACTAAAGTGTAACAGTATGACAATACTACAAAGCACACATAGCAAATACATATACATACACAAAACACTCAGTGACATGCAACAATGACTAGGGTCTTAAGAAATAGTACCATACAAGGAGATAATAAAGATCTAGGAGACTAATTTTAAGATCTAATTTAAACTCACCAGTAAGAAATTGGGCTTAAGATAATCATAATTTATTATTATTAAACAAGAGTTATCCTCCTGACAACTTGGAATCTCAAAATTCTTTGTTTAGTGTCTCTAGTTCAAAACATGACCAAGACAGCTTCTGGATGGGGTACAAACCTTTTACAATCCACCTCTTCCCCTCAAATTGTGACCTTAATTTACATTGATACATGTTTAGATATAGATTTGATACTGTATGATGGCATAGAGTCTCAAATCATGACTTGTTTATAATCACTTTATTACCAACTTTGGTATAAACAGAAGCAGACATTTGAGCCATGTTAAATCACAATTATTCCGATAAAAAAAAAAATCATTGAGCCCACATTTTTAGCATCATTTGGGGATAAGATAATGCCTTAAGACAGACAAAAGCATTGCTATAAGTTCATAAGGAATGCCGTTTTTGTTTGGAGACTTTAACTTTGACAAAGTATTCATTTTTCATGAAATGTCAAATGTGCAGTGGTGGCACAGATAAAGAGTTATTTATAAGTTATTCTTAAGATAACGCCTTTGCAGGTGAATAAATCAGGAAGTTACATTTTCGAAGTTTCTATGCGATCTGTCTGGACTTGTGCACTGTACCACATTGATCAAAATGAGGGGGAAAAAATCATTATTAGTGACACATTACTGAGACAGAGGTCAATTTTGTTGTTGTTTTTTTTGTCATAATTTGTATAATATGAAGACAAATCAAACAGTAATGTCACCCACAACAACCTGTGCTGTAACTCAGTCTTCAACCTTGTGAGCTGGTCTGCAGAAAGTCCAATGATGCTCTACCGTGTTCTCGTTTGCACGTTCACTCATGTGATGCACACGTGTGTTGCGGATGGTGAAGCCTTGTTTCATTATATAGTCCATGAGGTGAACCCTTAGGGACACCTCTTGATGGTAGTCACATGGTCCAAAGGTGAACGACACCTGGCAGTCTCTGGTGTCCATCATATGTTTGTTCCACTTGGTGAAGTTGTTGGATATACCTTCCAGCAGGCCGTGAACCTTCGTAGTTATGGTTAGCTGTGTGATGATGACAGCCACTGGGTTTGAATATTTTGACAGTTTCCGAGTGCTAGAGAGCTCCACAACCTGCTCGAAGATGTCGGGAGGGTACAGCGGTTTGGGATCGTTAAGGCACTGAATCAGAGGCTCGATCTGGTAGAAGTCTGCCTCTTTCCTCAGGAGGTCTGTCTCTGTAAAGTCCACGGGGAGGGTAAGCTCAGATGTCCGCAGGAAGTTCAGGATGTACCGGAAAAGTGTTCCATCGCGATCGATAAAATAATTCCCTTGGGAGTCGCGAGTTGTGGGGAAATCTCCCCTGAACATCGCGCCCAGCATGGAGTCTGGATAGCGTTGCAGAGTGGATAAACTGGTGGTGTACAGGTGGCCTCCCACGTTCAAGGTAACAGGAGTAGTCATCTATGGCAAAAAGGCACAGAGAAGAGGATAAGAATCACATGTTGTGTGAAATTTGATATGATGATCATGAGCATCCTGTATGTGATAACACAAACTGTGTGAAATTACACACACCTGGCTAAAATAAAAGCTATTTTTGTAGGTTGTGAATTTTACATTAAAACATTTCTTTATCAGAGACAAACATCTGACACTGCTCTTATTTTAGTCTGACTTCTATCCATTTCTTACCCTATGGCCCCAGTCTCCATTATCCATTTGTAGAACAATACCCACTTGGTCAGAACCAAAACAGAGAGGGAACAGATACGGTTTAGGCTTACTTCAATATCACCTGTGAAAAAACAGTCACATTAACATGAACTGTAACACAGTTATGCAGAATATGAGGGACACAATCATAGACTCAGTCAAATCATGTAGTACCTCTGTGTGTGTGTTAAGATTACATGATTCTGTTCTACTGGGAGCCTGTTTAGTTAGAAGGCAATGCTAGCTTTGTGGATGAAAAGAACATACTGTATTCAAACACTTGTGAGTTATTTTCAATCACACAACGTTGGAGGACTATTTACACTTTAAAAATCTTTCAGTGCATTTGCTGACAAAACAGGAGTCTGTTTCTGACCAAACAATCTTACTGCAAGGTCAGTTTTGTAGCTGCTCAGGAGCTTTTGATCATATCACATTATCACCAGAAGATGGAATTAAAACTTTTAAGCCCACATGACTGTGAAGTGCTCAGAAATCAAGCAAATCTGAACATCAGCATTTCCACAACAACTGTCTCCAAGGTCGAGAATAATTTACTTTGCAGATACGCATTTTAATCTGGAGGTGATTCATCAATATAAATCATGATGCCACTCGATTGAAAGTGAAGCTACTGAATGAACATAAACACGTTTTAGATTTTGAACGTTACCCAGTTTTACAGCAACATGTAACTGAACTATCTAACATTAATTGGATGAATTAGGTGACTGCTAGTGAAGCAAGCTAATGATTAATAAAAGGTGCTGTAGTGTTAAAAGTAGCTTTCAACCTCTTTCCACTCTCTCTGCTGTGAAAAGGAAGCGAGCCGGATAACGAGATGATATCTCAAGCGACATGATGCATTTTTAAAGATGTTATTAAGTTGTAAATCCAGTTTGGATCCACTGAGCCGTGTGGCTTTAAATACAAAGCGAGAACCGCACGGGGAAACGTAGCCTGCTAGCTAATTGCTAGCTAGCGAGCTAACATAGCTATTAACGTTAGCTTCTCTTACTAGTGAGGTTAGCGTGAATCTTAATTAGACTACCTGGAAGTAAGGTTGAAACAAAGCCTCACCAGCTCGCTTTCTCGCCTACTTCTCTCGGTTTTGGTCCAGAAACAGCGGCTGGTATTCAGGGGGTTCAAGGCAAACAGTCGCGGATGTTCGCCGCTGGTCGCACCGGGCAGCTGCGCTTCGGCTCCAGGCTGCAGCAGAACTGCGCACAGCGGCGGGGTGAAGGAGGGGAGGAGGTCCTGCTGCAGCCACACACACCTCTGCATCAATGCATGCTCACATCTGAACCAAGCCAGCCACACACACACACACACACGAATGCATGGAGCTTTTATTAGCATGATTCACATTACAAGTTCAATGCATGTTATTTTATCATGTGAGAAATGCTGGAACACTTTCAACCTTGCTTGATGTCTTAGTGTTAATTCTTGAGGCTTGGACATTTGTATACATATGCATGTCACGTACAAGGGACATGTGAAGCATTGCAATGAGAAGAAAATGATTAACAGTCTTTTGGTTCAGGAGGATTTCTTTGCACCGCCCCTGGCATCCTGCTGCAAGATGATGAACTCCAGGATGAGTCTGGCTGTCCGACAAGGCCTCTCCATCACCACAGAGTGTCCACAGTTCTCCAGCAGGTCCACCCTGCAGCCAGGTAACACCTCTGCGATGACTGTAGCTCCAGAGACATCCACCACCTGGACACATGCAAGACAATCATCAAATCTGTGCAGATATGTGAAGCGGAGAAACCCGAGCCACCATCCTCAGGTTACAAGTTTGTACACAGCCACATGAATCTTAGGATTTTTATAGAAGCAAAAGCTGCCACGTAATCACTTCTGCATTTATATAGGCTTTGCTGAGTCACTGTATTAGTGAAGCATCATACATTACCTGGTCTTGTTTGCCCCATATCACTTGCAAAGGTGCAGTTATCAGATGTAAGTGCTCCTGTAAGGCATATCTTGACTTCTCACCAACAATCTCCATAAATACTAATAAGGAAAAGGACACAAAATTACTGGTAGGTCACATGGACTATACTGCACACTCACATGGGAAGTAAAAAGTGAACAAACCTTCTTGGTAAAATGTGTTGTGAGGCTGTCGAACATCTACCAATCCTTGAAGAATCTAAACAAAGAAAACACGTTTCAGCATGCACATGGCTGCTTTTGAAAAATGTAATTCAAAGGTCAATTTTATCCCATAAATATTTCTGTAAATGTCACCCACTGTGAGCGCATACAAAGGGAAATCCATTTTTATTTTCAAGTGTGGACCTGACCTGCTGAGGGATTTTAAACCGAACATGAGAACAAAGTCTGAACATGTCCTCCATCTCCTCGGGGGTTGTAGGGATCAACGGGATGTTTAATGTGTAATTGCTGTGCTCCAGGTCCTGCAGATGATTGTCGAATTTGGTTTCACACGGGTGTCTTATACCTGCAGGATAAAATGAGTGTTTTCGGATTAGATACTGATAATGCATGCTCATATTTTGTGTGGAACAATAAATATTGGTAATCAAATGAAATGTAAGAAACAGTAAATGACTGTAGGCATAAAATGAATCCATGCTCTGTATGAATTTATTTGCTTTTAAAGAGGCACTCCAGCTATTTAATATTGCACTTCCAGAAAGTTGGGGGACTTGCAAGAGACAATTTTTTTTTAAAAATGGTCAGAATTGGAGCAACAGAGGCTGAGATATCTAGACTCTTAGTTTCTAGTGTAGATCAAATACCTGAAATGTTGGAGCCTACATTTCCCATAATGCAACTCAACAAGATCTTTCATTAGATCTTTCTTCCTGGTGAATGGATAAGGGTCCAACTGTGGACCTCATGTCTGGGGACTGTACTCTCTTCCCATTGGCTCACAAACCCAGGGTCCCCAGACCTGAATACGAGGCAGTTGGACCCTGTTGACATCTTTCAAACTCTACCCAGTTTGTAACAAAGGTTTTCTCTTAAAAATGTGGAGACTCCAGGCCAAAGCCAAGTTAATCCAGATGACATCACTATGACATCATTAGGGTTATTTTCTTAAACTGTGAAAAGCTCCATCCAGAGCCATAGACAACATGAAAGTGTCTTTAAGGTGAAAAACATTTACTAGTTTCTGTGTCCCAGCTTTCTTCTTGCAGAACACTCATGCTTATTGATAATGCTGTATTAACACACACACACACACACAGTGACTGACCGTCTGGACAAATGAGAGTCATGCTACAGATCTCTGAGGGGTAGCAGGCTGCGTAAACCCCGGCTACATTTCCCCCCATTGCGGTACCAACCAGGTGGAAAGGTTTCCTGTTTAAACGAATGGTTTCCACAAACTGAGAAGAACAAGGGACAGATACAGATTTTCAGTGGAATAGTTCAGGAACCTGACAAACACACCCATATCGCTCTCTCTTCAGTGTACCTGATGGATCCTTCTGACCTGCCCCTGGATGGAATAATCCTCCGTGTTGGTGCGTGTTGTTCCCTCATGACCAGGCATGTCCACACACACAATGTGCAGATGTTTTGGTAGATACTAGAGCAGCAGAAAGTACAGTCTAAAAACATTATGTATGCATGGAAGCCAGGAAAGGCCAGAATAATTGAAATCTTACAAGCAACTAATTTAATAATAATCAATACATTTATTGCATCCTTTCCTCTTTGGATTGGATTCCCCTCTGTAGAATTACTGAGTCATTTCAAGGGGTGCAGTTTCAAAAACTTGCTTCAAATTCAGAAGTGCAGTGTTTCCAGTCACTCATCCGAACTTTGTTTTCTTGGATCATGTAAGTGACAGACCTTATCCTTCTGACTGACCAATAATTAAAATAAACAAAACTTAAAATCAGGTTTTTCAAAAATTACTATTAAATACTTAAAGATTCAAAGAATAAAATATAATAAAATAAAATATTTCAATGCTAAAAGTTCAGTGATATTTAAATTTAACATTCAGTATTGATTAAGGATTACATTTCAGTTATGTGTCATAGTTGTTTATAAGATTTGAATCTGTCAACATGCATGTTCTCAAAATCCTCATGAAAAACAAATATGTCAAAAATTTTTTTATAGTAACAACAGTATGTGATCAAGTTATGTTTGCTGGATGAGTGGTTGTTCACAGCAAAAAAAACTGTTATGTTTATTGTTCCTCTGACCTTGACGACAGTGAGCCACGTGTCTTTGTGAGCAGAGAAGCCGTGCAGCATTAAAATGGACGGTCTCATCCCAGGCTTTCCTCTGTAGGCATAACAGAAGCGATAGCCACCGCAGTCTGCGTAGCGCACCTGCAGGCCCAGAGTCCTCCTCCAGTACCTGTAAGGGAGCAGGTACGTCTGAGCTCATACACAGACACAGATGAGGCAGCACTGGAATTCAAATTTGAGCTAAGTGATAATGGTCAAATGCAAATTTCTATGAGCATGTGCCAACATTGGCATTTTCTTTATGTTACTGCTCAGGTACATTAAGGGTTTGATGTTGAGGCTAATTTGGGAATTTGTGCATTATAAAAATTGACTTGACATGCACTTTCATATTTATACTACTTAATCTATTTAAAGGACAGGCTCCTGTTCAAGTGCACTTGAACTACTGATCGCTGGCATACTGGCTGCAAACATACCCTTCTTGAATATTTATGCTAATGTAAACATCATGTGGCTTAAATGATTCAAAAAATAAATATATTATTTGAGAATACAAATGATATGTATATTGATTAATAGCATGTTTTTTTCATCCATACTTGGTAATTTATTGTAAAGTATTTGTGGTAGTATTATTATTTCTGACTCACATCAGTTGTTCAACATATGAAGTGAAAGGCAGTTATCAACCTTACCAGTAATAGACTTTAATAAGTGCAGAAGGCCAGAGGAGGACAGAGGCAACAAAGGCCAGGATGGGAATAGCCAGTGTCCCTCCCGCAATGATAAACAGGTTCACCACATCTAGATCAGCTGCCATGGCTCACCTATAAAAACACATGAACACAAACACATTATCTCATGGGCATAACACTTTGGGGGAGGAGTAAGGTCACAACATTGATGCAATGTTTTGTCGAGATAATGAATATTAGTTGATCATCCTGCCATGCCACAAACATGCCTTTTCAAAAAAGTAAAAACTTACTTTTCAGATGATTGTTTCCCTCCTTGTTTTTGTCACAGCAAAAACACACGTGACGGCTGGTTGAACTGTGATTCTGCTGATTTGTTAGCCGATGCTTTAGTTCATTTGCAGGTATTGTTGATGTGTTGAAAGCATAAATAGTCAACTTATCTTTCTGAAAGTTGAAATAAAAAAGAAGCACATCCCTGTGGAGCGCAGTTAGTCCCAGCAGATTATGTTTGCTCTGGATAAACTCATTGATTATTACTCATCATTGGGGAAACCGGGCCACTCCATTATTCGGTCAATCTTTTAAAGTGAACGCACAGGCCGGGCTTTGCTTCCGAGTCCAGGTCTCAGAAAAAAAAAAAAAACAACTATACACAGGATTCTGTAAATCACAATAGGTGCAATAAAGAAACAATATATGAAGATACAAAAATGCCTTTTGTACATTATAGGACATCCAACCTTTGACCTCATAAGCAGCTACAGCCAGTAAAGTGAATACAATACACAGAGTGAGGAATTGTACTTTGTGGAGGTTTGTGCAAGAATACCTGGCCTGATCATATGTGTAAGGGTTCACAAAAGGAAGGAAAATTAGATTACCGTGGCAAGATGATGTACTTTTCACGAGTATAATCTCATTAAATTAATAATAATTTCAAGAATAGCCTAAGAACTGCTTGATTTTGGAGAGTTAACAGAACAAATGTGCTCTTTTCCTCTCACTGAAGACAGTTTGGGATCTGAATATTATTAAATTATTAGTGAGTATGACATATTGCCAACAAGGCTGCACCACTGCAAGAATCCCAGAAGACCCTTTTTTTCCAGGTTGTTTCCAGAACTTCCCAGTGTTGCTGACTGGGTTCCTGCTCCAGGTTCTGTAATGCAAATAAAAATATACAAATGTTTCTTATTGTCATCACTGATGAGCAGAACTTAAAATAGACTAAAATTAAAAAAAAGAATACAATTAAAAATAAACATACTTCATTTGTATGTCACTTTGGACAAAAGTAAATAGACAAGTAAATATGCAGTTCTAAATTAATGAAAGGGGCATCCTTGAAAATCTCAGTCATTCACAAGCCAGGATGGGCCGAGGTTCAACACTTTGTCAAACACATGATTGTATAAAGGATATTAGTACATGGGCTGGAACACTTCATTGTCAGTAAACACAGTTTGCTGTTTGCAAAATTTTGTTTTTATTTGCATTTTAGACAGCATCCCAACTTTTTAGGAATCAGGGTTGTACAGCCACATTGGATTTTAAGCTCCAGCTTCAAGTCCTAAACACACCACTGGGTGTCATGATAGAGGCAGAGTGCAGAGCGTCCCCTGTTTGCAGTCTGTGTTGAGCGTCTGAGGGCGTTTTGCACAGACCACTGGGTGTCATGACATCCACAGAGTGTGAAGCATCATCAGCTCTGCATCAGTGAAGCTTTGAAGGATTTGGCTACAGATTTGTGATCCAGATACAGATTTTGAACTCTGTCACAGACACATTGAGGTTTCCTTGACTGAAGGCGTGAAACAGAAATGATAAACCTGTAGATTCTGAACATGAACATACCGCCCTTCAGATATCGACTTGATAGATCGTGGGATGGTCTGTATAACAAAATGATTTGTGTTATTTAAAAGATCCATACCAGTAGTTTTGCATGTGCCGGCCTACTTATTTTACACATAGATATTTACATTTCCTGAATAAGGGGGGAAATGTTTGTATAGAAAGATTTGGCTACATTTTATGGATTTATGGACCCATGAACACATTTTTCTCCATATTTCTCAATTTAAGTTCAAATATACTTAAGTACCAGGAACTACACGCGATACTGCCTCGACTTTGGGGATTTAGCTGATCAAATAACTGTTGATACATAAGTACATTAACATTTGACAAAGGTTGACTAAAAAGGTCAAAGCTCTTCACTGTGTTGTAATTTAGGAAATTGGTTTAATTACTACAAATACTCGCATCCTGTGTAAAAAGGACTTTAATCGGAAGCAATGTAAATTAGAGCTATATGAAGCCTGAGATTACAAAGTAAAAGTACCATCTAACGCAGCTGCCATTCTGCTGCATCTCTGGTCCACTACAGATGACCTACATACAAACTAGAGCAGAACAAATGGACACGGCAACTCTGCAGAGAGGCTCGCCATGTGTGGGAATGACTCTCATATTTGGGTTTATATAGGACGAAGAGGCCGTCCTCAATCTGCTCGCATACACAGCGTATTCCCCATGTTGTCTGAGCTAGAGCCTCGCGTCACATTAGCCACATCACCATGGTCATCACATTGTTTCCTGAGAGGGATCCTCGACACGGCAAAGCCTGCAGATCAGAAATGACAGGGCCAATGTAGCAACAAAAATGAGGATCTGATGCGTCACGATGGGCGACTCATCCACACAGTGGCAGTGATTTCCTCTGGAGCTGACAGACATGGTGAAATGTGAACATTTAGAAACAGTCATCCTGTTGAGAAATATACTGCATCCTCTCCCACAGGCCTGCCATCACTGTGGTCAGCCTGCTTGAAGGGCGTAACTGCACTGACTGCTTAACCCTATAATCTTCCAGCAGATGTGGAAGGCCCCCACAGTCACATTAACTCAGATCATCAAACTGTGATCAAACATTTGTAGCCTAAGCAGGGATTGAGCCGTAAAACAACCCTGCGTTAAAACAGCGCCGGGGGGCTGCCCTGGTGGGGGTGTGTCGCTTGTTTGCGTGTATTTGATTGGCCACTGCAGCTTTCTGCCAGATGACGTTGTTGTGTGTTTCAAATGAATGAGGGACCACAGGGCTCAAGTCGGTCTGAACGCAGTCTTAAGCCCAGATAACCCTGAAGGAGGGTTATCTTTGGAAGGAGGCTTATTCCAGAGCCACAGAAGATATTTTATTTATATTTTTTTATATTTTACAAATGTATTTACAGGCTGAGCAGTATTCTTCATGACAAGTGAACTGACCTTTATGTGCAAAAAAAAACAGTGGAATGCCCCTTTAACATTTTAAGAACGTTATATTGGTAATTATTGAAACTTTATATACTGAGGTAAATAATGAAATGATTATTTACAAAATATTTGAGGAAAAAAAAACTGGAAATTGAATAAATAATTCAATCAACTAACAACCTACAAGAATCAGATGTGATTCCTGCTGTCAATTGCTGAATCCTGTGACCATGACAAGGTGGATCTATGTATGATTTGAGGTATTTTTCAGGAGCAGATGGCTGTGTGTGCTTAAATGATTTCTTTGACTCACATGTTGATACCAGCTGGAGCTTCTCTTGCTCCAAAAAGTGCGTAAACATGTGTGAACTCTTCACCTGATCTGCCAGAGATGTATATCATCTCCTGGTTGGCTCTCTGTGGTTCAGTACCTCCGACAGGATCACTCTGTCATACAGGTCATTCAGTAATAAGTCTGTCCCCACATTGCATGTGGGTCTTTTTCTGTGGTGCATTGTTGGCTCCTGGCTGTCAGCATCAATCAGCTTCTTTAAATGCCATCTGCAACACAGGGAGCACTTAGAGGGAGGTAAAACAGGCAATATAAGAGATAAGAGTAGATACAAGCTAAAATATTATTTTGCTGGAGGGCAGAACAAAAAAAAATTACTTCCCTTAATATTGAAAACATATGATAAACAACTTACTTTAGATATACTGTGTGCACCCAGTGTTCCTCTACGCAGCTGCAATGAGCTCAGCAGGATGAAGACTTGGATGATTCAGAAGAAACAGTAGCAGGAGGTCTGACCTCATCTCAGCTCATGCAATGACTATAAGGTGCAATTATGAGGTTAAGACCTTTAATTGAAGTCACTCTTACATTTTAGAGCAGTTGTTCATAAACTTTAAACCCAAGTAACTAATAACTTTCCATCTCTTTACAAAATACATAGATTTTGTACTTGACTAAGCAAACGATCATAAATATAGCAAATTAATTGATATGTTCATTGAGAGATCATATAATGCATGCAAATATATAATCATCAGAAAAGTCTGAATGAACACCAAATTTACATTTGAGCTTATTTACATTTACAGTTTCTTGTGGTGGCTAATGGTAGGATGTGATACAATATCACTAAAAAGCATGCATTTAAATTATATTGTGTTATGTAATACTGACTTTCCTTTGATAAACAATGGATGTAGTCTATGGTTGCCTTTATCAGTAACATGTCCATTGCACCTCATCAGTGTTTTCACTGGCACAACAATGCAGTAAGACTAGAATTCTTTGTTTTACTCTGCTTTGTTAAGAAATGAACAGTGGCTGGTGCAGAAACACAATTTTTATATTTTATCATCATCATATCTTTACTGTCTATGGAAGCTTATCTTAAATGGAAAGCAGACAGTCACACAGGAGTTGGATACTTACAACCCTCAACAAGATTCTGTTAATGTTTCCAGAGTTTACATATTTTAATTGTGTCTGCATCACATCAACCATCATAAATGAAAAACAGCTTTCAGGACCATTAATCATGCTACGCAGAATCACTGCAACATAAATTCCTGCTCACATACCTTCCACAGGTTGTTCACGAGTATCCAAAATGTCCTGAAAAGGCCTTTTTACATTGCTATTGGTTATGGTAAGAGATAATATCCTAGCAGGGCCCACAACTACCATCCACTGATGTATTGTTGCAGATATGGGGCATTCATCATGCACTCGATCAGGGGCTGCATTATTGTGACAATATTTATTATTCTGACAGTTACAGAGATGTGGTACATTTAGGGAGGTTCGAACTCCAGGTGATCCATCTAAAATATCATCATATACTTTATATTTAGAATGAAGAGTATCTTTACATTCATTAATGGATAATCCTATAAGTGACGATAGTAAACAAGAACACAACCCAACTAGATTTCCATCAAATAATAGACATAGAAACTTATTCATTTGCACACAAAACTGACATTCTTTTATTAACCTCTCTGTCATCTAAAATAGAGCATCTTAAAAATTAAACAGTGTTAAGTATGAGCCCTCCTAATTAATAGTGCAGATATGATAAGGGGGCAAGTGCAGAGAAATTTGTTGACAAATATGGGTTCACTTGTTTGTGTGTGGCTGTATGTGGGGGTGTGTGTGTGCGTGTGTTTGAGTGTGTTGCCCTCAGGTCCTGAAGAGCACAGCAGCAGTCACAGCTGTGAGAGCCACAGCAACCACCGGCCCCCAGATCATCCATGGCTTCTGAAAAAAAAAAAGTGGCAACACAGAAAAGGAAACATGAGCGTCATCACATTAAAACCGCCCATCCAAAGAGCGTCAAAGCTTTGACAGAGGGAGCTTGCCATTGAGACAAATGCAGTGCACAGAGAACGCGAGTTAGCGCTTTCAGATAAAGATAAGCCAACTGAGAGAAACAGTAGTTAAGCATTAGCCATCCAGACAAGACAAACAGATGTCAGATGTTGGAACTGTATGATTAGAGAGGTTAGAGTTTCTTAGACGTCAATTTTTTTCCCCCCTGAGGAAGGCATTCTGGGGAATTAGGAAAACCTGATTAGGTCATGCAATGATCTAAAAGACAAGGATGACAATGAAAGATGTAGGCCGACTTGACAGGAGTAATGTGTACCTTACTACCACAATGCGCCGAAGCACCAATACAGCAAAGCCAGGATAAGGCCGATGACTATGGCTTGAACAGGCAGCAATAGGGACGTCTACAGAAGGGAAGGGATATTATAGTAATCAACTGCAACGGGACATTCTTTAGTTGGGTGTAGCTTTATTAATAAACCCTTCAGTCAATAGTCTGTGTCTGTAATTGGTGTTTATACAAATCTCACACGGCTGTCGATGTCTAAAAGCCACAGTAAAAGACAGTGGATGAGTAGAGGGGAGCAGGTGTGCTGAGATAAAAAAATATATATATTGTGAATCCTAAAAAAGATTCACCTTTTATGCCCCGAGACATTTCACAAAGTAAACAGATGTTCAATACACTGTTTAGGGATGCACGATAATATCAGCACATCATCGCTATCGGCGGATAAAGTCTTTACAATAAAATACTGGTTTCAACCCAAAATGAACATTTCTGCTGATATGACGGAGATAAAATGAAGCTTTAATTGTATGCATGCAACACGAGTATGTCTGTCGTGTGGAGGTTTATTGAAGTGTCGAAAATGGACAGCAAAGTTGCTGTTTGCTCAGTGTCAGTCATGCGAAGAGGAGCCAAATCACATTCCTTCCATACTACAAATTTAATTGCCCATCTTAAGAGCTGTCATCCCAATTATTACGATGAACTTATGAGGAACAAAGACAAACAGGCAACAGCAAAAAACACCTGTCAGCAGCAGTTTTCTTATTTTGTGTTTTCAAAGAATGTGTACATTTTGAAAGGCGTTGAATTTGATGTATGCATCAATCTTAATTGTCTTAATTCCACCACAGGAGAGACTTGATATTCTCTGCAATTAGGTGGAAAAAATATGTGCATATATCTGTATCAAAATGCGTTGGAAAATATCAACATATAGGCTATCAGCAAAAATCCAGTATCGTGCATCCTTAACACTGTTGTTGCAAAATTTGAAGCAAAGCTCATGCTTCCAAAACCAAAACAACTCAAGACGTTTGCCTCTTATGCAAATAAAAGCTATGGTGCTGCTTTTGAATTTAAATTGCAGATCTTTATTTCCACATTTCATGCACCTCTTAATTTATTATTTGTCAAACATTATTAGATATGATTTTGTTAAGAAAAAAACAGTGTTCTCCTTTCTGTTGAGTGTTTGTACAGTCTATGACCAGGACTCACCTTTGTCCCTTTCTCCTGTAATTCCTTCATGTTGGCTTTGCACTCCTCAAGTTCATCCACAAGCAACTGTTTTTCCTGCTCAGTCTTCTCATATTTTTCCTTTAGGTCTGACAGCTCCGTCTTAGCCTCCTCATACTGCATAAAGCACATGATCATTTTTTATTTAAAGTAACCACAAGACAAATTGCTTTCATTTAAATGTATTTTCAGGGTAAATTTGTATAACAAGGGAGCATGTTGGGACCAAAAGTTTCTGACGTGCATATCAATGGTTGATATTAAGGGGAAAAAGCTCTCACAGGGCTTCACAGGCCCGGTCTAAAGGGACAGTAAGAGAGCTCTCAGTTTCCACTTTCATTCAGTGACTGAAAGAGCAGCACAACACTGGGATGAATGATTTGTGGTCAAGGATGACTTCATCTCTGCTTTCTGCTATTCAACAGTGGCCCTCCTATTGCTCCTACCCAGACAGGGTGTCACATCAGTGGCGCAGCCCCATCCAGTCTGCCACCAGCAGCAAGCACCCTAAATCTCAAAATAGAAAATCAGTTCTAACTGGGCAAAATGTCTCTGGTAGGCATGGTGGAAAAAGCTCTTTTTAACCTAGGAAATGCACCTATTCTCCAGGTGTTCTAAACTTATAAACTTAAACTTTATTCTAAGGACATTTTAACTGATTGCAATATCAAATTATTATGTATATAGGCAAATACATGACTAATTCGACATAAGACTGTATGCCCAGTTAAGTAGCAACCAGATTGACAGAAAAAGATAAAATGCTACTTTAAAGCAATGGAGTAAACTTATCAACTTTCTGAACTGGGAAAAGTCACCATTAAGCCACCATTAACCATAGTAAAAACAATTCAAAAAATGGATTTAATACCATTTGGTGACTCTTTTGGACCTGTTAATGTCATGCTCACATAAAATCTTTATTACAAATATAAAGCAAACTCTTAATGGAGTGATACCATAGTATTAATAGACTCTGGTTATACATACTTGATCCTTGATGTTGTGGCTAAATGGTTCACATATACAGACGCTTGTCCATGAAATTGGACCAACAACAGTGGCAAAGGTTTGACTAAGTTATTACGATAGTCACTGTGTGTTCACAGAACAGAAATTCTGCTTGAAACAAAAAAAGCACACTGGCTAAATAGATCCCACAGATCAATACACAATCATGCACTCCACTATAGATGGAATAAATTTGACTTGAAGCCTAAAACGACACTTTGGGCTCCAATTATGTGACAGAATGTAGACAGCTGCACTGGTTACAATGGAACTATATCTGTTGCATCAGTCACAGGACTGAAACATGTGACCGAAGAGCAACAAGTGTAGACAAGGTGTAACTGTGTGGTTTGAGGGTAGAAGTATTCTTAGGAGTGATTCTGATGTTTGACACTTGGTTGATGATATTCTGGTTTGAGAACATACCTCTCTCTGCAGAGTCTTGCTGCGGCTGTCCGCTTCATCCAGCTGGGTTTGCAGCTTGGTGCTATCCTGCTGATGCTGGAGCTGCAGGGACGCCAGCCTCTTCTCCAACTCCTGCTGGGATCTCTCCAGGGCTTTGAGGCTATTGTTCAGCTCAGCATTCTGGGCACGCGAACTACCAGAAACAAAACAACACCGAGTTCAATAGGTGAAGGATCACGCAAAGAGAGGTGTGTTGTATACTGTGTAGCAAAACATGTTGGAGCAGAGTCAAGCAAATGAGACAGAGGGAGCACAAAGGTGGGGGTGAGGCTGAGCTCTGGATAATGTTGTAGCTCAGTGCACTGACCTGGCAAGGTCCTTCTCCATCTGCTTCTGTTTCTGCAGCACTGTCTCCTTTTCAGAGCGCAGTGCTGCACATTCACTCTGCAGGTTGCCCTTCTCTTTCTGGTGAGTCTTGAGGAGTTCCTCTTTCTCAGCCCTGAGGGAAGCATACTCAGTTTGCAGACTGCTCCTTTCCTTCTGGTGCTTATTGACAATGTCTTGTTTTTCAGATCGCAGAACAGAACACTCCTTCTGAAGGCCGTTACACTCAACCTGCATGGACTGCAGCTCACTGGCTGTGAAAAAAATAAGGTTTTATGTAATGGTGCATTCTTTGAGCAGATGCTCTTCTCTTAATTGGCTTACAGATGAAGTGAATATATAATATATAATTAATAATATGTGTAACATTTTCTGTGCACTTGGACAGGCTAGTGTACATTTGAGCATACAGATCATCTCTTAATGCTAAAAACAAGAGTCACATTTCAAATCACGAGGTCATTAAGCAACACATTCTTGAGTAGTGATGTAAAGATTTAATCATTTTAATAATTTAAGTGACACTTGCTGAAAATTAATTTAGTCGTTCTAAAAACTCTGTTCACATTTAATGAAGCAAGCCAGCAATCTAAGCCTCAATTATACAGCTTACGTTGTTTTTTTAGTTGTACATATTTAGAGAAACTAATAAAACTGCCCAGCTAAGGAATACTGTGTGTGTATTAATGACTAAAGTAAATATTTCTCTGATGATGATCTATCATTATTAGACTTTGTATTACGTGTATTTGCACAGTGTAGTACCTTGTATTTCTGCAGTTTTCTGCCACTGCATGCTCTGTTGTTGAAGATCATGCTGTAGGTTGTCAATCTCACGCTCATATTTGTTGGCAGTCTGACGCCATTTGTCCAGTTCCTTGGAGGCGGTTGACAGGTTAGTCTGGATAGCAGTGACATCACGGTCCCGCTCCGCCGTGGCTCCCTCCAGGGCACGTTTCAGCACCTTCGCCTCGTCACGTGCACTTTGCAGCTCGTCGTGTGAACTGGAGGAGACGTCTATCTGCTCTCTGAGAACACCCATTTCATCTTGGAGCTGCCTCAGCTGGCCTGTCCAGATCATGTTCAGTGTTTAGATCAGTGCTGTAAGCATTTTTATCAGGATTGACAAAACTTTGCAATCCACAAACACACAGATGTACCTTGAAGAAGTTTTATCTGTTTTGCAGATTCATCAGCTTGTTTCTTATTTTCTTTTCTCTCTTCCTCCAGAATACCTGCGAATTATAATTGCATTTATTTCGTGCATGTGTGTGTACAGTATACAGTGAAGAGATTGGTGTGTATCTAACATCAAAGATTTTTATTTTTACCTTGTAGCTCCATGCATTTGTGTTTCTCAGTATTAGCTAATTCCTGAGCTTCTCGCAGTTCATCATTCAAACGCTGGATGATCTTTTCTGAGTCTCCAGAGGACCCCATGTTTGACCTGGTCAGGTCATCTGATGATGAAATAGATGACAGAAATGATTATCCAAATTCAACGACCCTTTATCCAAACGTGTGGGTAAAATGTATCTAGCTGTAGAGTTTCTTATCTTATCTAAGTTTAAACCATAATGATACATCAGGCAGTAATGATGGCAATTCAACACTACAAAAATAGAAGGATAATGTTCCACCATGTTAATTCTGCTTCAGTCCCAAATATTTAACCAGGGCTGACATACTAGATGATTTCCCAAGATATTAAAATGGGACTATTACATAAACTAATTGCTCACCCAGAAATAGACACAACTGCATTATCTGCATTTTCTATCCAAGCTTTCATTCCAAATTGTCCATTAACCCGGCAACATACGAGTCTCTAGCACATCTACATTCCTTGTTAACAGTGCGTTACTGTAAACAATACACAAAGGGAATGGACTAGCCAGGGTTGTCAAGGGTCTGTTGTGTTTCCTAGAGGTGGAAACAAACCCACAAATACTTGGGCTTTGCAATGACCAGTGAAAATCTTGATCCCCTAATCTACCGTGGCTCGGAAAAGAGATGACCTCATCTCGGGCCGAGCATTTGGCAGAGAGGGAAAACAAGAGTCAGGACAGGTCAAGCATGTGCACCATAAATGGATACATCAGAGGACTGAGACTGCCATGAAATACAACATTTGTCATGAAAACTGTGATTTCATTGTGTCTGGCACGAACGGCTGCATAAACACTGTCAAAACTGCACAAATACACACACATATCGTTAGTGTTACCAGATGGCACTGATAAATGCCCCTAAAATGAAAGCGTATGAAGAGACTACTGGAGGCTGGTGGCACCCTCTGACTCAAGCACATGACCACCCTGCTGTGTGCCAGACAAAGGATGGGCGGTCAGTGCTCTGTCCTGTATGTGTGCGTGAGGCTGTGTGTCCCTTCATGCATGCATATGTATGAGTGCGAGTCAGAATGTGAGTGGGCTCCCTGTAAGTAGGGTCGTCTGTGTTCAGTTTGCGTGTCCTCTGGAGAGCACGAGATAACGAGAGTATTTCAGATGAGGGCGTCCGACGTTTTATCTTTAGCAACATTAGTTATTACAGCCATTGCGTCTTAATGTCAGGGATTGACACCTGACAAAGTCATAATGGGATTAGTCTGTGTGTAAAAATACCTCTCTGACTAGTTGGGGATACTGAGCATCACGCTGCCTCAAGTGACGACAGTAAAAAAAATGTAGGAGAAAGTCTTTTTATAGCTCAAGTGCTGAAGGCTAGAGCCATCGTGCTCTATCTTTCCCCGCTGTCGGTTTCCTTCCCAATGAATGTGACAGCGTTCTTTAACCGAATCAGAGGGTTAGCACTGCCTGTGTTAAATGCCTACAGTATTCAGTGAATACTCTGCTGATCAAACTGCCGGCAGTAATATTAATTCAGAGCCACAAAAATGTGCCGTTTGTGCCTGAAACTGAGAAATATCCTCATCATTTTGAAATGACTGAGATACTGTTGTAGTGAGGACACTGTTTGCTTTGTGCTGCCTATATGCTGTGCAGTTTAGCATTACAAATTCATTCATCATACAAAATTGATTCTCTCACCGATATGCTTGCACATTGCATTGCATTATCCAACACATGCTATCTTAATGAGCCCCCCCCCAAATGTCACTAACATACATTCGTCAGCTGATGTGCCCTCTGTGCAAAGAGACTCCATCTTCTAATAAGCTGTTGACACTAGAGAAATCAGCCTCTAAAACAAGGCCACCTACAGCACTGTAAGCTCTCAAGCCAAACCAACTGTCCTTATAGCCACAGACGCTCTTCCTAAGTGTGACTCATGCTTTTTTCCTTCTCCACATTGTCAGTTAGTAAGATATGCTGTGTCAGGTAAGAGCCAGAAACAGCAAAACAGTGCAAAGTCATTCACTTCAGTTCTGTCTGTCCATGTTTACAGAGAAAAATAACACAGCTGTGTTACCTTTAATGAGTGATACATTATTCAGGGGATCACTCAGCTCTTTCTCATCCATTTGTTTATCTGTAAAAACAAAAGTATAACTAAATATCATGTGAACAAATATATAGTTATACAGCACTAAATCAACAGACAACATTGGCAATTTTAAATAAATATCTTAACTAAATTATTAAGACTGTGGTTGCTGTTGTTGAGTATTTTTTAAAAGGTAAACACAGAAATGCAAGCTCATCTATAAACACATGACAAGTCCTTGTGGAAGAGGCAGCTGCAGAGTTGCTGAGAAATTCCCTTTGAGGACAAGGTCACAAGAAACCTGCTAATAAAAGGGTGAGAAAGAAACTTGGAATGAAGATATTACCTTAGGTGATCCAGGAGCTACGGTGCTCTGTGTGCTTAGGCTCCAGCAGTCCCTGACATGAAGAACTCTTCTCCAACTATCAGATTTTTTTCAGATGCAAAATGGAGCAGTCCAAGCAGTAAGAGGGGGGGAGGGGACATCGAGGGGACGACAGACACCGTGTACCCGACCTCTCTGCTATTGCTGGACCAAAGCCAGTGAAGACAAAGATCTGATTGAAGTAAGTGGACAAATATTTTGAGTATGTTTAAAATGCTACACTAGAGGTAAGTCGGATCAACGCACTCAAAAAAAATGACCCCCCCTATATTGTGGCTCAAGTCCCCAGCCCCTCCACACTAGGTCATGCATCCGAGTCGGGCATCTCGGAAGCTGCAGCTGCATACTGACACAGAGGCGTTTTGTTCGGGGACCTGAGCTGCTCTCTACACACTTGGTACTGATGTAAAAATCTACAGGATGATGCAGAATAGGGAAGACCAGAGACAGAGTGTGTCATACATGTGCTGCACCCACCTCCTCTTGTTTTGCCCTGTAGGCCACTGTTTCGTCACTTTGAATTCATAAATTATTGACCTTTAGGGTTACAGCTGTCATCCTGAAGGGTGAAGCAGTGCTAGAATCATTACAGGGACAAACTGTATGTACTGTTTAGCTAAAGCTTGTATTGAACTATAAAATACCAAAGCATCTTCACTTTGCTTTGAAATGTTTGTGAGGCTGAGGCAAAAATCCACATAATGAAATACAGCAGAGTTGAAAAAGCATGTCCCAGTGATATTTAAATATCTCTTTTTACATCTAAAAAAATAAATGTGGCCCTCTGGAAGCTTTCATACCTTATAGTGTCACATCAAAAATTCCTTGAATAATGTATGAAGTCCACACACGAGCATGCAGGTTCAAAAGAGGGGGTCATGCCTTAGAGGACATGATATAGAGTTAATTTAAGGATTTTAACCAAGTCACACACAGACATGCTAACTTTCAAACTAGTCAGTGTCCTGTGAAAAAGTTTACTGATGTGGCCTAACAGATTTTGTTGTTTACCTACTGTGTTTACTTAATATTTATAAAGTGCTTGATAATAGAACACTCCACCCTAGTCAAAAAGTGCAAGTCAGTCAGTGTTATGAGGTGATTGTTACCCAGTTTGTTTTAGACGTCTAAATTAAAGCTGACTATATATAAAAAAGTCTCCACTGACACCAACAACTTGCAAGTTTAGTGTGGAAACTAAGAAGTTGCCTCTACAGTTTGCAGATGTCTGCTTGCAGCTAACAATAAATTTAAGGAGATAATTAACTGCTGGACACTGCAATGGCTCATTTTACACATAAAACCTTGGAATGAGAGACCTGCTTGGTTGGTAGGGTAAGCTAGTAATAAGGTAAAGGTTTAGGAATCAAAGCTGCAAATCATTGACAGTTGTCAATAATCAACCATTCCAACATTCTAGTCTATTTTCAATCAAGTTTACAGGCTTTATAAAACGTATCTCTGCATCCCACAAGGGCTTTATTGTACTCTAGGGGACACTAAATAGCCCATCTTCAATTAAGGGGATTAAGAGTCTTAAAGAGCACAGTAAGTGTTCTCCACACAGACAAGGGAAGGGTAAACCCACATAAGTAGATTGTTTTGACCCTTATTTTAATGGTAGAAGATTCAGCTGCTTTTACTCACATAAAGCTCTGAAGGAAAAAGTTTATTAGGTGCATTGAACTAAAACTAATGCAATCTAATACAACAGTCCTGCAATTAATCCAACCTTAATGAAGGTTGTAATATTCAGATTTTTTTGAAACTGTTTAGAGAGGTGTTGATTCTACTTAAGATCATTCTGGAGGATTTTAATATTCATGAAGTTTAGTATTTTATTGCAGGGCTTTTGTATTAGCTTTAGTAAATAGCTAAACCGTATGAACTGGTAGCTGAGTGTATATAGATGATGGATGGATGTGAAAATATAAACATTAAAACTATATTTCAGGGGAAGGGAATTAAATGAGCAATTGAATGAGTTATTTTGAGTTAAATGACTAATTTCACCCTGAATTAGTCATTTTTGTGATGGTTATCCACTGGAAATCACTTTAACGTTAACATTACAAGAAAATTAATTCAAACAGGTTTTATAAATATTTTATAAGTTATATATATATATATATATATATATATAATGTTTTATATTAATGAAAATGTATTTTTAATTCATATTCCATACAGTGAACTAACCCAAAATCAACTAGGTTAACGATATATAGCATCCTAAGTCACATGACCTAGCTAGTTAGCTCTTTATCAGACTGCTACTTTTCGTTTAGCTAGCTAGCTAATTTACAAAACGTTTACTAATTATAAATTATATTTAGTTGTTTTTATTGTTATCTGATAATATCTTAAAATTTACTTAATAATACGTTACAAAGATAACTTTTTAAACACTAAAAGTATTTTACCTGCAGTAGCTCAATTACCTTCAAACAGCTCCAAAATGTGGTCGAGTTAGCATTGATAGCTTATAATGGCTAACGTAGCATCAACTAATCAAATGACATTTAGCGCTAATTACAAACAGGAGGTGTCAGCTGACGTTAGCCATTAAGTTTAACTCTAATTTGAAAGCTCGATACAAGGCTGGAGATGTGTTTTCCAGAGCTTCAATGTGAGGTAACAACAGTGTTAAAAGTTGATTGAAGGTTGGCTGCTCGGTGTGGTGGGTGTTACCGTTCAGCCTCCAGCCTGTCGAGCTAGCGGTCCGGGCGGCTCGCTGACAGGAGTCAACCAGAAGTAGATCTCACTGCAGAGGGAACACCTCTCCTAAAGACTTTACTTCACCTCAACCGCCAGATGTCTGACAAGTGATCTTCCCCGCTTCACCTAATTTGCCGCAGCTGAGAGTTTTCTGCTCCCCGATGACTTCCTCTATCTCAGCCTGGTTTTGGAGTGAGAGATTCTGGCTTCCAGAAAATGTAACATGGGCGGACCTGGAGCGTCCCCCACCTGGAGAGGAATACCCCCGGCTAGGACACATACTGTACGCCTGGCCTCTGGCTGTGGGGGTTTTTCTACTCAGACTGCTTTTTGAGAGGTAAATTAAGATTTGTCGTTAAAGTTGGCGAAGTTCCTCATTTGGTTGCCGGATCCCTGTGTTTTTCAGCTCAGTCTCATGTGGCAGCTGTTTTTCATGAAGGGGGAAAAAAAAAACAAGAAACGAAAATATGATTCAAACAACACAAATGTTTCTCCTGGCAGCATCTTAACATGAGTCACTCTTTATAAAAACAAACTAGGTTGCAACCCACTCTGTTTAGGTTTATTATCCTGAACACACACAAAGTTAGTTGTAATAAAATTACGAAAAACTTTCTTAGATTCTTAGAAGTGACTGCATCAGTTTCTGCCTCTTTGTGTGGCAGATAATTACAGACAATAGTCTTATGACTCATGTTAAAAACTCCACTAGCTTGAGACACCAGTTTACCTTGCTCAGCAATGATAATTTTCTAAGGATAGCTTAGGGATAAAAAAAAACAGAGAGGCATTCTATTATCACACACACTAATCCAGTATGTGATCCCTGGAAACTGAGCATTTGTGCCTGCTTGAGTGGCTTTTAAAACCAGCCTGTGCAGTGTATATCATGTACAGAAAGTCATCTTTTTACAGCTAAATTAGAGGTTGTGCAAACTTTCTTCAGAGTGCTTCATTTAGAGTAAAATCACCAATGAAAGGCTCAGTCTGTCCTTCTATTCCTTCGCTCTTTTTCCATGATGGAGAAACCACTCCAGATAAATGGGGTGTTGTGAGATTGAAATATAACAACTGGCTCAGAGTTTGAGCCTGAACGCTGGTCAACTCCAACCAGATGAACCAGATGATCTTGTGACACACATCAGCATTTTGGAGGTGTCCCTCCCGTCTCTGTCTCCCACCCTCTCACATGATAGGTCATCACGCTCTGTTTAGACTAGGTGCCACATTCCCCAGGAATCCTTCTAACGCTTGCCTGTGTCTCCCCTATAGGCCCTATTGTACTCTGATTCCCTCCCTCTCTGGACACACACATGCATGTCAAACATTACTTTGTGGGAAAACTGCTGAAACTCAACTGTTCATGTCAGTGAATGGTAATAGTTCATCTGTCCTGCAGTGCTTGACTTCTCTCTATGACTCTCTCCTTGTCCAAATGTCTTTCTGAATACCACACCATCTCTGTGTCCCCTCCCTACCCCCTCTCTCTCTCTTTTTTTTTTTTTTTTTTTTTACCTCGGTTGTGTGTATACAGGCTAGTGGCCAAGCCCTGTGCCCACATACTTCAGATTCAGGCGGGAGTGCCTCGCCGAGCTCAGCCCAATGATGTCCTGGAGAGGGTGTATCAGTCCAAAACGGTACATAAGGCCTGTGTTTGTTCTGTAGTCCATTAAATGTTCCTCGGCACACTGCAATACAGATGTTCCTCACCATACACCACCACAGGGATAATGATATGTTCAGTAAATACTTCATGTGGTGCGACACTCATATCTACTGGTGTTGTGGTTTTTAAGTGAGTGATTACTATTTGTCCTGTACATTCCCCTTTAGTGTCCAGACATGAGGCAACTGGAAGGACTCTCCAAGCAGCTGGACTGGGATGTACGGAAAATACAGAGATGGTTTCGCATTCGTCGCAACCAAGACAGGCCCAGCATGCAGACAAAGTTCTGTGAGAGCATGTAGGTTTATATTAAACTAATGTGAAGTGTGTGGATCCATTTCATGAGTGGAGAATTATCTGCACTACAGTTGTCTGTCAGTCAGTCCAACACTTTAGTCCACACTGAACTATCTCAACTTCTACTGGATTGACCACCATGAGATTGACATTTGTATGTCGAATGAAATCGCTTGACAACTGTTGGATGGATTGCCATGAAATTTGGTGAAGACATTCATGGATGACTTGTAATGACTTTGGTGATCCCTAAATGTTTCATTGAGTGCCATTATCAAGTCAAAATTTCTTTGTTTTATGACCATATACTTTCACAACTCATCAAGAGGAGAACGAGTAACTTTGCTTCTTTTCCCAATTCTACTCTTCTTTGACTTCAGGTGGCGATTTACATTTTACCTGGGGATTTTTGTCTATGCCATTCGCCATTTGTGGGTGGTGAGTTGAATTATTATACTTTTGTACTATACTGATATTGTTGCACTGAAACGTTGCGTAGCTTGAGCTTTTTTGATATATATACAAACCTACTGCATTTTTTTGTCGATCTACTCAGAGACAGATTTAATCATATGCACATTTAATCTGTTTCTGTTAGTCGCCTTGGATGTGGGACACCAGACATTGTTGGCACAACTATCCATTTCAGGTTAATAATTTTTTTCATTATCTACATTATCATCCTATCCAGCTGCCTGTATTGTGATTCTAATCAGTTCAGAACCATAATATTGGTGGGTCAGCATGTTTGTTAAAGGTGTTTTTGCTTCACTCCCTCCCAAAGCCTATGAGCCCTGGACAGTACAACTACTATGTAGCTGAGCTGGCTTTCTATTGGTCTCTGATGTTTTCCCAGTTCATAGACATTAAACGCAAGGTGAGTCAACAACCGTCAAACTAACACTATTGTGCTGCTTCTCATTAGTGCTGCTGAATACTTCACGCCCTTTGTACTTTTTATCAGAACTGGTTTGCCTGCTTTTCATATTTCCTTCGTATCATAACCGTTTTTTTAATTTAACAACAATAACAATAATATTAAGATTTATTGATATAGCACCTTTCATACAAAACATGCAGCTTAAAGTGTTTTACATTTAAAAAGGAATACAAACAGGAAACATGAAATAAATTAAGGGAAAAGTGCTTGCAGAGAAAGCAAACCACTTCTACCAATAAAAAGACATTTAGAAGCAAAATCAGTGAATAAAAACATTGTGTTCCATTGCTAATTGCAAATTAGTTTCTGTGTTGTTTAAAATGTTCAACAGAGCCTGCCTGTCTAATATCTTTGAGTAGGCTGTTCCACAGATTGGGAGCATTGCTAAAAAAAAGCTGCACCTCCAATTTTCTCTTTGGTGGGGTTTTGGGTAAGAAAACCAGCAGTAGTGGATCTAAAGGCTTGTGAAAGAAAACAAAACAGGAAATCTGGGATGTAGGCCGATCCTGAGCAGTTGAGCAATAATCTAGTCTACTTGAAAGCATGAATTTATTTTTCAGCACATCTTGCTGGGTCAGGAATGGCCGTACTTTGTCAAGTACCTTGAAAGAACGCATAACACTGAAGTGCAAGCCTAAAATAACACCCAGACTTGTTACTTCTGGTTTGATCCAGGGAGTCTACTGGTGTTTTAATCATTTCATCCCTTTTGGATTTGGGGCCAACTAAAAGGATCTGTCTTATCCTCACTTAGTTTTAAAAAGTTATTAGTCATCCATTTATTTATTGCCATCAGGCAAGCAATGAGGGAGCTTCTACAGGGCATCTACATCCCTTGGCTCGACAGATATGTATGACTGTTTATCATCAGCAAAGCTATGGAAGCTGACATGACTTTCCCTGATGATATCACCAAGAGGAAGCATGTATGAGAACAACAGAGGGACAAGGCAGCAACCTTCGCAACACCAGAGGTTACGTCATGTTTTTCTGACACATGGTCCCAGAGACCAACACAAAATTTTCTTTTTATGTGTTTGGGTCACTTTGGAACACATTCTGAGAGGCCAACCCAGTTCTACAGGTGGTTTAAGAGATGGTCAGCTGTATGAGATCCTGCACTTTAAATCTACACTAAGTCTCAGATCACTTTATTTGTGAGAGCAGTCTCTGTGTTATGATAAGCTCTGAAATCTGATTTCTCTGCGTTATTGTTTTCATTTATAAAGTTGTTTATCTGGTGGAAAACAACTTTCCCAAGCTTGCTTATGAATGTAAGGTTTGATCACAGGCCTATCATTTCTTAGAATATCAGTCGAGATAAGACTTCTTCAGTTGTGGTTTCATGACAGCAGTTTTGAAGACTTCAGGGCAAACTCCAGTTCCAAGGGATGTGTTAATAATTTTCAGGACAGAGTTTTGATGTCAGTTTGCTCAGGATAATAATCTTACAAAGTTCTGCAGTTGAGATGTGGGTGAATTTGACTTTAAACCATTTAATCTCACCAGTGAATTGGGATCGGCTTATTATTGTGCACTCTGTCAGAACAGGTTAGACAATGAATTACTGCTGCGCCACAAAGATATATAGTGCTTATGTGTAGCTTCACATTCTCTGTCTTCCTGGTATTTACACAAAACCTTTCAGTTTTTGTAACTAACAGTCTTGATGAATGTACAAAGACCAGCAGTGAGGATTTTTCTATAACCAGCAACTTCATCTAATTGATCCATGAGCTGCAAGTGTTGTTGTTTTTTTTTTAATTTACAGTGCAAGTAGCTTGAGCATCCTGTTAACCACATTACCCCTCTTCATTTCTGTGATGGCAGGATTTCATGATCATGCTTGTCCACCACCTGGCCACCATAATTCTCATCACATTCTCCTATGCCAACAACATGCTAAGAGCTGGCACTCTGGTCATGTGTGTGCACGATGCATCCGACATCTTCCTTGAGGTAATGAACTCAGTGACTCTCTTGTTTCTTGTGAAACCTGTTCCAATAAGCAAACTTGAGTGTTCTGGGTTTAACTCAGCAAACATTGTTGTGTAAAATGTATGCAAACACACCACTCGGAACATATGAGGTGTGCTGAGAGTGACTTGTACTACCTGTCTGACAGAAAAAACCACACATCTCTAGTTAGCATTTCATTGAGAAGATGTCATTGAAATGTAGTAGTACAAGTGCGAAGTTGTAAAAATAGCTGCGAGCTACTTGTACTACCTGTCTGCTGGAAAAAAAACACCTCTTATTAGCATTTCAGGATGTCACTGAAATGTAGAAGTTTGAAGTTGTAAAAGTAGGTGTGAGCTGCTTGTAATAGGTGTCTGACAGAAACACACACCTCTTTTTGGCATTTCAGTGACGACATGTCATTTCTGAGAATTACAACAGAGATACTGGTGTGATATTTTCTTACTTTGACTCATTAATGTCTTATTTATTCCCAAAGGCTGCCAAGTTGGCCAACTACGCCAAGTACCAGAGGCTATGTGATGGCCTGTTTGTGGTGTTCAGCTTGAGCTTCTTCCTCACACGACTTGTCATCTATCCTTTCTGGTGAGACAAATGTGAGCTTATTTACATGTCAGATTACATACTTTTACCAATGTCACGTTTCACTATTAGAAGTCAAAAGCAACACTTCCTTTATAAGGAATATTAACTAAAAGTTATAATAATAATATATCAGGAGCTCCAGTAATCTCTGTACGTGTGCTTTTGTTGCAGGATTGTTCACAGTGTTCTGTTTGAGAGCTGGGAGATCGCTGGCCCGTACCAGGCGTGGTGGTTGTTCAATGGGTTGCTGTTGGTGCTGCAGGCTCTTCACATCATCTGGTTCTACCTCATCGCTCGCATTGCTATTAAAGCCATATTCAAGGGAAAGGTTAGTCTGGCTCTCTGTCGTGTGTAGTGCAATTTCTAGCCCTGCTAGCAGCTTAGTGTTACAGAACGCAATCAGTCAGGTTAGTTCATCCATCAATTTGGTCCAGACTAAATTGTATCTCAACAACTATTGGATGGATTGCCTTGAAATTCATGGACTCCTGATTTTGGTGATCCTCTGACATACCCCTTAGTGCCATCATGAGGTTGACATTTCTGTTTTTATTGAATGTCATGAGTATTAGATGAATTGCCGTGACATTTTGACATTCATGGTCCTCAGGGGATAAAGACTGACTTTTGTGAGCCCCTGACTTCTCATCTAGCACCACCTGTTGCAAGATGATGAATCCTCATGACCTTGGTCATCTCCTGACTTTCCCTCTAGTGCCACCAGCACATTAAAATTTCACACAGCTGCTAGTGGCTGTATACTTTTACTTTCCTCAATATTCCAATTATTAGTAAAACTATCATTCCTATTTGTTCCTGTTTTTTTTTTTTTCAGGTGTCCAGAGATGACCGCAGTGACGTCGAGAGCAGCTCGGACGAGGAGATTTATTCCAACGGCAATAAAAATCCCAGTCAGACCCTCAAACCAAAGGACAGCAGTCACACTGGTAACCTTAATGGAGAAGCTCATGACCACTGAGAACCATGAGGGAATATTTACCTCCAGTGTGACTTTCATTCACTTCCTGCGTGCCTGTGTGACCCACCTGGTCACTTTGACCCCCTGAGAAGACGTTTTTTTCCCCCCCACTTATAAATGTTTGCTGGGTTGTTCAGATGGAAAGAGGACTTGGATACAGGGACAGTCCATATGTGGAATACAGACTTGGCATTGTCTTACTGAGTCAGGTTTACACTGTGTGAAGTTTACACCTGCTTTTTGCTTACAGGAGTAGACAGAGAAATGTGTGTGTGGTCTGTCTGCACCTCGCTGTGTGTGTGTGTGTGTGTGTGTGTGTGTGTGTTTGGGTTCTGAAAGTTAGAAATTGCAGCAAGTGTGTAGCAGTGTGTGCCAACACTGCTACTGTTAAAAATCATTTTATATGTGTAAATAGACATAAGTAGTGAAACTGGTAATATATTCTACAGCTGTAAAACAAATCATCTGCCTTACTGAACATACTGCAAATATCTCTCTTAAAATGCCAAAGGTTTCTTAATAAAACATTATTGTATCAACTGCAGTGATAAATGGAGGATCTTTATCATGTTACAGAACTTGACTGCATAATGAGTAGTCAGAAAATCGCAAATAAAGTGTCAATCACAATATTGCTTATTTGGTCAGAGCAACAATCCAAATCTGAAGATATTTCATTTATTCTTATGTAAGACAAAGAAAAGCAACAGATTTTTTGACATTTGACTTCACTAAAAATGACTTAAGTAATTGATTGATTATTAAAATGGTTATGTTATTTTTCTGCTCATAGACAAGTAGATGGATATGATTGAATACTTTAAGTAACAATTACATGGCAAGAGTCAGTACAATACTGTAGGTGATCCTCGAGCAGACTGTGAGATGGACCAGTCCGTCTTCATCAGTATCTGATTTTGTTGCATTCTTCCAACTTTTCAAAAACATCTTCACTGAACTCGTTATACTTCAGGCTGAAAGAGTTGGAGACAAAAGCAACAGTTAGATATTCATTCAAAATGTTATAATACACTTGCTCAACATAGTTTATAATTAACCGAAGTGAATGGAGCATACTTCATCTCCAGCATGTTCTGGCTGTCCTGCATGACTTGGACGAGGGCCGGGACAGAGGCATCTGTCAGTGAGTTGTTTCTCAGTTCCAGGCTCTTTAAAGTCTTACTGGCTCTTATAGCAGAACACACGTCCTCAACAATGGCGTCTGTCAAGCCAGTCATTTCAACACTATGATAAAAGAGAGTCAGACAGACTTGAATGTAGTGCGTGCTGCAATGTGGTGATAAAAATGGTATGAGTGCTAGAGAGTGTTGAACTCACTCCAGCTCCTCCAACAAACAGTGTGGATGTGCAACAGCATCCAAAAGATGTTTAACCCCTTGGTCTCCTACTTCATTTACACCTACTAACAGGGACTTAAGTTTAGAAGTCCCACTTGTCAGCACTGAGCCCAGTTCCTTGAAGACCGAATTGGTTAACTCACAGCGGCTCAACCTGTAGGTGGAGCACATTATACAGTTATCTGAATTACCAAACCAAATATTTATGACTTTATCACCAGAAAGTCAAAAGAGGATTAATACAGGTGAGCCTACCCTAGTTTTTCTATTGGACATCCAGGTTGACTGAGGGCTCGGCAGATCAGCAGCGCCCCCTCCTGCCCCAAATCATTCACTGACAGTTCCAGCACTGACAGAGAGCAGTGCTCTGACATCAAGGCCTCCATGAAATAAGGACAGCACTCACCTGTCAGCTCGCTATCAAAGAAACTGAAATAAAAGATAAACAAAAGTTCACCAATATGAAAGTGATAATTTATCAAACATTCTGCATTTTCAGATGAGGAATTTCAAGCATCCTCATCACTTTTGCAGAAAATTAAGGGAAAGACACTGACAGCAGTTTCCTCATCTTGAAACACTTACTCAAGGCTCTGCAGTTTACAAAGTGGGTGTTGCAAGGCTTTGCACAAAGCCGCCACTCCGCGGTGACCAATCTGGTTTTGTCTCAGATTCACTTTTCTCAACTCTGACTGGCCGGAACACAGAGCTGCTGATAAAACCTCCATAGATGCCACGGTCAAATCGCAGCCATGCAGCCTTTGAATAAACAAATAAGGTCATCAATCAAACCTGAAAATCAATTAAGTCAAATATGAATAGACAGCTCTGAGAAAAAACAATACTGGCCTATATAAAGTACATACAGGAGCTCCTGCAGTTTGCAGTGAGGACCCTGCAGTGCTTTGCACAGTTTAATGAAGCCCTGGTCCCCAATCTGATTACACCTCATGTCTAACACACGGAGCTGAGCGGTGGCTGAGCTCAGAACAGACATCAGATCTTCACAGCTTGCCTCTGTCAGTCTGCATGCTAGAAGTCTGGGTAAATCAAAAGCAAAAAATCAGTGACTTATTAGCTGAACTCAGTGGTTTTAAATTTAAAAGATTGCCTTGAGTTAATTTTAGCTAACTTTAAGATCTGCAGTTTGCTGTCTCTGAGTCCAGCACAGAGGAGTTTGAACTTTTCATCTCCGAGGTGGGTGTTAGAGAGATCCAGGTCCTGGGTGAGTCCTCTGCTGAGAGCTGAAGCCAGATGACGGACGGCCCCAGTACTCAAGGAGCTGTTTGACAAACTGGGGGACACAACAGAGCGACCTTACATATGACAGCACACTCAACACATAAAATGAAAGATGCCTAGATGTGCAAATTTTTAACATGACTTACTTTATGCTGTGTGACAAGCTCATAGTTGGAGCCAGTATCTCTGCGTTCTCCTCTGTCAAATTCCTCGTACGGTACAGATTTAACTGCTCAAACTCTCCGAGGCAGGTGACGACATAATTCAGAGCTGCACAGTCCTGGAGGCTCAGGTCTCCATAGCTGAGGCCCATTCGCACTGAGGGGGTGATGATCTCCTTCACCAAATTCTCATTTTGAGCTTGATGAAGCATGTGGAAGCAGTGGTGGTGCTCGTCTTTGTAGAACCCCTTCAGCGCCGTCTCTGAACTGCTTTTAAACCAGCGTTTGAAATCCATGATCCGATCTGAGTTCAGCTCCCCCAGAAGGGTCCCCAGAGGTCTGCGCTGATTTGGCTCTGAGAGCGCTGACAAGAACACATCTAGACTCTTTGCACGGCCTTTGTGCTTTTCCAACATCTTCTCCACACCCTCAGACGGTGACTCGTCCAAAAAGAAAGACACGGCCAAGAGGAACTCCTGCATCAGCTGGGAGCGGAAGGAGAAGACACATTTATCTGACGGGTCACCGTCTACCTGCAAGAAAGCACCCACTGCGTTTGGAAACCGTTGAACACCAAAGGAATCTACTTCCTCTTTTGAGCAGCTTGAATGCTGGTCAAGGGAGAAGTGAGATGCCATCTTACCGAGAGCCAACACTAGTTCTTTGTTGGAGGCCTTGTTCAGCGAGAGCATTTGAATCAGGTGAACCAGAATATTGACATACAGCTGAGATAACGTCTCGGGAAGTTTTGCTCCAGCATCCATCAGAGACTTGTAAATAGAACAGACTGTCCAACAAAACCTTGGGGTGGTGCAGATATCATAAAAACCAAGAGTCTTTTCCATGTGCATGAGTGCTTTGTTGGCAGAAGCTGGGTCAGTGAAGAACCCGTTAAAGTAGGTCTCTCTTTGCAGCTTCAGGAACCCCAAGACTTCCACCCGGGTGCCATTCAGAAAGTTCAGGCTTCCTGTGGACCTGGTCGCCACCACAAAGGCGGCCCCTTTTAGCAGTGATCCATCAAGCAGGCTGGCCACTAAACAGGGCAGTGAGGCCACCTGGCTGGGGTCAGAGCAGAGGTTGTGAACAGAGGGGTCCAGGTTCTGTCTGCACTGATCCAGATCATCAAAGACAAACAACACCTCCTCAGGCTTCTGCATCACAAGGGGCACCGACTCAGGGGGGATGAGACCGTGTTGGTGTAGCATTAACGTCTCCAAGGAGAGCAGCCCGTTAAGAGAATTCAACTCCCTAAACCGGAAATGGAAAACACGGGAGAAGTTTTGGAGGTGTCTTCCTTTGGCCCAGTCCACAACAAGCTTCTCCAGAGCTGTGGTTTTACCCGACCCTTCAGGACCGACCAGGATGACATTTTTGGTTTCTTCAGACATAGCAGTGTGGATGGCTTGATCAAGGGAGGGGAAGTCATCCTCCACATTTCTGTCTGTCACCAGAGCTTCAGAAGTCAGCAGGGATATGTACTTATTGTTGTTGATCACGCTGATTGGCAGCTCTCCACCAAGAAGAGTGCACAGGCCGTTTGACCTCAGGAGATGAGTCAGGACAGTGTCTTTGTCCATTGTGCAAATCACTGTTGTGAGAACACATAAACCATAACTGACTTTCAGCATCACAGTCTGCAGGCAACATGTTATTCATATCATATCTGCAAATACATGTTGTCTATCCACAGATCTTACAATGTAACAAAGACAACAGTTTATTACACATCATTACCTTTCAAAACAAGGAAGTAGAAAGTCCAGTTACCTTGTAAGCAATGATGCTGGAAAACAGAGCAAAGTGTAGAGAAGAAAGGAAAAATAACTTCAGAAAGTTGAGAGATTTCTGTTTTATTGGGGCGTTGGCGCCTAAAGTGGGACTAACGCTACCTGCCAATTAAAACAGGAACAAGCTCAAAACAGGAAGTCACATGTGATTTCAGACCCTGAGCGCTGCCTGACAGGCGAGAGGGAGCGTCGCAAGGAAAGTGGTGATGGAAAAATACCTACATGAGAGATTAAGTTATAGATAGACGAAAAAGTACATTCACTCAAGTATTAACTTTACTTGAGTGTTTCTATTTTGCGGTATTTGATACTTGTACTCCACTAATTTCTGAAGGAAATATTTTTTTCACTCCACTGTATTTATTCAACAGCTTTAGTTACTAGTTATTTTGCAGATCCAAACCATTAATACAAAATATAATCAATAAATAAATTGTATTAGTTTGAATTAACCCCACCTTTGATGAAATGCATCAATAATCATAACGCAATAATAAAATATATATGATTCTGATATGGTTCATTCTGCACAATGAGTACTTTTACTCCTGATACTTTAAAGATATAAGCAATATTTTGAATGCAGGACTTTACTGTTACTTGTGACAGAGTACACCTGTGCATCACTGCAGCAAAGTGAAAAGTTAAACCACTGGAGGCCAGTAAAGACAAGATTTTCAGAAGTTCAATTACCAAGTTAAAAGTTCTTAAAATTATCGTAGATTTGTAACATATAGTATGGTATAATAATATTAATTAATCAGAATTTGAAGAATTATTGAAGATTAAACTGCTGAACACAGACTGTTGTCAGACTAGCACCAAAAAAAAAACAGGCCACCTGGATGTAAGTATTAGCAATTATCTTTTTGACAATATTTTTTGTTAGCAGTCACATCAGCAGCCAAAGTTTGCAGCGTGTTTTGAAGGGGATGTATGGAAGAGAACAACAAAATGCACTGAATTCCATGTCTGCTTAATTATTACTCAAGAAAAAAAGGCACAAATGAACGTGCAGCAGAGTACTTCTTTATTTAACACAGAAAGAGGCAGATGATGTGACATGAAACACAAGGAGTAGGGAAATAAACAAAGGACACATACATTTGGCTCATTGGTGCAGTTGGCTTGTTGTAGGTTACAAAGAGATTCATGTAAAGGTTTGGGTTAAATGGCCATCATGAGCAGCATGGTCAGATTGCTGCAGTGTGTTTTTCTGATTTAGTTGTATGATCTGTCAATGGTCTCCACAGTCTTGATGAGAATTGCTCCTGACTTTCGCTGCTGCTGCTGGTGGTTCTCAACTGGAACAACTGTTGGGAAGGGGACTGTAGAAAAATCACATATGAACACACACTGTGGGCTGTCATAACAATAACAGTAGTAGTTATAACAATGGTGTTATCTTCTGTTGCAAATACAGTATTTACCTTTGGTGGGCACAGTTTGGATGCTGACTACAGAATCCTGTCCAAGTCTGTCAGTGAGAAAGCAGAAATACACTGTAAGCATTGGTGTACTGACTAAATAATGGCTGTTAAAAAGGAGAACCGCACTGATTTTTCACTTCAATCTGAGAAGCAGAAGTCAGTTTATTTACAATGTGGAACTAATACCAGGGGGTGTTTTTCACCCTTCGGCCTCAAGAGGCAGTAATGAGCCTATTACAGTTTGGCGCACCACAATGAAGAGAAGAAGCGCTTGAAAACTTACTCAGACAAGCGACGCAAAAGGGAGAGTTTTGCTTTATCGGAAGTGCTTTCAAACGGTATCTTTCGGTTGAACAAGAAAAAAGACTTCAAGGAGGAAGACTAACTGGTTGATTGGCAAATGTACGTCTGATGAACCGCTTGAAGCCGTTAAGAGCTGCTTCCCTGTGCGTTCAGGTGCTCCTCGGACGGTCCGACACAAAGAAGATGTGTATTATTGTTTGTCCTTAAAGCCACAAAAATATTGCTTTACCCGACTTTTAATCGGGGGTAATGCTAAAAAATAACTTTTACAACTAATTGAGGTCCCTCTACGTGAACATCAACTAGCTGTTGAACCTAATATCATATTACAAATTACATATAAACAAAAATGACATGTAATATGTGAATTAATATTATACCACGTTTTTATGTATAAAAAAAATGACACCAAAATTTATACTGAATGATGCATGGACATTTTCGCTGACGTTCCGAGTTGTTCAGATTTGAGGTGATGTTCATGTGAATTATCCCAAAGCGGAAATATTTTTTCCGATTATTCCGACACCACTTGGATGCGCGAAGGCATCCATCGCCGAACTGTCAGTTGTCGAGTTGCATTGTGGGTATTGTAGGCACGAGGATTTGACAGGGAACAACAGTGGAATTAATTATTATTATTATATAATATTATATTGATGTATTTTTTGTCCATTTTGACTCAGACAATATGATATATCTGCTAAATTGGTGGAGAACTATTTTAAACTGACCTTAGATTCATAATCATGATTTTTTTTTCCCATAAAAGGCTAAATTGGTTTGTAATCACTGAGTTATGAGATGATGCGATCTACCAGTACAACCCACCTTTCCTCCTCTCCCTCCAGCAGCTTCCTGTAGGTGGAGATCTCTATGTCCAGGGCCAGCTTGACATTCATAAGCTCCTGGTACTCTCTGAGTTGGCGAGCCATGTCCTGCTTGGCCCTCTGCAGCGCCAGCTCCAGGTCCCTGATGCGAACCTTGGCATCCTGCACGGCTGCCTCTCCACGCTGCTCAGCCTCGGATACCTGGTCCTCCAGTTTGGCACGCTGCAAAGTGCGCAGGGACAGATAGTGTAAGCATTCAGTGACAACTTCCTTTTTACACCTGATTCTATAATGCATGCATTATTCAGCAAATTTTAAGACCTAACAACAGTCTGCTTTTGCATTTTTGACATTTAACCTTTCAGGTACTCCATTTGCTCACCTGTGCCTTTACAGCCAGGATCTCATTCTGCAGGCGGCTGATCATTCGGTTGAGCTCAGATATTTCCCCCTTGGTGCTACGCAGCTCATTACCATACCGGTCTGCCTCGACTGTCATCTGGTCAAACTGGTGCCAACAGAGATCAAACAGAGAAACCAACATATGAGATCAGTCGTTATCAGTTGTGACGTGGGTGATTCCTGTCAAAAACTTTACTGCTGATCTCTTTCATTTTTCTGCTTTTAAAGAGGAACTTGTTTTACCACAGATTGTATTACATGTAGTTAGTGACATGTAATTATTCGTATATGACCTAGGGTAATGTATTTAGGCTCTTCACCTTGTTCTTGTGCCATCTTTCAGCTTCGTCGCGGCTGCGGGTGGCGATGTCCTCATACTGAGCCTTAACATCAGACACGATCTGATCCATGTTCAGGCCACGGGAGTTGTCCATCTGCACCACCACAGAGGTTTCCTTCAGGCTCTCCTGCAGCTCCCGCAGCTCCTTTTTAAGAAAAGACACATACAGCAACAGTAAGAATACAATACGAGCTGACATACTGTATATATGTTCTTTGATTTGATATCTGAAGATTTTCAGTGAATGTACCTCATCATACAGAGCCTTAAGGAAGTTTAGTTCATCATTGATAAAAGACACCTTGTTGTCTAGATCCACCCTTGGACAGATAGCCTGCATCCACATCCTGCAAGCCGTCAGTATAGAAACAAACATCCTTTTCTCAATATTTAAACTTTTGCATTTGACATACAAAAAATGTGTGACAATGATGTGGCCACTCATTTCGCCTGCTGTTTTAGCCAGACAAGTAAAATAATTAGTGAAGAAACTGCTTATAAACTGTGAATGTTATGCAAGTTAACACAAATGGTTTAGGCCTTAATCCTTCAAGTGTCTGTCATAGCTATCATGACTGCATACTGTACCTTCTTGAGCATGACAAACTCATTCTCCGCTTCATTCCTCTTGTTGATCTCATGCTCATACCTGAAACAGCCCACAGATATCCGATTACTCACGCAGGTTGTATCAGTATGCACATAATTACCATGTGTCTAACACTCCACTCAAGTTCGCAGACTTAACGGTAGTTCACTTCCTTCCACAAAAGATGTCTTACTTTGTCTTGTAGTCGTCCACATTTTTGTGCATGACATTGTTCTCCATCTCCAGTCTCTGTTTGTCATTGTTGAGAAACTCCAGCTGCCGTTGCAGGTTGGCGATGTATGACTTGAGCATGGGCTCAACGTTAGAGGTGGCAGTGGTCTGTCCCTGCAGCAGCTTCCACTTGGTTTCCAGCAATTTGTTCTGCTGTTCCAGGTATCTTACCTGTGGCACAAGCAGGAAGTAAATCAAACAAATCATTATATCTTTTATAGAGAGCATATAAGTCATTGGCCTTTAAACATCAGTTCAAGGGCCCATAATGTATCTAATTGGAATTTCAAAATGATTTTAATGTCAACATTTATCAGTTAGAGTTTTAGTGAAATTTCCTCTTACCTTATCGATGAATGAGACAAACCGGTTGTTGAGGCTCTTGATCTGCTCTTTCTCCTGGTTGCGAACTGCATGGACGGTGGGGTCGATGTCTACTTTCAATGGGGTGAGCAGGCTCTTGTTGATGGTCACAGCTGTAATCGGGGCCACATGGGCAGCTCCGGTGCTGATCTTGGGGACGGAGTAGGATCCCAGGGACATGCTACTGAAGCCCTTCAAGGAGGCCACCCGTAGTCCTGGGCGGCTGCTGTGTTTGCTCCTCAGGCTCATCGTGGTGCTGTGTGGAGATTTCACTGCTGCAGAGGATGAAGAGGTCAGGCGGCGGTTGAGCTCTGTTGTGCATCTTTCTATCTTTTGGGTCCTGCTTTATAGGCAGGTGTGGGTGTGGACTGATAGTGAAGTTATGCGGCTTCCAAATGTGGGAAAACCAGTCAGACACATGCCACCTGTTCTCCCACCTACCCCCTCTGTAAAAGTTACATTGTTTGAATTACGCTGGAATTCAGGCCTGCTCTGCCACTTCAGGTGTCCTGCATTTGTGCAATCCATTAACAGTATGGAAGTGTTTTCTCGATGTTAACAGTAGGTCAGATCACAATTAGAAAAAATGTCAGTACTGTGATCTAAGAAGTCACCAAAACCAAAATCTTTACTGATAATAAATGAAAGCAGGTATGGCTTTATGCCCAAATGAGATTTCCGTGTAGTGTATAGTTGTGCTGCAGGAGCAGTGAAGGAAGTAGGTTAAAGACAAATCAAGTGAGTTTCAAGTGATTTAACTGGCAGGATTGTCACAAATTCTCCATTTAAACTTAAGGCCACAAAAGTAGACAATACCTGTAGACCTACAAAATGTCCCAAATATTATAAAAACACATATGTATCTAAAGATATATGTAAGATATACTGGTTTTGGGAAGAATATTGTAAAATTTGTGAAACATGTTTTCTACCTTTTCCTGTCTGATAGCAGTAGATGCTGGAATTCCTGCTGTAATTATACTTGTGCTATATTTGGTTCAGCTTTCTGAGTGACAGCCGGTTGTAAAGAAAAAACCAGGTTGTCCTCTTGGTGTCAGACAGTCTTTGCTTTCTTTTCAAACTCTCCCTCTCTCCCTTTTCAGACCGATTGTGCAACCATCACTACCCTTTAAAGAAAAGAACTACAGAGAAATAAATCTCTCGTACAACCAGGCTTAGGTTTGTTCTGCAGGTTTGTCGAGACTGCGCCACTGAAGCTCTGCCATCTACGCACCATAGATTGTTGTAGGTAAGTAAAGCTGGGAGAAAAAGAGTTGTGAGACTGTGTGTATATTTACAGGAATGCTGAATAATGTTTCATTTTAAATGTCTCTGTTAGCTTCTCTGGTCAGATATGAAGATTGCTTCATTCAACGTACAGAGGTTTGGACTCATGAAAGTCTCAGATCCAGATGTACTGTCAACTGTGGTTAAGGTAAAACAACCAGAACAGAAAAGTATCGTGTGCTTGATTTCAGCCAAGATATCACACAGTAAAAGATTATAACAAGAAATTTGGAAATGCATTGTTTGTTTCATTGTTGGATGTGATATTTGGGAAGCAGCCAAGAGGAGAATAAAGGCGAGTGTAACATGTGAAAATGATTCTCTGTTCTCTGTAATTATAGCTGTCTTTGACAAAGCTATCACAAGTTCAAATGAAAATAAAGGCTTCTATTACCCAAGAGACTAAACTCTGTCCTCTTCTCTAACCTTCACACATTTTACTGAGAGCTTTTGTCTTTTGTAGATTGTGTCTCGATACGACATCATACTGATCCTGGAGGTGGTGGATGTGAGCGGAGCTTCTGTTAAACTGCTCTTGCAAGAATTGAACAGGTGAGTTTTTTTTTTTTTTTGAATTTTTTAATAAGACTGCTTTTTACTATATGTACTCTTACTTTTACCGTCCTATGCCATCTCAGAGTCAACACAACCCATCACTACGCTCTGCAGCTGAGCAGCCGCCTGGGAAGGAACAGATACAAGGAACAGTTTTTGTTTCTGTACAGGTAAGATCAAATCACATCATCAGATTGGAATAGTTTTGTAATGTAACCATCAAACAGATGCAGTATGAAGCCATTTGTGTCTGGAAGGGATGATGTTGTCGACCTGATTGACTGCTATCAATACGAAGACAACCAGGTTAACGACGTGGATGCTTTTGCAAGGGAGCCATATATTCTCCACTTCAAACCACGCAACACAGGTCGGTCCCTGTCCTCAACTGGAGCTTAAGGAATAACAGGAAGGTCTGGATGCCAATGTGTTTGTTGATTTGACTGTTAGTTGGTTGCAGTAGCAGTTGTTATGGCATTGTCACTGTAATATTTGTGTTTAAGTCTGAGTCATCTCTACATATCGCCCTGTCTGTTTTTCCAAGGTGAAGGCGTCTGATTTAGTCTGACAGGTGATGCAAACGAGCATAGGGCAGGTTTATCGAGTTAAGTCAGTCTGCGGCATCTGTGTGCATCCACACATGTTACGATACATCGTGATGGGGCATGTTAGCGGAGACAAACAATTGTAGTTGATGGGACTGCTTTGGTTTGCAGTGCTGAAGGACATAGTGCTGATCCCAGTCCGCACCACACCGTGGGACTCAGAGAAAGAGTTGGATGAGCTGTATGAGGTCTTCCTGCTGGTCAAAGACAAATGGAAAACTGATGTAAGTTCTGTTGCTTCACACTGTTGCATCATGGTTTCACCTGAAGTAATGACTTCATGGTACACACAAGATTTATAACCACAACTAAGGGATATAGGAACTTTATAGTACTAAAATGCCCATTTCTGATTCCCTTACAGAACGTAATGATCCTGGGGGATTTCAATGCAGATGGTGTGTATATCAGCCGTAAGGAAATGGAGGCGATCCGTATTCGCAGCGACAAGAATTTCCACTGGCTGATTGGTGATGATGTGGACACCACAGCAAATACATCAAATGAACACACCTACGACCGGCATGTATACGTTCATAAACTCCATTCATGCAATTCCAGAGAAGATTTTTGTTTTTTTATTTTTTCAAAGATCAATTCGTGGTAGGATTATTTCTGCCAGGAAGAAACTGTACGTATTGTCATTATATATTAATTAATGGAATTAAGTTATACACTTCTCTCACAGGATTGTTGTGTATGGAGAAGATATGCTGGCAGCCATTGTGCCAAACTCAGCCGTGCCGTTCAATTTCCACAAGGAGTTTAATATGACAGAAGAAATGGTGAGTTGCTCTTCATAACCAACATGTTATGCACATGTATGCACTTTAATATAGGGCTGTGTGATATGAGAATATATATTGTGTGACAATAGGAAAACATCTAGTGCTTCATATTAATGCTGTATCGTTTAATTGTTGTGTCACAAATCACATTTTTAATGGCAATATTTCTCATCATTTGGACGACGGCATAAATGCAGACAGGAAATTTGCACGAATTTGCAACACAAACAAACATAGAGGGAAGTGAACGTGACATAGAACAGAGGGTACCTCCAAAAAGGAGAAGGACTTTGACCAGACAAAACAAAATGAGAGGCTTGTGCCTAATATTTATATTTTGCATACATTTTGTATTTTATATTGCACTTTATATTGTATTTTAAATTCTGTATTTATATTGTTCGCTGACACAATATTAACAGTTCTACTGTTAAAGATGTCATGTTTAGTTTTTATATTTTTGAGCATATTCACATTTTAGGACTATATTTATTTTGCTTGCAAATATAGTTGAAAAGTGTTTTCTACCTAACTTTTTTTGTTACATGCTTGATTAAAAGAGAAAGAGAAAAATAATCAAATGTGAATAAATACGTTTTATTTATTGAGTATATAATTCAAAATGTTATAAGAAATATGCCTTTCCATATGGTCATTTTATATAAACTCTTTATTCATTGAATTTACAAAATATGTGCTATATTGTCATATATATCTGGATATAGCATGACCTGTATGAGACTTTGGTCAGATCACACAGCCCTACTTGCTTTTTCACTGTCCTCTTTCTTTTTGGAGGAATAAGATAAACCTTTATTCGTCCCACAGTGGGGAAATTTGCAATGAATGAATGTTCTTCATTCATTCGTATCCACCCTCCTGCAGGCCCTGAGAGTGAGCGACCACTACCCCGTCGAGGTAGAATTGCGTAAAGCTTCCCCTTTTTGGATGGCAAACAGCTACCGAAGACGTGCCAGCGTTGATACCCAGGGAGCATCGGTTAACAGAGCTGTCACAGGTGAAGACCAAAACTGTAATTTACTCTCACCTGTACTGGTTGACATGGAGTGATGTATTTGAGACAAGAGCTGACCTATTTGTACCCTAAAGTTCTTCTGGAATTTTTTCATGCAGTGTTCTCACTGTGAATGGCAGGTTGCAAATAATGAGAGGGAATGCTTAGAATTTCTTGTCTGTCAGTTTTACAGCTCAACTTGAAGGTTTTACTTATGCCCCACTTTTGAAAGCACAAACTTACCTACTTTTGAGATTGAATAACTTAATTTTGCATTATAGGGCTTAAGGGTTATCTCTTGTCACATTCAATATTCAATATTGTTATTATTGTCTAGAAACCTTATTAAAAGACCAAAATTAGTAACGTAAATGACTATCATTGGCCTTTAAGGTGGAGCTCAGTTCAAAGTTTCTCTTCTGTAGATACTTTTTCCTAATTATCTCGTATTTCTCAGCTTTACAGAGCCAAACATTTAGGCACTAATCATTTGTCTCACATCTCTTAATGCTAATTGTTGAAGAATAAAATTTGTAATACGCCACAGATGTGAATGGTAAGTTAGTTTAAAATACACATATTGAAGTAGAGAAATCTTTCCAGCGAAATTTATTTCAAACTATGTGTGTTAAACTCCTAAATACAGTATATGTGTTTCTGTGCATGTTTTTCTCCTCGCAGATGGTTTGCAGGCCGACGTGTTGAAACTGCAGAGGGAAAACCTCCTGCTGGAGCGAGAAAAACTTCAACTTCAGATCACTTTACTCAAACAGAAGCTCGCCTCACTCAACGAATGACATGAAGATTTCAAACAGTTTTTGTTAGGCTGTTGTGGTTTTTTTTGGTCATCATTAGTATGACTTAGAATGTATATTGCACATAAATAAAGAATAATTTCCCTAAACATATGTTGCCCTTTTATTGTTATTTATTATGGTAAATAACACTGATATGAAACAGCATTATGGCTTATATAAGGATTTGTCTGACCCCAGTGACAGGAGCAAGCCAGGGCAGAATGTGTCTTTCATCATCTTATTATTCTGATTTCTATAAATTGTAATGAAACGGAAGGTAAAATAATTCAAACAGCATTAAGAGATAAACTTTTTCTGATGAAGTTTATCTCAGTAAACGTCTGTTTACATACATCAGGCAAAAAGTATGTGCTGCGTTCAGAGAGCCGTGTCAGCTCCGATTTTAGCGTTCTCTAACTATTAATACCAACTGCTATTCTTGGAAGTTACACATCGGGGATTAGGAAAAACAACACATTTTATTTGTAAAAGAGGTTACAGACGGTTGATATTCATGTGATAGAAAAACAAAACAGTATATAACTTATTGTTGGGTGAGAATAAGAAAATGTAACTGGTATTCTCTACAGTGAACTGAACTGTACGCAGCCAATGAGCACACATATAAACAATGTTGTACACTTTTGTAATATATTTCAACCTTTACCTCAACTTTTTTTTAATTATAACTTCTTAACAAAAACTTCTCAAGGCAAATTCCTGCGCGCATTTGGCGAGTGAGGCGATTCCGATTGTGATTCTGACTCTGAAGTAGACACCCTAGTCACGTGACCGCCGGACTTCCCTCGACCAAAACACAGAAGCAAACCGAGCAGTTTGTAAACAAGAGAGAGAAGCTTTGACAGTAAACTTTCTGAGCCTCCACCGAGCAAACGGTGAAGCTGCACCGAACCACCGCTCACCTGTCCGCCAGACAGGACGTCTCAATGCCGAACAGAGGACCGACAACACCTCCGGGATCATGGATGTGTGCGATTTGTTTAGTAGCTGCAGAAAGGGCGACATTTGTAGAGTCAGGTAAACAACGACAGTGATGCTAACGGCTGACTGGCTTTACGTGGCTGCAGCGGTGTTGTTATTTTCTGTTTTACTCTCTCATTTTTATAGGACGTTAGCCTTCATGCGTTTGACCTTTTCTGGCCGGCTAAACCCAAAGCTAACTGCTAATTGTTTTGCTAATAAACAGGTAAACACGGAAGGCAGTGTTGCTAACATTAGCTTTGATGAGCCAGCTGGTAACTTTAGCTGACGTTTGTAGGTCAGCTGCTCAGTTTCCAGATACAACATAGATACTTTGCTATGTGATGCACTTCAGATTGCCACTGTGTATAAAATCTGCAATGCAAACAAAGCTGCCCTGCCTACTGTCAGTCAGAGCTGGATGCTTTATTGAAGGATGGCATGTGGAGAATTGTTGCTTCCAGCTATACAGCTTTTAGTTTGATTTTGGACGCTTCCTCTGTTTTGAGACAAACGGATGAGCAGTGATTGGTCAAGTCAAGACATTGCAGGTGTTACAACCAGCTTAACTATGCAGCTTGCTCAGTCCCACTTTTCTCCAGCACTGACATATGACACCCTTTATATGTCATGTCAATTTAAAATAGCATTGTTTCAGTGAATGCAGAAATACTTTGTGCAGAGCAATATTTTGTTTCTGCAGTGCTGATGAAAGCAGGAATTGGCTTAGAATGAGTCCAAATTCAAATGGGTCATCTGACAGACAGACAGACAGACAGACAGAGTCTTGTATACAAAATAATCCTCATGTGTAAAATATGTGTGCAGCTCGGTCAAAATCGTGCCTATTTTTCCCATTTTGCATTGAGATATGTACAAGCCTCTTCCAATGTGATGTAGACTGCACTACATCACTGTAACCACTCGTTTCATTTCTCTCTAAGATACCTTGTTGAACAAAGAGATGTGGACCTCAATGTAAGAGATAAATGGGACAGCACCCCTTTGTAAGTACAATTTAAGTAAGCAGTCTAATTCTCTGGCTAAAACATCACCATTATTCTTAAAATGTTAACACTCTTGTTTTTAAGGTATTATGCTTGTCTCTGTGGCCACGAGGAACTGGTCCAGTACCTGTTGGCTAGTGGTAAGGCTGGAATTTTTACTGGCTGACTGTGCTGTTACCTTTTGTTTGTTACATAATGCAAACATAATAAACAGTGCAACGACTATGTAAAACGAGTAAACGAGTTTGATGTCATTATAATCACACTGAAATGTTCTGTAGTGTAATTGCAGTTTTTTTTCTTACCTTTGCCTTCAGGTGCTAAGTGTGAAGCCAACACATTTGATGGCGAGAGGTGTATGTACGGCTCTCTGAATGACTCTGTACGACGCCTGATCAAAGACTATAAGTGTGTCAGTGTCCGCGCCATGCAGAGGGATGATTTTAACTACTTTCTGCACATGTGAGTGTCAAGAGCTTCTTGGCTATTCATGAAAATCATCTGATTCCTCTACAGAGCAGGAGCCAGAGCGGTTCCTTCTCCTTGGCTGTTTGAGTAGTTTATAGTGAAAGGAAACAGGAAAATAAGCACAGTACAGTACAGTTTGTGTGTAAACCTACATAACTCCATCTAATCTGGATGTTTTTGGTGTAGGTTACTGGAGCAGGGGCAACACAGCGATGTTAAGTTCTTGGTTCATGGACAAATATTTACGGCCCACCGATGTGTTCTCAGCGCACGCTCGGAGTACTTCACTGATATGTTTGAGAGCAAATGGAAAGGGAAGAACCTGATCACCCTCAAACACCCTTTGGTAAATAACAATATATATATATTCTGGTGGAATAATCCTATGTTGCTGTGTGTTGTTGGCTTTGTTATTAGATGGCCATGTGTAATTTACAACAATTGAAGCATGCTGTGTTTAATTATCTGTGTTCATAAGAGGGGTTTTGATTGCAGGTTAACCCTGCAGCCTTTGGAGCCATCCTGCAATATTTTTACACAGGTGGGTGGGTTTTGTGATATGATATATTTTTCATGATATTATGGGAAAAAATAAAAGACTTTTAATTATATTGAGTTGTTATTTCGGACACCTTTTAAAGGATAGGCGTACAATTTTTCAAGTCTGTATTGAAACAATAGGCAGGTGCCCATATGAACATTGAAACAGGATTTTCTTGCTTTGACCATTTCCCCTGTGTCATACTGGCCATTAAGAGATGTTGTAACTGTCACGCCACTGCAGCCCAGCAGGAAATTGCATTTGCATTAATAAGATTGTAACTTTGGAACATCCCCCCTTAATTTGATTAACTTTGACTAGACTAGACTGCTGGGGCCTCATATTCGTTAAAACTCAACTATAGAATGCATGAAATAAGGACTGTAGTTTTTGTCCCACATTGGAAGCATGTTCATGTTCATGGAAGGGAACTCCACACAGTCAGTATGAACAACAACCAAAAACTGAATGAAAGGATTGTTTCAAGACAGACTTGCAAAAATATGAACGTATAACTTAATGAGGAATGCGAGCAATTGTGAAATTTCTTTTTTTCAGGGTGACCATTTCAGTGCAATATTATAAAGACATTAAACACAGTCGTGTAATATTTTAACATACAGACCACAATGTGTGTGAGCGTTAGAGTACCAAATATTTTAATCCATTGTTGATCTTAATATTACAGGACGAATGGATATTGATGTAAGTCTTGTGGAGGACTCCACACGACTTGCTAAACAGTGCAAAATGGCAGATCTCATAGAGGAGCTGGAGAATAAATGCAAACAGGTGTATGAATTTGGTAAGACAGAACTCTTGGTTCACATTTACGCTTCTAATACATGCATGTGAATAATACGCACAGCTTTTCAAACAGTCTCAAAATACCACAAACATATTTTAGCTGTAGTGTCTCATTAAACTCTTGACACTTTTTTTCTGAGCTTGGATAGACTTTTCTTCCCACATGATTGCTGTCTGTCATGTCTTTTTTTACTGAAGTGTCCAACAAGCCAGGAGTGTGTGTGAAGGTTCTCAGCCTGGAGCCTCACAGCTGTCAACTTCAGGAAGAGATGGCTCAGTTAGCAGACTGTGCACTTCCCACTGAATTAAGAGTAAGGACATGATAGCAAATACTTCTGTAACAGTTTTAATGAGCCCATGTTGACTTTGACTTCTTCTGTTGATTCTCCTCAGGTTGGATTTGGTGAACTTCCCTTTAACAGAGTGGATCACTTCCCTACTTATCCTGACACCTGCTTCAGAGTTGATGGTTATAATTTCTTGTGTCATAAGGTACGAACCACAGAGCTCACACAACATTGCTCAGTCGCATTACAAACCCTCAGATTCTGTCGCTAAAATGAGTGTGTTTGTCTGTGTCTCCAGGCATTTTTTTGTGGACGTAGTGATTATTTTAAAGCCTTGCTGGAGGACCACTTCAGTGAAGGAGAGCAGCTGCAGTCTCAGCCCAGCACACCAGTCATTACTTTACACAACATTTCCCATGAAATATTTATCCACATCATGTATTACATCTACACAGATTACACAGAGGTCAGTGCACAGTTTCTTTTTGTTGTCTGAAATGATTTTATGGAATTGTTTATAAGGGATGTAAACTTGTCATTCAGTCCAGGAGTCTTAAAAACGTAGAGGCGTCACCTTTATGGACCAATTTGTGGCTGACAAACTGGTTTCCTACTGCTGGGCATGAGCCTGTAAAAAAAGAAGAAAGTGTGTGTCCTTATAGGGGTGTCATAAATGTGCAGTTTATAGCCTCGTCTACTTTTACACAGCTATTTTTAAAATCTGATTTTTTCTCCTTTGTTCTCAAAGAAGCACTATTTAAAAAATGCAAACACACAATTGAAGCCCTTTGAAGAACTTGCCAAACCAATAGGGGGTGATATAATCCTAACCTTAAAGCCATATTGGCCAGGGTCTCATCCACAACCTGCCACATTAGCAGGATAGGTTAAGAATTTTATTCCTAACAAATGTTATCATAACAATTTAAAAGACGATAATCTGCCAATGTTGTGTTTTCAGTTATTGCTGACTTAATATTTAAAATTTTGAATACACCCCCTCTACTATCATTAGTTACTGTGTGACTTCAGATTTTCACACCTTGACATGTTTGCATTGTTTACTGTGTAACACACTAAATATTTAAAGTATATATTGGAATTATATATAATTATAATTATATATATTCAAATTTCCCCTATGGGGGATCAATAAAGAATTATCTTATATTGGGTGGGAACATGCATTAAAAAGTACAATAACATTTTCATGAGAAATTGTGTTGGCTTGATTACATTTATGGAGAAAGAAGTTTATTTTCAGTCAGTGGTAGACTGTCTACAAAGCAAGGAACAGCATGGAATTACTTTTTCATAGCCTTCTGAAAGAGTAAGCTGGTAAATTGAAGGTAAATTAGCTTCATTTTGAGGATAAAGGAACCATAGATCACATACAAACCCCATCATGTTACTTGAATGTTCATCATTATTGTGTGACAGCTGACTGGATATTTTTTTATGCCCAGCTGGCAGCAGAGAGCGTGTTTGACGTGCTGTGTGTGGCTGACATGTATCTGCTGCCGGGTCTGAAGCGCCTTTGTGGGAAGACACTCGCTAAGACTATATGTGAAGACAACGTTCTGTACATGTGGAAGACGGCAAAGCTTTTCCGTCTCTCTCGGCTGGAGGATCAGTGCACTGAGTTCATGGCCAAGATCATTGATCGGGTGAGTGTCTGTGTCTTTGTGTTGACAGTGGATGGGGCTTTGTTTTGGCTGGATAGGAAGAGAGTGTCGGGGATATCGCAGCAGGTGGATGAAGTGCACACAAGTGAACACTTTCATTCATGCTTTGCAAGACTGCATGCACGCACAAATTTTCTTTAGTGTCTATGTACAATTGTTGATGTTTATACCTTGGGGTGTGATGTGCATTAACTGATCCGAGGCTTTTCCTTAAAGAATAGTGGGACATTTTGGGAAATATGTTTATTTGCTTTCTTGTCAAGAGTTAAATGAGATTAGACTGATAACCCTATCACTGTCATCTCTGTACCTTAAAGGTTCTGTATATGAGATTTGGAACATTAATATAGGAGCAAAAAAACATTTCTTCTTTAAAGATATAGAGAGGTTCAGACTGAAAGCAGAGTGAATTTTCGCCTTGCATTACTTGCGCCATTTTGATCATTTATGTTTATTCGCCCAAACAGCCAGAATACTGTACATTAGCCGTAAGCTAGCACGCATCGACATGCACAGAGGGTGTGTGTGTGTCCCTGCCAGTAAATGGCTCTGGTTCAGAGCAGAATCATTTGTGACCATGGGTGATGAGAGTGATTTAGAAAAAGCGGCATAAATATTAGGCCAAATAAACAGTAAAAAGATACAAAAGAAGAAATTAAGATCACAAGAACCTGATTTTGCAAAAGTAAAACGTATTTTAAGGTTTTATGTTACTTGACTGTTCAGTTCATGTGTCACCACCGTTTAGCCGAAAGTCACAGCACAGACAGACCTCTGATAATAATACTTCTTGTTGCTGTGTCTGGGAGCTACATGAGCAGGATCCCAGTTTTCTGGATTTAACACCTGTGAGCCAAGGTAGATGTTGTGGTCAGCCACGCTGGGTTCCCCACTCAGGATAAATTCACACCTAACTATCTACCTGTCTGTCACAGCTGGTGGAGCAGGCCGAGTTTGCCGAGATGATCAAAGAGGATGCCGAGTCGTTGGAGGAGCGACAAGAGACCGACTCCGTTCCCCTGGTGGACGATATCCGCTACCACATCGCCAGCAACGTGCAGACTTACAGTGCGATTGAGGAGGCCAATCAGAAACTGGAGGCCTTGGAGGAGCTGCTCTCCAGCATTAATATTGACTGCTGAAGGTTCCGCCGTGGTCGTCGGTTTGTGGCCGCAGCTGCTGCGGAGTTTGAAGTTTTTAAGTTTGTTTTGGAAACAGACATATGGTGGTGCAAACATCTGTAGTGAGGAAAAACATATGCGTCTGTATGTTTGTAGGATGTCTTTTATTTACAGTATATTGTACAGAATATATTTTCAAAGGTTGCTCTGATGCTCCAGGGGCATTTTCAAAGAAAGCTGCCTCTTTGAGTGAGATATGCCAAATGTGAGAAAAGATATTCGGTCTAAAGGTTTTGGGGAAACTGTGGATTATGTATTTACAGTATTTATTTCAGGCATTATTTGTAGTTACTAGAAAAAAACAGCAGTTTGTTTAGCTCTTGTACTTATACCCCTATAAGGGGTATAAGTAAAAGACCCCTATAAGGTTTGGCACTACCCTAAAATTGAACTCGATAAAAATTTAGTTTTTATACTAAAAGAAAGAAACGAGTACATACACGTACTGACACACGCTTGATGAGTAAAAAGAAGAATAGCACCTTATATGTTCACTTCATTCATCTTGAAAGTCTTTTAACCTCTGATTCCTCATTTGAAATTTCATAGAATATAGTTTTATGATGTATTTCATGCACAGAAGCATGCAACTTTTATTTATGATTTGGCAGCAGAACCTCATTTTACTATTTGACCTGTAACATTCTTTCACTCTGAATACTTTCACTTATCGCCCTCTAACATATTCCTGCCCTTTGTTTCAACCTGAAATGGAAAAACATATTTCCTACTTCTGTGTATGACAGCAAAAATGGATAAATAACTGCTCCTGGCTTTGGCAATTAAATGTGGTATTGCAAGCACAAGTAGTGTTTTATTCAGCATATCTCATAAATTTTGAGCGTCTTCATAAAACAAATGTTTTCAGTAAAGGTCTTATTCAGCATTTATTCAAAGTGGAATGAAAGTGAAAAAAGAAACCTCTCCTAATTGTTTCATTATTTATTATTATATGATTATAAATTTACATCTTAACGTCAAATGTAGGAACTCACCTTAAGATGGCGCCATTTCTCAGCCTTTCACTGTGCTGAGCTGCCTTTCACTTCCCAGAATGAGTTCTTCAAATAAATACACCTCTTCATGCATTGTGGGAAACAAATCCTTCATCCAGGTCTCTGAACTCATGGGAACATTTTCTGAATGGGGCCCGTCTGACAGTTGTCCATTTTTCAAATCACTCATTCGTCACAGGTCCACAAAGGTGTGCGGAAGGGCAGTAAATTGCGGGGCTCTGTACATGTTGTGATTTGAATGTGTGTATGTGTGCATCAGCGTAGTTGAACCGTAGTTTATGATTGCTGTCCCTGTGGGCTCCATCGCTCTCGTTTCAAAGAGGTGAACACAAAGCTGCACGTCACCTAAATGGAGGCCTGAGGTTCAGAGCAGTGGGGAGCAGAGCCGCTGTGAGGCCACATTAAAATAGAGTTCAACCGAAACACTGAGGCCATCCTTCAGTGTTTTATCCAGACAACAAAACCCTTGGCTTCCAGCCCAGCGTCTTGAAGGCTTACATGTGGAAAAAGACCAGAGTAAACAGCACAATTAGTTATGACCCCAGCAAGCTTCCTTTACAAATGTTTTATGTTTGTTGCTAAGCTCCTCGGTGAGTTTCGGTCCAGGGTGGGAAAGTCCAGTTTATTAGGTTTCAGATTGACAACACACTGTGCTGACAAATGAATTTTCTCTGCTCTGTACAGGATGAACTTTCAACCCCAATTAAGAAAAAAAATGTAAAACGTAATAAAAAACAAACTTTACAGACAACGGTTTTACAAAATGTTCCCAAGTCCATGTAGTAATATCCTTTATATAATCATGTGTTTGACAAAGTGCTGAACCTCTCTCCATCATTGCTTGTGAACGACTGAGTCTTTCCAGGATGAACCTTTCATACCCAATCATGATACTATCACCTGTTACCAATGAACTTGTTTACCTGTGGAATGATCCAAACAGGTGTTTTTGGATCGGTCCACAACTTTCTGGAATATTTCTACAATAAATTTATGGATTACCATGAATTTGGTTTAGAAATTCAGGGCCCCCAGAGGATGAACCAGAATGACTTTGACAATCCCTTCACTTACCTCTAGTGCCACAGGCCAATGTTTTCATGTATTCTGTGAAATATTTCAATATCTACTCGATACACTAAATTTGGTACAAATATTTGTTGTCCCCAGAGGATGAATCCTAATGACTTTGGTGATCCCCTGACCTTTTCTCAAGCACCATCACATTGGTAATTTTCAATGAAATGTCTCAACAACTATTGAGTAGATTTCCATGAAACATATTGCAGGGAATCATATCCTCCTCAGGATGATTCATAATTACTCTGATGATCCCGACATTTCATCTTGTGCCACAATCAGGCACTTGACTCTTAGTCTTATTTTCCCCCACCTTGATTGCACAACTCTATTGTTGTCAGTTAACAGGCTGAATCTATTTAGATCTCTTGGCTCAGTAGCAAAAAAAAACTCTTTGTCCCCTGTCAAGCAATTTATCAGATTGTCCCTTTGCCCTTTATGATGCTATTTTCTTGAACAGTTTACAAGTGAAACCCTATAATAACTCATCAGAAAGGTCTAACATCACAGGCATTGTTTTTCGTGTTGTCATTCTCAGCTGGTATGAATTATATGATTGGGGAGAGTCACATGTATAAGGCATGAAATCTCCTGCATTCACACCAGTGACACCAAATAATCTAATGTGACCCGTGCTATTTATTAATATGCTTATCTATAGCAATTCATATCATTGTTTCCTTTTACGAAATCGGTTGCAACACGCTGGCTTGTGTTCAGTTTGAATATCTTCAAGTTGCAGCCTCCTTGCAAGAAGACTTGTACTTAAACAGTTGTATTTTATTTTTTTCCCTGTCGAAGTTATGACTCATATTTCTGTCACGTGTCCAGTACGGCCCTCGAATAACATTTTTATGCTCTGATGATTTCCATGTGTTTCTGCAGAAAAACTATCTTGAAGATAAAATCTGTTGGCTCCCGCCTCATCTCCCTTCGTGACTCATCCAGATTTCACTTTGACTTCTGTCTGCTTGTACTGGGCTAAAAATCTACCAGACAAATGTGGACACACCTCTGCTTTTCCCTTTTAACCTCCTATCAGTAAAGGTTATTATCTGTCTAGGCGTTGGATTGACCCCTGGCTGTGCAGTGTAATAAATACATGGGCCCAGGACAGACAAGAACAATCACGACTGTGAGGGTAGATCTTACTTTCTTTATTTTGGTGGCTTCTTTCATTAAGGTTTTGCTGTTTGATTATAAATGCTTACTTCAGCTGCTGTATGGATGACATGCACAGAAAATGCAGGGTTGAGTCATTCGTACCATCTATTGGCCTGTCTTTACGGGAAGAAGCGTTGCTCATGTTGCCCGTGATGTTCCTGTATATATACCTCACGTGTAGGATCGATTACATTTGGAACAGGTGGACAAGGCTGCAGAACATAAACCCGATAACATGAGCTGCGTTACGAATGAGATCTGTGTGCAGTTATGATTATTTTTTTCTCGAGTATTTTATGCTACTCTACGCTTCTACTTCTTTTCAATGTAAATATTCAAATTTTTACTCCTCTACATTTATTTAAGAGCTGTAGCTACTAGTTATGTTATTTAAATAGAAGTAGCAATGACAGTGTTATAATATTCAGTTACAAGTACAAGTCCTGTATTAAAAATCTTACAAAAGTTTTATCAGCAAAATGTGCTTAAAGTTCCAAAGCTAATCATATCCATTAACAGAAAAATACCCCTGTGAGTGATATATTATTATACATGACATATTTAATTATTATTACAGTTGAAGTAAAGTATGAGCAGCCTTTTGACGTTGTAGCTGGTCTAGCTGATTTGAACTACTTTATATTTTGGGGTAATTTAAATAGTAGTAATACATCATATGTCATATAGTTAGCTGTATACTTTGTGTGTAAAATCTTAATCTATGGTGTAAAGACTACAGCATTTTCCTCCCAAGTGTAGTACAATAGAGCATAAAATTGAAATACTCAAATTGAGTACAAGTAACTCATAATTGTACTTAAGTACAGCACCAGCAGGTTACAGTTTTCCATGCCAAAACTATGATGAGCTTATAAAATATGATCCATTCCTGTACATTAAACTACCAAACAGTGTACAAATTTAAAATGCTGCTTGCACATGAATGCATCACTAACAATAACAAAATAATATATCATTTGAATGGAGGGCTTTTACTTCAAGTTCCAGTCATTGTAGTTGCCCTTTGCACAGTCACAGAGTACAAACACGTGGGGATTCTTCCACGATTCTCTGAGTCATTTAAAATAAGATGAAGGCCATAAATGAAAGGCGGAGAACAATAAAAAGGGGACATGAATGACGACACAAGAAACACAGAGGACATATGAGTCACAAATTGAACAAATAGGCGGAAAATAACATTGAGAAAAATTATAAAATAGACTTAAAAAAAACAAGATAGACATAGAAATGCTGTTATGTAAGTATACACAGCACAGTGTTTACAGGACCATATACTGTTTCATACTGTCTGCGACTTAACTATAAAAGTTTAACTATGTGTGTCTAAAAGGTCTTGAAACTGCGTTGTGTTCTGTGATGGACAGACGTGCACATTCGCGACCTTGTCCCCGTGTATTGATATGTCCTCCCAGGCGAAGGAAGATATAACTCGCTGCTGCTGTCACTGCCAATATCCTAATTTGCTATTAGTTAGGGATTACCACCTGAGAGAGAGAGAGAGAGAGAGTGGTAAGCCCGTACTTAGCCAGAGACTGACCTGAAAAGCTGTCTCTCTCTCTCTCTCTGCCTCCTCCATCTTACACCCAGCTTTTACATTTTCTATGCATAAAAAAAACATACACAACATACAGATGCATTATTTTTCCCTCTATTCTTTCAGTTTTAGTCTGGCACCACAGAAAGGCTGTGTTTACATTCCATCAGAAAGACTTATTGTTTGAGACAGTACGGTGCTTTTCCCAGCCAGCCATTATGTAAGAAATGGCACAGTAAAGTCTACGCATGCACTAAACTGAATGATAGGTTCCCGCCAAGAAGATCTCTTTATAGGATTGTCTTGAACTGAGGAGGCTTCTGCAGCCACTCACTTTCCGCCCCCCCACATCTCCGCCGTCATGTCACGCAGATAACATGCCGAGGATGCCGATAAAGTTTCAGAAACACTGACTGCAGCTCAGGCTTATCAACCAGGAATTCTGTTGATCTCCCTGCTCCGTGTGGGAGCTCCATTTGGAAGTGTGTGACAGTCAGATACTTGCACTTAATGTAGCCACGGTAATATGGGATTATGCCTTTCGTGCTCCCTTGAAGTATTAGCAGCCGAGACGCAGACAAGCAAGCAAGCGGTGGTCTTATTAGTCAGACTGAGGAAAGCTGAGTATATGAATGTGATCAATGCTAATCACAGGAAGAGCAACATTGCATCCCATTTTTTTAAATTTTCCAGCATGTGTCTGACTGTTCACGTTATCCTTTGTCATGTGTTTGTCTGTTTGTGTTGGCGTGCACTGCAATGTAATGCTCCACCTGAGGTTAGTCACAAGGTTGACAGCAGAGAACACGGCCAGCTCTGCAGATAGATCCAAACAGTGTCTGCATGTGAGACAGGATTACACCGTCACCATGTGACCGGTCTGTCCTTAGAGAGACCTCTAACAAAAGACAGGCTAAATCTATTCTGAACAACAACCTCGGGCCCCCCGGGTTCTTCAAATGTAAACAATCGGACGGACTTCAGTGAAGGGATGCACCAAACCTGCTGCCTGGATCACAAATCATGACCTTGGGATTAAAAGGTTCTTGACAGACAAAGGGTTTACAGAAAGCAACCTTTGTTAGATCTTTCTAAAACTGTTTTAGTACATAAAAGCAAAGTGAGTCAGGACTCAGACAACAATTTAACAACAAAATTTTCACAGACAGATTCTATATTAATTTGCTGAGGTGTTCTTTATTTGTGCCACATCTTGTATTTGCTGTTTTTCTTTTCTGGTCTCTTTTCTGCCCCCAAATGATCTTTATCTGAACAAAGCTGCTGTAAACAAATTATAAACTGAAGCACAGCCAGTTAACAGTATGCCATCAGATGGTGTCAGATCATATCTGTTCAGATATTTCCATAGAAACCCGAATTGATCTCACATTCCCACATTTTAAAATAGTATTTCATTGATGTCATCTCTGAAAAAGCACAGTATCTTTTACTTGATTACATTAATTCTTGTCAACAAATTGTGGGTCAGTGTGATCTGTGTTAGTGTCATCCATGATGTCTTTCATAAAACCATCAACTTGTCATCAATTGTTGTTTTAAAACTTTATAATGCAGCAACATTTCATGGTATATTCAGCTCATTTAGTCTCAGTCACACAGCAGTGAGGGGATATGGCAAAGAGGTGGAGCCTGATTGGTCCTCCTGTGTACATTCAGCTCACTGATTGGTGCTTTGCAGATAGAACCATGTAGGGGCCAAAATAGAGAAAGACTCTGGAGAAAAATCTTTTCAAAACTTAATTATTGCACCAAATTCAAAATAAACTTACACAAAATGTTGATACCTTGTCAAAGAGCAATTTCATGTAAAGTCAGATAGAAGCTTATAATTCCACAAAATGGTCTCCAAACATGATCATGGCCTCATGGGAGCTTTAAAAACTTTCACATAAAATGTTATAAACATGACTTTATCATAATGGTTAGGATGTTTGCTCTGTGGTCTTGCCTGCTATTGTAACTTGATACAAGTCAGATGAAGCTTTCTCTCCCTTGTCTGTGTTCAGCTACTTTAGATTCAAGGTTGGTTTTTGTCACAGTAACAAACAGTGAGCGTCCAAACTTGCATTTTTTTTCCAGTGACTTTGCTGTTTCCTGCCCGTTTCGCCCTCAGGCATCAGAAAGCAGTTGCCCTGCTGACAGAGCTTTTGTTCTCTGCAGGGAGAAACCAACGCTGAAACTCAAGGAGACCGGGTGGCTTTGAAATACACTTTGCTTTACAACACTGACATGAGATGCTGCTTTTAAGGCTCGTGAAGAAACATGCAAGTGAAAGCAAACGCAGCTTAAAAAAAAGGACAGAGGAAAAATCTGTTCTTGCCTGTAATTTCATTTGAAAGCATTTTCTTAATACTATGCTGCTGAATTTCTGACTCTGTATATTTTTAAAAAATGCTACATCTCACCATTAATCAACATGCCTTCACTTCCTGTTTCTGAAACATCAACTTAAAGTTGATCTTGAAGGACTCACTGCTGATGATTTATTTAGGGTAAAATAAACACACTGCGGTTTGTATTAGTGGACACCATCCTGATACTCTTAGAGAGACACTTTACCTGCAATACATGACATTCAAACACGTGGCAGTGCCATCTGTTTGGCATGACCGCTCCAGATTAACACAACTACGTGCTCAAGTCCTGCGGATATAAGAAATCATTTATATACATTTGTTTGGCTTCACTGGCTGAGATCAGAGATATTTCATGTTGACACATTACAGGTATATTGTTAAATAAGCTGTTAGAAAGAACACTGGAGTTATGATTTAAAAGAATACATTTTAAATATAGCATAAAATTACAGTATGGTACTTCTGTCTAATAAGATAGCGTTCAATATGTTGATGTAGCATATCAGTATGCTATCATTTGCAAATAATGTGATTTAATTAGAATTGACAGTGGAGCTTTAATTGATTACCTTTGATAATCACTTAAGGTAGATAAAATGATCATTCCTTACTATATACTTTATACTATTTGTTTATGAGCTGAATCAGACATATACCGAACCACCAAAGGGTCACAGTGTGAATTTGTTTTTTCTGAACTGTTTGTGCATTTCAGAAAAAAAAACAACCCACCTTTGACCTTTTGGGGCTCTGTAGATGTACAGTGTTTTAATGTTAATGTTAATGTAGATTTTATTTTGTTTTATTATGTTTGTTCTCATTGTATTTTATGTTTTCACTTGTACTATACTGTATGTATATATTTAGTGGGCTATTCATTCATATAAGCTCCATAAATTGTTAGATGCTGTTTAGACATCAGAAAGTTTCAGAATCAGTAGTTGTCAAAACATTACATTAAAATAAGATATTCCTTTATTCCTCCCACAGTGGGGAAATCGTAACTTGCTGGTGACGCTAGATGAAACATCAGGGATCACCAAATCCAGAAGAGCATTTATTGATGCATTTAAAAACACATTATTGCCAATTTCCACCTGCAAATGGGATTTTCCACAACCTGGTAACCAAACATTTGTTATTTGCTTATAACGGATGAATAAGCATTTTGTATTATTAATCATTGATGAAGCCACGAGTTACTTATTAGAAAGTGGTACAAGAGTTATTTACACAACAACAACAACAATGATACTACTACTCATAATAACAATAATAATAAAATCATTTCTCATCACTTTACATTGAACATATCTGCTTATTGTTCACTCCCTGTGCTTTTGTAGCTCTTGGACAAAAGCTGCATGTGAATGTAAGTCAGTGGCTGCGTGTAAATATGAACATACATGTTGCTTCATGTGGCGACGGGCGGAGGGCGGCGGTCGCTTTAAGAGCCCGTCGGTGATTTTCCACTCAAACTGATATTAAACAGCTCGTAGAAACGATGGACTCAAACCAGCAAACACATTAAATGATTTCACTCAGACTCAGACGGAGGATCCAAAACCAGGAACAACAGGCTGTTTGAAGAAAAACCAGAGCAGGTGATCTCACATATTCTTTATATATTAAATCAGTAAATGAGGCTAAGATTAAAGAAACTATAGTAGCAATCCGCTTATAAACTGACATTTTTATGATTGTTTTTTTTTTTTTTTTTACAAAAGATTGTATTGTGAATATGAAAGTCATTTTTCACCATCTGTCATTTTATTCTCTGATATAAACACATTACTGTTTTTCCTTTACATGATGTGTTATTTTCATTGTGCTTCCGCTAAAAACAACAGAAAAAGAAAAGCTGCATTTTAACCCTGCTTTGAAAAAAAATAACTTAAGTAAATAATGTTTGGGTTGTAAAAGCGCTGCTTTTGGCCTTTGAACCCGGTTTCCTGTGTTTGGAGCTGATAAGAGCAGCAGATCCTCGTTTCTCTTCATTTCTGGAGCTCTGCCGTGACGCGTTCAGGGACACTCCGACTTCACAGAGACATTTGGAAATATGTTTATGGTCTCCTGCAGGTGCACCTTCAACCTCCACACCCACAAGTGAACTGAATGACTCAATGAATGGATGGATGAGTGAATGAATGTTTATACACCCTTCAGAGGGGAGTCTGCTGAAGTAGGTCTCATGAACTAAGACGTTTACTAGCTTATATCTTATATACTTATTGGCTCATACTTAACCTACTTCTACTGTCTCCGCCCCATCCTGTGTATGATTGATTGATGGGTGTCCTTTAATAACCCCAATCCACCCTCTGAGCAGGATAAAAACTGAGGGGTCACTGGACCTTCCTAAAAATGTGACTCTCTCAGTTAATGGTTTAATGTTTTACTGTAAAATAAACTCACGCTATTAAAAACCCAGCTTTTTATAGTTTAGACATTGTACTTAGATCATCTACTTGATCATTGTACTTGATCATCAAATGATCAATGTAGATCATTTTTATATCCTATTAATAAATTAAAGCCATTCAAACCTTGAAACAAATATAGTTTTTCTGCTAAATTAAGAGATATTGTTTCATTATCTTTCTAGAATTGTGAGTTCCTAGATTCACACAACACAGTTATTCACATGCACACGAATCTGATCCTCACTTACAATATCACCAAAAGGTGGGGATCAATTTTAAAGACAAAACCAAAACCTTGAGTTTGAAGGTGATAACTGAAGTGTTACAATTTGCAAAAATACAGACCCGGTTTAATGCCATGTTGCCTTCATTCAACAATAACTAAACCCTTTCTGCAGGGTTTCTATGAGTTAAGAAACCCCTCTCAGAACACACAAACCCTGTGGTCTCTCTCACAATAGATTAGACAGCGTCTGTCAAGGGTTACATAACCAAAACAGCACACAGAGCATGACACTGACCAAAATATGATGGATTACGGCGTCGTGCAAAGCTGAGAGGTGTCAAAGGTGTGTGTGCGCGGCATTTAAGCGACAGCTTGTCATCAGCTGATCCTTGTCCCCCATTTAACTCCGCAAATCCTGCAGAGGAATTTATCAGTTTTTAATTGACTCTTGCATACCACCCTTTGTCCGGCCATTGTGAGCTCTCTGAGCACTGAATGGTATCTAAACAGACCCACGGACAAGCAAGAGAGACACATTACCTTATTAGGACTTGTTATAAGCTGATACTGTACTCGTTTACATTTCCCAGATAACAAACCACATGTCATGATAGAACAGAGGACAGCGGTTCCAAATGTCCAGCATACCAGGAATTATCACAGCATAGGCATTATTAAAAATAGTTTTCACACAAAGCTGCTTGGAAGTGGCATGGTCATGTTATGAGGGGCTTGTTATGAAACCGTGCTTCATCTTTTAATGCTGTGAAAAAAGAAAAAGAAAGAAAAAGAAAAGCATTAAAACTCTCAATGCTGCCTTCAGTTCATCTATTTGTACATGATCATAAATCAAGACCCACCCCCAGTTTTGGACCAACCCAGCCTTTCTTTTCCACTGACTCGTCCTCTGTGTCTCCAACATGAATAAGAAGTGTGTGCATGTGTGACACCCACGCATCCCCCACCGCTTGGCTGTGTGTATGTTTGTGGGCAGGGAGTAGTGAGAAGTGGAAATTTACAGTCTCCCACGTTGGTACCTGAGTTGTCTGTCACAGCAAGGCAGCGTCCAATCTCTGCTTTGGATTTAATTGTCTTTAGCCAAGGGGCGGGCCCTGCTGTCAGCTTCACTTCTTGTGACCCGTGTCGGCATTAAGGCATTCGGTACAGAGGAATGGTGACAGCTGAGAGAGAGGGACTCTATACATAGTCGCAGCCATGAAGGAAATGTAAGTTTTCTAAACTGCTTTACTGGAAAGGAGACTTTGTTTTTCAGGGTCTACGTGAAGTTCTTAAAAAAAATTGAATCGAGATAAGTGTGATTTGTTTAAAGGTTAAACTAATAGAGGGAGAACTGCAAATTGATTTTATTGTTGACTTTTGTGATCCATATTGACAGACTGTCTAGGTAGAAAGAGTCAGCGATTTGAGCTTTTTTGCTGTAATAATATTATGCTGAGATATATAATGAATTTGTAATCAAGTATGTCTGGATTAAATCTCAAGGACAGTTTGCCTTAAGTCTTATCTGGTGGCCTCCTAACACTGTGCAGGCAGGTGAAAGCATGTGCTGAGCAGACGAGAGTAAAAGAGGGGAACAGGGGGATAAAGAGAGAGAGAGAGACAGAAACAGGATGAGAAACAGAGTGGCCAAGAACTGATCCAGTTATGTAAGGAGGTCTGAGAATGGAAGAGCGGTTCAAGTTGACTTGTCATGCATAACAGGAAGAGAGAAATCCCAGAAAGTGATGGGATGCAGTGCGCGCACAGACAGAGAGATGGAGGGGTTGTTGTTCGAGCGTTGATTAAGTGAGCACATAGTTCCCAGAAGGAATGTGAGAGCTTTCAGGGAATCTTCCTCTTAAAGTGCTTGTTGGTAGAAGTGCAGATTCCTGAGAGGGGAACGTTTTTTACTACCACTGTGATGATTTTTATTCTTTTATTATACTGTCCATTTTTAAATGTTTCGCTTGTTTACAACTAGTTTCAACAAGAGCAAAAACTCAGGTTGATATTTGAACTTGTTCTTTTGCCAGAACTTTGATGAACAAGTGTTTTAAATATTTCTCACTAGTATTAAAATTAATCTTACGATCAAAGATTTATTTTGTTCTTTATTGTATGCTGGGAGTTTAAATCACACTCAGTCTTGACAATGTCTTGCTCAGTTATTCCTGTCCTATTAGGGTTTCTTTTCTCCTCTTTGGCTCATACGGGGAAATAGGATACCTTGGTCAGTAATAACAAATCCCTTCTTTCGTGGAAAGGCGGTTTACAGTGTAAACACTCAGGCGAACTTAAGCTCTTGTATCTTCCGGAGAGCGGCCAGGGCTTTGGGAATGCAGAGGGATATCTTCCCCCTCTAAATTTGGATTACAGCGGGCTGACTTGTTGCTGATACAGTAGCATAAGAAAAAGAAAACTTTCCTTCAGGGTCAGGCGAGGTTTTAAAGGCGTGTGTCCAAACATTCCCTTCCTTTTTTTCTGTCGGTGACAATGTGCCCCCCTCTGAGCAGAAGCAGAGCGAAGAAGCAGAACATGTATGGCGAATTAAAAACAGTGTTGTGAATGTGCACATACATGTTTCAGCAATACAATATGCAACATGCACACATGATGTTTTTTCTTAAATTATTCTGCTTATCTACAGATTGAATGATGAGTGTACTGTGCATTGCACTTTTGAACTGTGTGTTAAAATCCTAGAATTTGTCTCCAAATTACATTGAACAGTGCTTTCGCTGTCCGTGTGACCTCCATGCATCAGTTGGTCAGATTAGCGAGATTAGCAGCATAGTACTGTATATCATGTACTCACACACCGCGTGCTGTAACGCAATCAGGAGACAGCATTATCTCCTTAATGCTCCTCCCTATCTGTGCCTTATCCCGCTCACCTCTGTCTCTCTCCCTTTGTCTTTGTCTCCCTCTGTCTCTCCGGCGTCCTTTTCCTTTCGCCGTCCGCAGCATGGCACAAAAAGAGAAGCTCCAATGCCTGAAGGACTTTCACAAGGACACGCTGAAACCTTCACCGGGGAAGAGCCCGGGCACGCGGCCCGAGGACGAGGCTGAAGGCAAGGCCCCTCAGAGGGAGAAGTGGGCCAGTAAGCTCGACTTTGTCCTGTCTGTGGCCGGAGGCTTCGTCGGATTAGGAAATGTCTGGCGCTTCCCTTACCTTTGTTATAAGAATGGTGGAGGTAGGTGGTAGATACACCACAGATGCCAGATTGTTAAGTCAAAAAAAATGGTGATCATAGCAAGAAGATGTCTCACTCTGACTGTTTCCTATATTACCCAGGTGCGTTTCTCATCCCGTACTTCATCTTCCTGTTCGGGGGTGGCCTGCCTGTCTTCTTCCTGGAGGTTGCGCTGGGCCAGTACACCTCTGAAGGAGGGATCACCTGCTGGGCCAAGCTCTGCCCCATCTTCACTGGTCAGTCCCAGAAACACTGCACACGCTCATACACCGAAAAAAGATCATCATTCCCCGACAGGATCATTTAATATTTATCACCGAGTAAAGCCTCATTAGTCCAAACAAAAGTTTACTTCCTGTTTCATTCCAGCATTCACCCGTCCATCTGCCAGTGTAATTGGACCGGTCTTACTTCATTAAGCAGCTTTGTGTTGTGTAAATGACATTACACAGCACAGTAAAGCAGGAGTTAAATTCTAAACATGAAGTATCATGGAGGAATAATTAAATCAGTATATTTCAATTTAAGAGTTAGTCCCAGGTAGAGTGTACACATTTATGTAACATAAATAGCACATAACTGAAGGTGGTCCAACACATGAAGTCATGCTTGGATTACGGATTTGGTTTGTGTGAGGGATTGATGAGCACAGAATCACCAAGTTGCCAAACAGTGAGTACAGCAGGTTTGCACCAAAAGACCATTTTTGTTGACATGGACTCACGCGGTGGTTCCACTTGTTTTTTCTCATCTTATAGGACATTATAAATACTGTATGTCGTCAGCGACAGTGTTGTCAGTGTCGGGTTCTCTCACCGGTCTCTTGACCTGAGATCACCATGAGCCACTGATACTCTAAGACACTCAAGGACCTGTCATTGCTCATAGGTGCAGCCCCTCTTACCTTTGAGTGACAGCTGTAGACAAGCGCCCAGGCACCGCACCCTCAGCAGCTGCTCACACCCTTACTCATGTTCACACGAGAGCCGTGACATGAAAAGAGCGGAAACTGTGCGGCACCGGATCTCGAACAGCTGCTGATGATCTCCGCTATTCGCAGAGCGCTGAGGCTGCTGTCCGTCCATCTGGCGCAGCGTCTGGCACAGCAGAGAAAGTCCACAAGTGGCCGCAAGAAACTGGCCAATCATGAATCTTCCCATTGTTCCCCCTCCGTCTTCATGCGTTTATATCACGTGGCGATTTGATGACTTTACTCCCCTGCAACGCCAGCACACGTTCGAGCGCACACATACACCCACCTGTCACAGCAGTGACTCGTCTATCAGTTTGCATTTGGAATGTGGGAGCGAAGAGGTGGGGGCGACGGAGATGATCAGTTTAAAAATACTCTGGAGCAGTGGAAGAGTACTGGGGATTTCTGTGCACAGGTTCATGTCAAAGTCATCTAAAAATAGTGTAAAAACACTAAGGACATTATAACAGTAGATAGCAGTCGTGGTTGCACAGTTAAAGAGTTGTTCTCTATGTTTTGGATAGCCTGCTTTTAAAGTTGTTCAGCAGCAACTTTACTCAGTTTAATTACCGAGTTTTCATTTAAAGAGTAATTTAACACCAGGCTGAAAATGATCAATGGGTCACGTGACTACTTGTATGTGAAAGTTGTTGCTTGTAGTGATGAACCTGTGGTGATTTTTCACTCTCTCCGCTCTCGTCAGCGTCGTTTTCAGTCACAAATGGCTGTTTTAGGCAAAAAAAAAAGCTACAGTGAAGCATTTAGCCGCTAAAGGGCAGAAGTTTCCCTCAGAAGTTGCCGGAGACCAAAAAGGAGCTAAAAGAGAGAATCAATCCAAATGTTGCTCTGTATGTGCTGGTGTAAATAGGCAAATGTTTGCCAATATGTTCACCATATGTTATACTGTCATTGCACTTTTCAACAAGCAAAAGCTTAAGTGACAGATCTGCAGAAAATAGAAATCATAACACTGTCACAGATCTTAAGCTGATCTTGAATTCTGTCCCCTCTTCTCTGCAGGTATTGGTTATGCCTCTGTTGTGATCGTATCTCTGCTGAACATCTACTACATCGTGATCCTGGCTTGGGGACTCTACTACCTGTTTCAGTGCTTTCAGCCGGAGCTCCCCTGGGCAAAATGCAAGCAGCCCTGGAACACAGAAAACTGCGTGGAGGACACAGTCCGCAAGAACAAGACCCTGTGGCTGGCAGCCAACATCACCAACTTTACCTCCCCTGTCACAGAGTTCTGGGAGTGAGTAGTTACCGACAGGCTAACTAGCACGCACACACACATGTGAATATACTAAAGTAACACTCACTCTTTATCTCGCTTGCGCAAATGTGTTTGAACAGGCACAGTTCCTACAAGAGCACAGTTTACTTTCAGCTCTCTGCCAGTTTATTATAAACTTTATCTGCGCAGCACTTTTCATGCCTTCGATGCAGCTCCTAAAGTTTGACTTTAGTTGTCAAACTAAACTGAAATATCGACTGGAAGCTCCAATCTTTTTCATGCCAGTTTGTTTTGGTACGTGTTTGAATTTGATGACAGTTCAAATGGCACTAAATCAGAAGTGTTTATGCAGCATTGGACAACTCAAGGTTCAAAGCTTTTCCAAATACTCTTCTCATCATTTTAGTGCATCCACATTCTGGATAGGCCAGAGCAGCACGACAGCCCAGAAATGCCAAGTCATGTCTGATTTGTACTTTTATTGTTATATTATTGGTCTCTCGTGGTCATAATCTAGAGACGTCAAAATGACCTACTTTCTTTGATGTATAACATCTTTCTCTTTCAAGTCCCACGCACTTCAATTAACCCGTTCTGTGCCTCTGTGCCCTCTGCAGACGCAACGTCCTGAGCATCTCCACTGGGATCGAGGACATAGGGCCCCTGAAGTGGGACCTGGCCCTGTGTCTCCTAGCAGTGTGGGTTATCTGCTTCTTCTGCATCTGGAAGGGAGTCAAGTCCACTGGGAAAGTGAGTGCTGAGGCGTAGACACATCCTGTACTTATTGTGTTGCCTGGATGCTGTTTGGCCTTTACTTTTTAGCCTGACAAGTCAGTGACAAAACACTGTTGCTCAGAGAAAACCCACACGCTTGGAAAGCAGTTCATTCAGTTGATTTAAAGACACAAGCCTCTGCTGTCCTGGAACTTACTTGTTGGCCAGACTCGCTGTCGGCTGTAAACAGACTGACTGCCGCTCCTTCACCCTCTCTTTCTGTTTCTCTAACAGAAACTAGGCCGGAGCTAATGGGAGGAACTCTGTGGGGAAAATTATTAACCAATTAAATATTAAGAACCATTTATTGACTTGTTTTTTATTCAGCGGCAGGTGATAAGTTTGCAATAAAATGACTACCCTTAATCTTGAAACCAGATATCGATTCAGAAATGCCTCACATTCTTCACCTTGTTTTTCTCTTTGAATACACTTGGGGTCGAGGGAAATTGTTACCAGATAACAAGAACAATCCTTCTTTTGTCTTGCAGTTAGAAAAACATGAGATAGAAATGAGAACTTAAAAAGGAAGTAGTGTTTATCCCATTATATCTCGATCATGATGAGTCATAACTATGTAACTGTTCTTGAGTATTTTGCCTAATAATTCCATTGTCCGGTCTAGGTGGTGTACATAACAGCAACTTTCCCATTCGTGATGCTGATTGTGCTGTTGGTGCGTGGGGTGACCCTGCCCGGGGCAGCTGAAGGAATCAAGTTTTACCTTTACCCCAATCTGACCCGCCTACAAGATCCAGAGGTAGGATCTCTTCTTCTCATCTTGTTCTGTATTAGATTTCTGCATGTCTTTCACACGTCTGTCTCCAGGTATTAAAGGAATAGTTTGTCCTTTTATGAAGCAAACACATTTGCTTTCTTGCTGAGAGTTGATGAGAAGATCAATACCACTATCATATCTGTATGATAAATATGAAACTACAGTCTCCAGTCTTTATGCTCAGCTAAGCTGCTGTAGCTCCATATTTAAGTGATCGTCTGTCTCTCAGAATCTAACTCCCCATAGTGTCGACGTATAATTTTACCTGCCAAAGATATTCTTTTTCTTTTTTTTTTTTTGTTATGTAACTCGATTACATCATTTCTCCCAAGCGATCGGATTAACGTCAAAACCAAGCAGACGTGTCTCGACTGACTAGCCCCCCTGTGTCCTGAGCAAATGCTGAGGTGTTGAAATAAATGAGATTTAACTGTGCCTCACTGAGGACACGATGCTCATAAGGTTTCGGATAGAATTACTGACATTTTGCCATTACACTCTGTAGTGTCTTTGTAGAAGCTTCTCTAATGTGGAAATTATGGTGACTGTAGATGATTGCTAATTGCATTGTAGTTCGATTTAGTTAGTGGTTGTAATATTTTTATATCAGCAGCAGATCATATGACTGCTGTAAAAGGGGTCTCTTGTATTGATGTCCCCACAGATAATTATCACAGGTATCACAAGCCCACAAATTTATTTTGGTTTTCCGTTTGCAACTTTGGTTCAGTCTCACTGCTCCGTGTTATTTTTGACCGTTTTCAGTGAAAAATCTCTAAAAACCTAAAAAAGCAGACTGACAAAGTCAGAGAGTCTGATATTGTCTTTAGGAGAAGGAGGGGCAATTATTGTTGCTTTATAATAAAATTAATATAATTAATATTGGACTTAAATTAATCAGGTGCCCAAAAATCCAAATGAATGATAATGTTGCTCCATAACTGCTGTATATCCAAATAATCCACTGTACTTTTGACTACCTGACAATAAAGAGCTCATCATAAAATTTCCATGACATCTTATCTTATCTTAATCTGTCTCCTCAGGTGTGGATTGATGCAGGAACACAGATTTTCTTCTCCTACGCCATTTGCCTGGGAGCCATGACATCACTGGGGAGCTACAACAAATACAAATACAACTGCTACAGGTGAGTTGTGTCTCCGCCGGGGAGGGAGCGGGACTGTAGTAGTGACAGCAACTCGTGTCAGAGACGGTTGCGTGAAAAGAAAATGGGAACTTCGGTTCCGCCTGTGTTCATTAACAACCTCCATGACATATGTGTGACATAGGGACTGTTTGCTGCTGGGAGGCCTCAACAGCGGTACCAGTTTTGTGTCTGGCTTCGCAATATTTTCCGTCCTGGGCTTCATGGCACAAGAACAAGGGGTGGACATTGCCGATGTGGCAGAGTCAGGTACGAGGGTCCAAGGTTACGGCAGCAGTGATGGTGGGCGCTGCTGCCAAACAAAAAAAAAGAAAAGAAAAAGAGAATTGGAAACAAAAGAGTTCGTCAAGTAACAGCAAATTTTAAATGAGAGGAGAAAAAAAGTAATTGCAAGTAACTTATTTAAGTCTCCGAAACGATGATGCTGAAATGTAGAGGTGTCGGCAATAGCACGCTCCTTGAATAAAAGCCTCAAAGAAACAGAATTGTTACTTCAGTGTGAAATGTGTTCCACCTTTTCTGAGGACAGATTACATTGCATTGGTCAAGTGCTGTGGGTTGCAGCCACACAATGAACTGCGGTGTTTTAAGAGCTCCCGTACTGGGCCATCATCATTATTACAGGTGTTCAATGGCACCAGGTGTCCTCATGTCCCACATTCAACCTGCTCATGTCATTTAGTAGCTTTTTGACCAGGGGACATTGGTAAGAAGATTGGCACCGTACTGTTTGTACTCTGAGGTGATATTTCTGACTGCACTGCACCGTAAGCCCAGTTCTGTTAACAAGCTGTGGACCTCCTGAGGTGGACGCCACCGGTTCTGTTTCTGCCTTCCTTTACACTCTATGTGGACTTTGAAGGAGATGCGTCTTCTTTCAGCATGCTCGCTCTGTTCAGTTTAAAATTCATACTCCTGCTATCTTAAAGACTGCAACTTGAGCATAATCTTGTGAAATCAAACTACAGCTGTACGACAGTGACAGTAATCCTGTGGTGCTCGTGTGTACGTACAAGATGTTCCATCATATATGAAAACACCGAAATTCATAGATTATATAGCATTTTGCACAGCTGTTCATGAGGCACTAGTTCATGTGACTGCTGTCGTTGTGTCTCATGCTCTTATTATATCCTGTTGAATTTGTTCATGGCTTTGCTAAAATCCTCATCTGCTCTGTTTAATTTAGATTAGATTAGATTAGATTAGATCCTGCTTTATTATTATTATTGCACACAGTAAGTATCAGTACAATGAAATGCAGTATATAGAAATATATGAACAGGGTAGCATAGGAAAAAAAGCAGCAATGTTATTTCAGTGTATAACTATGATAAAGACAATATAAACAAAACCTGATAAATAGTATGTGCAGTAGAAATGTCTAGTTATGTTATGGTGATTGATATTTGTCCTGCCAGTAAACACATACAGGACACTAGAGCATGAAAACACACTCTCAGGGGAATTTTCCTTATAGTCGCTCATGAATGAATAAACACTCAGTAAAGTTAAATGTATCTGTGTCTTTCAATTGTTGAACATATTGGAACTTAATTTCTGTAGATTATTGGCAGTGCCTGACCCTGCTCAGCCTCTCTAGCTCATTACTTTTCCATTCCTCTTATGTCGTCCAAGCTGAAATCAGATAGAAATGTTAACTCCCTTGTCCGACCCTTTTCCCCATCCCCGTTTTGTTGTCCTTCCAGGTCCCGGCTTGGCCTTCATCGCCTACCCTAAAGCCGTGTCCATGATGCCGCTGCCAACCCTCTGGGCCATCCTGTTCTTTATCATGCTGCTGCTCTTGGGTCTCGACAGCCAGGTCGGCATTTTCACAATGGATTGTGTGTCAAGATATGTACGGAATAGTTAGTTGGGGTACTGCCCGTTGATTTTACACTTACCACGTCCCAGGGGTCAGTTGGCTCCTGGCAGCCCCAATGTGTAGAACGCATTTGGTGTCTGTATGATCCACATCTAAGGTCTCCAAGGTATCAGATAACTGACGGACAGGAAAAGCAGCCTGTTCCCACAAAGGCATTTTACTACACACTCGACCGCACTGTAGGAGGATTATAGCCTTTTTAATGCCCTGTAATACCACAACTTAAGTTTTCAAAGCTGATGGACGTTTGCCAAACATGGAGCCAGTAGAAGTCATTATAACAGCTTGCATGCGAGCCACCTAGCTTTGATAGGAGGGCAGATCTTTGATTAACAGAAGATAATCTAAGCAGACAAAACATTTCTACTCCGGCTGTATCACATTTCCTGCCTCCAAGTGTAATTCTACTCCTGTGCTAACTCAGTCCTGCACATGGCCGGCTACTCATCTCAGCCAACTGCGAGATCAGGCCGATGGCTCTAAATTTGAGCACATGTAAATGCAGCTCTTTCCATGAGAGAAACGGCACCAGCGACAGCGCGTGCGTCCGCGCGTGGGTGCATTTTTTGACCATAAATTTCATGCAGATTTGTGGTCCTGAATGCTATATATTGTTAACATCCCGCACACTTACATGCCGCCGTTATGTGAGGGGTTTTTGTTTGGTTCGTCATGCAACAAAGGAGCATGTTCTCGGCGCATGAGGACGGATCCAAGACGATTTCATTATTTTGTTATGACATTATGTCGCTTACGAGGCAACAGAGGAGCACAAGCAGGAGACACCGACAGGGAGACGGAGACAGTGATTCACTGTTGTTTTGTATCTGTTGTGTCTTGGTAGCAACAAACCAGCGCTGCAGAGAGGAGCCCTGTTTAAATTCTCATTACTGCCCAACAAAGACAGCTCTCATTCTCTAATCACTGGTTTGCAGAGGCAACACAAGAGCTGCATGCACACAGAAAGACACATTGATTTTTTTTTTTTTCCCATGAGAACTTAATAGTTGCTTTTGTCCCCCACAGTTTGTTGAAGTGGAAGGACAGATCACCTCCATTGTGGATCTATATCCGTCCCTCCTCAGGAAGGGTTACCGACGAGAGATCTTTATAGCCGTGATGTGTTTCATGAGCTATCTCCTGGGACTCGCCATGGTAACTAAAGTAAGTTCAGCAACAGTCATGTAGCTTGCACTTCTGCTGCTTATCCTGTTTAGAAAAGGAAAAGACACTCTGTGTATTCGGATCAACAGCAGAGATAACGCTGCAGACTTTCCACTCGCCTGCTGGCTGCTGCATTGTTAAGACCAAATATAGCTTCCTACCACCTTCACCACTCACATCCTGTGTGTTTCAATGGAACAATTCGGAATGCCGTTTTCCGTTTAGCAGTTAACCATGCTTCAATGACGTCTCGACACCTGTTAAACTCTGCCTTCGTTGGTGGGGTGCCAGCATTCTTTCAACACCCCACCGCCCACTCAGACCCCCTCTGTGACTTTCTTTCCCTTCACACACATCAGAGAGATAATGCAGCTTTCCTTCTTCTCTTTTTCCAGGGTGGCATGTACGTGTTTCAACTCTTCGACTACTATGCAGCTAGTGGTGTGTGCCTTTTGTGGGTTGCATTCTTTGAATGCATTGCTGTAGCCTGGGTTTATGGTAAGTGGAAACGACTCCATTTGATAGGTTTCTGTAGAGTGTGTCGTTTTTCAAAGTAATGATCCTGAAGAGTTGGAAAAGAAGCACAAATGGTCTCTTTGGTGATAAACAAAGGTGTCCTTGTGGTTCTTTCTGTGTCAGTAGTAAATATGTTTAACTGCTTGCAGGGGCGTGGTAAAGGGGGTGGGGATGGTGTGGATCCCGCGCTATACCGTGATTGGATATTCAAGGTCGCCTCCCACCAGATTATATCCTACTATTACTAATGATGGAAAACATTTAGCCTGATGAGAAAAACCTTAATTGGAATGAAAGCTAAGCTGCATCGTCCAATAATAAACTAGTTTAGTTAGCACATTATTGTTTGCGTAAAGCCATCTGACTCCAAGACACCATGTCTTGCCTCTCTCCAACCCTGATATTTCAATTCTCTTTCCTTCCCCTTATTACAACTTCAATCTGGTCTCCACACCCTCTCTATCACTGCTCCAACATTCATAGGCGATAATCCCAAATCCTTCAATGTGTCAATCTATGGCAACTAAAACAGGTTAACTCGAAACAAGTTCAGTCAATTTTCCCTTACCATTAAATGCTCTTTACAGTCTCTCAAAAAAAACATAATAAACATTCCCTCAAAAATATAAGATAAAGATTTCCTTGATAATCAAAAAAATTGTCCTGTTTTATTAAGCACTAATTATTTCCTCTAAATTAGCTTGAAATATCTTTCTCCAGGTAACACAGTCCCAGACTTAATCTATTTGGTTAAGAAACAAACAATGTCCTTTTAACAATAGTCACTTAAATGCATGAATAAATCCATTTTAGGCATTGTGGGATTCTGGGTAATGCAGGACTGACCCATGACCCCTGGTAATGATAAAAAAAAGTTTATTTTGCTTCCTTAGATTAACAACTATCCGAAATATTTGATTCATCACAAATGGGTTAGGGGTATGGGGAATTATGCATTCTGTGTTCCTCTGTTAGACTGTACACCCCCTCTTCATAGTGACCCTTTTGTTTGGGAGGAAAATGCAGGTATTGTGTCCCAGAGCAGTGGTTTCCAACTGGACTTTTACCTCTTCTTCATAAAACTGTTAAAAATAACAATATGTAGGGGAGAGCACATGACTGTTTGGTTCAAGTGCTGACTGCCATTACACATTTTCAACCCATGACAAGATTTCGCAAGTGTGTAAAGGGTCACGAGCCGTCATCCGGCACATGCACAGCACAGTGCACACACCCAATAAACAATGCAAAAACACGCATAGTTCTCTACTATCAACACAGAGGAAAGATAAAGGATGACCTATTAAACTAGTTTTAACAGACAAACAGAGATACATGACCTAGTGGAAATATGTGCGGCCGTTTAGGGCCATCAACAGAGATAAAAGGGTCATAAAGCTCCTAGTTTTCGCAGGTAGGTGTGAAGGTCAACCTATGATGGCAGGCAATAACACATGAACAGTAGAAACTACTGGTATGTACAATGTTCATTATTGGCTGAAACATGTGCTAGAACTCATGTTATTCTTTTTTCTCTTTGTGTCTGATAGGAGTTGATAATTTCTATGATGGACTTGAGGATATGCTTGGCTACAGACCAAACCCATGGATGAAATGGAGCTGGACCATTATCACTCCTGTCCTCTGCATGGTGAGACAGTGGCAGCCGCTGTTTTGGAGCGTGATTTTATTATGTCGGCATCATTGACACGTGACACTATCAAGGTCACGGAGTTGTTCAACGTATACTAAAAGAAGCATGTTTGTGTTTCAGGGCTGCTTCGTCTTCTCCCTGGTAAAGTACAAACCCTTGACCGTATAACAAGGTGTATGAGTACCCTGACTGGGCCATCGGTCTGGGCTGGTGTTTGGCCCTGTCCTCCATGATCTGCATCCCCATGGTGATGGTCATCAAGATCTTACAGTCTGAGGGACCCCTGATCGAGGTGAACAATCCTTCAATGCCTTTACTCTCAAAGGGAACACAATCCACCTACCAGCACTTCTAAAGCTCACTGATCAACACATTATACACTATTTTTTATTTTACTTATTTTACTTGAATCAATAACTCCTCATGGTTTTTTTTTCTAAATTCCACTATACAGGCAGGATATATCCTAACAATGTGTTGCAAAGTGAATAAGTAAAAAAGAAATCTATGTCTTGGCAAAAAGCAAACAAGCATATTCCCCAAAATGTAGAACTATTCATTTAATAAAGAGCGCACGATGCATATATTAAAACATGTCACTCCGTTTTAGATTGACATGATTTAACATGCACACAAATGCAGATGTGATACATGCTAATTTCCAATATTTGCCATTTTCAATTTGACGTCATTTTGAGCCTCCAACTGCTCCACTTTCTGATGATCATTAATCTAATCTCTCACTTCTCTCCCTCAGAGAATCAAAGCTGTGGCAGCCCCGGCCAAGTCAGGCGTGAGCTCTCGCCCGAAAGAGTACAACTTGAAGGGCAGTGAGCTGACACAGCCCCTGGACCCAAACGGGAACAATGGCTTGATCAAGCCCACCCACACCATTGTAGAAACAATGATGTGAGCGCTCTCTGTGAGAGGAATAAGATTGATGTGCTTTCTGTGTTATTATCATATTTGCTAACATTGATAATGGTAGGTTTACATTGTCCAGTATATTCACATTAGAGATACTCTGGTTTGATTTCTATGAAGAGCGTTATATATTATTGTTGTAATTTTTTTTTCTCTTGTAATTTTTTTGTTATTTTTTACTATATCAATATTGTTGATGTTACAATTGTTGTCGCTGTAGATGGCACTGATCTCAGTTTAGGCAGTATTTTGAGATAGAATATGTTCAATGTTTACTACCTTTCTGTTGATTTTGGAGAGATGAGGAATTTGCTTTTTATTTTTGGTGTAATAGAAGAAAATATTAAATTCTCACTTCACATACAGTAAAATTCAGTAAACTAAACTAAACGAGTAATTAACCGTGTTAAAGGTAGAAAACGTCTAAACGCCCTCATGTAATTGTGGCAGTCTGGTGACCCGAGCTAACTTCTAATCTCTTGTCGTTCATCCCTGCAGTGAAAATGAATGTATCAGCAGCCACCCACATCTATCAGAGTACATATCCATAACATGTTAAGTGGCAGTATGCAGTGTATAGAGTTAATCTTACTTGATGTCCTTTAAGTTACAAGTTGAACAAGGCCTTGGCCAAATACTGTGAGAAATGCATTTATAAGAAGATCCATCCTCAAAAAACAGTTGAGACAAAATAATAAAAGAGAAAAACAGCTAAGGAAGAGGAAGTAAGGAGAAAAGGGAAGTGGCATTTTTAGAGTATTTGTACGCTGCCTGTGTGACTACTATAGTCAGTCCCAGTGCATTTATTGAAACCTCTCTTTGCACTTTATATGTCATTTCACCTTTATTGTCGTATTTGTTTTTATTGTTGCAAGGTATTGCGGTTACATTTGCAACACATTTCAGGAGGAAATTTTTTAGCTTCTAACTTTTTGATATTGTAAACTTTGATATACAGTATCTAGTTGTCTCCTTGCCGAGACAATGACAAAATAGACTAGAAATCTGACATCAAACTTTCTGATTAATGATTATTTGTAGCATCTGTGAGAACACTTAAAAGACATAATTTTTTCTAAAACATCCTAACAGCTCTCTCCATTGTGCTCATTTCAGTAGCAGATGTGCTCTGCAGAACTACCACTGGATACTAGTTTCTAATGTTCAGTTTAGGCATTTGTATGGTAGAATTTGAATTGTTTGTAATTCACATATGCCTTTTTGTAACAATTTTATACTGTACATCGTATAAACACCTTCACTGATTTTTTTCAAAAGCTCAATTTGTCTTCTAAATATCAGTTACATCATGAGCCTGGGTTGCATTTTTCAGTGTGCAGTATTCATTGAAGTAATGGCATTCTCTGCTCAATCGAAACGCACCATCAAATTTAAAATGATTGTAATGTTCAATGATGCAAGAACTTGCACAGTCGAATACAGAATCTGAAGGAATTGTTGTCCTGAAGCATGTGCAGGAGCCGTCACAGCGCCGTCCTGCTTTGTCCATAAAAATCTCGTGCTACTTGGAAATTCAAGTGTACCAAAGTATTTTTTGTCTCACAGTTGTCCCATTCAAGATGCACATTGCATCATTTCTACAGTATATAGATTACAAATAAACATCTTTTTCTTTGGATTTTCTTGTGTCTGTAACTCTTTTGTCCCCTAAATATGAACATCTCTGACGCATTTACACCTGCACATCTGACATTAACATAATTGTCATCATGAGTATGTGTTGGACTAATGACTAGTGACAGTGACAGGATTGACATGAAACAGTAGAAACTTTATGGCCCATGATTGACAGTGTAAATTTGTTATATCATTCAGGGACCAATAAATTGCTACTGATACTGGAACTGCGTTGGAAGAAATCTACAATTGCATCTACAGTTGGAGCAACAGTTGGGAATTTTAGAGGAAGCACCTACATTGTAGTCAATACAAACAATATAAGCTGGTTGGCTAAATTGCCGATGCAGCGGGTTAGAGTTTGACCTCTAACAAAGTCCTCTATAAGTTTGTGTTGTACAGCCAAAAGGTGATTGATAAGTTTCCTGCTCCAAAACTACATTGCAATGACATTACACCGTAAATCATGGGCTGTATCATTAAGTGATACTGAAAAGCTGAATTACAACCATAATAATCATGACTGCATATCGAAAGAGTTGTTTGCTTAAAGCAGATCCAGCATTGCACAGATGATTTAGAGACTGAATTTCAGCACATCTTATCCGTCTTCATAGACATACAAGCCCTGCAGGAATGACACGAAGTTGGATATCGTTGCGGTTCTTAAATTTCAAGATGTCTTAACTAAAGCAGTCGCTGGTGTTGCACAGCCTCGAGTTTCTGGTTTAGAGAAACTTGTTGCACATGATTCACTCACTTATCAAACACTGTTAAGCGCTGGTTCCTTCAGTTTTGGACTGTGAGCAGTAAATTGGATCATGTAACAACCTTCCCCTTCCAGCTTTCATCAATACTGTCTATTCTGAGTAAGTGCTACTTGTACAAATCATATACATACAATACATTTTGATTCCACCCTTAAAATAACTATCTATATGTATTTGAACGTCCTCCATTGACCCGATTGACACCAACCTCTCCCCACTCCCTGTGACGGCTCATTGACACTTGTCCTAAATTTTTAAGTGTGATGATCCGACCATCAATCTAACGCCACCCGGCAGGTGGTAACTGCATTGACATCTCACCCACAAAGATGAGACCGGCTTATTTGGGCATGTCCAAATGAGCCAGTCCCTCTGTCCATCCTAAGCTCTTGAGGCACTGACCGGCCAAAGGCTTTAATTTACGTCACCTGGATGATCAAAATAAGTGACTGAGCGCGGCCAGAAGCAAGGGCTCGACAAATGATTCATGGAAATTGGAACCGCACTTAGTGAAATCACAATACCTGAGCTTACGGATGCATTTCTTTGAGGAGTCATGTGAGAGACATTGAGGTTAATAAGACAAGGGTTTAGTACTTAGACACCTGTGTAGTGCAGGGAAGTACAAAGTACATGGTACACAGTATTTGTTGTTTTGAATTGTAATTCCTTCAATGAAAGTCTGCCAGCATTACAGATTTGCATAAGAGAGCAGTCAAGAAATTGTCAGATTCACTGATTCCTTGCAGATTTAGAGGAGAATCCACAAAGACGGACAATTAAATTTGGGCCCATTAATTGATGAGATTGGTCGACACAATCAACCACAATGGAAACCGCCTCCCAAATCTGCACGACATTACTGATTCTAAGCAGGTCTGCCTGTGTTTCCACTAGAAAATTGACAAAATAAAGTATACTCAAAGCAGGCAGAAAGCACAGTTTTCTCCGACAATGCACTGGACAAAGGAAGTGGAGGAGCTGCTCACAGCTGGAAACTTAAACTAAATTGTTAATGATGGTGAAACAGATTTTTAAAAAAAGCTTGTGAGGCTCTACTTGGGCACAGTAAACGCTAATGTCAGCATGCTGATATACATAACACACTCCCGATGACAATGGGAGTTAACATGCTAATGCAGGTACAGCGTTTACTATGTTCACCAACATTCGTTCTAATACCCACTACTATACTATTTAACATGCCAGAAAAAGATTTAGTACGTCCCAGTACATAGCATGTCAAATGCAGTATGCTAAAAATATCAGGATGTCCTGTTGTATCTGGTCAACAAAGTATGCAAGTCAGCATGCTTTTCTGGCTATTCTTACCCACAATCCTCTTGTTCAGCTGAAGATACATCGCATTGACTGAGCCTCCCGACAGCGCGTTCAAGCGTGAGTACTACATATTTTTTTGTAACTCGTGTATAATTAATACGTTAAATTTTGCACTGCGACAGATGTATGAGCAACAGACAAGGTTAAGGTGCACTGTTATGTTGTGTTATACTGCAGGCAACAGTATGTGCTATCTATCTATCTATCTATCTTGTAATTAGCACTCAACACAAAGTAGAGCTGAGGCTGATGGAAAGGTCTTTAGTTGTGTAAGTATTTGGCCATAGACCAAAGATGGCACAAGATGAAAAGTCATCTGATCACCAAAGTCATTACAATTCACCTCGAGTTCAACATGAATGTCTGAACCAAGTTTCAATCAATCATTCATTCAGGAGTTGTTGGGATATTTCAGTCTGGATTAAATTTGACCCACAAAAACCAGCAAAAACTTTGTTATACTTCGGTGTTGACTAACTTCTGGGTCAGGGTTCATAATCCAGTTGTCGGAGAGCCAAATTAAATGACACTGCGTTCAGACAACAGAGCCGAATCAAGTGTGTTTCGTAACTTTATTCTCATAAAAAGAAATACATTTCTTAATTTATAATAAATAACAAAAATAAAATAATATCCAATAAATCTTTCAAGTTCCTTTGAAACGATTCCTGACGTGATCAGGGAGGAGGATGAGGAAATAAACCAAAAAAAATAATATGTGCAGCCACATTCAGTATCACAGCTTACATGAAGATACTATACTGTAAATGCATGTACTGTAAATAAAAATAAAGCACTGCATACCATGATACATTATACAAGAAAACAAAGGTACAATACAGTAAATTATGTAAAGCCTTAAAAATAGGCCTCAGTGTACAACATGACATTTAATATAAGACATGAGTCTGAAATCAGATTGAAAAAGTAACTGTCCCAAGGATGAATCAGTCTCTAAGGCTGCTCTAAATGGGACAGTGCAACTATCTCACAACATCTTCACATCAGCCTGACATACATGAAACATGTTTCCTATTTCCAGAGAGGCAGCTGGATCAGCAGGCCAGATTTGTTACGCAAAAGCTTTATAAAAACATAATGATAAAAAACAGGAGGTGCACTCTCACAAAGATCCTGTTGGAGCAAACAGAGATGATGCTGTTTTAGTATAAGGAAGAGCTAATTGGCTGAAGACAAACCCTATGCATGCTTAACATGCTCATAGATACCGGTAGGAAAAACAGCTACTGCAGAGAGGAATAAAACTGATAAACCAGTCAGATGTGAAAGTGAAAAAACAAAATCATTCATCACTGAAAAATTGAAAGGCATTTCATCCTCGGTTTTTAAGGATGTGACACTTGAGGAAGTGTCAGTGATGGACCACAAGCCAACCCATAAGCCATTCTGGTGCAATGCCACGAACAGATTCACACAATGTGGAAAAAGTGAAATTTGAACTAATAGATCATATGAGAGATTTGTGCGTTAGGTGCAACTGCATTGTCAGAAAGAAACGTGTGCAGAATGTGAAACGGAAAATATCTTTGTAAACACGTGGCTGTGTCATCGAGACAGGAACGCCAAAAAAATCCAAAATACGACATTATCTCTGAGTCTCTCTGGAACCATTGAGAAACTGTTTATCCATCAAGGGGCACGCACTTCAAAACAGAAAGGTTAGAGTGTCTCCACAAGCATTCCTGGTATTGAGATATAAGGGGCTTTAAAATACAGTTAATGATACTTGGCACGTAGCAGAGAGCATTTATGTCTATTTGGAGGCACTGTCCCCTCTCTAGGGCGGCCAGCGTGGAGGAGAGGCTGGAAACGAGGGCGGCGAGCCAAGTTGTGGCCGAAATAACTCAAATATGCACAATGTGGCTTGAACCTTGATTCCATTAACACCTTTGCGTGTGAGTGTGTGTGTGTGTTTCATATGCAAGTAAAGCATTGCGTGTTTTGTGTAAAACAAAAAGGGAGGACACAATCAGGTAAAATGTTCTTTCAGTGGGAACAAGAAGCTCGTTAAAGCAAAAGATAGTAAATATATGCAGTGTGTGTGTGCAGAATTTGACTCTCTCCAGAGCCGAGGCGTGTGTGTTGACATCCTGGCTCAGTCAGAAGCTATGACTCCCCTGTTATATAACCCTGCATGTGGCTTTGCCTCTGGAGAGGGAAATGGTATTGAAGGGGGGGGGCCTGCCCTGAAGCCAGAGCGTCCTCTGAAGAGCATCATGTGGACACAGTGACTAAAACTGGCAATGGTGAACACATGCACTTGTAACTTTGTGAGTGAGAGATGCTTCCGGGCGCTGTGAGTGGCTGTTTCTGGATGCTCTGCGTGCTGAACATGAGTGTGAAGGTCTGTCTGAGAGGTACAATGTGAAAAAAGCTCAACCGTGCATGACATGGTCTGCGCGAGGTCCCAGCACTACAACTGTTTTCAAAAGCCAGCATCCATCCTCGCAGTCACAGGGCGATGCTGTTGGTCCTGCGCTCCGGAAAGCAGAACAGCGAGTTTGAGGGGTCGTCACAGTTGTCGGGCAGCCCCGTGTCTGCCGCTGCCAGCGGATTCCTGCTAATGACCAAGTCCAGGCCGTCTCCTGCCTCTATAATTAGGGGCACAGTTAAACAACAGTCCAAGTCCCTGGTTCGGACACGGTTCACCTGGAAGATCACAATCAATGAAAACATTCAGCCATTGAACGTACTCCTATATTCACATTTCTTTAAAAGGAATAGTTTGCCATTCAGGGACATGTGCTTATTGTTTTATTGTTGAGAGATTCATTTTATATTTTAACAGAAAAGCAATGACAAACATTACCAGCTGTGGGTCAGACTTAGTTCAGAAATTACAATAAAATAGCATAATGATAAGACAAAGAAACAATATAAGTAAAAAAGTTTAACAAAAAATGTTTATAAAAAGAAAAAGATATAAATTTTGGCAGAAAATGAAAGAAAACACATCATGTGGTATTGTGGAGTGGTATTGATCCTCTTGTCTAACTCTCAGCAGGAAACCAATAAGCAAATTGCCCAAAATGCTCCTTTAAATGTGATTTTTGCTGACACAAACAGCAGCTACCTGAAGAATGCGGTCGAAAGGTTTTAACCCTGCCTGGTCAGCGGGGCCATCCGGGCGGATCATGTTGACGTAGACCCCTTTCTCCAGGAGCCCATCGGACACACTGAAGCCAAAATCATGGCTCTCAAGGTCCTTCCTTATACTCACCTGCAAATACAAGGAATCTTACGATTACACACAGGTTGTACAGCACAACACATATTCATAAATATCTTTTACATGTAAAAACATACTCCAGCAATTTAGTATTGCACCATCATAAAGGTGGGGGACTCGAGAGAGATTTTAAAAAGCATGGTCAAAAATCAATATAGCAGAGGGTCAGATTTGATATGAGACATTGGATCCTGCTAATAATAGAACTTATCTTTCATTAGGTTCCACTGCCTCCTAAATGCTTTTAAACAGCACATGTTTGGTTTCTGAACAGGCCTTACATTAAAAATTTAAAGTCTCCAAGACCAAAGCTCTTGAAAAAGCTCTTTCCAGAGTCTCAGAGGACAGTATGCAACACTGAGCAACGATCATTTCGCAGGCTGAGTAAGTAGTGCTCTCCGTGCCAAGTAAGCTGATTTTTCATGTTATGTTTGATTTAACAGCCAGTTTAGTCCTTTAAAATGAATGCAGATGCTAGATGAGACTCTCATATCTGAGTGTGACATCTTCTCATCTAACATCTGGAAAGAAAGTGAATGCATTACCCATTTAATTCAGAGACCAGATGAAAACACAGATGGTGGAAACAATAAAGCCGTGATAACCCATAAAATAAAAGGCACCAGGTATTAGAAACTTTTACACACCAATCCATACTTCATGATTGCAATAATTCTTGCACAGCTACTTTACAGGTGTCTTTTATTGCGGCCACCTTCTGTATATACTAAACAGTTTTCACAGACACAAGCTTCTGTGCCATCCGTTTCTCTTTTGGCTTCAGACCTACACGATAACAAGGTCAGCAGGTTTTACCACAACAAGAAACCGCTTAAAAGATGGAACTTGAGATGTCTTTCCATGATATCACACAGGATGTGTCAACTCAAAACATTTTTAATTTCCACACTGCAGGGCTGTGATGTGCTCTGTTATTACTGCCCCAGTTTCGGCCGCTCAGTCGAACGCCAGCAGGGCGAGATGCACAGGTGACAACAGATAAAGTACGCAGGCACGGGCCGGGGTCACAGCATGAGCAGCTGCCAAGGTAATGTATAATGAGCGTCGGGTGTTTTTGTTGTACACACGCTGCAAGTCCTGACTGGCCAGGTATCCACTGGGTCCAGGTACACTGTAGCGACAGGCAGCGAGTCAAAGAAAGGAGGCACGCAGGTATAAACTTTTTAATGGCCAGATTCCCTCAGGACGCTGTTGTTTATACCGTGTTCATCAAGCTGCGAGTGCAGCTGACTGATCAGTCGGTGATCACATTTTCGACGAAGCGTTTCACCGACACTTTGAATCACAGCCACAATAAAATACGTACTGGGTAGTATATGCTTGTACAACTCCAGTTCTAAAAAAGCTGGGATGTTGTGTAAAGCATAAATAAAAACAGAATTCAATCATTTGCAGAAGAACTGTGTTGATGAGGTAAAACATTGTCTTTGCACTGTTATTTATTAGCTACTATTATAGGATTAGCAAATGATCACATTCTGTTTTATCTATATTTTAGACAGCTGTAGCAAAATATAGTTAATGTTTGGGATCAAGTGTATGATCTTTCATGACACAGTGACTGTAGAAGAACACACACAGCATGTTGCTCCCTCCTCATTTCAAGTCTGTTACCTCCTTGTTCCCTGTACTACTTCCCAGACACCCACCTGTGGGCACCAAATAAACATTTCAACGGTACCCCTCATGTATCTTACCCTGTAATTTGTGGGCTGAAGCTTTACCAATATTTCCTACATATGAATTTGTGTTGTTCTTTATAGAGTCATTCCCTAACAGATCTACCTTGTGCAGTGCCAGGGCGGTGGGGGACAAAATATCAGAGGGGTCCCCTTTGCCCCGGGACGGTACGTCTCTGGCTCCAGTCGACATGTTCAGGTTGCTTTTGTTCTTAGACTCACTGTGGATTCCCTCCCTCTTTATGGGACTGATTTCAGACTGAAACATTGAGTCTTCATTGGTCTTGGTCTCCTCCAGGTACAGACTAAGAGCGCTACCTGTCATGGATGCCTGAAAAAGCAGAAAATCACAGGGGTTATTATAGCATATCATGTATTAAGAAGGAAAAAAAAGACTTGCATTTGAACAAAACATTTAACCTCTCATGAAGTGTACACAGAGCCTGATTGGAGGCCAAGGCACAGTGCAAAAGCTGGTCAGTATGGCAGCAGGTGCCTCGTGTCAGATTTAATAACAGATTACATACGCCGGCGATTATCATAAAGCTTCATCTGGCATGGTCATTTAGGCCGACACTGTCTATGAATACATGAGTAAGATGAAGCAGATGGAGGAGAGGAAACAGGAGCAGGCGGTGGTGGTGGAGATGCCTACCTCCAGCTCCCTGAGAATCTCCGACTGGCCGCAGGTCTCGAGGTCCTGCAGAGCCTGGGACCAGAAGCTGTCTTCCTGGTTCAGGGTGCCCTGGCAGCGAGGGGGGCTGATGAATCTATGACAACGCAGGAACCACAACATGAGAGCAGCGCTGTGGTCTCGAGGCCGGTGCTGCTTGCAAAAGCAGCATGGGAAATGCGGCTTTTTTTTAGGCCGCGTGCTGGAGGGTCCCCCTCGGAAAATCTCTCAGGACCACATTGAGGGTTTACTGTAAATTCTCTCACTTGTGGCAGCTCAAATGCAGAGGAGTCCGCTAGATTAGATAAAGCCTTTAAAAGAGTTCAAGTTTACAAAAGTCGCCCAAAAAATAGCAGAAAATTGAAAGCATGTGACACAAAAGTTCAGGAGAAAAAAAAAAAAAAAAAAGAAGTCAAGTGTGAAGTGAAGAGACAGATAAGGCTGATGTATCCTTGGGCGCTTTAGGTACTTTCTGAGGAAACTTTTTTTTTGGGTGTGGACAAGGGGTGACAGAAAAAGATGCATCTATGTGAAACACCAAAGAGCTCGTGGGCAGTTAGTAAAGCAGATGAGTAAGAGAATACCTGAGAAAGAAGAGAAAAGGACAGTTTGGAAAAGCACGAAACATGAAAGCATACAACACAAAATGAAGAGAAAATAATTCAGTTTGCCCTCAGTCAATGAGGGGAACAGAAACTCACAGAAGCTTTTATTGATAAACAGTGGTGGAAAAAGTACTCAGAAATTTTACTTCAATAAAAAAAGTTCTGTATTCAAAATCCTACTCATGCAAAAATACACGAGTATTAATAGCTATATATACTTATTGTGTGTCATATAAGTAGCTGCTTGTGGTGAGTTTAAACTAAACCAGTTGTACCCAACATGGGGACCAGGGACCGAAAGGGTCACAAGAAAAATCTGAGGGGTCATGAGATGATCAATGGGGTTGGAATGAAGAAAAAAGTTCTGCTACACAAACTTGTCCACCACTGCTTACTATGATTTAAATTAAATAAGCCCTTTACCGTGAAATCAAAAACATTTAAAGCTCACTGACATGAAACAAGATGTTGACAGGAAGGAAACTGCAGGTTTGTGCACTTACCCGGGTATCTTGTCCCACTCATCCTCAGTGAACCTCCCATCATACAGTGCTTGGTGGTGGACTAGGCCTGCAGAGCTGGAGCTGGTTTGGCTCCTGTGCTTTGGACGTCGCCATTCGCTCGGATTGAGTAATATATCGGAGGCTTTGTGAAGATATGTGCCTGGAAAAAAGGAGAAAATCCACTGATCTCATTAGGTGGAACACAGGAAATGGGTTGTTTTTTTTACACAGTAAGTGTCAAGTGGACCTCACCTTGGCTGCCGTAGCCTGCGTCGAACCCTGAGCTGTCCCAGGAGCTCATTGCAGAGTCTATACTGGGAACAGTGGCAGAGTAGACCTCTGAGTGTTTACTGGTCTTCTGGAAGTCTGTCAGGTCATCCTCCGTGTCACTTAAAAACCCAGCTTCTCTGTCTGGAAGATGCCGGCCGTCAGACTCTGGGAATGTACAGTGGGTCAAATCAGCATTAAATCAAGAAGAAGAAATGCACTTTGACTTTAATTCTCATAAAAAGATAAATGAACACAAATTTTTCATCTTGGAAGATGGTGCCGCTCTGGTGGCAGCCTGCTGTAGCAGCTCCCGCTCACCGCTGAGCTTTTTCCTCTTTTATTGTGTCTTTTTTAAATTCGTTTTAATTATTGTTCACAGGCTTGTGTTGCTCAGTTTTTTCCCCACTGTGGGACGAATAAAGTTATATCTTATCCTATTTTTCAAAAGCATATTTAAACTCACTGACTTCTTCATTACAACCATATTTCTCTGTGGTTTTTATAGCTTTATCTCCTCCGTCTCTCCTCTCTCTCCTGTAAATCACTTTCTAACTTTTAACTAAGTGCTTTCTCAATACAAGATTTATAATAATTTGAAATAATGTTTGAGACCCATGTAATAAGCAAAAGAAACTTAGAAGAGTGAAAAGTGAATGTTATGTTGTGTTATAGTGCAGCTGTTATTATGAAACCTTCTACCTTTATTATCTACTCACCTTCAATTTTTTTTAATCACTGTTTTTCTCTTTTCCATATATTTTGCTTTTCTGTCTCAGATCTGAAACTATATTTGTAAGATCATTGTTTCAAACTGCTATGAATATGTTAAAGGGAATAAGTTTAAAAAGAAAAACCTACGGTCGGCTTGTTTTTTTATCTTGAGGGTCACGGACTCCCCGGCCATCTGCAGGAGATGGATGGCCTCACTCAATGGCTTTCCTTTCAGACTGACCCCATTGATGGCCAGAACTCTGTCCCCTATATGGATGGCTCCGGTCCTGCAGGGTTAGGAGGGCAAGGGAGACAGAGATACCAGAGTATACCAGACAGTACCGACAGGCGGGCCAGGAAGCCTGTCAGGCTGCCAGAGCGCCGACTGAGACAGAAACAAAGAGGCTTCTTGTAACAGAAAAAGACGAGACAGCCATTGTTTACTGTCTTGGTTATTTCAGAAAAACTGTTTTCCAAAGGGGGGCCGCTACAAACATGACCGACCTCAGTCTAACATTAGTGCGACCATCTTCTTAAATAACTATCTTGACCCCCTCACCCCTCTCCCTCCCCTGCCCTCCTCTCACCTCTCTGCCAGGCCTTTCTTGGTGAGGCCTGAAATGACAATGGGGTCAAAGGGCTCCTCTGTGCCAGAAATCGTGATGCCCAGTGGTCCGTTATATCTCTTCAGCTCCACTGTGTAGATTATAGAGCCTGACATCTCCAACTCATCTACAGCACACAGAGGACGCCATGCATGAGACTCATGATTATATAGACATTTAAACCATGTAAAGATAGAACAGCTCATGATAAAATCCGTAAAGTTTGAGCAAATAGATAACAATAAAAGCTATTTAACTAAACAGAGTATAACTGCATTTATTTCTCATTTTCTCACTGTACTGCTTCTTGTTTATGAAAATTGTGTGGTACTTAAGTAAAAGTATTATCAGTAAAGTTCTTAATTGTTAAAGTACTCTAAAATTTGTGTGGACCAAGAAACAAATTGATTCAAGAGAAAAAAAAAATCAATGAAGAAAATACTATATATTTGCAGCTTGAATCCAGTGGTTCTCAAGGTTGGGGTCAAACCCCTACAAAGGGTCACAAGACAAATCTCAGGGGTCATGAGATGATTAATGAGGTTGAAAAAAGAAAATTTCAACGACACAAATAAATTTGACTTCTTTAGACCTTTAGATTGAAATGAAACCAGTGGAAAGGTTTAAATGGGAAATGACTCTTGGGCAACTTCTATTCAAATGTTGTTAAGCTGCCACACCCCTTTCTTGTTGGGGGTCACAAGTCAAAAAGGTACCACTGGTCTAATCTTTGAAAATGTGGTGATGTCACATAAATGTATTGGAGTAAAACGTACAATATAAAGAGTATAAAGAGCATTTATTGTAAATACTCAACTTGGTTTGTTATGCTTCTATACAGGATGTGTATTTAGTGTTATTAATGTACCAATGTTGTCCTCATCCTTCTGGATTCGGAGCTTGACCATGTCCTCGGCCTGCTGCAGGACGTGCATGGCGTCCTCCATGGTGCAGTTCTCCAGACGCACGCTGTCGATGGCCAGCAGCCGGTCCCCGGGCTCCAGAGTGCCTGTTCTACCAGACACGAGAGCGAGAGGATCGCAGCTGTTAACTGGGACCTGGGAGCTGCATCTCCTGACTCAGTATGAGAATCCTATTAGCCTGGTGTCTCAGTGGGATCCTCTGGGGTGACCGTAACCTCACCCTCAACCTAAATCAACACTGAGCCCTTCTGAAATGTGGCTGCTCTGCCCTACTGATCCAGTTTTGATAGCTCAATCCAATTAGCCGTGTATTACACAGCGGATTCACAAAACAATTTTATTTTGCCCGTGAATAATCCCACGTAAGCCTCGAAAACCTAGTTCACCCTGAACTGTAAAGAGGTGAGAAACCTCTCCCTGACCACCAAACCCTCCACAGACCATTTTTGTATTTATGATATGATTAGTTTTGTGAGCAATAACATCCTCAGCAGTCACATTGTATTAGTTGTGTGTGATGATGGGACATACCTGTGTGCTATGCTTCCTTTTCTGATGTCAGAGATGATGAGAGGCTTGCCCGGTTTCTTACTTGCTGGTAAAAGAGAAGAAAATCTTTATTTGGGGACATTTGAGAAGAGGATAAAAAACATTTTAAAAATCACTCAACCTTCTTTTCTTTTTGTTGCACTAATTAAACTCAGCTTCCTGTTTGCATTTTTCAGGGCTAGTTAGAGCAGAAAGGGTAATGATGAATACTGGTACAGGCCAGTATTATTCAGAGGTAATGAGGTATGTGCCCTCGTGGGCTTGCAGGCCTGAGTTTTATGGATCACAGAACATTGATTCAAAGGAGATTTACAGTGTGCTGGTCTGTGGAGTATTATTGAGCCACACTGCCCCCTGCTGGATGTCTCCTGTCTAACAAACTCACCACTGATGGTGATGCCCAGCTCCACTCCTCTCCTCTTGGGTAGTTTAACGTGGAAGGTGCCACTGCTGGGAACCACAGACTCTGATTGAGGATTTAAAGTAGAGATAAATGTAAGTATGAAGGCATAAATGTACAAGATCTCACAGTAAAAAAATGTCACAATGTGATACCTGCAACATCAAACTCAATCTCCACCGTGACCTTGTTGGCCAGAGCGGAGTCTCTGAGCAGCTGATGGGCTTCCTCCAAAGTGCCATCTTCAGTAGGGATCCCATTGATGGACAACAGTCTGTCTCCAACCTGCAGCAGCCCACACCTTCACACAGAAAACAAAACACACATAACAGCACTATAAATAATCATATAAAATAATAAAATGTTTAGGAGAAACGTCATTGGGTGTAAATGTAACAAGATAATAATATAATGACAATTTTAATAATTGATTAGTACTGATGATTTTTCCCCCAATCAATCTGTTAATTGTTTTTTAGGCTGAAAAACAGTGACAGTGTGGTGCTGCTGTTTTGTAGTGTTATACAGAGAGGTGTTACTGTTTTTGCTTCATAAATTGCTTAGATGACAATCAAGTACAAAAATTTTGGGTGAACTTCCTGTCTATGTACTAATCAATTCCATTTACTAATTGATTAATCGAGTAATGTTTTCAATATGTCCGCACTAGCATCAGCAAGGGTTTGGATTTCTGCTTTCAGTGAAAGGACTCTGACACACACACACACGAGTGACACATCACACGTCACATAGGCTGAATTTTTAAAATGCCATCTATAACATGAAATACAGCCTCCAGCCTTGACATGAACACACTGACTCACTGACCTTACTTGAACTTGAAAAACCACCTCAGCAAGCAAGCGCTCATACAGAAAAAAATAATCACACATATCACACATTTAATCAGACCCCTAATTGCAAGGGCAAACACCGGAGCACTGTCAACTGATATTAATTCACTAACCACCGCTGCTCATTAACCTTGTGTGGAGGCTGAGACGCCCACATCGCAGTCGGATGCTGCACTTGAGTCACTCCTGTCCAACTGCTGCTGGACTAATCGTGTTAGAAGACCCAGGGGAGATGGCCCTGCACCGCCGGCGCAGACACCGTCATTAATCTTGCAAGACAAGGACAGATTTGACGCACTGGCCTGATCGGAGCTGTGTGTTAATTAGACTACAACATGTAGTCTGGATCAATATAATACTACATACATACATAGGAGGGGTTTCACCATTAAAATAAACACTGGCTGCGTCAATGCCTCATGGATGATCCATCTATCACTGCTCCTCTACATGAGCCAGAAACTCACTCAAGACTACACTAATTGTTTTTAGAAATGGCTGAATGTGTTGACCTCGTGACATTTTGGGCTATGACCTCCCTCACAGAGGAAACGAGCACCATTCATGACAAGCACTAAAGCTTTTTTGTCTCGTGATCCCTTAAAAAGAAAGCAACGTAAAATCCGATTAACAAATTAAAATCTTATCATAATTCATCCTGAGGGGAACATGAATGTATACACCACATTTCATGATAATCCATCCAATACACAAAACAAACAACAACAGAAATTTAAACCTCATGGTGATGCTAAAGGGAAAAGCCACTGAAGTCATTAGGATTCATCCTCTGGGGAACATGTTCAAAATCTCAAAGCAATTCACTCAATAGTTATTGATCAATATGTATAAATTGTGATGGATCAACCTATCGATGTTATTTAAAAAGCAAAGATTTGATGAAAGTCTGAAAAAACAATATGTTTTTTGTGGCCTTCAAATTCATCTTGTGACCTCTGCTGACCCCCAGTTTCTGATCCACAGCATCAGACAAACGCAGCTCTAATGTGCCCGCCTTCAGCTGAAATGCTCACCAGGCTAAAATTAGCCTTTTCTCACATGTGGCTGAATGATTAGCGCCAGGGCCGCCTAGTTCAAGGTGACTCCCTATATGATATTTGTTTACTGGTGAGGTGTCCGAGCGCATTACCTCTCAGCTGGGCTGTCGGGCTCAATAAAGCGGATGACTGGGGGAGCGGACAGGGTTTCTGTGGCAAAGACACCCCCCTGCAGCTGGATCCCAAAACCTGTGAGAGGATCCCCCCTCAGGACGACCTCGCTCGTTTCCACATGAAAGACCTGCCCCCCCGGGCCCACAGAACTGGACGCCAGAGACACTGAGGGACAGGGGAGGGAGGGGGACACATCAGAGAGAGATATTAGCGGAGAAGTGGCAGATGAATGGAGCAAGGGAGGGATTGTGGGAGACAAAAAAATGGAGGAGGGTAAGGGGAAGAGACATGCACCCACAGAGAGGACATGGGAATGGAAAGGGAATGAGTCACTGATCAGAGTACGTGTCAGTCATGTTTACATCAGTGATCAGTCAAATCTGTTCACACAGCGAGGGGGCGAAACAGGAAGGAAAGGTGCTACCAACGGAGCTGCAACATTTTTAAAGGGCCAGTTCGACTAAATTACTAAAACAAACAAGAAAAAAAATCTCACTTAACCTCCTGCCCTGCGGATAGCTTTTAGTATGTATCGGGGTTTCAAGATTTCTGCCCTCATTCCAATACAATGGATGTGAATTGAATTTAATTTGTGATGCTCACAGAATTGAATAATTACATTTAGCTGAGTCTACAGCTACACTAGCATCTCTGTGACAGACACTTTTCTCCCATAGCACAAAGCACAACTGACGCTGGAGTACTGGACACATTTTGACCTGATGAAAAGTGTTTTTAAAGGAACAAATAGTCAATAAAAAGTGTTGAGTTTGACATCATTGGTGAGGAAATGTCTCACTCTTCTTTCTAGTTTATTAATTTGTCCATATATATAGCTACAAGTATGTGTGTATACATGTGCTGGACATATCAAACAGGCATGAAGGAATAAAAATGTGTTTACAGAGAAGTCTGGAAAGACACATCAAATGCTGTGAACATCACTTGTCTAAAAAATAATGCAGTGTAATATAACAGTCTGGTAATAAATCCAACCTTCATGGAAGTTACAATGTTCAGTTTTTGTTGGAAATAATTTGGAGAGGATGCAACTTTATGGTCATTTTGGAGGCTGCACTTTGTGGTGCTGATGATTGTATTATACAAAGAGGTGTTTCTGTTATTTGGCCTACCTTCATCGACAAAATAAAAGAAATTTCACCCCAGATAAAACTATCCACACTAGGTTTAAACGAGGACATATGTGGAACAGAAAGGAAGAGGCAGGCCTCTCGTCATACGTGAGCTCTTGTGGTCCTTCTTCCTGTTCCTCCTCTTGCCGGTGGAGCTGCGGGGGCTGGTGGGGGCGACGGGAGGGATGGGGCAGGGCAGCGTGTTGCTACCTTGGCTGCTGAAGCCCGAGGTGGCTGTGGAGGAAGGGGAGAAGCCACCACTCACCAGGGCTGAAAGGAGACATAGCACTACACGTATCAAAAGGCTGGTACAGTTGGAGCAAACCACATCAAGCATGACATTGTCTTCACATCCACAGCGGCGGCGAACACTCAGGGGAACATGCAACAAAGAGGAAGAAATGTGGTAACAGTGTTGGAGTAAACCTCTTGGAAAAGATTTAACAAATGTGCTGAAGAAAAGGCTCCTGCTATGGTGTCTCGCCAGCAGCAGTGCTGTCACAAGTGATAACTTACATTTGCAGTGGTCCTGCTGGTTGTGTGGGTGGCTTGGGCTGCTCCATGTCTTGCCGTGGCTGGCGTGTGGGGGATGGCAGTAGTTGCTGCTTTGGTCCCAGTGATGATGGTTGCTCTTCTGCACTTTTACTGCAGCAGCACAGAGGCAAACACATCCATTGAGCAAATCTACATCCTCCGTCCTGCACTTTTTATAAATTGCACCCATGAAATCCCGCTTTTCATTCCCATGTCTAAATTTGTACCACACCACACAGTGCCTGGAGGATAATTCAGAGCAGAGTAATTGATATTTAATGTTTTCGTCATGGTGCACTAGATTAAATCCTGTGGTTTAATGTATTTTGATGAGCATCTGAGAATCAGTTAGACACACGGAGCTGACTGGGAAGGGATGACGGGTCTAAAAAAAAAAAAAAAAATCTTACTTTTACTAGCAAGCTTCCAAAAAGCTAAGTGCAAACCGGAGATCATTTTCATCATTTCATTTTCAAAAGAGCCCAAAGGTGCAAAAACAGTGTGAGTAAGTTGACCGCTGGGCATGATGTTGTTGTGCTCAGCAGGAAGTGATAGTGGCTGCTTGGAAGCATGTGGCTTGACCTTGATTGAGAACAGCTGAAAGCCTGATTGCTGATTATGCAGGGTGTCTGTGCATTGGCAGTTTGGTCTGTATGTCTTTTGACTTGATCCTGTGTTATAATATTTTTTTTGTTATTATTTTTTTTCCCCCTCTTTGAAATGAAACAGAGAGCACAGATTGCTCTTAATACTGAAAAGCATCTCATATGCCTGTATAACATCATGCATTCTATCAAACAGTATCTGTGAAGAATTCAAAGGGAAACAACTGACCCCCTCCTGTGTGACACACACCTCAATAATTAACTTCCTTTTACAGATTCATACGGCTAAAATTGTCACCGAGTGTTACATGTGACAGTAATCCTTGCCGCTTCATTTGCAGGGGTCTAATCTCTGACAACTTGCTCACATGGATGGAGGATTTACTGGAAACATGAATGACTGCAGTAGCGCCTGGGACGTTTGCCATATTCAGGGAAACCTGGCTAAATCCAACACGCATGTAATCAGAATACACACAGGAGGAACCTCCGGCCCTTTTCGGAGAACCGGCTTCTATCAGAATCAATCAAAAACCTGTAAAAGCTTCGGCTCTGGCGGCTTATGTTAAGCTCACCTAGGGGAAGCTCTCCAAGAAATGGTGTTTTTTTTTTTCGATCTACGCTGGTGGAAGGAAACATTAACTCCTAATCTCTTAGTGGCCATATCAGTCTTATTAAATCCCCAGAGGAGATTAGACAAATTGCATCTTATAATCATGCCTTATCCTGGGGGGAAAGAAGCTGTGAAAATATCGTTTTATCACAGCGTCACGGCGCCTTATTCAAGACGAGAATAATTATTAAATAGAAATTTCAGAAGATACAAGCACTTTGAATGTAGACTCTTTAATGGTCAACAGGGCCGGTGCAGTTTAAGTGTTGCACTAAATAGTCTTGGAAAATATTCAAGTGTAGACTGGACCAGATAAAGAATTAACAAAGGACAGTGAACAAATAATAGAAGAATGGATTCTCTGAGAAGACTAAACTACAGCTTATTTCCCTTTGTCATGTTGTATGATTCCTCTCATGCTCACATGTTAAGGAGCCCCTGCAGCTGCTGACCCAGAAATAAGCCTGCAGAACATGGCACGAACATGATCGCTGACAGGGAATGTATGTGTTTGTGTGTGTGCACGAGCGGCTTGTTGGTATGCATAAGAGGCCGAGTGTGTACCCAAAGGCAGAGGGATTGTGGCCGGCAGCATGCACACACACACATGCCACATGCACACACACACACACACACACTGGCTGATTCACAGCACATGGAAGAAGGCAGCTGGGAGGCAGCCAGGCTCCTTACAGCTGTAGGTAAAACAGCTAAGAGCAGAGCAGTCACAATATATATGGTGAGGACAACATGCAGAAACTCCTGTTTACTGTACATTGACTCTATATTGTGTACTGTATATACTGTCTCCACAACCTGCACACAGAGCTTCCTCATAAGATTTGAATGACAGTTGACATCGTCCTCTGTGAGTCCTCTCTCCTCTTCCATTGTCCTGCACATCTGCACTTGAGCGTGTACAGTTTGATTTTATAGTTTGCCATAAAATTGACACATATGTACATTTTACATTTCTATATGCTGAAATATTTTGTAGTTGCACTACAACATTGCAAAGTCAAGTCAAATACCTGCATTCAAAATCATTGGCATCTGAAACGTGACGTAGGGTTCCTTTTTTTGCAAGTGGTCACAGGCAGAAAGGTTGGAAACAAGTGGTTTGTCTTTAATCTTTAATCTTGATATTTTTTTAATAAGCTTATCATATGATATATATATATTTTTTTTTAACTCTAATTATTTAGCATTTCTCTACACATACTTTTTGTGTGTGACAAATAAAGATTTTGAATATGTTGATTAGTCTATCTGCAGAAAATATATCTCTAACAACTGTGATAATCAACTAATTGTTTAAAATGCGAAATATTCTCTGCTTCCAGCTTCTCATATATGAAGGAAAAAAAGCAGTTTGAAGATGTCAGCTTTGGCTCTGGATGGATATTTTCCACATTTTCTGACATTTTATACAGTAAACAATAAATTTATTTCTAAAGAAAAACAGCAAAACAATGAAGAATTGAAATATTTGTTAGTTGAAATGCTCTATATACCTGTGTCTTGTGGCCTGACAGGAAGTCTGCTCTGACTCGCTGGGAGAATCTCCAGCTTTACGACATCAGAGGTGCTGGCCAGCAGCTGCGTGGCCTCCATCAGCGAGCAGTGCTCCGTGCTGGTCCCGTCTATAGACAGGAGGATGTCACCTGCATGCAGCGCTCCACACCTGAGAGAGTGAGAGAGAAGGAGGCAGATTGTGTCATGAAGCTTTCTGTTTGATAGGAAAGTGTCTGTGGAGCATTATAGTGCAAAGAGGATAGTTTCACCTTTCCACCACGCTGGCTGCCTTTATCTTGTCAATAATAATAACTTGTTTGCTCCTGTATATTGTTGTGGTGAGGCTGATCCCCAGGCTGGCTGAGGCACTTTTCACTATCTCCACCAGCAGAGGGCCCGAGGCTTGCTGCACCGCCTCTGAAACAGATAAGGCACACAGGTGTGATGGAGACCAACAAGATCACTGGATGCATCTAAAGCTGGATGCTTATTGTGTAAAGTCTCACGTGCAAAGTGTTGAACCCGGCCATCATAGCCTTTCAAACAAACACATTTTATAGTTTCATTATTTATATTAGCATTTCATCTGGCATTGTGATATTGACACAGGTGAGTCTTCAGATTCAGGAACATCATCAGTTCTCTGTTTTTTTAACTGCATGTTGGAAAATGTAGTTTACAGCTGCAACTCCTCAGCTGTCATTCAGAGCACAGATGGCAAAAATGTTTTTTTAATGTAGGTATTGCAGTTACTCAATATGGTCTGCACAAATGTCAGAGAGGGAGCACATGGATGCTCAAACAGAAGATGTAAAAGGATCCTGAATGTGTTGGTTTGGTCAGAGGAAGAAATGAGGAACAGACAGAGAGAGGAAAGAGACGACATGCTGCCTTTAAGGACCTATGTCAATATCATGTAAGAAATGCTACCAGATGAGGAGGGGATTCACATTTTTATCTCTATTTGTTGTACTGTATTTGTTTTTACTCTACTTTCATTTTAATCATTTGTTTCACATTATTGCTACACAACAGATGACGAATGCTGTTAATGCAAGAATTACAACAGCGTTACAGAGAATCAGCTTAAACTGGAAAAATTGTGTTATGATTTATCCAGATTTCAGTCCTAAAATTAAATGTTTCTCACGACTGTGAAGCCTCTGACTGGTTCGGTCCGGAGGCAGGAGGCCTGAATCTGAACTCCCACACACAAAAAGATAATGTGTGTCAACTGTCCTTGGTGACCTGCCCCATTTTGCTCAGAGCGGTGCAGAGTTTGCGATCTTATGGAGAATTAGTCACCCTGACCAAATGGAGGTTGGACTCTGTAGTGAGTTCCTATCTTCAGTGGCATATTTTACAACTTTTTGACCCATTGGTGAGGAGCTCAAAATAGATTTGATTTGTTCTGGACACTCAGCAAGTCAGCAGACTGACCTGAGTGAGTATTTCTTCCTTTTCACAACATGGTGTCAAAACTGAAGAAACTGTGGCCGAATAATACTTATATGTACTGTTTACTGTTTACACTTTGTGTCCACCAATGTTGTATAATGTCTTCTAGGGCTCTGGAGGAGTTTGCAAGTTGCATTGTAGGAAATGTAGGATCCAGTATTTTAGGGTTTTTGTCTCATCCTAAGGAAGTCAGGATATCTTAGTTATGATCCTGGCCACTCTTTTTGTAATCTGTCTCACGTGTAGCCCTCAACTTTATTGAAGTGCAATACTAAATTAATGGAGTACCCCTTTACAACTGCGATTCCAAAAAATTGGGATGCTCTGTAAAACATAAATTAAAAAAGAAAGTCACAATTTTAAAACAAACTGTTTATCGACAATGGTTTTACAAAGTGTTCCAGCCCATGTAGTAATCTCCTTTCTACAATCATGTGTTTGACAAAGTGGTGAACCTCTCTCCATCTTTGCTTGTGAACAACTGAGCCTTTCCAGGATGAACCTTTCATACCCAATCATGATGCTATCACCTGTTACCAATGAACCTGTTTACCTGTGGAATGATCCAAACAGGTGTTTTTGGATCAGTCCACAACTTTCACAGTCTTTTGTTGCTCCTGTCCCAATTTGATTGAAACATGTTGCTGCCATTAGATTCAGAAGCAGCAGATATTAATAGAAATCAAAGAAGCTGATGAGGTCAAACATTAAATATATTGTTTTCAATATGTCAAAAGGGATGAGCAAATTATCACATTCTGTTTTACTTACATGTTACACAGCATCCCACCTTTTTTGGATTCAGGGTTGTAATACACTTTTTTGAGAGTCTGTCATCTTGTCCCCTCAAATCCACTATGTAGCATCAGGACTAAGGGACATACCATGAAATGTCAAACCTTGTTTTATTGAGGTCTTGTTAAAAATTGTTAACAAAGCAAAGACTGTCCCTAAAAGTTGACCTGACTGACAAACTGTCTGAAAAATAAAGAGAAGTACTGCAACGACTCCGGTACAGAGAAGTAATAAAACCTACCATGATTGAGGAGTGCACAGATACACACATTATAATAAAACACTGAATATTACCCATCCACCCTTTCCCTGTTCAAATGTGCTCACGGGCCAGTGTGACTCCCCTGGTGGCGTCTCCAGCGCAGACACTCACTCACATCCACGCAGCCAAACGGCCACATTATTTACCCTCAGAGCAATGCTGCCCTACCATGCCTCCACATATTCCCTGTGTGTGTGTGTGCTCACCCATGACAGAGACGTCATACTCAATCAGGAACAGGGCTTCCTGGCCGCTCTGCATCAGCATGGTCAAAGCGTCAGCATGCTTCTCTCTGTTTAAAGGCATCCCGTCTATGCTCAATACTCGGTCTCCGGCCTTCAAAGTGCCCTCTCTGGAGAAATGCAGAAGGAGGAAGATGGAAAAAAAAACATAGAACACGGACGTCCGGTGAAAGATGCTCATACAAGCGTTTAAGCACCAGTCACAGTAAATCATTAAACAGTTCCACATGAGTGTCCCCTCCCAGGTGAGATGAGGGATAAACGAGATAAACGGCCGTAAAGTCTTTGATGGTGAATTACGTTTGCTCCAGTGTTTTGGTGCTTTTAGTTTTTCGTGGAGAAAAGTGCAAAGTTGCATTAGCCTCGGGATGAGCAGTGCCCTTTCTGCTTTGAAGATAACACAATACACTTTATGTGTCACAGCCGCAATTTCATGCAAAGACTGATGCAAAAGACACAGCATGCACATAAAAATATTGTGGGTTCACAATCATTTAGAAGCATAATTCTACAGGGTTCTACAGGTATTTTCATTGCAGACAAAAATAAGGCAATTAGTAACACACATATCCATTGGTCCATACATCTAAATACACACACTATAAAAACATGCATGCGTGCACATACACAATAATTTCAATAGACTCATTCATGCATGATCAAGACATACAAGACACATATGCACAAACACTAAGTCATCTATCCACGTCCTCACCTATCAGCGGGACCCCCGGGTCTCACGTACGTCACCACCAGAGGACGAGACCTGCGCCAGTCCTCGTGGAAACCTCCTGAAACACCAAAACACAGAGATAAATCCATTCAAAAAGCTGAAGCTAATGTTTTTTTGTTTTGTTTTGTTTTTTTTTTTTACTCATGGATTTACACAAAAACATCCACCTACCTCTCATGACAAACCCAAAGCTGTTTCCTTCCTTGTGTAAACACACCTCTATGGTTTTGGTTATGACTCCTGAGGGGTTCTGGACTACAGAGGACAGAGGAAAGGACAGAAAAGTATTACTGTAATTCTCACAAAATGAAGTATTGCCAATGAATAAAGCTTTCACAAAGTGAGTGTTGAATCATGAGAATCAACACTTTGTAAATAAATACTATATTTGACCTGATACTAATGATTTAAGAGCAGTGAGCAGCCACACTTCAGCGCCCGGGGACCAACTTCATTTCTGAGGCCGATGCCTTGATCGAGGAAACCCAATAACTATTGATTTGCAAGAGAAAAGATGTCTAGATGTCGAGGTTAACTTGGGGCTAAATTTAGTTGACAGTCATTGAGGTTGTAACTGATGATTCAACACAATTTTAATGACTATAATTCAATGTGAAGCCAGTTTGCTTTACGAATATGTAAATGCTATTAAAAAACCTGTTTCATGTAACTTCATCTACATCTTTTCACCTGCAAATTACCACCCAATAATGTTTATTGGAAGATAAAATAAACCTTTATTCGTCCCACAGTGGGGAAATTTACATTACACAGCAGCAAGGGGATAGTCAGTAGTTGAAAAGTAACGATATTAACAGCTATGCATTTCAATTTCAGTTTGTCTTAGATCTTGGAAGACATAACTGACCCTTCTGAGTAATTCTAGTAAAATGTTTCTAGTGTATTTACATGAGAAGTTTCCTAATAAACAACAGGTTACTTAGATGAAGCCTGGTTTTGACGGGCAGTCAAAATACTTTTGACTGCATTTTGTCATCTGTGATATGAACAGTGCAGTTAGTCTAACAGCTCTGTTTTGGATTGCAGCGTTTATATATCCTTCTTTTTGGTTGTGGAACAAACAATAGATCAATATTCAAGGTGGGTCAGAACCAGTGATGACATAACCGGAACACTTCCTTCCTATGCCTCTCAATTTTTTAAATTACTAATACGCTCAGATAAAGAGAGATGATGGTTTAAAGTCACTGGTCTCCAGCTCATAAGTCAGGACTTTTTACAGTCTGTAACTAATAAGCTTATTTATTCACCCATTTCACTTTTGTGCATTTGAAAATACAAAGGATTTGTTTTAATGAGAGTACTGCCTCTAAATGCATTTGTACTATCAGGCAAAATATTCGTCTTGCAGAACTTCACCTACCGAACGGGGGCAGCTCGTACTCCACCTCCAGCACCACTCGCTCCCCGATGTTCTTCAGCAGGCTGATAATCTCATCATGGCGAAGCTTTGACAGGTTGATGCCGTTCACTGACTTGATGTAGTCTCCTACATTCAGCTGGTCACTCCTGCGGAAGGTCACGGACAGACCATCAGCGTCAGGGATGGATAACTAACTCATACCACCAGGGGCCCCAAAAGCTCCAGCTTCTCTGTGTGTTGCTTGATTTGTGGATTTGCAAGTTTATTACCAGTGCTGCAAATTTGCACCACAAAACAGCCATCAACTAAATTCTGAACTATTATCTGATCTTCTCTTATCAACAGGCCCATTTTTAAAACCTTACAACTGCAAACATCTGTATTAGTTGACCCACAAAATATTTTTCTTTGACACTTTCAGCTTATTGTTTTGGTGTTATGGCTGCCAAGTTTCACTCTGGTTGTGATGAAAATAAGATGCAATTGTCTAATCTGAAATTAATATTTTGCCTGTTCTGGCAGATGTTTACTGTATGGTCCCACTGATCTAAAGAAGCAGAACAAGTACTTTCCAATGTGAGCATTTACACAAGTGATCATGGCTGGTTGTATGAATTTGTGTGCAGGCAGTAACGAAAATTTGATTATTACTCCCTTTGCGGTATGCGGACTAACATACAGAGCCAGCTGTGTAGAGCAGTGAGCGGATGGCTGAAAGCGCCTTCTCTCCATACACTGACAGAGATGATTGTACATGGTGTCTCACATATGACATTCTGAGTCAACACGCTGCTCATTGGAGAGCAAATTAATTAAATAGATGCTCTGGCCTGCTCGTCCCTCTCACCTTTGGGCTACTGCCAGTCAGCACTGACAGCAGACAGAGAGAAACGTCTTAACCAGCAGAGCCGACCGGCCTGTCATCCGGTCCGGTCTCATCACACAATGTCAGCGCCGGTCCCTCTCCTGTCTGTCTGAGTGTCTCTCCACCCAGTAAATTAGCCAGCACTTCCACACAAGCATGAACTCAGCTGTGGGAAGACAAGCTGCTTGGAAGAATTAGCACAGTGTCTGTCTTTAAACCTCCTTGGATTTGACAAGTGATGGCATATTTGGCCAAGACATTTTCAGGGGGGCTGTGTCATTCTTACAAAACTTTGTGTGTGTGTGTGCGTGTGTGTTACACTTCAGTAACACGCTGCTTAATCATCACCAAACGTGAGTCCTCCACTATAATTTCCTTTCATGTGGTTGACGTTGGGGAAAATGAGTTTAATGCCACTGATGTTGGGGAAAATTAGTTTAATAGAATCTTAATTAAGCAATCTTTGAACAAAGGAAAACAAGCCCATAAAGATTTATATTGAGTAATTACCACCGTACAGTGAATTGAGCGTGAAGTGACAATATAAAACCTGAAAAAATGAACTTAAATGGTTTCTACGGGGCTTTACTTCCAAATAGGTGGTGTGAGGGTATTACCCTGTGAGATGGCATCAAGCTGCTCTAGCACAATGCCTACAGCCCTGCAGTTATGGCATGCCGGTGTAACTTTGCAACACGTGTACGTTTGCAGGAGCAGAATAACAAGTCCGGACAGCTTGGTGTGGTTGCCAGGTTTTAACCGCATCACAGAGCAGAGATCTCACCTGGCAGCTAGCCCACCTGGCCGTAGATTTGACACTCTGGGCTTGCCGTCCTTATCGGACCCTCCGGAGATGGTGAGGCCAAGGCTGCTGCCTTCCCTTTTCATCAGGTCCACCGTGGTCACTCCTCGGTGCTCCTCTGCTGACAGATACAGACACAGGCACAGATCCACAGTCCGCATTAGCGTCTGCTTGACAGAATCACCCTGTCTGAGAGGCAACAAAAGACTCTTTTCTTCATCTTTCTCTCCTGAATCTCTCACAGAAATGCTCTGTGACACATGACCACATACTTTATTTTCTCACTGTTCTGTCTTTTCCTTGTTCCTTCACATCTCTCAATCTGAGTGAATCTTTGTGACGGGTTCAGGAGGAGGAGGAGGAGGAGGAGGAGGAGGATTTATTAATACCTCGCTAAATAGTGGTGATGGAAAGAAATTCAATACGTAATTATAGAAAAGACACTCACTGAAAATTACCACACTCATCCAGTCATGAATTGAAATCCAATTGTTATTCTCAAGTGAATGAAAATGAGTTTGACCTTAACTCTCCTGGATATGTGGCTATATGGTGTCATCAGAGGACTCATTCTGTCTTGGGGTCCACATTGTGCTGTGCTGTTCAATCGTTGAAGTCTATGGAGTGTGGTTTAGTGCAAATGACAGGTATGCCACACAAGCTTTTTTTCACCTTATCTAAGCATTCAAAACAGTGCAGCATCAAGCAAAACGCAGCAGACACATGGCTGTACATGCACAAAAACTTCAGTCAGACGCTGCGTGACTCTTCTTCTTTTCGAGGACATGGATGAATTGGGAGCAGCAGCATGAATCAGATAGGAGATGGAGAGCAAAATTATATGAAGTCAGGTTTGACTGCGTTTTACCTGAGAAGCTGCGCCTCTGGGATGAATGCGATTGGTCAGTTGCCCCGGATTCCTTGCTCCCCTTTGAGTATGGTCCTTCATCTGAAGAGACAGCAGTGAGGTATGGAGGTGTTGTTATGAGACACTGCGGTGACATGTAAGGAAACTCTGCAGCAGAAGGCATAATGAACACGACCATCCATTGCACATCATGACAGCCGCACACACTTTAATGCTTTGAACTGCAGCAGGGAGAGAGAAACAGCACACATCCATCCGTCAGGCGTTAGCCGACTGAAACGGGGTGATCAGCCTGAACTCGGGACCCTGGAAGGCCACTCCACTTTGTTTCCACCACAATCCTATAAGAGGGTCAAGGGTTTAAAATAGCTCCTCTCTGTCTGCAGCAGAGACCCTTGAAAACGATTAATTTAACACAAGAATACATTTGCAGTGAGCTTGATGTATGCGACCACTAAAGCATGGGAATTTTCCTGAAGGAACAGCATGCGGTTAATGGACTGTTCGGGCATGGAGAGAAAATCATCATTTTCATGTCATTTACAGCAGCTGCTACAGAAAGCTGGGAAACGTTCAATCTGCTCTGCAGGGAAAATGATTTTTAAAAAAATATTTTTTCTTTTTTTTTTTAACCCACAGTGGGACCCATTTCTGACACAGCACAGGGCTGGCCTCAGATTAACGGAGCCACTGCTCGGCCATCTGAACCTGAATGCAGCCATACAAGCATGTCAGCAGTCACAGTGATGAAGAAACTCGACTTGGCACTTCTCTAATCCTGTCCACTGCGGATTACCTTTTCAGCTATCCGGCACAGTGATTGAACATTATATTACAAACCTAAAGAGGAGCTGTGCCAAGTCCTCTTTTTAAGAGTGGAGGGGCCATGTTGTTGTCTTACAATATGGGCATCAAACTTAAGATAAAGTCTCAAGTGACTGCTTTTATACAGAGACTGATTAAAAACCTTATTTCTCGAACACTCAATATTCAAAAACTGCGTGATTTATAAATCAAGGTTTTCAAATTGGGGAGATAAAGGTAATGCATGAGGTGAAATTAACAGGTGCATACTGGGGTTGTAAAAACAACTGACACTGCTCATGGAGGTAATATGTCACCGAATTATCACAATCTGTGTCAAAAATAAAACCTTTCTCTGAGGTGTAACTCACTCAAATCTAAATACGCAGACACGATAGGCCTTTTTTAGATTCAGTGGAACTTTCAAAGCGTTTTTCATTCCATATACATCCCACACCAAAATAAACGGCAAAGCGTTGTAAAAGAAGCTCCTAATAACTTAAGAATTTGCCTGAGAATCATTGTCATCGTTTTCTTCAGCGGCAAAATAATCCAGTGATAGTTGCCTGTATATGCATGGATACTTTGCAAGCAAGAACTGCTAATAGCTAATTTTTATTTTTGATGGTTTTTGCCAAAGTTGGCCAATTTGCCAAAATGTGAATGCAAATATAGGCTAAATAAAATGGAGTTCAAGCTGTAGCCCACACCATAACTCACTGAATACTTCCTGTTGATGACAAAGAATAATAACAGGAGTGACAAAATCTATTTGTCTAAACTTCACTCATGCTGCACTATACATATATATAATATAATATTGGGGATTTGAGGATTGTCAGTTGTCTTGATTTTGTCTGCAGGCTTGACAGTGTATCAGTTTTTATCTGTGCTGATTTGTGAAGACTGAACTAGGGGAATCAAGTGCTTGGAGGGCATCAAACCCACTGCCTCCTCTCTGGCCACATCAAGTTTCCACATCTGCCCAACTGAAGATGAAGCCGTGACAGCTGAGAGGCATGGATCCTTTGTCAAACCCTCTCTGACCTGAAACCTTTGCGCACACAACTGCATGAGTCAGACCTTAACTACACGTACATCTTAACTACAATTTGCATATTATAGCAATGCATAGAAGATACATATGCATAATGTGGTATTTCACACTAATTTACACACATCCTTGCACACATATCCTGCCCGGCAGCTGTGAGGCACGAACACACATGCACAAAGTGAGTGACACATCACAAACACATTAGGCAAAAGCCTCGTAACCACGCGGGCTCCTGAGGGCCCCTGACAGTCCGGCAGCTGTCATTGCAGTCAAAAGGCAACATTAGCTGTGGGTAACGCAGACCCACTGCTCTGCACATGACTGAACGCTACTGTACCATCAGGCCATCCCCCAGCCATCCTCCCCCAGCTTAAAATAACCATCATTTACCCTAACGGCCAGAATGAAGATCAGGACGGAGCTGATTAATAAACAGCCCCAACAATAAAACAACTATTGTACTGTTGTCTTTGCAGAGAAGGTTAGTTATTGGCTCAAGGATGAGGTTTTTCCAGAAGAGCTGCATTAAATGGACCTCGGAGTATCATGCCGACTAAAATAAAAAATCTACGCATAAATATGTGTTGAGTTAATTAACTCCTGATTTAAATCAGGGCACTGTATGCCATCCCTCTTATAACCAATCAGAATGTAGGTTAAATATGGGGGCGGCACAGACAATGACAATGAAATCATAAAGCTATTTTCAGATGTAAAACTTTATTTATAAACTGGGCCCTGCCAGACCCAGTTTATGTTGCTATATCTGCCCCAATTACACATGGCAGGGTGGTATGCAGAGCTGGTGGTCGAGTCCACTCACATTTAAATCTCTTTCACTCTATGGCAACCATGACACATGCACTGTAATGGTGCTGCATTCAAATTTATGTGCATTCAGGCTTTATGGACTACAGATTACAAATAAGGGTAATACTGTGGCAACACTTTCCAGTTGGGTGCCCCTCAGATTAACTCCACATTTAAAACATAAGCCGCTTGTTACAGGTCAGTAAATGATCCAGGTGATTGCTGAATCCTCCACTACAACACCCAAGCTGACCCCTCTCACTCTGCAAAGATCAAAGTGTGGCGCTCTTACCAATGCTGTTCTTGGTGTCTCTCCTCAGACCACACAGCATGGCTGTAGTTTAGTCAGCGCAGCCACCCTCGGGAAGCAACCTTGCTGATCTGTAGTAGTGGGCAGAGAGCTGAGGTTCCACCTGGGGTGAAAAAAAGTAGGCGACCCGAGAGACCAAGCCTCAGCCGCTCAGATAAAACACCATCTTCGTTTCTTTATTCCTTTGCCTTAAGTCCAGCATTTCCTTAACCCTTGTCCCTCTTTGTAAAAGCAAGGAGCAAGGAATTGAGCTTCAGAGGGCAAATTCTGATCCTCAGATTGCCTCTATTCTCCTCCTCTATTTAAACTTGTTGACAAAAATATGTCTTTTCTCCTCAGTCCTCAAAAAAATATAAATCTACCAAGCTGTGTTTTTCTATAAAATCCAAAGCAGGGAGAGAAGTGGTTCATGTCCTTTGCTTTCCATCTTGCCGTGGCTCCATTTTTGAGCTATTCTTACTAATCATTTGTCCTTTTCCAGAGGGTTTATCCTCCCCTGTTCATGCACTCACATGAGCTCAGACACAACCCTTCTCTCCCATACAGAGCCAGAGTGAGTGTGTTTGCTCCCTCTCTCTCCCTCTGCCAGAGGGGTTCAGTGAGGGAGGCACACACGATAGTCACTCCCTCCCCCAGCACACACACACACACACACAAATACACACACACACTCTCTATCCATTTCCCACCAAGTCAAACACCCCTCACATGCACATCCTCAAACCCACCCACACACATATACGCACGCTGAGATTAGACACGACAAAACTGCACACGCTCAACTCTCGGCACAATTAACACCACCTGCACATTCATTGTCAGACTGAGCCCTGCACACTGTCACGTTTTTCTCACATAGAGACTGCACACGTTTTAAAGAGCTTGTATCTTCACAGTGCTAGTATGTCTCTCCCTCTCTCTCTCTCTCTCTCACACACACACACACATGCACAAGCACATAATGGAAAATGCAAAATTCCTGTGCAGAACAGCTGCCTGTTTGAGAGCACGTCACAATGTTATTCATAAAAGTGCACTTGTCCTGTGTGAGGCTGTGATGACAGATTCTACTCGTCATCACTGGGATCATGTGAAAATAAATGAATGGAAGCAAAAAGATAATATTAAGAATCTGTGTGATTGTGATGAAAATGAAAAGCTCTCTCTAAAGCTGGACATCTCCTGTTTCTCCCTCAGGAGGCTGAAAGGACCCTCTGCTCATCCCGGGGCCCTCTGGGGTCCCTCGGCCCAAACACAGAGGGACCAACGGGTCTTGCCACACCTGTCTGACCATTTGTCATGCACACAAGCCTCGACGCCTGCCACTTCCTGACCCCCCACTGCAGCCGCCACCGACAACAAACACCCTCCTCCAGCCTCCCTGGCAGCCCCTCTGAGCCTCTTCTGCCTCATTTGGTCTGGTCACTGCAGACAAATTGTTGTCATCACTGAGACTTTGGAGGCAGGGATAAAAAAAACAAACCCCCCCAACGTACTACACCAGCAAAACCACACCACACACCAACATACACAAAACTCACGATGTGAAATTAAATCCTTTATTCTACAACTGCTTATTTTACAGATGTGTTAAGTGATTACAAACAAACATTTTTTCCATGTTTCTACCCACTGTTGCACGGAGCCTAATTAGTCAGCTGTTCCAGTGGACACAATACTCTTCAGTGTAGATAATTTCCTCAGAGACTTTTGTCCTTAATACCCCATTTACAATGTGAGCGAGCGTAGTCTTTCAGAGCGAGACTAATTAATTTCCAACAGCATAAAGAGAAAGCGGGAGACGGAGCAGTGTGTTGGACTGATAAAAACCTCTGGGAACGGGGCAGCCAATGTTGGGTTATAATAAAAATGGACTCTTTTGCACTTCCTCTATGCCAGATATCAACATTACTGATGCAGAGCGAGTGATGATGGAATGATTAGATCATGAAAGAAGGATGTTTTTTGTATTGACCTTGGCATGCAAGCAGAGGTTAGGAGTGCCAAACCAGAAGAGCAACAAAGAATTTAAAACCACTGGAAAAGTGCTAAATATTTAAGACTGTATTTTCAAATAGTATTTTCACTATTCAGTGCTGTTTTTTCCACTGTTTCATTCACATTATTGTAAAAATAAACATTACTGAAAACAACCTACATTTTCACTATACATAGACAAAGTGGGCCTGAATTCTTAACCTGCTCCTCAATCAAACTGACCACACTGCCATCTCATGGTGATCGGATCCAGTTGCAAGGGAGAGAGACAGAAAAGCAAAATGACTAATTCGTTTGTCAGCCAGCACAGATCAGCGTGTGACAAAAACAAAAAGAGCCGGAGGAGAAGGATGTGTCACACAAGCTCAGGCTTAAATGTTCACCTTTAAGGTCTGTGTTCAGATTTTAGTTAGGTGAATGCTCGGTGTGACAGGCCTGCTGCACGCATGCAAACACATTAACTTTGTTTTTAAATGAATTCAGGCAATGCATGTAATTTGGTGACTTATTGGGCAAATTCTTAATAAATTGGCAAACAACTAAAATTTAAGTCTCACATTTCTTGTTAAAAAAAACAAAGACAGATTTACCTTTAGTTCTCCCTCTGATGATGCCCAGACGACATCTGAGGGAAAAAGAGAACATCCTCCTCTTTCCTCCTGCAGACCGGCTGCCTTTCCTCAGGGAATCTGTCTGAGGGAAAGCAAAGGAGAGCTGCTTGGGAGCAAGGCGCCCCTTTCCAAACACTACCCTTGCTGACATGTTCATTTTCTGACCGGTGGTAAGGGAAAAAATGGATTCTGCCCTCTTCCTGACACCCTCACCATCTCTGAGACAGCTCAGTGTCTGCCTGCCCTGCTGTTTCCATGTCCTCCTCCCTCTCTGGAGAACTTCCAGTCCTCTCAGGTGAGTCTTCCAGAAACAGGTGCAGAGATTCAGATCCAACACGACGCTTGTTTGTCCCCAACCATCGTTGCTAATTCACTTCCTCCAGTTCCAAACAACCACAAGCTGACTGGATAAATAAATGTTATGTTTTTGCATCTCTGGCAATGTCAGTTTTTACAGGAACAGATGGTAGAGGGCTCAGGGATGTGGGGCACAGCTTGCCTGCCAGAATGCAATGGAAACTTTCTCTGCAGGGAGCCGGCTCTGAGCGTTGCAAAACAATATACAATGTGAGCTGCCATTTCAAGGCGATGACTTTTGACAACATTTTATGTAATCTATTGGTCCTACATCAGGGTGTGAGATTTGCAGATTTGTTGAAACATGCTGATACATAATCCAAAACTGACTCCTTGACACTGGTCCAAAGTCTGGGTGGAGACTGTGAGCTGGCTTCTTCAGTCTGGAACTACAAGTCTGTGAATCCAGGCTTAGCTCACTTGATTCTGACCTTATACAGTGTGTCATTAAAAAGAGTTCTCAACCAATTTTAAACATCAAGATCAGTTTACTGGAAACACCGAGCCTGTGACAACAGTTGGGTAATGTCCTCTGTGGAAAACTGCCTCATGATGAGTGGTGGAAGAAGTGGCAGTACCACTTTGTAAACTCTGTTACATATTGAAGTCCTACATTCAAGGTTTTACCTCAGTAAAAAACAAAAATATTATTCACCAAATGCACTTAAAGTATTAAAGTCTAACTCATCCCTTAACACATTAGCAGCATTTTAAATCTAGTCAAGTTTATTTCTACATAACTGCTTTACAAAGTGTTCCTGAGCCCATGTAGTAATATCCATTATACAATCATGTTTCACAAAGTGGTGAACCTCGCCCCATCCTTGCTTGTGAGTGATCATGATACTATCACCTGTTACCAATCAACCTGTTTACCTGTGGACTGATCCAAACAGGTGTTTTTGGATCAGTCCACAACTTTCAGTCTTTTGTTGTTCCAACAAGTAGCTGTTCCAACTTTGAAATGTGTTGTTGGCATCAAATTCAGAATAAACACATATTTACAAAAATCAAAGAAGTTACTGAGGTAAAACAATATATCTATCGTCTTTGTGTGGTTCTCAATTGAATAGGTCAAAAAGGATTAGCAAACTATTACATTGTTTTGTTTTAGACAGTGTCCCAACTTATTTGGAGTCAGGGTTGTATGTTGATGCATCATATTTTTAGAAGTTTATAATTTTTTTTATGTACAGTAATGCTAGCTGTCAGATGACTAAAAAGTACTGAAATGTAGTGCAAGTAGATGTGTAATGTAAAATCAAATGGAAATATACTAAAGTACAAGTACCAATGTACTTAGTTACTTTCCACTGATGATTCTTTCCTTGATTATATGAATGTGTTAAATTTGAGAAAAGGACCACAAGTGCACTCATACTCATGTTGACTCACTGCAGAATAACTCAAAGCTTATGAATCAGCCGACCTGGAATAATTTTGGTAAAAGTTTAACTAAAAAAACATGACTGGAGACCATAATGTTCTTTGACAGCAAGGAGCCTTACAAACTGTAAAAGCATGTTCTCTTTCAAAAGCTGGCCCAGATCACATCTTGGAAAGGAAAAGTGTTTATACCAAGTTCTGTGGCCTCCATTTATAATATGGGTCAACACTCTTCTTCAGGCATCTTGGCCCTTTTGTTCTGTTCCAGCATCCAGTCATCTGGAAGGAGGTGAGGAATAACCCCTTTCACCCACGGGAGAATAAAACTCTGTAGCCATGGGTGTCCAAGGCGTGCATGAGAGTATTTCTGTACTATTTTGACGCCTGTGCACCATGTGAAAATAGCTTTAGTCTCTGAAGTATCATGCCCCAAATGAACTACCCACTTATAACTCCCTGGTCACTCCGACACCTGTTAATACATTTTCCTTTCTGAAATCAGATTCCCCTCCACCAGTTTAAATGAGAGTCATAATCAAATTTGTTTGATGTTGTAAAAAACATTACTGGAGTGCATTTATAACCCAACATTAACTTCAGACATACTGCCAATTTTGAATGATGGCAAATAAAACCACTGTTCCAACAAAGTTTTGCTACGGAAACCAATCAGTTACTCAACAGCCAAAGAATAATTTCAAGTGTGTGTGTGCCCAAACTTCCAACCATCTCAGCCAACAAAGATATTACTTTTAGTCCCACAACGAGGAAATTAAAACTATGAAATGAGGCTTTCTCCTCCATAAAATTAACTTGAACATTTGTTTCACACATGTAAGACTTCCAAAAAAAGAAAAGAGAAAGATCCACAATGCAGTTTCCATTTTTAAACATTTATTGTGAATAACCAGTTTATTCGTTCTCCTCACTCCTGAGCCTGGCGTTGGGGTTGGTGATCTTGATGGCCAGCTGAGCTGCCCTCTCCACAATCAGCTTCCTGTTCTTGGAGGAGACGTTGTGGGCGATCTCAGCACAGTGAGTCCTGCAAAGTGAAAGGCATTGGGTTAATGACAAAATGTTCAAGTCTTGTAGCAGGTTTGGTCTCATGTAGCTAAAATCAATCTTCTCTCATTTCCTGCTGCTTTGGTGGGCAATTATATTTCTAGGACTCCTGGTTTACAGAAACAACTCAAAAATGCTGTTGGTGTACATTTGCATATTTAAATATACAGCAAATGAACATTCATGCTGTAACTGCAACTTTTCTTAATAGGGTAAATATAGCCACACAGAAATTTTCAGTGTTTCTATAGCATGCTCTTAAAGGGAGGTCATGACAGTGTCACCAAAAACACCACAGCATCTTAGTCTCACAATGCTGTAATAGCTAACCTACCCCAACCATGCAACCAATGATAAATACTGCAGATGATGCATTACCAAGAAGTCACTACAGAAAGAAAAACGATGGAAAATGTTCCATGAGTCCATCCATAGTGTTTTTGACTTTTCCCATCCAAAATAACATGATGCTAACTACAACTGAAATAATTTAATTTCTAGCACTCCACAGTCTGTTAAAGTTTCGCACTTGTCCAATCAACCAAAAAGGTAGAAAAAAAAATTAGACCACCATCATCACTTAACATGCGATCTGAACTATTGATACAACAGGGAAGAAAAGTTAAACTCAAAATCACTGTCACCATATCTGAAATCAGTTTGATTCATTGATAATTTAATGACTGGAGCGTGTTCATTTTCATAAGCTAAATTTGTGCTTTAACTCTGGCTTGTTAAATTGTGCTTGTTATATTGCGGCCAAACAGTGAAACATCACTTAGCAAACTGGCATCGCCAATGTATTCATGTGCTCAATAATAGTGACTGGCTGCTCAAATTATAGACTCACACCTCTGGTGATTAACTGGTGGGAGAGTTTGAACATAAGCTGCTGAGTGATTTTGGCTAGCTTGCTCACCTTGCACAGGTTGCTATACGCCTTTTGAATCTAGTCTTTTATCCCTGTCCTTGCAGCATACAGTTGCAATACCTGGACAACAGATCAATTCAAAGCCCACTCTGAAACTGGCTGGATAGTTGCTATTTTGTAGGTCTAAATTCAGTGAGACTAAACTCTTACTGAGATTAAGGAGGCAGTATCAATGACCAATCCATGACAGAAAGCAAAATAATCTCACCCCTTCTTCATTGAAATTAACATGATGATGTGACAGCAGCATTAAAGAAAGATGTGCTTTGAGCTGTGCTAACATCTAGCTTACTTGACAGGCCTCTCAAGCTTCAAAAGTTGTAGTAACTGCCGCCTGATCACTCTACCTCAGCTCCACTATGTTATTCATACTTTTAATTTCTGGTTTAAAAAAAAAAATGAGAAGATGAAAGCATATCCTGGCACTAAGCCTCCAGAAATGTATAAATGATGCAATTAAGACCAAATCAATGGTTTACAGGGCACAGAGAAAAAGAGCTATCAAAGGGACATCCAATGTTTCTCCACATCCGTTGGGGGATGGGACAGATTTTGATTATCATATTGATCTTTGCACAGCTTCAAAGTGAAACTGCATGAAATACTGTATTAGACCAGTTATCTAGGATTGTCAGCACCAGGTTCTTGTGAAATCAGCTTTCAAAACAATAAACTGTTGGCATTTCCTCATACAAGTTCCTACTGTTAAAAAGGCCAAATATTTGTCACCTGAGGCTCAACAAGCATTCACAATGGTGATTATTATTCCCATCAAACGCCAAGTGCTGAACTACTACAAAAACATTGTCAGAGCAGTTTAAGATTCGGACCGAAAATGGCCTTTGATAAGTTAGATCACTTCTGCGTGGTTAGTTATCACAGCTTATAGCATTTACACAATGTTATACTAGAGTGGCAGGAAAAGTCTGATGGGTATCTCAAAAAGTACAAAACTTTTGCAAACCTGACACCATTGACTTTGGCATGTATAGATAAGTACGTTAACGTTAACTTACTTGTTACTCATCATCAGGACCTCGAGCTCCTTGACATTGTGCACCAGGAACTTCTTGAAGCCAGAGGGCAGCATGTACTTGGTCTTCTTGTTGCTACCATAACCGATGTTGGGCATCAGCATCTGACCCTTGAACCGCCTGCGGACCCTGTTGTCAATACCTCTGGGCTTACGCCAGTTTTTCTGTTGGGAGATACAACAAATATATTCAAGGATTAATCACTTGCAGATCCATGTGCTAGAAAGTAAAAGCAGGTGACCCAGCTGACCATGGATAGTATGTCAAACAGACTCTTACCGCAATCTTCACATATCTGTCAGACTGGTGGCGAATGAACTTCTTGGTTCGTTTTTTGACAATCTTGGGTTTTGTGAGGGGCCTGAGGGCTGCCATGATGACTGAGGACAAAAACATAAACACCAGTTTAGTACAACAATATCATGTTCAGTGTTACAGCAGTAAACTACAACGTGCTACATACTGCTAAATATTTATTAGCATCAATCCCTGTTAGCAGGAAAGCAAATATAAGATCTACCAGACACGTAAACGTTGAGGTTCCTGAGGTTAATTCACAGCCACATTAATACACTAACTTTCACTTATAAAAGCCAAACACTGAGCCTTACTTTACTCAAGCAAAATAACAATGAAGCAAGCCTGTCTGTAATAAACTTCTCTGTTGAGTGAGTCTCAAGGTAAACGTGTTAGCCGACGTCAGCTAGCTAGCCTCTCCTGTGTAGTCAATGTTTAGCTAGCTAGATAGCCATGTTACACCAATTCAAGCACTCCGTTCCGACAGTACGGCCTGAACAGAAAGTTTAAAAATTCACACATCTAATACTGACAACAGTTAGTTGTTATTCCACAATGGTTATCTGTAAACCACGTTGTGCAGCGGGCCCGTACTGAACACTACAACCCCATTTCACGGTGAGCGCTAGCAAGCCGCTTTAGCAGCAGCACCTGGCTGCAGAACTACAAATTAAACCCGGTAAAAAAAATGACAAAAAGGTCAATTTTATCTAACATACACACAGTGAATGTTTATTATTGATAACTCATATCACGATGGTGAAATAACAGCATAAATTGCTCGGATTAACGTGGATTGTATGGACTCACCCGCCGGTGTAAATCCAAAAGGGACTTCAGCAACGGCGGAAGGAAAGAAAAAGGACTTCCGCGAGTGCCGCAAAGGATTATGGGTAGTGTATTTTATCCACTATACTAAAGCGCCTGTGGTCCGTTTGAATTTACATTTCTTTCTCTAAAGACATTTTATTAAATAATCTAGTAATATTTGTTGTCCACAAAATGTAAAAATGTAAAAATGTAAAATGGCCGTATTTTAAGTTTCACTCACATCTACACGCCACCAGATTTGTTTACTTCTTATCATTTTTGTGCGCACTTCCTGAACACGTTTTTTTTTTTGAGGAAGGGGCGATTTCCTCTACTTCTCTAAACCGAGTGATGCTCTGAAAAACTCATTAATCACAGCGCGAGGCTCTGAAGCAGAACCAGGAACCGCACGGAGTGAAGTTTTGTTCCTGTTTGACAAGACGCAGAGGAGGCAGCCACAGACATGCTGCTCAACGGGGGGGTGGAGGGTGATCAAAGGTAAAATCATCCGCCGTCCGTCACATGATGATCCGTGATATTTCGAGATAAGAGCACGGGGATGCGGACTCGGTGACATTTCCTTCTTTAGTCGTTTTTGTAATGGAGTATCAGCCTATAATGGGGTGAGCGTCGTTTAATATTGTTGATCTCACTCCAAACTGAAACTAAATAGTTTTGCGTTTTGTTTTGCACCTCAGTGGCCTAACTTTCGTTTCCCCGTTACTTCACAGGGCCCCGGCCCGCACTTATGGAGTGGCCAATCCCGGATATGTACCCGCAGCACAGGGGCCGCCTGGTAAGATCCCTACAGGCTGACTTAAGCTTTTGTACTCAAATCCGTTTTTATTGTGACATGGATGTAAGTACAGTTGTTTAACGGGATTATTATCATTGCGTGCGCTTCCGCTGTACAGCACACACAGTCTCACACACACAGTCACACACACACACACACACACCTGAGTGACGTCATTCTCGCCGTGCAGGCTACTTGAGGTGGCTCTGATCGGGGCTGCGTGCGCTACTGGTTTGAAATAACTTCTAGTGTTAGTGTTAGGAGTAGCTAAGAAACGTGTGTGCGAACCTTTGGTGAAGCTGTTAAACAGATCAGAATGGATAATAACACGGAGGGACAAGGTAAGTCACTCACTCACACTGTTTTCTGGGGTTTTCATGTAGAAACATGTTTCAGCCACAAGAAAAGCTCCAAGAATTCAGCTGGATTCACAGAAAACATGAAGCGATGTGCATTTGAGTCTCTGGCTGGTTTTTTTCATAGGCTTGTCATTTCCGTAATGCGTGAAAACTTTACAAGATTCAACCTTTCGAAGTCTACATCCATGCACGTGACTGATCTGGTTCTTCTGGTTTCTCTCTAGCAATGTTGGCCGCACCCGCAGCTGATTCCTGGGGCCCCAGCGCTCCTCCGGCCAGCATGTTTGACAGCGTGCCTGGCTATGAAGGAACAGTGGCAGGAGGAGGAGGTATGGTCACTCCCTAGAAGTCCAGGTGGAATGTAGAAATCTGTCAAAGTGTTGTCATAGTCTGTCCCTGGCCACTTTATTAGTTACACCTGTACAATGCAGTCCAATACAACAGCTCTGCCACACATTCTATTTATTTAGCAATTTTATTTATTTAAAAGGGACAGCGCAAACATGAATGTCACCATTTGTTGCACCGTTAGATTAAAGCTTCAAACTAATTTGCATTTGTATTTGCAGGCCAGAGCAAAGATACAGCACAATAATAAACAGTACAAAGTAATTCTACCTTTCTCATATGTTCAGTTTATGTTAAAGCTTTTCGAGAGATGTTAATTCAACTATATGTAATTTGGTCATTAGTGGTGATGTTTTACTGGACAGCATTCTGTTGAAATGTGTTTCTGCCCCCTCTCATGTATGGTGGCCAAATCATTAGAAACACCTCACAATATAATTCAGTGCAGTACAACAGCAATTCAAACTAGAACCTCAATAATAAACATAGAGTTAAATGAAAACCTCTCTGAATATGTCAATCAAAACTTAACTTTGTAATCTGTGTAAAGGCAGAATTTATGGCTGAGCTGTTTTAAGATAAGATAAGATAAGCCTTTATTGGTCCCACAGTGGGGAAATTCACAATGGGTTTTATGATAAGGATTTAGATTTTAGATTGCTCTTAGGATAAAAAAAAACTTCTCAATATCTGCTGTAGGTGGATTTCTTCCCCCACCGATGCCTGCTAACCCAGCTCCTCAGCCTGAACCTGGACCACAGCAACCCCACTGGAAGTAAGACTATTTCCTTTTTCTTAGGTTATTAAGAAACATTTTCATTACGTGTTTTAAGACTAATGCAAACTAAGCACTTCATGCGTGATGAGCACTTTCACTTCCTCTTAAAAGATTAGACTGTTTTACATGCTGTGTCTCATTCCCTCACTGCTGACAGCATCCCGTCTATAAGTGAAGATACTGCCCGGGAGGCGTTTGCCCTGTTTGCCTCCAGCAAGTGCTGCTACAGTTCAGCGCCGGCAAAGGATGGTGTGATCACTGACATGGAGGCATTCAATACCTACAGGGTGAGAGGAGGTCTATTCATCTGTGCGTGTTTGGAAAACCTACAAGAAAGACATGAAAATCAATAGAAGTAATAGCTTGTGTAATAGTTTTGGATGTTCAGTGGATAATAAGATAAACTTTATTGATCCCACGTTCGCCTGTTACAGCAGCTCTAGAGTCAAAAAGCAAAGGGAAAAGAGTGTTTGAGTGATAAGTAATAATGAAGTAAGACAAAAAAAAGTAAATGGCTGTAGATCATCTTTTGTTTGTCTTCTCCACCCTTGCTTTTTTTTAGTACCGCCTGGAAACCTTCACTGAATCAAGATCTACAGAGTGGAGTCATGAGCCGTACAATGGTACAGTACTCTTATCCTGTGCATCATTTGAATTCTCTATCTGCTGCTGTCAGCCAGCTATTCAGTGATACAGATAATCTAACATGTTGATTTATTTGGATCAGGCCAGCCAGTTGATGCCTTTGCCCATCCACCTCCAGGGCCTTGGGATATTCCTGCTAAAGCCCCCAGTTTTTTTATGGATGACAAACAGGTTATCAAGGTTCCCTACACATCATCTATGAAGGTAAATTATGTAGTATGCGTTTGGAGAAGAAAAAGCTCCCGTGATTTAAAGAATATTTCTTGATGAAAAATATTTTATTCACAGACCTGCCATGTTTGTGTGGGAATGGGGAGAAGACCTTGTAAAGACTGTGCCGGTGCTGGTAATGTAAGTAACTTCCACAGACTTCATTTAGACGATTACTTCAAGAATATCTAATTATATGATTTCTTTTCTTTGCTCCTGTCAGAAAGTTTGTTGGGTGTGCAATGGTTCTGGTTACCGCCATGGAGATGATCGATGCCACCACTGCAATGGCAGAGGGAGGGAAAAGTTAGTGTTACCCATTGCATCTCATAGATTTCTAATAAAGTAAAAGCGAAGTTCAGTCAAGTTTGTGCGTCACCTAAATGATACTGACAAGTATTAAACATGATTCTGTTTACAGTTGCAACCACTGTCATGGACAAGGATCAAAGCAATGTAGCACATGTCGTGGGAAACAACAGCTTCTGGTCTACATCAACCTCACAGTGAAATGGTGCTGCTTTCTCAACATTGTTTATCTGTCAAGAATGTCTGACTTAACTAATAGACTTTCTTAATGATCTGAAGGTCATCAACATTTATTATGGCTTTCATACTGTCAATTAGCGCATAACGGTCGTAAAAATTAAAATGGCTTTGTTCATTTTTATGTACATGTCTTCAGGACCAACAACTCTGATAATTATGTTGTGGAACAGTCAAGTGGATTGCAGGTGGACAACCTCAGCAAGGTGTCTGGCAAGGAGCTTTTCAGAGACTCTCAGTACATGGTATGTTCCTCATTTTCTCGGGGGGGGGGGGAAGATTATGTTTTCAAATACATAAAACATGCAGATTGCTTAGATTTTGATGAAAAAAATGTTGCCTGTCTTATTAGACTCTGTAGATAACCATACATACTTTTTAGTGGTACAGTCGTTTTACATGTACGGTCACCTACACTATCTCTCCAACAGTCAATGGTCTACACTGCACACAGAACGTTACACACTGTGGCCTGAAGGCCTGAAAGTCTTTGTAGGCTTTAGTCTCTTTTCCTCATTTTTATGCCTGTATCTACAGTTACTGTGTTTTGGGTTCTCAGCACTGTCAAAAACATGGGTGACTACTCAGAAACACTGTGGCTGAATGTATTGTGTGTGATGGAGGACTGAAGCTGCTGCTGCTGCTGCTGGCATGCTCTTTCACTATGTAGCACATGTAGTGTGTAGACACTGTGTTAGGCCTAATACTGACCCTGTATTCAGAGGGTTAGGGTTAGTGAGTAATTGTGTGCGTAAAAATCCCTCTTTGCATCCCTCACCCAACACAACTTTTGTTATCTTTCTTGATTCATAAACCAATAAAATGAAAATCATCAACAGTGATGGTGATTCAGTACTGATTCATATTTTTCTGGTTATCCTGTGCAGGTGTACCCAGTGATGGGCTTCCCAGACCCCACAGTGATACATGCTGCACAGCGCCTTATCAGTGAACACCAGGGCAAGTACTCCCAGACGTCACGCATTCTACAACAGGTATTACTTTAATATATAATAATAGTATTTTGTTAATGGCAGTGGTGGAAGAAGTACTCAGATCCTTACTTAAGTAAAAGTAGTAATACCACAGTGTAATAATACTTGTATTACAAGTAAAAGCCCTGCATTTACAATCCTACTTACATAAAAGTACATAGCATCAATCAACTAGATGATTTATTAGTTGATTTATATTGTGGGTTAATGTACAGTACTTAAATGAATGTACCACTGGTTATTGGATTAGATCAAAGCCTAGTTTTGTGTCTGTGTAACATGCTCATAATTGCTTTCTTTGTCTGCAGCGTCAAACCATCGAGCTGATCCCCGTCACAAAGGTCACCTACACATGGAAAGGGAAATCACACATTTACTTTGTTTATGGGAATGAGTTCAAAGTTAATGCGGATAATTATCCTGCTACCTGTTGCTGTACTATAATGTAATTGCAATGATTGTGCATGAAGGATTTTCCTTTCCAGCTCATTGGAGATCAAATAAGTCAGATTTACATACACATCAGTTCGACTGATCAATTGGCACTGAGGCAATTTTGACTTTGTTAAAGTTTGCATGTTCAGTTGAGTTTAACAGACATTAACCTGTGAACTCCCCACAATTCAGTCAAGGTGATGAAACCTCTTGAGCAAACTGTCTTTAAGGCTACAAAGAACGTTTACCTTTGATTAACAGCTACATGATAACTAATGGTTGGGAAGTCATTTTTATTGCTACGTGACATTTGTATACTTACACCTCAAATCAGAATTGCTCACAAACACAGTATAAACCATAATCATACTATATTCCCTGAATCCTGGCTTTTATATGGCAGCATTGATTTTTGTTATCATCAGAAAAAAGCAACTATTTGATACTAAATATTATATTTTTGCAGCAGTGATAGGTTTTATATTACTATTATGTATTTGAACATAATCTGTTTACTCTCATGTTAAAACTAATAGTTTTTTATATGATTGTAATCTTTGGTAACTGTGTTTGATCATGCAGGACAAAAATGTGTAATACTTGCTTTTGCAATCATTTCATTTCAATAAACGTTATTTCGCAATGTTTTGCTGTCGACTCGTTTCGTCATTAAAAGTGGACCGTCGCTTGTGAAATGACGTCAGGAACGTGTTCGCCATAATGATACTAAACCGTGAACACAAAGCTGCAATAAAGCAAATTAAGCTTTGGCTGTGAAACGGTGATCGATGCCTAGATAATCACCTAAAGGTAATCAAGTTTGGACTGATATCGGTGGATACGAGTCTTGGTAAACCTGCTAAAATCTGAGAAGAACTGAGTGGAACAACGAGGTAAAGTTAGCATGCTAGCTAAGTAGCCATGTTTACCTGTGTTGCTGCTAGCTAAAGCCTCAGTGCTCGGTTACATGTACAGGCAGGTTTCGTTGCTTCCAGTATGAGTTGAATCTGGCACAATACGCCCTGCATGTTCGGACAGCTCATGCTTAATGTAAATATAGCACCGGAATTCATAAAGGGCGATCGGGTACTGACAGTGGCCACTTTAAGAGTGTCGCTAGCGAGCTAAATAGACCAGCTTCCTTGTTTTAGCCACGGTCGAGCTAACGTTAGCCAAATATCGCAACAGGCAGTCTTCACTTTGGTACAGTAAGTATTATCTATGATTGAATTTAAAAAAACAAACAAAGTGTTAAGGCTGAGATTGTAGTCCCCAGTCAAATCAGAGAGGATGTTAAAATATGTTACATGCTAACTTGAAAAGTAAACAGCCCTGCGTGTTTGACAGTTGTGGTCTCTGGAGAGCAGCTGCACCTGCACTTTGAATGTTAGGAAATGTTTGTGAAGCGACGGAGCGAATCCACTTCTTCTCTCTTTGACCTTAGCTATATATATCTGTGTGTGTTTGTGTGTGTATATATATCTGCTGGTCATATATATATATATATATATATATATATATATATATATATATATATATATATATAAAGAATAAGGTGTTGGACACCGATCTTCCAAACGTTATTCCCTCTTTTGGTGTTTTGATGATGGTGGTGGAAACTTATGTCTAACATGTCGGTCCAAAATTAGGTTGAGATCTGGTGACTTGGAAGGTCATAGCATATGATTACCATCATTTTCATACTTTCATACACTTTTCAAAATATTCAGTGACCCCCTGTGCCTTAGGGATGGGCATAAACCACTCCCTTCAGGATAGAAATGATTCATAGTAGGATAAAGGTGATCACTCAGAACAACTTTGTATTCATTAGTAGTAACCCTTCCCTCTAAGGGCACAAGTGGACTGAAACTGTGCCAGCAAAATGCCCCCCACAGCATAACAGAGCCACGACCCCCTCACTGTAGGGATCAGGCTCTCAGACCTCTACCATTCTATTGGTGTACATCTCACATGTACATCTCACACCCACTTGTCGAGAATATGGTGAAGGATGACTCATCTGATCACATAACTTTTTTCCACATCTCTGTAGTCCAGTGCCTGCTTGGTGGTGTTTGCACCACTAAACTCTCAAATGTGTATTCATCTTTGTAATGACAGGTTTATGCACTTGAACCCTGCTATAATATCCCTCCCTCTCTATATAATTGTCGTCAAACTGTTCTTGCTGACAGTCTGATCACGGCCTGCATTGACATTCAACTGAGGAAGAGTTGCTCTTCTGTTTTTCTTATAAATTGCACTAATGCACGAGCATCACGCTCATCAAATGTGCTGTCGACCACAATTTCTGACCCTCTTTACCAATGTCTTTCCCATGGATCTAAATGCAGACGTAACTTCATTCACTGTATTCAATGTGGTAATGCTGAAATGAACACATATTAAATACATGCCATCCCGACAGGCTGCGCCATGGCGTCGGCATCTGCCACTGTGGACTCCAAGGCAGAGCTGACCGCTCTACTGGAACAGTGGGAGAGGGAGCAACAAGGCAGCACCCAGGAGCTGGTTAACATTCTCACCAAGTCAGTAGTTATGCTTCTTGTGTATTTAAATTCTTGATGATGAGTTAGTCTCGCAAGCTGTGTTTTGGTGGGTGAGACTTAAGGATGGTCAATGCGTTGATGTGCTGTAACTTTCAGAATTTCGGAGCTTGTTGAGAAAGAGACAGAGGAGTACCACAAAGCGGACCCAGACCCTTTTGATGATCGTCATCCTGGTATGAAAAAGAAAAAAACAAACAAACAGAAAACATAATGGAAAGATTACTGGAGATTTTAAATATATTCTATGTTTTTAACATTTCCCTCTTGGCCACTAGGGAGAGCTGATCCAGAATGTGTGTTAGGGCACCTGCTTAAGATCCTGTTCAAGAACGATGACTTTATGAACACAGTAAGAATGGAGTTACTGAATGGAGACTGTTTACATGCAAAATAAAGGGCAATTTTTGCATCAGAGTCAAAAGATGATTTATGTTTTTCTCTTCCCTTCGTAGCTGGTGAACAGCTATGTGATGACCAGCAGAGAGTTTTCCCTCAATGCAGCAGCTTGTCGCCTGCTTCAAAACATCATGCCTGGATTGGAGACAGCTGTGGTCTTTCAGGAAAAGGTGGGTTATTTCTGAGTTCATGATAAGATAACAGCACTTTTCTCTGTTGTCTTTTTTTTCTCTTTTCAGCCGGTATGTTACACTGTGGTATTCTTGTAGTTTCCCACATGCATGTGTTTAGTGGTTCAAGGTACATCAAGTATTACAGTAAACAGTGAGTAAACATGTACATAGTACATGTTTACTTACCTTCTAATGGTGAGATTATGCATTTTGCATTCTGATGTAAATGATGAAGTCAACCATCACAACATGAAAGAGGAAGTGGCATAAAAAGGACAATCTCTGAAGTCACTCAGGCATGCTGCTGTCTTTTGTATTGAAGCAGCTGATAAATGGAATAGGAGCAGAATGCAAGTTACCACTGAGTCAGTAGTACTGAACAACAACCAAATCGAATGCAGATAACCAGAGACAACATTACCTGTCTTGTTGTCTAAAAATGTCATTTTTGTTTGTGGAGTCACAGTCCAGCCTGCAAGTTGGTTACACTTTGACCAGCATGACAGTTGGCATGAGGATGTAGATAAACTGTCACCTGTTACTTTTTTTTAAAGTTCCAATGTCTTTTAAAGCTTGATTTCTATAAAGTGATTCTTGACTAGAAAACCTACAGTATCAACATTTTTATTTACAACTGCGCTTGTGATTGAAGCCACGGTACATTCTTATTTGACCCAAGAATGAGGAAAAACGTGGGCTTGATACAGTACTTAACATTTGTCTGATTAAGAACCTGTTCATATCCTTGTTTCTCCACTTATTTCAACACTTTCCTGTGTTTGTTGTTCTCAGGAGGGCATAGTTGAAAGGCTGTTTAAGTGGGCCCAGGAGGCCGAGCAGCCCCTCAGAATCTATGCCACTGGCTTGTTGGCTGGCGCTATGGAGAACCAAGACATTGCGGCCAACTACAGGGAGGAGAACTCTGTTTTGGTCAGTAGGGGATATCTGCTGTCTTAAATGTCAGTTTTGTTTTAATGAATAATGTGAAAGTAGTGATAGATAAGGTGTTAAAATAACTGATAAATCTTCATTATCTCACAAAGCATCAGAGCCATTTGCTCATCACCAGTAGCTGGTGCAAAGAAACTTTCCATCAACTTGTTTTTCATGCTTGACTTTGACAGGTGCCTTTGATGCTGCATCGGTTGCGTGAGCTTCAGGATAAGGATGCTGAGAACAAAAGGGAAATCAAACGGCCCAGCCCCAGGAAGACTTTGAGTGAGCCTTTGCTACCCTTGGATGAGGAGACTGTTGATGGAGGCTTTGAAGAGAAGCCCTTCACACCGGGCAGAAATGGAGGTGAAAGGGAGGGGACAGGGCCGGAAGAGGATGGCGAAATACCCCTCTCGACGATCGAGCCCGAAAACGAGCTTTCGTTCCGTCTCAACTCGCCTCACAAGACCAGCAGCCGCGCCAACTCGGCTGTAAAAACCATGATGAAACCCATGTCTGCCCCGGGTTCGCTCACACACCAAAGCGCGTCTGATGGCGGCAGTTACCTAAGAAGGAGGGCAGAGAGGGAGAGCAGCAGGACCTCAAAACACAAGCTAAATTTCTCTTTGCCAGAGCCTGAGAGGAACTTCAGCGAGCTTTCCAACAGCAGCTGGTCTGAGATGAGCCCCTGGGTAATTGGCAACAACTATCATCTGTACCCTCTGACCCCGGAGATTGAGCAGAGGCTCATCCTGCAGTATCTCACACCTCTGGGAGAATATCAGGAGGTTTGTCTGTTACCATCAGCCTACACAATACTTTATCACTTAATGCAAGTTATGCATTTCTCTTGTCTTGACACAGACTCTCCAGCAGATGTCAGTTTTTCTTAATTATGATTAAAGAAATTATTCTGTTCTCATACTATGAAATGTGGTTTTGAAGGGACTCCAGTAACGAGCTATTTAGAGAGTTTCATACCAAAGCAAATTGAATAATTTATGTGTTCTCCTACCTGCAGCTGCTGGCAGTGTTCATGCAGATGGGTGCTCGTGAGCTGCTCATGCATTACATGGATCTCAAGCAGACCAATGACGTGCAGCTCACTTTTGAGGCTCTCAAGGTAAACGCATATCTCCTGTAGTTGACCTTCCATGGTGCAGAACCACAAGGACAAGCCCTTTTTTAGACGTATTGCTCTTATTTTCTCTCTTCTTGCAGTACTTGGCTTCACTGCTGCTGCACAAGAAGTTTGCTGCAGAGTTTGTGGCTCATGGTGGAGTTCAGAAGTTGCTGGAAATCCCCAGGCCATCTATGGCTGCTACTGGAGTGTCTCTGTGCCTCTACTACCTTGCCTATAACCAGGACGCCATGGAAAGGGTATGAAATAGACACACGTCATGCAAATACATAATGAAATCTGAAATATTGCCATGATTGTGCAGAATTCTTGCAGCTTTATGCATAGTGTATGTGCCATAGGAAAGTTCTAAAAAGTGCTATATAAAAAATAGTTATCATAATAACCTAACATATGAATTCACAAAATCATGTTGATATTAATATTGAGGTATTTGATGTGAAATGATACTTTATCAGTATTACTTGGCTCTAGTCGCAGTGCACATTTGTATTCATTGGTGTGTCCTCTCCTCTCAAGGTGTGCATGCTCCCCCACTCCATCCTGTCAGATGTGGTTGGTTACACGCTGTGGCTGCTGGAGTGCTCGCACGCATCGGGCTGCTGCCACGCCACCATGTTTTTCTCCATCTCCTTTTCTTTCCGTGCCGTCCTCGAGCTCTTCGACAAGCAGGACGGGCTCCGACGCCTCGTCAATCTGGTAGGACAAACCACATGCGATCCTAGCCGTGTAAACGCAACCATCTGCATCATTCACAGAAAATAAGATATATTTCAAGAACTGACAAAACTGAGCCGCCAATACAATATCATAATATAACAGAACAGATGTTGATGTTGTACTAATGTGTGATGTGAACTGACTGTTTCCAGATTAGCACACTGGAGATCCTGAACCCGGAGGACCAGAGAGTGCTGCTGAGTGATGATGAGATTTTCTCCAGCAGGCAGACGGCCAAGCACACCTGCATGGCCCTGCGCAGGTACTTTGAGGCCCATCTGGCAATCAAGGTGGAGCAGGTGAAGCAGTCCCTGCAGCGCACAGAGGGGGGTGCCCCCATTCACTCCCAACCCTACTATAAGGTACGCAGAGGACAAAGGATAAGCGAGCTCAACATTTTTAAACATTTTTAAATGTATTATGTAAATGCTATGTTTAATTACTCTGTGTTTATACTGTAGTTTGGAGTTTGTGTTCTTGTACTGATTACTCGTGTTCCTGTCTCCCTCCCCAGGCGGTCAGCTACAGCCGTGAGCAGGTGGTGGAAATGATGGAGTTTCTGATAGAGTACGGTCCCCTCCGACTGTACTGGGAACCAGCGGAGGTCTTTCACAAGCTGTCTTGCGTCCAGCTCCTCCTGCAGCTCATTTCCATTGCCTGTGACTGGAGGACCTACTATGGCAGGTACGGACCAGACAGTAATTCTCATCTGTTGCCTTTTTTCTTTTTAACATTTTTTTTTTATATGAAAAGAGCAAATCCCCCTCCCAGTTGTGAAATGACTTGTGATGTGGCTATTTTTCTTTCCCTGTAGGAGCGATACGGTGCGTTATGCCCTTGACATCCTGAGTATCCTCACAATTGTTCCTAAGACCCAGCTGTTGTTGTCCGAGGCTGTCGCTGTGCTTGATGAGGGGGGGTCCTCTGTTTCTACCGTTGGTAGGTCTCATCAGTGTTCATCCATCAAAATCCATTTATCAAAACTTTACTTTAAAAAACAATGTAAAACTACTTGTATACAGCCACACATTCAAGAAGCATGGCATACAGTATGTCGTGTTAGCTGCTGTTAGCTGTTTCTAATGCAGTGCAATAAAATTTAAAATTGGTATTACTATCCACGGAACCTAATAACATGTGGTAGCTTTGTATTTTCATTTTTGTTTATTTCATAAAGCCTGTGGCCAGCCCTGCTGAGCGATGGCACAGCTTCAGGTATTATTTTCCTGCACAGTTTTTCATTTAATTCTTTGTGTGTTTTTTTCTCTTAGGGATGAGTATAGTCCTGGCAGTGGCGGAGGGAGAGGTGTTTGTAAATGATGCCGAGATTCAGAAGTCAGCTCTGCAGGTCGTCATCAACTGCGTCTGTGCTCCGGACAAACGCATGTCCAGCATTGGCAAGTTCATCGCAGGCACCCCTCGTCGCCGCCTGCCTCAGCAGACCAAAGCCAGTGAGAGTGTGCTCACTAAGATGTGGAATGTGGTGCAGTCTAACAATGGCATCAAGGTAGAGTTAAATTACACCAGTCACCAAAGCCTTTATGATTTTTATTTTTTAAGACTGTACTTGACTTTTTTTAAGCGCTGACAAAAGGTGACCTCAAAGTCTTTGTAGTCATTCTGTAAGACAGGGTGTTTAAAGTTGTGCCAGTGGCTGAAATGCATGACAGGTGCTGCTGCAGTGGTAAATGGATTGGATTTATATAGTTCCTTTATTTTGGGAACAGTGCAAAGCCTCACATTCACCTACAAACACACACATATCCAGACACTGAATACAGTGGAGCTGCCACGCATGGCAAGATTATATGACATGCAATTGGGACATTGCAGAAAAACATGATACTGTGGTGCTGATTGACATAAACTTACCCTCCACAACAGAAGGATGTCTTCATCTTGCAAAGGATTTGTATGCATTCACCATCTTACTAAGAGGCTCCAGCTACACTTGGACTAGATGATGTAAGCATAAATCACACATTATATCATCAAAGCCGAATCAGGATAGTTGACTGATGGATGGAAACCTCTTGGTCAGGACTGTCATTATTTTAAGTTGTGTGCTGGCTGAGCAAAGAATTGTGAGGCAGCAGTTTCTCCTAGCCTCTTTCAAAGAAGGGTCATGTGTTTCCTAGAATAAATAATATGGCAAAGGAAGCACTGAAGCACCTTTCCTTAGCATTTTGAGAATTTATCCACCTCTTATGCTGGTGCTAAGGGTCAGTTCACTCAGTTGTGAACAAACGTTTCAAACATGCCCTCAGTTCTGTTGACCAGTGTTTTTTTTTTTTAAGTGACATTCTGCCTCTGTCCTGTAGGTGCTGCTGTCCCTGCTGACGGTGAAGATGCCCATTACAGATGCTGATCAGATCCGAGCTCTGGCCTGTAAGGCTCTGGTGGGTCTGTCTCGCTCCAGCTCTGTCAGACAGATCATCAGCAAGCTGCCTTTGTTCAGCAGCGGTCACATCCAGCAGCTCATGAAGGAGCCCGTGCTCCAGGACAAACGCAGCGAACATGTCAAGTTCTGTAAGTTTGCTGCCGAGCTGATTGAAAGGATCTCTGGGAAACCGCTGCTGATCGGTACGGATGTTTCTCTGGCGTGGCTGCAGAGGGCCAGTGTGGTCGCTCAGTCCAGAATCTCCTTCCCTGAGAAAGAGCTGCTCCTGCTTATTAGGAACCACCTTGTGGCCAAAGGCCTTCATGACACAGCCACCACACTCACCAAGGAGGCAGATCTGCCGATGGCATGTCTGTCTCATTCTTCACATTCGCCTTCTGCTTTCCCTCCTGTGGCTCCTCCCCCACCTGCACCCACTGTTGCCACTCTACCCCGCACCCCACGGCTGGCCAACGGTGTTGGGTCAAGACTCGGAAATCATCCCTCTCATTCATCCGCTCCAGGATGCAGCAATCCACAAACACGTCCCTCTACATCACAACCCACCGGGTCTTCTGCTGCTTTCCCCTCAACGTCTGTCCCCCACTGTAGCAATGGCTCCCCGCTGATTGGACGAATCGTTTTCTCTCGCGAGCGGCAAACAGGGTGCAGTGCAGTGAGCTGCAAGAAACCTCGGGTGCTGAGGCAGAAATCTGACCATGGGGCCTTCAGCCAGAGTCCAGCCATGAAGAAGCAGTTTGACAGGCACCTGCCCTCCCCCCCTGCATTAGACAGCATCATCACAGAGTACCTGAGGGAACAGCATGCACGCTGCAAAAACCCTGTGGCAACATGCCCGCCTTTCTCTCTCTTCACCCCCCATCAGTGCCCCGAGCCCAAACAGAGACGCCAAGCACCCATCAACTTTACATCCAGACACACACGGAGGGTTATATATCCTAAATATGGAGGAGTGGATGGAGGCTGCTTTGACAGACATCTCATCTTCAGCAGGTAGGTAGCTCTGTTAGATTCTTGCTTCCTTCCTTGAACACAAAGTGTGACGACTGGTCCAGCCTCCACAACCATTTCTCTACATTCTTTATTTTTCCCGTTTCCCAGGTTCCGTCCAATCTCCGTGTTCAGGGAGGCGGACGAGGACGAGAGCGGATTCATGTGTTGTGCCTTCTCAGCTCGCGAGCGGTTCCTGATGCTCGGGACGTGCACGGGGCAACTCAAACTTTACAATGTGTTTACAGGCCAGGAGGAAGCCAGCTACAGCTGTCACAGTTCAGCCATCACTCACCTGGAGCCCTCACGGGTCCGTACAGAAAGCTACTAGTATATCAACAATTGTGTGCCACGTCGTTGTTGTCGTGGCTGAATATAATCTTACTATAATCTCACGTGTAAGATATTAAAGTCCCCCACTACTCGAACATGTCTTCTGCAAATTGTTGTTTTAGTTGGATTCTGACTTTAAGACATTTATGCACAAGCAGGATTTTACACAAGTGTGTGTTGGAAATGCACAAACACTGTTAGCTCCAGCAGTTAAACTTTTGAAATGAATATTTACACGTTCATAGATTCTTTTTTTTTATTCAATGAGGTAGAAGGAATAGATGTAATTTTAATGATTTTTAACTGAACATTTTTGTAGGAACCCATATCAGACACAAATTATTCTAAGCAGAGTGTGTTTAGAGGTGTTAAAACATGCATGGGGATCTTTAACCATCATATTTTCTCTTTTCAGGATGGCTCTCTGCTCTTAACGTCTGCCTCTTGGAGTTACCCTCTGTCTGCCCTGTGGGGCATGAAATCAGTGTTCATCATGAAGTAAGTGATGTTTGCACAAGAGACTGAACCCATATTTTTACCAGCTACATACAAAATGCATTCTCTTAAATAGAAATTCAAATTCTGAAACATTTGGAGTGCGAAATTACCAGAAATAACAAAACGGTTCAATTAAACCAGCCTGGGATCCCACTGCCTTCATGTATGTGGTCTTCTCCACCCAATGATAAAGCAGCTTTATGCTGTCAAAAGAGGGAGCTGCCGAATGGAGATGACATGCTGTTTAATTATGCACGCTAACAGCCTGAGGGCTGCAGTCTTCAGTTCATGAGACACAAGCACTTGGCTTAATTCATCCGCATAGTTTAACCAAGGCAATGCTGGGACTCTGCTGATGGATTCAGATTTGTTCTACAGTGTCTTTAAGGAATTTTAAGTTTTAAACGACAATAAGCTTTTGTACTCGCACCGTCTCTATGTTTTCGATTAAATGAAATGCTGCTCTCGTTGTCTTCAGGCATTCCTTCCCGGGTGACCATTACGTGGAGTTCAGTAAACTTTCACAAGATCGAGTCATCGGGACTAAGGAACACATAGCACGAGTATGTATGTCAGGATTTTTTGAACGTGATGGTATGAAGTAATAAATACAGAAAAACATGACCCAGCAATGGCGAATGCTTAAGTTCAGCTTTTCTCTTCGCTAGATTTACGACATCCAGACGGGTCAGGTGACTCTGACTCTAAACAACCCAGACCTGGCCAACAACTACAAGAGGAACTGTGCCACCTTCAACCCGACAGATGACCTGGTGCTGAATGATGGCGTGCTGTGGGACGTGCGCACGGCTCAGGCCATCCACAAATTTGACAAGTTCAACATGAACATCAGCGGCGTGTTCCATCCCAACGGCCTGGAAGTCATCATAAACACGGAAATTGTATCCTTGAGGCTTTAATACTTGGAGTTAACTGTTTTTGGTTTTTTTTGTGGATTAAACAAATCAATCATTTCTAATATTCAAACGAGAGTAATAGTTTGCACTCAGGAATGTTGAGCTGCTTAATGCGAACATCCCCACGTCAGTAATGCTAACATACTAATGTTTACCACGTTTACCTTCCTTCTTAGTTTAGTGTTGTTATGCTGACATTTGCTAATTGGTCATAAACCAAAATTGAAATTTTCAACTGGTGATGATAAAATGCCAGGGGATCGCTAAAGTTATTACAGTTCATCCTGAAGAGGAACATGTATATCTGTACACAATTTAATGCCTTGACAGACATTTACAAAAAAACAATGTAATTCATGAGATTTCTCCAGTGTGAGGCAGTAGAAAGAGTGTTTACATTTTTGTAGAATAGGTGGTTAAAAAATCAGTAAAGTAAAGTGAACATATTAATCTTTTTGTCGCCCAAATGTACAGTCGGTGGCTGCTAAAATAATTGTTCGATGAGTCAAGAAAATGGCTCTCTGGTTATTTAGATGGATATGTTTTAGTGTTCTCAAAATGAACACAATCATTTAAATGAATTCAATCATTTATATAGATGAATTAGCAATATTTAATGCACTAAAAACAATTAATGCAGCTGCGTTTTGTTTACTTCCTGTGGTGGCTGACCTACAATCTGACGACGTCAGGCTTCAAAGCAAAACACCCTACCAAATACCATCACAGGAGTGTGGTACTCATGGGTTGTGCAATTAAACCATCACCATATTAAAGTGTGATTTTTTTTTTTTTTTTTATTTTTTTTTAATTTATTTTTTTAAACTGGTCAACAGCCCGAGTATGTTTACATCACCGTTCGATAAAAAAAATGTTGCAGCATTTAAACACCTAGACACCAAGACACCTAAATCCATTTTTTTTTATTAATTGCTAAAATTAACAGCTAAAAGTGATTGTGAGTCATTGTGAGTCATTGCACTTCAAGAGTGCTTGTTTAACATTGGACCAAAGTAATGATTATACAGTAGAACAATTCATAAATCTGACCAGGACCAAAAAAAACCCAACAAAAACGATTACATCAGTGTTTAAATTTGTAGTTGCTCCAGTGATGGGATGACTACTGAACTTTTATTTCACTGCTAAACATTAAATATTTATTGCTCTGAAAATTGATTTTACTGCCCTGGGGATGGTTTTAATCGCTGTGTAATTAAATTTGTCGCTGATTTAGTTGAAACAAATGAAAAAGAGTGTAATGGTCCTTAGTTGGAGTTTCAGTGGGATCTGCGGACCTTCCACCTCCTCCACACAGTTCCTGCTCTGGACCAGTGCAGAATAGTCTTCAACAACAACGGCACCGTCATCTACGGAGGTAAATACAGAAGCTGCTGCATGATGTGTAATGTAGAGCATTTGGTATCAAGCCTACAACTCGCTCCACAGTTGGTGTAAGTGTGTGAAAGGTGTGTTAGAGGGAGAGGCTGCTAATTATGAAGCAAAGTGAGCATGTGCATGTTTGAAGAGAGGTGTGAACAGAGCCCGTAGAGGTGTGTGAGCGTGTGTGTGCTCGATACCACAGCCGCTCAGAGCCATATGGGCAGAGGGATCAGTGTTGGACCGGCAACAGAGAGAACCAGCTGGTTCACGCCACCCCACAGGAAGAGCCATGGGCCCGGCGTAATGGCTCTGCCCGTACAAAGACCGCTTGAACCTCTCAGGAGTCCGAACCACGGCGAAACAGCCCGCTGTGTTTAGTTTTTACTTCCTCTCTCATACTCATACTGTGGCTTTTTGCTTTTTGCAGCAATGTTGCAGGCTGATGATGAAGATGACATGATGGAGATGCAGATGAAAAGTCCATTTGGTTCATCCTTCAGGACCTTCAATGCCACAGACTACAAACCAATTGGTAAGGCGTCTCATCTCACTCTCAAAGTCAAAGTCTTTCATTATAATAAAGGGCTTTTGCACTGAGACCCTTTTTTGTCTCATTTAATGTTAATTTCTCTTATGTCTTATCACATTATTTATTGTAATAGTTTTAGAGATTGACTTCTGAGACATATTCTTTTCTCTCTTCTCAGCCACAATTGATGTCAAGAGGAATATATTTGACCTTTGCACCGATACCAAAGACTGCTACCTGGCTGTGATTGAGGTAAATTCTTCTCATAACGTGGGTTTAGAACACAGTTATTTTTCGCTAGAGGTTGTGATAATGTATGTATCTTTTAAACATATGAAAAAAATTAACTTCCTTTCCTTCCTGCCTGCCCTGTAGAACCAAGACTCTGTAAACACTGACACAGTGTGCAGGCTGTATGAAGTTGGTCGGCAGAGACTTGCAGAGGAAGAGGAGGAGGATGAGGAGGATCAGGTTTCAAACTTTGTTCTTTTAACTTGGATATTGTAGCACCTCTTTGACTTAAATATTAAAAGTTCATTGTAATTTACCTTTTTTTTGCTCATCTGTGCACCAGGAGGATGACGACCAGGAGGAAGATGACGACGATGACGAGGATTCAGATGATGACGTCGATACGGATCCCCTTATTGCTGAGCTAGAGAATGAGAACGGCGGAGAGGATGAGGATGATGAAGAGGAGGATGATGGGAACGATGAGTTCTCGCCCTCTGATGAGGAGGTCGCGCGCCTTCTCGAAGAGGACGTTGACGTTGGGGACGACGACGATGACGATGACAATGAGGACGACGACTCTGACAATGACGATGTTGATCTGGATGGCGACAATGGTGAGTACCTCTTCAAGTGAACTATGCAAGGTTCTTAAAATTACCTGTGGATATTGTCAGAACAACAGGTATTTAAGTGCAACCTTATTCGTGGCTAGCTAAGAATTTTTATAGTTATGATTTTACAACTCAATTCCATAAAAGTTGTAAAATGTAATTAAAAACAGATGCAATCATTTGCAAATGAACTGTGTTTACTGACAACAGTTTTACAAAGTGTTCCTGAGCCCATGTAGTAATATTCTTTACACAATTATGTGTTTGACAAGGTGGTGAACCCCGCCCCATCCTTGCTTGTGAACGATCCTGATACTATCACCTGCTACCAATGAACCTGTTTACCTGTGGAATGATCCAAACAGGTGTTTTTGGATCAGTCCACAACTTTCACAGTCTTTTGTTGCTCCTGTCTCAACTTGTTTGAAACGTGTTGCTGCCATCAAATTCCAAATAAGATAAGATAAACCTTTAGTCGTCCCACAGTGGGGAAATTCACAGCGGATATTTACAAAAATCAATGAAGTTGATGAGGTTAAACATCGTCTTTGTGCTGTTTTTCAATTGAGTATATGTCAAAATACACAATAATATATAAGAGAGGAACTGTTTAAAACAACCCTAAAAAAGAAAGACATGAACTTAATTAAACCTTGAGTTGAGTGTTGACAACATGACATTTAACTGTGACATGAGGTTTTGTAATTTGAGCAGTAAATTCTATGAATTATTTCATAAGTACAGACTGTAATGGATAAAAACGGTCACTTAATTTTAAACTGAAATGAGTTTGCAAATGAAGTTAGATTATTGTGTGTACTAAACACTATTTACTGAAACTTGTCCGTGCAATTAAATCTGATTAACATGACATCACTCACAGTCTAGCACATTTTATAATAGTTGAAGTGTGGAAACTGGAAACACTTTGAAGAACCCAATGTGGAGCAAAATAACACCTGAAACAATAATGCACAAACAAACATAAAATTGGATTTATGTCCATGAATCTGTTGCCTAAGTGCATGCTGGGAGGCTTTCCAACACACCTACCTCATGTAAGTGCAATCGTATGATTTGCCAATTATATGAACAGTGATCATGGTTTCAACTGTCTGCTGTGTTGCCAGTATTTCAAATTAAAGTCCACTGTTATTGATGACGTATCTGCGTAGAACCACTTAGCTGGATGATAATTAACAGCATGTTAGCCTCAATAAGTTAAGCTACATTTGAAGAGCAGGGCTCTGACCTGCAGTCTCAGGTAAATGATGCAATAAGGCTGATGTTGTGTCCAGTTTCTACTTTCATGCCTGTCCAGTCACTGTGGTGAAATGCTGTCTTTCCCAGTGGAAATTAAAAACTGCTGTCTTGGTTTATTCCAGAGAACAACAGAGGTAGCATGAATTTGAGAGAGAAAAGGATGCAGTGCTCTTTTACATTTTGCCAAAGCTGCCTTGTTTTTGCCATTGTGGCAGTTTTATCCTTACCCACTGACCCTATGCAGCACAGAGTCTCTGTATCCCCACGTTACTAAATCTGTGTTTGTCTATTGCACACAGACAGCTCCGACAACTCTGACCTTGAGGATGACATCATCTTATCTCTGAATGAATGAGGGGCCTTTGGCATCTGGGACCCAAGGAACCGGACAACATGTCAAGAGTTCTGCCTCACAGACATTTGAGCTGCAGGACAGGAGGCAAGAAAAGAGGATAATATCAGCAGATAAGGTGGGAGATAACCTGGAGCACTGCCAGCTTGAAACAGTAGGTGTTGGCACACATGGAGACTGTGAGTGACAGGACCAAGGAAGAACAATCTCACAGAGATGGAGGGGGGGAAACCAATGCACACAAATTGACTTACTGGTGGGCAAAAATGATTGTATTTGATATAGGTTTTTTTTTTTTAAAAACAAGTGGGCTTGATGATGAGTGAAATGGCTAGTGTGTAGAAGCAGCGAAGAAAGTGAAGTTTTATATTTTATCACATTTACGGCTCTTTAAACGAGCCTCTTCATTTGATATTGATTCACTCACTTTAAAAGCCTCTGTTTGGTCACAGATTAGTGTTTGTAGGGGAAAAGACTTATTTGCAGGGCTGTGCATCTGCATTTGTGTGGCAAAGGATACGAAGCTCTCTCACGCTTGTATTTCGCCAGACTGCCTAGAATAATCACCAAAAAGTACTGAAGAATTGAGTTGGGCAGCTAATGTAATGCACAAACATGTTGCCGACGGTTCATCAAGTGTCAAACTCACTTTTACTTTCACCGTAAACTGATGACCAAAACGCCACATGAAGCAGTGCCATTTGTGAGCATCAACTTTTGATTTCATTATGTAAATAGGGAAATTAAATTAGCTTTGTGCTCTTGACTTACTGAACAAACCATAGCTAGTGTGGACACTGTAACAAAACTGTTCCCACCTACTCACTGTCTGCACAGGACATATAGAGGCTTCTACAACTCTCTACATTTGTTGTTATTTTACACCCCCTTTTTGTGCCACATGAGGATTTAGGTTTGGTGGATGTTTCTTATGCAGATTACAGGGTTTTGTGCTGTTGAGAACTGCACAAGTCCAATCACACAGTGAAAAATTCACTTTATTCAATGTTATTGAAGTATTTATCAGTGACTTTCATGACTGAAACCTTATCCCTTGGAATAAAACCTGAACTTGGAAACATTGGAAATAAAAGATGGTGATAAAATTCACCAAATTATATTCAAATTTAAGTTTCCTCTGATGGAGCGACAGGAGGCTTCAAACTATCATTGTGAAAAACAAATGCCTTGTATTTGCACACTTTTTGGAGCAGTGCAAACACTTCATGATTTTTCACGTTTTTGCCTTGTATCTATTCATTTTGCCTGTTTTCTTTTCCATAAGGAGACTTGTTGACTTTCTTGAGACTGAATTTATGTACAGCTTGTATGTATCTAAAGTATTTTTACTATAAATAAAGCCGCAAAATGAGTTTTGTGTGTTTCTTTAATGAAATGTGAATGATGGTTGCAGCCATTAGAATTTAATAATCTGTTATAGCAGACATGTCTCACACATTTGTGGCTCTTAAAAGCAAGAAAACCAGAGTGAAACCACTGTCAATAAAAAGGTCTTATTAACACACAAACATGATTGTTGTTACCTGAAAGCAAGGAGCTCCTGAAGGGAATTTTAAAGTGAGTCTCTTGAGCAGTGGGGAACTTTGGTTTGATATAACACAGGCGATCTAATAACCAAGGGTCCCATTAGGCTTTTGTGTTTTCTCCTTTATTGTTCATAATCTAAATGTTATTATTATTCCAACACTTGAAATATCCTTTTTATGCAGATGATACGATCTTACATGCACATGGTTCTTCTCCAAATCAAGCCATGTCTAGATTCTTTGAACGTTCTTCAGCCATTATCTGCATATCTTAAAAACTGAAGTAAACTTAAAAGTATCTGTGAATTTGTTTGGATAGTAGTCTTTCTTTTAAACCTTATGAGGAACAGACGGCACAGTATCCGAAGATAAAAATTCTTTCACCGGCATAAAGTGCATCTTTTCTGTTGAGGACAAGAAAACCATTGTTACCGTGTAATCGTGTGTTTGACTATGGGAATATCCTGTACTCTCGTGCTGCTCGTCCCACCTCACCAGCGACAAGAAAAGAACAGCTCACCATTACTATTGTTTGTGAATGTATCCTACTAAAGCTGCCTCACTGCATCGCAGCTCTTCTCAAACTGAATACTGCTGTTCATCAGACCACATTCCCAGGACTGACTAACTCCTGATACCACTCTAGTAAATACTGAACCGGAACTGCCTTCTGGTACTTGCACTATATATATTGAATGAATTACAAAAGACTTTAACACTTGGTATTTTGGACCTTTTTAGAGATGTTTCTGATGCTGTTGTGTGTGTTTTACCTCTATTCTGTCTCTCCTGCTCTCTTTCTTGCAAACCAGATCCACTCCAATACATACAGATTATGATAATATTTTAATTCTATCAACAGCGTGCCTTGACAGTGAGGCAAAAAATCCTAATCTATTTATCAGTAAAGTTAGTTTTGGTAAAATATTCTGATTTACAGTGAGATGAGATTAGGCTTCTTATAAGCAGGAGAAATTATGCAGGAAATGGAACTAATAGACAATCTGCAAGGGAAAGTGTGCATTTGCATTAAGAATGAGCAGCAGCTAGATATACATATTAGTCATATATTAGTTATGCCATAAATTTGGTGCATGTGAATAATCACATCTTTATTGCTCTTATAGTGTTTAAATCTTTTTTTTTCTTTCCATAAAGTGACATTACTCAGGTCTCTTGATTGTTAAATTGTGCATGCAGGGATTTGCCACTAAATTTTCCTGTGGCCTCCCCCACAGTTAATAATAGGACACGTTAAAATAGTCACCAAACCACATTAAGAAGGATCAAATAAGTCTTCAAAATGTGTGTGTGTGTGTGGCTGCGCCGGCACGTGTGTGTCCATGTGTACAGACTGTGATAATTTTGTACAGGCAGCCCAGAGTGCGTGAAATGTATGATCCCGAAGAGTGTAAAGAAATAAGAATGTGTGTGTTTGTGTGAAGGCAGGTGATGGATGAGTTGGTAGGACGTGCTTCTTATTACCTCCTCGGCTGGCTCTTATTGTCTTGCCGGCTTTGGGAGCGTTGAAACAGATAGCAGCTCTCACTGTATTAGGCAGTCCCTGTTTGCAGTGGACCTGTGTCTCATCCTCACAGTGCTGCTGCTGCTGCTGCTGCTGCTGCTGCTGCATCAGAGATAAATGTAGCCACCGCTCTTTTAAAGCTCCACAACATTGTCAGAAAAAACGATAAATGATAAGAGGCGTTATTCAAATCTTTTAATGTTTAAAAAGTCCTTTGTGACAGTTTGGCGCTCGCATGCGTTTGTGTCACTCGAGCCCATTATGGCGGCTTCTAATTTGTTATATATTATTTTTTTCCCACAATGTTTATTAGCTGGGATGCATATTTAGCTTGTAAAACGCCCCACACTCCTCCAGCTTTATGTATGTGATTGGAACACCGCCCACAGTGTTCCACTTGAAGTAATAGACAGATGGGAGTCAGTCACAGCGTCGCTATGATGGAGAGAAATTACCCTGCTGAATACTGCCCTCCCTCCCACACTACATCAAACTCACTGGACGCTCAATATTCACCAAATCACTCTATTTTTCCACTCATGATTGCCTTGTCTATAGGACAAGACAGCTTAGTGCACTGGAGTGACCAGACGCGCGTTGAGCGATGGGTGAGATACTGTATGACAAAGCTCTTTAGGATAAATGCTGTCTATTCGTTTAAAACACCAGTGCAGAAAAAAGTGTGTTGTCTTCCCACAGCATCCTAATGTTCAACTCCTCTAATCAAGATCTCAGCAGCATTTTTGAGGCAAAATATTAATAGTGTTTCAGAAATGTCCACAAGTATAAGCCTGTGTTTTTTTTTTTAAAGTACGTACTGTTCCGTATTGTAGCTTAATGTCTCCTGCCCTTCAGCCGTACTGAAATAATTTGGACATATTGGTGGATTGGTGTAGACTGTTAACTCCACAGGTTTGAACATAATATGCATAGTGATCATCATTACCCCACGGACCATTTTAACAGCAGTGACTCACTTAAGGCTAAAACGGTGTGCCGTATTTTAACTCAATCCACACGTTGGTGCTTTGTGCACTAAATTCACTGCATCGCAAAGACAACATTCGATTCAGTCGGACCTCTTTTTGCCTTCAGAACTTTCAGGTTCAACAAGGTGCTGGAAAGAGTCCTCAGAGATCTTGGTCCATATTGACATGACAGCATCACGCAGTTGCTGTGGATTTGTCGGCTGCACATCCATGATGCGAATCTCCCGTTACACCACATCCCAAAGGTGCTCTATTGGATTGAGATCTGGTGACTGTGACTTTCCAGAAATTGAGACTCATCAGAGTCATCAGGCAACGTTTTTCCAGTCTTCTATTGTCCAATTTTGGTAAGCCTGTGTGTAGCCTCAGTTTGCTGTTCTTAGCTGACAGGAGTGGCACCTGGTGTGGTCTTCTGCTGCTGTAGCCCACCTGCCTCAAGGTTCGACATGTTCAGAGATGGTCTTCTGCGTACGTTGGTTGTAATGAGTAGTTATTTGAGTTACTGTTCTATTATCTTGAACCAGTCTGGCCATTCTCCTCTGACCTCTGGCATCAACAAGGCATTTTCACCCAGAAAATTCCATTCTCTGTGAAATACTCAAACCAGCCCATCTGGCACCAACAATCACGCCATGTTCAAAGTCACTTAAATCACCTTTCTTCCTCATTGTGATGCTCGGTTTGAACTTCAGCAGCTCGTCTTGACCATGTCTTCATGCCTAAATGCACTGAGTTGCTGCCATGTGATTGGCTGATTAGATAGTGGCCGATGAGTGTATATACTGTACTGTATATATACCTCCATACTATACTATTGAAGAAGGCAGCAGGTGTGGGAATAAAATCATTTTTTTTTTGCAAGCTAACAAGTCTCAGCTCAAGTCCAAAGTGAAGTCTCAGGTCGTGTCCACACCTCTGGTTTACATTAATCTACAGCATGAAGAAATGATGAAGCACAAGTCACAGGTGATTAAACAACAACACTAAACTTCATTTATTTTATGTGAACAGCAGCTAATAAATCACCCAGTGGTCGTGTGATGTAGGTCTGATGGGAAAACCCAGTTTGCCAAACCTATCAATCAAATCCAAAGGGGGGGGGGATAAAAAATTGCCCTTTAGGAATGAGTTGCATCTCATGTGTGTGGGAGCCTGACTGCACTATGACAAAGCATCACCAGTAGTGGGTCTGTTTCTTTGAAATGACTCAACCAGGAGGTGCTTCCTCTGCACATGGTCTGATCTGCAACACTGGGAGCTACTTTATGTCCAACAAAGCCACACAATCAAAAAAAGAAAAGAAAAGAAAAGAAAAGGGGCAGATCCATGAGGGGGGGAAAATGCAGTTTATGTTTGTGATGGATGCAACTGTCATGCAGAGAAAGAGAAAGGAGGAGGAGGAAGAGGAGGAGGAGGAGGAGGAGGGGGTTGTATTTGCAAATGCTTGACACATCAGTGTTGACAAAACGAGTCATGTGATGCCATGAAGATGGCGCAGCTTATGGTATATTGCAGTTTTCTCAGTGTTTCCTTGCAGCAGCTCGGAGCGAACATCATCCTGATGATCTGTTAGCTCCTGATTCCACGATCCGAGCTGTTGGTGGATTCAGCTGCGCCGGAGTCGCGTTTAGCTCTCCGAGAAACGAGGGGGGAAAAAAGAGAGGAGATAATAGAGAATAAATAAGCCTCGATTTAAAAAAGAAAGAAAAAAAAAAAAAAAAGAAATCCGCCCGGTTTCCACTTGAAATGCGGCTGCGGTAGCACCTTTTTTTTTGTGGGGAAGCAGAAAAGGCGCTCGGGCCGTGTGCGTGAAGGCGTGCGTGAGTGTGCGTTACAGGAGGTGGACACGGAGACTGCATCAGACCGGAGACACGCCGGGACATAAAGGAGCGCACATATTATCCTGATCCTTTGATGCTCCTTCCTCCCCCCTCTCTCTAATTTTTTTTTTTTTTTGCACACACACACACACAACATCAGGATCCTGAATCCGGTCGAGCCATGTAGACCTCATGTATCCTCTGCAGCCTGCAGCTCTTATTCCAGCAGCATCATCTCATCATATCGACATAATGTGGTTTGATCTACCGGAGGGGAAATAACACCATAATAATGTGGATACCTACAGAAGAGGAGAAAATCGGAGTTGGTGAGTCAAAATGCGTTATTGTTCATGTGCAGTATTTGATTCCTATCTTCTTCTTTTTTTTTTCTAATTGGCTTTAATCCTGCAGCCTTGCGGGAGAAACACCCAGTTTTTGTCCATCGACACCCTGCAGATCTAAATCTACCCAGCTCGTGTTTTTCCGTGTTGTTGTGCACATTTACACCCAATGAAAAACACATACACTTATAATGGCTGATATACAAGGCCAGTGACTGCATAGAAAAGGGAAATTGCGTGGGATGATACAGCCTCCAACCCACCACCTTAAAAGATGGGATCAGTCTGTGCACAGTCTGTTGCATCAGGATCCTGCTCCTAGTTCTGTGGTTTTGTTAGAAAAATGCGTCAGTGTAGCGTTTTTAACCTTTTTTCCCCTTATGTGCATATCTGGAAGGGGGGAGAGGGGAAGAGGGAAAAAAACGTCATTCGTCTTGAAACCACCAGGGGGCATCGTGACTGCGTCCCTCTAACAGGTGTATGCTGGAGTGAAGCTACCTGTAGACTGAAAACTGCCCCTATTGCTGCAAGGACAGAGGCTGCACCCGAACCACGCTGTGCATTACCTGCCTGCTTGTGTGAACTTTGACCCCCCAGGAGAGAGGCCCCAATGCAAGGATCAGCATTTCTGCAACCAGATTAGGCTTTGATGGAATAATGCAAATATCAAATGAGCTGTATGCAGTCAACTAGAAAATGAAATTAAAATATTGCAACAAGATGTCACACTGTCATTATAAAGTGGCTTCTGAGCCCTACAGAACAACAAAAGTGTCTGGGAAGTGTGTGATTATACTATAGAGGGTTTTCATTAGGGGGAATGAGTCATGTCCAGATGCTCTAAAGCTTGTTACTTGCAGGGCTACTCATGCTGGCTCGCACATGATACACACACACGTACAACACACCCACACATGGACACTTTGTTTGGAGGCATCACATTTGTCATGACGGTTTCATAAAGGCTGCAGAATGGCAAATCCAAAATAATATCAGCACTTCTCTGATATGAATGCTTTTTAATCGTTTGTCCATCGTAGAATCACTGCAGGTGTTTTATCACTGGAAGGGGTGGGGTGGGGGGGTGAAACAGGGATGGAGGCAGGAAAAGAGGTAGTTGTGTGTGGGGAAGCAACAGTTCGCCGCAGCCTCCGCATCAGTCTGTGCGGGGTGACCTGCCTCTGTCCACGGTGCTGAAATGCGGGGAAGCAGAGCTGCTGTGAACCTACACAGAACAGACTGTACCTTGTAAAGGAAGCTTAAATTACTCTGGTCAGTCCCCCCCCCTTCGTCTCACGTAACGTGTTAACATGAGAGGTTCAATATTCCTCCTTGTAGATGCTGCTGGCCTGCGCAGCTCCATACATACGTACATGGCCTGTTATCACTCACTCTCCTGCCTCATCTGTGTTATTAGCGGCACCATTTTGCATATTTCTCTATCATGTTTTGCTTGTTTTGTCTCTCAGGAATATTACCATACTTTCTTTCTCTCTCCTGTCTTGTGTTGTCTTAATAGGCTCCGTCTAAACAGGAAACAGTCGGAGACCACCTTATGAAACGTTAATGCCTTTCTTAGAATTATGTGCTCGGTTGTGTTCATGCAGGAAATGATATTAGTTTGTAAATCACTTGTAGGGGCAGGAGCAAAGGCCTGGGTTGTATGTGCCCTGGTGCTGCCCGGCTCTTTCCACCCTGGAACCACAACTGATGATTATTTTAATCACCAATTAATCTTTAATCACTTGTTTTGTTCCTCGGTCTGTAAAATGTCAAAAGTAGCCCTAATTAAATACTAATTATGCATTGAAAATAAAATCTAAACTATTTGTGAGGTTGTAAATTGTACATATTTAGAATTTAATTACTAAGATTATAGAAATTATAAGCGTTGATTCACTAATTAATCTTCAGTCCAGTCTTCTTGAAATAATTCGCTTCTGCAAGTTGAACTTTCTTTTTCATTCTCTTTTTTTCTCCAATGAGTCACTGATGGATTTCTCTCACATAAGCAGCAATATTGAGAGAATTTATTTACACTTTTATTGGAAAGAGCTCCGATTGTAAGTCAGTACCTGCCCACATGAGAGCGAGAGTGAAATGAATCAGCTGGCTTCATCTGCGGCCACATGGACGTGGCTCAGGCGCAAACTACTGTAGCAGGACATGAAATAATCGAGCAGCACCGGGCCACTATTATCTGAAATGGACAGCTTGAGGATCAAACGTGTTCATGACAGAACAAAAGATAGAGCTAATGTTCAGCTGAGAGTGGGATTAGAGAGATTAATGTAGCCCAAAGTAGCATTTCTTCACGGTTTAGTCGTGATTTTAACCCTTAATCTCATCAGCAGTGGAAAGTTGCTCTGCCTCATTTTGGTGAACACTTCTTGGATTCATCACAGGCCCTGGATCACAAAGTTTATTAGTGCTGTAGTTAACTTTGCTTTAACTGACTTGCACAATAAATACATGTATTGTGTGCATGTGTGATAGTCATGTTCATGGCGCTTTATAATAAGGTCGCAGCTACACAGACCCCTGCAGCTGGGTCGCATGCCTAGATCCCTGTGACACTGATTTGGGATCAGATATGGTAAAATGCTCTTCTGCCTCCGTGGCAGAAATCCCTGGGTTAGCAAGACTTGAGCGCAGTAATGTCTCTGAGTAAGTGAGTGTGCATTCAAGTCGTGCTGAACAACATGACTCAGTGGGCGAAGCCCAAAGAGCGTTGTGTAATTTTTAACTTTAGCCAGATCTGGGACAGGACTACTCAAGCCAGGAAAGCAGGACCTTCATGGTCTGCATACTCACATTGCATTACTGGAATGGTTTAAGCAGTTCAGCTCCAGTTGCACCAGTCATGATTGAGACTGGAACTGAAAGGAAATCCAAGAAAGTAAGTTCATTTCAGTGCTGCAGTTTAGATGAGCACAGTGTCCTCTTTAATAAATGGTTTCTCAGCACGGTGGTGCCATTAGCGCTCAGTTGTTTTGAAAAAATAGCAGATAATTTATAAACCATAATAGTGTTTACTGTTGTTCTGGCAGGTTTTTTGATGACATCTCCGCTTTCTCTGCAGAATATTTCTCCCCCGGGGGCCGTTGTACAGTTCGTTACTGTATGTGTCTCTCAGTGATTCTGAAGCAAGGTCATCAGGCCATGCATGATGTGTTTTAAACTTCACTGTATTACATGTAGAGGAACAACATTTTTCAAGACATGGCAGCATGTAGTAATGTTTACACTGAAAGATCACAGTCTCACTTCATCTGATGTAAGAGAACAATATAAACCGTATACTTTAACAAATTATAGGTTACATATTGGATTTGGCTGACCATAAAAATGCCCAACAGGAAAGTGAGGGGTAGAAAAGGGGAAAGGGTCAAAGGTCACCCTCAAACACAGTGTCTAAGCACCTAAGGTGGTTTTCTGTTCAGTACGTAGTCAACATATTCTGTCTGGAGATATTTGCATGTTTCATCAGTGTTTTTATTTTCAGTGTAGGAAATAAAGCAGATAACAAAGACGTAGTAATGTGACTTGAACACACGCGCCTGTGCGACAAGACAAACCTCTCATACACACAATGTTTGTGGCACTACTACTCTCTCTTTTAACACGGCAGATAGTTTGCATTACCACTTGTTTTTTGGTTACTAGTTGTTGTTATGGAAAATCCAGCTTCTGTTCTCACTTCACGCCAACACAGAAAACTGGATTCTTAAGAGACTCTTTTCAGGCAATAAAAACTTTATGTAGATTTCTGAAGAATACATTGGAAATAGTGGATAGTAGAGGAAACTAAAGATGTTGTGTGCTTTGAGTTAAATAGTAAAAACCTACACTATAACTATGAATATGTTTGGTTCTTTATATCTAAAGCATGTAAAGTAGCCACACTTTTAACCTTTTAATGAATCCTGCTTGGCTATAGGTTGTAGTTCGTTATCGTACTTCTCACTTATTTTACATTCACAACACATGTACATTCAATATAAATCCACTGTATATACTACAGAAGAGGGCAATGCAGTATTACAAATAATGTGGATTCAACACAATATACCAACTCTCTGTTAACAGTCACATCAGGTAATAAAACAGAAAGATGTAGATGAATTCTAAAACCCAAAACAGACTATTGCTTGGAAATTTTCAGAGATTGTTTGTGTTCATATCAGCTGATGGTGATCACAGAAGGAAGTTTGATTTTAAAACTCAGTGTGAACGTACTACATCAAAGCAGCATTTCGGCGCGTGGAGTCAAACTGTGGGATTCACTGGGGAATCATCTTAAATGATGTTCAACTGTTTACTCAGTTTAAGAAAACGCGTACCGACCAAATCGCTGAACGATGTGAGCTTGATGAATAATCTCTGAAATAAATAATAAAAAGAAAATATCTGTCTTCACTCTTTCTGTAGTTTTTTTAGAGAAATGATTCAGCTATTTGCCTGGCCTTGTTGTTGATCTTTATTCATTTGTTAATCTTGATAATCATCTCTTTGCTGCCATCAACGTTTTCACTTTGCTTTCACTGCAACTCAAAGTCACGACCAGATTACTCAAAAGTATCCAGTCCCTGTCATGTTGCTGTGAAGTTGCCACTTTGGGGAACTTCTTATCTCTACTGTAAGAGCTGTAGCTTCTCAGATCTTAGATGAATTTAAGTCTTGTACTGTGGCATCATAGTCGGGGGAATATAAATTCTGAATCAACCCAGGGCCCCAAACTGACTCCAGAGTCTGGACCAAAGTGTGTTTTGTGCTCTTTATATTTCGTTTCACTTTTACTTCATAATGAAATGTTCTGAAACAACGATCGGATTAAACCCACAAAACCTGGAACAAATAAAACATTCTTAAAACAGTGAACTGGAGGAGCTAGAAGATTACATTATTTTTCTTAGCGGCAAAAGTTCCCCCAGCGGATGAGTGGGAGAAGTATATGATTGCCTTTTAAAAGCCGCCTCACACCCCAAACCGCAGATGTGTCTGATAGTTAATGAGTTAATGAATGCAGGTGGTGTTATGGATGAGTGGACATAGTATATTTGTCATACATAGAACAATGGGGGGGGTGTTAGTTGAGAGGAAACTGGAGCACAGCAGGAGTCTCCTCCTGTGCTCAAGCACCTTAATTCCTCCCAGCGAGTTACTGGTTACACAATATCGCCCATAAGAAGCCATGAGGACTATGAATGCGTCTAAATCGAGGGACAGTCTGGACTGATGTACTGTTGCTGAGTAGAAATGTTTGCTTTTGCCAACATTTTCTACTTGCCTTGTCCCGTCAGTCCTTCCAACATCCTACGTTCAACATGTCGAAGCATGAGGATGAATTCTTGTTGGTTGTGCTTTGAGGATATGCTAATGCTCTGCAGCTTTTTAGGCACAATGAAAGAGTGTTTACACAGCTCAGAGATTTTTGTGAGGGAGGACGATGAAAATACGAGGCGGCGTATTGCTCCCATCTCTCTCTCTCTCTCTCGAACATGACAATCTCATCTTGTTCTGACGTGGCCTCCGCTAAAGAGTTTTCAAATGGGTGTGAGTGCAGGTTTTGCAATTCAAATGAAATAGGGGCCATTAAAGAACGGGACTCTCAAATAGGAAATACTTAACCCCGGCTGGAAAAGGGCCCGAGGCAGACTGAAAAAAAGGTGACGAGGAGGCTCTTTAAGTCCATCCATCTCTCTCCCTCTAATACATGCCCCAATACGCTTGACTTGAACTCCGGTGCCATGCAGCATCCATAAGCTTGCCATTTTAAAATGCCCAGATCCCCTCAGCTTTAAAGCGGTTACAGCGAAGAAAGAAAAAGCCCTCCAGTTTGTAGATCATCTGTTGCCATAGTACCGGAGCGCAGGAACCGAGCACTTGTTCCCCTCAAACAGGCAAACGGAGCCGAGCCCAGGCCCCTCCTTCGCTTCCTCCCCCTCACTGGGTCCCCTGGCTAGTTCATTAGCATAATGATTCACACCAAACTCTCCTTCAAGGGCCACCATTTGTAGGTTTTTTAAAAAATCGTCAGCGGGGCCCTGTCATTATTAAACAAGTTTGTCTTTACCGAGGCTTTTTCCCCATGCCCCGTGCATTAGATGGCTCGTGGTGCGGCGCTCGCTGGCTGCGCAGATTAAAACTGGCTCCAGATGACAAGATGTTTCTGTGCACGGTCAGAGATTGCATGATGTTGCAAAAGCACTTGGCATCTAAGATACACGCCAATGTGATAAAGTAGCGTTTAGCCGTGCTACTTAGCAGCTTGTGTGGGCTCTATTTTGGGATGCAGTTCAATTAACTTCACGTCGCACAAAAATCAGGCCGCTTAAGAATTAATTGCTTATTAAAATGACTACCCACTTCAGGGTGGGAGCTTGTTTACAGTTTGCTAAGCAGTGGTTCCTGTGTGACACTGCGTTCAGATGTTTGCATGAAACAGTTTATTAAAAGAGCTGCTGCAACCCCGAAACACTCGCTGTGCGGAGATAAGACGGTGTAAAAAAAAATGCACCTTTGCTTAATCAGAGATCACAAAGGTTAAACCAAGCAGAGATCCTTATCTGTAATATAATTTCTCATGACACTCAACACTTATATAAAAATACTGTGATCGTCTCATGATATATTTTTTTTCTTTTTCTGCAGTGATCTGCAACTTCCGGTCACCAATATGTCAGGCCCTGGTCCTGGAGATCGGGGAAACTGTACAGATTCTGGAGAAGAGTGAAGGTAAAAGTGTTTGCTGTGTTTGGATCTTAAAGTGCACTCTCCACTCAGAATTTAAATTTGACTACATCCGACTATAAGAATTCTGCATTTCTCTGAGCAGCTTGGAGAAGGCTTTGAAGCAGCATTTAGCCCTTTATGTTGAGAAATAAAACTTTACCACGTCATTTTATGGCTCCATAATTGTCGTATAAATTCCCGTTTTCTGTTAAGAACTAAGTTGCAAATGAATGCTGGTACTAATTATAGGGAAAGAGTCTCGTTAGTTTGGTTTATGAGCAGTTGTCGATTTGCACATGAATTTCCTTGAAAGACCAGCGGCATCTAAATTGAAATATTTTAGAGACTTTCTTTTTGGTGACTTTGACTCGTGTCACCAGTATTTCTAAAATCCTGGTTGCAAGCCTGCTTTAACCATCTGCCTAACATTAGAGTGAACTGCACTTGATGGCACAGTTTCAGGGTGAATCAACAGCAGAGAACTTGCAAAGTGACATTTCAAGTATAAGTTGATCAGTCTTGTAAAAATGTGTGACCAATTTCTTGTGAAGTTCCACAGTAAAATGGTGTAATGGCACAAACTGTATACATATTTTTCATGGTTTTCTGATGTGCACTTTGCTTTTCCTTCAGGTTGGTACAGAGGCTTTTCCACCAAGAAGCCTTCTATCAAGGTAATTATACCAGCACACAGATTACTGGCTTGACATTGTGTTGACTCCTGCAGGCTACATACAGTATTTTGCATTTAGATTAATTGAGAGTGAACAAAACACTATCTAGTCAAAAAATGAAAACCATTTGGACTGTAAGCAAAACCTCTGCTTTATTTATGAGTGTATGCATGTGCATGTTAATAATGCAGCATTTGTCAAACACATTGTTTGACGACCAGTATTTAATATAAGATTAACCATAATTTTATCAAACAAATGAAAACTCACAAAAACATTTGTTAAACTGCTTTGTAACACAAAATAGTCTCCACATGCAGGTTTTTTATCAAAGACCAGTCCACATTTGTGAATGATAATGTCGACGTGAGACATCCCAGAAATAACTTCGTCTAGACAACAAAGACCTTAATGACTGATTAACTTATTGAATGGAGCTTTGATTTGGACAAAAATAGAAATCTCCTGACCTGTATTTCCAGAGGTGCTTTCATAAAGACACCATTTTAACCAAGTTCTTACTTCAAAAGCACTAAATGTAGCCCTGCATTCGAGATGTTATTTACAAATGGTGATAAGAAAAGCGACAGACGATATAATGACAAGGAAAGATAAAATGAGATACACTGTTTGTGCATCATATGTGTATTGCACACTTTGGTATGAGGCATATGCCAACCCTATAATTTGCTTTAAATTGCAGTAGATATGACACTTTACAGATCAGAGGACCCACCACTAGCATGAGTGCTTGCTGCTTTACTACTTTGCCTTTTTTTCTCTCCTTTGCAGAATTCTTGCACAAAATCCACATTTTGTTTTCCCTTCAGCCAGCAGATGGTGCAATTAGTAGTAAAGTCATTATACCAAAACCTGGAAAACTATTCAAAAAAATAAAATTACAATCTAGTTTTACCCATAACACCGAAAGAACTTGTGTGCAGGACGGCTGCAGCAGACACTTGTTGTGGTGTATCTTTGATCAAGGGCAGAGAGAAACTTAACATGGAAGGCAGGAGGGAACGATTAAATCCATCCTCTCAGTTCTCAGTCCAGAGTCTGTTCGCGCAGCATCATTGTGATAAACCCTCTCCACGAGGCTCAGTGAGGAGAGACCATAGCTGCAGACCTCGGAATAATACAACACAATCACTGCTGACAGAGATCAATAATCTGCACTGCAGTAAATGGTTATTGTGTATGACTGACACATCTGCTTCCCATAGGATTGATGTTTATGACAGGCTCCATCCTTAACGAGAGCCGTTACACAAAGTTGGAGGACGGGGATGTGAAGTGTGCGCGTCCACAATACAAACAGTAGTGTCATCAGGGACACGAATACCAGATTTATTATTAGAAGTGTAGTAGGTAATTTTTTGCTATTTGCTATGTCCACTCTGCTCTACAGTGAAATGTCAAAAGCTGAAGTGTTATGTGATGCTGCTGGGATGTTTTAAAGAAAGCGCAAAAGCTGTCCGGTCCTGGTAAATGTAGGTGTTAGTGGCTACATGCTGTCCTTCTCTACTCTCATCAGCTATTTACAGTTCTTACTAACACCCCTCCATTTTGTTATGTACTCTGCTGCCCACATTCATTCGCCCCCATACTCTCTCTGCGCTGCGAGAATTAGTTGTGCTCACTGTGGCCAATTCTTCACATCTGGCAGATTAGAATAAGAAAGATGAACTGCAAGGGTGGCACCGCTCGGTCTCTCGTGCCCTTCCCCTGCTAAGCCAAGCCACAATGGGGCCTCTGCGTGTTGCTCTGCCTCTCGTTTCTGTAGCGAGTGCGAACAGGATGGGCTTGACATCTTTATTTTTTTTTCTTTGCATGTGCAGAAAGTGTTTGCACACAGCAAAACAGGAATGGTCAGAATACGTATAAAGGAAGGGTGATCTTGCATTCCCTTCAACAAATAATGTGTCGCCAGCAAAAATGTAAAATCTCTTTTTTAAGAATTGCAGCACTCAACACTGTTTAGGTTTTCCAGCCTAATAACGCAAACATAACACAATACTGTACATTTTGGTTACGAGTTGCAGGAGAATTAAGAACGTAATCCTGTCACACTCACTAACATCTCTGCTCTCTCCTCTGTCCACAGGGTATTTTCCCAGTCAGCTATGTCCACTTGAAGAAATCCACAGTGACCAACAGAGGGTAAGTTCTAGGATACACTGTTGTTATTTGACCTTGTGTGGCGTCACAATTAAGGATGCAATTATCCAACTTATTTTATTTTGAAATTTAAGAACATGTATGTACCACACCCTCGTGCATCTTATAAAAAACAAGAAAGGTTGCCAGAGTAGCATATGCTGCATCTCTATCATCCATAGTGATAGAAATAAACTCTACATTAAATGACATTCAAGAGGAGCACATTGATTTGATTTCTGATATTATCAATAAAGGGAGCCAGATCTTAATAAATGTACAGCATGAGTCAGATGACGAGTAATGAATCCTCCTTATAATGGCAGAAACCATATCACTGAGCTTATTCCATTCTTTCAGAATTTCCCTTTTAGCTGTAACCATGCAAAACATAAAAGCCTGCTGGGTCTCATATCTGGCCCAACGTTTTTTTACTCTCAATGCTGATAAATCATCTCAGGATATCGTCCAGTACCGAGTGCCAATCTGATACCACTGATCTCTCTTCCCCAAATTTAAAATCTGTATCTCTGATTGCATGGCACTTGTTGGAATCATGGGGCCTGGCTTTTCTGTGGTTTTCCTATCTGAGACAGCAGACTACCATGACTAAATGAGTATAACTGATAGCGGAAACACAGAGTTTTATAATGATGCGAGCAAAGAAACTGTATTTAAAGGCCCAATTTTCTCAGTCAGATTCTTCCAATGCACAATAGGCTCCTGCATGAAGATGAAATAGTCTGCAAACTCAAAAGGGATCTGGTTATTTCACCTGAGAGATTTATGTATTTATGTTTTCATCCTTGTTTTTCTCGCTGGTGTAAAGTGGGCGGGGCTTAGTTGGAAAAAGGTGATGTCATGTGTTTTTCACACCAACCGGAGTATTATGTTACCTGCACTGTCAGTCAAATATGATCAAACCACCCCCACACAATCCTGGTCTTTTTTGAGTGTCAACAACTAAGAATGTTTTTTTGCTTTTTTAGTCATAAATATTTAACGTTGTGGAGAAGTGCTTAGATATAAGTTTTCAGGGGCTTTAATGTTAATGTTAATGTAAATCTTTGGTTATGTCATGGTCAATACCCCGGTCCACCAAATGAGATTGATGATGGAAGAGTATTGGCACCGATGCTGATCCGGCATCAGCATCAGATTGGTGTATCCCTAATCCGAGTAACAGCAAAGTTTGTATTTCAGAGGGTCCACAAATATTTGAAAACTTGAATTCATACTCACCTCAGCTTTACATGTATATGTTAATGTTAGAAAGATCTATGTAATCAGCTCCAGTAACTTCAGTGAAGGTTCTCAGTCATCCAGGTCATAGTGTCCAAACAAGGGTTGAATTGAAGTCCAGTTGCCGTCGATCCAACCCTTATTTCAACTCCAGTAACCAATACTTGTTTAATAAATGTTTGTTTTTAGATTTACAATTTATTGTACCATAAAGAACATACTGCGTCTGTCCACCGCTGCATGTCATACAAAACAGAACGAAGCATGTTTTGTTGACAATGTCTGAATATAAATGCATCCAGAGACAGTGTCTGAGTATATTAGGCCACTCCAGGCAGTATCTTAACTTGTCAGGTATTTAATTCTCCCTAAAACACTCTTTGCCATCTATTATTGCCTATAAAATCTTCCCTTTATTCTACCTTTTATCACCTAATGTAGTGTATATATACTTCAGTATCGCAGTATAAGTTACACATAGCGTGTTAGAAGATTTTATCCATCTAACCAAGAATAGAGCGAAGGAACACCTTGTACGTATATAGAAATATAGAGAAACATATATATATATATATATATACAAGCATTACATCATCTGTGTAAATGTGTTTATTATGAACTACACGCGCATGGTTAAAAAAAGACGGTTACATTTATTGCATTTTATGTAGGAGGGGATTGCAGCTCAAAATACTTGAGGACCTGTTGTATACAACATCAGCAGTGGTTTCTCTCTGCAGATCCATCGCTACCAGACCATAATTGAGACGTATTGGAGGACGATATGAGCAATGAAGTTAAAAAACAATTGCGTTTATTCTTTACTGGACAGGCGCTCTCATTACACAGGGAGTGTAAATTCTAATCAGTGTCAGAGCATGACGATTTGTGATGATCCAATCTTCAAGACAATTACCATCAGACAGCTGCTGACTGTGGCATGCACTACTCTCTCTCTCCCTCACACACACACACACACACACACACAGTGGTCATCTTTAGTTCCCGTCACAATAGCCGGTCATGGCTGTAGAGGCCCGAATAAAGGAGAAGACAAAAACAGGCAGCAGAGCTCTTTATCAGCCTGAACTCATGGATGTTAAATCTGCAGGCTGGGATCTGTGGCTCATTGTGGACTGGCAGTTTGCTGTTATATCACCACCCTCCAGTTGAGCTGCCACATAGCAGGAGGACTCTCGTTTGGACTCAAACAATTAAAAGTGCAGACTCGGAAACTGACATTATTATACTTCCCCGCTCCGGGAGTTGCACTTTGGGAAATCTGCTTCGCTGTCTCATGGAGTTAATGAGGTGACACACCTACTGCATATCTGTGGTTCTCCCAAAGCATCCCTGCCACAGACAATCACCCTGACTCATTGTGTAATGGATGGAGATGCTTCCCTTGTTTCAAAAACTATGATACGGTGTTAAAGATAATTCTGTGCACCATAGGGCAGAGCTTAGCGAGTGTCACGAGAGATCTCACCTTTCTTTTAACGTTTTACAATGGTCACTCAGGAGGGATCACGTGCACTGTGGGTTTGCTCCACCTCCAACTGCATTCAGAGAAAATCTCATTAGCCTGCATGCTATTACCTCTTTGCCATTTCATAGCTGTTCTTTAAGAAGCTGGCTTGAAGCAGTGACATGCATGATGTAGTTTTGTACGTGTGTATATTTGTCTTTGAAAGAAAGCCTCCACACCCACATGTTAAATCTACATTTGACATATGCAGACATCTAAAATTAGATGTCTGACAAAGTCTCTGACAATATTTAGCTGCTGCATATTTGTGTTAAACATCCAGGCACAGCGAGGTCACAATTTCTGTTGACCTATACTGGGGGGAAAAATGCTGCATCCAGTAATTATACGGTACTTGGCATTTCTCTCATCTGCTCTAAAGACTGAATAACACCAAAAAACAATCTATTGGGGGTCAACAGAAGCGCACGAAGGTCGCAGTTTCTGACACAAGTCGTCTGCGGACCACACTGTGCCTGGAAATTGAGCAAAAATATACAGCATCTAAATATTGTCACGTCCTTCGCTTTCCTCTCACCCGCTTTAAAGACTGAACAACAATAATAACATGTTTTTTTTTTTCCTTTAGGCTGTGCGAGACGGTGGTGCCCCTCGAGGACCCTATTATCACAGAGACCACCTCCACACTGCAGGAATGGGGCGTCTTGTGGAAGCAGCTCTATGTGGTCAGTAACACTATATTACAGCGCATCTCACTCATATGAAAACAAAAACACTCAGCTGTAAATGTGAGAACATAACCAAGATTTCCAAGGGAGTTGCAAAAAGAAATTGCGTCCATCGTTGTCTCTTTTGCGTCCTCCTGAGGGGGGTTTTGACGGAATGGGCTTTTTGCAGTGTGTTTTTCTTCCCTGCGCCTAATTCAACACCTGGTGTAACTAGGTCTGCCAGCAGGAGTGGTGAATAGCCTGAGATACGAACCAAGCGTACAGTGACAGCTCCTTTAGATATTTCCCCATAGCATGTCGTTCTGACTGTCACCCTACATTTTCATATACTATCTATGTAGGAGCAGGAATGGTGGTCGGACACAGATAATGGCCTACAGACCTGTCGCATGCAATTTCATGCTGTGTCATTCAACCATTGATTGATCTTGGCCTGCCTCTCGTAGTTTCTCCCTCATCTTAAGATCCAGCGCTGCTTTCACCACCTTCAGTCAGCCTTCACTTGCCGGGCAAAAGTGATTACTGGAAACCTAAAGCATCCTTAATCCTGCTACATGTCGAGGAGGAGGGGGGGGGGGGGTGAGGCAGAAGTGGTTGGTAGGGTTTTGACTTCGGAGCTGAGTGGATACGTTGCGGCGCTGGCAGCGAGATTTTACATAACCTCTCACTGAGGACTGCTCATGCTCTGAGCAACTAAGGAGCCCGAGGCATTGGTGTGGTGATGTAACTTCCTCTGAAGCTCGACTAATGTGAAGCGCTGATTTAACAGTGCTCGTTTTTGGTGCTCACCCCCTGTGTGATATGGGCCATGTTGCCACAGTTGCATCCATAATAATAGGATGTAGCATTGGCTAGATGTCGATGCATTTCACCTTATCGTTGCCAATTACAATTCATGCTATCACTTCAGGGAGCAATGGCCTAAGCATAACTGTGTATCTGTTATAATGTATGTAATTAGCCCCGCAGAATAGACGTCTGAAAGGGCTCATCAACCCTGACAAAAATCTTTGTTTTTCAGCAGCTACCGGCCTTTGAGGACGTGCAGTGTTTATCCTCAATACATTTACATGGGCATTGTGGTGGAGCTTAATCTTTGCATTTATGTAAACAAACCTGGGTGGTAATGTGGACTTGTCATACCATTAGGGAGCACAGAAAATGCCTGAATTAAGTGTTGTCCTTGGTCTATGACAAACGGTGGTGCAATTCATTACCGTGAGGAGGTCAAAGCAGACTTGCAAGAGGGAGATTTATTTTTTCGTTTCATTAACAACACCAGTGGTCTTTAAATCTCAGTAGCCGCACATAAGAGTGTGGTTAGAAGGAGATTTTTTTTGTCTTGATCATACTTGAACTGAACCTAAAATAAATCACCATAGAACCACCTGCCTGTTGTTCAGCTTTGCAGTTATACAGCGCTATTATACAATTAATAAAACCGCTCATATTAGGTAAATTGTGGGAAGAATTTCATTAATAGTCTTTGCATAAATGCTGCAGTAGGAGGAGATCACATATCCTAAGTCTTTTTTGGCTGCTTCCCTAGAAACACAAGGTGGATCTGTTCCATAAGCTGCGTCATGTGATGAATGAGCTCATTGACCTGCGTCGGCAGCTGATCCAGGGTCATCTCGCCCAGGACCAGACTCGTGAGATCAAGCGGCACATCACCGTACGGCTCGACTGGGGCAATGAGTGAGTGGGCATGCTCCAAAAAAAACAAACATTTGTTTTTCACTGTTGGCTACCAAAGAATGCCATATTTCTCTGGCACCGGAGAGATCTACAACACTGGATGAGTGGGTGCGTAATAGCATCCTCTATGATGTAATTTCATGGTCATTTAGCAGATGAGGGAATCTCAAGCGGCTTAAAGTCAATGCGCATCCCCCTGGAGGAAGTGTAAAGCCATAGTCTTACTGTTGCCAGTTTCAAACTCCATCCAACTGAGCTGTGACAGGCGTCCATAACAGAGATAAAGATGTGAGGGCTCCGGCTCAGCTAAGGAAGAGCTTTATGTGGCGGGGGGCATCTGTCAGTGTAATATAAGAGTCATTGCACATAAAAGTGCGCAGACATTCGCTTTGAACTACATCACCGGATTGGTCGTATATAATATGTGTTAACGTAAAAACACGCAGAAGTGGAGCCTGAAACACACTGTATTTTACCCCATGCGTGCCGAGGTCAGTGCTCTGTAGTGCACACTGACCTGAGAGCTGTGGTGATCTAATTTCATGGTCAGAAGATCACAGCAGCAGGGATACTGCTCCGTGATTTGAGGCTGCACACTTGTGTTTAAGTTAAGGGTTACGGTGCGATGCACAACTGGAGGTGCAAGGCAAGCAAGTACATTCACTTCACTACTGTACTTAACCTCTTTCATCCCATAGACCAGAGGTTTTTAAAGTGGGAGGTGGACCTCCACAGGGGGGGTCCAAACAGTGTCAGGGGAGGCTCAGTGAATGGAGGTGAACAAATATTACATTAGGTATCAAAAAGAGATCACATAGAATAGACTCAATGTGAAACTAATGAATCTGTTTGGACTGACACTTTTAATGTATTTGGTGAAATCTGACAAACACTCCCTGTTAAATGTTAAATGGTCAATTACTGTTCAAACCAATAAATCCTCATTCTTTTACAAGATCCCGATGTTTCCAGAGATGCCAGAAATATCTTACAGAGTCAGAATAACATAATGCACAAGACTCATCTACAATTGTCCGTTGGATGTGATGGTGCAGTTGTGAAAAATGTCTGTTTGAAATCTGTTTCATTCATTATCAGTGACACATCAAACTGTCGCTGGAAATCCTGGACATGATATAGTTTGTGTGAACAGAAGTATAAGTGGTTAAGTACAGACACTTTTGTGTTATATTACATTTTTACTTTACTACTACATTTCTGAGGTATTCATATATTGTCAGTATTATACAATATTACATTCATTTCGCAGTTAATTGTTTTGCAACTCAAGGCTTAGGCGACTAAAACATTTGATTATTTCACGATGCACTGCTGGAGTTTATACTGACAAACACCATCTAATAATAATGATAATAATAATAAAAAGTCATCTTGCAGAATGACATTACAGATTATTGAAATGATGCATAAATTGAAATAAGCAGTATCATGGTGGACCTATATTTAACACCATTAAACACTGTTGGGTAGTTATTAAACCTATAACAACTCACAGTATTTGATAAAGTAATCCTTTCTTCTCTTATCTAAAGCAAAACTTTGACATTTCGGGAAATATGCCACCTTTAACTACCACTGTTTTTTGGCCACTAGCAGCTTCCAGGCAATCAGCACTGTGGCACCAGGAAGTAACTGAGCTTAGCCAAGAGACAGTCTGGCACATAACCGCCCCCAGTAAAACGGCACTCTGTCCTTCTTACATTTCGGTTTTTGTTACGGATTAAACCAACAAGATCATTATATAACAACATACAACATTATTGAGCTTTAGAGGTTCTCGTCTTACGTATTTCTGAAAATGTTAAACTATTCCTTTAATATGCAAACTAGTAACTACAAGTGTCAGATACATGTAGTGGAGTAAGAAAAGTAAAAAAACTAAACACAAAGACACATAAATACAGCACTTCAGTAAATGCACAAAGGCATATCTTTAAAGGGATGTTTGAAGATTTGATTTTGGATTTTAAATGTTTGAACGCAATTATCTTTAACTTCAAGTGAAAAACAACACCAAGATTTTATGCACAGAGCTCAACATTTGATACGCTTTCACTAAACATTTAAATGTGACACAACTTTTTTGTCTTCGTTATACACCCCTCCTCCCTCTTTCACCAGGCACCTTGGCTTAGACCTTGTCCCCAGAAAAGAGTTTGAAATGGTGGATCCGGACCAGATCAGCATATCAGAGCTATACAAACTGGTATGTTGTGCGGGATTATTCTTGAACCAGTGCATGCTGTGTGAATGAATTATTAAACCCAATGAATTAATAAAGTAAATGTATATTCTGTGTAGGATGAAAATGCAATTAAATACAATTCTGCAGCAGTACATATATACATACGTATGTACAGTACATATATCTGTTGCAATGATGCTGTCTCTACAACACATGCTGTGCGCCTTTATTCCATTGCACAGCCTGGTTTTTGCATATAAGAATGTGTTGTTGTATGTGTAGGGATGTGTGAATGTGCCGATTATCAAATCATCCATAAGAAGGTGACTCACGAGAGAGAGAGAGAGAGAGAGAGAGAGCACGATTCAGCTGTTGGAGCTGCCTCATGTGACCTGTTCTTTATGCTTATCTTACCGCCATATTGAGTGTGTCCCTTTCCTTGCGTGCACGTGACTCTCGCAAGCGTGATCGCGAGCTAGCAATGCAGACGTAATGCAAAGCGACAGGCCCAGGTGAGGCTACAGGAAATGCATGCAAATTAATTTTTTATTGTTATTTTTTAAAATATATTACATATTTTAGTCTTGCTTTAAACCACCAGCCGGACTAGAGACGCATTTCCATGAATAAGTAATGCCTCAAATGTATTTTAGTGATTATGGGACTTTTAAACCTATACACACCCACAGAGAGGGGGACGTACTGAAGCAGATCCAATTTTAGAAATATGTGATTAAAGCACAGATGTTATGAAATCTACTGCTGGAGACTGTTATCTAGGAGGGAGATCCTTTCTGGTCAGTAGCTGAAGCTCCATATGCTGATCAAAACACAGTCCAACTGCCCCGCAGCCTCCCATTATCCCATTGCCATGTTTCTCAGCTTTGCGCGCAGAATGTTTGTGCACTAAATGCTCTGTCCAGAAACAACAGCGTGGCTCTTCCTTGCCAAAAAGCCTCCTGACTCTGTCGATGAAAGTGAGCTTGTTTTTGGCAGGGCGCGGGGCCTTGGCACCTCTTCAGGTAGGGGAGTAGAGGAGTTCTTTCAGGCTGCTGAGCAGAGAGGTGTGTGTGGGCGATACTGGCTTTGTCCTCTCCTCTCCCACACACTCACGTTTTGCCTCATGTGGGCTTCTATTAGCGCTGCAGGAGAAGTAGTATAGCCACTCCGCACAACATACGTAGGTGAATTTTTTTTTTTTTTATCACATTTGAAGCGTCCACCAAGGCATTGCTCAGCGTGTGTCTGAAGCTGCTATAAGGTAAATAAGTTCAATGCTGTGTGGGAAGAGTAAAGAATGAACCGACTGATCTGACTTCTTTCCTTTGAACTTCGCTCTTTTTTAGCACGTATCCAGCAGACACTGTGGTCAGCAAAGCACAAACCAGGTATAGTCTTTTCAAAGCTGCTTTTTTTTTTTTTTTTTTTTTTAACCAAATCATCACAAGCTTTCATACTGTGCCAGCCTCTTCAACTCTTTATTATGTTTCATTTCCAAAACACTCCGTACCAAATGAGTATCCTGAAGTCCGGGCCACTCTGGCTATGACACCACGGCTCTCGCATTTAGACTCTTTACTATCGGTTGCCTGTAATCCTGGTGATCTAGGAATTTCTCTTATTGCACTAGAAGAGTATTGAGAAGCTTGTCAGGCTAAAAAGCCTTGATATGAAATTGAAATTGCAAAGTGTCACCGCCAAGCTCTGTGAAACCCTCACACCAACATTGCCAGAGTGGGTTGATTCCCACTGGGGCCACATATGCCCCAAGATGTTAGGACAAATGGTGCTGCAGAGCGCTTCAGATAGTTGCGTCCACTAAATCTCATTTATGTGGAAACACCAGTTTAAAGACTTGTTGCGTTTTGACTCCATTAAGGGATGCAATATAACAATAATCATTTCATTTATCAGATAAAAATGAATAAACATCAAAAGGCCCACCTTTGAAATTATTTTCCAATTTGTTCATTTATTAACTAAGTAAATTTGGTACAAGGATGGACACTGGGCCTATATGACAAATAAATGCATTTTAATTGTAAATGCTTTGGTGACATTTGAAAGAGTTTATATAACATGAAACATAAGCTTGAACCTCCTCCATCATGCGATCACTCAAACTTTACGTTCAATATAAACCATAAACATAAATTCCTCCTACCAGGATCAGAATGAAGAACATATTTAAGTTCTTATAAATACACATTGTGGGATCAGAATTATCCTCGTACAATACTGACACATCTTTCCATATGTACAGCCCTGACTAATTGGTATAAACAAACAAAAAATTCCCAGTGTAAATCAGTTCATTTTCATTAGAGCATATATGAATACATTATTCACACCCATTGATCTATTAGATAAGCTCATGTATATACGGGGCGGCAGGTACTCGGTCTGTCTCGTAAGCGGTCACTTCCTTCTTCCTTCTCAGGGTGACAGCATGAGACAGCGCCATGGTGACGGCTGCCGTGTCCCCGTGTCGCACCACCTCTTCATCAATCTGAAGAGCTTTACTTACAACAGCATCAGCGAGGACGCAGACGTCTTCTTCTTTCTGTATGACACTCGCGAGGCCAAACAGATCAGGTAAGCGGAGGAATCTCGGTGCGCACGCGACGGCCCTGAATGATCCTACGGTGTATACAGCGTGCGTGCAAGGGCAAACACATTTATCTCTGCACACACAGTCTTGTTTGCATCACTTCAGAGGACCTTGCATTGACTTATTTCCTGGATGCTTCACCCAAACTTAAGCCAAATCTTTACCCTAAAATTTAATGATATATGTCAGGGGGGACTTGACTCATGCTTTGTCCCCATAAGGAAAGCCCCACAATGTCACTGTGGAAACATTTTTATGCCCCTGCAACATGAGCAATACATGGACCGCTATCTCTGTCCAGCACATTGACTGGTTGACAGACACTGTGAAACTGTGAACTGGCTTCTTTTGCAGTGAGAAGTTCATGGTGAAACTGAACAAAAATGGAGGACCAAAGAATCCAGAGAAGGTGGATCGCCTGTGTGCTCTCTTCACGGTAAAGTCCTTCTTTTTTTTTTTACCTTCTAGACATGAATGCAAATAATCTGTATTTGAACTCATAGGAGTCTAACATGTTTCGTCCCATCTCTCTTTAGGACCTAAGCAGTAAAGACTTGAAGAGAGACCTGTACATTGTTGCACATGTTGTAAGAACCGGTAAGTAAAATCCAAATCTGCAAAAACATTTTCTTTATGTTTAATGACAGAGATTTCTGATTGGTCAGTGTTGCCTCTTGTTTCCAGGTCGTATGCTGCTAAACGACTCCAAGAAAGGCCCGCCTCATGTGCAGTACAGACGACCTTACGGCTGCGCTGTTCTCGCCATGAGTGATGTTTTCCACACCATCACAGACCTCAAAGAGGAGAAGGACTTTGTGCTCAAAGTTTATACGTGAGTCTCCATTTGAAGCTGTTCTTCTTTCTCTTGATTCTGAACAGAGTGGCGCAAAAAAAAAATTATTCCTCTGGCATTTTAAAGTGTGAAACAGAATATTATCATAAAAATGGTCTGTGTGTCAGTTTTTCCTTACCAGTGAGTGTAATTGCTTGGTAGCTGCATGACCTCTGTGCTTTTGGAAACGGAGTTAAAGAGTCGATTCAGTGAGGCGGGAACGTGTGAATGTTCTGCAAATGTTCTTGCATGACAACCTAGTGCTTCAGTGTTGATGCCTGGTGTGTTTTGACCAGAATGATAATGAAGTGTCCTCTGGAAAATCAATAGCTGCTCACCCCGGGCCCGAGATAGGGCACTTGGCATGTTGTGAATCTGGCTGCTTCTGTTAGGCATCGCCACAGAGAGCCGCTCCTGTACGCCGGCCAAGCCAGCGAAGGAGGGAGACACAGAGATGGAGAAGGGAAGAGACCGAGAGAGATGACACTTAGATAATTGAGCAAAGTTAGAGGACGAAGAAAAATAACACCGAGCTCAGCGTTTTCTCCTGTCAGTCAACGGCTCCGTCCTCCTCGGCGTCCGCTCCGGGTCAGAGGTCGTTCGTACGCTTCGCCGTCCTGTTGTGTGACATTTTTCTCGTGTGGTATTTTCAGGCTAACTACGCTGCTCGGTGTGAAATAAAGATTTCTAGAATAGAAAGCTGTCGTTTTTATTGGATTTCTCTGCCGAGGCGAAGAGCTCTTCCCTTTAAAAAGCAAGCAGTGATTCAGTGCTGAGCTGCCTCCAAACTGTCGGCTCCTATAACGCTCCAGTCTGTGCATTTCCCCATGCCATCCCAGGGGCCTACGGGCCCACAGTAATGAAAAAGGCTGGTAGAGAGCTGGCTGTCAGGTTTGCTTAGTGAGCTGTGCATTTGGGCTAATGTGCTGCTTGATAGCACCTCCCCCTGCTGCTACCTTTTCTCCAGGAGGAAATCGTCTCTGGGACACATGCTGTTCATGTAGTCCCCATGTGCACAATCCTGATCCCTCCATCTGGACCCACTAATGGGTGCACTGTTAACAGCCCTACCCAACTCTCTTTCTCTCCAGATGTAACAATGAGAACGAGTGGTACCAGATACACGAGAACATCATCCGCAAGTCCAACACCAAGTACTCAGCTCCCAGCACCAACTATGGTAAATATGTTGTCTCTACAGATCTGTTACCTGTTTGCCCAAGGTTAGATTTGCACCTTTTTTTCCTTTTGGTTAGAATTTAAAGAGGAAAAAGTTAAAGGCAGTCAATGTTTGTTGCTAGTGTTTTTTTTTTATCCAAAGCATCTGACAGTGAGTAAGCAGGTAGGGGGTCCAGGTCTTGCTCAAGGACAAATGCGAACAGGTCATGTGACTGCTGTTAGAAATATATTCAGTAGGGTACACAACGTTTTGGTGTCTAGACATATACAGGCATTTTCAGTTATAATGTTTTGAGTTTTGAGATTTTGCCTCCACTCCAGTGCTAATGAGATTACTGGAATTTAATTTCCTCAAAGCACTGAAACATTATTTAAAATTCAACAACAGCACGTCTCTATAGACACAGTGTCACGGTGAACATGCTGTCTGCAGTTTTTATAAGGCAGTAAAGAAAAATGTGCCCAGCAAAGTCTGTTGAGGCTTTTTTTTTCTGAGGAAAAAGGACATTGTTTTTGAAAAGACATGTTGCTTTTGACTTAAAATCAAAATGATCAACATTATCTCCTAGAACAAGTGAAATTCTTTTGTAATATTATATGTAAACACTGGACATTCAAGTCTGAACAAGTAGTTTTGGATTTACAGGATTTTTGCATCAAAAGTATGTTGTTTTTTCATATATTTTTAAAGGAATAGTTCGACATTTGGCATTTTTGCTTCCATCCCAAGAGTCATCCATGTCTGGATGGTATATAATAAGCTACAGACAGGAAAGATTGGAGTTTCGTCTGAGCAAAACACAAGTGTAAAAATGACTATTTGTGGTTTTGTGGGGGAACTGTTACCTAAACTAAGCTGACTGACTCCTCGCCATAGCTTAGTCTCATCCAATTCTTGGCAAGAAAGTATCTTCTCGATTAATCATTTGGTCTTGTCAGAAAACAGTTCCCAGAGCCCTAGTTGATGTCTTCAAATAGCTTGTTTTGTCTGACCAAAAGCCAAAGATCTATTCAGTTTTATATGACAGAAGATATTGACATTAGAGAAGCTGCACTAAAAGCAAGTAAGCATATTTCACAAAATGTCCAAATATTCCTTTAATTCCCTGGATGAGCCAAAAACAGACATCCCCATATTTTATCTGCAAATGGTTTTAAAATTGAAGTTCAGGAAAGTACACTGTACCCTGATATTTATCAAGTTAAATTAAATTTACCTCACATTAGAGAAGATTGTACAGTATATCGCCCACCTCTTACCGTCACTATGATAATACTCACCTGAGGGAGAAAACGCATTTTAATGCAGGTCACTTTGGTATTTAACGATCTTGCCGTGTGGTGAGGAATTTTCAAAATGGCCTCACTGCAAGCGTGAGCGCTCCTCATTCACTATTACCTCTCTTTTTACGAGCCTCTCACAGGTTTGATATATGACTCTTACCTCACGAAAATCTGTCACTACATTTGTGCAGCAGCCATATTTTTCCTTGCTTCTCTGCTTAATTCCACAACGCCGTTTCTCCTCCCTCCCCCTGTTCTCCCCGGCTCTGATCGCATCTCTCCATCCACTCGTCTGTCTGTCTTCTCCTCCCCCACATTCTGACTAATGTCCTTTAAATACCCCTCTGTCCCTCCCTTCTTCTTCGTCCCTTCGCCTTCTTTCCTTCAATGCCACTTTCCACCCACAACCCCACACCTCTTCATTTGCCCTCCCCCTCCTCCATTTACACACACGCTCACGCGCACGCCCACCTCCTGCCCCCAGGCCTCATCATTTCCCTGCAGCTGCTGCGGGGTGAGCTGGAGCAGATCAGACGGGAGAACCAGGCTGTGTTCAACAGGGCCCTGGCACTCACACGCAAACTGGGTTTCCCAGATGTCATCCTGCCAGGTAAGGAGGCAAAGAGCAGTAGGCGAGAACGGGGACAGAGAGGTTCAGGGAGGAGGTGCAGACCAGAGGCCAGATGGCTCGGAGGAATGAAAAGAGGGGAAGGTGAAGGAGGAGAGGGACGGGGCAAGACGGAGGGTTAAAGAGTGAATGGAAGAAAAGAGCAGGAAATAGCATCAGAAAGATGAAGGAGAGAGCAGAGTGATGATGAGGAAATAGTCACATTCAAGTTGGTTTTCCAGCACAAGCAAAGTACATTTACTCAAGTACTAAGTACATATTTAGGTACTTTACATGAGATTTGATACTACTTTATACTTATACACCTCCAGACTTTGGAGGAAAATATTATAGTTCATACTACACTACATTTATCTGGCAGCTATAATTACTAGTTTTCAGATTAGGATTTTACATTGAAAACACTGAATAAGCTTATAATATTATTGTATGACATTTGTACAATACTAGTGAGACAGTCCTCCTCTGAGCTTCTCACATGGTTTCCTTTGAATAACAGTTTGAGTTCTCAAGAGGTCAACTGTCCAATATTTTACAAAAACAGCAAAAGACCCCAAAAATTAAATCAAGTATGTAGCAGAATTTTGTTTTTTCTTCTTTCTCACCTCATTAATCATCTCACGACCTGGCTTTATATTTATCTTGTGACCCTTTCAGAAAACTCGACCTCTCGGTTGGGAAGACTAACTGAGGAGTGTATAAAGTAGTTAAAACTTGACACACCTCAACCAGCGACAGCAGCGAAATGCCACTCACCCATAATGTTCAAATAATATAGTAGTAACACTCACAGCAGCCATTTTTCTTTTGATACTTAAAGTACATTCAGCTGATGGTACATCTGTACTTTTACTTCAGTAAGTTTTCCAATACAGGACTTTCACTTGTAATTGAGTGTTCTTAAATTTTCGTGTTGTTACTTATCCTCAAGACTGCTACTTCCACCTCTGGTATTTTGGAGACTCTCCCTGTTTGTGTGAGATCGGCATTTAGGTCAGGTGCTGAGCAAATTATGAAGAGCAGAGGTCTTCAAAGATAACTTAAAGAGAAAGAGAAAGGGAGAGGTGTGTGTTTATTTCGGTATATTTCATCAGATAACACTGCTCTGCTTTGTGTCTACTGAGAATGTATGATCCTGTCTTCTTCTCCTCTCCTCCTCTCCTCTCCTCCTCTCTCCTCCTCTCTCCTCTCCTCTCCTCTCCAGTTAGCCTGAAATACCTCCCAATATCAACCCTTGTGACTCATCTGTCCCCAAGGAAATGACTCGGATAAAAATAACTATAATCTGATTTTATAAATAACTGTAATATCTTCCTCCACTGTTGCCACTGATATTTATTCCATTAAACACTGACCTCACAAAAGGTGCTGAGCCAGTAGTCATGAGCTACAGTGCATTACAACTCAGCGGGGTCATTTCTCATTGACAAGAACAATGACGTGTGGTGCACATCTTAGTCGGCACAGCGGCTTAATTTATGTTGACCACTCGCAGTTCATCTGTGCACCAGAGGCTGACGGGTACATTATAACTTATTAACATCGCCCAGGCAGGAGACATGTTTGTTATCATAGTCTGTGAATTCATAAGATGTCTTTGTCCTCTTGTTGTGTGCAGCATCGGACCTCGAGCTAGAGAGGCTGAGACGGTGCCGTGGGACAATGTTTTTGCTCATGACGTCCTAACTAGTGTGTCAAGCTTGAAGGAGTGCGCTGCTGATTTAGCATTGCACTCCATAATATTGTTTTAGGAAAAAAGTCTAAATCAATGTAGCAGAACCAATGATATTGTCTTTTTTAAGCTTTCTTCTGTTTGTCAAAATCTGGATTACATTACCCACAATGCAACACGACTGCAGCAAGTATTTCCCCCATAGACCAGCATTATAAAACTGTTGATAGGACACCTCCAACTGCAGACAAAATCAATCATTACTTTTTTATTATACTGATTTTTTTTTATCCATGTAGGTTTTATAATTGTAAAACTTTCCAAAAGAAATGAGAAAAGATATTTTTAGTTGTGACATCATCCTAATGTAAAGTCTAAGGTCAAGCGGAAACATGCAAACCTGGAAGATTGAAAACTTTTCTGCCTTATGCACTCAGCCAACAATCTTCATTCAAGTGAATGGGCCCCATCTTTGACTCCAGTATTCAGTATTCATTTGTTTTCCACACCCCCAAATTTTTGTTGATTTTCAAACTTGTTTTCCCCAACCAAAGGAGCCACAAAAGATTATGCAGCCCTACTCTCTGGTCACCTATAGACAGACTTTCATCTGTCAAATTGGTGGATTTCCCCTTTAATTAAAGTTCCTCCTGTGTAATTGTCATAGGAGACACACGCAATGACCTGTATCTGACCCTGGAGCGTGGGGAGTTTGAGAGGGGAGGCAAGAGCGTCCAGAAGAACATCGAAGTCACGCTCTATGTGCTCTACGCCGACGGGGACACGCTCAAAGTATGACACATGTGTGCATGACTTACCGTGCAGCGTATCATTAATATATGAGTCACGATGAGTGTAACATTCCTCCCATACATCCACACAATCATTTAACAGTATAAGTCACTAAAAATAAACGACCATGCTGCTTCTCTTCTCAGGATTGCATCAGTTTGGGCAGCGGGGAGCCGAACGCCAGTGAATATCGCTCTTTTGTCCTGTACCACAACAACGGCCCTCGCTGGAGCGAGATGGTCAAACTACCAATTCCCATAGATCGTTTCAGGGGGTCCCACCTACGCTTTGAGTTCAGACACTGCTCCAGTGAGTCAATAATGCAGCCTAGTGGCAGCCAAGGACGGTTTGTGCTGTGCAGACGCTGTATGACGGTGCATAATACTGTGATGTGCTTCCTTTTAGCTAAAGACAAAGGAGAGAAGAAACTGTTTGGTTTCGCCTTCACTCCTCTGATGAGAGAAGATGGGACCACACTGTCAGATGAAAGCCATGAGCTGTATGTGTACAAGGTATGTGCGGGTTTTATGCCCACATTTTAGTTGTGCAGGGTTCTGTATCAACAGAAAAGCAATGCATATTTTATTGATCATTGCTGTTTTTAAAAGTGAAATGAAAGACACACTCTGGCATCTCTATAACTTTGACCTTTGCATCTTTAGCTTTTAAATTAAAAGTTGAGTGCATTAAATTGGCCTTCAGCTGTGGTGGGTGTGTCTGGGTTGGTGGGGCGTCCCGTGCTGGGAGTCTCTCTCTCTGTATGTCTTTATTGTACTTTCCCAGCAGTGGATCGTGGGTCATAGTCTGCTTGAACAAGACATAATGAAATGCGGCATCCATTTTTTTTTCTGCATATCAATCTTAGAAATTACCCAAAATCTTAGCTATATACAGTAGTGACACAAAAAATTACTCAAAGTCATATAGATATTCTGAATAGTTCATTGAGGAGTGACCACAACACTTGCACTTGTGAAACACTGGCAGGCCCCTTTATGGCCAGATAGAAAAACCTTAATGAACCGTCTCTTTCCCTTTGGTCTCCACCCCACAGTGTGATGAAAATGCCACCTTCAGTAACCAGGGCCTGTACCTGAGTCTGCCCTGCTGTAAAGAGGACTTCAACAGCTGCCCCAACCTGCCGGCCAACCTGCCCTTCCAGAGAAGCCCCAAAGAAACCTTCTGGGTGTCCACGATACTCTGCTCCACCAAACTCACACAAAATGGTAATCTAACACCCTGACATGTTCTTTTTTTATATGTTTCCACTTCTGATTCAGTTAATTGGTGATTCGCTCTTAAATGATTTGGTTCTGTTTTCAGTGGACCTTCTGGCTCTTCTGAACTGGAAGGCCCATCCAGACAGGGTTTTGGACATCCTGGGTCGATTACGTCAGATTAGTGGAGAGGAGATCGTCAAGGTGATAATATAGCTATTGATAATCTGTTGATAAATCATATCTGTGTATGTGTAGAGTGTGGTGGGCGTCCTTCACAGTACACAGCAATGAAACGCCCTCTTACATTCAGGCTGAGAAAGAAAAGACAGTTTCGGTTTTCTTAGATAACGGTCAAGTGAAAAGTGACTTTATTGATTATAGGTGATATTATTGTTCTCATGTCTTCATCAGCTTTATGTTCACATGGTTTTATATTTACAATGCATGTTGACTTTTTAAATATGAATAATTATATAATATAATAATTGAAGTGAAACATCTGTTACTGTATAAAAACATATTCAATACTGTTTAGGAGTCACATTATCATTTCAGAAATTAAAAAAGGGGCTACCCTTTGGTTCTATTTTAGTTACCGGTGAGGCCTTTAATGTGATGCTGAGTATTGTTCCTTTTTCTCCTCACAGTTCTTGCGAGATGTCCTGGATACGCTCTTCTGTCTTTTAGATGACAACACTGATAAATACGGACCGCTGGTTTTCCAGTCACTGGTAGGAAAATTAAAGAGGGTTTATTTTGCCCGTAGGCAGGGGAAATAAGCATACCGTCTATATATATACTCTGTGTGTGTGTGTGTTTAGGTGTTCATCATTAACCTGCTCAGGGACAGCCGTTTCTACCACTTCAGACCCGTTATGGACGCCTACATCCAAAACCACTTTGCTGGAGCTTTGGCATACAAGTACAACAACAATGACTTAATTCTTTTCACTGAACGTCAGATATAAAAATCTGGAAACCTGCAAACTTACGCTTGATATTGACTCTGGTCATTTCCAACCTGCAGAGAGCTGATTCGATGTCTGAAGTGGTACATGGACCGCTCGGCCGAGGTCGTGCGACAGGACCACATCCAGGAAGCCATGAGGGTAAAGTATCACACATTCTTCCTCTCTGGTCTGTCCCAGCTCCTTCCACTGGGATTAATTCGTAAGATTAGTAAATGGTCAAACAGAAGGGCTGATAAGGAGTAATGTGACGCCATATGAGGCCTCTGAAAGTGAGTTCCCTGCTGAGAGAAAGGACTCCTCTGCAGATAGCGATGTTTGCAGAGTGAAACATTTCCTCATGGCCTTTGAGTTTCCTTTTCTGATGAGATCACGTGAAGAGCCATCCTGTTACGAGACCTGAAAATTGGACACGTTTCTTTTATGTATTGATTTTCTCTGGATGATCAACCAACAAACTCAGCCAGTATTTATTCATTGTCGGTGAATAGATAGCCTCAGCTGACTGTACGTCTCTCTGTCTGCGTCCTGCCAACACCTCCCTCAGGCTCTAGAGTACCTGTTCAAGTTCATCGTCCAGTCTCGTATCCTGTACTCGAGAGCCACCTGCGGGATGGAGGAGGAGCAGTTCAGAGCGAGCATCCAGGAGCTCTTCCAGTCCATCCGCTTCGTCCTGAGCCTGGACAGCCGCAGCTCGGAGAACCTGGTCTTCACGCAGGTCAGATAGTTCACGCATTTTTGCCGGACACAAAGTCTTATTTTTATCTTTGTTTATAAATGTTTTTATTTTTTATTCATCCTCTTAGTTTGCATTCCTGATTCATTTATTTTTTTTGTTTGTTAACTTGTTTTTCTCGTTTCATTCTTGTTGTTATTCTTTTTCTTGTATTGCTTTTTCATTCATTCTGTTGACTGACGCCTCAATCCTTCACCTCCACTCTTGCCCCATCCTTTGGCTTGCTCTTGGACAGTTTAGGGGTGTGATCAGCTGCATGCCTTTCTGTGGTCATACTCTGAGGCTGTCGTCCATCTCAGTAAGTCACAGCGCCCCCCTGTGTTGGTTCCATGATGCAGCAGAGGATTGTGCGTCTTCGGCCTGCTTCAAACAGGATGATGTATTGTTAAGTAGCTGATATACAGGCAGTGCTTTGCATTTGGATATTTGACTAAGAAACTGAGATCATGGGTGTGGAAAGAGATATATCCTTGATGCTCCTTTTTAGATTTTTAGATATTTTTTGTGTCAGAAAAGAGCAACATTTGTCATAATTGGTCATTTTTTAAATGTTTTATGTAAGTGTAGCTTCTTTGAAACATGAACACCATACCGTATATACGCTACAAATTCCTTCTCCGTGTCCTTTGTTTCTCCCCCCAGGCAGCATTGTTGAACAGCTTCCCCGATATCTTTGATGAGTTGCTGCAGATGTTCACTGTACAGGAGGTAGCTGAGTATGTCAGAGGCACCCTGGGGAGCATGCCCAGCACGGTGGACATCGGCCAGTCTATGGATGTAGTCAAGCTGCAGTCCATCGCTCGTACAGTTGAGAGCCGCCTCTTCTTCTTCCCCGGTGAGATAAATGCGAAGGTTTATGCAAAGTGTTAGATACCAAAAGAACCATGCATGTGATTCTAATGTGCTTCTAGTTTCATCCTCACTTCTTTTTTCTTCTTCCTCTCTTCCATCAGAGTCTCGAAGTATTCTGCTGCCCGTGGTTCTGCACCACATCCACCTGCATCTGCGCCAGCAGAGGGAGCTGCTCATCTGCTCTGGGATCCTAAGCAGCATCTTTTCCATAATTAAGACTAGCTCCATGGTACAGTATTATATGCATGCAAGACATATATAACTGACAATCCCCTGTGATTACAAACAGGTTAGATTGAATCAACAAATACGATGTAAAATTCCCAAATATGTTGGAACATGCTATTCCCATTAAGCATCATGTTCTCTCTTTTCCTCTGCTTCCTTCTACTTGCTCTCTGTGTCTCAGGAGTCTTCTGTCCAGGAGGAAGTGGAGATGATGGTGGAGAGCCTTCTGGATGTGCTGCTGCAGACTCTGCTGTCCATCATGAGCAAGTCTCACTCCGTGGAGACGTCGAGAGGACAGCGCTGTCCCCAGTGCACCGCCGAGATAACGGTAAGCCTCTGCTCAATGCGCCTCTTTGATGTGCAACAAAAACAGGTGGAATGAAGTGGGTATTTTGAGTGGATTAACCTTTTTAAGTGTGTGCCATTATCCACCATTTTCTCTCTTGCAGGGGGAGTACGTTTCCTGCCTTCTCTCTCTGCTCCAACAGATGACTGAGATCCACTTTCACCATCTACTCAACAACTTCCACAGCAAGGAGGAGCTGAAGGTGAGGAACTCTCTGAGTCACGGAGCTGAGCTTGATTGCTGCATTTTTACTGCAGCCTGCTTACTTCATACCTTGACTGCATATTTGCTCTTAATATATTCCTTGGCAGGAGTTCCTGTTGAAGATCTTCTGCGTGTTCCGCAATCTGATGAAACTGACTATCTTCCCCCGAGACTGGAGTGTCATGAGGCTTCTAACTAGTCAGTGAGTCTGCTTTTCCGTTTCTGTCATGCAGCTTTTGTCCTGGAGAAGGTAAGGGAATACAGCCAACCATTAGATCAGACTCTCTTCAGATAATCCCGCTCTGAAGGTGACGCTTGTGTTGCAAATTTCTTCATCTATTTTTGGCAGCTACCTCGCTTTGTAAGCTGACAATGTAATGTTTGCTTTCTGCAGTATCATCGTAGTGACAACACAGTTCCTGTCTCCGGCGCTGCACAAGAACTTCTCAGAGGCAGATTTTGATTTCAAGGTGTGTGTCTGAACAGCAGGGGCGAGGGTTCAGGAAACCCACCGCGCCACCAAGCCACAAAATGTCTGATGCTTTTCCGTAATTCACCTTGTGAAACTTAATGATTCAAAGTCGCATTTATTCACTTTTTGTTTTTGTCTGTGGTGCGTGTTAGGTGTGGAACTCCTTTTTCAGCCTCACCGTGTTGTACATCAACCAACCCAGTCTGCAGCTGGAGGCGCTCGGCCCGGCTAAGAGAAAGAAAGTCCTTGACAAGTAAAAAGCATGTTTTCATTGTGTGCTTTAATTTCAGGACAGATTAGTTATTTATCTAACTTTCTATACTTCACCTTCCACTCTTTTTCTTATAGGTATGGAGATATGAGAGTGATGATGGCTTATGAGCTCTTCAGCATGTGGCAAAAATTAGGTGCGTCACCCCACACCGTCCTCCCCACAAAGACACACACACAGTGAAGCACTTGTGTTTAGATTTTTATGAAACTGAGAAATCTGTTCTCCTGTGTGTGTCAATCTGTCTAATCCAGGTGACAACAAGCCCCACTTCATCCCAGGAATGATGGGTCCCTTCCTTGGCGTCACCCTGGTGCCTCAGACCGAAGTTCGAAACATTATGATCCCCATTTTCCACGATATGATGGACTGGGAGCAGAGGAAAAACGGCAACTTCAAACAGGTCATTGTTACGTTAGGATCTTCAAATTCTGTGTGCTGCGGCAGATAGGAACGGACAGCTTTTTCGTCACATAACATACCCACATCTTTTGGCTGAATGTGTGTGCGTGTGTAGGTGGAAGCAGAGCTGATGGATAAGCTGGACAGCATGGTGTCGGATGGGAAAGGCGATGATAATCACCGAGAGCTCTTCAGCCTTTTGTAAGCGTCAAACCTGTGTTTAGTGAGCCTGTGAAGTGGTGCTCAGAGTAATGTTGCTCTCATATTATTTCCTTCTAACATACGTCTCTGTGTTGTTTGGCTGTCACACCCCAGGACCCAGCTGTTTGGTCCTTATCCAAGGTGAGGCAAAACCCCCTCACATCTAAGACTAAGACATGTTTTATTTATATCTATTTCCTTTGCTCATCACATTTAGTAAAATACTTCTTGCTGTATTTTCTGTGCAGCCTGCTGGAGAAGATAGAGCAGGAGACCTGGAGAGAGACGGGGATCTCATTCGTCACATCAGTCACAAGGCTTGTTGAGCGATTGCTGGATTACAGGTATGGCGAGATTAAACTGCCCATGCAACCTTGATTCCAATAAAGTTGAGTGTAAAACATAAAAACAGAACGCAATCATTTGCAAATGAACTGTGTTTACTGACATCATGTAGTAATCCTTAAACCAAACCTCGCTCCATCCTTGCTTGTGAACGACTGAGTCTTTCCATGATGCCCCTTTCATACCCAATCATGATACTATCACCTGTTACCAATGAACCTGTTTACCTGTGGAATGATCCAAACAGGTGTTTTTGGATCAGTCCACAACTTTCCCAGTCTTTTGTTGCTCCTGTCCCAACTTGTTTGAAACATGTTGCTGCCATCAAATTCAGAATAAGCAGATATTTACAAAGTGAAGCTGATGAAGTCAAAGATTAAATATATTGTCTTTGTACTGTTTTCAATAGAGTATATGTCAGAAAAGATTAGCAAATGATCACATTCTATTTTATGTTTTACACGGCGTCCCAACTTTTTTTTTATGTTTAGGGACTGCATGAAAGGAGATGAGATGGAGAACAAGAAAATTGGTGGTTCCGTCAACCTTATGGTGAGACATTCACAACATTTTACTCTGGCTTTTTAGAAGTTATGAATCCTACACACGGAATACGATTTTAACCATTCATTTTCTTTTCAATTCAACCCCAGAACTTCTACAAATCAGAGGTCAACAAGGAGGACATGTATATCCGTTACATCCACAAGCTGTGTGACCTGCACCTCCAAGCAGAGGACTTCACAGGTAACAGGAGATACTGTGTCATCTTTTCTGACGTGGTTCATGGTGGAGGCTTTGTTCCCAGTGAAGTGGTGTTTTTATTTGGTGAATATAAGTTTTGTAACTTAGTCTATAGCAACATTTTAGGCTGGAACTGAGAGACAGTAGGTTTTTGCCTCAACTTTTTTATGTTGTTCATATCCTGCCTCCATCCTTTCATTCCATTTTACCAATACGTGCACCTGGAGAGGAAGCAGAATAGATGCAGTAGAGAAAAGGTTTATGTTGGCAGGAAAAATACTTACGTAGAAGAGAACCATGACTGTATTTTTTTTTGGTTAACACCACCCACACAGGCAATTTCACTTATCTTAACTGATGAAACATTTTCTCAAAATATGATGAGACTGTATTTCACTTCCCATCAATTCCTATAAAGAATGCAGTGAGACTTATTCACATCTGGTTGCATTCAGTCTGATTGAACTTTGACATGCAAAATCACAAAGCTCTCCGATGTCCGGCCAGTTTTTGAGAGAAGGGGTGGGATTGACTTGACTCATTTATATTCTTGTTTTATAACTGCACTGCAAAGGAAAAGAAAAAAAGGAGGGATGCCGCATGCAGGTAAATTTTGCAAGGTGAAACTCAGTTTGACTGCACCCTCAGGATTATGTGGGCGTGAACGTGACTGTGCTTGATCCTTATCCTTAATTCTGTTGGTTCTGTTAGGGCGACGCAATGATGAAGTATGATTCTTATTAGCACATGCTGCCCTGAGTAGAAGTCATATCAGCAAGAGTGACTGAAAACATGTTTAAAGGCTTTAAAGGTTTCAGGCCTGGAGACCTTTTTTTTTCTGTAGATGATTAAGATAAGTACAGTAGGCTACCAGAGTGTCAGGGGGCATCGTGTTATGAAAACTGGTGAAACTCCACCACAGCAGTCTGTATTCCCTGTTCAGCCATAGATAAGGAAGATAACAGATTACTTAGGTAAACGCCCCTGACAGGACTAAATAGACAGATTAAATGTCAGGAGATTGGTTCAGATAAATATGTTTCCACTTGGTTTGAACACCAGCCCTTTCATGTGACTCTGGGATTTGTTATCACATTTCTGCATTATACATTAGGAAAAAAAAGGCTTAATTAGTAATTTGCAGTAAATTTTAATCAGGTCTGTTGATGCCAGAAATCAGGGGAAGTTGTCAGTTTATGTAATCGTGTAAATGGCTTAAGTGTTCTTGCTTTACTCACATTACTGGCAGTGGAGGTTTTATTGTGTGCATGTAAATGTAGCCAAATATGACTAATTAAATGCAACCTTATTCATCACTTACGTAAAACAAACAACAGGCAGCTGGCAAGATAATTGAAATGCGTATTAGTGTTCTGCAGAGTTGGCTGTGATTGCACATGTTTTTATAGTGTGAGTCATTGTCTGCCTAAAAAAAAAAAACTTTGATGTCTTCAGAGATATGAATTCAACTTTGGTTTCATACCATTGGCTACAATGTATGTACTCATGTTGTTGCACTGTTTATTTTAAGGTTGCAACTACCCATCAACCCATCTGTTGATTATCTTGATGAGTCTATAAAATGTAAGAAAACAGTGCAAAATCACAATTTGAGTCACACTCAAAACCCAAAGATGTTTAATTTAAAGAAAAGAAGCAAATTGTCAAATGACTAATTGATTAATTGTTACAACTCTGGTTTATTCACTCTATCTGAGAAGAAACAACAAAGGTTTTCACAATTCATTCATTACAGTCAATACTCAGTGTTAGGGAGTGCACTGCCTTTTCACAGCTTTTACAGCCAAATGTCTAAAGAAGAATCATAGTTTTTATTTGAGGATAAAAGCAACTGATTAAAACTGTACCAGGGACTGAGAGCAGCTGACTTGATTTCACTTTCCACCTCTGGCCACCGATACACCAAAACATACTCACCATGCTCCGGGCACCTTGCGCTCTGTGCCACTGACTGCGCTTTGTGTCGTTCACCATCTGTTCACAAAAACCGGACCCAAAATATCTGGCAGCTATCAGTTCATCACTGTGGCCCGACGTCGACATCTGTAGCCGTACTAGATAGCAGATAATCACGCTTTCATGTTGATGACCTTTGACCTGTAATCCCTCGAACCACAGAGGCGGCGTTCACCCTGCTGCTGTACTGGGAGCTGCTGCAGTGGGAGGACCGGCCCCTGAGGGACTTCCTCCACTACCCCTGTCAGAGCGAGTGGCAGCGCAAGGAGAACCTGAGTCGTAAAATCCTCCACTACTTCAACAAGGGCAAGGCAAGTGAATCTTTATAGCTTTATCTCTCACTGCTGTTTTGACTGACTTCAGGACAGTTTAAAAGCACATCATCTGTGACCCACGCCGGCTTTTTGGCTGAGCTGCAACTGAAGCTCGCGCAGTAAAATGTGAAAATGGAGACAAGGCCAAGTTAACTTTATAGTGATGGAACAATATTATTAGGTTTGTACTGGACAGGTCACATCATAAACTAAATCGTATTAAGTTTTATGGCTTTTTTTGAAATGCTTATTTTTCTCATCTGCAGTGCAGCTGTTTTCCAAACATAATTAAATTTTGCCCTCATTAACTCTCATTAGAATCTTTCTTATAATCTTAAAAGTTTCTCTTTTTTTAACCTTGTTTTATATCTTTTACCACTCCCAGTGTGGTTCTGTTATGACGTATAATTTTTCATTACATTAGACAAATGTATTTGTATAGATAATTACTTGTTTGCACATATTGAACTGGATTTATACAGTGGTGGTGAAGTACTGAAGTCCTGTACTCAAGTAAAAATACATTGTACAATACCACATTGTAAAAATACTGCAGAACAAAAGTCTTTGATTCAAAATGCCACTTAAGTAAAATTACAGCAGTATTGTTACAAAAAGAATTTCTTAAGGTAACAAAGCAATAGAATGCCTGTTATGCAAAAAGAAATTACTTATTAAGTGTGTCTTATTATTATACATTCCACATATTATATCATTACATTATTACTGATATAATGATATAATAATGTGTAAATAGTACATTAATGTTGTAACTTGGAGGTGGAGCTAATTTTAACCACTATATATACTGTTGGGTGGCAGTGGATCATATTTTACATGCTGTTGTATGGGATGTTGTAAAATCATATAAATTATAGCAAGATAAATGAAGTTGAGTAGAAGTATGAAGTGGCATAAAATGCAAGTACCTCAGTATTGCACATAAGTACACTCCTTGAGTGAAAGTACTTTCGAACATACTGCACTGTTGAGAATCAAAATTGGCTTATTGAAACAAACATCTAATCGTCATTTCTTTTGCATATATCTCGCATCGTGAAAACTTTTCTGCAGTAAAGCAAAATATCTTATAATATGATACAAACATGTAGCCTTTGCCCACATCATAACACTACTCAGCGAGGGTCAGATGTCTGCTCAGATGCGATTAACTTCCCCAAATCTCTCCTCCATGACTGGTATTCATCCACAAAATTAAATTAGCGCACTGGTCTCTGTGCTTTGGAGAGGACAAAGCCCTCTGGACCCTGGGAGCAGCTGAGGAGGAAATACAAGTGGCCTCCTTCATTAACTCTGTATCATCTCTGGTTTTTATTGCTGTTCTCAAAAAAGAGAATAGCTGTTCTGTACCTGTGGATTTACCTGCTGTTAACAAATGTAACAAAACATTGTGGATTCATAGACATCAGAACTATGAAAGAATACATGTGGAATTATGTGGTAAACAATAAAGTGTAAAAAAAACATTTTTTAAAATAAAAGATTCATTTGCGAAGATGATATTTTTATTTTGAAAACTCACATAAGAGCATCAAACATGTGGTCAATTTTATTATTTTATCAGTAATATTCTGAAAAAACCTTACACATTGCTCTGTTTCATCTTCCTCTTCTACTTCTTATATTTTTAACTTGTACCTCATACATGATGTGACGTCATATATCATCACCTTGCAATTGATTGATTTTAATAAAGTTTTGTGAAAAAACAGGTTAAGTTTAACAATGATAAATATGGATCCTAATGCCAGTTATTAATAACAATAATGAACTTTTTATTAAGCAGCTTTTAAACCTACATGACAAAATGCTTTACAGAGGAAAAACTAAGTCACAACTAATCAGCACCACAATTGAATAAGAGCATATTTTCCCCTCTGAATTTCTGCCTATGTGTCACCTAAAACATCTCTTAGTATAAATTCAGTAGGAACCTACAACTTGCTATTGTATAGTGTTATTGATCTTCTTGATCATTACTGTCAAATCTAAAGTAAACAGAGATGCATGTTGTCAACTCCCTTGAAAAAAAGAAAAGAAAGAAAGTCTGACATCAGACTGTCCTCTTCGCAGTGATCACACACATTTTGAAGCTATATTCCTGCTTTGAGCTCTGACCTTTGAAATATAAATACACTGCATCTCACTTGACAACAAAGACTCACATAGACTCTTGTGAAGGTTTTTTTTTTCCCCTCACATTGAAATGACGGCTCAGATATATTCTTCTCATGTTCAGGCTGTATAAATCTATCTCAGTGATTCTTCCTGTAATAAAGTAAATTAAACTTTAATGGTTTCTTCCGTTCACTCTGTATCTCATCTGTGTATTTGCAGTGCTGGGAATATGGAATCTCTCTCTGCCGGGAGCTGGCTTTCCAGTACGAGACTTTATACGATTATCAGAGCCTCAGCTGGATACGGGTGAGTAAAGTCTTGCTTGCTCCCTGTTTGTGCCGTCATTATCAAACAAACATCCTCTGTGATGCTGGAAGGTGAGATTTTCAACTCCCTCTGTCGCTGTCATCCACTTATGCGGCGTGAAAGTGCGAGTGGCATCACCCACCGTGTCCTAATTACCTGTGCACGCCCACAGTAATCAGGAAGGGCTCAGCGATGTGTGTGATTCAATCATTTTTCATCATGACTCTTTTGGCATGTTTGTCGTTCTGTGACAGAAAATGGAGGCAGCGTACTACGACAACATCATCGAACAGCAGAGAATTGAACCAGAGTTCTTCCGAATGGGCTTCTATGGCAGGAAGTTTCCTTTCTTCCTCAGGGTAAGACTTACTAAATCTGGTCTCGTCCTGTCTGTCCTGACACAGTTATGATTCTGCTGATGTGGACAACTACACTGCTCTTCCCTGTTTTAGCGGGAGATGATGTCAGCTGCAGTTTGTATGTGGTGTATTGGTGTCTGCTGGCAGAAAACTGAAAAATCGTAGGGTTAATTAGAAATTTGCAGCTGCGTGGGTTCTCCCTCTACTGCCGATCTTGGCTATTGATACCATGAATCTGATCAGAGTCTCAGTCTCATTTCATTTGGTGGCTTATTTAACCAATTTCAGTTTTCATGCGCAGATAAAATAACAAGACTAAATGTGAAATTTGTTGAAAGCAGCTTTGATGGATATTCATATAAAAACAATGCAATGAATGACAATGTGAAAACAATGTGAACCCACACATAATTATCACCTTATTAAGAAACGATAAACCTTTATTTGTCCCTCAGTGGGGAAATTTGCATTGCACAGCAGCAAAGAGGATAGAGCAAGTTAAATAGAAAAACATGAACAATATAAACAAGCTATGAAAAGTATTTACAAATTTACACAAGATTATTTACAAATAATATAAAAATACATGAAAATATGAATATGAGATGAATGACCAGTATATACACTATGGACAGGACATTGAATTGAGAATTTTAAATTTTAAATATTACTGATTTAAGGCAGCAGGACTGCATTTCTCTGTTTTATCCATTAGCATTAAAACAACTAAAGCAGTTCAACACTAGTTCACTTATTAGTTTCTAGTTCACCCGAGGCCTCAGAGTCATGTGTATCATCAGCGCGTCACTGTCAGTCTTGAATCAGTCTGGCCGTTGTCCTCCCCTCTCTGCAGAACAAGGAGTTCGTCTGTCGCGGTTATGACTACGAACGGCTCGAGGACTTCCAGCAAAGGATGCTGGGGGAATTTCCACAAGCCATTGCAATGCAGCATCCCAACCAACCTGACGACACCATCCTGCAAAGTGACGCTCAGTGTATCCTGCTCACTTTATAGAGCTAAAACGAACAGTTATTTTCATTATCGATTAATGTCTAGTTTATTTTGTCTAAGACTATTGAACTCAAAGATATTCAATTTCTAATGATATAAAAACAAATCCTCATATTTGAGAAGGTGAAACCAATGAATATTTTTGCTTAATAAATGACTTGAACAATTAATCGATTATCACTTAACTAACTGTTTCACCATCACAGCTCACACTATGTATTGCTCACATATGGTTTAGAGATTGTTATGAATCAAATAGGAGCACTGTTGAGGTTGATTTCCAGAGTCAGACAGTGAGAGCAAATGTTCTCTGTAAGCATTTTTTTTTTTGAGTATCCCTTCTGCTCTTCCTCCTCTGTGAATATGCATGTCTGTCTGTCTGTCTGTCACTTCCTTGACACTTGGCTTCTAGACTTGCAGATCTATGCGGTGACTCCAGTGTCAGACATCTCTGATGTGCCTCAGCTGGAGCGTGTGCCTGAGAGGATCAAGAGCTTCTACCGCATAAACAATGTCAGCCGCTTCCACTATGACAGGCCTTTCCACAAGGGGCCCAAGGACCGAGAGAATGAGTTCAGGGTACGGTGAGCCGGCAGTGCCGCTCTCGGCCCGCTTCTGCCTCACACTTCAGTGTTTCTATGTGACGGAAAGACTGAATTCAAATGTAACACTAGTTAAAAACATGCAATGGATCGAACTGTGTGGAAGCTGCACTTAGATTCATGCAGTGAATTTCTGTAGATGCAAGAGGCCTTTCAGGTGATGTAAGTCAAGTCAGTTGTATTTTATAAATGAAAAAAGCCTGAGGAAGAACAACACAGGAGGGATCATTTTACAGGACGGACAGACGTGCAATACATGTCGTGTGTGTACAGAACAGACCGACATTGTGAAATTACAGTGTGGACAGTCAGGATGACAAACTTATAGATTGTTTACATACATAAAGAATATGGATCCAGGAAGAAGTCAAGCTATTTACAGGCCTGAGGACACGTTTGACACATGGTACAAAAGTGCTGGCACAGTGAGAGGAACATGCAGACTGAACGCACTAGGAAGGGCTAAAGAACACAAAGACAGGAAGTAAAGGAGAGTATAAAAATAAAACAGTAAACACTGAATGAATGAATGAATGAAGCAAAAAAAAAAAAAAAACTAACTGACTGTGAGCTTGTGGATATCAAACAGAGGGTCAGAGAGACGTCCCAGCAAGACAAACGGGGACATCAATTACTAGGCTTAACAGATTAATTGAGAGGAATATAAGATTTAGATTTTGATCAGACAGGTATGAAGAGGCGAGCCCATTTACAATTTTTCATCAAAAGCATCTTAAAGTCTAATCTGACAGTGATAGGGAACCAATGATGTAAAGCTAAAATTTGTATAATATGCTCAGATTTTCTAGTTTTGGTTAATGTTCTAGCTGCTGCATTTGAAGACTTGAAAAACATACAGCAGGCCTGACAATGACACATTACAATAGCCAAGTCTGGATGAAACAAAGGTGTGAGTCAGGGTCTCTGCATCAGCCACAACCAGAAAAGGCAGAATTGTAGCGATGTTTCGCGCTGGCGAATAAAGGATTTCTGATCAAAAGAGAGGGTAGGATCAAACGTAACACCGATACACTGGCGTGAGGTTTGAGCGATTTCTCCTCGGCACATTGGATCCTCTGAAAGTTGCCTCATGTTTTGTTGAAATCTTAAAATTGTGATTGTGATGTTAGGTTTTCACCCCAAAAATGACTTTCTCGTGCAGCAGCCTTTGCAAGTGTGATTGACAGTAGTCCCTGCCTGAACCTGGGATGCATTAGTCATAAACACTGCAAAATGATGAAATTTGGGGAGAGAGGGGAAAAGTTTCCAAAATCATGATGACATAAGCCGGAGACAGACAACTGCATTAGCACAAAGGAAATTACCTCAGATTACATAAATATCTCAGACGGTCACAGAAAAACGATCAACTACAGCTACTGTATTTACTTTACTACTAAAACTAATGATTATTTTCATTATTGATTAATCCATTGATACAATCCAGATTCCAAAAACTTTGGTATGCTGTGATACATTAAACGGAATTTAATCATTTTCTAATCCTTTTGGACATATACTCAATTGAAAACAGTACAAAGACAAGATATTTAATGTTTGACCTCATCAACCTCATTGATTTTTGTAAACGTTTGCTTATTCTGAATTTTATGCCAAGCAGAGACAGCAGCAACAAAATACTGGGAAACACCTTGTACATCCGTTGTCAGTATCGGGGTTGTAACTACAACTAATGATTATTTTCATTATCTATCAGTCTGTTAATAGTTCTTGTCAGAAAATAGTGAATAGCGAAAAATACCCATCACAGTTTTCCAGAGCTCATAATAAAGTCTTCAAATAATTTCAAGCCAACAGTCCTAATGATATTCAATTTGAAATGATATAAAACAAAAAAGCAGCAAATGTTCTCATATTGAGAAACAGGAAACCATTGATGTTTGCACGATTAACAGATTATCACAATTTTTGAATAATTTTCTGTCCATCAACTAATCCATTAAACATTTCATCCCTAATTGTATTGCAAATTTCTCACTTTTCTCACTCCCTTGTTTCTAGTACAAGTGCAGCTAATAGTGATAAAAAACCAGCAACCCACAGGGCTTTAGAGACTTGGACCAGACATGATACTGTACTGTAGTTTCCTCTGCCACAGTAACCTACATTTGGAGTCAAACCACAGGAGGACTTTTCCTGACCTACATGCTACATTTTTCCCAGTCTGATTATTTATCTATCACACACAGTCAGTTCTCCACCAGACATTCATGGTATTACCAGATGTGTTTGATAGCAGACTGCGTAACCTCTGTTCTCCGTGTCTTAACAGAGTCTGTGGATCGAGAGAACGACCCTGATCCTCTCCCGTCCTCTCCCCGGGATCTCCCGCTGGGCCGAGGTGGAGAGGAGAGAAGTGGTGAGAAGCTCAAACATTCGTTTTCTGTCATCTTGTGCTTCACGTGCTCCTCCTCCTGGGGGATGCTAAACGGTTTTCCAGGTTTTTGAAGTCCCCCCTGGTAGCGATGCTTCTGAGGGAGTATGAAATGTGTTTGTATACACACACTCTCTCTCCATAATCCTGCATTAGGGTGAATCTGTCTGTTTATTTCCAGGTCGAGGTGAGCCCTCTGGAGAACGCTATTTATGTGGTGGAGAATAAGACCCAGGAGCTGCGGACTCTCATCAGCCAATACCAACACAGACAGCATCATGGCAACATCAACCCGCTCAGCATGTGCCTAAATGGGGTCATCGATGCAGCTGTGAACGGAGGCATCGCCAGATATCAGGAGGTACAGAGGGAGAAATGAATGTGTGTGGATTTGTTGAATTCATGAATTGAATTGGTGTTGTGAGAGATCCTCATCTTTTGGCTCATCTACAACAGGCCTTCTTTGATAAGGACTACATCAGCAGTCACCCGGAGGATACAGAGAGGATCACACATCTGAAGGATCTGATGCAGGAGCAGGTCAGACTCGGCTTTGAATTTCATCATATGTGGTTTAAAAAAGACTCATGTAATAGTGATGTAAACATCCTCCGTGGTGCTTTTTGTCTCTCATTTCCTGTAACAGGTGCACATTCTGGGAGTGGGGCTGGCTGTTCATGAGAAACTGGTGCACCCGGAGATGCGTCCCCTACACAAAAAGCTTGTGGACCAGTTCCACATGATGAGGACAGGCTTACATCATGTGAGTAGTATAGCCATGTTCATTTTTCTCCTTGCGGAGCCTGTTTGTGTTTACATGCGAGTGTTTCAGTGCGTGTATGAGCAGTGTAAATATTCAGAGCAGTATATTGTTGGGTCCCAGCAGGGTGTGCCCGGCGTGGATCGATTCGGCCCTGCGGGATGCCAAGGGGTCAACTCTCCCAGAGGGATCCTGTCCTCCCACAGCCACATGAGCCCTGAGAGTGTGCGCCTCATACACAGACACAGGTCAGTCAGTCTCACACACACACACACACAAATTTCTACTGCATCACTAATCTCAATCCGAACTTAAAAGTTTGTTAACACTCTTATATTAAGACACACATAATTTTTTTAATTCTCTCCATCTGTTGTCTAAACTGATTACACTGTTCAGGGTCACCCAGGGCCAAAGCCTTTCCCAGCATGCATTGGGGTGAGAGGTCACCACTGTATCACAGGACTCACACATCTTGATAAACACTTTCACACTCCAATTTCTTTTGGGCAATTGGGGAGAATATGTGGTTTCAAATTACAGTTGAAGCTCCAAACATTTCTTAGAACAGTTTTACTTCTTTAACCAACATATATGTTAAAATCAAAAGCTGCAATCATTTGAATCCAAAATGCTTAACTTCAAATGTAACCACCATAACAACACAGGATTAGTAAAGATGCCCTCTCTTTTCCAAAATGTTTGAAAGCTGCTCCATTTGAAATTTAGCTGCATTGGTTCTAGGGGCCAACACAAAGAACTAAATGTCTTTTACAGTCTTTAACTGTGTCTCTGTCCCGCAGCCCTCTGAACCTTCAGGGTTCGATCCGTCACTCGTCCTCCTCCCTGTCCTCTCACACATCGAGCGAGGCAGGAAACCTCGTCATAATGACCGACGGCCTGATGGGGGAGCACCCCGAGGAGGCGTTACACATGCAGGTACGGCTTGAAATGAAAAACACAAGCTCCCATGAATGTAGTGCAGATAGTATGAATTTGTATTACATGAAAAAAATTTAATTAAGTTACATGAAAACTGGTCTTTTCAGAATGCAAAACATTATCTAATGCTTGTATGATCACTTTTGAGATTATCTACATTGATATTGGAACTATATCTGGATTTTAATACAACTGTCTCAATGCTAGATAAAATATGAAAGAGGGATAGAGCAAATATGTTTCCTATTATAGAACAGTGCTTTTTGTTATATTAGAAAATATTTTGTTTTGCAGCCGAGTCCCTCTTCCTCCAGCCTGAGCTCCATCCGCTCCAACTCTTCCCAGATTATTAACTCAGCTCCCTCGAGTGCCAGAGGTGAGTAACACAACTGCACAAATTGTATTATATGTTTTTATGGAGGCTTTATCAATCACAAACACTTGAGGATTAGAAAATATCTTCCAGAGATATCTCATAAATTTTATGTAGAGGGTCGCAAGAGATAGAATACATGCATTTCAAGACATCTGTAACATTTAATGAGGTGGCTGCGGGTGGAAGTACTACATTTTTACTACTGCTAGAGTACTTTTCTCTGTGCAGGATCTCCGTCCCTGCCTGATAAGGCCAAACACAACCGGGAAGTGATGATACTGCTGCCGTCTCATCGTGAGAGGGCCAACAACTCCATGTACTACAACATGACAGAGAACGGACAGGTAGATCTGCATCAAATGTCTAAAAGATGCAAAATGTATTTATAATGATAAATGCTGATATGTACAGAAAGAGAAGAACTAAGTAATTTTTATTACCAAACACACTATTTAAAAACTGGGGGCTGCCTTTTTCTGAAACTGTCAATTACATAATTATACACTCTGCTGCTTTTTCCAGAACAACCACATGCAGCGTGCCTTACTCCAGCAAGTGAGCCCCTGTAAGCCGTGTGCTGATCCTCACATGAACCTACCAGAGAAAGGTAATGCTCAGACCGATTGAAATGCACAGTGTAATGTGCATGAGATGTATCTCAGTATGTGTTGACATATTCTCGTGTTCCCCCTCCAGTGTTTCCTAACGCTCCCAGCAGCTGGAGTCTGGATGGAGAGAACAGAGAGCAGGTGTCCTACATGCCAGCTTCTACTGGAGGGGGAATCATGCCCCCTGTCCCACCCAGGTCCTTCCCACCAGGTATCTTGTTCTTTTTCTTCACACTTATAGTTTATATGGTGGAGAATACAGATGTACATGTCCAATTCACTTCACTTTTCATCTGCAATTGTCAACTAGCTTATTGGTCTGGCTGACTGCCTATGATGATGACATCTGAAACCAGAACTTGTGACATTTAGGCCCGCTTTCCAAGGCTGTTTAAGACCTTTGGTTAATGTATGAATTAATCATCTCCTCATTTGAATTTCACTCTGCAGGACACTTCCTGATGCACTGTGATGCGTTTCATCACCAGAACAGCGACCCTCCCCCTGCCCTGCCGGTCCGCTCACTTCGAAAGGTACAACCTTCAGTAAAATATTACGTACCGTATGTGACAGAGGAAATATCAGACACAAATGGCTTTGTAGCAAAATTTTGTTTTGGATATATGATGCATATTTGCTTTGGTTTTTTGCTTTGCTATGCAGTGGTAGTTACTTAAGTGAAAATATAGCAAAGTAGAAATATGTAGTAGCAGAAAATTTAAATACTCAAGTAAAGTACAAGTACCTCTAAATCTCAGTTGGTTGACTCCACTGAATTTTGTAAAGACTGCAGCATTGCATAGTTGAGAAACACTCTATTCATCTATCTATTCCTCCTCCCACTCTTCTTCCTCATCTTCCACCTCCTCATCCTCCCGCTTCTTCCCGTTCGCTCTTCTCTTCTCCTTGCTCCTCTTTATTTAAATCTACATGAATACTTCATGTAGACTTGATGCTGAAATTGTAACGTTAGGCACATTTTGAATTTTCAAATTGATATCTTCAGTCTTTTGTCATTGTACCGCTGCCTTCACAGAAACTCCCACACACACTGTCTTCACTTGCAGTCAATTTATTAAATATGTAATATTGCAGTGCCTGATGATTGAGTGTAGACTGAGTTATTCTTTCACTCCAGTAGTCGAGTCATGATTATAAAGCCATATTAAAGTACCTCAGTGTATACAGAAGAATGATGAAGTAGTTGTTGACTTTCCAATATTTCTGACAGCATGTGAAGGCAGCACGAGTAGTGTTGAAGTTCACCCACTCTTTCTGATTCTCTCCTCAGTCTCCTCTCCACCCGATCCCAGGCTCCCCCACCAGTCCTCAGTCAGCTTTGGGTGGCAGTAACTCCACCCTGTCTGGCAGCGCCAGCAGCGGGGTTTCCTCTCTGAGCGAGAGCAACTTCGGAGGCCAGTATCCAGACCCCGGCCCCATCAGGAACGATGCCCTGGAGCCTCTTCCCAGTCACCTGTGGTCCCCCCCTGACGAGTACCTGGCCTCTCCCTACCTGCACATCCACTATGGCGGACCAGAGATCGACTCCGTGGACCAGGTCCGCCCCTTCCACTACCGCAGCCCAGCCTCGCACCCGCACACCCACCCGCACCCCCACGCTCACGCCCACCCCGGGCTGGACAGCCACTCCCACGGGCCGCCGCCTCACCACCATGCTCCCACTCACGGCCCTCACCACATCCCTTACCGCAGGCCTCAGCCTCCGGCCGTGCCGCCGAAACCCTACCTGAGAGAGGGCTGCATCCCCGAGGAGGAGCTGCAGCCACAGCCCATCCCGCTGCCCCGCAGGATCTTCCACTCCCCTCACGGCCACAGGGAGGACCAGGGGAAACACGCCTGGGAGCAGTGCATCAGCGAGGAGCACGAGGAGGCGCAGTGATGAGGAGGCTCCAGCTTTGTTTCACTCAGAACCTTCTTCTCCTTGTCTTCTTCTCTTCATTTGCACTGAGTTGCAGGAGCAGTGATAGAAAGAGTCCCATGTGAAGCAGAGGTGTGCGTTCACTTGACCCTCCTGGCTCTGCGATTTTAATCTCAGTGCACATGAAGGAAAGAAAAGAAGGAGCGAACCTTGATGAATCTACAGAAACTACAGGCACAACTGCCGTCACTGCTCCGTGTGGCCTCTTAGATATAATTAAAAGAAAATTATCTGTTGAACAGTGCGACAGATCAACTTTGTTCAGAAATTGATATTGATTGTACACACTTGTACGACTCGTCTGTGAGCATGTTTTTTCATTTGAGAATAATACGACAACAGTTTTGTGAAATATGACAAACCGTGATCATAACCGACGTGATCCCAGGTGCCGTATAAGCTCTGAACTCCCTTAATTTTTGCTTTTCATGTCATTTTCACAACACGAGGCAACAACAGAAGGTTATTATTCACAGTGAAGTGACTTCTCTGCTTTAAATGCTTCATATATATGAACTCTTATTTTGATAAATAAATACATAATGCAAAATACATTATAGTGTTTTCAAAGGCTTATGTCCATTATGTTTTTCAAAACACTGTTAAGTGCTCCTTAATAGTGAATCATATCAAATGGCGCACTCTAATCTGTGTTGCTGCCGGGCTGTCATAAATCGCAGGTCTCTATGGTTGGACTCTTGGACCGGCATCTCAAGGGACACAAACTTCAGTCACTGACGATTTCCCGTCCCGTACCACGTGTACGGAAACCGTGAATGTATTCAGATGAGATGTTCTATTTGTATTGCACAAGCTGCAATGCTGGGTTTTGTTTAAGTGCTTTAAGTTCAGTCTATGTTGAAGAAGTCTCTATTTGTCTCTTCTGTGTGACAAAGATATCTCGAGAGGAACACTGAGGGGAAACTGAGGACAATGACGGACAGGTCCCACAGCCTTCATGTCTCGCGCTCATGGTGAACGAAGAAGGGATGGAACGAGAAAACTCTCCGCACCTCAGCCACCTGCTAGACACTGAACACCATTCTCTCTCTTTCTCCCTCCCATCTTTTTCCTTCTCTGTATGGTTGTCAGGCCATATTAAGCAGTGAGGGCTGAACCCTGGACAGCTGCGGTGGCATTGCGTTGCGTCTGATGACACTGTCTAGACCTCCGCCCGCTGAGTGGCCAGTCGAGGAGCCCACTCAGACAGCGTTGGAATCGCCTACCTGCCTTAAGTGCACTCAAATGCAGTTTGACCTCTCATTCGGACTGTGAGAAGCTCATTTAGCGACAGCCGCTCTCCTTTACATTCTGTTCACTATACGCTCCCCGAAGGAAAAAAACAAAAAAAGATATCTACCTAGTGATGTTTTTGTATGGTTTCGTCCCGCTTTGGTTTCGGATTGTTGTTTGGTTTGTAGCGCTAATATTTCTTATTCTGCCTGCGGCTCTTTCTCAATCACCTTCTGTTGTGTGAAAACTAATGATGTGTTTCAGAAGAACGCTGAAGCCCGGACTGAGACAAGAGGTTCACTTTTTGTGGCGCAGAAGAGCGAGCGCTGTTTATTGCGATGTAGTGGGTTGGAAGGATATAGCTAATATTTTAACAATTACTTGTTTTCCTGGTTGTTTTTTTGCAGGTGGATGCTTTGTGTTACTGTACATCAAGTTGTCAGCTGACTAGACAACATCTATTTTTGTATGTGAGATCATCAGTCATGTGAACATATTTCAGAAACCGTACCGAGACAGAAGGCCCGGGTACTGCATAAGCTGCTGTACTTTGTATGGAGATGAACCTGAGGTTAGATCTATACAGTATGTGAGTATCTCTTGTGAGCCTGATGGCATTGAGGATAACTGGTGACTGAAGTGATGCTCAAAATATAGGTACAATAGAATTTTTCAATGTAAATTCTGTTATTGTACATACAGCAGTATTGTGAAATATTTTTGAGAATTATTGCAGACGCCCCAAAAAGGTTTATCGTTGTTTTGTGTATATACATGTACTCCAGAGATCAATGTAATTGATAAATATCTATAATCAGTGTTTGAAAAAGGACAAATCCATTAGACTGTGGCTGTCTCCACCGTTCTTGACTTTGAGTCTTCTCATATAAATACTTTATACACTTTTCAATGTGCTTTCCTGTACATATGGTGTTAGCATGATCAAACAGTGTTTGGTTGTAAAAGTGGTTTTCCTACTCCCATAACTGCTGTGGTATGGAATTCATTAACGATGCCAAACATTAAAGACAATCTTTTATCAGCTCTACCTTTGCCGTGCTGTGATTGGTGGAGCAGTATGTCAGGTGGGCAGTAGAGGGCGCTGTTTGTCATGAAAATACACGAATCAGACACCAAAGTGGTGAGAATGCAGACAATGTTTGTTTGCACTGTTTTGTGAATGAGTCTGTTTGTGCGTGAGAAAGTGCACTTGTACATCTATCTTTATGAAAGTCAATTTGAGTTCTAGACCTTGGGATTGAGGACATTTTTGGAAAGTGAGGACATTTTGGTCCTTGCTCTCAACCAGACCTTCAAAGAGCTGTTTGAAGGTTCAAACTTGGTTTTAAGGGTCAGATTAAAGTTGGGTTTAGATCATTGTTAGGCATTAAATTAAAATGGTTAAGGTTAGGATAATGGGATGAATCTACAGAGAATTATCACCTTTGATACTGGCTGGTGCTAAAGCACCAGATATTACTCTCAAGAGTTGATGGAGACCAAAACAAAGCTAAAAGAGACCAAAGCCCAAATGAATGTTCCTCCATAACAGCTGTATGTAAAAGGTGACAACATGTCAGTCTTGTTTTCAAAGCTATATATATTTACATGCATGCAAGATTTTGAGCATTAGTCTTGTCAAGCTGGAGATCATTTTAGCAACATTGCATATACATTTGAAAAAAAAAAACAGTGCAGTGAAATAAATGGTGTGTGTGTGTGTGTGTGTGTGTGTGTGTGTGTGTGTGTGTCACACAACCCCAGGGTCCACGGCAGGAGAAGAAACAAGACAGTCTCTTCAGTTTCAGTGACAGCTGAGGTCCCTGCTCGCTCCAGCTCAGGCTTCACACTGTCACTAATACGATACTTTGATATGCAAATGCGACATATATATTTTTGTTTGATATACAGCAACATAGCTGGAGTTAAAGTGACATTTGCTCCTATGAAAACAAATGTTGCGGTCTGTGGAGCAAATATTTCTACACAGAATATCATGAACATGGCTGTCACAGTAATGAGTACTGATGTGTGGCCTACAGGTGGCACAAGTTACCCATTAAGGAGAGTTAGAAATAATTATCTAATCTGTTTGAAAATACAATATAGCACACATTAAAATCATCATTAAAGCATAATTTCTATTTTGTAGATGCTCTCATAGAGGGATAGATAGATAGATAGATAGATAGATAGATAGATAGATAGATAGATAGATAGAAAGGGCCTTTCAAAATATCAGAAAAGAGAATCAAGGATCTCAAGGCTCCTTGTGTCATATGTTAGCCTTGCTGGACTTCAGCTAAATAACACTGAAGTTGTAGGCGTGTGTTTGCCTCTGAAAAGCGAATGTCTTTGGTAACAATGAGGACTCTGCTCTCTCGGTGTCTCGCATATCCTTGATGCAGTCACAGAGAGAAAAAAAAAAAAGAGAAGCGTTAGGATGAAAGGATCCCGGCTGCCTCTCCAGAGGATGATGATGCTGCGGTGCATGCTGATGCAGATACTGAATTTCATTTTTTACAGCATCATTGTGGCTCCTCTCATTTCTGCCATTCTCTCCCTTTGTGGCTTTTTCTTTCTACCTCACAAACTCCTCTGTGTTTAAAGTCTTACTGCATTTTGTCTTGGGGGACTTACAGTGAGTGGATTCAGTATAATAATCCACACAGGGCAGTACGTGATTCTGTGGGTTTTTTTTGTTTGTGCACACTTGCATGTCTGTCAGTGGATTGCTTGGCATGCAGGCAGAGCTCTTTTTTTTCTCCTCTTCTGGGGTTTGCTCTGTCTCATTCTGCTGTTATTGTTTTGGGGCACAAGAGCACAATGATGTGAAAAGCATCTCTCATAAATTCTGGCAACTGGAATGACAAGCTGCCATCCTGCCTGTGTTTGGAAGAAAACAAAAAATAGCCTGGATCTGGTATTGCGTCTCTTTGTGAAGACTGTTTTCCCCCCTCGCTCTATTAATCTGACATTGATTTGGTTCAAATTCTGCGTCTGTTGTTTGAACGCCTGCAAAGAAATGATGTTTTGTGCATGAGTGTGCTACAAATAAAGGTAGAGAAAAAAAGACCAATGCGTCAGGAAACAGAGACTTTTAATAAATGAAACAATACTAATAAATAAAGATTAAACAAGTTGCACATTCAAATAAAATCCAACAAAACGAACATAACACTGAACAGTAAAGTACAGTACCAGAGCACAGATTATTAAAAAAAACACCCCCCCAGACATTTACAAATTTTCTTAAAAACTTCAAGAGGCAAACATAGACATTGTATAAAAGCATCATACAGTAGAGCATTTGTCATCTGAGTATAATTTACAAATTTACTGAAGGATAAATACTTATAGCTGATGTCTAACTTGAGATACACATGTAAAAACAACTATTTGAACATGTGTTTCTCAGGTGAGGTTCCAGCCCTTCTTTTAGTGATCAATAACAGTGATGAGGTGACGATGAGAGCAGTCCATCAATTCATGGGAAACTCACAAATTATCTATAACCGTAAATAAGTTTTAATAGCTTTACCCACATCTCCATTGGTCTCTTTTCTGTTGGTGCATCGTAGGATAAAAGTCAAGAGCATCTCTGCCAGCGGATATGGCTACATCAGGCGTTTGTGGAAGAACACTGCAGCTGTCCTTCATCTGACTCTCCACACACAGACCTCGAGGGCTACATCAGTAAGGAGCAAACTTCTGTCTCTCTGGCTTTTTGATGCAGTTGGCTGAGGAGATTTTGGCGGTGTAGGCGGCCAGGGTGGTGTGGGAGGGCGCTGCGGTGACTGCCACGGCGGGGGCAGGGCTGGACAGAGTCAGAAAGGGGACGGACTTCACCCCCAGCAGGCCGGAGAGGGGCATGGCGCCGTACGGTGTGCCCAGCATATGAGCCGGGGTCAGGGCGCCGACGGCAGCCAGGGTGGGTGCGGGGGAGGCAGCTGGGGAGGCCGGCTGGGTGAAGGCCATGTTGAGGTCGACCGGAGCTGCCATGGTGGCTGCCTGGGCCGTGGATTTGGCTGTCTCTAAACTATGAGGGCAGAGGTAGGAGGAGGGAGGATAAGAGAAGGAAGATTAAAGGATTAGACTGTTCCTGCAATTCTGGGTGAAGTTTCTTGGAAATTACTAAAGAGAAACATTAAAATCTTTTTATAAGACTTGGGGAGTATTACTACATATGTAAAAAAAAAAAAAAAGAGTTGTACAAATCATTTTCTGCCTGCAGAGGGAGCTGTGCAAAATTTGATAAATTGCCTTAAATGATGTCACCTGAGTCTGCAACTCAAGGATGAAGGTTTGAAAATCTAAAAAAAAAAAACATCTGGGGGTGAAGTATGTTCATCATTTATTTATATATCATTTATTATTTAGCATTAGCACACCGATATATATGACCAATCTGTCAGTGGTCCAGTTGCGTTGTGGGTAATGCAGGCGCCATGTTTTCACAAAGAAGAAAAGAGCGAAAGAATTATTATTATTTGGTCACCACTTCAGTGTTTTTTACATATTGGCATTTAAGTAAACTCATAAGGAAAGCTAATAAATATTTAAAGGAAAAAAAAGTTTAATTTTGCAATTTTCATTCGTACACACGGAGCAGAGCATAGAGCAAAATAAGGAAGTAAATCCAATCTCAACAAAACAAAAGAGCCAGTGTGTGATTATTCTTTTGCTTCTCCTCTTTGGAAACAAGCACAAGTATTGAAGAGCGGTTGCATAAATCTTTGCCACACTGTGTTTATTAAGTCTCTCCTACTACAGGGCACATGCAAACAAGCATTATTGTTCTCTGCCATTGTAAGAGTCAGACAAACCCTGACTTTGTTGAACAGCTAAAAATAATACACACATTGCCTCCTTTGAATCTCTAACAGCAATGGCCGATGGTTACCAAAGGGGAATTCTATGTAGTCTGGTCTCATATTTCAATTTATATAAAGAAAGAAACATAATAGGAAGTTAATATTGCTACTGTTTTTATTGTAAAAATATGCAGCCCTGTTTTTTATTGTATTCATGTTTGCACTTTTTGCCTTTTTGTTCTTTTTATTCTGTTTATTGTTTTGTCCTATTTTGTTTCTACTAACTACCACATTTGTTCTGCTACCTATTCTTTCAATAATTTACACAGAGATTTTGTCTTGTGTTGCATTGTGATCTTTATGCATTGGAAAAGTTCATTAAAAAAACAGACCAGAGCTACGCTGCGAATACTGAATTCCAACAAGACTCCGCCGCCATGTCGTACAATGCTAGCAGGCTTTTACTCATTCCCTCGAGGCCAATTACCCACAGCACAAGGACATACCTCATTATCACTTATCACTCTATAGAATAACCTTTGACCCTTTTAAACCAATGCATTTCTCTTGCGGTGATTCATTAGACGGCTGTACTCCGAGCCTTACCAGGAGGTAATGAGGTACTGGGCCAAGTTGATGCTGACCGGTGTTCCTGTGATAGTGACATGACGGTCACTTGTCCCGTCCAGCTGGCTGCCGATCTTGATCTGAGCCCCTGACACCTGCCTGATCTCGTTGATCTTAGTGCCCTGACGGCCGATGATCGAGCCGATCAGCTGCAGGAGAACAGAGGCGAGACAGATCAGTCAGCTTGATGGAGAAATTAATGATTATGTAGATATACTGAAGAGGACAGAGGACATGCTTTATAGGGAAAGGGTTAAATTAATCGTTTGACTGACTGCAGCTTTTCTGTTATTGTTGGCTGTTGCTGCTGATGAAAGCGATTTTGACGAAAAGGGCAAAAACAAAATGCTAGAACTGCGGAGCTGACTTGATGCAGACCACTTCAAATATTGCAATTACATTGTCTTCAGTGGACTGGTCATCCATCATGCACGTCAAAAGCACTTTTTTTCCCCAGAGCTTCCCTTAATTGCTATTGCATGTGCACCGGTAAAAGAGACGAGAGAAGGCACATTTGCCTCTCATTAATCTGAGTGGCTAAAAGGTTATTGATTCCTCAGAGTGGTGATGACTTCCCAAACAAATCACTTCCCAAACACATGCCAGCTAGATGCATCTCCGCACTAATGGAAAACATAATGGGGAAATAACTCAAATATATAATATACAGTCCCATCGGCTTGAGCGCTCCCTCTGCCGAGAGCAGATTAGACAATGACACAAGTTTTATTGCATTCCAAAATACATTATCACTTTTGTTCTGCTTTCATTACCCAACCTGGACCCCTGCCTATTAGCGCCAATAGATATTTAGCTCAGGGCTGCGTATCAGCTCAAGTGCAGGGTGTCAGGACTCAGTGACAGGGTTATGTTGCCAGATATGTAGTGAGTGGGACAGTGATGAAGTGCTTGTAGCGTGTGTGCGTGCGTGTGTGTGTGTGTTGGCAGCTTAACTGACGCATAGGTAGAAATACTAAACACACACAAACGCAGTGTTCGTGCTGCGCTCGTCCCTGCGTTTCACATTCCTTTCCTGAGAAGTAAGCAGCCTGTTCCACAATGTCTGATTTGTCCCACAGCGACCTGGTTGGTCTGCCCGGCTATTATTGGCTCAGTAGTTTATTGGGGGTGGGGGTAAGACACACAGAGAGCAGCCAGCCTACAGAGCAATGAGAGACAATGGCCACTACAGACCTCAGTGATAACACCCCCCGCCCCTCGCACTGACACCAAGAATCTCCACTGGACTCTGGGCTTTTAACCAGCTGTCAATAGAGCCCAGCTGTCAACAGCTCGCCCACTTTGGTGTGCATGACCTCAGACAACAGCATTCCTATATGAACAACCTTAAAAAAAAACACAACCAGAGCTAAACAAATGACACAGGAGACGCTGCAGGTATGCTCACTGTAGTGATTATTTTTCCCTGAGCATACAAATAACATTGAAGCAGCTCAGAGCTCCTGGTCTTCACCTATAAGTGGCCTATATATTGTTGAGTTCCTGCTGAGGCAGTCATTTGAAAGGACACAGGAAGAGGGATGGGATGTTGAGGCCGCAGCCATTTTTCTTCCGGCTAAATCTTCCTCGCACAGAAGTACAGCGCATACTGCTGACTGGGTGTAAGCACTTTCTCAATGCATCTGTGTGTATGTGTACACGAGTCTCCTTCAGGGTTCGGCGTGCGAGCACAGAGCGGGATTGTGTGGTCGGAGCGCGGCCAGCCTGGGGGACGGGGGGAGGTCTGAGGAGGCTCAGTCACAGCCGTAAGTCCTCTCTTCTGGAACAATGGCTGGAGCTTACAGCTGTCCCTGTCACGTATAGCACTGGACTCCCTCATTCCTCTGATGCATTGTGCCACTCGCCATGTGGGGGTTTACTTCTGGAAAAAAAAGCCTTCAGGCATTTCAGAAATGTTGTTGAAGGGTTGTGGCTAAATTCTATACAGTACAGTGAAACCTAATCAAGCCAATTCTTGTTTTTTCTCTTCTCTCTGTTGTACAACAAAGACAGCAAAGTGGAAATCAATTTTATTGTCCAAAATCTGCTGTTTTCTTTTTCTTAGCAGATTCTTGTAATTGAAGGGCTGTATTGAACTGATAGTAGATCCTAAATTCCAATACATTTTGAAGGCTGATCGCATCCTTGGGTTTTCTTGAAAACACACCAGTGAGCCACACTGTTACACTGGCTGACGTGCTCCTTCCTTACTATGAACATGGGACTTGTAGTTTACTTAGAGTTAATCCCACAATCATCACCCTGCCGCTGTGAATACGACTGCGTATAAATCTGCAGCTGAAAATAGTCCAAAGCAAATGCAGCATTTGCTCCTGTTTGAGTCACATTTGCTAGAAAAAATACAGTGCCCAGCTGATTAAGGACATTTCTTAGGCTTTAATAAAAAATGAAATTATATATTTGTGACCTGATTTTAAAGATTCCCATTCGTCTAATTAGGAAGCAATGAGCCTGAGCAAGTCAGAAAGCATCGAGAGAGGGACTTTGTTTTCATTGGATTTGTTGACGGTAAGAAAAACACCAGCTTTATCCTTTAATTTTCCGAACAATATTTCACCCTGATGCATGATTGTGGTTCTGTTTTTTTAAGCTGCAAATGAAATCATACATTATAAATGGCTTCATTATAAATTTCACTTCAGAAGAGAGCTTTCTTTCTCTCTCATTCCTCTTAATGAAATCCAATAGGAAGCAGATCACAACAATTAATAGCCAGATGCTCTCTATCCAAACCAGCCAAACCTAATACTGAAACATCTGAAGGGAAATGTAGCCCGGCTTTATTCTGGAGCGAATCTATGCATTGTGATTTCTAATCTCAGATTGAAGAGACGTTTCATCAAACCCTGGCAGAGGCTAAGTGAAGAGGGAAAGGATTTTTGTCTGTTTTCTTATTGGCTGTTTTGACAGCAGACAGCTTCTAAGTAGGTCAGGGAACATGAGAGGATTTACTGAGCACTCATGGGAGTCACTCTAAGACACTGCAACTGCAGCCCAGACAATAATGCAAAAGGATCCATATCAGCTCAGAATCCCTTTAACCTTGGGTTAGTCTGGGGTTAGAATAATGAGGATAATTAGTAAGTTGCCAACACGTCTCTCGTCTCTTTTGAAGTCACACCAGACGTCTTTGCAGTAACAGCTACTGCATCTCAAGTCACCTGCTCCTCTGCTGCCTACATGTGAGCCGATTTCCTGTTTTTCGGTTTCGTGTTGTTCAGATGGGGAAATACTAACAACATGAAAAATAAAAATTTTCGGGTTGCTTCTCCTTACATCATTGGGAATAAGCAGCTCCTGAGATGTCTGAGAGTTGGAGTCCATGCCTGATGAGAGAAAATATAAGCATTGACTGAATAAAACTGACATATAAGACATTTTAATATTCATTCAGCTCCACATAAACCGCCATTGAGAGGCTGGAAAAGCCCTCTGAGCAGGGGAACTGCTAGATATAGTAAAGCAGTTAATTTCCATTTTAATGGATGATGTTTAACACGGCACTCATTCTCTCCTTTCTCCCAGTTCTCTGAGTCTGTGGAACGTATCATTTCACATAATAGTTTCTATGAGAGAGCTATAAAGCCTCTTCTCCTCCTTCCTCACTGACACAAGCACATAATCAGTGCGGCTAATGACAGCGAGCTTTTACTTCTCACATCTGAAGGCAGGTTAAAAATCTGCGGCGAATTACAGATGGAGGAGCAAAGATGAAACTCTGCGAGCTGCTTATTTGATTTAAGACAAATTGTTTAATTTAACAGTTTGACTGTCAGAGCAGTGGGAGGCAATCCAGAGCAAATGCTGGCTTTTATTACTGCTGCACATACCAGGTATGATAGTCGAAGCAGGCTGGGCAATTGGACTCAGGCCTTGCTGCATTGACAGCTGATGTAGCTTGGCCAGCTGTGGAGGAGAAAGCAGAACTTAATGCACCAAAACCATAAGCTACTCATGTTATATTAAATTATAATATTTCCACCAAAGGCTCATACCTCTGAGTGTGGAATGCCATATTGGTTTTGCAAAGTGTAGGCCTGCAAGAGAGCATCAGTGCATTAGTTAAATTATAGCTATAAAACATCACACACGGGCAATAAATCTGCAGCCTCTTAATGGAAGTGCTTTACTGTCAATACATGCCTGTTTGTCAGAGGAAGAGAGATGAGTGTTTATAGTTCAGCCTTGAACTCACACAGAGGAGAGGCACTGAACCAACTGACCGTATTTTCACCACAACAAACACCGTGCCATATTTCTCGCGGTCTCTATCAGTGCAGATACCGAGTCTGGATTTGATTTGTCCAGGTTTAGAAATATCCTTCTACCTGCCTCTACCTCAATACGACAGAGGTGAATGGAAGTCTGCTTGTGGTTCTCGCAGCATTGAGCATAACATCCAATAGGTACACCTCTTTCCAGACACGGTGTCCCTGTTACTCACAGAGCTCAGTGTGAACAGTTTTTACGTGAGCTATTAATTAGCTCCTGTGAAAAGCGTTGGTAGACTATTTTTGATGAAATACACATGGCTGTTGGTTTTTCTTTTTTATGTGTGTGTTTTCTTGAAACCAATTTTTTCTCCTTACGTTTAAGAATATTGAGTATGAAGAATATGATTAAAATCCAGAATGTAGAAAAGTACTGAAATCCTTTCCCCTAATACAACAAAGACCATTAAGCATTGTTATTTCACCACATAGGGAAATAGTTCATGTTGCACGAACAAATAAACATTGTATTTATTGGGGGGAAAGTAATTCACAGATAAATAAGTGTCTAGTCTGTTACCCTAAATAGTAACATTACTTATGTTTGGGATTAATTGGACCCAAGAGAGCTTTAACACTCACACATAAACAAACTGTTATAAAGCTCCAATAACAGAGATCCAAATAGAGCCATTTGGGATTTGGGACTGAGGAGCACTGCTTTAAAAGAAGTGTCAATCACAGATATAGAGGAAATGAAAATCCATTTGCAGCTGTGGTCTCTGAGACCCCAAACAGAAAAAAATGTCATTTTCTGCAGTGAACCAAAACATGTCATCAGTTCACAATCATGTTTATGAGCAAATTCTCATAAAATCAGGGACATTCATTAACAATACTGATTATCTTTTTACAGCCAATAAGAGGATCAGAAGTCACCAGGACCCCAAAGGGAACATTAGGATTTTTAATGCTGTGAGCAACACTAACCAAATTCCCTTCACCTTCACTGTAATGGGTAACAGACGGCTCAAATATCTCGACCAGGACAAGTAAATCTAAATCTCTTTTTGTTTAATTTGGCTGAACTGACCTTTACAGGCTTTGCTAAAAGCATATAGTACATTGGCCGCATGTAATGTATGAATCGGTGTGGAAATTGCCAGTCTTAGGAAACTGTTTTCTCTCAAAATGAATATGATTTATGTATGTTATGTTAACATATGTTTAAATATGGTCTTTAATATTTGACCTCTGTATGAACTATAAGCTACCACATGTAGTTTCTTTTACTATCTATCTATCTATCTATCTATCTATCTATCTCGACTCGACAAACTTGATTCTGTCTGGCGCCAGTCTATTACCAGTCCATCCTATATGGTCGTAAACTGGACAGGATACATTACAGTGCATCAGTACATGGCAGCTACTATGTTCATATAGTAGAGCACAAAAACATCACAAATTAGTAGCAATAATCCAGTCATTTACAGCATGAGTGATCTAAATTGTGAACCCACAATTACATGTTTTTTTCAATCAGGTGCTGATTTGTCAGAGGCTGCTGTTTCCATTCTGATATAATGACAGTATCTGCTATTGCTGTCATGGGAGGAATATTCCTAAAGCCGAAATGTTTCTGGTGCAGAGCTAGGCAGGACTAAAAAAGAGACAGCAGGGCTGTGGCGCTGGTGTGTGATGGCATCGTGTTTCAGGAGGGCTTATAGCTCTTATGACAGGGTAGAACAATAGCTGCAGCTTTACACTCAGCTGTTGTTTTTAATGCCTCATGCCAGATGATGGACTGTGTAAATTTGGACGTGCCACACAACCCCTGCTCTCACTCACCGCTCAGATCCCCACAGCCCTGGAACTCATTCCTGCCCTCCACAACCGAGACCAACGTATGAAAAATGTGAGCTGATTTCTAGATTTTTTTTTTTTATACTCAAAACAACAGAGATTATTCACAGACTTGACATTAATGATTGTCCAGTTACCTGCTGGAGGTCCAGGCCACCCTGGGTGACGGAGTACATAGGGTGGGGTGCAAATTCTGACGCCTCGAACACCTAAGAAAGGCACAAAGGGAAAATTTGTAGATCGTTACTGACATATTTTCATATTTATAAAGTCCGGGCAGTCATTATTTTCGCTATGGGAGTGATGAATTAGTGAGAGTAAACATGTGCTTACCAGCTGGAACTCTCCATGGTAAATTTGATGTAAAAATAATGATTAAAAATTTCAAATTTCTTTTTTTTTTTCTCAGGCTTTCGCTGCAGATCAAATTCCGTCTGAGATGGGCTCTCGAGGCTGCATTTCTGACACTTTAACACACCTAACAGGCTTATGGGCCATGACTCATCCGCAGACCCTTTCCCATTCCACTTCATTTTCTCTACTGACAAATTACACAAACATCCCTTATCGCTGTGCAGCCTTCATTAAAGCCATCTCCCACTGACCAGGACCTCGCCCCGAGTTTAATTTGATAGCTTATTATGGGGAATATCAAAAACACAAAGCCGTTCCATAAATTGACCAGAGCCTGAGGCAGCACAAACAGTGTCAGAACTGCTGACAGCTATGCAGAATATCTGGCTGCTGCTGGAGCCAGAGGAGACGGCAGGTCTCCAGTCTCACTCGCTAATCTTGTGACTTGCTACATGGGAGGGTGGATGTCTGTCCCTTCTCAAACAGCGGCATCTATACCACTCAACCCCACCCACCCACCCACCCACACACACACACAGACAAACCCCCCCCGATCCCTCACGAGGAGCACCTACATGAGTCTTTTTTTCTCGACGAGAGCGAGCCAAGAACTTCAATATAAGGTCTGATCAGTGGTAATAGCTTCTCTAAATATCCTCCGATGACCATTTGCAGTTTCACCTGAGGATATCAGCCCCAAATGCAGATCCCGTGGTTCTTTTTTAACAACCAGCTCTTTAGTGGTATAGCTCCAGGAATGACAGTGTCATTCTGTTAGTCCGTCCATTGCTTTGGTCCGGACCAAAATATCTCTACAACAATTGGATGGATTTCCATGAAATATCGTGCAAACATTCATGGTGCCCAGAGGATGAACCTTTATGATCTCCTAACTCTTCATTTAGAGGCAGCAAAAGGTCAAAGTGCCACCAGGAGACTGACATTTGTAGTTTTGAGAGAAATGTCTCAACTACTATTATTATAGTCCAGATAATCACATTTCCCTCTGGATGAATTGTAATAACTTTGGTAATCCACTGACTTTTCTTCAAAATTTCCATTTGTTCAATTTTGGTCATTTTCAAATACCTGCAAAATGGCAAACAGGGCTCGGCTATGCTACAAAAGAACTGGTTTGTAAAATATGCTGCATTATGTTATTCATGAAAATATTATCTATAAAATGGACCGCACGTATCCTTTCACCTTCACATGAGTTTCTGTTTTGTAAATGAAATATGCAAGTTAGACTTTGCTCAAACTGTCAGTGCAGCAGGGCGCAACATCATCATATTTCTTACTGGTGTTTACTTGATAAAATCACCTCTTCTTTTGTTCATCTTGCACTCAACTATTAGTTTCGCTGTTTGAATAAATTTGAATAATTTGCAAACCTTAATTATGACAGCCTTGCTATCTTGAAAGCACTTTTACTGTTCCTTGTAAAGTCCCTACGACCATACAGGGGGATTGGCCCCGCAGTTTGAGAACTACTGTGCACCATGCATCACAGAAAAGCTTGTGTGGTAAAATCTCTCACCTGGTTCCCTGCGATGAGGACTGCAGCTGGTGAGGGGCTCGGTCGATAGGGGATGGTGGCACCTTTCGGGGGAGACTGAGGAGCCAAAAATAGGACAATAAATCTTCATCCTAAATCTCACAGACTTGAATAAAATCGACTCTGAAATGACGTTGACACTTCTGTCAGAGTCGAGAGCGCAACACCGAGGGCAAACGGTCTTGAACTCTCTGGTGCATTAAGATACAATAACAATTAATGATGAACTAAACTGCTGATGACACTGACATTATTCCCTTTCTTGTTTTTCTTTTGATAATATTAGTCATTCATTGAATAATTGAAGCAGTGTAGAGAGAGCTCTTTGTGGATAATAGCTCTGTGCTTTAGTTTGCATCAGAGCTGCAGGCTCTGCAGTGGTTTGCCCTCTGGATAAATCAAGCATCCACTGACAAGGAGACATTTGAAGATAAAAATTCTTCATACGCTAATAAGAAAAGGAGATTGTACAGTGTACATGACACTGTATATCTAATCGAGCGACTGCAATGTTGGTGATACTGTTTTTGGCTTTAAAATGTGGAGCATCTTTTCTGCGGGAGCAGTCACAGCAATTTCTTTGTATAACTTTGCATAATTTAAATCTTGGAGCCAAAAGCAAGAAGCCGCTGGTACAGAATCCTAATGAAACTTGCAAGCCTTTGAAGAAAGCCCTGGAAAACTGGATCAAACTAGCAATTAGTCAGGTCCAGCTGCAATGCTAAAACAAAAAGGACTTGTGCACTTCCATGAACACACAGGGAGAAACTGTGCTTGGGGTTGTTTTTCTCTCATCTCCTCCTCGATTTTCTCAAGAGAGCTGTTGTCTAAAGGTGGACAGATTTTGCTCCAGGCCAGTTTGTTTTCTGTTAGCAGCTTAGTGTCCTCTCCAACAATACTGAGCTCTGACCTGAGAGCTGCACCTCTTGACTCCGTTCGATGTCTTGCCCGGCAGACTAAAGCACAGAAGGTCCAAACAATGAAGACACTTTCTTGATATTTCCTATGTTCGATGAGGATAATGTTACAGAATCATCAGCACTCTGAATATAGCCAACTGCTATGTCATCAAATAACAAATAAAAACTAAAGATGCATTAACTTCTGCTACAGTGGAACAGACAATGAAATGAAAACATGCACGTCAACACCAGTTATTTCCTTCACGTGGCTGCGGCAGCTGAGCTCTGACGAAATGTCAGCTAGGTGTGGGTATGTGCAGAAAAGAGAGGAATGGTATGCTTCCCACCTCCAGGATTACTGTGCAGATGAGCTTGACACACTGGATTACAGAGTCCTGATTCCCAGATATCGTCACCCCTCGCTCAGTGGAGTTGGGCAGCAAATCCCCTGCCACCTGTATCTGAGCTCCGGTGCTCTGCAAATGATAGGGGTTTAAAAAAAAAAAAAGATTAAGTTTGATTCTGCGGATAAGACGAGTCGTGATTCCACCTCCATGGCTCATTTCCGTGCCTCCCTGCCGGCTTTGCTGACCTTATATTTTTCCACCTTTACCGAAAGAGACCGACTGCACTATAGTGTGCTTAACATCAAGCCCTGTCACGTTAGAGATAAATGAAAAGTCACCCATGGTCAGTGGATGTAATTCTCTCCATTTGAGCTGACATATTTCCTAATGTAGCGTGTCTGCGGGCGAGAAGGAGTGCTTTTTGTGATGTATCTACATTTGCTGATGTCTGACAGGCCGTGGGGATTTTGGAGGCCATTGTCGAACCGCACACATCGCAAATTGCTCCTGCGAGCGAGCATGTGTCCTGTGGCAACCAAACAAACAAATCTGTAACTGAAACAAATTTGGGTTATGAGCGAGACAAGAAAATCCGTCTAACCGCAGAAAATCGACTGCATGCCGTCGCTGGTGAAGGTAAAGGCTAAAATGAGAGAGACTCTATTTGTAGATCGGTACAGAGCTAAAGTTACACTGTCAGGCGTCTCTGGCATCAGATCTGATAAGTTTAATCCTAATGTTTCAACTGGGCCTTAATGTAGTCAGGAGTTTTTCCCTTTCAGAGTTGCCACTGCTGAGTCATATTGTGTGTTGTGTTAAGCGATACATTGCTGCATTGTCTCGCTAATTTCCTGCCTTAATAGTCTAAATCCAATTTTAGTCTGCTGTCAACCTAAGTGCAGATACTACCACTTTGGTCTTGACTGAAATATCTCACACTATTGATTGGATTGATGTAAAATTCTCTACACATATTCATGGTCCCCAGAAGATAAATCCCAGCGAGTTTGGTGATCCCCTCATTTTTCATCTTGTGGCATCTTTAGGTCAAAATCACTTTTGTTCCTAATCAAATACCTGCAATACTAATGACATTCCCATCAGCCTTAGCTGTACTCTGTATTTACTGCTAAATAGCGAGTAACTAAGGTGGGAGACATGGTAAACATTATAGCTGCTACATTTTAGCATGTACAACCCTCACTCCAAAAAATTTGGGACGCTGTGCAAAACATAAATAAAACAGACTGTGATTTGCTAATCCTTGTTCACACATACTCAAATGAAAACAGTAGACAATATATTTAATGTCTGACCTCATCAACTTCATTGATTTCTGTAAATAAGTGCTCATTCTGAATTTGATGGCAGCAACATGTCTCAAACAAGTTGGAACAGGAGCAACAAAAGACTGTGAAAGTTGTGGACTGATCCAAAAACACCTGTTTGGATCATTCCACAGGTAAACAGGTTCATTGGTAACAGGTGAAAGTATCATGATTGGGTATGAAAGGTTCATCCTGGAAAGACTCAGCCGTTCACAAGCAAGGATGGAGAAGGAAAGGATATTACAACATGGGCCTGGGAACACTTCTGTATCAAATTTGCAAATGATTGCATTCTGTTTTTATGTTCTACACACCATCCCAACCTTTTTAGAATCATGGTTATATGACATTTTTCGTACATTCAGCATTTTATATGTTTTTTGGTGTAGATAAATATGATCACCACTGTTTTAACCTTATTATAATAATATAGTATTTGTAATTGCAGTGATTCTGAATAAGCGCAACTAATACATACCAAGAATGTACTAGTACAAGCAGGAGGACTTACACTAATGGACTAAAAAAAAAAAAAAAACTTCAAAAATGTGGAAAATGAAATATCTCTCCCTTCCAGCTGCAGTTTTTTCCCCCTCATCTCCAGGGCCATATTTCAGCGTTGAAGCAGCCTGTGCAGCGAGGACGCGGAGGATGGAGTAGATTTGTGTTCAGGCTGCTCACCTCTCTGATCTCTTTTATCTTGGCCCCTCCCTTCCCGATGAGAGAGCCACACTGGCTGGCAGGGATGACCAGCCGCAGGGTGACTGGTGGCTTGGAGCTGATGGTGCCGTTGGCCACCAACGCAGTCAGGTCCTGGAGGGAGACAGGGGCAAAGAAGCAAAAGTGGTGAGAGTCATCCCAAAGGGAAAATGATGTGGCAGCAGGGGTCAAGTTGAAAATCGAGGGAGTGAAAATACTGGAGGGTGTCACCTCCAACAACTAGGCCAGAAGAGATGTTGAATTTGAATGCAGCTCATTTTATTGATCAACGTGGGATTCACATTATCTAAATACACTTTCCATTTCAGATCTACCACGTTCTCATTAAGTAAATAGGCTGAAGGTTTTGAACACTGGAAGTCAAACAGTAAAAATCGAGTGAAATTAAAATCTCCCTAATTATGCCCTGTCACGACGTCAACAATCACTGCTAATCATCATTAAATCAAAATCCAAAACTACGAAGACCAAAGTGGCAAGCTCTTGATTTGGGCTTAACCGATGCAGCCAAGCTCCATATCTACTGCATCAGCACAAACTGAACAACAAAAAAAGCCGATGGGATCCATACTGGAAGTGGCAGGTGGAGCTTTAGGTGGCCGGGATGGAGAGCAAAGAGCAATCCAGCGTAATGAACCTCCACCTCAGTATCTGTGTGTTGCAATATGTGCTGGTGAGTCCACAGGAGGCCGACCAGCAACGTATGTAGTTCAGTCCAAGGTGGGGTTTAAAAGGTTGTTCAATCATTCATGTGAGCTGCTGAATTCTACATGAAAGGGGAAATATTAATCGCAGCACTGGTGGTGAGCAAATTGTGCTTTGAGCTTTTCACTCGGCTGCATAAAACTGAGCCAGAACACATTTTTGCAAATGTCCTTCCCGCTGCAAGCACATCGAACCTGGTCACCTTGAGGTTTCGTTCTAGAGACCTTTTGAAAAACACTGAATGAGTGGATTTACGTGAAAAACGTTTGTTTTATGTTGGTGATCTTATTCTAAGGTTACAAGAGTCAGATGTAAAGATCACATCTACAAATAGACAGTAATTTAGCATTATGCCAATTATACATCATTTTAAAGGTATAAAACTTTAAGGAGGCAAAATCAAATCAAACACCTCAGTGGATCAAGTGAAAATGTACATCAACATATGCAGCTAACAATGTCTGATGATAATAAAAGCTTATGAAAGACTGTTTGTCTGTTATCTACGTGTGCTGCATGTATTTGTAAGTTTATATAGATCAAGTATTTGGATCAAGATCCTGCCTGATTTGATGAGTGTTTTTACTGTGCAGGTAGCAAACATCCTCTGCTGTGGGTGGAGACCGAGCTTTTAATTAATGAACAGTGCGTCTCCGCAAAGCTTTGAAATGTAAATATGTTGTGCTACAGGCGCGCTGCAGCCTTTTGCACGGTTCGTGTTTGCAATGAAATTAGCAAGAGTTTGACTTATGGCGGGACAGCGCGGACGTGCAACCTCAGGGGATTTGACTTATGAAGGCAACGACATAATGTTTCCGATAACTGCAAGCTTTAAATTTTGAAAAGCATGTTCTGATGTGGCTCTTGTGCCTCTCTGCTCTACATCTATATTTAGCGAGGCAGATCAGGCTCTCTGACGTCTCGTCTCATTAGAAGAGAGGCACAAAGCTCGTCTGTACAATCACAAGACTCTGGGCGTCACTTTCTTGATTTGATCTAAAAATATGAGCCACATCTCAACAACTGTGAATGTTCTCATACTTCCCCGTGCGATCCTGGCAAAAAATAAATAAAAAAAACTCTTAAAGCACATTGGTGGAGGTTGCACAAGCAGTTTCTGGGCTTAAACCTCCAAAGCATATTGTATTTCTGGTGGGATAAGAATTCCAACACTGAAAGATTATGTGGCTTTCATGCACACTGTTTCTTGACACCTAGAAACAAAACACTGAAGTGCATTGAGTGTGTTATTAGAACATATTTTTCTATCACGTCACTTAATTTGCATTTAGATAAATGTGTTTTTGCACTCATGTGGCAGCAGATGGGGAAAAAAAATTCATCCATGAAACACATACAAGTCATCAACTGCCAATTGAAAGAAGTGAGTGATCTGGTGTAATCATAAGCTATTGAGACAGAAACACATGCCAAGTCTAATACTCAGTGGCCAAAAAAGCAGATTATTTCCCTTTGTTTTTAATTAAAGGTGTCAGACGTGCAATAACTCAACTATTGGTGGAAGCGGCGCAGTGGGTCAGCCAACACGCTGCCATGGAAACTCAGGAGTTTCAGGGTTGAAAAGAGGTGAGTGTGAAAGATCTTTAATGAATACTGCACTATGCTCGCAGCCAGTGTGTGTTTACTGAAGGCTGTCGACCTGAGCGGGGAGCACCTGTTTCCTTGCCAGAGTCTGCTGTGATGCTAAATCAGAGAGAAGAAGGCTCTCGCTCTACTCTATTAATTAGTGTATTCATTAATTAATAGCATGAGGAACCTGTCATCTATGTCTCATTAGCAGACCATGAGTAGACGAGCTTCTCATTTGTTCTCATATGTGTCTCATAACAAATACAAATTGGTATCATTTTGGAAGGACTGAACATGTGTTGCCCATTAAAAGCATGAATGTGTTTATGTGAACTGGACAAACAACAGGTTACATGACGTCATTCCAGTTTCAATAGTCACAATGTTTTTCACAACAGCAGCTAAATCTGCTTTTTCCAAATTTTCATATCTGCAGCGTAATCTTACCTGAAAGCACATCATGAAACACAGATCATTTTTTTCCTTCCATTACTTCAGTTTAGAGTATAATCAATAGTGGTAAAAGCACATTAGTGGTAATGTTGAGATGAAGCTCGGGAAATGATTTCTTGTAATAATGTTGTGAAATGGCTTCTTTTTTCACCTTTCACACACGAGTTATTTTGGCTCCAGCGAGAGAACTTCCAAAAACTTGCTACGTATATTTTCTGGTTACACCCTGACCATTTTCCTGCAATGATTAGTCCATTAATCAATCAAAAGAAAATGAATAATCGATCGATTTTAGCTATTTTCCAGCAAAACATTTCCTGGTTCCAGCTTCTTAAATGTAATGATTTACTGCACTACTTTGTCATTTTATGATAGCAAATGTTTTGGACTGTTGGTTGGACAAAAGAGGGAAGTTGAAGACCTCACTTTGGCCTCTGGGAAACTGTGAAGAGCATTTTTCACAATTCTTTGACATTTAATAGACTGAATGATTAATTGTGAAAAAAATTGGCAGATTAATCAATAATGAAAATAATTGTTAGTTGCGGCCCTGCTTGAGATGCATTAAATGATTTTCAATCCTCTCTGGGTAAAACTTTACACAAAAATGTCAGAGATACTATATTAATAAATCATTAGGTAATCATCGGTTCATAAATACTGACCACTTCCTCCATGAGTCGCTGCTGATTAACTCTGAACCAGCCGCACAAACTAGTCACGACTCATTAATTACTAATTACTTAATCATTAGTTGCTCTTTTTGTGTCCCCTCAAGTGAAGTGATACATCATGATGAGTAGTTACCGAACAGCCCCCCATTACTTCACGATTATGACAAGTACTGGAGTTCATAATTAGTTCCTTAAAGCAACATTATGCAACAGTTTTTTCCAACTTGCCGCCCATACAGTTTCAGAGTCCTTAGTAACTATTCACACTTTTGTGTACCGTACTATAAAGTGTTATCCACTCAAATGTGACAGCAGTGAAGTTACAGTTACCTCCTCCAGTTTGTATGTGATCATGGTGAAAGCTCTGAAGACGCAGTCTGTTGAGCCGGTGATGGTGATGATCCTCTCTGGACAGGAGCCCTCTGAGATGTTGACCCGAGCGCTGCTCTGTGGGAGGGAGAGGTCATCGGGTCAGCTGATGGTCAACATTAACAGAACAGTTTGCAGGAATTACACTTATTTTGCTTTCTTGCAGTGAGTCAGATGTGAAGATCGACACCGCTCTCATGCCTGTCCTTTAAATATGAAGCTACTGTAGAGCCAGCAGCTGGTTAACTTTGCGTAACTGAACAGCTGGAAACAGCAGGTCAGCTTTCAACAGAGCCAGGCTTGCTGTTTCCCCTTGCTTCCAGTCTTTACAATAAGCTAAGATAATCGGCTACTGACTGTAAATTCATATTTACCATACACACATGAGAGTGGTATTGATCTTCTAATGTAAGTCCTGGCAAGAAAGCAAACAAGCGTATTTCCCACAGCTCAAACTTTCCTCAAACTGCTTCGTTAATCTTCTTGTGGTTAGGTTTCAAAATGTCAAAAAAGTTCAAATTGGCTGGAGACATACTGTACAGCGCAGCAGAGCACGCCCAAAGGTAGGAAGGTCAGGTGACACGAGGTGAAGGAGGTGAGACTCGAAGCTGGGCAGCACATCTCTGTCTCTCAGACTGACAGTCTATTAGAGTCTCTCCTCGGGGGCATTGGTCTCAGACAATCAATCTCCTGCCTCCCCTTCCATTTTGTGTCCTTGTATTTCTCTGTTAAAGTCACATGAGCGGAGGCAGGACAATACCGTGACCTCTGAGACATTTTCTCCAGTCACTCCAGTGAGTCACGCTCCCACTGTGGCTGTAAGGCCTGGGGACTGACTGACGGGATGAGGCTCATACAGTCGGGAAGCAACAAAAGCCGTAACTGGCTGGATGAGTGAATGGGTGGATGACTACCATGGGTGAGCGGTTTATCCAGCAACTCTGCAGGGCTGCATTGTCCCATGACCTCACTATTCCTCTGTTTATCCTTCTGCCTCATAAAGTACAACATAAAACCTTAGCAGCCAGAGATGGAATCAAATGTGCCGCCACAGCGTCGGCCTAATTACTTTTTAATACAAAGAGTTAACCAAGCGGCATGAGTTTGGCTGCACCCTGGAGATTTATAAAGAGCGAATGGAGGGGCAGGAGGAGAAAAAAAGGAAGTTGTTTTAAGCAGGAAAAGAAGGAGAAAGGGGATTTGGTGAGAGAGCAGCTACAGGAGGGGGAGTGAATGATGGGGAGAGAGGATTTAAATTGAAAAGGTGCCGTTATTGCCCAAAAGGCAATTTGGACATTGTAGGCTACCTGTTCTGCTTTTCAGACTCAAAGCTCCCAAACAGGCAGAACTCAGCCTTATTGTTAATACACACAGAGCCTGCCAGGAATTAGAGGCCATGTGAGATTGAATTATGTTCTCTCTCAAGATGAATCTGCTGGACACAAGTCATTCAAAAACACACATATAATGAAGAGCAAATCACATAACTCCTTGTGCAGAGAGCGATTCAAAACATTAATGCAGGTGATGAAAAGTTTTAAGCTGCAAGTCATGGACACTGTACCTCTTCTCGTATTCGCTTCACCGTCTCTCCTTTCTGGAAAAGAGGAGATGAAGGACAGCTTTAAACGGCATCAAATGTGAAAAATACTTACATCACAGTGTCCTCGACCTCTAAGCGAAACCTCCCATTTCAAACCGCGAAAGTCTGATTGGAATTTAGCAGAACAAATTGCCGCTCGAGTTTCATGGCGCAACGTATCGCAGTGGTGTCCTTTGCAAAAGAGATATCGAATGCATCTGTACATCTGAAGTGGACACCTGCTGTAATGGCTGCATATGCGGTGTGTGTGCGAAGACCTTCCCGCCACAGACAGGAACATTTTGTCAGACTTGTGTCACACTGCAGCACATCCTCTGCTGGATTTAAGATTGCTTCTTCTCCTGCCCCCCACCCCCACCCCCACCCCCTCCTTGCCCCCATTTCCTTTTGGCTTAAGCCCGCCCAAGCTGTCACACCTCTGTTCACACCTTCATGCATCGAGTGACAAACACTTCCTTACAAAAACAGCATCACCTGACACACAGGGCTAATTCATGTTACATTCTTGGAAAACGTATTATATGTGGTCCATTGTGACTCTGATGCCGGTCTGCTATTGATGAGAGAGAGATGAGAGGTTTGCCAAAGAGATAGGAAGGGGGGGAAAAGGCTTGGAGGGCAGAGTGGCAAGTTATTAGCCCAAGTACTGCAGATCAAGTGCCTCTCTCTGTCGAGCTGCGCAGTGTGTGCCAAGCTCATCTCTCAATTCCTCTCCCTCTCTTTTCATTCTCTATTTTTCTCTTATGATTATATTTTTATTTCTGCAGCATCCATTGTGACATCTTTCTTTGCGGCACCCTTTATTTTCTGTGTTCGTTTATTTTCTTTTTTTTCCGCTCACTGTTCTTTCTTCTATCGACGTCTTTCGTAGGTGTTGTATTACAAGGCGTGATTGTGAGAGCAGCCGGGCCCTTTCCTAACAGACACTAAAAGTGCCCACAAGAGGCCAACGGTAATATGTCTTTGGAGCTCGGCTTCAACAGGAGGCTCGCAGTCAGTGCACTAATGTTTTTGTTTGATGGATTACTGTGTTGCATTCTGGGTGGTGGGGGTGGCGGCGAGGTCTTAAGAGGGTTGGTTTAAGGCAATTACATTTAGGATGGGGATATTCAAAACAACAAGTGTTTGTCAGAGGGCTTTGAGAAAAATGATTCTGCAATGGCTTGTTATGAATCCATAAGGTATTTGTCTTAGAACAGTGGATAATGACTATAGATTTACATCAGATTAGACGCAGGCGCAGCATTTCAACACCTCATCTGATAAAGGAATATGATTCTGTTTTTTTGATTAATAACTTTAGATACATAAGCAGTAATTTGTGTAGTAGAATAAAAATAGGAATTCTCACCTTTCCTATGATGCTGCCGACCTCCTAAAATACAAAAAGATAAAGGTAATTACAAACACTAAATAGAACTTTAAAAAGCATTTATAATCTTTAATAGTAATAATTTATGAGGCTGTGCTTTAAAAATGCCTGAGTGCTGCAGCATGCATTCACTCATTCATCCATCAGCGACGTGAGCTTGTACCTTTCCATGCATGAGCAGTCGTAGTGTGAGGGTCACTCCCAAGCCCCCGTCTCCAAAGTCCTGCTCACAGTTCATAGTGATGTGGGAGTGGCACGCAGGGAGACGCATGAACAAGGCTCATTCGCTGGTCACACAGTCAAACGAAGGCCAGCGCTCGTTCTCTGGCTCTCCGAGGTCCTTCAGTGCCGCTCTGAGAGAGAAAACAATGACTCAAGCTAAAATTTTTTTTTTTTTTTTCAAATGAAGTCTCATTATTCACAGAACATTATGTGCCACTATTAAGACTAATGGTCATTTCTGGGAAACAACATGCTTGTACTGTATCTAACTAGATTGTTGACTGAATGTTAATTCCTGCAAATCAAAGACATTCGGGTGAGCTGAGGACAAATCAAAGACGAAATCGAACACATTTATACCACTGAAGGTAGAGCTGCAACTATTAGCTGATCAAAAGAAAATTCTATTACTTTCAGTCCTTTTTCAAGCAAAACTGTCAAACTGGTTCCATCTTCTTAAATGTAAGGATTTGCTGCTTTTCTTTGCCATTTATGATGGTAGATGTTTTGGACTATTGGTTGGACAACAGAAGCAATTTGAAGATGTCACTTTGGGCTTTGAGAAACGGTGACAATTAATTTTCTGACATTTTATACACTAACGATTAATCAATAATGACAATAATCATTAGTTGCTGCCCTAATCGAAGGCCTTTCACAGCACACTGAAATCAAGCATCTCCGTGAGGAACTTCTTCATTACCCTGGGTCGATGTAATATCGATGCAGATTCATAACAAAGTCATAATGAAGACCATTGTGCGTGCAGGATATTGACCAGAAGCACCAGCAGTGTCAGCGCTGCGAGCTCTGGGGTCCTAACAGACCGTGGGTGGCCATCGATGACTAACACACTATCTTCATTAACTTGACAAGCAGTTTCTCTCACAGTGAGCCGAGCGAATTTTAAAATTGACTGCAAAAAAAAAAAAAAAAAATCTTTCCCTTCAGATGAGCGTGGCATGAGATTCATGCAAAGTTAATCAAATTCAATTCGAAACAGTTTTCATAAAACTGAAAATGTTTGGAGTTTCTTTGGGGACCTGGTTTTATCTACTCCATCACAGTGAGTCGGAGAGGAGGGAAAAGAAAGACACAGTTAAGGGGAGGCAGAGCAGAATTTATACACAGGCAGCAAATGAGAAGCATCTGCACTGATCCCAGAATGACAATGTGGCAGCGGCTGCGTGCACGTCAGTTATGTGACATATGGTATGATGATTAATGTGTGATTCACCTGGGTGCTCACAGTCTCAGCATGAAGTGTATAATTAGTTCATGGAGTTATTCATGTTTCCTCTTGATTTATATTTGCTTACATCTGTCAGGGTGGACAGGGGATGTAGGTAGATAAATATGTGATACATAAATAGAGATACACTCTACATACTGCGTGATTAACATATCTTAAAGGCAATGGTGGCTTCGGAGGACATGACAAATGCTTTCAATTGGGGCTGCAAATAGGAATGATTTTCTTTCTCATTTCATCAGCTGATCATTTTCTCAATTAACTGATTCAGCGTTTGGTAAAAAATCATATATATAATAACAAATGTCTTGTTTTATCTGAGCAACAGTCCAAAACCCAAACAGATCCAGTTTGCTTTCACATACATAAATCAGAGCAAAGCAGCAAATCCTCTCATCGGAACAGGAGGATCCAGAGAGTGTTCAGCATTTTCACTGAAACAAGACTAAAGCTGCCAGTATACCCTGTCAGAGCCGCTTGTTGGATGGTCGAATAGCTTCGGATCTTTTCAGCGTTGGGTCGGGGGGGGCGGAGGTGGGGGTGGGGGTGGGGCTGTGTCCAACCAACCTGACATTCACACCCATTTCATGCTGTGTGGAGCTGAGAAAGTAAGCAGGGCTTGAAAAGTTCCCTTTTTTCATCCTTGACACGAATGTTTCTGTCACTTTTCATGTGAACACCTGAGTGCAGCACTGCCAACATCCACCAGGTGAGACTGTCTGAAAATGTGCGTCGTTATCTCAAACAATATTGCATCAGTCAGCAGTGATTTGAGCTATTGGGGAGTTTTTTTTTTCTTATCTGAGTCGAGGGTGTCACATGTTGTTTGGATTGTAAAGCCCCTTGAAACAAATTTGTGATTTGTGAATGCTGGCATGCTGATGTTTGCAGGTACAGCATTAGGGGATCATTTAAGTCATTTGGATATATCAACCGGAAACCATAGATATCTGCACAAAATTTTGTACCAACACATCTGGAAATGTAAAAACTTTCACCTGGGGGATGAAAAGTCAGTGGAAGAGATTAGGGTTCACTCTCTGAGCAACATGAGCGTTAACACCAAATTTCATGGCAAACTCATCCAATGTCAAGATGTTTCACTAAAAAAAAAGGAAGAGGAACTGGACAAAAAGTCAGGAAATCATCAAGGGTCATTAGGATCAAATCATTAGGATGAATCCTCTTGGTACCATGAAAGTCTGTACAAAATGTTGGGCCAATCCTTAAAGTAAACGTTGAAATATTTCAGTCTCAACCAAAGTTTGAACCAGCCAACCGATCGATGTTGCCATCTCTAGATACATACCACTATCAAAGCTAAAAATGACTCTGTTAATTAAAAAATGAATAAATGTATTTCTCTTAATCAGCTCTACTTTTAATACTATAATGAAATGCATTTGATTTTAATGATGCTTTTTCAGATATTTATTGTCACAGATCATGTTGCACACAACACAGTAACAAACTATGCTTTTCTTTGTCGCTCACGAAGACCACTTGTTTGTCTGCCAAGTGCATTCCTACTAGCCTACTCCTGCAAACCTACTGAACAACAACAAACAGCATGTGTGTGGTTTCTATAAATCTGCATGCTGTCTGTAGATTCGGAGAGCTCTGTGAGGAGATCATGTTTAATAAATGGGTGTTATTTTAGATGAGATTCAATTCCTGAGAGACTTGTTGTAGGCAGGTTTATTGCTTTTGCTTAGTGCACAAGGCCATCGCTGCTTCGCTGATTTATTTATGCACTGGATGCTTGCAAAGACACGTTCAAATGCTCACACACATCCTTGGCTGGCTGCATGGGTTTAACATTCCCTCCATGGCCGCAGCACAGTCTCGACGTGCCAGCCCGTCAAAATGTGGCCGTAAGTGGAGCAAAGTGTCATTTCGCTGGATTAAATTGCACCAAATCAAACTTCCTCTGCTTCTTTTTTTTTTTGAGAGAGAGAGAGATGCTCATTGGATTGACTTATGAAACTATCAGTTAGAAGCTCATCTCCACACAATTTCCATAAATATCAAACAAAGCCCTAGGGGGTTGACTGGAGATAAAAAAAAATGGAACATTTTGCTCGCTGTCAGCTACAGATATAAGACCAAGAAATCATGATTTTAAGCTTGATCGATGCATACTGAACACATGCGTTATCACAGAGCGCATTTGTGCAACCCGTGGGCTAACTTCATTATGTTTAGGCACTGAAGGGCATGGCTAAAATGTTTGCACTTTATTGCATTAGAAGCTAATGGTTAGAGGGATCATTATGTGCTGCTCTGTGGGTTGATAACAAGGCATGTGCTCTGTGTCTGTGTGAGGGCGTTGAGCCTCTGAACTCCTCATTTCCAGAATCCCAAGCAGCAGCGCTCCAGGATGAACAGAGCGCCTCTGTTCTAAATTAGACCTGGTAACTCAGAACAGGGAATTAGGAAAGTGCAGACTGCAGCGCCGAGCTGCCACAATACAGTCAGAGCGAGGAGAGAGAGAGGCGGAGAGCACATCCACCGAGCCGCTCCTCCTCCTCCTCCTCCTCCTGCTGCTGCTCCTCACTGTGTAACCTTGGTCCTGCTCTGCCTGAATGAGTCCAGCACGCAGGAGCTCCTTGTTACGAATCACTGCTTGTATTCATCTTTATACACACTGAATTAAGCATGACTTTGTGAAAGCAAATGACTGACACAAAAACAAATGGCCGTAAGAGGTGATTCTCCAGTCGGCTGCTGACAAATTAAAAACAACAACTGCCTTTTGAATATAAATGGGAATTATGGTTTATTGCAACTATTGGATAAAGTGGTGTGAAATTTTTTAAAGACATTCACGTCCCTCTGAGGATCACCCAAAGACTATTGGTGATAGTCATAATTTTTTTTTCTGCCATCATTAGGTCAAATTTTTTCATGCGTCAAAATACAAGGAAAGCAATGACTATTATACTTTGTGTTTTATGCTAATTAGCACATGTTGGCACACTAACTTGCTAAACTAAGTGAACATGGTAAGTATTAACATTGTCATTACACTGGTGAACACAGCAGTTGCCATTTGTGCTCAGTTTAATTAAATCCAACTTTCTTGCAATTGAATCCAGTGAACTCGAAAGTCCAAGAGGAAGGAAAAAAATGTTGCAGGTTTATCTAAAAATTCTGATTGCAACATCATCGTGATAGGTGAATGTTACACCTCTGACCAGGCCATTACCAACCTGATGTCAATATTACACACTATTACATGATGCTACCCGCTGTTAACGTGGCCAAAGGCTTGTTTTGATCCAAGTTTGCTGACTTCTCTGCATCTGAACACACACACACACACACACACACTATGTACTGTACCTGTATTCTAACACTCAAGGAAAGAATTAGAGATGAAAGGCTAATTTGATTAGTTGATCGAAAGAAAATTTATCTGCAACAACTTTGACAAATCATTAATCATTTCAGTCATTTCTGAAGAAAAATCTGCCCGGTTTCAGCTTCTCAAATGTGATGATTGGTTGCTTTTCTTTGTCATATATATAGAGTAAATATCTTTAGGTTATGGACTGTTGGTCAGACAATCACAATCACACAGTAATTGATTAATTGAGACAATAACCACCAGACTACTCGTTAATGAAAACAATCGATAGTTCCAAAACTAGAAAGAATAATACCTAATGTACATGTGAACATACGTTTAGTCCACCTGTAATAAACTACTCAAAATACACATCAGACTATTGTATGAACCTCACTGATATCAGAACATGCTGACATATATATGATGTGATAACATAAACAATTTACCAGATATAAATATGTGCTCAATCAGCTTGTGCAAATAACAATCATGCCAAAAGCTACAAACATAAGACCCAATTTATTACCAAAAGAAGCAATAAACTACAATGATCCTTTAAGATATTGAGGTTTTTTTTTCCATGAAGCATACATCAAAGATGCGACAGATAAAAGCAACCAGCATACATCCCTTGACAGCCGCCAGCAGTAGTATTTTTTTTTTTTTCCTGGCAATGTTTTCAGGAGCATCCACGCCAGAGAGACTGTCAAGATGAAAAGGATGTTGTACAGCCCACTTGTCTAGAGGACTGGACACCTGTTCTGAGCCAACCTTGTCCCTCACACAGCCGGCAAACAGACGGCTCTGGGCCGGCTTAGAGGAAATGAAGAAGGAATGAGGACATGCCTGATCTCCATGGTGCAAGACAGAAACAGGGTTCCCCTCTGTATATACATCTACATAGATGGGGGGTTTTGGGGGGGTATTGAGTGTCCACTTGATCAACGCGCAGAGGCAGAGAGGACATGTGTCCCCCGAGTGGGCACATATAGAGCAGTAAGTGAGAGGGTGTCAACGTGTGTACACGCGCACAGTGAGGCCAAGAGGTTAGAGACCATTCACACACACACAGAGACGGCCACGTTCACAGGTCTGCATACACCAAAACAAAGCACATGCATACCAACATCCAGTACAGCTGCTGGGATGAAAGGAGCCAGCAATTCACACACACACATACGCAGAAAGAGTCATGCTGAAACACAAGAGTGGACGGGCTTTGATCTGCTGAGAAGTTCCACGAGAGGACTTTCTGCAGCTATCTGTCACGAGCAAACTCAAAGCGCTGCCATGTTTGAGTACATGGGATGACACAATGAGAACGTTGTCTCTATAAAGGGGGGGGGAAAAAATCACATACAGTACGAGAGGGGAGAGAAATCAAGTCCTCTATAGGCTCCTCTTCACCAGTGGTCAGCCAGCCAGAGTTAAAAGAGATCCTCAAGAAACAAACGTGTACACACACGCACACACACACACACACACACACACACACACCGACAGGCCATTAGGAGTTTCTGTCTATTGACTACACAGTGTGTGCAGAAGCTCTAAACAGTGGAAACTACTGGACATGTAACGTTTTGGCACAGCAGAATTACGACTTTACGCAGAGGCCCTCTTGATTAAATGAACTCAATTCCATGTGAATGAAATATTCAAAGAGGGGCTGAACGTTTGGATTAGCTTTAACCACATCACAGCCACAAGTCATGCTGGGATTCATCAGTGATATTGCTTTATGAGCCGAGACACATGGTGAATTTAACGCAGCTGGGAGGAGACTGTATATGCAATCTAACACTCTTGTGCAAATGAAGCATATTTTAAACCTCCTCTCAGACTTTCAGAAGTTAGATCCTAGGCTCTACCAGCTGTAGCTACAGTAAACTAGACTAAAAACTTGGTTCAAATCTTAGGTTTTTCTCAAATACATAGAAAAAATCCTTAGTGTTTCGTACTCAAAAACTCAGCTAATCTGCTTCCTCATGGACAAAGATTGCAACTTTCATCAGATTTTCATTCTAATATTACCAAATTCTGAATGCTGCAAGGAAATGACATCATTTTTTATTTTTTGCAAATTGAACCACTTTAATCCACCAGAGAGCAGAAAAACACAAACGCAGAGATATCTCTTAGAAAAATAACCAAAACTGGTCCAACTTTGTCAGAAAATTGTCTGCTCTTTTCTGCTCCTAATAGTAAGAAGTTGATTTCTGGGTCCTTAAGTTCAATATACATTTATTCTATAGCTCTATTATGTGACACTTTGACAGGCGAGGCTCACAACGTTAAGGCTTAAAAAGAACTTTATTTAAGTATGAAAAGGTTTCTTCACTATGGCTGCTCCTCCACAATCTCTCCACCGAGATGAGAGAGGGAAAAAAGAGGAAGAGACAGGAGGAGCTGTGGCTTTAGTTGTGAAACAGGAGAGGCTTGAAATTAAAGAGCAGTGTTTCATCTCTCAGCGTGTCTGTCTCAGCTCTGTCACATATAATGGGAGGGGTCAGCCCTCGGTGCAGAGGGGACTGTCCTTTCCTATCTGCCCCCCGGCTTCATCTGGTGTTAAAGCATAACCGTGTCAGCCTGCAGCGCGAGCCGCCTGTCAACCACACGGCTCCAGAGAGGGTTATCAGACCCCTGGGCCGCCTGCTGCTCCCGGAGCCAGATCGACTTCCCTGCAGCAGAGAGGAGGCCAGCAGCCGCCTTCGCTGTAGCCACTGCACCTAAATGTGGGCTGACAGTGATAAGATTACCCCAGGGCGGTGTGTTTTTAACCCATAATCTGTGACGCTTCAACTTGTGAATGAAACTACACGATTTCCTGCAGATTCTATTAACGAATCTGCTGAAAAGTCAAAGTTTCTAATTTGTAGCGCTGTGACAAAATAACTGATGTAGGGGTTTTTTTTTTTGAGCATCTAAAACTGTTTCTGGCTGACATGACAAATTTAAAGCGCTATCAAGTTGGTTATTAAATGTGGCTCTAATTTATAATAAAATACTGTCATATCTCCCTGATCCCCCCCAAACACATTTTGAACTATATCAGAACTAAAAGTCTCTTATCTGTGCACAAAGAGAGACATTTCTCACCACTGTATCAAGGTCTGTCATATCTCAAAGTGGCATGAATCAATACTTTTCAGGGCTTCTTCTTGTCACGGCAGCTTCCAATCACGTCAATCTGGCGACCGAATCTGCATAATTACGGGTGAATCCAATAGCTAATGAACAGCAGTGTAATTGGCACTCCATTATTGCAGTCTATCCTAAGCCATCAGTTTCTGTGACTGTCAAGCTGGAGCAGTATTTAGTTAGTTCTGGCTCGGTGGTTATTAATAAGCGTACACCCCTGAAAGAACAGGGCCACTCTGCGAGAAACATACATTGATCAAGTGTTGATGTAGCTGTTTTTTTTAACAAAGGATCCCATCTCCTCATTAGGTAAACCCCAGTTCCTTCCGCCTTCTCATTATCGCCAGGAGGGATAAAACAACACAAACATACAGATAATGAACCTTACAGCACCGTGTTTCTGGCCTGTCAATTGTTATCTCCCTAGCGGCCGCTGGTTCCAGACACACAGTGACACCGTCTGAGCCTGTATTTACACTGGCTTTAGTGAGCATGGGGACACTGTGGCTCAAGCCCACACTGCTGTACACTTGTCACTTAGCTTGGCTGGTCTCAGTTTAAGGCTGAAAATAAAGATTAACTGATTATTTTCTGGATTCATCACTTTTGTCTTTAAAATATTGCAAAAAAATAAAATAGAATTTATATAATTTACCCGAGGCGACATCTTCAAATTTTTAATCTGACAAAAAAAAAAACAAATATTCAAATCATATATGATAAAGAAAAGCAGCAAATCATTACACTTATGAAGCTAAAACCAAAGAGATGTTTGGCTCTTTATGACTGAAGTGATTCTGCTGATCGATTATTGCCTAATGTTTGGCAGCTCCATCTCGGTGGTTTTCATATTAAAGAGCTCTCACAGCAAATTTAGAAAAATCTCTAACCGGCTCTGTGTGTCAGTGCTGTTTTCATTCGATTACACAGTTTGACTTCTCCAGAGTGTTTATCCCTCTGGATTCAACACTGGAATTTTCTGTTCATTTGCCTTGCCTTGCCTTACAATGGCATGCTTCTTATTATTAGAGAGCTTCTATTAAGGCCGTATATCATTCTGAATGGTTTTTTTGGCATGCTGGAGAATACACTTTGGCAGGGTATTAACTCTAGCTTTTATCCCATCCCTCTTACTGGATGAAGGTCACTCTCTCTATCTGCAAAATGACTTTCCTCTCCTCTCTTTCATCCCTGCTTTCCTCCCATCCTCCACACCAGGGCATGAGTCAGAGAATCTGACACCTCAGAGGAGAGAGGAGAGAGGAGGAGAACAGTAGAGAGCGAGAGAGAGAGAGAGAGAGCGAGGGGAGACAAATGGAGGAAGAAAAGGGGGAGAGATGGGGACAGTTGGAGGGAAGAGAGACGAGTTGATCGATATCTCGGAGAGAAACATGAGAGGATGTGGCCTGGCCCTGCTTCCTTGACGTACAAGCCGCCGCCTTAAAAAAAATGGCAATTAAATTAATCAGAGCACAGATGGTGCAGAAGTCCTTGCTCCCATGTAGCGTACAGCCTCCTTTATCGTGCCCGTACAGTATGGCTGCAAAATCACATTGTTTACAGCATCACTACGCTTAAGTTAGTCGCTGGTGTGCATCATGCACATTGAGCTAAAACTACACATTACATAAGCCTCTCAACAAACCGAGCACAAACCCAAAAATAGTGCAGTCCCTGTTAAATATTTCAGGCACTCGGCAGCTGAAGGGGGGGGATAAAAAGCCTCTCTCCTTCTTGGTCGCAATACAAAAACAGACACACACGCTGATGCAGATGGCCAATTGAAAGAAAACCTCCATTTAGTGTACTGTAGAGCAAAGCGGATTACTGTCACGAAGGCAGTCTTTTAGCTCATTCGCCTGATATATGGCACTTAGTCGCTGGAGTGGTGTACTTAGCATACACCTATCCTTAGCTCTGGAGTCGCTTTCTGCGCAGTATAGACAGCGTGAAAGCCGCCCTTTAGGGCTGACTTCTGAACTAAATAAATCACGCTCATGAGACTCTTTGAGAGACACAACGGGAGAGTCACGGGGCCCGCTGGGTCAATCTTTGGAGTTCAGCACAGTGCTATCTTTTCATAGCAGGGACAGCCCGCAGCTCTGTCAGCCACAGGGTCGGCCTAAAGAACAGAAGCGAGGGTCACATTCTGTCTGAGGAAGAAAGGCTCTCTTCATAACAGAACGGGAAAGTCCAAAACAAAGACATCTACAAGCCGCCATATCACATATCAATAAGCACACATGTGATGTGTGTCTCATGGCATTTGTGCAACACAGTTGACTTCATGGTAAAGCATGAGGATAATGAACTCACGGCAGAAATCCATTTCAATCGACAAAGCCGGAAAAGAGGGAGTTGAGCCTCAAGAGTGTGCAGTTATTAGATAGCGACAAGCACAGGTTAATTGCTAAAACGCAGGTTAATTGCTACAGGGGATTTATCTCAAATATTGGAGAGGAAATTAATTTGGATCACAACAACGCTCCTGTGACAACAACAACTAAATTAACGCCAGAGTGAAGATGATGATGCTGATTCGCCTCTTAAAGCGCGTAGTCCGACAGTGCTACAAGTTACTACACATTTTCGGCCTCGTGTGGTGAAGAACAGAAAAAAATGTAGGGGGATTTGATTCGGGTTCAAGGAATGAACAGAGTGAAATAAAAATTCGCACACACAGTTAAGATGTTTTGTCAGTGGAAACAGTTCTGCGCCACTGTGTTGTTAATGGTTAAATTATCCAGGAAAGCTCTTCCTGTAAACGCTGATTGAATATCCATGATCTCTCTCTCTGCAGAACTGTTTAATAGAGCAAAGCTGCTGTACTGGGCTGCATTTACTTGATGACTGCGAACTAAAACTAAGCAATGTGCCTGTTTCTTTCCTCCCCCCATCAGTCTGCAAGAACAGCATCTTAGCAGATGAGAGGGGATTATTGGCAGTTCCCAGACGTTGGAGCAGCACGTGTCAGGTCTGGTTTCTGTTATTTATGAAGCCTCTCTGCCCCAGCCCTCACTCTGCAGCAGAGATGCAGGTGGGGTTTCATTATTGAAGATGCTCTTCCACTTCTTATTAGATCTCTGACTCTCAGAGTGCATTAAGCAATTGCATTTGGACAGAGAGTCAGCAATAGATGATTGTCCGTCTCCGTGCCCCCTGGAGTCCCTCTAAAAGATATGTGTGCCTCTCACATCAGCCAAATTGTACGTCCTATTCCCTTCTCAGAAATAAATAGTGTATTTGCACTCGAGCAGACGCCCCCTTTCACACACACACACACAGAAGAAAATCCTATTCCTTATTGATCTCCGTTATGTGCTCGGGAAGATAAATCTGAATCATGTTCTCCTACTTCTTCCAGCAAAACAGTCATACAATGCATTACATCCAAATGAATACCTCCACAAACAGCCTACAGTTGCACCCTAAGTGATGTGCAATTGTTCAATTGTGTCCCATTTCTCTCCACTTTTCTTTGAGTGTAAACACACCGGGGGTGCACATGCAAGATTCATGAGCTTCTCCAGGCAGCCAGGACCATGATTTCCTGAATCAATCAGCTGGTCCACTGTCAGATGCTGTCTTATTGATTCTATTCTACTGGAGAGTCTAAAGATGAGCAGCCTCTTGTATTTGAAATGGGCCTGTTGTGCTAAAATGGGTAAATGAGGGGCAAAATATGCAAAACACGAGAGTGTTAATGAGAATGGAAATGGAAACATGGGCCATTACAATCTTAGAGAAAACATTAAGACTAACTTTTATTGAAGCCTGCTGGTTAATTAAGAACCTTGGTGCTAAATGAAACTAATCAGTCAAATGAAGGGTAGTTACAGGCAAACAAAACACTGCAAATATCTGGAAACTCAAATAAAGAAAGAGTGTATTAATGCACAACTACTTTGCCAAATGTGGCCATGAATTCCTCAGTTTAATGGAGTGAAACGTGTGCAGCCAAACAGCATCTGCACTGAGTTTTGGTTTTCATTGGGGTCAGCTTATCAGGACAGTTTTTCTATCCAGTGTAAGACTAATGCAATTAGGCATCTTGGTGAATAATGGTGCTGTCACACACTCTCGCTGCCTCAGCACCAGGCAGGCGCCCACAGTACAGGACTTGTTGAGACTGATCTTTGTGTTCAGGACTGGCCTGGGGTCCACTTTCATTGTCGTAAAACTGTCCAACACACAAGACACCCTTGGTCTCACTGTGTCCCCTGCTCATGAGGACATATGCTGCTCAGTTTTATGGCTTCATGAATCAGATCTGAACATAAGAGGCTGGAATAATTCACAAGGACAGTATGAATCAAAAAACACACATCTCTCTGTTTGGTGTCACATGAGGAATAATAATGTGATGGATCAGCTATTCAAATTGGAGAATCTGGAACATGCTGTCCAAAGAAAACGTGCCTTTTCCCAAATAACCTGAGTCACTCACCTGTTTTCATGTAAAAGGTCGCAGGCTGCAGTTCTCACTAAAGTCTCCCCATGGATGTGTGTTGGCCGGGTTTTGTATCCACATAGAGTCCAGTGACAGGACGCGTGGTGCGGACTGTCCTCCGGTGTGTGTCAGCAGACTGGAGCTCAGGGCGCCTGTGCGCTGAGGAGGGACACACACACACACACACACACACACACAGAGAGAGAGAGAGAGAGAGAGAGAGAGAGAGAGAGAGATGCAGGCGGCGACCACCCCCCCTCCTCTCTTCACCCTGAGCTCAATTACCAGGCCTCCAGCGTGTCTGTGTCCCCGCCCCGGCTCGAGCTCCGCTCCTGTCCCCGCAGGACCTGGACCCGGAGCGTCGCGCGGCTCCCCGTGCGTCGCATCCGGGATCCTGGAGCCTGCGCGCGGCGTGAAATCGGAGCATGACCGGGGGAAAATGACAACGACCGAATCAATCCGACTGTGCAGAAAATCAGCTGCATTAGCTTGTCTCAATTACGGCGAGTGTTTCAGAGCAGAAATAGACAGTGACAAATGCTTTAATTCACACTTAATTTGCTTCATGTGCTGATCTAAACTGCAGTTAAATGTAGGAATTGTGCAGGATTACTATAACAGCATGTAGATCTAATTAAAATAATTAATTAAAAAAATAATACAGATTAAAATTCATTGGTTCAATCAAATATAAAATCCTAGCTCTATATTTTAGTTTGCATGCGATCAGCAACTTTCTCTCACACAGCGCCATCTTGTGTATTTATCTCAACATTGCAACTGTTCCTTCATTATATTCCTGCACTATAAAGGAGGTATAATCATTGATTTATGTTTTGCATTATCATTCATCCTCAGTGTCTATACCCTCTCATCCTGCACAGGCTCTCTGTTGTAATGCTACTGTAAATTATAGAACAACAATATAATGTCTACTTGTCATCCTTCTCCTTTGACACGTGTAAAACAAACAGCGTTCAAGAGGCAGGATGAAGTGAATCAGTCTATTTTAACACCTTGCAAAATGTGTCCGTGATGAATATCCACTTGACAAATGGCTCATTAATTTAAAGACACTGAAGCAAGACACCTGGACAGCTCCCACGGCTCCTCTGTGAAGGAGGGAACGTCTGGGTAATTTGAGCATGACATCTCCATCTATTTCACAAATTATCTCAGTTGTTTCTCAGGTGCTTCTCATTGGAGGCGAGAAAGGAAAAGGGGATGGATGTGAGCCGTGTGTTTGTATTTGCTAAATGAAAGACCTTTATTCATCACAGCTTGACTTTTTTTTTTTTTTTTTTACTGGCGTCTCTGTGAGCTGTTACAGTTTGTTGCTTTGTCTGTCTGATGGTGACATTTTCTCTTGGCTGGGAGTCAAAGAGGCTGCACGAAGCAAATAACATCAGAGGTGGACAAATGAGTTGAGATTTGTGGCGGATGCATTCACACATTCACGCTTTTGTTATTAGCAGTTTATTTCCCAAATGTATGATGAGAATTATGACCTGAGCAGCTGCAGGGATTCAGCAGGGTTTAAAGCATTTATGGGGGTCACTTATTGATATGACAGTAATGCAATTATCTGGTGTGATTACCACAAGCCTGAACCAGCACAGTGACACTGAGTGAATAAAGCCATATTAGAGTCCAACCTTGAGGGAAGACACATTACAGTTTGTCATAACTCTTCTGACAGGGAAACATAACTTTGAAGCAAGCAGCAGAAGAATAATGTCGCCTATTATATCTTAATCTGCCACCCATGCAAAAGCAAGTCTATGGGAATTTCGACATAATGGCTCCCTATGAATCAAGCACTTAACCATACAAAAGCTTTGCTGAATAACTTGCTGTGGCCCTGTCTGATCCAGCGATGTTGTTGTTTCCAACAGTAGGAGGTGCTGTGTGATTTTGAATCCATCTCACAGAGACAGGATGCTTTGTTTAAGTGGAAAAAAAAAAAAAGAAAGAAAGAAAAATGCAACCACCACTAGGGGTGTGTGGGTCAGGCCGCTGCCAGCCATCAGTCAGGGTGATGTGGCTTTAAAACAGCTGAGGTGCACCGTTGGATATGACACAGCCATCAACTGGGAGAAGGAACTGTGATTGCGTCAATACACTTGCCACATATAATGCAGGGATATAATTAACGCAGTGAATCACGGCTGGACAAGCTGAGAGAGCTGCACTAGGTGTGGGATTTCTTAGAAATTAATCAGATTTCCTCCCTGCTATGTGTGTGTGTGTGTGTAATATTTCCACCAGAGTGAAAGGTGTGAGGGTACCAACAGAGAGAACTACGTGTTAATTTTGGCTTAATTTCACGGTGTGGATTCACTTTTTTAATGGCTAAACCCCACACTGGGGTTGTGCATCCGTATTTGGATAATTTCTACTTTAGCTTGGTTAAGCCCGAACCGCCTGCATGTGTTTTCATTGTAACATCATCATTTCTAAACTCAAATCGAGCTGGAAATTAGACGGTGATGTCAATTTTACGAAAACATTGCTTGAGCTGAAATCAGCCGTGGTGTGCAGACCCCTATTCGCTTTGGCAAACACAATGTATATCATCCCTGCTTGTCTGGGAGCATTCAAGCTTGACAAACACCTCCCATACTAAATGGCACTGAAACAATGAGAGATGACACCCGGGCAGCAACTACAATTACTATAGCTGAGAAATGTCTCTCTTCTTCTTTCCGATCATCTCATGCACAAACAAACGTGGCTTAACATTCACTGCATCGAATTTCGCAGCATTTTTAAACTTTGTCCCGACAAACGGTGGTTGAGGACATATTTATATAGACAATTGTCTGCTTCCACATGCCTGAGCTCTCGGCTGGTTCAGCTTTCATTAAAGGAACTTCTGCAGTAGCTTGATCTTCTTGAAAGCTGCAACCGTCTTTCATTCCCTCTCGAGCAAGGAGCGGTGGTTTGGCATTTCATTTTTGATGTTAACTTACCGAACATGAAAGCAATTTCTTGTACAAAACTTAACAATATGTTCCTTTATGACTTGCATGATAAGACTACGGAAGTTACAGGTGTCCACTGTACCTTGTCACATGCAAATGGATTCTTTAGTGATTACCACTCTGCATTTAGAAACAGTAGTGATTTATTTTACAAAGCACATTTCCATGTATCTTTCTTTGAAGGTATATGGGTTTGCTTTGAAGCCAATGTGTTATTTTGAACAATGGAGGCGAAGGAGACATTGGACAGAACAGACTGGAGTTGGAATACTAATAGCAGATTTAGTATTAAATAGCTTACAGAACAGGGATTATGTTTGCCATGCTCTAGGAGTGTTGTTCTGTTGTATGTAATTAAAGGGGGGGGAAAGTCTCATGCATAACAGGCACTGAGGACAACAAGCTGCCATGTGATGCCATATTTCCATTTATTTTCGTTTTCTATATATGTCAGAAAGTGTGACATAATCAAATTTCATCCACGGCTTCATTTTCAAAGACCCTTTGTTAATGCGATCCATACAAATACACATAAGATGCAGTAATAAATATAGTGCAGAGACAGAATGACGATCAAATGAAAGAAGAGAAATTAAATGACAAAAAGACAAGGTTAAAGCAGATACAGAGCAGCATTTAAAGAAGTCCACTGATGAGCTTCACACAGATCCCCCGGCAGGGTTGTTCCAAGTGATTAAAGGCACTTTTACTTGTATGTTTGATATTTGTATCAAAGCTAAGATCACTATCAACAATATGAAAGAGGTGAGGAGAATTATAGCCCGAATGTGCAGCTCCCCTCAGCTTCACCTTTATAGCGAATTTCAGCTCATTGTTTAGCTGCAACTTTACTGCTTTGATTCGCTCTCACTGGTTTCAACAAGTCCTTTCATGGTACTTGACATGTGCAAAAATATGAAAAGATTGAATTGAATCAATACGGCAATGTAATCCACTTTAAACCTTGCATAGTCTGATTTCTAAGGAGCAGCGATGGCCTGGTGGTTACAGGGGCAAAGGTCAAATCCAGCAACGGCCAGTAAAATGCAGGTAAGAAAGTGAATTATGAATGTTCTCGCCTCTCAGCTTTCATCGATGCATCCATGAACAAAGCTTGCTTGCGAAACTCTGCACGAACACAACGTAAAGATGTTTCTATAACTGTGGGCACTGTGAGTATATTATTTAATAAAATTACAAAGTAAACCAGAGAGGTGTTACCTGACAAATAAATATCTCATATGCAAAATTTACCATGATAAAAGTGCAGAAAGATACATATACACTTTTACCATGGTAAACATGACATTTTAGTGGGATATGTCGCTGCACTATGCAAATGATGAAACAGTTATATCTTGATTACAGCTTGAAATTGTCCACAGATCTGAGATGACATTGTTCTAAGTGTAATGGCAAAGACATCCATTGTGCTCACATTTAAAACAGGAATATCAAATGAACAGCACACTATGACACCACTTAGTGTCAAAAAATCCTCCCTTTAAAACCTAAAGAGAGGAGTTTAAAAGCTTTGTTTTAGAGCCCTGAGGATGCAAGACTTCTTGTAAGACCTTCCATAGTTTTATAGAAGAGACTGATCATTACTGCACTTCTCTTTCATTCAATAATAAAAAGTCTCTTCCTGCACTCAGATAAATGAAGCTTTGTCAAAAACCGTGTTCCTGTTTTAATTGAATCACTTTAAAAAAAAATGGAGATTTCATGCAAGGTCCTCTTCTCCATTTTTACAATTACGCAGCAAAACCGAATGCGAAAGTGTTTAAAGTTGTAATGAAAAGACCACAGCCATGGCCCAGGGTCATAGATGCCAGTGTCTAAACCAGTGTCTGTTAAAGGAAAAAAAAAAAGGTGAGGATGAGATCATGGCAGATGTGAGAGGAAGTGCTCCTCCAGGCTATGTCTCAAACAGGCCAAAGGATACTGTGTCATCCTCAGGTGCACAAATATGCGACGTGGGCAACTATATGACGGTATGGTTTCTAGTGTTGTGGTTGGAAACAGCCTGTAGGCAGGAACTTGATCTGATAAGTATGGTGGAAAGTGTGGGAAGTTCTGGCATTTGTTTCAAAGGGGCGCAAAAGAGGGAATGAGAACTTATAACTACATAAATAGAAATGGGAATAACAACATGAGGGATTAAAATTAATTCTGCCTTATAAAAGTCCCTCAAATCATCTGATTGCTGTTGACAATATACGAGTGGATTTGATATTGTAACTCTTTGCATTTCGAACAGAAAAGTGAAATAAACCCTTCACATAACTTACTGATAACTTCCTATCCCAGGACCCCATCAAAGCCCCAGACTGTAACTTCAGAGAGGGCTATCTGCTGAGTATCATGTATCAGCTATGATGAGTACCTTCAAACAGCTTTTGATCTTGAGGGCGCACTGAGGTGGGGACACGGGTAATGAGATCCGTGCTGGAGTACAATACTGTACTTTTGCACAATCCTGCAATAGTGTGGCAACACTAACTATTGTGAAGTTCTTTTGTAACTTTGGCAAGTCCTAAAAGTTGGCAGTTAAACTAAAGGAGAGTCTGTATTTAGTGGCATTGACATTGAAAGGAATATACGTACCAGTGTTTAAATATGAATACACTTGCAACTTCAAAGCTTAAGATCCAGCAACTGATTAATAGAGCAAAGGTCAAATGTTTTGTCCGACGTCAGGCCCTCATCGGTGCAGATGATTTGCAGAGACCCAGGTCTGAAATAAAGGATAAAGGCTGACTGCTTGTAACTGTGCAGCCAACGAAAGGACAAAAACAATTACCAAGAAACAATCTGTTAGAGAGCTGGTTAGCGTGCCAGCCTGTGACTGTTTCTGTGCCCTGGGCTTTAATGATTGAAGCCATTGTTTATTCATGGGTTTTTAACCCGAGGTTGTGCCATGTGGTATTTTGCATACGTTCAGTTGCATGCATTCAACTAGAATTAACTAGCATAGCCACAATTTTCTACTGTTGACAACTGAACAGCCGAACTGGGGATTAGGGATGGGCATTCAACCTCAACATTTTTGGTAACATCCGAAATCTTTCAGTATTGTATACAGAAAACTTGCAAGCATTGTCAGGTTGTTTTTTCAGAATCAGAATTTTCCAATTTTTCCAATTTTTAGACTTATTTAGACTTTAGATTTATTTATGCAACTTTCTTGTATTGCTGCTTGCATTAAAGAACTCCCTTTCTTCAATTTAAAAAAAAAAATTCATTTTTACGTTTTTCTTAGCGTGTCAAAAACATAGTGTTTGGCATTGGTGCTGAAACTCAGGTATGGCGTCGGCACAAGTATCCAAAATTTCCAGAGAAAACCCAGCTTTCCTGGGAATTCATCCACTGACTTTGCTGATAATGGAGGAAAGACTGGTGACCCCGTTTTCACAAGCCCACTGACTTGGTGTTTAGGATTCCAGCCTCATTGCAGAGATTATTTTCCATCAGCGAGGCAGAATGTTCAGAAGTCTTTACACTGTGCATCCAGCCATATTGTAAATACTCAGAAATTCTGGTTGAAGTACTACAAATATTTTCTTGTTGGACATTGATTATCTATGCAAATACAAAAGTCTTTGCACTAGTGTTGCTGCACTGCTTTGAGCTATAATCCTTTGCTTGGTATTACTGCAGAGTGAAAAAGGAAACGACGGCTGTAATTTACATCTGTAAGAACAGAAACAATTCATGCAGATAAATAGAACAAATACATTGTGTTTTATATTCTATAACACACATCCGAGCCTGAGGGGATAAAGCAAAAGAGATCCTAAGGTTTTGTTTGTCCGCACATGCCTATACACATTCCAGGAATGTGGAGAATGGCAAGCGACAAGAAAGGCCTTGTATTTGTAGGTCTATCTCCTGCCCACCCTGTAGATTAGCCTCTTATCTGTTAAATGAGACAGTGCCGACGGATTTGGATAACAGGACTTTGGCATCCACACGACGCTCCCTGCACTGAGAGCTCTGCTGTATCACAGAGAGTCCCTGTGCCAGAGCTAAGCAGCACAGACAGCCTTGGACCAAGCAGTGGGTGGATATGGGGAGCCACATAATAGGCAGCTTCAGATGCTGCCATTCCTTCTCCTTGAATGCAGCTGATGATTTTTTTTCTCTCCTGGTCGCCTCTTATCACAGATATGATGGCAACATGGGATTATGAGTGATACGCCCGAGAATCTAGATTCAATTCACACTGTCCCACATATCACCTGGACGGATGTGTGGCTGTGATTCCCGTAGTGAGCTGTTGACTCATTCCATCTCAGTCTGCGCCGTTGCCATGTGACTAGCCAGGCAATAAGGCGGGCTGAAATGCATCCTGCAGCTCTGACTCATGATTTGATCTGGCTTGTAGTCTCCCCTCACCCCGGGCCAGAATTGATAGGTGGTGTTAAGTGTACACCTGGGACCCGAAGTAGGGGTCTCTGCGCTTTCGCCTCCATTTCCATCGTCCCCAAGCCCAGGGCGTCAGCCAGACATTAACCAGGAGCTTCACACACTTGGCAGCCCACGCAGACTTAGTGAGACAGAGCTGCCTGCCACATTAGGTGTGAGTGCCAGTCACCGTCAGGTCTAATAGACAAAACTGGAGCACATTCCTGAGACCTTACAGGTTGCACGCTAGTTAATAAATCTCTTAGTCCGCTGAGAACAGAAAACACAGGAAGGTGATGATTATCTCGACCAGAGAGGTAACAGGAGAGGACGCAGAGTCAGGTTACACCGAACAGCCTCGTCACTATGTGCAGGGACTTGACTCTCCCAGATATGTAGGACACAAACTCAAGGTAAGTCTGACATGCTGTGTTACCTGCAAGGACGGTATGAAATAATCATGAATAGATGCAACAAAAGGCCACCAGGACACCTTATAATACCTTTGTTGTCAAGAGACTAGTTTGCATTAATGCCTCATCGAGAGGAGAATAAACAACACATGTGCAACAACAGGAACAAAAAGTAAATACAATGAAATATTAAAATGAATTCATAGCAGCATTAAGAGTCTCCAGTCGTGTTAGCAGCTCTGTGAGACTTTGGCAGAGCGGTGTTTTGAGGTAAATTCTAAGATCAGGATGCAAATATCATCACAATGACAACACTAACTTTAAGCAGGGGCAGTATAACGTTTAGCATGTTCACTCTCTTAGTTTCAAAGCACTAGCACTAAACACAAAGCGCAGCTGAGGCTGAAGGCATCAGTTTGGCAAGTGTTTAATCATAAACCATAGTATTGGACAAGTTTAAATTTTGACCTACTAGATCAAATGTTAAGGGATCATCAAAATCCTTGAAATTCACGAATGATAGTTTCATGACAACCTGTCCAATAGGTGGCAAAACAATTCACTAAAAGCCAGAATTGTCAGCCTCATGGTGGCATCAGCAAAGACAGCGGGCTTCATCCTGTGTGCTCGTACCAAATTTCACGGCAATCCATCTAATATTTGCTGAGATATCTGATGAGACCAACAGACAGACAGACATTACCATTCACAGAGCTGTTTGCATGACTAAAAATGAGTATTTAAAGTTCTTATGTCGCAGTTCCATCGTTATATGGCGTGGCCAAATATGGCATCATAGTTAGAATGTGCAATGGGTTTCCAGGGACTAAAACTAAGGGCTGTGTAATGATATAACTGCACTGATGGGTTGTGTTAAGGGTATTTTAGGCAACTGCTAAAGAGTCACAGTGCCCATTTAGGGGCTATTGAGAGACTTTTGATTTGATTTCTGCTCTTCACTGGGGTCATCCTGAGGCCATACCATTTGCTGATTTCTATATTTGCTGATGTCCTCTGGATGTGTTTCAGAATCATTACGCCTTTTTGTCTCTGATAACAAAACTATTACCCAAGTCACAGAGGCCATTAGGGGCCTTTCCTCAGACTTCCATTTAGCGCGAGGTCTTCTGACGAGCTGCATGTTTACGCTATAATGGAGTGGCCTGATCTGCCACTGGTCGAACGTACAGAGCGGCTAATGACCAATCCCCTGTAATTGCCTTCGGGGTCTCTGATGGTGGATTAATTATGCAGCGTAATTTTGCAAATTATCTGCTAACTTGCCTCAGCAAGACTTGAATGGGATTAATTTACACTGAGTTACGTGTAAATGCGACAAGATGGAACTACAAGTCCCAATTTGAGTTTCAATAAGACATAATATTTGGTAAATAATTAGGGTTTTTTTTTTAACACAAGGAGGGTGTTTTTACAGAGCAGTGGCTCGCTAACAGGGTATTTAAGTGTAAGCATGCACAAGTGATGAGGGGACCTCTTGGAAAAACCTTATTTGTGCTCAGCAGCAAGAACAGATAACTGGGGGCAGGCACAAACAGGAACAGTACTCTGGTAGAGGAGCTGTGCTGAAAGGAAATCCTCCTTGTTCCTGTTCTATTATCAGCTCAACATAACAAGTGATGCAGTAAAAGCAGACACCCACTGCACACCAAAAACAAAACTTCTAAAAGGTAAAATGATGTGATTCCCGAAACATTCCTTAAAGCGTTTCGGCGCTCTTCTTGAAGAAACGGCCCTGCAAATGACTGCGGCCCTGTGAGACGAATGTGAGGACTGCGGGTGAAAAGTTCAGCGAGAACATACAAAAAGCAGAAAGGGTCTTTCCTTTTGTTATCGAGTGAAGTTGAGAAGGGTTGTCTGAAGTAATCTACCATTGTGAGAGAGGGGAGATTGGCTCCATTGAGGGTCTCACTACACAGCCAACCCCCCTCCCAGCGGTCCAACAGTCCGCTCAGAATAACCCTCCTAATAAGTCACTTGGAAGAAAATGTGGGGAGTCAGCTGATTCGTAATCCGCTCACTTTCTCGGTCTGTGCTCACACATCAAGAGTCAGAGCGATATGTGCAATCACATGAAAGCCCCTCTGCGGTGGGGCCATCATGGTCTAGCGGACCTGCAGGTGTTTTTGTATATGTGTGTTTTGGCAAAATGAAAGCTGGGTGATGCATTTGCAATGGAAATCCCTCTTCCATAATATGCCTCAAGTGTAAACAACAGAATGGGAAAACAGCAACCGCCAGGAAATGCATGTATTCTTCTCAGCTGACAGGGACGCAATTTACATATTATGTCTAGCTGATGATGTTTTTATTAGGTTTAGACACAATTAAGAGGTATAACACAATTACAAAAAAATTATCATTGCTCTGAGTGTTTTATGCAATCTGTGAACGCAATGTGCAATTAAAGAAAATGAGTCCACAGAACATCTATGTAATAATAAATTCTTACAATGCAATTGGAAGCAGATTCTGAAAGTATCCCATCACCTGTGCATGTTCACTTTAAATATGACATTAATTTATACTCAATTTATTTTCTCAAGTCGACATGCAGCTACTACATGCGCTCTCTTTTTTCACACTGTCGCCCTGCAGGGGTGAACGTGGAGTCAGTGAGATTCAGATGATTGACAGGTCTGTGAACTATTACAGACAAGCTCCGTTTCTCTATCTTAAAATCCTAATCATGCTTGCCAAGGGTTTTTATTAGTATATGAAGGGACCTTCCTTTGATGCCACGAACACTGAGTCAATTATTGCTCCAAGATATTCGTGCAGCTTATGGTTTATGATAATGCATGATGATGGCATCACACAAATGACACCACATATTTCACGCAAATATTTTCCGCAGAGCAAAAGACATTTAATCATTTGTTGGCAAAGCGAATTATAAGAATGCCCATTTCCACAGTTTTATTTGGCAGCATAATGACATCTGTGATTGCTGTTTCATTTTGAGTGTTTTACTGTGCCTCTTCTTCAACACTGGCTGTCAGTCTGGGAGATGTTCCTCTTTCTTTAAACTTTTCTTTCCTCTTTCAAGTATTGTTCCCAATAGAGCTCATGCCCTATTTAAAACCATAATAATGCAGGCTAATATAACCAGTCATTCATATAAGCTCAAAGAGATCTCAACAAAGAAGTGTCACCTTCTTTGTGTATATCTGTTCCACCTTAAAAGGCAAAGTGGCAAAGACAAAGTAATCTCAAGTAATCTCTTGCACTGTGAAATACCTGAGAGCAAAAAGTGGATTAAATGCTCCAGAAACCAATGTTAACCTTAGTTTCATAATATTATTTCCACGATTGCTATTACATTAACTATTTACATGACATTTTATTTCGTTTTTTTGTCAAAATGTTCATGTATTATAGCACAGACTGGAAATCGACTCAACTTTGACTAAGCTTAACTAAAACTTCAACAACAATCATTTGACCCGACAACACCTCATCCTTGAACGTTTGAACCCTTCTACAACCGCATGCTTGCACCTCGTGACTAATATCACAGCTGCCTTCACTCAGCAGTCAAGTGTTTCTGTGGGACCGAACGCACTGATGCAAATGCACATTATTGCCAACTGTTTGCAACACGGCTGTACGATAAGCCGTCTGTGCTAAGATACCCTTCACACCTTGTCAATAAAGCCCCACAATATTCCCCATCCAGCTGACATTTGCTTCCTCTGCAGTTTGATTTTCACACGTGGCATTATGAGTATTGACACCGATCGATGTTTGCACTGACGAAGAAACTTGAATTCAGAAACGGTGTGTTTTGTTTTGAAGATAAGATACAATGCTGACATTGTTCACCTGCGCCGACAGAAAATGAGTCACTCGGCTGTTAATCATTCCAGTGCAGAACAAATATAACCTTTAGAACGTGAACACTTTTCATCTCGACTGTGTGACTAGAGCAGCGATTGACCTGTTAAATCAGGTTGCAAATCTGAGTCTGATACAATAAACTCAATGGAAGACACTATGAAGCACAAAGTCACATCTCTTCAGCTGTGTTTTTAAGCAAACTTTTGTTATTTATAGCCACTACAGGACATTAATGTAGATGGAATTACCATCCATTATCCAGTTAAATATATTATATTTAGAATCCTTTCTTTCCACCACACATCTCCCACCTTCTCTACATCAAAGAATATGGCAACCACAGACTTTTTCTTAACTTGTGCTTTCCATATTTCATCCTCCAGACGCAGCGCTGGATCATTAATACCTCTTCCTTTTCTAAATCCACTTAGCCGCCATACCTTTTTCTCCCAGAAGGTGCACTACTCTTTCATTTGCTAGACGCCCCATTAACTTACACATATGTGCAGTTGAGGCTATAGGTCTATAATTTAATGGATTACTTGCATCTTAACCGGCTTTCTAATAGGCACAGTGATGCTTCCTTCCACCTTTTTGGTATTCGGCCTTCTTCCCACACTTTATTATACAACACCATACGCATCTGGAGTCTCTCTTCGCTCAAATGCTTTAACATCATATAAAATATTTCATCCTTCCCCGGGGCTGAGTTCTTGTATATGGCCGGAGTTCTCTTTAGCTCCCCCAATGTAAATAGGACACTGTATCTGTCTCCTCTGCAAGACCTTAGCATTTTCTGCTCTTCTTCCTTCATCAGACCTGAACCCCACCAAAGGTGTTTACCATTAATTCAGCTTTATTGGAGACAGAAGTTTGATCTCCATTTGTTGGTCTTAAATCGCTCCTCTCCCTTCTACCACCCTCCATCTTCTTAACCATCCCCCACATGTCCCCTACAGGCGTAGTGCTCCCAAATGAGTCGCAGTACTCCCTCCAATATGTTCTTTTTGTCTGTGTTCTTGCTGTTGCCTGAGCTCGCTTGCACTCAATCATATGCTGGTAGTTATGACTTCTCTGCATTACTCTGAATGCTCTGTTCCCATTCTTCACCACCTCTTTGCCCTTATCACCCCACCACGGCATCACTCCCCCCTCTGATCTTCCTTTACTTTTAGGTATGGTAATTAACGCCGCTCGTCTAAAACCCTCCGTCATTTCATTTTCAAACGTTTCTATGTTTTCTTCCTTAATTTTTCTCCTAATTACCCTTTTCAAAAAAATCCTCTTCTGTTTACTTTGACCAGAATTGTATTAACAATTATTTTGCATTGCATACTGAGATGGACAGTCACACACTGGGGCAATCCTATTATCGACACAGCCTCCTTACCTGTTCTCACATCTACCCTGGTTTTCTTTCCACCATTTAAACACACCAAATTACCTCCATTTAATACCTCCTCTACTACCTGCCCATTACTGTCTGAATTTTCACTACCCCATAAAGTGTTATGTTCATTTAAGCCTCCACACCAAATAACATTAGATGTGCTCTGTCTTCCGATTTCCTCTAGTTTTCTTAATTGAAATTGTTTGCATAAATTTTAATACTTGTAATGAGTGATGAGTAGTAATCACCACTAGCTCCTTCCGCTCAAACCACACCAATTCATTCTAGGATTAACATTCTCAGTAATATTATCCCACACATGACAACTCTTGGCTGGACTGGATACTGAGACCATCTCGCATTTCTTCCCATTTCAGACCTGTCATGCCTAAGTGGAGCACTGCTGCCTTTACAATGTTTTCAATCCTTTCTATTTTGGATTTCACTTCAGCGGTTGCATTTACTACTCCTGCTATAAATGCGACCAGGTTTTATTTTCGGTTTCTCTTTCCTTTGTCCTTCATTAACTCCATAGCATCTTGCTCCGTGTTGGTGCTCCCTACACTCACCTGATCTTTTGAACTTTACTGCCTCTGCAAGACCTTTTCCTTTACTCTTACTGGTTGTATTTCAACCTCATGTGTCAGTACTTCACATCTCCATGTTTGCCACACTGTGCTCACCTCTACAGCATTTTGTCCCACACCTTCTCCACAATGACCGGCTATATGCAAAACATCACCAACCCACCGAAAGAGTTTGCCATTAATTCAGCTTTCTCTTTATAGCAGACTGCAGTTTGATCTCTATTTCTTAGGATTGCATATAGCTCCAATTGCTCCTGTCACCTTCCATCTTCCTTACCATCCCTCTCGACACCTGTACATCATATTCCTCTTCCTGCCCCTTTGTGATTGGCCTATAGTGTATGGTCTAAATCTAAATTTGGTTTTTAAAAATGATCCCTGGATACATAAGAAATCCCTCTCCTAGTGTCTATGAATTGCTTCAAGTCTTGTATAATAACAAACATCTTGCATTTCATTGCAGGATTAACATTATTCCACTCATGATGACTCTTAGCTTGACTGGACGCTGAGACCATCTTGCATTTCTTCCCATTTCAGACCTGCCATGCTGATTTCACTTCTGTAATTGCATTTACTCCTTCTGCTACATGGGACAATAATAGAACTTGTCTCCAAGACCTCAGCTGCTCTTGCTCTGCTTCCCTCATTTGACCTGATCCCCAACAAAAGTGTTTACCATGCATTCAACTTTCTGTTTATTTGAGTTTGATCTCCATTTGTTTGGATCCTTGTTCAACACTTCAACACTGTCTGTCAGTTAATATCATTATTTCTCTTTGCAAAAAGAAAAAAAAACAACTTTTTTTTTATCAGTCCCTGGTTAAGCTCCAGTGTGCAGAGCTCCACCTCTCAGCCTTCCTCTGTTGATCTCTTCACCTGCATGTCTCCATATGAAAGGGAGGCGGAGTCACGCTCGGCCTCAACCTGTAGACCTGCGAGGAGGACGGAGGCAGCCGGGGAGGGGGAGCCGCCGACATAATTACAACACAGAGTGGTGAACTATCCGTAGACTAACCAAACCAGGGGGATATCTGCTCCCTTCACCGGGGCTCACATTGACTTCTTACCTTCTGCTGGATATGTGTGCGCGGCGTTCAGCGCATGTTTGATGGCATATTGTGGAAAGTGTCCGCCGAAGAAGAGGAGACATTACGGCGCGAGTTAGCTAACGTTAGCTCGCTAACAAGGTCAGTTTGAATTTCGGGTTGTGTCGATGTTTTAGCTGTAGCATCGTTTAAAATGCCACCCTCGACATCCTCGCTGAGTCGGTTTAGCAGAACAGAATTGGCACAGGCTCCCCTCCACTGACAGGACAGGTAACCGGCTATTTTTATCATCATATTTTTATCTCCACTAAACACTCCTGCCGTTAGCTTGTTAGTTAGCTTCACTCGGCGGCTCGGTCCGCTCGCTCTTATTCGACTTTGGTGTTCGGCGTTTGAAATTAAAGGAGCTGGTTTCACTTTAATGCCGCCTCATGGAGGTTATTGCCAAGAAGCAGGCTTTTGTTAGCAACACTAGCCTGATAGAGGTTGTGTTAGCTGTTTAATTTTGAGTGATCCGGGCAGTCGCTTTGTGGATGCTCCAGCTGCTTGTGTCCGCCTAGAATAAAACAGGTGCATCTCTGCGCTAACGATGGAGATATAGCATCGCGCTTAACGCAGCTAGTTACCGGATTTCCTACTTTTTTATTTTCAGGCAGTTTCAGGCATTATTATTCCTATAATGGCGGAGTTTATTTAGCGCAGGCTGCTGAATGATTTATCAAGGTTGAACGCCGTATCATTTGTAAAGGCCTCGTCTAAACCGAGTCGAAACGGGGGCAACTGAAACGGGCCCGGTAGCTAACGTTTTAGTTAGTTAGCTAATAGTTAGCTAACGTTAGCTGTAAGACAGTAACTGGCTAATGATGCCAAACTGGCTACTGGGACACAGATTGCTGTCAATCCTGAAACATTTCATTATGATATCGGCGTTTAATCGCAAAAACTACATCTGTTGTCATCAACCTCAGGATCTCTATCGTTGCTGGTGATATTTTTGTAAGATCTGGTTTAGACTAAGTTACTTATTGTGTTAGCTTGAATTTCCCAAGTTGCAGCATTTTTGCTTTAAAACCTTATGCTGTCTTATAATATAATAAGCTTTTGTGGCTAGTAACCCCACAGTCATTAGAAGTTGAAACTGTAAATAAGTTTGCATGAATTAGGACAATCAGTTAACTTAAGTTACATCATAACAAAGGCTAATTTTCAGATACAAGTGTCTCTTGTTGGAAAGCTTTGCAGAGCTGAGATTTATCACTGCCACTGTTTTACACTAAATTTAATCTCCATGCTTTGGATATCTCTAAATTCACAGAAATATAAACAAGTGATTTGTTGGTTTCCATCACTGGGTGTTGACAGCATACAGTAGTTTTCCTGTTGGGTTAACCGAGTTGCTCTCAGGTCATAGTGCCAGGTTGGCCTTTCACTCAGCCAAGGTCAGGATTTTATGTTTTCTCTCCACATATTTCATTACTTTGTCGAACAAGTGTGTAGAAGGGCAACACAAGGGAAACATCCGATTGCAAAGCAAGCTTGTCTTGTGGATATGTTTGTTATTCAGCTCATGCACTATCTAGAGGCTGCTGGATGTGGTACGTCAGTTCAATTGGCCCTGAGTGCCACTGTGCACCGGAGCCCTAATTATTTTTGATGGTTTTCTAGTTTTAACTACTGTTGAACTGCAGACAGCATGGATGGCACGGTTGTAAACGGTTTCGTCCCCCCCCCCAGTAGTGCAGGCCTCAGTGAGTTGGGCAGAAATCGCCCTCACTCAAGCCTGTGTCATTGTACTGGGCTTGTCACAGAAACACTGAGGTTTTAACAAGTGTTCAGTGGCAAATTAACAAGTTGTTATTATACTCAGCTCTCAAATAAATATTTAAAATAGCACTCTTAATTACCTGTTTATTTTAGCACTTGGCCTTTTGAAACTACATTTCTGAGATATTTTTGCAGGAGCCATATAGCTCAGTCCCCACGATGATAACAATGATGCACAATTATTCCCTCTATTAACAATGAGAAATGTGATTAATGCAGGGTGTGTTTTTCAAAAGACAGGCTTTGAATTTATGCTCTATTCTTTGACCACTGTATAGGGAGGATGATAGTGGTAAGATAGGATATTCCTTTATTAGTGCCACAATGGGGAAATTCCCAAATGAAGTACGTAATATGAGATTTTTAAAAAAAAATCCAATCTAAGGCTTTTAAGGTCATTCCTCTCAACAACTGGCACTATGGCTTCGTATATACTCTTTTGTTAAGCCATGTTTTGATTGTCGGGTTTTTCCTCAAATGACACATCCTCATAACTGTTGAAGTTTATTAATGTCAAACACATTCTGTTTCATTTTAATGTTCGTTTTGTTGTTCATTTCAATGGGCATGTTAGAACAATGCAAATTGACATATTAAAACGTTTCATATTTCTTAATGAGATGTTGATTTAATTGGATTCTGAATTACTTGCACTGTGAAAAGAGAATGTGATAGAATCTAGGCCACATTGTCGAGTGCTTACTTTGATGCTCGGATGTTGCTTTTTTTTCACGTGTGTGGCAACAGCCTGAGGTAAGGTGTCGTGCTCATTGTGAATTAAATTAAACTTATGGGCAAACCAATTTTCATGTTGATGTTTGTTTTACATATAAGCACAAATGGATAGGACTTTACAAGTGGAGAGGGGCGGGGGTTTAAATCCCACCGAACTGACTCAATAGATAAAAATGCCAGATAAGGTGCATGTCTCAACCTGGTTAAGGGGTTAGGTGAGACATGACTCAGTCCTCTCTGTGTATTTGTGAGCATTGTAGTAGCAGCCTTTTCATGTTTAGAGTGACCTTTTTTGTTATTATATCCTATATTTGAAATGTCATTTCTTTGATACGTCCATCCAACATTTGAAACTATGTGCAGGATGGTGGAGGGTAAAGGGGCCCTGTGGATGTGAATTGATTGTATGTTATAGTTTTCCCAGCTGGCAGTCTAGTCATAACAGTCCACTTCTGTGCCAGCAACACCACACTGTATACCTGCAGTAGATATTAATCATTTACACTAAAAGTCAAATATATAGATTACACAATATGTTTTGAGTTGTTAAGTCATGCATACATTAGCCTACATGTTTGTATTAGTCAGTAACAGCACATGATCTACTAACACAGTTGATTTTGCCAGCAAGCAAAAAGCTGTAGCTGCCTTAGTATGTAATTTTTTGTCTAGCGATGAATCATACGTCTTTAAATGCAAAAGCAGTGGGTTGGCCTGTCTCAGGAGCGCTGGCTGATCTGTACACCACCGTAAAGATGCTGGCTCCTTACAAATCTGGGACTAGATCAGATCAATGTGGGCAGTTATTGTAAAAGGGAGTGAAGGAGTGTGACTGTATATGCATCCACAGAAAGCAAAGTTCCAAAAATAGCTATTAGTTGTGTGAATTTGGCAGGTTAACAGAAAGCTGAATACTCGTGAGGTCAGCGATAATTTGAACTACACAATATGTAGTCACGTTTTATCTTTGGTTAAGAAAGAATTGAGTGTCATTTGATATGGTTTGGCATAACCTAAATTATACAATTGTAAAGAACCGTTTTCATTAGTTCCTTAAGTGTTAAGTCTTATAGGACAAAATTGCCTAATTCCCTTTATTCCTGTCCTTTGCCACATCATATGGACACTGATGATTTGGTATTTATAGTTAAAGGCTGGCACATATCTAGGCACATTCTTATCTATTTGATTTAATTATTTACTTTGAGACCAATCTGAGCTACTGGATAGAGGCCTGTACAGAATCTCTGACTGTTCCTGCCAATTCCCACAGAGATTCTGATCACTCCCACCTGCAACAATGTTTTCTATTGAAAATCTTTCTGCCCCATTCAGCAGGGAAAATACAGTCACTCAACTGTTTAATAAGCCGCCTTTAGAATACATGAATTGCTAACGAGCCTCATTAAATGCATTGTAAAGGTTAAAAAAACAGCTTCAGACAGTGGGAACTAAAACTGAATAAAAATGTTGGATTTTGCCCTCGTTTTTTTGGATACTTGATGTCATATCTCATAGGAACAGATACAAACCAGATGTTTAATGTCAGATGACAGAGAAGCAGTCATAGTGTTATTGTCAGAGTTTGGATTAGAGTGGTTAATTTAATCTTATACAGGTTTAAAAAAAAATGTATGTGATCGATTGTCTGACTAGGGAGAGAGGGAGAGGCAAACTAATCTTCTGAAGCTTAGCTTTATTTGCTGCATTTGGAGGTATACAGTTTACTGAAGGACCATGCATTTGCGTGCGTGGTTGATTTCAATAATGACTTTCTTTCATTATGTTCATTAAATTTTATAGCTTATCTCTTATGCCAGTAGAATGAGGCTGAGAGTCTGTTCCTTCTTATATTAAGGTAAATACATATATATTTTCTGATTGCAACATTTGTGTCCCTATCCCATTGCAGAGCAGCCCTCTGTTACTGGCCGTTTCTTGTATGAATAAACAAAATATTGCAGGTGTTGGTTCAAACAGCATAAAACATTCTTAGAGGTGTGGGTTTTCTATAAAGGGACTGATTTCACAATGTTGATTCCTGACCAAAATGTTGATCAGTGAATGACAAGTATTTCACCAAGACCAGCTTTAGGAAGACTTTGGAGCAGGCAGTATTTTGGATTGTATAAGTTGAAGTAACAGCCTTGTGCCAGTCAAGCATTAGGATTCCAGGCAATTGGATGACCCTCCTCTGCCCGTTTCAGAGTGCTACAGGATTGGGGTTGGCTGGGTCAGCACAACGGAGACTCTTATTCCAACCCCCAGGGCACCTAATTAAAACTTACAACCAAGACAAACAACCTCTGACACTCATGCATCTCGTGAGAATCACTATTACTGAAAATGCCATGACAGAGCAGTGAAGATCAGCAGGAGATTAGCGTGTCCTTTTTATAGAAATGTTTATGACTTTGAAAACACAGGTGTATAATCAAAATAGGAAATGGCGGTAATATACATTTTTAAGTTCAGTAGATGTAGATAATTAGGTTCATCCTAACAATTATAAATTTAGCCAGTCTTTGTAAGGTGATTTATTAATTCCAAACATTGCCTCTTATGAATTATAGTGGGAAGGCAACATGTTGTGTCCAAAATCACTCCTTCCCTATATAAATGACACTCAATAGTTGAATCTGTTGTAAGGAGTAAATTGAAATTGATGCTTATAAATCATTATTTTGCATCATCACTGACAATTATAGTGTTTTACCACTGTAATTTGTGTGTCTATAAAATGCAATGCTTTGTGGGACTGTTAGCAGACAGGACTGTGCATGCAGCCAATTTTACAGGGCACTATGTGGGGCATAAATGCCTACACTCTGACCTGATGGCAGCGTTCAGCTCGCCAGTTGGCTCAAATAAATATAGTACACTAGATGGTAAATAGGGAGTGATTTTGCACACCGCAAAAGTATATTGCATTATCAGGTCTTTTAAAGTAATGACACTGCACCATTGTACTCCATATATGCCATTTTCAATTTGTCTGTTTAAGCAGGATTACTACATCTATCTTTACATGGATATTGTTTTTCCGTTTTGTCACTCATGTTTGTTTGGTTTTTTCCTCACACAGCTGGCTGACATGGCCGTCTAAGAGGCTGCCAAAGATCTCTTCATGGATCACAGAGGACAACAAAGAGAAAACCCTGCATCTGTGAGCATAGCCAATAACTAGGGAATCTGACCCACAAGCATATCATCAGACTGACTTCAGTGCATGTGGCCTCTTAAGTTGTTCACAGACATCTGTTGGGCAGCCCAAAGGCCTATTGCTATGCACTATAAGCAGAGAGACATGAGCTGTGGGGATGCTGGGAGGAGCAGGCTTCTTTCGTGCAGGACTATCCCTCTGGTAATAGGGCTTCTGGTGGCCATGGCCCAGGGCACTGTGCCAGAACAGCAAGAGACACTGGTGGAGATGATATCTGTGGAACTAGAGGCTTCTATGCAGTCCTCTGTGCTCGCTGAGCTACAGGCTGCAGCATCTTTGGTCGGTGAAGGACCGCCTACACCTATCCCAGATTGCTCTGCAAAGAATGGGGGAGTGCACACTGGCATCCCTGATTCCTCGGCAATCGTGGGCCAGGCGTTCCAGTTGAAGGTTCCACCCGGACCTGTCAATGCAACCTGTAATGTCCATGTAAGTACACTGAAGATTATACATAGCAGGAAAAATTCAATGTTGAGACAATTCTGGACTTTATTTTATGTGGTGAATCGTTTGTCATGTAATATTGAATCCTTCATATCATAATATCAACGTGTTAGCAAATTATTGAACAATCATTGAATGAGATCAGAATTAATCCGTCAATGAGAACAGTATTTGTGTTGTAAGAAAAGAGACTCAGAATAACAGAGTAGGGAGTATGGGAGGACCTGACTGTTGTTGTACTGATGGATTAAAGGTCATTCTTTTTATTTGGGAGATGCCTTTATTTGTTTGAATAGACACACCTCTGGTTTTGAGCACTAGCTTGAGGGTTTACATTAGACTGTCATTAAAAAAATCTAAAATGTATTCCACCCTAATCTTGATGTTAATTCTGAATAAAAAGCCAAAAGCTGAACCTCAGGTTGTTACAGTACAAGGTTTAATACAGAACTGAATTGTAATGACATTGAAAAATACTGTGTTTTGGCCTTAGCTATGCCCTACAAGTGTGTAATGAAAGTGTAGGTGAACTTAAGTGTAGGAAAGAGTAAAAAATGAATCACTAAAGATATGCATAGTTGTTTAAACTTGGAACATTTGCCACTTTTTTTATGTACTCTTATGTCCCTTATGGGGACTACAATGGCCATATGGGCCAAAGTATTTTTCTGTCACTGTAGAATATAATTGATAGTATTTATCCCTTCATTTTGATCACTGTATCGCTCCTGATTGAAACTGACTGTGGAGCAATTTGCTCCAGTCTTCTCACTTATGAATGAGATGAGATTATTATTGGCCCAAGTGGTGATGCAGAATGATATCCTGTCATACAGTAGTATCTCAAAATGAATAGTGATGACTCACATAGTTATTATGAATAGAAGCTCACTCTGCTTCCTGTTCATATTTGGCAAGATTTGATCAACTGAATGGAACATGGAGGGGTTTGGGGAGATGGTGGCAGCATTTCTGCTTTTACTCTAGATATTTGAAAGATTTGCTTTCACTTTTATTTTGAGTGGTTTTTCCAGTTTCTGTTTCACTGGCAACTCGGTCAATGTAGAAGAATTAAATTCAGAGAATTAAATTAAGGGTTATATGTATGTTATTAATTCACAGTTTTAGTAATTGCCAAACATTTCCTAGTTACAACTTCACAGTTGCATTGCACATTTACTCTTCTGTTTTTATTCTGTATTATTATTAGTAGTAGTATTATAAAAAATGAAATTCATAGTCAAACTAAGTAAGTAATTTTAAGATAATTTGGGTCCAGGGAACTTTTAATGGTCATCCGTAATTATTTTTGAAGTGACTTATCACTTAATGGAATGAAAAGTATGAGTTTTTTCCTTTTTGGACTTATCTCACATCTCAGACTTATCCCTATAGTATAATACAGTAATAGTGTTTCTCTTTTCCCTCCTATAGCTCACTGAGATGGGAAAGGACACTTTACCCTCTTGGCTATATTGGGACAAAGAAAACTGCATTCTGAGAGGCTTGGCTCTGGAGCAGGATAAGGGTGTGTATCATATCTTGGTGTCGGGAGAGGAGATAATTGAAAAGACTGACCAAGTGTTCCCCAGTACGGTCTTCTCCATTGAGGTATACCCAGAAGAACGGGCTGACACTGAGCCAGCCCTGCTCACTCTACAGTCTGATATCAGTGGCATTCAGCCTTTCACCTGTGGCTCAGAGGAACCTGTCACTGTCCTCACTGTCATCTTGGATGCCGACTTGACAAAGATGGTTGCTGAACAGAGGGTCAACTTACTGAGCATCATGAGAAAATTCTCACATGTGCCCCTGGAGCACATGAGGGTGGTCCCTGTTGTCAACAACCGCTTATTTGACATGTCTGCTTTCATGGCTGGACCAGGGAACGCTAAGAAGGTGGTGGAGAATGGGGCCCTGCTGTCATGGAAACTCGGATGTGCTCTTGAACAGGGCAGCATCCCTGACATTAGCAGCGTCCAGTCCTCAGCAAAGGATGGGACCATGTCAGCCAGGCTTGGATACCCAGTGGTTGGCTGGCACATTGTCAACAAAAAGCCCCATGGAGTGAAACGGGTCAGACGGCAGTTGTACAATACTCCTACCCCAGTGCCCTCCCTGCTTCCTCCAACCACTCACCCAGAGCCCCCTGTACGTGTTGTTCCCACCCCAACTTCGCCCTCTATTGCCCCAGCAACAGACAACTCTGCTCCCCCTGTACGAGGCCCTTTGCCTCTGCCAGTGAAGCCCACTATGAGGGTCAGAGATCAGATAGCCCACACACCTATCTTTGGACCTCCCCTACCCACAAGAGTCCTAGGAAGTTCAAGCAGCATGCCTATTCAACCTACAATGACCCGGCCAACTTTTGTAGAAGCCACTGCTTTGCCAACACCACCGACCACTAACAAAAGACCTAAACCCTCTGCCACAAGGAAACCCAAGAAAGTCAAAACCACCACCCCAGCTCCCCGGGAACCCAAGTCCACCACACCTAAGCCACCCAGACGCACCACTACTCTCTCTATGGCTCCTGACTTAAATCAAACCCCGGAAATCCGCAACGCCATTGATCAGGTGAATGCATGGGTTGGCACATACTTCGAGGTTAAGATTGCTCCTGATACATTCTTTGACAGGGAGGATGGTACTACTGATAAGCTGCGTTTGACTTTGAAGAAGACCCCCAAAGAACCTGTGAGTGAAACCTCTTGGATCCAGTTCAACAGCACTATCCAGCTTTTGTATGGCCTTCCAGAGGAGCAGCACGAGGGGAAGCACGAGTACTTCATGTTAGCCACTGATAAGGGTGGGAGGAGCATCATGGATGCATTTGAGGTTCAAGTCAATCGTTGGTCTACTAATGACAAACCATCAGTTGTGTTTGCTGCTCGTTTCCATGGTGACCCAAAAACTTTAAGAAATGATGTCCATAAAAAGATTCTTCTGACCAAAAAGTTGTCTTATGCCCTCGGGGATCGCAACAGCAGCACAGTGACCCTGAGAAACATCACTAGTGGCTCGATTGTGGTGGAGTGGACCAACAACAGTCTCCAGCAGAGTCCTTGTCCAAAGGACCAGATTACAGTTCTCAGCAACAGGATCTCTGATCCCCAAGGGACACCAAAACTGGCCTTCATCAAAGCCATGGAGCCTGAATTCAAACCCATTAACATATCCGTTCGTGGTACCAATAAATGTCAGAGCTACACGTTCATCCCACCAGGAGAGGTGCCGATGCCTGTTCTTCCTACAGCGACACCTTCACCTGGGACAGGTCGGAGGAGCAGTGATGACGTTTACCTACACACTGTCATCCCAGCTGTAGTGGTAGCAGCACTGCTGCTCATAGCTGGGATCATTGCAATGGTCTGCTACCGCAAGAAGCGCAAAGGGAAGATGACCATAGAGGAGCAGGCCACTTTTATCAAGAAAGGAGTCCCTATAATATTTGCAGATGAGCTAGATGATTCCAAGTCGCCGCCTTCCTCCAGCATCCCGCTTATCCTTCAGGAGGAAAAGCCCCCTCTTCCCCCTCCAGAGTACCCCAACATGGCTGGCCCCCACAGCACCCTGCTCAACCAGGATCTGCTGGAGGAGTATTCTGTTTATCAAGATGATGATCCTAATGCCCCTCCTTACCAGCCCCCACCACCATTTACTGTCCCCATAGAGGGCAAAGGCTCTCGCCCCAAGAACATGACCTCATACAGGTCACCACCTCCCTACGTGCCTCCCTAATGCACATTACAGCTTTCAGTTTGGAAAGCAGTTGCAATGTAGGGATGCTTGTTGAAAACTACTACAGGAGTAATTTTACATGTGTTCAATGAAACGGCTTTGACTTTGTAGAGGAGCAGGCAACCATACCCATATATTTGACCATCATGGATAAGACACTGTATCGTACAATTCTACTACTGGCACAGGGTGAATGGATGGGGAACAGTTTGTAATTCCAGCACTCTTTTTTTGTTGTCCTTCAGATCTGCTTTTGACTTCTTGCATATTCTTTTTTTTGTCTGTTTTTGCCAAGAAGAGTCAGTTTTATCTTCAACGATGTTCTATTTCTATTGTATAGAAAATAATAAAGACGCAGGAGAGACTGAAGCCCACAGGGCCTTTGAGCAGATGTCACCATGACAACAGACTTGAGGCTCTCCCTCACGATGTTAATCTTTATGAGTTCAATATCTTATCTGTCCTTCGGCTAGGTTTACTAAGATTTTGCACCTGTTATTTCTAGAGGGGAATGAAATACAAAAAGCCAAACTGAAAGCATGAAACACTTTATTTACACAAAAATCTGTTTGTTTCTTAGACTTTGATCTTTCCTTGTTCTCTCCTCTGCTTTGCTCCCTCTTGATAATAACATGCAAACCTTGCACTTATGCAAATTCTTGTTAAACCTTGCACTATGTGTCTTGCGCAGAATTGAACGCAGTAAGTGGTAGTTCAGTAAGGAGGAAAACAATTACTTTGGCATCCTTGAACTCACCACATGACTGAGATTCCTCTGGTACTTGATCACAAAGGACATTACACTGATCATGCCTGTTGTAGATGTAGCCTCATTAAGTTACAAAACAATTACTTTTTTTTTTTTTTTTTTTTTTTAAATGTGTGTGTGCCACTGAACCTGCCTGTAAGACGACTGGTTTTGCTGTTGCCAAGGTGATGTCTGTGGCCACAAGGCAAACCTTGTAATGAAAGGGCCAATGAAATGCTGTGGTTCACAGCAGGAAGAGACTTGGCGACATTGTCAATGAGCTGGATCCACTGTCTTATATTCAGTTGATTTTGTTGGTATGAGGGGTGGGTGGGCTTAGAGTACTGTATTATCACTGCTCTGACCTATTGTCAGGTCAGATGAGGCATGGGGGACAAGGGGATGTACATAATCGTGTGCCTGTGAAATTAAACAACTCCATAATGTTAGTGTTTTATCAGTAAACCTAGTCGGGGAAAGGGAGGGCCAGAGTGGGAAATAATTTTATTTTTTAATTGTATGTCTAGATTTATGATCACAATCATGAAAAAAAAAAAAGACTTTATAGTTTGTGAGGGTACAAAAGAACGTTTATGTGCCCATCACAAAAAAAATAATGCATTATCTCAATATGATGGGGAACAAAGAAACCACAACATGTGAATTATGTAAATTTCATATCTGATATCACCATAAGAAAAAATGGTTAAAAATCTAATGTTTTTACTGAGTTTTTGATACAGTCTTAAACTTGTTTTATGAAAATATATTAATAAAATGTAATACTATTTGTAAAGCCTCAAAGATGGTGTATAGTCCCTTTTTATTTGAGAAAATGAAACTAGATTAGACATTTTATGTTTATATGTTAAGATGAGTGCTTTTGAAAGTTATATAAGCAAGTTTGAAATCTCACCCCACTTGGCTTTCCGGATTGATTTTGCCATCAAACATGTGATTGTCTGGTACATAACAGCAAAGACCTATAGCCTTTCTGTAGCCTTGCTCTACAATATGTTGTCACATTCCTGACAGAGTTTATAGAAGCAGGTTACAATAGAGTCCAATGGTTGGCTGGTTTTCGCTTTAACATGAGCTATACACTCTTTGTTGTAATAAACCAAACACGCAGCGGGCAGCCACCGTGAGACAGTGTGATATTTTAAGAGAAGTGCTCCCTTTCTGCATTCAGGTGGGCAGTTTTTTTTTTTTTTTTGCCTCCGTGCTCCTACATCTCCTGGAGGAATATCAATAACAGTGACTAATCTGTGCACTCAAATTCTTTTAGTACGGAGCTTGTGTAATGATGACTTGTTCAGGAGGGGGGTCACAGACCGTTCCATTGGCTGGTGACAAGTTGTGGACCCATGCTGCTTTGACAAATGTACATATTTAGCACAAACGGCAATACAAGACATTTTGATTTGTTCCTAGAAAGAATTCATTGAACTGCTGTTGATCTAAATTTATCAATAATGTGTAATGTTAAAAGTTACTCTAGGAATTAATCAAGGTGCTGAATATTTTTCTGACTTCAAACCCTGCAACACAAGTGTATTAATGCTAAGTTACCCTTTAAGCTCATACAAAAATCACTTCTCTGTAGACCAGGACTTGAGAGAAAGATCTGTCTTATTCAGTTTTACGTGGAATGTAAAGCTAAAAACATTTTTTTTTCTTGTCAGCGCTGTAATTATATCTGCCCTGCTTTCATTTGCACCGTCTTACTTATTATAACACATAATTGACAATTATGAGTTGGGTTATATTGCAAATTTAATCAATTAGAAAACATTCATCTAACCGTGGGCGACGGACTCATTTATGAGAGATGTTGGACTTGAAGGTTCTGTTTCCTTCAAACACAGACTGTGATTAAATACAGCTTATCCTGTTTATGCATATACAGACTGAAATACTGGCATTTGACCCCTGGTTTCATAAACACCAGACATGATTTCAGATGTTTATTGTCATACCTACATTGTGTGAACTACAATCAATATACACAGTACATTACAATAATGGCACCGGCAGGAATGAAGTGTGACATAAACATGTCACTTAAACATGCAGTTCATTTACATAGAACCTTATCCAGCTGTAATAAACAATTTTGAGAGCAATTAGTCAAATAATCGATTAGTTGATGGACAGATAATAATCTATAAACTATTTTATAATCAATCATTAGTCATTTGTCAAGCACGAATGCCAAACAGTTGATGCTTCTTGGTTCTCAAAGCTGTTTTTTCTTGTCTTAAATTATTATTGATTATCTTTGAGTTTCCAATGTCGTTGGGACATTTGATTACGCCACCTTGGAAATCCCGCTAATGTTTTATTGACCAAACATTCAATTAATCGAGACTGATTTATCAATAGACAAATTGCTCATTATAAAAATTAGTTGCAGCCCTAAAACACACATGGATGGTACTTTTTAAAAAAATTCTGTTTGAATTCTTATATAAAAAAAAAAATGTGATCCACATCTGGCAGAATGTTGTCATTACAAAGGTTGCAGCCCCCTGGGGTTTTGAAAACATGCAGTATAATACAACTGCAGGAACGATCACCTCTGGCTGTCTCTGTGTGACACCTCTGGCTCACAGGGAGCACAAACCGAATATGCAGTTGTTGGATGACGCTTTATTCTTCATGACTGAGCTGCTGACCGCTGACAGCCGTGACATCTGTGGCAATTTGGGCGACTGATAGCAGCTCTATGAGGCTGAGGTGGGAGAAGGTACAATTATGTGCACCAGTATCACCAGTCGTGACAGTTGTGATCACAAACACTTTGAGCGCCTTTTTTCTTGCAGGGACCTACTGTAAGTTTTCAAAAGGGATTTTAAATGTTAAAAGTGGACAACACTTTAATTTTAATTGCTAGTTGTAGTGTCTGACAGCACAGGTTGCATCAGAATTTCAACTTTCTACAGAAGTACACAACCTACTGTAGTTTCCTAAAGCACTGTAGACTGTATGATATGCTTTCTATTAATACTTTCCGTAAACAATAATCGAACAGCTACAGCAGCAGTTGAGTAGCTTGAATCTACAAATGGAGCGAATCGATAACAGCAGCCGGTAGTAGGTAATGAGGCTGTATCAAAATGTGGAGTTGAGGCTATTTTATGCCCTGCCAGTCTCTCACTTTATCAACCTCTCCCCTCCCCCCACAGCACTCATTAATAATGTATTGGGAATGAAAGTTAATGTATGATGAAAAATGTATAACCTCATGAAAACCTATAGGAAGAACTGACCTTTCAGTTGTTGTCTGATACACTGCTCTCGAAAACCCGCTGCTGCGGATGCAGCTCTGCACACGAAACCACAAGTCTCATCACAACTTTTAATTTCTCAAACGATAGTATACCAGTTAAAACATGAATACAAATTCTTTGCCTTATAATTGTTTGAAATTGCTTCACAGATTTCTACACATCCGCATTAGGCGTTTATAGAACACCTGCTGTACCTTTGTTATTTTCAGTCGCTGGCAGAACTCTAATCAAAACCGCTGTTTTGTAAGCGTGTTTGTAATTCCTGGGGTCATAACAAATTCTAATTAGGCCTGTAGCCATGCCAGGCCGAGCAACCATTGCAAACAGGAGGGTAATTATTTCCACTGCACAGTATTATTGACACAAACTTTTCTTTTGATTAAAAAAAAAAAAAAAAAAAGAAAAACTAATCAGTCTTTGTATGCAGCGCAGTGCTCGAGGAGGCGGTAAGGTGATCTCCTACTTAGCTGTGGAAGCAGCAGAAAGCGTATGATGGTGGGCAGCATCACTTGATATGGACAGCTCAGTAATAGGCCTCATTAGATGCCCAAAGCCCAAGAAATGTGGCACTCTGTTTCCCATTAGGCTGAGAGCACAATGATAAAAAAAAACCCATCATAATGATGAAGGATAATTGTCAGGGAAGCATGGGGGTATATATTTCATATTTTATTAGCAAGCCATAAAACATGTTTTGCATAATCTTCAACATAGTATATTAAATCATACAGACTGTGCTTGTACAGTATATCTTCATCTATACAGACAGACTTTATATGTTAAAGACCTACTGATATAGAAATGAATGAAAGGTTCTGTGCTATGTTCATTTTGCATAATACTGAAATGTAGCTGCTAATGTTACTTTTTGTATGTGAAAATATTTCAACTCTATTTAAAAAAAAAAGACCAAAGCAAACGTGTTCTGGTAATAACCCTCAATAAGCCAAAGGAGAAATATCCAATATTTTATGACCAAATTTCAAACATTGTCCAAATACTTATGTCAAACCAACACTGACGAGGTTAAATAACAGCCAACCCACCAATTATTGCCATATACACTTGTAGGGAATAATATTTAACTGTAAGTGTGTTTTATGACATACAAAAGCATTATTATTATTATTATTATTAGTGTTGTTGTTAGCAACTTGCTAAACCATGAGCAGGGATGTTAAGTAGAAGTCAGCATAAAAACTAGTTTTAGTTTTAACTGTTTATCCGAATCTTTAGCCTCAATCTTTCATCATTTCACATATTTAAATATAACAAATAGAGTAAACTTGGATTATTATTATTTTTCTCTGTTGTAGGTTTTATAAGTGAACAGGAGGCTCAGTAGGTTTGATAGTGGTATTTTCTCACCCATGCTGTGTGTTGACTGTACATACTATTACTAATCACACTTTAAGGACAATTTATGCAGAGCTGAAAAGATCCCATATTGTTAAATTAGAGGTAAATTAGGATTAGTATCCAGGGAATTAACACAATTCAGTGCATTGCAAAAAAAAGCGTATGTGTGTGTCTGTGTGTGTTTTTAGTCTCTTGCAGTGCTGGGAATGATCACGATGAAGTCCTCCCTTAATCACAGGCTGCATCTTGTCCTCCCACCAACAATGACTGCAGCACCATCTTGTGAAAGAATCAAGTAAGTTCATTTGAATACTTTGCCACGCTGACACAATGAGATTGGGCCGTGAACGGGGAGTGTGTTCAAAATTACATTTTGGCATCTGTCTGTACGGATTGTACAGATCTTATATTTTGAGACAGGGGATGTGAGAATGCAGGGCTCTGAGGTGGGAGGAATCAGGGAGAGAGGGACAGAGATCACTGCAGTATCAGTAGATGGCAGTAGCATCACATCATGGCAAAGCTACTGATTAAAGCCCTTTGCATGAGATCAGAATATCTTTAGTAGACAAATAAGTAGCCTTAAGCTGTGGCGTGCAAAAAACAAAATTGCAATTATCATCTATCAGATGCGTGTATAGACAACAAGAGCCTATTAGAAGATATTTGAGTTTATTTAAAATCAGTACCTTCCAGGAGCGTTGCCATAATGTTGCATGTGAATCAGCGACCGCATCACTGATGTTTGCTATTTATTAAACAGCACATCAGCAAAGAGCCGACCCTCAGTTAACTCCCCCCCTGATAATAATAAAATGTGTCGGCTCTCTCTTAAGTCACACCCGTAATTAGAAAGTGAGATAAGTTATAACAACTGCGAGATGCCATAATTCAGTCACAGATTTAAGAAGTGTGGACTAATTGCATTTCGCTTCTTATCTCATAAATTGGATCCATCCGAGAGCTGGGATTGGAAAAAATCCTCGTCTTCAGTCACGGAGGGAGCCCAGTCGCGTGGATGCTGTGAATTTTCCAGAGGCGTGACAAAAAGCTACAAGAAGTTGGGAGGGGGTTCCATAACCAACTAAGGGGAGAAAACATGACAGATGCTGCCTTGTACTGGCTCCTCGCACTGGAGTTAATGGTGTGAGCAGCATTTTAAGCCGAGACTTGCTGCAGGAGGCCGAGGGCAAGCGGGCAGGCACTTGACATATGAAAGGTTATTAGAAACATTTACATGACTGTGCATTTGAATGTAGAGGAGGAACAGGCGGCGCCGAGGTCAGGTTAACCCCCGCTCCCCTGCTCTGTAGTGTCATGTCGAAGCAAGCTCTGCCCGACTTGCAAAGATCACAGCTGAATCAACACGTTGTTTTTTATGCTCTAAATTATACACAAGGCAGCAGCAGGATCGCTGTCGCTTCATGCACCACACAGCATTCTCCTCCCGGTGATGTGCGTTTAACTGGAAAACTCTTTGCCCTTTCGTCATTATATGTGGTCCAGACAACACACAACATCTCAAAATAAAACATGAGTGCTGCTCAGTGTGTGGTAGCCGTACACCATTTCTACCTTTTGCAGGCATTGTGTGATCTGCCAGTCTCATGTTAGCACAGGATGTTTGTGCAGAGCTTTGGTCTCTGCATCCTGCGAGCTCCCTGCTGGCCCGATGACCAGATGGGTCAGCGATTGTGTAGTCGGGGGCTCGGCTGGGCCCCTTCTGTTTCGCTGTGCGGGTCCACTCATGGGATCAAAACCTCAGAGACCAGAATTATAGAAGCTGGATCATAAGGCGGATGGACTGCAAGCTGAGCTAAGACGTGCACACACATACGTATGCATTCAGTGCACGCACAAAGCCCACAGAGGTGCGCCGAGGAATACACACTGGCTTCTTTTGTGTAGGAGGCAGAGTGTGTGCACAACATGAGGACGTGTGTGTTACATTCCACACTCCCGGTGCAGGAGACGTGGATCTGTCAGAGGGCATAATGTTTTAGCGATTAACAGAGAAATTAACAAAGGAAAATGTGATTTTATTTAATAAGCTAGAAGGAGACGGGATCTTTTATCATTTTAGACAAGCTGTTCAGGAGGGTTACATTACTGAAGTGAGATTTTTCTTGCCATGTCATGTGGAAATTTAGTCAAGTCATCTTCAACTGTTATTGCAGTCCATTAACTCCATTGTGAAGATACATAATTGATGCAGCCTTTGGGTAGAGTTTAATCAAATGGAGAGTGCTCCACACTCCACCGCCAACTGAAAAATGAGACACACAATCCTCAGCGATGTAGTTTGCGTGGTAAGACTATAATTCACACTTTGAATTGATTTATAATCATTTGACTGCACACTTCCTGCACGATGCCCAAAGCAAAACTCGTAGCTTTTAAGCTTCTAAAGGTGGATTCATGTGAAGGATTTATGTGCCTGAATTAGGAACCGTTTTTTTTTTTTTTTTAAGAAGAAAGACTAAATAAAAGCAAAACACCAGACAGCTGTTTCTACTAATCTACTCCCAAACAAGCAAACAAGTGCGGTATGTGATTTATTCTCTGTACCTTTTGGGTTTTCAATTTCATTTCATCTCTGTTTGATGTGGATTTCTATCACTCACCCTTAATTATCCATTTCCATTTCAGTATTTTGTTTCTCTTTGGGCTTTTACTTTTCTTTGAAATAACAGTGATCTGTGTGGGATGTGGGAATGCATTGTTTATACCATGCTCCTTGAAATCAAGGGCTTAGCTCTCTAGTTAAATTTCACAGCCAGCCAGCACTTATCTCTGTCAACTCCTGTTTAAGCCACAGATGATCTGCCTTGGTCTAAATGCTATTGGCTTTTGTTTTGTGCCGTGAACCTGAGCTGGGATTCGATGGATTCAATTCAAAAAGAAATGCGCTACTTTACTTGATACAAGCTTCTAAAAGTAAGTTGGATTTTTCATGCAGCCAAAGCAGAACAAATATGCAACATATTCACGAGATGTATGCCAGCGCTCGCTGCTTGCTTTTCTCCATGAATGCATTTTTCTGACAGGGGAAATTGGGGGAAAGCGGCAGATTAGCGCACCTACTCAGCTGCAAATTCTGAAGAGCATTCGTCTCACTCAGCCGTCTTAATAACACAGCAGTCAATTAAATCCATGAAGTCAGATATGCAATTTTCAAATAATCATTAACTGGGGGGGAAAGATGGAATTAGAAGTTTGGATATTGCAGAGACGGGAGGGGAAAGACAGCGAGAGGAGCATAACAGTCATTACAGTGGATGCAACACGTAGCCCAAATCCCCGAGCCAAAGATGAGTGAAGATAAAGGAGGTGACTGAGCTAATTGTGTACTGTCAGAATCCATATCTCTAACGACTGTCAAATGAGCAAATTTCAAATGTATTCTCTCCACCCACCCGACTCCCCCCTGGAGTAAAAGTGGTGAGAGAGGGAGAGAGGAATAAATACCAGGAGACACTAATGTGATGAGAATGATGCCTGGTCTCTTCCGCTGATTAAAAATGCAATAACGCTGTGGCACACACGCGCGCGCACACACACACACACTGTGCAGCCTAAGCAAGCAAAGAGTAGGTCTGTGGACCCACTGATATGAAATGGCAACCAGTGACCCCAGATTAATTTATTCACTCAGTAAAAGAGGCACTGTATCTTTTTCTTGGATCGCTCGTAGTAAAGCAAACACAACATTCCAGCTGCCGAGCCTGTAAAAAATTACCCGTGATTTCCCTTTAGATGATAATTAGTGCCTATGAGGAGACGTGGACGCTATGATTCATGTCTAACCAATGGCGATCTTACTGTACCGCTAATTAAAAAATCTCAGCGTCACCATGTGCTGTTAACAATAACTGGCCTGATTTTCTTAAGGACGGAGCAAATACGAAGGAGGAAGGAAGACGCTGGCAAACAGGAAGCATCACGAGGAGGTTTGGAGCACAAGATGCAGCAGGGAAGGAATAAGAATGGTGAAGATCGTCTTTATCCACTCCACGTTACATCAAGCCTCAGTTGGTTACTGACGGGAAGCAGATAAGGTTTCACTCTGGCTGGAGTTGGATAATTGGACATTTATGGAGAGATAGGAGAGCCCAGGGCCCAGGAGCCATGAAACAGAGCTAATCTAGACTCAGCATCAGTAAATTGTCTGTGAAAGAGCGCATCAGGAGTTCTGACAAGATAAGGAAGGCTTTCTTCAAAGGAAGAGCCGGACCAAAGTGACACGAAAACTCAGATAGAACAAAGAAAGAGTTTGCGGTCGGTGCTGGGGACTTTTGCATGTCGCATGAGGCGCACGCTGAAATGTACAGCAGATGTGTCACCTTGTCAGCCAAATTGGGTCACACGTCACGAATCTGTTACCAGACAGCTCAGAAGAGTCAGAACTTGAACTGTGCACATTGTTAAAAATCTATTGTTCAACTTCAAATGTCCCACGCATAAGAACCTGCGACCGACAATCCTTTAGAGTTTGAAACATTTAAGTCCTCCTGGTGGAGTGTGCCTTGCTCTCGGTCCGCCGTGATTAGTTTCCTCCCTTTGATGTTTTCCCCACTTGATTCTCCCAGGAAACTGCTGCCTACAGAACAGGTGCATACTGAGCAGGTGGGCCCTTACGTAGGAGCCTTGAGAGTTTTCAGAGTAAACCATACCTCACGCCATAAGAGGTAGGTAAATACCATTCCTCAACATGCCGTGTTTTGATTTTTCAGCATCACCTGCGAGTCAAAGATCACGTCTCCCAAAGCCAAGGTAAAAAAAAATTGCTATTCGCTGTTGCTGGTATCTCTTTTTGCTGAGCTGCAAATCTAAACTCTGTTCAGCCCCTACTGATTACTTGCACACAGACACTGACACACGCAATTAATTTGGTGGGGGAGAGGCTAGTCTTAATTGGGCATAAGTGGGATTTTTCTTGGCTGTGTGCAACAGAAAATGACAGACTGTGCGTATGAGAAGTAAAGACCATCTGGTCCCACAGGAGCTGAGAGAGATGCCAGACAAATGGAAAGAGAAACAACAGAAAACCTGTGTGGGTAAGGATCTCATTTCCTCTCTTTGCCCTCTCTCTCTCTCTCTCTCTCTCTTTTTCTTTGTCTCTCACACACAAACACACAGAGAGAAAAAAGAGGAATCAGCATCTCTTGGTCATATATCATTTGCCCATGTAACAGCCTAGAGGGAGATGCTTACCGCGTGAAGAAACAGAAGTCTCTCATGCGTGGCCTATTCATGCTTTTATATAATAATCAATATTGAAAATAGCAACATTATGCTTGCAGGCAGGCGCAGGAATAAAGAGCGGTTAGCTCGTAAAGGCCCGGTCATCAGCAGGACAAATTGATCTGACATGTTATATTATTCATGTAGAGGATTGCTGGTGAGACTTGGAAGGCGCAACAGTAAGAGAGAGAGAGAGAAAGAGCGGACAAGCAAAGGGTGAGTTAAGGAGTCAGCTAGTGGACATCCTCTCCCTCTCTCTCTCATCTCCTCTGCATGACAGCACTGCTCAGTGAGCTCCCTAATGTGCCCTGTCATGAGGTCCACACTGTGAACGAGCATGTGACATTTCCATCGGTTTACAGAAACCCATAAACAACGCAAGTGATTAATGATACTTATTCATACACACTCTCTCTCCTGCTGTAACACACACACACACACGCTCACAGAAATAACTATAATATGCTGTCTGGTTTAATTGTATAAAAGATAACAAAATGATTTTTATTACATGTTCATAATTTGACAGACATCACAACATACTTGCATGATTGCTCTGATATTAATGCTTCCCACACCATAATTCGGCATAATATACCCAATACGAAACTATATAAAACAAACATGCTTGCAGATACAGCGGGGGTCAAGTCAACAACAGATTAAAGCCATATTCTGTCATTTCATGAAGTTCAGTTCTGCTAAAAGAAAACAAACCCCAGAAGGATGCTGAAGCTCATTATCATTTTCAGAATTTATTTTTTTTTTGTTTTTTTTTGTTTACATCAAATAGAACAGACATACATTGGCACATGCAAAGTGAACACTTTGTGGTGCTTTTCATTACCATCCAAATCCAATTAAACAAAGACTGGATATCTATTTTTGTACTCCAAACATGAAAATACTCTCAAATATTTACAAAAGAAAAATACTTACAATGCCCATCACTGTAACATAATAATCATCTGGGACTGTTCCGTGTCGGTAAAACAAAATACTGTATGTGGCAGAGCTCGCTGTTCAAGGTAATTAAATCAACTGCAAGAAAAAGAGGCACAGAAGAAAATCACTTATAAACAATACAAAACAGAAATCGGATAATGGGAACCCCAAGAGAATATGGCTTTAATGACATTTCAAAAGAAAATATCTTGAAAGCAGATCCACCGTCCTTTTTTTTTTTTTTTTTTTTTTTTTTTGTTCGCGGTCATCCTCCTTCGCAGTGACCCCTTTTTAGCAGGCAAGTTGTTCTCTGTTGGAGAAAGAAGGGGGCCACAACACAAGTTTAAAACCTACTACAGTTTGGTTCGTGAGGCCGACCTAGCCGCACTGGCCAACAGCTGTGTTCGCCTCTGTCAGGACTCATGTATCATGTCTGGATGAAGGTTGGATGCTATCCACAGTCCTGGAGTGCATAGGTGCTGCAGGTGGTGCTGGGATGCCTGCGCTCGCTCTCCTGTCTCTTGTCCATCTTTCTCTGTTCCTCTAGAGCTCCCCTCCCTTTTCAATCACAGATAAACGACAAACACCATTCATTTTCAAGCAGATCAGATCCTGAGGTTGTTGTAACTCACATATGTTTTCTTGGTGGCTTGACCTGAGAAAAGAGTAAGAAAAGATGTTTTTTTTTGAGCATCGCTACAGAAAGAAGGGAAAAAAACATGCATCTTGCAGAAGCAAATAAACATCATTCGCTTTTGTAAACTCATCCTACTGTGCTGTGCATTCTTATCACCAGCTGCGTGCAATCAGTAGCAATATTTTCTGGCCTAGTGTATCACTTCAACTCACAATGCCCCCGTGTAAAGCCTTAGTTTCTATTTTCAGATGTTAACTAGTGATAAAAAAAACAACACACCACACAAGTGAGCACCAAACAAATGCTTGGACATGAAATGCGATCCCAGTCTGGATTACCATGGAAACATATCAGTATGTGGCCGAGTGCCGTCGTGTGTGTGTGTGTGTGTGTGTGTTTGTGTGTTAGTGTGTTTCCTCCTATCATTATGAGAACCAATTTGAGTTTCAAACCTCCACAGTGAAGGCGTTTCTTTGTGGACTGAGGTCATCCTGCCTTGTCACGACTTGTGTAAAAAAAGCTCTTTTAAGGTACAGGGTTTTCCAATCATTATAACACTGAGGCTCCTCGACCGAGTGAAAAGAAAACTACGCTGAGAGTTCTCTATAACATTTTGCTGTCATTTACGGCCATGTTCCCACCCAAAGTACCTGGAACTTTTAGACCCGGGAACTACTTTTCCAGGAACTAGAATTATCAGTGTTATCAGTGTTTCCACACCAAATTAAAAAGCAATGAAATGAAATGAAAATTCAATGACTGTTTATACACGTGCCTCAACTATACAACAACGCTCCCTAATGGTCCATCTGTTGCATGGCTTCTTCTGTAACTCCACATTGATGTGTCGAAGCACAATGAACAAATTTGCAGCTGCAGATTTTTTTAAAATGGTGGCTGGAAAAAAAAAACTGCGAGTGCTCGATCAATCCAAAGTTCCTGTCCTTTTGTAAGTACTATCCCCCGAGCAGGGATCATTTAGAGGGTAAAATAATGTCCCCAGAACCCAATTTAGACCCTGGTCCCTGCGGTGGAAATACACTGAGTTCCTCCAAATGTTCCTCTTTTCTGGGGAGAGTTCCTGTGGTGGAAATGTGGCTTATGGTCACACCAGCTTCTCTGTCCTCTCCTCTGTTTGTTTGACTGAGGGTGGGACTCAGCTACCAGACCGGCGGGCCAGGTTCTAACGCCTGACTGATTGGTTGCTCGAGTCCTAACTGTTCCCCAACCATACACGTTCTGGGGCTGCACTTTGGCACAGCTCCTCACAGTTACACACACACACACACACACACACACACACACACACACAGAGCTGTCAGCAGAGCAGAGAGGCCACGGTGGAGACAGTGAACCAGGTGATCTGAAGGTAACATTTAGAAATTTCTTTTGCTTTGTCCTCAGTTGTTGTTGTTTTACACAGCACACTTGTTTTAAGCCACTAGTGAATTGATATGAACAAGCTAAAACGGTCTGTATGTGTGAATGCCTGACTGTTGATCTTAGTTTGCCATGAATTTTAGAGTTTGGCAAATTCTGGTGAACTCCCCCCCAGCCCCTCCCCTCTCCGCAGGCAGTGAATCATGGGAGCAGCAGAGGGAGGAAGGACTGATACTGACTGTGTTTCTTTCTAAACTTCACTCAGTGTTTTGATGTCAGGAATATTATTATATTATGGTATTATTAGCATTATATTATTGTTGTACTTTTTTTCAGTTGCTGCTCTAGAAACAATTAAATTTAAAGTATGAATCAATTCTAATCCTGTTATGAATTCATTTTTTTTTTTAAATGATGATTTAAAAACCCCAATTTATTAATGAAAAAGAACTAAGAGTAATGACAAATAAGAATATGGCTAAGATACAGATAAATTATAATGATACCCACCTACAGCATTTGGTGGTTCGGTGATTATTACTTCAATGGCAGTCAGCCCCTACAAAAATGCAAATGTGCTTACTTCATCAGTGAGCACATTTCCATTTCTTGTGCAATGTGAAAAACTACAACCTGTGTTTTCTTTTTATGTATCCTTATGATAAATGTCTAAAAATTATGTGAAAATGTATTGATCTTAGTCAAATCACTTTTCTTGAGTGACGACCCCATGACCTCCACACAGCGACCACAGAAGCTGAGGGTAAACCCTGCGGTAGGAATTATACAGTAAGTCTAGAGTCCAGGTTAGTCTTTTGTTTAGGTTGCTTTTACAGTAGGTGTTGATGCTGTGATGGTCAAGACCATGATGAGGAAATGTGAATGTAGTCTGGACCAACGTCGGGTAGAAGGACGTGCTCATCTGCGGGTGCGTTTTCCTTTCTGTGCGTTGGAGGTCGATGTACATTTTCTTAATCACAGACATTTCTATAAATTCTCACTCGACTGCTTTAATGTTGCTATGGCAACCAACTCCCATGGGCTGCGCAATTAAAGTCGTACCGTTTCTTTACAGCTGCATTTTGTGGTCTTGGCCACCAAGTACGATGAATAAAACATCAGTAAATGTATGACAGTCTCTTCCTGTTAACCGTAAATAGTCTTCAGGAAAATCAGTCAGTTTTTTTTTTTTTTTTTTGAACAAGATGCTGTGTGTGCATGTGTGAGTGTGTGTTTGTGTGTGAATGTATGCTATCATCGTATTTGTAATATCAAGAGCCAATTATTCATCTCATTCCATAACTATTCTTGTATTTTCTCCTGTGTTTTTCAGGGCTCGGTTTTCTTCCCACAGTACTCGTGGTTCATGAAATGAAATTGATCTGAAAAGCATTAAGTCATCCACACATGCCTGCTTTGGTTGATCTATATTGGACGGCACAGAATAGTAAAGCAATTCAGCATCTCTGATTTGCAGGTTAAACCCTCCTGTCTCTTAGAGGCGTAATCATGAAGATATTACACCATATCAATACCAATGTAAATCTGCAGAACTGCTAATGCTCTTAATCCTATAAATCACTCCGAGCCATCTCATACGGGGCTGATGGGCCCTGAAAGGGAGGTATTTGGCGCTCTGATGGTTACAGGAATTGACGGACAGTCTCCGGGGATGGTCGAGGCACAGTTCAGGTTTCGGGGCGGTCATGCACATAAATTCGCCATTAATAAATGTCACTTCTCCTGCCGCGAAAAAAGAAGGGCAAGAGGAGGAGAGGGTGTGCAGAGAGGGGAGCTGAGGCGAGAAGACATTCGTGTAGGAGAGACAGAAGGTGAGAGACACACTGAGCAGATGACACGGTGCACTTTTGGGAGGGCCTCCCAGAGACCGTGTGCCTCGCTCAGGGACTTTTTGATGTGCCACTGCGACAGATGTTAAGGTTTCACCCTCAATGCAGAGTATTTGCTCATTGAGCCACATGTGCGGCTGGCGAGGATATGCTCCCCATCCCCTGATACACTTGCATCAGCCCTCTGATTTACATGTGCGTAACTCACACATTCAGTCGCACGCAGACACACACACACTGAAAAATCGCTAGCACAGTTGCACACTCAGTTGTTCCCGTGCACACATGCGCGAGCTCATTCAGTTCATGACAGATGAGTGTGACAACTGTTTGGCTGTTTGGAGAAATTCCCAGGAAAATCTGTCATCTCATAGGCGTAATTCAAAGAGGGGTTGAGGGGCTGGTGCACCTGTGGGTGCCATGATCGCTCTATGTGATTAGAAGCGTTGCGGGAAAGGAGGCCTTTGGAGCCTGTGATGTGTGATTTGCATGAGCTGTCAATCATCCCCGTCTTCATCCTGACAACTAGAGAGGAGCAAACGAGCTTTCATAGCAACGCCGGTCTAAAACAGTTCTAGTGTCGGTGTTTCTCACCCAAAACAAACACTCTATCACCAAACTATGGAAGTATGGAGGCTTCCCCTCTCACGTACTAATGCCCAGTATTATCTTTGCTAACAGGATCATGCTCGCTGTTTCAGATGAAGGCTGGTATGAGTAACACACAGCTACAGAGACAGATTATCTCCCACCATTCCTGCCGACAAAGCCCTGCTTCTTCAAATCTCTTCACAGAGCAAGTCCCATATCTTCTTTCATGCTCTCTGCCGTGCACTTGGGCTAAAGGTCTAACTGTTTATCAAGAAATGAGATAACTGGGTCTCCTCTATAGCACATTATACATACTTTTCACCCAAGTAGCCATCCAATTAAACTGCCGGATTGGGACCTTCTCGTGCAAGAAAGGAAACATGAGAGATATGGAATACAGGATAGAATAGAGAAACATCTCATTCGCAGTTCTTGGGAAAATAAGATTTGAAACCAATTAAAACCTCCGTAGCAGATACATGTAGATCTCAGCTCCTGGGTCTTTTGGTCTGTATGACACTGTCGTCTCTACATAAACTTTATTAATTCATTATAGACAAAATGGACAGTCGCTCTGCCTACTGAAACTCATCAATACTTGATATGAATGTGTGATGCTGGCCTGAATAGATTTGGTGCGCTCTGGGGCCTAATTTGGCTTGATCATTGCACACTGCACATTGATAATTTAGACTATATGTGACCAAACAGATAGCATTCATGCTATATCTTACAAATTACTTTTGCAATCTGAGCTTTAAATTAGTGCACTGCATAATGTGATTCCACATGTACGTGGTTTAATGTAGACTTAAATGAGCGTGCTTCATGGTGCATATGTATGTGGCTCTGAGGCTTTCTGATTCTCTCACCGGGTTACTTACTCATGGGGTCAGCAGCGGGGTTCTCGCACAGCTCAGTCTTAGCCTCTCCGTTGGGCCTCTCGTTGGGCTTCTGGGACAGACGCGATGACATTGTGGCAGCTGTGACCACAGCCTTGAAGCTACGCTTTCTCTTCTGTACATTCAGCTCAGGGTGGAAGATAATGATGTACACCTTGGGCATGTAGAGCATGCCCAGTGCTACGGAGGCACTGAGGTTCATGGAGATGGTCAGGGTTGTTGTCTGAATGTACAGCTGGAAGGAAAGCACAGACAGGTGACAAGTGATTTTAATGCAGACAGGAATAACGGCAGATAAAATGTAGATGGGCAATTCTTTTCTATGAGGTATGGACTTTGATTTGGGAGCTTTATGAGGCAGCGAAGTCAGAAGCAGCAGTTATACGCTTATCAAGAAAAATGAGAGACAAGGCTGCTGTGATGGCTAAACATCTGTGGCCAATTACAGAACAGTCACACTGTTGAGCAGTGATGAGGCAAAACCTAATAATAACCATCGCCCGATAACAATATGAGCATCCGTTGAAAAAGCTCATTGGTCGTTGTCCTTTTTTTTTTTTAAATCCTGGAGTGTGGAGAAATGTTCTGACCTGCATCATTACAGGAGATGTTTGTTTTATATACTTATATAATACAAAACCTCCTGACAATAACTGATAGTTCTGTTCTTTTTTTTGGACAATCTAACATTATTATCAGATACGTAGGTGGTCTGGATATTTGCTATGTGTAGCTGTGGGGAAAGGAGCAGCCATGCGTACGGTAACATAATCCAGCAGCATTTATTAAAGCCTGACCTGCAGCTACTCAGTCAAGTCAAAGACGGTTCAAGCGTATTAATGACAATAGCAGAGGCATCACCGTGACTTTATCAAAAATGTCCTCACATGGCCTCCTTTCTTCCTGTCTGTCCACCGGGACCCTTGACTAGATTGATAGACCGCAAAGTCAGAGCGAGGATGTGTCCGTGACATGTTGCAGTTACCTTTCCTCTCCCTTCAAATCAAATGTTCTGTCACACCACCAAGTATTCATCAAACCAATATACAGCCTCTGAGCTACCTCTTCCTCCACTAACAGTTTGTGTAGCCGGGCGCATTCTAATGCAAATTCCTCCTTGAGAACAATAAAAGACTTCTTCCGCGGACTAAGAGCATCGCATCTGCAGTACACAGCAGGTCTACATTTGTTTTCCTGCAGGTCTGCACGCAGTGGAGTGCAATGCGTGAAAGGCTCTCAGTGCGTTAAGTGGAAAGATCATTCACAAGATTGGCATTCATGTGAGCCCTGCACAGGTACATTCTCTTAAATGCTCCCTCCACGACATTCCTCTTCAGAGGTTACGTAACATCTCTCACACATTGTCGAGCTGTAATTGTGAGCTTACATAACGTGACGATTTAGGTTAACATAAATTTTATATAGTGACTTCATTAAAGGGTAGTGATTTCACTAAGAGGAAGCGAAGTCGGTAATTCAGACACGAAAAGAGCCTCTTGTTTCATTTAAGGGTCCTGGAGGAGAAAGAATCACTTCAAGAGGGGTTTTCAAGAACGAATCACCAAAGCCTCCTCACTAATCTACTGCACTTGAAAGCATCAGATGTCACTTAGTATATGCTGCCTTCCAGTCAGTCGCTGGTGATGTGGACGGGGGAGAGGATACAATTGTAAACACATTAGCCACCACAGTGTATCTGCAGAGCAGCGAAATGCCCACTGATTCCCTGAGAGGCGGAAATGTCACCATTTGCATACAGTTTTTCTTGGTAAATAGCACGACTAATGGTAATTTCTTTCATGCAAGATTTCTCATTTACATGCCAGTCATGCCTTTGTTTTCCAGTCTCCACTGCTAATTCACATGCCCGATACCGTCAACATGCCAATGCACTCAAGCGCTCGTTTCTCCCTCCTTCCCCTCCTGTTTCTCTGTGGAGCGGCGTTGGAGGCAGTGATCTGGCTGGCGCACCATGCATTAATAACTGTATGAATATCACAATGCTCTCAGTGCACTGTGCTCCGTGTCACTTGAAGCTGGGGGGAAAAGCGGAAATGTTGCTCTTTCTCTTCTGTGAACTGTGAATTGGCAGCGATCGCGATTAGATATTGGGGCGACCGATCAAAGCGTCTGCGAGGAGTCCACGTGGTGTCAGATGTAATCTCAGCCCTGTGCTGTGTTTCCATGTTTGGTCGATGTTAACCTGTCTGGTATCCATAGCAACACTACAGAGTTTGGTGGGAGCAACTAAACACGGCTGGAATAAGCTTTTAATGAGATCCTGATAGCATAGATGCTGCAACGCTGACCCTATCAGAACTGATTTATTGACCATGCAGGAGAGTTGATTCGGGGAGCAGGCGCTCAATAAGCATTAGGTGCTTACTCATCACACACCCCAAAAAGAAAAAAAAAAAAGTGTAGATATGTAGGCTTCCACTCCCTCCAAACGCAGGCACACATGTGCACGCCAAAGCAAATCCTTTTTCTTAGTGCCTCTAATCAGCGAGACAAGGTTTTTACATTGTGCCTCTCAATGAGCTTGACCCAAATTCGTAGCCCCTCTCACCCACCGCTCGAATGTTTAGCTTGTCACAGAACATTCATAATTAATTCCTGTTGCTTTAACATAAATAAATACATGAAGTCATTTTCACAACTGCTTAGCAACTCCCTATTTATAGCCGCGGTAATGATTTATTAACGGCCTCATCAGGAATCAAACGCGCGCATTTGGATTTTAACATCTCGCTGACGAGCCAAATGCCAACGTCCAGGCACAACAAGCAACATGTCTTCCGTTTAGACAAAAAGCTGTCGAGGGTAATTCTCATAATTATACCCACCAGGGATATACTTACTGCAAAGGCAATTTAGTAGTGTATGGCTGAGTACTACAAATGCATGCTGCTATAAGGACTTGATTCAGTAAGTGACAATTAGGATGCTCTCTGCCCCGTTAGAGAATGCCTTCAATAATGGATCCAGGGGATTTGCAGGCACCTCTCAACTACCTGGATGTCTCTTGCTGTTTTGGGTGGCCTACTTTCTTGCCCGGCTCATGTCATGAATAACTCTGTCTGCCTTTGTGCTGCAAAGCCCTATTCCATATTGGAGACATTGCTCTGTGTGTGGACGGTCTTTCCCTTCAGTTTGACTCTGCCCAGGAGGTCCCTATCTCTGCGATTCAAGATCGGTAGATAAAGAGGTTGTGACACATATAACAAGCTCTGCGTGCGTTAGAGCAGGTCATTAATAGTTAAAACGAGCCGAGGAAGTTACATTTGATGTTTGCTTGACATGATTAGTTGAAATACATTGTTTACACTGCTGTTAATGGTGAGATGTTTGTTGATCTAATCAGCCCGTATTTACAATTTCATTTCATTTAGCGGGCGCTTTTATCCAAAGCGATGAACATGCACGACGTAGAATATTTATCAAATGTCTCCACATTTGAAATAATTCTAGGGGTGGTTCAAAATTTAACAGTCGGAGTAAAAGCGTATTATCTTTCTTAGCCAATGTTTATCTCCAGAGGTGTCCTAACCAGCAGAGAGAAGAGATGTTTTGGTAAAGCTTATTAAAAGATACTGTTATTGACAAAAACAATTTTCAGTCGAGAGCGATTTTTGTGACTGACTTTGTGCTCGTGCTGTCTCTGCAGAAACCGCCGTCCTCACAACCTTCCACTGCACCATTTGAGCAGTAAGAAATCAAACATTGATCGCGTTATCTTCACGAGGCGAGACCATTAAGATAAGCCTCAAGACAAGGTTCCTTCATATGACTGCACTAAAAGTTGGATTTGAACACAATTATGTCCATCTCAACTGCTTAACTGCCATGAAGGACATCTCAACTTATACACGACAGGTAAAATCTATCGTATTTGTTATTTAATTATTTCAAATTATAGCACAGCAACAATAACTGAGAGACGTGCTCATATTGTTTTGTTGAAGAAATATGTTTTCTCCCAATCTATATGGAAAGATTTCACGTCCCCCGCGGAGAGGTGTGGCACAGCGCACAGAGAGCCTCCAACATCTTTACTGTGTGTGCATCACTGAACAATACATGCAAAATGTGGCGTGTTTTGTAAAGTGATGTGGTTGGATAGGGCTGATATGATAATTTCACACAGCTGAATCAAATTAACTGCTGTTCTAATTTGCATTCATTTTTCTAAGCCAGACGAGTGGCTTGCCAGTGTTTACTTAAAGTCTACTATATAATAAATGGCATTTTGGTAAATATCATTATGAGATTGAAGCTTTTTATTCATTTTTGGCCCCATATTTTAGCATATGTTCTAATAAATGCTTGACGAGTAGTTATTAACCAAAGTTATTCGCCTGTGATCATTAAAAAAAGTCTTGTTATTTTCTGCAGTTAGTCTATTACTCCAAACCGCAACTGTCAGAATAAGCACAATACATCATCATAATTTCTACTTTGCGGCTCTGAGTGTTGTAAAACAGCCACACTCTCTCCTGATTAATAATTAAATACAAGCCCAGGTGATGGTATCCTCTTCATCTTGAGCGATGTTCGACATCCATTTTCAAAATAAAAACCTTTCATTCTTTCTAATGTTTGTGACCAGTTTTAGCCTTTTGCCTGCAGTCTGCCTCTGGTGCCATCTATTCAAGGTTTCATGCATAAAACAACAGATAGGCGGGAGAATTTCACGCATTATTTTCAAAAGACTTCACATCTACAAAATAAGTGTCAAGTCCAACTCCTGTCAAGTGCAGGCGTTTGCAGAGAGACGGGAGGATTAGAAGTTGCGATTTTCATTTTGTCTGTAAAAACCTGGAATGAGAAAGTTCTTGCAAAGTGCAGTATAGTCAGTCACTGCAAATGTTACTTGGCAGCACAGTCTCTCTTGAAGAGGGCTTGCGGTATAGGAGATGGAGCCTAAGTGGTTTCCAGACGTGTATTGAGGTATGTAAGTTTTCATGACACGGAGTTCTCCTTTAAGTGTGACTGAATCTTGTGGGCGTTTTACTAGAAGGTTTCTGTGCTTTAAGGAAAATGTCTCATTATGTCATCGTACAGCTCTTCTGAAATGTTCAGCGTTGTGGTCAAAGATGTTACTTAATAAGAGAGTTCTCGTGTTCAGCCGCAGAATTCCTTAAATCTGTTTGCTCCTTTACTCGAAAAGTAAAATGTAAAAACAACTGTTATGGTGACTTTATTAACACTGTTTTGCACCTTTTTGTGTTGTCTGTTTGAACTCGCAGGCCTGGAATTAGTTTCCAAAGTCAGTTGATCTCCAGGCCCGAGGACAGCTGAATTTGGATGCTGGTGACTCTCACAGTAATTAACTTGAGAGTGTTGAGTAGTTGACTGAGCGCATACAGGTGCACAGGCGGCAGGGGGATGCTCTGTGATCTTTTGTTACCATTTTCGCATGGCTTCCCTCAACATAAGTTTGAATGGGCAAAATGGAGTGTGGGGGGGGGAGTCACAGGTGTGGAAAATAAGGGGGCATCTACATGGTGGTGTGTTAACTAAATTCTGCTCAGTGCACTCACAACCTCTGCTAATACCGTACAGCAAAATAACATAAGGTATCATAAATCTTTTGATATTGGACAACCTGGGGTGAGGGAGGATATTCAAATCTGAGTGGCTGTTTGGCCACATCTGCACTTAAAAACACAACAGGGCAAGGCGATTATACATTGAGGATACGGTCGATTGCATCATATTGGATTACATTTAGCCACCAATCGTTAATTCACACGCAGATCCAAACATTATTTTTGTATTTTGTACCTGTTTTTAGTGATGTATTCATGAAGGGATCTTATGCGCTGGTAAATACAGTCTTAGCAGAAAAAGGTGTGAGGAATGCGTGTTTGTACTGAAAACTTAAGTATAAGTGAGGATGGATAAGACAGCTTCACTCCACCTTAACTACAGTGCAGCTTCTGCAAAGCATGTTATCAAGACATGCAAAGGCACTTCTCACTAGCAGCGGCTAGGGAGTAAACACCAAAGCACCCACACAGGCCATTACGCCAGGCTGCTGTGGTCTGAGCTGGAGGTGAGTGTAAGGCAGGAGCTGGTGTGAAGAAAGAGTTAACTGCATAAAGGGGAAAGATAAACACATTACTGCCTCGCTAGTCGCCTCGAGTAGCATAATGAACTCCTAATCGCTGCTGAGGGTGTAATTCATCTATGAAATCAGCAGCAAATTGAGATGAGGAAAATCAGTTTCTGATCCATCTCATGCTGTAGCTTAGCAGGAAGGATATTGAACGGCGTGCCTCTCAAAAGGTTAGGAGTAACACTTTCCTGTCAGCATCGATATTCTGTCAGCGGAAAACTTCCCCTCCGCTCCGTCTTGTACACACGGCCTGCCAAGCAGCACACGGCGCTCATGAGTCCAGCAGATGAATGCATCTGTATTCTGCTGGGCGCTGCCCAGATAAGCAATGACTAGCACATCAGGTCAAAATGTCAGATTCTCAATCAACTCCAGTAGCACCCAGTGTCAAATGCTTTGTTGAATAGAGCGCCGCTGTCAAGAGATGGAATGTGTTGAATCAAACTTCTATTTACCCCCCATTTCTCCCTGCCTTCCTCCTCCTCTGGCTCCTCATCATCATCTTCCTCCACCTCCTCAACCTGCTTGTCTCCCTCGCTAGAATACGGCATAATAATATATGTTGAGCAATAGGCGTGAGAGCTAAGATAATGGCATTTGGAGCTGCCGGCACCCCCATCCGTATCTCTCCTAAGGCATTTAAGGCATTCTGGTGCTTAACATCAGGCCCTCCTCCGCCTTTATATGCCTATTTCCGTCTATGGTGGTCCTACTGTGGGTTTCCATGCACATTGGAGCCGTGTGAATATGAAATCAAAAGGAAATGAACCCATAACTTATACAGTCACTAAATGTGTGTGCATGTGTGTGTGCGCTCCCTTTGTGTACTGTTTGTGTTTTCATTTTTGCGCTTGTACAAATATGCATGTGCGCGTGTGTTTGGACAAGATAAAAACAGGGCCGAAGGAATGAAAGGGAAATTTGTAAGAGGAGGGAGAGAGCCAGACAAAGAAAAGGGTGGTGACAGAGAGGGAGAGAGAGAGAGAGCAAAAGAGAGAGAAATGACTCACCTTCTCTGCCGACTGGGCTGTGCCAAAGAAAATCGGGATGAAGGCCAGCCAGACTATGCAAGTGGTGTACATAGTGAAGCCAATGGGCTTGGCTTCATTGAAGTCTTCTGGTACATCCCTTGTCTTGATGGCATAGATGGTGCAGGTCACCATCAACAGGATGCTGTAGCCCAGCGAGCAGATTATCTGCAGGTCTGTGATGTCACACTTCAGCACGCCACGGGCCAGCATGGGGTTGATGGTTTTCTGCTCATCGTAGTCGACAATGGTGTTCGGCGGGTCCACGGCGAACCACACCAGCACGCCCAGCAGCTGCACGCAGATCAGGCTGGAGCTGATGGCGATCTGGGAGGTGGGACTGATGAAGCGCGGGGCGGTGACCGTCTGCTTGCCCTGCTCGAAGATTCGATAGATGCGGTTGGTCTTGGTGAGCAGTGCGGCGTAGCTGATGCACATGCCCAGGCCCAGGAAGATCCTCCTGAAGGCACACACAGCTACGTCGGGCTTGGCAATCATGAGGAAGGTGATGATGTAACACAGAAAGATGCCAGTTAGCAGCACGTAGCTCAGCTCTCGGCCCGACGCCCGCACGATGGGCGTGTCGTTGTAGCGTACGAAGGTGGCCATGACGAAGATGGTGGCGATGATGCCGAGCATGGCCAGGAAGACTGGGATAATTGCCCAAGGTGAGTGCCACTCCAGCTTGACAATGGGGATGGGCTGGCAGGCGGTTCTGTTGGGGTTGGGCCTCATGTTGTAGGCACACAGTCTGCAGGAGGTCTCGTCGTACTGGTACTGGTAGCCATCACACAGCTCACAGTGCCAGCAGCACGGCATGCCCTTTACCCTCTTCTTCCTCTCTCCAGTTTTGCAGGGCAGACTGCACACAGAGATAGGCACCTCCTGCTCCCCATCTGGCCACTGAAGCTCCTCCAGCTGGGAGAGAGATGACACACAGCACAGGAAGAGAGGGTTAGCAACAGATAAGCCGGAGGTACCACTGAATATGAGAGAAATTATGAATATATTCCAACACAACTTATTGACTGGCCACTAATTAAAACATTATGATTATCACAAAGTTACAATTTTGGGAAAAACAAGGCACAACGCAGTCTTTGGAAACAGCTGAAAAAATTCAAATGCAGTCAAAAAAAAAAAAGAAAAAGATTAAGTTAATAAAGTACAACATCTTCCTTGACAATTTCTTCCAGGGATTGCCTTTTCTAATACTTGAAAGTAATTGAAATCACCATGGCAACAGAGCTTACCTTTGTTCAGTGAAATAAAAATTTAAAAAAAAGTGAAATGCGAAAGACATTATGTTTTAATACAGGAGCCAGTGAGGTATGAAATATGTGATGATAAGGAAGGAGAATGGGATTTGGGATTGCAAAGTGCCTCTTTTAGACTTTGCAGAGCTATTTCTATTTATGATCTTGTCATCGGGATGAAAAGTGCAGGATGCAGACGCACTGAAGAACTACCGAAACTCCAATCCAAAGAGGCCCTGAGCTGTTTCATGATTTACGGGCAAAATATGTAACATTTATGCAGTAAAATGTCTAAAAACGACTGCACCTATGTTACATATTTTGAGTTGTTTACTCACATTATCCCAAATGTTCAAAGAAATCTGGAATTTTATTTAAGGTAACGATGCGTGTCATTCGGTTGCCTGTCGACGTTATATCCCCTTTACCCCGTCTAGTTGCCATAACTTTAGGGGAAACACTAAATGATACATCAGAGAGCGAGGAAGGTAGTTGGTGACCTAGCTAGCGAGCACTCGATTGTTCAGTATTGTATGGACTGCATGCTTATAATGGAGCACAATTATTCATTTTCATCGGCATGTGGTGTCTGTTTAACAATAAAGACAACAACTCCCATGATCCCACGCTAATTCACAATTCCATCAAAATGCATCTTTCGTTACTGTTTTAATTGAGACATCCCCAGCAGCAGAAATTACATCCTGTGCGTTTCAGCTCAAGCTATAGCCTCAACATACGAGTCAGCCTTTAAAAGGGCATGAAGAAAAGGATTTTTTTTAAGGCTCTTAAATATTTTGTTAGGGCGTTGAAAAAGCTATGATAATACTCTGGGCTGCTCTTTTGATTTATTATGAAAGTGTACTGATCCAGAAGAAAGAGCACGGGGAGATTAAAGATACTGCAACATGGTTTAGGCGGTTTCACAGCTTCACAACCAAGTAACCAAAATATATCACTTAAATCCAACAAACAAAAAGAAACAGGAAAACTACACATTCTAGCCGCTTGATTATTAAACAGATTTTATTGTCTTCTAAAACCGCTCGGATGTGACAGATTTAAAAGGTGCTTTGAGACAATGAGTGCATAAGAACCTGCATTAAAATCAGAATCGCATGGCATAAAACTATATTGGAAATGAACAGAAATTAATTTGAGTGATATTTTTTTAGTGTGCATTTCGCCTTGATGTGATGTGTTAATTCACGACATAGAGGTACGCTGTGGAGTTTTTCATGTGCAGCAGTGCTGTGGAGCAGCTTTTATGAGTGTGTCCCAGTTTTGTTTGTCTCATGCATGTTCACAAGGACACACATGCACACAAGTGACGCAACACACGGGCCTGCCAATGGTTTTGCACTATTTTGCTGCTCTACAGCTGGTAGTAATATGCCAGAAAACACGGGGCATGAAAGAAAATGAACAATCCAAGATTTAAAACACTTTAAAAACTGACAAACGAGGAAGAAAATGCATTCAAACAACACAACAACAACACATTTGTTAGATCACGAAGACGCACACAATGTTTTTTAGTGAGTAACAGTCAATTTAAATACAATTTTTTTTGTTCTTTTTTTCCCATTTATAAAAGAATAGTTTGACATTTTGGGAAATATATGCATTGTTTTCCTCCTGAGAGATAGATTTGAAGACTGTGCTGACTGTACTGTACTGATTGATATTTGACATTTGATTGACACGGTTTAAACAAATAAGAGAACATATAAACATTTAACAATTTTCTGTTCTCTTCACATTTAGAGACGTGAGAGAATCTTCTAATCTAACTCTCGGCGAAAAAGTGAACGAATGCCAAAATATTCCTTTTTTAAAAAAGTACTGTTTTTCTTCACTGCTCATCTTTTCATTTCTGTGGTGTGAAATTGAATTTAAAGAAATGCAAGCAAGCATTAAACATAACAAAATTCTCAAAGAAGAATCACTGAGTCTCCACTTGTAGCTGTATGCTCACATAACACTTTAACATAAATATAAAACATATTTTTTTTAAATCCACCAGGTACAAGAATATCATCACATACAGCTGAGAATACAAACAGCATTGCTTCCTCTGAAATATGGCTACTGCCAATAATCACAGATACGGAGCTACAGCTTTACAGCAAACACACATCAATGCAGAAACCCCTCCCCACACACACTCATCTTGTTAGTTTGTCAGAATGCGTTCTCCAGCCCCTTACCCCGACGTTAACATCACAACTAAATTCCTATTCCTGATTCTAACCTGAGCCTTAAAACCAAATCTGAACCTTTAAACAGCCCTTTCAAGGTCTTTCTCTCAAAAAATGTCCTCACTCTGTTGGTTCTGGTCCTTACTATGTAGCAAGTGCAAATAAACACACTGAGAGAGAGAGAGAGAGACACACACACACACACACACACACACACACACACACACACACATCGACAGTGTGTTAGCGTTGTGTGTACCTGTATGACAAATGTGTTGTTTCGGTGGTGTCTGGATAGATTATCATCTGCCATTTATCTGGGGGCATGAAGGTGCCATTTGTTATTTGGACAATGAGCGGTGCTCTCTGGAATACCTCCCGTCCACACACACACTGTGGAAACGCTAATGAGACCAACAGCCCCGTTGCCATGGAGACCAGAAGGAAGATTTTTGACACCTTGGACTCGTCCGGCTGCCATAGTTTTCATTTTGTTTTTTTTGTTTTTTTCCTGCTTTGGTTGTTAATTTTACAGTTAATTTGAGCTTCTGTGAGCTGGAACGACGTTACATCGTACTTCTCTATCGATGATCGCAAAGTGCATTTGGATGCTTAGCCAGGGTAACCTTTAAATTAAACTGCTCTTTATGTGTTACTGAGCAAATAGCTATTGCATTGGAATATAATTGCATTGCAACAGCATTTGGTTTGTAATCACACTAAAACAGAATGAAGCACAAATCTCCAGCAACAGACGTTGTTCCACCTGTGCTATCAAATCCATTGGGTTGAGTTTAATTCTTGTGATCCAGAGAGCCATTATGCAAATGTTAGCTCATCTGTATGTAAATATCATGATTTTTTTTTTTAATCTGAGTTACATAGAAATACCTAGAAATCTCAGCTCAGGTTTTATGCTCTCGTGCAGGATGGGCAATTTTAAACCATGTTTGCCTTGGAATAAAATCAGTTTCTTTATTGTCCACATGAATCACCTGAAGCCCATTCTTGTGCTGTGACAGAGAGATCTATTACAGTGGCTACAAACCAACACCTTGCACTTAAAAAAGCAGCACAGCAGCTGTCTCCAGCTCGACACCTAACACTGATATTAGACAGCATTCCTTTGTGGGTAACTTAAACTTATTTAAAGCTCACACGAAATGAAAAATGCCTTATCCACGTTGTTTTCCCATGGGTTCTATTATCTCTTAGATATGCCCAGAAATGTCTCATAAATTACATTTTTACATATTTTCATATTAAAATCCTTCAGTTTTCCCTGCAAAGTTCCCAAAGCTTTCATGTAATTTATGTGGATGCACCTTAAATTACGACTGACACAATGTGATCATAGATTCGTCGCGTACAGTAAAAGCAGCAAAAAAGCTACTAAGCACCAAGAGTAACACGGGAGGTGTGTATTTAGGTGTCAGTTTCCAACAACATCAACATCTTCTGCAGTACTCCGCTGCCAAATATTGAACATACACGCTCTGACACTTGGGTTAAAAATATGTTCTTGGTCTTCTTCCCACTCTCCCTCACCGACATGCCTCCAACCTGTGCAGTGGGAGAAGAGTGATCTCCAACAACGGTGTGACATCAATGTCTGTTTTCTTTCTACTTTCTAACTTTCCTCTTTTAAGTGCTGAACTCTCAAATCAAGCCCTCCCTGATGTTTTAGTCCGGCCCTGACATCCTTTTACGGGTGGAAACATATCAAACCTCTTTTAAATAGCACACAAAATGTGACAGACTAAATTACTGCATTTTATCCCCCTTCACATGCTGATTTTAAAATCCTCTGTCACCTTAATTGCAAGTTTTTTTCAGGCAGCCATTGGGACATTTGATAGAAACATCTTTTAATTATGCATATGTCTTGAGTGACTTTCTCTTGGACTTGCATTAGTAGGCAACACATCAACTGAAATGTGTGTGTGTGCGAACATGTTTCTCTATTTACTGCTGGAGGAAAATATTACACCTGAAGGATTTTGAACATTTTTCTTTTGAGCAAAGACTAACACTTCCTTTTTCTCGCTAAATTGCACAAACAGATTCATTTTTTGCACCTAGAATACATCACTTACACTGAAAGTAAAACATGCCTGCACCTGAGCTCTCTCCGTATTTGAGATGCAAATAATTTGCAACCCCTTGTCATATAAGAGATTTCAATTTTGGAAAACACAGGAAGTCTTCACGCTTATAAATCCTTAGCATCGCATTGCCTAGACGTCCTGTTTAAATACAAACAGTTAAAAAGCATTTGGCACTGTGTGTCTGTTGTCTGTGCATCAGTATCAGTAAAAATTCATACCCGAAGCTGGAGGGTCTCCACCCACTGTCCTACCACCTTATACTCAGGGGTGGAGGAGTTGGTCATCTGGAACTGGAACAGGTCATAGCGTCCTGGAGCATCACCGTTCTTGTTAAACACAACAGAGGTGCCAGCACTGCCTGTACAGAGCAGGAGAGAGAAAACGCAGCAAAACGACATCAGAATAGAAAAGTGTTAGATGCCGGTGTGACAAGGTACAGCATCTCTTCTAACAAAAGAAAAAAATGAACTCTTAACCCCTTGCTTCTTACTGCGCGGTGGCCTACATGGACTACACAAAGCACCACAATGTGCTGGAGTCTATTCCTCTCAGACAGAGCCTCTAAACACAATGACCTATATCTTTATGATAATCACGGACAGAGGGCAAGCTCCCTACTGACCAATATAGCACTTCCTCACCTGCTTCCTATGCATCAGTTCAGCTGCACAATGGCCACCGGAGAAAATGTATTTTCACATGCAAAGCATGGTTGGATATGGTGGACTGTCAGCTGTGCTTTTAATATCAGAAAAATTCACTGCTATTTCCAATGCACACACACACATGTCCTCAGTAATGCATTTCCATCACACAGTGGACGACAACAGGAGATATAGGGAGGACGCACAGGTCAGCCAAAGCATCATACGGCCCCCATCTGCTCCCAGTGTTTAGCAGCCTGTCTCAAGCAGAGCCCTGACAATTTCACTAATTAGCTCAGAGCGGACTGCAGACACCTGAAACATTACATACGAGCGAAAGGGTTGTTTAAATATGTATTTGTGTGAGTTCTCGAGCCTGTCAGTTGTGTTCACGTTAATATACGTTGTGCATGTGTGCTCAATTATCCGAGCCTCACGACTGCAGAGTGTGTGCACGAGAGTGTGTTAATGCAGATGTCAGTCAACATCAGATCTCCGTCGCAGCAGTGAATGCTGAACGGCAGTAATGGGAAATAAAGGTTGTACTTTATTTTATACATGAGGTCTGCATTGTTGATGAGGTCACTTTTACCGTCCCACAATGCTGAGAGAGAATGAAAAACTGCATTTTACACGTCTGTTCACCTTGGCACACACATACAGGAGCTCATAAGCACGAGTGGAGATACCATTTTGAAATGGGACGGGGGGAGTCTGATGACACTTGGCATGGGAATTAAGTACTTTAATAGCTCTGGCTATAAAAAGTGTAGAGAAAGGACCAGGAGCATATGTCCAAAACACTTTTGGGAACATGTTGTCTTTTGTATCTAGAACAGAGCTTGTTGCTTTCGGATGGAAGGCCACTGCACCTTTTCCTCAGTTTTCAGCCAGAAGGGAATTTCATCTCCCTCCAGTTTTTCTTCCAAGGACATTTGTCATTGAACATTCTACAAAAGTTTCAGGCCAAAAGACTCTTGTAAAACAAGAAAGGCAGAGGGAGCAAGAAAAAGCCCATTTCAGGCAACAGACCAGGGGGCCATTTTAATAAAATACTACGGACAAGCACCCAAATTTTCCTTTTTGACTTTGTGACACCATTGTGCATTACAAATGTCAGCTCATAAGACTTTAAGTGGTCATTTCCATATTGATGCAGAGCCACAAATCCTTCACTATCTACTGTTATGCAAAGCGATAGCACATATATTCTGCATTAACAATACAGAAATGGCACCACTAGAGTCATTTGACCCACCGGTCTGCTCTGTTTAAAAGCAGAGCACTAATTCATAGTTATTCATGTGTGTCGGCACAGAGACTGAAGCAGGACGGGTGCTCAGAATGAATTCAAGTGTTCTTGTGAAGCCTGTCTCAATATGAAAACCAAACTAAAACTCGGTGGGTGGCAGTCACCATCCTGTCACTTCTGCTTCCACCAAACAGACAGTAGACTTGTTGACTCAGTGTATAAAGATGTTGACAAGGTATTGACTCTTGTGAGCAAAAGCTGTGACAGGGTTACCATTGTTCCTCCACGCCCCAGCAAAAACATACACAAATAAACAAACATGCAAAGTCATTGAGCGAAGTGATTGGGCACTTGGCGCTCTTCAGCTTTAGAGCAAATAATTAAGTGGCGTTTCTGTGTGCGCAGATAAAAAGGCATTAGGAATTCCTTTGTATTTTCTATTGAATGATATTTTCAAGGGAACAAAATGGTCTGTGTAGACTCCTTAGTGAGAGCGCTGTCTAAGATGAAAGATTTATGCATTTGCATGTGGCTCTGAACTAAGACATGACAAAAGTGCACTGCTGCTGTGCTGTGCTGAGCAGTGTGGGTGGACTGGGGATCCACTGCTGTGTTTCTCTCGCATCATTATTCTCTCCGTTTTTTTTCTCTGCCTCTCACTCTTCAGCTCTGTGACTCCGGCGCAGTAGGGAGATCAACAAAGGAGGCTTACACTCCTTCGCTCTCAAACATACATTAGCAGTGACACATACACAGGATAATGTGCGTGGCTCCAGTCTAAATGCAATAAGGGGCAGCGAGATATGCCTGAGCCACAACACAACAACCTTTGCTTGCCAGTAAAAAGATTTGAGAATATAATGGCAAGACAGGAAGAGGTAGAGGATATAGAGAAGGGAGAGATCTTATTTTTGGCTCAGGTGAAATGAATCTCTTTCCTCTGTCAGCGCCACACTCAGGTAAATGTTTTTCCCTAAGATGAAAATCCAGAAAAGTCAGCTCAAGTCCAGATGGTTATTGAGATTGGGCAGCAGATTCTCAATCCCATGCATGAACCTGCACTTAGTTAAGGTCTCCCTGAAATCTCAGCACCGCTCCGGCAATGAAATGCATTCACTTTCTTTAGTCCCACCTTAAAATCGGAGCCTGCTGGAACTCTGCACTGCTGCCATAGAGACAGTGTTGGAGAAAGGCAGGCAGCTCTTTAGCCTTTAGATCGCTGACAGAAGCTTGTTTTCACACGTTTTTGTCTACAAGTAATCATGAAGTTATTCGCCCAGTTGAACATGATCAATATGATGCTCGCACCCATCAGCAAAATGCAGAATGTGCCTAGGAGCAAACTTTTAATGGAGCAATGTAAATGTTGCATGGTGTTCTCTACCGTATTCATAATCAGTTAAAGAATAATTCTGTTGATTTCTTTCTTGTCAACAAATCCCAAAAAAAGACCAAAATATGAATTCATCATATTTAGTATATATTGTAGCTAAAACCTGATATATCTTATTCCCTCTTTTGTTGTCCAAAAACTATTAAAAAAAAACCCCATCAAAAATCACATCAGTGCATTTGGTGACGTGTTCCTTCATTGTGATAAATGTGGGCACGGTTGTTTATTTTCAACTGATCCCACATATACTGTCATGCTGTAGAATATATTCACAGTAAATGTGTATTAATCTGCAGCTGAAAGTAGCACCAGACAAATGTAATATTTGCTCCTGTATGAGTAATGTTTGCAAAAAAAAAAAAAAAAACAACTACAGTACCCCGCTGTTTTAGAAATGACTGAACCTTCAAAAAAAAACCATTTGTGACCCATTTCTAAAGATCTTCAGTAGGAAGGAATGGGCTTAGGGCAGCCACAGTCGTAGGTGGTACAGCGGTAGGGAAGTCAGAAAGTATTGACAGCAACCAAAATATAGACATGTTTCCAGCCTTGGTAAAAGAAAAAAATGTTTGTTCCAGACATTTAAATCAATCCCTACATCTTTGATTTTTCACATGGTCTGTGTTGTTAACTGGAAAATAACTGAGCCAATCAGAGGCAGGATTTCTAATGTGGAAGTCATCTGTGCAGAAGACAAAACCAGCTACATCCAGGAAGGAAAGCGGCTGAAAAAGCGTGGATGATAGGAACGCAGCTGCACAGGTAAGTCGCCTTAGAGAAAGAAGAAATAGCTCTTAAATGAGCAAATGTCTGAGATCGCTGGGAAAAACTTCTATTTTCACGGAAAATGATTGCACTGGGATGGATATGTCACTTGCTAAAGATTAGTTAGAGCAAAACAAAGAAAAAAACTCCTTAACCTAAATCAAGCAACATGACACGGAATAATAACATAAAATGAAATGGCAATTTAGTCTTTGTATGAGGTTATTTCAGTGAGTCAAGTCCTTGCTCCTTTTCAGTCATCGAATCTGTATAAGTTGATTAGACTGCAGCTTATTTTTTGTGTAAAATTTCATGTTGGAAATATACACGGAAATGAGGCATAAAATAAAGCATGAAATGAAATGAAACACCAGGGCCTTTAGTGAATTGCTAGCACAACACATCTATCCCAATAAAGCACATACATTTTTCCCCACAGATAAAACACACACAGTGTGTTATTTTAATGCTTAAGAAAATGACAAGAGCTGGTCCACCTCTAAAAAGTAGGCCAGTTTGGTGAGATTACGCTGATCCCTTATTTTAAACAGCTGAATCTTATCTCGAACTTATCTTTTGTAAAGACGCAGTGTGCTTCAGAAGAGCCTCTAATGATCACGGGCTGACATACATGCCAGCACATTTGTAATGACAAAGGTTCCTCTTGTTTTAAACTCATCTCCCGTTTGGCTCTCTTCCTCCACTCATTTCTGCATTTCAGAGCAGTTGTCATTAATAGCTATTGCCATTAATTGTTAAGTATCTTCCACATCACTATCAGTACAGAGCTGAATAATGCAGAGGTTCAAGTACTGGTGGACCCATAATATATCATATTGGCTTAAAATATTTCACGAATTCAGAAAATGTTGTTGTGCTTTGAGCTACGAATGAAATTGAATGCAAATTGCAGTCGGCCCACAAGCAACTGCATATGATTCATAAACCATGTATTTATTGCCTATTTATCTACCTTTTTATAGTGTGAAACTGCCGCTTGCTTTTATGTCTGCAATTTTGTTTTTTACTCTAGATTACATTTTAAATTGACACTGCAGATTGGTTTGGACACAGCAACTCTGAGTAAAATACTTTAAGAGTAGTAGGAAAAGTTGAAGCTTGAGCTTTTGAGGGTAAGTGTTTCCCCCTGTTTTCAGTTTTTATGCTAAGCTAAGCTACTGGCTGTAGCTTTATATGTAGCACACAGACACAAGAATGGGAATCAATCTTCTCATCTAACTCTCACCAAGAAAAACAAATATGTGTACAGTATTTCCTAGAATGTTGAACTATTCCTTTAACTAATGTAGCAGGGTCAGTGGGCTCATTTAAACTAAAACACTAAGAGATAATGTGGCATCATTGTTTTACTCATCCATAAGTTTAATAAATGTGTATACATTCTTTAATACTGTTGTATTTCTCAGATCTAAAGTTAAAATATTATTTCCATAATACATCATGAAACATACCTTTAACTTGCTTACCACAGTCAGTGTAGTGAAAAACAACATCCAAAACTCTGCCTAAAGTAATGTCATAACTAATTTGACTTTTCTTATCCTCGCATTCTGTAAGCATCTGGTGTGCAGACTTTCACAATGTGTCACTCACCGTTAAAGCTGGTGTTGCGTATGTACTTCAGCAGAGTCTTTCCTTCAGCAGACTCCATTTGTGGACAAACGCCAGGATGATCGGGACATAAGTCCCTCTGCATGTTGTGGAGAGCGTGGGCCATGGCGTACACTGCGTCAATCACAAACTGCACCTTCCCCTCCTGCTCGTACTTGGAGTCGATCCCGATGCGCTCCTGGCCTGAGGGAAGAAATGGGAGAGGAGGACTTACAGCCAAGTGCACCGTAAACTATTAGACATTACATCCTCTCGGCACTGCCTCACCATCTCCAGCTTCATTTTTATTCCCCCTTTTACCATTTTCTGCAAGTTAGTTTGGTTTTGATTTTGCAGGAATTACACCGCAAGGTACAATGTGGCATAGAAAATAAGAAGACACATTTAATTCCCAAGTGGAAAATATCAAGCTGAGCTGTGAGACAAAGTGTTTGTGACAAATACAGCAGGCTCAGATTGAATTATTGCGGTATATTTCAAAGTAATAGGCTGCTATGAACAGACCTCACTAGTTCCTTCTGCAAGGTGATGAAGATCACCATGAACTTTAGTAACATACTCCTCTACAGTGGCTTCCTGCTCTTTTATATCCTCCTCCCAGTGTACTGCCCTTTCACTATGGGCTGTCGTAAAGGTTTTGCCTCATGCAGCTGATACACTGTTTGAATACGTAATATGAAACCTCTGCTGGATTTTTGTTTTTGTTCAGAAATTGAATTAGCTGTTTTATACTCCTGGTAGATGAAAGCTGCACTTCAAAGAGCGAATAAAAATTACAACAACATAAATCCCACTATTACATTTAATAATAATAATCAGCGTGATCATGATCATTATCGTCATAATTTTAATATTCAAGCTGCCAGTAAACAAAGAAGCATCATTAAGGAAATAACACAGAATACTAAAAGACTGTTTTCTCCTCAGTGTTAGCATCGTTCACATGGGGAGCTCAGTGGAAGAGCAGATGATGTAAAACAGAAGAATGTGGGAGACTTGCACAAACTGAAGCAGGTCAAAAGCAATCTGTACTGACATTTCAGGCCATTTCTCAGAACTTAACATACATTTCAGACAACATACCGCAAAACCTTTTTTGCTTTTCAGAGCTCTGCATATGGTGCTAAATGGACAGTCTTTGAATGCAAAAGCCTCCCGTTAGTATTTAACATTCATAAATATCAGCTGGGCTTGAGGTACAAAAAAAAAACCGAGACAGTTGTGCAGCCATTTTCAGCTGAATTGAAGAGAGGATAAAAGACGTTTACAGTCATTTTACAGAGGGTTTGTGGGGCTCACTAAGTGGATGAGCATCTTCTGTCTTTGATGCATGATAAAAGACGGCAAACAGGAGATTATAAAGCAAACGAAATCCTTCAGCAAACAGTAATTTGTGTGACACTGCCATTACCGTCATCACGAATGCAAGCAAGATTAATACATCATCCCACATCACAGGCATCATCCTCATAGATAATAAATGCAGTGCAATGCCTGTCACACCGTTGGCAGGCTGAGTTTAGGTAATACGAGCATGCATCACTATTAGCAACAACACCATCATTAATATTACCACAAAAATGCAAATAAAGAATGGGGGCATGGACAGTATTTACTTAGCTTTCTGTCATTTTCCTCAGTAATTTCCAACCTAAATAAAGTGTGCTCTGGCTCTGTGCCTGTTAGTACACACAGCACGACTGTACTGAGCTGTCAAGGTGACTGGGTTAAGGGGGAATAGAGGGAATATGGGATTTAAGAGTTACAGGACATTAGCCACAGGAGCAGACGGTCTGTAACTGTAGTATGACTAAGGCACGTGGTGCATTATTATTCTAATAATAAACTCTGCCTGTCCTGCACCCGCTGGGTAGAAACACCTGGTGTTAGACTTTGTGGCTGCGCTGCAGACAAGAGGGGCTGAGTTAAAACCCCCAACTGTCTATCTGCAGCTTCTGACGTGAACAAAAGGTCAAGTTCACATCAGCCTGACATAGGAAGGGTGGAAATATGCATCATCTATCGGTGTAATACAGAAATGTTCCCACTTTGTTTACGTCAAAACTCTTGTACCTGTGCATTTACGGCTGGTATCCTCTCTCTTGGAGGCGCTGAGGAGCCTGCAGTCAAAGTTTTCCTCCCAAAATTCAGCAAACCACACGTTCCTGCGATTGTTCTCCAGGGTGAGTGCAGTAAAGTATTCATCAAACCCTGGGAATAGAGGAAAGAGGAGAATGGCTCAGTTCCGGACCAATTATCAACCAATTCAGACCTGGAGGAAATGAAGCGAAACTTGTGCAGCAGTGTGGCGGTGCTGTGGCGCTGGCACACCAGCGAGCACTATTCGACTTCATCAAAATTTGACCACGGTGGTTCCTCTTCCTCTCAAGCCCCATGGAACTTTAATCACTTCTTTCATCTAGGAAATTACATTAATTAAAAAACAGGATGCATAATAAATAACAAAGGGACTGTAAGTAGTGCCACAGCCCGGTGCCTGAGGCAGCCAGGTCCTGTAGGTGCTGAAGAGGTTTTCTTCACTTCATGAAATCCATTACAACAGAGACGGATTGAAGGTTTGAGGTATTAGTTCAATGCTAATCTCAACAGGGCTTATGTGTATGTATGAAGCATTAGCTTGAGGAGAGACAACATGCAACAAAGGAAAAAGAAAGTCTGTATGCTGAAACTTGCTCTTGTTTGTGTAACTTTTACCACCCAATGTGGGTCATGAGAGTGAGCTGGGACAAAACTTCATGGTGCTGTTTTTTGTTTTTACCATTTTTTTTTTTTTTTTTTTTAACAGAAACACAATTTTTCGGTCTTGAGGATAATCTGAATTTTCACATTTTAAAGTCTCTGTCTGTCTGTGTCTCCACACTCCGTTATCCAGTCATATCAGCTGAGTCGTGGGCAGAGGTGATAATGGCTAATCAGAGCCGAGTGACTCAGCTGATTTTCTTTTCAAAAGACCATCAATGATGCATGGTGGATTAATAATATTCTCGCTGTCTCCAGAGTGTACATTCGTCCTGGCGAGACCCTCCCTAATTAAGGAAAGCTTCATAAAACCCAGACTTTCAAATTTCCTCGATTGTGATGATGAGTGGTTATTAGGATTGTGACACCGGACAGAAGTGAAAATAGACGGTACATGCAGCGAATATTATATTTCTACTTCTGTAGTGAACTTGTACATGTCCTTCCTGACAAATGCAGCAGCATAATTTCCTCGTTTGCCTCCTTTTTCTCGTGGGTGGATTTATTTAAACTACGGCTTTAAAGAGAAATCCACCCCTAAGCACTTAAAAATAACTGGTAATGGTATTTCCTTTGGAGTGTAATGATAGAAAATGTCAAAATGATAAAAAAAAAAACAAAAAAAACCTCCAAGCCTTTTCTCAGACCCATCATTCTGCGTCCCTTTCAACAATGATACAGCAGAAAACAGAGATACCAATTTCTCCATAGGCGGCGGGCTAAGATAGGAGATTTTTCAATCGAAGTAAAACCACAATGACGAACATAACGGTGACTGCAAAAGGTGACTCGGTTTACATTCATTGGTTTCAGTATTTATCTAAAGCAGTCAATTTGTCCAAACTGACTGTAGTCTGGTCATGTACAACCCGCAGTCAAATACAACAACAAGGTCAGGCTCGTTCTCTGAGGATTGTCACGAGTCATTCTGAGAAATGCAGAAAATTGCCAACTGATGTATAAATAGATGAGGCTGGTGGAAATGTTTGCAATTGAAAAAAGGTAGATGGGAATATGTCATCACAAAATATCTCTTCAAATGTATTGAATGTCACAGATGTCACACGGTGCAAAATTACTTCAGGCCTTTGTAGTGATGCATTTAATACTGAAAAAAGGAGCATTCTGGATTTTTTATGTCAAAAGTTTATTTCTTGGGGGCATGAATGTGGACTTTTCACTTAATGAGTTTTTATAGTGGTGTTTTACCAGTTATGAATTCTTGTATATTACCAAATCTTTTATTTATGTAATTTTATCGCAGAGCTTATGGCTCTCTCCCCTCTTTTTTATTTAATCTTATAAAACGACTCTCTCTGTCAAATTTTATCTTAGCGTGTATAATTTAAAGACACTTGCAATTTGTATATATCGTTTTGTTAAGTGTTTTTAGAATAAAGTGTCTGTAAAGTAAGCCACAATAAATAGGCACATTCTGGATTAGGCTTCTCTTCCATTTTGGGAATATGACTCTGGTATGAAATCTCCAAACCATATATCCTGTGCATCTATGTGAAAGTGCCCGGTTACTGCTCCTCAATGTTTGTTACTAACAGGGGATGAAATGACTATGTTTAAGGTGAAGTAATGAGCCCACAGAGAATTATCACCCAGCCCTGCAATTCTTCCCAGCTCTGTGGAGCATTTTAGCATCTTTCATCTAATTGTTAGTTTACTTGGTCAGAACCATGACTCTAAATGAATGCTAATGTAACAGGCAACTGTTTGCTAACACATTCACCGTATCAGCATTATAAAGTGATAATAGGTTACTGTTGTGTGTAAAGCTTGTTGCAATGCCCCCGAGCAACAAGGGAAAAAAACATTGCATGTTTAAGAGCTGGAATTCACATTCATTCACAATAGATTACTTGTCTACTTGACCAAAACCAGAGCTTAAAGGAGAATTAATATTGCATTGCATTAATATTACATTCGTCTGGTGGCCAAAAACATGACTGCAAATGAATGCCGATGTTGCTCTGTAACTGCTGGATGTGTAAACAGGCAATTATTTGCTAACAAGTCTGTCATATCAACTTAAAAGGTGATAATATGTCAGTGTTGTGTTTACAGGTTGTTTCACTGCCCACAAGTGACAAAAAAACCCCAAACAATTATTGCAGGTTTATTTCACTTTTCTTTTTAATGTTTTGATATTTTTAATGACTGTAAGTAATTACACAATTAGGCAAAATGAAAAGCTATAAAAGGCAATTACACCCGACAAAACAATACAATAGAAAACAATACAGTAGCACAACATGTGGTGGAGCGTGCAGCGTGTGTCTGTGTGTGTGTGTGCGTACCTTCAATGGAGGAGCGTTTGGGCAATATAGTGACTGCTCCCACAGCTACATCCTCGAGCTGGTGGATCGGGCTGCTCTTGGCCCCCCAGCTGTCAGATCCAATCCACAGGAAATGGCCCACCTGATTGGCCCTCTTGGTGGCATTGAGAACTCCCCTGCAAGGACATTTGGGCATGAATTTGGAGAGAGCACAAGAGGTGTGTTTAATCTATTACACAAAGGCTGTAGCTTCAAGGAGTGGTTTGGACATTACAGCTCTGTCATGTGCAGTTCTTTGGTTTATCTTGTTAAAGGTGGGAGGGGAAAATAAACGTGGGTTGACTGGTATATGTTTTGTGTCATGTTGAGCCCATAAGCTGTTATTTTTTATCATTTATTTAAAAATAACAGAAGTAGTCAGAGCCATTAATCTCCATGTTTGTCATTTATCCTCTCTTTTACATTTCACTAATATCCATTTCTGGATTATTCTTTCTAAATTTACAGGTACTAAATGTTTGATTCTGCGTTTCTTTACAACATTTCCCATGGGCCACTGTAAATGAAACAATATCTGTGTTGCTCTGTTGTGATCTGTATTCCCACTTCTCCTCCAAGGCGTGCTTGTGTTTGTGTTGTCGGAGGTATGTTTGTGTAGCACGCATGGCAAATCTGTGCCTCTAGCCTGTCTTCAGGAGCTGCTACTCAGAGATTAAAGACCTCAACATGGCAAGTCATCAACGTGCCTGAGCAACATGGATGAAACCAGAATGTGCTTCGCTCCTCACCGTATGTCTTCTTCACTGGCAAAGATGATGACTGCCCGCGAGTGCTGCGTTTCCAGCAGCTGCTGGATGGCTTTGTCGTAATCCTCAAGCTTGGGGTTGTGGGGAATTTTCAAAGACTGGGCGATGCAGATTCCACCTATTTAATGGGAAAGGAGTAAGAAACGATAAGGCCTCTGGGATGATCTCACCCATTCACTCACTCTCACACAAAGATGTATGCACACACAAAAGCCTGGGGTCACAATAGCTTCTTTTTTCCTATAGAAATAGGCAACATCTGAACACAATAGTGAGACTTTGATGATGCCGTCATGTTTGCTATAGAGTCAAAATGACAGTCTTACAGTGTATACATTTACATTTTGGCAATGATCTGAAAACCACTGCAGCATGCAATATAACACTCAAACTGCATCCTCCGACTGAGCACCAGAATCATTTCGCAGAGCGAGACATTTATAAACATATCTGCTATAACAAATTCAATGGTCCATTTCAGAGGGGGCACATAAAGCTAGAGATTTCATATTATGGATTTGAGAAAATCCAACAGCTCCTCATTGAATTTTCATTTGAAGTCATTATCAAACATCTCTTGTTGGACCCTGAACTATCTGATAGCACAGCTGACAATAACAAACAAAGGGGATATTAATACTGACAATAAATCATTGTCAGACAGATCACCGCTAATGAGTTCGTACAGGATGAAAGGTACTGATTGCTTCCATGTGTTGCTAAAAAGTTGCGAGATATTTGGCACAGTATATTATTACAATTCGGCTTTTAGCGGTTTCCTAGATATTGTTGTCGTCAGGGTTACCGGTATATTTCACAGCTCATTATCTGGTAGAGAAGCAAAATTATATCTTTCATAAAAAATAATAAAGAGTTTTGCTTCGCTCTGGCGTGGTAATTATAGGTGTGGAGGACAAGCTAACCTTTGAGGCACTTTGGATAAACAGAGAATATGATCACCAGCGCCGTAGTACATCTGAACCACTGTAGGCCTAGACTTGAGGCAGCAGCCTGTCCTGAGTCAACAGCAAAGCTCTACCCAAACCAATTAAAATTTCTCCCGCTCAAGCATTTTAATAGCCTACCCAATAACCTTTCAGCTTGAGTTTCCCTGAGTAGACAGAGAAATGGAAGAAATCTCCTAATTGCCAGTCTCCTCAGGCTCATTACTTTGATATAAACAGCTTTCAGATGGCAGATCACACATCACCAGTCATGGTTTACTGGCATTTCTTAAGGCAGAAGATCGCAAAATGACAACTGCTGAACCTCCTCTTAACCATCCGTTTTTCAAGTATCAGCAGGCAGAATTAGGAATGTTTCTGGGTGTGAGAAAACATCCTGGATGTGCCAGAAGACCTCTGGGAAGGCTGCTGTTATCCTCCCTAAGTGGACTAAACATAAAAATGGAGATCCCGCAAATGGCCTATCTGTTACTTAAGGGTTTGTGGCATCCTGTTAAAATAAAAAGTGCTTGGTGTCATTTGTGCGGAGCAGCCAGCGTTGTAGGTCTCCAAGGGGCGACACTAAAGCTCCGTTTCAGAGCAGAGATTTCAGTTGATTTCAGCCAGAAAGCTTAAAGTATGACACACATCCAGGTTTCTGTTTTAGGAAACTCGAGCACTGTATGAAATCTGATTCTGATGTATTAGCGGCACCTTTCAGTTCCAGCTATCACACATTAATTCCAGAAAGGAAAAAAGAAAAAAACTCTCTCTTTTTTTTTTTGCTGACAATTTAAGTCTCATGAAAATGCATTAACTCCATTATGAAAAAAACCCTGCGGTCTTGTGTGAAGAGTTATAATGGTATAGTAGTCTCAAACAGAGATATATTATAGGTCACAACAGTCAATAATACAGACAGAGACCACAGGAGCCACTGATGAAGATAAGAAGCATTTGGAGCAGATCCCATCTTCAGAGAGAGAGTGAGAGAGAGAGAGAGAGAGAAAGAGAGCACCAGTGCCGAACATGCTGTGGGCTTAAGACTGGCCTACAGGCTGCGGACCGCTGGCTAAATTATTGAATGCCTGCAGAATACCTCGTCTGTCTGTCAGTCAGGCGGTCAGTCAGTCAGTCAGTTAGTCATGGAGGGAGGGATGATGGAAATGTAAGTATTGTATCTGCACTCCCAGAGTACTGTGCTGTGGGTCGGACTGCCTTCACCTGTCACTAGAAGGCATTGTGCGGACTTGAAAGAGTCCCCGACTCAAACAGCGGGTTTAAAGAAGAGCCGCATGTCTGTCTCGGCTGGAGATGTGTGATGTGAGACAGATGAATGTCAGGCTCTGGGAGAAGGGAGTGTTTTACTCCAACTCGTTGAAGTCTTATCCAAGAAATAGGATTGTATAGCAATCCTGATGTGGCTGCCACTTAAGGTGCCATTATGCTTCATCAGAACTGCTTGTCAGATGGTCAAATAGCTTTTGAAACTCCCTCCCACTGCGCAGTTCTGTTAGTCGGTAATTGTTGTATGAACGACTGAGTGCACTGTGAATGACTGTGAATGAGGAGAGGCTGTCTGAAAACGTACGCCCTGTATTTAAACGATTCTGAACAGCTTTAAACACCTTCGCCTTCGCTGCGGTTGGACAACATGTCGTATGAACTAGGTTGTTTTGAACATAACCCCGTCTTTACAGTCAGTGAGGAGAGTGAAGAGAAAATGTAAGTTTATCTTGAATATATATATAAATGCTGCAGGTTTCCGCCAGTGTATTGCAAGCCTGTCAACCTGCAGGGCCTAAGCATCGAGGATTTTCTTTAAACGTAGTCTATTATGACAGTAATGTTTCTGCAAACAGAAATAAACACTCACTGGATGAAATCCCGAATGGCCTTAAAGTGACCAGTTTGGATCTGCTGGTGAATTTAGCACAGTAACCGTTTTTGTACAGTGCAAAAACTTTGATATTTTTAATTATGTTGTTGTTGTTGAAACATGCCCAGCATTCCAAGGCTGTAAAAATCACCAGCCAATTAGGACGATAATCAAGGTTTTTGCAGAGTGCAACAAATGTGATATTTCTTATTTTAATTTCTTTTGTTGTTGACAAACTGCATTCCACAACTGTACATTGTCAGATTCTTTGTAAGACTCTTCAATAGACGTTGATTTTTTAAAAACGTGTGTTGAATAAATGAATTACTTATAACAACACATTAGTCATTTTCAAATCTCCAGTCAGCTTTTAGCACTGACTTCATGTAGGGCCCCATGGAATTTGTGTTATAGCTTTTCTAAATTCCTACTTTATTGCTGCCATCAGTCTGACACTGATCCACACCGGGCCCGAGCCAAAACAGACACTTGGCTGCTGCCCCCATCGTAAGATACTTACCACCGGGCCTAACAACCTTTCTAAGGGAAACCCTGAATACTCAAAATGTTACAATTCTGCTTACAATAAAATATGTGCTGGGTTGTGACACTGAAAGTTTTAGCTGCACTTTATAACCTTACCTCTGAACCCACAACATAATATCTCTATGCACCATGGATCCGAACCCTCTGCTCCACTTTTGATTAATATATCAAAGACAGCTTAATGATCATGATGGCCAAATTCATCAGGCTGTTGGAAGTTCTCTGCTTATCTGTCTTGAGTGCCATAGGTCATGCACTGCATTAACTGCTTCAATTATTCATCCTCAATGCCCTCGGTTCTGAAAATGCACTCCAGGGCGAGGAATCCAGCTTCGCCATTTTGCTTAGTGAAATACAAATCCCTTTAAATTAGAGGCTCTTGATGGATTCGACCCCCGCCCGCCGACTCAACACCCTCCAAACCCAAACCTCCAGGGGATCCATAATGCTGCAATTATATTTATCACCTCGACAGTCACAAGGCAGACCTGCTCCCTCCAGAGTCTGGCTGAACACGTGGGAGCACATCAAAATGGGCTGACATGCAGCTAACATTCGTATTCTACATCTGTGTGCCCTTCAATATCCTCTGTGTCTTTCCACTGATGGTCTGAGACTTGGCAATGTCAACAGGTCATGCACAAGTATTGTGGCCTATTTTAGCGTGTTTGCAGTTGCATCAGGCTTCTTCCCCAGTCTTCTCCTACCGCTAAATATGAGGGCTATATTTTACTGGTAGATTTCCCCCCCCCCATAGCGTCAAGACTATAGATCTAAGAACACACTGTGTTGCCAACTTGCTGCAATCAATTCCACAGTGATACTTTGTGGGTGGTTTTCCTCAAATGCGAGTCTTTTTATCAAATGGGAAAACTGAACTCCATCGCTCTGGCCTGAGTCCAGACCGACACAGAAAAATACAAACAAGATTAATCTCTGCCAGCTTCACCTGGAGCCAGGATGAAGGTGCACAGTGGTACAGTGCCTAAACAGGGGAGAGAAAGCAGAGCAAAATAAATAAATAAATAAATAGAAAAAAACAGAAGAGATCAATACAGGCTGACCATCACTCCAGTCCCAGCTTGGGGTAATGGGCAGCCATATTGCATTAGTCTGCTAGATGGTTCTCCTTGAAGCGGTGAAGCGAGATTCCTACTAATGCATCTGACATTTCACTGCAACCAAACAAGACGGCCACAAAAAAAACATCTCAAGGCTTCAAGGATCAACTTGCATAGATGCTGCAACATCCACCCAACATTGTTGCTGTTGTTTTGCAGTTTAGCGGTTTCAGTTTTGTAATACATCTACTCACAACACACACACAACAATATTTTCTAGAAATTCTCTTTTTCCATATTCAATAAGATGTTTACTTCTTATGCCAATCTATTCCAGTCAGTCCTGGTGCAGAACCGGTGCCTTTGAATGAATCCTGTGAATGTAGAGTTATGCTATTACATAATTAATGTGTTTATTAAAGATAGGATGCCTTGGGTATGGGAGGTTTTTCTTTGGAGGAAACAATTCCCATTTGTATATGAATACAAAATATTGCAAAGTGACTGCAGCTCAGTAGCAACAGGATGAGTCAACAACAACAGTGGCTTATAATTTCATACTCCTTATGTAGCTGTTCGAGAGTCATCATAATATCAGTGTGTTTACTGCTCTTTGCATGAGAAAAAAAAGGAAACATCAGTGGAAAATGCATCGGAGAAAACCATCTGGAAGAAACTGTGTTTATCACAGGATGTAAGACGAACTGAAACTTCCAAAATAAGTCTTAAATCAGGGCTTTTCCTTATTGGTTCCTACACAGGCTACTTTCTCTTTCTCTCAGTCGATGCAAATTACATGGCCACAAACAGCTTCTTAAAGTTTTAATGAGTGATCACACTGGACACGAATGCACGCAGATAAAATATTCATGCATGCTGGACTTCTGATCGGTGCCTGTGGGATATCATTAGCTTTCCTCATTTTAGAGGTTTCCGCACATTAGTCTATTAGAAGAGACAGAGATCACTCCCTGCAGATTTACAGGAAATGGATTGGGATACATGGAGGTCGAGGTGAGAAGGCTCCTGTTGTCGCACGTGCCAGCGTGGATCACGGGAGGGTAATTTTTCCTGCCGAGGTAAAATTGCTCTTAGTGATTCTTTCACAAACATGAAAAAGGGATTGGAGTTCTGAGCACACAGCTACTGCCATCTCTTGTGCCTCAAAAACATTCTTGCATTCCTGGTCAGTCAGCTCCAACCGAATAAACTGTATTGTAAAAATGTATCCCTGTCCTGATCTTGCAGAAATACTGCAGCAGCAACTGGAAAGTCTCTACAGCACAGCTCTAAAGCACAGCACAGTGGACCACATGATTTGACAAAGAAAGCCCATTGTGCTGTACAGCAACTGAGCGTCTCCTGGCGACAGCAAAGACTGCTGATTCACATGAAGCATCACATGCCAACAACAGCATCAATGTGGAAAAAGCAGGTGAGTCAAGCATGTGCACAATTTTCGGGCCAGTCACAGACAAAACCACAACATGTTGTCTGATTGCAAATTTCTTCTGTAAGTACTCTTCAAGATCCTTATTCTAACCTCTCAAAACCCAAATGTAGACTTGACAGCTTAGCCGTTAAGCCTGAAAAAGGATCATTGCCACTTTAAACAATCACCATTAATGTTATATTACAGGACCCAACAAAAAAGACTGATTCTAATAGCTTGTTTTCTAGACCATTCAGCGGTTCATCTCTCTCTGTTTAATCATTTTTTTTCAGAGAGAAATGTCAAGAGACATCCACCAAAGAAGACTGGCTTTTTTTTTTTTTTGAAAAAGACTAAATATTTAAAACCCCACCGCTTCATCCACACAACCAGAGCAGAGCAGTTTAAGCTAACTGACCACAAAGCTGACTGACCATCATTACCAGCCCTTCATTCTCACTAGCAGGGATTAAAAAAAAATGAGTATGAGTGAAACAGAAAAGGCAGAGTGTAAAACAAAACTCATGTCTCCCAAATGACCAGTTGCCAGACCGTTCCCTCGCCTCTCTGTTGGCTAAAGAGAACACATTAGACATTTTCAAACAATTCCCCTTCTGAGTGTGCACGCAGCAAAAAAAGCTGAAAGGGTTACATTTAAAAAGCAGTGGGTACAGGCAATGCTCATTATTGTGACGTGGCATCCTCTCTACAAACTGCTTCTCCATCTACATTTCCAGTAACACTCAACAACTCACTGGGGAGTTAAAGCAGAAGTTGCCAAACAGATCAATAATTCATCCACCCAAAACAGATTTTTAGAATGAATTGTAAATGCAAATCCCAACCTCCACTGCTGAAAAAAGCAAGTGCATGTTTAAAATCATACAAACAAACAAAAAATGATTATAATTCTGTTTAGTGCTCAACGCTGATCACCATTCTTTACCTGCTTCTTTGGAGAGTTGTGTGAAGGCCTCCACTCCCTTCTCTCCGTAGCTGCCCTCTGAGGCGATGGTGGAGACGTAAGTCCAGCCCAGGGCTCGGATAATGTCCACCATGGCCTGGGCCTGGAATGAGTCCGGAGGCACCACCCGTGAGAAGAAGTCATAGCGCCTGTCGTCGCTCAACTCCGGGGCTGTTGACGCATAGCTGATCTGCGGGATCTTGAAGAGGAGAAGTGGGGTTGGGAAGGGGAAGGAAATGTTTACTCATGTGTTGGTGCAGCATCATAGGTGGTTGTTACAATGACTGCCCTGGAAAATCACATATTTGAATGTGCAAAGGCTTCCGAAATCACCCCTTATTTACTGTACTACATTTTGCACAATATGCCCCCGGTTTAGTGCCCACAAAAAAAACTAGTGTCCGTGGCACGTATGCTACATTTTTGCGAGCGACCCCACAATACAATGTGTCACATGTGATAGATGTGAAAATTACAGCACTTGCAAGGGTCAGCTATATTTTCAGCTTAAGGGAAAAGACATTTTGGGAAATATGCTTATTCACTTTCTCACTGAGAGTTAGAAGAGAAGATTGAAAACATTCTCATTTCTGCTCCTGGCAAAGAAATGGCCCAGCTCACAACCCCATGTAAAACTACTACTTGTCGTTTTTACACTTAAACAAACAAGATACCACGTGTTAATTAATGAGCTTCAGAGGTGCTGGCGGGCAGATTCTCTTGCCTTTGGGAAGTGCAAGGCTTGTGGTTTCCCTCCCTCTTTCCAACCTCTGTGTTAAACTCAGGTAACGTGCTTCTGGCTGTAACTTTATATTGAGTGCACCGCCATGAGAGTGGGATCCAACTTACCACCTAACTCTTGGCCAGAAAGCGAATAACCATTTTTCAAACCATTCCTTTAATGCCAACTTTAACATGTTTTACTTCTACTTGCGAACATCTGCATCATATATAATATTTGACAAAATTTCACATGGGTTTCACTCGTCTAAACAATGATACTTGTCCCATTAAGTATTCAATTGAAAGTGTGACTGAAAGCAGGCGCTGCACATCACTTGCTTATTCTGCTGGCTCACACAGGCAGATGAAGGTGGAGGTTGACAAACCGGCTTGCAAAACAAATGAGCAATACATTTTTCATATATCTCTGATAATCTTGTCAATCTATCCCTTTTATTCACGTTATGTAATGTAATGTTTTACAAAGCCTATATTGGATCTTTTACCTGAGCGGTCTGCTGTGCTGTCACTTTCTTCTCTTAACATATCAATGCAGACTTGCAGAAATGTCTTTGCAGCATTTTTCATGAACCGGCAGCACAGCCTCGTAAGTGCTCTCTCTTAACACTTCTCTCCTGATGAGATCTTAGTCTGTCACCCCGACAGCACATCCAGATATGAAACTTAAAGAATTCAGCATCTGCGCTACTTTTGTCTCTCCCAATTCATCCTGTAGGTTATCTGATCTGGGCTAACAGCCAAGCTAAGCTAACATGATAAATGATACAGACTATGGAATATATGATTCATGCAGTTCTAACGTGTTACATCAGTTTGCAACAAGAAATATCACAATAACTCAGCAAAAACAAAAAGCAGAGTTAAGAGTTCTTTTTGTTAAACTACAGTTTCAAAGGTCAAGAATAAATTTTGATGTTCACTTGACTGATATTTTATTGGATGTTGCATGTGTTAACTGACACTTTGTTTCCTCTTTAAAGGAAGCAGCGCCATCACACTTAATTAGCACTATCAACTGAGTGGTGGACATGTGGATAAGTTAGATTATCTCATAAGGATACACAACAGGCTGTATCAATCAAGCTCTTTAGAGAGATGCTAGTCACTTTTCCTAATGTTCAGCAAACTCCTTAATAGCGTGCAGGTGTTGTTCTTACCCTCCAACACCTCTTTAAATTGCTCAGGTTTTTAGCCAGGCTAGCATTATTGCTCTGGAATCTGTGAGTTGGTCTGTCCACTTTCCTCTGTGGTTTTCAATGGAACGTCTCAACAACTACTGAATTGCCATCAAACCTCAGGATAAACTGTAATAACTTTGGTGATCCCTTAACTTTTCTTCTAGCGACACCATCAGTTTGTATTTCAAACCAATCAGAAAAGACGCTAAGACAGTTTTAATGGTAAAAACTGCTTTGCATCGACATGTTAGTATTGTCACATGAGATCTCTAACCAATAAATCTTCAAACACCCAGTATAAACTAAATCAGCTGATAAAGGGATCTAGTATTAGGTTGTTCACACTGCTGCCCAATAAAGTCCTAAACATCTCATCAGCAACTGTGTTTCAGGTCTTTTATAAACCGCAATCACAACTGGTTGCAGTCTGGGATCAAAAAGACTACCTCCCAGACCTGCGGATGCACAAGCAGGGGCAGACATCATTTTCTCTTGAACCCCGTGCAGTACCTCATCACACAGTCTAATCTAAGCACTGTATGAACGCCATCCATTTCTGTTAGAGTGATCAAACGGAGCCGGACACTGGGGAAACACAGGAATGAGGACACAGCAGCTCGCTGATGGAATTGCTTCAACTCACAGAGTGTGAGTTATAGCTTTGACCCACAACTCAAAGGGAGTCAACCGCACAAAGCTGACAAATTGAGGAGCAGAGGAGGAGGTCAAGCTCAAGATGACTCAATATGTCTCGAGTCTTCCAAAAAAAAAAAAAAAAAAAAAAAGAAACCAACTACAAAATCAGCAAAAGACAAAATCTGTGATGCAATTAAACAAATGCACAGGTGGGAACGCTGCCACGATGTCACAAGTTAAATCACTTCAGGGCTGCCTAAATGGAGTGAACTGGGTCAAAAAGGAAATACAACAAAGTAATGGAAATGCAACAGCAATTTGCATTTAAAAAGACACTCCAAAAAGCCAAGCATCTATTTTGAACATTTCATAAGGGATGTGTCTTAACAGAGCTGCTGTGGTAACACTATGGAGTCAAAAGGTGTTATAGGTTTGTTGAATAACGTCCTATCTTTGCCCTGGCCGGGACAGAAAGCTGCTTGAACATTTGTCTCTCTGGAGCGTTTTGCTGCAGGGAGCCATTTAAGATGGTGATGTCTTTTTCACTTTGTACCAGGCTTGTACCCTGTTGATATAATTTTTCCGCTCCTTATTCCCCAGGAATCCACCCCTCCTTGCAGTGCAAACATTAACGTTTTCAGCCTGTGCTTTTTTAATTACCACTCTGACCTCCAGGTAACAGAAGTGCTAAATCTTGATTGAAAAAAAGGCTGAGGTTTAAGGATTAAACCAGCTGGAATTACGATACAAGGAGATGCTGACTAACTAATACCGATTACAATCTAACACCTTTGTATTTCTATATCTGGCAGCTAATGGGCTACAAATTAAGTGGAATAGCAAGTTAGTAATTGAACCTCCTCCATGAAATAAGTGAACTGGATTGAAATCTTCTGAACCTGATAAAGTCTTTCTCAGTAAATTACAAGCACCAAAGTTTAGTTTTTCCTCTTGACTCACAGTTGCATGACTGATGTGTGAATGGTTTCAACTAAATAAGCTGTTGTTGCAACAAATTTGCAGCAGATTTGAATTTCTTTAGTTGATAACACAGAGATAATCAGGCGGAAAGAATGGATATTTTATCAACATTTTTGAATCATTTTCTGTAAATAATTAGCTTTGAATGAGCTGAGGATTATTTTCTCATAATCCTTCATCTACATTAGGAATTTGCTCATTTCACAGTTGCACTTGATACTGCTCGCAATTCTCCATACTTCATCAAGACACTTGATCTGTAATATGTGAAATATGGCATCACACATGACAACGCGGTCTCCGCTCCAGCGGCAACAAGATGAAGGGCGATGGCGGTGCCTGCGAGCGGTCTGCATCTACAATGCTGACAATGACCATGAACCGATCATGAGCGACTGAAGTCAGGCCAAGAAAGAATGATTAACGATGCCCCCTTTCAGTATCACAATTACCCAAAGCTGATGTCTGGCACCTGTCATCTGCAGTATAGATCAAAGTTAGGATTGCTGAGGGTAATCGCCTGGCTTGCTCTTGAATGTATCTGGCCTGACAGGATCGATGGAAGGAAAACACAGAGGTCTGTTATAGGGGACACTGTTTTATTGATTTACCTCCACAAAGTGCTGCGGCCGCCCTGAATAAAAATCTGTTGCTGAAGTCTAAAGAAGGTTAAGAAAAAAAGCAGGCTGGGGTGGGAGGTGGTAGGTGGGGGAGGGTGGTAATCTGCTTATTGACATTAAATGAGAATTTCAACCCGGGTGTTTTAAGAGGAGAGGTGACTAAACGAGGTTGTGTAAAGGTTAGACATGTTCACAGTAAGCGGGAATGCCAGGTGAAGTTAATTAGAGTGCCTTGGCCTTTCTGTTGCATTTTCACATACAGCAGCCCACAAGCACTACTGGCAGCTCTGAAGAAAGGTGAGAGACTGTAATGTTTTTAACTGTCCGGCAATGCTAATGTGAAGGTGATGATTCTGACTAGCTCAGAGCAATACTTGCAGATGCTGCTAGCTGTGCAGCTTTGCTCCTTCTTTTCTATCATACGCTTGACGCTACAAGAAATGTTATTTGAAGAAAAATAGGCAGCATATGGCGCACCACGACTCGCAGTTGGGGTAATGGCAACCATCTATCCTTGCCATCTGAGAAGAGAAAAATCAGCAGATATGACAAGACAGGCTGTCTCCGCAGAAAACAGAGGGGAATGACAGTCCATGGGATCTTAAACCAAAAACAAAGGCCACCATTCAAACACAGCTTTTCCCTATAAAAAGGCAGCACTGAAAAGACACCATCACTGTCAAAAATTAGGCACAGAAAACTGGAGTGTTGTCCAGACTGGGCTATGGTGTCCATTAACCCAAGAGCGATGCTCAGAAACATAGCCGCAAATGAACTGTGAGTGGCAGAGCTGAAATGTTTCCCATGAATGGCTTTAACTGGGGCGAGGGCGGCCAGGCAGTTTCTGTTGCAGGAATCCCTGTACCTCTATTTGCTGCATGATTAGCTTCTAAGTATATCTTGACATCAGTCGGCGCCACTCGGCTGTTTGCAACAATCTCCACAGTGACGGCGGAAATGACAGCGGGGTTCTGACAGACACGACTGTAGCCCCATGCCGTCTGTGGCCGGACGCCAATGCACAGATTGTCCTCTTGACACCAGCGCAATCACACGCACGCATAAACCTCTAAGAAAGAGCCTATGAACTGGCCAAGGACGCTTTTTGAAAGCAATTCAAAAACTACACACCCAACCCATGATGGAATAAATATTTGCTCACAAAAAAACATCCCTAGTCAGAAGATTTATTTGTAGCTCCACTGCCTGGCGTTGTAAACCAGCACCAGTCGATATCCTATAAACAAAATAATACAGAGCGATAAACAGGCCTATAAAGATACTGAGCAGTTATCAAGTTTTACATCTTTACCGCTAAATCAAGGCTGAGCTGCTCTGAGACAAGGAGGGGGATGAAACAGCCATCAGTTTGCATTCAGACAGCAGTGCCATTTGTTAGCAGGGCAGAGGTAATGACTGTGTCCATACATGCAACCTCGGGCTGGCTTTTGGTAATCTTTCTCCACCAGAGCACGGCACTGCCAACACAGCCGAGGAGGCAGGGAGGAAGGGCGGGGGAAACCGACAGCTTTCCCTCCCTCTCTCTGTCACTCTCTCCCCCCCCTCTCTTCCTGCCCATCTGTGTGTCTCACTCTCACTCAAACTCTGCTCTTGTGAAGGCTGTGTTTCCTCATGGTGCCCTCACACAACCTGTGACTTTCAGCCTCGCTCCATTGTTCTCCACCCCTCTGTGTGTGTTTCATCCCAGTCGGAGAGAGACAAGAGAGCCTCATCTTCCTGTGTGTCTCTCCCTCCCTCCCTGTCATCTGTCTGCACGCAAACACGCCCACACAGATGATCAGTAGACACTTCCTGCCCAAAAGAGGTCCTCGGGCTGCCAGTCCCCCCCCCCCCAAGCCCTCAGTCATTTGGTCGCATGAAACCCTAATTTCCCCTCTTTGCTGTCCTTGCTCCTTCTCTCTCATGTTCTCCATATTTTTCATTTAAACCAACGCTCCGAAAAAAGGACACTCAGGTACGATTCATGTGCATTAGCAGATGCATTTTGTCGGAAACGCAATGCCAGCGGGGTCCTTAATCAACAATGTATCCACAAACTGTTCACGGCCAAAGTAAAATCATATGTGTACATTAATGCGTGTGCATTTCATTGATTTTCCCTGTAGTATCTACCTGTGGCAACTAAAGCATGATTATTCTTTGTATGGTTATGTTTAAGAAACTCAAACATTTGATTAAACCAGCATTAACAGATTTTTTTGGCCACATGGGGGGAGCACAGAAAAACACATCATCACCATATAATGTTGATAAAGTATTAGTAAATAGCAGCAGACAGAGCAAAATTCACATGTATTTGGAGCCAAGTTTCTGGCCACCTGGGCTATATTTACTCTGTTTTAGCTTGGTTTTGGTTTCCAACTCCTGAGAAAAATATCAGGCTATTTAGCTGCTACATGCTCCTCACCAGCTACTAGTTCACTCAAATCATTCATGACTGGAAGCACGTTCAAACTGAACCCTTTAATATTCTACCGGAACTATAACTTTTCACTAAACTTAACAACACGGCGGATGCAGGAACTCCAGTCTTCAGTGTCAAAAGACCTGTGCTTTGCACATCCAACCACCCACCTAAACATCCTACTTAAGACTTGCTGTACAGGATTGTCACATTTCCTGGATTGGAAAAAGCATTGCCGGTGAATATAACCAAGGCAGCGAGTCTGCTGCCTCCATAATGTAGTTGGCAAAGAATATTAGACATTAATAGATGTGTTTTGCAGTAGATGCTTCTGTTTCATTCCCTCTCCTTTAAGCTCCTCAGCAAGACCAGCCTCTCACATCAGACTCCTACTACACCTCTTCACCATTTTACAGCCAGTTATTTTACAAGGACCTTACCTGAATAGTGTTTAACCAGTCTGGATGTTTACTGTATTTTGCAGGAGCTTTTTGCTACAGAGTTGCCCACACCGCTGAACTAGCCTTGGTGTTACATGACAGAAAGTTAGGCTTTCATAATCCTTTATCTAACGCGACCTTCCACCGTCTCCTTCTTTCCGCCCACTTCTCCTTTTCTCAGTCGATTCCCTCAACCTCCGTCTCTCCCGCTTGCTCCATGCCAGTCCCCTGGGCGGCTCCAGTGCTCTGTGCCGGGTCTGAGCTCTTGCATGGCTGCCCTGCCAGAGTGTATTTTAAGACAACCAGCATGTTCCTCCATGGGTATAGAGGCTAGGTATGACTCACAAATCAGATATTTGACCAGGAGAGCCACACAGTAGAGTAGAGCCGAAGCGTGGGAGGAAAGTGTGGATAGCTCACAAAGGGAACCTGACCGACCTCCATCTTTCCATCTGGTAAACAGACTGCTATTTCAACTCTATTGGTATTTTCAAAGAAATAATCGTTTCCCAACACCAAAAGCTCTCAAAGCCTCATCAGACAAGAGTCTGTACCGAGGAGAGGCTTAACATCTATGTGGTGTAGTGTAAAGGTGTAGCGTTGCCGTTACAAATACATGTCATAAATGGAACCTACTGACTTAAGGATCTTGTCTTTCGAGCAGGTATGGCAGTCGAGCTTTTATGGTGTCACTCATGAGAGCTATTTTGCACAGATACAGTATCTCTTCAAGTCATTTTGTAAAGCTTCTTTTGACTTAGGCTTCACACAAAGTGAGGCCCTGCAGAGAACAATGCGGTTCAGCAGAACAGCCTTGATCATCGTGGCTGAGCTGCGTGCTCTCTCCAGGTGCGACAGAAACTCACGGAGTCAAGGTAAGAATAAAACATAGCCTGCAGGTTTATGACTAAGTGTTATCAAATGTATTCCTTTATATCCACAGGGTCTCACATTACAGATGGCTGTATTGATTTTTCCTGACTGCAAAGTGCACTGGACGCAGCTTTGTTTTCTCCACTGTGTTCTTTATAGTCTGCATGATAACTTCATTTTTTCGCAGAGAAATATGAAATATCAATAAACCAGTACTGAAATATGCATGCCATTATGCAAGACAAACAAGAATTTTTCTTTCATGAGATACATGCAAACACAAATGTGTTCTGATGTGTGCAGCATCTTTACATCTCTGCTCTGCCTCATTGCTCTGTCCACAGGCACTGACATATTATTCAGCAAAGAAAGAACATAGATGCATCTTTTTTTTTTCCCACCTACACCTGGAGCATACAGGGACTGACACATTCATTGTCAGTTGTGCACCTGCAACACTCTGACCTGCATCCCAATGATTCCCTCTGTACTATCCCCCATCTCTCCCTGTATAGTTCTCTCTTCAGACTCGACAGAGCATCATCACCAGGACCATTTCTCCTCTAATAGTGCAGACAATGCGGGTGAGCCTCCTCGATCTTATCTTTCCTCTCTGTCTACTCCTCACAAAGAATTCTTTAGCAGGGCCATGTAATTACACACTGATCACAGCAGTGGAAAATATCACAGATATTCTATTCCTTCTGTTAGTGTGTCTGAGCCCCTACTTGATGCCATGCACTTGAGATATATGTACCGGTTTAGAACAGAATGTTTTAATAGGCAGTTATCCCCTTGCTTGGCATCGCCTGCAGTGCTGCCTTGAACCTCTCCCAGAGTTGAGATTATAGTATCTTATCAGCAACACCTGCATTCACGACACACGCCAAATCCACTGTCAGCCTGTATGGATTTGTGTGCCAGTGAGGTTGCAAATGTGAACAAGAATGTGCAGATGAGTACATTTTCCTGCAATAGTCTCTCTCTCTCACACACACACACACACATATTTGAATAGCTAAAACTGAAGTAATGCCTTCTGTTTTGTTTTCACAGATTATACTATGCATTGCGGTAGCTGCAATGATTTTCATGAGAAAGTGTTTGCAGATTAATGTACACAGCCACAGTGTAAATTACGCAATGCTGATATTCTTATGTTACAGGAAATAGGCAGAAATAGATGCTTAAACTGCAATTCACAGTAAGATATTTACACACAATGACCAGGGCTTTACAAATCTGGCATAATAACAAAGGACATTAAAATATATGGGAGAAAAAAGCAATAAAAGAAGAAAACACATTCACAAGAAAAAACTGAAATGGAAAAACAAATAAAAGAACAAATGAAAAAATATAGAAATAGATAACACATTTAGAATATAGCTGCATAAAACTACACATAGGCAAACCCAAAAACACAACAACGATTATAAAGCTGGTAATAAAAGTGATTTGAAAGACAACCTTGAGTGTGGTTTTAAAAAAGTCTTCAAGGTAGGGCACTTCACAGTCAACCATAGAACTTTAATTCCCTGAGTTTAGCTGAAAAGGAAAGACCTTGCTCCAAGGCTTTATACAGATCTCTCCTCCTTCGTTGGGATTGTCAGACGCTAACTGGCTCTTGCATTAACCATCTATAACCTGAAGCATTTGATTGGTAGAACTTGTTTGTGGAAGTACACAGTCACGGCCTGGGAGGCTCAGTTCAAGGCAATAAAGTCCAAGCATTCTTCGGGTCCTAATGGCAAAAGCACAGTCATTTTTCCTCTTCTATCAAGACAGGCCACAGTCACACTCAGCCTGAAGATCTCAGGCCGAGCGTGACTCATGAGGAGATAAAAAGTTCTGCTAGGAGTCAGACCGCAGCTGCGTATATGTCCTCAATGCAATCAGAAAGTCAACAGAAGATTAACTTTAAATCTTGCAGCCACTGAACTGATGCTAAAATCAAGAATCTTTGGACTCTTAATCGATAAAATTCAGACTGTTGCCTTTTAACAACTTAGATGCTTGAGGCAAGAATATAGAAAGTAAAAAGTTAAAGTGTAAATGTGGAGGCAAAATGTTTGAGGAGATGTGTTCGTGGTTAGTTTGGCAAATTACAGGTTTTCTTTTAGCCACTTGTGTTTTAGCTGCTCTGGCAGAAGCGTCTGGGAGGCTATCCCCCCACCATTCAAATTTCCATCCCTCCTAGTCCGTGCTCCCTCCTCACAATTGTTTATCTAATATGATGGCTTTGATACAAAAACAACCAAGATGGCTGCCAGGGGAAGGTCGGGCATCAGGGAGGCAGCAGAGTTGGGGATAGTTGGAACACTAACCGAGACAACCCGAAATGTTTTATTTTGTTTCTGTCGAGTTTAAACGAAGTGTGTTTTACGATTATCTGCAAGGTAAAATTAATGATTTTGTGAATGGAGTCTGGTGGCTTTTAGTATCTAGTATTTAATTAGCTTTAAATAGCTCAAAATCTACTTTGTAGCTTGCCACAAAATTTTGTACAGACATTCGTGAGTCCCAGATAATAAATCCTACTGACTTAGAGTGGGCCTGGCATTTCCTAATACAGGGCGGGTTTGATACGAAACAACCAAGATGGCTGCAAGAGGGAGGTCGGGCATCAGAGATTCCAGAATATTTTCACACCTAACTCAGTGAATTAAGGGTTTATTTCGATCAAACCAGAGTTGTCTGCACTAATTCTTGTCAAAGTCACATTATAGTTATGTGGGTAACACAGTTTAGGCTCTCCAAATCAATCTGCACTTTGACTGCATTACCGCACAATGATAATGTAATGTTAGGCAAATACACAGGCATGGCCCTTTGACCTTTAAAGGATTTCATTACACTATTACTAGCACTACTACTACTACGACTACTACTACTCAAGTTTGTATTGTAAAGTCTATGAAAGTCTCTGTATGTCTGCCATCTTCCAACCCTGCAGCTTGTTCTGATGAAAATGATCCTGTGTTCAGTTGTGACCTGGTCACCCTGGACTCTCCGTTCTGCTCTGTGCTGCTGGTCCAGTGCATTGCTGAGGGCATCTGGCCTGTTCATCCTCTCAGCAACACACTGGTTCCACCGCACAGTCAGAACAATGGACAATTGTCCACTGAGCGCAAGAAGCTTTTTCCAGTGCCGTCGTGAATAACCTGCCAACTGCAAAAGAACTGGACACAGTCTTTCAGATAGAGCTATTCTGTGTAAACAGACTCATTGTCACTGAGATGATGATTCATCAGAGAAAATGTCTCGACTAATGGATCGAGAAGATTTATGTGGAATGTGTTTTTGTTTTGTGACACGCACATTTCACATAACTTCCACTCGCAGTGAGACGGAGTGTCAGAAGGCTGCACACTGACATGTATTTCAGAGCCAGAATCAGAGATGCGCAACAGACGCCAGATCAGACAATTACCCTCAGACAAGTTAACCAGGCGAAACAGGAACGGGCCCCGTCGAATACAATGCAACTGTCACACACCGCTACTAAAGGGTTATCTTTATTCTCACCAGGAGCACCAACACGCATCTTTATCAAAACAGCTCATGTGGATCTCAAGTAGGCCTAAAACAGAATCTGTAAAATGAGCAGAAATAAGACAAATACAATACCTTAAAATATATATTCAGAAGGTTTTAGGACTTTTAAACTTGCCGTTGATCATCCAAAATAAAAAATGTATGAAATGTGCTGACCTATTTTACTCAGCATTTCATATGTGAGTTACTGTATATTATGTCGAGATTTTATAAACAGATTGTGGGAACTTCTAGCCTTCAACGTCAGCAATGTGATTCAACTACCGATATAAAAAAATGATGACAAAGTTCAGAGAAGGAAAATTCCTTTAAAGCAGTATTATTGAAGCCAGACCCATGAATAAAATAGCAAGAAAGATATATGTGAACTGTATGGTCTAAACAGATAAATCTTTTAACATTATCATGGCAGTGTGATTCGGTGCAGAAAAATACATCAAAGTCTGTTCCGAGCCACTTGTGCCACGGCCAGCAGAGCGAGTGCATTCAAGTGCCTCGTGTTAATTTATTTCATTATTTCATTTTCATTAGAGCGCATTGAAAATCATAACCTCTGTGTGGATGGTTTCTCAAAATAAAAAAGGTGTGATGCGTTTCCAACTGTGCACAGGAACTGGAAAATTGCTTGAGCAGCGAGAGTGTAGGATTACTGCCACCCTTAAAACACACACACACATTTTTATTGCTTTGGAGGACACTGCATGAATGTGCATTCATACCCTGGAGGCTTAAGCCTAACCTCAACCCTTCAACTAACCTCAACCCGATCTGAAGAGTAGCCTTAACCAAATACTAAATCTAATGATTAACCTTGTTGGGGGGTCAGCTTTTTGTTGTAAATGAAATGAGTCCCTGTCATGATCAATACAAGTATACACACACATGCATGTTTTTGACACATGGCTTGACTTGATTTATAGTTGTACAATAAGGGGTCACAGCATGTAGCCACCAAAGCTATGCTGTAGGCTGTGCTTTATCTGATCCTCTTCAAAAGTGTACATGTTGGTCCTACAAAGATACCACGCGGGGACTGTAAAAACAGTGATAGCAAAAGTTAAATAAAAACTCAAACAAACATCTTGTGAACACATCTCCACTGCAAACCCTCTGCTCTCCATCACAGCGAATGAACGAACGTAAACACAACAACTGAACAGGGAATAGACTCCTGTTCAGTAATAAGACAAGGCGAAATAGGCATTTAACCCTAATGTAACTCCAGTTCTACCATATATGTATTTGCATAGCCAACCGTCGCTCTACATCACAGAGTGAACGAATATAAACAAGTCACTGTGGAGAATACAAATTAAACAATATGTGGCCCGAACACTCAATAAATCCATCCAGTGTTGCTGCGGTGCCATCAACGAATGAAAGCTGACACTGATATATAAATAAATACCTACACCGTATGTATCTACAGCAGGCCATTAACCTCTTGTGTCAAGCATAAATCTGGCTTTACGTCATTTCTCTGGAGGCTTGTCCTGAGTTGAACCAAAACAACCTTAACCAGGAACCAAATGTTAGCCCTGAAATATACTGGTTAACATTGTCAGGTCCAACTTCATGTCCTCATAATGTGAATAGTGAACAGCTTTTTGTCCCAACAACATGATTAATACAAATACACACAGGCTTTAACAGGAAACCCTTCCACCTTCAACCTTCAGTATGAAAAACAAAATAACTGACAATATTTGATCTGGATTGTACAATGGCAATCTTAAAACTGACCTTCTCCTAAATATTACATACACTTCAGAATTGTGTCCACTGTGTGCTGGGAGATTGATATTTGACTGACTGATGCAACATACAGATGGTTTAATTTCCCAAATGCCCCAGTATATTTACGCGCAAATATCACACTTGATTGGCCTTCGACCTCTGCGTAGAGAGCGCACGACAGCTCTATGCATAATCCATAGATAAATGGCACGCTATTGATCCTCCGAGCCTCAATGTCAGTCACATGCGAGTGCTCTAACACTGATAAGGCAGTTAAAAAACGCTCTATTCCTGTCGCTAATAGCTCCTGTCCGGCAGTCAATTGTAGTTTAAGCAGCCCTGTTTGAAAGGAAAAAGCTTCCCTAATTTGCAAAATGTCAAAGGTGAGTGAGGTCTTCCCCCAAATCAATGTAACTGTCAGATGCGGGTGTTTCAGAGAGCACTTGAAATCCCCTGGGATTTGCATCTGAAAACAGTTATCCTGTCAATTGATTTTTATGCATGCTCCTGCTGCTGCAGCACAGTATACATTTCGAGCTCAAAAGAGCAGAGACACACAAACTTGTTCAAACAGCTCTCACACGCTACTGCACAGCCAGCCAGAAAAAAAAAAAAAAACACACTCGCCGAACATTATCTCGAGGGAAATACAGACAAAATGAAATTGAAGCTAATGAAACTCCAAAGTTCCACTCTTTCATTTTCACATGTAAAATCAACAGGTATTTTAGCATAACTACCCGAGGCCTAGGCTGCACTCTAATAATTTAGTCTTCCTGTAAAGGTCCAGGCTGTGTTGGCTGATATAATGGTTATATATTACTATCTGTTGTTAGCAACTGATGCACCCTCAGGCCCGGCTGTAATAACACAACGGAAGGACAAGGAATGAATCCTGATGACAGTTTATTATGTATACTCTGAGAGAGCCCAGTGGGCCCTGACATCCCGGATACAAACAGTACATAGACACACACACACACACACACACACACACACACACACACACACACAGTGAAACACTCAAACACATATAAACACAGATGTTGAACTTGACATATTTTACATGGATCAGTTCACTTACCTCTCACTGTATCAAGCCATGAGGATAGTTTTAGTCTAATTTGTTCAGGTTTTTAAATATCCACCATCAGGGGTGAAAAGTAACTAAGTACATTTACTACGATTACTATTACTAGTACTGTATTAAAGTATGCAATTTTGACCTACTCCTTTATTATATGCTACTTAACAGTTCAACCAATCTCTACATTTCAAATGGAAATATTGTACTTTTTACTTCACTATTCACTATTTGTCAAATCAATTTTAGTTACCTGTTACTTAACTAATATAAGCTTATATAATATGATTAAAATAGATTAAACTACCAAGCAAAATATAAAGTAGTTAGAATTAGCTCCACCTTAAATGTGAAAAATGCTTCTTTAATTGACTTCACATTAATGCGTCACTAATAATGATCCAATAATCTAATTCTTCCTTCTTCATTATGAGGATTATCTGTATAAATAGTGCATTTTGCTGATAATTCTGTCTGTGGCCGCAGGTGAATGGGACTTGTGTGATTGTGGTGCTGACTGCATTAAGCAAGCTTATTTTTAAAAAAATCAACAACAAATATCTGCTTCTAGAAACAATGTTGAAACCAGAGCACATAAAAGTGTAACAACCGTATAAGCATTGCAGTAGAAGACGAACCATTGTGGTGTCTCCTCCGTCTCTTGCAGCTCAAGCTGCCGTGCGGTGCCTCCCTGTCTATTTCTTGCTCTTCAGCGGCATGCCTATCTCCATTAGAGCCCTCACATGGACATGCGGTCTAAAGAGAGCCTCGTGCCACCCGCCTCCAGGGACAGCAAGAAAGCCATGTGAGCAGTTCTCCTCCTGTCCCTTTTAAGTTGGCAGCACACTGCACAAAGTTGACTGTGTTTTAAGTGTATTGTTGAATTAGTACTGAAAATGTGTGCATCCATGTGCAGAGAATGAATATGAAGCTGCTGCTTATTAGCCATGCTAGTGGTGTGGCTTTAGGGATGGCAGTGGTCTGGCGGTCTACCACTGTGGTCCAGATTGAAATATGCTGACAACAATCAGATGGATTTCCAGGAAACTCTCCCAGTGGATGAATCCTCCTGACTTTTCAGCCAGTGCCACAATTAATTTGATAATTGTAGTTTTGAGTGAAAACTCACAACAGCTATTGGGTGGATTACCATGGACATCATACAACCTACAGCCTCAGCTATACTTTGTGTTTAGTGCCAACATGCTAAACTAAAATGTTAATCATTAAGATAATACCATCTAAATATCTGCATGTAACATTGTCACTGTAATGCATGTTGACATTAGCATTTAAGTACAGCCTCACAGACCCGTGACTGTGGACTCTTTTTGCTGTCTGTTTGCTCCCATTTTCCTTAAAATGCATCACCTTTTAAGTGTTGAGAGGGAATTCTCCCTGACAAGTAGATCCACAGGATTAGTCTTAAGTGCAATATAATATCTAAGGAGCCATGTGATTTCAGAGCCAGATGGGGAAAGTGTTGAGAAAGCGATAAAACAGAGAAGAAAGCACAGAATCCAGGTCTGAGAGGAACCACAGCACATGCCTCCTTTTGAAGCAGCAGACACTCTCACTGGCAGGCTAAAAGCAGCCTTTTAACAAATTCACTTAACTCATTTAGCATGAGGAAGAGAAGAGAGGAGCTTGCCTGGTAAAAAAAAACAAAAAACAGATCATATTTAAAAGGCAAATTTCTTATTGATCCACACAGACAGTTTGTGCTCAAATGAGTGTTATTGTTATTTAGTCATATAGCACAGAAGTCTACTATGGCTGAGTGACTTTGTAATTCAGGCTGTGTCCAGAACGTTGCATGGAGCACAGATCACTGCGTTGAAACAAAGTACAATGGGCCCTGTGATAATGCCTTTCAGCCCATACTAGAGCGATTTCTGCTGAAGCAACGGGGACATTTTTCCTTTTGGAGGGATGAGTGAGAGGCTGACCAGCAGCCAGCAGAGACCTCCTCATGCTTCTCCACTCATCCCCGTAAGAGGATCGGACGTAATGGGGTTTCCTCTTCTCCGGCTCCTTCTGCTCACCAGATAAACTGCAGAAAACTTCCAACAAAGTCTAAGAGTGCTATTCTTGTCACATTTTATAGTCATACCGACAATAAGTTTTGAAGGAACACTGGTGTGACCTCGATGTGAGCACAGCTAAGCTTTTAAGCAGGTGCCTTCTTCCCTCCTCTGACGCGCCGAGAGAAAATGGGCCTGGCTGGGAGTGTCAAGCTGCAGCAGTCATCAAGCAAAGACGATTGCAGCGGGGATGACACCTCATTTAGGATAGTGAATCAATATTTACCAGCTCTAAGTGGACTTGTAACACAGAAACAAACTAGAAAATGCCTGAAAACAAATTAAGAACGGAATAGGAATGCACCAGCCGCGCATTCATTGAGAAACATTTAGTCACATAGCACGCTATCATGTAGCCGAATAATAAAGTGCACCATCCCCCCAGGCCTCTGGGAATAGCCAAGACATTAATATCAGGCGTGCATGGTTTCTCATATTCCCCCTGTGGCAGGCTGCTGACCCAAAGACCTCATGTCTGCAGCAATGACAACTTGTCTAACACAGGGATATTTTATTCATTTTATTAATATTGCATTAGTTGCTCACACTGCATTGTGTTTGTGTGTATGAATATATACCTGCTCCACTGAACATGAGCGCGGCAGCACTCTCTTCACAACACTGCTTCTCCCAAAAAGACCAAAAGGACAGACATTTGAAAAATCAGGCTCTCGGGCGACAGTTCTCCATGTGGTTATTTAATTATTGCCTTTGCAGGTCTGAATTTTCCTGGAGTGCAGTTCATGCTCTGAAAACAGTTAACAGGTATTTCGCATCACGACGTCCCAATTTAAATGCAAAAATAATGGCTGTTTTTTTTTTCTTTATTTCATGCAATGCTGGCATCAAATCTATGCACATTGTTGCTCATCCTAGCGCTCAGACTCAGAGTGCTGCTGCCATTCTGTCCAACCAGACAACTTAAATGCATTAATTTGCATTCAGGGTCCATACTGTCCAAAATTCACACCCTATAATTTTAGTGACACAGGCGAAATGCATTCACGTCTTGTCATGAATTAATCTTGCCTTGTTCCCTTCTCCAAGAGCTCAATCTGAACTCTGACCTGCAAAATAGCGAGACTCCCAGGTGCCCAGCCAATTTGAAAGAGCAGGCGGGATTGACCTCTCCTATATTGACTACTACTGCATGCTTACACAAGCAGCAGAGGAAGGTCCATGCTGTTTGACTGGCCACTGGTTCAACAATAGTGAAAAAAAGAATAGACTATAAAGGAACTGATAAAGTAAGTCTTCATTTTTCAACTTGTGGAATTCTACTCTTAGCCTGCTAGCCATGCTAACACCTTCAGCTTATACTCGTAACCCTGCCCACATTATTTCCTGTCCCACCTGCTTTTTGCCACAGCGGGTGAGTAAGCTTCACCTTGCCAGTTCTGGCCCGACCACGCTATAAGTCAGCATCAGATTAAATGGCTGGAATGAAAACCAGCAGGGCTCTCAATCTCAAGGACCAGGAGAAAGAATGACTAGACTATGGGTGATGTATTCAGTACATCCACACAGGAGTAAATAAAGAACAACATGTTTGTTTTTAAAGTTCATTAATCCTCTCTGCTTCTGTTTATGTTATTATCATTCTTTTTTTTTTCTTCCTTACAATTCTGGAAGCAGTTTAACATTTATTAGCACTATGATACTTTGCAAGTATTGTTTTAAAAAAGCTTTATCTATAAAAATGTTTACCTAACTCATACTTCAATATGCAGTACACTAGTTCTGTAAGTTTGGGTAGTTATTTCTAACTTTGTATTTTTGTACATGTGCCATGCAAGAGGCACAAATTTTGATGAGCAAGATCAATTGTTCTTTCAATTGTTCTACAAAACCAGCACAAACATGTGCAACTGATGACTCAACCCTTTAAAGTCTGTCAGGCATTTCTGGTATTTGTAGAGTGTTATTAGAGCATACAATAAAAGTCTTTATTTGAAGATAAATGTGTTAGGTGTTTGAGAGAGGACCGTCTTTTGGAGAGGTTTGTTGTTTGTTTTCATTTATGTGTACTTTGCGCTCTGCATGAAAACAGTAAGATAAAGAATACCTGCAAGGCACTAGCTTGTTGTCGGGGACGTGATGTTTCAGCTACTTATTGTCTCCTTCAGGGACTCAGGTGCTTTATTCCTGATATACAGTTGATGTGATATTCACATAGGTATTGTGCAATCATTGTTACTGATAAGATGATGAATAACGTGGGCATCTTGTCCTCACGTGTATTTTATCAAAGACCAAATTCGCAGATGATGTGTGACGTGTCATCACAGCTCATCTATAAATACAGCTGTGCTCACAGCCTCGCTTTAATCTGAGGAAGACCAGTTATGGTCAAAATGGTGTCATGTTCATGTAGAGTTAAAGGAAAACTGGGAACAAGACAGCAGTGTAAAAGTATTTTTTTGTCACTTGTGCAGACTGTTGTTAAAATACAATGAAATGATACCGTCTGTTTTCCATTTGGGGTGCAAAATCAAACTTGAATCAAAGCCTCTCTGAATGCCAGACAAGTAGAAAGCTTCGACTCATATTCTAATATTCAGTAATTCTCTTGTTCTGTTGTGAGTATTTCCAAAGAAGGGTGGAGATCTGATCATTTAGGTTTATTAACATTCAGTCAAGTTCTGAATTTCCATCTTCGGGGTAAATCCCACTGAGCCTCTCTCATAATCGAAAATTTTGAAATATCCAACTTGTCTTTCTCTGTTCTTGTATGCTGGATTTTATACAGTTGAAAAATGGTCACATTTTTTGCTCTATAAGGAAAGTGAGCTATCTGCACATATGCAAACACAAGTTTCAATAATTAAACAGGTCTCACTAGTAGTCAAAATCACCACACTAATTTATTTCAACCACTCTATGCACCAATCCACATATAATAGCAAACTCAATTATTTATAGCCAATTTGGGCTCTTACATGAGTTTAGTTATGTGTTAACTAAGACACTGAACCTTAGTTTAGAGAGCAATGTCAAGTTAACTGAGGAAGTGGAATTCTGTGTTATCCATGTTTTAGATACTTATCCTAGATACTATAAGATATAATGCGCTGAGTGGGGTCTCTGTGTCACCCACTGAATAAAAGCCAATTAGCAAGTGATGGAGAGAAAATGCAAGAGCCAAAAGCACTGGTGTGGATCATGAAATATCCACCAGACAGTTGTGTTTTCCTCCCTTCAAGGAGGGTAATGGGGCTCTTGGTGCATATGTGTGTTTGCATCTATTCATATGCTGCACACTTGACATACCAACCGTGTCTCCTATGATGGGATTCAATGCAGTACCAGGGATGTGACTAATTGACCTGCGCTGCTGCATGCATCAATGTACAAATGGCAACCGTGTTTAGAAAAACAGACATAATTAACCTCTGCCAGTTTGTGTCACTTTGAGAGCTTGTTACATAACACTCACACACACACAGAGCGCTCATATTCCTTTGGTGTCCGTCTTAACCACTGTCGGCTGAATAGATCACACTGCAAGGCTTCAATCTCCTTCAAATCAATCACAGTGATGATTCTGTGAAAAAAAGGAGAGATAAAGAGCCGACCGGAGCCTGTCAGGGCTGTGAGAGCAGAGGACGTCAATGCCTCACTTAGACAGCTAGTCTGAAGGGGCCGCTTCCCCAGACAGGAGGACAAGACGGAGTTCACCTGCATTCAATACAAAGTTTTGCCCCAGTCTATGGGAAAAAAAAAAGATACGACAGAGAATAGCAGGCTGCACTCCCTGATGTAAATGTCATCTGCAGAAAAATCTATTTCATGATTCATTCAAGAGGCCAGGACTTACAAATGGACAAAGTTGCGCCGTCTTTTCAAACCACTGCGTCGTCCTCCTCAAGAATGGCTGGCTGCTCATGAACAGGCGGTAAGGACTGGATGAGTTTCTTTCAAAAGGTGCAAAACATCATAGCTCGTGGTAACAATTCAAAACTTTGGCTAATTGATTTTTTTTTTCCTCCTGTGGCATTGTTGCCTCTCATTTCCAACGCAGCATGAAAGGCAGTGAAATAAAAACATCTTAGCAGCAAATCGGCCTCACCATGGCAACAGTATTGATCAACCCTCCTGGGTCCTCAGAAAAATCTATCCCTCATGTCAATTTCCCTGCATTAACAGTTCAGCAGCTACTCATGTCCTGAAAAGACAGCCATGATATTTAGCGTCTGGCAATAAAATCTACAATCACTATTTAGCTTCCCTGATGATTCATTTATCACAGGGGTGAGACACGAAATGACCTGATGATATTCACCGAGAACAAAGTGGGAAGTGGGCTAGGAGGAAAGCTCAAGGAGAGGTCACAGTCTGCAGGCTCCAAGTGTAAAGATTTAGCTTCAAAGTGCATTAGATTGTTTAGTTATGGAGCATAACTCATAATTAAATGTAATTTAAATTGACTAGGACAAGAAATTTAAAACACCTTCTTTTGCTTTGATTTGCATCTTTAATTATATCTGAACAGGTGTTCTGTCAAGGTTTTGGTGCTTTTGACAGGAATCATTTGATATTTGATGGATTGCAGTTGAATATAATCTCAGAAACTTGCTGCCACACACTAATCAAATGCTGTAAAATGAATGAGGGTAAATGGGCTGGGAGCTCTCACTTCTGGCATGTATTGATTGTGCAGTATCACGTGGCCTCACATTTAATTTATTATCGTTTATTATAAGTACTATCATCACCACTGGTACCACAGGAAAAAAAGTGTGCTGAAGGGCAAACAGCTTCAGAGGAGGACTGAATATATTTGCACATTTGACTGTGGTGATTAAATCCACCTTTCTGACAACACTTTTGGGGGAAATGCATGACAACTGCTGTCAATCCACAGATTGCTCAGGCTTGATTACAACAACGCAAATGGACTACACTCCCGCAGCTTCACACTTACAGACATGCTGGTATACCTAGCGGGAGGAGAAATGAGGAGAGGGAATTAAGAAGCCGTCTCACTCCCCTTAAAACCCTCTGAATTTCACAAATGCATGTTAATGTTACACAGCTTGCATGAAAAAAGGAAAGGAAGTCTTACAACCCTCGCGTTCGTCAACAAATAACAAGTGTATTGAGGATGCTTCAAAGTATAACTGGAGGGTTTTACCAACTTGGAATGATAAAATTTTAATTTGTTAACTCAGCCTACAAAGACTGAACAGGAACCAAAGCCAGGCTGAAGGTTGCGGTGAGGACCATCAATCTAATTGTCCAGCCAACGGAGCCATAAAAATCCCACAGGATGACTGCTGTATGAGAAGAGGAGTGTTCTGAGCAAATTATTTTAGTTTCATGCCTTGGATGTTATGCAGTCTATTACTCAATATTTAATGAATTTGCCAACAAAGTTATCATCACAACCACTTATTTTAATGTTATTTTATTCATGCATAAAACACATTTTTTGTATCATTACCCCCAAAAATTGTCAAAAATGTCTCACATGTATTCTCAATCAAATTTGATGGGAACCTTTGATTTGTTTACATATTTACAATAAGGAACGCATTTCATTGAGACTACTCCCCTCAAGGTCATTATTTTACCTTTCTACAAGACGGCCTGTAGCACCACCACCCCATATAAAGGTCAGGTGATGTTGCTTGGCACCAAAAAACGTTAAAGCGGATGTTGAACAAGCAGGTTGAGAGGCAGGAGAGCCGAACAAGGTGACATTTACCGACAAAAAGTTTACTGAAACAGAGGCAAAAATGGAAACCAGGAAAGGAAAGCAGGAAATTCAACGGAACTGAATTAAGCAGAAGCAAAAAGAACAAGAAAAAACTGAAATGAAAACTGCAGCCTCACCGCAAGCAGCCACCTCCTTCCTCCCCCTCCTCCAATAAATGACATTTTACCATCTCAGCCTCACCTAAGTGGAACCTACTGCTGGGTCTGTCCTGTGTTCCCTCATAGAAAGTTTCAAATTTGGAAAAGGCCCTGTATTCCCTTAGACTATGTCCCCTCAGAGTTAAAAACAGTGCTATGTTCCCTCAGCCTTATGTTCCCTCATTTGGAAACTGCTCTAACTCCCTTAAGCGATGTTTAAAAATATTCAAGGAAAGGCAGAAGCCCAATCTTCCCTTATCATAATAATAAGAATAGTCTACAATTTGTATAATTTATCTCATATTGATCTACATGGTTATACTTAAATTAAATGATGTAGGCCTAAAATATGCCAAATACCCTCACACCATTGAAGTTGTGCTGTTTTTCAATGGGTTAGGTTGTGAGGGTTCCCTAACCCATAGGGAACATAGGGCTGAGGGAAGGTTGGGTTGAGAAAACATAGACATCCCTCCCTACCACCTGCCCAGGTAAGCATAATATGAGCTTGATGGAAAGCAAAAATCAACATCAAACAACACAACAGAACAATCCCACATATCTTCCTACACCCCAGCAGCGGCCAGCCCCTCCCTGCAAAGAGGACATCATGACTCAAACCTGAACAGCTGATCCATCCCAGCATCCCAGCAGAACGGCAAAAAAAAAAAAAAAAAAAAAAATCACACACACACACACAATCGGGTGAACCCCTTTTCATAATCCTATGAAACAACAAGTTAAGAAGCAAATCAAACAAACATGTGTTGCTGCTAAATTTGGAGAGGAGCAACCTTTTCACACTGCCTTATCTAAACTCCAGTGACACATGTAAGATTTATTGTTCTTTTCACCTCCAGCCATGATTATGTTTATTCCCTTTTTAGCTTCTTTTTGTAGACAACCTTTTTATCTACATAACAAGACAGATAAAAGAATATACTGACTGATAATACTAAAAGTAATAAACTCCTAAAATCCTGAGTGATGACATAATTCAGCTATGTATCAAATAACACTGGAAATGAATACGGCTTATTTTTGACCCATGTTGTGCATCAGAGGGTTAAGCACTCTGATGCAGTTAGACAGCTACTTAGAGCCAGGCCCATGGCTTAACTAATTGAACAGAAACAATACACAAAATGATGAGACTGTAAATTAAAATCGGCAACCACAAATCATTAGCAGCAGCAGTAACACTGCAGCTCTGATGAGCCTTCCCAGCTTTAATGCTGCCGTCCTCACACGATAATAAACTATGGAAGTCTGCACATTTGCAAAAGCATCCAAGTAATTACATATTTTGCTATTGAGATGTGTTTTAAATAATTAAACTGCTGTATTGGTGCCCTGCTGTGTTTCTCATTCCACTGCAGCATCAGCAGTGGGTCAACACTATCAGTTGACTCTCAGCCAACACGAATAGAGATGTGTTCCTGATAAAAAACCCAAGCTAACTCCTTTTGAAATTAGCGGTGCAAATTAATTTCCTTTACTTGCAGCCATCGAGCTCAATTAAGGTGCAAAGAGTTTGGAACAAGCTCATTTCCAAGAGCCCCCCTGCCTGCAGATAAAAGCAAGTCAACCATAAATCCAGGCTTTCAGGTTCAAAACAATTCATAAAAAACGCCTGCAGTTTTTTCCCCCCCTTCCGTACAAGAGGCTCACATAATCATGTGCAATCACATGAAGCAGGCCTGTTATTCTCAGGAGGGGGTTGTTGAGTTTGGGTGTGATTGTGTCAGGCTGTCAGTGCCCACTCATCCAGACTCTGGAGTGAGACTGGAACAGACGGGAGCTGTTCTCTCAGCACCACCGGGGACAAGCAACAGCACACTCAGCTGTCTCATCCGCACAGCGTAGTGGAGGGGAAAACCACCCAAACCCACCCCACCACCCTTTTATTATAAGATTTTAAGATGGGGAGAAGTGTAGATGATTATTGGTCATGACATGCATCCAATTAAAAATGGAGAAAAGGCACAACTATGTTTAACATCACCTGAAAAGCAGGTGGTTTTTTGTTAATAACACTGCATCCTTGTGTCTGTATGACATTTGTTTTTCACTACTTATGGCATCCTTGTTCCCATCAGCTCCCACAGTGGGTAGCAATGAGTCGCACCACTTTCACTCTCCCCTAAAAAGCAGATTTTACCACAATCCTGCATATTTTGAGGATGCATCAGTGGGAAAAAAAAAACACTATTTCAAATCCAAAAAAACTCATGCACGAGCTCCACAGACTTGCCTGAAAGAGGCGTAGGATGTTGGCAACCATGATCGATACTGAACTCGCCGAGGCTCCGATGACTCCCACCACTTTTTCCGGCTTGACAAACACCGGTGGCTCCCCGTTCGTGCACCTCACGTCGGAGGTGTCCTTCGTGATCAGGGCTTGCACGAAAGTTAAAGACTGCTCCAGCGCGTAGGTGTCCCTGGAACAAGTGTCCAGCACCCGCGCGCCCAAGGTGATGTTAGGTAAGAGTTGCTCGTCCTGGTTGATCTGGTCCAGAGCGTACATCATGGCCTCGAGCCGCTGGATGCCGTTCTCCTTTTTCAGGTCCCCGCACGGTGTCCCGTCGGCCCCCCTGGCGTGCACCGGGAAGAGTCCGCCGAGGGTCAGGTGCCCTTCGGTCCGGATCGAATGGGGCGCATAAGTCTCCTGAGGCAGCGCCAAATCCACCACGGTCCTCATGAGCCAAAGCAGCTTGACGCACAGACCGGGACGAGCCATGATCAACTTTAAGGTCGGATTGAGTGAGAAGAGAACCAGAGAAAGGCAGGACGAGTTGGTTAAAACGAGCCCATTGTTGTCCACCGGGGAGGAGATTCAACAAGCGGGGCTGGAGGACCGAGACGCAGAGGATAGATGAGGCACGCTGCGCCCATCGCTTTGCAGCCACGAGTGAGCGGTGCAGCTTGTTGAATAGTCAAGTCCCAAAACGGTGATTTGCTTCCCTTTTGCACGGGAGGAAACATCCACACAATCAGAAAATATACGAGAACATAAACACCCCGGCTGCAGATGAAGTGGCCTAATTTGGAGCTTTTACGCAAAATCCAAACGGAGCGGGAGAAATCTGGCACATCTTCACCACCTAGAAGCGGCGATCAGCAGATAGCAGGTAGTGATTTTATGGAGGAATGAGCTCAAAAATGAATACTCAGATGTTAGGACCTGCAGAAGTGGGTGACATTCTTCTTCCAGCCAACTCCGGAGCGCAGGGAAGGCTCGGCCGGCGGTGCTGTCTGTCTCCCAGGGGTGCAAATCATCTCCACAGCCTCCACACACACACAAAGACCAATACGAGGTGAAATGGGCAGAGGACTGAGGAAAAAAAAAATCCAGCTAATTAAAGCCCCAGCTCTTTTCCCTCTGTCTCTGCAACCGGTCGCATTTATACAAAATGAATGAGTCACAGGCAGGGATTCACTGTGTGCGCCCAGTTTTCAGCCCCCTTTCCATGCGAGACGTCATTCAGCTGGTTGGAGGGAGAAGAGGGGAGAAAGGAGAAAAAAAAAAAAAAAGCATCACTTCAAGGTTTTCAGGAAGTTGTCGGTCAGACGTGAAGAGATAGAGAAGGTAAACAAGACGAGCAAATGCACTTTAATAGTAGGACAATTGTTCCTCTGAGTGCCTCTCAGTGCGCTGCATCTCTCAGCATTCATAATCTCCCTGCTTCCCCTCCCTCCGTTATCTCGCCCCCCTCCTCCTCCTCCTCAAACACACACACACACAAAGTGCCTCCTCTCTTTTGATGGTGACGGTGGCAGGCATGAAACGCGGATCTGTGGCATCGTGAGAACAGAGGCGAGCTGCAGGTATGAAGGGCTGAAAAGTGCCGTTTCCTGAAATAGTTTTGGATTCATTAGTGATGCACCTTTAAAACGGAGGAGAGAGGAGGAGGAGGAGGAGGAGGAGGAGGAGGAGACACGTTTGGAGGGGTCCAGGCTGGTCTCCCAGGCAACCCTTCTTCAGAAGACACCCCTGATTCATCCTGTGCAACACACGCACACACACGCACACACATGCTGGCACCCACACTGGCACGCAGACTGGTGAGAATTAACCACACCTTTAGGAGCAAGGATCCCTCACATCTTCCTAACAAAACACTATCATCACCAAACTATTTAATTGCACAGATGGTGCTTTTACAAACAAGCAAATTATCATAATTTGCTTTCGTGGGCATGCATTAGCCAGGGACTCACTTGGCAATTTGTGGCATTAATTAAAAAAAAGGTAGTTTGTGTAATTCAAAATCTCCTGTTTAATGAAAAAAGAAAAAGAAAGAAAATCATTGTAAGGCTCTACTAATGACTGCTGCATTGGTTCAGGTGGTTACAGTGTGAGAAAAGATGTTGACGGAGCTCCCTGCAGATGCATAATTCCTGCCTAAGCCTTGGTTTTCAAGTAACCTTAGAAACTGACCACAAACCGGCCACCATACAAGCAACAATAGCGTCCGCGCGGCTGCTGTTGTTGGAAAATTACAGCGGCGCTCTGGGAAATAGTCAAACAGGAAACAGTAAATGGATTATGGGATAAATCATTTAAGTTGCTTGATCTTTGAGCAACAAACAGCCTCTGAGAGTTGCTTTATCGTGAAAATGATTGCGAGCCATAGAATCCCATTTTATGAACATGCTCGTTCCATTCGTCTCTGTTCAATTAAAAGATTAGAAAAGGCGATGTCGCTCTAATTGAAACATGTCCTATTGACACTACAGGCTTGGATGGACAATTTTCTAATTAATTAAGTTGAATAGAGATTAATTCAAGCCTAATCCTGCCATGTAGTGTATTTATCCCCATTAGCCGCACTGATTGCATGAATATCTTTCAATAGGCAAATCGTTCATGTCCCGGTCCAAGCGTGTTAATGTGGTTTTTGGGTGCACAAACTGTGTGCTGGGGCCAAAATTCATGAGATGCACCAAAAATACATTCAAGGAAACTGTGTGTGGGAACTGCTGGGAAGAGGCTGCTGAGGACAGAAATGAGGGATGCGAGAGGGGAGGGAGGCAGATGGCCTCCTCCACTGTGAGCACACTGAGACAGGCAGGCAGGCCAGGAAAAAATGCAGCAATAGTCCCTACAAATGACACCCTGAGAGACTGGTGTCCCCACGCAAGACGCTAATTCCACTGCTCGGACTCTACAGTCAGAGCCCGACTCCCACTTACACTGTCAACGGAAAGGTTACTTTTGAAAAATGGGGCCCTCACCGTGATTTAATTCACTGACTAACCCCAGGAAGAAGGGCTTTTCCCCCGGGGAGGCTGTGTGATTTAGACTGAGATTACACTTCAGTTTGGATCCTCTCTCTTCCTCCTTCCTCACTTTTCACACAGACACTCAGTCACGTGCACACACACACACACACACACACACACACACAGTCGGATAAATTCCAATTCAATTTCATCATTGGATGAAGTAGAAAGCAACAAGCAAGTAAGAATGTATCCTGGAAGAGGTGCATGTTCAATATATAGCTGACCAAACAAACAGATACAGCCATGGTTTCCATATGCCAGGGGTGCACTACGTTTCAATGCATCCCACCAGATAAATTATGGGCTCCTATGAGAGACCAGAGCTTTTGTTTCAAGCATTCAATAACACGTCTGCTCGATGCAGTCTTCTTCAAGTCAATTACAGGGCTGGCGCTGTGCACTCCTTTCAAGAACCACGAATCAAAGAACAATAAAAAGTCAACCTTTAGGACAAGAGGCAATAAGGTTTCCTTTTGGGCTGACACTGGGCACAATGGGGTCTGTCTGTCAAATTAATTAACCTGGAAACCTGTTTAATTCCCAGCCTCAAATGAAAGGGCCGTCGTATCCACGGGAAAGAAATAACTCCAGAGCAGGAGGTAATTGCATGTCGAGGTGATTTGTTCGAAAGCACGCGGGCCACCAGTCTGTTTGGAGTCATGCATACTCTGTGAGGGGTGAGGTGTTAATGCTAGATCAATGTAGGGGCGATGTTAGATTAGCAACATGAAGGTCACTGAGCTGCTGGGCCCCCACGCCTCATTTTGTACCATCTGTTTTAGAATAATAAAATCGGGCTATCTATGCTTTTCTTCATCACGGAGAGCAGAGTCGGCGCCTGTGAGGAGAAAAAGAAAAAAAAAACCCAAAAAACAACGTATTGTAATTCTACAGGCACGCTGCATGAAAAGACAAATTCTTACCTCTTTTGCTGTTTATGCCAAAGACAAAGCAGGTGCACTGCAGCTAGGACGATAGACTCTCCACGCTCTCAATTATGATTGTAATCCATCTGTCATACCTGCTCCCTTCTAATTATGTCTCTGTAAAGAAGCTGCTGTGAGCTCAGTGCCCATTCACACTCTGAAATGTGAGAGATGGACAGATAATGCACAAGTGACCACTGGAATACATAACTGCAGCGGGCAGCTTTGGAACGAGAGCTTTTTCTCCCCAGGCTATCAAACTCATGGGTTATATGACAATGAGTATGCTTAGATGGTTACACAGAGATGTGGCCCTTGAGATGGGCAAAAAGTTTTCGGCGAGGAAAAGCAAAGCCAAAAGAATATTAACCCGTGACTGCGGCTGTTTTTCTTTCTTACAGATGTGACAAGTACCTGCTCCTGATTGGGAGCCCGCCTGGTAGCGATAATGATCAGAGGTATTATATGTGGCAGTAACGGGCCCAGAGGTGCTGTCCTCCCACCCACGCAGTCCTGGAGACTTCCAGAGGCCCTATTAGTGGGTGACTGGGCCTTTGTTTTGATGGCTAACCTCATGGTCCACTGGACCTACGTGATAAGTGGGCGCAGCTGTGTTAGTTAGCCAGGAGGACTTTAGCCACAAATTTGATTGTGATAGCAAATGTCTCTCGCCTTGTGTCTGCTAATTAGCCGACCTTCTGAGCAGCTCTGCACCTCTGTGAATTATTTTATCACAAGTCTCTTCACGGTACATTGTGATGGAGAAGATGTTATCCACAGTCTTTGTGAATGACTCATAACGATCCCTCAGCGTGCGTGTGTGTCTCTGTGTGGGTGTGTGGGCGGGGGTGATGCGAGGTGATGCCTGCGTGAGGATGGAGAGACAGGTACAGATGACCAGAGTAACTTTCATAACTGTTTATCTGCCAAAAGAAGAAAGAAACGAATATAAAAATAGTGTCCTAGGTCTAATACATAAACAATACTTCCATTGCAAATAGGTGTTTTGTGGTAACATTTTAAAACAGGATGCAAAAGTAGAAATGAATGAAGAACAAATCAGGAAGCATCATTTATGGTATTTAGAATTAAAAATCAATAAGTTCCTGAATAACTCAACAGAATAAGAAAATGCTAGTAAAATATGAAACTACAGCTTAGCACAAAGACTGGAAACAAAGGGGGACAGCTAGCCTGGCTCTATCCATAAATAAAAAAAATCCATCTACCAGCATCTCTAAAAGCTTGGCGGTCAACACTTTAGATCTGTTTTTTTAAATCTGTACAAAAACCAAAGTTTAAAGACAGGGGGATATGATTATTTCTTGGCGTGCAGTATCTTCCTGGAGTCTCGTCATCACGGTGGGGCAGCCAGGCAATTAGTGCAGACCCCATTACGCTTATTGAGAGTGGTATTGATCTTCTCATCTAACTCTTGGCAAGAAGGCAAATAAGCATAATTCCCAAAATGTCAAACTATTCCTTAAATGAAACTGTATGATTAGTTCCTTGATATCTGTGAATCAACGTACTGGCAGCTCTCTTAACTAAGAGCTCCCGATTAACTCTGACCCTTTGAAAAATCCAATCTCAGACTGCTGTTGATTGGTCTCGTTGCTGAAAGGGACACAAGGTGATGGCTCTGAGAAGTATTAATGTTTAATATTGATCCACCCATCTGACTTTCAGCAAGACAGCAAGATTAGCGTGGTTCCCAACATGTCGACCTATGCCTTTAATGAAACTGCATGATTAGCTCTTTGATATCTGTGAATCAACATACTGGCAGCTTTCTTAATGAAGAGCTCCTGATTAACTGGGAATCAGCTGCTGAGTGACACGTATGAATAACTATTCATTAACGCTAATCACTTACATGATAGTTACTATTTTTATTTTGTGCTTTAAAGTAAAGCATCATCCTTCACAACAACCCAGAGACAGAATTCTGGAGAAAGACACAAAACTTGCACTGTGATAAACATCAGGACATTTTCTCAGTACGATGTCTGCAGCGAAACTGTTTTGATCTATGATTACTGTTTTTATACAACAATGGCTTGTTCTTGTTTTGAATTGAGTTGTGTCTCGATGGTAAAGATTGTCCAGCACTACGGACGTTTTGTAAAGTACAGACTGTGGTTCCAAATATATTGCAGCTCTGCAGACGTGATGTGACGCAGAGAAAGCCAAACTGAACTCTGAGGAGAGGCACAAGTGCCAAACGTCAGTTTAAGACGATCTTCATGTTAATGAGGATGCCAACACTGAGACACGGCGCATTCTGCAGATGGACATCATAACCTCGTCATCCCTTTCACTTTGGCAGGCAACCCTCCGAGTTTGTTATTCATTTCAATTTATTCTCTGGCAGCTGGTCACATGCCACCACAGTGACTTAGCGTCTGATGTGTTTTGCATTGCACAAGCCTTCAGACTTGCTCATTGTATTATTGAGGCACAAATGAGCTCATTCTTCCATTTTTGAACTTTACACTTGGAAAAATGTTGCCGTGGCTGAAACTGTGTGAGTGTATTATGCCGGTGCTGCTTGAATTAACTGCAGTGCTGTTTGTGTTGCAAATAACATATTTTCTTCATCTTACACAGCTCATTACCATATGGAGCTGCTAGCAAGGACTGCGGTGGAGGGCAGGCCTACTTATTTCAGATAAGTGGCCCTGCAGTCTTTACCAGAGTTTGAAAAGCATTCACAAAGGTACACACACACACTCATGTGCACACACACGTTTTAAACAAGAATTTGCTTTGCCTGACTTGCCGCTGCGCAATTTCATCATGCACATGAATTAATCTCTCTCACTCATTAGGTGGAAATTAACTCCCTTACAAATTACCGCACATAGCTATCACATAAGGTGGGACAATAAATCACTATCTTTATGTATAAAAGCCATGTACTTGAGTCAACACTTACGGCCGCCGCCTCTTACACTGTGCGTCACCTCCTTTAGCTGGAGCCTGTACTCAATTAAAAGAGGTTCAAGTTAAACCGCTCCCCAATTTGACCATGTGCAAGCCTCAGGAGCACACAGTCTGACAGTAATCCCATGGGTTTATCTGTTCTGTGAGCTCAGTGCCTCCACGGTCCCTCGTATCCCTCCTGTCTCTCAGCCACGGTCTGTCTCCCTTTGGACTCCCCATGGCCCAGTGGTCCCATAGGAGCGCTGTGGCTGGAACTGTGGGTCACAAAAGATGCCTTTTCCCAAGAGCTGCCACACTTGTTGGCACATGGGTGCCTTTTTGGAGCCATCCCAGCTGATCTCTAGCATATAGAGAAGTCAAGTTGAGGAAATGCATATATCCATACCTACTGTGTTACACCATGGCCTGTTTCGGATGCACTCTAGAGATGGAGAGTCACAGTCAAATCGTGGGTGCCTGTCCCTAAGGGATATCTCCTGCTGAAAAATCACCGCTCAAAGTGAAAGAGAGAAACAGGGAGCACACTGTGTTTACAGAGTTTGGAGGGAGGAATGACTGTGTATTGCAGCATTTAATGGGTGCCCAACAGTGTCGAGTGAAAGTGAGTCCTGTCGACACAGGGGCACAGCACAATACAGACAGAGCAGAATGGGACTTCTTATGGCTGCTCGGGGATTGAATAAAGCCCAGTTCATTTGCTACATATCACATTTTGTTACATGGTTTCCGACAATTCCTCATACTTCATCCACAGAGCTGGCAATGGGCGTTTTATATCCTTCCTATTTCCTCCACCTTTCAGCTCGCTTTAAGCTCCTCCATGTCATGATGGTGTTTTTTTCTCCTTTCGGAATATCTCCCTTTTTGCTTTCAAGCTGAAAATCAAATCTATAAATCAAAGGCAATGGGAGAAAGACACGGGGACTGAAGGGCATTTAAATCCTTTCAGAGTTCCCAAAGCTTCAGAGAGCGAAATAAACAGGAAATTAAAATGGAGCTTGAAATGGTAGCAATCCCTCTTTTCAGGGTATTGAAACCAGGTGCATTTCTTGACGCGTCATCCTGTTTTATATTCTGTTCTGTTGGGAATGGTTCCTTTTCTCCCTTATTAATTTCCTTGAAGAAGGAAAGGAATTATAGTCTTTGAGAAATGTTAGAAATACCAAAAATCATAACTGATTCCTCTGGCTAAATAGTTTAATTTTATTTTGCATTCTGAGTCCCAAAATGAAAAAGTTAATGTGCAAAAGACCTTGCAGTGCTAAGGTGATGTTAAAATGGATCCCATATGGGCTCAGTCTGTCTGCTGTATGTTGAACATCCTACAACTGTGTCGGCTCACCAGGCTGCGTGTTTCACAGAATTATTGCTGCTGAACAAAATTGTTGGCTGACCTTCAGATTGAACTTCATTTGCATAAAAGCATATGATTAGACAAGGTGCAGCCACTACTGAGAAAACCAATTTGTTCACACTTGACAAGCACTGACCACATCCATGAATGAGTGAGTGACCACAATTTACCACCAATAGCTCACATCTGTGGTAACAAGTGTATGCAGCTACACTAGTGGCTCTGCGAGGCTGTACTTAAGCACAGTGGGACTTTTAGCTAAATGCAAACATACTCACAATAACAATATGCTGACATTTAGTGGATAATGCTTACATGTTTACCATCTTAGTTTAGCGTGATAGCATGGTAATATTTGCTATGTTAAACTCATAGTGACACTAGAAACACAGAAGACCATTAACTTCTGCGAAGAGCAGATGCATCCAAATACTGCTGACAGTCAGCCAGGAGACCGGTGTTGGTGTGAAACCAAAAGGCAATGACTTATTTTAACGTACATCCATAAGTTAACAGATGTAACCTATTTAACTTAAGTCGAGTACGTATGTATTTTGACCCAAACCATGACCTTTTCCTAAACCTAACCTGGTAGTTTTAGTTGTCTAGAGGTAACCAAACTCTAACCACTTCACGAGGTTAACCACATGTTTACTTGTGGATTTGTTCTCCACAGACGTTAATGGGAAGGATCACATGCACGCAAAATTGGACTTTGACATATGCACTGCACGCAATTTGAAAGTGTAAAGTCTCGTTATTTGTACTCACACTGATGAGACTGGGTTACAATAGAATGCACTCTCTGGGAACGATGGATGTCTGTACGAAATTTAATGACAATCCATCCATTAGTTGTTGATCTGGACAAAAGTGGTGGACTGATGGAAATACCAAGATTTCCACAAGAGAGCCACAAATGGAAATACAGCTGCCTTTACAGTCTTTAGTTCTATCCAAGAATCTGGACCTGATGAGACCGGAGTGCTGCGAGTTATTTCCTCTCAGAAAGGCATTCACAGAGACATTTATTTGAATGACACATTCAGATGAAATACATGACTCTCACTCCCACATCTGTCTCGAGAAGGAGAGGCTATCACAGACGAACATTATGAGACTTCTAATTCTTGACAGCCTCTTTGCAGAATTGTAATCAGAGGGTAAATCTAATACCTACACATACATCGCAGCTTCTTTGATCACCCAAGTAATACTATTGATTAACATCTTACAGACCTTTTCACATAATGTCAAAACTGCTGTTGATATTGATCAATAATTTCAGGCAACGTTTCTTAATCAAAGAAGAGCCAGGAGCTCAGCGAATAGATTTACTGCTCATGCTGCGTAGATCAATATTTTTTCTTCATTGTCTTGAGTTGATGCGTGAATGAGAAATCCGAAACTCAAACATAATCACATCAAACTGACTGTTGTATGAAAAATGACAAGTCTGGCCCTTTTTTCAAAAGACTCCTATACAATAAATTGCACACCATCAAACTGAAGCTATAAATCACGGCACTCTGAGGCAAAGGCAGGAACGAAAGGCATGCTTTCTTTTTAAGTGGAGGCTTACAATTGAACCTCAGGCACTAGAGTCCATAAATCGCAGCATCAATTATTAACCCAAATCTGTTTTAATGTGCCAAAAGAAACCCCAGTGGGCAAGCTAATGCAACTAGCAGGAAACGAGGAGAACAGATAAAATGACCAGTGTGGCCAGAGTCGGCCCCTTTTTACGTCGGAGCCGGTCTAGAGTGCAGGAAAGCATCAAACACGAGCCCATCCTGTCAGACTTTAGGGCCCATCAGGAGCCATATTAGCAGCTAAATAATAGAGAATTCCATTCATTGGAGAGTGGAAATATGGTGGTAGATTGAGCCTTAAGGACAAAATTGATGAAGGCCGCAGAGACATGCCAGTGCGCAAGGGAGATGCCAGGGTCAGCAAAGAAACAACATCCCCCTTTTGCTCTCAGGATGCTTTTAGAAAACATGTGCGTGGAAGTTCACAAGGTGATACAAGTGATTTTGAAAGTGCAGTGAAAGTAAACTGCAAACCATTAGCAGCCGACCTCAGCAATCACATCATAGCTGCAGGGATGTGGGTATATGATCACAGGCTGAGACCAAAAGCAAATAGAAATTCATTCCCTTCAGGGTCAGTAATTTTCCCCGCAGTTCATTCTGCAGTAAATTTTTTTCAGCGTTTCATTAGCGTGTTCAAGACTCTCACATGGTCTGCAGCTGTTCACTGAATGCAAAACATCTTCAGGACACTTTTCACATGAAGGCTGTTGTGAAGAGAAATCAGGTAAACACCATAATATTTTATCAGTTTTGCTTATAAAATCCAATTATAGAAAGAGGAAAGGTTGATAAAAAAGAAATGGGGTAGTGGAGGATGTTTAAGCTTCGAAAAGGACAAATTGTGCAAACTGAATACTGGAATTTTTCACTTCAGGAAAAAATGAAGCTGAAATCAAGTTGAGGCAGTGATGACATTTGCCTTGCTTCCGACATTTATTATTTAATTATTCATCATGTTTTCTGTGAAAGAAAGACAGATATGGGAGCAAGTCCTAATTTTGAAATGCGGTTTCTTGCCAGCATACAGCAGCAACCCAAATGCCTCCACTCTGTTTACATGATGCAAAACCCGCAACAGCTTTTTGATTTTTATATATTCAATCATTGAGGGGGCAAAATATACCACTGCAACACATCTAGTCAGTCAGTTGGTTGTGGTTGTTCTTACTTATTGAAGCAATCGGATTTATTTCCACCCAGTGATCACTGGGGAGGCTCTCCAGGACGAGCTCAGATCTCTTCCTTCATCTGACAGAGGAGAGGAGGGGAGTGTGCGAGATGAACACTGAAGCTGTCTTATTAGTGCTTAACTCTCCTGCTTAGGCCTTCAGATTGACAGGAAAAAAAAAAAGAAAAACTGTTCATGCAGGCTGCGCCATAAACAGTGGCAGTGATAAATATCTGCTGTCACTTCCAACATGACTCACTTGTCTGCGTCTCAGCTTTAGTGCACACAAAGGAGGCTGGAGCAGAGCAACCATACACTGCTGCTAAATCTTTATCAAATTACAGATAATAGATGCACTCTATAAAATAGCTTATATTACCAGAGAGTGAGTTGAAGCGGAACACAGTTCTGCACCAAATAGTGAATAATGAGCATAATTCTCTGAAAGCACACACAAGCATTGATACAGGTAAAAAGCCATACAAGCCCTCATTACTCTTTGAATGGATGGTCGATAAATGTTGTTTTATGTATGCTTCAGTTGCTTAGTCCCGTGGCCGTCTTCAAAGTGGCCACTCCAGACCAACACAGGCCTGCCTGGGAGTCAGATGAGGTGAACTTTCTCTTTAGTTTGCCGTGAAGTCAGTGGAGGGTGTCAGTCTGGCAAACTACAGTTGCAGGAAAATGAATATGGGGCCTGCATTAGTCTATAGAAAGCAATATTCACAGAGACATTATATTTTCTGTGAGGCTATAATATACTGCAGCAGCATTTCAACAGTGGAGGGGGATGTGTTCACATTCTTTACATAAGTAAAAGTAACAATTCTGCAATATAGACCCAGAAAAAACAAGAAGTCCAGCATTGAAAATGTCACTCACTTAAAGTATTTTACCATAAGTATCAAAAGTAAAAATAGTGATAAAGCAGAAAAACAGCCTTGTCTGTTGTATGTTATTATCTGTTATATTATTAGATTATACTGCTGTCATAATGTGTAAGTAGCATTTTACTGTTTCAGTTATCTGAGGTGGAGCTAATTTAAAATATTTAATACACCGTTGAGCAGTTTAAGCTATAGCGATGCATCATGTTTTATTATTATTATTATTATATATTATTATTTGCTTCTTAAATTCTTAAAATATACTCAATTGAAAACAGTACAAAGACAATATATAATAATTTTTGTAAATATCTGCTTATTCTGAATTTGATGGCAGCTACACGTTTCAAACAAGCTGGGACAGGAGCAACAAAAGACTGGGGAAGTTGTGCAATGATCCAAAAATCATTCCACAGGTAAACAGGTTCATTGGCAACAGGTGATAGTATCATGATTGGGTATGAAAGGTTCATCCTGGAAAGACTCGTTCACAAGCAAGGACGGGGCAAGGTTCACCACTTTGTCAAACACATGACTGAATAAAGGAGATTACCACATGGCTCGGGGGCTCCCTGTCAGCAAACAATCAGGGGAATCTGGGTTGTATGTTTGTATGTAAAAATCTTAATCTGTTAAATAGTAGTGTAGTACACACTAAAATATTTCCCTCTGAACTGAATGAAGTGGGATCATGTAAATTACACAAATTTGTACTTAAATGTACTGCATTTCAAAATCGCAGAAGCCAGCTAAAGTAAAAGGTAATTTCGTCGGCCAGTAATAGAATAAAAGGATCGTTTTGAATAGATAAGACTATCAATTCGCGTACTTAATTTTATGATCTCAAAATAGTGCTTTTACAAATGTCTATCCATGACCTGATCCGCACCTGAGATTGTCGCCTGTTGCTGCTGATAACTGATGCACCAGTTTGAATAATACATTTGCTCTGTGCATGTTCTCAAGGCTTTCCTCTCACAGTCTAAACACATGCAAATCAGGGGGATTAATGACTCTAAATTACCCATAGGGGTAAGTGTGACTTATTATGTGAATCTGTGATTGCTCTGTGATAAACTAAGGGTCTGTCTAGGTTGTTTCTCTGTCTTTATATCCGGTGTATGCTGGATATAAAAGACTCCTCGGGCTCCTGAATAAGGAATGAGAAGTTGAAGACAATGAATGAATTTCGTGCATTTGATTTCCCATTAATGCAGCAGCAGAATAAAAGCCAAAATCCCTACTAACACAAATTACTGCCAAGCCAAGATCAGTACAATAGGTAAGTCTTTGAGCCTTTATATTACATTACATTAATTCATTTAGCAGGTGCATTCACACTCAAAAGGAACAAGAGCTACATGTCGTCAAAACGATTCTATATCTTTACAAGACTTGTGGTAGTAATGGCACATTCTAATAAGGCACATTTTATAAAGGCAATAAGCCAAGAATAAGAATAACAGTAATAAGTAAGAACACTTTCTAGGTTACCCAAGCTGTAAAATCTCTGGCTGCTGCACATCCTACTTGCTTTGTCATTTTAGCTCACTTTCAAATTAATTGGCAAGAACCCTTCAAGGGACCATTTGACCACTTACCTTCTGTGTAATCTCAATCAATTTATGACCAATTTATTAACATTTATAACTCCAGACTTGATATCTGAAAAGTGGACATTTAGCTGCAGATGTCTGGTGACTTAAAAAGTGGGGAACTCATGACTATGTACAGTATTGAATAATATGAATTATACGCTTTCCAAGCAATAATAAAGGCTGCAGACGTGGCTCTATGTACAGTATGTGACAAAAGATGATTAGAGATTTGAAAAAAGAAAACCTGCTGAGAGTTCAGTCATGTGCCTTTTTCTTGGAAACCAGGTTACATAGAGGATTAGTTGGTGCTTTTTGGCAATATAAGAAACAGAATTACAATTAATGGGCTTTAATTAAATCTTGTTTACTCGCAGCCATAAGCATGATTAATCTATATTTTGTTTCAAAGATGATACAGTGTGTTTTAAAGTTTACCTCTGTGTAATTTAGACTGACTAGCTCTCATAAATGCCAGGCACACCAGGATTGAAGTGGGATTGGCAGCCCTTTAGAATTCTTCCATTTTTATTTCCCAGTACAGCGACGACATGCAGAGCACATATGGTGCCAAACAGCCTTCGCAATGAAAAAACTCTTAAGAATCCTTTAACCTGCACACAAACATCGCCTCTATTTGAATGAATCAAGCAGCAGTGGAAACACCACAATAGTCCTATAATCTTACAGCTTTTAAAAAGCTAATGTGTGCACGCTCTCCCGTATGCAATAAGCCACTTTGTTTGTTGAAAACTCTCCAAGTGGCAAAAAAGCAGCTGCTATCTCTGCAGTCTCAAGGGGCTAGTTAATTTTAGAAAGATAATCTCCTGCAATATGCTGAGGGATTAAGACGTTAAAAGTCCCAGCATGGGAAGACGATAAGGCTCCATAGTCATGCACTGCAAGAAGCATCCAGTGCATTTTAGGAACACAGAAGTATGTTACTTATCATGTTAATCAGCATGCAGATCAGGAAAAACAAACACCAGTTGTTCAATGACATGTCTGTGTAATTTGCCACTACCCTTCTGTCTGTGAGCCACAAATGATGCTCATGATGACGGCAGTTCATCTTTGGCTATTAGCATTGTCTCCCAAGGCTGTACTGCAGTACTTTCTCAAGAGATTACCTGCAGGAGAGGAATGCCACACTGAAGCAGGGGAAGTGCTTTCTCAGGCTTAATCAATGTCATTTGCATATGCAGGATAAAACTAATCCTCATCAGAGGGAGGTTCTCCACCTGAGGCCCTTTCTTGTCCTTTCCAAGCAATCCCTCTCTTATTAAATGATCCCTTGACAATGCTCACCTTGCCAGAGAGAACAAAGCACGCTATCACACTGTGTGCAGAGGGAGGGAATTCTACAGGGATGTTTGGACTCAGTATGAAAGTGTGATGCGATGCAGAGTATAAAGACCCGAGCTAGGCTGAGCTGAATGCTGGGGAAGTGTGCAGAGCAGACTTGCTATAATGCCGTTTGGGTCTGGAAGTCAACCAAACAGCAAGTTCCAGGTGAATAACAATATGTGGATTTGCAGGAATGAGGTTCAAAGTCTGACGGGGCACAGCGATGCTTGGCCTGGCCACCCGCTTGCTTCTTGGGCTGCTGCCAAGGTTTTTAAACACCCAGCCGGGGGTAACAGTCGGGGTTCCCCTGCTGTTCTCAGCTGTGCTTGAATGCAACACATAACATACAGGGCAGAAAAATACAACTAATGTACCTGAAGCAACCTGAGGATGGAGAAGCCATTCCTCTATTGGAGGGATTTGTGTCACATTAGAAGGATGCTGAGCAGAAAAGAACTGGCTTTCAAAAGATCCCTTAAGGCTGCGCTCTGTGGAGGCAACCTCTTCCCTCTCTCACGGGTTCCTTTCTGTATAAGATAAGCAAATTTACACTGGCAGACAAATGTGACATTTTCCAAGTGCAGGAGCTGCTTAAAAGGAGGCTTCATAGGTGGGCATGGCTGATAAGAAGACAGCCGGGATTGGAGGGACTGGAAAACCAGCATGAAAAGAAGATGGCAGAAATCAGCATGGGTGGCAGAAAACTCACCCTTTCATTTTTAAACATCCCTTATGCAAAGATCTACCAACAGGGTGAGGTGTGAGCAGTGGTGACCCGCCTGCACTAGAAGGGGGCTCCTCTACTTGCTTATTTCTTATGGTAATGTCTACCCCAGGGTGCTGTTTGGCTGTCTTTCCTGGCTGGGGCTCCTAAGAATCTCACCCAGTTTACAGGCTATCAAATGGATTACAGACTCATTATCAACAGTGCCGTGTGGCTATAGAGGCCTGTCGCTTACACCACATTTCTTCTGTGTCAGCCGCAACACCAAATTCCACGGCAGGAGAGTGTCGGGGTGTGTGTGTGTTTTTGTGTGTGTAAGTGAGTGTTTTGTGTGTGTGTGCAAAACACAGTGTGCAGCGAAAAGTGGCTGCATTAAAAGCATGGCTGATCCAGCTTTACACGGTGTCTCATATCTAAGGTTGGAGCAAAGTGATTGGCCATCGAGTTTACCAACAGACTTAAACTTCATGACCATGGCAGGGAATTAACCTCAAATACATAGCAGCAGTATATTTGCCGGTATATAAAAAATAAACAGCTATTGCTACTTTGTTTTTCTGCTCTAATTTTCTTTTTACTGCCCTGACTGCAGTGTTGCACTAAACCCAGACATCCACGGTGCACGGCTGCAGAGTGTTGCGGTGTGGCATGCTGGTGTGATGTAATGCTACGTGGAGCTCTCTGAAGGTCTGGGCTCAGCGACGCCATACATGAGACAGTTTAACATCACTGGCCATTATGAATTTACCTGCAAAGGTGACGGGAGAAGAAACTAGTGTTATTCTGCTTGGAAATGACAGCATTGGCCAGAGTCTCTCTAAATCAGATTGATGATCCATTTTCCCTGCCCCGGGGCCACAGTAATGTAAGGGCCTGGGATCCATCGAGGCTGCACAGAGACAGATGGGACCTTGTCTGCTATGACCTTGCTGAGCCAATATTTCTCCCAGGCCTTGTCTGTTGCCTCATCATTAAAGGTGCTGTGGCTATTAACATTGGGGGAATACTTCAAAGACACTGTTTACTTGGACAGGACACAATCGGGGTGAAGAAAAATCACAGCAGAGGAGTAACAAGGCAAAAAGTGATTGTTTAGCAAATGGTGAGTGTCACACGTGCAATGTGTTTCAGACACGCCTGGAGAATCTTTGAAAGTCATGCAGTGTTAAAACGTAATGCATGACATGATACTCATACATGTCACAATTGAAAGTACAACTGAAACAATCTGTCAATCATTAAGGAATTAATTGGCAACTGTTTTGATAATCAATTACTGAACATGTCAAATTTCACTAGTTACAGCCCCTCAAATGTGAGAATATACGATAGTAAACTGAATATTTTTCGTGTTTTGGGCTATTGGTCCAATAATGTGTCACATTGGATTATATAAACTTATAATAATTTTTTTAGTTTGAAAAAAGTCTTACCAGAATTCATCCCACTTAAACCTGCAGAGTGGAGCTTTTGTCTCCCCCTTCTCGCAGAGAGAGCAATTGCACAAACACTGTCCAGGTGCTTTTGATGACAAAGCCTCCACCATACTCCAAGCTGCTGTAGTCTACTCACTCGTCACTACGGTTGTTCCCCCGTTCAGCTCTGGCAAACCAATCACTGCCGGTCTGCATCACTACTGGTGAATGTCGCCACAAATGCTAGATTTAAAAACTCTGGTGTATTGCAAAATAAAAGAGATTTAACTGCCAGTGATAGGTTTAATCTGCATTGTGTGAACTTGTTTGGCAAGGGCTTGAACATAACAGATGTTAATTTACTGAATTCCCACACTCCTTTAAGATAGTGAAGAAGTAAACAGCTTTGTGCAACAGGTGTCTACCTGAAGTCTAACTGGACCAAAAGTTGCGTCACGTGTGCGTTTTTATTTTCCATTTCAGTTTTAGTAATTAGTAGGCAATTACACTTAACACATCCAATCACACCCATTCACAGCATTAACATTGAGCCCTCTCATGGCAACATGTTGGCCACATGTTTAATGCGGCAGTTTATTTTATCAAGATGTCTTTATTGGTGAGTTGTTCTCTTGCTGCTTTGTGGGATTTTAAGCCTTGGACTCAATCCACTGACATTAGGAATGGATTGCGATGTCGGAGTCAGACCAGGAAATATGGTCTAGGAAGCAATCCAGCGGGTCACTGTTACTCACAGCCAGCCAGTAAGAGAGAGATAAGGAAATAATCAAAACAGAGGCGAGGGCCAACTTCAGCCAGACTGCACTGACAGATGGGCTCCCACTTTTATTCTTTAGTACCCCTCCTCTCTTATTTTATCCAAAACCAACCAACGCTCTTTCTGTTGATGTGTGCTGGTTTATGGAGGTTATTTCGGCTTTTATAACCTTTCTGCTACTGTAGTGCTTAGTACACAATAAAGCAAAAGAAGACCCCTCAAGCCCAAATTCGTTATCTCTACTTTCTTATCTCTCATTAGCTTTGGCCTGTGATGAGTGTTGCTGCTTTGTAGGGGGGGATAATCTATTGAAATATGGTTTCATTTTGGATAGACTTTATCAGCAAAGCAATTTAAAATTTGATAATGAAGAACACTGTAAATCCCCCAAGTGCCCTTGTAGTGCGGCGTACACATAGCACAACAGCACGCAGCGGGTGGTAATCATTGTGTAATCACTCAAACAACAGTGCACATCCAAGCCCCCGAGCCTGCAGCCACTCCCCAGGCAGCCCTGCCCCTGGTATTTTGCTGGGCTTATGATTTGTTCTGGGATCTGAGCAATAAGTAAAGCCTCCTCGTGGCCTTGTAGCCAGATTGAATTGCAACAAACATGTTGCACCTGGTGCAGCTAGTGAAGCAGCAACACTTTTTCTGCATTCACTATCTAATGGTTGCAACTTTATTGAAAATCTGATAATGATATTTGGCGAGCTTAATGGTTGCCCTCTGCAGGCTACAATCAGTCTCACTCAATCCTGTTTTCTTACCCCCCGCCTCCCATCCCCCTTCTCTTTTTCATCTTCTGCTTCACTTTCACAGCATGTGGCTGCCAGACAGAGGCATGATATACGGCTGCTTTCGCTCTGTTTTAGAACCGGCGGCACCACATCATTTTTCCTCCGCATTTTGTTTTCAAGTAGAATTAGTGTCTGCGTTAGTGAATAATCAATGAGAAGCACTGCAGGTGCCTGTCCACTTGTTGTGTTTATTCTATGGCTCCATTATCTGCAGCAGAACAGCAAGTCTGGCGCTGGTGGGGAGTCAATGTCCCACTCAAGGACACTTCAGCAAGAAAGACACTGATGTGGGGCTTGAACATGGACTTCATCATTAAAGGAAAGACTTTTTTTCTCATTACACCTCTGCTTCTTGAACGTAGGATGCCAATACATGCCACAGTATATGTTCAGAGCTCCACCTCCAATATGAAGGTGTAATGACCCAATTTGCCCAGAAGGAGCATTAAAGTTTCATCTAATGCGTTCTAATGGAGTCATACAGACTTTACTGAAAGACAGCGTACTACATCTAAAGCCATATCTATCTGCTGTTGTGGCTGACTTTAACAGGAGACATTTTATTACCAGAAGCGCGAACAATACATCACTTCCGCTGAAATAGCTAGAGGCTTTCAAGCCACATTGGCATTTTCATTGTAACACATTTGCAATAATTAACAGAGCTAACTTTTTTATTGTGATTAATAATGGAGTAGAAGATAGCATTATTGAGCCACACATTAAACTGCACTCATTAAACCGACTTTCCTCCACGCACCAACTCAGACTGCTAAGCAGGACGGTGGAAGGTCAATGTGATCGTTATATAATTTAGCTGGAGAACAATTATGAAAAGGTCTAATAAGAGTGATTTCTAATGAGTGGTGTGAGAGTGACACCTTCTTCTCTGTGGAGTTAATCTATCTAATAGTCAAAATGTGAAGATCCATTTCAGTGCTGTAATGCAATTCAAACGTCTAACTTCGTTAGCCACGATATTGTTTTCAAGATTCAATGTTGCTGAGGGAGCTTAAGTACAAGTTCGAGGTATATGCATTTTAATTGAATATTTAATTTTTTTGCTACGTTTTACTTCTGTTCGTATATTTCAGACGTAAATATTGTTCTTTTCACTCCACTGCAGCTGAAAGATAGTTAATAGTTTCTTTACTTATAAAATTCAATGCACTGTGAAAGATTAAACCTGTGACTCCCAACCTTTTTTGTCTTGTGACTCCTTACAGAAAAGCAGTGTATAGTTGGGGCCCCATGACACATTTCACATATCTATACATAACAGTTCCAACAAAGAAAGATTTCCCCTCTGAACTGCTCAAATGGTTTTATTTAAAAAATTGTTTGAGGCCCAACAATGTAAAATCCAGAGATTGATCTTGACTGACATTTTGGAGGGGCCTAACCCCTCAACTGGCTGCAACATGGAAATGCTATTTGCAGATGATGCATCGATATAAACAATCTAATAATGTGATATATAATTAAACATCAGTTACAGAGGCCACTTTTCTGCATTATTAGCACATTTACTTTTGCTACCTTAAGTATTTTATGCTGATAATACTTTTGTGTAAGTAGAATTTCGAACGTAGGACTTTTATTCATAATAGAGTATTTTCACACTGCTGTATAGCTACTTTGACTTAAGTAAAGGATATGAGGACTCCTTCCACCCCCTGGGGCTAAAAGTAAAACTGACAGACTCATACAAGGTGCTCCTGTTAGAAAAGAAGCCACTCATTTCCATGTGCGGAGCACAAAGTAAAAATGGAAAATACATTTTGAAGCCTTCACTACAAATTCAGTCCAAATATACTATTTTCCCTCCTGTGCAGGCATATGCCTTTGAAGCGGGGGGCAAAGTTGGGAAAGGTTCCAGAAGACCAACTCTCCATTTTGCTAGCTTCAGCACTCAATAGCTCCATGATTAAAGCCAGTCTATTTTATTGATTGAAAAGGAAGGAGAGAAAACCCAGAACCTTTCTACTCTTCAGTGTCCGCTTCTCCATCTGTAAAAGTGGTGGAAAAGCCTCCCTTCCCCATGTCCAGGCAATTAGGGTGGAGCGGGCCTCTCCTGTTGCACTCAGTGACTCCGGCCATGCTCTGTTACCTCATCTCATCAGCTGGGAAAGTATTTGTGCTTGTAGCTCCAGAGAAGGCGGCCACAAGTTAAATTGAGTTACCTGTTCAGAGATGGTTTCATTTTCCACGGATGGCCCTGGAGATCCTTGATGGAACTGCTAACTGCTCATCACCCTTCATGTCCCCGAGTGTCTGTCTGAGCAGAGAGCAGCGACACGCCGACAGCGACGTGGCTCAGGTGGCAGAGACAGCTGGCTGCAGGATCCATCACACACATCTCGACTGTGGAGCGCAGTGAGATAAACCTGCTTTGCTCACCGTGAAGACATTTTCCTTTTCATCTCTTGCCTCTGAGAGATGACATTCTGTTTCTCTTTTTGCCTTCTCTGCATAGATCATAAACTAACAACTGCTTCCCAATCTTATTCGCCGATTCTCTCAACTTTAACTCTGTCTTTATTGAACAGCACAGCAGAGCTCTTGTCTGCATTCACGGCCATGCAAGAGGACACGCACATATGCAATCAGGCATTTCAGATGATATACGGGCAATAGATTCCCTGTTTAATAAGGTAATGATTAATTTTATGGCTGTGATTTATATGAAATCCACATATTATGTACATTAATCCTTATTGATTAGGAGATAATGGATTTTCTAAAATATGTCAATCTACGGCAAATGATTTGGAAGGAGGAGGCTCGTGCCTTGGCTCATGTCTAGTCTGTCTCTGTTGATAACCACAGGGCAGGAGATGAAAGGTGGAGAGCAGAGGTGCAAAAAAGTGATGTGGGGAGATAAGAATTGAGAGGATAAACCAAAGGAGATGAGAAGAGGACGTGAGGAGAGGGGGGCAGGAAGCAAAGGTAGGGAGCATGAGGAAGGCTTAGTGGGTGAGCAAAATGGGAGTGAGAAGAGATATGAGAGCAGATGAGAGAAACAAGAGATGACAAAAAAAGGGGGAAAAGAAGAGGAAGGAGATGAGAGGACAACAGATAAAACAGCAGACAGCCTGCCACCCCACAGTCGCGTCACACAATTTACTATGTTCTGGCCCATAATGTTTTATAGCACAATCACTGATAGCACAGTAGTCAGTAGTGATCTCATTTCACAACCCATATCCTTCAGTAATGTGAACACAAAGGGAGAAGCAGGGCCATTAGCAGCGTCCAGTACTCATCCACTGCTACTCATGCATAATTGGCTTCCATGGAAGGAAGCAAGAAAGGGTAAACAGCAAGCAATCATATTAACTCCTGTGAGTCCTAATTGAAATCCGTTAACAATCAGCGCAGATGATAGAGGTTGGGGAGACGTGGGGCTGTTCATACCCCGAGCACTCTTTCCTGCACGCTGCTCTCTGTCTATTGACACGCGTGAAGACGTGGGTTTGCATTATAATCAAGAGTTATGCTCGATTCCTGCGCTCGTGGGTAGTGGAAATACAGCAGCAAAACATCTGTACATGTGAGCATCTGGCTAAGATTCCTTTCAAATTGAAATCGGTTCTGGTTTATGCCCAACATGAGCGGTTTGAATCAGGTGGATCGGAAAAAACAGGAAAATATCCATAGCCGTCAATGTTATCATGATTGCAATCAATGAAATAATCAAGGAATTCATCTTGAAAGAATAGACATTTGGGAAATACTTTTATTCATCTTCTTGCTGAGTGTTATATAAGAAGATCGATACCACTCTCATATCTGTCCTTTAAGTATGAAGCTAGAGCAAGCAGCCTGGTGGCTTAGCTTAGAATAAAAACTGGAAGCAGCTTGTCTGACTCTGCATAAAGGTAAAGAAATCTGCTCCTCCTAATTAATAGATTTAATCTGTACAATGGACAGTATAAAAGTCACAAGTGCTCCCAGACAAAACACTGGTTGTTAAGCTGCTTCAGCAGAACTCTCTAGTAAAAAACATCACATTTTTACACTCTGGATTTTGTGAGGAATAAACAAATGAGATACAACATTTTAGTGAACTTTACTTTTGTTAACTATGGACAAGAGTTAGACCAATAAATCGGACAATATTAGTTTGTTGTAGTTAAATCTTTATATGCACATACGATGGCCGATAAGTGACAGGAAATTGCAGTACAAAAATGTCAAAGTAGGCTTGAGGTCATTTAAAAAATAGTCTCTATTAAAAAGGCTGTCCACCAGAGATGACTGACAGGTTGATTTTTTTTAAATGTAAAATGTCCCACTCGGTATGCATTTTAGTTACAATTAAAAAATGAACAAATCTAAGAGATCAGTATGAAGATAGTTTGTTCATGTTATGTGTTAATGTTTTTTTAAAAAGGCTGAGATTGTACTTGATTTTTTAGAAAAAAAAAAAACATTTCCCGAAATGTTGAAATACTCCTTTAAGAGTGTGTAACGAGAATGGCCTTCAGTTCTGACTATTCAGTTATTTTGGTAATGTGTCTACCAGCATGTTTCATTTTAGCTTTTTTCCCCATCATCTTTAATTCCATTAATTTATATGACACAGCATTTCTTTTATTTTTATTTGCATTCTATTCTGATTCCTTTGTGTAGCATTAGTGATAGTGATAAATTATAGAGTGCATTGGATGCTTCAACACTCCAGTTGAGTCTTAAACCACTAGATGGTGTGCTTGTCTCTTCACTCTTGTAATACAACACATCCGCCAGATGCATTGAGCGGAGAAAAGCTGGGGAAAATAGACTCATATTGTCTACATGTCAACACGTAAAACCACTATCTCACCAGGTTTTCGGGGGTTTGTGTAAGACCTTCTCAAATAATGCACTGCAATCACTATGAATACAGAGCATATGGAGCCGCTGAGCAGCTCCTCGTGACAAGCAAACAGTCTTGCACTGTCTGAAACTCCTTTTCAACCGAGAGCTCATCCAGACTGCAAATGCACCCAGGGAGAGAAAAGAAATAAAACTCAATCCTCCAAATCTTTATCCAGGCACTGACTCATTCATATTTGAGAGTCTGGCTGTCAGCCATGCTAACAAAAAGCTGTTGAAAGGCAGAATAAATACTGAACAAGGGTATGTATGTTCAGGTTCAGGCTATGGAAGCACTTCAGCTGCAGAGTTTACAGAGCTGTTTTTGGTAATGTTGGATATTTCAGTGAATTAATGTGGCGGTCAGGCTTGTTCTTTTGTCTCGTCCTGCTCTTTCACTTCGTCAAACATTTGTTTATTTCCCCGTCTCAATAAAGCAGCACGTCGGTATTAAGATATTGTGCTTATTGTTAACAAAATTTGAAGACTAATTCTTCACGAGTCTGGTATCATTTTTAAGTACAGAGGAAGAATAATAACAGAAGAAGTCTTATATACATGTCTGCATTCCTGCATTCCGGTGCTTTAATGTTCAACAAAAATATTCTTCTTGCATCTAAGCATATAAAGCTTTATATTATCGACTCTTAGTGAGCCTCGCTGCTTCTCAAGGGCAAGATAAGAGCAGACATTTCCCTGTGCTGTTGTGTGTTTCTTTTCCTTTTTTCTTTCTTTCTCCTCTGCAGCAGATGGTAAAGAGAAAATCACTTTCTGCTGGGGGCAGGATGCATCAGGGTCAGGGTTTAAGCTTTGAGGTCCACTCTGAACCTGGCTGATCTGACAGGACTATTTTGCATACACTAAGTCTAATCAAATATATGCAGTAGAAGAAGGCGGGATTTGCAAAGCAGCTTGATACAAAGATACTGATTAGATTAGGGATTTTACAGAACAGCAGGCCAGAGCCACGCAGTCCAGTCTGACAACAGACACGTCCAGGAACATGCAGAAACAAATAGAGATTCACAGGGTGAAAGCCACACTGAGTGGAAAAAGGGAGGAGAGATGAAGAGGGTCTTAATATTGACATTCCAGAGGACCTCGTTGTGTTAAAATTACACAGATTATTATTGTACGATGAGAGGCAACCAGCAGAAAAAGGCAAAAATAATTGTCTTACAATTTACGTAAATAAGCCTGCACAGAAACTCGACTCCCTCTTCTTGTTTACCTGTTCACGCTTTGATTGAATTGATCACCAAGGACAATGATAAATGATTGCACTCGAAAATGACGAATCTTTTACAGAATGAAAGTCAATACTGAAAATAATGAGCCACCGAAATGTTCAAGTTATGTCAACAGCAGTGAGAGAAGGGCTGCGTGAGAAAAATAGCATGTTCCCTGCACAATTATACTGTAGCTAAAAACAAATGCAGCTACTGACATCATGCTGGCAAGATGATACACCTTATTTAAATGCCTCATATTCTTCTGAGCGCACCAAACCATGAATCATTACCGGCTTATGTAGATGAACACGCTTGGTTTATGGGTCTTATGTGATCCTTTTACAATTAGAGACTAGAGAAACACTACGTACATGATTGGAGCAGCCCATTGAACAAACAGGAGTGTCACATAATATCTTAAAACAATCAATGGAACATGAATATTTAAAAAGATATTCGAATACAGGTTTCCTATACAGTCGGACAAAGTTCAATTCGCAGGAAAACAGACAAATTACTTGGAGGCCATTTAATATAAACCACCTACACCTAAAAGGAAGGCCTGTTTTGAAAACCTTTTCTAACATATCTCAAATGTACATGTGTGGGCGTATGTATACATGTTCCAGCCAAGCTGATGACTAGCCTTGGGACAAGATTGTGTGTAATGCCACAAAGCCAAAGATGGTTAGAGCTTGTTTTGCTTCAAATCAAATGCATTCAAATGTGTTTTCTTCCCCAGCCCAATTCTTAAACACTGAGGACGAATACTGTAAACTAATCTCAGACTCACACACTCAGACTTACATCTTACATTCCCCCTTTAATTTTCTGCATCCATCTTCCTGTGGACTCTGCATCTGCTCCCATCAGCCCACCTTTTGAGACGTGAACCCCATCCAGCGAGCCTGAATCCACGGGGAATCGGCTATGTGCCTCTGCAGAGTGAGTGAGTGAGTGGGAGTCAGTCAAAGCCTCAAGCACTTATAGGGAGGGGGGTGGAGGGTTGGGGGTAGCAGTGAGGAGGTGGCTGCTGGGAGGCAAAGCTAATTCACTGTGACAGAAATCAGAGCTGTCAGGACCACCATGACCAAGCAGCATGGACAGCATATATCCAGTCAAACCCACAGCCAAGGGGAAGGAGGGATGTCGGGGGCTCAGAGAGAAAGGAGGAGATGTACTGATTAAGGCACTTAGAGAGGAAGAGTGTTTTGTGTGTGTGTGTGTGTGTGTGTATGTGTGCGGGGGGAAGGGGGCAGGCAACGTCTATCCAGTCAAAACCACTGAAATAGAAACGACAAGGTAAGGAGGCAGGTAAGAAGAGACCTTCAGAGTCAGAAAGACTTTCAGCACAGATGCTGACAAAATACACTGAGAGATGAGGGATGGACGAGATTTGCCAAATTCAAGAACTCACAAAAACAGGTGTATTTATAAAGATAAGTAAGCCACATCGAGGCAGATTTGCAAACACACAAATACAAATGAGGAAACAAGTACAGTGGGCATAAATATATTTCCTCTGGGATTATTGGTGAAAGGTTACTGGATAACACATGTAATATTCATGAGGAAAGGTTCTACTAATCTGTTAGTAAGCACAACACTGAAAGTTTAATGGAATATAATATTAATAGAATATTGTGAGAAAACTGATATATTTGAGAGATGGAGAAAAAGAGAGCGGGAAGGGCAGCCACCAGCATCATTACTTAATGATGAGAGAGGAAGACACAAGGCTGGTCTCTAAATGACACAGAGAAGGAGGAGGGGATTGTGGGAGATTAAGGGAGCTCGGTGCTGTTTGCCATACACTGCAAAGCACTGCAGGATGTTTGTAGAGCGGCACTCTCATTTGGGATGAGGAGAAAGACAGTAGGGAGACCTTAAACTTGGCTGAGGAGAAAGGAGAAAAGCATTGCTCCTCGAGCGCCTCGGGGGGAGGATCTGAGGAGAAGAAAAGGATTAGACGGCAATGTTGTGGGTATTCATTGATGGGATACAACTTCGAGGAGGAAAAAGCGGCGGAAAGTTGGAGTCTCATGTTGTCGTTAAGCAGTTTACTTTGGATTTGTGGTTCAGAGGACTTTTTTTTTTTCTTTTTTCAGAGGGGAGAATGGGATTAACTGAGTGAGCCAAATTGCTCGCTTGTCTGGAAAGTGGTATGAACTTTTCCCCTTTTTGCTTTCAAATTCATCCAGACTTACAAGGAAATCTGTTCGAACTGATCTCTGATAATGTTCAACTGCACATCAGCTGATACTCACTGCAAAGAAGCATATTTTTAAGGTGAAGTATCTCCCTCTGTGGTTAGGACTTTTAAACACCATGCTCTGATAATGTGTTTAAAAGTTTCCTGCTTAGTGGACAACAATTTGGAGCAGCGAGGGTTAGTTGATTTATCAATCAGTCAACAACTATTTTCACAATTAAATAAATCATTTTTTTAAGAAAACAAATGCCAAAATTCCGTCTGTTTTTTGTCTTCTTCTATATTAACTGAATATCATTAGGTTTGGGAATGTTTGCCAGGCAAAACAAAACATTTCAACATGCCACCTTAGGAGAAAATCTGAGAAAAATAATTTAAAATTATTTTGAGTTGCCAGCATACAATGTTGAGTGCACAAAAAATATATTGCCTGTATTCTGTCTGTATACACAGAAATATTTCTAAATAGTCTGATGTGAGTATTTGTGAGATTTTCTGGGGCAAAATGGATTAATGGCTATTATATTTGAATCATATTTCATCTTGTGCCATGATATACTGATACTGAGAGTTCGTGTGGGGCATTAACCTTGCAGTCATATTATGTGTCCGTTGAATGGCTCCAAGCAGCAGGTGGGTCAAGGAAGAATGGCTGTTTAATATATCATGCTGTTTCTCATTTGATTCTCCAGGGAGAACCAGAAGGATTAGGAACCTTAAAGGATCCGATTCCCAGAAACATGACCTGTGGACTGTATCCAGGTCCTCTCCTGGTGCTGCTCTGCCTCCTCCATGGCTCTGAGGAGACCTGTCCCTCTATGTGCCTCTGTGTATCTGACACAGTTAGTTGTAGCTCCAGTGGTCTGGCCAAGCTACCTCTGTCCCTGCCCTCCTTCTCCGTCACCCTCGACCTCAGCCACAACCATCTGTCCTGGCTGGGTCCGAGCAGCTTCAACAAGATGCCCAGACTGGAAAACCTCCGAATGGCCCACAACCAGCTCGGCTCCCTGGGGCATGGGGTGTTTCACAACGCCTCTGGCCTCAGGCTCCTTGACTTGTCCTCCAACAAGCTGCAGGTGGTGGAGCAACACTACTTCCAAGGGCTGTGGAGGCTGGAGGAGCTCCTTCTCTTTAATAATAAGATCGCACAGGTGGAGGCCGGCACGCTGAGCGGTCTCAGCAGCTTAAAAAAGGCCTACTTCAGCCTCAACCAAATCACACACTTCCCGTTCTTCTCCATCCAAGACCACAGTCATCCTTTCCTGACCATGCTGGACCTCTCGTCCAATCGTATGGCTCGCCTGCCATGGGAGGACGTGAAAGCTTTGCCCGGGTTGGTGCAGCGGGGGCTGTACCTCCACAACAACTCTCTAATCTGTGACTGCTCCATGTACAGTGTGTTCTGGCATTGGGATCTGAGGGGTTATGACTCACTGAAGGACTTTACAGATGAGCACACTTGCAGCATCTATGGGGACCCACGGGCATCCATCCGGTTCTTGCGGCACAACCGCTTCTTCTCTAATTGTACTGTGGAAAAAGCCGTCTCACAGCCAGTGACCGTGTTCCTCTCCAGTGTGTTGGTTTCAGAGGGAGAAAGGGTGCGTCTAGACTGCCAAACGTCCCTGAGTGGCACAGACCTCTCATTTACATGGCTCTCCCCCAGCAAGGGGTACATCACCCAGACCAGCATAAATGACACACTAATTAGCCTGTTTGCTAATGGTACCTTGGAGATCCAAGCAGTCAAGGTCAATGACTCAGGTCTGTACGTGTGCACAGCTCTGGATATTAAACAGGCACTGAATGCAACCCGTGAGGTGAATGTGACGGTGCTGCTGCCTCCAGCAGAGTCATTCAACACAGGCTACACAACGTTGCTGGGCTGTGTGGTGACAATGATCTTCATCCTCATATACCTCTACCTGACTCCATGTCGCTGCAGCTGCTGTAAACAGCCCAAACCTCCAGTTATCCCCATTGCGACCTACGACCCCAGCACCCTAACTTCTGCTTTCTCCCCCTCTACAAGAGACCAGCACAAAATCCAAACTAACAGGCACGTAGCGTTCATGGAGCCGATGATGAGCGAAGATGGAGCAGAATGGACACCTGAAAGTTGATGCTGAACATGTTTTTCTCTTTTCCTTTATTGAGGTGGAAACAGAAGACCTCTGGGCAGAGCAAAACTCCTTACTCAGGAATTAGCCGTGAGATGCAATCAGAAGAAAAAGGAAAGAACATCATGTCTCTTTCCAGACTGCCAGCTGCAGTTAAAAGGCCTCCTGACCAAAAAAAGAAATATCTTGTTTCAATTCGCCTCTTCTCTGTCATCCGGCCCAGTAGTCGAAATGAAAGTTTCAACTTTGGTTTATTACCCCCTGTGTGGTGACACTGCTAAATCACAGTAGAGCCATTATCAGCCCTAAAAATCAGCTAATAACTTTTCTGTGCACCGCACCAGGGGGGAATATTTCTCGCAGGATCAGAGAGTGAATCTGGCTCACTTTTCACGGAAAGTGTTTAACAAGGATTAAAAGCCCCGGAAAAACGCTGCAAGTTTATGACTGTAACGGACTGCAGGAAGTAACTTCAGCCTGTGCATCATAGCTGAGTGGAGTGCGGTAGAGACAGACACCACCACTGCACCAGCTGAAGATAACTTTAAATATAAAACCCATATCTGTTATAATATGTAGCTTAAACATGGTGCAACCGAAAACTCTATCCTGAAAGCTTCTGTTCCATGTGTTCCTAATAAAGGATTCGGTCCCTTTAGATCAGTTGCATGCTCTGCTGACATAGTTTTGCTTTAGAAGGCAACTTTAGCAAATCCACTATCACATAAAAAAGGGGGAATTAAGATTCACCAAGAAAAACAATGACTGTTTTTATGCAGACGTCATAGCTTTCACCAAACATTTGAAACTCTTATCTGGCAGAAAACAGAGGTGCATCCTGCAGTGATCCATCATACATATACATATCTCATATAAACCTGTTGAATTAATCTGGCAGCGAATAACAATGACTATCGGTGCTCTGCTTATCTGGCAAATAGTGAAGTACAGAAATCAGGAGTGTCAACAAACCAAAAACAAACAGCAATTGGACTGCTCTTCAAAGACAGCATCTCTTTGATCAAACACAGCAGAGCACTTTGAACACTGCGGAACAAACACAACCACAAAATTTTGAACTGAAGTGACAAATACTTCAAGCAGCTCTGACGCAAACCCCAAGGGGGGCATTACTTTGTAAAGCGTTGTTTTTTTTAATTCAGTGTAACATGCTTCAAATGACAGAATTACACACTGCAACACCATGGATGAAAGAAGACGTTGAAGGACTTGCATGCACTGCCATGAAAGAATACAAGTGTATGCAACATTAAAACTACGACATGAAAGACCAAACAGAGCATATGGGTGGTTTGGGATGAAGGGATATTTAAAACCCGATGAGACAAACAGTAGCCTTGAAAGAAACAAATCACTTTCTTTAAGTCCGTGCATCCACATTGTTCTGAGATTGTAGTTTAATCTTAATGCAAACACTGGGTGGGACTAAGGATTGCATCGAGATTGAATAGGATTAAATGTAATCCTTCATATAATGTCAAAGAGAAGTTGTCAGTAACCGTACATCTCACAAAGGAGAGCATAAAGCAAGAGGAGGGGTCTTTGATTATTTCTAAATCCTTAATTAAAACTTGACTCCTTGCAAGCCCGAGGAGAGTGATATTGTTGTGCAAGTTGAATGCCAATTCACAGACAAAAAAGGTGGAAATCTAAAATCAAATGGGCAGCCGTGCATGAAACTGGGACAGGCTAGCTCTTTGACAGCACTATTAAACTCTCAGGGATTAAGCAAAAAAAAAAAAATCTCTCAGACTAAGAGAGCACCGTGTTGTGATGCACCACTCTGTTTAATCACACTGCCGCTGACTTGTTATATTAAGCAAAGTTTAAAATGCTTTTTTCACAATGGTAAGCAACATTCAATTCCTGAACAAAGATTATGTAACGTACTGCTATGTGCCCGCGTGATGTAACATCTTGTATCAGAGTCTGTCATGACCCGATGGTTTTACAGAGACAGTGTACTAGAGACATTACATGGTGTGATGGCGAGTTGGGGTTAGGTTTTAGGAGATTACCACGAGAATAAAAACCAGGTGCTTTGTCAATTTCAGTGTTTTTAAATCCCTCTAATCTGGTTCCGCTCTCTGACACAGCACACACAGCTGGGTTGGGATTTATTGTTTCTGATATGATTAGCAGACAGGTTAAAACATAGAGGACACGGTGTAAGCATTTTTATTAAGGGCTTTCTATTTCACGGAGGGTCCACGGGTGACCCCGGTTATGTAAGCACACTGCTGATTTAGGGAGTCAACCTCAGTGTAGGCAGCGTGTCAGAGTTAGAACGAGCCAAGTTAGTATCCTGATGCCATTTGGAATCCAGCATTTTATTTTAACCTTGTGACAGCAAGTACTTTTCCGATAATGGCAGGCCTCAACAGCGCATTTAGAAAAAAAAAAAAAAGAGGTATAAAAAGCACTTCATCAATGATAATTTTGCTCTATGAAATTCTCACACATATTCCTGCTCATTTGAGGACGTTATAGACAGATTTAGTTTGAAATCAGCATCACTATTCCCTGTTTCATTTCATCTAACATTTACACATTCGCAGTCCAATAATTACACTTTAAAAATAACATCAGCATTTCCAGGCTACACAGAAACATGCAAAACTGTAAGGCAAATTATTCTGAAATGCTCTAACAAATTACCCAGATGTAAAGGAAGAACCCCTTGATGCTTTAAAAGATGCCCTTCTCCAAAGCAAAACACTCCATCAGGCTTCAATTAAAGCATGCACTTCCCTTTCCAGATTAATTGTTTTCCCTAGTTCGGCTGAGCTCCGAGGGACTTCGAAATCATCTTATTCAAGAATCTAATTACTGTGAAAGGGGAGTTTTACTGTGAATAGCACAAGTTGAATTGCTTCCACTAGTGGAGGGCTGCCTTGACTGTCAACAGGGGCTATTATTGAACTGTCAAAACAGTCATCAGGCTGGAGTGGAGGCATCCAGCCGTGGCAGATTCATACACATCTTTCAGACACGGCAACACCCACATACACAGGCCCAATGTCACCAAACCGACAAAAACCCTTATTTCATTCTAATTGGACACTTTACTTGGAATATGTGCTCGAGAAACACACACAGCATTCGTTTCAGGACAGTCCCCCGACCGGCTATACTATACTGTGGACTTTTTTTTTTTTTTTTTTTTTTTTTTTTAATAGCTAGGCTGGTTGCTTCCCAAAAAAGACTAAAATAAATGTGGACTGCTGCGCACCAGACAACAGGCTGTTTATCATACCTCTGCACTGAATGTGAACGCAGGCCGTGTTCTCCGATTCCAAGCCAGCACGAAGCAGCTGCACGTCGGACACGTCAGACAGGACTCTGGTCTCAGTCAGATCACTGTGTGGCACATTGCACATGAATGCCTCATTAATCAAACGTATAGATCTATGTCTATATCACTTCAAACAAACAAAGAGCATATGCAGCAATGCACCATGACCTAAGCCATTAAGCATGTCAGAAGCAGCATCTCTAGGGCCGTTATGTGCTTCAGTGAGTAGAATGTAGCTGGATAATATAAGATTTGACAACCACAATGACTCAGAGTATTTTAGGGTTTATATTGTAGCTCATGACCACTTTTCTACAAAGTCCTCTTGTCTTTTTATTCTTCCTCTGTGTTCAGCTTGTGCCATTTCTCCTACCAGCTTTATTGTATCATGTGGTAATGGTGCTTCCCTTGTTATTATCTGTCACACTTGCCCACTAAAAGACAACAATGAACTCTGATGAAATATGGCTTTATTATTTCCATTAAAAAAGTCCTTTACTATGAGACACACTATAGGTACCCTATCTATAATGCCTTATAGTGTCAGTGATACTTTATAATAGACTTTATAGTCCTGTTTTGCCATACAAGCAGCATGGATCTAGGGAGGTAATGCTGGTCTGGTCCAGCACTTTAGTCCAGACTGAAAATACTGGATGGATTGCCATGACATTTTTTTTTACAGACATTCATGGTCCCAAGAGGATGAAACTTTCTGACATTGGTGTGCCCCTGACTTTCCCTCTAGCACTGCCAGCTGGATGACATTTATGACTTTTATTAAAATATCCTGACAACTATTGGAGGCACTGGTACACAATTTGGCAATGACGTTCATTGTTCCCAGGCAATGAATCCTTATGACTTTGTTGATCCCCTGACTTTTCCTCTAGCACCACCATGAGGTTCACATTTGTGGCTTTGAGTGAAATGTCTCAACAGCTGTTGGAAGGATTGCCATGAAATTTGGTACAAACATCTATGTTCCCCTCAGGATGAACTGCAATAATTTTGCAGATCCTTTAACTTTTCCTCTAGCGCCACCATCGGGTCAAAATTGCAAACACTTTAGGACAAAATACCTATCCATACTAATGACATTCCCATCATTTATCCTACTTAATTAAAAGAACAGTAGTAGTATCAGCTAAATGTATTTAAAGTATTGAAAGTACTCATTCTGCAGGAAAACCGCCCCTTGACTGATATACTATTATTTATGAGATTATCAGATTGTCAATACTGATGCATCAATGCATGAGAAACATTTTACTCTTGCTGCTGGTTGATGTGGGTCTTGTTTTGACGACTTTACTTTCAGTCCAGTGGTTCCTGACTTAGCGTTCGGGCCCATCAAACGAGTCTGCCGTGTCCTGAGATGATTAATGGGGTAGTAGGGGAAAAAAGTACAAAACAAAGTTCTGCAGCACAAGTTTATATTAACTTATTGGACTTTTGTGTTGATGTTGCTGTTTTTCTCAAATAAGGGATAGTTTTGCCTCTTTGGGCCTCAAACAGTTATAAATAAAATAAAATAAATAAAACCATGTGAGAAGTTCAGATGGGGAATGTCTCTGTGGGGTTGCAAGTCAAAAACAAGGCAATGCAGTATATTTTATATGCTCCTTAATAAATCTTAATGTGAAAAGTAACTTGTGAGTAGAGGTGTAAAATGAATGAAATTGAGTACCAATATGAAAAAGCATGGTACGAAAACATTCAAGTGAAGTTGCCTCAAAATTGGACTTGAGCATAATATTTGAGTAAATATACTTTTACTCCTACAAATCTAATGTAAATGCTACTCTGCAGCTCTATGGAGCATTGAAGCTCTTTCAGTACATTATTTTGATTTAATAGCCTTAACTGGATTTAACTTATCATACCTAAATGTTCTGGTTCACTCACTGTTGCCATCAACTTTGAGCTCAGGCTGTTGTTGTAAGCTAGTTCCGCCCGGCACCAACTGTTAGCAAGGTAGCAACTAGCTTAAGGTTAGTTGGCAAACATGGTGGAGTATTTAGCGGCTAAAGCTAAAGCAAAAGAGTTGTTGGCTAACAAAACAGAGGGTGAATAGTGAACTTACATTTATAATGTTGCCAAAAATATGACTCCAAATAATTGTCGCTCCGTTATCTTCTGGAGGTTTGAACAGGTACAAACATGCTAACAGATTAGCCTCATCAATTTAAAAGGTGATATGTCAGTATTGTATTTATAGCTGCTGCCCCAAGTGGCCAAAATAAGTAGTGCATACAGGTTTATTTTCAGAGATAATTGTAAACTGGTTTATTATATTATATTATATTTAGATTATTATATTAGACAGAAAGGTAATGCTGTATATTCCCTGATTAAATATTAAACTTATTATTAAACACAAAGTGATATTTTAAATATGAAATAAATGAACATATGAAAATTCCTTGTATGTGTTATAGGTTGTAGTTTTGTCTGAATCTTGCTATGTTCTATATTCAATTTTTCATTTTTGGCTGTGTAATATTTATCTTTAAAAATCTATACAGTTCAGTGATGTTCAGCTCAGTGACTGAAGGCTGTAATTGTGATGTGTATTCAAGTTGTATCTGTGGTGTTGGGTGCTGTAAAAAAAACATCTTGCTTAGTATTTGTGTGATGGGTCTTAGCTGCAATTGATTTAATGGGATTTTTTTCTTCCCACAGTTTTCCGAGGTGCATCTATTGCACAACTGGAATGAGGCTCTGGAGATAAAGTGTTAACCTATTTTCCACATTAAGAGAAAAGGGCGCCCTCTGGTGTCTCTCTGCACCAGACTCTCCACTGAGTTAATGAAATAATACAATAAACCCACATAGAGAGGACATCCACCCTCCTAATGATCCTTTCTGTGGTGGAAGAGTTGAGGGGCCAGTGGCACTCAGCATGGAGTCTCAAAAGCATTTTAAGTGCTGCATTTCCTCTCGACTGCCGCCCCCACACAGCTTACCCTGCTGGAGAAAATAGATTTCACTGATTTCTTTTGCAGTATCTTATGTCTTCTGTCACAGTCAAGAAATATTTTCCACAGCATTTAAAGGCTTGTTTTTAATATTCTAGTTGAGCACCAACACACCTTTAGTTTCTCATAGAACTGTCAATGAGAATAATTAAATCTTAACATTTTACTTCAGGCATGTTTCATATTTTCCATATTACACTTTATACTTTAACATGGAGTTAGACCTTGAGTGAGAGGACAGTAAAAGCAGCTGTGATTTATATTTTTTAATGGTTTGCTTGACACTGTCATCAAACTGGTCACACAAACAAGATTTGAAATGTTTTAATAGAATTTAGGACAACCAAACATGTAAAATAAAAAAAGAAAACCAACAGCAAAAGTGAAATTTCATTCACTAGCTTTTTTTTTTCCTTAAAAAAATATCAGCCTTCCCCCCTTGTTCACAAACCGTTTCAAAACCGGACAAACAGAACTAACATGATAAATTCCGAGAAGCTGGAAGGCCATTAACATTTGTTGGCAAATATAAATATAGTGGTTTGAACAGGGTCTCAAATAGTTCACATGGAAAGAGTGTACATACAGTTTACACGACAGTAGGACACTCGGCACTGCCTGTATCAATTTTTATTAATGTAGAAAACCATGACCCTTATTTACTGATTTAAATCAATGTGTTTGACAAGGAAATATATACATTCAGCCAGCTCTAATAGTCTCTGGAGTATGGCGTTTGTGTTGCCCCTTCCATCATGTTGATTGTCTATTCAGGGGCATAATTGTGAGAGTATGAGTAGTCCGAGTAGTAATCCTGCGCCCCACCCCGGCCTGCTGGGTAACCCCACAAGCAGGGTCCACCTCCAGTCCCACCCCCCCGATCATGTCCTCGTCCTGGCCGAGGCCAAAGTCCTGCTGGTGGGACTCCTCTCCCTCGAAAGTTCCCTAAAGAAGCAGGGCCCATACCACCCCGCATAGGCCCATGATCCATCTGTCCAGGGATGCCACCTATACTACCATAGCCCACACCACACATTGGATGTGGAGGCATCTTAGGTCTGACTACTGAGCCCCCCCTGGTGGCCACTGCAGAAATGCCCACAGTAGCTCCAAGGTTGTCAGTGCAGTTCACTTGAGTCCTGCCCCCCTGACTACCAGGGGTGCTACCCCCAAGGGTTTCCCCAGTCTTAGGCAGCCCACTTGGGTCCACTGGGCCGGATGTGACCACCCCCTGGCTGCTAGCAGCCTCACAATTAGTGGTCCCTGATGACCCCCATACATCCTCCCCAGGTCCACTGAGTGTCCTGTCATGTTGCATGGGGGTCCCGCTAGCATTTTTAGGAATGCCAGCCATGTAACCTGGCTGGGCTGAGTCATTGTGGTCTGTGTAGGGGAGGGAGGTGGTGAGCGGAGAGTTCCCAGCAGCCCCAGCTCCTCCAGTGTCCGAGCCATATGTGTGACCCAGCATCATGAGGTGAGGTGGCGGAGGAGGTTTGACCTCCAAGGGGAGGGAAGCCAGGTTGGCTAGAGGTCCTGGTGTGGCCATGACAGGTGGGGTTGGGACTGTGGCAGAGGCTGTGGCTGGGGGGCGGTATTCCTGTTCTTGGGTGCCGCTGCAGGGCGATGCAGGATAGGCCGGGGAGGCAGCATAGCTAGAAGAGCCAGTGTAGGATGACCACGAGGCTGAAGGACACAGGAAGCTTTGGTGGGGATTCACAGGAAAACCTCCCGGCGACAAGCTGCCAATGTCTGAAGAACCTATACCCATCTGGTTGGTGGCTTTGAACTGAGAGATGGCTGTTTTGAGAGTGCTGTAGTCAGACAGCGTTGGAGTCCTCTCAGGGGTGACCTGCTGGTCTGGGAGCGGAGGACGAAACTCCTCCATCTCTGGTGGAGGCGGCTGTGGAGGCTTCCCCTTCTCAACTTCCTGGTTCTGCTGTGCGGGATCTGATATCGTGGGTGTCTCACCATCATCAGAGTCTAATGACATGTCCTCCTCTTCCACACACTCATCATTCACTACTGGGAGAGCAGGAGAAGGCAGAGAGGGAGAGAAATGGAAAAGTAGAGGAAGATATTATCAAACAAATGTGTTAGAGATGAATTAACAGCATCAAACTCTGCTGGGTAGTACAGACGTCTTTAACTGGTGAGATAACTGTACAGAACAAAAGGCAATTTAGCAAGTTACTGCACTCCTCCACAAAGTTACTGTAAATGACTTGAAATCCCAATTGCTTTGGTGTTTAGTGCTGCTGTTGACGATACCCACCAGTAGAGGGCGGCGTTGGAAGTTCATTCTGATTGATGGAGCCAATCAGACTGTGGAAACCGCTCATAACATCATCAATGCTCCCGATCACTATTCCATTTCTGGAGTACTGTAGGAACATCTCAAATGGCCTCTCTGTATTAACACAACATGCAAAATACTGTGAGCATTTTGAAAAAAATAGTAACTTTTATATCATGTATAGAATTTATTCAACTACAACACAAAAAGGTAAACACATCTCACACCAAACCCTGAACACTGACAGAAGACTGGTGAAAAGATGGATGACGATACCTGTGAGGAAGATAAGGTGCCGCTGTTGCGTGTGCTGAGCTTGGAGTTTGATCAGGCATTCTAGATCCGGAGCCTGGCGGGACTGGGTGTCACACTCGTGATAAGGGAGGAACTCCACTAGGTGCTTTTTCTGATAGGCTGTGAGAAGGTTTAGCAGTCCCATGGCGTTTGTGTTTAACCTTTAAGAGAACAGCAAAAAGTAGAACCATACTGTGTTGAGACATTTATTCACAGCTAAAGTCAATATGCTAAAGATGATGTTGATTTGATTACTACTATTTTGGATGAGCTGCTACTGAGATACTGACCTCCCCAGTTCTTTAAGCTTCTTCTGGGACTTGCAGTGCACCTTCCACTGCCAGGGGTGTTCAGGGGTGCTCTGCTCCTCCAGGAACTTCAGCAACCCCTGCAAACGATCTGGACAAAACAAGCAACACAAGCTCTGTATCATATATCACCTAACCTGATATTTCTGTGAAGTCACACAGCTCCACACAAAGAAAAGCAAAGAACTCACCCTGTGTGATAAGGTCAGGATTGAGGACAAACTCATCAGACACCATGAAGCCTCCGGACACAAACAGCTCATTATAAGTGTGGTTCTTGACATCGTCCAGGGTGTCCACTCCAGCAAAGCTAACTGAAGGCAACTTCTTCAAAGACACCAGAGCCGGGATCTGCAGGGTGAAAAGATGAGATTGGAGTTCGACATTTTTTTAAAACTTCAGTCACATAAAAAAATAATGGTTTAATAAAGTATACCTTGATACAATGTGCAAATAGTCAGTCAATTAAAATAATTCTCAGCAACCAGATAAAAAGTAATACTCTGCAGCAGATTTATAAATTCTACGGGGATGCAATTATTTTTGAGGTGTGAGTTGGAGGTGAGAGCGTGACTGAGATGAAGAGGGTGAGAGGAGATCGTACCTTGTGCACGTGTGCGGCGATGTCCTCGTTCTGAATGATGATGAGGAGCTTATCTAAACTGCCACTGTTTTCTAGAAACGTCTGCGGGCTGCACTCGCTGTTGCCAAGACTTTTCAAGTACTCCTTTGTGACAGACAGGAGAGATGTAATTGTTAGAGACAGACAGATGAATGTGTCCTTCCCTCTTAGACGCACAAGTACTGACTGACTGACTGACAGATAGCAGAAAGAGCGGAGCACTGAGACATGGAACACATAGTGACAAAGAGGAGCTGGTGTAGCCTTTTGCATCCTCACAGTGCATCTGTATTTTCGCTTGCGGATGACTGTGCAAAGTGCAGAAAGCTGTGGATGCTTTCCATTTTAAAAAGGTGATTTAAATTCAGTCTATAAATGAGGAATGAAAAGAAAATGGATGTGCAACTATGTAAAATCAGAAGGAATAACAAGACTTTGAAGCAGTGCTGAAACGATTTGATTATGAGACAGCGATTTTGATAATCCAGTTAAAGTTTAGGCAGAAGTTTATCAAATAAAATCACCAGTTCCAGCTTCTTAAATGTGAGGATTCTGTTCTTAGATGTACATTTAGTATTTTTGGACTTGGGGCTTTTGAATCGATACAAGTAAGTTGAAGACATCACCCTAGGGTTCTGGAAACTTGTGAGGAGCATATTTCACAATTTTCAGACATTTTATTGACTAAACCAATTAATTAAAAAAAACACAATCTACAGATTAACAGATAATATGTAGAATTGTTGTTGCTCTACTTTCAAGGCCACGTTGGAACCTTGTGTTGTACCTTGATCTCCTTGCAGACAGTGCTCTCCTCCCCCTCGTCCCCGGAGTAGATGTAGAATTTGACCGTGTTCTTGGTAACGTCCTTAAAAATCTCCACCAGGCTGCTGAAAACCTCAGGCTTAAGCTGACCGATGAGGCTGCCAGCCAGCAGGCCGGACCCGCTCCCAGAAACCTGGCCTGGGTTTTGGGAGTTGAGGTCTGGAGAGTCTGGCGTGACTTGAGAGGGAGAATAGATCTCTCCCCCCAACTCTGTTGACGAGGCTTCTGTTTTTGCCTTACTGGACGCTGTCTCTTTGACAGCGACCATTTTACCACTCTGAGAGGAGGTGGTGCTCTTGGACAAGGAGGGATCTGCTTTAGTTTTAGAAGCCGGGATGGGGGTGGGGGGCGGTGTTGTAAGATTAGATGTTGTCACTGGGGGAGGTGGGGAAGTGACTTTGGAGGGAGCAGGTGGGGATGGGATCAACTTGTCCATCTTCTCACACAGTGCTTTGACATGCCCCTGAACAGGGACGGGGGAGACGTAGGGTACGACAAAGTCTGAGAAGCAGCTGTTGGGCAGCCAGCAGTGGCGTGGAGGCAAACGTGTGGGTAGCTGCGACGTATAGCAGATGTGGTGAGTCTGCATGATGTTTTTAATGTCAGAGGTAAGACTGTGAATTTCCTGGTTGAGTATGGTGTCCAGGCTGATGGAGGGCCTGAAGGGAACTTCCTCTGCGACTGGTAACGTGGGTGGTGCACCCGCCTTTTTTACTTCCACGGCTGCAGGCGTCTTCGGCTCTGGCTGACCGTCTGTCACCGTCACAGCCTCTGGCGCTGGCTCAGGCTCCAGCTCGGGCTTTGGCTCAGGAAAAGGCTCTGCTTTGTCTGGAGGCAAACAGACAGGAACCTTGTCACAGTGATGCCCAGATCCAAATATGCCAACAAGGGAGAGGTCTGTGTGTGCTGACTGCTTTGAAGTACCTTCACTGACAGGGTTAACCCAGGTCTGGTTGTCTGAGGTGTGAGCCTGCTCTGGTGGGGAGCCTGCACTGAGTGGACTACCAGGGCTACAGTCCATGTCCTCCTAAACAGAGAAAACACCAGGAGTTATTTTTAGGCCTACAAACACTTTTAATACATGGTAAAATATTCCAAAATAACAATCTCACCTCTGTGTAGTTTGTTTGTGATGCTGGCTCATTTTGTTTCCTAAGATCTGGGTCAGGGAAGGCAGGTTCCACCCTTCCTGAGCCCGTCGATGGTTCACCGTGATTTGACTGAACAGACATTGAACCCTGAGCCACGGCTTTGTTGAGAGTAGCCAGGAGGATCTTGAGAAGGCGTTGAGTCTCGTTGACTGCTGAAGCATTGGTGTTGCCACGAGCCCTCAGGTCAGTGTCATAGATGCCCATGCTTTCCATCACTGCTGTCAGATTGTCACTGTGTCCACCCTCATCTCCAATGTCATCCGCTTGGCCTGTTAGGATACACATCGTTAATTAGAAGCATTTGCAAAAATTTGTATTTTAGTGTACTAGAACATCCTGAGCTCATTCATAACTTAAGATTTTATGTGTGGTAAGAGATAAGATAAACCTTTATTCCTCCCTCAGTGGGGAAATTTGCAGGCAATGTGAAGACATATGTATTACTGCAAATTTATTCCAACTTTTACAAGTTTTAAATATCATTTCAGGCTGAAACTAGCTTAACTGCAGAGGTAAGTGCATGACACCTGAAAAAACTCTCTGCAATTGTTGCATTAACTCACAGGAATATGAACAGCAATCTGGCAGAGCAACAAAACAGCACGCACCTTGACATTAAGGGGTTTAAAATGTAAACAATCATAAAGTAATTGCATTTAGATCTAAGCCCATACACTCACTGCTTGTAAATGTAGCGCCAATGGGCAGCAAATGTTTAATTTGCAGCACAATTATGGAGAACTGATCAGACTGTGTTGTGAAACTAATATAATATTCATTATTTCACAGGAATTGACTTTGGAGGCAGCAGGTGGGAATTCCAGAAAAACAGAAATTAAATTACATCCATTTAAAGTCAAGCTACGCAGCCAGCTGCAGCCCTCCTCACCTCGGCTGGGTTCCCCGTTGCTCAGCGGATCTGTGCGTTGGTGTTTGTTCCCGCCCCCCCTCTCATCTCCCTCAAACTTTCTCTTCAGATTGTTGGCATCCCAAGCCCCGTCCTCTCCCCGTTCCTTCCCAGGATCCTTCACAAGTGCTTTTTTATGGAGCTGGATCAGCTTAAGCAGCTGTTTCATTTTGTCTTTGTCATACTCGTTCTGGGACAGCCGCAACCTCTGAGCAGGCTGAGACTGGGACTCAGTGTGGGACTTGTGCTGCGACTGGGCCCCATTAGAATGGGCCAAACCTTGCCTCCGTCTGTTGCTGTCTGTGGGTGGCTTCTCCTGTGCTGGCCTCTCTGGAGGTGGCCTCTCCTGGGGCGCCCTTTCTGGAGGCCTCTCTGCCCTGTCTGAGCCCCTGTCCGAGCCACCCCAGTCAGAAACGGGGCTGTATTCCACTGGGGCCGGAGCAGATGTGGGCACGGGTACAGGGTTCCGTATTCTTTCAATGACGTCCTTTGCCTTGTTTAGAGGTAAAATGTAGTTGGCAGGGTTGTGGATATAAGAACGCAGCACAGAATCCATGTTAAATTTGGGTCTGGGCACTGGGAGCGGGTTGGTCCTATCGTCCACATTATGTTTGTAGTCGGGCAGAATGAACGGCCGCACAGTGCCCAAATCCATACGAGTTAGGTAATCAGTGGCCTGACGCTCCACCCCAGAGCTTAGGTCCTTTCCTGGGTTGGGGCGCAACTTAAACAAGGCATAGTGCAGAGCAGGGACGAAGGGCTCCATGGAGGACAGAATAGCAGGCTGGGGCTCCACCGTCAGCGGCTCCGGCTCAAACAGTCTTGATGCTACAATGGAGGACACATATCATATAAGCATATATAAGATGTCTATCTGAACTATTAAAGCCTTTAAAGACAGGATCTTATTAACAGCCAAAACAGGAGTCACGATTACAACACAGAAGCCTCTCAGCTGGGTTTTTTTGTGTGTGTGCTTTTTTTGTTTGATTGTCAAAAAAGGAGGAGTGTTCAGTAGGTAGATGTAAGCAGGCTCTTTGTCATATCCAAACATTCTGTGTTTGCTAATAAAACAGTCCACTTGGGACCAGTCAGAAAAAGCAATGGTTAGATAGTGAATAATACTTACAATACTTGACAACCATCCTTGACTCCTGAAAGATGAATAATGCTTGCAGGTTCTTCTCCACCCGCCCCCGCCGCTCTAGAAAACAAACAGCAACATTTTTTTATTTTTTAAAGCTGAACCCTCGCCCAAGGGAACAAGTAGGTGTTCAACTGACACAACAAGAGAATTATGAGATGAGAGTAAAAAGCTTTTTGGCACCTTTGGACTCAACCATCTGAGCTGAGGAGAGCAGGAAGAGAAAGCCCCTGTCAAACAAGGACTTCACCAGCACCTGAATAAGGAGAGTAGACACCGCAGTCAGAAACACCAGAGTGTTAAATCAAATAACGTGAGTAACCATAATACCAGTGTGTTGCTGGACAGGTTTGCACTTGGTGTGCACTTGTACTACATTGACAGGTTTATTGTATGTTTACAGTTCCTGGGGAAAAAAAGAAAAGAACAGAATGACAGTTTGACAGATGTTTTCCTTCCACCCTTTTCTTGTTGAAGAGGAAAAACAACAATTTATGGAGCTAAATCTACTCTAATTATATCAAATGATGATGCACAAAGAACAGTGTGTCTAGGACTGTGCAATAACGATATCTCGTTTGATGACAGAAAATTGTCTATGGTTGCATATTATGCTCTATCGTTTATTTCATTGTGCCTCAAAATCTCACTCAGTTCTCAGCGAAGTCAACCCTTTAATGACATCCAAGACAAAACAGGATAAACGCACTGATCGTGGTGCGACATCTCCTGTTTAATGTAGGCCTACTTATGCTGTTGTTTTGTAAAAGCTTGCAAGTGCACCTGGTTGGTACCAATGCCATTAGGTACCACATTGGTTTTGATAGGCTACATGATCAGCAACAAGCCCCTCCACAATCTGCACACCTGCTATTGTAAAAATGAAGAAGAGAACTGAGGGAAAAACACTAGCTGTCACTGCCACAGCTACACTTTCATGCTCTGAGAAACAATGAGGATACTCACCTCTTCTATCATCTACGCAAGAATCATGTCAAATAGTTGTTGATGAACGACAGCCACAAAATATGGATATTAAAAGACCTATATCTGGATATGAGATTTACTTTTATTCTCGTCCTTTCTCAGATTTTGAACAAGAAGGATTTTTGTATGAAGTGGACATCCTGAATTTTTGAATTCCATTTAGCACCAGGTTTATTTTGTTGATACACTGTGATTCAGTGAACCAAACCTGTATCTTTTGAGGATTTTCAAGCATGAGAACCTTGTAGGTAACAGCTACAGGGTGACTCACCATCCTGTCCCTCTCCAGCTTGTTGACCAGCGCTGCCAAGCTGCCGCTGGATGGTTTGCCTTTTCCATCCACCACCTCAAACAGGCTGCAGGACATCCCACACTTCATCACTGCAGACAAAGAAAAACAAGTCAGAATGCAAAGCAGACCCATAATTCATCTATGTAGGTTCTGTATGCTCAGTGTTATCTGAAAAATATGCACTTTGTTTATAACCTCAACGGATTTATTAACTGTTTTTGTAATTTACAACAAAGCACATGCATTTAGAACAGTTTTAGAAATTTGATTTAAAGCAATGCATTACCACCTACATCCCCAGGGCATTTTTTTTTTCATTGAATTATGAGATATACACATGTGGGGTCCAGACTGACCTTCCCGTGATGCGCTGTAGGTGTCCCAAGAAAAGAGCACAGAGGGAATCTTTCGCTTCACCTGCTCCAGCTGCATGCCCCGATTCACCTCCAGCTTCTCAGGCCTACAAGGGATACAATTTATCAAAGAGCAAGTCAAGAAAAAAACCACAATCTCTACATTGAACATCTTTATTTTCCTCCTCTCACCCAAAAGATATGTGCAGTGTTTAAAGTTCAGCACATAAAAATGTCTTGTGGCAAAAAAGTAATGATTAACAGAGGAAATTCTAGTAGCACTGCGGATGTTTTCCAGAGATACAAAGCATTAGATAAGAGGCTAAAGATTTACTCACAGTTTGAAAGGAAGGTAGGGGCGCGAGGAGGATCGTAAACAGATTGGGAATAACTCCTGGCCCTTGTTCATTAGTGGACCGCTCCACACAGTGTAGCAGCTCTTCCCTGCAACGGTTTCATCAGCACAGGTCAAAGGTCAGACATGATACAAACATAAAGTCGGACTCATAGCTTTGCAAACTGCTGGTTTGTCACTGAAAAGGCAGATGCTTTTGACACATACTCTTCTTAAGAATGTTTTGCACCAATTGTTGAGTCTAACTTCAATCATTTTGGGGGTGCAGCACTTAAAATGCACTCTCTAACAGCCTTGCAGTGAGCATGTCAATCAAAGCACTGAAGCTAGATCTTCAGTAGTCAAAGAAGTAGTTAATTAAAGACGTAGTTTTCCACTCCTGGTGTGAAATAGCTTTTATACATATCTCAGTTTACACAGACATGACACCAATTCAAAACAACACACGTAGACTTATTTGTTTCATTACATATGTATCAAATATATAAGATCAAAAAATGCTTTACCTCTACTTCCATCTGGGGAAATAGTGTTAAACCTGCAAAGGATAGAAACAAGAAGCGTCTTTACAAACACAGAACACTGCAGAGATATTACACATGCCTTGAAAACCTCCACAACCGCCTGAAAACACTTGCATATATGCTAATACTCGAGCTTCACTATTTCCCGCTGGAATATGTACCTGTGTGCAGTCATAGGAGTTGCTGCAGCCTCCTTGCCTTTGTATTGAAAGGAAACCACAGCGTAGGGGCACACGTGCCTGGGCCGTGCCTTGATCTCATCAAACGCAAACTCGAAAAAATATTGCTGAAAGACAACAAGAAAGATGCATTGAAACTTTTAAACTTAAAACATCACTTTGATAACACAATACACACGATAAGTGAATTAAAAAAGAACCAGTGTTTACCTGTGTGAGCTCAAAAGCCCTGTAAGACAGCAGCGACGATACCCTATTGATACTTTTGGACAAGTGACCGTCAAACTTGGGTGTTGGTTCTATAGCATTCTTAGGCATGTTCTCATGGATGTGCTTTACTCGGCCCTGAGAAACAAAACATACTGTGAGCTTGAGAAGTCCCACAAGAATTAGAAATTTGTCAACATCACAAAATGAAAATAGAGTGGTAGCCGTACCCTCATAACTTTAAAAACGATCATGTCTCCATATGAGCCCACTTCAAGAGGATTGATTTGTAACAAATCAGAGTATTTGGAGAGGTAAACACCTACAATGACAAAAGAACTGAATTAGAGGAAAAGTTTCACAATCATACTCCAGACAAAACTTTCATTCCTTGAGTGAGCAATCAGTTGTGAACAACAATTAAGTGATATATTGCTGTGTATATGACAGCCATTCCCAGCTCTTGATAAAGCATGTATAAGCTTTATTAAGCGGTAACTTAATAGCCGGGTCAAAATGCAAATCAAACATCCTCAGAAGCTAATCAATAACAACATGAAGTAAGTCAAAATGAAATCCATCAAAAAGCAAAACTAAAGCCTTGTTTCTACCCAAAGCACCCAGAACTTTTGAGTCCCAGGAACTCCTTTTCAAGGAACCTAAAGGTTCCTTCAGCCAGCTGTTATCTGTGTTTCCACCATGGTCTACAGACCTGTGATGATTAGGTAAATTAATCCGGTGACGTATTAAAAAAAGCAACAGCTGTTTTTACAAGTCATTTTTGCCCTTGACGGTTCCTAATAGTCCATCTGTCGTATGCTGTCTTCTGTAACTCCATGTTGATGTGTCGAAGCACAATGAATCAGAAATGTTCAGCACTGCAAGCCCCACCCCCAAAGTTCCTGTACTTTTTGGAAAGTACTATCCCCCGAGCAAGAACTTTCTGTGGGGTAAAAACAATGTCCCAGGAACGTAATTCCCACCCTGGTCCCTGTGGTGGAAACACACTGAGTTCTTCCAAAGGTTCCTAGTCCCTGGGAAAAGTTCCTGTGGTGGAAATGTGACGTAATTGAGCTGGCAACCCTCAAAACAGTATCACGAGAGCAGAAATCCAAAAACCATCATTCCATCCACTACAACACAGTCACCTTTTCAGTCATCAGCAACGTGCAAAAGACTAACTTACCAACTGACGGATTTCCTAATGTCGTAATCCTGGAGTGTCCAACTGACAGACCCTTCTCACAGATCCACTGGAGCTGGACACACAGGAGAACATACAAGGCTCAGAATCATGTCATAAAAAAATATTCATGCTTTATAACGTGTCTATCATCAGTACCTTGGATTTGTCGGGAAAAAGGAAGCAGTACGACTCAGTCAGTTCTTGTTCTGTCCTCCCCTCCTGCTTCATCTCTCTCCGCTTCTCGATGAACTGGCACACAAGGGAAGCAGACAACAAATGAGACACAGTGGTTTGAACCTCACAACCTCGCATACATGGCTCTGGTGGAGTGTGTGATTTTGAAGGCTATGACCAACCTCTTTCTCCAGCAGCTCATTGTGTATAAGCCTGGCCTTGCAGTAGGAGAAAGTTCCTTGGGATGATGAGTCTAAGTAGAAGGAGGAGATGATCTTCACAAGGTCATCGAATTCCCGGCTGTCAGAGGCCAGAAGCTGGTACAAGCCTGCACACACAGAAGTGAACGAGTAGGTTAGCATATAACACCTGCAAGCATAGAACTGTGTGCATCTGCAGAGAAGGATCAGTACAAAAAGTAGCATGCAACAGGAAAAGTATAGGTCAAACAGCAGGAAGCAACAGCATCATCAAAATGACATCCTGTTTATATGGTAACAAGGATGAATATATCGTGTCTCAAATATGTTTCTTTCATACATGAGAAGAGGACACACATGTCCTGCGTTTAGACTTCAGCTCAATATTTAAGTTGTGTGTTCTCATATAAAATTAGGTACAGGATGAAATGATGTGAACTAGGTGCCTGCAGGCAACTCTTTCTTGACTCTTTGTGTGTGTTTAGTGCAACTTAATTCTCATGTGCTCAAGCCAGCTCATCACAACAGGTTAGTGAAATGTGCTTTAGGGGTGAGTATGATTGGAAAAACACAATAGCAGTAACCACGGTCGGTCAACAACTGTAACTAGGAATCCTTTAAAATCAACAAACCAGTGTGCAGGTGACTGCAGCTGTCTGTGTTTACATTCGGTGTGTTATGTTGATCCAAACCCATGCAAAGAAGTGAAACCACCACTATCTGACTAGAAGCAACCCCAGGTGGAAAATCATCTGCCTCAAGCTGTGGGGTAACAAGGAGTAAACATCCCTCGTGTGAGGCAAAAGACTGGAGACATGCCAATGGAGTGCACACACAGCCAAGTCTGCCTTGCAGTTGTTAAGTTTCCAACTTGGGCAATAAGTCAGTTTATACGTTACATATGCAACCTGCTGGGGGGCAAGTTAACCAAATGCTGCAAGCACGGCTGCTTATAAGTGCAGGAACTTTAAACTAAACTTTGCATATATACAAATAGCTGATGTATCACAGCGATGCTTGCAACAGCCACTATCCATCTGCCACTTTGCTCAGGATACTGCTGCCTTTTGGGAAACATGATGGGGAGTATGGGGAGTATTGGTCTCTGAGGAGTAGTGAGGTGTAAATGGGATGCTCAGTGACATCAAAGCTGGGACCAGGGGTTGGGCAGCCCTGCTTAGCTTTCATTACAAGGGTCATGGCAGCTTTAACATTACTGTGAGAACATGTCAAACAGACGGGTGGGGTGCATAAACCCATGCCCTTCACTGAGGTCAATGAGACACCCACATGTTGTCAGGTGACGGCTGCAACACACTCATGACACCGGCGGCATTATTCAATCACACTAGGCTCCAGTGCAAAGGTGAAGGAAGCAAACAAGGTGGGCTTTCAGTCCTCAACGTGCGGCTTTTCAGGCGCCTTCACAGGAGCTGTACCGTTAACATTAACCTGCTCCTCACTGGAGAACTTGGGGAGAGGGGGGGGGGACCTGAGGCGGACTACCAAAGCTATGCCTGCTAAAACAACCGAGGCTGCCTCAACCAGGACTATCCGTGTGCTCCAACCTCAAGACGTCGGTTCAACTCAAACCTACAACGTCGGCGAACATATGTGTCAAACTCGTAAACTAGCGAGAGTAGCCAGCTAGCTAGCTAGCAGGCTAGCGACATGCAGCAGCATAATTATGAAAGACAGGACAGGCTCTGTTCAAAACTGCAGCGACATGGCACCACCTTTCCGCTCTCTTATCTTCCTCGGGATTTGGAAATTCGGTCTCTGGCCTGGCAAAGGAGAACCGCTAAAGCTCCGGGAGTCCGCCTGCACGCTCCTCCGCCGCTCAGGGGCTTCTTGTTCGGGCATTACACCGTCTCCACATCCAGGCTGATCGCCATTTTGGTTGGCTGTGGCCGAGGTGGCGGCTGAATTCTTCGGGGGTTCGCCACCTTCCGGCTGGAGATCGTCCGTCTCGGTACATTCTGAGCTCCTTTTCCCCACCGCGCTGGGGTTCAGGGCCATTTTCGGGCACCGTGCACGTCCTACGGGCTGTGTGGCTCTAACGATTCCGGCGCCGCTTCGCTCACACGGTCTCCTCCTCACCCAGCCTCCGCCATTGTGAAAATGACGTACACGTTCTTCTCCACCGCTGCAAAACGCTGCCGTCACTATGTTTACATACGAGGCAATCCGCGCCCCCCAGCGGTGGGCAGAGGCACTGCGACAACTAAAGCAGTGATGGGACGTTAGTGGTGGAAGTTGCGCTCATATTTGACAGCACACAACAAGAAAAATCTGCAGGATGAAGCCAAATGTGCATGAAGCTCTAAATGCACAGAGTGGACATAATTACTCTATATTTTGATATCTTATTTTTATGTTACTACTCAATTCAATGTTATTTATATAGAGAGATGCAGAAGCAAGTTCCACAAATCCAATAATAATAATTATAATAATAATAATAATAATTATTATTATTATTATTATAGCAGCTTCAGTCTCAGATCCAGACTCTACAGCTCTGGAGGAAGATATACCTGCAGAAAGCAACAGGAGGAAAGAGGACAGAGCACAAAACTACAGGAGAGGGAAGATTTTGAGTTAGTATCATGCATCGATGGGAGAAGGAGTGAGAAGCTCGGTGCATCATGGGAAGTCCCCCCAGCAGTCTAGGCCTATAGCAGCATAACTAAGGGATGGTTAAGGACTCACCTTGGCACGGCATCACACCTATTGTCACCTCTCAGAAGTCTTCTTTTGATTCATAAAGGCCCTAAATAAACTGCTTAAACTGCTGCTCAGGGGTCCATACATGACTCTCAAAAGTAGAGAGAGGAGAAGGTCTCCAGGGATTTCACCTGGAATACAAAGTACTAAAGGCGTCACAGCCTGATGACGTCATCACACCACACACAAGCTTGTGCAGTTAAAATGTTTTATTCTAATAATTGAAGAGCTTGTCCCCTTAGATAATTACATTTACAAGGTGAGCATCAGCAATATCTCCTTGCATATCTTATTCACAGTATAAATTCAGAATATAGGCCTGTTACTTAATGATTGATGATTCCAGCCAAAACACACGCCAACACACAGTTTTTCCACTTCAAGCACTGACACATGCAGTAAAACCTTGTAGGTTGATGCAACCTATAGAGCAAACCCACTCTTGTCGTACCCGATTCTACCACCAAGGGGCGACAAAGATTCCTCAGGAAAAAAGACTAAAGATGTGGAATATTAAATGTTTTTGATTACATTTGGAAATGTTTTAATGGGATACTGGTTTTATGCTTCTTTCTATGCAACTATTCTGTATTGACATTATAGAATTGAGTATTCTTATTACAATAAGAATCTGAGTGTGAAATAATAATAATTATACATTATTTGCAGTTTTTTCAAAATGTTCCTTCAGGACCATAGACTGTATAAGTTCATTACCCATTTGATACAACAAAGAGTAAATCTTTACACGAGGCATTCACATGTCACTGCAGCTATTGAAAGAAAAAAAAACATAGTCCATACAGTTTTGTACAAATGATATTACAAGGCATAAAGCACATAAAACGTACTTGGAAAACTGCAAATACTTTTCAAAACACACAATAATAAGACAGCCGAATAATGGATTCTGACCACCTTTGTCCCTCTATCAGTGGTATCTGTGTTAACTGTAAATGTGTTTTCAGTGTGGGTTAACCATGCTGCCCCTGCTGTAGACATCAAACTCCTTGTAGCGTAGGTAATCTTTTAGCCTGGGAGGAAGAGGAAGGAAGTTGATGAAAACTGGGGCTCTCAAGCGCAGGGAGCTCAGATGCTCCCTTATCCGCAACCGACACAGGTGCTTCAGGCTCCGTGCATTTCCTGAGTGTAGATAAAGTCAGTTAAGTCGATGCATGTGCATAAAGTCGTTGATATACTTTTGCTGACATAACTAAAGCAGGATCATGTTCTTACTTTGAATGTGACAGATCTCCAGCCACTGTTTCTGCTCCACCAAGGTGTCCTTAAGTTTGGTGCAGAAGGAGACATGGTCGGTGTAGTCGAGCATGATGCGCACCACCTGAGCCGATAAGTGCTTGAGCCAGGCCACCGTTATCACTTCACAGAACTGGGAAGAGACAGACAAAGACAGATGTGGCAGTCAAAGCCAAAGCTGGAAATAGAGTGTTACTCCACTGGCTCCCCTGGAACTCATTCATATCTATTCAATTCTCAACACCATTTTTCTCTCAGACAAGCTTTGCCTCACCACCATGTCTTTGATGATGGAGGTCGTCCAAGGGCCATAGTCATGGGAACTGTCGCCATAGGGACAGTCAAAGCAACGCTTAACATCATATCCATGGTTGAGAATCATTCTCAGCATGACCTCGTCTTTCAATGCATACTGCAGTGCCGAGGGGAAGTGAGTGCTGTTGACACGGGAGTAGTAGTTCACATTTGCCCCAGACTTCAGTAGCGTGTTGATCAGTTCATAGTTGCCATGTCTAAGAGCCACCTGCAAACAGTTGATAGGATCCTGGTTCACCATGGCCCCAGCCTCTAACAGCAAGCGGGTGCACTGAAGATCATTGTTGGACACGGCAAAAAAGAGGGCAGACCTGCGCTCGTCATCATAGTTGCGACGCACCCGTGGGTGCAGCATGAAGTTTGGATCATAGCCAGCTTTGAGCAGCATCTCCACACAATGGGCATGTCCCCCAGCGGCTGCAGAATGGAGAGGACTCATCCCACTTTCCTTTACAGCATCCAGCTTAGTCACGGGGATGAGGTGCTCCAGTGCCCTGTGAAGGAGGAGTCCTCATTTAAAAACATGATGGTGGTTATAACTCTATTTGCAAAAGTGATAAACTTATATGTAACAGACTGATATTCCTCACAGTATGTGCCCATGGTAGGCCACACGGTGAATTGGCAGGTGGCCGCTGTAAAGAGGTAGGTTGGGATCTGCTCCATAGTCCAGCAGCAACGAGATTAAGTCAGGATTTCCCGATGCTGCTGCATCAAATAAGATGGTGCCTGACTCTGATTCACACCACACATGAGCTCCTACAAAATGAATACAGATACTGTGAGATTAATTAATAGATGATTACCTGGAAATCCATATGGAAAGATTCATCTGTTATAAAACTATGGCAGTTATCCATAGTCTTGTAAGCAAATTGATTTTTTTATCCTCCACAATTGCACCATAAATTTCAGAAGGAATAGGACTCATATACTTTTGAAATCCATAGTGGAGGTTAAATCACCTTATCTCATATACCTTTCTGTAACAGGACCTCCACTACATTCAGATGTCCGTTCTGTGCAGCCAGAGCCAGCGGCGTTTTCTTTTTGATATCACACGCATTCGGGTTGGCACCAGACTCCAGGAGCAGATAGACAAAGTTCTCCAGGCCTAAAAAGGCAGACTCGTGCAGAGCTGTCCTGTTTAACGGCCCTGTTTGGTCTACATTGGCATTGTAGCGAAGCAATAGTGTGGCCAAGTCATACTGGTCATTTAGAATAGCTGAAAGTAGAGAGAGAGAGAAAAATAATTTAAAAGCAAGTATTAAGTATTTTTAGGTGTCTGTCAAATGAGGTGCATTCAGATGTCAGATACCTGCCACTAATGGAGAATCCTGCTCATCGTTCTGAACATCCGGGTTGCAACCGTTCTGTAACAGGAATGTGGCATTCTCTCGGAGTCCGTGAACCACAGCCAGAAACAGCGGCGTCTCACCCTTTAGAGTCCGACACTGAGCGGCACCTGGGGATGATGCTGGAACCCAAACAACTGATCAACATGCCAGAAAAGAGTCACACATCGGAGCTGTAATTTTAACAACCTCACTACCTGAGAAGATAATCTCAAGGATCCGTTTATTCTCTAGCACTGCAGCTTCGTGCAGCGGGATCCATCCTCGTTCATCAACTCTGGAAAGAGTCTCCGGTTGCACCACCAGTCTGTTCAGCACATCTTCATCAGCTAAATGTGAACATATTATATGAGAACGTCTGGCAAGATTCATGATAACCTGAATGAGCTTCGACAGGTTAAAAGAATTACATCAGCTTACCTTCCTTGATTGCTTTAAAAATCTCATCAGGGTCTTCGCTCTGCTTCAGATCGCTATCAAAAGAAATAGAAAGGATTGAAATGATCGAGAGATGTGCAGTGTACAGAAAGAGATATTTAATACTGCATGGTTAGAGATTAACCTTGGATTCAATCCTTTGAGCTTTCTATATTGAATCAGACTCTGTTCAATTATGTACTGCGTGGCCTCGTCTTCATCCAAGTCGTCCTCTGATTGATAAAAGTCATCTTCCGTCTCTGTGTTCATCTGTTAGTCCAGACAGGGTCAGTGCACAAGGGGGTTGCTCACACAGCCAGAAGGTAAACAACACCATTAAATCTGGTACCCGAGAACTCACACACGGCTTGAAGCCCTGAATACCAACAGGGAAAATTGAACTACAGCACAGCACAGCTAAGCATGGAATAGTTGCAGCCGGTCTTATTCCTGTCGTTGAACTAGATGTCAAAATAAGTTCAGTGACACTAAAATGCATTCACAACACTGAATTTAAGATTTTGATGAAGAGTTTTTGCCTTTAACTTTCCTCCTTGCAATATTTCTTTTTTCTGCATGACCAGAACAAATACATGGAGATTCCTACTGCACAAATGACTGACTGGAATATTTCCTCTAATCTTAATCTAGGAAATGTCACAGAAAACATTTAGGCCACAACAAGACTTTGAACAAATATCACAACGCTATTAAACGACCTGGAAAATCAACAGCTACAAACAAGCACGTCCAACAGGTTGTCTACACTGCAGACACCACACTAATCAATCTCATTTCCCCTCCATGCATTATTTATTAATTGCCTGGTGTTTACCTTCAGTCAAATGGCTGTGCGCCTTCTGGGGTTTTTACAACAGTAGAGACAGTAGGCTTCTCAGTACGCACACATACTGCAGCTAATTATATCTCCCCCACTATAAATATCAGATCACGGGGTCTTCACAGCCAGCACCTAGCTCTGACCCACTGCACTGCACTGCAACAACTGCCACCATTCAGCTCGTATGCACATTCACTCGGAACACGAAAGCCATTATTAAAATAACTCAGCAATAACACCTACCATAAAAAATTTTTGGATTTCATTTCAGATTATATTTTAGCTTTTCATCAATTCATTGTGTGCAAGCCACAAATAGTGGAAAGGGGTAGAAATAAATAAGTGTATACTTGTTGCTACTCCTTTTCAAACACACCACAATCATATCGTAATATTATATTATGAGAATTTGTTTATTGAATCTATCTTGTTTTTTTAAATGTTTTCTTAATTTAACATTTGAAATCAAAAAAATTATAAATAGTTTTTACTTTATATCTTAAATACTTATGCTGAGCTTGCCCGTATTTACAAGTGTGAGCTAATGCGAGTATAAATTTCCATATGGCATTTATGATGTTCGTGTATTTTACTAATATTGTTGCTGCACTGTTTTATGTGCAACAGAACAGCACATTCTCTATTATAAAGGTAAAACAGCAGATGATCGCCTACACAGTCATAGCTTGTGAGGTATTCACAAGTCGCAGCGAGGAACTAAGAGGCAAGTTCGTGACAAATAGAGGCAAGTTGGCATTGAGGAAAGGAACAAAGGCCCCGACAAGCCGGAGAGCTTGAACGTGTGCAGAATATTCACACTAATAAATAAGCAATTTACAGGCAAGATCGTCAAGCTTTTACAGCAGCACTAGTTTTACATCAAGGTTCCTAGTTATTCGTGTTCCTGGTTCTCATTACAAGCCACCTGTTTTTAATTTTAGAAAGGTTGTTGTTTTTACATTTGGCTGCTGGCCTTATTGCTGGTACAGTACATGACTGTAAATGTGTTTCTAAAGCAACGGTACACAGCTACCTGGCTTGATGCCCAGAAAGGATTTTTGTGAACTGGTGCAAAAACTCAAGAGGCATAAGTGCAGTTCTTAAATTAGTAACTGAATAAGAGTTGCTACACACCAGGCAGATTATGTACTGTAGGCGTACATGGGGGAAAAATGTAAGTTGTGTGCAAGGATGAAATAAGAGGCTGCATGATATATGTGTCTGAGGATTGTGAAATGTAATAAAACAAATGCAGTGCACTCCATTTACCTGTCATCCTTTTCTAATATAAACACAGTCACAGTGTATCTGATGCACATTTTATTAGTTCCAAGTGAATTTAAGCATCTTATAGTCTCATTTTTTTGGAGAAAATTATGTCTGACAACCGTCTAACTTTGTTTTTTTGTCGAAGCCAATGGACTATTTGCACTACATCATTCCATCTCCATAGCTAGCCACAAATATGCTCTATTCATAGTTTTGAAACACAAACAATTTTTTTTTTTTTTTTTGCATTGTCAAGGAAGAGAAAAAGGCGCCAAAATGTTTGATGTTTCACAGTAAGGTACTTGAAACTGTTTGTTGTCTCCTTTCAGTCATCAAGCTGGCAGAGCATGGCCACACCACGCTTGATCCAGTGCTGAGGGCGCCCACTAGTGGCCAACATCATGGAAATGACAAAATTGGTGGAGTGGCCTGTGGTAGAGAGGGTGCCCTTCCTCTCACTGGTCTTGTAGAGAGGGCAGACAAACAGCTTCTGAGGCTGATCTGTGTTCTTCTTTTGAGCTGGATGGGAGAGAAGGAAGCAAAGAAACAAAGGAAGCAGAGAGTTAGGAAAAAGAAGATGAAACAATAATTTGAGGAAGAAGCAGCAATAAACTTATAATAATAGGTTTGAAATAGACACGTGAAAACGTGACTGGCATGAATTTAATTTGTCATACATTTGGCAGCGTACGAAATATGGTAATACTTACTGGGTTTTATCCAAATGATGGGCATCAAGTCAAATAGGACTTTGGGAAGCTGCTCAGCCAGAACTCCACTGATGACAGGGAGACAAACAAGAGTTAAAATTTATCAAGTCTTCCTGCACTTCACTATTATAATGATACATAACTATGTAACTACTAAAATTAACCCTAGTATAAACATCTACCTTCCTTTGTCCCATCGAGCTCCATCCAGAAACAATCCATTAACATAGACACCATCCTCAGGCGATGTGTCTGACTCATCAACAGGAAGAACCTGTAAGAAAAAAACCATTAAACAAAAACCACAAATCAATATACCCTTAGGTCTATGAGAAGGTATTTGAGGTGGAGACAGAGGGACAACAAACTGTGTGGCTTTTGACCTCAAAATCAAAGCCTAGCAGGTCAATGGGGACATGGTATTTCCTGGCATAGTTCTGCATAGCTCCAGTTAGGAAGGCCTGGGTGAAGAAGAAGCCAGACAGCCAGAACACGTTGGGTTTACTGGTGTCGTACCAATCCTACAGGCACACAAAGTAAAAGTGAAACTATAAGTGGAGTGACAGACTCAACAAAGCTCCCATATAACCATAATCCTTACTTCATCTAAATGATCTTTATTAAGCAGTCTCACCTGCAAAAACTTGAGCCTCGAGAGAAAGTCAGTAATGTAACTGCCCAAAGGCTTGAGGCTCGGGTAAGAACACTTGGCCCATTTCTCTGGGACCTTGCCCACTATCAAACTGCCTGCAACTGCCTCCAGCTCTGCATCCATCACCACCAAACCCTTGATGGCCTTCAACAGGTTCCGCAGACTCACACGGATCGTACTACACAATCTGAGAGAGAGCAAAAACAGTAGTAGTTTTTTTTTCAGTCGTATAAAATAGGTGATCATGTGTCTTAAAGTACTATGCTGAGCTGCTTGTACTTACGTGTTGTAGCGCTCCATCTCTTGGACGAGCACAGTGTTCATACTCTCCTCATAGAGCACTGGGAACTTCAAGAGAGCTGCTTCTGTGTCAAAATTATTTGGAAGCTGGAGGAAATAAACAAACCTGACAGTTAAAAACGCAGCAGGTGCAGTATATAATCAAGGTACAATAAACCCCAAAAACTTACTGGAAAGCAACACATGCACCAGTGCCATGTGTATTTCCTTCCAAAAAATTAAAAGAAAATCTTTGAAAAATGTGTTTAGCACCTCATCACGTGCAAACAGGCTCACAATGACATTGCTGCACAATAAACATGCTGATGTTAGTTTAATGTGTTAGAATACTAACATTTACTAATTAGCTATAAACACAAAGTGCAGCTGATGGTTATGTCACTAGGCTTGCAATATTTAGTCATAAACCAAAGCATTGGACAAAGTGAAAATTGAACCTGGTGATAACATTAGATGAAAAGGGATCACCAGATTTATTATAGTTTATTCTGAGGGGGACATTAATATTTACAATCAATTCAATAGTTGTTGAGACATTTCACCCCAAACCAGAAATATCAACTTCATGCACAGTGCTTGAGAAAAAATCAGAGGATCACACAAGTCATTACAGTACACTGTCTGCAAACTATAAATGTCTGTATAATATAAATAACATTTGTGCCAGTCTAACAAGTAGATGTTTAACCTGCTGGTGATACGAGAGGGAAATTCAGGTGCTTAATAGTTTGTGAGATATTTTAGTCTAGACCAAAGTGGTGGACGGACCGACATTAGAGTTTTGCCACCATCATGGCTAAAAACTGCTAAATGATGACGAGGTTTGATTAGTTTATACCTTAGTGAGGATGTCATTTGCTATGTCGTACAGCGTGTGGTCGCTCCCAGAGCTAGCCCCTCCCTTAGCTCCTCCACCCTGGGTGAGTAGCAGTGAATCGAACAGCAGCTTTGTCTGCTGGAGATCTTTAGAAATGTCTACATTTTCATGCATTCCAAACACCTCTGGATGCTGGCTGACTGGAAGCTCCTAGAAAACAACAAAGGTACTGCTATTCAGTCGAAAGTCATTATACAACAACAGACAAACAAATACATATTTATACTCTTTATGTGTCTTATCTCAAGTGGCTTTACCTTGATAAATTCAATGTAGTCCTCATAGACAGATTTAGGTGGAGCATGATATTCACCGCTAGGTGAGAAAGGGTACCAAGGCTTCTCAATGATGTCCTTGTTGTAGAAATCAGCCAAGAGGGTCATCAGGAGCCGCCGATCCCAGTCGTCTGTCACACGGCCGCCATAGTTGCACTCGCCGGTCAGGTAAGTTATGGCCTCGAAAGGCACCTCATCATATTCCTTGACAAACAGCTAAAGAAGAAAACAAATTAAATACATTTTAGCTCCCTGTGATGTTGAAACCTGGCCACTGAAACACACCTGTAGTTGTCTGATGCTTATTCGAAGGTCAGACTCATTGAAGCCGTAGGGAATATTCCAGCCCAGGGGACCAAACTTCTTTCTCTCCTGAACAAGAGCATGGAAGAAGCACAGTCCAAACAAGAGCTTCTCCCAAACCTAGCGGAGAAATCCAAGAGACAAAGAATGTCCTTCATATGATGGACATATTAGATAAATAACAGCAAATTCCTGTTGCACATAAAATGCAAATTAGCTTCCCCCAACTCACCAGCTCCTTATTGGTGCAGTTATTGAAGAAGTTTGAGTCAGAAATTGGATCTGACATGTAAGACTGTAGCAGGTTGAGTCGGAGTCCTGTAGGAGGCTCGTTTGTCATTTTCACCCCATTCTGCAGGATGGTTACTGGAAACTGACATCAGAAAGGATGTTGTTTCTTTAGGACCATAATCAGAATAAATCACTCTCTTGCTGCTTAATTAAATTGTACACATGTGCCAAATAAAATGCATTGAGCTTTACTTTGGATGAAGGGTAGCTTGTTAGCCAGAGGCGGAAGTCTGGGTGACATGTTGCTGGACTGAAGTCCTCGCAGATTTTCTCCAGTGTGGACATCCAGGAAACAGCCAAGTGACAGTTCTGTAAACACACCCATGTCCCATCCTGCATGGCTGTGGAGACCATTTTGGCAGCGATGGGCCCCTGGCCCTGCCCCAAAGAGATGGACTGGAATTTGGCCCCACCCATGTTCTTGTCACTGGCAAACTTGAGTAAGCCTGTGGAGGGACGGGGATATTTCAAAGACTTTCAGGGGAAGCATTATATGGAATCTTGCTAGCCAATCATTACTACTTTAGGGACTTACTAGCCATGGGATCAGCTCCTGGAGACAACACAAACACAAGTGGGATGGTGCAGTTGGAGTCCAGGTAGCTCTTACTCAGGTCAAAGGGAGGTGGCTGGACAAATTTCTTCCCCAGTTTGCCAGTCACGTATTTAGTGACAGCTGGCACTATCTTATCTGGCCTGAGACAGCGAACAATGATCATCTTCTGCAGCTCATTGAGTCGTTCACACCATGGAGTGGGCAGAGGAGTGTTGCACGGCTCTTTTGTGTCATAAATAGGTTTGAAGTCTGCTGGGCTTTTGATGAAAGCCTCTCTGTGGAATAAATAACACTTACAATCACCCCATTAGTCAAACGGAATTTATAGTGACAAATAGGACAGTGGATAGGAAGTAATAGAAAAGAATTTGCAGTTGCGTGAGTGATGCTTTTTACTTGATTCCTTGTAAGCCAGGTAGTTCACTGGCTCTACAGATCTCATCCCAGCTCTTTTCCTGTAGCCAGCTGGGGTCAGGGTTAGCAATGGTATTCTGCAGGCCCACTCCTCCGGTCAGCAAGAACATGAAGTCAGAGTATTCAATCTCCTCTTTTGCTCTGAGTGAAAATAAAACAAGACAGCGCAATATAAAATGTTTATAAAAAAGCTGAAATCAAATTCTGATAATGTAAGTCATTCAACCAATATTTCCCAGTAGCTGTGACACTTACAGGAGTAAATTGCAGCAGAGGAGGAAGGAAAAGAGGAGTTTGTCTCTTTCAAATAGAGAGCGACAGACGTTACAGTACAGGTTATAGGTGAAGTGATCAATCAGGTATCGAAGCCTCCTCTCCAGGATCTTGGATTTGTTACTGATGAATAAAATAGAAAACACAGGAAGCTTCAGATGACCACAAGACCAGGTACTAAAAGTTATACAAGTCTAAATTAAAAGTTTGTGCCGGATGTCACAGTGCAGTTTGTTCAATTTGTTCAATTTCACAATGCGGCTGAATCTTTGCCGACTGAGTAAAGGGCTCAGTCTCTGAAAACGTATTCATTATACTTGAACTACATTGTACAAAAACGCCAATTTCCCGTGTGTACAGGTTAAATCTGCTCCTCCACAAGTAAAAAAGTTACATCGGATCCCTCCCACTTGCAGTTGCTGTACAAGGATAGTTTTTCTTCCACTCTGTCCTTAATCATAAATGGTGTTGCATTTGGTGTGTTTTGCAGATTGCACTTTTTTTGTGTAAAAAAATGGTTAAAGGACATTAGGGATGATTTAGAGAAAATTACACCAGTTTAGGTATGTGCACCATGAGCAATGACACAAACGTCTTTTAAATCAGAAAGCAATTCTGACTCAGACCAGAACTGAGTCTTACATGCAAATAGAAACCAAGTGAGTCGTCATAATAATCCTCCTCTTTATCAAATATGTCGTTCCTGGGTGACACTGAAGTTTGTGTTTATGCAGTTTTCTAAACGGCTGGTACAGTTATAAAGTCCCAGCGGATTTGTCTCATTGCATTAACTCTCTGGGACACGGCAGAAGCCACACACTCACCTGTCTTGAATAGAGTTAATGTAGAGGTTGACAAACCAGCTGAGAGAATACTGGTACATGGGGTCTATGTTGGTCAGATCAGCAATGCTAAAGAACAGGATGGAGGAATGCTTGGCAATGGCTCTGTAGCCCTCTCTAGACTCTGCTATCTTGATCTCTGTCTTCTCGGCAATCTGGGAAATGTGTAAACAAAAACAAAAGTTACCAAATATCAGACACATCATATTCACAATCCGGGTCTCATTTTCTCTAGAGAACATTATTTGTGCATTGTCCACACCTGCTGTTTCTTGGTAATCTCATTGGACATGATCTTTGCAGAGTCTAGAATCTGAATGGCACTCTCATCCTCCAGGATATTTCCCTCAGAGGACTGCAGTGTCTCTAAGATCTTGTCCTCAATTTCTTTTAGCTGCCTCTTATTAGCAGCCGACTGCAGGATAAGTGCATTTCTCTCCTCTTCCAGTTCAGGCCTGTAGTAATCAGAAACAATGCCCTAAGTGAAGTATTTAGTAAGTAGTATTTCAGTATTAAGATAAGATAAGATAAGATAAGATAAACCTTTATTCGTCCCACAGTGGGGAAATTTGCAATTATACTGATCTGACCAATTAATGAGCGCTACCTCTCCTTGGCAACCACAATCCCCAGCAGCTGGTCCTCCAAGCCCTCTGGGGTGATCATGAAATTGAGCAGGGACACCTTGGTGGCCAGTTCGGGTAGGTAGTGTGGGTTCCTCAGCTTAGTGGTGATGTAGAAACGGAAATCGCAGGAGTACTCAATCACACTCTCCCCCAGCCTGATGCAATCCACACCACCTAGGTGAAACAAAAAAATGAATGAATTTAGAATTTTCACACTTTTAGTTTTAAATCAAAAATATCAATTGTCCCCCTGGCAGCCATTTCACATTCACAGGACCTTGTTTGAAGGTTTGTTTGAGCAGCAGCGGTTCCAGGGAGGGGTCCAGCTCCTCTCCTACATTTTCTAGCAGCAAAGGTGTTCCAAATTGAATACAGTTTTCCAAAGTTCTCATGTAGTCCCCGTCTGTTAACTTGATTAGACTCAGGTTGTTGTCTTTCTCTGAATTCTTCACCCACTTGTTGGCCTGACCCTGGGGGTCAATCATCAAGGGCCTACAAGAACACAAACATTAAGGATGAGATGAATCTTAGGTTGAATTGTAAACCTTTCCTTTTCATTCAACCAAAAACTGTGTATTTTTGACAAATGTGTCACTCACCATCTACGGGAATTACTGACAATGACACCATTGTCAATAGAGAAAGAGTCACTGGGAAGGCCTGCGATATTCCAAGACCTGATCTTAATGGGGTCTCCCAGGGTCTTACTGAGAGAGAAGTCATCTGATGATGGAATGTTCTTAGACTACAGATATTAAGGAAGGTAAAAAAAAAAGAAAATGAGCTATTAAATATGTCTGAAATAAATGAAAGTGATGAAAAAAGTCTAAACAAAGAAACAGAGGACTGTTACTTGGCAGAGCTTGGTCCATGACTTGGTGCAGTCCTGTCTGAAACCAGCTGTGAAGGCCCCCAGATAGGCGATGACACCAGCGGAGATGAGAACATCTCCAGTCAGGTTGTCATATGTGTTCTGCAGGTCATCCGCTGCCTTAGACCATCTAAATGCAGAAACTAATTCAGTCACACTATAATAACCTTATTTGCAGAGAATAATAAACATTTCACGTGCACCATCCCAACCTGGTCTTCTCTCCGCCCAGACCACCAATGAGTTTCTCAGCCCTCTCCAACTTCCTGGCACACAAATCCACCTGGAATTCCAGTTGGGCCTTCTCCTCTGTCTTCTCCTCAAAAGTTTTCTCAAGGGCAGCCAAACGGTCTTCAACCTCCTTTAGTTCAGCTCTCTTTTGGTCCAACAGGGCCATGGTAGCAGCCAGGGACTCCTGTGCCTCTGCGAGATTGGCCTTTTTGGGAGCCACAACCTAAGCCCAGAGACAGCGGTTGAGATCAAAGAGGCATGCATGCATGTATTATCAAGACAAGTAGAGAAAAAAGTCTGTGCCAAGCCAGAAGCACTGCACCTTTGCCACCCTGTCATACATCTCCATTGCTTTTATCCACTTGCACAGGCCCTCTGCAGCAGAGGAGGCCTTTGCCACTATACTGGGGTCAAAGTCAGGATTGGTCATGTATTCACTTCTGATTTTTTGCATCACAGGGACCTGTAGTGAAGAAATAGAGGCGTTAGTCACAGCAAAATACGTGTAATAAGTGTATGTGTTAAAATAATAAATTAAGAATGTGCAGTAGTTTTCCGGACACTCACAGGAATATTGTCCTTGTCATATTCTTTAAGATCTCGTAAAAAGTTCATATCACCCAGTAGCTTCTTGCTTGGACCCCAGTAGTCTAAAACCTAGACAGTAAGAAAACATGTTACTCATTGCAGTATTACTAAAGCAGACAATCGTGATTTCATTATAAGATATTTTTTTCCTCAGTCTAACCTTTTTTCCAGTCCCAGCTGGGTCAGCTATCTTATCAGGCTTTATCTCCTTCATCACACACACAGCTGACATCACCAGCTTTACCCCTGAAGGTGGATTTTTCATGGACTTCACAATTGTGACATCAGAGGGCTGAAACGAAACAGGCAGCTCCACTTATTCAACTGTCTAAACTGCAATGGTCTAAGGGGCTAAACTCGGTACAATGAAGCACTGCAGTTAAACGGTGCTCACCTTCAAAGTGTCCAAGGCTGAGAGAGCAGCCTCCAGGGCAGGGATAGCCTCGGCCAAGTCACTCTCACACTCATTCTTCAGAGCCTGAGCCTCATTGGCTTTTATAGTTGCTGCCTCCTCATCGACACGCACAACTTTACTTTTGGCTTCCACCTCCACAGACTCCACTTCAATCACCTGAAAGTCACCATATTGAACAATTACATTCACTATATTTATTCATACTGTTACATACACTCTAGGTCGATGTTGAGGTTGAAAAAAGTTATAAAATTTATTCACCTTCATCATTTTGGTGTTATCTATCTTTGCCTGTTCTAGTTTGGGCTGCAGGTCTACAAGTTCCTTTTTCATCTCACCAACCTACAGAGACACATTGTTAAAATGAGTTACAACAAGGTGTGCTGAACACAAAAAGTAGACAAAAAATAAAACAATTCCAGTGAAAATGGTGCTCCGTATACCTGAGATTCAGCGAAGGCTAATTTATCCAGACCGTTGGTATACCTCTGTTTTGCTTTCATGACAGTGTCTCTTTTCTGAGTGAGGAGCAGACGGAAAGCTGCAATCAGCTCCAGGTAGGATGTGGGTGTCACATAATTATGGCGGCCAAGCTCAGAGAGGAATCTGCAATGAAAAGTGTAATTAAGAACTCATAAATATACTTTAGCTTTGAATATTCAAGTTATAAATAACCACGTCACACCTCTGTGACAGCTGTTTGGCAGAGGTATGGAATGTTTTGCAGATGGGTATGACCTCCTGCCTCTCATTGTCACTCATCTCTAGTGACTCCAGGAAGGAGTTGGCTACTCGCTCAAGAGCCTCCTCTGGCCATGGCTGTCAGGACAGAGGGAGGAAAGGACAGTGAGGATAAGGTCAGCTAACCTATGCATCCTTTTTTCTCCCTTTTCTTTCTTTATATGTTATTTCTGGCCCAGGGAGCACAGATGACTAACTGTGTGTCTGACTGACTGACTGACTTTTACCTGGAACCAGTCAATGGTACAGCAGTTGATAAGAGACGGAAACTGGCGCAGGCGATTTCGAAAGGCGTCTCCAATAGGACTGAAGGCCACGACAATGTGCAGGTTCTCTCGACAGCGTGCCACAAAGAAGGCGAACAGAGTCAAAGGACTCAACTCCAAATTCTTATTACCAGCCTGGGCAATGGGACGTACTGTCTGGAGAAAGAGGGATGAAGAAAGAGTAATATTAAACATAAATGAATACAGCTTTTATACAATGATCTACTAGGGTATGCATACAGTTTGTGACAACGTACCTCCATGATCTCTTGCTTCTCATCTATGGCAAACAGATTGGGTACCTCCCCTGTATTCAGGACACTGTCCACGTCTTCTAGAAAAGCCTCATCTTTGATTTGAGCGTCAGTTATCAAGAACACTGTCTTCTGACCTTTCACCCCAGCATTTTTTAGCAGCATCTGAAGTATAAGGAAAAGCAGAGGGACAGGTTGTTAGAAAAATACATAAATAACAGGACAAATACTAAGTCTGTCCTAAACCATAGTGCTGACCTTGAGGTCATCCCTCCACTCAGTTATGCCATAACTCTTGGATATCTCAGGCTGGAACATGGTCATGTGGGCCATAGATGTGGCCAGACGGGTGATGGACTGGCGTCCACTGCCTCCCACTCCCACTAGTAGGGCATTGCCTCCAGGCTGCTTCAACACACGACTGATACGGGACAGGTGCTCCAGGACATAGCTACATAATGCAGACATTTTTTTTCTCAGTTAATCAAGTTTCCATGCAAAGTCAGACATTGACACTAATTTTTTACTTCCTTGCCAATATTTTTGCAGCGTATGTAGTTGAATTGACTCCTTAATACCAAGATACCAATACTCTACAATACTCTATAATACCATTACCGGAAGATGACGAGGTTCATGCGATTCTTGTGCATATGGTTGTATTCATCAAGACACGACTCCACCACCTGAGCAAAGCTTTCCATTGAGGGCACTTCAGCATATAAGCATTCGTCATCCTCCAGGTCAGGGTTCATGTAGTCACCAAACAGAAGATTACGCATGTCTTCCTCAACCAGCTAAAAATTTATGGCACAAATTAAAACACATATTTTTTTCTGTTTGTTTTGTACGTATGCATTTTGGATTAGTAGAGTGCAAAAATGTTTCAATCATGTATGTTCCATATTTTAGTAGAAAATATATCCAAAAAAATAAATCAAATCATCATTGTCATTGATATGACAACCAAATCTCATCTTACTTTACTGCCTTGTTTCAGGTGATCAAACACCTGGTCAAAGGACTCTTTGAAGTGATCTTTGAGGATGCTGTTCATCAGCTGGTAGAGCCATGCTCGATCTTTGTCATCCACCAGACGGTCATAGTAGACGCGGAAGACCTCATGAACAAACAAGCGGATCATAGTGCGTTTGTTCTCCAGAGACTCCTTCTTCAGCAGCAGGCAGCCTTGGACAACACGTGAGAAGTCCCGCAGGTTGAAGGTATAGTGAGACTTGGCTGGAGTTGGAAGCAGGTTCTCCATGGCTTTCTTATACACCTTTAGGAATTTAAAGCATTGAAGATTGAAGAAAACAATTTAAGCATTAGAGAAGACAAGTGGGATCTTATCCTTTTACACATATTTATCCATCTTGTTTAGTCAGCTCATGCTCATATCACTGTGGTTTTGGGGGGACTCACTTCCATTGTAGCGGTCACTATTTGGTTTCCCACAGTGAAATATTCAGGTGGGAATTCATTGTTTTTGAGATAGAAGGCCACCACGCTAGAGAAGATGTGAACCATGGTGTCATCACTGAAGGGGTTGATGCTAAAGATGTTGAAGTGCCGCAGGAAGCGAGATGTCACAGCATTCCTTCCACCACCAGGGGGGCCCATAGCTGAAATGAGTTGGAGGTCGACAAGAGTGATCCTGGAGGTATCCTTCAGGTCATACCTGCCAGAGCGTAAAAGATAAAGTCTGAACAATGCTTAAGCTTGTCTAATGCAGTAAAGCTAAACTTAGTCCTCTTGATATGAAACTGGCATCTAATGATAGAGGGCTAATACCAGTTTCCATGGTCTATAAGCTGTCGAAGAAGCTCCACAGGAGGCTGCGCTCCAAACTGTTCCAGTGCAGGCATGTTCATGTCATCTACAAAGATGACACACTTCTTTCCCATGGGGGGGCCAAACACTCCCTTCCTCCTCTTATCTAGCCTGGACATGATGATATTCTGGAAAATGCAATAAATACAGAATAAATAATTTTAAATTAAAAGAATTTATATGTCTACATTATTGCATCTAGATCCAAAGTTCTAAAGATCTAAAGTTACCCTAGAAATCCAAAAATTTTTGCAAGGACAATCTTTCATCCAGGCTTGCTACATGCTGACCTGAGTTTGGTTGGCGCTAGTGCGAGCTGAAAAATTGATGAAAAAGGGTAGATACAGGTCTTTGTCCAGATTATTCATCAACTTCTCCTTCACATACACTGACTTCCCAGTGCCGGTAGGACCAACAAACAGGGGGGGCCTAAGTAGAGAAACAGAGGAAAGGTTTTGCAAAAAAACCCATAAGCATTATGAGCATGTGTATATATCAGTGCAACCGTGACCCTCTAGAATACTAACACTCCATAGCTGATGCAGAGGTTCATGAGGTAGGTGTAGCGAACTGTGTCTATGGTGGGAACAATGATCTCTTGAACTTTGGTGTTTCTGTCCCCCAGGTGGACATTCTTGATGGCATCATTCCAGTGAACCCAGCGCCCTTTTCCTTTAAACTGTGCAGGAGAATATAAACAGTATATGATTTACTAATTTAAACAAAAGTAAACCACCTCTGAGTGATGTAATGACAGAGTACCTCATAGAAATAGTCATACACCAGGCCCCTCTCATCCATTGGACACTCCCATTTCCCCAGAGTGGCAGGGAGAGGATGTTCTTCTGACTTTCCTGACACAGTCTCCCTGAAGAATGCACTAAACTTCTCTCTGCTGTCTGCATCACAGCTGCCACCTATAGACCACACCAGGGAGAAGGCAAAAGCTGCCTGCAATCATAAAGGAAAAGAAGGGGGCGGCAGAACACAAAAATTCAATTTAACTGAAATGGAAAATGAAAAAAGGTTAGAATATCATTCAAAATGATAAATGATTTGGTCTTTTTACCATGATCCAGGTGCGAATATTTTTATTCCCATTATCTGTCTTTACAGGTTCAGTGAGCAGCATCTCAAACAATCGACACAAGGACACCACAGTGTTACTGTTGCCAGTGGCAACAACTTCCTGTAAACAAAACCATAATATAGCATGACAAATATATTGACAAATAATATTTGTGTCTGGATTGTTCTGGGGCCTGAGGTCACTTACTCTACAATGTTTCCGTAGCATCTTGAGGGTAGGCGGCAGGAGCCAGTGGAAGAGCTCCAGCAGCAGGGAGCGGTTGTCTGGGCTCTGCAGAGCATCAGGAAGAGTGTTTATCCAGGAGATCACTAAAGGTTCCCAGCCCAACTGAGATGGTTCCATGAAGATCATACCACATCGACTGACTGTGGCAGGCTGCAGTGGGAAAAAAAAGGACCAAACGAAACCAAAAAAGACCTTTTTTCAACTTCCAATTACATCAAGCTAGATACATTCTTAATTCAGTAGTTCAAAGCTGTTCAACATCTTATGAGGCACGTTGGTAAATCATTAAAGTTTCATTAAAGCTGATGGTGACCATTCAACAAATGAACTAGCAAATTAAAATTTAAAATAGGATAATTAAATAAGTACTCTATATAACTCCAAACTCACCGATGCCTGTGAAAGATCCATCGCTTCAAAAATCAGACTCATCTGATTGGACATCTGGATGATTTCACCACTCATCAGGCACAACTGTGGCAGAAGTGTAACACGAAAAGGATCTTAATAATGAAAAACAAATAAATATGAATATTAAACATTTTTGCTGTGTATTATGTACCTTTTTGTTGTCATCCAACACAGTGTTCATGCTCTCAATCCACAGTGTATCTATGGGACCATCAAACACCACCCATTTACGGTCTGGTGTGTCAGCTGATGCAAACTCACGAAATGTGTTGGCCACAATCCCATCAGTCCACTAATGATGAGGAAAAACAAAAAGAGAAAGGACTAAAAGGAAAGAAAGGACCACCTGTTGTCCCAGGTCTGCATCAATACTGTACTGTTCTGATACAGAATAAATACAAGAGGATCTAAGACACAGGTCTACCTCATGGGAAACTAGGTCAAACTGGCCAAAGAGCTGTCCCATGGTGATGGACTTTGGGTTTAACGTCCTGAAGATGACCTTCTCCTCCTCACCATACCCTCTCTCATTCATGAGAGTCAGTGTGTCAGCTAGAACATGTAGCACTTTGGTCTTCCCAGCAAAAGGCTCTCCCACCAGCATGAACCTGAATAAAAGAATACCTTCATGCAATATCGTGTTTCAAGCACTCCCTTCACGTCATGTCCCAGTTGTGTGAAATACTGTATAACTGGAAAACACTAAACGGGATATCATAATATATCAAAAGTGGAAATAAAATCCAACATACCCATGCCTGACTATCATCATCTCATAGGTCTGGATCATCTTCTGTAAGAACACCTGTGTTGGCTGTACATTGTGATTTTTACAGCACTCTTCAGCAGCCTTCAGAAACAGCTGCCAATGATATGAGAAAGCACTTCTTATAATATACATAACGATATTAACAAATACAGAGGTATTGTTAGATTTACAACAAAATAATAAATAATAGCATAAACACATCTGACCTTATAGTCAGCCTCAGGAAGGGAAATGCCTGGGAACAAATCACTGGTGATTCCATTGAACAGCGGAATGTCATGGGAGAGAAACTTGGGCTCATTTACATCCTTTATGGACCTCAGGAGCTGGACATTACAGCATGCGGAAAAAGAGAGAGGGTCAATAACTGTAAATTCAAAAAATTGACAAACTTAAGAAGCTTGTCAATTTTTGGTCATTGCAGCATGTGGAAAAAGTGAGCGGGTCAGTAACTGCAAATTCAAAAAATTGACAAACCTAAGAAGTTCACAATTAGGACAAACATTGTAGACAATGTGTTTAGCAAGTGCAAGCACAAATACCAGTATGTCCTCATTCTCATCAGGATACTTGAGCTTGAGGTTTCCTGCAGCCACTAGCACAGCTTTGACGGCCCGCATGCCGTAATCATAATGGAATTGGGAGGAGAGCTGCTCTGAACATAGCCTGTAGGTCATCACAATTTTTACTGACAGTGGTTTGGCATTGAGGAAGCCATATGAATACAGGGAGATCTCTGCTATCAGTGCATAGTTGGGGACCATCATGGCCACTGTTCTGAACAACACCTGCACAGAAAAACAAAAGAAAGTGTTGTTAATGTGTTACTGCAAATGTTAGACAGTCATACACTTATTTCTATCAGGTTACATTATACTGAATGGGTCTAAAAGCACCATCAATGCATCAAAGAATATACATCTGGAATGATTTTAAGTGTTGGGATCAAATAAGGTAGATTAATATCCACTATAATGCAAAGTAGAAGTAGTAAGCGACAATGTTAATAAAATATTTGTTTCATTAAAGACCTTAAGGTTGTCTGGGAGTTCTGAGCGTCCTGCATAGCCAGGGTTCATTGTGATGGACACGAAGCAGTTGGGATTGAGTTTGAGCATGGTCCCTTCAAAGTCAAAGTACTCCAACTTCAACTCTATGGCCCTCTGTATGCAGAGAACCTGCTGGGCCACTACAGACAGCACCTCCAGTTCAATACGGTTGAACTCATCAAAGCATGCCCACGCACCAGACGAAGCCAGACCTTTAAAAAACTATGAGAGATTGCACATAAATACATGTTTTTTAAAAAAGGATGTTTTCGCATTTATAACTATTGCATTAAAATTAAGAATCTGAAACCAAAATTTCCTGGTGCTGTTACTTTGCCCATGGCGAGGTAATCTAGTCCATCAGAGCAGTTGAAGACAACGCATTGCACAGCTAGAGCTTTGGCTAGATCTTTGGTAGTTTCCGTCTTTCCTGTTCCAGCTGGGCCCTCAGGTGCACCACCCAAATTCAGGTAGAAAGCTCCAATCTAAAACAGAGGGAGAGCTTTGGAATTTAAATATTTGGAATTTAAAATATCTGATCACTCAGCATCATGCCAATAAAAAAGTGACAGGTATTCATGTTAAAGTAGGTTACTGGTCAGATATTTTACCAGGGTTCTGTAGCATCTGTCAGTCAGTGGAGTGATGACCAGGCGTGGTGAGTTGCCCAGGTATTCATAAGCGTACTTAACGTCACAGTTGATTATGCGAACACGAACATTGTCATTGCTCCAGTAGTAACGAAGCTGCGCTAGCCATTGGAAGTCTGTTTCATCTGACACACCTGTTAAAAACGGACACACATTATCCAAGCATTTTCTCTTTGTGCCGTTTCTAAATTAAGGAACAGCTCTGTCACAGTCAACTCTACATTCTGTGCACTGAGGTACCTTTCTCAATAAGCTCCATGACCACGTCCCTGGCATGGACATCAATTGTGACCAGTGCTCCCAAAGTGATCCGTGTTTGTTTGGGTAGTTTCCCTCTTACAAGCTCCACAATGTCATTCAGCTGATTCTGGAGTTGCTGGTAGTAGTTTTTTAAACCCTACAGAGAACAAAAGTAGAATTATTATTTTAGTTTCTTCCTGCTGTCACACACATAAAAAGAAAAATTCAGGTCAGTGTGTCAAGAGTGAGACACATCTCTGCTTTGCACCTCTAGTCTACACTATCAAGATTCATTCATGTGCACAGTTACAGCACTATTAAGCTTTTTTCATTAATAAATGAGATTTTGAAGTTAACTAGGAATCTTCACAACACACAAGCCATAAAACAAAAAAAGGCATAAAAACCTACATCGGCCCCTGCTCCGATGGCTTCATGAACCTCCATGGTCCAGAAAATCTGGGAGGTGCAGAGCACCACCTGCCCGGGCCACTCCTTGACCCACTGGCTCCGTGCACTCTCGGCGTAGGCCTGTCCGTATAATGTAATACATATGTTCATGCATAAGAGAAATCTCTGATGGTCCAGATTCAGAATTGGATCCATACAAACATGATGGTATTAGAGTTAAGAAGTACTGTGTATTATTTTAGGTATGGGGAACAGTGATCTCACCATCCTGGACCGGGCTATTACATCTCTGACACTGCGAAGCATCACATCCTCCACCTGCACCAGCCACTTCTCCACAGCTCCTTTGGCTTCAGATGTGGAGATGTTCTGGATTAGCTGGACACGCTCCCCCTCACTACTATACATGGCCTGGGCAAGAACAGTAAACAATTTAATAAAAGTTCATCAACCATAGTGTCATGTAATGAAAATATTATGTGTATGACTTCCTTGCCTGGATATCCAGATTGGGCAGGAAGTCCAATTTGGAAATACCCTCAAAGCACTTCTTCAGATGGGGCTGCACTCGCAGTGGGTCCTTGGTCTCAGACAGAATCTCCAGCATTTCATCATTGGACAGGAAGAAAAATCTGGCAGAGGTATTGGTAGCAAATATCAAAATCTGTGATATTGACAAAGAATTGGATGAAAGAAATACTGCAAAAACTTTTTGGTTACCGTGGAAAAAAGAGACGCTTCTTCTCCAGATAGGCATTCAGTCCTTTCATGATGCTATCCAGGAGGTTGTTAGAATCTTGCAGTTTCTCTAGCAAACCATGCAGTGAGGTTGCGGGCAGAATCTACAATTCCACATCATCAGTTAACACAACCAGTTCTTTTTTCAGATTTTCTTTTTTTTTTTTTTTCAGAAAATTGGGTTCAACATCAACTTTTTAGACAACTACCTTTGGGTCCTTAACGCAGTGCCTCATGACCTCTTTCCAGTTTTTGTCAACAGTTTGGAAAAGTCGCCCCTCTTCTGGAATCTGCTGCATGATATCTTGAGAAGAGAAGATGGGCTCCATATAAAGCCACTGGGCCTGCACCTTCAGCCATTCGTCTATAGTTTCCTGGATACGAAGCAGACGCTCCTCCCAAAGCTGAGGTCACAGAACAAAGAGCTCAATATAGGCAGAGTTAAAATTACCTACTTACTCCCACCTGGTAAAACTCCCATGCAAATTGTGTGTGTATTCATTATCATTAGGCGAATCAACTCTCTAAAACTTGAAGCTAACCTTGATCTCATTTTCAAAGGGTTTGATGAATGGTGAGCCCCTCATGGTCTGAGTCTTCACAATTTGATCATCTAGCATTGTCTGAATCTCATCCAAGGCAGTCAGGATGGACACTCCGGTCTCTCTGTAAGGTTGATGGTGGAAAGATATACTGTCCCAAACATGCACCATGGTTTGCATAGCCTTCTCCAGGGAAAACTCCTGTAAAGACACATAGTAGGGGTATATAGCATCCTGCAGATCGATTTGATATTAAGGTTAAATCTTATCAATCACTGTAAAGGCAAACAAAAAATTTCAGGAGTTCTCACTTTACTAGCAGCAGCGCTGATGGACTCAAACTCTTCCAGGTAAGGAGCCAGGTTTTGTTTGAGAATTTTGCGCAGTGTAGTACCAGAGTCAGGAGTGAGGTCATATCCTACTATCTCTGACATCTGGTCCCAGTGGCGAGCTCTGATGCCTGGATTACACAAGATGGACACAACAGGGATATGGTCCTGTGGACACAAACACATTCCACGTACTGGTTTAGTATCAATAAACAAGACTTCATGTGCTACTTCATTTATGGGCCACTTTGAGTCCCTGGCAGTTACATACAATACCTTGAACTCTTTGATCTGCTCCATTACAGTGGAGCACAAAAGTAGCGTGGGGCTTTCCTGCTTCCTTGGGTCATCCTCACCAGGTCGTCGCCTAATATTCCGAGCAACCTTCTCCATCTCTTGCTCAGCCTTGTTCTGTTTCTGTTGGAAAACCTTCAGCATCTTGAAGATCTCCCTATAGAACTCATCCACCCTCACTTCCATGCTCTCGCCATCTAGGTCCTGGAAGGAACCGTCCATCCATCTATTCACAAAGAAGATAAAAGGTTATCAGGGGAAATGTTTGAATTTAAACACAGCAAGCACCAAAATGAAAACTCACCTGTTCTCTGTCCGCTGCCACTTAAGTACAAGCCCAAACAACTTCTGATAAGGTTCGATACTGTCTTTGATGACCTCAACTTCTGGGTAACATGTTTGATCCCATCCATAAAAGGCCTCTTCTTCGTTAATGAAGACAATCTCCTCCTTAGCGTCCTGGAGAAGTTTCTGAACTGTTCTGATATCTGTTACATACTGCCCAGAGAGTGATGACAAGACAATCATTATCCAGTTGATTTAATGGTACTGCTAGAAAACCACAGAAAAATTAGGCTTTATGATACTTTAGTAAAATTCTGATCACCACTTTTATTGCACAGACTGTGACAAGGACTTTAAATGCATATTTTAACATGACTACAAAGTTATTTCAGGGTCAATGTTGTTTGACATTTTGTGACAAATGTTGAATCGTGTTCTTTCAGAAATAAAAGAGAAGATCAGTCTCCTACTCTTGTATCTGTCTGTTCAATATGAAGTTGGGGGTTGGAGTTAGGTTAGCGTAGAATAAAGACTGGAACAGTGGAAATGTTTAGCCTGGCTCTGCCCAAAGGTAACAAAATCCACTTACCAGAACTGAAAATCACAGATTAACACATGATAACCAGTTTGTTTAATTCATACAAAAACTTAAGCGTAAAAACAATAACTTGCAGTTTTATGGTGTGTTATGTGTGGGACTGTTTCCTGGCCAGGTGCAACTTAGCTACTCCCTATTTCAGTCTTTATGTGGAACAAACTGGCTGCTGGATGTAGCTTCATATTGTATAAACAAATCGGAGAGTGACATTGATTTCTTATTTTACTCTTAGCAAGAAAACAAATATAAAATGTCTGAATTATTTCTTCGAGGTTATCTAAAAGTGCTAATGACACTGTACCTGCTGCATCATATCAAGCTCAGAGCAATGTGGGAACTCCTCTATCCTGCGGCCCAACTTTTCCAGCTGTACCATTAATCTTTCTCTTTTAGCAAGCAGCTCTTGCTCCCCTTTCTGCTTGGCCTTCAGCATCACCTGGAAAATAACATAGCTGTGCAGAATCAGGTCTAAAAAACAACCATGATATACTATTGTCAGCAGACACAAGAGCATTACCTCATCACCAAGCTCAAAAGCATGGAGGATTTTCTGTGGCCACAGAAATACAGTCGAATTGAGCTCCAGATCCTCTGGTTCAACAATGTGGACATCCAGGAGGTAGATCAGTCTACAGTAGGCTTCCTGTCAGAACATAATTTGGTAGTAAATTATGTTTGAATTAATACAAGATTTCTGAAATCAATATGCTTTAGTATAAGATAAAGCAGGGAGAACCAATCATCATATTCACCTTTATTTTTTCGTTAAGTTCCGCAATACCCTTTGTCTTCGTGAAATTAATGTAATTGATCATCTGAGTCATGTCCTCTGTATTCTCTGGTATTTTCAGAGCGTTCTCTCTGATGGTCTCAAATTCAGAGCAGATCCTTTGAACAGAGACAAACAGCATCAAGAGAAAATCTGGGCATTTTAAACACAGAGGGACAGTTTTGTTAAAGAATGTTACAAGAAGTGACTCACTGTAGATTTTGTTCACGGTGGCTGGTTATCAGTTTCTTCAGAAGTATTTCAGCATAGTTTCTGGCTTTGTTGGCCAGCCCCTGTTTCAGCTCTTCACAGTCCAGATGGACCATTGTGAAGTGGGCTTTTGCTGGGAGGCTGACAATCTCCTTTGACAGAACACGAAACTCCTCCACTTGCTTTAAAAAGCAGTGAGATTACACATTGACATTCATCAAAAACAACAAGGAAAGATTAGGTCTAAACATGTACAGCATGTGTTAACCTTTACAATTTGTTACCTTTGTGTACTCATCAAAAGAGTGCTCCTCTTCCATGAACTTCTCCACTCGAGCCTGTGCAGTTCCATTGACTAGCCAGTCGTAGTTGTCAACTGCAAAATAAAGAACAAAATTCAGCATAAATGGAAATAAAGTCAGTGGGGGGATGACAGGAAATTACTGAATTACAGAACATCACCATAATTCTGGAAATGTTTGTCAGGTTCCTCTAGATGTTTGCACATAGCAGTCTTCACAGTGACCTGAGCCCAAGCAAGTATGTGATCAGCCACCTTGGCATCCACAAACAAAGATGTGCCTTGTGACAGCCATGACTGGACCGTCTGTACTTTCTGTGGATCAATGTCATGGATGTTAATAATAGCTCATAATTCATTTTTACATGAAAAACGTGCCATGATGTGGTCATTTTCCATTAAATGGCTATTACACATAGGTAACCTCACCTGCAGTGTATTTGTGATGGCATTAAGAATCTCAAAAGCAGAAGCTTCCAGATCTTGCAAGGTGGGGTAAATTTCCATCTTTTCGTCATCAAATGTCAAGGCCATACGAAAGAGGGGCAAGTGGTGGAGATTGGCTGGATCGAACAGACTGACAAACTCTTCTACACTTGTCTGAAGCAGGGATTTCAACTAGGAATTTACAAAAGGTTACAAAAGGAAATGCTAATTAGTCTAAATTTGTAATCAAGGGACAAACATACAAAAAATTGCACAGAATCCATACTTTTTTTTTTTAATGCCACAATAAGTTAGTGATTACTATTTGCTCACATGCTGACATGATCAGACTTCAATATATTTAATGAAAATATTTGTATAAAGTGATAAATTATAGCTTACAATATTCCTTGACCACTATATATACATCATTAAAAACAAAACATGAATCTATTGTCAAGGTGTCTTTTAGTTGTCTTTTCACAAATGACTTGCTTAAAATACAACAGCATAACGTATAAATATATTCAAGTACTGTTTTTGATATCAATTATGACTGAAATAACCTTAATTTAAATAACTTTAAATTGTTCATTTAGACTTTTCTCAAGTCAAAATCAGGCCCAAAATCAAGTCAGCATTATCTCACCTGATTGGAGATGAGGGTGGATGCACAGTCATAGAAGGAGTCCAGTTTCTCCTCTTTAACTCCCCTCAGTGTTTCTTTACTTGTTAATAAGTGGATGACTTTGGGAAACCAAGTATTCATGATACGATCTTCTGTCCTCTTACACTCCACAGCCATTTTGTTCTGTAGGCTCTTACAGTCCACAGGTCCTGAAGCTCTGAGCCAACAGAAGCCAAAATCAAATCAAAAAGAAACTTAACCATGTGTTTATTTCAGCAGTGCCATGTTGCATTCATGGTGTCTTTTCTTACCTGCACCCTGACAGATCAACCAGGACCAGCGGAGAAAATGTCATGCAGCCAATATCCAAGACAGTTTGCATTACTGGGTGAAGAATGTGCAAATTTACTTTAATCATCTTGCGGCTTCTGATAAAGCTGTCATGCCAAGGTTGAGAGAAATCAAGAATTCTGCAAAAAATTGGAAGAGTATTTTTAAAAAGGACATTAAGATGAACAACTAATATTTGATGTGCATAAATCATTTGTGTAGACACTCACTTTGACTGGGTAGCTGTCTGTTTTCCTGAGATAGCTCCTTCTTTCTGTGGATCCTTTAGTACTGTGTCCACTACAGTGAGTGAATATGACATAATGAGACATGGTTCACCTGTAGTCTACATCTAGTCTGCAAGCACAGACATACACACTTGGCAATACCTGTGTGCTTGACAATCACACTGTGGAAGTCTTCACTGACTTCCCTGCAGAGCTCCTGCAGCAGTTTATGTGTCTCAGGGCTCTCCATCAGTTGAGGTGGGACTCGAGCAACAATGGAGTCCAACCACTGTTCCTGGATTGGAGCGAATGGGCGACTCTCTACACACTGCTTCAGGAATGTGTAGTTCATCTGTAAATGGGGCCAAAATATATATCAGAGGCCTGACAAATTCAATTCAATTTTATTTATATAGTGCCAAATCCCAACATGTTATCTCAGAGTACCTCTAGACCATAGTTTTTATTATATAATTCACAGCGACCCATCAGGCAGAAACCTCAAAGAAACCGGGCTCTGGGTAGTTGGCCATCTGGCACAACCGGTTGGGTTGAGAGTGAAAAAGAAAACTTACCCGACGCTTCCGCTCCTCACTGAGCATCTGTAAAGCAATGCAATATACCACATTATATGGTACAATATTTGTACATGCATATTTAAAATGTGTGCATAAGTTGATAGTAAACCGTCGTACAGAAAGTGGAAACTGTGGCTCTGGTGACTGTCTGCACACTTCTCTCCTCTCTTTGCTCTGTCTGTAAGCCTCCATTGCTCGAGACACCCTGTAATGATTCAGTCAACACTGTCACATTGCAGGACCCCCAATGGCCAACATCACTATGAACTGCCAAAGTTAGATTCTGGGATCACTGGCTGTCATTACGGTACATACAGCATCATATGGAGTTGCTCTTGTTGCACTTTCCTCCGTCTGTGTCTCAGCAGTTTCTTGTGAACCTTCATCTTCTCCTCCATCGCCTCCTTGGCCGCAGAGATCTGTTCAACCGCGCCGCCCTGCTGGCTGCCTTCAATCGGGGGCAGGACTGGAAACTTTGACAAGCCCTTCAGCCCTGTGGCTTTGAAAACACCTGGGGAGGAAGCCATCTCTGGCAACAAGCCACTGAAAAGAACAAGAAGTAAATATAACCAACATTAACACACAGCTGTTGTAAGCTAGGCTAACAGTTATAGCTTCCTATAGTTAATGAAAAAGCTAACGTCATGTCGCAATTATCTTGAAAGTTAATTTGCGGTTAATAACAACAGGTTAATTATCGATTTACCTGTTTATTCATGCAATATCTTCTCGTTTCGGTCAGTTAGTTATTGTTAGCAAATGATAATTTAATCAATTTAACCTCTGACGCCGCTAAACTTCACAGCGTCGTTACCATGTTAACAGAAAACAGTTCAGTCACGTGAGGGAGGCGGGGCTTGTTTGTTCTAATATCTACAAGATGAGGTTTATTCATCAAAATTAAAGCTCGAAAAGCATGAAATAGACAAGAAACATGTGCAATGATACAAAAATGTAACCATGATAAACTATAATGAAGAAGAATTGATTACTGCTACATAAACAGATATATTAATAAAATCTGTATTATGTGTGATTTGGCTCCTTGTAACAGAAATTCCAGTTTTCATATTTCCTTCATAGTTTTTTAAATTAAAAAAAATTAATCAAATTAACAATGAAACTGGGCAAAACGAGAGGGGACATTTGTCAATTTTACTTATTGATTACGTAGATTTTATATTAATGTAAGTATATGACTTAATTCAATTTTGCTTATAGCATCAATACAACATTATAAATATATGTTTTTTATTTCTATTGTTTTTATAGTATTTTTCACCTTTTATTGTCGATTTTTTATTTTCTATTCATGCTTCAGAATGGAAAATTGTCTTTAAAAGAAGCACTGCCACTTGACTTGCACTACTTGCTTTGTATCTTTCTCTGTATGTTTCCACTTGCCATACTTGTTATGCAAAACAGGCAGATGAATTCCTCAGATGTGAAAGTACTACATTTTCTGAGTCCCTCCAGTTTGGTCTATTACATGATTCCACCAGTAGAGGTCTCTTTAGTCCCTCTCATTTCAAGAGCTGTCTCAGTCTCATGTTCTGACTGTTGTAGCTGCTGAGTGATGCTGCTGTGATGCGGTGCACATAAACACACTCCTATTTATCCTCATATGATTAGGAGGATTGAGGTTACTGTATTATGTATGATAGGTGAAGAGTGAAAGAGAAAAAATGAAATATTTTAAAATACATGAAAGGAAAATGGGATGTGAGAAATTTTTTAATTAATTGAAATCGAAAGACATGAAACCAGTAGTTTCCAGTGGTGGTTCTTTTGCTCAAGTACTGTATTCAAGAACAATTTGAGGTACTTTTTATTCACTTGAATATTTTCATTTTGTACTCTGTAACATTTCAGAGGAAAATACCCTTTGACTAGTTACAACAGCAAAATGCTGCTTACACATTGCTGCATCAGTATTAGCAATAAATACTTTAATAATAATATAAGATTTACAGAGGTCATTTTGCATAAGTACTTTTGCTTTTAATACTTTTACAATTTGCTGATACATGCTTTTACTTAGGTAGGATTTAAATAAAGGGCTTTTACTTACAATGGAATGTTTTTACAATGTATTATTGTGACTTTTACTTTAACCATGTAAACTTCTTACAATACAGGTAGTTTTATACCATTTGTCTCATACATATATTCCAAAGAAGTAAAAAAAAAAACGTTTCTCATGTCTTTAAAAAAAATGTCAACAACCATTGCACTGGAGATCTGGATATTTTTCCTTTTTCAAAATAGTACCCGGCTAGTATGATTAATACAAATTTATATTGAGAATGGAAACGTCAGGAATACAAAATCACAATTCTCAAAGTCTTGCAATACGTTTAATTTACTGTAGGGGGCAGCAATATGCACGTAGCCTATAGTTTAGGGTGCCGGAAATACGGCAGGAAGAAGGAGAGGAAGAAGAAGCGGCTAGCTACTGCTGGGAAGTAGCGACGAAATTTTCAGGTATTGTGAGCTAAATATCCATTATATTTGTAAAGGACTGTAGATGCATGTGGATAGAAAACAGATAAACAGAACCGCTTTCTCTCCGGATGCGCTTTATTCGTTATAACTGCACCGAAAGGCCGAAGTTGTCTTTGTTTTGATTTGTGTTGACTAAATCAGGCTTCAATGTTGTGTTTTTCATCGAAGGCCCAAACTGTTGTGACTTAGATTTCCGGTGCGTTGTTGCTGTCAAACTTACGAGCTAATTACCAAAAATCGTTATAACGTTATATAAATGTTCTTACAATGAATTCAATATTCTGTGTCCGAAAAGTCATTCGGTCAACTCACAAGATAACTTGATCTTTCTGTATTTGTTTAGGACATTATCATAATGAGTTATGCAGAGAAGCCAGAGGACATAACAAGGGAAGAGTGGATGGATAAACTCAACAATGTCCACATTCAGAGAGCTGATATGAACAGGCTCATTATGAACTACCTGGTGACAGGTGAAGTACCGAGCTTTTTTGTTACTCAAAGTTTGCTCTCGGTTGTCGATAAAGTTCAGTTTGTGTGAATAAATGTGGTGCTCGAAATTAGGATGTGCAGGATTAAAAGCGTTTTCTGTTCAACAGAGGGCTTCAAGGAGGCAGCAGAGAAATTCAGGATGGAGTCTGGAATAGAGCCTAGTGTGGACTTGGATTCTCTAGATGAAAGAATTAAGATCAGAGAGATGATCTTGAAGGGACAGATCCAGGACGCCATTGCACTGATCAACAGTCTGCACCCAGAGCTGCTGGATACCAACCGTTACCTCTACTTCCACCTACAGGTGCCTCTCATTTTATGGACATCTTGGTTTTGTACTGCCTGTCTTACTGCTTTTGTTGTATTAACTCCCTCTCGCACCATCTGGCTTTTTGTGTTTGCAGCAGCAGCATCTGATTGAGTTGATTCGCTTGAGGGAGACCGAAGGTGCCCTTGAATTTGCCCAGTCCCAGTTAGCAGAGCAGGGGGAGGAGAGCCGAGAATGTCTGACAGAGATGGAGAGGACACTGGCCCTGCTGGCATTCGACAACCCTGAGGAGTCGCCATTTGGAGATCTGCTCAATATGATGCAGAGACAAAAGGTAGGGTCAACGCATATTAGTAAAATTCATTCTTGTCTTGCACTTATTTTTTCTTTTTCCAATATTATTTTTTATATACATGAAATACATCAATTTAAACTGTGTGTGTGTGTGTGTGTGTGTGGAGCTCAATGCTTGTCTATGACCCACAGTTCAATATTGAAAGTATACAAAGTAATAAGTATGTCTATGTCTTTGTCTTTCAGGTTTGGAGTGAAGTGAATCAGTGTGTGCTAGACTATGAAAACAGAGAGTCAACACCCAAGCTGGCCAAGCTCCTGAAGCTACTGCTGTGGGCTCAAAATGAACTTGACCAAAAGAAAGTGAAGTATCCCAAAATGACAGACCTCAGCAAGGGAACCATCGAAGACCCCAAATAAGGACCCACAGTGAAAACATACCACAGCATTACAAAAACGGACACATTTCCTTTATCTATTTATACCCCAACAAACTGACTCATATAGAGTACAACCTTTTCTTTTTTGTAAGGGTTGCTTTTTGATACTTTAATAACTTAGAATGTGCAAACTGGATTGATGCCATTTTAAAATGACTTCTCACACTAAAGTAACATGCAGACCATTATTTTACTTGGTATTATAATTTACATATTTGTTTATGTTAAATTAGTACACTAGTTTTTCTGTCTGTTGGCAGGGAAAGTTGCTGGCATAGGAGGGTGTGAATAAAGCCTAAATTAGGCTGTCACTTTCTGTGTGTGACCACTTAGAAGGGGCTGAGTTTGATGTTTAAGGAGAATGGTTGGCTCAGCGTGCACTGCCTCAAATAAACACAAACTTTTTCCTTAAAGAAAACATATACACATTTCAGCTAGTAGTCTATTAGCTAGTATTCTATGTGATGGCAATAGCCAAAGCAAGATACTTGGGATATTTCAAACTACTGTGACTTTGAAAGTTAAATTCAGCTTTAGATTTGTACCGCATTATTGCTTGAGACATTACAAAAAGATGCTGACATAGGCAAGATCAAAGAATAGATAAACGTTCGAGCTGTATGTCATGGTAGCAGTGAACAAGTGAGACAAGGCAAGATTCCTGGAATGCTAAAAAAAAACTTTGCAGCATACTGTGATTGTGCAAGCTTAAAGACAGCCTCAGTTTCATACTGTTACAAAATATCACAGATTATATTAAAAGATGTGAATGAATAAATCTATGTCCCCAGACATGGTGATACTTGGACAGATGAATTATTTACATGTATGGAATAAGTAGCTCTTTTGCAAAATTTGATGTGCTTTTTTTGCTGGGATATTATTTTGCAATAAAAGTGAATTTTTAAACTGCGCCAGTCATAGAGAACTTAAAAGCTTGGTGTGTCTTTAATTATTGAAATTTGTTTTATGAAAAGGTACAGCAGCAGAGGTGGAAAGTAAGTACATTTAAACAAGCACTGCACATATGTACAATTTTGAAAACCTTAGTGTTTCCATTTTATGGTACTTTATACTTCTACTTTACTACAATTCAGGCAGAAATATTAGACTTTTAACAAGTAGTTACAATAAGCTCCACTTTGATAAACTACAATATGAAACACTGTTTCCATGTTAAGGTTCATATTATGTATATTATTGGATGCGGAATGGTGCAGGATATATTCAGAGTCTTGAGTAAAAGCAATACTGCAATGTAAAAATACTCACAAGGAGGTAAAAATACCCCCAAGTACTATCAGCAAAATGGATTTAAGTATTAAAAGTAACCTACTCATTATGCAGAAAAAATGAACTCATTCTCTTAAGTACTATTTTTACAGATTTTAGTTTAGTTTAGACTTTCTGTGAAAGTCAATACTTGATGCACCTGCTTGAGTAAATGTTCTTAGATCTGTTACAATCCACCACTATTGATTATATTATTATTAGATTAAAGTTTTTCAATTGATAATATAGGATGAATTGTTACAGCTTAAACTATCCAATCACCCAAGTAATTAAAATACGCTCCACTTTGACAGACTACAATATGAAATATTGTTAAGATATTAATGCATCAGTAACAATAATCCAATATTATGTATATTATTGGATTCAGAATGGTGGGAGATATATTCAGATTCTTGAGTAAAAACAATACTGCACAAGTATTAATATATTTAAGTATCAAAAGCAAACTACTCATAACGAGAATAAGAAAAATGAAATCAGTCTCTGAAGTACTGTTTTTACAGATTTTAGTAAACTGATGATGGCAGCCTGAGGTAGTCATTGATGTGTAATGATGCTGACTGTCAGTCAAAGTGCAGATGTTGTGTTGACATCAAACACATTTTTTGCAAAAATGCATCATTCCTACTGGAGTATTTCCACTGTGCTGCTACTTTAACTTGAGTAAAGGATGTGAGGTACCTCTTCCACCTCCACACAGACTGTCAGAGAGCTGCTGAAAGTTGAGCTGGATGCAGAACATTACATAACGATTGCACTACATCCAGCAGCCAGACGGACCATCTGAATAACCTTGCAGGCATATTTGTTTGCCCACAGCAGCAGCAGCAGCAGCAGGAGGATCATCTTCATCCATCTGCAGGCACAGGTCAGGAGAGGAGGGAACATCCTGGTGCTCCGGCGACGCGCATACAGTTTCTATACTGCACCGTCATGACGGGAAGAGGAAGAGGGAGCCCGGAGGCGTCTCTCTGGATACATACTGCAACTTAATGCATGAGTACACAGTTGACAGGAGCCGGGCTAGAAGAGACTAAATCACTTCCTGGCTAAACCCTACCGATCAGACGGAGAACTGCGAGGCTCCACCGGAGGAGGCTGGAGAGAAAAAACTGACACGTGGATTACTCCTCCTCGGGCATCAGGAAAAACAGGCTCCCTCCTCCTTCAGCTCCACCATCGCCTGTGATCACGCGTCCAGGTTATGGATTTAAAGATCGAAACCCCGGTGATGTGATTGTCATACTTTTGAGAGAAGGTTTGATTTTTTTTTCCTCCCTCAAGCGTTTACTTTTTTGACTGATCGACCGGAAAGAGAGAAAGTAAACAGCCGGAGCGGTTGAGAGAAGGCTGCCGTTAGCTCGCGTTGAATGGCAGTTATTCAAAAATATGGCAAGAACTATGGTCCAGATTTGGTCTTTCACAAGGAAAACCATCCTCCTGACAAGATCGGAGTCCCTGGATGTCACAAGAAGTGGTCTGAGCACAACACCAACTGGTCCAGGTAGCATCTATGTGTTCAACAGTGCTGATGGTTTGATCGTGTTTACTCACGTTTCGACAAGCTAGCTTAACTAATTTGACTAATTTCTTTAAGCTAAATCAATGTTGGGACTTTTAGCAACTGCTCAGATGCAACATGAGTAGTATAGACATCCGAGTTATTCGTACCATCAAGCAAAGTGCCTCCATATTTGGTGGCAAAATGACACGTCTCATCTATGGAGTTTGGTGCTTCAGTACTCTTACATGTAGTTGGGGGGATGCCACAAAGGTCACGTGGTTTATAAACAAGGAAGTAAGTCATGTTTCCTTGCTTATAAAAAAATAGCATTAAATTAATATATTGCTTTGACACTATGCTCTTAAAATAATTCCTTCATTTTGAGGCTATTGCACTCATTCATTATACTTTTTTTTTACATTAAATTAGATCAGATCAAATTTAACCATGACACTTTGTGTTGAATGGACATATAGTGCAGACTGGGAGTATTCCCCCAACACATCCCTGATCAGCTGCTGTTAAGTCCAAACTTCGACCCCAAGTTGCCCCTGTTCAACCCAAACTTGGATGCTTCTGCTTCCCCTCCTGTGCAGGCCGGTGGCGAGGGTCTGGACGGTGGTGCTGCTCCTCGGGACATGCCTCCTCTACTGCGCCCGGGTGGCGATGCCCATCTGTGCCGTCAGCATGGCAGAGCAGTTCAGCTGGAGCAAGAGGGAGTCCGGCATGGTCCTGGGCAGCTTCTTCTGGGGCTACTGCTTCACCCAAGTGTTCGGAGGCTACGTCAGTGACCGGTGGGAAACATTTGAGATAATACCGGGAGAAGATCCTGGATACTCTTTACACACATGTCTAGCTGTGATATGAATGCTGACTGCGAAACAGGTTGTGGCACCTGTTAAAACTTCCTGCCTCTCAAGTGTCATTTGCATGAGAGTACATGACTGGCAGGGACACAACCAGCACATTTGTGTTTGCTCAGGGCACATAATGTAGCGGATGAAGCCAGATGTTTTCCCTGTATTGTGATGTTGTTAATTCTTGCAAGTGTCATAAACAGACAGGCTGCATACGTGTTTAAAGAGTTTTATTCGCTCCAGGATCGTCAACCCAAAGTTAATAGACTAATACGATTCTTCAAAATGCTTAGAGTTTAGCTGTGACACAGGACAGACTGGACCCCCTACAGTTTGCAAATCAGGCAAGAAGAAGGGTTGAAGATGCTATTGTTAAATTTTATTTTGAGGCATCTGGAAGGGAATCAAAAACATGCAAGACAACTTTTCATTGATTTCTCTTCAGCCTATAATTGTATACAACCTCACATTCTTGCACGTGGGCTGCAGTTAAACTTCAACTTGGATTTTAACAGTTTGTCGGCTAATTGATTTTTTTTTTTTTACAAACTGAGATCAAAGAGTTCGAGTAAATGGGTCTCTGTCTAGTCTTCGGCAGCGTCTCCACGGTGCTGCGTCCTTTCCCCACTTTTACTTGTCTTGTATACAAATGGCTCCAGGCTTACTATAAAGACATGTATGTTCTTAAGTTTGCACGTAATTCTGTTAAAGCCTTTTGCACAATGAGGAATAGAGTCAAAGTCCAGTGATAGAAGAATATTTCAGGTGGTGTGAACTAATTGATTTAATTTAATTGTAATCCCTTTATTAGTCCCACAACGGGTAAATTTCCAAACAGGCTGCCCCTTGTGCGGCGCCAACACAGTCATGCAAGTGAGCGTTCCCTGACCATGACCTGGGCCATGGCGGTGAGAGCGCCAAACCTAACCACTGGACCACTAGGGAAAATGCCAACACTAATTTTATTCCTAAAAAGGCAAACTGGAGATTGTTTTTCTTAAGGAAGCTCAGAAGTCTTAATGTTGTCAAGTATGTGTTGAAAGTGTTCTACACTTCTTTTATTGGGTCAGTTTTCAAGAAATCAAGGTTGTGTCGCCTCTCATAACCTTCAGGTGTTATAACTATATAAGTTGAAGCTAATACAGACTGTCTATGTTCTGTGTTCACAGGGTGGGAGGTGAGAAGGTCCTCCTGCTGTCTGCAGCAGCCTGGGGGTCGATGACGGCCTTCACCCCCATCCTGGCCCACTTCTGCTCCCAGCCAATCCTCTCCATGACTCTGTCCCGCTTCCTCATGGGCTTGTTGCAAGGTGACACAGATGGCTTTTGAAGAGAGTGTGAATGAGATGAATTGCATTGTGAGATTACTGTAAGTCAGTGAGGTGAAACGTAATTCTCTTAAGGCTTTTTGTTCTGCGCCTCAAGGTCTGGAAAGGGCGTAATAACAATAATTATCAGCTTATTCAAAGGTCTGCTGACTGTGTTAGGGAATTTTATGCAGACAAACAAGATGAAGTGTGCTGTTGTTTTTTTCATTTACAATTAATTTCCATTTGCATTCTCTAATAAAAGTTTTAAAAGCCCTTTAGGAACTAAAACTGATCTGATTTGAAGGTAGCTACTAGAAAGACAGCAAAGTGAAATTGAAAACATTGTCATATTAGCCACAATTTTCATACTTTAAGTTTGATCACAGCAGGGAAACTTCAGATCCTTGTCACTTTGATCTGCACCCACAGCTGTGTCTGTTTTGGTAAAAATACATTTTGAAGTCAGCATTTTAATGAGCAATTTATCAAAAGAGGAAATGGATGACTACTTCATTCGTTCAATAACCATATGACATTTATTGCATGAATTACATGAACATGTTTAGTTTGGCCAGCTTTACTTTGTTTCTATTCAGCTTGATAACAGGAATTATCATTCTATGTAGGCAGGTTGATTTGGGAGTGTATTTAAATTACTTTTGGCTGTGAGCTCTTGTTACAAAACACAGATGTGTACGTGTCTGGCATTTAAATCTTGTAACACCTGAGAAAATATTTGATGTGTCGCATTGCTCTGATTTATGTGTTTGTTTCGTGTGACGAGGTGGTTAAAAACATCCTACTTCCTTTTCCATGTTTGCTCTTTTTGAATTTTCTTCTGAGCATTAACCAATTATGTTTTGCGTCCTGATTTTAGGAGTTCATTACCCTTCTCTGGCGAGCCTGTGCTCTCAAAAGGTGGTGGAGAGCGAGAGAGGTTTCCTCATGAGCACTGTGGGTAGTGGCTCCTACCTGGGGTGAGTCAAGTTGTTGTGCAAGAAATGGGGAATGACGAAAGTGTTTCTCCTCGAAAATTTGCTGTCGTGAAGTGCAAAGAGGGGGGGTTCCTTTGAAAGCTGTGGCTGTTTTGTTGTCACAGTCGATATAGACAGTTTCATCATGACAACCTGATAATTTCAGCTCATGTGATTTATGTGCCTAATCCAGTATTTTACAATGTTGCTCCAAGGGTGTGTTTGTATGACTTGTTGTGTCTTGTTGTGGACTATTTTTTCAGCACTCTTGTAATTGGAGGGGCTGGCTCCCTCATGTTGGACCTGTACGGCTGGGAGAGTGTTTTCTACGTGTCTGGCCTCCTCTCAGTGCTGTGGGCCTACTGCATGTGGAAATATCTGCTCAAAGGAGAAGGCAAGGGAGGGCTTTATCTTGCGTCAACAGTATCTGTGGCCTTACTGCATGCTCCTATCTTGTAGCTGCTTATTTGTATAATTGGAGTCAGTGTCCTCTTGTATGACCACGTGCCTGTGTTCATCTGTGTTTGCAGGGCCTATCATCACCCTGGAGTCCCTGGGAAGCGGCGGGCCCCAGTCCAAACTGTCCAAAAGACATTGGTTACGGCTCCTCAAACAACCCGCAGTCTGGTGAGATAAAGATAAAGGAAGTGTGTATTTGCGCACATGTGAGTGCATGTGCGTTCATTCGTCCATAGCTGTTGTGTGTGTGTGTGTTCTCATATTCAGATGAAAGAGCAGCTGTAATTGTGCTTGTCTTGGAGAACTTGAGTCAGGAAGTTCTACTATAGCCCTCTGGCTATATTTCAGTAACATGCAAACTTTGATATTGTAGTTTAATGTATGCATTTTCCAACCATGGATGTATGAGTTAGTGGCTTATCCAGAGAATTTTAGAAGAATAACTTAAGAGACAGAATGTTGAAATATATAAAACACATCAGTCTTTAGAGATCACAACTTAGCGAGAATGTTTCTGTAATACAACCGTTTCTATAGACTAAGATCCTGCTTTTTTATGTACCAGATTTTAGAACAGCAAGCTGAGTCTCTGGCTGCCTCGTCTGTCGGTTACTGTCTCTGATACTGAGTTCTTCCCCGTCCTTCCTGTCTCTCCCTATGGCCTAGATATTTATATACTGTAATGCAACTGATATGCTCCATTTCCAGTGACAGGGAGAGCCTCTGTGGCTTTATTTGATGTATCTGATCCACCTTGAGTGTAACGGATTGGATGATATAGTTTGATGGCTGTGGGCTTAAAATATTCACAAACTCTTCATGCTTTCAACACAGATGCTGTGTGATTTAGACAGGGAAACAATGGATGTCAAACAAATGGCGCAGGCACAAACATCTGTCACATCATGAGACAGTGCAGACAGACCTTTGGTATTCTTACAGTATATATCAATGTACTTTCAATGCACTTATTTGTCTGTTTCTCTCTTCATTCTCTGACCAGTGCCGTGATTGTTACGCACCTTTGCACAGCGAGCACCTTCTTCACCCTTCTGTCGTGGCTGCCAACATTCTTTAAAGACACTTTCCCCGATGCTAAGGTAACCGGGCTACCTTTCCGTGCTCCCTTTCATCACATTTGACCTCAGGATGACGTGATAAATGATTTAACAGCCAGGAGGGTTTAAATCTAGAAAGAATGGATCTTTATTTAGCCAGACTGTGAGTCTACAGCCGTGCCAGCAGTTCTGTACTCGGGCACAGTGGTGCTTTGGACTAAATGCTAACAGCAGCAGGCTAACAGGCTCACAACAGCTTCCAGCTAACGTGCTGATTTTAGCAAGGATAGCTTTAAGCATGTTCACCATTTAGTTTGTGTTCGCATGCCAACATTTGCTAATTAGGACAAAACAGAAAGTAGAGTGGACTCTGATGGGAATGTTATTAGTGTGCAGGTATTTGGTCATAAACCGAAGTACCAAATTTTGACCTCATGGTGGCGCCAGAGTAAAAGCCAGGTTTTAACCAAAGTCATCAGGAAACAATGAATGTCAGTAGAAAATATTCAGCACCTGGTATATATCGTGTTTTTCAGAAGATAAATAAAATCTTTGTCCTGCTGGGAGCACTAGATGAAAAGTCAGAGGATCATCAAAGTCATTAAGATTCATCTTCTCGTGACCATGAATGTCTGATGTCTCAAATTTCACGGCAATATATCCAATAGTTGCTGAGACATCTCACTAAAAAGCAGAACTGTCAACCGGATGGTGGCTCGAGAGAAAAAGTCAAGGATCAGTAGGTTCCATCCTCTGGGCACCATGAATGTACATATCTGCATGACAATCCTTCCACTACATGATGAAATATTTCAGTCTGGACTGGCCAGCCCCAAAAAAACAACAACCACACAAGCACCTAACACACGATGAGGAATAACCTAACACTCGATGTGTTCCTGCTGTTTCATTCACGCCTGTAAAATATGTCGTCCCTCCAGGGTTGGGTGTTCAATGTCATTCCCTGGTTGGTGGCCATACCCTCGTCCCTCTTCAGCGGCTGCCTATCTGACCACCTCATCAGTCAAGGTAGGGCACCTGAGGAACAGATGTCAGAATTACCTTTATCGATAAAGCGGCTGCGTAATTGAATTTCTCTCTTGATCCCCACAGGCTTCGATACAGCCTCAGTGAGGAAGTTGATGCAGGTACAATATCTGACAGATGCCTTGTTATTCTGTGTGTTATCTGTTTAGGCTCATTGTGGATTTTCTTCCACTCAGTCCAAAGTGTATGAATGTCCCTCTTTACACTTGTACATAATGAATTATGTCAGATTTTTGATGTGTGCGTTTTTGTGTGCGCTCATTCCTCTGTTAGTTTTTCTCCATGGGTGTGTCCAGTGTGTTTACCCTTCTTCTGTGTGGCAACACCACCTTCCCGTGGGCTGTAGCATTTGTGTCTGCCACCATGGGCCTCACCACCTTCAGCCACAGGTACCGGCACCTAGATTGTCCTCACACTCTTGTCTCTCACCCTCACACCAGCACCTTTTTTTAGATTTAAGTGTGGTTTCATTGTGTTTTGTTTCATATGCTCCCTTTTGGTGATACCATTTAAAATCATTACATTCATTTTCATTGCCACGAGGACAGCACCACATAGCAGCCTCTTACAAATTTAAGAGCTAAAAATATTAGTCTTCTTTGTCCCACATTATGCTGTTGGGCCCACCAAGCTCCACTGAGCTTAACCAGGGAAGACTTGGCAGCATCTCTGCCTATATTAAGCCTGCAGTTAGAAAGTTTGGTCTGTTGTTTGACCCACACAGTGTCTCTGATTCATCACATTTCTTTGTGTTTTGCAGTCTGGCTTTAACCACTTAATGAAAATTCCCAAAAGTAGGACCATATTATCTATGGCTGCAACTAAGTTATCTTCATTAATGATTAATCTGCTGATTATTTTCACGATTAATTGATTAATCGTTTAGTCTTTAAAATGCCAAAACAATTACAAGGAAAGGCAGCAAATATTTACATGTAAGTCGCTGGAACCAGCAAATATTTGACAATTTTACTTGAAAAATGACTGAAGTGATTAATCGATAATCAACCAATCGATTAATTGACTCATCGTTGCAGCACTGACATTATCCTATATTTGTCCTGGAAAAGATTATGGAGCTTTATGGCATAGACGAAAAAGATATATCAGGCTTTGGCTGCTCAGACAGTGCTCAGTGAAAAGATCAGTTCATTGTGGGTTTTGGGCTTTTCATGGGATTTGCTGATAATAAGAAAAATATTTAATATCACCAGACTCATCTTTTTAAACTGTCAGTGTATGACCTTGACTTTATGCCAAAGTAAATGCGCGATTGCATACTAAAAAGGGTGGGTGAACATTTGTGGGTGAGTCTCTACTGAGGCTGAACCGAACAATTGGGAAACTCAAGTGTGAGTAAGAAGAAGCTGTGTGGTGTGATAAGACCTTCAGTTACTGTATGACCTTGTTTGTTACATTTTTTTTTCTTTTGGGTTCGTTTTTTTGTAGTTTCTGCGTGGCATTTTAATTTGCCTGTAATAGCCTATAATTTTGAATTTTCTGTTTCTCTTGGTGATTGGGGGATCTCTTAGAAATACAAGTTGCACCCTTATAATTTGTGAGCACAGTAGTCTCCAAGTTAATGTTTTATAATGAGTCTTTATTAGTCACATACTTAATACTATAAATCATATAAAAAAAACCTTTTCTGATGTTAAAAAATCACAATTTTATACTAATACTCCAAATTTGTGGATCCAAAGCAACACTACTTTTCAATAAACTTAGAGAAAGAAAGGGAGAAAATGTGTTTTTTTTATTCACGTTCCAGACCTGATTAGTTAAATATATGCAAGGAACAATCTAGACACAGTTGATGATGAGCTGGGAACAGGATTCATTTATTTTCTCTTCAGACGTAGTTCTAATCTTTTTATACCTCCAATTTATCAGGCTGATTTTTATTGGTTTTTAGGAAATTCAGGACGTGCAAAGGATCTATTTAGTACCTTATAAGATGAAATAGCTAATAACATTTTTTTTTCTTTTGCAGTGGTGTATCTGTAAATGTTCAAGATCTTGCTCCTTCCTGTGCTGGAGCTTTATTTGGTAAGTAAAAAAAAAATTTCATACAATTTTCATTCGTTCAAAACACTGACCTAACAAATCATTTTTTAAAACCGCAGGTGAAATTTTGATGAAGTTTTTCAATTTTACATGTGTATCTACATTTCTTTTACAGGTGTTATGAATACGTGTGGTGCTTTCTTAGGTGAGTTTCCGTTGTTCTCAGTGAGAACAAATGTCTGTGATCAATCTTTCACCGCCAGTTGCTACGTCAGTGTTTTCGCCTTCAACAGTCTATTAAGTGAAATAATTCATCCACTCCTCTAAATTCAAACTTTGAGCTGATGTGTCTCCTGTCAGTCACACTGGCTTCTGTGTGCCATGCATATTGCATCAAGGGAGCATAATGGAGTTTGTGTCAGATGAATAATACAGGGAACAGAGGATGACAGTCAGTGGTCCTGTGAGGGATGTGTAATGGACTGTGACATTTTCTCTGTGGAGAACTGAACAGTCACATAGGAAATGCTGTGTGCTTTGTTGATATCTTTTGTGATAATATGCTATTGATGGTAACTCTGTGTGTTCCTATGCAGGGGTCCTAATGGTGTATTTCTCGGGGTATCTCATCGAGGCCACGGGATCGTGGGCGACTGTGTTTGCCCTTATCACCACAGTCAACCTGCTGGGCCTCTGCACCTTCCTGGCCTTCGCCGAGGCCCGCCGGGTCGACATTGACTCTAGTAAGGTCCGCCACCACAACATTCACATCTAAGCCGTCAGTCATCAGAGGGACTAGAATGTATTCCCAAGGGAGATAAGACCTTGGGCAACCAGCAGCTGGGAGTGCATTGGAGAACCAGCCCACGGACAAGCTAGTGGCACACGGATTAAGTCTGCATGTAACAAAAACTTTGATCGGCTCCGTGTCTGGTTGAGGAAGCACTGCAACAGTTACTGAAAAGCACACAGCGGAGCCTGCACAACGTTACTGAAAAATCTTTTGGAACCAGAGCGTTAAATCCTCGAAAAACACAGCTGTGTTGGAGGATGCTCTGTCAGTTCAGGGTGGAATGAGAACAGGAGAAACAGTCTACACTACCTCCAGGCCCCAGCTTTCGCAGTGGTGAAACAGTTGCCGGACTGCTGTTTACGCTCGTCATTACAGAATGTGTTACTTAGAACAAGAAAATCATGGAAATCGTTATCCAGCATGTGCGAGTGATGGATGTTAGTCTCAGGAGCTCTCTGACAGTTGTGACAGACCAAGGTGGTGCGTTCATACCCTGCAGGGATTGGGGGAGGCGGCGCGATCGCAGGAGGGTGACGCTGGGAGAGTCCAGCCTCTCGTACCTGAAGTCTTTTATTAGCACGCCCCCCACTCACCCATCGCTGAGTGAACTGCCTGAGTGACACCTCATTAGCCAGCCACTAATTACTTGGCAGGCGCTCTAATGTCCCGTACGATTTACCTTCTATAGTCCCCGACTCCCTGGTTACAAGCTCATCTTATCGTTGCAGTTCGGAGGGGTTGAAAGGGTTCATGGGAACCTTCATCAAGTACAAAAGCAACAAGGCTTTTTACCGAGTACATTCTCCCTGTCTGTTGTCTCAAAGAATTTGCTTCGAGTAGGAAGACCAAAGGTTATTAATTATTTTTTATTTTCTTTCTATGTGATTGCATGTAATAGAAATACCTCACCTAATTATTTTGAGTACTTATATATTTATATGGCTTAATATTTTTGTCAATTTCAATTTTTTTGTTTAGAAATATATGACAGAATATATGAAATATATGACATTAGATGATTAGAAAAAGAAATATATTAGGTAAGATGACAGAAAATCATAGCAAGTTATCAGTGTGATGCAGTATGAATAATCCTAATAGACCTGTCTACAAGTCTAGTCCTTCCTCACTTATTCTTCTTCTCTGACCTGCACTTTCCTGTCAAAGGAGGGAGAAACACATCCCTTTTATTATCATGGTGAAGCTGCACAGGCAGATGAGCAGGCTCTCCAGCGTTTTTGCATCAAAAGATCCGCCCTTTTTGTCTTGACTTGACATTGTTACCGAGGCTTTAGACAGGAAGTGATGTCAGTATTTGGGAAGGAGACAGTTGGAGCCAATTGTCAGAGTGGTGTCAGCAGTGGTTAAAATACCAGAGTCTCACATGATGAATGTTGAGTGACAGGTGAGAAAAAAAACACGTCCTAGGTTCAATACAGTTCAGGAACGGAAGAACACTCGGTGTATTGATATTAACACAATGTATGTAGCAACATGAATTTGGCTGTACAGCTCTGGCTGAATGTGAAACAATTGTTTGTAACATTTAGCTTTGGCGTTCGCAGTTTTACAGTTTCTGTTTTACATTAATAAGATTTTATTTTCAATCTTGATGTTTACTTGACATGTGTACCTTAAATCTATGCATTTATTATTTTGTGCCTGATTTCAGCAATGAGAGAATTGTATGATATGCTCACTGTGATCTCACAGTGTCGTTTATTGATCATTGTACATCGCTTCTTTATTTTTGTTTCTTTGTAGGTGCTTTGTTGCCTCTTTGTGATTTGTTATTTAATTATTATAATTATTATTGTTTTTGAATTTTTCTTATTCACATTTTTTCACGTTCGCAATTTTTTTGCAAACATTTGAAAGTGTATTCTTTGGTTGAATATTTAATTAGCATAGATTTGATTTCTGAAATGACGGAAATGAACATTGTCATTGTCAATAGTTTAAAAAAACGTGGGCATAAGAAATTAAGTAGCTTTATTCAAACCTTTACTCTCTCTTACGTCTTTCAGAGTAAAGACATTTTTCCGTACATCAAACATATTTAGATTATTTGTTTGTGTGTGTTTCAAAGACAGACAAACCCGCTGACTGTATAGAATTATTTATTTTGATAACTCATCTGAAGTCTACACCAAATGTCACTTTGATTCTTTACCTACACTATGTTTTGTAGTGATCATACACAAAGTGTATGCCTACACCTTTCTAATACACAATTTCTTTACATAAGACCACTGCACAAAATCCTCAGTCTTCAACACTTCGAAACACAACGCTCCACATTCCTCAGATGTTTTACCTGCCTTAGCAGATGGGCTTTATTTACACCTGCCTTTATTGCTTGCTCCTTTTTTGTCTTTTACTGAGTTCTGCAAAATGTATACATTTACATGAGAAATAGTTGGACTTCTGTTCACCAACATATCTGAATGAAGGCTCCTGAAAGCCTTCTGACAAATAGTTTTTTGATAACACGTGAGAGAGGTATGATGAAAAATACATTCATTGCAAGAAAATGCAGTATTCTAATGCTTTTAAGATATGTTGTATTTAAAAGCATATATTAAGTTTGAATAAAAATATATTTTGTCAACACTGGTGTGTTTCAGTCTGCAGCATGTATTTTCTCCGCAGTGCCACAGAGAGGCAGCACAGGAGCAATAATGAGGAGAACACATGGTGCCATCTAGTTTCCAAATACTACATTTTCTGTCATGTAGAGTGGAGACTTTCCAAGTGATGATCTCTTGAAGTTTTCGCTGGGATTACTTTTAACGTACAGCAGATATAACCCATGAATACATGAAAGAGTATCTTAACACATGCACTACATAGAGGTCAAGAGTGAGCAAGGTTTTCCACTTTGAATCCATTTGTCTTTATCCAATTCTGCATGTGGATCAGCTGGTTCGAGTGCAGGTCTGTCCTGTTCACACCAGCCGATCACTACAGGCCCAGATCCCGAGTCCGGGCTAGCAGAACGTATGTGGTGGCACCATATGGCAGGATGCTGTGTGCCATGTTGGCTAGCTGGCACTGCCCACGTGTGAATGGCCAGACGCTAGTCAACCCAACCCACTCGCTTCTCATGGGACCGAGCCGCTCCGGTTGCCATGGAGACGGGTGGCTTGTGGATGCTGCGTGGCAAAGAAAGGAAAGGATGGATGGACGAGGGGGGTCACACAAGTGTGTGAAAGTAACGAGTCAGATAGAAGTCAGCAGAGAGAGTTGGCACTGAATCTGTCTTCTTTTTTTTTGATGTATACAAAAAACAGGCGCGGTGTTAAAGAGGTGGTCAGTCACTTATGGGAGTGCTCTCGCTGACGGAGAACCGTGTTGTAAAAAGCAGACATAATCATGATGAGTGGCCCACTATTTAATTAGCAGAGATGAAACACCGTAAAGGGGAGTGGAGAGGAGAGGGGAGATAAACCCTCTCCCAGTTTGTCGGCTGGTGAGAGTAACCCAGTAAAGGCAGGCCCCATCAGAGAGAGCCAGAGATACATGTAAATGAAATAGCCCCATTAATTAGTAATTAACATCAAGTTAATGACATTTCACTGTGTCGCCATCTCATCCTATGTCCGTCCTCTGTGGTGGAGGGGCTGTCCCTCCGGTCCCTGATCTGAATACTAATTAGTGCAAAGCTAAACTGCCATATAGGGCTACCTAATGATATAGAGGCCCAGTTTAAGACTGGTCATTGTGTGGGGAGGATTAATCACTTTGTAGTAGTAGATCAGGAGGCTCTATAAGTCTGCCACTCCTTAGAGGGCTGTGATATTGAGGGCCATTGACAGGTTTTATGTGCTAATTGCGTTGCGCCTGTTAGCCTAATGTTGGGTTATCCCTCATGACTTAGAACTACTTTTAACCGTTCTCCTACTTTTCAAAAATATATCCAAGAAATATTTCCGTTGAAATGGTTCGGTATGTCAAATCTAATTATTTCAGTGTCTCGCGCGGTCTGATCGGGTTTGAGGGCCCGGCAGCAGATACACTCTCATTTGTTTTGGGTCCCCTCCTGAGCCTAAATCAGCTCTATGACAGAGGTAATTTTACATGATTTGACTGCAGCCAGGAACAGTATCTCTGTGAAGCTAGATGAAACATGAAGTTAACACTCTGTACACAGCGGTGTTCCTGGAATGGACAAGAATATCAGCTCCAAAATGAAGGAGATGTATTCACACATTGATGCGCGGGGGTTATGTCCTGCAATGCTAAACTGCGCTTTGAGTTTTCTTTGTCTCCATTATGAATTCCTCTTGTTTCCCATAGCTATCAGCATCTCTGTCTGTCTCTGTCTCTCTTCTCTGTTGCCCTCTTTCTTTTTTCTTTTCCTTTCTTTCCAAACACTGTTCTGATTCATGATTGACCCTTTAAATGGATCCCCTGATGCCCAAATACATCCACCATTAGGACACCAGTGCACACACACACACACCCAAATACAGTATGTTGATTTCTGTCAATTAAACCCCGTCAGCTGTTTGCCTCCTGCTAGACATATGGCCTGTGTTAAATCTAAAGAGCAAATGGAGCCGCCATTGAGTGGGGCATCATTTTAATGGAACCCTGAGGGACAAGACCCACACCTGCGCAATAATAACATTAAACCACGCTCAGCCCACTGGCCAGATGAGGACAGTGTTGGTTTGTGTGTGCTGTGCATGTGTGTGCCTGCACATGACATTTATTCTCTCTTACCCACCAGCAATAGGAATATTAGTCTTTAGAGCACAAAGTAATATCCAACACAGTTTTTGTGAATCTAACACTGCACTAATGCGTGTTTCCACAGGTACGTTCAGTTTGAATCCTTCTCCGCAGTGTTTGTTTTCAGAGCTGCACCAGGAGAAGGGCAGCTCAGGCTGATTTCAGCTTCTAATATTTGTTATTATATAAGCCAGAAAAACAAAGACAAAGTCTGCGATGCACTCCATCATTGCAGAGCATCTCTCCCCTGCAGTCAGAGTGAGAGTACAGAGGGTTTGTTTTTTTTCTCTTATTTTGCCAAATGAATGGTTATGGAGTTCACAGGTCCTCAGTCAGAAACGTAGACAAATAACTGAGCAAATGTTTAGAAATGTAATTTTAGAAAACAATATGGTACCATGCCTTCGGCAGGAAGCGTCAGATGCTTAGTTTTAAAACCAGAAGAGGACGAATGAAACACTCTCACAACTGTGTAAATATAGCAAATCTTTGCAATGCACTCATAACAATTTAAACATTTTTTGTTAAATGAGTGTTGAATGTGTGTTCTGTATCGCTGTTGACCGTGGTAAACATACCAGCAACAATTACTTTATTATACTATGATTTGGGGCTGCAACCAACAGTTATTTCCATTATCGCTCAATCTGCTCAATATTCTCTCCATTAGTTGATTTGGTCTATAAAATGTCTGAAAAGCATTCAAATTGCTGTCAGTCAGCTTACCATCAGATAAGACAAAGAAAGGCAGCAAATCTTCACAACTGAGCAGCTGGAATCACCAAATGTTACACATTTTTGCTGAGAAATTATTTAATTATCAAAATAGTTGCAGATAGATTTTCTGTCAATTGACTAATTGATCATTTGTAAGAATCGTTTCAGGCTAGGATTTTAGTAAAATATGTAAAATAGACATTAAAGCAAAACTGAATTAGATACGTTGCCATATTTTGAATCCATTATGACTGATTGTAAAAAGTATACTTGACGTAATAAGGATGAATCAGAGAGAGAAATCAGTTCAGGAATCAACAATAGGAAGTCTACTGAAAAAATTGCTTGATATATGCAGATCTCGGGCTCTAACTAACAATTATTTTCTTTTTTTTTTCAATATGGATTAATCACTGAGTCCCTAAATTACCAGAAAATGTCCATCAAACTTTCCTAGAATCCAAGATGATGTCTTCACAAAGCTTCTTTTGTCTGAGCAACAGTCCAAAACCCAAAGATATTTGCTTTTAGTATCATATACAACAGAGAAAAGCACCAAATCCTTAAATCTGAGAATCTGAACTCAGAGAATATTTAGCAGAAAAATGACTGTTAATTTTCAGTTGATTAACTAATCAATTCATCAACTAATCATTGCAGCTCTATGCAGATCTTTCCTAATTTTTGCAAAAGAGAAGCAAAACAACAACTGTCTGTTAACCACCAAGGTTAGAGGGAGATAAATAGGTTTCACGCAGGAGAAAATGTGAAATGATGAAATGTTGTTAGATAGTTCTGTTGTGTTTTTTTCGCCCAGACTCCCTAATAATCTGCAGCATTCTGTTTGTGCATGCACGCGAGGAGGTTAAATACCCCACCCCCGTCGGAAGCCCCCCACCCCACCCCACCCCGACAGCACCCCTCCACTCATCTGCTCCAGCTCTCCCCCAGCTTCACACCGCTCACATCTCCAACACCACCAGATCTCCCCTTTTTTCCTGCTTGCTCTTTACTAAAGTTTGGCTGTCAATCAGCAGTGGCCTCAGGCAACAGGCACTGATGAAAAGACCCCTGAGACAAGGAGACCCAAATTAGATTTCAATAAGGATGTTGAATATTCATATCAGGGAAACATCTAAAGGTAAACGCTTTTTGATCTCGGCGCACAAATATCACTTGTGTGCATTCCCAGGTCCTGGCGCTCTGGTTCTACAGTGTTTTCTCCCCCAGCCTGGTCCGGCCCCGGCCTCGGCTCTGTCTCGCTCCTCGGGGGCTGCGATGGAATAATGATGATGGGGCTACAAAGGAGAAAAAGAGCCATAATGAATGTTTATACTAAAGGGACCCAATAGAAAGGGCATCCGTACTAAGTATTCAGTAATTAGTATTTAGCAGAAGTTGATCGCTGAGTGCACACATTCAAACACACACTCACACACACACACACAGACACACACACATATCCAGGGCAGAATCACTGAGGCATAATCAATTGCTGTGTAAACTTTAGACAGGGCAACCTCCCTTGACAGCAGCAGTCAAAACACAGTTTCATTGCTCCTGTCAACATGTTTCCTTTATTTTTATAATTGACTCCACTTAAGGTCTTTCTCCCCAAAATGTCAACAGAATTCACAATGCGCTTGTTTATTTTCCTGAACGTACCTGTGTTCTGTCGCTCATCGGCTCTCTGCAGAATCGTAATTATCACTTTAACATTGCTCATTGTTAATGAATGCATCTCCTAAACCTCAGAGCTGAAACCATCCTTTTTTGTCTTATCTCGATGTGCTTTTTGCTTGTAAACTATACTGGTTGTGAGAACTTTAAAAAAAAAGAAAAAAAAAGGGCCAACATCCTCTAAACACCCTGAAGAAATTGCCATCACTTCCATCTTAGTGGAGATGGAAATGTGCATGGATGGTGGAGGGTGCAGGGGCGGCGGGGGGGATGCTTTGGTTGGAAGGGTGGGACTGCCTGAGGCTCTTTTCCCCAGAGAGAGTCGCCACTTTGCCTGGGAACACGCTATGAAGCGAGTCCCGAAATGAGACCAAAGGATGGGAACGCCATCTCCTCTTGACGCAGGAAGGGACCATCCAGCTAATAGTCCACATCAACTTCTATCATCAATAATGCGTCAAGAGCGGCCACGATAGTCCCGATCAAGCGACCGTGGCTCATGATGCAGGGAGACAAGCCAACTCCGTCCTTGAGCAGAGCTAATAAAAAAGGAAGCCATTCTCATCTTACATTATACTTTTCTCTTGTTATTTCTCTCACTCCGCGTTCCTCTCAACCTCCCCCCCACCCCTTCCTTACAACATGATGGTCAGTCCATTGCCAGGCAATCTGGTCTGTGATGTTGTTCGCACCTCCAACGAGCCAAAAAGGAAAAAAAAAAAAAAAAATCTTAGACAAGATATGATGACTTGCCCAGGTGGTGTGTTTCACTGGTCTCTTGGTCTTATGGGTGAGGGCAGCCAACCAAGGTGTGTGTGTGTGTGTGTGTGTGTGTGTGGATACATCTGCCTACAGTATATGATGGTGTGTTTACCCCAGGCCCTGTGCTGTGGTGCTGTGATGCTGAGTGTCACCCTGCTCCGGCCTGAGCCCTGCAGCCAGAGAAACCAGCTGTGAAACTGACAGGTTTGTCTTCTGCACTCACCTACACTCTTGCTTTTCCCCGCGCACACACGCAGACACACACTGATACATACACATGCATCCACATACACATAATGAGGCACAAACGCAGACACACACAGTTTCATGGCCTGAGGTTTAAGTACACATGCACACACAAGCCCCCCCCTCCCACCCCCTCCCCTCCTCACATCCACACATATCCACAGACCATCACACAAGCTGCAGGCAGTCTCTCTCATGCCAGCTACAAACACAGTGCAAAAGGAATATGCTTGCAGAGCTCTGATATATAGTGGCTACTCATAACCTGAACACATTTTTACAATTTGATGAAAATCAGCAAAGATACTGAATAGTGAAGTGAGATATGCTTAACATTCCCCATCATTTAATCACAGAACCATTTCTATTTTCATCCAGATTGCTTCATTAAGCTGTAAAACAAAAAATGTGCAGGCTTACAAAAACATCAGTCTTACTCAAGAAAACAAAAGGCAATTAAATTACTGTTCAGTGCCTATTTATAAAAGCCTTTCTTTAACCTGTTTCAGATCTTATATAGATGATAAATAGTGCAAACACATCCTGCATGCATTTTTTTCAGGCATTGTAATCATTTAAAAAATATTTATTTGTCTTGTGATTATGTGCAGTTGTTATAAATTCATTGCTCATGAGCATTTAAAACACATTTTTTTAGAATACCTCATCATGCTATATATATAGTGTATTTCAACAAAACATTATAAACTGCTCTCTTTTGCACTGTTTATTTGTCTTGACAGCCTTAATTTCCTGAGTGTTTAGGCAACATTTAACTAGAAATTGAACCTAGCAAAAGGTGAGATCCTCATATACATTGACAAAGGATTGGCATGATTACATATGACTTCATTCTCCCAGGTGAATGAAGGCTTACATGCAGATATGTAGCACATACAGACAGGGGATAAGTTAATGGGAAAAACCTGAATTAATGAGCGGAGAAACATTGTGAAAGCAGATGCTCACACACACAAGCACTACATGGTACAATAAAGAAATTAGTATTCAATCATGCTCTCAGAAATGCTGAGCAGGCCCAGTTCTGATTTTTATCAAGATGGCAAGAGGAAAAGATCCAGGTGACTCTGAAAGAAAGTTCATTGTGGACAAATGGCAGGAGCTTCAACCATGAAGATGCTCAATGTGTTTCAATAGGAACACCGTGATGCTTGTACAGCAGAACAGAAGAGCCACTCTTGCTCAGGTAGCCTGAAGGCTTGTGAGGGGGATCTGGTGGCTCTGTTATGCTGTTGGGGGCATTTTGCTGGCGTGGTTTGAGTCCACTTGTCCTCTTAGAAGGAAGGGTCACTGCAGATCAGAACAAAGTTATTCTGAGTGATCCGATTTTTATCCTATGATGAATCATTTCTATCTTGGTAGGAGTGGTCTCTTCCAGGATGACAATGCCTCCATCCACAGGTCACGACGGGTCAATGAATGGTTTGATGACTATGAAAATTATGTGACCAGATCTCAACCACCTAAAGGAGGTTTTGGCGACAGTGCTCTCCACCACAATCATCAAAACACCAAATGATTGAAGATCATTTGGAAGAATGGTGTTCATCCCTCATGGTAGAATCAAGGCAAGGAAATTGCTCTGGCGGCAAAGTTGTGGCCCGGCACCTTACAAAGACACTTTATGCTGGGTTTTCCTTTCATTCGTCACCCGCCTGTACATGTACACATGTATTGTGTATCATGTAGGTCAATGAGGACATGCAGCATCGCCACAAGCGTCTGAACTTGTGGTGCATCCAGGAAAAGCTGATGAGTTACCCTCAGGAGATGCTGCCTTCTATGGCCCCTTCCCCCCACACCTAACGGACACCTAGCGTGCACACAAAACCTTACACACACACATACACACACACAGACTTTGACACACAGTAGTGAAGGATGCCATGTGTATCCAGGTGTCTGGCTGTGCTGTAGCACCCTTCAGATGTCACAACGACAGAAATCAGTGTTCTGACCAGAAAGTCTGCAGGCAGCACGCGTGTCTTACCGTGCCACATTCGTGTACGTGTGTGTGTGTGTGTGTGTGTGTGTTGGCGCATCTGTGCACGCATATGCACGTGTGCTTGTGTGTTGCTTATTCCTAGAGGGTGGGGGTGAGAAAAACAAGTGAGAAAACAGCAAAACAAGTTAAGAGACAATGAAGAAAGCAACACTGGCACCTGTTTCCCCCGGTGTGGAGGGCGAAGAATCCACCTCAGAAACTGCACTGCCTGGTCCTTTGATGTACTGATGCCACTGATCATTTCATCTCTAGATATTTCACTCCAACAGCATGCTCTAGATCACCTTTATCTCTCCTCCTAACCCTCCATAAACATGCTCTCTTCCTAACACACATGCACACTTTTTTTTTTTTTTTGGGTTCAGTTATGTGGCCAGATGTCCAAGTTGACATAGCGCTTAAGGCGTTTGACTGGATGAAACAGTGCATTGGCTGCGGGTAAAGAGGGATTAAAACAGGGCCTGAGGCACTTGTGTTATATTGAAAACATCCTGGGCTGCTTTGTATGGAGATTTGCATACATTGGGGTCTGTGCGGCGATGGCCCATCTGCTGAAGTGCATTGTCCCCAAACAACAAAGTGTGTTTAAATATTTCACATCTCCATCTACTGGGACATAGGTACATAGAAAAGAGTGGAGAGTGAGTGAGAGAAATAGAGGGCGATGGAGGGGGGTGAAAAAAAAAAAGACAAAAAAAGGAACGAGTAGATTGGCACAGCTTTGAATTTGAACTGCTCCCAAATGTGCCTCAGTCAGAGCCACAGTAAATAACACTATTGCCGGCCAGGATCCGGGAAAATGAGGAGAATCTAAATATAATATGTTGTAAATCTGAATTCTGGTGGAAAAACATAGTTGTCTGAATACAGCAATGATGTGAAAAGTATTTTTTTGTGCTATGATTGTGCTTCAGCTAAATGTGAAAGAGGCTTGAATAGCACACACGAAATTGGACAAACTTTACATTTGACTGTTAAATCTTTTAACACGTTCTAGTCTGTTTAAAAAAAAAATTATCAAGACACTGGATGGACATTTTCACCAAATATTAATAGTTTTATTTTATATTGCATGCAGTGTCAAATGAACTCTGAAAGACACTATGTTGATAGAAAAAAACCTGGCAAATATCCACAGTAGGCAGTTTGTTACCGACTGATACAGTATTAAGTTATCATCCCTCTGGCCCAAACCCTCTTTATTGTATTAATGCCATAACTCTGGATTTCTGTGACATTTAATGGCACTGTAAAATTAGATAATTACTGTAATATATCTGTGTACTCATGACCGTTTCCGAGGTCAGAAACATAAAAATTAATAAGGAACAAGTGGGAGAAAGGGGACAGAGTAGAGAGATTAAATGAGTGTGTGTGTGTGTGTGTGTGCAAGAGAGTCTGAAGTGACAAAGATGGCAAAAGTTAGTTTTATTAATGCAAAGCGAAGACAGTCTGAAGTTCCTTTGACATCCAATGTTTATGCATCCTGTCTCGATACCCCTGCATTTTTATTTTCACTCTCCTCTCCCCGTGTGTCTTTCATTTCAACCAAAACACACATCAAATGAGAAACATGCTCAGGGCAGTGGATGGTGGATGGAACAGTAAGGTGATTTAACGACGGGACGGTTTGTGTGTAGGCTGGACAGCCTGGTGCAGCCTCCGTCTTCACAACCCGCACACACACACAAACCCATGCGCACATTTACACGTACGCACACACAGACAGAGACAGACACACACACACACACACACTGACACCAAATATCTGAAAAAACAGCCAAGATGGACGTGAGGAACATGTTGCCTGCACGGGGGAGGATTTTGGAAAGAAGAGCGTGGTCAATCTGTTTGTTTCTCTGCCACATCCAAGAAGAGTGATAATTTCATTTTCTTTCATTATTTTCTCTCTTTTATTGTACTCCTAATGTCAGATTTTGAAAGCTGCTGAGGTTTATGTTTAAGAAAAGAGCATATCAGACAATGGTTTTTATTTATTTTGCAACAAAATGTCAGTCGTTCCGTCTCTCTTGTTCCCACGTAGGGAGACATCAAGACAGCAAATACAGACAGACCCATTGAGGCTACCTGCGTCTCCCTCTGTCTCATCGTGTCTCATGAGCCAGTTCGCTGTTATTTTTTTCCCAGCTCTTTAGTCGTAGAAGGTCACGGTTGGAGAGTCTGTGAAAAAGTACAACAGACGCACATTAACCCCCATTTAATCAGGATTACAGAGAACAACCAAGCATTATTTAACACACATCACAGAGCATGACAGCAGTAGGGAAATATGGGACACACACAAACACAAATCCAGCACAATCAATCTAATGGTGTGCATTAGTTAACTGCCAAATGTTGGGCTTTTTATGGCAGGATCACCCGTCCTTTGAAAAGATAAATACGGTGCACAGATCCCAGTAATTACAGCAATCCCCTTACAGCACACAGAGACCGTCCTCACTCACCAGCCTCTCTAGAGTACTGTCGCCCTGTAGATTAAGTCATTTAGGACAGTTTTAGGGCACCGGGGTGACTGACAGAAGAAGAGCTGGGTGGAGAGGAGACAAAAGGACAGACAGGGGTGGCGTTAATGCGTTTTGTCTTTACGGCATTTTGGGGGGGAGGGGTCGTGCTTTGCAAAAAAACGTAGGCATGGCAGACAAAATTAATGGATAAGGGCACAGTGAAATGCTCGCTGACAGACCTGTGATGTATGTACGCGGGTAAACACATGCAATCTGATATTTGTTTGTGGTGCTCTGTAAGCATCTGGGGATTTTCTGAGGTTATGTCACCGAGTGTCATAACCTTCCAGTTAATGAAGGAATGAATGGGAGGTTCAGTCAGAAGAATCTAATTAATGTGCAATGAAGAAAATATTGGCAAAATTACCACCAAATTAACCTATAAGACTGTGTTACAATGTCTGTAATATCATTGGACAACAATAATAATAAACATGGAGGTTATAAGGTTCAGTTTTTATGGGGACTGTTAGTGAGCTCTCTAATAGAATTTAAAACATTTTTTAGGGCCATAGTTTGTTGTCTTTATGTGATAAAGCACAATGCAATTGTGTTTTTCTTTGTCAAAATAAAGAGGTCTTACAAAGAATAATGTTCAAATACAATGCAATTCAATACATCAATGTTACACATTGGACACAACCCCTCGCTGACATGAACTCAACAAAAGATTTTGAGCTTTGTGTTGTGGTGGATTAAGCTGTGAAAAAGAATTAAAGGTGCTCTATCGAGTTTCCTTGCAAACAAAAGTTATGTTTATGTTCAGTGTTACTCACTAAACAGCACTGTGTGTATCTTTGAGGAACTATGTCGGATGCATTTCCCACCTCATGAAACATTTGCAAAACCAGTTTAGTGAGTAATTTAAATCATGCTTTATTTACATTATGTTTGCTACCTTGCAGCCTTTGTTACGCTTCAATTATCGATTGCTTGCGTACTCGCCCCAGTGCAAGACACACGCGTGACCCTCTTGTAAAAATTGCTCCATAGCACTCTTAGTGGTCAAAAACTCCACAGGGTACTTTAAACCTGAACTTTTTTTTTTTTTTTTTTTTTTTTTTTTACAGCTGTTCATGTTGTCAGCTTCTCATATGCAGCCAAATCAACAATGCTGTGATGCAAAAAAACCAAACTGAGCCTTCTGCCCTCAGACCTGCTTCTCTCTCTCAAAGAGCTTTGCTGCACACTATGTTAATGCATTTCCTTTTGGTGTCAATCACAGAAAGTTTAAACTCCTCAGGATGTCTTGACTGCGTCTGTGCGTGTGAGCCTGATAAGTGTGTGCGCGCGTGTGTGTGTGTGCAAAGGGCAGCGATGGGTGCAGTTAAGCAAAGGGAACTGAGCAAAGCCTTCGGGCCGTGGGGCGATTGATGTCCAGCGGGTGGCTGAGGAACACTAACTCACACTGCTCTCTGACTGCAGCTAAAACTCTCATTAGTTTAAGTGTGCGAGAGTTGTCTGCCTCTGCACCCTTCAGACCACACAGAGAGGCAGAGGGCCAAAACCCCCTCAGATGGCTTTAACTACAGGGGAAGGCTTACAAGGAGGTGGACGTGCATGTCTGCAAGCACACAAACTTTGACACAAAAACACATTTTTACACACACACACACACACACACACACACACACACACGTTAGTCTCTCTGCCCGCGTCTTTCTCTGTCTTCCTTGCAGCATGCATGTACATAACCGTGAGCATGCAGCTTAACAGCAGGGCCTAATGAGGTCTGAAATATGAGCTGTAAACATTTGTATGGACAGATGTGGATTAATGTTCATCTTTTCTTCAAGCCAGAGATTAAACCTGATTTACCGCCTCACAGGTTTTAGGCTTTTTTTTTTTTTTTTTTTGATTACAGAGAGATAGAAATGAAGACAGGATGTAAATGAGTCACAGTGGGAAAGAGAAACAAAGGAAGAAAACAGAGTGATTGTGTAGTCGAAGTTGCCAGAAGAAGCCAGACAGTGAAAGTGGAAGGAACAAAGACAAAAAAAAAAAAAAAAACAGTGGGATTGGACGGAAGGGGAGGCAGAGGGAATCGTCAGATGCTCCTCATTCCTGTTGTGGGTTGCTGAAGTGAAGGAGGAGAAATTTGAGTCATGGGGACGGAATCAGAAATGTCAACAGATTGAGTCAGAGCAGAGCTGGGACCGTCTGGAAGGAGAGAGTATCAACACTGACTGAGGGGCACGCAAGATTTTGGGACCGTCACTGGGCTAATGGCAAAATTATTGGACATTATGTATGTGCGTGTGTGGATGTGTGTGTACGTGTTGCATGGGGGAGGATGTGGGATTGGCTTAGTCTGCTGTCTATAATGAATGGTTAATGTTAGTCGGGGAAAAAATGAATACGGTCACCATCTGCTCGATCTAAGTCTGCGTTCTGTGCATGTGTGTGCGCGCACATTTGTGTGTACGACAGTCATGCAGACACACACACACACACACACACACACAATGTGCTCTTGGAGAGGGATTTGGAAATATGAAATGGAAGAAAAAGGGAGGGAGGAAGAAAGAGAGGAGGAAGCAGCTAACAGAGGAGAGACGTGCAACAAAAACCTGCACAAAACCGGAGAAAGACAATGAAAGCGAAAGAGAGAAAGAAATGGTGTTCATGTGGGCAACATCATGTGCGATTAGATGTAGCGGAGACGCAGATACAGGTGAGCACAAATAGGGCACAAGTCATGAATTCTGTCAGGTTTTTCAAGCACATGTAGCCCATGGCTGCAAACACACACGGTCTCAATACAAAAATACTCACAACACACTTTGAAGGAATAGAAAGGTTTTATTGTCAATAAAAAAAAATTGACAAAGTTGACCCTCTTAAATTACATGTTATACGTGAGTAAAAGTAGCAATGCAACCATGTACAAAATACTCCATTATAAGTAAAAGTGCATGAATATTTTACTGGAGCGGAAGCGCAGAAATATTCTCAGTGAAATTGACTTGCTGTAAGCATTAAAGTAAAACTACTCATTATGCAGAACGGCTCCCGTCATTGTAATGTTGAATTGGAATTATTAAAGCAAAGAATTATAATGTTGTAGCCGGTCGAGTTAATTCTAACCACTTTTGTGTTATTGGGGTAATTTAATCTACAAAAATGTATCATATATATAATGAACTGTTTTCATGTTTTGTGTGATTGTATGAATCAGCAAAGTAAATAGGGCTGTCAAATGAATGCAGAAAATGCACATTTTCTTTTGTCATGTCGGGAGGTAGAAATATAAAGTAGCATATAATGAACAGACTCGAGTAAAGTACATGCAGCCTTCAATTGTAATTGAGTATTAATTACTTTCCACCAATACAAATACATTGCAAAGACTTGCAAAGCATTTCATGCCATTTTTAATCTGTTCATCATACCTATATGCACAAGTTTCATTTACTGAATAATTCAGGAGTTCAGTGTGAAATAAAAAAACAGTTAGTGTTGGGTTATGTAAGATCCAATAAATAGTTCTGAGGAGATAGGTAGGCAATATTTCTATGATGATACAATAAATGTAGTTTAAATATTACAACCAAAAATTTAGGACCTCTGGACAGATATCTATTACTAGACTGCCCTTTGAATACACAGTAACAGTATTTAAAGCTTTAGGGGGATTACAAGTGTTGAGGACACTGGAGCAGTATCATCCCCGGCTGTGCTCACACATTAACACACACACACACACACACACACACACACACACACTCTCGCCCACTCCCACACCAACACAGAACAAATGCATGTCCGTTAGTTTTTTTTTTGTCTGTGAACACATCACATTCGTCTCCAAAGTTTAAAACACACAAAAAAAAAAAAAGAAAAAAAAAAAACAGTTTTCATGCATCATCATGCTCTTGGGTAGCCATGACAGAGAGGAACTGCAGTGCTGATAAAACATTTGTGATACATCTCTGAACACTGGGCTGATAAGTAAATACAGCCTACATCGATAATCCTCATGTCACTATGCGCTCTGTATTATGCAGAGAGTTGCATACACGCAGGCGCACACACACAAACACGCGCGCGCACACACACACACACACACACACTGCCAGGTTGTGATTAAATTCTCTGTGGCCTATGATCCGCCTCTAAATCTTTGCAATTTTCATTTTATGCAGCTTTAATATGGATCATAGTTGCTCTCAGAGTGCCCCATCTCCTAATCTGGAGCAATCTGAGCTGAGCCTGGCTGGGCCAACAGCTGACGCTAAGCCAAGCAGTCACACTCAACCAGCCAGCAAGTCAGCCACAAAGCCTCTGTGCAGTCGGGTAGGCCCAGAATGCCATGAGATAGGAGAAGTTGGAAATATTTCAGAAGATATGCAGCGACTGGGAGCTGAAATTCATGCGTCTTTTGTATGGAAAGTGCTAAGTTAGGACGTGTGGTTGTGTGATGGCAAACAAAAGAAAAACAAAATATAGAAAAATGAATGCACCATGATAAAAATGTTGCAGAAAAAAGGAGATATCAAAGTTTAAAGATGTCGCTCTAGTTGTTGCTGTTCACGAATGCGCTTGTGCAATGGCATATATCTTGATCTGATTATGAGCTGATGGGCCTGGATGAGTTTCGAAGGAGATGGAGGGAGGGGCTGAAGGGAAACGTTCGCTGAGGTCATGGAGCCGCGGCGTGTTTGGGTGGGGTGTCAGGGCGCACACACATGCGCGCATACAGTGGATTTTCACATGATATTCAGCACATAAATACACACACACACATACACACACACGAGATGACCCTGTTTTTCCAAGCATTGGAGGGGGCCATAAGAGGATTAAGTCATTAAGGGTACACTGTTAAAAAATGTATATTAATATTGTAATGCTTAGATCCAGGAAATCCAAACCCACCCTCTCTCGAAATCATGAAAATGTTCGTGTCAAATTGTAAAAAGATGTCTCCATTTAGGATATTTCCTATGTAGTCTAGTAGCGGAAGTAGGAATTTGCATGTCAGTATCTTGTTTCTCTCAATCTAGATTAAACCATCATGTCAAAATACCAGCGAGTAACCAGCTGAAGTGTTGGACCAGGAGCAGGCCCCCTGCTGGGACTCATGTAAATAATACTGCCGCTGATGGAGGAAAACCCACAAACTGAGCAAAGCTAATGCTAGGCTTAACTCTCTCTCTCTCTCTCTCTCTCTCTCTCTCTCTCTCTCTCTCTCTCTCCCTCACACACACACACACACACTTCATTACAACTTTCGCTTCGCTTGGTCTCCGCACTACTGAAGTGACTGCCGACGAATCCATCTGGTTGTGATGATTATTTCTTCAGATGATTATTGTCACTGATGTTAATGAGGAGCAGAGAGTGAAAATGTGAGAGGGAGAGTGAACATCAGGGGAAGGGGAAGTCACCCCACCACCTCGGCCTGCTTAATCCTCCCAGTGGCAGACGGCAAGACCAGTCAGATATCAGGAAACCCTTATGGGCATATTTAGGGCGCTGCTTTTACAGTGACACCTTGGTGGCCGCATTTGTCATTTATGTAAATAAAAGCTGAAAAATTCATAGTTCTTTAAGTAGTATATTGTATATTATGATATAACTGCTGCACTAAGATTTGTCCTCATGCCCATTTTAAAATGGAGAAAACTAAACGTACATTTTCTTTTCACCTCAAAAAGCCTTAACACCCCGATGATATGTCAGTGACTGTTTGCATCACTTTCATCTTTTGTGCATTGTTCATGACATAGTTTATCCTCATAGCACTTGCTCATCCATAATCTGTCTATTATCTGTCTAGGGATGCTCCTCCAACTAATCCATCTTTGTTAACATTTGGTGTCACATTAAAATGTTAAACGCCATACACGACCCATCCAGACACCCAACCTTCCAAATCCAACACTTTCTCTTCAACCTGTGCATCTGTTGTGTATCTTAATGTCGACTAATCCCGTGAAAAAGCCAAAACCAACAATGAATTGCTCACGCTGTGTCTGTACCATAGATTGTTCCCCCATTACAATGAACATGGGCCCTGTAGTTTATTTTCTCAGTCTCATATACATCATCCTGTTTCTTCAAGATTCAAGTGTTCACCAAACCTGAAGCTGAGATGCACAGCAAATATACTCTTTGGGCCTGGTTTATAAAGCTACAGTGGCCATTTTTTAGGAAATCATTTAGCCTTTTAAAAAATATATATAATATAATAAAAGTATATACTCAAGACCTGTTTTTATGGATTTAGATGTTCAGCACTTTTTGCAAATTTCGGCTCCCAACACCAATCACAAACTGAGATCCTGGACATCTGTTGTCTATATATCACTTTTGACTCAAGCACAATAGCAAAAATGGCACAAACATGTCCTGTGATAAACTCTTCACCACAGTGCATTGAGGCATACCAGCAGTATGGCTGTACTGCCACCAAACTTGTCCACCCCTGCTGAGACATTAATGCTGAGGTCTGCCTGTCAGGAAGTGGACAAGTGCAGGTTCAACTCAGTGAACATGATTAAATCACACAATAACCTCCTTCCCCTTATCAAATCCTCTTAAGCAGGCTGTATTACATATCTGCCAAACAAAGAAAACTCAATCAGAACAATCAACCGAGCCAGGCCAAGCCCGCCCTCCCAGCTTGTCTGATCCCATTGCCGTGATTAAAATGAAAATGGAGCCGGGACGTTACCAGAAATCCCACGATCACCTTATAAGGAAGATCATAAGTCTGTGTGTGTGTGTGTGTGTGTGTGTGTGTGCATGCGCGCAAGAGTACAAAAGCGGATAATATAAATGTGTCCTGTGTAATTCTCCAGCTTGGATCACAAAACACTGTTTTTATTGTTTGCAATATTAATAGAAGGAAGATTATGATTGATGGGATTGGATTAGTAATATTTAGCATTTCCATTCTCAAAAAGTAATGAATTAATTTGTTTATGAGCAGTGTGTTTTGAGGAAAACATGTTTTTATTGTGCAGCGAGGAAGCACCTGTGAAGCTCAAAAACAGCATCGCAAAAGTGCTGCTGGATTTTAGATTCTGGTTGTTACAGAATGTCAGGCAATCAAGTGCAGTCAGGTATAATCATGTTCCATAGACTAACATAGGTTTAAGTAGGGCTGCAGCTGATTAATCTGCCATATATTTCCTCAAGTAATTAGAAAATACTAAACATTTCTTGGTTGTTTGTTTTATTTTGTCCAACAAACAGTCCAAAAAAATCCAAACATATTCACTTTACAATACATATATGACAATGAAAAACCTCAACTCTTCTCATTTGAGAAGCTGAAACAAGCAAATGTTTGGCATTTTTGTTTTCAAGTGACTAAATGACTGTCTTTAGCTTTAGAGTTTAGATTTGTTCCAAGTGGCCAGTGGTTTCCATTCTTTCCAGACTATGAAATCAACTTGCACACACTTGAAATTTAATTTGGACAATCCATCATATTTTATCACCTTATTTTTAGCCACACAAACAATAACAACTTTGCCATAACATATAAATCCAGACTATGTAATGTTAATTGTAATTTTAAAAAATATGAATCAAGTTTCAAGTCTCTGCAAATAGATTTTCCTGCTGTGATGAAATCATCGGAAGCCATCAGGTGACTAACAACTTTTTCTTTTTGAAGTGTGATCAGCAGCAATGCAGTATAGATGCGATTTATAATTAACAGCCCAAAACATGTAAAAGCTCATAAGATGCAAAGTCACCATTATAGCAAATGATGAATTATGCATGTTTACTGTGCATTTCAGTTTCTGTGTGTTTGTGTGTGTGTATGTGTGTGGGAGGGCTGAAAACTGCCTCTGTGTGTGTGTGTGTGTGTGTGTGTGTTAGACACTCCTGGGCAGGCTTACAGTAAGAGGCAAGCTTCACATTACTGTTGCTCCAATTCACTTCCTGGGATAATCCTTAACACAACAGAGGGAACGGCAGGTGACCTGGACCAACAGAGATACAGTATGGGGCTCCATTAACAAACACACACATTCGCCCACAAACACACACACATGCATACACATTTCCACACAGGCAGAACCATCCATTCATAAATAATACCGATATGACCCTCCCTTCACCCTTCGCTCTTTCCCCCCGTTTCATCTCCACTCCACCGTCGTACTTTCTCCTCTTTCCCTCCTCAACTCTTAGCGAAACATATTGTGGCCCTGCTGCCTGAGATGATGAAGTGTCATTCAGCCCCAAAGTCATCGCCTCCATTAACGGCGCCGTCTAATTAAACCTGTAAATGACAAACACGTAGACACAAACACGGGCCGCGGTGCTCTAATGGCACGCTGTAGCAGGAAACTGATGGGCAGCTGTCTCTTGTCCATCCTCTGTGCGGATCAACCTTGAGACAGGGGACCTGGGGGATGTCTATTGGACCACCGAGATAACACCGGAAGGTTAGCAGAGCATTGATAATGAATGATTTATATACAGTAGCCTGGCCAAGTTAATTGATTCATTAATTGAGAACAACATTGTCTTTTAACAAGGTGATGTTTTCATTGCAGTGTTTGGAATCTCTCTCTCCAGATATTCGTATTAGGAAAACAAAAACAGCAGGGAGACGCTGCGGAAACAAACAAGAGGTGTTTTTCTGTTGTTGGACTCGGGACCAAAAACAATCGGAGAACAATAACTGTCTCCGTGGATCATATCCAGGGTTATTATCCTCCTATTTGCATTGTATGGAAAAGGAATAACGGTAGCAGAGCTGAGGCTTATCTAGAGCTCCGGTATTAACCACTGTGGCGTTAGCAGCCTAAAGTTAACTCCCTCATGCAGCCCTTAATGCTGCATCGAGAGAGGGTGACAAAAATCAAAAGCTTTGAAAGTCACTATTTCTCACTGAGAAAAAACAAAAGATGTCTTTATTGCGTAACAGTTTTTGCCGAAACCTCCCTCTCTGTTCCTCTGTTTCGATTTGTCTCTCTCATCCAATCACTAAAATCATCCGCATTTCTGTGGTGTCCTGAAGAAACCTCAGGATATATATATATATAAAAAAACACAAACAAAAAAAAGCTCAAATCCATTTCCATATTAGTATGAAAATGTTAGAATATTTCAGGGGAATTATCCCTTCCACAAAACAGAATAAAACCCTTCTTATTCCTGCTAATCCTTCAAAGACTGTGATATTACCTGATAGGATGTTGTACAGTGTGAATAGCCCGCTATCGCCAGGACATGCTGAAAATAATGGTAAGCAGGTCCCCATTGTGGAGATTAGAGTGAGCATGCCTCTCTCACAATTTATCTGTTCCCCGAAATGTAACGCCTCATTTTCTCTGTATTTCACCCCCGTGTCTCCCTCCTCTGTCGTCTTTTCCGTCCTGTGATTCCAGATTGAATTATCAACCGAAGAGAAGCTCCTTGTTTCTTTTGCGTTGTCCCACAGCTCCTAAAACAAAAGGCATTTGTAAATTGTGCAGGATGGAGCTTAACAAAGAGAAAGAGACAAATAATGACAAATACTTACTAATAAGTAACTTATAGTTTAAGGGAACATCTTTCTATATGTACTGTGTTTTATGAGCTTATATATGAGGTTTTTCCCCCCAAATTTTCACGCATGAGACAGTGACACACTAATGGGCTGCAGCCACCACAGAGCACACAAACAAATGTTCTTTATTTATTATTTTTATTTATCCCATTTGGCACGTTTGGGACGGAGTATTAGTCTGACAATCGGTCGGCCCACCACTTTAGTCCGATTGTCAAATGGATTGTCATGAAATTGTGAATTTCCCCTCTGTGGGATGAATAAAGGTTTATCTTATCTCTTAAATTTACAGATATGAATTCTTCCCAGATGATGAATCCTAATGACTTAAGTGATCTTCTGGCATTTTCCAAATTGTTCTCTTTCCCAGGTTGTCTGGTTTTGTCCACCCATAAGCGTGGATGCAGGGGTAAAACACAGGACTTTCAACCAGGAGGCCGAGGTGTGTGCTTTTGTTTGAAACCAAAAGTCAACATGGACTAATTCTAACTTATATATGGAAGTTAAATACTGTCAACATGCTTAACTTATTACACAGATGTAATGTCACATATACACCTATAAAAGAAAAAAAAACAGAGACAAAGACATTCCCATCGGCCTCAGCTCTACTAATGCTGAAACTAAGATACATTTATATCTTTTATCCAATGCACTTTAAAATTAGCCTCTCATTCACCCACACACTCACATGGTGCTGGCTGGACCACGGGGAGCAAGCTGGGGGTTCAGCGTCTTGTCCAAGAACACTTTGACATGTGGACAGGAAGAGATGGGGATTGAACTGCCAACTTTGCGATTAGTGGATGACCCACGCTGCCTCCTGGGCCACAGACGCCCAGATGGAAGATATTATAAATGTTAGCATTGTCAGTGTGAGCATGTTGTTATGCTGACATCAGAATTTAGCTTATTCTTGACTTGACTTGACTTATTATATTTTCTTGTTGATTGACAGGTAAAAACCATTTATTAGGGACACATCCTCTGGCCTTGTTTACCACATTGCTTTAACCAAAAAAGATTACATACACCAGGACAAAGTGAGTGGATCAGAAATAATCACCTACACGGCGGCCGAGAACTCGAACGACCGATGTACGCTAAACCTCGTCACAGTTTAACAAAGGAGCCTCGTGTCATAGAGAGAAGTGTTCAGGATGTTTGTGTGTGGTAATTGGTCCTAGACAGGAAAATCCCAGAGACTGAGCTGCAGGACACTCAAAGCCCCTCAAGTCCGGCTCTTTTCTGCTCTATACATATTGAACAGTGGAGTCAGGGGGCTAAGAAGATTATCACAATGGGATGAAGAGGCCGTAAGAGCCTTTGTAGCCTCGGTGTTGTGATGCACAGTGAAAGTTGCTGCTGCGCTTTCAAGCCCTTAAACTGCTTGACCTTAAAAGCTCTGTTTATGAGCTCTCGGAGAAAAAGCTGCGAAATGAGAAGGGAAAAAAAAAAAAATTGCAAACACAATGCAGAAAACAAAGCGCTGCGAATATTACACAGGAAGAAATAGTAAAAAAAAAAAAAAAGAATGTTGTCAAGTAGAGATTAGGTGTCATCGTGATCGCCCGAAGCAAACACGTCATTGTGTTATATTCACTTAAAATGTAAAAATCCTCGGCGCACCTTCCTCAATCAGCACAGGATTATTTTGTGTGCCTGTGCGAGTGTGTGTGTGTGTGTGTGTGTGTGTGTGTGTGGTGAGAGCGACTGAAGCATTGAAATGACATGAAGAGTTATTTGGGCTGTAATGAAGCTGCTTAATGAAATCAGTGCCCTTGAAAGTTCTTCATCAATTTTAGCTCCCTTGCTCACTTGCTCGCACTCCACCATTCCTGCCTGTCAGCTAATCCACGTGCGCGACACAATATTAATTAAACACAGCGTTTCCTGAAGTACTTAAGTGAAGCGCTATCATTGATAATGAGCAGGTTTAAAGGAGTCACATCCCTCCAAAATTACTTTTTAAACCGGCCTTATTAAGCAGAAAATGAGGCCCAAATCAGCCTACAAGCTCCTCATTAAAAGCCACTGATCCTTGGCCAGGCGCATGTTCCAATGGTTTTAATTAGGCTAGCGCTAGATTGTCGGCGACAGGAAGTGCCATTAATCTTGTCTTTTCATTCAGAGAGGGGGGGTATAGCATGTTGCGGCCCCAAATGCCACAACAGGATGAGAATTCAAAAATCAACCGGCGCACTTTGAATTGTTCTTCATTTGTCTAGACTCTAGACTGAACATACACACAGTTTTACACTTCCCCTCTGTTACAATCTTTAGTAACACTTTGTAATTATAAGTCAGTCTTACTAAGTGCATCATTAGTTACACACACACTCTCGCACACACACACAGGATGAAATGTGTCTTCATTTTCTCGGTGTGTGTTTATGAGTTGCGCTCGCTGTAGAGGATGGTCCCGGCCCTGCCTGTCACACCTTCTCCGCATGGAGGATTATGGATGGCCAATTACATCGCTTTTGTCATTAATTAATGAGGATAACGAGCTCCCCCTGCTCCCCACAAAACCATGGTGCTCCTCAGCTGGTACTGAACAGAAAGAGGGGTGCAGGGCCATGTGTGTGTGTGTGTGTGTGAGGGAGAGAGACGGCGAGGGAGAAAGAGATACACAGAGTAGTCTATGTGAGCGAAGGAGGTTATGGTGTGTACAAAAGGCTGAACACGGGGCCGATTGTTGACCCCAGGGCTTTGCATAGTACATTTGTCCAGCGAGTTGAGGTGTGTTTGCGTGTGTGTCTGTGTATGTGTGCGAGTGTTTGCTCACCACCAGTCCTGTATCTGTGGGGCCATTACAGAGATTAGGCAGCGCTACAGTAACGGATGCCCCCGATTGTCAGCTCGTATCCTTTGTCAAGACAACAAGCTAAAAGAGTGAGAGTGATGAGCACCGTGGTAGAAAAAGGAGGGGAGGGGGGGACTGTGAAAGGAGGAGAAACAGGAGGAAAGAGGAGGGGGAAAATCGAGGCTTTAAAAAAGTGGAAGGGAAATCTTGCAACAAAACTGAGACGTCACGAGATCTAACTCTACATCATCTACACATAAGGAGCACCTATAAGAGATGATAATCCATCAGGGCCTGGAATAGACATCATGTTCAACAACGGCTCAGACTGTTGTCATCCAGTGCTGCCTATCCCTCCTCCATCTCCGCTCCCTCCCACCAGGCCCAATTTGGCCCCTGCCACACTGTCTGGGTCTACCATGCGTGGTGTCAGGTGCCTTGTGGCGATAGGCAAAACGCTTTGCCTGAATGCCATGTTTCGAGGGTTTGCGGCCATATGAGCACAAAACACAGGCACACACACACACATACACACACACACAGGAGTGCACAATGCACAAACACACAGACACATACAAACAGACATCCCCTCTCCACCCCCCTTTAGACGTCTGATTAACGAATGAAGGGCCCCGGCCCATCCCGCTGCACTCGCAGCAACGTCGCCCCGAATCACATGGCTCCTCGGAACCAACTGACTCACCCGCTCATCGCTTCCGACAAGGCGGGGCTGGGAGGGACGACAGAGCGTGATGTCATAGCGGAGCAGAGAAGTTGGGGGGTCCATGGGTGATGGGTGGGTGAGGAGGAGGGGTGCATCCTTACAGTGCCACCGCCGGCACAAAAACGCTGAGGCACCAGCACCTCTTTTCTTCTTCCACGTCCCACGCTCTCTTTCCACCACCACCACCACACACACACGTGCACACACACTTGTTCAGCCCTATTGTTTATCCCACCTCCTCACCCCTTCCTGCCATCATGAACCTGCCTGAAACAACCGGATCTTCTGTGTCACTTGGCCTCTAAAGCCACAGCTATGCTTCTGTGAGCAAATTCCAATTAAAAAAAAAAGATCTAATGTTTTATAAAACCCCTGTTGTCCCCCGCCATAAGCATAATCAGAGTTGAAGTTTGTTCATTTTCCTTCAAGGCCCCAGTTGTAAGTAGAGTCTGTGTGTGTGTGAGACGGAGTGTTACAATGTGCATCAGACACATGAACTTGCACGTAGAGAGAACTTAATTAGAGAAAACAGCGCTGTCAGATGCATTAGGCAGAGGTATGCACTTAAGGGCATATGGTTTTAGTACTATACCATCGGGTTGGAGAAAAGCACACAAACATACCTCAAAGCTCCGAGCCATGCTAATGAAATCACTCCCTTTCTATCCCACTGAGAGCAAACACAAATGTTTACAGACATCACACAGTCTGTCCGTACTCCTGCACCACACTGGGCTGTCGTGTGAGTGCTGGAGCACTGACTGTAGCGCCGTGTGTTCGTCTGCGTAAAGACACTGTCCACAAGAGTCAATAGGTAAGAATAAAGAGAGAAATGTCAATTTATAACAGATCTTTGTTATTCTACTAAAACTGATTTGTTTCATCCAGTCCCTTTTAGTCTAGAATTAATATTATAGTAACACTCCACCCCCCATATAAAGTAGCATATAAACATTTAATAAATGGTTTATCACACACTATAATGTCATTGAAGCGTTTATTATTTTATGTGTCAACAACTATAATTCCTTATGTGGGCACCCACAACTGGAGGCTGGTGTATAAGCAGATAATGAATGACCATATATTAAGACACTGTTGTAATAATGTAGAATATGTCCTCGAGTTGTAATTGTTTTGCTTAAATGTACATTGTTTTCACAAATGTCTTCTGCTCATAACTACATTCATTAAATATTTTTATTTGTGCTTACACATCAGGGCTAAAGTTCCAATATTATCTACTTGTTCGACACTTTAAACTACGTGGATCATTTGGTATTTCGTGACACCTTGCACAGAACAAATGGCAGCAACAATGTGATTAAAACATGACATTATAATTGGAGATGAAATCATGTTCATCAGCAATAGTCCACCTGGTTGAAAATGTGTTTTTGTGAGGAGGTCAAAATGTGTCGTGGTACAACAAATCAATTCGATGCCACCGAGATATTTTCATTGAATATTTGAAGAGGGGCACAATTGTTTTTCTCTCTAAATTGTGTTGCTTTTGTTTTTTTTTCAATCATAATTTTCAAGACATTTTTGAATTACTGCAGCCTTTTCAGGTTTTTCACACAGGCTCGCTCGCTGATTTTGTTGTTTTTTTTTTTTTTTTTTTACATCTTGACACACATGGCAGACTTTCTGCAGGGGCTTGCCCAGGGCACATTGAGGCATTGATCTGTTTGCTGTGTTGCATCCAAAAATGAATGTGTTTGTAAAATTCTAATTGTATTGCTAAAAATCCTCCTCTTGCATGCTTGTTTTAGTCTATATTTTACTGTGTGCTCGGTATAAACACAGCTAATTGAATTTCAGACCAGTTTCATGTATCAAAACACCCAAATATATTTATCTGCTTTGTGCTGGAGTGCAAACGTGATTAGAGACATAAATTGTGCATTCATTAAAATTAAAATGAATGAAAATGAGAATATCATTTCCCGATTACCTCTCTCCACTATCAAATCAAATGTGTGCAGAGTAACATAAGTACACTAGACATGCTGTAGCACTTCTTTAATGATATTGTTTTACTACCCTGCAAGCGTTCATCTAGGAAAAGGCTAAACACACAAAGTACAGCTTGCAGAATTATCTCCTTGCAGGGAAAGATGAAGGTAATTGGTGATTTTATGTACACGCCACCCATTGCTGTTAGGCTCAAGGGCCAGGAAACACGACCATGTGACCAGCCAAATCACAAATATGTCTTAATGTATAGATGTGGCCGACATGACACACTGCACCACCATGCACGCTGATGGCCATTAAGATAATAAGGTGACACAATAAAACATATATTTCAGTAGCTCCACATTAGAGGCCTATAGGAAGGGAGAGTGACCGCCCAACTGTCCCTGGAAAAAAAAAAAAGGGCAACCATCTCATTTGTGGCAATTAGGCTGTACGGGGAGTGATGGAGCACAGGGCCCAAGTCCTCACATCATCGGCTGCATTTGTCACATTTCATCCCCGTTGCCCTGACTGTCTCGTGGGGCCTCAGACAAGACATGTGTCATCAGAGGGCCAATTTAAGATGCCACGGGTGGCCTGTTGTTGTGACATGCAGCTAAATTGTAAGAGAGAAACTGGGGTGGATCACTAAGTCACTCTCTAAATAGTTTGAATAGACTGGCCTGGTCTAAGTGTCTGGTCTAATGTACTCTGAACGGCGTGGCTTAGTTTGTGAAGAACAAGCACAAACATCAAATGATTGCAGAGTCAATAAAGAAAGTGGGATTGAAAATAAGGATTTCTTTTGAATGATTCTAAAAGATCAATGCTGTTAATCACAAAATCATTCAACTTTGTGGACAAGCTGTGAAGGAAAAAAGTAGCCTATATTTACTGGCCTGTTTTATAAATCAATATAATGGCAGCATAATATAATTGAGCACTACTGTGTGGATTAAAATGGAAAATAACTTCCTCATCCCTGGTGTGAATTTGCAGGCTACGAAATCTCTATAAGCACCACTTATTGATATCAAGTCAGGTGATTTTATTTACACTAAAATCCTAAATTTGAATATAATAATTAACCCTCAGAAAGCAACAATATAGCACCAACACCAGTGTTGCAGCCAAGAGCATGATAAGGACAAAGGTGGACCAGGAAAGTGTCACTTTCCAGGTAAAGGTGACAGAGACAAAGAAAACACACTCAGAAATGTTTTCAGGAACGTGAATATCGGCTGTGATCACTTCAAAGTTGAATTCTTTTCTAAATGCATCAGCTCACAAGGCAAAAACCTGCAAAAGAAAAAGTGGCCCTGCAACGTTCACTGAATTAAGTCGAGCAGGGAGACAGGAGCTGAAATCGTGTTAATAGCTGTCCAGAGTGTAAGAGCCCGCCAAGGAAGCCTGCAATCACCCAAATCCCCAGAGACAGGTCCTGGGTGCCCCGGGCGGCTCTTGCGCCCTTCCCCTCAGCGGCACCGACCCTGCTGCGTGCCAAACAGGCCCCACCAGCCCCTCTGAGCTCGTTTAGAGCCGCAGAAGCTCCTCATGTCAGGGGCTTCTCAGGCAAGAAGAGGAAAAGTTGCCATCTCATTTTAGGAGGGTGACAAGTGGACATTAATTTAACAGCATTACAGAGAGGTGACAGTTATTTTAATATTTGTCCACTGAGTCAATTTAGGGTGAATTTTCATTTTCATATTTGACCTATTTTAAAAAAAATCCTTTTTATGTTCTACTTTCAAAGTGGATTCCCTTTCAATGAATACTGAACTATAACACACAATATAATTGCAAGCAAAAAGAGAGGTTTGGAATAAAATAATAAATTGAGTGTGTATGTGCTATTAAATGAGTGTAAAAATATTTTAAAGCTGTGAAAAGGTTGTTGAAATAAAGCAAAACCGGGTCCAAGCATAGATATGTGTTTTTAATTATAAAGACATATAAACAATATATGAAATCCATGTTGCAACACAACCAAAACGCTTCTTCAATGTATAGGCTGCAGTTATATAACCATGAGTATAGCCGGGCTTGGAGCAGGTGATTTTCTTCTTCTTCTTTTTTCCACAGTTGTACAATACAATCATGTGAGATGTGCAATAACTGAAGTTAATGCAATAAGAAAAGAAATATAAATATATCAGCCAACATCACATTTAGCCCACAGAGCATCAGCACAGTCAGTCAAAGGGAAGTCCTTTCAGAATAAATGCATTATTATTAAATTAAAAGTCGAGATCAGATTTTTCTTGGCTTTTCCCACTTTGTTGTTGAATGTTGCATAGATTATAAATAAGAGAGCTGATAACTCAAAATTTGGTGACAGGGTTTTTTTTTTTAACTTCATCTCATCAGAAGGCCTAAACAGTTTATTTCCTATGAAGCTTCTTGTTAAATGTGGATGAAACATTGCAGAATAATCACTTAACCGTACTTTAAAGATTATCAGACTAAACTTTTATTTTCCACAGAATGATTGTAAAATAACTAGAGTGCATGGGAGAGAGAGAGAAAGAGAGAGAGAGAGAGAGAGAGAGAGAGAGACCGACATGGGTGCGAGTAAAAGGTTCAAAAGTTCAGGAGAGAGATAATGAAAAAAGAAAACAAAAATAAAACAAATCAAGGCTTGTCGTTGCAGTGTTTGAACAGACTGGACGGTGTCCCGGAGTAAGTCGTGCACTTCTCGGCGCAGGTGGCGAGCGCCGAGCCCGAGAACGGGTAGACGGCTGCAGCCTGTCCGAAGGGCGCCAGGGCGGTGGGGATGGGCGAGGTTATGGTCTGTCCCTGGTTCAGATACGCCACCAGCCGCCTCATCTCCTCCAGAGCCTGAGCCTGCATGAGGATGTAGTTCTTGGCCAGGAGGAGGGTGGCTATTTTGGAGAGTTTTCTTACCGAGGGGCTGTGGGCGTAGGGGATGACGGAGCGCAGGCCGTCCAGCGCGTCGTTCAGGTCGTGCATCCTCCGCCTCTCCCGGGCGTTGATGCTCAGCCGGAGGGAGCGCTGCTCCTTGGACTTCTTGGCGAGCGGACCCCCGGGCTTCTCCTCCCCGAAAGACGAGCCCCGCTTCCGGCTCTCCAGCGAGTCGAAGCCGTCCTCGTCGTCGCTCGTGTGCTCCCCGCCGCTCTCGTTGGACTTGCTCTGGCCCGAGAGGAAGTCGGCGGCGGGCGTGAGGGGGAACCGGGCGGGACTCCCTGCGCCGTGTCCGCCGCCGCCGAACCCGAAGGCGGACTGTCCGTAGCGCTGCGTCAGGTCGAGGAGCGCGTCGTTGCTGATGGACTTGAGCAGGTTCTCATCGCTGACATTCATGTTTCTCTCCCGGAGCAGGCGAAAAAAAAAAAAAAAGTCAACTCTCGCCTTTCTCTGCTTGTCCTCTTGTCCCGGGGTGCCGGCGGTGCAAAGCTGGAGGCTGGCGCTCGCTCCAGGAGTTGCTGGTTTTTCTAGGAGTTGCTCACTCCTTCTCCTCTTGTCAGTGAGTCTGGAAGAAGGAGGCTGGGAGTCTGCAGCTGAGCCTCTATCTGTGCGCCGCGCTCCCCCCTTGTTGCGCGCATAGCCCACGTCCAGCAGCACTTGTGTGACTGGGCGCTCCTGCGTGTGTCCCCTCTGTTCTCCGTCCTCCTCTCGCCCTCCCTCGCCTTGGGCAGATTGTGACTCGCTCCCTGCCCCTGCTCGCAAGTTAGTAGGAGCAGGAGGCCCGCCGGGATTATCTGGTTCGTCCAATCAGGGGGGCGTTTTAATTAACTCTGGAGGAGAGCAGGTCTACTCCCAGTCTCTGCCATGATGTGATAATTGCAGCCCTCACTGTGTTGTCCACTGTTATATTAGGCTGCAGTTTGTTTTAACCTATTTCACTCATTTGGAGGCATTTAGATAAATAAACTTAAAGGAGTGCAAGCCTTCACTCACCTGTCTGAAGAAGATCAGAGACATGTTAAGAGATGAAGACAGGAGCATCTTTCTGACAGCAAACTCACCTGTCTGAAGAAGATCACATGTGGATCAGGTGGAGGAGCAGAAGGACTGTGACAGGACATAAGGTTGCGAGGTTTCAACATGTGACCTCCAGGTTCATCTTTCTCTCTTGTGCAGGTCTACTCCCAGTCTCAGTCATAATGTGATAATTGCAGCCCTCACTGTTATATTAGGCTATAATCTATTAAACCTGTTTCACTCATTGGGATGCATTTAAATAAAAAACTTGTGCAATAGTGCAAACCTTCATGTGGTTGTATCAGACAGGTAGGTGGATAAATAAATACTAACCTGTCTGAAGAAGAAATCGGAGACACATATTAAGAGACAGGACAGGACATAAGATTGTGATTCTGGTTCTTTCTTTCTGATCCAGACTCACATGTTTTGTTTTGGATCATGCATTGCTGGGATTTTTTAATTAACTCTGGAGGAGAGCAGGTCTACTCCCAATCTCAGTCATAATGTGATAATTGCAGCCTTTAGGCTATAATCACTTTAAACCTGTTTCACTTGTTTGGAGGCAATTAGATAAATACAATTGAAAGGAGTGCAAACATTCACTCACCTGTCTGAAGATGTCCACATGGGGATCAGGTGGAGGAGCAGAAGGACACTGACAGGACATAAGGTTGTGAGGTTTCAACATGTGACCTCCAGCTTCTTTCTGAGGAAAGGAAGTCTACTCCCAATTTCAGTTTCTTGTCCACTATAATATTAGGCTATAATCTATTTTAACCTGTTTCACTTATTGGGATGCATTTAAATAACAAAACTTGAAAGGCGTTCATGTGGTTGTATCACACAGGTAGGTGGATAAAATACTAACCTGTCTGAAAAAGATTGGAGACACATGTTAAGAGATAAGACAGGACAGGACATAAGATTGTGACCTTCTGGTTCCTCTTTCTTTCTGATCCAGACTCAAATGTTTTGATTTGAATGCATTGCTGTGGCTTTTTAGTGAACAGGAATCAAGTCTTCTCCCAGTCTCAATGTGATAATTGCAGACATGCAGCCTTCACTGTGTTGTCCACTATTATAATGTTCTATTTAAACCTATGCCACTTATTAGGATGCATTTAGATAAATAACCTTGAAAGGAGTACAAACCTTCATGTAGGAGTATCAGACAGCACTGTCTGCAGAAGATCAGCGACACATGATGGGAGATGAGATGGAGGAGCAGATGGACTGAGAGGACATAAGATTGTGAGGTTTCAACATGTGACCTTCAGGTTCTTCTTTCATTTTGAACGAGACTCTTTTTTTTTTTTTGCTTTGAATTCATTTCTGTGGCTTTTTAATTAACTTGGGAGGAGAGCAGGTCTTCTCCCAGTCTCCATCATAATGTGACAATTGCAGTCTTCACTGTGTTGTCCACTATTATATAAGGCTCTAATGTAGTTAAACCTGATCATTCATTGGAAGGCATTTAAATAAATAAACTTGCAGGGAGTGCAAACCTTCACGTAGGTGTGTCAGACAGGTAGATAAAAGCATTCACCTGTCTGCAGAAGATGTCCACAGGAGGATCAGGTGGTGGAGCAGGACAGGACATAAGGTTGTGAGGTTTCAACATGTGACCCCCAGGTTCTTCTCTCTGTCTGATCCAGACTCAAATATTTAGCTTTGGATCGGTGCATTGCTGGGGCTTTTTAATTTACTTTAGAAGAACAGGTCTGTCTCCAATCTCCATCATAATGTTATAATTGCAGACATGCAACCTTTGCTGTATTATCCACTATTACATTCAGCTATAATCTACCCAAACCTGTTTCACTTATTCTAAAGCATTTAGATAAATAATGTATCAGACAGGTAGGTGGATAAAAAAGCACTCACCTGCTTGAAGAAGATCAGAGACACATAGTGAGAGATCAGGTGGAGGAGCAGAGGGGCACTGACAGGACATAAGGTTGTGAGGTTTCAACATGTGACCTCCAGGTTCTTCTTTCTTTTCTGATCCAGACTCAGATGTTTTGCGTTTTGAGCAGTGCATTGCTGGGAGTTTTTAATTAACTAAAGAGTAAACAACTCCCAATCTCCTTCATAATGTGATAAAAATGCAGACATGCACTGTGTCGTGCACTATTGAATTAGGCTATAATCTATTTAAACCTGATCACTTATCGGAAGGGATTTGAATAAATAAACTTGCAAGGAGTGCAAACCTTCATGCAGGAGCATCATACGGGTAGGTGGATATAAAGCACTCATTTGTCTGAAGAAGATCACACACCAGGATCAGGTAGAGGAGCAGAAGGAGTCTGACAGGACATAAGGTTGTGACGTTTCAACATGTGACCTCCAGGTTCTTCTTTCTTTCTGATCCAGACTCAGATGTTTCGCTTTGGAACAGTGCATTTAAACTGCGACAGAGACAGACATCCTGGGTGTTAGGGTGCATGGTTTCACATGTGCAGTCTGCTCTGGACAGATCCCAGAAACAATATGCACGCAAAGGAAGTGCTCCTGACCTCCATTTACCTTGCACATGAGCAGAGTCAGCATTGGCACCAAATGCTCCGGGCCACTCGGTCACCTCTGCAGGACACGTGGCATCTTACACAGTGATTAGTGAGAGACAAAAAGCTTCTGTTTAGTATGTTCTATAAGCTGCTGTTAGTGCATTTAAGACTATGTTATATGCATCTAACTTATAGACACACTACAGCCAAATATAGTGATGCCACAGGTGATAAAAAGTAATGACAGTAATGACACTGTGAACTCACTGCTGAATAAACTGCTGCAGGAATATTATAAGCCTATTAAAGCTGGTGAATCAGCGCATGTGTTTACAAGAATCCAAATCAGGCTAAATGCAACCTGCAATAACACACAGGTAATGTGTTAACAAATCTTTTTTGGGCAGATAAAAGGTCTCCTGAGGCTAACAAACAGGTGTCCTGAGTATGGAAGTTAATAGGGATGGCAAGACTGCCACTTAGCGTCCAGTAAGGAGCATTACACAATGATCAGGCTGCATGTGTGATCAGCTGCCACCATCTACAGGCTATGGCTACGTGCAGGCTCTTTAGCCTATATTCTTGTGCCACCTTGTGGAGGTAGAGGCCAATTAAATGTTATAGTCCAGCAAATACCAATTTGGTGACAGCTTTAACATTTTTTTGTTGAGATAGTCATTTTTTGAAGCCTTTTGTTGCATTGAGTGTATAGCATTAAAGTCTTTTGTTGTATTGTTAGTTTCCTTGGATGCATGCCCTTCTCCATGCAAAATATGCTAATATGTATGTGCAGAGTTTAGAACATGTAACCCCATTTTATGACATCACATCTAGCCTGGAAGCCAATCATGGTCCAACATGCAACTTATACAAAGGTGATGTGGAAACTTTATGTATGAAATGAATGAAAACCATATCAGACACATTACTATTCATTTATTCAATTCATTTATATTAGATGTGTCCAGATTATGTGTTTTAGTCTTTTAGTCAGTGTAGGTGTTTTGTGATCCCTTCTCTTCTTTCTTAATGTTATTATCATCATCATGTGTTTGACAATATCATTTTTGAGACTTTTCTCTTTTTTCACATCACATTTGCGCAGCTGCACCAGAACAGGTTTCCTCATATTCCCTTGAAAACCCACTAATAAAAGAGTGATTACCGGCCTGTTATTAAACCTGACACATGCCACTAATTATATTTTAGCATATAATGACTTAATTATTTAGCTGTCAGTGTAATTGGGATTTAAAGTAGTCATTGCCTGAATGGTTAAACAGTCAAACAGTCAGTGAACAGAATGGGATACTAATAATACCTGTTGCACGATACATATACAATGCTTACATGGCATATTAACCTGAACAGTGCATTGAACTGTAAATCTGATTTACACAGTAATGATGGTCAAATGTTTTTGATATAATTGTTTATAATTATCTGTGACATTAACTGATAAATTCTTGGTTCGAATGCATTGTCATGTATTTAATGTGATTTTTCTATGTGTCTGTTCATCAGTTCTGAAGACAGTGAACCAGGCAGCAGAAAAACACTGAGCGAGAACATAAAAATGTGGGATTGAATAGCCAAGACAAAGCAACACAAGATGAATGCACTCATACAAGAGTGATCAATGAAAACTGAATGGGATAAAAAAAAAAAAAAAACAGGTGGGTAACAACAAAGGTTTGACTTTATGAAATGTACTGGTCAAAACAACTGACATGACATAAAAAAAACACAAACCATACAAACACAAAACAAATCTAGTTCAACAATCACCTTCAACAACATGACTACAACAGTTTAGAACATAAACAAAAGCATAAAAGCATGTGAAATCATTTTAATTTTGACATTAAAACTGAAATGTACTTTGTTAGTTAGGTGTGTTAGTAATTACGCGAAATGTCAATTGGCCTTTTTTTCACAGGAGACATTTCCATTCAGGTGTTACTAATAACATTAACGACGGCTCTGTTCAATGCAAGCGTCCCAGTAAGTCATGACAGTGTGAAAATTCAGCCATCGTTAAATTCATTATGTACACCTGTGCTTTACTCAGAAGTGTCAAACTGTCTTCAGTGAAAAGATCTAGTGCTCCAAACGAAAGAGAAAACAAGACACAGCATCGAGATTTTCTACAGAGTGAAAAGGTTTAAGATACAGCTCTTTTCACAATATACGACCTTTGAGAAGTAACATCAGACAAAATTTTATATCCCTACTTAACCAGTGATGTACATTTTTATGTTTGACATCCTGTTTGACTTATACCTCAGAGGAGAGGAGAATGATTTTTAGATCTGAAACACTGGACCGGGTCATTAGTTATGTGTGTGTGAGTCTGTCTAAAAATACAACATGCTTTAAAGTTTCAACCCAATGATCTGCACTGCAGCAACAGTTCTCTGTAGCATGTGGTGATTTTGAATTGAACACCAGCAAGAGAATGTAAAATGCTTTGGCCAGCAGATGGCAGACAAGTCCATGAGTTGACAAAATACTTCAAACACATAATGGACAACACACTACATGTACAGTGCATCAGTCAATAGCAATTTAGTATCACCATAGATCATTTTATATTTTGTTTAAATATTCATATCAATCTAACAACAGAAACAAAAGCTTCAGTGTCGACACTCTCTGAGAGTCTGTTCAAAGGAGAAGCACTGAATGATTTAAACCACTGATATACAGTAAGAAGAAATATTCAGCTCAGGTAAGAATGGTACAATTTCAGCCCTCAGTCCATTGTGGCCACATCCCCTAGTGTTCACTTGACAGCACTGCACGGAGTCGTCACCATTTTCCAGGAGGACTGAGTGCTAAAAGCTTCTGATTCACAGAGAATGGAAGAAAAAAGTGTCAACACACCAACTAATAATACATGATGCTTTTAAAGGCTGAGCTGCAGCTCGGTGCCACCATGGCAACTGCAGGCTCAGCTGCCATTCAGTGCTGGCACACCACATTCATCTGTGGCTGTGTGTGCTGAGAGGAGAGCTCGGGGTTTGCAGTGACAGGAGGGGACCACCATGGGGCAGAAAAGTATTTTCTATTGCAGAGGATATGGCTGTCATGTTTGACAGGAACAATGCATGTGCACAAATGTGTGTATAAATACATGCAGACGAATAGTCCGTGCTGTTCCATGTGCTGCATCGATCTCACAATGTTATTGTTACTGTTTGTCCTGTGGATGCAGGGCAGTAACAGCATTTTGTGAAAGCAGTGCATGTTTTAGTGTTGACTGGTGCTGATAGTGGAAGTTGCACCAGGCTTTGGTTATTGCTAATAGGCTGTATATCGAGACCCAGCAGGATCCACACATGAGGGTTTTCTCTGCAGGCTGTCTCTCATATCCTAATTTTCAGCCCCACTCTCTGTCTGACTTTCACCCTTGTTCTCACACATACTCTCTCTCTCTCTCTCTCTCAGGCACACACACACACACACACACACACACACATCAAAGTGCCGCTCTGAGTAAAGATGGAACAGGCTCCTTTGATCTCTCCCTGCCGGCTCTGATTAATGTGTGGATTTACAGTGCAGACCTACAGGGACCTGGCAGCCATGACACCCTTCTGCTGCACTGGAATCTGGTTTTCCTCGCAGCCAATCGCAGCCCTTGATTTTATTCATTGCTCCAATCATGACGCTTTTCACACAGGCACTCACAAAAGAACGAAACAAACCCAAAGCCTCGCACTCATTCAACCCCGAGCACCCAACCCAAAGTCTCCAAAATCCCACGGCTGTCACAAATCACAGGACGGCAAACACCGTACCTGCCCAATCAGAGAGACTTCACAAAGTCTGCTTTGGAAAGCCTTTCCCCCAAATCAGAACCCTTTGCTTCATCTTAGAAGAGACAGAAAGTTACATGAACTAGATGTGGCTCGGTGTGTTAAATGTTTAATTCAGCGAGTCTTGGCAGTCATTTGCAGTGGTGGGTACAGTGTTGGTGTTTGGTGGGAGGCTTGCTGACGACGACGGAGCAAATGTTGGAAAAATTTAGCATGGAGCATCAAAGGAAGTGTTTGCACGGCACACATTGCACAATGTACTTTGTGCATTGCACATTGCACCCACGCTTCATCACAAGCCAAGCCAAAATAAGTAAACAATGTACCCACTCTTTACTCTGTCTTTGCTCTTTTTATCCCAAACCTTCTCTCCTCCACGTCTCCCCCTCGCTCCTTATCTTTTTCTCTCCATTTTGTCTCCCCTCGCCGCAGTGCAATGCAGATTTTTCACAGGGTGGAGGTATGGTAGAGATAGGCGGGGTACCATGAATAATTGTTGAAGATATTTTTACTCTGACCCACTTTGGAGTCCCTTTCGCCCCCCTTAAAGGTGCCGCAGCCCGACTCTGTCTTAAGTCAACATGAGATGTTTAAATGAGGGACACAAAAGCGTGAACCAATTCACAGGTGAGTTGTGTGTTCTCAGCTGCCGAATGAATCTCAAAAGGTATGACATGTTTGACTCGTTGATAACCAGTATTACGACTGATCAAGCGTAGAGTCTACTTACTTATGTTACAACATTGTGCACTCGCCAGATTTACTGAAAGACATTTTGGGCTTGACTTGATGTTCTGAAAAACAAAAGGTGGCCCTTCAACCTCATGTTAATCAATTCCATATGTAATGAATTGTGGAGGTGTTCAGTACATGTACGAGTTATTCTTCAACAACAAATCCTCAATCTGAACTGAATATATCGAATCCAGGAAGTTCCGATGTTGTGCTTCCTCAGAATGACCAGATCTGGACGTCTAAATGTACTGAACTTTTGGGTTACTCAGGCTTTTTCGTTTTAGGCGTTGCACACCTCTCAGGCCACAAGAGAGCAGGGCACGCTAATAGAATGTGCCAGTATCAAGTGGAAATACATTTCATAATTCATCCAAAATACTAAACTGTTGGCTACATGAAGTGCTTTACTTTAGTTATTGTTACAATTTTGTGGGTATTATTTTTATAGTGAATAAAAAAAAAATCTACCCACACATATAGTGTGTATGTTATGTCTTGACAGTAGCAAGTAAGAAAAGAACTTGCGACAAGAAAATGTTTGAATTAAGAGGAAATTATTAGAACTATTAACACAATAGTTGTCTAATTATCAACCAAGCAGAGGAGTTAGGAATAGCTAAGAATAGTATCCACAGACTAACGAATACTGTGTCTGCTGTCTGACTCTGGTACGTGGACAAATCTGAGGAGTCCAGAAGTCCCCAAACGGTCTTTTCAGTATTTTTCGGTGTGCAGGCTGCAGTTCGGCACGTACAGGAAGTGTCGAGGGCACCGAGTCTGTACAAGAGCTCATATCACCGACAGCCAAGTCGAGTCAGGTCGAGTCAAGTATGTCAAGTACAACAGTCTCAGCAAAGAGGTTACGCAGCCACAGTAAACACTGAGGAGAAAAGGTATCAGTCGCTCACAACCTGCACTGCTTAAAGCAGCTAAACTTAGTCACACAGCACTCCAGTGAGTTTGTTACAATGCTTGAGGTTGCAATGCTTCCAGTTTGATTGCTGGCAGTTAGTTTGGTAGCATAAAAGCAGAGGAGGCGGGAGAAGCCTTTGTCAGTGTCAGTGTTATCGAACTCAAAAAATGATCTGTACAAAAGATCTGTTTCTTTCAAAATCCCATGAACATATGTTATAAAATAATAACACATGTAATAATGTAAATAACAAAAAAAGATCCAGCCTTGGAACAGAGCTGTAGCTTGCTCAACAGAATATCTCGTGTTTCACTCCATATGTTTAGATAATGGCATTTTTTAAAATGAAATATCATTTAATATTTCAGGTTTTTTAGCAGCCTGAATAACATTTCCCACAAGCCCCAAACCATCAAAGGGTAAACATCAGGGCTCGACACAAGAGTTAAGTCGATGTGTGACTGTAGGAGCTGCAGTGAGCTCAGACATGTGTGTAATAACAGAAGAAAAGAGCTGTAAAGGTTTTTAGATGGCAGAGATTACAGCTAAAAAGATGATAGAATGAGAGTGTCTGAGAGCGATAGGAACAAAACCAAGTTATGATGAGCCCAGTAATTAAACCTGATTGATGTTAGGACTGTGAAGAACTTGTATTCAGTCACAATGTCCTGACCATCATGAAATCCAGCCCCCAGTCCTCATCCAACGCAAATGTGATTACAGGCTCCTTTATCCGCACCGGCCTCTGGAGGACTGAGGAACTCTATTGAAATGTTGGGCAATTTTGTTGCTTCACCATAGAGAAAGGACAAAAACACCCACGAGTGCATGTGTGAATGCATTTATATGTATAGGAGATGAGGAAATAGAGAAATATACTGTTCAGCTGTCAATGATATTAACAGAGATGTGCACTCAAGGCAAAGCAAGGTGAGTTTAATTTGTGTGGCACCTTTCAACAACAAGGCAATCAAATTGCTTTATGTAAGACACAAATGGAACGGAAGGAACACGAGGTAATGTAAAAAGAAATAAAAAATAAATGTATTTAATGTGAAGCAAGTAAAATAAAAAGACAAATTCAAATAAGATTTAGAATAGTGAAATAAAACCAAAACAGAATAAGCTAAAATAGAGTTAAACAGATAAAAGTGGAGAATAAAAATTATAGTGTAATATATGAATGAATAGTCCCAAATGTAAGTTAATAAAACGCAGTGGCAAATGGAAAAGTCTTAAGCCCTGATTTAAAAGAATTTAGAGTCAAAGCACACCTCAAGTTTATCTGGGAGGTTGTTCCAGATATGTGGTGAATAAAAACTGAATGCTGCTTCTTCATGTTTAGTTTTGACTCTGGGGACAGTGAGCAGATGTGTCCTGGACCATCTGAGAGGTCTGCATGGTTCATCAGAAATAAATTCAGTGTTTTACAAACTAGCAGCAGCATCGATCAATGAATCTGTGAGTTATTCCAATGTTACCTATAACTGCATTTCCAGTGCAGGAACTTTTCCCAAAGACCAGGGACCTTTGGAAGAACTTTGTGTTTCCACCACAGGGACCAGGGTCAAAATAAGGTTCTAGGAACATTATTTTACCCCGACAAAAAAAGTTCCTACTTGGGCGGTAAAGCTCTCCAAAACTACCAAGAACTTTGGGGGTGGGGCTTGCAGCTCTGAACATTTCTGATTGGTCAAGTACTTGCGGCATTTTTTTCAGCTGCCATTTTTAAAAGTTTGGAGTCGCAAACCAGCTTGTTTTTTCTTCATTGTGCTTCATCAACGTGGAGTTGATTGGACAGATGGGCTGACAACAATGTAAGAATCAGAATCTGAATTAGTTTATTTGGCCAGGTATGTGTACACATATAAGGAATTTGACTCCGATTTCTCTTTGCTCTTCGTACTTACACATAAGTAGACTGACAGACGAGGTTAACATAGCATTTTTCAATGTCAATGGTGCAAAAAAAAATAATAATGCAGAAATGTGTGCAGAAATAAATATGTTTAGACTATGTACTAGTATATACAAGACAAGAGGTAGATGGATATGGCAATACACACAGTATACATAGTGTGCATGGTTTGTGCTACCAGATGAAATTTACATAGTAACCATGGTGTGTATATAAACAATGAGAGTATGTAATAATATAAAAAAATGCATTATTACAAGTGAATGTTTTGCACTGGATAACTGTTCATCAGGGTGACAGCCTGAGGGAAGAAATGTCCAGGCCTTATTGTGTAATCTAATCTTTGCAAGTCTTTTGACTGCGGTGGAAACACAGACAGCAACAGGCTGAAAGAACCTTTCGGTACCTTAAAAAGTATCTTAAAAAGAATAAAAATTACAGGTACTTTGGTTGCAAACATGCCTTAAATAGATTAGACCACAGCGATGGGTTTGATTATGTCTTTTAATGTGACCCTCGTCTCGCAGGTTGCAGCCGCCCATTGACAGTCTCCCCATGAATCTCCCCATGCTTTGAGTCTTAATGCTAAGCTAAGCTAAGAAACTCCCAGCTCTATCTCCAAATTTAATGCACATACACAGGAATGTTATCAATCTCTTCATCTAACTAGGCAAAAAAAAAAAAAAAAAAAAATTCATCTTAATCTTATTTCCCAAATATTTAACTATTCTCTTAAACTTAGATGAAACAGTGCACTTTTCCAAGAGCGACACATGCAAGGTCTAATATTTTGCTCTCTTTGCCTCCACTTCCCTCCAAGTTCAAATAATAATTTAGTACAATTTAAATTAAGGTTGATTTTACTTTTCCACTTTGGCTCTTTAAGGCCACAGTATTCATGTGGATCCAGTAAACTCACAATAATTACTAAACAGTATTTAACAGGCAGCGAATTTTTTAGAAATAGCCACAATATTATGAGTGATCCATGACTTGACACTTGACTTGAACTTGTATTTTGTGACTTAAGAAGCATCTCTGGGTGAAGAGGGGTTGATATATTCTCTTTTAACACCACTGTTGAACACAAACACAACAGTTCATAACAAATGGTTTATTTATAATGCAACAGTGCGCTGAACTTAGGCAGTCAAAGCCACTCTTGCAAAGGCTTTGAGAAACACAAAGGAAGCTATCAGACATCAGATGCGAACATTTTACATAACTTCAAATTTCTGGAAAAAAAAAAACCCAAAACTGTTTGGTGCCAACCAGATTTCAAGGCTTTGAAATTTGAATGTTGTTGAGCTGAACTCTCTTTTCTTCCCATAGCTGCTTCCCACAGTGTCTTTATCTTCTTCCATTCCTTCTTCTCCTTAAATCTTCTTCTTTGTCTCTGTAATGATTTTATGACATCTGTTTTCTGTCAGGACTTTGAATATAGATAACAGTACACACACAAAAAGAAACGGACAAAAGGACAGGCTATGAATGCAAAACTGACCTGATGTTGTGCTCTGTACAAATTTAGAGAGATCTGAAAGGTCCTTGCCAATTTCCAGCTCACTGCTTTCTGTTATCTCGCCTTGCTTATCCTTTTTTTTTTCCTCAGCTCTGCTATATTTCTCTCCCTTTGTCTCTCTGCGCAATAGTTTCTCTTTCCGCCTCCATCTCCCATACATGCCCCCCCACACCCCCCCTCCCACGCTCTTCCCCATATTTCACAATGTGAAAAGTCACAGAGTTTTCCTTCTAGGGTTTTTGGGGAGAGGAAGTCCATATTTAATGAAGTGACTCTCTTGTTAAAATGCTTTTAAGTGCTCCTGTGCAGGGCTTCAGGCTGGAGCGGAGGGGAGGCAGGGGGCTGAGGCTTTTATTTATTCATTGGGCGGTTCAGTGCCTCTTCCCCGCTCTGTGAAGAAGGGAGAGGATTAGAGGAATGAATCCCCCTCCCCAACACACACTCGCACACACACCCTTCCTCCCTCTCCCTCGCTGGCCGTGTTCCCTCCCTCGGGGGACACCCCTGTGTCAGTCCACATTAACATCCATCAGAGCATGGTGCTCCGGAGAGAGGGACGAGCCTCTGTCCCACTGAGTCGCACATACATGCATGAATACATGTAACACGCAAAGTGACGCGCGCCCATTTGCACAAGCGCACAAAGTAGCAGGAGACGCGTTCTCGAACCAACACTCCTCATAGTTATGAGTCACACGCTCAAAAGTGTCTCCGTCACCCCGCTGCTGTTCCTGCCTTGAGCTACACTCACATTCAGTTTTGTTTATACGCCACATTCACATTGGACTCGTTTTCCAGAGAGCCCTCCAACGTTTGAGTTACACAATTGCAGCTGTCCCCTACTTGATCAGAAGGCGAATGTGAACAAGTTTGAACAAGCATCTAAAGACTGTCAGGAAACAGACGGAGGAGAGAGGAGACGGGGAAGAAGAGAAAGTTTCTGAGATGGCGCGTTGTGCTGATTCCTCTCCTCTTTGTGTGAAGTTTTGGGCTCCCTCGTTATCTCTCTCCCTCGCTCGCAGGATGGGAGGGGAGCTGGATGAGAGAGGCATATCATTAACCAAGAGTGTTTCTACAACAAAGCGCAGACTCTATCAAATCCCACTCATTCCCACACAGTGGTGTCACACTCATCATTCTCCTGCGCCTGAACTGCTGTGTGAAAAAAATGCCCTCATTTGTCGAAGGCACACATCATTCCCCCAACGTCAGCAGGCCTAATAGAAATTCCTTTAATATTTTCCCTCTCGCAAATCTTTGAGAATTTTTTGAGATACTAATGCTTATATCTAAAATTGGATTATGTTTGTTCGGGCTCGACTGATGTGTGCGAGTGTGTTTCTGTGCGTGGGTGTTTGCGTGTGCACGTGAAAGCGCATGTACATGGGTCCTCATTGGAGGGCTTCTGCTGTAGCCATGCAGAGGGATGCAGATTGTTTCTAATTCACCACGCTGACCTAGATTCCAAAATCAGGCGCATTAAACAAGAGATGTTGCCCCGTGTCAGCACGCGAACTCACAGCTGCAGCTGCACGCTCAAACATGACAGACAAAACATCATGTCACCCTCTGTCTTGCCCCAGCGTGGCACGAGGTCTCCCCTTTTCTTACCTCGGAAGATCCGACTGCTGATTCGATCCATTCGCGCCAAATCACACATCTGTAATTCTCCCCCCTTTTTTTTCTCATTTCAGAGCTTCCATCTCTTGGAATCCAACATCAAACCGAAATGTTAAAATGCAAATTCATTTTCCCAGCTAGCTCAGTTCACACAAACTTATAATTGGATTCTGCCCATTAATATAAAAGCTTTCTTCATCCCTCATCATTCGATCTCGTATTAGTCTTTCCAACGATGCGCATGAACCGGCCTGATTCCGCGATAAGGCCGACAGGGGAAGAAAGATGGAGGGGACAGCGGAGGACAGTCGTCTCATTAGCATGGAAAAGTGTCTTATTGAATCATGGAGTAAGGTAGCGCAGTTAGGAGGTAACGAGTTGGGAACTCATTAGCAACATAATGAAGGTGCACACATCTGCCTGGTTAAATGTGTGGTCAGTGGGTTTCCCTCTTCCACTTAGTTATGTTAACTCCCTTCCATCAGCTGCTGGATTCAAACTGGCCCGTGAATATTTTTGAGGCGGATGAAGGATGTGAACGCTCAGAGAGACAGAGGGGGTGAACATGCACTCTGTGACACCGGCAAACTCGCATGTTCGAGGCTGAGAAACGAAGGGATTGATGCCACTGAAAGACAGAAAGAGGGAAAAAAAAAAAGGAATGGAGGAGCAGAAAATCAGCGTACGACGATCGGGAAAGAGACAGACGGCCTGAGAGAGAGCACCAGATGCTGTGTGGGAGGGTTATTTAATTGATGATATCACACTTCTCTTTCCCTTTTTCTCTCCCTCTTGTTCTCCCTTGTTTCTTCCTCGTGCACACACACACACACACATTAACACTCATGCACACCATATTTGCCCTGTCACCTTCTTATCCTTGCATGACACGCCGCTCCATGATTCTCCCTCTGCTCCCTCTTGCCCACCTCGGGCTCTCGGGAGATTCGCGAGGCCTGCAGCTTGTGTGAACTTGAATTAGTCCCATCAGAGCAAACAAAATGATGTGCACATCCCATCTTAAGATTATGATTGAGAAAAGATTATGGGCTTGTTTGGAAACTCGCGCGGCAGGAAACATAGGAAAGACGGAAAACATCTCAATTTTACATCTTCCTGCTCTGTGCATTAAGTCATTTGAAATCACGTTAGAAACATCAATTTGGCCGTTTCAGGTGCTCAACAGCATCACCGTGGCTCTCTTGTTACTCCTGTCCTCTTTTTTTACTTCTTGCTTCTCCGCACGCGAGTAGAAACTGTTCCACATGCTTCCTGCCAAACTAGAAAAGCCCCAGAAAATGAGTCTCATTAATTAGCTTCTCATTTGTAAATGCAAATGAGCTTAATTAAAAAATAGACTCTCCTTTTGCGGGCTTCAAAGGGAGACAGTGAGGCCTAATCAGGAGGTTTGTTCAGCTGTGGCACTAATGAGACATATTTGGCCTAACGAGGGAGCGATGCCCTAATTTGTTTATGGTAATGATATGAAACAGCGCTTGTCCTTTTGGTGTATCTGGGAAGGGATCAGTCACACACGCGCCTCTTTGCGACGTACCTTCAGGGTTTGGTTCAGTGTTGGCGAGGTGTTGCAGTGGCCTCGCCGAATTGTTTCAGTAGGTTAATTGGCTTAATTAGCCTAATAGAGATCATTGGGGCGACGACTCAATGTCAAGCCATATGTGGGTTTCTGAGACATTTCCGTGAAAATGTTGCGCGGTGAGAATTAATGAAGAAAGTGTAGCCGCTCTTGCTGTGGCAGAAAATGAACTCACTCAACCTTTTTTACTATAAATACTGTAAAGGAGTAAACAAATGAAAGCAGGTCAAGTCTCAGGTCCTTCAGCTTAAAGGATAAGTGTGGTTCATTACAACCGGGCTCTCACTTTCATTGTTTTGGCCATTGTTTCTATAAGCAGTAATGAGATCTGGGAATAAGAGCAACATCATTAAACAGAAGTCCAACTGGGCAACAAACAAGAACAATTAGGTTGCACATTTGGTCGGTCAACTTCAGTCCAGACTGAAATATCTGGACAACTGTTTAATGGATTGCTATAATATTTTGTTTACATTATTGATTGTGAAATAGTGATAGTGAAATGTCTTTAATAAAATATGATTGCCATAAAATTTGGTATACGTATTAAAGTCAAGACTACATTTTAATATCTCTGGTGAATGAATACAAAAACATGCTGGTGAACGTGGTGAACACAACACCTGGATTCAGCATGTTAACGTTGTCATTGTGACCATGTTAGCATGCTGAAGTAAGCATTTAGCTCAAGGTTAAAGCTAACACAGCTTCACAGAGCTGCAAGCACGACTGTAGCCTTGTTCTATCAGCAATAGAGCAAGTGACTTTGTGTAATGTGAAAGATGTTGCTTACTGTGACAATCACAGCTAATTCTCACCCGACTACAGCTTCAGTTCATCTGAGCTTTTTATAGTCTTTCAGCTGTTTAGTTTGAAAGCCAACATTATCAGCCTGACTGATTGTACACTACTTGTCCAGGACCAAATGGCAAACAGACATTGTTACAACTGGCTGGGGAACATAGCGGTGCCGTTAGTGGCTAAAGAGACGAAGAGATTATTTCTCTCAGGAGTTGATGGAGACCAAAACAGAGCTAAAAAAATGAGAGTGAATGTCGGACTTACATACAGTATAACAAGTGGACACGACTAAAAATGAACAATAATGTTACTGTTTCTTAATGCTTGTCAGTCATAAGGTTAAAATATGTCAGTATACTGTGTTTAAAGCTGTCAATAAATGTTGAAGTTGAATGGTATAATTTATTATCACTGGAAACATTGATCACAATTTACAGACTGATTTCCTGGTTGGACTTTGATGTACTGTACTTAGCTGCACAGAGTTTTCCTGTAGCCTGCAATAAGGTGTTATTACCGACATTTCAGGTGTGTTCACTTTTGGTTTTAGATTATCTGAATATCAGGTCTGCTTGTGTTTCTTGTCCGGTCTGACCTCGTTGTTGTGTCTCTAGGAATTATCCTAGAAGGCAATGTAATTTTAACTTTGTGGTAATGGATTAATAATTGTGAGAGCGCTTGATTTTCTTCAAACATCTCACGTGTGTTCATATTTATGCATGCTTGTGTGCACACGTGCTTTTGTGCATACTGTACGTGCGTGCACGCGCACGCGCGAGTGAGTGACAGGGTTTCTCTCCGCTATTTAGTTCGCCGTCGACCGAGTGTGAGGCCGAGTGAGATGGCAGCATGGCTGGCCCTCACTGATAACTAGGCACAAGCAGAGCCCTGCGCTTCTATTCAAAACACACACGCACGCACACACACATGCATGTTAATTAATCCCAAAACAGAAGGGAAATTGAAAAAACACAGTCTCCACTTTTAATTGGACTGAATGTCGTCCAACCATAAAGAGAAAACAAGCTCAATCATTCTCCTCCATCTTGTCTCTTGTTGAATTATTGATAGACGGAGCAAACTGCACTAGAAAATGAAATGGGGAAAAAGAAGCACTGGGCTCGAGTCTGTTTGAATGTCAGTGATAAAATTTGATTATTCATGTGTGATGCATGCTGTGTGGATGCTTGTAGCGGAGTGAGGAGGAGTATTGAGTTTCTCCATGGTGACTGTAGAGAACCTGTATGTGCCAGACAAGCCAGCTGGTATCTTGTTGTCCAAATACACAATGCTCCAAATAAAAAAAGAGAAATAACTCAAGTAGATAAGGCAGAAGGCGTTCATTATTCACTCATATTTGAACCACTGTGTAAATGCCTATGTTCTAACAACCGGTACACATTGTCCTTCCGACCCTTTTGCTCGACCAGTTCTCACGCTACATTATATTCACACACTCTGAATATACTGTAATCATCTTTTCATTTATTCCCTGCATCCTGCATTAGATGGTCCTGGCGAAAAGCTTGGTAAATTATATCAGATTGGCTTTTTTCCCAACGGCTGATGAGATTTTTTTCAGATAAGATTTTGGCATCTGAGCTTTCTATTTGTCAAGACTTTTGCTCAAAGCTCAGGTAGACATTGGTGGCTTTCTTCTATTTAACCAAACTGCAACACCTGTTTAAAAATCAAAATGTAGTTAAAAGCCCTTTTAGTATTAGCAACAGATTATATTATACAGGTGATTTTTAATGTGTCATTAAGCCCCCATTATTGCTAATAATAGCCATATAAAATTAATAACTTCATACTGTTTCATGGACTTTTTACTGAACAGTACCTTAATAGAAAGATGATTAAATTTTTTGACCTCCAATGTTTTGATACTTCAACCAGATAATGAGAATGGGGAAATCCCTGAATAGGCTTCTGTGCTTTGACAGTGACAAAACATGTTCGACTTAAACTTCTAGAGGCCAAATAGAGACCTTGAAATATTCCCCTCATCAATTAATCTCCATTCAATGACACACTGCTTTACTTAGCCAACCATTCAGCCTCCTCTGGCTGCTATAATTGTCCCAGTTAATTGCTTTTCAACTCTCTTTGATTACAAGGTCGGCTCTGAATGGCTGGTGTACATGGCTCAAAGTTCCCTCTTCCCTCTGCCCTCCTCCTTTTCCACCCACCTCCTTATGACCCCCCCCCGCCTCCCTTTAGGTCACAACACATCAGTACCATCCCTCCTCTCCTCTCTGCTTTCCCTGACCCTACAATCCAAGGTCAGCTGTTGGAGATGTGATTTTCATTAACCTATTCATCATGGCGGCCTGTGCATCCCTATAATGGTGACCGTTAGCTTTGATAGACTGGTACATAATAAATCTGTCCACTCAGAGGATGTCCCAGGTAGAAATCAAAATGATGGTGTATTACACAAACTGTTCAAACTATTATATCATTATTTCACCATTAAGTGGCAGCATCTCACAAAAGGAAAAAAAAAAACCAAACAAACAGGAAACTGTATGAAGGGAATTGTGGTGGAAAAAGAAAGATGGATTGCTGTTGGCTCTTGAAAAGAGCACTGCTCTACAACTGTCCCCGACAATTTATGTACTGTTGAGGTTGGTTAAGGAAGCTGAGTCCATGATTGGAAAGAGACGGGGGTCGATGCGTGTGTGTGTGTGTCTGTGTGTGTCTGTGTGTGTGTGTTACTCCTGCATCTTTCTCCTCTCCCTCCACAGCTCACACGGAGGCGACAGAGTCCCTCTCATTACTAAACAGCACAGCCCCCAAACAAAGGCTCACGCACCGACAGCGGCGCGTGTGCAATACCGATAACTAGTGTGGCCTCTCATCTGAATTAGCATGCCGTATAGGCCTTGACACATATTCACACCAACACACACACACACCCAAACACACACACACACATAGGCATTCAAGTCAGAGCACACAAAAAAAACACCACATACATGCACACACGTTCAAAGGCACACCCTTATGTACTATTATTTATACACAAGCATGTACACACACACACACACACACACGGACTCATCCTACAAACTCTTGTGTCGAACAGATAGCGATTACCGGATTACTCTGCAGCGGCAACTTGAATATGCATTCAAGCTTTGCATCGTCAGCATTGGCTTTTGTTCTCCACGTGGAGAAGAGCCACACAAAGCCTTTCGACATCAAAGACACAGAACAACAGGAACAAGCAAATTGCAAAATACTAACTGTGGTTCTGAGGGATGCCGCCGGGTCGCTGCACAGAAGAACCATGCAAATAAGCAACACAGCATTATTTCTGCTCCACTTGAACGCAGCCCTCTCTCCTCATCTGGCCTTCTGCATGTTTCACACCTGGCTGGTTAAATGTGCCACTGTGCCCGGAGGTGTCTGCTGAGGGGTGAACAGCAATGAGGCAGCACACACCCACACAAACACACACAAACACACACACAAAATCACATACGCACTTTCCAGCTGACCTTTGCTCTTTCAAGTTAATTTTAGACTTGGTACAGCAAACCATGGTGAAATGCAGGATAAGATCATCATAAAATAGCATCTTTGAAATAAGTAGCCAATAGTCGAACTCATTGCTATAAATAAATAGCTTTCTCCTTTTGTGCAGGCCGTGTGGTAAAAGCAGGCTGCAGAAACATTACCTCCTGTTGTGACTAATGTCTACAATCTTCCTGTCTCTCTGTCACACACAATCATGATGGCTTGTTTATCTTGCTGTCATATTTCTTGGATGCCATGCCACTTTCTGCTGTGATTGGGCCTATGTATAGCTCGATGCCATAACAGCAGGGAGCAAAATGGGGCCCCTTTAATACGTTTTACACTCCTGTGCATGCAACCGTACACATCAATAAGTGCATATTTGCGGCGAGCATGGAGGAGTTTGCCCCTCTGCGTCGCACTATCTATATTTCAAAGGATGCTTTAGCGCAGGTGGCGGTGACCCGGTTTTGTAAATGAGTTCAGGGCTGAGGAATAGTTACAGAACAGGCGTACAGCGTGTCATATCTCAGACTGATAATGAAGGGGGAAATGTGAGGGAAGAAAACATGGAAGAGGAGGAGTGGAGGAAGAAGAGTGAGGAGAGGTGGAGTGCAGGAAAGGAAACCTAAAATATGCATGTCATCATGGATGACTGATAGCTTTCTGTGAAAGCTTCTCTTGATGTGCGCATGCGAGGCAGGCCTCTAATTGAGCTCTGCTGCCAATCATAAGCGCTCATAGTGTGTGTGTGTGTGTGTGTGTGTTTGTGTGAGTGTGTGTGTTTACTTGAAGTGTTACATTCCCCTGCTGAAGCATTGAACACACACATACAATACTCTGTGTCTTTGATCATCTGAGACTGTTCTCTCCATGTTCTACAGTAATTAGCTTGGTGTTAAACTTGAGAGACAAGAGAGATCAAGCAGCAAAGCCAACGATGATCAGTGCATAGTGAGAATGTAACTATCACCCTTAACTATCAATACCAGTCTGTAGTGCCGACCATCTCTCAGCGCTTACAAAGAGACGTAGTGATGTTTTCTGTCTTCTCAGGCTTTTGTGCATATTTTTTATAACCCTTCCGCGAGAATGCTAAATCTTGTGCGTTTGTACTTTTATTTATCTTAAGTGGAACCAGCCAGAGAAGGAAAGACATGCGCTGACTGATAATGAATAAAAGCAAAACAAAGAAAAACAGAAGAAAGTGGCAAGTGGCAAGTGGTAAAATATAATTTATGTAACTACAGTAACTATTGTATGTGGATTCAAAAAATCACATCGGGATAATAAAAACAAGGGAAGCACAACGCAGCATCATCATGGAACGACCACTGTGGTCAACATACACAGCTGATGCTTTAGATGAAGGGACTGGATTTCAAAATAAAAGCGTTTAAAAGAGGTTTTGTCTGTGTATTTACCTGCATCCAAACAAAGGTCAGTGGTTAAAAAAATAAAGTTAAGTCTGTACAGGTGAGTCTCAAGGCCGCACATCCTTCAACGACAACTGTCAGTGAAAAGAAACACACGGTGCAAATGTTTTATGTTTTCACTAACCCACAATTCTCTTGACCTCCATTTGGGAAAAAAAAAATGCTTTCAAAATGATTTGAATGACACACAACAAAATGATCTTGCACCTGCAGACACCTCTTCTGCTTCTCATCCTGCACTTCCTCCCTCTGCTGGTTCACAGTCTCAGCACATGCAGACACAGGCAGCTCACACAGGAGTAATATCACTGTCTCCCACCTCCCCGCCATCCTTTATTACCCCTCTTTTTCTTACTCTCTCTCTGTCTCTCCCTCATGAATAAACATCCCTTACATTCACTCAGTGCTGGCATGAAATGGCCACACAGCCCCTGGCACACGCAGGAGTGATGCCGCAATCATTATTCCACTGCAGTGGTCCCACACAAGCATATTTCACCAATCATGTGGCTCTCTCCCCTGGCTTTTGTTTGGATGACTTAAACAAATGATGTGGCAGTGAGGAGGGCCTGCGTACCACAGCTCCCCCTGTTAACACAGCAACCGTTGACACGGACACAGCAAAATTTGCATAAGAGTATGCTCGAGTGGTACTGGCAATTCCAACAGGGGTCCGCATATTTTTCCCTCTCTTTCTGTGAGAGGGTGGGGGTGTAAATGGGGGGGTGGGGGTGTTATTTTTGGTTCTCCCGCTTTTCTCCCTCCTTTCATCCCGTTCTCCTGCTCTCCTCTCCGACTGCCAACTCCTCTTTTCTCTGGGGTTTAGTGTTGAATTGGAAGTAATGAAAGATGCACACATGCCATGAGACTGACTGGGCTTTCAGCAATAGAGATGGAGGAAGTCTATTTGGCAGAGCTGTTAAACCCATGCAAGGCAATGGTGGCATCTAAGAATCAAATGATAAAGTACCTTGCTGTGCAGTAGACCTGACACTGAGTGGTCAGATAGGCCGTCAGAGAAGTGCTGTATATGCATGAGTAGGAAGAAGTAATTGTTTTTTTTAATTAAATACATCACTATTATGATTATTTTAAAATTATTCCAGCAGCAATCACTGGAGCATTTCAGAATAATGGCCTTGCTAAAGATGATGATTGTGATGAGGGTGAGTAAAAAGAGGAGGATGTTTAATAAATTTGAAGAGGGGGGATGACAGCTATTGCCTCGATGAGGGCGATGATACATTTAACAAGGATGGCGCTGCTGATGAAGGTGAGGAAGAGGAGGATAATCATGATAATGCTTATTTCTGTTTTGGCTTTTTTTTTGTCGATGTTAATATCTGAAAATAGAACGAGGAGCGCTGCATTCAGAGAAGTTAATCAAGCTGCCCGAAGGGCCACTGCTCTGTCCTTTTATGTGCCTATCTCGCTCTACATTTCTCCTATCTCTATCTCTTTCATTCGCCTTATCGCGCCCTTCTTTAATCACAGCATATCAATGTGACTGATACATCTAAGAGATCTATTTGCGTGCTGTTCACTTTGTGAGAAAGTTCTATTTGAATTCCATGAATTTGCTCTCGCCTGACTTTCAGACTTCTCACAGTGAGACAGCAGCTCACAGGAATACCAAACAATGAAAACAAGCAGCAATATCTTCCCAAATGTTTATGCAATGTGTGCATGTGAGTTTTATTGTGTGTGCAGGCACAGGTGACTCTGCTGAGTCCTAGGGGTGGGTGTGGCACACCACCGTGCAGAGGTTGTCTCCATGGTGATAGATGTGGGGTCATCTCCATGACGATGGATCGGAGGGGGTGTTGGCCGCCAAGGTCGCAGACCAAGGACAAGGCGAGAGTGATTGCAACCACCCAGACAGGAAATCGAAGAGGAGCACTCCAAGGGGGGGGTCGAGGAAAAAGGTGCAATTTCACAAGCCAAATTACTTCTGGGATGGAGGAGAGAAAAATATCATGGCAATAACAGCACCAGGCAGGAGAGGGGAGAAGGAGAGGGAGGTGGTAGAGGAGCAGGAGGCAGCAGGAAGGAGGAGGGAGGTCCCAAACAAAAGCTCAATTATCAAAGTCATCAAACATGTACGCTCACATAAGCAAATAGAGTGACATCCCATTACCTTGCTGCCACACAAACTTCCCTTCGCTGAAAGAGAATTTCAGAGGTATCTGTCAGAGTTTGACTGTGATTTTCCATGTGGTTTATCAAGCTCGGTTTATTTCTGAGACTGATGCCGGCTGTGACGAGAAAATATTGATTGGATTGTGCAACATGTTCCGCTGCAGCCCTACTGATTTCTTTTTCTGTTCTCGCTCTTGGCTCCTCCTCTGCTCTCTGGCGATTCCACAACATTAGTATGTGGAACACCAGCAAATCAGTAAATTGTTAACGAGAACGGGCACAGTGAATAAATGACGACGACAACTTAAAATTTCTGCCTCGCCTCCTCGCTCCCTCCCTGCTCAGGGTTTCCCCAATGCATTTTCTGTCTCACTCAGTGTGGCCTCTATTTTCTGAGTGTGTTTGTGTGTGTGTTTGCGCTCGTACAGATGAGTGTCTGTATCGGCAGGCTGAGTGCATTGAATCATTAAGTCCACAGTGCCACTGTGCCCATTGCCTCATTGCACCTAATTAAGCCCCTTTTGTTTCCTATCAATTAACATTGTAATTAAAACTAGTCGTGCTTCTGTTTACCCCGAGTGATGCTGATTCAGGGGAAATGACACACAAACAGTGATGTGCAGGAATCCAGCTCATAAATACCTGCATCACACAGGCATACACATTCAGCACATACATGTACACAAATCAATACAAATAGAAATATGAATACACTCGTGTTTCTAAAGATTCATGAACATGCGCACACACTCTCGCAACATCAAAGCTCATCCAGGCCTCTCAATCTGCTGGAGAGTGTGTGAGAACAAGGAGTGCTGATGAAGCTGTGAAATGAGAGCAGGATACTTTGTTGTGTGTGTGTGAGAGAGAGAGAGAGAGAGAGAGAGAGAGAAAGAGAGTGTGAACCACTGTTGAGTCGTTAACAGAACCAAGGGATTCACCTCCAGATAATCTTGCACTAATCACCTAATCCTCCATCTCTCAGGTGAACAGACGGGGAAGGAGTACATGACATCAAGTGGAAGCAAGGCAGCACGAAACACACACAGACACACACACACACACACTAACTTAGGTCACTTATATTCATTTCCTGGGAACTTACTTTAACCCTAACCACTACTTGCTAAAACCCAACCCTTACCCTAACCCTAACCTAAGCCTAACCTTGGCATGACCCTAACTTTGGCCTAACTCTAATCTAACCCTAACTTTAACCACTGACCCAGATTCAGCTGTTTTCCAATTGAGGACATACTTTTTGTCCTCAGTTGCACCAGCTGTCCCCAGTTAACTGGTCTTAAGTCTGAACAGTGCCCCTGAAAGTAGCCAAACACACACACACACACACACACACAGGATATATTTATGTGATTTTTTAAAATTTTCTTTTATTTTCTATTTATATGTATTTATGTACCCGCAGACAAATGAATAAGCCAAACAAATGAGCGTAACTCCACCCCGCCCCCAGCCGGCCTCGTCCTCCTCAACACGCCAATGTACATTTCACCAAAAAACATACACCCTATCCTCCTGTTTCCATGGCAACTGACCGTAGAGCTGTGGGTATACGAGGCAGCAGGCGGCAGGCAAAATCACTGGAGTGAGAGGCGTACCGGTCTGTCACCTCAGCCTCCCTAGAGGAACAACACATAATACTGTACTACTGTACTCTCTCCTTTCTCTTTCTCTCCTTGCATCCATCGCTCCGATTTACAGGGATACACAGATTTATCTCTCTCCGCACGCACACACACATGCGCCACCCTCCATGTTGTCTCACGCACTGTGGCTCGGGGCAGACAGGGCTACGACACCAGACATTTGTTTGTAAAAACATGTGTTATCTTCTCATTAAAACATGATCATGAACTGCCACCCGGACACACCACCCGTCACCTTTTCCTTTTCCTGTTGGGGGTGATTGCTGCTGCTGCTGCTGGTGGAGGCCAACCTGTCCTTGGGTGCAGTAAAGGATTACAGCAGTGCAAACCATGTGACCTTAATTCCCCCCTGCCTGCTTCTGCTGCGCTCAGCCAATCAGGATCAGGGATGCGCCGTGCATGTATGTGTGTGTATGTTAGCATGTGCATATTTGTACATCCGTGAGTAGCGTTTTGTGTCTTTCAACGCTGACCGCCATGTTTGTCAAGAGTGCTCGTCTCAGGCGTATACGCTTGCAATAGACAGATTAAGTCAGATAAAAGGGCAATGCCGTGAGGTTTTATTGTGTGTGCATATGTGCATATGTGTGTGCATGTGCCAGCTTGTGTTTTTAAAAGGGGTGGGGGTGATTGTGTGAATCAGCAGCAGCAGCAGCAGCCGCCCCGGCACGTGTCGCACATTCAGACGACCTCATTCATCCTCAGCAACCCCAAAATCCCTCTGCCACTTCCCCTCACCCACAAAACAGACCTCAACCCCCACACAGCCGCCGCCGTCAGCAGGCTCAGCTGGTGGCTGAGGGAGGAGGAGGGGTGAGCAGAGAGATGGCGCGATGGATGGATGGATGGAAGGATGGTTGGAGGAGGGGGGAGGGCAGGTGCTGGGAAGACCATTTAGTAAGCAGCCTTTTTTTTCTCATTGGTTTTGTTTGGGGTTTTTTTCCCCAAAGATGGAGCAAAAAAAATGACAGAGGCTGAGAGAGGAAGATTTGGAAGGAGGTAGGGAAGAAAATGTGAGGGTAAATATGTGTGTGTTGTGGAGGTGGAGGTCAGAGTGTGTGTTGGGGGTGTCAATTAGATATGGAGATCAGACAGAATAAGCAGCAGTTTAAACATGAGCATTACATCAGGGGGATACTCCGGCTGTTACGTCGGCTTGCACCCGCCAGATAAGGCCCGCAAAGCTTTGAGTGTGTCTGGGTGCCTGCGCCTTTGTGTCTGTGACGCGGCAGACGTAACAGACGCAGCACCTTGCCTAATAAGACACCCGCTGTTGTTGGCGACCTTTGACCTTAACCAAACCTTGACCCTGGCAGAAGGCAACTGATTTACCCAAAGAAGACAGATGACACAGCGGAGCCTGAAGCCGGAGCTAAACTCTGACCCCCGACCCACCAGTCCCGACCCAAACCCTATCTGAGGCCAAACACACCCTTGCCCCGTCGACACACGCGCACACATTCAGACAATGAAACGGGAGAAACGCTACACTCATCCATCAAAGTGGCAGAAAACCAATACCATCAAAAAACATACATATGCAAGTAAGGCCATTATTTTTATGCTAAGCAGTTCAGTTTGTTCATTGTTTAGAGGCTGAAATGAGATGTTTTAATTTTTCTGTCTTTCACTTTTAGATTTAAAAAAAAATGCCTAGTAATCTGCTGAGGTTGCATAAATCACATCATCATTCTAAATAAACATGTAAATGTATAAAACGGGATTTGGGGCAGTAGAGTTTGGTCTTCAGCTGAAATGAACTTTCAACTCACATGTAAAAAAATATAGATACAGAATTATGAGAAAACATGTGAAGAAAAAATTCTTCAAAGGGCAATTTGAGGCAAGCGCACAAACAATTCTTTCACATACATGAAAACAATATGTGATGGTGTAAAGGAAAAAGGGCCAGTGGCCAATCTGCAGCACGTCCAACAACACGAAGGTACGTTATATCAAGTCAATCAATACACAAGATTTGTCTTACAAATGTCTTACAAATCTAAAACACATTATTGATAGCATGATGACTTGATCAGTATTAATCTATGAAAGCAATCCCTTACTTTTATAAACCTGAACTTAATGACACCTTGCAATCAGTTCTTGTCCTTTTGACCACGGGACAAGAACAAACCGGAAAATGAATGAAAAAGTTAAAATAGGTGTAAAACATGCAGAAAACAGCTCAAATAATAAAAGACAATCAAACTAACACACATTATTCAATCCACACAGGTAATCTAATACTCTTTTAATTGCTGTATCACACTAACCTTCTTTTTTGTTTCATCATTAAAGCATGTATTTGACGGTTTAATTAAATTCAGAATAGTTGATTTCTCTCTCTTTGAGTGAAAAGTAGATTTATTTCATGTATAAAATATGTCGCACTGTCATGCATATTAACTACATATGGTATCTGGATGTGTTTCTATCTCTGAGTCATGTGAAGTAAATGTCTGGCCCCTGCACTGCCTGTGTGTCTATAACAGATGGTGTGTGTGCGTGTGTGTGTATGTATGTGTGTGTGTGTGTGTGTGTGTGTCCTACAAAGTCTGGCAGAAGCACCTTGTCGCTCTGTGGCGCATCATGCCAACTGCCATCGGCCAACCACGCAGCACCTTCCAATCTAACGTGTTCTTCCTCAGACTTTTAGCATCATTATCTTTCTGCCTGTCACACAATAGAGAGACAACTTGCCTCAAATATGGTTATTTTTAGCAAATTTCCCAACATGTCACGCTGTATGTAACGCCAGGTTTTGCATCATGACGAGGAAAAAAGTATCATATCTGTTTATTTTGAGTGATATGTGCCAAAGATTTTTAGGACACAGTAGTGATGTTGAGCTTACTCTTGCATAACATTTATTCCCTATATCTTCCTTTCTGCTCTGTCTTTTTCCCGCACCCCTCCAGTCTCTGTGCGTACCTTCCATCAGAATTTCCCAAGTAAAATTAATCTTCCGAATTCCACTCCAAGTGCTCCCTTCAGATGACAGATACTCATCTACGCCGGACATGTTTGAGAGATACCAAGCCGTCGTGGATGCTGCGGCTCAGCGTGTAACAACTGGGAAAACGATATTGTCTGATCCTTTGTTGCACTTGTTCAGTGATATTTAATAACTGTCCTAACTAGGCTTGCAAAAATGACTCCACAAGAGGTTTGACATTTTCAGATCATTTCACAGAGAGCTGCGGTGAGAGAGAGAAACGGATGATGAAAGAAATGCAGGAAGGAGACAGGAGGGTAGATGGATAGATAGATAGATAGATAGATAGAAAGATAGATAGATAGATAGATAGATAGATAGATAGATAGATAGATAGAAAGATAGAAAGATAGATAGATAGATAGAACAAAAAAAAAAAGCAAATCAACCACAAAAGGAAGAAACATAACATTTTCCCCCGGAGGATCACATTTCTCTGGTAATCCAGAACAGATTGGGCTTCAAAGTTATCTCAGCAAACTTTGTGGATTCATTGAAAATGTGATTGAAATGACAAAAAAGGGAACGAGGGCGATGAGAAGGGAGCGTGCAAGAGAGACCCGTTCACGCCTCTGAAAATCTGTCAAAGTAGTTTGGAATTCATGAGTGTTTCTTGGGGAAGACGCACGCGCAGATTTCATTTCATAAAAGGAGAAAATGCAATACCCAGCTGACGAGCCACGGCGCTACAGAATTCTCTTTGGCAACGCTTTGGTACCATCAAGAGCTGACTACAAACAGCACAGCAACACTGATTTGACACGTGTCATGGGTGTTTTGTAAATACTTTGGATATTTTCCTCCCCCCCCAACATTAGACTATGGCTGCCTTCTGTCACCGTGCTGCTGCTGTGACAAACACTCCAAAGCACCCTTTCTCGCAGGTCAAGTGGAAAACATTTTCAGGGTTTTAACGTGGGCGGATGAATTGTACATTCATTGACAAAGGCTGGATGGATTAGCCAATGACTATTTTCAAAGCAATAAGAGATGGAGTCGGTGTAAAAGGCAAGCAGGCGTGTGAACTTGCACACATCTTATGGGATTTCGGTCTCCAGCCTCTCTCTCTCTCGCTCTCTCTCTCTCTCTCTCGCTCGTCTGTATGCAGACTTTGTCTCAGGGTTTCTCATGCCATGCTGCTCCTGCTGCTGCTGCTGTTGCTGCTGCTGCTGCTCGGGGAGGCAGAGGTAGACTCGGGGTGGGAGCAGCGGGGTGGGTGACAGGGCAGCATCCATGCCCAGACAGACACAACCTCTCCTGGGCTGATGCTACCAACGTTCCTTGCTTCTGGAGACACGCATAGATGAGCTCTGTCTGGAACCGCAGCCACAAAAGTGTCCGTGTGTCAGTGTCATGGAGTGTGTGTGTGTGTGTGTGTGTGTGTGTGTGTGTGTGAATATGTGTGCTCTCCTTCCAGCATGCCTCTACCAGTAGTAGAATGTAACTAAGTACATTTACTCACGCATTTTACTTAAAGTGGCTTTAATCACTTTGTAGTAGTAGTTGTATCATCAGCAATACTTTTATAATAATAATTTATCAAGTGACAATGTGAAAATGTAAAATGGGTCACTCAGCAATGAACCTATAGAAAGTTATCAATTCAATTCTGTTCAGTTTTATTTATACAGGGCCAAATCATAACAGACGTTATCTCAAGGCCCCAAATACTTCAACCATCTGAGTGAAAAAAATTCAGAATAGAGTGAATATTGGACTTGATATGAATTATTAATATAATTCTTTAAATTAATGATAGTGTTGCTCTCTAATCTGCTAATGTCGAAGGGAAAATAGATCTCCAAAAAATGATTACAACTAAATTGAATACAAATATATACAAATGAACACTTCAGTTCTCATGCAACCTGAAAGAACTTGAGCAGTTCAGTGAAGTTCAGGAAAAATATCAGTGCTCAGATACAGAGTCAAGGCTGTAAATGCTGGGGTGGGTTCTCATGCGATCATATTTTTCTATTCTTTTATGTTATTAATTAGTTATTCAAGAGCTTTGGGCGCTGGATCAAGGGTCTACTTACTTAAATCTGATTAAATGTTGTAAAACAATAAAGCATGAAAACAACTTCAACAACTGACTGCATAATGAGTAGTTTTACTATTGATACTTTAATTGCACTTTGCTGATAATACTTTTAGTTTGAATGCATTTACTTGTAATGGTGTATTTTTACACTAATACTTTTACTTAAGTCCCCAGTTTATAAAGTAGTGAACAGATGGGAACATATAACCGTGATAATTTGGGTTTCATATATTATCTCATGAAATTCTGTCAGTAATATCAATTTAATACTATCATATTTACACTTAAAGGAGAGGTGCATACTTTTGCTGCTAATACCAAGATACATTTTGAATGTAGTACTATTACTCATAATGGGATATATTTCTATTGGGGCATTGATACTTAAAGAATCTGAACACATCTTACAGTACTGGCTCCTGTGTGTTCCTGTATCTGTGTCTCCACAGAGCACCCAGTGAAGGCATTTGTCCCAAACAGTCTGTTCATGAAGACACTCGCGTCTCCAGTACGTCCCCAGTGACTGACTGATGGAGCTGTATAGGTGAGATGAGGTGTCGGGAGTGCGGCGGCGAAGAGGGGAGGAGAGTGGGGGTCACTGCGAGGAAAGGAACGATGGATACAATGCCGCGGGGTCTTGGCATCGCCTCCTTATAACGACATTACAGTGGAAAGAACAAGCAGCAATGAGCGACACCATCATTAACCTCTGACTGGGCTATAAATCAACAGCAGTTCACACAAATTAGACCAATTCCCCTCAATCTGCCTCCAAAGGCCCTCACTAGGACCACGCCATTATAAATCACATACAGGCGGAGGAGGAGACACACACACACACACACACACACACACAGATACAGGGAGAGAGCATGCAGACACTTTTATTGGTAGTGTTTTACAGTGAGGCACATAAGCTAAAAGAATTAAATTTCTCAGGCTTGCCCTTGGTGATTCATACATATTTTCACCGTGGCTGCTTATTACAGATAGCATTTGATTCTGACTCGAGGCGCAAAGAAATTAATGTTACTTGTAGCCATGTTACAGGAGAGAGGAGAGGAGAGGAGAGGAGAGGAGATACTTTCAGAATAAAAATGACATAGGTTATGCAATTTTCAGATTATTATTCTGCACAGTGCAGCCCTGGGGACTGATTTGATGTAAATATGAAAGCATGCAGCATCACTTTTTTCCTCAAACAACAAAGAGTGACTTCGACAGAAACCAAAAATAACACTGGCTGCAAATAGAATACTCTGATTTACCACAAATATGTTGAAAATCCATTTCTCATCACCATATGATTTTTTGCTCCAGTCTGAACCAGGAATATTAGTAATGTGTTTTGATTCATAACATTATCCATCAGTATCATAGCGAGATTATTCTTAATGGAAATATTGGGCTGAATTTGGTGCTGCTTCAGTCCACGCAGGGCGGTGGAGAGGGAGGGATGGACAGCTGCCGGCTCTCTGCGGTCGTCTGTAGGAAAGAGTACATATTGCACGTCACTCGGAAAGGTAACGGATATGGCAGTATGTCCCTGCCATCTGTCACTGGGGCTTCACACGTCCACACAGACAAAAGGAGAGCCGGGCCACCGAGACGGCAGCAAGGCCCCAGTCTGCTATTGTCCTGAAGGCTCGTGGGTGAATGTAGGGCCCCTTAACATCAGACCCTGCTGGAGTGATGCAGTCTGGCTAACAGGAGCATTGTTCGCTACACACGCGTTCACCCAAGGGACCAAACAGAGTATGGAAATTTAGAAATTCAGATCTTAGCATTGATCTATAGTTAATCTGTGGCAGCAATAATAATTCAATTAGTCCAAATCCAAGGTTTATGCTCTAGCAAGCAATAGAAGAAATTACAAAATGTCATATTCAGTTATGATTTCTCGTCCCTGATTTCAACGCTTGTCTTTGCCCTTTTTATCTCTTGAATAACCCCTCAGACGCACACAAACACAATCACGTGCACGCACACCTCCACCCAGTCCACACTCCCACAGATAAGGTCCCGGGCTTAGTCGACAGGGTCGATTTTCCATTATGGAATTTTATAATAAAGATCAACTGTCACAGCAATCAAAGCATCACTTAAGGCTATCTTAAAGCAGAGCCAGGACCTCTGTTTTCATCCAGCAACCACCTCCCCATCCCCAAAAATAATCATCCTCAATCCACCCAAACACCACAGACCCTCCAAGAGTCCCATCTTTTCCTTTATCTCTCCCTCTGAAGAAAGAAAAAAAAAAGCAAAGATGAGGAAGGTCAACGATCTGTCAACAGTAGATAAAGACGGATGGACGAAAGGAGGGATCGATAGAAAATCTAAAATACTTTGCGGTTTTATATATTTTTGTTCTGAAAAGAAAACAGGAAGATAAAGTGCTGTCAGACTCTCTATATTCTCAAGTTTCTGTGTTTCTCAACTCACCAGTTGGAGTAGTCACTCTCAATTTATTTTCAAGGACATTGCCTCAGCAGTGTACAGTCAAATATGCATATGATGTATCTCCTTCTCAGTGTAAAATGATTTCTTTGTATTTGAGTGCAAAAGTGGGGAGAAAAAAAAAAAGCCTCACTTATTCCTTTTTTTGGACAGCATCACAGAGCAACATGTGAGATTACACCACCTAATCCCTGCGTAATCTCTGTGTTCCTCTCTGTGGAAGCTGCCCCGACACGAAGGTCCAACGGCCTCACAAATCAGTTCTTAATACAGTAAAAAATACATAGACTGGAGTGCAAGAGAAAGGGAAGCAAGCAGAAATGGGGACAAAATAATTTCAGGGGGTGTTTTGTGTTGTTGCAAAACGCAATCTGCACAAAAAACCTTCCTTAGTTTTCTTTTAATTAGTTTAACAAAAACTCAACTAATGTTTTTTGTAAGACTGTGTCGATGTGATTTGATTTGATTGACAGTGACCAAACACCCCACCAACTGTCATCAGCTCTTGCTTCAATAACTCTGATTGGTTCACAAAAATGCGTGACATCACCTTTTCCCAGCTGAGACCCGCCCACGTCAAACTTGCAAGAAAGGATACAGAAATCTCTCATGTGAAATAATCAAAACAGAATATTTTGCATTTGTGTTGGGCTCATAGTAAGAAGCTGATTGAGAAAACAGGTTTTCCGGGCCTTTAAAGCCCAGCGAGCCCCGCGGTGCATTGAGGGAAGGGTAACGTGCAGCTGTGGGGGGAACCAGCACACTGTGGAGGTCAAGGTCTGACCCTTCACATCCCGGCTCCCTGTGCGCGAGGGTGGTTCCACCCTGGTTTTGAACTCGGGTTTTCCAATCAGACAGATTGGTGTTGGGGCCCCGTTTGACACGAGGGGCCCGACGTTGCTTCAAATCCTGGAGGGCCAACTGGCAGCTTCTCTCGCGGCCTATTTCAATTACCATAAGAGCCTTGGCTTGTTTCCCTTCATCCTATTCTTTAATGGACTATGCATGTAACATCTCATGCAAATGACTTATAGCAAGGTCCTTTGCTTTAAGTGGTGTTGTTTTTTAGAGTGTTTACTCGGTGTGTGTTTGAGTCCCTGCACGTGTCTCAGAGAGTTCACCACCGTGTCTGTGTGTGTGTGTGTGTGTGTGAGATTAGCTCTAAAAGATACCAGCTATTATCCCTGACGCATCTCTGACCCTGTGGCTGCAGTGTTTGGTGAAAGTCGATGAAAACAAAGAGTTCAAAAACACATAATTTGCTCAGGCGGTCTTACACGAACAGGAGTGATATCTAAAAACCAACCAGCAAGCGCATTAGAAGCTGGAGATCAGACACTTGACGTATCTGCCTTTTCTTGCGAGGCGGGAGGGGGGAGAGACCCAGGGAGAAGGAGAGGAGCCGGGAGGAGGCGTAGTGTGCGTAATACAAAGTCAATCAAAAGGGCAGAGAGGAGGGAAAAAAAGTCGCACTTCAAGTCATAATTCGAGGAGTGCTCGCTTACGTTTGTGTGTTTGGCAGATAGTTTTACACAGAAACAGAGTCACACTGAGCGAGTCTGGTCATCGCTCAGTGTGATTTTCCACCTCGCCTCCCCTTGTTTCATAACACCTTGTTTCATGCGATAAATGGCTCTTTTACCCAGAGCTTCTATAAATAGGGAACAGTAAAAAAAGACTCTTTTACTTCAGAAATTGAGGTGAAACATGTCAATATTTGATTAAAATTTGACTGTTAATGGAACAGCTCGCCTCAATGTTCTGAGAGACAGTCTCCTCGTGGTTTAAAAACACAATGTTAGTTCACTTGCTGTAGTTGTTAAAACACAGGTGTTACTAAAAATATTAACAACAACTGTTCTATTCAAGCGTCGCAGTAAGTCGTGAGAGTGTGACAGTGAGCCGACATGCACAACACCAGGACCCTGAAACTGAAGCAGCTAAACTCAGCCCTCATTCATTCCATTATTTACACCTGTGCTTTTCCCACTTTGACATGTCCAAATGCTGTTCATGAAAAAGGCCAGTAAAAATGAACAAGGCCCACCAACAAGCAATATTATTGTTAATGATATTAGACTTTATTTGGTGTACACTGTTCTTTACTGAATGCTAATTAATAAAACATAAAACCACATAACACATGCTTTGAGCGCAATGCAACTTCAACATGTCAACAGGCTCTCAATGACAACGCTAACATGCTGATATTTAGCAGGTAATATTTACCATGTTCACCATCTTAGCTTGGTGTGTCAGCAAGTCGCCATTTGTGAATCAGGACTAAACACACAGGAAGAGCTGAAGATGATGGGAACAGTGTTTGTTTTTCGCAGGTTCGATCATGAACCGCAGCGTTGGACAAAATGAAAATTTGACCTGACCGTGGCCGCGAGATGTTTATGCATAATGAATTATTGAGGCGCAGGCAGATACCTTCGGCCATCGTACAGGCATGAGATAAAGATCTTGCTCGTTTATTTGCTAATAAATTGGCAACAGAATATGGGAAATATGATTTGTTCATTGATTTTAACCTCAAGGAAAAGATTCCTGATGAAGCTTTTAGCGTAATCTTTCTCCATTAAATCAGTTAGGGAATTTATTGCATATGATGACCCACCGGTTTATATTTATGGAAGGCTCTTACCCTGATCCCCACATGTAATGTTATTAAATGATAATTATTATGGCAAAAATATTGCTAGCAACTAGACGGAAGCCTCATCCTGAGTGTGGTGCATATATAGATATACTGAATATCTGTCCATCCAATCAAAACCCCAGATGAGAGCAAGATCCCACCAGTAGAGTTCAACGTCTATACTAAGAAACTTTATGTTGTTTCCCACCAATAAGACCATAAGTCTTCACAGTGGCAATTCTGTAGCACAGTTCCAGCACATTACAGAGTATCATTGGAGAATTTATGCTGCATTTATGGCTCCTCGTTTATTACCATGATCTATGTTTGCTCAGGATTCAGGTGCTTACATTAATTAGCAACGCAGACTAAATTCTCCATAGAGATGATGAAGGCAGCTGAACACACACTCAAATAAACTCACAATTAATTATGTGTGTGTCATCGCTAAAAATACACGCCGGGACTGTACAGAATGCATGCACCACTTGTTACATGTTGTACAGGAGTGGAGAAGCGGAGGATTGGAACGGATGGTTAATATTTTTTTCGGATGCGGAGGTGAAGTGAACGGCTGACGGCTTTTGGACTTGCGTGAGATCCAATTAGGAGCGGTGGAGGGGAGCTTCCCGCTGCTCTTCCCAGGATGAGAGTTCATCTGCAGGGGGATGAGCTGTGGGATTACCTGGCCATGGGACCGGTTCCCAGGCCGCAGGAAAAGTCTATTAGCATCTGGTTAATCTACCCTGGTTAAAATAGGTGGACAAAAACATGCCAGAACAGAGTGTTTATACTCAACCCAATTTGGTGTTATACGTGTGTGTGTGTGTGTGTGTGTCCATCCATCCAGTGTCTCTGATTAGTATGCTCGGGCCATGAGGCTACACTGACAGTGGGGCCTCTGAGAGCAGCAGCGCCATGAATTCTTTAGCATGAGCTTGCATGTACCCTTGCTCTCATCACGCCTGAGAGGACAAGTCCAGTCAACGGGAGACAAGGAGACACACACACATACACACACATATGTTTGTGCATCTATACTTGTGAGGACCCTCATTGACATAATGCTAAACCCTCCAATAAGCTAAATTCTAACCTAACCCTCGAAAACCAAGCCTGAACCGTCAAACAGCCCTTTGAAGTTGTGAGGACGGAAGTCAAAATGTCTCCCAAGGTCTAAAACTCAAATTGGTTCTCACAAGGATAGATGTGCATGTGCGCACACACACAAACCTTCATTTTGGCGCATACGTCTATGCCCGCCAGCCTACTCTGAGTTAACTGAAGGTCCCTCTGGCCTACATGCAAACACAGTCTGCATTTAACCATCTCATCAGCACACTCAACACATTTCACTTCTGACTCACAGAAGAGGAGCCAAACAGAGCCATGTCTGCACACACACACACATGCATGCACACACACATGCGCGTGCGCACACACACACATGCACACACAAAAAAAAAATCTGAGGGAATTTTCAGTCTCTTCTTCTCCTTTTCTCTCTCGGAGGAGAACACTGGCAGGAGTCAGGGAGAGGAGCAGGGTTGCTAGGCGACAGGTTGTGGTTGCCATGGTGAATTTAAGTGGAACAGCTGGTCCAATCAGCATAAAGCGCGGGCAGGCGGGGGCAGAGCCAGGGAGGCTCATGCCAACACAGACAGACAGGAAGGAGAGGCTGCTGAGGCATGCAGGACGGAGAGGAGAGGAGAGGAGAGGAGAGGATAAAGTAAGCTAATGAGTGAAAAAGAATGAGATGAGGACAATAAAAAAGGAAGGAGGAGTACAAAGAAGTAGGAGGTCAGAAAGACAGGAATAGGCTCAATGAGAAAAAAACTGGCTGGTCAGATGAACAGATTTAAGAACTAGGTGCAAACATGAAGATCAGAGGAAGGACTAAAATAGGTTGGGATCTGTTCAGGGATATGGTGAAGTCAGGGATCCGTTTCTGTCTCACTCACATTATTCCTCCCATCAGAGCAACAACAAACTCTGCATCAAATGTAACTGGTGAAATGTATGTTGCGTCTGTTTCACACGGCAGCACCGCGCCTAAAGCAGCAGTACTCAAAACCTGATAGAGAATATTTAAAAGGCGCAACACAGACTGAAACACAGGAAAACAGCGCAGACACGGTGACAGTAAGATGCAGCTAATGACAATGTGGTGATAACATGGTGATAATGATAATGGGGTGGGAAAACGTGTGGGTGTGGGGATTTCACAGTCCCGTCATCGGCTGTGTGTAATGGGGCATTTTTAAAAAAAAAAAAAAAAATCTCAAATGTGATTTCAGCAGGGAGGGGGGGTCGGAGTCTGTTTGGTGTTAAAGTTTTCAGTCGAGTGAAATCAACAGCTGTGAGAATTTGGTGACAGAGGGAGGATGGAGAAGCACAGGTGAGATCATAATGACGCAATCAAGACAGGCCTACAGATCGATCAAATAGCAAGTGTAGAGAAGACCTCACCCTGTCTTTAATTTAATCATCGCCGTTTAATTGCTTCATTAAGTTATAATGTCAATATTTGCGGATGCCATTTTTGCTCACTTTATTTTTGTGCCTCCTTGTCTTCACTGATTAATGCTTTGAGAAGTGCTGCACTCTGAGCTGCTTCCTCGCATGAACGGAACATAATTACATTTACAACTATTTTTTATTAAGAAGCAAAATATCAAATGTGTACACGCACACAGACTGAAACTGCACTGAGAGTTAAACTACATATCAGTAAGACCTGACAGGTGCTCCCTGGAGTTATTTCTGATTTTGCTTATCTGTTCAGTGTTCAGGAAAAAGGTCTGTTTCCAGGTTCGCCACTGGACAGCACTGCTGCTGACTGATACTTCATCGGTTATTGGTTTCGCACGTTATCAGGCTTCTGAGATTGAACCCTGGCACAGACACACACACACACACACACACACACACACACACACACAAGATTTGAAATTTAGGAGTTGATTGTATTGACGTCAGCACAGACAGATCCGTCCAACACACTTGTGTACTGTACATGGATGCAGACTACTGTGCAAAGCGTCCTTTAATGAAGGCAACTACTCTTAACCTTACACACACTTGGATCAATACACAAACACGCACAGTACAAAGCTGCTTTAAGTTTCGCACTTATTCAAAGGGGAAAGCAGACTTGCACTCTCTGGACACACACACACTCAGGGCATGTCTTCTCCGAGGAGGACACACTCTCGGAGCGTCTCGCATGAGCAAGCACAGAGGGGAACGAGATGAACACAGGCTGCCACTGCTGTAACCAATCATGGCAGCCACTTATCCTGCTCATTCCCCTCAACGGCAAAATGATGTTGCCGCTGTAGCTGCAGAATTTGCACGTCTTTTCCCCGAGAATAAGAATTTGAGCATGGAGAGGAACAAGATAATTACAACATGTCTTTGAGTCTTTCAGTTCGGCTTGGACAGAGCAACTGGACAAAGCTGAAAACAAACCAAGGTTTGTAATAATAATAATAATAATGATGATGATAATAATAATAATAATAATAATAATAATAATAATAATAATGATAATGATGATGACTAGAAAAGGCTTTAGAGTCTGTCCAGCTCACAAGATGTCCATTCACACAAAGCTCTCAGTCTGTCACACCTTCCTCCCGTCACTCACACAAAGCATGCTGGGAGGCATGGTTTCCAGGGCAACCGAGAGGCACCTTTTCCTTGACGACGGTTCAGGATGTGGAGATGGAGGACATTAGCTTGCACCTCAGGTGTGGCAATATGGGCGCCTATAGCTCGACCACGGGCAGAACAAAGCAGCCGTGACCACTTTGGCGGAGAAGAAAAAGGTAGACTCCGATAGACGGCGGCGGGGAAACATACCTGGCTGGAAATGACAGCAGAGCATACATATGGATGAAACGGGAGATGAAGTGGAAACTGGCATTACCAACAAGCAATTGTTCCCCGATGAACTTTGTAGTTTTTGGTTTTGCAGCTAGTTAGGATCCTCCAGAGCTCGGTGTGACAGAGGACCTACTGGGAGTTGAAACAGCACTCTGGGCATCTCCTTTCAGTGATAAATGAACTAAGCTGCTTCACACTTATAGTGTGAATTAAAATTTCACACACACATACTCTCTCAAAAGACCCTCACACACTGTCCTAAATATGCAATAACACACTCCCAAATCCCCCTCTAGGCTCCAAAATACATCTTCAAAGAAACCCTCAATCTGCTTAACACATTTTACACACCGTACACACACACACACACACACACACACACACACACTCATGGCCGTAGCTGCACACGTGCGCACAAAAGAACACATTCAGACCCAGAGCTCACAGATCAATGCAAGAAATGGGGTAGACTTTGTGATATCGTGTTACTTTCAGCGAAGGCCAAACCCATGAAATTCATGAAGAGGAGACAGAGGCAGAGATGGGTGTGCCGTGCGCACGGAAAAAACACACTGGATACAGAGAGGAGACAACACACAGTCGCACATCTCGAGAGAAACACACCAGCGAAGGGAGAGCAAAAGGGGGAGAAGAAAATGTGTGTGTGTGTTTGTGCGAGAGAGTGAGTGAGAAGGAGACTGAGTGCATAGAGAATTGAGTGCAGTTAGTAGTGTTTCCCCCTCGGCTGAGGCATTAACAAGCCTATAATGGACCCTCTTAAAAAGCCGACTAGGATCTCCTCCAAAACTAACTGATTTAGAGTGGCCAGGGCCCCCATGGGCAGTGGCCAAGTCCCCCTCTGTCCCTCCCCAGCACAGCCACAGCCAGCCCCGGTGGCAGGCGGCACAGACACACATTGTGTTTGTCTACTGAACCACAAGCAATAGCAGTTTATAACACAATAAAACACCATGAGGAGGCATTAATTGGATATAATAGCCAGGGAATGATTTAGATGATTTAACACCTTTTTTCCAAGACGAGTACATAAAAGAGAGAGAAAAGGAAGAGAGGAATAAAAGGGAATTAGAGATGGACTTACACACCGTTTCCAACTTTGATTTCGGATCCGCACACACGCGCGAATGCAGATGTAAACGCACACACTGACACATTAGTGCACACAGCCAGCTGCATTTATGTACATATATTTTATGATGCTGTATAGTCTAGAGAGATTAGACTACACACTGTTGATAAAAGCTATTTCCATAGTTGACTGCAACTGGAGATAAAGTGAATAATCAGTAAATCTAACAAGTGAAATAAAATCATCCAATCTGTGCTGCATTAAAATGAAACCAGTGTTATATTCGTGTTTTCTTTAATTTAGTAACCCTCCAACTGGTGATGATAATCAGTCCATCACAGATGTAGCTGATGCTGATAAGATGTGACAGGCTAGCTGGTAGGAAAAAAAAAAACAACACACACACACACACACACATAACCTCTTTATCACTCATCAGTGTTTCAATGGCTGTGTTTTACTGACAATATAAGGATCAGGAAAATAACAGACTCCTGATTCTTGCAGCAAATTATTCTCATGACCCGCTCGCTCACCCTTCAAGATATTCTGTCACCTTATCTCTCCTCCCCTGTCTTCCTCACCTCCCCTGTCTTTTCACTCCACGCAGAGCTGAAAGGGAGCAGGGCCTTGCATGTATGTACATAATTGGCACTTTACTGTCATATCAAATTCATATCAGCGCAGGGTCTTGGGCTGGGAAGAACAATGAGGGCCAGACAAAAGCGTGGCTCCGTGCTCTGAGAGTCGCCCTGATAACCGCAGCATAGGCCGGTCAATAAAACCAATCATCTCTAATCTTCTTATGGGGGACTAAACAGTTCCCCCAGATACTCCACAATGCCCACTAGACACAATGTGCGCCGCACTGTACCAGCGCAAGAGGCCGTATACCAACAGGGGGGAAAACAATGTCTGAACCGTAACCTCAGTGCGCGACCTCATCAACCTTATCTCCAGCTGAATTACTGTCATCTAAACATAGAAGGTTTAGCGGGATGTGAAATTAGGTAAAGTTTGTGGGATGTATAGCAACATTTAGTAATGTTTAACATAGGTTGTGTTATGATGTGCCGTTTTGAAATTTTAATTTCTATGAGTAATGTTTCAAACCAAGTGAGCAATGCATTCCAACAATACATTTTAAAATAGCTGTGGTATTTTGTATGTGTGAGTGTTAAGTAGGCTTGCAAAATCATTTATTACTTTCAGTATATTTAAAGAGCAAAGAGCAGAAGATTTTTTTTGGGAAGAAAAAAAATTCTGTATGTACGATGCATCCTCACATTCTCTGCCCCTGGTCACAGTGTTGACATGATGTATAGAAACACCTTCATCTCTTTGACTCCATTCTGCTTTTTCTCTGGAAACAGCTCCAACAACACACGACAGAGATGATTTAAGGTCAGCACCTTTATCTTTTAATATTTAGCTTCCACCATGCCACCCAGGACAACCTCTCTGATTTTACAGCATCTCTACAATTTCTGTTATTTTGACTACAAAACCTAAATACACACAAATAAATCAGTTATTAAATTATATAAAATATCAGGTTTGGTTTCTAGCATTTCCTGCATCAGTCTGTCAGTGGAGTTGCCCCAGACTTGAATACAGCTGTATGCAAAACCTCTCTGATGCTCCAACGCCCAAACCTCTCGACTGGGGCCTACCCAATCTGTAAAACAGTGTGGGGGATGGGAGAGGTCACCGGGGTGAGGCTATATGGTTCGTGCAGCTTCATCACTCACGATCCATTTTTTAAAAAAAAGATATATATTTAATGTCATATATCCAGCAAAGCATAAAATATATGTCAGGCAGAAAAAAAGGACAAGATTTACGAAATAAAGTGAATGAAAAAAATGTGTATGAACTATATGCATCAGAGAAAATTATAAATAGAATTATAATAGATTCTTTGTTCATTTGTAGTTAGTCAGGTGTGTATTTCACACAGATGTGCCACAAGATCACCGTTTCCTTCTTTCTCTGTATTTCAGCCTCTCATCTTTCTCAATCTTCCTCTCTCTCCTTCGCTCCCTTCCTAATGATGTTTGGCTGAGGTGCGGGTTAATTGCAGGGTTAACTGACGGCATAGAGGAGCGGTATGCTGCGAATATGAGACTAAAGCGAGGTTTAGTCACAGTGTGTGGATGAGAAAAGCTGTGCAGAAGTTTATTGAATTGTTGCAGGTTTGCATGCTGATGTGTGTGTGTGTGTGTGTATGTGTGTGTGAGACAGAGCCAGAAAGAGAGAGAGAAAAAAAAAGGACTTGTGTGTCTTTGTGCTACTCCACATGCACTTATAAAACAGCATCAGCTGGGCATGAATGAGCATCAGTAAGAGCAACGCTTTGAAGGGAGGTTAAACGTGCGCCTTTGTTTTCATGTGAACGGCTGACATGCAGGATTTGTGTAAAACTCACCTCAGCAGTGGTGTCACCTCTGCTCTCTGTCTCGGTGGAATACAAAAAAAAAACTGTCTTTGCTGCCAACGTATTACACTCATTGGAATTTGACTTGTTTCACAACAACGAGTAATGAATATCTATAGAGGCAGTTAATGCTCCTGTTTTTTTTTTTTCCAGTGTGTCCTGCTCCCCAGCCTCTTGACTGCTCAGGCTGGGGTACATGACTGAGGCTGCTCCTCAGTCATGTACAGGCTAATGATAACATGCATGAACGAAAGACTTCTCCAGCCATATGAAGGCAAAGACACACAGTCGAATACACGCTCAGACAAATTTTGCACCACTTGTATATCATTCACACAACTGTCTTCACACACATGAACATTATCAGCAACATCATTTCACTCTAAATCTTCAGAAAATCATTAATTCTGAGAGATGTTGATTTGAGGCTTCACTCTCTTGCCAGTAAACACACAGACTTAAATGTGTATACAAACACACACATTTAGGCAGCGTTCAAGCGAGATGTGAGATTCAGCAGCCTCTCAAACGTACAGTATATGTAGAGAAACAGGCTGAATAATGATCCTTTTCTACTGGCTGTGTCACAAACAGATCAATGCAAACAGCCCATGACATTTATCAGAAAGAGTCAAGGACCTCCACATTAGTACTGATGCTCACCTCGCTGGTCAAGTGGCTCAACATTATTGATATGGAGTCCACAAAGCAAAGGACAAACATAATTCATTCGTCCATAAAACATCCAAATGAGGAATTGCTGGAGACGGTGCGTGTAAAATAATAATTTGAGGAATCGTGCCGTTGGTGTTTACAACCTGCCAGCGTGTGTGTGTGTGTGTGTGTGTGTGTCATTGTTCTGAGAGATACAAGTGACAGTCCATCTCTCAGTGAATGTGCAGAGCAATTTTTCTCATTGTGAAATGATGAACAGTGACATTTGGGATTTCGGGTCATTCTGCTTTGTGCAGCCAAAATTCAACTGACAGACTCTGACTTGACACGCAAAAATGACTTCACAACTTTGAACGTATAGACAAACACTTGCATTTGATCTTTTTTTTTAAAAAATGTCTTTATTTGTGTAAAATAATTTGTGCTATATTGCTGGAATGCAGCTTCTTACAAGGAGTACAAAATGAAATAAAATAAATTACAGTGAATTTTCTACTGTAAAAATAAATGTTAGCAGGTTAAAACTCATTTAAAATAATTAATATTTTTAAAAGCCTGTCATAATAGTGATCTTATTGCAAGGTTACAGTGTCAAGCTAAGCCTTAACTTTATTAGCTATCATCATATTTCATATCAGGTGTACATTACCAGGTGAAGGTATAACATCTAATATCTAAGACTATAATATATATCAATTTAAATCACAATTCATTTTCCAGGAGAAGATGCATTGTATTATTTTTAAATACATAATTTTAGATAATATTTCTGAATTAATATAAGATTACCTGTGACCATGTGGACCACATCTGAGGCTCTAAAAAAAAAATCAAAGCATCCTGAGAGCAGGTGTAACACATTATATCCAAATTACAGTAAAGTTTTCCTCCAACTTCTCTCTCTCTCCACTTTGTGTGTGTACGTGGATGTGTGTGTGTGCAGGACCTGGTAATAGTCGACTTGCACAGTGTAATATAGGCTACTGTTTGTTATATCTTGCCATATATTACCATTTCTCCTTGGAGGGGCCCCTTGCATTCAAATCAGCGGCCGGCTGCCTGATCGCAGAGGACAGCTTACTAGGCCCCTTGAATTGTTCACCAGGAACAATGGATTCCTTTGTCAACGTGTTTCTCTTTCTCTCCCTGGACAATACTAGAGGGTCCTTCTGGCTCTCTGCACTTAAGAAATGTTTGCAAAATTACACCTCTTTATATGCCTCTCAAAACAAGTAGCAGTGCCAGTATAAAAGTGTGGGAGGTTTGGGGGAAAAATGCAGAGGAGATTTGTTTCTTTTCTCTTTGATAAACTTCTGTCAGTGTTTTAAAGGAAATTTCCTGCATTTAAGGAAAGATTAGCATGTTTGTATTTTTAATTTCCTGGAGTACTTCATTAAACAGATGCAAGCAATGCTAAATTTAATAGGGCAAAAAAAGAAGTGCATAAATAATTTTGCAAGAAAGAAATTTCATTTTTTTGAATATTAATATCAGATGCAAGCATATAAAACTATCCTTCAAACTTTTAAATTAATGCATCAACGCCCCCCAAGAAAGTTCCTGATCACCTGCTGAAGGTGATGCATTTAAACTCAGAGTGTCTCCTTGCTGTGTTAGAGGAGACTCCTGTTATAAACTATAAGCTGTGCATCTGCATAACGAGCTTATAGTGCGGAGCTGACCTCTCCCTCCTCCTCATGAATGGGCCCATAAGCAGATGCCCAGCTGTGCCTATTCGGGCCTTCAACAGCATTTCGGAAATCGGTATGATTTCCCTGGGAAAGTTGGCTCTCCACACCGGGACAGCTCCTCCAACAATGTCCACTATTTTAACCTGCCATTGGTATTTATATCACATTATTATTGTTGTTATTATTATTATTATTATTATTATTATTATTGGTAGTGGTAGGCTAGTGGTTGTAGTAATATATATATTTATATATGCTATGTTGTAAGGTGATCAATTATTCTAATAAATTCAGAAAGGTGAATATACATGAATTTAAATGGTTGAGATAAGCAGATTTTTGCACACGTGCATACAAAAGCATCCACGTTGCAGAACTGCGTTTAAAGATTACAGTTTTTATAACACACATATTCAAATAATTCTTGCTGTTTTTTTTGGCTGCATCTTTTTTTGATTCCACATTTTATGTTGCATTTTAATGCAAACTATGCACATTCCGCTTGTGTTTTAAAAAAATGCGATTAAATTATACTTTGCATCTTGTGATCTTGCTCAAAGAGAATTGAACTACACTGGAATGTGTTTAATTGTGCAGAGTGCATGAGGTCCTGCAGCTTTTCTCTTCGTGTGCACTCTCGCCATATTTTCCTCTGCTGTTTGCGCCAACTTCGCAATCCATACAGCAAAAGGCAGCGCGTTTATTGACACCCCCCCTCCAAACACGCACAAACAATTAAACGAGGCTGTTTTGCATCACCTGATTTGAACCTTTATTATCACCTGCTGCAGAGAGGAGCTCACAGGAGTCGTGCATTGGAAATAACAAACATCACAGGAGCATGCATATTTGTTTTGAAATGCTTTGGCTGACAACTCGGCGTTAAAGTGCACGAATTCAAATGCACAGGAAGATTTTCCCAGCGTACCTCAAAAAGTCCAGGGGCCGCAGCTCGCACAACTGGGGCCGGCTCTCCTCTCTCTTTTGTTGGGGCTATTGTGGGGGGCTGCGTGTTTGGGATTGGGGGTGTAATGAGGGGGCTGCGACCCCCCGATGGGGGTGCATTTGCTGTCCAAAGACCGTTAGACAGTGGCTGAATGAATGGGGCCTGAATGTCATTGTAATGCACGGGGACAACTCCCCCTTCATTCAGCTTAAGATGTGGAGGCCGCTCGGGCTCTGCAGAGGGAGAGATGAGGGGAGAAAAAGCAAGTGCGATTCAATGCACAATCTGACTCTCTCTTTGCTTTTGCATGTGGAGGGACGCGGAGGGTGTTTTTTTTTCTTTTTCCACACTAAAGTTAGGCGCATCGCTGCAGCGTTTGCATGCGTTTTTCGTGCGCATGCAGACGAGGGCCTGCGGGTTTGCACAAAATGGAGAGAAGATGCGATGGAGCCACAGTTTGGTGCATGGGCTGCAGGATACCGACCAGAGTAAGACACCGAACAAAGGATTTTGAGTCCAAGCCAGCGTGGATTTATCAGTATAGGCTGCATTTGGACGGAGGACGCTTCTCCTTTGCAGGCTGGGTTCTTACATTTTTGTCATTTTTTTTAGGGAGGGAGGGGAGGGGAGGGGGGGCAACCAACAGAGCTATAAGCCTAACAAATGCCTTGCATGAGTGAATTGACCTGCGTTAATGTAAATGCATGAAGCTGTTTTGTTGAGATGTAGATTGCGACGGAGGCCGAGATGAGACAATAGGCGCGTCTGTTAAAATAGTTAATAATTGCGTTTGTTTGATAAAAGGCCACATTTGCGATTCTATAGGCTCAGTTATGGAGAGCAAAGGGAAGCGGTTTCATCCTAAACAGCCTCCTCCTCTCCATCTCTTTGTTCAGCCAACAGTGGGAGGCAGACACGACGGAAGGAGGGAGAAACATTTGAAAATCCAATGACATTTTCTTCCGGGACAGAAATCAATATATTCCTGCAGGATTTTTTTTAATTATTATTATTGGAACCGTGTTGAAAAGCATCATGTGAACACGCATGGATTTATGGCAGTGTTGATAAGACTTAAGTGTCTGTTAAAGCAAAAGATCAAATTTAGGTTGAATTGCACAATTTGATGATGGGCTGCAGGCCCACATGTGGGTCAACATGTAAAAATAATTTTAAAATAAGGGAAAAAAAGAGGTCAAGTCTCTTAGTTGATTGTTTAGTCAGATTAAAAAGATTTTTTAACTAAAATTATAATTGAAATAGAAAATGGATATTTGGGCTTTGACATGGAAACAAGCAAAATATCTACAATTGCTGATGAATAACATTTAGAAGAGCTGATAAATATTTAGGCCTGATATAGATCACAACACCCAAAAAAATGTCATATTAACAATTAAACTATAAATGAATTGTTATAGTCAGAGCCCACAAGGGGACTTTTATATCTTATCAAATAATCAATTAGACTATAGGGAATCTCCTCCAACAAAGTGCATGTACATGCACTTACATGTATAACTTAAAATATGCAGCACATACAAACAGCCTAGTATTTTTCTATCTTTGTATCTATTTTATGAAAGATATTTAATGATGCACGCTGCAGCAGCATGTGGTTGTGGTCCAGGTCATCTGGGATCACAGGCCACAGACCTTTAGAAGAACAACCACCAACACAGTCACGGTCATCTTTTGCATATTTGGCAGGCATGTGGACGTTGCATACAAAGTTTCATCCCTTGAGGAGAGGAATTGCATGCTGGTACGAGCCTGTCTGCACCGTGGATGTGGTGAAGGGTTAATATATTTACTGCAGGCTAATCAGGAAAAGCAGTGTTTAAAATGCAAAGTCGAATTCATCCACCTTTTGGCTGCCATGACATCCTGGCATAGTGTGTGTGTGTGTGTGTGTGAGGCCTGTGGGCTGTGCGTTGGGTGAGTAAAACTTTACTTGGTGCTTTGTGGAAATTTTTTTGCAGGTCACACTTGAGCCCAGTCCACCTTTTTTTATATTCACTACAATCGCTGCAGCCTTTGGTTTTGCAGCAGCGATTGGCCGCTGACCGTGCACCTGCCGGGGTGAAACCTGCAAGGTGCTCAGGTGCGCACGAGCCACAGTGGAGCTGCCATGTTAGTTTGGCTTCTCCTGCTTGCAAGCTTCTGTTGGATTGTTGCTAAATGCCAACCATCAGTTGTGACTATTCTCTGCGAGCATAAACAGAAGCGTGGTGCATGCATGCATGACGCGCTGCAGAAAAGTCAGGCCGGTGGTTTCAAGGACATTTGGGGCTGATGAGGATTTGGTTTTAATGGGGGGGGGGAGTAGGGTGGGGAGGTGTGTGTGGTGGTGGTGGTGGTGGTGGGGTGGGGAGGCTTGGGCCCCGGGCCATGACGTCATTGTGCGCCCATGTAATCCTCTTGCGCCGAAGCCCAATCAGCAGAGACTCGCAATTGTCTAGGATGGGAAGAGAGGGGCGCTCTAATCCGGGAGACAGTGGATCACACAGCCCGAAAGAGAGAGAGAGGAGAGCGAGAGAGAGAGAGAGGGGGCATGCATCCAGGGCTGGATTGAGCCTGAAATGGGTCAGATTATAAAAAAAAGAAAAAAAAAAAAAGACACGAGCCATAAAGGAACCGGCTGACTCTTGGTGGAGAGAGGACCTTTTTTTTTTCTGAAGCCATTTTTTTTCCCACCTCAAAATCTGAAAACCTCCAGAGCAGCAGCAGCAGCAGCAGCAGCTGTAGGGAGGCGCAAAGAAGAACGACGTGCCTTCTTTTTTTTTCTCCTCCACATAGCCTCTAATGTAAAAGTAGCCATGTGTTAGTTTGTCAGCTGCAGGAGAGGAGAGAGAGAGCGAGAGAGAGAGAGAGAGAGAGAGGGAGAGAGAGAGAGGAGGCACCGCGCGTTTTGCTCCGAGGGCGTCGATCGTGGACACGTCGGGAAGCTGCGTCCAAAGCCGGGGTTTGACTGGAGACTACAGCGATCTTCTCAGTGGGATGTACGACTTCAACCCTGTAGCCTTGTGATGTGCTTTCTCCTGTTTTCCACTGTTTCTGTCTGTGATGTGGGTCGAGCTAATGTTTGCAGATCGAGTGGGTTTTTTTTAAAGGAAGGACAAAGTGTGTGTTTCCCGGATGATGCATGAATAGAATTAGTGTGCAGATTGCTTTTTGCTGTTAACCAGGTTTTTTCAGGTGTGTAATGCTTTGATTGTGTGTGCTGATGGGCGCAGAGCTGTGGCGCAGTCGTATCAATATTTCTTTGCGTGCAAATGCAAAAAAAAAAAAAAAAAAAAAGGCGCAGGAGGAAAAAAAAGGTGGCGGCGCATTATTGCTGCTGTAGGCTATAAATCGGCTTTAGACGTTGAGCGTGTGTGTGCACGTGCGCGTGATTGTGCGAAATCGGCTTTAGAGCTGTGTGAGTGTGCGTGTGCGGGCGAGTGCGCGCACGGAAACGGGAGCAGTCCTGCGGTGTTTGCGTCCTCCTTGGCGGCAGATGCTGCAGGTTTGAGCGGTGTGGATGGGAGTGAGGACGAGGGAGGAGAGGGGGGGGGGAGGAGGAGGGAGGGAGGGGGTCAGAGGCTGCCGGCCGGGCTTCGTTCTGCAGCCATCAGCAGGGTGAGGAGGCTTCTTGAAGGGTTGTCACTCTGCGTGTTCACAGCGGACCTTGATTTAATGTCCATACAATTAAGGCACGCGGTGAATGCCAAGAGAGGAATCTGCACGGCATCACGCTCCCCGGTTTTTTTTTTTATCTCTCCACTCTCGCACCAGGCCGCAGGCTTTTGTTTACTGCTTTGACCCTTGATGGTAGAGGAAAAAGAAAAAGAGGCCCAGGCTGCGGGATAAAGCTGTACTGTCACTCAAATGCGCCTGAGCGTGCACGCAAGCATGTGTGTGCGCGCGCCTGTGTATGTATGTGTGTGTGTGTGTGTGTTGCTTTGACTGGGTGGGCGCAATGCGTACTTTAATAGTCTGTTATAGCGTGAAATCAGATTAGAGCAAGTTAACTTTCATATCATGCTTCAGCCAAAAATGTTGATTTTCCATGTTTGTTTTGTCTGATTTATCCAAAAAAAGGTGCAAAGCGCCTGACGCAGAAAACGACGCAATTGGACTTTGGCCAAGTGGGGTCATTGGCCTCCTCTGGGTTTTACAAAAAAACAAAAAAAACAAAAAACATCTCCAGGAATCATTTAAATTCATGGTATTCTTTAATATATCTGAACTTATTAAAAATAGGATCTGATGAAAGGCTGGCTTCATTTTTAAGTGCGCAATTTGCTCATGTCTTAAAAATCAAAATCAACTTATTGTCATGCAGAAAGCTCAATAGATTTAAAAGTGAGACAGATGACCTAAATATAAAATATAGAAATAATCAATGTTTGGGTTAAAAATGTAGACTGAACCTTTGCATGACACAAGTCAACGCTTGTGATGCACCAGGCGAGTCCGACAATGGAAACATCCACCTCTGTCAGTGCATTCATGTTAAATCCTTCTCTTCAGCAGCCTGTGCGCCAGCTTCTATAATCCATCACAGTCCTGTTGTGACAGTTTGAAGTCTCTCACAAAATGTCCAACACTAAGCTTCTGCAGGCTTCAGCTTCAGTAGAAATCTGTCTATGATAAAACGGTGTCCTGAGCAGAAGTAGGCCAGCAGCTCACCTTCACTGTGGCTCAAAGCTCGGGCCTACAGCAGGAGGCTCAGCAGCCTTGAAGGGACACACACTGACGAGGGCTGCAGTGTTTAGTGCTGTGAATCAACATATAGAAATGTAAGCGATTCAATGCCACCTACAGGCGTCCTCCTGACAACGCATGGCTGAAGCTGTAGCCCAGCGAAGGCCAGAGGATTTACATACTGGAGAATATAAAACTAAAAAGTTCATAAATAAATGCTCTTTAGATCACTCGCTTCTCTTCTACTTTTTAAAAAACATCAGTGTTTAATAGTGATCAGTGATAGATATTTTAAATTCAGCTCAGAGGAAAATGGATTTTAGGGACAAGCTCAAGCTCCTCAACATATATTATTGAAAAATTACATGAACCAAATAGGATCAAATTAACCACAAGCAGCAATTTGATAAAGCTTGTATTTTCTTTCTTTCGCACACAATAGCTTCAATATTGCCAACTTTCATTTAATGTAATCGTCAAGTTTAAAAAATGATTTATATATAAATAGGAATCAGCTAAAATGTCTTCATTTAATCAAGATTTTGAACATCGAGCCAAATACAAATATCTGATTGTAGGGTGTTTGCTAGTAATATATTTATGCTACACTGAGCTCCAAATTGATACAAGTCTATAGAGCAGACAGCCTGAATGTGATATTATTCGCCTATTTATTTTGTCTCAGTATGGATGCATGCTTTGTAATGATGTAACTACAAAATAAAGCCCGAGCTGCACTGAGTTTTGTTCTTGTGATTATTTTCATGTGGACCTGTACATGCCAAACTTTGCACCATGAATGCAGAACACGCAGACCTATATTTGATGTGAAATGCACAAGACTGAGGGCCGGTGACTTGCACCAGATATGACAAACCACCCTGGTAATGTCTTTCTCTTTGGGAAGCGTATAAATCGCTGTGTGGAATAAAATGCCATTACATTTTACAGTCATACGTCTTTACCACAAGAAAATCTCCATCTCCGTTTCGTATAAGATCATTCACAGTGTTTTTTTTTAACTCCAGACAGAGTTCTTTACTTCATTATGAGACTGGAACATGCCACCAGCAGTTCCTCCAGATCAGGAAATCAGCACCACGGAGAGCTCCTGTGAAGGAAAGAGAAGAAATTCTTTTGAGAGCTGTGGAACAAATGCAAACCTATGCTGTTTTACATTTTCAGTGACTAAAACAGAACGTGTTCAGAGCATCTCAGGCTAAAAGGAAACTAAACTGGATTATCAAAAATTAATTTCGGCAAACATGTACGTGGATTTAAACCGTAAGCCTCTAAGGTTAAATTAGTAAAATGTCCAGTACTGGACAGTTGTATACATCTATTAAATAAATCTGAACTACTGTAAACTTTTATTCCAGGCAGCAAATTCTGTTCCACTTTGACCCTGTGGAAACAGATCTGCTTTCATATCAGTATTTATAGATAAAGTCAACTGTGGTAGCGTGATGGAAAAATACAACAGAATGAGCCAAATCCAGCTAAGAAAACATCTCGGTGACATTTGAGCACTGAACTGCCCCACAGAGCTTCCTCTCTTTGTATAAGGTCACTCCAGATGGCTGTATACTCACCAACCAGAGAATTCACGAGATCAAGACAAAGCACTTTCTGAATGGACAGTTTATTAAGGCTTGATTTCTTCTATAAAGAAAAACCAAGATAGATCTTTTGAAACAAGTTATGCCCACTACAACTGTGGTCTAGAAGATAATCAATGTTTATTTAATATTTTCATGTCATTAATCCTTTTGTAGTGTCGATACATATAATTTCATGGCTAACCTGACATCCCTCTATTGCAACAAACATCGTCTGACAGTTATCATTAACGTGCACGTGAGTCCTGTACTGTAATCACAACCAGTTCATGCTTCCTGAGGCAAAGACGGCTGCGGCTGCGACTCAAGTCTTCGGTGGCATCCTTTAGCTTCTCACCTCCCCCTGATTCTATGCCGGTTGGAGAGAGCGGTGTCGGTGAAGGCAAACATGTGAAGGGCGTTCACCGTATTGCTTGGATCAACCTAGCTATTGATTAGTGCAGGTTAAAAAAAACAGGAGAGATGGAGAAGAAAGGATCCTGTTAGAGGTCAGTTCTCTATAGAGTACAAGGGTTTACACTGGCCAGGTAAAAAATACAATGCAGCTTCACACATCTGGAAATACGGCTGTGAAGCACACGTTCACACTCACACTCGAGCGACCTCAGCAAAGTGCAGCACTTCTGCTATCTCAGCCACATAACAGGGTAAAGTTGCGACAGAATCAAAATAGATCATAGAGCATATACACTGTCTAAGAGAATCTGAAAAGACCAAACAGCTTAATGTGAATGAGTTCAGGCCACATTATAAGAACAGGTGCAACTGTCAATACCATCTGTTTCAGTTCAAATAATGCAAACAGATAATTGCAAATTGGGATCTGAATATTTGATTTAGGTGACCATGAAGCTACATCCGATTTCAACCGTTTTACAAATGCACAAAAACGTCAAAATGAGAAAAGATCCCTCTACATGAAAAAGACAGTCGTGTCTGTTAGCAGCGCTCCTTCCTGCATCACGGTAACCTCACATTCCACAAAATACTGAAGTGCCACTTTCAAGCTAACCAAGAGGACAGAGAGAGAGAGAACCTGCTGATCTCAAACGCTCACTAACAAATAAACAGCATCCTGGGTTTGAATGCTCTGAAATGACTGACACGAGAACAGGGGGACACCGTCCTTTAAAGGACCGTTAACTGAACAACATCACCACTCTCACCTCACAGACAAGCTGCAGGATGGATAACAGGTTTTTTTTTCCAGCAGACTTTCTATATTGTAGCTTGCCATGCATGGGCACACACATCTATTAGTGACCATTTTTTTTAATATCCAATCTTTTTTCTGTTAACATACCTGAAAGTACTTTACTGTCAAAATCAATGGTTTCAGTCTAGAACAAACTATTTTTGCAACAACAACCAAAAAACACACAGAAACCACATTTCATTCTTATTTTTTTTTCTTACTCGATAGTAAATCAGTTACATTAATTTTTAGGTTATACATTTTTAGGCTTTCTCCATGAATATATAGGCTCCTACGTTAAAGCTTAGCATTACGACCAAGATGATAGACTTAGCAAAACCAAATTCAAGGAAAAAAAAAAACAGAGGATTAAGACAGAACGATGGTGAATGGACAAAATACGTGAAACCCTCCCCCCATTTTGTGGAACAAAAAAAAAAAAGCAAAGCAACAATTCTCTCAATGTAGTAGTTACATCATTAGATAATTCGGATTATAAAACAATTTAAAATGGTGGATGCGACAATTCTCAGACTGGGTTGCGTACACAAGCAGAATCTCCTGATGAAACATACAAAAGACCCCTTCAAGACAAACATCAAAAGAAAGCAAAGCAGAGGGCTGTGAAGGATGTCAATAGTACAATTTTTGACTAAAATGTTTAGAGTTCTGGTTGTGGAGGACACATCCGTTATTTCTTTCCCAGAGGCCGTTGCAATTCCTCCTCAGAAATGTCTCGAGTCCCGTGTGACTTCACACTATCCCTGATTTCTCCAGCAGTGTCACTGTTTGAGCAGTTCTTTTGAGAAGTCACCAATAATTAGAAAAAAAAAAACATTAAGGCTCCAGAAAACAGGTTTCTGAAATGAAAATTGTCAGTAGTAAGCCAAAAAATAGAGATTTTGTCGATCTGAATGAAAAATAGATAAACCATTGAAGTTTTATTATCGCACAGCTCCAAGTCAGACATTGCCTTTGGGATCCTCCAACCCTGTTGGCACAGTTAAACCTCTGAAGCATGGCAATGTTGCCCCCAAATGGACAAATAGGGGCAGGACACATCCGTTCCTGATTGTACTGAAATATAAAGTGGCAGATTTTTTTCTCCATGGTGCAGTCAAACCCTGATTCAATTGGAAAGAGGAGGGGGGCGGGGGCAGGAGAGAGAAAACCAGTCTGGTGAGAGAAGAGTACGAGATGGAACGGGAAGAAAATATCTTTAAAAAAAAAAAAAAAAAAAAAAAAAATGAACTCAAGAGTGTGGTGGTGCCTAGGTAATACATTTAATCAGCTTGTTATCCCTGCACAAGAAGTGGGTGGTACATGGGGCAAAAAAAGCACAAGTCTCGACAATGGCAGAGATTCGCCGGGATTAAATAGAAAAAAAAATGAAGGGCTTGGTTGCATTTTCATATTCTTCTGTCTCTTAAATCAAAAGTCCTAGTGTAACTGTTGATCAAGCCAAGGATAAATGTCTTCTATTGTTTATTCCTGTTTTGGCGCTCCTGTTTGGAAAAACAAAAAAACAAAAAAAACATTAGACATACAAGCATTACATAACAGCACAGTAAACTGCAGAACATGTTCATGAACAAAGGTCTGCAATCATCTATTTAGTAAACAAATGTAAGATTATCTACAATTTCATATTCACTGTTTGAACAGCACAATCAAGAGCAGTCAGAAAAAGCCCTCAATACTTATGGGATATTCAATGACACCAACAAGAAAATATGACAGTTCTTTACCTGATCCAACCGAGAGCGGTTCTGTATTTGAGGAGGTTCAAAAGTCTGTCAAAAGGAGCAAATGGAAACAGAGAAAAAAAAAACAAGAGTTAATTTCTTAGACCCAAACTGAGCAAACAATGAGCAAGAATGTAGTTATATTCTAATCAAAGGTACCAAATACATATTTTGGGTGCTTTTAAAGGTAACCTAATGAGATGACTGTACCCACCTTGCGCACCTCCTCCTCTTCTTCCTGCCTCTTCTCATAATGGGAGAAGTCATCAAAGATGGAGGTGGTGTGTTTGTAGGTGGCGATGATTTTGAGCACCTGCTTGGCCTTCTCCAGAGGAACCTCCTGGGTGTCACGGGAGTTGGTCACTGGCTTGTTGTCATTGTTCTCCAGGCGGATGTGGCGCAGCTGGCTATTAGGCACGTCCTTAACAAACAACCAGTCCACGTCAAACTTGCCCTTCCACTTGTCCTGTGCCCAAACACCAGCACTGGTGCCATAGTCCACTGGTGAACGCATCTCTGCCACACCGCAGAAATGACCACTGCCATTGACACTGAACAGCAGATACACGGGGCCTTTACCATTCATGGCCCGGAAGGCCGAGTCCAGCCGCTTGTTGCCGTGCTCCGTGCTGCACCAGATGGAGTACTTGATGGAGCGATGGATATCGTCCTCGGAGTAGCTCTTAATGATGAAAACGCGACCGTTCTTCAGGTTCCATTCAAAGTCCTTGGGGTTGTAGCTATGAGAGGCACGCAGCTTGTCCAGCACTGGGTGAGACTCCGCACCAGGTCCCTGGCTGGCAGAGGTTTGGGGTCCACTGTTCCCACCACCAACCATACCCATCATACCACTGCCATCTTGGCCAGGGCCTCCCTGCCCATAGCCTTGGTTACGGTTGCGTGGGGCAACCCAGCGGGTCTGGGGTTGTGGGGGCTGGGTGTGGTTTTGGTAGGGCTGAGGCGGTGGCTGATGGTGCTGGTGATGGGGGGGCTGGGGCTGTAAGGCCATAGGCTGCATCTGGGGCTGCACCAAAGACTGGGGAGGAGGGGGCTGCATGGGTCCTTGCTGCATGGGGCCTTGAGGTGGCAATCCATGAGGCAGGCCGAGAGGCTGCTGCTGTTGCTGCAGTGGAGCTGGAGCTACTTTGGTCACTGGGCCCTTGTCCCAGGTCCCAATGTTCATGTTGTGTTTGATGGGTGGTGGGGGAAGAGCTCCCCCTGGATTGGGCATCCCTGGTTTCACCTTAGTTTTCAGCTGCTGCGGTTTGGCAGGCTTGCTGGCAATGGCAGCCCAGGAGGTGGGTTTAGGTGGAGGCATTCCAATAGGTGTGGCCCCATTCCCTGCGGCTGCCACCGCAGGTCCACCGATCACAGATCCCACAGCCTTGACTCCTGACCCCTGGCCAGTGACATCCCCACCGATCTTCAAGCCAACCATACCCTGCTCCAGGCTGTTCATACCAGGGGCTTTGTTGAGGGTGTCACTGTGAAAGCCCGTCTGACCATCAGGCACCAGGGTGCCCCCCAGGGAGCTGGGAGGATAGCTGTAGCTGCCGCCGTAGGCCGAACTTTGAGTCTGCTGGCCCTGGGAGCCACTTGTGCCCCAAGCAGAGAAGGCAGGGTTTTCAGGGAAAAAGTTAAACCTGTGGGGGTAGATGCTGCTTCCCAGGCCCCCCGGCTGGCCAAACACTGTGTCTGGCATGAAGTGATGGTCTCCATTGCTCAAGGGTCCATAGGGTGTCAGGTATGGAATAGGGGGGTCCCCACCTGTGGACCAGGGAGCCTCACTGAGGGGGTACGGAAATCCAATGGAGGGGGCGTAGTAGCTGGACAGGTAGGGGTCGGTGATGGACTGGTAGCTGTTGTTCTAGATGAATGAAGGTCAGCAGAGCCACAACATTAGCAGGTGAGTTAGAGTTTGAATTTAATAAGATGTATAAATTAAATAAAACTCTCCTAGGCCTGTTCTATACACTACAACTATTTGTCTTTGTAATTTTCACTTAACAAGAGTGGCTGAAACTGAATTTGCATCCATTTCATGGTTTAATAATAACATAATTTAATGATATCAGTATACAATTCAGCTGAAAAAAATCATATTTTAAAGTTTTTGTTTTAACATAATAGGAGTTATGTAATGCTTAACAGTGGTACACAGCTCAGTGTTTAGATCATCAGTTTGGGTGCACACAGTTGCCATATTGTGACATACATTGATAATGGAAATAAAAAAAAACCCTCAATATCACAAAAATATGATTGTGATTTATTAGCATAACAGCCATCTTAGGATAGAGATCCTGGGCTTTACCTGAGTTGATTGACCAGTGAGGTATGGCTCAAAGTCATTGTCATGGACAGTCTCCTTCTGATGTAGTGAACCATTTTGCACTGCAACAAAAAACAAAATTACATGAATGCAAATTTAAATATAATTGTATGTATAAAAAGACATAAGGAGCAATAATTGTTTTAGCTAGCAAATTGAGTTGAGTTTGAAATGGTGTGAACTAGATTTAAATGATTATACTCCAGAAAAGTTGTATATTTCATTTGGTCAGCTTCAACACAACACACAATAGACTTAAGGACAACCCTATGATGACACAGTGCCATTAAATATTTCAACTACATTAGATCGTGCAGAAAGACATTTGCTTGCATTGGCTTCATCATTAAATTTGTGGTATATGAAGACTTACTCCTCTGTCAACAAATCCTGTACTAAAATCTGTCTGTCCCTCTTGCATTGGCATGTGTTCTTCCAAAAAATAAAAGGAATCAGTGAGCCATGTCAGACAGCCCTGTGGCCCCTGAGACAAGCCTATCCTGGAGGTGAATCAGTCTATGGCCCGCTTCCAGCCAGACCTGCAGGTAAAGAGTGAGTCAAGGGCTGCCTGTCACTTAACCTACTCCAGCAACTGCAGTAAAATCAAAGATGACTTGAACGTCATAAAAAATACAATTACAAGGCCATAACAACATTGTTGCCAACAATAATATTTGTGATGAACTGACACAATAAATTCAGCGGACCATCTAATGTGTGCAAACCAATGTGTATGTCATTACAGGGTGAGAATTGAGACAGAGCCAGCCATCCAAATTTGGAACATGACTGGAGCATCCTTTTGTGCAGGGACATCTACTCATCACAGACACTATCAGTAATTTTGCCCATGAACCACCTGCCCTTTTACTGTTCTACTGCAGTGCATCTCACAGTATGTGGCACTGCACACATTTTTACCACTGGTGCCCCCTAAATTATTAAATCCCTGACCCTGATATTGTTTGTGTCATATTCAACTTCTGAAGAACAAATTCAGATGACAGTCAGTCAAATTATTTAAGGAAAATATATTTTCCTCCAATTATGGTTATTTAGAGTACAGATAATGGCAAATTAACTCCTCATCCAGCTCAAAATTTAGGACTAATTAAAAAAAAAATCATGTAATTTGTACTTTTTGTTCCAGCTCCAGCACATTATATTTAAATGTGATGCCATACTATTGTGTAGTCTGACAGTAGTTTATATCAGAGACAGATTAAGTAAGACTGGTGTGTGTAATTATGGATGTCTGAAAAAAGTAGGCCCATACTCAACAGATATCAAAACAAAATCCCAAAAAAATCTCTTGATTCAATCTTCTGTGATGCTACTACTCACCTTTAGATGTTTGTCCCTTTGATCTCTGCATCCATTTTGGATCATGAAAAGAAGAAAAAAAGGAGACCACATGGTTATTTTCAGTGGAGCTGAGATTTCACACACAGGTTTGGACTGAGTTCAGCCTCTAATGTGACCAATCTATTGCTCAGAAACTGGACCCTCAGACTACTTCCTGGAGAGAGGCGATGCAATACATTCACCTTATATTACAATACACTGAAACCTACAGATACTTATTTGGCTACAATAGTTAATGTCATTGATTTGGTGTTACAGATAGTTAATCAACTGGCAACCGATAGCGTTGATTCACGAACAACTTCGCTAGCTAACGTAGCCTCTCAAAATGGCTTTATAAATGCCTAAAGCGTTAATGCAGCTTGTAAATTAGTTTGTCTTAATAGTCTGAATATATGTGGGTCAGACACCGTGTGGATATTTGTGACACGGGCAATTTAAAAGTTTAGATTCACTGAATAAGTTACGTTAGCTTGAACCTCTTTAATTCTTTTAACGTTAGCTTCGGTTTTCACGTTTTCAATCCACGAGAGGGGAGTTTTCTGCATCTTTTGGGGCACAAACATACCATCTCAGTCAAAGATGCATTTAAAAACTGTTTGCATGCCAACAAATTAAATGTCACATTTCTTAAACGTCCATTAAAACCATTTAGCCGTTTAACGGAATGTACCTAACTTGCTAGCTACATGCACCGGCCAACGTTAGCGGCTAGCTAGCACTTCCGAGGAATAGCCGTAGCCCAGTAAATCGTTAACGTTAGCAGGCAGCGAGCTAGCTTGCAAGCTCTGTACAGGCGAGGTCCGTCGGCCTTTCCTACCTGAGGGTCAATGCTTGTGGCAGACATAATTCATTAAGCAAATCCCTGGATTCTCACAGAGCCTGGGCTTGTGACTGGATATCAAGCCCCGGTGATTTTGAAAGCAAGTTCACAGCTCAGTTGCAGTTAGCTTGGAGGCTAGCTGTGCCGCTTAGCGTGTGGCTAGCAGTTGTATCTCAGCTGTATATTTTAAGCTGTGTGCTCGTATCCCAACTTCCACAGTTCAAGTGTGTCGCCTCGGATACTGTTGCCCGAGAAGAGTCAAGTCCTGGTGCGGGTTTTCAAGTTAACGTGAGTGGATGTTTCGGATCTTGAATGTTTCTATCCTCGGCCGCCTTTTACTTTGTCTTTATTATTCCAGAGAGAGAGAGAGAGCCCTCCTCAGTTACGTTAAAGCCCAGTACACTTCCCCAATGGCCGCTCCATCCGGGCTTTGAGCCGCCGCTGCAGTTCCCCTCGCTCACCGCCGGGTGGCCAAACTTTGGAGCATCCTTTCAATACAACAAAGTCGATATCATATATGTGCGTTACAAAGCAAAGGAATCCAACTTATAAACACTGATGCTTGAGTTAAAATGTCTACCCTCACTCTCACTGACAGTGATGCTATTTTCTGCATATCTGTGGTTGTGAACTGCGCCGCGGGGTCTGTCAGCAGACTGTGTGCGGTTTTCTTCAGGGCCCCTCACATCTGATCCGGTTCAGTTCAGTGCAGGACTCATGTGAGACTTACTGGCATTTAAAAGAGCACACTAGATGCAATATACCACAGTAAACTTGTGCATTGCATTGCATTCAAGCACCATGCATTGTCTAAGGCATTAGTTACCCTGCATCCTGCTCTTTTTTTTGCAGATGACCACACTGAGATAAACAGAAAATCCTTAATAGAAATATGGGCTACTTTGATAAAATGTCTACTGGAAATCTGACTGTTATGTATAACTGCAGAATAACTCATGTCATGTAATTTCAGCATCACTAGCAATTGAACATGGACTGGTTTGATTCTGGCCTGCAATAAATTTCAGCAGTTATTACACACTTTCACCACCAGGAGGTAGCACTGATGCACCCACAACCCCCTAAACTCTGTCAAAGGTCAAAGCTTTATTTTTACCCATAAGACTGGCAAGCTATATATCAGTTATATAGCATATTATATTTGATTGTGTTTTGACTTGACTGATATCAATTCTTTGCGACCTTACTGCCTTTCATGGCTGGCTATTTCAAATGTCGACATCCTCATATTGCAAAATATTTGGTCAACAATGAAACTTCTTAGTATTATAATCATTATAGACAGAAATGTTATGATTTAAGACTCCAGAAAGCTTTTGATGCACTCAGCCAATCCCACAAACAAGGATTAAAAACCTCTGAATACTGTAGGTTATTGTTCCTCCACATAACAAATAAGACACAGTTCATTTTATGTGTTTAACCAGTTAACTCCTTCATCCTCACCATCTTATAAACTCAAGCGCAAAAGGCCCTGGAGGACACAATCACCCAACAGTAGGAAAGTTCAGAGGGAGCACTTATTGGATATAGAGGAAAAAGAGCCACTTTGTTGCTTGTAATACTTTGAAAAGTCAATATTTTTTTCTTATATGAGATGAAGTCTGTGGAAAAGCACCTCAGTACTCTCTGTATTCTTGTAGAGCTATGGGTTAAATTGTTTTCTGTTATTCAGTTGTAAACTTTAAAGTGGCCTTCTTTTGCGCAATAGTATTTTTAACAACTCTGTCATATCCCTTCAGTCATATTAGTTGTTAGGCCATAGCATGCTTCTGAAATCCTTTTTCCCAAGAGGCGGAGCAACATGGCATGTTCAGGCTCTCATTCATTCAAGGATCAATGACCATGCATTCTGGCATTTGGTGGCTTTTCTGGAAAGCAGTCTCCTGTAGGCCACTGTGCAGGCCCCCGCACCTGATCATATTATTTCAGCTGGTGTGCTGCACTGACCTTCAGTGTGCGCTCCACTATGGACCGCAAAAGGGATGACTGGCACAGGACAAGAAGGGAAAGGAAGACCTACATGCCACAGAATGACGGATGACAGGAGTAACATGCTGCGCATCCTGGAGGAGCCTCAGATGCGAAGAGAAACGGAGAGGATTCGAACTTTTCAGAACTGGCCAGCAGATGCACCTGTCACATCTGGAGACCTGGCCAAGGCGGGCTTCTTCTTCCTCGGCCCCGGGGATAAAGTCCAGTGTTTCTGCTGTGGAGGGATTTTAAGATGTTGGGTGCACGGGGATAGTCCGGCCGCCGAGCACAAGAGGCATTTCCCCACTTGTAGTTTCATACTGGGTCGAGCTGTGGGAAATATTCCACTCCAAGTTGGATCCTCCGACTCCGTGGACGGCCAGCTGCTGAGTCAACTCCAGAGGATGACTATGGATGACCAGGGGACAGCTGGACAAGCAGTCTACCCAGAAATGGAGGCGGAGGATTCCCGGCTCACCACTTTCCACAACTGGCCCACCGAGGCCTCAGTCCAGCCAGATGTTCTCGCCAGAGCAGGATTTTTCTACACAGGTTCTCGTTGTCTCACTATAAAAACACTTAAATCCTTATCACCTGCTTTCTTTCATATTTCCTGAGCGGCATTTGAGTGTCTGTGAGCATATTCAGTGAAATATTCAGCACCCAGTTGTTGCTAGAGTGACCTCATTGTGAGAGAGTTCATGGTACAATTGTCCTGCTGAGTCATGATGTTACGGACAGAACAACCTGGACAAAGCTGGGACTGCTAAAGAAGTTGGGTTCCACAGCTTCAGGCAATACACAGGCTCATGAAAACCAATACTAAATAATGCAATCAAATAACCTGACAAAGAGTGGTGTCTTTGTGAAGCTAACAGTTTTGTTGAGACTGTGTCAGAGATGGGTTGATTCACCTTTATTTAGTTTTCATAGATTTGATTTTGTGCAGGAGATTGATTCTTTGCACAATTTGACCTATAGAGCCAAATTTGTGTTTTAAGAGTTGTCCAGTGTCAGATTGTAAAGCTGTACAGATTCACTGAGTTTCTGTCATTAGACTCTTCTCACAGCCATCCTGTGCATCCTGACAGGTCACGGCGACAATGTCAAATGCTTCTACTGCGATGGAGGGTTGAGGAACTGGGAGCCAGGAGACGACCCCTGGCAGGAACACGCCAAATGGTTTCCAAGGTAAAAGCAGGACCTGTCACAAGGCAGATAGAAAGGCATCAGTTGAATACATCATTTGCCTGTTATTGCCATATATAAATATAGTAAACACAAGTGTCAAGTTCTGCATTCATGCTTCAGCAGATCATAAAACAGCACCTTTATATTTCTCAGATGTGAGTTTTTGATCCAGTCGAGAGGGCAGGAGTATATCAGCAACATACAGGATACTCATTTCCATCTGGGTGAGACTGTGGTGAGAGCTTTTATCCCTCTTATCTGCTCCGAATGAAATCTGTTTGCTACACAGTGCACACGATAATCGCGCACCGACAAACGATGTCATAGCCGCATTTAAAATCATTCATGACTAAAATACGATTGCTTTTCCAGGGTGGATCACAGACCTCCACAGGCAGAGATATCGGATCCAGAAACGGTAAGTCACATCAAATTGAAACAAGGCAGGGAACGATGGGTATGTACCGAGAACTTCAAGAAGCTATATCCCTACTAAGTAGACCTGGATAACAAGATAGCAGCGCTGCTTTGATGCCACTAATTATGTTTGTGTGTCATGCAGTGCAGAGAATCAAAGTGTCAACATCCAACTCTGGCTTGTTCACACAAAAGGGGAAAGGTGGAGCAAACATTGTGATTGCAGCTTGTGCAAATGGAGAAAATAAAGGCCACAACCAGTTGATTCAATTATTCTCAGATGAGCCTAAGTGAAGCACTTTGGTTGAAACGGGGACTTGGAGGAGGAAAGCATACCTCGCACCTACACCACTTAAAATCTGAAATTAGAACATTAAACAGACACTAAGCAGATCTATTAGTTTTCTTTGGGAGGCAGCTGAAAATGAAATAACTGCATGCTCAATTACCTGAGCTAATGTTTGTTGTAGGATCGCAGTAATTACGGAGCGCGTTGGAAACCATTTGATTGTTGCTCATGGTTACAGGGCAGTCATGAGAGGGCAATTATTCCAAACAATGAAGTTATAATCCATGTCAGCAGATAAACAGAAGATGTCTGTGGTTTGAAATGTTAATATATTGGCAGACAAAGGTAAGCTGCATAATTTATTCCCCCACTTATCAAGTAGATCGCTTGCAGTTTATATAACATCTAATGGATATGTAGATGTTTTTTGTCTCATATGTAGCTGGTCTTGTCTCCCTCACCTCTTCCCTCCTCTCGTCTCCCAGATGTGGTCGGAGGTCTGGCAGCTTCCTCGGCCATGCTCTCTCCCGTGGTGCAGACAGTGCTGCAGATGGGATTTGAAGCCAGCCTGGTGGAGAGTCTGGTACAGACCAAGTACCTTTTGACGGGCCAGCACTACACCTCTGTGTCTGAGCTGGTCACTGATGTGCTGCAGGCGGAGCAGGAGGACAGACAGAGGGCTCCACAGAGCAGAGGTAACAGCCAGTGATGCAAAGTAACTATACTCAAGTATGGTACTTAAGTATTATATTGAGACTCTTTCCATTTTCTGCCACTTTATACTTCTAGTCTACATTTCAGAGGGAAATATTGCACTTTTTAAGAAACATTTTACATAAAACATTAATGAGGTTTTAAAATGCAACACTTAGTTCGAGATTAAACCACCAGTTTCCAACGCCTTTGGCTAGTGATTTCTTACAAGAAAAACTGGGGCCCTTGTCACATTTTAGATGTCTATGAGTTGTTAGCAGTTCTGTCTAAATCCTTCAGATGGTTTCATATAAATCACTGTTAGAGGCCCAGAGAGGTAGAAGTATTCAATATTTCACAAAATGCAAAGATTAGTGAAAAGCCCAGAGAATTACGACAGAGTTTTGTAGCATAACATTGTTTTCATTCTTTTCCAACCTCATTAATCATCTCATGACCCCTTAGATTTATGTTGTGAGCCATCAGCCCCTAGCTTGGAAGACTCTGGACAAAACTATCTAACTGTATATAAAGTAGTTAAAACTAGCTGAACCTCAAGCAGCAGTACATGATGAATCCATATTAACATTCTCTTATGTAATATACAGTATAATAATATGCCAGTCAAGGGGCAATTTCTCATACCTTTACATTTAATACTTTAGGTACATTTTACTAATGATACTTTTGTGCTATATATGTGCATTTGAGCATTTACATTGCTCTGTACTTAAGTAAAGAATCTGAATAGTTCTTTCAGGTATCAAGGATAACTGGTTAATTTTCTGACCATTTAACACACATATTTAACAGAGGAGTGTTACCTTGCTTGTCAATATGAGAAAATCAATAACTCAAATAGCAATGATAGAATGATGTTCATAATGTTTGACTGTCTTTTTCATTTTGTGTCCTTCAGAGCCAGAGACGAGGCAGGGCTCCAGTGCTGCAAATGTGAGGACACAAACACCCATCAGAGAGAAAGGTCAGAGGTCAAAATCTATATGAATTGCACGAAATGGCAAACTTTGTGCTTGTATCAACTTTCACGATAAATGACGCCATCGAACTGTGGACATGATTGCTCTACACTGCAGCGATTACATTCAGACACCACAGTCAGCTTGTACGTAGTGGGAGTGGTCATTTGTTTTTTCTGGATGTGGCTTCTCCCAATAGTGAAGGACCCCAGCCCAGAGGAGCTGCTGAGGCAGCTGCAGGAGGAGAGGACCTGTAAGGTGTGCATGGACAAACTGGTGTCCATCGTCTTCATCCCCTGCGGTCATCTGGTGGTGTGTGGTGACTGCGCTGCCAGCCTGCGTCACTGCCCCATCTGCAGAGCCGTCATCAGAGGCAGCGTTCGCGCTTTCATGTCCTAAGGCTGTAGCGACAAGCCGCTGCTTTACAGGTGTTGCATGAGTGACCTTGAGTTTCCCTCTGTACTCATTTCCCCTTGTACTGATAAAAAATAAATAAATATCATTGCTGGTTGCTTGTTGTGTTTAAAGCAGGGGTGTCAAAACCTTTTCCCATGGAGAGCCAGAACTGAAACTTAATGGTGGGCCACGGGCCAAAAGCAAACACCTGCTGTTTTGTTAAGATGCAAAATGTTACTAGGATCCCAATTGACTTCCAGCAAAGTGTCGCTCTGCCCACTGTGCTCAATTAAAAAAAAAATAATGAATAATTTGGGATCCTACATATTTAAAGAGCAATTTTTACCTCACAAAGATAAAACAGCATAAACAATATATTACAGTTTTTTTTTTAATTAATTTGTAATTTTTGTTCACTAGAAACATCTGGCGAGCCAAATCAAACCTTATAGCAGGCCTTGGCCCCACTTCAGCTTCCCTGGGTTAAAGAAAAATTTCTATAATAAACATTTCAAGCTGTTCAACATGTGTATGCTCATTATTAATGTTGTAATGTTGTGCAGTCAGAGAGGGCACTTCACAAAGAACAGATACAACAGCATCATTAAAAGAGCACATTCTTTTATTAACAAACACCTATTTACATGAACACAAAGCACAGTTCTGGATAAATAGGATTACACAATTGGGTCACATGAGGTCGGGGCAACAAGGGACACAAAATAGAAGAGAGAAATACAAAAAAAAGGGAGATGTTTTCCACTTTCTATACAAAGAAAAGGAATTATCTACAAACGGGTGGAATCTTTTTCAGTGGACACTAGCACATACATACACAACCGTAACAGGTTTCAACTAATTCCAGTTACCGGGGGGGTTTAGGAAGAGGCTGTATTGCACTGAGAGGAAGACTAGTTTTCACACAATGATCTTTAGTAGCATTTACTACTAATACTGATTATGTTACAATATGAGGTGCTTTGTGTTTTAACTAACCCACACACCAGTTATCCTAGCAGGAGTGTCTAAACTCTAAATCATAAAGACAGTAATGACATATAAATTATTGCATCTTGCCAATCAAATCAACACTCTCATCATTCTGAAATCAGCCAGCAGAGGTTTTGCGGACTGCCGGTGAAGAACTTCTAATATCACAGAGCAATCTGACACGCAGCAGGATATTTTTAGGTGCTGACAATAGACCAAACAAACTTTGATCAAAACTCTTTTGATTCCAAAAAAAGACCATTTTAGCTTAGCACCAAGAAATATTGTAATCAAACATACTGAAATCATTCTGGATTCAAACATAGTGGGCAACAAAAGATCTTATCCAAAATGATAAAGAAAAAATGACATTGATACAACCAGAGCAAAAATGCTGATTCTTCCTACATGACAATCACCCAGCACAAACACACTATCTGGGGATTTACTGTTACCTGCAGACAATCAAAATCATTTTAAGACAAACATGGAGATTTATGAAAGAGCATACCTGTGGCAGAAACTCAGCAGCCTTGCAACTTGTACATGAACACTTTGAACACCAGAGAGCAGTAGTGATTCACACAAACAGTAAGGCGACAGGGGATCTGACTCAAAACAGACTTCTGGTATTGAGCCTCAAACATCTAACATTAACAAAAAAAAGTGCTACCAATCAGTATATGAGATATGACTTTTTTGCCTAAAATAAAGACGTTGCTGGGTTAGAATAAAATAAATCTGAGTAAGAAAGGACTCAGCGGAAGCTTTCAGTTACTGTTTAACCAGCTTGTATATGGCAAGTTGAAGACACCAGTTTTACTTATTCTGTCATACATATAATCACAGTACAATCCAAACCAATAAAAAAATCATGCTATAAAACACTCACAACTGAGACTATCAGCATTGAGAAACTGACAGGAGACAACCCTCCGACACACTCAGGTAAAGCCGAGCTACTTCTACGCCGAAGACCATACCCATACGACTGTTGTGTGCAATATGAATAGCAAAAACAATTTCTATTGTTTTCCTGAAGTTAAAAATATGCTGTGTAACCTCTGTTTGAGTGTGCGTAATGATCACCCCTGTCAGCAGCCCTGATGCGTCAGGAGTTAAGAGGAGGAGAAGAGAAGTGAAAACAAAGCTTTCAGCACGTCTTCTGACAAACACCTGACACTTCAGAAATACCGACTTGGCTGTTGGTGAACACAATAATAAGACTCCAGAAATAAAAGTAAGACTCATACGCCATTCCTTGTGTTTCAACACCTCTTACACTCTCTTGCAATCTTGATAGTTCACATTTCAGACTCCGAATCCAAAAATCACCCCCCTTCCCTCCTTTCATTATTTACATTTTCTATTTTTGATAGATGCCCCTGTAGGTTTGGTGCTTTTGTTCCCTCCCCTCCCTCTACCTCTCCACTCCCCTGCCTCTTCCTGCTTTGCTTGTGTATTTATGCACACAGATCCTGGCCTAAAGTAAACAGGCAGCACACAATAGCTCATTCCACAGGCTCCACTGTAATTCAGCCCTCCGGCCAAGATCTGAGCCAAACCACCAATAACATGCTAAATCACTGAGTCCTCTAAGACACAGTACCACAGAATGGGAATGCTGGGCAGTCCCTGATTACATACACAATGTATTTATATGCTGTACATGTATACAGTCGGGTGGTATTAAACCATTATGGGCAGGTCACAGCAATGGGACCTCAGCAGAGAATTCAATACAAAGAATATGATTGATACTTCCCTAAACACACAATATGAGGCTTTGTCGCACAGTAATCCCCCCTTTCCCTGAACCCGTCATCCCTCCCTGGAAAACAATGGACCCTAACTGAGAAGTGTTGGCTTTTCTGGGCAGCACACCAGTAAATGACATGGTTAAAGTACTGAAATCGCGAAGAGGAGGAGGAATGTGTGGCGTGCCCCGTGCACTGGGATGTTTGTGTCAAAACAGCCATTTTGTCTTCTGTGGGAACTTGCTGTGTCACCTCCCCGCTGGACGCTCTCCTATTTACGTAGACCTGCGGAGAAACAGAAACGTGGGCAGAGAGTTAGCGGTTGTCGGGCGACTCGCACGCACAAACACACACTTGGCTGGATGAATTTCTCCAGGATATAACTCCCAGTAGATCGGGGAGATGAAAACTTCCTCCCTCCCATTAGAGCCGGAGCTGATTAAACTGTCAAGAAGCTAATAAAATATTCATTCCATGTTGGCAGAGAATTATTACATGACTTCCCAGACTTATTGTTATTAAGTCCTCTGTACAACTTAATTGATTAATCCAATTTTGGACAGACTTTTGTGTGTTTTTCTCCATGTGCTTCTATCAGTAACTGCCTGCCGTGTGGGGACACACATGTGCGCTACACACACAAAAAAAACCACAAAAACAGATTCATGAAAGGCCTTCATATTCCCTACAGCCCTCCGACAGGATGTAGCATGTTTCAGAAAGAAGTTTACTCCCCAGACATGACTCAAGCCTCCCCTGTCTGCACAATCGCAGCTAGTCAGTGGTGTTTTGAAGCCTCTTGGATCCTGATCAAATACTAAAAAGCTCTGGAAGAAGCGAGGAAGAGCTGAGATTACTGTGTCAACTCAAAAAGTTGACAAGACTTGTTGTGATTAACGAATAGTTTCAGGGAAAATCAGGGAATGTCGCCCTGAGGACGAAGCTATTATATGCAGGCAACAGGTACAACCCAAATTGTATGTGACCACACAAAGCAATGTGAATATCCACATGCACCTGCTTTTATAAAACACAGAGACATATAGACATAAGGTGGTATGACGGCACATTCATACTTACAGGTACATGGGCTTTAAGAGGAGATGAGATGGTTTCTCATTGACATGGTAGAGTGGGAATGGGTCAAATCCACCAATAAAATCAACTGAAAACAAACACATAAATTATGGAGTAAATCAAAAGACAGACAAGAACAGAATAAGACACAGAGGTAAATAAAAAGATGATCCAAAAATAGATAAACACAAGCTGAATGAGAAATGAAATGGAATCAAAAGACACGGTGGAGAACTCACGTAGAGCAGGGATGTTGAAAAGTAAGCAGCTTGCCAAGAACCGTATCAGTTTTTTTTTAAGTTTTAACTTTGACAAATAAAAGAAATAATAAAAACACGTCTGCTTAAAATTTTTTTCCCCTCCATCTGTGCATCTGCCTGGAGCCAGAGGAAAAAGCTCAGGAACAGGTGAAAGCTGGCCAGCTGTCAAAATAGCCTAAGCCTTTTTTTATCGCTCAGAAACAGAGGTGACCTTCAGCCACCGACCGAAATGCTCGACGCTTTGTGTTTATTTTCTCACTTTAGAGAGTTCAGACGAGGCGAGATGCAGATGAGCAGAACGAGTGTCGCGTTGCGTGAGAAACAGAGGGACACTCTGGTGACTAAAGTGTATTTTCCACAGAGATGTTTTTGAGATGAAGGGAAAGGCTTGTGGCTCATGGAGGGACACAAAGGCTGATGGGAGGACGGGGGGGCGTGCCATGCATGTCGGTCTGACTGACAGAGGTGGGGTGGGGGAGGCAAAGAGATTAGGCTGAAGGAGTGCATGTGAAAGAGGCCAGCATGTCCAGGAGCTGTGAGCTAGCTGGAAACACCACAAGGGGAGGAAAAGGAGGAGTGAGATCGAGCCTGATTTAGCAGAAAAAGACAGTAAACATATAGTGGATCCTAGTTCAAGAAAAGAAAAAAAAAAAGGCTGATCTGTTACTTTCTGGGAACCAACAGCTGTGGTTGGGGGGGGGACAGACACAAGCCAGCCATGGAAACTCCTGTAAGGCCAAATCAGTTCCATCCTGATAAGAGCAGGCAGGGGAGCTCTGCTGAATACTGATATGTGGGCAGGATGAGCCACAGGGTGTTGTGATGAGGGGGGGCTGTCCCTTTCCTCTGACCCTGCCCTGGTTTCCACCAGACACACACACACACACACACACTAGTCACCCACCCACACAAAGACCTCTTCCCTGATCTTTTCTGTACCAGTGATTTTCTCATTATAAGCAGGTGGGGATCCATCCCCTGCCATGATAAACTGTGCCAAGGAATACAGTTAGATGATAATGACGGCTGCCATTTTTAGACACACTAGCAGCTCTAGGGACAGTCTATCTGTCAGTCTGTCGATCCAACACTTCGGTTCGGAGTGAAATATCATGGCAAGTATTGGATGGAGTGCTGTGAAATGTGGAACGCATACGTAAGGTTAAGGACGAATACTCAGGATACCTTGAAAAAAAAAGGTGAGTCAGATTCCAGTCATGCATCTTGTGCAGCATTCGCAGGAGAGCAATTTAATACTTTCATAATTAGCGGGGGAGAATACGGCGCATCTAACACCTCAGAGCTCCGATTGTGAGCCTCAACAGGTGCCCCCAAGTGCCAGATCCTGCTCTCACACTAATGAAGACATCCTACGTGTCAAAACACTAGTTGTTGCACCTTATTAAAAGCGCCATTTATAACCCTCCTACATACCGCACAGTTTGTGTCAGCCTGTTAATTGCATCTCCATCCTTGAACCTTTTCCCCATTAATTATTACACGCGTTGGTCTGACCCTGACCTCGAGGTGGATCTTCTATGCAGCTCAATGAAGCCTGAAGTGCAAAAAAATATCAGCGTCGACGGTTGTCTTTTATGTTTTGAAAATGAATGTATAAAGCGGCCTATATGAAATGGTGGAAAGCTGCAAATGGCCTGATTATTTATAGATGATTCAAGCGCTTTTCTAATGTTTTGACATTTCAGTGTTGAAGTTGAAAAAAATTATACGAAAAGACCAGTGAAAACTTTCAACATGAAACAGTGTGTTGAACCTGTCTTCTCTAATACGGACAGCGGCCTTGGAAACAGCAACTGGTGGTTGATCGGTGCATGTGATCCTACTTGGCTTCTTCCAGTAAGAGGGAGCGAGCGGATTTTCACTTGTGTAGGCACATGCAAGAAATGAAAGGTATTTGGGTCAGTAGTTAAGGCATCTATGTGGAGGCCCTAAACAAGCAGGGAGCAGTTCAAGTAGAAACTGGTTGAAATCAGCAGGCCTGTGCTGAACGGGGAGAGAAACCCAGAGTCAAACTGGAGTTTACTGCTGCATCTCCCACCGTGGGTGTGTTTGTGTGTGAAAGGGGGTTGGCGAGCTGACAGTGAAATGAAACACAGGCGCAGAGATAAAAGGAAAAAGACCAGGAGGGAAAAACAGGGATGGTGAGAATAAAGGAGTGCGGTGTGAGGAAGATCGAGAAAAACAAGGAGAGACGGGGCAGAGACAAAGACAGAGAGAGAGATAAAGGGCAGACGGAGGGTTCAGGGCTTCAGAGCCTGTCTGCTGTAATGTACTAAGAGCTGAGTTACAAGACACAGTTGTTGTGTCTCTCTTTCTCTCCCCGTCTCACACACACTGGGTAGTTAAGGGAGCCCCTTATAGCCGGCTCCGTTCTGGAGTGCTGCATCTCTGTCCTCACACACCATTACGCAGCTATCATTGCTATTCAGGCTACTCATTTATTTTAAAGACCGGTTTAGCTGTTTTATGCTCAGTTATTTTGCATATGAAAACTTCAGGTGTGTTTGATCGAGAGCGTATTTAAAGTTAACCATCCGTGAACAGAGGAGAAAAGGGTTCCAGGGTAAAGATAGACAGGGAGAGCCACTGGAAAGTTTGGTCAGATTGTGTTTAAATAAAAATGAACCAAATACAGAAAAATACTGACACTGTGTTTATGTCTTCCTGTGACTGGGCGTCTGTGGTAAACCCTCATTATTTGTGTTTTCTGCAACAGCCAATTACCAATTTGTCATACAATTTCCTGCACTGCATTGATTCTATTCTCAGTCACATATTCATGCACAGACCCAGGCAAAATGTCCCTTATCCATACAGCTTCTGGTTCTGCACACCCACACAGGTGTTTTCCAATGACTCTGCCTGATTAGACATGTAGGCACGTTGGCAAGTCTTGACAGTGTGAACCAGAATGCACAAGACCAGGCCCCTGAAAACCAAGTAGCTAAATAGAATTCAGCCATTAATCATTTTATTATTTACAAATGTATTTTTCATACTGTGACATATCAAAAATGTGTTGTGTGAAAAAGACCTATTCACACTCTTTGAATGTTCTTGTCTGATACCATTTTATATGACAATTTGAGGTAATAACATACAAACAGATTGAGGCTTTTTTTGACCTTTTGACTCTTTCTTACAACCCGAGGATACGCCGCCACCTAGACATCCAATCCATCCCTCCAGTTTCTCTGTCTGCCGTGGAGGATTTTCTGGGGATGTGACTCAGCACAGAGGGCGGCAGCATAATTAGCAGACATGCTAAAGCGAGCTTATCCCAGCGCTCGGCTTCAAACTCCATGACCTACTTTACAAAGAGGATTTTCCCCACCACTCACTCTGTCGGTGTGTCTGCTCACCACCGATAACTCTGTGTAACAAATTCACACGCACAAATACACACAGTTAGTCTGTCTCACACAGTCGCTTTAACGCACATGTGGTATACATAGGTGTGTGTGTGAGTGTACGTACACACACTTGCACTTATAGATGTGACAGAAGAAGAGAGGAAGTCACATCAAAAGGGAGATCAGACACTCACACACAAACACACATTTGTACTTCTGCACTTGTGGGGACCATCATTGACAAAATGCATTCCCCAGCCCCATTACCCTAACTATAGCCAACCAACTATATGCCTAATGCCAACTGTAACTATAACCCAAACCCTAACCCTAATCTAAACCTAATTCAAATCTAGTCCTTTAAACCAAGTCTGACCAAGTGAGGACCAGCCAAAATATACTTACTTCCAAAAATGTCCTCACTCTCAAGGTCTAAAACTGAAATTGGTTCTCACAAAGATAGATGTACAAATACACATCCAGTGCATAAACACACACACACACACACACACACTATCAGTAATAAAGCCTGAAAGCCATGTCAAACCCTGAGCTGATGGTATATGATGCTTGTTATTCTGCCCATTGTGTCTTCTTGGCTTCTTGCGAGTGTGTGTGTGTGTGTGTGTGTGTGTGCGCGCGTTTTATTCCGCTACTCTTTACGCAAGCCTGAGCACTCAAATCTAACTCACCCGTCTCCCTGGAGAGTGAGAGAGTGCTCGGCGTGAGAGGAATTCCTGTCTTATCTCCTTATTCGTGAAAAGCTCATCTTGTCTCGTGTTGTTTGTTCCTGCATATTGCCCCGTCTCCTGTTTCCCCTCCTCGGCTTGCTCCTTGACAAACACCTCCCTCTGCTCCCTGCTCTCTCCTCTCCTCTCTCTCTCTCTCTCTCTCTCTTTCTGCCTCTCTGGAGGATTCTGCCTACCTTTCTTCTCCTGGCGAGGCGCAATCAACTGTGGAAGTTATTGACCAGCAAGGCGCTTAATGAGGCTGATACAACGAGTGACCAGAGACCTCTAACTTTTTACAAGCGCGCCTCATTAAAGCTGGAAAAGCCAGAGATGTGGGAAAAGAGACAGCAAGAGCGAAGCTTTCTTAAACACACTAAAATTGGATTCTGATACGTGATTATTCCGTCTACCTGTGAAGGAACCCGGGAATGGAAATAAAGCGATACGGGGGAGAAGCAAAGAGAAGGAAAAGTTCTGAGTAGGAGGAGAGATGCTGAGGCAGCCGGGGAGCTCAATGCAGACACCTGCTTTAATCTACACATCAAATGAGAGGGGAAAATGAGAGCGGCAGAGTGCCTTAGCTGGTTTTTGTGTTGCTGAAAGTGTGTGTTTGTGTGTGTGTCTGCGAACCTGCGTCTGCATGAACAAATGGTGTGTGTGTGTGTGTGTGTGTGTGTGTGTGTGTGTGTGTGTGCGTTCAGGCTGATTACAATAACAAAAAGGTAGAAGTTGGAAGCTGGATGGATCAGAGAAGAACCAGCAGATAATTAAAACCAGTAAAAATCACAGCATGTTCTGTTTCCACCCAAACTTTTTTTTTTCCAAACTAACCAAGCTATTATTATTTTTATCTGTGTTTCTGACTGTGGATGACTGTCCGCTGACTTTAAACAAACACAATCTGTGCCAACGCAGGGAACGAACGAAGCTCAAACGTCACAAAAACAAAAGGAAAAGTCATTGAGGTTGGAAAGTCTTTTTCTTTTTAGTTGATTCCTGCTGAAACGGTATTGCCCTCCAGGGATTATTCAGGGGTGACTGGTGATTAAGTGGTACTGCCCAGAGCTGGCAGGGTGGGGTGATGATGCTAACCACTCACAGCCGATGAATCTCTGGTATGTGGCCACCCAAACAACTGCTTGGACGTCTCTGCAGGAACACGCAATGGAAACCACAACATGATTCGCCCAAATTACAAGAGTCTGCTGTTTAAGATGCAATTAGTGCATGTAGTGGTTTGTTCATTACGCTGCTTTCAAATCAAATTAACACTTTGGCTTTCTTTACTGACGCGAGGCTCCAGATACTTCGTAATTAGAAAGAATACCTGAGACACTCCATTTAATCTTAGCTAATCCTCAGAAAGAGCTCGTCCACTCAGCCACTGGGTTTCGCAGCGTGGGCTAAAAATTGTCAAGGCCAAAATATGTAAAGGCAGATTCTCACGCATGAGGACATCGCTATGCCTCCTGGAGGGTTACTGCCGTGCTAATCAGATATTTATGACTCCCCCAACCCCTTAGATCAAGTGTTTCCTGCCCTCTGATTGGCTAACCTCCAGCACGACCTCTGACCCGCTGCCTATGAGTTCACAGCAGCTGGGTCGTTTATCAAAAACGTCCGTCTCCGGTTTCTCCTTCTTCTCTTATGACTCATTTCAAGATCCCCCGTCGTGTTTTCCCACACCCTCTCCCACCCCTGCCCTCGTCTGACTCCATGTTAAAGGTTGTACATAGGCCAACGTACGCCGACACAGACGGGAGCTAGAGTGCTGAGATAACACACCGAGGAGCCACTTCAGAGGGAAGGATGTGCATGTTTGACTAGCTGCAAGAGAGATAGGCATGAGGAGGGAAGGGGTGTGTGTGTTTGGGGAATGGGGGGGGGTGCGATCCTGCAGAAAAAACATCCAAACCAGCTAGGCAGGAGACAGCTGGAGCGCCAAACACGGGGGCACATGGAGAGAAGAAAGTGAGAAAAGTGAAAGCCAGAGTACATTAAAGGAGGCGAATAACAGGTTTACAACAGCAGCGAGGACCACACAGACACAAGGGGAGCGGAGACGAGGCGACCGGCGAGCACGTGAAAGAGAAAGGGAAGAATGGGCTGAAGGAGGTGTGGAGAGGGAACACATGGCTTCTTTGGTTCTGGAGGGAGAGAGGGAGAGGGCTCAGCTGGCGTGGGGGAGGAGAGAGGAGGGGGAAAGCGGTGATAGTGCAGGGTGGGACAGGAGGAGAGGGAGCCCTGTTCTCCTCAACGCCGGTGTTTTCCATCTCCTCCATGCGATTGGGTCTGGGTGTGATTCATTCGATGTTACAATGCTCTGTTTCAAGAATGGTTTTGTGTGTGTGTGTGTGTGTGTGAGGTGTGAGGTTAAGTGACTCACAGCTGTCCTCCTCCTCAGTGATAGCGCTGACGACGTAACAGGCGTACACGAAGCCCAGGAGCTGCGAACACACAAGCAAACAAGAGAGGTTAGACTCCAAAGAGCCAGGCAGCCTGCGGTCTATAAACAGCTGTGCGTTAACTTTCATGAACAAAAAGATCATGCAGAACATCTGGAAAAAGAGGGATGCAGAGAGGTGGTGGCCACGTGTTCGCTGGGATCCACCAGCCGGCAGGTGATGTAACACCGTGCAACACTTGAGCTGAAGCTGATTATTTGATAGATAATTAACTGGCAACAATTTAAATGATCAAATCATAATCAATTGCAATTCATTTCAGACATTTGTCAACAGTGAGTCAAGGGTAAAGATCAACAAAAAATATCAAAGAATTTATAGGTTCCAGCTTCTGGAATGTGAAAATGAAATTGTAAATTGAATATCTTCCAGTTTTGGACAAAACAATTCCCTTTTCATTACTTTCACACACTTTATATACTAAACAGTCAATCATCAAAAATTTGCAACGGATCCATTGAAAATAAGTCTTAGTTATGACCAATATCTTTAATCTTTAAAATAAGATATCTTATCTTATCTTGTCTTAAAATAACAATGGATCAAATAACATCATCATCCGACTAATAGAGGAGAATTTAGCTGCCAAAGTGGTGATGACCAAAATCAGAGCTAAAAGAAGAGTGAATATTGGAATAAATCAGGCATCCTGATCCTGATTGGTTAGAACTGAAATACAGGTAAGCTCCTGGACAAACAGTGCTGTTATCTGTATTTATCCAACTTTAATTAATTCTAGCATACTGTAGCTGGCACTTTCAAATTCCTAAGAACCAGTGAATCTCTGTTATGTGGCCACCTGAACAACTGCTTGGACGTCTGTGGAGGAACATGCATGGAAACCACATCACGACTCGCCCAAATTATAAGAGTCTGCTGTTGAAGATGTAATTAGTGCATGAAGTGCTGCCCTTATAACTTTTCCTGCAAAAAGGAATAATAGTAAAAAGTAATAAAAGTAAGTAAGTGGGTAATAAAATAAAAGTGGAATCTCTTCATCTTTCCTCCTTATTCCTTGCACCAAACTATGGAGAGCAAGTATCAGCATCAATATCAGATACCCATCCCTAGTAAATACACAAGTGTTTACTAAAAAGTTAACCATGTCAACTCAAAAGGTGTCAGTGTTACGTTCGCAGCTCCACCGTGCCCTACTTTAATATTTGTGTTGGCAACGCTCTCGGAGTCGACAGGACTTGTGGAGTGTACATACAGGAGTAGCTCGTATGTACAAACACACCAGAAAGCAACAGAGCGAGCACGCAAGTGACTGCACCCCGACACTCGGTGCTGAGAATAGCCTGTGGGACTGGCAGATGGCTGTCATCGACTCAGACACAGACACCGAGAGACAGTCTCTCTCCACCCAGCCATCCATCCATCATTTGGCACTCTGCCATGCCAATTAAAACAGCGTCGGGCACACTGCCCTCCTCGCACACTGGCTACACAAACACAAAACCCAAGGGGGGGGGAGCCGACTGTGTGTGATGGTGGCTATTTATATAACATCCGTTCCACCTATAACTTAACTCGGCCTGCGTAATTATAAGAGGAACAAAGATGACTTGCAGGCCTTTCATCTCCATCGTTTGAGTTTTATTCTGTTTCTCATGTGGACAATATATTTTGCTGAAGTTCATCCAGATGTAGATTAAATGTTTTATTTATGAGAAACTCAGGTGTGGTGCCTAGTAGAGAAGAGAATGGCTTTGTCTCTGTGTGGGCTTGATAAGATACAAAACTCTTCTCTCCGCCTCTCTCTCACTCAGTTTTTTCCCTCTCTAGTATCTAATTGCTGGTCTCACCCCATCCATTACAGTGGCGGCGAAATGGAGGTGAATTAGCATATGTATAAAGCCAGTGTCAAACACAAGATGGTGTTAACAGCAGGGGGTACACCCTGTTTTCAACTGCATTGTGTCTGTGTGTGTGTGTCCATGTGTGTTTTTCCTGTAAAAGTGGGCACAAAGTGTGAGCTAATATCTATGCATGAGTGCACGTTTGTTTAATTTTCATAAAGGGCTGCGAGTCTCTGGGACTCTACTGGATGGACCATTCTTCCAAAAGATATTCTCTCAATTGGTGTTTTGATGGCTGGGGTGGAGAACACGGTATTAGGCTGCGTTAAGGCCAATAAAAACACCACTATGTGGAAAAACACAGCTTCCTTGTTCATTTCAATGAGACCACTTGGTGACACAGCGGGAGAGCAAATGCAGAGAGCTGCAGAGGAAAACCCCAGGGTCGTGCAAAAATAATGAACCTTGCTCAACTTTTGCCACGACGCCATGTGTTGACACACCGTGTTGGCCAATCAAATACGTGTAAGAGCACGTTCCTGGTAGACTACATTGCAACATCAACAGGGTAATGCTACTGTTTAACTGTGGATCTTCGAGACAGAGGATTAAATAATTGCTGCCACAATAACTTTCCGAAGTTGCAAAATCCTGTCTAATAGTATAAAAAAAGCCTTGATGTCTTTTTGTGTCTGATAAGTCTTTAAACTCTGGTATGTATTACTCAAACCGCCTTCATGGTTTTTGCAAAAGCAATTTGCGAGTACTGACCCACAAATGGTTGCGAAGTCACTCGCAAATAGGAGAAAATTTCCTTTCCTTCAGGATGGAAGTACGGCGTTTGTTTAGATTAGAGAAATGTATCACAATTAAAGTAAGAGGAAATCAAATCATGGTGCAAATCCCAGCTTGCAAGTTGCAAATTTTACAAAACAGGGCCCTGGATTGCTTCACCAGTACCTGAAACCACACACTCACACCCACGTCCTGTGTTATTTTGTGCTGTTTCTAGTCTGAACATTCAGTCACACAGGTGCAAAACCTCCTAAAAGTGTAAAAATGTATTGAGCGTTTTCCTTTAATTTGTCACCCGTCTGTATCTGTGAATGTGTGTGTGAGAAGAAAGAGAGAATGGAAGGGAGGAAAGAGTGAAGCCAAAACTTCCTGCAGATGTTTTCATCAAATGTAGTCTGGGAAACCACAAAGATGTTGGGGTGAGAATGACAGAACAACCTAAAGCCATTTTTAAATCGAAAGAGGTGCTGTGAGTGAGCACAGTTGTGAACAGACAAACCCCAATACGCCAAAACTCAGATGAAGTTGAGTACCATTAATGAGTAAATGCCAAACCTTTGGAGTGAGCCTGTCACCGCTCAGTCACTGCTTCTCAACTGATAAGTGCTGACAGCGAGAAAGTCTGGATGCTGCACTGACTACAATATTTCTACTGAAGTCTGCTTTTCATTTCAAGAAAAAAAAAGTCCCACCATGGGCTGATCTTAAACCACTTTGTCGTCCAGTTGTCTCATCTATGGCTTTGTTGCATTTAGTGTGATGTACAAGGAGCTAATAAGATCGGAGAAGTGAACACTTGGTGGCTTTTTGCTGCAGGCATTGCTGTCCTGAGCCAATATAGGTCAGCGTCCTCAATAAAAAGTGACAATTCCACTTATATATCCTTGCATATTAAATGGCCTTGAATCGCACTCACTCACACACACACACACACACACACACACACACACACACACACACACACACAGGGTCTCCAGTTTTCTTCTCTGACATCCCCCTGTCACTTCTTGAGTTCATGGATCATTTTAGAGACTAATGTCAAATTAATTAAGCTCATAAAGCCCCCGCATGTCGTCTGAGGCTCGAACTCGGGCTGTCTGCGAGGACGTGCCACACCGAAGCCAACTCATTTAGCTGTCAATCATTTGCTTTTTTACTTTTCTCTCTAAACTTTTGTCTTTATGTTAGTCACTTACGATACATACACAGGTCTCCACATCGCTGTTGCGCCTAAATCTGCAAATATCCTCTGTCCTCCTCCTCCTCTCCATGTGTCCTTGTTTTACCGTTGCTCTAACACTAAGTGCCGGCCTCCTCCCTGCTATCCCTCCTCCCCTGCAGGTTGTCGAGCAGCGAACAGTGATCTGGACAGCTGACAGAAGGAAGCGAGAAGGCAGAAAAACTGGGCACAAAAAGTTCAGCTCTCGATGTGGGAGAACATCAAAAGCGAGGCCGTCCTCCAGTGGGCCTTCGTTTACTTTGCGCTATGTTGGAGAGAAAACTGAAGGAGGTATTTGTGATAGTTCAGCATTATCTGTGCTTCTCCTCTCAGATATTGAGGGCGAAAAGAAGTTTAAGGCTCAGGCGTTCTTGTGTGTGAGTGTGTGTGTGTGGGTGAGAAGAAGGCCAGCTGCTGAACTAGAAAAAGAAGGTTACTTGCATTTGCATAGGCTAATGAAGGTCGGGTTTATTCTGTCAGTCCATAAAGACACATAACCACCTTTGATAAAGCACGCTCGCTCACGAACATCAGTCCACCAGACATGAATCTATTTCATGATTACAAGCTTGCAGTCCTCTCAGTTAAAACTACAATGAATTAGGTTTAAAGTCAATTATTTGGAAATGACTGTCAAGCATTTTGTGGAACTAAAAATTCAATTATCTTATCAGCCTTTTCAGCCTCTTCGCCTAAGATTGTATGTGCGTCGTCCTGAATGATCAGTTCATTAATTGATTAGAACATTTACCAGCAATTTTGATTGTCTAAGTCATTTGTCCAGTAACAAGTATGTTAACATGCTGATGTTAAGACGGTATGATGTTTAACATCTTAGTTTAGCCATGTTGTTGGATGATGGCGGTAGAAGCAAAAATCAGGGCATCGCCAACGTCAGCAGGGCGTATCCTCTGGGGACCATGAATGACTGTAAAAATCCCTCCTATCAATCATACAGTTGTTTAGATATTTGTCAGATGGACAGACTGACATTACCATTAAAGAATCATGCAGCTAGTTCAACCAAAAATGTCAAACACTGTCTTTTCCTTTCTGTCTTTTCTTTTATATCATAGTAAATAAAATTTATTTCGGTATTGACTGGTTGGCTGCACAAAACAAGCAATTGAAAGATGCCCCCTCGGGCCTTCTGGGAGATTTTGATGGGCATTTTTTTTTTCAGTATTTTCAGAAACGTTATAGTCGGCAAATAATAAACACATTGATCAATAATTCAATAAATGTTGGTTGGAGCCATATATCTTGTCTGTTTTTCAGTATTTTGATTTCATATGAATTTGGAGATGCCTCCTTCCCACTGCCAAGTGGCCTGCGCTCATGTGTGTGCAGTGATGGATATCTGAGTCGATCTACGAGCTAATTAACACACTATTGATCGTGGCTCAGTGTCAGGAGAAATTTCAGTAAGTGTGCTGTAATGAAAGGATTTCGTAGGTAAAGCGTATCACATGGGAAGGAGGAAGAGCAGAAAGAGAGAGGGAGGAGGGGGGGGTGGTGCAGATGTCTCGTAGGTTAATTACACAGGACTTTCTGCCTCAAACTAAGGAGCAGGCATCTCTGCAGAAAATTAGATGTGTGTGTTTGTCTGTGGGCAGCTGCATGTTTAATGACAAAACATGATGAGATAGGGACTGCGGAGACCACATCCACCTGTTCTTTTCCGCCCATCCCCCTCTCCAAATGTGAGCACACACACACACAGATCTATACAGCTTACACAGGCTTGTTCAGTGTCTGCTGTGCTCATTTGCATCTTCCACATCAAATAACGCATGCCGGTGTCCAAAAAACACAAGACGCAGACACAAGAGGCTGCACATGCACAAATAAAAGCTGCACAAAGGAAGAAAACACTTCTCGTCCCTCGCATGCAGGCTCACACGGAGGATTTTAGACCACTTGGTGAGGGGGAGAAAAATGGGGCTCTCTGGACAGAAGGCGAAACAGGCAGGTAAATAAAGCAAACCAGCGCACGCTGAACGAGCAGAAATTAAAACAAGCACGCCGCTAGAGAAGCTTTACTCTGTTAAAGCTGCTTGTTTTTCACTTCCAAGTTCTCCTCTGTTCCCTCTTCCTCGCCTTGCCTGCTCTCAGAAGTTTAAAAAGACCAAATATTAGAGTAAAATTAATCTGAGGAAAATCCATTTCCCTGCAAAACAGATTAACAATTAAAGCTCTTGGCAGAGACAGCCTTTGAAGTATAATGGCGGGCAGTCATGTTTTTGTGATGTACTGTGAGTAGCCTGACACAATATTCAGTGGCCCGCTGGAGACTAATTCTCTTCTCTGGTCTTGAGGTCTTTCTCTTCTCCTCCCTGTTTTTTGGCAGCAGCCAGCAGACCTAATAACTGCTCACCACTGCATCATAAGTCTTTTAATCCCGGGATCTTTATAATCCTTTTGAAGCAGATGCTGTAAAACTTACAGTGCAGTTACAATGCAATGTCAGCGCTGACATACTGAAGAGGTGCCTAATGCTATTATTTTACCAGACAATGCGTCCATTTAGTCTTTCTGGACACATTAGTGGACTTCAAATACGGGCACATCAAAGATCCCTCCAGTTGGCTCCCCATGCATATGCACAAATTAAAAAAAGGACATGGTGCTGATGGTTGTTCAGCATGAGAGTTTGAAAACACAACATGGCCTAATGGACTTATCAACGCGAGCACCCTGACCTTTTTGAATGGGTGAGGCGGGTGGGGGAGGGAGAACGGCCATTCTGTTTTCATGCGGCTGAACTGAGTGAACCTCGGCGACCACAAAAACACACACACCCGACCTGAAAGCACAGCCCCGAGCGGTAATCACAGGGACCTGCCCACGAGGGGACCCCTCTAATCAACCAGGACCTTTATTCGCCCCCCACACTACCTTGGCCCCTGGCGTCAAACAAGCTGCACCATAATGCAGACAGTAGGGTGACGTGACAGAGCCGCGGAAGCTCCAGAGAAAACAAGAGAAGGAGAAAAAGTGACAGTGAGTCAGAAAAGCAGGCGAGAGAGAGAGAGAAGCGCGTTGTCATTTTTTGTCATTGGGAATTTGATCGACGCGAAGGTCAACCGGTGAGAGATCCGGGCAGGAAAAAGGAGGCAGACAGAACGGAGAGATTGCGAGCGAGGGAGGGGAAGAATAGATGAAAAAAATAGGAAATGAGCAATGGAAAGAGAGAATGACGCAGGCAGCCGTTCCTCCCATTATCAACCTCAACGCAATCCTCCCCATGCAGGTTCCCAGGGAATAGAGAGGCAACAGACGAAAGCATCGCCTGTGGCAGCAATAACCTGTGCTAAATGATATGATGTCTCTGTGTGTGTGTGTGTGTGCTCCTGTTTTATGAGAAGCTCAGCAGCTCCGACAACCCCTTGACATCTCTCACTACTCCCTTTAGTGTGTAAGAGTTATGTCTACAGATGTAAACTGAATATCACATCTTGCACAACTTTCACTCTCCTCTCTCATACCTTTTCTTCCAAACTATCCTCTGTCTCACCAGAGATGTTTTCTCAGGCTCCAATGTTTTATTTAAAAGTGGAGGCGGCGCACGGGAGCAAAAGAAGACAGGATGGGAGGACAGAGAGAGGGAAATGAGGTGTGTGTGTGTGGGTTTTCTGTTGATTGCATTGACAGGGAAAATCAGTCCTTATTATGATAGTAGTGGAAAACCAAAGCGATTCAAAAGCGATATGCGCTGTAGGATGGATGGACGAGTTGGGTTTCAGCAAAGAGAACAAAGAACAGGATAAGGGCAGAGACTGAGCAAAATATTCCCCTCAGTGATGAATCAATGAATAATACATTATCCCAGTTTGAAAAGGTTGCCTCCACTTCAAGCTCATCCTTTAAACCCTGAAGTCACTTTTTTGGCTGCCTGTAGCAGCAAAAGGCAACAATACATGGCTGACTTTACCAAATCCAGAGCCTCACTTCTGAATGGCTCATTTCCAGCACGTGATGAATCTGAGCAGATAGATGACAATGATGCCTCCATTACTGGCCAATGGATCCACATTTTTCATCTTAATGAAACATGCTCCTTGGAGCCCAAACTAAATATTTAATGGCCTCTCACGGCGACCTTGAAACCCCCTCTCACAAAGACAAAAGGGACACCCCACTTTCTTCCTATTCTTTTCATTCATCCCTTCAACTCTCTCTTTCTGTCTGGCTCCGTCTTCCACCGGAGAGGAAAAAGGGACAAACTGAAACAAGAGTGGACATCTCAAAGGACTCTATTTTCCTAAGCGCTGCTCTGCTTTCAGCCCAAGAGGAAGCGAGGATACAGGGAAAATGATGCCATTTGTGACGCTGGGATTTCAGCACTAATTTCCCTGCTCCTCTCGGGAGCTGTTGAATATTTGGTCGGATGTGCCACGTAAAAAAAAAAAAAAAACAGGGCGAGAAATTGTTGCCGTCTCTCCAAAGTCCACGTGAGATGAGGAATAAACCAATTCACTGCCAATAGCGCAAGGGCTAATGAGGTTCAGTGAGAGAGTTGGGACTATAAAGTGAGGTCAGCCATTTTATTACCTTTCTCCATGGGGGTAATGGGATGAATGGTACAATCCAGTGCTTCTCTACACTGGGTCCCTCTGCTAGTTTTCAAATCCGCCATGTAGTTAACTGCATTCACTCAGCTCTCCCAGGTGTAAAAGACCGGATGGTAAGAATGAAAACCAACAGAAACCTACTGAAAGCTAATGAAGCAGCTGTGTATTCTCTCTTTCTCACCTACTGCTGTCATTAAATCCACTCTGCGTTTATCAAAATGACGAGTGTGAGAAATAGGTGTGAGTGTGTTTACATATGATGGAGTCAAAGTGTGTGTGAGTGAATGCCACCGCGAGTAAATTTGTGTAATGTTCATATCTGAACACAAGTACCTGCTGTGCTGGCGACTAAGAGGATCCTGGCCCCCATCCAATGTCAAGTTATTCAGTTGTACATGAGTGTGTGCAAATGCGCATGCTGGCAGGATGTGAGTTTCTGGTGTAATCATACAAAGCTGTATAAAGAGGACAATAACAGTCCTTCCAGTGTTTGAGTAACCTGTTAGCAGCTGGCAGGTCTGAGTCTCAGCCAGACAAAACAACGGATCAATTTTTCATTCAGTGACCCGGGCAGAGGAAGGGAGGCTGCGATAGACAAAATAACCGACCGCTGTGGAATTATATTGAGAAAAGAGCTTGAAGCCAAACCAAAACATCACCTTCCTTTCTATCGTGTTCACCTTTCACGAACATGAATCCCACGGTGAGCGAGTGAGCTGCTGGTGTTAAGTGTGTACAACCCTCGATTCCAAAAAAGTTTGGACTTTGTGTAAAACAGAAATGAAAACAGAATGCAATCAGCTGCAAATGAACTGTGTTAACATGTAGTAATCTCCTTTACACAATCATGTGTTTGACAAAGTGGTGAACCTCTCTCCGTCCTTGCTTGTGAACGACTGAGCCTTTCCAGGATGAACCTTTCATACCCAATCATGATATTATCACCTGTTACCAATCAACCTGTTTACCTGTGGAAGGATCCAAACAGGTGTTTTTGGATCAGTCCACAACTTTCACAGTCTTTTGTTGCTCCTGTCCCAACTTGTTTGACACATGTTGCTGCCATCAAATTCAGAATAAGCAGATATTTCCAAAAGTCAATGAAGTTGATGAGGTGAAACATTAAATATGTTGTCTTTGTTCTGTTTTTAATTGAGCTTACGTTCAAAAGGGATTTGCAAATTCCCACATTCTGCTTTGTTTGTTTTACGCAGTGTCTCAACTTTTTTGGAATCAGAGTTATACTATGACGAGTTCCTGCGACATGTTCACACACGTACGTGTCTGCATGTGAACAGTGTCTACAGTGACGTGTTACATTGCCAACTTGTACTCACAGCAACAAGAATCTGTGCGCCGCTATGCATGACCTCGATGTACTGGTAGTCCATGAGGCAGCCCATGACAGTGATGTAGGAGTGGCTCTCTGTGGTGCGGACCCCCGGAGCCTGCGGCATCTCTCTCCTCACGCAGCCCGGCCCGTGTTCGCTCCACCAAGAGTGATGGGCTGAGATGTTAAATGTCAGCAGGTCACTGTCCTGAAAGGAGAAAAAAAAGTGTAGCTTGGACTCTATTCATTACTTGATGATGCGCATTCATGCATTCTTTACGAGCAAACCACGTCGTACAGGAGGCAGGGAGCTCATCTCTGGAAGCCTGTGGTAGATGTTTTTGTGGTTTTTCTAATTTCAAATTTTTTTTAAAAAAATGACAAAATTAACATTCTGATGCTCAGCAGGTATAATGTTAACCATGTCCTCCATCTTACTTTAGCATGTTAGTTTTGACCCGATGGTGGCACTAGAGGAAAAGTTATCATAATTCTTCTTGGGGACATTAATGTCAGTACCAAATTTCATGACATTTCATTCCGTAGTTTAACAAAAAGACACTAAAAAACACAAATGTCAGTCACAGAGTGAAAGTAAAGTAATTAGGATTCATCACCTGTATCGTGAATGTTTGTACAAAATTTCATGGCAACCCACCCAATATTTGTTGAGATATTTCAGTCTGGATCAAAGTGGTGAACTGATCGATATTGCCATCCTTAAAGTCATTCTAAAGCCATGCTAACTTTGCTACTTACCACAAGCAGTATTGAGCCACGCAGATAGTTTTAGTTTTGAATTTGTTTTTTGAGTTTTAGTTTTTGAGATAATTGTCATTAAGATTTCTGCTGTCACCCCTATACAACTGAGGCAACTGGAATTCTGTCTGTGGTGCTTAAAGTGGTGAAAAATTACCATTAAGTCTTTCTTGACCTCACAGTCAACAGTTTACTTTATGGTGAATAAATAAGAAAACAGCTGACAGTGTGTTTTGTGGTTAATGTGGAGTTAAGAGGGACACAGGGACAGGAGAGATATGTTGCTGTTGAATGTTTTATTGTGAGCACTATAAATGAAACTCCAGTCACCTCCAATCAAAACCAGGGTAAATAAAACCCAAACTATCTGCACGGCTGGATACTACTATATGTATGTTAGAATATAATACAATAGATTTTCTTCCATAATTTGGGTGAACACATATTAAATGCTTAAAGCCCCGTAAACTATATACATACACAGGTTACAAGTACACGAACAATCTGAGCCAAAAGACAGACAAAAGTTTTTTCATTTAGTTTGGTAACTTTTAGCTCCAGCGTTTTCTGCATGTAGCTCTTGTACACCCCGCCGATGTGCAATTTGCACACAGCCATATGAGCCCACACATACAGACGCTCACACCAATCAATACCCCAATACAGCAATCTAACCCTGCATCTGCCCCTCGGTGACGAGACATGCATTATTAACAGAGCCAACTGCTGTCAGGAAACATCTCTGATTCCTATCCACCAACTTTCTACACATTCCATCCCACGCGCACTCACATGTACACATCAACAACGATCAACGAACGATCTGTGCAGTCTGTGGGTATAATGGCAACAGGAGTTATGAGCAACATTAAAATGATGCAACTGCACAGGATGCCTCTCTTTCTCCACGCCGATCACTCATCGCCACCCTCTATTTTCCTTCTCTATCATTCTGTCGTTCTCTCGCACAGTCGCAAAAACAAGGGCGGCTGAAGGTCAATAGGTACGATTGTGAAGACTAATGACTTGACAGATGCCATTGATTGAGCCTGCGAGCTAGGGAAACCATCTCTATCCAAGCCGCAGCCGCACTCACGGCTGCAGTACGCCAGCTGTCGATATTCAAGAAGCTTTTTTTGGCAACTTACTGTCAGAAGTGTTATTGTTATGCTCCCGCGCACCCCAAAGAACAAATCAATCCCTCCATATCACATATTCAAGGTTAGTCTACTGATACTGCTCAAACTATTTGCTTTAACAAACTCAATATGGATTTGGAGACAATCCTGTTACTGGAATCACTAGAGACATGAGACATTCTGTAAAGCTAAACATCAAATGATTAGAATCTTATGATTTATTGTTTCTGAAATACAGAGAAGAGAGTTTACGCTTGTGTGAGCACATCGGGGAACAAACCTGAGTGGCTAACTGGATGTTGTAGACTACAGTTCTACAATTTCATTTGGCAGACGCTTTAATCCAAAGTGACGTACATCTGAGAGTTGATACGATGCAAGCGTTTATGTGCTGTTGCACCAAACTGTCCTTCAAATCCAGACTTCTCGCTCACAATGTTGTCTCACAAAATAAACATAAATATGTGCAACTAATAACACCTGTATTGTCTGATCTGCTATACTGGCGATCCAAATGAGCGATCACAGAAACAGAAGCAGTGTAGGCATATGTAATCAATTCACGCTCACTCACTCCAAAGCAGCATTTTATCAAGTCAAATTAAATGTGAATTCTTTCATATCCCTAATCAGATCAATGAAAGTTTAGCTTTTTATGTTGCACTGCCTCTGAAAACAAATCTCCCTCTGGGATGATGAAATCTAAATTAAAACAATCATGGTTGACAAAGGTTATAACATGACGTTGTGTTAGTGGCTCGCTGAGGCTGGTCTAATGCACAACTGTGAGTTAAATGGATGCAAACATTCTCACAGTGACAATGTTAACATGCATGTTTAGCAGGTTTCCCCATGTTAACAACCATAGCTGGATATCTGCACCAAATGTTATGCATCCAATAGTTGTGGGGATTATTTCAATTTGGACCAAACGGTGGACAGACAGACAGACTTGTAGAATCAGAAGTAAATAATATGTTTGCTATTTAGCTATTGGATTCTGATTTTACAAGAGATTTGCTAGAATAAGAGCCTATTTTATTTATTGTAAAACATTTTTGAAAAGCTCAGTTATGGAGTGTGAAATACCAAAATAGCAAGAGAAAGAATCCAGACAGCTTCATGCAGACAAGTCCAAAGTGACTGTGTGCAGAGAGTGTGAGAGAGACTGGATAAAGAGAGAGGCAGTGAATGACTGGGGACTGTTTAAAACAGAGGTGTGTGTAGAATAGCGGGGGTCTGTCAGTCAGTCTGTCTTGCACTGTGGGGGAGGGGATAAGGGATCAATAGGAGGTGACAGAGCATGTGGCATATGACTCCGACAACCTGCCCCCTCACTTCAAGGCCTGTCACCGATACACACACCACTAACACACACACACACACACACATATACAAATACATACAAACACACCCTCCAGAACTGTCCTGTCAACATCAGTCAAGGCGAGTCAGACAGAATTAGCTGACTCTGTTTTATGATAAAATGTGTTCTCAGAAAGCTACGAGCCAAGTTGGGTCGTGCATGTGCGTATGGGGGTGCGGGTGTAGGTGGGTGTGTGTATGAGCTCCATTAGCCAGCTCTCCTCCTGGCCACCATATGCAGAGCTGGGAGCCCAGGCTGGCTCCATCTGTCGGGTTAATGCCCAGCCTCAGCCCCAAGCAGCTGGCCCCTACAAGCCTCATTATTCTAGCAGGAACCATGCAGGAACACACAACAACACACACACACACATAGCGGACACACATAGACTTGCGCGGCGAGAGACAGACGCACTTGATGGAGCCAAGGTCTATCACACAATGACAAAGTCGGCAGAGCTTGGAAAGGTGTTTCTGAAATTCATTTTGGCCGTCTGAGCTGCTGCGAGACGAACGTCGCCTACATGAATTCATTATTCTCAATGGTCAGGCAGACGACTGGCCAAGATACCCATTAATAGCCAGGAGGAGAGGAGAGGAGAGGAGAGGAGGAGAGGAGAGGAGAGGAGAGGAGGAGAGGAGAGGAGAGGGCTGAAATAAAAAAGGCAAGATACTGAACTTGCAAAATCCGCAGAATAAATTAAAAAAAGATCAAAGGAGCAGCGAGAAGAGCGAAATACATGGGAGATGGCAAGTTGACAGGAGGAGGGAGGGAGGATAAATTTACAGGTTGTGTAAATTTCAGCGTATATACAAATTCAAAAGAGTGTATGTATGTATGTAGTATGAGTATGATTTGGGAGGGGGATTTTTTTCCAGATTATTTTCCTATTATGTCGTGAGCCTCCACTTAAAAGTCAACAAGGAGGTGATCATCCTCCACATGTCAGCAAGAGACGCAGCATGCAAACAATTTAAAGCAACACAGACGGTCTTCGAGACCTAATTATAAATCTCTGTTGAGGTGTTGCAGTTGTGGGTGTGTGTGTGACGCAGATTCATAAAGCTTAGGGACTGATTTATAGTTCGCTGGATTCGTATTAGATGGCTGTGTCATGCATTCTTTATATGCCACAGGTAATCATGTTTACTCGGGCTGCATTTGTTATTCAGACCAGGCAAGAAGCACCTGGTAGCATCATATGCAATTATAGTTGAAATATATGTTCAGGGCTGATAAAGCTCATGAAAGCTCAATTATGCTTTTATAGTTTAGAACAATAATTTGGAGCATCTATGTTTGGTGTAATAAAAAAAACCTTTGGCACGAGATCAGAATTGAAGCTGAATAATTTTGAGGGGAAAGAAAAAACAAACTCAGACTTGAATCTTTTTTTTTCTTCCTGGCAAAGACAAGAGTGATGTGTTTTCTTCCAGAGAAGCGTCACGGCCATCATCTGCCCCTGTTCGGCTGAAAGCGTCCTCTTATTCATCATGAAAGGAGAAAGTTTGCACTGGGAACTGATTTGCTATAAATCACAAATTGTTACTGAAAATGTAGCCTTTTTCTTTAAACCTACTGTCAACAAACACTCACTTTCCCAGATTCACATATGCAAAATACAAAACAGACAAGGCTGACCACCCACAGCTTTTTGCAGCTTCCATGTAGAGTGTGTAGCTGCAGTGTAAGCAATGATACACAACAAAATGTCTTGATGTACAAAAATAACAGATCAAGCAGAGGAAAGGATACAGAGAAATAAATCCGCTGATTTGTTTATTTTTGTGGATCAGGACCCCTGTGTACAAACATGCTTTCACCACAAGCATCATCATCCATTTTTTAATAGTTTGCTTCTAGTCATTTGAACCCATGTTTAGCTGTTTTGCCAGTAAGAGTCATCTTCTCATTTAACAAGTGGCAACTATGGCAAGTATTGCTGCTATGGATATGTGTACGTCAATATATAGAATAGTGGCAACACTGTTTACCAGATTTATTTGAAGTGTCTTCTTACAGACAAATCCGCCGGCTGATTTTTGTGTTGCCCTCTCAAGCTGGTGGCAAAGCAGAACTGAACACATTCAGTCAAAGCAGAGACGTCTGGGTTTAAAAGGTAACCTGTGCGAATGCGGAATTATAATTGCAGATATTCTGTTTTTAAACTCTTGTGAGAAATTAGTTATGACACAGGCTTAAGGAAAAATTTATCTCATTTCTTGGCTTTTAAAAACTGGAATACTTTACATATATTACAGCATTATTGCTGGGGTTTACAGGTGAGATGCCACTTCAGTAGCGGTGGCTTGTTTACTTCTGGTCTCAACCTGGATTTGTCTTTAGGTTTTTAACAGAACATCTCAGGAAGAAGAATTTTCTGTGGCCATAGTTTAAGAGCACGTCAGATATGATAGGGTTCTCAACGTGCCTAAAAAGACACCTGCAGTGTAGGTGGAGCAACTCTCGGAAGCAAGAATATAAATCAGGCTTCACACCCCCACCAGGCTGCAACCACGACCTTAGAGAGAAAAGAACACTCATCACAACGTGGACAAAGCCACATGACTAGGTGAGAGATTTGGAGAAAAGAGCAACGCTGACATTTTGAAAGTCTCACCTTGGACAGGCCTCCTACGTCCAGGTAGAAGCAGATGATGAAGACGTTCCAGGCCACCCACAGAGCGGCCCATACTGTATACTGGAGGGCAGAGACACAGACAGATTAGCTCCATGGAAACTACATGAAGTGAAGAGAACAGGATATGACAGCTAGTGAAGAAAATGGCAGCTTGAAAGGAATGAGCTCCTGAGCAATGTAAAGCCAGTGGACAGCGTCCTCCCACACACACTCCCACATACTCTCACGTACACAAGCATTAATACATGGACCACATGCCATACACACAAATTTGTATGCAAGACCTCACTTTTTTTTTTTATTATAGGTGCCCCTAAGTTCACCAAGTCTATTTGAGCCCTGAGGGAGCTGCAGGTTTTTAAAACAGCTGAGGCTGAAATAAGTTCACAACGTCAACCATTTATAAAATTGTACAGTCAGACAGCCAACTGTTGACAGACACTGAGCGGTATTCACTGACAGAGGGCGAGAGTCATCATTGTGAGGGTTGTGAAATCGTCTGACTCATGATGAATCAAGTGTTTAAAATGTCAGCGGAAGAGCAGAGGGCAAAACAGGGCTGTCTCGAAAACATACATGTCGAATCATGAAACCCCTGAGCTTGCTCTCTCCCATTTTCCACTCGATACGAGACAATGGGTCTGCTTTCCCCTCCTTCCTCTCCTCCCTTCAATCCCTGCTTCCCCTGTTTCTTAATCTTATCCTGTGTGACTCCGGTTTACCCTTAAACATCTCCCCTGTCTCTCTTTATTTACTCTCCTTTCCTCTATCTCTTTGTCTCTCCGCCCAATCTTTTCCTGTCGTTAACGTTGCCATCTGTGCTTCGACCACTGCTGCAGCTCAAAATAGGCTTTTAACACCCGAGATGAACGTTATGGTTTTAAAATTAAAACCGAAGTGCAAAACAGCAAATTTATGAAGCTTCATTGTGACGCTTTCTAACAAAAGGAGTCAGGCAGCACATGCTCTGCACCGTGTTTCAAAGAATGACCTTCTCTGTCCAGAAACTCAATGCTGAGTATAAATCTGATGAGCTCCTTAGTCCCCCCCAACACCCCCCACCCCCTTTAATTAGCGCTAATTACCATGGGATTAGAGTGATTTAAGGGTGTCACACAATGCACAAGAGAGCGCAGCGTACTTTGCAATTAGAGAGGGAAGGCAACAACATGTCCGATCAGATGCACAGGCAGAGGACTAATGCGAAGTGATGTGACACTGCTTAACAAAAACCGTGAGGAATAGGATTATGTGACAGACTGCACAGAGCTCCACATGAGAACTACTAGTTGTGCGCACTCACCACCACGATGTAGCGCGGCCGGTACTGGATGGTGCCGAAGAGGCCGAGGATGACGATGATGATGTGGAAGAAGTTGGCGAGGATTGGGGCCCATTGGTAACCCAGGAAGTCAAAGACCTGTCTTTCTAAAGCCAGCACCTGAAGGGCAAGAGAGAAGAAAAAGACAAATGTTATTAGTTATGTTCTGGATGCAAACTCTCTCCTGCTGTGACTGTGAGCTGAGAAGAACATTCCGGGGGTTGCTGAGAAAAATGGCAGCCTGCACACACACACACACACACACACACACACACACACACACACACACACACACACACTGGCAACTCGGTCATGTACCGCTCATAGTTTATTGAAGACATTATCTTTTCACCTCGCAGCAACCGGCCAACAATCCCAACGTCGAGCAAGCCGACAAGAACAGCTTGAGTGTTTAGCCTCTGACTGTGGGAGCGCCCACAGGTGAGGACTGCAAGTTTTATGAAATAAACAACGACAGGTTTATCGATTCAACCCCTGCTGAGTTTAAGAGCTCACCATATCCAACCTTCCTGCCAACGGCCTCCAGGAATGAAAATGCTCTGGGAACTTTATGGGAGGTGAGGGCCTTCCTTGGTAATACCACTGCAGTGAGCTTAGGTACTTATTAAAATATGTGCTTGCAAACAACGCACATGCACACGCACATGCAAAGTTAAACCCTCAACAATGAAAAGAGAAATTCCAGTTTCCCCCATACAGGCCCACCCCTCTCCACTCCTACACTTACAGTTGTTTCAGGCCAATTCTTTTAACACAAAGAACATTGATTCATTCATAATGTCCTTTCTTTTTGTTCTCTATCTCCCTTCACTCTACCTGAGCTCCTTGCGTGCAACATTTTGTGCAACAGCAAAAAAACAAAGCAAAGCAATTTGAACCTTTAGGACTGCGAGTCCCTATTTGCATCAACTCAATTAGCATGCCATTTGGGGGAAAATACAGGGGGGAACCATGCGAACCATTTAATTAGAATTCCATTGCCAATCCAATTCCATTCTATTCCCAGTGTGTGTGTGTGTGTGTGTGTTTGTGTGTCTCAAGCAACGATGTGTTTCGTTGTGTGTAGACATGTCATTTCCAGCCAAGCGCTTAAAGATGGATGAGGGAGGGAGGAATCTCGTCTCTGCCGCAATGATAGGAACGCACCGCCGAGCACATTCGTGCAAACACGCGCACGCACGTACACACACACACACCACACTCAATACACAGCCACGGCTGCTCGTCTTAATGTAATGGAAATGTTACCAGCAACCCGATGAGACACTGTGACAGGCAGGGGAGGGAGATGATCAAATACTGAGTGATAATTAAAAATGAAGACTCCTTTGCATAGAGGGCGAGGGCAATAACTCCACAGACGGGGTGCGAAGCGACAGAGGGCGAGGTGAGCGAACTGCGACCCGCGCCGAGCATTATCACACCAAAGTCAGGGAATCATTCAGAAATCCAAAGATAAAGCTTTCACTCAAGCAGAAGGAGGAGAAGAAAGACAACGAGTAACGGCTGGGAAACGAAATTGAGATGGATGGGGAGAATATTGAATACTGAAAAAAGAAACGCATAAATGGAGAGATGAGAGAAAAAGCAGAGAACGTTACAAATCACATATGCTTACGTAGAACGACTGAGCTCCCTCCCTCTTAATAACCTCTGTCTATCCCCTGGATAGAGGGGCTGAAGGAAATGAATAAAGTCAAAAGAGTCGTACATCTTCTGGTCGGCTCTGGGTCACGGTTAAAGAGCTCAATAAAACCAGCGCAGGAGGACGTCGGGCTGAGATGAGGTGCAGCTAGGACGCAGTTAAATTGGCTGGGGAGCTTACAGGAGTGACCCTTTTGAATTGACAGCATTTGTGGAGTCGGTCATCAACTCTGTGTTTTTGGATGCACGCATGAGAATCAGGTCCTGTGTCCTGATCCAACTCAATTTCAAAATGTATGAGAGAGGCAATTTAACATCTGATCAATAATATTAATGAGTGTACTGTATCTTCAGCTGATTGGAGGTGTCAGCTATCTGGACACCTAAGACCTAAAGCTGCAGTTCAGTTTTAAACATTTATCAGACCAGAGCAAAAAAATGAGAAAGAAACAAGTTGCTTAATTAATAAAGGAAGCCAAAAGCTGTGTGTGCTTCATCAGAACCTCTTATTGGATGGTGGACAGGCTTTGGAAACCCTGTCCTGCCACACCTTTCCAATGTCTGATTGAGGAGGGTAAGTCTTGACACTCACATCCAACTCACCGCACAGTGATTGAGTGTCTTCCAGGAGACTGTCGGAAAACATGGGCCATTATCGCCACATTTTAACGCTATCTCACTCGTCTGTGTGAGGATTGGCTTTTCACTCCGTCTTCCAGTGTCGCCTTCACACAAAACACATGATGCAAACTAGGTCTTTTTTAGCATAACCTGACCCCGAGAATCTACTAGTGAAAAAGCTTGGCGGTGCTACTTTGTCAGTAATGGCTTTACTTTTTTTTTTCTCATGATAACTGTGGTGGTGACAAAGTGGTGATCAACACCTGTCACATTGTTTTCTCAGCTAGAGAAGACATATTATAAAAAGACTAAACGCTACAAGCAATCAAAGCTTAATCAAAACTTTAAGGTCAGTTTCTTGAATCCATAGCAGACAACAGACTCTTTACTTACTTCTTGCCTTTTGTACTTATTACTTCATTACATACATTCATTACATTATCTTTTCCTACTGATGAAATATAATCATTAATTCAACAGTTCAGACCAAAGTGGAAAAATGAAAGAAGCTCTTATTGCAAAGATACAATGAGATAAATATGAGAACAGAGAGGCACCATACCGATGTTTGCCTTCACCCACAGTCTGCCTCTGCTTGTGACAATTAAGAAAGACCACCTTGTTAACAGTCAACCACAACCACTTACAGCAGTTCACTAAAATTAATACTCAGCATATTGTACATTTGACCCTCTATGTCCATTTGTCAAATCAAGGTCTGCCAAGCATCCTCCACGCAATATCAGAGAGACGATAGGGAGCAGATTATGTTCTCATGTTGAGGATAGCGGGGCTGAGCTCTCAGAATGTCCTCTGGTAATCCTGGTGGAAAAAAAAGAGAGATCCGAAGACTGCAAAATCTGTTAAACAGCTTTTATTCTATTTGGCCGGATGAATGCAAAAAGCCTCGTGGTCTTATCTGAGTGTACTCGGTACTAAAAGAATGAGGGCGTTTTAATTTGTGGCAAAGCTCATTTACATCTGTTCTCCACCTAAACAGCAAATTAGAATTTGATGAAAGTACTTAGGTCAACTGTAAAATGTCTTTAACGTGAATGTAAAATGGATTTGCGACTGTTTTTATAGAAAAAACAATATGTTTGAGGTTTGTTGTAACAAGTTTAAAGAGTCCCTCTATACTGAAAATCAAGTTTTAAACCTTGTTAACATATATTTTTTATATACTACAAGACATATCATGAGTGAAATAAGCATTTAATCAGTTAGCCATGGCTGAGCATTTTTCCCTCTGCTGTGGACCAATGACAAACACAGTCTCAGGCGGCCAGTGTTTCATACATCACATAGCTAGGGAACCAATCCCGCCAACTTGTGGGGGCCACGTTCTCTTTGGTTGCAAAGCTGCAAAAGGAGAAATGATGGGCCTTCATGTTTTGAATCAGTACGCAAGAACCAAACCTGCAGAGAAAACTGTATTGACACAAAAGTTAAACTGAAGCCTGATGCTGTTCCATGCATTTATCGTGGGGACACAGCGAGAATGAGCCAACATGGCCGACCGGTAAAGTTTATTTTTCTTGTCTTGTCCGCTGTGTCCAAACAAATCTGCAGTGTGCTAGATAATGTTAGTCATGTCAAATGCTGACAGGACACTTTATATGGCTTGGGGGTGTTGACAAAGAAAGTTATGACAAACTTTATTCAAAACAGTTTGTCATGTAGCTAAGCTGAATTAAATGAGGTTTGTCGTGTAGAGTTACATCTAAGCCAATGTAAGGAAGGGGGGGGGATTTCTTTCGTGGACAAAATTGATGAGATGATATTTTGGGGTTTAATCAATGCCAGGAGAGGAACTTTAAAATCTTTAAGGCTCTGTTATTTGGCCTCTTCCCTCTTTTTGTCCAACACTACACACTGCTCATTTCTATTCAAACATTCACAAAAACACACACTATGTCCTCTGCACACATGCATTCCTACATGGATCAGTGCCCCTGCTCAGGGCAGTAGTCATGCTAATCAGCATGAACCTTCATCCGTCTAACACATACTTTAGATCCCTTGACGTATTCATTACACACAGCCATGGACCCTTTCCCTGAAATATTTCCACCAGTCATTGAATTAAAGAAGTGTATGGGCATGAGGGATGTGCGTGTATGTGTGTGCACGTGTGTGCGTGCATGCTCTCCCCTCTGAGATAGTAAGCCTATCACGTTCGCTGCTAACTCAATAATCCACTGAGATGACAACAATCAATCAAGAACAGAAAGGCCTCTGCCCACCCAGACACACACACACACACACAATCACACAAACCCATATGGCACAATTAGCCCGCAATTCATAGGAAGCAGGTTACTGGAGAGTGGGGTAGAATTTGATCAAAAGATACCAACGCTCTTCCAGGAATAGTGAGCCGGCTACATAACGGCCCGTAAAAGCCTCCCACCGACCTCCAGCAAGCACAAATGACTCCCTCTAGGGTGGCGGAATCTCTTAGTGTGTATTTTGGTTTTGGGTGTGTATATGTGGAGAAGCATGTAGCCCACACATACCACTCCTCCCGCCATAAATACTAAGCAATTAGGGGGTGGGTATGACAGCAGGATGCAACAAGCCCCTCTCTCACCTCCACCACTGCTCATCCTTTGTGTGCTGCATCCTTTTCTCTCTTTTCACTCTGGTTATTTTTTTTTTCCATCTCCATTCCCAGTCCTCTGACACCGTCAATTATTCTCTCCTTCAGCCATGTGACACCAGGTTATTAACAAGGATCGTAGACCTCAATCCCGATGCATCTGCTAGATGGCGCGAGCCTGTTCGTATTCTCTGGGTTTGGAGAGGTGCGCATAAAAGGGGGAACACACAAGAGGACGCAGCCTTACGCTATAACGCCTCCTTTCCTCAACACGCGAATATCAAAGACCGAAAAACATTTCAATCATCCCCACTTTCTCCGACATGAGGACGAAGAGAGCAAAGTGAGCTACACATAAAAGAGGGTTGAGAGGATCAGAGCAAACGTGTTTGACAGAGAAAAAACACATCGTTTGATAGCTAATTAAGATGTGCGTGTGCACTCAAGATAAGTGGCTGGAATGCATGAAAAACAGTTTGCCTTGTCTCTGCATCCAACTGGGATTTCAAACACGGACTGAAACATGTGGCAGGGTAGCCTGACAGTTATGTTTAATGAGTCGACCGTGTTGTCAAAAGTTAGTGATATGTGGTAGTGGAACATTCTGACAAGGTGTGAAAAGGAGAGATGACCTGACAATGCCCGATCCCCCCCCACTTCCCCCAACCAGAGCGAGCGGACAGAGGTGACTGGTGACCCTCTCACTTTCACCTTAGCCTGCGGATAATACAAATCACATCAGCGTTTTCTCTTCCTGTGCGCGCCCTCTGCGAAAAGTCCCCTGATAACATGTTACCAAATGTGTCATCAGGATCCGTGGCTTTGAAAAGCAGGTCTGTGTGTATGCGTGCATGTGAGAGAGTCCATTCTGTATGACTTCAGGCTGCATGAGTCAGTCGCCTCTGTGTTCAAGCGTATAATTCTGACTCACACAGCTGGGCAGAAGGACGACACTGAGGAGTGGCACGAGATGTGAGGGGTGAGAATTCCTGCTACAATCATACTGTTTCCTGTTTTTTAATCAGTGGCTTTGCTAGAACCTTGACTGTAAATATATGCTTTTTCTGAACTTGATGTCAGCAACATGTTTCAAACAAGTTGGGACAGGAGCAACAAAAGACTGTGAAAGTTGTGGACTGATCCAAAAACACCTGTTTGGATCATTCCACAGGTAAACAGGTTCATTAGTAACAGGTGATAGTATCATGATTCAGGTTCATCCTGGAAAGACTCAGGCTCTTTTGGAGTCAGGGCTCTACTTACACATACGAAGGCACGATAGCCAATAAGGCCAAGCCTCATAAAATGATGAGATTCAGAAGATATCCCTTTATTCGTCCCACAGTGGGGAAATTCAATTCAGAAGTGTGATTCATATACAGTATCCACATTACAAGTTGTGTTTCTAACATGTATCGCACTCCAAGTGGCAGATGTATTTTACTGCCTGCTGGGAGTCACAAGGAGAGATCATCAGGCCAAAACATTGTAAACAGCCAACCAGCCTCTGATTCATGGCTCGCCTCTTTTACTGTCTTTCTATATAGTTTTTCAGAGAACAGCTGTTTTGATTTCCTTCACAAAAAATGGAAATTGCCTCCAGTTAGAGCGCATGCATTGCCCTGTAAATCAGCAGTTCCAAATTTCTCACCCCCCGGGAGGAAACACGACACAAGTCTGACAGGTCGAGAGATGGTTAACAAGATAGGAAACCAGAAGAACGTCTCTGATACACACAATCTGGTTCATTTTTCAGACTTTATTCTTCACGTGTTTTTTTGTGAACTGCTTGATAAATATACCTCTTCGGGGCTCTGAAGATAAGATAAAGCAAACAGAGGAGGGGAGACTTACCCTTTGGATGAACTGCTGAAAAGCTAGAAATATTAGAGGTCTTCACAGGTTCACTCAGTTCTGAGGAACCGAGACTTGATCTGGGTTCCCAGTCAAGCAGCGTCCAAATTATACTTAATCTAATCAGGTCACTTGGGGTTTACTGTCACGGCTCTCGGGTCTGCATGTCTGTGGACCCAAATACTCAGTATCAGCTATTATCAAGTGGTACATCATGATCGCTGCATGAGCAAATATTAAAACTAGTAGCCAACAGAAAGATTTGTGCTTATGATAAGATTTATGAAAATGATCTTCTGTTTATCTATCAATCAGTGTAAGAGGTAAAAATACTTTCGATTATTTCTAGAAATTTGTATTTGAGACATATAAGAAATGGACATGTGATGCTGGGGTCCCACATATATACCATAGGTTTATTTTAAGGAGCTACCAGTCAAACATATTAGGAGCCACTACTCTAACTATCACACAAGGCTTGCACCTCGTTCTCGGAGTACAAAGGGGACATAAAGTGTGTCTCAGCAGCATTTTATACAGCATGCCACCACATGGAGCATTGAGCACACTGTGCTATTGGAACAAACAACAGGGAAAGCTGTTCGAGGGCTACACACATACTCGTAGAACTGGCAGTACCCTAATTAACTACTATCCTGAGAGAAATCAAAACAACTGTTCTATTCCATATCTAAATAAAGAGAAACGCAGACCCAGAGACGAGCCATGAATCAGAGGCTGGCAGCCGTTTTTTTTTTTTTTTTTTTCATGTGCCATGCTTTGCCCTGGCTTGTCTTTGCTCTGTGACTCCCAGCAGGCAGTAAAGTACTTCTCAAAAACTTTCTCCAATCCAATTTTTCACCTCTCGCCTGGGTAAAGTCATTATACTCTGGTGCCTGCCTGGTCCTTGTGTAACTAATGGTGCCAATCTCAGTATGTGTGTGATGGCGCTTGCGTGTGTGTGTGTGTGGCTTTCATTGGGTACATGGAGGGTTGGATAGATAGCTAGCCCTTGGTGGTGCCTGGTCTCGCAGAGCTGAGACAGGGATTAAGAGGTAGGGTGCCTGCATAAGCCACTTTCTTCTTCTCTGTTTGAAATATGGTCTGCACAGCGAAACACAGCGGCTGACCCCTTTTGTATTTCACTGAGTACCACTTGTTTTAGGTGGTGGTGCTGAGCAGACACTGAGCAAAGTGCAACGCTGTCGCTCTGGTTTTTTTGGGGTTTTTTTTTGCAAAATTACTTGAAAGCCTGTGAATGAAAGAGCTCTTTATTTAAGATGAAATATGTTAAACTTCCAGTGCTCTTAGTGGTAATAACATGCTAATCTCTAAGTGCTGTTGGGAACACACAACACACAAATCCATCCCACTGAAAGAAACATGATAAAAGCCAGTGCTTTGAACTGAGTCTCCCTCTGGACACTGGCAACACTACTTTATTGTGGTCTGTTGTGTTGTGATGTTCTCTCTGTTTCTTTGGCTCAATTTAAGAATAAGTTATTAACGTCTCCTGGACCGGGGTCCACAATTGTCTTCAGCTCAGTATACAGTTGAGTTTAGTTCGTCTGAGCTTGAATGAAGCTCCCCCTTCTTTGTATACAGCTCATGCTCAGACTGATTGAGGGTTGTCGCCCTGGCTGTCCACTGACCTTGTTAGTGGTTCAAGTTGTCCCACTCTAAGACACACTGACTGCCACTGAGCTCCTTGCTGTCTCTCCATCTGCTACCTGGTTTCATAATAAGACTAAGGCGAGACGAACCAATACTTAAAATATTGCTAGCCCGATAAATCACACTATGATAGGAGATAAAAATGCTCATTAATAAATCAAAGTGATGAAAGACGTCATTGTGAGCCTGGGGGATATTGGCCACTTTAGTGCTTCATGAATTTGGTTTTGCAATTCGCCCCTCGACTAGAAATAATGCACATGCATGGGTCTGTCTGTATTATAGTTTTATACTGAGATGTGTGAAGATTTCAAATTCTAGAAAAAAATGAATCTGATAAAGCTTGTCAGCAAAATTAGTAAAACCAATCCTAATGCAAACAAACATCGAGACCAGGTTATGCTGAGGCTATAGTTGCGATGGTGTTATTATCACAAAGCATGTAATATATAGCTGAATATAACACTAGTTGTACTTATGCAGCTATTTTGGTGAACGTAATGCAAAAGTAGTGTAATCAGTAATGCATTACACAACACAGACAGTAATAGTATAATAATGTATTACATATGAAAGTAACTTACCTAACATCGTCTTCTTTGGATGTTATTCATACACAAGTCTAATCTTAACCTCTGCAACGTCTAAACTGCCTTCGATCTCATTTTCTCACTAACAGCACAAAACTGTCTAGACAGCATTTTGAGGGTTTTAGCACAAAAATTAACAAGGTGGCAAGGTTCACTGAGATATGACCCAAATTCATGCACTGTGACAGCAAACATCCTTCCTCACACGGCTGGTGTCTCTTGTAAAAACGCTTATCTCGCTCAGTCTCTCTTCCTCCCTTTATCTGTCTTCCTCCACTTTGCCGTCAGCCAAACATTTCTTTTGAGTTTATCTGCGAAGGTGGCAGCAACGTTTGGATTATTAGAGGCTAATTTAGACTTTGCTGCATCAACTCGGAGAGGAACGCAGCAACATCGGTTGTTAGGATTTCAGCCTCAACCCGAGGGATTAATGTCACTTGTGAAGCTGTGTCTCCTTTTCTTGTGGCTCCAAATTCGTTGTTTGTTGTGTGGGTGTCATATGGAAAATGAGAGATGAGACAGCAGACTGCACCACACGCAGACGCTTTGATTTCTCTGAGGAGCTGACAGAAGAAAAGCAGGACAAGAATACAGGGCTGGATAAAACCCAAGCACACTAACAATGGATAGGATTGAAGGGAAAGTGACGAAACGAGAGCAGCTTAAAACCAGCCAATCCCTTTCTGCCTCCCCATGTCCCAGATCTAACAAAAACTGTTTAGGTTTCGCCCCAATTAACAAGTAGGCAATTTAGCTGCGACAGAGGAAATTCTCATCAAGTATATGCAGTCAAGAACGGCAAACAGCTGTCAGCACTTTGTACCCTCCAGCTCTGCTTTCCATAATTGAGTCAGTAACGTAGCTCTTTTCATCATAATACCATCACTGTTAATCTTCATTCCACCAGTAAGAGGAAGTTATGCCGTGTGCATCCCTGCCGTCCGTCCTGACCGTTTGATCAGACAACACAATTAGAGCAAAAACATCCATGAAGTCATCAGCCGCTTGTAAAACAAGGACTCAATGCCCAAAACAGGAGGGAGATTTGAGTGAGACAAATATGCTTTGCAGCCATTCAACTGAATGTGATCTGTCAAGATAGTCATCCCAGCTGTGGTGCTCCCAAAGCAATTTATTCGATGCCACACTATAACAAATGACACCACTGGAACCGTTGGAATGGAAAGAGAGAAATGGGTTTGCAAATAGTTCTACTTTTATCTCCATTATAGCTTAATATTGCAGTGTCACTGATGTGGAACACACACACAGACACGCTCACACAAGCCAGCCCCTGCATGGATGGGTACATGTCCACACACTCACATTCGCCAGCCCAAGGTTTTCGCTATGACCACATAATTAATGGTCTGTTAAATTGAAGACATTAAAATGGTGAACAGTTGTAAAAGGGGCCACCAGGGACAAAGAGGAGATGGGTTTTTTTTTTTTTTTTTCAAGAACACACATATTATTATAAACCAACATGCGCGCAGCGAGGGCGGTGACTCCAAACTCTGGGGAAGGTCGAGGAACACGAGGAAGGTCGGCACCTCTTCTCAATTAGCATGAAATGAGGCTGGTTTAATCTCTGTTTAACAAGCAACCTCAGACAAAAGCACAAAATAAGCACATTGCAGAGAGAGTGGGTCCCAAGCAAACCACTCGGTTGCATCTGACCGGGCGTTATGTTGTGTTGTGGGTGGGTTGTTTTTAGGGCGGTGAGGAATGTCAGCTTCCATTGAGGTTTTTGAATGAAGCTTTAAATGTCTGCTGTCATATCTCATGCACATTTTTGGGATCATTGTCAACAATCTTGAAATACGTCTTTCTACAATTGTGTTGGTATGAAAGTGATGACGTCTTGATGTAGCGCCAAGCAAATGCAGATATTCTACAATTTCATTTAGCAGACGCTTTTATCCGAAGCGATGTACATTCACATACAGATGGAACGGCCATCGGGGGCAATTTGGGGTTCAGTATCTTGCCAAGGACACTTCAACACATAGACTGCAGGGGCCAGGGATCATCCACCAATCTTCCTCTACCTCCTGAGCTACAGCCACCCCAGACATATAATATGATATTTTTTGTAATGTTCAAAGTAATTTATTATAATAGTGTTAGAGCCAAAATAGTTTTTTTTGTTATTGTGGTTATATAGATGTAATTTATGGTGCTGTTTGGTGACAGGTGTCTCTGTTTGTGTGCTGCAAAGCCTGAGAGTGAACAGATTTTTTCAGTGAAAATGTCGTTTGTTGATTGAACCAGAATATTTTGTTAGACAGAAACATATTGTGATTTTTGGAAACAAGTCCATGTATCTTTTTAAAGAATTTTGATTTTTCGACTCTGGAACGTTTGCATCACGCTAGTTTAAAACAATCCTACACAACCACCACTGGCATCTAATTCTACAAATAGTTTAATATTAATAGCATTAGTGTTGCCTAATCTTTATCTGCAACTGTGCAAAAATACCAGGCTTCAAACTATTTGGTACAGCTCCAGTCATTTTTGTGGAGAGGTTAAAGGCTATACATGTAAGTGGATCTATCTTTAGAATGACAGATGTCCTGAGAGCAGGATGTGTACTGAGCCCCGTCTCTCTCTATGCAGCCCACCCCCCACCCACCCACCTCCCTCGGGGTCCTCCACCAGCACTCGTCTCACTCCTCAGCACGCTAACTCACATTTGCATCATACATTCCCACGTCTCCTTTTGACAGGTTGGTTTTCATTTCCTGCAGGCTCTTCAGCATCTTTTTGTATACATAAAGGTTTCTGTGGTAACTGAAAGAAGCACCAGAAAGAGGGAGAGAGACAGAGAGAGAACGAATAAGAGGGGAAAAGGAAAGCTAAACATAGAGATCTCAGGTCTCTAGGGTCGTGCGCGTAATTGGCCCAGAGTGAAAGGTCGAACCACCACCCATCCCCCCATTTTTTTTCTCTGCTTCTCTCCACCTTTCTATCTGCATCTCCACTAAATCTCCAGTGGCCCTGGCCCTGCTGATAAATCAGACGGTAATCAATAATTCAAACATATTCACAGCGAGGGGAGAAAATGGGGAAGAGGATGGGGGGCCTTGTTGTGTTTTAACAAAGGATACACGTAAGGGGCGGAGCATGAACGCTCATTACACATTCAAGCAGCGCCTCTCATCCCTGAGTACACAGGTTGCATTAGGCTCTCAGGTGAGATGATGACACACTGGAGGGAGCTCCAAAAGTCTGAGGTGTGAGTGTGAATTTATTATGCAGTCACCTTGCCTCGTGACCTACAGCACACACACACACACATTTTCTCAAACACTGTAGGTTGTTGTTTAATCAACTTTTTTTTTTTTTTGATGGGGTCCATGCTCGCAGCTAAGGCCAGGCCGGACCTGTCAGGGTTCGCTCTTCTGTGGATGAGGGACTGTTCAGGCAGAGCAATCAACACAGTCTGGGTCAAGACCACAATCAGCGCTGAACACCAGGGGTCCATCTGACAGCACAAGCACAAGCCCTCACACGCGCACAATCACAAAGTCTGAATGTACCTAATTATGGCGACCTGTGTGGCCTTCAAAATGAAAAGGATAAAGGACCAGGGACAATGTAAGACCTTCATCTTGTTAGGACCTTCATTTCTGAAATCACATGAACTACTGGATCTTCTGTGGCCCAAAGTCACATACTGTTCGAGCATCTCTGGACAGTAAACAAATAGGCCACCAGATAAACCATCCTTTAAAGAAGTGGAAAATCAAAATATGTACTTTAATTTCAAATTGGTTGATTTTATATAATGTCAAAAGATCGGAGTGTTAATCGATAGTCATGTCATTTTAATAATCTGAACAGCAACCTGTGATGAATTAATCCTACTAGGTCTTAATAATTAGTATCAGATTCCCTACCAATGACCACACCCTTACAGAGTCTATGCTGCTGAACCATTTCAGTCAGAAGGCTTCAGCAGACTTGCCCACATGAATGTGCAAACTGCTGAGATGATGCCTTGGGGACCTGGAGTAATTTATGTAGCTTCCAGTCTAGGACATAAACAGGCTCTCGCATCGATTCAACATAGATTTCATTGCTTTTTTTTTCTTTAAATCCATATTGTTTAACTGCCTCTATTGCGGTCACTGTAGGCTGTAGTGGCACTCACCTGGCTTCTCTTAGTAATGTTAGTAATGTTGGAGGGTGTTGGTACAATATATGTTGAAGCAGCATTTGTAGCAATAAATTCTACAGAGTAAGAAATGGCGTTGTCACTTTTTGTTCGAATGTTTAAAAAATTAAATTTTCACACTGTAATGACTTTGAACTCAAATTCAGAATTCACAATTTATAAGCGCAACAGACCGATTCCAGCATTATATTACATATACGGGTGCTTTCAAATTTATGTTAGTTCAAATTGGTTCAAACTTGAAACAGTCGCTTTGAATGCTCTTGCATTTTTCTCTGGTCAAGAAAGCCTATGAGTTTAAGCTTAAACTTGGCGTCATAGTGCTGATCAATGCTTACTGGGTTCCATATAATTGACTATGAGTCGCCTTAGGCTCAGTGGAGTAGATTACAACCCCAGTCCACATCTGATAGATACGGTCTTCATGGTCTATAACCTGTATGTTAGTAACCCTGAGCACACACTGGTGCAGCTCCATTTGAATCTACTTCACAAAGTAACAAATACTAATATACTAATAATAAGAGCAGTCATAGTTTATGGGGAGCTCATATCTGTACCTGTGTCTAACGCACACAAACAATACATTTTGTATCTGCATGAGTGATTCAGATAGGGGTGCTATCTCATTCTGACGCCATCTGTGCGAGCCAAAGCAAATAGTGAAAAAAAAAATGTGTTTCTGCTCACAATGATATGAATCAGAGTCCAGAGAGGTTTCATGAGAACTTAATAGCCGGCCCAGAGAGGTGAAGACGAAGGGAAAAGAACAGAGAGATAAAAGAGCTGTGACCATCCACTCTATTCCCGCTGGCCTATCTCCTCCATCACCCTGGCAGTGCCAAGGAAATACAGTTCATTATCATTGATCACACCAGACTCCACGCTCACGCACAGACACTGAAGAAGTCGCACACACACACTCAACAAAACACCCACCGATAGAGATATGCTAAACAGATGTTCGCAGCATCTGTAACTGATAAAATTGAAATCTTCCTGCTATTGCCAAGAGCAGCTTTCATATTTCACTAGTTACCAGGTTTTGATACATCGCCTCTCCTGAGAAACTGGCAAGACAGACAGGATTACGACAGTAACTCTCACACCCGGGTCTGCTGGCCTGATAGCATACAACGTTTTATTGCCATGCAATTTGCCCCAACTTCTGTAATTACTCTCAATTACAGCTGTGCGATGCATTAATATCAAAGCTATGGGCAAAGACTTTGTGTGTCTGTCATCGCACGTGCACGTGTAGTCTGGTAAGGCGGGAGACAGACATCCAGCATCTCTAAGCTCATGAATATTAAATGGGAATTTTGAATGTTAGTGCTTCCATAAAACAAGTGAGTTAGCGATGGAAGCAGGAGGGGGAAAAAAAACAAAAAACAGACTAAATCCTTTGTAATGTGTGGGAGATGACGTGATGCCTGCCAAGGGATAATGTCATGCCTTTAGAGATAACAGTCTTCAGGAGGAGGCGCTCTGCTTCTCCGCTAAAACTTTCTTGGAAGCACTTTGGTTGAACTCGGTTCTTCTTCTCTGAGGCCTTCACTACAAAGTTATTATATTCTCTAGCTATGTCATCAAACGAGTAAAAGTGGGCAGTGTGATGCAAGATATTACATGCATACACACTCACATAGCGCTGGTGGGCACTGTGACTGTACTTTTTAAGGGTGTAGATGAGGTAAAACTTACAGAATTCTGCAGCCTCTCCCTGCACTGAAAGCAGTTCCCACATAAGCACAAATGAAGTCATTGGGACAACATGGATGCATTTTTCTCCTCCTTGCTTGTGGTCCAAAAAAAAAAAAAAACCCTCTAGCTCTTTTCTTCATTTCTCTCATCTTGTCAGAGGCCCACAAAGCTGCACTTCCTCCCCTCATACAAAGGCTGTAATCTCTACCCAACACTAGACCTACTAACCTATAACTCACAGTTCAAAATGCGCAGCTGCGTCTGTGGGTGTGTCTGAGCGTGAGGAGGGGAACATGAAATAGTGTCCATGTCTCGGTCAGGTTGCGTCCATCAGTGCTGCCAGTGCAGTTATGGCCAGGCATTTTCAGGGGTCAATGTTCAGATCCAAGCTCATTACCCTTGTTCAGCGTGATTATGTGTGTGTGTGTCTGCCCTTTTCTGGAAAACCACCATGACCAACGGAGAGGCCTCCTTCATCAATCACCCACTGTCCACCAGCCGCATTACCCATCAGCTCTATTCAGAACAATGTCCTTCCTTATGGCCAGTCACTGACATTCGCAATATGTCTGGACGAGGACCCGTATCTGACCAATCGAAGCGCTTCCACGGCGGGTCAGCTTTAGGTCAGCACCTCAAACAACCAACCCGCTGAGACGAAAACGAGCTCGCCTGTGTCTCGGAGTACAAACAAATCATTGGACGGATAGGGCTTCCTGCCAACGCTTGCCATTCTCTGGGACTGATCAGGGTTCTGACAACGATCCAGCCCCACTGTCTGGAATGGTTAGGCTGCGGAGGGAAGAGGGAACAGAGGCGTTTCGATCAATACAGGCTCATTATCTGTTGCCTTCTGTCCCAGAGAGATGAGTCCCACCGCTCGGCCTGTTGATGAGGAAAGCGCACCACAATTCAATTAGGGGATGGCCGAGATGCCAAAAGAGGTTTGATCAAAGCACTCTGCCTGGCTAATTAGCACACACAGCGGTTCACAAGGTCTATTTTTACATCTGAGGAGCAGAGTATGTTGTTTTGTTAATGGTAGTTTTACCCTGTAATGGACTGGGAATAACCTGGCTCATTGTCAATGCATAGGCTTCAGCCAGGGGAGAGCAGGGGGGGCCCCATGTGCTGTTCCACACACATGCGCACATGTATATTAATGCGCACACATACACACACACACAACCTACAACCTGATGACCTTTTCCAAAAGGTCGCGTAGGGTTTAACGCAACCCCTCTTTGCAGGTTAAACTCATCAGCGTGCAGGTGTGTGTATGTGCGTATGTGTGAGAGAGAGTGTGTGTTTCTGCAGACAGGAAGTGTCAGGTCATCCAGAAATAGTACCAGGGGAAAATAAAGCTGTTTCCAGGAGTCTTCAGGGACTTTTTAGGCAGCCCGCTGACAGCTTTATAAACCTCTTAACAAATGGTCGACCTCCTTCTCTCTAATGAGGCAAAGAGGTCCGAAGTCTGGGAAGCGAAAACAGGTGTGTCCCTCAAGGTGGGTTCGTAGCTCTCAGCGTTTGTGTTTGTGCGTGTGCGCGAGTGTTTGCGTGTGTCATCAGAGAGCGAGACCCGATTTTAATAAGAGGGCAACACTGAGGCCACTGTGATTTAAACCATATAAACACAAGAGACTCTCTAGCGAATGTCCAGAGTTGCCTGTTTGTAAGTATCGAATGAATTTCCAGAGCTGAAACCTGACAGATACACATGTGTTACCCACAAATACACACCAGATCTGTATTCATTTCCTGTGTTAAATTTGAAGATGAAGTGAGGAAAGGGCATTCACATGAGAGCAAGAAAGACCTACAAGAAAAAAAGGTTTTAAACTCTTAAAGTCTGAATCTAGATTAACAGCCTCTTATACTTACAAGTGTGTAAACTTGAGAAGGTGTGTTATCTACCCAAGCAGAGACCTATAACTCTGAAAACTCTGGAGGGGTCTTCAGATGTTGGCTCGTGGGAATCCAACATTATTAAATGCGAGGGGTGTGTGTTATTACTGAGTTAGTGGTGTGAAACTTCTTTTCCAGCACAGTTATGGCTGATACCACCTGCCACTTCCCATCATATGCTTTCCTTCTGTTCCGAGCGCCATTTCTCTTTGTTTCCGGACCTCCTCATGCATGATACAATATATCAGAACTTTCCCATCTGACGCTTTGTCTGAAGAGGATTTTTATTGCTCCCATAGCTGTTAAAAGCGACATTTACTCGGGGGCTTATGGCGTGAGCAAGCTCGGTTTTAATACCGCCATAAATAACCTTGTCACACCCTGTCAACTAAACTGTATGCGGGGATAGTGGCAAAGGCAAGTCGATGGGAAGAACCATCTGAGACTTGAAAATGTCAAGATCACTGATCAGAAACTGAATTGCTCCAACGAGTCTCCGCATCCGCTGTGTTTTGTGAGATCAACACATCACAAGATGAGTTCTTGATGAACAAATTCCTCGAAACTTAAAATCTGAGAAGAAATGTATGCATTAGGCATCTTAGATATTTAAATACATCATAAGGCAGCAGCAAATCTGGACATTCATCTGAAACACAAACATGGGCTTTGGGCAAATAACTAATGCCTCTACATGACTTTTGTTGATACTCTGTATTTGACCATATAATAGGTCACTATTACAATATTGTAAAGAGCAAATCCATGAACTCATTGATGCACTTTCATCAAGCATCACACAGCATATTGTTCCCCCAATACTGTCCATCAGTGCGCCACTAATTGAGGCTGTTAGTGCTGAGAGGAGCTGACTTCCTCACACCAACAGCACCGTATGTTTTCTGTCACAACAGTGAATTTCCACAGGGATCAGGTAAAGAAACAAACAACACTGCTTTGTTAGACTGGATACAAAACACAACTCAATCAATCAGTCTGTGATTAGAATCAAATCAAAACAGACACTGATCATGATCAGATTTCAGTGACAAGGAGGGGAGTGTGAGAGAAAATATGAAAACTTGTTTGCAGTGTGTGGTGAGTTATAGAAGTTTTATTACGGGCTGTAAGATATCCTGTTATCAGTTTTCAGCACGTGATCCTCAGCCCAGTCAAAATAAACCTTTAACTCCGGTCGATCGCTCCAAAAATAAAAGAGTTCAAACTTGCAAAACAACAAGTAGAGAAGAGAAGTCTGGAGCAACTCACCAGCTGCAAAGTGCAAATAAAGATGAGGGTGCATCTTCCGCTGCAGCAGCCCATTGTGTCAGCGGTGAAAACGGGACCCTGAGCCGCCGGAGAAGGAACCTGGGATCGGGGGTCGGAGGAGCTCTCAACGCGCCGACCAGACTCAGTCCTGATCCGGGCACCGGACTCCCATTTCTCCTCGTGCGCTGCTCCGGTGTCTCTCGGCCTTGGATGCTCCCGGTTCTGGGTGTGTGTGTTTCAGTGTGTGTCTCCGCTCCAGCCGGCCGGTCGCACTTGAGGTGACTGACTGGGTGGGTGGTTGCGAGCCGGTGTGTAACAGGAGGAGGAGGAGGAGGAGGAGGGATGGGGAGGTGGTGGTGGTGGAGACTGGGATGTGGCTGACTGTGTTTACTGTGGTGAGGCTGTGGACAAAAGCTTGCTCATTAAAAAAAATGTTTTAACAAGAGATCGTTAATTTATTGCCATGGTTACCGAATTTATTCTTATTAAGCCAATTAAAAAGTATATATCAATTAGAATTACAGATAACACGTAAAAGCTAAATATGGACATTTATTGACAGGGAAAGGTTAAAAGATTTATTCTGGTGTTTGTTAACTAATGTTTGATATTTTTAAAGAGTGTTTTGAGGAGGAGCAGCAGGTTCAATTGGCTGCTGTTAATGATGCTGCTGATGGAGAACAGGCGCCACCTTCTGTTTATACGATGAGACACACTCTGACTGTTTAAAAAAAATACAGGGTCAATACTTATAATGGAAGCCAAAATTTGTCTTATTTTTTTGTTTTCCAGATTTTGCATCAAGACAAATTTCTCCTCACATATTAAACAAAACTGAGTTTGCAGGATTTGACTTTTTTTTTCTTCGCATTTCTTCACAAAAATAATTAAAGCAATTAACATCCTTAGAGGGAACCATCATCTTAAACACTCCTTGTAATATCAGTGGAATTACATTAAATTATTCTTCTTACTACTTAAGTGAGGGTTGAATCAACTGGGCTTGGTTGTAGATTCTTGAGAAGCTTCTTACCATGACCTGGGTGACTGAGAACCTTCATTCTTACTACTGTTGTATGTCAACTTTCTTCACTCTCTGCTCCCACTCTTGTTCACTTTCTATCCCTCCCTTGTTGCCTCACCCCCCCTCCTCCATCCTCTCTCCAAATCCTCCTTGTCCTGCCTGGCTTTCTCCTCACAGACCTTTTGTTTGGATCACCATTTGCCTTCTGGGTAGCCACTGCTCGGTGTGATTTATAATAGAAAAGATCTTAAAAGCAACTCTCTCAGTCGCCCTCCTCCTCCTCCTCCTTCTCCCTCCTCTCTGCATGGACTCAGGTCCCACCTCTCTCTCCTCACCAGCCTGATGAATCTTTTACGCGTCTGCGGGCTGAGTGAGGGAACACTTCACATCTCATTTCATCACACTCTGCTCCTTTAAAGTACTCCTCTCCTCCTCCTCTCCTCCACCGTCTCACGCCGCCCTGCCCACCTGCGTCCAGCCGGGCCTGGGTGGAGCTCCTTCCCCATCTCCAAAAAATATCCTGGGGGTATTTATGGAGAGCAGGCACGGATTGGGTGTTTTAAGGGGGGGAAAAAACTTTTCTTTCATCATGAAACTAAAGAAAAAAATACTAGTGATCAATGTGAAACAGCTTGAGCATCACACCAGTGGCTCATACAAATATCCCCCACCTGCATCTGTTTTCTAGGTCTGCTGTTGATTGATAGTTTGTCTTTGCTCCAGGAATTTTATTCTAGTCATATTTTATTGTCTCAAAGAAGCATTCTCAGGCTCATACCTCTTATGCAATCTGTGCACAGTCAGGTGGTGCACCCTGCCTTGTAGTTTAGACATTTAAAAATGCATATTCTTTTTTACAAGACAATCCCCACTCAAGATCCACTTAGTAGCTTTTTCTGGAGGTTTTAGCCATGTTGCACTGACTTCATCAGCAAATGGAGTGTTTGCTCCAGGTCTACGTGTTACCTGTAAAGCAACACAGATGAGAAGTTATTAAAAATGCAATGGATGTAATCAACACAGATGCAGAGCTTGCATGTCAACAATGATGAGCAAGACAGACAAAAGCTAGTAAGTGGACCTTGAGTTGGAACTGTTTTTTCACTTTAATGTGAGCTAGTTCAGGCTGTCAACTCAAGCTGCACTGCTATAAACACACGTCCCCACAATCATCCACCAAACACACCCTCCTAATGTAGCGGCCTATTTAAACTACAAAATATCCCATCTCTCCCTCTGCCCTGTCAAAGCCACTGCTGCCTGCATCAGTAGCACCGCCTGTTCTTTCAGCCCCGACACCACCCTGGCATCCACCTGCAGGCTCCAGCTAGAGGGGTTTAAGATATTTACTCATCACTCCCCAGTATCTCTGTGTAGACATATCTGCAGGGAGTGATGAGCAAAGATCTTAAACCCCCCGAGCTGGAACCAGCATCCACCTGCAGGTTACCAATATCTCTATTTAAACATATCTGAGGAGGGATGAGGTCGGAGCCTAAATACCAAACTCCAGCTATGTTCTGCTTCTGTAATAAACATGTCAAGGTCAAGAAAAACTTGTGTTTCAACAATGATGCAAATACTGAAATATTCAAATCCAGAATGCCATGATTGTATGGCTACAGTATTATATATTGCAGTAAAGTACAGTTTTATCTTATTAATCTTTTTATACACACCAAATTCAGTTTGATATATTTGTTATCTTTGGAAGCATTTTTATTTCTGGCTACAGAATTAACTAAAGTTTGGCTACACAACCTGAGTTTCTAAGTAAGATCAACGCACCACACCAACATGTTATTAAATGTAGGAACTATTTTCGTGTGCAGTCAGGTGGCACTAACCAATTTGTTTGTAACAGCTGACATGTTTCACTGTTACACACCGAGTAAGAAAGTGCACGGGCTCGTACAGTCAAATACATTAGTGACTGTCCTGCGCTTCTTGCATGCATGTAGTTCACTCATTCACAACTGCATTTCTTATGAGAACATGCTTTCTGAATGTGTGCCATGAAAATGCCCCTTGTGTGCACGTGTGTCGGAGGGTGGGAGAGAGTGTGAGACCGAGAGCCGAGAGCCGAGGCTGAAATAAGGTCACTGTTATAGTTCTAATAGAAGCCTTGATGGAGGTTCTCCTTGTGTTCCCATTTATTTTGCCCATTTTGCCCAACACCTCCTTATCGACTCACTTTGTGCTCATATGTGTGTTTGTCCAGAATACTCCTTTCATGACAAGCGTGTCCAAGCCCTGAGGGCCTGCTGTTCTCCACTAAGACGCTAATGTGAAGTGACAGGACAGCCAGTGGTGCGCTGCTCTGAGGGGACCTGCATTGTGGAGGAGACCCGAGAGTCTGGCTCATAGGGGACAACAATAGAGGAAGGACCTCAAAAGGACAAGGCCTTTTCTCTCTTTGAAAGCGTCTCAGGCTGTCGCTTCTAGTTCCCACTCCCGCTTTCGTTCTCTCTCTTTTTCCTCCTCTGTTTTCTCTTGTCACACGTTTTCAGCCCTCAAACACTCCAGTGAAAACTCCTTGTGCAGATGCAACCTCAAGAAAAGTCTGTCTCACTATTATCTAACAGCCAGTTTCTCATTTGCGAGGCTGACGGAGACATGAGAGCAAAACAGAGTGCAGCCTTTCTTACGCTTAGAGCAGCCTGAATGACTTGATATCCCCACATTATTGTGGTGGGACTGTAGTTTGCTTATTCAAGATGCCATTATTCAGGCTGACAGACCGAATGTCACCTGGGGAGCTGCTGTGGGTAACAGAACCAACACAGAATATTTTGCATTGGTACAACACCTATTGTGGCAAATAATACATCATCACCTGACCTTAAATCAGCAAAAATGAGCTACTCCCTTCAGCACTACAGGACATTTATCAACACAAACTACCCCACATTGCTGCAAATTACAGCCACCGCTGGCTGTCTGACAAGCATATGAATGCTTTCTTTATTTAGGCTCGTGCTCATAAAAGTTTAAGATTATGCATGTGCCCTTGGAGGCAGAGTCTCATCGGGTTTTTCTTCACTATTTTGCCATGAATAAAGTTCCAGACTCAATGAAGAATAAATACAGAGGCTATTATGAGGAGCATGTCAATAATTTATTATGGATTATGCTTTGGTGAAGAAATAATGGTCCACAGAATTTTTTTTGAACAGAAGTTATTCTAATACTGGCCGCTTGGGGGCGCTCGCCCGTGAGGTCTCTCTTAATTGAATGGGTGCCTTCACAGGAGCGTCAAGACAGACATAATCTGGAGAAATAAAGGAAATCAAGTAAGTTCCCTTCAAAATAAAAGTCTATCATTAGTTGGACGCTGCCCTGAAATTTCATCTTGTGATTGATCTTGATTCTTTTCTGTATTTGATCAAAATAATAGACACTATAGACACTAACATAAATTCTGTCTATATTATATACGCTTTATAATCTAGCTGCATATGTTTCTTCATGTCAAATCCATTCTGAATATTGATGTTATATCGACTTTTGCACAGTATCTGCCAATATATCAAGACTTAAGGTTTTTGAGGTTTGGAGCTTGATTATGTGTCAGCCTGATATGAGGTAACAGTTACAGTCTCTTTTATTTTTTATAGCTTAATGTAGTATTAAAATATGCTTTACAAGTGTGGATTATCAGCATATTTCTATAGTTTAATGATATGTGAAACAGGTTGTTTGGAAAATGAGACAATAATGACAATGGACAATTTAAAAATGTCTCCGCATTATGTAGTTTTTTTTACCACTAGAGGGCACAAAACCTCAATAAAGACATTTGGTTTAAACTACTGTTGCTAATATGTTGACACGCAACTAGCTAACGCTAACTTGTATTTAACTAGCAGAAACATCAACACGGACATGTTGGAGGCCCTTTCTCGGTGTTGTCGAATCTAAGTCCAATTTTACAGGTATTATAAGTTTGACTTTTCTTTGCTAGTGACTCTTTTATTTAAACTAGCTGGTTCATGCTGGACGAGTAACGTTAGCATACAGCTACCTAGCGTTAGCAGCTAATGAGAGCGTATGCTAGCTAACTGAAACACAGTTCATTATATAGTTTTTGTTATATAATTTGTATTTACATATAAATATTGTGAACTATATCAACACAAGAACAAACTCTTATTTATATTGTGATATTATTTTCACCCATATCAGCCTTAGCTTGAGTGAATAAAAGCAGAAAGAGGGACGTAAATAGGAAATAATTAATGTGTATAAATACTGTATGTAAAATAATATTTAATTTTCACATTTCCATGTATGAGTGCCTTAAATTGCTGTAAAGTCATTTTGCAATGGGCAACACTTTCAGTAATGTTTTTTGTAGTGTATTTCCTCATTTGTTACTTTATTTTTTACGTTGTTGTCATTTAGCTCATTTTTTTCCCAGACTTATAAGCTAAATATGAACAATATTGCCTTTCATTTAAGGAGGATTTTTTTTTATTATTATCATTTTGAAAGCCTTCACCGGAAACCACCCGTGCTCTCCTCCCCGTCTTGACAGCGGTTTCAGTCACATGGTGCTGCCTGACCGAGAGCTGATGGAGCCGGATGAGACGAGCAGGAGGAGGCGAGACCCTCCGGTAGCGCGTCAGCATCCCCTCAAATAGGAATCCGCTGCTGTCACTTCTGCTCCACATACAGAGACACGGACGACCGGAACCGAGAAACAACCAGCAGCTGCAGCTGCATGCAGCTGTTTTTTTTTCATGCATGTGATGCCAAAGAAGAAGAGTAAGGTGAGGCTGTGAGGAGACCGGAGCTTTGCAGAGAATGATAGTGAGGATCAAGGCTCGCTGTCCCAGGAGAACTCATCTGAAGAGCTGGCCCTGAGAGACCGGGATGCTCCTCTAACGCACCGAGGAGGGGGCGAGTGAGTATCCTACAATACACCCCCATCTCTCTCTCTCTTTTCTCTTGGTGCCACTTTGGTGACATCTGTCCCTCTTTATCGCCCCTGAATTATTCCATAGTCGATCCCACCTGTCTGATCAATCATTCATAGGCTTCTTAGTAAAGTGCAGCATAACCGGTTGGTCAGCGATGTGTGAAAGTTGCCTCTCTAATTTGGAAATGGTGCACTTTTTCCCCCACCTTCCTCCCCATCCAATGCACACACCCGTAACTTAATGCATGCGAGCATCAAGGTTTAATATCATGCAGTGCATTGGAGTGGGTGTTTGGGAGGTCGATGGTGTCCCTTTAAAGTTTTGATTAGAGGGAACATGTGTTGCACACTGTGGCCACAGTGTCGGTGCAAGGCTAATTAATAAAGGCTTTGTGAGGGGCTCTCCGATCACGGGCACTCGTCATTAATCCGCTGATGGCCTGGAGGGCGTGGGTTTGCTGTACGTGACGATAAGAGGGAGGCATCAGTCCTACTTACACAGCAGGGTTGATTAATTATGGACTCGGAAGTGATGAACTCAGTGGCTGTTAGGTGCACATGAGGAGACATGTCAAACAGAAACTTCCATTATCAATTTACTGTTTGATTCTCATCATCGATTGGTGGCGTTAAGGATTCATTTTTGCAAAGTTCTGCCTGTTAAGATGCTTGTTAAAAATTAAGCCTGTCTTGAAATGATGTGCTAAATATAACATCAGCCCTTTATGATGTCCTCACCTGTATTAAGCTATGTGGTGAAACTCTTGCTGTGCTGCTGAATGTGTGGGTGTGAGTAGAACTTCTACAGCAGGCTCAGTGCATGTAGATGAATGAAATCCACTTACTATGCAGCAAGGGTTCCCGTATCCAGTGTGTATGTGTGTCTGTGTCGATGTGTGTGTGTATCTCACCTCATTACACTCATTGTGTTGACTTAAGCAGGAGGGTCACCCCTGAGGCCCGTTCCCTGTTTTATTGAGGAGTGATGCCCTGAATTACACCATGCTCACGCTGATTGCAGAAATACAGGAGCACATTGGGAGAGGCGTTTCACCTTAAGTTCACAACTGTTATTTTGAGGGGAAACATGATAGACAAATGTGACGTATATATTTCCTGGCACAGATAAGTCAGTGCATTACACAATCACCAGCATGAAGCTGTCCCCCACTCACCACAAGTGCGTTTCATTGAGAGGTGCTTAACTCTTGGATCTCGTATATTTCAAATTTGCGATAGAGCTCCGGCTCCGGTTCGAATTCCGGGCAATTATACTCGCAGCCTGCCCACGCACACTTTGTACAGGAGCTCCTCTATTCCTGGTTGTTCTACAAACTGACACACAAAAAAAACTCTCTCCCTTATAGCATGTGTACTGCTTTTCTCCTGAGGCGTTCTCAATATTCTCCCTGTGTATGTATTAAACATCAAGCTTGTCGAACTGCAGGCGTGGGGCCGAGCACTTTAAGGCAGAGTCAGCCTTCTGTGGAGGGTGACAGAACAGTCAGATGGCCCCCACAGGGCAGAGAACAATTCCTGCTGCTGATGCACCCAAGGCGACAGGACTGGAGCACTCCTTCCTCCTCCCTCCCCCTTCATCCACCATCATCCCTTCCCACCTTTATCTCACAGAAAGAGCTACGCTCTCTCGGGCTCACTTGCACACCTGCACCTCAGCTTCTGTGCTCTGTCTCCCTTTCGTCTCCTTAGCACGCATGCATACAAAGATGTAATATATTCTCGCTATAATAAACACACATACAAACATACATGCGCCTGAAGAGTAATGTTTATGAGTGGCATAAATAATACCTGCTCTCACACATGGCATAGCTATACTTTCCCATATACACTAGCGTACCTTCTTACGGCCTCAATCATGACTTCTTGTGCTCATAATCTACATACAGTGCTATTCTCTCCAACACACATACACTCTTCATTAGGTACAACTGTACATTCTAATGCAATCCAATACAACTGTTCTGTCATAAAGTCTGCTTTTATGAAATGTTTAGTTTTATTTTACATTGTTAGAGAAATGTTAATTGACTTATACATTTTGCCATTGAGGACTTAATTAGTGTTGTTGTATAGGATGCTGCGTTATGCTGGGACGTGTTTCTAATATTCTGCCCTTTTCATGTATGTAAACAGAGAGGACAAAAAATTATAAACACCTCTCAATATACTGTATGATATCAAATTTCACTATGACTTCTGTGATAGACATTTAATTGTATTTATGCATTTTCAACAAGTCAACAAAAACTGAACATTCAAAAATTCATAAAAGTAGAATTTATGGCAGAGCTGTTATACTGACTTGCAATAGATTGTACAGGTGCACCTAGTAAAGTGGCCACTAAGTGTATGTAGCCTTTGCCTTCTTAAACATGCCATCACAATGTCTTACATGCAGAACTATTCTCCCTTAAAAATGCAACTATATTCTTTAAGTTGTATTATACTTATTATACATGTTCAGACAGAGAGCTAAGCCAATTTTAGAGGTGGCGTGATTGCAAACAGAATCAGTTAAAATCTGCAAGCAGAAGCGAACAGACGCAAATTATGACTAAAAGAAGAGAAACTGCATTAAAATGAAAGAAAGAACTGGTGTTTCTGGTATGTTTTGAGTTTGGTCCAGTTGTCACACAAACATACATGTACATTGCTAGCTAGCAAATGTACAGGCGCTACACTTACTGTTTTGGGCGAGTAAGCAGGGACTGCACAAGCCCAGTGGGCAATAAAGCAAGGCATAACATATGAGTGTGCTGTAAGAGAAACCGATAGTATGCTGTTTGATTGAGAATAGCACTTTGTGTAAAACAGAATAAACGTATACTGCATCCAAGAGAATATATGTTATTTTGAATAGCTGAGTGAGAGAGAGAGTTTGATTGAGATGTAAATAGTATTGAACTTTCTGTTCCTGGTTGGATTACAGCCCTTAGAGCCATGAAGTGTAGAAGGCAAATAATCAGACAAATCATGATGCTGGTGACCTTGCTCCAACAAAACTTGATGAATTTTAAGTTGTCTCTCAATGCTCAGAGGCTTGATTTAAATTCTCCTTGAAGCCTAAACATTGCCAGAAATGCCACTTCCTGTAGTAGGTACGAGCATTTCCAAGAAGGTGGTAGCCAATCAGAAAATTTAATCTGTCCTGTCTTCCTTTTCAAATGAACACTCTTAAATACTTTCCCATCACATGCACAGTCATTCCTTCTCACACACAGTCATGCTCTCTTTCTCATAGGATATCATACTCACGCACACAATTACAGTCTTTCACACACACTATAATTGTCTGCATGCACAAAACGGGCTTATTTTCAATCTCACTCACACACACCATTGTTCTATCTCACCAACAGTGTGGTTCTTTCTTACACACGCTACCATTCTGTCATTATATGGAGAGAGTGTATGATGGTGTGTCTGAGTGAGAATTATAGTGTTTATAAGCGAGAACAGAGGGCACAGCAGCTCGCAGTTATTTAGGGTTTCGAAAATGTCACTCAGTGTGTCTGGCCTTTGGTTATTCGTAAAAGGTGCAAAAGTGTGATGTGAGCTTTACGGATCACGAGGTAAATGGCCTGTGAATCCTGAAAGTGTGTATGCGCACATGTGTGTGTGTGCACGTCAGCTGTGTGCATAATAGCTCAGGGATCGGGGGGCCGTAGATTGGCCAGTCAGCCAGACAGATGTGCCCTAGCCTGGACTTGGAGCGCGGGGCCTCAAACTGGCCTGCCACCCAGCATTAGTGCCATGGATCCGTGACCAAAGAGCTCAGGGCACCAAAACTCACTGTCTGCATAAAATGCTCTCAATTATTAATGCTGTGTGTAGGGCAATAAGAGGCAGTGCAGAGGCCAAGGGAGGAAACAAGGAAATGGGCATTGAAGAAAGAAAGAGTGATAATGAGTCTGCATGAATTTAAAGAATTTACTTTTTGAATAGTTTTCTTTTTCACTTCTGTAAAACCCAATGGTGAACTGAACCTTGACAATGTGCTCACAGAATACCACATTTGAGCAAAATAAGACAACCATAGCAACCAGAGATGAAGAAATGTGATGGTACAGCACATTGATGATCCTCTTAGTTGCTCTTCTCTTAGAAACATAAAAGAAAGAAGATTGACTGATTCGACCTTCATCTTTCTCACACTACACTTCATTGTGTCTCAAAATTCACAGCAATTACTGAGTCACGTGCCCTGATTTTACAATCCATACATTTCACATATAATTACAAAGATTCGTCCTGTTAAGTGCAGTAGTTTAGTATCTGTCATCTCAGTTTGCACTAAATACATTTCAGGCTAGGTACAGCATTGCAGTAGCTTGCCATTAGAGAAGGAGCACTGTAATTCATAAGTATTGATTTATGTCTCAGCAGCATTACAGCATAATGTCCCTGAACATGACTGTGTACAAAAGCAAACACAATAAATAAAGCAGGAAGGAAAAATCTGTGATTTACAGATATGCTGTTAACTCCCCATATTGTCGAATGGGATACAATCATAATACAAAAACATGATATAGTTTGCTTGTTCTGAACATCGCAGTTCCAATATTACATGGAGAAAAATGGAGAAATGCAGCCCGACCACATGAACTGAGAGGAAACATGTTTCTATCCTGAAGCTTGTGCATTACATCCAATCAGCTTTTTTAGACAGTTTGAAAACCTTTCAAGGTCTTAGCAGCAGGTGAAGTTTGAGCTTAGAATTAGTCTCCATTGAAGAAATATTCCTTCTGCCCTCAACTCATATTTCGTATTACCAGTGCTCTTTGATTTATTAGCCTTCTGCTGATGGTGTATAAAAACCTTTTTAATATATGCATGTGTGTGACTTTTCAGTTACCATTTATCACAGTCTCTGTCACCTGTACCCCTTCGCTTCCGAGTAAATGTAGGTGCCACTGCATTCTTTCGTGTATTACCATTACATCCAAGTCACAGACCTAAGTCTCCAATTAAAAAAAAAAAAACAGCGATCTTTGAAATGCCAAGATAGATACTTACCTCTGTTATGAAGATATTTCCAAAATCCTCAAAAGACTCTTCTAACTATCAGGATGAAAAAGTTTTCCATCCTTTGCAAAAGATTTTTAACTTTTTTTCCAAGTTGTGCCTCTTTTTCCTAATCCAAAAAAAGATGGTAGCTGGACCCGACATATCTCCTCGCACAATGAACTAAAATTTTCAATCTTATTATTTGTTATATTTGTATATGTCAATGTATAATGAAATATATTTTCATGCAAAACAACACATTGATGTCTTGCTTGTGTTTTTCAAAAAGAGCCAGGACATTATTTCATTTCCAGTTCACGTATTTGGGAATTACAGGTGCAACAATGCACACTGATTAAGAATCATTTTTTTTATCCAGATGGTTAGAAGACACTCCAATGCCTCAAAATAACCAGTTCTTTATTATTTGGAAAATCAGAGCTAGTATGCCACTTTAGTTTAAAAGCACATGGGAGAGTTCGGCAAGTTCAGCGTAGCTGTGGCCGCCAAAATAATATTCAGCGTGGAGCTCATGAAAGACATGGAGATGAAGATGGGCGGCTCAACTTTGTTGCTTCCTCTCCTTGTGCTTGGACTGAGGTACCACATAGACATTTGTGTAAAGTCACAATTTTAAGTAATTGGAAATCAATCTTTTTTTTTTTTTTTTTTATTGGCCTAAAGAAATTGGACAAGCTTGACCTTTTTCAGCGTTTTCTGCTGTTTGGCCGTTGGACCGCTCGACTCAGTGTTCAGTGCCTCGCTGAAGAAGCCTTACAGCTACAGTACAGCAGGGTACTCTGCATTCATGCTGAAAAAAAGAGGAGACGGTTTTGTTATTTATTCCTAAAGTTTGAGTTTGTCATTTCTTGTGGGTGGAGAAGTGTTTATACTAACAACAGTTTAATCTGCGCAAACAGAGCGAATCATCTGGGTCTCATTAGCGGAGACAGGATGCTCTTCTCTATCGCGTGTCTGCTTTGTGCTTTATGCCGTTAGATCGGCATAGTTTAACATAAAAATATGGCCTGCTCATGCTTTAAGGAAGGGGGGTGGGGGGTGTTACATAACCACTTTTCATGCTCTTATTTGGGTAGAATGTCAAACCAGTGACTTGATGGTTACAGGTGCATTTCTTCAGACTTGCTTCACACACTACAAAGTAAATTTAAAATCAGATTCCATTTAAATTCACAAAGAGACAAAAAAAGTAGAAAGTATTAATGTAGTACTTATATAACTTTCGCCATCAGCTAGCAAACATAGCTGCAGTTAATGGGGCCGATTGTATCAGCTCATGGAGATAATTCAATGATGCCATCATGTGCAGCAGCTAGATTGCATTACACAGAAACAGAAAAACTTTTTACTCATAGACAAGTAACTGTGATTAGACAGTATTATGTAATATGGTTGTTAATTTATGTTTTTGTTAAATGTTCTAATGCAGTTTGTTGTATTGTGACTGAATGTGTGTTATTGTATGGTGATGAATTGATCATCAAGCCAGTCATGTGTTAGGACTGACCAGTTGAGCAACATTATAGGATGTAATGAGTGGCTGAGTTTTTGTAGTATGTATGATATGTGTGTTTCCGCACCTTCCGAAGCCATCTGTCTATTTGCATATTAACTGTGTGCATATTTGCTCTAATTGGCAACACTGTTGTGGCACTAACATGAATATGAGGTGTGTCACTCTGCTATAAATGCCTCTTCCTGTTTGATACGCAGACAGCCGGTGGAGGCACGGTGTGTGCTGGTGGGCGAGTTCACCTTTGCAACAGTAGCTGTTTATTGATTCCTCTGACAGTTGCACAGGTGTTAGCGATGGAAGATCAGCCTCTGCACTCAAAGAGCGCGAGGACAGTGGGGCGTTCATGCTGACTGGTGTGTTTATTTATTCATTAACAGGCGGTTTGCTCCTCTGCTCTGCCTCAGAGGACCGTTTTCACCTGTTTCACCTCCTGAGGTTTGAGATAGCGCTGCGTTTGGAATCAGATCTGTCTTGGGTGTGTAGATCACACAAATGTGCACACACAAATACACAGTAGCATCCAGCTCGCTTTTGCTTGCCATGAATGAACGAGACTGTAGGGACAGTGAAAGCTGGAGGAAGAATGAAGGGTGGAGTCGAGGGCTCTTGGGATCATGGCAAGGCAGATCCTATATTGATTGGTTTAGTAAGAGAATCCTTTGGCTTTTAGTGGTGCTGCTTAATAAGAGTGGCTTGTGGAAAGAGAGATCACATCAGCTGAACTCCACTCCAGAGGCTGCCTTCGGCTTTAAAGAATAGTTCACAGCAAAAACAAAACATAAGCAGGAGGGGGCTAATCCGTTTAGATTATGGTTTTTGGCTCTCAACAACTTTGAAGATTTGGAAATATCTTTTTCCACGTCAAGCACGTTGGCTTGGCATTTTCTCTGTGAGGTCAGTTATGCTGTTGAGCTTCTCAGAAGTGAAATAAAGGTCATAAACTTTATGTCACAAGTCCAAATGTTGAGATCACAGGTGTGTGATCTCTCCGTATTGTAGCCTAGGCAGCCAAAAAAGGATGTGTGTACTTATCACATAGCATCTAGCAGAATCACATAAAATCACTCTCCAGATCTTGCAGTGGGTTTGTGCACTTGTCGCAGCGTGGATGTTGTGGGGTTTTTTGGGTTTTTTTTTTGCATTGACAGCCTTTTTTTTTTCTGCACGTACCCTATCTGTCTATCTTGGTGTTAAGTCAAGAGCCTGGCTTCAGAGAAACACTGCGCTATTTTAGGAGGCAGCAGATTGTGTTAAGCGAGGAAGTGAAGTGACACAACTGGGGTTGAGATTCCTTCTTGCCTGAAAACCTTGAAAATGTCTTTATTTAGTACTTCGCTCCCCAGACACCTTGCAGATTGCACCTAGCTATCATCAGATAACAGGTAGCTACAGAAGCAAGCAGCACATCAAAGCCTGGAGACACACATCCACATTACTGACAATTCTTTTTTTTTTATTGGAAAATGACATTTTTAATCAGGAAGACTGCTATCTCCATACCTAGGTCATTTTAATTTGTGGGTAACTGGTGCAAAAAAGGCTATTTTTGTCATCATTTTGACATTTTAATACATAAATTTGAAGACTCTTCCTAACTAATATAACTTTGAAGAATGTGGAACGTATGATTCTTTGTGTGTGTATATTATTGAGAGAAGAGTTGGGACTATTTTGGGCTGTTTTTGATGATTTAATTTTATTATTTATGTATTCACCTCCACATGAAAGAGAGCTGAGGTCCCAAGTGGTCTCTGTCTTTTTCCTCTCTAACACACTTTCCTTCTCTTTCATGCAAACGCACACACGCGCGCACACAAATCCATATTTATTTAGCCATTTGCTACCATTTTCATAAATAACCGTCATCAATTTCAGCACTTTTTGCATTTCATTTGATGGGATCCATACGCCTCCACCCTCCCTCTGTCAGAATTGAGCCAGCGCAGTGAGTTCCAGCGTAATCTGACACGTTTGTGTGTACGTGCATGTACAGCTCGTCGTGTTTGCATGTGCTGGCACTTGTTTAATGAAAGCACCTGCTGTGTTTGTCCCCTTCATTCACCCATCTAATCGATAGCAAGCAGGGTCTGTCAGCGTGGTAGCTGTCACGGAATCTCTGCTAACCCAATTAACCAAACCGTGCGCTAACCCAATTAGCAGAACCCCTTACACTACATTAACCCGATTCACACTGTCACACACATTCATCTCACTGGCATTAAACGTGCAAGGCCAGCAGGTCAAACACCAACTGAAATCACTACTGATATGATTTGCTTCTTTCATACTGAACAGTGATGCCTCTAAGATATTGATGTAATTTTTTTTTCGCCCTTTTGTTTTCTTCATTGAAATCAAAACACTGTTGAGAAAACTCATAACTAATATAACCACATGCTTAGCACAACTAACTGAACCCAAATCAATCAGTTTTCATAATTTTTCAGGCAAAAATGTCAAACATTTGCTAGTTCTAGCTTCTTTAATGTGAGGATTTGATGTTTTTTCTTTGCTGTACACTATAGTATATCTTTGGATTTTGGATTGGTGGTCAGGCAAAGCAAGACATTTGAAGATGTCATATTGGCCTGTGGGAAATTATAATGGACATTTTAATGACGTTTTAATCAAAACCAATAATCGAGAAAATAATCTGCAGATTATTCAATAATGTTTTTACTGTAGCTTCTTGGTTTCTTTTTTTTTTTTATGACTGGTGTGGGAGATTATGTTGAAGTCTGCTGTTTAGTTGAATTAACCATTGAGAAACTAAGCATCTCTCCTTGCTCATTGAATGTGGTTTCAACAGTTTTTAACCGGGCTGTTGTGAGCTATAACAACTACCCAGAGTAATGCGGCTGAACAGCATCAGTCCAGCCACAGTAAATATGCCTTTCTTCACATCTAACATCACTCAACAAGGCACATAATATACAATATACAATAATGTACACGATAGCTATCAGCTTTAAACACCACATATCATATTCAGTGCACCAGCCTGCATTTCAGCTGGATCATATTAGTCATCTGTGACTTTTCTACTGTGTCAGAGGCTGCGAGTAGTGTAATGGATGAGCAGGCGTAGTAACTTGGCAGAGGCTGCGCTAGAGTGGAGGTGTAAGGTAGGTGGCCTTGGACAAGAAGTGTAAAGAAAAGCAGCATGACTCACTGAGAGAGGAGCCTGCATACTCCATTGAGAAGCAACCCACAGAGCTCCCTCCCTCCTGTCTCCTCTCCATCTGTGGTGCTGTGTAGGATAGTCAGAGAGAGACAGAGGCAGAGTGATGGCAAACATGCATGTAGGTTAACATTTCACAATTCACCTGGGGTAATGATTTTTCCGCGAGCTGCCATTGTCGAGGCTGACCCGGCTTTTAAGTCTAAATCAAATCGATGGCTTCTCCGTCTGGGGCTGGGAGGAGCAGGGCAGTCTCTCTGTGTCTGCACGGCCACGATAACACACCTCAATGGGCACTAACCACCTTTCAAATGGAAATGGAACATCCAGTAAAAATTAGACACAGTCATCTGGATGGTATTTTGTACTGGGATCCTGAATGGGAGATGGTAGCGTGACGGTTGAAAGGTGTGCCGCGCTTTTGACTTTGTTGCTCAGCTTTTACAAGGGAAATTGAGGTTCACGTTGTGCTTTTTTTCTGGGTTCGCTAAAACTTACACACACTAATAGAAATGGTGTTGCATATTGAGGCATGTAAGATTGAATGCAAGCTTGCAAGTGCAGAGAGTGAGTCACCCAAAACCATGGGGGCGTGTGCCACAGACAGTATGCTGACTTACAGTATACGCTCATCACAGCGCCAGTTCGCTCTTCCTGTGTCTCCCCTTCTCTCTCTCTCTCTCTCTCTCTGCACATCTCTTCTTCCCACCTCCTTCTATCCCTCATTAGCTTGCTTGCAAACACACATGCACACCCAGACAAACTCAGGCTGAAGGAGGGGAGGATTCATAAACTGCTGACATAGAAAGCGAACGCTGTGATCAGATTGAGTACTGGCTCGGTCCTGTGAAACCCCTGGGGAATGGTTTAAAATAAATCACTCATAGATTCTGCCTGCCCTAAAGATTAAAGTGGAGGGAAGTGTGTGTGAAGGCGTGTGTGTGTGTGTGTGTGAAATGAGACAGCTAAGTTCGTCTGGGTATGTGTGTGAGGGTGTGTACAGCATGTGGATACAGTCTATGTGTCTGTGTGAGAGTTACAGACTGTAAAGCTAATGAAAAGAGCCACTGGGTGGGTGGGCTGTGGTAAATGGCTGCATGGAAGTGTCGACATGTGTAACTGCTCCTATTGGCTCTCTCCCTGAGGTGTCCTCTGGGAAATAAGGGCAGCAGCACAAGTAGAGGTAGGCTGCCACTGACAAGGAGTTATGTGTTTGTTGTATATGTGCACATTTTCACTCGCTTTCAGTCAAAGATTGATGTCAGGAAGTACAACAGATTTGCAAAATGTGCAGATATAGAAATACATCTTCAAATAGATTCCCCTGTATTCGTGTGTGTGCATGCAACTAGGTTTAAATGTCTATCTCCTGTCTAATGTTTGTCAAGATCTGTCTGTGTGTGTGTGTGTTAGCATGCAGAGCAGGTGCATATATGGACATGTGATTGCGTCTGTAGGCTATGTGTGTGTGCCGTGTGTTTGTTCGGGGCTTCCTAGGACTCCATATGGTGTCAGGGGTGATCAATGTGCTCTAGGGGCAGCACACAGCAGCTGTTTGCAGACTCAGGGCAGCACACACTGAACCATCGGCCGAACTGTGTAAAGGTCTGTGGGTAAGTGGGCGTCTACCCACAAACCCAACATGTACCATTCAGTGCACTCACTGTGTTGTGGGTTTGAGTCCACACAAATCATCACCTCATCGTATCACACCTGTTCTCTCTCCTGTCCTTTATGTCTTGTCATTGCGTACTTATTCTTGAAACAATCACTGGCAGACAGGTGCGATACACTGTATGTGTGAGAATAATAACAAGTGCATGGTGTCAATAACTGACTCAAAATGTTATGCTTTAGTTTCAGACCACAGGAGCAAGACTGCACAAGGCGCATAAAAAGCCCCCTCGTGCAGAAAGGTTGAACGCAGCGGTAGCTGAGTTTCAGTTTTGCTGGTAATTCAAAAAGTCCTTTTCTTTGTAACCGTTTATTGAGCTAGAGAGGATTGGAAGGTGCACAGTTGGCTTAGAGAGAAGATAAGGGAACTAATTCCTTCCCTCTTCTCCTTCTGCTCTTTGATCTTCACCTCCCGCTCCATATCTCTTTGATTGCCATGTTTATGACAGCTCCTTTTCCTTTTCTCCTCTTGCCTCTTTTCTCTCCTACTGTGTGGTGTGGCATGTCAGCGGTTCATCTTCTGTTGGAGGTCTTCTCGCACACGCGCACACACAGATGCGCACATAGACACGCACACGTAGAACACACACACACACACACTCTGAGCAAGACAACCCCCTCCCCTCCCTCCTTCTTATAGAGGTAAAGTGAGTGCACCAGCATCCGCGATGAATAATTGAGTTATCTGGCTCCGTGCAGAAATAGCAATCTCCCCACACAAGTGTGAAAACATCACTCGCCAGCAGAGACCTAGGAACTGGTGCTGCCGTGTGGGTCTATGTGTGTGTGTGTCTGTGTGTGTGCGTTTCTGTTCGCATGCTTGTCTGACTTTTGTGTTTCTGTTTTTACATGAACCTTTAATCCCAAAGTCATTAGATGTTCCACTGAGTTTATGGATCTAAGATACAAACTTAAAACCTAACAAGGCTGTGATGCAAAAATATCCTTAAAAACTGAGAAATCTAAATGTTTGCCAATTTAAAAAAAAGGGGGGCACACAAACTGAGCCCTCCCGTCGTATGTTTTTTTCATTGCGCTGACTTGTGACTTTGCTCCCTGTGGGCCAATATAAATGATTTGTGGGTGCACGTGACTCTGGGATGCTTGTTTAGAGTCCATCTTGAGCAAAAGAAATATATTAGTTTTTGATCACAAGACACTACACACCGCCTGCAGCCCAGAAAATATGTCTCATATACAGTATAGGTACTGTATATTGAGTTAGTTTATGAGGTACAGCTGTACAATCTAATGCAATCCAGCACAATAGAATTGCAATATATATATTTTGTGAGGCTTATAATGTGCTTTTTGACAGTGTTGGTAGTATTAGATAGTAGTGTTGATTCAATGCTGCAATCATTTTCAAGGTTATAGTTAGTGGGGGTGCTGTATAGGTGTTTCAAATAATAATATTAATTGGAATTAGCGGGTGTACAGGGAAGTCAATGCAGTCATGTTGTTTATATATTGTACAGTATGTCAACATGTAGAAGAAAATAATTTAGTGCAAATTGACATTTTGTCTGCAAATGTGTCGTGAATCTTCAATATTCAATAGTTTCAAATGAATTGTCAATGCTATATGACGGGTGAGACCTATTTTTACAGCCCTGTTTCATTGTGATGACAGCACCTCGGGAGACTCTCACAGCTGCTTAAATCCTCCTCGAACTTGAACCAGTGTTCTTTGCAGCGCTTAAGCATTCTGTCTGTCTCCGTAAAGACTGACCTGATGTAAATCAGCTACGAGGCCTGGCACACACTCTCCATGTGAGCGACTCCCAGGAGCCCTCTGAAGCAATCTGAACGGTGACATGACAAAGCTGAGGGAGCAGAATCACAGCAAACTGACAAATAAGGCCAAATCTGACAGGCGAATCCTCACAGCAGCTCCACAGTTTGACAGATCCTTCAGTGGAGGAGCGCGAGGCAACGCCCTTTGCAGCCGCTCTGTTCATTAATGCTATTTCATAACACTACAGTAGAAACGATCACACAGTAGCAAGGCTGCATGAAATAATAAACCCAATGTTGCACGTCAGATATGGCGCTGACAGATATTATTGTACAGTATTATTGTAAAACGAGGTTAAATAGTGAGGTTAGTGGGTGTCCAGAGCCAACGGGAGTCTGCTAGAAATCTGCTACTTTATGTATCGCAGTAATGTGGGCTTCAGAGTAGACACAAACAGCTGTTAGGTCTAAAAGCTCAGAGCTCCTTTATGGGGAGACGGCGGCAGATTAAACAGCAATCCTACTGATCCAGCCCACACACTTACCCTCCCCACACCCCTTTTCACCTCACACACACACACACACACACACACACACACATCCGTCACGGTGAGGAGGTGCTGCTATGAGTGACCACTTTATCTTCTGTTAAAGACGATCTGGTCTGTATGGGTGACAGCCTGCTGCCATAATAGGTAGCAAGCCAGGAACAAGGATGAGACGGAGGCTGTATGTGTGGGGTTAAACCTGGGGCAGGCTGTGCCGGGATGGACAGCTTCAACAGCTGCCAGCGCAGATGTGGTTATACAGGGAGGGATGCTGGTATGATTCCTGACATTATCAAGACTCTTGAGATGGTTGTAAAAGGTGATGACAGAGCTATGAACAAAAATGGTAATTCCCGCCATCATCATGCAGTTATGAAAGTGTTTGCATATGTCTGACAGCATGCTTGCACTGACATTTACACTGCAGCATGTGTGAATGAGATTTAGCAACAGTGCACAGTTTCAGGCTAAAAGAAGTGAGCTCCAGGCCTTTGGTCTTTGCTCCCTCTGTGTTTTTCAACAAGGTTAAGAGTCTTTAGCTCGGAAATCGTCATTAATCTGCTCTGCGCAGACAACTCAGGCAGAGCTGGGAATATCAAAACATATAGGGAGAAGTCTCCCTGGATCATTTGAAATCCGGTTTGGATGTTTCACTACATTGCAGCTGAGAGATTGAGCCGTTCCTGCGCCCGCTTTTCTGCGTCTGTCTCACTCATCCTTTTGTTCTGGTGTTTTCCTCTCCCTCTCCTCTCTCTTTTTCCGTCTTTCTCCTTTTCCGACGTTCTCGCTGTGACTTCTTTCTCTCTAGTCTGCCTGTCTCTCTCTCGCTTCTCCTCTTTTTGGTGCAAGCTGGGGGATTGGGAGGGTTCCTCCAAATTGGCACACAGATGAATAATGCATCTAAAGCAAAAGCAGAGAGCTGGGGTTGGATATATCTGTCTGTCAGACTCTTTCTCTGTATTACAGTTATGTAGGGAGTTAGGCTGATACTTCAGAGGAGAAAAAAGATGTTCGTTGCGCTTTGCCCAGCTTCCCATTTACTTTTCCCTCTGTCATTAACTCTCATTTTCAGCAAATGTGTGCATGCGTGGTCGCAGAGCGCTGTGGGTGTCATGCAAGTTGCACACTGATACATGCTGTGAAAGATTCTTGGATTTTAGAAGTTTTTCGACAAGACTGCTAGTTGTTTTTGCTATGATACATCCATAATGCATGTGTGGGATTTTTCATTTGATTCTCTGTCGCTGTATGCATGAATTTGCATGTGTGTCTGTGTGTGTGCACAATTTTTGCTATTCCCAAACTGCAGTGTTAAAAAGCAAACTGCACTCGTGAGCATAAGCTCACAGTAGCACCATCATTAAAGTAATGAGCAGGAAGTTAGCACTGAAGTCAACCATAAACAGAGCTAAGGAGAGAGAGAGAGAGAGCGAGAAAGAGGGAGAGAGAGAGAGAGAGAGATCCCCAATCCCATAAGGATAAATCTTAAATCCTGAATGTTGCTTCTGACTCATTCTGGTTAATTAAGTCGAGTCAAGTGAGAGGAAAATGGGGTCTTGCCTCGCCTCAGTCTGTAGGATCAGCACTACACTGCGTTAGCGCCTTATGAAGTCTCTCGCTGGAAGTGTCCTCTGTGCACTCAGAAAGCAGAGATAGAACAAACAGTATCTAGTCTGGTCCTCCTATTTTTATTATCTTGACCCGTGCAGCCTCTTTACACACGAAAAACTCGAACACTCACTTCCCCCTCAGGTTTTCCATTTACATTCACACCAAGAGTAAATGCTCCCATTCATCAGTGGGTTTCAGGGTATGTGTGCTAACAGAGTTTTATTTAACACACTTTATCATTTAACCCCCATTTAGGGTAGATGTGATTCCGCTTTGCACATCCTGCACTCAGCAGTTAAACGCACACACACACACACACACATCCACCCTGAAACTCAGAGAAACAAAGAAATCTGTCGAGCAACCTTTGGGATTTTCTTTGTTGTTTTATGTTGGAGAGATTTCGCCATGCGACACAGGATGAGGCAAACGAGTGAAATGTCAAAATCCTGCAACTCTAAAAATAAAACAACACAAGGGTTGCCATTTGAGGAGATCATAGGCGCACGATCGGGGTGTGGAACAGATAAAACAAACAGCACTTTATACCCAACAGCAACCAGAGTGGAGCTGCCAACTGTCCTCTGCTGAGGATAGGAAAGTGTGGATTTTACAAATGTTTATGTATTTAACATTTTAACATTATGAATCTGTTTTTTTCCCCTCCCCACCCTCATCGCAGATATAAATGCAGCAGACGAACAACAGGAGTCTTTGCATCTGCAAAAATAGCATCACAATCACATCGCAGGTCCAAGTGCAGTCATATGTAATATACAGCCTATAATTTATTTATGTACCGATTACATAATACTTTTTGATGATGTAGTACAAGTGGATGTTGCCCAAATGTTCCACTGAATGAAATGTAAAAAAGAAGATCCTTGGATGAAAATTGCTTCTGTGATACATTTTGATAAGAAAGAAAGTGTTACAAATATATAGTGTCAATAGTATAATTTTCTAAAGCAGTTGGATTCAAACAAGAGGGGTTTTTTTGTTTTGTTTTTTTAATTTCTGGACAACAATAGAGGTCCATGGCATAGAGGAACATACTATATCAGCCTTTTTAATAAGAAATACAGAATATCACCAACCTAACTCTTGAAAAAAATGTATAAATAATAAAGCACCAGAAGCCATGATCACATCTAACGCTCTTGTTTAGAGATAACCCTTCACTTCTGACTTAATACTCTCACTCATTAAGAGAAGGTTGTTGCCAAAAGCTTTGAGCACACTCCAAATCATATTTGCTCATGAGATTAGAACGTTAGTCCAGGACAAATAGCTCAGCAGGTTACGCTCACTGGATGTGTTATGTGACCGCTTGTAACAGGTCACTTTGGGATAGGCACTAAATTGCAAACTGAAATTCCAAGTGCCGGTACAAGGTCTTAGTCCTCAGTGGGTGTGTGTGTGAGAGTTAGGCATTGCAGCTGATGGCAGAAATGTCATAGGGTTAAGCTGTAAGCCCCCCCTGCTCCCCCTCCCACTACTGCCTCCCCCTCTCTCCCTTTTTTCCTCTCTGTCTCCGCCATCGCTCTGTGTTGTTATGCACAGTGCAGCGGTGTCCCGCAGGGCCAGAGATTGCCATGGACATGATGTGATTTCTCGTCTCCTCTCAGATGTAATGTGCTGTAGTCCCGGCCTCTGATGAACTTGCCTCGCGATGTTTTGGAAGACGTGTCGTCCTCTACGCTCTCCTCTTTCTTTCTGTCTTCACCATTTATTTCTGTCCATCGCAGATTACACGTGCATGGATGCCTGATCTTCAGATAGCGTGATGGATTGATTTGGAGGTGGAGCACACAGAGAGCAGGCTGCTTTACAGGTTGATATCCCGTCAGAGTTCGGCACTGAAGAGGTGTTAATTGAAAATATGTCACACTGCCTGATGTGGATTGTTAGTCTGTAACTGATGTCTCAGTTGTGTAAAGCCTCTGAGCATGTGCTTAGTTAATTTAATTCATTGATTGAGCCCGAGTTGTACTTTACACTCCCTCACACACACTCATATGCAGCAGTCCTCATATCTCAGGGTTTACTCCATTGTTGCCCTTGATAATAATCACTTAGTTGGATTTGTCCTAATGTGATGACAGAGACTGAAAGCTCTGCTCAGGAACATGACACAAACATATCAGCCTTGTGAATCTCTAGCTACAATTTGGGAAATTGCATGGATGCTGGCTTTGTTAATCCAATGTGGAGATGGAAAAGAGGCTTTTTGGGAGTCTTTATGTGATAAGTATAGACAGCTGTCGGTGGGAGATGCATGTGACAGTGAGCATGTAAGTGTGAAGATGAACTGACGTTTTTTTATTCCCAGGTGAGAAGGAGCATAAGGTTATATGGATCATGTTTTGACACTGGAAAGGTATATACAGTAAAAAGGCAGTTGTGTGTATTGTCATCTCTCAACAGTGTTGGTGAAAATATTCAGACCATTTACTTAAGTGAAAGTACTAATACCACACTGTAAAAATACTCTCTTACAAGAAAGTCCTACTTTGAAAATGTTACTTAAGTAAAAGTAAGTATAATCAAGTGTTAAAGTAAAAGCACTCTATGTCCCCTGTGACTGTTATATTATTATATATTAGTACTTAAATTAATTTAAAAGCCGGATTTTATTGCTGTAGTTGGTTGAGGTGGAGCTACTTTTTAACTATTTTGTGCAGGACTGCGACTCATGAATATTTTCATTATGGATTCGTCTGTTGATTCTTTTCTCCATTAACTGATTGATTGTTTGGTTTGTAAAAAAATATGAAAATAGTAAGAAATGACCAGTAATACAAACCTCAAAATCATTGAAAAAGGAACCATGAAATGTTTTTGCAGGAGAAAGCTGTACTTGTGTGCGGTGTTGGGTACTTTCATATATGACAAAACATCCTATTTATAAACTCTTGGTGTATTTTATATGAAAAATCTTCATTTGTAAAGTAACTAGTAATTATAAAGCTGTCTAAATGTAGTGGAGTGGAAGTAGAAAGTGGCATAAAAAGAAGAGACCAGAGTAAAGTACAACTACATCAGCTTTGTACTTAAGTACAGTACTTGAGTAAATGTGCTTAGTTCCACCACTGTCCAACACACGAAATGGTGTAGTATCACCCTTACATTGAAGTTAAATGTCAGAAAAAACTGTCTATATGCAAATTTAAGCCTCTCCTACAGTGACACCTGTTAAATTCTTGCCAGTCACGTGATGTGACCGCACCAGAGCTGAGAAAAGACTTATTTCTCTGGAAATTCTAGAAAACACTTAGTCATTGAAATACTATAATTATAGGTTTACAGGTTAACAGGTTTACATTACAATGTAATGACTCCCTGTGTAATTACAACACAATCACAAAAACATATTTTCTCAATCACCCAAAGTATTATGTAACCATGATGCAGATATTTTCACTTTTATGTGTTGAGGTTTTGCGATACCCATCTCTGAAAATTCTGCCACTAGCTTAATACAAAGGAGATGAATGAAGGTTGTCAGGGTTGTGAAAAACAACAGCATGTCTTTCCAGAAACAAAGTCCTCACTGTCAACAGTTTTCTTAGGAACTATTTCTTCGGTTTCAAGTAGTTCCAATTAAAACTCTTCTCAAACTGTACGTTATGTAAGTGAGTAACTGGGGCATTGTGTCTGAAAAGAAAGACAGAAGAAATTGTTAAATACTTTGAGTACAAATAGATTCCATTCACCTTCATCGTATCAAGTTGGTGCAAGAAATTGTAAAGACAGATCTCTCAAAACTATGGCCCGATCAATACTGGATGGCTTTGAGAGTTTTAAGTTTGTAAAAGATATATTGCCTGGAAGTTAGTTTTTTTTTTTTTTATCTGAACAGATAACTTAAAAAAATGCCTTGATATGGATCTCATATATATGTTTGCTGTGACAAAAATACATAGTGAGTGGGGCATTCTCTGGCATTTCTATACTACAATTTCTTGTTACTTATCAAACTACAGTTCCCATAATTTAGGGGTTTTGGAGGCTGTACACAGGGAGTATAATGATGCCATAGATTCAAAAGTATGTTGAATTAGCTGTTAGTTCCCGTTTGTAGTGTGCCCATTGACGTACAGGTACATGTCAATTTGATACTGAAGAAAACTTTAAAACGTGATGATGTGACAAATTAGCATCTTCTTTCTGTGATTTCTAAGCGGACGTATGGACGTTTATTGGTGACGGACATCAGGGATAATGTTATCCTCGGAAAGTAGAAGTCATACTTGTACACTTGTGTTTTATATTTTGGTCCAAAACTGGGAGGGAGTAAACATCTTATGAGCATGAATGATACCAGTAATACTGCGTATGCATACTGTATGGCGTAGGGGTGTGAGTCTGTATTTTCCTTATTCTTTTCATTTTGCTGCTATGTCATTTTAAGGGAATCTTGTAACAGTTCATTTTATCAGTACTTAATACTGGGACTCTTTAAAAGTTAACATGTACTGAGGAAAAATTACTCTATGTTGAATAATTCAAATAAGTTCATCAATACTAATTAAATAAGTTAATTAAGTTTTTTTCTCTTTCAATTCCCTGATTTATACTAATTCTTTACTTCCACATGCTCCAGTGTGGTAACAGCCGTGCACTTGATATACTGACAACTCAGGCAGCTTGTCAATCAGACATAAGTGCGATAGTGGGTTGTTATAAGAAAGGCCAGTACACAAGAATGAGAATAGCAGCTGCACAGATTTCTTTAATTTTAGATGACTGTAGGGAATCACCTAAGAAATGCTGAGGTTAACCTTAATATACTTTATATACACTCAGCCTCCCAAAAGCTGCCCAGTTTATGCTTTGTGTAGCATTTGGCTCTGCTGTTATTAAAGTCAGTTCTGTTCAGACGTTCTGCTCTTTCAGTAAAAGCTATCTGACACAGAAAGCCCAACCGACATCTCTTGTCTACTGAAATCATTAACAATTTATAACGACTCATGATGTAATTCAAAATGTTACTGTAAATGTAAATGTCATCTGAAATGTAGCTGAAATCAGGTTATGCTTATTTTTAACCCAAAGAAAAATGTCCCACTTCTTGCAGAAGCGCTGCCATCCAAGAGACCCTGGTAAGATATTTTCATAGTCAAATGCATTGTTCATAAAACAGCCTCTTGGTAATTAATTACTCATTATCTAATTAAACAGATGACACATTAAAAACAATGTAATGTGCATTCATTTGCACAAGAAAATCAGCATTATGTTATTAGGGTCTGTTGAATCCTGTTAGTAGAAAAATGATTTTTTTTGGATTTAATCAACATGTGATGAAATCTGACAGAATTGGCAATGATAGATACTACGCTCCTTAAAGAAACTGTAATAGGCACGAAAAAAAAATCCAAATGAAATGGGGTCTGTTCAAGCTGAGAGCTGGAAATTAAACCTTTGATTGTCTCAAAGACAGTTTTTAGGGCACATGAAAATGGAGCTGATTTTCTTCTCAACAATCTATTTTAAGCATACCAGGGAGTAGAAACTACAGTTAGCATTTGTTGAGTAGATATTGCACAATAAAGAGGCTGCAGCGTCTGTTAGACCCCAGTTGCACATGTGAGGCTTGAACAGTACGTTGGTTTGACTTTTTCGTTGCAAAGCGATTGTGTAATCCAAAGATTGTAGTCAGAATTGCAACACGACAGTCTGGTGTTTCATGCTGGTGTGCTTGTGTTTTTTGTTCTGGTGCTGTGTGCATGTGTGTGATCTCAGAGACACAGAGGAAACCTTCCACCCTGTGGTTGCGCTGCACTGCTGCATCCTGCTCGCTGCTCTGCCAGTTCTCGCTGCTTGCATCCGCCCCTCGGCGCGTCTTTACAGCTCTCACTTTGACCTCGTTATCACCGTCATTACCATCGGTATTAGTTGCTGCACCCTTCGTCACCGTCGCCACTGACATCTTTATTATAATCACCACCAGCGGCAGGCATCGACAGGGCTATCGCTGCCGTCGTCATTGCTCTCAATGTGCTGTTATTATCGTTGTCATCATTTTACTCATAGTGTTCTGAAATGAAGACAGATGCTGGAATAAACATTGTTGCACCCCAACTGTGTGTCACTGTCAAGTGTGCTGCAGGGGCGTTGTAGCGTCGGCACAGAAACTGCCTCTCCTCCTCCAGAGTCTTGTTCACCACTTGTGAGCTTCACATACTGTTAAGTACGCCGCTAGACATGTGCTCCCATCCTGCATTGTGTTCGCTGGCGGTTCAGAAACGCGCCCCTTGTATTTGTTTCTCCCCTGAATATTTCAGAAGGGTGCTGACAAAATGCAGGCAGAAACAGACCGCTGATGACCTCCTTCTCATTGCCTCCTCCTTTTTTTCCCCCCTCTCCCTCTCTCTCTCTGTTCCCCCCTCCCTGTGCTCATCACACATTCTCCCAGGCTTCCCCGCTATTTCTCTCACTGTCTTCATCTTCTTCCTCTCATCACTCTTTTTTTTCTCTCTTCCCTCCCCCCACAGTTTATCATGCCCTCCCCTCCTCGTTCCTCCTTTGCTTTCCCTCTTTCCCCTGCTTCTTGTATCCTCTGCCACCTGTCTGTCCATTCACCCACTCATTTGCTCCTGTGTCTCATCACCTCTCTCTCTCTGACTCTTCCCTTTCATTCACTCTCTCCCTCTCTCCACGGCGTTGTGTGTCTGCCTGTCTGTCTATTCCATAAAGGGCTGTCTGAGGCCTCGGCTCTGCTAATTCATTCGCCTTGCATCGCCTCACATATCTGCAGGGTCAGGCAGAGAGAGAGAGAGAGAGAGAGAGGAGAGGAGGAGAGGAGATCTGGTGGAAGAGAGAGGGAGAGGGACCAAGAAAAGAGGACATGGAAAAAAAAAAGATGCAGTTTTATCTCCAAGAAACAGAAAGCCAGAGCCAGATCCTGTGGTGGTATTTTCCACAATCTCTCCCTCTCTCACACACACAGTATATACAGTAGCTTGCCATGACCTCCTTCTGCTCACTGCTTGCTTTGTCATTTGGATCCCCGATGTTCAGCTCTCTCTCTAATCTAATACTTGAGCCACATTGCTGCCATTGTCTCTGTTTATAAAGGAATGCACAGCACATGTAGTGCATGCATGTGTGTTTGTGTGCCCCTGGGGATATGTGCAGAGCAGTGAGTGCAGGTGACTGCTCCAAATTCCAAATGGCTTGTGCCGATAAGTCAGTAATTGTCAACATATTTGTACCTCAAACTGAACATATTCTCTGTTCGAGTGACATTTTGGAGGCTCTACTTCAGGAGCCGCTCGCCCCAGCTCTCTGTAAGCTCAAACTTAGCCTACTTATGACGTTCGCTGTGTGTGTATACTGTACGATGGAGATTTGCCCATCACTAAATTTAAAATGGGTTGCACCACACGAACTGGTTCTTATGAGGAGATTAGTTGTGGATACCAAGTGTAGCTCCAGCTAACTGAACTAACTGACAAAACCAGCATTAGCTTGCAAATAATGACCCATTTAGATTGAAGGAAACATGAATTATGGTCAAAATGTTGTTTTATAATGATGTGAACTGGGAAGATTTGCATTTGCATTTACTAAGAACTTAGGAATTACTTTACACACAAACCTACAGTAGTAATACAAGACATACATGCTGGAACCCCATCTTGGATTCCTTTATTTATCAACAATAACTTTATTTAAATCAGGGCCAATACTACAATGTAGATATTTTTATTCTTCATTTGGATCCCCATTAGCTATCAAGGTAAGGTAGAACCTACTTTTTCTGGGGTTCACACACAACAAATTATATATATAAGAATACTCCATTAAAAGTGAAATAGCTCTTCTCATTATGAAGAATGATTCATTGTTTCATTATAACTTGTAATGTTGTTAGTTGTAATCAACCGCATCATGTACCGCTGACTAGTTTAAAGGAATAGGTCCACACTAAGAAATTGTTATTTTACATTTTTGTTCATGAACAAATGAAAAAAACCAAGAACAACATGTAAATAAGACACTTTTTTGTAGGTGTATTTTTTTTTACTGTGGACAGAGATGGTTCAGTCATTTCCCCGACTTCTTAGTTCGCTTTCAGAATGAAAACTTGTACAGATTCTATTCTAGTATTCTCTGAGCACACTGAATGTTTTGCACACTGCAAAATATACTGTATATGAACTGCAACTGTCATATAAATCCAGTGGAGTAAAAGTACATCATTCCCCTCTCTGAAATGCATGCAAATCCTCTCAGAAATAATTTTGTCTGACATGAATTGAGTGTGTGTGTGTGTGTATGTGTGTGTGTGTGTGTGTGTGTGTGTGTGTGTGTGTGTATGTGTGGAGTGGGTGGTTGTGGAGGGTTTATTTGCCCTTGCATGTCAGAGAGTTAGAAGAAGAGGTATAAGAGAGGTGAAACGCTACCTTGTTTGTCGTACAACACTCACTACAATATGTACCACTGTTTAAAAAATTGAAAATCTTGTTTTGAGCGTTTGAGCCACTGTTGATTGGAGAAAAAAAGAAAGTGTTCTGCCAGGAAATGAAGCGTAGCAGCAGTGGATCTGGTCCTTTCGTCAGTGAGACTCTACTCTGGGGAGCTCAGTAGGTTTTTCCTGTTAAACTAACACAAGAATCTCTGGCTAGTCAAATGAATGCCACGGTATCATTTTGATCTTTTTTTAACAACAAAAAGAAAGAGTGTGATGAAACCTTTTTTGGCATGCTCATACTGGCTGCCTTGTAAGGTGTTCTATTTTCTGTGCATTATTCTCCTAGTGAGTCAAAAATAGAAACTGATATGTCAGAAAGAGACAGTGACAAAAAGCCAGCGGCAAACTCAAGCGCACACACATTTTCTCACCTCGCTCTCTGCAGCATTTCTTCAGTTTGTTCTTATCTCTCATGTCACTCACATGTTGTACCTTTTTCCTTTTCTTTCTTCCGCCACTTGTACCTCTGCAGGTTTTCCTGAGCAAACGGTCTGTGTGGCAGAGTTTGAGCTCGAGTGGAAGTGAGTGAGTACGTGAGAGGGAGTGGGTGTCATGGATGAGGGTGAAGAGACAAATGACCCTACCTACCAAAACTTGCTGCTCCTGGGAGCCATCGCAGCAGCGTCTGCCTTCGTGGTCACCATCCTTATTGTCCTCGTCTGCGTTGGCTGTCAAAGGTAAGAGGATGCTCACATGACTTGAAATGGGAAAAAAAAGTAGGGGGCGGACTGAAAGAAAAAAAAAGAGAGTTTGAGAGCCAGAGTTTTATCATCTCTGCTGCCAGCTCTCCATGCCCTCCCAGATCACTCTCATCATCCACTCCTTCTTTTATGTCTCTCTACTTCTTCTGAACTCTTCTCCTCCCTTCTTTCTCCTCCCTCCATCCGTCCTCTCCATCTCTTTTATCCCCTGCTCTGAGGAGCGTGGCAGTAATGAATGTTAATGGCTGCGAGTGTCAGATCAGATGAAATGATGTTTACAGGACAGTGAGGAGACAGGCCAGAGTCAGAGCAGCCTCACGCCACCCCTCTTAAGCAGACTGCTCGGCAGGCAAAAGCAATGGAGCACCCCGCGGTTTAAAGAGGATCAGAGTCTGAGCCAGGCAAGAGCAATGGAACAGCCTATGGCTTTTTTTTTTTTCCTTTTTTTTTTCAAAACCCTCAGGGACCAATCAGAGGCTGCACTGTGGCTTTGTTGCCATGGGATACACAGATAAGGATGTAGAGAAATGTCAAACCAGCTCATGTCATGGAAGTGAAATCACAGAATTGTTAAGATGTAAAGAATGAAATGTGTGCCTCTGTCCGGAGGCTGGTTACGCGGAGGGGCCGATTGTTCAGTAGTTCTCCAGTTCATATTCACTTTGTCATGTACAAATACCATTGATCCTGGAAAGAGGCCAAATAGTAGTGATTTCCTCCTGTTGATTTAAAAATGCCCCACCTTGGACACCAGAAATAGTGGCTAAAATGGGCCCAATACACTCAAATAAATGCTGGAGAAATTGTGGCACACAAATTGGATACATATTTTGGCAAGAGATATTTGAGGCCCTTAAAGTAGTATTCCATCAAAAAATTTGAAAAGATCCAATGGCACTGGGAGTAATACTGGAAGTCATGAATGGAAGAGCTAAAAAATATCTTTTGCAAATATTAGTAACAGCAGCAATTAAATCTATTACAATTAAGTGGTTAGAACCCGACCCCCAAAACATACAGTATATGGACTGAGAAAATGTGGGATATGTACCAGATGGAACAAATAACATTCTCTTTGAGACTCCAAAAACAGATATTTAACAAAAGGTGGAGCTCTGCTGTTGCTCTACTGATACAGTGAAGTGATTTAAATCCTTCTACACATTCAGAATCATACATGTATCTTGGTACTACTGTAATTTATTATTAGTCTTTTCTAAATTATTGTGATGCTGTGTGAAACATAATTAAATCAGAATGTGGTCATTTGATAATCATTTTTGACATATACTCCATTGAAAGACAATATATTTAATTTAATCATTGGTTTCTGTAAATATCTGCTTATTCTGAATTTGATGGCAGCAACATGTTTCAAACAAGTTGGGACAGGAGCAACAAAAGACTCTGGATGTTGTGATTTTGGATCATTCCACAGGTAAACAGGTTCATTGGTAACAGGTGATAGTATCATGATTGGGTATGAAAGGTTCATCCTGGAAAGACTCAGTCATTCACAAGCAAGGATGAAGCGAGGTTCACCACTTTGCCAAACACATGATTTGATGAAGGATATTAGTGGCTCTTTTAAAATCCAATGATTACAGTCTCATAAGATCTTAATCTAAAACCTGGAAAATAACTGATGCCATTCTTTATGCATCTTCATACCTTCATTCCATTTTTACCTTAGACCCCCTCCTGTGCCGTGTTATTATGAACATCTCCAAGGGGAGCTCTCTTTGCCTCCTCATGGTTCCCTTGGGGTATGATGGCCATATGTTTGTGCGAATAGGATTGAGTTCCAGCTCACTGGAGGAGACAATAGCCAACTCCAGTAACATGGATCTCACACAACTGACCATGGTACCTTTTATGTTCTGTTCCATTTCAAGCAACTTGTATAATTAGATGATATTTGCGGGATTCCTGCGCTTGTTTGCGAACCTGAAATTCTTTTCATTCCTACACTGTGTTTTGCAGTGCAGATCCTCGACCTCCAACGTGAAAGAAAAGGGGTGAAGGTCAAACAGTTCTCACATTCACACCTGCACCCAGGAGCTTTTGTCTTCTTTCTTCATCTCGTCACTCTCTCTCACCATATCAACAGTTTCCTATAGCTACAGACACCTCAAGGGATCCACATAATACTGCTCTAGATACATTTGTTGCACAAGACTAATACCAGAGGGTAGTGAAGTCAAATGGCAAAGGGAATCAGCATGATGGAAAGCACAAAATAATCGTGAAAAGACTTAGAAAAGAAAAAGTTCCTCAGTGAAGGACATCCGCTTTGGCAAAAACCTGAGTCACGCTCCACTCACTGTTTGACTGGGCTCTTGTTATTAACCAAGGACTTTTATGCCCTAACCAGGGTCGGATGCTGATAGTATCTATCTGCTCTGAGTGTGTATATGCTTTCTCTCTCTCTCTCTCTCTCTCTCTCTCTCTCTCTCTCTCCCTCTGTCCACCGGCTCCCGTTGACCTTCCCCACTTTGATGTTGTGTCAGAAAAAGCAAGAGCAAGCACCCCCCAGCCGGAGAAAAGGGGACATCTGTAAATATGGTGAGACATGCTTTCATTTTACTCCCTCCAGCCCCCCGTCTCCTTCTCCTCTTTGCCATGTATCCTTTCTCCCTGAATAGCTGTTTGTATATACAGACGCACATACATGTGTTTACATGTTTCATGCCTGTGTTAACCCATCCATACGTTTGTGACAGCAGGGTACCCTTCGACATCCGAAACTGAACTCCATGAGCAAATCTGACACCAGGTTGCATGAGATCAATCGTTTTCCCTGCAATGGAAACTGTAAGTGATGAGTGACAGTTTGTGACAATATATGATATACAACCCAGAGCTGTTACTATTTCAGTCCTGTCCTCTCCATCGCTTTCTTTCTCCCCCTCGTCCTCCTCCTACTTTCTCTCTGTGCAGCTGTTAGTAAGAGCCGTCCAGCCAGTATGGACCTTCTGCTCCTCCACAGTCGACGCTCACAGACAGACCTGAGGCCCTCCCATGGGCGCCAGCTTCCCCAGATCCCCACCAGTCCTCAGGGATCTGGCCAGGGGGGAGGAGGGGAAACAGGAGGAGAAGGGGGAGGAGGAGGAGGAGGAGGAGGGGAGGCTAGAGACCACACCTACACCGAGGTGGGCCTACGGAACAACCCCACCCCCACCCACTGCCTGGATGACGGCCTGTATGAAAGTGTAGGCGTCCGGGAAGGTGACACAGGTCCCAAGGTACCCTCTGCCCCGCCACCCACGTCAGCCAACACTCCGGCTACAATCAGAGCTGCCCAAAGCCCCCCAGCTCAGGCCAACGGAGCTCGCAACGGGAATGGGCACGGGAACGTAAGAATATACGCACACAGATCTAAAACTGTAAACTTATATTATGATCTGAATGTGAAGCACACTCACCGCTCACTCACACCAGTGATTCACATTTATCAGATAAAAACCCTCCACAAGAGGGCGCTCTGCTGTCGTTACTAAACAAGTCCAACACATGCTAACCTGTGCTGCCTACAGAAAGGGAAAGTAATAGCAGCAGAATTTTTGATGTCACAAAAACACTATGTTAAACATTTACCTGCAAACAATTAGTGTAACAGCTATAACAATTATTTCTTTATTTGCTGTAGATAGCGTGCATCCTCAGCTTGTGTATGTAGCTGTGAAGTCCTGGAGCTGCAGCTGTGCAATTTGGCTGACATTAGCTTTAGGGCTTGTTTATGGCATCATCAAATTCTGTGTTTCAGGATTTGTGATTTGTTTGTAATCACTGATGATACAAAAACTGGTGTGTATCTTTTTTCTCACAGGGTAGAGGGAATGGCAGAGGGAATGGCACTATTAATGGGCCGATGACAGGGAGAGGTAATGGTTCGAGTGGGGTCAACAGGTCTCCTCTGTCTTCTGTCAACTCCCTGGCCATCCAAGAGCCAACTGCAGCTGAGTATGCTTCTATACGGAAGTTCAGAAAGGTAACAATATACATACTTCTTTACTTTTTTTATCAAAGTTATTCTTAGGGTGACTTGAGATGAAAGAGGTCATGCTGTTTATTCAGTTAAATGAGTAGTTTGGTCTCATGGAATTGTTATTGGTTTTTTTACTAAGCCTGACTTGGATCAACTCATTTCATTAAGATTCATAAAGTATGTTTTAGGGCTGTTCAATTTGTGCTAATAGACAGAGGTCACTATAGTCTGCAGGTTTGCTGTCACATGATGTCTAGCAAAGAACGACCAATAGCATTGCCTGAGGTTTTGTCAGTTCTAACAGTTAAGTGTAAGAGTATTTGCCATATGTGCTGGGATGATCTGTGATATTTATCTCTCATGTTATGTAAAGATATCTATGGCTACTAAAGTAGATATTTGTGTGATCAGTCTGAGGAAGTGAGCTCTGATGGATATGACCAGCTGTGGTTAATAAGCTTTAGTATTACAACATTCAACCCTGATTCCAAAATAGTTGGAACGTTGTGTGAATAAAACAAAATTATAATTTTGGCAAACACAGTTCATTAGCATACAATTGCATTCTGTTTTTATTTACATTTTGCACAGTCTCTCCACAAGGAAATAACTGAAAATATGTGTGTGTGTGTGTGTGTATCATAAGATGAAGTGTTCAAGTCAGGACAATGTGTACAGTGTTAGAGAAGGAGAATTTTCTAAAAAAGTACTGTGTGTTGTAACATACAGCTCTTCATTTTTGCGTGTACGTGAAATATTTTGGGGAAAAAGATAAAGTCAGAATAGGTCTAAAATACTTCTTTAACATGCATGAGAAGTTCCGGTTAAACTTGTTTGTGTTGACTGTATGTTGTGTTCTTTTACTGAAGTGTGGTATATAATGTTTTCACTGATGACTCAATACATCAAGGTTGACAAGACAAACAGGAAGGAAAATAACGGGGCCGACAGCCAGTCAGACAGCCAGTCGAGTGTGAGTGATTCACCCTCTGCTGCTCCTCCTCCATTACATCGCAGTCAGGAGTTTCCACGCAAACCACTGGAGCCATTTCACCTGCACTCCTTCCCAAAGGTACTGGAATCATTGGATCAATATGGTTTATATCAACCTTATGCATTATATTACCCAACCTGCCACCTTATCAAACTGTAAATCTGCTGGGTTACCACCAGGGGGCACTGTCCACAAACAAACAGCTCTTAATATTCAGCCTTGAGAATTCATATTAATCACTTGATGTCTTCTTATCACATTTTATTCGACATTTATTGTCAATGTACATATGAGCATGTTCTAAGTTTTATAATCAAAATCTAAGCAAAATAATCAATCTCTTTAAGTCATGTTTTTGTCTCTGAATGTTTTTATGACATAATAGAGCTGTGTGTGACAGCTGGGATGTCTTTATACACAGTCAAGGCCACAGTTTAGGGCTGTTCTGAGACGGAAATAGAGGGACAATGATCGGATGGTGATCAGCCTTTCCTGTGGCTTTGCTGGCACACATATTCACCTTTTATGAACATGTATATAGTTATGGGTGTGTCTGTGTGTTTGGCAGAGCTTGAAACAGGTGACTTTTGTTTTCGTGATTTAAGGAGATGGATAATGGTGTTTAAACACTTTGCCCTAGCTGTGGGTGTCAGCCCAGTTGTTGGCCTGCACTTTTAATCTTTGCTTGCTTAATCCCTGATAGTGTTAGTGTGAATGTGCATGTGTGTGCATGTTTGCGTTTGTGTGTGTTTCTTCCTTCCCTTTGCCCCTATGCGCTGTGCTGCACAGCACGGTATTAGAGTGGCTAGAGTAAAGAGTGGAAGGATAGATTATGTAAGAGCTTGGCCGGCTGCCAAGGCTGCCTGTTTGTGTGTGTGTGTGTGTGTGTGTGTGTGTGTGTGTGTGTGTGTGTTCCCGCTTAATCTATCAGCAAGTCTATCTAGAAACGGCTAACAGGTAGCCAGCAGCCAGTGTGGGGATAAATAATGTTCACATATTGAAGTCATTTACTCTGCCCCTGTTTCTATTACTCACTCTCACTGCACAGGAGGAGCATATAAAAGCTTAATCATCCTCGGTCGCATGGGCACACACCACTACATGCTTCGTAATTGGTTTCTAATTGGTTTTGATCACCAGCGGTGATAAAAAATTAACAAGAGCAGTTACTTGTTATGCTACTGTTTTATTATGAAGCCCATTTTTGTATAGACAGTTTCATTTTGTTCAGCAGGAAAGGGTCACATACCTACAACTAAACAAATACAAAATGCAAATACAATAGGAAGGGCATTCAGTGTTAGTGAAATGTAGCAATTCAAATTTATTTTCATTTTAATAATATGGATCTTATATTTTCTACCTCTACCAGTACAGTTAAATGGGGGTTATGTTTTTGCAGCATCGTCTGTATGTCAGTGCATCTGTTCGGCCGTCATCAGGATATCTTTGACTGTGTATATTTGCATAAAACCTTGTGGAAAAACTCACAGAGCGAATAGCAACTGATTAACTCTTGCTGAAAATTCAACAACTGAGCAGCCAACCCTTGAAACTTGACACAGTACAAGCCATTTAGTAATTAGTCATATTTTTAAGTACAGTTGTTTTTGAAAGGTTTGTTTGGATCTTGACATGAAGGCTACTCTTGGAGAGCAAATGAAAAGTAAAAAGCCAGATTATTTAACATAGGTAGATATTGTAAAAATGGAGACATATATTCTAAAAAAGGTTTTAGACACTTTTACAATTACAACCTTGTTTGGTCAGTAATTTTGACTACAGCAGTGCTGACCAAATTTGATAAAAGCAGCACACATTAATCCCACAGTGCAAGTTTGTCACCCATATCTCTGACCTTCAAAACAAATGGACTCTCTCTCTCTCTCTCTCTCTCTCACACACACACACACACACACACACACACACAAACACACACATGCACAATTTGCCCATACTGTGTGTCATGGTCACTGTTTACAGATTGAGCAAACATAGAAAATGAAAACTTCCGCAACTCACAGGTCAAACACGGCCAGCAAAAAACAAAAAAAAATGGACAAGAAAACCCTGTACACACAGTCAGGCAACTTTCCACACATGTAAAAACATGTCTAATAATGTAAGTTACTTTTGCACAAAGACATCTGGATCATAATTGCAATGCTTCCCTAAGTTTCCTCAATTGATTTCATTTACCAGGAGGCAGTGTTCATGGGCAACGGGGAGCAGTACATCTGGAAGCCTCCAGAGGAAGATGACATCATCACCTTGCACCCACCTCCACTCCGCGGAGAGAATGGACAGGGGCACCCATCACCCCCAACCGCAAAGGAGGTAGTATACAAATGTGTGTGTGTGTGTGTGTGTGTGTGTGTAGTGGTAGTTGTTGGGAGGGGGGACCACTCCACAGGGGTCTGGAAGGACTTACAGGCAGACGGACAGGCCTCTGATTTGTGACTGCTGTGTTTACCGATCGGGGCGCCCGTTTGATTGGGCACGCCGTCATAACACCGCTGCCCTGTGACCCGCCTGTCATATGAGGTTTCTGCTTACAGCCAGAGGTTATGTTACACGGATCCAGCACCCACAACCCCCTGCCTGAACCCTGACCCCAATCTCCCAGCCCCCCTCTCATCTCTCTGTCTCCAACACACAGCTCAGCAGACAGATCCGGACAGCAGTATCACCTGCTGCCGAATAATTAAGTATCACTTCACGTTGTTGTGCCTCATCAGCATCTGCAGTCAGAGTGCGATCAGCCCTGACTGGGATGTGGGCTACAACCTGACCTATATATACATAGATGTATGTATGGCAGAGTATGTCTGGTGGTGAGAGGGGGAAGTCTGCACTTGCCAATCATGTCACACACCACACCACATGTGCTTCCACAAGCACAAACTCCACCCCCATTTCTCCACTCTCAGTCCCTGCTTCTACGCTCTTCACTAGATACAGTTTTACATACTGAGAGCCACAAGCATTCGGGGAACTTTTGTCATTCCTGGGGGGCCTGGGGGCAGTTAATATGAGTCGATGGAGGTGTGTCTGTGAAATAGTTCAGTCTATTATTAGTCTGTTTTTGACTGAGCTTCTCTTTTTCATTATAATGCTCAGAGAAGTCTTTTTTTCCATCACAAGAACTTCTGTTGCAATATTTATGACTGATGATCAAGTCTGAATTTTGACACAGAAACATGCAGCTTGTGATTAATAAGTCAGAGAATGAATGCATAGTTAGCAAGATGTAATGGAAGAGAGTCTAAAATAAGCATGTAAAAGTTAAGTAAAGCAGCAGTCCTGACAAGTTTTAATCTGTCTGTAAGGTCCTTGTCTAAGCCAGTGTTAAGCTAAAGAGTTTGGATGCCGTTTGTGGAGATTAAGGGGTTAAGTCTCTGCTGTTTGGCTCATGAGTTAAACTCCTCCTCTGCAAATCAGACTGGTACACAGAGCAGCTGGCCTTGACAGTGTTCGCATTCTCGCTCTCAGTTTCTTTCTTTCAGACTTTCTTTCCTGTTTTTTTTTTTTACTTTTTCCAAACTTCTTCTCTCCCTCAGTTGCTGTGTTTTTCCATTTGAGAGTTTGCTGTTGCCCTAACAAGCCCATATACTTTGTATCCTCTGGAGTTTGTCAGTTGCAGCCATCAAAAGGTGTTGAGTTTCCACTCCCACCTGAATCTCCTCCTCTCCTCTGGCCCTCTCTCCTTCTGCTCCACTCCCTTCGTGGATATTAGGAGGCGCTGCCTTCCCTAGCCAATCACGTTGCGCAAAGCATGTCTCACCAGATGAATATCGGCTGCTAGCAGACCGTTTGGAAGTGTGTGCCATATTTGCTATTCATAAAGTTGATCACACACAGATGCATCAGTCATGCATACTATTGTGTTTCCATGGATAATCAGTGCATGCTGAAATTAAATGTGACTTCTCAAAGCCTCAGCCTGAGAGGAGAACTACAGCAGTATCAGAGGAGACATAACAGAAAGGCGCACAGGCAGAGGGGAGGAGAAACATACAATGCACAGGCTTCCTCAACAGCTGCAGCCCAGTTTTGAAATCCCCATCATCTTGTGACTTCCTTCCTCTGCTGCACAGAGCTGCAGAGTCTGTGTGCACATATACACACACTTGCAAAAACACACACACACTGCACATTGTCTTCGCACACTTGTAGCATACGGCAGGGTCTTTGTTTATCCAAAAAGGTCACACTAGAGATTTGTGGGGGCTGGGTATGTGTGTCACTTGAAGTCTGTCAGGCACAGAAAGAGAGAGAGAGAAAGAAAGAGAGATACTCACAATTAAAGTCACTGTGGTGTGCACTTAAAATACATTTCCCCAGACTATAACTAGTGTTATAATTTTAGTATTTTATGTAAATGTACCGTGAAAGTAAAGGCAAGGTGAGCATGCACACGGAAAACAGAGTCTTGCCCATTGTCTCTATCCTCTCAGGTTTCAGTTTTTTGGGAGCGGAACAAAAACAAGGCTAATCTGTAAGTGTGTGTGGGAGAGAGAGAGTTTGCATAGCCAGTGTTTCTCAGGGCCACTAGAGCAGAGTTGCTGGTCTGGGTGTGAACATGGAAGGTAAACATTACCATGTCCCACAATGCTCTGCTCTTGTGCTCCCCTTGTGGAATTTTGACACAGAAATGCCAAAGGTTACAGCACTGGTTTATCCGAATTCCCCGCAAGTCCTCACACATGCCTCTCAGTTGTGAGTCGTAGATATCAAATCTTACATACTTCACTGTAAACACACACACATACTCAGAGCACTGTACTTGTATGCACTTAAAGACACATACATACATTTCACTCGCAAGATCATGTACATCTACACCTCATTTAAAGCAAATGAGATGTGAGCGAACACCACTTAGCAGGGTTTTTTTTTTTCAGCGAGTTGGCGATTGTCCCGATCTTTCATACCATGCCCCGGTGTTCTGTTGCCGAAGCAGTTGTGGTGAAATTTTAACAGGTCCATCCACTGCAAAGCTAATACTGTCTCTCTGCCTAGACCTCAACAGACTGATAACACAGTTTACTTATCCTACCCTGTCAAAATAGGTCAGGTTACAGCACAGAGTGAGCCCTGTCAACACATGCGCAAACTACTGCGCACACACCCACACAATCCATGCTCACACATTCATTTGCACACACCAAATTAGCAGCATTTTATTTTACTCTCATGTTCACATATTGTACCTTTCTGTCTGGCACACATGCAGGCAGATATAATTATAGCAAGCCTGCATGTAAACTCAGAGACTAGAGACTTAAAGTGTTAAACATGTGATACAATGACTGTTCATTAAGTCCCAGCACAGTACAGAATGTGTAGGCTACGTAGCAGTTGTGGTTACAGACATTCATTTATCATTCATTTATAGAAACTAGGCCATGAATGAAGCAGAATTACAGTCACGTTCTATTTCAGGAGCCGTCACCCATAGACTGTGAGATAGAGTCGTACTGTAGGTCAGTGTCATTAACTGACACCATACTCTGCTCTCCTCCTGTGTGTGCTCTCAGATTGCAGACACCTACTCCATCGTGTGTAAAAGCCAGAAGAAGAAACCTATGGAAAACAACGGATCAAAGACCCTGCCACGCTCCTTTGGTGGAGAGAGAAATGCGGGTTCCCGGGGCCGAGGCCGAGGAGTCCAGGGCCAGGCACGTTCCCAGGAGGAGCCCTGCTATGAGCCGGTAGGGGATAGGTCCTGGTCCACATGTGCAGTGGCCGAGCCTGACCCCGCTTACGCTACTATCGACACCCACCGGAAACGTGAGCAGGCAGGAACCAATAACAGCACAGCTGGGGGTAATGCCACTCTTAAGAGGAAGAAGCAAACACCGCAGCAGCAGGCAGCACCAGTGGCACCTCAGGGCTCAGGACCCACCGCCCTGCCTGCTAGAGGCCTGCCTGCTGGAGAACACTTCTATGAGACCATCAGCGATGTGAAACAAGGGGCCAACAGCTCCAGCACCACCACCATCTTCACCTTCAATGATGGGATGGAGATGTACGTCACTGGCCTGTAGCTGGCTGACAGGCAGAAAGGGCCCAGAACGCACTAGTACAGAGTAATGAAAGGGACCCTCCTGCTCACCAGCCAACAGGTTGACAAACAACATGAGGATTCATTTTGTGATGACATCAGGTACAAACAGGGTCTTAATCCATTTTCAGACTTCCTTTGATTGGTCTGTACTTCAGAACCAGCCTAAGCCTAGTCCAGCCCAAATATGGACCAAATATGTTTTAACAAAAAAAAAAAGAAAAAACAAAAGAAACTGGAATATGCATCTTCAACCTACTGTGTCACTGACCATACTCACCTGTTTGTGCATCATTTTCCATAATATCTTTATTTTTATATGAACACTGTACTCTTTACAGAGTATGTGGTGTAACTCACAACCTTTAATATATATGAAAAAAATAAATGTGCATGCATTGTGCAAACACACACCTGAAAATAAACAGTGGTAGCAAGGAAACTGGGTATAATGGGAATATGAGCCACACTGTTAGCTATTGTCACCTGTAGACACACACACACGCACACACATATATGCGTCATCTTGGTGGGACTTATGTAATATATGCAGATGGATGTCACAGAGATTTGTGGTACTTAGCTCTCCCTAAGCAAACATCTGAAACAGGTTCTCTGTGTGCACTGGCCTGTTGTCTGGCAGACAGCACTATGATGCTTTGTTCAAACATAGGCCTAGAATTTGTAGGCCTGCTTAAATAAAGAAGTAACTGAAGGCTTTAGTCCCTATTTCACAATTCACCATCAATGTGCCCTAAACGTATTAGCAGTTATCAATTAAAGCCCTAATGTTAACTAAAAAAGTGACTTTTGATTAATAATGTAACCTTTCCATAAATTATGGGATTATAACTGTCCACACTCAGATTGACAAACATCTGTAGCCAGAGGTATAATGATACAACCCGTCACCCCCCCTACACACACACAGATACACACATGCTTGGCAGAGTCACGCAGGGTAAAGTCATCAGGACATCAAGTGGGTTGTGCAAGAGTTTCCCCAGGGTGATACGGGTGGCAGATTTCACAATGCGAGACCTTTACTGTATTACTATAAATAAATAGAAATATAATAAAACAGAGAAGAATATTTTCAAAAATAGGGAAGTGAAAGAGCATCCAGAATAATACAGGATGCTTCATCCTGTGCAGTTAATATATTGTCCTTCGGGCGCTGTAAACATCAGATTTTATGATCATTATAATTTTGCAGTGGACAGCTGCAGGACTGGTCGGTTTAATTGCGCATTAAAATGCTGTCAAGGGCGTTTCTGAGCACAGTTCTGATTCGCTCTCAGGTCTCAAGTTAAAGCCAGAGCTACCCCTAGCTCACCAGACTTAAGTCTGGTGGTTGAAATAGCAACAGAGGGCTTGGACTCCAAGGAAAATAAAGAGCTGGGCATAAAAATTACTAGCGAGTGTCCTTTGGAAGTTTGCCCCTCGCCCTTTCCCCACCCTCGTCTCCAGCCTCTGCTCCGAGTTCTCTTCCATTACAAACAATGTCTTTCCCATGTAGCTTCAGGGAACATTGAAAAAAAAGAAGAGAGGAAGAAAACACAACATTAGAGGCTTAATAAATGGGCATAAAGATAAGAGGTGAAGAGGGACACAAACTGCTCACAGGCTGAGAGATGAAGGGTGCATTAGAATGATCTCACTGTGAGACAACAATGGAAACAGACGACAGGTTCAGAAAGGTCAGTAACATAAGTATATAAATGCTACTGTGTCAGAACGTATGTAAAAACAAATGCACTCTGTATTTTAATGCACTGTTTATTTTTTCTTACCTACTGACAATACCATTGGTTGAATAGCTCATGCCACTGCCATGAAAACAATATGTTTATGTTGTTGGTGCAATTTTTTCCTGCTTGAACAAAAAAGTGCATGCTTTGATATATGGAGATGAAAACAAATATTGTGGTACTTAATTGATCTCTTGTTTGTTAATCTTTTCTGTTGTACTTTTTTTCCCCTTGTGATGCAAAGCAGCATTCAGTTTTTCCAAAGCAACGACTTGGAGGAGGAGGGGAGGGAAATAGAAAGATAGAGAGAAGTCACTGGGAGTGCATTTTTATTCTTCGCTCTGGGGGAGAAAGAGCGATAGAGATGAGGAGGGAACAGCTAGTATGAAGCTGGATGAGGATCACTGCAAATGGACACAGACCCAAAGGACCCTCCTCCTTCCAATATGTTTTTTTTTTTTTTTGCGTACGTGCACACACACACACACACACACACACACACTGGCAGGCACACACACTGCAACATTGAGCCATGTGCATTTAGGGGATGAAGCACACTTTGCTTCCACTTGGTCAGCCCTTGCGTATACTCCCTCCCCCAGCTGAGTTCATCCTCTAATAACCGACACAGACCTCTCTTTTCTCTGCTTCACCTCTCTCCCTCACTGTGCAGGGGAGGGGCCTTTGATGTCCAGTTCTGAGGGACTCCGGGAGTGATATGGGGGTGGGGGGTAGAGGCTGTGGGTCAGGGTCTGATATCAATGATGCACCAACGGCTCAACTACTGCCTGATATGAGAAATGGCTAACAGCTGAGACGATTAACAAGCTCTGCTGAGGCTTCCCTTAGACAATGCTGGCTGGAAATCACTATCACACTTAATCCTTTTTCTCTGGCTGTCACTTTATGTGTCACATTTTCTTTATCCTGAGAGAAAGCACTGATCTGATATATTTTGTCGAACACTGTCACACACTGATCGAGACAGATGTTCATTGCACAAAAAAAGTACAGTATGATGATGTAAATGTGTAAAATAATCTGTTGCTGTTCTGATGTTGTTCCAATGTAACATACAGTATACAGTATATTTGTTGAAAAAAAAAAAAGATGGTTATCACAGACACATTGTACTTTGTGGATGCAAACACGTTTCATGCTTTCCATGCAGATACAGATGCTGTTTGTTAATTGTCTTCAGATATAATTATGGGCCAATACTGCTGTGACAGCTGTAGCCAATGTTGTATGTTCTTAAAGCACAGGGTTTAGTTTAAAAATGATAAATATAATAAAATATAGTGTGACAGTGCAGATATGCAAAAGATTGTAATGTTTTATATTAACCTTCATAAAATATTAAAAGTGAGTTTTTACTTTTCTAATAAAGTGGCACATTATAAAGTGTGTTTGTCTTTTGCCTGTAGCCTTATTGCTTTATACAAACTAGGCAGCACTACAGCTCAGTCGTTACAACCCTGTAGCAGCCTCACAGTAATAACTGTAGCTTGCAATAAATGCAACTTGCAATAAAATGTGCTTGTGGAAAATTAAGCAATAAACCAGAAATGTAGAAGTGCCTCTGCAGGCATCTTAGAATAGGTTAGATATAGAGATTCCAACTGCTGAAATAAAATGAAAACGGGGCAAAATATTGTATCTTTCAATAATAACAGTTTGTCATATTTATGAAGTGCATATTTCCAAATGTGCTGAAAAAAGATGCATTAATATAGAGCCAGGAACAGTTCAGTAAATCATAGTTTACAGTATGACTAAACCCTTCGGTGTATTTTATGTACATTAATTGCAAAAGCAAGGTGTCTCTGTTATTTTGTCCACTGTCAAGTCAACAAAACTGTGAACTGCACATTTCCAAATTGGTTGAAAAAGGATATTACTATATATAGAGGCAGGAAAAGTTTAGTTAATCAAATATTTTACAGTGTGGCTTCAGTGAACACCATGAAAAAAAGGGATGTGAAAATATGACCTCACAGAAGCAAAGTGTCTCTGTTATTTTGTCCACCACAGTCAACATAACCGACATAACTCAATATTATAACAAATTTAAATCAAGCACATCTCTGTAAGAGTCATGAAACTGAATTTGTGCTGCATATTCTTTTATTTTGCACATGCTATTCTGTGCAGACACTTTTCTATTAATTGTACATTATAACGATGGGACATGACTAGCTTCCAAAATAAAAGGGTTTCTAACTTTAATGGGAGGAAGCAATCTGACCAAAGACGTTCGTTTCATCGCTTGTAAACTACAAGTGCAGATAAAACACGATGCGCTAAATCAGCTTGTGAAGAGGAAAAACACATCATAAATGCGCAGTTAGCTCCGGAGGCCTGCAGGCTGCTTCTGCTCCGCTTCCCCCTCGCCTCACTCGACAGACACCGGCCGGTAAACTGGAGGACACGCCCCCTCCCGTCTTCCACCCACATTATTTGGATTAGAAAAAAAAAGTGATTGACGGGGCGAAAGCGGCCAATCGGGGTCCGCCTCGCTGGGGACGCGTGCCAGAGTGTGATGTTTATGTTCGCGGCGGACCAATGGGAGCGAGGCGGAGGGGGCGGGGACTTCTTTTGGAGGAAAGAGGCAAAACAATTTTTTATCCCTGTGACCGGGCGGCTTTTCGGACATCCTGGGTCGTGTTGGTGGTGGAGGCGGCGGCGGTGGAGGAAAAAATCTCTACATGTAGACTAGAATAGAAGTTCAAGACACAGACAACACCTATCAACTCGTGACAATCCTGATAAATGTATCTAAGAATTTGCACTAAGGTCTATAGAAAGCTGGTTTTCTTTCTTTAGTCTCTCTCAACATGGATTCCAGGTGTATTTTGGAGAAGAAGCCGTCGGTTGGGACGAGGGTCGCCGGGGCGGATTTTATGTGCCGGGCGGGCCGCTCCGTGCTCCGCGACGGCCGGGAGAAAAACAACCCGGTGTACACAACCGGGCCCGTCCTCTACAGGTTCGTAGTGGACGGCGGCCCGGCGGCGGAGGGAAGCTCCTCACACGGGGACGGACTTTCTCCGGGCGGCCGATTATTGCACGACGTGGAAAAAGTAAGTGGTGTTAATCCGCCGTAAATTAGTCCCATTAGCCGGTAAAGTCAAATGTACAGCCAAGTAAACTGAAAATCAAGCATGTAGCCTGTCATTGTAATGTATGATGATAAGTTTGACACAAGCTGTTATTACATTTTAAAGTATGTGGTGCTACTACAACTACTGTATATTGTGTGTATTAAGTACCACAGTTACAACTTTTAGCCCACTTTTTAAAAGAAAACTAGCTTCTGTTTCACCAACCGCTGCTAACGCTTCTTCCTAAGTTATTACGTCGTATCAAAGCCGCTTTAAATGGCGGCTCATTTTTGTGTGCAAAGTTTACAGAAAAAGGGGGGCAGGGACTACAAACTACGAGCCATCCCCCCTCCCCCGTAACTTCAGGGTGGAGCTACATGGAGGGCTTTCTGGCTACACAGCTCCTCAACACACTCCTCAACTAGTGCTTGTTAGAACACATGTGATATGTTTAGCCCCCAGTGCAGGACTTTATTGTTTGCACAGTGTTTTACTTTGCATTGCATGTTTTTTCAGCATTTTTTCAGCATTTATTGGCCCCATGTGTGTTTCTCTTTGCAGGGTCAGTAATTTAATCATGTCATATCGTTACTAATTGACCCTGCAACATCAAATATGCATAGATGGCAAACTGCCACACCTACTTTTAAAATGGATCAGATGGCATTTTATTCAAATAAGTTCAGTGGATTCCTGTGTCCTGTTTATTTTAACATGGCAGGGTGATAATGGCAGTTAGGTATGAACCGAAGCTTTATCATAGGTTTTATGAATGAAGATTTGAATGAATTCATTTTTTTTTGCAGCTGCAACAATTAGTTGATGTCATTTGTGACAGTAAATTAGAAATCTTTAGGTTTTGGACTGTTGGTCACAAAAAAACAAACTGGGGAAGTAATCAATGGCTCTTAGGAAATTGTGAATGTTGTGTTTTCACAGTTTTTTTAAACATTTTTTAAAAATTGATTTAAAGAACAATTGATCAGAATTTAAAATATTCATAGATGAATGATAACGTATGGAGCTCTACCGTGGCTAGAGAGAGAAGAAAATATATATTGAGGCCAACTTGACTACAGTGATCGCTCAAAACACATTTGTGTACACACAAGATACAATTTGTTCCCATCTTTTTGGTTAATTTGTGTATAGTGTATATTCAGAGAACCAGCACAACAGGATGTGACTATCCTTTTTCCAACCAACTTTAGACCAACACCACACCCACAGCTAGAGTAGCTTGGAAAATAGCAATATTGAAGTTGATGTATTTACTGTTTATCAGTTAAATGAGACAAAAATAAGGTTTGAAAAGTTATAGATGCCACTGAAGCCATTTATTGCTGTACGAAAAACACAAATTTATAACTTTCAAACTAACTAAGTTCAAGTTTATAAGACAAATAGTTCAACCTCAACAACAATGAATTCATGTTTTCTGTGATCAATTTAATTAAAAATCTATGGTTTAAAAAGGTGCTTAATCTGTTCACAAAATGGTTAAACCTCTTTCTTTCACATGTCATATACTACCTCTGGTGTAGGTATTCTGATAATTGGCTTCACAATGATTGACTTTAATGTGTTACTGCTTCATTCTCTAGACTGGCCTGGGGGACCAAAAAGACACCGGTTCCACTGGGATCCTGAAGAGGGCCAGTCCCACTCACTGTCCAGGCTTAAACGGGCAGTTGCCAGGCGGCTTCATGCACTTGGACATCAGGAACCCAGGGAAACAGGCAGAGCTGGCCAACAACTTCAGGGCAGCACAAGGGCGGCACGTACCACCGACAGAGAGACAACCCCTCCCCTCCTCTCACATCCCTGTCCCCAGAAACAGGTACAGAGATCAACCCCATGGGATTCTGGAGCACATTGTTAACTATCAGACCTCTTTTTGTGTGGATGGCTCTTGTTTCCATTTAGCCCAGACCAGGAGCCAATTTGACAGTGAATTTGTAGTGATAAAAATAATCAATAACTTTCATTCTCAACTCCAAACCTGCGTTCCTTAACGGAGTCTTGACTAGAAGTGGAATTCACCCTCTGGCTACAACTGTACAGCGGTTTGGGCATGAATGGTGTGGGGGCGTACTGGTCGACTGACCACATGTTTGGTGTTCTATCCAGAATAGTTTCGAAATATGCCCTAAGAGAGCCAGAGCTGGAGATGAGGTCCTGGATTGCCCAATCACTTGACAGAAGGAAAAGAGGGCGAAAGAATGAGATAGATACAGAATATTGGTGTTGTTTACTTATACTGTTAAATGCATTTGGGGAAGTTTTTACTCTTCTGGCATATCAATATCTTCCTGGACTGTGTCTGCAGGACAGAAGTGCTTTGCTATCCTCCATGAACCTCTTTTGAAAGGCCAGGCTAGTCGATGTGTCGGTGTGGTCATTGTGTGGCAGGCAGGAAGATGAGCTTCGTTGTGGGAGTGTGTTTCGTTTGATGATGCATGTGCAGTTCTGTGAGTTTTTGCTGCCATTGTTTCTAACTGTTTTCAAACACAGACACATGCATGTTTGCGCTCGGCACATACTTTTATAGGCCTCAGGCTAATTTAGGTACATGCACATACAGACTGTTTCACACAGAGGAAACAGAAAATGCATCCAGGGACAAGCCTAGTGCACTGATAAGTGATTATGTAACAGTAAAGAGGACTGGGAGAGGCTGTAGGCGGTGCCTAAGCACTCTTTTCTTCATTTTGTACAGCTATTGGTTACTGTCTGTCAAGAGGCTGTCTATCTGTCAGATGGCATTTACACATTAACAAAATACCCAGTGGCAGTACAGTGCAGTCAAAAAAACGAGCGGCTCTTCATGAAATCTTTATAGAAATGTGATGACTTTTTTTCTGAGAATGAATACATTCTACACTGATTTTAGTTGATCTTCAAAACAAGTGCAGAGAATGTGGTTGTCAGTAGGCGTGGCACGCATGGATTTAAGCCACACACTTACTTCTTTCCTTCCTTCTCTCAGCATCATGTGAACTTCACGTGCCATTGGTCATGTATGATGTGAGGGAGTGTCTCTGGGGAGCATGCAAGACCGAGCATGTCTTTAAACCAGAGCGATGTTGTGCCTGTGCTGCTTCTTTGTGAGTGCGTGTTCGAGTGTGTATGCCCACTACAGACGTGTTCTCGCCTCTTGTTCCAGGTCTTACCCACATTTTAAACATCTCTCTTCCACAGCATGTTGACGGCTATCTCAGCACACTGCTACCACAATAACAAACTCTTGGGTTGACACTATACAGCCACTGAAAGAGGTTACATAACATTATATAACTCTGTGGTCATATTAGCCAGGCCTCTTTGTTGTTCCATTGACCTTTCAGATTAACTCCATGTCTTTACCCAGCTCAATTTGGCTTTTGTTTTGCAGGTGGTGACAAGAGGTTCTCCTCTCCTCTCTCACCATGAAACAAGCACCTTTCTCAGCCATTATTCACATTTTGATTTATACCATTTAAGTCTTCAGTCTATTTGGTGAATTGATAATGCTTGCTTAAATTGTATTAAACTAATTGCAGTTCTGTCTGCAATCCAGATGTATGTGCATGTGGTATTCGTCACAAAGTGCAGTTTAAAAATACACTGTAGTTGCCATGTAAACACACTAATGGTAATTCGGTGTGAACAATTTCGCCAGCTGACATAGTTGTGCTGCACTCGTTCACACTTTTGGACAGCAGTGCAGTGGTAGCTATTTTGCTCCATGTAATGGTCACTGTGGCGAGTTTGTGCTTGATGTCGCAGTATGTGCGTGCACATGTGTGTATGTGGGTGTGACCCATTGTGCATTTGCACTCTGTGCCCTGCATTGGATAATGTCAACAAAACCGTTTATTTTCATTTGCTGCCCACTATATTAGGTAATACTGCCATTGTGTTATAGGATTAAATATGTTCCAATGCTCCAAAGCTGTCGTTCATCTATGTGTGTTTTACATTAACCACTGTATTGGTGGGGAATTGTTTGTCACGTACAACTTAGCGCTTTCACACCTTGTCTTTTCAGTTTGCAAATGCTGCAAAGTAGGTCAAAACGCTTTAGACATGCCTGAGCAAAGATTTTGCAGGAAGAAAGGAGAGGAACCAATACATGTACTGTCTCATACATGTACACGTTCGTCTAAACACATTCAAACCTATGTTGTAAGTTTACACACTCCCACCGGTCTTGTCAACCTTGCCTTTATGTGTGTGTATCTCTCTCTTTTCCTTGTTCTCTCTCTGATTAAGTCACTCACACCCCAAAGCAGAGCTGGTTCTACTTGTCAATACTCATCAGCATTGGATCCAGTATACTGATAACAGGACAAAGACCGGTTTGAATGACCAAGAAAAAGAGGTCTGACAAAATGAAGAGGGGAGGGGGCATTTTGTTTTGATGTGAAAAGCCTTTCTTTCTTATCTGTCCTTGCTCAGGTACACTGTCACCACAGCAGGGTAACATGAATAGAAAACACTGAGCCCACATAAACAAGACACCAGTGAGTGGGGTCAGTGGTGGAGGGGAAAAGACGGCTCTGTTTTTAACGTAGTTACTGTCTAGTCTTTGGCTTGGTCTGCTCAGAGTCATCAGAAGGGTTTAGGCTAGGCAGACAGGCAGTTCACCACCTCTCCATCCCCCTTCAACCACCCCTTCAACCACCCCACCACCAATCCTCTTCTCCCAAAGGAAACATTACGGCCGGTTGTTGAAGGTCAGAGTCAGAGGAGCTGCTACCCACCCCCACACTAGTCTGGGTTGTCTAACCCACATCCAGACTGCTGACATGGCATCCCAGAGTGAAGCAGATTGCTTCTTTTCAGGTGGTTGTTTTTTTTTATATTTCCATATATTTGCCTAGACTTTGTGTTTAGCGTGTCAGTATTACCATAAGTTGTAGTATTACCAACAATTCCATATGAATTTAATGCATCATTAGCCTTTTTTTTAGCCAGACCACAAGAGGTTAAGCTCTTGCACTGACACAAGCAGGGGTGAAAGGTCATCCTTAATGAATGGAGTCATGCGAGAGGGGAGGGTCGGATCAGGACGCGAGCAGGCATCTGGCGCGTCCACTGGGTCAGCCTCGGGATCTGGGTTATGTGCTGCATAGACAATTCATAACTGCTGAAGATTGTAGCAGACAGCTCATCATCTAACACTGCAGCTTTACTGTCTCCTGACTTACAGGTGTGTGGAGGAGTGAGGATTTCATATCAAAGAAAAAATGTTTTTATTTAATCTGCACTTTAAGGGTGCAGCTCTGCGGCTGGCTCTGAATCATTCATTCTTTAACTCTAATAAGGGCCTTTGGAAGACGCTCCGGCTAATGGTTGAAATATGTGCTGTGTGCGTGTACAATTCCGTAATGAGACATTAATCATCTGCCGTTATGCAGCGAAGAAGAGTGGCTAAATCTGTTTTGTAGTTGAGGAGAGTAGGAGGCATGAAAGAATGTTTTTTGCAAACAGTCTGCTCTTCTGCAAAATAACGTTATGTAGACAAAGTTAGAAATGGCTCCAAAATATTAAATATCAGTTATATGTTACATTAGAAACCTTCACATACTTTTTTTTCCTAATAGTTGGTTGCATACTGTGCATCTGTCCTCCAGCAGGGTGCCTTAGGGAGAGAAAGCAACACTTATCAAGAAGGAAGGAAACTCTTGTTGCGCAGCTCTGGCACCGCTGCAGTAAAATGCTTATCGCTTGCTCACCCACACTAATAGACACTTACATAAGACCTCCTGTTCTGCCTCAATAGCATTTAGAGATGCCACAGTCAACTGTCTTCCCTCTGTCTTCAATCAGTCTTTCTGTCCCTCTCCTCATACCAACCAGCAGCTGCTCTGTGGCTTTCCCCTCTGTTCACCCGCCTCTTCCACCTTTCTCATCTTTCATCATATATCTCATACAACGTTCTTCCATGTAACTATTATCAGTCCCTTGGTATTTTTCAATCTCGGTCACTGACATGCCAATAAAAGTACCTAAAAAGTTCATTACAGTGAAGTCATTTCACTTTGCTAGTGTTCTTTATAAGGCTGTGAATTTCCCCAGTGTGGGCCGAATAAAGGTTTATCTTATCTTATCTCTTATCTTAAGACTGTCGCAGTAGTTGAGCAGCAGTTATTTATATATCATATATATATTTTTCAGTCTAAACATTGATCCCATAGTATTTACAATATACAATCCAACACAATATATCACAGTATATAATAATCTAAGGTTACAAGGTTTCTGCCTGAGATTTTGTAATTTTTTCTGCCTTGTAAAATATCCCTGCCTCCTTTTTTGTTCTTTTATCTGTTCCATACATCCTTTTTTTCCCCATTTCTCTTGGCCTTTTGCCCTCCGCCCTTTTGTCCAAGGGCGGAGCAGATAAATCCCACTCAAATCCAGAGGAGATGAAGCCCTCTGAACAATGCGGAGTCTCTCTCTGCCAGGAAAGATTATTCCGCACTCTTATAGAAAATAATGTCAGTTCTAATCTGTCTGTCATGTGTATGTCTTTTTTCATTTCTCTCTTTTTAAACCCCTCATAAAGATGTGTATTCAGCATGTGTGTGATATCATTTAGTTTTCACTACTTTTCAGTGACTGTATCCATTCATAAGGTAGGAAAATGATAGCATACCCGTCACTGGAATGTTCAATGTTTCTATTGGCACTGAAATCGCAGATCCGCAGACATTGTACTCACAAGCCAAGGGTTGACTTTGGTTACAAATTTCTTCACTGTTTAGCGAATTCAAAGCTTCTTTTTTCTTAAACTCACAGACTGATCAGATGATATAATTAGAACCGCAGATTATAACAATACAGCTAATCTTGCCGGTTTTATTACGTCTCACTGTAGCAGATTAATCAGCACAACACAGTAGGAAAAATCTCTGAATGTACTGTGTGATTCTCCAGTGAATATGCAAATGGCTTCCAAAACCAGATCCTTGGTGGCGCAGAGTAAGCCTTTTAAAGTCTGAAGTAACTGTTTTCAAAATGTTTGTAAGCCCTTAGTTTCATGGGTTTTTGCTTGCTCCTGCTCTCAATCACTTATAAATATCCTCACATACAAACACATACACACATGGTCTTGCGCAACTTTATCATAAGTCATCCCAGTCTGCTGATGACAAGCAGTGAAATTCAGCCCAGGCTGCAAACAGAGAGAAGTCAGAGAAACGCCTAACACTTTGTACTGCGCAGAGCCGAATGGCCGACATCTGCTTTAATGTTTTCAGTGCGTTTTAATTAGTGCTCAGCGTGTAGTTGAATATGCTCTCTCTTCTCTATCACTGGTCGTAAACTTATTTTAATTTTCTTTCTCTGTCAGGAAATAGCTTAAATACTTGTCTCATTTGGCCTGCCTTTTCCAATAAATATTTAGCCATTGTTTAGTTTTATAGTAGTTTATGTGTTTATAATTTTCAAATATGGCAACAATCTGAGTCCCCCTTCTCTCCTCCACCATCTCCTCTCCCTTTTCCTGTGTCAGTAACCCATTAAACATCAAGGATACCTTCACCCCACTGAGGCAGCATGAAGGAGATGGAAAATACAGTGCCGGCTGAGGTTTCTGACTACATCCTAAGGAGCGTCAGATGTCCGTGATCTCACTTGTAATTAAAGGATTACCAGCAGCTCTGTCTTTTAGTTTAGTTGTGGAAGAGAGCTGTACTGAACTTCTGGCATTCCGATTGATTTTGTGTTGACACAGTTAAGTAATGTGAGCATTGACCTTTCAAAATGCCTAGGCCTGCGAGGGATTGGGTAAATCAAAGCGTGAAAAAGCACTGCATGGATTGAACAGCTGCTCGACGGCCAGCAAACTTTTCAAATATGTATTCAAAGATTTGGTTTGAAGAAACAATTCTAAACAGTGTGCCACACCCAGAACCTAATGGTAGAACCAGTGGGCCCAGTTTCTCATAATATCAAAGAAAACTCCTATTCTCTGTGTGTGTCCTTAAGTGGGTGCGTCAACATGCACTTCCTTAACAATAGGGCTGTGTGGGCTTCCTGGGTAATGTCTTCTCCTCGTGCCCTCAGACGAATGACGCTGGAGGACAAGACAATCGATCAAGCAGTTCTACAAGTAGAGTTCTATCCTTTTTTTTTCAAATCCTAGTTTTCCTTTTCCCTCTCACACACACAGTGCACACACACACTTTCATTCTGTGCCCGCAGTGAGGTAGTCAGGTTTCATTTAACACCGATCTGCTAATAACGCTGTTCTCCTGTCACCTCCTGGATATTGCATCATGCATCAAAGTATTTGCCCCACTGAGTCAGCCAGCAGTATTTACCGATATGCGAACACGGCCACAATTACATACTTTAACTGACTCCACATGTGCATGACTGTATCTGATATTCATGAGGAGTAATAGAGAGAGAAAGGGAGGAAGAGGTTGACAGCTTCTTGCTTTATGTGCGCAGTGTTTGTTTTTTCACCCATTAGCTTGGGATCTGTGGTCTCCTCCCTGAAGCTATAAACTTGTTTACAAAGATAAAGATAGATTTTTTTCACATAAGTTCTCTCCTTTGGCTAGCTTAACTTCACCAGTCCTGTTGTTTTGCATCAATGTGGGCCATCCACAGGTTCTTAAAAAAAACTGTGGAGAGAAGTTGCAATTCAAACAATCTCAAAACCTGATTGTGAAAAGGTGTTTAAAGGTATTTCAGACAAGAGAGGTTTTTTGAGACCCAGCAGTCTCTTTAAACAGGAGCAGTCACACACCCCTGAACTCCTTTGACTGCTGCCAAGATAACGTGGAGATTTCCGGCCTGGGGGGAGGTAGAAAGTATCCCTGCTTAATCTTAGTGGTGGCGGCTTCCAGAGCCAACATGCCACTACACAAAGATTTTAGTGTACGACAATCCAGTCAGGTGCAGAGCAGAGCCCCGATCAGTGCCCACATAACCTCCGAAACTCTCATAACTGTCCCGGGCATGCGAGCACGGGGAGATTTTCACAGTGTGGTGATTCTCACTCTTCTCTGATCAGCTACATTTCAACCCACACTTGTTTTTTATCCAAAGACGGAAACGTGCATATTTTTTTCATGTTGTTTGCTTCATATACAGTAGACATTGGTGTAGTCCCCACGAACCTGACATATTTCAGGAGGTTTGTCTTGTAATTTATGCAGAGGGTAAAGCTGATCCGGTCTCTAGTCTAACAACATTTGCTTTTCCTCCTTCCTGTCCGATCTGCCTCAATCCGGTTTGGACCAAGAATCAACACCATGGTCACAATATACAGCATATACCAGCTTGTGTTTACACTGTGTTTTGTTCCCATAATTACACCATGAGGAAACGATGGAAGAGAAAAGGAGAGAGAGGCACAGAGACAAAGAGGGAAAGAGAAAGAGGAAAAAAGGAAAGGGCATAGAATAATACTAGTAAATTAAAAAACCTTGACAGTCATCCCCTTCAAATTATTACGTCTGATGCAGCAATAAGTTATCAAAAGCTTCCTGTCCTACTTTCAGAAGAATCCGTTTGCTGCCTGTTGGAAATTTCCTGATCTAGATTTCCCATCATAAAAAGAACTCACACTAGTGTCTTTATACCAGTTCATCATTTTATGCTCTACTTGCCGTCAGTCACATTACATCCACAGGAAGACAGGAAGAAATGCTTCATAAACATGTTGACAAGATTTGGTCGTCACGTCCATTTCTTTTTGTTTTGTGGTCTTATTTTGGATTTACTGCAGCCCATTTGTCCTAAGTTTAACAATGTATGTTTTAATAAAAAGTAACCATTAAGAGACCTGTAAATGTATGCCATTGTACAATTACAGGAAATGTAACAGGATGTTGGTAGCAGTAAATGGGCTCAAACCAAGTGACAACAAAATTGTCCTTTAAAGCTGTCAGTTTAACACAGAAAAAGGGGGAAAGTATGGGCATCTCTGTACTCATGAGAGTATAGGGGGACCAGGGACTGTTATTCATTTTATAGGCATGCTGAACAGCTGTTTCTGTGTCCGGTTTCACTTCAGCTCTCCTTAATAGGGGTGCTCATGTCAGCTCCCTCACATTTGACCAGATTTACTAGAGAATGTAGATGCACCAACAGGGACTTGAGGTGCCAAGTATGTGCATGTCTGCATGTTTTGTGTGTGAATGAGGTGCAGTGATATGTTGGTATTTCTGAAGCTGGATCGGTTGTAAGCCTCTGAAGCCTCACTAGCTTAACATGAGGCTCCTTTCCACTGTCCAAACAGTGTTATATTGTACACTAACTACTGTTGCCACCCTAATTAGCTACATCCTATCTGCTGATTTTTAAGATTAATCAAGATCAAAGATTAAGGCAACTAGCGAGGTTGCTACATCATCTAGCAGTGAATTGCATAATATTCAGACACTTTGCAGCACTTGCAGCATGATATGACCTTATGACCTTTGGAACAGCAGTTGATAATCTCAACTAAAGGTCCACTTCCTCACTTGTTCCGGAGCTTTTTACCATATCACGTGGCCCTTGTCAGCAGATTGAATTTGCTCATTTGCCACGGAAGTCTAGATGGCTACACGTTCATGCTACAAACCTTGCCAATTTGTGCACTGATATAATGTTCCTAAGTCAGCGATTTAACATTTTGCAATTGTCAGTATTCTGAATCTGTGTGTGTATTTCACTGTGTGTGTCTGACAGAGGAAAGTCCTGGCTGTAGAGAGGCCTGACTGTTCGACAGAAAAACACTTCAGTCTCACAAGGCATGACTTTCCCTGAGCCTGGGCTGCTAGCTGTGTCTGGCAAGCTCTCCCATCTGTCTGTTTGTCTGTTCGGGAGCCCTAATCTGACCATTGCCCAGTTTTGGCCTTGTTAGAAAATGCACAATTCTCATAGGGAGACCCGCCAGATGCATCCATCCAACAAGCAGTCATTCTCATCCTGTTTCGTGAAACTCAGCCATCATATTTCAACATGTTTGTAAATGCGAAAAAAAACTTGCAATCTGGTCCAGAGTTAGGGATTAATATCCTCTCAGATGTCTCACAAAGGAGCAGCTCAGCTGACTGTAGTAGGTAGACACTCGGCTTTATCATCATTGTTTGTGTTTCCATGATGAAAAACATCCTCAATTTTGCAAAAAAGTTTTGGAATTGCTTAAGATGTTTTTTTTTTTTTTCAAAAAGAGTTAATCCACTTAATGGAAGATAGAAACACCTTTTCCAAATAAGTTCTGACATACTGAACCTTTAACTTGAGCAACCCTAATATATATTATTTGTGATATATTATTGTTCTAAAAGTGTTTTTAATAAGCTGACAAGACTCAAATGGCCCATCTGAAATAGCCTGATGTAAAGTACAGGTTACAAACTGGACTCAAATTGCAGATGTTGTGTATATATATGATAAGTATGTCAGTCCTTTGAGACACTAAGATGCTAAATAATAAAAATGATCATAACTAATTTTACTCTGTCAATCCTACTTGGTCATGTCTGAAAGTCAAACTATTTACATGCATGTACTTCTTTTACCCTGTTATTATTATTCTGCAATTTTCTATGTGCAGGCAGGGGCAGATAAAACTGACATGCCGGCTTTGAGGGATTGAAAGGTCCACTGAAGGCCTATTTGTGTAATTTGTTCAGTTGTTTTTCTTCAAGTGTTTTCATCACTATTTATTTCTGCATAGTTTACTACAGTAGTATCATCTGCTCTAGAGGCACAGAAGAGCATTTGCTCTTCCCCTACTAGTTTACAGAAACTCATAAGTACAAGCTGTTATGATGTTATATTTACATTTACTTTTGGCGCTGCACGTCTGGGTGGGAGGAGTCTTGAGAGGATTCAGCTCATCCACATGCCTCATCACACTACCTCAAAGTCTGCAGCCATTCTTCCACTCACTGTTCCTTTTCTGGTTTAAGCACTTTCTTTTTCTGAGCTCCAGCTCCTTCATTTCTCTTTCTAGAAACTGATACTGATCAGTTTATTTTACTGGCTAGCTTCTTTGTCTGTCTGTTTCTGCCCCGCAGATATTTGGCTTCATGGGAGTAAGCAGAGCAGAGTGGCTTTGGATCAGCTTTGGTTTGCTTTCGCAAAACACAGGAAACCAGGCAAAGGCTTGCTCTGGCTTGTGATGGCAGGAGGGCAAATCTCAAGAGCCGGCGAGAGAGGGAGTGGGAAGTGAAGAATGAGGAACAAAATAAGAGTTTGAGTGCTGCAGAGAGAGAACTGACCACTCTGTTCAAGGCTCTTTGCTATTTTAATCTGGCTTCCAAGTTTCAAGACATGTTTGTTTCTGTTTACTTTGGTTCCAGTCTCTCTGTTTTCCTGCCTGTTTTACTTCTGAATTTTATATTGAAGTCTGTGTTGTAACTTCGTCCCCAACTTCTCCTCCCCTGAGCCAGAGGGAAACAGACTTAGTTGATGACATGCCAGTTGAACTTTTGTACTTGATTCGATATGGTTTCTCTTAGTATCCACAGAAAAAAAGACAGGCAGCTCAGTTGTCCTTAAGGCTCAGAAGATGACATGACTTTGTGATTCTGGAGAATCAAAACTTGTGTAGCCCAGAGTGGTATTATTTAGATATATGAAAATATGATTTGAATGGATGTCAGACAAGAATTAAATTAATTTTCAGAAATGTTTAAAATAATAAAACCAACTACCACTTGGCTGACTTCTCTGGCTCGCTAGATCAACTCATGACTCAAACGAAAAATGACAAGCGTGTTTGTAAAGGAAGCAGTGTTTTCAGGCAGAAGGGCCTATCTTGTTTTTCTCTCAGTAGAAGAGCGGAAAGAAAATCTAAGCCCACTACTCAGGAGAGACTGCCCCGCATTCCCGTAGTAACGACATTATTATTGGAGGGGACTGACAGAAGTTGTGAGGGAAGTTGCTATAGCTACAAGTTAATCTTGTTGTGTAGCCCGAAGTGACGGCGAGGCAATAAAGTAAGGTTAGCTAGTCGTTAACCAGTTTGCCCAGAGACATAAACATTAGAGGTGTTGTGTATTAGCATACTGTCAAGCCACGCAGTGAATGCTCCATCTGTATTTTAGTAATTATAATTTTCCTTGACATTCTGTTCCCTGTGTTTAATAGTATTAGTTGTGCAACCAGTATTTTAAGGGTTCAATGTCTTAAAGCGGGGTAGAAGTAGTAGAAATCAGGCCTGAGCTAACAGATGCAACTTATCAAAGACTTGTTGAAGTGTTTTTATGTTGTCAAGCTAGGAGAAGTCTGTGTGCTATCTATTATCCAATTTACACCATTGATCATCCCATGTTCAAACTGTGTTTGCCAGCAATGGACATATGTAATGACCCGCAATATCCCCAGGGCTAGCTGTTTCCACAAGATGTGAGCATGGCATGCGAGTGAGGTAGTGCGTCATGATCTACTCTGTCATCAGCCAGTTAAATGTTCGTGCTGTGTCAACATTTTCTCTCCCAGGAACGCGCATTACAAGCACAGCTCTGATCTAGAGGGGGGATGTCCACACAGGTCGCCGCACGGGGATCAACCCCTTGTCACTGATGTCTAACATACAAGCGTGCCTTTAAAGTGCAATATGTTCATTTGATCCTGTCCGTCTAGTTTATGACATAGTGCGCAGACATGGGGAGTCAGACACCGCAGAGGGAATCATGCCTTTTGCTCCGTGTCTATCCTCTATTATTTTGCCGGAACAAAGCTGTCCATTGTTTGCGCTTGGCCCTAAGGCTACAGATTGCATTCAAGCATCAAGAGACAGACAGAGAGGGCTTTTTGTGGTGGGGCTGAATAGCCATTACATTCACAGCCCACATTAAAGACACACGGCTCCTGTCTAACAGCCTCTCCCTCTCCAGGGGTTCAAAGCCTTGGGACTTTCGTAAAGGGCAACATGTGTAGAGACTGCACTGTAATCGCTGAATTACGACAACGCTCATTCACATGGCTGTATCAAAATATTTGTATTGATAGTGTATTTACAATACGGGCTATGTTGTACAACAATATTACATAAATACCAAACAGGAAAAAAAGAAATAGTGAGCAATCAGGACAGAGGCAGGGGATCGCAGTTGTAAACATGGAGGAGGGGGCACAGGTTTGTGCTTGGATGGAGGGGTAGACTGTTTACTGCCAGTCACGACCATCTGCCTGCAGAGCGAGCACGGAAGTGAGATAGAGAGAGAGAGGGACGAAAGAGATTACGTAATACAGTGGAGTCGAGGCGGGATGATGGGGGACGGAGGGACTGCGGGATGGAGAGCAGTGGGTGTTCTATTTATAGTGGGTATGGATGGGGCAGCTGTCAGGGCTGCACAGCGGGCAGACGATCATCAACACCAGCCCGGTCAGTTCTAATAGCCTCAGCTGTCACAACGTTACCTCATTATGCAGGATATATTAGTTCGACTACATCATACCTTTCCCTGCACTGTTTGTACTGTATACATATGCACTGATAAGTCACATTTTCAAAAGCCTTCATTTACATCTTCATCAATGATTTGTCACCCTGAATTCCCTTTAGAGCGAGGATCAGGATCCCTTTAACCTCAAACAGGCTGAAAAAAAAGAGAAGGATATCAAAGCACGAGACAGAAAATTGGTTAACAAAGCATTTGTGGTTTTGTGGTTCCCGTCACTTTCTCTGTCAGCCTCCCTCACATTCTCCGTGTATGAGTGTGCGTGAGGATTAGCGATATGAGCATATGTTTTAGAGACGAATACAGGAAAAGCTTCGCGTCAGGAAAAGTCTATCTCATGACTGGAAACATTACTCCTATTTTTGGTACGCATATCTCTCACGCCGTGCGCATTTGCATGTGTTTGTGTTTGAGAGAGATAAAGAGAGAAACAGACAGAAACGAAAAGCAATATGAAAACAGGGTCAGTGTGTGTCGAATGTTTATTCTATCACAGCTCAAACAGAGCAATGTTTAAAAGTTGGACTTGTTTTCATGTGTTTGGTTGGCAGTGTTTTCCAACCTTTAACTGCGAAGGTCATACACCAGTCTCAATGCCAGTCTGAAGCACAGCTGCTTTGGATACGAAGAAGCCGGCACACATGCACAAGCATACAGTACATACAGAGACCCACAAATACACCCCCGATGCCTGTTTTGGGGATCATGTCGATCACATGATCATACTGGATGGATGATTGCTATTTAAAGCAACCACCAGTGAGGCTGAGAGGGAGATCAGCGAGTATTGTTGGCAGTGTACAACCCCAGTGAAAATAAGACCTACCATACTGAACTGTGCACAGCTTTGAATCATCCTGATATAAAAAGGATAAGCTTTGTGGTCAGCCAGCTCAAAACAATGAAATCTGCTGATGCTGCCTAGCCCTTTCCACTTTGTCTTCCTCTTTTCTCTTGACCTTCTAAAACTGGTTTCTTCTGAGCACTGTGTGTTACACACAGTATTTCTACTCGGGGTAAACAAGATAGACCTCTAGTGTTGCCCAGTGCTTCAGTGTTATTGGCCTTTTGAGAATGAAACGGTCAACCCCCGTACCTGTAGACGTGGAGGGTTGCTGTAAAAACGTTTGCTTCTTCACAGACAGCAAATTGTGTTAGAGGGGCTTGTGGGAAGTCATGTTCTGGTAAACTGAGTCTTAGCTGTGCCAAACAGGTGGGATACACATGCAGGGCAGGAGAGTGATTAGATTAGGTTAGGCAGAGGAAATGAGGTGAAAAATACACCATAGGAAGTTCAATACACCACTGATGTGTGTGATGTATACATAACACAACAGGTCAATTAAAATACAACATACAATCAATAAAATCTTCATTCCTTGATTTTCTGACACAGCCATATACATCAGAAACCCCTGAATCAATGGAGACAGCTCTAATATCATTGATACATCAGAAGGATAAAGACATCGCAGATTATACTTCATTCTGTCCAATTTCATTACTCCCAGTCGACTTTTAGATGATATCAAAATTACTTGCATAGATTAGAAGATTTACTGCCCCGTCTCATTAATCATGATCAGTCCAGCTTTGTAAAGGCATGATACACTTCTGATAACATTTAGAGGCTGTTAAATGTAATTGACCACTCAACTCTACGCAATGAACCAGTGTTATTATTATCACTTGACGCCCGTTCTTGTATAATTGAACCCCTCGCAGAGCCCATAAGAACTAATAGAGAAATTTTTGGAGTCAACATTGGGAAAATGGAGATTAGACCCTCATTGTATGCTGATGAAATTGTCTTGTACCTAACCAACCCAGAGAGGTCAATTCCAGCATTGCTAGATCCACAAATTTGGAAGGATAGATTATCATAATATCATAACAACAATAATTTTGTATTTTATTTCACTTTAGTGTGGCAGTTGGCCTGGACATTAAGCAGACTTGTACTGAATGCCATATGTGCTGTGGACCAGGCACATCCTGGGGATTTCTGCCGGGCTGGTAACTGGAGTAGAAATGCTGTGTTAAATATAGAGGGAAGGCCCAGTCATCTCCCCAACAACAGCAGAGAGCCCACTGTAGTATTGGATTGGGTGGTGGGTGGGGGGGCGAGGGGGGTAAACAGCAATACGGCAGCATCGTATCACCATTTGCAGTATCAAAGTGTCCTCTCAGGACCTGGTGTGGAAATGTACTGTATTGGGAGCTTTCATCCAAGCGTATCAAACTAATAAAAAGTTCATTTTGAAACTCATCCCACAAAAACACTGACGTTTGAGCCTTTATAACTTACTGCACCTTGGATGGATGATCTCATGTACAAAGCTTATCTGTTCATTGCACAGTACATACACATGCTTATACTTATACACACATTACTCTCCCACTGTCTGCACTCAGATCTTGTTGTTGCTACTTGTGCCTTGGCTCAAAGAGGTAGTCCTCTCCCTCTCCCTGCCTCTCTCTCTCTGACAGCCTCCCTCCCCCTCTCCCTCTCTCTCTCTCTCTCCCTCTCTCTCTCTCTCTCTCTCTCTCTCTGTATGTGCCTGGGCCTGGCTTGTTGACTTTAGCTGGCCCATGTGTTGTGCTGCTGCCAGAGGGGATGGTTCTTGGCCCAACCAGAGCCAATAACAGTAGAGGGAGGATGGAGGGTAATATGGTGTGTGTGAGTGTATTCTTTAGTTTTAATATCCCAATGTGGACTATAACTTGATTGCACAACAACCCACGGGCACTTCCTGTCATCATGGGGACAAAGTTAAGGTCCAAACAGGTCCAGGCTTAAGACTTGGTTTTAGGATTATGTTTATAATTATGTTAAGATTAGGGTTATGGTTAAGCATTTATCTGTAATGGTTAAGGTGGTTAAGAGAAAGTGATATAAACCTGTGTGTGTGTGAGTGCGCATTTGTGTGTAAGGGTGTGAGGTAGTAAGTGGTTTTGTTTGTGCATGTACTTAAGTGTGCCCAATGCTCCAACCACGTACACGTGGTGCACGTACTACACACACGTACAGGCACAGTAAATAGGGTTAGGACTTTCCCCATTGAGGGACACTACCTGTCTCATAAACACATGCTTGTCAGTGACAGGGCTCAAAAATCTGACGGCTCAGAGTGTGAATGGTGTCACTACACTATATTAAATACCTCAATTACCACACAGTGTGTGCATGTGCCTACACATGTTCTTCTGCATATGTGGGGTAGAAATGTTATGTTTATCATGTCATTAAATTTACTGCACTCCATAAAAAGGCTCTTGTAAACATCCAAATTTGGGGAGTCAAAAGCCAAAAGCCCCAAAATTCCCATCCCTCCAAACACACATACATACACCACACACCCACCCACACACAGCCCAACTTTGTTGACAGTGATCGCTGCTCTCCAATCAGCTCTTTCCGGAACTAAATAAAGGCATCCCCAGTTTAACTTACTCCAAAATAAAGCCTCCCAAAAGAAGATGCAGACAGATTTACTGTTGCGTCGGTGCAGCCGCTCTTTAACCCGCCGTCCACTCCCACCAAGTTTAATAGCTCCACAGTTATTTCACGCACAGGCAAGGAGTTATAAAGAGAGTAGTGGACCGTGTCATTTAGAGTATCTGCTGGCGCTGATATGTTCATCAGTGTAAGCGATGAACAGAACTGGTGAGGCTGTTATCTGGAGGAGTTGGTTTTATGATGGCAGAATGTGGTAGCCATCTGCTTCTAACTTGGTGTAAACATTGATATCAAAGTCAGTCTGATAGCAACTGTAGATTAGCTTCACCGCTGTCAGCATGAATGAGAGTCAATCTGCAGTTGGGTGTCCAGAACATGCCATTATCGTTGTTTATTGCTTAACACATGCGCACACAAACGCTCACAGCAGATCTAATGAAACTGCGGTGGAGTATCATGATTCTGCCGGGAAGCAGAGGAAGGAAAAAGCTCAGTGTCAGGAAATCAGAGTGGGTTCAGGGGGTGGGGGTATTAATGCGGTCTGGTGTGTGTGGTATTCGGCCTGTGTGTGGTTGTGTGTGTGTGTGTGTGTGAGAGAGAGAGAGAGAGATATCAAAGTTTGAATTAGCTCTGGAATCAACTAATAGGCTGTCCTTCCAGTTTGTAATTTTTTTCCTGGTCTGTTTCACTAATACACGCACACGCGCGCGCACACACACACACACACACACACACACACACACACACACACACACACACACACACACACACACACATCAGAAACAGACATGCATGACTGTCAGTGGTATGTTATTAGTATACCACTTTTCCACACCATGGGTAGGCCAAATGGGATCTTACCAGGACTCCAAACTTACATTTTGCAGGATCGCAAGCACCATTTCTTTGACTCTCACAGTCAAGCAGGCAACTTGTTGTCCATGTTGGCACCAAACTGAGGAAAAGAGCACAGAAATGTTCTTAAGAAAGAGACAGAGGCCCATAAATCAAAAGCGTGTCCCTGGTTGGCCCTGTTCAGTGCTGAAAACAAGGCTAATGACTGAAACAGGACACGCCTAATCTTGTTATCTCTTTATCTCTCGTCCAGACTGTGTGTGTGTTTATGCATGTGTGTGTTGTGCATATGTGCGCTACCCGTCTCTCCTCTGGCTATGCCTTCTGTTTTAGCTGTGGTACGGATATTATTCTTTGCATACTATGATTCTCTCCATGTTGGTATTTGGTATTTTATAATTATACGCAACTGTTTTGCCAACTGCCCGCATTGTATTCAGAACAAACAAACAATGGCACACAAACAAACACACGCAGATACACAGTTAACCCATGTTATGATTATTGAAAAGTAAAACCGGCATTTTTTGTGTGAACGTCGGCGCGTAGCATTGAGGCTGTCTCTGAGAGATTGCTTCATATCTGGTACATTCCTGTGCGATCTGTTTACTCCCCATCCAACACATTCTCATCAGCGTGGGAGCTGAGACACTTTCCAAACTTTTTCTGCGTCTGTAAAAAAGTCTTCTTGCTACTTCTAAGAGAGTGTGAGTGTGTGTGAGCAGGTGTGCATACGTATGGTGATTTACAGCACACTCTTGTATGTGTTTGTGGACTCCAAAGTGAAGTTTTCTGCACAGAGTATGTGTGTGTGCACTGAGACTCAGAGTGGATCTCTGCCAGGGCTTAGGGCTTGGCTGAGAGAATGCCTTAAACCAGTTTACTCTGGTTATGTAGTGGAGAAGTCTGGGGGCGGGACAAGGCCCTCTTAAAGCTGCAGACCATGTGTATCTCTGCCTCTGTCTCTTGTGTATGTGTGTGTTCATACATCTGTGTTAATGTGTGTGCAAATATGTTAACATTTTAGCATTTTGCATTTGCATGCTACATACATTGCAGCACATAGTGGCTAGATATTTACCTCACTGTATTGGCTTCGACGGCTTGGGATTTTACATTTTGAATTTGAATCTGTTTATGTGTGGGTGCACAAGTGTGTGGGTGAGTTCTTGGCCCTGCCTTAAATAATTTTCCCCGCATTTCGCTTTCACCGACAGTAAGAACAGAGGTGAAGGGTGCAAGATAGAATAGATAAAGAGAAAAAGTCAGAATAAGAAGAGAATAAGTTTGTGCTTCATTGCAAGATGACACAAATTACTCTTGTGCTCGGTCACATTTTTTATCAAAACGCCGGATGCCAACGTGCAGTCTTTGGGCTCACTGTGCATGCGTACGTGTTTGTGAATGTGTGCTGTGTGTATGCGTACACTGCTAGCTCAAGTGGGCAGTATAAACAAGGTTTAAACTGAGGGTGGACTGCTCAGCATGGGGTGTACTGAGCAGGAAGGGAGGAACAAGCATCTCTCTCCCTCTCTCTAAGCGAGGTTGCACAAGCTGTGCAGAAACACACCACAAAACCCTTTCACTCGAGAGGCTGTCTATTACATCCTCATGTACACACACATGCTACCTACTCAAATACACACACACAGCAGTAAGTTGCCCAAGGTTTACTGTACATGTAATTATGTATCTCTATGTGCTCTGGCTCGTTGTTTTGTCGGATTTGTTCGCTGCATCATCCAAATTTCCTCTAACATTTCTGTTAATGTTTGTGAGGCCTACAGGGATTTGTAGTTGTCTCTGGGGACAAGGCCAGGCTTAAATAACTTTCCATTACTCAGTCAAAATAACAAGCTTTTTTTTAAAAAGAGTGTGGCTGAAGTTCAAGATTTGTTCAAACATATCGTGTTACAAGTGAAGTAGCGATAAGGACACCGGTGATAATATGCACCTGACTTCTTCTCAATCTACATTTGTGTGTTTTGCAGGAAGCCCTCAGGTCATGCTGATAAGGAGGTGATGGCTGCCACCGTCCTGACCTCACTGTCCACATCCCCTTTGGTGCTCTACCCTTCCTCTGCGCCCACAGGTAACACCAGTGCCTTAGCGTTAGCTGCATTCTACTTTGAACATACCTGCAGTGGAAACTAATTCATCAAATTCTGACTCATCCACTGTTTGAACAAATCGAGGTCGCTCACTTCAGATCGTGCCGAAGGTTCCTCACTCTCAGTTCGGTGAAGCCGAGCACAGTGGAAAGAAAAAAATCATCCTAAATCACTTAATGTTACTTTACCCAAACACAGACTCAACTGCTGAGCTGTACATGTGATAATCTGTATTCATCTAATGAAAGGTAGTCTTCCAGTATTATTAGCACTATTCCCATATCTTTGTATACATGCGTGCTTACCCAAACCCAGCCCTTACTGCCAACTGTTCAGCCTTGACTCTCCGGCCTTGAATCACCACAGCTCATTTTGCTGTTTCCAGTATTAGTGTGGTTGCCATCACCATGCCAACCCTGCCAGACGGTCAAAGTCCTGTCGGCTTTTTTTTTTTTTTTCTCTCAGCATTAAACCATGGCTACTCTTCTTGCTCTCAGTAAGGCAACATGTAGCAGTTCATATCTCATATCACCCCGCCTGACACTGCTGTACCAATTGAGCAAAGTAGAAATAAATCTTTAGCAAGATAAGTTTTCATTGTGGAGTTCAGCAATCATTAGATCTTGTCAGAGGATGCTGTGGGTTTGGGAGGAGCTAAACTCGAGTGTTGCAGAGAAGAGATGTTCGCCAATATATTTGATTTATCACAATTTGGTCAAGCCTCATAAAAATTTCTGTGTATGTGTTCAAGTTAGGAGTTTGGGTGCACACCACTCACTGGCTTCAGCATTAAAATAATTTTCTATGATTTATGTAGCTTGACTTTTTTATTTTTTGGGGGATTGAACACAATTTTCCTAGATTGTATCTTTTGAGGGTTGAAATAAGACTGGCCTTGTTGCGATTTGTTTCTCTCATGGAGGAGACACATGGTCCCACCTCGGGCCCTGAGTAATTCTGTGAGATAGTACTGTAATCTTTATGCACAGATTGAGCTATGCTATGTTTTGATGTGAGCTGGGATTCAGCCCCTTACGTTTCTATAGGAAAATAGTGTTTGGTTTAAGTTAATCCCAACGTACACGATATTAAGCTTTTGTCTATGTTGGTGTTTTTTTTCACTATGTTTTGCCACAGTGAAAGTCAGATCAAGCCAGAACGATGATTGTCTTATAGATTAAGTATTATTGGATTTGTCAAAAGGCCAGAGTGTATAGAAAGGTTTGTGGGCCAAGACTTAGCGAAATAATATAGTGCCTTGTCCAGGAAATTAGAACTGTGTTGGGCTTAATGGACAGAGTTCAGTATAGCTAAATGAAAAATGTTATGACAGTAAAGTATCTTCTCTATATAAGATATTAAAGATATTAGAATGTATGCATCAAACAGGCTGTCATGGTTTAGGGCTTTTGAAAGATTTTACATTTTCATTTCCATTACAGAGTTAGGATTTGGGTCAGGACTGTTAAGCCTACCGTCCCAGCGTGGTGTTGCCAATATTGTTTGTATTTTAGGCCTTTTCAAGTAGTGCACACTTACACTCGCGTTCACATTTCTCTGTCTTTAAATATGAAACATCCTATTTTTTGCCCTGTCTTTGATCTGAAGTTAACTGTGTGTATTCTTTTAACTATAGTCCCAGAGCCAGCCAGCAGGGCTTGGAAAGAGGTGCTGTCAGCCAGCTACAGCAGTTCGACCAGTGGCAACTGGAGCTGGGATGCCAGCGACCAATCAGTGCCCTCCACACCGTCCCCACCTCTTTCCAACGACAACAATAAAAACTTCCTGCTCTCGTCCCAGGGTGATGATGTCAGTGAGGATGTCACAGAGAGCACGCACTTCATGTTTGAGGACCCCATACCTCGGAAGCGAAAGGTAAAGGTGGATGTTCATGTGTTTAATGTCATATCCCATTATAAGGAATTTTGTAATGCAAATAGGGTGAGTTGCACTTTTAATTGAATTATTTTCATATATTGGAGAATGTAAGCCTTTTTCTGCGTGTTACATCTCACGGGAAACTAATTTGATGTTTCCAGTCAGCAGCATTTATTGCAAATTCAAAATGCTATGAACGCAACAAAAGTCATATTTCACTTTTCACTTGTCACCCCTGTCTGAGGGTAATTATTGACGCTAGTTTTTGCTTTTATTTAAATCAGTATGTTATGTACTTAATTTATACAGCAATCATGCAAATGAAAATGCAAAAGTAGTTTTGGATAAAGAATTGATTATGCCTGAACAGCATGAAAGCTTTTATTATAAAATATCTGCAGAAGAGTTTAGAGAGGCTTATTCTTGAGATTATATTAAACGCACATCTAATAAGACGAACTATATATCTATCATGGAAATAATAAATTCAACTTTTCAACACTTGGAATCCACACTCAGTACAGTTTCTTGACTCTGTGATTTGCTTGATACAGCTGTGTTTTTGCGATTATCACAGCAGCCCCAGATGCTGTCTACTTCATTTTTAACTTAAACCAAAAATTAACACATGCTGAGTAATACATCATGGGCACAGTTGTAGAGAAACAACTCTGATGTGCTTTTGTTATTTCTATAAAGTAGTAGCAGCTTTGAAAACCTACCAGAAACATTCACAAAAATTTAAGCACCATCCAGTTTAAAAGCCTCTGACATAAGGCCTGTCGCTTTCTGCTTGTGCGGATGATGGATTATGTTCTCTTCTCTCCCTCCTATTTTCTGCTATAGAAACAGTCCAGAACGTCAAAAGTGTTTTCATGGTCAAGGAGCTTTGCATCCCCTTTTCGGTCTTTTCAGGGGGAGAGGTGGGAAGGTTTTATTAAGAATGAAGGAGAGGGGACGGCTGAACAGCAGGGAGTGACAAAAGGTTTTAAAGGATGCATAAAAACGAGGACAGTCAGACTCAGAAGGTGTAAAAGGAGGAGAAGAGAAATGAATCTCAATGTTTCCTCTAGCCATACAGTGACAGAGGAGAGCTCATATACTGTACAATATGTGGGAGTTTGCAATTCAGCCTCCCTGGAGTGTGGCAGCAGCGAAGACTATTCAGCTGCCGAATATATAAAACCATAAAGACTCCAAGGACGGCGCTGCCAGAGACCCATGCCATACCATAGATAAGCAGACAGGAAATTAAGAGGGATGATGCTGGGAGGCATGTAGACACACAAGCTGTGTGGAAGAGGGCTAAAATATGAGCTAACCTGCTGGCTTGCTTTGTGCCGCAGTATATAGCTGACACCAACCCCAGAGGTCTAAACCTTCTATGAGCAGCTGCCCCTTGGATTGTAGGCTGTTTGATTATGTGCAGGCAGTGGGTTAAGAGGATTATTAAACATGGCAATCACTGGTTTTACTGTAACAGTGTTAAGATGTAAGAAAAACGCTTAGGGAATTAAGTGATTTGTGATTGTTTGTGGGATTAAAGACTAGCTTTGCTGTGTCATTTTTATTAGGAGGGTTGTTTTAAACAGCATGGTGTGGGAACATACATATAGCCAGCACAGCTCAAGCAGTTTAATGGCTTGTTGTTGTCACAAAGAATGAAAGGGAGTGGCAGAAATAGTTCAGAGGAATAGTAGTGCAGGAGAGAGTTAACGTAACCATTGATAAATCTGTTCTACGCTCACCTCTCTCGCTCAGTTTGCCTCTTACTGTCTTTCCCGCTCCCTCCCCTTTTTTTTCCCATCCTTTTTTCTCCAGAGGCCGTTGAAAGGTAATGAGAGTACACACCCACTGTCTTTCATTAGCAATGATGCAGGCCTCTGCCTGCTCATGGGCAGCTGCCAGCCCCTGATACGCAGAAGAGAAAATGAATTGAAATAAAAAACACCCACTCCATCTATCCATCTCGTCATGGCTTGCTCATGAACCAAGGGGAGTTATCCTGGGTCTAACCTAAAATCAGATTTGAGCAAGATCAGATATGATGTAAATGTTTCTTTTGATGATCAGAGGTTAAAAAAGGTCAATGTGGTTTTCATAGGTGTGCTCGCATACTACTTATCTCTCAGGAAGTGAGAGCACATGTATGTATATTTAGTTGTAATTTTTTGAGAGGCCTTGATTGTTATGTTTAACATGAAGGTCACCGGCAGGCTGCACGTTGACCACCAGACTATTTCCGGTAACATGGATCAAAATAGTGTACCCATCCATCTGTCAGTGAACATGAAAGAACTATGAGGTAGACAGAGGAAGGCACTGTGCCTCTCTGTCTCTGTCTTTTTCTGTCTCTTTTACCCTGTTTGTGTCTGAACTTGTCACATATCAGGTTTCTATTTTTATAGGCCTGGTGCTCTAATAGCTCTCTAATGAGGTGTAGTGTTTGCCCCCTTGTAGAGTGGCACGCAATCCCCCACGAAGGCCTTTCTATCGAGGCTGCCAATGAGATCCACACAAAGGAACATAGCAATGCATTGGACATAAACATCTATTTCCTATGAAATACTCATCATTCTTAATATTCTGAAGATATTCAGTACATTTTTATTACTGTCTACCATGAGTGGTAGCTGGTGTTTTTCCATTGTTAAGAAAATTATCCACAACCCAACCGCTTTAAATAAAGGATTAATTAAAAAAATAACAAAGATAGATGTAATGGCATAAATGCACAGATATCATAGATCATATCATCAGTTACCTCCCTATTTATTTATTTGTTTATCAGCTGTCTTCTGACTCCTCTTGGTTTTGTGTGTGTTGTCTCTTTCAGAACTCCATGAAGGTGATGTTCAAGTGCTTGTGGAAGAACTGTGAAAAGGTCCTCAGCACCTCCTCAGGGATCCAGCGACACATCCGCACCGTCCACCTGGGGTGAGTTTCTGGCCAGGAAAAACAAAAACACAAAGCACTCAAATACTGTCACATTTTTAGTAAGAAAAAATATGTAACAAATATCAGTAATGCTCCATCATACTGTTACCTGTTGATAATATCTGAACAACTGCATCCCATTTACACAGAGCAGCACAACAGAGTGACTAACATGCACTTATGAAGGCACATTGTAGCAGAGCTCAAGCAATTTGACCATGCACTCAATCCTGTATTCTTTAGACTGAGTACAGTCACATATCTGCAGAGACAAACCTCTGTGGGCCGTGACAAGGGGAACCGCGACTCGAGACCGGAGATGTTTGTATCACAGATAAGGTCTCACTTTCAGAACCATTATACCCCTACTGCTCAGCGGTGTGTATTATGCACCCAGCCACGGGTTTTGTCTTAGCTGAACCACAACACACACACCCACACACACATGCATTGCCACCAGGCAGTATGATAATGTGTATGAGTCACATTTATGATCTTCATTGTGACACTGGCGGTGGTTAAAAGTTTGTTTTTATTTATATCCGTCTTTATCTTTTTATATTCAGAATCAGTTATGTAAGTGTGGACACTCATACCGACTGTGTCTATTTGTTTTATAGAACTCCAGGCTTTGTTTTTCACTTTAATAAAGAAGTTCACTGTGTAGGTGTCACTTAAGTAATCTTTTCTCTGCAACTTCAGGGTAGTAGAGTTAAAGTTTGTGATTTAAATAATGTGGTAAGACAAGAATAGTGACACACATCTGACTTGTTACAGCTTGGATGCTGTCCAGCAACCTGACTTTACATCTGACCAGCTGAGCTTCTGCCTTGTGCTTATATTCAGAAAGAATGGAACTGTTAACATTTCTCAGTCCATACCAGTGCAATGAGAGAGACAGTGTCCTACCGCTCCTCAATCCATTAGTTCAAAGTCATCAAGTTTTTGAGCTAAGAGGCATCCTCAAAAACTGTCCTTGCATTTCTTGTCATTTCATCACCAGCCTGTTTTGAGGACCTCTGCAGCACACTGGCTTTTACTGCCCCCTGCTGCTGGGAAGAGTAACCACTTCCTGCCCTTTTTTGGTTGACAGCTCTATGAATGTCAGTGGTACTTTTCTAAAATGGGCGAAGACATTGGCATCTTTCACGACCACTATGATCCCAAGACACAGCATTTTAAAATTGTTTCTAAATGTTTTGAGAATCTGTTCATTATTCTCCCCTTCTCAGAATTGTTTGTATGTTGACAGTTTATCATAAAAATGATAAATACGTGCAAAAATGTGCTAAATTTGTTGATGCATCTTTGGTAATGGAATCTGTCATTTTCTTTGAGCAAAGTTTTTGTTGAATGGGAAAGTGGGCCGGCTCTCAAACTAAAATAAAAACTAAAATTTTTCACAACAATACTAAACACTGAACTAAGATTAAAACCACCCATAAATATACTTCCATAAATATTATACAGATGGAATGATGTGAGATGGATTTAACATTATTTTCCTTCATTTATTAATACTTTGACATTTTCTTAATTTCCAGAAAAATGCCAAACAGCATGAAAATAATGTACTAGATGTCAGTGATAAAATATCACAGGCCTCCTCAACCAATCACTAGCACAGGCGACAGTCTCTAAGACAATGCTCCTGAGAGGACTGTCCTTTTGAGATCATGGACCTGAGCCACCAAATTAGTGGTTACAGATGAGACAGAAGTGAGTGCAGTCATTTCAAATACATAGAAAGGAGCACTTTCTGGCACCCAAACAAAAGGCACTTCATTTCAGAAAACATCTGTACTGCCCACGTAAAGATGTGGACAAAGATATTGAAGTGAGAGATTAAGGCTGTACATCAGTGAAGCTGCGAGAGCAATTATAAAGTACAAGCACAAGAAGAGAGGGGCTGCATTATTAGCATTAGCTGCCTGACCCAAAGTTTAAGAGGCCCAATGATGTTTATAATCACCTCAAAGCTGAAATTAAACTGGAGGTAACTTTAATTTAGGTGGATTCAGAAGAGTTTCTAAGTACTTTCTGTTCCTCTCCTGCAGCCGAAACAGCGACTCAGACTACAGTGATGGAGAGGAAGACTTTTACTACTCAGAGATCGAGGTCAACATGGACAGCCTAACAGAAGGCTTGTCCAGCCTCACACCCACCTCCCCAACTACGGCCGGTCCTCCGCCCGTCTTCCCTCCGCCGCTCACTGATGTCCCTCACTCTGAACACATCAATATGAACGGTTTGCAGAGCCACGCCCCGACACTGCTCAGTCAGTCGGCTCCCTCCACGCTCTGCCACATCCGCACTGACCACGCCTACCAGGTAATTCACATACGCACGCACACACACACATCGCTAAATGTAATGTCTGACAAATTGATTCTACTGCCATGCCAATGAAAAGAAGACAAAACACTGAGCTGTCGATGTGTTTTCAAGCCGCAGAGTTTCAGATTTCTATCATATGGAATCTGCAGAGGCAGTTTTTGAGATCAGTGTGGGAATGAAAAAGCTCTGAGGTCAGTTTGAATTACTTAACTCCTAGTGTGGGAGTATATATCAGGGAGAGAAAGGGAAAAAAAAAACTTTCTTGCAAATATTAACATAAGGTCACATGAGGAATTGTGAAGTCTGAATATTTTTTAAGTCGAAAAGTTTCAGTCATGAGATTTAATTATGCTTAAATTCCACCTTGCAACACTTAATTTGAACTGCTTTGTAGCAACTTTGGGTATCCATGCCTCCTCTCTCCACTTCCCCTCGTACTTCTTCTCCTTCTTTTTTTTTTTCTTCCTCCAACTCTACAAATTCATGTGCACTCCTCACTTACAGTGTATGCCCTTGGAGGTAAAAATGAAACAGTCTCAGCTGGAAGAGCATAGTTGGTTAAAGTATAAATCTTTAAAATATTCAATATTGAATTCGGTCCTTTGCACTGGATCAAGGGAGTATTGAACTTTCAGTTGCCATGACAACACAAAATGCACATAAAAATAGACTTACATTATGCATACGCAGTGAAACTACAATGACCACTTCTCACTTTTCATTTTCTCTGTATTGCACTGTACTCATGCTCGTCCATTCAGCGCCGCTAACTTCATGTTTTCTCTGCTGTCTTAGAAACTGTTTTGCGCCATATTCTTTCTACAATTGCCTGCCAGTGTTGTTTAACTATAATCGTAAAACCCTCACATTTTGTCTTTATGTAAAATACCTCATTTTCGTGGTAGGCAGTTGTGCTCCTGATGCATGATCACAGTTGATATGAAGGCACATTACAGATGTGGAAGTGGAGAAATGCCTTCCCTACTCCTCACATGATCTTTTTTTTTTCTGTCGTCTCCTCCTCTCTTCTTCTATCTGCACTTTTCCTTTCCCCTCCTCCTCTCTGTTGTGCCGTCCCCCGGCTATGATGGGGTGGTTGTCCATGTTCCAGGCCACTGCTCCAGTGAGTATCCCAGTGGGTCCTGAGCTGGCTGGGTTAGGCAATGGTAATGGAACCGGGCCTGGAATTGGGACTGAGAATGGCATCAGTGTGTCGTGGCAGTCCCCTCCTGTCATTTTCAAAGGCGTCCCGGTGAGTGAGGCTTTGTCTCACGCCTTTTTATCTTAATCTTAACTCCTCTCCTGCTGTTTCCACTTGTCACCATTTTTTGGTAGCTTTTTTTTTTATCACTCTGGTTTTTCACTCTTCCTGCTTCTTAATACCATCCTCTTCAGGCTTTCTTTATATATCACAATTCATCCAAAGATGCACAGTGCTTAACATATAATCAAGATAAGAACACGTGAAACCAAATGTGTATGCAGGTGCAGCATTAATTATGTTCCCAACATTATATTGTTTGCATCTCGTCGCTGTTTCGATTTATGCAATAAAATGGAAATTTTAAAAAATCAAGTAAAATTAGGATTAAAGGCAATCAAACTACAATGCAGGTAAAACTTTTAAAATGCCCTCTCTTACATCCTCAGAGCCAAAAACCAGGGACATAATGGCTTGCCGTCAATCAGAGTTTTGGCTCATGGGACAGCCAGGAGACAGTCGGAGGACCTGAGGGATCAAGGGGGCACATATTGCGTCTTAAAAGCACATCAGACGTCCTCAGACACAGAACTGTTTAAAGATTTACAAACCAATAAAAGGATCTTCAAATCAATAATAAAACTGACAGCAACCACTGCAGCCAGGGACACACAAAAAAAACATGTAATGTGAGCTTTCCTAGCTGTAGATAAAACATGTGCAGATGAATTGATTTTGATCTGTGGCTTTTTTTCAGCAGAACAGAAAAAAGTTGCATCAACATAGTGCAGCCAGCTAGTGATGAAGGTGCAGATTGATCTGAGCAGCACCACTATTGTCATAGCTTTTTAAGTGATAAAAACAGCCTTGTATTAGTAAATAGTAGTAAAGTGTTTTACCTGGACTCTGTTTTGTCACTGCTGTAGAATGCACTTACCTCTGAAACACATTTAAAGTATTAATGCAGCTTGTGTCAACAGGAACTAAAGCCATACAAAACTGGATGTTGACCATGTAGTCGAGATAACTTGTGTCTGTCTCCTGATGACATGGGAAGCTTACAGAAGTTGCACAGTACCACGGTGACTCTTGTTGATCAAAGACACAATAAAGAATTTTCTGTCTAAAAGGAAAGAAAAGCCGCACTGAGGCCAAGAAGAACGAGACGAGCAACATTCATCATTAACTTGTTCACAAGTGTTACTCAGGCTGCCTCTGCACTGTTAACCCCTCTGGCCCTGTTTTAATCGCACAACGACAGACACAAAGCAGTACATCTTGGGCGCTCAGACTGTGTGGGCGTCTCCAAGCGGATCTTCTATTTTTGTTCATGTATGTGCAGCAGCACAAAGTGCAAACTGACTGGGTGAAGGTGAACGTATATCACAGAGTGCGGTGATTAATCAAAAATATGTGTCCTGTTGCCTTTAGATGGCTGCAGGGATTTAATGAACTGAAGGAGAAGCTTTTCATAAACTATAAAGCAGCTGTGGACAGTCACTCATATTCATTCACTGATAAATGCAGACTGACTTACAGATGTTCCTGATTAATGCATATCTTCTATCTGTCACAGACACATTTTCCACCAAAGACCAACAGCTCACTTTTTGTTGCCTAATATGAATGAACCTCCTTCTTGTTTGTGCCTCTTCTTCCACCGTTGTACCGTGCACCAAAATACCACACAAGGAAAGAGTCAGAGTGCTGCCTGCACTGGTCGTTGTGCCACAAAAATAGGGCCCTTTGTATTCATGTCTGTTACAGCTATAATGAATGTAATAAGCATAATATGGGAAATTCATTGCTCACCATATAAAGGCTTGGTGTTGGGTGCTGGAGCTAAGAGACAATGTATGGTAATAGCAAGAAAAGCATCTGCACAGTCCTTGAAGTGCAACCTTTTCAGTTTTGGTTCGGATTCTCACGCTAGTTTGTTAAACTTGTCTAAGTTGTATTAGAACTTTCTCGACTTTATTCTGACAGCGACAGAATTAAGCTAGTGTTTTTCTGTATGTCTTGTCATTTGAGTTGAGCCACAATGCATCAGTATAATACTGAACAAATTGCCTTATGATGTCTGTCTGCTTTTGCAGGGGCCTGTGACTCATGTCCGGACAGTTAGCATCGGTGAAAAGCGGCAGCCGGCAGCCAGCACACACACCACTGTTAACAAGAACCATGCTTTAATAATGCCGACACCTAAATCAACACCAGGAACCAGGTATGCAGATGTATGCATGTCCATGTAATTGTATTTAGGAGTGTTAAATCATTCTATTAGTTAAGCTCCAGTTATCTGCAGTGATTCACAATCATGGCAAAGGGTTTAAGATAAAACATTTTATCTTCCTTTATCTTGCTTTCTTTATTCTGGCGTCTTCCTTTGTCCTCCATATCACGGTTGCTTGAAATGAGCTGCTTTCCCTTTATGACTATGGTGGTAGTTGGAGTGCAAATGCAAATGAGATACATTTGTTGCAGTGAATTGTAGATGGTGTAAGGCTGAAACAATTGCTTAATTTAAGCCATGAATTCAAATGAAATCAAAAGAAAATGCTGAACATTTACTGGTTCCAGCTCCTCAAATGTGAAGATTTGCTCCCTTTCTTGGTTTTATATCATAGTAAACAGTATATCTTTACATTTTGGACAATTGATCAGACAAAAGAATTAATATCTAGACATTACTTTGAGCTGTGGGAAATTATAAGTAGCATTCCTCACTATCAGTCTTCTCTAATCATTAATGAAACTAATCATTAGTTGCCACCCTAAAGTGGTCATGTGATCGAACTCATCAAATGCTGTGATTATAGTTCTGCTCAGCTTTTATTCCCTCGTTATGAGTTTGTCGCATTTCACTAATGAAATGACTAATATATTCTTGCTGCAAAAAATATAACTACTCAACAGCAGTTAATTGCACAGTGAGGCAGGTTGGATGAATTATAAGTATAAATGATCCTATCAGCGTTAATAATCAAGCATTTCTAGCATTGTGTTATAGTTTATTGTTGATGGAATGTAAAATAAGCACATGACGATGCTTATTTATGTCATCATGCTAATGTTGAGATTTGGTTAAAGGCAGGAACGAGTGACAGTGAGGCCACTGTGCGCTGCCAAAACCTTGAGTTGCTCTTTATGGTGCTGAATCATATCCGATATCGGATCACATAAAAAAGACAAAACAATCGCAGTCACATCTAATCATTGACCTCGTCCAAGATGGCTTCCCTCTTTTGAATTCTATTTATATTGTCTTGCTCAAAGGAAAAAAGTGTGTGTATTTGTGTGTGTTTCTGACCCTGCCCCTACGTGTCCACGTTCATGTGCCTTTGAGCGCATTGCACATACAGTACATGTGTGTTTTTATGGCCGTGTGGGCGTCTGGATGTCTGTGTGCGTGTCCTTATGCTGTCACATCTGCTGTTACCAAGGAAACCCCGTGGGGAGGCGAAGAAGTGCCGAAAGGTGTACGGCATGGAGAAGAGAGACATGTGGTGCACAGCCTGTCGCTGGAAAAAAGCCTGTCAGAGATTCACCGACTAATCCGGTCCCCCTTTCCCGTGTCCGTGAGATGAGCTCTTCCCTACTTGGAGTGACAGCTAGGTGGACTCTTCCACTGAGGAGGTGGGGGGGGGAGATTTCTTCACCACGGAGCTCTCAGCGCTGATTCCTCCAGCCCAGCAGGGGGTTTGCCTTCTCTCTTTTCCGTTTCCAAATACAAAGAGAAAATAAAACCGGTGGGTAAAAACAAACAAACAAACAAACAAACAAAATCATCAAGAAAAAGGAACTTTATGCAGGTTTGGAGACTTTTTCTAAGACTGAAACATTTTCACTCTGTTTGACGAATGAGGAAAAACGAAACATTGAAATTGGACTTGAACCTTCTGATTTGATCTTTTGTTTTTCACTTGCCATTTTTCACAGCCTCGACGTTTAAACGTTTAAAGACTACAGATAAGCTTTTTGGTATACTCTGTCGTTCATTATAGGATCATCATGTAATCTACTGTTTATGGGGTGGATCATGACTCTTTTTGGAAGTTCAAGGGTTAACACCAGATTTGCTCGGTCAGACCTCTGTAGCATATCCGTTTTTCATTGTCACTGTTTAAGGGACGTCAAACCTACCAAAGGCAAAAAAAAAGCCTGTTCACTTAATCCTGAATCAAGCATCACTGTCTTCTGCAGCCTTACTGGGTATTGACTGTATGTTCAAGTACATATTGTTCAGTATCTACTACCTGTTCATTAAGCAAATTCAACACAGCCAGCTATACTTCTTGTAATTTTGCAAAGATGCACAAAATTCTCACACCAAGTGGTACAAAAAGTTTCCCCTTGACTTTCCAAAATATTTTTTAAAAGATGTACACAATATATGAAATATCTTTCCCTCTCTTCTTCTCTATACTTGTACCCCAGAGATATGCACCTTGAAGAAATAAGTCGTCTTTTAGAGTATCACTGTAACCACAGCGTTTGTCTGAGAGAGTGGATATCTATTTCTTATATAGAGTTTATTTTCAGCAATGACTTGCTGAAGCAACTAGCAGTTGCACTGTGCAATCAGCAGAATTTCTTGCTTTTGTGGTTTGTCATTGTTATTACGGTGAGTTGAGGCAGAAAGGCTCCAGTTTTTTCCTTTGACAGCTGATGTTCTGAAAGAGATCGTTTACCACAATGAATGATAACTGCCCTTTGAAACTTTTAACTTCCAGTCTGACTGATGTCATTTCTGTACGTAGGTGAATAACACAAAGATTGTAACCCAACAATCACTACCTGATAATATGTCAGGCGTTCTCATTCATTTCTTACAGTTTTGAATGGAGAGGTTACCCAAATCTTTAGTCTTTGGAATAACTATCATTAACTGACATTTGTAGATACCAGACCTAACTTCACAGGAACCAAGCATTTTTTCCTACATTTTTAGGTTTTTAGTAGATGTGTTTAATCCTGTTGAATGATCTCACTCTGGTCTAACATTTAAAAATGAATAGCGAGAGTCAAATCAAGTCAGTGCAGAGCAGCGGTGTACAGTAGGTGACCGGCTGTATGAGCAAAAGGTCCAATCCTACAATTTCATTTTTTTTGTAGCATTGTAAACCTTTTGCTCAACTTTTTTAAAAATGTTTTACCAAAGTGAAGTTTTTAAGAACAGGCCTGTACTAAATGGCAGGCCTGCTTTCCCATATGAAATATAGGTGGTAGAAATTTTCATTTTTAATATCTTTCTTTCATTTGTATTTTTAAAAAAATATATATACAGTGCATTTTTAGCAATATTGGCAAATTTTCTTACCTTTTTTGTATTTCTATTAATTATCCGAGAATTACAACAAATAAGAAAAATGCAAAGGCAGCGGTAACCTGGTAACCGTATGAGCATTATACAAGCATTACAGACCTTATAAGACATTATGTCATTAAGACATAAGCATTTTTTCCTGCAACACAAGTCAATTAGTTGTTCTCTGAAGGTTACCATCCTAAAACTGTACACCTGCAGGCTTAAGTGTATTTGTAATATGGATGGACAACTTAATGATGATGTCTTATTGGTGATAAATGTGATGAAAGTCGAGGACACAACTTTATATCAGTCATCACCACGTTTTAAAGTGATTCTGCAATCAGAGGTTCCCCAGAAGAGTTGAACTTTTCTTATTTTTCCCCTCATTTGTGATGTATATTCATTGTCAACTTGCTTCCCACAAACCATAGTTGAGCTAATTTATTTATTTATATAACCCAGAATCACAAATTTGCTTCAAAGGGCTTCACAATCTGTACAACATGTGACTCCCTCTGCCCTTAGACCCTCAATTCGGATAAAGAAAAAACTCCACACACACAAACAAAACCCTTTATTAGTTATTTTTCTGATGTGCTCTCAGAGGTGGAGTCATGACAGTAGATGTATATTTTTGAAGAGATTCACCCGTGTGCTGTTTGTCAGCAGCTTCTCGAATGTAGATTGTGCTGTGTGTCCTCTGCTCTCTCAGCGCTCCTCGCATCGACCTGACCTGATCACCACAGCAGCGTATGAAAAACACACACACTCACACACTCAGTGCCTTTCCTCTCCTGTACGAGCAGGCCGTCGAGCGTCCGAGCAGACTCCCTGACTTGAGGTACAGTACGACTTCAGACCTCTGTCGCCATACGAACACCCGCGCTGTCCACCTGTCGCCGCGGGGTCACTCGTGCCGCCTGCTGCCGGCTGATACCACGACCAGTTATCACATCTCAATGAAAGCCTGGAAGCAGATTCTTGACTGTTAATTGGTGGCTTCAAGTCAGTGGGCAAAAAACGCATTAAGCACATTTTAGCTGTAATAGTAGTTAAGAATATCTCATTCAGTTCCCGTTAAAAAAACCCACCTTTTTGTTTTGAATCATCCTGCTTGTAAATCGTTTATTCCAGTGGCATCCCAGATAAGCTAGGCCTCGCTCTGTGCGGGCCTCTACCGGTCAGAAACTTCACAAAGTGCCAATGAAAAGAACATAAAAAAAAGGAAAAGGTATACTGACCTAATGAAATTGCACTACGCTGCACTGCGCAAAGACATGTTTTTGTACATGGACATTTTATATACACAAATTTTGAAGTGAAAGGACTTTTCTTTATTTTCGAGGGGGTGGGAGGGATGTCGTCACTGCCCGATGGAATAAATGGGGTGTCAGGGATAGGGGTTCTGTACCTCTGGGGTCCCCCATTCTTAGCAGGTGATCTAGACAGTTCACGTCTTGCTCTCTGTGTCAGATTTATTGTACTAAGCATCGCGGTGCTGGCCGTTTAAGAAGTGAGGTACTGGGAAGTACAGCGTGGTACTTAGGTAGTCACTTTGCCTTTCCTTGGAGGAGTGCCAAGGGCCGTAAGCAGCACCTGCCTTGTCTCAGTGATGGGAAAACATCGGGCTCAGTCAGTGGCTACACATTATCCGTCTTGATAACAGATGCTTTTACAGTGTTTTATTGCCTGGAGTCTCTCTTTTTTCCACTCACCTTTTATCTGCGAATCTCATCTCTGTGCTTCCTTTCCTTAAATAAAACAGGTTCCTGCTTATTTTACATTTTACTGAGCTAAGGTAGTAACTGTGTAGATACTGTTATTAGTGCTGGATACCACTTTTAGTTTGGTTGTTGATCGAGCGTCAAATGCAACCCATCAGGTCTCTCTCGCCATCCTTCGTGTAAGCACTGTCCACCAGCAGGGTTAGAGGCTGATGCTTTTGCTGGCAGCGAACAGGACTGTGTGCATGTGTTGAGCTAACGGGTGCCTGTGTTTGCTGGCCACTATTCCATCTCTTTTTCGAGTTGCACTAAACTGGACCGTGACGATCAAGGCCCAAGTCGTATCAGATGAAGGGTCCTTACGTGGGTCATTATGGCCAGAAAGAACTGTGGGTACAAAGTTGCTCCTGAGAACTTTATTGGTGGATTTTTTTTTTTTTGAAAATTAGATCAACACCTTTCACCTAGAAAATGGGAGATGGATGTTGAAGTTGACTGTTAATGGGTGTGCAGGGAAATTTGATTTACAGTTGATGGAAAGCAGACACAAGACGCAGTGACGATATAGATGGATTTGCAGTTTCAGGGCTTTCTTGTACATATGCAACATAAAGAGAACCGTGAGGCTTTTTTTTCATATATTGTTGTCGTTTTCTTTGTTGTTGTATCTTGTTATATGAAAAGTTAACTTTTTTACAGTATAGTTGGTCAGAATATTTTCTTTCTTTTTTTTTTTTTAAAGTCGATTGAGAAGCTATAGTGAACATAACACGTAAAGATTCAATGTATATTGTAGCTTAGAGGCAAAGGGGAGAAAAACAAAACATGTTGAATGTAAAACCTACAAAAATAAAAGTCTTTTTTTGTTGTTGTTGTTATATTTGCTGGCTAGTTTGTACTGCCTGTAGTGAACCTGTAGCGCGTCCTGATTTTTGGTATCCAAATCTTTTAACACCCACATACAGCTGTCGCCACACTGCTAAGTCATATCAAATAACACAACCATGCAGTATTGCTTTACTATCTTACTTTGTGCAATGAGACGCTTTATAATGGAACAAGAACTAACTTGAGCTTTTGGTGACATCTGGGCTCCTCGCTCACACTGTTGCTGTTCGTCTTTTGTCTTTCTCCCTGCCAAATAGTCATTTTTCTGAATATGTGTGGTTATCATCGTCGTGGATGTTGTTTGTGGTCGTGACGTTAGAGTTGTTGTTCGGCGGGATAACCTTCGACCTTTGGTCACAATGAAAATTTGAACCTTGTGGGAATCTTTATCCTGCCCTGCACATTCCAGCAGACAGCACGCTTTTAGTGTCTTCCACTTTTCCTAATAGACATATCCTTCCCATTTCCTTTTCACTACAGTGATTCTTCTGTGATCACCTCGCCGTTTTCCATTTTCCTGTTCTTGTGCTATCCAGCTTTACTGTGGTCCCACCCAAGCCTTTACCCAGTATATTAAGCTAAACTAAACCCTTGAAATGTGCATCAAAAAAAGCCTTCTTTTTTTTTCCACATGTCAAAATTAATGTGCTGCTTTCTTGAATGTCAGTTTTCATTTGTGTGTAAACCAGCAGCAGAAAAGCCAATAGATCTCCTTCCAAATCAAATGTAATGTAATGCATTGCAATGGCAGCTCCACTCACTTCTCTGCTTCTTCTAATGTGCTCTTATTGTTTGTCCAGGCTTTTACCCTCCGTCTGTCAGATCTCTTATTTGATGACCATTTTTTTTTCTCTCTTGTTGTTTTTACTGAGCCTTACACTGGCTGGTGTGAAAACTGACTTTTGCTTTTTTTTTTCTCATTGATTGATTGATTGATTGTCTGGTTGAGTTTGAGGTTGTTTTGCATGTCTAGCATCGCTCTTTTTTTCCCTGTTGTTTTTTTGTTAGGAGATACAACACTGAAGGGTTTTATGTGTTAGAGTTCCCCTTTCAGTAACTGATAACCCAAGGCTGATGTAGTTAGTTTTCCTCTAAATGTAAAAAAAAAAAAAAAAAAAAAAAGCTCACTGCAGCCTGACATTCACGCACACACACACAGCTAAAAAGCGTTTTGAAGGAAACGTGACGTCAGCCTTGGGTCTTCACTGGAGGGCAAGATTTCTCCTGTGTGTGGGCTCAGCCTCTGGTCTACATCAGCAGTCCCACGCACATGGAGGAAGCACTTTCTGAGGAGTGGTGCACTCAAGGAGTATTTGTGTGAATGTCAAGCCTATGATTAGTGCTTGAAAAGATGGATGACCATGTATGATGCTGATAATGTGATCTATGTGATGCAATGTGATGGAAAGAAAATAAACCTGAATGGAAGAAGTCTGTCAGATTCTTTCTTTTATATACGGGTGAATCAGAATATCTGTGAATAAATGGCTACAGGAGATGTTTAATATGACAAATTTACCAAGATCACTAGACAGGATTCATTCCTTTGTGTCTGTCTTTGACTTGTCTATTCTGCCCCCTTGTGGACAGCAGGTGGTTATAACAACAGTAGTCCCATCAACCCTCCAACAGCCATAAGAAAACAAAAGTCACAACACACATTGTTCACTTCTTTACAGCAGCAATTTCAAAATTTATTGAGACTGATTGGTTTTTGCAAATAATAGTCAAGCTAATTCTTCCACTAAACATGAAGTTAGAAAGAGGCTTGGACGGCCGGTGGGCCAGCCCCAACATCAAAACAGGAGGCTCATGGTTGGCTGTAAAAATGTTTTGTGATCAGTACTATCAACCGAAAACTATCTGCACAAGAGCACTTAAATCTGCCCGAAACAAAACAGGTGTAAAAACAGGACAGGTTTTTTTGATCATTTAACACATTTTGTTACAAACACAGGTTTATGATAATCATCAATATAAAGTCAGTATCATATTGAACAATATTCCCAATGAAAATAAACAAACCTCAAGCTTCAAGTGCGACCTTTTACAAATTAAAGACCCTCTGAAACTTGAGAGAGAAAATAAATAATATATAATAGTAATATAAATTCATATATATGAAGGTATACACACATCACTCTTAGTAGAAGAACAAAATCTAAAGTAAAAAGCGCCAATTTTGAAATATAGTATAATATAGATATACCCATATCTATGGCTTCATGATTTGCACGTGTGAATCAAGCTATACAGGCTAAATGAGGATTGCAATTTGTACACGTCTAAGAATACCCATATTCATCTGCAATAGAGCAAACAGTTCCAGTTTTGCATCGTGTGGAATGAGACAGTTGTGTGCAGATGCCGAAGACGTCGCTTTGGTATGACAAAATGAGCACAGGCATGCAGTTAAGTCCACAGAATCAGGGCACAAAAGGTCATCAACACACGGTGGGAAGGAGAATCTAGTCGCCCATCATGATTTGTCTCTTTGAAGTTTCATCCTCAAAAACATTTTGCACCTCTAATCTGATCAGTCGCATTTTTAGTAATCTCTATCCATGGACACACAGAACAACATATTCATCTCTCGGAAAACAAACACTCTCACACGCACGCAGGTGAAATGTCATTGAGGCACATATTGAGGGGTTGATGGCAGACGTTTTCCTGAAGTACAACCCAGTATGAGGAAGAAGACATACAGTACAGGTCGTGAGAAGAGCGCAGGGCCGGGGAGTCACACATACATCCAGATGTCTCTCAGTGGCCACAACAGCACCACAGGACAGAGATTTGTCGCCGATCATGGGCTCCTTCCACACCCACCATTGACATTCATAAAAATCCTAACCCCCATTGTCTTTCTTAGTTTGTTTTTTTTCACCCAAAAAATTACAACTATTTGATAAATGGGTCAAACAAAAGCACAATAAATAATACAAATAAAGACAGTTGCCAGATATGAAGAAAGCATCATTGTACTGAGAGTTGCTCAGCGGGGGGTTGATGATGGCACCTGTAGCAGAGAGGCCTGATGTGTGCAACCTGCACTGGCAACTGAATGTTTCCCAGAGTTACTGCTGCAGTGCTCACTTTCCCTTTATGTATAATGAACTAGAGTCAAGCCAGTAAAACACTGGCAGATAGAAATACAGCACGTAGACTCAACACTCTGCTGTTTTGTCTCCGTGCTGCATTTCTTCTTGATTGCGTGTCATGCCAGGCGTGACACAGTAGAAGAAATTTAAAAGAAAGAAAAAAATATCAGCTTGGCTTTAAGATGCGGTCTTCTAAATCTAGCCGGTCCTTTCACACAGCCCTTCATATTCACAATAATACCATTAACATGTGCACTTTTTTTCAAACTGTGACAAATAGTGACAGGTTCCAAAATAAAAACAACCCAACAACAAAACTGTTAACCACAACAATAAATCCAAAAGCACCTGCACACACAGACTGTGAAACAAAAGCACTTCATGTATACAAGGTACTAGATTGTTTTTGGTTCGATATTAATCAATTAGTGTACATTAGTGATGCAAAAAGCGTGTGCGGAATATATGTTTCAATCAATATCTAACAGAGAAGTTTGACAGTGAAGTTGTTTTTCCCCTTGGTAAAAAAAGCAAATACGACAGAAAAAGCGTAAACTGGCACAATAAAAGGTTGATAAAAGCCCCATGGCTTGCTGTCCACAACAAGGCAAAGTATAAAAGCTTTTTTTCTTATACAAGATATAAAATATCAAAAAAAGAACACACAATAAAGCTTAGCATCCAGCACTTAATAATAATTAATAATAGTAACATCAACAACAGTAATCATAGTTCTGATAATCATAATAATAAGACATGTCATCTGCCTCACTTGAATTGTCAATAACATGGAAATAATCTTAAGAAATCAATATAGACTTTTTTTTTGGACACTGGACACTCAAACATTCTTGCATACAAACACCCATCCTGTTCTACCCAACACACAGAGAGAGAGAGAGAGAGAAAGAGAGAGAGAAGAGAGAGAGAGAGAGAGAGAGAATGACTTCTCAAAAAATTAGGAATCCACAAACAAGTTCTTCAATAAATAGCTGTTAAACAAAACAAATTAATATTACAACTCTCTACGAATATCAAACTCGGAATTTCAAGCACAATTTTCGATCCTCTTCTTTTTAACCTTACAAAGCCGGAGAAAATAGATCACCAAAAGAAAGATAAACCATGGAAAGAGTCTGCATATTCTGTATTGGAGAAACTGGAAAATTACATGACTGACTAAGACAGAAACAGAAAAAAACAAAAACAAATAAAAGCTGTTCAAACAAAGGCAGCTCCTCCTCAGGTGTGAGAGACGTGGTTCTCAGGTCCTGTCGTCGCAAACCTCCGGAGACGGCGAGAGAGACGGAAAGAGTTAATAGTGTAGGTTGTGATCCCTTGTGCGCATGTGTTGATTTTCCCGAACAGGGAAGAAGCAGAAAGTGATAGCGCCTCTTAAATACACTGTGAAAGTCTCTTTCAATCTCTCTCTGTCTCACGCTCCCCTTTTAAATTCCCCCCCCCCAAAAAAAAAAAATCTTATGTACATTAGTCAAATCTCCAGTATTTGTTGGAATGGATTGATAGAAACCGTGTGGTAAACTTAAGTGAAGAAAAAGATTAAGGACCCCACTGAAAGGCGAAGGCTATATAAACAGCGATCTGCACAAAGATTCAGTGATTTCTATATCGTGATAACAGTCAAGAGGACATAAAGTATATCCTTAAAGGTAGGTGCGGTCACCGAGTTGTTTAGGTAAGTAAAGATCAGATCGAAAAATGTAAACCATGGGTTCAGGGCTTTGATAGGAGTCAGGTGTCATTAAAGTGCAAGTCTGTGGCAGTAGGACTCTGCATCGACAATGTGCCATCGGGCTGCCCGGTCCTCTGACACATGTAGCTTTGCAATAGATTCAGACTCTCCCTTCACTCGTAGAGAGACGCTTCCCCCCCAGAAACACAACAGCCGAGGCGGGACCAAGACTACCACCCTCCCCACCCCCCACCCACTCTTCATCCTGGCTTTTTTCCCTATACCGTCAGTGATCCTTGATTTCCATGGTGATTGTGATGGCAAACATACAAAGATGCAGTCTAGCGTCGGCCGTGTCCTTGGCAGCGTCCTCATTGATTCCTGTTGTGACAGAGTAGAAAACTACTGGACTCTGGCCTGAACCCTCAAGAAAAAGAAACACAAAAAAAAAACACTGCATCAGAAGTAAAGGAGGTAAGCAGAAAAAGCCTTGCACTCGAGCCATCTCTTGACCACTCTTCTTCTACTATGGCAGTCAAGGTTGAGAATAGCCTAAGTGTGTGTGTCAGTGTGTGTGTGTGTGTGTGTGTGTGTGCATTCGAGTGCGTTTACTCATAATGGTTTTAGATCATTGTCGCGCGTCACCCTACAGCATTTCCATTCAAAGGAAGGCCTGCCCACGGTGGGACGGATGGGTAAAGAGAGCAGAGGGTTCTGCTGGAGAGATCGCAAGAGATCTTCAGAGATCGGTCGACAAGCCGCTGACAGGAGCCTGACAGGTTCTAGGAGATCCAGGCAAAGTCCCTCTCGCTCCCATTCTGCTGCTCCCCCTCCTGTGCCGAGGAGTCGCTCTCCTCCTTCTCATTGTCCAGTGCTCCGTGCGCCTCAGCGGTCATCCCTGAGTCCTTCCACTTCCCTCCCTCCTCCTCCCCTTCTCCCATCATCTCCCCGTCCCCTTCCACCATCATCTCCTCCTCGCCCTCTCCGTCGCCGTCGCACTCGGCCTGGTCATCATGGAAACGATCTCCTGGATACAGCTCCTCCTCCGGGGAGATGTCTCCTCCAACCTCCCCGTTGTGGTCCAGCAGTGCTGCCATGCCCCGCCCAGAGCAGTCGGCACAGACGCCGTGACGCCGCGAGCCGTGTTTGATCCCGACGCTGGCTGCTGACATGAAGACTCGGCTGCACACTTTACACACGTACTTCTTGTCTTTGCTGTGGACCTGTCGGACGGAAACACAACATTTGAATCCATGCTTCACTTTGAGATTGACTGCCTCCTACTGGCGGTTCGCAGAGTTCGCACTCACCAGCGTGTGCCTCTTCATGTGTTCCCTCCTGGTGAACTTCTTGCCGCAGATTTCACAGGGGTAGGGCCTCTCGCCGGTGTGGGAGCGCATGTGCCTCTTCAGGATGCACTGGTGCATAGCAGAGAAACTGCAGTAGGGGCACTTGAACTTTTACGGATCACCGTGAAGTCATTCACTGTAGAGACAGAAGGAGGGAAGGAGGGAGGGATGAAGGAGAGAAAAAAGAAGGGGGGGGGGGTAAAAAAAAAAGATTAGTGGTGAATGAAGCTCGTTTAAATAAACCAAGGCGTCACTTTGCAGTTATTACATTTAATTAGCGGCATGGTCTAGAAATGTACCATCAATTCCCATGGCCACCCCAATCCCAGTCAAAGCTACAGTTGCCCTGGCAACAGCTCTTCCTCCATACTAAAGCAATAAAGGCAAAGAGATACTATAAACACGACACAACAGTCAGTTGCTCTAGAAGGTCTCTGCTATGGACAGCAAAAACACAGACGGAAAGACAAACACAGACAATGACAAGAGGGCTGTAGGTTGGGAAATAAAAATCACACACATACACACAAACAAAGGGAGGCTCCGGGAAAATAAATAAATAAAAAACAACTAATGTTAATACCATGTCCCAATCTTGTGTAGAGGTCTGGTGAGCCAATTATCTCAAGGTCTAGACTTAAATGGTAGTTAATCCAGGTGAAGGGCATCCAAGTAAACAGACTGTTTGTGTGTTTGTGTGTTTATGTGTGTCGAGTGTGTGTATTTGTGTGAGGGAGAGAGAGAGAGAGAGAGAGAAACTTTACAGTATACAGTATGTGACCATGGGAGATCAGGACTGGATTTATGAGGAGACAAGCACACACACACACACACACACACACACACACACTTCTGAACACATCTACTGTTCATATAAAGGAGTGGGAGGGTCAAACACACGGTTCAGGGTTAGAAGCTTTAAGTGATACAATATAATTACCTCCATCTGCAAATCGACTTCTGCCCTGATTAAACACTCGACAGCACAAAAACATGCAAGCACGCATCAGCTGCACAGCAGGTTTCAGCATCTTATTCACATTTGGCTTCGAGTGGCAAGTCAAAAATGCAAAGGCAAACAAAGGAACGTCGTGACTGTGCGCACACGCGCGCGACACACAGATAAAACGAGGGAAAAACTACAGAGAAGTCTTCGCATTTTTCCATCACAGTTTAATTACAGCATAAAAACTACAAAGCAGAACGTCATTTCTGTTTAGAAAAGTACACATCTCCGTACAGTACATGGGTTTGTTTTTTGTTTTTTTTTGTTCAATGAGAAAATTCCTAATCTAGAGAGAAATATCTTTCAATATTTACAACAACACATATTCAAACTCGAAAATTGCCGCACAACAGCCGTGCGGTATTTGCCATTTCTCCTCAATGGCTGGCTCTGCAGAGTTCCTGATTAGTTCTTGACATCTCTGAGCCTGCCAGTCTGTTTCAGCTGCTGGCTAGGACAGAGTGTGCTACCTGAGAAATGGGATTTCGTATTAGAAAGGATTTGGCATTTGGGAGTTCCTGTGTGTGTGTGTGTGTGTGTGTGTGTGTGTGTATTTACAACAGCAAGGGGATATAGTCCCAAAAGACACCAGTTCTGCTTTTACTGAGCACATAGAAATTACAGTTCTATGTGTTGGGAGTGACAGGAATATTAGAGGGAAACACAGGTGGATGTTGTCCCTTTGGGTATTCACAGCATGGGTACACCTTCATAACTGAGCTGTATCAAAAAAAATATCTTGATTCAAGGCTTGAAAAATTGGTGGCAATTAGTGTGAATTTACATTAGCGATGATTTTGAAGCCAGTGTTTATACCGATTCCAATATTCTCCGGCTCCGCTCCGGCTCCACCTAACTCTACCACCATCTCCCTTATTCCTCTCCTGCATTTTTCCCACTTGTCTCCCTTGATCCCCCCATTTTCTACCTTGTACTCACAACCACACCATTATCCGTCTGCAGCAGTGACATCACTGAGCTCATCTGGTTTAAAGGGCATCTGCCCCTCTGTCCCCCGCTTCCTCTTCAGATGAGGGGTCAGAGGTTAAGAAGGGCCGGAGCCGTGAAGGACCAATTACTGTCCAGCTCCGGCCACATTCAGCCACTAGAAGACTTACAGATCTGGGACAGAGGAGATGGACAGAGAGAGAGTGAGAGAGAGAAAATGACACCACCCAACCCCCATCTGAGCTGCTACTGGTCTATTGTTTTAGCTGGCTTTGTCTCATTCGGCACATCCCCTCCATCTGCACTGATCTGACAGCACTGACTGAAGGTAATCAAGTCAGACTGATGACTGAGAACGAGCTTTTATGTCCAGTGGGGGTGGATCTGTCATAGAATTACTTTGTTTTTCCTTTTTCTTTGAATTACAGTTTAAGAAAAATATATTTTCTTATATATTCCATTAAGTTTAACACTAATTTTTTAATGTTTATTGAGGTGCACCACCAGTGGCAACAGACATAATCTGATTTGGGTTTTAATTCTACTCTCATGCTGCAGTTCCACAAATCTCCTGCAGGTGGTGTGGTTGTGTGTGCTGTGAGCCGCAGCAAAGCTGAGCAGATATGAACTAGGTCTGAGTGTCTTTGTGCCCATAATGCAGGGGTGGACACCAAGATAAAGATCTCTCTGCCTAAAAAGGAGAGAAGAGTTTAGTCAGACTGGTGACTACATGGCGACAGAGAGCCAGACAAGTGGTTTAGGTCTAGGAGGCGTAAAAGACGCCCCCTCCGTCTCTCCACTCAGCACCGCAACGGAAAGTAATTCACCTGTTCATGGGTCTATACGCTACAACTATTTACAAACTTATAAATAATTTAAAAACTCTTCTACATATAATTTCAGTCAGTTTAAACAGCTTTGCATAGCAATTGTGCATTGTTGACATGTAAGATGTCAATTCATTTTTAATCAAAAATAATATTACATAAATTAACAAGTTGTTAAAAAAAAGAGAAGTTTCCCTAGGTATTTATAATCATGTCAATAGACATTTGTTTTTTAAAAAGGAAGTCTTCCCTTCTCAGTGCAATGACACCACAGAGCATTTTTGGCATGAACGTACAACACATGTGAGGCTACGCTGCTAATTGATGGGTATGAGTGTGTGTGTACATGAGCCTGCAGCCTCAAGATCCAGCCTCAGTTTTCCACATTGATACTGAAGTTGTGATTGTCAACTTTCATCTCCTGAGAAAACCGCCACAGCGAATCTATAACCCCACCCTGAGACATTTCCATCCCAGTGCTGCCTCCCAGTATGGCTCCTGGCACTGACCCCACCTGGCAGCACACTTTAACATGTGTTGCCAGGTTTTTCTGGGTGCTAAAAGCCTTGGCACAGGCGGGGCAGGTGTGCCCTCTCTCTTTGGAGTGCACGGAGGACAGGTGCCTGTGCAGGTCTGTGCGGTCTCTGAAGTGTTTCAGACAGTACACGCACTGCATCAGCTTCTTCTTGAAGTGGATGGTCTTCTCGTGGCGGTCGGCATTGGATTTGAGGGTGAAGCTAGCGGGGCACTGGGAGCAGAGGTAGCGCGCCGGCGTGGGCTCGGCCACCGCGGGGCGGTAGAGAGGCTGGTGGAGGTGGAGGGGCTGGGATTGCGGCTGGTGATGAGGCTGGGCGGGCTGGCGGTGCGGGACCTGCATGCTCGGCCAGTCCAGGGACAATGCCATCAGAGACAGGGTGTGGCGGTACTCGTGTTCCCTGAGATGCTCCAGGCTGCTGAACAGCCGTTTGCACAGGGAGCAGGCGAAACCCTGTGAGGGCCAGGCACCGGGATCTGGCAGGAATCTTTTCCCCGACCCAACCTCTTCGCCCAGTACCCTCAGCCCTTTAGTCCCTCTGCCAGCCACGGACGCTGATGCAGGCACAGTCAAGCCACCAGCACAGCTCTCCTCGTCCATCTGATCCCTCTCGACAGGAGACTGGTCACCTTCCAAGGAAAAGATAGCGAGAAGGAGAGTGAGAGTGAAAGAAAAAGATAAGGTACAAAAGGTACTCTCTCTTAACTTATCTAACATGACTACTTTTAAAGCCTACACCATACCTGCGTTGTATCCTTTCATGTCTTCTTTGTCTTTTACATCCTCCTGCAAGCACAAAACATCACGTTATGTCACACACACACACACACACACACACACATTTACAGGATCTGTATGTTGTCTGGGCATGCAGGAGGCAGGCAGGTGAGACAAGCTGTGAAGACAACCTTTTTTTTTTCACACAAACACAGAGAAACAAAGACATGAAAACAGAAAAGTAGAAAAAAAAAGAAGAGGAGTGACAGATCAGAATGAAATAAAGACACCGATGACGATTAGCGAGCAGACACGGAAAACATCTTGTAAATAGCTTGACAGTTCCTGGATGCTACAGCTGTCCTATGAGAGACAGAACGAGCAGTTAGGTTGATCTACAGTCTTCATAATATCGTGCGCCTGATACTCATATGCTCAACCCCCCCCCCGGGTGTTAAGAAGGTGCACCAAACACCTGTACCCTCTCCTTCCTCTCATCTACATCCCATCTAAACCTCTATCTTTCCTCCATCTACTCCATGTTCCTGCCATTCCTTCACCCCCCCACCCATTTCCTTGGCCCTTACACTCCACCTCCTCCTCCTCCTCCTCCTCCTCTCTAAGAACAGAACACCATGCACTGGGCAAACAGATGGCTTGTCCGTAGAGATAGGGAGGCTTGTTGGGAGGCAGGTCCGCTGAAATCAAATGCTGCTCCTAAAAGCTCACCAGCACACACACACACACACACACACACACGGACTGGCACAAAACTCACATCCACACAAGCTCCTACTGCCATGCTCACACACACACGCCCACACTTACACACACACACACACACCGAACAGAACAAACAATTTCCTGGGCTGCGAGAGCAAACCTCTCATTGTCTACTTGTATTGATTCTACTCAGTCTCATCTCACTACCTTGCCCGTTATCTGCCATCTCCAAGCGCACGCTGCCATTGTGACTAGACGTGTCATCTCTACTGTAACCGCTATAAACTACATTACCGCTAATGCTGAGCAAAGACTCTTGGCTTGACTGCGAGTTTGGGTCCGGCTATATTAAAAAAGATTATATGAGAGGGGGTGACAAGAGCGAAGAATTGGAAATCTGAAAGGAAGAGAAAGCAAACAAAGCGGGCAGAAAAAGAAAGACAAACATGAGAAAACATCCGGTGGAGAAGGAAACATGCCGAGTTCCACACAGAGAGTAAGATACAGAGAGGGGTTGAGAGATGTGCTTGTGTCTAAAAAAGACTTTCCAATGATGAAAAATAACCCCATTAACCTCCACTTCTCCTCATAAAAGCCCACAGCACCACCCTCCCACCACGTCTGCGGTCACTTTCTATTCTCCATCACCTCAACCCCCCTCGGTGTGTTTGCAGAAACAGGGTGAAGCTGCCCCCTGGATGCTTTTCTCCACTCACTCTCACAAAACTTTTGTCTGACTGGAGGAGCGATACCCAGTGAACAGCCTCCGCCCTGGAGACGAGCCAGGCTCTGTGCGCTTACCTCAGGCAGGGTGGAGGGCTCCGGGCCCTCGGGGGCATCTTCCACTTCCATGTCCAACCCTTCTGAGCGCAGCAGGGGTGCCCCAGCCCGCAGACCGGGGGACTCCAGGGGCCGAGGCTCAGAGGGGTGCAGTGGCGTGGGTGGAGTGGGTGGGCAGTATGCTGATGTTGATGATGGCGGTAGTGGTGGTGGTGGTGATGGTGGAAGATGAGGAGGAAGAAGAGGAAGAAGAAGAGGAGGAGGAGGAGGAGGAGGAGAGGAGCCAGCCCCCTGTTTGTTATGAATAGTGGCCCCCGTGGCCCCTGGCCGGAGCGTGCTGCAGTAGTTGTTGGAGCGGAGCCCTGAGGAGCACAGGAAACGAGTCTCACCCACCCACTCACGTACAACTGCAACTCTGCTAGCAGCTGGCCACCAGAACACAACGGGAGAGAGTGGGCAGGGGGGCACACAGAGGCTGCCAGTGCTACACTATCAAACACTATGGAGAGGGGGAGGAAGAAAAACTCTGAAGTTTCACTTTCCACCAGCCGAGGGGAAAGGGTTAGGGCTTCTCTTCTCTCTTTCTCTCTCTTTTTCTTTCACTCCTCTGCTCTCCTTCTCCTTCCACCCACATGCGTGCGCAGAGGATGGCAGCGTGTGTGTGTGTGTATGTGTTTTGTGAGAGAGTGTGCATGTGCTGTGTGAGCGAGTAAAATGCATATAAGGAGAGGGCTTGAGGATCCTCTGTAGCGTGGAGGGAGATTGTTTTGGAGAGGAGCCATCTTGCAGCTCAAGTGCAGACTTTTTGTACACGCAGGGTAAAGGACGACTACATCGACCATGTAAGATATTTACCAGCAACAAGTTAAAGGCACGCCGGATAAAGAATTTCAAATTTCTTACAGGGCCTTTCAGTCTCCATAACTATTCACACAGAATCTCTTTTTATGCTACATTAATATCACCATTTGCTACTTAGAGCGCATCTCTTCTTCTTATAGCGCGCATAAATCAAAGTATAATGCGCAGGTTATTCTGGATAGTGTGTGTGCGTATATGAGTATGTGCGAGTGTGGGCAGCGTTTTGGGGAATGTCTCGAGTTATGCAGTGGGTTAGCCATTCATTGCCCTCCTCTGCACAACGGACAGAATCACACAACCATGAGGCTTGACCGTGGACGGATTCCTGGAATGTTAAACTACCGCGCCCGACACTCCCCACTCCCACTTACTGAGAACACACACAAATGCTTTACTCCCCATCTCCTCTTCCCCACCCCCGGCAGTGACGGGAGAAACAACACTGAGAGGGAAATGGAGACAGAGAGTAAAGGGATGAGCTACAGGTGAAGCGAAAGCTGCTCATTAACAAATGGCGTCCTGGCAGTGGACACTTCTTAGGAAAGGATTATCACGGGACGACTACGTGGACCAACAATCTCTTGAAGAATTCCAACATAAGACAGTAATTTTTTGCAATCTTGTCTCACTGAGTTTAATATTGCAGTCGTGTCTGGCAGGCTGTAAAGAATACAAATAACAGCAGGCTGACTCACTGCACAGCGACAAGAGTTAAGGACATGGAAGAAAAAATACATGAAGGTAGAGTAACTGAACTACTTAAAACACAGGATGACACAGGAACTAAAACGCAACCCCCGTCCTTTCCTTATTAGGTCCGTTTGGCTTTAGGGAAACAATTAGTATAAGGTGACTGACCAGTTGCCAACAGCTAATCAACTAAAACTTGGTAAGTCTGTTAGGGAGGAGGAGGCAGATTGGATTGGTGTTCACCCTGACTCCATGGGGAAAAGGCCCTGTTAACAATAACCTCTGGATAGTTTTACTCTCTTTTTATTGATTTAAAAAAATATCAAGGGAAAAACGTTTGGAAAAAGTGCCAGCAATTCCAGTTTATATATAAAAGTGACCTTTAATGGAAAACCCAACCAGCTAGATTGAAAGTTACGACCATCTCCTGTATTGATATCTACCCTTACTTTGACCCTTACTGCTCTTTCCTTCTCTTCCATTTAAATGGGATGGGCATACGGGATTCCAAATTTGAAATCTGAAATCTGTCATTTGCACCAAATTAATAAAATGTGTGTCATGATCACAAACAAAAACAGCAAGGCCGCTGGAGAGCAGCTACGGAGCCGCTGGGAGCTACAGTACACGGCGAGTCAATTTTCAAAAGTAGATGTGAGTGATGAGAGCCGACAGCGGAGAGAAAAGTTCAATAATGTCAGTATGATCCCTATAGTTAATTGGATGTTCTTTACAGCCGGTGCGCGGTGGCAGTGCGGACAGGTGCGCAGGGATGGTCTGGCAAAATCCATTGTCTGGCACCGATTGTCTGACGCACAAAGGGGTAGCGGGGCCAAATCCCAATGATCTTAATTGGATTCGGGAGGCTGATTGACATACAGGCTGGTTCCACTGTGTTTTTGCATTCCACATGCTAGGAGGACGTCGTCCGTGACCCATGCAAAGGATAGCAAAGAGAGGAGCCGCGCATCTGAATAGCGAGCCCCTGTCCAACGAGGGTTGGATCAGTTTGAATGGCTGAATGCAAATAGAGGCATTCAGTGGTTAAACTGTAACATTGATTCTCGGTTTGGGCTGATTTTGGATGTATGAATCTTTAGGAGAAACATGTTTTATTAAACAGTCAATTATACAGAAAAGAGAGAGAGTGAGAGAAAGGGGAAGGGGCGGGGGGATACTTGCAGATACTCAGTGGTCTCTCTTGAATTGGGCCAGGTGACCTTGCTCTACCTCCTCTCTACCTAGATCAATACTTTCCCAGGATTTTAAACCAGCATACTTTGATGCTCCACAGCTGAAGTAAAAGAGGGGGGAAAAGAGACATGAGTGAGACAAATAAGGAGGAGCTGCAGTAGCCGGCCAGAAGGGGAGGGAGCGAGGGAGAGTGTGAGGGATGAGTGTTAAGGAGGGGTGAAGGAGAAATAGATGGGGGGGGATGGATGGCATGAGGGGGAGTACAAGAGGGAAAAAAGGACAGGAAGGATGTTAAGCAGGGGTGAAGGAGAAGCAGGGAGGAGAAGGAGAGGGGGGGGAAACAGGGCTGAATGAAGAGAGGGAGGGAGGCAGGGAGCAGCGATCTGTCAAACTGTGCAGACTATTCCTCCGCCCAGTAATCTGAGGTACAGTGTTTGTTTACTTTCTGTCCTCATTTAGACGCAGGGACAGACCCAGGGAGGGAGGGGAGGTTGTTGGCCATCTCGACAAGCCCATTTCCCCAACCCTTATTGTGTCGGGAATTAAAAATAGGGTTTGGCTAACCAAAAGCCTCCTCGAGGTTTCTCCAGTGACAATTGAAATACAGCTATAGGACTCATTCAACATGTGTTTTATTCTACACAGCGAGCAAATGATTAACATTTTCTGAATTCTCGAAATTTCCTATTCATTTCGTCAAGGCTGGGTGTATCTGTAAAGTGTGAGCGTGTATCAAAAAGCCTCTTCTTCTCTTTTCTGGAGCTTGTGAGGCTGTCTATCTGTGCTGTGACAGCATCTGATTCTCCTCTTTAAGCCAACAGAAACATCTCAATCCCACACACTTAACACTTGCACAAAAGGGGTGATGCGATGTGACGTGCGTTTGCGAGCGCGAATGTGCAACTGCGAACGTGTGTGTTGGTCTATTCAGTCTCGGCCCTGTCTTTTATTTTGAAGGTGAGTGGGGCTCAACTCAAAAGGCACGACTATGCTCGGAGTTGTACCCTTCCTTTGCTTTTCTTCGGCTCACAAAGACAGACAGAACTCGGGACAAAAGATCCAATTACTAGCCAGCAAAAGCAAAGAAACACAAACACACGAGTTGCACACACACACGCACACAAATGTGCCCACGCGGACATGGACTCAAGCAAATATACGCTCACGCTGGCACACACACACACACACACACACACACAAACACAGACACACACATGAAGACACACTGACAGTTTAACACCCTCACTGAAGGCAAAAAAACTGACTGACAAAGAAAAAAAAACCTCTTGTTAACGTGGGCAAGTGAAGCACAAAATAAGGATGTTTAATATTGATATGATTAGAAAATGGTTTATTCTAAAGCAAGAGGCTTTAAGTGGAAAATTTTAGCTGATATAAGAGTTTTTTTACTACTTATGTGGAGAGATTCAGACACTCAAAGATGGAAAGATGGTTGGTTAATGCACATAAGCATGAAACACTTATAGGTTGTACACCCATGCATAATAACCAAAAAATTAAATGCGATGGTGAAAAACACACTTGAATAAAGCTTAAATTTCTAAACTCTTTGTTGCAATCTATTTCATCTCATCACATTCCTCCATCACAATTTCATGTTTCACACATTATTTGGACGTTCAATTTCACTTATTTTGAAGGTGCTTTTGACAGGATGCAGAGGTATGTGCCGTTGTCGAGCAGAGCAAATCGCTTCATCGTTATTGGTGCTGAAATACAGTAAGTAAATAATAAATATCTGAACAGTTGCCGCAGTTCTGTTGTGTTATTTTGCTGCCGTGAAATACAGCCGTGGACCCGCTGATGCGCACAAAGAAACTGTCACATAAAACCAAACAAATTTTCTCACGACAAGGAGAGCGATCCCAGCAAAATGTTCTCTCACTGAGTCACTGCTGACTAGTCATCACCGGCATTGCCACACAAACCCTTTACACACACTCAAGTGGCACCACACACATGCTCACGCACGCACACACACACACGCACGCACGCATTCAGAGTTATCCAAATACAGTGTCTGATGAGGGAAAATACTCTGCAGAGGAAGAGGATACTCGTGTCAAATTCGGTCAAGCCTGTGTGTTGTATGTCTCACAGGTGAGACGCGCGAGCAGGTACTCAAAAATACAGCAGTACATTCGAAGCAGTTTGTGTATACCTGAGTTGTGAGTTATAATGAGGTGTGTGGCTGGGTGTGTGTGCGTGTGTGTAACAATCAGTGTGAGCACAGTGTTAGTAAATAGTGACTTACAAGACAGGGAGTGTCCTCCTTTGGGCAGGTACTCGTACAGCAAGGGGTTATCATCTCCCATCATCTCAGCCCGCAGCGACAGCAGGCTGTTCTTACTCATCAGCGCCGCCTTCAGATTGGCTACAGACGAGATCGTTCCGCCCCCGGCTCCTCCGCCAGCCTCCTCCGATTCGTTGGGGCCCAGGTAGCTGGGCTCTGTGGTGAGAGCCTCTTCCTGTTTGAGGAAGAAGTCGAGGCGTTCGCCGCGGCTGTCTGAGCTGTTGGGTTCGGTCACGTCTGCCCCTGAATGGAGATGAAGTAACAGAGGACGGGTTAGACTCAGTCATCTCTGACTGGCGTTAAAATGTTTTCTACAAACTAAAGCGTTGAAATTCAAGTAGGAGGTATGGGACAATGCCTCAAAATGTTTCACACAGCTGTGTTTTAACTTAATTTGAGGGATTACATGCTTCTCTATAGACTGAAAACCTTGGATTTGTGAAACCCTTTCAAAGGGGATAAAAGAGGATGGTGGTCAAACGAAAAAAAGGCTGAACATTGTACTTGAATAGCTGTCGTTTTGTCAATTTAAAGATTTCACTGACAGCGATAGCAGCTTGAGTGAAAATACAAAAAACCCCCACCGTATTAAACCAATTCTTTCCTCCGAGCCGAGTCATCGCTTACACCCAGTGTTTTCGGTAGCATCTACCAACACGTCACCGCTCTGAATCATCTCTCTCTCTCCTCAACTCCCTAACATACCTCATCATCACCAGTCAACAAAAATACAGGGAGATCATAAGGAGACAGTAAGAGAGAGAAAGGCAGACACAGACGTGGTGTGTGCGAGTGTGTGTGTGTGTGTGTGTGTGTGCGTTATGTCTGCGTGAGTGTGTTTAGCCGTCAGTGTCGTTGAAAGCAGAGTGTGTAGAGAAGCTGTCAGCAGTAGACATGTCGCTGGAGGTTCCACTGTAGATCTACAAGACTGTCAGACCACACTGCTGACGACAGCTCCGCTCAACACAGACACACGCAGACAAACACACGCGCAAACGCGGGCTCAAAAAAAACACACTTTCATTGCCTCCTAATTGACATTTAACTGATGACAGGTTGCTTTCTCCAACAAAGACTTAGACAAAAATACACACCACGCACATCACAGGCTTAGAGACTTTGAAAGAATGGCTTTTCTACACCTAAAACAAACACACGCAGACTTCTGAGCACTAATGCAGACTTGTGAGTTGCCTGAAAGGGAGGGTGTGTGCATAATTATGCGTGATTGTTCCGGACAGAAACCTTCTGACACCCTAAAATATAAGTCTACCGTGTCACAGAGCCCATGCGTGTGACAGCTGAAATCACACTTAAAGCTAATGGGGAATAAACAGAGTGAGGGACGAGGAACAGGGGTGACGCGGGGGCGCGGAGAGTGGAGGGGAAAAAAAGGGTGGAAAAGCCAAGGAGAAAGAAAGAGTGGAAAAATACAACGGAAGCGAGGGAACAAAATAGCCCTGTTGTCCATTTTAACTACAGTCAGGTAGTGCTAAGTGTTTCCTGTGCAGCCCAGTGCTCATCTGCTGCAGGGGGAGTCAAGGTGACAGAGACAGTAGTTTGCCTCCACGTCTGGAATACCGATGGGTATGCAGCCTCTTCACAGCCTACTGGGTCAATGTTGACCACTCTTTCTCCCTCTCTCTCTCTCTCTCTCTCTCTCTCTCACACACACACACGCACACTGTCAGTCATTTTTCATGCTCAGTATAGATAAATGATCACAGATCAGATGGACGGATACACGCTCTGTATGCAAGGTTGCACATGCACGCGTAGATCTGAAAGGTGTAGAGATACGAGTGAGATATCGAGGACGGGGGGGGGAGGAGATGGGGCGCGACAGATAAGAGTGACATACATACGAAGTAATCAGCGGCCATCAAACTACTACTAGCAGACGCAGAGGAAGATATAAAAAGAGGAGATAAAGTAGGAGGAATGAAGAAAGAAGAGAGGAGGCACGACGGACAGAGAGAGAACGAAAAAAAAAGGCAGGGGAGTGTAGAAGCGGGGGTGTCGAGCTGTGGAGGAAGATACACACAAAACACACACATGCTGCATCCACGCACACCCCCGCCCCACCCGCGCACACACAAACACACACAAAGTTAATTAAGGAGGGGGTGTAGGGGTTGGCGCAAGGGGCATGAGGTGCAGGAATTCATTAGAGCTCTGCCCCCTCCTTCAGTGGGCAGCCCAGCAGCCACAGGAGTCAATCAATAACATAGATCTGCTGTGGGCCAACGACAAACACACACACACACACACACAAACACACGTACACGTATACGGAGAAAAGAGAGGCAGACAAATGGAAGAAGAGGAAGCGAAGGGGAGAGAGAGAAAAGAGGGTCACCTCTGACCCCCATCTCCCTCCACTCATCTGTTCATTGGACGAGTGAATGACCCCTGACCACTTTTCCCAGCATCCCCTGGACACGTGCGTCTACAGATGGAACATGTCCGCCCTCCTCACAGTCATACAGTAACAATGCTTCAGTCTCCGGATTAAACGGCCAAGTTACGGAAAACGCGGCCGCTTCACGATTCCCTCGCACATTGACAGTCAGAATTTCTGAAAACGTGTGAAATGAATATCTGTGTTTTACACATTAGCGAAGGACTCACTCTGTCCCGCTGACACACTCTGCCATGCAACATACAGTATCATCCTGCTTTCTGAGGATTTATCCACATTTCTGAGACCACGCGTGAGATATTAGAAATTAGTATTCAGCTGACCACAAACAGGCTTCCTCGCCAAATAATCGGAATATACTACATAATCCTCCTTCACTTATGTAAGCTTTATCGGGCCCTGCATAGCTGCTGTGTTACTTAAACCTCATCCTGTTCCAACAGATAAAATCATTTACCACACCAGAAACAGTCGCACCTAATCCCGTGCACGCAGCTTATGGATTTCATCATACGTGTGCCGGGTTTTTCTGAGGATTTGTAGACACACATATTGTGGTGTCTTTCAAAGGCAATAGGTTTATCTGGAGTTCTAGAGACACTGTGGTTACATCATTCCTTTGTGCACATATGCTGAGTGTTAATGTACTGGTTTGTCATGAGACAACCTATGAATTTCAGTGGCATGGGATATGGCTTTGAATTGCATGGTCAGATACAAAAAACAATAGCGTTTTCCTCATCTCCCCCCCTCCTTTCTTCTGCCTTTACAGTGCAGCGGTCTCTGTACAGTGAAGGGAATTTTCATTTTCCCCTTCATAAAAGAGTCCGAATAATTTAGATTTCTGCTTTCTGAAGAGATCCTCCGTTTAATTTGGTTGCCATGGTAGCCGGGCACCCTTGGCTTCAACATTTATGCTAAATAAAACCCCCTTTTAAAAGGAGAGACAAATATGTGGAAATGGTGGTTCTCTTTGTTCATGTGTGTGTTTGCGTTAGTGTGTGTGTGTGTGTGTGTGTATGTGTGTGTGTGTGCGCGCACACGCGTGAGCAATGCTGCAAGCTATGTGGGGGCTTGAGTGGGAAAAAGCAAAGGCGGAATAAGACTTGCGGTGGAATAAAAGATGTGTGTGTTGAACTATACTTCAAATGTGTTGTGAGGGATACTGCATTTATCAGCCATTGAGAGAGTTACAGCTAATGGATAGAAGATACAGTTTTATGCGCTGTGGTTGGAGGCTGCACTGTATATCTGAGTGAAGTGTGTGTGTGTGTGTGTGTGTGTGTGTGCGTGTGTGTGTATTTCACGAGGGGAGTTGTGTTATTAGAGAGCGCACTTTGATGCAGTAAAGAGGAGGAGAGAGAAGGCCTGAAAAGGGAGGGAAGGGTCAGCTGACCTGGTTTGACCTCTGATCTTCTGTTCCGATTGTGCTCAAGGAGTGTGTCCGTGTGTGTGTGTGTGTGTCTCAACAAATGCCTCCTTCCCCTCTAAATGAAGCCAAACACTGTTGTGAGAGGGAGTTTCCATTTACAAAAAATACAAGTTTTTGATAAATAAAGGGATGAATTTGATATACACACACGCTCCTTGCACACACACACATGACCTGGCTGTTGATGGACACGCTCCTTTAACACCTCCAGTCTCTCGCTCTCTCTCTCTCACACACACACACACATACACACACATACACACCACACCTTCAAATCAACAGAGACAGTAGCCAAACACAATGGAGAGAAAAAGTCCAGGGTGGTTAAGCAACGAGTTACTGAGGCTTGTCGACCACAAGAGAGCTGTCAGAGAAGAAAGTAGGGCTTGTGTGCATGTTTGAGTATGGGAGTGCAAACAAAAGAGAAAGACTCTCTCACTGTGTATCTTTGTGTGTGTATATGTGTGTTGGTGTGTGTGTGTGACACAGAAAGAAGCCTTGCCCCAAGTCGGCCTGGTTAATGGCTCGGCCAGCCCGGGGTTGAAAAGGACAAGGCATTACAAGAGTCGTGTTGTCACAAGACTCTGTCTTCGCGACGTTACAGCGACATGTTTCCAAGCGAGAAAACGCGAGTCCCTCCTTCACCTTTTTTTTTTTTTTCACAAACAGCTTACGCGCACTGTACATGTGATTAGTGTGTGTTTGTCCTCGAGTGGACAAAGAGGGGAGGGAAGGTGGAACTTGCTTCCTCAGCATGCCAGAGTTTGAGAGGGTAAAAAAGTAATTTCAGCCGAGAAGGGGGAGTGAGGCACTAAAACAGCTCAAGAATTCAGAGGCAATTTAAAAAGCAGTGTGGGAGAGGGGAATGAAAAAAATGCTGGGTTAAAAAGGAGGGAGGATGGAAAGTAAAAGAGGTTGTTATTCTCTCTCTCTCTCTCTCTCTGTCTTCCTCTCTCTCACTTGCTCTCTCTCTCTCTGTTGTTTTTAGGGACTAGCCGGGCCACAACCTCCAGGAGAGATAGGGAAGGGTGGGTGGGTGGGTGGGTGGCGGGGTGTGTGTGGATAGGGAGGGCAAGCATAAATCAAGCAGAGCCTGAAGGCTTTAGAGGAGGGAGGGACAGAGGGAAGAGAGTGGTAAAAGACAGGGAAGAGAGAGAGGGAGAGAGAGATGATGGTGCTGGTGGTGATGGTGGTACTGCTGGGGGCTTGGAGAAAAAGAGAGAGTGTGGGTGGAGGGGAGGAGAGAAGAGGAGTACAGCCATTGCAAGAGTGGTGGGGTGAGAGGTGGACGGTGGGGTGATGGAGTGTGGGTGGGTGGGTGAGTGAAGGGGGAGTGAGGAGAGGTGAGGGGGAGGTTACAGAGGCTGTGGGAGGGAGGGAGGGAGGGAGGGAGGGTGGCGAGTGATGGTGGGGGGTGAGCAAGTGAGCGTCTACAGTAAGCCAGCTAAATTTGAAAATGCATCTTTTTCTCTACGTTTTGGCCCACCGTCAACACTCTGCCGCCGTTTTTGACACCCAAAAAATGAAGCTTTTTCGAAAACAGAATTTGTGCACATGCTCAAAAATGAATGATGCACGTCCGAAAGGTGAAATTAAACACATGAGCATTAGGAACATTACATTAGGATTGGAAGCCTTGTTGCCACTGCCACTTTTTTCTGTCATCATATAGTTATTATATATATACCATATGATTATATACTATACAGTAACCTGTTGCCATGTTTCTTTACATTTTACAAAATTGGAAGATATTGCATGGTCAGCCAGGGATGATTTGGCCCTCATCTGCTGCCTGGTGGATATACTGTACTTTTTAAAGGCCTGATCACACCAGAAAATGGCCCCAGTCTGGAGCTGGCAAGCAAACTGTTAACACACTAGCCAGCCCGGCTATTCAGTCACAATATCTCTATCTCTTGCTTTCTATTGCCATCAAATTGCTATTTTACGCTCATTCTGACACAGGAACAGAAAAATATGTAAAAGAGAAAAATTAATTGAGCTCTACTGTATTAAAAAAACAGCAGCCTATAGGTGATCAAGGAGAGCAGGAGCAGACAGAGCGCAGGCTTAATGTTGATGTGTCTGTCCCACTGTTAACCAGATGTTGGCAGTGATGCACAGCAAAAAGGACAGCAAAGAATAGATTCATCAAGTTTCCTATTGTTTAAATGTTCCAGTGTGGATGGAGATCTCTGGTGCGGTCACAAATCCTTTGCAAATGTAAACTGTGTTTTTAAAATTAGCCGCCGTGGCGTGGACACAGTCTGAGTGAGTGAGTGAATGAGTGAAGGAAGGGAGGGAAAGAGGGAGCGGTGAGTGCGTGGGGGGGATGGAGGATTGCAGGGCTCAAGGTAATCTGGGGAGTTAATGCAGCTTAGAGGGACTGAGAGGAGTGGGAGGGAGGTAGAGAGAGAGGGGGGTGATGGCAGAGGGAGAGAATATAAAAATAATAGGGTCAGCAGTGAAAGAGAGGGAGAGAGGAATAAATGAAGATGTATCAGAAACAAAAGCCGAAGCAACTGAGGGGGGAGAAAGAGAGAGAGAGAGAGAGAGAGTACAGGGAGTGTAAAAGCTGGCGAGATAGGAGAGCGGAGGGGGGAGAGAGCGAGCCGAGTGAGTGTGTGAGATAAAGAGTGGGCTAATGAAAGGTAGGGTGAGGCTGAGCGAGTTGGCGGGTAGGAGGGAAGTCAACAGAGAGAGAGAGAGAGAGAGAGAGAGAGAGAGAGAGAGAGAGCGGGGGAGAGGTCTGCATGGGGAAAGAATGCTGGGTGGGGAAGGAAGGCAGACACGCAGGGCTTTGTGCTAAAAGCAAAGAGAGAGAGAGAGAGATGGAGAGATTGGGAGAGAGAGAGAGAGGTTATGTCTTGGCTTTATGCACAGGGGAGGAACTGGTGAGCGGGCACGTGCCCAAAAGCCCTGTCCAGCCCGGTCCAGGGTCGTATTTGAAGGGTGAGGCAGGAGAGAGAGAGAGAGAGGTTGAGAGGAGGGATAATGGAAAGTGGAGGAGGAAAACGACAAAGACTCTGGGTGGGGATGCTGTACAGAGCCTGTGCGTTACTGGTGTGTGGGTTAACACACTCTCTCCGACTCACACTGACCAGCTCAGAAGCTCGAGGCAACGAACTCGCCATAATTACTTCTTTAGTGCTCCCTGGGAATGAATTTAAGACGAGTTTAACAAGCAAACAAAGTTGGCAAAATCAACATATTTCCAGCTGGACATTCTGGAGCGGATTATGAAACAATAAAATGATAATAGGGAACTAAAGTTGTGGCACGTGAAATTTGAATTTTGTTCAGACACTTGCGAGGAAAACATCTCCACCGTAAGCCCAAATAGCACTTTTCACACATTTGCATAACCACGAGAAGATGCGTGGTCCAAATTTCACCAGCTCATGTCATGCACATAAAAAAATGCTTGACCACATGGACTATGTGTGCGCCTGCAAGTGACTGCACGTGTTGAACATGTCGAGGACACAGACATCCAATGTGGTCATTTCTGTCTGTTTGTTAAAAGATAGATATTGATAGTTCCTTTGTAAATAGACTGTCTGCTATTAAATAAAGGCCAAAACTTGTTGTCATTATGATTAAATGCTTTTATTGTGTATCATATCATATATTCTAAACCTGTTTGCATTGTGACAGAAATAAGGCAGGTTGGTGCATCAGATTTAAGAAAAACTTACGCACTTATTCCAAGAGAAAAAGGTTGATTGGTATTGGAAATAGGTTGAGGCCATCTTAAATCTTGGAATTACAATATTACCACACCGGTGATATTCTTTCCACCAGTTTAAAGAAAAAAAGACTTGTAGACGGATGACTTGTTTTTGCTGTGTACTAGATTGCAGCATCAAGTAATCTGTTGTTTCACAGTGAAAACAAGACCTCTAATAACTCAAATGTCCTCAAATATTTTTCAGTTGTTGTTCCATTGTTTGACTTTTTCAGACTTTTGTTCAGACAAACAAATGATGTGTGCATGCTCAGGAGCCTCCATCAAGTGCCTGTTTGACGAATGTACAGAAACACATGTATACTGCAATCATATACTAGTCACAACAGGCAAGCAGAGAGCAGATGACCGGTACAAGAGGTTCCTCCACAAACAGTCAATGTCACTGTGCTCCGTCCACAGAGGGACACTCCACAGAGCCGGGAGCAGGGGGTGTTTCGTGTTCTCCGTAGAGCATTAGTGTGTTGTCGGGCTGCCCAGTGGCCAGAGAGTGCTGAGAGAGAGCTATTGCCCCTCTCCCCTCTCTCTGCTCATCTCTCCCATCTTATAACATTAAGACTGTGCCTCTCTGTGCTTGTATCCTTGGCAACCTGCCTCCAACAATGGAGAGAGCTCTGGCCTCAGCATGGGAGGAGTACGGTGCCATGGAGAGGAAAAGCAAGGGCGAGGGAGATACAGGGAGATGGAAAACTGGCAGACAGGCTGGGCAGAAAGGGAGAGTGGAGGAACGAGCCGCGGCGCTCGTCGCGCGCAGACGTGTAAGGCCAAAATGAGGTAACGGAGCGGAGGGTTAAATGGGGGGAAGGAAGCGAGACAGATGAGATGTGGAAGATGGAGCCAAACCTGTGCAAGCTGCAAGCTTAGCGTTAGTGGATCAGTGGAGATCTGTGTCACTCCTGAGCTGATAAAAGTTGGACGGATCTTAAGATCAAGGCAGGACGGACCTGGACGTTGACCGCTCCACGAGCCTCTCGGCAGCCCAAAGCCTATGAAGACATCACTGAAATAGACGGCCTTGTTTGACACAGCTCTAATTCCTTAATCAGAGATCTGGCACTGCAGCCTTACATGGAGCTGATTGTGCGCAAGATCATGTAAAACCAAGTTTAATTTTATGAGTTTTTATTTTCATTTCACTTAATTTAAAACTTCACTAATCCATACGAGTGATTGATATATTTTATGGCTTCAGGACTCATTTCAAGTACAATGAAAATGTTTGATTAAGAGTTGCAGATTCTGGAGCAGTGTTTGTCTGCATAACCAAGACTTGCTGGGGAAAGCACACTGTTCTGCATGGGGAAATCATGTGGGACAGGAGAAACAAAATTGCCACAGCACGCTTCCTCTATGACTATGACACAAGTATAAGAGGTAAGAAGAGCAGAAATCACGCTGTGTGGACTGAGGGGAAAACCAGAGCGAGGGACGCATATAGAGGACTGTGTTCATCTTCTCTTCCCCCACTGCAGCCGAGCTGAGCCATTGAGATTAATTGCTTATGATCAAATCAGCAGACGCTGTGCAAATTAAAGAGCGGGCCCCAGCCCCAACCCTCCTCCCTCACCTCCACAACATCTCCCACCCACCCCCGAGCCAGACCCAGTGGACAGTGCGTGTGACGAGCCCCGGCGCTTATTCAAGGCTACAAACGTGTCATTTCCTCTTTCCCCCGAAGAGGAACGCAGAGCCCAGAAAGGGCTCGTAATGGAGCAAGGGGTCGGTCAAATAGTGCAAACGTGTGCATGCGCATACAGTGCACGCAGCCTCGCATAGACATGCACGCACATACACAAAGACAGAGTGAGAAAGTGCCCTAAGCAGAACTACTGACATCTCACCCTGCTTCTCAAAACTGCTCCTCTCCCTGCTTCTCTCTCCCTCTCTGATTCTCTCATTAAGAAGCCATTAGAGAGAAGGGCAGCGTGAGACCACATGACCCCTTCCTGACCCCTGTTACACACCCCTGGAAGGGAGGGGAGGGAGGGAGGAATAGGATGAGGGAGGGAAGGAAGGAGAGAAAGGGGTAAAAAATCTAAACAGACTCGGATGGCGAAAGGGGAGGTGGAGAAAAAAGGGAACAATAAGACGGTGAAAGGGAGAGATGGGATACAGAGGAAAAGTTGAGAGTATGTGTAAGAGTTAGGGCAATGAGCAAAAAATTGAAAAAAGGGCCAGCAGCCAAAGATCAAACAAAAAAGTCCCACAGGGACAGACTGACGCATGAGCAGCAGAAATATCTGAAATTATGTTTTTGAATTTAATTTTCCTAAATATCTGCCTATACGCTGAGTGAATTCAAATGTCTCCAACGCAGCTATGGCGTCTCTCTAATAGTCAATGACAGGTCATGTTTTGGACATGTATTTGCACTGCAATAAGGTGACATTATGTCAAGCTACTTTTCACTAATAGAACGTTTTACGACTCTCTACAAGATGATGAGACGCGCTGTTTGCAGAGTGCTCGGTGGAAGGATAGAGAGGACAAAAACATGGTAGATAGAAGAGCTATGCATGAGTCAGAATGGGAGAGAGAGGTAGAGAGGCGTGTGATAAGTATGCAGTGACTTTAGGAGAAGGGGATAATTTGGGAGTGGAGGGGAAGACGGCTAGGCTGCTTCCTTAGTCGGACACAGGAATGTAGAGCGGGCGGATCCCAGTGCGTGTGTGTGTTAGTTTCTATGTGTATGTGTGTGTTTGTGCCAGACAGGAATCCCTAACCCCCACAGACTCCGGCTCCACTTATCAAGGCCTGAACAGAGGGGTATGGAGGGGGAGCGGGCGGAGAGGGGTCTGGGTGTCCTGCGCTATCAAATCCACCTCTAACCCCCATTGCTCCCTTTCTTCTTCTCCTGTACAACACACACACACACACACACACACACACACACACGTGTACACAGAGACGCACATTAAACCTTGAATCTGCATGTGTCTGAGGCCAGAGGAACTATGGGAAGGCCAAACAGTCTAACCACGAAAAAGAAAAAAAAAAAATGCCAGGGTCACAGACAATTACACCATATACACATGCTACACGCACTGTCTCTCTACCTCTCTATCTCGCATGCTTTTCCCACACTCACACACACTCTTAGAACAAACTCTGAAACCCTCTCAACAGCCGTCACCTTCCAGCACTGAAGTATTCTCTCATTGACTCTGAATTCACACGAGGGCCCCTTAAACCTTTTTTTTTTCACTCAGGACAGATGTAGTCTCAACTGGAGAATTAGTGTTAATAAAAAAAAAAAAAAAAAACTACCCGGGACCCCTTTTGTGGGAGGTCCCACCTGAAACCAGCCCATGAACCATTTTAGATTCAGAGATACCGAATTACGAGGAAGAGAGATGGGGGCAGAGGGGAGAGATAGAGAGAGTGGAAAGGAGATCAAATGGATCAGATGAAGTTATTCTTTGCACGCTGCTGCTGGTGCATGAGGGTAGTAAGAGTTGCAAACAGAGAGGGGGGAGGATGGTGGAAACAATGAGGTGTACGGGCAGGCAGGTGATCTGGGGCAAAGGGGTTGAGGGAGACGGAGGGAACAAAAGAGAGTTTGGCCTCTTTTTTTGTAAAACTAGCATGGTGCTTAAAGACAACAAGCAGAGGATACAGAGAGTCCTGACGTCAATTCCTGACGAGGTGCTGTTCCACAAGCTTCAATACAATCTCATACTGGGGGTTGCTTTGATCTGAAAAGGTGAGACATGTTCCTGAGTTTAAGCTGAATGAGCATCTGCTGCAGCTGCTGCTATACCAATTCTGACCCATTGTTATTAAAAAAAAAAACTGCAGCTCCCATGATGTTTTTTCCAGCGTGGCAATCTCATATCATCATAATTGTTTCTCCCTTAACCTTCCTTGGCTTATATCTCCCTCTTTCTGTGCTTGGGAATCATATTTAAACATGTAAAAACAGATGTTTTTTGGCCACTTGGGGGCAAAAAAACAAGTCGACATATTCTCACCTTTTAAGTTAATATGGCAAACTTGCTAGTAAACAGTTGCCTGTTAAGACATCCATCATTTGAAGTTATGTTTCTGGCGACTGGGCAAGTTTAAGTTTAATATTTATTAACTCTGTTTTTGGCCTCCACTAACACTAACACCCGAGAAGCTGAATCTGGCACTTTAGTTGCTGAATTCTCCACTGGGTGCACCAACTAGTCACCAACTTTTTCGGCAGAAAGCAGGTAAAGTACATCAGGTTTTTTACAGCTTTTCCACCACAAATACCTGATGACACTGATGAAGGTGACCCAAAATAGTCCAAACCAAAATGTTGAGCTGAGAGATGCTGAAAAGTTCCACAAAGCTGAGGGGAACTGCAGCATTAGATGATATTTCTCTGTGGGTTCGTCAATGTGAGTGATGCCTTTGTCATCACACACAGTTAACAGAACCTGGAAGTTCTGGTTTTACACAAACACACAAACAGACACAGAAGCTGACAGACCCTACTGATGAGGAGGAAGTGCAACCCACAGCCCTGCCTTTATTTCAAGCCGATAGACTCAATGTGAAACCATACACGCATATATTGCACGAGTGGCAGTCGTAGCTTGAGCGTACGAGATGAGTTAAAACCGAAGTGACAGTGTGAATTGACGGGATGGAAAGGAAGGTCCAAACAGACGGAGGGAAGGAGGGATAGAGGAGAGAAGGAGGGGACATATAGTTGTGAAGGACAGATAGTGGCTTCCAGGACTGTCTTCAACGCCTCTATAACTATCAAACCCAAAAAGAACCACACACACGTACACGCAAACACACACACACACACACACACACACACTTGTATGTACACAGCCCAAGCCATAATTGTCCCCTGTGGTGATTTTGGCCTCTCCCTCCTAGTTTCTCATTGCTGTTGGCCAACTCTTCTGTATCTTTAACACTTTCTTTTTTTCCTCTTTTCAAAAGGAGGAGGGGCAGTTTGTCACAAGAGAAGGAATGAGGGATGAAGGAGAAAGAGAGGTCTGAAGGAAGGAGGTGTGGAGGGGTGTGACGGCGGAAAGGGGGGAATGAAGGGAAAAGGAGAGAATGAATGTGTAAGAGGAAGGGAGACTTTGCCCTCCAGCGGGAACACTCCCACGATTGTGTGTGTGTGTGTGTGTGTGTGTGTGTGTGTGTGCACGCGTGTGTTTGTGTGCGAGCTGTGCCTCAGCCAAACCGACACACCCACAGGCTGTAGACCTCTATATCCTGTTCGGGTTGTCCGTTTGTCCAAACATCATGCACCCCCCCCCTACTCCCCCCCTCCTCCTCTTCCTCGTCGCTCCCCTTTTCTAACTGGTCTGACGGGGGTAGAGGCCGCCGAGGGAGTGGGTACGGTAAATAGAACAAAGCCACCTTTCTAAAATAAACAGACCGGGAAAGAGGAACTTCAGGTTGACTGAAAACGAGACAGAAAGACAGACCAAATCCAGCCAAGGGTTTACTGTAAAGCACTTTCTTAAACTCTTCATGAAAGTTACCGTTTCTGCTTCTTCCTGTCAATCAGCCTGCCACTGTATATATCTGCCTTTCTCTCTCTCACACACACACACACACACTTTACTAGTCTCAATATCCCGCCTGCTTGCGCTCGACTAACTCTCGGTGAATGCTGGGTACAGTGTGACACATAAGCCACAGCGAGCAGCGCTGCCAGGCTCACGGCTACAGGGCCCATTACTGGCTATCAGATTACTGGAGGAGAGAGGAGAGAGGCATCCGAGCTCACATCACATCGCATCTCCATCTCATATCTCCAAAAAGAGGAGCCTTGTCACGGATCTCGCTCATATGTAACGCTCATCGTTTCCGTTTGAAACGCATATTCCGTGAGAAATACCTTGATTTCTAAAAGAAGCAGATGTGTTCAAAAGGTTTTAGGCTCCGAGGCACCTACAGGTTGTAAGAGGCTACCGATCACTGCATCTTACAGTGAGCAAGTTCAGCTTCTGACAACTTGAGATGAGAAGGTCCCACTTGCCCCCCCCTTAAAAGAATGCCATAACTACACAAAACTGTTCGTCACAGTCTGCAGATGTCGATGGTTTGCAACCACTTCAACCACTGAGTAATAAATAATCTAGTAAGTCAAAAGCAAAGAGGAAAAATAAAAATAGACCTAATTTTGTGAATCCTTTCTTTAATCATATCAGGACACCTCAGATTATTTTATCATATTTTCCTTCAGTATAAAAGTCAAAATGTAAATATATACAGGCAAAGATTATACTTCCTATTTACAGCTCTCAAAGCATTGTGGGAACTTAAGTTAAAAAACTTGGAGCATTATCATCCTGGAAATTGAAATAAGACAAAAAATAATAGTAGGAGTGACAAAATCCATTAATGTTTTCATGCTGCACTATGAATATTTTTTGATATTACAGTAGAGCTGGGTGTTTTGGAGGGAGCCAAATCTTGTCTGAGGGGGGGCCCCGCTGTGTCAGACTTTCAAAATTTCTTGCTGAGACAATGCTTCCAGTAACACAAAGTGGGAGAGAACACAAATGCCCTGCTGATTATTCACCCACTTATTACTCAACCCCTCTAAGTAAGTAACATATTACAGTGGAATTGCAGAGTGTTTGCGAGGCAAATGGTTTTTTAAAAATCAGTTTTGACCCAGATTTGGGTATTATTGATTTTTTAGACAGCAAAATAATAGACGAAAATGAGCTGAATCATACAGTATTCCTTCCTTGGTAAGAAAGGAAAAGTGTGTTTTGGAAGGTGAGCAGGAAAGTAAAGGGAAATGATCCAAAGCCACTCAGGTATCATCAAGACTGAATTGAGCATTAGAATAAATAACTCATCTGGGTTAGAGAGGATGTTGAGTGCGTTCTCATGTCTGAATCAAATGTGTGTGAGTATGTGTGTGTGTGTGATCTACAAAGTTAACCGCAACCATTAATATATCTGGGTATAGACATTTGGGGCTATGTGATGGATTTGAAGTGTGTGTGTGTGTGTTGATGTGTGAGGATGGGGATTTAGCTGTGGGGGTACTGCTGCAAATGTTCAACCACAGAAACCTCCTGACCCGCCCACCCCTGCACTGTGCCAACAGGACATCCTGTCAGGATGCATTCTGGGTAGTTTAATTCTTAGACCTGAGCGATCAATGCCAAGAGGAGTGTGTGTGCAGACGGAGTGTAACCACATACATTTTGAAGTGTGGGGATTATACTGTACACATATTTCACAGGACATGTGCAGGTGTTATGAATGCATGTGTTTATATTCCTGCGTGTAACTTACTGAGCGAGTGTGTACAGTATGTGTGTGGGCTGTGGCTGACTAAAGCACACACATGGGCCCAACCCAGGTGCACTCAGGGTGGGATGGCTAATCTTTAACCCCCCCCTCCACACACACATATACACACACACACACTCTTCTCCGCCCAGCAATTCTTCTCCAGCCTGTTCCAGGGGCAGGAGGTGGAGAGGTGGGGGGTGCTGACGTTTTGGAAAAAAGCCACGGTCAGGAGTGGGGAGGGGGCAGCTTCCTGTCCAAAATGGCTCTTTTAAAGCCAGAGAATTATAAATAGAGCAGGTGTCAGTATTGAGAACTGAAAGAGAGAGAGAGAGAGAGAGAGATAGAGTGCTGCGAGAGAAAAAGACAGACAGCAAGAGTGTGAAAAATTGTGTGAATGTGTGTGTGGTGTGGTGTGATGGCGTGGTGGAGTAGGAGAAGGGGCTTTTAGCTGGTGGACTGCCCATAATGTCCAGCAGGATGTGAGGTCATATGACAAAGATGGCTGGTGGGCGGTGAGAAATGATTGGTTAGCACGGTGATAATGGAACTTTTTTTTTTTTTGGTAGTGGGGGACGAGCAGAAGGCAGAAAGAGGAAAAAGGGGGAAAGGACAGTATTTTAGTCATCCGTCACAATTTCCAAAAAAAAAAAAGCAAAAGCAATCGACCCTCTAACATACAACTGAGAGATGAATAAAGACAGCCTACAGAGAGATGAGGGGGAAATGAGTGTGTGTGTGGTAGCAGGGCACAAAAAGGGGAAGGAGAGGATGGAGGGAGTGGGGGAAACTGAGGGAGGTGGGGTGAGCAGGCCACAAAAGTCAATAGGGTGGGAGGAAAGGGCTGAAATCATCTGTGCAGTCAGAGGACAAAGAGGCAGAGCAAATAGGGGGTGGGGGAGACAGAGCGAGACACTGAGAGAAGCCTGGACTACAAAGACAGTGAGAGACAGAACTGATAATAGACTGACTGTGGAAAAAGTGAGAAAGATGAACCAGGAGCCACAAAAAAAAAGAGAGAGAGAGAAAGACAGGAGAAAAACAGAGGAGGCCTCAACACGATGTAGTTATCTAACCCTCTGTGTGTCAGGCACCAGGCCGCGAAGAAAGGGGTTAAAAATTAAGTCCACACAGTCTGAAATATTAAATCTATTTTGGTTTTTAATGAAGGAGGAGTGAATTAGGGGAGGAAATATGTGAGTAGATTATAAAACCGAGAGCGAGGAGAGTGGAGAGAAAAAGTGGAAAGGTGTGCGAGGGGTGAGGGGGGGTTGGAATCTGTTCAGGTGTTTTAAATATTAAACCTATTTCAAGTTTAATGAAGTGCAAATACTATGGGGAGAGTCTTAACTGGAATACAGAGAGGAAGGGGGCGAAAGGGGGATCCGATTCATTATTTCAAGTGTTCACCTTTAGACTGCCGAGATTTGGGGAGACGAGCGCAGAGGGAGAGAGAGAGAGAGAGAGAGAAAAAAGAGTGAGAAAGTTTATGCAGAAGTGCAAACTAGAGGGCAGTTGTGTGAGCGCCTGTCTGTGGGCCCCAGGTGAGTCCAGGAGGCGCCGGAGCTCCAGAGGATGAAGGTCTGAACCAAAACAAGCCGTAACATGCAGCGCTAACTGCAGCGCTCCCGAGCTCACAGGAATAAACAGGAAAAAAAGGTTCGACGGAAAAATGATTTCACTTTTGTTGCGCGCGTCTCCGTGGGCATGTGTTTGTGTGTCAGTGTGTGCATTGGTGGTTGAGGAGGGGAACTCTGAGGCCACAGAGAGGAGAGGAAGAGAGTCAGATAAAGATGTTGGATTTCAAAAAAGATTCTCGATGTAATCAATGTGCAACAGCTAGAGGGAAATGGAAAGAACAGCCCACGTGTGATTGAACTGTTCACGTCTACATAATCAGATGCTCTAAGCTGTGTGTGTGTGTGTGTGTGTGTGTGTGTGTGTGTGTGCGTACATCACACTGGCCATGTACCAGATTGCCAAAATCCCCCAAGCTGCCACTAAAGGTCACCATGCTTGTGTGTGCATGTATGTGTGAATGTGTGCGTGTGTGTGTGTGTGTGTGTGCGTGCATATGTTTTTTTAATACCAACGAAAAATAACAAACAAAAAGTATTTCCAGTGCTGTTATTATGTGGGATAAAGATCAAGTTGTTGTTTGCCCCAAGTATAAAGGAAGTAGGAAAGAAATCAATTGTTAACTCATGTTTTCACCAGCTCTGGCTTCTTCTCAATATGAGTGAAGGTGCAACAGAGCGATCGAGCTCTGCCTCCAAAACGACATGTCCTTTGAAGAGGTGACACCAACTTTAATAAAAAGAAATAATAGCATTGAGTGTAAAGAAAATAGTGAAAATTTCAAATGGCAGGAGGTAAAACTTTTGTGGACAAAATTATACATTTACAAACTGAGAAATTTGTATTTTAGAAATATTCAATCATTGCTTTCATGTGATTATTTCTTTATATGTTAGTAGTACATGTAAGTAGTACAGAGGAGTCTATTTTAGCAAGGATGCAACCAGACATATCAATATATATATATATACATATATATATATATATATATATATATATATATATAAAGTCTTCAAACTTGTCTGGAGTGCAATAAGAGTGTAGGTAGTAAGGTATTTAGTCAGACAGCATGGAAGCATGGGTACAATTTGCAATTATTTTCTTTATGTGTTAACCTGATGAATATTTGTTCAATTAATTGATTAGTTGATAAAATGTCAGAAATTAGTGAAATATGTTTATCTCAAGTTTCTTAAGCTTCATTTGTGTGATCAACAGCCTGAAAACAAAGAATATTAAACTTAAAACAAAACTGCAAATGTTTGTTTTTGCTTAAGAGAAAATTATCAATCAATGATCAAAATGGATGTGAACTAATTTTCTGTCGATCAACTCGAGAATTAATCAAGTCGTCATTTCGGCACCACATAGATTACAAGAAGAGAGACTGATATGAAGAATCAAAGAAGAATGTACTGAATTATCTAAAAAAAAAAAATCTTGACGCTTGATTTTCAAAAACACTCTTTCTTTGATTTGCAGACGCTTTTTAATCCAGGTCTGGAAGAAGCAGCAGGGGCCAAACTAAAAATAATTTCAGGTAATTATTTAAAGGTTTACGACATAAGCAGAAGAAGCAGAGACTATTTAAAACTTCCCCTCTCAAAAATTGTCACCTCTAATATAGTATTGCGGAAAAAAAAAAACATATGCACGAGTGAGGCCAATTTCTCTCTCCTAATTCGCATGTAAGATTTCAAATATTTGTGTCAGCAGACAAGGTGAGCGGAAGAAAGAACGAGATCAAGCTTTAGAGAGAGAGAGAAAGAAAAGGAAGTTGAGTGCTTAGTGGCCTCAATAATGACATCAAGTGAACACAGCAGATGTTTGCAAGGGAAGGGGATCTAAAGAAAACAAATCCTAATTCCTGCAGCTGTTTATGTCAACACAGGCACACGGCATTTTCATAAAAAAAAAAAATGCTTTGAAACAGCTCTGCGTTAATACAATGAGCCTTTACACAGTCATATATTATCCTTATATTACAGAGTAATCCAGCGAAATCCTCAGTCAAGCGGCCCCTGTTCTGTATGTAACATAAGCGTTTGTAATAGTAAAGCGTGATCACAGATGAATGAGAGAGAGAGAGAGAGATTGTGTGTGTGTGTGTGTGTCGAGGCACTTCTCATCAATAAAGAATGAAGCAATTAAGCTAATCTCAGACTGAAGGTGCCCTTTCTCCTTTATACCTACCATATCCCTTCATGGAAACCAACAACTGGACTTCATGGAACAACAGCCCCAGCACACACACACACACACACACGCACACAGTATATTTGTTCTGACATCTTTGTGAGGACAAATTTGGATTATAATCCTGCTCCTCAGAACATTGTCCCTAAACCTAAATGTAGACGAAACCGCAAACAAAAAGGACTCGAGCGATCACTTCATCAATCAATAATAGGCCTTTCTCACAACAGACATCTTGACATGTCATAGGAAAAAAATCAGGTGTAATTAATGACCTTAATGATGACTGCATTCTGCATTGTGCTTGCTGTATTACTGTCATGGATTGATGGAAAAAGAGCCATCATTAGTGTTAATTACACCGGCAGCTTTCCTGCTGTGACAAATCAAAATGTCTGCTGCAAAAGTGGTCCGTTACTCGATCGACAGAAAATCAATTGATCATTGATAAACTGATTTATCAAGCAAACACTGTCAAACTTTCAATGTTTGCCAAACATTTTTATTCATCAAGTTAATATTTTATATGTTAGCTAGTGTTTGTATTGTCTATTATTTTCTAAACCCACCAAAAATAGATGAGTTGTCTCTCATTGCTACTAGATTTAGAGGTTTTTTTTTTTTTTTTTGGTGTGTCACATTCGACACAAATGCACCAGAGAACAGGGAATGGTAGAAAGCAGCATGGAGGCCGGTGACAATGTTAAAGGGTTACATTGTTTTATCTTACACTTCAGTCCCTCTTTCAAACTCTGACTGAACGATGTCGCCGTTGCACATTTTTCCCAGACTGTAAAAGCAATCGTTTTTGTCCTAATTAGAAACTTTAAGCAGAATTGTACATCCTTTTCTAATTCCTCGGCCCTTCCATATGCCGTACACCTGATTCCAATCTTCTGCTGCAGGTGACAAAATCCGGACTTAAGGAGACTTACGGTAAAACTTAAGCAGACAATAAGCCCAAAGAGATCCTGTGTATTTTTGAACTTGACTTGGTCAAAACCAACAAAAAAAATCTTCACTTTTAAAGGTTTTTCATCGCAAGAACTTACAGGTGTCATGATAGATGGAGCAGAGCACACCCACATCTCACCACCTCCCCTACAGGCACCAACAACGACCTCATTAAACCTGTTCAGCAACCACCCCCCAAAACATTCACTAAACTCACAGAAACCACCTCCTACAAACTTACTCAGCACACAATAGCGAAACACATCCTGCCTGTCATACGCTACCACTCTTAAACTTCGTGTAAGCCCACTGGTAACATGATATTTTTCTGCTAAATGGAGAGGTCAGGTCTCTGAAGGAGACCCAAATGGTTGATAACCTCGTGATACTCTTGTTTCCTCCTTCCCCCCACTCTCCTCCATTGTGCGTCCAGTCCTGAAGCCCGGCTGAAAGAGGGGATAAATGGTTGTCTTTTGGCTAACACCAGGTGAGTCTACACCAGCAGCAACACTAGACTTCCTCTAACCTTTTAGGTGAGAAAACACCTCTCTCTGTAATGGCTGCTTCACCACAGCCAGACTAAAACTCTACCCTCTGCCACAGAACAGAACCATGGAACTGGCCAACGAGCCTAATAGCGCCATTTACTTTGTGTGTGTATGTAGGTATGCATGTGTGTGTTTGTGTGGGACTCTGAAGCTCAAGACAAGATGTACTTGGGCATCGTAATAAGGTCTGACTGCGGGTCACAAAATCTGGGATTTAGGACACTTAGATCTAAGCAGACAAACCCTCATAAGCCTGTACGGATGCTCTGTCTTCTCCGCCGTCTTCTTTTTTTTTCACCTCTGTTTTTCTTCTCTCTCATTACCCCTCTCATCTACCACTCTCCCTCTCTTTTCCCTCCTCTTGCCCTTTCCAGAAGGTCCTTCCCTAAACCCCAGAGAGAGGGGGAGGAGCCTGGGATGGCGAGGACGCGCTGGTAATCCGTGCAGTGACCCAGGTCAATTCAATTATCCTGTTTTCTTTCGCTGCGCGACGCGTGTGCCCATTTCACAGCCAACTCCCTTAATGCGCCCAGGATTAGCTTCTCTTACTTTTAATGATCTACCTATCGACGCCTTGGGCCCACCAGTGCGCACACACACAAACACACTTGCACACACACAGTTAAGTGTTTTTCATGTATTAGTTTTTAGTGTAAAGGAATTCACTAAACAATTCTGCAAGGCTGAGGATCAAGAGACACTTTCTGAAAATAAATATGCATACACTTGAGTGTGTTTGTGTTGTGTTTGCATTTGCTTGTTTATGTGGGAGTGTGTGTTACATAAACTGCAGTAAGAAGAGGATTGTATTATCCATCTGCATTTGCCCAGGCTTCACCTCGCACCTCCAAGATTTGAGATAATCATCTTAGGCCTAACACGTTAGTGTAGAAGCTCGCTAATCTCAACCCGGAGGAGGAAAAGAGGTCATTTTATATTAGTAAACTGTGCGGAAGGCAGACGTGCATTGAAATATCCATGCAGGAGTCAAAGTATTAAGTGCACATGTACTGTAAAGCATCATGGACACTCTGTTGAACTTGAGTTCAACAAAAGTCAACAAAGCAGTTGGAGCACTTGCACACAACTGCTGCCCTGTTAGGAAGTGTCTTTTTAAAGAGAAGCACATATAAATTAGATTCTACGCCAGTTGAGTGTTGAGACAACACTCTCACCTAATTATCTAACCTAATCTTATTATCTCACCAGTCATTCACTAATTACATGACTGGATAGCTACCTAAGTAGGTGCCAACATAACGAAACTGCAGCAATTCTGGGAAACTCTAAAGCCTCACAGTCATCAAATCAGCCCTGCAAAGTCCTTTCTGAGACTGAAGTGTAAGTCTGCTTTCTTTTGGCTTGTGTCCATCCTTCCAATTTTGAGAGCCAGTTTAAGTGAATTCCACCTGTTGCTGTGACACTAACCTAAAAATGTAACAAACGAATCCGCTATAAAAGTGGTATTTAACCTGACAACACATGGCTTGCTTTCATTATTGCTGTGAGACGACCCAAATCTACTGCACAGTTTTGCTTAATAAAAATATGCAGTAGCGCTTTCTGAAGACAAGAGTTTGGGGGAACACTGTAAGAAGCGAGTATGTTGGCCTTACCTGGGATTTCCTGTCCATTGTAGTTCCATCCAGCCACAGCCAGCATGGAGGGCAGAGGAGATCCAGGCCTACTGTCCCTGTCTCTCTCCCTGTCCCGCTCTCTGTCCCAGTTCCTCTCAGCCTGCTGGGTAATATGTCTGACCGTGTCCTTGTTCTTCCTGTTCTTTCTCCGCCCTGACCCTGATAGTGGTTGCCAGGGCCCCTCTCCACCTCCTCCAGCAGCCCCTCCAGTCCCTTGTTCCCCCTGGCTCTGGGCTGCCCCCCTGGGAGTGTCCCGGGGATGAGAGGAGGAGGCGGGAGACACCTGTTCCTCTTTGACGGTGACAGGCCTGTAGTCATGCGGCCAGGCGGGCTGGGAGTCGTGGCAGGCTTCCTCCTGGCTCTCGTGGCTCTTGGGGGGTTCTTGGTCCTCCTTGCCATACGTGCTGCCTCCCTCGTGGCAGCTGGCGATGGCCGAGTCCCCAGAAGAGTTGGCCGGGCTGGTGCGGCGCGCCAGCCAAGGGGAGGTGCTGCGACCAGACATGATGGAGGCCAGGGCTTCAGAAGCCATGCCCACTATGCCTCCTCCTCCTCCTAAACCCGCCCCCGCAACACCCCCTGCTCCTGCTATACCCACTCCTCCTCCGCCACCTCCACCTCCACCTATGCCGGCGGCAGCGACAGCTCCCATCTCGAAGTCGGCCAGTTCATCGGCCATCTCGGAGCGGATGCTGATGTCCAGCGCGGCCTTGATGAAGCTGTGGCAGGCCTGGACGATGTCGGTCATCTGCAGGTAGCTGGCGGCTGACATGACCTCGATCACGTTCTTACTGGTGAGGGCGAGGTGCGCTGAGTACATGAAGTCCAGGATGGCTTTGAAGCCTGTTGCTGTGACGATGTCCAGGTGAGTGACAGTAGTCTGGTGATGAGGCTCTGCCCCTTTTTTAACCTGAAGGGTGAGAGTGTCCATATCAGCGTTTTCTTGTTTATTGATCTGGATAACACAGCTTCATTGCTTTATCAGCAGGAAAACAGAAGAAAACTACTATGGTCTTCGAGAAAAACAAGTACTTAACAGATTCCCTGGACCAGTCTTCCCAAGTGGAGCAATCCCTTACCTGGCAGTAAAGAGTCTTGAAGTAGCGTGAGGAGCCCAGGAGGACGTTCTTATGGGCCTTGAAGATCTTTCCGTCCACGATGACACAGGCGTCGCAGAGGATGCCGTGCTGCCTCTGCTCATTGAGCTCTCTGAGGAGCTGACGGTAGTGAGAGGCAATCTCCATGTCCTCCTTCCTGTTGTTCATCTGTGTAGCTGAACAAAAGCCTCTCCTCCAAACGTCTGCTGGCAAACAAAGGGAGACACGCACAAAATTAACTTCAGATGTCACATCATGCTGTGTCAAAATATTGCAAATATACAGTATGTCGTACCATTAAATGTACAGCACGGAAAGAAAGCAGATAGCAGTGAAATCTAAACCATTTTGTTAATTTCTAGCAGAGAAAACAAGATCTCTGCAACATATTTAGCCATTTCACCTCTGAGTCAATATATGCGGTTGATGGCCGTAGCTATATTCAAACCCTTCGCTAAGAACATTTCATTTTCAAGCAAGGGGTTGGAAAAAATAAGTAAATTTAGCTGAACTACTACTTTAAAGACGAGCCAGGGTAAGGATATCTCAGTAATGACTGTGACATAAAAACAATGACATCAATAGAAACCACATCTCAACTGCCGTAGTTTGATGTCTAAAAACAGCCCAGTAACAAATAGTCAAAAATCTCTGTGTTTAAACCGTGTCTGACAGGTTCATTTGTGTGCGTGTGTGTGCGTGGGAGTGTGTGTGCGGGAGAGTGTGTGTAAGCTCATTAAAAATGTCAGTTAAAAAGCGCCACACTTTCACAAAACAGTTGAGAGGGAGAAAAACACCTCATTTAGTACGGACCACTTTACCATTAAATTTATCAATAAACACAGCCTCAGTTCCTTGTTATTTTTTTTCCCCCATCTCTCCTTCGACTTCAACTGTCTAGTTAAGACGAATATTCACTCTTGAACCCTCACCCTTGCGTTTTTGATCTTGTGCGGTTCAGTCTAGGTTGTGAGCACAAATTTTTTTTCTGAAAACTACAGAGAAAGGCGCCTTAATGACAATTTGAAGAGCTGCTCAACTGTCAGTGCAGGAAGATCCATCTTAGCATTAATTGACAGGATTTGTGATATGAATACTGGCATATAATATTGTTGCTCTTACAAAATAAAAGCCACAGAAAACCTCAAGATTCCAATTTTTCACCACCTATTAGGCCATAAAGATTCTTCTGGCTTTTGGGGTCACAGATATTGATCTAAGGTGAAAGTGAGTTTTTGCTTGAGCGTGGATAAAACATTAACGGCTGTGGGGTTTTTTTTCTTTTCTTCTGCCGTGTACAGGTTAGAAAGCACACAAGAGGTGTTTTGAACACACACAACAGAGGGGATGCAGGTGAAGGCCACAGAGACAGAAGAGCAGAAGGAGACAAAGGGAGATGTGCACATCGCTATGTTGAACCATTCAACGAGGTGCCGGAAAAACAAAGAGAAACCACATAAGCCGTAGCAAACACACGCAAACACACACACACACACACACACAGGAAGAAGAAGATGAACACACACACACTCAGGCAGTGCATTAGCCGGAGCATTAGCAGCCGCCGCTCCCGCTCTCGTCTTGGTGAGGGCTAAATCGCGGGGACGCAGAGTGTTACCAAACGCAGCAGTGATTTGTTTTGGGAACGCCACAGCTGTCAGCTCTCATGGGCCATTCTGAGAGATGACAGCTCGGGTTTGCCAAGGTGACAGCAGCGTTTGCTCGGGGGCCGGCACACTTCAGGTCATGTTTAGCAAAGCTCTGCTCAACCTGATGGCTTGTAAGATCAGATAAATCCACAGTGTCTCCCACGTCCACTTGGACAAACACACCTCCTATGAACAGCGGTGGACGAGCGGATGGAGTGACGGTGACAACTGCTGAAGCCTCAAAAGAAAAGAAAAAAAGTCCTGGGTCTAATCAATGCATTGGCTGACTCACAACCTTTCGCTTTGACTGCCGTTACTTTGAGTCACAGAAATAAAGAATTGTGAGCAGGAAGAAACTTGGATGTGAATTCAGAATAATGGTGTCCCTCAGAGTCTCAAAAGGCAAGTTTTGACGCAAGTGTTTTTATCCTCCTGCTCACACACTTCTAAGAAAAAAATCTATTGCCGTTCTAACCTTGAGATATTCTTTCCTTTCTGTGTTGCCCTGATGGAGGTATTGAGAGTATTCACCTCTCACCTTTGGAGACAAACCTCCTCCTCTCTCTGCTCTTCTTCTCTCAGGGCCACTGCATGGCACATTCAATTGTATAGCCCGGTCTATAAGATAGGCTCCCTCTCAGAGCCACACACACTCACACACACAACACAGAGGAAGTCATTTATTCACTGAGAAATACCTCAATACCCTGCTATTCCTCGTTTTTTTTTTTCCCAGTCAATGTGGATGGCGAAATACAGGGTCACTGTGCAGCAAAACGCCGGTCAGCCCCATATATCTATTGGTAGCTAAGAGGAATCAGTGAAAGAAAGCCAGCTATATGAAATCAACAGCTGGAATACGACAGCCATTGCTCAAGTGTTGCATGGGTCAGGGTCCTCCAGCTCTCTATTTCCATCTCTCTGTTACCATTTTTAAAGTTTCAGTATCAATGAGTAACAACAATGAGAAGCACACAAGAAACATGTTAATGACAGTGCACTCAGCAATTTAAAAAACACATTTTCTCACTTACCTCTAGTGTAATAGCCAAGCAGATAGTTTTGCATATAGTTTAATCTGAGATTTCTGCCTCCACTCCAATACAATGGAGGTGAATGGAATTTGTGGCACCTACGACATTTCTATTCAAGAAATCAAACAGCATCTCTTTGCAAAAAGTGTCAGTAATTACTCAAGGCTCAAGGTAATCCACAGAATGTAGTTCCAAACTAAATTTGATTTGCCTCTATTGTATTGGGGTGAAGGTTCAGCTCAAATCTGGGCAAATAAAACCGTCTTCATTGCCAGGTAGCTCCAGAGGTAAGTGAGAAAAAAGTTTTTTTTTTAAATTTTTTAATTTGAACCTCATTATGCAGTAAAGCACAAACCTTGACATAAACTTTTAGTTTTAAGAAATTCAAACAATTCCCCCCCCCGCCAAAAAAAAGTGTGTGCGAATAGTTCATTAGTGCAACTTTTTATTCTGTGTGGTATGTACGTGGGAGCATTCAAGTTTCTGAGGCAAGTGTGTGAGTGTGATTTTGCTTTCATGCGTGGCTAAGATTGCACCCGAAGACACATTAAATGATGCCTCAAATTTAACAAAAACAATAATCAGCGGAGAGCGAAACAACAGCAAAGAGAGAGAGAGAGAGAGGTCTGATCAGATTTATTGCTTCAACAGACTCAGAGACATACTGAGTTAGTAGTTAGCAGAGAAGAGGAACTTTAATGGAGTGCGCTTTGACCTCTAAACTCTTCGCTCGCCTAATTGGCTTGTTTAATTTCAGCATGTCCAATTCCCTCCAGTCGAAGACCCCTTTTCCAGAGGATCCAATCCCAACGCTACCCCTACTACAGTGCAAAAACACCCACAAAAACCTCTCCAGTGTTCATCCTGGCTTTTCATTTCCACTGAGAGCTACTCCATCTTTCCCCACGAGCTTAGACCATCAACAGGACCAAAAGCCGCCCGCTCTACTCTACCATGTGAGTACAGCCTTGATTTATAGAACACTTTTTTTTTTTCCAAATATACACTTGACACAAGATGGGAAAGTAAGATAAAATGAACTTGTCAGACAATCAAGTAAAGAGAGAGAGGCAGAGACTTTTGTGTCTCATCCAAAGCATTAGCAGTCTCACCAAGGCTACAGAAACTAAAGCCTGCTTTCAGGATGTCACAGAGCAGAAAAAAGCTTTTCATCCCTCTATGAAATTTCACCGCACACACACAAAAAAAAAAAAAGCAAGGAAAAAGTCATCAGGAGGCAGGCTGACAGTCTGCGAGCGCTTATTTGTGGTCAGAGACGATTGTTTCAGTAAAGCATGCCACCAGAGCTCCAAGTCCCTGTCACCCTTCTGAGGGCAAATCAAAAGTGAATGTCCTCCTTAACTCCCCCCCTCCCTCCTTCCCTCACACAAAAACACACACACGATCAAGAGCCCTGTTCCCCTCAAAACACATTCACACACATCCAAGCCCCTGCTCCTAAATACACAAACACATGCGAGGACTAAAAACACACACACACACGCGTTCACATGCTTAGCACAGCCGTCATGGCATCACACCCGGTTTGTCCTGGTCACATCAAAGCAAAGTCACTTTAGGCCCCAGCCAGTCGACTAAGGAGATGAGACGTGTGATTGAGTGAGAGAATGGGGCTTCCTCCTTCTTGTGTTTCTCTTAATGCAGCCTGTCCCTCCGAGCCACTTCTCTGCCTCCTTGACCGCACAGGGCTGTGGGGAGACGGAGCGCAAGGTCCTTCTGGATCAAAGGCAGAGCGATACTTTGTTGTACGGGGGGTTTAACACAGACAGCTTTGCACAGCGGGCTCGTGCTGCGATTTCGCGAGGTATTCAGATATCACACTGGATGAAGATGTTACAACATGTGAAGTGTCTTCGCACGGGGGTGTTAATACGTGATTACACAACATATTTTAGCAAATAAAACTCACTTGAAGCACACTTTCTCTTTGGAAAACACTGTCTGTTGATTCACTCCTAATTAACGCTCTTGCAGGTACAAGGTTTAACCGGCTCCAGGTGCCTGCATGTGTGTTAGCACTATCCGAGCAGGTTCATGCACTTGCAGTCATATTTATTTTGAATTAAGGGATTTCCAGTTGGTCAGGGCAAATTATCATTTAGAGGCCAGTGTGCTGCTTGCAAAATTGCCACCCTCAGCTAATCACTCTACATTCAAATTGCGGCCCTCTGCTCAACAAATGTAACAGTTCGGTTCATTATTTGATAAAATGACTTTGGTTGGACGAGCGTGTCAAACTGAGTGAAGGCAGAGTTCACGGTGCCTCTCGTGCGAGTGGTAAAATAAAAATAAACAGAAAAACAGATTGATAATATCTAAAAAAAACAACGTGCAAACTTGTTTCTGCAAATGCAATGTTTGCTGCAACAAATACCAAAGCATATATGCATTTTTGGTTAATTTAAGAACATATTTCAGTCTTTGCATGTGTTCACTAATCCATTTTTAGATTGACAGTGCATTGTGAAAGGGGTCACTTGTAGTGACAAACCACAGATAATGATCACCTCAAGTTAGTTTTAGCTTTACAGATGTTTTAATATCTTTCATCTCATTGCTTTGGTTTTGTGGCCGACAACTTCGCTGCTCAGCACCAAACGGCAGATAGACACAGTGATAATCTAATGAGCCCAGTGGAGCATTTAGCAGCTAAATTGCCAGACAGGAGATGGTGGAGAAGAAAACAGAGCTAGGAGAATGAATACTAGACTTACATTGGTTGTTTGCTCAACCCTATCAACTTTGCGATGATGAGAGTATGTGAATCATTTTTACAGATTGTTAAGCTTCCCAAAATGAATAAAGATCAGCTAATGGAGGTTTAAATTGAAAAGTCCAAAAAAAAAGAGTAATGAAAAAAACCTAACATCTGCATAACACAAATATTTTGCTCGGCACAGATTACACATATCAGGCTACAGTTTGTCACATACCAACACGTTATTGGTTTGTCTCATTTCTACTTTCGCCTACCAGCAGTGAATTCCCTTCTTTTCACATCCCTACTTTCATCTTGGCACTGTCGTTGAAAATCAGCACGGAGGACACATTAGAAAACTGTCCAGAGATTGAAGAAGTGAATGAATGTGAAGAGGAAGGAGGAGGGGATATCAAGTCAGGATTCAATAGCCAAGAGTTGGCATTTATGTTGTCAGCCATCCCAGCTTCATGCCTCAGCTGCACAATTTTATCAGTTAAGCTAAAAAAAAAATAAACAGTTTTGCATGTTTTCTAGAAGAGACTTGCACCAGCGTGCTACCCTGCAGTTTCTGTGGAAAAAGCAAACAGGTTGGCAGGTCTGCGCTAAATGAATTATATATTATGAAAGCTTTCAAAACAGAGTGAAATAAACAATGTTAGCCTCAAGAAAAAGATATTAAGAGAATCTCTGACGTGATATGCTAATATCTATGAAAAATTTAAAAGGCACAGGAAGAAAGAATTGGTTTTCTTGAAAGAGGACTTTTCCCATATAATGAGAGAAAATACTGGGGAAAAATGACAGCGTGTATAAGTAGAATTAAAATTATATTCAGCTGGACAATGGAGGCAGTGTTCTTCGAACGCATCACAGTATGATTGAGGACAACCATTATTTTCCAGACTAAAATCTACTTCTTCCTCAACTTACATAAAAAACATAATTTGTATTAGACTTAAACGTTTACTGCTATTATTCTCAATTCAATCCTGAACGTGTGATAAATGTTACTAACGTTAACTGAATTTGCAAATATGGGGCCGTGAAAGGTCATTATGAACATGGTGCGAAGTTACACAGCAGAGAGGAATGGAGAGAAAAGAGAAAGAAGGAGAAGAGCTGAAGAAGATAAAGAACAGTGAAAAACAGAGAGAAGAGAGATAGAGCAGAACGGCAGAGACAGCGAGACCAGAAAGATAGAGACAGACGATAGAAAGAGGGGGAGACAGGAAGAGAGGGGAGAGTGACTCAAGCAGCCAATATTTTTTAAACAGCTTTGCTTCCACTCAACTGGGCATCAAGGCCATTATCCCGGGGTTAATCCCCAATCCGACGGAGCTGGCAGCCTTCCGGGACAAGCCAGGGTGGCAGCCCATCAACAAGGCAGGCATGGACGAAAATAACACACACACATACTCACACACACGTGCACATGACACACATGCACACACAGTTAGACACAGACAGGCATGCAAGCTGCAATTAGAAAACACAACACAACAAAGCTATTAGCTGTGAAAGGCTCGTTCTTAGTGTCTTTGTCCTTTATTTTCTGTTCAACTGTTCATGTCTGTCTCTCATTTTCTCCCCATCTCGGACTTCTTTATATCTCTCCGCACGTGTTCGTGTTGCCAGTTTCCCTTTTTTCTTTTATCACACACCCTCCATCTGTCCACCTTTATTTTCTCCACCTTCCCCACCGGCTCTAATCATGCCACATTTTGCACCTCTACCTTGCTCTCCCTTTCTCCGTCCGCTCTCTGTTTCTCTGGCCGGCATCCAAGGAGTCAAGGTGGAGGAAGAGATTGACTCAAAGAAGGATAGCCATGTCATGTGGAGAGGGACCAAAGAGGATCCAGGAGGCTTAGGGAGACTTAGCACTACTCGTTCACCCCCCTCCTCCTGGTTCTCCCGCTGTCCCCGTCCCCTCCCACACACACCACCCGAAGACAATACCTGGACCCTCCGCATCTACACCTGAACACCTCCACGCTCATCGTGCTTTTTGTACATCCAGTGCACCTGCCAAACATCCGCCTCTATAAGCCTCCGGTCCAGCTTATGACACTAATGTGTTCAGTCCAGCAGCTCCAGGCCGTCTCCGCCACCTTGTCCTCTCACCTTCAGCCACACAGGTGTTAAGCCTTGAGTGATCTTATGGAAATCCAGCCACAGTGAGGATGGACTCGGATCATCCCAGAATGATCGGAAACGAGGTGTGACTCTAAGATGTTGATGTCCTTTAGCCTGGCCACTAATGGATGAGTGCCAACTTCACCTCGAGTTCCTCCAGTGACCCACAAAGTGTCACTGACACTATTTGGCATAGAGCATCAAAATGAGGGTGAGAAACGCCATATCGCCCCATCTACCTAACTCCCTGTTTGTCTTTTCCTTCCTCCTTTACACTTGTACATGTGTGTGTATGTGTGTGTAGTTTCTGGGCTATCTTTCTCTCTAGGCCCCTAAGCCTGCTATTTCTCCCATGGTAACTCCCTGACTGACGACCCGGGGCTTAGCCTAAATTCTCTCTCTATTAAAAGCTGTGAAATGCAAATAATGAAACATCTCATTACCACTGTCGGAGAACCCAAAATGAAAGGAGGGGGAGAGCGGGAGGGAGGAGAGGAGAGGGGCGGATGAGGAGAACTGCGAGACAACGAAGCAGCAGGAGAAAGAGGGCTGCACGGCGGGGAGGGAGGGAAGGTGAGAGGACAGAGAGAGAGAGAGAGAGAGAGAGAGCCGGAAATAAAGGAGTGGAACAAGAGGAGGAAAAGGATGGTAGAAGAAAAGGGAAGGGAGGATGTGAAAGGCCAAGAGGGGGGAGGAGAGGTGACGGGGACGGGAACAGATAGCCAAGACAGCGAGCCTTTTGTTTGTGTTGCCGTTAACATGGAGAGTAGCCACAATTCAGCCACCTATGCAAACTGGGGTGGAGCCCTGGTTGAGCGGAGCTGTGAGTTAGGAGGTGTCGTTCAAATGTCAAACGGCTGGAACCTTCCACTTATCTACTTCAGCCAAAAGTTTAGCGTAAAAACGGACCATCAGTCTCCAGCTTTTCATTGCAGCTGTAAGTGCAATTGCAAGTAATGTATGAGCTTCTCAAAAAAAGAGGCCAAAAGAAAATGTGGTCAGCATATATATGTATGTGTGCTGATTAATAATTTTATTATGCCCCAAGAGGATTATTAGTTACTGAGTTTTACTTTTTATCTTCACAGCTCTACCATTAATCAACTCTGAACTACACCAGCTAAACAAAAATGCACGACAGTACTCTCCCATAATTACTCATGTTTAAGTATAATTCTAAGGCAGGGATGGGCTACTTTTTTGAAAAACATATCTGTGTGGTACAGAGAAGTGAAATCACCTGCAAGAAGAGCCTGTATTTGGTTCTGTAGGTGGGAGGAGATTGGTGGTAGTGGTGGAGAGGAGGGGGGTTTTCATGTGACGGTAACCATTTCACCTTGTGTGGTCTCCTGGTGTAAAACCCTGCTTCATCAATGCAACACTTTGGAAAGTCATCCGCTGATGCACAAATCACTGATATCACGAGGGAATTCATGGGAGGTGGCGCTTTAAGGTGCGACAGTGTCTAATAGCAGGATTAGATTGTGACTTTTGGGACTTTTTGTGTGTTGTGTAAGGGCGTTTTCTGGTCACAGATGCATCACAGTTTTTCCCAACAAGGGTTAGGAGTGTAAAAACTAACCGGCCTCACTCTTACCTTTTCTTAAATTTAAATGGAAATTCTTTTGATGCAGAGTCTTATTGAACAACCAAACATGAGCTCAGAAGATCACACAGGCTGCAAAGAAACACCTGAACATTACACCCATTTGCGATTGTTGAACATCTCAACTCAAAATCATAGACATAAGACACACTATAGACACACTACGAGAAGAGCTTCCAATTTTCTGGGAAGGTTTTGCATAAAATTTTTGAATCCCAACTGCAGGGATATTGAACCATAAGGTCTGGCTCAGTCAGTGTACCAGTTCATCACAAAGGTGTTTGATTGGGTTGAGTTCATGGCTCTGAAGGCGAGTCGAGTTTCACCACAACAAACTCAAAAAACATTTCTTTGTCATGCTGAAACAAGAAAGGGCAAAATTGGAAGCACATCATCGACTACAAAAGATTTCCCATACCTGGGATTTGACCCTTACCATGACAGCCCAAAGACCTTGGGTACACACATACTGTCTACTATTTGTAGACAGGGTTGTCCACATACTTTTGGCCACATAGCATACTCGGGTTCTTCACATTTTTTTTATATGTCACAAGGCCTTGTAACTTGCTTTTGGATGAGCACTGGGTGCGTCCACTTTTAGTTTCACCCCAATTTGCGTCATCATCTAAACTCTCATGTTCTTTATACTTAAACACCACAAAAAAAAAATCCTTCAATTCTCCTCTGTAGACTTTTACATTCCTCTGCCATTTTTTCCTGCAGTTTCGCTCCATTTTTGTCATTTGTCAAATCTCAGTTTCTGTTTTGAAAAGCAACAAATGGCTTTGTGGCGGTGATGATGGCAATATAAGGCTATGGAGTGGCTCAAAGCTCACATTTAACACCCACCCTGATCTCGCTCTCTGCCAGCGAGCCACTCAGAACGCGCGTGTGCGTATGTTTGTGTGTGCGCGTGGTTGTCCAGACTCTTCCATAGGTCTTAAAACAAAACCTGTCACAGCAAAAAAGCAACCTGTCACGACTCAGCTAGACACGACTGTACACGAGTGGACCACAGAGAACACAGGCAGCCTGTTCGCGAGCTGTTAAAACAGTCACCGCCGCTACAAAGGTCTCAGACAAGAACGCATACGTAGAGCAAGCAAACAGTAAGGAGGAAATTAGACAAGGGGTTGGCGGGGGGAAGAAAATGTAAAGATGAACATACGGCACAATGCCCATCCTAAAAGAAAAAAACATCTGAGGACTAAAAGCTAATTGTTGTTTGTTAAAATGTGTGGTTCTTGAATGCACAAGTGAATGACTGAATGATGGTGACTCACTGCTGGTGGCCAGTCGCTATCTGGTGCCGAGGCGGGTGTCCAGAGAGTGTGTTTGTGTGTGTAAGGGTAACTTGGTGTGACTGTCGCTCTGTCAGACGGCAAACAGAGGCATCTTTCTCAAATCCACACTGGGCCGCGGCTTACAATGAGCTCATGCAAAGAGGGGAGCGAAAAAAGCCGCAGCTTAAGTGTGTACTCACAAGGACAACAGGCACACCCTCCGCCCCCCCCTTGAGCAAATATTAAAAGAGACTTCACTCCCAGCTAATCTAATCCACAAACACTCCAGAGCACGCACAAACAAGGAAAACATATAATTTTACTATATTAACTTAGCCCTCAACGTGCAACATTCACTAATAAGTTACCAGCGTTCCCGCAGCCTACCGCACAACAACTGATCAGCACAGTGATTTACATATAGATAGAGAAAGTGTTTATAAAAACACATTTGTATATAATAGCCTGAGGCTGAGTTGTCACTCATCAAGCTGATCAAAAAGCAGCTACTATACAACACTGATGAATCTCGAAGCGCTTTTGCGAATCTGTCCTTCAACGGTAGGAAAAAAAAAAAAAAGGAGGTGAGATAAAGGGAGAGAAATCAAGGGGAGAGGAGAGGAGCATCTAAATATAGAGAGACTCACATTTTGGAGTCAGAAAAGAGACAGTGAAGGGTAAGAAAAGGGGGAGGGAGATGGAAGATGGAAGAAGGAAAAATAGGGATGGGAAAGTGAAGAGAGACTGGGGAACAAATAAAGGAATAGAGGCGGAAGAAATGTAGTGTTGAAGAATAGAAGACAGGAGGAGCGTCGGCGCAGCTCCCGATCAATTGTTGCAGAGCCTCGGTGGGTTTCTCATCTACTGTATGGTTTGCTTAGTGGACTACTGGAGAACTGGACATGGAGGACACTCAATTTTGTCTGCGAGACTTGAGAGTTCAATACACAGTGTATCACCACACACGTTCGTCAATACGTGGCATCGATATGGAGGGCCTGCCCCTCCAGTGATCTTTTCAACAGTTTCAACCCAGACTGGCTGCGATCCTCCTGCTGAGTAAATTCTAATAGTAATCAGCGAGGATGCAAAATCATTGAAGTTCTTTGTCTTCTTTGTTTCTGTGCCGCGCCGTGATTGGCTGCTCGCCACAATTTACTGCTACGTCTTCTACAAAAAAAAACAAAAAAACAACAGATTGCAAGTCAAGTTTTAAGTAAAGTTTGCTCAAATGCAATTGCTTAAAACAAGCAACTTTTTTTTAGGGAGCTTTGCATGGACGGCGAGGTCGCTCGAGGCTACCGCGTCCGCTGTGATTGACTAAGAGCCAGGTTTAACCAGACAAATGCCTCACCTGGATCCTCACTTCTGTCCTGTCCTCTCCACTTCTGTCATCCTTTTATCCCTCCTCCTTATCTGTCTGTCTTTTCACTCAGAGCATGTTTACTCCGATGCGGTTTGACGTTTGACTGTCACCTGTTGACTAACATGAACAGCCGCCGTGGCTTGTAGGCTTTTGGAGCTATTGTGGCTTTTTTCCCCCGCCAGCGATGGAAAGAACTGCAAATTCATGTGCAGAAGTGTCATAGCCAGACATAAGAGACACAAAGAGAGAGGGAGAGACAAAAGGACCACTGTTGTAAACTCTCAGGATCGTGCTCACCATCGCTAAGGCCAACACCCACCTTGGAAACCTAATTTTGAACAAGTTACACATTCCCACATTGTGAGGCAGTGCCAGTATCAGGTGTCCGTCCAAACCACCAACCACCAATCAACCGCCACCCTCTTCGTGACACACCAGCGCACACACCAAAACAACCGGGAGGAGGGGAGGTGAGATAGAAGACAGGAGGGAGGGAGGGATGGGTGCGGGGGTGAGAAAGTGAGAGGAAAAAGACGGAGGCCAGCCAGAGACAAAGGCGGAGAGAATGACAATGAGTGATAAGAGGAAGAGTGGGGTGGGGTGGGGGGGGAAGAAAACAGAGAGGACGAGATGAGGTGAAAAGTGCATTGCCAGCTCGCCGTTCACAGAGCAAGAAGAGAACCAAAAGACAACAACAATGAGACTTCCATGTACACGCTCGTTTCGACTGGCATGCTCATTGGATAGAGCAGCAAAAAAAAGCCTGGAAGGGGAGTTTGCCCGTCGCCACCGAAAAGGGGATGTGAACCTCCTCACTTCTGTTCACATCTGGATCGGCTTCACCTCTCTTGTTCATAAAGGGAACTGTACTCACACGGGAGAGTTCATAAAATGTCCAGCAACAACGACAGGACTCACACTTTAATCACCGATTTGTAAAGTTCACATAATAATACACTAAGGATCTGTTTTTTTTAGTGTTGAAAAAGCCTTTATAAATCAAAATAATCCAACTTCCCCTCTGAGACATCACCTTCTAACCCAAAGAGACAAGTTATTCTAACTTGGACGGCTCACCTTGGCGGCTACAGCCAAAAAAAATGTTTGTTTTTGAGCAGAAAACTGGGTTCATTGGGTGCTGGCTGTTGCATTTAAGGGGATGTGTGAATATGAGCTCGGGTCAGGGGGAAGGATAAAAATGAGAAAGAGAACAGGGAGAGGGTAAAAATGAGAAAGGGAGTAGAGGAAGGGTAAAAATGAGAAATGGAGTAGGGGAGGCCACAGGAGGCACCTGGCCCACTTACAGCAGAGGAGGGGGTGGAGGAGGAGGAGGAGGAGGAGAGGTGGAAGATTAAGGAGTGGGAGGGAAAAAGAAAAGGAGAAGGTGGAGGAGGAGGAGGAGGAAAAGGAGGGAGAGGAGGAGGAGAGCTGGAGAAGGGAAAAAAAGCGAGGGAGATGCAGCTGGGACGGAGCAGAGGGCACGGGGAGGATGGGGAGGACAGGGGAGCGAGGGTGAAGCGAAGGAATGGGAAAAAGGTGAGGAGAGAAACGGATGTGAGACAAGGAGGCAAGTGGAGGAAAAAAAAGGAAAAGATGAAATAATGGGAAGGGGGAGGAGGGCAGAGGGGGAGGTGAGAGCAGGAGAGGCAGAGAGAGAGAGAGAGAGAGAGAGAGAGAGCGAGAGAGGAGGTGGGGGCTGGAGAAGAAGAGGTGGCCTTGTGATGCTGAGAATGGAGGTGGTGTATGCGTACGCGGGATGAATGTGTGTGCGTCTCTTTGTGTGTGTGTGTGTGTGTGCGCGTGTGTGTGGGTGTCTAAAATTATGACGAAAAACTAACACCTTACCCAAAGTATGAATAACCGACCACAACAGGCCAATGTAGGTTCAATCTCTTCTCCCAGCACATTCGAACAGCCTGCCTATACCACTAATATCCCACTAATACCACCCACAGTCCTCGCTCCACCTCACATCAATGAATATTTCATGTCCTGATGGCACTTTTAAAGCAAAAACTAATTAGCAAATCCAAGTTGATCTGGCATTAGTCATATCAGGCCAATTAAAAGCCCAGTCCTACTGTACATGTTAATGGCAGCGAAGTGGAATAATTGTATGTTGAGCAGGGGAGAGAATGTTAAACAGGCCTTGTTAGCAGCACTTTAGCACTCTAGCCAGAGTCCATGGCTGGATTACAAAACTCTACAAAGCAGGATAATGTTCGGCAGAAACACACACACACACACATACACATACACAGCCACACACACACACATCTTTGAAAGCGGCAAACGAAAACTCTATCCATTAATTAGAGTGTCGCCATCAATTCCATGGGGTCAGGTCTGATACTTATAGCTAAAGAAGAGAAATATTTCCAGGGAAAATGATGGTTTTATGCTTCAGTAATAATATTAAACAGGGATTCGAATATTGGCAGGAGCTCTCGGGTCAGATGCGAGGCAGTATTGGTGGGTGAAAACCATTTTGTGCCCCACACGCTGTTTCTGCGGTCAGCATCAGTCAACATAAGGTTGTGGAGAGAGTTTTGTGTGGTACGGAGGAGAGAAAGGTGTTTGGTTTGTATTTAGGTCTTTCCAACCATCCCTCTGTGCGTGTGTGTGTTTTTTTTAACGCGGGAGTTTAGATTGAGACAGACAGCACTGACACACACAGACTAAACTGTGCTGCACAAAAAAGCGACAGAATAACAAGGGCTAGAACTCTTTTGGAGTGGATGTCTGTTTCATCACCCCCTTCTTCTCCTCCTCCCTCCTCCTCCTCTTCCTCTTCCCTCAGTCCCCCCCTTCCATTCTCTCTCCTTCGCATTCCCTCTATTCCTTCCACGCTCTGCCTTCCCTGTCTCCCTCTCTCACCTGAGCTTTGATATGGAAATCTCTCAACAGCCACAGCCCGAGGCTAGTTGACTGTTTCTAAAGATGTATTTGCTCAAAGCCGCTCAATTTCTCATCAAATGCTCACACTGTGTGTATAAAAGACAAACTCTTTCACTGGGAAAATAACAACTAACAACCACGTACTTACACAAGTCTTTCAGCAGTCTGCAAACCCCGGACTTCAACAAAGAGGTTCTCCAAGTCCAAACCTTCAAGTTCTTAATAGCTTATATAAATTTGCCTAAAAACAAGATGGTGATCTTTCTGCAAAGTGGAGGGCTAAGTACGTTAACCATTCTGTCAATAGAGTATTTTAATAAGTGCGTGTTTGCATAGACAGCTCTTTTCCAACTGGTTCGCCAGTTCCGGCAAATTACATTTCATTAACGATGTCTTAACCTGCACATCTACAACACTGAGCCAAGTAAAGCGACGACTGGAATCATTCAAGGACAAAGTGAATGACTTGTAAAAGATTTAGAAATAAGTGAATAATTTAGAAAGTCTGTTTGGGAAGAGAAAATATTTAGTCAGTTTTTTGTCAAAAGAATGCAAACAACAACAATCAGTCCCGTGTCAGCTCATTACCAGGAAGTGGTGACATCGGTGCTTGATGTTTTGAAGCATGCTCATGTGTGAATTATTGTCACACGAATCAATGTTTTAGAACTTTAAAAATACTGTCTCTCATAATCTCTGCAGACATATAGGTTTTATTTAATTGATTCAAGTTAACCTTAAACCCGAGCTGAATCATAGATCACAGTAATTGAGAGAAAATGTAAAGCTTTGAATCTATAAAGGACATTGTTGCTGACTGCTCTAAACAGACTAACAACAGCACAAACCAGAAGGCTTAAGAGACAAGAAAATGTATATACTGTTCTATCTCTTCCTTTGTCGTTTCATTAACAGCAGACAGAAACCTAATTCAAAGGATGATATGTGCATCTTATCCATCTGACTCGCATCACCTGACGTGCGAAACAACTGCCGTCATCAACTCACTTGTTGCAATATTTGTTTTGACAGCGTCTGAACAAGTGAAAACGCACAGTATATAAAACCATCAATTAGGAGTGCATTAAGGAGAGTAGCCGATTAGATTTCAAGGCTGGCCCGACTTTGGACATTGGTGCAACTGATAACTGATGTTAGAAAAAAATAAAATAAATTCGAGAAAATAACTCATGATGCTGATAAGCATTGTGTTATCACGAGGCTCTGGTCGGAAAGAGACTCTCCGCTCCGCATTCCTGAATAAAAGAAACACACACCCTGATGAAAGCATGCACACAAACTGAAATCCCTCATCTGCTTCCTCAGGAATGTGTGATCCAAACGGTGTTTTGCAATATCAACGACTCCTAGGAAAAAAAATTTCTGACATCTTGCCATTTTCGTTGCATGAAAAAAAAACCCTTTTGCTTATTTTTAGCAACAATGAAATTATAATTTTGCTTCTGGACTTTGAATTCTTACACGTAGATTATAAAAATTAGAGCGAAAGCTGCAAATTACCTTCCAATTTAAAATTCAGGCACAAAAGAACAAAAGAAAAGAACAAGAGAGCTTATTGCTTTCATTGATATCCTATCTTGCGCGCAGGTGCATGCATGCGTGTACACACACACACACACACACACACACACACAAAGCTATGAAATATTAACACCTACGTGAAAAGACAAATGGGGTGGTGGAAAGTATTTCTGTGTGTGTGTGAGTGTGTGTGGGTTTGGGTGGGGATGGCTAATACTCACCTGTTTCTCTGCTGGGGGGGGGATGAGCATGTCAGATAGGTGGATAGGGAAGACAGCTGTTATACACAAAACACACACACACACACACACACACACACATCCCCCACAGCATCGGTGTAACCCCATGGGGATTAAGAACACCTGTATTCAGCACTGCACAATGAGCTATAGAAGCAGTTAAGCTAAAAAGCCTTGGGAGTTATTAGGGGATGGGGGATGGAACTGCTTTAGATTCTGAGGGGGGGGGTTAATGTGTGCCAAACTGTCTTGACACCAAATCAGACGTGAGAATGATAATATTTGCGACGTGACAGATAGAAGACAGAGTTGTTGGAAAACTCCGGAGAGACGTGTCATGTAAGATGCGTAGCCTACATGCGAGTGTAAACGGTTCATTTTGCAGTGCGTTAGCCAAGCAGGTGTTCCCATTAACAAGTGAGCTCCGAGGGGGGATCAGGACGAGAAAACTGGCAGAGAGAGATGGAGACAGAGAGATGAATGGAGTAGGCTGCAAGGTTGCTATCAGGGAACAAATGTGTCTTTATGGAGAATCTCTGTATCTCGGGGATGTGCTCAAGATGACTTACTGTATGGCTCATTGTCATGTTGTCTACATAAACACACACACGCACTGATGTGAGGGGGTTGCACACTGCATCCCAAGGGTTCGCGTAGCTGAAGCAGACTAACCTGCTACCACACAGTTCAGCCCACAACCTGCATGGGAGCACTGAGCACCACCTACATACCAGCAGGCTTACACACACACACACACACACACACACAAGTGAGGAGGCAAGTGTCACGAGCGTCAAACCTGACTACCACCCAAACCAAGCCCCTCCGTCTCATTTTCTCACATTCTTTTCACACCCTGCCACACCTTCACTGTTTCCCACAAACCTCCAACTCTGCAACCACGTCTGTGGATAATATTCAGTGCACCAGCCACCTCCACCACCCTCAACAAACACGGCACGGCAAGTTTGGCTTGAACCAAGAAAGGTACATTTAACCCGCTTATCTTGTTTAATCAATTCTAAAAAAGGTCCATTCATGAGCGATAACACAAGTGGAAAAGTGCTTCAAATCCTCCGTTGCAATCCCACAAGCACACGAGCAGCTAATATTTTTTCCATCTTTTGGCCGATCTCGCCTACACTCCTCCTCCACTCATCCTTGTAGCTGTTGTCTTGGTCTGTATTACATTTTCCCCGTGGAACACACAGATGGAGAAGGTGCTGACACACACACACACACAAATACACACTCATGCACACACTGATGTCCACTGCTCTTCTAATGGTAATAACTACACAGCCCTACCTCAGGGAGGCAACCTCAGTGGGGGAGCAGGGGGCCAAACCCACAGACACAAAGCATCCTGGGAGATAATCCATGCCAGGGTGGTAAGGTGTGGCTGGCAAGTTTATTTGTTTTAATGCCACGGTAGATAGATAAGCTATATTCTGCTCACGAGGACACGATGTACACAGATGGACATGCATGCAAACACACACACACACACACATATACACAAACAAGCCTACAGTAATTGAATTACTGAGGAAAATACTTTGGAGGGTTTCTCATATCAAGCGCCAACCCTTAACTCTGTATAGGAAGGACAAAACAACCAGACAAATCCAGTGACGATAAGACAATTTGGAAAAAAAAGAAAATCACTAGACGGTCTCTTAATCCCATAGATCCAAGTTTGGAAGGAAAATGCTTACATCTAACTGGCTGTTACAGACATAAACCCAGAGGGTGCACTTTAAAGCAAAGTCTAAAATGGTTTGCAAACTTCCTCAAATAAGCAGCTACCAAACAGAGAGTCAGAGGATCTAGTGCAAAACACACAGTAGTTTCATTTGCTTAAAGTTACTACAACAATGTGTGAGCGTCTCCTTGGCTGATGCTTTAAAGTCCCCTCGCTGTCATCTCATCAAAAAGACTTTGCATCATATAACAAGGTGCAATCACTTTAAAAAAAATGTTTCCAAGTTTGACTCACATGATAGAAAAAGTTTGGAAAGCCCCCCCATACACAGATGATCATTAGAAGCAGGGTGACACAGGTAGGATGTGTGAGACACACCTGGCTGCACACACACACACATTGTGGATGAAGTGGGGATGTTCCCCCTCCTCACATGGTAAGCGTGGTAGAAAATGGAGGAAGACGGAACTGACCGGTGTGAGAGGGCAGAAACATGCACACAGGCACAGGAGACAGAGACAGACGCTGCCAGCCTCATAAACACTTGACGCCACACTTTTTTTTTTTTTAAAAACTCTCAATCCAGATCAGATGCTACATCAACAACTACAATAAATATTTTTTTAATCACCCATCTGCAAACAAAATCCACCTCCCCTGCTGTCTTGTCTGGTCCTCTAGGGTTGGGTGTTGACGCAGCAGAAATTTCCAGCTGGAGAAATCCCCCTTTTGGAGGTTAATCGAGGGGAGAAGGAGGAGGAGGGTTTAAGCCCTTGTCTTTCAGCCTCTGAGCGCTTTCATTTTGAATCCCCTCCAGACGGCTGCACGGTGCATCACCCGCATCTCGTGTTGCACGATATGTGCGTGCGTGTGAATTTATTTGATCTCTGTCATGCTGTTTAAAACTTTCACCGGGATCCGCTGGTTCCGTCAAACCGGGCTGAAGCCTGACGGAGGATGAATCATGCGTGTGTGCTTTAATACACTTGAACGTAGGATGTGTGGACGTTTAAAAAAAAAAAAAAAAAAAAAAGTATGGCACAAAGAGAATAAATGCATTCATGCAAATTAACATTCTGCAAAACTGGGGGAGTGCGTTTTCACCCTGCGCGCAATAACCGGCCACTATCTCCAAATATGCACGTACTTGTGGCTGTTTGGTGACATATATGAAATGCACATAAAGTAGGTGTCATATTTTATTTCTCCAAACAAGTGTCGGTGTCCGTCAATCTGCTTCGCGATGTGCGAAACGTACGATCCGGTGACAGCTTTCTCCACATATCAACACGCGCAACAGACAGCTGGCTGTCACGTATGGAACAGGTAGGCGTACTTTCAGACTGTCTCCTGCTCACTCGCTCGGCCGTTTAGCTGTCAAAATACACATGATGCTAAAAGACCCGAGGGGGGGAAAGAGAAGAAAACGCGAGCAGGCCTTTGCCGATGGTCAACTCAAACAGCGGTGCACGATCGAGAGTTGCATTGTGTCACGTCTCCAAAAACCTGCGCGTCCTCCAACTATCTGGAGACGCGACGGCTGAAAACTAATTGTTGACATGATAGAAATGCGTGGAAATCCTGCCCGTGCCAGCCTCGTCTGAATGATTTTTTTTTTTCAAAAAGGTGTTTGCAAGAGAAGCAAGGCTGGTGTGTTTTTTTAGAAATATCAAGCAGGCTGGTAGTGGTATAAGGAAGTCAGACGTAGCCTACCTGTTACCCCATGGGGTCTGGGGTGGACGCGGTGTCGGTCCTTCGGAGTCCAATCCGCTGTGACAGCCCGAGAGAAGAAAGGAGGGGATGTCCACGGCTCCAGACACTGTCCTTCCTCCTCCTCTGGGTGCTTTCTTTAAGTGTTATTCCCCCTGTTTGCTCCCACTCCCCGCTCCTCTTCCTCCACCAGCCCCTTTTTTCTTTCTCTCTCTTTCCCTCCCCTGCTTTTCCGTGTCTTGCTATCAGGAGCCTCCCCCTCCTCCTCCTCCTCCTCTTCCTCCTCCTCTGTGCATCTCTCTCTCTCTCTCTCTCTCTCTCTCTCTCTCTCTGGGCAGAGTCAGGAAATGAGACAACCGTGCACATCCATCTGATCTAGGATGAGTCCCACTCTTATCAGAAACACTCAATTTTTTATATACGAATGATAATGATAATAATAATAGTCATAATGATGAGGGTGATAATGAGAGATGTGTCTGTGTTGTGATGTAACCTGGGTGGGGGGGTGGGGGTTTGGGGTGGGGGGGTTGTCATATGTCCTGTGTGGTTCATGGGGGGGCTTCTGGTTTGTGAGTCTGTTGCCATAGGGCTCAGTGAGGGAAAAAGGGGCTTACTGTAACTTACCCCCTCTTGTGGCAACAACAAGAAAACACCAGTCAGTCACAGAACAAAAAAAAAAAAAAAACAGGACTGACATTTACAGTGTGTCACTGTTGGGCTGGAAAACACCTTTGAGAGCCATGTGATGTGCAGCATGCAAGGCAATTTTTGGCCACATGTCTGGGGTAATTCCATCAAAGTCTGATCTCTCCCTTTCATACTTTGATGGATTTTTCTTATTGCGCTTTGTTTTTAAGTTACGGGGGAAATTATGAGGCGACAAACTGTTTTAAAGGTTATGAGAGACAATGGAGAAAGAAAGATGTGGGAAGTGATGTGTTTCCTAAACAGCTAGAAAGCTGTGCGTGTGTTGCAGTACATTGCACTTCCTGATATTATATGTACAAAACTGTACCTGCGTTAGAATCATCAGAGTTAGAATCAGAAGAAGGCCAAGTGCTCACTCTTCACTTCAGTCAAAAAGTACCACAACAACACAGCAATGTAAAAGTACTCTGTTAAAGTCCCAAATTCAAAATGGAAAAATAATGAAGTTTTATCAACTAAATGTATTAAAGTATCAAAAGTACCCTGTGACTGATATATTATCTATGACATCATTAGATTGTTAATACTGATGCATCTATTTGTAATCAGCTTTTTCCTGTTGTAGCTGGTTAAAGTGGAGCTGTTTTAACTACTTCATATAAAGTTATATAAAGTTAAGCTTGGTGCTTTTCAAACTAGGGGTCAGGCCTCTCTAAAGGGTAAAACAATAAATCTAAGGAGTCCTAAAAGAATTAATAGACTAGGAAGGACAAAAGTTATGCGACATGCATTTGTATTCATTTTTCTAATCTTTGTTTTTTTGTGAAATATTGTATATTTTTACGTGTTTTTTGGGACAGCAATTTAAATGAAACCAGCCCTGACAACACATTTTGTTTTTTTTGAGGAGTGCCACTGTTCACAATTTGTTATATTTTATTTGCTTATCATACGTTATTTTATGTAAAATCTTAATCTGAAAAGTAACTAGTAAATATAGCTGTCAGATGAATGCAATGGGGTCAAAAGTATAAAATAATTTCCTCTAAATTTCAGTACAGTACTTGAGTAAATGTATATGTAAATGTGTTGTTAGTGTCACTGCCGGTTCATATGGTCCAACCTTGTGTGAGAATGTCTGCCGTAATGAGGAACTGTGGATGGCCTTGTTTCTTAGGAATTGAGAGTGTAAGCGCTGTGACCAGGAATCGTTGTAGGTTTGAGGAAGTGGGAAAAGTTTATGAGGAAGAGAGCGGGTGGCACAGCAAAACATGTAGTGTGCGTGTGTGTGTTTGGAGAGATTGATGTGTGGCATGACACAGCAGGGGGTAGAGCCGGGCCTCCATCAGTCTGGGTAGTTGGCTGAAAGGGCTGGATAACGGAGAATGTCAGGCCATGTGGATTAAGGCTGTAGGTCTGTAATGCCCAGGCACAGATCTCTCTCTCTTTCTCTCTCTCTCTGGCTCTCGCTCTCTCTCTCGTTCTCTCTCTCTCGGAGGAGACACAATCCCTGCCTGAAACAAGCTGCTTTACTCAAAGCTGTGCTCCCTCACGCCAACGTGGCCTTCCAATCCGCCTGGCACGACAAGCGTGACCCTGGCCTCCCCCTCTACACCACCTCCTCGAACCCATCCCTCCCCCCTCTCTCTGTCCCCCTCTGTCCCCTCATTGATGGATTTAGGCATCATTAGGCCACTTACACATGTATTCAGTCCGAGGAACACTCATCACGGCAATCCACTCAGGAGGGAGAGCGGTGGTTTGCGGGGAAAGCGAGAATTCTGTACGATGGCGGTTTTGTGCCTGTGTGTAGTATGTGTGGTACTTATGTTCACAAAGAGTCCTTGTAACAGGAGGTGATGGGTGTGTTGTGGCATTGTGTGTTTGCATTGAGGAGAAGGGTCAGTGTATCAGGCTGAATTGCTGCTTACCCAAAGGGACAGTCACTCTCCTACTGCATTCTGCTTTTCCCACTCGAGTTTGACTTGAAAAAAAAAATCAAAGTGAGCATGTTGTCTTCACTTTAAAAGTTTGTTACTGAGACAGGGGAGAAAGCACAAAAAAACAGACACGGAGAAGAGAAAGACACGCATCTTTGCGCGGCGCGGAGAGTGAGACCAGGTCTGTTCGCGACGGCTCGCGTTTGAACCTCGACAAAGAAACGAGGTATGTAAACGCACTTTAGGGAAACTTTTTGAAGTCGAGCATTAATTTGCTCTCTCGGAGTTGCCCCCCTGCTGAGGAACGCAGCCACGTAATTGGTCACATCGAATTAAACAGCAGAAAAATCTACAACTGTCATAAAAATAGCTCAAGGCGCTTTCAAAGCCCCATCCACTACCCTTCACTATCAATTTACCAAGGGGAACAGCTGTGTGCTGCTTGTGCCATCCTAGCCCTGCTTGTATAGAAAGCAGAGCCTGCAGCTGAAAGAACACTATCTCTACCAGGTGCAGGCAGGGGATGGGGGAAGGCTTTACAAAGGAATATTTGGCACAAGGTGTGAGGCAACAATATGTGTGAAGGTGCAGCTTAGTGATACTCAAATCAGTATTGGGAAACGACAAGGCTTTTATAAAGAGTCCTCCCTCGGAGAGAAAGAGCAAATTAAGAGTACGGGAACCGAGCGCATTGATGGTAGGGAGGAAGGGAGGACAGAAAGGATCGAGGGGCAAGAGGGAAGGAAGGATGGATGGCATTAATAAAGAAGGAAAGGAAGCCAAGGAAGGAGCAAATTTCTCAAAGAAAGTGCAAATGAATGAATCCTGATGAAGAATGACACCAGGAGAAGCAGAATGAATCGAGTTTATTGGATTTAAAGGATGTATAATCATCTGGAGGATACAGAGAATGTGTTTGTGCTCGCTGCCCACACGTTTTATTCCTGTGTGAAGGCGACATGGGGGGAGCGAGCACCGGGGCTGTTCACGCCACTGCCTGTCCTCGTGTCACCCATAGGACTTCCTGTCCTCCCTACAGCGGCGGGGCTTTGTGCCTATTGTATGTATATGATGGAAAGATACCTGCGGACAAGGATGCAGATAGCGTGCTAGTCATCCCTCAAGTCGCTGCGTTCTTTGATAAGGACGACTCCTGGCTGACCTCGCTGTGTCCGTCTCCGTGTGTGGAGAAAACACATGTATTCTCCCCAGTTCAGGGCAGGAATAATCTTCCTCCCAAATGAAAAGTAGGCAGACTCATATTCAGGCTTTCTATGCCCTGGATTTCTGAGGTTTCAGCCCCCGTCTGCCTCGCTCTAACCCTCCTAGCCACTTTACTTTAGGGGAATTCAGATCTCTCCCTGTTTATCATATCTTAGCTCCCCGTGTTATGAGTCCTACATTAAACTGCCCTCTCTCCCTCCGCATCTCGCTATCTCCGTCTCCCTTTCTGCATGTCTACCCTCTTGATCCCTTCCTCCACTATCCTACCCCCCGCCAAATCTCATTTACTCCATTGGAAGGAGTAGGAGAAAAAGAGAGAGAGAGAGAGAGAGAGAGAGAGAGGAGTACAAAACAACCTTCTCTTCCCCGAAGCAAGAACATCTTCTTATTGTGGAGGTCACCGTCTCAGTGCAGCCCCACGCTCTGAACACTACTCTGCTTGTTTTAATGATGCACAGAGCGGAGGGAGAGGGAGGGAAAGAAAGAGAGAGAGAGGGAAGGAGACTAACGGAGAAGGAGAGAGAGAAGAGGGGAGTGGATGGAGATGGGAGGATTGGGCTATTTTTTTCTACCGACTCCGTTCACCCCCACCCCCTCTCCTACCTTCCCTCCCCCTCTTGTGTGCAGAAAGTGCACCTCTCTTTCCACATCCATCTTGAAAGGTTCTTCTAAGCTGTCTAACCTCTCAGCAATATTATATATTATTGCTTGCCTCAACCCACACTGAAACCTGGGTTGCTATGCTACAATAATATGACCTCTCATCTCTTCTCCTCCACTACATTTCCTTTCTCATTGCTTCCTCTCATTTCTGCAGGGAGGCAGGGGAAGGGGTTAACAGCATTCCCCGTTCAGCTCCAATCAGGCCTCTCTGTCTCTTTAATGACCTTCTTGGGCTCAGTGCCACTGTTTGATTTGACCCCGCTGACCGTGTGGGGTCACGACCCCATTCCACACCACAACAAATTATCTTTGACCCTTATGGAAGGGCTAGGATCTGATTTCACCATAGATCCTTGTAATTATGTACAGTATGCAGCATCTATCTATCTATCTATCTATCTATCTATCTCTGATCAACATTTTTTTAATAATACATTGTATCGAATGACAATGGGATGAATGATCACCTGAATCTCCCCTCGGCTTCACAGGCATTTTCAGCTCATTGTTTAGCTGTCAGGCCCACAAATTACTGTTTTGCTTCACTCTCACCACTCTCACAGTGTCGCCACAGCAGGCAGCAGTGACATATCTCCAAAAAACCTACTGTACACTACCTACCCAGCACCAAACAGCAGATAGATACAGCTATATACACTAGCTGGTTAACATACTGGAGCATTTAGAAGCTGAAGAGCCAGATTTTCCCCTCAGGAGATGGTGGAGACCAAAAACAGAGCTAAAACAGTTTGCCAGAAACACAACTCCAAGTAATACTAATAATAAGTAATAATGTTGCCCTAAAACTGCTGGATGAGACATGAGTCATTTTTGCTCATGTTAATGCTAATAAATGAGCCATATCAGCTTAAAAGTTGATGATATGTTATTGTTGCGTTCACACCTTGTTACTGCTGCCTCCAGATGGCCAAAAAAATCTCACAGCTAAATCTTACAGTCACCGCAGCTTTAAAGGTCCAGTTAGTAGGATTTAGGTATCTATTGGCAGATATGAAATACAATATTCATACCCACGTTCATTAGTGTGTAATCACCTGAAAATAAGAATCGTTGTTTTTGTTCAGAGAGCGGGTCTGCCATGCTGCACCGCCATGTTTCTGCAGTATCCCAGAAAAGACAAAACCAAACACTTGCTCATTTTTACCACAAAAAGTTCTACACATTTGCAAGGGCAAGGTGAGGTGAGGGGTATTCACGTCACCTCTAGATGCCACTAAATCCTACACTGTTCCTTTAAGTAAAAGTAGAAATACAACACAAGACAAATACTCCATCACTAGATGAAGTTCCTGCATTCATAGTCTTACTACAGAAAAAATACAGAAGTGTTGTCAACAAAGTGCAGTCAAAATATTAAAACTACAACTACTCCACATCCTTCTCTCCTCTTTTTAAAATAAAATATATCTAAAGTAACAAGTAACTACAGCTGTTAGATAACTATGGTGATGTCAAACATGTGCATCCTCAGTAGCAGTATAAAGTTGCATAAAATGTTAGTACTATAAAATAAGTACAAGTACCTTAAAATTGTACTTCAGTACGGTACATGAGTAAATATACTCAATTACTTTCCACCACTGCCACCTACCTTCCATCACTGGCCTCTTTCTCTCTGCAAAAAATAATTTGAAAACGGTGGCGAGATAGAGATATAGATAGATATGGGCTGATATGAACTGCGGGTTCTCAAACTCTCAACCCAAATCTTAATGCTCAGCCAAAATTCCCTGTTACATCATCCATCTCCAATCCCTTCCTCCTCCTCCTCCTTCTCTCCCTCTGCCATCCTCTTCTTTCTCTCTTATCTCTGCTGGCCCCGTCTCTTGGGGGTCGTTCGTTTTTGTCATAATCACCTTGGAGATTGGGGACCGGTGCCCATGGCAGAGCTGAGCTGAGCGGAGGAGAGGAGGAGGAAAAGAGGATGAGGTGGTGGTGGTGGTGGTGGGGAGGGGGGGTTGTTGAGATGAGCAGTAGAGGACAGTCTTGCGGGGGGGGATGACGGCTTGTCTGGCTCAGCCCCGGCTAATGTGAGGGGACAGCCTTGGCTTTGCCTTAACCACACTCGCGCCGTCGATGCCAGGCGGAGCGGGGTGGAGAGAATAGACGGATGAAATGCTCTCCTTTTCAGCGCTGCCTTCTCCCGCCCGCACTGACTGCATTCGGAGGCGCGTGGGGCCCCAATGTCACACCCTGTAGGTGTTTAAGCTGCTTACTTACACCAACAAGAGAAAGAGATGAGGCAATAGAAGACAGGGAGACAGAAAGGGAGAAGGAGCTGCAGAAAGGATGAGAGAGGGAGAATGGGAGAGAGTTTGAAGAGGATGGGGGCGGAGGTCACGGTTTGTAGGAGGTTGTAATGTGTAAGTATCCCAGTTTGACTGTCTTCGCACCAAGGAAGGGTTGTCTTACGTGGGGGATATTCATCACTCATTATGCCGGCGCGGTTTGAGTGTCTGTCATGCGTCTGAGTGTGACGATTATACAGCAACTGACAAAGATGAACCGGAAGAAGCAAAGTCATCGGGACGATAACACGATAAGTGTTTTTGCTCCAGCTCCACCCTGCTTCTCTCTGACTTAAAACATTTCCCAGATTTTTTACACTCTTTGAGGAGGAGAGACTGGCTGGAAAGGCGTGGGATGCACCAGTCAGGAGCTGGTTTCATCGGGAGGAGGGGGAGACAGGGGGTCGCGGTGTGTTGTAGGAGAAAAATTTTGCTGTCAGGCGAATGTGTGTTTCAGGCCTGTGTTTGTCTCGCTGAGGTGTGAGGGGGTGATGATGACGCATGTTGTGTGTGTGTGTGTGTGTGTGTGTGTCGGGGGGGTTCGGCATGGGGGCAGGGCGTGATAAGGGTGGACACAAGAAAGGCTTTTGTTGGGATCATTTAGGGCTGCTATGTAAGAATAGACACTCACATACAAGGGAAGGGTCAGAGGGCGACGGCCAGACAAAGGCGACTCACGCCAACACGCACGTTCCACATTGTGCACTCGCTCGCTTTCTCCGTGAGCCGCTTGCACTGTTTTAACTCGCATTTCTGTCCTCTCAGCAGCCTCCTTGTTGATGCATGCTGGGTAGGTTCTCAGACACTCCCTCCTCAGGTCACTGGCTCTGTTTGTCCTAGCCCTCCTTTCCTTCAACCCTCCCCACCCTGCCTCCCCTCAAACTCCTCTCTGCCTCTCCTCCTCGCCTGACCAGTTCCTCTAATTTGGTTTCTAATTTTTTTTCTGTACCTCATCTCCTCTCCCTTCAGCTATGTGGGGGTAAAGTACAGCCCCTCCCCTTGGCTGTGTTTGTGTTTGCTCTGCGAGTATGCGCGTGTGTGTACTTTTGCCGTGTGTGCATGTGTGTGTATGTGTACACACCCGCTTGTATGTAAATCCCCTAAACTACTCAATTTTTTTTTTTTTTTTGCTGTGCGGTCCTTCTTCAAAATGATGATTTAACACCGATGGCTTTTGGCTAAAACAAGCATCACACATGCGACTCATGGTTAACATGGAGAGAAATATGTGGGCTTGTGTCATGTGTATACACACACACACACACACACACACACACACACACACACACACAGAGTAATGAAAAAAGACTAGCAGAGCAGACAAATATGTGATATATGTGAGCTGCAAGTCAGACTACAGTCCTATTTTGTCATACATCTGAGGCCGACAGATTTTTTTTTTTTTCAAACATCAACCTGACATTGTGTGTGTGTGTGTGTCCATGTGTGTGCATGTGTGTGCGTGCGTGTGCGTGCTGGAGGGAGAGATAGAAATTGAGCGCAGCGTGGTGGTAGAGCTTACAGTAAATGGAGACATTTAGGAAAGCAGTAGATAGACAGACACAAACACACAGATCAAAGAGGTTTGAGCATTACAGTACACTGGGGAACAAAAGGAATAGAGAGAGAGAGAGAGACTCAGAGAGAGAGAGAGAGACTTGGAGAAAGAGAGAGAGAGAGAGAGAGGATGTGAGTGAAGGTGAATAGAAATCCCAATCAATACGCCATCCAAGAACAGCTTGAGCCAGCGAAGGAGCCGAGAAACTGAAAGAGGGAGACGGAGAGAGACGGACAGAGAGAGAAAAGTGGGTCAAACAACGAGACGAATAGAGGAGTGTTTGCACGGAGGACAGAGAGATGGAGGGAGGGAGGAAAAAGATGGACGGAGCTGTGATGGAGCAAGAGCAGGGTTGGGAGAGAAAGAGAGAAAACGAGGGAGTCTTGAGCTCCTGACCCCTGCCGACCCCTCAGCCAGGAAGGCCCGAGGAGCTGAGGGCAGGAGGGGAGATGGGAGGGGAGGAGGGAAGGGTCTTGGGGGAGGTTTTGGAAAGGGAGGAGGTGATATTGATGGGTTTGGGGGGGGAGTGAGGAGGAGGAGGATTGCTGGCAAGGGTCAGGGGGCTGGGGGTCAGTCGACCATCCAAGGACAATATGGAGGCCTTTTCTCTTCTCTTTACAACCGAACCTGAAGAACATGTGGTCTATCACTGCATCGCCGCCAAATGTAACACACCTCGATACTCACATCTGTCTCATGCACCTGTTTATCTGTTTACACAAACCATTCTGATAACCGACTGTCATTTAGCATCTTGCGCACGTCACACATTTGGCTGGATAACATTATTGTTGGCGCTGTTTTCTATTTCTATCGAGACCACTTTACAACAAACTGCATTTGAAGGGAAATCATTCATTAAGTGTAAAGAACACTGTTTAAAGTGCCCGACATTTTATAGTCATGTCTGATTGTCTAGAGACACTTAAATTATCCCACAATGCAACATAATGTGTAGTGAGTAATTAGAAGATTAGTAGTCATTAATCAAGTGCCAACAATCATCATGCATTGATAAAGCTGGATTACCAACTAAGCAAAGCAGGCAACTGCCCCGGGGGCCCCATAAAAGGCCCCGAAAGCTCCAGGCTCGCTGCGTCAAATAGAGAGTCAATTTTTGTTTTGTTTTTTATTTTAATACCTAACCACTCTGACTTGAAGAGGGTACCAGTGCTCATTTGGCACACGCAGCAAATCTGGGGCCAGGATGTATTCCAGCATTGAAAAGCTTTACACATAGCACAGAGAGTGGGAGGAACAGAGGGTTGATATGTGCCCCCTTGCAGATTAATCCATCCTGTCCATAAGCCTTTTTCATTAAAATAAAAAAAAATAAAAAATAAAAAAAGACATGTCAGAGTAGGAAAAGCACAGGTGTAAATAATAGAATTAATGATGGCTGAATTTCATTTAGCTGCTTCGGTTTTAGGGTCCTGAAACTGGCTCGCTGTCACGCTGTCACGGCTTACTGAGGCGTTCAAACAGAACAGAGTCAGCGTTAATGTTATTAGTAACACCTGTGCTTTTCTCTATGACAAGTCAGAATGTGACTGTGAAAAAGGCCCTGCTGTGCTTTTAGTGACAGAGAAGTGGTTATTTGCGGTACAGGACAGGTATAACTAACTTAAAGCGGTGTGTGATATTGTTTTTATTTTGCCAAATGACACGCTGTGTTAGTCTCACGCTGCAAGACTACACATAGTCAGGTATGTTCAGCGCCAGTCAGTGGATGTTTAGATGGTGCGTGATTCTCCAAACTTGAAACTTGTTAACTGGCATTCAAGTCTTCCTGGTGGCCTCCTGGTTAAAGCACACACCATGTTCTTGTACTCTGTTTGATTCTGGCTATAGAGACCTTTGATGCATGTCATACCCCTCTCTCTTCACACTTCCTGTCTATATACTGTAAGCTCTCCAATACAGGTAAAATGGCAAAAAAAATAATCTAAATGAGCATTAAAACTGCAGATATGAAGTGAAGAATGGTAATATACCTACAGCACCCAATTCTTGCATCAAATTAAGAAACAAATTTTGGTGGAGAGGTTTGGGTACATTTAAGACCATTGAGGGAAGTATGTTGCTGCCTCACCTGAAAAAAATCTGAACATACACTTTTTTTTTTATTATTATTTAGGAAATGCATCAGAAAATAGCCCAAATGTTAAAATCCACCAATATTTCCAATATACCTCAAAGAAATTCATGTTGGTTTGGATCTGAGTTTTCAACAAGGTCCAGATCTGGCATAGGAAGGATTCATGTTGATGTCTAAGTGAAGGAAACTTAGTTGTGGTGAATGAACACCGATTAGGATCTGCTAATGGCAGGGACATATATCAAAGAGAAGATGACCATACTTAGATAGGCCTACTTATGTAGACAGATCTTTTTCCCTGTTGTTTGTTTTAGCATCCTTTATTGTTCATTTGTTTAGCTTGGGCCCCTAACTATGCATTTTGCTGCAATGGCAAAATGAAATACAGCCCCAAGCTATGTTTAGTTATGTCCAATTTCCTGCCAAACCCTGCCCTTTGTCAAGTCTTTTGATTGGTGACGTCCATGTTTTTTGACCACTCTTGCTTTTTCACAGTAGAATTGTTTGCGCTCTGTCCCCCCAGGGGCTATATACCAAATCTGGTGTTGATACAGTCAAAATCCAAAAAGTAGATGTCGTATTACTGTTTTTCAGTTTATGCAAATGAGCAAAAAAATCAATCATTGTGGACTTTTATGGTCCAATTGACTTTTTTGTGGAGCACATTGAGCTGGACTGTGTCAAATACCAAGTCAATCATATTCGCTGTGTGGGTGTCCCGGCCTTTCAATTTTCATTTTTTGCAATGTGAATCATAGCGCCACCATTTAGCCGAATGCCCTTGCACATAATCTCCAGTTATTGGACCAAGTTTCATGTCTCTTTCCAGCTCATGGAAATTTGAGCCACAGCAGCAGATAAATAATAATAATAAACCGGCACAAACTCAATCAGCTTCTACCCCTTTGGGGGTTGAACCCTAATAAAAACCCTTGTGTCCATTTCTTTGTTACTTTTCGATTGTCCTCTTTAAGGTGGGTCATTGAAACATCTGAGTCTTTATGGTGAGTCTCAAAAAAGATATATATGGATAGAAAATCCTAATGTAATAAAAATCACTGGAGCTTGTGCGCAGACTGTCACCAGTCTGTGTGAAAATAATCCATCCACAAGTTAATTTGTTCGTTTATTGACTTAAATATAACAACGCATATGTGCGCATAATTTTACATGATCAAACAAAAACATTATTCCATATGCAAAACAATTCTTTCAAATAAATAAAATTACTAAAGCACATAGTCGTGCTCTAACACCTCCAGGCAAGTTTGCGACAGAACCAAGGCTCTCCTGTCTGCGCCTATAAATAATATATTAAGATCATTTCAGTTATGCTCAAATTTTACTCTCGTGAGTCTGAGGGCATAATATAGTACATGTGTTTCATTCTGTGCGCTAGTGCCACTACAATGAGCAGAGTGAAAGTTGTGGGGTGGCGTCGGCAGGTTAACAGCACGCAGAATATTCTCTATCACAACATAGAAATTTGCTGTAGAGAATATTGACTGAAATGTCTTAGCTTATGCTCACTTGTGTCTCTATAAAGTCAAATCGATACATATCGCAGGATGTTGAGTATTACTGTAGAAATGTTTAGCGTAATTATCACGAGCAACATTCCTCCCTCTCTTGCTCTTCACGAACCTCCATCCTTTTTCTCCCACACCCTCAATTTTGTCTCTCCCTCCCTCTTTCCATCTCTCCTCTCATCCCTACTCCCTGCTTCTTGCTTTTCTCTCTCTCTCTCTCTCTCACGCACACACACTCTCCTTTTCTTCAGCCTCCTCACAGTCCAGATGGCCTAGCTGCCCCCACACTCACTCCCCCACATACACTCACTTCATGCACTCCACCCCACTCCTCCTCTCCCCTACGGGAACAGCACTCCCTTTAGAGGAGTGGACCTTAACCACCACCAACTCCCCCCCACCCCCACCCCACTCCACACACACACACACACATTCACAATGTATACACACACCTCCCCACACATACACACACACACACTCTTCAACACATCTCTACTGTCCCTCCATAGACCACAGGCTTATATACGCCCACTCACACACACACTGACACAGAAGATCTCGTTCAGAATTCTGCTCTTCTGCACCATAATGTCTGATCAGAGTATAGTAGGAAAGCTGGCGGTGTAGGTGTGATATATGGGACAGTGAGACGTGGGCCTTTTTATTGTCTATTGTTTTATTCTCCTCATTCAATCACACACACACACACACACAATAAAAAGATCATTTCATCTCCTCTGATAATGGGAATGTTGGGGAATCTGCTCACCGGCACCGTTCACTCGTGACTCAGCTGTTGCTAAGCAGGGACGGGATCTTTAGGATGTCTCTCAATGAGCTGCACGTGGTTGATGAGATGATGTGAAAGCGGCGCCGGGAGGGATGCTGTGAACCTATGACGAGTGCAAACCTACCTGCGTAGCCGCAATGGCGCAAACATGCCTACGTACACCTCGTGTTAACTTATCTTTATAATTAGTCAGCGGGGGGGGTCAGGGATGGAGCAGCCGGAGAGAAACAGAGAGGGGCAGAGAGAGGTGTGACTACTACAGTGTGAGGGACGAGGGCTATTGTTGGAGTGTTTGCGTGTGTTGAATGGCCAGGGAATAAAGGAGAAAGAGGGGAGTGTTGGCGTATGAGCAGAGTGTTTTCTAGGGCTTGGTGTGTGGTGGTGGTGTGAGGGGGTGTAGGCCAGGGGAGGAGGGTGTGGTTAACGGTTACAGCGCTCACAGGAAGCCGTGAGGCAGGGAAAGGGGAAGTGAACCACCCCCACACTGTTCCAAGGCCGTGGCGGCGCTCTCCTCCGGGCTGGAACTAACTGACCTCAGCTCACAGCCCCCACCACACCTTTTAGCCCTCTCACATACACACACACACACACACACACACACACGAGGATGCACGGTCACTTAAACGGCAATCGCCAAAGTACACGTCAACCATCACACACTTATTTCTCACGCACATGCAGAACAATCACCACGCAACAATAACACAACAGCGACATGTTGTGATGATGTTGAGATGATTAAATATTTATTGTGATAGATTAACTATCTCAAGCTATTTTTATATTGTGGCAAAAACCGCAGAGCTCGTGCCTGGAAAAAGAAAATCTTGGACGTGAATGGGGACTGAAAAATTCTACATCGTAGATCTAAACTTGGACAATCAGCTGTCAACTCTGGAACACATCACCAAGTGAAATCAAATTCATTCCACATATAAAATCTTTTACAACAAAGGTTAAGTGCTGGTTGAAAGCAAACCAGAGCTGTAACCATTTTTAGATAATTGTACTCCAAATTACTACTGGTGTATTGTGGTATGTGTATTTTATTGTGCTTCCATATGTGTAGTGTATTGTGGCTTTGTGATACTGAAAACTGTATATTTTAATTACACTGTACATGCAAAAGACTAACTAGGGACAAGAGTTTTGCAATAGCTACAAGCTCAGCATGTCAGTTTCACGCTCTGTGTTGGAACTGATTGCATTGTCACGATCGAATAAAATTCAAATAAATCATTTCAAAAAGTGAAATTTAAATGTGTAAAATTTATAGGGAGTGGGCTACAATATGCAAAATCTCTGGCATTTTTCTTTAAATGATAAAATCATCCAGAACATGACAATTTTGCAACAACAGCTCTTAAAACAACAGCAGATAATCTGATAATGTGCTTTACTACAAACCAGAGACAACATGACAGAAATAGTATGAAATCTAACTCTCCACACGTACACGCAAATTCAACCACTTTCCCTTCCTTTCATGACACAAGCTGACCTGAACTTCCTCACTGAGCCTCAGACTGCGCTGTATGCCAGCCACCTTGGCTCACACTTGGCCACCATGATCTGGCTTTTCACTCGACGCACATGTTCATTCAGCTCATTCATTCCCAGCCAACTGACCCCGGGCGACGTGGCTCAAACGCTTCAACCCCGGTCGGCTGACTCACAAACACAACACTGTGGGGCAACAAAGGTTAAAGCCGGGCGAGCTGGCGTGAAAAGGCGAGCGCGCACGCACACACACACAAAAAAATCACGTATACACTTCTGGTGCTCATTGCGATAATTCAAGCTTTTATTATTAATTGAGATAAACAGGGTAAAACAAGTCAGATGACAAAAAATAAACATGTTCCCTTCTCCACCCATAACATAAAGGTCAGTGTGTAGTATAATATAAGAGTGTTCACTGATGTGACCCTGGTCATCCCGGCTGCACAAAATGTTACCTTGGTGACCCGGTTTAATCTCTCCGCAGAGAGCTGGATCCCAATCTGACCTTTGACCCAGATGAAAGAAAGGCCACAGGGGTCACACACTCCTCCAGTCCATTTTCTTCACGACCAGTTTCCTCTGAAAAGGTGTTCGTACAATTGGTTTTCATGGGCAACAGAAAGCTCACGTGAGCACGTTTAATTGTAACAAAGTTGTCCTGATACAATCACTGCAAACCAGACTAAAGGTGTTATGAGATTATGGCGGTATGGAAACAAAAAACCAGTCCATTGTCCTTTGAATATTGGCAGGGCTGTGACAGGGTGCACCTGCTGTCTCTTTAGTCCTTCTTCAAGATCAAACACAGACTTTGTGAAAGAGGTTGCTAACAGAAAAAAACCTATAAGCGAATACAATACCCGAAAACCAGTATAGGCCAATATAACCAATAAAGGTCATTTATAGCACGTATTCAAACCACAAGCTCATGTTGTACAACTCTGCAACAGCTTACACCCAGTTAGTTTTTAAGGCCACAATCATTTTTATGATGCGTCATTTTTAATTGATTATTCACAGAAAAAAATGTCAGAGACGCCAAATCTATTGATACATTTTTATCTGTTTTACATGTCTTTTTCATCATTAACTGTGTGATTTTCATGCGTCTGAATATGGGCCATACAGACTCTCTGAGGAGCAACGTAATCTGGAACTAGTGAAGTGCTTTCTTATCTCGTATGGAAACATTTGCAGGGATGGTTAGTGGAGAATAGAACTGGAAACTATCTACGCGCTAAATGTAAAACAACTTTTGGATATTTTTGTTTGGACGTATCAAGCTTCTTCCATTTCATTTTGAATTTTATTTTACACCTGTGATTTTTAGATCGAATTAGATATTAATCTCAGTGAGAGGTCGAAATGTAAAAAAGAAACTGCATTTTCTCCCTTGAATGGGTTTGCACATGCCACCGTACAGATCTCACCAGAAATAACTTTATTCAAAGCAAATTTACAACAACGTCCATTCAGGGGTTGAATGCCCACTGGCTCCCTGTTATGTTCAATTTCCTTGTAAAAAAAATATTTTCACAGAGCCTTTGATTTTAATAAACACTTCAGAAAGCAAAGAGACAAAGAAGATGGAATGTAGCAGGCGATGAACCTGACGAGCTGAGCGAGCAGAAAAGTCTCCAAGTCTCTCAGAGAATAAAAAGAAACTGAAGTGCTGCATCTGTACAAGATTAGAGATGCTGAAAAATGTTACGCCGCATCTGAAAGTATCATCTCTGGACCATTTTATGAAACAGAATAAGGCTCTTAGACAATTATTTCCCAGAGAGTGCCCAAAAACGATTTCATTTCATTTGGTTTTATTTTTTATTGTAAATAGTGTTAAATAGATTTTATACACTTACTGATAGTTTCTGTTTTATGCAAGATATAGTAAATGTTGAACTACATTTTTATTACAGATTTTTAAAGGAATGATCAGTTTAAAAACTCTCTAAAGCGTCTAGGATTTTGAACACCGACTGTAAAATCGACAGTAAAATGTATTTCTCGAAAACGAATCAAATATAAAGGTGTGCATTCAAAATACTATTTTTAACATTTCATTAAAAGGTTCCTCAGAATTTATTCAAATTGTTGGCGATAAAGTAAGAAATGCAGTATAATATTATTCTGCCTGCCTTTATAGACTTGCTTACACGTTCTATACACAGTATGCAAATATACTTTAATATATAACTATATGAATTCATTTTTTATCCTCCGCTCTCTAATTTCTTGGGAAGCATCATAGTTTGACAGTATGATTATTAACAGAAAAAGATATCTGTAATAAGAACAGCAGAACTGGTTCACAGCTTTAAACATACATGGGATCAAACTCAGTGTTTCGTAAGTACATCACAACCAAAAATATGACTTTGTCTCACTGTTTTGAAATAATATGACATTTTAGCCCATTGTTACAATGTGAAAGCAGCATGTGAGGCGACCTTCAACGAACCTGTTTTCTATCATTTCCAGGAACGAAGTAGCCATTCTTGAAGACATTAAAACAGAATCATTGCACGGGCGATTCAGGCGATTTAGCTTTGAGGTTTTAAATGAAAATGATCAAAGTAATTTCCACAAGCAGCAGCAGCCTCTGCTCCCTGGTTAGTGTGTGCATTACTCCCTCTACTGGTGAAGAGGCAGCGTTAGGGTGGAGGAAACTGTTGCTCTCTCTGTATCTCAACAGCAGAGTTCTGTTTGAGGAGAAGAGACCCTGTCAAAGGTCATTTATTTTGAGCATTGCCATATAAAGTAAATGTAACAAGGGTTTTTCCTTCTCTGTAGTGCTGATGTACAATATTCAGCTTAATTCAGTGTACGAGAGAGGAAGCGGATAGAACCGGATATGTGTATTTGGAAGATAAAGTGAGATGAAAAGAAATATTCACAAGTTACACAACTGCTGAAATATAAAAAATAGGGTACTAGTTGTCTATCTGATGAGGAGATCATTCAAAACTTTGCTTTTTGAGTATCAAAACATATTCATGCACGGTCCATGCAGGTTTTGCCAGTTTTGCTGTTCCTCCTCACAATCTGCTGAGGCGAGTTAGCGTTTCATGGGCTGACGAACCTGAGATTGAGCCTGAAATCACCATTCTCAGGTCGGACAGTCCTAGAAAGAACCACTCATGAGTTAAACTTGGTGTGCTGTTCAGGCTGCTTCATGAGACACCGTGTCCACGCTGAACGCAAACTCCTACTTCGGCAGAAACAAAATCAATTGATTAAAAAAGATTTTTTTTTTTTTTTTTTTAAATTCTGTTTTAGGATCATTCTCGTCCAGATATGTTTACACATCTGCAAATGTGCATCTTCTGGTGGGTGGCACTGTTTTCTGCTCAATAGAATTTTTCAGTTGCACAAAGGTCCACTTGAAGGCCATGTGGGAGAGAGATACTAGAATAAGACAATACTGTTAGTCACATGATTTTGGTCACCAACTTTGTTAATCACTATTTTGTAATCACTATCACATTTGAAGGCTGTATTTTTAAAAACTGATTACCCTAAACAGAATCTACTCAAATAAGCTGCACTGCAGGTTTTTGATATTTGTGATCAAGACTATTTTGTCATTGCTGTGTTGTAAAGTCATTAAACAAATACAACTAGAAATTAAAATAATCCATCATCCATAATGTAAAATAATTTAGACTGTGAGCATATTCACAGGCATTAAGAATTTGGCGCCACAAACAGAACGAGAATAAAACTGAGAAAATGCACTTTTAAAAAATTATAGTAAGCTACTTAAAGTAAGAGTTAAGTCAGAATGGTAATTTTCATTCATTCTGGTATGTGATTTCACTTCCTCCTTTAAAAATTTTTTAAAAGGTCTTTGCGCTTATAGGATAAGCTGCTCCCATTGTGAGGTATAATATCTCCTTTTAATAAAACAGAGCTTTTTATCTGACAACATACTCCAATAGCCACAATTAAATGCATCTCAACAACACATCTGGCTCATGTTTGCGCAAACTGTCTCATTCAGAAAATCCCACAGCACAACATAAGAAGGTTAACACCATGTCTGGCTCCCTGTTGGTAGCTAACCTGCACTGAAACCACTCAGAGGACAATTAAACACTCTAACACACAAACTGCACCTCATACTAAAAACATCTAAATCACACCGGCGCTGACTTTACGAGGACAGTCCAGTCTGTTAGAAATGTTACTCTCATGATAAACTATGCAGGTGGAGAACAGAGGACACACAGAGAAAAGAGAGAGCGAAAGGAGAAGGAGGGAGAGAAAGGGAAAGACAATACTTTGCCCTCTCCAGCCGACTAATCCAAACCCTCTTCACATGATTCAGAAATACTTCACTGCGTGAATTATTCATCCTCAACTATCTGCATTAAGCCACTGTATTGTGTTGGCCTACTCACACCATCACTTCACATTTACAATCCAGACACACTCTCTGCCAGATAGCACATTAACCCAACAAATAACAACCATAAATATACAGTTACTTTCCTCTTTTTCATCTGGCAACAATCATCACAAAAGATGGAGAACTGCGGCAAGTTTGTCAAACTCTCATTCTCTCTAATTCAAAGTCTCCTCTGCGTACTTCTTACCCACATGGACGACCCCTCTGACTCCTCAGACAGTGAAACAGCCTTCATCACGTAAATGTCGAGACCAAAAAAGAAGGCGCACAGGAAGAGAGCAGAGCAACCTGGAGCCCAAGCTAGTGACATGAGGATGAGAAAGAAGCAGGTCGCTGAGTTAAAAAAGGCCACTCCTGCTGTCTTTACTAGGCTGTGACCTCATCGCGCTCTGTACTACCAATGGGGATGCAACTCACACACACACACACACACACACACACGCACGCAGACACCTTCCTGTTTGTCAGTTCTGGTGGTAAACTTTCCACTGACATCTCCATTCAAAGGACCAATATGAAATTTTCATGCAGAGCAATAGCATTGAATTCAAATACTCTGCTTAGGCAAATATGCAATGGAAGATATAACTTATTTGTGTGTGTTTGTGTGTGTAGAGGGAATTAGACAATATGCTGTGAAAATTAATAGCAAACTTTTTTTAATTTATTGCAAATTTAAATCAGTTTTACAAACTAAATTGGCCCATAGCATTTTAGTCAAAGAGAAAAATAAAAGTCGATGACAGTTGCAGATAAACTGGAGCAGCACAAGAATAAAAACGCTGCTTCTGAGCTTCCTGATATTCTTAGCTCTCGCACATCTTTTGCCTGTCCTTCTCACACCTCCTCCCTCAGAGAAAGATGCCTCTTGTGGGTCAATATCTGCCTAATAGGCTGCCGGTTTGTAATTGTCCATCAGCCTCATCAAATGAGTGTCAATCATACTTTGCCGTGGCTGGCGTCTTGACAGCTGTCAGAGTGATAATTATGGAAAGTGATGGAAGATATCAAGGTTCCTTTCCATGAGAAGAGGACAACCACAATATCCTTCCTGTTCATTTTCAAAGCGTAGGTAATCTAGGTAAGTGTTTGATATATATATATATATATATATATATATATATATATATATATATATGCAGATGATTCAATCTGTGAGAAGTTTAGTGTATGTGCTTTAATAACCCTGCATAAAGAATATTGTCAGTTGTGACTAAGATACGACCTATGTTTAACTGGGGTGAGCCCAGCTGAATACGAGGCAACACAGTTCACATTTGAAATGAAATGATGCACAAGCAGTTTAAAAGCTCTATTGCACTTTTATTAAATATATATAAAAACATGCAGGAGAAGTGGTAAACACGAAGCAGCGCACAGTCAAAGACCGAGGCTGCAAACACAGTCGATGGGTTTTCAGTACAGAATGACTCACTAACAGTTGTATTCAGCAGTGAGCACATACTGTACAGTAGCAGGTGAGTGAATGGAAAAGTAATGGTGAACCAACAGTAGTAACAGTGCTTGTAGCTAATGTGACGACAAGTTTTCACTTTTCAACACATCTCATGTTTTTTTTTCCCTTAATGGTGTAAAAAGTCAAAATAAGTACCCTTTTAGCAAATAATCCACTTATGTCTGTATAATGATAATTGGGAACTTGTGGTAGTGAACATCATATTAATGTAACTCATCAGAGAACATAACGATATCAAAATTAACTTCATATGCGACACTCCTGATGTCTCACGGCATCCGCTCAAACAACCATATGGGAGAATACTGTGGAGTGCGACCCGAACATATGGCAAACTGTCAAAAATGTTTCTACAAAGAACAAGGCAATATTCAATAGGCACAGACTTTAACAGACAGATCTCATTTCATTTCAATACTGATATCAAGTGAAAAGATCAGGCACTGACAGGACTTTGTGATTACCAGTTTTTTTTTTTTTTTGCGTTCATATACATCCTCAACAGCCCTTGTTTTAAAAACAAAAGATCTCATCACCTGCATGAAAAAGAGGCATAAATCAGGACACGGGAGCCTGAAAATAAACACTTAATCAGTGTTTCTTAAACGCAGATGACCCATTTTCATAGATGCAAAAAGATGTATGACTTGCCGGCTGACTGGTCAGGTCTAGCCATATCCAAATATGTAAATGAAGGACACGCTGCATAAATATACACCACAAGTGCATACTTTTAGCAGTATAATGAAAACCGGTTTTCAACACCCGTTTCAACTGTTTAGGTCAGCATCCACAGAGAAGGAAAAGGGTGAACCAGAGAGCTAAAAAAAAAAAAAAAAAAAGAGACAGATACACCTACACATTTTCCGATTGAATGGTCCTTCAGAAAGTGCTCATGGCGATAGAAGTTGAGCAACTCGAGTTCATGTTCTGATTTAACTTTTGTGAAAGTTGCGAGGAAGGTATGTGGTAAAAAATAACCCTAAAAACTAGCTGTTTTTTTTAACTGCACGTGCAAATTCACATTCAGTTGTGTCGTACACAGTTCACGGCTTAAGGCTAGATATATCTATTTTTAAAACATGCCTGCAAATTTCAACACAGATTGTCACAATTTAAACACTAAAATAAAACATTTGGACTTACAGTAATAACATACTGTACATATAAAAATATTATAGCCTTTATAACACAACTTTCCACAACAAAATAATAATTTAAAATTTCAACAAGGTGACTGTACATTAGCAGTGTTTTGTCCTGCTTACAGTTTATTTTGCAGGGCACCTATTCAGCCCTTGACAGATGTCCTCATATTGTCTTCTGAGGGGCACAGCCCGGATTCAACCAAATAAGTTAGTATACTGCCAATAATTTCATCAGTAACTGGGCTCATCCATCTCTTCGTCGCTCCAGTCGGGGGGTGCATCTGTTCCAAAGTATCGATCCCCGAAGTTTCCTACAACGACAAAAAAACAAACGTGGCAACATCTATTAAAAACTGAAAAATCATATGATGTATAGATCAAGCAAGTCATGTGGAAAAAAAGTAAATATAAGGCATTGAACAGCACATCTTATAATCAAAATGTCTCACACACTCTTTTTTCCATTACTCACCAATGCCAGGTATAATGTGGAAGAGATCGTTGACCTTCTTGTCGACAGCTGTGGTGATGATTTTGACCTGTGGGAATGCGTAGGCCACTGAGTGGACGCCCATTTCTGCCATTAGCAAAGACACCAGCAGTATCTTGTCCTCCTGAACATCATGGTCCTGAAAATGAAAACATGGCCATGAAAATAGGCAACATGATGAAAGCAATTCACTGCAGGCAACATGCAGACAATCGGGTGCACCCACCAGTAGGACTCGAACTGCCATCATGGCAGCAGCTCCAGTAGACACAGTGCAGTCCATCAGAATCACATGATCTTCACTGATGTCTTTTGGCAGGCGCAGGTAATGAAGCTAAAAATGTTTAGAGACAGGATGTGGGTTAACACCAACAGATAACATACATGACCAGTGCCATTCTGTAGCTGCCTCATGGGTAGCATTGCAGAAATCCCCCAACCTGACAATTTCCTCAAAAGGATATGAAGATGAGCAAAAGGTATGATGAAACAACAGGCACATGCCAAAGTACAAGAAACTCATTGTGAGATATTATTAGAGTGTGTAGGCACATATTTGTTTAGAAGTTGCCATATATAGGACATTACAGGTGTTTGTAGGACAATTATAGCAAAAGGCTTTACACAAATTCTAAAACCCAAAAGCCACAGCATGAATCTGTACCTCTGGTTCTCCTGTGTCCTGGTTGGTTTGGATGAGGATCTTTCCAATGCGGACATCTTTGCAGACTGCCCTCAGAGCTGGCTCCATGGTCTCCCCGGCTCGCAGGATGGACACACCTGTGATCTGAAGAAAAACAAAAAGAAGAAAAATAAATTAAACAGAGGTTAATTGCATCAGTTTGGATAGAGACAAAACTCTTCTGAATGGTGTTAAAAATTAAAAAAAAATTAAAAAAAAGAGTTGAGAAGACGGCAGAATGTAAATGGAGTTCACTCACCCTCTTCCCGTGGAAAGTCCTGCCTTCATAATCCTCTCCCTGGGGGGTCTGGACTACGTGGACCTGAGATAACATTAAAAATCATAACAGTGTGAGTACAATGCTGATTGCTTGAGTGTGCTATAGAAGTCAGGGAAATAGTTTGTGACCAGCTGCAGTGAATTCAAACTCTCAGTCACGTGTGTGTCTGTGTAATACAAACCTGTATCTCATGGTTAAGGTATGGAAACTTTCCACTGTGGTGACTTGAAAAGTTTCCATGCTCGTGTGTGTGTCTAGATGATTCTCTTTTTTGCAAATACAAGCATTTACTCTTTTTCCATTCATCTTTATCTTTTAATACTCTTTCCACATTTCAAGGCCACATAATAATGCACTGTATCTCACTCTGTTGCTGTGTCTTCAGCTTCTGTCTGTCTTAGTTATCTCATGTTTTCGGTCTCCTACACGTCTCCATCTACGCCCAGGTATCTAATGGTTCCGAGTCAATGTCCTGCTTAATACAAAGGATTACAGAAGCTTCATGCAGTGCTATGAATTGAAAAGTTTGGCACCTGTGAGGGGAGGAAGGAGAGCGCTCGCTCGATCAACAGACGCATCAACCTCTTGGAGTAGAAGATAAACTCATCGCGGCTGGTTTCCTTGTTTCTAAATGTGGGTGATTCAGGAAAGAAAGATGTAACCTCTATAATGGTGGCAGCTGCTGTACACTGCACAGGTTGGTTTTTTTTAATAGAAACAGATGCAGCTGTGAATGTATTATATCAGGTTTCTCAGCTTTTACCTGATGATGGTGTGCATGCCCCTGACCTGGGGTGTGCTCTCCAGAACACTGAGGGTCTGGGGGAGGGGTTGGGCCTGGTGTGCAGAAGCCAGGGCTGCCCTGTAACCACAGCAACAGATATGTAGAGCGGGGGCGGTGCAGGGTGAGAGGAGCGCAAAGCAGGAAGATGGACAGACATATGAATACAACACAGATAAATACAAGTGCAACTGACACTTCTCCGCACGCATGTGTACACTACGTACTGTGTGCACAATCAGAAAACAAAACACACACACACAAACAAACGTGTAAGTACATGCAAAAGACAAAATACATCACAAATAATTTTTGAGAGTAGTAGTTAGAGCAAAGTTGATAATGGTAGTTGGTACTTGGGAAAAGGCAGACGCACCAAACTGCAAAGCACACAGTGCCAGTGTTGAGTATTTCAGTGGAAAATTACAACAGCACAGAGACCATGATGATGGAAAAGTTAGAAAGACAGTTTCTTGGAAAGGTCAAGAATTAAAACTGACCGTTTAAAAATTAACATAATACAAATGGATTTGTAATAAAAGAAAATTTCACCGTGTCATAGAAATGAATGCATGATGGTTATTTTCCATGATAGGTCTCTACTACTTGTAATAATTCCCTAGGACTCCACACATAAACATTAGGTTTGAATTTCTAGTTAGCCTAGGTCTACCCGGGTCTACAGAGGAACATACAGACTGTTGCAAATACTCAGTAATGCAGTCATGTTGACACTACACATATCTACAATGTCACTGAGATACTCATTAGCCAGATGCAAAGAAAAAGAGAAATCATAGCAAATCTGCTCACATATCCCAGCGAAGTTTCCTCTATGGGGAGAGTTTTTTTTTTGACGAAACAACAACAATCACAACAGAGGGGGACACAGACAGACAAAAAACAACAGATAAGAGTAGGAAAAAATGAGAAGAGACACAACGTCAGGTGGATGAAGAGATGACGGGATTATCACGCACAGTGGAAGGTGTGACAGCTGAAACTTGAAAATGTCAAATGTCTCGGAAATGCACTTACCACCGATGTAAACTGACATTTTAAGTAAAGTAATATCTCCAATGTTAGTAGTGTTTGTATCATGATTCAGAGAAGACATGATGGTACAGGCCACACTTTCACAGATAGAACAGTTTTGAACAGATTTTGCTGTCTTTTCACGTGCATCCATTGTGTGTTTGTGTGGGAGGTGCGCAAGCTATGGTGTGGCTGTCACACTTTCACCGTGTAGAACAGTAAAGGTTGGTATTTCAGCTCACAGGCCCCAGCACATCCTGTGTCTAAAGACAGACACCAAGCTCACTTCCTCTCTCTCTCTCTGTCTCAGATACTGTGGCCGACATTCAATGGAAAAACTCAGTGCTTTGTAGTAGGGTATTGGAAACTTTCTCTGTGGCTGAGGTATATGATAGTCAACAATAGCTGTAGCAAGAGCTTCCTCTCTCTTGCTTTCTGTTATAGTCACTCTTTCTCTTATTCTTGTTGCCGCTGAAAGGAGGGGTCAGTGACTTGACTCATTGGTGTATTTTTAGACACAGAAGGCAGGAAGAGTGTGAGTTGTCATTTCTGTAGAACGTTGAGAAGGAAAACCAACGTCTTTGCATTTAGTGCTGGCTGCACCACATCAAATCCAAACTTTTGATCTTAGTTCAACTTCCAAATGTTGACAGCGGCAATCATGCAGTTTTTAGATTCATTCTGGTGCGGACTAAGTCTTAACATTATTGTTGCACAGTCTCACACTCTTGTGACTGATGACTAATTAGGTATATTTGCACTACAGGTACAACAGTGCCGCCTGGTGATGTGCCATGGCAGCCAGCAGATCAGTGGAAGGCAGAGGTTGGTTTTGCTGGCCTCTTTTCCTCTCTCTCCTAGTAAGAAGCTGGAACAGTTGTGGAATTGGACAGATGGTGAGGAGAGAATGATAGACAGGATAAAGGCCACTCTACCTGACGCTGAGCTCGCGCTGTGAGCCACGGAGGGATTTGAGGTGGAGGGGAAGTGGGGGAGGAGAGAGTGAGAGAGCAATCCATCAGCAGTGTGTGTGTTAATGTGTGTTAATGTGTGTGTGTGTATAGTGTGGAGGGAACAAAGCAAACTGTATTGTGGCACAAAGTGCTCCCCACGAGTGAAAATGTGCCTTTGGTGACAATTAGTGCATGTTGCACAACAAATCCAAAAGTCTAAACATCACACTCTGGTTCAGTACTGAAAGGCTTATTCTGAAGAGGAAGCAGAATGAACCACAGAGACAGGATTTCTATTAGTGCTGTGCAATAAATGGCACATAATAATGTAGCAAGATTTAATTGTTCCATAATAATGATAATATGTGATCAATTCAACTGAAAACTTCAGCCTATAAATCGAAATAAATGTCTTGAAATGAGTTTGATATGGATGAATATCAACCAGGGGTTAACACTCTTCAAACTCTTTCCTTATAAAATAAGTGATCAAACCGGAGCTGCACATGTCTGGAGACTCTTAATTAATCTTAATAATTTGATTAATTTTCAGCCAGCTCATCATTACAACAGGTATACCAGTCACCTAATTCTGTCCTGGATGTGTATTTTAAAAACTATATCCACATTATTAACAGTTGGGCTTGTAAGACATCTTAATATAAGAAGCAGAGAAACCTAAGAAAGACCAGACTTGAGACAATGTCTATATGCAAAACGACGATAATTTTTATAAACATCTTTCTTTCCAAAAGTGAAAATACACAATTTTGGCTTCAGATTCAGACTCTTATTAGATGATGCTTTCAAGTGTTTGTTTGGTTTCTTATTGCCCTGTGGAGTGTAACTGTGCTCAGCAGTAATAAAGTACTAATTTGCAAAATTTAGACTCCATTAAGGCACAAACAGCAAGAGTGAAGAAGTGAATTGTTGTTACTCTGCACCAAAATAAGCAAATAACCTGAAAATTATTATCACATTATTATTCTGGTCCAATCTGCAATCTTTTTACTGAAACAAACACAAGTGACTACAATTTATAACTGCTCTCCATAATTCACAAAGTAATATATTTCCATCTACTTTTTCTGTTACTCCCCGAAAAATCTATGCAGTGCAATTTCTATCCACTAGAGGGAGTGATGGAGCTTGTAATTACTGACAAAAATTGCAGATCATCCCTACGGTACACTAAATATCCGTTCAGGTCTAACCGTAAGATGTACAGAGTCAGAAATCAAACAATAAAATTAATAACAGCACGTAGGATGAATGAAAGACCATCATGTGTAATGAGTGTGGGAACGGTTGTGTGTGTATGTATGTAGTCTGTAAGTGTGACCTCTCTTACCTCCTCCAGCTGACTGTGGACGTGCTGCACGATCAAATCAATGGCCACCATGTTGCCTCCACCTGACAGGACGACAAACACAAAAACAAAGTTGTCTGATGTTTATTTGGAGTCATAGGGGTTTGAAAGCATACACAGATTGAGTTTAACAGAAGCTTGTTATGCAATACTCAACATGTATATATGTAAACGTGTGTATGGTGTGTGCACGCACCACGTGGCACCACGATATCAGCCAGGCGCATGGTGGGTTCAATGTACTGCTCAAATGCTGGTTTGACAAACTTGTTGTACTGTTTGATGACACCTTCGATGTCTCTGCCCCTCTCTGTAATGTCCCTCCTCAGCCGACGGACTAGCCGGATGTCAGAGTCTGTGTCCACAAAGATCTTCATGTCCAGCAACTGACAGGAGAACATGAAACGTCAACATATTAAACTCAACATGAAGCTTTATAGCACACATTCACACAAAGACATGAAAATAAAGCTGAATAATATAACTTTTGGATTATATTTTTAACTTCTTCATGGTGTTTTAGGGTCAAACTCTTGGAGCATAGTTTTGCTTACAGTTGTGTCATGATAAATAAATGATATCAAGACATTTATTTTAAAGTTGAAGTTTACTGTGCTTGAAATTGATATTCCTTTTTTACTGACAACCAGTGTATAATGCTCAGAAGTGTCTTGAAATGAGTCTGGCAATTAACAACAATTAACTGTTGCAACACTGTTCACATGGACTATCACATTAGAGCTGGAAATGTGTGGTGACAATTAATCTTTATAATTCACTATGTAAATAATAACATTAATATATTTTGTCAGCCAGCAACTTATTGTAATATGTTGAATCTACTTCTGCCATGAAAGCAAGATTACAGTGCCAATGTGTGTTTAATTATATAAATTGCAGCTTTATTCAAATTATTATTATTAAGTTATTAAGTACACTATAAAACAGCCAGACGATCGACTATTTTTAACTTATATTTGAAATGAAGTATTGAAAGTATTGAAATGATTGTTTTTCTCCAATAATACAATTAGCTCTAATTTCAACAAACCTTTAACAGCATCTGAAAACATTAGTTTTGTTGTATTAGTCTGTGTATGAAAATACCTTTCAACCAATTTGGAAGTAACAGGCAAGATAAGAAAGTGTTCTCTGGTGGACAAAGCATGTGCACAGACAAACATGTTTGAACACATGTACAAGTAAACCTGACACCAGCACCTTCTACTGACCAGCTTAATATGTCAGAGGAAAATAACCTTGTCCTACCTGCAAGAGCTTTTTATCTGCAAAGGCCATGATTCCCTCAAAGATGATAACACTGGCTCCATAAACGGTTTTCTGTAGTGGACACACGTGCATGTAGTATTACAAAACAATGTACATACAAAGTACATGAGCATACAAACAGTCCATGCTTATGTATATTGCAACAATCATCATGATCAGTCACAATATAACAGGTACCACTGATGAGAGAATTTCCAACTGTAGTTAATGGACAGTGAAGTATAAAAACAAGTAGACAGAAATCACAATAATGGCTTGTCAGTGACCATCTGGAGTAGCACATTTGCAATGTGACTCTAAATCTCTAGAGAGGGGGATTAAAAGCCTCTTAGGTAATCGAGAAACTGAGATTATATTCAGTAGCTCTGACACGCTACTCGTTAACTTACAAAGTGCAATGCCATGTGTTTGGATCTGTGTGTTCATCCTCACCCACTCCTTCTGCCTCCCATGAGTTGTAAAGTCGTACACTGGGATTTTCACGCTCTTGCCCTGTTTGAGTTTGCGCAGGGTGTGTGTCAGCAAATCGAAGTCAAAGGCATCGGGGTGGTCAAAGTTATAGTCGTTGCTGGCAGCCAGAGTCTGCTGTTCTGGGGACAGGACCTGAGGATTGCAGCAATGTTGGAATTACAGCAAACTTGCAAATGCAAACTTGCAAAATATTTTCTGTGTCTCTCAATTTCTGGCTGTTGCTTTGACACACGTTAGCATTTGCATATTGAGAATTTAAAAAATAACTGACAAGAACAATTTGACATAGATGCATTTGAATAGAACACGTGCACATGCTCAAATATTGGTTTGGCACAGAATTTACAAAAGCTTTTGCAGAAACACTTGGACACAGATCACTGTTCAAGAGCAGTTGAAGTTAGGGGGCCTAAATTTAGGAGAACATCATGCGCCACTGTGACGTCTGTACCAGGTGGTGTGTGTGTGTGTGTATGTGTGTGCGCGCGCGCCCTTAGGGTTGTTGAGCATTAAAACCACAGATCTGGTATTTGGCAGTTTCAGAACAGCAACACTCCCTTCTAAAGTGAACCGATTACACACTTTCTACATATGATAAACCAGTGTTACAGGCTTTCTGGGAACTGTGTGCAAACATTAAGAAGCCCCAACACAAGAACAGGAGATATGAATTTAGATATGAAGACATAAATACTAGACGAAATGTTTTGAATGCTGACCTCTGGTGCTGCAGAGTGGTGACGGCTACAGTCCCACTGGCCAGTGGTAAATCCCTCCTACTCTGCACAGTCTGAACTGCTGCTGTCAGACTGTGACGGGATTACATAACCAGAAAGTGGGTGGCGGTATAGAGGGGCAAGAATGATGGCTCTTGCTTGATTGCTCTCCACCACTCTTTTTCTCTCCCCAATTCGCTCAGCACTGTGCTTCTCTTTTGACTCATCCGCCTTCTAATATTTTATCCTTTCTATCTCCTTTCTCTCTAGTCAGTCCTCTTATCCTCATTTTCCCTCTGGGATCCAAAGGCAATCCTATTTTCTCTCTTTCACTCTGTCTTCTGCACTCAGTCTCACTCTTTCCAACCTTTCCTTCAGGCCACTGGGGGGGGGGTTAGCAGCTATACAAGACAGAAATGTGAAGAGAAGTGATTTCTTGGACTCGTGTGATGTCAAGACTTTATGCAAAAACATCAGGACTGATGTAAAGACATGCACGAACATGTCTGGTAATTTATATTGTAAGCTCCCGGCATCCAGTATCTTAAACAAACATTACAACAGGTGCATGGCTGCATGTAAATGGAAAAAACCCAACAAAAACAGAACACACACACTTCACAAACATGCACACCTTGTAGAAAGAGTCCATTGACAGTAGTACGACCCACGGAACATCTAGCGCTTCAATTATCTTCCTGGCCACGGTTGTCTTTCCTGAAGCGCTGCCGCCACACAGACCTGTGACATAATATTGACATACAGAGATTAAGTAATATTTGCATGTATGTTTCGTTGCACAATTGTAATTTTAAAATTCCTTGGTAGGAATGTACTTGTGCTAGCTTGACAGAACACCCTGCTTTGCTTCAGGCTATCATGTGATTGTAGGAAGGCAGGCAGAAACAGATGCTAGGGCGTTCTTAAAGTTAAATATCCCCATTAATAGGTGAAGGTATTTTCAGAAATTCCTATTTCCTTTGCACAAAACACACTCCTGTATACAATGCTTGTCGGTAGCAAAGCAGAGCCCCTTCTGAGTTAAAGTATCAGTAATGACACTGAATGAGCTTGTCAATACCCATTAGCAGTAAATACAGTGATCGTGTACTTCTACAAAAGACACTTCTCATCTGCTTGTACAGGGTATCAGATAACTTTGTTTCAAACACATAAATATTCCTCCTTCCAAAAGACCTACAAGCTAAAAAGTGTAGCAGTAAGGTACTCAATTCTCTAAACTTTGACTTTAGACTCTTGAGGCTGCTTTTTCCTTTAGTTTTGAAAACTGACTCTTAAAAAGATGTATTGGCACTATGTGAGTTTATATGCACTCTGATGTACGACATTGTAAAGTTACGAGAGAATTTACTCTAAATGAAAGAAAGATACAGAAGGGAAGAAAATATCAGTGGCTGTATTCCAAATTGCATACTAATGTACTGCCTACATACTCAATCAGTATGTACTGCATACTGCTTATTAAAAGAATGATGAAGTATGCCATTACAAGCAGACTGTTCACACAGAAGTATACTCAACAAAACGGCTTCTCGGCATCACATGACTGCATCGATCACATTACCGAAAATTGTTTATCGCCAATGTAAATCAACATTACCTCTTCCACTCAATGTAATATTTTCCAGTATTATTTTAAGGCAAAATAAAGAAAATGAATAAACAAACAAAAGAAATGGTAAATGCTATTGTTTGTGGTTCAGGTTTGATTTAAAGTAGAAGAAGGAATTCAGATAAAAGATCAATGATTTAGCTTCTGTCGGTATACTTTACTGAGAAACAGAAGAGGAGGCTGATGCAGTATTCTGGCGATAGGGTTAGAAAATGTGGGCCACACCTTTGCGGCCCCGGGGGCAAACATCGAAATAGCTGATTTCACAGCAACGCTGACAAGTGGCATTCATGTCATATCTGGTTTGTTTTCAGTTCATTTCTCCTCACAAATATATAATGCAACAGTACAGGCTCTTTGTCCACGAAACAAGAAAGGGAGACAGAAAGGAAAGAGACCATTTAACTGTTGTTGCTCGCTCTTACAGATAATCCAGTGACATGACTATCCATTCATGAAATAAAATCAGACACTTTAGGACCCTCCTTACCCCGGGAATACACATGAATATTAACCATCCGATTAAATGTCTATGGGCTTTTCCTGCTCCAAGCTATCATTATTATTCAGCCTTTAAAAATCCACTATCAGTTGACCTGAAATTGGAGCAGACTACATGCTCAATTTGACATCATACTTAGTATGAGTAGTACATGATTCTGAACACAGCCAGCGTTGTTACATTGTGGCGTGCATCTCTTTAAGTGTCCTACCAATGACAAAGGCGTCTTTGGACTGTGTTCCATGTTCGTTGTACCAGGGTGGGCGGCCAGCGGTGTAGATGGTTCGTTTGGAGGTGCGTAGGAGAGGAGGCTCAGACTTGCACTGGCTGGTGGTCCTTTTCCTGGGTGATATGCCTGGGCTTACTGAGGGGAGAAGCCGGTCCAGTGATCCCTCACCACCTCCGCTGAAAAGCAACAAACACAACACCATCACGGACAGGACACCATCACTGTTTGGAGTAAAGGAACTTCATTTGCCTTTTGTCGGTGTATATTTTATAGAACTTGACAAATTACTGCTCTTGCATGGAACTTCGTACACTTTTAAAAAGGCAATTTAAAGACAATTTCTTTTTGTTATTGTTTTTTGTCCATGCATAAGCTAGAGCACAGTCATTATAAACAATTACATCTCATCAAGTGGTGTTCTGTATAGTAAAATGGCTTTTGGTCTCAGTGACAGGGGGTTTTCATTTAACTTAATGAACTACACAATGATAGACAACACAACACCGTAGTACAACCACTGCTCATTAGTGCCCTTGTGTCAAGAGTTGCATTTGAACAGTGGTGAAAGTCGGTGTTAAACAGGCAATAAAGCATAGCAAGAACAAGACTGTCATGACAATAAGACACAAGTATAATCTCCAGGATCATCTTTAATTAAAGAAAGCTCCTTCATTGTCTCCCCAGGGTATGATGAATGATTGTCTAACAGACACACATCAGTTTGGGTGTGTAGCTGTGGGATGGATTCTAAGAAGAGTGGCCCAGTTAAAGTGACAAGACAAAGCTAGTATTGTGTTACCTCCTGTCATGGGTTAATGTTTAGCTTTAAAATCTTCAACAGAGCTTTGTCCAACCTACAGAATAACTACTTCAGGTACCAAAGTTCATGTAACAAAGCGTAAAAATGAATGACTCAACTTCATGACTATAGTTCTGCTACAGTTGTGCAAGTAAAATATATGTACATGCAATATGCTGAGGGTGTAACTGATGACTAGAGAGGTGGCGCACAACAAGGCCTCCTGAAATTGCCACCGAGTGCTCAAAGTTCAATTTTTAGCTTAGTTGCTGTTGACCTTTCAAAGCACGACCAATGAGATAACAGCTGTATGTAACGTTGCCAGAAGTGTCACATGCAAGCAGGTGAGGTAGAGAGTAATGCAAGAAAAGCTCAAACTCCGTGTCTCAGAGTTCCCCAAACTCAATAACACAATTAAAAACATACTGGGATCAGGAAAAGTAATGCATGGTGAAAGGTCAGCAGTCAGATGGGGCAACCAGGTTTGTGAATAATGATATAGTTTGCAAACGTAGCTAAATCAAGTGCTAAAGATAGCACCATTTGAAATAAATTCAAATTCATTGTACATAAAATGGTGAGCATGTGCAATGGTGACTGCAATTGTTGTTGTTGCCTACAAACATGGTGAACAACTTCTTTGCGATGATGTGTACCTCTCTCACTGTGCTCGGTGCCCTACATAATCTGATGGCAGTGCAAGACTGCATTGCATTTGTATGTGTTATCATAGATAACAAGGTTTGTAAAATCCTCATAAACAAATGACAAACAAAACAGGTTTAAGACTCTTCTGGGAGCCAGGCACAGAAGGCATTTGACTATTCAAACTAACTGAACACGTTGGTCAACCACATCTGCAAGGCTACTGATGACCAAATTCCTACTAAGAGAAATGTATGTAATACACAGTGCAAGTGTCTTGCATTTCAACACCATAACATTACAGCAACAGACTTTTGTAACGGCTTTTAAACTTTTGTCACAGCCTCTGGCGATATAGATATTAACCAGAGAACAGAAGTTTTATTTAGTGGCATTACAAGAGGAAAGCGAAGAAGAATGAGCATTAACATTCAGTTAATGGTGGTGACTAATTAAGATTCAGAGCAGAGAACAACAGTACAAAGAACCGGTCTAACCCATTTCTGTCGACTAGAACTCAACGTCCCCGAGAAAAAAAAACCTGCTTCACCACTCTTGTTAAAGTTTAGTCTGACAAAATCTGAGATATCTGTGGTGCATTATCTATACAAAATATTATAGCCTGAAGAAACTACTTAAACGAATCACTTTTAATTCACTGATGCCATAAATAATAAATAGCACATCACCAAAACAAAGGTTGCCTTAGCTGTTTCACAAACAAGTTTCTTAAAGTGACAAGTCTAACCAGGTAACTGTTGCTAGCAACACTTACTGTAGTATCCGAGACATCCACACTTCACCCAGTGAGGACTGTAAAAATCCAGATGCCATAGCTTAGTGAGTTGTGTAAGAGAACAGTCCTAGATACTCCTCTGTCTATTTCTCTGTTTTTCAGTCAACTCTCTGGTTCCACATCTTTATGTAGGCCATATACCTCCCCATGTGGAAAGTCAAGAGGTCAGAGGTGAAGCAAACAAGAGAGAGCAAAGATTCATCTTATCACAACAGGGTCACCTGAGCTTGGATGGAGCCAAGGAGTGGGCTAAGACTGAGAGAGCACATAGACCATGCATGAGGCATCATGCACTGCAGCTGGGTTATCAGTGAAAAACAACCCCGAGTGTCATAAAAGATTAGCCTAATTTACTGTGCTGAATCATACCCTTTTGAGTGGCTACAGTCACAGTACGCAGTGCTCCTAAATAACAATTACAAACACTCATCTTTTAATGCAACTTTGTGAAAAGAAAAAGGTTGTGGCAGAGACCAGATTGCCCGAAACTCTTGTGGAACAGACATGGGGACCATCTAAGACCCAACAGTCTGCAGTAGTCAATTATAAAAACCTAACCTCCAAAATCTAAACGCCACATGAGGAAGAGAGTCATAGCTTAAAATATATGTTGTTTCTTTTGCTCTCCTTAGAAAACTCAAGACTCTTGGCTTTGTGGAGGCTCTTTACAAAGAGGAATTAATATGCAACATAAATAAAAACAGAAAGTAATCACTTGCAAATGAACTGTGTTTCCCAAGGCCATGTAGGTAATGTCCTTTATACAATCATGAGTTTTACAAAGTGGTGAACCTCTCTCCATCCTTGCTTATGAATGACTGAGCCTTGCCAGGACACTCCTTTCATACCCAATCATGTTACTATCACCTGTTACCAATGAACGTGTTTACCTGTGGAACGATACCAACAGGTGTTTTTGGATCAGTCCACAACTTTCACAGTCTCTGGTTGCTCCTGTTCCAACTTGTTTGAAACATGTTGCAGGCATATGTACAAAATGACTAGGAAATAATCACATTCTGTTCTATTTTATGTTTTAGACAGTGTCCCAACTTTTTGGATTTGGATTTGTACATTAAGTAAAGAGCCCAGCACTAATGTCATCCGTGGTGCCATCTTGAAACACAAGATCGCAATCATCACAGTACTACACAGAAACTTCGGGTATCAGCACAAAAGCACTATTACAGTCATTCATGCCAAATTTATGTTACTAAGTGACAGATGCAAACTTGCCCCAAGCATGTCAACAAAAACCTGTGTGCTACACACACTAGAGATCTATAGGCTGGACTAGTCTATCCTGTGTGTCCACATTTAAAAGACAGAATACTTAAATCTCTCACAGAGTTGAAAAAACACTCAATTCTTTAGTACACCTGAGGATAGTACAATGAAAAAAAAAACATAATAAATAAAAACATAATAAAAATAAAATTTAATATATAAATAAATATAATGCACTTACCTGCCATCAGATCTTAAAGTCCAACAGCCAGATATTCTAGCTCCTGAGTAAGCTGGTATCGAGTTCATAACTGGAGAAAAATATAAGGGAGGTTCCCACTGTGTTCACTCCACAAGTTGTGTTTTAAATTTATATTAGTTATAGTCAATGTATGCAGTATGTACAGTCAAGTACAGTAAAGCACTTAACAACACTGCTCTCTAGTACAACCTATCAAGAGAGAGAGAGGTTGGGCAACATAAAGGGGTATCAGCTTAGATGAGAAACGAAACTTTAAACATCTTTTTAGCTTTCTGTTTCTTCCATTCAGTGGAGCAATAGAGGGAGGGAGAAGGCACTGCAGCTTGGTAGCGAGTGCGCACTCGGTGTAAAACTACAGCACAGCTTTTCCCTCCTCTTTCACTCGCTCTCTACTCCTCCCCTCTGTCGTCCAGCCAACAAATGTAAGAGGATAACCTACCCTCCAGATTATGTTCATTAGGTGATATTAATAGCATCAGGTTAGAGCAAGACCTCCCCACTCCTGGCATACACACACACACACACATAAACACACACACACACACACACACACATGCCAAGCTTGGGTCATCTGTCTTTGACAGTGTTGCAATATGTGGCTGGAGGTGAAAGAGGGACCAGAAGAGAGCGACAAAGGCACCAAGAAACAAACTGGGGAAATTAAAAACAGGAAAACAAAAGGGAGGGAAGGGACAAACAGCGAGCCATTATTCTCCTCTGATGTTGACGCAGTTGACCAAATTTACAACAGAGAAGCTTCAGGCCGTGTTGGGGAGGTGAAGGAAGGGAGAAATTGAGAGGGGAGAGAAAAAGAAAACAAGATAGGGGAAGGGCAGAGGGGAGGCAATGAGTTTTTCCCCTGCAGGGACTCACCATGTCTCTATGTGCCTTACACCAGAGTCTGGAGACATCAGCACAACAGCACGCATGCGCGCGCACACACACACACACACACACACACACACACACACACAGAGGTAGATGCCCCCTCCCTAACTTTGCTCATAGTGAAGAGTGGGGAATAAACAGCAGATGAAACCTAACACTATCTGCCCTGCTCTGTCAGCTGACAGTCTGAGGAACAGCCCTTGGCAATGCACACATACAGCACATAAACACACACATGCATACACACGGACACTCCTCCCAGGCCACATGTTGTGCAGACAAACAAATCATTATTCTCTGAGTTCAGAGGAGACACATTAATTGTTTTCCAGTGCAGCAAAAACAAACCCCAGAACCGAGCTTCAGAACCACACTGCTCAGAGAAGCAACTAGATATGATTTAAACCAACATCCAAAAGGTTTCCAAACATTTGGAGTGAGGACTTGACAAGACCTCATTTCTGTTTACTTCTTCGTTAAAACCACAGGGGAGAGACACATGGGAATTCAGTGTTTTTATCTAATCTTCAGTGCAGTTTCCTGACTGTCGCCGTCGCTTGAAACTGTAGTCAGAAGACAGCTGCGAAGCAAGAAAGCCACATCGAAACAAGAAGCCTGAACTGGTTGCTATGCCAAACATTCAGCTATCTCTGTATGGCCACACACGGAAGGGTTACAGGCCTGAGCTGAAGGGAAACGTACTTATATTGTAAGAAATGTTAGACTATTTATCAAACACAGCATATGATGTGGAACAAATCCATTTGTCTCTTATGGCTCATTTAAACTTTCATAATTTAATCTTTAAAAAGGCAAATATCTTAAATGAAAATTGGAAATCACATGACCCCAATTCTAATCTATTTTAGAAACTAGGGCAGAGTTATGTAAGGACAGTAGCTATATATACATAGGGAGGACAAAATAAGTGACCCTTGTCCAGTCTATTGTAATTTATTAACAGAACTGTGCAGCTAAATAAAATCTTTGCAAATGCTTGTACGGTCTAATTTGGTGTGTGTGTGTGTGTGTGAGTGTGTCAGGAAGGTGTTGATTCACCTGGTAATTTTGAGGTTATAGTGCTTCTGTGTTGGATTTCATTATATTCAATTCAATTTCTGCCAATTTTGCATGATCAAAATATAGATCCAAGCTTGTGTGTGCAGCTTCTCAGTGAATGTCTCTGTTTTTTTTGCACTTATATTAACATCAACAAGATTTCCCCATATAACCATGTGAGTACAACTTTAATGCTTGTGACACCGGTTTGGTGAGTCTACCAAGCAGGAACAAGCCCTCAGTGAATAGACCAATGCAGTGACACCCTCTTGTGGCTCAAGAGTTGAAGGCTGGGTTTCAATGTGGGTGGTTTACACAGAGCTAGCGAACTGGGTCAATATGCCAGTATGAAATCTGTATGTATAGTCAGCTATAGTATTAGTCCATTTTAGGATGTTTGATTAGCTGTATTTGCTCTAAGAGGAGGACATCTGTTTGTTTGAAATGATCACTTTGCTCGTGTTGCAATGCCAGCAGAAAACGCCATGCCATGCCTCTCTCTCTCTCTCTATAAATTCTGTCTCTTCCTGCTTCATTCAAGCTCCTAATTTCTGTCTAGCTACAGCCGACGCACGTTATGTTAGCATAGCTATGCTAACGTCAGGTGTTTTTACATGTTCTTGCTTTGTTTTCCTGCTTTCAGAAGATGACAATAAGCTATGTTAGGAGGGCACCTCGTGTAAAATGACAACTGGTGTTAGCAAGTGAGTGACTGGACGAAACGACGAAGTAAAAGTCGGTGGAGTTTGTCTGACATGTGTAATAAGCTATCAATTAGACTGTAGCTTCCTTTCTACCGTTATAGCTACATGTTACTTTTATATAAGCTAACGATACAGTGGATGTTCCCATTAAGTGTGAGAGAGGTCGTGTTTCCGTAAAGATGCTTCACCAAAATGACAGCGAAAACGTCTGAAAAAGTCGCCCACAGACTCGTTTTCTCTTCCAATAGCACCTTAAATTTTTTACCTGTTCGATACTGAAGAAGTTTTCTCTTCGTTCTCCATCTTTGCGAGCCTTTCTTCCCCGCTAACGGCACGCATTGCTACTGTTGACAATCAGGTGTTGAGAGCAGTTAGCGCCGGGGCATCATGGGGCTTGTAGGCGTAGCGGACGTCATCATCAAAAGGTTACAACGGCGTCGGCCCTTCAGATGGACTTCAAGCCCCAGAATGCACCTGTTCCGTTTTTTCGCTCCACGGCCAGCAGCATGGACAGTATCATAATCATACAGGGCCTGAAGCTGGCGATGGGTGAGGTTCAACAGGCCACGTGTGAGGTTTGACTGATTTATATTATTTTAGTGTTTTTTAATTCAATTTTTGATTTTAATTACACACATGCGGCTTAAATATGATTGTCTTACATTTTATGATATAGGTCATAATTTTAAATATTCACAATCATAAAACAAGTTCTGTGACTATGATAATGCAGTTTAAACTAAAGTAGGATAAATGCAAATATATAACTTGCAAAAATCTGTTTATCTGAATCCAACATCAGAATAAAAAAGCCAGTATGAACATTCAAAACGCCTCACACACTCTCAACACTGGCAGAGATCCTTCTGTTGCTATGAAAGCAGAATTATTAATTTACATAATTTTAGCAATTTCCACACCTGACATGTTGGCATGTTACTGCAGGAAAATCACAGGTGTTATTTAATTAAAGGTGGCTTCCTTCCATTTAGGTGTGTGAGTGAGCCAGCATGCACAAAACAAGAAAAAAATGAATCCCTGAAATTGGCACAAAGCAGTCTTGCCATTATCAGTCTCATTAGATACACCTGTGTTCGACAAGTCAAAATTTCCACTGTGAGAAAAGTCTATTATATCCTGGCAATTGCATCCATTGTAATTACGATCAGAACTTGCTTAAACATTGACACAGTTAACACAAATTTAGTCAACAAACTTTTATTAATTAGTTGAGGGATACTAATGCACAGGTAATACAACAAGTTTGGGAGAAAAATTGTAACAGTTCAGACTCAAAGGAGGTGTCGATGCCTCCTATGTTAGGTTCTATACAGCTTAATTTCAGATATGGAAATCTTTAATACACCATTAGTCTCATTTCAACTGTTACCTATATATCATAACCAGTTATGAGCTACAACATCATCTCTTAAAACTCTCGACAGTTTCATCACAATGGCCCCGACGACAGAGGCGGGCGCCATTTCCTGCTTTTGAAGTAGGTAGCATACAAAACGAACCACTGTTGTCCAAATAAAAGGGTAAAATTCTCAGGCTGTCTAAGGGGATTTCTAAGGATTAACCTTGGTTTTGGAAATAACATTGCTGACAAAGGGAAGACACTTGAGCCTGCTGTTTCCCCGGGTACAAAAGTCACACCACACACAGTCAGGGTAACTAGAAAGCTCCAACAACACTCCTATTTCAAGCCTATTTCATGGTATAGTAAGTGCACTAAATACAGAAACAAACACACATACATATGCCTTGTTGTCCCATATTGAATAGGTAATAATAAAGGACTCTCTCAATGTGTTTGTCATCGTGTACTGAAAAAGCTCAATTTATGTGCATCATCAAAATGGATAAGATAACAGTGTATGCCGATACATAGGCCTACAATGTTCTTTGTGGTCTACAAATTTTTTCAACCTTTTTTTTTTTGATTTCATAATATGTAAAAAGCATTTTCAAAGCAAACAAATAAAAGTAGGGGAGTGAAAAAAGCCATACAATTTTGAGAAGACACATCAATATCAAAATATCAGCAAGCCAACAAAACCAGCTAAATATGGTGTATTGCTGTACTCTCTAAACATGTTGCAGTTAGCTCACACTGCGGGATAGATATGTGTTTTCCACATCATAGGAAGACAGATAGTAAAGGGTGTGATAAAATATAAAATACCCACTGTTAAAAGCAGTGCCTAACTATCATATTGCAACACCAAAGCTTGTCAGGTAAACACAGTCAATGTGACGTTATTAATGAAACGAGTAACAAGCAGCTGATGAACTGATTCTGTGCCACAGCATAACACTCAACAAAAAGTGTTACCATTTCTGACATCCAGTCATTACAAAGGTGCTAACTGTTTTATACACACACACACACAAGGTCCGGACAACTCATATCGAAAAGGTCCGTGGACCAATCAGTGCTTGTCTAACTTATCCTCTCCATCGGTTTAACCTGGATAGAAGATAAAGGTCCATCCCACTAATAGAGACGGACACATGCATAATCATCCCCACCTGAATAAACTCCATCGGTTGATTAATAATGGAGGAATTCAGCTCAAATCTTTGCTTTAGAATATAAAAGGTCACGGCGTAGGGATGACACCACCTGGGACACATAAATTTCAAATTCAATGTTTCTTGAAAATGTTCCGCTGACATTTGTTGGTGCAAAATTCAGAGGACTTGCCAGTGAGGAGAAAATGGCAGGATGGATTTGTGGACTTAGTGATGTATCAGGTCCTTAAGGTAGAGTGGCAAGTAAAGCACCCTTGTTGTCTCACCAGAATATCCTCACATCACAACTTTATCCAAAGCTATCAGATTGCTATCTAGGTAATACACACAAGAGAATATAAAATAGATTTATGATCTGTCTTTTTTAAGCAAGCTAGTCATTATTTTTATGGATATAGACTGCAAATATAAATCAAATATTTATGGAGTTTTCATTTGCTCAGATCGTTAATATAACTGTGGATTCAAGTATCTACTTTAAACACGTTAAAGTGTAAAATATTCTCTGATTGCACACATTTTTAGATTTGAAAAGTCATTTAATAATATTGGATTATTATTTTTTCTTTAATCTGAAGCTAAACTAACATTGGAGCAGCCTTAAGATTCAACAAGACCAGTTATGGCTTTATGTGAGTCATAATTATATGGTCGTGTTGGATTACAGAAACTATCTAGAAAGAGTTAACCATGCTGCTCATTACCCATGTAATTTAGTTTTTCTCTAGTCTCATTTTTCATCAGAGTAAAATATTCCCGCTCCTGTTGCCTGACAGCCACTAAGTTAGGTTGAATACCCCTGGAGTGCAAAAATACAAGAGGGGAGCGAGAAGGGTTAAGGGTTAAAGTGCAAGGCAATAACTTTGAGCATCCAGGAATTAATTCATATACATCATAATATGTGAATCTTCATTTGCAATTTTTCTGTTTAATAAAAGATTATTTTCCTCGACCTCTCTATAAAAGATAGTATTTGTATTCTCTCCTCAGCTCTTTGATTCAAGCTAAAGCAGGAGCCAAAATATGGCCTCCTTTAAAATGGTGTCACATCATTTGATTGTGCTGCAATGGTGCAACAAGCTTCACACAAAATTCATCCTTCTGTCCAACATTTAGCTTTACCAGTCCCATTTTAGACAGAATGCTTCAAGTTTTTTTTTTGTTTAAAATCAATCATTAAACAATGCCATATAAGTGTTATTGTAACTAACTTACAGATGGAAATCTCAAACAATCACTTTTTTGGGTATTCTGCTTATTAACATCAGTGTAAAAGAACTGTGGTAATAATCTACTGACAGTTATGGTTGTCAAAGCAGACACCTTTCATCCTCATGTGATGTGCAGATAAAATAAAAACCAATGTACTGAAATGATAGCCACACAGCCGTAGGAAAAACAGAGTGGAATATGATTAACGACTGACCAACATTTTAGCTTATATGACATTTGCTTTCTTGAAACATGAAAAGTAAAAAAAACAACAAAACAAAACAAAACAATAAAAGTAAAACCAGAAAGAAATTTTAAAAATCAAGTTCAAAACAACATTGCACTACAGCACACACTGCAAAAATTCTGATTGCTCATGATCCAATTGGACGTGTCAGGCTTGAAAAATGACAAATGGCATCATTGCTTTGAGTATATAGATATATAGATATAGATATTGTTTATGTACACAGTACAGTATATCTGTGGAAAAAAATGTGAAAACACTAGCTATCATTAAATGACTTCACCATGCTAATAGAATATCCTTTTTAAAACCTCTCAAACACAACATGAATCCTGTCGAGAGAATTACTCTGCATTTGTTTGGAATACTACCTGTTTAGAAAACGCTATCCACGTAGAAGTCAGGATTTTATCTTTAATTACTACTGACGCCCCTGCTGCGAGTACAGAAACTGAAATGTGTGCCTTAAAAAGGAGACAAAAGTGGAATGGAGGAAAAAAAAACACTACTGTTACATGAGCATTGTTGAGAACAGTAGACACATTGACTCTGGGGTTTCAAAACCAAGATTTGAAGTCTGTACTAAATGTTTTACTTCCTAATGGTTGATTTAACTTTCTTCTCAGTGCCAAGTCCTTGTGTCGAGTTAAAAAGGTCTTTTAGCTTCCTGGCATAACATTTACAGTAAGCATCCTCTCTGGCTCCTGGGTCGACAAAAGCAGAGCTACTCTGACAGTGACAGCCTCTTAGGTTTGCTTCGTCTGGCGGCAGAGGGCGTGGGCTGTCTGTTTTGGCCCGAATTAGCACTGTCCGTTGGGTCGGGGATCAGGGTGGGGGACTGTGTTGGGCCTGAGGAAGGGCTCGCGGCAGGGGTTGAGTTTTGAGTAGTGGTGGGTGCTTCAGTTTTTGTTTGGAGAGGCGTGACCACAGGTGGGCGCTCTTTAGGCTTTCGGCCCCTCTTCTTACCAGTAGTAGCACCATTCCTCACCTCAGCTTTGATCCCATTGTTCTCCGGCACTTTACTCTTGCTACTGGAGACCACTTGACTGGCTGCCGCACGAAACCAGTTCTAGAGGAGATGAAACACACAGTTCAACAGCTCAATCTCAGCATGAGCAGGAGCATGTATATAACTGCATAACCTTTCTGTTGTTATTAGTAGGGCAACCATGTCTGAATACAGCAATATGGAGCCCCTGAAGTCCCATAAGATGGTATTCATTTAAAATGTTAATCTTGTGGGAGCGAGCTATTATCATGTGGGGAAAAGTTGTTATTGTTGTTCTTTACTTGTTCCCACAAGTTAAGCACTTGTTTGCACAAGGTAGCCATCTTGTTTCACCACAAGTTAACACCTTGTACCCGCAAGATCAATATACAACCCTCATGTCAAAAAAAGTTTGGACGCTGTGTAAAATGTAAATGAAAACAGAATGAAATCATTTGTGTTTACTGTCAAAGGTTTATGTAGTAATCTCCATTACACAATCATGAGTTTGACAAAGTGGTGAACCTCTCTCCATCCTTGCTTGTGAACAACTGAGTCTTTCCAGGATGAACCTTTCATACCCAATCATGATACTATCACCTGTTACCAATGAACCTGTTTACCTTAAACTTGACTGTTTAACTTTCACAGTCTTTTGTTGCTCCTGTCCCAACTTGTTTGAAACAAGCTGCTGCCATCAAATTCCGAATAAGCAGATATTTACAAAAACCAATGAAATTGATGAGGTCAAACATTAAATATATTGTCTTTGTACTGTTAACAAATTAGTATATGTCAAAAGAATTATCAAATTATCAGATCCTCTTTATGTTTTACACAGTGTCCCAACTTTTTTGGATTCAGGGTTCGACCTTCTGGGACTAAGCTCAGAAATGGAAATGCAGCCAATGAAAGTGAAATTTAATTCAAACCAAACAATATAGAGCTGAGAACAATATATGAACTGAGAATGACCCACCTGTGAGTGTGTCTTGCTGATGTGGTACTTCACACCACTTTCTGAGCTAAACTCCTTCTGACAGATCAGACAAGTGTACTTCCCCAGTTCTCCACCACCCTGCAACACACACACACACACACAGTATATATATATATATATATACATCTCATTCAGCTCAAAACAATCTCTGTAGCAATTCATGCTTGGTGACTCTGCAGGCATTGTCATTAACACCACAGCATGTCACCTGTTACACATCAGATCACAGCCTGTAGGTATCAGTCACCTGAAGTTAGAAATTAATATCTGCATTCATTTTCTCACCTTTAAGTTTGCATTGCTGTGCGTTGTGTGTAAAAATAACACATTTTTGAACAACAGCTATTGTTCAACTTTATGATGTTTTAAAATCAGGTTAGCAAAGCCTGTAACATCCTTTCTGACTTTTCCACATGTTGCAATTCTTACACTTCTTCTCGTTTCTTAATTTTTTTCTGTTTTGAATTAAACAAAGACAGAAGTTATGATGAGAACAACAACGACCTGGCTTTGAACCAAAGTATGAATCTGGGTTAAAATTCTGTGGGAATTCCATGTGTGTGTCTTACTATCTCGTCTACAGAGACAAATGTAGGTCAGGTCAGTGGCTTTGCTGCAGGTGAGTGTTTGTACCTGGCTGCAGTTGGCGAGGTGGGCTTTTAGTCCTGACACACTGGAGTAGACAGCTTCACAGTTCTGAGACAAAAGAGAAATAAATAGCGAGAGAACAAACTCACTCAGTCCATATTCGTTGTTATGATAAACCCAGTGCTCAATATTAAAACAAATCCCTGAATCAATGTTTAGTTCAAATATAGAAAATCATTTCTACATAGTATGATGACACATTAAACCAGTCAATGTTCTTTACTTCATTGGTGCAGCAGATGAAGCCCTTCTCCTTGACTTGGTTCTTCCAGGTCTCTAGTAGCTCTGGGCTGAAATTGGGGAGGCCAGGACGGGTGTAGTTTAACTATACAAAAGAGAACATTTATGTCAGTATTCCTGGTAGTGTTACAATTTATGTGTAACATGACACAGAGTATGTGTATAAAAAAGAGAGACCGGGGGACATATTTATCAGTTACACCTGGTGTTTTTGTGGAGCCTTTTCATGTAACATTGGCTTTGACACAGGTCAGTGTGTCATCCTGTTTGTGCTCCTGTATGTGACTGTGTGCTCTGGGTCTAGGTGTCTTCTTACATCTGTACCTGTGCCTTTGTGATTGTGTCTACATGTCTGCTAGGAATGTGACATCCACTCCATGTCCTCACCCTCTTGCTATCAGGCACCAGGTCATCCTTGATGCGGCGCTTGGTGCCCCAGTCTTTGGCCAGCTCATCCTCCGCTATCTCCTGCAGGTGGAACACCGCCACCTGAGCTGACCGACGCCGCACTCTGCCGCTGGGGGTCCGTTCGAAGTCATCCCCCTGGCTTGCATTCTGCGCTGCTTTTTCTTTGTCTCGCTCTCGTTCCTTTTCCTTTTCCCTGTCCTTGTCCCTGGCTTCGCGTTCCTTCTCCTTAGGCTGACCGGATGGTGCTTTTTCTTGCCAATCCTTCTTCTCGGGCTGGCTTTGCTCCTTCTTGCCGACTGACGGAGATTCCTCAGAGACCACCTGGAGGAGCAGCATGACACTTTTGAGTGGAAAATGTGGGTAAACTTAGACTTATTACAGTGAAATCTAGTAAAAATGCATCAAACAGAGAGAAACAGAAAAAGGCCTATGTGCTATAATAACTACTGTCTTCCAAGATGATCTCACCCTCTCTTTGCCGGTGTTGTTGTTGGTGTCAGTGATATTGTCCTTGTTGTTGGTGGTGATGGCTGTCATGCTGGTGGTGATACTCTGGGAGTGTTCGGTACGCACATGGTAGTCTCTGCCAGCCTTGGAGCGGTAGGTTTTTCCACAGTGCTGGCACAGAAACACAGGCCTCTCATCGTCAGACAACTCTCTTCCACAACGTTTCTGGTGGTACTGGTAGCCCATCAGACTGGAAAAGTGGGCTGAACAGCCCTGTATATATATATATATATGTGTGTGTGTGTGTGTGTGTGTGCGTGTGTTTGCACACATAATGTTTGTGTGATCGTGTGTGAGGCCGGTGACAGAAATGAGACAGAATGAAAACACACATTAAGCAGGAAATTTGGTAAGTGGAAAGAAGTGTCGGTTTAATGGAACAGTAGTATGGCAATTGGTAATATTTTGTGGTTATTGTTAATAATAAAAAAAAAAAAAGACAGAGGAAACAGGAGGAAAACTGCTCATTTTTCAGTGAGGACATGTCACAGTAGAGAGTCTATTTTTTGCAGCTCTTTCTCTTCCTCTCTCTGCCTTTTGCACTCTAGTGTGAGTAATGGGAAGCAGAGTGTTGATGTGGTTTTGGGCAACATGTCAAGAACAAGGCATAAAGGAAAAAGGAGGGAGAGAGGTAAAAGGAGGCAGACACCAAAAGAGGAGCCTGAGGAAAAGGGAGAAACAAAATCGAAACTGGCAGATGAGGAGAGAGGAAAATGTGACATGAAAGACAGAAAAGTTGCACAAATGGAAATGAAGGACACGAGAAAGCGAGAGCAGCAAAGAATGAGAGAAAGGGACACAGGAAGAAAAAGGGAGTGCATACCTCACTGGGACACTTGATTCGTCCCATCTGTTTGAGCACTCGCCGCAGCCTTTCTCTCTCCTTGTGCTTGTCGCCCGTCTGGCCTTCGCTCCCCGAGGGCTGAGGGGGAGCAAACACAACATCGGATAAGCGCGTCCCACCATGACACCTCCCCCTCCCTCCTGACTTGAAAAAAAAAAATGGTGACGAAAATGTGTTTTCCATCTCGGGTGTTCACACTGTGCCAGGATCATTAAATGGTTTCATGGTGAGGCTGTTACTCAAGGCATGTTTATGACAACTGTCAAACTCGTGTTTTCACTCGAGTGTGGGCTGGTGCCAAACCCCAGCCAAGACCAGAACAACAGATGGTGGGGCTGCCAGGGAGGAGAAAGGAGAGAAGTGTAGGGGAATGGAGAGTCTGGACTTACTGAGGAATCCCAGTGGAGGAAACTTCATGTGTTTTCTCATGTGTTAACACAAAGAGAAGGTACTGAAATGACTGAGACACAACCTCAGCTTTCTGTAGGTAAGAAGACGAGATACAGACAGATTCCTTCACTACTTCAAGGAAATCATGCTCAAGCCTGCAGGCAAGAGAAAAGACACCAGCTCAGCCATTGATTTACACTGGTGGTGGTGGAGGTGAAACAACATCAGCATGTATTCTTAATGCCTCTATCAGAGACAGCGAGAGAGCAAAAGAGCAAGCACAAGACAAAGAGAGAGAGAGTATAGGTGGCAGTATCACAGCGGCAACAGCAGCATCAAGGTCAAACTCAGTGGGTGACCCCTGTCCTTCTGTCAGCCCTCTGTGTTTTCCCCACACTGCACCAGGGCTGTGCCACGTGAGCGCACTGACAACACACTGGTGTCCGGGGTTAGCGCACACGCCAAGTCAAAACATTTTTTACAAAATCAAATGAAACTTCACATCTCTGCTCAAGAACTACAAACGGCTTCACATAGAAATGATAGAAAAATCAATAAGAGATTCAACACAAATGGTAATAAAACCAGCAACATTAACAGAGATAATCAAAAAAAGCAGCAGAAAATGGAGTAAAATGAATCAGTAAAATCATTTTTGCAGTTCCCCGGATTATGAGTACATTTCTGTACCCATATAAAGATACTGCACCGACTGACTGGAACAATGGAAAATACAATATCTCAGTGGATTTATAAAAACAACACCTCTGTAAATACGTCCTCAGATGACCAAGCCTGCCTGCACTTGCTGTGTACTGTGGCCATAAAAAGGACAGAGCATAAACCTCTATACCAAGAAAGAACTCTCTCTTTGTCCTGTCAACAAACTCGTATATTTGAATGACGCTCCATTAACAATAAGCTTCTACAATACAGTGAGCTCCAAAATCTGACCTTTGGTACAAAGGATTTAAGTTGGTCAATATCATAAATCTTTAAATATTTCTTCTTCATTTTACATGTCATAACTTCTTTGATCTTTCAATACTCAAGCTTTCTGATTATTCCCAGGATTATGTGAAAATATTAAAGATTTTCAATGTGGTCTCAGACTTTTGGACCCCACAGTATATAACATAAACAACAATAAAAAATAAGAGTAATACTAATACTAACTAATTAACTAGAGATACAGGCATACTAATAGAAAAACACACTGAGGGGCTGAGGTCATGTCTACAGATTTTGATTAATGTTCTTCCTCCTTCTGGTCTTTGGTTTTTGAATTTACGGCTTGTAAATAGAAAAAAAAAAGTGGATGACACCAGTTAAACCTGCAAATAATAAAAGCCTTCTTTGATCAGCAGCTACTTGAGTCTAGAGCACAATCACGGACGCCAACACACTGACACAGAATGAACACAAAGATGGCTTTCAGCCTGTCACAAAAGTTTGAATTATCTATCTGAGAACAAAACATTGCAAGGTTGTTCACTAGCTTACTGAGGAAAACTATCTGGTGAAACTATTGAGCATCTTTGTTTTAACATACACACACAGAACACTGGATTGGAAGGCCGCCAATAAGGTCAGAGCACAACAGATCCAGACTGAAGACAAATGGCGGTATCAGTTTAACTTGGCTGACACAGATGGTACAGTCATCTATCACCACTATTAAACTGACAAGTATGTACACGCAAAGCTCCTTGCACACATGTACATGTGTGTCCACATACAGTATATCACATACTAGTGGGGGCGGGAAAAAAACACAAACACGCATGCTGCATGTTTCAGGGTTTGATGCACGTACTTTCATTAATCATTCATGATACTTTTTGAATCAGGCAGTGTTGAATTATTCAGCAAACTTCATAGCAGTACCATTGCTCTAATGCAGGAGTGTCATGATAATATCTTAATGAAGCTCTCTGCTGTCAGAGTTAAGACAGCTGCAGCAAAGAAATATGAGCACTTCAAGGACAAGAATACCAATCGCCGGTTCAAATGTATGATCGCTTACAAACGCCAAGATCACATTTTTAGAGAAGCAGCTGACGATGAATATGCAGCAGATAAAATGTAGTAAAGCTCATGGGAAACAGATGGGTTTTTTGACTGATTGCGTACCTGTATGGGTGGATATCTACAGTACATGCAGGACACCCCTCACCAAACACGGTGAAAGCTGACACTGGCAGGAGCGTATGGTGGATGTCCATACATAGAGTCATAAGTGCCAGTCTGACCTCCTCCTGAATGGGTGTATTGCTTTGGCGTGGTGTCCAGTAACTAACTACCTTGTTCAGTGGGTCAGTGTGACAGTGGTGAAACATAAGCTCTCTGAGTCCCCGGAGCATCCTCATCTGGACGACTGAGTGATGGATCAGGGGGCAAAGATGGGTCAAAAAGAAAGTGAGGGGGGTACCACTCGCATTTTAGAAGTAAGGTTAAGCTCACATGTGCTCGTGCGCGATGTACCTTCGTGGTGTGTTCAGCCATGGTGTGGTAGTTGAGGCCGGCCTTGGACCTGAACTGTTTGTGGCACTGCTGGCACTTCAGGGCATCCTGGAGCTGCAGGGGTTAAAGGCCAATCAGAAGATCAAATAACATTTTTATGAAAGGAGACCAACAAGTAACCCACTCTCGCTCTTTATTGGATCTATCAATTTAGCACCCTTTCATCTGTAACCTAATAGAGTTTGTTATTAATGTGCAATTCTGGTCAACATAAAGGACAAAGGCCACATCAAGCAACTTCGGGAGCCAGAAAAGTCAATTTAACACTGTGTTCCTTTTCGTAGATTTCTCTCCTCGCCTCAGTATTGATTCGGAGACAGAGGTGTTTTGATGGTGAGTGACCCAGTGGTAATGTGGCGATTCTGTCATTGCTTAACAGCAGACAGTCACTTTAATAGAGTCACACGGGCCACTGGGCCAAAGAGCCATTAAAATGGCTGTAGGAAGTCGTCTCTTTGAGGGCCTCCAGGCTACTGCACCACTCCAGCTGGTTTGTTCTCGGGGAAAAGCTCGATATAATGTAGTTGGATTAACTTCTTCCGTGCTTTAACCTCATCTCATTTATTCCTAGCGACCACAATCGAGCGAAATGCAAACAAACCACATGAGTGTACAGTCTCCATTCCCTTGATTCATTCGAACTGATATTAGCTTTCATATCAGAGCAGATGAATAAAGGATATTACATGAGAAAACTGGTTGAGATTACTGTACTGAGATACTGCGTGATGGTATTTCTACAGACTCCCAATCAATATCATTACTGTAAAGGCTCCCTAGGCTCTGCACAATGGGATCCTCAGGGAGAGGTATCTAATAACATTGCAGTCAAAGTTATAATCCAATGTGGAAATTATAGCTCTGGGTGTTTTTTTTCATACTCAGGCAGAAAAAAAAAAGTTTGTGGTTCACAGACGTTTTGTCAATATGTAAACCGGTATTGCATGATGGTTTACTATTAAGGACATTCAGTCTGACGGACAGCTGCGTCACCCACTGACCTTCTGGCAAATCTCCATGTGTTTCTTGAGGCCGTGGATTGTTTTCCTTGTGACGATGGAGCAGGTGGGACACACCACTTCACCTCGCTCTGAGATCGCTCGCTGCCACTGGGTGTCAGGAACAACGCCTTCGAAACAAGTGCAAGCAGTATTACTCTGTCAGTTAGCCGATCAAATATTACTGGAATTGTGTATTTATGGGTGTAACATTTCCATTTGTGTACTTAGTATTCCTGTTTCCTTGTCTTACAGTTTTAATTTAATGCTTGTGTTAGCAAGTGCTAATCTGTATTGAGTGAGTCACTGATGTAAAATAATCCCTGATTGAATCCCTGAAGGATATCGCAACAGTGCTGTAGCAATTAACTCAATTATAAGATTGTGAGAAAATGGATTTACAGCAATTCTGATGACCCAATAATATTTTTAACTGATTTAAATTGCCAAACACTCTTTGGTCCCAATTAAAAAATCCAAAATGTGTTGCTGGCATCATCTGCTAAATAAGCATATATTTACAAAAGTCAATGAAGTTGATGAGGTAAAAATTCAATATTTTGTCCCTGTACTATTTTTAATTGCGTATTTGTCAAAAAGGATTAACACATTCTGTTATATTTATGATTTACACAGCATCCCAACTATTTTGGAATCAGGGTTGTATATGATATAGATGTATATCTAGTCGTTCACCAGAGGTGGTTGTCGCAGGGTCTTTCTTTGAGGTCTGACTTGAAGCAGGTCTTCTCTGGGACTCCTCGCTGAACCCACTCTTCACACGGCCCGCCTTCAGCTTCTCCTCCACCTTAGTCATACCTACAACAAACACACACACACACACACATTCACAAACAGACATAGTCATGGTAGTAATTAATACTCCCACTGAAAGTATTCAAGGTAAAGTGAGCGATACAAGCAGAGAGGGACAGATGGAGGACAGTGCTGAACAAGAGAAATACTAAAAAAAGGAAAGTTGATACTGGATGTAAAAAAAACTGCTTGAAAGAGAGAGAGAGAGAGAGAAAAAAAAACGAGATGAGGAGGCTGTTTTGAGTTATACTGAATCCGTGACAGGCGGACTGAAAGAGAGCAAGAGAGAGCAGTGAGTCCTGCAATCTGTGGACGGATTGTTTGATAAGTGACGATAAGTAGTTTACAGCCCTGTGCATGCTATGTGAGTCACTGAGCATTTTCAGCATATGAATGAGACAGAAAGCGAGAGGGGCTCGAAGAGCTGTGTGCATGGTGTGTGAGTCACTGATTCATTTAGCCGGATATGAAACACCTCTGCAGTTGCCACATTAACGCTGCTAAAACACCAGAGCCATTGATCAGCAGCAGCAGGGGGCGTTCACAATCGCTCGCATAGCCGATCACATGATGTGGTGAAGTTCTTTTGGACCCACAATCCTCATACCTATCTTCGAGCAGTGGTACAAACATTAAGTCCTCCCTTAGTTTCCATTACTCAGTGACTCTGTATTGTCAGTAACCAGCGATGAATCAGCCATCACATAGTAACAATCTCCTCTTCACAACTTCTCTTATTTATTCACTTATTAATATCACACCCACAGGAGATTACTACCATGGTTTACTCTCCACAACAGTGTGTAGGTGAGAGAACTTCTTCTTACCTTTTAATCCAAATGTACCAGATATTGAAGGCTGCTCTCCAGTGAATTTCTTAGGCGTTTTCTGCTTCCGTCCTGGCTCAAGAGAAAAACAAAGGGCAAGAAATGGTCAAACATACAGTGCAATATAATTGAATATAACGAGAATATGTGGTCCGCTACAAAAGTTATGCTGTAATCTTACTGTGCCTCATTCGCTCTGGGTCTTCGTCAGGGAAAGGAGGGGGGAGGCTGCCCCCCTCGCTCTCGCTGCCGCCCGCGTCGGACGACGTGCTTTGGGACTGCGACTGCTGGGATTGAGGCTGGACCGGCTGTGACTGGTGGATCTGCTGTGAAGGCTGGCTGTGGCTGTGCTGTTTCCTCTCGCTCTTCTGGTGGGCCAGCTCCCCGTTCTGAGAGGGCGTGGACACCTCGTGGGTCTTTTTCACTTTGAAGAACACCGGAGAGGGGGGGCTGTTCTCCATGGGCCTGAATTCACACACCGAGGGAGGAGAATTTTGGGCAGTCAGCATTTAAGATGTTACTCACACCGTTATGTGGCTCAGTGTGGGTGGGAATTTTGTGCTCTAAATCCCAGTCACCTTTTCTTGGTGTTGGACTTGACGGGGGTCTTTTGATGAAGCTTAGGCTGCTCGTCCTTGGGCTCCATATTAACCCTGTCTGGGTGGTTCCACAGCTTGTGCTTCTGCAGGCGCACCTTTGTGGCAAACACTGCCTCACAGTAGGGACAGCCGTGACTCAGCTTCTCGGCTACGGTGGCCTGATACAGAGACATGAGGAGAGGGGATTTAGAGAGAGCTCCCTCCCTGCGCGAAACAAAATGACAGTGGGTAGCTGTTCTGCCTTCAGCTGGTTAATCACAGATTCTTGAAACAGCTCATGTATTAATCACTAAATATTTGAGGTGCGAGCCTTATAAATTCTCGGGAAGTTTAAACTCTGATTTAACTTTTTCAGGCAATTCATCATGGCTACGGTCCTTCCTCTTCTCCATTATCTACTCTACAGTCCACTCTGAAGCAAAAAGTGGAAATAGCCACATAGCAGGAAAGAACAGAGGTTAGTGACTCACCCCCTGGCAGCGTTGATAGTGGTACTTGACGCCATAGATGCTGGGAAACTCTAACCAGCAGCCTGAACACGGACACTTAACCCTGGAGCGGCGCTTAAACTCTTCCTTCCACTGTACTATCATATGGGCCTGCTCGGGGGTGAGGAAGAGAGAGAGTTCAAAACAAGCAAGGATTATCGCTCTACTGCACTGTATATTGTGCATATTCATGGGGAGCTGCCTACTCTTTGCAGGGAAAAAAAAATGAAGCCCACTTCAAACACCCACTCAGTTCAAAGAGAGATACTCACAGGGATGCTTCTCAGTTCCTGCACTTCTGCTTTAGGACGACCTTTCCTCTTCCCCTCTGCTGGCTCATCACACACCGGACCTGGTAAAATGAGAGAGAAAACCATCGCTGAGTTATCGCAGAGTAGTGCCAGTGCTTCACGTTCACGGAACAGAACAACTTAATTACAAGGGGTAACACTGTGATCCAGAAAACCAGAAGCGTTCAGAGTCTGCCGTGTTCTGTATCTAAAGCACGGCAAGTTTGCATTTGCGCTTTTAGATATGTTCTTATTTCACAAAGCTCTGCAAAAGTCCAACTTTAGTTAAGACACTTTTTCAAACCTCTGAAATCCCTCAATCCGTTCACATATTCAAACTAAATATAGACATGAACGAATATCAAGAAAACAAATATACAGAGCTACTGAGAAGAGAAACAGAGGAAGACAGATTGGTCATGTATGACTCATGTAGTGGGGACATAAATCTGCTGATCTTCCTTTTGGGGTCAAGTTCCCATAATGTAAATCATTAAAGTTTAGGGTGAAGACTTGGTTTAAGGTTAAGTTGTGTTAGGAAGGTTAAGGTTAGGCAAGTAGTGGTTATAGTTATGGTTAGGGTAAGTCCTTAAGAAATAAATGTAAGTCAATGTAATGTCCTCTGAAGTGATGGAAACACGACCGTGTGTGTGTGTGTGTGAGAGAGAGAGAGAGAGGGCAGCGAAGGCCTTCTGTTGAGCCAAATAGATCAGCTATAAATTGCTCGCGCCTGTGTGAACCTCTGACACAGCACACAGCAGACCGACTGCCTCAGCTCTCTCTCTCTGTCTGCTCTCTATCGCTCCCTCCCTCCATCTCTCATCCTGCCGCTTGTCTCTTTTCTCACTCTGTGTGTAGCTTTCTCACTTTCCCTTCCTTCTCCCTCCCCACACCCTTCCCCCGTCTTTCTCCATGTGAACTTCAGAGGACAGGCAGTGCGCTGGCTCATTACTGCTCTCTTCTCTGCTACAATTAGACCTCTGCACTATCAGCCCTGCACTCTATTTCCTCTCTATACAGTGCTACTTGAGAGAGGGAGGGAAGATGGGGAGAGCTGAGGATGAGTGTATGCATGTGGAAGAAGAGGAGGAGGAGGAGGAGGGGGGGTGATGAAGAGAGGAGAGGAGAGGAAGCTGAGGGAGAGAGGAGAGAATTGCAGAGGCAGATGACTTCTTCCTCTGACCAAGCAGAATACTGAATGACAGTGCTGCAGGTAGGAGCTGAGGCTGCTCCTCAGAATGATATATCTTTACAGGTGCTCTCAACTCCCCCTGCATTGATCTGGCAAGGCTGGATGGCGACAGCAGAAACAAGGCAAGCAGGAGACAGAGGTGCTGCTCGAGCCCATTCAGTCATATCAGATCTAGAAAATGTCAGAGGGAAACTACTTGAAAGTAGAGATGATAGTCCTCTGTTGTGAAGTGGAATGCAGCAGTGGTCTTGAGCAGACTCTCTTTTGGATCTGTTTCGCTTTAGCACGCCGAGGAACATGACATTATATACGCTTTCTTCTCCTGCAAACTTATTGACAAGCAGCGACAGGATGCGCACATGCCCAGTGCAGCCTGGTTCCCAAACTGGATGTGAGCACTCCGTGTGCCTACCAGGATTATAGAAAATGGTTGGAGGATTTTCCATCAAATAAATGAATTGACTTGCTGCCATCGTTGCTCATACAAAAAAACAGGTCATGCTGGCAAAAGGATAGCCTTCAACCCAAAAAACATCTCTGTGTCAGTGATGTTGAATCGTACAAAAACGCACTCCAGACCTAACCTAGCGTGACCTCCCCTTCTCATTTCACTCTGTGTTTTACTACACAGTATGAACTTTCTTTTTTTTTTTTTACCCCATTTGTCTTCTTTTTGTTCCTCACTCAAGCACAGACCCAAACACAGGCTGACGGATTATATGTAATCTTTTACTTCAGACTCGCAATAATAAGGTAGAAAGAAAATACCGCGAGGCCGAATAAGATTGAATGAGAAGTAGCACGGCGTTGCTGGCTGCGTTTGGGAACAGTTCATGACACAAGGTGTAAACACATGCATTAAAAGCACACACTGGTACACACAAACAAGCACACAAAACCATTACCAGCGTGTGCGAGTGTGATGTGTGTGCATAGATATGAGTGTATTAATATTCTCCAGGCGGCGGAGCATTTCTCTATTAGCTGTCTGGGTAGCAGCTGGAGAGGTGATGCAGTCGACGGTGCAGCTCTTGTGCTGAGGAGGAAATTGAGCATGCATTCTAATTCCTGTCTTAGAAAATAAAGGTCTTGTAAAAGAAAGGCATAATTAATGAATTCTGCTCTTGGGAAAGATATGTTCTTGTTGCTATGGGAATAAGATCCACTTGTCTTAGTTAACACTATCAGAGGCCTCTTTCCAGAAAGCAGAACAATTAGGACCTCATACAGAAGGCTACAATGCAAATAGGATTGTGCACACACCAGCCAAGGCAGCGCAGGTGCAAACATACTGTAAAGATGAAAAAAAAAAAAATACAACTGCATATTTGTCTTTCCTGGGGGTGAAATATGCAAACACAATAAAATGTGTTCAGTGTCTTTTACTTTGTTTTGCTTGCTTTTGAGTATGGTAGCACACTCTGGCACTCCAGCAATCGCAACCATTGTCTTGGTATGAAACAAAGCAGGCCCATTGTGTCAGAGCTAAAGCCCGGGTTCTCAGGCACAGGTCATGGGGATAAAACAGCTGTTCAACTAATGTCAGAGTATGACTCGCTCCCAGCTGCCTGCAACTGTTGCTCCACACTGGTTAATCCTGACAGAAGAAAGAGAAGACAGGAGGAGAGAGGAGAAGAGAAGAGTCAGGACCCAGGAGTGCAGGCAGCTGCCTAATGATCTCAAATAACCTCCGAGTTCTCCTAGCTACGCCTGCAACTGCTCCCCCTGAGTGCAAGGGTGCACACATTACCCACAAACACACACACACACACACACATACACACACAGGCGCACGCACAGAACAGTCATTTGTTTTCCTTGACAAACACTCACACAGGAGCCTTTGTCTGCGTCTGCACAGTGGGGTTTAGACACACTGTAGTTTAGCAAAGACAACACACACAGATACAAACACCACTGACACAAACTGCACAGACAGAAGTCTCAGTATCACGACTTCCTCAATCTCAACAGACAATAGATGGAGACACTGATACACCTGGACACACTGCGAGGCAAACACGCCGACGGAGTGTAAACGCCTCCGTCATGTGTGAGCCATCCTGGTTTACAGCGAATGCAAACACTGGACCTTACTGTCATCTCTGTTTCTGCATTGCATTGTGTTTTCACTTTTACTTCCTCACAACTTTCCCCTCTCTCTCTCTCACACGTTCTCTGTTCAGCGGCACGTCAGCACTTTGCCACACACACACACACACACACACATGCACACCTCCTACTACTTCCTATTTTCCTACATGTTATTTTTCATCCTGTGCTCTTATTTCCTTCCTTCACTCTCTCTCTACACACACACACACACAGAGTACAAATCTTCCCATCATAAACGCACCTCTCTTTGGAGACGTCCCCATGCTTCCCTCCCAGTCAGGCCCGATTCCAGACAGTGAGTAAGAAGAGGAGAGGTGGAGCAGCACCAGAACGGTCTTGCTACCCAGACACTGACTAACTGAAAGAAAACCAGACTCTCTCAGTGAGTCTGGCTCTCACTCTCACTGTCTTTGTTTTTTCCTTTCTCTTTCTCTCTCCCTCTCTCTCTCTTCCTGCCCCCCCTCCCTCTCTCTCTCTCTCTCTGTATATGTGCTCTCTTACATAGATACACCTGTTGACACACACACAAACAACTGATTTTTTATCATATTTATTTCTATTTTTTGTGAAAACACTGCAAACCACAAAATATCTCTTTTGCCTTTTCACTGCCTCTATTAGTAAAATGAAATCACTCTCACCAAGTAAAGTAGTAAGTTGTTTCAAGGGGTCATGAGCAGAAAACAAGACAATCAATAAACACCATAATCTGCTAAGCTCTGATTGAGGAAAAGAAAATCTAATTTACTTGCATCATATGCCTTCAGTGGTTCTGTGACTTAGATAATGACACAGTGGGATAAATTCTGGGTTTGGATATAATGGACAACAGATTTTCCAGGTATGAAGATGCACAGATCTATTTCCTCATTTAAAGTCCAACTGAAACCATCCCATTTTGTAGATAAATATAATGTTGACGTGTTTTTTATGTATTGATAATAGTTTTTATTATTATCAAAAGGATCCAAATATCAGTGATGCTCCTTTTGGTCTCAGCCGGCCGGACGGGCAAGCGTCCGTTTGAGCAGCTGGTAGGCCGAGTGCCAGTGTTACTCTGCAGGCAACAAGAGACAAAGTAAAGAACCTTGCACGGTAGCCTACATATCATGGGCAAACAGCAGCGAGACCACACCAGCATCTTACCAGATATTTACTGGTAAGTTTACATGCTGTTTAATGTGCTGCAGCTGAGCAGCTAATTAGCCTGCAAACTGATAGCGGGGCACTCTTCCTGGTGGATGTTTGTGCGGTCGCTTGTTCAACGAGTTAAGAAGCTGGACAAGGTGTGTGTTCATGTTTGTAGGTTAGATCAGGAGACTGATGTGGGCTGATGTAAGTCTGTGGCTTTTGCATTGTGTAGCAGGCTGCTGTCTGGGTCAGTGTGACCGTCTGCTTGGCCGATGAGAGAAGGCTGGAGTTACCGCTTTACGCGAGATTTGATTGGCTGTATCGAAATAAAGTCTACATCTACGCTCCATCCTTTTTCTCAAAGGAGAACATAAGTGATTTACAGAGCAGATATGTATACTGCAGCAGACTGAAAATGCAATTTGATTTCAGTTGTACTGGAAAGTACCAAATCAAGTCAACTTTATTTATATAGCTCAATATCATGGATGACAAATTTTTCTGACGGGGCTTTACAACCTGTAACGTATTCAACATCTGTCATTCTCATACGAAAAAAGTCCCCAAAAAACCCATTCGGCTGGGAAAAAAATGGAAGAAACTTCAGGAAAAGAAAGAGAGGAGGGATCCCTCTTCCAGGACAGACATGCAACAGATGTGTACAGAATAGAGCAACATAGCAAAAAACAGTTAGGATGCAAAATTATAAATAACATATATAAAGAATAATCCCAGCATGCATTGTCACAGTGTATTCTTTAATACTACTGGAAGTATGAATTTTAAAATTCTACATGCTTTAATAGATCTATTTGTTCAGGACGTAATGTATTTGTAGTTCAGCTCATTTGAAGTTTTCTAACTCTATGACTTAGAGATAAAGAGACTTGGAGAGGAGATCTTCTTACTAAGTGACTGATAATTGGTTCCCAGTGTAAGGAGAGTGAGTATCCTGTGGAGAAACAGTTTTCACTGCCTTCAGTGGCCTGAACTATAATATAGAATGACCACACAGACCTGCGGTCGGCTGTCACTTTAGTTGCGCCGCTAAAACCACACTTGAAGCACCAAAATCAAAGAAAAGAGCTTGAGATTCCTGCTACATAATCCTGGTGACTCGCCGTACCTCGACAGCCTCTTCAGACCTCCATTGATTTTACAGCCTTCCACATCAGCTGCATGCTTCATATTATTGGAAACCTAATCTATTGCCTGGTGCCCATTTGGCCCAGGGCCAGTAGTGTGTTTAGTGACATCCAATCACAACATCCTCGGATGACTGGCCATATATACTGTATGTGGGCGTTGAATTCCTGGGAAATGATGCTGACAGGTGAACTGAAAGCAAAAAGCCTGACTTAGAAACATATACATAAATCATGGTGAAATTTGCCCTTTACACACTAAGGCCTGTTGTGGTATACACACAGCGCAGCCATGAAAAAAGGCGTGTGTTTATGCAACAGCGCAAACATTATATGGGAACCAGACAGACAATGCCTGCTCCAGACTGTTTGCGGTGGCCTCCTTATGGACAGTGACTCACCAACTCAATCTCTCTCCTCTCCCATTTCCCTGTGCTCCTTCTCATCTTCTATCCTCAAGCCTGCCAAATAAAGGTGTGACAAAGATGACAAAGGACTCTCCTCAAAACAAGATGCAGCATCAGGCTGAGAAAAGCACCAGAATTCAATTTCATCCCAAAACAAACATTCTCTGATCTATAGGTCTTTATTGATTTCATCTTTTGGTATTGGGAGACTCAAAGCATCAGCAGGTGAGAACTACAAAATATAAGAAACATGGGACGTGACGAGAGTGAGGATGGGAAGCGGGGATGTAGCGGGTGGGAGTAGGGTGAAGAGGGTGGATGGAGGATGGATTGGAAGGTGTCGGGCATAGTGAGGCGGGAGGTGATTCACTGCCGCTGATAATACCGCCTAATAAGTGAGACAAGGGAGAGATGAGGAGTTTGAGGGAAGAGGAAATGGAAAGGAGCGACAGTTATGTGTGGAGAATGGGACAACAAGGAGGAGAGAGGAAGTGCGAGAAAGCAATAGATGGAGGGGAAGAGCGAGAGATTGCTGCCGAGGCAAATATGCAGGGTCAGCAGATGGCGTCTGTGGGCCCGAAATGAAGGTCCTGCAGTCAGAGTAGTGGACTGTCATTGGAGAACACACATGCCTGCACACACACACACACACACACACACACACACACACAGATGTCTAAACAAACTAAAACAGCACAAACTAGCACATTTAACATTCACACAATGGCCATAAAAATAGAACCCTATGCAGACCTTGGCTATAGTGATAGAGACAGCACCCTGCACACAGCGTGCCCAATTGAAAGATTGTGTCCTGGGATCTGGTAAGGTTACTGCACCACTCTCCATCAAAGAAGAAGGATGGTCTACACACACACACACACACTCACATGCACCCAGACTCAGTTATGGTTGCATTCATGTTTCCAGAAAGGGCTTGCCTAAAGCATTTGGCAGAGCGGCATTAGTTTTTTACCAAATACTTTCACTGTAGGTTGTTAAACAGCTCAGAGCAATGTGGAGAAAAAAAAGAGACAAAACTAGAGCTCTAATAAGATGTTAATATGAAAACAAATGTGAGAGCAAGAAAAGAGAGCGAGAGAGAGCAAGTCACCCTCATGGACCACATCCTTTCCTGCAAGCTGTCTGGTGTGGCAAGGTGACAGCTCAACCACACCACTTGAGGAAAGCACACAAACCCAATTTGCAGTCTTTGTTTCCATGTATGAAAGCATGGAGGGATTTCAGGAAACCACAAGTAAAAAAAAAAAAAAAAAAAAAAAAAAAAAAACAGCCGACCCAGACAGGATTTCTTCATTGTTACATCATGCAAACTTTCCGACAAGGACGTCTCTCGACCGACATGAGGACTGATAACACAACGAGGCGTGACAGTCCAAACTTTCCGTGGACGTGGAAGGAAAAATGAAAAACGACTAGTGGGAAGAGGGCAGATGATGTGGTACCTGGTTACGTGACGAGCACGCTGTGTACGGTGGGCATAGACTGAGACCTGAAAAAAAACTCCACAGGGAGCCTTAGATATTGATGCCTTTGTTTGAAACATGGTGATGTCATGATGGGGTCTAATCGCCATAGACTCTTCTTATCTTTACTGTGCACATGTAAATAAAATCTCTCCTGATTGAAATTAGGTCACATTTGAGAAGAGAACTTTTTTGTTGTAGACTGAGTTTTCGCTGGTGGAACCACAGAAAATCCAATCACAGTGAATAAATACCTTCATGCTTTATCCCTGAACTACATCTGAGTGAATCATAACGCGGACCAGTTATGGTGCGGCGGTTAGGGAATACAAATGCCACTGTAATCGAGTGCCTTTTTGAAATGAAAACGTAAAATTCCTCATGTCTTTCTTATGCTCTGCTTTGTGTCTGAATCAATTCCTACTGTTGCACTAGGCTTGGCATGTTTTCCAGTAGCCTTGTGTTTCCCCTTAAGGTTGCTGGATGTTCTTAGAGAATCTTCAAACCTCATAATCACATAAAATACAGTCCACTGGCAATGTTACCAACTAAGCCTCTCTAAAGGCTAGGGAAACCCCTGGTAATGTTCCAGATAAGAGCAACTTTGCAGCCAAACAGGACAATTTTTCAGCTACAACATAGTGGAATGTAGATTTTTATCTTGTGCAATCAAATTGCGCTGGAAGCCGTCCTCAGAACAGACTTAACAAAAAGAGTTTCATTAGCACAGAGATGCTGTATCAAAAACACTGATATAATTACTGTGCTAGTATTTTTGAGAAGCTTTACTTTAAAGACCCCCTCCAATAAAAATCAAGTTTGAAACCTTATTAACATGTCCTTATGTTGTTGTTTTTTTATATTCCACCAGACATATCAGGAGCGAAATAAACAATCAGGACCATGGCTGAGCATTTTTGCCTTGGATATGCAGTGGACCAATGACTGAGCAACACAAGAAACAAGATTCAAACAGCCAAGGCTTCATAAATCACAAATCTAAAGAACCAATTCTGTCAACTTTCGAGGGGGCCACAGTGAAACAAAGGCAGAGACGTGTTCTGTTTTGCAAAGTTGCAAAAGGAGAAACGGCGAGTCTTCATGTACCAAAGGATTTGAAAATATGTTTTCCAGAGCACTGTTTTCCCGCAAAACTTATATTGAAGCCTGACGCTGTTCTATCCATTCATCCTGTGAGCCGACATGTTGGTCAACCAGTAAGTTTATTTTTCTTGTTTTTTTATTCGTTGTGTCCAACATGTCAAATGTTGACATGAAGACGTTGACAGCTCACAAAGAATAGGGCGAATGTGACTCAAAGCAGTTTGTCAGATAGCTAAGCTGCTGAATTAGATGAGGTTGGTGTGTTCGACGAGCAGAGTCAAAGCTGCAGGTGAGCGATGGAGGGGTGGGGGTGTATTTGCATTTTCACATATCCACAACTGCATGAAGGCAAAGGTTACAAGGTTGTATGGTAGAGTTACATCTAAGACATGATGGGATTTGTTCATGGAAAAAAATCTCAATATGTAATTTTGATGAACAACCATAAGTTGTAGGGGTTGAACCAACGCCAGAAAAGGGAACGTCAATGACAGTCAAAATAGATTGACAGTGGAAAACGAAAACAAAACAGACTAGCAGAAAGAGTAGAGTCTTAAGTTACCAGAAAAAGTCCCATAAAGACCAGGACCAAGCCGCCACCACCTGCGATAGCATTATCTAAACACACACACACACACAATCATCAGCGGTGCTCATTAGTGAACCTAAGCCAGACGTGTTTCTCTCAATTATAGCTTTCAGTCTCAAAGCTCACTACTAACTTTGCGCTGATTGATTTATAAACACGTCTTGTTTATTGAGTTATAAAGTATGAAAAAAAGAAATCTATAAAACACAAAACTCTGAGAGGCTGCGGAGAAAAACTGTCATTCAAATGCACTGTGTTCTGCAACAATAAATTCTTTAAGCAAAAAAAAAACCAGCACATCAGCCGGCAGCCTGTATATAATGAGAAGTCGGCGAGGAGACCGTGAGCCTGAGCTATACTGCTAACTATCAGAAGATCGGGCGGATAAAGACATAAAAATTTAACAATTTAATAAATGGCTTCACCACTTTGTGAGAATAAACTGCCCCGTGCTTTCCTGCATTCTCTCTTCCGTCTTGCAAAATAAGCTTTCTATTACTGTCCTCGGCAAGCATGCACGCACGCACACACACAAATGCACGCACCCACACAGGCATGCAAATCCAGCCTACAGGGTTGAATATTAACACTGAAAGAAAACAAATTGAAGCACCTAGTCTAGTGTGGGTGCTGTGTGTGTCTGGGAATGAGAGGCTATTTTGTAGCAACCAAAACAACTGGGTCATATTAGAACAGGCCCAGTTTTCCAAGTCTGCCTGACTCTATTAACAAAGTCATGATGATCCGCTGGTTATTGGATTGAAACATAATTCCCCAGTCCGGCTCTCTCTTTCCAAAATCTTCCATCTCTATCCAGATGGCTCGGGGTTTCGCTCATGTCAATGCTTGGCACAACTTGTTTGTTTGGTTTTCTCACTGTAAGGCAGTCAGAGGAAAAATGTTGTAGTTTCCAGGCTCTTCTGTGGTGAGAGGGTTAGAATTACATTGAGGCCGGGGGACCATTGAATCTAAGTAAAATATAACCCATTCAAAAAAAAAAAGCAGCAGGAGCAGTTATATTGCACGTATGGTATGTTGATCAAATCCCTGAGAAACGACAGTGAAGTTTTGAAAAGCTAGCCTGGATTTAAGGGAAAGTCAATTGGATATAGAAACAAAAGTGGAAAAACATAATTCTAATCATCACACACGTGTTAGTATGCCACGTTGTATGCAAACAATATTCTTTACACCACATCACAACATGGAATTCACCCTGAAATCAGTCAAGGAGAAAATCAGGATCCCCCAAACAAAAGCTCTCCTCGTTCCCGCATTTTAAACAATCCGTGAAGAAACACTGCACAGATCTAAAGTCACACACTGGTTTGGTTCAATAAAGTGTGGCGACTCGTCACTCACTGTGTTTGTTGTTGTTTTCGGGGCCTGGTGTGGTTCTGACAGGCTCCTGGGGATGTCCATACTTGGGGGTCCGGCCCCTTGGCAGCCCTGATGAGGACAGCTTCCCAAGCCTGGGGCCGCTTGGGCTCTCCATGCCTGCGATGGTAGACACACAGGAGATACACATGACTGGAGGCAACACTGTGATGCTTTTTAACGCTCATTAATCCTGTTCCACTGCCTGTCAAAACATTAATACGAGCAACGTCGGCTGCGTCGATAGCTTGCGATGATGCCGTCTCCCCCGTTCCACGGTGCACTTTCTTCACCGTCGGTGCTATTGGACTGAAGGTTATCTGAGTGGAGGCGCACACATCATCTGCGGCGGTAATGAGGGTGCGACCTTCCATGTTTCATTTCAAAATCAATATTCTCACTTACACACTAACTCCATGCTCTGCCCATTAAACAAAAGGTGAGTCAAAGAGAGAGAGACAGGGGGGGGGACACGTAGCTCTTTTCCCTGAGCAGCTCTGCCTTCGTTCTTTATTATGAAAACAAGTGATGCGTCTCCTCATCGGGTCACGTGGTTGGCGGCAAAGTTTTTTAGCTTTAAGTGAGTTTTGGGCTCTGTGTGATGAACCCTCAGTCCAGATCAGCATGGGAGAGTCTAATGGATGAAGGCTGACAATCGCTAATTATGCTAAGTGGGACTGATTAGGATCCAACATGCTTTCTCTTAGCAGACATTCGTGTCACTCTCCTAATGAATTACAACAGCACACAAAGGGTCACCCGGTGGGGGGTCACCCAGTGTCTGTTTACACGCCACGCTATTCACTTTACATTGAGCGTTGATGGCTCATCCATCACGGAGATAATATGCTCACAGTTTGTTAGAAGTTGTTAATAAATTCGACTTTAAAAGGTACATTGAGCTCGCCCCCACGATGCAAGTTGCAGAAATGCTGCACACGCTAGATGCCTTCCTGTTCCTGCATGATGTGTGAACTAGCAGGCTAGCATTTAACTGCTTACAATAAACAGATGGGGGCAGAGTTGAAGACACAATAAGACAGACTGCTGGATTATCACTCGTGAAAAATCACTTGTATATTAAATTGTGAGTGACCTCTGCTTTTATTTCATTCCCTAGATTAGAAACTGGACATTCTTATAATGATCTTTAGAATATAACACTTACTCTGGCATTTGTGCAGTTTAAAAATGTATTTCAAAAATCTGTTTATTTGAAGTAGCATTTAATTACTTGGACAGATGTGGTGAGAGATGAAGACAGTCAGACAGATGCTGAATTATCACTAGTGAAAAATCACCAAATCACTTTAATCTCCTTTAAAGAATTTCGTGAGTTTCAACAGTGACCTCAAAGCATTTTATTTCCTGTTAGAAACTGGACATTCCTACAATATTCTTTAGGATATAACACTTTTTAGTTTTGCTCTGGCATTTGTACAGTTTAAAACTGTATTTCAAAATCTGTTTAAGAAGCATTTAACTGCTTAAACAGATGTGGTGAGAGATGGAGACACAGCCAGTCTTCAAATCATAAAATCAATCCTCTTTAAAGAAACTCTATATTTAATTGTGAGTTTCAATAGCGAGCTGTATACTTTTTACACACAATGCATTTTTACTTCCTATGTTAGAAACTGGTTATTCCTATAATATTCTTCAGAAGTTTTGTACAGTTTAGAAAATGTGTTTTAAAATCTCTAGACAGAGTCAGACAGACTTCTGAATCATCACTCTAGAAAAATATGAAATCACTTTAATCTCCTCTCAAGAAGCTTCTAACAGAGCTTCAACAGTGACCTCTATACTTTTTTTTGCACACAATGCTTTTTGACTTCCTATGTTAAAAACTGGGCATTCCTATTACAGTCACACTTTTTTTTTTTAACTTTTACTCTGGCATTTGTTTAGAAAAACAGCATTGCAGCTGGTGTTTTCATAAAAGCTGAATCCTACAAGTAAACGCCGGCCCTACAGCACCATACATTTAGCCAGACACAACAAAACCTGGTGACACCCACACACACATCTCCTCACACAATCTGCTGACAAACCAACCTGGAAATAAGTCTTTGAGCTCCACACGTGGCTCCCTGCCATGCTGTGTGTGTGTGTGTGTGTATGTGTGTGTCAACTACAACAAGGTTACACTGTTGCCTTTTTTCAAACACACTGCTACACTTTCTTCCTGATGATGGGCCACACCTACCTGGATTGGTCGTGCGGTCACCCAGCACCGGGGGCCCGGTGGCCCCGGGTCACCCACGTGAGGGAGGAGGAGGAGGAGGGGGGAGGAGGAGGAGGAAGGGGGGGGTCAGGAGACAGGCACCTAAGTGGGCGTTTTTCCACCAATGTTATGTTACATGGCAATCACACCTGCTGTGCGTCAAGGAGCGGTCAGACCGGGGTTGGGGGGCCTGAGAGGAAGTCACCCTGGTCCGGTCCCTCCAGTCTGCACACGACGGCGAGGCGGACGGGAAAAAGGCGGCGGGGCAGGAGAGCAGAGACGACAAATCGGCGTGTGCATGAAAAGAAATCCAGGGTACTTTCACCTTATCCCCAGTTTCCAGCAGCCTCGACCCCCCTGCTTTCCTGCATTAACATGTAAACCACGAGGCGCCTCTTCAACCTTCCGTCTTCTCTTTAAAGCCTCCGCAAATGTCACAAATAACCAGGAAACACAAAACAGACCCCGGACTCCTGGAGGAAAAATATTAGAATACGGGATGGTTTATATAGGCAGTGAAGCAAAATGGCGACTTTATTACGAAGGAGGAGTAAAAAAAAAAAAAAAAATCCTTGCGCTGGTTGGAGCTTGAAGGGAGGCACGAAAATATGTTGAGTGCAGAAATTTCGACGAAAAACCAAGCGAAGGCAGATGAGCAGAAAAGGCCGGGTCTCAATTCGGGTTCGCTTCCTTTCCTCGGGATTATTTACACGGATATTATCTCGGCGGCCGTGTTACAGTATTACAGTAATGTGTGTTGGGTCATGCGCGTATCCACACTCCACCTTTGACAGTTGCAACTACAGTCTTGAAGCCAACTTGCAAACTCTCGCGTTATTATTATCCAGATCGTGCAGATTAATATTTTGGGATTTTTTTTCCCTCCTCTCTAATAAAAAAAAAAAAAAACTCGCTGCGATGCCGGTTCGTCCTGCTCCTCCGACGTAACGACGTAAAAAAAAAGGGTCAGGGCTTAAATTCCTTAAATCAGCCTCCAGCCAATGTTTTAATCTAGTTGCTGCTAAATGATCTGCGAGTGCATCCTGCAGCCTTTTTCAGCTTCACCACATCAGACAGGGGGGGAAATGATTCTAGTCCTTGCATGGTCATTGCATTATTGTAGATCAGTGCACTAGGAAAAAAAAAACCCACTACAAATATGCACCCAAATTTGCTAAAGCTACTCAGTTAAAGCTCCATAAATGGGCTAATGAATTTGTTGCATTATACATAAAACCAGGCTTTTAAAAAATAAACTATCCCACAATCCCAAAATTCAAGGTCAATATTTAGGCATTATTAATTCTATTAATCTTAATAGCAGCTCATTAATAGGACTACAGTCGATACATATTGGATTTTTAATTGCAAGTTGACTATGCACACAACACTGCTGGCATTTTCTCTCCCCCCTCCAAGTCAGCTAATAATAAATGTTGAACATATGGTGTGAAACCACATCTTCCCTGGCTCACCAGATGAATCATTCATGGTATCACTGCCACCTCACTCGATTTCAGTAAAACAACAGAGGGTCTCTCTTAGTCTTTGATTGGTGCCAGTCATCATGACCTAATATTTCCTATTAGTGGAAATCATCCGAAACCATGATGTAATGTATGTGTAAAAAAAAAAAAAAGAAAAAGAAAAAGTTTTCAGCCTCGCCACTGGAGGGCAGAAGAGGCTCATTTTTGGAGCATGTGAAGCATCAGGCCACAGTATCACGTGTTTAAATGACTTAATGTATTTTTGTTTAATAAGTATAGCTTTTAATTGAAAGAGGTTTTCACATATTGTAAAATAATAACACTAAAAGCTGCAAGAATAAGAGCATAAAATAAATATCTTTTTCCATATGAATATGAACAAAAATTAATAGACAAATCAGACAGATGAGAGAACAAAGCATTATTGAACTGAATGACTTCAATAATTTTCCATGTTTTTGCAAACTGCTGTGCTTTAGTTTATTGTCTAAGAAAAAATATGTCCTACCACAGATTCTTATTTAATAACAGAATCAGACTATTTATTAACAAATTAATGTTTCACTTTATTGTTGCACCTGACAAAAGATGTTTTTAATAACTCGTCAATGTTTGTGTGCATAAATCCTCCACTAGGGGGAAGTGTTGTCCCAGGATGAGGTGCAGCTCTTGTATGAAACTTGGGCCCCTGAAGCATCTTTGTCACTTTCAAATATGTCGTTGGTTTTCTTTGTAATGTCATGTGTTGCCACATCTTTGATCTCAGTGCACTCGAGGGGACGATCAGCTGGCTCATGACACACCGAGCCCGAGGGGGTGTTTCGCTCTCGACCGAGTGACAACTGCCATCCTCTTGCACGCTGTGTCCAGCTGATGAAGTCCTCCCTCCTGCTCTCTTTAATGGCTGCTGATGAATAGTTCACGCGCGGCCTTGTTTGACCCGTGATTAATCCTTTTACCGTAGCGGTGATTTATGTTCCCGCTCCTCCTCTGCTGAGTGAGCAAAAGGCTACTTAATGGTTTTTAAAACTGGCCAGGTGGAGTGGTCCGTGCCCTCAAAGGCTCTTGACGAGTCCATCCGGCACTTGATTGTGTTATTTATCTTTTGACCTTTCCAGTGAAATTTAAGCGAGCACACATGCACTTTTTCCATGCTGACTTGCTTTGTGGTGGTACACTGAATATTAACACTTGGGCGCCGGCCAGAAAAATATTACAGTCTTCAGCTGTTTATGCCACTGAGCAACTTCAGTGGAGCAGCTGCTTAAGGGCTCCTCAACAGAGGCTGATGAGTGAGGACAGAGTGTTTCTCATTCTATTTCAGTGCTGTCAGTGGACCGAGATCCAGCTGATCAAAGCCACAAGCAGATAACGATAAACAAGCTGAATGGAGAGTCTTGGCGTTTGGGTGGTTTAGAGAGAAATGACGAAAGACAAGCATTCAAAAAAAAAAAGAAAAAGAAAAGAAAAGACACTTAATAATAAACAGCAACCAATTAACTGCACCATCCAACCATCTGCTCCACAGATTTATTCGGGGCTGAGAAGGCCACTGTTCACTGAATCTGTTTATCATACATGTGCCTTGTTATCAACTGGTGAGATGCTTCATGTCTCTCAGTAATTGGATCCCAGTGTGTGTGTGTGCGCAAAAGACAAAGTATGTGTGTCTCTTTAGACAGTCAGCACTCTTTTGCATTTACAGTTGTACAAGTCTGACTGGACCCTGAGTGACAGGTCAGAGTGTAGGTGCAAGTTTGAGTCATGCACTTTGTTCCAAATATAATGTGCACATCCTTTTCAGATTTTTATATTCAGCTTTGGATTAGCTGTACTTTCTCTTACAAACTGATATTCTTATGTGCTTTTATGCTATTCACTATCAAAAGGAATACTTGATGAATGAATGAACAAATTCAAGGGTGAATTAATGAATTAAAAAAGAAAGGAAGGAAGAAAGCAAGAATTGGAGAAAAGAGCCTGGAACAAACAAGGGAAGGATGGTGGCATAGAAAGAATAACAAAAGAGAGAACAAGACAGAGAAACCCACAAGAGCTGTGCAGCAGTTCTTGGTTATGGCCGGAATAGGATATCTAGGGACACCATGGGGATTTGAGGAGAGAGCCACTGAGGTGAATCACTTTTGTGCTACTTAAATAAAAGCAGTTGGGTTTTTCTGTGTGTGTGCATGTTCGCATATGTGTAAAAAAAGAAAAGAGAAATAAAAACACACAAGGGAAAAGAGCGATCTTGTAGTGTTTCTATACGCTCAGTGAAGACGTTAAAATATAGTATAGTAAAACATTTTATTTCTACATTTTTGAATTGCTTTTTCCTACTCCCACTAAGTGTGTCAGAGAAGAGTGGGGAAAAAGAAATGTGCCCATGAGGTTATGGAAGTCTGGCACAGGTTAATACAGTTATACATACAGTAGGTTCCATTAGTTAAAGGTCTTATTACACACATTTTATCTCTCAGTATGTGAATGTTGTGACAACTACAGAAGGAACCCTGGTACATTTATTTTGGGATTGTCCAATGCTGGATGTCCAATGTATATAAACCAACTCTCCTTCCCCACAGAGACGTGGCCATTTTCAGAGGATGCTCCACCACTTTCCTCTCCTACAAAATCAGCTTTGATGATTGGAAAAACTGATTCCCAAAGACTGGAAGACCATCTTCCATCTTCATTTGAAAAAAAAAACTTGAAATGTCTGTCCATATGGGAAGAATCTTGGACACCACTTCTATGAGCTATGAGGGTTTTGGTTTTTGGATACCCGCCGGCAGCTGAGCAGAAATGTAAAGATTCATTCGTTCTAGTGCTTTTTTTCTGTTATTTTTTCTCCTCCTCTTTTTTAATCTTCACTGTTATGTTATACTTATTTGTACTGAGGGTATTTTGTTTCTTCAATGTTACTTTTGTATCAGTCTGTCCACGTGTTTTAGTGTCTGTTTATATTAGAAACTCCAGAATAAAAACAACATTGAAAACAATACAGTAATGCAATGTGAAAATCAGGACCAACAATCTCAATTAGTTTATTCTAAAAAGACAGCTTTCAGTAGGTTCCATACCACATGTCTTCATATCTGTAAACAGATAAATATGTTTCCTTTTTGCATTTCAAACAGTTCATCTGACAAAGTAAATCAAAAGTGTTAATATTTACAGAATCAGGTAATCCAAAAATAATAGTGTTTTTTCTCCCTTATAACAGTCAATTACTTACATTACCCCTCGTCATAGGACAGGTGGAAGGATGTTTTTTTTTTTTGTTCCGAGTTGATTTATTTCCCTTTAGACCTAAAGAAGGAAAATTCCTTCGCATCATTTATTTTTATATGTGACTTAAACATTGTCATCGTACATAACCGTCTGCTGCCATCTCCAGTGGCATCAAAGGTGCTTCGCTTCAGTCACGCTCGCTGGGAATCTTGCATCTGGGTAGCTGTCATAGTGTCTTGATTTCTGAGCATTTGAAATCACAGTGTTACGCCAGGGACAGAAAGCGGGTAGAATACGACAGAGGCTCGTCCTTTTTCTTGGTATCTGTGTGCGAGAGATGACATACGGTATACAGTAGCACGCACGAAGGACAGAAGCTAAGAGGTCGGCAAATGCTGCCACTGGAAGAGGCAAAAATGGAAATTTCCCTCAGCAGACACTCATATCTCAACTCATTAAAAAAGATTTCTTAATATTTATCCCATACAGTGCCACTCCTCTCCACCTTTTATGATTTAAATTATTGCTTTACAAAGCATAGACAGTCAGTGATTATCACATTAACTCTATGTCCTCGGGATCCACTTCATTAATAAAAGACTAAGGTACTGTTACAGTATACGCAGATTTACAGTTTTTCTACAACGCTCATACTGTTTATATATTTCTAATTTCTTTCTGACATACTGCAGATCAGTCACAATACAAAAAAAGACTGATTGTTGGAATGACATTCAGCTTTAAGTGTTATTTTTGATGCTCCAAAATTAAAGTCCTGAGAGGAAAATGCACTGCGACCTGTGGGTGAGGAATTAAAAATTACATTGGTATTAGTCAAAAATGCATCTAAGTCCTTGTCAACAGGCTCATTGTTGCAGCTTCAAAGAGAGAAATCGAGGTCGACTGGAGGTTTGCTACACTTGCACTTACACTGGCGCTGCATGTGAATCTAAGTTTATGTTCATCGCTGGGTTCAAAGGTTAACTTGAAACCATGCCTAAGAGTTATTCATGTAATGATCCTAACCAGACGAGAAAGGAAAGACTATGAGACAAAAAAAAACTGTGCACATGTATAGCAAATGTCAAAAATAACCCCAAGTGTGATTTTTCACCAAGGTTCTGTTGAAATTTGCCCAATCAGTCCAATCCGAATGAGACAGGAAACCAAAAGGAGATTCGCCATGATCGAGCGTATACCAGTGACAGGCCTACATCATCACTAGTGTTGTGAATCTTACATCTTATCACTATGTTACAGTGGGTACCCCTGCCTTGAGCTGGGCTTTGTCTCTGTCCCAGTGTCTGTAAACCAGATTGGCCGTGTTGAATGAGAATCCTCCAGACTGGCTGGCATGTAGTCTATAGGCTTGTCCTCTCGCCTTTCACTCGCCGATTCTCCGCTCACATATCTGAGGACCGCAGCTCTTCCGTGGCTCCTGGAGATGCATTGTGACAGGGGATGAGGGAAAGGGCTGTCAAATGGATCCAGGGATGAGCTAAGAGAAGTTTCCAAACGAGGCTGCAGAGAGAGAGAGAGAGAGAGAGAGAGAGAGAGAGGGGGGAGAGAAGGGAGGAGGGGTGATACATAATTAGGATTCACATGGGTAGAAACAGCAGAGGTTAAAGAGCAAAAATAGTACACATCACATCATCTCTTATTATAAGTCCATCTCTCACCCTGAAGTTCTTTGTCCTGTGCACTAAAACTCTCCGGCCTCGGAAACACGTCAGTCTCATCGAAAGCGCCTTTTCAAAGCACAAGTATGAATCTGTATGTGACACCTAACCCCCACAGGCTTTCTCGCCGAATTATCTAGTAACCTGCGTGGCCGGCCTCTCTTCACGTAACACGCTGCACTCAATCACAGAGTGACAACCTCTTTAACAACCGATAATTTAGCATGAGACACTGGCTGACTGGATGAGTAAGAGAAGAATGGCGAGGCAGAAGATAGATGTGATGCAGGTAGAGAGAGGGGACAAATCGTGACATTCAAAGGAAAATCTTTAACATTAAAACAATCAAATGCAGAGATGAAGAGCGCAGGATGGATGTACAGCTAGATTTATAATAAATACAAATCCTAGTATACATATACTATATTATCCTAATATGCTGTTTCGATATGTATAGTATTTAATATACAATATAGCTTTACAATATAAAGGGACGAAGTTATGACATAAAGCCAATCAGCAGGTAGTAGCAAGCCTTTTTTCCTCAATGTCATCTCCTCCTTTTCTCCCTCTCGAAACAACAGATGCGACCAGGTGGTTTCCCTGACAACTAGCCAGTTCGTTCCATCCTGAAATGACACCAAGTGTCAGCGGGAAGGCGGACTTTCCTCTCCCAGACTGTTGGCATTTCAGCTCTAAGCCCCCCACTCCTGATAGCCGAGGAAGACGCGCCACCTGTCTCTAGACACAGACAGATGTAGCGTGGCACCGGAGTGAACCCCAACCAGGAAACGAAAGAGAGAGGAACGGAGACAGAAGGACGGAGAGGCGTTGATATAACTTGAGACAGACAGAGAGAAAACCGCTTCTCTGATAGAAATTCTTTTAAATGAGCTCCCAATGGAGTCGTCAGAGCCTAGGTGCAGCAGAGGAAGAGAGGCGGAGGGAAAGGAGGGGGGGGTGAGCAGCAACTGGGCAAAATTTGTGCTGTGGAGAGCTGACATGTTCCTCCTTTTTCTCTGTCTGTCACGCTCAGAGTGTCATTCATATTCTAATTCGGAGCTGCAGTTCGGCCGGCAGACGCCACACGGAGCTCTGAGGAAAGCTCTGCGAGAATGGGCAACATCACAGGAGCGTTTCAGAGGAACAAGGTCAGCGAGGCAGACTCCGACAGCGACAAAAGGTGCCAGCCACAATGCGTCTTTTTGAGGTGGGGTAGGGGGCCGAAGCTTGCATTTGGGCTTATTCACAACCTAGTCTTGTTTCAGCCACAACGTAATTACTGCTGAGAGTCTGGAACATGGCAGATGGCTACACACAAAGGCTTAGACTGACTTTGATGAAAATTTGATGTGTTGAGAAGGAAGGAGGGACTGACAGTTTATTATAAAGATATACCAACAACCAGAGGCTGAGAAGAAGAAGGAGGGCAGATCCCCCACTGGGCTCTGATCTGAATCCTCCCTCCCATAGCTTTCCAGATGTTACAACAACCCCTGCATGGTTCACACTACCCTGAGAGAGCTGTGGCTCTGGGCTGTGGAAGACATCCTCCTTACCTTTCACTGACTGACTCACATAACACAGCCTCGCTTGCCGAAAATCTATGAAATACTGTAAAGTGAAGTCTCAAAAAAATACAAATACAAGCTTGATGCACAAAAGGGAATAGCTTTTCCTACCATGAAAGGATTACGTGCAAGAGAAAACACGAACAACAGACTATGAAATAATGCAATGCAAACTGTGGCTGTGAAACTTGAAGTAGTGAATGGGCCTCTATATGTACATTTGCATTCAACTTTCATGCTCTGTTTTGAATTTCCGCACTGCATTATTGTTCAACTGTTCTGCGACTTGAACATTTGAATAATTTTTGTTAGTTTACCATGACCTGAAACTTTGCCCCAACTTTAAAGAGATACTTACAGAAAAATGTTGAGGTTCATGCCCTCTGTAGAATTGACTATAAAAAGTTTATAGTTTGCTGGAGTTCGGGAAAGTTTATCTGTTGAAGATGCCTCCCAGCATTGATAATGTGTGTGTTAAAACTTCCCTACAGGTGAAGATGTGATAGTTGCTATGCTCAATGAAGGATGAAGAAAGGGACAATCAAAAGGAGGTAACATGACTTAAACCTTTTTCTTAACCAAATTAGTTTTTTATTAGCCAAAACTTTAATCTTTGCTCCCAATCTCATACAAGAAAAGCCTGACACATAAAAATGTCATGTCACAATTTCTGATAGTCACATTATTCTTTGGTTGTGCGAGAAAGTAATTTCCCCCTATAGAGTCTACAACAAATAACCTGTAATTCAGAGTTTGTTCTCATTTCATAAAATGTTTGCTTTACTCTGCTTATTCTATTGCTGTCTGATTCTTCAAATGAACAAAGTGTCTGACACTGATCACATTCATACCATCATGCTTCCATTCATGTATCTATGGTATAGGTTAAAAAGAAATATCCATCAGACAGACAGTTTGTGTTCAATGACGAAGCAAAGAAAAGCATCACTTTACTTTTGTTACAGACACATTTAAGTTAACATTAAAAGGGCACTCCAGCAATTTATTATTGCAATTCCAAGAGGGACCCGTGAGAGACAGATTGACTGGTCACAACTGAGAAGGCCCAAATATAATTTTGGTCCCTAAGCTTTAAAAACACTGGATCCCACAACTCAGTAGCATCTTTATATAGCATATCCACACCTCCAGTTTTCAATGCAGGTTTTCTGTCAAATATATTAAGTCTCAAGCCTAATTCAAGAAAACCCCCGAGGACATCATCAGGGTTATTTTGTCAGACTTTGTCAGACTAGAAAGCTCCCTCCAGAGTCATGTAAGACATTCTAAACCTGATTTGACAGGCTGAGTAGTCCTTGTTGTGATGAGTAAGCTGACCTTTATGCGTAAAATTCAGTGAAATGCCACCAGAATACACATTTAATTCTGTTGTTAAATCCTCCCGAAATCGTTCCATTTACCAATCAAAATGTCAGAAAACAAAGAGATCAACTACGAATGCGCCTCTCCACATTTTCACTCCGTGAAACGAAGGAAAAAAAAAATCACTATCTCTTTCAGTCACAGGCACATGTATTTTTTTTTTTTCATTCGCTCATTTTTCCTTGCTTATTGTGTGGAGAACAACATTTTCAACAATAATTTGCAACTGAAGTAACAGATTCCATGTTGAGTGTGAAATGTTATTACACTGCTTTGAGCAAGTGAGCCTGCTTCAGACAGATTAGCATGGAGCGGAAAAGCAGGGCCCCTCAGCCGGGGAATGAAAGAGCTATCAGGCCACGCTTTCCTTCACTATCTCTGCCCCTTCATTAACCTCTTTACCCATCTCATTTCTTTATCTCTGTGATCTGTCGATCTCATCCCCTGTATTTTTCCTCTATCTCTGAAACATCTCACCTCCAATCACGGCTCCGTGTCCTCTATTTTATTGCTCCCCATTCTTCCTTTTCAAAATCTTCTCCTTCAGGTGTTCCTGTGCTCTTTCCTATCATGTGTCCTTTTAATTTTGCGCTGCATATTTCATTTTCAAAAGGATTTGGAGAGAGCACTTATTGCTTGTAAAGGTTTAAGAAATCACTGAAGAGAGACATTTTACAAACTTGCTGATGTGAATAATGCGAGGATCTCGTAAGGGTCGTGTTAAATTGCGCTATCATGGCTCAGATCAGAGACAAACTCACATGGCATTCAGTCTTATTCATATTTTCATCCTCTTTTCAACAGTTATTGTGAGATCAATATTTAATTTTCAGTAAATCCATCGGAGATGAATCAGACCTGACAGGCGCTATGACACAAGGCTTCACTAAATCACGCCAGAATTGTAAATGTATCAGGAGAATCGCTCAGGCAGAATAGCAGGACGGGTGTGTTAGGTTGAGTGGAGCGCAGTGTGAACCAAAACAGCCTTTGCTCTGCTTCTTAAAGACGAGCTTGAGAGCAAATCCTGCCGGTGCCATCAGCTACTCCGCAACAATTCCGCCTCTTTCTTTCTCACCTCCGGCCCTCATCCTTCCATTTGACCATCACTATGCTTCTCCGCACATATCACCTACCATTTGCCAGTCAAAACATCAACGCCTTTTCACTCCTCCACATATGAGTGTGTGAGTGTAAGGGTCTACAGAGTCTAGTCGCTCTGTGAGGATGCATTCAAGCATACTAAAGTTTTCTTATTAGCATTAAACAAAAACAGCTGGGGCTGGTGGGGCTTTCTTTGGTTTTGCAGGTATTTGTTGAAAAATCCAACCGTTGGACATAGTGACACTTTGACTTGTCTTTCACCTCAATCCACAGCTACAATTCAACCTGTGGGAAACATGATTGTCTGAACCAAATTTCATGGCAATCCATCCAATAGTTGTTGAGACATTTCTCTCAAAACCACAAATATCAACCTCATGGTGGCGCCACAGGAAAAGTCAGGGGATCAACAAAGTCAGTGGGCATCATCCCCTGGTGACCGTCAATGTCCATACAAAATTTAATCCATCAAGTACTAGTTACTGTATTTCACCAGATGAGTGAACATATTGACCTACTGGTGGTGCTAGATGAAAAATCAGGTGGATCATCAAAGTCATGAGGGTTCATCCTCTGGCCACCATGAATATCTAACAAAATTAATGGCAACCCATCCAACAGTTCATGAGGCATTTCACTAAAAAACAAAACGTCAACCTCATGTTGGCACTACAGGAAAAGTTAAGGGGTCGCAAAAGTCAGCAGGCGTCATCCTTTTGGGACCATTAACATCTGTACAAACTTTCATGGCAATCTATCCATTGAGTTGTCAAACTGTTTCAGTCTGGACTAAAGTGGAGGACTGACACTGCTATCCCGAGAGCCACAGTTTGGCTGAAGTGATTTGCATACTGCACAAGCTGTTTGATGCTGACGCCCCCTTACAATATTTTTGGACAGACCTCATTCATTTAAGTTATCTGAAATTATAAGCACAGAGACATGGGTTAACCCGCTGGCTTCATGAACTCTGCTGACATGTCGGTTGTCAGGCTGTAGATAATGACAGGACTGACATTCTATAGTAAACAGTTTTTTTAACGTTCCAGTTGACTCGCGGACCTTCATCACCTCTGCCCTCATCCACCACCTCATCACCACCTCATCACACTTTTCATTTCGTTTTCAGCACTGTAAAAAATCCTCATTATCACCCCTTCAGACACTTCCCACCCCGTCCCACCTTTATCACCTCTGAATACCCTCCAACCCTTTGAACCTCAGGTGTTTTATGAGGCCTCCAAATTAGCTTGCCCTTATAGCTCGAAGTCAGAGCCTGCTGAACTGGCAAATTACATTTGCATTGCTCTATTAATAGAAGTGTCCAACAGCAATTTAATCCTTACCAGTCAATTGCGTTCCATCTTTCAATTTAATTCACTTTAATTCGATTCAACATGCTTGATTGGCACGTACATCATAAAAACAATTTCCACTAAGTGTTTAAGAAGAATGAGAAAAAATTGATAAAAGAGAAAACAATAAATTAGTACACACAACAAGAGTGAGTTTGGGTGTCCTGGTCATCCAGTGGTTGAAGACACATGCAGCTGTGACATCTAGTTTGAGGGACCTTTGTTGCATTCAATCCAAATTTCTCCCTCATTATGTTTCCTGTCACTTTCTTGTGACTAAAGCCAAAATTAATCGAAAAAAGTCACTTCAAGCAGGGATATTCAGTTTACTTGTTGCTTATCCGTGCTGATCTTTTGTACCATCATCAGCTCAAAGAAAGTCTTGTTTGATTTGTGGTGCCTATAGTTTGTTATTTTCCTGAATAGTTTTTGAATACTTTGTTTAAACTATTTTATACTGTGCTATGTAATGACTGAAGATGAAATGATTGAGCTTTCAAATGCCATCTCACAGTCTGGAGTCCATTTATATGACTTGTGTAGTCTCTGTGCAGATCCCAGGGTTGCAGTTTTCTTATCTTTTATATCACATCTACTTCTTGCTGTCTCCCCATCTCTCACACACACTTTTCATATTGCTGTGGGATTGTGGAGCTCTCACAAAAATCTGTGGCTCAGATCGGCAGTTGATGTTGTGTCTACAAAAACACTTTTAGATCCCGAAGGTAGGTTAAAGGAAAGATTAAAATGGGCGTCAAACCCAGAGTTATTTATATCATTTCTGTCAAGCGCTTACCTCAAAGCAGACTGTAGTGCGCAGGAAAACGTAGGAGAAGAAAACTGTAACAGCATCAGCGGCACGAATGATCAGAAAGTGAGAGTGTGAGCTTGTCAGATTGCAAAGACCGCTTCATTTGCTTGTTTGAATGTGGCTGGTGATTGTAAGAGCCCTTTCACGATCAGCTCTTAGTAATCAGTTGATGGCATAAACAACTTCATTGCTCTGCCTGAACTAACATAATATTCCCACTTATGTCACAGGAGATTGGACCATTTAGAGCAAATGGTTATGCAGTTATTTTCTATTTTTTTGCAGAAAAGGTTCTACTATTCAAAGTGCAACATGAATTAGAAGAGAACAGTTAAAACCTTCACACACTTTTTGCTCCTTGTTTGAAGAACCAACAAACCTGATTCCAAAAAAGTTGGGATGCTGTGTAAAACATAAATAAAAACTGAATGCAATCGTTTGCAAAAGAATTGTGTTTATCAATGATGGTTTCACGAAAAGTCCATGTAGTAATCTCCTTTATACAATTGTGTTTGACAAAGTGTTGAACCTCTCTCCATCCTTGCTTGTGATCAACTGAGTCTTTCCAGGATGAACCTTTCATACCCAATCATGATACTATCACCTGTTACCAATCAACCTGTTTACCTGTGGAATGATCCAAACAGGTGTTTTTGGATCAGTCACCATCTTGTGTTGCTTCTTTCCCAACTTGTTTGAAATGTCTTGCTGCCATCAAATTCAAAATAAGCATATATTTACAAAAATCAATGAGTTGATTCTGTTGTATGTTTTACACTGCATCACAACTTTTTCATAACTAGGGTTGTAATTACTAGGCAGCACATTGGAAACCACTAAAGCAACATGCGTGTTGCACTTCCCCTTAAATGCTGCATGCCTCATTCGAGACATGAGCGCAGCCAGGATACTGCTGCAGCTGAATGTAGGTCATGATCTTGAAGATTGTGGTGCCCAGAGGAAAACGAAGGAATGAAATAGCTGGAAGGTGCATTTGGCTCTGAATACAAAACCATGAAAGAAAAAAAAAATCACATCTATAAAAGCATTAAAAAAAAACCTTTATTAGGGCATAATAACATTGAAGAGTTAACATTTTTTTATTTGGAATATGTGAATTTGGGGGACTTCTGATGGGTGCCTATGTAGTATTTATCCAGGTACTTACAGGGACCACTTTGTTGCAAATCTGAAAGATGTAAACAATTTACAGGCAACATTTGAAATCCACTTCTGGAGAAAGGAAATTGTGCGGCTGTTTCACTTTGATGACTTGCAGTTATCAGTGAACACAGAAAACAAGCACCTACAACAATCACTACAACAACCAAAACAGGCTTTCAAGAAACAAGCCACATCAAACTACTAGATCCAGGTCAGCCGTGATTGATTGAGCCAGTTTATTGATGGCTGGATAATAAAAGTGTTTACCGAAGCCATCATTCAGAGGCAGGGCAGCAAATCAACAACTCCTTCAATAAAACCACACACAGCCACAAACAATTGCACTTCGATGCCCGACTTCACGTATGTCACAGCAGGCGGGCATGGTCTCAGACTGCCTCCTTCCAATTTAGCCGAACCCAACTGCTCTCCACCTGTTTGTCGGTTTCTTTATCGCTCGCTCTCTCACAAAAACACAATTACCCGCAGAAATACACAGAAACACGGTTGCTCACACACGCCATCTTGTTACTTACTTCTGCTAAGGAGCTGCAGGTTGCGGACCTCTTCTCTGACCTGCAGCTGGAGGACTTGTTGGAGAACCTCCTGTCTCAGCGTCTCCTGGACGATTCCCATCCTCTCCAGCTTCTCCCCGTTCAAACGCAGCAGCGCCCGTCCTGCCAGGAGGAGGAGTGTATGGATTAAGTTACTCTGCTGATTTAGAAATATGCATAAATATCTTTCCACACTATTGTTATTACTGATAGAGCTGAGTAATTTTATTTAGCCCATGCATATTTGCCATTTCAGTCAAATATACGGTAAAATAATTTCCTTAAGACTTCTTTGAACAGCCCATTGTGAAACAGCAATAGGTAAACTCCCTTCAATTTGCTCCATACACTGGATACAGGATTAAATAAATAAGGGCTAGTACAATCTAAAAAAAATGTCTCTCTCTCTTTAACGTTTTTGCAAACTCTTCTATGTGCATGTAGGTTTTCTCCAATACTTCAAGCACATGCATTTCACATAAGACTTGAAATGTCCGTTTTTGCATGAATGTAAGGGGCTTATCTATTGCTCTTCCTCCGAATGTGTTTACAACTGTTTGACATTTTCTGTGCAAATATGCATAGGTGCATTCATGTTGTAAATCCACGGTCTAATTTCCAGAGTAAGGTGTTTATAAGATAAGATAAGATAAGATAAGATAAACCTTTATTCGTCCCACAGTGGGGAAATTTGCATTTTATTTCCTGGTTAGTACTGCAGCCTTCCAGTCAGTAGCAGTAAAGAGGCTGGCATGGGGAGGATTGCTCAGGCTGGCTGTTTCCCGTGGCTGAGTTTTACTACAGAGTTTGGCAGTTAACCCCGGGGACACACACATTTAACATACCATTACCCACAGTAAACAGCTTTTACAACCAAGTTGCACTCGCACAAACACAAAGGCAATATGAAAAACTTAGACATTCATGTGTGGAAATACAGGCACACAAACACACACACACTAGGTTTACTACAGGTAGGGGAGCTTTGTCCTTCACTTGTGCAGACGGAAGAGGAATCCATCATACCTGCCGCGGCTCTGTACGAAGCCCAAATCATAATTAGACTCATTATTCATGCAGCTCACTCTCCATTTCATTCCATTCATTCCCATTTTCTTCCAGTGGACATCAGTACATCCTCAGTATCTCTATCTTCCTCTCTGTCTCTGGATAGTACCTGTGCATTATGAATGTGCTGCAGAGGAAAAGTCTCTCTTTCTCTAACACACACACAAATAGGTGAGGGCACGATCATTAAAACCATGTTTGTTCTTCCTTTAATTATCCACAGCAGCTATTGAGCATGCCTGTAGGAAGAGTGCAAGAGAAATGAAAAAAAGGAGAGAACAAAAGAGATGAAGACGAGAAAAAGGGTAACTCAAAGGAGAATTAGAGCCCTGTGTCCTTTGTCCCTTTTCTGAGCCCATGAAATATAAATATCCTTAATATAGAGTCAGCAGTCATATTCCAGGCCGTAGGGCAGAGAACAGATTTGTGCATGTAATGGCGTGATAGACTGAGGTAGGTCTGTTGTGATCCTCAGTGGACCCAGGCCTGGGCTAAGTGCCTCTAAAACCATCTGTAAAAACTAATGTAACATGCTCCAAGCCATAATATTCACAACATCTGAAACTCAGCAATGAAGGTCAGTTAAGTAATAGCATTGCATCAGTCCTTGCCCGTGACCCCTAATACAATATGTGTCATCTGACGGCATCGGAAGCCACACTTAAAGGTGGACGGAAGAGCCAGCCATCACAGAGAGAAGCAAGACAATCGTTTAAATAAAGAGGATAACGGAGCACGTTTTCAGACAGTCTCTCCTGTAAGGCATTCACAGTGTTGCACTCAAAAATTGACAGAAATAATTGTGTCAAGAATGAAAAAAAAGAGGGCTTAGGGAGGAAAACCCAGCCAACTTTCCAAGCTCTGCACACCTGGCTAATTGCTGCATGAAGGAGGTGTGGAAGTTGGATTGTCGTATTTTGGAACGTTACAGAAATTGTGGTGTGCAAACAGTCATAATTCTGATATCAGAAAGTTGTGTTGGGGGGGAGGGGATTTCTGAAGCTCTTCTGTTGATGTATACTGGCCCCTTAATACTTTCATATTAACCATTTTTTCCATCAGTTTATGTGGCCGGACTTCTAGACAGTCTTCCCATGTTTTCAAATGTATGACTCAATTGACTCATCTGCTGACCGATGCACTCTCACGAATCAAACTGCAGCTCTGTCTGTTCTCATCTTTTCTTTTTTCTTTTTCAATTCTTTTATGTTACTACTCCACTGTGCATATAACTGTGTGTACTCTCCGGAGTTCAACTGAAATAGGATTTCAGCTTGAAAAAAAAAAAAAGCGTTTGATAAAAAGTATTGAATGTTTAGAAAATTCAGTATTGAATGCAATCTCTCAGAGCGCTACTGAAGCAGAAGTCAGATTTTGGTTATCGTGACAGCGCGGCTTTGCATTTCGACCACTTTCCTCTGTCTGCGGGGACACAACATTCAGGGAACTCTTCTGTTCGCGAAGCTTTGTTGAAGTTAGGTGATTGATACTTTGTAGGCAGAAGACGGACTCCTGAACATTACATCAGGAAGCAGCAATAATTATGACTTCCTCCCGTCCCAACTCTTTGAGATAAGATATATAGCTCTCACCAGAGCGAGGCAAGTCAAATGAGGACGGGGCTGTCAGCCAGCCCGCGCCTTGCAACCAGATGGACTGGAACAATTCAGACAATAGGTACCTCTACTGTGTCAAGTCTCCACTGCCTGGGAGACAAAACCATGACAAACCAGTTAGCTTTCATCATGGTTTAATGGATATGTCTATGTGTGTGTACATGCAGTTTAAAGGGACATTATTTACTTTTCCTCAGAGTCCAGGTGCTCTCTGTTTCTAGTTCATAGAGTGGAATAGCCCATTTTGTGTGAGCACATCTGTCTTGGGGATACAACAACAATAATTTTCCATTTATTTTGTGCACAGTTTCAGTAATCTTTTTTACACACACACACACACACACTTTTGCACACACTCATCAACCTCTTCACTCCCATCTCCCCTACAGCCCTCTCGTGTGTGCTTGCCAACAGCAGTACCAGCGCGTCCTAGAAAAACCACTGCCCTTGGTCGGTGTGCGCATGTGTGTGTGTGTGTGTACAAATGAGACAAAGCAGATGAATGGAGCTCAAATCAATTCCCCTCAGACAGACTTAATACAGCTCCTAATAATTGCCTTCAGATAGGGAAAGTAGTGCTGTCAAAGGGAGAAAAGAGACACAAAACAAAAGCTGTTTCAATAGAGATCGCTTCTCTCAATTTGGCTTCAAAATAAATTGCTTATTAACAATGTCTGTGGGCAAATGGGAAGCAGTTCTGCCTTGGCTAGGACAATAATGACACTTTAAACTGTCTGAAAAGCAATCCAAGAGGGAGGGAGGTAAAGACTTCCTTATGAAAGAACAACCTTTAGATTAAACCTTTGATAGCAGACCAATTCTGTCCATGCTGTCCCTGAAGGCCTATACTGTATTACATTTCTTTCAGCTTGTAGTAACAATCAGGTACGTTTGTAGCCCTGTAGCCACATTTGCTAACTGTATTCCACTTTCACTATATATTCTAAACATTCTTTCTATACCTCCATCCTCATCTGCTACTTACACCTGGTGTAAAATTATGACCTACATCTGGATGTACTATCTTGATAAGGAAAACGGAATATTACTGCAAGCTGTAAATTCATGCATCAGCAGCTGGAAGGCAATCTAGTCCACATCTGGAGGTGGTCTAGCTGTCTTTTTGATCAGACTATCTATTCAGCTTGCAGTCGTGAGAAAGTACAGTATCTGCACATGAGCCAAGGACGGCAGGTGACAGTTTATTGACTGTCTGACAGCTGGAGTCTTCGAACCTGCTGACCTACAACATGCTTGCAGTTCCTTATCACTGTGCAGACAGAATGTAGACAACAAAAATAAATGGACGGCCATTATTCTTAGAACTTATCTAGTTACAGATCACATTATTGATACCAGGTGAAACAAGGACTCACTGCAAATCATTTAACTTTTACAATCTGCCAATATAGCGTGTAATCTGATGCATTACTTACACCCTATGATGGTGGAGGTCATGTTCAGTTCCTTTATTCACAAATGAATAAAAAGCAATAAACCACACTTGTGCCGTATTCAATACACTTTGCTTCTACAGCCTTACTTCGTAAAGTAGGACTTAGTAGCTTATGGTTGCTAATGTTGGCAAACTTATGACATACTATATGTTACTGGCTTGTAATGATATTAGTGCTGTGTCACTTTAATGAGTTCACTTTATGAATTTTCTTTACTTGTGCTACTGTCATACGACATTTTAGTGTTTACCATCATCCTGTAATTGCAACTTCTGGCCACAGGGGTCACTGTTTAGCAGGAGTTATATAGCACTGCTTTCATATCACAGTGTGAAAATACACTTTTACGAATAAAGGTCCTGCATTCAAAACATTCTGTAAAAGTACTTATTATGCTAAACAAGCGACATCAGGCTCATTTGTCAATTAGGAGAAGAAATCACAGATGCGATACAGGAGAATCAATTCATCACAATTCCCACTTAACATTACCATGTTGAACAGAATTATAATCACACTGCACACACATTCATTTCCGGCTTTTAACCACCAGTACCCAACTGAATTTTCTACATCATGTCTAGCATTACAAACAACAGAATAGAACAGACAAAACAATAAAAACGGTCATGATAAAATGCATGAAAGCATGTCAAAAGATGATAGTGTGAATCTTTACACACAAATTTAAAGTAATGGCAAGAGACACTGAGGAGGCTGCACTGATCTCCTCAGGCAGCCTTTTCCACCGCCGTGCCCTTACTGAGAGACTGAGAGAGATACTATTACTTTTGGGTCACTGAACTAAGATGATACAGACACAGAATCCATTTCTCGACTGCAGGCGAGATCCGACATCCTTCCTTGTATGAAAAAAAAACGAAGAGAATTTGTATGGGGAACATTCTATTGATGTGATTTGTTTATACTAATCATATGCACAACAACAACAAAAAACATATTCACCCAACATTTGCACAAGAAAACACAGGAGCTAATCACCCAGTCAAAATGGAACCCAGCTGGACATCAGCAAGTGAATACGTAAGGACAATTGGATCCAAGCCTATCTCTCTCTTCCTCTGTCTGTTTGAGCATACATAAATAAAAATGATCAGATCAGAGCTGCTGTAACTACGAGGGCGGCAGCATTGTTAACCCCGAAGCCTGTGTGTATGTATGCGCCTGTATCCGCCTGTGTGCATGCTAATGTAAGTGAGTGGTGGCTGACCCTACGGCAAAGAATGGCAATCTGTTCTCTAAGAGACAGTAAAAAAAAAAGAAACTGTTCTACCGTCTGGTCTGTCAAGGCTGAGGACGTCTGAGAATAAAAGTGTATTTGTGTGCGTTTGTGCGAGTGCCGGCGATTTGTCATGTGCGTATATGCACTTGCATGCGTTTGGGTGGGCTTGCTAACAAACGACAAATGTGTGTGTGTGTGCGTGTGTGTGTGTGGGGCAGGGGGCGTTATTTGTACTCGAAACACGATAACCCTCCATTTCCATTTTTTCCGCAGCTTTCCCTTTCTTCTCCAAAAATAGGCTGCACTCCTTTCGTTACCTCACATGAATGCCTTTTAAATCTCCTTTGGAGAGATTTGGGTGTAAACCTGTTTCCAGTTGAAAAAGCTAAGCTGTGGAACCACGAACCTAAAAATAAAACTTGGTAAGCCTTTTATGGTATTGGTTCGCAATGTCTTAGTCTATAGACGCACCACTGCTGTGCTTATTAAAAGGAGCAGAGGTCAATGAACAAGGTCTGAGGAGATCACCATCACACAACAACATCTATGTTTAATTTCTGCACTATCGACAGTTGCAAAGATGAAAATAAGCTCTTATTACAGCAAAGATTTGATATGTGTGCATGCATGTGTGTTGTGTACAGTACCTGTGATGGCGTGATGGGAGAAGGCCTCTACATAGGTCAGGTAGTTGTGAGGACAGTGTTTCTTAAGCCACTTGCAGACGTCCTGCTGAGTCCAAAGCACCACAGGTTTGGACAGACTGGACAGAGTAGGACTGGTGTGATACACAGTGAAGGCTTCACCTGGACGCAGCTGAAACACAGAGGAAGCAAGAAACTTTATAGTAACCGATTCACTGTAGCGCGCGCGTGTGTGTACGTACAATATAACAAGGCAGAGCCAGCAAGTGGGGGTGTATGTGCGCATTTGTGTTTTAATTTCCTGAGGTACTATATGATGCAAGTTGGTACATTGCTTTTTTTATTGCTTTTTTTTTCAGATAATCACCCTGTAATTGCTCAGGCTTGCTTAAATATACAACATGCTGGATTTTCTCATTAACGTGAAATTAGCTGGGATGATGTGCTCTAATGCTACAGTTCGCAACAAAATCCCTTCTGGTAGTGTGTGAATCATACGTAGAAAATGTGCAGAGCGCAAATAAAGTCGTGTAATGGAAAGCAGCTTATTAAGGGTCTATATCGTGTTGTGTGGCCTGCAGTGTCATCTCATTTATCCCATATACAAACCAAAAATACACCCCCTATCTTTAATCACTTAAAGATTTGAACAGGTTATAGTTTTCCCTTGTGTGAAACAAAGGAAATCCACATAATGAGCTCAAATATAACCCAGATTAACAGCGAACATAAGGTTTAAAAGCTTGTAGGCATAGAAGGGCAAACAGATGCTGTTCTCTTGATTAAAAGGAGCGACCAGATTTTCACCTTTCAACCCTAATTTAGAGAGACGAATGTAAAGCTGCTCGTTGCATTGCAGCACCATATTTTCTTGAACATGTGGCACTTCACCCCTCTGTCAACAACATATCTTGATATGGTAATTGCATTTCATATATTATTTCCACCAGCACGGGTTGTGGAGTATTGTGGCTGGTGTGGTCTTTATCCGAAAGTAATTTTTCCTGACAGCACTACCTTCATTATGCAGTCAACGCGGCATTAGTGTGATTCTGTCATTTTATCTTTCAGCTATGCGAGCACACATCTTTACTCCTCTCATACTGAATTTCTCTCTCTCGCACACCGTCCTCTCACCCCGAACGATGTCAGACAGCAGGGCTTTTATTTCTGTGTCACGGCCATGTGCAGGGAATTAATATGGACATTAATAAAGTCACAACCAGTTCATATGGGCCGAAAAACACAACCGCTCCTTGTCCCCTCAGCTCTCGCTCTTGTGGGACTTACTCTCATATCTAATCCATTCATTCATGGTCTGACTTAGCCAACTCCACAACAAAGGCTTTGGCTGATTTTCAACAGAAAAACACAGAACTGCTGCCAAACGTTCCACTTCATAACTGACTGCATTTAATGGGATTATGTATGCTGAAATGTCATACACACAAACGCAACTTGCACACGCTCTTGTCGCTTCGTATCCAATGTTCTCCCGCCCGATTATTGTTAATGACACGAGAACTAGCTCCCAGAACACTTTCGCATCTCAATATGTTATAGACACAGGTTTATAACTATTTACATCTTTGCCTGCTGCTGTAATGAGATCTCCTCCTGTCAATTTAAGCACCAATCAGCCCTATCAAGTTCTGGCTGGTCCACCAGCTAAGTGCGTTCTGCTTTGTAGACCTTAATTGAAAACAACTCCATTTCTCCGCTCCAGTGTGTTTGTTCATTTCCTAATTACACACACACACACTTCTAACCGACTCAATGGAGCACTGAAGCCATTTTAATAACCCAAATTTACTGCTCGCCCCCCATCATTAATTGTGATTGAGTTGGGAGAGGTATGGAAATGCTCTCTCTTGTGGATGACTGAGTGTGGACAAGAGAGGATAAAAATGCTCCCTCATCTTTGGATAGTCATAATGTGTTCCCGCAGTGAAGCAGCAATTCTGCTGATTTAGTCTCTATTGTCTCTACAGTTCTCATATTGGCATAGTTGAGTAAATATTAGGAGTGAGTGGCGGCTGCAAATGCCTGGACAATCATCAAGTATGGTAAATTTGTCAAGACAAATAGATCTGTGTCTGCATCAAGTCAAAGGCAACAGGACCTGCTGTTTGCACTCTCAAGGCCAAACAGAAAGGTGTGTGGGATTTTGGCGCCGGGTTTACAGTATTCTGAGCTGCACATAGCAAGTTTAAATAGGCTGCAAGTGAACTAAAGGCCATCTCACTTTCAAATATAGTTTATTAAAGGAATAGTTGACATTTTTGACTGTTTCCCATAAGTGTATTTCTCAAAATGTTAAACTATTCCTCTAAAATATGGCTCCACAGCACATACAATTTATTTGGATAGGAAATGAGATGTTAAATGGGTCAAGGTAATAGGTATGTTTTTGCTTCTCAATGCTTATTATTTGCATAGTTTAAGAAGAGATATACATATTCTAAATACTAATAGGTCATGTCTAAAGACTGTAAAAGTGTTTAGCATGAAGTTGAAGGGGATTACATAACATAACCAAAGGAAAGTAGGCAAGATGCTGTGAAAATGATGTGATCGGTTCATCAACAGGCAATATCCTTTGGCAACAAGTTGTGGTGTGCGATGCATGTCATCCAGAGTTGATGCTTGTCACTATTTCAGGATACATCACTGTGCCTTTTATTAATGTGACTACCTGTATTGTATGTGTGCAGTGTTTGGTGTGTGCTATGGTGTCAAGTGACACATGGGCTGCCAATGTGTACTGATGGACTTGGAGAGGAGCGACCCATAACCTTAAAACATACAGTAAATCAACACTATCACAGATTTAAAATTTAGCAAGCAGATTCATAATAATCCAACTTGGCCCATAAGTTTGATAATAGTGACTCTGCTACATGGCAGTGCATCATCACAGAGGAAATAAAATAAAGTACTTCAGATCCACTCAGGCATCATTTAGTGCCCATAACAAATCTGGGAAACTGATACAGATCTTTGCGTATAAGTTGTGATAATTAATTCATGACTCGCATTTGTTGACAGTTTTTTAAAACTGTGCCGTACGTGTCACAAAAAAAACTGAATGAACTACAAAGACAGACAAAGAATGACAAAAGGAAAGAGAAGGCAGCGCGGGTTGTGTTTGAGTGAGTAATGGCCTTCATCATCGAGAAGCCAGACAGAAGGGAAATGGAATGATAGCTCCCCATCATCCCGCCTTCTCTCTTCTTCCTCCCTCGCTTTTCTTACGCCGTTCTTCGGCCATCCATCAGACTGTATCTCCTCTGGCCAGTTCTCTGCCATCCCCGCTCACCCTTTACTACCTCCCCCGCTCCTCCCGAGACCTACTTCTGTCCAGCGGGAGGAGCTCCCTCATTCATTACGTACAGGAGGAGGGAGACGGAGCTGCGGGGAAGGGGAGGCGCAGTCAAAGTGGAGGCTGTATATGGAGCAGAAGTCTAATGAGAGGTGGAGGACAGAGAGGAGGAGAGAAAGAAGGGGGAGGTAATGGATATGCAGCGATGTGTTGTAGTCAGCACCAAAATGGCTGGGACAGGAAGACCAAGTCGAGCGTATATATATAACCTGGATTCAACATCAAAATATTCAAGTTTGCTTCTTTCATGTTTAATTATGTTGCAATAAAAAGTTACCTTGACAAACACACATTTCTATGTTTATTGTATTGTACATTTATATGTTAGTGTTTACGCTTATTGCTTTCATGCTGAGAGTTAGATGAGAAGATTGATAACATCAACCATGACCTCATCCCTCATACCTGTATGTCAAATATGAAGTTGCAACCAGTTAGCTTAGCTTAGCATAAAGACTGGGAACACAGGGAAACAGCTAGCCTGGCTCTGTCAGAAGGTGATCAAATCTGCCTACCAGCATATCTAATGCTCACTAATGAACATGTGACAGTATCTTTCAATCTTTAAAAAAAATTACATCACCATAAGGAAACTAGTGGAGACTCCAGGAAGTCACTGCACCCGGAAATACACGACCTCCATAAAACCACAACTTTTCGCGTTGACTAAACAAACAAGATATAACTTATTAGTGAGCTTGCAAGAGGAATATTGTGCATTTAGGCATTTGCTTTAGTTTATGTTAAGCTATATTGTAATTGAATGCTGGCTGTCACGTCATATTTGGTGTGCAGCTAGAGAGTGGCGTCAGTCTTCTTCTATAGCTCTCTTACTAAGGCAAAATGTTGAAAGGACAAGTTAAGATAAGATAAGATAAGATAAGATAAACCTTTATTCGTCCCACTGAGGGGAAATTCACATATTACAGCAGCAAAGGGGGATAGCAGCAGTTAAATAGTAAAAAGAACAAATAAACAGGCTAAAAAGAAGATATCAACAGATTTACATGGCTTATTTACAGTTGCAGATATGGATGGATGAAGTATGAAATATAAATGTATGACCAGTATATACACTATGGGCGTGGATTGAAATGGGAAATGAGAGCTTGACCTATAGGATTAAATATGGAATATTAAATACTAAATGCAGAATATTGCACATTGAGTTGGGTGAATTATTGCACAGTGAGTGGAACTGACATTAAAAAAAGAGTATTGCACAAATGTATTGATAAGCGGTGTATGGTCTATTGTGAGCAGTGCTAGTTGTTCTGTCTCCGTCTTCTTTCCCGTCTTCCTGGTTCGCCCCTTTCCCCTTTCTACTCCACACACTCTGACTTTCTTCTCTGCGCTTCTCTATTGATCATTCTGTTTGTATCCTCGAACAGCTTATTTGTCCTTCCCTGCTTACTTTGTTCTATCATGTCTCTTACCCCCCCACCCCTACTCGCTCCTCATAAATTTTATCCTCTGCCTGCCCGACACCCTCCCTCCTCCCTCCATTCCTCCCTCTCTCTTGTTTCCTCGCTTCGATCTTCGATCTTTCTCCTGCCTTGACTTCTGTGCGCTGAGCTACTTTGTGGCCGTTTAAGTGTTTCTGTGTGTGAGTGTGTGTGCGTGCCCTTCCTCTCAGCGTATCTGAAACGAGGATTAGCCAAAAGTCAGGGGAGCGTGGGGAATCCTTAAAATTCACTCTTTGTGACCGATAACACCTCTCTTCCGATGCCTGACTCCGTCTCTGCACATCCACGCCCCGCCTGAGATTGATCAATGATGCCACGCCAATTAGCAGTAAAAATCTGAACGTGTGTGCGTGCATGTGTGTGTGCGTGCGTGTATCTGAGTGAGTGAATCCATGTTCTATAATCTGCACATCATGTACTGCAGCTCACACCTGCCTTTCCCTCCCTGCTCTGCATCTTCTCTTGCTGTCACTTCATTTCTCCACAGGATACTAAACACTCCTCCTCTATCTTCTCTGTGTGCTCCGCTGTCTAACCTAACAACTCTCTCTTTCTATCTCCCCATCTCCTGCGCCGATCTATCGCTCGCTCTGCTGTCATTGTAGAATCAGATCTTCAATCTGTCTCCCCTATCCCGAAGACCCTGACAGATCCTGACACATGATCCTTCATATCTCCTTTGTACCTCTCTGCCCCACTTCTCATTTCATCTTATCCTTCATTCTTCTCCTCTCACTAACGCCGAATCCTCCCCCTTGTCCCTGGCAGTTTCTGTTGCATCATTTAGCACCCTTGTGTCTCCCAGTGCTCGGTCTGGCCTTGCGCATATGTGTATTTGAGTGTGTCATTGCGGTTCGGAAAATGTTTATGTGCGAGCTTTTCTGTTCCTGGGCAAGAGAGTGTTGTGCGGATGTGTGAACTGTCAGCCGCCGTCAGCTTCGTACAAATCTGCCTTTGGTTGTCCTCAGGACTCTCAGTTTGTAAATGTCTTGCACTCATGCGAACGCGAGCAGGCTCTCTGTGGGAGGACAAAGAGCCAGATGGGATTTTCACAAAGCTCTCTATTTAGCATGAGTCAAACATGTGTCTCGGACAGAGCAACACATCACTGAGTGGCAGGACAAGGACAATACAGACTAAAGCATTTCTGCCTCGCTGCCCAGCACCTCTCTTATTTTTCTCTGCTGCGTTTTTCCAACCTCTGCTCTCCACTGCATCCTCACTGCACTGGCACAGTCATCAGCCACCGAGGTAATGCTTCCAGAAAGTCCTCCAGACCGTATATATATAATTTGTCATTGCCTTCCAAAGCAACCCTTGTGAGCATTTTCTGATCTGCCCCCCACCAGCAGGATGAGAAACAAGTCACTGTTACAAAAATGATTCATATGGTCTGATCAGCTACCTTTATGGTTAAAGTTCAGTAAGTTTAAGCAAATAAAAATACTTAAAAATTGAGGTTACAGATGGTCACGGTTGCAGGAAACCAACAAGAAACCAGTGCTGCCTGTTGCAAGGAGGCCTAATGTAAACCACTGAGTTCAAAGCCAAACACTATGTATGTCCAACTACCCACATGACCTCCTCCCTCGAGGTTTGGTGGCATCACGCTACATCCGTCTTTCCTTCTGAGAGAGGACGATCATTATTCGCATGACAAGAGGTGCATCCTATTGAAATCAGCACCCACGCTGGTCAAATTTGAAATCAATAAAACAAAACAAATCCCGAATGATTTCAATTAAAAAGATAATATCAAAGGTAATCTACTTGGGTGATGGTCTTAAATCAAAGGTCAAACATACTGTAACAAGACTAAGTGTGTACAGTGGCGCTCCTGATGCTGATGTGAAGCAGGTATAATATTTACAATGTTCACTATCTTAGTTGACTGCAGATTGCACACATTTTTTAATTAGCACTGCACACAGAGGACAGCAGAGGGTGAATGTCATTAGTTTTGTAGGTCCATGGTGTTCAATCAAAGTAGTGAAGAAACTGAACCTTTGACCTGATGATGGCACTGAATGAACCACACATGAAATGTCAGGGGATCATCAAAGCGATTAGAATGAATCCTCATGATTTTCTAGATCAAATTTCATTGTAATCCATTGAGTAGTTTCATTTCACACAAAACCACAAATGTCAACCTCATGGTGGCGCCACAGGAAAAGTCAGGGAATCACAAAGTCAGTGCGATTCATCCTCTGGACACCATGAATGTCTGTAGAAAGTTTAATCAGGTAGAAGTTAAGCTACTTTTGTTAGTAAAGATAAAACTTTGATATGCTGGTGGTTCCAGAATAAAAGTCAAGGATCATCATAGATGGTAGGATTCAGCTGGGGACCGTGAATGTCCACCGTTTCATGCCAATCAGTGCCATAGTTGACAACATGTTTCAGTCTGAACCAAAGTGGTGGACTGACAATAATAAGCAAAAGTAGTGCACATTTGGTGGATTCTGACATTAATTTAAAGGCATCTTTCAATTACCAAAGCAGACAAGCGGGACAATAACAACAACAATAACTAATGATGCCATATTCTAATCCAACTGGTGGCTACAATAATGAGCTCAACTGGAGACGACCGCCCTAAAAAATCTGGAGTGTATCTCTCCTTATAAGGGCTGGTCAAAGTTAGAAGTCTTTATATTTGTGTTTTCTCCCCGTCAGTTCACCGCTTTGTGTCGGTGTCAGCTGAAAAGGTCAGATACTGTGTTCTGTAATGAGGAGGGGAAAATAATCACAGGTCTGGTCTTTCTCATTCGCCCACCCAGCGTTGTAAATTAGCGAATAAGGGCCTTACTTCTCGTAGCTCGGTTCTGATGTCTGGAAAAAGGCACAGTGGCTGCTGCTGCTTCCTAAATTGTGTCTCTGTTATTCCACCTATTCCCCAATCTCATCTAAAGGTTCACCCACAAGCTGTGTGTCAGACAGCGAAATGAGCCACCCACAAACCCCTCCCCTCACCCCATCTGGCTACCCAAACAACAGCCAATTCAAAGATGGCACAGAGGGTGCGCCAACTACACAATGAGTCATTATTTGGAAAAATCCTATTAGCAGACAGGTCTGCATACAGGTCCACCTGCAGCAATGTAAGCACACAAATGAGTATCTAACCTATATAACAAATCATTTAGTTGGCTGTATTGAGTTGGTGGCTGCCAGTGTGGGGGTGACATCATTTTACCTACTTACAAACCAAATTTACTTTTTCAAAGCAGCATTTTCTACACTTTCTAGGGCAGAAATCAGGTGTATTCTGCCTTGTTTTAAGACACTAACTTTCATTTCCAAGAAAATATTCAAAAATGAACACCTATATGTGGGAATAAATGGAATTAGCCTACCCTGTTTCTTATTTGGAGTAAAACAAATGATAACCACATCACGAATGAGAAAAAATATATTTGCCTGTCCGTACATCTGGGCATCTCTAATGACAGTCATGTTTGTGAATGCACGAACACCAATATATATCTAAGGTTTATGTCCTCCCTGCTGTTACTAGCATCTCTGCTGACTGTCTGGTCTGCATCAACATATTTGTGCGTGTGTGCACAGCAGTTTGCATAACAGTGTATAATGTGTTATATTAGCTTTGTTAAACAGATAAAGAAGGTTCCCCAGGTCCCACCTTATATCCAGAAGCTGAGCTGCGTTTCACTTAACTGCTTGTGCACACATCAGCTGTAATGAGGGAGCCGGTGTGATGGAGAATAATCTAATCATCACTCCTGAGAGGACTGGACACACAGACACCAATCCACACAACCTGCACATGCACATCCGTAAACACAGATTTCTTGAAATTACAGCTGCGCAAATGTGCATTGGAAAATTTTGTGAATGCACAGACGCACATACATCAGAGAGAGAGCTGGACTGCTCTCCCAGTTGTTGAATAATGCATAAAGAGGCTTGTTGCCACAAGGAAATGATAAGCCTTACTTCTCATGGTATAGAGGAGGTTTAATTATCCAGTCTCTGTGTAATCACATGGAAACAGCTTCCCACTCGTCTTTTATTAAGCCTTTTATAGCTTTTATAGCTGAGGGGGCACTCTTTTATGAATTATTGAACAATCTTGCAGTGCATATGTACATCTTACAGCCTCGGAGTAGCCAACTTTTTTAAAGGCAGCAGGGAGACTAAACAAATGACCTCCGCTGGGCGATCTGCTCCCTTTCATGTGAGGAGTCGGAGCCAGGAAGGAAGCTGTTGTGTCATATGCTGTTTTGGGTCAGACACAGGCAGAATGCCTTAAAATAGATGATTTTTCTCTTTGTTTTGCCTCTTGGTGCTTCACAGATGGGATTCCATTTTGCAAAAGAGCAATGTGTGGAAGTAAATGATGCTCTGGCTGCTATGCCTACATTATACTGCTGAGACACTGAGCCACCAAGCAGCCATTTCTCACCAACTAATATCCAGTGTTTGTACCAGTCCATCCTGTTAAATCTGTTGGTAAGCTTTGGGGGAAAACACACATCTATGGAATAAATGAGATTTTTAGACACACAGTATTAACTGTATATTCCTGAGAGTCTATTTTCTATGCAGTATGTGCTCCTTTGTACAAGCACCATTACATCACAGACAGTGAGGTAACAGCTCTTGTACCACTCCTCCATTGCATAACCAGTTTGTCTCTGGTGGTATCTAACACAAGCTCAGGTGAGACCAGTCGACATCATGAACAAGATAAAACAATCAGACTTCCTGTTACCACTGAGATTTGACAGCAGGAGATGCAGCGCTGAAACACTAATGTTCTGTCTCGTCTCTCTCTGATGATAACAGATAGTCTGCCACAGTGGTATGCATATGGCTTTTCCCCCCACCCTATTCAGGACTGCTTCATTACACCACTCTTTTTCTCATAAAGTTAGAGAGACTGCTTTGAAAATAAAAAGCCTTTATGAGCTACCAGTTAATTCGCACTGTGTGGTATGAAATTACAGCAAATCTCTCCTCGAGGGAAATAATATTTTCTTAACTAAAAAAAAAGTTCAGACTACTTCATCAAAACATTTCATTGTGATGTGATTTAATACAAAAGTGAAGGGTAGCTACTATTAATTATGACTTATATTACAACATAAAATAAAATATGCTGTTCTTGAGATAATGAGCCAGAGATGGTCACTATGTCTTAATGTGCAGAAATAAAATAAATAAAGTTTTATTCTCCTCTTTTTACCAGACATGTGACTAGAACCTTTAATGGTTCATCTCGTACGCTATTGCAGCTTTGCCAGCTTTTTTGTGTTATAGAAGATGTTGTATGTATGGTGTACAAGTGCAAGTTGTATACCATGACCTGGATGACTGAGAACCTTCACAGAAATAGAAGATGTTATTTATCTTCTTATAAGTTGTCGTGTATTTTCATCATGTGCTGGACCAAAAAAAGATTTCCTTGAACTCTACAAAGTTGATCACGTGCAACAGTGAAGAATGAAATACTTAAAGCTAAAAATATCACAAGTTAAAGCTAAATAAAAGGCCTTTCTTTTGCTTATAGCCCAAAATTGAACTTTCACTGGCAAATTTTGTCTTAAAATAACTAACATTAACCACTAAAAATACTAGCCGAACGTGGAATTGGCTAAACCTACCCCCAGCTACTGCAGAATGTGATTAGAGTGGAAACTCTTAAAATAAATTGTGGCAAAAAAAAAAGAGGCATGTTTTCTTTTCCTAAGCTGCTCTGATTGCCCAGTGGCTGGAATTTATTCCTTTTGAAAAATGCAAAATCAGTGACAGATTATGCGCAAAGCATTTCACAGCAGTGAAACCAAGTATGGTTCGGGCCTCAGAAGCTTCCTTTCTCTTTCCATGTTCGTTATGGTCCGACCTGCCAAATTCTGAGCCGTCCCTTGTTGCCTGAACGACTTATTTTGTGAGCGAAAACGCATTTGAAAGTCATTCGCATGCAGTGAAACCATTCCTCCACACACCCTAGGGTCCCTTTGTGTGGATGTCTTTATACCTGGATGCCCTCTGTGCCGGGCTGCTGCAGCAGTTTGACGGTGCGTGTGTGCGCTGTCTTCTGGCCGCGGCCGTCGTGCCAGGTCAGGTTGCTGCCTCCGGCGCGACGCGGCAGCTGGTAGCTCAGCTCCTCAGCAGACACCGTGTGCTCCAGGGAGGCACGGCAAAAACTGAAGCTGGACGCCGCTGAGAGGAGAGAGGAAGGGAGAGAAACAGAAAGAGACAAGCGAAGAAGAATTTGATAAGCACTCACTTAGTCTTTCTTTAAGGGGTTCGCATACATGTTGTCTATGAACTGAGCAACAGGAGGACAAAAAAAAAATCCCCAAAATAAATAATTGATGATCCTCTAAGAGCTTAACAGACTGCGTTCACTCCAGATTACATGCTTTGTGTACTGACTCTCATACAGCTACAAACAGATGGCTGTTTTGGTGATGGTGCTGGGCAGCAGTGCTTCTCCACTGTGATCTCCAATTATGCTGAGTGCATATTCACAGAGGCAGCGCATGATTTTTGGAATTGTGTCTCTCTTGCTAGATTAGTCCTAGATTATTTAAATCCTACATCATGAATATTTGATTTTTTTTTTCCTTCCCTCTCTCCGTCTATCCCTCCCTCCTTTCCTCCCAGGACTCGGTGTTAGCTGTGACACTGCAAAGCAGGACAAGTTGTCAATGCATGGTCAGAGTACAGTTCTGTAAGAGCCACAGGGCATCTACTGTAGTTCACACCAAGTTGAACAGGCTACTGAGCTGCGGTAAATCAGCTGTGGCAGTGGGTTTATTCTAAGGGGGGGGGGAGAATACGGCCATTGTGATTCTCACCCAGGCGCTAATTTATCCGTGAATGATAAAAGAGGATGTGACTGCACATGAGGCAGACACAACAGAAAGGAGACAGTGAAAGGGAGCAGAAAAGGTCAAGGGAATGCATGAAAGAAAAAAACACAGAGAAAGAGACAGTGAAATAACCTGGTTATTGTCAGCTTTCTGTAGCAGTATGAAAGCAAATTATCACTGTGGCGGAGGAGGGATGAAAGATCATTACTCATGGTACGTTATCATAGCCAAAATAAGAAATTTAACATCCAGTTTAACATCAAGTTAGAGTTCCACTCAAAAGTTTTCTCTCTGAGCCGTTTCAGTCCAAAAACTCTAAGCTGCATACATCATTAACATACACTTAATATGCCAGTTGGTTCAGAAATATGCTTGAGTAGAAATCATTACTAAGAAGCTGCATGGTTGCATTGCACGTAAAGCCTTCCCCAATTTCCTACATTAATCACGTTTCTCCCTCAAAATCCCCAGTTTCGTGTGCGCATGTAAACGCCACCATTGAGTCACAGACAGAATTACTGACCTAAAAGTAGAACAAGGCACAATAAATGTCGCAATCATTACTTTTAAATATAAAAAAAAGTCTCTTTACAACAGAACAATGTCGGAGCATTCTTTGAGAAAGGCCTCATTTAATCTCCCACGAATGACTTCTTAATTTCTTTTCCCCGCTCCTCCTCCTTGGGGACCAGATTTTAAAAAAGAGAGAATGGATTTATTTGAACACCATGTCTAAAGTTATATAAGGTCTCTCCAATGTTAGGTCATCCATTTGTCTCTTTATAATGTTGTTTTCTTTGGGGGATTTTTGGCCCTGCAGTCATGCCCTAACTTCCAATACTAGACATGAAGATATAAGATATGAAAAAAAATAGTAGTTATAAGAAACATAAGAAGTAAACTATGCCAATCCTTCCACCAACGAAGGAAAACAAGCCTTCCTGGATTATTTGTATTTTAGAAGTGCACAACAGACCATTGAGACCAGCTTGTGGGAAAACACCTGGTTGCATTTGAGAAGAGTGGGGGGGGGTAAAAAACACTTTTTCTCAAAACAGCAGTCTGTTCAAGCGAGCAGTGCTGAATACAGAGTTCACATAGCCATGATGGAAGAATAAAAAAAGAGAGAGTGGAGATGAAAAACAACAAAGGCCTGTCAGGAATCACTGATGTGTAACCTTTTCTGCCTCTCTCCCATCGTATGCCGTTTTCTTCCCCTGCATTCCCGCTTTCCCCCATTTCTATATGTTGCCACTTCTGTGTCTTCTTACGCAGCGGTATCGTTCTTGTTTCCCTTCATCCCCCTTTCTCTCTCTCTCTCTCTCTCTCGCTCTCTGTCTCTTTCTGGTTGTCAGGTCTTCGGGGTCGGCGGGACAAACCGAGCCCGGGCCCTGATGTAATTACTGCCAGTCAGACTGAGGGGGAGGAGACAGGAGGAAGGAACGTGGGAAGCTAAGCGCCTTGCAACCCTAAAGACCTGCCAATCTCGCAGAGAGAGACAAGAGAAAGCGCGAAAGCGAGAGCGAGGCAGCCAAGAAAATAGAGAGCGGGAGCGGTGCTGTAAATTAGCACCAGATCAGCGCAAACTGACAATAAACTGATCAAACTGTAGCGAGGTGAAAGAGCTCAGGGAGACACATTAATAGACCACGAAACAAGTTAATTTCACAAGCTGTTAAAGACAGAGCTTTCCAATTATTCAACAGAGGCCACCCTGCACTTTATAGACATCGCCGTGATGAAATCCAGCATCACCACTTCCAAGTTCCACTGAAATCTCGCTCTCTGCCACGTTGCCAGACCTCGCCACCTCCAGCAGTCATAAAACGAAGACAAAGCGCTCATTTTGCAAGCTTCAATGGACTCGGTCGGCTTAACCTCCTGGCACAGGATACGCCTGAGAATTTAGAATCAGCCAAATGCGATTAAATATCCATACCTTCCAAATGATGTCTCTTTTGAAGTGACATTGAAACATATGCATCTGCTGGTTTCTTTCATAGCCGTAAAGCTTTAAGAAAATGAAATATAATCTAAACAGGGGCGAATGAGAGGATTTGGCGGCTTTAAAGCTCGGTGTCTTTAAAAGGATCTTTGAAATGATTACCATCCTTTACACTCAGCAGGTGGGGTTGTCTGTCACCCTTCCTTGTCTGCCTCAACATGCATTTGATCAGCCTGGACAACAGCCAAAACCTCCTCTGTACTATTTGTCACTAACTGGTGTATTATCTCTCGCCGCCCTTGCCGGTGACTTTCATCACCTCCAGTCGAGGGGAGGGGAGGAGAAGACGAGGGATGATGAAGGGTGGATGGAGGGAAGCAGGATGAAAAGCGAAAAAAAAAAAAGCATGATATGTGTCTTGAGTTACAGTCGGTGAACAAAAAAAAAGGAATAAGAAGATATGTAGTGCAATTTCAAAAGCTCAGGAATCTGTAACCTCAGCCTCACACACGGAGGGGAAAAAAAGGTAGAGGGGAAAAAAGAGAGAACTGTTGGTGGTAGAGGTGCCAAAATGAAGGGCAAAGTGTCAGACAGGTGTTTGTGTGTGTGTCAGTGTGCAGAGGGTAGGTAGGTCAATACCACTCAGCCCAGTGAAGTGTAACCTCATATCACCTCCTCTTGACTGAGCATGTCTGCCGCGCAGAGTGGTTGCTAAATCTCAGAGGTATTCCCTTTTGAAAAGGTAATTAAGCTGTTAGGTACGGCACCCCGGAAGGTCGTTCCAAGCCAAATCCCCCAGTAGATTAACATGGCATCACTGGACATTACTCATTTGACTCCAAAAGCGGGCATCTAAATTAGTCCGTGTGGGCTATTTTGCTGTGTAGGCTTTTTTTTTAGCAGAAGTTTGATTTTTGCATAACCTTGGCATCAACTTCAGGGCGCATGTGTATGTGTTTGCCTCTCGCATGAAGGATGAGGGAAGTGGTCTGGCTAATCCACTTTATTTCAGGCGTCACAGAGAGGGTGCCATGGTGCATTTCAGCGGCACGATATTGGCGCCAACTCCCTCCCTGCCGAGCACCTCTTATTCAACTCAAAGATAAAATTTCTATTTACAGGCCAAATTTTATATGAAAGAGAAGAGGAGAGAGAGAGAGAGAGAAAAAAATCACACTCATCCTCGTTCGTCTGTAATCTGCAAGGGGGTGAAACTTCATCATGCAGTGATTTCATGGCTGTGTAACACATTAAACCTGAAGTCCTAAATATAGCGTCGAACAGACCAACGCTGCCAACTCTCACTATGTCAAGTACATCAAGTAATAATCCAGATTTGTTGGTCCTATAGTATGTTGGGGGTAAAGCGAGGGGCTATTTACATCTCTTCCACTCCACCAGACCCTGTCTTAACCCCAGGAATGAGCCATGAAATTACTCCATTTTGAATGGGGGGGCTTTAGAAATAAATATAAAAACCAGAACCCCAAGGGGCTTTTCCCATGATGCACTGCAGTCTATTACCCACTCTGACATGAGACACTGTCTCAGAGGCTGGGGCTGAGGTTTACCTCTCACAAACTATCAGCATCACAGGAACACGCAGATAGGCAAATGGAAGTAAACAATGGATGTCCACGACGCAGACTGATTGAAGATAACAACACACCAACTCTCATCAGGACGCAAACGAGGGAACTGCCAACTAAATCTGCACGTGTGATTGTGTGCGTGTTAGCCAACGCCGGCATGCTCATGCATACGTGAATGTGACTCACGATGCCAGCATGAGGACTCGCATATCCACACATCTGTATAATCCCTGTCTGCTTTCGTTTATGCCAGTGGATCAGAGTAAAGCTGCAGAGAGGCTGTATGTGCAGCCATGTGGATGGAGGCTGGATTCTGGGTTTTAAAACGCAGGGCAATTATGGTTCACAATGCAAAATGTAGCACAGAACACAGGTGGAGTCCCTGTAATGACTCGTTTCACGTGCACCCTGAAAGCAGAGCAGAGAACCACGCTGACCTTGGCTTCCTCTCTTTAGGCAGCGGTGTAAAGAAAAAAAAAAAACTTCAGATTCAGCATTGAGGACAGGATGACTTTTATTCTCTAACTCTCCACTCTGGCCCCCTCCGCACTTCCACAGAGACAGACAGAACTATTGATTATCCATCACTGTGTCAGAGAACATACAATTACAGATCACTTTAGATAAAACACACAGAGACACACACGCAGACAACCACAGTCCACCTAACCACTCCACCCGAGACCGCTGGCTGTCATGTCCACTCCTGCTCAGAGGAACTCACTCCACGTTTCACACAAGAGGAGGAAAAGGGAGACTGACACACACGACGAGATGGGATACAAGGGTCTGGCAGAGTCGTGCCCTCTTAAGAGGATGAGGGAATGAAGACCAGCGTAAATGTAGGAAAGAGACAGACGGAAAAATGGGCAAGATGACAAGTCGCAGAGGACAGAACAGACGGAAAATTAAGCTTCAGAGCGGAACATTAATATTAATCGCATCAGGAAATGAAGGAGGAGACAGAGGGGGTGAAATGATGAGTAGATGCGATCATGTGATTGTCTGTTGTTTTCCCCCTTCGCAGCCAAGCACTCATATGATGACAGGGGGAGGACAGATTAGATCTCACTGGCGATCGATAATTCAGAGTGAATGTCAGACTGGAAGAGAGGAGGAGGGCGGAGAAGGAGGAGTGGGACGAGGTCGAGTAATAGGATGTGAGGTGTGATCAGGCTGAATCAAACCAGAGGATATGATCACTGAGTGCTTTTACATGTGCACTGGTCTCGGTTATCTAGTGTCCTCGTTATGTGTTGTGCATATGCTGGTTTTGTGAAACCTGTATAAGCTGAAATACTGAACCTGTAAACACCTTGTCCAGGTTTTCATGCTGCACCATGTGTGCAGATGGATTGTGAACTCCAGTTACACACAGTCAGTAGAGAATATCAGATTTTTAATCATGTAATGTTGGCTGTTGAATGTTGAAATGAAATTGAAAAATCTGACTTTGATAATGCATAAATTGTATTGCCCCTTTCACTTTCCATTACAGATGGAGAGGCCAAATCCAGTAAAAGCAGCAGACTTCAGGCAGCCAGAATTTCAACTATGTTCATGGTAAACTGTGCAGGTAACTCAGTAGGGACAGAAGAATCAAAGACACACCTGAGCTCAGATGATCTTGATACTGTTACGATTAAAACACAGGAGTATTAATAACCAGATTTCTCATGCTCCACGTAAACATATCCTGAATAAGACAAAAAAAACTGCCGAGACTCAAAACTGGGACAAAAGTGTGTCATTGATGTTTTTCTTAATAAGACCTTTTAGCAAAAAGTGCTATTTTTATAATAACAATGTATAAAGTAACATTGTGAAAGGTGCCACTTGTAGTGATGGCCCTACATATAGGCGATTCTCAGCTAAGGGAAGATGTTATACAGTACAGTATACGCAAACTGTACGTACAGACTGAAGCTGTGTAATTACACCAGTGTTGTATGCATCGTGTTTCTTTGCCACAGGAATCTACACACTTTCAGTTGCTGATGCATAAAATATTTTTCTCCCCACTTGCTTCAGGTAATATAAATGCAAAATTTTACACCGCATGTCATCCACGAACTACAAGAATGATGAAGCCACAGCAACTACATACCTTTTTGGATTATGATTTTTTGTTTGGTCCTGAAGTCCATTTCACACTTCTAGCATTACAGCTAACAGAACATGATTAGAAAACTGACAAGTCTATGGTATTTATCTAGATATCTAGATAATATTCAACCAATAAAATAAATTTCACTTTGATGTGGCCAAAAACGAAAGTTGTTTCCATGTATTATTTATTATGGGACAGTGTCAGGCATAAATGCAATCCTTTAGTATAATGTTTAAACATGCTGTAAAAAGTTATAGAGTGCTACAACGTGTAGTTATCACATTAGAAATAAATTGTATGCATTGAATGGTAAAATAAATATATTTTTGTCTTGGCTTACTTGTAGTAACAGTTGTGATTTTTGCTATAGTATTTTTTTATATTCTCTACACTATACTCTTGACTGAAGTAGGCGGCATACAATCGATCATTTTTGGTACAAGCCTGATGAAGAAATCCTGGGTTGACAAAGAAAGGTGATAATCACCACCGTCATCTCTAATTGGGGTTTTAGGTTTTGGCGAGGCAGCTAACGCAAAGAAAGCTTGGCTGTGTCAAACCTGCTTTGTCATATGATCCAAATTAATTACAATATTGCTCCATAATTACTGCATGTGTATTTTAGCATTTGTTTGCTAACTTATTAGTCATATTACCTCAAAAGGTCAATGTTAAGTTCACAACTTGTTTCCACTGCCTTCAAGTGACCAAGAAAAAAACAAGCTCCCATCCACACACAGAAGAGCAACCAAGCATCAGTGTTACTAATGAAGGCTTAAGTACCAGAGATCTTCAAGGGCACATACTATCTGTGGACATTTGCATGATCTTGTTTATGAGATATTGAATTACAATTTGACAAGCCGGCCTAAGTGGTGAGCGCGATGATCAGTCTGTTCACACACATCCACCACACTCATCTTTCAGAGCTCATGAAGAACCTTTGACAAATCCATCCAAATTAGGCTGTTTAGGACTTCCAAATGGAACGAGACATCAGATGGGATTCGAGTATGAAATGGGGAAAATTACATTAAAAGGTCAGGCAGAGCATAAATTTCTGCATGTTTAAACAGTTGTGAATTCCATCAACGCCGGTATCCACGAGCAAGCAATCATAAAGGTTAGGCTAAATTGTATACGGTCTAATTTAATTGGGTGAAAGGTCAAATGCAGGAAGTTGACTGATCAAACATCCGTACAGAATTTTAATCTTTGACTCACGGATTCACAATCAGAGATGTCATATTTCAATGCGGTAAAAGTGAGAGAATGCCCGCATCCCATGTTCCTCTGTGTACGGTGAATTACAGTCATTTCAGCTGTCACATAAAAATAACACATTATTCAGCTTTCAAATCTCAGTGCGTACTGTGATCTAAAATGCCTTCACAGTTGGTCTGTCATGAAGACCCTCCTCCTCTGTATTCTACTGGAAAGACTCCAAAATGATGGGGGAAATGAAATGAAAAGAAGCACATAACTTCTGAGCTTAGACAAGATTGGCTTTTTAAATATTTAGTGTTTGTTTACAGCTGTTCCCCTGAGTGGCAAAATGATCTGTGTGAGTGGATTAACGGATGTTGGGGGTACAAAATATTAAAGCGCTGAAATACTTCGTTTCCATCTCAACTTAGCACCGCGGCCTTGATAAAGTCACATAATGAATTAACAGCAGGAAACAAGTAATTTAGTGGGTCACCACAAAAACAATGTCTGCATGAATTTCAATATCAAAATCTCATCTTTTGATTTCAAGTGCAATCGAAGCCGATCATTTGGAACCAAGAGCTATAAGCCAGATGGTCGGCTAATGAACTCTAAAGTGATTCAAGCAATCAGACAAACAGGTTCTGCCATTATCTTTTTTTTTTTTTTCCAAACTGGAATTAAAGAAGCAATTTACACAAGTGAAACATGGCATGCCCGTTCCTTGAGAACACAAATACCTTCAGTGATAGCCTGCAAGGCCGTCCGGCAGGGATCCCCCACGCGCTGTCTGCTGATCATGGAGAAATCAACTCTTTCACTTGATAACTCTTTACATTTGTCCACAAGGCAATCGCCGCCATCTGCAGAGGTTAAACTCGCCGGACTGGACCGAGTGGAGTGCAGAACTTCACACTCGCATGCTCACACTGTAGTAATGAGAACGGACTACAGTTCATTGTGATTGTCACATGCGGTCTGTAAATCGATGCGGTGCACTCATGCTGTGGCCTGGTGAGAGACTGGGATGTGGAGGGGTTTGGCACTCAATACTTTATTGAGTGTCCTTAAGCCATGACTATCACACAAGTACCCTACTTTGTTTTGCGCACGTGTATCAGCGCTCATAGACCTCCGTAACACATTAGGGAAGAAATGTCTGAGCAATGTAGCGTGGCAAAAATAACAACCAGTCGATAAAACGTACAGACACACACACACACTTGCACAAACACAAAGGTTATTGAGCATCGAGGGGTTTGCAAACAATGAAGTGAATAAATGACCGATGTGAGAGTTAGTTGATAATCTGCTCTACACCATCCTTGCATCCACACAAAGAGACCAGGATGAGGGGATAAAAAGAAAATAAAGAGCGATGAAAGAGAGGAGGAAATAGGCTTATAGAATGGGTGGAGAGCTGGTGGGAGGAAAAAAAAAGATAAAACTTAATGCTCCACAGAAGCTGAGAGGTAAACAGAGAGAGAGAAAAGAGCACAGGGGAGAGAGGAGGGAAATGTGCCAGTGAATTGGAAGCTGAGATAGACAGGGAGGGAATGAAAATTGCAGACGGAGAGTTAGTTTGTAGATTCATATGCAGCATGAATGATTAGGAACAGCAGCGGTGGCGGCGGTGGTGGTGGTGCTGGTGGTACTTCTTCTGTCAGCCGAATGAAATATTTCTTAGGGCTTTTGAAGTTTTTAAAGTTTGCTGTGTTCCTGTGTGATGTGATCCAGGAGGCTGCCTCTAATCTCTCCCAGAGGGGAGGGAAAGCAGCGAAAGAAAGAAGAAAGGTGGGTAGACGATGCAAAGGTTGTGGCGGGGGGGCACACACACACACACACAGAGGCTTAGGCAATACCATTGAGACAGGTGAGTGGAGGATTGCAGCACCGCCACCGGCAAAAACTATCAGACACATAAAATAACTTTGCTCCATTTCCTCTATGCTTTACTTCAACGAGCAACAGAAGATGTGAACCCCAAACTTCGCCGGCTCTCTGCTTCCTTTTAAAGTGTGCACTTTGAGCGTAAGTTTGAAAGAGACGCAGAAAAAAAAAAAAAACCCCAAGATTTTCTCAGCAGCTGCAGCAGCATCAGCAGCAGCAGGTGTCTTCGGTGGGAGAGTGAATGGTATGTGTGCACAATACAGTCAGACAGTGTTTGGTACAAGCCCTTCAGGAGATTCCTTGTTTTCAGTCTAACAGCGAGACAAATTAGCTCACACCTGGAGACACTCGCCCATTCTCCCCGTCTCTGGATCCACTCCCTGCAGTCCTACCTGTCTCCGCGGGGTCCCTGCGGCACGCTGTGCTGATTGGGGGTCTGTCTCTCCCAGCTTAATTGCCATGTTATCAGCTCCACTCCTGCACCGCCACTTCGCTCAGGCCTTTCAGTCAGATGGACATGCCAATTACCCCTCCTCTGAGCACACACTTGTTCTCGCTCACTCACGTGCTTTCCCGAGGCTGTGCTGTCAGGTAACATGGCTGACAGCAGCTGGTACAAAGCAGGCAGTTTGGGATGAACGGGGGAAAGCGAATCAAAGCTCTTCGCGCACACATGCAGACAAATACACACATCAGCACACATAAAGTCCCAGCAGGAGCTTCTTGTCCAGGCCGAAGGACCCCGAGGGAACCTTTCCACTCCCCTTTCCCTCTTAATCCTTCAGTTTAAACACTCTCACACTGTCCTCACCTCGCCTCATATTCATAGCCCCCTCTTATTTCCTAATGGTGTTCTTACCTTCGCTTTAACTTAAAGGCACAGTTCAACATTTTGGGAAATTCCCTCTCTTTATTTGCAGAGAGTTATGAAAAACTTAACAAAACTCTGTCTGTATATTAAATATAAACCTAGAGCCAGATCAGCTTACCTTATGATAATGTGTTCATTAGTGAGCTTTAGAGGTTTTTGTACTGTAGATGGATTTTTTTTTTAACCTTTCAACAGAGCCAGGCTTTCTTCTACCCTTTTTCCAGTCTTCATGTTAAGCTAACCATCCCTATATTTTTTGTACAGACATGCACACAACATTAATCTTCTAAATGAATTCTCTGCAAGAAAGTAAGTTTATTTACCAAAATGTTGAAATACTCCTTTAATACTCAAGCGAACAGATACAACTAAAGGCTTCTTCAACCTCCCTCTGCCAGGTATGAAATTACTATTAAAATTTTTTAAATTAAACAACAATTTTCATATTCAATGTTTAAATGCCAAAAAAAGCCAAAATGGCAGTCGCTGGTTCCAGCTTCTCAAATGTGAGGATTTGCTGCTTTTCATAGAAGTGCATCTTTGTAATTGCATATACAGTATTTGGCATGTTTAAAAAAAGCTATCTAAATTTTGTAGACTAAATGTTTAATCAATTATCATCAATGAATAATGAATCAATAATGGAAATTTATTGTTCAATTCAAATGTGTTTTTCTTTGTGAATTTGATCACTTTGCAATCTGACTTATTGCCATCACTGAACCATCCACAGCTACAATAGTAAATCTCTTGGAAAACAGTCACTACAGTAATAGTCAATGTAATGAGGTGATTTAGAAACTACTTCCTTTGCCCATTTACTGTGGCAAATACATCACAGAGGCCCATCAATGTCAGGTATTCAAACACTATTAGCTCTTTATTGATAACGCCCTTAATGTTGACTTCTAATGACGCCAGATGTTCCATAGACAGCGCAGTGAAGCAGTGGCTGCTCTGGGCTCCTTTTACAGACCTACTAATTAATCAACCTCTGTGTGTGTGTGTGCACGTCCATGTCAACCTGTGTGTGCAATTGCTTGTTAACGCTGACACTGCCACTTCTCATGGTGTGTGCCACAGCCATTTCAGCTGTTCTGTTCCAACATAGCGGCGCCAAACCGGCTCTCATTCCTACTCTCCTTTCCACTCCGGTGAACCATTTCGTTATCACACAGCTACTCAGACGTCGCACACAGTCGCACACACGTACGAACACACACGCGCAAACTTAAACACACTCCAATTATCCCACAGTCACATCATGTTAAAAATGACACATTAATAGCACGTGCATGAGCAACCTCGTTTACTCGCTCTATCTCTTTCTATGTCACACACATGCCCACGCGCCCACACACACACACACACACACACCCATGTCTGTGCCATTACATCTACTCATATTAATGCACTGGCTGATTGTGGGCCATTTTCACTTTAGATGAGAAAGGACAAGAGAGAGAAGAGCTTTATTATCCAACCCTTAATTATTTCACTTTCAGCAAAATTAGGTGCACCTCCCTCCTGATATCCCTCAGTACAGTAACAGCTCTCTCCTTCGCTGCAGTCGCCAATTATGGAGGCCTCTAAACTAGTTTAAAAAGTTTCAGAAGATCTGTCTTATCTCTGGCGATCCATTTTTGAAAAGCTTTTATTCCATCCACTGACGACACAGAGATTCTCGCAAACTTAATACGTGACTTGTGTCAGTCTTTGTTCCCAGCTGAAAATCTTTCTCTGTGCCACAGTTGGGTGACTCAGCCAGCGAGCGCAAATGCGTGCGCGTGTGTGCACGCTCCGTAGACTGCACGTATATATGTAGCTTGCGGTACGTGTGCAGAAGTGTGTGTGTGTGTTCGCTCCTGCCAAGACCCAAAGCCTGCAGAGCACCAGTGACCTGATATGTAGGGCGAGACCGAAACGCTGGGATGACAGCTTAGAGCCCGCCCCCACTAACTCTGACTGACAGCCCTGTAACCTCGGCTGCCTCCCGCGACAATATTTTGGTCTTGCTACCACTTTAACGTCTGTCATTCCAAGCTCAATATAACAACTATTTCTGGGGCAAAGTTCTGTAAAAGCATCTGCACAGGACTGGAGGACAAGAGAAAACCAGATGAAGTGGAATGAGAAGAAATAACTGCTTTTAGGACGATATATTGAGACGCTGACAGACTGATGGCTGTTTATTCCTCAAAGCAACTGTCAAGATCTGCAAAAGTCTTACATTGCCCGAGGTGCATGTACAGAGTCAAAATATACATGGCTGTACATGTATCACTGCCAGCTTTTACAGTCTTTCACTCCTACAACCTTTGTGGCCAACGCAGCACTTAGGCAATCACATCCCGCTGCCTCCATCTCCAACTTTCATGGGACAAATCCCTCCTAATCTACGGATAAGGTACAACAGCCACATGTCTCAGTGGATTTCGACAAAATCAGGTCAAAAGGGTGTAGACACTCAAAAGAGCATTATTGTACACAAAGAGTGTATAATACGGCGTCACAGCCAGTTCTCCCACCACTTGATGTAAAGGAAGCAAAAGACCAAAGTAAAGGATTAAAGCAACCACAAATACAAAGGGTAAAAAAAAGAAAAGCAACAGAATTAGTTTTAGCTACAGGTCTGGGATTCAAAATCAGGGGAATATTATATCAGATATCAGAGATTTATGCTGGCAACGTAGCCCCAATTTCTTTTATGAGAATGAATCATTTAATAGGAAATCAGGAGGGGGCACGTGAGGTAGTGGGTTAAATTCAGGCTAAAAGGGATCTCTCCTGCTCAGCCTCTAGGATATTTTCTGGGCTGTGACATCAAGAAAATCAGAGTCAGTTCTCATTTGTGGCAGAAAATCAGATTACATGTGCACGCAAACAGAAACCTGCGTGTCACATTGAACTCACAAATATCCATGTAGTCTGAGCATGTTTCAATCTCTTGCAATGTTGTATTTGCTGTCGCGTGAGGCGTTTCTTCATAGCGCCATATGGCGGGCATATAGCTGAGCCAGAGCTTCCCCTGGGCTCAGCGAGTTTGGGAGGGAAAAAGGGAAAAGTGAAGTGAAAATATCACATTTTTAATGAGCATGCAAAGGATTGTGGGACTGAGGAGTTGTTTTTTTTTTTAAATGTAATTCCAGAAAGATATCCTATGGGGGGATGGCTAGAGAGAGCTGAGAGAGAGGAAAAATTAAGAGCACTAGATAGACGTGAGATAGAAGCACAGTTAAGAGGAAATTTCCAAAAACAGACAACAAATGAGAACGAGAAAAAGCAGTAATGCCGGGAGAGTGTTCGTTCCAGAGGTTAAAGAGAGTCACAGAGAGTTGAGCTGCATTTAAACAACTCTCTCTCCATCACCTCGGCTGTGGAACTGACACGCTGACACTTGGCTGCCTATTGACATGGTAAATCGAGGGCCCATTTGAGCAGCACTGTGACAGCCAGCCTCCACAGATCCCGGTGGAGCTGTATATTCACAGGACGCTATTACAGCACACATCAGGGGACACAGCAGGAGAGAGGAGAGGGAGAGAGAGAGAGAGACAGAGGAATGTGCACAAAGAAGTATGCGGCAGAAGGTGAACCGTATGGAGGGAGGACAATTTTTTAAAAAAAAAGGTGTGAAATACAGGCTGGAGCAGCAAGAGGAGGAGCAGAGGGAAGGTGAGCTAAAAGGGTGATAAGAGGGGAAGACAGAAAGCAAAATTGATTTCCATTTTGGTGGCTGGAATGAGTCTAAAACATGTTCAATTTCAAAGTCACGCATACACGCAGACAGTTTTGTACATGCATATAAACTACAGCCACAGACCATGTCACTTGATTGCAAGTGGCAGTGTAATTGCTTTCGCAGTGGATGACTCTGACTTGTGATCCTGCAAGGAGTGTCTGCCTTGTTATGGTGTAGCCGGAGCCATTAGCCATTTGGTTTAATGGGCAATCTAATCCACAGGATCCACTGACCCCCGGCACTTGGTAGGAGGAGCAGGCCAACCTATTAACAAAGAGTGAAATGCTCCAAGCTTATCCCATCACACAAGGCCACACTTAATTAGAATGTTTGTTTAGCAGACTCTAATGAGAAGGATAGTGAGTGGGGGAAAAGGTTGACTGCTGTCCTTGAAACTGCAGGCTGAAAGACATCCGGCCAAGGACGAGGTGGCAAAAGTTGTGGATGGTACCAACGGAACCACTCGATTCTGTCGACCCAGCGAGCTGAGCCGATACTAAAAGGCGGAGTTAAAACGCTGCGCTGATTGATCCGAGAGAATCGGAGCAACCACATCGTCTTTGCTCTGATGGAGGGCTTTTTTCAGCAGTCCTTTGTCTCGCTGCCTGCAGGCTTTTCTCAAACAAAGCTCGTCTCTGTGTTGTAATAAACAACCACACAGGGAGGAGAACATGAAACAATCGATGTCCGTTTTTTCCCCCCTTGTTATCATAAGAGTAACGTGGCTCGTTGTGATTGTACGGTTGAGTATGAGAGAGGTAAATGTGAGTGGAGCAGAGGAAAAGGTTAGTCGTCAATCTGGCAGTACATGTACAGTTTAGGTTACAGCGTGTCAGGTAATAAATGGGTCAGCTTCTCAGTAGCAAGAAAAGTCTCATCTGTTTTTTCCCCAGCCGCTGGAAATGTGAACGGGGTTAGCCCTGAAGCCCCGAAGTAACAACCCTGCTCACATTTAAGAGTGTTGTCTGTGGTGGAAACGCAGAACAGAGGTTTAGCTGCATGTAGGTACAAGCTTCAAGGGTACTGTACTGAAAGTGTTTGGTTGAAACGCAGCTAAGGATATTAGGGGGACGTGGCCTTATCACGTTTGGCGCCATCTCATTTTCTAATTTAATGATGGGGAGCAACAATATTTTTAACATTAATAAATGGTGAACTGAGTCGTTACGATTCCACTAACGTAATTATGGCCTAAAATGAAAGTAGAAAAATCCTTTATCTCAAAGGCCTGAACACATTGATTAAGCTGATTGAGCATGTCCAGAATTTATGTGCATTAAGTCAGTAAGTAACAACAGTGTGGCTCATGAGGGATACAACCCCTGTATGAATTTATATCTAATTAGCGCAATCCTTCAGAAAAATTACATCTCTCTTTTTCATCCGTCCCTGCACCCTTTCAGCCTCTCTTCCTTGATCCCTCTCCCGACGCAGAAGGCTAATTAAAGGAGAGAAATTGGATATGGGCCTGTGCGCACTCTAATTCAGGGAGAGGAAGGAGGGAGGGAGGGAGGAGGGGGAGAAGTCGGACCTGGGACAAGGGCGCTGGATCAGAACGGTGAAGCCTCGTCATTTCTGGAAGTATTAAAGGGAAGGGAAGGTTAGCAGCGAGGGCAGGCCGGATGAGACAGTCGAAGTGTGACGCTTCGGAACGGAATCCAAAATCCACCACACTCCGCTCCTCTTAATCCACTGATGATATATACCGAAGCGGACTCTCCTCTTTAACCACCTCATCAACCTCTGAAAGGCCTGTAGGAACCAGAGCGTAAATGTTTATCTACTGAATCATCCTCTGTCCATCCCACCCCTGCACACTGGGTCAGAGGTCAAAACATTTGGCGGACCACTTGACAAAACCATTAGATCAATAGCTCATTGAAAATGAACAACTCTAACGGACGTCTGAGTTTGAATGAAATTGATTATTGTATCACTAGTGAGCTGTTTTAAGTGCTGTCATTCTGACATAAAATATTACTCGTGGTTTCCCTTAAGGATAAGGATTACTGTTTTTACATTATATCCATTTGGCCAAAGTAATAACCTTGTGCTCACTGGGAAAGTGATGAGATCTGGGAAAGTGTCAATATTGCTATAAACAGGTAGGAAAGGGCAGGAAACATAAAGGGGAACTCCAGTGATTTTAATACCAGAGTTTGTTTACGGGTCTTAGGGAGTATCACTGCATATTTGAAAAAAAAACAAAAAAAAAAAAAAACAGTTATGTAAAGCCTTTTGTGGCTCCAGAGGGAGCTGCATGAAATCTGATAAACTGCCTCAAGAGATGTCACCTGAGACAGTTTCAGTTGAGGCTGAATACTACAAGGAGAAAAAAAATCTGAGGGAGGGGGGTGGAGCAGGAAAGAAGAGAGCTTTCCAGATCTTTGTAGCTCGTTCCTCTGACTGAAGCTCACATTAGACTTTCAAAGGACCCCTAGGGTCTGCATGACGCAAATTTCATTATCAGAGGATGCAGACATCTGCTTACCTCCAATTTATTGTGCCTCTACACTACAATTAATATATATATAATAGATGTAAAATATAATAAATATATTACTATATAGCAGAATGAATAAAGCTACTACATGTCTGGAGCTATCTGTTTGGGAGTCTATTCAGGCCTTGAGGCTAGAGGCCCAAGTGGCAACATTAGCCACTACCATTATACCACACCAGAATCTCCAAACAAACCGTCAACCGTCAAGTTGCATTATAAGTACTGTTTTTTCCATTTTTTGACAAGAATGAGTACCATAAAAAAAAACAATCTTTTTAAACTATCCATCGTGAGTCAAGATTGTGTTATAGGAGTTTGGTGCTAAATTGAACTCCTGGTTTGGCCGAACATTTGGAAGAGAAAACAAGACAAACTGTGAAATTATTACCCATCACAGTTTACAGACTGATCTCCTTGGTCAGCTTTGACCTGCTGACCTTAAGGTAGTTATGTGGGCACACAATTTTTGTTTGGAAGTTGTAATAAGAATCACATATCCTTTAACACTTCGCTCAACTGAGGGAACAATTTTCTACCTTTTTTCCCCATCAAAGCTCTTGTCAGGACATTGAGAGAATTTCAGTCACTGTACCAGTTTATATAAACACATCCCTCTGTGCCTCCTCTCTCCCTCTGTCCATTTTGTCTTTGTTCCTCTTCCTGTGAGTCTAAAATCCACAGGCTCAGACCAGGTGCAGCTGTAAAGCTGCGGTGGATCAGAGAGTTGATGATGGATGACAGGATGGTGTGTGTGCATGTGTGTTCAAGAGGATTGTCCATGCATTATATTGAGTGACACACTCCCTGCTGTTAGGAGGTAGGGGATGATGATGGACAGGGGAAAGAGGTTAACAGCTTGCACACTCTCTCACACGCAAACACACACATAAAGTCACTGTGTAATCCCACCGTGCCACTGTAACCGAGAGGGTTAACACACTATTACCGTATTACTTTACTACAGAGGCCAGAGACACATTTGGCTCCGACACCAATTGCGCCAAATGGACGCTGTCTCCAGCAGGCGACGTAACGCATGCCAGGAAAACAACAAAGGGTGTATTTGTCTGTGTAAAGCTAACAACCCACACCCCTGCCTCCCCCATCGTCCCACCCACTGGGGTGCTGGCTCCCCTTCTGCTTCATCTGGATGTTCACACACACACACAAACATAAACACACACATGGACCAAAACACATAGACACATACAGATTGGAATCCTGTGCCATAGCAGGAGTGCGGCACTGGGAAGAGGCAATTATTTCACGGTTGACCGAGCACACGGCTGTGTGACCTGATCAGATGAAAGGGTGTGTTTGTGTGCTGTGGGGGGTTTGAGGAAAGGGTTAACAACAGTCTAGAGGGCTGACAGTTCCTTGGCTTAACACAGCAGAAAAGATCCTAGGTCGACACCGAAGATACAATTATTTCCAAATAATAAAACAGTTTTTTCAAAAATGCTTTTTTTTTTAGAAAAACGTTTTCTAAGAAGACTGCAGACAAGAAATTCATCATATATTCTTCTCTGTCAGTAATAGTTTTTTCAAAGAAGTGTCAGTGTTTTTCATTTTTGTGTCATTTCAGCGCACTTTGAAAGAAAAGAAAATCCCATTAAATCTTCTTTAACTTGAAGACATCTTAATGCAAACACAATTCTCCACATCTGTTAGCCCCCTTCCTTCTCACATGTCCATCATTCAGGCAAAGAACAGACACCATCGTCCCTCCTACAGCAGACCATCCTCCCACATGCTGAGAGAGACACGGGGGCTGAAATAAATAAATAGGTTTGTTTTTGGATTCTGATCCAGCTGCGTGCCTGTCTCCTCGTGGGCCTGTCAGGTTGATGGTGAGCACATATGTCTAGCAGTGCACGCATGGATGGAAGCCACCCCGGCACTCTCTGCAACGGCCCAAATCTTTGGATATCTTGCATGCTGAGCTTAGCCAGGCCTGCCTTTTGGAGTGGACACGCACACACCGGGTTGCCCTCATGCCTATTTTTTGATGTGAACAGGGGATGGACTGTGCCGCTCTGTCTCTTTTCCTCCTCTGGAAAAAAAACCCCTTCCTCCTGCATGTTGTGCACTGGACAATAGAGTGGCCCAGTAGCATCATTTGTATGGCTGCTTATCTCAGATATGACAATACAGCCAGATGTCCTGGGTGATTTAAGCGAGCGTCTGATGAATTTTATCCACTCTGAATAGCCAAACAAGGAGGGAGCATAATTACATAGCGTGACTCGCTGTGCAGCAGGCTGCAAGAAGGAAAATGTAATTTTCTCAGCAATTTACATGGAGATGAGACAAAAAATGTCTATTATACTATTTAAAATGCAGATCACCCCTTGTAATTGATAGTGTTACAGGCCTGTAGCTGGCAGTCCACCTAACAATGAAACTGCAACCTCCTGACAAACTGAAATCAATGCCAACATTAACAATCAACTCAGCTATTACACTGTACATAGCCCACCTAAAACATTCACACTTAACAAACTGGGGTCCACAGCAAAATGTGTAGTTTGTGGAGTTGTTTGATTTTGCTGTGTCTCCATATTAAGGATGAAATGAAGGATTTGTGTCTCATTATTTTTACGATTACATTTGCAGTTAACAGTTATCCAGTTCTGTATCAAATAGAAAACATGTTGAAAAGTTTGAAATCTTAGACAAGATCTCCTCCTAACATGCATCTGTGCATGAGGACTGTGAGTAAATCTCAGTGGTCCCTTTGTATTATCTTTCCACAGTGCTACAGTCTTTGTGGATCCACACTCTTTAAAGTTTAAGTGGCACAGCACACTGTCAGTGTGGCATCAATGCCCGGGGCGCCGAGTAAATTAATGATGCTTAAGTAAACTATGGATTAATTATAGATAGCCCAATGTGTCACTAGGCATACATGCATATCTGACTGAGTGTCCTACCTGCAGCCATGCTAATGAAGAGCCAACCTGCTTCAGTAGACAGAGGACAGATGGAAAACACACTTGGCACTACACTGATGCTCTCACGCGCATTATTGCCCTTGAGCATAGAGCGGCTCTGATTAGGCTTCACTTAAGTTTGTTAGCCCAGAGCGAACACCAGCCAGCCAAACACAGGAAAGAGAAAGCTGCAGGACAATAACAACGGTACAAACAATCTGAAAATACTTTGAGCTTTATATGCACAGTATATTAATGGCTAATCAGCTTTGTCCCTGAAGCTGGAGAACTGGGCAAGATTTCTCAGAGGCCTGAAAACAGACATTTGTTTTAAGCTGAGGCTGCATCAATGCGACCCAATCTAGTAAAGAATCTATTTTAATAATTTAAATCGTTTCAGTAATTTTTCACTTTTCACTTGAAAAACTACAAAACATTTTTCTGCTTTCCAAATTGTGATATATTGTGATAATGAAATGGAAATCTTTGGCTTTTGGACTGTTGGTCAGACAAAACAAGCAACTCGAAGATGTAATCTTGGGTTTTAGAAAATGCAGATGAACATTTTCCACTATTTTCTGACATTTAATTAACCGAACATGAATCAGTCAGATGAGAAAATAGCCATCAGATTAATCAGTAAATAATCACTACTTGCAGCTCTAATCCAAACACATAAAAGAGAACAATACATTTTCCTGGTCTACACTGCAAAAAATGATGCCCCTGTTTTCATAGAAATTTCAAAAAAGTTCCATTTTTTCATTCTCAGTCGAGCTTGTTTAGGTCTTAAGTTTGGTTCTCTTAAGTTATCGTTCTCTTTACATTATTGAAAAAAAAAAACACTGGTCCTCCACTCCTTTGATTTCATACATACATTATTGTTGAATAAAAGAGTACATCTGTTAGCATTTTCTCTCCATTATCATTCAGACAAAAGAAGGAAGAACAAAGCAAGCTGCCTCATTGTTGTATTCCTGAGCTGGATGCTGGCTTTGAATATCCAGGTGAGGCAGGTGCTGGCCCATAAATACAGACTGTCAACTACAAATAGACCACGAGAAACACTGAACAGTCACAGTCCTCTTTCCAGCACGGCAGAGATTTCGTGGACCACTTCACCACAATGAATATTAAAATATGCCAAATCGTTGCATCAGTGAAGATGCTTTTCAGCTCAACTTTGTGGCTGCGTGGGGTCATTCATAAGTTTCACGGTGGATTACTGTCAAATTCAAGTTACCCTGACAGACAAGAGTGGAGTCACACTTTGTCTTGGCATCATCTGAAATCCTGACAACTTTGAATCAAGCAAAATCAAGGAAATTACAAATCTCAGTTGTAGCTGCATTGTCTGAACCATAATCTTGTCATGCATTTTTTTTTTTTTTTACATAAACACTGTAATTAAATTTCACAATAAGCACATGACTATAAGGAAATATTGCATAAACATACTGCTGAGGTATAAAATCTCAAAGTGCTGTCAGGTCACTGTGAACTCATTACTCCCTCATAAAGTCCCTGCATGAGCACTGTGGCTCTTTCCTTCCAAGGGGGCTGCTGGAGCTCTTACCGTCCACAGCCATGCTCGGTCTCAGCGGGTATCTCTCCGTGGTGTCAGCAGGACTCTGCCATCCTCCTGCCGGATGGATCAAACGCTGGAGCCGGAGGATGAAGAGCGCTTCTTGCCCTCTCTAACCTGCTATGTGAGCATGGAGACACGGCTCGCTGTTGTCGCACTGAGAGGTGGGAGGGAAAAAAAGAAAAAGAAAAAGGAAAAACCTGGATCACACTCTTCCTCTCTGTCGGTTCACGGCCATTTGTTGTCCGGGACCAGTCCGATATGAAGCGGCTCCTTCTGAGTCTCCGCCCCCCTCTCCGCACCTGACCGCCGGGAGACAAAAGGTCATCACGCCCCGACACCAGCTGCTCCTGGATCCACACTGGATCCACCTCTCTCCCTCTCCCTCTCTCTCTCTCTCTCTCTCTCTCTGTCTGTCTGTCTCACTTTCACTTACCCTCTCTCTGTCTTTCTGCCTCTCTCTCTCTGTTCGTCTGCCTGTCTCTCTGTCTCTCACTTTCACTTACCCTCTCTGTCTCTCTGTCTGTCTGTCTCTCTCTCTCTCTCTTTCTCTGTCTCTCTGTCTGCCTGTCTTTCTCTTACCCTCTCTGTCTCTCTGTCTGTCTCTCTCTCTCTCTTTCTCTGTCTCTGTCTCTCTGTCTCTGTCTGTCTCTCTCTCTCTCTCTCTCTCTCTGTCTACCCCCTGTCTCTCTGTCTGCCTCTCTCTCTCTCTCTCTCTCTCTCTCTCTCTCTCTCTCACTTTCACTTACCCTCTCTGTCTCTCTGTCTGTCTGTCTCTCTCTCTCTCTCTGTCTCTGTCTCTCTGTCTGTCTGTCTGTCTCTCTCTTTCTCTGTCCCTCTCTGTCTGTCTGTCTCTCTCTCTGCCTTTCTCTCTCTGTGTCTCTCTCTCGCTTGCTCTCTCTCCCTCTCTCTCTCTTTCTGTCTCTCTATCTGTCACTCTTCCTCTCTCTCGCTCTGTCTCTCTCTCTATCTCTCTCACTGTCTGTCTCTCTCTCTGTGTCTGTCTCTCTCTCTCTCTCTCTCTCTCTGTCTCTCTCTCTCTCTCTCTCTCTCTCTCTCTCTCCCTCTCTCTGGCACACACTGTCCCATTTTATTATTATCATTATGCCCACCATAGGTTACAATAGAAATGTCAAGGTGGATCTTTTTTTTAATGAATGTATTCCAGAAAGTAGTCTTTTAATAGTCACTTTTAATAAAGTGACACAAACCTGACAAAATGCCACAAACAACTATGGTGTCACATTAAAGTTGCTGTCATACACTTTGTCCCATCCAACAAGAACTGAATTTTGGTGCCAAGTGTATTTGTGATAATTGCTTCAACTGTGGCCCCTGATAGAAAAAATATTCACTATCTGTTTCAAAATCGAAATGCTACCTTTCAAAAATCATTTTCTCCATGATTCATTTCCAAATGAAGAATGTTTCAAGCCCAGTTCTCCTCCTCTCCTCCTCCTCATCAGGTGCAGAGGCACCAAGTTAATTCAGGTGTGTGTCATTGAATCAGTAGTTCAGTCCCTCCTGTGGGTGCGGCTCCAACCACAGAGCTGCTGCAGGACACTGCCAGGCACAATCAAACACACAGTATGTAGGAGCATGTAAACCAACATTGTTCACACAATCAAAGCACAAAATTAACAGGCTACATCAAAAGTCAAGAATGACAGAGATTTACACAAAATCACTGGGAAAGCAATAAAAATATGAAACCCATCATGATATCACCAAAAGGTACGAAATAGGAATTATGGCAAATTATGGCATGTGTTGGGTTTTGGCCTCTGTGACTGTTGGTTGTGATTAAATCTTACAGACTGTGGTAAGAATAATGTTTATCAGGGAAAGGAAGCACAACCCTCCTTGTTTTTCCAGAAACTTCAGTTTAACAGAGATCTTCTGAAATGCTTGCCTTTGAGTCTGACTCAAAGTAAAACATAGGAAGTAATCCCCTGGGAATCTCTCTATGAGGTCCTTCCTTTATTATATAGCAGCAGCGATGAAAACTGCATCCCGTGTACTGTGTCGTTTTATTTTTTGCAGGTTGCAAACTTGCAGACACGAACCGCCGTGTTGCATTCAGCACTACTTCTCTATACAAACAAGCTAAATCAAAAGTGAGCTTCCGTCTCAGACTAACATAAACAAACCTGCGCGCGTTCATGAATACAGCAAATAAGTCAGCCGGCAAGTTGACAATATGGATCAGCTATGCTACGCAGCTCTTTGTGTTTACTTTCAGTCAGACTCAGAAACAAGTGCTGTGAGGATTTCTGTTGATATTTTTTTTAAAGCTGCAGGAGACTTGCACTCTTTGACCCAAAAGTTTTCCATTTCTCTACTGGAATTTTGTGTTGCTACTCCAAGAAGTTCGTTGTCTCACAAGAGACAGATTGTGAGGCAACTAACACTGTTGCTTCAAAAATATTGAAGTAACAGAAGTTGAGATATCTTGACTTTTAGTCCCGAGTAGAGTCAAGCTTCTGGGTCCTAGCTGGGTCTACAATTCAAGGCTGTTATTTCAAGGAAAACAACAGTATCAGCTGTTTCAGCAAATGGCCCATAACATCATAGCTATGTCTATGTTCCAAAGTCTCCCAGTAATTATGACCATAGCGAAGGAAGAGGTCATGTGACGTTGTTATATACCACGTGATTATTAAGGTCCCCTAACCTTAACTAAGTCATTTCAATCCAAACCACAATCCCTCCAAGCTGTTTTTGTGCCCAAAACTAAACCAAACTCTAACCGCAGCAGTGTCACATCAAAAAACTGATTTATTTTCAAACAATGATTTGCACAGATAACGATGTCTTCTGTCTCCTGTTGATAGGGGCGTAATATGTGTCATTTTGTAATGCTTGTTTAATTTGGAGGATGCATTGAACAATTCCCCTAATGCACTAAATAACATCTTTCCTGTGTGTTAATAATTATTATTATCGCCTCATCTTTTAAACTCCACACCCTCAACAGGCAATATAACCACGATGATGTCATCAAGGTTATCACAGGTTGGTCAGACTTTAGAGAGCTTCCACTAGAACTTCTTCCGGGAGACGTAAGGCTGTTTTTTTGGCTGGTTCGTCCTCTCCAAGATGAATAAGCTGACTTTTTTTGTGCAAAATCAGCAGAGTGCCCCTTTAAGATGTTGAGCTTCACTGAATCAGTAGAGAAGTCAAGAGCATGTGCGGGCTGCCATCTACGCAAACAGTCAGTCTTTGCACGAACCAAGAAACAGAAACAAGGAGGAGATCCGCTGGATGCTCGCAGAGAAGCCTAAAAACAGCCGTCCCCCAGCAGACGCCCACGTCAGCCGCTATTTGCCCGTCAAACAGCCGAGCTTCACTTCAAAGCAGAGAATTTGTGAGCGAGTTGTGAGCACGTCTTTGTCAATGTAATCTCACAACATAGCCGGCTAATTGATTCTGCTGGCGTTCAGATGCATGCGGCCCGCTCGGCGCTGGTGGGTTTTTTTTTTAAACAGTTAAAAGATACGGCTGTGAAAGACTTCAAGACAGTCCATCAGTCTGTGTTGGAAGATGAGGGCCCTCCCCAAAGCCCAGGCACTGGATCATCAAAGGGTGAACAACAAGGAACAAAGGACTGGTCCATCGGGGCTTCACCAGAGCTCACGCTGACTGGGAGTGAAAGCACTACACACTCATCCTTACATACACCAAAACACACACAGATTTACACCCAATGTTTACTCCTGCCATCTTACTTTTTCTCAAACATACACCCATGCACACACACATGCAGAGACACACACGTTTGTAGGCGCTCGCTCATGCTCTCGGAGACAGAGCTTAATTTAGAAGCGTGCTACCGTGTGCCTGTGAGGACATTTTGTCCTGTAAAAAATTGAGCAGTCAAAAGCTTGTATCTTTAATTCAGAGGATGGTCAGCGCTGTGAATAATGAATACACTGGGACCCGCAGAGATCAAGGGGTAAGACTCGCTGAACGCCGGTCCGTCGGGTGTCAGGTGCGCGAAGACGCGGCAGCTCAAACGAAAGCGGCTCCCGTGGAAAGAAGTGTTGGTACAGTGTTGTGTGTCACGGCGCAGATAAACATGAGGGAATAGGAGCTCAAGGGAATGGAAAGTGTTATTGTTTATATTCACTCTTTGCTCTGTAGATATTCATTTTTCACTCTGTAGCTCAGGAGTTTCCGCTGCGAGTTCGGTTAAAGCATCTCGGTGATAAGCAGTTGTGAAAGGGAAGAGTGATGGTCTCTCAACGCGGCCTATACGTTACAACCTGTGACTAACAGATGATGCCACTAAAGTTTTATTATCAGTGTTATACCCTCACATATGGGGTGTCCTCCTGGTGCCAAGAGACTTTTGTTCCTTTGCTGGGACAGTGCAACACACATGCAACACACATTCACATGTATACACACAAACTGTTTCATATTTTGGAAAACAGCTGTAACACAAAAAAAACAGTATGTTTGTACTGCAAACAGCCAGATTGTGGCTGATAACATGATGAAAAGCACTGTCTTTGGCTTGTACTCTCTCTCTCTCTCTCTCTCTCTCTCTCTCTCTCTCTCTCAAGCCGTTCCTCAAGAGACATAGAGAAGCTATTGATACTGGAGTGTGGCATCAGCCTTGCCAAAGCTGGTGTCATGGTGAATGGCTGTCCCTGTGTTGGCAGTTAGAAATAATGGTGCCAAATAGGACAGAAAAATGGAAAGAAAAGAGCAGTTGAGGGAAGACCAGACCAACTTTGGGTGCATCCAAATGCTTCAAAAACAGAAAAGATTCAAAGAGGTTGGATTTCAATAGAACCTAAGCGTTCTCTTCTGCCTGTACTTAATCTGATCTGAAAGAGAGGGCTCTTTCAGGTGGAAGTGAAAGCAATCTAATGAATTCCCACAGGAAGCTATTTGCTCCACCGAGATGAGTGCAGATGATAGAGAGGAATCCACTTTATAGTGTTAAGTTGTGGCCCTGAGCTGTTTTTCTAATCATAGACCTGGGGGAGTTTTCTGTAATTCTGTGTGCATATTGTAGAGAGGTCTCCTTTGAAAAAAAAAAAAAGCTGTGTCCCTGCTCTGGTCTTATTCAGGATGTGGAGCAAAAGATGACAGAACCTATTTGAGAGATATATATGCCACTCCCTGATCATCACCTCGTTTCTCCTGCTCTGCACCGAGTGTGTGTGTGTGCGCGCGCGTGCTTTTGTGTGTATGTGTTTGCAATGCATTTGTGCTTCTTCTGTGTGTGCATGTGTATGTATGCACATATGTGCAGGGAGGGAGGGATGGGAAAGGAAGGCGATTCTCATTCCACTCACTCTCTGACGGTGACCTCACTGTTATGCAAATGACCAGAGTAACAGACAGTGTCTGAAGCAGAGCTGTGCTACAAACACAAACTCTCTCTCTCTCTCTCTCACACACACACACACACACACACACACAAGCACATCTATCTATCAATTGTCCTTACATACTGCCTGTTTCCTCCCCTGTAAAACAAAGTCTCAACTGAAGGAGGAATGTCATCCTGAGCCTGTGGCTGAATGCCACTGATTCCTTTTATACTGGCACCAAACCAAATGCTCTAGATGCGTGTTTATGTGTTTTTGTGTGTCACACAGACAGAGAGTGGGAAGGTTTCCCATTCAAGTGGGGACAAACTAAAGGCAAAATCACAGGAAGTATATGGAGAAACATAACACATGTGGATGCTTCCATGCAGGTGTAATGCAAATAGGGCATACAAATAAGGCATTTGCATCCTGTCATGGTTCGTGACATGCACCAACATGCTTTGCACACCCAGCTAATTTTTGGATTTTGGATCAAAAGGACATGACATAGTTTGGGCCCAGTTGTCTCTTCACATGGAAAAGATAATTGCAAATCAATACAAATTTATTCTAACTGATGATCTCTATTCTAGGATGAAACATTTCTATGCTGATGGAAGCGATCTCTTCCAGGATGACAATGCACCCCCCCACCCAGACAAGGGGTCACCAAATGGTTTGATGAGTGTGACAATTATGTGCATGGTATGCTACGGGCTTTGCACTCATCAGACCTCAACCTAATTGAACAACTGTGAGAGATTTTGGACCATCGCTTCCCATCACCATCATCAAAACATCAAATTAGGGAATATCTTTTGTAAAAAGGCTGTTTCATTCTGCCAGTATACTTCAAGTAGAATTAATGTCGAGGAGCACTGAAGATGTTCTGGCAGCTTATTACTGTAGTTTATGTGGGTTGGTCCTTGACTCAAGCTTACTGTGATTGTAATTGTAACCCAACTCTATCATCTCTATCTCTGTCAGTTTGGATGTAGTTGGAAGCTGGATGGGATGAACAGTTCAGGTTTTAAAATCAAACAGTGATAACTTTCCACACTTACAGAGAAAAAAACATAATCACAGTTGCACAGTCGGTAAAATGCTAATGCTGATTTTTATACTTAATCAGCCCTTTTGGTGAATCACTTATTGCTCTCAGGACCAAGCACCAGCCCAACCTAGAAATAAAGACACTATTAGAACCGCAGCTGATGAAAATGGCAAACCCTGCAAGTCATAAAGAAAAGAAGGGCAAGATTTGCACCATCACTCATCATCCCTTCTCATCTCGAGTCTCATCTTTGAAAGTCAGTGTCGCTCACTCTAGTGGTCACTCTTATCTTTCTCCAGAGATGGTCCTTTGAGCATGATTGCTCTACTATGAGTGATTTATCTTTCTTTTTCCAAGGATTTTCACTTGATAAAGTTTAGAGTTTCTCTAGATGGGACTCTTTTTCTTGGTCACTCACACCAACTGTTTTTTTCTTTTGTTGCAATAATTTCAAATGAACTGTTTTTGATAACCTTACAAATAGAGCACATAAAAAAGTAATATACTTGTTTAGTATATATACTTAATTTAAAAGGATTCAGCATATCGTATTAGAACAATTAATATTAATACACTAAGTACAACAGAAATGACATCCATCTATGTATCACAACTAGGTCTAATGCTTCTGAATACATAGAATATAAGTACTCTTATGTACTTTTCAAACTGGAACATAACTTTCTGTTTTAATCCTCTCCGCTGTTATCTACAGTCACTGATGGCACTGATTTCAAAGCTGTGCATTAAAATAATCAACTCTCTCACTCCTAGCTCTTTGTATTATTTTCATCACAAGGGAATGATTCACTGAGTGCAAAGCACTGAAATGTGAATAAATTTTACATTGCGTAAGACACATTTTCTGGCATTAAATGGGAGACAAGAAGACAGCGCTACATTCATTTCATTTTTATATTCATAAAAAAAACACCTCTTTGCGTTCGGTCTCCAGGGAAGATTCTGATTGAAGAGAATCCAGTTCTATTCAAGCTTCATACTTCTGAGTAATGGCAGGATGCTCAGTTGCACTCTCTCTCTCTCTGTCAGTCCATCTCTAATTCATTTCGAATCCCGCTCACCTCATCTCTCCTTTTCACTCATTTGAATCTGTATTTGCTGTCCATACCTGTCCAAACTCAAGCAGTGTAAGAGTATCCTCTCCTCTCAAGAAAGACATCATGGTCGGATCCAGTGTGTCTACATAACCCGGAGAAATACCAGCCTCGCTCAAACAACAGGTCAGGCAAACAGCTGTAGTCAATAATCTCATATCAGCCATATCAGCTCAGCCATGAGGGAAACAAATCAACCTCACTTTGGGTCGTGCTGCCTGTCAGACTTTTAATGTGAAAAATGTGAAAACCTCTTACTAAAGCGTTCACTTGCACTCCTGTCTTCTCCCACACTGTGTAAAACTGAAAGCTTACAAGAGGTAATGTAACATGCCAGAGGGGGATGCTGTGACATCAAGTGAAAAGTAAAGTATATGCTACAGAGCTAAAGAACACATCAACCATTTCTCATCACTTTGACTGACTTTAATGTTGCTGTATTTCTGCTGTAAAAGTCTTCTCCCTCAGACTCAAGGTGAACATTTCACTTCTTAGAGAGGACTAGAAGGGGTCCTTTATTTTTATGCGGTAATCGACTGGATGAATCATTTCCAGTATGATTGACCCACAATGCACATAGTGGGCCTTGTTTGTTACCGCATTAAGATTCACAACACAAAGACAGCCATCTTTTCTCCTTTGTACAGTGTCTCGGATCCTGCCTGGACTTATTACCGGACTGTCCTCATTCAAAGCTTTGTTGTCTCACTAAGCTGAGTGGATCAATGAAATTCCATTTGAGCATCTGTTGGCCGAAACGACTCTGGTTTGCCACTCCTAAAAGAAGGCTCCACGAGCAATTTGCTGTTGTCCTTTCCCAAGGACGCTTCTCTTTGTTTCAGAATAATACACAGTTTGTAATCGGCGCTAAATATACTAAATTAATCCTCTCAGGACTTTCTTCTATGTACTAAGTCAGGCTATGTGCACGTAGACTGCTTTCAACTAAGAGACAGTAATTGAGTTCAGCATGTGTGTGTAATAGTGAAAAATGATGATGTCCGTGTCCTATTTTGCATGTTTTTTTTCTCCCTTCGCCCACATTGTATTGTTGAATATAATTAGCTAAAATTAACTCACAATGCAGCCCAGGCAGTATGAATGATGTGTCTGTGTTTCTTTGTGTGTGGGTGTGTGTTTGTAGGTGATGCATGAAAGTATATCAATAAACCTGTCATCTCGACACGTCTCCTCCTGTGCTTCTTTCTTGCAAATGGCAGCTTTTGCTCAGTCAGTCGGCCGTAAATGGGACATTTGTTGGGATGTTTCATCTTTTAATTCTTGTTACCTTCCTATAGACTGTTTCTGTCGCATCCCCGCAGCTCCTCCTTGATTCTACATATACATTTATGATCACACTGTGGACATCTGCTGTGATAGATAGGACAGATCGTCCAGTGGTCCTCCCCTCTATCTCGTGTCATATGCACTGTATAAACAGATTAAATAGAGTCATGCATCCATGCAAACCGTATGCACACACATGAATAGATAAACATGCAGAAACGTGCAGATTACTGCCTGCATGGAGATACACACACATCATATACACATCATCATACATTTCAATTCACCAATTACACATTTCCTCACACGTCAGTTTATCACCATATCACAAATTAAAGTATTATTCATAAAAATGAGGGGTATTATTTTGTGAATCTCCCTCATCCAAAATGTAATTCTATCCAAATGAAGTGATTAGTCTTTGTTTAAAAAAAATAGGCTTAGCCACTAAATGATTGTCTTTCAGCTTTGCTCACATAGACAAACCACACTAGTGGGTCACTCTAACGTCAGTACATTATTATTTTTTGGCCTCAGCATAATAGAGAACTATAAATGGACTGTCAATCATAATCCCAATTTTTATTAAGATATCTTGCATTTATTATTAAACATAAAATAAAACTGTAATTTCACTGCAACTCAGATGTAACACACACTATAAATGACATCAACATTGACAACAATCTCTTTTCAGTCTTCTATCTCATGGTACCAAGTTGTCTATTACGCAGGTAAACTAGAAAAAAAATGTTTTTCATTCAGTATCTTCATTCTACACTCTGTTCCCAGTTCACAGCTGCATTAAGAAGCATTGCCAAATGTTTTATGGCAGCACATCAAAGGGAATGATTATAGTAGCCTACGATCTCTGGCGAGACCACAGTTACTCAGTCAGCCTTCACGACCGTCGAGCAGATATCAGCTATCTTCTGCTGCCACTGCCTCCACAAGTGTATATTTCTTTAATGTGTGTGAGTCCGTGTGGTGGAAGACTCCTGCTGGATGTGTTTATTCTTATCGAACACTTTTGTTACCGCAATACAAGTTGTCAGTTTATGTTGAAGTTCTTTTTTTACATTGTGGTGAATGTAATGTTTCTGGAACGATCAGAGACTCAGGTGAAGAGAGATAGAGACAGAAATTCAAAATATTTATTGAGGAGCCAAGAAGTCATGCATGATATCAGTCCAAAGTCCAAATAAGCAAACAAATCCAAGCAGGGAGTAGGCAAAATCCAAAAACCAGAAGAGGCAAAGTCCAAAAAAACCCACAGAGTCAAACACTGGGAAAGGCTGCACAATGAACACATGAAGTAGAACAAAGACAATTTGGCAGAGAACAGAGAAAACAGGGGAGTATATATATGGGGTTGAGTAAGGGCGAGGTCAGGGGCAGGTTAATCATAATCTGGAAGAAACTCTAGGGAAGAAGCTGAAATAACAGGAGATGTTATTCTCCAAAATAAAACTGGAAACAGAAAATGCACAGATTAATAGGATGTTACAGGTTACTCCTTATGTTTTAGTCACAGCAGAGATAAATAAAGCCATACTTGCGTAAATTAAGCAGGGGACTATATGTGTGGTTGGGTTTAGCGCTATGGTCAGCACACGGACATGTAATCTGTAATTTTGTTTACTGTCTTTCTCTTATTGTGCAAAACATCTGATGTGAATTGAAGCTGCACATTATACTATGTCCATATGTGATTATAAAATTAATTCAACTGAAATTAAATGATAATTGAAATAATCAGAAGAAAGTAAAAGAGGCTGTGTGTTAGAGATGAAAATCAAGGCTTGAATTGCGCTTCATGTTTAAATTGGTCCTTGGCTGTGTGAGCTATATATCTTCTAATGTGTCTGACAGTCCATTTTCATCATAATGTTCTTCTCCCAGGAGTGAAATAATGTCTGCCCTCCAGGCGATGTAAATGAAGAAAAATGTAAAGGCCGGGGCCGAGGCTCAGACTGTGGGTTAAGTTAAACCTGATTGAAACTAATTGATGTATGGCTTCACTTCATCTCAAGGGATGAAACCCAGAAATGTCATGTTAGAATTTAATTACCTTCATTGCCGTCTCCTGTCTCATGTTCGAATATAGACTCTCCAACATGGATATTTTTCACTCATAAGGAAAGATATGTTATCGCTGTAGGATATTAACACGTGTCTGTCAGAATTACTCTAAAACACTTGAAATATGTAGCTCACTCAACCCTACAAATCTAACTATCCTCTCTAAGAAAATGCCCTGAATTCTAATTCAATATTTTATTAACTACTCTCACTGAGCACCAGAGTATGCTTCAGTTTGGGTCCAATAAAAACGGTTTTAGTGTGGAGTGCGTACCGATCCTTTTAAATGCTGGAGCCCTGATTAAGCCCTGATATTATGAAGAATGGGAAGGTTCATTTGAATTGTCAGCTGTATCATACATGCTGTGATTGGGGTCACAGGTCCATTAATGACGCTCAAGAGAGGAAATGAAATAGTCTGATAAAATGCACAAAGAGCACATTATGCTGATTACGAAAGTGAATTTAATTACCAGGCCTATTTATATGCCTTCAAAGTTTGCATTAATGTCCTTAAGACGGAGTGTGACGACCCTCTGAGCAGGCCTCTCCCTCCAGGTACCTGGTGGGAAGAGATGAGGAGATGCAGCTCACCTGGTCTGGCTGCAAGATATATAAATTGGTGGCAGTCAGCCATTCGCTCTCTTCTTGGGCTTCCACTCTGTTTGGTTTTGTTGTAAGGACACTCCTTTCCCTATCCCACCATCTAACTGCCCCTGAGCAAGGCACCTTACTCCCCTCTAAGATCTGCTCCCCAGGCGTTTCCAATATATAGCTGCCCACTGCTCTGTGTGGTCACTGCCCTTGTGTGTTGTTGTGTTTTGTGTGCTGTGTACCTACGGATGGGTTAAATGCAGAGGTCAAATTTCCCAATTTTTGCATGTAGCATGTTTGTGTGTGCATGACTGAAAGTGAAAGTTTGACAAGGAGATATTACGGTAAAGTAGAAAAATGTACAAATATCACAGAAAAAAATATGGACAAAGTTCAACTTCAGAACTTTAAACTCTCTGGGAATAGAATAGGAATAGGAATAGATTTAAAATTAAATGAAATTATTAAAAAAAATGTGGTCAAGTTAGTTCTGGCAATACACAGAAACACAAAGAAAGACATCAGCTGCAACAACACTAAGTCTACACTAAGAATATTAATTTATAAAGCCTACAGCCCTACTATAAAATATGATTGATTGCAATGTTAAAATAGGTCTATTATTTTTTCCAGGATGTGGCGCCCTCTTGTGGCTTCTGTGGAAATCTCATATTACTATGAAACATGATAAATATCCTAAGAAATCACTCCACTTACACAGTCACACAGCGAGAGGTAGAAATGAGCACGATACATAATTCACACGAACAATTTAGAACTAAAGGAATATTATGAGAGAAAAGAGATAAACATAAACCCGCCTGTCCTGTGGGGGCGCTGCTACAAACACCGACGGACAACGGACCAACTGGAAGCGGAAGTGCGACTGTTATTTATCCGGCAGTGAGTCTCCTTGTCGATGCAACGATGTCCAGTGCTGGAGGGAAACAAGCGCCTAAAATTGTCTCCAAATCATCTGCGGGAGGCGCCGGGGCGGCGGGGGCTGGCGGCGGGCCCCCGATAATGCCCCTCGCCTCCCCGCTCATGGGGAAGAAGAAGAAGCCGTTCCTGGGGATGCCCGCTCCGCTGGGATACGTTCCCGGTCTGGGCAGAGGGTGAGCTAACATGCTAAGCTAGCTTGCTAACCACCAATACAGTACAGTAGCTCTGTAGCTTGTAGGCTAAATCTGGAGATTAAGTTGGTGGTTTAGCAAATTGTCATGCGTTGTGATGCGTGGCAACTGAGTTTATGAGAAAAGATATGGTAACAAGCCTTAAGTTACTCATGTGCATTAGTTGTATTAAAGAACACAACAGTAGTTAAGTGAGTAAAAATATCTGTAGATTATGTGCAGAGTTGCTTTGATTGATTGATTGATTGATTTGATAACCTCTTTCGTGTTATGTTAAATAAGCTAAACCAAATAAATGGCTGGGAATGTAATTATTAACTCTTCATTTAATTAATTCTGACCCTACATATTGTCTTAACAAAGGGAGGTTGAAACGTGTTGTCATTTTAATGTAAACAGAACCAAATGTGAAAACCTATGCCAGTCACTCAGCTTGTTGAAAAAACTGGTTTAAGAGCCTGGCAAGGCAGCATGACATAACATTCATTAGTCAACCATTGAAAATGATCAAAACGTTGCTTAAAAGTGTAGAAAGCCTTGGCAAGTAACCATCATCTGCTGGTTATGTATTTAGTTGAACATTTCCAGTACATGCTTGTCACAAGTCTACTCTGTGTTTTTTTGTGTAACAGTTGAATTGATTGCTCCCCTTTTAGCGCAACTGGTTTCACCACTCGATCTGATATTGGTCCTGCTCGTGATGCCAACGATCCAGTGGATGACCGACATGCACCCCCAGGGAAGAGGACGGTTGGGGACCAGATGAAAAAGAACCAGGATGATGACGATGAAGATCTGAATGACACAAACTATGATGAGGTGCATATGATTTGACTATGTCTGGCTGTTATTGGATGTTTATTTATTGAAGGGCTGTTTGCGATGATGTAATTCATTCGCTCTAAATTAAAGTTGATTGAACGTCAACTCTACTTATGTGATGATTACATGATGTCTTTGGTTGTTCTAATGACATCATGGTACCTTTTTTCTCGTAGTTTAATGGATACGCAGGTAGCCTGTTTTCCAGTGGGCCCTATGAGAAGGATGATGAAGAAGCAGATGCTATCTATGCTGCACTGGACAAGAGGATGGATGAAAGACGCAAAGAAAGAAGGTCACTAAAAAATAAATGTATTGTCCCACTTGAGTTTTAAGGAACAAGCTTACCCTTCCCAAGTTTTACATAGTATATTCATGTTTGACATCCTCTACTCTTGATACTACACAAGTATAATTTTGATTGTTGTCCTGTGTATTTTCAGGGAGCTGAGAGAAAAGGAAGAAATCGAGAAATACCGTATGGAGCGACCCAAAATTCAGCAGCAGTTCTCAGATCTAAAGGTAAAAGAATTGCACATGATGCGCCAAAGTATTGCCTTTTTTTCACATGTGATGAATTTTCTTCTGCTGCACTTACTTTAAACATTTTAGGGACATATAATATTATGTCACATGACAATAGAAGTATACTGTCATAAGTCTGTTACAAAGAAACCACATGTCTTTGAGGAATCAAAAATCAAGCTGCACACTGACAACACTAACAAAATTTTACATATCAATCATTCCAGCTTGCCCTCTTAACAGTTTAAATGAGTCTGTCCTGTGCGATGATTAGAGAGAAATTTCAGCAACATTGCTGGCATTCCACGTTAATTCACATCTCTTTCATCCTTCTTCATTCTCTCTTTTCCATCTCTTCACAGAGGAAGTTGGCAGAGGTGTCAGAGGAGGAGTGGCTGAGCATCCCTGAGGTGGGAGATGCCAGGAATAAGCGCCAGAGAAATCCACGCTATGAGAAACTCACCCCTGTCCCAGACAGCTTCTTCTCCAAACACCTGCAGACCGGAGAGAACCATACCACTGTTGACCCTCTGCAAGGGGTCAGTATTCATACAAATGCACAGTCACCTACTGTAGACATCCACAGAAAAACCCACATCACGAAAAACACATGATGTAGTTTCGGCCTGCACCAGCAGGAGTCAGGATATATCACTGAAAACAAGCAAAGAGTTCTTAGTTTCTGTTCTGCACATATTGCATTACATTTCGCAGCTGTGGTTCTGGCTTCTCGTCAAGGCCAGGCAACTTATTTGAACCATCCTGTCAATGCCCACACACACACACACACACACACACACACACATGTTTCCCAGCAGCATACTCAACTGACAGAGATGATCGAGGAGCTTCCTCTGTGTAAGAGCTCTCTTCGCCTCTATGTGTTCAGTTGCCTCTGCTCTACTTTTCTCTGTTTTTTTTTTTCTGTTGTCTTTTTTTTGCAATTATTGTTGCAAGGTCCATGGGTTTTTGTTCTGTACATATTGCATTCTCATTATTATTTAAAATGATGAGAATGCATTTTGCATTATCACTATGAATGTGCTACCCAGTATAGTTCAGTCCTACAGCTTAGGAGTCTTGTTTGCACTTTGAATTTTCACAGGTATCATTTACAGTAGCGAGAAAAGTGTCATGTGATCTAGCCCTATGTTTCACACGCCTTTTCACCATGCCGTAACAAAATTCTCACAAAGGGTATAATGCTCCTCTCTATTATCACTGTTTCCTCTCTCCACTAGCTGGGGGGTCTGAACACACCTTACCCAGGAAGCATGACCCCTGGCTTGATGACACCAGGGACAGGAGAGCTGGACATGAGAAAAATCGGCCAGGCCAGGAACACACTCATGGATATGAGGCTCAGCCAGGTAACCAATAACCCTCCTTTACCCTGATCATTCTTTTATACTGCCCAGTGCCGAGTTTTATTGTTCTCTCTTACCTGTGTCTGCCTTTTTTCTATCTTCAGGTGTCTGACTCAGTGAGTGGACAGACCGTGGTGGATCCTAAGGGTTACCTGACAGACCTCAACTCCATGATTCCTACACATGGAGGAGACATCAGGTAGAGACACACTGGCGACACAAGAAGTTCCTGTGGTGTATTTGTGTTGAATATGTTGTTGCGTGAGTGTGTCTGATATATCTTTGGCTCTGCATGTCCAGTGATATCAAGAAGGCTCGTCTGCTACTGAAATCAGTGAGGGAGACTAATCCTCATCACCCGCCTGCCTGGATTGCTTCTGCCAGGCTGGAGGAAGTGACTGGCAAACTGCAGGTGGCTAGGAACCTCATCATGAAGGGCACAGAGATGTGTGTTAAGGTAAAGGATGATGAACACAAGTATTTGTTGAGTGAATTTTGTGTATTTGTTTGTTATTGCTTGATGTTGTACACTCGTGTTTCAAGGAAGAAGCAAAATAAATCTGTAACATCAAGGACGGATAACTGACCTTTTATTCTGCTGTGCCAGCTGTTAATGTAAATGACATAATACTTTGCAATGGGGAAAATGGTCTTTGCTCTCCTGTTGATATAAGCTTTTCTATTTGCCATCCAGAGTGAGGATGTGTGGCTAGAGGCAGCCAGGCTCCAGCCCGGAGACACAGCCAAGGCTGTGGTAGCCCAAGCTGTCCGCCACCTGCCACAGTCGGTCCGCATCTACATCAGAGCCGCAGAGCTGGAGACAGACGTCAGGGCCAAGAAACGAGTCCTCAGGAAGGGTAAGGTCTCCCAGATTAAACAATTGTAACAGTCAATGGAAAAAACACAACTTTGGCTTGCGGTAATGCTATTATTTTGTTTTACTGTATGTGTATATATATTGTCATATTGTGAGAGCCGTAAATCGATGTTTTGACACATTGCTATTTTGTTGTTATGAGGAGAGTTTTATGTACCTTCTCAGTTGTGTGTACGTGAACGAACGCATCATGATTTCCCTGCCAAAAGGAAGACACTAATTTCTGCTGGGCAATTTGTGCATTGTCTCATAAAAGCAACTACACAGAACTTCTCCCTGCACACGTAAGATAGCACAAAAATACAGTACTTAGTGGATAGTTACATTTGGCAGCTGTGGTTCTGGCTTCTCGTCAAGGCCAGGCACCCTATCTGAACCATCCTGTCAATGCACTAACACACACACACACACACACACACGTACACACCAATATTTCCCAGCAGCATACCCCACTGACAGAGATGGATGAGGAGCTTCCTCTGTATAAGAGCTCTCTTCGCCTCTACATGTTCAGTTGCCTCTGCTCTGCTTTTCTCTGTGACACACACAACACTCTGCCTTCCCACTCATCTTGAGCTTAACTACTATTGCAGTTTTTATTGGATGTGTTTACTGAAAGCTCTCCATTTCCTTTTTTGCCACTGCATATGATGTGTTGCCAGTGTAAATATACTTTTTTTTTTTTTGCCATTTGTTGCCTATTGTTGCAACGTCCAGAGAGTTTCGATTTTTTGTGATTTTCACCTTGAGCAGCACACTTGCCTTCTCACATGCTGTAATGACTTAACAGTTGTGCAATTGTTACCCATGTAGCCCTGGAGAATGTGTCCAAGTCAGTTCGACTGTGGAAGACGGCTGTTGAGCTGGAGGAGCCAGAAGATGCCAGGATCATGCTTAGCAGAGCTGTGGAGTGTTGCCCTACTAGTGTGGAGGTACGCTTAACATTGCATACAGCATTAACAGGATTCCACACACTGCAATGCAACATAGGAACTTTTGCACCTACTTCTATAGCTAACTATTGTCTGTCCTCCCTAGCTGTGGCTGGCACTGGCCCGGTTAGAGACGTACGAGAATGCCCGTCGTGTCCTGAACAAAGCTCGGGAGAACATCCCCACTGATCGCCACATCTGGATCACCGCTGCAAAGTTGGAGGAGGCCAATGGCAACACTCAGATGGTGGACAAAATCATTGACAGAGCCATCACTTCTCTACGTGCCAATGGTGTGGAGATCAACAGAGAGCAATGGATACAGGTGCGGTCCTGCAGCTTTGTGGTTTCTTTGACATCATAGAGAGAGAAAGAGAGCAAGGTTTCCTGCAGCTATTAATGACAGAGGGAAACTTCCTCCACAGAATCAATAATTGAGGGAGGAAATGAATATACTTTTATAACAGGAAATCTCCAAGTTTAAAGTGGACAAAATCATTATTTTAAACAGCAAAGGCCATATATTTACTGAGTGTCAGTATTGTTTAGATTAGATTGCATTATACTGAGAGAGCTGATCTAACCTCTCATCTCATCATAAACACTATATATCTGAATAAATCTTTAAACCTTGGTGTTGAGGCAGCACAGACTGCGGCATGAGTTTGTCAGCTTTGATAGCACGCCAGCATACTTTGGCAAAGCTGTCCTCTGCGATTTCATCTGGGTGCAACAGAATACAAGCCAGCACTGCGACTGACATTTTGTTTTTTGCAGTTCGCAGTTGTTTTGCAATCATAAGCCTTCACTGCAATCCTTTTTTTATTGTTTTTTTCTTTTCCTCGACTCTTTTTTTTTTTTTTTTTTTTTTTTTTAACCTCTGGCAAAGTATGTGATTATTGTGGGTGGTTTATCAAGGCCATTTGCCAGCGCACTCATCATGTGTATAACAGCACCCCGAGCTTGTCCTTTTTTTCTGCCCATGAAAATCATCTCTCATGACCTCTCATTAAAGACTAATTATCTATAACATGTAGATAGATCAGTAATCTAGTTTTATTTTAGGTTCCTGGCCTCTGTAACATTTCAGGCATGATTTAAATTTTATGAAAATGGCTCCATCATTCTTCTGAATTCACTGACTATTTTAATGTTGGGGTCATTAGTTCATGTCTTAACTCCCTTGCATTCTCTTTGAGTTTATCACCCACAATCTCTTTCCTCTTAATGTTTCTTCTTGTCCTGCAGGATGCAGAGGAGTGTGACAAAGCAGGCAGTGTGGCTACCTGCCAGGCTGTGATAAGGGCCGTCATAGGGATTGGCATTGAGGAGGAAGACCGAAAGCACACCTGGATGGAGGATGCAGATAGTGTGAGTGCTGATATTTCTTTCTTCTGAACAAGCCATGTTCAGACCCTGACACCTAGAGGGTTTAACTTCACTGAAATGCTTGTCTCTTATGTTTCAGTGCGTGGCCCACGGAGCGCTGGAGTGTGCCAGGGCCATCTATGCCCATGCTCTGCAGGTGTTTCCCAGTAAAAAAAGTGTCTGGCTTAGAGCTGCCTACTTTGAGAAAAATCACGGCACCAGGTGACCAGATTTGGTTTCTAAATGTAGCAAATAGTAGCAGGCAAAAGCAGACTTCAGTACTTCACATCTTTAATTGTTCATGCTTTAATCAGTCACTTTATTAAGTCTGTCTTTAACATAGTTTTTCTCTCCTTTACCTCTCACTTGCTTATTCACTGTGTTCCTCCCCTCCAATGCACTTTTACATGTCTCAGGGAGTCTTTGGAGGCCTTGCTCCAAAGGGCTGTGGCCCACTGTCCTAAGGCAGAGGTGCTGTGGCTGATGGGAGCCAAGTCCAAGTGGCTGGCTGAGGATGTGCCTGCAGCCAGAAGTATCCTTGCTCTGGCCTTCCAGGTGATGATGAGATTACGCAAACTTTGATTTGCTTACATTGTACAACTGTGTCTGACTGTGTCTTTCCCCTTTCTTGTTTCTTCCCCTCTCACCCCCCCACATTACATCTCTGTTCCTTTTCTCTTTACTTTCCTTTCTAGGCTAACCCAAATAGTGAAGAGATCTGGCTGGCTGCTGTCAAGCTGGAGTCTGAGAATAATGAGTATGAAAGAGCCCGTCGTCTGCTGGCCAAGGCTCGCAGCAGTGCCCCTACAGCCAGGGTGAGTGTGTGTGGGGTGTGTGTGTGTGTGTGTGAGTGTGAGTGAGAGAGTAGAAAATAGAGATTTTTCCTCTTTCAAACTCTCATCAAGGTCCAGTACCAGATGTCATCATCTGGTTTTTGTTGGATTGTAATACAGACAGGAAAAAGATTGATGGAATAAACACACATTTCCCGAACGTATTTGGCTGTTCATTCAAAAGATTTCTTGTGCGTATGAACTGTCCTGTCCTTTTAGTCTCTATCTGCCCTTCTGTGATCCTTTGTACCAGTACAGATGGTTTGTTTTTCTTTATGTAATGGTGGTATGAACAGAGCTCTGACCCATGTTTTAGAGGTGGCTTGATTAAGATAAGATAAACCTTTATTTGTCCCACAGTGGGGAAATTCACAAGCCAGTGTTTAATATAAGTTAATAGTGCATTGTACGTGAGGCATCTTCTGCAAACATGCCGTCTTTCTCAGGTTCAGGCTTGCCAGGTTTCTACATCTCAAAACAGTCGGCAGTAGTCAGTTTGGCAGATGCTGTCAGCAGTGCTCTTAATCACTTATCAGTCTTTCTATCAGGTGACCTGATATGAATAAGAGAGCTTTAACAATGGCTGGACTGATTGTCCTGTCAGATAAGACAACTGTGTGGTGTTAATGAAGCGGTTTAGCATTTAGGCTATGCCCTAGGAACCTGGTATTTGATATATTTGAACGCTGCTGAGTTGTTGCATGAATTGGTACTACCATACAAATTGTTTCTCAACACTTAAAATATGCCAAGTATATGACAAGACCAGGGAAAATCTAAAAGTGTGTGTGTTTGTAATCTCTGCAGGTATTTATGAAGTCAGTGAAGTTGGAGTGGGTATTGGGAAACATAGAAGCTGCCCAGGAGTTGTGCACAGAGGCCCTGAAACACTACGAAGACTTCCCCAAACTTTGGATGATGAGAGGCCAGATAGAAGAGCAATGTGAAAACATGGATAAGGCCAGAGAGGCCTACAACCAAGGGGTGAGGCGGAGGAAATGTTTGGGTTTGTTTAGGTGTCATAATACCTCCAAAGGCAGACGACCAAGAGAGTTGGCCTTTAAAATGCATTTCTTGTAGATGTGTTTTTGATCAAAATGCCTGTTTTTATTATAATTCCAAAAAGTGGTCAATGACTTGTTTGTCTCTGTAGTTGAAAAAGTGTCCTCACTCAGTGGCCCTGTGGTTGCTGCTGTCTCGTCTTGAAGAGAGAGTGGGACAGCTGACCAGAGCCAGAGCAATCCTGGAGAAGGCACGACTCAAGAATCCCCAGAGCCCTGAGCTATGGTGAGAAAATACGCAGTAATAAACAGAGAAAATGTGGTAAACTGCTTGAATGCAAAAAAAGGATAGTTTGACTTCCCTCTTTTCCTTAGTTAATTTTTTTTTTAAGGAACCCTTTCACAAAATACAGGCATGCTTCCAGACATGCCCACTCACAGATTGTTTTGTTTATATATTTTTTTTAACACAATATTTTCCTGAATTTTTGAGAACAGAATGAAATACAAAACACACATAACAGCAAGGATAGATACGAACAGACCACATACCCGAATGGATGAAATAAACAAACAAAAGTAAGAAAACAGCACGGCATGTAGACATCATATTACATTATTACATGGGAGGAAATTACAGAGATCTCAGAGATTGGATACATTACATGGATTAGGGAGTACACAATAATGCAAAGCAGTTAAATAGAGGGCATTAGACATTCACAGGAACACTGGAAGAATGCCAGTCCACAGTGTATGCCCCCTGCATACAAGGTCTGCAGTGCAGTTTGGGAGGTAAAGTAGGATTAATTTGTTTTTTCTCATCAAAAACAACCTCTTGCATTGGGGTGTGCACTCCAATCTGTGGAGGATATTGTGCTGTTTTCTTTATTTCTATACTAGTAGACAATGAAAATGTATAGGTTAGACACATGTATATTTGAAAGACAAACACATGCTTACACTTATTTATTTTATTTGATTTATTTTCATCATATTAACCAGGTTGGAGTCGGTCAGACTGGAGTTCAGAGCTGGACTGAAGAACATCTCCAACACACTGATGGCCAAAGCCCTGCAGGAGTGCCCCAATTCAGGTGAGAATATATTCCTGCTGTTGGGGGAAGACCTTTTCTAAACCTTTTTTTCAGATACCATAAAAAAACACCGGATTTGCTTTGATGACAATTCGTTTTGAAATTGCCTCATAAAGCCATAGATTTTCTTAACCTATAGAGTAGACAGGATGTCTAAATGTCTGAAAATCAAGTCATTGCATCAGGTCTTAAAAGTCATCAAACTGCTTTAAATTTGAATTCATGATGTTTTAATTTAGTTCAATGTTAAGCTTGTTTTTCTCTGACTCGTTTGCTCATTTCTTCAGCAGTAGATTCATGAGTTTATTCTGGCGAAAGCCAAGCTAATGTTTACCTACCTACCTCATAATATTTCCCTTTATTACTTTTCATTGCCTGCTACAACCACGTGATGGAAGAATGTCATTTGTTTATCATCAAATCAAAACAACAGATACATTACCTCCTTTCTGTTCAAGTATATTTTAAATGTATTACAAAAAAATCTATAGAACAAATTTATGTGTTTGGATGGGAGTGTTTGTATTGTCATATTATTCCTATTGTCCAGGTTTGAAGACTGGATTTTTAGATACAAAAAATATTGTTTTACCTCATGTATGTGTCTGTAATCTCAACTTCTGTTTCACCCCACTACCATTTCCTTCCTAAGGTATCCTGTGGGCGGAGGCAGTGTTTTTGGAGGCCAGGCCCCAGAGGAAGACTAAGAGTGTTGACGCTCTGAAGAAGTGTGAACATGATCCCCATGTCTTGCTCGCCGTAGCCAAGTATGACAGTCAATTTCACTGTTTTCTACCCTCCTTCACAGTAATAAACCCTGATCTTAATGCAAATCTTAATCCTATAATATTTTCTCTTTCTCTGCAGTCCTGGTTTTACAGTCTATTCAGCAAACCTTTAGGTGTGATACTTGAACTTGTATTAATTTCAAGTACAATCTTGTGGATGTTTTAGGTTGTTCTGGAGTGAGCGTAAGATCACCAAAGCCAGAGAGTGGTTCCTGAGGACAGTAAAGATTGAGCCAGACCTGGGAGATGCTTGGGCTCTCTTCTATAAGTTTGAGCTGCAGCACGGCACAGAGGTAAGGGATCATAGTATTGTTGTATTATTCCTTATTTGAGTATAAAACTTGTGCCAGTTTGTGTGCATCGGTGGTCACATTCACTTTGGAATGACTTTTTCCAGTTCAGTTATTATAGCTTTGGGTTTTCAGAGTTGTAAGGGGCTCGTGCATGCACTGCGTTATGAGTATCTAACCTCACTGTTCTGCATCCATCAGGAACAGCAGGAGGAGGTGCGAAAGCGCTGCGAGAACGCGGAGCCCCGCCACGGAGAGCTGTGGTGCGCTGAGTCCAAACACGTCCTGAACTGGCAGAAGAAGACAGGAGAGATCTTAGCGGAGGTAGCCAGCAAGATCAAGAACACATTCTGAGACTGGGGAAATTTGGACTGAAAACATCTGGAAGAGTCAGGGGCAGTCTGACAGGAAACGGCTATGGATGAGCTCAACTCCTGTTCTCTAACCAAACCTGTTCATGTGCAGCAGATACAGAGTATTCACAGATACCCCCCCCCCCCTTTTTTTTTTTTGATGTTTTGTTGTTTTGCAAAATTGAACCACAGCTTGTGTAATTACCAGCAGAAATGGTGATTTAATGTCAAAGTTAAAACAAATCTCTTCAAGTTTAAAAATCAGTACCGGTATAAAAGTCAAAACCACTGATTACCCTTTCAAAGTAAACAACTAGTAGCAACAGTAGTGGTGGACGGGTCTGTGGTCAGTCAGGGACTTAATGTTTGAGATATTTGTCTTGCCGGGAAGTAAACTCTCCTAAATCCACTTGCAGACTGCAGCAGTTTCAGTGTAGTTTCCTTCCTTTACTTTGTCTCAGCCTCCCTTCTGGCAAACACTAGCTCAAATATCACGTGAACCTTTTGCGTCTCCGTGGTGCAACACTGCCAAAAAGCTGCACCTGGTGAATCACCCACTTGTTAATTGATTGACAGTTGTTTGGCCATGCTGCTGGTCCACAGATATTTTGCTTAACTGCTGCAGCATCTGTCTACTCAGGTAGATACAAGCAGCGTGTGTCAGTTCTGTATCTCTTATGCAACATAGAGAATAATGCAAATTGCTTGCACCAGTAATGATGTAGGTGTGTCATGCCAGTAAAGTGGGTTAAACCTTGGAGACAGTTATTTTATATTTGTAATGAATTAGGATGAATTTTTTTGGTTTGTATTGGCATTAGTCTGCTTTTCTGCTGGTTAGTGTAAAAATTCTATTTTCAATCATTGTGACTTTAATAAAACAAACAAATAAGACATCTTTGCTGTATGTTTGAACCGAACTCTTTGTGATGATTTATGATCAGCTGTAATTGTCAAATGTTTGTCAAAAAAAACCCCATCAAAACAGTTATTTTTGAGGAATTTTCTTTTTCTGTCTTGTAAGAGATCCATATTTGACTCTGTTTGTTTAGCAGTGTATATAAACTCCTTGTCAGGAGCTTTTACATGATGTAGTAATGAACTGCTTGTTTTTTTTTACCAAGTTAGCTTGAAATGTGTTTAAATATTTTTGCAGGCGTCCAATAAACCGACCGAGTTTCTGGCACCGTTCCCTGCGTCTCCTAAACAAGTTGTCTTGTAAAATAGTTGAATGTTGTGGTTTTGAATGTCAAACCTAATTCTGAGTGCACAATTGGCTTCTTTGTGGTTTTTCCCCAGACATCTCAGTCCAACCCTCACTAATCCACCCATGCAGATCCCATGCATGGTCAGCATTGTGCTTGATCTGGATGGGATTTCATTGTGACTTTGCACCTTTTTTTGTTTTTGTTTTGCCTGAGATCACTGTTACATGTACATTATTACATCAAGATCATAAGTTTCATTATTCCAGCTCAGGGTTTTTCATCCTTATCTAAGCCACCCACTCTGATAATACACGCTTTGAAATCCAGCCATCCACCAATATGACATCCGCTCTTCACACCACTCCTTCTCGTCTTCCCAACGAAACCGAAAGGATGAAACCGAGTGATTGATTGCAGAAGTTTTCCCTCGACTTGATCGGACTGGAGTTTGGTGAAATCCTAAGCTCGGCGTCACAGATCCATGACGAGGAAGGAAACTAGAGCAGCAGCCACTTTGGTGATGTTGGAAACCACAGAGCACCACGTCGGAAATCTACCCACCTCCACGCTCACCCATCCACCAGAGGACGTGTAAAAAAAAAAAAAAAAAAAAAAACACTAAAAAAAAAAAAGTTTTGGAGACGATGAACGCGCTCGGATGAGGAGTAAACCCTCGGATCTGCTGCTGCTGATAGAGATGGCTTTGCTCGTCTGAGGCTCCTGCAGTAGGACATGATAAATGGTAAGTGCGCCTTCAACATCTGACATGAGTTGATGTAGAAAATTTGTGAAAGTTGCGCAGCTGCTGGTGAAGTATGTGTGTGTGTGTGTGTGTGTGTGTGTGTGCGCGCAGCTGTATTGTAATCGGGACCATGTTTTCATTAGTCATGATGGCATGTGGTGCAAACAGCTGGAAACAAGCGACCAATGATTCATGCTCTGTTTTCCCCCTCACATTGCAAATCTAGACTGCTTCTCTATAACAACTCATTATAGTGTCATAACTGGTGACTGTGCATTATTGTCGTTCACTGTGCAATATTGTATTGTCTGTGCAATGTCTGTGCATCATATTACTACACACAATGTGTGCTCTGGATGTCAAATACTTCTTCTAAGTACTACTTTTTTTTACTACTGTTATTATTTGTACTGCCACTTTTAAAAAAAATTGCATAGTACTTTATTCAATTTCCCTGTTTTGCCTGCTGTTGTAACCAGTGAACTTCCCCTGAGGGACTTCAATAAAGCTGATCTTATCTTACACACTATCTGTGATAACGCCTCTCTCTTTCATAGTGTCTGACCGGATCTCTGCTCCGTAGTGTCCTGGTGCTTCTTCTGTTGGCCAACGCCTGCAGTAAACGTGGATGTAACTATAAAGAAATCCTGGGCTCCTACACAGAGGTCATCCTGGTCGAGCTGCAGAATCTGGTATGAGAGCATTGCTGCGGAGCTTTGTGTGTGACTTTGATAGAAACATTTAATTCAGTGTAATCATTGACAGGTTTAGTCTGTGTGTGAGTCAGTTGCAGCTGTAATGAAACATGTTGGACCAATGCTTGGATATCCTGTGCCACTGTCTTCACTGCACCAGTAAATCTCATAACTTGACTTTTCCTCTTCTGAATGATAATTTTTTTAAAAATGATCCATATTTTTTTTACAGAATTTGACTGGCTCATTTAACACCTCCAAAGAGAGAGACCCCTGCCCCTCAGGAAAGGTAAATTATGTGCACTACAGTATGTGAACTTTCAGCACCATGGACAGGGTAATAATGGGGCATGTGTGTCCTCATTTGTCCTCACACTGTTAAACTGCGGGCTTCACAAGAACCTGTCACATGAGCTGCTAGCGTGGCTTCATTGAAGATTTGATAAATGCAGTGTAACTTAAATTCGTTGTATAATGCCGTGAACACATGATCCAGATTGGGCTGTTTTAAATGCTGTTTCATCTCCTTCACTTTTTTGTGCTACTTTCTAATGGCAGGCACGTCGCATACTCGTTTCCATCTATGGTATGGCACAGCAGATGCGGTGTCACAGGAGTGGCAAGCAGCAGTCTGACCTGGAAAAGCCACTGGAGAGCATGGAGCAGCTCATCATTCACAACTGCAGCCCGAATTATCTGGTGAGGAGACCGACTGTGTAGAGAGCTATATTCTTCCATTTAGTTGAATGAATAGATCTACTGATTTTTTCATTTTCCCACAACAAATAAGGATACAACACACAAAGCAAAGAGCAGAACAAAACTGCTCTACCCACCTCACACGTAAAGTAAGAAACAATTACAGGTTGGGCTTGGATGGTCTGATCTACGAGGTTACATAAACATCCTTAATGATGTGACCCTGATAAGAACACTATTAAAGCAGATCACTGGAGAAAGGACACATTTTGCTGCATAACAATACTCTGGTTGTATGTTTTCAGGGGAGGAAAGCCTCTTGTTCAGCTGTCCAGAAACTGAGAGGAAAGAAGAGAAAGAGGAACAGGTTAATCAAAGTTATCAAGGCACTAATCACTTGTTGGCAGAAACTGAGTGAGAGTGTCTATATGCTCTCAAACTAGGAAATGTCGTGTCTTCCTGGTTCCTGCAAGCCCGTGCTACTTTCTCATGAAGACATCCGGTGAATTTCCAGAATGTTCACTGCATCAAACAGAGGATCCTACACGACCAACGACCCACTGCAACGTCATGAATGTTTACTGTTCTCAAGTTCTCAGTGTTTCATGTCGTAAAACTACACCAGACTTTGCATGTCAGCATGTTTATGGAAACATTTCATAATAACCACAGATAAGCTAAAAATATCTACAATGCATTCAGATACTTCCAGAATATGCACATTTTCCAAGGTCTCTTGTTGTAACAACCATGTTTGTCTTTGTAAGCCATATGTTACCATACACATGAAATGTTCGTCTGTCAATTATGTTTTGGAGTATATGCAATATAATAAAACAAACTTTTTAAAATGTTTTTTTTTCTACTCATATAAAGTGTTGGAACGGTGTTTATTGTTATTCTCATTATTCCTATTCTTTATCTTCTTTGTCTTCACGACTGTCACAATCATGATGATGATCTTCTTTCATTATTATCAGTGGTGTGGGTATAGGCGTAGTACCAATTACAATAGGCTTAAAAAAAATCTTGATTACATAGTCAATGTACAAAAATCAGAGTTTACAAAAAGGGTGAAAGAAAAGTAATAAATAAGAAAGAAATTATTAAAGGTAAATAGAAAAAGTTGATATCACACTTGCCCTTTTTTATTAGTTGTTGCCTTAAGGGAATTAGATCATAAAAATAACACTATATTGTATTTATCTAACATAACAATGAAGTTAATCATATCTTTTGGAGCGAGAACTCAAAGTCAAAAATAGTTTTGTGCCTCCCGAAAGCTCTTATTGCTGTAAAAGCGGAACTCTTCTAAAGTAGCACTGTTTCCGACCGGAGCAGAAGATATGTTGCACAGCTTCGACCAAACGATTTGCTAACGATGTGAAACATCAACAACCGGCTGCACAAGGTATCGTGTCAGTAAATTCACATCACTATTAACACGTTTACACAAAATGTACGTTTAAAATCGGCTCGTTTGTTTATTACTGTTATATTTTCTGGCTTCCGTTTTTCAGAGACAAATAAAAACCGCGTCCGTCAGAAACATTTTTAAAAAATCAGCATCGCTGTGTTAAACAGTCGGACGTCACGTTGAATCAAACGGAGCATAAAAACTCTCAGTTAACTTTTAAAAGCAGACTTTAGTTCTTGTGTTGTCTGGTGTGTTTTAATCAGTGAGTCAGGACAGATCAGACATGTCCAGCAGCAGCAGCAGTGCAGACATGGATCCAGATGTGGCTCGCAGGTTGTTTGAGGAGGGAGCCTTCCTGGTGCTGCTCGGTGTCCCTCAGGGCACAGAGCTGGGGATTGACTGCAAGAGCTGGCAGGTGGGTCCCCGCTTCAAGGGGGTGAAGATGATCCCCCCGGGCCTGCACTTCCTCCACTACTGCTCTGCTAACCCTCCAAGTTGTGGAGGAGAAATTGGCCCAAAGACGGGCCTCTTCCTGTTTCTCAAACCCAGAGAGATCCTCTTGGCCAACTGGGATCCCCAAAAAGAAGATCTGGACTTCTCAGCCTCCCAGAATGAAGAGGAGGTGAGCCGGATCAGGGGGAACTTGAGAGACCTGGATCCTTTCCTGGGGCCCTATCCGTATGAGGTGATGAGGAAATGGGTGTCCCTCACTGACCGTCTGACTAAGGAGGTGGCAAACAACCTGCAGCCTCTGTCGGGACGAGTGTGCGCCTTCAGCGATGTCATCCCCGAGGTTCAGTTCAGACACACTAAAGACAGGGCAGAGCAGCCGAGGAACGACACAGCTTGTCAGAGCATGAAGGAGGGACTCGACAGGCTCCCCAGGATGAAGCTGAGGGAGGGGACAGAGTTGCGCTTCTCTGTTATCCCCCAGAAGACCTACCCTCCCGGGGCCACGCCGGCCGAGATCACCCAGTGTAGCCTGGACCTGAGCTACGCCCTGGAGACTGTGCTGGAGAAGAACCACAAGCTGCAGCCTCTCAACCTGCTGGGTATGGGCTAGAGATACTAAAATGAAACAATCTAAACAGAACACAATTACATTTATAGGAATAAAAAGACTAAATTTTGTCTCTCTCCTTTCAGGTGAGCTGCAGTTTGCCTTTGTATGTTTCCTGCTTGGAAATGTATATGAGGGCTTTGAGCACTGGAAGTGTCTCCTCACTCTGCTGTGTCGTTCAGAGGAGACAATGCGAAAGCGTAAGGAGCTCTACCTGGGGCTCATCGCAGTGCTCTACCACCAGCTCGGAGAAATCCCGCCGGACTTCTTTGTCGACATCGTGTCTCAGAACAACTTCCTCACCTCCACGCTGCAGGTAGATGCACAACTTCAGATGTGTTATTGCTGGGATGAACATAATGTCAAACTGCACATAGACACGGCATTTTTTTTCTGAGCTTGTCATGGTCTAAATATCTCAAGTGAAAGCACAGTAATTTATGATACTGAATTTCTACTGTCGCATCTGAATGTGTAAAAAGAAAAAGAACTCAAAAGAAAAATGCAAATGGTATGAACTTGTTTTTGGACTCCTAATTGGCTTAATCACTGTAGAATTCTAAATGAAATTAGTGACATATTAGACAAGTCAAGTCAGGGTATTTCAAAGATCAGGGCTATGGCTCTTAGTTATCAAGTGTCTCAGAAGTAGCAAGGTGGTCCTTCCCGTCTTGAATTTCTCACATTGACATGCATGTGGTCCTTTATTTTGGGATTTACTTTCTTTACCCAGGAAAGTAATCTTATCCACCCAATTGAGACACATGGAGAGCTGTCTTAACCAGTTAGGAATTCCCAGGAGGTGGTAAATGATATGGGAAATACAAACACACATTTCAGTTGATGTGGAATTGTATGATGTAGATTTGGAAGAGTTTCAGGGAGGTGGTGAAGAGGGATGGGCAAGTGCTACTCCTCTGGGGATCAACCTGGCAAGCCTCCTGTCACAAGCCTGTTTCTCTGACCTTTAGTCTGCCGCTGCACTGGTTGTTGCTGTTTCTTGAAAACATTGTCTTACTCAACTGGGATGTAATCATTATATTCAAAGTAACAAGCTGACAGCTCTCCCAAAAGTGTTTTTGCAAATAAGCTCAAGCTAGAAAGTATGGGTTCCTGCACAACTTTGATTGTGTCTATTCCACCTTAAGGCTCCAGCATTTCCCCATGTGATGTCAGTGTCATGAATAGCTCGTTCATGATCCTGGATGTTGCGAGCAAAACAGTTTGGACATGCCCACACCAGCGAATCAACAGCAGTGTCAAAGCATCGCCCAATTATTATTATTCACATTTGCAGGTCCAAATCATTACATCGTTTTGACTCATTTTCTTGCAGGACTTTTTCCAGTTTGCCAGTGGACCTGGTGTAGACGGCACGCTGCGTAAGAGAGCGGAGAAGTTCAAAGCTCACCTGACCAAGAAGTTTAGCTGGGACTTCGATGCAGACTTGGACGACTGCGCCCCGGTGGTGGTGGAACTGCCTGAAGGTGTTACAGTGGACTGAGACTCTAAAATGGAGTGGACACGCTGGGACCGTAAACCAGAAACAGGACTGAAATAATCTGACAGTGAAGGAAACCAGCGAAGCCTAGTATTTAACACCAGATCCGAAGGTTCTCAGAAGGCTTGAGGAAGCGTAAACAACTGGGCTGCTGCAGTGTCTCGGTCAGCCAAATGACCAAACACTCTTAGCTTCAGTAACACCAGTAGATCTCTAACACTTGTTACATGTGGGCTCCACAACATCTTCTTATATATGTACACAATTTGTACTCTGTTATGAAGAAAGCAAACATGTTATTAAGTCCTGAGTGTCAAGCCATTGCAGAGCTGCAGTATACCAAATGTCACTGGTGCCCTCTGGTGGTGGTTTTCTCTGTGTTCAGCAAGTGAGTTGTCTTGCATTGCTTGACAGTTTTACCCCAGTTGCAAAACATTTATTGCCAAAATCAACCCTAGTATTTTAAACCTCGCTGTAGTTGGCGAGTTCATTAATGGCTATGCTAAGAAGTCTAACTTTAAGAGAATTGTAGATTTACAGGATTTTGCTAGAAGACAACAGAAGTATTGTGTGACTGTAGAGGTTCTATTTCTCATATATTAAAAATAAATAATACTATGTGTTGATAAATGCCTTTGTTTCCAAACTGCTAAAAATGCTGAATTTATGGTTTGTAATTCTAAGTGGTCAAACATGAAGACACATCTCTGCTCTTCAAAACTTTTCTTAAAGTTGAGTTTTACTTTTCTTATGATTTATTGGATCCAACCTCCCTTTAATAAAAACAAGTCTTTTGATACAAAACAGCCTTGTAGTGGTTCGCATATTTCAATGCCTGTCATCACTTCCACCTCTTCCACTAGATGGCGTTCATGGGCTTTTTGTGAATATTTACAACTTTGTATATCTTCCTAAGGATCTTGATTGTGAATGAGCATTTCCACAGACTGAAAAGCTGTTCTTTTAAGTGCTGAGAAGAACCAGGTTCTGGTTGGAATTGGCAGTTGTCTGTGTGCAGCATGACAGTCAGGGTGGAAATCGTCTTGAAGCTGTCTCTCGATCTCAAGAAGGATGATTTGAGGAATAACAGGTGTAGGAATAAGTGGTGAACAGACAGCAACTGGATAAACTGGGTAACATAATTACACGCAATTTATTAGCTGTGTGTGTGTATGTGAATGTGTCCCTTCTCTGACGGTGATGGATGGGACAGGCCTTGTGTTCGCCTGTTGGTCCATCAATCCATTCGCTCGTTAATATCTCCTCTACCCTTCCTGGACCTTTTTTTTTTTTTTTCTCTCCAGCTGGACGTGTCTGCTTTGACATGTCCCAGCTTCACGAACCCATCTATAACCATAAAGCTGCTGTGAAAAGGACTAAAGCCGTCTAATGTAATTATGTGAATCAATAGAGTCTGGGCCTGTTGATGGAGATCCAAACGCCAATACAAAAAAAGAAAAATCCATTCTCTTCCCAGAAGACAGATGGTATTGTGAAATGGATGGTAATGCTAGGCTTTATGATGAAATCCCCCCCTTTTGAAAATTTACACACATCTTAAAAGAAGATCAGTTCAGCATTTGTGGTCCAGTGTGAGACCACTGGGGCCCAGCGCTGGTTGTTACTTTCCTTTTGAATGCAATTAGATGGAGAAAATGGCCTGGAACACATGGTGGAAACATATCAGCACAACATGGAAGGAAATGTACGCCAATTATTTGTAGATTCGTTTTCCTCTCCTGGGATGAAATACTGTACATTGTCAATGAAGACAGTCTCAGAAACTACACTGCGGGGACGTCCTTGGCATTCCAGCCCCTCCATTAGTGCTGGAATTACAGCATACAGCAAGTCAGGGGACGACTCATTAAGTGTCCAGCTTCTCTGTGCACCCATTCACCCTCGGCGAGCGCTCTCCTGCCATGTTTCCCGGTATGGCAACCATTTTCCTTTTAATCTCTCTTATTTGTTTCGTTTGGTGCGGCCGCCCCGGGGAGTGAAGCACGCTGGGAAACGGACTGCTCTGATTGTGAAGGACCTCAAAGACAAGCAGGCCCTGTCAGTCATGGTGGAGCTTTCTCTCCATTAGATGTGAGCTGGCCATTTCCATGGGGCTCACAAGCTGCTCGCCCTGCCAGTGTAAACACAGGCCCGTCTGTTTCTTTCCCAGTCACTCACCCGCTCTCCTCCCCCCCCCTCACGGCAGCGAGGAGGATGGATGTTGGTGTGTGTGTCTGCATGTGTACGACTTCTTGACCGAACACTGATTCTGGCTTTAATATTGTTTGATCATGTGCGTATTGAATTATTAATCGACCCAGAAATTAGTGATCACCCAAACCTCTGCAATCAAGGGTTGTATTAGATGGATTTTACTGTCCTTAATAGTGGAAATCTTGGAAATATAGTGAGAAATAAGCAGGATTGTCTGTGTCACTGACGTTCTCCAAACTATATTTTTATAGAAGGGTTTCATTCTCATGCTCTGCCTCTTTCTGTGCAGATTACTTGTTGCCATTTCTCTGTCTGCTGTGTGTCTTTCAGCCATGGAAGTGAAGTTTCTTCCTATGACCACTTTGATGTATGGCAAGATGCATAATTATAATGAATAGCTTGTCAAAAAGTGGGCCTTTTGGTAATTGCCCGTGTCCTTAGCTTGCATGTGGGGAAAGATGTTGGGCCAGAAGTGGACCTCTCTGACCTCTTTGTACAGACTGCACAGGCAAAAGTATAATTACAAACTTTTGGCAGTGTGGTTAACAATTTAAAGCCTCAGCATTCAGGTGTAAAACCAAAAATTCCAGATAACAGTTGACTTGCTCTCTTAAACTAAATATGAAGGCATGAAACATCTGCTCATGTGCATATGTGTTCTCTTCCCTGTCTGCACACATCAGGTTCCCTTTTGTCTTGGACGTTTCAATCGTTATCTGCCTCCATAAGTGTTGATGACCAGACTGTGATTCCTCTCTATTCTCCTCTCTGCTGCATTACCAGCGGGGCTTCACATGTCTGACTCGCATGACCCAAATGTGAGGCAGGCACGTGTACATTTTCCCAGGACGTTCATATGAGTGCGCGGTGTGGGGCGCGTGCACATTTAGAGCTCTGGTGCCCAGACATATGGACGGGTGGGTGGGTGGGTGGGGGACGTGTACTAAAAGCGGGGATGGACGAAGTTTAAAATCCCTCCTGGAAATTTCATACACACCAGGGGAGAGTAAGAGAGAGAGAGTGTCTGCGAGTGTGTGAACAATATGTTCTGTTATAGCGATCTGCTGAAGTGATTAAAGGCAGGAGCTAAAAACAAGGCGGTAGACCTTTGAGGTCTGGTCAGCAGGCGTGTGTGTCTGTCAGCGTGTGTGCGTCTGGTCATGTACAGCATAATGACACGACAGCTGGCCGGTGAACGTCTCAGGCTGACTAACTAAAGTTGCAGAGGTGAAACAAGTCCATGCTGTGATTAGCGCACACACACAGCAGCACAACAGAGACAGACATAACCTCCACCGTCATGTCACAGTGTTGTCGCAGAGCTCATAAAAGTGTCTGCGCCCGTGCTGTATATCATCCTTGTGAGATTAACCAAACACTGGACGAGTCATTTTGAGTCGAGCACGGTTCAGACGAACCACAGGAAAGCTCCTTTCCTGGTCCCTATTCCCAGTCCGCAGTCCATCAGATAGCTTTCACTCTCCCCCACCTGCCCATCAGATGACTGATCTCTGACTTCCATTTTTAGTGAGTGTGTGTTGTCTTTGGCTGTGGCACTCAAGAGCGTGAACTCTGGCAGACCTTGTCACAGCAGAAAGGTTTTGAATACCGCTACGCCCCCCAAACACACACACACACACACACACACAACCTTTCACGATTGCTTACTTTCTCTTCCTAGCCTTATTTTACTCATGCGACTGTGTGTGAGGGTTTTGAGGAGAAAGCAGACCCCTCCTGGTAGCCCCACACCCAGGGGACGACCAGCTAAATGGTGAGAGGGCGGAGAGGAAGGGAAGGAGGGAAACCCAGAGCAGACTGGCCTTTTAGATGGCGCTCTGAGGAGGATGAAAACATTCATCACTCACTGTTTTCTACTGGGTATTAAAAGTCATTCCTGTCTCCTTCTGTCCTTTTTCTGCTTTCTATCAATTCTCTTTACTTTCTCTTTACCTCGTGTCTGTTAACCCTCCACCGCTTGCACTAACATCCTCCACCTTGTGAATAATTCAGAGATTTCTGATGTATTATTCAGACTTTTCTCTCTCTCTCTCTCCAACACACACTGCTTTTGTCTGCTTTGATTTTTTTTGCCCTTAAAGTTAAAATAGAAATTGAATAGAAACATCCTTTTTTCCTCCCTCCCTCTACCTGCCTCCTCTACCAATCAGATATGAGAGATGACCCCAGCAAGTATTTTCCAACATGGAACCAAAGATTCAAGGATTGAATACAAAGTTACTTATTTTCCTAAAAGTAAAACAGATTTTTAACAGCTTTTTCTCTAAAATGAATGTAAGAAATGAAGGGCCTGCAAGTGTGCACATATGTTTATGTTACTTTAAATTACTGCTAAGTCTTTAAGGTTAGTGGTTCCCAACCTGGCCAACCTTTTGGCTTGTTAACCCTGAAATCAAAACAGTGTTACTTTCTATTAGATTGCATTAATCTGACTCTTTTGTCCAAAGTCACTTACAATAAGTGCATTCAAACTCGAAAGGAAAAAGATCGAGATGTCATGGAAACTAAAGTACAAGTGTTGTCTTTTTTTTTTAGGAAATGGGAGTGAGTGCAAACATGGGGTGTCATGGCATTGTTTTTATTTTTTTTATTAACAGATTGGTATTGACTCTGCTGTCCTGAATGTCCACTTGCACCCACTTGTCACTGGTTGCACATTTCTACCAGTTGTGACCAGTTCAACCAACTTGTTTTATTTGGATAAGTTTTAGAGAACCAAAGAGGTAAAATGATTCTTTGTGCTGCATAAATATGTCTCTTTTGCTTTCCTCTTCCTCAAATTTGTCTTCTGAGCGACCCCAGGTTGGGAACCACTGCTGTAGAGTTTAATAGATGGCTTCTTTGCTTTGGCTTGTGCTGGTTATTTTTGGTTCTTCTGATGGAAAAATGAAAAAAAATTACATTTAACTGGCTTCCTCTTTGGATGGGCAAAGCCGGCCATTTGTCTTAAAAGGAAACAGAAAATAAAAAGTGGTCAAGATCATAATTCTTTTCAAGAGCTTATTGAGTGAAAGACATTGACACATTTCTCTTTAAATCATGGTGAAATCAGTTTTTCCTGTTAAAACAGTGTGGAATTGAGCCCGAAAGCTCATTCTTGACCATTAATAATCTTGAGTCAAGGTCCAATGACTAACTTTTTATGGACCCGCACGTCACTGCCGTCATCAGCGAGTGGAGTTTGCTCAGCGTCATGCAGATTGTTTGGTATTTTTGAGTTACTGTTATTGGATCCAAACTCACTCATTTTTCAAACTCCACCCGCCAATAAAGACTGTAAGATGTGGTTGAAACCTCTGGAAAAGCCTATTTAATGGATCTTGAGTTAAGATTATTTAATGGATTGTGGCATATAGCCACTGTAATATGATTTAAATTTAATATGTTAAAAACGTTCCCTCTGTTTGATGATATTCCAGTTTTGATTCCGCTCTTCATCGTATTTGTTTTTCCTCCTTTTCCTGTTTTTCTTCTCACGTCTTTATAGCTCCCCTCTGTCTCGGAGGGCGGTGCAGGTGTGTATTGCTCTCCCTCATGAATCAGGCCGTAGCTCATTCTGATAGGTGCGGGATTTGTTTTGTGACAGAGGGAGCTTTTAAAAAGCAGCAGAAAAATCCCCACCTCCACCGTTTTTATTCCCGCATCTCTTTAATACAACCGTAAATCTTCCCCTTCCCATCTCCTCTGTGTACGCTTTTCCCATCCCTCTCTTTCCTACTGTATTCCACTTCCTCCATCCCTCTGCTTTTCCCCCCGTCCAGGCTCGGGCTGAGTTATGGGACGATCATCCAGAGAAGCAGAGTGGGGAGAGCCGGGTCTGATCTGTTGTCAGCATTTTCTAGTTTTCTGTCTTTCTCTATCCTTTACTCTCTGAAATCTCAGCTCACCAGAATTTACTCTTAATCATTCACAGACCCAAAAGAGGCATTAATTCTCATCAGGGTATGTTTATTAGGGATATTAAGCAAATAACTCTTAATTGCCATTTTCTTTAAAGTCTTTCCCTCCTCCTCTCCAGCTCGAACTCTCCCTCAGTGCTGCTGGCCACAGTCCCAGACTCATCTCAGCTGATCGTCCCTAATCTGAGCCCTCGCTGTGTCCTATCCTATACTGCAATTATGTCTGTCTAATAGGACAGGCTTTTGTCAGTGTGTGTGTGTGTGTGTGAGTGCATATGTGTCTGCATCCATGTTGCGGGCCAGGCTTGCTGGAGCCAGGTGGCCACGTGTTTGGCTCACAGGAGGCCGTTTTTCTATCGATGTTAAACCACAGGCAATAAACACAGGCATGTGATGCACACAGTGCAAGGTTTGATGCAACGCCAAAGACTTGGCAACGGACGCATGGGAAGACATTAGATGTTACCAGGAATGGGACATTTGGCCGGTAGGTTTGAAATTTGGCTAAAGCTCATATGGAGATACGACCAAAGCGGTTTGAGTTTATTCCAAGATGCTAATGGAACTGCGAAGAAGAGATAATGGCCTTGGATCTGAGATATGTGGCCTATTGGTTAAACACAGATAAGCTGTAGCTGAGAAATTCAATGGGTCTCTGATGAGTAGGCTGGGTCTTGATGCTGACATGGGAGAGGTTGGAAGAGTCTGGGGTCACAGAGCACATTATTACAAACAAAACAGAGAGACAACTGAAAGTATTAAATCATAAAAAAAAAATTCTTCTGGCTTCAGCAACATTCCAGCGACATGTTAGGTGTGGTATGAATGTGGTATGTCAGCTTCAGGATAATTAAGGGCTTAAGTCACTCAACCCAAATCACTAACAACTTGCAGAAGCTGCTCATCTGCCATGATACATGACGCTGCAACAGAGCATTTTTCCACCAGAGACACTTTGGCAAACAGTTCCCTCTCTTTGCAGTAAATCCAGGAGCATATTTCCACAAACACTCTTCGCTCTGTCTCTATGCTGTCCCCATCCCTCTTCCATATGTCACCCTCTGCCTCTTACGCTTTGCTGGGAGCTACTAGTGATGCCGACCTCTGTGACCCCTGGTGTCTGGCCAGAAAAGACACTGGTCCGGACCCTGGTCCTGGAGCAGCTCTGAGCCTTCTCCATATGTGCATTACCACAGCTGGTTGATGAAAATCAGGTTGCCCACAGAAGGCCTGCACACAAACTACTGGAGTGTCCTGAGAGGAGTGAGAGGACGACTACTGTGGACATGCCAGCGATTTTGGAGAGATTGTAGTATAAAAATGTAAGGCTGGATGGAATACAGGAACATCAGGACATGATTTTGCTGAGAAAATCTAAATATTATTGTACAACATATTAGTCAATCCATTTGCTAACATGCTTTATTTATAAAGAAAAAAACATTAGTATTCAGTCTCACTCCAGATCTTGGTCGATATTATGTTGCCTTTACAAATGTGTATGCATGTGTGTATTGTGTGGCTATGTATGTATGTACATGTGTATGTGGGTGCTTGGGACACACACTAAAACCATTTCCTCTGTTTTGCCAGGTGGGGTGTCAGAACCTGACAGGGGTATCCACCTCTCTGTTCAGAATCGGGGGTGTCTTGTTCTTGCAGTTTCTTAAGGGAAGACGTCCCGTCCAAAGTAAACATTTGATCTGGGAGCTCGCTCGGTCACATGCAGCTGGCTCGACAGTAAAGACAGCCCTGGCCATATGTTGAGTTTATATACAGGGATGCAGAGTGAAGATCTGCTTTATGGCTAATGATATTCTACTCTCACAGCTTCCAGTCTGCATCCCTTCCTGCACCCCCCAACACGAGCGCTGCCCAGATTCATGGGTAGACAAACAAAGACCTGCGCTGAGACGGAAACACGTGCAGCGATCTGGTGGCGTTTAATGGTCAGAGAGGGGAAAGGGGGTGTTTTCATACAGAAGATTGGTTCTGGCTGTCACTCTCCAGCCTGTGGCTGCACATAGACGTCCAACCTGGGCTTTACTGATACTACAGTCAAAATAAAACTATGTAAATTTTCAAAGAAAAAATAACACACTCTTCCTCCCTCAAATGAAAAGTCGAATTCATGAGCAATAAAACATACTTTCGCTCAATTTAATACACTCAGGGGGTTTTGCAGCTACAGCCTTACTCGGTCTGAAATGAACAGTAGCTAGCTAAACTTCTGGTAGATATTTGTGTCTAATGGACAACACCGAGTTGGTTCACTGACTATGTGACTCATCTCGTCTTGTGCTGCTGTTAGATTGCATTTTAGCATTTACTATTTTCCTGTAATTGTCACTTGTGGCCACAGTGGTCACGCAGGCCCACTTCAAAATTTCTGCCTCATTAAAATGGTCCTCACATACTAAACAAATAAATAGTCAATAAATGGTAAAACTGCATATTGTAAAAAATATTTTGAGAGAGAATAATAGGATCCCTGGCAGTGTCTCTGTATGGTATTCAGCTTTCTGTTTGGAGACGGGTTATCGTCTTATGTTCAAAGACAGACAGGGGAATTATCCATATGTTTAAATGTTTGCCTCTCACATCTACTGACAGTAACAGGTATGATGTACAGGCTCATAAAACAAAATAAGGGATAACAAGATGCAAACAGTAAAACTGCATCTGCTGATGTCTTTGCTTCTGTAAACTGTATTTTATTTTTCTCTTTTGATTGTGAATGAATGAGAAATAAAACACATTGTCACACGACTCTCAGCATCTGCCACACTTCACATTAACAGAAACAACTGAAGCACACTCTTTTCTTTTTCTGTTAAAAAAAGACTATTTTTCAGCTTGTTTTCATTTTGGTTTTATCTTTGTATTCGAGTGTTTGTTTCCTTTTCTGTCTCTTTTACTTTGAAGGCAGTGTTTCGCTCTCCTTCTCTTTTGGCAACTCTGTCAGTCCCATAAAAGCAATGGAATGATTGGCAAATCGGTGGCCGTCACACCCAATCAATTTGGTTTCCAGCTTTTCACACAATTATTTCACACGCCCGGGAGAGACCTCAGTCTCCTGCAAAGACATGGGAGCGAATTGTCAAAGTGTTTGTTTAGATTTTAATGTTAAGAAGAAAAGATCTCATCTTTTAATGAGTTTGGTGGCTGGGACATGAATGCTTTGAAGCCATACATCAAAAGTATACATACCATGCAAAGCAATGACATCTCCTTTGCCTTTGGGGTGGACTGCTGACGCCTACATGCTTTAGGGGGATTGGGGGTTAATCTAACTGGATTCCTGACTGGTCCAATTGGGAATCGCTTCAGTCGCAGCCATATCTCGGTTTCTGCAGTAGTGCCGTGGTGCTAAGTGGATACAGCCTGCCTTAAGTTAGATATCTGCACAAATTCTTACCTTAATAACCAATAGCCTGAGAACAACACAAGGCAGTCTGTAGATCAGCACATTGGGGTTTCTTAATCCAAACCACACAAATGTACTTACATGTGCATGCATGCACTCTCTCGTTCCCACACACACACACACGTGCTTGACTGGCACATGTTCTGCGATTGCTGTGGCAGATATCCTTCATATCCTGTCCAGTAAAGAGCGGAGATTTGTTAGTCTTTGAGATTTCTGGATGAAGGGCAGAATCCATACTGCCATACTCTGGGAAGCTGATGATTTTTTTTTTTCAGTAATCAAAATAATCTCCGGGGCAGACAAAGCAGCCATCCTTAAAAGTCACCCGGGACACGATCAACTCTACAAATAAAACACTTGTTCTCTGTCAGATCATTACACACAACATCTGTGCGCCAGAAATGAACCGAGCCAGCAGCAGAGGATAGAAGCTACTCTTAATTTGAGAGCATGAATTACTTATTCATGTGCACAAATGATCAAAAACATTAACCTTGATACCTGCCAGGGTTTGTATTTACAACCTAGTATTGCTGAGGAGGAGAAACAGTGAGATGGAATTAACTGAGAAGGAAGTTCATTAGTACTGCATGCCTCCAGTGAAAAGCTCAAGAGCCCACTTAATAGGCATGAAGGTATTTTGTATGATTAATGGGCTCGGTTGATGGGGGGCTTTGGGTCATGGGATCTGGGTTGGGGTCAAGGACAAGGTCATGGGGATCATGGAGTTACCACATTCACACTGCAAGAGAGTTTGCTGCTCTGTTTTGATGAATCACTGGTGATGCAAAAGGCCATGTTGTGGTGTTACAGATGAGTTGTTAACAGGCAAATATTTCCTGCTTCTGCTGTTTTTCATAACCTCCACTGTGCTGATTTCTGCATTTCAGGAGAAATACCATCACAAACACAGCCATGAATTGCTGACTTCACAGAGTCTTTAAACCTCTGTCCTTAAAATCAAAACTGTATGAAGTCTCATTCTGCTTCTTAAGATCACGATTTCAGTTTCTTGTGATCTTCATTTCCATTTTTTTATATTCTAACCTGTCCTCTCATTGCACACTCTTGCTGCAATGCTCAGCCACAATGTGCTGCACCTGTGTCTCGTTGATTCCTCTCCTGTGTCTATTTAGTCTTTGTCTCTCTTTCCCTCTGTGCCAGATCCTCCTTGTACCAAATAACGAGCACTCCTGTCTTAGTTTCTGTGTAATTTTTTCCTTTTGACTACTGCGCGATCTTAGTTTTTTGCTTTTTCCCAATCGGATCGGTTAGCTCTGTTCTAACTGTGTACCAAAGTTTTTTTTGTAAAGTCTTTTGGAATCTTGGATAGATATTCTGTGTGTTGTGCTTTTCAGTACTATGATCTATGGTTGTTACAAACTGACTCATGTTTGCCTTTATCTAAGGAACAGATTGTCATCTGCTCCTTAGATAATAAGTTCACAGATGTTCTCAAAAACTCTCCTGCCACAAAATCCACGTGTAAAATAATTTCCATATATAAATTTCCAAATATTTAATTTTGGTTCCTGCATTTTAGGTCCTTGACAATATTTTAAGAATTCCAATTTAGGAAAACTGAGTGTCTGCAGGGCTTGAATATATTTCAGCATAGCATATGGTATATACATACTGGACCCTTCCAGATGGATTAAAGAAGTGAGTCAATATTTCAGTGATTTCTATAGGTTTCTATAGGCCAGAGACCCCCAGCTGTACCTCCCAGTCAAACCATTAAAGACCTGCTCCTGTCATGGTTTTGACCCACCCTTACAATTACTGATTGTTTTCACCTGTGTTCCTCCCCTCCTGGTGTATTTAGTCGGTGTGATCCTTGCTCTCTTTGCCAATTTGTCCTTGTACCTAATGCCAGTTGTGCTGAGTGTCATTTTTCTTGTTTTCCCAGTGTTTGGATTTTGCCCTGTGTTTCCTTGTTATACAGTAGATCCTCTGCAAAAATCCAGGAAATTTCAACCTGGCCAAAACAGTGACAACAACCTTTGTTGGATCAGAATCTTAAATTTACACCACGTGCTAGACTTTTTGTCTCTCACGTCTTCCCTCATGTCAAATCTAAATGTTCAACCATGCACACACTGGCTTGGCTTTCCTCACCCTCTGTAGCACGTGACTGCACCTTTGATTAAGCTGTTCATAGTATGACTGCATGGACAGACAGTAGGGGCACAAGGTGAATGATGGACCCCCGCGAGCCATGTCAAACCTACAAATTAGCCCTTCACACTTAGAGACAGTACATTTGCAATATGCATTCCCTTCGGCATCGCACCCAATCCGGGCTCGGTCCAATTACAGCCTGAAGAAGAATTCCTGTCTTTATTAAAATGTGAGATTTGTTTGGATAGTACTGTGTCATATGAAGGATTATACGGCCAGACAAAAGAGTCTGTTTAAACCTCCCAGGGCCTCGACTGTAGCTCTCCTTTAAACCAAAATGCTCCAGCTCCCATACTTAAACTGCACACTTCATTATTGATTTATTGACACTGATCCACCTTTCAAGCATGATTACATTCCAGACTGTATTATGGCAACAGTCCTTTTGCACTTGGTCAAAGCCCTGTGCGAGACTTGGAGGCTCCCCTGAAAGTAATGCCCTGTATGTGCACACATGCATACTTAGGATTTTTCAAGTGCACATACAGTAGAGTAGAGGTACTGACAGCAGCTGTTGTGTGTTTGGTATGTGTCCTATGAATTATACTGGCATGTATAACCTTCACTATGTCATTAAAACCATTTTCAGTAATAGCAGCAGGAGGTCCATGGTCGATATGAAAGAGGAGATCACTGCTAAGGTCATTTGATTCTGTATCTACAAGGATAAATAAACCACAGTTACAGACTGTTTGTAGATTACCAGCTCACCATGTATGGTGGTTGCCCTTCGTGTGGGTCTATCCTGCAAACCTCAAAATGGCCACATGGATAAATGTGGAATTATACCTGTGCATCCCATTGTGCAGCAGTCCAGCCATTTATGCCTCCAGCTTAGGAACTGATTAATAGTTCACCACATATATCACCACAACATACTGTATGTTAGGCCATTTCATGCTTTAGTTTTTGGTTTCAGTCTGTGCGACCTTCATCAGGTATATGGACATCCATCATTACAGTTCCATATACAGCCTATAGATAGATGACTGTACAATTAGGCCAATTGGTGTGTTAGGTAGTTAGGTAAAGAGGGAACTTTTCTTAAAAAATCTAAAAAACACACCAACAAAAGATTAGAAACGCATTACAAAAAAAGGTAGATAAGGGCAGAAGTGCCAAAGTTCATCTTAAATCAAAGTCTCACTGAGACACATTGAGCACTACATCATCTAACAAACAATCCAAAGAATTAGAAGAAGAAAAAGAGTGCATTAGGTCAATGATGACTAAAGACTCTTTATTAAGGAAGTGTATTTTTTTTCACTCATCAAACCCTACAATGTCCAAACTATATGAGGATTTAAAGTAGAAATGGGGATAATCATTATCATCATCATCTCTCATTTCAATTCAATTCACTCTTATTTGTATAGCGCCAAATCACAAGACAAGTTATGTCAAGGCACTTTACATACAGAACAGGTCTCTTTATAATATTATTTATAGAGACCCAACAGTTCCCATCATGAGAAAGCGCTTAATGACAGTGGCGAGGAAAAACTTCCTTTTAACAGGCAGAAACCTCGGAGCAGAACCAGGCTCTAGATGGCCAGCCATCTGTCTTGACTGGTTGGGCTTCACCACTGACCGACCACCATGGGATGTTACTATTGCCAATATAGATTTGCATGTCAACTGCAGTGGAGCTATGGTAGCTACCTGCATGGGCTCCATTGCAACCCTGTAATCCTTGAACATAGAATTATAAATGTACTTTAACATAAGTACCATTACATTTGGATTAAATATTGCCACTGCTACAACCACAAATATGAAATAAATAAAACAGCCAAACTGCATTATCGAGCTTGACTTAGAAAAAAATATATACATTTTTCACATAATTATTTCAAGTACTGCAGTGAGCTCCAACTGCAGATGTGTGGAGCTACCAGATGTGTAGATACTGTGTGTGTGTGTGTGTGTGTGTGAGTGAGAGAGACTGTGTGTGTGTCAGGAATGTTTCGGCGCACAGTTGCTTGTCCAAACTGGCCAATGACATCTTCAAGTTCTTATGCCCCCCAGGTGAACCACACACAGACACACACACTCACATACCAACCCTATCACCAGATTGTGGTTACAGTTATTGAAAAGGCCAACATTAATTGCAGGTCTTTGAATGGACATGAACTCCAGTTTCCTGCGTGAAGGTCAGACGTGCTCTACGCCCGCCCAGCATACCGACTTCCACATGCTTACTTTCCTCCTCGCTATATAAAGGGTGCACAACTTCCTGCACCGAGACTGAACCTTGGCATTTGACGTAAATGGTGGGGCGCAATGTGGACAGAATTTCTGGGGAGACTGGGCTGTGTGTACACACAGTCAGCAAATGAATTTGAATGCTGCCTTAAATTTTATTACAAGAAAACTCAAATACACCCGTGCCTCAGCATAAGAGAGGCCCCCTAACACACACACACACACACACACACACACACACACACCATGTGATTGGACCTCCAGCTTTCAGAACTCTGAGTGCGTCTCCTCTGTTCTGACCCTGTGCCAGAGGCTGTGAAATGAGATTATTATGTGTGAAATGAGGAGCCCTCTCACTTCTTCTTGTGATCCAGGCAGGACAAATCAGGGTTAAAGACAGACGATAGACGGTGCTGAGAGATAGCTGCAGGCTAGTGCTGCGCCATGGGGGGTTTACAATACTGCAACTGGACTGAATTCTTCCGCATCATTACGTAGAACTTTCTTTGTATTCTGCAGCCTGAGGGGGGAAAGCTTATCCAGCCTGAGATAGAGATGATGGAGGCATAACCATCTCCACCAGTCTGGGCTCCTTTCATAAATGATCCCAGGTTGAACAAACATTAATCTGGGCGTGAAGTGCGGCCCTCACCTCCTAACCTGTGATTCCTCTCACTCGCAGCCTTCTGCAACGTCTGTCTGACTCCGCTGTGATGGCATTCCCCGCATACCTGCGCTCTCGACTGACGGGGGCACATGCGCAGGTCACAGGTCCACAACGGGGAGCGGATGTACGCGTATTAACTCAAATCTCCAATGACAACTCCGTTATTCCCCGTTATGGCGGATTTATCTTTCCCAGGCTGCGAAGGTTTAGGAATATGGGTTAAGCTGCCGGGTGAACGGAGGGTGGATGGGGTGAGGCAGGGTGGGGGTGAAGGTGGGCATTTGTGCGAGAAGTCGTCTGTGACCTCTGACTTCCTGACGTGAACCTGAGGCGAGCTCAGTAGAGACCGACCTCCTCTGACGGAGTAATTAGCGTGAACAATAACGCACAATTGGTTACAGTTGGATTAACTTGAACTCGTCTAATAAGGCGTGCAGTGCACCAAGTGGCTCAGTGAAGCGCTCAGGTTGGGGAATGATACACACTCTTTGATGTTTTATTGAAAGGCATCCCTCTCTTCTCAGTTCACCGGCCGTTTGATCGCCATACGCACTATAGATGATAATGGAGGTATGAAGCTTCTGGAACAAAAGAACAGCATTGAGCTAAATACAAAAAGACTTTTCACATTATAATGTACATTACCCAATCCTATATTTCAGGCTTGATTTCCTTAATTAATTTCAGTCCTTTCTCTCTTGTAGCAAGTTTTCTCTGCCCTCTCTTGAGCACACATTGCGATTGCATGAGCTTCTCCATCTGTAAGTCCTTTATTTGTCATTTCTTTGAGGTCAATCCCTCCTTTAGATGTTGTAGTACAATCAATGATGCCCATTGTGCGTATTTCATTGTAATGCTCTTTCTCGACTTTTTGTTTTCATGTCAAGAGTCCCCGTAGGGAAACACATTATTCCGCAGATTCTTATGGGATGAAATCTATCCATAGGGCCTCCATCTGAAAAGAGTTTTTCCTTATTTTATTTGAATGCTTTCAGTGCTTTATGTCAGTAAAATACTTGGAGGACAGTATGATCCTGGCATTTATTGCCCTGATCAGCCAAATGCACCAAGAACTAACCCACAAATAGACATTTCTAGTCAGCAATAACCAACTTTTCAGGGTTGCTCTGACATTTTTCCCTTTTTACCTCTTACTTTCGGGAGCAGAATTAAGACCAAAGTACTATCTTTAAACTAACATTTAAAAACAATTGATCATATATGCTTTGCTTTATTACTGTGACACAATTATAATCAACTGTATTGCCATCTGTTTTTTGTTGACCACAGTGGAGTCTTTACATTCGAATGCGATAATCTGAGGTATGATCCGTCCGGTGGCCTGCACTGCCGAATGCACTGTCCCCTTCTGCTCACACACTGTGACTGACTGCTGTTGAAATTTTCAAAGTGTGTCTGTTATCAGGAAAATAAAGAGCTGATTTTTACTACAGAAATGTTAGTCTTTTGGTTTGGGGTGGATATCAGGTTATCCCAGGTCAAAAGTCCAAGTGAAGTCACGAGTCATTAGTGTCAAAGTCACATGTGAGTTTGAAGTCTTTTTTGGTTTCAAGTCCAAAGTCATCAGATTCACGACTTGAGTCTGACTTGCCATATACCTGTTTAACATCACATGTCTGTTTTCAGTTCAAGAGAATCTGGCACAAATGCAGAAGACCAGTGGACCAATTCCAGCTTTTAGTTTCTCTACATTTATTCTCTCCTGTGATGCTGATCCAGAAGTAGACTGAACAATCTGGCGTTTGCTATTTATTAAATGTGAGCCTGAGTGATCATTGTTTGGATGATTGATCTTAAATTTGAGTCATCTTGCTACTGCATTAATCGGTTGTGTTTGATTAGACCCAAGACCCAAGCGGCACTACCCTCAGCTGAACCTGGGTCTCTGTTGTGGTGGGCAAGTTCTTGTTCCCCAGAGCCCACCAGGCGCCCCCCAATATTCCTCCTTTTAAACAGAGAAAAGCTCACTGCCAGACTGCAAGTGAATGGAATATTATTTAACTATTCCTCCAACCTCTTCAAGAGGCCGCCTCGAATCCCTACAAAAGACCTCTGGATCCTCTTTTGGAAATACTTTCACAATAAACTGTACCATATTTTATTTTGCCTCCGTCATATAACGCTGTAGAGTTTAATGTTCTCTGCTATACTACCAACAGTCATTCCATGGCACAGTGTTTTATTGTGGCCTAGACACAAATGATGAGGCGATCATGTCAAATGTGCATCGGCAAACCCTCCGGCGGCAATTTGGTCTTTTTACAGCCTCAAGTGCTGATTGATTGCAGCTCTCTCCGTGTTTACTGTTGTGGCGCTGGTTCCAGCGTTATTAACCCGAACCGAGTGGACTCCAGACTTCGGCAAACCAGCCTCTGGTGAGCACTCAGTTTGTTGCTGTCTTCAGCTCCTGACCGGCATCCAACAATCTGAAGCTTCCTTCCCTCCTCTCTCTCTCCAGTCTCCCTCCGCAGGCAAAAAGACTGCCTGAACGGAATGCACTTGATTCATTTCAAATGTTTTGTATCTCCATCTTTGAATCCCCAACTTTACTTCAATGAATCGTATAAGGATGTTGTAGATAGTAGAAGTAAATGCCATTTAACAAGACATAAACAGAATAAGATATCCTGAATACTCTTAATCTAATCAACAACTGCAGCCAAAGAAAGCAAAAGGAAATAAGACATTCAAAAGAAACGAATGGATCACTGTTAAATGTGCAGATTTAATCCCTTGCAGTGAGGGAATGTCAAGGGGCAGAGCATGCCAACTTGGTCCACGCAGGCTGTTTCCTGGGGAAATGACTCTGACCAGCCCTTCTGGCTCTGTGTCTGTGAGGATCAGGAGCATATCACCAGTAACACATGCTGTCCTCATTCTCTCATGCTTCCTCAGGCTCACTTTTGCATTCCTAAATATTAACACACAGGTTAAAAAAAGTATGAATGGAAGTGGGATTGAGAGCTTTCATTTGTAAGTTTTGCAGACATGCAAATTATAGAGTGAACCAGAGATCTTGCTGATATGCAAAAAGCAGCTACTTATCTTGATTGCTTTGCCCGTGGTGGAAAAAGCACGTAATAATTTAATGTACAATTACAGCCCTCTCTTTACAATTACACGGTCAGGTCATGTGGTACAATGCAGTGGTACAAGTCAAAGTCAAAAAGTCTCAACTCACAGCAGAATTAACCAACCACGGATTTATAATGTACACCGCCAGTGCTATTTAATTAGAGCAGGGGTGTCAGGGGAGGACTAGCCTCTATTACCTCTGATTGGTGAGGCTGAAATTATTTCCATTCCTCCATCAATTAAGTTCAGTGGTAGAAGACCCATCTGTTTGTGGTTACAGTGCCTGGCTCTGAAATATATTCTACCCTCTGCTATTCTTTTATTCTAATGCTGAATGGGCTTCGTTATGATCAGAGAACTTCGTAATGCTTTGGGCTATAAAATACCATTCAGTACTGTATCTGTGTGTTTCCGTGTGTGTGTGCTCCTAACTGAAAGTAGACTCTCATCCATTTGGCAGTTCTTAGGGAAACTTCTCCAACAACACTGCTTGAGATTTCATCAGTGATTATGTTGTTTAGCAAGCTTGACTTTCACACCGTGCATTGGACAGTTTGGGTCTGGTCAGTGGAAACTAGCTTGTAAATCAAGTTATGAAAGTAGGATTATATTAATGAGACCATCCTTGGCTGTGAAGAGGGGTCATGGTTTTACTGTGGGAATGAAAGCATTGCTGCATTCAGGCGAGCATGCTCGGGCGATGAAACAGACACGAAGCAACTTGTTCAGCAAATCGTAAAGTTGAACAGAAACAGATTTCATGACAAACTGCTCGACATCATCGCTTCTCGCACTTCAGCAAGCGAGTAGTTTGCTCATTAGCAAACATGGGGCCTCATGCAGGAAGCAATATGTCGACAAATTTCCTCTTATTTTTGTTTTGTATTCATGATTTGTTCTTTTTGTTGGAACCCATTGATTGCTGTGTCTCACAAGTGCTGTAAAATGGTCGAGAGCACTCTTATCAAAGTTCACAAGTTGTTCGTCCAATGCAATGAGAAATAGGTTTTAAATTTGAGGAATCAAATTTATAATATTTGTTTTAGAGTTTTAATGATTGGATGATTAAATCCAGGCCTAAACAAATACTCATGGTCAATTGTTCCAAATGAAAACTAATAATGGATGATAGTGCGTATGTTCAGCTCCTGAATGGCTTACATACTGTTCTTAGATGCTTTGGCCATCCAGATCTGAAGCGCAAGAATGCGTTTTTAGAGATCGCACAGATGGATTTGATGAGGCGGATGAATGGCTGCTGAGCCGTTACGGTTAGGGTTAGATTTCCAACATGAGCATGCGAAAATGTAACATCAGCAACTGGTGTGTCTGTGAATGCTTGAATCTGATGTGCCTGACAGTGGATCACTATCTGTGTCCAGAGCTTCGGAAACTGGAGCAGCATCACTGTCAATTGGAGCGTCTTACTGGACACTGGTCAGTGCCACCTCTCCAATTATCTCTTGAATTCTTAGTTCTGCTTCAAGAACCACCTCCCATCCTCCTCCAGCTGTCATCATGGGAGCACTTGGCTTGGTCGTCCCATTTAGTTCCAGCACATACTCATATTGCACCAGGTGTTGTTAGTCACATCAACAATGGTTCCTTGATTTAAGTGTCCCTGTCATCCAAATAAAGTAAATTCTAATGTTGTTATTCTCACAGTTTGAAGAGAAAGTAGGGTTGAATGAGTGCATGACGCTGAGAGCCCTGACTCATCCGATCAAACATGTTTGGAATTCTTGGCTGTCCTCCAGGAGAGATTTCATTTTTATGATCAGAAACATATAACTTATTGTCGTGTGTCATCATCTTGGCCCACGGGGATGCAGCCTTTGAATTTGGGAGTAATTTGTTGTTTTCATCAAAGAGTGCTCAAATGTCGAGGGCGAACGTCAACGCGGCTTTTATTGTCTCGCCATTGTTTGAGTCATCGTATGTTTATGATTTCTGTGTTTTTTTTTTTCATTTGCATTTAAGGCCAGCTCTGCACAACGCTTTACATGTGGCGGTGGGGTGCTCAAACACACGTCTATTCGGCAGATATCACACACATTAATATGTTAACAATTTGCATGAGCGCACATCCCCTCAGCTGTTGATTCACAGTTTCTCCATATGGCAGTCATATTGAGCGAGAGGGGATAGAGAGGAGGATCATAACAGTGCAGAGCTGTTATGATGTGCTTGGCCAGTAGCCTATGTTAGGAGGAGTTGTTCTGTTGAAGTGACCAGAGAGATTTTTGCTGATTTTCATTTGCAAATTGGCTTTTTCATGTGGCTCCAGAGTTTATGTAACAGCCTGGCCAGCGGCTGCTGTTACATCAGCAACAACAGGACAATGATGTCCTTGGAGTTGCGCACAAAGTTGAAGTCACTCTGAACAGCACATGTTGGGATGCATTGCAGAGGCTAAATGGCACTTGACCATTTGGAGCCATCACTGATACATGGGATTTGTTTCAATGGGCCTCCGTCTCCATCAGATGGGCCCGGAGGTTCAAACCCCTAAAATGATGGGGTTGGCTAGGATGGCGCCTGGCTTATGATAAACTGGATGTTACACACTGATGGAAAGTAAAATTTCTGGAAATCCTTGGCATGGGCCATGAGTGAGGTTAATAAATAATACAAGAAAAAATGTGGGAAGCCAGGATAGCATCTGGCTTTTGTTTGACCAGCAGACCACAGAGCCAGCCTGTATCTCGAACCCCAAGTATCTCTGTTTATCTGTTCAGTTTACCTCGCTGTTGCCCTCATAAACAGCCAGCTGTGTCAATAGATGTGAGTTTTAATGCTTGGCTATCTCCGACAATGTTTCACTCAGACTTGTGTGTGCTGAACTGCTTGATGTCAATGTGAAACGCAAATAAAGTGAAACTACTCAAACCACAATGGTACAATGGTGATTGTTTATAAGAGTGTGTAAGTTTGGGTTGACAGATTTAAATTTTAGTAAAACTGAATGGATGCAAATTTACATACACAAGGTGACGTCTCTCGCTGTGTCCCCATAAGGTTACACATGTGCTTCTGTCTTTGTTTTATCTTTCCAATCTATCCAAAACAGTGGATTTGTTTATGCAGTTCTACATAAAATCTAACTTTTGTTTTTATATCTAAACCATGTTCAGAGTCTATCTTTGTGCAAACAGCCTCTGATGTCATCCTCGCCAGAGCCCCATTGCGAAATATCAGCTGCCATAATAAGGGTCTCACAAGGAGTTACTCCACGTCCACATTGCCCTCACACCCTTTTAACAACACGGGTCTAAGACTGATCTTCTCATGACACGGAGGTCAGCCATTTCTGTCACATTAACCAATGACGAACTGGCGCTTAACCAAGAGTAAAGGCTTCAGTAAGTGTTATTTGTTGCCCATATATCTGAATCCACGTCACTGTTGCCCTGAAACACAGCACAACAATGAAATACACCCTCACCTTAACACAGAGGCTAAGCAGATGTTTGGCCAATATTTTTCATACAACCTTGCCAATGTGCTCTCACCCTCCTTTGTGACACAAGATTTACTGCGTGTGTGCACTCTGCGAGACCTCTATTATGCTACTCTAGTGACTATGACTCTGGGGCTTCTCAATCTACTCACATGCACAGACTCTCTCCCTCTTGCACAGACACGCTGCAGCCCTTTCTAATCGCGTCGAGATCTTGGGAATACCTGCCTGGATAATTAGGAATTCCACTTGGCGAGAGGCCATGCAGAGGTGGGAAAACCAGATCGTTATTTCGTCATTTCAGTGACCCCGCCTTGATGGATCAGCTTAACCTTGGAGCTCAATAAGAGATGGCAGAGGCCTGGGCGGTCACTGTTAGACCATGGCAACTGCAGGAGCTGTGGAGAACAAAACAGAGGAGTGGTACTCAATTGTCCATCAACAGGGTTATTACAATAGTTGGCCTCTTTGAAAATGAAATTGAAATTGAAAATGATAGCAGTGATGTAAAAAAGAGAGCTGTGGCTAAACCAAGAGTCAACAATTAGGTCAAAGGTCAAATTGGTGACAGGACCTTGGTGGTCCAAACACAGATTGGAGGCTCTGATGTCTAAAGAGGTCAACTCTGTTTTGTGGGGGAAATCAACTTGTCAATTTGCATTAGTGAATAATTAGAAAAATTAACTTTGCATGTGTATGGTTGCATTCATGAAGAAAGGAGTGTCTGGCAGGTGAAAAAAAACTCGCTGCACGGGTCACGAGTTGTGTGTGAGTCAGTGAGCTGTGTGACAGTGAGTCTAATGGCCCCTCTGCAGGACAGGTCTCCACCTGTGACTTTGATATTGGAGCAGTGCTGAACTGGACGGTTTCGAAAAAGACTTCTGACCTGTAAGGCACAGGGGGAAGGGTAAGTAGAAAAACAATGAAGCGGAGATATTTCCTGGAAGGAATGGGAACCAATTTGGAATTCTGGAATTGCAGGCTTCCTACAGCAGCTCCAGAGCTGCAGGAATCAGATTGTGTTGCAGTGACAGGACGGCGCAAAGTCAGCTTCCTGAGAGGATGTGCATCCATGTGAAGGAGGGGGGGAAGTGATTTGTGTCCACTGTCTGAGCTGCTTTCTTCTCTGGACACTTTATACCCCTCTCTTATCATGTTAAAGTCAAACTGAAATTTGACTCCTCCTCACTTTTCATGTATGGAAACAAACCATAATGATGCATATTTTCACATTTTCAAGAGGATAAAACCTTCCTTGGACATATTTGCCTATGAATGTTCATACAGGACATGTTCCCCTCTTTTTGAACAAGCTTCATTTGTTATGTAACGTTAACGATTTGAGTCATCTCGGTTGTCTGTTTACAACATTCAACATTTGGGAGGACCCGTTGTGCTGTTAAGTTTGTATTCCACTCAGAAAGATGAAGTTAGGTAGCCTTGCTTATTCCCAGTGGATGCTGCTTTTCATTCATGTTATTTCAACACCTGCTGGCTCCTGTTGTGTTCATAGAAAGGAGAGGCTCTAGATTGCATTGGCTTTCTCTGTTTTAGGGCTTGTGGTGATGTAGATACTGTGTTCAAAGATGCTGTCCCAATCAGTCCTGTTAAAATTGTTTAACTTGCACATGCTGAAAAACCCTTTCTCACACTTCAGCGTGTTTAGACTTCAAACTTCAAATTCTGATAAAAAAATTGTCTGTCCCGTTTATATTCACATTTACTCCTCTTGGGAAAAATGCTTCGTGGGCCAGTGTGCATAAAGTGCAATACCCTGTTTGGCCACTATGCCAAAACTGCTTCACAGCCCAGCTCTGTTCCTCTCTTGGCTCTTGGTCAAAGCTCACAACAAGTAGTGAAACATCAGCCCTCAATATAGGAACTAAGCAACATCATTCCCCAGTGACTTAACGGCCTGTGTCGCTGTTGGAACTAAAGTGACATATCAAACTACTTTTAGTGCCACCCACATTGGTATTGCACCAATTTCAGCTGCAACACTGTCTGTCGCAACCAAGAATTCATGCCCCTTTGGAGAAAAGCTATGCAGGGTTGCCGTCGTGCAGAAAAATGAATAAAACATCAATTCATTCTCTTTGTTAATAACAGTTTTGACCAAACGAGTACACAAGTCAAAACAAACACCAAGACTATCCTGATTCCTTCAGAAATGAATGTAACTGTATTTTCAGTTTGACTTGTTTGCGTCTGTCCCCTCTTGCTTCCAAACTGAATATTTGATCTGTGTCTGTTAAGTCACTCAAGCTTTCCTAGTAGTGCTGACATTGAGTTGGGTGGTCTTGTTATGACACTTGTGCATACAAAAGCCCCCTTCAGAAAGACTATAAACATACAAAGGGATTGCATTGCCTCAGCTTTGTCACTGTCGCAAGTGATTAATACGCACTTCGAGTGTGCTGTTTACGCTCGAAAACAATGAGTCACTGTATTGGAAAGCATCTTGCCTAAATGATTTTTGATTATTTGGAAGGCACGCTAAAACAAAAACTGCAATTTGAGGATGACATAATACATTAATGTACTGTGACAGGGGAAAAGTAGAAAACTGGAAGATGGGTTGGAGCATGAAGCAGTCTGGGAACCGCAGGGAGTTGCAGAGCAACGCAGGGTCAGAAAAGAAGCAAACATAACTGTCTTCTGGGAAAAAAGTGCTGGTGCGTTAGAGAGTCTGTGCTTTCACTCACTACATGCTACTAATCAGAAAACATCAGCAGCCATGAACAAATTGCATGTATGCATACAGTAGGTCGTAGGTAGTAGCTTATAGTGCAAACACTATGTAGTCTGCAGTTTCATTTTAGCCCATGTTACCAATAGCTCAGGGCATTTGTGGAGCATATGGAAGCAGTATGTGAATAAAATGCCTTTGGTTTGTTGGCCAGACATGAGAGAAAATACAATGGGAGGAATGAAATCTGAAACACTTATCTAGCTGTAAATTCAGAGAGCAGATCAGCGGTTGCGAAAGGTCACGGAGTTGAGCTTGGACACCTTCGCCTGGAGTTGCTGCGTCATATTTCACACATGACTCTCCTGTTGGGCACCAGCAAGGATTTTTGCAGTTGAGATTTGTGAGAACATATTACATTTCACACACCAGTAAAAAAAAAAAGAAGATGTATCAAATGTAATGAAGCTGGGTTCAACTCTGTGCATGTATGTGTTGTAGGAGGGGAGGGGTTGTCTGTGTGAATGTGTCTGTGTAGGAGACGTGTGCGTACTTGAGAGTCATTGTGTTTTGCTCCATTATCCCTGGGTGGATCCTGATTTCTGGCAGGGATGATGAATATTGTTCTCTTAAAAACAGTGAAAGCCAACACCACAATGTCTGACTGCCCACAACTCAAACCCTTAACGATGACTAGTGTCCATGTGAACTCCAGCTCGTTGTTTTCCTCTGCTTCTCACAGTGGGACATGCTGGCTTGGAATTTCTTTTATGTGCCAGAGCAAAAATGATATTCTCTGCAAGACCAAAAAACACTAATCAAATTATGGCCACAGTTAACATCATTTGAAACTGCTTTAATGTTCATTGACATGTCTCAGCCAAGGCAGGTGCCTTGGGGCAGGTGTGTTTTGAGTTTCATTGCAGAACACTGCCAGAGGGCAGAGATTTAAAAATGCTTGTCTGGTGATTTTCTGACACATTTTGTACTCATTTCACTTCCCATCTAAAAAGGCCAAGCGTAAAGGGATCACGGGGTACAGACATGTCCAAATATCCCCATCATCACCATAGGCTCCAGGTGTCAGGCCATGTTAGTATCAGTGGCCCCCCAGTAAACACATCTGTCCCCCTGCATTAAGCTCTGAATCTAACCCTGGGCTTCGCGGGCCCAGGACAGGCCACACCTGGTTTAACCTGTCCACAGATGTTGACTCTGTTTGGGTGAAAGAGGAAGGGAAAGCTGCTGAAAAGTGGGATTGGACTCATTCGCTGGCCAAGTCCCAATATTTGATTCTATAATCTAGTATCCTTAAGCTACTGTATTCAAGTGTTCAGAAGCTGCTCTTCAGACTGTAGTTCATATACACACATTACAAATAACTTAAGAGTGGTGCAGGTGGTTAGCACTGCCTGCCGGGTGGGGGCTTTCTGTGTGGAGTTTGCATGTTCTTCCTATGCCTGTGTGGGTTTCCTCTGGCTTATTGGTGCCTCTAACCCATTGGTGTCAGAATGAATGGTTGTCTCTATGTGTCAGCCCTGTGATGAACTGGTGAACCTATCCATGGCGGACCCCGCCACTTTCCCAATGTCAGCTGGGACTGGATCCAGCCCCCCCGCAAACCTGCAAACAATAGGCAGTTATAGATAATGGATGGATGGATGGAATCCTTCAAAAATAATCTACTAAAAGTCTGATTTAATAACGGATCCAATGTTTCACTGCTTTTGAAATCCAAAATTCTCATTTGCGATTTGTGTAAAATGAGTCAGTCTCAAATACTAATCCAGAGCCAAGTGCATTGTAGAACGACTTGTTTTTTAGTCAAGCAAAGCATTGCACAGCAGACCGTATCTGTTTTCACCAGGCTTTTCAAGGCTGGAGAGCTCTGCTGGTCTGTCACACTGCAGACTTTGGTGATTGGGTTTAATTATCCATTTCGTCGTGCACTTTTTAGTTTAGTTTTGTGATAATTTATAATACAAATACACATAACATACAAAACAGCATAGTGTTTGGCAAGTCTTTTTTAATACGCAGTAAAAGACAGTATGATACTATTTTAAATGGAAATTATGTGTATATGCAGATTTTTAAAAACAGGTAATTGAGTTCTTTCCCACTGCCAGAAGACTGGTTTAACTATCTGTTTTTTTCTTGTGTGTCATGTTCAATGTCTTGAACTCAATGAAAAAGAGGAAACAGTAGAAAGCAGCATGGAGGCCAGTGACAATGCTGCAGTGGTTACTTTTTTATATCTTCCGTCTCGCCTTCAAACTTAACGCCAACTGAACGACATCGCCATTGCACGTTCTTCCCAGACTGTAAAAAAACAATAAATAATATTCAACACGCATCACAGCATCGCGCCGGAAAAGGGGCGAAAATTAGTGTGTCCACCCGAGTGCCATGTTTCCATCCCTGCTGATCGGAGCTGGAGCCGATAAACACCCGTGACTACTGCAGAGTCATCTGACCCGGGAATGAATGTCGATTGTACCCTTTCCCACTGAAGACAAAACCCAGATGTTAGTGGGTGTCAGTGGGGGCTTTTTGTCCAGTGTGAAAAACCTGCTCAAACCTACATCATCCCAAGCAAACATACAACTCATATCCTGGACCTAAAACTGGTGCAATCCATGGAAACCCAAAACACACAAGCGAATAATAGATCATTATTACCACTGCTCCTTTTCACCTTGTCCTGTGCAGGACAGAGTATGAGTTTAGGGCTCAGGACAGGTCAGATCTCATACTACAGAACAGATTTGCTGATCTCCTGGACTCTGATGGGTTCCAGCTGACCCCCCCCTCTCTCACGGGTCCAATGCATCCCAGATGTCTCACGCTGACTGGCTGGACAGGCTCACAGCTGGCTGGGAGCGCAGGCCGAGAGAGAGGGCAGAAAGAAAGGAAGAGAAATGAGGGTATCGGCCAAACCTGGAGAGCTCCGCTGGTCTGTCACACTGTCGACTTTGTAGTTTATCTGTTGCAGCTCAGTGCAAAACACAATATCGCAGATAAGCAGGAGTCATTGTTGTATATGCATGTCAATGGCAAACATCTTTCATGAACAAAGAATATCGTGCGCATGCTGTGTTTATGTAACTGCAGTGTATTTTGAGATAGCAATCCGTCATGCATATTAGCACACAGACAGGCACACACGCATGTACGCTCAGGCAAAAGACGCAAACTTTTGTTTCTTCTCCTGCCCATCAGATGCTTTCCTGTGTCTTTGATTAACTGTGTTTTACTTATGTGTCTTGTATCAGCTCTGCCTGTACAGAAAGCCAAGGTAACATCGTCTTGGGCCTCGCTCTCATTGTCCTTGGGAAAACATTTCATTAGCTGAGGGACCCAAGAGACGGGAGACCGCCTGCTTCTAGAGTCCCGTCACACCGACACTCCCTCCCAGATCTGCCTCTCCTCTGTGTCGCATAAAACTCCTGCATAAGCTGCACGACCTGCATACACACACATGCAGGCAGGCTTTCAGTCAGCCTCCGTCCCAAGTGCTTTTGTCTGGAACAATTTATTAAACTGTGGAACACACCTTTAAATTGGTCTTTCGGGGATGATACCTAATGCACATTTCATTAAATGTTTTGACATGCTGTTGTTTTATTTATTGCAGCAGTTAAGAGAGCGTTCGCCTGACGGCTTTTTCCGTCTTTTTCAGAAGGCAGTTGCTGCGCACGTGTCAGTGTGTGAATATTTGTGCATATGGGTGTGAAGCAGAAGGGGATACGTGGTGTCAAGACTAATGAATACAGCCTTGAGAAGCATCTGCACTTCCCTCTTAAGTTCCAGTAAACAGTCACTTGCAGATAATCACTTTTTACAGTCACAAGAGAGGAAGCATAACTCGCGTTGGACAGATAATTTGCGATCGAGTCCAGATGGAAGCCGCGAAAACAAAATACAAGACGCTCACTCTTTCCTGACATTTTTCCCATCTAAAAGCTGAATCATTTGATGGAACTGAGAAAGGATGGTGAACTTACGGGACTTGTTAAACTTTGATCTAGTGTTGCTTAGAAAACCAAAAAAAAGGAACACTCAATTATTCACACCACAGGTTTTAAGGTTCCTCTGAGGTTTCCCGATCACCACCGTTTTACAATGCATACTTCACACATTGGATCATGTGTTTAGGCTTCGACTAGGTGGTGGTGTTCACGTGAGTGTGACCATGCCGGTCCTCCCTGGGATCTCATGTGGTCTTTTAACAGAAGACATTTGATGTCAGAGGCCCTGTCAAACCAGATGGTCCTCCCATTACATTTCCCAAATCAGCTTCAGGACCAGAGATGGCAACACATGGGAGCTGCTAACGACATGTTGACATTCAAGTAACGAGGAGGAATGTTTTTCTGCTTCCTATGGTTCGCATATGAAACAGATTTGTTTATGGCCACATCCTCCAAAATTTTGGGAACTCTTTGGTGGCTTTGGGGCACGTAGGAATCCGAGCATGCTTAACGGACCAAAATTAACATATTTGTTGCATTAAGCCACATTAGTAGCTTCTTATACCAATCAGCTGAGGCAATTGACTGTTTTCTAAACCCCAGTGATGGTCCAGTCAAACCTCTGCAAAGTTAACCAAGCATGGCAGGCCTGTCAAGCTGCTGACCTGCTGAAGATGTGTGCATGGAGCTGTAGAATAGTATAAAACTCGGTCGTAGCCTCCGTGACATCACTCGTAGATTTCTGGAGAGCGATTTTGAAGCCCATTGTAGAAAGCCACCATCTTAGCAGTGGTGACATTTTTACACACAGTTTGATACCCTTTTAACAGGGTATCAAAGGGTATCAAATGTAATTGACTCCCTTTTGTAGCCTGCCCCTAGTGTTCATTCGAGGAACTTTTGCACTTCCGTGTTGGCTTCATTTTTCAGTGCCGGAGGTTGCAGCTTGGGCTGTAGAAAGAGTCATGAGTTTAGGATAATGTCAGTGGTCTGAATGCTCTCTAACGTATTTGGGGATTAAGTTTACACTTTAACAACCGCAGCCAAAGGTGTTACTGTAGATAGTATAATATTTGCCTCATCCTCATATCCTTTTCTCTTGTTAGCTGTAATTAATCTGAAATGATGAACAATGAGGAGTAACCTAGCTTGTTATATGAGAATAAAATAATTGTCGGATCGTTTCCTCATACTGCAATGTAATATAAGGCAAACCAGCTCTGTTCTGCAATGCAAGATGCTGACTTTTTGCCCAGAACATGCTGTGATAGCTAATGTTAGTTCAGACCCAGAAGCAGAACATAGATTCAGGTGAACAGGTTGAACCAGATTTACTGTTGATATGCGGGAGAAGCAGGTGGAGAATGAGGAGATGAGTGAAGGCAGGCAGGTGTGAAATGGCTCAACAGATGAAGCCAATGGCAAAATGGTCTGATCCTGAAACATAGGGTTAACAAAAGCAAAACACTTGAGGAAGCAAATCACTAGAATCTTTAGCCTCTTTTTTTTTAGCACGATATCATTTACTGTATGTAGCCAAGAAATTGCATATTTAAGACCTTCTTACTTGGTTCTCATTTTAAAACGAGTCAGCCAGACAGATTCTTTAGGCAACTCACAGAGTAAATATAAATGTAGTGTAAATTAGCTGCAAACAGGTTGTTTGCATGAAACAAAATTGATAAGAAAATCTGCTGTTCTTGTCATTAGCCAGGTTTCCATCTGAACGTAGCTCAAGGTTTAACCATATTTTAGTTTTCCTGAAACTACTCTCATGTGAATATTAGGAGTTGGTTAATTGAGATAAGATAGGAGATGCTAATACTCAAGTCAGGTGCTATTATACCATTGTAAAAGAAGAGTGTCAGTCAAACCTTGAATGGTGCAAAAAAATGTAAAAACCATGATGAAATATGGCATTTGTTTGTTTCATGTATTCATTTGAAGAAGGTTACAGTCTCCTCATCACTTCACACAGATGCAATTTTTTTCAACTGCAGACATTTTTCGTCCCTCCAAAGGACTAAAAACTTCAGTGGACATTTAAGTCGCATGCTTCATGTATTGTATGTCATAATTTCTTTGCTGAATCTGTTTCTAATACACTTTGTTACATTTTATCAATAGACAATACACTGAGGGTTTTTTATGCAGAAATTGAAAAGGTGCATAAAAACAGGTGCATGGAAACCCACTTATTGTAAGTACATATGTGCAATGTTAGAATGTAAAGCTTGAAAGGTGTAGCAACAATAGCCTGGATTGCAAATGGGGGTTACAGAGTTTGAAAAATGATTTAACGTCTAACAAAAAGATGCTATTGAGTTGCACAAGGGAAGGATCCAATACGACCCCGTATGGACTAACAGTCGTAGTATCTCACTCTCTGCCGTGTTGATTTTGACCACTTTATTTTAAATCTGTGTCTCGTGAGTCATCAGAATTTATCGGAGGGCAATACTCAATTGCTGGAGAATCCTTTTAAATATTTAATCCTGCAATAAATCCTTCCCTTCCTGCAGTAAATTCCTCCTTTCTCCTAATGAGAGCGGGGTTTATTGAACTCTATGGTAATATTTGACACTGTAGTTTGTGGTGTGATCCGTAGCTTTACATTATAAGTTGTTTTTGTTATTTTGTCCACCCCTTTTGCTTGAATCGTTTTTCAAGTAATCCCTGTCTAATGTTTCTATGGAGGACTAGGTAAGGATTTAGCAGAAATTTAGGAAAGAAAAACGCGGTGATCAGCGCTAATAGATCATATCAAGCCATAAACACTTCAGTGGTCTTATCAGCTGAGGCACAAGAGGGAAACGCAAACTGCGAGAAGAAGGGAGCTGGAATGCAGAAGAATGTTTTGTGATGTACAGATTCCTGAGATCACATGTAGCTGTAAGCAGAGGCTGCATGTGTGAAAGACCTCTTTGTCTGCAGACCAGGTTCTTGGGTTCAGCTAATCAAATGGATTAGAAACGGCTTTGAAAGTCCGCCCATCAGAATTGGCCAAAAACAAACACGCTGTAGTGGCTGCAGCCGTCCACTTTCACTTAGGTGCCTGTTTGTGTTTGTGCATGTGTAGGTGCATGTGTGTGTGTCTGCATACCAGTGCACTGGACTGTGTGACTCTTTGTGTTCTGGTGTGTGTGTGTGTGAGAGCTATAAATGGGGCCCCCGTTCGTGCACAAATAAAATGTCCTTCAAATGCTTATTGGAAGCTGTTAAGATTCATTTTCGTGAAGGCGACAGTGTGGACTGATAATTACATTGCACTGTTTCCTTTCTGACCTGACACATCGGTGCTACAGTCCAACGTGTTGTCCCTATCAGTTTCCGGCATTTTAATAAGACCCAGATCTCATTATTCTCGGACCCTTTCGATGCTTTCAAGTGCGGCATCTGTTTGTATTGCGATGTCAAACCTAATCAGTGGGTATTATGCGCAGCCAAATGATGCAGTTTGAAATGTTTCAGAGTGTTTTTGGAAAAGCTTCTGCTTCACCTTAACTAATATTTGAGACGTAACACTTGGGTTTTTTGGATTGTCTCCAGACAAGCTGATAATTAAACAGACTCGTACCCAGCACAGGTTCAGTCTCACTGCTGTTGCTTTGAGGAATTTTTCTGTTGTTTTAGTAAAGATGTTCTTGGAAAAACTGGGAAAAAAATCACTGACATTCTTTGTGAACCGAGAGGTCAGAACATGATAGGAGAAGGGCTCTGGCTTATCAGCGAGGATGCAGACTTGAAACACTGCTTCTGATCCCGAGGCTTGATTACTTAAGTCCCAAACTGGGAAACACTAGGACTTTCCACTCGATGGTCCATGCACGTGTGTGTGTTTGTATTTTCTTTCCACTGTGTTGAGGAGTTTCCACTGAGTGTTTGCTTAAGAGAAGAAAAGGTCAAATTGAGCGGGACTCAACTCAACCTCGTGTTTCACTCCTGGAACCCGCAGATGTCTTTTTGTTTCTTTGCACCTCTCGTTAATCTCTGTTGTGCTTTTACATGCTACAAATGTGCATGTATACAAGCATGAAAACACACTCTCGTACACACACACACACTGCTCAGCGCCCTGAGCTCCCAGTTGGCCAGCTAACTGCGTGGAGGTGATAAAGTTAGGAGGCCCCTCGAGACATTGAGAGAAGGAAAAATAAGCTTTTTCATCCAAGAGATGGAGCGATACAGCAACACACCACCGAGGCCTGAGTGGGGATCACACACACAAACAGATCACCCCAGTGGGAGGTTACGAGTAGGGCTCCATTTACAAACACAGCTCTCACATGGCCACAAATTGGATAAAGACAAATGCATGCAAGTGAGCATGTGTCTGTCTGTGTGATTTAAAGATAATAAGCTATATAAAATAGTCACTCCATTTGTCATGAGCACCAATGAGGGTTGCAAAATATTTTTTATATTATGTTGCTTCATTTGAAAAAGTAACTAACTACTGTGTCTGTGTCTAATAAACCACAGCGTTGATACACAGAGTTTTGCGCAATGGGATTATTTATGGTTGATTGCAACTCAGTGTTTTTTCTCTGTGTTTATTTCCCGCATGTGACGCAAGCGTGCCATAATGAAACCCTGCAGGCACCACGAAATACAGATGTCACATGTTCTCACTTTCACTTTCTGTCTGTCTGTTATTGCATTAGGAAATGTAAACGTGTCACGCTGCCTTTCTCCCTGTTATTTTTTTTTCTGTGTTTTCTCGCATGCATCTCTGGTCTGCAGATGTCAACATTTGTTGGTGAGGATGTATCTGCACAGCTTTCTGATGTCTGTCAACCTGACAGAATGTGGAGAACAAAGGCAGGGCCAAGCAAGATAACTGGATCCAAAGCAACGCTCTTGGCTTTGTGTCCTTGTTTGACCATGGCGGCCTTTCTTGAAGATCACGTAAACCCTCGTGATGAATATGGTGAATATTATATATTGCAATGAAAAGTTTTGTTTCGAGGAGAGGACTTTAAATATGACAAAAGAAGGAGACAATGAGTGAATATGTCCTCTAATTTAAAAAAAGGTGTCTCACTTCCAGATGTCTGTAATGAGGAACAAACTAAAAAATGAAGATATGCAATCTGGTGTCTCCTGGACAACATCAGTCCTCTTCGAGGCAGTATGATGGCTGATGACTTAGGCTCCTGTTCTGGGCTCAAATGGACAATTCAGCATCAGCGAAGATAATCCTCCAATTACTTTGATAGATGCACATTTAGCAATTGTGAAGGTACACGTGAGGATATTGCAGCGCACAATACATTTGTTGAGAAGAGAGAAGGAGGAGAGGGATGTGAACAGCTAGACGGCACTCATTAGATATGTAAAACCTGACCAACAGACAACTGTGTCATAAGCACTCATGCAACTACACGCACTTAAAGTACACACAAGCATGTATTCAATGACAGGCAGTCAGCACCGGGCTTCGGGGGCCTTTGGAGGCGCCAGATGGACCAATCTGCTGTAATTGAGGTAATCTGTAGAAATACAGATGCAGCGCTGTGGATTAGAACAAAGTGAGAGCAGTGAAGTATCATAAAGGCTGTCACTCCTGAGCCAGTTCTGCCAGTATTCTCCTTGGATTCCGTAGAGCTTCATATCCTTTTCTCATTTGTCTCGCACTTCGTTGTCTCGCTTTGTTTTTGTTCCACACGTGAAAAAAGTGCCAAAGCCTTCAGTTACAACTGGCTTTGTCTTCAGTCGCCGCTATCAAAGATATCGCTAATCCTGTGGATGTTCTGAACCTCTTCTGCTACCAATTCTCCGTCTCTCATGTCCCTGAGGTCCCAGTGGCTCCCAGGGCCCCGCTGCGTCCAGCTGGCACGGCTTAGAGGACCGGGACAGCTGAGATCCTTGACCACCCGGATTACAGCAACCCACTCACCATCATCAACAGCCCATCAAGACAAGAAGTTTTCCACCTCAAACCCCACGGAAATCTCTCCCAAGTTCCCAGTCATCACTCCAATTGTTGTTTCATACTTGGACGTAACACAGGGCTTCTCTCAAATCCTTGACTTTCTAAAAACTACTTCCTCTAGTAAGTGCGTGCTTTGGATATATCCCTGATTTTACTGTTAAATTTCATACCTGGCCATTAAGAGTTGAGAGAAGTGTCCTCCTTGATATCCAAGTATGAGAATGTTTAGACTAAGAGCACGTTTTGGCATCCAGACTATGTATCCTCTGTGGATCTAGTTCCCTCATCGTGCAGCATGATCACAGTGTGGCTGTGGATCTGAGAGCCAACAACAGGAAAAGGCTTTCAGCAGTAACACACCAGTCCAAATCTGAGAGGTATGCAGCATGAAAAAAAAATGTCATCTATCGACACTGATGGCTTCCATAACTTCAAGCTGGGATGTAGCACTCCCGAGGTGCCCATCTGTCTATGAGTTGTGTTGGTATAAAGGAACTGTTGAACTGGAAATGTGTGTACAGCCCGTTTCAAACATTGCTAACTTTGTCTATCTGTGCAAGTAATCACTTTTGGACTTTTAAACGCCGGTTATGTAAATGTCAGACATGACAGGACTGTTACAGATCTGCAATGCTTATGCAACATCTGTCATGTGGTGTGTGGAAAATAATGATATCAAAGAAGTGGAGACTTCTCAGTTCTCTCACAGGCTGCAACAGGGATGGATTTAAAACTTATTTTATACTTAATCACTGACAACAGACAAGTGATGCTCTGTCTTGACTGTCACTGATGAATCTGCAAATACATTTTCTCGTGTGTTTTATTATTTAGCAGATGTAAAAAATGTAAAAAATGAAACAAAAAAAGGTTACAACCCCATCGAATTCCTGTGAGTTCACATGTCGTATGCAAATGTTTGCTTGATATTTATACTGTTAAGATTTGAAAATTTAGTAATTGTCCCACCAATATCAAGGGTCTTTATCAAATAAAACTTCTGCATTCTTGTTAACTTGTTAATTATTTGAATTGATTAATTGAACTAATGCATTCAGCTACTAAATCGACTTTGCTGCACAATTATTTCAACGACTGTTTTAAGATAATATATTCCTTTATTAGTCCCACAACAGGGAAATTTGCAATAATAATTTCGAGCCAGCCAGGAGTCGAACCTAGAATCTTCTGATCCGTAGTCAGGCGCGTTATCCATTGCGCCACTGGCCCAACGAGGTAAAGGATGAACTTTCATTTAAACATCAAGCCAAAATGGACAAGAAGACCAACTGAGAAATTGAAAATGTAAAATTCTATGACAATTAGGTAAATTTAATCTGCTGAGGAAGATCATGTGATATGACTGAAAGTCCAGAAAAGCTGAATGCTCTTGAGGTGAGACTGTTTTGTCAAGTTATTCTATTTTATTTGTGCATAAGAAAAATGATGATTGATGTTGTCATAGTTTGTTACACTTCCTGTTTTATTCAGTGTCACTCGCCTCTCCTCTAGTTTCAGATCCCTACTTCCTGCCTGTATCTTTGTGATTGCCTGCCCTTTCACCTTGTCATTGCTTAGCCCTGTTTTGGATTTGTTTGCCTGATCTTTTGCTGACATGTGCACCGAGCCTATGATAAGTAAAAACCTTGATTTTCAGAAATCTGAGCGGTCTCCTGAATCATGCAATTGAGTTCTCCTACATGTGGTCAACAGGTTGTAACACCTTGTGCGTGCTTGTCTTTCTATTATATAAGACTTGAGTTGCGTTCAAAGTCTTATGAAAGTGCAAACATCCATCTTAGATGCCATTGACTTCAACTGAAAAGTGACTCCGGCGGCTTACGCGAACATGAGATGGACATTTGCCAGCTCATTTGTGTAATGAAGTGCACGTCTGAAACAGTTCATTGGAAGGGTCTGGTAAATACCACCATGTTTATCCATCAAACTACAGTTGAATGAGCACATCATCGGAGTGACGCACAGAGAATGTTCCCATCATGTATGTTGTCGTAGCTGCTGAATGCCCTTAATTCCGCCAACACACACAGTCATCTTGTACACGCCATCCAATCATGAGTCAATCGCGGAGTCATGAGGTTTGCATACTTGCCCTGGTTTGTCCTCGGCGGTCACACATGGGCAAGAGGACGTAGATGAGGTGACCCCGGGCCCCTGTTTGTCATGGCTAGGGGCCTCCCTGTGCAGACTAGCAGACTCCTGCCTTTGTTGAGTGTTGCCCTGTGAGAAAGCCTTACAGCCGGGGTCTGAATGTTGACCCCACACGCTAACGGTAAACACCAGCCAAATGCCATACAAACAAAAGCAAAACAAGCAAAGAGGTCCTATGCGATCTCTGTAATGAGCTCCTTTCTTTCCGTCTTTCTCCGTCGCTCCTTCTCCTCGTGTCCCCTGGAAAGCCTCAGTGGTTAGTGTGCTAATTTAACATTGGAACATGAAGTGAGAGGCCGGCACCAGCATGCAACCGGGAATTCATTCAGATGTCTGATGGAAATCCAGCTCAGCTTTGTTTACATATTCATTCAGGATCATTTGGCTCCAAACCATTACATTTTTTTGTCCATTTTGGGTTACGTTTACCATTTCCCCTCCATTTACTGTATTTCTAAGAGCTTTGGGAGCGATTTGGACCCGAACCCACGTACTGTACTTTCTTCTCGTGTAGTCCCTCTCAGGACTCTCATGTACACACCTACACAAAAGTACAGAAACACAATTTAACACAATCACACGGTGATGAATGTGTGGTTCCACAAGCACTAGAACATCTGCTATGGTGGTTAATAGTCCGTGGTTTTTGCCTTGTATCCTTGCTCCGTCTTTCACTCTCTCTTACACACACACGCCCACGCAATTAATCCAGTGCCAGTGTAACCAAGCCAGATCCTGGTTATGAGGCAGTCTGTGGCAGGGCTCCATTAGTTTTGGCCCGATCGAGGCCACTGCGTTCCAGCCTTGACCAAGCAACACTGGTTCACTAACCTCTAAATCTGTAAGCAGACTAATGCCTGGGGGTGGATTTGCACTGATCAACCAGAGTAACCACACTCCCTCCTCATACCAGCATCCGCCTGCAACACACTCTAATCCCGTAAGCCCTAATAGATATTATCACTTTACTCTGAAAACCGCACGGCATTTAATTAAACCCGGCTGCTCTGATCCCAAAGCCTGAGCAGTGGTGTGTTTAAGAGCGGCACGTATTACTTTACATGGCGTGGTTAATTATTAGCAAGGACAAATATACAGGTGTTAACCGAGCAGGACTTAATTATTAATGGCAACTGAGAAGCATCGTGTGATGTTCCATCTCTCTCTCCGGTTCTCTCCGCTTGTTGTTGTCCATTCAGAACTTTTAACCGACTCCTCTCTTTCTTCCTCCCAGGGTTTTCCCTCAGATGACTGGCCCTGCTGTTTTAGAGCTCTGCTTTTCATTGGCTTTATGAGACCAACTGTAAATTCCTCAGTGCATTGTGTCTCACTGTGGACTCCATCCAGTTTTTCCTTCACCCCACTCAATCCTGCCTCCCTCGGCTTAACAGCCTGGCAGGCGCTCGCCCTGGCACACCTTTAACACTTTCTGTTTGGCTCGTGAGAACCTGGACCACTAATTATGTTGTGATAATTATTGAGTGCAGGCTGATGAAGGGCATGCTTGTTGTGGTTAAGGGAGCAGGTCTCCCTCGCTGTCCGTTTCCCTCAAAAGGTGTGTGGCTTAATGAGCTTGGAAAGACTCAATGTGTTTAACAGACATAATGGAAAGACAACAAAAAGACTTTTCAATAGCAGAATATTTTAGAAATATCTTCCTGTATTTACTTCAGTTACAAAGTAGAAATTCGGTATTGATAATGCCCCGAGAGAAAAGGCTTTAATGGAGTAAAAAGAGATGTGTTTCTGCTGATCATGGTTTTGTTGGAATGGGATATGAGCACAGAGGTGAGCGTGTGTGAGTTAGCGAGCTCTGTGTTTTTCTCTGTGAGCATTTGCATGTGTTTGCGGGCCGAGTGCATCAGCACGTGAGCGGCGGAGATGGAATTGAGGAAATGCAAAGGAACGGAGCCAGACATGGTGACTGAGAAAATGGAATAATATAGTGAGGTGGAGAGAGAGTGTATTTGTGATACGCTGGCCGAAGGAGGCTCTTTAGACATCTGTTAATGATTTCGCAGATGTGTGTTGGGGACAGAGAGGGGCGAGTTTCACTGTAACAACAGAAGCTGCATTGTGCTTTGTCCAATTTAGGTGCATTATGTTCTTTTTTTTTGTGACCCAGGAGCTCCGAGTGTTGGCTCGCAGCGCTTACTGAATGGTTACCATCAAACAAAGTGACTTGCCAGTGTGTCTAATGTCAGCATGCGAGGCAGTGTGCATGTGTTCATAAACGTGCTTTTGTGCTCACACATGCGCTCACACGCAAACAAAAAGTAATCTAGTGGTAATGCCGGTAATGCCTCAGGTATGTCCTGTAACCCTTTGAACTTGCTGCAGCAGCTTCTGTCTAATAAAGGGGTCAAAGGTCAGTTCTGAAGTCTCTTGACAAGTAAACTTAACTTTTGAACTTCGAGGTTTGCTCACAATAGTTGCTGCAAACTTGGGACATATTGGTCTCGTAAAAAGGGTTGACCTCTGCTGAAGGATCTGTACAAAATTAATATCTCAGGCTGGGTTTTAGTATGAGAAAGATAGCACAGTCAACCCTTAAACTAGAGGAAGAGGCTGTGAATGGCATTCCACTATCAATGAACCGAATTCAGCGCCTCTCTTTACAGCATAATCCAGAGAGGAGGAGAAAGGGAAAGCGTGAATGAAAAGAGGTATAGAAAGAGAAGCAAAGAGTGGGGTGGAAGGTGAAAGAATGTCATAGACAGAAATGGTGGTGGGAGGGGATGAGAGGCTTTGGAGAGCGATGGGACTGAGCAGTTGAAGGGTTGACGGGTTTGGGTCCGATGGCTCGATGTGCATCACTGATCTCAGTCCACGCTCAGTCGGTACACACACGTCCCCCATTCTCGCTGTGGCATTCAGAAGCACTTTCCCACTGGGAAGGTCAAAGCCCCATTAAGAGAGTATTTTGTTGCTATTTTGTGTTTGTTGTGGGGATAGCGAGTGGAAAGAGCAGCATGGTAATAGAAAGAATTTGCTTCTGCAGCCCCCTCTCTCAACCACACCACTCCAACAGTTCCCACTTGGGTTGTCATTGCTCCCATACATTCAGCTTTGATACTTGTCTAGACAGAGGCAGTTTGTGTGTCCATATGGAAAGTTAGTTCCCCTGTTTTCAGCGCACTCTTAGAAACAAGATGATTATCGGGTTAAAAAAGCACACAACATTTTTGGTGAGAGTGTGCATACCTACGCTGTGCACTGGCATGCACATACATATGTGCTGATGTGATGCTTTTATGTTTATTGGCACAGGTGCATGCAGCAGCGTAGTCCACCACTTTGAAGATGCCAGATCAGGAAGTCGGAGAAAAGGAGGGGCTCTGATGAAAGAGAAGTGGAGGACCAGCAAGAGGTGGAGGTGAATGTTTTACTTAGACCAGATGGAATCAAAAAGTGGTTTTAGTATCCATGTTGAGTCTTATGTTAGCCAGTAAAAATTCAAACATTTGCAGTATGACTGCAGACATTTCCATGAACATTTATGGAGAACAGTTCCTTCGCAGCTCTCAGTACTGCAGGCCAGTTGTGTCCTGTTCTGTCTACAGTCATTAGTGTGTCTAATAGTGTTTCTGTTCGGACGGTAGCTCTGCTGTTTGACCCCCACGCTGTGAAACCTCCTAATTGCGGTTAAATTGTGAAGGGAAACAGATGCAGCAATTAGACTCCTCTTGGGTTTAGGTAGAGGAAGAGCTGGAGAGTCTTTGGAGCCAGAGCGGGAATCTCTGTCCTGACTTTTCTTGAAAGGCCTTGTCAGAATGTGTAGTGAGTTAGCGGGGCTGTAATCAAAATCACATAACAGTCTCAATTTTCCTTCCAGTATGTCAGTATTTATAGTGCGCAGACTTTTTTTTTTTTTTTTTTATAAATCTTTGAAATGTAGCCTGAAACCTCTCATCTTGGGTAGGTCTGTTGCAGCATGGTGACTGGCACCAGGAAGTGATTGGGTGTGACGCAGGAAGCCCTGTTTTAGTTTTTGGTTAGTGCTGTTTGAATAAGAAGACAGAAATACACCCACGTCCACTAACCAGAGTCAGGAAATGCTGCACAATGACACCATACATCAGCCATTTTTATCATAGTATCTAAAATTGCATTGCATTCTCATGAAACGTCAACAGTATTTGTCATATTAAAAAGTCTGTGATACGTGGTGTCAGCGTGGCAGCGATGGCATGGTTCCCTCTGTGTATGCAGAGGTTTGTGCTCTTGAATGTCTGCCTGTAATTACACCGTATTTCTCTGTTTGTTTGAAAGTGCAGATCTAAGGTTAACATCCCCAGATTACGAGAACTAAGGACTTTGATTGCAATCTATGCTCAGCCCGAAACGCTTGTTATCCTGTGGGGGGACACAAACAAGGATGCTGTAACTTAAGCCACTTCATTCACTGGAAAACAGTGATGTCATTCCCCAGATCCCAATACTTTAGTTTTTTAGTCATTTTTCACTTTCCCTCTCACCCGACTGAAGTCTCCGGATCGTGGTCTCTTTGTGGTGAAGTTTAACATAGCAATGGCTGCTGGCACCGGCCAGTGCGGCCTCTGCTGGGTTTCCTGGTTTTCTTTTATACCTAATTGCTCACCACACATGTGACAAATGACGCCAGATGCCACAATGGAGAGAAATCCAGCTCTCTAAGATTTAATGGCTCCAGAGGAACAGTTGGCCTTATTTATAGAAGCCTTTTTACTAGACCGGGCCCCTGGGAGCAGAGAGTGACTGGACCAAGTGCCAATACAGACTGTGGCACATGTGATCCATTAATTATACTGGGATAAGTCAGTCAGGTGTGTGGAGCAGCAGGTTATACTATGTGTTTGTGAGTGTGAATTGGAGAGGAGGAACAGTATGCTTTAACCAAAGAGCTTGCCGGATGGTGAAACAACCCCCCCCCCAAAACTTTTTGACATCGGAACTGAGTTGGATATTTTTTGTGAAATTTTTCTGAAATTGGCTATCCAACATTCACATACATTTTTTATTATTTATATTTTCAAATGAGTGCAACGATACAAATGCCTTCAAGTAAAGCCACAGTAGAAACACTTTTACCTTCAGACATAGTTAGAAGACATATAGTATGAACAGCTCTTTTCAAACATTAAATAGTTATGAATTGAACTGACATTGCCACTTAAATGCCAACAGACCATTTTGAATAAACAGCACAAGGGTCACTAATAATATGAAGAAAGGCTCTATTTCATTTGCACTTATAGTTCTGTACACACTATATGGGAGGTTAGTGCAGGTTCAATGTTCAGTAGATGATGATGTCGGTGCAGACGTGATGCAGATGATGAAATTCACATCACATGGACCTTCACAGCCATGCAGATGCAACTGGTACACTTAAATGGAATGGAGCCAACATTAAAGGGCCACCCAAATTATAAAAACATATTTATTCAATTTGTAGAATTTAGCCTTGCAAATAGTTGTGATTTTATTTGCCCAGATTTCTACCTGCACTTCATTTTGTAATTCTGGTAAACCAATCCTCTTAACAGTTATATCCCTGCTTTTGCTCAACATGTCTGACACGTAAGAGGCCAACTGTGCATCATTCAACACAGACAAAAAAATCATGCATACATACGAAAAAGAGACACATCTGTATCTCTTCCATAGATAAAATCTTGCATTATCTATCTGAAACTCAGTGCAGCAGTTGGACTGTCACAGCTGACAAGTAGACAGCTTTATTGCTCCGTGCGTCTATTATCCTTCCATTTGTGCTCCTTATTTCCTAGTTTACTCTAAGTGTAGCCTTAAGTTAAGCTTCTTAGTGTCCACAGAAATAAGATCAGTGCTGCTGATTCGAACTCTCCGCTGGTGAGGAGCCCCAGCCTGGCGCGGCGTTTGAACTGTAGGGCGGCCCGTTTGATGCTTCTCCCTTGTCTCCTTTATCCCGTCTCAGCTCCCCCTCGGTATGCAGGCCAGGGGTTCTTGGCATCCACAACTCGAGACTGCAGCCCAGATGAGCCCTGCTTTACTACATGTCTGCCGCGCTCTCTGCTCACAGGAAATTAGGGAGGAAAAAAAAAAAGCAAGGCTTAAAGTCAGAGACACGATTTGGTCGATTTTAATTTGAAGTTTACTGTATGTGGACTCACGGCATGGTTGTCCATTTAAGTTGAATAGCAGATTGGCGATGAAGTGTTGTAGTTATTGCGCTCATTTTCCACTTATTTGACGAGGAGTCTACTGAGATGATGACTTGTGGTACAGAAAATAAACACTCTCCACTAAACATTTTCCTGTGAAGGCTCAGAAAGTCGTTCACGAAGCTTATGAATGTCACCGACAGCAGACCGCTATACTTTCTCTTGTATGCAAGCAAATGTTTGTATGCATGTGTTCTGGGAGAGCTGTGCTGGTGGTGAAGGTCAAAAAAAGAGAAACAGATTGCAAGCGCCCATGCCAATTCCGCCGGAGTGATAAAAGCCTTCATCGCGGTCCTAGATCTCAGCACGGTAAATCGTCCCTCTCAGCCCGCAGCTCCTGCCAAATGCTCCTCTTTTCCTCCTTTCTTCTCCTCCGTCTGTGGTGTTTATAAATCATAAACTCACCACACAGGCAGAGAAGAAGGACTGCTGTTCTCTCTGGACACATATCCATTGTGCTCCCTGTGCGCCGGCATGTGGAAGCAACAAATTCACTCTCCTGAAAGTTCCCAAAAGAAGCACAGCGTCTTCAGGGAAGATTTTTCTGCTTAGAACATGAAATGAAAAAATGTCTTGTTCTTTCTGTCTTTGTTTTTAGTTTCATGTGAGTGAGTTTTTTTTTGTGAGATGTGTTTCTTATTTAATTTAGCAATAAAGTTGATTTCACCATCGGATACTGACTTATAACTTCAACTATTTGACAGACAGTCACTGCCACACATGCCTGGTGGTTCTCAAAGGGCATCCTGGTCTTTACAATATTTCCTCCATTTTCCTCCTTAATTACATTTTCTTTTGTGTTTTCCTTTGTTCTCATTCAGGCCTTCAGCTTAGTGGGGGTGTTGGTTTTATTTATTGTTTCATTATGTGGCTGTTGCGAAGCCCTTTGAAACTCTGATTAAGGGCTGTACAAATAAATTGTGCTTGACACGGCTTAAATCATGGACACTGGTTGGAGAAGGTTGCCAAAATCACATTTTCAGAATTCCTGTTCCAGCAAATGATGATCTGTAAGGCTTTCGGGTGACATTCATCAGAAATGTTTTCCCTTTTTTTCCTTTTTTGTCTGCTCGATTCATTTTTACTCACACTATCAGCGCGATTCTGAGGATGACAAGGGCAGTCGATCTTTGTGTGACACTGGACAATCAGCTGTCCTTTGCACATCGCTGCAACAACCTGCTCCTGCAGATTCAACCTCTGCAACATCAGAATGATATGTCTGGTCCAGTTTCTTATCATCTCATGCCGAGACTACTGCAACTCGCTCCTGCTTGTTGTGCCTACATGTGCCATCCAAATGCTGCAACTCATCCAGAATGCCACCTAACCAAGTTCTCCCACACCCTGCACTAGCTGCTGCAACGGCTGAATCTGATTCTAGACACTTGCCTCTGCCATGCTGTGATTGGCTCAGGTCCACACTACAGCCAGGACACGGATAAACCACTCAGCCCAGTCTGTTTACTATGCTCCACTACTGGTCCACTACAAGGTGGACCCAGCTGCTGCTCAACAAAATCTGTTTGTTGTCCTTGCTTCCCAAAGCTCACTATTAACATCAGGACTGCAAAAATAATTAAAAAGTCATGTGTTCTGCACCCAATGCAAGATAAATAAAAAAAAACTCTTTATCTCTCATTGTTTCTGAATGTAGCACTTGAGGCATTTTTTGATGATGTTGGTGTTTTTGGGTCGTATCCACATGGTTGAACGGACTTACTGAATAAAACCATCCACTAGATAAATATAATGTAATGTAATATCCCAGATTTTGATTTTGATGGCATTGAGATTGTAGCGAAGCGCCATTCAGTTATGTCTGTTCAGTTATCTCTTCATCAAGTATTTCTGTTTTCAATCTTAGAACTTGTTTCTCTAACTCTCTGCATTGAGAGACCGTTTACCATTAACCGTTTGAGCTCTTTCTGTTTTTTGGAGACTGAAAGTAAGGGTGTTTAGAGTTTGGTTGTTTTTGACTGACACTCCAAAGGGCTCAGTCGAAGGCTTTTATTTTTTTTACACAGGAGAAACCAGTTGGCACCAGTCATTGACGCTGTGGCAAAGTGAAAGCTGATTGTGATTCCCGGTGCCTGGTCTCATTGTAAAGGGGGGTTTTGGACCGTGTCCGAGCATTTCAGAGGGCGGTGACACCGGCACCAATCGCAGTTAACACACTACAGAATCAGCTTAGAAAGGGAGCTGAGCCGCGAGTGGAGAACTACACCGGTCGGCCTCAAGAATTAAATTCCTCCATTATGATGGAGTGATGAAGGAGGAAGGGGCGGATAGGCATCTGAAGGATGGAAGAGAGAGATTACTGTCAGTGTTACAACATGCATATTCAGGGGCGGAGGAGAAGAAGGGATTGAGGAATGAGGCACGACAAGTATTTTGGACAGATGAGTGATATTCGAGGATATGGGCAAGGAAAGGCAATGATGGCTTTAGTATTGTGAGTTTATGACCCTTTTAAGTGTTGACCTTATGTGAACCATTACCAACCCCCCAGTGTGTGTGGGAAAAACACACACACACACACTTCAGCTCACAAATGAGGGCACACACACAAACACATACAACTTCACATGCAACCACACAAAGTTGTAAGAGTGATTGGGTCATTCCTGTTGTTTTCACCACAAGCCACAGGAAAGAGAACAAACACAAGAAAACAAGACCGCCATTGTGTGCTCCGGCCTCTACCACAGATAAGGAAAGGATAGCACGAGCAGTTATCAGACACAAATAACTAAAACCTGTTTATTAGATTAATTTATTTCAGTGTGCAAACCCACTCTGAATTGATCTGAGAGCCACAGAACAGCAGTGCAGTTTTTTCATTGGTTCTTATTCTATGAAAATAAAGAGAGGGGAAAAAAAAAATTACGACCAAGACTCCTTCCACCCAATCACCCATTTAAGCCACAGCAAAAATCCTAAACCCACTGACCCTGAGTGGGCCAAATACTGTGGAACCCTGTTTCAAGTCTCTCCAAATAACAATAATCCTTCTTCATCATGTGTGTCTATTTTGCTGCTGGAGAGGTTTCAGAGAGAGCGAAAAAAAGAAAAGAAAAGGTAAAGACCACGTCTTACACACATGGAGAAAGTTATGCCCATTCACACACCCTGCAGTGCTATCATAAGACACACCGGTCTGGTGTGGAAGTCTCTCAAAGAAAAAACACAACCTGCACAGAACATACCGGTCAGAGCCGTGGATACTGGCCGACTGAGAACCAATAATATTTAGCCTCACAATATACTGATACTCTGAGATTTGCTTTTGTTGAAACAGTCAGTGCCGTTTAACCTTTTCTCATTTAAAGATGGGAATAGACAATGATCACCGGTGACTAATGAATTAATATTTTGCTGAAATCCATCTGTGCATAGAAAATAAACTGATAAGAAGTCTTTTCAGATTGTATGAAAAACAAGGAAAGACAAGAAGAGTTTTAACCTCGCAGGGCAGAGTGAAATGACAAGAAAAAAATATGAACAATGAGTTCATTTAGGAGGCATTGTAGAGGAACTGGGCAAGACGTTTGACTTGGAAAGCACAATTCTTTATCTGTGAAAAAGTTGGAACAGGTGGAGCTTTACATCACTAATATAAACTACTCCACCCTTTCATTTATATATATATATCTATATATATGATGCTTGCAAAATAACAGGTCTGTGTTCAATAAATCCACGTTGAGTCAACATATTAATAGCTGCAACTTCACGGTAAAGTTTCTGTCACTCATCTAGATTTATCGTCATTGTAAGGTTGGTAAAGTAAGAGCCTCATGCAGCCTCATACAGGGCGCGCCTTGTGCTGCCATAACATAGAGTGTTTACCTTCTGCCAGCTCTGGCTCGGCCTAAACGATGTGTGTATGTTTGTGCATGTGCGCACACACATATGGATCCACGTGTGTTTTGGTCTCCCCCCTGTGTGCATGTGCACATGTGCCTGTGTTTGTGCTTGCTGGCGTGTGTGTGTGTGTGTGCGTGGATATACCCACCACTCAGCCTTCAGCTGGGCAAACCTGAAGGATTGCGTCACAGGCAGAGAAAAGAGCAGTCCTGCCCAGTAAACTAGTCTTTAATTGCTTTGCAACTGAGACCACATTGCTGAGGAAACAAGGGGCTCATTGTGAGCGCGTGTTCATCTCAACACACCTCATATTTTGTGCAGACCGCTGACCCCCACCAGATCTGCAGCATTTACAATAAAACACAAAGCCAGCAATTAAAGTACTAAGTGTTTGCATGCACGCTCGTGTGCAGACACTTTTAACATGTGTGTCTGCACTTCTATATGCTGATGTATTCCAAGAGCAGGTCAAGATGCTGTGTGTTACAGCGTTCAAGCGCTGAGGATTAATGTGAAGTCAGTTTGCTTGCTGGGGGATAAGTACAACATTGTGCTTCTGTGTTTCACTCTGAAAGAGCTGCGCATGATGAGGTATTAAAAATGAGTGAGATTGAAATGTGTGTGTATGTGTGTGTGTCTCATGATAGATCTGGGCTGGGTGGTGGTGGTGGTCTGGCTATGATGTAAACCAGATGTGGACTGGATGCAGACTATCGTACCCACCGGAGGGAGAATGAAGCCTGTGCGTGTGTGTGTATGTTGGTGCATGCACAGCGCCAGCATTGATTACAAATCCAATGTAATTTTGCATTGCACCAACCACATTTGGCTGAGCGTTGGATACTGCGCTGGCTGGAATGAGCTCATGCTTCATATGACTGACCCATAAATCATATAGACTGCATACAGGCGGTGCTGTCACGGGGCTCAGCAGTGGGAGAGTACTGATATTATTACAGCCATTTAAAGGCTGTGTTAGATAAACTATGTCAATACCTGGTGATTCTGTTTAACCTGTGAACCTCCAGGGCTACATGTATTACATTTCAGCTGATGTAGAGATTAAGATGGAGAAAAATAATCATCATGAGATTTATTTTTAAAAAACGCATTAATTTCACAACAGAACCAACTGTTGAGAATGAGCAGAAATGATTTGCAGAACTTCTAATCTAACAAAATCTAATCAACCTATCTGGACAGAGTACACTGGGTTCATCATGGTTTGCACAATGCTGCATGTGTATCAGCACCGATCCAATTGCCAGTTTCTTTAAGTTGATGTGTCCTGTCTTCCAGAAAATGCTGTTGGAGCAGAAAGAACAGGCTCACTCAAGTGTTCAGATGCCTTCAGCTCGTAAAAATAAAAGAACAAGGATGGCATGAATGAATTGGGATAGTTGTGAATGAAAGGTTTTCAGTGAGCAAACTCACGCGGAACGGATTTATCAATGTATGAATAAAGACTCTGTATACTGTATGTACTATGCTCTGACCTCATAACTCTCCACCAAGCCAATCTTCTCTGTGTGAGGCCATTCTTCTCCTGGGCACCTTAAACCTCTGAGGAAAACTGTAGAGAGAGTTCAGATGGATGAATCTAAACTCAATCCACTGACGTGCCAAACATGGCTGAGACACATCAGCTATGCAGCATTTGATTATTAACTTACGTGTATTGGATCAGTCTCTTCATATCAAGTTCTACAGTATGTAGCATTGATAATTAGCAGATGACCATCAGTACATGGATATGGTTTAAAGGTGATGGCTGCAGCTGTACTGTAGCAGCAGCATAATCTGTAGAAGAGGAAAAATGGCAGATCTAATCATGACTTTAAGAGCAGGCTTTCACATGGATGTTTTTGAGTTACATTTTTTCTCTAATGGGCAGCTGAATAGGAAGTGGGTAGAGAAAATGTATACTTTGAATCCTGTGTGAAGATTTGCTAAAATATCTGAATAATAATAATAATAAAGTTGCAAAGTTGCAGTGATCCTATGGATACAACCCAAACAACACCATGGGTAAATATGCACGTGATATAATTAGCATTCATTTTTCACCACTTAAGAAACCAGCTGCATGAAAGTATAACAATGCATCATAAAGTAACAGTCAAACAACATCCAAAAGAAAAATGACCTCAGCTACCATCAGGGACACACAAGGAATGAAGAGCGGTCAAAATAGTCGAGACTTCTGGCTCAGATCAGCAGCTCACTCAGCTTGATTTTCTCCCTCTGAAATGTTCTGGTGCTTTAAACAGCCACCACTAAAACTAAATTAACAAGTAATGCCATTGCAAATAAGTGCATATGAGAAGATTCAACAGCCTGAAAGTAGCACAGATTCTGTCAGCAGGCCATTGTTTTGCTCGGAAGTAAATCTGTGGGAAAGCAATAAAACCCCTGAGATAAGAACGGCCTTGCCTACTAACTTTGTCAAACACACACACACCTTCTAAACTGATAAGACATCCATTCAGGATATGCATGGTAGCACAAGTAGCTATCTCCATCATTGTAGTGAAGAATGAACCACTAGGGTTGCCAAGTATTGGGAAAAACAGGAAAAATCTGTCTTTCACCTTGAAGTTTGTGACTGACAAGTTGGACACATGAAAGAGGAAACAATGTTTAAGTGCAAAATGAATGTGGTTGCAGATCTTGTTTCCCTTAATAATAATAATATAAGCAAAGTGCAAGAACAGTCCATTATCTTATGCAGTGCATTCATATTGGACTGTCTCGCATTATTTCTTATTTATGTTGAGTGCCAGTGCTGGAGGTGTATTGTGCCCTGTAATGATAATTAACAATCTTTCCAGTACCTTAACAAAGCCTGGATGCAGAAAGCAAAAAAAAAAAAAAAGTGTTTAAAAAGGAAAAGAAAAATCAGATGTGAGAAAAAACAAAAACAAAACATTGAGCGTAATCAAGGGTTTTGCAGAATTATCCAATATTGATGTTCTTGTTTGCAAGAACATGTGGTTGTTGCAAAAAATTGTAAATAAAAAAAAACTAAAACCAAGTGTTCAAACAAAGAGCCACATATATCAGCAGACAACAACCAGCTTTCTCACGTCTCCCTGATGAAACCTCCAGGAAGTTTACGGCTCGTCTCCAGCTCACACTGGGACTCTGTTTCAGCAGCATGTTGTCACAGTCTCACAGCCAAGATGCTTCAGTCGCAACAGACTCAATGAGGTGCCTCTCTGTCTCAAACTCATCTGGCCCTTATTCTCTCTCTGTAATGCCCTTTCGCTGTTATTTGAAGACCTGCACAGACAGTAAACACTGGCATACCTGACGTGGAGTGACAATGACATTAAAAGTGCTTTGGGACTTGTGTGGTTGCAAATGGAAAAAGTGACTTTTGTGCATTCATGTGTGCACTCAGAAATGCCATTCCATTCCCACACCTACATCTTTATGAGTGCATATCCTCCTGGTCCCATTGTGGAAAAAGAAGAGGTTTCCATCGCAGGAAGGCCCCTTTGACCCCTGTGAAAATCCTGTTTGTCCCCCTTATTTTGAGGGTCTGTAATGGCTCAATCAACAGTGGCTACTTTGGCGAACTCTTCAAAATGCATTTTAGGAAAATCCAAAATAGGCTTTTATCTAAGATCAAGATTAAAGGTTTATCAAATGGATTTCGCTAAGATACAAAATATTCAAGAATAAATAAGCAACAATATAAGTTAAAAAATAAGTTTAGGTTTAATTCATTAAGGCTTAACCACAAAAAACCCTGTGTGGTTAACTAAGATTTGATTGGCAGTGACCAGACCTCTGTCTGCTAAGTCCCGATTGGTGCACAGAAGAATGTGACATCACCTATTCCAACTGAGCCCCGCCCACCTCAGACAAGCAAGAAAAGCATAAAAAAACAAAACTGAAATCTTGTATGTGAAATAACCAAATTGTTCAAACTTTGGCAGAAACTAGTGAGTTTGCGTTAGAATCAAACTTACCATGAGCCTCATCTGCTCTCGTGATAGTCAGCTTCCTGTGAAAGCAATGTTTTCGGTGCGCTCCATGTGAAATCTTACCATCCCCAAGCCAGTACAGAATATTTCCTCTCTCTTTGGTTAGAAACCACCAGTGGGTCTTTAATACCCGCCGAGTAGAGAGAGCGGGGTAATTTATCACCATCTATCTTGAACTGCTGTGGATGGAGGCCTGATTTTACTGCTGGTGTCACATGTTAACGAGCAGGTTTTATGGTGGAAGTGATGGAGGGTCACACCACCTAGAAATTAACACATGCACTGGCACTTGAGTGCGTATTAATTTCTTTTAGTAGAAGTTTGTTTTTTGGATGGTTTTCAATCAAATGCACAAAGAAAATTGTTTGGCATATGGATTTTTTTGTACACATGTGCACCAGCTCTCTCTCTGCCTCAACTTGGGAATAGGGAAATAAATGACAGCAATTCTCCTTGTCTTCATTTCTTTATGAAGACTGGGTTGCTTCCCAGGTCACTACTGTAAGAAAGGATCAAGTGTCCTCCTCATTGCTAAGTAGCTGATGTCACTAAACTGGAATCCATCCATTTTCTTGACTTCTCCCTCACTGTGTGTGCCTAAATCTGATAAAAGTGTGTCCTGTAAAAATCCTGGAGATAGCAAATGATGGGGATGGTTCACGGAGGGGTTAGGGCGATGAAACTAATTGAGTGGTGTCCTGTTTCGCTAAAGTGGATTCATTAACTTTGTCTCTCATCACTGCAGGACTGTGCGCACAGACTCTATATACTGATGGCTCCTATCAGGCACTAAATGGAAAAACTGGACACAGGCTATATGTCACTTGGAACAGGATACGATATCCTGAGTCCAAAACCATATAAAGATGAGGAAATTGCATATTGTGCAGTATAATATTTTTGGTCACTGCCTTTTATTCGGTATAAAGGCCCAACTATTATATTAGCCAATGCTCAAGAGGCTACAGACTTTTAAAATATCGCATGAATGTCATCTCAGATTTCCATTCAGACTATGGAATCCGTCAGGAGCAGATAAGCATACTTATCTGAAACTACTCACAGATGTAGCACAAAAGACATAAAATCTGACATTGGCAGAATGACCATCTATTCGACATAAAAGGCAAGGAAATGAAAAAAAAAGAGAGGAACAAATGGAAAGAAAACCCAGACTCATGAGACTAAAAGTGAGCAACAGAAACAATTTTGGTTCACTAATGGCAATAATAATTCAAGCAGATTTTTTTTTTGACTTACAGCTAATATTCTAACTAAATTTTGATTCTTTTAGTTTTATTATTATATCTCTGCACCTTTGACAACCAGAGCTGGAGGCATTTTGTTCTTGGGTTGTCTATGCGTCCGCGATGTCTCAGGGACGTCTGGAACTTCAAATTTAAACATCTAATTGGACTCACAGTGTTTTGGACTATAACCCAAGAATTCATACACTGATAATGACGAAATTGAAAACAAATGTCGACTAGGGTAAAAGGTCCAATCCAAAAGGTCAAATGCACTATGACATTACAATGTTCTGCAAAAATGCTTTTCCGGCCTTTATTCAACACCATAACTTAGGAACAGAAGGAGAGATTGTGACCATTTTTCACATTTATACTATAATTAGAGATGCACATTTTGGGTGACAATCGTGAAACTGTGGTTATTGTATTGATCTTCTGGTCCGGTTGTGTGAAGCATCCACGTTTTAGCATGCTTCTTTGCAGCAGCATCCATATTTAAAGCATTGTAGTCCACAACAAGCCCATTGGTTTAGCTGATATTGAGTTCCAGGTGAGTGTCATTGCACCACATGATGAAGCTCTCAATCAGTCCTCTGAACTCCTCTGTGAAATTATTCACTGGAATCGTACAGGTTAATATAGTGCTAACTTCCATTTTGCCAAAAAAGCCACTTAATACATTTTATTACATTCCTTCAGTCTTCATTACATATATCAAATGAGTCTGGGCAGACATGGCTGTAAACTGCATCTTGACTGGTTCATATATGTGTTGTTTGTTCTTTCATAAGGCCTTTCATCTAATGTTCTAAATTATCATAAACTCATAAGAGTGAGAGATTCACAGATATCTCTCACTCTTCCTCAACATCTGGACGGTGCACCGGGGCAGACATCTGCTTAAGACTGTGCCAGTCATTCCTGTGAAAAATGGTATTTCAGTGCAGAGCTGTCTGCCAGAATAGACAAAGATTTAGAAATAGTTTCCTTTTCACTGTCTCTCTGCTTTTGTGAAGTGAGGTTTCTAGAATGATGGGATGAGTCTCCAGCAGGAAGCTAAACACCAGCAGCTTCACACACTGTAGATCTTTGAATCTGTGCAGCATAAATTGGCCAAAGGAACCTCAACAGGTTAAATTCCATACTAAAGTGCATACATACCATGGAATAAGATGAAAAGAGCCATAACTCACACGTTTTTTTTTTGCAGGGTCTTCTTCAAAGGTTCTGCTCATCCTTTTGTCATCTAGGACACACATCTCCATGGTTGTTTGAGCAATCTAGGGTCTGACATGTACGTATTTGGAAACTCCACTTAAGTGTCTCTTTGCATACCGTGAAGCTGTGTGTTTTTCTTTCACACTGACCTGTAAATGAAGAGCAAATAAAGACGGGTAAATGGTGCGTAGTCCACACACAGGTGAGAAGGACACTGCAAACCAACCGTCCAAACAAAGAGGCCATGTCAAACATTGGCCTCTTCATCCAAGTCTTCCTTCTCAGGGTACCTTTTAAAATCAGCCACACTTGCTGATAAATCACGTCGGGGTTACACATCTAGTCATTGATAAAAGACAGTCACGACCCCAGTGAGCATTTTGGTGGCTCGCTCATTCAAAAATTTATGCAAATGATTTCAGCAGAAACATGGCCATCAGTGCTCACAGAGGCAAAGTAAAGTTACACATTTGCTTAAAAAGCAATGCACACAAATTTGCATCACTGACCAACATTAAACCATTTTGAGAGATTGCTAATTTTTGATGTACTGTGTAATGGACAGAACTGTCGGACTAGCTGTGTTGCGCCATCTAAGTTTCCTTTTTGTTTCAGTTTTGCCACAAAAACAAATACGAACACAATATGAAAATACTACCCCGGCACCACCTACTGTTATTCCGACCTCTTGATCAAGTGCAAATGAAGCGCAATGAATTGAAATTAAATGAATGCTACTCTCTGGTGTAAATGGACACCAACAACATACACAAACTAAAAAGATGTATCTGGAAGGCAGTAAACATTACTATTGTGACTTGTGATTTTCATTCATTCAAAAAGTGTGTTCCAGACAAATCATGGGGGACATTAAAACAGAATGTTGCAGCTCAGTCTAGTCTCCCTTATAGTAAAGGTTTAGAGAGATTCTTTAGGCCTCAACAAACATTAATTCGGACACTGACCAAACACTGACACTCCCTTATTAAAGAAACCGAATTGATTAGTGTAATTCCCAGGGCGAACCTTCTGAAAGACACAGGAGGCAGTTATGCATGAATTCAAGAACTACATGGAAGTGCGGTAAGACGTAAGCGGGGGGTCGCGGTGTGGATCGCAACTGAAGCTGTGGCCGGGATTTTTAATGACTGACCGCAGTGAGGCAAGGAGGAGGTCCATTGTGTCCAGATCTGCGGCGTCTTAGCTGGCTGCAGCCGTGGCCATGCACATGGCACTGCACACTGGGGCAGCGCTTTGATGTACAGCTGCTCCCAGAGCAGATGGAGACAGAAAAAGAGAGGGTAAAGAAATAAAATCATTAGGGGATTAAAGAAACTTAGATAGATAGGAGATTGGAGAGGACAGGAGCAGACCAGGAGAGGGGATGAGGAATAGAACAGAATCAATGAACAGAGCTTTTTAATCTGAGTTGAATGTATATGTGTGTTTGCATTTATGTATGAGTGAGAAAGAGGAAAAGAAAGAGTCACCAAATCATATTAGCAGTCTGCCCCCGCTGTGCAGAGCAGCCAGTGTGGAGTTGGGGTGGGATATGCAAATACAGGCTGTCTGTCTGCCTGCCCCTTCAGAGGCAGCAGAGCAGCACGCTGCTTCTCGCACACACACCCTCACTCATGCAGAGTGCAAAGGAGTCGGAGGGTCGAGCCTAGTCAGCAGGTCTCGCACACGCTTGTGTGTGTGTGTGTGTGTGTACGGAGCTGAAACTTTCCTAGACACACTCCTTCTTCTCTCTGTCCTGCTCTTCTCTTACTCCTCTCCCCTCCTCCAGCACACCTTTGTGTTGTTTTCCTTGCCCCTCTTCCTCTCCCCTCCCTCTGCAGCCTCACTAGTTTTCCCTCTGCTCTGTCCCGTGCGCTCAGACTGTGGTGACTGTGCGAATTGAAAGCGTGCTGGGAGAGATGCTGCTGATGCTACAGCTGTTTGGGCTCCATGTCTCCTTCAGGGCCCACTGAAGAAGACAAGACCGCACCTGAGCCGGGGGACCTCGACGTAACACTCTGAGAACGTCGGCCAACCAGTTTCAAGACTCTGGATTTTGCTTTTTTTCAAGACTCTGGAATTAATTGAGCTTTTAAAGACTTGCAGAAAATAGAAATAACAATGAGGACCAAGTTGTGCCAACTGGTTGCACAGTTCTTTCTCTTAGGAGTGTTGCTATCTGCGGTGGACAGTAAAGGAACTTTCTATGGAGGTCATGTCAACCCTTTCTTTGGAAACAGATACAACCTGTACAAGGCTGGACTCAACCCTCACCATTCGCCAAACAAGCCCATGACCCGTCACAAGTAAGTGCTGGACGTGTCACAGGCGCTAATGCACGTTTTATTCCCCTCGACTATTGAATTCAAATATCATTCCAAGTAGCTAAACGCTCCCAAGTGGGACCCACCTCATACTGTATTTCCCCTGAGAAACACATGTCGCCGGCAAGTTGCAAGAAATATGGTTTTAGTTAGGGCATCAGCTTGGTAACAGATCCCTGAATTGACTCTCTGTTTCTCTCTTACTCACCATCAGCCCTTTTCTGTGGTTCACACCTAAAACCATCTGCGGCCGGGGATAAACATTATACAGCAACAATGACATGCTGCGTTATGAAAACAAAGCCGTCATTATGGTCTTTATGGTGCAGCGAGGAGAGGGAGGGGGGGCGCCGAGTTGATGACAAGACTATTGATCCCTCGCAGCCACTGTGTGTGTGTGTGTCTGTGTCTGTTTGTGTATGTGGTGGGAGGGAGGGGGCTCAATTAGAGGCAAGACTTACAGTACAGCTGGGCACCCGCTGCCAGAAGGGAGTGGTACAACTCATCTCCAATCAATATTAAAGCAATAACACGGTGGTCTCAGCTGAGTTTGCATTGCTATTGAAAGCTTGTTTTCTTCCAACCTAACTGTTCCAATATAAGCGAGAAGAGGCGATGGAGCTTCTTCTGTTTTGAATATATGATGTGTGTAAACGAGCTGGACCGGTTTTGTCAGGACCACATGAGCAGAGAGAAATAACAATCTCCACGCATGCTATTTGAACGCCGTGAAGCCGTGAGATGAAGCAGAGCCTTTCAGATATATTTTGCCTGGAAAGAGACGGCTGATGTTTGGCCTGCAGGGCTGTTTCGGTTTTTCCTCCCTTTCCCGTCTCTTTTGCTTGGCTTCCCCCGAGAGCTGTTATGTCTTTGGACAGCTCCCCAGCTACCTGCTGCTTCCCTCAAACTGCCACAGCACACTGCAGATCGCCCACGCCCTGCTTAGTCTGCCCTGTACCCTCACCTCCAGGGGACAGGCGCTTGGGTTTCCCTCGCTCTGAGTGCAAGACCCGGCCTCCACGTTTAACTTTCTCACCTGAAAATATGACGTTCATCCATCTCTCTCCTGACCTGCCTGCTGTTTTCCAGGCAGTATGTTTACTCTCCTAGCACTTTTTTCTCACTCAATGTTGGCCACTAGTCTATTCCTCATCGAAAAAGTAATTACATTACTGTGCTAATTACTTAACAGTAAAAGTAATTAGCTACATTACTCATTGTTATCTTTGTGAGTCAGCACATCTCCTTTAAAACTACACACCCACATGTCACATTTTCTGTATTAATTACGTTGCATAGAAATTTCCATTTAAATCTTGATATATTTTGAGGTATTTACTGATCGACAGCTGCACTGCACTGCAGAAGTCTCATCCTCATCGTGAAGCTATGGGGTTCACACACCCTCCGACTCTGAATATAACCAGGTGGCTCCTGAATGTGGGCTCACCTGTTTGGCTTACTAGCACTAGCAAGACACACTGAACGTAAATGCAACCACTTTAGAGTTAGAGGGAGAGTTATTCCCAACTTGTCGGAGTAACTGAGTGTAACTGGTTTAGTAACTGCCATGCAACTTACTGAATCTCAAAAGGGGCTTTACAAATGAGCTTGCCTTTGTTGTCTGCCCTGCATAGCTTCAACTTTGCTGCTCATGTCTGGTGGCACATGAGAGTGACATCCATTTAACTTTTGAGTTGAGTCAGTCCAAACCTGAATCGCATTATTGATAGATCATTATAGATCATTCTATGCCAAACGAGCCGATCAGTGATGACAGATTGCTTGTTGCTGATAATAATCCCCCACATGTGTCTGTATCCAACTATAGTGTTGATACAAGAGCTGCTGACCCACCTTGGACACAGTGGGCCCCCGGGGACGTGTCAGTGTCAGACCACCACCACAGATATATGAGCTCAGTTGTTGTCAGCCTGACTGGTCAGTGGAAATAGAGACTTAAAAATAACACACGTGCCATGACGTGTGTGTTGTGTGTGTGTGTCTGAGTGCGGACATGTATGTATAAGTGTGTGTTTGTTTATGTGTATTTTTGTGGATTTCACTTGTGCTTTCACAGCTTGTAAATATGTTGGGACTGACCACATTTGTCACATGGACAAAACACGCCTGTTTTTTAGTGAGACATTAAAAAATTCTCAGCTGTTGGTGTAACACAGAATTTCTTTTCTCCATGTTGAGTTATTATCTGCTTTTTGGCAGCAAAGCGAGTGATTTAATTTCACAGTCATTCCTTTCACTCAATATCACCCAATAACACCCCATAGTGCGACAGAGTCTTCTTGTCACTGATTGTGGCATCTTTGACAATTAACATAATGTACCTGTCTCACCTTAATGTTTATAATGGGCCATGGCTATAGCTGTGCATGTGTAGCTTTGTTCACATTTGCTGGAGGGTGTTTTGGCCCAAGGTTTTGGCAAAGTTGCAAATATTAATTCTATTATGTTTTCAAATTCAAGAGCAAATTCCAAAAAAATGAGACACTGTGTTCATCAGTTGCTGTGTTTATGCTGCTCACATTAAATTGTCTTTCTAATAATCTCACAAGCATCTCTGACCATGGTGCACTCCAACATACCACTATAACAAGAACAGGTGAAACATAATCCAAGAGCCATATACCCATCACTGGGAAATGGGTTTTGTATAAATCAATTAGGATCCCAGCAGATGCCGCGTGTCTTCACCGATCAGATTAGAGACATAACTGAGGGCTTTTCAATGATGTATGGGACAGAGATCAAGGGGGAAAGGTCACTGAGTTGATAGAGGTCAGAGGTCATGGGTTGCTGTTGTAAGTTTGTGTTGAGTGTCCAGTGGAGGACAAGAATGGAGCCAGTCTCCTGCTAAGGGTCACAGAGGCTGGGCAGTGAATTCCCAAGCTCCTTACCGACACATATTTATCTGACTTGCTGCTTTCACTGACCTTTCTGCTAAAATGTTTGGGATTTGTATGTAAACAGTGAAGTTGGACTTTATTTTTTTTAAATAATTGTGATAATTCAATATCATTGTTTATCATATTTTAATAGAATCATATCATGATGAACTTATTCTATAGTGTTAACGATGTACGAAATTCAGTTCTGTCAGATGAATGACTCCTATCAAACTGTTGTTGTGAAAACCTTCAAAATAAGAGATAAGGAATAGCTTGACACTTTCAGACTTATGGGAAAAGATCGACATGAGTCTCATATCTGTCTGTTAAATATGGTGCAACTAATACTCAATAGCTTAGCTTAGCGTTAAAAAGGAGATACAGTGTGAGCTTTAGCTGTAGCTTCATGTGTATCTAATGTACAGACATGAGATAGATATCAGTCTTCTCATCAAATTGTCTGCAAGAAAGCAAATAAGATTATATCCTACAGTGCTGAACTTGAATTTTTGTTTTACATGTGTGAAAGACCCTGAGATACTTGAGCTAGTTCACTCTGCAGCAACTGACTCCCACAGTGGTATATTGGAGATGGTCAGGTGGATTGGTGCAGCGTCAGTAGTATAGCTGAGGTTAGCTGAGACATTAATGGTTGTGGTGAAGAGGGAGCTGAGCAGGGAGACAAAGCATTCCATTTATCCGTTGATCTATGTTCCAACCCTCGCCTATGATCATAAGGATGAGATTGTGGATACAAGCAGGCGAAATTGGTTTTCTCCTTGTCTGGGCTCAGACTTCCAGAGGGAGCTCAGAGTAGAACCAGAACCCCATTCGTGTCCAAAAAGCCAGTTGAGGGGGTTGAAGGATCTGATGAGGACGCCTCCTGAGTGCCTTCCTTTTGGAGGTTTTCCGACTGGTAGGAGATTTCTCACCTGAGAATCCCCCAGGAGGAGCTAGAAAATGCTGCTGGGGAGAGAAGGAAGTCTCGACTACTTTGCTTACTCTGTTGCTGCCGTGACCCAGCCCCAGACAAGTGGCAGAAAACTGACTGATGGATGGATGGATGTGTGAAGAGTTTTATCTGATGAATCTGCATCTGATCTGATGAAAATTACAATAAACATCATTGACACACTTATAGAACGTCATGATACCACACTAGCCATTTATCGAAGAACTACTGTCCTTATCTGAACATACAAAGCCACACGACTGACGTGCTTGGAGAGTTCTGTTCCAAGGCTGGATAATTTTGTTATTAGCAATTTTACATATATCAATGGGATTTTGAGGTTTTCTTATTTCTGGACAGAAACTAGAAGTTCTGGTTTCACATTGGCCCTCTGTAAATATTACGTAGAGCTTATCATGGCTTTGTCGTTTGATTTTTCAACCATATTGCCTCGTGTGTTGCTGTGCTTTCTGCCTCCAGGTCTACAGACCAATTAGGAGCTTCATCAGTGACATGGGAGACACCTGGACCCACCTGCATATAAGCTTTGCAGTCTTTGAGCAGATGTCATCACACCACACACTTCTGTGTTGTAGCTTTGTGCTTGCTTTTACTGCACAACATCCATGCCACACGCTTTGCATATTCCTCCTGTCCACTCTTAGTTTCACGCTATCAACCTTTTTTTCAGTAGCACCTGGTATTCTTCTTCCTGATATTCTTCAAGAGTGTTGCTTTAGTTTCTTCAACATCCACCTTCCACATTGCTACTGATTTAATTCCCAAGCACAAACAGTACAGTGAGCCTAACAATTCCTTTTGACTACCCTTTTCTTTCAAAAACACAGAGAGCTATTCTTACTCAAAGAAGATTACGTGCTTTGGGAAATGCCTGTGGATTAGTTATTGGTGTGTTTATTCACTGCCAGTGTTTGAGCCTCTTACTGTGCTCACAAAACAACATAAAGAATATACGTCTGCCCGAGAAGACAACTTATTGGTTGTACTAGTTATCAGATTTTAACAGATCTATAATGGGTAAAACAGGAAGTAATAATGAGAATTGTAAATAGTTTCTTTACCTGCCAGGTTTTATTGCTGTAATAAGGATTAGAGGCTGAAAGCCAAAATTTAAGCACATGTAAAAGTAACAGTGTGCCTTTAAGCTATAATAACCAGAGCTGGCAGTGAATGAGTGTGATCCCCTTGGTCCTAGAGCTGGGAGTATCACATCTTTCCTTTAACCCTAATCAGTATCCACATGAGCAACGTCAATCAACCCCGCACCGCGGGGCCGTCAGGACCTGCCAGTTGGCTAGAAATAAGTTTAATTTCAAGCGTATATGGAAATGGATGGGCCCTGGAGGAGTGCCGTTAGCCCATAGACACGGCTGTTAAAGGTCCTATTAAAGATCGCATGGTTTTCTATCTGGCCTGCTCAAGTCATAAATCTGTCAGAGGCAAACAGCGGTGGCCCGGGTTCAAACAGTCAGGAACCCTGCAGGTGAGAAAGCGGTCAGTAATGAGGAAGGTGAGGCCTTTGGTGCCACAGCGTCAAAAGAACGGAGGCAATGGGGGGAGAAGTGGCAGGTTAGAGGCCCAGAGATGTCAGAGTGAGGTAACACAGAGGGGCTTCGCTAAGAATCGAAAGAGGAAGAATAAACTGAATTAGAAACAGAGGCGAGAGCAGGGCCGGTATGCTTAGATAAGTAAACAGAGATTACCTGCAGTTTGCAGATTTTGCAGAAAAAAAGGGAAGGTTATGAGAAGAAGAGGGGATTGAAAGGTGAGTTGTTTTGGGCCCAGTGGAGGGTGGAGGTCTGGCAGCAATAATATTTGCCGAAAACGCTCCACATGAGAATCCGAGATGGGAATTCTGCTTTTCCCCTGGGAGGCAGCGAAGCGATTTAGGAACTGTAATGCTATACTGGAAATATTTACAGTGGGACCAGAGCAGCAGTCAAGAAATGACATGCTGCAATGACAGGAAAAAGACAATATTTTGGCGTTTAAAAGGGCGAAGTGTGTTAAGAGAGAGGAAAGTGAGGCAGGAGGAAAAGCAAGCATGGCTTTCCTGTCGTGGCGAAAGGCGGTGAAGGCTGTTTTGATATTGTTTGGGGAGGAAGAGATGAAGGTCAGGTGATGGTGGGAGGTGCACGAGAGAGTTTAGTGAGAGTCAGTGTGGAGTCAGTTGGGGTTGGGTGGTTCAGCGAGGGTGGGGATCGAATGGAGACATTTATTTCTGGGTGTTTTCTTGCTGTTTACAGTCGCTTTCATCACAAAAGAGAAATATTTTTGCATGAAAAAAATAGTCTGATCTAAATTACAATGTACAGCAACCGAATGTTAAAATGCAGGAAGTCAATTTGCATAATTGACTCAAAAAAGCCTTTTAGTGAATCTGTGCTGTGAAAGAGTCTAACAGGCAATGATTAACATTTGACTCAGTCCTGGATTGATTAGTATGGGCGTCCCTCAAGGCTTAATTTTGTTTTAAACTGCATATCAGAAAAGCTGACTGTAATCACATTCACTACATTAGATTAAGTTCAATTCAGTCAAAGGAAGCATACTAATCAGCTGTATGTCTCCAGGGATGACCATATCAGTTGATCTGTTGGTCAGGCCGCTTTGGCCTTGACTTAAATATGTCACAAACTATCTGATGGATTTCCATTAAATTTGTTACAGACATTTTTTATGAAGAATCCTTATAACTTTGATGCTGACATTTCCTCTAGCGCCACCATGAGGTTGACATTGTCTGACAAACTGCTGGATGGATTGCCGTGAAATTTGGTTCATTCTTGTCCTCCTCAGAATGAATTGTAGCAGTTTTGCTGTTCCCTGACTTTTCACCTAGTGCCATCATCGGGTCAGAGTTTTCATTTGTCCGGTACTTTGGTTCATGACCAAATACCTGCAACGCTTAGCATGCTAACACGATGGTGAACATGGATAACATTATATTACAAGCATCATTCTGAGCAGTTTTAATGGCTGTAACCTCTCAGTCTTGTTAGGATTTATTATGCATGTTGGCCAGATGCTGTTGTCTGTCTCAGGGGCAAAGTTTAAGCTAAAGGCTCATCATGCGCCAAAGCTAAGGAACAGTTTACCTGCCCTTGACTGACATTTTTAAATCTTGTTTAAAAACAATACGTTTCTCCTTGACCAATTAATCAGACCAAACTCCACAATATCATGATGACTTGCATATTTAAAAAATTGTAGATGTGTTTACGATTCTAATCTTAATTATAATTATTGCAACTAACTATTGCAGTCGCGTGGTATGTTGGCCAGTGCTAGTTGTTTTTAAGTGTGAGCCATAAATAAAGTTGTTTTGACCTAAATGACTTTTACTGTCTGGCACTTACTACTTCCCATCTGTCAGCAGGAGTGCTAAAACAAACATCAGAGAGTATTTATACATTTTAAAACCAGTCTCCTTCTGCCACATTGGTTGAGAGATGAGGTGTGAAAATAGCTCAGAAAAGGCCAGCGCTCCCTTCTTCTCTGTCTCCTTCCTCTCCATATGCCTCTGATCTCCGATCATGCCGGATCGGGACTTCTCATCCTTTACCCCCCCCGAGGTGTCCAGATTAGTGCTGTCTCCTTCAGGCTGGACATCCTCCAAACACATGCACAAGAAGACAAAACAAAGTTCTCACCAGCAGGTACACATGGCTGAGACAAACACGGCACATTTCTTCTCACATACGACCACTGACACATCACGGGTTCATATTTCTGGCGATAAAGCTTGTGTAATCCTCATCCTGCAGAGCTGTGTGGTCTCTGTGGATGTGAGATAAAAGAACCAAGAGTTTCATTGCGTGTGTATAATATGTGCATGTGTGTGAGTGTCTGTGCAGCTCAAATGCACTATCACTATCTCTCAAGTTGAAACTCAACATTCGTCCTATAAAGATCTGTTTTTTACGCAGCAGAGGAGGTGACCTGCGGTTGCCCCGACCGACACTCCAGCGCGGAGGGACAGGATTTATCTCAGCACTCCACTTTGATTCTCACAAAGCCAGAACCTCTCTGTCTGCAAGACACTGAGGATAAAATATCACTCACAGACCCAAATGACATTGACAGATCTGTGAAAACAGGCAAAGAGCAGACTGGTGGACAGAGGACGAAACAGAAACCAACAGAAATCTTTTCTACATCTGGATTCCTGCACTTTTCAGGCATTGTGTGTGAGTCTGAAGGTCACTGGCTCTCCCCCCAGATGTGCACCTGACAAACAAATTGGTGAACATGGTCACCTCTCACTCTGCTGATCAGCCCTGTGTGTAACGCGAGAAGGGTCACACACTTACAGTACTGTATACACAGACACACTCTGCTCTCCATCAGCTGTCAGAAACCCTTGTATGCCTATAGGCGCTTTTCCTAACTCTCTCACACACAAAAAAACAAAGTCATAAAGCTCCTTGTTGCGGTCAATAAATCTGTCATTTACGAGGAAGACAACACAGCCATTTAACACTACTAAAGTTTTACAAAATAATACTTTAACCGCTCATTAAAGTGCTGATATTCTCTGGTTGACAGTATTGTCTCTACTCCAGGACTCTCTGTAACCATCACCATGTGAACATGATCTTGTATAAACATATTTGCGCCAGAGAAAAAAAATGAAGAAAAATGTAATTTATTTTGGCGATCAGTGTTTTCTGTGAGCAGCAGATGAGAGCAGAGGGAGTGACCAGTGTTAAACCCCCACTTCCCTCCCTCAGGAATCGTAAAGAAAAGAGCCTGCAGGTGGGGTGGTGGCGGAAAAAAATTTAATTACGAGCAGCTCTGTAACATCGGCAGACCGAGTGGGGAAACGGTGCACAAGTTTGTTAGTTTTCATGACACGGAAAATTCGCCAGTAATTATGATGCAGCACAACTCGTCAGATCACAGCCGAAGCACCATCTGATAAAAACAACGTTCCCAGCCAACATTTCCTTGCTTGCATCTGCAGCAGCCAGTAAATCGCCCCGTGTGAGTTTCAAGTGCTTTAAGAACTCCCATCATACCACATCAGTTCAGGTCGTAACCGCCGCTTCCTTAACGACGCATGACCTGGCAGCAGGTTGTCAGGCTGGTGTGAAAGGAGCTCTGTCATTCTGACTCCTGCCCCCTTTTTCCTTCCACCGCTATTAACATATGTCAACACAGGGGAGAGTGGTGACACGCACACACACAAACACTGTCAACACAGAAAGTGGCAGCGGTGCAGCGGTTTCTCACACATTCTGACAGACTGTCTTGCCTGTTAGCCCTCTGAACCTGTTAACTTGGCATGTAGGCCCTCCTCCTCCTCCTCCCCCCCCAGCTCCTCCAAACACTTCTATTTGTCCTGAAACAGCTGTGGAGCAATGTTAAGCACCGCATGTGTTGCTAAATGCTCCCCTCTGAATGTAAGAAATGCCTCACATGTGAGCCTAAAGAGCGCAGATCATCGTTTCCTGTGTTGCACGGGGGCCAGGGGAACATTTAGCAGTTGCTCTAGCTGCGCTGGCAATGAAGCGAGAGGAGAGAGAAGGTCCAGGTCCAGCATGATGCAACAACTGCTCGGAGTAGTTTAGAGTGAAGATATTATGAGTTAGATTTTGAGCATATCTGACCGCTTTTGGGATTGAAAACAAGTCTTGGAGATGTTTCTCGTTTCTTTTCTGCATGAATGATTTTAGCTCAGCGTTAATAATTGTAAATCAATGAACATGTCTGTAAGAAGGAAAGAAACAAAAGACAATCAATCCAGACAAAGCTTAGAAAACATCCTCTGCCATCACTCAGCCAGAGGTATCCATAAATTTCTATTTTTTAATATTAAACAAGGAAACTCATTCAATCACTCAATATAATTCATCCAATGTGATATGATGAAAACCCCATTCAAAGCTTGTAAGATCCGAAAAATTGAAAACCAAAAACACAATTTGAAATGAATAAATCTTATCTTAGGCATCCATGTTCAGAAAAAGACATTTTGATAAGATAGAAAAGTTGTGTTTATACAACATTTTATAAAACTGGTGTCACAAGGTTGCTTTTGAAAATAAAGAGAGACTGCAGAAGCAGCAATAAAACCACAATTCAACTACTACTGAGCAGCATTAAAAAAGCACCAAACAACAGAGTATCAGACAGACAGAATAATTAAACAAAGATACGGTGCAGCGAAGCTCTCACACAGACTGAACTCAAGGGAGGCTTCATATTTCAATCACATTTGTTGGAAAGAAATAGTCTCATCAGCCAGCTGGAGTAGCAGCATTGCTTTAAAGGGAAATTTCGCTCAATATGATTAAGTGATGTTTGAGCAATTATCATTTCTTAATTTCTGAGAGACGAAATAACACATCATTGCTTTTACTACTTCAGTTTAAATAATGATAAAGTGGTCCCTTCCTGAATTTCACACACTCTTGAATGTGCTGATACAACCTTACATGGTCTGCTATGACCAGTAGTTTTTGGTGGCTCATGTTAACTAAATCTAGGTAGATATTTCTGTGTGAGTGACAGCACTTTTCTCATGCTGTTGTGTACACTTTAATAAGACTGGTATTGCAGTGTCGATGTATCGGTGCTGTAACTCTAATGCCGCTCTGCTGCCCCCACAGAAACCACTGTGCCTACGTGGTCCAGAAGAACATCACATGCACCATGCAGGATGGAGTGGCTACCTATGTGAAGGCTGAGTACACCACCAAGTGCATCTGGGGTCAGAAGTGTCCTGTGGTCATGTAAGTTTTTGCAAACAGAACAACAAAATGTGATATGGTAGTTCCACCCCTAACCTTTGACAGTTCAGTCTGAGTCCTAAAGAGTTTGTAAAGTTTAATATGTGTAATTAATACCTCACATTCAGTAAACTGCAGCATGGGGAAGAAGGCAGATTATACTCTAGACTGAGACTGTGAGCCTCCCCTCAGACAAAGGTTAGTTTAGATGCTTAGTTTCACTCAATTCCTGGATGACTATGGGATCATGATTATGTTATTTGATCCCATAGACAATGAACAACTGAGCCAAGGTAGCCTAATATTGCTGTTTGACATAACTTCAAACTACACCAAAAATATAAGAAAGGTCTGCAATTTAAAGTTCAAAGACATTTATTAGTTTCTGATTCTGGTAAAGTGGGAAAAACAGTAAAAATTCCTCCAGACTGTTGCATCTCTGAACTATCTCTTTAACCGGATCACATACATTTAGGCTCTTCTATGTGACCTCCATTTGCTAACTAATGTAGTAACATTATTATTAATATGTTTTCACTTCAATTCATGAGTGTCCCCTGAGGAGACCCACCTCCCACTTTGAAAACCTTTGCTCTATATCGATGCTGCCCTCTAGTGTTAAAATTATGTTCTGTATTTAGAATGATGTGGAGGTCCTCAGCTGCATGCACATCTGTGTTTGCAGTCAGAGTTCTGAGACGTCACCGAGGGGAGATGGTGTTTATTCAGTTCTAATAAAAAATAATGGATTGTTTCAAAGTTCAAACAACACCGGCTACTGTGAGCAACATTTCTTTCTCTGGCTGTTAAAAATGAACTCCAACTTTATCTGCTGAATTGTGCTTGTCTGCATGTGTGTGTGCATCCATGCAGACCCACTCATAAAGACACTATATGTGATTTCGTGATTCTTATTAACACACCTTTCAAAACACACACAGAGGATTTTCTCTTCAGATAGACAAATGAATGACTGTGGGTGTGGGTGCATGTGGACACGTATTACTAATGTTGTGGGGACATAAATCTATTCACACAGTGACATTGTGGGGACTCTCCTTCCTTATGGGGACAAACCGCAAGTCCCCACAACATAAATTATTATATTTTAGGAGAGAGAGAGTGAGAGAGAGAGACTTTGACTCACAATTGTAAGGAAACTCCTCTTAAACAAGATAACACCGAAGTGAGATGCTGACCCTGGTTCAATCCACTGATGCCACATCATTTATGTTACACTTTATCTTAATCTCCCTCTAATCCACATTTAATCCCATTGAGAACAACTTCATCTCTTTATCTCTACTCTGCACCTCCCATCTTTCAATCCTCTGCCCTGGCTCTATGCTCTTCATGAGGTAAAACAAACACAGCACTTCTGATAAAACTTCTGATATGTGACATGCTCTTAATCTCTGATAATAAACATGTTTTCTATCATGTTTCCTTCAGGTACAGGACATTCTACAAACCAAAGTACAAGGTGGGGTATAAGACAGTGACCGAGCTGGAGTGGAGATGTTGTCCCGGCTACTCTGGAGAAAACTGCTATGATGGACCCACGTCGCTGCCTGATGTCATCATGCCACCTTTCAAGGGTGCGGGTTTGCCCCATCGCCCCGGGATGAAGGGCTTCCCCCATGGCCCCAGACCCCCTGTGGACCAGAGGCCTGGAGGAGGCCAGCTGGAGCCTGGCAAACCCTTCCCTGGTGTGCCTGACCACAGACCCATACCCACAGGACAGCTGCCTGCTGGGAATGGAAAACCAAACTATGGTGAGAACAAACACCAACCAATATATCGTAAAGCCCCAGGGTTTAAACTTTCTCTGCTGCTTTTTGTGTGCATCTGAGCAAGCACATATTCTCACATATTCAATGATGCATCACTCCTTCTTCAGTGCCAGCAGACTTTCTCAAAAAAATCCCTTCTGTTTGATCCTTGGAAATACAGGAAACAAATTTGGGATTTCGGGAGTGACTGGTGAACGTCTGGACCGTATGGAGGATGACCTGCGTCGCCTCACCCAGGGTCTGGACACTCTCAATGGGATGGTGGCCGGCCTTGAGGAGCGACTGCGCACTTCTCTCCGGGAAGATACCAACAAAATCCTGGTGTCCCTGCTGCCCAGCCCTCCCCGTGCGCCTGACTCTACAGTGGGATTTGGGGTGATCCCAGACGGGACTCCTGATGGACTGGAAGGAGGAGAGAGCTTCACTGGTTTTGGAGACTTGGCAGGGAGGGTGACAGAAGTGAGGGATGAGCTGCGAGCCAAAACTCATATCATAGAGGAGATTCAGGTACTGTACGACTATGCTCATACAAGGATCTGTACAGATTGATCAGGCTTCAGTTCTCCTTCTCCTTTATTAAATGCCGTCTTTTTCTTCCTCTCACTTGCGTATGTCCTTAGGGGATGGTCCTGGGTCACGATGGCCAGCTGAAGAAGCTGTTGGAAGGGGCTAAAGGCAGGCCCATCCCTGGCCCCAGCGGCACTGCTCATCTGGATGAAATCCTGGACGTCAAGCTGGCCGGAGTGCGGGCTGAGATACTGGATGGCTTCGAGCGTCGTCTGACCAGTCTGGAGAACCACTGTGACACGAAGATTGGGGAGGTGCAGAGGCAGTGCCACAGGGATCACATGGATGGTCAGGAGCAGATGCAGCAGTCTCTGGATGGAAGAGAGACTGGGCTCCGGGAGGAGTTGGGCTCTTTGCAGGCTCAGATCCAGGGCCTAACTCTCACTGAGAGCTGCTGTGGGCAGGTACGACATGGATGCGATTGTGATATGATCGGCGTGTACATCCAATTTGTCAAGTGAACAGTTCTTTAAAAAATGTACTCATGTGGTTATGGATAATCTTCAAGAACAATGTGACAAAATTTAGACAGAAGGTTTTTAGGAATGGTTAGATTTTTGGCACTGTGCTGATTTGTTTTCTTGCACAGAATTGGTCTCACGTCTGTATGATAGAAATAAAGCTACAGTCTGGCGACAATTATCTGAACTTAGCATAAAGACTGGAAACAATCCGGCTCAACAAATTATATCTCCATGGTTTAATCTGCATAAAACAAAGCATTTAAGATCAATCTTCTCATCTAACTCTCTGCAAAAAAGCAAAAAAACATATTTCTCAAAATGTCAAACTATTCCTTTAACGGAATACTGTACATTTCTCCAGAAAGAGCAACATCTCTGCATTGTGATCATGTAGAACTAGATGTTTTACTACATTACTAATGAACTAATGAGTTGTCAATCGTTGCAGGTAAATGCTCTCTCCCATCGTGTGCTGCTGCTGGAGGAGTCCGTCAAAGGTTTGACAGAATCTCAGAGACAGCTCCAGACCGCCCTCACGGACCAGAGCATACACGTGGAGACCCTGATCGAGACCCGCCTGGTGGACATAGAGGGCCGCCTCAATGCTACAGATGGTGTACCTGACGGAGTAGCGGGGCTCCCTGGTGGTCTGGATGGTTTCAAGACCATGCTGGAAGACAAGCTGAAGACCCTGGAGGAGAGGGTGTTTGTGGCGGTGGAGGAGCTGTGTAACGCCACTGCTCCGGCACTCCTGGAGGGTCAGGTGGTCCCGGCGCTGGAGACGGAGATCGAGTCCGTGAGGAGGAGAGTGGAGGGAGACCTGGACGGCATTCAGAAGCAGTTAATAGATCTGGAACTCCTCTGTACTTCTTCCTGCTCACCCTCCACCCCGCCAGCAGGGGGTGTCAGTGTCACTGCAGTAGAGGAGGAGTGTGAGGGGATGGAGAAAAAGATGACTGACCGCCTGGACACCCATTCCAACCAGCTGGACCGCCTGAACAACACCCTGCAGAGCCTGCTCTTCCGTATCGCCCAGGAGGAGACAGAGGGTGGCGTCCAGGGAGAGATCACCCTGCTCAAGGTCAACATCAACTCTGTGAACCGCACTCTGAAGGGCCTAAAGGACTCTATAAGCTTCATTGCAAGTGAAGTGGGCCACGCCAACACCACCTGGGAGCAGAGAGAGCACCAGCTAGTCAACCAGGTGCAAGGAATCACCAAACTGGTGGGCCACCAAGCCGCCCTCCTCGGGGCCGGGGAGAGGCGGCTGGCCCAGCTGAAAGGAGAGCTTGTGGCTTTGAAGAAACGGCTGTCTGGGGAGCTGCAGGGCTGCCGGAGCACAGCCATAGAGGTACAGAAGGAGGTGAAGGACGTTGATAGCAGGGTGAGCCAGGTGGAGGGCCAGTGCAGCAGCCTGGGGGAGCTGGCAGAGCACCTGGAGAGAATCAGGGCCGAGCTCGAGAGACACTCAGACTCCTACCTGGCCCAGGTGAATGGCACCCTGGCCATCCATTCAGAACAGCTAGCTGAGCTGAAAGGCGAGGTCAAAGACTGCGGAGCCAAGGAAGCAGCCAACCAAAAAGGAGACCAGTAGCATTTGAGCTACAGAATTTTTAAAGAAAGAGACTTATGTGTGCTTCTCATTAGGCTCAAGTGACTTCCTCTGCTTCTTGCCTCTCTCTTTCAAATCCCATCTGCACAGATGCAAATTAAGTGGACCGGTGAAAGTCATTTCTCAGAAGCTCCCTTCCCCAGTGCTTCCAGATGTCCTTGGTATTTAGTTTAGTGAAGTGAGGAAGTCACAGAATACAAAGACACACCTATGGTTGTATAGCTGGGCAATATTTTCCCTTGAGATTTTATTCTATAGGGCATTTTTTTTTCTCTGATCATGATTGTTTTGTTTTCACATTTTACCTTTTTTAACTTATATGAAGTGACTGCATTGTTATGATGTTAAACTGTTTGCATTAGAGAAATGATAACAAAACAAAGTGGATGATATGGGACTAATACGCTGCTACGGGTTTCTACTGACAAGCACACTTGACATCCTCCGTGTGGACATTTGTCTGGCCTTTTTGGAAAAATACTGTATGTCATCTTGGTGCTATTTACATTTTTGTAAACGTCTGTTTTACACATGTTTAAAAATGATATGTATTTCTGCTTTGACAGTTGTGTTTGTTGCCTGCTGCATTGCAGAGAAGTTCCAAAAGTCACCATCGGGGGACAGTGACAACACATTACATGGCATGGTAGATGGAAAGAAATAAAGTCTGAAACACTCAAGGGTGGCAGTGTTTTTTAGACACAGTTTTGGGAATTAAGGGTTAAATGCGGGAAATTATATTCTGAAAAAATATCTCAAAACACGCAAAGCCATACAAAAACATCAAGAACTAGCTATGAAGAAATAGGAATTAATATCGGTGTTGGACCAAATTTGGACTCTTTAGATTATGTGATCCAAGTGATCCAAACATTTTTATTTAGTTTTGATGGCAGCTATTGCTAAACATGGTACCTCCATAGTATAAACCATAGCAATTATACTTCACATCTTAAGGTGTGGTCAGGTGGTTTGAACATACTTCTCATTTTCCTTAACATTTGTTGGTCAGAACTCAGATACCTCTGTTTCACTCCAACAGTCTGTGAGCAGATCTTAAAATTCTTGTGCAGGCTGTTTCTGTCCCTCACCAACAGGCTGTGCAACCAGCAAATAAGGAATGTAAACTCTTCACTGGCCACTTGGCAATAAGTAATTTATTTATTCCTTTAAGTGTTAACTGACAAGTGTTAACCTGAAAAATAATGAACTTCTGAAAGCACTTTAAAAGCAGCTGTATCACATTTATTTCTCTCAGTTTCTGGTATTACGGATTGAGGACAGCAAACAGATTTTGAATTATGACCGAGCCTGTAGTCAGGTTGCACTGTCTGCAGGTTTCACAGAATATCAGCACATAGTTTAAGACCGCAACATCTCTCACTGATGAACCGGCTGTCAGCGTGTAATGGGGAACAGAAATGTATCATTAATATATGCTGTGTAGCATATTGGCTGGAGGTGTGACTGCACAGGGTAAGCAGATTTTGAAGAGAAATTCCTTTTTGTTCACAATCCCTGACTTTAACCAAACTGATCTATAGAGGAAACATTTATTAAAAATGTAAAAGATACAGCATGAGTTCATCTTACTAAAGTTGCAAGCTGCAACAGCTCACAAGACTGAGGTCACATGAAGCAGTCACGTGATCAGGTGAGGTCATTAGTGGAGGATATTGGTGTTTATAGAGTCAGAGGTTAGGTGAGGCTCAATGATAATGAATGAAGCGAGCTGTAAAAATTAGTTGACCTTGCACCGTCAAAGCGCCGTCAGCAGGTCTTCTACACGGCATCAGCACATAGTTTTTAAAGACAACATCTCTCAGTAACCAGAACAGGATGAAGCGATCACAGCATAATGAAAACCAGAGGCTGGACACAAAAATAAAAATGCTGGAAGGGCAGTAAAGAGCGGATGGTGAGGGTGGAGGTCACAGGCAAAGGCAAGTATGGGTTTGCGTGTGTTGAGAAACAGAAGTGGCAGTGGCATGATAGGGAGGAGATCATGAGCACGGGAGAGGAGGAATAAAGTAGGATGTGATGAGAAATTTTTTTAAAAAACAGTACACCGAGGTGGTGTCACAGAGGGAAAATGAGCAGCGACAATGGACGAGTGTGGCTGTGACAGTCAGTTTAAGAAGGGTGGCGAGCTGAGAGGATGAGCCCGGGCCTCGCTGAAGAGGAATCCTCAAGCTGATCGAGAGGGAAGTGACAAGGGCAGGGCAGGCAGGAGAGCAAAGGATGGACTTTGAGACGAGAGAGAGCGCAGCGGTGTCAAGGAGGATGAAGAACACGAGAGTCGGAAGCAGATGTGTTTACAACCTCCCCGTCCCTCGCCCGTATCACTCGCATCCTGACAGAGAAAATGGGTTGGAGTCACAACAGGAGATGGAGAAAATACAGGCCTGGCACAAGCGCAAACTGAAGCACAAACGGTTAGTAACAACAGGGCGGCAGCCAAAACCCCAGGGGGCCCGACAGCAGCTGGATGCTCTGCTGTCCCTTGGGAAGCAGCACTACATAGGGGACTGTCCTGTCTGTGACCTGGAAAAGACGGAGGAGGACGGCGAGAGAAAACAGAATCAAAGCTCTCATACCTGAGACCATGACAAACGGTTATGTAATACCAAACGATGTTATAAATTCATGTGACATCCACAAATGGGAACAGGGGCTTCCTCTCTTCCTCTATGCCTCTCGAATTTTGTGCGCGCATGAGACGGCACAAACTCACACACAGTTTTCCCATAAGGCAGTGTTGAACTCTATTACTCAAACAACTGATTTAAGCAGATATGAGAGCACGGACCCTTTAATGCACGATGTCAGCACATATATCATATAGAAGGTAAGCACAAAGCTGAAAATTGCAGAGAGCTAAAGGGCACGTCTCTCTGGTTGTTTCTCAGTGCTGAGTGTGTGTGTGTGTGTGTGTGTGTGTGTGCACCTTCCCTGCACACACACACACACACATGCACAAAGACGGGAGTGCAGTGTGGATGAAGAGTGACACAAATTTCGTTATTCGACTATTTCCCCATGCAGATTCCAGTTAAAGACAGTGCATGGAGAAACGGCACAGATACAAAAGCGGCACACAAAGGCGGAGGCGTCACACATGACATCAAAGCCCTCGAGAGGCGCAATGCTTCAAGGGGGAGCATGTGGATGAACTAATAGCGGATGTGTATGTGTGCACCGGCGTGTGTTGTATACTCATGCCAACACAGCTCTCGAGATCTCAAGAGCTGCCCTCTGTGCGTGTCTGACAGCTAAGTGACACTGGTGTTAGCATACCAAAGCCTTGTGTTTCCCAGACTCCATTAAGATGTGGCTACTCCAGCTGGGCTCTGTGCCTCTGCCAAGCCTCTCACACACACTGTGACTACTGTTGCCCAGCAGGAGAGAGGCGGGGGCATTTTCAGGGAGGATAAATGGAGTTGTTTTTTTGTATATTTTCAAATACAGTCCATCACTTTAACTGGACTGCCACAGCTGTCTTTTTCATTAAGTTTTGCAGAGGAAAACAGTGTGGGAAGCGGCGCACCAATGCATTTAAACTCCCATGTAGATATCTCATCCCTGCCACTTAGCATTTCCTTTTCCAAGAGCATAATTAAATTATCAGCTGTCACTTCTGTTAACTAGCGGAGATGCGCAGTTAATGTGCTAAATGCCACAGGGCTGGAGCTGCTCTGATTCAGTGAATCTTAAGTGACCTCTCTTCAAAGCGTCTCATTCTGTTCTATGTTTTCTTCTATGGGTGACAGGCTGGACAATCCCAACAAGCATCATCTTTGTCTCTGGCTCCGGATGTGTCCATGCACCCACCCCCACACACACACACACACACACACACACTCAGACTGTCAAGAGAAGAGTGGAAAATGGGACTATTAAGAGAATTGTGTTAAAGCAGAGGTGTCTGGTCCCGAGATGCTGGGATTTTGTTGCTATAACTGTGGATCACAAGAGCCAAAAACACAGACAATAATCCTCTGTTTGGGCAGGAGTGTTTAAGAGGGGACGTGATGTTGTCTATGTCCCTGCTGTAGAGCCAGTGTAGGGCCCTTCATTGGTCATGCAGGCATTTAGTCTCCAAAATAGCCCACGAGGAAATGTAGTTAAGGATCCTCATGTTGATATTTTAGAGGACAGTTTCTGCCCAGATCCATTTCATAACTTTCTGGAAAAATTGTGGGGGATCAAGTGGAGCACATAGAACACATTTCTGATGTTTGCTTTTAAATATTGATTTATATTATAGACAGGTCACATCACCATTTTTGGGGAAATCAAGTCACGCCACTATCACACCAGGATATTCAGCATATGTTGCTTAGGGACTTAATGAGTTAAGGTCGATCATAAAGCTGTAAAAGGAAGAGTCGAGGGCAATCAAAGTGTTTGTTACACCCATGTCACCATGGCTTCTTATGGGTTACAAATAGTTGCAGAATAGCCTCTTGGACACACTCAGTGATCATCTCACCTACTATTGCTACTTCTTACAGGCCATGCATGCTATAGAAAGTGACAGATGTTGTTTGAAGCCACGGCGTAATACTCCCTGTAGAGTCCTTTCACTGGCAGCTCGTGCTCTAACTGTGGCCAGTTTGCGCTCTGCGTTTAGTATAAGTAATGAAGTGTGAACCAAATGTCTCTTTACAGGAAACATGCCTCTGTGCACGTTTCACAGTCCATGCAGCAGCAGCCGTAGCAGGCTGTGCAGTATAACCACATTATTATGCTGAAATGTTAAAATAGAGCCACTGACCACACTTTGAGGAAATGCTTGGGCACAGGCAGCGGTTTCAAGCTGCACTGCGAAAGCAGACGGACCTCAACACACACGCAACAGCTGAATCACAGGCAGAGACAGGGTGCTGTATCTTTACAAGTTTCGTTTTATTGGTGTACTTTGACAATAACAATGATGGTATAAAAGAAAATCTCCATCATACAAATTTCGATAATCAAAAGATAATATGCCGATACACAAACAGATCCACATAAGGCTGACATCAAGTTTTGACAAGTGGCTTCAAATGGCTTCAATTCAAGGAGAATTTCTCTCCTTACAATCAGAGAAGATATATATTTTAAATTTAGTAATCCTTTTTCTTTTTTCTTTTTTTTTATATAGTTAGCTTTCATACAAAAAAATGATCTGTGTAGATTTTAGAGTGGATTGTGGCGCTGGTTTGGGTGCCTGTGTTTCATTGCATTGTAAGCATATGGTGTTTTTGGCTGACACGTCGCTATCCTGCAGCGCTTTCCTCCGACCTACACCTTACTCCAACTGCTGTCGCCATCAAAGAGACATCAGCCACGGGAACAAGGACACCGAACTTGATCTGAAGATTGATGCCCGTGTCTGCCGTGATATGTCTCTTCAACCGCTACAGCATATTAAGTGCGGTGAGGTCTCGGGAATGCAGAACACCTCAGAGATTGTGAGAGAAATCTAAAATTCATGGGATCATTTCTAAAAAAAGACTGTGCAGGGAAGCAGTGATGTAAAAACATTGATGTCGCTGCGTAAGCTTCACTAGCACTTAAATGGCACCAGATCAACCCCCAGCCAAATCCCTCCAAAGCCTTGTTCTTTATGCTAGCATTTGTAGTGATTTAAGACCTTATAGAATTTCTAAAACACTACACACGACAATATTTACAATGATTTTGCAACAGTTTTTTCTTGATATACACTTTTTTTTTTTCAAATTAAATATTTTTGCTTATAAAAAAAAAAAATTGAATGAAAAAAAAAACCCACTGCAATAAATTAAGAAGCTTTAAGGCTGCCAGTCTTGTCAGATGCCCAAAAAAAATGGTCCCTTCATTTAAACTGGCACAGAATGGATCAGAGCAGGTGAGTTTTATGATATGATGAAGCCTCTAGAGTGAGCAGCAGGCTTGGTCTTGGTCTGGATTGAAACCATGTACAGTATATAGAAGAGGAACTAGCCAGCATGCTCTTATCACCAACTGAAAAGGACTGATTTTAAATAAAAAGCAAGAGAGTGCTGACTGATTTGCCCCCTGTTGTTTAATCGTGTAGTGGACAAAACTGTCTAGTAGTCACAGAAAAACCATCTTGCTGATTATGGAGTTGGCTGATTAAGCTGCTCCTTCTATGTTGTGGAGTGTAGAGTCTGACTCTGAGACTCTGAGAAAATCTACGCCATCCAGAGGGCCTCGTTACATTAAGAGGACTGAATCTTCACCCGAAACACTCAAGCTAAAACCATTTGGCTTTTTGCTATATGTCCATCTAGCTATTTAATTTAAAGCAATGAAAAAAAAATAAAATGATGATATACAGTGTGTCATGTAAATGTCAAGAACTAGAAAAGAACCTGCGAGACAACCAGGTCACTATAAATCATTTTCTTATCAGTGCTGGAAAACAAAAAAAAAAAAAAAAAAAAAAAAAAATAGATGGAGGACAGTTAGACCTCTGAAAGGTTTGGCCATTTCACTCAAACACACATGGAAAAGAAAACTTAACAAAAATGCTGCTACTGCCCCTGACTTCCACCGGGCACCTCCTCTGTGATTGGCTAGGAGGTAAACGACACGTGCTTCTGTTTGTGGCGATGAACCCGGATAACAAATACACGATTTAGCCTCCTCTGATGGGATGAAAAGGTTTATAAATGTATGGGTGTGAAAATCTACACCGCTTAAATGCAGGTTGGAATCAAATGAAAGAGGCATAAAGGTTAGAGGGATGTTTTGTCTGTTTAGCCTTTAAGATGTTAGGATTGGTTCCAGTAAGCACGTTAGAGAGAGAATCCCTCAAAGGGAGCTCTGGAAGGTCAGCACCATTGATTATCAATTAGTATAAAAGAGGTGCTCCGGGAAAGTCAGCGACCACTAGCATTTTCTGATTAGGCGTCTTGCTCTTCCTGTGGTTGTCACACAAAATGGCCTCCTCCAACGTGTCTGTTCAGCAGATTAATACACGCCAGGCTACAGGTCCCGCTCCATTTCGTCTATTCGCGAAAGGGGGAAATCAGCGTATAAATGAAATGGGAACGGACCCCTGATTACACAGACCTGAACCTCACCATCCCACACAAATACACATACTGTAACTACAGGTTTCAGTGCATCTAACACAGTCTGTCATATGTCACCTACCAAATCATCACATCAACCTCAAGAAAAAATAAAAACCCAACAATTACAGAAAATAATCCATAAAAGATCAAATAAATAAAATGAGGTCCTGCCTCTTTACTTCTTATTTCATTGTGGGAACACAACAATTTGTCAACAGCTCACATTTTCCCCAAAAGATACATCATAAGAAATGCATACAAGGCGATTTGTGTGAAATGAAGTAGCTGCATGACTAGAGGACAGACAGTGAGGAGAAGGTGTCTGTATGTGTATATATCTATATATATTTCTTTTAAACGAACTATGCTTACAGTATTGGGATATTTTACTCAAAATCAACACTGTCAAACACACAAATCAGAGAAGGGACATTTTAGCAACCGCCATCTGTGTCAATGCACAGAGCTAGGCTGCATGCTGCTGACTAAAACCTCTCCTTAGACCAACATCCCGAAGTATGATTTACACAGAGACAGTATAGACAACAGAGCTAATCAGTGGTTTATCACCTGACGTCTTAGATAAGCATTTAAATCGGCTTTCTCTATCCATGTCTGGATAAAGAAGTGTCAGTTAAAAAAATAAAGGCAGCCATAGATTGGTTGTAGAGATACAGTTGTCACAGCACCTGCAGTGGAGGAGGGCTGGCGAACAGTATTACAAACACTAGACAATCTGAAAAATAACAAAGCAAAAGCTTTTGTAAACACCAGTGACAGTGACAGCAATCAAGTATTCTCTACCTCCGATTCTCTCACGTAAAAAATAAAGGTGAGTAAACATGAAGGATGCGGGATCTAAAAAATAAAACGACACCTGCTTCTCTCTCCCTGGCCTGGACTTACACACCCCACGCGAAGTGAGGTCTAGAGTCAGTGTGTCACAGTTTCAGGGGTGAAGTCTCCTGGAGGTCACCCTTGCTCTGGACAGGATACATACAGGCCATTTGCATAGCTCTCCCTCACTTATATTCACATGGACACACAAACACACACACACACACAGGTTCGGGAAAAGGGCGGCGTGTTTGCTTAGGCAAAGGTGTGTTGAGTGTGAAGTTTGCATATGCAGTCACTCCTTCTCTGTAGTCCAATAAGGGTATGCTAGCACCCATGCTATTGCATCTGTATAGTGAGGAAGTCAGGTCTAAGTTCTGCTGTCTGATATTACAGCTTATTGCTAACAGGATGAGCATTGCTCTCCAACACACAGCCACTTACAGGCAGCCAGAAAATCCAATGCAGCTATGCAAACACAAACATCACAGTCTTTAAATGGTATGTTCACAGGACAAAATATAGTCGGTAAGAGATGATTATGGTATTAATATTCTCTAAACGTAGGATTAACTATTTCACTTACAGTATACATGACTGAAAACACGCACTCTTTTTTTTAAAATCATTTCCTCTTGCTCTCCTCATTGGTAGATTTGGCATACCTTCTGCAGAACCAGCTGCAAGAATCCACTGGGTTAAACCGCTGTGTGGTCGTGTGTGCATGCAAATGTTTTCACAGGTTTACTGCACTTGTTAAAAGAAGTGCAAGAGCAAAGAAAAAAAAATTTTTTTAAAAATCAAAGCCTCGGGGACCATGTTGTGAATGTGCGTGTGTGTCATGGCCTATTTCAATAAACACACACAATAGTATAGGGCCAAGCTGATCACTGACTGAATAAGAAAATGAATGAATGAATGAATGAATGAATGGATGCTGAAGGCCAAAATGGTGCAAAAGGCATGTGGAGACTAAACACTAGATAAGCCCAGATGAGAGGAGTGATGGACTGTGGCACAAGCAAGTGCAGCATTTATCCTTCATTTCTTATATGATTTATCCAACTTTTTTGAGTCTCCTTTTTTTTTTTTGCATACAAACAAAAGAAACAAAGCAAAGAATCAGTTAACTGAAAAGTCCTAAGCAGTGCTGCAACTGGTGAGATATGGCTGATGTCCCAGAGGACTTTGATTCCCAGGTGTTTTGCAGTCCAGCTGTGCCAACGTCAGTAGTCAGCTATGGGTGCAAGCTTTCTGCTCAAGCTGACTGTGATGTTGGTGTAGAGAGGCCTCCTGGACACTAGGGGGGAGTAGTTTAGGTTGTTAAGACCATCCACTTTCTGTCTCTCCTTTGAGTGGCGTAGTAGACTATACCTGCAAGAACACACAGTCAGTCAGGAGAGGAGACACAAAAGCAGTATGCAACAGTTTTGCAACCGATGCAAAGGAAAGCAACTTTTAAGTTCAGGTTAGACGAGCCGGATTGAGTGACGATGCCTGAGCAATGATAAAGGCATGAGGCAACAAGTCGAAGAACAGGTTCCATCGTCCTACACAGGGATACTCGATGATACATGTCACATGGAGAGAGCTGTGGAAGTGAGAGCTTCATAATCATTTTGATGAGAATGATTCATCAGCAGATCACTGCAGTGTTGTTGGCATGAATGCACAAGATAAATCAGGGCAATTTTACAAGACATTTATAAGAGTTGCAGAGACAAATCAATATTAGCGCTGCAGTGATTAGTCGATTAATGGATTAGTTGATCAAAAGAAAATTAACTACACCTACTGTGATGATCAATTAATCATTTCAGTCATTTTTTCAAGCAGGCATTTGCTGGTTCCAGCTTCTTAAATATTTATCTTAAATATAAGGATTTGCTTGTCATTTATGATCGTAAATGAAGCTTTTGGACTGTCGGGCAAAAGAAGCAATTTGAAGACGTCACTTTGGGAAAATTATGATGAGAATTTTTCACAATTTTTTGACATTTCATTGACTAAGCAATTCATTGTGAACATAACATTATTCAGTGATGAGAAATACCATCAGTTGCAGCCATAATTTATATTCATATTTATATGCATTATTTGTATATTTCTTTATCTTGTATAAACTCCTTCAAGTGTAACAAATGAAAGAGACATTTATTCCTTGGGCTGTTTTAAGTGACTTAGAATTTGAGCAGAGAGAGTATGATTGGAATTCAGCCCTGAAGCATACAAGCATATCACATGCAAAGTCTTTAAAAGAGTTGAAACTCTCTCAAAGTCACTGTTCAGGCTGTCCATGTGACTGGCTTACACCACATGAGCCTAAGCTCCATTCCAATTATCAGCTTTCCACTTTTAGAGGGTTGTGTGTGTGTGTTTGTGTGTGTGTGTGTGTGTGTGTGTGAGTTGTGCAAGCACAGACACTTACCTTCCCAGGAACTGAACCTCCCCGCGGTGGTGATGTGGAATTGACATGTAGCGTCCCTGGTCTCCGTGTGGTCTACTTACAGTGTAATTGGCAAACTGCACCCTGCACAAACATTTACTGCTCATTAATTCATAACGTACACAGTGAGGCTGTTTCTTATTCTCACAGAAAGCATAATAATTATATCCCATTAACGCTGTGTGCAACACAATATGGGCATGTTTCACAGTAACTTGAACACAAAAAGAATCATTACAGTTAGAAACATTAAACAAGCAAATCGATTAGAGCTGCAGGTGTATTTTGAGAGCCCTGAGTGTGTACTGCTGCGTGTGATCTGTGTAGGTTGTGGGTGGGACAACAACGCTGTGTGGCAAACTATTACAAAAGCTTGCTTTGTGTCTCCTGGCCTAACCCATCTCTTAAGCAAACCTGATGTCAACGATACTGACAGCTCTGCAACTTTGTCAGAGAGGACGATATCTGTGTGTGTATCTGTGTGTGTATTTTCTCCTCACCTGTTCCAGAGGTCATCGTCCTCTCCTCCCCAGCCCCAGAATGCATTAGGAAATCCATTAATCTTTTTGAACTGCTTCACCGTCAGGCCACTGACACCACCGAAGAACTCATTATACGGGAGCCTTGGAGGGGACAATTACACATATTAGATTCATATTAAGTAAGGAATACATAAGCTGTATATGCCCACAGGGACAGAATCAGGGCTCACATGTAGGAGTATTTGTCGAGTTTGACCGCAAAGTGCCTCGGCATGTCTGTGCAGCCGTAGTAGTTTCTGTCATTCTCCATGAGGTGGTCGACATCGTGGAAGATCAGACAGTCCCAGTCCAGGTCCTTCATGGCCTCCTTGAAGCCCACGTTGAACAGCATGGCTCGGTTAAATGGCTCCGTGCCCGCCTAAGGATAAAAAGAAATTCTTCATGTTATGACAATTCCTCTTTTCATAAGTTGTTGTGCAAAAGGTAATGTTCAACCATTTCACTGTGTTATCTGTAATATCACAAAATCACAAGAAAGAAATTCCTCCAAGTGTTTGGACTTTACACAAGTGAATCTGTCAATCGCTGCCAATGCCTGTAAATAGGTGTGTGCATACCTGCTCCACGAGATAAAAGGCAAACTGGAGTCTCTGCTTCTGCAGCACTGGCACCAGGTGTCTCAGGAGAATGGGTAAGTGTTCATGTCGATTCCTGAACGGGACTAGGATTGCCACCTAAAATAGATGATAGCATAATAGATATGAAATGACATGCATATAAATGTATGGGGATGTACAGAGGCACAGAGCAACCTGATGTGCACGAAAAAGTAAACTGTGCTAGTTGCAGATGGAGTAGTAGGTAAATGGGAAAGCACCAGACGCCATTAACAACCAGGAAGACTCATGACAAAAGTGGCTGATTACCAAAATCTAATTTCCACAATGAGATCTGGCATGCATCAATCATAAAAACACAGAGGCACTAAAAGCCTGTGAAAGGCGTTTTTTTCCGCATGGAGCTGTTTTTAAGATTCTGTTGAAGCTCAATAAAAAGCACAAGCGTCACAGGAAGGAACAAAAAGCAATTCAAATGGAAAATGATGAGCATGTTTTAGGGAGGGAGACTATTGAGGTAGATGAGAGAGAGATTACTGGCTAATGAGAGAATGAGAGAAAGAGAGCGACAGAGAGTTGATTGTCAGAACATACACAGTCCCTCAGGGCAAAGGAATGTGAGAGAGAGACAGACAGACAGATGGCAGGCAGGACTGCTCTGTTGGACAAAGAAAAAAAAAAACATCAGAGTGCTATAAAGAGCACATAGTAGAGGAGGCTGGTTCAAGTATGAAACAGCACTGCAAAGCACAGAGAAAGGGTTGAATTCATGTTTGTCCCTCTTCTTGTAGTGACACATGACTGCACGCGATATTTTTTTTGCATTTGAATCTCGCAACAGAACAAATACATAATGTTAATTTGCTCTATAAACATGAATATGACACATACTGTACATATGACACACGGTGGCCTGTATGTGCATTGGGACAGTGGATGCTGAAATTGCCCCCCCCACACAATTAGGGGCACCTTACTCAAAAATACTTTTCTTGCTCACATACTGTGGCGTGTACTCATCAAAGTGGATTCAATGTGATCTGCTGAGGTTTGGAGACATCAGCTGAGAAGCGCAAAGCAATATTTGAAATGTTTGACAATTAGAATAATTTACCCTTTTTCACTTCTGTTTCTATACAGAATTGCTGGGAATACTTTGGTTTAAAATAGTTTTCAATTAAGCTGCAACAAGATCTGTGTATTAGCATGAGCAATAGTGGCATTTTATTGGAAAAATACAGTATATTGCTGTTATTTTTAAGTACTTTGACCACCACAAACCAAATGCCATCGAGTGCCACTGAATTTGACTACAGCCAAAGTGCAGCAAATCAAACAATCAGTGTAACGTGCAGATGGGTGAGATATTACAGGATTAACCAGCAGAGTGTGGGACACGATGGGCCGCCAGAAGAGCTCCAAAGCCCCCTTACATGTATTCTACAAGTCTCTGAACTCCACTGGGATGAACAGCATTTCTCCAAAAATCTCCCATTTGGTGTTGGTGCTGCTGAACACAATGCTCAAACATCTCCCATAGGCGTTCAGATCTGGAGATCAGATCTGGAGATCTGGATCATTTTCACACTAAAACCATTCAGTGACCTCTCTTAGTTGCACTGAGGCATCTGCATTATGAGTCTCCACTCGCCCATCCGAATATTCAATGTCGTCATTTCAAAAACGTCCCCACCTACGCTTACCTTCCAGCGAGGTAAACAGTCTTTGGGCTTCCAGTAGCCTCCTGGGGCCATGCTGGGCTCTTCCTCCAGAAGGGATCTCTCCACCTCCTCCAAAGATACCTCACTCATATTCACCTCCAATCTGCCCTCTGTGTGTGAGTAGGGGAGGAGACGAGAGGGAGAGGAAGAAGAAACAGATTGAACCCATGAGGGTCGTGTGAATAAGATGGAATAGTAAAGAAAGAATTAAAGATTGTAATGATTGTCAGTGACAATAGAAGGGGAACAAAGAAAAATGCTTAAACAGTAGAGCAATATGTGACATAAATTGTTGGATTAAGCTATTCGACCATTTCACTACTCATTATTAGAGCAAATACTTTGTACAGGAGCACAATGAAAATCCACTTAAGGGATCATTTAAGGCTGAGAAAACCCGAAGACAATCTGTTTTAGTCATTAAAGGTCAACTGAGGAGACCGAGAGACATTCATGCCTTACATGTATCATCAGCCAGGATTAAATTAAAGACAAAAATCAAATCTTGTCACAAATCGAAACAGCACACTTACTCATGGAGAGCAGCCTCACGGGGCAAACCTGAGAGGGGAGGTAGGTGAAGTCCTCCAGGAGGTATGTGGTGGGAGGGGCATCACTCTCGCTCATGTTGAAGTCATAGGAATAATCTGTCGCACACAAACGAGTATCAGCATGACCGTCAGTGGGAGTTTAATCCTGTCTTTATCTGCGCAAGTCTAGTTTTGTGCTCTGCTGTTTTGTATTAAGGCTTTTTATGTTTCCACCTCTTTCAGTGACGCCTAAGCTAAGCACTTCACACACATACGCGTATGAGTCACCGACAGTGAGACTGAGACATACTCAACCATCTTTTTCTTTACTTTACTCAATCAAGGTGGAAATTGCATTCACATCCACATAACTCAACATTCCTGATAAACCTTTGTGTGTCAGTATGTACATTTTTACCTGTGCCATTGACGCTGTAAGCCCCTCTCACCACCTGCTCCAGAACCTGAGCCCCGATGTTCTTCACGTTCTCTCTGATCTGGATCCCTCTGGCCTGGACCATGAACACATACTCATTCACTGCGGACAGAGGGAGAAAGAACAGAGAGTTATTTTTGGAGTCACATTAGTAAAAAATTAACTAAAGCGAGCGGGGTCAATGACTTGAAACAATACCTCCTCAGGCCTAATCACACATGACGGATTAATGTAAAACAACTACTTATGAAAATAAATAAACCCAAACAGAGGTCCTATTGCTCACAACTTTTTAAACTCATGACATCTTCCTCCATTTGTTCTTCCTCCTTGTTTGAGAAACAATATAGAACAATAGCCATGTTTGCCGTGCTCTGGTGTAAGTACACTCTTCCACCTGATTTGGCCCAAACTGATTATCTGCCTTGGTAGCTTAAGCCATGTTTCCAGTGCAAGGTACAGCTCGGCTCAACTCGACTAACTTTTAGTACCAGGTACTTTTATCGATTTCATATTCCACTGCAGATAGCAGGCCCTCAACGTAGGCGGGATCCTTAGCTGATCATCACCATCAACTTCGTCTAAATGCAGTAAGACAAAATACTGCAGGAGAGTTTGGGAAATCATCAGAGCGCAGACAACAAGACGACTCTGGATTCTCTGTGAGGTGACGATTTTAGTGAGTGTGTGTTTTCCGTGTTTTCCACTCGATCATTTTGTAACGGCTCAGCTCACTTGGAACCTCGACCGATGTGATATAAAAAAAAAAAAAGTACCAGATATCAGGTACTATCCACAACCGTTGACGATGGAAAACCAGAAAAGAGCTAAAGTCGAGCCGAGCCATACCATGCAGTGGAAACATGCCGTCAGTGAGTCTCACTTTCCAACCACATGTCGAGGGGCTGTGGTTCCAAAGAAGTCAACTATAGAATGTTAACCTTTGACAATGGGGGAGGAGGAGGAAGGAGGAAACTCAAACTAATTTATGAACTGAGATAATGAAATTGACGTGACCGGCTGGTTCCTGCTTTCTGTGCATGACAGTTGCAAAGGTTTACCTCATCATGCTGTAAAATTTTCAGCCGTTAATGATTGTGCTGTTAGAGAGAACTGAAGAGGAACTGCTGAAAGTTTCTGCCCGCACTTCAGTGCATCTGCTCAACACTTGTCATAATAGTGTGCCATGTTGCACATCTCAAACAATGACCACTTCCATCAACCTTCAATCAAGCATGTGACCGTACATCCTCATACCATGTTTTGAAATATCTCATTACAACTGTTCAGTTACTATCAGGAACTTCAGCAGAGAGGCTTAATGCCAGTTCTACTCAGTGTGGCTTGAACTAAATAACACCACAACAAAGGTCAACCTGCTTAAGACAAGCAGCGCAGCGGAACAAAGAAGAGGATGCAGTCTAACACTGAATGAGCCCAGTCTCTTCGCTCACTTCATTCTCACACATCTACATTCTAGCCATCACAAATGTGCACTTGCATGAGGATGCGTATATACAACATATATGACTGTCTGTTTCAATTCACTAAAAACTGTCCAAAACTTCTGGAATAACCTCCAGGATGACTGACTACTACTCCTGTTTCTTTATTTGGAGCTGCATGCCAGTGCAATGCTGCCAAATTGATGGATCTCTGCCTCAGTGAATCTGTATCCAACTGCACAATCTCTGGCCGTTAATCCAATCAGTATTTATCTTAAAGCAATCCCAATATGATCCACATCCTTCTGTGAATGCACGTAGATGAGTGTCTGTGTCAGTGCTGGTGCGCGCGTGTGTTAATACCGCTGAGCTAGAAATCTACGGGATGTGATTTGTCATTAGTAATTGTATTACAGTTTCCATCACATTCATCTTGTTTTGTAGAAACTGCCAGGCTTGCAGGACTAGAGCCTAGTGGCTAAGCGGTAACTGAAATCAATGTTCTCATTTTACTTCTGCAACACGCAAATATTACAATGCAGCAGAAGCAATTCCACAAAGGATAATAATAATAATAATAATAATGAAAAGGGAAATAAGAAATGCAAAGACTAGATCCTGGACACTCTCGCTGTAACACATGCAGAATTAGATCAGCAGACACAAATACAAGCAGCATGCACACACAAATCCGCACACACGTTTCACTGATGCCCTTGTGAGGCGCCATATGATGGAAAAATGCTAAGAGGCTTCTGGAGTGTGACCAGTCCTGCAGGCACCAACATATTTTGACATGTTGGCGTCTCTTTCTTGTGGCTGCCAAACATATTGAGATATGTTATCTATGCATTCCCCTGCCAGGACAAATCCAGGACAAATGTGCCTTACATGTACATACAGTAACAACTGCTTCATCGCCTGCAAAGCAAACCAGAGCATCAGTGTTCTGTTTGCTGCAACATATCTTCCCTGAAACCTCTTTTCAAAAAGTGAGTTGTTGGGTTCTTTTCAAGCACAGAGATGAAGAATGTGGACACTTGATCTACTGTACACAAAGCAGCGTGTATACAATCCTCTCTCTTGTCAAACGTGCACTCTGGAGACCAGAGTGATGCTTGGTGCCGAGGTATTCAAGGTTACAAACTGTGACAAATGCAATTAAACATGAGAGACCTGGAGTTTGGAGGAGGCTAGCGCGGTGGGCTACAACACAAGGCCATTAGTGCATAGAAGCGAGGGGAGGGTGCATGTGCATGCATGCGCGCACACACACACACACACACATGCGATCATTCCAATGCGTCACTGGCAAGGGGCATCGTATGCCCACACAACTACATAATACACATGTAGACCCCCCACAAACCCCACCTCCTCATCCCATCAGAACCCCCCCCCACTGTAACCCATCAAGCATGACAGAAGACCTTGAACGACCTTGTCCTCCATGGCTCTCACAGAACACGCTTGTCTGCATGCCAAGCCCGGCCCACCTCTCTTTCTCCCTCTCTCTCTCTCTCTCTCTCCAACATCTCTCCCTCTTTCCACTTATCTGTCCCTCCCTCTATCTCCCCTCTTCATCTCTCTGTGCTGCTGTCTCTGTGTAATGTCGTTTGTATCAGTTTCTGTCAAGTCCGTTTGTTCCTATCGTTTAAGTAAATAATCCCAATGATGGATTGCAGGCTCGCTCGGACAATTCCAGACACAGGCCTTGCACCATACTGTACTGTAACTGAGGTTAATAGAAAAAGAAAAAGGCAACAAACAAGCAAGGAAGGAAATGCACACACACACAACCCCCCTCATCCTCCCAAACCCTGCTTTTCCTCTGAAAGGCAATTAACTCCACATTGATAGCTCAGCAGTGGGAGGTGATCGGTCCCGTTCTGGTAGCTCCCTGATAAGAGCTGAAAGGCTGTTTTTTCTCCCAGCAGAAATGGTTTCTGCATGCACATGCACAGACACACACACACACACACACACACACACACACACACACACACACACACACACACACACACAGTGACACGCCATACATTCACTCATAGCTTTCGGGGGTTTAAAGCTGTCACTTGGAGAAAGGGTCATTTTTACTGCCACTGCGTATCAGTGACACCCACAGACCCGCGCACGCATAAAGACATCCAGGAAGTAGGGCACTACGGGCGCACATGCATCATTCTCCAGTGAATGCCAGACGTCTATTATGTCAGTGTAAACGCTGAATTAATGACACTATCAGTAACACTTCAAATTGGCCATACATGATTTAGCAGCCCATTTCAATACCTTATTGGAAAGTAAACAGCCAATTACTCAAAGCATTAGCAGTAAATCTCTCACAATTAACCAGAAACAACCACTGTAATTTGAGCGTATTGATCTATTGGGGACTGGCACGAGATTTTGATGAGTATATATTTCTGATTGGATGAAAGGTTGATTTTTAAGCACGCATGTTCTTTTTGAACCATTATTGGTCTCATCTGAAGTGACTGGTGCGTTATTACCTCCTTTGACCCCCTGAAAATGATGCCGAGAAACCCTGAGGCGGTGGTGGATCGATAGGAACACACACATAAGTTTCTCGGTCAATATGCAAACACACACACACACAAACACACACACAGTGGGCAAAGCCATGTGTTACCACATATAGAAGTTCTACATTTCTTTCTCTTTAACCTATTAATAACTTTGAAAATGAAAACAACTGCTGTCAGACGTATAAATCTCACCTGCGCAAATGAGCACCCGCCATTGTTTTTATCTGTTAAAAAGTGTTTTTTGTTTTTCGTGATAATTCTGTTTTTCACTATAAGTTTCCTGCGGGGGGGGAGGATACCTTTGCCAGTGAGTTTGTCAGTCAGACACACGTAAAGATAGCCAGACTCACATCCTGTTTGTTCACCACCAATCATATCCAAAACCACACACCCACACACACACACACACACCCACACACACACACATAAAACAAATCATGTTTTATCTTACCATGTGTTTGTGTGACTCATTTTTATAGCTTACACGATCCTTGCGGGTTATTCTAGAGCATTGCAGCTTGCTTCCTAAGGTCATTTGAGTATTTGAACAAAAATATTTATAACCTAATCACTCCATGGGGGAGTATTGTGTTTAAATACTGAACAAAACCTCAGGAAATAATGTCCTGAGAGACTGAGAGAGTCTTAGTTTATAAGAATTTTAATGAGAAGTTGAGCTAGTTTTCTGTGTAAATCCAGAGAAATTGTTGGCAGATTCCTCTGATGTTTCACCATGGTGAAAACTGAGGTTGTACCACATCAGGAAATCTGCACAGCTCCAGCATTTACAAATATTTGAGTTGCTGAATAGATGCCATTTCCATTATGAACACTGGCAGATCTGTCCTCCTTATATATAGTTTACAATATATAAGGAGGACAGATCAGGACAAGAATCAAATCAGATTGAGAAACTTTATTGAGAGAATGACCAACATCAAAGTACATTTATCTCATCTTGCATTCTCTCATGGGAAAAAAACACTGCTTTCTAAGGAATTTGCTACTTCCTTTTTCATTTGTCTCTGTTCAATCTCACTCACTCTTATCTTTGCCTCTATTTACCTTTCCCTCTCCCTCTTCCTCCCTCCCCAAACCATTGCTGTTGTCAACTTAAGGTTATGTAAGCTGCGATGTGTAATGCTTTCCTGAGGGGCCGTTCTGTGTGTGCACCTCGAGACACATACTGTACATGTAAAGGCGCTGAGCTGCTGCATCCTCTTTGGGGAAAAATCACATAAAACAGCCCAAATATGTTCCATTTCATCAAAACCAGATGCTGAAATCCTCATACATGCCTTCATAACATCTAGAATAGGGTCTCTAATTGGTCCAGAATGCAGCTGCCAGAGTCCTCACGAGATTGAAGAAGTTGGATCACAAGACATGATGTCTTTCCATTGGCTACTGGTTCAGGCAAGAGCTGATTACAAAATCCTCCTTCTTACCTATAAGACTTTAAATGGACTGGCTTCCTCATATATCTCCAGCCTTATATCCCCATATATTCCATCATGTCCTTTACGCTCCCCTGATGCCAGCTACCATTCCTCAATGTAATAAGAACTCTTTTGGTGGTCAAGGCATTTTTTTTATTGTCCCATGCACACAATTACAACAAATGGTGAAATCTGCTCTCTGTGTTTAAGCCATTCTAAGTATTTGGAGCAACAGGCAGCCTGGGGACCAATTCCAGGTCTAAGTCAGTGCTTTGGTCAAGGGTAGAGGCAGGAGGATTAACGGAAGAAACATGTTCCTGCATCATACATCTGTGGCCTGCAGTTTTATCATTACTAGGAAAGTCTCTCTTCCTGTCTATGTGTCATGCAGTACTTCCAGTTAGTTAACAGGAATGTGACGCTCACGCATCCTAGGAATTGACTTGTTCTTACAGTCAGGAATCAGTCAGTTGTTGAGACCCAGACACGGCCCTGAGTTCATCACAGGAAGGAAGACGAAGTGATTAGAAGCAGAGACGGAGGAAGGATGTATTACTGGTGACGTACTAACACTGGCGAAGGGAGATCATGATAAGACCATCCAAGCAAATAAAAATGTCGCTTTATTCTGTGAATCTGGTTTCCGGTTGTCTTACAGAACTCACAGAAACCAACAAAAACACAAGCAGCTGCAGCTGATAACAAGCACAATATTAGTCCAGTGCTAGTTATGGTCACATGGCACTGGGTCATAAGTGGATCATGAGACTTTCTCCAAACCACACAGCTGCACTGCACAAAGTTCCTTTCACACCACACCCAAACTGTGTGTGTGGAACTACAATGACAGGAAAACCCATCAGGACTGCATTAACCAGAACTCTCATCATGTGCACAGGAATTCAAAAAAAAAGTTCCCAAGAGCTCTGGTCCTTCATTGGACTGGTGGATATAAACAGATCGACTGGCCGGCAGACTGGAGATAGAGAAAGCAAGAATCCATGACAGCAAAAAAAAAAAAAGAAAAATAAGAATAGACAAGACTCTCAGAGCAGATGTCTCTTTGACAAGCCAAGTACTCTTCATTTACTGCAACAGAAATGACGTCAGCATCGCTTGCAATCTCCTGCCCACTTCCTGAGAGCATACAAACCACTAGTGCTCCCATTCCCCTGTTTTCCGCTTCCTCTTGGCTGGACAATTTTTAAATTCATTCATTCACTTTTCGTCTGTCTCCTAAATCTTACTCTTCTTTGCCTTCTCCCCAGTCTGTACCAGGGTTAAACACCTGCAGTCATGGCCGATATCATGTCCTTTGATTCATTCATTTATATACTACACAGACAGGAAACCCTTCTATGTGATGTCTGCAATACTTTCACTGTAGTACAACAACTTTTTGCATTAATTTCCTGTGTGCAACTCGCAACTCTAAAATACCTGTGTGTCTACAGAGCAAAAGATTAAATCATCGGGTAACCCAACCTTGAGAAATGCAGGTACTTCCCCATATTCACTGACAGATAGTGCTCTGCTTTTTCAAGCGTGCAAGTTCGAGATTTCAGATACGAGAATGATTGCACAATCTCCGGTCACAGTCTTCACATTTCGCAGAGGTCAGAGGTCAGTGGTCAGTGAAGCGTGTCACTACCAAGTAACAGAAACTAAAGGTTTCATACTAAGGTGTGAGTCAAGATTTGAGTATGATAAGAATTTCCCTTTCTGTTCACAGTAAAAAAAAAAAAATGAGTCACTGTAAAAAGTAAGGACAAATCCAGTAAATATTGAGATAAAATCATCAAAAGGCTTAAAAAAACCGAGGTGTTATTTTCACCAAGCCCACAGTTTCTTTGATGGGAATGAAACGAAGCTATATTTAAGTATGTAAAAGTCATTCTTTTTTTTTTTTTTTTTTTTTTTTTAACCTGTTCTCTACAGCAACTTGGGCAAATAGTGTGATGTTCTAGATGCCCAGTCGTGCCACACAGATTTGCTCTGCTAGGGAGAGGTCTGAGATACTTCTCCCATAGTGTGATTTATATTTTATTTTTTGTTTGTGTGACGACCGGACCAGAACAGGAGGGAAAAGGACAGTAAAAGTCATTCTTACGCATGACAATTTTTTATAGACTGAGTGAGAGGGTACAAAAGAGTCAGATTCATCAATGCTGGTAGTTCTGACATGAGAAGGTTAAACAGAGCACGGCAAATGCCAGGTGTTGTGGTGTGGCAACAGACATGACTTTTCCTGTGTTGTCGGCCTGTGTCTGAATTACCTGAGCCCCTACTAAATACTCGAATAGTTGAACCTGGCGATGCTTATATTCCACCTGAAAGGAGCAGATATGAGAATACTGACTCAGATTGAATTTAACCCTCTGTATAAAGTGGAAACTGTACAACAATGCAGAGTCAGAAAAGAAGTGAAAGTAAACCGAAAGGGATCTGAAAATGGGGAATACTTCTACAAATGAGCTCCCTTCCCTGGGGCTACACTTACTGTAACTGCTGGCTATTTCTCAGCAGCATTATACTTCACACTACTTTAACAATTTATTCTTATCTATGGGTACAGCAGCTTCTCTTTCAAAAAGAGGAAGAAGGCCTGAGTATGCATGCTGCTGTCTGTACTGTATACAGTGTCGTGTCAAATTCAACCTCCTCATCTTCTTCCTTAACCTCTCAGCTTTAAGGCCGTTTTGAACTGCCCTGGTTAATCAATGATGCTAATTGACTTAACCTTAACCTCCAGACAGAAAGAAAGTGGTGCTGCTATCTTAGCCGAGACACGCAGCAGTGCACTTGTCCCTGTGAACTTTTATGACTGATAGTCACACCAAAGATGAAAGGAGGGGCACTGATAACACATTCTGAAGATAAGTTACACCGATAATATGTGTAATGTAATGGGAAACTACGCATAATGGAAAATGTATTGTGGGAGATAAAAAAAAAATGTGTCACACTCAGACACAGTACACACCAACACATGCCAGCAGGGACAGCATGGGGTCCAGTTTGAGTTCCTTTTTGGTCTTGCGCTAGTCACTCTGCCCCTCCATCTGCTCTGCTGTCCCAAGCGTGTATTTGTGTATGTGTGTGTGTGTGTGTATGTGCACATCCTCCTGTTTGTGTGCATGTGTGACCCTCCCTTGAGTCACTGTGTCTGCCGAGCCACTACATGGCAGAGAAACACAGGGACCAGACGCGGCGAGGAGAATTACATAAATGACACAGCGGTGCCAGGACCCCTTGTTTTCACTCTGCTGCAAGCAAATACTAGAAAACAGATCTGAGGATGGGAAAGTGAGAGATGGAGAGCGAAAGACAGACAGATTGTGTACATGGATGCGTGTTGGTGTGACAGAAGACACACTCACACTCTCTCTTTCTCTCATGTTTTTCTCTATTCTACTGCTCCCTGTATAATTTTCTGGGTGGATAAGAGAATATGTGAACGTGGAAATACAAAGGTTATTTTCTCTTATTGTTAACCAATTCATGGCAATGGCAGTTTATATTTGGCCCTAGTGTTGGTGCAGGAAAGAGTGCTGTTATAGCCGGGTGTATGATTCGAGGGAGGTGATGTGAGATGAGGAAGAAAGATAGATTAACAAGATAGAGAAGTTGGGGGGGGTGAAGTTCCTGTATTTGGCACCTAATTTAAAGCAAATGAGCTGATATATATCAATGTGGTTGGAAAAAACAGAAGATCTTTTTGGTTGAGGTGTTGTCTGTGTGATATCGGGGTGTTAAAAATTAACATCTTTTTTTAAAGCTTAAAGTGGTTATAATCAATATTCTTAATGTATTAAAAAAAGAAAAATTAGTGTTTTGGTTCACTCTCATTGCTCTCACAGTCTCGTTTTCCAGCCACAGCCAGCAACTCTTTTCAGAGAAAAAGCTCTAAAAACCAACTGTACACTACTAGCAGACCTGGTGAACACAGTGAAGAACTTTTTGCATAATCTGCTGGAGGAAAGTGTTTTAAATAAAAATTAAGAAACAAAAAAGTTCCTCTGCTGGATGCCCTGCTACATCGGCCATGGGTCATTATTGGTGAGAATTTCCTCAACCTTCCGGCCCTGAAGGTGTTGTTACAGTTCTTGAGGAGAGTTTTGACCTCCTTTGTCACCCGTGCTTCTGGCTGAGGTACACCCAGATGTGATTGTTGATGATGACATTGTCAGCATAGTTCTGTATGTGGCACAGTTCAGTTGTTATGTACTTCTCCAAGTCCTGATTGTCAGGCTGCGAGGAAGCTCCTTCAGGCCATATCTAAAAAGTCTTTGTGGTGAGTTGAGCTTTTCTCCAGAGGGGGGTGTACGCTGGAATTAAGAGTTTGGATAGGTAATCTGACTGGCATAGGTGGTAGTGGTGTTGACCCAAACCTGTTCTTAATGTTTGGATAAATCTTGCCTAGTGTATATATCCCCTAGTAGCACATTTGATGTGTCCAAATTTCAGGAGATCTGCCTTTAAATCTGCCTGGTTAGAATCACCAGCTATGATATGGGCTGCTTCAGGGTGGGTGCTTGGTATTTATGGCACTGCGCAGGTAGCCTAAGGCCACGCTACTTTTAGCATCTAGTGGAATGTAAACACCTGTGACTATAACAATGGTAAGATTACATGAAGGTAAATAGGCCTACATTGAACTGTCAGGTCCTCCACGTCACCAGTGCACCCATTGCTGTGTATGTAAATGTATAACGTCCCTTGCCCTTACTGGAATCTTTGTTTCTATCCTAGCTAAGCGCTGTAGGTCTACTAGCTCGATGGCTGAGTCGAGCCATGTCAGCTATTAACAGAATTCAGTCCTCCATGAGAATTCTGTTGATTCAGTTCATCCATTTTTGTTGGTAATGGATCTGCCATTAGTGAGGATGGTGGATGGTGGTGGTGGTGGGTTTGTGTGGTTGTCTCCTCAGTTGAGCGAGTAAGCCAGACCGGCATCCACACTTTTATTTCCTGAATCCAAAAAGGAGAGCACTGAGCCGCTGTGTCTGAGTGCACAACCATCTTGATTACTACGAGGATCTATGTTTTGGATTCTGTCTGGCCTGCTGGGTGGTTTTTCCAGCAGCTCTTGGCTCCTCAATCTTCCCCTCCCTGTCCACTGCTGCTCTCCGTGCCCATTTGATTGCATTTTTGTGTGTGCAAAAGGACTGAAACTGCAGGTTTCATCACCCTTTAACTCAGCTCCTGCCAGATGCAACTACACTGCAGGTCATTAAATCAACTCAAGATTCATTTGATTCTCTTACCTACATGTGCCCTCTTCACTTCCTGTCTCACCTCAGCTTTTCAGTCTTTCTCTTGCCTAAGAACTCTTATGCGAGCCCAACCCATCTTTTCACAATCTCTCTACACAAAGCATGTAGCGTTTGTTACTAAATGAAAACACACTCGTGCATGAATAAGCTTGTAGAAACCAGTTAAACCACTAATGCTCAATACAAGTGCGCACTATTTCACACCACATGTGCATCAACATCTCAGGACTTACAGTAAGTGAGACAGTTGTGATGTTGGCTGGACCGTGCCGGCGAGTAGTAATTTATTTCTGCAGTGCCCCTGGCGCGCGTCTCTGCCTGCCCACTTCCGCTTGCTTTTATATTTGGCAGCTGTCCAAAACATTCTTGTGTTATTGCAGTGGCTGAGTGTACGGGGTGTACAGAGGACATACGCAGACAGGTACACATATGCACACAAATACGCGAGTACCTAATGATTCTCCGGCTCGCTCTATTTTCCTGCTCCCCCCCAGCAGAAAGATGAGGTCTCTTCATAGTTGGAGGTTACTCCTGTTGATTGAACAAACGGGCCAGAGCAGAGAGCCACAATACCAGACTGCAACAGTGGCTGCGTACAGTTGAGTAAGATGTAAAAAAAAACCCACATGCCCTTCCCTAAAGATTTCCACATCTAATTCTCTGCAAGAGCCTATACGTTGCTATACCTTCTGTTATTCCACTAAATACAGAAATTGTGATTTGTGCACACACCAAAAAATCACTGTCAAACATTAGTTAATCTGGCTAATAACACAAGAGCTAAATTAAAACCTTATTCTGCTTAACTAAAACATACGCTGACATGTGATTGTGCTTGGAAAAGACACGGACATAGTAATTAAGTAAGTGTAAGGGTGTGTGTGCCAGTGCTGCATTGTGCTACGCTGCATGTATTTGTCTATGTTTTAATTGGAAAACATTAAGACACTGTGCAGGCTTGGAAGCCGCAGTTGGTACAGTTAATATTTCATGAGAAAGACCGGATTTGTTGCTTTAATGCACTGAGGGCTATGTAAACAACTCAAAGTGGTAGTAAATTGCTTAATTAATTTCAGATGTAAGCTACAAACCAATTAATTTCTGCCGACGTGAATCCAGGTCACGACAGCGATTCTGTTGATACTCGGTGCAAAAACATGATTTACAGGAGAGGCTGAGAAATTAGATTAGCGGGCGCATGCAAGAGGTGACGGCACTGAGATTCAAATATGAGCTGGTTGTTAGTGTCATGCAGTTGGGAAACACTGGATGAAGAGTATAGTCGTATATCCCAGTGAGTAAATTAATCAGATTTTGTTTTAGTCTACAAGCCATTAGACATTGCATTTAAGTTTCTCAACATCTAATCACCATTAAAAGTCTGTTAAAAACAACATGTTGTGCAACTACAACTCTACCTGAAGATCTCATAAACGGACTCTCATCTGGCCACTTAACCATCTAACCTCCAATCTTAGTTGCCACACCAAAGCATAATATAAAAGCAGCTGGTAATTAGCATTCAGAGAATTCGCCCCATTTAGATACAGTGCATGTAAATCAGCTCTGGCTACCGCTGGGCTTTGTTAATCAACTAAGCTGCCCCCCAGGGGTTTCATTAGAGGAGGCTCCTAATGAAGCTCCTACGTAGGTTCTGTGCTGATTGTTTGTGTGCGCTGCCATGGCCAACCTAAGGTGCTGATCTGTTAGGAGGCAGCGTCGTGATATCCACATTGTCAGCTGGGTTGCAGTCAGAATGACAATAGCAGTACTACATTCATTCATTTGTGTAGTGGGGGTGGCTCCAGAGAGGGGGTCAGCTGAAAAACACTGCAAATAATGTATTTTTCTCATATATTTATTGGTGGCATGACAAAGAGCTCTATATTCTATTCTATATTCCATCTCTGAAAGATGGTGAGAGACAAAATAAACTCTAACTATAAGGATAAAGCAAAAATAGCTGTCATAAGGATTCAGACTATAACTCCATTACAATTTGGTTCTTGGAGTTCAGAGGAATTTTCCTAAAACCATTATTTGGAGGTTTTCAATAAATTATTTCTAGAGGGTTCTAAATTTACTGGCTAGGAAGGCTCTGTAACCACCCTCCAATAGGTTAATACCTGTCCAACAGGTATTTCAGTCTTTAGCCACTGGATGGAAATACAAAGTTTAACTTTAAAGAGTAAAAGTTAGTAGTTAACATTTAGTTAACATTTAGTTTGTTTAGTTTGTCTTGAAACAATACTGACATGCACATAAATATATTGAAAGAGCGTTCAGTCTTCATAATCATTCCTTCTTTCCACCTTGGCCCTTAAGAGATCTCTTCCTGATGCGATACCAATGTGAGAGATGGATGACAAAATCCACGGCCAAGCAGGTATTTTTCAAAGTTCCGGTCGTTTTAGGTGGAAATCGTTTGGGATACTGGAAAACAAGGATATTTAAGTCGCTACAGGGTGATTAATTTAGCAAGGATTAGAAAGATCATCTATTTTTAATCTATTTATTTTATCCAGGAAATACAATACTAGGCTGTGGGTACTACTTTTTAAAGACAGACATGGACGATTGGTGTGCTGCTAAGCTACATGTCCTTTAATAAAGAGTATTTAAAAAGTTTCTTTTATACCAATAATAAAAAAATAAATGTAGCCATGTAAGAGCGTGTCTGTACGTAAAACAACACGTTTCCTGTGCCTGTCTAAAAATAAACTTTAGACAGAGTATACTTGCTTTCATTCAACACTTATTATGTGAAAACAGGTGCAGTCATCCCAACCATGATCATCAGCAGCACTCCGCTCCACATTTACAGTTTGACTGCCTGCAAACACATGACCAAAGTAACCAGGGTAACAGTCTCAATAACAAAGGGAGGCCCAGACCAGGTCAACAAAGACTGGGATTCTCCTCAGGATGATTAGGTTACATAAATGATTAGTGCCTCAACACGAGACCATCAGTCTGCCTCTGAAAAGACTTTCAACTCTCCATCTAAGCGTCGCTCCACCTCCACTCCCTTCACCTCCCCTGTGCTCAGGTCCACCATCTGTCTCTGGTCAAATATCCAGACTATAAGGGCTGGACATGGGTCATCTTACAGACAACAGTATAATACATAAGACTAGAATTACTATGTGTGTATAGGGATCACCTCTGGTTGCTATGTCTTTTTACAGGTAGTCCAAACAACAGGAATTTAGTTTGAGGGAAGCTGGGGTAGTGATTAAAGTACAAGCATGATAGGAAAAACATTTGTGTTATCATTGTTATATTATTATTATGATCAAGCACTGATAATTTTTCAGCCTTGTTTTTCCGATAAGTAACGGCTTATATTGTCTGTCTATAATAATTAACTAAATTGAGTGGGGTTTTCGGATCAGCCGTTCAAACCGTTTCCATCACGTCAGTAGGGTTGAGAATCTGACGAGAAGTATTGTGTGGAGAAGTTTTTAATTATACTCAAACATTTACCAGATTCAAAGAAAATTTCCATGGTTAGCTATCCAAACAGTAACACAGGAAAACATTCAAAATGTCTTCAAAGACAGTGACGTGAAGACCTTACATAACTGGAAGCATGTAAATTACTGTGTACACATGGTCTTGAATTTTCCATACAGTGGTCGCTATGTCATGAAAGGGAAAGGCCGAATAAATTAATCAATCAAATTCAAAATGTGTATCAAAAAACACAAAACTGAAAATAAATCCCTTCCGTTGTAGTAAAGGGAAACTTACCCGCACACAAGTTCACAGAGTTTGTCTTTGACTTAGTTCTACAACTATTTGTGAATGTGATCAACTGTCTTGCAAAGCCATAAAACAAAGAGGCCGTATTCTGTGACGCACAGCAAAGCCATTCACTTTGAACAGGAGACTCTTATAATCTTTGTTTGTTTATACCCAAATAAATATTACAATGCGCCAGGCCAGACTAATCTCGTGTTTCCTGCTATTGGCTGTGGCACAATTATGAATATCCACACAAATGTAGACCGAATTGTCTTGATAACGTTGGATGAAGTGATTTCCCTCTATAAGCTCTATGAGAGTGCAGATAAAAGTGCAGACTTAGTGTCTCTTGTCTCCTGCAATCACAGGGAAAAGGAGGCTTGAGATTTTACAATGTCTCAGTCAAAGCAGTTATATAATCCATGTCCTTTTCAGGGTGGCGCTCAGTGTTCTCGTGTATTCTAGTAAACCATATTTGGAGTGTACAGTAGGTGTGTGTGTGTGTGTGTGTGTGTGTGTGTGTGTGTGTGTTTGGGGAGGGTGGGGTTGAATAGAGGCTAGGGTATCACACGGTCAATGAAAGGCCTTAAGAGGATTGCTCATGCCTCTGACTGACTCACAACGTGCAGTGAACTCTATTGATGTTTAACTAAATTCCTTTGTTAATAGGACATTTAGAGTCACATGTCCTTGGACCATACAGCGACGTAACAGAGAGGCAGATTTACAACTGCAAAAGGTCTAGACGGAAGAAGAAGTAACAATTTTACTGTAATCATTGAAGTAATGGGGTTTTGACCCATCAGCGGTGAAGTGCAAGAAAAACCTGGCATTATCTAAAGGTATTTATACAAGTTGTAACGGCTTTTACTGAAGGGTCCCCTTTACGGTGTACAGATGTCCCATACAAAGAGATGGTCCATGGCTCTGTCCCAAATGACTGTAATGACTGTAGTCTTGGGGATTCGTTGTCACCCCGATCATCAAGGGAAAGAGGACGGCATGTTTCTGTGAGCAATAAAAAAAAGAGCCAGTCCTGGATGGGAACAGGCCTTCAGAGAACCATGGCAACAGCAGTGAAAATGTCAAACACCAGACCTTAAGTGCTCCAGCTGGAGGAATTTCACTGATTGAACCGGATTTCTGTGTTTATCTTTACCTCTGATTTTAAACCATTTTCTGTCGAAGTCTGGAGTTGTCTGAGGAACTTCACGTTAAATAGAGAAGCTGCATAATTCATTGCTATCAACTTGTTTATTCACAATGGAATATGTCTGAGGCCACTTGGCACCAAGTTAATATTTCAACCAGGCTATCCCGAGCCTCTGGAAATTAGCCTTAAGAGGCTGGCTGGGTTGAGCTAAATGGATGGATCAATTAAGCAGCAGGAGGAGGGTGGGAGGTGGGGGTAGCATTACACTGGGCCTTGAGGAAAAAAGATGGATGGCTTTAAGAGTGCCGGAGAAGCTGTACTGCATTAATACGAGTGAGGCATCGGCACAGAAGCAGCGTGACCGCTAAAAACACACAGGCACGCCCCCCACACCACCACTGCACTTTCACAGGTCTACACTCGTACACACATAAAGGCGAACGCACTACGCCCATTCTGAGAACTATGGTTACAACCGACAATGCCATAAATTTTGATGCCTGTAAACTTGCAAAGAAAACCAACCTCACAAGACTTAGGAAATGCAGGTCAACAAAAGTTAATTATGACCAAGAGATTCAGCATTATCTATTTATAACATATGTAGGAACTGATGTCTTCCGTCTCAACAAAGTTAATGATTTACCCCAAATAAACCAGCTAAGGTCAAAGATTAATATCTAAATAATGCTGTCACAAACACATGATAATCTGGCTAAAAGTTAGCGACATGTGGACTTTTTCATTTCCTTCTAATGCAAAGTGCCAAACTGCATAGCACCAAGATAATCTTTCTGATCTTTACACGGGCCAGTTTTTACCCAAATTAGGATTCAAATGTTCCTGGGGAAAGGCAGCAACGCATTGTTACGCTGGAAAGTTGGCTGAACAGGAAATGGCTGCACAAACAAACAGACATACGTGGATGGGCAATCTTATATGTTCACCCTCACATACAGCCTGGTGGGTGTGACCGGAGGAAATGTAAAAAAAAAAAAAAAAAAAAAAAAAAAAAAACGCTCAAGAAAAACAGCTTTCTTCGAACACTGTGGAGAGATCAACATGCCCAGTAGCAGTTGGGGGGGGGTTGGGGTACAGCGCCATTAAGACCAAGAGTGCACAGAGCGATAGCACAGAAATGGCCCATGATATCTCAGCCATGAAAGTGATGACAGGGCACAAGCCGAGCACAAATCAGAAACATGGTCCTTCTGCTAGCCCTCAAAAATGAATCCCTTAAAGTAGGTGAAGAGTGAGAACATTCAATTATCAAACTATATAATTATAGCACAACTAATAACATGATAGCATATGTAATATGTTTAACTGAACAATAACCCTCAAATGCCAAATACTGTTTCCAGAGATGAGCAGTCATACAGTATACAGCATTATGAAGAGTTTTATATGTGTGTTGATCAAGTGTGTAATGATATATAAAATCAGACACATGTACAACTCCACAATCACGTGGCATCATTTAAAAATCAACTAGTCATAAACTGTCTGTCTAGGGCTGAAGTGCCAAAAAGCAGAACAGGTTCAAAGTTGTAACGCCATTCCAGGAAAGATACACTTCTGAATCATTATCTTTAGCAAATAAATCGCTATACTGGTGCCAGGTTTGATAATGTATCACAGATTGTATCAAGACACACTGCAGTACACACATATAATTTAGATAGACAACTGTGCAAACTGTTAGCAAACTGTAAAAACAAAGCAGGGACACTTAAATGGGATGGTTTAGTCTGGCAGTCAAAGGCTGACGTTCACATGGGATTCTCCGGTAGCTTGTGTAATACTTAGGTAACCCACTTTGTTCATTATTTAGGTGAATAATAAATTCGCCAGCAGTTTCATGTTTTGATATTATTAGTTTTAGGACAACACACTCTCCACAACTGTTATTTTACTGACAGAAGTTGCACTGGGCTTATCATTTTAAATTTACAATGGCAGGCATATTCTCAAAAGACTGAAAATAGGGGCTGGGCAAAATTGCACTGGGCATCAGAGAGCATGTTTATGATTATTATTGTCGGTATAATAAATGCTGATAAAGCAGACCAAGGACATGGTACATGCAAATCTACAATTATTTCTTGGCTGTACATGCAGGAGGGTGTGTTTACATGGAAGGGTTTTGCTATCAGTTACTTTACAGATATGTAGTTACTGGCAGGCTGCACCCTCATCATAGTTCTGAGGAAAGGATGACAGCAAGATGAGACATGTGTAGGTGTCAAACAAACTGAAGAGAAGCTAGAAAGGTGCCATGAGGTCACTTCAAAGCCAGGTGTATCACTAAGCACAAAAGACAGCCAAGTCTACTCTGCTGTTAGCAAATGTTTTGTCGTTACTTGTCGAGTCAAGGTGCGACTCTGCCTGGTGCAAGTGTTTCCTCACCTTGGCATTGTTTGACAAAAATATGCATGAAAACCCTCGAGGAACTCTTCATTCCTTGCCAATTATATACATACGTCTGCATTGCTTCACAGTGTTAAGCAACCTGAAAGACACTGTCAAGACTCAGCGCTGGCTGTCAGAAGGCCACACCTAGAAATAAATCCGGTACACGCTATGATGTATACAGTGTTACAGGCAGATGTACACAAGCCTTACAGCCCTGCACACAAACACAGAGCCATTCAGATGGGAAGGAAGAGCCTGGTCTCCAAAGACAAAGGGAAGCACCTGTCTTCCTTGCTCTCCTAGGATGTGAAGGGTGGGTGTGTGTGTGTGTGTGTGTGTGTGTGTGTGTGTGTGTGTGTGTGTGTGTGTGTGTTTGTTACCTACTGGGGACCTTTTTCGGCATAAACACCCACCTTGCCGGGACCAGTATTCCTATTCCAGTAGTCCTAATGAGGTAAGGCATCAATTCTGAGGTTCTGGTAAAGGTCAGGGATTGGACAATGTCCTATCAAGGATAGCTGTGTAGACGTATGTGTGTGTGTGCATCTGTGTTCAAACCTATAAATAGAGCCATAGAGCCTGTGTCTTCCCTAGCTCTCGCTCCAGTGGGATCCTCTCATGTTTTAATTAAATAAACTACTGCAATCAGGCCCAGCTGTGCCCTGCATTCCCAGCCTGCATCAGTCAGCAGCCATGCTCGGGGGCAACATAGAGGCTGGGGTGTCAGTGCATACGAGTACATGGAGGAAGAGAAACCGAGAGAGAGAGAGAGAGATGGACTAAGCCGTGAAATTGGGGCATTCTGCACTGAAGCCACCTGGGTATCATAGGAAGCCCTGCTCAGGTGTTCTGGATGGGTTCCCCGATGTGCAAACCAGCAGAAGGAAAAGCAGCTCGGCTCACCTCTTTCATCCTTCGCTCTACATTCTCCCCTCCTCCTCCTCCTCTGCCTCTTGCACTTTTCCATCTTTCTGTATCTTCATTTTCTTCTGAATTAATCTGATCATTCTTTGCAGTGTCCCCTCCTATATGACCCTTTTGAGCAAACCTGTTCACCGTCAAAATGTGACTGTCATCATACAATGATATACTTATGTGGCCAGAACTTCCCATTTTAATGCTATTGGAGGCCTCATGTGGGAGGATTTCGTTGTTCCCTCTATAAACTTGCATTTTATGCTCAAAGGTAATAATGGCAGTAGGGAAAACAAGCGTGATCACTCAGATACACTCCTGCTATTATACATATTTTGAACACACACACAGTGTGGAGGTCAAAGCTACTTACTGGAAGTAATATTGATGTATGGACATTAGCTCAGGCTATGACCATATGGAAGACATCACGGCGAGGCTCCAGCTTGTCACATGAAAAAAAACAGTGGTCGACAAATGGAGTCACACCAACACAGAACTCAATACTTTGAAACATCCACAACAGAATACAACATCTTGTGCGTCTGATGCTTGATTTGTCGCTCAAACTCTGCATCATGGAACTATTTTCTCTGTCAATACCAATATGTTTCAGAGGAGATTCTACGCTAAAGATTATGTATTCTGTTGGGGAAGGTTAAATCAAATGCTAATGTTGTGTTGTGGCTTTTGTTAACTAGACACATTAGCTGATGTGTATCTCTGTTTGACAAGCCGTGGCTCACTGGTGCATCTCTGACCACAGGATCTAAAACCTCAGCTAATGACAATGCATCAATATCACTACAAGTGAGTAAATATTGCCACCTTATGTCAAAAAAAGACAAAATAGAACTATTCCTTTAAAGCACCATCTCCCCAACCCCCACCTGATTATCCTGCCCGGGCCTGCTGTTGGAGCTCCACCAGGCACCCCAAGTGTAAAAGACTAAACTGTAGCTTTTAGTAACAGCAGCAGAAGCTGCCTAGCTCCTGGTTACATCTATAATTAATGGACTGGTGCTGCTGGTTCTTGTTCTGTTTCTGAATTAACCCCCAGTAAACCACATGGCCATTAAAGCCCTACAATAGTCAACACCCAAGAGGATGGCTATAGCCAAGTGCTTCTCTCAGTCAGCTACCAGACACCATCGATACTTGAGCTGGAAAAATAGTGAACAAGCGAATGAGGGATTATTTTTATCCTGGTTGATTTATTTGTTTATTAGTTTCACATTTAGAGGAATCATTGCTCTCTGTTATTGGGACTTACACAGGCTATTCCTGTCAGTAATGTGTCCTCCATATGAGAATTGATTTAATTATTGATTAAGTTGTCCACAGCAGGTAAAAAGCGTGAATCGATCAATACCCATTTTGATGAGTAAGAAGGACCAGCTCTCGCTCTGATGTTTTAGAAAGGCTACACTTGTACGACACAAACACTATTTCAGTCACACAGTCACTCCAACGACGACGGACTCTTAACAATTGATTGTAAATTGGAAAAATGTTGTTGTTTTTGGATTTTTGTCTGTAAACCAAAGTAGTTGTTTGTCATATTTTGCCTCTTGGTGTGGATTGTTTTGATTGACGTGGATACTATATAAAACTATATTTCACAAAAGCCCAACATCAGCGCCAATCACGCCTGTTCAGCGAGCACAGCAGGACATGCAACCAAAGGTCAAGCAGTAAATAGGAAAAGCTCTCCAACTGTTAATTGCACCTTGTGTTTCCTCAAATATTTCCATGTGAACTTTCCTCCTCTCTTGCTCATAATAGAAGAATATGGGCAACCATTTTATTGCTGTTCATTTGCACACTCATGAGTGTTCTTAAGCCCACTCAGTGGAAATAACAGATCTGGTTGGCAGAGAGTCAAGTGAAAGTCCCAATTTTACAAAAAAAGTACCATGCATCGAGATAAGCTCTGCCTGTTTAGCTGCAATACAGCGACTGATGTCGGGGCATCACATGGGTTATAATGACCGAAATAGCAAGCTTGGCCCTATGTATCTAGGCTGATGGGACACATGGACCACGGCCTAAACCACAAGGCCTCCAAGAAAGAATGGGTGACACATGAGTGTGCACACATATTCAATGAGAGAAACAAAGAGTGACAGGAAAAAAAAGAGAGAGAAGGGAGGGAGTGATGAGACACATAAATGAATTAATGATAGGAGGGATTCAGGATATGTGATATCACACAACTGCATGTGACTTACAGGCAGATAATGATGTCAGGACCCATTTGTTTGTCAGTGATCTCAGTGCTAGGGCTGACTTCACGAATGTCATTTAAGGCCTGTGAATCCATGATTCATAATCTGACCTTTGCCCCACCACAAAAAAAAAAAAAGAAGTCATACAGGGTGAAAATCATAAACCACACAGTGGTCAACTATTTTACAGAAGTCAACAATGAACCCAAAAATCAAAGCCAAAAATACCACAATCTGCCAGTGGCGCCAGTCACTGTAAGCATCATAATCATAGCTGTTAGGCCTTACTAACATCAGCATGATTACAGTAGCCATGATGCTCATCAGTAGCACTGTTATTATCATGGTCAGGTACATGGATATTATAGGATTGAGTTCCAGCATCCAGCTGAGTCTCATCATCGATTGAGAAGGGGAGGGGAGAGTGGAGGGGGCTCAGCAGAGGCGCGTGGCCCCTTCATTTGTCTACACTCCCAATGACACATGACCTACCAGCCCATACAAACAGCCTCACTTCATCCCAACATGTTACTGTGTAAAATAACATCATGATATGTTTGATTCCACTCACCGATTCCGGGGGCGGAGTAGATGAAATACAACGCGGAGGTGGACAGTGAAAAAAGGAATAAAAGCCCAAGGAATGACCTTCTCCGGAACCGCAAATGTGTCGGCATCATACAGGCAGCAAAAGCACACACAGGCACGTTTTTTTGCGGATCTACAGCGACGATAGATCGGGTCCGGTTGCGTCCAGATGCCGGAGCGGGTCTCGCGGACAGACTGGGCTGAAGCGAGCCGAGCAGGGCGGCCGGTCTGCGGCAGCCAGGCGACTAGGAAGTCCGTGTATTTCCGCGGCAGGTCGGGCGCAGGAGAGCTCCTCCACTTCAATCAGCACATTCAAATCCCATTCCTGAGAGCAGAGGAGACGCTGCGTCCGACGTCGACGACGATTTCAACCCGGCCCTGGTGTGATTTCTCTCTCTTTTTTTTTTTTTAGTGAGAGACCATCATTTGGCTCACACACGCGCACACATACACACACACACACACATACACACGCTCGCTCGCTCGCTCGGTGGCTGATGGTGCTCGGCCGCTCCTGCGCTCTGCCTGCTGCCTCCCAGCCCCGATGAATGGGGGCTGCCCCTCTGCAAAATGAGCAATACCTCCAGTGGGCGTTCACAAGAGCCAACAAACAAGTCCTGGCTCTCAAACCGTGTTACCTGGCGACCAGGACACCCGGCGGTACGGAGACAACTGGCGTCTCTGGCAACAGAGCTGCTTATCTTACATAGGATTTATGAACGATCAAAGCACCTGTTTAACCGAATTTAAGATTGCATGTCTTTTTTTTGGGGGGGGGGGGATATGTTTAATATCTAAATTGGGAAGAGCCCTTGATGCTATATTTGTTGTTAAGGTTATAACGCAGTTTTTGTTTAAACTGTTTGATTGTTGTGTTTAAACTCCAAAATGACTAAAATACTGAGTCAACAACTCTAAACCTGCTTTAACAACAACAATAACAATAATAAAAAAAACAAACACTGAGATTTCACATATATAGGATTTACTGCAGGACTACTGTATAAGACTGTATTAATTTTCATATATTTTTACACATCACCCATCTATAAATCCTGCTTGGTGTATATCAGGGGTTTTCAATTCCTCAATTCCTGGATGTCCCTGGGATCATGATTATGTTCTTTGATCCTAGGGACACTCAACAATTGAGCCAAGACATATTGCCAGCTATAGTTTGTCTGCATTTGTCTTCTCTGAAACAGAGCTTAAGGTTGAATGAAACCTATTATTTCTTTTTTGGGTTCATATCTGAAGTGAGAAGAGCCCTCGATCCTAGAAAACCTATTTGTTATTAAGGTTTTGTTTAAACTGTTGATTCTTGTGTTTAAACTTTCTTGTGTTATTCTGTGTTATTTTGTCTACTTTAGCCTCCAAATGACTATAAAGCTGAATCAACAACTGTAAACCTTTTTTTAATAACAACAACAACAACAAAAAAAAAACACTGAGATTTCTAATGTATGCAGGTTGCTGCTGTATAAGGCTGTAATAATTTTGTCATATTTAACTTTCTAACTTCCTCCTTCCACCTCCCCTGAAACTGTCTGGAGCCCCCCTGGTGAGGCCCACCTCCCACTTTGCAAACCTCTAGTCGGTCTATGTATGCATAGTGCATAGTGTACATAACCACACACTTCATGTATATAAAGTAATCTAGTGCTTTAGCCATTCAATTCCTCTGCAGTAGCCTATTTGTATTTTTTTTTACAGTCTACCTAGTATATGCTGTGGGTCATTGTTGGTTTGTACACACACACACACACACACACACTTGTGTTGAACTATCTTTGTTCATCTTTGTTGTCCTTATTTTTAGCTGTATGCCTATTTTTCTACCTGTAAGTTGTTCAGTGTGTGAGTACACTGAGAGCAACTTAAAAACCAGAGTCACACTCCTTGTATGTATACGGACATTTGGCCAAAAAAGCAGATTCTGATATTACTGTTGTGTATAACATTTATGAATCAATGTGATCCAGACAATGCAGAACCTAATGTATAATTTTTATGACTCATATTTTATTCATCCATGTATATAATTTTCATACACAATATAAAAGCTGTCATCTAGCCACTGAACACAAGTATATGATTTTGATTGGATCTTGCAGTATATGGAGGGTTGCATCTGTTTTGGTGTTTCTTACATCTACAGTAAAAATACAGTATCCATGAAACAGCAAGTGGACGGCTGACGCTACACTACACTGCACTGGCTCATGGGAAAGGGAGTCCACAAGATTTACTATGAATCGTTGATACTTTATTTACACCATTTGAAGTGGAATCGTATCCACTGTGACAAAAAATAAAAATACATATTTTTGTCAGCAGTTGTATCAAATTGTATTCGTTTGTTTCTTTGCTGTTCTGTCGCGGTGTCCATGCAACATAAAGACTACAATTCCCTACAAAGCCTTTACCAGGAAGTGGAGTCGTGATGTCAACAGATACATGGAGCTGTCGACATGGAACTTACAGTGTTTTTTATTTCAAAACGTTGCTGTCGGGTTTAAACTCTCTGGTTTGAGAATGAGAGGCGTTAGTAACAAAGTTTTCTTTCTGTCCCTGTTGCTGTTATTGGTGAATCCGTGCGTGCCAGAGCGAGCCGAGAGGGAAAAGTCGGTGGAGCTGCGCGAGAGAGGCGACGGAGGGGATGCGAGCCATCAAGATAAGACTGCAGCTGGAAAGGAGCAAACATTAATAAATCATGATAAAGAAGATGGACTCGACTTAAGGGAAGAAACGAAGCAGAAGGATGGACAGTCTGTCAGGTTTGAGCCAACAGATATTGATTGTTGTGCTCTCTCTTAGGAGTAACTTAGCCCGGTGTGGCTATCTAGCTAGCACTAGCTTCATTCGTTATGTAATTAAACAGGTTTTTAGCTGTATAAGCTAACAATTTAAAGACACGTTGTTCAGTCAATTTGCTCAATAACAGCTGACAATTATTGGAGATTTCCATTTCAATTCACTAAAATAAGCAAATGAATTAGAAAAATAAGGCATCGCAATGCTTAAACAACTTAACTAGGAGAAACATTTCTGAATTCCTATTAATGCTTTTATTTCAAGTATTTTAATGGTTCTCAGTATTTAAAATGGCACAAAATTAAATAAATAAGGTGGTAAAAAAACATTTTAGGGGACCATCTTGCCAAAGCTGTATTAAAAAAACAGACTTAATCACCTCTAATTTTTAAAATGCCCCTTCATTTGAGTCTCCCTAACTAAGTCAGGCGTTCTAACCCTTGTGATCAATGTAAGTGAGGTTGAAATGAAGTTGCTGTAACATATAAAAGTTACTAGTATTAGTACTAGTACTAAAATTAAGGGATTCTGTTTCCAGTTGAAGTATCCCAAATATATCACTGTACTGTTAAGTTAACACAGCTTTCAAAATAAGATGATTTGAGAGCCTTATCTACCTCTCTAATTGATTAATTGATTGATTTGTTGATTGTATGCTTCACACCAAAATGCTTTTTCACCTGACTGTGCCCTTGCAGCAAGTCCAATGAAACTGATAGCTACATCAACGAGACCCTCCACACTACGACACCTGCTGTCAAGCCAACGACCCCGGCACCCCCAACCCCCAAGCCCATTCTGCCTGTGCAGACAGGGGTCAAGGCCCAAGAAGAAGAACAGTCCAGCGGGTTGACCATATTCTTCAGTCTGCTGGTTATTGGTTGGTAGTATATTTGTCACTGCATTGCTGAACATATGTCTGGCTGAGTCTTAATATCTGTTGCAGTCTATTATTGTCAGCAAAAACTTAAAGAGGAACCTAGTCTGGTGTCCTGAGCATGGACAACAGCATTGGAAGAAAGAAGGAAATTAATCCACAAAAGGAAATATGATCATTGTGGTTCATGTAATGTATGTAACTTAGACCTCATAAAGCTTATAATGGAGGGCAAATGTACAGCCACTTTCGTGTTTTGCTAAATCAAATGTGTGGCTGGTGATTTAGGATGAAGGAAGTGGATGAAGGAAGGGATGTGGTCACACATTAATATGTGTAATGTCATGAAGTGCTTCTTCAGTCGCAAAATGCCCATTATGCACTTTAGTTTACTGCAGGTTAAGCCGCATGTTTACCACTGTACTGGTTTAGACTAAGGAAATGGCATAAATAATGTATAAGGTTACCAATTAGAGTCACTTTGCAGACACATAAAAATGTTATTTTGTCTTGAACCAAGCATTTTAATGTCACAAATATGTGATTGATTGGGAGAATCTCAGAATTCAGAATCATATTAAGTTAATCTCATCTCATCAGTGGTTTGACTGAGATGTTAAAGGGAACAAATGAGAGACCACGTCAGAGTACAATCTAGAAATCGCACATTAGTCCTAGAAAGCAATTCCCAGAAACAATGTTAACATTATGTAGCATTTCCCTCAACAAGTGTCTGTGCTATAATTAGGCCTGAATTTAACATCTCCCTTATGACAAAACAGTCCAGCTTTGATTAACCGACCTCTGCTGGCCTCAGTGTTGCATGCACTTTGTCTTATGTTTATCTCATTTGCTGCACAGCATTTTGCTGCATGTATGAGTTACTGTTTACTTTACTTCACTATGGCCTTGGGGTTTCTCATTGTGATTATGCAAATAAGCGCACATTGATATACATGGTATATGTCCTTTGGTAGTGTCACGCGCTAATTTTATGTTTTAATTGGGGGCAATTATCTTTTATTGTACAGTTGGAGAACCATAATTTTAAATGTCAAGCTACTGCTTTGTAGTCATATTTATTTCAAGCAAGTATATTTGAACTAATTAGCATAAAATATTGTTACAGTTAGATTAATATGATGTGAATTGAAGTACCCATTCAGACTGTCAGTGAGGGGTAATCAAGTTAGAACTAGATGATATGTTTTTCGTATACATCCCCATCCAGTCTACAGCAGGTTACGTGAAGAAAGCGGCCAGAGAAATGATCTTAACACTATATGATGTGGGGGTTATTTTTGTGCTGATCTGAGTTGGTGTGACATGATGGTCGAGACATAGATGGATTTGTCCTGAATATTCATTCAGGGGTCTTTGCTCTTCCCACTCACCCCAGGTATCTGCATCATATTGGTGCACCTGCTTATCAAGTTCAAGCTGCATTTTCTTCCAGAGAGCGTGGCTGTCGTGTCCCTTGGTGAGTTCTTCTTATGTAACGTGTTGCTCTGCACAGGATGAGTCTAGGAAAGTACAATGCTTCTGTGTTTAGGAGCTGTCTAAGAAAATCCTTTTTTAAAGGCAGGGACAGCTTGAGTACAGCAAACTAATGTTGAGACTGATTTGGGAGTTTGCAAGAATACTCCACTTTTGCTTTTTTTTAGAGCATAAATAGTTTATGCCTGTTCTTATGATTTGCAGCTTTTACTCCAGCTTCTCTTCCTTGTGTTTGCTCTCTTAAACTTTTTGTGTGCTACAGTAAATTCCTAACTTTATTGCCAGTTTGTGTGAATCTAGCAGTAAATTAGTGAGCAGGTTCAGACCAGTGGACCTCTGTAGAGTTAGAGTACAAACATTATTTTCATCTAAGTCAAATGTGTGTATAATGTGTATGTTTTAAGATGAGCAATGGCTAACCCAATGATTTAGGAAATGCTTTGTTGTAAAAAGATATTATATAATTTTTCCATAGATTCACTTTTGCTCGTGTGAGGTCACTTCAGGTTAATTCCACCTCCTGTAATGCCTTCCATTGTCTCCCTCTTTACGTGTTTATGCAGTTAAACTCACTCACACTCACTGACACACATCTGTCTTGACCCTGAAGGTCTTTTCCTCTTGCGTGTCCTGCATACTCCACATGAGATGGAACACGTCTCAGTGTTTGGAGCAGGGGACTCTGCTGAGGAGAGATAACACTCTGCTTACAAATCAGGAAGAACCGCTTTTCCTTCCTCATCACTTCCTCTCTCCCATCTATTCATTATGTGTCTTCCTCTTCACGTTCTCTTTCCATCTGACCATATATCTGGGTCTTATACAATGCTTTGATGCTTATACTTAATTTCTTTTTCCATCTTATCTCTCTTTTTCTCTGCCCTTTACACGTCTTTGTGTTTTCCTCACCCATTTAATTAATGTTCTGCTGGGCTGCGTAACAAGAGAGCTGAGGGCCCAAGGGGACTTTCTCAAAGACAAAACTAAGACAATAGCCCTTTTACACTCTTCGTATTTAATTTATTCCTGAACTATGGTGGACGTTTGCCAGGCATCCATTTGTTTTAACGATTAAAATAGCACTTTGCCTCAGGTTTACGCTCCATCTGTGTTCTGGTTGTATTGAAATTTTCATATGAAGCAGTAAAATATTTAAACAGTGGTATTGTTTTTCACATCTGCTTCCTCTTTCCAGGGATTCTAATGGGAGGCTTCATTAAGATCATTGAGTTCCAGGAACTGGCCAACTGGAAGGTATAGTTTGATTCCTTATTCACATTCCTCATTCCTTATTTGCTGCTGCTACACAGCTCTTTGTGTCCTCACTGCACTGGCCACAATTCTTGTTTAACACACAATTCATATTAAATGGTGCTTAGTTTGGTTGGATTCGTTCAGCATGAAGCAAAACAACCACTTTCTTCCACACACAAACGCAAAAATACACAAACACATATGCAATGCACGAACATTTTGCTTACGTTTGTTCTGTGCCGATCTCATTTACTGTAAACCCTTGAATTATAGGACAAATCCATAAACAAAGAGCTACGCCCACTGCATTCTTCATATTAACTGTAATTTAGAGGGCAGGGAAAAACAACAGCATTGCTAAAGCATTGGTTTATTGAAAACATAATGTACCAAGCTTAGATTTGGACAACTTTTCCCAGTTCGTGTATGATGCAATTTATCCCACAGCAAATTCTCTGGGAACCCCCTCACCCACTGCAACCACATCCAACATCTGCTGTCCTGGTGCTGCAGCTTTTCATCTCTCATTTCTGTGCCGGCCTTTTTGCTCAGTCATTCATTTCCTGGCCACTGTTTTTGTCACAAATCTCATCTCTCGATCTCCACTCTGTTACCTATTCATATTGACATGCAGCATTCTTTGCCTGCTATCTTTCCCTTTGTGTCCCTATGAGCCCTCCTTTTTTTCCTCCTGGTTCTCACAGCCTTTAATTAACATTCCTTGTTCTCTGCCAGTGAGTGAGAGAACGAATGAACAAGAGAGGTAGAGAGAGAGAAGCAGAGTGAGGGGGGTGGGGAGGAAAAGAGGACAGGTTGTGTCAATGTTTCTTGCACACTGGGGCCCATTGTTTTTTAGCCTAGGGGCCCCAGGGTGTTGCTGAGTCATCTGCACCAGTAACCGTACCCCCAGAGCCCCTTTACTCCCTATACCCCCCCCCTTTACCCCGTGAATCTCCAGACTGTTATCTCTGTGTTTGTGTTTAGCTTACAGCAAGACCTGCTCACCCCACATAAATATTAGGCAGTGGATTAATGACATAATATCTCTGTATTATATTGTAATAAAATTAAACTGTGACATACAGCGGCTTCTTTGCAGGAGCACGGATATGCTAAGTGCTTTATAAGCCATTGAAGACTTCAAAAGACCCGGGCCATGATACAAATCCATTATGTCTGACCTATTTGTTTTTGAGAGAGCCTGTAAGAGCAGAATGCACCATGTAACCTGTTCAGTGAGTAACACAGCCTGTGGCAAGACTGTGATTCTGCCAGCATCATTTTTCTCAACTGCAACTCTTTTGAAACAGTGCATATTTTTACCAGGTCCATCTTTTACTATTACAGTCAGCGGAAGGCATCTGTCGTTTTTTTCCACTATCATGAGCTCATTTGGCAGGTTTATACTGGAATGTGTCCTCACGCTTGTAGCTACCTTTTTAATGCTGTCCTCCAACTAGCATGTTTCTAAAGCTGGCCCACTTGGCTACTCTAGCAAGCCTCCTGGACAGGCCCACAAACCACCTATGGTGCAAAAACCACTCAGCCAGCAGCATCCTGTCATCACTGGCTTGGCCCTCGCCTTTCACCAGCAATCTGCTTTCTTTGCTGTTTGCTACCAACCCCTCTATGTCTCTTCCTCTCTCTACAACCCAGCATATGATGAGCTTTTCCCTTACGTGCTGTTCTGGTACTGTTCACTGCTTTTCCTTTTCTCTCATCTGCCCGTCTCTCCCCTGTGCTCTGACACAGATTGAAGAAGAAATAGCATGCTGGTAAGAAGTAACACGCTAGCATCAATTTGTCTCTCAGGCAAAGCTCAGAGAGGGATACCATAGGTGAATAATGTTGCATCTCCAGCGTACTCCAGATAATAAATTTGTTTCTTCTCTGTTTTAGCATTCTAGCCTATTATCTGAGCTCATCATTTTTCCCTCAGTGGCTGCATTGGTGTGTTTTAAGCCCCAAAGGGCAGCACGTACTTTTAATAGATCTCTCCCACGCCGTGGAGAGAGAGAGCGACACAGGGAGAGCAGCAATTGTGGTTTAAGGCCCTTTTTCCCATGTGGTGATGTCACTGTGTGTGTCAAAGCCGAGCCTCCAGGGAGCCTGTACTCCCAACCAACATCTCTCCATCGTTCCCGCTCATATTTTTCTGTTATCTGTCGACCCTCTTTTAACTGTGCTCCCTTCATCGTTGGCATTCATCTTTTCTCATTTAGTTCAAGTTCTGTCTCAGCACTTGCCAGACTATGCCCATCCTCTGCTCTCTGGTTTTATCCACTTCATCTTTCCTTCTCTTACAACACAGCATATTTTTTTTGCTGTCAATGTCAGTGTTTCTGAAATCTCTTTACCATTTCTGACATCTTTCCTTATGGTTTCATGATGAGGGAAATCTAGTGATGAATCAATCAGTCAATTAACAGTAATTAAATTGCCAAAAATGTTGATAATTGAGTTATTTATCAAGCACAAAATGCCGATCATTTAATGGTTTCAACTTCTCAAATATGATCATTTTCTGCTTTTCTTTGTTTTATATCATTGTGAATAGCTTTTTGGGATTTGCTTGATACAACACCCTATTTAAAGACATTGAGCTGCAGGAAAATGTTATGTGCATTTTTTCAGTTATGCGAAAATGTAATTGACAGATTCTTGATAATAATTGTAACCCTCATTGCAGCCCTGCTAAACTCAGTCTCATATCTACCAGCAATGAAAAGTACTACCTTGCTGACATCTGCTTATTTAAATCTGGGTAGACACTGTGTGTGTATGCAAAGTCTGTGTGTGCTTGTTCAGTCACTCCAGTCGACATTCTTGCTGTTTATGTGGCAGTAAAGCATGTGCATGCATGAATGCATGTAGAATTACAGCTGTAGATGTCAGATTGCTGTGCATGCATGGCATACATTCCTCTGTCACAGGTGTTAATATTCATTCGTGACCTTTCACCTGAAGGGTAGAGTTCTGCCAGAGATGAATGTCAAGAAAAAATTGTAACCTCGAAGCATTCCTTGTTGGCCTACTTTTCCTGAAATTTGAATGCATAATAAGACAAAGTAAGCAGGACCATAGGCTCTTACTCCAGTGTATATATCCTCCATAGGCTACCATCTACGCCTGACCTATATTCAAGCGCTTGTAGCCAGAATGGTGTAGGTTGGTGTAGGCAATCGTTCATTTGAACCAAAGTTATCATCATGACAGCTGGTGTATGGTCTTTAATTAAACAGTGTGCTGTTATGGTCTCACCTCATGCTCCTTTGGGTCTTAGCTCTGAATAATTGGTTAGATGGGAACAAATAGATTTTAAATTCAGAAGATTGTAACTCCAGTGATGGCATCATGTTTGTTTTGACAGTCACAGGCACTGTATGTCAAATAATAGATTGTAGATGAAAACTGTCAGAGGAAAGTAAATCATGCTCTTATTTAGCTCAACTCTTAGTAGTTACCAGTAACCTATAGTACCTCTTAGGTACCTCTGCAGTTTTTACAGAAATAAATGGATACTTTTTGAGGAAACATACATCAAATGTGGAAGTAATTGTCTTCTTCTTCTTCTGCTTTGTGGAGTTGTTAGGGTTGGGTTAGGCTCTACCAGCTGTCAAACCTGGCTTCCATAATACAGTGAGAGAGATTGTTGCCTAGATGGAGTAAATATGGGCCTTCTACCTCTTCCATCTTTCTGACAGACACAACTGCAGTGGCAACCACGGCCCCAAAATAGAGCTTCCCTATGACCATTCATTAATGCATTCTGTATATTGACTTATGCATCGCTAACATGACATTACTAACTATGCAGAGTACACACACACACACACACACACACTGGCTTATACAAGAACACATGGTGCATCATGCACAGACACATTGGCAGCCAGAGCGTAATGCATGGGCACATGATGCCTACGCCTGATCTGGGAGGCTGGCCCATTTAGCTGCGAAGCAACAATGATTTCATTATATTGCTGAAATAATCAGAGAGCTAAGGTCACTGGGATCATGTTTGTATGTGTGTGTGTGTGTGTGTGTGTGCGCGTGTGTGTGTGCAGGCGGGTACATGTGTGAATGGCTGACTCAGAGATAAAATAGCATGTATGTAGGTATTCACGTGCTCTTTTACAGGCTGTGTAAAAGAAAGAGCATGCCAGTAGCAGTGTTTGAGTGCATGATTGGTTGGCATTCCCCCCGATGAGCACCTGACATGTGCCCGTGGGAGGGGTTTTATTTTTATATCACAGTTGGGACTTTAACCTGACTGCACACCAATCTATGGGGACTTCCTGTCACTGTGGGGACAAAATTGAGGTCCTCAAGGTTCCAGACTGTATTTTGAGGGTTAAGTCTTGGTTGTAGGTTTAGAATTAGGTTTGAGTTAGAGTTAGGCATTATGTTCTGAGGGTTAAGGTTAAAGTTAGAGGTTGGACTGTCCCCATGTGAATAATGATATAAGTGTGTGTGTGTGTGTGTGTGTGTGTGTGTCATGTGTTAGTCATCAACATTCAAATGTATTTTGTCTGATAAAGGGCTGCTACTAACAGCTCAGGCATGGCCTCTCTCATCAGCCTTTCCTGTCTTAGATGACTAAGTATTAAGTCAGCTGATCATCACTTGAACCGACATTCAGCGGTCAGATGAAAATAGGTTTGTGTTAAGGATTGCGCAATAACCCCAAGCACATGTTTCATCAATCATTGACGCCCACATAATTTGCTCATATGTAACGGTACTGATTAGCATTAGGATTATTGTGTTTGGATTACAGACGGTTGTAGGCTCATTCAAGATGGCAAAGCATGACAGAACGTGTATCAACACAGTCCACTAACAAATGCTTGATTAAAATGTTTCCTGTTTACTGTACACTGTGATTTATTTAATCTGAAAGGACTCCTTGTTCCCCGCTAGTTGGATTGGCCTTTTCCCTTTATTGCTGCAATTTGTTTTTCTTTTACAGCAACTCTAAGCCAAGCCTCGACTCACTTGTCTCTTACCTCACCACTGTTGCATTTTTACACTTTTACTGTGGATTGTAAGTGACTTCATCTCTGTCCTTCTCTAAAAGGAGGAGGAAATGTTCCGACCCAACATGTTCTTCCTTTTGCTCCTGCCGCCCATCATCTTTGAATCTGGATACTCTTTGCATAAGGTACGGCAGAGGGTGTGCATGAAGCTGAATTTACAAAACTCAAGACTGTCAGAAAACAAGGCATGGCACATTATGAATATGATGTACTTAAAACAAACGAGCATATGCATTTCAACATATATTTGTGTTGTTTTCTATGCCAAATTATTTAAAAAAATTCAGATGTGCAGAACAAAATCACGGCCACAATTGAAGTCACCAAAAGAAATGAAAAATGTGCTAAAAAGTTGAAGTACTTTTATTGTACTTAAAAATTAAGACAGAAAATGCATCGGGACAGAGGCCAAGGCTTATATATTTCTGGCTCTATGACATAAAAGCACAAGCAGCTCTGCTCTTTATGTGTTGTAGTCTGTGTTGTTATTAATATCCACTATTATCATATACCTAAAATTACAATGAATTAGAAATAGCAAAAAAGTGGCTAAGACACATTTTAATATTTATTTTTGTAATGATTTTAATGGCCTTCTGTTTCTTCTGAAACGATTTGCTGATATCTCAAAGAGGGTTAAAATGGCGGCGGCCTTCACATACATTCTGCTCCATTACTCACAGTGAAGCTATGCCCATTCTCTCTGTACCTGTTCTGTGCCCTATGTTTCATTTTAATGCTGACTACATGTTATGTAACACTATGTAACTTCAAATGTCATGCTGCTAAGCCCATGAATACTTAAGCTGTGTGTCCATGTATGTTCAGGGTAACTTCTTCCAGAACATCGGCTCCATTACGCTCTTTGCTGTGATCGGCACAGCTATCTCTGCCTTCATAGTCGGAGGAGGTATCTATTTCCTCGGGCAGGTGAGGATTGTAGTAGTATCTGTTAACAACTCTGACATTGCCAGGGCCTGTTGAGACATGGAGTGCAAACTTGTTTACAGAGAATATGTGTGTAGTTGCAAATAGCCATTATTATCTCTTCTTTTTTTTTTTTTTTTTTTAATCTTTCTTGCTGTATGAATGTTGCCATGATTTACTCGTTGCAACCAGGGCCGTTTCTGAACATTTTGGGGCTTTTTGGGCCTTTTACACTGGTGCCCCCCCAAACCCAAACCACCACCACCACCACCACCCTCCTTTTGGCTACAGCCTCAAGGCCCCCAGTCATTTTAATATCCCTGAATGAAAAGGAATGACTAGGCACTGTCAGGCATTTAAGTAACAAATAAAGCAGAATATAAAAACAATAACTAATTATTTGCAAGAAAATTAAATTGTACTAATATTATTGAAGAGAATAACACAAATCCTTTCAGTGTAAATTCTAAAGCGATAACCTTTAACTAGAACATGTTCAAGAATCAGCAAGTGGATATTGATATAAAAAAATTTTTTTTTAAAATTAAACAGAATTAAAAATAATTGAAATTTAAACGTTTAACTGGACTGGAGTTAAGCTTTAAAAATGTCCTTTAATTAATAAAAATTATTTTTTTTAAGTACCACAGATCTGGGCCCCCTGGTGGTTTGGGTGCCCATTACAGTCACTTTTAATGCATATGGGGGAAAATGCCACTGTTTGCAACTCTTGTGTCTGACCACTATGTGTCTGAGTCATTGTATTTTTTTTTTTTTCCAGGCTGATGTGATCTATAAAATGACCATGACTGATAGGTGAGTGTTAGTACTCTACTCTGACTAGCACTAATGTGTTTCTTGCATTCCTGCATCAGAATAACTGGGGAACTGTGGGAATTTAACTTTTGTACTTGAAGCCTTTTCACAAAAAAACCCCAAAAAAAGTTTCTGTCCAAAATGACTCTGACTGAAATTTGAAATTGGAAATTAGTATTTATAGTAGTATTACACATAGTAGTATTTATAAGTAATAGAAAGTATTATCATCCACAGATACCGTCAGTCTACCTTTAAAGTTTGAAAGATCCAGAGGTGCCCCAGAGGTTCACCTGGTCAAGCATGTGCCATGTATTGAGTTTGAGCCCTTAATGCAGCGGCCCGTGTTCTCTTCCAGCCCAAGGACCTTTGCAGCTTGTCACCTCCTTTTTCTCTCCACTGCCTTTCCTGTCTCTCTCCAGCTGTCACTGTCACAAATGAAGCAAAAATGCCCCCCAAAAAAAATCATAACTAGTCATTCCAGACAGTAGGATAATCCAGCTGACAGAGATGACTGATACTTAAGCAGTATGTTACTCCACACCCATGTGTTTTTTTTAAGGGTTGTTATTGTGCACAATGTGTATCCTTACCGCACAGTCAGCATGAGTGTAGGTGTGTGTGTCTTGTGTTCAAACAGGGCTTTTGCTTATTCATTTCCTTCGCCAAGGAGGATGTGTTTTTTTTTTAGTCCCATTCTGTTGGTCTGTTTGTTAGCAGAAACAGTTTAACAGATTTTAATGGAATTTGAGAGGGAATCAGGGCATGATCCAGGAAAGAAATGATTAGAATTTGGTATGGAAAGTCCCAAAATGTAGCTGGGGAAAATCCCAAAATGTTCAAACATGTACTGTATCTATCATACATTTTTGCCCACGCAGATTTTCTGCCATTTTAATTTTTAACAGATTTTTAACCGCTGCTCCCCTTACTGTAATTTAATCCAAACTATACCAAGTTTAGTGCATGGCATGCAGTATGTAGAGGTTCTGAAAACGATGTCAGTTGATTTAGTTTTAGTTTAAATTGTTTTTTTGCACAAGCAGTAAGACACAAAAACACAATACTTTAAAGTTACAATCTCAAAGAGTTTCATTTGAATAAATGTCTGTTAAATTACTGTCTACCACCGAATCATGTAACACCATGGTGATTGAGTCTATGACCCACTGATGAAATTATTGCAATATCTATACGTTTATTTATATATTTGCTGTGTTACAAACTGGGTGTCTGTGGCAATGTTCCCAGGAAAAAAATGCTTTATTAAGTTACTGCTAATGCAAGCTGAACATTTCCTACTGCTGCAGCTTCACATTAAAAGCATTGAAGTGGAAAGTGAAATTGACTTTTATACTATTATGAAGCAGTCACAGGAAATGCAATGTGTTTGTGTCTGTGAGTTTGACACTATCATTCCTACATCTACACAAGACAGTCATTTTTAGCATATTCTTGACAGTGGATCAGTTTGAAATATTGCACTTTAACAAGAAAGAGCAGCCACAGTGAACTGGATGGAAAAAGGCCAATTATTGCCTGACTTCTTTATTAAAATGACAGTAGTTTCTTTTGCTGCCCCTAGAATTCTGTGACCTTTAGTATTAAACCACATTTTCTGTTACAACCAGTAACTACAGGCCAAGACTAACATCTAAAGGATTACAATTTTAAAGGAATAAAAAACATTGACAAAGAAAGACTCGACAAAGAAACACAAACCTCTAAAATTAAACCTTGTGCAACGCCCTGGAACAGGATTATGGTATTCTCCAAAAGTAACCGCATTTATTAAAATAAAAATTTACAGGATTGTGCTGCCTTAACGAATGCATGTGCTTTCCTGTTTGTGCCACACATCCTGTCTGCCTCCCTCTGACCTTGTACAAACGCAAAGGACATGGTTTCGGTTGTGTTATGTCCCTCTGATGCCCATCCTGTATGTGTTTGCTTCCTAATTCCTTTTAGTATGTTTATGCCTGCAAAAATAAAATTGCTGATTAACTCTTATCATTTTCACTCCTTTGCTGTAGCTTTGCCTTTGGCTCACTGATCTCAGCTGTGGACCCTGTAGCTACCATTGCCATCTTTAACGCCCTCAACGTGGACCCGGTCCTTAACATGCTGGTGTTTGGTGAGAGCATCCTCAATGACGCGGTCTCCATTGTCCTCACAAAGTAAGAGTCTCTCCCTCCCAGCTTGTTTATTCTCCAGGGCACACATTGGCATATTTACATTTGCCCATGCATGATGTTTACACAGCTTTTCACCACGAGCAACCTTTTCACACACAGAAACACACTGTTGAAGTCAAAGGTACATGCACACTCTTGACTGTGATGTCTTCATCATTTAGTGGAAGAGGCGTCTGTGAGGCACCAAAATAATTTCAAAATCATTTCTTATCATTTATTAGCTCTGTTCTATAAGGATTAGATAACCATAGTATTTACAATACAGGTTACGTTACCTCAAAACCTACCCAACACAGTCTCTTTTGTATTATTTGTAGTAACTTGTACTTGTGCTGTAATTTCTTAAATAGCATGATTAAGATCTAGGGTTGTAGTTTCCAGTATTTTATATATATATATATTTTATCACCTGCTGCTATGAGGACATACTGTACATTCTCCTCAGGGTTTGCTCAACATTGCGAATGTCAGCTTGGGTGTAGTCAGGCATCTGCCAACCTTTAAACTTTCACTTGCCTTTTGCAGATTGCATTGTGACAGGAAATGAGGAGGAGAGCAGAGCCAGTGACCTATTTTATCACCTCAGACATGCACTTTGTGGCTAAGCCATGGTTTCAAATGCAGATGATGTGGGTTCATTTTTATCAAAAAGTGAGGTCCAAAAGCTGGGACTGATGAACATGGTTGACAGTAATTCACATTCACAGATAAGGATTGCTGATGGAATTTTTTGTAGTATGTGTCATACCAGAAACCCATCTTTCCAGTAATGAGGACAAAAAAAGATCCTTTGACGCACACATGTTTCAGTACAAGGTTGTCCCACGAAACTTGCTGTAGACATGGGGGACAGTTTATTTAGAGTTTTACACTGTCAGAATTGTTTCTCAAGATTGTCTTGTGTCAACATGCTGGTGGCCACACAAAACAACACACCAACAAAATCTTGTCAGACAAGTTTGATGGAAACTGACAGTTGGCAGGATTACCTTGTTTGTACACGTTGCTGTCATCCTATCTGCTGTCTCTGTACTCGCTTTATTGCTGCCTTTATCTCTCCTACTCGCAACCAGCTAAATGTGCAAAGTGATCTCAAGTGTCTGCATGCCCCTGTAGAGTAAATGAACGCATGAATAATAGATAGGCAGAACAGCCCTGGCAGTTTGCTTGTTGTTAGCACCTCACAGACTTGCTTTCTTAGAAAGCTGCTTTACAGTTAGGTCCAGTCGTCTATAAAAGTCGCGCAGCTAATACCTGTACTTGGGAGCTTGTTGATAAGCGTTAAAATCAGATTAATTATTACACTGTGTTGTCTGGCTGTTTGTCTGAATAACTGTTATTATAAGAAGGATTTAAATTGCACAATAAAATTGATTGTCTGTGTTCCTTCTACATCAATAACTATAAAATATCCAAAATGCTATTTTTTTGGATGCAAGCATGATGATAAATCCTTTGAACCCAACTAAATTAAGCTCCGAAGAATAAATTAAGTAGGAGAATTTTGTAGCTCACTACCGACAGCTTTATTTGCAAAGTAACATATCACAGATGTTAGTTAATTGTGGCTTTAGTTTTGGCTTTAGAAGTGTTTAAAGTTCACGCTATAAGATTTTATAAAATGCACGTTTGATATTCATAAATATATTATCGTGGCTCCCATAGTATATAAATATATTCTGTGTGTGGCACAGTTTCACAATAAATTCCTTCAAATTATATTCTTTTAAGTCATTGGGGTGACACAATACAGCTGACCTCTGTTTAGTAAACAGGATTTTGATGGCAGGATTACAACCTCTTCATACACTCTAATCCACACACACACACACACACACACATGCACACACACACGCACATTTGTTTCACTATCACCATGGGGACACTCAATTGACATAGTGCCCTAGCTCCTTACCCTATCCTTAACCATCACAACTGAATGCCTAACCCTAACCTTAATCTAATTATAACCCTAATCCTAAAACCAAGTCTTTACCCTCAAAAAACAGTCTGGACCCATGGGGACCTCAATTTTGTCCCCATGGTGACAAGATGTCCGCATGGGTTGGTGTGTAGTCAGGTTTAAGTCCCCACCGGGATATAAAAACAAAAAACACACAGACACGCACACACTCTTACTCACTTTCATACTTATGAATTTGTAGCATTAAGCAGTGGAGTTTTTCTGCCCTCTAGGGTCAGATAGAGGTATTACAACACAGAATGTGTACCGGTACTACTGTGGCTTCATTTGTCATTTTCCTCTTTTTCCTTTTGTCCTTTAGCACAGCGGAGGGTTTCTTTTCCCGCTCGGACAGCTCCATGGTAACCGGCTGGGAGACTTTTTTGCAAGCCCTGGGTTATTTCCTTCAAATGTTTTTTGGCTCTGCTGCCCTGGGAACCCTCACTGGACTTATCTCGGCCATTGTATCCAGACTCATTGTGTGTGAGCGAAATTTAAACTCCTGTGTGTGTGTGTGTGTGTGTGTGTGTCCATGTCTTTTATCATATTTAATTCCCTAACTTGCTGCTCAGTTTCTAAAACACTTTGATCTGAGGAAGACTCCTTCACTGGAGTTTGGTATGATGATAATCTTTGCGTACCTTCCCTACGGCCTGGCTGAAGGCCTCAAAGTGTCTGGTGGGTGCACACGTACACAGTTATATTTATGTCTGACTTTGCAGCACTTTTTTTTTTTTTAAAGCTGTGTTTTTTTTCTCCGCCTACAGGAATAATGTCCATCCTGTTTGCGGGAATCGTGATGTCCCACTACACCCATCACAACTTGTCTCCCGTCACCCAGATCCTCATGCAGCAGACCCTGCGCACAGTGGCCTTCATGTGTGGTCAGTGAATTTTCTCTGTTTCCCCACAATTCCCCCTTTGTTTAGATTCTATGATAAATTCAACACTGTTTTTCAAAATTTTTCTCCAGAGACGTGTGTGTTTGCCTTCCTTGGTCTCTCTATCTTCAGCTTCCCTCATAACTTTGAAATATCCTTCGTCATCTGGTGCATAGTGAGTGCTCTTGCATTTGTTTTTAAATGTCATCTGAATTTTCATGTTGATTTCACCAATTTCTTGTTGTCTCTGTTCATTCCCCTGATTGCTGTTGTTCTCTCTGTAGGTCCTGGTTCTTCTCGGCAGAGCAGTGAACATTTTCCCTCTGTCATTTCTGCTGAACTTCTTCAGAGACCACAAGATCACACCAAAAATGATGTTCATCATGTGGTTTAGTGGTGAGATGATCCAGTGGACCTTTTACTAAGAATGAGAGGCAGCTCTTTGTTACTGTCTAATCATCCTCATTCAGTGCCCTCACATAGTGTGTGTGTCTGGTGCAAATGAAAGTAATAACGACTGGAACTGAAACAAATGGTCTGTTTATTGATAAGTGGATGGACAGGAAATTAATCTGCAACTATTTTGATAATTATGTAATTTTTTTGTCTCAAACTTTCTCCAACTTCCATTCCAGCTTTTCAAAAAATTTAAAAATGAAAAATTGCTGCTTTTCTATGCTATTTGATAATAAACTGTGACTGTCCAAACTTTAGGATTTGGATGGTCAGATAAAAAAAAAAAAATAGACATTTTCACACTTTTTAGTTATTTAATATTCATTTCCGGCATCTGATAATATTGATTAAAAAATTAAACATTTAAAATATATTAAGTGTATTAGTTTCCAGATTTCAGTTTACACCATATATTTATTATAAGTATTTGTTACTTGAACATGTCGTTTTCAAGTATGTGTTATCACGTAGGCATTTTCATACATTTGTCTTTTTCTCTGTCTGGTAGGTTTGCGAGGTGCTATCCCCTACGCCTTGAGCCTTCATCTGGGCCTGGAGCCCATTGAGAAGCGGCAGCTAATTGGCACCACCACCATCATCATCGTACTTTTTACCATCCTCCTCATGGGGGGCGGGACCATGCCACTAATTCGCATCATGGACATTGAAAGCCAGTCGCGGCGTAAGAACAAGAAGGACATCAATCTCAGCAAGACAGAGAAAATGGTAATTGATGAAGCACTCAGATTTCTCTCTCTCTCTCTCTCACACACACACACACATATACACACACACAAACACACACATACAGTTGGTCAGCTGAATTGATACTAGCTGTGCCATCCTCTCATCTGCCATCAGACTCTTACTGTTCTCTTCAAAGAGGGAAAAACATCAAAGGGTTGATTGTGGTTTGTGTGATGGAGACCGAATCAGCAGGGAGAAAACCACTCTCACAGAGATGCACACTTAGAAACAGCAAAGCTCGGACAAGCACCAATATACCCTAACGACTGAAATTAACACAATTTCACAGACACACCAGAATACAAGCTATTGTGTTTAATATTTCAGTGGGCTTTGTTAGCTCTGACTCTCAATAATGGGTCATTCTTTTGAAGTACATCTAACCACTGAGATCACTGGAGGTGTGTGGATGTGTGTTTCCATGGTTTGTGTGTACAGTATTTGCATGTTTGATGTCCTCCAGAGCTTCGTGTTACACCCCAGGGTACTAGCAACTAGATCTATCAACGCTTAATTTTTTTCCTCACGGCTCTCGTGTCCCCTTTGATGTAATTCCTTCTCTTTGCTCCCTCTGCTCTTTCTCCCTCATCTCTGGTCCTTCTGCGTATGTGATCTCGACTCTACCAATCTCACCTCACCTTCATCTCCTCAATTTCTATCTCCTCTGCTTCATTTGTTGGCCCCTCTCTTTTCATTTCTTTCTATTTATGTGGCTCCCCCTCTCGTTCCGTTTTTTTCTCCCCAGGGTAACACCATTGAGTCAGAGCACCTGTCAGAACTGACAGAGGAAGAGTACGAGGCTCACATCTACCAGAGACAAGATCTGAAGGGCTTTATGTGGCTTGATGCTAAATACCTTAACCCCTTCTTCACCCGAAGGCTCACCCAGGAGGTAAGAGAGAGTGAGAGAGACAGAAATCTTACGAGTCACCGGGGGGGCTGCATGATATTGCTCATGGTCCCTTACACATATTACATTATTTTCCAGTCATACTGTTTTGCTGTCAGTCCTCGTGTTTGACATCCAATAAACAGTAATGCCTCACACTACAACAACCATGCAGTAAATACCAATTTAATGGAGCTTGTAATTGTTGCACCGAGTCATGACGTGAACAGCTGCAAGCGGTCGAGCTGCACAGCACGGTAGTAGTTTATCTTGATGACATGTTGGAGGTGTTCTGGTAACAAACCACAATAAGAGTCTTTCACCTGCGGCCCTTTTCTGCTCAGTGTGGCTGTTTCTGTTTGTACTGTTCCTCCCTCTATTATTAAAAACGAATCTACTAATCAAATAGTGCAGAATATGTCCATATCATAATGCAGTCTGTCAGAAGCTCTGTCAAAAATTGATGTTAATATTCAAAATTTTACATCATGTTTTATCCTTTATATTATAACGAGGTAAAAGATGTGAGGAATCAGACCTTTGGCGTCTGTTGGCTAAGCTACTTGGTCGCTTTCACTGACGATTTTAAGCACCCTGGATTTTACACCTCTAACCCTGGTTGAGGGCATTTAAGGGACATGTTTTGAGTATTGAAGTCAGGAGAAGTGTCTGCAGTTTAAGTGGACTTTACTCACCCCCCCAATTGTGGGTTTCCACCTGAGAGACTGGACTGCTCCAAGATCACTTGGCCTGGCGATCTAGCGAACATGACATCACTGTCGATTTACAATGCTCCAGCTTCTATGCACCACTCCAGGAGTTAGCAGATAGCATGCCCTCCCTACCTCTACCTGAGCTCACTACTCCAGAGGGACAGCATCGCCCTAGAATATGAGAGGACATTACACTTATCCTTTCACTTTACTATCAGAACAGTTTGGCCCCAAACTATATTTCTGACCTTTTACCCTCCCATGTGCTGTTACAGGCTCTGAGGTGCTCATATCCTGGTGGTTTCTAAATTTAGACTACAAAACAAAGGTGACAGAGCATTTGCCATCAGGGCCCCTAGACTTTGGAACAATCCGTGACTACTTCAGAGTCCAGAGTCTAGAGTCATTTGACCAGGGAATGAATGCCGACCGTACCCTTTCTGTACTGAAGACAAAAGCCAGATGTTAGTGGGTGATAGTGGGTTTGTTTGTTCAATGTGAATGGGGTTGTGGATGTGAGAAGAATCCTGCTTAGAGTGAATGTGAGTAAAGCTGCTGGGCCTGATAACATCCCTGGCCGTGTACTTAAAAAGTGCCAATCAGCTAGTTGATCTTATTACTGACATTTTTTGACATATCACCATCACCGGAGAGTGTTCCCACCCGCTTCAAGACAGCCACCCCGTCCCTGTGGCACTGACCCCCATTCTATTTGAGATACTGGTTCGCCAGCAGATCAAAGACAACATCTACTGCCCTCTACCCAGTCTTCACACACCTTGAAAATAACAACACCCACACCAAAATGCTGATCATTCAGTGCAAATTCCCCTACGAAATGGGTTGGCAAACTTAGCACCCTGGGCTTCAGTACCACACTCTTCAACTGGATATTAGACTTCACAATGGACAGTTCAGATTGGCTGTCACACCTCCTCCACTGTGCACAACACCAAAGCCCCCCAGGGCTGTATGCTCAGCCCCCTTTTGTTCACGCTGTACATCTGCAACTGGAAGTATTACAAATTGGCATGGGATATGCACGGCCCATGACAGGAGGGCTCTGCAGTGGGTGATTAAAACTACCCGGAATATCATTGGTACCTGTACCCATCTACCGAGCATCAGTGATATCAGTAAGTGGTGGTGTGGCATGACTATCTCTTGCTGTGAGACTGTAATGGAATCACATGTCAATTACGTTTGCAGTCTTAATACCCCACTAAACTGAAACATTGCACAAAACATTGGGCCCCTGATAGTAATTTGATGTCAGCAAAGTAAATATCACCTAGCAGGAGATATCTCTCGCCTCCTCTGTTCATTTCCTATCGCTGCCAAAAATTCAGCTGTAAAATGGTGATTGTCAAACCTCTGCTGAAGAGGACTGTCATTTGGTAGTTTGTTTAATATCACTTTCTTGTGTATTAGCCTTTGTAATTATGATTTACAGTTATTTCTGCCTGACTTACTAGTGCACAAGTTATAAACAGTGTAATTATTATTATTATCATATTATAAATGTTGTAATTTGGCAAGGGGAGACATTTAACCTCTGTCAAAAAAAATACTTAACAAGATATTTTATGTTAACTAAACCTGTCACACCGTTAACTAAAACGAAAGTTTAAGAGCTTCACCAAATAGGATTTTGCTGCTAGTGTATTAGAAGATCTGTAATTTTGTCTACATTTTGGCCTGGATATATTTCTGGATATTCATTTTGTGTGTGTGTCACAGGACCTGTTACATGGTCGGATCCAGATGAAGACCCTGACCAACAAGTGGTACGAAGAAGTCCGCCAGGGTCCCTCAGGCTCCGAGGATGATGAGGATGAAACTGAACTTTTGTGAACTGAACAAACACTTTCAGTTCATATGAAAACAATGAATGGACATTGTGTGTCCTGGGCTGAGGGAGTGTGTGTGGCAGTCTGTCTGTGTGTATGTGTGTCTGTGAAGACAAGCACTCTTTTCAGTGTCGGTCACATGCACTTCTCGTTTGTTCACCTGCCTCCAACTTTATGTGACAGAGGAGTCTCAGTCACTGCCCACAGTGCGCTTTGCACGCAAAGTCGGCTGGAATGTGTCAAATCAAAGTGTGTTCCCAGAAAACTGGATTTGAAAATTGTAACACTGGAAGAAGCAAAAAAAATAATCTGTGAAAATCATATTCCTTATGTGAATGTCATAGTGTTACTTGCTAAAGAAACTGCTAAGAACCTTTTCCCAGGTGTCTCTTTCATGAGGGTTTAGGTCTTAAGGGAAGATGTCAGGGAAGCTGAGAGAGAAATATTCTATGTAAAGCAATACTAGTGCACCTTTTCACCTTTTCTCATCACTTTTGTATCGTTCATTGCTATGTGGCACCGGCTTATTTAAGCTCTGCTGGAAATTTTACTACGTGTCAGGGGAAGGAAACATAATGTTGCTAAAGGCTCAATTTTTAAAATGGAATTTGTAATAACCCACAGGTGGCTGGTTTGAATAGCTTCCTGTTGAACTACATTTAATTGACTCTGGGTCTCCACATTTGTATGCATTAATGATTCTGAGTTACCACATATATTCATACATATGTAATGAAGATAAAATACCAAAAGCGTTGCATGAGCTACTACTACACCCTCCAGCACCAAGGCAACAAAGAAAAATGCAGGAGGAAGTTAAAAACAGTGAAATGTGTTTGTTAAAACTAATCATTTTCAAACCGTTACACTTAACCTTACAGGAGAATAATTATGCTTCAGAAAGTTGGAAATTGCTTTTTCCAGTTTGGCTTCCCTAAATTTAACTTTGTTATTTTCATTCTCTTGCAAGGCTCCTGCCACTACATTGTGTATAAAGTAGAAGTTGAAATGTTGCTTTTGTGATTTTCACTCTGAATTTCTGATGAAGATGGGAAACCAATGAATGTGTGGGTAATTGGGGAAAATGTCTTGTAAGTGTTTATGTATTTTTTTTCTATTTATTTATCAAATGTTTATGTGCTGTTTGAGCGATAGAGGCTTTTTTTACTAGCTCTATGAGCACTTCAGAATTCTAGAAAAATCTATAATAAAACATATTGACATCCTATACATATCGCATGCTACTTTAATCAAACTGAGACTAAGAATCATTGTGTTTCCGTCAGCTTAGAATGAGCCCTTTATATCTAGAGAGGGAGATGCACCAACATTTTTCTACAGTAGCCCAGAATGGACAAACCAAGAGGGCCTTTTCATGTTTTTACGTCGAAGTGAAGGCCACCGTAGTTTCTCCTACATGCTTGAAAAGTGAGGGGTGAGGCAAGGGTTATTCAAATCTGCAACCTGACCACAAGATACCACTAACTCCTACGCACTGGTCCTTTTTCCACAAATGGAAAATGAAATAGTTGCTACATTTTGAGATAAACAAGTCTTGTATAAAATCATGATCTGTGTCTTGTAGTTTTTAAAATGCGATGTCAATCTAAAAGACTTTGAAGCGGAACTCAAGGTGAACTTTAAAGCAATAAACAAACCGTAGCTAATTTACAAGAGTATTGGAGTATTGTATTATAAATAGGCCCTGAAAATCAGATAAACATTTATAGTAAATTTAATCTTTATAAATGCATAGGTGCTTTCACTTAATGCAAAATAAAGTCTCCCAAACTAAGATTGGATAATGTAGCACATAAAAGCGCATTATTATGCAAAGAGAATGGTAAGACATCAAAAAAAAGTATTGTCCATTTTGTTTTAGAATCCTTTGTTCAATGAACTGGTAAGATTTCTTAATACGGCTCATATAGTATCCTATCATATAATCAAATTTACAAAAATCTCACAAGTTTAAAAAAAACAAAACAAACTCGATGCCACCTTCACACCATCCTGTCACCTCATGTATCTTTATTATCTATAATTTTGAACACTTGCATATTTCAATGTGAGTTTCAATGATAATGTCATTATACCAATGGAATTCCCTTTACTCATTTTCTAAGCAGCATGTTCTAATTAGTGTATAGATTGTTAAGTGGGAGATTACTATGTGTCAGACTAAGACAGGGTGCCGGACCAATCCTCCGAGTAATTAGAATACATAAAAAGGTTAATATGTGGTCATGCTGTGGACAATATCCTGTAACCCACAGGCAAAGCTCTTGTGTCCTACCCTGAGGAACACCGGACTGACATATTCTTGAAACGTCTCGTGGGATCTCATTAGGCATATTGATGAGGAGGCAACAGCGTTAAAGTGGAGGAAGAAATCAAATCACAGTGTCCAAGTCAGTGTAATTAATGTTGACAGTGACTCCAAATTGTCTCTCAGGGCTGAGTCTCTGTGTCTGGTAAGTAGATTTTGATGCATGCTTTGCCACTTTTGAAGACTTGAAAGCAGCTTTTTTTTGTTTAAAAATCTGAACATCAGAAAATATAAAAATGATAACACTTGTCATTTGTCTGGGGAGCTTATTTTTTGTAATAAGAATGTACGACCAGTAGGGGGGGCCAAAACCCACCACATTGGTCCATGAAAAATTAATAATCCCACATTAACAGTGGAAGACAGTGCTACATTATTTACTATTCATTAGCCAATTATACCCAATAACTCCTCCACTGTGCATTATATGTAATCACAATAAAACTCGTGTAATGAAATGAAATGAAATTCATGTAATAGTCTAGCAAGGGAAATAAAGTAAATTACAATTTCCAGTTGTTTTATCCAAATGCAATGATGAGATCTACAAAATACCAACAGAACACAACCCACACAGCATTTATAGCTCAGCCTTCATTCACATTCATTTAACTCTATATAAGTGAAGACTCTATATTCTTTCCTCCTTCAAACAATAGACATGCACCTTGGTCATATTTCTAAAAAGTGTGATTTCCCCATCTGGAGTTTCTAATGAGACAGACAGAAAATAATACACTTTTAAAACCTGTACTTCATCATAAATAACATACAGTTTTCACAGTCACAGTATTTCCATATTTAGTGTAAAGTTGTTGTTTTTTTCAAGCTTCCTCTCTTTTATCATAATGCAATGACATTTTAGAACTCTGGATATTTATTCTTCATTTAAGATCTCTCAGCAGTATCTTAACACATTTTTTTGGATATTAACAAACCTTGTAATTCTTCCAGCCCCCAAATCCTAAACTATGATCTATCCCCTCTTCTTTACCTGAGCCAAATCCTCTTAATCTGGAGGGAACAAGCATCATCGCTCAAGATATCATTGCTTGTTTTACGACTTGCAACGGTCTTTTAGAGATTAGATGAAAAATTGGAAGCACGCATTGAGTGAATCCGGACGGATCCCCCGCCAAATAGCAAATGAAAATATGTTGGTTGAATAAATGAGAGAATGTAATTACCGTCCTGGTTTGCACAGATGATGAATTAATATCTCACACTGGCAGCTTCTGATTATGTAGATGTACATGCGCTTATATAATCATGCATGTGTGATGGATTTTATAGTTACCATCCGGCCTGTGGACAACATCAGGGGCTTTCACTGATGCCTTCAGTCAGAGATAACAAACTCCTCCATGAAATCAAAGGCTATTGATCTGTTGAAACCAACACCTGTAGACTCTTTGCCCTCGACAGCACATCAATCTTTATCCCTAAAAGGTGAGATTTCATTTTCTTTGTTGTCATACATGGATTTTAAGTATTAAGATAACTACAACTACAAAAGCACACACGCAGACTCTCAGTGTGACTGGATGACCTGCAAACATTCAAACAAAAAATAATTTGTGTTTTTCAAAAAACAGAAATCCAGTTCTCTTTCTTTCTTTTCCACTCAGTTTCTCGCCTCTTAATAGTCTTCTTCATTCTCTTGGCCGACTTTCTTTTACTTGTTCCTGCCTCTGTTTTTTAGGGACTGAATCCTTGAATCACTCCATTAATGTTCTCATTTATTCTCTGTCTCAATAAGTGAGAATGGCAGGAGTTTAACCACTGAGAAGACTGACGAAGTAATTGAATGTCAGCTGAGGCAGAGCAGGCATTTGAAATGAACTTGGCTGGAGGTAGAAAATCCGGCTCATCGCCACACTTTGTACGAGGCATAACGAGGGTCACCCCTCGGGTTGCCACCTCCACCCCTGCAAATTTTTATGCACCAAAATGTGCTTTTTATGCATCGATTTCCTCTGTTACTCTCAACATGAGTGTAAAGAAAAAGAAAAACACAATAAGATTATTTGCAGCTAAAATAAATCTCATTCTAACCTTTAGTCTGAAACCTCTCATGAAGGATGGGGCAGCCTAGCCTTTGGCAGATTAATGCCCACAAATGTCCAATTGGTTAGTATACTTTACAGCATATTATCTTCTCATGTAGGCATTATGAAATAAATCTAATTTTAGCCTTCGGCCCAACACCTTCCAGGAAGGCTGTGGTCGCCTTCAGAAGATTAATTTCCACCATGTGAGTTATTGGTTAAATTTCTCTCTAGCACATATTCACACACATGGTCGCACATGTGGAGGGAGGAGGTGTGTGCTTGTACTAGTATTTATTTGTTTGGCTCTGTCCGACAAAATCTGATACCAGCAAAATCTGTCTGTTGTTTGTTTAATCTGTACCAAAACCCAAGTGTACAAATGTCAATTGGCCATTTTTCAAGGGGTTACATGTCAGACTATTTCTTTTTATGTTTGGCTACCATTGTGAACTGATTCCACTCTTTTCTGCTAATTAATCAGATGCTCACAGCAGCTTCATATTTACCATACAGACATGTAAGTGTTATCGATCTTCTCATTGAAATTGCTATAAGAATAAACTAAAATTTTTCCTTTGAAGAATGTGCTGCAAGAAATCTGTTTTTTCAGTACAATATCCATTTACTTTAAAACATCTACATTAAACATAAATGACTATTCATTCCGTTCCCTTTAGTCTGTCTGAACTTCTTACTGTAACTGAATGAAGTTGGGACATTTCTATGCACTTTTTTTTCTTGTAACCTACCTCCATAAAACAAAGGGAGCATATAATACTGCGCCTCAGCTCTGGGAGTGGGCAGATAATCTTGTAAAGTAAACATTAATCCTATCAACAGTGGTCAAATGACAGTGAGGAACATAGAGGCGGCACTTCAGTACGTCTCCGTCTGACTGGGCCGTCTGAGTCAGAACCAAACCCACCACGTCCACAGAGAGACGCAGCCATATATCTATCACGCAGCGGAGTCTGGGGATGTCAGAGACTTCACTTCTTCTGATTTAAGTCCACGAGTTGCCATAAGAACTGACTTCAGGTCAGTGATGAGTTTTTCGAGTGGGATGCTGTCGACAGCCACTTCCTCTAGAGGCACTGGAGAAGGACTTGAAGCTGTGTTGCTGGCTGTAACCTGTATGTCATGTCTGAAATATGCAGAAAGTTGGTGCCAGTGAGATTCATAATGATGCTCATTCTAATTTATCTGCACAATGCTTCAATTTCAATTAGCCTGTATCTGATAAACATGCTCTCTTTGCTTATTCTATTTACTAAAACTTTTATACTTATTTTCATTTGTCATTAACTTCTGACCTTGATTCATTACAGCGATGGTGGTTTAGTGGTGAGCAAGCAGTTGACCCGGGTTCGATTCCCAGCCATTGCAGATGGATTACATTTAAAGAATTTCCCAGTTTGGGACAAGTACATCTATCTATTTTAACCTCTGGGCATCTAAGCTTTCCTTTTCTACTGTAAAATCAAGTTTCCACAGATGCCACAAATGAGTCAATGATTAAAGCTTCCTTGCACCGACAGTATTTTGGCCCTAAATATTTTGGCGAAACTGTTTTTCTTTGGGGCCTCTGCAGTCAACTCAGTGGTTAAATTGAATAAGTTTAAACTTTGATTTGTCAGTCCATAGATGGTTACAATGATTGTCTATGATCCAATTCTAACAGTGCAAACTAAAGACTATTGTCATGACTTTTAATTTTAGTCTTGTTTCCTGTTTTATGTTGAGTCTTTGGTCTTAGGTGTGTTGGTTGTCTTTACTCCCTGCCTTTGTGTTTTTCTCACCTGTTTTCTTTATCATCTTTGTTTCGATACTGATGAATCCCTTGTGTATATAGTTTGTGGGTCTTTCAGTTGTCAGGTCACCTGCATTCATTGCTTGTGGCCTGTATAGTTTTGCAGTCTGGTCACTTTTTGTTTTTTTTAACCTGCCTGCTTGGTGTCCTCTTTTTTTGAGCCGAGAAAGCATTACAAATTGGAACCAGTTCCTGTTGAAATCTGCACGTATTTTCACAAAAGATATGAAGCAAAGTAATGCAGTACATTTGAAAGTCCTCCCCACTGAGTTACAATAAAGTCATTAAAAAAATAATAATAATAATAATAAAATAATAATAGCAATATTTCATTCTCTGTGCTATATTTCAGTTCATTGCATTGCATTTCATTTCATCTCAAGTCATCCTTTTCATCCTGTCTACAGTGAATATATTGTTTTTGTGTTCTCATAGTTCATTTTTCTCTTGTTAATTTATTAATACTATCTAGCCTGGTTTGCACTGTTAATACTTGTATATTTCTTATAGTTAAATTGCCAATACTTTATTATAGTTAAAGTGTTAATACTTTCTACTCTAGTTAAATTGTTAATGCTTTTTTTTTTATACTTCTCTTGTTTATACTGTTTTTTTAACCTACTATTTATCTTGCTGCTGTAACTCTGTAAATTTCCCCTTTGTGGGACTAATTAAGGAAGATCTTATCTTATAATAATAATAACAACAACAACAACAACAACAATAATAATAAAGTCACTTCATTGGTCGAAGCCAAGTCTTCCACTACTTTCAACCTGTGATCTTCAGAGTATGTAGATTGTTTTTTTTTCTCTCAGTATGGACAAGAGTAGAACTACAGCTTCAAAGAGCAGACTAATGGCAGAAATGCACTCTCACTCTGAGGAAAGGACAGTATTGTGTAATTTTGTAGACTGGGTAGGCTGGGACGCTAGCAGGGATTTCGCAGCGCTTAAATGCGTCCTTTGTGGGGTGAAGACACACTGTTGTCACAGTATAATGCTCCCAAATCCATGCATTAGTACAAATACAAGCACCCAGTATATCATCACAGAGATAGAGGCTTAGTGTTTATTGCAGAGAAGAGCCGGGTGAATGTCCTGTGAGGATCTGTGGGGGGGGGGGGCTACACAGCCAGGGAGCTGGGAAGACCAAAAGAGAACCCCTGCGTTGCTTTATTGGCAAAGAGATTTGGAGCGAGAGATTTGGAAATAAACACAGACGCAGCCTACAGCAGCCTCAGGGTACAGATAGTACAGCACAAAAGAGTCCCATTTCAATACACTAACTTGAAAGAATATATAATGTACTGACTGACAGCAGCAAAATCGACGCCTTATCCACATTTACTGCTTGGGGGACACTTTTTGTCATCGCTCATGAAAAAACATCAAATAACGTTACAATTCTTTCCACACAAATTCTCATTTTACACCAATTATTTATGCATGAAATAGTTTAGTAAACTACATATTGAACCTCGAGGCCACAGAGAGATCCAGACGTCTTCAAATTCACTACAGTGCCCTCTCGCTGTCTTTACCCTTCAGAGAGATGCTTCGCCTCATTAAATCTTCAGGTATTCTAACGGTTCAGAAAGCATTTGACACACTGCAGCCAAGCAGAAATCTTTTTCGATCTCTCTGTTTCAGCTTTGATTCTAAGATGGGATATGATAAATGCAAATTAAATATGAGACCACATATTTAAAGGGGAGCTTTTGGGAGCATTGAGCTTTATTGATTTCAGTCCATCTTCCTTGTGTGTGGCTGTCTATAATGAGGAGGCGTCAGAGAGAGATGGAGAGACTTAGAGCAGCTTTAGAGATGATTTTATGATTCCAGGTAAAAAGCTGACTGAGGAAAACACTAATGTTTCTACTGTTTGTAAAATGCACAGCTCAGTCCCACCTGCTATGAAGTGTTGCTAGAATCATCTCACCTGAGCATGCTCCTTAATTCCTTCATCTCCTGCCAGCCGGGAGAAGACACATGTCCTGTACGGGCAGCTGCTTGATTGGCTCAGATACCTGGTTGCCTGGAAACCCATCATCATCAATATCATCCATGGGATTATCTTCTCCCTGGGCCTTGAATAGAGTCCTGTGGAACTCCACTGTAAGTATGTCCCTGAGTCGTGAACAGTGCAAGAAACACTTGACAGCAAAGTGTCAAAGTCAAAGCTACAAGGAAGTGATTCAGACTGTTTTTGAAGTCTTTTGTTTCCTCAGTATATGTTGTTCGACCGAACACTTGCACAGTTTCCAGCAGTGACCCCAGATGGTCAAACTCCAAAAAACAAAAAAAGAAAAAAAAAGTATTCCCTCCTCACTACCTGTAGGCATAGGCCCTCTCTAACTTGACCTTTGTTTATGGCACTTATCCAGGTTGTTTTCTCCTGACTAGACCCTTGCTTGTGTTGTATTTACTCTCAGATGTACATCGCTTTGGATAAAAGCGTCTGCTAAATGAAATTGTAGAATCGTAGAATTGTACACATCTAGGTCTGTGATGAACTGGATCCTACAATTGTTCTGAACTTCTGCCTCACACAGCTTGAAGGCAGACAAATCACTCTTCAGTGCTACTTCATTCGGGCATGAAAGCAGAGTTAAAAACTGTTTTTACCCTTGTTGATGTTGACAGATGTCATAACTTTGTTTGGTAAGTTGCTATATAAATATATATTAATGTCATAATTTTCCTGGAGGACATCAACATTTTGTGGATATTGGAAAGAACTTGCTAAAAATAATTAATGACTGACTGCCGGTCAGTCATTACTTGTCCTCCAAATGAAGCCTGGTTTTGGATAATGGACAGTTACCGGGTCAGTAGTCCAGCAATTGCCTCTCATTTGTGTCCTGGCGATACGTGCTGGGCCAACCTGACTACCGACAGGCACCAATGGACACAATGCCAGCTCTTTGGTTAGGCCAAGTTATGGACTATAATTTAGCGTGTACTCCACTGAAAAGACTGATTATTGGGTTTATATGACAGACTGCACCAAAACAAATGTTCGCTTGTAAATGGGATAAAAACACATACACTGTTACACACATGCATCACATTATCGCAAACCAGGGGCCTCGCACTAAACTTGACAAGACCGCTGAGTGAGACTGCCCTGGGCTTGGAGGTGACAAATTTGTGACGCGTGAATGTGTGTTTGCCCTGTCAGCCAGCCCCTTTCCAATACACCTCCCGGGCTGTGATGTGTGTAACCGTGAGCACACTCGCCCATGTGTTCACGTGTGCGTGCATGTGTGCCCACTTGATAAACTGACGTACACTGGAGAGAGAGAGAGAACATGGAGTGGATGTGAGCAGGTTGTACTGACCACTCAGCAGAAAGAGGCATAAAGTCAATGGTGGCAATGAGAGCAATCAATAATACATAGTACAGACGGATGATTAACGTTTTGGTGGTAATTAGATGATAGGATTAAGAGGCTTATGGTGGCAAACTGAATTGACATTTCATTGGCTATCCATCCATATGGGCCATCAATAGCTACACCCTGTGTATTGTCTGCCGGATTGAAACACCTATATCTTTGCCCCCCTCACCCCGAATCACTAACACTATCCATAACCTTTGTTTTCCTAGGACGAGACATCATTTTTGAAGCAAGGTCCTTGGAGATATTATGGGCTGTCTTTTCTTGATGGTGCACGTGTATGGGCTTTATGTAAGCCATTTACATCGCACGTGTTCCCGTGTGGTATTTTATGTCATGAGCTTTATTTAAGGGCAAGGAGACATGCTACAGCGGCGTCCACACAGATTGTATTTTAACAAGGCTAAGAGCAATAAGCAAGTGGCTCTGTAAAGCTGTGCTCAGGTTCATTGAGCTGAATGCTAAGATTATCATGCTGACATGCTTGGAATGACAATGCTAACATGCTGATGCAAAACAGGTATAATGTTTACCATGTTCACCTTATTAGTGTAGCATGTAAGCGTGCTTGCACAAAACGTAGCAGTGAGCACAAAGTACAACTAAGGTTGATTGTGTCATTAGCTTTGCAGGTATTTGGCCATAAACTGAAATGTTGCAAAACTGAAATTTAAACCTGATTATGGCACAAGATGAAAAGTCAAAGGATCAGCAAAGTTTTTACAATTCATCCTTGGTCTGTGCCAGATTTGATGGTGAGCCATCCGATAGTTGTTGACATTTCACTTGAAAGTACAAAGGTAAGGTAGATGAAAAACCAGGAAACTCATCCTCTGGGCACCAAGAACATATGAACCACATCTTTTTTGCCAATCCATCTAGTAGATGTTGAGAAATTTGCTGGATAAGTGAAAACCTGGACCTGCTGGACATGCTAGAGGAAAGGTCAAATGATCACCAAAGTCATTCAGATTCATTCGTCGGGCACTCTGCACCAAATGTCATGGAAATCCAAACCCAGGCAGTTGTTGACATATTTCAGTCTGGAGCAAAGTGGTGGACTGATGAACAGGCATTGCCATCTCTATGCCGCAAGCTTTGCTAAAACAACCTTCAGATTTCCAACATAAAGTGGCTTGAAATATTTACTCACAGTGATACTGATGGACATTGTAACTGGACGTCTTCCAGCCACTGGGTGCATTAACATCAGAAAATGCAGCATATAGAGCCAGGTTAGCAGAAACGTCTAAAGCCACATTAGATCTTAAAAACAAGCTTACAATATGCCCCTTATCTGGCAGGTCGCTGCTCATTCATTACCCAACCCACAGAGCAGCAGGCAGCAGCATTAACATATAAGTTCATTCACTTTGAATGGCAGAATGATATACAAACAGGCTCCACTGTGCCTCTCAGATGCCCTGGAGTGAGGCCTGCATAATTAATAAAAAGATCTTTGTCTGCTGTGGTTGGTTAAAGCAAACAAAGCTCAGAGAGCAAGTTTACTCTGCTCTGCTTTAAACTGCCTTTTGCCTGTGCCTGAATAAAAAAAAATCTGCACTAAACTTTGTTAGTTTGCAGAGTCTTGTGGCCTAATAAACAACTTTTTCTCACATCCATCATTATTTCAACCTGCTCAATAAATGGCCAACTAGTGCCGATGGTGCCAGACATTCGACAGTGACACGGTTGCATTAAGTACAGCTTTAGGTTGGAAATAACAAGTCAGACAGTTGTTGATTCTATGGTATGAAGTCATTTTTGAAGTGGTGTTGTTACATATTCTATTGCATTGTAGTGATAAGTGTTTCCAGTACTTTGTCCATGCATTTAGATACAGATGAAACAGAATGTGATACACTGTAAGTAGTACTGAATGCAGTTTAGATTGTCTTTTTTAATATATCAATACAATTTATTGTCAGTTTTTTTTTTTGCTTTCAGATAAGAGATTTTCACTTCACTTCACTTCACCTGTTCAGTAAAACCTGACCCCAAAAACTTTGAACATTAACAGATAACATTAAACATAACATAAAAAATTATTATTCATCTTTCATTTAAATACTTTATTTTTAAATTAGCAAACTTATTAACTAAATTAACTTTGTGACATATAAATCAGATTTTTTTGCAGAAAATCCCACCGTTTCAATATGCAGCTTCCCATGTAACAGCCAAAAAACATCCTTGAACATTTATTAACTGCCCCATAAAAAATGCAAAAAAAAAAAACCCAAAACAAAACAAAAAGTCCCTGTGTCAGTCAATTTATTTACATTGTGGATTAGGAAATGGTTAGCAGGCCAAATCTTTCCCTTTTGAACATATCTTAATTGATGGGATAGATTGATTCTTATTACTATGTGCATATATTATTTGCTGTGACACGTAATAACTGCTTCCTCGCAGCTGTCTGATTAAAACTTCAAACTCTCACACATGATATATTCCATGCTATTAACTACTGGTGCATCATGCTGTGCTTTTATTATGGCTGCCATTCCAACTCTTGTAGTAACTATGGAGCTATTCGCCAGTATTTTCTTCTCTGGTATATTCTTTGCATGTATGTAGGTATAGGTGGTGAGACACAGAGAGAACGACTCTGATTTCATTAAATACCCACTTTAGTCAGAAACTACTTCAAAAAGAGGAGATCAAATAGAAAGTAATTATGATATTTATCATCAATTGAGATACGGAGAAAAGATCTGGTGATGAGAATTTTGTGTCTTCATAAAATGCAGAACGCCATTAAGATAAGAATTAGGATGCTTTCTCTGCTCGCAGCACGAGAGCACAGTGCTGTTAGTGGTGAAGAGACACAGATGGATGATGGAACCCCCTTGATTAAATCTCCGGGCACAACCTAAAGATCAAGGTGGCTATAAAGGAGATAGAGGCTTGCACGATACACAATCTGAGAAAAGAAAGGCAGAATAGCAGTGCTACTTAAAGACCAGCATCCACCTACTGATAGCAGGTGCTAAGAGAGTTGATTGATCGGATGAAATGGCAGAGACGCAGGAAATATAAGAATGAAGATTGACAACAAGGTGAGTGGGAGAGAGAAACAGGAATCCAACAATGGAATAACAAGAAGTGTGCTTGCTTCGTGTATTCCAACAAAATGCTCATAAAGCATGATGGTCTTTCTCAGAAGACGTGATGCTCATCGCCTAGCTACACATTCACAGGCAGTCTGCTCTAATCTGCTATGTAATCAATAGCTTACCTAGTATATGTCCATAGGAGACGAGATGAGAATTGAGTTGGAAGCACTGACTGTTCTTCTGTGTACTGTTTGCAACAACGTGAGTATAAATAAAAGTAGAATCACCCCCTCATGGTAAACAACATGAAAGGATGGATCCATCCTGCCCTTCATGGGTTCCTGACCCTTAAGTTGAAAAACTCTGGCTGACAGTCTGTTGATTTTGATGCATGTAAATTAAAACATGGAGTGAAATGCATGGGTTCTAATGCGCTGGACTTTGTTATGAAAAGACTTAACTGGCACTGTCAATCAGAACATGCACAAGCTGTACACACCGTGACCAGCTGATCGACACTGATTAGGGAACACATCTCCATCCAGTTATTGTCTTACAGTGGCTATGTTCACCATGCTCTGGTTAGACACATGACAAGGAGGAGATGTTACATAAGCGTTGTGGGGATGGGGCGGTGGTGTTGGGGCAGGTTTGGGGATTGCACACATACTCCAATATCAACAATATAGGCAGACAGAACGATGATGCAACAATCATCAGTTCTCTTTTTTGAAATCCGGCTCCGACGTAATTTCCAGCCTACGCTGCTATTTCCTCATTGTGGCGTTCTGTGAGCACAGAGCATGACATGTAAGACATTGATTAGGCAGTTTTATCCATGATTGGCATGCATAGTCGCTCCTAAGGTCAGCGGCCCCTATTTCTGCCTATAAGCTGCACAGCTTACATGGTTGCACATAAATAAAGCGACACAATTTCAGCAAGTCAATTTCAATTTCAGCTCCCTGTGTGTGGCTGAGCACAGACTTGTAATGATGCATACGCACTCATTTACAATACACGTTAAACTTTCATTACCCTTGAGGTAACGTTTCACAATGCTGGGGATTGCATGTCGACCTTCACATTCCGAGCATAAAGTAAGATGTGTGTGTGTGTGTAAGTATGTAGCATTACTAGAATGTAAATAAATGAAGAGATACGTGCATCCCTGGCTTTGTCATGGAACAGCTGAATATTTAAAATATTCTCCGACAAGCATCCAGAGAGGTACAGTAACCTCAGAATTTGCATCATCAACAAATTGCTCTTAGCTAACATGACGACAAAGTGAGTGAGAGAGAGAGAGAAATATGAAGAATGACAGAATGAGGAATAAAGAAAAACACAATGAGATTGAGACAAAAGGAGCAGAGTGTGAGAGAGATTTGTTCTCCCTGTTGAAGGCCACATGTCACAAACCCTCACGGTCATATTCACACCTGACATCATTGAGGTGAAGCTCTTCTTTTTCAGAACAATAAACCAGTGATCCGCCTCTACAGCCAGTGTACTCTTTTACTGTCATGTGCAAATTAGTAATAATCCATCATCCTGCAGCTAAAAAAAAGGCCTCTGAGACTGAATTGAGGTCACAACCTCTTGTCTTTTATAATTACAAGGACACATGAAACACCCCCTGCTGGACAAAAGTTAATTTTACATGATTGCTCAAATACAATTGTGTACTTTTCCCTCTGTTTTAGTGGAAGCTTTGGACAGAAGAAGGTGACAACCATGATGTTAGATGAGGACAGATGAGGAGGTGGTGTTTTCTCTCAAGGACCAAGTCAAACCATGACTCCTTTTTGATAAATTTAAATACACTCAGTGGTTCCCAACCAGCCCCTCCAAAGGATGACAAGATTAATTTGAGGGCTTGTGAGATGATTAATGGGAGAGGAAAGAAAAGAAATTGCTAAAAAATCTTTCTTCAGTTTTCAGTTTTGACTATTCTCTAACCATGAAAAATTGGAGAGTTTTACGTCTTTGGGCCTCAAACTTCAACTCAACTCAACTCAAACTCAAATCATTTTAAATTAAGTCATCCAAGTTTAGCAGGGATATGTTTCTTTGATTTAACTGACACTAACAGAGACACTGTTTTTTTCTAAGGTTGGGAAGCACTGGTTTAATTATTAACTACACACTGTATTTTTTTAAGTTCACCATATGTTATGCAAATATCTTAATCTAAAAAGAGCACCTATCAGATAAATGTAGTGGAATAGAAGTATAGAGTAGCATCAAATTAAAATAATTTACTTTTCTTAGTTTACTTTAGTTACTTTTCACCACTGCACACAACAGACACTTGTTGTTTTGGTGTTGGTTTTTCATTTAGTTTAAGCAAATGAGCAATGCACTGATGACTAGATGACCCTGTCCTGCCAGATCGCCAATGAGACAGTCCTACTACACCTCTCCTTGTACAGTGGTGCACAGATGTGGCTGTAAACTTTCGCTGGCTGCCATGTTGATGTTGATGTGTTGAAGGGGCTGCTGGCTGCTGTCCATGGTGCTGATCTGACTTCGAGAGCAAGGTCGCATTCAATCTCATATCAGGACATTCAGCATATGTGAAAATTAACCTGCTTGTTAGTGAGTTATAGACGGCATCTGTTTTCATTCTACATACTGTGTGTGATGAGTCAGTTAATTTCCTTTGTAGAGAACTTCTGTCATAAAAACTACTAGAAGAAAATCACATGCTTCTCTGGGCTCTACCTATTAGGTCTGAGGTCTACAATGTGATGAAAACACTGAATAGGTGAAAAAAAACAAAAATAAATCTTGCACAAAAAAAAATCTTTTTGTGTACATGCAGCCTTAAATTGTGTGTATCTTTTCTTGCATCTTTCATTGGTCGAGCTCTACATAGCTAAAAGACTAGATATAATAATTTGGATTTGCGGTTTATCTACAGAGGGGAGAATTTATTGACACATACTGTTGTAAATATGAAACAACTGTTAACTATAGATGGGTCTCCTTGTTTTCTGTTCTTCCTTCCTGGAAGCATTTCCTGATGATGATCGTAAACCACATCGGCGTCCCCATAATTATAAACATGATTTTATGTCCCCTACTCACCATGAAATGTGCAGATTACAGCAATAGTAAACATGCATATGTGACATATGCCCTTGGGGAAGGGCTGTGGGTCACACTATGGGCCTTTCAACCCAGTGACTTCATAATTAAAGTCACTGGGTTGAAAGGCCCATAGAGATTCACTCAGGCTTTGTTCTGCGTTTATAAAGCCCTTAACCTACATGCTCTGTGGCTTTGTCTTCCTTCAGGGTGCACACTAAAAAAAGCTATTATCTGTTGCTTGATGAGCTGTACAATTGTGTCAGAAATATTGAAACAGTGTTCTCACTTACAATTATCCCATATCTGTAGATCTTGGAAGAAACGTTTCACCTTCCCCTCGGGCGCAAGGTGACAGTTCAGTTGGAAAAGAAATTAAACAGTTTGCTCGAGCCATTTTTTTTTTAATCTTAACCTCACAACCTGTAAATGTTTATTCAAATGATTTCTTTTCTGAGTAGCGAGGATCGATTATGTAGCTGCGTCTGTGTGACATCATACTTCTTTTTCTCACTTTTATGAGCAGGGAGCTGGATATAAAATTGTAATGCAGAGGACATGTAGCCATTTTATTAAAGGAAACTGAGAATGTTCAGACTATTGCTGCTCCAACAGTCACATTCTGGGATTGCTTTTCTTTATCTTGCAAAACAAATTAAACGAACTGTTAGAAAGAGTAAGCACTGGCCTGTCTGGGATAGAGCGCAAAATGTAGCTGTGTCTAATCTAAACAAAAAATTAATCAGACATATTTTAGAGAAAGGGTTCTGGATAGATTGCATATTAAGGCATCTAATTGATGCTCTTATTTGGAGTCATTGAGCAGGAAATGGTGCACTGTAGTTGCTGAAGGATGAGCTGAAAGGACACGTATGGTGGTAATGGCTCGGTATTAAATCTATGCTGATTAAATCTGTCTAACGGGTCCACCTTTCTGTCCAAGGTCATCCTGGTTTCTATGATGTGTATCACAGCATTTGAAGTGTTGTGATCTCTGTTCAAGACAAGAATTATGAGTAATGTTTGTCTTTGTGGTTGTCTGGAAATGTGGTTGTTGTTGACAGCTTTTCTTCTTCAGACCACACTGCACAACAGCAAGTTTAATGCAAATTACACGTGAAGGAAGCTTGACTGCATTCATGCATATCAAACAGCGCATGTATCGCCAGATTTTTTTTTTTTATATTAAGGCAGATTTGTGAGCACAGCTTATGTGTGGTATTCATGAAACGTTTTATGCTTTTGTCATCTCTTTCCTAAAGTGACAATAATATGTGTCCGTCATGCTCTCTTCCATTTTATCATCAACAAAGGCAGTGTTTGAACAGTTTCATACAAAAATGTACAAAGACAAATACCAACACTTAAGGGCTGAAATGTTTACTATTACAAGGCCTCCTTGAGTGAAATGAAAAGGATCACCTCTACAGAGTGTTATAGCTTTAGGCCCATGTGTGCATTGAAGTAAGATTATCCTAGGCAGGATTTATATTTGGAAGTTGTCACTCTGCAAAGAGAAATCTGTAAGGCTGTTTACTGTCTCCACTCTGGATCAATGAAGAGGGATGAGGGGGGGGATGAGTGAAGCAGGGTGAGGGGGGGTGGATTGGTATCATTTCCTCGGTGGGGACTTGCCCTTGAACATAAACACCCCTTGCATTCGTACCAAACAGCACCCCACAAAGCAGAGGAATCATAATTGACCATGAGTGCAGGGTGTCGGCTGGCTAAAGTACTACGAGGCATGATGTGATTTACAATGAGCTACAAGTCAGGTGCTTAAATCCTCCCCCCACCCACCATACTGTGAGATCTCACGTTATGCACGGACTTGCAAAGACCTTTGTGAATGGCGCTCTTGTCCGTCACTAGTGTTGAAGTGAAATCCACCACCTGGGGAAATCTTGTGGGAAATGAGCAGTTGCTGCCACGGCCTGGACTCGGTGAGCTACACAAAGAGTGGCAATGCATAATTGTTAAATATACAATAATTTTTATTTGGAAATTAAGACAAAAGCAACGTAATAAATGAATCTGTATTCTGCTAATAGACAGCTGTATTTAGCCTCACTCACCAGTTAGAGGTTATTTTAGCAACAAGTAAAGCTATCTATCCATCAGGAAACTGGAGGTCTGGAGAGCATTTTCTCCAATTTCACCAAAATCACTGAATAAAGTGTTTTTGTACAGTTGTTTTTTGTTTTTTTTTTTTGTGGTCTGATGAACAGTAATTCAGTCAAATGCAATGCCTAGTTTCACCAAAATCAATGAATAAAGTTATAAAGTTGTGTTTTTGTTCAGTATCAGTATTTTCCATCAACTGGGGAGATTCCTCTTGCACATGCCATTTTGTTTGCAGCCGGGTACTCTTGCTAAAAATAGATAAGTGCAAACAGGGAAATAATAATTTACAAGCACAGTGTGTGAGTAAAGATTTGAACCTACTGTAATCTGTAATCGCTGCAAATTGTCCCACATTCCACAAAGCTGTATCGCATTGCGCAGTTGAGTTTTCAGTGATGATGCAGGTGGTGTCAAGTGGCATAAAGTGAACGACAAAGTAGCAGTATGATAGGATGTAGGTTAACATTATAGGTGCAAATATTGTTAAAAACGAAGCCCGTTCATTTTCATTTTGAGCAATGAAGAGATCAACACATCTTCACACACCCTCCTCTTCCCTCTCTTTGCTGATCGTTTGATTGGATCCCTCCTTCCTTCTATTGTTTTCTGGATCTATTATCAGCTTTTCTCACAGAAACTGTGGAGAGGGTCTCTGATTGGTCGACCTGACAGAAGGGTGGTAGTTTTTCTCTGCAGTGTCACCTTCACAGATCCCGAGATACAATATAGCTGCACGTCAGAGCTTGTGTGTGTGTGATTGTTCAGAGTGTGTTGTGTTCGATGAGGCTATTGTCTGACATTAGACCACGTCACAGCAGTGTACGGGGAACAATTAACCTATTTTTGTTGTGCACGACTCTTGACAGGAGTCAGATATCACCTAACTAAGCATTACTACTTTCTCTGTGTACTTCTTAATGGTTTACTGTGTGAAGAGGGATACATTTATTTTTAATTTTGAATATGTTTAATATTTGACTGATGATTAGTAAACGGATATTACCACATTGTAATATATATAATAATAATAATTTTGCTGTCAAAACTACAACAGTTACAAATCAGCAGTCCCCTCCTCCATGTATTTATATTGTGCATTTGCTGTATATATTTTATTTTTTCAGGAGTAAAGTTAGCGAGGAGCCCTGCTGTGGATATTTGAGCCAGCAGTGCATCAAGGCATCAGCTGTTGAGATTCATGGCTGCAACACGTTTGGACTTAATTGTTTTAATGAGTCTGCATAAGCTTCAGCAGGGATAGTTTGTACTGTGCCAGATGGATTTCAGGAGATTATGTATTTGTTTGAGTATATGATGGATTGGACATATGGCGTGTTCACAGCGGGTCACCCTCCTGTGCATGTTCTACATGAGGTGCATGTTAAAAGGTGAGCGGATGAGAGAAATCAATTGTCTGTCGAAAATTCCCGTAGCCAGCCTCTCCACCTACGCTCCCCGAGAACAGGACCCCCCAGCACTGTGGGCAGATGGATGGGCAGGACGGCACGCATCATCAGGAAGGCAGAATGGACAGAATGATTGATGCATGCAGCCGCTTGCGACTAAGAGACAGTTTTCATCAATGTGCTGGGCTTTGAATGAAAAAGCCGCATTCAGGACAGGAGGAGGAGGAAGGGGCTTAAATAGTTCGAGAGATGGTGAATACTGAGAAGTGGATGGACATGCAGACACATGTGCAGCTATGTGAAAGAGAGAATTGCCTAATAAATGATGAGACGAACTGATTAAGGTACAGAAAAGAAGCATGATATTTATGAAGGGAAGGATGTTTCAGACCAGTATGTATAAAAGAAAAGAGGTGGATACTTGAGAGGAAAAATCAAAAGGACCAAGCACAGGGGAGCAAGACAGGCCATGGGATTTGACCATTTTTAATGAGGTGAGCTGGAGTTACAGCATGCAGCAGAACTTCTCTCAGTATTAATTAGCGTCCACGATGTGCGGGTTTCTCTGCCTTGGCCCCCTGCAGCACCCAGCCTGCCTAGTCCTCACCGTCAGCCAGCCTGTCTGTGAAAGCACTGGGACAGGGTGAGATGGTGCGTGGCCTTCTGCTACCCCTGGGACACCATGTAACATCTGCTCCCTCCAGCTGTTGTTCTGTGCACCGACACACACACACACACACAGACAGGAGAAAGTCTGGATTTGGAAATGCAGCTGTGTACATGCACAAGTGTGCAGAATATTGCAGATGCAGAAGTAAATTAATCAAAGTCAACAGATCTGATTTCATAAAGAGATCGTTTTCCTTTTTATTAGCATATTATTTTGTTTTATGTGACAGCGCTCAGGAAGCAAGCCCCGAGGGGAGGATCCTATTTCCAGTTCACACGTCTTCAAGTCCACGTGTTCTCCGTGGCCACAGCATGCCGTTTGAGTGCCACATGAAAGATAGATGTCTCAGTGGCGACTCTAGAGTCTATTGGGGCCTGAGGCAAAAATTCTCAGAGATGAAGCAGCGTTCAATCAAATTCAAACTATCTTTTTAATTCAAATGATCATAAGAGCACAAAATAGAAATATAAAGAACATTAAAAGCTTTGCAGTTTTGAAAATATAAATATAGAGAACAATAAAATCCAGAACAATTAAACCTAAATAACTTGTCACATTGTAAATAACTCTCATTATGAGGCCACATCAACACATAAAGCGCTGATTTTGCAAATGCTGCCACTGTCCTCACATCAAAAGTTCACAATCTGAACATGAGAGAGGTGGGAAAAAAAACTGAGCTGTGAAATAGGGAGGAGCAATGGCAATGTCTGAGAGAGGGATGCTGTCAACACCACACCTATGTAGGTGTGATTTAACAGCAGACTGTTTAGGATATTTATTTTATCGCTCGAACAGCTCAGTCTGTCACACTTCAGTTAGCAGAGCTGCTACCTTAAGCTCAAGTTCACTCAAGTGCACTGTTAGTTAGGCGAGACTAAACAACATTCATTCACTCAGTTACTGTTAAATAGTCATTATCTGCTCCACTTAACATTGTCCTGCTCTTTTTTCCTCGTCCTCTTCTCTTTTGTTCTTCAAACTGATAACTCCTCCTCTTTTTATTCACTTTTCAAAGTTAAAGTTTCTCGAATCATGCAACACTGATGGACATGACATAGGGAGCTTTTCTACTGAGATGTCATTGCAAATCGTCCGTCGGTTGTTTGAGACAGGGGTTGCGTTCACCGCTGTTGCCACATTTTGAGAACTTTCTGTGGAGGAAAGTTTGTCAGCACTCAAGAGCAGTTGCCTGTTCACAAGCTGCATATATGACGGTAAACTTGCCCAACGCCAGCATATGAGCAGTGATTTGCTCAAGTGAAAGTTTGAGGTACTTGCATGCTACAATGGACTCAATCAGCTACTACTTTAAAATGCATGATGTCCTGAGTTGAAGACGTGTTCATGCATCGGTATTGGCTTAATAATCCTCCTTAATGACAGGCCAACGTGAGGGCATTTCGCTCCGTATGTGAGTGAAAATTAGACTATGTGAATGTCTAGCTGAGTTTTAAGGAGTTGCATTCTCCCATCTTATCAATGATAACATAATAATAACTAATAAAATGGAATTCTGGGTAAATTAAGTTTTGTCTTATCATTTTGGGGTTGCATCATAGCTTGAGTACGCACTGGGCAGCTATGTTAGGTAAAATACAAGCATCAGATTAACCATGATATCAGAAGTTAATTACTATCAGACTTGGATATAAATTTTTGTAATGGAGTATTTTTACATTTATGGCATTGTTACTTTTACTTTAATAGAGGATTTGAATCCCACCTCCTTCACTAGTGCCCTCTCATAGTGTCTTGTTCTGTTCTGGCACTCCAATCTCATAAACTGGTTCCTCCTGGAGTTCAGACAAGCTTCCAATAAGGAGGAGATTTTTGACAAACCCTCCACACATCCTGAGGTGGGGACTTCACCCAATCCCCCTGAACCAGTGACTCACCGTGGCAGAGGACCTAGAAGGATGCAATCATCTTTTTCTCACCACAGCAATAACAACTCACCATGAAAGGTCTCCTAGATTAGTGCTGTAATTAGCAATGCGCTGCTATTTATGGTCTGTTATCATTACCTCGCCACTAACCAGACACACTCCAGCATTTTACAACAACAAAAAACCCCACCTCTTTTCCTTATCACCTTGTCTTTACCTCTTACATGCCCACATGGCAGGCCTGCCTAAAACAGTGCTGACGTTTATCTGCGTTTCAGCTTCAGCCGTTTATAGTCCCCATAGTGCCATGTACTGTAAGTGTCATATGTACAGAGCACATGATGGCCACACGTGAGAAATGTCCCCTCATACATGTTACTGAAGGGCTTTCCGGATGATGTGCAGGACAGAAATAGTCCCTCTTTAAATGAACCATGAACAGCGCCAGGCTTACTGGAGGTCTGAAGATAGAGAGGCCTCCTAATGATGCCGTGCACATATGCATGTCTGCGTGCATCGTGTAGAGCTCGCATCAAAGTCATTATCTTTCTTACTTAATTGTCTGCTGGAATCGAATAAGAACCGTGAGCTTGTGCCAAAGACCATAACAGTAATGGATCAGTGCTAAAAGGGAAAGACGTCAAATAAATCACCCGGAACAGTTTCGTCTTTGCACACCTACCACAGTGCACGCTCTCCTCAAGCTGGGACCTGAGAGGGGATCATCCTGACTGAGTGTGTGTGTGTGTGTGTGTTGCAAAGGCTGAGTGTTGCTTAGACGTGTCCTCTGGATGTCACAATACCCTGAGGGAGAAGGTGTCACAGAGGAGGATATCAGGCAGAACGAGGATTGCTCTGCTCTTTGATTCCTCTCTGCTCTCTGTGGCTTCACCTCCCAACCCATGTTTTATTCCTCTGCCTCACTACTGGCATTACGCATTCATTCCATCTGCTTACACCATGTTTTATCCCATTCATATTTAGGGATGCGCATTGAAATTCCTCAGTGATTAGAAAACACATTGAGTTGAACGGGTACCAAAACAATAATTTCTTCAATAGCATGTTTAAATTTGTTACTCATGCTCGGCATCGATCTACTACTTTGGCCTGGACTGAAATATCTTAAAAACTATAAGATGAATTTCCATTGCATCTTACAGACATTCATGGTTCCCAGAGGATGACTACTGACTTTTGATCCCTCTAGCGCCACCGTGTGGTTGACATTTGTTGTTTTAAGTGAAAAGCTACTGGATGGATTGCCACATGATCTGGTGGATACGTTGATGTTCATCCCTCAGGATAAACTGTAATCGCTTCTGTGATCCCTTCACTTTTCATCTACTGCCATCATCAGGTTGAAATTTAAATTTGTCCAGTATTTTGGTTAATTACCAAATACCTGCAAAACAAATGATATTCCCATAAGCCTTCTTCTTCTTTTGTGCTGACTAATAAACGTTATTATGCTAATACAAAACATGAGAAAATCAGTCTTATGTCCATGGACATGTTTAGCCTAGCTTAGCATAAAAGCAGATGGCCGGGCTGCATCGAAAACTCTGTAGATACAGACAATGAGCACAGGTCTTGGTTTTGAACTCATGGTACCAAAGATGGCAACCTCATGTGACATCTTTAAATTTCTAAAATAAATCTGCTGGGTCGATATATTGGTAAAGTTTTGCATGTTGGCTGATAAGCAACAAGAAACTGCAGTAGAGAAACACCAAATAATGTATGTGAAACAGCGTCTGCATTACATAGTTTGTCCACCAGAGAGCACTGACGAGTTTATTTTTCAAGTGTAAAATAAAAGTATATATCTTGGTCACAATTATCAGTCCTTATCAAAATGTTGCGTTTATGTAGTGGTCACATAGATCAGTTAATATCTGATATCGGTATCAGCCTTTAAAAATGAATTAATATTTACACACACACACACACACACACACACACAGTTTTTTACAGCCTGGCATCTTGCCTACAACTAACATGATTGTCCCACATCAGGCTACTGATTTTTCTTCCTCTCCCTCTTTGGCCTGGATCCACAGTGGGATGCTGTTGACTCTCTAATGTAGATAACAACACAGGGGGCTATTTTAAGTAACTGGCAATCGCGTTAGGGGTCTAAGCCAGGAGGAGAACAAGCCTCATCTCACAATGACTTCTGTAATATTTTCCCCCCTCTTTTCATTTCTCTCTGTTGGGGTTTTGATTATGTAACTCAGTTCACGGGAGCACAGACAGAGATATGACTTATAGTGACATACACGCACATATGCGAGAGAGCGCGCACACACATATGCACTGTCACATGCGGGAATACTAACTAGTGTATCCACACACACACACACACACACACACACACACACATCCACATAAACACATTCTCACACAAACTACTGAGAATCTGAGGTTTTGTTTACTGTGGTAAGATGCTCAGCTTCGCCACGATAAAACAAATAATCTAATATATACTATTCTACTATCTCTCAAATATGATGCTGATTTGTCCTTTTCTGTCTGAGTTGTGTTCAGACTGACTTATAATTAAGCTGCCCTTCTATCATCTGTGGCACATGATAATCTTATCAATATTTCATTGCTACTGTGAATAAAAATTACAGTAATATGTTGAAAATACAAGGTTATAAATCATAATTATAAGGTCAGGGTTAAACCAAATTGCAGCCTTATCTAATACGATAAGGTGGAGAGTGATTGATTATAGTCAAATTATTAAAGGCGATTTTAATTTAGAAATAAGAAAAGAAAGACATGAATGAAGTTTCGGAAGTGGGGGAAGTGAGGCAAGGAAAGATAGACCGAGAGAATAAGGATAAATCGAGAGGTGCATGCTCTGATAAGCAAGCCTTAGATGCAAACCTACATCCAGTCATGGGTTATTTTCCAAAGAGGTCACCTCCCCAAGCAGGACAGGCTCCCTTTTTACTCTGAAGTGACTGTTTTCTCCAAACACACCAGTCACCTTTGTCTTTGCACATAATATGTTACTGCACTGCAAAAGTGTGAACGCCACAAATCGTGTTTCACGTCTAAAGACACTCTGATCTCATATTCGGTTTGTAGCTACAGACTTCAAACGCTGCATAATTCCTGTTCAACTGCAATTAGCCTTTTTAGCCTAGAAAAGGTGAATAATAATAATAACAATAATTAGCAGAGTGTGAAAAGCAAGGCTCACTCAAAGCAGCATTAATCTGTTAATCTGTCATATCTAAAAAGAGCTTAAACATGCCTTTTCAGCTGTGGTGAGGCATTTTGGTTTGTCGTATTGTTGAGACAACTGGCAGCTTTCATGGCATTCAGAAAACCTGATGCTGTCTAATAGAGGCAAGATAATGATCATGAAATGCTCAATCACAATATCTGTCTTTATTTTCAGATTCGAAGAAGACAGAAGAATACGGTGGTATTTGTCCTTGGTCAGTGTGAAGATGTCCAATTCTACAGTAGGAAAAACATCCCCAGATCTGAATATTCCCACCACGTTTCACTGTCGGTTCAATACACTGTGGTATCATTGTCTCTATTTGTCTTGTCATACATTCACCCTTTTGTACTGGCATTAATCTCAAACTTGGATTCATCACTAAATATTACTTTCTTTTTCGGTCATCCACTATTAAAAGCTGGTATTTCTGAGCCCACCCTGAGCGTTTGGCCTTGTTTTCCTTCCTGAGAAGAGGTTTAGAAACTGCTCCTTGTCCTCTGAGACAACTACAACACAGCCGTCTTTTGACAGTGTTTTGGCTGATTGAAGTCCTGCGTTCTTTATTTAGCAAATTCTGTGATGAAATTGTTTTTCTCTCTCTCATGTAACTAAGCTTGATGTGTTGATCTTCTGATGGTGTGGTCACTTTTGCTGGTTCGTACTTTGGGTTCAACTGATCCAGTTTCTGCAAAGTGTTTTAGAGTTTCATGCAGTGGCCCTCAGAACTTTCACTTAGTTCTGATACCATGATTCCCACTATCATGATGCCACTTAGTAAGCAATGATCTGCTGGAAACTTGAGACACAAATATATTTATAACAGGTAAACGCTGGCTGCAAGTGTTACTGCAGCGTAATAGTTACTTAAACACGCCTCTGATGAGCAGATCAAATCCATCCATTCAGTGTCATCTGAACACATACTTCAGTGGAAGGGATTCAAAAGTCTTTGGTCAATACCACAAAAATTTGCTTAAATTTGATTGCTTCATTTGACACATCTTAACTTCTCCAAACCTTCCATCTTCAAACTCTGATTATTTCCAGGTTCACATGAAAATATTCAATGTGGTCTCAGACGATTGGAGCCTATATTACTTAAATGTGTTTATTCCTCTTTCTTTCTGTCTGTGTTTGTTTGATTGTTCGTCTGTTTCTGTGGAAGTGCATTATTAACAATTCCAAGAAAACGCAAGATCAAGATCATTCATTTATGGTGCTGAGGTCATCAAAGGAAAAATAACGAGTTATGTCAGTTTTAATTCTGTCTGGTGTGACGAGGAGTACTTTCATGTCACATCTTGTTCAAAGAAAATGCTTGTTTTTTTACAGTCATTCTTTTAGTCTGTAATCTTCCAGCATCTAACAAGAACTGTAAATGCCACAGTGTCAAATTCTCTACATTTTACATTCATCAATGGTTACTGTAGATGATACTGATCAGAAGAACACCCAAGCCCTTTGTGAAGGCTGCTTTCTTTTTCATGTCTTCGGGGTGAAAGAGTCATAATTCTTCTCTTGATCTTTCACACTAATAAGTTATAATCTTGTACAATGGCACATTATTGACAGTGAGACAAATCGCACGGCACATTGCCATCCCATGTGTTACAAAATGAAACATAGTAGCCTATCATAGTACTAATATTATTAGGACATAGTATTACTATAGTGTGAAATCTGGCCCTGTTTAGATGAACAGAAAGCTGATATCCTTGCAGGAATAGATGAAATGGAGCTTTTCCTTGACTGCTCTCGGCCGCTCTCTGTTTTCAGTTTTATCAATTTAATTTAACTTCAATTTTTAGAATATATATATATGTATATATATAGCGCCAAATCACAAAAGAAGTTGTCTCAGTTCAATTTGGTGCTCTTGCTCCCACAAAGTCATGTCTTTTCAAAAAACTACTACTACTACTACTAAAAACTCTCATCAAGAGTTTTCAAATTTTTATCTATTATTTCACACAATGCAGCAGTGTTGACCCTGGCCAAGTGGCTTTTCAGAGGTCTTGCTTTGACAAAGTTTGCCATACACATGACACCATCCAAAACATCAGCAAGGTTCACTGGTAAAGTCTTGGCGACATGTGCCTTGTGGTGTAAAACACAGTGTGTAACCACAACATCTGGTAACAAAGTCATAAAGACACTCACACAATTATCCCACTGAAGTCCTCCTTATTCGAGTGTCACTGCCATTGCTTTCTTTTGACCCCCAGTTGTTGTGTGCTACTCATCTAAGTTTGGTCTGGAAGGACTTTGATCAGGATTAAATCCAGGGTCAGTATTTTTCCTCTTCAAATGTTTATCCATCTTTGATGTAAGCATTGCCACTTGTTCAGTCTACCAGTCTACCTGCACTTCTAATACCATTGTCTGAAATCAACAAGGTCATTATTAACCGTGCTACCTACCGCCACCCACAGGTATGAAAGAGTATTTACATACGCTGGCACAGTGTTTGAAAACCCTGGAGGGTCAGTGCAGACCTATGTATTATACAGTCTATGGTGCAGACATCTTGCTGAGGATATACATACAATCACAAATGCTGGCAAGCATACACACACCAACACACAAAATTACACACGCACACTTCAACACATAGTCTTCAGTAGTAGTGGGAGGAGTACTGAGGTCTTTTACTTCAAGGGTGATGCACTCTGTGGTATTTTTGGGTTGTTCAATTGAAACTCAGCCGTTAGTGAAAATTGGTGATGTAGGTTACAGTGCTAACAATTTTCAAGGCATGACATAAATGACATATCAAAGATAGTATGTGTCTTGATCATCTAAGCAGTGGAAGGACGTGATGAAGCCCAAAGGTCAACGTGTTGATTTTTGTGTTGACTGGACAGGTTATTGAGTTGCCATTTGTGTGCTTTGTCCTCAAGGTGCTTTAGATCATTACATTGTAATCACCTGCTTGGTTTGAAATGCCAGAGAATTGACTCTGGTAAGCTTGTCGGACACATTTACAGTACGGCATGTTTAATTTCCCTAAGTGCCGGATTAATTTAATGAGTGTTAGATTGAGTGTGTTTGGAACTGCCACAGAATCAGCATACCCATGCAAGCTACATTTTATTATGTTGATACATTGAAGGCATGTTTCAAAAAGTAGATACTAAACATCATCACACGTCATCATTCAATATAAAATTGTGTTTTGGACAGCATTTGCTCTTTGACAAATGAGTTCCCCCCTGCACTGGTACACCCTAGCACATGGCTGGCCTGGACAGATAGATGGGTCAGCATGTATTTTAGAGGTGACAGTTTGTCGATAGGGTTTTTGCCATCTTGCTTTTGGATTTGAGTTATCAGTCAGGGGCTGTGTCACATTTCTCTGCCTCCAGGATAGATATTCAGCAAGGTGAAGAGATGCCTCGGTAGACAAATATTTCTGCACCTCATCCGTCTCCAACACCAGAGAGGGGAAACTTTGCAGGATAAGGAAAGTTGGACAAGGCAGGGGTAGTCAGAGGGTGTCATAAGGCCTTACAGAAAAACGAGAAAAGAGCTCATTCATTTAACACACACGCAGACACAACCGCCCAGCATAATACAACCATGATATGAGGCGATGAGGCGAGTACATGCCACCAGCACAAGCTTAAATGATTCAGAATCTCACTTTCAACGGACAGTTAAAAAGACAAGGGTGAATCAATGCAGCAGAACCAGAGATATCACATTCTTTTTACTCCCTGTCAAAACTTGATGCCCACGTTAACCTTGATGCAACTCAACCACTGACAGCTCAGCTGGAGATCCAGGTGTGTTATGTTAGCAGCAGCTGATGTAGCAGAGATGAGGAGCGGGCTATAGAGGTCTGGTAAGCCCTCTTCTTTCTAACTCCCTCACTTTTTTTTTTTTCAAACTCATAGTCTTCAGCCTTGAGTCGCTGACTCAGGTGAATTTGAGGCAATGCTTTCACGGTTCACGCAGCTCCCTCAGTTTCTCTTAAGCCCTATTACGAATTATGAATTTTGAGAAGATGCACACATATGGTGCACCTGTACAATAAACTTAAGGTTCATTGCTTCCAATTGCCACAGAAAAACAAATGTTGTAAAGTTGAGCTAATTTTTATTTGCATTTTATGTCCCTTGACGACAAAGAGGAGACATATTTCATTCTGCAGTTCTAAAGTTACAGTAGCAATGTCGTGATGAGCACGGCTAAGAAAATCTTCTAGTAGGAGAGACAGCTGCTGATGATGCCAACAGTCTGTCTAATTAAGTGAAAAGGCATACACTACAGAGTGATTGCATTGCAGCAGTATAAAATGCCAGATTTTTTAAAAATAAAAACAGAAAATAATGAACACATACTCGTTACCATTCAAACAAACTGAAGCCCATATTCCAGGTCCACATTGGCTCTGTTCTTACATGAACACATATTAAACCACAAGCTTGATAAATTACATTTGAATCTTGCATTAAACCTACCAACCCTCATGGCATCAGTCATGTCCTGCTTGTGAGTTGATTATGCCTGAATGTGCATACATCTGCATTTGTTGGCCAGAGAGAGTTTTGACTGTGAGGATTTCAATCTGCAGCGTAATAGGATTCCATTAAGGTTCTGCTTGTGTGTAATTGTTGACCTGCCAGCATGAATTTGACACCCCCCGGTCATTTAGGTTGTACCAAGTGTGGGCGATCTTTATTAACTGCCAAATAAAATATCTATTTTAATAGCTGCAACCAAAGCACCTCTCTATCTCACACACATTTGCACACACAATGTGAATGCAGATTGCAGGGTTCTTTCAGCGAGAGCAGAACCAATTTACAGGCTGACAAAGGTTGTTTTGAATACATCACTCCAATGCACTCATCAAGCCTATTTATATCGTATTCATGCCAGTAACAGGCACTAAACCTGATCCTGTCGACGCACGTGAAGCAGAAACACACAAACACAACCATACACGAGCGCACACACACACGAGCGCAAACTCTCCTTTTTCCCTTAAGCTATTTGAATATGTGGCAGTGCAACACCTGCTTGGTGTAGCAGGAGGTAAGTGATTGCGGCAGTTGAGATAGGGCTTATTGTACCTTATTCTCCAGAGCAGTTTAAACCCCTTACATGTTGATTAAAGTCCCACAATCCATCTGTGGATTATAGCGTGGCTGCTGTACGCATTAAAGGTCATCACATCGTCAGAGTGGCCTGGTTACCGAGTCCTCACTGTGTCACTTCAATCAGCCATAATCATATTGAAAACCCAACACATATATAACAATATACGGTAGTGTGTGTGCAGACACATTTTCACGTGTTCTCTTACCACTTACATGCAGTTCGTGTAGTGATATATGCGCCTTTCCTATCACGTAGCTGGTTGAATTATAATGGAAAATATGGAATAATTAAATTGTGTGTGCTGTGAGCTGCAAGAGCGTTGTGGTGCAATCCGAGCATGCTTTTTATGTATTTTGCTTTCAGCAGCTGGTGCCCTGCAGCGATAAGCCACCAAGCAGTGTCTGCCTGACAGAATTCATCCGGGGATGCATGTGGTAAATGTGCATACTGTATTTGTGTGAAGGAGTAATTGGGATGGAGAAAAAGAGCCAATGAAATATGTCCCTGTCACACACGTGCATTCCCTAGCCAACACCTATATGGTTGCGTGACTGATACAATTTCTCCTCTCAGTAAAGAGCTGCTAAAAATGCACCACAACTTTTGGTCCAACACCAGAACAATGACTACACATGCTGCTTTACCTTCACTTCTCAAATTAAATCTGCAGCTCATTATACACGAGGAATGTAGTGAATAACCTCTCTTCTGGAGTTAAGGCTAAAAGTAACACTTTTGTATTTTCTTTGATCAAATAATCATATTTCATTAATCTGGCTGAGACCGTTAGCTAAATAATACACACACTTTTAATTACTCTCTTAGACTCCTTTGTGCTCAACAGCTCACTCAAGTGACATTCAATTTATACTATACCCCTCCTCCGTCCCCCTTCATTCCCACTCCTTCACTACCTCACTTTGATTCTTCAATGAACTACCTAAAGATGAGTTCATTGTGGACTGTAGACCAAATCATTTTTCTCTTTGATTGAATGGTATTAATTCAAGTCACATTATGATCCACTCCAAAGAATAGGATGTAAAAGAATAGGTCGTAGACTGTGATGTTGCTACTGCAAAGCTCTTTTATATGCACAAATGTAAAAGCAGCAAAGATTTTCTTATAAGAAGTAATCTATTACCCAGCAGCAAAAACAAAAACAGAGCAGTATAGAATCCGTATTTACACATAGTATATTATACTTAGAGTTATTTTGTGAATACTGATTACAACAGTCGGACTCACGATGGACAGTTAAAAAACAAAAAACTGATTCACAAAAAGCTTTATGCAGCTTTAATTGACATACTCAGCAGTACTTCCCAAGATCCGCAAACAGACTTTAATATGTAAAAATTGTGGCATTGCCCTCAAAGTGGAAAGCACTATTCATCAATTAACAGTGTTCTATAAATGTTTTGCACTCCATTGAGATTTAAAATACTTAACTGTTTAAAATTCAGCATCTTCATATTACATTTATTAATCTTAAATAGCCACAAATAGATCCATTACTTCATTGCTATGCATAATACAAACAGCTGTTTAAAAAGAGAAATGGTGTTAATATTAAGTTGTGTCTTTCTATCACTTGCTTCCAAAACAAATGCACATGCTAGCCACAAGGCAGTAGAAACACTACAGCTTTTGTCCACAGGGGGCGGCAAAATCGCTGCTTCTGATATGACAATAGTATTTTGTAATGGCTATGTAGTCAACCGAATGGTGTGATAAATTCCCCCTATCAACATGTCTGTCCTACAATATAAAATATTCTCCATATATTCTCCATCTAGTTAGAATAATCTACTTTATCACCTCATACAGACCATTAGTCTTTCTCTTGCCAGTGCATGAGGTTTAATAATGATAGTTACATCACCACATTTATCAAACATCCAACAGTGACACAACAGAGGATGGATCGCCGCATCTGCCACATTGATCAAACGCTAATGATGCCTTCAGTCTCATCACGACTACGATATTATGTGCTATTGTATATTATATAGACACTATTGACTATGAAGATCTAAGCACAGACCATTTGCAGTTTAGAGGCTGACGGTTCAGATCACATGATTTCAGCTAATACCTTCCGCTGCCACATGGATCACTCCAGCTAATGATGGCATTAAATAAGAGATGACAAGCAGCATGAGGCAGGACTCTATGGCATTATGCAGTCTTTTCCAGTGTCTGTGTGACTGACAAATAACATAATCAAAGTGACGGTAAATAATTGTGAGACAATTGTGACATTGACAGTTGTTAATATGGCGCTCAGTCATGCACAGGCGAGCACAGATGCTGCACAGCACTGTGGTATAATTGTGTATTAGGGCTTTGCACAGGAGAAAATAATCGTAGCTGAAGTTTGGGGAAGAGTGGGGGTTTACAGGGGACTGCCATTCATCAACACACATTTATAAGTGAAGGTATAGATATGCATGGTATACTCTCTACCAAGTGCAGATGGCTCCAAACAAGCAAACAGTTGTCATGAATATAAATCCAACACAGGTTTTTGGCCTTCAACATCATCATCAGGACCTTTATTAATACGAAAGCTCTTTATGCTCCAAAACAGAAAAACTTTCTAATTATGTTTTTGTGATGGAGTCAGCTCACAAAGTCAAAGAAAGCGTGTTCTAAATGACTGATGATCGTCGAGTGCTCAGACATTGTATTTGACAAACCACACACATAACTACGTATCTTATCAATACAAAGGAATCCTAACTATATCAGTTATTCTCGCAGCCAGTGTGAGCGGGCAGCATAGCCTGCATAGTCCCCTGGGAAGTTGCTGGCTGGTCCGCTGACCTTTTCATTGGTTGAGAAGGCTGAAGAGTTTGAGGAAGACATTCATCAAACATCTTACCGTGACCTGCACTCAGCTGGCTCACCTCTGCATCGCTCAGTTCTTTTCTCTCACACTCTTCTGTCTCACACGCTCATGCACATAGTTGCACTCCCGAGCGTGAACCTACATAATGGTACAGCACGGCCAAGTACATCTGGAAGAGTGCTCAAGTATCCCCTATGCGACCCGGTAAGTAACAAATAAACGTGACCTGAATGTGAACAGTGGCAATGCAGCCTTTACCGAACATTAGATATCCAGTTCCATCACATGCCAAGTGACAGAGCAAACCCCCAAACAATCAAAATGATGAAATCGATCAGCAAGCAGTTGCTCATCATCACATCAAAACTGACTCCCCACTTTATTTTGTAAAGTGAAAAGAAAACCATGACAAAGAAAATACACATTCTCCAAATCTTCAACTAACAAACTGCTAAAAAAAACAATGCTGTTAAAATATCTCCCTTAAGTGTTTGTACTTCTTTTAACTGTTGGCTTTAAATGACACCAGTGCACGTTGGCTTAAATAAATACATGTGGGCATAAGGAGCATGACCGACAACCAATAAGTTAGCTGTCAGTCTGTATGACTTCATGTTTACTCATCTTGGTTAATTTGCAAAGAAACAGACTAAACACGAATCAGATCAGATATTAAAGGCAATAACGTTTGGGGGTTTTTTGCATCTAGTTTCTCCCCAAAAGAACCAAATTGCAGGTGTGAAAGCACTTGAAGACAGTGTTGAGTCCACGCAAGTGTCCCTCCTGGAATGGAAATGACCACGATTACTGACGTTATCTAGTACTTGCTGAGTCAGCGAAACAACTCCTAACTTCTCATAGCTATTACAATTAAAGCAGGGGAAGAGGTGGAATTGATTAACCTTTCCTCAAATACATTAGATTACTAAGCTGTGGTGGTGCTGGTCATCTAGCAAGAAAGACGGCACCACAGCAAAATGATCCATTGACGTCTGGCCCGAGGCCAAGGCCGGGAAGGGCTGCTTGGAAAGCAACTTTGCGTCCAGTGAGATAGAGGTTACAGACTACGCGCAGCGGCCGTAACACTCTTGCCAAGGCGAGGCATGACAGGGAGCAGTGCTGCAGAGATATGTAATGGGAAGATAGATAACTGAGAGAAATCACCCTTTTAGAGCATTAGAGTTAAGTGGTTTTTTTTAGAGGAGGTGCTTTATTATTCATATGAGTTAACATTTTATTTTTTATTTAGGCAGGCTTTTTGTTGATGATCTATCTGCTCTAGTTTTCTATTTCATAAGCCTGAGAGAGGAAAAACTCACCTTGGTTCTCTACTGTTACTGTTCACGCAGTATTATGATTCATTTATATTCATATCTATACTCACATTCATCATCTCAGTCTGTATCTTTATATATACTGTTGATGCAGTCTGGTCTGGCTTCTGCACTGTTAATACTTGTATACTTGTATATTTCTATAGTTAAGTGTTAATACTTCTACTCTAGTTAAATTGTTGATACTTTTTATTCTAGTTAAATTGATGATACTTTTTTGCCCGAGTTGAATTGCTAACACTTTTTTATACTTTTACCTATTATTTATCAATCTATCTTTGCTACTGTAACATTGCAAATTTCCCCGTTGTGGGACTAATAAAGAAATATCTTATCTTATCTTACATTCACCTGTATTCATATTTGTATTCATTCACCATTTCAGTCTGTCTACTGTATAATAGTACTTGTACTGGATACTTTTTTTTTAATCGCACACTCATGTTATTGTTGCTGCTGTATTGTAATTATCCTGTATGTATCTTTTTGATTTTTATTCTTTATCTTTTGTGCTTTTCTATTTTTAACTCAAACAGTGTTCATAGAGGAAGGAAAAGGAAGAATTTCATTGCACAGGAGAAACTTGTTTTAACTGTGCATATGACAATGAACGCTTTGGCTTGGCCTTGGCTTTATAATCCAACCAAGAAAGAAACAACACTTGGGTAAAAGCAAAGTGAAACAAGAGGACAGAACATATAGCACACTTGAGAAACCACACATGTTCAAAGAAATTGACGGAGAATATACAGCAGTAGAGAGAGATGGTTTGTCTTGATGCAGTAAGACACAAGAGGACGAGTTGAGGGTGTAGGATCAATGTGTCCATGGTGTCATTTTGATTTCCCAGCCCAGCAAATGTTTCTTGTCCTCTCTTCGGTCATAATAAATTTCATGCTTGCCCGTTCTTGTCCAAGTCTGCATCCTGATCAGCAGGAAGGTGGAAGCAACACTTTCTAAGCATTTTTGATTCAAAGTAATTTTGCTCATTCTTTCCTTACAGTAGCACTGTACATAGCAGCGCCCCTGAGTAGCACTGCAGTAGTTTATTGAGTATTTATCTGATGCTGTAATCCCAGATAATCTCTCTTTTGCACATTATCCACAGGATCCAATTTCTACCCTCTATGGAGGTGTGGAGCTCAAGGGCTTTAGGCAACCTTTGCTCTGCAGGGGTGGGAGGAAGATATACCTTATAAATATCTCTCTATATACAGTATGCATAGATAGAAACAGGGCCAAAAAGAGAGGGAGTGTAAAGTATCAAGAACATTTTACATTCATCAGCTTTTCCAAAAGATCAGTTTGCACATGTGTGATAAATCTGTTTTATCTGACACATAACAAGAACAACATATTTTCAGTTTGTTCCTGAAGAGAGGAAGCAACAGTAACAGGAGTTTATTGTTATTTCCTCTTTTTCTTCCTCTTCTTATTTATAACTGGGCATTATCATGATTATTAAAGCTAAAATGATGAGTTGATTAGTCAATTAGTCGATCATTTTTCAAAAATGCCACATATTTGATGGTTCCAGGTTTTCAATTGTGAGACTTTGCTGCTTTTCTTGTACTTACTTTATAGTAAATTAAATTTATTTGGGTTTTGGTGCTCTTGGATATTGTGATGGGCATTTTTCACTGTTTTGTGATGTTTTATAGACCAAATCAGTTAATTGAGAAAATAGTCTGCATATTAACAAATAATGAGAACAATTGTTAATCTAATTGCTATTTCATAGTTCATTGCTCTGTTCATGACAAAGAAGGGAGGATTGGAGTGATGGCCAGCGCCAACACACAATTTAATACTTGCAGTACGTTTAGTATGTGTTGACTAATAACTTTTGGATTTACACTTAATCTAAATCTGACTAAATACAAAGTAATACTGTTCATATTCCATGGAAGAACTTTTGTATAATAAACATACTTAGAAATACAGCCCTTATTTTCTCTCCAGTACAAGACTGCACTTAAGAATTCACGTTAGGGGAGAATAGGTAATGTGCCACAGAAAAAAACTTGCTTTCATCTTTTCACTCTCCTTGTATACTCACAGCATAACACACAACTTACATAACAGTGTTTACTCACCTGTCTGAAGGGCATCCAACGTGCTTCCGGCCCGATTACAGCCTGAAAACCAGTGCGAGTTCAGTGCGAGTTCCACTCCGCTTTCAGATCCCCTCGGTCTTCATAGAGAGATTAACTAATCCAGCCAGCCTCTTTTGACTCACACTGCTGTGCTCCTGAGGTCTTTTTTTTTCCTATTAGTGCAGTTTAAGAAAGCGAGTGCCTAAAGGTTGCTAAATGGAGCTATTCAAAAGGAGTCAAAGCAACACTTATTTCTGTCTGTCTTGAAATGCTGATTTTCTGTCAAGACAAGTCAGATACTGTACGTTTACTAATGGTTATGATTATGCTTCTAGCTTTAAACAGCATCTCTCTCAGTAGCTATGACTTTCCTGATACAGGCCTGAAACTCTTGTTTGCACTTTGCACCTTTGATGCACTTCTTTAAAAAGTGTTTTATTTGACTTGATTTTTAACTTTATCATTACTCAGTGGGTTTTATTTTCCATCTTCTGGTATGAATCCCTGTACTCTATTACCATCCTTATTTCTATCTCAATTTACTGTTTTTAATAAGTGAGTTTTATTTCCATCTTATTTTACATTCATTATGGCGTTCCATCCCTGTTTTTATTCTGTGCATTCAGTCTTTTTTAGGTGAAGCACTTGGAGCATCTAATTTCTTTGGTGTAAATCACTGAGCTGTATTTCCTGTGTGAAAGGCGCTACACAAATAAAGTTTATCATTATGACAGTGCAGAGCTATTGCACCACACAAAAAAGCACTAGAGGTGTTTAAATATTCCACATGGATCACTGTAACACTGTGACATTTCATAAGCTATTTAAGCACATAAAAGAAAGAGAGAGGACAAAAAGAACTTTAATGTCTTTCCCAAGTAATAAAATATATTATATGTGACCATATCCACTTTCTAGACTTTCTTCAAAGAGCACAAAAGAGTCCTATATACAGGTTCAGGAGTTATAGGTTCTACAAAGAGATCATGTATTCTTATCCTGACCTCTACCAACAAAAGCCATTGACTCCATTAATGTGCTGTAATTTAACTAATTTAATGAAACAGCCCATTAGCAATGACATTTGATTAATAACCATTTAATTACGTGACATATATTTGTACATTTAATTGATTTCATTTATCTGTCAGCAGTCTGGGCATGGGGTTGTTCTGCATTCCCAGCTGTTTGTCCAACAGCTCTTTGGAAGTGACACACGGTAACATTTCACGCTGCGCATAGTCATGTGGGTGTGCTTTTATTGTTTGGATAGCACATCCCGTCATCTGTGCAAACACAAACCACAAGGCAGCAAAAGAGTGGTTAAAGCAAACACGCAGCCAGTGCTGGAGGAAGTGTTGAGGTTCTTTACTCATGTAAAGGTAATCCACCCATTAATGTAAAAATGCTTACTTACAAATAAAAGCTCTGCATTAAAAGTTAAAAAAAAAAAAATTCTTATTATATTATTATACGTGATTATAATACTGACTACTAACGTGACTAATACTGTTATACCTAGTTGAAGTGTTGCTATTACGCTATATAAAGTAAGGTGGTTCCAGCGTCTCCCAACCTAGGGGTCTGGTGCCTACCAAAGTGTAAGAAGATAAATCTAGTGGGATGATTATTCAATCGGAAGAGAAGGGGGAAAAAAGTACAAAAATGTCTTTTTTCTCTAATCATTTTTTGGTTGAACAGCTCACAACTCACAGACATCTGAAATGTGACAAGGGGCCCCGACGAGACACTGCTTTTTTTGTAGGGGTCAGAAACGGATGGGAAGCACAGTTTTAATGCTTGACAATGGGCAACAGTCCAGCAAACAAAGAAATGCGAACTCTGCAAACAGTTCAATTTTATTACTGTACATTTCTGTGGGTTGAATATGAATTTGATTCTTGGGCTTGGAGTAATGCAAGCTCAGTAGCAGAGGATTATTACTGCTGCTGTTTCATCTTTTTTTGCTCCACTTACTCTGTCTGGAACTTTTCCAGTGTTGTTCATCCCTCATTTACCGTAGGGCAAAACAATATTAATCTCTGTCCTTGTTCATTTTCCCTTATTATTTAGGTTCAGAGTGTAAAAAAATAGAGGCGCACAAATAGAGCGATTGGATCAGCAGAGTGGCTGAAACAAAAAGGGTTCTGAGAGCAAAGAGTAAGCCAGGAAGGGGGGCAACTAATAATAACTGATGACTTGAACCCTCAGCTCCCGAGCCCCCCTCACCATAGGGTCGTAGATGCAGATAAGTGCCAGGCTGTCACACTGATTAATCACATGGGGCACCCCCATGTCTGCATGCTGAGCTTTGTGCTCTGTGCATTGGAAATCTGCCAAAGATGGTTTGTTAGAGAAACCGCACAGTTCTACCATTTTGGTATATAATAATTTAGCAATCTTTTGTTGTCCAAATGCCCGTTATGCTTTTAAGTGCATCATATCAACATCACCTATTGATCTCTGGATGTTCAGGGTTGAGCTTGGCCTTTCAGTCTGTTAAATTGTATTAAATTACATACAGTATATAACATCAACTCAGCAGCCAGAATGAAACTGAAAGCCGTCAGTGGGATCAATTTAGACTATATCTGATCTCTTCATCTACTAACAGCGGTGCAGGATCTGGGATGTAGGCTTGCTCAATGGTTATAATAAGAAATCACATTCAAACAAGTCAGTAATTATGTTAAATAAGACAATGAGGCAATCATCTGTCCCGCCTCCACCCATCCCTCATCTTGTCCTACTTTCAAGCTATCACACTTGGTGACGGCATCTCCTGCATTGTGCATTGTGTGGATCCCATTTCACAGTGATGTGCGTCTGCTGGGTTCTGCTCTATATATTAGAATGTGCTGCTGCTGCTGCTTGGATTCACTGGAGACTACAGACAGGAGCAGGAGCCTATACTAAATTGTTCTATATCATCTGACTTACAGTCAGTGTTTCTGACAGACATGGAGAAAGGACTCTGATTAAATGTTGACAGTTCAGAGAGAGATACAGAGAACATACAGTTGCCAGCAGAGCTGTGGCAGCAGCAGAATAGAACATGGCTGTCATGAGAAGGAGAGCCACACTGTTTGGAAATGATGAATTGGCCCCTGGTAGGGATAATCCATATCACAGGGACCACAGACAAGCAACTAATAGAAAAGATAAAGTGTGGAAATGGAAAGAGATTCCGAGCCGACATGGACTTGGACTTGAAGTGCGGGAAGCAATAAAGCCGGAATATGTGGAATTCTTTACTGCTCATTTGATGTTGACGTCATCTGATTTGACTGAATTTCTTAAAGTTATGCTTGGATATAGGATAGGATGAATTAATTCCACTTGGTCAGCAAAATCTCCTTGAGTGTCAATGATCAAGTTTGCCACCGCTGTTTTTCCACAGCATGTTCATAATAATTGCTGAAAGATCAATGCATTTTTGACTAATCAATAACCCTAATCTGAATAGTGATAAAATGAAAATGTCCACAATGGTGAAAAAAAAAACAAAACAACCTTAGCCTTAACTTACATTAAAACCATTGCAATACAAGTTGTCTTTTTAACAGTGAGGTCGAGTAGGAAACTACTATAAACACAGCCCCATCTCCATCACAAATAATAAGGACTGAGGTAGAACAGGTCGAACTGAAGGAAATGACAGATGTATTCAATAAGAGTTAAGTCCCTCGGAGAGGATGCTGGTGATGACAAATACTTCTGTACATCTGAGGATTTGTAAGTGGGACTGTGGAAGACTCGCTCTACAAAATGTCAACTGCATTTTTATGGAATTGCAGGACTCTACACAAATACAGACAGCAACCGAACTGTCCAGACATGAGGAGAGACTCTGGAGGCAGGAAGCTGAAAAAAAAGAGCAAACCAGGACTTGTCACATCGGGATTGAAAAGGTGAGTCACCTGGCCACATCCTGAGCAACGTGAAACAAGGAAACAAGTTGACGTCCAGGAAATTGAGCTAATTGACTTAATTGAGATAACTTTCATATTTCCATCGCCCAGTTTTCTATTGCTTCAGATTTGACTGGCGCTCTGTTAATTACATGAGCTCATTGCGTACTTTTCCTCTGAGATGCACCTGATTAGAGAATTAGCACCACCAGCTGTTCATTTGGACCAAAATCAGAATATTCACACAGCAGTAATGGATGGAAATGTGCATTGATGTGCATTTTTTCCCCAGATTTTCAGAAATTTTCTTAGTTACAATTTGATGGAAACTTGACTATTGTGCTTTTATTTATTACAATTTAGCTCTAATTTTTCTTTCTGTCTTAATCTATGTTTGGCAGGTTTAGGATAGTGAAAAAGAAACATAATCCCTGACCTTTTTGCTTTTCTGGCAGGCCACCAGCGTGTGGATCTTTTTAAAAAAAAATCTTTTTTCTTCCTGTAAAACCTTCCCGACATGCTCCTCACGACATCAAAGGACCGCAGCAGAGGGTAAAAGTCTCTGGTTGACTTTAACTGGAGGTGGTCTCAGGAAAACCTCAGTCACACGAGCAAAGCCTGTTATGATTATTCTGTCTCAGCAGCAAACGCTCTTTCATTTTATTGCTATGTGGGGACATGCTTACAGTCCATTATTTTGTCATCAGTTCTATACATTGACCAGTAAACATATTGACCCCCATCACAGCATGCTGCTCTATAAGCCAGAACATTTGACTTTCAGGCGGCTTCACTCTATGAAGAGCTCAATACAAGTGTTGTCCTTCTGCAGCACCTGCAGTTATATTTGCTGCCAAAGTTTTTACTTCAGCTGGAACTTGATAACCTACAGTACTGGCAAAACTTTTAAGCTGCTAAGTTGGGGTGGGAAAAAAACATGACTGCTGGAGTGTATCAAACGGTGCTTCAAGCCAGAAAAAATAGTTTGAATTCAAAAACGTCGTCTGTAAACTTCTCTCTGAGAATTGCTCTGGTGGCTCATTGATAAATATGGAGACTAGTTGTTCATTGGAGTAAAGCTAAACAACTTCTGAACAAACTTTCCAAACAAGCAAGTCAGAAGAAGAATGAAGAATATCAAACATCCAGCTATGAAATTCCAGCTGTCTGTGTGTGTGTGTGTGTCTGTCTGTCTGCCCCCCTCTCTCTCTCTCTCTCTCTCTGTGTGTGTGTGTGTGTGTGTGTGTGTGTGTGTGTGCCTGCTACCTGACATTCATCTGCTCCTATATGATTCAGTAAGTGACTATAAAAATTAAAACTTCTCCAGTTGACTATGCTTTATTCACTCCACCAGGATGCACAGGAGAGACCAATATAGAACCAAATTAAATTTATATATAGGTTTCTGATTAATTTTGTTTCGCCACTCACCTTCTCTTGTCTCTTGTTCTACACAATTAACTAGTGTAAATGTGCTTGGCAACACTGGAGGAGTCTGCACTTTTCTTTACTTTCCTACCTCTACTTTTCTATTATGATCCCTCGTTCATTACGTCTGTCAGATTTGACAGATAGGGGGCGTTCTGCCTGATTTTGCCAACCAGCATTCTGAGGCTGTCAATGTGCTGTGTAGTTCTGGCTGTAAATCTATTGTGCTGTAAAAATGTTCCTTTAATCTTTACACTGGATGGAAGCTCCATGAAGATATAGATTAAGTCAACCTATGGTGGGAATGGTCAAGCATTCCCTAAGCCTTTCAATTATTTTTAATGCTGAGCCAAGCTTGTTTTAGGATGCACGCAGATGATACTGGAAGATGGAGAAGGGAGAGTAGTTTTGAATAAGTAAGGATCGAATGATTGAGTGAGCATAAGCGCAAACGAGAGGAAGATCCGGGCTGTGTGAACAAGCAACATGAGACATGTTGAGGGGGAGAGGAGGAGGGAGCAGGGCGAGCGAGCAGTGCAGGACGTAAAGCCGTTTTATTCTGCCTGAAGGGCAAGAGGAGCAAAGGAAAGAATTCACATGTGCAGCGGGCGTGAAAGATGAAACACAGTCAATACGATGTGGGAGAGGGTCAAATGAAATGAAATAAAGAATAAAATAAATAAGAGAAGATTAAAGGCGGCCAGCTGCAGAAGTGTGATTTATCACCAACACGCACAATTTAACATAGGTACACTTTGACGGAATATGTGCCGCACAATTGAAATACAAAACCATGTGAGTCTCTTTGTCACTCTGGCCTAACTTTTGTTTCATTCTTTCTCCTCTGCTTTCATCCTGTCGTCGTTGAACTCTCAGTGTCAGTGTGTCCAGTCTATCGTCCAGTTGTAGCCTCAGATACTTGTAGGCTCTGATTGCCTCCACATTGGCCCCTTCAATAGAGACCAGTTACAGATGGGCCTGCTCCTCTGGCAGCTCACCACCATCTCTTTTGTCTTGGAGGTGTTCAGTTGCCGATGCTTCGACCTGCTCTATGTAACAAAGTCCTCCACCGGCCTCCTGTACTCACCCTCCTGTCCACCCCTAATACACCCCACGATCACAGTGTCATCTGAGAATGTCTGCATTTGGCATGACTCAGAGTTATATGTCAAGGGTGAGCAAGTCAGGAGAGAGCGCAGTCCCCTGCTGTGAACCAATGCTACTGACCACAGACATGCCGAGGTCTCCTTGTGAGGTAGCCCCTGATCCAGGTCACCAGGTGCGAGTCCAGAGCTTGTCTCTCGGTAGGAGGGACTTGATGGTGTGAGAGTAAGCCATTTGTAGCAGGTAGAGGATGGTATCTTCCACATGACTTTCCACTAGTAAGCAAACTGCAGTATGTTGGGTGCATGGCAGACACCTGGGGTCTTAGGAGATATTGCTGCAACTGGTTCAAGGTCTTGTGATGTCAGGGCAACTAGCCTGACTTGTGCTTTCTTTGGCACTGGGATGTGACATGATGTTGTTGATGGTACAGGGCGCCCCAGCTCACCCACAGGCCTCGAGCCTTCGTTGGACACCTGTCGGGGCCGGCTGCCTTGCTGGGATGGACTCCCCTCAGTTCTCCTCTGACTTGAGCTTAAGTGATGGTGTAGGGAGGGGGGGTCCATGATTGCTCACCCTAATTCAGTATAATTTCCTTGCCTCCCTCAGCCGGACCTTCACTTCTCCCTGAACATGCTTCAACTCTGCCAGGTCTTCATCTTTGAATGCCCTCTTTTTCTTTTTGAAGAGGTCCTTGACACAACTGGTAATGCACGGCTTATTATTGCAAAGTAACATCCATACAGACGTTTAGGTAGTCAGTGGTGCAATATGTGACGCCTCAGTGTCGTCACCATGTGATTCCTGCAGCACATTCCAGTCTGGAGACTCAAAGCAGGCCCTCAGAGCTTCTTCTGCCTCAGGAGACCATTTGCTGATGTGGCATGTGGTTGTGGGTTGATATATATATATATATAGGAACAACTTGATTTGTTCAAAGTCAATATGGCTTGAGGGCTTGCATGGATGGTGCAATATATAAAGAATGCATAAAGAGACAGCAGATGTTTTATGGGATTGTCTACCAAACAAGACATAAAACAGGAAAAACAGGAAACACTAGAAACAGAAAGAGCCCTTCTGTGCAGGTCATGTGCATGAGTTAGTTGTCAGTGAATGTATTTGTTTGTTCATACCAGAGGCCTTTGCCTTTACTGTACTGTTTGTTTACCGCAGCCCAAGGTCACTGTTATCACTTTGTCAAGTTGTAAAACTCAATTAGTCGCTAATTACTTTGTTTCAGTCGGCTGAGCAGATAAGGTGCTTCTGTGGGATTTGACTCAAACTGACACTCAATCTCATCCCCGCCACGACCAGTGTGGCACATGAAAGGAATCAGGTCTTGATTTCGAGTAGATGCGAAAGCTCAACTCCGTGGTGCACAAAAAAGTTTTCGAGCATCGGCTGGAAGTGTTCTAGTCAATGCATGTCAGATGGTGCAGGTTGATCAATTTTGTCACTACAAAAAAAATCCAGATTTCAGAACCAGTTTGCCACATGATCGATATAACTTCAAGCCAAATCTGCTTTTCTGCTTTAACTGTTCGCCTGTTACCTGCCTGCTTATTTCCTGGCTTCCTGCTTGCCTGCCCATTGCAAATTGTACGCCATGTTTTTAGCTATGCATGGTTCTGTAGTTGGTCAGTCCATCACTAAAATATCTCAACATCTACTTTGGGTGAAATATTTCTTACATCAACTATTGGATTGCCATGAAATTTTGACATTTATGTTCCCTTTAGGATTAATTAGTGAATCCTTGACTTTATGCACATGGCCATCATCAGGTGACTTTTTATCTACCATCAATTTAATTTTGTCCAATTTTTAAACATTAAGGTCTGTAGTCTCGCTAAATGAGCACAGATCCTTATCGACAATTGGCTCATTGTTCTGTGGGAACCTGACCGAATCACTGGCTCCTTCCAAAACACACTGATAATCAGATAACAACCATGTTTATGAAGAGCAGAACATAAAAACAAGCAGAAGACAGCTCATGTAATGCACAGTGGCGACATACAGTCTTTTCCTGCCTCCTTCCTGTGTGCTTGCTGTTGATCGGTCCACAGCAAACACTACAGAGTCAAAAATCGGCAGCACGGACAAGAGCTCAACTCGTGCTGTTATGGACAGATAAACTGTTGCAGACAGTATGCAGAAGAGGAGATCCAAATAAACTGCCTGTTAATATTGCATTAAAACCCAGCCTCCTCCTGGTTTCACAGTCAGAGAAGCCAGTTTTTGGACTGTTTTGCTCAGTTGGCCATTTTGCCTTTGTGTCTCGAGTTTTATAGCGTCCTCCTTCCATGCTGTTATCTATTGCCTTGTTACTGGCTTTGCTTGTTGCCAACCTGAGCATTACCTGCTGCCTTCCTGTTATATCCAGCCTCAGGACTTTGGATTAGTCTGCCTGCCTGTTGCCAGCTGTTCCTATTTTTGTGACCATTGTCGGTAGCACACCGCCTCAGCCTTCCTGCTGAGTCGTGTGTCAGACTCTTGCTGATCTGTGACAGTTGCTCCTGTCTGTTACATGAATGTAAGGAATTTAGGAGGGAATCAAAACATTCGGCGGCGACTCCTACTGTATGCAGGTGCTAATAAAAACTGTTCACGGTGTCGCGCGCATGGTCTATGTTAGACAGCAGACAGTATGATAACTAAGTATGATAACTTGAGAGGGAGCACTTTAAAATAATGAATATGCAGAACAGACGATATTCCACAAATGGCCATAAATCTATGTCGCATATGTGTCATTCTAAAGTGCTCCCGCTTCCTTCTGAAGGTATTATAGCTCAGCGTGGATATAATGAGCCTTTTGAAAATGATGCTCTCAAGTCTGCAGCTTGACAACATATGTGTATTAAGTTATGATCAAAGAAGCAGTTTATTTGAGGTTGTCTGTGCTGTTGTGCCCTATAAGGACTGAGTGGAAATGCATAATATCACAGCCATAGTGGGAGAACAAAATATATATATTATTAATATTATATATATATTATATATATTATTATATAAGGTATATGAACTACTAATTGCAGCAAGTGTTACATTTTCCAGTGTCACTTTCTAAGCTTGTTACATATCAAATAGCAACATCCTGAGTGGCTGGTAACTGCATAAAAGAAAATTATAGAGAACACGCAGAACATACATTTTGAAAATTATCTACGTGTGACGATAATTCCAACAAGCTTTGATCTATCAGAACGTGCGGACATGCATTCATCGCTCGTGTCCTCACATCAATCAGCATGTGAACCATTTCGAAGTCATACGTTTGTATTCGATTACCTCCTCGGGTCAACATCACAGGAAGTGCACCTGCGTGTGTCCCATTGAATCCCCAATTCAGCTACAAGAGGAACAACGATGATTTATTAGTTACAGTCCAACGTGTAGCCACATGTGACTTCTCCTTTTTTTTTTAACCTCCTAACAAAACAATTCTCACTCGATCTATTCCTGTGAATCCGTCCCCCCGGTGTTCGTAAAACAAAACATACAGAGTCCTGACCCACATATTAAAAGGGCTGCTTTCACTAACTCAAGAATAAGACAAAGAGAGAAAGAGAGGGAAGGAAAGAGAGTGTGACAATGAGAGAGATAGAGAACGTGATACATTCTGGAGTGAGATGATGTTGTCAGTGGCTGTGCATTATAGCTATAGATCTGTGAATGCAGACAGAGCCCTCGAAAGGCGCCCCATAGGCTTTGGGGTTGAGTATAGGTATGCTGTACATTACAGACTTTGATAGCTCAGCAGACATCATACAGTCTGAAATAGCTGATAATAAAAACTTTGCAATGTGATGCCACTCAGCTGCCACAATGATATTTTCACCACTGATGCAAAATAAAGAGGCCTCTAGGGACACAAACTAAATCAGCAAAAATCAGCAGATACAAACTACAGAGATGTGGTTGAGTGTACCAGCATTTGTTAAAAAGCTATTTTTAGGGTGTCGCCAGTTAATTAATGTGTCTAAAAATGATGGGGGAAAAAAAGCATTTTTCAAAAAAATATATATTTGAATATCCAAATCCTAGTTATGATTCTAATGAGGTTGAAAATAAGTATTCCTGACCAACCACAGTCGGTAATCAGTAATTTTGAGCTTATTAGGTACTGAAGAGACTGGGAACAGGCACGAATGAACAGATGACAAGAAACTGAGTTATGCTGTGAGGTGACCAGTGAAGTCTCGTCTCTTTATCTGCCCGAAAGTTAATCATGCACAAAAGCTAGAGCTGTTCCTTTCCCATTCAGGGAAACTGTGGACTCCTGGTTGGTCAAACAGAGGACTCTCACCCTGGAGACCACTGTTGGTGTCACATGTTAAACCTTAAGCCAAATTCAGGTATGTACGTAACATACATAACTGAACATTACATAACCAACATATTTTATTACAAACCATGATCTTTTTCTAAAACCTAACCTAGTAGTTTTGTTGCGACCATTTCACTGTGTTCACCATGTGTTTGTCCGGTCTTTGTCTTTTTTCTGGTATTAATCCAGAATGTAACCTAAACAACATAGGGCCACACTTTCTTGTTGACAACTGGGTTCAGATGTGCACAGTGTGCAAAAACCATCAGCTAGATTTACTAAAGCAGAGGTTTTCAAAGTGGGAGTTCAGCCTTCCCAGGGGGGGCTCCAAACAGTTTCAGGGGAGGCTCAGTGAATGGAGGTGAACAAATATTACATTAGTTATCAAAAGGAGATCACATAGAATAGACTAAATGTGTGTGTGACTTGGTTACAGAGATAGTTCAGAGACACAGTGCAGCATCAGAAACTGATGAATGTCTTAGGACCGACCTTTGACCCATGTGTTCGCTGTAGTCTGAAGTTATGTCAAACAGCAATTTTAGGCCGTCGTGGCTCAATTGTCAAGTGTCTGTGGGATCAAATAACATAATCATGATCAAGGGAATCATCCAGGAATTGAGTGAAACTAAGCAAGTAAACTAAACTTTGTCTGAGGGGAGGTCCACAGTCTTAGACTTTGAAACTCCCCGTGACCATTTGCGCCTCCTTTCAGAAACACTCTGCACCCATAGACATGTGTGTTATTTATCAAAAGCTGTACCAGCCTGGAAGTGCAGTTTATCATCTGAGGCTGTGCTTGCGTGTGATCAGCGAAACGTGGCTTTCCCCTTCATGCATGTGTGTTTAAGGGGGGGATCATCATGATGATGCATGATGACGACCTCCATGATGCATGATGATGAGGAAGATGCCTGGGAATTAACATGACAGAAAAACAGAGATTGTGTGCGCTGCTCCCTTACCGGTACCACAAAAGACATGGCTGTCTGGAAGTGTAATCTGAGATGCATGGGAATGGTCAGTAGATTGTATTTAGAAAAGTGCCAATAAAAAAGAAAAAAGATGACTGTGTAAATAGACTGATATGCTGGTAAAACTGGTCACTATAAAAGCTAGATTTAAAAGCAATGGGTCTATAAATGGTTACAAGAAGACCTTCAATAACTCAGACAATTAAACAACTTGTCACCCTGTTCATGTGTAACATTTCCAGGAAAAAACAAAAGTGTACTTTCCCATGATGTGAAAGTCAAAACACATGATATCTTGGTGTGCTCTGTGGCGCAGCCTCTGGCTTTTTTTTTTTTTGTTGTTTGTTTTTGAGTCTCCCAACGATTTACAGCATGCTTTTGTTTGGGGCACGTGGACCTCATGTTGATCCGACGGCCTGGCCTCCCTCTCAACTTTAGAGCGCCAATAGCAGCTCTGTTTGTCAAGTTTCTTCCAACACACGTGTGCGAAACGCTCATTTCAAACTGACCACTGTGAACATCACCGCCGTCTTTAAAGTGGTCACACAGGACCACAAGACACAGCAGAGATGGCCCGGAGGGGGATGAGAGGAGCATGGTCTGTCTGAGCTGGATTCCTCTTGACTGTGCTAAAAGGCGCACAACAATGTCAGAGCCCCCACTGGGCCACATATGTAACTCTACCTCATAGATGATTTTCACCAAAAATCAATTAAGGCAATGCATTAGAATAAAGAGAGGAATAACCTGAATGACTCCTCTTCAATATGTGTAATCAGAGCAAATGTTTTCCGCCACATTGCCTTTATTTGATTGGGAGTTTGGTGGATTGAACACAAGAAGAGTTGTGCAACATGTTTCTCAGTTAATTCAAAGAGACACGCATTGCTTCTGCTTGTAACTCTGAGAATTAGAAAAGACTAAATGAATACACTAAACAATAGAGATGTCCAGAGTGGTCTTGCGGGCCAATTTGAGCATATTGTATTGGATTGGTAGCAGCTAAAAAGAAGCCAATCAAAATCTGATCCTTTCATTAATGTACTCTAGTCTGTGTTGTCCATCTCAGCCTGCTGGCGTTGCAGCGCTGCACTCATTTGAGACAGCCAGCTTTTATAATTAAGCTGGTTAACCTAATAGTTTGGATTGTGATAAATACGGCGTATTATCTCAATGTGTTTTATATTTAATCAACATTTGAGTAACGGCTTGGACTCAGCAGACACCTCTACTGAAGGACTTGCATTGGGATTGGGGCCACAAAAAACGTCCCTATTAAATGAACCAGCTGGCCAAAATTCAACTTTGTACATTGTAATAGCAATATATGGCGAGTATATCCACAGTGTCACAGATCACTTCATTCATCAAAATCTATTGCCAAGATGCGATGTCATTCGTCTCTAAAAATCACATTTATACAGTATCTTTATGTCAGGTAAGAATAAATTTAGGAGCTAGAATAGGACATTGTTCTCTGATCACACTTTTTTTGTCCTTAACTTTTCTTGTGTATACCTTCGTATGAGATGTCGGAGCCAGGTGCTGGGCGTCCGTCTGTCTATTCACCAGGTGTGTTTCTGTTTACTGCTGATTCAGGTAGGCATCGAGGTATCTTGCCTAAGACTGAGCAGATGGTGCTGTGGAACAGACAGAAGGGACACAAAGGCAGCACAGACAGACCAATGAAGAATGGATGAAATGGATTGCAAAACTCCACAAACATTGCTCATCTGCGAAAACAGATAAACGTCATTCTTGAAATGAATCGACCAGTTTGATTGATATTCCTTTGAGTGCACGATGAGGAACAGGATTTATGAAAATTTAAAAAAAGACTTGAGATGTATTATCAAAACAATCCAACATTAGTTTGATTGATATTCCCTGGAGTGCAAAAAAAAAACCATGAATATAAAAACGGAGATATCTGGTTTTGCAAATGAACCCTTCAGTATTGTCATTTGTACGTTGGTCGCAATCTTGATTTATTTTCAGTTTGAACCTGTAAGACATATGACACATTGTAGACTTTATTGGTAAGTAGCATTACTAAAATAAAAACCTAATATCTGTACCAGTATAGCTTTTCATTTTCATACTATTGATATTATAGCTATCAAGACGTGATCAAAAACAAGATTATGTGACTGCTGATTGGCTGCTACTTTGCCCCCACCCTCATTTTTTCCCTATCTCCTTCTTATTTATTCCACTTACAAAGCTCTGCACTGAATGAAGACATATTTTACATTCAAATACATGCACGAATGAATGCAATAGTACTACCGTTTTCATTATACCAGCCTGTATGAATTACATTCTTTAAGGTCACACATGCATCCGGCTGCTTTGTGGAACAAACCAAGGAATGAAGACTGATGTGAAGTCTTTTGTTTCTCTGTTCTTGATGAATAACGCTCCCAGTAGATCCTCCAGTGCCTTGTGAAATTGCATTCGAACGGACTGGAGAACAAGGGCACTCTCACTATGTGCCTTTGCTGGTGGCAAAAAAAACTGCACTCACTAGCAAAGATTAACCATGACATTTTGCTTTCACTTGCACTTCAAAGCCGAACCCGTGCCCCCAGTCTCAGCCCCACCCTGCAGACCTCTCCACATCCAGATATCCATTTTATATCATGTCATTATCCCTTTGTCTATTCATTGTTATCTTTCTGTCTTGCTCCTTATCTCTTCAATTCCTCCATGTTTCTCATATAGTCCAACATTTAGAATTAATATTAGGGGTCCACTGAGCATGTTACAGCAAGGTGAGTTTATGTCCGGGGGTCAAGTTTTAAATGTGGTTAGTTTGTTAAAGAGGTGACATGAGATATTAAACCCCTTTGAAAGACATCCTGCATGTAGGGAACTACAATGACAGCATGCTGTGGGATGGTAAAAAAGAAGAAAAAGACTAGAGGTGTGTGTGTGTGGAGAGAGAGAGAGAGAGAGAGACAGACAGAGAGAGAGATGCAGTGTGGAGAATGCATGTGTGTACAAGAAAGAGATTTAAGTAGAGAGGGAGAGCAGAGCAACAGAGAGAGGACTGGGGGAGAGAGTAGGAGCTGCAGGCTGATAGAGAGACAGAGAGAGAGAGAGAGAGAGGAGGAGGAGGAGAGAGCAGAGACCAGCAGCACGTCTGTCTCTATCTGTCGCCTCTTGGATCTCCCTGAGCACAGCTGTCGGGCTGCTTCTGCCTGCGAGTGGATCCTCTCGCTCAGAGGCTGTGTGAGGGAGTTGCCTGAGCGCACACCACAGTGGCTGCACACACCAGTGGCTACACACACCGGTGGCTACACACAAGTCTGTGTTCGGCTGCTCTGGTTATGTTGCTGCCACACGTGTGAAGGTCTGAGAAGCTTGGATTTGACTCAACACCCATGATCCCCAGCCATCTCTGGCATACCCTCTCATTAAGGTAAGCAGAAATGAAAGTGTTTTATTGAATGCTGTCCTGTGTTGGACTGTTGTTCTTAATTCACTCTACCAACAATGAGAGTTTTCTTATCCAGGCATGTGTGGCTAATTAAGAAAAACAAGCGTGAACCTGAACATACAGCAGAGTAGATCACGTTGCATTTGTCCCGGGCTCTAGTTTCATTGCTTATTGTGTCTGGTCTGACCTGCTTTGTGTCCAAATGGACTTGCCTATATCAAGTGATGACCCCCTGTGTTATCTCTTCCTGGCTTCCATGTGATTATTGTACATAACATTATTGACTTTGCCTTACGGTGCCACAGCAGTAAAAGACAGCTGGCTGATTGTTTTAACGTGGTGATGAGTTTCTGTCACTCTGTGTGCTTCAGCATCTAATAAGGACACGTGTGTTGTACGGTACAGTTTATTGAGGGAATTTGTCATGTGGATTGTATTAGCCGTGGCATAACTGTCCTCTCGTGTCAACAAACACTAAACAACCTACATTTAACTTCATTATACAGTAAGTGCATGTTTCATACTTCATGTACATTTAGTTTATTTAGTAGGTGTCGAGCGTGTGTCACGATAGGAAGCATGTTTTAAACAATTTAAACTGTTTAAAATCTTAATTAACAGGCAACAAAGTGGTTCCCTGTCCCACGTGTCGCTCGCTCCTGCTTGTCGCTCCTACAACCAAGAGGAAGAGGGAAGTTGCAATGAACGTGCTTGTCTCGGAAAAAACAAATAGGGATAATAAAATGCCTCCCTAAGCCTCAGGCTTTCCTAAATATACATGTTTCCATTTGAAATATGACCCATAACCATGTGAAGTGTTTTTGCATCTCCGCCTCACATTCAGATTTATTATAATGTGTTTTCTGACTGGCTGTTATTATGAATGTACCTTCCATACACTTCACGTAAGCACAGAGCTACTTCATGGGCATTAACATGCTATATTCAAAATGGCATTCAACTCATTAAGCTCATCAGCAACACAATTCTGCAGCTTTTGAGCGATTTTTGAGTCTAAAGATAATGATCTAATTTTAGAATAACACTCTGACTGATTAGCTGACTGAAATGATGCCTTCACTGAGTAGACGTTAATTTGATTTATCTAATTTGTCACTCTGCTTAGTTTTCATGCTAAAACTGTTGTATAACGCAAAAGCATGGTTCTTAGTGCACAAATCACTGATTCAAATTTGACAGCCTTCAAGGCTTTTTGTTCTCTAATTTAATCACACCAGGAATAAACCTTAATACAAGGTACTTAGTGCTCAAGCTTTTATGAAAACAAAAAAATCAAACTGAAAAAGAAGAAAAGAACCATTTGTCTGATCTTAATTTTGATAGTTACATCATGAGTGACAGGACTAGAGTTGCCTGACATTCACATTACACAAAGCCATGTGATTATTTGGAAAGGAAAAATATCTCACTCATAAGTTGAGGGCCAGATATCCAAACATGCTGCTGATATTCTACACTGGCCCTGCCAGCCATAATAACAATCCACATCCAATATCCAACATGAGAGACCATGCTTTGTCAAGCACGGCTGCCAGCATGGCCGGAGGAAATCGGTAATACCCGCTGCTCTCTGCCAAATGTATTCTTGGTTCACATGATGTTCAGGACCACAAAAGTAATAATGTTTCAGTGTGAGAAAAGACTGCACTGAAAAAAACGATGTATCACAAGAAAGGACAAAGTTGTAAAAAAATATGTATTGTTGTGGAATGTTCTGCAAAATGCTGCATTGTCTTCCTGGATTCTGCCTTTATTAAACTGTTTGCAGAAGAAAATAACAGGAAACATGGGAAATAAATAAAGGATGACTTTGAACAAAGGTCCTTGGAGAGCTGAACTGGAAAATATGAGATTTCTTAGATTTCTTGCCCAAGACTGGGTTAAACAAATTGAGTTTTAATGTAGAAACTCTGGACAGAAAGTTAATCACCAAGTCTTTGTATACATCCTAAACATTTGCTTGTTCCAGCTTCTCAAATGTGAGGACTGTCTGCTTTTCTCTGTTTGAAATCACTGTAAGTTAAACGTCTTCAGTTTTGTTGGTCAGACAAAACAAACAATATGAAGTTGAGCTGAAAAGATTAGTTGACAGAAAATTAACAACTAATTTGGTAAATGAATAATTATTTAAGTCAGGCAGGAATAATAAATATTGGCTGATTACAGCTTCTCAAATGTGTGGATTTGTTGCTTTTCTCTTTTTTGTATCATTAGAAATTCAATATCTTTGGCTTATGGACTTTTGATTGTACAAAACAAGACATTATGAAGGCTTTATGTGTAGCTCTGGGAAACTGCAATGGGTATTTTTCACTATTTTCTGATGTTTAATACACCAAATTATGAATCACATAACTGAGACAATAATCATCAGATGGACTGACAATTAAAGTAAACATTAGTTGCAGCTCTAATATGAGGACATCACATTAGGCTCTGCTGAAATGTTCTCTTTTTTTCTGACATTTTATAGACAACCCATACATGTGTTCTGTATGTTTAGCATATGAATACATGCCTGTGTCCACTCCATGCATCATTTGACCTTTGATGTGGATGTGCTATAACTCAGTTAGTCACACTATGTGACAGTATAGAGGTGTTATTGTTAGCAGCAGTGTGGGAGGGAAGGTGTTTTGCAGTGGGGGTGAAAGGCTGAGTCCACAATTAATCAGGTTTATGGAGCAGATGAAGGAGAACTCCCATCTAGCTTTGAGTTGGAAGGTGATGTTTTATGAGACCAAGCTGCACGTGTTTTCTTGCTCTTTGATGATTACATCATGTTTATGTCATGCTGTTCCAGATAATACCTCTGTTTCCGTTCTTTGCTCCTGGCTAATGTTTGTTGTCATGTGCACTTGAAGAAAGGGATCAAAGAGTAACTGTATTTTAAGGACAAATTAATTCAATCTACGTAGTATGCAGTTATATGCTTCCATGCTAGAACAATGGTCATTCATCATGGTTAAGGAGAGCATGCAGTCATGAGCGCAGTCATGAGACACACACACACACACACACACACACACACACACACACACACACACACAAATACACACTCTTACACACCTTATTCTCTTCTTTGTATGCAGACATGAATGGAAGAAGTCACTGTCATAGTGTGTAGGCACTGCATAATGAATGAACATTCATTATAGTATCAGTGTGGTCTGAACTCACTTCTTAACTCCACACACAACTTGTTTTCCATTTACCTTCATTCATTCACTTTAACTGGCACAATGTTCATCATCTGAGCTCCATCTCTTCCCACTTTCTGTTGGAAAATTGAAAGACAGAGTGGAGGGAGGTTGGAAAATGTGAGTTGAGGAGATGGGATCCACCTTGCTAGATACTCTTAGCTACTGTATATTGTGCAGTTTGACATATGTAGAATGATGGAATATTCCTTTCATTATCCTTTTAAAAATGTGCCATCTGCGTTTCTTCTTTATAACCTTGATTCCAAGAAAGTTGGGACGCTGTGTAAAACCTAAATAAAAACAGAATGCAATCATTTGCAAACAAACTGTGTTTACTTTCAACAGTTTTACGAAGTGTTCATGTAGTAATCCCGTTTCTACAATCATGTGTTTGACAAAATGTTGAACCTCTCTCCATCCTTGCTTGTGAACCACTGAGTCTTTCCAGGATGAAACGTTCATACCCAATCATGATACTATCACCTGTTATCAATGAACCTGTTCATGATCCAAACAGGTGTTTTTGGATCAGTCCACAATCTTCACAGTCTTTTGTTGCTCCTGTCCCAACTTGTTTGAAACTGAAGTTGGCTTTTCAATTGAGTATATGTCAAAAAGGACTAACAAATTATTACCCAGAAACTTTAGCTTTACTGGGAAGGCTTTCACATTGAGATGCTTATATTGTTCTAAATATCACATTATATTGTGCATGTGTGTGTGTGTGTGTGTGTGTGTGTGTGTGTGCGTGTTATTGCACATGTGTACTGTAACTTTAGCTGCAAGGTTTCAGATTGTGTTGCACAGGTTAAAGAGCTGTTAGGAGTTCAGCATGAGATATGGTAAGCCTGATCATTTGAAGAGAGAAACATTGTTGTTCTCAAGTGAGAGTGAATGTCATATTACCAAGAAAACAACAAGCGAGAGCTCTTGTTTCCAGGACTGGAGCTTGTTGTCTCTCTTCTGCCAAGTTGGAGCCAAATACTGCCTGTACCTGACAAAAACACTGTGCTATAAAAGTATCAGAATACGCAATAGGGAACACGATAGCTGATCCACAATTAGACATTTTTGGTTTCCTTCAGGAAGATTATGACCTACCAATGAATTGATGTCTGAGATACAGCTGGATTATTTTGTTTGGCTTTTACAAATGTGCAGATATGCACATGCATATACTGGCAAGCTTCTGCTTTCCTTTTGTGGTTTGTGCTGCAAATGAACAGCTCATTAAGTAACACATCTCTACGTGGCTCCATGCGGTTGCTACTGTTAGTGTTATTTCTTTCTGAGAACAGAGACATTTTTAAAACAATACTAATCCACTTTATGCCGACAGTTTTGCTGTTATTGCACAATGGACCAAAGTCTGTCAACCAGGAAACACTTTCTAGTCTTAATCTTAACTGCTTTGTACTATTAAATATAATTAATTAAGAGCAACGCAGCAACATTTATACAGTGTAGTCACCTAATGGAGAGCTAAAAGGCCAAGTGAACTTCGTATAACTTTAAAAGTGCACACATTTAGTACTACAACTATTAACAAAGACACTCATTGCAGACACCGACTGGTGTTATGATGACTGAGCAGAGAGATGTGACAATGTTCAAGATATAAGTGCAATGAAGTAAGACAGATATTTCAACCGCCACCTGAAAGCAGCAATTAAAGGGAGCCGTAGAATTTATTAAGAATTCAGATAAGTGACAAGTTTGGATGAGGTTGTTGGTGTGAAAACATTTCTCACATGCTCATGGAGACGGTATGCTGGCAGTCGAGTCAGTGCAGGGTGGCGGCTCTCGGGCTGCAGGAGATGGAAGCAGAGGAGTGAGAGAGTGGAAAACTTTACACTGGTCAAAGGGCAAACTCCAAGATATTTTACGTTTTGTGGTTTAAGAGTCATCACTCTTATGGCATACTGAACAAGACAAGTGGTCTAAGTAGGAAAACGAATAGCTGCTGTCACTCATTTGTTGAATATTTGTCACAAGTATATTATAATAATAAAATGATTACACTTTAACATTCTGCTTAAATTTCATAGCTTTTATAATCGTCTATGGTGAAATATTGCACTGTTTTGGAAGATTTTTAAAACGACTCTAAACATTTGCTATAAACTCAAACTAAACATCAAATTATAACAGCTAATGATGATGCATAAATAACTTAATTAACAAAATCAAATCAAGCATCATATTGATAAAATAACTCAAACACAGGGCATAAAACAGATTGTATTGTAATATATGCTTATTTGCCAGTTTATTAGGTACACCAAGCTAAAACTAATGTAGTCTAGTACACATGAACCGAAAATTAACGTCATGTTCAGTTTTTAGTTTGAGAGAGGCGTTGATTCTACTTTATGATCATTATGGAGGCTGCGGTTTGTCATGCTGTTGAGCTGTTGTGGTACCACGTTTATATCAACGATGCGAGGCTAAATAACAAAAACACATACATTACAGCACTGGTGTGGTACTGAACTAGTTTTAGCAAGGTGTACCTAATAGACTGGCAACTGAGTGTTGATAACGATATAGTTTTTGCACTGTCATGTGGTATTGGGATTGTATACTTTGAGGAAAGCGTGTGCACCCAATGCTACTGTTACTGAAGTAAGTCCATTAAAAGTCTTTGTTCTCCTTGAAGTTTTTTCAAATGGTTTCTCTTGAGGTTTTCTTACTTGTAGGGGGATTTAAGCCTTTAATTGCTAAATCATGACTCAGCTTTGGATTATACAGGTAGGTGTTCACCTGCTGATGCCCACAGGTCGGCTAGCTGCAGGGTCGTCAGCCGGGTGCCTCCAGTCATTAACATTTCGCCCCTTTGAACCCGGAACATCTCCTGATGGTGAAGCAGTGATGGGGACGTCTCCCTGCCACCCCCTACAGCAAGCCCTTCTTCTAGTTGGTGCCCCAATACTCTTCCTTTTGCATCAACCAGAGCCAAAAACTGCTTCTCTCAGCCTCCTCCTCCTCCTCCACCCCACCTTTACCGGCTCCCCCTGCCCGCCTCTCTGGACTCAGCAGCAAGGTCTGAGTACTTCAGCCTCTTCCTCTCTGAAGCAGCTTCTAGTCGCGCCTCCCATGGGATGGTTAGCTCAATGAGGAGCATGGTCTCAGCACTACTGGACCACATCACAATGTCTGGGCAGAGGCTAGTGCTGATGACCTCACTGGAGAACTGGAGTTTCCCGGCAAGGTCGACTCTCTCAAGATGGAGAAGAAGATCTTGCCTTTGGCATTGAGCAAGGCAATACTCCAGAATTGGCCGATGCCCCTGGCATCCTTTTCTTGGGGGATGAACACCGCCACAGCTCTTCACCATGCCTCTGGGATGCACTGCTTTTTCCAGGCAGCTTGCATGAGGGTCCACAGCAGCTTCAGACCTGCCAGACAGTTCTTAGAGCTTATAGGGTATCCCGTTGAGTCCTGGGACTGACTCACGACCTCTTGGACTTCATTGAGCTTTGCAGGAGGGTGTTAAATTGTGAGACACAGGTGAATCCGGGCAAGGCAGGTGGCAGGTGAAGCTTGAGTTATCTGAGAGCTTGCATGACCCTTGTTAACTATGCAATGTGTTTTTCAGTTGTTTGGTTTGGTTAGTGGATTATGTACACGAAAGGGTTTTTATATAGATATTGATAGTTGATCAGAGGAAGGTTTGGATTCTAGTGAAGATTCATAGGTTAAGAGAGAAAAGGGAGTCTATTGTGCAGATGTCAGATCAAGAGAACATGGTATTTCCTGAGGGTTCGCACTGTGATGGGAACTACTGGATGCAGCAGTAATCCTCTTAATGTACAACCTTCTGGTCCCACAGGTGTGTTTGGTCCTCTAAAGATCTGCTATTAATGGATCAAGTTTAATGAAGCTGGACATGGACATGCTATCCTACATTGACTGTGTTTCTCTCAACAAATCTCGCCTTAGGGAGACAATAAAGGCTTGTGCAACCCAAGATCAACAGGGATGGTATTGTAGCACATGGTGTGTGAGGCAGGCTACATATATAGATAGTAGGAAAAGACTAGTCAGTCTGTGCTTGGTGGACTCGCACAGGTAGACTCGTAGGTCTTTACCCAATTCGGTCTTCACACAATGAGGGCTGACACAAGAGGCTGACGCTACAGCGTAGCATGTGTGTTCAAATACCAGGAAGTATTACGGCTAAACCCGCCCCTTTCAGATTTTCAGTCAGGTAACAATAGAGGGAATGACCCACCTATTGAAACTCAGAGAGTGAAACAAGCAAGTGCTCTGTACCAACAAAGTCCGACAACTACCTGACAACAAGTCCTAATCAGACTCAAAACCAAAGTTTCAAAAACATTTACCAACTAACTGCTATCTCCTATGCTCTAGATCTCAGCTTGCTCTGAGAGTAACATGAACCAGCTGTGATTCAATACACAGTATGTTGCTTTTTTTTTTATAGTCTCACATTTATTCATAGATGCTTCTCAGCAAAATTTATCCAAAAGCTCTCAAGTCAGTCTTGGGAATGCTCAAAACCAGATGGTACACTGGATTTGTCACCCCTTAATCATTCATACATGATGGCTCCAGCAAACCTATAGAGTCACCTGTAGAACAACTCATGGTCTGATATTCATTTCATTTTTACACAGCTTACATCTTCCATTATAATTTGCACCTTAACGTGACAAAAATACAAAAAAACCATCAAATTAATTATTAATCAAATCATCAAAATATTTTCAAAAATAACAATAAAGGTGGTGGAGGAGGAAGATGAAGAAATTGCTTTAATCATTATGTTTGAGTAATGTATTTTTCGTTAGATTTTGTTTGTCATTGCAGACCCAGCCTCATTCTCCTGCCCTCCCTTCACCCTCATAACGCCCCGGTTTCATCACCTGACATATTCCACCCACTCGCTCACCTGCTCCCCATTGCTTCCGATTACCTCACGCATGCTTGATTGCGGGCGAAATTCTTAAAAGGTCACTGTGGTCAAACTCCAATTCAATCACGTGCCTCTCTAATTTTGCATGTGTGATTGCAGCCTCACACCAACCCACTTCCACTAGTCCTCTGTCACATTGTCTTTTGCATATTGCTAACCATTCCAGTATTCATTGTTTCCTGTTTTCCTGATCCTGCCCACCTGCCTGAACCCCTGCCTGATTCAAAGACTTCGATTCTTCACCTGCCCCTTACCTAATTAAATTTCTGTTTTCCTGCCTGATTTGTCTTAACCTGTCCTGTGTTTTTCTTGCACAATATAAGAAATCAATTGATTTAAAAGATAACACTGTGAAACACTGTGCAGTCACTCTCTGTGTTGTGGCTGTTGTGGGGTTAATTTCCAGCCAGCTGACACAGTGCTGAGATCACATTGTCAACAGCTGTGGCCATAGCCATTGCCAACACTAAATTGTCTGTGGAAGACAACAAAGAAGAATACTGCATTAATTACACAGTGTTTTCTAACTGCAACTTTGCGATTTGGCTTATGTGGAAGGAACTACTTATAGCATTAAATCTTGTTTCAGTGTTTTCATTAATTCCACCACAGCAACTTATGGCAGTAATTTGCATGATTCTTTAATTTCCCACAAGGATGCCACAGGTGTAGGTTTCACTAAGGGCAAGGGCTATCAACTCATTTCGATTATGGCAATTGTACATTACCATAATCACCCACTGCCTCTCGTACTCCAATTAGAGAGTTTGACTCTCAGCCTAGAGCTCTTGACCGGGCTCACATTTCTCGTAATTCCTCTGGCCTCACGAGGATCCATCCTCAAGTTACACTTCATTTCTATATATTTTTCTCTGAGTCTGAGCACATGGAAAATGCATAATGTTAACATTAGCACAGCTAACCCCCCCAGCTTTCTCTGTATTGACATTCAGCAGCTTGTCACATTTACAAAAACACTTATCTCCATTTCAGTTTATTTTCCTGCAGCATGTTTTTTAATTGTGGACTGAAGGGAATATCAGTTTTTGGACTTTTCTCGAATGGTGTTTCTCGAATGAATATCAATCAACCTGGTGTTGGTTTATTCATTTAAAGACTGGCTTCTATCTGTTTTTGCAATTAAACTCTTCATATATTAATAAAGCAAAATGAGTGCACTGCCAGCGGCAGGATATTCATATATTCTGCTAAATATTGCAGTATGAAAATCTCGGTGACAATTAGACCATCCATTCGACATCTTTGCCAAGACAACTCTCAAACCAAACGTGCACACACTGAGAGTGCCGTTATATAATTAAGACGAAGGTTTAGATGAATACAAGAAAAATCATAAGAGAATCCACAAGAGATGGAAAATCGTAAACTGACAGCATTTAAGCAACCCTTCAAATGCTTTGTTGTGACAAGTTCGCATTGGTCTCACTGAACAGCCGGTTTAAAAATAAAAGTGTGACTTCAACAGTAAGCCCTGGCTGAGCAGCTGCTTTCTCCATGACTCTGTGATAGTGTTCTGTTTGTGTCAATACAATCCTGTGTGTGCTTCAGCAGACGACGTGGATTTACTCTCACAACTGCTCCACCATAGAATTCTTATTACGTGCACTTACTTACAAAGTCTTTCCATTTCTAATCAAATATGTTGTTATTATTGTTACTACTATTAATAATATTGTTGTGTTGTTGTCATAATCATTGCTAATTTTTTCAGTGATATTGTTATGAGTCAATTATAATTACTGTTATCATCATCATCATAATTATCATTTATGATTATTATGATGATTAGATGTTGGGTTCACCTGTGGGCTAAATCAACACAGCGGCATTGGAGCAGGGAAGCTTGACTTCCAAACCCCCGGGAGGAAATGATTAAATAAAATAAAGTAATAGGGATAAAGAATGGGCTGTTTGGATGGAGAGATCAGACTGGAGTGAACTCCCACAAAACACCCACATCCTTTTCTTTCTAATAATAATAAAATAATCTATTAATGATAGAGGGGCCAAACATGACCAACTTACAACCCCACAAGACTAAAATCCCCCACATCCTCCATTTTTTATCATTATTATTACTTATCAGGATTTATTATTTCCCCGACATTGTCTCTCTCCCTCTTTTCTTTGTCATCACTCATTAGCCACCCTTGTTACAAACGAACATGTCCGCTATAACATGAGATATTTAACTGTGAAATTAACATTTCAACAGCACGTTATCAAACCGTGAAGCCTCTCTGAGCCCACGGTGCACATACAGTTCATGGAAAATTGTATAAGAAGTTAGAGAACGGGGAGCTGAACAATTGTTTAATGACGTTAGACAGAGATCGGCTGATTTGCCTCAAAGCTGAATGGAGCCTTTGACTCTGACAGGGACATCTGCCATTTACATTACCCTGAAGAGATATACACTTTGACTTCTGTACACTGAGTGTGTGTGTGTGTGTGTATAAATACCCGTGTGTGATTATCTATGAGTTTGGTCATTCCCCCAGGGTAGATACTGTATATCCTGAATGACAAGCAACCAAATGTCAGCTATCCTTATCCTCATGTACTGCGTGCATTATGTATAAGGCTGTCACTCCCAGCTCAGACTGTAAGAACAACATGAACAAGCTCTGAGACACGCGGACATCACCACGGTAATAAATGCATAAATACACCAACAGACACACATCTGCACACTAAATTCCACTGGGAAGGGTACAGCCACTAACTTATTAGTTTGTACTCACTGTTGTCTACCTCCCTTCCTCTTTAAATAATGGCTGCTCTGCCTCAACACAGCAGATGCCAGGCTAAGGCTTAACAAACTATCATTAACTGACAATATTACTGTAAAAAGTTCCATGTAGCTGTAAATGTGACTCCATGTTTAATTATGATTCTCCACAGATGTGACATGTCAGTCACGTAATGCTGGTTGGATAGAAATATCAAAGCACACATCCAGCAATGAATATAATTAGCACATGACAAAATATTATTGGATTTGGCACTTATTATCAGCAATTATCACACCTTTCATAAGCAGAGCATGCAAAGTCTTGTTTCCATGTACATTACCGTGATCTTGCTCTCTTCTTTCGTTTGTATTTTTCTATCTGTGCTATGAAGCACTTTGGATCATGTAGATGTGGATCATGTGTTTGAAATATTATAAAAAAAGAGCTTGAGTTGACTACATAGTTTTTTTGGTTAAATCACTTAACCAATCAATTAATAAAAAACTCACTGTCTCACAGCGGGGTAGAATTAATAGCCGCTTAAACTGTAATATTAATTCAGGGGTTTTAAATCTTTATCATAACATGGGGGGGGGGGATGGTTAATGTTTTGTTTTGGTTTTTTTGTTTGTTTTTTTGGTCATTCATTCAAGTAATAGGAACACAGCACACGCAGGTCGAGCAGTGAGTGATGAAGCACTGATTACCTTGTAATCTGATGACCTTCAGTTTAAAGTCAGTCTCCTGCTGATGAGGTTACGACAGGGAGGAATGATGCAGCGCAGACTGACAGCAAGTCGAGAACAATTGCAGCACAAAAAGCTGATAATTCAATATAAGGTATCATAAATATTATTCAGCGTTTTTCTGGCATACCATGTAATTTTCACATGGCCCAGCAGCAAACCTTGTGTGCTCCTGCAGCGGTCTACGTCCTACACACACATATAAACACAGGCATGCATTAATACACACCATCATCTACCAGGGTGAATTGCCATCAAGCTTTGGATGTATATTAAAAAAGCATTTTAGTATCTTTCAGCTCATTGTTTTGGTGCTGATTTAGTCTCACCAACCTTGTTTTATGGCTGCATCAAGCAGCTGCTTTCAGTGATAAAGCTCACTTGACACTACCTCCATAGCACCAACAAACAGCCAAAGGCAGGGACTAGCTGGAAAACACAGTGAAGCATTTAGCTGCTAAATAGCCAGATATTTTTACCAGGTGTTGGTGGAGACCAAAACAGAAATAAAAAGAGACTGAATATTGGACTTTTATTTTTCAGGTGACTAGAAACAAGACTCCAAATGAATGTTAATGTTGCTCTGTGTCTGTGCTAAATGTGTTAATACACGACACACTTTTTTGCCATTTCAATTATAAGGTGGTAATTTGTGCTTACAGCCTGTTTTGCTGCTCCCAAGTGGCCAAAAACATAAAATCACAGGGCCTTAAATGTATTTCTATGAATGTTTTGCAGTGCATTTTTGTATTTGGTATATGTTTTCCCTCATTTGTTTTGTGTGATTGCTGCAATCCTCTGCCGCTGTGATGATTATGTAACTGCCTCCCCATCAGCATTACACCAGATGCTTTGCCATCCTTGAAGTACAGTAACTCTAATAGCTAAAGTTGCATCAATGACAACAAAGTTGCATAGTCACAGTTCACTTTTCTTCACGATCCTCCCCCAATCTGTTCAAACATTGCAAAGGACTAACATTAGTGCAAACACATTTGCAGGATCCAAAACACACAGTCAAGAATACCTTCATACATTCATTCACATTTAAATAAAACCGGATACTGCAAATTCCCACACCATGTATTATGCACACAAGCCCTCCGATCTCATTAACTTCGAAATGCCTCATTTAAGCGTCTCTGTGGATTTTAGTTTGAAGCAGAAAAGGCCACATCTCTTGCTGTCTCTTCTCCTCATCTCTTACATGACTTTTTTTGTCTGTTGAAAAGATTACATCACAGCCTCTCTCTCTGGTCTCTGCCGCTCGTGTCTGTGTGACACAGATCCTAAGCACCCAGCCCTCAAAACACCGACATTTATGCCATTGTGTCAGGTTTGAGGATGACACAAGGATGCACATGAACTGCATTTTGAATCGGGAAAGGAAGAGAAGGATGTATTTCTGGCAGGAGAATGCAATGATAGTGCATGGGAAGAGGTGCTCATGTTTAATGAAAGAATAGTCGTTAAGAGCCTAAATGGCATACTGTAGGAGTGAGACACAGGTGCTCCTGGTGCCCGCAGTGTGGTCAGGTCATACATTATTAAGAAAATTTTGTGGCGAATTCTCGACAGGTCAGTTCGGAGGTCAACAAAAGTGAATTATAATGCGTGGGAAAATGCAGTAAATGTCAAACTATAAAAGCTTTCAGCAGCCTATAAATTGGAGAACTTTGCACTTAAACCTGCACAGCGAAGTTTGAAATCTGTGGTTCTTTGCTCACAGCTCCCAAAATTATAACAGGAAAGACAGAGAGCATAAATGTGTTGCAAGGCTGTGCCAAAATAAACGCAATATTATTAGACAGAGTGGTTGTTTATGCAGTCTCTTTGTCTTTGACCCCACTTGTGAATATTTGTGAAGATATCTGTGGCCAGATGATTCAGTACTCAGTAGCACTGTGCTGCTTGGAAACACATTTGTTTATGAAATCTCAAAATATCAGCTTGTCTGGGCCTCTTTCATTTCCGTTCTACAACATCACAATATTGTAGCCAATATACCTACTGATGGCAATGACACTCAGTCGGTCCTCCACTTTGGTTCAGACTGAAAAATCTCAATAATTATTAGATGGACTGACATTTTTTTACAGATACCACAAGGTTGACATTTTTGGTTTTGAGTATATTAACTTAAAATTATTGGTTGGATTTCAATTAAATTGTCTCTCTCTCACTGTCATCAATTTCATTTTGTCCATTATTTTGCTTCATGACTAAATATCTGCAAAACTAATGACGTTTCCATCAGCTGTACTTTATGTCTAGCAGCAATTAACAAATGTTAGCAAACTGACACACTGGACTAATATGATGAACATTGTCAAGCTGCAGAGTGTTGGCACTGTCATTGTGAGCATGTTACATAGAGATATCAGCATTTAGTTCGAAGCACTTCTGTGTCGTACAGAGCCACTGGGATGACTGAAGACTCTTAGTCTTGTTTCAATATGCGTATGTGTTTGTCTATTGGCATTTTGATGAATACATCAAATTCCATTTTTTTTCTTATCATACTGTTGTATGTTTGTGTTGTTATCGCAGTGAGCAAATAAAGATGTACAGGGCAATAGAATTTATCAACTCAATTTCACCTAAAGCACCTAAAGGGGCTAAGTAAAGATTAAAATATGCAAAGTTTATGCAAAACAACAATGTGGCTACTACTGATATAAAAAAGGCAGTAGGTGGAGGTGAAAGTCGCAGGGCAGATGTAGGAGGCATCTGTTGATTAGATGCAGATGATGAATGGAGCGCTGAAGAGGTGCAGAGAGAGCTTGGGAGCGCAATAAACAAAATAGAGACAAGGGGCGGAGTGCCCTTCAGAAAATTGCCTAGTGAGTGTCACAAAGTCACTGAGTGACAAAGACAGATTGAGATAGCCCAGATAAGAACGCAGACAGATTTAGTTACAGAACATAATTGCAGAAGCAACAGATGGAAGTGCAGCACAAAGTTTTACTTTTTAGGGTGTCGTGTTATGAAGCAGAGTAGGCTGTGAGAGATTATGTATTGAATAACTGGGTTTCTTTCTTTGAATTGGGAGTGCTCAGATAGTACTCATTTGCATTTGGGAAAACTGTTTCATAAAGTAGAGGGGAAGGGAGGGAGAGAAACTAGTCATGCAAAAAGTTTGCACTTTCAGTTTTGCTGAGTTTCAAGTTTGAACTGAACCTGAAGGATCTTGTGTGGAAAAAAAAAACTTATCACCCTATGGCACTGAACAGATTAAGAAATGATGGGCCCCTTGGCGTAGATGCCTTCGGCCAGAGATATACTTGCTTTTTAACCATGCGTTTGCACATACTTGTCAGTGTACTACACGTGTTACAGGAGGATACTACTCGACAGCGCACCAGGGGGCTTAGACTGTATAGAACTTCTGAATTTGCTTGAGGCAAACGAGGCAGCACTCGAGGTGGTTACACAAGTAACAAGTACAAGTACAACATTGACAATGACAATGGCGAGTATGTTTCTCTCATCCTGGCAATGCAAGAAATCGATGCTTTCTAGCAACAGTCATCTGCTGCCATCCCCATACTGTTCATGTGCATATTGCATCTCGCACACGCATTTTGGTCCAAACTGAAATATCTCAACAGCTACAAAATCAATTGACATTAAATTTTGTACAGAACTTCAAAGGATGAATCCTACTCATTACTGACATTTGCTTTTAGCACTTGCAGCCTCACAGAGCTGCTTGCATGGCTCGGTCATGTTTAACAATACTAATATCTGTAATTGCACTCTCTGTTATTATGCACTGAGTGTGATGGAAGCACTCGGTTGTTGGTGTTGCTTTCATGATGGTCGACAGAAAAATCTCACACACTCTTCTGAAACGGAAATGCTTTGAAACTCGCCCTCAATAGGAAATAACTTCATTTAACACGACACCCCGACAGCACTCACATGAAAAGTGTTGTTTTAGACCAAAACTGGTGATGATGGTGAATCTAACCTGTTTTGCTGTCATCCAGTGACTGCAGTCTGGTATGTGGGCTGCATGAGACAATTATAGGCTGGGTGGAAAAACTGTATCCTAATGTGATTATTCCTCAGAGACTGGACCGCCTCCGCTGTGCTAAAGGGGAAGGGGAAGGGGAAGATGTGATGCTTCATTTGGCTTAACCGATCAAAAAGTTACAAATGTGAACCCAGTTTGAAGCTGCACACAACACAACAACCCTAGCCCAACCTGAAACTCAATACTTTGTTGGGTTGTGGTCAGGCAGCAGAACTGCATGACAACTTCATTGAGGTATTGTAGGATTGTAAACATTACCATGGAAGCAATATTTTTTTCTCTTCCCCTGGATACCTCATGTTAAATCAAGATACAAAGTACATGCTACAACATATTCAATACATTGGTCTCATTGAAATTAATGGGTTTTTTTTTTTTTTTTTTTTTTGCAGTGCCATTGTCTATGCTCTCTTTTCTAATCTTTTCCTTCCACCTTTAACAATCACTTCAATTCCTGCTCTCGGTTTAAGAGTTAACCCAAGATCCATTTGTCCATCATCCTCATTCTCAACCGGTACCAGCACGGAAAAGCCAACATCCTTTGATGTGTGAACTCTCAGGCTGATATCTTAAATGCAGCCTGACATGCAGGGTAATTGACACCTTGTTGAGAAAAGGCCTTTTCTCCACATCTGGACCAGCCTTCAGCTACAGACAGCTGCTGCATGCTCGAAAACAGAAGACTGAAATTAGGAGTGGGAGGGTTTTTTTTGTCAGAGTTGTTTAACCTTCATTCTGGTTGGATGTAAATTGAATTAGTGGTCAAGTGAGTGAGCGTTGGCATCTTGCCAGCACTTTGTGGCATCTCTCCTGGAGGCTTTTAGCATGCACATGCTCTTCTGCTCACAATCCATCACTGGGGCCCATCCAACAGGCATCGCAAACAAATGAGGTGTAGCCCCTTGTGAAATGAAAAAATAATAACAATCAGGAGCATGATGCGATCATTTGTCTTCCATCTTTCTCACTGTGCAGATCTGATTAACCGTTAGATTTAGATTCTTCACAGTAAGCTTTCCCCAGAGAAATGGGGTTATAACGTAACATCGCAAACAATTGTTTTACTCAGCAACGCAAGGATGACGCGGCTGTCCCATTTAATTTTACTCTTAACCAATCATGAAACCCATCAGCCATCATCTGACAGTTATTTAGCCAATGTTGCAGAGCTTCCGGTGCAGCCAGCAGATACCCCGTTAATGGATAACAGATATCCGGGCCCAGACTTCCTCGTCTGTGTGCCAGTCATTGTCTATAGTCTGATTGCAACTTGAGACACGAGAATGGACTTAAGTGCTGACTAATTTTTATGAACAGATATCATTGAAAGCCGATAAATAAACAAAAAATGATAACCGATGGGTTCCAAGATTGCGCATGGTCAGTCTGTTGTCCCTCTTTTGCTCTCCACACAAACTGTATGCTAACAAAGCCTGCTCAAATGTGATTGGTCAATAGTTTGTAACCGACTACAAACATGAACCACAACGGTTCTGATCTGAAAATCTTTGCCTGCAGATTTTGCATCTATATGAGATATCTGCTTATAGACAGAACCAGACAGAACCATGCACTGGCCAAACCCGAGTCAATGTTAGGAGTTTGAAACACTGTGGGCTTAGACCAAATCCTTTCACTCGATAATTGCACCATTTTCAAGTCACTTCGGAGTAAAATGAATATAAAGCCATTTTCATTCATGGTTTTTGTCCAGTGCCAATGTTCGAAATTGTGAGACAAGTAATATTTTTTGGTGATGTACTTGAATCAGAAACACACATTCAATACGTTAAATAGAACATCAAAAGATACACAAGCATTGGCGAGGCAACTGTAAACAAGTGACAGATTTAAATACATCATCAGCAGAGTCTTTTGATTGGTTTACTTACTCAGCATAAAAAGCACCTTTTGCCACAACAGACTTGTCCCTGCAATATCACTGCCTTCATTCACAACCCAGCTGTACCAGCATTGGATAAATAGATAACATGAGCAATAATCGTAATATAATAGTAATTATTGTGCTACCGGGCTCTTATAATTCATTCTCAAAATGTTTTGCCCTCTCCCACCAAACCTTCAATTGGACACGAGTAAAAATATTGTATCATATAATCCTGCACATGCAGCATGGTTCAGCGCACTTGCCACATTTTCTCCTCATAGAGAAAGAATTAATGTTGATGTGACGCAACAGCCTACAGTTTGACAGACTCTTTACTACAGACCTGAAATCAGCTCTTGCATGAAAAGTCACAGGGGTCAGATGTGAGTGATTCACAGCTCACCAGCAACACAGTTCTTGACCGCATCCTCACTACAGCAACTGCGATGCTCATTAAAACAGTCGGCCAACACAAATGTCAGTTCCTTTTCCTTAGAGATTAATTAGAATTAGCTTGTCTTATGATCCAGAAGATGGAACACTAGAGCTCATTAGTTCACTCAAAACAAATGCTACGCCTGGATTGAATGGGAAAAAAGGCTCATGCGGGTCTATTACTCATTATTTTGTACATATTATAGAGCTTGGGGCTTTTACAGAAATGACCAGCATCAAGGACAAAAATCTGAAGAGTGAAAAGAAAAAGTGATGGCAGTCTAACAAGTGAGCTTTGCAATGAACATGCAGATTTTCTTTTATGGCCTTTCTGACAAAATCGATAGAGGAAATAAAAGCTTAGCTTAATTGCAAAGCTTCCTGTGTAAACCTTTAGAAGTTTCTTAAAAGTGTGTAGTTTAATTCTTCATAGAGCTTCTCCGGTGTCATCTATTCAGTTATAGTTTTTTTCAAAGTATGACTTAATACGCTGCTTCCATTTCAATTTTCATACACATGTTCAAATTCAGGAAAAGACCAGTGTGTTGTCAAATTGCATTTTAAAACACACTCAGTGTCAGGTATAACATGTCAGTAGGTCCAGACTGAAATATCTTGACAGCTGTCTGATGGATTGTAATGCAACTTTGTACAAACACTCATGGTTCCCAGAGGATGAATCCCTCCAACTTCGATGATCCCATGACCCCTTCTAGTGCCACCATGAGGTTGACATTATTTTAGTGAAATGTCTTGACAATTATAGGAAGGATTGCTATGAAAGTCAGGGGATAACCAAAGTTATGAATCCTACTGCCTTTGTTGACCCCCTGACTTATCCAGTGAAAGATTTCATCATCTAATACACGGATTGGCAATTTTATGGTTGCTGATGATTTGCATGTTACATGTGCAACTACAAGAACCACTTGATTTACAACCTCAGATGCAGATATTCACGATTGAGATGACGCATCCTAATAACTTTGGTCATCATCAGGTCAACACTCTAATTTGTCCAGCACTTTGGTTTATGATCAACTATCTGCAAAACTAATCACACTCCCATCAGCCTCAGCTTCTGCTAATTAGCAAATGTGAATTCAGATGGTGAACATGTTTAACATTATCTCTACAAAGAACCACATTATGTACATTGTCATTGTGAGCATGCTTTGCTCAAAGCACCGCTGTGCCAATGTACAGCATCACAGAGCCATTAGCACGGCTGTAGACACCTTGTTAATCAACATCTATGATTTAATATACACAGGTAATTTCAGTCCAGATGAAATAAGCTACAACTGTTTCACCTAACACAATGAAACCCAATCTGCTTTTTAAAAATTGTCTTCATGTGATTATAACACCTATCTGAAAACCAATTATCTATTAAGCATAATTGCATTGTTGGACTGAAATCCTTTGAACTCAGTTGGATTGCAGTAAATTAAATTATTGGGGGAAAAAAGTGCCAGCGCCTGCAAAAATAACAGCTTTCATCATTCTTATTTAGTAAATTAGTAAGTAAAATTAGCATATTTGTTTGCGCACAACGATGATTAAACGCTGGCATTTTTATTTTATTGGACCGGCAAACCAAAACAGTGAGCTGAGTGAGGATGGATGATATTTCTCTGTCGTGTATTTCTCTGTTTCATCCAGCTTTCATCTCTCTCGTGTTTACACTCAGTGTTGTAGGAATAAGGTATTTCAGTATCATATTGAACATTGCACATTTCAGGATTCACATTCACAGGATCAAGAAGATTTTTTTTTTCTTTTTTAGCCTGTGTAACCTAAGTTTGACAAGGCAGTGTAACACATTTAACTAGAGCTTGTGTTACATTAAATGTCCTCTATAAAAGCGGGTTAGGGAAATGTTGTGGTTAAAAATTGACAAAGTAAACAAACATAAACAATATTAACTTAACTCTAAGCTTAATGAAACGCTTTCAGCTCCCTAAACATAAAAATATTAATCATGTTTTAGTTGCCAAAGTGAATATTATAGGATAAACAAATGAAATATGTTGTCAGTGAATGATTTGCTCATACATTCAATATGAAATACTGCATCTTTGCACATTAAGATTGTTTCCTCATAAAGATACCTGTGATTATTTAATAATTATTTTTATTGTAATTCTCAATTTAGGAGACAGGTTTGAATGTATGAAGGAATAGTTCACCAATATGGGAAATCTGAACATCGATAACACTCTCTCTCTTTGCTTGGCTCTGCGCCCAAGCAACTCTAAACCTCATGAATTAACACACTGTATTTCATTTGTTTAATCTTTCCAATAACTTGCAGTTACATACAGTTATGTGCCGGACTAGTTCCTGGCCGAAACGTAGAAAGAGTCTTGCACATAAGCCTCCATAAAATGACAACTTGACGAACTAGTCCTTTAATCAGTGAAATATGGAGCTAGTTGCTCCATCCAAGTGTTAGTAAGGTATAATGTAACTGTTTACACTTTTACTAATGGCATTACAAGCTTCATGTCAGTGTTTGTGTCGAGTGAAACAGTTCACATTATGGTCAGATGAAAGTATCGGATTTATATATGTTTATATATATATGCTTGTTTTCTCTGAAGCATTAGCGAGTTCAGCAGTTCACAGTGGAAAGAGGAACAAAAGCCCCACTGTCTATTGCTCTTCATCCCCTCTCATTGACATCCTCGATGAGGGTTGAAGACCTGAATTGTTTGATTTCTATCATCAGGTGACAAGACCCTTGGCCTCACTTGAGGTGGCAGTGATAATCATGATGCTCTTTCAAAGGTTGGCTGGCTTTTTAGTTTTTGCTCATTCCTTTTAAAAAGTAAATGCCACAGTCAGACACATTGAGGAAATCATATACAATGGTTAACCACAAGTTGTGTCCTATTACTTAGTTGCACAGGTTGAGTGAATCTTGCTTATATGGTCATGTGAGTGAAAACTGCAAAGCTTTTTTTCTACCATTTGACTCGTTTACAAGAAGCTTTTGTTGAGAAGGTCAGCAGAAAAATGAAAGTCAAGAGCTGTCGCTAATCCTGAGAACGAAGGTGACGCAGAGCACTTGGCTCTGCTTTAGAATATGTGGACTTTGTGTTCGCTCACAAAGAAATAAGGCACAAGAAGAGCCACTCTGAAAATGCACTCCTTCATTCTCAAGCCTCCTCATATGAGTTTCTTTGTATGTAACCCGTCATTGTACTTTCTGTATTCTTTCTGTTTACTTTGGCACTGGAAAGCAGAAGGGGAGACAGAAAATGTGATTAACAGGAGCAAAAGTTCTGGAAGAGTAAGGTTAGGTCCTTGATCAATGGTAGCATATGTGGCTCCAGAGACAAACAACCTTGAGAGCTAAGTGTGATTGAATGGGTAAGAGTGGCATAAGCAGGGACTGAGTAATAGTCCTCTCAGTGTGCCTCCTGGGACTTGTCTCCTTTGTAACACAAAATACAGTTTCTGAGTGACTGACAGCTTGTTCTAATATGAAGGCTAGCTCAGAATTTGTCATTTTACGGACTCACAGGTCGCATGCTTTGACTGTAAGACGTGTGTGTTGGGCACACTCTGTAGCTCGCCTTTTCTGAAGTGTTCTGCCGGATGATATATGGTGCATTTTCAGTAGAAAAATGTTGGAGTGTGATTTTAAAACAAGAAATGCTGCACTCAATCCTCACTGGCAGAACTCGTGTGCTTCAGCATACAAATGTGTTAAAATGGATTTTCCTTTGGAAGTCTCATAAGTGGCTCCAGAGGCTGTGACCTTAGTAGCCTGAAGGTTTTATAGCGTGGGGTGGGGTGAGGTGGCCATGCATGCGTTTTTATGGTTTTTCACGTTGTAACATTTCTCTACCATTATTCCTTGCTAGAAAGGAATCATTGTGGGGTTTGAGAACATTTTATCAAATTCAAATCCAGTATAGATTATCACATTCAAATCCTTTTGAATCCCTTATTAGGTTCATTTTTCAAGATTTGCAAGTAACTCATGGTTAAAATAACTACAAAGCAAACATGTTGGCTGAAAATGCAGAAACACTGTTTTTACACAAAGTCTAATTAATGTTCACAACCTGGACCCGCAACCTGAAAATAGCAGCATAGTCTTGATAATAGCATAAAAAATGAAATGTTAAGTTCAATTGACAGACTGTACTTCACAAGCAACAAGCAAATGCTGAAGGTCCTGATTCAGAACTAAATTGATCAGATTAAGTTAAAATGTTGAGATGATAAGACGTGTCGGTCCACTCATAAACAATCTTTGGCTAAATGGAGACCACAGCTGCCGAGAACAGATTAAGCAATCTTTTCATTTTAGCTGTTATGCCTTTACAGTTAATTAACTACAGCTGATCTAATCTGCAACTGGTGACGTCTGTTTTAGCAAGGGAAAACAGTGATTCAAAATAAAGATACACAGTTGTTATTTATATGTTTTCCATGCCTTTTGCTAAGGAATAACAGAGATAAAAGGTTAGATAAGAAATGTATTAGCGTCGGGGCTTAACGAATCTTTGATTGTCAACTGCATCCAAAATGGAGCCTGCTAACAGGGCCCATCCCTAGGAATCGTCCTCCGATATATTCAACGATAAATCGAGTCATGAAACTCTGAAGCGATGGTGACCAGACAGAATCTGACAGAATCCGTTGTGTGTGCTGGCAGCAGGTGACAGACATACAGACACGTACACAGGCCAGGAAACTGGACTATCACTGATTGTTAGAATCACACCTTGAGTCTCTCTGTCGTCCCCATTTTTTTGTGTGCTGCCGCTCTCCACTTCCCCACTCAGTTCCACCGCTCTGAATAAAACATCACCTGAGACTCGGTCTTCTCTCGGCTCCAAATGCCACAGCTTGTTTTCCTTGCATGCAACAGTTTCACAGCAGAAAATTGAAACCCTAAATCCCAAAACACCTGCACCAGATCCACCAAATCTAAATCAAAAGCAGCCAAGCAGAGACACACGCAACACTCAGACACACATTCAGTACAAAGAGCCAGATAAAATAGATAAATCACATTGAACATGACAGAGTATGATTGTAATAATTACTGAAAACACTGTAACCATGTACGTTTGAATAGAGCATTCCTTCGCAGAGAAAATGTATTATAGTTCCTTACACATACAGAGCTCGACGATTCTCTTCAGTTCAAAAGGTGCCTCAGATATGTTTTTTTCTTTGTGGTTAATTAACTTTCTGTTATGTTCTCATTTTAAGTTAAAAGCCTTGAAACACAGAACGAGGCTGCAGACAGTCAAGTCAATGTCAGAGATATTCCATCAGAACTTGGAATTTTAATTACCATTTGTGTTACCATTTCTAGATTCTTCAGAAGTGCAAAATTACAATACAGACTGCAGACTGTTCCAGGTCTATAAGGTCAACTGTGTAGAAAAGGGAAAAAAATAGTTGAGCTCACAAACCAAAACCACAGGATGAACAGTGAATGTTTCAAGTGACGTCAACTCCACTCAACAGATGACCTCAAAAGAATTCAAATGGCCCCGAGTGCAGCAGAAGTAAAATAGTTTTTTTGTTCATGCCGCCCTGTCTACCTTAATATATCTTCATGAGCCCCACACCACCAACACACACACACAAACACACACACAGAAAACACTTGTTCTCTGTGTTCTGCTGACATGGATTTCTTTGTGCTGTTTGTTCAACTGGAGGACTCTGATTTGTTCACCGAGTACATAAAGAGACACCTACAGGGGTAACACCATGTTGTGTCTATGGAAATTATAGTTTTGGAAGCAACCGAGGAGAAAAGTGTGGGCGTAATAGAGTTGATGCTTTGAGCCAGCAGGAGGGATCGTGTCACTAGATCTGAGCAATCAGCTTTTCTTTCCTGCAGTGTTTGGAACTGCAAGGTTTTATCCTTCACATACAAGCTTCAAATGAGAGCAAAGAAAGATGCTTTGGAGTTCACTCAAATTGATGTGTCATCCTTTTAATCACCCCCTCTGCATGAAGTCAGATTAGCTCAAACTGCAGCTTTTTTTTAATTTAGCTAAATTATCTAAAATTGATCAAACAAGATGTGACCTGTTGAAGCCTATTGAAAGTAGTAAGTGCCCACTCATATTTTTATCGTAGCTCAAAATCTTCCAAAGCTGTAAATGAGTGCAAACCCCATTCAGGTCCCATCATCTTTAGGTGCCACAGTAAAAGTATGAAACATGAAGAGAAAGAGAAAGGAAGCCGCTCAGTGCACGTTGTATGACATGCATTTTTTTGTTGCGATCACAATGGAGGCACTAAAAGGAGCACAGGATTGGACAGTGACAGGTCTTTAATATGTACAGAACATTTCAAAAGCAACCCGGCAGGCCATAATTTCACTGCCACCAGAAGACAATACATAAACACACATATGCAAAACGCATATTCCAGCATCTTTGTGTGCCGCAAAGCCTGACTGGAGAATTTCAAAGAATCAGAATAAAGAAGCAGTGTAAGGTAAGAATGAAGACAAAGAAGATAGATGAGATGTAAAGGAGGATGACACATATATGTACGTTAATGTAAGGAACCTTCCATTTATTGTGCTGCAGCTGAGGGCTCCCCTGAAGCACAGCATCATCCCTGTGAGCCAACAAACTGAGACCGGTGCTTGGAGTCGAATGGCAAGGTCACAACCTGCCTCAAACCTGCATCAGGCAACATTGGTGATATTAACAATCCCATAACTGCATGTGATCAACCCTCCCAAATGAAGATGCTCTGACATGCAGCATGTACACTATCCGCCCAGCTCAAAACTACGAACGGCTGAAGTCAACAAGTGGTCGTTGAAGAAAGATGAATAGTTTATGATTCATCCTCAGGGGGAACATGAACATATCTGTACCAAGTTCATGACAATCCATCCAACAGTTGTGGCGATATTTCACTCTTAACCACAAATGTGAACCTCACTTTGACACTAGAGGAATATCACAAATTTTCATTACAATCCATCCAATAGTTTATACTATTAATTTACATATCGGACTGACCAACAGAAAAGCTTTGACCCTGGAGCCATGCCACGGGCGCTGAATGTTAATTATTTTCATTTTTCATGTGTGCTCCATTTTTACATGCATGAAAACATCAAAGCGTGCATTTTTCAGGGATGAGCTGTTTCAATTTTAAACAAGATTGATCACTAGATTTAACTAATTCATTGATTTAATTCAGTGAAAAAAAAAACCACTTGCAATTTTTATGACAGTGGTTAACAGGCTGCAAAGAAATGTGTACAAGGGGTGAGGAACATCATCTTGGAATGTGAAGCGAATGTTGGGCTAACAGTGGGTATAATTAGATAAAGAATAGCTGCAAGCACTAGAAAGTAAAATTTAAAGATAGCGTATGATGTGAGTTATGCCGTGAAATTATGTGAAAAATTTGAGGCACAATCAGAATTATTATGTGAGAGACTCACAATGAGAATTACGGCACTAGTGCCGCTTTTTTTTTTCATATTTCAAATTTCTACCATTTGATGAAAAATTTTGTAGACTTTGTATTTTCAACAGTTAAAGGGTACAAATTTTTGAAAATGAATTCTAATGTCAGCATACTTGGCTCTTAGAGAAATTGAAAGAGAAAGACTGCGACTGTATGAGTAATTTTGACACAAAGAGATGAAGCACTCCTGAATTACAATGTCAGCGGAGCGAGGGATCATTGTTCTGTTATGTTTGTGAAGGTCAGCCAAGCACTTAAAGAGACTGCCAACACTCGAAGACACTTGTTTTGAATGACATGACATTTTTAAGTCTCTTGTTCCACCTTAACGTATCGCTCCTATTTCATCTTTCATCTCATCACTTCTAATACAGTTTCAGCACCTGGTTAATCAGTGTGTGTGTGTGTGTGTGTGTGTGTGCGTGCGTGCGTGCTAGATTATTATTCAAATGGTGACTTTCAATTTTATGAAGTGGCCATAACACTGTTTGAGCACTATAAACACACACACACAAACAGAAAAGGTCAAGTTGTCATTATACAATACGGGATTGCATAATGAAATGCAGCTGCAGCCCTCTACTTACTGTAATGATACATATTTTAGGAAAAACACATAAGAATAAGAGCAAGAAATGTGAGTGATATAAGTAAACCAAAAAAGAATAAAGCTTTGTAAACACAAATAAAAGGAAACACTATGCACAAACATCACAACAATGCCACTACCTAATGATACAACCAACTCTACAAGTGTATATGTTCATTCAGATAAAGTGAAATACAGATTTGGTGAAATACAAAACTAAACTATGAACTGCAAGCTGAAACATTGAATCAGTTAGTGTAATCGATTACTTCAACAACAGAACATGAACAAGCTTGGTAATCAATTAATGGCACTCATTAGTGCCAGTTATGCAAACATAAGGATTTGCAATAATCTTTTTTCTTCTCTTAACCATTGTAAACTGAATATCTCTTGGTTTTGGATCCGACAAAACAAGCCACTGGATTATGTGACCAAGTTACTGAGGAGTTATATGAGCGATGGAGCTTGATTATTTGAAACAAGCTTTTAATTCCACCCTGACAAGGATGTCTCCCTCTCCTGGTCCCATGTGGATCTGGATAATCTACATAAGATTTATGTTTTTTTATTTTAGACTTGATGCATTTAATATGCTTTCAATATGTATTACATAAGTGTTCCATCCATGTTAAGGTGCATAGTGTGAAATCTAATCATATTACCTGCGCTAATTTACCGGCAGCATACAGCAGATGGAGGGCGCAAAGAAACCTGAAGGTACCTTTGAGAAAGAGAGCAAGAAAGAAAGAAAGAAGAAAATATATGTATACAACATACAAATGCATTGTAAATCATGGTGCAGTGGCTAATTTGTATAAGATGTTGTCTGTATGTAAATCTATTTAATCACACTAGTGCAATATGAAAGTATTGAGGTTAATATATGAGGAAACAACCATAAATATCCTTCCAGTATTCAGTCAAGTAAAAAGAGCATGACAAGTTGAAAAAAAGGCTCCTCAGAACAAGCTGGGTCATGACAAGCGATCCAGGGTCATGTTCACATATCTGATTAGTAATGGAACATGCCTTCGATGAGTAACAACTTGTTCTTTTCATCCCAAAATGTGAATGGAAGACACATCGATTATATTCGTCCTCAGGGGTCGAAGCCTGGCGACTCTGTCTTTTATAATTTTGCAGGCACACATCTCCCGTCCGACAGTGTGAGCACGTGTCTGAGCGAGGTCCTGCACCTGCCTCCCAAACTTGGCTCGCTCTCCTCCAACTACTGAACTTGCCGTCTAATCTTACCCCGGCGTGCTGCTACGTTCAGTGTTGTTTATACACCGTCAGTACAGAAAGCCATTTCCAGAAGGCTTTGTTTTCACTGAGGTCTCAGCGTGCCAGCTGAGAGAATAAGAGCCCTGGCTGAGCTACCGTCAGCCACATGCCAGGAACATGAGCACAGACAAGCTGTCCTAACCTTATTGTCTTTCTTTTCTCGCTGTCTCTTTTCCTCTCTAAGTGGTGCTACCGAGAGGATCACCAACCTCTGTGGTTTCACACGAGCTACCTACGTGTCGCATTTAAATCCTCCACGCCAACCGTGTTCGGTTATTATCGCTGCTCTGACAGCTGCTCTTTGCCGGCTTTGCTGATGCACATACATGTATGTATGGGACGATTTCCTTATGTAATTTAATTCTGACAAGTAAGGGATTAGAGGATGTAAAACAGTGAAGCCCAAACAACCATTTAGGTTTGGCTTTGTGCCACCGCACACTGACGTATGGTACAAGGATGGCGGCAATAATGCAGCTGTAAAATCCATGAGAGGTTTTCTGACTATATTTCTGCCTTGAGGATGGTCAAATTGGTCTCTGTCATCTAATTTGCATAAACCAAGGTAAATGTTTGAATTAAAGTGGAGATGTTGGCTAAATGGTTGCATGACTAGAAGATGGATTGTTTGGAGGAGGGATAAATGGAGGAAGAGAACACACAACCTTCCATCTGGCTGGAAGGAAGTGAAAGTCACATACAGTCAAATATGATGTCTTTGGTGGCATGCAACGCACGAAATGCACCTCTGGGCGGCGAATGTCACTGTATATGCCCAGGGATGCTTCTCACGCCACAAAATAAAAGACAAAGATGAGATTTTTAAGAGACATGTTGTAGCATATTAATGTAAGACTCAAAAAGAAATGCACCTCAAGAAACAGCTTTGCCCTGTGTTTCATGGCCCCGAAGTCACATACAGCACAGTTATATAATCGCTATCATCTCTATCTTCCTTCATGTCGACTGAGAGCGAACCCCAGTGACACCCCGCTCATGCTCGTGTCTTCAATAATTTAAGGCCCATTTTGACTTGTAATTTTTCTACCTGTTCAGCCTCCATGGTAAAGCGTGATTTTGCTACATTGGTATTCATGAGACTGACAGGCAGCCTCCTTGGCTGAGGTGAAATATAGAAAGCGTGTCAGCAATTGTACAACGTCTAAGGGAAAAGATGATTGTCAGGTTATCTTCCTGGATTCATCTGAGCTTAAGCGATTCGAGAGAAATGTTGATAGGTTTCCTTTCTGGGTTTTTCTGTTGTATATGCACCGACCCTGTGAAATTCTGCTTTGTTCGGAATAACTGAATGTCTATCACTTCATATCTATAGGGACGTCTTACTTCTTTCCCATAGTAACTAATTCTGCATGTTGGATACTGTATGGCAGAAACAACAATAACCATTGCCAGAAAATGAAAATGTTCCTTTTTATGTTTCAAAAAGCAACACGGGAATGCAATGGTGCAATTAGACAAACAAGAATATTAGAAAATAAAGCAGACAAACTGGCATGACTTATGTGAGAATATGTTTTAGTGTTGTTTATTGGCAGAGTATTTCAAATTAAAGCATTAAATAGATCATTAGAAAATAGAGGTTTTGAAGAGTAGGAACAATTTGAGGCCATTTAGGAATTTGGTCTAATAGTCAGTGTTCCTGGAAAAAGAAGAAGAAGAAGAATCAAAAGGCCTTTTTATTATACTGAATAAGGCAGAATTTCTCTCAGTGAGTCTGAAGATTAGATTTTAGTTAGTTATATATTAGAGATGTTCTAAAAAAGACCCTGAGTCCTTTAACATTGAGTATCTGTCAGTGAAATCCAATACTTACTATATGTTTAATGGTAAATATGTATCTGACAGATTGAAATAACATCTGGAGACTTCTAAGTATTGGCAAACCTTATTTTTCAAGAGCAGCTTGATCCAAATACTGAAGGTCTTGGTTCAAAGCTTTAAAATTGATAAGAAGAACTTGGTATGATATGAATGAAAGACTAACCGGGAGATGCTTTTTATGTCAAAATTGTCAAAGATTTTTTTTATTGATTTGCCTTTGTTTTGTGTATTTGCATGTGTTTTCCTGAGCTGCATTGCACTGAGCTCCACCATAAGGGGCAGATAGACTGAGCGATACATGAATCTCTGCAAAAGGCAAAACTGTGTACTTTGCTTTTATGGCAGAGAAAATGATACGAGGAAATGCGAAGAGAGAAAAGCAAAGTTTGTAGAAGAAGTGAGATTAAAATGGGGTGGCTAGATGAATGGCTACCCTCAGGGAAAACATGAGACGGTGAAAGGGGGAGAAGAGAGATCACATGGATCTAAAAGCATTTTCGCTTTCCCTCTTTTCGTCCTGCTCTCAAAGCAGCGGCTTGCAGGAAGTGACAAGGGGAAGGGAGTTGAGGAATGAAGGGCGCCAGCCATAATGGAGGCCATTTGGGGTAGTTTATATTTCACTTCATCATCACAAATGTTATTGATGAAGTGGCGTTGTCAGAAGTGATCTAGACCGAGCCTGAAATTTCACTCACAGCCAACGCGGGATGGACGATGGCCGACCCAAACTGGCAACGTTACAAGTTAGAAACCAGCGCCGACTGTGTCACTCACTTTGAGTTATTATTTTTGTTATACTCATGTGTTTGAGTTGCTGACACTTCTGCGGTGACGTCCTGTCTGTCTGCTGTGAACTCAGGTTACCTTTGAAAACTGAAATGACTTCCTGTGAAGGACTACCTGTGTGTCCTGCTGTGAAGGAGTCCCGAGGAGCGGCTCCTCTATGCTACAGCAAAACCATGCATCAGCATTGTGGGTGATGGAGCAAAGGATGAGTAATGAGTTTTGATGGCAGAAGGCTGAGAGACACATGAGTGACGAAGTGAAAAATAAAAAAAAGGGGTGAGAAAGGCAGTAGGAGAGGGGGAAAGGGTTTCTTAGTCTTCCGTATCTTTCACATCAGTAATATCTGGGGGAAACAACTTAATCACTCATGTCCTGTTTACATAATCTTGCTTATTTATTATAATTGGCTCCCACTGTATCATTTCATTGAATCCACACTCTTGCTGAGCTTGTGAAGATGAATCCCCTGGTGGTTGTTTCTGTTCTCTTTGTTTTTTTTTTTGCTCATTTGTCTCTCTAGCACTGTGGAAAACATAATAATTTGCCTAATTTCTGCTCTCCCCTGTCACAGTGTTCAGTGTGCTTACAAAACAGAGAGGAAATCAGGCTCGGTTGCACCTTTAAATAAGCTGCAGACTGAGTGATTTGCAGGGTAATGTGAATGTGTGTTCGCCCCTCCCGAGGGCTGGATCTCACTTTAGGCACAGTTTAGGTCACTGTAGATTTTTTTTGACACGTTATTCATGAGTCTAACTAGACTCATAATGGCTCAGTAAGCTCTGAGTAAACAGAGCAACTCACACATCTACGCTGGAGAGTGTGTGTGTGTGTGCTGTTTACAGTTTACACTTCTCTGTCGTCAGCTGAGATTTTGCAGTCGTGTTCGGGATCATCAGCCAAAATTGTAGTCTTTCGTTTGTCGACCCTGAGAAGAGAATCTGTGCCGTTATTGCATCACACTGGGAGTAATGCAACACCTGCACTCGGGACTTAGCCAGAAAACCATTTCCCACCTCCAGCTGATACAATATGCAGCTGCTCAGCTTTATCAAAATCTGACAGTCGTGATTATAACACCTATCTTGCTCTGTGACGCTTTGGAATTGATTTTGAGATTGCACTGATAGCATTCAAAACCTTAGGGGTCAGGTTATGTTTTGGATTTGTGAGTCTTAATGAGCGTAGCCTTAGGGGCCTCTGGTTGGGCCCCACTGGTTGCTCCTGAAACACACATCCTTAACAGGTCTGCTGCTTGTGTCTTGCAGCTCTGAACCTCCTACACACCTAAAAATGACTAATTACTTTCTATAGAGATATTTCTTAAAATCACACTTATGCAGTCATATTGGTAGCAGTTTTATATTTGCTTTTCTTCTATATTATGTCAACTTGCAGTATTATTTTCAATGTACATGTGTAGTAGATACTTACAGACATACTAGATATTTATAGAATTCCTAGAATATGTCTTTAAGCCATTTTCCATCACACTGTACATTTGACAAAAATAATGTATGAACAGTGCGTGTTGCTATAACATGCTTCCTTTCCAAGCAATCTGTTTCCAAATAGGCCACATCCTTATTTAACCGACAGCGGTTTCAGATGATAAAATTAAATGTGCGTAGAAATTGCATTGTAAAGATTTACAACAGTATAAAAACATAAAGCTGTTCCACAGATAGGCGGTTTAAAGAGGTTTTCCTTCCACTTAATTCATAAGTTATGATGGATAATGCCAGTTATTGTTCTTCCTGACTGCACTCGGTCATTTGTTATCTGGTACTGACTACACTGTGCCTGCTGTATACTGGAGATTGTGTCTCTGCTCATGAAAGGAATAAGAAGCATGCAATGATCAATTGTGATTTGTGATCTAGGTGGATCTAGGCCATCTGGATGAGTGATGCTTTGGGGAAATGAATCAGATGGTCAGCGTTACAACCTTTAATCACACACAGTGTCTTGACTTATGCTTTATGAGGGAAAAATTCATAAATGAGATTCTGTCAAAATATGAGCCAGTTCTGTGGTGAGTGTGGTCTTGAACCTGTTTGATCAGTGTTATGTGGTGTGTGTACATATATGTTGAATGAATTGCCGGATGGGTCAAAGACAGTTTTCTGCTTTTGTGGATCATTTCATTCCATCCTCTAGATCAATTTAGAGCACATTCTACACTCAGCTGTCCTGACTTTACTCTTAAGTCCGGGCAGCTTTGTAGTTGGGTCTGGAGATGTTTGATGTAATGTTTGGTTGCTTAAGTGAGATTCACACAATAGTCATAGACAGTGGCCTCTAGTTTGTTTTTAACTGTAAACTGACACAGTTGGTCGATACCTGTTCTGCCAGGCGGTAAAAACACCTGCCTTTGGAGCTATGTGTTAAAAATGGGGTGTGGTGGTCCTCATGCAACCCTGACTCCTAAAACAAGCGTAAAAATACAATTAATTTACATTAGAAAAAATAATGTATCAAATTGTGTATTTTTATCAAACATGTCTTTAGATTCTTACTGCCGTCACAAAATGTTCAAACTAAAAAACTGTCACAATATCAGCACGTTTCAACTTTTTTAATGGTTATACTTAGGAAACTCTGGGCACTGTGGTCTTGGTTAAGTGCTGATTTAAGCATGTGACATTATGATTTTGACCATATTTTTGTAGCCTAAATCCAACTTCACATAGAAGGAGGTCATGAACCCTGGTCTCTAGCATCAAAGATAAAATTCATCGTTGACCAGAGCTTTACAATCAGAGACGATCGGCTTCCTCATTTTTATGTCAATATTGGTGTTTTCCCTCTGTTAATACATACATGATAAAAAAAAGTAACTCATGCTACAAAAACAACCTACACAAATCTTAATTTTTATTTTTGTGAGTCAACAACCACTGCTACACACTACAATTCCCAACCTGGAGTCCTGTAAATTAACGTGTTTACTCATTTTATTCCATTCCACCTCCGTCATTTAAAATATGCTTCATAAACAGGGAAAATGAGGTGTTTGGTTGGAATGATATGTTCACGAGAAAATGCAGTTCCTGTCGTATCCCGCTCTCTCAATCACTCTGCATTTCACAAGGGTATTCGATGAGAAGTGTGTGCAGGGAGGATATTGTCCAATTGTTCCATTCGTCTTATGGGTAATCTTCATCGTTCTGCTTTCAATCCCGTGCTCGTGACCGTTTCAGTTATGGGATTTCTCTCATCCTTCACTTGTCTTCGCTCATTCGTCTCCACTTCCGACTGTATCTCCCTCTCTGTCTGTTTGTGCTGGATGTGTGTGTCTGTATATGCCTGTGTGTGTGTGTGTTGACTGTAAGTTCCATCTGTATGACAGCGAGGCTTAAGTTGTCACAGACGTCCTCTACAATAATTAGTCCAAATTCCAGCATTCGGCTATCGGCTGACAGTCACTCTATGACTTTTCCTCACTCTGTATTGCGCACCCCCCCAGTATGATGGGGGTGAGCAACCCCTCTTACCCTCCCTCTCTCTCAAGTTCAGCTTCATCCTCTCAGACAGGCTATTAATCCACTCTTGCTCCTTGCACCCCTGACACTGCTGAGAGGAGAGCATACAGTAGAAGGGGAAGAGGGCAATGATGTAAATAATCAGACAGTCAGGCAGACTGAGGATCATCTGAAGGTGCAGACATTAGTCTATTTTTGGCCAATACTTTGCTGAGATTCTGCAAGATCGCGGCTGACACCATGATGTCGCCGCTGGTTGAAATCCCTGCGTCACCCAAATGTCAATTTTTCAGGAATTAAAGGGGAACTCCGCTGATTTTACACATCAAAGTCTGTTTATATGTGTTATGGAGCGCTACTGAATATATAGTAAAAGGTTGTATGAATCTTCTGGTGGGTCAAGAGGGAGCAAGGCGAAGTCTTGCCTCAAGTGACGTCACTTGAGTCAACATCAGTTCAAGACTTCAATTTTGAACATGAAGTCTGAGGATGTGGATTAGAAAGAAGTGAGGCGATCAAGTGGCTTGCTCCTCATCTCTGCTCAGTGGCTCAAGGTTATTTTCTCCGCAACGAGCATAACAGACTTGAACATCTAAATAAACTGTTGGAGTTGCATTCTGGGAAATGGAAGGCGCAGAATAAAAAAGACAATATCTCTGGTTCTGCTGCGTCAATTCTTTTTTGATTTTGATTCGATTCATTTATGTTTACATCATGAATCTGACAGTGTGGTAGGAAGGCAATGCTAAATACTCTTTCAAGAAAAAAACAGCCTTGTTTTCAGACTTAACCACCATGTAATTTTAAGCAATTGATTTAAAATGGTTTCCTAAGCCCTGTAGTATGCTGGACTAGGCTCATGTTTCAAGCTAAGATTTGTCATGAAGGGAAAACAGATGTAATAACATGATGATTGGGTCAGATGGAGATCAAAGAGAAGGAAAAGCATAAAGATGTTATTGTATAGGAGGAATTCAGAAAATGTAGAGCATCATCTGCATGAAGACACAGTGTATTTCTGCTGCAGGGCTTTTTGTATGTGAGTGGTTTTATCATTTGTAAAAGTATAAAAAAGTCTAGTGTGAATAAAAATGTTTAGAATTATTAAGACACATAAAAACCCTAAAAGAAACGTTCCTAAGATTCCAACTACACTGCAGTTGCTCTCAAAGTACCAAGAAGTCATTTCCTCTGTCATTTCTCAAAAACTACTATAGTTTCAGTGTTTGCATCTTTGGGAATAAGAAGTTTCAAATAAAGTTTCAAATAATATTTTATTGTATTTTTGAAATATATGACATATCCTTGTGGGGCTTAGTGGGATACTGAAAGGGCAACAAACTAGGGAGATGGAAAGTAAGAGGAGAAAGAGAGGCAGAAAACTTAAGCATCCCACAGTTTATCATGGGAAATGTGAGGTCAGCAAGTTGGATGAACTTGTTGACCTACGCAAGCCTACGCAAGTTCATCCAATGGAATTGGAAGTGCATTTGCTTTATGAGTACATTGAGTCAACACCTTGTCTAAAGTGATTACTGTGTTACAGACACCATCAGGAGGACGAGTTGATTACTGAGTTTTCAGCTAATGAAGATCCTGGTGGGGAAAGTAACTAAGTACATTTACTTAAGCACTTACAAGATTTTTTTTAATTTTATGCTATTATTATATGCTATTTTCCATACACTCTGCTATATTTCAGAGGCAAGTATTGTCATTTTATGTCACTCTAAATTTATTTCAGACAGATAGCTACTAATAACCTTTCATAATAAGATTTTACACATGAACCAAATGTCAGTTCAGTCAATCAGTTTATAGCATATGCTAAGAACTGTTCACATGTTAATTCATTATGCATGCAATGTGTTCATGCAATAATAATTCAGTATATAATAATAATAATAACCATTCTGCATGGCTACTTTTACTTTTTGACACTTTTAGTGCATTTTGCTGACGATGCTTCTATATTTTTACTTCGGCAAAACTTTGAATCACATCATTAACTCCCAACACCTTCACAATTATCACATAGGAATTGATTTAAGTGTCATTCTCGATATCTAAATGAACTTACAGTGCAGCAACTGAGTAGGGAGACGAAAGTCCCGCAGATGTAATTTATATGCTCTATATATGCTCTACACACACGTAGCCTGCAGTAATTGCCTTCTGTATAATTCATAATTTTTTTAATGTATTTATTAAATCCCTCAAGTGTATTTACAGCCCCTGCACACGCTGAACAGTTAATTTCATTTAATGGTAGTCTGGTTTATTCACATTCTTTTTAACATTGACACTTTCATTACTACTTGTGCTTGTGTCCGCAGTGTAGTGTTTCTATATAACACACGCATCATTCATCCATTTGTGGAACTTATCTGTGTATTCGTTGTCTCTTAAGCTCCGCTAACGGTTCGACAAAGCTTCGTCATGCCCCATCTGTTCTCTCCACGGTCACCAGACCTCAGCTCCACCAAACATCTGCAGGAACGTTTGAAAAGGGGAAGCAGAGGAGGGATTTCTGGCAAAATACAGAGATGGGGAAAAGTGTGAAAAGTTCAGCATCAATTTTAATATAGAAAACCTTTATTGTTTCATGTTATATTGTTTTGACAACAATCGAAAAGGGAAAAGGAGAAACTGTGGACATAACATAATTTATAAAAATGTAATTGAATTGCATATATCAATGAAACGATGCAATGCTGTTTTTGATATTATTTAAATTAGTAGTTGTTTGTGAAGAATGATAAAGTAAAGTAACTTTCTGAAGCTGACTTTTAGATTCCACCGTAATAGCTGCATGTAGTTCCACCCATCGACACATGCATGCATAATTGCTTATATGCACACATGCAAAGAAAAGCAAGTGCTTGGATTTTTTCATTTTCAGCCAAGCCTGAGGAGGATTTTATCTACTTACAAGCTGTGCTACATGCAAAGATGCCACATGAAATTCTAATAGAAAGTCCACACAGAGTAATATAGAAACAATTTCCTCACCTCTGGTTCTCTTTGAGGATAATCTCCTGAGTTTATGGTAATGTGGATTTATCCACAAGAAGCTCAACTCCTAACCCCAGGTGATTTAACTTGTCTCTTCCCTTTGTTGGCTCCCTTTATTCAGCATGTCGAGGTGAAGTCATTGAGTAAATATAAAGGCTATGAATACATTTTCATTTTATGTCCACCCGTAAATTCCTTTAAAAAGATTGCCTCAGCAATTTGCATTGGCCACAATGAATACTGTATCAGCAGTGCTGTGCAAATAATGCCTGGCTTCCACGTCAAGGTTGATTTTGACATGAATGATTTGTACAAGCAGCCACTTCTCTTCTCTGCGCTTTGATGAGACCGCGCATAGGTTCCAAATTACAAAACGATGTAACAATGATATAACGACACTCACAGAGGGAGCGCCGTGTTGTTCTCTAGTTTCAACTGGTGGAGTAAAGCTCAGAATCATGAAGATGGAGATGTGAGCCACAAGAAGTTTACTGAGAAAGAAACTGGTTTGATCTCCTATTCAACAAACGAGGCTGGCGAAGTGAAGCTGTGTTTATTGTTGCAACTTGGTTTTAGGGCGTCGGAACATTAGCTGATCCACAAGTCACTTTGTGTTTTCGCCTATTGGAGATCGTGGGTGTAAATGTGTTAGAAAGTTGTTTTGCTTGTTTTTTTAAATTGCCTGAAGGCGAAAAAGTTTTTTAAAAAAAGTCGATTTTTGTTCTAGATGGGAAATGCCTCCGAAACATTTCTGCTTGTGTCCAGAATATCGAAAGACAATGACTTCCTCATGGGAACTCTCTACACGATTTTTGGTAAGTGATGTGATTTATTTTTTTATTTTTTTTTGGCAAAAGTTTACAGCTTCTATCTGTGTGCATGTTCAAGAGAGAGTTCAAGAGCCCTGACATATCCTGCCGCTCTGTCCTCCCAGGTGTGCTGTCGGTGCTGGGGAACGGGATCCTGCTGTTTGTGGCCTATAGAAAGAAGTCCTCCCTGAAGCCGGCAGAGTTCTTTGTTGTTAACCTGGCCATCAGCGACCTGAGCATGACTATATCCCTGTTCCCACTGGCTATCCCCTCAGCCTACGCTCACATGTGAGTGACCTTTCACCTCTTACGTCACTATGTCATCTGCACATTCTTGTGAAAGGTGGGAAAGGGTTAGATGAGCGGGGCTGTAGCGCCGATCAAGGAGTTGTAGTTGTAGTTGCTCACTGTGTCTGCCGTTTGTCGCCGTGTGGGAAGTGTACAGAGCTTTTTCACTGAAAACAGCTGCTTGCTGAGGCTGAAAACAACACTATGAAAGTGGTGAGAGTGAACCAGAGCATTATAAAAAAAAAAAAAAAAGCTAAACACTGAGCTGAAACTCACCGTAAAGTTCAGTAGAGCCGAGAAGAGCCTCTGGGGGTTTATTGCTATGAGTGACTCTTTTCACATGGTCACATTGTGTTCGCATTGCTATGTGATACACTGTTGTTCTTAAAATATAGATTACAGCCGCTTTAAGCTTTACAACCAGCGGTGAGTGATTTGTGGAATTGTTTGCTCTCAGGCTTCAAAAAGCGTGCCCCGCCTTGCCTTCACACATAAAAAATGCAATGCAGAAAGGCTGTCAAAATGGTTGATGACATGTTGAAATACATGGCACCTTGTCTCTCATATCGCTCCTGTTTCATCCCGGGGCCTTCCCCGCTCGCTGCTCTGATCTCTCGAGCACGTGCAGCTGATAGCTGTCATATTTGTCATGATTGGGTCAAATCATTGCTCGCTGCCATCCTGTGTGACCCAGGGGAAGGCCAGGAAATGTACCTGTTTCATCAATGTGTTGTGAACTGTATAATTCATGAGAAGGATTTTGCAGAGAAATCCTGGCTTATTATCAAGATGATTTCTTGTGCTTCTCTCTCTCCGTTCAGGTGGCTGTTTCACAAGACCACCTGTACAGTTTATGCCTTCTGTGGCGTTTTGTTTGGCCTGTGCAGTCTGACCAACCTCACTGTGCTCTCCTGCGTCTGCTGGCTCAAGGTCTGCTGCCCAAACTATGGTAAGACAATCAGCCTTTGTGCTTTAATTCAATAATTTAGGTGGGGGAAAAAAAATACCGTAATCAACAACATACTATTTCAAAACAGAGTGTTTTTGTTCTTCATTTACCCGTATTGATCAACTCATTATTAAAACTGAATTCTTGCTCTGCCTTTAAGCCAAAAACCTTGAATCTGAAGAGAGGAACATTAATGTAGTGAGGCCAGCAAGTCAAGGGCTTGTTACAAAGTAAAAGTGGCTATGCTGCAATAATGTTAATGTTCAAGGCCGTGTTTTAACTTCTTTAGACAGGAGCATATGCAAATAAGATGTTTACAAGGACTTTCATGTGCACCCTCCCCTTTTTAATGTATTTCCCTGCAGGGTCTTATGTTTGAAAAACTCACAAACCATCCAATTATTGGAATTGCATGATTCCCCGGCTGCATGTTTCGGCTGCAGCTATGCCATCAGTTTCCTAATGAATTTCAATTTGTGTTGTTCATTTTACAGAAGAGCAGAGTAAATTGATTACTGAAGTAAAACAGAGTCCATGTCTTTAGCCAGTCATGGACTTTTTAAGTGTTCATTGATGTCCAGCATTTTTCAACAGTTTTAACTTTAATAACTATAATTCCTGCTTTATATTCTTACAACTTTCAATTCAATTTCATTTGTACAGCGCCAAATCACAAGTCATCTCGAGGCACTTTACATACAGAGCAGGTCCAGGACTTAACGTTAATTAAGCTAAGTACTCCATAATTAAGAGTACAGAATTTGAGTCACTGTGAGACCATAAAAACTGGTGCGAGCAACTTCTGTGACTCGAAGCTTGTCCATTGCATATTGTGAATGTGGTTCACTCAATGTTACGATCTGTGTCAACAGGAAGCAGCACTCATACGATGAGTGATAAAGTATTCAGCTTCGGCTCGGGTACAGCCCTGATGGTACTTACAACATGAAACACTTTTCCTTACATGTTCACTCAAAAGGCATGTTTTAAGTCAAGATCTGCAGCTGACCTTCAGGTGTCAAGTACATTTAAGATACAATCGAAATTTGATTTTCGAGCGTTAAACAGCAGCTGTGCACACGGCAATGTCAAGGTTAAAGGTGCTGTTTTTGTTATAATCCAGCGGAGCTTAAGGTAAGCTGTTCTCAATTTACGAATCCATTATCAGAGCTCAGGAAGAAGGAAAACAGAGAGATGAATATAGCATGTCAAGGATGACTCTTGACACATTTGTCGTTTCAAATGTCTTGTATCAGGATGAAATCCAGATGAGATACACTTTCATTTACGCTTAGCCCCATTCGTCTCTGTTGGCCGGATCACAAATCTGCAATTAGTCTTCCAGGTACAGCAAATAAGGGATGGGTCTACTCCAGTTCAGACAGTGTGGTAATACACCTGAAGCTGTTTGCTAACTACCAAAACCACCAGAAGAAGACAATTAGGATTGCTTTCTGTTTTAGATTAAACTTATGTAATGCGCTCTCTCTCTCTGCAAGTCTTGGTATATATCTGGTATAGGGGGAAAAAACACTCTGGCTTGTTTGTATTTCTTTAAACTAATTTGAATCGTCTCGGGCCGTGCTGAGCCCAGGATGCAATGAAAGTGACCTTGGAAAATATTAACAGTGCTCGATGTGAACTCCTTTCACTACGCATTGATCTGACTGCGAATTGTTCAAGCAGCGTATTGCTAATGATGATAATTAATCCGTTCGTCACTGAAGCCACTGATGATTTATTTATACGATTGCCTGAGTCTATTTAAGTAACACAGAAAGTTGATTTAGGGTCCATACCTTTTTTTTTTTCTCATAATACATTGTACAGCTTTTGATTTCATGCAGACATCCCCATTAGCTTCTGTTTCTATATATTGCTGAAGGTTAATTACATTTCAGTTTTTTTCCAGACTCATCAGTCGTTCCTAATTCGCTCATTAAAGTATGATTACATTTTTTTTGTCCTGCAAAACTGATTTGTCACAGCACCACTTAACCGTAATTCATAATTAATTTAGACAGATCAAATTTGCAATACATGTAAAGTGGTATCAGGTGACCATAATGAACAGGTGAACATAATTTCATCAACACTGTTATCATCAACTCTCTTCATGTCCATACTCATACGGCTGCTTCCTGCTGTTTACTGTGTCTCCCTACTTGTTCCACTTTAGACTTCATATATTTGTTTCGAACTGATCTTGGTGTTAGGGGTTAGCCTGCTGCTGCCCAGTGAACTGCACCAAAACTTAGCTCAGCCTACCAGTTTATCCTTTTCATCGCAGTCAAGACAACCTCGATAACCAGTGTAACGACTGGTTGTGTTGAGACAGACAGTGTCTCTTCTAGAAAGACATGTCCATGAGCTAAAACAGCTCCTCTCACTTTGCCTGCATGCCTCCCTGACCCCTGTCAACAGGGTGAAACAAGGCACACTGGTGATAGGGAACTCCATTAACACTGTTTGCTGTTCACCTGGGGCCTGAGCTTCGGACATAGAGGCGAAACACAGGGCATCATGAAGAGAGAAACAGGGAGCTCACGTCGGCACCAATAACTTACACCTGAAGCAGTCAAATCACTAAAGAAAGTGCAGTCAGGACATGCGAGGTTGCCGGGAAGATGAGTTGCAATTGATTAATTGTCTCTGGTCCCTTACCTGTGTGAGGTGATGATGAGATGTACAGTAGGCTTGTATCAAAGGACCCGCTGGTTGGTGCTTCATCACAGGGAGCAGGGCTTTGGTTTTGTGAATAACCACTGACTGTGGACAGTTCATCCTACTGGAATCGGCAATGCTAATTCATCCAAGAATACAGACCGGCGTTTAAAGCAGGTTTGACATTAGGGTGTAGCACTATAGGTTTATAGTTTGGAGTCCACTTGCTCAGTTTATACGTCCAGCCAGGGAAATAGTGCATATAAGAGCAGAATAGGAGGACAAGGAAAAACGATTACATTAGTTGTTAGATTAGTTATCAAAGGAGATCACATAGAATAGCTTAAATGTGTTTAAAGATTAAGTTCAGAGATAGTTTTGGGGAATTTGAATCTTTTCTCACTTTCCCAGAGTCAGAAGCTAATAAATACCTGAAGACAGACCTTTTATTGTGTTTTTTATGTAGCTTGAAGACATGTCAAACAGCAATATTAGGCGATCTTTGCTCAATTGTTGCCCCAAAAACTGGGCTACGTGAATAAAATCTGACTCGACCTGAATAGTATGAATGAATGCACAGTGCAGCACAGATTCTTCCCTCCAGGAATTTGCAGCCTGGATAGCAGAATCCAGGTATGTCCCCATTTATATGCTTCACACACTCACACTTGCTCATGCACACTGCAGGGGTGCGCAGAGCACGACCAATCTGACACGTACTGTATCAATGGAATTTGAAATGCCTGATACACATGGTAAAAGATACATTGAAAATTATCATTATCATCATAGGAAAAGAGAACAAGGGCAGATTTGGTTGAAGAAGAAATCAGCATCATCTCGGACAATGCAGCATGTAGCAGAAGATGTAGACATAAGAAAAGTGCCATTATCAACCTGAATGACTTATCAAACACAGTGGGAGATTGTATAGATCTGATTGATCACATGTGCATGTGACAATTGAACTACCTCGGGCTTCATTTGTCAACGTCCAACTTTACAGGGCTTTGGAAGATTAGTGCACCAGCTAACAGCTTCCACACAGAATTAGAAGTCTATTCCAGACTCCAGCACATTCAACAATTGCTGCCAATGGGCTCAGTATAATTGAAGTCAAGGCTGTGTTTTTAAAGAGCCCCTCTTGTCTGTTTACCACAGGAACAGTCTATAATACAGAGTGTAAAACCCCGGAAGACGACAAGCTGCACAAATGAAAGTGTTTGAAATGTAAATGAACATAAATAATTATACCTTCATGAGACTTCCCTGCGAGCAACCTTGTACAAATGTTTACAGGCACACTGTTAAACCACGCTGTCCTCTTGTTTCTAAGCATATACACTCTAGCAGACACACTCACAAATACACAGTCAACAGGGACATGGAGCATCGCTGATGCAAAGATCCAGACAATAATTGCAGACCTGCACTGCACAGTTTTTTAGACCAACTCACTGACCAATTGACAACAAACACACTTCACGCTGGTTTGACTGTTTGTCCCCTCCAGCGTTGTTTCCTGGGTCCTTTATGTGTCCGATGAAAATCTGGTGGGATACAGACAGCAAAACAAAAACAATGCTTCAAGGTAGGTTATGCACATCCCAATATGATATCAGGTGCTTGGGCGAAAAGGCAAAAACAATCTCCCAATAGATGCTCCCAAAAAGACAGAGTACAATATCCACATTTCTACATTGATCAACTGAGTCACACGTTGAATATTACCTGATGAAGACACAGGTCAAAACATTAAGAAATCATCATTTTGGCATCATCTATTTAGTGTAACAGTAAATGTAAAACTAGCAATAGTAGAATTATTGATTCTCTTTTTTGTGGTGAATATCTGAGCCATAAAGTTGTTTACATGTCTGATATGAATTTGTTAAATAGTTAACTGCAGACAAGTAACTGTTTCCCATGACAATTTACACTGATGGTACCGGAAAAAGTTAAATGTTACGACCAGTTAATAGATGGTTGCAAAGAAAAATCATAAATAAATGATTTCAGAAAAGCAGGATAAATCAGTATTTGGTTTTACAGCAGAAGATGAATCATACTGGTTTAATGTAAGACCCTGAACACACATGCAAGCACAAAGACCACAGCAACAAGAAAACCATAAATCACAAACTCTCACTACCTGGAGGAGGCGTGCACATTAAAACTGCAGCAGCTGTTACTTTCCATAGAACAAGTCATTGAAATGTCTACACCTAAAGGCAAAATTGCTGCTGTTACTACTTTCTTTATCTCAGTGGAGCTCATTGTCATGTGAATAAGAGGTCTGGAAATAACAATTTCAATGTGTGAAGTATTCGCAATATGCATAAATGTGCAAAAAAAGAAGCAAGTAGTGTCGGAGCTGTGTTTATGGAGGAATGCCAAAAATGTTAGGATTGGGCTACTGGGGGGGTGGAGAGTAAAAACCGTGATAACATTTATAGGCTGCTGACACAAGGTTCAGTTTCCACTTGTGGGGTTATTATGGAGATTATGTCTATTACATTAAATTCAACATGGGCGACTGTATCTGTGTCAAAGGACAATAAACCCTGGCTTAATTGGATTGGATGAATTTTGAGACTTGGTGAAATCAGAATTAGAAAAGCTCACATTTTCTGAAATACAAAACTGCTTCTCCGTTGCAGCGAAAAGAGGAAAAAATATTAAAGAAACGTACTGTGTAAAAAGATATCCTTGTGAGATTATTATTTAGAGCACAGAGTGTGTACACTCCTCATAGAACTCATGAGACAGCAAACCATTTCGACAAAGATTTCTAGTTAATAACCGGCATTGCTTTTTATAAACGGTTCTCCAAGGATTTGTCCATCTGGTTGAGTCTAAATATCAGAGCTGCGAAATGAAAAGAGATAAGCAAAATCTGCAGAGATGTTTTTGTGAATTTCCCCACTGTGGGACGAATAAAGGTTTATCTTATCTTAAATCTGCCAGACTCAGACACCTTGCTGATGAATAGTCTTATGTTTAAGTGCGAGGGTCAAGGACATGTGTGACAATATACAATACAAATGATTCTATATGTACACAACACTTGCATGTTTGAAAACCATTGCTGAAAACCCTTATTAAAAACTAAACTAAAAACTTTTTATAGAGACTGTGAGGGTGGCCTCATTGTTGCTGTTCATGTAACTTAAACCCATTGTTGTCTTCTTGCTGAAACGTCCTTGAGCAAGGCACAAAAGAACATGCACCAAGGTGGAAGCTGAAGCTTCTTCCTTTCTCTCTTTTATTAGTTATTTGTCACAGCTGGGGTACCTCAAGTGCTTATTGCTAAATGAACCCCCTGCTGACAGACAAATTAGCCCTCACTGGTGCTTCCCATTTGGTTTAATCTGAAGCCGCCAATGGCTGCTGACCAACTGGTGAACGCCAAATCAAAATCCAATTAAAGAGAAGGCTGCGCGTGGACACGTCCACGGCAAGAGACGTCATTGTAACGACAAGAGGGAGGGAGGGGGATGAATAGAGGAGAATGAAGCAGGGGAGCTGGGGAATTGCTTTACAGTTGAAGAGGATGGACTTAAAGTCATCTGACAACAGAATCAATATGGGATATTTGTCCTGATGTTAAGTGGTATTGGCTGTGAAAATTGACGCGTATTAGGCAATGATTTAGCGTAGAAGATCTCAGTCACAGATCTATGCTGACATGCTCAGTATATAGAGCAGCACATGACATGATGCAGACAGTGAGCACTAACAAAAACTACTAAGCACAGAGGTGATGAATGGCCACCATATATATTTTCAAAGATGGGGTTTGATTTCTTGAAAATGTTAACGATTATAACTTGGAGCGCATCAAATATCAGCCATGATTTGACTGATCCACAATAAATAGTTTCTTTGTAGGCTACCAGCTACATATAACAATCATATTAGGCTTTTTTTTTTTGTGCTACAGCAATCCATGGCTCTACGTTACCTTATGTAATGACGATGACTAGTCAGACAGTCAGTATATTCTCATACCTCAATAGGTATAAAAAAGTGCATGTCTATTGAAAATGTAAGAGGACATGTTTGAAGGCTCCTGTTAGAAATTGAGTTCAGCTCTCTGTGAAAGAGGAGCCCAGGTTGAATCCTTCGCGTGCCATTCGGATAGCTGTGGCGTTAGATCAGCGGAGGGATGCTTCAAGTCAGATAAAGGCCATCTATAGCGGCTAACCAGTCCCCTTCCCCATCACCCAGCACTTCAGCGAGTGCCGCAGGCCTTAATCACCGCCCCCCCCCCCTGCAATTGTAAGAGGGGCTGACATCCAGCTGAAGAGGCTGTGTGGTATCAAAGCTCCCTGTGTTCTCCTCCTCGCTGATTCCACACCGAAGAAGTCCTTGTCTAAATCAATTACAGTCGACGGTTAGCAGTGAGGGCTGTTGCAGTGTTTCCCATGGATACCCTTACTCACACTCATGGCACATGACTGTCATGACGAGTGAGTGCTCCGCCATTAATCACGTCAACAGAAATGTATCACTAATCCAGTAAGCTCACATTTAACAAGTCAATGTAGATTCTGATAAAAAACACAATAAGACACTCTCACAGAAAATAGACAAACATTACATTAAGGATTGTAAGAATGGCTTCTTGTAAGAAGAAAAATTGATCTCTGTGTGCAGGAAGTAAACAGCTAATACAGGCAAATAGTGGTGATATATGTTTCCTAATATGAGGTCTTGTGTGCACAGACAACAGTTTTCACATACTTGGCCTCTAAGTAAACATGCTGCTCAGCTGTTCTCCACACACTGAATAATGTTTATATTCTGGTCTCTGGTTTTAAATGAACATAGCAAACTTCACATGTGCATTCCTGCGGCCCATGTGATCTCGTATCTGAATATGCCCGAGGATTCATTCTTCTGGTCAAACATCACTTATTACATGATATCCTCCCACTAACTCATTGCCTGTTATCAGTATCAGGTAACCATGCATATGCTGTTGTTTCTTTATCCTTCCTCTATGTCCTCATGTGTCTCCCAACTCTGCCTCCTCTGCCTCTGTCTCTACTCTTCCTCAGGTAACAAGTTCTCTTACGGCCACGCCGGTGCGCTGGTCGCTGGAGTCTGGTGCTACGCTGGAGTTTTTGCTGTGGGTCCCCTGTCGGGCTGGGGAGAGTATGGGGCCGAGCCTTACGGTACAGCGTGCTGCATCAATTGGCACGCTCCCAGCGAAAACCCTGCAGCTATGAGCTACATCATCTGCCTCTTCTTCTGTTGCTACATTGTGCCCTGCACTGTCATCTTCCTCTCTTACACGTTCATCCTGCTGACCGTCCGGGGCTCCCGTCAGGCCGTGCAGCAGCACATGTCCCCGCAGAACAAGATCACCAATGCACATGCGCTAATTGTTAAGGTAAAAGCATGGGTTGGCTTTCCAATATACTGCTACATAAGCCTAAAATATAATATGTGTTTAAATGACAAATGTGTCTTTTTTTCAGCTGTCTGTGGCAGTTTGCATCGGTTTTCTGACAGCATGGAGCCCATATGCCATTGTGTCCATGTGGGCAGCATTTGGTAACCCAGCAACTGTCCCACCCATGGCCTTCGCTCTGGCAGCTATCTTTGCCAAGTCCTCCACCCTGTACAACCCTATTGTCTATCTGGTCTTCAAGCCCAACTTCCGCAAGTCCCTGTGTCGGGATGTGGCGCAGTGCAGAAGGACGCTCTGTGGATGTCTGTGTCAGCACAGCTCCACGCAGAAGGGAACTTGCACGCAGTCCCATCACAAAGAAGAGTGCAACTCCACGAGGTTGTCAAACGGGCTACCGGAGAGCCACGGGGCCTGCAGACACTGTCCCTGCCCTGAAGCAGTCGCCGGTACCAGAGAAGACTACAGCCCCCAGCAGACTGCCAGGATACTTAAAGGATCGCAGCATAGTGAGGTGGCTGTTAGTCAGCTCTCCAATGAGTTGCAAAGTGACTTCCTGTAGAGAAACAAACACAGCCAGACAGTGAGGAGGTGAAAAGGAAGAAGAGAAAAAGACAGCAAGAATGAAGGTTGAGAGACACTAATTGCAAGTTGGTGAAAAGCGCAAATGGAATTTAAAAGATTGATTGAAGGAAAAAAAAATGTAACTCTGACTTGACTCTGTTCAAAGTTTATGAATTATGAACTTGTCTCATGCCTCAAATAAGTGATACTGCCAAAAAAGAACAAAAAACAAACAAACGTTAGAAGCCAATATGGGAGGATAAACAAGCCAAACAGACAGCCACAGATGTGTCCATCAGTATTTTTGTCAGGTCAAATTAACCCACATCAGCAACTATCTGATCACTTTGACTGATCAGCGTGAAACGAGCAAGACTGAGAATCCATGGAGTCACAGTGGAAATCAGCTCGAGCTGGATTTAGACTGAGGAGCCAATATTGAAATGTTCCACTCCCTAAACTACCTTTAATGTATTTATTATGAGTACTGTGTTTAATGATGCATCTGATTTGATTGATATCTAGAGCTAATTCATGCATAGAACTGAAGGACCACAACAATGCCGTTGTTCAATAGAAAAACATTTCCGTCTCCTCATTGCTGAGGATACATTGAGGTAAAGTTCATTTAACTACAGTGTGTCAGCCTCTACATTTGTCTAAATTAACTAGGCTCACTCTGAGGTTAAGAACAAAGCATTGAGGGAAAGATCTGTCTTAATGAGCCCATTGTTCCGTGTGTAAAAATGAACATGGACATCCTACGATTTACCCAGAGGGTGTTTTATTGATTCTTCTGCAAAGAGGAGCTGCCAATGTGAATTTTGTCTAATCAGCTGTGTCCAGGACAGAAGGCATGACTGAATTACAGAAGCGGAGAATTGGGGGCCAGACTTAGATTAACCAAATCTATAACTGTTACGGCCCTGGGTAGTAGTTGTATTTACTTCGGCTAACCCATTCCGTTTTAACAGTGCCGGCTGGTGATGACGTCATCGGGGACTCCCTACGCTCAGCTCTATTCTCTCTCACTATACTCTATATGGAGACCTCGAGACGGAAATCATTTGAAATAAGCATTTTGTACAAATAATCTGTATTGCTTTTCTGACATGACCTGCAAACAAACATACACACTGAATAGAGTAATTATCTGATGTGAATGAAAGGTCATGTTAATTTTTGCTGGCTCTCATAGACACGCTTTCCAAGGATATTGATTTGTGGAACTGAGTAAATTGAGTTCAATTATTGGCGTCTTTAATTGCCAGGAAGTCGGTCAGGTGCAATCAGGGAGGTGTCCCATCTAGAGAATGAGCCCCGAAGCAGCAGAGAGTTAAAGATACATTCAGTAGTTTTACAATTTGGGACTTATTTTCATGGTTTTGGTCATGATTCCTATTGGCCCTGATAACAATGTGCTTATTATACTAATTAGCAAGATCACAGTGTGACAGATTACATGACAGAAAGTCAACCATTTTGCCAGATTATCTAAACCACTTTATTGTAGTTCAACCATAATGCTGATAATAATCCTTAACTGTAGAGGAAAACTGAGAGTGTGCACAGTTATGGCAAACACAGTAGGTCAAAGCTGCCAGGAAGTCTGTAAAATGTGAAGGATGTTTCCAAAGAACAGGGATTAATTTCCATTAATTTTCTCTTCCAAATAAGTTTAGCAAACCTAGAACTAAAAGCAGTATGAAGTCAAGCCTACGTCCTTTGTCCATGCTTTAACAATGTTTTTGCATTCTCAGATTCCATCATTTAACTTGGTCAGTATGTTTGTTTTTTTTTTTATTTCTGACAGGAACAATATCCAAACCTATGAAAATAAGGCCCCAAATTGCAATAAGCTAGAATGATCCTTTAAAGTGGTCAGATAACCTTTAGCGAAGCCTGTTTGTGTGTGCGAGTATGAAAGCGAGAGAAAGAAAAATTGTGCAGTTTATTTATACTCTGTGTGTCTATATTTTTCTAATGTGCCTATGTGAGTGTGTGCTTTCACGGGCAGAAGTGCAAGTTGTGTGGCTCCTGAGAGACGCCAACCGCAGATTCTTTTGGGTCTGACGCACAAGCAACAATAAAAAACCAACACCGAAATGGGCATATTAAACATGTTCCTCAAGCCATTAAAACAAAGAGGAGAAATCAACTTTATGTCTATGCATGGACGCAGGCCACTTCCCTTTAGCGCTCTTCTCTCCCTTTTTGAAAAGAGAGCGCCTGTTGTTCAGTAAAAGGATTTGTAACATGAGAGACACCAGGCTTTGCCTCAGCAACTGCCAACATTATTCCAATAAAAAAAAATGCCCTGTGAGCATATTTGAGCTTAACCGCACTGTTTGTCCAACGTGCAGTTTTTGTACTTCTCCCCCGGCAGCATAGGTCATCAAATGAAAGTACAAAAAGACCTGCCATGGACAAGATTAATTAGATCTGCTGGAGCGCGTGTTGTGGTTGATTGGCATGACTTTGATGCTGTGTCATGATTCCCTTCTTCGCCACGGCGAGAGGGAAGATTGCATTTCTGTGCAGTTTTCACAGAACACCTGACTCTAGAAGCGGGTTCACTTTGTCATGAAATAATTTGCTTTAAGTGATGCAAAACAATTGTGTCAGCACATGTGTTGTATTCTGCTGCAGGCTGCACTCCTTGAATTACTGCTGTGACGCTAGAAGTTACTGCTTCTTGAAGGGATTGATTCAAAAGCACCATTGCCACCTGAACTAATAGTCCACTTGCACTTTTGAGACACTTGGACCTGTGGTAAGAGCCCTGTTAACTCGGGGCTTACAGCTCTGTTAGATGTGAGCACAGGCCGTGTTCAGACCGACATTAGACCTGCATGAAAAAATGCGGCCCCCCCTCACTCATTTAAATGAGGCCACTGCTTTGACACTTGGGCTCTAAAAAAAATGGGTAATTTCTGCCTGCCTCTTTGAGACTGAGGATAAATGGTGCCGTGATAACTTTCTGTAAAATCCTGCCTCACACTATTCTAAATCACTGTCCGGTGTTTTGGTGTCTGACAAGCCTTCAAACTCATGGATCTGTCACTAAAACCAGCCTTGTTGGATCATATTTCACATCCCTACCGTCTGACAGGAAAGTCAATATTGAACAATATTGAACAAAAACTGAAAAACCCTGGACAATGTTTGTCATTGTTTTAAAAAATCCTTTGTACAATGTCTGGTCTTTTCTGTATGATTAAGGTTAGGAAAAGATTATGGTTATCATGAGGTGTGCATTTGGCTAACTAGATACTGGATTGTAATTTATTCATCTCATCAGTACCTGAACCACCATCAATGAATCCCATTGCGTTTGTTTTACTGTAGTGATGGCCCAGTGGCATTTCTTTCACACTCTTGAATGTGAGATATTATATATTGGGATATTATTATATCGTAATATTCCCTCCAAAACTAAACCTCAATCTGAGCAATAGTTTTTCAACAGACAAAATTATGAGAGTGAATCAAGGTTTGAATATCTGCAGTCTGATCAAATTATAGGTCATACTGTATGCCATGAATCATCTGATAACATTTACCGAGAAATGAGATTTTCAAGAGCGAATCCTTAACCTGAGGTTCACTGTGACTTGAGGTTAAGGAAGCCTAAGGCTATTTCAACCCTCAGCTGACACATGTACATGTCAAAGCATTACGGCTGTAAAAAAAAAAAAAAAAAAAAAAAAAAAAAGGCACTGTTTGCAAAGAAGCCTTTTTGCTGACAGTCCATGATTATTATTATGGTATTTGAGACAATATCTGTTTTTCATCTTTGTAACTAACAACTATTGGATAAAACTGCATGGATGTACAGGGTAGCAGCTCATTACGGTTTCTTGCTCTATAACCTCCAGGGTAAACATTTGTTACACTGTAAGTAGCCTACTGACTCTTTATGGTACAAATGTTTCCCCGGGCGCGATTGTACAAACTGCTCTGAAAGTGTGTGAAAGATGTTGCTGGTTTCATGTTGGCTGTAGAAGATGTTGAAGAAAAAGGATTGTCAAAGCTGAAGGATCGGTGAAATCAAAGAGGAAGATTTTCCGTGTGTGTCATGCTGGAACCAAAGGTTACAGTCACCTTTACACAAGCTGTCCAAGCCGAAATGTTTGGACAGTGTTACCAATATGCAGGTTACCATTAAAAGAACATACATATCAAAGACTTGGCTTCCAGTCCTGCGCTGGACGGGCTTTGTTCGGGCCCACGCTCTTGGACGGAACGTAGAAACCAGGATACATAACTGAACATAACTGTGAAAATCTGATTCTGATGTCTCTTTTTTTCTATTCTGTTCTACTCAAGGAACAAATACTGCAAGTACCTGGGTGTATATTCTGAGTCGTTTGCCATTCCCACCTGGGTCATTTCCACTGGCTTTACTCATTCAAACAATGTGCATATATTTGTCAGATGTCAGGGATTTCATGTAGACATTGGTTTGCATGTATGTATATGTGTATGTACAGATGAAGTTTTAAATTCATATATTATCATGAATATCAGCCTAAATGTGTAAATAGGGGATGGAGAAACACCCTAGCAGTGTCTTGAAATGGGGGTTTAATTGTTATGTTGTTTCAGCTTCTGACTGGTGGCTTTGAAAGTGTTTCCATAAATGTTTCCTATTATAAGGCTTTAATGCAAAACAGCTTCCAGGTTTGTTGCCTCTCTCACTGCAGCTGGAATCCATTTTCCACAGGATCCGCTTACTGAACTTACATCCTAATAGTAAGATCACTAATATTACACAGCCATGATATGATGGCCATTTTTAATCAAGCTCCATTTCCCACCGTGGTGTTGTCAGTTTCCAATGAGACACAATAATCCAAGTGGGAAATTTAATCTATTATAATGATATTGTATATGCAGCTTCTATGAAGGTTACTGTTTCTACCTCCCAGTTAATCATGGAATGTATTTGTGGCTCTTGTGAATTGGAGATGTGCAGCATTTATTAATAAGAAATCCAAGCAGCGGACGTGTTTGATGTGATTACAGTCCCTTGGATGAACGGTTTACTGCAAGCAAGCTTAATTACAGAGAACTTAAAGTGCTGATATATGGGAAGTTTGCATGAAACAGCTCAAGCTGAATGCAAATATCTTTCGCCCTTGCATCAAGAAGTCCTCTGTGTTACCGGTACTGTGTCAAGAATGGCATCATATCAACACTTTTCTTAAACGTGCTCATCTCAACTCTCTTTTCTGAATCTTACCTGTCAAGATGAAGCCTGGAAACATCACAAAGACTTTGTTAATCCCATTTGAGACGTGAGACTGAATCAGCAGAAATCCCATATGCAGTATTTATAATGGTTTCTAATGCACTCACTGAACTCTCCGAGCCTACACTGGGTCTGAACGATGTGATACAGCCCATAAGTACTGCTCTCTATATGTCTGTGCTAATCCGCTGTAAATAAAGTTGAATGCGATCAGGAGGATGCGAATAGAATCTGAATCTTCTGACTGCAGCTGGAGAGCGAAGTCTTTGTACGAATCCCTATTTTCCTTTTGTCTTCTGAAAAGCAAACACCCTATCCTCAGGAGATTTGCAATTTTCGACTGCACTGTATTATGCTGGCATATGTAAATATAAATACGACACACAGGTCCGAAGTTTTGCAGCGCCCCCAGTTTCTGAGACACAAACGAGGCTGAATGTGATGTGTTGTACGTATGTTAATATATGGAAACGAGTCTGTCTATCTATATAGGTTCTGAGATATTATTCTGACCTTATAATTATTGAAATTATTATCATTGTTGTCAGTGAAGTTTCAGATGCATTTGTGAAAAATGTTTACATCTTTTTGGTATCATTTTTTTGTTTGTTTGTTTGTTTAAAAAAATATTGAGGATTGTATGGAAAGTGTTAAATGCATCTGTCCGAGGACATATACTTTGTTCTGGGGTAAAATGGAATGATAAATAAATATAATTCAGGATTCCATGAATGAATATCACTGATTTTGTTTGCTTTTTTCCTTGAATTGTTTTAATACAGTAAAGCATGAAGAAACACGAGGCAGCTAAACCAGCAAAATGGCTTTGCTTGATGTGTGTTACTGGAAAGGAGAAGACAACTGCACAAGCTGGCTAATCAAAGTTGTTGTAGTCACAACGTGTTACCTCCATCTGCCATAGCCCTGATGTGTAGTTGAATTTCTGAGGAGGCACACATCAGTTATAGCCCGTGAAGTAGCATCAAAGTCCATCCATCCAAACGTTGAAAAGACATTTCGCTCCATTTAAAATATCCAGTTTATTTAAAAGCCCACATGAGAAAAGGTTTACTGTTCATAATCAGTGCACCTGGACCAAGCACACAGCTAAGCAGTGAAGCCAGCAGAGAAATGCCTCAAATGGGTTTGTTGTGGGCAAAAATACATCCTAAAGTGCAGTCAAAGCTTATTGAATCTTATTGCAAATCATTTAATGGGCACTGAGTATTATGCCAGAAACTTCAGTCTTTGTATCATAGGAAAAACCTTCAACTTGGTTTTTGAAATACAAAGTCAACATGACATGTCTGGCTCGCAATGGTTCATTTTGCTTTGTGGTAATTCTGAGAATCGTGTTTCGATTAAAGAATAGGTTCACAATTTTTTTCAACTAAATCAATAGTCAGATGCCAAACTTTAGCAATGATACAGGTTTTGTTTGCTGTAATCATTCCTCCTGTTCATCCCAGCCATGAAGAGATCCCCTCCTAACACGTGCTGTCCACGTAAATGGTGGGGGACAAAATCCAAAGCCCTCCTCCTGCGGGTGCTTATCTAAAGCTCACATGAGGCTTCAGCAGTCCGTCTTAGCCAAATCAAGTGGATATCTTTCAAAGTTACAGTCTAAAACAAAATTCTCTCTTAGTGTTTCCAGCAGACAGTGGTTCTGTGTTCAGCTGTGGTGGAAGGATAGTAAAACAGAGACAGGATTTTATACTAAACTGACTTTAAGTTTGCCAGTTACCTACTTTATTTGTCTAATTGAGACTGCTGGAGCCTCACATTAGCTTCAGATTTACTTTGGAATGTGTTTTTCTTTTTTCACAGAACCAGATCTGTTGATTTTGTCAATGATCACTTACATTGAAACCTTATTAGGAAGGGATTTTTTTTCAAGGCTAGAAGAGGAGAAGCAAAGCCTGTTTCATTGTACATATGGGTCCATGAGTATTAGTTTTTTTTTCAATGTAAGACTTTTACTCCTTATTGAACTTGTCCATTAAGGATATGTTAAAGCACATATAGCATAATTGAGGTGGGGGTCAGTCTATCACAGTCAGTAGTTGCAGCTTGCTTCTCCCATGTCAGTAACCCCCACATGTTTTTTTCCTCCTGTGCCTATCCATGTTTTTCTACATGATGTACTGAATCTGTACACACACACTGTCTTGCTGCGATCTCTTAGCAGGCTGGCATGGATTTTTTGCTCTAATTGGTTTTGTCACAGTGTTCTGCATCTCCAAAACAAGACTATTGATTGAGATTCATGACTGTTTCCTGTTGCTGGGGAAAGGGGACTCTTACCAAACAACCTTCGCTCGACGCAGCTGCTTTTACCACCTTAGGTTTATGCACATGTGCACGCTGTGTGAAAAAGGGTAACAGAAATATAAATGAAAAACAAATAGGATTCAATTTATTTTTCATCGCTTGACTGAGTGGTTGAATCAATAATCTCTTATGAGACGCTAAACCATCAATAGTTCATAATAGTGTAATATGACCTTAAAATATAAACTTTAATTTTAATCTTTAATCATCGTTTCAACAACATCTCTGACCTTGAACCAACCAAGGAGACAAACCTTGTTTTCCACTTCATTTACTGAACACATAGTAAGAAAAAGTGTCTGCTGCTGCTCTTCCTGTTTCTGCTCTGCACCCTTTCCACTCGCTTTGTCCTTGCACACCTGGCCTATTGCATTAACCCCGCAGATTCAGGTGCAGCACTCACACTGCATGCAAACAGATGGACGTGATCTGGCTGCCTCACCTTAACAAGATGTCCCTGCTGAACACCATCTGCCAAAATATCTACGCTCTGCCAGGTCGGCAGCAGAGCAGGATTTTAGGATTGGGAGGAATGCGGCAATGTGAGCTGGACCGCAGCAGCTAAGCAGAAGTTTATGTCAATCATGATTTGGTGTGATTGACGTGCAAGCTTTACTGGTGTTTGATATGAAAAAAAAAATTTAAAGAAGGGGCCTCATTTATCAAATGTGAAGTTGCAGGTTTTGCAGGAAATAAAACATTTCCAAGCATAGAATGTGATTTATTAGTTGATTTGCATGTATATGAATGTGAATAATTTACAGCAATAAATAACTGTATTTCAACAATGACCGTATCTATTTCAACAACAGGGAAATGCTCCAGCTCTGTCGCTTTGTATTTTTGTTGCGTTTCAAATATTCGTCCAGGTTTTATACTGCAACATACAGAGTGAAGCGCTGCCAGAAAATGCCAGCAGTAATTAGATCAGTTCTCCCACACAGCGCCGGGCTCAGCTGGTCGTGCTGCTGATGTTATAGTCAGAATGTGTTGGAATTTTGAGTTTTATTATGTGTTTATAATGATGTGATATGATATAACAGAAGGCTGTGGCCATTCAAAATATGTGCTAACACAATATTTTCTTCATGCACAACACAAAGCCAGAGCAGAGACTCGTTAGTTTCGCAATTGCAAACAGTCCAGTTTTGCATGACATGGGATCATGAGCTGATTATTCAAAATTATATTATCAACAAAATACCCATTTAATTCATGCAGATAAATCATATTCTGTACCTAAAAATTAAAAAAATCATCTAATTTAGTGATTGCTTGTTAAATAATGTTAATAACTTAACACACATCCTCATACTGATAAGTTACTGTAGCATCATAGAAACATCTACTGCTACACAAAGTAAGTTTGTTGAGTTATTTGTCAGATAACTTTGAGACATATATCATTTTTTGTAATCTTATATAGGCCTATGTGATGTATGTGTCATCAGATCATATGACCTCCTCGAAAATGTGGACGTGTGCTCCAAACTTTGAGAAAATTATAATAAGCTGTGTTAACCAATCAGGGCAACAGCAATAACTTGAAATGTCAGTTCATAAGTGGAATTGGTTAGGTAGTGAGCAGATGGTATTAATAAGCACAGATGTTAATAGCTGGAGAAGGACACAAATCCCATTGTTCAATGTCTGCATTGTCAGACTACCAATTTCTGTGTGAAAGCAGGCAGTTAAAATCCAATTAAAATGTGTTCAAATGAACAGTTTCAAAGTATGTTTTGCACTTCGGATGAATGAAATAATCAAGTTAATAAGGTTTCGGCAGCAGTGATGTTCCTGTTTAATGCACATTCACATTTCACTAAGATGCACCTGCTTGTAATAATTTCATAGTTTCATTGATTATCATTTTCTTGTTGCAATTTGTTTAATGCTTTGCCTTATTTGTTTATAATGTTCACTGTATTCTGTTTTTTCTTTTTTTCCCTGGGCCCACTTCCACTTTTCATAATGGGAAAATGTGTCTGTCAGGACCGCGGCCAGGCAGTCGTCGCCCATGGGCAGACTCTCTGAAAGCAAACAATTCATTTAGAATGATAGTCCTCGTCTTCGCTCCCACGCTCTGCATGGTATATCGAACCGAATTGCACCACATTGCCAGTATAAATAATTTCATCTTCGAACATTAAGATCCAATCTCTCCTACATGAATGTGTCATCTGCTAACACAGGATATGAGTCTAATTTGATTTTCTCCCTTGCAGAGTAGTGAATTAGATTAGACAGAATTCAAACATAAAAACCACGTCGCAGCACAACACAGTGTACAATGTGTACAGGCACACTGTGTATCTCCAGATATACAAAAGTGACAGTCTGTCACTGTCGAAGCTCTAATAAAAATACATATTCCTTGGTTAGGTACGAGTTAGGTACCACATAAGGTGACATAGAATAACTTGTTCCTTTTTTGCAAATCCAAAGCTGCAGTGTCACAGATATCAAAGCAAACGAAGAGCTTATTGCACCATGAAAAATGTATTTACACCACATTAAGAGTGAAGTCTTACTGAATTCTCCACACTCTTCATTCCTTAATGTTACATGTTGGCATATTTCAAGAATATACCAGCACTCACAGTAAACTGTTAATGACTTGCGAATATGTGTAAATATTAACCGCCATTCAAAATGCCCTGAGCTCATCTTGCGTGCTTGATCTTAGCCTCAGAGGTGTTTTTATGGATTTTTCTTTGCCCACGGTAAAACACACTACGCTTTGAAATGAAATCGTGATCAAGATAAAACAAGATATATTGATGACTAATGATGATGATACATGAAAGTTTTACAATTTAAACATTTAACTATGGAACTATGGAATGGGTTAATGGGCATAAATGGGTTAAAATATGCAACACCACCAGCATGGCCCTTTAAATTGAAGACTGTGATAGTGTGTAACCGATAAGTGAACCAGTCCAGAGCTACAGCTGTGATAACAACCCAGTGCTGGAGGCAGTGAAGTAAAATTGTACAGTGAACTGTGTCAAAGGCTGAGAACGGAAAAGTTCTCTGCATCAACTCTCCAAAGAAGATTATCAATGTTTTTAATATCAGTAATAAATTATTAGGCCTTGCGATTACTACACTTCCATGTCAGGCTTTTAAGACAAAAGCATGTTAATAACTAAAAGTGTTCATAGAGGAAATTGGAGGACACACATGGTACTTTTAAAAATTTGGATGTGGAACTGCAGCAATATACATTTGAAACAAGCTTCTTATTTTTTTGAGATAATAAACACCTCCAAAAGTGGAGACAAAACGTGTCCAGTTTCTTCTGCAACAAATGTCATAAATTTCTGATTTACAGCAAGGGAGCACTTAAAATCAGTGACGGCAGTGATGTGCGCCAGAGAAAGATGATTTATAAATGGATTCTGGATTATTTAAAATTATCTTAAATTTTTAAATTTTTACACCACAGCTTTCAGTCAGTGTTGTTTCCTGCTCTGATGTGCCTCCAGTTTCACTTTGACAGACGTGCACGGTGTCGACTTGAGAGCAAAAACAGTGCATGCCAACACATTCTGAGCATAACTACACGGTTATTTTGTGATACTTTAGTGTGTATTTTGCATTATTCTCCGGCCTAACCCTGTTGCGTTACAATGCTTGCATTGCATACTGCAGGCGATGCATCATCCGTGGCATAGCACATAAATCTGGCCACCTTTTAATGCATCCATTGTCTCACCTGCACAAATACCCGAATCAACAAGTAAGCACATAAAATAAAACAGACTACTTGATGTTAGTGTTGCAAACCTCCTCCTGCTACAAAAGGCTGCTCGACATGCGCACTTCACGAGCTCAACATGTCCGACACCCTCAGCAGCATCTAAAAGAGTAGTAACAGAAATAGTTTACTTGTAGAGCTTACAGTCCTGTGCATCATCCCTCAAATGTGCATCTCAACATATCTTCTCTTTCCTCCATTTGAATCATAAAATATCCATTACCTAACATTTACTATAAAGGTTTCTCACACCCTCATCTTCACCAGAGGAAGACCATTTGTCCTTGAAATAAAAGAACCATTGGGGAACAAGACAGCAGTGTGCCGGTATTTCTCATCTTTTTTTTGTGCAGATTATTGCTGTCCAGCACCTGCAAACAATTTACAGATGTGCTTTTGCCTCCTGATGATTGCCTGCTTTATTTCCATAAACACATTCCTGATGCCTGGCACCAGGAATAATTTTGCACTAATCAACATGTGTCAAACTCAGATGTGATTATTCAGATGGCAAATTCAGACATAGACAACTTTTTTTTATCTGTGCTAATAACGTGGCTTCAGGGAAAAGATGATGTGTGTGTGTGTGTGTTTGTTCCGTCATCCTGATCTGTGAGTCCATACAAACTTAAATCCTACTGACTGACACTTAGGTTTGTGCTCTCCTAAAATAAATGACTTTTATGATGGAGGCTTTGTGAAAATTCCACTTGTCCAACACTTTCATGACAAATGGCCTCAAAAACTAGTTAAACGAATTCATGTTGACCTCGGCAGACCTCTCATTCATTTGAATGGAGTCGGTCCATCTGCATGGCGAGGGAGAAGACGTGGGCAAAACAATGTTGAGTATTCTGGCAAAAAAAAAAAAAAAAAAAAAGTTAACCCCGGCTCTACCCAACTCACAAAACAACATCATCAGGCAAAGCGCTGCATCGGCCAATCAAATACATTTTAGATTACTTTGTAACATGAACTCTGTGCAGGATTTCTACTGTTTTTCTCACGGTCATTGTGGGAAAAAGACAAAATAGTTGCCAGTTTTTACGTCAGATGAACCTTTAAATGCATGAATCTGCTCCTCTAACTGGACATCGTGGATCAGATTTCATGTCTCACAAGTACCATGAACAACACACTGCCTCCAACACCACTGTGCGGATGTAGCGCAAGGATGTTTCCAGTATGAATCCACAAAAGTTTCTGCTTCTTTTTTTGTCACACTACTTGGACACAAGGATTAAAAAAATAAGTTTTCTCTTCCATTTATAATTCATCCAATGTTGTCTTATCGTGCGTATTGACCAGCGCGGCCTTGAAGTCGCATGTGTAAGCCAAGGTACTACTTTTGTTAGTTCTAGGTGCACACAGGGACAGTGAAAGATAGCGGAAACAGAAGGTAGTCACTTGTTCTGCTTGAGGCAAAAAACCAGAGAGAAAAGCTTGTGACTCTTTCATTGAGTAATCACATTTCACTTTTTGCTGACCTTGTACACTCAGCTGACATGCCTCATGGTGGATTTAATCATCTGAAAAGTACAAATTTAACTGGATTAAACTTTTAAGCCTCAGGAACATCTTAAAATAGAGAGTCTAACAGTGTGTATGTATGTGAAGGGTCTTAAGAGTTTTTTAGGACAGTGCTATAAATATTTACTAAACATTAAAAAAAGGGGTTGATGTCAGAATGAACTGTGGTTTATGTAAATGTAAGAAGAGATTTAAATTCAGATTCTGTCTCTTATTCTGCTGATAAACCAGATGCCCTTCACAGCTACATGCACTATTTTCTTATTCTACATTCACATTTTCACACTTTTCCTTTCATTTCACTTTCTGACACTCCAGCAAAAACTTACACAACATTTTTCTTGCTACATCCTTTTCACCAAACTTGCATCCATTAAGAGTGTCATGTCATTTCTCTTCTGTCTGATCTGTCCTTCCAACACTCGGTTCACAGATGCCTGACTGTTTCGGTCAGTAATCTCCTAAACCCGCTGGATGTTTCCCCATAATAACATTCAGAGTTTTTGTTGAGATTTGATTACCTAATCTAGTTATAAGCCCCTGTTCTCTGTTTCTGCCGAATGTCCTCAGTCTATTTACGAGCCTGCAAAAATACAACAAAATTCTTCCCAATTTAAAATGTCATTTTTAATATTTACACACACAAGGGAACAAGATGTGAAGTTGGTGAATAACAATCTGGGAAAGTATTGATACTGTAAGTATAACCACTGGGTACCTATTTTAATATTTTGGGGCGATCGTGCAATGTCTTCCAGTCAAGTTTTTCAATGACTGTAGTGTTTGTGTCCTTTACTGTTTATGACAATCAGACATAGTAGATCATCTTCTGCAAATGCCTTGGCAGTTTAATGGACGCGCCTGCTACAAGCTGTACTCTGTAATAATGAAAAGCACCTCTTTTAACAACAGTGTAAATCTGCATAAACGTGGACCACCTCAGGCTTCAGACGTCCCCTGTAAGTCCAATGTCGTACCCCATATGACGGCTGTGCACATCAAGCACAGTCACCTAAAGGCTACAGACCTACAGCACTTTTCCATGTATTTCTTATTGTTCCAGTGTACAAACACAAATGTACCCTGTAGCTATTTAGAAAATATGCAGTTTGTCTGTCCACATTTTTGTTTTTGGAAGTAGAATATGGTCATTTTTAAAAGGAATCATAGCAGATTTTGAACATGCTACAGAACTCATCATCCCATCTTCCCCCAAACTTCCAGCTTAGTATCTCAGTAATGGTCAAACTTTACCCCATAATATCAGAATAGGTACCTGGTAGTTAAAATTACTTTTAATATAAATTAAAATACGCACAGTAGAAATATTTTTTAAGTTCCCTCTGTGATGGTTTGAAATGTCTCTTAATTGGACCCAGGAACAAGACACGGACGAGGAAACGAAGTTCACTGAAAACGTGTAGTTGCTAGACTCTTGACTTGGGAGTGGAGCTGCAATGGGGCAAAGTGAGGAGGGAGGTGTAGTGATGAGGGTAGCAAGCCCAGGAGAGTCAGCAGAGAAATGTTTGAGGCTTACTGGTAGGTGGTGAGAGGCTGGGTGGTGGAGCTGCTGAGGCTTGATGGCAGGAGACGCTGGAAAAAGTCCACAACGACAAGCAGAGAAGCACATGAAATTTCCAGGAGCAAACAACGGAGGGCCGACCACAGGAGGAGTGGATACAATCTGGCAGCTTGCAGGTGAACGAGGAGGGTTTTTAAGCTGCCGCTGATCAGGTGAAATGAAACTCAGCTGCAGTTGAAGAGGACCCCAGCACCTGGAAACCACACCGCCAGCCACTGAAACACAAACCGGACCACAAACAGCATCACAAAGAAAAATCACAAAACCAAAAACACTGGAGTTTGAACACAAAAAATACAGAGAAATATTAGAAATAAACTGAGGAATCAAAACCATGACACCCTCATTCATTAACTAATTCTTCCCCTGTACCTATATGACATGTAGGTGTCAGTACAAAAGATTCGACTTTAAATTGGGAAGAATTACGCTGTACATTGTGGGCTGCAATCTAAAGCTTTTGATTTACACTGTGCTACATTTATAGACCTGTTGTCTGGGTCTCTCTCACTCAGTGTATTCACCTTCTCATTGTCTTGCATTCTTGCATCCGCATTGAAAGCTTATTCTGATCATTCCTGATATGTCCCTCTAAGTTATCTCAGTGTTACCCCGCATCTTGTCTATACTTTGACAGAAGTGCTTTTCTGTGTTTCCCAAAATGCCGTCTCGCATTCCCTCGAGAATGGGCCTTGATTTGCTGCATCTTGTGGGAGGCAGAGACTGAGAGAGGCAATAATAACATTCACAGTCACAGCGAGAGAACAAGTTTTTTTTTTCCCAGTCTAAGGAAACAATAGCAACAAAACACATTAGTCACTGCAGCGAAGTAATGGCCATCTCTGTCTCTTCCACAATGACTGTCTCGCTGAGTGGAAACTGAAATAGCGAGCCCTTGTTCTCCGACTCCTACTAACTGATACAAAACTTGATGCATGAAGTTGTTAAACTCAATTGCAGTTTAGATAATGAGCTATGGAAATGAGACAAAATCAAGTTTGGCCCAGAAAGTGTTGCCAGTGTGTTATTGGAGCAGACACTGGAACATATTATGATTTTTATTCAGTGATTTATTGCCCACTGGTCACTGGAGACAGACGTGTCATGTTTGCTCTGATAACTTCACACATCTAGTCTAATTTTCCTGGATTTGCACACATGACTGAAGCCTGGTATGTTTACTTTGCTTCATGCATGTTAAATAAAATGTATTCACAAACAAATGCACCACTGTGTGACAGGGAGAGGGCATTGTTCTAGTCTATGAACACTATTCAAAAAAATGTATTGTTGTACGCAAAGAAAACATATCCCTCAAGTCTGTTTCATGCATTTTAAAATATAGACTATGATTGCTCTTCCTAAAGCTGCAAAAAAGCAAAAATAAACAATTCTGTTTCTTCATGACTCAGTTACATATAAATGAAAAATTTACTGTCGGTCTGAACCTGGCCCAACAAAAAGACTGTCAAGTTGCATTATGGGTATGATCCTCTGTGTTTGTTAGCTTTACTCCTACCAGGAACCAAAAGTCAGGATATTCCAGCCTCCTCTATTTTTTAAAATCCCGTCTCTCACAAGCGACCCTGTCTCCTAAAAAATATGTTGATACACTTCTAATTTGCAGCAAATACATTTATAAGGAATTATAATGCCATACAGATTGGTTTTTCATTGTTTTTCAACATAATGAGGAAACGCTTGAAGCACGAGACATGATGCATTTACTGTATCAACATTTCATCGAAACCGCAATCTTTCCCGACCTTAACAAAAGTGCTTTTGTTTTCTAAATGTAATTGCATGTGGGACCTCAGCCCCCACTGTGAAAGTTCTGCACTTTGTGAACCCACCATCCAACCTCCATCCACCCTGCACAACTACCTCCATCCACCCTACACGCAATACAAAAACGTAGGGCCTTCTTCACTCAAAAACAAAAAAGTATTATATAAATGCCATGTGTAGGAGACAAGGTTGTCACAAGCCCCTCAACTTTATACAACAAAACTAAATTACTGAAGGAGTCTGTTAAGGAGGGTTTTGTGTGTAATGTAAATTAACCTTTGCGTTAGCATCATTAGTGTGAGTTCACGTCACTTTGATGATTTCACATGTTGTAACAGAGGAATACAAGACCCTTAGCATGAAATGGAGCTCTTACCAATCACTGAGCGTTTCATTTAACATTTCAACTCAAGGCGAGCCAGATAAAATTAATGCATGAGGTGAATGCATTTTTGCACCTCTTGAAATGAAGTTTCAGTTGATTTCCTGCCTGCAGAAACTTTTATTTTGCTTCTCAGACCCGTCCCTCCCATGCGATTCTATATTTATGATGAAAGTAAACGGATAGCAGTCACGTCCTGTACTCCTGCTTGCTTGATAAAAATAAAAGCAGCAGGAGACATAGAAAGTTCTGCCGTTTCTCATCTACTGCAGATAATCTTACCGTGTCCACACATCAGAGAAAACTGAATACCAAAGCAAATCAAGGGATGTGACGATAATACAGTTTTATCATAACAAGTGCATATTCAGGAAATAATCATAAAGTCACCTTCCATATTAATTGCCATTTCTATAAAGTATAATAAAACAGTTCAAGATATGCTTCCGTAACTATGGTTAAATTGATTTCATTGGAAATCAATATGTCTTTGTCCTTCAATGTGTCTCTCAAGCAGTGGTTCCTTCTGGCTGATGTTCCTCCACAAACAGCAAAACCACTCACAGTTTATCAAAGATCGATGTGAGAAACCAGCTGAATTAGAATATTGTATTCTCAGTTGATGTAGATGATGAATAGCACAAAGGATCATTGAACCATTTTGACAGAGCTCACAAGGACGACTGTCTTTGGTGTTAAAACCTGATATGTTAGATGGTTGGCTACACAGGACATTCACAATTTCAACCAATCAATGAACCACACAGCGTGGTAGGACTCAGGAGGAGCGTGAAAGCCTCTTTTCCATCAAGTAAAGTCTTCAGTGTTATTTTTGCTCCTCTTTCTACAAAGGCATAATCTCCAGTTCTGATATCGTAGCTGATGCTATACCAGCATCTTAATGTCTTTAAGACCAACCATTGCTGGTTTTAAGCAAACAGTTGCTTCTCTGGCTGTCGTCACAGCTAAACCATACCCACTGCCAGTTCCTCCCCACAAGACGCTTATTGGTCTGAACCTGTAACGAGGGTGAGATAGGACTGCAGCACCAAAGAGTAGTACTTTATTTTTAGATCCAACAGATAGGTATAGCAACTTTACAGAGTGACTGGTTTGCAACACGGACAGAGTCTCTCAGAGCCACAGGTTGGTAGGTACAGAATGACTTACACTGCCAGAACAAGTGCCAGAACACTTGGGCAGAACAAGAACAGAAGGCCAAGGCAAATAGAGGGATATAATAAGGCAGGTCTATCAAAAGCAGGCAGATTTGGCAACAGAGAATTAGTCCATTGAAGATTAGCTGGAGAGTCAGGTATGATGCAAAGAAAATTCTGGCAAGAGGTGAGTGAAGTGGTGAGGCTTCAATAAAGTCCTGATTGGTGACTCAATACATACTGGGTGCATGGGTGAGTTGATGAGGTGGGTGTGGCCGGCAGGTGAGGTGAGGCAGAGGCGGGGTCAGTGGAAAAGCACCGGGACTGGCAGGCAGAAGTGTGACAGATGTCAAGATGGATTCTTGGCCTGCGTGATCTTGTGAGCTTGCAGATTCAGCTGCATCAAGGTAAGATAAAAAATAGCCAAAGAGATTTGTTTTTCAAGAGTTTGAGCTAGATTATGATTTTGAACAAAAAATCTGTGTGACTGATGTAGCTTCACTTTTGAGCCATCCCAAATTACTACAGTGTAATGTGTGAAAGCAAGGTCTGAAGAAGCCCGAAATCATCTTCATATCATGATGATGATTTCATAAATTAGCACCATGTCGGAAAAAGTGTCGGTCGTCACATCTTCAAAACGTAAAATAACTCAGCCTGATGAGTGTTGAAAAAGGAGTTTAGATTTTTGTTAAAAGAGAGAGAGAGAGAAGTTAAAGTTAAACTGAAATCTCATGTCCCCAGAGTCATACTGTCTTATTTATCTTTGAGGTTTAATAACAATCAGAAACTTATAATAACCAAGGAACTAATAATCTTTTCAGCTACTAATTTGAGGCCCCATTTAGAGAAGAATATGTTCTTGCCTGCCTCTTAAAACTACTGAAACCATCTACATGACCAGGTTAAAGTTTATTAAGATACGATAAACCTTTATTCGTCCCACAGTGGGGAAATTCACACTATTACACTCACACTACACACTTACACACTATTAGAGGTAGGACTTCCATCAGTAGATGCTTTAATAAGAAAGGGAGACAGTTCTATGTAAGATAAGACATCAGCTTGATGATGATCCTCTGGGTGTGACTGGACATGAAAATCAGCTCACAGCTGGTTCACGTGATGGTGGTAACAGATTACATCAGTCCTAACTAAGAAGAGGTATTTAAGTCAGTAAACTAACAGTACCACATGCGTTGCATTGACACATTTGCTGCATTCCTCTTTGTTCATTTCCACTGGAGATTGACATGACATGCTCTCTTTGAATACGCAGCATTTAAATGCTGAACATTTTAAACTGAGTCACTAATGTTGCTGTCGCTGTTGTGTCATGCAAAGGTTAATGCAATTTAGCTAAATTGAGGGGGGGGAAAGGCTGTATTTACTGGAGCATAGCACAAAAACATTTTACCAACAAGTCATTCAAAATTACAAGAAAATATATTGTTTGTCGAGATCGCAGTTTTTAAAAATTAAAACAATTTTCTGATCTTGTGCTGCTGTGGTTAACGTTTGGTTAAGTCTCCTTCCTCTGAGTACACTCTACAACAACGTCACACTACTTCCTCCTTTGCTTCCAATGTACATGAGCCATATTTAATACGGCTGCTGGGGGGCTTTGTAACTTGGACATACTGTTTTTTGGCATTTGCACAAATGACTGATGCTGTCAATTTCTTGGAAGGACACACATTTTCAGGAGGTGCAGTGAGTGAGTGAGTTTTTTTTTTTTTTTTTTTTTTTTAGAAGAGCAGTTCCCACTATCTCGGCCCTGGGGACGACATGCCTGAGTGCACATCAAAATCTCCACATAATACAATTTGCCACTGAAGGTGTCCTCCAAAAAAGATTTTCCCCAGCTTCTCAAAATATTGAATTTCCCACAATTCTCCTGTGCTCAGAATGCCATCTGGGCTCGTCGACAGCCAGGACTCCCCAACAGAGAAAAAAAAGTGAAAAGAGCGTCTTTTCAGGTGAGTGGATATCCACAGCTCTCCAACCGCAGGAAGGTAATGGACTTTTTCTTGTGGTGTGTACTCTAGCGTGGAGACTCTCATTCAATGTGGGATTGGGGTTCTCGCATTGGAAGGTCTCAGGGGAAGGTCTGACAGTAACTCTGATATCTCTGGAATAATGCCACAGGTGAAATGTATTCTGCCTCCTGATAACTTCCTCCAGATTGGCAGACAAAGTGTGGTCAAGGGCAACAAATATAAAATGATATGCATGTCTGGCAGCTGTCGTGCCTAAAGTGGTGTAGTAGCGCAGACTGTGATGCCTCCTGCTGAGGCGTGACATTGACACGCTTGTAGTAGGTTTCCCACCGGCATTGTCAGTTGATCCAAGCGCTGCTTTACTCCTTCCTCCCGAGCGCAGGGTCAGGAGACAGCGTGTGAGCTGACCTTACGTCAGGTTGTTGATTATCAGCTTGTGATGGGTGTCTACCAATCATTCTGGACAAGGACTGTATTCATACATCCCAGATCAGAACAAGCTCATGCTTATTTAACCCGAGAGGCAAAATGTTCAAAATCCAGTGGAGTGAGTGAATTATAAACCCTCCAGATTTAAAGTTACAGCTCATATTTTTTATATAGTTTGGTATGATCCCTCTGGTAGTGCTGTCAATGCTTGGACATTAGATGTTCCAGGCGACTTGGCAGCTTGTCAGACACAAAAAAAACTGAGGCAAGCGGGCGTGGAGACCGTGACACCTTTGGGGCACTTTGGTCACACAGTTTAAACAGTTTAATAGAGCCTTTAAGATCTTTAAGAGATTTATTCACCCCAGAGGGGCAATTGAAGGCACGAAGAGCAGTGGAGCCAAACAAAAGCAACAAAGTAAGCAAACAAGCAGCAAAAAGCAAAATCAAGAAGATGGCTCCATAAAATATCTGTATATGAATGAATGGACGAGAGTGTCAGGGTCACAGGAGTTAATGATGGCACATCCTGAGGTGCAGAAATGTCAAAAGAAAAAGTCTTCATGTTAATGTTTTTTGTCCTATTCTTTTTCTTACTTCGATATGGAAGCACAGTTCCATAATTTGGGGGGTTCGGGGGATGTAAACAGAAGGTATAACGACAATAAATCAGTCATTGAAAGTTTGCTGAATTAGCTAGTCACACTAAAAATGAGTGTATCATGCCTGTTCCATGTGAGCGATGACTCAGAGAAGGAGCACGAGCCAAACTACAAAAACTAACCTGTTGTTTTCAGAGCACCAGCGTCCATCTGTCCCCTCATCCTCACACAGTATCTTTGTCTCATGCCTCCCCTTCTGTTCCCCCCTCAGGCAGCTCCCCCACTTCACAGTCTGAAAACCTCTGGTCTGGACCTAAAGTCTATTGCTTTGGTATGTCTCAAGTAATCACAATCTTCTAGTCAGAGATTCAATGCTAAATGAGCTGTACACCATCCTGTTAATGCACCAGTCTACATGTGTCTTTTTCACATATACACCGTCAATATGAAGCTTCATTTGTATCTCAACCCACAGAGTGCAGATGAGATGTAGAATTTTTGCATGATTGCGCAGGTAGATCGTAGAACAAGACAACAAGCATCCTGCCAAATGGTACAGTACAAGACCCAATTAGTGGGATCATGTTTTGCACTCTGTGTGTGTTCGTGTTTGTGTGTGTGCGCGCTGACCCTGCATCTTTCCTCACATCCGCATGTTACCACGCTTCCACGTCCCTTCTGTCACTGTGACAGCACCATATGTCTCCGTATCTGCCCACATTTAATTTCACCCAGCAATCCCAACACCCACGTTGACTCATAACCTAGAACGCTACTGAATTTCTTAATGACCTGCTTTCACTAAGGTTTACACGCATCCTAGTATCCTGGTTATGAGTCACATCCTGTTTTTGATCACATTTGTCAAATGATGTCTACAGTTGTTTATAATGTTCCTGAACACATGATCACAACAGGTTTCTGATCAGTGTCTTTGACTCCTTGACCTCTCCAATGACTTCTATGATTTCTGTACTGACTGAGCTGAATCTTGAGTAGCTGAGCTTGAGTCGTTGAGGAGTTGAGTCATTGCAGCAAGTGACTTTGTGTAAGACATTGAACCCCAGTTGCTCCAAATGGTTAGTCCTGCACCTTGCATGAGAGGCAAATTGTAAAACAGAAGCAGTTTATGAATGCAGTCCATTTTTTCAACAGCAACTGAAGCCAAGAATAACAAGTGGAAATATTGTCACTTTTTGCCACTGATCACAGGTATCACAGAGGCAAAAACTTGCCAAGAGCATTCAGGGTTTAGTTGTGCATTTAAGGAACATACCGTTTCAGTGTCTGCAGGGTCAGAAGACGGTGAGGGATTACGTCTGCTGACTCCACCTTTGGCCATAAGAAGGTGGAGGCAGCCATGTTTGTCCTCCAGTACACGCAGCATAGCTACAAGAAGTGGAAAAAAGAATTAGGCATTCAGCACTGGGGAGAAAAAGGAGGAAAAGAAAAGACAATATATCAAATCAACAACGCACTTGTGCAAATGTTTGATATTTAAACCTGGAGAAGGTGTTTACATGCCGCAGAATCCTTGTTTGTCTCAGAGCGACACAGGCAGTATATTTGAGTTTCCCGCTGAAGGCATAAGCTGAAACCTGGGCCTTTGATTTAGGATTCAGCTGTTTGAATAAAGAAGAAGTTTATGAAAGTCTGTGTACAGTCCTCTTCTTTCAAGCCATGAAGAGTGCCAAAGCCACCAGCATCAGCATGAATTTGATGGGGTTGAGGTTCTTCTTCTTCTTCATTCTGAAGGTGGGATATGACATTTTTATGCGCAAACACATATACAAGATATTCCAAAGTCCTGATCATGTCTGTCATAGTAGTGTGCATCGCCTCTTTTATCCATGGACCTGTTCTGAGCTGGTGAAATCTGAGATCACCAGAGTGCTCAATGAAAACAGGAAGCTTAGATTCCTCTAACCAGCAATCACTGAAATGACACAAATGTGAACTCTATTATGGACATTCTGCAACATCTTGATGACAGTATCCACAAAAACTGTATTTTAGTCATTACGCACCTTTATTTCTTAGACATCTATGCATTGAAATTCAAAAAAATCCAGAGGAAAGCAGCTCACACGTGCCCCATAAGCTATTCATGTCTTCATGTTCTGTGATATCCTAATCTCCATTCATCACCACATCCTTCATTTATCTTCATTCCTATGTTCTGAGGTACTGTACAATACATCAAACACTTCTCCCAACACCAAATTAGGTAAAGTGGTGTGACACAAACAGATGATAAAGGCAGACAGATGTACGTTTCTTCAAAACACGTGGGTTCCATCTGCCTGCCTTCTCACCATCAGGAGAAACTATCCTCTCATTATTATGCGACAGTGAACTGATAAGGCATCCAGCTGTCATATGGCCACAGCTTATCTCCCATATAGGGATACAGTTTCTACCCCAGGCTGCTATACAGTGAGCCCCACGGTGGAGCAATTCCTGGTCCTAATCTCTCTTCTCACTCATTAAGCCACAGTTTATCTTGGCGTTTCCTTACTTTTCACTGGACACATCCATCCTCACGTTCATCTGAGCTCCTCAGCCACGCTGGAGACCTGAAATACGGGTAGATTACACATGAAGGAGAAGGAAGGGCACAGATGAGAGAAACCTGCGGAGGAATAGTCACTTTATGGGAGTCGACATAGTAGCTAAAGGATTGTAATGACATCCTTAACATTTTTTTGTAATTGTTAATGGCTGGTTGTCATTAGAAAAATTTCATATTGGTGTCATAATGCTTTTTTTTTTTTTTAAACTTTGTTCACACAGGACACAGAGCAGCTGTATTGTCGCTTCACATGCACAAAGGAGGAGCAGACTTTTTTTTGCAGGCCTTTCAACTCTCTATTTATGTTCTCAAGGACTTGTCATTACTCCCACCCAAATCTAAAGACAAATTCCAGGAGGTGTTTTCAAAGGTATTGCTGTGGAGTTTTTACCTCTTGTAGCACTATGGAACAATGTTTTTTTGCAGTTGTTCCCACTTAATTTGCATCGTGGATGTGTACATGCATGCAATAAACAATTCTTGCCAGTTTCATGTTATTCCTCTGGTTGACAGTTGGCGGTAATGCAGATGAGATGATTTGTAGCCATATGCCAACAAAAGTAACGAAGAAAAAGCAAGCAAGCAAACTCACATGTAAACATTAGGTGATATAAAATATTCATCTAAACTGACCTTGCAAATGTTTGAAGAGGAAAATAATGCATTCCACATGTTTGTAAGACCTCAAGGATGCACACCATGCCTTTTGGTGAGTAATGCTAAATGTAAAAATAACCCGGTTTTATCTCAGCTCTTATTTTACAAATGGCACTAATGTGAAAATGAATAAATATCGTGTTTGTAAATGAAAAACAAACTAATTATAGGGACAGTGCAGCAAATGATACTAGGCTTTGATTTGCTTGTAATAGGCCTTTTTCACAGATGACATTTTGACACGTCTCAGTAGGTAAAGCAGATAAAATAAATAAATAGTAAATAAAAGAATGAATAATCTCTGCGTTCCTTTTAGCTGCTTCAGCTTCGGGCTCCTGGTATTTTGCATGTCGGCTCATTGTCACACTGTCATGGCTGACTGGGGCACTTGAATAGAGCAGAGTCATCATTAATGTCATTAGTAACACCCAAGCTTTTCTTACTATGTCAAGTCAACATGTCTGCTGTGAAAACATCCTAGTTTACTCTTTGTGTGTGAGTGTGCATCTATATAAACTGCTATGCTCCAATACTACTACTTGTGCCGCCCCCTCCCTCCTAATCACCTGTGAGCTATTTGTCCAGGATGATTCCTGCACCTCATTAAAGCAGATTCGCCCGCAGTGTTCTCGCTGAGCGTGACCAGAGGTCACAGCAGACTGGTTATGTATACTGACAGGCCAATAACAATGCCGAGGTCTCTCTAACTTTCCGGTGAAGTAACGTGGGTCTGCTCCACCAGGCTCCGATGCACCGTGGCTGCTCATTGACAGCCACGAGGCATCGCTGTCACAGCCATCAATAAATGCTGCTCCACTGAGGCTGTTCCAATTTAACTTCATCCTTTTACTTGACTAAAGAGAAAAGGGACAGAACAAGTCGAACCAAGGTTGAAGAGAAGATTAGAATTAAATTATCTTTTTTCAGACAAGCCTCATGATCAGTCACTTCAAATTAGAGTTACATTAGAAACAATAAAAAAACTGTAATACTATTTATACTACTACTACTACTACCACAGGTGATAATAATAATAATAATAGTACATTTACGTATTGATCATAGTCATGCCATCACTGCTACAATTGACTGATAGTATGTTTTCTGTCCAGACTGTTTTATTATTGCTTTTTGTGTCGGTGCCAAAACCAGAACAGCTGCGTTTGATTTATTGATGATGTTATTCTTTAAGTATTTCAAAAGCAACAGTATGCAGTGGATGTATCTGGGTGTACGCTTCCGAATGTAGTTTCATGTTCACATGAGGCTGCAAATACTCGGCACAGAGCATTGAATGTTGAATGAAATGCATAGTGAACAACCAATAAGGGAGCTGTGATGTAAAGAGTTAAAAACAAACAAAGGAGGACGTGAGCACTGAAGACCATCTGTTATCTCACATTTTAGAAAAGTTCACCGAGACAGCTGCAAACTACTGCAAACAAATTTGGGTGCCGGGGTGTTTGCTCAGTCCCATCTGCACGGATGAAATGGTTTTATCAAAGCATAGATGAAGTTGAATAGATTCATCTGGTGCATGTCAGGATGTTTTTATTTTAAAAGTTTATTATAATTATAATTTCATCACTGAAAAAAGTTATGAAGGTCTAACCTACAGATGGTCGCTAAATTAATGGAAAAACAAATAAAGTTTCTTACTAAGCCTTCACCAAAAAAAAATTGTGGTCCTGGGCAGAGATTCATCAAGTCTCTGCAACTCTGGTATAGGGATGAACACAATTCCCCTAAAAGATTCGCCCTCATGTGGTGTTTTGGTGACGGTGATGGAGAGAACGGTCTGAGACATCAGTCAAAAATCTCCCAAAAGTTGTCAGCTGGGTTGAGATAAGGTGACTGTGGAGGCCATAGCATAGAAAACATTTCACGTCATTTCCATACTTGTCAAATTAAGACAGCATCTGCATTTTTATTTATTTTTATTTATCTCATATCTGTATGTTTTAATATAAAGTATTTATTATGTTTCACAGGAGTTATACAAAGACAATATATTTAATGTTTGACCTCATCAACTTCATTGATTTTTGTAAATATCTGCTTATTCTGAATTTGATGGCAGCAGCTTGTTTCAAACAAGTTGGGACAGGAGCAACAAAAGACTGTGAAAGTTGTGGACTGATCCAAAAACACCTGTTTGGCTCAGTCCACAGGTAAACAGGTTAAAATAAAAGAGGGGAGAAATTATTGGGTTAAACTTTAGCACATATTTTGCTCTTCATATATAGTCAATCTGGATCTTGACAACTTTTCCATGTGTTCCATACAAAGAAGCCAAATGTGACCAAATCCAGCAGCGGTTCCTCACAAATTATAATTAATCTTTTCCATCTTGAACTCAGCGAATGTGCCAAGGGGGATCAGAGACAAGTGCAGGCAAAGGGAAAATGTAAATGAGCTGCTGATTGTGCAGCAGAGTAAATAAGACAAAACAAACCAAAAAAAAAAAAAAAAATTAGAAATGGTTAAACTACAGAATTGTTGCAATGTAGATAGTGTTTTGTCGCATCGAGTAATTTTTACTGAAACTAAAAAAATAATGATGAAATATTTATTTTTGAAAAATGTTTTTGAAGATGAGATGAAGATGAGCACTCAGCTGAGTGAGAGATGTAACACAAATACTACTAATGTCCTGTTGACATTTTGGGAGATAAAACTGTGATGACAATATATGTTATAAGCCACTCAGGCCAGGTTGATTTTTTTTTCTCTATGCTCTTCATATATCGTCAAACTACAACTTGACAGCTTTTCCACATCTTCCATAAAAACAGGCCAAATACGACCAAAGCCAACAACTGTTCCTCACAATAGTTAATTTTTTCCATCTTGAGTCCAACTATGACAAGGGGGATCATAAATCTTCCATTTAAGCAATATCAAATGTTTGCAATAAAATTCTACACAATTAAAGTCACAAGTGAGCAAGTCATCTGCACTCAGATCAGTTAAAGAAATAATCCAAGAAGTGAACTCAATGAAGTATAGAAGAAGCCAAGGACAGATGCTTCATAGTAACAACGCTCCCAATGGTCTGTTTGTTTTCATCCTCTATGACTCAGCTCTGAATCCAGCCGGAGTCACAGCCACAAGGACTCTCTCCCTCCTCCATCCTCCCCCTCCTGCTTTTCTCACCCAGCCACGCTATTTCCTGCCTAACCCCAATCTCTCAGTCACTCTCCCTGTCTCCTCCTCTTCCGCTGTCACTCCTCGTCGCGCTCCCTGTCGACACATCTGTCCGTCTCTCGCTCCACCTCTGTGAATCATCCCGCCCTTTCTGCTCTTCTGCTGACTGCTTCCATCGATCTGTCCTCTCCTCCCCCGTCCGCCGTCTCCCGCTTCTTTCTCGTTTCCGAGCATATTCCTCAAATTCCTCTTCCCCTCTGTTGCATCGTTGCACTTTGTCCGTCTCATCATTTCTCATCACTTCACTTTATCAGCAAGTGTCTCCCACTGGCTCCTCAGCCATCAAGTGCCCCCCGAACTCATCTCTCTCTCACTCACACACACACATAAACACACACTCACTCCAATGTTCACACACACTGATCCTTCAACACTGCAAGGCTTTCCACTCTGGTGTGTTCTCGCAGGGGACACTAACGTATAGCTTCTCCCTTAGCACTTACATAATGCACATCTTACATAACCAACATTTCTCATCCCTCCTTTTTTTAATCCGTGATTATAATCAGTGTTGTGTTCATATGATCAAAACAGCTTTTCTTGAAATGAAATTAAGAGAAAGCCCAACTGAATGTGAATGATGATGATATATGCTCTGTCATAAAACCTCATCACACAGCTTGCTACGTATGGCTTCTTCATTATATATGAAACATGGATGCAAATTCCCTTCTCCTCAGTGCTCAGTGAGCTCAGTGAGATTAGATGTAAATCTTCACTTCACCACTACACACAACATATATCTGTATATTCTCACACATGGGCAGACACTTTGCTGAAAGCAGAGAGATATTTAATTATACCAGCACCAAATCAAATCAGCTTCACCTCCTCAAAACCTAACCATCGAAGAAATGTGTTGCCTTTTCTCTTCTCGGAGGTTGGCAGAGCGCTGTGTGCTGCTGAAGTAAATAAACGGTGATGGGCTGATCACACAACCATCAAACAGACAGGAAGATCAATATGTAAGCAAAAGTGATGAAAGAAGAAGACGAAGACCGCCTGTGAGCTTGTGTGTGCACATTTGCGGCACAAAATCTGTTTCTTTTCTGTTCTGCTTTTCTTATTTCTAACATTCATCATTTTTATTCATTTTTACCAAAAAGTTTTGTCCCTGTTCTTCATGTTGTTATGTTTCCTGCTGTAATGACCGCTGCAGTTGAACACAAGGAAATCTTCTGGAAATAGAATGTGCAGGCAAATGAAAAATGCAAATGAGCTGCTGATTATGCACCAGAGAAAAGCAAAACAAAGAAATAAAGGTTTGAACTGCAGAATTGCTGCAATGTAAATGGAAAAATATGAAAATAATAAGGCACACCTTTTTCAGCTGAGTAAGATGTAACACAAAAATACAAGGGAGCATCAAAGACCTGTTGTGGGAGATGTAAAAGTGCGATGGAGTCAGTGTCACAATAGTTGTTATCTATCACATGATATGAAGTTCCATACGTTCATTTACGTCTTTGTTTAGACCTTTTTAAACTTCCCTTACATGAAAAATGCCACAAACAGCCATAAAAATGAATAAATCTTTCATGGTAATCTTTCAACATATACATCATCAAACAGTCGTGGGTTCTAAAAAGTATTGTTTCACTATTTTTACAGCATATAAATCTAAGAAATAAAACCATAACTCAATTTATTTACATGTTATTCCAGCTTCTTTTTGTGCCTTTCTCGTTGAATGTCTATGTAGTCACCGTAAATCACTGGAAATATTAATAAATCACAGTCTTGAAAATGTCTTTCTGAAAAATTTTTATGGTCTACAGGCATGAATAATAAACTGTGCAAAAGCCCCACATCAGCACTCTCAGCTTGCTGCTACATGATATATAAATAAAGTTATGGTACTATAAATAATACATGTTTAGTGTATTCACCAAAGAATAAAATAATATATATTAGTTCATATACTGCATGTACTGTATGATTCTCACATCTGTGTTGTAATATAACAGGTTTTTTTTCCGTGTGTACAACAACAGGTAGACTTCATTTCATCTCATTAAATTACCATAACAACATCTTTGATACCCATAATTAGTGATATAAATCCATTATAATGATCACTTTAGTAATTATTTGCACATATTTTTTATACCTTACACGGTCAAAGTCCACATCTGTGGGAAACACTGCTCACAGATTTGAAAGTATATTATGTAAATAATTATTATATTTTGCTTAAAAATTTTTTTTAGACAAAATCTAAAAAGGTCATTTCGAAACACAAGGTGAAAAAAAAAACTTGTTCAAACTAACAAACACAGCTAGTAAAGACCCCATAACAACGTTTTTATGATGATCTTCAATTATTTTTATCTTTCAATCCCTATCCTTTGATTTGGCTGTGCTTGTTTTCCAGGTGGACTGACAAGTTGGCAGATAAATTACCCACACAGTCATTCAGGAAGTAATCTATTCTCTCTAAGCAATTTTAAAGATGTTCTTCTGGCAACATTACTCCATCCATCTTTTACTCCAGCCTGGGGAGCACTGGGGTAAGCAGAGTTGACAACACTAAATTCGGAATTAGTCTTACCGAGTCTCAGGAGGATTATTTTCCCATTTTGCCCACGTCCATTTGAAAATGAGTCAAAGTGTGAGTCTGAAGTGTATTAGTATAAGAGTCCAGGGGGACAGTGATATGCTGTAATTTCATGACGCTTGCTGGGCAGTTTTATTGCACACACAGGAGGAGAGGCAGAGCAGGTGTTTTGTCAGTAACAATTACACAGTGCATGAATTAAGTTTATTCTTCATCCTTCTGTCACTGATAATTGGCATAGTAGTAGCAGTAATAAAGTTGGATTTATTATGAAACTAAGGGGGATTATTAAAATATCCAGACAACAGCATGGATACAAAATTGAGAAACATTTTGTTTCACTGCCAATGCAAACAAAAGCATGGAGCAGTGTCAATATAATGATGAGCAGAGAGACTTTGGAAACAACACTGCCTACCCACAGATAGAGTCTCCTCTGCCAGTGAGCTAAAACAGTCAGTTTGACAAAGACACTCATGGGGACATACTCAACACTGTACGCAGCCCGGTGTTGGATCTGATCGCGCATACTAAAGGGGACAGAGGAGGCAGTCTCGCAAAGATAAGGCCACACAAGCCCTGATGGTCCCAAAACAAAAAGGTGTTTTCGCAAGATTATTCCAGGGTTTGTTTGATGAACACTGTCATAGAAAATGAAAAGAGAGTCACCCCTCCTCACCTCTTGACTTCAGATCCATTGCTCCAGAATCTAATGCAAGTGCACGGAAAAGGTTATTCAGGGGCACCTGACGTCTCCCCGTGATCAGCCAGACAACCTCCTTCCTTTTGCCTATAAAGAGAGAGATACTGAGGGTGTTTCATTAACACTCCTGCACATGGTTACCAGACACATCCAGCATCCCGAGGCTTATGGCAGAATTTTACTTATTCATATTAGTTCAGCTTTTAATACCACCTTTAACTTGATACCAATGGACACCTCGCACTGCAGATGAAAGACTTTTTTTTATCTGACAGCCCCTAAAGAGTCTCTGTACAAGACTGCCTGTCGGATGAAAAGCCCCGAGGTTGCATTTTATCTCCTGCACTTTTCTTCCATGTATGAAAATTAAATACAGATATGTGACAGCAACTTTTGAAGTATGCGAATAACACGGCAAAGGTGGGTTTAATGTTGAAGAGTAATGCTGAGAGTTCCCTGCATTAGTCACATCAACAATCTATGAACAAGGTGTAAAGAGAGCGCTTTGCTAACATGTGGGCAACCAGCGTGTCAGCCGGTTACAACCGAGGGCCAAGCCGTAGAGATGGCGGGCAGTTTTACATATTTAGGCGTGATTTTAGACGCTAACTTAAATTTTAATGAACCTTTTAAAGAAGGAAATGCAATTGCTTCTTTTAAGTAAACTAAAAAGCTTTGATGTGAGTCCTGAGGATGGTTTATACCAGCCTAGTGTAAATTATAATTTCCTACAACATCACGTTCTGGTGCAGAAATTTGAGGGCTAGAAGCAAAAGCAAGCTCATAAAAATAGTTAACACGGGCGACGAGATTATTCGTAACACCCAGAGACAATTGGTGGAGTTGTACAAAACAAGGAGGAAAGTCACATTAATAGTTCAGGACCGCTCACACTCTCTGTTCAAAGGAAGATGATACAGTTTGATGATATAGTACAGATACATTTATCTAAGATATTTATATATATTATATATTGTTTCAGCACTTTCATCCCAACCCTTTATTACTGCAGGCCTTCTTATATGACTCTAACTCATTGTGACGGGGAGTGGGGAAGGACTCAAGCGCAAACACCCGGATTGACAAAAAACACGTCTTTTAATGAAAAGGCAAACAAAATCTCAATAAACAAAAACTCACGACAGGGTTATGTCCAGTAATGTCCAACAGGTCTCATCAAAGAAAAACAGGTACAAATCCAAAAAACTGATGAGCATCAATAAATGAGGAAAAGAAAGGAACAATCCGGCAAAGGCTGAGTGGAGTAAGGTGGTATATACAGAGTCCTGATTACAGATAGAGTGCAGCTGGGAGTAGGGGCGTGTGATGAGATGGGAGTGGCAGGTAGGTAAGGTGAGGCAGAGTGAGTATGGCAGGTGAGGAGTGACAACTATAACAGGTAAGCCAAGACAGAACTAAGGCAGAATGAACTAAAACATAACAGGGCTGTAACAGAGAACTATGACAAAGAACACAGACAGAAAACCAAGACAGAAAACTACAACATAGAACTAAGAAACAACTAGGACACACAACATGACAGCAGAGGTAAGGAACGAACACCGAGACAATGAACTAAGACAAGATTGGACTAAGACAGGACTACGACGTAACAAGACTACGACATGACAAGACTACGACAAGACAAGACTTTAACTAACAGAACTAAGACAAAAACTGACAGAATTAGAACAAAGACTGAAACTAAGGCAGAAAAATCTAAGGCTAAACAAAACTAAACAGAGGGCTAGCAGGCAGAACTGTGACACTCATGGCACAGGAAGTCCTTGAGCGTACGTCTGGGTCTGGGTGTGTGAACCGTCTTCATAATTTTCATTTTTATTCTTTGTGCTTTGCTTTGAAGCCAACGATCAATTTTTAAGTGTGCGGACAATAAAGATGTCTATTCTGTTTTGGGTTTTTTGGGTTTTTTTTTTAAAGTCTGCTCTTCTTATATCAAAGTAAAACACACACTCTCAAACACATTAAAGCATCACTAGTCATCACTGTAGATCAATAGTTCTCCTGAAGGGTAACTTTTCCACTTCTCGGTGAAAACCATGTGCGTCGAGAAAAGGTCACGATGTGCCCTTGTCAAGACATATGATGCGGGTTAGGCGGAGAGGGCAGGGCAGATCAAAGATCAGAGATCAGAGAAATGCTTTGCTGCGCATGACAAAATGTTTGGGTCAATAAACTGATGTGAGCTTGTGTGTAAAAGACATGTGATGAGTACACAAACAAAGTGCATCAGAAAAATAATAGCACAGAGTTATCGGCATGGACAAAGGACACGGTCATTTAACTTCTTCTTTGAGAGGCTGAAGCTGCACCTTCCCTCATGGCCGCATCACAAACTCTGTTGCAGATTAAAACCAAATTAGAAGAAATCGTGGTTAAATATTTACCTGTAGATTATTAAGATATGCCGTATATAGATACCTGGTATAACTAGATACAGTACAATTTAGTGACAATGAAACAGGTATTCCTGCAGTAGCAGTGACTTAACATAACCAACACAAATATGACAAACAAAACCAACAGTAACGTACGTTTCTACTGACAAAAATAAAAAGATTTGAAAGTATAAAGATCAAGAATAAATTAATTTGTGTATGATTTTTCACAAGTATGAGGTTAGTTGCTCATGATGATATTTATATGGAGCACTCATAATGTGGTGTTGGTAAGATGTGAGCAACACAATCTTTTCTCCAAAAAATACCACAGATAGGAGCTTAAAAAGTCCCTGTTTTCTTTTATGGCTCAAAAATGTTCCAATAATTAATGGAACATGGATAAAATGGAAAAAAAATAGTTGCATCACAATGCAAATTTAAATTTGGTTAATCAATATAAATACAATTCTGGTTTAGATAGAGCAAAAGCATTCCTAGAACTGGGAGCAAGAAGGTCATTGGACTGGTCATTGGAGCAAAGAGAGACGGCAGAATCGATGCTGTTTGAACAGATGACTCAGTTGCCCTTGGTTAATTCAGAGACAGGTGACAAAATGGAGCCATTTACATTTCTCAGTCACCACAGGTAGCGAACAGACAAAGCCCATGGAAAAGAGGATAATGGGGACATGAGAAAAAACTGAATAGACTGAGCACAAGGTGTACCAAATCATAAAGCGCACAGTCAGAGCATCCAATAGAGACGCTGAATTCCAGATGAGTAAATAATGAAGAGAAAGATTTCTGATAATGATTTTGTCTGAGAAATGTTATTAAGAGAAAACTTGGAAGATTAATTTGAGAGTTTTGCACTATTTACCCTCTTTTAGCATAAGAGAGGAATTTGATAAGAAAAGCATGTAAAGTTTGTTCTATACACAAAAAAGACGCAAAAAACCACCAGAAAAACACAGTGGTTTCACTTTAAATTGATTTGGAAAAACTAGTCTAGAACTAGAACTTTCACTGCTGGAACTTTTACTGTTAAGAGTCACATTTTTGCAATCTTACAACAATATCAAGGAAACGCGCAACTTCTTTCTTATACTGTTTCAGGAGCCACAAAGACTTTCTTCTCAGGGACATGATTCATACGACACAATTCACAGGCGTTGTTCTTTTTCTCATTTTCCTTCTCTTCACCCGCTGCTGTATGTGTCAAAGTTACATGCAATCATATGCTAGAGATGTATGGCTGTCATCTGTCACAGTCACTGACAAACACTGCTGTTCCTCTTTCTCCACCTTCTTGCTTTCTTTATCTTATTTTTGAAGAAATAAAGGACAGGATTTATGTTTTGTGTTCCTTCATTGTGCACCAGATGTGTAGTTCAGCTTGCAGAATTTGTATTCTTGCAGTCGCATCCATTCTCATAAGACTGCGGTGAAAGTTTACTTTCTTTCTTCCCCAACTCCTGTTTTATACATTATAATGATATGTTAGATGACAGTGTGAGTAAGTGGTTTCAGTGAAATCATGTTATATATATATGGGTTTCAAATCTTTTCTCAAATCATGTCACCTGCAAGTGTGTGCAATTGTTTTCACACTGTTATCATCCTTCTTTTTTTTTCATTTTTGACTTCACGTGCTTCTCGACATCATTCCAGATGAATGAAACCTCAATGATTTTCAAGGCTTAAATAAAGGTTTCGAATTGAACTGAAGCTTTTTTTTCGGTTTGTGCTGCACGTTGCTGAGATGAATAAAAGAACAAGAGACAGCTATCACCATCACACACGCTGTTAATGGTGCCGAATAAATGTTTTATTCGCCGTGAGTGTCTGGTCTTTGTTTCTTGCCTTTCAAAGCCACACACAAGCTTAAAAGAAAGAACAGCTATTTTATTCTATGGCTCGAGACACTTGTCATTATCAAAGTAGAACGTTGCTTGAAAAAGAAGCTGTTTACTGTTTTTAAATGTTATATTAATGCATCGGCTTTGTGCCAGCTCTGTACGCGACATTGACCACGTCTCAACAGGCCTGCGATTCTGTTGGAAAATTGTTTCTGTTTTGTGGAGCCAGCAACAATCGCCCATGGCTGTTTTATAATTGTTAGGGTATGAATGAAAAGAGAAGTTGGAGTGGTGGAAGATGGCGATAAGAAGAATGTCAAGGCCGAGCGTCCGACACAGAAAGACCAATTCCCCAATTTTCTTAGGAGCCCAGAGAAGCGAAGAGTACTGGGAAGAAATTACATAGAAAATACTGGGAATATTCATATGCACACTAACACTTCAGTTATAGGAAGCAATTAAGAAAAGGCAAGCTTTAGATCACAATGTTTGCAAGGATCAAAGTAACTCTTAATTACAGAGTTAAGTTAAGATAAGATAAGACATACCTTTATTCGTCCCACGGTGGGGAAATTTACAAGGACTCAGTAAAGGAATTGATGTCAAGAATCATTTTTCTCTGTGTCTCTGGTGACACAGTTCAATTTTACTGTGAAATTGTTGTACTCTTAAAATAACTTTCACTGCAGCTGCAAGTGAGGCAAAAAAATCGTCGTGATGATTCTGCATCTGTTAAGATAAAACACTTTCAGGGGCGCAAAAAAAAGGTCTGTGAACAAACATAATTGTAAAAGCCAGGTACATCAGATCTTTAGAAAGAGCTTGAGCATCTACTGTGTGATACAGGACCGTGCCATCTGATTTCACAGCACGGCTCGCTCTCCTGTGTGAAGCTGGTGAAGCTGGACATTGGATATTAAGCTTCCTCTTGATCCCTTACTCGTGGCAAGCTATAGATAAATTGAAGAGACTTTGTGTCATTTTTTTGATGCTGACCTCATTTTTCCATAGACATTTTATCAAAACCAGACACTTGTAGATGCCTTTATAACCTGCAGAATAGACTGATGGCTTGTATATATATACTGTAGCATATTGTGGCCTTAGCTCCAGTCCATTCAGATATTTTACAGGAACCAAGAAAAAATTTCACCTGCCCTCAAATCTCTGCTTGCAGGTTGCACTATATTTGACTTGACTGTCTATAAAGCATTGAATGACCTCCATAATTTATGCCTGAAAGCTATGAGCCACTCAGACCTCTCAAATCATCTGGCACTGGTCTCCTTGTGGCACTGAGGCTCAAATCAAAGTCTGGTGAAACTGGCCTTTAGCATTTATGCTCCTAGTTGCTTAATTGGCCTTCTCGAGGACCTGAGATGTGCTCAGACTCACTTCTTTTCTTTCAAGTTCAAGCTGAACTTTCCATTTTATTTTTTTGCCTTTCAATAAGACACCTTCGTAACTGAATAGATTGAGTCTTTGTACTTGTTGTGACCAAACATCTGTGAATGGATCCTTTAGTTGCGACATGCATGTTTGTTCTCTCTTTTCTAACTTTTGATGTAAAGTTCACCATGTTTCCCTGGTGTATTGAATGTGGCAGATGTTAAATGTGATCAGTGTTAAAATTGTCCCATCTACCCATCAAATCACAGACCCATCTCAATCAACGTAATGAGAAACTGTAAAGGCAAATGTCAGATGAGCTGCTGCCTGCAGGACTGTCAAGGTTACTTTAAGGTACGAAACACAATAAAATGTCAGAACATCTCACTGTTACAAAGAATCTCTAGCAGGAGGTAAAGCGTAATTTTTTTTTTTTTTTTTTACCATGGCTTAGTTTTGTAAAATGTTTTTAGCCTACTGTCTTGCAGTCAGTTGCGTGTCCAGACTTTTTTGACTGGGGTGGTCCAAGTGGCACACACACATACATTGGAATAGCATTAATTTACCATTTCTCATATCTACTTTGATTACTAACATTACAGTAAATTATAGTTTCTTACATTCATGTGTTTACATGACCCTGCTTGCAGTTCATGCTGTGAATCTTTTTTCTCCTAAGGTTGTTTCAACACCAAAGATTACTCACCAATGACAAATTGAGGTTTTGCAAGGAAAGGACATCAGCAGGACAGTTTCAAAGTTGAAGGAAGGGAGTGGGAGGGTAATGACACCTTTAATTATGAATCAAAAAATATCACGTTAGCTCCAGGCAATTGTGTAGCGTGTAGCAGAATATTTATGACACTGGGCAAAGATGTCTACTGTTGTTTGCTTTGGGAAGATAAGAGCTAGAATAAGCACAGATAATAGGTGGTTAACTGCTGGTCTCTGCATTTATACAGAATATGTGTGTACAGTCACATATATATATATGTATATTTAAGTCTCAATTAATGAACCCACTCTGACTCTAATAGAGGGCATGAGATAAAATGTTTGGTTTTTTTACTTTAAAGAGTGACATTTAACACAATGGAAACAGAGAGTAGTTGAGATTGAAATGTTGAGTATGCATTTAATGAATGTTAATCAGTGACCAAGATAACAAATCATGTGCAGGGCTAAGAGAACAAGAGAAGGGGAAAGGAAGAGCGAGAGAGAAGCCCTTCAAGTGACACATAAGGAGAGGAACCATCACGATTCTCTTCTGACATGCAATTAACCGGTAAAAAAAGCCTTACCCAGGTCTAAATCTCATCTCCAACACACACACAGGTCGTTGACCTCCTTCTATAATAATTGGCTCTCTGGGTGCCGCTCACCTATTCACACATGATTTGTGTCTTGTCATGAATGCATGTATGTGTGTGCATGCATCAGTTTATGAGTTACACTGAGGTGTAGGTGCGCATTGTTAGGTAATGTGACATCACATGTGGGTGGAGAACATGTGAGTGCATAACACAAAGTGCAGCACGTCTGTTATTTCCCTGATTAGGAGGGACATGCTTTTGGAATCTAAATGTAGCCCATTAAAAGCCCAGCTCACCTCCCAGGCCGATGATCAGCCACTGCAGGAAGCGAACTGTGGAAGTTTCTGCTGACGGAAACTCAAGACGCACATTTCTCGACGTGGGTCCATTTTCTTCAGCAGTCGTGGTTTAATGTGACTGCGGAAATGGAGAAAATGAAAAATAAAATGGAGGCAGAAAGGGGAAAAAGTTGACCTAATGCATTAGAGAGCACAGTGGATGTAGAATATATTTGTTAATGCATTTCAAATACACACACACAAATCCTCTACATCTTGCATCATAACAGCTATCTAAATGCCTGTTCTGTAACTGTCTCTATTCAATGAGACCATTTAGTAAGATGGCATTAATACTACTGCTGCTGGTGGATTTATTCAAATGCTAAGCAGCATGCCATCAGTCGTCATCTTTCTCTCCTGCTGAACAGTACTGATCTTTACTCGGTATGTCTCTGGCTCCCTCGAGGCTGGCAAAGGCTGTTAATCAGCACAGTTGTGACATGGCCCAGAGCATGAGGAGGATGACGCAGGGTGCAGGGACTGGCACTCACTCAGCATTTCAGCCACTGCAGAGGTCCCGCTGATGTCCATCTCTATTTCCCTTTTGTGGCTAATCGCAGCACCAGCTATATTCAATCTAACATTAGTTTGCTGGAGGGAGGCGTTGGTCCAGAAGTTGATCCAATTATTACACCCAGTATGGAAGATTATTTAGACGAGGGACAGGTGCCAGACTCCAGTTCTCTTTTGTTAAGGCACCGTGAGCCAATACAAGCATCTGCTGGTTTATCCTAAGCAGGTGTTCATTCCAAGCTGATCCTCCTGTACGTGAAGCACACCATGAGGATCTGAGGTAACAGGTAACGGAGGCTTGTTGTATAAAAAGAAATTCCACCTGCGCTTCTGTGGGTGCAAATGAGGTATCCTGTTCTAAATTTGGCAACTCTACTGCCTGTCAATCATGTCAAGACATAAGTCGCACATTTAAAAACAGGCAGCAGCCAAAGATCGTACATCAAATCAATCAAAGCTTTCACTTTGTCTCGTCCCAGGAAGTTATCAGTATTTAGTGTTTGTCAGGTGGTAATTTTCATCTTTCAAAATCTTGCTCACATGTCAACTCAGATTCATCGACCTGTAATATTACAGATATTGTTCTGTTGCTCAACTCCTGTGTGTTGGATCACCTTTTTCTCATTTGGTTTAAGTAGTTTATTTTGCTGCATTTAAGCCAAATACTCGCGTAATAGCTAAGCAAAGGATCAGTCTTTCTCCTCTCTCTAACTGCTAGGGTCATGATGCTTTATTGCAGCAAAATGAGATGTCAAGACATATTGTTCTTCTCCTCATTGAAGTAGTATAAATAAATGACTGACTTGGTGAATCTTTACTTGAAATACAGTTACATCTGCACTTTTATTTCCTTGATGATGGCTTCTTTTTTCCTTGTTCAACATACAAAAGTTTAGCTTTGACCCCCAGATGTTTTTGTATGCTGTCATGCCAGTGTCAAAGACATGACACGCAAAGGACAGCCTCTAGTTTGGCTTTTTACTCCGTGGTTGGTTTTGTCGAGATATCCATGAGAAACAGTGGCAAAAACATAGTGAAGCAAACCCATACAGCTGCATATATAATTATTTCATATTGATATGATACTAATGTGGATACAGCTAAGGAATTTAATCCAGTTCTACTTTTAGACATATATTCTAAGTTAAAAAGTAAGTATTTTTCCAAAAGCACTGCTGTGCTTTACATAGCATCAGTCTCTATTTATGGGTGTTTAACACCATCTGCTGGCCATCTGCTGGTTTGCAGCCTGCAAACTCAATGTGCTAGTACTGTCGTCCTAAGTGAGTGATATAGAAAGGAGATTTTAAAACACTTATTGGCTGAAAACACAGACAAATACAACATATCGAGCTGGCAACCTAGAAGTTAGAGAAGACAAGCTTGTGGTAAGTTACATTCAAAAAATGACTGCAGCAGAATTTGCAATCAGCAGTTCAATAACACTACAAAACACCCAAAAACACAAGGCAGAAAGGGTTTTTTTCAGAATTTTATTCTTTAAATTATTTTATAAAATCTCATTTACGTATATATATATATATCCCCAATTAACAATTTTGGCTATTTTCCCTTTTCCACCCCCATGTATGCCCACATATTGATCATAAGGTCCATACCCCTTCACATAGACATTGTGCAATGATCCTCAGTGCCAAGGTGGAAGGGGGAGAGAGAAGAGACGGTGGGTGAGGGTACATGTAGGTTCGAGGGAGAAGAGGTATGGGTTTGGGCCTTGTACAGAGCATGCCAAGAAAGGGTTAGGGGAAACAGGGAATGGTAAAGGGGCTGCCTAACTACACCACCACTGTTAACATCAGTAAGATAACCACACAAAGAGGTAAAGGGAGTATTGACTTCCACAATGACTTGAGTGTGTCTGGTGCGGGTTAAACCAATCGTGTTCAAATGGCTCAATGTATTCCATGACACAAAATAAAAATAGCTCTTTTGTTTTTCCCCCCAAAACATCAGTGACTCATATCCACTGATGAATGCTAAGTAAGCTTCACATCAGATATTTACCTATGACGAGTCAGTTGTTCACTTAAAGATTAAAACAGTGCCCACAAACTTAGCAGCAGCCCTGAAGACTGTTTAGCCCTTTGTAGTGACCTACACGAATGATCAGCGCACTGATCCGAGTCAAAACCACTTCCCAATGGTGTGCGAGTAGGTATCTATGTTGATGATTCTCTTTCTAGGCTTCTTAAAAAGGCCAACATCTACAGAGACAAGGCTAAACTTTAGCAAAAACCACAGATTTATGTTACATTAACTGTACATCCGGGCAAATCAACAGGACTTTGTTTTCTGCTCCAATAAGATATTTGTTCTTCATTTGGCAATATGATCGCTCTTGCAACATGGCTCAAGACTTTGCCATCTTCGTTGCTGGTATGATTTGCAATGAACAGAATGGAGCAACTGAAATATATCTATGGTAAATATGCAAACGATTTAGAAAGGCTTCATACGATGGAAACAAAACTATTGCACACCTCCCCTAAGGTCACTCAAGACTTTTGTGATACCCGAGTAAGCTAATGTTGACCAAAGAAGATCTCTCAAAGAACGCTTAAGCTACATCCAAACAGTATCAAAACATCCCTTTCTTTATGTTTAACATGGTAAAGACACATAACACAAAACCCAGTTTTAAAGGGAAGGAATGAACAGAAGTGTGAGATCAGAATCACACCAAACATATGTGTTTAGGTAATATCTGTAGGCAGAACAAAATATATGTGAAATTTGACTTCCAGGCAAAACATGGTTATAACTACAGACATTAACCCCTGTAAGCACATAGTATTTATATTGGTCTACAAAGTGTGAATTGCTGCATAATTCTGTTAGTATGCATGGTTCAATATGCTCCATCTTAGTCACCCTGTGAGGAGGCTAATCTATGCTTGTGTGTATTTTTGAACGACTCTGAATTCTCTCCTTAGCTGTCATAGAACAAGCGATGTATTTAGTTCATATAGGCTGGAAAAAAACATGTTAATGTTTAACCCACAACCTCCGAAACAATGTAAATGACACTCAACACTGACAACTTAAAATACTCTGCGATAAGACAGCTGAATGAGCTTAAGGCATTTAGAGGTCATTCCTGACAGAACATAAAGGCTACGGTTGCCTAAACGGCCTGCCAAAATAACCCAGACTCTTTTTTTCATGAAATGTGATTTAAAATTAGCCCTTACTGACTATAAACTGCAATATAATGAATTAATTATCCTCTTGCATGGTGAATCAAAGGTTGATACCTCAAGTTCACATGCTAGCAGAGTTTATCTACACATGACGGCCCCAGATCTTTGAAATATACCAATGAATGAGTTTAACAAAATTTCCACAGCGAATGGCAGTGGCTTGCTTGAGAAAACTAATGCTAACTTCGTGCAACTAATCACCCCAAATCCAGTGCCTTAGAGAAGTTTTCAGGGTCTTTAAATAAGCAAAAGGCGAGTGGACACAACAGCATGAAACCCTATATGATAAATAAATAAAGTGCAATTGCCACGTGATAAACACTACCTTTGTAGCATGTTATAAAATGTTATCAACTTTGGCCCAGAGAGGTGCTGATTATACAATTCACAGTCATTTTTATGGCCCATCATCTTCGGCAGCACTGAACTGCAACATATTACAAGTGGTTTCTGTCTTTTGTCAATTACAGAATTTACAGTACAATGCAATCTAGTACACTACCACAAAACACAGGCTCAAACACAAAACTTAATCAGCACCTTTCTGGCAGTTTCTACCAACTCAACAATTTAAGCTTCACAAAAGTTGGATTTATAACATGGCCATCGTACTGAACTGCATTATAACATTACATAATATTACAGGTGTCCATGTTTTTGTGTCCACCCTCTGTAAAAACAGAAACGGCTAGAAGACAAAAAACCTTGTGCTGTGTTATTCAGATGACACAGGGCAGGATGATGTCACAAAATAAATAACCTCTGCTAACCTTTAAAAGTGACTGAATCAGCTGATTGTAAGAGATCTTTTCAATTCAGCTAAAACAGGAGTTGCAAATTATAGAAGAATAGTGTTATAGAAAGAGTGTTCTCTTAGGTTTTTTAGGGCTAGTTTGAAACCACAATGTCAAACCGGGTGTATAAGCTGAAGCCATTTGAGGTAGACAGAAACCGTGTCAGAGTATACACTTTCATACTGTCTAAAACCAATCAATAGGCTCATATGCTGTCAAAGAACCATAATCACTTGATTTGTGGCCCGGCGCGACACTACCTGTGACTCCACCTGAGACTGACAGGGAACCACTGATCTGGTAAGGGTGCACTACAACATCATGGAGCATGGTGGCTTAAGGAGTGTAATGAAAGGGGATGAAGAGGGGGGGGGCTTGGAACGGACACAACTCAACAGGCCATTTACCAGAAAGAAGTCAACGCCACACATCTTCAATGTCTCAAGTCAACAGCAGCATTTAAACCTCAGTCATATAACCAGAAACAATTGAGGGTTAATTTACAAGGCATAATCTTTTAAATAGAATATATGGCATCTGACCATTGTCTCAATATTTCCCTTTGAGAGATCTCCCACCCCGCACCCACAGACACACGTTTATACCCCAAAAATCCCAATGACAGACCTCATGCCCATTTAACAGTCTCACATTGTTCTAGAGAATAGAGATTAAAAATATATACTATTGACTTATTGACTTCCAGTGTATGTTTTCTCTGTTTTCCCTACTATTTTTCAAGTTTAAAAAGATCTCCTGTGTCACAATGCAAGCTCAGAGGTCTTTTCTACACACACACGCACACACTCACACACTCACACTCACACATATACTGTATATATATATATATATATTTATATATTAGAGGATTTTTTAGCTGAGAAGTTAGGCAAAGTATATATGTTCATTTGGACGGAATTCATTCAAAATGAGAAGGAATTAACCTCTCTTTTCTCCATTTTCCCTTTTGAGGAGGACAAAATTTGAGGAATTTGGGAAGCGCTACAACATCACATGACTACTCAAGAGCAGGTAGCAAGGTAAAAGGAAGAAGAAATAGATAAAAGGCCTGAACTTGTACAAGGCAGAGAGATGGGCAGACGATATGGCTCTCTGTGGCATGTGCATTCCGGGGCCCTACTGACAGTAAGAGAAAATGTACAAAGTTCAAGAGAGGGTTAGAGAGAGCGAAAAGACCATCAGATAAAAAGTGAAGATAGTGAATGAGTTGTTTCAACGGGAACGAAGCTAAAGCAATAATGCAAGACTACGCAGCGGGTCAAGGTAGGGGACGAGGAGGGGAAAACGAATATTCTGTCTGCCTGATTCATCGGTAGACCAGGTGAGATATGGTGCCAGATTTGAAGTTGAGCTGATGGTTGGGCACAAAGCTGTGCTGGGGATTCTTTCGCGTGCATATATCCTTTGCATACAAGCCCATGCACGAGTCACAGGACACCTTAGAGCAGTTCACACAGGTGTGTGATGCACCTGGCTTGTTACAAAACCCGCATCGCGACCCCCCCATGCTTATTCGCTCGCTGCTGCCTCCCTTTGGCGTTGTCAAAGCAACAGACTTGCTTGGAAACAGCTTAGTGGACATGAGGGGTTTCTCCACCATCTGGGGGTGAGGGTGGGGGTGAGAGTGTGAGTGGGTCAGCGTGAGGGGGTGCGGATGGAGATGGGAGTGGGTGTGAGTATTCGAGTAGACAGAGAGCTTTTCCTTGACCGGAATGTACCCGTCCAGGGGCCGAGGAGATTTGGGGTGGTAGTCCTGGAGGCCACAGCAAGGGGAGGGGTCCACATCATGACAGGCAGAACAGAGAATCATGTCACACCTCTGGCAGGAGGCCATAGAGGAGCAGCCCAGCCCACAGCCCTGACACTTCACACCACCATGACCTTTGAGCAGCCAGCCATCCCTCGCATCTCGAGGCTCTCTGGATGGAGGTCGAGAGGGGGTCTGCCTTCCTCCCGTCCCAGCACCACCCCTCTCTGTGTACAAGTCAATCTCATCCAAAGAGGACAGGTGGTAGGATGTGTAAGCATCAGTTGGGGGAGGTGACTGAATTGGGAAGAAATCCGCAATAGGGCTGTAAGAAGGTGGAGCTGCCACAGAGAAGAGAGACGCTGAGGTGCTGGGCCTGATGATCTCATCCTTCATATCCTCCTCAGCATCCACAAACAGAGGCTCCTTCCTCAGACTCAATGAGGCCTTCAAAACAGGCTTGCTGACTGCTGCGTGCCAGTGACCAGCCCCATCTGTAACATCCACAGACTTAGATGGTCGGCTACCTCGCCTCAGGTGGTGGGCATGAGGCCTCTCTATATCCAACGGCCGCACGGACAGCCGAGCCATATCCGCCCCGAGGCTGTCGCGTCGGCGGAGCGCCTCAGCACAGCCAGCTGCATCATCTCTGCAACCTCTGCGGAGTTCCAGGGCCTCCAGCTCTGAGGCCGAACCACGGGCCAGAGCCACCACCTCTCCCAGAAGACGGCACTCTGCCTGGGCCAGGAAGAGCTCAAACGCCAACTGGCGGAGATGATTCGTGCCTCCAGGGTGCTCCTGCAAATGGAACTGCGAATCATGGTCACAGGTGTAGCCGATGGTCCGCATTAGAGATCGGAGTTCAGCATCAGAAATGGCTGACTGTAGATGGTACACGTATGGGCCAGTGAAGGTCTAAAAGAGAAATGAATTAATCAGCATTAGTATTAGAATCAGTCAATTAAAACAGCTTGACATGATAAAACTAAAATACACCCAGAAAATTGACCTTGCATGCTATTCATCTGATAGCATATAATTCAAAGTATAGGTTTGCTTGCTGCTGTGTTTAGTAACATACAGATGTGAAAATTCTAACAGAATTAGAAAATATTACCTCACATACATCTGTATGTGAGGTAATATTATTTTTTGTCTCAATTGTCTCAAGATAAAGTATTGAAAAACAGCACAAGCAGTTTAGAAAGGGTAGCAGGTTCCGGGTGATACCCTTTTGTTTACATATAACACAGTGTATGGTGTTATGATTAGACAATAGATACTCAAACAAACAGCTGGAAAACAGCTGGTGAACCTCTGAAGTAAGAATTCACAAGGGGATAGTCTGTATGTATCTGTCTGTGGTTTTTTTTCATCTAAAAGTTGCACTACAAAATATTCCTTTGGTGTATCTTTCAAGTATCACTTTGTAATTTTGAAACTTTATAGAAAGACTGGGAAATGTATATGGTGAATACGTATTCCTGAGGAAAGTAATATAGGAAGGTGATGGCTAATGTTATTATAGCCAACATTTTAATAACTAAATAGTTTACATAAGCTTTAAAGAAGAATAACATGACAACCTTTAGGATAAACTAAACTCACCTTTATACATCTGAACTCCTTCTTCCAGGGGAAGAGCAAGAGGTTGGTGCAGATGGTTTCCAATGTGTGGAAGGCTCTCTCCAGGCTCTTGAGGTTGCCCCCTCTCTGGCAGCGGAGAGAAGTCTCCACCACTTCATAGAAACGCACCATCCGGAAACGTTGTCCCGGATCTGGCTGGTAGGCCCCAAGCAGAGCTGTGGCTGTGGAGAGCAGGGCCTCGCTGTCCTTGTGTCTCCCTTTGTCCCCCTCTGGCGCTGTTCTAATCCATGTGTATTCCTCCTCCAGACGCCTCTCCAGTGCCGTTACATACCTCCGAAACAGGTCCTCTTTTAACTTGGCATCCATTATCGACAGCAGACTATCAGTCAGCTGTTACACTTTTCTGAGAGAGCCTCACCCCTTTTAGCATACCCTGCACCAGGATGCCACATTCAAGCACCATTTTTGGTCACCATAATTCACTGTACACGTTGGCACACACTCAACGTTAATAACGTTTTGGAGAGGTGGAAGAGGAATGAGACTTTGTGTCCAATCAGCAGCACATCCTTTAAACAAGAGATGCAGTTGTCTGGTGCTTTCAGTTGGCGTAGCTAGGCTGCAGCCTGTAGGGATGCCTTCTTACAGGCATCTCTGGTACTGGCTCAAAGCCTGACTTGTTTCCAGACAAACAGGCCTATGTCGTTCAAGATGAGGTCAGGAGGAGCTTTTTCTTCACGCTCTGTTAATGCAGAGTTGTATCTATTCCATTCCTTGGCTTCAGCATTTGCAGAGTTCAAGGTCATTCATCTTGAAGATGCACTGATGATTGTGTGATTCTTCTGAGCCGTCTCCGAGCTGTAATGACACCAGAGAGCTTTATAAATATGGAAAGGTCTCACACAGACACACATAAATGAAGAAAAAACTTGGGCCACATTTCTTTTTACTCAATGTTAATTCAATTCAAAAGAAAATGCATTTGTAACGTTCATCTTTTGTGCGTTTTTAAATCTATCTGAACCACTAAGATTTGGGAGAGATGGTGTATAGGCGTCACTATTTTGAGACACAGTGTCCAGTGCTCTGAGTGGGATGATGTGAGGATGCATTGTGTGGGCTATTTCATATCAGTCGTACAGCTAATAGGTTGGACTGACTAGATTATTATCATGATGTACTCAACCAAGTAAAAGACGAGGGGAATTACACTGTTCATAACCCGGATCGGGACTCAGTGTTAACACACATCCTTTTGTCTTACGTTCGTGTTTGCGCCAGTGAATATGAGAACTGGCGGTACTACATGCGTGTAAACCATGGTAACCTGCACTTAGCTTTAGTTAGCTGAAATTAACAACGCAACATTAAATATACGGACATGTGGATACGTGTGCGCTTAAAATCAGTCATGAGGCTTGAACAGGAGCAGATGAGGGTTTCAGCTCCTCGTTCCCAGGCGAGCGGGTCGGCTATTACACTTACCTCACACATCAACCTTAGCGAACATCCGCCTAGCGAGCTAGCAAGCAACATGCCTGAGCTAACAACATCACATGCATTACTATTGCGCATCAACTGTAACAGAATCAGTCCGTCACGACCAGTGTTGAAAATAACAGAGACGCCCTGAGGACAGCTTCTCCGTTAATTCTTCATGAATCTCAGACCCGACAAAACCCGATGTTGTCACTGGCATGGCCCCCCAACTGAGTATAAGCTAAGCAGTGAACGCCCATTTCAGCGCAGCTGGCTAGCTAGCAATTGCTTTAGCTAGCAGGGCGGTCCATCGCCAGATAGAAATCTTTTGCGATTTTAGAGTCATTTATCTCAACATATACCGTCACTGTGGCACGGCTCTTGTACGACCAGGTCTAGTTCAGCCTCGGCTAAGAGATAAGAGCGTTTTCTAACCAGAAACACCACCACCACCCGCACATCTTACCTTTAACAAGTGCTAGCCGTGGCTAGCTACGCCTCCTCAGCTGTTGGAAATTCCCATCATCCCAACGCGCATGCGCTCACTTCTGACAGTTCATCAGCATCAGGGGCCCACGTGCTGTTTGAGAGACGGAGCCGGAGGAGGAGAAGATGCAGCAGAGCCAGCGACAACACTACCACTGTTCAACATGCGTGAGTTTCATTAATATGTGTGTGTAAGTTTCATCAATATATGTGTGAGTTTAAAACTAATATATGAGCTCAGGCGTATGCGCATATAAAATATTTGTCTTGAGCCACAGTTTAATGGACACAAGACAACAATAACGCCCGGCAAGTTACAAGATTTAAACTTCTTTTTTGTTATATGTAAAGGCTTAACTTCATCCACCTTTTGAAATTGTTTTCCTTTCAATGTGTTTATACTCCAAATTCGCACGAAATTTTCAACAGTCTTTTAAGATAATATAACGTAAAAAGATGATGTCGTGCGCGCATAGAAAATATTTGTCTTGAGCTGCAATGAACAATATAGTTTAATAGACATAAGATATCAATAACGTCCAGCAAGTAACCAGGTTTTGGTAAAGATTTTTTATGATAAGTAAAGGCTTCATTCACCTTTTTGATTAGGAAATTATGTTTTCATTACAATGTATTTATGTTCCGAATTCACACGATATTGTGAACAAACAATATTTTAATATAACAAATATAATATAAAGTAAAAGGATGATGATGTGTGGCTTCACTTCATCCACCCTTTTCATTTGGAAATTGTTTATACTCCAATTTCACAAGACATTTACGACGAACGACCGTTGAATATAATCTAATATAATAATAATAACCATATGATCACGTGCTGCACGGTGGCCCCGCCCTCCCGCATAAATACGCACCAGGAGCCGGTGACGTGTTTCCAGGGACGGCCGGTGGGGGACTGAGTCAGTGAAGAAAAGAAATGGCGATGCTCGGAGGTTTTAGCGCAGCACAGCACAAGAAAAACGTCTCGGACGGGAGCAGTGACGTGTCAGAATTTGTCTGTCCGGTTTGTCTGGAAATTTTCGAGAGTCCAGTAACAACACAATGCGGCCATACGTGAGTATTTAGCCTTTTCTTGCCCGTCGTCCTCCCTTCAACCCACGTCTGCCAGCAGCGATTCAATGGCTGGAGATAGAAACAACGGGGGAAACGCTTGTTTTGAAACATGTCGCCCCTCTAGAGTCTCAACGCTTCGACCGTGCATGTGCCTGCGTTTCTTGTGACAATGTTTTTTCTGTTTTGTTCACTTGAATATTTGGCAAAAGCAATGCCAGGTTGCCAAATCAGTTTCAGTTTTGTTTACATCAAAGAGGAGGCCTCACCTGGGAGTTGTAGTTTTTATCTCTATCGCTTCGACTCATCAAGCCGCTCAGAAGGACTACAAGTCCCTGCGCCCTCTTGAGGTGGGGACTTTCCATCTGATTTACAGGAAGCTCTATTTAGGAGATTTACAGGGATCTTCCAGCGAATGACAGCATCTGGTTTCTCTATTTTACTGTCAGCCTATAAATAGCTGGAATACTTTCTCTTTCTGATCTTCAGAGGCCAAATATAAACTGACCACAGCTTCACTGACTTGTTCCTCTTTCCTTGTTTATGCTCACATTTCTTCACCTTTCTTTTGTCAGGTTTTGCCTGAGTTGTTTGCAGGAGTGTTTGCGTCCACAGAAGCCTGTTTGTGCAGTATGTCGGGCTGGACTGGGCCACTGGACTAAAGCTGTTGAGCTTGAGGCTCACATCCAGTCATCAGTGGCGTCTTGCAAAGGATGTGGAGCACAGGTTGGTCTCATCGCAGTGCAAAAAGCTAACATAAGGCAACTTAATGACATTTGCTGGTTTGTGAATTGGATTTGGATCAGTTACATGCACAAGGCAACCACTGGGGCTGAAGATATCATAACTACATCTGCACTAATTTAATCTGATACAGAGTCAAAATTGAAGACAATGTTGTTGTGCAAGAGCAGTTACTAATGTGGGTTACCTCATTATTCAGGTCGGCCTTTCTCAGATGAGAAGCCACACAGCTGCCTGTTCAAAATACCAGGAGTACATTGAGGAGGGAGTGAGGACTACTGCCCAGAGCCAGCCTGCCATCATAAGGTGACCTCCCTCGTTCACTCATTCACTATCACCTATAGTAATAAACACTCAATAATTCATACTTACAAACTGCTTTAATCTGCACTCAGACCTACACCTCTGGCTACTGCACACACCGACTTGCCAGTCTCACCGTTCTCTCTCTGTATGTATCTGCTGTGATTTTTTTTTTTGTCAGCAGTATGTTTTGTGTGTTTGGTACAAAAACCACAATTGTTGTTTTGGATTTTTTTTAACCACGTGTGCAGGAGGCTTGTTGTTAATGACCTATCAAAATGACCACAACAAATGTGGTACCAAATGACATCATCACCAACCAGGTGCACTTACAGAGTTACTTACTTACTTACTTACACAGTTTTACAAAAGTTTTACAAAAGAGCAGCATAAGCAGGCCAACATTAAACCGGAGAAGTCGCACCACAGCCAGTGCATTTGTCTCATTTTGGCTTGGATGTCATTAAAAGGTTGACATTGCTTTGCCATAAAGAGTGTGATTTGCAGCACAGTGATAATGAAATGATGGATGTTTGTCTATCATCATTTCATATATATCATCATATTGCACAGCCCTCTGCACATCAAAATCAAAGATTGAAGCCTTGCGTTGTGGAGGATTTTTTTTTTTTTTGACAAAAAGCAGAGGTGAATTTCTGAGGTCACTATGTAATGTTTTGTGCAGTGCCTATATTTTATACTTACAATCGCAAAGAAAGAAACTGACAGAAAGTAAATGAGGAGTGATTCCTGACACAATTCAGGACTTTACTGTTACAAAGTTCTACATTCCATTTATTTACACTGATGACTGAATACCTTAATGGAATTTTCTGGCATATAACAGCATGTTTTACTGTTATAGGTTTATCTAGAATATTGTTCTTTCCACAGTCACTATAGATATTGTGGACACTGATGATCCACTGGAAATACTTAAAATCCAGTCTGATGTGGCCAAGGAAACGCATACTTTATACATGTTGTTTTAACGACAACTTTGTATGCTCTTTGTAAACCATCTGCATAACTTGTCATTAGGTTGGACTTGTCAGTTGTTTCACCATATCCCACATCCCTTTGTAAACAACATAGTCAGCCTGCAGGGTGAAGTCATAAGAAAGTAGCTCTGCAGTGCAAAAGACAATAGAAATTGATTATTTGGGCCAAACCTTTTAATAGTCACCTTCATTTAGACCACATAATAACCCTTCGGATTTGACTGGAGAAATTTCTTTTGTTGTGTTGTGTCCAATGTGTGTATTTCCTCAGCCTGATGATTAGACTGAATTGCCTTTGTTTCATTTTATCAATGAAAGTGAAAGAATCAGAGATGTTTACAGTAGAGCACACAAACTTGTACAGTGACGGTGGATACATTACCTGTAGTTAAATAGGCTAAAACTACAACAATGAGAACCACATCTGGTTAGTTCAGATACACAATCAGTAGTGTGACATATTTTATCATTTCTGTTTCTTCCCCACAGTCCGGTGCCAAATCGCTACACCTTCACCTGCCCATACTGCAACTGCCAGAACTTGGATCAGGACGGCCTGGTCGAACATTGCACTACTCATCATGCTCGAGATGCACGCCAAGTGGTAGGAAATCCACACTCCACTGTGACTACTTTAAAAATAAGGTTCCACACATTGTTTGGATTTAGCTAGGGTTAATTATTTCATAGATGTTTTATTACTTTCCCTTTGTTTCTGTCCAGGTGTGCCCCATCTGTGCCGCAATGCCTTGGGGGGACCCTAACTACAGGAGTGCAGACTTTTTCCAGCACCTGAAGATCAGACACACCTTCTCCTACGATACCTTTGTTGTAAGTTGACACTCTAAACACCAGCTGGAGTTTCTCTTTTGTGATATTAATGATCAGTTAACTTACCAGTTCTGTTGTCTTCTTTCTCTTTACACTCATGTCTTTGCAGGATTATGCCACAGATGAGCACACAATGATCCAGGAGGCTCTACAGCGCTCCCTTTTGGACAACTGAAGTGTAAAGAACAATCCGCCCGAGGAGGAATCCAGTCAAGTGAAGGGGAGATCATGATGGGAAGTCTTGAGAAGACAGAACAACACACTGTATCATCATTCATCTATCATGAGGATGATGGTACTGCATTACTGTGGGTAATCAGTCTCACAGGGAATTGGTCTTCTTACTATGAATCTATAGGTTTATTATTCAGAAAATAAATCCCGCAATATGGTTAAAAAAAAAGCATATTGTACTGTCTGATTTAGGAGTGATACTGTGTTTCTGGTGTGATAATCTCTTATCCTCCCCGCAGTTGAGTCTGTAGACTTGATAGTTTGTTGAATATCTATTAAACTATGTTTGTTAAAGCAGTTTGTTCATTGATGACATGGCGTCATATAGCCAAAAACTTCCAAAGTTGTAATTAAATTTCCCTGTCGTCAATACTTGATGTTACAAGAGGGTTTGACCACTAGGTGGCTAACTATTGCCAGCAAATGACACGCTTCACTCAGTGAAGTCGTCAAGTAATGTTAACAATAATATATAATAATCTACTCAAGAGTGACTCTGCATGTTTCCTCTCAAAAGAGGAGAGGAAGTTTTTGTTTAAATTTTTGAGTTTATTAGCAGATGAATCTCTGTCTTTTTTTAATGCTGTTTCATGGGTGAAGTGTGTGTTTGTGTGAGAGAGTGTGTGTTCATTCTGTTTTCAGAGATCTACTGGAAAGAATAAATAATATGAGGGTCAAACAAAGCCAGAGAGGGCTGTTTGCTTTATTGTAATGTTTCTCCCTTATGTCTTTGTGCCTGCTGGTAGATCTTGTTTCTGACTTCCAAAACTCATAGGGCTAATAGTTCATCCAGTGAACCAAAAGATGCAAGTAGGAGACCATCAGTGTGTCGTTATCTGTCAGTTCTGTGATTTTTTTTTTTCTTCATTTTGGTGAGTTTATTTGCATGTTTAAGGCCATAGGGGGCAGTAGAGTTCCACCATTCTCTGGCCATCCATGACAGCCAGTGGCCCTCGCCAGCCTCCAGGCTGTGTTGCAAGACATAATTCAACACAGGTTTCATCCTATAAATGTGCTTTACTCAATGTGTCGTTCTCCAGGTTCACTCTTTAACTGGGTTTTGTTCAAATGCAGCAAACAAAAAATGTCACTGATCTTTAGAAAGTGAGGTTTTAGTGAGGTTGTTCTAGTTTTAACAGAATAACCACAACTTCGCTTTCAGATGGTTGGTGGTTTGACATGACTTTAGATTTTAAATGTAACTTACTGTGATGTGTTCTTTCATGCCCGGTGTCTTCAATGCTTCATCACAAAAAACACTCCACTTTGTTTTGCTGGCTTTCTTATTTCTTGAAATCACTGCCAACAGTTCTGAAAAAAAAAAAAAAAAAAAAAAAAATCAACATTAATTTTATGCTTCCAAAACTGACAGCATGCAGAATAACAAGAAATCTTCAGTTTGACTTTGCTTAATTTTTGCTGGATGTTTTTTTTTTTAATTCTTAAAATGTGAATCGTGTCTCGTCTCTTATTTTACATCAGTGTTTTTTTTTTTTTCCACTGACTTGTAATTGTCACAAATCAACCATATACACTAGTGCAAAATCTTCACACAGTTGCATTGCATTTGTCTTCTACCGACAGGTCAATAAAACTTAATACACCCAGATCAAGTAGCTCTAGAGCACAACCTTAATGCCTTTTCACGTAGTCTTTGGTGCCACTTAGCCCTAGATGTTCGTTTTTCTCTCCAGTAAAATGTGTGATAATTTTGTATATGTATCTCATGTATGATGACCTTTTTTCTTTTTTCTTCCTTTCTCAATATATCTCTCATTCTCTTTTGTCAGCCCTACTGTTAGTGGGTGCTAAATCCTGATAAATTAAAGCTCTTTAATTATTTAAACCCTGGCCCCAGAAATCAGGCGCAGTGATTTATACCTGTGTGTATGAGACGTGTGGGGGGAAGAAACAACACTCGCTGCTTTGATGGATGACCTGTGTGTGTGTGTGTGTGTGTGCGAGAGTGAGAGAGAGAGCAGTTAAAAGGAAGGTAATGTGCCACGTGCATCAATCCAAACTGCTCATAATCATGCAAGAGGCAAAAAGGTGCATAAGTGAAAATAACTAATTGTGGAATATATTAAATAAGTCTTTCTACAAACCTTTGTTCATATATTAGATGTCAGGGCAGCGTCACACAACAATGATCTCGCAATGTGTTTTTGCATGTGCTTGTATCAGTTTATGATGAAACTCGGGCCCTTCGGTGTACATTGTCCACAGGGAGAGAAGCCCTCTCATCTCTATTCTTTCCTTTGTGTGCTTCTTGTGTCTGTAATTACTGTAGCTAAATGATATTACAGTTTCTCACCTAGCTCTGGAGAATCTCACCCACCAAACTTCTTGATGTAGTCCCCCCTTTCTTCTCTTTTCTTTTTTATCTCTCCCCCTCCCCACGATCAGGTTTTTGCTCCTGGCAGATAGAGGAGAGATGTTAGCTGTGAGAGGAACTAACGAGATACCCGAGCGCTCCTGGGCAGGAAGGAAGTCGAGCCGAAAAACATGGCAGGGAGAAGTCTTTCTTGTCTGTTTGGTGGCGGAGCTAAAAAAGGGAGAGGGGGGCCAAGGTGGGGAATAGGAAAAGGAAGAAAGAGAGGGAAAAAGGGAAGAGAAGTGAACACATTGAATAAAAATTTCATAAAGTTCAGCTTGTGGTTTCTTTGATGCGAGCGATAGATAGTGCGCGCAGTCTGCAGGCTCTGTGGAGGCAGCAATTAATGCTACATGTGCCCACGGGCGCACTGTGAGAGGCGAGGGGACGGTGGCTCGTTTTAGAAGTGTGTCGCACCATCACTCCACCCCAGACACCCTTCCACCAGCGTTTTGTTTTCCTTCAATGCACTGTAAACCCCCCTTCCGCCTACTGTATGTCTCTCGAAATTCAGCATCCCTGAACTTGTAGGTTTATGTCCCTCAGTGTCTGAACTGGTTACCACCGAGATGTTTGAACAGTCGCAGGTGAACGCACCAAAAGTCCAGTCAATATTTTTGTAATATTCTTGAAATTGCACACTAGGCTCCTGTACAACCCCCTTAGAAAAGTCTGCTTGACTTTTTGGCAGCAGACTGAAAATACTTCCTTTTGGTCCAGGTCCAAAGAGATGGTTTTCTTCCTGGTTTAGGTTATTTCACACTCATCACACAGCACGTTCTGCCTAAATGTTTGGTCAAAGAGAAAGAAGTTGATCAGGTGGGAGCGAGGAGGACTGGCTCGTATCCATCATGCCTATAGTGGAAGAATAACAGAAAAAAGAATGAGAGTGTCTGTGATATTAAAAATAGTTGTGTAACATGCAGAGAGCGGGTGACAAGAGATAGGAGCTCCTCAAATGCCTGGAAAGTTCTCTCTCTCTCTCTAGTTTTGCTGAGGCAGGTATCTGCGATGAGGTGGTGGGGCGTGCAAGGAGAGCACTGGGAGTTCGTTCACCGTAAAATTCCTCAAAGTCAGGAGAAACAGGAAGAGCGGGAATCTTGCCGCCCGGGCGCTGCAGCTCGGGCAGGTCGGCCCTCTCAAAATGTTTGAACAGAAAGCGCCAGTGGGCTTCCCCGACATCAATACTGGTTCTACACCGGCTCCTCTTCCGCTTTTAAACTCTTTAACAACCGACCCCCTGCCTCAGCCAGACGCACACCCGCACACTCCTTGTGTTGCTAGCCTAGGAGCAACGAGGCTTAACTTTGATTTAATTACGCCTGCAAACAACTTGGCCCCCTATCAGATAAAGTGAAACTTGCACATCTTGTGTATGTGTGCATCTATTTTTTTTGTGTGTCCTCTAAAACCACAGGTACTGCAAGAATAAGGGTTTACTCTTGTCTCTAAAAGCATCGTGCGTACTTTTTGTTACCATAAATATTAGAGGGGAAGAATCATTATTTGACCTGTTTTGTGTAAATCCAAGTGAGAATTCTTGTTGAAGCTACTTTATATGACTGCTGCGTAAAAAACAAATTTTTAAAAAACTCTTCACACTAGTTTTGGCCCCTGTGAAAGCTTGGAAAGTTCTCAGAATCACTGTTTCGGCAGAAATATTCTCCTGGAAGTGAAAATGAATATGAAACACATTGATATAACTATCAGGAGAATTGCTAATCATTGCTTCCTCATTTATTTATTTATTTGAAATCCGCACAGCCACTGTACTAATATTTGAAAGTTAGGCCCTCTAAGGTGTAAACGAAGGGGGGGTGAGGTCCCTGGTGTACGTGTGTGTGTCTGCGTGTGTGTGTGCGTGCTGGTGTCACAATGCAACAGTGAGCCAAGTGAGGCAAATGGATCTAAATTTTACTCCCCCTCTGTGCACCCCTGTAGACCAACTAAGATGTGCGTGTGGAAGAGAGCGAGGCCCAAGGCTATTATTCTCCCATTAATTTTTCCATTTGAAATCAAACCTCAGCGGGCGTGCATGAGGGAATCTGGGGAGGGGGAGAGGACTAGAGTGGGGATAACCTCATCGGGGTGAGGGGGGACAAGTGTTGGTTGTAGCAGCGTTAATGTCCAATAGGGGAGGCAATTTCACTTTCACAGGAATCCTCATTATTTGTCTAGACTGTCTCAGTCTTCCTGGGCGTTTGCTTTATAGCTACACATTTATGAGAACAGATGAAGACAGTCATACATTTTCTGTTTGACTGGTTAGAGAAACACTGATATTCTTAAATGCCAATCATACATACACTTTATACTTCTGTCCTGTACAGGCCTGTAAACGCTCCCATCTTCCTCGTCTATTCCACTTTCCACTATTCCTCAGCACACATACAATCGAGAAGACCTGTTAACCTTCATTCCTCCATCCTCCCTTCCCACGCAAACACACACCTCCTCTACCTCGCACTTCCTCTCCGAGGCGCCTTCATTCCCAATGACCACTCTCCACCCTGCATCCCCCCCGTCTTTCTTTGAAAAAACGCCAGCGCTTGCTAATCTGTCAATCACATGTTGTCCTGTTGTGGCGATGATGGGGGGTCCGTGACGGTGGGCCATACACCTCCAGCAGCTCACAGCTCGGAGCGGCTCGATGATTAACCAGGCAGGTAGTGAGTCAAAGTGCTGACAGCAGAAACACACTGACAACTGATTTGGAAGACAATGGCCCCGCTCCCTCTACTTAACTTGTCACGGCAGTCAAAGCACCTTCTCCATTAACTTCTGACACATCTGGAGAGATGGAGGGAAACACTCATTTACTGCATCGCACTCATAGGTATTTGGACATGTTCATATAGGTACAAATACTTCCAGACAGCAGTGCTTTGGAAGATCACAAAACAAAAATGTAAAATTGTAAAAACAATCACCAAAAGAGTGTGAACTTGATGAAATGTTGGATAACTTGAAAAACACAGCACAAAGTGTAAAAAGTGAACTGATTGGAAACTTGAGAAAGCTTGTCCTGAGAAGAAGTTCTGATTTATGGCCTCAGAGTTTCATTAGAGGTCCATCAGAGCTTGAAAGTGAATGAAAGTATAACGGCAAGTGCTTTAAGTCCTTATCGTGGTCGTGATATTATTGTCAATGGCTTATGGAAACATTCTAAGATCTGTACATCCAGAAGTGAAGGCCATCCAGTTCGGCGTCAGAGAACCCAACATCGCCTTGTCTCTCAGATTAATAGTCCAACACTTCCCAATTATTAACCACCCCGGCAGTGTACCATTCATATTCGAAGCCGTTTACCTCCTTCCACTTCCTGTGCTTTGTGTCTTATGTCTTTACAGGAGGGAATGGACGACGCAGGCAGATCTGTCAATCAAACGGCAGCCCCCAACCACCAGTGGCTGCCCATAGACAGCCGTCCATACACCTCCACCCGCTCCGGTCCCTCCTCGGCTCAATGAGTAACTAACCTGCAGGTACTGAATCAAACTGCTGACAAGCACGTGGAGGGGAGGGGAGACGAGGGGGCTGTGTAGGTGGATGGATGGAAAGATAGAAAGGGAGGGGAGGACGGAGATGACAATAGCATCATTTTATAGCCCACCTTGGTGACGTAACCTTTAACTTTGCAAAGAAAGATGGCTCTCTTCCCTTTTCCGTCCGGAGCATTACGTTTTCCTCCCCCCTCCCTCCCTCCCCTAATTTCTCCTTCTCACTCTCTAAGTGTCATCCTTTGATGGGCTGTCCCTCTCTCTCATCTTGCCCCTTAGACAGATGAGTCCTGTCAGCGCTGCCGTCACCGGCCAGCTAAACATTAATGACTCTCTTGCCTGACAAGTGTTGGCGGGGCAGAGGAAAGGTGAAAGGGGGATGCCTCTGGACAAAACCAGGGATGAAAAGGAGAAGTGATGGCTTTATCTGCTTGACAGATTCTCTTTTGTCTCTCTGAACTTGCGTATATGTATGTGTGCCATCAGCAGATTCTTGGCTTGACATGACGGTTTTATTGCCCTGTTTTTCCTCCCCTCTGAGGAGATGGACCTCTTTGTATTCCCATTGCCCCTCATCCTTCCTACTGGCATTTCTGACATTCCTTCAAGTATCTGTGCATGCGCAAGTGTGTGTGTGTGTGTGTGTGTTTGTTTGTGCATACGCAGGCCTGTGTGTTTATCTGCTACCTATTTGCAGGTCCATGTGTGTTTCCTTCATATCCTCGTGTGCATTTCTTGGAGAGCGCATCCTGGACTTTGATGTTGGCAGCAGTGATGGTGGTGACAGCAGGTCACAGGGAAGAGTCATCCCAGAGGGACGGGTAGTGAGGGGAGAAGAGGATGGGGAGGAGGGCGAAGCTGAATGGAGGGAAAGGCCTCTGCTGGTCTGAGAGCCAGTTTAGTAACGCACAACTTCATGTCATGTTACATTTCTCCAATGTGATAAAGTTGCCCTCTGGAATATTTTGTTCTTCTATTATTTCTTTAAGGTTCTTCTCCATTCGTCCTCCCCACTGCGGTCTCTTTTTCCATGATCTCACTGGTCTCCGTCTCCCTCTTGCTCTCTGCGTTGTCACTCAGGCCTATGGCCTCTTTCCCCATCTCTCTTTTGAATTATTAACTCCCCAGCTCAGGGGAGTGAATGGGTACTGCTGAGTAGACACAGCGCAGATCCGGCTTCGCATTGCCCACATTTCGGAAGTCCGTCCATTTAAGGGGATTACATTGCTGGTCCCACCACCCCCCACCCCACGCATACGCACGCACACACATCCAAGCATATAAACCTGTGCAGTTTGTTATCATGAGCAGCTGATAGTTGGACGGTGAGACAAACAGACACGTGGTCACGTCTCCCTGCCAGCATTCCTTTACTGTAGAGCTGCAGGCCTCCCGTGGTGAAGCCGCCCACTCTCCTGGCTTACTTCTCCCCAGGCAGCCTCTATCTCCTCTGGGTTCCCGGAGCAATGATTAACCCCGGTTCTGATCAATGCTTCTGCTGACTCTGATACATCACTGGAGCCTTGCAGCTGCCATGTAAAGGAAGCGTCAACTCTGCGCTGCTCGTGACAGAGCATACCCACTCCATCACTTAAATCAGGCCGTGCACACACACACACACGCACAACATACACACAGGGGTGGTCAAAATAACAGCAACACCTGACAATACTATCCTATCCACAATAATAGTCCTGCTGTAAATACTACTGCTGTAAAGCCTATGATTGTCAGTTTTTGTAAAGACTAAGAGGTGAAAAGAGGTGTGTAATTTCTCATGTGGGCTTCTATTCAATTTTGTCATATTATATATATATATATTTATATATGTGTATATTCAAGTATTCATCTTATTTTGCCACCTTCTGCATGTATATATTTTGCCATGTACTAGTGGGAAAGTAATTATTTATATGCAGAAATTTTCAAAGTCTAACTAATAATTATTTTGGAACGTAAATGTGGCTCAGTTGCTCTGTGGAATCTGGGATTCTGGACAGGTATTGGATATTTTACTAAAATACTTTTTTGCGTGTAAGCAGTTCTTCGTCGAGGGACATAAAGAGAGGTGAAGAGAATGAGATAAACATAGAAGCAGAGGAACAAAATAAAAGGAGGAACGAAGAGAAAGATTGGCATCGCTCATCACCCAGTGGTGCTTTACCTCGACAGCAGGGGGAAGCCCTGATTTCCTGAAGATGACAGGAAGCACAATAGCAGAGTGTTCTGTCAGCACATCCTCCTCACAGAGCCAGGTTAATGATTCTGTAGCCACAGCTGAGCTGGAGAGAGGGATGAGCGGAGGGAGGAACAGAGAGGGAAAAAGAGGCAGAGGGGGTTGGCATTCAGCTACACTTAGGCCATCATTACAGCTGCATTAGGAATGATGGTATGTTTTTGTCATTTTAATTACCTTTAATCTGATCTCTTCATACCCGGGCCGTTCGTTAATGAGGCAGAACAAAAACTACATGTCAAACATGTTTAGCATGCATCCACGCTATCAGTCATACAGCTAACGTGGCAGAGCACAGTGAGGAAAACCCTCGACTTCAGGAAGAGTTCTGCATCTCTGCGGAAAGGTGGAAAAGATTAAATAACTTAGTGGGAAACTTTTTTCTAATGTAACAAAACTGAAATTTTAAAGGCAGAGCTCTACACAGTTGTGAAAAATCACAGCAAGGAAATTACATATTACATATTTGATCTTTCTATTACACTTTAGCATTGATGTTACAGTGATGCATAGAAAAATTATGCTGAGCAGTTTTAAATATTTGTCCATTTTTAAACCTGTAAAAAGCAGCCAAAAAGCATACCAAATGTTTATCCCTCATTTCTGATTATGTGGTATGATCCTGCAATGTGATTGTATTTCACATTTCTTTGTTGTTATCGATATTTATGTCTTTGTATATTTAACTTTACTCTCTCTCTTTCGTGTTGAATTCTACATAGTTCATATTTAATGCCATATTTTTTCTTATCTCTTGATAATTTGGCAACCAACTGAAGTTGTAACTGCAACTTCAATGAAATTAAACTCTTCAATCTGGATGATTTTATTGGCATACAGTAAATCAAAGTAGGAAAGTCTAAAGCTACCAGGATAAACTACTGTCACAGTGGGGGGGTACCTCCTCCCCTCGTCTACATACCAGGACTCGGTTAAAGTATTAACCAACTGCTGCTTAACAATATTGCTGACTGGTGTGTGGAAACAGGAGGGATCAAAGTTATCATGTAGAGGAGAAAGGCGCCATTCACCGGGCCCATACAGCCTGTCCACTCCATCTTACCAGCCCATTGAGAGCAGCTACCCTGAGCCACTCAAGACACTCCCATCCTCCCACTCCTTCACCGCCCTCATTCTCCTCTCATTTTTTATTCCTCATCCTTTTATTTTAACACTTCCTCTTCCTACTTTTCCACACTCATCACTCCTTCATGTACAAAATATTAAATAATTATTTATTTCCACTTAAAAAAAAAAGCATCCCCGCCTGCATTCCACCCCTCCCTCCACTTCTGTCCATCCATCTCTCCATCTGTCACCTGGCAGAGTAAGTAATCACATCCACATTTGATAAGGCTGGTTAGGTGAGTCATAAAAAGTTTATGCTCGTGACGCTGGAGTCTCATTTATTATCCCTGCTAATGTAGCAGTTGGGAGCAGGGAGGAGGGAAGGAGACAGAAAGAGTGCAAGAGGTTGAGAGAGAGGGGCCACCACATTAAGGGATCATTACTCCTCTATAGGCTCTGTCCCTAGCTTTCAGCACTAGATAAGTCCTCTTTATGCTTTATGGCCTTGATGAAGCCAGTACTCTCTGTATTTAAGTGTTCCAGAGCCACTAAGAGTTCAAGACGCTTATGGCACAGGAGGTAGTTACTGTTCTCTAACCACAGAACTATTGGCTTAAGCCTTAATGCGTGTATCTGTTTCCCCTGCATTTCCTTCACCAGTGAATGTGAAAACGTGCCGGCTCTTAATTGACATTGCTTGCCGCTGCTGATAACATGTGGACAGCAGCAATCTAAAATACTCATTAGAACGCTTAAAAAAAACTGCAATAAACATTTGGCACGAATTGGTTAATCACTGATTCTATGCAACAACATGTGCCGACCAACCCGCACAGGCTGTTGATTTCTAAAGAGGAGTAAATGTTTCTGTTCAGAAGCTACGAGGCAGGTTTTTACATGACGCTGCGACATTACAAGGCTGCATGTGAAAACAGCTCTATCTCCTGCAGGGCATTGAAGCTAATATTCAGTATTTGTTTTATTGTTGACAAACCCAGTGGGAAATGCCAAAACCAACAATGAGTATTGCTGCTGTAGCAAAGCCTGATATAGCTTACAAAAATTTTTACAGAAAAGAGCCACACTGTTGATCTGGGTGACATGTCCCTTCCTTATAGTGAATACTCCACTTTGGTATTGTGAATACTCACTACTACAGCAAATCCTCCACTTAGAATGATGCACAACAAATACACTATTTACTCTGGTTTGAGTGACATTTGCTCAAACCTACAGCACCAAACTGTTGTAAGTTATGTAGCCTTTCTTTTAAATGAAAGTGCATGCTGTGATCTATTTCTAAAGAACTGCATCCTCATTAGCGCAATAGACAGACGTCATACAGAATTATTGAGAGACAAACTAAAGGATTGTTTCAGTCTTTTCATGAGATTTGTTGTCAATAACTAAAGTACAGAATATGGCCGGACTTATCCTTCAAAAGTGCCTCTAATGTGGAAATACTATTTTGCTTATGATGGATTGCTTCTATGTGCTACATTGAAACAATAAACATAAATGTGTGGTTTTGTAAAAAAAAAAAGAAAAAGAAAAAAAAGAGCATGATGGGAACGTGCAGATGGGACGGCGAGGGAGTATGGGCCTGTATGAGTGTGTTAGTGTTGGGGGGAGGCTACCCAGAGGCATAGATAGTGATAGATTGGCCTGGGAGAACTGTGATGCAGATCCACTCATCAAGATTGATGTTCTGCCATTCTGCTTTAAGTGCAATTAAATTGGCCCCTGTGTTAAAAAGCCCGGCCGATAACGTGGCTGAGGCTGAGATTACGCTACATTTCCCTTGCGCTTTCCTCCACCTGCATCCCTGCCACAGCCACTCAGAGATTTACTTTACATTCTCGGCCTCTATTGGACGGGAACTTTCCCGGCATCCTGACCTGTTCGTCATCCCTTATTTACAACTTTATGTGCAGATTTTTTTTTTTCCACGTAGCCCGCAAAGTAGTTTTTAAATCAATGCTCCCTAAAAGTTTTTAATCACTTTCTGGTTGTTGTCTTACCACAGAATTGATGACTTGTACATTAGTGCATGTTTAATGTGTAATAATGCACAGTGATTACTGAGAGGAAGGAAGTTTAATGTCTTCATGAACAATTCCAACATAACTCATCTCTGGCGGCCAAGTTGACAAGCTTGTCTATTTAGTCCTAAAGCAATAGTCTGAAGTCAGGACAAGGTCACAAGGAGATGCAGCGCTGCTTGTTTTCACTTCTGCGGCATGGATACAGTTTGTTTGCAGTGTTGATCAAACACTCTGGAAAATCACTCTCACTTGTCCGGCAGCATGTACACTTCATAATGAACTCAATTTTCTGCTAAATGGAAATATTTGCAATAATTCAAATTGAATGTCGATCACAGTCCAATCCATCTCTCTCTCTGTCTCGGTTTCCATTCTGCCGCGGGCCTCGCCCACCTCTGTCAGTGTCAAGTTGTTAACCCCATGTCAACAGTGGCGCAGGGCGTATTTGGACCCGGTTGATGGATGGGTCTTGGTGGACTTGTCCCACACAAACATATTCTCAGAGTCAGCTGAGAGAGGTGCAGCGCGTGTGTGTGTCAACCCCTCCACCCACACGCGCATGCATATACACACACACGTCCATCTGTGATCAAGTCCCTGGATTCAGGCAGTATGGTGCCCCTCTCTGTCACCTACTGACACCCAGTGTCTCCTGTTTAGATCCAGATGGGTGGAGCTCTGACCCCACTGTCACACAATGAAGGAAAACAGATTCAAGATTTTTTTTTTCCCCTGCAAATGGTAAACTTGACCCATGTCCTTCGCATGGGTCCATTACATTTCCTTGACATCATCTTAACAAACCAGTAAAATCAACGTTGCCAGCTCACCCCAAAGGAAACATGTAATAATCGAGGGGAGGACCGTTACAAATGAGCATGATTTTCTTTCTATTGTCATTGTCTGAGCAGTCTTTGACATTTCACACTTCAGATAGTAAAGCCATCATCTGTATTTATCATTTTGCGTCGTTACGTTGACATAAATTTCATGTTGAAGATTCCCATGCAGAATTTTAGCTGCTTTTGAATTCAAAAAATTCTAACCATGAACAAATATCTCTTCTGTTTGGAAAGCTTTATCAGACCTGCTGAACTGGAAAAAGTTGTTTAATTGTCATCATAATGGTTATTATTAATATAAATGAATTTAAAAGATATATTAATTAAGAACACGGTGCTTTGTCTTCTTAAGTTGAATTGTTTTATTTGCCACTTTATAACGTAGCAAATTATTTTTTACATGACATCAGTTTGATGTATCTTTTTCTTACAATCAAGACAGAAAAAAAAAATAGTGGCAACATTTCACCACTGTGCAAGTGAACACATGGTTTGGGGCAGAGATGGCATCAGTATATGACTGATCACTCGTCAATATCACGGGTTCATCCAGCACCATTAGTCATCTGCACCGCGTCCTGTCACTCCACACAGCTGCTCGCCGTCTCTCTCCTCCACCTCTCATTTTTCTCTTTCTGCCCAACTTTCTCTGTTCTTTTTATACTCCTCACCAAACACACCCGGGTTCTAAGGCATTCCTGTCATGGTTCATGGGGGCTGGGGGTGAAAATAGGCTGAATAAAAAGGAAAGGAGAAGAGTGCCGTGGCTCATATGTAGGCGGGTGAGTTTAGTTACATACCATGTGTTCTCTTTTTGCTTTTTGGAGAAAGGGGGGGGTTGTCATAATGTGTTGCGTTGTCCACTCTGGCTTAGAGGGTCAGATTAACAAGGAGTCCGGTCCCTCTTTGCAGTGGTCCCCTCATAGGGCACAATGACAGGGGCGATCCATCACTTCTGTCCCTAACAGGGTGGGGGTCAGTGGGGGTGGAGGCCGTGGGGCCGGGGCCCAGCTCTGGCTGGCTGATGGAGGGCTGCGGAGAACAGGATGGGGCTGGTTAAACTTTAACCAGCTCTCTTCCTACACACTGAAGACCACATTCAGCCACCATTCTCTGCTGTGGGAGACTCTGATGTTTCGTCAAACCCGAGATCCGTGACCCACCGCCCACTGGGACCCCCTCTCGCCCACTCATGGCCCCCGCGCCCACCTGCTTCCATATCTATCACTGCGGCAGAGCGCCAAACGTTTGGTCGTAGCGTGGGAAGAAAGTGACTCTCCATCTGTACATAGAGCAAGTGGCTATATTAACCCAGCCCTCAGCACGCGCCAGGCAGCCCCCGATATACTAACCATGACTTCATATCCAAAACTTTGTCGCCTCTGTTAGTCATATCTGGCATCGACACATTTTCACAGCAGATCAATAGCAATAGCCTTCTTTGTGATTGTAGAGGGGTAAGTCCTGGGGCACACAATGGTTACAGCATGAAAAATGATGCTTGCCCTTTTGATAGTCATTTAATACACAGTTGCACACTTTGATAGAATTTGGCAAAAGCCTCTCCCCGGTGAGTTAACAATGCGTACTGAAAATCATATTTCCATGGCGGCCCATTCAATCTTATCCCCCGTTCCGGGAAAAACTGCGGTGACAAATGGGATGTGAGCACACTCCGGGTGGCTGTGGGTCACATCAGGTGCGGAGCAGGTTGGAGGTGTTAACCCAATGTGTTCCTGTTCACTGGTCCAATCATCTTCATTGATTGAGCCAATGATTGAGAGGGTCCTACCTTTCTTTACAATGCCAGCGGGAGGAGGTGAAAGCTGAAGAAAGGGGATAAACCATAAAAGGAAAATGACAAATACAGGAAAAAATACTGTTTATGAGCATTTTTATACATATAACCCTATGTATTATTTGACAGCGCACATTAACAGACTGATTGCGTAAGTTATAAAATGATAATATAGAACAAGGAGGCAGAAATAGGTTAGCCTAATTCTCAGTCGTTTTAGCCTCCATATTTGTGCATCAAGAGCGGGACTCATGTGACTGCCTGATTTAATTAGATCTGATGAGGCTCGACCCTCCACACACACTTAATAATGCAGTAATTTCTGCCCATTTGACATGGGGAGAGTGAGGGAGTGACACTCTTAGGGGAAAGGGTGAGGGCAAGACATTTGGAGAGTGGTTGAGTGAAGGGGGTGTAGATGGGTTAAAAAAGGAGAGTAAAGGCAAAGAGGTATAAGGTGCTGTCGGAGGTGGTGGAGGGAAGAGGTGAGAGGTTTGAAGCGGGAAGGAGGGGAGTCGGGGAGCTGTCCATTTGTACAAACCTAAGAATCTGTCATGTGTCGGGTCGTGTTTTCTTCGCTGCAGCGTCGAGGTGGTTTTGACAGGCAGGACTTTCTCTCCTTCATCCATGCTGCAAATGACATTACGGAAATTGTGTTTGCGGCGTTGCCCAGGCCAGGGACTCCTGGGAAACTGAGGGGGTCACAGGGGTCAGGTAGAAAGAGAGGGGCAAAGGAGAGGAGGGAGAAACCAAGACAGAATAAACAACAGACTGGATTTAAAGCCTCAGAAAATCTAATTGGAGCATAATGAACAAAATAATAATAATTCTATCAAATTAATTCATATAATCATATAAAAGTATTGTGACAATCTTTAAATTATTCCAAGATCCACATGTTTAGTGCTGGTTGTCATTTTTTTTTAACATCAACCATGCTCACCTGGACCGGGATGTGCAGGGATTACTCCTTCCAGCATATATACAGGGCTGTGTCTAAAGATTTGCTACTTCAAGTCTCTTAGGGCATGCTCAGACTCCTAAATATTTCAGCAGGAGAAATGAACTGCTCTCTCAGGGGGGCAATCCTCTGCCTGATTGCCCTGGCCTGGCGTTTATAGCCTGGCTAGGTCCGGGTCGACCTGGGCCAGGCCGTGGACCCCACCACTGCAGGTCTGTACATCACTAACCTTCACTAACAAGGACCAGGGGAGCATCAGGACCAAAGCTCCTCCATAAAGCACAATTACAAGCTAAAGGCAGGATTTTGTGCTCTTATATGTGTTTGATTTCCCCCTTTACAGCTCACAATCAATCTTTAATGAGCCATTGAATATTAACTGGATTTGTAGGAGCTGAGTGTCAACTCCCATGAGTGTAAGCTGGAGGCCCATGGTTTAGCAGACAGCAGAGATTGAGGAAAGAGGGGGGACAAGGAGCGTTTGCAAGGTGGGGGATGAGTGTTTTACATGGGGTTTATATGCAAAAAGTGGTTATAGTCAATTACAATTACAATCATTCACCATGGGAAGGACAACCAGGGTAATTGTAGTCTCTGTACCCCCCTTGAAGCCACTACAGTAACTGCATCACAAAGGAGCAAACACTGGTGCAAGGAGGACAAAGTGACAGGATCACAGATTTTAGAGATTTTATAATTCTGATAAATCTGTAAACTCACAAGTAAAAACAAACGTTGATTAATAACATCGACTACAAAAGAGACCCTTGTCTGATCGCTCATGCAGACCTCCACAGGCCTGGAGCCAAGCCTGGGCCCTGCAGCAGGACCTGGCTAGCTCCCTGGACTCTAACCCCCTGCCAGGCAATCTCTTTGTCACTGTGCTGCCTGCTACTGATTAATGAACGTAGTCTTGTGATCAGAAGGCTCGGACCTGGCCGAGGTCCTGATCTCTCTGCGTCTGAGAGCTACAGATGGATCTAGCGGACTGAGACAGATTGAGGCCTTGATGCTGACCCCTATGGAGAAACCTCTGGGGTGGAGGAGCAGGCCAGGGGGCCCGGGGATAATGGGACCCCTCTCACACCTTTTAAAAGAGAACATGTTTATGGCTACTTAGAGGAAATTGATTTGATTGTGCCAGAAACGCATGTGTGAACACCCCTGGCACTTTTATTGGCTATTTGTCTTTTAAGTCACAGCTGGAGAAATTTATGCCCACGTTGGGGTTTAGGAGAGTGGGTGCATGGCTGTGTGTGTTTGTGTGTTTAAGAGAGTAAATATTAATATGAGTGTGTGTGCATACAGGCGTGTGTGCATGTGTGCGCGGTGGACGAGAGCGGGTCATGATAAGCGATGCACTGAAGGTGCACTTTAACTGGGTGTCAATCATTAAGTATCAGCCCTAATGACTAAAAGCGCATAATGGAGGCACTGGCGGAAATAAAACAACAAGATTTGTTGGGGCACATTAATTCTCTGAATTGATGTCAACAGGCAGCTACTTTACCCCGCTTGTGTTTTCTTGCTCATGCATCTTGACTCTATTAAATGACAAATGTTTGGACATGAATTTCAGCTCATGAGTTCATTGGCCTATCAAAAGAAAACAGAGTGTTTCCTTTCTGCCTTCAGGGATTTTACAGAATTTTTACTTTAGCAGAGAGGGATTACAGATCTATGAATTGCTGATTGATAACATGATCCAGCTCTAACATACAGTTACTAGCCATAAAAGATGCCAGTGAAGTCTGAGGCTATATTCAAACCATACAGGTTTTGGTCCAATCTGGTTTTGAGCCAAATCATGCAGCAGACCTGCCGGGTCACCCGGCATAGTGTGTTCTCTCCTTAGCTGTTTTCTCAGCCTTTTCTGGATGTGACCCTTTAAAGCAAAGCAATTGCAAACAGTACAACTAAAGAGTGATGTTCCCTTCTTGGATGCAGGCCAGAAGAGGGAAAGCTATCCAGTATTCCAAAAAAATAACATGTTTTAAGGAAGATGTCTGTTTAATCATCTCACATCCCCTCAGATTTGTCTTACAGGCCTTTGGGAGGTCCCAGGCTCCAGGTTAGGAACCACTGCTTTACAGTCATGGGAATATTGCAGAAACTATTTGTTTATTGTAATTCTAGTAATTGGAGTTATTCAACTTTTGCCCCCTCTGTAAATCAGTCTGGAAAAGACCCAGCAAAATGTTTATCTAACTATTTCTATATATTTATATTAAGCATGTTTATCTGAATTTGTGAAATATTCAATGTGCAGAATAACATGATAGACTGTTGCAGATCTCGGTCACCGGAGCACATTGTGTTCTTTTGTAGGCGATGTCACATCAAAGTCGGGGAGCTTGTGTGTGGAGAGACGGAGGGATGACAGTGTGGAAGAGTGAAGACGAAGGTGAAGAACACGCTCGCTCTGTCTGAAACAGAAGAAACAAGAGGGAAGGTGAAAGCCTCACTGCTCAAAACAGTCTGATTTATGCAAATTGAAGAATCTTATCGATTGGTAATTGATTTACTTTGATACATGCATTCGCGGCTGCAGTCGTAATGCACTGATGCAGGGCCCCGCCACCTCGCACTGCTCCCACATTAAGACAAATCAAATTCATCTGTCCATCCGTTCTCTCTCTGCTGCCATCCATCAGCCTCATTGCATCACTGCTGACAAAACCAGCACGTCTGTGTGTGTGTGTAGATTTGACCTGAACATATGTAACCACTACCCATCTCTGCATAGGTCACAGATAACTAACAGCGGATCAGCTCAAACATAAAAATGACGGCGAACATGAGCACAGATCGCTCCAACAGAACAACAAACAGACAAATCAAAAGCACAGGTACAAAGCTTATTCACAAAGTCTTTGTGATATAATGTCTTTCAGCAACTTTATTATGGGTCTATTTAGTTGCCATTTATTTACATGCAGTATTGATTCTATTATCCTGCTGGTAAAAAGGGTTCATAGGAGCCCGTGTTCATCTTAATGATGGAGCGCGTTTGTGTGTACGTCTGTGCACAGACGCTCAAATCTATTTAAGCCGCAGAGTGTATGTTAATGTTTGTGTGTGTGGGAGACTGAGAGAGAGGGAGAGAGTTATTTGGCCATCCCCAGGGGGACAAGGCTTCTGCTCCTCTCTCTTAGGTAATGGAAGCAATGTGTCCATAATCCCAGTGAATGACTAATAAAAGAGAGTAGCGCCTTGGGCCTGTTCCCTCAGCAATATTATGGCCGGGTATTAAACTGAGTGCCTATGTAATACTGTCAAGTCACTGTTTTCTCAAACACATTCCACGCACACTTTGCTAATTTATTTATTTTCCTTGCATATCTCCGTATTCGCAAATGAAATCGAAAGCACTCTTTATGAGGGGAGATTGTTCTCATCGGTGTGAGAGCCGTTTATAAAGTCCTGGATGTGTGAATCATCGCATCGCCGGCATTCGGATCCGTGGAGACACCTGAGGCACTCGTGAACGCAGCCTTAATGGAAACCAAACGCTGCTTGAATGCTAATAAGCCATGACACCATAACCCACAGCCCTCCACCCGATACCCCTCTACTCTCTTTAAACGCTCTTTAATGGCTGTGTTAGTGTTATACAAGACGCTCATTAGACACTTTAATTGGTTTGGCCGATGTTGACAGCAGTGTTGATTGGCCGAGCCAGACTACGGAGTTAGTGTGGCGGTTTGCAGGGGGTCAGCGGTAGGGTGCTGTTGGTGACTAATGTAGTCATGGTGGACCGAGAGTCCAGGCTGAGGAGCTGATTAGGATGGGGTGGTGGGTGGGGGGGGATCTCCCAATGGCAACATGAGGTCATACTCACCTCTTCCTACATAGCGAGGTCTGTGAAAATCAAGGCCAGGAGGGGCGGGCCGGTGAGGACTAATTACAGGACAGCAGAGTTTTAAAATGATCGGCCTCCTGTTTTGTATTGATTAAGCCAGTTTTGTGGGGATGATGTCAGTTCGTCTGGATCTGCTGTAACGGCTGATACTGGTGAGGTGTGGTATTGCTGCTTCTGACATCAGCGCAATCTGTTTCCCTTGTGGTTTGTGGACAAAAGTTAAAGGCGAACTCCACTGATTTTTCACATCAAAGTCTTCTCACAGGTCTCGGGCAGTACTACATATGTGATAAAGTTTTATAAAGCGTTTTGTGGCTGCAGTGGGAGCTGCGTGAAAATAAAAACATCTGGAGGTGTGGAGTTATAAAGAAGTGATGTTACCAGACCTCTGTAGCTCGCTCCTCATCTCTGCTTGATGTTTGAGGCTACATTAGCCACCACTTGCATAATACACTGAAATTTCCGTCTGAACAGCCACCTGTCAAGTTGCATTGTGGACAATGTGGGCGCCATGTTTTGACAAGGTAGAAGAATTCAAGCAATAAAAAAAGATGTTATCTGTGGTTCTGTGGCATCAATTACGGTTCTCTTTTAAAGGAACAGTCTGACAGTTATCATCTTGGGTATTACTGTGGTATTTTTGTCCATTATGACTATTGGTCGTGCATTTTACTCACAACTCTCGTAGAGATTTGGGGAACACATGAACTACAGCAAGAACAATGTGAGTTGGAGCAAGGAGTGTGAGCCTCCTACCAATTTCCAAAAAGGTTTGATAGAAATCCTCCCAAACATTTGTCTTTGTGTCTGACTGAAAGCAAAGAGAGAAAGTCATCCCCAAGGAAATCTCTGCAGAAGTGGACTTGCTAAACACAATGGCTAGATGAGGTATTTCCCCCCCCCCAAAAAAGTTCTAAAGTCGTGGAACAGCATTAAATAGAACTGCACTTAAGAATAAGGCCTGTATATAGGTTTATCAACTTCTTATCTGATTCGGCCTTTTTTCACATGTCACAGCAGGAAAAACATAAATGTAAATGATAAATATTTACCAGCCAACAAATTGGCTCACACGGCTTAATAAGACACTGGAATAGAGCAAAGTCATTTTTTATGTTATTAGTAAAACCTGTGCTTTAAGTCAAAATGAAAAAGGCCTACAACCACCATGACTACATAAATGTGGAAGGAGTGGATGCTCTTCAGTGGTCATCTGATATGCAGTTCTCATTTTACTATTCATCTTTGATCAAACTATAAAAGGAGTGAATGGAGTCCAGTCATCCCTCTGTCCACTCACTGCTCAGTGCCAGCCTGGCCCTCCTGTAATTATGATTGATTTGGGTCTGGGACATATATTGCTTGGCGGGCCTATTCTGACTGTACTTCATCACCAGGCATGGCTAAATGCTTTAAAAGCATTGATTCGCCTGAATTACAACACGGCATCAGACCTCTCACCTGTCTGTGGGAGGCTCTGTGTGTATGTGTGTGTGTGAGTTAGTGAATGTGTGAGAGAGACTAAAGACAGATCTCACCTCCACATATCATAACACTCGGCTCTCCTCTCCCTTTATCCCCGTCATCCACCCCCCCTCATCATCTCTGTCCCATCGATTTGCCCCATAAAAGGTGTTTAATTCAATCAAGAGGAAAGTGAGTGCCTGTTTTTCTGGGTCCCTGTCAATAACAAGTATAATCAATTAGAGTGGGCCTAGACCTCCCTCTCTCTCTCTCTCTCTCTCTCACACACGCGCTCTTACACTGGCTCAGTTTCTGAAAACTCTTGAACGCCGTCTATTTTTGCTCTGCACGTTCCACACAACTTCCTGTATCTGCTCACGCAACAACACGTGCACAAATTCATGGAGGATATAAAACAGGAGGTTATAACAACGCATCATTGGGTCAAAACTGTAAAACAGTTTAAGCTGGTTCAACTTTTTAAAAAGTATGTTTCCCTGCTGCCTTAAAAATGTGTTATCTGACATAAGTTGAAAAATGAGTTCAAATTCATTGAAAATCGAAACGAACTAACGAGAGTTCACTAAACAGAAGAGAAGATTTAATAAACTTAACAGGAAAGTCTTTTTAAGTCAGAAGATTTCAAGTCAGTTGAACTCCTGTTTTTAAGTTTGAGTTAAAAGTTCAGAAAAGGTGAAGTAGTTGTAGAAATAAGCTGAAATTAACAAAACTTATACAAGCACAAAAACTAAAAACTATATGACGTTAATGTCATGACACTTGAGGCAATAATGGATCTCTAAGTTTCTTTTAATGAGATACACTGATTTTGTACGGAAGTGATATGTTATTATAAGAAATGTTTCTTGTACAAACAGAACGATTTGGTATCTTGTGATAAAATATTTAATAACGTGAAAACTATCTTGTTCTAACGTGACAAGGAAAACAAGAAAGTTTCTTGTTATAACAAGAGGCTGAACACATATTTATCTAATATTTCCACACATTAAACACACGTTTCTATCAGTGCGGCTGTAACACACTATTCACATGGGTACCAAACACTCAACACACTCGAGCGCACAAACGCACGACACCTAACCACTAGACAATAAAGGGAATGAAGAAATAAAAGGTCCGATTCATCAAAATCACACAAGACTCTACCACCCAGTAAATTAAACAATATTTCATAATCACTCTGACAATGAGACAAGAGACAGCAATTTGGGCTGAGAGCTCCTTCTCAGCGGAGGAGCGCACACAAATACACACACGCGGACACATATAATTATCAGAGCGGACATGCTCTGGAGACCCCAGACACTCCCCTAGTACCTGCCCAATCAACTGTCCAACAACAGACACCCACCCAGCCTTCATTTATCTTGTCTGTGAGTGTATGAGTGTGTGTGTGCATGTGTGTATCAAGCTAATTACCACCATGAACCATCCCACACACAGACCTAACCCAGACATTGTGGCGCTGTCCAGGGACATGGGAGGTGGGTAATTAGCCTTCCATTATTACAACACACGCACACACACGTACACACGCCTAAGACTGAGTGGAGGGGTGGTTGGGAGGTTGTGTTTGAGGACTTGGTTTGGGTCTAAGGACACTGTAGGAGGTCAGGGTTACCAATCTGTGTTGAATATTGGCTGCCATGTAACAACATATGATTCGGTCATTTTTTTGTCACTTTTGATCAACAGCTGGGCCAGCAGTGGGATGAAGGATTTTTTTTCTGTTCAGCTTTTTTAAACCTTCAACCCACCTGATACTCTCACCTCCAAGCATTGATAATCGCTGTTTTTAAGCAGCTAATGAATATTTACCAGTGTGCTCGTGTATTTATTCATTTCCTCTGTTGTATTGCAATTTGATTTCTATTTCTGGGCAATAAATGTCAATGTCCACTTATTCCATCACTGTTGCTTTTCTTTTCTTTCATGTCATAATATCCATATACCTCATTGTGGAAAGTCTAAAGGTAGTCATGGCCACTACTTTGAATGTATCAGCGCCTATATTAGTTTCACGATGAAGTTTCTTGGGTTAGGTTTTAAATATCCACACTACAAGGAAGGGGAACTCAGAAAGTCTTTTGATTTAAACCTGTTTTTTCTATCACGTCCAGTAGAAAAGTCACTGCAAAACGGATAACTCATTATATCATTAAATCAGCAGAACACACACTCAATAATTTTCTGCTTGTCACATACTGTTAGCTCGGGATCGGTTGCGGCCATAATTGTGTTTTGTGCTATAATTGTCATAATTGTGTCCATTACATGGTTACTTTTCATCCGTCTGAACCGAGAGCAGATAGAGGAGGAAGCAGAGAATGAGACATTAGTCATCTGCGATAAAACGGCCAACAAAAACACAACTCTTCTGCTCTCCAAGAAAATCTCCGCTTTGCCAAAGCTAACTCCACCTCGGGGCCGTTTGTGGCGTGCAGGGAAAAGGTGCAGGTGGGTTGAAAGTGTAAAAAATCTCATAACTCCAAGCTGGCCCAAAAAGTACTCCATCCCACCGCTGGCCCAGCTGTTGTCTGGGGGTGTGTAATTGTGTCAAAACCTTCCATTTCCCTCCAAGAGCGCCCCCCTAAAGCAGTTACACGGCTCCCCCCACATGGTCCCGGGCATCATCATTTTCCAGCAACCATCCATCTTCGGCCTGCGATTAATTCTCTTCATTTCCGAGCACAGGCCATAAATCCTGGCACACTTAATTAATTTCACGGCCAACGCGGGGCTCCCGTAAAGCGGGGATTGTTCTCGCAAAAGCCCATATTAATTATGCTATTTTACAGCCATCTCATTGAAGGCTGTGTTTCATCTTTCATAATTACATTTTCAACAACAACGGGGGCAACAAAAGGAGTCTAATTATGGATTTGGCGGCACGCTCCCTTGTAATAAGTCAATGTTAGCATCGAGCCCTCGACGTGGCGCTAAGGCACGAGGACACGGAGCGTAGAGAGGCCCAGCAGAATCGATGCGAGCGTCCATGTTTCATTATTGTTACTGTAACTATGATTTTAGCTGAGAGGACAATCATAATGCAGAACATACTGAAAGCATTTGGTGGCCTGCTGGCATAAATTGTGTTGATGAAGTTAGAGGAGATTATTGTCACATTGAGGCTGTGCTGATCATTACTCTTGCGATGGAGCTCATCGGGTCTCTGTAGTGGAGCTCGTCAGCTGCTCTCCTGATGTTCAAGCAGCAGTATCTCCCCTCCCGTCAACGCCTCAGCCCGCCATGCAACATGTCTCTCATGTGTCCTAAATGTGCTTATAGACCCCCCAGAGAAGCGCCAACAGATGAAACGGAGCTAAAACGCAGCGGTAGCCACATTTGTTTATAACATAGTGTGTCACGTTCCCCGCTGCTGCACTCTCCCGCTGCTCCGTGCCACAGGTCACCACCCAGTCATGACGGGTGACGGAGCCCATGTTAACAGCCGCCCACACGCTCCGTCCGGCATCCAGCCTTCCGCCCACACACTCCTGGATCTGAGCAGTAATAGTACACTTTCACACACGTGCTCATACAACGCAGAGCTGCCATAAGTACGCTTTGATGCATGGGGCTGTCATTGCTGCCCGGTCGGTGGTGAAGCTGAGGCAGAAGGCCTCCGCTTGTTAAGACGCGATGACGGAGCATCACCTTTGACAGGAATCTGTTTTTTGACAGTTGACACGGTCGACTGATGAGACGGTTAGTCAGGCAGTCGTTTAGTCGATCGACAGGACATGACAATTTTCACAGTCAATTTATCAAGAAAAATGTGATTCCAATGTGAAGATCTGCTGTTTTTCTTTGTTTCAAGTCATTGTGAATTTGGACATTGTATGTTGGTTGAACAAAACAAGCAATCTGAAGAGTCACCTTAAAGGACATGTTCATATTTTTTTTCAAGTCATTCATAAACAATAGTCCCATATGTTCCAAAGTTACAAACTTCTTAGTACAAAATTCCTTCTTTTTCTTACTTTACTTAACCTGTTGAGCCGTGGTGGAGGGAATTTATATTAAAAAGACTTTGGAAGATATCTGTTTTTTTTGTCCAACTTGGAGGGCCGAAGCCTCCAGATAAACTTCTGAATACATTTTTGCACCAAATAAATACATGGATTTTGTCCCCTATCAATGATTTAAAGCAGATTAGGAAGCGATCTTTCAATGACCAGCAAACCAAAACTTTTTAAATGTTCATGTGGGCACCTGACTATTTTAAACTGTGAACTGATCCAAAAGCATTTTTCACTACTTTCACATTTTACAGACTAAACAATTAATTGAAAAATAATCAAGAAATTCATCAATGATGAAAATAATTGTTGCAGCCCTTCATGACACTGAATCATAAGTAATAGTAAAAGAAAAAAAAAGAAACATGATTAAACATACCTTGAGGAAACTCTTACATACTTTGGTTGAACTGTTGGTGGAACACAATCATTCAGCTGTGTTCAGTCAGCTCCTCTTCTTCTACAAAAAGACGGAGGACACATCAAGCTATAAAGATCATTGGTTAGATACTGAGGACCAAACCTTGTGTTGTGCAGTTATCAGAGGGAAGACAATAACCCTAAAAGTGAATTTGTGATAGGGACGGTGGTAATAATGGCCGCCTGGCTGACCTGAGAGTGCAGCTATGTCACCTCTGATCAGTGGTGTTACAGTCCGCTGCCGGATAGTCCTTTCACTTCCTATTAGGCTCCTCACACTGAGAGTGTGTGTGCAGTGGCAAGGGCCATAAGTCCTCTGACAGCGACCTTGAACATATGTGTGTGTGTGTGTGTTCATCCATGTGCAACAACGACCGGCATCTCCGCCCGTGTGTTTGTGCGCCTGTGTATGTGTGTGTCTCCTCCTCTTTCCCTCCGCTCCTTCCTTGTCAAGGCCATGGGTGATCAGTGGAGGTTAAAAGTTACAAATCACCCCTCCTCCCCCACTCTGCTCTCCAACCCACCCCCCCCTCCATCTCCGTCCCTATCCCCTCCCCACCTGTCCTCACGCTCTCGCCCAGGCGAGGGCCTCTAGGGGCCCAGGTCTCATTCGTATTTGGGGCCAGGGCTCCTGTTGAGGGTCTGCAGGGGATCAGAGGCAGCGGAGGGCAATTACTCCTCTGCTTTAATTGGCATTATCATTTTAGCAGGCTGACAGAGATGGATCACCCGGCAGGACCCCGCTACTGTCGGTACAGGAGCGAGGGGAGGGCGGCGGAGGCGAGGAGAGGGGAGGAGAGGGAGAAGGTGTCGGCCTGCAGTGGGCACGATGAGAGCAAGGATAAGGGGAAAAGAAAATGTAGGTGGAGGAGAGGAGCACAAAATGAAGGGCGGAAGCGAGGAAATAAATCTGATACCAACATCAGCTGAACAACTTGAACAAATAACCCCCATTATACAAGAAAGGTGCGCGGAGGAATTGTGTGGGCCAGCAGCTCTCTCCGTGAGTGAGGATGTGCTAGCCCTCATAAATGTGTGTGTATGGCTGATTTTACATCAGTGTGTGTGCGGGGGGCGGCAGGGGAGGGGGTGTATTAGTGTAGCCCAGTGTGAAGCCTGGCGAGGGCCTAACGAGCAGCATGGCTGTGGCTACATAACTCAGGTCCTGTAAAGCTGTCAGTGGAATTAAGAGGCACCCATTATAGGTGCCCATACAAGTGCCTCAATGCAAAATACCAGACCTCTCCCCGGGGCCAGCAGCGGCAGATAATTTTAGCTACTTAGTGAATCATCTTCAAAGCCGGAGCCGAGCTTTTTCAGCTCCGTGGTCACAGCTTCTACTGTAAGCACGCTTTCTTATATTCTCTTCGGCAGCTTCATTCGTGCCGTTTGAGTCCACGTTAGCTTTCTTCTCTCTGCTCCTTTCTTTCGTCACAGGCTCCCAGGTCTCCCGTCTAAGAATACCCCCAAAGATCCCCAGAGGCTGAACCAGACAGCATGCCAGAGAAGCACAGTGATGGATCGATGAGAAATTATTATGAAGCTGTCCAACCTGAATTATTGTGCTGTCTGTTGATAATCCCTTATTTGTCTCTTCCTGGCATCCAACAAAATCTGTCAGTCTGACTAAAAAAAGCGAGGGACGGTTGATGGAAGATGATGAAGTGAGTGGAAGGGGGGGGATGTGGGGCCCTCGCTTCCCGCCTCTTTTAGGGAAAGAACATACTTGAAGCAAATGCTGTGTTCTCTCTCTCTCTCTCTCTCCCTGATATGAAAAATGAAAACTATAAGGGAGACAATAATAAAAATAGCAGAATGAGTGGACAGGCCGGAGCAGTCCATTACTCACAGCTGCTTTGGGCTGCGTGGTAAAAATGTGCTGCTTGCTGCAAAAGCATGCATCACCGCCGGCACAAAACAAATGGGCTGTCTCCAACGTATTTACCTCCAATTGTTCAAGCATTTGTGGGGAGAGCTACGGCCTGTCCAGACAACTCAGGCCTGTCCACATGAGGGACAAGAGAGCGGGTTACTGGGAGACATGATGAGAGAGATGCCGGATGCACTGGATGACAGCAACACAGGACTGAGATGAAGGAAAAACAGGAAGCAAGGAGAGATCTGAATCAAATGATTGGTTTAAACTGAGAATGAAAGAGATAGTGGAGTGAAATTAATTGATTCGTCGGTTGGACAACAATTTTCCTAATGGATTCATTGTTTGTCCTTTACCAAGCAGCAAAAATGTCCAACATTCACTGGTTCCAGCTTCTCAGATGTAATAACTTGCTGCTTTTGACTCTTAAACATCATCATACATTGTCAATCTTGGACCGCCAGTGGGACAAAACAAGCAATTTGAAGAATCCGTGGACTTGGATGAAAATAAAAAAAACATAAAATGTTAAAGTATACAGCGAACGAAAGGATGTAATCATAGTTGAACAAAGCTTGAGCCTGAAATTCAGCTTTAAAAGTCCCACACAGGCTTTAAAATCTAACTTATAATTTACTGTCAAACTTTTATTTAGGTTTATAAAACTGTAAATATAATCCTTAATGAGAACTAGGGACAGGAGATGACAGTGAATAAGCTTAAAATCTTCCTTTTTGCAGCATGAATATATCACTGCCTAATATATATTTGGTAAGTTCATTGACCTGGAAAGACAAGCAAATCCTCCTTTAAGTTATTTATCTGTGTTACACGTGTGTATGCATGTGTTAGTCTGTGTTAAAGAGGAGTATCACTCTCATGATTGGAGATCTATTTGTTTTCCACTGATGATTTTGGAAAAGGGAGACGAGCAGAAAAGGGAGTGTTGTGTATAAACAGAGCGGAGGAGACAGAAGGAGTGAGGGAGTGGGATTCACATAAACTACAAATTCAACTCATCTCGCCCCCTCCTCCTGTTATTGACTGAAGTTTTTGAGCGTCCCTGGGAGGCTGTGACTAGAGACCTTCAATGGTGGGTAATAATTTAACTTGGCTGGATGTTCCAGGCACTTATCTTGCTATTCTTGATCATTATGGATTTAAAGGGGCGATCAGAACAACGCTGAACCCCTGCGGAGCTCGAGGCTGAGGCCCGGCCCGGCTTCACGGTGCAGCTTTACAGCTCAACATCTCCCATATCCTGGTGCGATACAGCTGTGCGTAATGACGGAGCCCCACTCTTAAACGGCCCTCCTGATTAAGATGGCTCTCCACATCGCCCCTGTTTATCTCCAGTGCGGTCGTTAGCCAGGATGGGCCCGCTAATGATGAGTAGTTTACAATATGGCACTCCGGCATAATCGGCCTCCTGTCATCATCTCGTGACAGAGAGGAACCCGCCCAGCTCCAGCCTGTAGCTCTTTACCCAGCGTCCATCTGAAAAGCGTCGGGTTTCAAGAGCATCACAGTGATAAAACAAGAAGGAATAAACATATTTTCACTTGTGATGATCCGTCCTTTAGTACGTCAAATTTTCGCCTGATGATGAGCACATCGAATAATATGCTGGAAGCAAAGTGGTAATCAGCGAGAAGCACCTTTATTGTCTCCATCACATTACAGGGAAATTTGTGATTGAGATGTATGTAAGAGCTGCATTACTATTAGTCCCACAACATCAACACTGACTGCTGTAGGTTTGATGTGTGAGATGAGGTAACTGGTTAAAAAAAAAAAAAAAAAAGTACAAATGTAATAAACTGAACAAAGCTTAAAGGAGTAATGAAAAGAGAATCGAGGAGCGTGGAGGAACGGATGAGAGAAAACGTGAGAAGAGAGGAAGAGAGAGAGATGGTTATTTAATTTATGTGGGGAGTGGGAGAGAGTGGCAGTGATACATGGGTTTGTTAGTCAGTTGATAAAGGAGAGGAAATTTCTAAAAAACATTCAGCACAGAGAGATATGGCCACCATACATCACCTATTTGCAAACAACGAGGGCTAATATTTATCCCTGGGAGGGACAGAATGACCCCCTCTCTCTCTCACACACACACACACACACACACACACCAACATGACTCTCAGCTCACCATAACCTAATTAAGCCGAGAGAATAGGCCGTAATTGGAAAAAAGAAAAACTGAATTCTAAAGAAAATGGCAAACATCTCATCCCTTTACTGTAAAAGTGAAAGCCTTTATGTTGTTGTTATTGTGTGTTTTTTTTAAAAATACAGACACACATTGCCCCATGTGTGAGCCTTTAGTGCTTGTAGTAATGGAAGTGTCTGGGAGAAGAGGCCCAGATAAGGAAAGTGAAGAGGAATCTGGTGGGCCTGCGTGGTTAGTTGAATGTACTTGCTATAGCCTATACGTCAGGAAAGTCAGACACTAGAGAGAGAGAGAGAGAGAGAGAGAGAGAGAGAGAGTGTGTGTGTGTGTGCATGCTCATAAGCTAAAAACAGCTCCATGCTGACACACACACAACACACACACACACAGACACATGCACGCTTTCTCTCTGTAATGTATTAGATGTTGAATCCTTCTGATACATGGCTGCAGGCGGAATCTTTCATCTTTCCCTCTTTCCTCATTCAGTCGACTACGTGTGGGGAGACTTTTAAATTGTCAAGGCTGAAATTTAATTATTTAATCCCCCGTGATCGATCATTAGTTAAAACGACCGATCCACATACCATGCATCCCCCTCCACCACTCCACCTCTCCAAACCACCCATTAAGACACAGACAGTATTTTAAACGGGGGTGTTTGTGGAGGGGGGGAGAAAAATCATGTTTCATTCACAAAAAAACCAATAAATAGACTTTCCAATCCCCCACAAGCCGCTTTCATTTAATTCAAACAAACAAACAAACAAAATAAATGTGTAAATAAATATGGCTGCTGTGTGGACGCCTGTGTGTGTGTGTGTGTGTGTGTGTGTTGGGGATGTATTGGGGGCGTCTTTGTTGCGACTCATAGTCCAGATGGATGACTTGTACGGGGGAGTGTATTTATTTTGCGGCGAGGCGACATCAGGAGATTTGTTATTCCCTGGCGTTGCCGAGTTTTTCACATTGCTCCACATCCCTGGGACCATATTTCATCCCCACACCCCCAATCCCCAAACAGATTTATTTACAGGCTCTCTTCCTGTACATATATACCCCCTTCCAACACATGCATACATACTGCTACAGACACATATACTCATGCATATACGCTACAAGCTGCAGACGTGTTTGAGCACCGAGGACCACAAACACACCTTTTCTGAAATCAAATGTATTAACACACACGACACACTTTTTTTTTTTTTTTTTTTTTTATGTCTGTGCTGCAGTGCTCTCTATGAGCAACAATATTGCCATTTTACCATTCTGTTTAGGTCCACAGTCTCTTCATGATGGGCTTATAATTGCTCTCATATATTCCACAAAGCAAGGGCTCTTCCTCAACCTGGAAAGAGACAAAATGAGGAGCCAAATAAGGGTGCAATCGGGGAAGATTCGCTATTAATCCCAAATGATTATTACAAATATGTGGAGGAAACTGTGCCAGAGGTTTCTCTGAATGTTTCACCTAACCTAAACTAATCCCACTGAATGAGGTGAGCATGGCAGCATTGAATTTGATGATGATGCTCGTGCTTCTTATCAGTAATTATGCTTAGTAGAGGGCATCTCCACCTGTACAGCCAGACTGAAGACTCAGAGTCTAGTCAGGGTTCATCAGCTTTTCTAGGAACTCCTTAACTGTCCATCCTCAGTGAGAGCACTGTCATGTGAACTCTACGGCTCTAAAGGCTGGAAGCTGCTGATAATCAATGCTAATGTTATTTAAAGTGCATATACAAAAACATACTGTGTGTGAGCAGGGGTATTTTTTTCATCCTTACCTTTGATCTTGCAACACAAGTAGCTGTCGTGGGGGGGCGGACACATTCCCTGGAAAGAAAGAGAGAAAAAGATAGAGAACAAGACAGAGAGAGAGGGAGAAAGAGATGGAAATGGAAGATTAAGAGAAATGACGAGAGAACGGGCAAAGAGGAAGGGTGCAAACAAAGAGTATAAGGCCCAATCGGAAACCATCCCTCACTCCCCCTTTCCGAGAGGGGACCCTGAGCTTCAGTCTCTTAATAAAGGGGGAGTGGATGTGGTGAAATGCCAGGCACTCTGCTTAGAAATGAATAACCTGGGGATGTATGTGTGTGTGTGTGTGTGTGTGCGTGCGAAGGAAGGAGGAGGAGGATGTTAGGGGTTCCTCGGCCCTGGGTCTCTCCCTATCTTTGTGAGTAATGATTCAGACTGCCAGTGCGGTGGTGTCGCCCCATCTATAACCATTTACACACGGGCGCACATACAAACAAACACACACGCGCGCAGACGCACACACACATACACAAGCACAGAAGATTAATCAGACAGGAAACGGGGCAGGTGGATGGACATGGCGGCAGGCTGGGTTCATCCATTCAGTCCTAAAACAGACACGCTGTAAACGCGCAGGGAGAGCTGACCGACCGGCAGGGCTCACTGACAGCTTCACTAACACAGAGGAAGAATATTACATTTTCACATATACACACATACAGGACATGAACACACACACAGTTTTTTCCCCACAGAAGGGATTTCCAGAGATGAAACAGACCCTGTGAGCATTTAAAAGTAGCATTAATGAGAGACTATGAAATATATAAAGTACATATTTGAGTTTTTATGAAGGAAGGCTGAGGCATGTTTAAGGTCCAGACCAATCTCTAATTGTCTAGAGTTTAAATGGCATCAGCAAATATCTTCCAAGTCTATCTTCAAACATTACTCATATGACCATGTATACAGTGCAATTGTCACTGTAATCTATAGAAGAGTGTGAACCTACCCGTTAATGTCCACACGTCATGACAGGCTGGTTGTGCAAGAGACAGAGGATGTGTGTTTAAATACTAATCTTCTTAAATGGCTAAATCATTGATAAAATAAAGTATAAACTGTCTTAGTGCACATTATTTAATTTTGGACTATAGGACTCCTAAACTTAAAGTTTAGGGAAAAAACAGCTACATTTTAGAATAAGGAAGAAATATGTATGTGTGTATAGACTTCAAATGGTTAAACATGTGAGTGTGAGGCTGTGTTTCTGAAAAAAATCCAGCCAGTAAATAAAACAACCATTACATTACGTGATGTAAGTGAACATGAGTCCTGCGTAAATAGCGCCGGCCCTGTGGGTTTAGAGTAGGTCGGGGTGTGGTCTAGTGGTCAGGGAAATGGCCGGATGACCTGAACTGTGCTGAGTCATGTCCCAGGTGAGGGATAGAGCTGCCTCCACCGGGCTCCGGGACGTGCACTTAACCTGCAGTAATTACTGGAAACAACACTGAGAACATGGCAACATGGAAGTCGTGGAAGTGGCTCGAAGATTTCAAATTACTCTGAGCCTCTGGAGGCACGCTGCGGGGAAGCCTGCCAGGATTGTAATGTGGATGCTCGAGTTGGTTTCTTGACATCCTCTGGTTTTATCAGGCAGGAGCAAATCACTGTGAAACAACAACTGAAATAAGAGAGTTAGCAGCTGAAATTGATATCATTTGTATCATAAAACGTGTAATACAGAGGCAATTAAGGGAATACCATTAGTGGCAATGACTAGAAAAACACTTGTTTGGATAATGACCTTACAAAGTGAAGACACAGGAACGGTCAACATTGATTAGGGTAACAGTGAAAGGGAGGAGGAGGGTAAGAGTAAACCAGAGAGCGAGAAGCGAGAAATCAGGAGGTAGAGTGGTAGAAGAAATAGGTTAGAGAAAAAAAAGAGGACAGAATGAGTGGGGAAAAGAGGAAAAGGGGCAAAGAGAGAGAAAGAGAGAAGGACCCTGCGAATAAGACCCAAATGGCTGCTAAAAATCATTAATCTTGTGGGGATCTGTGTCAGCGAACGGCGGCGACACAAAGAGCTCTCGGAGCAGCGCGGAGAGCAGCTCAGTGACCCGAACCCAATTGGCTGAGAAAGGCCCACCAGGCTTTAATAGACTTTTGCTGATCCGACACTTGTTTGCTAGGAGCCACAAAGAGGCGATTGCAGGGGCTGACAGGGGCCTGCAGGCCCAGGGGCTCCCCTCCCGGCCCATGATAAATGACCCAGGGTGGGCAGGGCCAGCTAGGGCCAGGGCCAGAGGAGAGGGGTGAGAGAGCCAAGAGGCAAGGAGGTCACCCGGCAAGGGAGGGCGGGCAGAGGAGGAGGAGAGAGGGAGAATTAAAGGCGATACAGAAGAGGGGAGAGTAGAGATGTTTGATAAAAGTGGCCGTCTTCTGATCCATGGTGAACGACAACAGGTCCAGAGATTATGACGTGCAGGGGCAGCGTTGGGTAAGAGCAGCCGGATCATCCTGAGGGGAGGAGGAAACGAGGAGAGGAGAGGAGTGTGAAGATAAAATGCCAGTTCGGCTCCAATCCCGCTGCAGCACCACCCACTTCCAGATCAATCATGCCCACACACTCATACACTGGCATAAAACTGATCAGGGGTCAGCCAGCTAGTGGCGCTCACCGGTGAACAGCTACATGTCTCGAAACAAACTCTTGTACACATTTATACATGACGCACTTGACAGGAAAATAAAAAGTCTTCTAAGATATTACACAGAGCCATTCGAGGCCTATTAAAACCCTTTCTTTACTCTTAGCTTAATAACACACCAGTGCTGTACATACTGTACTGTACGTGACGTGTATTTTCCAGAATATTATATGAACGGGAGGTTTAATATAAGCCAGAGATACGATCTGACAGCTCCATGTGCATGTAATTAGAGAAGGCCACGAACAACAACAGATGCTCTTCAACACTGACATGTTAATGCCTGAGAGAGTTTCACAGAGCCAACTTATTCTGTGCAAAACAGAATGACACATTAAAGAAAAGCTATTTTATACATGAAGCGTGTGTCTGTTTCTTACACAAAACAGTTGCTCCCCAAGAGTGGAAATGATCACAATTAATGCATCATAACAATTTAGTTACTTTTGTGTTTCTTTAGAATTACAGAAGCCTGTTAGCTCAAAAAATACAGATGTAAATTGTGGTTATGACCAGAGAATATGGGCTTTAATTATGTTATGCCTGCACTCTGATATTTGGTTCTTGTGGTGTCACCTACATCCTGTGGTCACACAGCCCCAGTTTATGATAAGACCCAATGTTATGCATAAACCTCAGCAAAGAGCCAACTGGAAGGAAGCCAAACTATTGTACATAGCATTGCAATTTACATTAATGAAATGACCACAGCAAAAGGCAGATTTATTGTTCGTTTTCTTCTGGGATTAAGCCAGTACAGTGCTACTGACATTTATTTGTTGTTATATTTACAACATGTCAATCAGAGACATCTAATCTCAGAAAAGGCCTACAATTATACCCTGGCCTCCCCATCATGTTTTATACCATCTCTGCATCTTTAAAAAAGAGGCAAAATAACAGAGGTTCTGAAGTTGGAGCTGTCTGCATAAGCTAAGAGCCAAAAAAAAAAAAAAAAAAGACTGCATGTCACTGATGATACACATCAAACTATTAGCAATGAGTAAATGCGCCACCAGAGGCGCCCTGTCACAAGAAATAGCCTCTAATTTTCCCTGCACACACAATCACCTTCTCACCGGGTGAGTGTGAGAGTTTAACCACTGAAGAATTATGGCTGTGAAAGCAGGCCTGTGCAGGAGAAAGACATGCAGAGGGGAAATTTTTTTTTAACATAAACAATTAATGTTCACTGTTAAATCAATACTTTTTCATATCCACGAGATTGCACAGAATTATCTCACCTCATGTTTTTCCTGGAAAAAAAAAAAGAAAGAAAAACTCCTGAGTCAATTATCCCTGATGGGGATGTGAGCTTCCTCCTGAGGCTGGCCCCCGTCTGTTTACACAGACGACACGTCTTAATAATACATGTTTCACACAGAGATAATCGATCAGTCTGGAGTAAACAAGAATGCCTGAGTAAGTTCACCTTGTAAAACGGAAGATGTTAGATTAGTGATGCACCGTGTGTATAATCCGAGTGAAATTTTAGAAGCAAATGCAGGCAGCCTCACTCCTTTTCTGACTGCTATTAATATTATGTGAAGCACGGAGTTAATGAATGGAAACACCTGTTTACACTGTGATCCAGGGTGTAAACATGTGCTGTGATAAAACGCATTTTTAGTAAATTGGAGATTTTTCAGTGCGTATTTGATATGAATCTATATAAACCACATAAGCACAACATAAAATATAAGCTGGTTGAGAGAAATAGCTGAAAGTTGAAATTTGCATTTATGAGTTCTCACTTGCAACACATTTGAAAAATCAGGAGTCACTGTGTCATGAAAGCGGTTCAAGTTTAGGATGGAGAAGCCGCTGGCGCACGAGCTCTGCGCGTCTTTCTCTCCCTCCTGCGCCAAAGCTCATCCGAAAAGCTCCATCTCTCCATCCCTCACTCTCCTCGTCAGGGCCTTCCAGCTCGGCCACCTCCCGAATGGTCGCAGGGGCCATTAGAGTGAACCATTACGCGCGTCAAACGGCCCAAAGACGCACAAATAAAAGCCAGTGTTGACCTCAGAGTGAGACACAGAGCCTGATTCTGATTGTTGAAAAAAACAAAAAGAGCATTAAAAAAAGTATTCCTTATAGCCACTGCATCCTCCCATACAGACGAAGTTTGAGTTCACCCCACATCCAGGCGGGTTCTTGGCACCGCAGCCCGGCCTCCGGACAGCAGGTGCGCACGCATGGATGCATGCATGGATGCATGGATGGATGGATGGATGGGTCCCGGAGAAGATATCCGTATCAGAGAGGGGGCATCACGTCCCTTTCCTGCAGCCCGGGCCTCCTGTGTGGAGGCAGCGGGCCTGCTGCTGCTGCTGCTGCAGGTGTGAGATGTGAGCTGAGGGGAGCTCTGCAGCCACCGCAGCCCGCATGCCTCCACTGTTCAATGCAACATTTTAAAAGGTGATTTTATTTCTGTTATTCATTCCTAAAATCCGTAGGATGGGACTCTCATTAGGGCAAGAATAAGCAAGCATCAACACTTTTTTTCGCTGTCCATAAGCACACGGATCACTTAATAGATCATTAACCACCGATGTGCTGCTGACATGGACGCTTTTTTACATCTCGTCTCTCCATTACTGCGCGTTATTACCGAGGGGGGAGAGCCGCCGGCAGGCCTGCCTGGATCTATTAGACGGTGGACCCGGGCTACATTAGAGAGCATTACCACCTAATGGGGCTGCCGTCGGGTCGGCCTCGCTGGAGGAGGGTCTGCAGCGGCTCGGCTCGGCTCGACCTGCCCGCGGCGTTTCTGAAGCTGGATGTGAGGATGGAGAAGCTCGCCTGCTTCAGGGAATTTAAAAAAAAAAAAGAAAAGAAAAAAGAGGATGACTTGAAGGCTACCTGCACGTTTTTGATTGAAAAAAAATTTAGACCTGAGTTTGTAATTTGTTTGCATCAGGATGGAGCTGACATGCAGGAGCTCTGAGGCTGGAAAAGAAAAAGTAGTGAGGGTCTAATAGATGTTAGAGGGGTTCAGGATTAAATGAGCATTAATAAAAGCTAAAAATCACACGAGGAGTAAAAACAAGCCAGGATCGCTTTAAAGGGCACTTTAATTAGGCTGGAATCAAAATAGCAAATTGTTATAATGTAGCCTGCTTTTGGTCTAGAAATAATAATAATAATAATAATATAATAATAATAGGTAACGTTTATCATAAATCACTCTGTTTCTGTAAAGCTTTTGGTTTGTCTTTTTCTCTTTAACGCTTCAAGAAAATGTTCTCTTTAAAATGTGCAATTTTGTGATTTCATATATTTTTGGCTTTATTTTTTTTTTTTCTTTAATTTTTTTTAATCAATTCAGAGTTGGAAAAATCCTTAAATATCTTAAACTGTAAGTTGATTTTTTTTTTTTTTTTAAAAAACTAAAGGATGCTGATTTATGATGAGCTGGATCCAGAGTTCATCACTGCTGCACAACTCGAGCTGATTAAGGATTTAAAAGCACAACAAATGAGCCCTTCATTATCGGCTCTCATCTCTGGCAGCCTCCTCTTCCTCAGCCAGCCTGATCAATAGGCTCCGGTCGCGGCTGTGCTCAACCGTGGATATGAGGTGGAAACCAAATGATAATCCAATCGATCCTTCAAACTCACTCATTTACAAGCGCTTTTCTTTCTGCAGGGAAGCGAGACATTTGCTCACATTACCTCTTTTTTTTGGCAGGCAATTAAAATCCAGATAAAAATCAACGCATGCATCCTGGAGGACTTGATCCTATTTTGGCCAAACTACCTGTTAGACAGTGTCAGCGAGGTGATTAACCACGTGACACTGAGTGTTTATGAGGCTCAAATGACAGAGATTAATTGTTGTCAGTCTTAATTGCAGGATGTGACCTTTAAAACGAGCAATTAGCGCGGAGATAAAAAAAAAAAATCCAAGCGCAAAAATAAAAGGAAATCTATACGAGCAGCATCTCTGCAGCTTCGGCGCTTCACGTGTTGTCCACGCGGGGGCAGCCTTGAGCCTGTTTTTCCTACTGAATCCCCTGTTGTGATGCTGCCCGGTTTAAAACAAACTGTCCGAGCCAGGAGGAGCCTGATGTGGGAATCTGGGAGTAATAACAGGCTCTGAACAAAGTCAACTTCACTTTGAGCAGGAAAAATACACTTAGAGCATAATGATTATGAGACAAATGCAAGAAGGAGTGCTGTGGAGTGCTGTGGAGGTATCACAGCAAAATTATTTTAAAAATCTATGAAGTTTGGTGCAGCAAGGTCACCATATAGTCACTATTGAGGATCACATATTAGACACACCAAATATTATAATAATAAGTTCATAAGATCTTAAAAGATTCTCCATTGTGGGATGTAATATAGTCTAAACCTCAAAATCTGATCTGTACATCAAGTGTGTTTGTGACTAATATAAGAGTGGAATAACATGATTAAATGATGTGTCCTTGTTTGTGAGAAAGGTCAACTTTTCAACATTGTTAAAAAATGAGTGAGATACAGTATCAACTAGACCATTATGTTCTGGCAAATACAGCAGATACTTGTGTACTTTGTTAAATATTATGTCAGGTTGTGTGAGCACTGCAACGTGTATTAGGTGTTAAAAGTGATTTAATAAGTCAATCTAACAGAATATTATTGAATCATTGAATGGAGAAATTAAGGGGATAATATGCCTTCTTCTAAATAGTTTTCTGGAAAAGAACTCAAAAGTGCATTTGGAGACAACATGATATGTATGAAGTGGCATTTTATTATTAAGCATTTTGTTAAATTCTAACCATAAAACCATAAAAGTTCTATAAGATGATTGTCACTTCCAGCCTATGAATCCCATCTCACATTTCTCTCACCGAGATCAGAAACAGTGAGAAGAGAAAGACAAGAAGCGGACTGAAGGCATTTCTCTCCTCCACTCTCCTCTCACCTTCTGCTTTTAGGGAAGTCGGTCAGCTGACTGTCTGAAGCTGTCAGGACCGTATTGTGCGCCCTCCTCCTCCTCCTCCTCTTCCTCGTTCTCAGAGTCCCGCTCCCATTGGAGAGCAGCTCGCTCTGGTTCCAGCCTTCCGGCCCGACGTCACGGTGCGCTATAAGGATAAAGCGCAGGCTGGCTCCGAGCGCAGTCTGCTGGATACCACAGAGCGGGAGGGAGAGAGAGAGAGAGAGGCGAGCCTTTAAACCTCTGCGGTGCAGAGCTGGAAAAGCTGCTTCTCAGTGAAAATCAGACGCCCTATTTACTCCGCTTACTATCTATCTGCTCCTGTTATTTTCCTGGAGAAAAAAAGGGACTTATAACCAAGAAGTTGCAACGAGGACTGGAGCCCGTCTCTGCGACCGACCTGGTATTTCCTTTATTATTATTATTATTATTTATGCTGTTCTCGGTGTGAACACACTTCTACTGAAGGGACTGAGTTTTTTTTTTTTTTTTTTTTTTAGTTTTGCAGTGAGACGCACTGCTTTTCTACCTCCTGCCTGCTCTCTCGGCCAGATTATCCCCGCACAAGTAGGCTACATGACGCAAACCGTGCGCAAAGCTTCAGCCTGAAAGTTTTCCTCCACTACTTTTTTTTTTTTTTTCATTTTCCTTTTTTTTTCTCCCACCAATCACACGGTGTTTCATGCTACAGCAAGCCAGTGCACAGAGGTGGAGGAGCCAAAAGAACTATTGCATGAAACAAGAAAGGAGAGAAGAGACGCTGGTGAATAAGTCAGTCTTTGCGACGCTCGCGAGCACCTTTGCGCATCTGCAAAAGAGCAACATGAGCACGGAGCTGAGCATGGGCCCGGAGCTACCCAGCAGCCCCCTGGCTCTGGAATATGTCAACGACTTTGACCTGATGAAGTTTGACGTGAAGAAGGAAGGCCTGGCCGGGCTGGAGCGCAACGGGGTGCGCCAGTGCAACCGCCTCCAACCCCAGGGCTCCGTGTCCTCCACCCCCATCAGCACGCCCTGCAGCTCGGTGCCCTCCTCGCCCAGCTTCAGCCCCACGGAGCAGAAGAACCACTTGGAGGAGCTGTACTGGATGCCCAACGGCGGCTACCACCAGCAGATAGACCCGCAGACGCTCAGCCTGACCCCGGAGGACGCGGTGGAGGCCCTGATCGGAGCCACGGCTCACGGCCACCCTCCGCCCCCGCACGTCCAGCAGCAGCTGCAGCAGCAAGGCGCCTTCGAGGGCTACAGGGGCCCGCATCACCATCACAGCCACCACGGCCACGGCCAGCAGCACCACCACCCGTACGCGGGGGGCATCCCGCACCACGCCGAGGAGCTGTCCGGTCACCCGGGCGCGCACAGCCACCCACACAGCCAGCACCACCATCACCACAGCCAGGACCCCGACAGCCCGTCCCCGGTGTCCCCAGAGTCCCACCAGCCGCTCCATCACCACCGCCACCACCATCACCACCATCCGCACGGCCACCTGAGCCAATCCGCGGGGCACCACGGCTCCGGGGGCGGGCTCAACGTGGAAGACCGCTTCACCGACGACCAGCTGGTGTCCATGTCGGTGCGGGAGCTCAACAGACACCTACGGGGCTTCACCAAGGACGAGGTCATCCGCCTGAAGCAGAAGAGGAGGACCCTGAAGAACCGGGGCTACGCGCAGTCGTGCAGGTTCAAGCGCGTGCAGCAGAAGCACGTGCTCGAGAACGAGAAGACGCAGCTGATCAACCAGGTGGAGCAGCTGAAGGCGGAGATCAGCCGGCTGGCGAGGGAGAGGGACGCCTACAAACTCAAGTGCGAGAAACTGACGGGGTCGGGGGCCAGTGGCGGGTTCCGTGAGGCCGGCTCGACCAGCGACAACCCTTCATCACCAGAGTTTTTCATGTGAGTCGTCATAGCCTTTTTCTCGCGACCCCTCCACCACCACCACCACCACCCCCTCCTCCTCCACCCCCCACACAACAAACTTTTCCCCCCTTCCACCTCCTGTCCTTCCTCCACCAATGACTGACGAGCAAAACGATAATAATCCACACCTCCCATACTGTTTATGATGAAACTAATAACAATTATATTCATATTAGAAGAATAATCCATCAGATAGTATTCTCATATATAATCATCTCTCCATCCACGTGTCAACTGAGATACAAAGAGCAACGTAGAGAGTCTGATCAGCATCTTTGTAGATTAGTTGCTTGTAGTGAAGAGACTTTTTTTTTCCTCCTACAAAGAAGAGGATCGGCTGATGAACTTTTTCTTATTTTATTTTTTTTTCTCTCTCTCTCTCTCCTTTGAGGCTACAGCTTTTGAAATAATCTGTAAGTAGCGTGGGACGAGGCGGTTGTCTTGTAATTGTGTTTTCTTCCAAACATTGTTATGAAACGACGAGCAGGCCTGCAAACAGCAACACATCCGACAAGTGGAAAAATGTCCCAAAAAGCAAGAGTCCACTTTTATGCAAATTTAACTTCTGTCTACTAACCCGTCACGCGGGGGTGGGTGGGTGGGGTTGTGGGGTGGGTTCTGGGGGGTGCAATTTTATGCAACATCTCATTGATTTATTGCCTGCTTGGTTATATTCGAATATATATTGAAACAAACAAAAAAAATCTGCATTAAATATTAATCCTGCATGCTGGACATGTATGGTAATAATTTCTATTTTGTACTTTCATCTTCTCGTGTATATTAAGAGCATGTTGTTGATCTGCGCTTCTCCATAGTTTTGGGGTTTTTTTGGGAGGGGGGGGACAGAACAGCAGGACTGCCGGTGCAGCATCATGTGGTGTGGGTTTCTTTTGGGCTTGTAAATATTATGCAACCGCAAAACTGCACAACAAGATTGAGAAGGCTGGTTTGAACTTCTTTCTTTCTTTGTGTTGTGTTTTTATTGCATTTATTTTGTATGATTTTTTTTTATCATTTTGGGGGTTTTGATTGAGAGAGGAGTGCATTTTTTCACTTGCATTTAAATACAACAAAACTTTTTGTGTGTCAAGTGCACTTTTTTTTTCTTTTGGATGATGATTTGAACTGTTTTCATTTTGACATTTGTGCACACCTCCCTCCAGGAAGACATACTATGATGCTATATTGTGATATTATTCAAGGCAGAGCCTGAGTGCAAAGTTTGAGAGAGAGCAGACAAACATGTGGACGCAATATTATTGGAACCAGATTGCACAGAGCAGGCGAGCATACAAGTTTTCTGCATCCTGTTTGACACAATGTGGCTTCGTGCTCTCTGTCATTTTAACTCAACGTGGCTTTTGTGCCACTAATTCAAAAAAAAAAAAAAAAAAAAAAAGTGCTGTTCTGCCTTTCTATTAACTCTTTAACAGACCCAAACAAAAGCTCATCCTCTCATTCAGATTGGCGGCCACCTGTAGCATTTTATCTCTGGGCCTCAGATTGATGATTTATATATTTTTTAACAATATTTAAAAAATAGTGCAAGAACTTACTTGTCAGGGGGTTTTGTGTAGAGTTAATATTTAGATAAAGCGAGCATTTTAATACAGACTTTGACCATTAATGCTCTATGTTTTCCTGATTTTTTTTCCTGCCGGTCAGTAAAAAAAGGGACTCAGGTTGTGCAAATTCTCAAAATGAAAACAACCGTGTATGTTATGTATTATGTTTTTTTTGTGTCTGTTTTATTATTATTTGATGATTCTGGTTCTGCTGGCCAGATGCATAGTTAAAAGTTTTTATTTTAATGATTTAAATTAACAGACTGTCAGATCATATCGAATAAGCATGGTGCTTGCATTTGAAACTATTGTTGAAAAGTCATGCATTTAACAATCTTTGGTTTGTTACTGATTCAACTGTGTTGAAATCTAACTGAAACTGCAGCAGCGGGTTGTTGTTTTGTTTTCACATATTACCATGTACTTTGCGATGATGGGGATCAATTTTCAATCCTGTTTATATGAATAATAGTTAAAAACACTTAAATTTGAACTGTTCCATTCAGGCTGGTTTCTGTTTTGTCTTATTTTTTTGGTTGTTTTTGGAAGAAATTGTTTCCTATTTTGCTTATTAAAGTCATTGAAATGGCAATCATTCCCTCTCAGACCTTTTTTTCTGCCGCCACAGTTAAAAATCTCTGAGTCACATTAACATCAGCAGCAATTAATAATCTCGTGCACGCTGCAGTGACAGCCGCGCCAGACTCCATTCAAAAAATTAATACTTTTGGTTGCAGCACTCATAGACATTTGTGCAGAGATTCAAAATATTTGATCCTTCAAGAACTACACCGACCTCCAAAGTGCGTGCATTTCATTTCGTCCTTGGCCTTTATTTTATTTTCAGACTTAAAAGAGTGATGTGGAAACTTTGGCTCAAAGCCCACTGGCCTGCTGTGATTAGATCACCGGGTCTAGCCGTGTGTGTGTGGCGCTGCAGGGAGATTCCTATACGTGCTGCTGGCCTCTGCTGGCGTGCTGACTTGTGCACAAACCCCGCCGGCACAGGAGCGCACGGTAAACGGAGATCTTTGACCTTGCAACACCGGAGAAGAGACCTCAGATTTGCATTAAGTGGTAGCCTAAAACAATGCGTTGGCTCCGGCGTGCGCGGCTTTGAACGCACTTAAAGGCTCAATCTGACGCAATTTTAAGTGTTTAAAAAAAAAAAAAGTTGCAGAGCCAGACCTCAGCTCCAGAATAAATCCTGCACGCGCCTGCGGGTGTGATGTCTTTATGGTTAACATTAATGGAATTTATGATTGCCATGTGTCAACACACTTGCAAATTATTAGGAAGACTGCATCCCATAATCCAGGCTGCATGCATGCAAAGTTAAGGGATTTTTTTTTTGCCTTAAAAATGAGTGTGCAGAGCTTAAGAGTAAAAAAAAAAACACATTGGTGACTTGGATACACAAAAAATATCAACAAACACAGTCGTTCTTTAATCTGCATGTCCGGATAGTGTGACAGAGAGGTAGAAGCAGAAGTGAAGGGAGTAAGTGTTGATCTGGTCCCGGTCTAGAGTTTCTGGTGTCAGAACATTATCTGCCCCGTGTCTGCACATTCTCAAGGACAAAACCGCTAGGCAGGGAATCAACCAATGAGACCCAAGGAAGGCGAGTCTGGTTTTACAGTCTGCCTCTCTCTCTCTCTCTCTCTCTCTCTCTCTCTCTCTCTTTCTGGACAGCCGCTGCAGCCTGGGGGCATGAGTGCAGCTGGGGTGAACCAGGAGACAGAGGCCTATACTTACTGTTATGATAATGTCACAAAAACAACTGTTTTTAGGTGTCTATAGGGGATTTTTTCACCTTCTTCTTCTTTAGATTTTGCTGTATATAGAAGCTACTGTGTGTGTGTGTGTGTGTGTGCTATGTATAGTGTCATATGCTCTGTTATGACTCCACAACTGAACACACATGCTAAAGCTCAGCTGGACGCACAGAACTGCAAGAGAGCTCAAGAGAGAAATCAAACAATGCACTGTTTCACAAGAGAGGCTCAAATTCTCTTTATGCCTCCTCCTTTATGATAAATCTCTAAAGGCAATCAGTTAATAAAGGACCATTTGGGAAAAAGTAAATCTTTGTAAAGTATTGGCAATCTGATTTGTAAATCAATACTGATCCACTAATGTGCATAATGTTTTGTTGCATTATCACTGATTGCATCTTCACTGACTTTTACGAATTGCACAATTAAAACAGCCCCAATACAACTTTTTCACAGATTTTTACTTGGAGGAATCTTTTTTTCAAATTTAGTGAAGAATAGCATGTTTTTGTTCAGAGTCAATGAGGTGTACTACTTCACACAGGTATAGATAGCGAAAAATGTATTAAAAAAAAAAAAGAAAGTGGGGAGAAAAAGGCAGATGGGGAAAGTAGAGGGAAGCATCAGGCTCAGCTCAGCGGAAGAGCCAAGGACACAGTGACCAGGCGTACTGTAATGATTTTAGTCTCCGATCACACATTCACGCCCCCCCACAGAGATCCTATCTGCATTCAGCCTGCTCTGCCAGCCTCCACCTCCAGCTCCCAGCAGCAGCAGCAGCAGCAGCAGCAGCAGCGAGGACCCTGGGCACGGCAGCCTCCGAACCCGGCCTGTTTCTGTTCATCTACAGCAGGCCAACGGCTTTTACAAACTCTCCCAGCGTTAGTCAGAGCCCTGCTGCAGGTATTGCAAAACCTCGGAAGTGTGTTTCCACATTTCTGCCTGCGCTATACATTCAGAGCTAGAACACCATGAACTCATTTGCATCTTGCATAATTTGTAAAAGAGCTAATTTGACTGTATTTACTCCATTCACAGGGCTACATAATGGTTATTTTAATTACCACCAGTCTCAATGCGGTTTTGAACTCTGTCTGTGTTACCACGTTGATTTAACTACATTTAGAAAAAATTACATTTAGGTATATTATGCACACACACACACAGACTGAGAGTGAGATATACGCATACGCACACACAAGCAGTCCAGCCCACTGCCACACCAGCGGCCCATGGACTTTGATTGGAAGTGACTTCCCTGCTACTCTAAATCACAATGATTTCCCAGGGAATTGAACACACACACACACACACACACACACACACACAGAACACTGACCAGTTACTGAGAGGGTTTTTCAGAGAGCGTATGTGGGTGTGTGTTAGTGTTCACCTACCAAGTGTAAACACAATGAGAATAGGGAAGGCAATGCGTTGCTCGAATCAGTCTTTGTCTATTTGTGTTTGACTTTATACTGTTGAGACTCTGCTGGGCTTTGAAAATGGTTGCATATGTTTTCAACTATTCACCATATCTCATAAGTGTGTGTGTGTGCGTGCGTGTGTGTGTGTGTGAGTGAGCGTGTGCATGCATGCATGTGTTTTAGACTGGCTGTTGGAACCTCAGAGTTTGCAGCACACTGGACCAGAGTCAACGACAGTCAATCTTCAACATCTTCTTCTCTTTGTCGTCCCTCCCTCGTCTCGCTCTCCATCCTTCCCTTCATCTCCTCTCCTTCAATCCTCAGCCGAGCCCAGCCCTGTCTGCAGTTCAGATCAGGACGGCATCACTGTGTCTGTTATTTATCTTCCGTCTGTTACACCCCATGCACACACAGAAATACAAAAACACACACAGATGCACACTCTTAAATAATTGCACACAAATAAGCACATCACTCCGATGACTATCAACACACAGACTAAAACTAACAGGTGGGCATAAATATATTTTCGGACAGTGTGTGGTCATTACATGCTGCTGTACACACAGGCACACATGCATATAGACAAAAACACACACTGACCTCTACTTAGATCTAAAGTTTGTGGTTAAATATTTTGTTTATGCATGTTCCAGAAAATATGACTTCCACATGCACGTTCAAGCTTTGCTGCACTTACACCTACATTAATGATAATATCTCTGGTGGCTCCATTTCCACATGTTTGCAGACGAGAAGCAGCCACCGCTTTCTGCTGACCTCGTCCACCGCAGCCTCTCTTTGTGATGAATTTGTACCTTCATGGTCACAACCAGTCAGTGGTCTGTATGATGGATACCTATGGCCATGGCCGCAGTGAGTCAATGAAAAGTGACCCATGTGTACATCTCTGCTTCCGGGATGTGAAACCCAATTCCGGGTGGGATTGATCCATGTCTGGCCGCTGCGGGGATAAGGCCAGAGGGAGAAGATAAGAGCAGACACCGAGCGGTCAATGATACGTTTGAACCATCAACCTCTAATGCAAACAGGACGCTATAATGTCCACCCCCCCTTCTCAGACTTTTAAAGGTGCACAGACCATATTTCATCAGGACGTGCGAAAGGTGCTTTCTGCTGCTTAAGCACTGCTGACTTTCACTGAAAAACAGTGGTAAAGGAAATATCTTCTACTCAGAACAGCAATACTGCAATAGAAAAGTACTCACTTGCAATAAAAATCCTGCATTGACAATGTAATTTAAGTAAAGGTATTATGAAGTATTACTTAAAGTAAAGTAAAAGTACTCATGATGCTGAAAAATGCCCCATGAGCGTTATACTGTACAAATTTTATTATTGATGCATTAATGTGAGAGTTGCATTTTACTTGTGTAGTTAGTCAAGGTGGAGCTGATTTTTCACAGTGCATCATATGGCGCCAAATTCATTATATTTTATGTATGTAAAATCTTGATTTAAAAAAGTAACATGTGATAACTGCTGTGAATAAGTACAGGAGTGAAAAATATAAGATAAGATAAACCTTTATTTGTCCCTCAGTGGGGAATATTTCTCTCTGAACTTAAGTGGAGTAGAAGTATAATAAGGCATGAAATAGAAATACTCAAGTAAAGTAAAAGTACCTCAAATTTACACTGAAACGCAGTACTTTTTAAATGTACTTGTACTGCTGAAAATATTACAGATGTAATATTTATCATTGCAATTTGCAATAAATCAAGCAATTTGAAAACGTCACCTTGAGCTCAAAAGATATTGTGAGGGGCCTTTTCATCATTTCTGACATTTATTAAACCAAATGCTTAATCTAAAAATAAACCCCCAATCAAATGAACAAATTACAAAGCCAATCATCTTGGTTAAAATATCTATAAAGATCATTTTCTCTTCACAAATAGTCAAACCATGTATATCCTACAAGTCAATTAACTCTACAAAGTACCTGGACTGAGCGCTGCCGGCGTGCTGTATCATCTCCACCCTGTGTACTGCGCTCTGGCCTGTTGTCGCCCTAAGATGTGAAGTAAATAATTGAATGGATCCATTAATAAATAAAGTGCAGGGGGAGAGAGGAAGAGGAGGGAGGGGAGAGGAGAGATGGGAGAGACAGGTCACTCATCTTTACAATCACTGCGCAGGGAGTGGCATGACTGCAAACACGCTGCCACATCTCTCCCTCTCTGCGCTCTTTGTCTCCCTCCGAGGTGTCTGGACATAATAAGCATTAGCTGCAGTGAACTCTGACTCCGAGCTCGGAGCAGGATGTGGCATTTAAACACATTTCCTCTCCGATCCACCGGGACAGGGCTACTTCCTGTAAAACAGGTGGAGGGAGGTAACGTGGAGCTACCACCACAGAGCCGAGCCAAGTCTAACTTTGAGTGAGCCAAACTGTTTTCCAGTAGGCCTTGGTAAATTCCAGTTGGTGGGTGTTATTCCTATATGCTATAGCCTGTTATTTAATATAAAAGCCGGCCAAGGGAGCCGTAACTGGAAGAGCGAATATGAAGTTGTGGTTTTGAACCATATAGAATTTTACGAGGATTCATTATCAGCTATTGAAAAGCTGCAGAAGTTTACTGAAAAATGTATGTTTCCTGCTACAGAAGGTGCCTTGGCCTATTCTAATTCTGTGCTAACTTTATCCTCCCCTTAAGAGCACTGACTTTGCACCAGACTTTACTTCTGCCTATATTTGTCTGTTGTTTGGGAAACAAATGAGAAGATGCAAAAAAGAGTTTGAATCGAAGTTCTGACAAAACAAAAAAAAAAAGTCCTCGAGTCACATCATTGCTCTCACATGCCCAGAAAGTATATATATATTTTTCTCTCTACTAATTCTACACTAATGCTCACTAGCTGCTCTCTGCTTTCTCTCTTATCCATTCACCCCATTCTCGCATTTGCTCTCTTGCTTTCCCCTTGTTTTCTCTTTCTCCGGGCCTTCTTTTTTATTTTACAGCCTGATCTCTATTTAGATTTCCTCGTTTGGAGTTGCCACAACGCTCCCCGCTGCCAACATCTGTAAGTGGTTTGGAGGCAAGAGACACTATGGAAAAACATCAAAAAATAAAAAGAGGAGAACAGCGCTCTACTACCAGGGTTAGATAGAACAGAGGCTGTGAAAAGGGATACAAACTGCTCTGGGATCAGAGGCGCACGCGGGAGGCAGGCCGGGCTCCGTCTGACTGAAAGTATAAGGTTGGCGCTAGGAGGAGATAAGTGACATTCACACATGCCCAATACCTACACATAGATGGTGGGGGTGGTGCGTGGAGTTCTTGGGACCCCACAGTTTGGGTTTTACTGTGGATTGACCTCAATCACGTGTCAGGTTTTAGGCAGATTGGACTTAAGCTGCAGCACTTTTAAAGAGATTATGTTATTGTAACAGATTAGGGGAAGTAGATACATTGAAGGGAGCTAATGAGGGGTTTCTCCCCTCCCCAGCTGCCAGCCTAATTCAGTGCTCACTGTCCTGTTGATAATACATACTACAATAGTATTACTGTGGCATTAGAGGCTTTACAGTGTTGTGGCAGTGAGAGCCACTCTGTTGACAGTGTGGTGGAGGTTTAGATGGATGTGTGTTGCATTTACTATACCATTTAGTGTGAGCATGTGGCTGCTCTTTACACATGTGTAAGAGGGGAGAGTTTGTGTGTACAGTAGGGTCTCATTAGGTAATGAGGATGATTACGCTGCATTAGGTGGTGGAGAAGAACAGCCACAGGGTGGGAGGGGAGAAGGGAACATGTGTCTGTGATTTGCGGCATAAGCACATACCATTTAATTGACACAAGCTCTCTCCGTCTCCTGATTGGCGCAGAGCTGTCCTCTGCATGTCTGCTTGGCCCTCTCCGTCCTTGACTCGGAGGGCAGAGAGACAGATGTGGTGTGAAAGGGGCGGAGTAGGGGAATACAGAGAGTGTGGAAAGGTACTGGACTGAGAGTCTGCTGCAGTTAGAGGTGGAGGGTGGAATATTGGACGTGTGTAAAAGTGTTTTGTAGGTCAGCCCGGCGCTGCCATGTAAAGCAGAGGAAGAAGATGGAAAGGTTTTGTCTGGAAGTCCCCGTGACAGATTGTTAAGTAATGCTACACGGCTGTTCTAAAGGAGCAGCGGAGAAACCACGAGTGCATCACCCAACAAAGAGGAGCAGTTGGCTGGATGTGTGAACACAGGCTTCCCTTTGCATGGAGCTGCCCTCTCTATTCCCCTTCTATAAGTAGGCAGGTATTTTTACCCAGGATAAAGTGCTGACCCAGTCTCAGGTAATTACACCCCTGTTGGGCTTTGGCACAGACATGTTAGGGCAGTGCTGAGTGCACCTTACACCCCAGCTACGGGTAAACCACACTTATCTCACTATTTACAAGCGAGTATAGGGCCTCGCTCCACATGAGAGAGAGGGAGGAGGGCATACCTTGGCAAAGCCAGGAAACCTTTCTCCTGGCAGAGGCCCACTGACATCCCATCCCCCATCAAAGAACACAAAAGGACACAAAAGAAATGAAACTATATTCCATATTTATGCAGAGGGTGTAATCAAAGTAAGGAAAAAAAAGCAAAAAAAACCTGAAGGATTCTGGCAATGTTGTGCTTGTGTGTGGTACATTTGCTGGCATGAATTCAATCCAATAATCCTTAAGAGGGTTAGGCATGTTGTAATCACTTCTAACATAATAATGTCGAATGATTATGAACGATGCATATGTTTCTTAGAAGTGGTTTTTCAAAGAAAACAATTGCTCTTTTAACATGTGAGGATGTTTTGGTGCCTTCGAAATGATTTGCGGAGCATGACACCGTCTTTGTTTTTAGTCACAGCTGTTAATAACATAATAATATAATACCACCATATGATCCTATCTAAACATACAGTTCATGAAGGTATTTAAAGTCTGCAGCCGGGCCCAAGGCCAAAAGAACCTGAGGGCATTTGATTTCAGTTACATTTTCAGGCTCAAACCTGAAATATATATAACACTACTGAACATGCAATGTTACTATTAGATATAGGTTTTAATATTAAAACTGCAATGAGAAACTAAACACAGTGTGCACAGGTAATTTTGTCCTTGTCTTGTCACACACACACACACACACACACACTTCAAGCAATGGAAAGTCAACAGGTTGCAACTTGCTTGCTTGCTAAGGTTGATGATGAACAGATAGTTACAGAGAATATAAAAAAAAATCTAATGGGTAAGGCAGAACTTTTGAACAGCTGTCTGCATTCTGAACTTTTGAACTTTCTTTTGGTCATCTTTTGTTTCTAACAACAAGCGAAATTCACTTTTCTATTGACTTTGATAGCGAAAAAGACAGTTTTGACATAAAAATATTGGATTCAAGCTTCAGACTGAGGTGGTCGGCCCACGCATAGCTCTGGCCTGAATTAGGCCTGGTCAGACTACGGCTGAATTTTGCAGTGTCTGACGTGAACGGTTTTATTGGCTTCAGAAGGATGGATGGTTCAAATTATGATCACTTTGAATCACTTTGTTTAACAATGATTACTCTTTTTGTAAAGGCTGGACCAAACCCATAAACAATAAAAACATAACCCACCACCACAAGGCAAAGTAATTACAGTGGTGTTTCATTTATCATGACCATACCCTGTATTTAATGTTGCTGTCAAGATGACAACAACATTAAATACAGCCTCCATTGCATGTATAGTCTTCTACTACGTGCCTTTAAGAGGAAAGTGCACTAAAGCCACTGAACATGTGTTTTCAGACTTTGTCTGTGAGCAGAGCAGGAAATCTTGAGACCCAGTTGTCTTTACAAGAGACTTTCTCCAGTATCTATATATCTCCTCTTCCATTAAATGCATGTTCTATGGAAACTATGTGCTGTGTGTTGCTAGGCAAAGCAGAGGCTAAGGGAAATGGCTGTGGTCAGACCATAGTCCTTGAAAGAGAGGAGGAGAGGAGCGCAAGAAGACAGAGGGGGAGAAAAGAAAAAATGGAAAAGTGAAGCACTTTGAGAATTTGAATGAATTACACATGCACACATATGTGCATGCACACACATGTAGAAAGATACGCACAAACATGCGCTAGGACTGTTCCAGCTGAGGTGCTGTTTGTAATAATACGCTGGTGGGAATGTGCCACTGCACGTTAATTCTCCCTTCACGCTTGCGTTGAGGAACACAGAGCCTCTAATTGATGCTAAACAAACTGCTGACCCAGACTCAGGATGAAGGTCTGTCATTGATGCACACGCAGAAACACACACGGGTACACAAACCACAGAAAGTGCTATTTGCCCCAAATTCACAAAATGTGAACATGCACAACTCCAGCTGAACAAATCCAAGGTTTCCTAAATTGCCCCACACTTTTGGTGTGTTCTATAAGAGGCTTAGAGGTGCAGAGCTTGAAAGTCATCCTCATGCACAAGAATGAGACGCCTAGGTGGCATTCTGCAATGTCCTTGGTTTTTTGGAGGTGCATTTGGGAGTGTGTGTGCACGCCTGCGTTAGGAAAACTTTCTGGAGGGTGGGGGGCCTGAGAAGGTAAACTCCTACTCATCCTTGTCACACACAAACACAGGCATACATACACACAGGCTGGCCCCTAAAGGAAGCTCCAGGGAGGCACAACGACGCCTTTGTGCGGGCCAGATTTCCCATGTCTCCCTGCTCTAGCACACAGATAGATCATCTCAGTACAGCCTGCTGCATGAAGGGCAAGTGCATGCACGCCGTGCGGAGAGAGAAAAAGATGGAGGGAGAGAGTGGAAGAGTAGGAAAGAAGTTCTCTTTTCACACTTTCCCCTTGTCTCATGTCTCCCATGTCTTTCCCTCTCTCTCTCTCTCTCTCCCTTCGTACACTCCCCCTTTTCTCTCCCTCTCTCCGCAGAGGAATCCAGTCTCTCCGTTGGGATTGAAGCTCTTTGAAGGTGATCCAGAACTGTACTGCTCGCTGCCTCTGCTCTCCTCCCTCTCCTCCCTACCTCCCGCCCTCCACCCTCCGCTCCCACCCCTCAGCCCTCAGGGGGCCTGGATCCCGCTCAACCGAGAGCAGCCGTGCTCCAAATCCAGGGCCGGGCTTAGCGCTCCTGCCGCAGGCCTCGCTGGTTGTCCCACTGCACCACAGAGAGACAGGGAGGTGGGAGGCCTGGGAAGAGAGGAGCACGGGGGGGAAATGACAGAGGAAGAAACAAGGGAGGTGGGGGCTAAGAGGTGCGTTTGGTCGCATTCATAGTTGGCATTTGAGAGACAGAGATTTTTGCGAGGGAGATGCTGCTCCACCAAGTTAAAGTTTCTCTAAATCCAGCTCTCCCCTCACTCCTTCACATGACTGTTTATTTTCCCTTTCATTTCATCCACGCACTCCCTCCCTTTTTCCATCCCACTTCCCCTCTCTTCCCTTCCCCTCTTCCCTCCATCCCAAGGGCACGCTCTTCACAGACTCGTCGGACTGGTTTCTTTGGCACACCTCGAACACACAAACACACACTTGGATGCCAACGTACACTCAGACACATACCTCTTCACTTTAAAAGAGGGTCCTTCACTCAGTGCCTCGGAGTCGAGCAAGAAAAGACAGAGAATGACAAACAGACAGAGGAGGGGGGAAAAAAAGAAAGAGGCAGATAAAGGGAGGGTGTGAACTGGAGAGATGTGCATTCCTTTGGCTTGCCTTCCTCGGGAGTGCAGGAGACGTGTTGCTGGCTGTTCGGTTTATTATCCCCAAGCCATATGGGTTGGCAGGCTTTTGGGGCGTGGTGGGATACATTTGTGTGTGTGTGTGTGTGTGTGTTTGTGTGTCAGAGTAAGGCAGAGAGTGTGATTATACTTACATTATGTCTTTTATCACCTACGGTATGCATCTGTGTGTGTTCCAGGCCACAATAACCTGAGGAACCACACTTCCAGATAACTGCCTTCAATAAAACATAAAGAGCTTCCAGTACCAGTGCCTTCATACCACTTCATACCACACATTTGTACACATGCACACACAAGCAAATTTACACAAGCTGGTGAGCTATTTGTGACATAAATGCAGACTTAATCGATTGCAGCTTAATCGTAATCACATGATGGAATGGTAGCATGCAGCTGTCGTTCAGACACTGCTCCCTTTTCTATTCAAGGATAAATCAGGTTTATGGCAGCCTGATTTTCATAGTTGTGGCCATCATTTATATCGGTTATGATAAGATTGTGCTCACAAGGGTAATTGCTGAATTCTGGGAACATAAACAAGTATCCGTATTGTCCTGTAAATTCTCTGTGCTGTGTGTAAGTATTGAGAGTTACTGAGAACTGCCTTGTATACATCAACACACTTGGCCAAATAAAGGTGATTCTGATTCTCATACCTTGTTTTGTCAAAGTTGAAGTTGGTCTGTAAACTGCAGGAAATAATTTTACTGTCCACCTTTATTTTCTCTACTGAGTAGGTTTGGCAAACTTAGAGATTTGTTTAAACCATCATCGGACAGACAGCGCTTGTTGCCCCATTGGACTTTTAGTGATACCGCCTTGTTCCATAACCTACAAATCACATTTATACAACTAATCTGCAGTATGTTCTGAAGGAAACATAACTCACACCAGATTATGTTTTTCTATTGACACAATGAGGACATGTTAATTAACGTCTGGCAAGTCACAAAAAATATTGATACTGAGCATATCAGGAAAATATCAACTGATAATTTAGTGCATTTATTTTCCCACCGACCTTAACCAAGGTACTTTTGTAGCTTAAACGTAACCACAGAATTGAGTCTGGATGCAAACTCTAGTCTCTGGTGTCAAAGTCCACAATCCACCCCTGTCCACTCACTGTGTGATATATCAATGTAGCGCGTTATTCATGGGTTTTTTCACAACTTCATTTAGAAAACAAAAAGACTTTGGTTCCCAGATCCCAGCTATTAACACGGTGACTACATTATAATTTTTCCAATAGGAATGATGACCAGAGCTACAACACTCAAAGACTTCTTCTTTAAATTCAACAGCCAATCAGCACATTCTTTATTTTCTGCATCCCTCAGTTATTTCCTCCATCCACTGAAATTCTTCTGACTCTGTTACTTTCATCTTAATCACCTCTTTCTGCTTTCTCCCCGTTCTGCACCTTCCACGTCACGAGGGTCAGCAGCGGTGTGTACGCTGTGTGTGCCCGGGTAGGACTGCTGCTGAAGGTGCGCGCCTTTTGCGTGCATGTGTATGTGTGGAAGGAGCAAGCTATCTATAGCCTGTGTATCCCTGGGGATTTGAGTCTTAAACTCCATATTCATGACACATCACTGTGGGGATTAGAAGGGCATCATCAGATAGAGGGGCTTACGTCAGCGGGCACGCACACACCCTCACACACAGAAAATAACACAGACACACACTCTCTGCAGCAGTCTCGCCCTGGAAAGCACAGCATATACAATTTCCAGGAAGTTCATCTCCTATTACTGAAGGAAGTGCCTTATTTCTTCCACGCATGCACATTAATAAACAAGCGAAAGGATTAAGAGGACACTTCTTAAGGCAGAGCAGCCAGGATGATTGCTTTGTATCAACATGAATAGTTCGGTGTTAATTTGAGCAGTGATTATTTGAAACTAACAGCCTCCAGTGTTCGTCTAGCGCCGCCAATTCAAACACTTTTGGTTGGACCGGGGAGTGCAAACAAAAACTAAAATGTGTGAGATGGAGGTGGAAGCGGTGGTGGTGGGGGGACAGGGTGCGGGGGGTTGATTAAGGCCAAACCACGTGGAAGCTGATCTGCAGGGGAGGTGGAGAGGGAGGGGGTGTTAGTGCAGGCAGCGTGGACCTGTGTTGTGATTGTTTGTTCACGAATGTGTGTGTCCATCCGCGCGTGTGTGTGTGTGCTCTTATCTCCTCTGGTCCACAGCAGCAGCAGGAGCATCGGAGGAAGCACGGCCTTTCCTTCCTGTGCCTTTCACACTGTCACAACACACACACGAGCCATAAAACTCTGTGGCTCCAGCCAATGTATAGAGAGAATAGAGAAGAGAGAGAGCGAGAGAGAGAGAGAAAGAGAGAGAGAGATGGGGGAGTTGCTTGTGAGTGCAGAACATGTGTGTGTGATTTGTGGCATACAGCACATACCATTTAATTGACACAATCTCCTTCTTCTGTTTGGAGTTGTTTTCTACTGGGAGAGAAACAGGGAGCAACTGAGGGTGAGACAGAAAAGCAGCCGAGGTGAGCGAGGACGAAAAGTGGCCCAGCAGCAGTAGAGGGTACCGGGACAGTGGAGGTTCAGTATGGGCTGGTGCCCTCCACGGGGGAGCTGAGGAAGGACACTTCTCTACCCTACATTCTGCACCTGGCGCTGGGCTCTGGCAGGCAGCCATTCCTCCGCTTCCCCCGTTTCACCCTGTGCTATCCATCCACCACTCAACAGCACCTCAGCCTTCCTCAGTCATCCCTCTCTGTCAGGAGCGCATTGTTCATAGAGCGGTTTGCACCGTCAAACTGGGGAGGCCCATTGTAATAATTGAGAGATGGTACTTGTGAGTAATTGACAATTTCTAGTGTGAAATTCACAAAAATATTCTGGTGTAAATATTCATTTTATGGAAATGATCCTCAGTTTGATCCAGTTCTGTTCTGTTTATCTCTATCTGTATGATTAACACTGCGTCATCAAGGAGGAACGGCGGAAGAAGACTTTCAATTACCGGGTGATGAATCTAGCTCCCAAAGAGCAGAGACCTCTTCATTTGCACTGAGGAAACTGTCATATACTGAGAGAATGACAAGTGATTTAGTACTCATTTGAAATGTCTAGTCTGATTTGTTGAAGATGTTTTCTGCAACAAAGACAGTCCTGTTATTTGCAGATGATGTTGACATTAGCTCTATTACGAGTCGACATATCTTACTGAGTCTGTCAGATTTTTACAAATGCTGAAAAGTTGTATTCGTGACCATTCTCAGCAGGACAGTCATCAAAGTCGCCATTAGCTTGCCAGAAAAAATGAACTTCTATTAAAAGCAAACTTTTTTGTACTTTTAAAATTACTCCTGCACAACCACAGAATAAAAATACCCACATATCAAGCATAACTCTGTATTGATAATTTGTTGCACCCTGATATTCTGCTGTCTTTTAAGTATTAAATACTCATTGTCTGTAGACTTGAGAGGCTGCTGTGAAACTTTTGAAGCTTCTCCTGAGGACATCAAGTGTAGTCAGCTTATATTCACAGCAGTTACAATGGATCCCACAGCAAAACGCAGTCATGGAAAAAAAAACGACTGATTTTGACTGAAGTGTCAAAATCATAATCATCAGTCATAATGAAACCGCTTCCTGATGCAAGCATGGTGACTCTGCAGGTCACATGATGCGCATGGGCCCAAAAAGATTTTATTCTCCGTACACAATCCTTAATTGTTTTTTTTTTTCAAAACTAGGACCTCAAAAGAAAAAGGTGCCGGATGCAAAAAACACTCAAGTTGTATCACTACATCATTTATGGGTCATTCATGTGTAGACGGATCAACCTGCTCAGCCAGAGAAGGACTCTTGTAACGTGAATGCTCTAAAATGCAGAAGCCTGAAGAGCGTTTTCAGAGTATGAGCAGCGTTCACAGGAATGACACCTTACAACATGGTATCTATTTGTCTTTTTGTCTTAACACTGAAAGCCAAGCTGTAACATGGAAGTAGTAGCACATCCATAGCATCATTTTATTTTTATTCTTCTTCTTTATTGCTTCCATTATTTATTACTATCTAAACTGCTCATCTTTTATTGTTGTCTTATTCAAATTACTTTTTAAGGTGGCTTTTGGTTGTTTCGATGTCCATTAGTCTCTAAATCCATTTTTAACATCCTGCATTTTGTCAATTGCTTATAAAGCAAAAAAAAAAAAGATTTGTTTAAAAGGTGCTACATAAATTAAGTTTAAATGATTGGGTGCATAATATGGGAGGAACAGAAACACCTAATCACAACAAATAATGTACTGTATGTAAAATTCATTGTTTTTACACTATATACTTGTGTAACAAATCCAAACACACAATATATAAAACTGTGGGAAATAAATGTGTACACAGGTGGTGTTGCGCTGCACACACTTTCCATAGAGTACTGAAGTGGGCACGGTGCCAAACCAACACTTCATTTCAATTTCAAATCCGAGGCCTGACTTTGACCTTTCAACACAAAACTAGTTATAGACTCACTCTCGGCTCCTCTCTCTCTCTCTCTCATGCTGCTCATCAACACACACCTCTTGCCATCATCTGGCATACAATTTCATACCAATTATTCCTTTCCTTTCTTTTTCATTTCTGCATTTACAAAAAACCGTCACACCTCATCTTCTGACGACTTCCTAAGTCTCCTCGCAAGTAACCGTAAGTGACTCGTACAGCTCATCCCCGGTCACTTCCTGTTTCCTGTGGCCTTTGAGCAGCGCTTCCCGTCACTGCCAGTTCTGCGGAACGTCACCTTTCATCATTATGGGACATTGACACATCTGTCGCAGAAAAATGTGAGAGCATTTCTCTGTGCTGTTAAACTGTCAACACTGATTGTGTGAAAACAAGAAAAAAATAGAGGTAGGAGGGAAAGTGAGGAAAGTGAGAAAAAAGGGTGTGGGCAGAGGAATGCATCTGGAGCCAGTACACGGACACGTTTAGTCAATATTTGCATACTTGCATACTAGAGCTTTTCAAAATGAATATTACTAATAATGCCAAAAAAATCCTGTTGGTACACTTTAAGAATCATGTAGGAAAAGTTTATTTATTTCAGGATGTGATAGTGACATAACCAGTGACGTAGTAGTATCACAGAATGAGATTTACAATCATTTCTCACTTCATCCTCCAAATGTTAAGTTTTCTGATCACCAAATGTCAGTTACACAACGCCAGTGACGGGGAGGGAGTGTGTTGCTCTGAGCCAGAGGAAGGGTGTGTGTGTGTGTGTGTAAAATAACACCAAAAACTACACCAAAGGAAGAGAAGGAGATGGAGAAAAATAGTGGGAGATGGAGAGGGGGTACCCGGCCGGGTGTTCCAAAAACCTGTCAAGGTATTTCCTTCTGCAAACACAAAATTTGTGGGACTGTAGAGAGAGAGAGAGGCGTGCCGATACACACACACACACATACATAATCCAACATATTACACTAAAAATACACACCAGTGGTCAACAGTAAGACTTTGATTTAACACATTCTTTGATTGGGTAGGTCTCAAGCCAACTTCTGTTTTCCTGTACAGCAGTGTCTGGCATCCACAGCTGTACGAACACCCACACACACACACACACACACTTAATGAGCCATTCAATACCCCCACAAGCTCCAGACTTTGTGAGCTTCCTCGCCAGTGTCCAAGTCCCTTGGTATCTCATGCCTGTAACACCCCCACTCCAGATACACTCAGTCACGCATGCACACACACAATCACACAGACACACACACACAACTCTTTCATTTGGTCAATGTCTCCTCACTCCTAATTCTACCACACATATGCCTGCATGCTCTCACATAAATATGTACACACCTACGCACACACAGACACGCACTATGTCCCACTGCTCTCCTTCTACGCCAGCTGTAGTCCACCCAATGTGTTTACATAGCCTGCTGAACCAAGACAGGGGGAGAGAGAGAGAGAGAGAGAGAGAGAGTATTGGATGGACAGACCAGGGCTGTTTGTCTGAAGGGGCTTTCCTGTTCTCGCAGGAAATGGTAAAAGAGGGGGAAACCAGAGGAGCAGGAGAACTGAAAGCAAGATGAAAATAAATGAGACAACAAATGAAATAACAGGAGAAAGATACGAGGAGAGAGCAAATCAAGCATGAGGAGAGGGAGACAGTAGTTATGGCTTGAGCAAAGAAAAGGTCACGGATGCCCATGAAAACATCTGTCCTGCTGTTCAGATAAGCCACAAGACAGCGAGCGCAGGACCGGGAATCACGATATCCTCTCCTCTGCTGCCTCTTTAACACGCCTGCCGTTGCAGGTTAGATCACAGATTACGCTGCTATGTATACCTGCGGGGCATTATAACAGCGACAAAGCATTTTGCGACTTCGCCACCTGCGGTTGTTGACTCACAGGCTGAAGCTCAGTGTGGACTGCGGTCTCTTCGTGGCAAACATCTCAGCCTTTCCCACCATTATTTTGAAATCAAGTCAACAAGCAGCTGTGAATGGATGTAAATGATTTACCTATCGTGTGTGTGTGTTTTCCTGTTGCAGCGCCATGTTTTGTTGCCACCGTGGTGAGTTTGGGTGGGTCTGTGGCGTGTAGTTTGTGCCCGCTGGTCATGGATGGGGTTGACATGGTGTCTGCCCCAGCTGGATGTCTAGACCTGATGACTCCAACATGTGTGTCTTCATGTATGTTTGATGATGATGGTGGTGATGGTGGTGACAGAGGGGGGAGAAGGAGTAAACAACAATGAATCACTAAATATTGATTCAAAGCTGCTAATTACTCCTCGGTATCCTCAGGTAAAGACAGCAACAGTGAAAAACTGGCTTTCTGACGTCTTCATGCCCTCTTCAGTTTTCTTCTCTTCAGCCTTTCCCAGAGTGCGGCATCTATAATTGACAAAGATTCAATCATCTTGCAGTGTCTATACATGTAGACTGTGCGTTTACCTTCTGTATAACAACTCGATGAAGTCCCTGAAAAACCTGTTGGTTGTATGAAGACCAGTCAGTTGTTGTCACCCAGTTGTTTTTGACATTTTGTTGTTTGATTACTTTCCATAATGGTGTCCTACTGCAGGCTATAATTTGTAAAGATTTTAATTCATGGGTACAGGTAAAAATGACTTTGATCAGGGTCGAATCAGAAAAAACATCTTTGCCATTATAATTTTAGTAATTTAAACAATCTACAATTATGAGTTTCAATCATGAGTTTTAAAACTTTGTTAAAAGGAATAGTTCAACATTTTGGTTAATAAGCTTATTTGCTCTTCTGCTAAGTTGTCACTATGCGGCTGCCAGACAATCAAATGAGACTTTAAGTCACTGCGTCCATCCAAAAAGTAGTTCTACCATGTCACGATGTTTTACACAGATTTTGTGCAGAACAAACACACGAGATGTGACGTCAGCGTAACATTTAGAGAAACTGTAACAGCAGGGAACAGGCTGGTTTTGGTACCGAGGTGTGTAGGTTCAGGGACCTGGACCTCCACTCCTTGCTAGTCATTTCTTTTGTGGCGAAGGAGCTAGAGGTGAAGAGCTGCACCTCTTACTGGAAGGCACTCCTCCTCTTCCTCCTCCTCCCCCTTTCTCCCACTGTCACACAGTACATCCTCCCTCCTCCAGCAGCCCCTGCTACATTCTTTCATTTGTAACACTTCCAAATGATTTTTTTTTCTATATAATATTTGACTCTCTTTCCTTCTCCCCCCTTCCCTCCTCCTTATGTTCTCTGTATGTATAGCAGAGTGAAGGGCCTCACAGCAGCTTGTTTGACCTGTGATAAGGATTTGGAGGGGGGGGGGGGATATTTTTGCTCAGTGGAGTCGGGCACATGCTGTTCTGTTCTGAACACTTTGAGGGCAAAAAAGCGCAAATGCTCACATGAGAAAGACACCCGTGAGCGAACACTGGAAAGCCAGGGAGAGTGTGAGAGTGAGCGGTGGCAAGGGAGAGGGATGCGACATATAATTGTGCTCTAATGAAACATAAACAGTGCAGTCTGAGGGAGTGTGTCTGGGCAGGGCCCCCGGCTGGCCTAAAGGCCTAAAGGCTCTGCTCTCTTAGGCTCTTAATTATGACTGAGGAGGTCAGTCACGCCTCCTCTAACCCGTCACCAAATACTCTAAGTATTGTAAATATTGTGTGTGTGTTTGTGTGTTTGCGCATCTTCCCGGCGAGTCTGCATGTTTATGTGCGCTGCGTGCGTCAGAGAAAAATACAGACAACGATGACCTTGCGGGAACCCAGCGCTCCCGACGTTCTCCTGATCGTTTTCGTTCGCCGCCGGGCAATGACAAACCCAACTGCAGGAGTCCACCTGTCTTTTTGTACACTCAGAGGTGGTCATGTTTAGTTGGAGCACTGTCTAATTTATAACCTTGTACTTTTCTTTCTCCTCAGTCCTGGTAGGAAAAGAGCAGCTGTCACATGTTTCAGGGGTCACACTTGTCTCAGGAATACGCCGTCGAGAAGCGACAGTCCTTTTGTTTTCTAGCAAGTTTCTGTGTGTGCTGCTCTCATGGGACCTCCCACCATCAGACAAGAACATTTGAAAATGTGCAACTTGAATAACTGATTATTCTCAAAAAGCGACAGCTTAAAAATGTAAGTTTCAGTTTGTTCTGTAATCCTCGTGCGTCGTTGTTTATTTGAAGCAGGTGTGCGTCCATACACATACATGTGTGGGAATGTGACTTGCGGCCAAGCTAGGTTTAAGTAACAGAAGGGTATTCCCAGCCAAACAGTCTGGCCACAAAACCCAGACTAACTAACCTCAGTGTCTGGGCGGCTGGTCTGAAGCTCGCCGTCAAAGTCCTAATCAGCCAGCACATTATACACCATTATGGTTACAGCAAGGGAGGGAGAGGGAGAGAGCAAGAAGGAGATCAAGAAAGAAAGAGAAGTCAGTGTTTGTAATTGTTACACACTTTTGTTCAGTTCTTTTCTTGCTATTTCTTATGTCATGTAAATAAAATCCAAACAAGTTTAAAACAATGAGATCATGATTTAAGACACCTGTTTACTTCTGTGTCTTCACTTTCTCACACTCCTTTTCTCTCCACTATTTCCGTTGTTTCGTTTCCCTGTGAACAGACAGGTGATACAAGAAGCACCAGCCAGGAAGCCCGACCGTTGACCTATCATCTCTAACCTTGGATCATCAGCTGGGCTGCTCTGGGTGGCCGAATGAGTTGACCTGACCTCAACCCTAACAGTGACCCCGGGTCACAGCCAGTTGTTATTTGACTGCGACAGTAAATAAGGAGCCCGGGAAAAAGACAGAGGAATGGAACGGTGGAAGAAGTGTTCATGTTGTTTACTTAAGTAAAAGTTCCAATAAATGGAGGTAAAAAATACACCTGCATGCAAAAACCTACTTAAAGCACATATGTGTCAATGATAACAACCAGATGAAAATGTGAAATTGGTTGTTCATGAATTTAGAGAGAATCTGCTGGATGTATAAACTGGAAACTGTTTGCCTCAACATAAAGGGAGAAGATATGTCAACGTGTGTTCATAAGTTGTGTCCGCTGCCCCCAAGTGACTAAAAAATCAGTTATTGTAGGTTTGGAGGACTAGGACTAATTTGTCTGCCTCTTTTTGATAAAGGATATGCCTGATTTTTATGATTATGTAGGTGAAAAAAGGCAGACCTTGATCAAAGATAACTCTGAGATTCCTTACAGCTGTGTTGGAGGCCAGGGCCATACCATTGAGGGTAACTATATCTTCAGATAATGTGTTTTGGAGGCATTTGGGGCCAAGTAAAATAACTTTAACAGGAGAAAATTGCAGGTCATCCAGGTTTTTCTGTCCTTAAGGCATGCTCAGGTTTCATCTGCAGCACAGATGAACTTAAAAAAAATCAAAATACAGATCAGGAGCGCAATATGCTATATTAGTGTAGCCCTTAGTGTTTTCCAGTTTGGGTGTGAAAGACTAAGAACAGGACTTTCGAATCAGTTATAATTGGGATATCAATTCATTCATTCAAAAAGCTCTATGTTTAAGACTTTATATATTTTTTATATATATAACTGTTCCTCCTGTGCATACTGGTCTCAACTCTGGGTTGTTGTGGTTTTGATCCTCTAACAAACTCAGTCAGAAATGGGGTGAACGCCGTCCCTCCCAGTCAGACCAAGACAAACCCAGAAAGTCTACCAATTATCTACAAAGCCCACAACATTTGCCTGACACCATCTCGACAACCAGTGGCTGCTGACATGCGGCAATGCATGTCATCTCTGGTCAGATATAGCAGGGCCCAGAGGAAAACTATGTTGTTCCAGTGGTTCCCAAACTCTGGGTCGGGCCCCCATCTCACTGTATAAATCTGGGGAGACATGAGATAATTGATGGGAGAGGAGAAAAGGAAAAAAAAAAACAAAGCTCTGCTACAAAAATCTGTAGTAACTTTTCTCTAAACTTAGATTTTTAGGGGAAATACAGGATAATTGTACCTTTCAGTGATTTAAAGGAAAGTCCCGCAAGTCAAAAAGGTTGGGAACAGCTGGTTTTTGAACTGTTTTAGAAGCTCATCACATGTTTTTTATGGAAGATGTTGATCAGTAAAGTAACTAGTAACTATAGCTGTCAAATAAATATAGTGTAGTAAAAAGGACAACATTTCCCCCTAAAATGTGGAGTGGAAGTATAACATAGTACAATATTCATAATTTTTCAATTTCATTGTACAGCCATGTGTTGTAGAATGATGAATAAACCTTGTGCCTGAAAAATGAAAATACTCTATTCAAGTACAAGAACTTCCAAAACGCACCGAACTACAGTATTTGTTACTTTCCACAACTGTGGAGACGAGAGATAAACATGCTTCCACAGCACACGAGCTGCAAAAAGTGTGCAAAATGCCTCCTCTACATCTGTAATTGCATGTTTTCTCCCCACATACCTGTAATTACACTCTGCCTACCACTCATCTCTCTCTCTGAGGCAACACTCGCACTAACCATAATGAAGCATGGCTCTAATGATTTACAACTGCTTAGTTTTAACACATACGGTAACAGCTACAGACATTACCAGTGACAGTGAAATTATATCTTTATCAAGCCAATTCAAATTATATAAGATTAAGAAAAACATATATTCAAAGAACGGCACGTTAGGCAAGACCTTTGTCGTTCACTTAAATGAGCACAGAGATCAACATTTTTCAATATTTGAGGAGATCAACAGTATTAGGCAACAGTGTTATGCCAGCACAGGTATAAACTGCAATACTGTAAGTTCCCTTTGAGCTTTACCTCAGACCCACAAACATGTAATGGAAAAGTGTTTGTCCTTTGATTTATTTACATTTGTCCTGACGGACTGACTGCATGTGCCTCCCAAGGACAGAACTTTCAGGAGAGAAAGTGTGCGTATGTGGACTCATTTGCATAAGTAGGCCATTGGTTCCTAATGGAGGCGTTTTGTTCTGGCGTTAACAAGGTGTCTCGCTGGGGCTCTCGTTCATTCTCTCGTTCATTCGTTCCTTCCTGTCGTCCGCTGACTCTGACGTCCAGGCAATCAGCGCTGCATTTGGGCTCTCTCTTTGTGTGATTTACGACCTCCCAGATTCATTTAAAAGCCATTGTTCTCCTCTGACGGATACCACGGCCCCCTCTGCTTCCACGCTCTCGCTCGCTGGGTCCTCACACACACACACACACACGCACACTTTAACACAGCCGCCGCTTACTTTATCTCTCACTCACTCACCCACTTGCTCAATCACTCAACACATACACACACGGCGCCCATCTATCATGGAGCGATGCAGGGGGAGATTGTTATCCCGGTAACCGTATTAACCCGCAGATCCCCAACACTGGCTGATCCAGGAGTGAATTAAGACTGAGGGAGAGGAAGAAAGGGGAGTGATGGAGAGGAGAGGAGAGGAGAGGAGAGAAGAGAATTAAGAAACAAAAGTAAAAGAAAACTAACATGTGGCACATTTGTTCTCATTCATATTTCCATTCATATCCGTCATCTGCTGCCTTCGCACACAACATAAAGAAGATGAAAAGATGGCCAAACGTCTCCAGCCTCCTCTCCTCTCTTGTTTTGCTGTAGAAGATTGTCTGTCAGCGAGGCGTCTGTAAATGCATCAGGACACACCTGCGCTTGATTAAGTGTGTTTAGAGTGCAGATGGAAGGAGGAGGAGAAGGGGGGGTGGGGGGCAATTTAGAGAGCAGAGGTTTTATGAGAGTAATCATCTCCAATAAGGCCTGCTTGGGAATCTCAAGCCCCCGCCCTGCACACACACACTGTGCCTAATGTACGCCACACACACACACACATAGACAAACAGAAACACACACTCACACATGCATTTGCACCTTCTAACCCTCTCGCACTCGCACACAGAGATCCTTTATGCCTCCGCGCTCATTCTGGGGTTTAATAAGAGCCAACTACATTTTAATCTCATTCCTCATAAGTGGACAACTTGTATTAATTCTCCGAGATGAGGACAAGTTGGCCTCCCACAAAGCAGCCTGTATTGAGTTACAGCCTCCGCTCAGCGTTTGTGTGGGAGATTAACTTCTCTCTCTCTGAGTTCATATTTTCATCTGGGCCAGACTGCGGCCAGAGGGAGGGTGGTGAAGGAGGAAAAAAAGAATACAGAGAGGGGGGGGCAGCCTTGGAAAAGACATAATGTTGTTACATCATTTAATGACATTAACTCCATTGAATACACACATACACAAACAACAAGTAGAGACTATATTGAGTTCCTACAACCATTAGGCAGCTAAGTTACTTTATGTGCAAAGATGGTATCAAACAGCTACGCGTTCCAAGCGCACACCTCCGTCCTCAGAAACAAAGCAGTGCAGAGATGAACAGATGGATGAGGGAAGAAGGAGGGTGGAGTCCTACTCCTCTCTTTTACCTTTTCATTGCTACATCACCCGAGTGGTAACACCTACTCTGGAGCCAAGTTTAGTCTGAAAGTTAAGTACCTAATTGGGCGTTTCCACAGCAGGAACTTTCCCTGTGGACCAAGAACCTTTGGAGGAACTGGGGACCTTTACTTGTGTTTTGACAGGAGGGACGGGGACTAAATTCACTTTCCAATGCAAAATAAAACAAACACCAGAGACAGCTACAACTTGAGTGCTGCTTCCTTCAAAGAACGAGGAAGTATTTTTTTTGTGTGTGCACAAAAATCACTTGTGAATGTAAAGAAATGTTGACTGAAAATTAATCTTTCATGATGCATTTAATTTGTTTCTGACTTTTTTGTGTGTTTGCAGTTTGTAATATTGTAACAATATTCAGACAAGGGGAACATTGGGACATGTTAAAAAAGTTATGTGATTTGCTTCCCAAAGAGGAAGCTAAAGAAAAGTGTGCAAATGAGCGAACAAGAGAAGGAGAGAGCCAACAACTGAACCCCCGAGGGAGTGGTGACGAGAGCAAATTGAGTGAATGAGAGAAATAAAACTTTATTTGCTAATTGATTCATCGCAGCCACAATCTAAAATATAAATGAATAACACTAAAACACTCGTCTGGATCATTAGATGCGGTGAGAACTCAAACAGCAGGCGCAAAAAGGGACTTTAGTTACTAGTTAAGTATAGTTCCTAGAACTGTTTGGTCAAAAAGGGCCATTACAATTTACGTCTCCTTCTTGTTTCCATGTCTGTGAGAGCAGGCCAATTCTGCTTACCCTGACCAGCACAAGCCTCGCTTCAAATGAACATTCATGAAAACAATAGAGCAAGCTATTTTCTCTTTTTGTTTTTCTAACATCAGTTACAGTAAAAAGAAGCCTCATGTGACTCCTGGAGCTGTAACAGCGTGTCAGCTAAAGTGTGTCGGGAAGACTGCCGGCAAAGATCCCGTAAGCACAGGCCATAGTCGTGCTGGTTTTAGGGTAAGTGGGATGTTGACAGCTTTTTGGACAGCTAGCACTCTGCTCTGACAGGCCAAGAGTTATTATCCAACCTGAGACAGCCCAGTGGCACTGCTCAAACCCTCAAATACGCTCAGTTTCAAGTGTGCGCACGCGTGCATGTATGTGTGCTCGCGTGTGTGTGAGAGAAGGGCAGAGAGTCATCCAGTAGATTTACTGTGTCAGTAAGCAGCTGTGTTTGTCAGCGCTGCCCCAGGCTTTTCAATGTTATCCAGTCTGTGTGATTATACACCATACGCTCCTCTCCTCCCATTTTCTGCTCTCCTCATCCTCTTCTTCCTCAAAAGCCCGCAGAAACCCACAGTCGTCTTAGCTGTGACAGTGTCTGGATGAGAAAAATTTAGTTCCACTTTTCACACTCAATAGTTTAATACATCTATCTAGATATAAAGTGGAACTAATTTTTCTTTCAAATGACGTGATGTTTTTTTTATGCTGGCCTCACAGATGTCCACAACACAGAAGCTGACCAAAACTGATGCTGAGATTTAGGAAGAGACTCTGACCTGAGAAAACATATAATTAGTATTCCATTAGGAGCGTCTGTGACATATGAACCGTGTTGGATGGTTGTTCAGCCAGAGCACTTGTCATAGTTCTCACTGCAGGTGTTCAGGCTTGGTTTGGTTTGAAGGGATTACAGGGTGGAGGAGCTCCGTTAAGTACAGTTTTCTCTTTGTGTCTGGCTCTCTCTTTCTGTGTGTGTGTGTGTGTGTGTATTGTGGGTCAGCGAGAGTGAGAGAGACAGTATTACAGTGAATGCATGCCAAAATGTGTTCATAGGAGTGTGTGTGTCATATATAAGACAGTGTCTCTTTTACTTTTTCATTGTGTGTGTGTGTGTGTGTTTTGGGGGTTGGCTGAAATGAATAAAATGCCGTTCCCACCCCATCAGTCACTCCTCACCTCATACTATCTTAAAGTGAAAACCCATCTCTCTCTCCCACCTGAATCACATCACAGCTCCCTCCCGTCTTCTCAGACTGTCCCTACAGGAACTTCTCCCTCAGCTCTCATTTATTTGCAAGCACCCCTGACACCATAGAGTCCCTCTAAAGGATTCATAGTACATCAGCCGAGGGAGCGATGTCAACTTGACCCTTGAAATGTATTATTCTTTATCAATCTGTTAATTCTTCTTTGCAAACACACACCTCCGTAGGGCAGCTGTGGTGTGGGTGGTTGGTTGTGCTGATAGCAGAAAACTTGCTCGGCTGCTGCATTCATTTTGACTCACTCTCTAACGAAGCACCAGCTACTGTAAATACATATTATGCAACATAAATGTGTGCATGCGTATGAGACACTTTGCGCATTCAATATTCGCTCCCATGGCTGAGCATGTTATTAAATTAGGTATGATCAAGATGCGCAATGCATAAATTGACAATGTGAAAACAATGTAAAAGTGGCCAAAAAAAATCTGTTACTGCAGATTTATATAAGTAAAACATAATGCTATTCAAACAGCCATTCAGATGCTTCCAAAGCAAACCAACTTTAGCATTACTACTATTATTGTTACTCTGATATCATTCTCAATGCGAACATTTTCTCATTCCTAGTTCAGTAATCAGAACTTTTAATTTTGCATTCTGCATAAATTTGTAAGAAATGCATGAAGTAAAACTGCACAGGAAATAAGTGGCATTATCTCACCCCATTAGGAGATGTTTTTCTTGTCTCAGGAAAAAAAAAAATTGGCTGAATATGAAACTAAAGGCTAACTTTTTTTTTTACTGAAAAGCCATGCGCCCCCCCCTGCTCACCCGGCTCAGCCTCCCCTCCCCCAGGCTAATGGTTAAATAAACAGCCTGGTGTCTGCCCTGCTGTGGGAACAGTCAGAGGGATCTGGGAGTGTGTGTGTTGCTCTGCACACCTCTTCACTAATGCTGGTCAGAGTGTCACGGCCTGCAAGCTGCATGACTCCTTTGTGGGCTGACAGACAGAGACAGGCAGGGAGAAACAGACAGTGAAGGAGACAAGAGGGTGAGACAGATAATTACTCCAAATTGTGTAAGCTATTAACCGTTTCTCGTCCAGTTTCCTGGAATGACGATCTGTGCAACTGAATTTATCATCCCTGCTTCCTCCTTTGCTTTTGTTTGACCACTTTGTCCTTCCTCATTTCCAGAGTTGTTTTGTTTCGCTCTTCTCACCTTTCTCACATGCATATTTACATACATGCATCTGGGACACTCTGATTATGCTGTACAGTGAGCAAGGCATTACCAGAGCGTGTGAAGTGGAAATGGCAAAAAAAATGTTTTACATATGCCAGCATGGAAAAAGGTGTTGCCTGTTGTAGCCATGATGATGTGCTGGAGATTTGGGTGTAACCAAACAGCAATAAGCATCAATAAGCACCTGTCGCCTGCAGCTTTTCATCCTACCAGTTTGGTGTGGCTGCTTTTTCTTTTCCCACTGCAATATTTAAAACTGATCTGACAAAAGCAAAAGTGTGAATTTATCCATCTCTTGCAGTCAAGAAGTCAACACTCAGCCTCCAACCCTGATGACCAATAAGGCTGCACTTCCTGTAGCTGCCTGCAAACAAAAGCCTTCCAGTGGTTCACCATGGGAAAGCGTTTAATCTGAAGCAGCAAAAACAGGAAATGTTAAGCTGTATCTTTACAAAGCAAGTAACTATGCCAAAGTGTGGCTGATCATAAAACAGTGTGGCTGCCTATTACATGACAACAAGAGCAGGAGCTCCACATACTGAAAGTCGAACACAGCGAGACATTCAGTAATGGTAATTTCTCTATAGTCTCCTGACCACATCAGCAAAGCTCAACGACTCAGACAAGCTGAGGGTGGAGACTGTCGTTTGGCCTTGCTCCCAAGCAGAACCATAATATTGCAGGTCAGCTGAGGCATCCCCCGCTGTGGGAGTGCAGTGGAAATGCATATGATTACAGCATGGCATGGCTAAAGTGTGCTGTAGTGGGCCAGTGGAAGACGGCTATAATAGTCCAGATAGCTCCCGGCATTTAAATCTGACGAACGTCTGCACTAATAGCTTTGCAAGGCAGACGAGTCCTGCAAAACATGATACAGCATGTTACTTAAAAATTGGGGAAAACATTTCAACAAGAAGCAGCTATGCTGATAAGTCAGTGGAAGAGATGCCTAGTTATATTGGTTACAAAGTGTCTGAAGTCAGTGCTGTCACTGAGGCAAAGTAGGCAAACTTTTTTTGACAAAATCATAATATTAAGTCGGTGAAAATATTTCCACTATCACCATTTTGCAAAGTAAGTTTAGGTGGATTTAACCTCCATTGCATTCTTGGATACATGTGAATGACGTGTTTTTTCTTTGTGGCAGAGACGTACTGAAAGAGACAGACAGACGGAGAGCCAGATAAGTAGGCCATGACTCTGAATGGTGGCAGTGTCATGTCTTTGATGTCAGTTTGTGTTCATATCCCGCACGCCTGATCGGTCAGCTCCAAACAAACCGACAGGAGCCCAGTTCAACACTCTGAGCACGCAAAGACAGAGGAAACCCAGCAGGCACAAGCTGGTGTGTTTCCTAATTCACTGCAAATCAGCTGATCTCACTGATCTGAAGTGATTCAAAGTAGCTCTACTGTTGTATGGTGTTGATTTAAAGAGATACTGCACACTTAAACGTGTCTTTGAGCCGTAAACAAAATGATATGACTGTACTGTCATGAAACACATGAATGCTGCTGTTGATATTGACATTTCTGAACAAATTTGTTTCATGGGTTAAAAATGGCCAAACACACCATCTACGAAATTTATATTTTAAAAGTGAACACTGAGTGGGAGTCTGTGTGAAATTTTGCTCATTTTCAAATACATGCAAATTGACTCCATTAAGAATTTAAGATATTTCGTGCCAACACTCTAATTAGTATTTTTCAATTTTGGCGCAATGACTCAAGACTTGTGATTTGACAGCTGTAGAGGCATCACTGGACTGCATTCCTTCCCATGATGATGCCCCACAGACACACACACAGACATACACAGACACACACAGACACACACACCAGACAGCCTCAGCCTCTCTGAACCGCTTGCTCAGCTACAACAAAGGTACCACACAGACACTTTTACAAAGCACCATTAATGCGCTTCTAGTGACTGTCAAAGCTTCAGCAGACTCTCTGTGTTTCCAGTTTCCAGACATGGTGAGTGTGACAGCAGCAGCTCAGCTATGGAGCGGTGGTCAGTCTGTCACACCGTCAGTAAGTCGCTCTGGTCGGTATCTCCTTACCTCCCACACTCCGCCCCCTATAGTGCAGGCCTCTGCTGCATCTTTTAAATATGCTGGGATGTAGGGAACTGGCAGGATTTGGACGTGTAGTTACTCATTAAATTATCATATGTAATCAATAAACCTTTTAAGACCAATTTAGCATGTTTCAATAAACATTCATATCGCAGGTCTCAGAGGAGCTTTGAGGATGTTTCCTCTTTTCTGCTGCATATAATCACATCTGATATATTTTCAGTTTATTTGTTTATTTTCTAAACATTTAGCTTGAAGGCAAAAAAGACTATTTTCCTGCAACACGTGAACATACGTTACTTGTATATGTTGTTAAAGAGGGGGGAAAAACATGAGATTACCTCTTGAGATTTCTTCACACACACACACGATGAAGGCCTCTCAAGGCATGGTGTTTACAAATGTAGCTCCCCAGTGGCCGAGCTAGCTGGGGTAATAAGACATAAACAAAACAGCAGTCTACAGGGATATTCCACTCATGAAACACGCATGCATCCACACAAACACCAACATGCATGTACTGCATGTAAGGCACGACATGCACGCATGCTACACAAATACTCTGCGCGTATGTTTCACTCAGCCACGCTCCACTCCAAAGGGACATTTTGCCATAATGCAGTTTAAACAAAACTCCAGCAGGGTGCACATTTGTAGTCTCCTGGGATTACGCGTGAAGTTTTAACAAATTAGCTAAATTGGGAAATGGAGGAAGACAGAGAGGAAGAATTAAAAGACAGATGGAGAAGGTATAAAATGAGACAGTGACCTGGATTTGAGCCTGTTAATTACTCATATCTATTTTTACCAGCATTCGCTCTTTAACAATTTTATAACTGGAATTTGTGATTGTAGTTAGTATAATGCGAAGTGCTGAAATCCACTCTTCCCCACACCTTTCCAACATCATTCACAGGGTTTCTGTTTCTGACAATTTCAGCAACTTTCCAAAAAATCCACACCAGCATCACACGGCTGTAAATAAGATCATTGGTAGGGTTTGAACTTCTGTAACTTTTCAAACAAGCACACCACCATGAAGGCCTTCCAGGAGACACTGTCTGTGATGGCCGGCCTTTGTGTGGCTGCTCGGAACAGCTGCAAACGCCTATATCTTTTGCCATGTTGTACGAACCTGTGAGGCGCATCAAGCACTTCATAAGGCTGGTATTCAAAAATTTGTAGGCCTTCAAGTGCAACTCTTGGTTATGAATGACAGTTGAATCCTTTGCTTAGCAAATCATCCCTAAGAGACACTTATGTCAGGCAAATGAAATACATAGTTTAACACCTGGTAATATAGATTCACAATTAGATCAAACTATAGGCAGGCTGCAAAAAAGAAATGAATTTCTCCATCTCTGTCATGTGACAATGGTTGTGCTAGTTGCATCACATAAACACACAGAGGGATACACCCTCCCAAAATCAATACTTAATGCACGCTGTGTCTTTTTGTGCTGAGGCCAGAAGACAAGATGTATAAAAGGCAAAGATACCCCTGTGGTGTTGATTGAAATCACAACTAGCAGGGGATGTGTGTGTGTGTGTGTGTGTGTGTGTGTGTGTGTGTGTGTGTGTGCGCGCACAGTACATGCGTTTACACCCTGCATATGTGCGCACATATGTAATTGACATAAGCACACCCACAGGTACACGTGGGAGCAGCGTGCCGACTACATAAATGCTATTTGGGGAGAGTGCTTAGGCAGCACAGCGCAGCACATTCTCCGTGTCAGTTGTCCTGGTGAAACAAGGTTTATGGAGGGGTGTGGTACAACAAGGTGAGGCCCAGAACAATGATTGTTTGTTTGTTGTTTTTTTATTGGCAGTGATAATTGCTCCCCCCCTCCCCTTAAGGATGCCTCCAGATATGCAAGCAAGCAAGCATGCCGGCACACACATGCACACACTTACATACCCACAGGAATGCATTCACACTCCTGCAGGCATCCGCACGCACGCACGTACACACACACACACACACACACACACACACACACACAGTTTGATGAAAATGTCCACATGTGTATTTCTGGAAATTGAAACAAACTGTGACATATTGACATGCGAGAGGAGGATATGAAGTTTTTCTTATAAATGTGATTGTCAGATTATGGAAGTTGGAAGCTCAGGACTGATGTTGATACATTGATATTGTACAATTTTTACAATAATTTGTACAATTAATCGATTCATCATTTAGTGTATTTAATGTTAGAATTTTGTGAAAAATGCTCACCACAATCTCCTAGAGCCCATCGTGGCGTCTTCAAATTGCTTCTTTTCTCCAACCAACAGTCAGAAAACTTTTTACTTTCATAAATGATAAAGAAAAGCACCTTACATTTAAGAAGCTGGAACCTTTGCTTGAAAAATGACTGAAACGAGTAATCAGTTATCAAAATAACGACCAATTAATTTTCTTTTGATTGACTTATTTGATTAATCAACTGCACTGGCCCGTTATATAAATACTCCAACATGTCCATTTTATTTTCCAGGAAAGTATGACAGCATAGGAAGAACTGTTTCTTTTCTTATTATGCCACACTGTATCCAATGACTCAATCAACATAAACTTTCTAAAATTTCATACAGTCGAAAAAAATCGATCGTACTGAAACAAAACAGCAGGAGCCACTGCAATCAAGGATCGTTTTGATTTGAAATGAAGACTCAACTCCACGAATCCTTCTGTCCTTAAAACCGCATCAGGATCTGTTCATCGCTTCCCCTCTCACGGACGCAAACACTGATACACATAGACACAGGCGAGGAGTGTTTCCTACGAAGCATAGGTAAAGACAGGCAGGCTCCAGAGCATAATTGAACATGTAGCTACACCACCACAGGGAGTTGGCAGCGCCTGGGGAGAAGACTTGGCTCCCCCAGAGAGGCCTGGAGCCTAACCAGGCCAAGCTGTGCCAGGCGCTGAAACAGACACACAGGCCCCCTCCTCCCCCCTCTCCCTTCAACCACCACCCACCTTCTCCGCTATCCAACTCCTTCAAACACACACCCCTCTGCTCTCTTTCCCTCTCCTCTGACACATCATTTTTCAGATCTTGTTTCTTCCACAAACCCTTTTGACTCTTTCGTCCGACTTCTATCCCCGACTTCCTCTGAAAGTGGGGTCAAGAGGTGGACGCACATATAAAATTATATCAAGAGGCGTTTTCAAATTTCCCCAAGAAATTTCCTTTGGCCCTCTGCCAGATCCCAGTCAGTTAGTCAGGTGTGTGTGTGTGTGAGTAAGTGTGAGAACCATGTTCTGTCTTGTCTGATCAGCAGTGCTGTCAAACCTCCTTTTTCACCGCCACATGACACCCTTCGCTGCTATAAAATGGCTGCATGTAAAAATTAAATAAAGACTTGTGAAAACATTTATCTAGCATGCAGCACCATAAAGTTTACATTTGTGTATGTGTATATAAAGACGCTCATGCATGTTCACATATAAACCTACATGCACGCAGCGGCAGATACGAAAACACGCTGAAAGGTCTGGCAGGCTTTTCCTGTCAAGCCGTGGTCAGTGGGGAGAAAAAAGAGGGTAAGTCTAATTTGGGATACAGTGCCTAACCATAACAGCAAGTCAAACAACATCACATCTACACCAGAACACTCTGGGTTTTCTAGTAATTCAGGGTTCACGGCTGGGTTTTGGAGACAGAGGCTGAATGTGACCGACCATGAAGGATAAGTCGGATTTCAAATGCCTGAGGTCTTTGTGCTCTTTGTCTGTATGTTAGGATGTGTAAGATATATATTTTGTCAAATGTTTTGCAACTCATATGTAATTGATGTATGGTGCAAGCATGTGTTATGCCAACATCAGGCTGGTATTTACACTTCCCTTCCCTTGTACAGTGTGCTCTTTCACTGGCTCTCTTTGAAGAGTCTTACATAAACAGGCTTCTCTGGCACTGACCCAACCTTACCCAACCCTGACCACACTAGAGGCCATGGGTCGAAAGGGAAAGTGTACTGCATGTGTGTGAGTGAGAGAGAGAGAGGGAGAGGGAAAGAGAGAGAGAGAGAGAGAGAGAGTGATGTTTTTGGGATAAAGCATGTGTGACGAGACGAGCATCAGTCAATGGCATTTCTTTGCACTGGATGCAAGTCGTTAACTAAATGGAAAGACGGAAGGAACAGAGAGCGAAGAGAGACGCCAGAGTTTGAATCCATAACATCGCCAGGACAGGGCAGGACATGGCACGTCCCCTGCTCCACTGAGCCACCTGGACACTCCCCTTCACAGACAAGTTAAATCAACACCTGACGTCTAAATGCTGTGCTTCCTTACATCTCCCCTTTCCCTCTTTGTTTTGATTGGTCTAGTATTTCTCCCTCTGTTCTGCGAGGCTGTGTAATGAGGCCCAGACTGTAATTGGGCCAGTCGTGTTATTTTAGGGTTGGAGCGCAAAGTAATTACCCACCCTCTGCTGTACTGAAGACAGAGAGAGAGAGAGAGAGAGAGAGTAAGAGAGGCAGGAAGACAGATTTATTGAAAAGGAGAGTACAAAACAGATCTTTATTCGATATTATTGAATAAAGATCTGTACTTAGTTGATGGTAATATTATTCTTCAAGTATTTGGGGGAATGACAGGCTCTTTTCTCGAGCGCACACTGGGAACCTGGTGAAGAAGCTGAAGGTTAAGCTGGGTTTATAATATCGAAATAGAGCCTGTCTTAATTTAGCAGTTAGGAAAACACTTGTGCAGGCTGCAGTCTGGATGTGTTCTACACTACGGGGACATTATTTACATGTGTGCTGCCTCCTCTACACTTCCGTGTGTCGCAGTTCTCTATGTTTTATATCCTACTCATCATCCCGTGCACACTATTGTGTATTTTATAACCTGATTTCCTGGTCCTCGTTAAGTTTAAGGAGAAAGCCGCATTGGTATGTATTTATTTACAAAGCCATACTGGGTAAACTCCCTTCATATCTGTGTAATCTCCTATCACTCAACAACAGCTGTTAAGACTTTAGCTCCACTACATGGCTGCTCTACCAGGTAGCCAGGATTTGCTCTCTGGGAGAGTTCAAAGCTCTGGGAAAAAAAAAGTGTAACCGAAGAGTGCAATTTCTTTTCCTAAGCTGTCCCTTGTCTGTTTTTGACATGCTTTTTTAAAGTACTATCTTGGACAGGTCACTCTAGAAAAGGAGATTTCAATCTCAAGGGACTTGTTGGTTAAATAAAGGTTAAATAAAATTCAAAACAACCTCTTCTGCAGACGCCTTTAAACACTCTCCTCTCCAGCTGTCTTCACATGGGAAGTTGTCCAGCAGCTTCGACAATCTGAAGGGGTTGTGCAACACCGTTCTTTCTTTACTTCTGCATTGGCTGCATCCTGTTGATGAACTCTCCTCAAACAACGTGACTATGACTTGAGCTCAGTTAAGCTCTAAATAATACGAAAAAGGGGAAAGTTGGAAACTCGGTTCTTAACGTTGCATTGATTCAGCACATTGAAAACATGACACAGTGGAAAAGCCACGATGCACGTGCGCTCACTTGGATCATGACTAAGCTAAAGGCTAGGATGCTTTAGTGCTGAAGCTCGTGATGAAGGGAGGGCAAAAGGTTGTTTGCTGATCTACACACATTAGACAGAAATGTCAAATGAAATGGCTATTTCAGCAACTCAAACATTATTCTATTTTTGTCAGGTCTCTGGATAGAACATCATCATAGTAAGGTTCTAACAATCAGAGTTCAGTCCTTGTTGATTTGGTGATATCAGTGGTTCCTGTGGTGGCAGCCAGTGCAGTTTTATACTACATGTCACAGATTTCCAGGGGACAGAAAATACTGTTTGAGCAGCAACTGGAAAATCTGTTTACTCATGTTTAAACTCATGTTGATCATCATAAGCAACTGCAATCTGATTTAATGCCGCATGGTGTGAGTAGTTTTCACCTCAACAACAGGACGTATGAACAGGAGTCCTAACTGCAGCTCTTAATTTCACATCAACTGTTTTCCTCTGGGCAAATAAAGTTTTATCTTATCTTACTCCGGTTGTTCCATCTCGTTCTGTTGCATGCCAGTAATGCCGGATGACATGCATTGTGTCCTGTGAATCCCTTGTGCATGCGAAGGCAATATCTGATTCTAATGAGGGAACGCCGGACTCTGACACTAACAATAAAACTACTTTATAAAGAGATAATCGCTCAGTATACTCAATAAATACATTAAATGGCTACGGCCAAAAGTGCAAACCATAAATATTATCAAAAATCTGATATGATTGCATTAAAATTAATGGTGTCGAAAAGCTGCAGAGAGGAGGATGAGAATGACCAGAGTCTGAGGAGAGGAGGAGGAGGAGGTTGTTGGCGACTTCAAGGAGGGCTGTGAGTGGAAACTGGATTGAAATGGTTCGAACAGGTTGTTGGAAATGTTGGCTTTGAGTTGGGAGGAGGCAACATGTTCCAGTATTTTTTGACAGAAAGGGAGACAGGAGATAGGCGGGAATTTACTCATGATATCAGAGTTGAGTCCAGGTTTTTTTGAGGATGGGAGCGTTTGGGGGACTGAAGCGGAGCTGAAGGAGGAGTTGGTGACTGAGCTTTCATGTGAGGATTTTGCAATAAAAAATTACATCTTTTTACCCTCTTTGTACTCATATATTGATATTTAATAAACAAAACTGAACATTTAATTAAAAGAACACAAAAACCCTCCTGAGTGATATTTGAACGCTCAGTCAGGCCTACAGTCCGAGCATGCTCTGTGTAATCTTGGCAGTCGTATCTTTGGATGATAAGAGAGCCAATGAGGTAATGATTTACCACATCAAGATTTCCTGTCCTTCTGCTGCTGAGAGGTGATGTCATCACAGATATTATTGCAGTGTGCATACCAAGTCTTTTACAAGAAGCTGTGGCAGTGTTAAACAGTATTCAAGCTGATAACCTAGTGTAGCTTGTTAGCCAGAACCGGAGGCAGCCTTAAAAACAGGTTAGTTACTGTGTCCTGATTATTTACTGCAGCAGTTAGTTGATTGATTCTGAATTACTCTGGCATCGTTTTAGCTCCAGACTTAAGTGGTTCCCAAAGTGGATGCAGTGGCACCCAGGGGCATTCATGTGGACAATTTATTTCACAATTACTTATTTATTTATAGTGTAATATTAAACACTTCAGAGCTCTATAGGTTCAGTATCAAATAAGCAGGATGAAGAAAAATGATTTGGGGCCTGGTTTGGAAGCAAAGAGGAGACAGGTGGAGCTGTTTGGGTTGGACCACAGGTTTTTTATTCCACCCTTCAGGTCAGAGGTCAGGCACTCTGGGCTGGCTTTGCCTCCCACCTTTGGCAGACGGCAGAGCTCAGCCTCCTCTCACCTCCTCTGTTGCTCTGTTTTTCAGAGCACTAACAGTACACCTGGGACTTCTTGACCAGCTCGTCCATGATCGTCACCTTCTTCAACACCAACGCTTCAGCCTCTCTTGCTTCAGTTGGCATTTTCTCTGGGGCTTGTTGTTCACTGACCCTCCTCTGTTCCATCTCCTCCAGAGTCTGCACTCCATCTCCATAGCTTTCAGCTCCTTATACATGTGTCTTCTGACTTCCAGCTTTCTCTTTTCTGGGGTCAATTTCAATAACGTTGTCACACACTCCATTTCAGTAAGGAGGGAACCTTCTTGTCTTTCAATCATCTTTGTTGGTCGTTGACTTCAGCAGGTTTGAAGTACACTATAGCAGCTGACTTGTAAAGAGACAGAATTTTTGCTATACCTTTGCAATTGACAAATACAACTGACTTTCTACAGGTAGAATTCCATATAAGTCAATATCCTGGATAATTACTCTATATTATTATATTACAAGCAACATGGCTCTAGAGATGCTAATGTTGGTCAGTCAGTTGGTGCATGACTTCGGCCCAGACTGAAATATCTCAGCAGCTATTGAATGAACTGTCATGAATCTTTCTACAGACATTCAAGGTCCTCATGGGATGAAGCTTATCAACTCTGGTGATCCCTTGCTTTCCCTGCTATACAGTTTTTGGGTTTAAGTGAAATGTCTTGACGACTATGGGATGGGCTGCCATAAAATTTGGTACAGATATCCATGGTGTCCAGGGGATGAACGCTAAAGAGTTTTCCACGTTTACGAATCTCAATACACAAATCTGAATACAGATTTTAAAGATACAGATTTACAAATCTGATTACGCACACACAGATTGAGACACAGTTACACAACTCTCCACTCACATTTGTAAATAGTTTTACGACCACAATGGCCCCTTACCAATACTTCATTTGATAAGATTAAACTCTGCCAAACATGTGGTCACGCACACATGACCACATGGGACTGCACACAAATGCAGAAACATAGATTTAAATACATACACATGCCTCCTACTAAGAATCACTCATTGAGAATTTGAAATTTAATTTTATCAGAGTCAGATCTGAACCACAAAGATAAAAACAAAACAAAACAATAAAACAATAACTGAGTAAGAAGTGATCCTTAAATTATTAGTTGATTAGTTGAAGTTTTTTTGGCACACTAATTTTGGCTATTGTCCAGACATTAGCCATTTCATGTGAGTTTCAAACTACACAAAAAGTTGCTTTTGTTTCTACTGACAGTGATTCTGTGTCTGCAAATATTTTGCCTTTCCACCTTATAACCTGAGCAACAAATGCAATATTTCAAGTAATGCTAAATTCCCATTTCCTCATCACTGTCATATGTTGAGGCTTTTTTTTCTGCAGTCTGTTATGAATCAAAGGAACAGTTAACCTGCAATCCACAGCATGACACATGCCAAGTTGCCATTTATCGGAACTGAAAGGAGGGAGGACCGCGTCTGCTGCCTCTACTCATCTTCTTTTTCATCTCTCCTGCTAACCTCTTCCTCATTCTGACCCTGACTCACTTGGAGACCGAGGGACAGTTAACGACTATTACGACATCGAAACTCGATGCCGGTGGCCCTCACATCATAGTTTCAGTGGAAAAATTTAGAGAAATTCACTCAGCGTTTTCTGTTCCAGCCGGCTCTCACAGGACAGGACAGGACAGAGCGAGCAGTCACGTTGTCAGAAAGAGAACAGGATAGAAGCCTGTGAACTAATGGAAAGAATGACCAAGCATTAATAGTATGATGAGTGAAGGAGAGAAGAGGAAAAGAGAGCTGGAGGAGAGGTCAGTAGAGTGACCTGCTTATAAATAAACAGCAGGAAGAGGATGGCTCGGTGCAATCTGGTCACAACCAGTTCTAAAGGACCTTAGAATAAAGTGAGTGAACATTTTGCATTGCATTGCATTAATGCAACCAATATACCTTAAAAACTCACCCACTGTGATGCAGTGCATAGCCTACGTAAATCATTACAAGGAACTTTGCTGATGCAAACTAAGGGGTGTAAAAATAAACAAATGGGGACACATGCATATAGCATAGCACCAACAAATGAACAGAAATACAACTACTCTCTTATCTTTTATAGCCTCACGTTGTCTTTCCTGTGTTCGAGCTATATCACAGCCATATGTCCCATCACTCTGGAAGAGGTGAAGAGTGTGTGTGTCTGTGTATGTGATGGAAAGAGAGAAAGCTTTATTTGACATTAGTGTTTGTACATGCATCTGTGTGAGTGTATGCAGAAAATTAAGGTTACATTCATAGATGGCAGTGATAATTGTGCAAATTGGCATATTAATGTATCCTTCACCTAAGCAAGAAAGTATTGCTGAGATTAAAAATGTGTTTTTCAAGGGGGTCATGGCCAAGATAGGAACCAACAAGTTACAGCATAAAAGCAGCTAAAACAAAATATGTCACAATGAACAAGTTGTAAAGTCACAAATAAAATTGAAGATAAAACTACACTTACAGACAACCTTTGAGAAGTCATTCAATAATAAATAACTCCTATCTAAACGTACCAAATAATAAATGAATGAGACCAAGACATCCACATTCTAATATACTATCTCACATCAGAGACTATAGAGCTGAATTAAACGCACATGTGCAAAAGCAGTCAGATACATTTGTCAAACTCCACAGAGGTGGTCCGCTCGCATGGGATTTTTCAACCAGAGGCTGTAAATTTTAGGTGACTGTGCCCTCTCATATGAGAGGATCTGCCTCACACACTTATACATGCACACACATTCACATGCTTACATGGTTCCTTCCATTGCAAGAAAGAACAGGAGAGGAGATGAGGAAGGTCTTCTTTCAGTTCCTTCAAATAAACAGGGGCTTTAGAATGTGGGTGCATGTATGTATGTGCGTGTGTGTGTGTGTGTGTGTGTGTGTGTGTGTGTGTGTGCAAGTCAGTCTGCAAGGGGCTATTAGGGTGGAGTGGGTGAATGGTGATGACTGCGGTTTCGAAAGGAATTTCAAACCGTGCCTCGCCGCAAGTTAATGTGCATATGTGGATGCCTCCGAGAGGGAGAGACAGATAAAAGTAGGGAGACAGAAAGACAGAGAGACAGCGCGAGGGTGAGACAGAGGGAGATGTGCTGTGATTCACGGTTCCTCCTCCTAAACCGAAGCCTCAGCCGCGGTTGATGTTGCAAGCCCTCGTCACAGCCGTGTGAGGATGACAAGAGGATGGAAGTGGCAACCAGCTCCAGATTCAACCAGACAGACCTGGTTCCAAGCAGCGACCTCATGACTGCATGCAAAAGTCATGTAAAGAAATGTAGACAAGTTGTTTAAGGAACTCCTGATCCTCTAAATGAGCCATAATGAGGGGGTCAAAATGTTTTACTAGCAGGCTCCAGGCACGGACGCCTCAGCGGCTCCACATCCTGGAGGGCCTCAGCTCACTCTGCTCCTCACTTACTGTCATTCACTCATCTCCTCCCCTGCTGGCTTATAAATACATTAATTACATCAGGACGCATGATGATTTGGCCTGCATGACCTCGCAGCTGGAAAACATATAAACAGAGATGAAGTGCTCCTGAAAAAGCAAGAAAAGGCTTTGAACTACAGTCAGGAAGAAGAAAATAAAATAAACTTCTTCTTACACATCTGACAAAAGCATTTTAAACCTTAACTTTTATTTTATTTGTATCGGCATAAGTTATAATAGGAACAAGTTCTCCAACAAACGAAAACCTGTGAAGTGTGTCTGTGTATCTTTGCAGGACCGGGGTCTAGTTCTTGTGCAGCTGCGCGCGAGTAAATATTAACAGAAAAGGGCTAAAGGCACACAGATGTATGAAATGTCAGTGGAGTTAGTGTGAGAGCATAAGAGCAGAGAGGAAGATGGGTGATGCCAGAAGGTGAAGAATACTTACGAACAGGAGAAAAAGAGAAAAGATTACAACTTAGCTCGTTCTCTCTCAATTTAACCAGAACCTTCTTTGCTGTAAATCAACAGTGTTGCATTTCCTGTGAGCAATAAAAAAAAAAACACATAAAAATAAAAAGAAAGTGACAATGGAGAGCAGAGAAATAGAATGGCAGAATGAGATGGAGGGGGGTGGAGTGGGCACTTTTATGAAGGTAGTCCTGCAGAGAAAGGCTACGTCGAGCCGAGCAATCTCTGCTTTAATCCCCAAGAGAGTGGAGAGGTCCTTGTGCCGAGTTCCCCAATGGAAGGGCTTCAGAGTTTAAGAGCACAGGAAGCAGAGATGCTGCAGACAGGAAATGGACACAGACGGTGGGTATGCAAAGTGTGTTTAGGGGAGACAGGCCCCTGTGTGGCAATAACAAAGTCATGGGTCAGTGCCACAACTAATGAGAGGTCACACAGGATTGTCTGTGATCAAGTAGAGAAAGGCTGAAATCCAAATCTCCTGAGCAGCTGACGCACATTAACACATATCATATGAGGCCCGTTCAGCAGATAAGTTAAGTGTGAACTTAAGCTAAGTTTAATGCAAAGCAGATCGCCCTGCTCCAGGGCAGTGGCTGGACATTGTTACAGAGATACATTGTATGGAAAGGCTCACACAAGGCTCTGAGAATCAGTGTCAAATGGAAAAAATGGGAAAAGTGGACTGCTTATACAACCGTAATTCCAAAAAAGTTGGGACACTGTGAAAAACACAAATAAAAACAGATTGCAATCATTTGAAACTGTTGAAAACAACAGTTTTACGAAGTGTTCCTGAGCCCATGTTGTAATCTCCTTTATACAAGCATGTGTTGCGCAAAGTGGTGAACCTCACCCCATCCTTGCTTGTGAACGGCCGAGCCTTTCCAAGATGCCCCTTTCATACCCAGTCAAAATACTGGCACCTGTTATTTAACCCAAAAACAGAAATGACAAATTTGCCTCTAAAAGTACAATTCTTGGCTTTTCTTTTGCATTAAGAAAGCGAAAACCAATAAAACTTAAGTTTCAAAATTAATGAGTCAGAAATGCTGCAGCAAGAAAGGCTCAACAAACAGTTTGATTCAACTGTTCGATACGTCGTTTGATGATCAGTGGATAATACGTTTTTAACAAGTCAACATGCCAGATGTTAGGAGCTAAGACGCCAACCATGAACCACAAAGTGTGTGGTTTGAATCCAGCTGGGGACGTTCGCTGCATCTTTCTCTTGTTTCCTGTGGCCTCATCAAAAAACATAGTTAAAAAAAAAAAGAGAAGTAAATATGCCAAGTAAAATAAACATTTTGTGGTATCAGTTTTGGAAATGTGAAGATTTGGAATTGAATATTTTCATGTTTTGGACTATTAGTCAGACCAAACAAGCCAGAAGACACCTTAGGCTCTACAGGAAACTGTGTTGGGACATTTTAAACACTAAACAATTAACGTATTAAATTAAAAAAAAAACAACTGACAGATCGATCAATGATGAAAATAGTCATTAGTTGAAGCCCTGGTGGCAATCCCAGCTGCTTTGATTGTTTTTGAACGATTTTACGAGATCCTAAACACCCCGGGACATTTCTGAAGCATTCAGATTGAATTCAAATGGTCACGCCAGGCCAGTGTGTCGTGAGATTATCACATGCCGGAGGAGGTTGTGTGTGTGTTGTGTGTGTGTGTGTGTGTGTGGGTAAGCCTGGTCGTCTCTGCCATTTACTAGGGCAGAATTAAGCGTGAGGACGTCTGTCCGGTACCAAAGCATGACATCAGCCAGTTGGCAGAGGAGGTGTCGGAGCAGGTGCTATATGGGAACGAGGGAGGGATGGAGACATGCGGGGAGGGGGTGGAATTGGGGAAGGACAGGGAGAGGATGGAGGTGTGGGACAGCAGAGCAGAGGGTGGTGCAGGAGGATGGGTCTCGAGCCAAGATGAGTGTCCAAGTGAAGCTATTTATAGCTCTCCATCACGGGCCATTCTACCAGGCCCTGATCACCACCAGTATTATCCCTCTATTTCCCCTCTGCTCATATTCAGCTCATATCCAGGAAGAGGCAGAAACACATTTACCTCTGAATCATGTCATATCAGTCTATTCTTGGGCTCTGACATTGGACATTTTCAAGTCTTTATGTCAAAAATTTGACAGATAATGCTGTCATGTTGCTTTTCTTTCTTTAAGATGTCACACTTTCTCTATAATCCTGAAACCTATGAGCTCATGAAAGTCATCCAGACTCTTTCAGTTTCAAAACAGGATTTTAGAACTTGAGAATTAAACAGAGAGAGGGAGCAGCCAAGTGAACCCGCAGCGGCATATACAGTCTTTTGACCTGTGCCTGACCTGAGATGGCCCAGCTACAAGAGGTTCATTACTGTTCATTGCTCCAGAGAGGTTGCCATTGGAACAGCGTAAGAACCAGGTCCAGTGAGTGCAGCCATCTGGTCGACATCACCTCTATACAAATAAACTCTCTCTACCATTTAGCACAAGGTCCAGAATGTCAGATACAACATGTCAAATAAAAGTTCCCCTTTAAACATGCACCAGGGACCGAGGACAATGCTATTCATGGCCATATTATCTGACTATCTAGATCAAGAGTTACAGCATCTAAAAGTTGGACTCCCAACCAGAGAGATACATCCACAACGCTGCAAACATCCTCATAAATCACACAATATCAGCGGCAGATAATCCGGAGTTAAACACAACAGCAGAGTCACTGTACATGCATGGTTCTGTAACAAGACCTTATCCAGGCCCACGGCCACAGCAGCATGCAGCGGAACGGCATTGTGTTGACTTGTAATGTCTCTGGGCCACGTGTGACAATATAATAGTGTCTTTGTCTTCCACTTATCTGGCTGCAGCTCAGGCTGCAGAGCAGAGTGTTTCAACAGCTACTGTCTAACTATCAGACCTAAGGACACAATCTAGCTCTCTGTGAGATGGCTTATTGTCAACCACTCTGCACGGACAAAATAATCATCTGAGCCGAGACAGATAAGTAGATTTTTACACGCCCACACAGACGCTGTTATAGGAAGCTGGAGCTGGCAGAGGTTTGCTGCTTTTCTTCCTCTGTGTGCATTAAAAAAAAAAACACAGTGCCATAAACAGACATGCAAACAGTACGATATGAACAAAACCCATATCCACTAATGATGGACATTGTGTGCACACATGCAAAAACACAGTCTTAACCTTAAAACTAAAACATGCACACACACAAACACCTTTGAATAAATACACAAATAGAGCAGTGACCAGATGACCAAACCCTGTTCTGTATGGTGTGAGCTCCGATTTAGGAAATGTCCTTGGCTTTTTGGTTGTTTTCACGGTGAATCCCAGAGTCCACCCACACAGGCAAGCCCTGCAGAGACCTTCTGTTCCTCAACCCAGGACACACACACAAGCACGCGCAGAAAACACACACACACACGTGCATAAAGAGCGAGACAGTCACAGAGAGGAAAAAAAAAAACAATGGGGAATCAAAAGAATTGTGACTTGACTTCTATTTGGCTTGTCACATCTCAGTAAATCAGCAAAGCATTTTTGTTTGTCATTTCATGGTTTGTTCAACGTTTGACATTTATTATAGCGTGGTTTGCTAAATAACGTGCAGATGGTGACCTCTGTAAAGAGGAATGACAGATCTGAACAACATGAAATATCACACATGACTTGCTTGGTTCAAAAATATTGAAAATATTATGACACACAGTAGGTGTTGTCATCAACTTTGGATGTTGGGCTCAGATTTACACTTGATGAAATGGGGACAAAAAGGAGTTAAATTAGATTCAATGGCACACATTGACACCAGCAGAAACAGTTGGGCCCGCGTGTTTTATGGAGCCAGCCGAGAGTGGAGTACATATGGACGCCTCACATTATGGCACATAGCACTATAATGTGGTGTGGTAATGGCCGTGAAACCACATGTCACTGTGGAAGGGAGAGAGACTCCAGAACAGAGGCGAGGCCCAGAGCCAGACCAGCGCTGCAGTTCACCTTCAACCGCTCTCTATCTCCGTTTGCCTGTTTATGTCATCTCTCTCTTTTTCTCCCTCACCTCTTCCACTCTGTGTCTCTCATTGCCTTTCAAATATCTCGTGTTTCTCTCTTGCGCGTTCTCTCTCAGTGCCTCTCTCATTTTTCCAGACTTCTCTACTTTGACCCGAGGGTTACTGCCTCTGAAAGAATGTCCTGCGCAGGCCAAGGCAATATTGTGGTTATTCTTTGAAAGAGTCTATTTCATGCCACTCTATAACATCAAATCAAGGTTAAACCAACGGCAATCCCGGGAGCTAAACTTCTGTTTATATTTTTGATTTTATTATGCATCAAATCAGTTTTGCTTCAGTGGAAAGTCCCTTTAAGATTCCTTAAAATGCCGTTTGATGGCCTTCTTCATATGTCGCTCCCTTATGTGAAGCAGCCTGTGAAAGCACACTTCGTTGACAGAAACAACTTGGCTCACGTTCAGTCAACATAATGTGTACAGCTCCAGACCATAAAGGTGATCAGCTGTCCCCCTGTCAGTTTCTCCTCACTCTCTTCTGCCTCACCCCCTTGCAGCCAAACTGGCAACACAAATGTCTCTGCTGCTGTTCAGTACAATACAGTGTTACTCAAAGTCAGGGTGTTTCTCCTAACGACTCCAGAGTGAGCAGGTAGGCCAGGCTTTTGTGTTTGCCTCCCGCTACAAGCTGCCTGGCAAAGTCCAGGAGGGCTATTGACAGTGGACTTTGGAGGGTAGGGAGAGATGAAGGCATGCTCCACCAACACACACACACAAAAAGACACACAAACTCACACATGGATCATCGGCTGGTATCGCCTCTGGCTATTGCACGGTAATAAAGTGATCCAGAGAAAATGCAGGAGGAAATGACAGGATATGACCATGTGTGTCTTACAGCTGCTACTCTAATCAGATGTGCGCTCTCACTACGTTTAACGTGGGTCTCGTTTGAGTGAAATTCCTTTATCACAGGCATTGAAGAGGGGTTTAATCTACACATGTTGTTGTCAGTCAATAGGACTCTGGTGGTTAGATGTGTTTATCAGTAGTTTGTGACAAACAGAGCTGTTGTGGGTTATCGACCCCTGGGTGGGCTATTGCTGTTTCTCCACCTTCTGCCACTGCGGTTTACCTCTCTGGAAACCGTGCTGCTGGTACGAAATGGCTACCAGATGCAAGCCGCCGGCATAGGTGAAAGTTGGCCACAGAGAAATGTCTTATGGAAGGTTTTGATGTATTGTAACTAATGATCAACCTCAAAATGTACTCCACCGACCATCTTTTATGTCTGGACAAAGATGGACGAACTGATCAGATGGCAATGAGATTCAGAGGCTAAATTTTGAAAAGGACACACGTTCGCTGTGTGCATTCTTGTAGCCGAAACCACAGTTTCATTACGAAGTCTAGACGAGACCTCCAGCGTTTCTGCTACTGACTCCTGCAATCTGTGCTCACCTCACGACACACCGCCACCTCGGTTGTCCTTCACTGTGTAGAACGCAAAATCACAAAGACACACAAAGACACGCTTTCAGAGGATATCATACGCACATGCTCCCTCACACACACACTACTTATCTACAGATAATCTGCAGAGAGAGAGAGAGATGTTATTATAGGTCCCTCCCAGACGTGATGTCACTCAGCTCACAAGAGGTGTCTTTAAACCTGACACACGCAGAGGCTCTTGACGTAGAACTTTTTCACAGTCTCGATAGAGCTGTCCTCTATCGATTTATATGAAGGCTTTGTTTTGAATTAAGTTCAGCGACGTTAGCGATGAAGCGGGAGCCTATTTGTTGTTGTGTCTAGCAGTAAAATACATATTCTCCAGAAGTAGCTACAGCAAGAGGCTCCTCATGGAGAGGCAATGGAGCTGGATAATTATGGGTTGTGTGTGTGTGTGTGTGTGTGTGTGTCTGTGTGTGTGTGCATGTGCGGTTTGGGGTAAAGGACTGGTGGGGGGAAAAAAGAAAAAAAATGTTGTAATTTTTACAGTGAATTCCTGCTTGATAACCAGAACCAGCTGGCTTTTGTCTCTTAAACACACACACACACACACACACACACACACACACACACACACACACACACACACACACACGGGGCTACCAATCCTTAGCCTAAACAGTTGTTTGTGAAAATATGATATTGAGATGTAAATGAAAACCTACTGACAATGTTCAATGGGTGCAAATAATAGCAACAACAGTTTATATGTCAGCTCAAGTGCACTGAGCTCCGCGAATCTAATCCTAAATACATGCAAACGAATAAAATACATCATTGCACAACCATTTGCAATGATGGTGATTGCATCATAATAGAAACTCTCATTTAGGCTTTTATCAAATTTTTATTTACTTGGTAGAAAAGCACTAATGAATTTTCCTACACACACACTATCCAGTTTACTTCGCTAATTGAAACATGAATAAAATAATTTTCATATTCCCACGATATCAGCTTGGTGGAAAATGTTACAGCACAAAAGATGACTAACCATCAGTCACACTTTTTGGTTGTTGCCGGCCACATCAGAAGTTGTTCCCTTCGCTTGTGTGTTTATCTGAATCATCTCAAAGGAGCAAAGTTACCAGACAATACACACACACACACACACACACAGGCACAAACAACAGCAGCTATCAGTAACATTAGATAAAAGACATGAGTGTGACTCGTGTACACTCAATGAAAATGGAGGATAAACTACCGGAGTATCTCCCACGTTGCTTTATCAGTATTACAATAGTTTTCAGCCCTATGCACTTCAACCTCCAACACGCACACAGACGGCTCGGCAGTTGATATCTCTACTAAGCTGCCTCCCTGACCCCTGCTGCCCCAGGCAAGCCCTTGTTGTTGCAGTGTTTAAAAAGATGTGAGGAGCACAGTCTCCCACCAGGATAACTCTGGGAGCGAACACAGATTAAAGTCTGCGAGTCTCACAATGGGAGCCCTTAAGGCTACACAGAGGAGAGCAGTTCTACATGTATGTGTGTGTGTGTGTGTGTGTGCGTGAGTCGACGTATGAGCTCCCACTTTCTGTGATTTTTGCTTCTGCACATACACATGTTTGTATGCAGATGCTGCACATCCGTGTGTGTATGTGTGTGTGTGTGTGCGCACGCCTACTGCTACCTTACATCTCCAACGTGTACGGCCTTTAATTTTGAATGGAGACAAATGCTGTGCAGGCCCATATTGAGGCAATGAAAAGAACCATTTCTCTCTACCTACAGATCAATGGCTTCCCATTCAATTAGAAAGTCTGAAACCATTAGCACCCGGCTAATGACCTCCCCATTCTGGGGAGCTGGGGAGCTTTGGCCTCGGGGTAGGAGGGTGGCGGGTGGGGGAGCGAGAGAAAGCATCCAAGCTGGGTGGGGGATTTCTTTAACTGCATTCATTATGAGTGCATTACACTTCTTTAGTGTCTTATCCAGCAACACTTTCCAGATAGCATATTGCGGCAGGGTGTCGAACGCTTTGTCCCTCTGGTCTTGTTTCAGCAAATGCTAAAGCTGTGCACCTCCTATTACTTTGTAACGGCTTACTTTTCCCACTTGATTATTCACGTTGTTTGTTTTTTGTCGCATAAATTGCACAAAACTCCCACAATGCTCAGTCTTGCCGAGCAAACTTTGTGCGTCTCTAAATTGAAGGAGGGGTTAACCTGCAGGCCCAGCTGCTATTCCTGTAATGATGACAGCTATTCATTAGCGTATGATGGAGGCTGAATTCAAACATCCCTCCGCCCCCAGATTTGCTCTCCTGTTTTCTACACAGTCCTGCGGCAATCACACATTCGTCTCAACTTGTCAAGTATATATTAGAAATACTGATCAGCAGTCTCAGTAATGGAAACAGCAGTTATACAGACGTGCAGCGAGAAAGAGCAGAAGAAAGGGAAAAAGAAAGAAGCAGACCGTAGTGAGCAGAAAGTAGGCAAGCAGCCAGGCAGACAGAAAAATGGGTGTATATAAGGGGGTTTACAGGTAGGAACCATGTGGCTCCAAGCAGAGGTAGGACGCCATGGTCAGAGTCCATATCCTGTGTCTTAATAATGTGTGCTGCGGCCTCGGGGGAATGGCAGCTTTAATGGGGAGGCAGTCTGCCACTGGTAAACACATGCTGGAGCTCAGTGAAAACACTGCTGGCAGGGAATTAGGTCATTTGAGATAAGCATGAGTGCAGCATCGCCTTGAAATCATTTTTGGCTGCGTGTGTGTGTGTGTGTGTGTTATGTGGAAACTCTCCCCCATTAAACATTTGTTTAGTTTGACATCAGTTTACCTCAACAGTCTGTTAGCTTGGACAAGTCCAAATCAAATCCATTTTCTGTTTATTACAGGGAAACTGAAATCACTTCGGTTTTGGAACTAATTCGTTTCAAATAGCCTGTTACATTCAATATAATGGTAAAAAAAAAAATTCTGCTAACACTAAGGCCCCCAGTTTCTCACGCTGCAGATTTGAATCCAGCGTAAAGCTATCAGGGATATAATGATATTACATTTCACAGCGGCATTTGTACGCCGTGAATGAGGCATGACACCAGCCGCATGAGGTAAGGAGTTGGCCTGGTTCAGAGGTAGCTGAGGTTAAACGGAAAAGCAGGAGATGTGTCATTACTGAGAAAAAACATTCTGTCATGATTCTGGTCACTCTGTAGTGAAGATCGAGTCTTAACATAATCGCTTCTCCAGATTTCAGAGAGACTTGTCGTTATTGGGAGGAGAGCGCTTGATGGACAGTGCGTACAGTAAGTCAAGGTTCAGAGGAGAGGAGTGGAGAGGAGAGGAGTGGAGAGGAGAGGAGCGTGCCGTGCAGACCGCCAATTGCTTCCCATTTGATTGCTCTAGTCTGGTTCATCCGGTACAGGAAGAGCTGGGAAAACCGATTGGGCCTATCCAGACTCGACTAGCTGGGCCTGCTCTACTTTCCTCCTGGGACTGCCAGTGGGGTGGTATGGCGAAGGGAGATGGGGGTGAGGCATTGGAGGGGTTCACAAGGCGCAGTGGGAGGGAGGAGAGACTAGGTGTGGAAGGTTGCAATGGGGGACGGAGGGGAGGGTGCACAGTTCTCTCCCTAAGAAGTGCAAACTTGGACAGTGGGAGGAATTTTCTGTGGTTTATCCAACGAGAGCTGCTCCATCTGTATAAACTGGAGCCTGCCAAAATGTAGGCTCTCTCTCTCTCTCTCCATACACACATACACACACGCACGCACACACACACACACACACACCAAAGGCTGCCAGAATGTCGACTCCCTCTGTCCAAAGAGGAGCAGAGAAACTTAACTCCCTCATTACTCCCTCAGATAACTAGTGCTCAGATGCTTAGATAAAAAAAGTTAGAAGAAACACACACGAGCACACACAGAGCAGAACTCACACACACACATGCACATTTGCATGTGGTTGCATGCACACACATGCACACAAACACTGGGGTCCATTGAGAAGAGTTCTGAGGCTCTCCTGGCTGAAGAGCACTTAAAAGAATTGTTTTCTCCCATTCTGCCGAGCTACTCTAATGACAGTGGTGTGGAGACAGAGGTTATGTAAGTGTGAGCTGCAATCACACTCCACGCCATTTAGACGTGACTCAGCTGGCCCAACGCCTGTTTGCGTGAGCGTGTGTGTAAGAAGGAGAAAGAGAGAGAGAGAGAGAGAGAGAGGGAGGGAGAGAGACAGAGAGAGAGAGAACAGCTGAGTGTATGTGTGTGCGTGTGTGTAAAAGACATTGGATAGAGAGACTCTAAGATTGAGAGAGAAGAGAAAAGAGTTTATAGAGTGGATAAGAGTTTCAATATGTGTTTTTGTTTTCATCTGTGAATGTCGGGATTATAACATATGTATTAGTGGCCTTGCAGGATATGTCTTTCTATTTTGTTTGCTTCTAATACGAACAAACACACAGATGTCCCGTTCTGCCTCTTAAAACACATTTTTGCAAGGTTGTTCATTTTAAATCCACTAGACGTGAGTGAATATTCAAGTGTGTGTGTATGTGTGTAAGTGTGACACACAGTGGCCCCTTAGTTTCCCAGCAGGACTTGTGGCAGAGGACTGACATCTTTCCACAGGATATGAGAACTGTGTGATCATCCATCTGAGCATTCGAGCTGAGAGGAAAAACATACACTCTACAGCGCCTCCTTTCGTGCCTTAATTTGTATTACTCCCTCTCTCACACACACACACACACACACACACACACACACACACACCTCTAAGTTTGCTTGTGTCTCTTTAAAACTTTGGTCTTCTTTAGCCAAGGGGGCAGGGTTGGACTCCGTGAGTCACTGGGCTGTCCCTGGCACAGACAGACACATGCACATAAATGCACGCATACACACTCACACACTTGAAGCTCTCCATGTCTATGAGTGGAGCTGGCCCTATGCCCAGCCTTAGGGCTGCACGGCCCCAGCGCTGTATCACTTAACCCTTCAGGAGCTCGCACCGGTCCAATTTAACCCTGAAAAAGGAGCATCAGCTTACGTCAGAGCTTGGCTGTGCAGGTCAAACCTCTTACAGTATGTTATCCAAATGTCTGCAAGTAAATGCCAGAGACAATAATTCCCATAAAAGTCGCAACTACCTTTCAAACGAGCTGTCCCTTTAACGTTCGGCACAGTTGGCTGTTTAACTCTTTAGGAGGTCTCCCCAAGCAGCTACAGAGCTGCTGCTAAACTCAGCAATGGAGAAATAGGTTTCTGTGACAAGATTTATGTGACCATGATCACAATTTGTTCTTTAACCTACTGTTGCTTCACATGACCCATAAAGATGCTTCATTCCTTTAGTGTCAGGGAGGACGTGCTCCATTGGTTGTCTCAAAAGTTCAATCTTGATGCCCACTGACACCAGCGACCTCTGAACCTTGAACTTGGCAAACTGTATTCAAGTCCTCTGCATTGTACTGATGTATTAATACTTCTTTATCTTTACAGTCTCCTCTCTTTTTGTCTCTCTTACACACACACACACACACACTAAGACACACTTGTCTCCGTGCAGATCTCCTCTTTGTGAGCATGCAGGACAGGAGACAGTCAATATTTGGGCTATGATGTCAGTGTGTGCGCCAGTAGCTGGTGAACAAATAGAAGAAGAGCAGCCATCTGAGCATGTGTACACACAGAAACACACATGGGCCGTAGGCAAGTAATGGCCACACAGTAGCTTGGAACATGATACAGAGAGCTCAGATGGAGATGGGATGTAAGGCCATTGAGAGCTGGTGTAAAGTGTGTTAAGTGTGATGGCTGCAGTGACAGATGGTTTGACCTTATCTGCCGCAGTTGTGGGATCTTGACTGTGAAAGACGTTGGAGCTCCTCTCCTCTCTGCTTCCTGTGAGATAGATCCCCATGGTCCTATAGCTGCTCCAATAACCATGTCAGCTTGGAGGCAGGGCTATTGCCCTCCCACCTTTACCAGAGGGTAACCTCTGGAGTAATCCCTCGAGGGTGCAGACTAATAATAGTATATGGATATGATCCTATGGAAATGATAGTCCAGCACAGAATTAAATGGCAGTGAAATGTATGTTAAACACTGGATGCTTGCACGCGGTGTGACTAGTATGTGGTGTGAGTGAAAGCAAGAGGCTTTATAACACAGTGTTTTAACTAGAACAGTTGGCAGCACCTGAACATACAGAGTCAAAGAAATGCAGATATACACACCAGAGGGCACGTACACACACATAGTAAGTATGGTTGCTGAGGAGTGTTCTGTAATTCTAGTGTGTGTTAATGACTCTCCCAGGCACACTGGAGAAGACGTTAAAAACTCTGGCTGTGATTTACTGTGCAGCGATGCAAGCTGGGACACGACCCAGAGATTCACACTGTGGCATGGATTCACATATAGACGCACATACACACATGCACGGATCTAAACACCAAAGCGGAATCTAACAATGAACAAGAGGAAGTTGTCGCGAAGATACAACGGATTTGTAGATGAAACATGTTTTCATGTCTGCTGCCTTTTATGAACTACATAAATAATTCAACCAATTACGTTTTCATTATCAGTCCTTGCATTTGCATGTTCCATGCAGCTTTATAGCAAACACTATGGTATTGTTTTTGAATTGAGTACGATAAAATATACTCCAATTCTCTTTATACGGGCCATTGACTGGCATTACAGTCACACATCAATCATGGGCCAAGTCACTTAGCAGCCATTAAACTGTAACAATGTTTGTGTTTATACAGCTTGGCTCTGACCGAAAACAAAAACATACGCCCTCATTTACCCACCGCAATCTCGTTACGGCCATACAAACAAGTCATTTTTAATCCGCCAATTACAGATGAGAAAAAGGAGGAAGAGATCCGTGAGACGATCCATCACAAGCTTGTGGCTGGCGATGGCTGTAAAATGCATCGACACAGTGTCGCATTGGACGGCTTGCGGTCATCCAAATGTCTTTTCATGAACTGAAAGTAAAACAAAGAGCATGAAGGCCGGGACTGCAAAACAATAAGAGGATCAGTTTTGTTTCATAGCAAGTCCTTGCGTACTTTTGATTTGCCAGACGCTTGCTTTGGGTTGGCTCTGAGAACCCCAGCCCCTGGGCACACACAGGCCTCAACCTAAGTCACCTGTATTTACCTTAGATTTACTGAACGCCCAGTGGTGTGATTTCTAGGACAGAATATACTGCAATGTGGATTGCGACATGAGTTGGGTAACATCACCTCTGGTCGGGTTAAGAAAAGACTGGTAGAAAGACTGATGAGGTTTGTTTTGGAGAAATCCACTCCGCTCCCTTTGGAAAGGTTTGTTAAGTCCTGTTCCCACAGAGCGCAGCGCCATGCCTTACTTCTGTCCTCCAACAAGAATAACATATACCTGGACAACACTGACCATTTAGACAGCTGCAGGGAGGGCGAGAGCGAGAGAAGGGCTGGCAGTCGAGGCTGAGGTACGTCAAAGAGAAATGAGCGATTGAAGGTAATAATGCGGCGTGCAATGAAAGAAAGAAAGGAGAAAGAGGAATCAGGGATTGATGGGAAGAAAGAAAACGAGTAGGAGGAACCCATAAAGTTACAGTGAATGAAGGAGACAGAGAGATATGCCCCTATCCTTTAAAAAGTTAGTTGAATCTCCTGAGGTTTAATTGAATTTGAAATGAGTCGGGAGGCAGAAAGTTAGCAGAAGCTCTGGAAGGCTTAGCGCTAAAGATGAAGAGCCGGTGAATGACAGGAGGAGAAGACAGAGGAGGAGAAGACTCCGTAACAGTAGCATAGCGAGGAGTCCTGTGCGAGGAAAGGGATTCGGCCACGCGCAGGTAAATTGATCTCACGGGACGGTGAGTAATAGTGGAGCAAAAAGCTGCGAGGGAAGGTATGGATTGGAAACACTGAGGGATGAACAGAAAAACCGAACAAAGCACGAGGACAAGGAGGAATAAGAGAAAAATAAGGAGTCGCACAGGCAGAGGCAGAAAAAGAGACGAGCGGTGAAGTTGGAGATAAGTGGACAGAGCCTCTGCAGAAATGGAGAGAGAGGTTTAAGGGTGGGCCCGGGCTGAGGGTTGCGAGGTGCAGGGCACTCTCCAGAGCAAACAGAGCCTAACAGAGGGGCTGTTGTCCGGGTCAGGGTGGGCCAGGGGAGGGGACAGCAACACGGGGATGTGAAATGTGACAGATGTATTTTAGGGCTCTGGCGCAGGAGCCCTTCCCTGCTCTGAACCAGGTGTCAGGGTCAGGGGTCAAGGGCAGGACAGCAGAATTTAAAGAGTCATTTGAAGTGGATTAGTTTGACAGGAATAATGTAATTTAATGTTTATGTGCTGTGTGCGTCCGACTCCTGCAAATTACTGCTCACAGCCCAAATGGAAAATGTCACGATGTGTAAAGATTCAACTCAAACTGTGTTGCTTTTATCAAAAAAAGGAGGCAATTTCTCCTGGCAGCTACTGACAGTGCAGTGTGCATGTATGTACATATGAACTCAAACGCATATACACTTTAATCCTTTTCTCTAGTGCTGCATGTTCACAAGAACTTTTCCAACACATTCTCCCTGAACACACTGCAAAATCAGCGTGTCACTCTCAGTAATCACCATCATCTTTTCCTTGTTTCTCAATATTCCAGTATTTCAGTTTTCGGTTGCTTTTCTATAGAAAAACCAAATGTACAAACGCGCTTCCTCTTCCTCTCATTTGCCGTGTGTCACTCTCGAAATTATCGAAATGTTTGGGAAGATATTACCACTTTGAGTACACATTCACTTCTGGTTACACAATGTCTGTCATAAGTCATCAGTTTTGATTGTGTTGTGGTTTGTTTTCACAGATGATCACAACCTAACATCGCGCTTACTTCTCACTTCTTGTCCTCCACGTTCTTCCTTCCCAGTTGCCCCTCTTTCCCATACCCCCCCCCCCCACGCCGCCACCACCACTTCCATTTCTCCCCCGCTTTCATTTCTCATGTGCATCTTTGAAACAAACCCAAGTCTCCAATTGTAAAGTCACCCACTGTACCTCCAACCCCCCCTCCCTCCACCTGCTCTCTGGTCCGGGCCTATCAGGATCGAGGCAGAGGGGCTGATTATGCAGGCAGCTGTCAGCCCTCTAAGGTGAGGCCCCCCAGGCGACAGTTCAACTGCTTCAGACTGAGGCTGTGCCACCGAGCCTGACAGTCGCAGGAACAACACAGAGAGAAAGAATGCTAATGGATCAAATCAGATGAGAGCCGAGATGAGAGGAGGGAGCGTGGAGGAGAAGAGGAGGGCGCTGGCAGGCACTCCTGATCAGCTGTCATTCAGATGAGGCCTCGTGTGTGCGATAGCGTGTATTTGTTGTGCGTGTTTGAGCGAGAAGCACTGGCCGCCCAGGATTACGCCCCCAGCCACTGACATGTTTTCCCTCCAAAGTGCCTTGAAGTTTGAGAAGATGAAGGAAGGGTGTGAGCAGAGGGAGGGAGGCGCTGGTAAAGGCGATAGATGGATGGATGTGGGAGGCTATATACAGTACACTGCTCTGTTCTTTTATTCTTCCATCTAACGTGCCTTTCCCATCTTCCATCTACCCGGCGTAACTCCTCCTCTCTCTTTGACTATCTGTCTGCCTTGGAGCCATACCTTGCTGCGGAAAAGGCAACATATCAAAACTTAACGGCATTTCCTTTTCTGAATAATGCTGAGTTCAATATTATTTTGTTTTGAACTTCACTCCTGCGCTTGCTTCTTCTCTCCTCCGGGGCAAGCCCTTCATGAGGAGAGACGAGATGCTTTAGCGCCATCACTTACGGGCAGTCAAACAGCCTCCTGTGTGGTGGGAGCTCGTGATTGAAACTTAGCAAGCTGAAGGCTTCGGTTCCCCCTCTTTCCGATCTCTAAATGTCTGATTCCATTCTGCTCTGCGCGACTACATAAGTTAAAGCCTACATGTGCATGCGTTCATGCCACATATGAATAATGTATTCTGACAGCAGAGACAGATGGATATATGATCACCAGCTAAAGAGGATTGCTGTGACACTGAACCAGGAAGTACTTGTCAAGTCACGTTACAACTCCCAGCCGTGAACTCACAGTAGATCTCTTTTAGTGTTGCCTGAACTATGCGCAAAATGGCCAGAAATAGCAAACTGCCATTTATTTCTCAAACATCAACTCAAATGCCTTCAAATACAAACAGCCTGACATGCCCCTACCCGAGTGCTCTGTCTCCACCTTACCCCCACCCTTACCCCATCCCTGGCAGATGGCTTTAATTAATATAGACATGATAACGAGATTCCCTGCGATTAATACACACAGCAGTTATGGATTTAAGTGCTGGGGATTCCAGATAATATGATTAACAGCAGTTGGAGTGGGGGCATCTGGCAGATGATTTGAAATGGAGGAGGGCTGGAGCAATTGCGAAATAAGTGTATGTGTGTGTGTGTGTGAATTATTTGTGTGCCTGTCTATCATAGACAGATAGTATAAGAATGCTGGGTGCCGAACATCATACAGTCTTAATAGGGAGGGGCTTTTTTTTTATCCATTTGTTATTGTGTAGCCAGCTGTCCTTTGTGCCAGAACATAAGACTACATTGTAGAACAAACACACAACAGATAGAGATGCACGGCATTTCACCATATGTGTGCATCTGTGTTTGTATAGTGATCACTGTCCTGTAATATTTATCACAGAGGCCAGAACTTGCTGCAAATGAGACTTTACCTGCAAAAGCAATTTGCTTGATAGTTGAGAAAATTGTAACTTTGCATGCTTTCTTCTAACTACTGCTAACCCTAACCCTAAGACATCAGATCAAATATTAAAAATGAAGACTGTTCGTTATTTGCATAATAGATGCAAAGCAACCTGACACCTGTTTCTGGAGTCTTTTGGCTGTAGACAAATCATAAAAGATGACAGACAGATACAAAGAAGTACATCTGGGAGAACGCTTTGGTCCTGTTTCCACAGCCACCGCTAGAACTTTATTTTTATTCGACTCTCAGCTGTTGGCCAATTCCTGGAGACACAACTCAAAATACAAAGGAAAAAGTTCGAGTTACTGTGGATGAGGGCGTTTTAGGGAAGTCGAGAATCTATTTTCATGGTTCCTCTTTGGAGAAAGTCTTCCCTCTTTCTTTCTAAAATGTACACTTCATTTTGTCCGTCTACATTCAGCTCCTTAATTCCTGTACTTTGAATGTGGATTTATTTTTTTTTCACACGTGTTGCCTGTTCAAAGACACTAAGCTGGACAAACTAAAGCCATATGGTGCACAGTGCACAGTGAAGTCCTCTGCCCTAACCTTCTGTCTCTTGTTTACGCCGATGGCTACGTGGCTGATATTTGTATTTCATGGCATTTGGAAATGTGTCATCATGAAGGAGACAAGCTCAAACAAACAACATAGTGCACAACTGCTCCTCTCGGGGTTAACGGTTAAGGGTTATCATGTCAATCTCTGGCTTGTTCCAACTGTATGGAGTGTGTCTCCATGCATCAGTCACACTCCAGAGCATCTGTCCAGTCCACACACATGCACTGTGAGGCAAAATGAGATGCACCCTACAGATAAGCTCAACCAGATTGTGTTGGGAGGACTGTGCACGTTTGAAGTGTATCTGTTACTTTTTAAACTATTCAATTAAAAAGCATCTAAAAATGATAATGGCTGTCAAAACATCAATCCAGCAATGGCAATTTCTCTTAATTTTAAAATTAGGTTACTGATAGTGCTCTTTTTGGAAGTGGGAAGCAAAACCAAAATCCCTCCTTCAAGATCAACCTGTCTCATCTTCTCCTTCTTTAGTTAGTGATTCCCTAAGTTTCCTAGAATAACCTTTGATAATCCTCCAGAGAACCTGCCCACATTTCAGCCGTGGGTTTGACAGTTGTGGGCGAAGACAGTGTAAGTAACAGTCGAAGAGACAGCGCAGTAACAGCAAGAAAGTTAGTGTTACGGGTCACGAAAACCAAATGTCATTCATACAAGAGCTGCAATGAATAGTCAATTAGCTGATCGTCAGATAATTAAAGGCAACTATTTTGATAATCAATAATAGCTTTAGTCATTTTTTAAGCAATTTCCAAACATTAGCTGGTTTCAGCTTTTAGGAGTGAGGATTTCATGCTTTTCTTTTTTGTAAACTGAATATCTTTGGGTTCTGATATGTTGGTCGGATAAAACTTTGGGCTGCAAGAAATTATGATGAGCATTATTTTATAGTCAAAATGAATGATGAAGAAAGTGAGAACACAGAAAAATTATAATTAGATGCACATCATACCAAGAAAGCAAATAAATATATGAAATAATGAAAATTACAGGCAAGCAACTGTTTCAGGGTTAACATGCCCTAACTATGGATTTTATGATTCATTTTCTGAGTCATTAGGTTTAGCATGATTAAAAAAAAGCACTGGCCACTTGTATGAAATCTAAAATAAATTCTTGGTTAATGTTTCCTACTTGATCTGATAAATGAAAGTACAGTAATGGTTTATTTGCTGAGGGAGTTGTTTGAGCCGAAGCCCAGTTCATAATAATATTAGCAATTTAGCAAAATGCTCTTGATGTGAAATGGGCAGAACAACTATATCCCATTGCAACCAATCTCTGGCAAACACAAACATCATTTTGGGAACAACTGCAAACTTTTATTCCGTGCTTATTCTTCAGAGACACCTTGTTCAGCAGGAGAGCAGCAGCCGCTATAAGCAGGTGCTCCAGCTTGATGTCACAACTCAACAGCATTCATTACTGTGTTTAGCTGCACAGAGGCACACAACCTTGCAGTCAGTGAAAATTATATTTGCCGCTTAGTTGCTAGTCAACATGATGTTTTTTTTTCTCCCCTCCCTTGCTTTACTCTCCCCAGCCTCTCTTTTGCAGTCAAGGAGACACAGTAAAGAGAGTGAGGGAGAATAATTTGACAAAGAAAGGGTAGAAGTTGGCACTGAAAGTGAATCAAGGGAGCAAAGGCAAACAGAGGAAGGAAGGAGTGGGAAGGGGGGAGGGAGAAAGTGGAGGAGGGAAGTTGGCGGGGGGAGGGAAAGGGAATGGGAGAAGGGATGGGGGGGGGTGAAGCTGTAAGCAGAGCGTGGACGAACTCCTATAAAAACAGAGTGTCAGATGTAACGCGTAGTGCGCAGAGCGGGGACTGCTTATAATGACCCACTTCCACTTCTTGACCACGAGTGACTGGACACTCTGGTTCATGACCCCAATCACAGTTGTACAAAGGCAGAGGGAGATCACAGAACAAAAACAGAAAAGGATAAACTGTCACAGAAATATCACTAACATTGTCTTTTCAAAGGAGCATATCGGCAATTGAGGACGCTGGCTGTTTGACTCACCGAGAGTTCTGACCTACTGTGTCATGCAGCTCCCTGCACACACACACCAACCACATACAGCACATATACACACATACACTCTCACAAGCACATCAATGCACATCCAGGGTCACGTTAACTGCGGCCACTGGGACAGAAGCTCGAGACAACCATCTCTGCTTCCTGTTTTTCTGGAAATGAAACTATGTCAAAGGCAATAATGCTGGCAGTACAAAATACTGGCAGTTAGAAAAGATCCCTAAAGCTCATACAAAATCCAAATCTGTGCACACACATAAAGACACACACAGCAGTTTAAAAACAGGGGCAGGACACCACAGGGGTTCTCCTAGCCGTGCTCCGGCATCCTGCATCCAATCAGAGATTTGATCACTGGCAGCGAATACAAACAGGACATGCAAATAGTGATTTTATCTACGAATCTTTCCCCTTTCCAGACTTGCTACTGATCGCTACTGGAACATTCAGCAACAGCTTGTCATCGCTCCCTTTAGCCTCCAGTCCAGGCAACAGTGGGGCTGTAACAGAGAGTTAAAACAGACCCAGAGATTGTTTTGTGAATCAGGCTGAGAACACAGCACTCCAGGGCCGCCAAATTAAAATACAGCAGAGGGTAAATGTTGCACCTTTAGAGAGAGAGAATGGAGGAGAGACAGGGAGAACGGGGAAAGTGATGTGTTGAAGAAAGGGGGCTGGATTGATTTGGCTAAACAAGCAAACAGGCCCACTAGAACAATTAGATTAATGAGTCAATCATTTAAGTTTTTTGAATTTTTGAAGCAAACATATCAGGAATCCAGTGCTTCCAGTCTTTGAATTGCAAATATTGTGACTATAGTTTAGTTTTTCTTCTGACAATAATAGTAATATTTTTGGCATCTGAATTGGACATTTTTCCCTGTTTCCAGCAATTTGTAGACCAAATAATTGATCAATTATTTAAAAATCAGAAAATTCATTGATAATGAAAATAATTGTTAGTTGCAGCCATAATGCATAGACAAGATACTGACGGTGTGGTTTCATCCTGAATAACAAGTGGAGGGGCCGGAGGTAGTAAAGGTAAAGGGGAGTTTTCTGTTTGTGGATAGGTGTGTGTGTGTGTGGTAGGAGAGAGGGGTCTTAAAGCGGTTGCTGACCTCAAACTCTTAATCTTACTCACTTGTCAGCAGAAGATGCATTGCACCGGACATCGGTTTGTTTTACACACTCTTACACTCCACACACACAGTCACAGCCTTTGCACTACACACCTTTTGACCCATCAACGAAAACTACCACCAACATGTACAAGCACATAAATACGTAGATGCAGAATCAAAGCTGTTCTTGTAAGAATTTCAGCCGGCATATACAGAACGCGCAGCTAATTGCGACATGTTCTGCCTGTTGCTGCCCTTTATGTGCTGTTGGATGCGCTGCACTTGTCTGGCAGAAATGTTGACTTGGATGTTCTTTCTCGTGATGTTTCCCATAAGCCCTCACATGCACATCACCAGCCACCATTCAATTCTAAGACCCCCGTGGGGCTCACTCTATTTTGGCCCCCAGTAGCCCTTAGCTCATTGACCCCTACACGTATCCCTTGGCCCCTATAGGCGGTGAGGGATGGTGCAGAAGACAGGGTCTGAGTGGGTAGAAAGAGAGAGGGAGGGGGGGGTCAGCGGCAATAGAGAGGAGCACTTCTTCAGGAAAAGCATTAAAGAGGCAGGTATTGATTTGGGATTTTAAATGTTTTTCGCAGTGATATATCCAATTAGCCTCTGAACCCTCTATGGGTGTAGAGCGGGCTCCCCTGAGGCTGAGGAGAGGGCCGCTATAACACTTTTCCTCCGGCTCTTTCAAATGATAAGAAATAGATAATACCTGTTAGAGTCCAGACTCATAACAGCAAGGTCCTGGAGGGCTTAAGGACACATGTGAAAGAATTAAATCTACACTTATAATAAGTCATAGGTGCAAAACTAAACACTTCACCATGCAGGTCTCTAGAAGATTTTTCTGCTTCGCATCTGTTTTTATCATGCTCTCCTGTCTCGGGTTGTGGGTGACATGGCGAGTTGTTTCAGGCAGTGTGGACAGCTCCTGGATATTGGTAAGCTTTAATTCTCTCTGCACATCCATGTCTCCCTCCTCCTCTTCCTACTCCTCCACCTCCTCCTTCCCCCGCTCAATCGATGGTAAGTTATTTAGCAGATAAAAGAGTTGGATCAATCCAGCAGCACATATCAGAGTGCCAGCAACTTGTGTATATTATCTGGCATGTGTGTGCATGTGTGACAGAGGGAGGGGAGTGAGGTTGTGCGTGTCTGTGTCGATGGCCTGAGCATATGTGCCCGTGTACCTGGACATTTGAGCATGTGTGCACGTATTTGTAGTTATACCATAGCCTAAAAAACAGTGCTGTGTTCATCCTCGTGTGTGTGTGCGTGTTTGCTCAAGTGTGCACACCCGCATGTCACTGAAAGAGATACTGAGAGGAAAAGGAGAGAGCGTGTCCTTGGCTGTTGAACGGCAGTCACCTTTTTTCTTTGTGCATGTACAGACGACTTGCTGGGGCGTTCTGCCTATTGTAAATATCTAATTTGATTCCATTCGTCATTAGGCGTCTGAATCGAGGCGATTGAATTGAATAAGCGAAAAAGGCTGGAACCTGTGTAGGAATAACGTCTCCCACTTACAGACAAAGTGCCACTTATAAAAGAAAAGGAATGTGAAAGAGCAGGAGTTTGTGTAAGAAAAGTGGAGGGCGCAAACGCACGCCAAAGTGGGACAGAAAGACGGAATGATCCTGAAGAGGGGAGTGAGGAACAAGATGTTAATTTGAATGTTACGAAAGCAGGGAAGAAAATGATGTTTTTTATGCCAGAGCAGAAATCGCTTTGAATGCTGTGATAACTCAAAGCAAATGTGGATCCGTCAGAGGAGGAGCAGAGGGTCTGTGCTGAATACAAACAAGTCTTTTAGGTCTGGTGAGTGCAAGGCAATGTTAATAAGGTCAAAGGGGAACAAGTGTGAATGTCAAAGGTACACAGATATACTCAAGCACACAAAAGCCCTATTATTAGACTGCAATCATTTACTTCTGCTGGTTGGCGTGTTTCCAGGCCTCACAAAGCATTTATGAAAGATGAGACTTGTTTAAAAGTTGCTGCGTCTTTTCCATGTGTCCTAATTGCCTAAAACAAAGAGTCCAGGAAATTAGAACACACACATACACCTACACACACAGGAGCATATCCACACTTGAAACACACAGCGCGCACACACACACACACACACACACACACACACACACAAAAGTGTTTGTATGCATGCACAAAATGCATGCAAGCTTGCTCACTGGTGTGCTAATGCAACCAGTGCACACTCACAGAGACACGTACACCACACACAGACAAACACACACTTGAGATTATGAGTGAGTCACTGCATTGCCCAGCAGGGCCTGGGGAGCTGGGGATTTCCACACGGAGAAAAACAGGTGACATCTGCCCGGCTCCCATACGAATCTATGTACAGTACAGCTATGTACAGATACAGCTGCTCTGTGTGCAGTAAAACCTGCAAATATAGGACAAGCAGAAAGAACCTCTTATTCTCACCTCCTATTATGTGTGTGTGAGGGTAAGACACAGAGAACGGAGGGGGGGGGGGTGAAAGTTGTCAGGTCATTAAAGTTGTCAAAGGTCACTTGCCACAAACTAAATCACCTCAACAGCTGAGACACACCTGCTAATGTGATTAGACACACACACAGTCCCCACCCCTGAAGATTCGGGCTTGTGCTTACCCATATACACAGTTGAGACGACCATGCATGGCCTGTTTTCACCTCAAATAAAGTTCATAGAGACCGTACACAAATCAATAAACAGCATCCCAGCTTAGCCCCAAACATAGCTTGGCCCGTCTTCCTGTATCACTGCTTGGGTTTCAAACACACCACGCTCCTTCCTTCCTTTCAAGTGACGTGCAGAGCTTTTAAGACTGTCCTTCTGTCTCACCTGCCTGTTCCTCGGTGAAACATGAGTCAGACACACTGGATGATTATCAGCACACGTAACGTCATATTTGGCCATTCTGTCAAGCCCCACAGATGCCTTGGATGGGAAATTCCCCCATCCAGGGCTTGGCTCTAAGGCTCAGGTCTGATGAAGACTTCATTGTTTCATTCTAAGAGTTTGCACTTTACCTAACATTTTTGGAGATTACAGGAGGCACCAAGCTGAGTTTGTGATGAGATGAAGAAACAATGTCATATTGATGTCTCAAATCGAAGCAGAGGTTCTAAAAGTCAGGGTTTGGATCTCATGAGGGTTACTTAATATCCATGTCAATGTATGTATGATCCATCAATATATATCAATATGATATCTTTTAAACTGAATATCATAAATTGAAATTCATTTTAATGTATTTACTGATCAAGCATAAGTTCCCACTATGCTTGTGGAAAATTTAAAAAATATTTATTCCAAACTTCATATTCACAAGTTTTGAAGTGTTTCAGACCACAAGTTTAAAGAGCTTTACTCAAAATCTGTCTTTTACCTGAGCTTCACGTGTATGTTAATGAATGGCGCATCTCTGATATTTTCATGGATAGTGCATAATATTATACTGGATCATGCAAATCCTGCATAACTAAATGGCAGTGTGTCATCAATATGTCCCTGTCATCCAGAGTCTCTGCATTCTTCCTGTTAGTTTATCCATGTCTACATTCTCATTTGCTTAACAGCTGCAAATCTCTAAACTTGTCCATCTGTCTGTCCAGTTGTCTATTAGCATAACTATTCTCATGCCGATCCATCCAGCCGTTCACCTGTTTTTCTTTCAAGTCCATCCCTTCATCCATCCACCTGTGGGCCAAGCGGAGACACAAAAGCTGGGGATTGATTCGCGTGTCTGCGGTGGGCAGAGAGATATGCAGTGTGGGAATGGCTATCGGGGACTGTTTGACACAGACCGATATTATTTATCCCGGACAATATCCTAAAATGGCTAATTATACGGACCAATTAGCTGGCTAATTAGACAATTATCTAAGCAGACAATCTATTGGCTGGAGGAAATCGATGGAGGGAAGAGATAGTGGCGGAGATTAGGATTTACTTTTTATTACCTCACCTGCTCTGCTCATGAAGAGATGCTGCGAGGGTTACACACACATAGTTTGGAACCTATCAGTACCATTTAGCTTATGAGCAAAGATTAAATCTTAGCCTTTAATTTTTGATTTGGCACATTTCCTTTTCCAACAAGTTCCTCTTTATTTCAAGGAGATGCTGGATTGTAATTTGAGTGTTTCCCCTGGGTGTGTGTGTGTGTGTGCAGCAGGCAGAAAAGAGGTGACAGCAGATTTGTAGGAAAGAGTCAGAGCTGCTGTTCCCACAGGACAGACAGAGTGAGTCAGGTCCCACTGCAGATCTTATCTGATCATCGTGTCAACACTGTAGACTTTCTCTCCTTCTACTGCCCTCCTCTTCACTCTGTTTACTCTCTGACTCTTGCTGCCTTTCTCCACGGCGGAGTCACACAAAGGATTCATTTCTTCTTCGGTTATGTCCCTGACACAGACGCACACACACACACACACACACACACACACACACACACACAAAGCTCCTCTTCCATGTGCACAACACTGGCATCCAGTCAAAGCGGCGCTAAATTGTATTAAAATAGTGCAGTGCTCGTCGCAAATTTACATGCGAATTAGGGAGAGTAGAAGTAATTACTCCGGGCCAGTGCCGCTAATTGAATAAGGGTGCAGCCTTTTCTCTCCTCCCTCCTTCTCTCTTCTTTCACTCCATATACACAGGGCTGTGTGCTTCTCTTCAATGTCATTATGCCACTGCTTTGCCCTCTTCAAGGGCCCACATCACAAGCAAAAGACAGCAATGGAGGGTGCTTTGCGTGTGTGTGTTTTGGTGTACATTTATAGTTTTTATTCCCCCCCAAGTCGTTTTTTTGTACTGTGTGAAGCGATCATGTGAATATGATGGCCTATTGTACTCTACGTGGGATCACCAGTGTGTATTTGTATTCCTGAGCCATGTGGGAAATTAGGGGGATAAAATCTATGCACATTAAGATGTAGATGTGCTGTTTGGTGGGTATTGTCATTCTCTTTAGGTCCTGTGGGAGACAAATCAGAAGCAGAGTGAAAAATACAAGCAGATAGGCAGACATGACCAGAGCATGCACAGACAGCCCCGGGGCTGTGTTTGAAGTAGGCCTCGGAGAGAACACGTTGCCTTTGAGGTGTGGTGTATATCAGAGTAACTGTCACACACTGACATACACAGACTTTTCCCATTGGTGCATTTGCATGGCAAAGTGTCCACCGGCTGATTCCCAGGTCTGCTTAATTCTGTAATGGCAGTGAGTATTACAACCGCTAGTGCATGAACTGTTCCCAGCAATACACCTGCAATGACTCAATGTTGGTTTGTGCATGCCTGTGGAAAACGTATCAAAAAGATCTCACCGCCTTTTATATATTTCAAAAATATTCTACAGAGAGACATAAATCTTATTTCTTTCTGCAGGCCCGTGTGTCAGCCAATGCGGTGTGAAGGGGAGAGCCTGGCTGCTCTCAGGAATATCAACCTGTGGCTGTCAGCTTTATCAGATCTAACACACTCAGGGAGAACTAAACACTCACACACTCTCACTCACAGCCAATCTTGCTTTCTCACACGCACGCTCAAAAAGGCGTACACGAAAGCACACACACACACGCTCACTGTACACACATGTGCATGTTCAGATACAAACACTTTCACAAGAGCAGAATGCATGCATGCATGAGAGGAAATTCGCAACAGGCTCTGACTCTGAAATGTTTGGGTCACTTCTCCTGGTGCATAACCTTCAGTAAAACCACAACTTGTTTTTACTCTTCTGTTTTAGCACAGATTAAACAAACAAGATATAACATGTTAATTTGCTGTAGGGGTGCTGGTTGGAGGATTTGTTTCCTTCAGACAGAGCCAGGTGAGCTTGAGTATTTCCATTTTCTCTCGACTCCGCTACATTTGTTTGACAACGTTAGTTACATGTTACTTTCCATATTCAGCTGCAAAATATAATCAACAAGTAAATTATGATGTCATTGTATTAATAAGTGTTTACTGATCCTCAGGGGGAGGTTCACCAGCTACCCAGCAGTTTATAAAATATAAAACAAATAAAATTGTCTGAAACTTTACCAGCTGCAACATTAAAGTTATGGACACATTAATGCATCAATATAATCAACATAACACACATCTTTCTAAAATGGGCCATTCTGTATAATGATTACTTACTTCTGGTGTTTTAAGTGTATTAAGTACTTTTACTTGTAACAGTGTATTTCTGCACTGTAGTATTGAAACTTTAAGTATAAATCATCTTCTTCCACCATGGCTGTTACATTTATTAATGAGCCAATAAATTTATAAAGTGGCACTAAAAGGCCTTGATCTAAAATAATCAGACCGTTTTAACCTTTTTCGAATTTTGTGAATTTCCCCACTGTGGGACAAATAAAGGTTTATCCTATCTTATCTTATCTTATTATTTTGCAAAAATGACAAACCCGAGCAAATTCAAACCCAATGAATTTAAGAGAGAGTAGAATCTGAGCTAAATCTAGTATCAGGTCAAGTTGTTTGCTCGTTTCCAGTTTAAACTGACTTAGTAAAAAAAATAATTTACCATTTCTCTCTCAGCTATTTCCTTAAGTGCTCGGTCATGTTCATCTTTGTATGTCAGTGCGTGGGTATGTGCGTCTTCCCTGGTGGTGATATTATGAGTGAAAATACCTGCTGACGCACAACAGCCAGACTCAGAGGTCAAAGACTTCAGAGCTTGCTTTCATTGATTCATAGCCCCAGGTAGAAAGCACACATTGAGTCCAAGTGTGCATATGTGTGTGTGTGTGTGTGTGTGTGTGAGATAGAGACAGCGATACAGACAGAAAGTCAGACAGAAAGCATGCATATGTGTGTCTACATCCTAATGTGTGTGTGTGTTAGCGTGTCTGTCTACACCGGGTGCTATTGCTCCAAACAGAGCTTCGGGCTAGCCTGTGCTTCCTGGCTAGGGGCACAGTCACTGCGGTTAGGGTGTTAACAGGAGGGATACAGAACGAAAGAACAAAAGATGTGCCCGGAGCCAACACCGAAATGCCTTTGAGAAACAGGGGAAGATCTCCACGGGGGCAAGGAGGGGATGAGGGAGTGTGAGAAAGCAGAGGAGGGATGAGGGAGTCAGCAAGGAGATGTAACAAGGGGACATACATTAGTGTGAGACACTTAAGACAAGGAAGGGTTCATCTCTTGTTTCTCTCTCACACACACACATCAGAAAAGGGAAAGATGTGTCATGAATGCGCTTTACAGTAAACAGAGTCCTCAGAGCAACTTTATCTAACTAATCCTCTCAGCTTCTGTCAAACAAACAGAGAGAGTTAGAGATAAAGAGATGAAAGGAGGAAGAAAAAGCACAGAGGTGAACAACAGAGGGAGCAGTTAGGGATACAGAAGCGATGAATCGTGTTTGGACTGCGTCCTATCTTTCATGATTACGGCAACTGGTCACGAGTCACTGACATAGGTCGGAGGGATTTGTGGGATGTGTGTGTGTTTGTGTTTTTTTAGCATCAAAACCTCTTTGTTTAGCAAGCATCCTCTGTCCACACCTCTGTTCCAAAGGATAATCCAGGTAGCTGACAAAGAGCTATTGGAGTGCATAGACATTGTTACAGCTGATATTTTTTTAAAAAAGTAAAACGTACAAGCAGTCTTATTCTCTGTTGTAGTGATTTTATATGTACAACCCTGATTCCAAAAAAGTTGTGATGCTGTGTAAAAGAACAGAAACAGAATGTGTTAACTTGCTAATCATTTTTGACATAGACTTGACTGAAAACAGTACAAAGACAATATATTTAATGTTTGACCTCATCTACTTGATTGATTTTTTAAGTATATGCTCATTCTTAATTTGATGCCATTAACATGTTTCAAACAAGTTGGAACAGGAGCAACAAAAGACTGGGAAAGCTGTGGAATGATCCAAAAACACCTGTCTCACGATTGCAAAAAGGATTTTACTACATGTGCTCAGGAACACTTAAGAAAACCGTTGTCATCATTTACAAATGATGGGTTTTTATTTACACTGTAGTGTCCCAAACCTTTTTTTTGAAACAGGGTTGTATGTGTTGAGTTTTGACCACTCGTGCACAGTCAGTGTCCAAACATCCTCAAAACTGTGATATTTGCATACATCATCATGCCCTTGAATAGCAAACCACAAACAACAATATTAGTCTGGCATATAATATTTACATTTACATTTCTTTTCAGGCGCATATGAGATTCCTCCTTTGTTCATATGCCATCTATCTGTTTGGAATGAAGCAGATATTTTTGCTGAAATGTAAAAGTAAACACTGCTGTGGAAGTCCCTCCATTTCCTGCTGACTTCCTGTCATGGGGATTTATGCACACACAAACACACACAGACACACATACACTGTAAAGGGAGGGTAGAGCCCTTTCTCTATTTCCCAGCAAAGCTATGCCTGTCAGCACTAGTTTTTCTACACTGACCTGTCATAACCACTACACAAACAGGTGGATCAGGGGTGAAGTAGAAGTCAAACTAAATAAGTAGAAATATTTAACCCCAAAGTGACTGCAACTGTTAAACCAAACCGCCGCAAGGACTCAATTCAAACAATATGCAGTCAGATGTGCTTTTAGTAATAACGCTAAACATGCTGAAAGTTTCATTTAGCCTCTCATTTCCCATCAGCGCTTTCAGGCCAAGCCTCAAGTAGACTCCACATCTTTTACTCATGAAAGAAATCCCCTCAAACTTTTGCCAGTTTTTAGATTAATCACAGGTCCGCACATAATTTGCAGAAGTTATCATTCTGTGTAGTCTTACCATAAATCCACACTTGCTCTAAATTTACAAAGCTTATTTAAAACAACCCAAAAGTCAAAACAGGCCGGCGAAACATGCAAGCATATGACAAAGACTGTTAGTAGAAGTGTGTTAAAGAAAGAGGACTACATAAGCATCTGATAGTTAACACATAGCAGTGGTCCATTCATGACAATATGTCCTAATTCACAGTATCAGTGGGGAGCCTCCACTATTGATTGGACAAACCTTTGATAAAACCGAGTTCATGCTGAACTTTTGCCCATTCCTCTCCTCTGATTTGTATATCTAGCACTGGAGAAAACGATTATACAATAATGAAAAAAGTACTTCTCAAAACAACAGGAGAGTTAGCTGTGTGATATGCTTTGAATTATGATTGGATCGGAGTGGGTATGAAATATTCATCTGCGGTCTCCTGCAGGGATGGCATGCCGTTAAAAAGGCATTGATTTGACAAGCCAAACAAACGCTGATGAGGCCTGATAATCAATGGCGGCATTGATGACAGTGTGTGGTGGCCCTGGGCTCCGAGCGATTGGATGGGCTCACTGTGAATAATGAATGAGGAGATTCCTGATTGATCAGTGAGGTTGTCTCTCTTTCAGACACTCTGCTGGCATTTCAATGGATCCTCCAGCGCCGGAGACAACGCGCCAACAACACCCCGACAACAGCTGTCCTGCAGGACTGGTCGCATCGCTGCTTCCCAACAAGATTAAGGACGATACGTGAATCGATGAAGTCCATTCACGATGGGAAAAAAGTGGGTTTTAAACAATGAGAGTAAAGAGTATTATATAAATGCTGTCAGGAAATGTAGGAGACAATAGAAACATTGGTTACAAGTAGGATTGGGACAGGTGAGAAAACCTTCAGGGTCTTCAGGGCAAGTTTGTCCTTGACTAGAAAATGTCTGGACTGTTTGTCTGGTACCCAAGGGTGTATACACACACACACATACACACACCCAAACACATGCATAAAATCCCCCACACACAGGTGACAGCAGTGGCGGGGCGCGTTGCGTTCTGTCATCTGCCTGGCTTCCCCACACCAGTGCTGAATGTCAACTTTCTTTTCTCTTTTGTACTTGGAGGAGGTGGCGGAACGATGAGGGGAACAAAAACACAGAACAACAAAAAAGGTCCCCAACAATGCCGCTATCTTGGCGGCATCTACTGCCGCTGTCTCCTTCTCTTCACCCTCCTCTTCCTCTCTCTCTCTCTCTCTCTCTCTCTCCCTTTGTGCTCCCGCCTCCCCCCCCTCCACATTCACACTCCCTCATAGAATATCACTTAGCTCTGCCCTTGAATCCTCCTCCCTAAGTGCACACACTGAGGTGCACTCTGAAAAGACTTGAAGAAAGAAAGCGGGTGGGATGTCGCCGCAGTAATGACGCAGGCCGACTGTGGTTTATTGTTGTCTCAACGGAACGGCAGCAAGTTTCATATCACGTATGTTGCACGCTTTTGTGCTGCAGTTAGTGGGTGGTAATGAAGATACACTAACGCTGCTAACCTGTCCCTTCATTATTTGCCTTGCATAATTGTCAACTATCCCCGTGTTCCATCTCTCTCTCTCTGAACTCTGAGTTTCTCTCCCAGCGTGAGTATTTATTTCAATGATGGGGATGATTATGCAAATGAAAGAAAATGCATCTATCTGTCTAGCCAATAAGAAAGCCCTCCATGATTTGGCCTCAACTAATTAGCCAATTCATCTGTTGTTGTTTTTTTTTCAACCCAAAGGCCCATCATCCCATCATCATCACGCTATTATTCCTCTTTGCTCCCACTCGCACTCTCCATCCTGTTCTGAAATATGTCTGTACCTCTCGCATCCTTCCCCTCTCTCCCAATTTTATTTCTCAGCGTCTCAGTCGTTTTCATCGAAATACTCTTCATATACTCCTCACCTGCTCACCCCTACTCCCTCCCTCTACTCCTCTCTACAGCATCACTGCATATAAATGCAGGTATAGAGAGTTATTGATCCACAAAGGAGAAAGCAACGAGGAGAATGACTGAAAATCTAACCAGAGCCGCGGAACAGCTGTCTGCACCCATGAAGTTATATTTACTATTAAAGCAATTTCCTGTTCCTTTTTTTTAAGATATCAACAAGTTTCCTTTCAGCTCTAAAATTGAACTAGTTATAAGCCAAGTCCATCTTCATGTCTCATTACCCACCAAGTCCCATCCTCCCTGCATGGACTCCCTCCCTCATCTTCCTCTCTGTCTGCGCTCTAAAGGTTAATCTGCTCCTTTGCCTCTGTATCCGTCTCAAAGAGTTAACATTGCTTTGGACAGACACCAAACCACAGCCTGCCATATGGGTTTCTCATTGCAGACCGTGAGACTTGAAGACAAACCTATAGACATTGTATACAGGTCAGCTCTGGGACAGTGTGTGTGTTGCCCTGGTCCATCATATGCCCAGCAGTTAACAGCATTTGGCAAAATCCCAGTTTCCTCCTCACTGCTCCCAGGAACCAGCCTTGTCCCTGGACTCCAGCCAAGCAAATTCTCCCTCCGTGAACTCCTGAAAAACTGAGCAGTCCGTGCTGTGAGAAAGAGAACAAGGGAGCAACGGAGAGCGAGAATAGCTAATACCAATGTTTGTTCCTCTCAATTACAGTTTTAAATGGAAATCAATGTAGCAGAGGGAATGAGCAGAGCCCTTAACGTTGGGGTGATAATCACATTAAGACAGGGCTTAAATCAACACCAGACCTTGGCCTCCGGAGGGGGAAGAACAACACAGAAAGAGCCGAGACTATTCAATTCTTTCTCTCTCTAGTAATCTATCTATCACTCTCATACAACAGGCGTCTCCAGCTTCCAAACCGCTGTCTGTTTGTCGGGATACCACCCATAAGTCTCACCATGGTAACATCTGGAATAAAGGTGGGTGGGCAGGGTGCCAGGACGGGCCTGGAGTTTCACTGTGGCCATAAAACTAACAAAAATAAATCTTTGTTCAACTGCTCTACCCAGCACGACACACACACACACACACACACACACACACACACACACACACACACACACACACACACACACACACACACAGTGTCACACACATTTCAGCCTATTTAATCTAAGTTAACTGTTTCTCAGCTCCAGTAACAAACAGACAGTGAAAGCTTGTTGCCCTGTTCTTATTGGTGCCTGAATAGAGAAGTGAACACTGAGCTAAATTGGTATTTTTTTGGATGCAGATTCTCTATGACAGCTGAAGTTAAAACAGCAGGCTCTATCTTTGTGTGGGCTCCAGCAAAGTGGCTTTTTTGAAGAAGAAGAAGAAGAAGCGGTGAGGATTTTCCCTCGCCTGCGCATGGTATTTTGGTGACTTGCCAGACACCAAATTGGGAGGAGAGGTGTGCAAGGGGGAGCGTCACCTGCAATCCAGTGAAGCACTACAATGCTGCTGTCAGGATTGGCTCAAGAGTCTGCTTGTTCAGAACAGGTAAGAAAGCTGCATCTCATAAGTCTTGTCTGTTACAATTTCCATCACGCACAATCAACCGGTAGAGACATCTAAATTACAGCTTTATTTTGATTATAGCAATAATTCCAACAAGGCCGAGTATTATCAGCATTCCTCATCCACAACAGCTTGCAAGTATGAATGCCTCCTCTGTCAATTAATTAACTCCCTGTATGGCCATCTGAAGGTGGCAGATACTGTGCGTGTTCCATCTGCACCCTCATCTGAGTGATGCCCGTCGTCAAACTATGATTACACACGACAGATCCGCTGGTTACTTTGATTAAATCTTATGCAACTAGCACAAGCAATGTTGCGAAATCACCACACGAGCTTCTGTGTTCTTGTGTACATCAAACTGATTGGATATACAGTATGTGACAGTCATGGTACACAAAATGCAGGTGCTCCTGACGCACAGGTAGATGGATTCCTCAAATCATTCATGGCACTACGTACCAAAGTTATTATCATGGATACATGATTAAAACGTGGTTGGTTATATCTCAGTACAATGACACGAGTATGGTACCTTCTTTGTTCTCAGAGTAAAAAAGAGCAAATAAATGACCACTTCTTTGTACTGACACTCCCCCTTGTGAGCAACTCTCAACCATTTACAGGCATACACTTAACAGGAATGGGATAAAAATCTTCAAATGCCTAAAAAAGTGAAAGTTTCACAATACAGCTCTTTGATTGATTTGCATGATCTATAATGTATAAATGAATGAAGTTTCACCAGTTCATGAACAGGGCAGTAAATGGCAAAGGCTGGAAAAATCACTTCGACAAATCAAAATTTACAACAATTTCTACTTTAAAAATCTTCAGAGAATTTACAAGATATTGCGTCTTCTTTTAGACATATCAGAGCCGACAAACAAGCGCTGAGCCATGAACCATGATATTCTCTTTTCCACCTGCTGTAACACTGACGTGCAATCTCTCCCTCCTCCTCTCGCTGTGTCTCTAATTAATGTCGTCACAATCCCAACCTCCCTGTGCCCATCCAGTGTAGTAGAATACAATAACCTGATGCTGGAAGGTAGAAAACACACACACACGCACTCACACGCACGTGCCCCTCCCGTGCACATCCTCTGTGCTTGGAGGGTGAAGATATGCAAAGCGTCACTATCATCAAAACAAAAACTGCAGGGGAATATAGGGCAATTGAGTGAATTAAAATGCATCCCTGGAGACATGTCTTTCTTTCTCTTCTCCTGGCTCTCTTCCCCTCATTTCCCCACTGTTCTGGCTGGAGAAATAGGCTTCTCTTTGCAATTTACTTCAAATTACACATCCTTGTTCTGGCCAGACGCTGGTCCAAGTCATAGTAACACGGACCAGCATCTGCTATTGTTTATGGGATGGGAAAACTGAAAACAGCAAAGGTGAAATCTTTTCATCATACAGCTGGCACTCTTATTACTGGGATATTGGTTCAACCGAGGTCATGCAATGTACAAACCGTAGTTCGTAGTTGGAGAGGAAAAGTTTTCAGGGCCAAGATCACCAAATCTCTGTGGTAAAACTAGGCAAAACACAAACTAATAAAAGAATAATACTGATATAAACGATAAGATGCATCATGATGCATCATGCACTTGCAAATACAAACCGTTTATAACGGTTTGTATTTGCTTCCTTTCTGTGCATAACTGAAAAAATTAATATACTTAAAATCCACAAAAATCAACACAATATTGACAAAAACAATTCCAGTGGAGCTAGATCAGCTAGGCCAATAAGTCGGATGATATTGGCTTATCACAAACACATTATTAGGTCCATCAGGCTTAGGCTTAATAACAGAAACACCTCTCTGTATAATGTAATACACTTTAACAGTGCCACAATCAACAGCCTCCAAAATGATGATAAAGTTGAAGGGGACAGTAAGAGGTGTGTGTGTGTGTGTGTCCGGCCAACATCCAGACAGACGCTGGTCAATAAATCAATGGAGAGGTCACACACGAGAGTGGTTAGAGAGTAGCTATTGAGAGCTGCTCTTCATCTGATCGGCCAGATTAGCAGCAAAATAAAAGAAAACTACACTCTGTTACTAGGTTTTTCCCTTCTGTTCCCTCTACCTGTCACCTAACCACTAAACCAACTACAGCACGTCCTTTACACAAAGCCGCCAGTGAAATCGAGGTAATATTGAACCATTGTGGAATGGATGCTCTAAAACACTCCACAGAGGTTTTAGATGTGTTTTACAGTGGTTAGGTGTGAATGGAGATAGGATTCCCCAAGACACTTGAGTTGTTTTGAAGTAAATCGCTACAGTTAATGTTTTTGTTTGAGCTATAATAGCGTCTTGATTCATCTTCACTTGGGAGAAAGCACAGCCAAACACCCGCATGTTCTGCTTTAATTCATACTATTTAATCTTTGTGGAAAAGGCTCCGCTTATCGTGTCTCCCGCATGTAAGTCTGTTTTTATCTTCCTCTCTCTCTCTCCCTCAGACGCCCGCACACACACCGAAATGCACTTATGAAAACACTCACATACATACATACGCAAACACGCACAAAGGCACACACCATGTGTAAAGCAGGCTTGCGCATGTAATTACCTCAGTACAACGGTGCTACAAAATGCCAGACAGTGTTTGCATCAGCGTGTATGTGTTTAGAGTTTTGTAATTAGCAGAATACATTTAAATACATTTGGCTGAAACACTCCTGGGAGAGTTCCTGTTTGCTGTGTCTGCCTCAATCTCTCGCTCCCTTTATTCTTCCTGCTTGTTTCTCACACTGCCTGCAGTACTCCTTTTCTTTCAAATTTACCAATCAAACTCTTCGCCTTCATGCACTGGGGTTTTGTTCTCTCCTTTGAGTTCTACCTCACCAGAAACCTGGCTGATCAATGTGCTTATTGACCCTGCTGTGTCGTTTGCATAATGGTAGACCACTATGGCTGAAAATCAGTCACCACGTCTGGGCCTGCTCTCAGCCTGCCACCACAGGATAACTTAACTTCCCTCAGGATGATGTAATAAAATTTCAGGACCCTTCATCGTGCCTCAGTGTGGTCTGAAACATCATTTTTGTCCAAACTGTGAAGTCCATCCACAATCTTCCATCTTGTTTTGAAAGCCAATCGCACCAACGCAAATTCATTTGTCCAAGTCGCGCATTTTATATCACTGGACACACTCATCTAGGAAGGACTTACACCCCAGCCTCCCTGTTGAGCCTCTCCCTGCTCATCAAACCAGTCTTAATTATTCAGCAGGCAGCCTGGTGTCTTTCATCTCTCTGTTAATTGCTGCGGTCGACTTCTCACTGGGACCACTGTGCCCAATGAAAGCCTCCACTCGCACTGTATTGCACCACCGGAGGATGCATGTGGAGCAGCAGTTTGTGTGTGTGTGTGTGTGTGTGTGTGTGTGTGTGTGTTTGTGTGTGTTTGTGTGTGTGCACATGTGTGTTGGCGAAGGACTGAGGTGTAGGGATGGAAAGGTTAAATTCAAAACGTGGGTGATTAAAACATCACTGCTTACAGCTATAATCAGGGATATAGAGCAGTCAAACGTGCAGTCGTGCAGATGCAGCTTTGGGTTTATGTGGGTCAGAAGTGGTGAAAACCCTGAAAGACTGTCCATTCCTTCATCCCTATTCACCACTCCTGACATAAGAAACAATAGTTTACGTTATAGGGAGAAGTCCATCGAGATTTCAGGCAGTGATAAACATCAAATAATCATCATTTTGCATGGCAATGCATTGCATTATGGCAACTTTTGTGGCACAGTATAGTTGATGCATTTGACTCTAATAATTGTAAAATGGTGGAAAGTAAATATAGTACACTAGGTAGCAAATCAGGAGCAATTTCAGACACAGCCTTTACATTATTACAATGTATATTAGAGGGAGAATGATAGTCAGGCTCATATATTATTTGAACATTTGTTTAGAAAATATACAAAAGTTTGCATTGAAATGAAAATCATCTTTGGTTGGGTCTTGGTCTTGGTCCAGGTCATGCTGAGGAGGCCAGAGTAAAAACCTAGTTTTACATGATGCAAATTATAAGATACATTTCTGTTTAATTTATTTACTTTAAAATGATAGGATACATAATGCATAGAGGGGATAACTGTCCACAATCAGGGCCCACAGCTCATTTTTCCCCAAGCGAATGAGTCGGCCACAGTTCTGAATATTGTTGACCAAGCTCATTGCTTTTTAATTGTTCTCTTGAATTCAGTTTGCTCGCCTTACTGTCTTTATTTTTCAAGGACTGAAGCTGTATTTTGATGACCATAGCTCAACAATCATCTGTGACAGGAAAATAAACAGTAAAACAAACAACTTTTGGACTTTTAGACAAGCCACGCTGTCATGTATGAATAAAATAGAAGAAAATAAGCAGAAGAGGGCGAGCAGGCAGTTAAGTTTCAGAGGAGAAAAGCAGGTATTGTAGTTAGGAGATAAATTGCAGTTAGTCAGATACTCAGCTCCATAATCAGTAGACAGACATAGTGGCGCGTGAGCGCACAGAGCAGGAGTAGGAGTGATGGGGTGAAAAGTGATGGATAAAGAGGGAGAGATGGTGGGGAGCCTTGGCCACAAGAACAGGGATGAATGGGTTATACCTTTGGCCTAAGATATACAGTTTGAAGGAAGACAGATATATGAAACATGACTGCCTTGGAGGACTGCCTGGGACGGAGACATGTACAGAGGAAAATATAGAAACAGCAAGGATGGATGAAAGCCACTCGTGGTTGATTAGAGAAGGATCAGGAGAAAGCAGAGAAAAGAAAGCAGTGGGGAAAAAATAAAGAAATCTAGAAAGTTACCACAGCAAAAGAGCACCATGACAAGAATCTATCATGTTTTTCCAGACAGCCACTTCAGCCCTGAAACACTACATTCTGACTGGACCTTTGCAGCATCACACACACACATACACACAGCTACTACAACATACATCAGTGGGCTGGAAACAGCACATGATAAATTCTGAACACAATACATTTTGTCCAAAAGATTTAACATCTAATTCAGGTCTGACAGCTCCCTCCATCTCAAAGCCAGACCGGTTACATTGATCTCCACACCACGCACAGGCGGCCTTGGACTTCTCACACACACACAAACACACACCCTCACAGAGAAAAGAGACTACACAAACCAAGCTGGTTCAGACCGCCTCACGGATCCGCACACCCAGCCAGCACTTTTAAGCACAGAGGCTCTATGAACTGAGTAAGAAGAAGCATTCCAGGTGTAAACTAATATATCAGTATGGCGTATCTTGGTAAATTACTTGCTCACATTTCAGACTATTAGCTTCCCCATTTGCATCAAGGGCTTAATTTCCTCCACTCTGCTGTTTTCTTTCTTAACTCCTTCAATCCTTACATCTGCTCCCTTGGGAGTCTTCAGGTCCCCTCTGCTGGGTAGACCATTTGGAAGAGATGCTACAAGTAATCAATGTAATGTGTGTGTGTTTGTATTGACATCTGTTGTGTGCTTAAAAGCGTTTGCAGCGTCGTTGACAGGTCAATACGGAAGCTTGCATCTGCCGTGACTGACAATGGAGAAAACAGACGGAACAAAAAGACACACAGGTACATGAAAGCAGAGCATGCACACATACAGATGCGCACGCACAAACGCACGCATGCCGAGTGACAGTTAATGTAAAGCAGCTGCGTTTGGCTGCAAGAGATGTGTGTTTACTGTCGTGGTTCAGAGTCCTTAGAGCGAGGAGCCAAACATATGAACTTTGACCGCTGGTTCTGATAGAGAGACAGACCGAGGGTTGCAGCAGCGAGGATAAGGGGATCGGGGATGCAACTATCTCAGAGGTCCAAACACACACAGAATCGCTCATCACTGTACTTTTTCAAGCTAATGGATTGCAATGCCTTAGATTATGAGTTGGCTTGATGCCCTGTAGCGAGTTCAGCTACAGCTTCAGGAGGTATTACAGGGAGGACTTTGGAGTCCCAGCTCCCTGGACTCCCAGCTCTGGGACTACAGCCCAACGGTGCAGAGGCCAGGGCAAACACTGACCACATTAACTCATTGCTGGATGGCACAGGAGAGAGAGAGGGTCAGTGTGTGTGTGTGTGTGTGTGTGTATGTGTGTCTGTGTGTGGATGCATGTTTTCTGAGGGGGGAAAAAATATAGCACTTTGTCAGCACTGGATTTTTTTACTTACACTTTACAGTGCTGAGAAAATTTTTACCATTCAAGAATTTTCGCTTCTTTGGTTGAATTAAAAAACATTTTTTAACTATTTCTCAAAATGAGGTATCAAAAAAAGTATCTGAGTATTTTAAGGGTTCACCTGGTTCCTATTCACCAAGACCCGATGCAGGACTCAAGTCGTGCAGGTCCAAATTATATTTGGTCTAATTAAGACATGGAGGGTAACGTTGTCACTACCACTGGTCTTGAGCGTGTCAATGTGTCTAATTACTGAAAAGATCTGAGTGGTGAAATTGAGAGTGTGAACTGTGCAGAGCAGGAAATATGTCATGTATTGGTTGTTTCTCAATTGGTGGCCCATTATACTGCTGTCAGGCCACATCCACACCAATACACTTTTATTTTAAAATGGCTGTTACATTGAGCATTTTATCACCTTTTCAGAAATTTCGTCTCCAGAAATCTATGTCCGGACTAACATGCCTGAAAATGCATATCAGATGACTCCGAGTCAACCGCGTTGTGGATAGGGTCTGATTATCCCTGCATCTATTTGGATCAGGTATGACTATTCCTAGGCTCTTTTTCAGATCTCTATTGAAAATGAATTTATGCGTGTTAGGTTAGGATAGGTTTTCTACGAGTCTGTTTGCATCAGGTTCAAAATCTTGGACCAGTGAACACCTCTTGAAGCAGCATACAAAAATCTCAAACTATACCCAGCCCTAGTGAGAGGCGCACAATCAATGCAAGCACGTGTGCACATGTAGGCATACACAAAAACACAGACGCACACACTCTTCCCCGGGTCTTGGGGGACCATGTCAGAACATATTAGTGACAGCACCCCACACTCAACTCAAGCAAGGTAACGCCAGCCCAATTTGTTTCCTTAATAGCTGGTATATTATTCACTCAGTCACTCATTCACCCACACACACGCACACCGGCTAGGCTTATCATTATACGAGTATACCCTTGAGCAGGCCTCAAGTTCATCTGTTGGGGGTGCACAGAGAGCCCGGTTGATATTAGGAGAGAGGTCACATTGTACTGTAAACACGCTTTGTCTGCTTATTCATTTATTTACTACGCTCTCACATCACACCACTCAGCTTGTCAGCAATGGGGGGCTGGAGGCGGGGTGGTCTGGAGGTGGGCAATGTTTGTGCGTCTGCAGTTTGGAAACACTTTGGGTGATGGATAACTCATGACCGACTTCATTTTTCAGGAAAAAATACTCATTACGAGAGTCAATTACTTTGTTTGAATACCAGTTTGAATTTCAGATATCTGAATGTCCTGCATGGAAAAAAAAAAAAACATTTCTCTATGCACCCACCCATGCATAGCGTGTCCCTGTGTTGACTGTAGCAGCCCTGTCCCAGTATCGACCCCCTTGCTGTTTAATATTCATAAAGTCTATTTCAGCAGCCTCAGTCACTGTAGTGCTGCGACGCTCCCGCCCTCTCGCTAAATCCATTCTCATTGATCACAATTGGCTTTTCAAAACGCGCATCGATCCCGTTCAAACTCACGCTCAAGGTCCCCTAAAAACACACTCGCCTCACAATTCACTTACAAATGAAGTCCTCCCCCCCGCCCCCGGTGTTTCATCAAAGAGATTATTTTTGATCTTTTTACCATCGCACAAGTACTGTTCTCACCGAAACCAATAAAAGTTGATGTCTGCTACCGAGTCCAGACGTTATATGAGACGCATCAGTCTGTGATATTAGTTTCGCCATCAGGAGTCAGACGTAAAGTTGTTTTGGATGATAAGGGTGAAAATCGTTTTCTTATTTTTATCACACTCACATGTATCTATTGGTGTCTATATTTGACAGCTATGCCTAAAGTAAGACTACCAGCATGCAGTTCACTGATCCGCATCACTTAGCTCTATTACACCGTGTTTGTGTTCTGCATTGTGGAGTTGCATGTGCATGTGGGTGCATAAGTGAGACAGCACTGGTGTGTTTGTACTGGAGGTTACGACACTGAGCTGTCTCCAGGCTGAAGTAAACTGATTTAAAGCTTTAAAATGAGCTGAAGACTGTAGAGCGATCCAGTCTAAGTACAGTAGCAGACGGTAGAAATAGAGAGAAATCTGTTTTCCTTTTTTTTTTTTCATCTCTTCATTCCCCTTCTGTCTCTTTAGGGACCCTGTGGCCACTCGTCTGCATGGCTAATCATACCATTGTGTTAATTATCGCTTCACAGCTAGCCCCAAGCAAAGACGTACTGTACACAACATCATGCGCGCACACACAGATACACACTCTTTCTCTCGTAGATGCACACATTCATACGCGCTCACTGTATCCTCCTTGGCTGTCACCCAACCTCAGATTTATTTTGTCTGGGGGAGAAAGGATCCCATTGCTCAACTCAAACACACATACTTACATCTTACCTATCTGAGCCAGCTGTGTACACCTGAAGCCAGCATTATGAACACGCACACGCACAGTCGCACAGTCGCATGCACAAGACCCCGGCTGCATTATTCATTCCTCCAAATTGGGAACACCAGTTGTGTGCTCACACACAATAAACAGAGATGAATTTGTCAGAAATCTCCCAAGTGCAGAAAATATGAAAAATTTAATCATTCCACAGAATAAAAATTCATAAGGAAATGTACAAAATCAATATTTTATGCTACTTACTGTACCTATTCTTTATTACAAACCTATTCAGGAACAAGCATTAAAAATTAAAGCTGGCAGAAAAGACAGGAGGGAGGAGAAACGACGGGTAGAGAAGGAGAGGGGAGGAGGGTAGTGCAAGGGACCTGAGAGTTCAAAAGCAATACCGTTTCATTCATGTTTAAAGGCACTTTTTTTTGTTTCTCTAAGAGCCACTGAAGCAGTTTTGAAACAGGCAGAAACGCTTTGATAGATTGAGCGTTCTGAGCAGCCAAGGCGCTGTCAACATAAATAGCGATAAAGAAGTGGGGGAAATGTTTTTAACTGGAGTTTTCAAGGTTATGGCCCGTGGCGATGATTTGAAGGCACCACTTGCTCTGCTGCGCTACTGGTTATGCATGGACAGTTGCGTGTCTGCCCACAACACGTTCATGAAAACAGTCGAGTGTACGTACGCATGCAGCCGTAACTGTATGTTTTGCAGAAAGCTTTGTCTCATGCATTAGCACTTAAGGTGAATTGTGCAGGCACGCTCAGAACAATATAGAGCACGGGTCCTGGATGTTATTGCTAACTATTCTGCACTTAATATAATGTATACTTGCCCTCTTTAACAGCACTTTACACACACACGCACTCTGGCCTTTAACTTCCCTTTACTCTTTCACTGCATTCAGCTCCTGCTCTTAACCAATTCACAGGTCACATTTATATCACTGTAATAATAGGTTATTAAATCCTATCTCCTCTATCTTCATTATCCAGAACTCAAGCTAAACATCTTATCATTTTTTGGCAAAAACACTTGAGGTTGAATGATAGTGTAAGGAGGTAGGAGCAGATAACCCAAAACCCCTGAGCTGATGGAAGAAAGCAAAACAGCCTGATGAGTGACTGTAACCCTCCTTCCAACATCCATATGGGTTTTGATTGGACAAAGCCAAGAAAAACGCTTTCAGCCCACAGTATCTGTGGCCAACTGTTAAACATAAGTGGTGGATCTGCAGTAGTATGAGCAGCCATGTTGTTCGACTCGTTATTCTGATGATTGTTCTGTACGGTCGTATGAGGATACAGCCGGAGACAGTTTTAAAGGATCAGCATCACCGTATGGTGCAAACACTGTTCCCTTATGATGTTTCCTTATTCCAAGATGATAATACCCTTGACGAAACAAGCCAGGAATGGTCTCATCAAAGGAAATTTAATGTCATACTTTCAATAATAACCAAATCTACACATAATTTAACTATTATTAAAAAGTTAAGAAGCACAGAGGAAAGATCTGGAATCTCAAAATTCCCATCAGTGAAAATGTACACTTAAATTCCAATTTTTTTTGCATGTTTGTTGAACATCTTACCCCTCACTCACTCCTGCTTCGTGTCAAACAAAGAGCTGGAAAAGAAAAAACTAAAAAAATTCTAAAAAGGCCAAAATGTATCTCCGTAACACAGCTGAAGAAAAACATTACAAACCCTCTTTTTAGAAGCGATGTGCATCTATTTTGTAGATATATTAATCCTTCCAGAACAGCTCATTACTTAAAAATTTATATGAGCAGAATAATCACTTAGTCTAATCTGGAAATAATTGTGTGGCTTGGACTCATAAATGAAAAATAAGAACATGGATCCACTCCCTTCTTACTTACATAATCTTTGAAAAAAAAAAACTCTCCATTACATTTCTCCATTACGCTTGGACATTTTAAGGAGCAGGAATAACTGTTTTGCACACAACGCCTTTGCCCTTGTGTTCTTGCTTTTGCCATTCAGACAACATCTTGCTTCTTTCTATTTTACCTGTTGAGGCAGGACATTAGGTGAGGACCCAGACAGGAACCATACAAAAGTGTCAATCACATATACTTAAAGTACAAATGAAGGTATGAAAGGTCATTTCGATTTCTGGTGACAAAGCCTGATTGATTTATTGATTGTGGCTGAGCTTGGTTTAATAAGCTACAGCCTTCAAATGTTTCCCCAGATATCATTTTCAGGAATGCATCAATGAAGAGCGCAAGCCAAATATAAATCCCCCACAACAATACTTTATACATTTGTCCTGATTTCACTGGGAGTCTTGCTTTGTAGCAGATAACTTTAGAAAACCCTGTACAAGCAGAAACGAGTGTCCCATTGTTTTTGTGGTTGTTCAGTGCCCAGTGCTGGTGTTTCCTTGTGGTACATTTGGTGTTTTACATGAATGTTCACGGTGGGTTACATGGGCAAAAACAACTTCAACAATACACACACACACACACACACACAGATAGAAAGATACTTGTGAAAAAAAAAAGAAAAATCAGAGACAGACAGTGAGGCAGAGATGAATCCTGTCTCTCAGTGGACTCTAATGGAAGAAAGATGTCGTGTTCAACAGAGATCATCTCCAGACTGTTAACTCATAACCGTGACTCTATCCAACTCTGTGTTTCTGTGTAATCTCTCCCAGTGGATAACGATCAGTCTGGATTCATGAAAGATATCAATTATCCATTAACGATGGTTGACCAGAAAAAAGAAAACTGAACTCATTTGTTAGTCAGCCTCTCGGTTTCTGCATCTTCTTGTCAAACATGTGCACTTCAACACTTGGCTCTGGGACAATCTGAGGAGGAAATTTGTCCCTTTCCACTTTCATATACATATTCCGCCCAGTCCTCCTGTCCCTCATGGCAAAGACACAAACATTCAGAAATGTGCCCCTCCTCTCGTCCCTGTGGTAGCCTCATATCTTCATCCTCTCCTCCCTTCTCTCCTCCCCTCCTTTGTCTCCCTCTCTCCCAGTGGAAGTGTAGTGCAGGGCCCAGGGCCCCTGCCTCTAATTGCTGGTGAATAGAGTGTTTTCATGGGGTGTTAGGCAGGGCCCTCCCCTGGATTAGCATGCTTACATACACACGCACACACACACACACACAACATGTACTCAGATACACAAATGGATTAGTGTGTTCACTCATGGGGAGAGGAGGTTGATTTGAGCCGACAGCAGCAGCCCTTTGGAGAAAGCCCGGGCAAGCCTGGTGGATTTTCAAGCACACACACATGCACACACACGTGTGCACACGCACAAAAATAAAGAGAGAGAGAATAAGAGAGAAGACACATCAAAGTTGCACTCACTCATGTGAACACACGCACATACGCACAATCTCAGCTCCCAAGTGGAGGCCTTGTGCTGTAGAAAACATATGGGGTGAATCATGTGTTAACAGGGAGTACTGATTAACACATCTGGAGGGAGCCGGTGGGGGGTGAGGGGCAAGGGAGGGTTGGAGGGTGAAATAGGGGGGAGGCAGATGAAATACGAAGAAGCAGGAGAGGCAGGATAGGACGGAAGTAGGAGTAGTCCTGATTCATTTGGCCTGATCAACTCTAATAGGAAAAAAAGACCAAACAAGAAAAAAGAACAACAAACACGGAGGCTATAAACACACTGTGAGGAATGAGGGACTCTCCACTCATCTCCCCCAGGCCCCATCCTATGTGTCATGTCAGAGGCAGTCAGCTGTGCCTCAGTACCATGCTCGCCATATGCCAATCAGTCAGACTGTCTGCCCCAAAACACAAAGCACACATGAACAAAACACTTTAAGCACACAGTTATTTCCACGTAATGTGCAGCAATGAATTAACTGAGTTTGATGGATTTCATGGGCCTGAATCGACCCAAACTGAATAGTTAAATGACAAAAATTAATAACGCAAATTTACTATCTGCCATTTTTAATTGGTTTAGTTTTAAAATGAACTACTGACTATTGGACAGATACCTTGTTTGATTAATCACACATATTTAAAAACAGCAGTGTTTTATCAACTGTATATTTGAGAAATATGAACTGAATATTTTCCCCCAAAAGGTCATTTCTTTTTTAAGCGACATGTACAGCTAACAAAACGAAGTAAATTCGATTAGCTTTAACTCAATTCATTGGATCCTCTCAGGTTCTATTATGCTTTGATAAAGGGAAGGTAAATTATTTCATTCTCGCCCTTGACCTCACTTTGTCTCTGCTCTGAGGCTGACTGAGTTGAGGGTGTTGTCATCCACTTCAGGCCAGGGTCAGACGGTTGTGTGCTGCTCCATGCTGATTCCTATCTACTCATTTTCCATAGCCAAAATTTTTGGAAAACACCGCGAAACCTCTATGAGCAAGGGACCCTCATGGAACTCTGCTGCTTTTCTGTATGACTACAAGAGGGCAATCGTCTTATACCATCTTTTATCTCAGCTTGTATCTGTATCCATATGTGGTTTCACTGCCATCAAAACAGCACAGTCGCGTTTAAACCACTGTGACGCAACATAAACAGAGACATATCTGCGGTCATGGTCACTTTAGAGCAGAATCAAGCAATCGTGCTGGCGCTAAGCCAAGCACCCACATACAAAATTAGCACGGCCAACTTACACAAAAAAAAACACATGCATGCTAGGTTTTACAGCACCTGTTCAGGGGAATATGTTTGCATTGTTGTGGCTGCTATAGTTGTTGTTTTACACTTAACTAATTGAAGTTACACAAGGCAGGGTTAGGTGAAAAGGTCTGCAGAAACAGCTGTCACTGTGTGAAGAAAAACACCAAGCTACAGACCATTTCTCCTTAACCAGGAGAGACAGAGAGAGGTAGAGCTGTTATGAGATATTGAGTAGATTTAATTACGACTCTTTAACAGCTGTAATCCACCTGTATTTGTACAGGTTTTGTGTAAATATTGTATGTGCGTGCAGGATTAGTCTGCCTGTAATTCTTTTACACGGGCAAACACACACAAATTCTCACACAGACAACCCAAGTGCGCATGAGAGAGAAAGATATTTCTGATCACGGTGAAATAAGGAAAGAGAAAACAATGGGCTCCGACATAAACACTGAATTTTTCTGTTAAATCCATCAATGACATGACAATGACATTACTCAAAATGGAAGAAAACATTGTGTTAGCAGAGAAAAGGCAATCACAAAAAAAAGCAGTAGTATTCTAACCCACCATTGCTTGAGAGCAATGACGTGGCACAAATATTTTGTGGGTTGCACATAAGTATGCTTTCAATATACTGTGGTATTTGCTTACTGTTGTAGTTGTTGACAGGCTCGGAGGTTGAAAAGATTGTTGACATGTTAATTGATTGTTTGTAGATGCGAAACACCTACTTAACCCTGCGCAATTAAGTGCAGCAGCTTTCGCCTGCGTGTCTTTGCTGGGCAGTGCTGATGAAGCAGGTTGACAGGTCACCAAAACTGTCCAATTAATGAGTTAACTATTTGTCAGCAAGACTTCTCGTTTACAGCTCTTGTTTCTATTGTAATAAGTCAGCGTGAACATCAAAAAGATTTGACATAAAACTGATATAGAATCATTTTCTCTTGCGGTCTGGACCGAGGGAACCAAACTACTGCAGGCAGCTACTTCCAGTTTCTTCCTTGGCAGAGGTTCTGTGCGTCAAATCATTTTCATGGTGGCCACTAACAAAAACAAATCTGAATTATCTTCAACTGTTTATGATCCAAGATCTTGGAGATACAGTATAATGTGAGTTTAATGTTACAGCACCCTGGTGTACTATGTGCTTCTAGAGTACAACAATATTCGCTGGTTAATATCTCCCATCTGCTGCAGCGCTGATTTAGACGCAGCCATCATCCCTCCCTCCCACCCAACCAGGCCAGTCAATACCTCTACATTATTCAAACTCCTCCCCACTTAATTAGATATTTAATTGACTACCTGTGGACAGATGACTGACTCGCCTGCTGGCATAAATTCATGCAAATGACATCCCACATAACCTCCCCCCGAGGTAGATTTAATGGTACAGTCTGGCGAGGACAGAGTTCAACAAGAGGCTGCGGAGGTCAAGCCTATTCACTGATCACTGGTCTGTGACCTGTCCACTGGATCAGCTCTGAATACTACAGATCTCTACTTACCTTTTAATTAGATAAGTCTAATAAAAAGGTAAGTCTAGTCTAACACTACAGTCCCGTAATAAATTCTCTCTTCATGAAGGTTATAATGTTCTGTTTTGGTTGAAACGGTTTTAGAGAGGTGTTGATTAATCTATAGTCACTATGGAGGCTACAGTTTGTGATGCTGTTAAATTGTATATATTAAATTGTATGTAATTGTCTATAATTTTGTCCACCCTATTTACATGAGCGGAGTTAGGCTAAATAACAGAAACACCTCCGTGTATGATGCAATATGATTCAACAGTACCACAAACTACATCCTCCAAAATGTTTCAAAAACTGGTTGTAAGGAAGATGTGGCCCAAAACCTGGCTTCTCTTCACCTGAAGCCATAAAAAACAGAACATTTTGGAGGGCAGCGTTGTCATGGACAAACTGAAGCACCCACCTCAGGCAATGTGCCTCCTGTCCTCGGGCCCAGCGTCTGATCTGCAGCTGGAGTACCCAAAGTGCCATGGTGCTTCATTCAACAGAGGTGGGGGTGAGCTGACACCCAAAATACAAAATCTAAAATCAGCTTTTAATTGTCAGGCTGGCCTGCTCTGACAAAAATGAATACAAATATTTTTAAGGATGGAAATGGTACATTGAGTGTTTTGCATATGCTGTATAACAACGAGTTATTACGTGTTGTATTGCTGTATGTGAACAATATTATAATAAACATGCTGCATTGTGTGTTTTTTAGTGAACAAAGCAGATTGATTGAGTTTTGTGATTTGAAATATTTCACCTAAATGAATGATGATGAACTGGAGAATCTAGTCATTGTAACTGAGTTGTAACTAAATACTGAGTTCAGCAGTTGAGGGAAAAGTAGATTTTGCTTGGTTTTAATTTTAGTGTATTGAACTTAAACTGTTACTTCCAGTCTATTATTATTAGCTTCTATTATTGATTACTTGAATTTTTCAAGGCAATCGGTTATCTTACATTTTTTAAATAAAGTCAACTTGTCAGTAAGTTATTTTTTTATGAGCTTGGTTTACTTTGTTATTACATTTTTAAACTCAAAATGAGCCTTTCTCTATGTGTATTAATCTACATTTTACAGAGTAGGAGCAGCAAGCGAGCAGGAAAAGGAAAGCCACTGGTTGATTCTGCGCCTCGAATCTCCTGACTCCCAGTTCTGCTCCCCGGGAAGAAAGCAATAAGGCACCAGAAATCCCATCGCAGGTGTCTGGGCCCACTGTATGCTAATGGGAAGGATCAGACGTTCTTCTCACATAATGGGGTTTGACAAAGTGAAAATTAACACAACCCCACTCCTGCTGTTACTGTTAGAGGGGGTGGTTGATACGGCTTTGTCTCAGACTGCGCTACACACACACACAAGTACACAGATACACACACACACCTTCCGACAGATACCACGCCAGCCGTCATTCTCATTCTCACCCAGACATTTACGTTGTACGCCCCCCTCCTCATCCCTTCCTCTCACTCCCCCCTCCTCCTGCACCACTTCCCCTATCTAGGTGTTTGTGTCCTCGGCATAAACATCCCTCCATCCCTCCTCCTTCCCTCTTTTCTCTTCTTCTCCAGCGACTCTGTTTGCTTCAATGGACTTTCATGACAACTCATTCCATAAGGGTCCTTTTTTCTCTCCCTCTCCCTCTCTTTCTCCTTCACTCTCCCCAGGTGAAATATTGATGGATTTTTTATGAATAGCTATGAAAAATTCATTCAAATTCCAAAATGAAAAAGCGTAAACATTCTGCATCTGCCTATGCCTCCCGCATTCATTATCCTTCACAACATCCTCGCTCCCTCCCTCTCACTCTCCCTCTTTTTCCCCACTATAAACCCCCCTTCTCATCCCACCGCCCCCCTGTCTACCTGAAAAAGACATGCCGCTCTGTCTCTTTTTCCGCCACTTGGCCTAATTGCTTAATTTGACCTGCTCTCTCATCAATTAAAAGTCTGTCAGTGGTAGACAGATGGAGGATGGATCAGAGGGCCAGTCGATGGACAGATCAATGACAGAACAGCTCAATAACTAAATGGAGATGGCCAGTGATGGAAAAAGGAAATGAGAGAAGGGAAGAAGTAGAAGAAGAAGAGAACAAATTGAACAGGCTGTCATGACAAAAAAAAAAAAAAAAAAAAAAAAAGGTGCAGCGCCAACGTGCCTCACTCGGATGCTCTGACTCTCTTCTCTCACCATCTCTCTCTGATGCTCTGACTCTCCCTCGCCCCTTTTATCTCTTTGAATCTTTGACTCCCTCCAACAATCCCAACGTCCCAGACGGCCCTTGTTCTCTCTTTTTCTGTACGTTGAATGCAAAGGTGAATCAACAACACAGGGAATCTGCGCAAATCAAGTAACAAATATTAGAGAGAGCAAAAGAAAATAAAAATAAATGTGTTGCACAGAAATCTGAAGCAGGACTAAAGCTATTGTAACTTTAAATAACAGCAACCGCTTCAAAGGAAATGAAAGTCATATGAGCAGGGAGGAAACTAAGAACAGACATAAATGAGGTGAGAAGGAGAAGGGAAGGGTCAAGAGCTAAAACACTGAAGATTTACCTCACGTTTGACTGGATACACTCTTATCTCGCGTGGAAAATGCAACTCCATAAAAGGCAGATTTCAATCAATGTGTCATAGAGCTGCAGTAAATCTGCTTGTCTCCAACTCATTCACTCAGCCACACGCATGCATACATTCACATGCATGTATTACATACTACATGGAAATACATCACACACAAATACAGTATAAATGAATATTTCTCAACGTGCAGCTCTCAAAAAGACACAATCGCACTTTTGCATATAAACACATGATGACTCACTTGCGAGCGAACCGCAAGTCATGTTTTTGTAAACAAACACGACTTCGCCGAAACCTGGTCTCATATGAATGTACACAGATATTGGCATGAGCGCACACACAAACGCACACAACTATACACACACACGACCACAATTATTTTGTTATTTTCCCCTTCAACACCTTGTTTTAATTAGCTTTCTCATGAGACTGCGACTCAGACCAATTAGGGAAGATTATCAAAGAAGGTCTGGAGTAGGGTGCATGCCCACTATGACTCCTGTCCCCAGGGAGAGGCCAGGATGAAAGAGACCTCAGCAGTACACACACACATAGACATGCAGACCCACACACAAGCATGCAATACTCTCTGCAAAAATATGAATCCCGTGGAGGATCTTGCAAGTCTTATTGTGCCTTATAACACATAAAGAAGCAACCCAGCACAACACAGCAGCGTGTATATACAGCACGCACATGGTCAATCATTCTGTATTGACCAGTCGCAGATGGATCACTGAGGAGATACAGAATGGGGTCTTTCCACTCTGTCCCTCAAGGGGAACTAAAACCACTCCATTGATGCAATCACTAATGGAGACACTTCAGAACATTGAGAGAGATTACCGACTCAGAATTAGGCTATAAAAACACACATTATGTGTTTAGGATGAACACAAGAATGCAGGAAATTATATAGGCGATGCCAACACTTGCGTTCTCTTGCTCTTATCTTATGACAAATCAATGAAATCTCTTTTGGAGTTATGTTCTGCTGAGATATCCTGATGTATGATCAAGGAGGTTACCCCCGAGGAAAGTGTACCTGTATAATTACTAAGATGTCATCATTTATCTCTCTCACCCTCTGCCTTTGCGTCTCCTCTAAAACAGGACAAATATCTATTTAACTGCAGCCTTAATAGCATGTTTGTATTTATCTCAGTGTGATATGTCAGTACAATGCAGTGTGTGTGTGTGTTGTCACAACCAAGTCCATAACCTGATGGTAAGTTAATAGCACTCAGTGGTATTATGTGCAACAGTGATTAGATTGGGAGAGGCTGATGGCGCATATTGGTTTGGTCCCTGAGGGCCAGCTGGAAGAGTCAGAGATCAGAGGTCAATCACCATGGGATCAATGTCACTCAAAAGAGCAGTGTTACATTCAGAGACTCACTATATAGCTTAAATTGAGTTGATCCAATGTAAAGGAGAACTTGTATAGGTTAATGTTTTAAGAAGGCCAAAAAGAGAGTCTTTGCCTCCTTTCTGCCTCTCCCAGCTACAGGGCACCATCCTGGGATCAGGATGTAGCAGGCTGAGAGAGCGGAGGTGTGGAGTGGAGATACATCTAAAGGGAAAGTGACTTCCCCGGGACTTCATTAAGCTAATCTGGCCACCGATACTAACAGAGTTTAGAAGAGGAGGTGAGGAGAAGGCTCAGAAATGAGATGAACACTTATTAGATCAGACTGAGCAATTGTCTTTCGGCGCTCATAGCAGAATTCACACTGAACACACACACAAACACACGCGGTTACAACAGGCTCAGACAAAGACAGACACGCAGCATGGGAATGACATAAAAGAATCATATGCATAATATAGATAGAATGCATGAAAATGCAACAAAAATAAACATATTCAAGCAACGAATGATTAAATTTAAAAAAAAAAAGTAAAGCAAGACAAACTTAAAAAAGATAAATAAAAACTGTATGTGTAAAAGATAACAAGTGATTCGTCTTGAGAGGCCAAAAGTTAATTCACTCACATCACCAAATGGCAGCAGTGAAACTGGAACATGCAAACCAGTCACAGATTGCCCTAAAACAAATCTGCCTGCCAAACAGGACTAGGGCTGAAACTAACAATTATTTTCATTAGCCCATTAATCTGCAAACATGGGGAAACTGGAACCAGTGATTTTTACATGGTTTGTTGATTGGCCAACAAATTGCCAATTCATTTTCTGTTGATTGACTTATCAATTAATTGCCTAATCGTTTCAGCTCTAAACAAAACTGACATATGATGGGGAGAGCAACAATACAGCCCAAGGACTTACTTGGCTCAGCCCCATTATTTCTAAGAGAGATGTCTGGGAACTAAAACCGGTTCTCTCCCACTAATCTGGGAGTCTGCTTCACAGAAAAGACAGCTAGCCAGGATATGATATCATCCACAATATATCCTACACACCAGTAAGGTCAGTAGAGAGTGAAAGCATGACACAGCAATCATCTCACTTAGGACCTCAGCTACCAGTAAGGAAACAGAAGGTGGTAGTTCCACTCATCCGCCATCTGACAATCAGGGCTGTGGACAAGGGGACAACAAGAGTGTGAGAGGTAAAAATGCTTGATTCTGAAATATTTTCACACTCATAACAGTTTTAGAGAGCGGATGTGAAGGAGAGGTGCCACTGCTGGTACGGCATAGCTTGGGCCGCTAATAGGTAGTCACATCCTGTGTCAGCCTTTCCCAGAAGGAGTCAGCCAGGCTGGGAGCCAGAGAAGAAGCAGGGGCTTTCTTCATGTTACTCTAACAGGTCGATGGCTACTGTGGTGTTCACGCTCCACCACTCGCACGTTGCTGCCATCAAACTGTCCGAGTGGTAGATTGAACAAGAATGATCGTACAGTTGACAATAAATGTTAATTAGCCATTGGAGTGATCACCTCCATTTCCAATTAACTGCTCCCAGTCTACATCCCTTACTGGGATGAACAGAATATAGATACACCCACACCAGACAAAGCAGTATTCCTATTCTGGCCACAAGGGCAGACAGACTTGATTGACATTTGAGAAGATTGCTGGCCGATAAAAGGCCCACCGCTGCTTGCAAACACTCCCTGACTGGTCCTGGATTCTGGTAGTGGCGCAATACAAGTGTGAGTCAACTGTGACAACCAGGCCAGGTCAAGAAGAACAGAAACTTGTACCATCTTCTGACAGAGCAATCCGTGGCTGTTGTAGTGGTGGAATTGCTCTTTTATAGAAGCGGCCCACATAGAAGAAGCGGCCGGACGTATAAGTTTTTGTTTGGGAGACACATGAAAATGAGTAGAGCTGAATTGTCGAGCGCCCGTTAGAGGGCAAAGTCTGTGTGAAATACAAGAGTGTACTCAAAGACTACAAGAGCAAAGAGGAATGAAGGAGGGAGAATAGGGGAGACGGAGAGGAACAGAGGGTAGACGGAGAAAGGGAGGGAGTGCCACGTCGTTCTTAATCTAGTTTGTCTGTCGTAATCGTGTCAATGTCACTCTCAATCAGGCAGCCACAACTAGGGCTATACAACTTCAGTTTGATTGGACCAAACCTTGTCTTTAAAATGACCTCTACAGGGAAGGTGTGTGAGTAGATAGAGAAAAAAAAATAGAAAGGGGGGTGGCGAGATGAAGGGGAGGAGAGTCTTCCAGAGACAATATGAGAAAGATGGAGAGAGGGAGCACAAATTAACTTTAAACCTGTTACTCCCCCACCTGTCTGTCAATTTCACTTTGGTCTCTTTCTTTGTTCTGATTTTTCAGTGTGACAGTATCGATTGCCCTCTCTTATTACACAAGAGGATACAGAGATGTCTGCGTGAGTGGGTGGTGTATAGGCGCTTGTGTAAACTTTGGTCATATTCCTGCCTGCTGGCATTGAAAACATTTAAGGTGGACTAGTGTTCAAGTGTTCAAAGAATTTCAATTTAAACGTCTATTGTTGAGTTTGACCAATATCGGTGCAGAAGTGCATTTGCATTGGGGAGCATATTGATATAGACAAACAAGCAACTGTTCAGGTTTACACAAATGTATGTGTGCAGTGTTTCTTTAAGGATTATGTTAGCATGTGAAAATATATAGTTGCATCCACAGGAGCAAACCACAACACTGCGGTCATACATAAACAGGGTGGATTTTTTCTAAATGTGCAAGTGTCAGCAAATCCACTTCCCCAAAAATGTGTATAAGCAACCAAACATCTGTGATCACCAATAACAGCCACGCCAACATTAAATTTAAAAATACAATTCGTTGAAATTCTTTAAAAACATTATGCAATAGGTTTAACAGTTTCAATTTTATCGCACACAATAATATTCTACTAATCACTGCAGGGCATTTGATCCTACTCTTTCTGATGCTCTGTCTAAAACCAATTTTCCAGCCATGATTTGAGAGATTAGTCTTTCACCACAGAATATTTACTGAGGCCCACTAATACCACTGTGGCGTCAAGTTTGTTTTATTGTAGCTGTCTCTGTGTTTGAGCATGCTGCATTAAGCCACAGGCAAATTAGCCAGAAAATGTTTGTACACTGTTAGTATTTGCCTTTGTATCCTCTGTGTGTTTTATTTTTCTTTTAGTCCCACTTAAAAGTCCAAATGCCTCAGCGCTGGTTTTGATTATGTAAATTCTATTGGAAAGAAATCAGTATTTGTCTCTTAAATTGATTCAGTCAGTTTTTGGTACATGGCAGTGTGTGAGGGTACATTAAATTTGAATTTGAGTTTTAAAAGTATTTGTGAAAATTAAATGGTAAGTTTGTGTTTTTTATTGTTTGCAACCGCTGTGGTGAAAGTGGGTTGCAATCTGAGCTCCAGTGTGAGTGGAAAGTTTCAGGATTAGTGGCTCTCTACCCTATCATTGGTCGTACCCTTCGAGAATCTATGAACACATGCTGTAATTGAGGCATTTAAAATAAATCCCAGATACGGATTTTAAATTGTTAGCTTGATAGCCAACCCCATTTCATGATACTGGCCTGTGTGGTTTGGGTCTGATGGCTCATGAAAGTAGAAGGGCTCCAGTATAACAGCAAGGTTCATTATTCAAGGTTAGCGGCTTGTTTCTGTTTGCTCTTTTGGGCCAACAGGGCAGTAAACAAATATTAAAATGACCACTGTGGCATGAATTTGAGTAATTCATAAATAAAATAACACTAATTTACTTTATTAATTTAACTTTATAAACTTCATTTTAAAATGAAATTAACTTTACATTTCAGTGGCCCTTGATACTATAAATTAGATCTGCCATCACTGAAGAGAGAACCAGGCTTTTATTTGAGACAGACTTTTGCTAAAGACATGCTTTTATAGCTACATTTGATCATGCTTTAGTAAAAAAAAAAATATCTGACCTGTTCCTCTTAACTTGCTGTTGCTGCTCTTAATGCTGCTGTTAATGCAGACTCAACAGTTCCTCTAACTGTTTCATATTAAATGCCTTCCATTAGTTCACAGCACATTCCTTTTCCTGGTAGACTTTTATTGTGTAGCATCTGCAGGAATACTGTAGCTGAGTTACATTAGGGCAGCTAAACCGAAAACTTCAACTTCCAAACCGACAACAGTATTGGTGTTAAGAATAACTGAGCAACATAGTGGTGATTATGGCATGAACATATTGTTGTACTAACAGAGTTATTGCTGTAGAAATGTAGATTGTGCTGAATTTACTTTTTTTTTTTAGGCAGTATAGTGCAAGAAAAACATGTTGATGGGTTTCTTCCAATTCATCTGTCCCACCAGTGCAGTAATTGGATGTTCAGAGGGATTGTCAGCTACCTGTTTTACCAACATACAGACTAAGTGCCACCAGCTGTTGTTGTGTTCTTCAAGTGTGTGAAGCTAGGAGGTGTAATTATTGGTAATAATGTTCAAGCTGTACATATTTACTCACAATAACATAGTAACAGGATGGCTTTTATTGAACATGTCAACCCAAGGAAACTGATGCTTCTGCAGCAAAGTAGCCAGGAGTCCTTTATTTCAAATGAAGACTTGAAGTCAAGGAGCATCAGCAATGGTTGACTAAAGATTAGATGTGTTTATCCAATGTAAAACAGAATTTTCCTGATTGAAGTGGGAATGACCAATTCCTCACGCACTGTGGCCAACTTTCACTTCTGGCCAGGGGAGACCTGTGATACACACCAGCTGCTTCTTTTCAACAAACAGGAGCATCACCAGGAGGGAATAACACACAGAGGTTCATGCCACAGAAAACAAACGCTACAGTGGCCACACAAGACAGTTAATCCATGACTGGGCAACACAAAGTGACAAAGATGCTGCCAGTGTGAGTGTACAGTAAGCAGGCGTCTCAGCTGATTACAGTGGTCTCCAGAAAATTCCTTGCTGTCAATTTTTAAGTGTATTACCAAAATATTATGTATAGTGTGTGTTAAAATCACAAATGTAGATTTAACACCATGTTTTAGAAGTCCAATTAAAGAGTTACAGTGAAGTGTGATGGCGCACCGGCATTGTTCCAGTCTTTAAGGAAACAATAACTCAGGGCTGATTTGGCCAATAGCAGAGCAGAACACAGCAGAAAGAAAGATACAGGTTTAAAACCCAGTGAGAAGCAGTAAAGTAAAAACTTTTTTGTTCAGGCACTGGATCAATTTTGGGGAGTAACTAACCATCCAACTGGTCCAAATGAACCTCCAACTGGCCTTGGGCCATTGGGTAATCCTTATTGTTGAACTCGGCAACAGCGCTGTCTGTTGTGGCCTACTGCTGCATAACATATGGCCCTAGTCTTTTCATCTCTCCAGGGATGAAACACCCACACAAACACATGCACAGACTTATTCGCTCACACACACATACACGTAAGTATCAATGCAAAGAGGAAAAGAGAAAGAGAGAGAGAGCAGGAACTGCAGACAGTCACACCAAAATAGCAACTAAACACACGCACATGCACATGCCGGTCTTCAGAAGAACATTAAACAAAAACCAAAACAAGCCACCCCAAATGACAGGCTGGATGAATAAAACATGCTTTCAGGGCGACCTCTCTCTGGCGAGCCCCACTCCTCACAGATATTGTACACCAGGAAATATTCCCAGCAGGCACCAGCAACAGGGCCCTTGTGAATGATGACCGGCTCCAGTGGACTTGAGCTTTGTTTCGTAAGTGAAGCTGTCTGGGAGAGGTTTGTGTTGACTGTTCAGGGTTGAATAGGGAAGTACAAGACGTGTTATTCTCTTTCATTCTGCTCTTCTGAGGAATCCCCCTAATTTCAGTTATATTTCAACCTCATGCAGGGTTGAAATACAACTCATGCAGTATACATTTGGATTTCTTTTGTATGCATGTTAAAATTTTGTCAAATGTGAAGCAAATGAAGCTAACCTGAAAACATATGAATGGCACAAACACATGAGCAAACACAAAATACACACACACACACACACACACACACACACACACACACACACACACACACACACACACACAGACAGGCAGACAGGCAGACAGACAGAGTTCCACTCCGCTCTAAATCAAGGCTCAGCCTGGCTAATGCATGGATCCATACTGCTCTGGGTGAATTAACGTTAGTAATAAGATATCATGGCTCTGATTGATCCTCTATTTACATGTCCACACCATAAAATGGCTCAGGCCCAGCCACAGCATACCATCACTCTAATGCAGCATTGATTCCAGTCTGGGCTGCTGTGGATTTAAGTTGGGTAACAGCAGAGGGTAGCTGGAAGTGGGCATGGGACTGGAGCTACTGATACGTGACTGTAAAAGAAGGAAAGAGTTGGAGCTATGCTGTGATGCTACAGCTATGGTAGTGTGGTGTGACAAGTTGTCACAAGCTGTCTAAAATAAGTAGTCAAACCAATCCAAGAGAAAAAAGATTAAAAAAAATAATACATTTTTGTTGTTGCAATTATTATTATTGGTAGATGTCCTGAGCTGTTCATAAGGATTAGTATCTGGGCCGATCAACTGCCAATCATTTCATTACTGTACTCTACTGTGTTTTGTCCACCTCTGCCTGATCGTGTTGCAGCGCTGCACTCCTGTGAGACAGTCTACAGTGCAAGAATTTCACTCCTGTACGCAAGGGAAAATTTGATTTTGTGAATGAGGAAAAATTATCTGGGTGCACCACCCTACACTGGCTCTCTCAGATTGGGAAAAAGTACAAAATATTCAGCTAGCAGCTTCTCATTTTTTTAGCCACTGCACGATTCATCTTCTCTTGGATCGTGGCAAGTCAATTTCTGGAGTCACTTTCTCCTGCTAAACTTGAATTCATGTCACATCAATAATTTAAGATGATCAGTTGTATAATTTTGAAAATTTAATTATCAAATCTGATTTGGTATCTGCAGACACTCAATATTAAAGGCCTCAGAATGAAAACGGGGCCAGAAAAATTTGATTGGGCCGTTTGTATTACTTGTACTAATAATATTAAAGATTAAAAGTAACAGTAACAGTGGCACATCTTTCTTTCCCAACAATGAGAAGTGAGACAAATTAGCATTTGAAGTGCAGCAATGGTTAGTTACCTACAACAAATGATCTACAAATAATTCACTCTTTGTATCATGAGATTGCAGTCAAACTACTGAAAAGTCAAATCTCAACCCTATCCTCTGATTTGTTTTCTTTATATGTTACACATTGAGATTTCACAACTTAATTAAATTCCGTTTTCTTTTTGTATATGAATTCTATTAAATTCTACATAATAATAACACATAGTACCCCAATTTTGTTAAGGCTCGCCTAAATGGAAAAAAAAGAAAGACTGATGAACTACATCTCTTTCTGTAGATGAAATGATTTGCAGTACATCTCTATTTCTTAAAATTAAAAAACTATCATTTCAATTGCAGTTATTAGATAAAAATAGTATTTGATATTTGGACACTTAACACTACAAATCCTTCAAGCTAAAGTACAAAGTTAGAATAAAACTATTGTGTGGGAAGCTAAAAAAAAACAAGGAAACATAGAAGTGGTGTTGCCAACTGGTGAATGACAAATTATGTAATAATACTAGCTTTGAAATAAGTGAATTACATACATATTAGGTTTCATAGGAAAGTCAAAGTCAAAGTCAAAAAGTGATTATTATGAGCCTGGGCTTAACAACAAGATGCAGCTGTAACACAGTAAGGCTGGTACTGGTGCCCAATGCTGGCAAATTCTTTAGCGTGGATCTATCCATCAACCACTAATGAGCCTCCTGAACTGCCAGCTTATACCAAACACAAAAACATGGAGCCAAAAAGAAAGACTGAATGACCCATTTTATATTGTCTAAGCAGCCTTGGGCGGAGGGATTCACCCAGTATCGTCACACGCCAACTCGCCTGATGACAGAGCAGAAGTCATTGAAACCATGTGAGGTTATTTAAGGGGAGCGGATTGTTCCAGGAAACTGGTAGTCACTGTCGGAGTTTTGGTCGGAGTTTGAGGACCTGTGATTGATTTGCAAACCACCAAAGGGTCAGTCATAATCACGCCAGTCCCCGCTGGACGAGGACACTCTTAAGACCGGCTGGATGCAGACCAACTGTGAACGCACCTACACACACACACACACACACACACACACACACACACACACACACACACACACACATTCAAACACATTCCTGCCTGTCTGAATTACATGCTGGACAATATCCCACGATCATTAAAACCAGATTGCTTTGAAGACACAGACACCACGCAAACACACACATGATCTCACACTCACACACACACACACACACCCAGACTGACACATGTGCACCCATACCTAATGCTTCAAGGCAAATGGTTTGTTTCCACTGTATAGTCTGTCTGTCTGTTCACATGGTACACAGACTTATCAGACGAGTCAACTCACTGCTGTTAGTATACAGGAAAAACAAACCGATTGGCAGACGAGCAAGACAGACAGAGATAGAGACAGACACAAACACAGACAGACACGTTCACATGGCAGCAGACATGAAGTGAGTAATACAATATAATATCAAACAGGTGAAAGACCAAATCACAACTGGTGGGAACTGTGCTGTATAAGCAACTCAATAGGCCAGACGAAAGCAATAATACAAAGTATACACAGATACAAATGCATAAACGCGGCAGGTGTAATCTCTCTCCTCTCTCACACACACACACACACACACACACACACGCACACACACACACACATTTCTGCCTATAGCTACAGACAATAGCATGCAGAACAAAAGGCATCACCATGTTCACATTAGTGTGCCAACAGGACTATTTTTATATTTTACTGAGTCACAAAGAGTCTTCTCCCAGCAGCATGTCACTATTCTCATATCAAAGCAGCGTTTATAGCAGACAAAGCTTTGAAAGTGGGCCATGGCTCATAAAATGCCTTTATGTCCCTCGCCGGTACACTAAAAAAGCCCAGAAACAATGCATTTTAAGTCCGCAATTGGACTAGTGCTCATTATGTGTGTGTGTGTCCATGCACAAGTGTGTGTTTGCGCGCTGTGTGTGCGGGGTGCCTATGTCTTCACACACATACATCTGTGCATATGTGAGCGTGCGGGTGTACCCCGTCTCCCCCCCCCCCCTACAGTTGTGTGTTTAGATGTGTGTAGGTGTTGTTGATTTAATTCCCTCCACTGACATTGTTCTTTTCCGATTTTTTTTTTCCGGCTGACAGAATGTGCAGCCTTAACACTCAGCTAACAACCCTGGCTTCCTGAATCGCATGTAACCTAATCACTAACACCATCTGTTAATTATGTTAATACAAAAATGCCTTGGCTGCTATTCACATCCCTTCTCTGAATTAGCACCCCACATCCCCACCAAGCGCCCTCTCTCCGTGCCTGCTCCTCTTTCTCTGGTCCAATCCTTTCCATCATCTCAGGCTCCCATTTTTCTGTCTTCCAAATCTTGTCTTTCTTATCCTTTCTAATTCTATCTCCTCACTTCTCCTCTGTTTTTTTTTTTTTATCATCCTTGCTAATCCTTTACATCCTTGCTTTTCTCTATCATCCATTCCTTTATTCATGCCATCAGCCTCCCTCCAAATGCCTTCATAGTCATTTTTCCAACTCTTCCATGTACCACTCTGTCAAAAATCTCAAACTCTTAATTCCTCCTCCTCACAATCCCATCCCTTAGTCAGCCTGCTATCCCCCTGGGTAACTGTTGTTGCTCCCAGCCGTGAGTCAGAGGCTAAGCTGGTTGGAAATCCCCAGAGAGGCTTTGTCTGAAGCCAACTTATTTTGGTGAGTGATATCGATCCGCTCTTCCTCTTAATTGTTATTCACTATGCTAATCTGTATTTATAAATCTAAGTTTCTATCGATCTGCAGGAGACATAATAAACTTTGTCTTGCACCCATGCACAGACGAAGAGCTATTGTAATGCAGGGAAAACATCATTTAACAGTCGTATACAGTGTTGGTCATTATATTAACACAATCGAACGGCAGACCTAGCGGCATAATCAGAGGTATAAAGTAGGCCTGATGGCATTGCGAGCGTCCCCAGGGAGGCCCCGTTCAAGCCTGGGGATGAAGCAGGCAGTTTGCCCAGGAGAAGCAATGCATAGGGAAGCACAAAGTCCAGAGTTTACCATCTGCTTGACTCAAGAAATGAGCAACAAAATAAAGTGGTCAAGGAAAGTTCAAGCCGTACCAACAGTATGTGTGACTGGGCGCTGGTAACTAAAGTTGACAGGACAATGTGTAGGGCAGAACTTCTCATGTGATATATGTATAATAGGATTAAGAGTGTAGAGCCGTGCAAGCTGCAGTGAGGCTATAATGCTCATTGTGAAAAAAAAAAAGTTCAACACATAAAATGTGATGAGTAAAATTAGTTTTTGATCTTCAGCATTAGCTGTGAAGTAAATGGCCAGAGGGTGGTCTCAGAATAAAGGTCTTTTAACATTCTGTGTATGAGTAGGGTTTTTGTATGAGGATGCTGTTTTTCCGTCCGACCAACAGTCCAAAACCTTAAGAGATTCCTTTCACAATGATCTAAAACAGAGAATAACATAGTGGAGAAGCTGGAGTTGGAGATTTTTTGCCTAAAAAGTGACTTAAACAATTAAATTAAAATAGCTGCCAAAATAGGTTAATTTTCTGTCGTTCAAGTAATCAATCAATCAACTAATCATTTCAGATCTGATATGTATGGTACTGGTTGTCATTTCTGTTTTATTAACAAAGGCGTTTTCATCATTACATAGCAGCACTAAACACAAAGTACAGTTGAGGCTGCTGGCTGAGAGGATCACCAAGGTCAGTAGGCTTCATCCTCTGGCGACCATGAATGTCAAAATTTCCTGGCAGTCCATCTAATAGTTGTTGAAACATTTTGGACTGAACCAAAGTGGTGGGATGACCCATATTACCATTACTAGAGCCACTAGCGTCATTACAACGCAACCAGGAAAAAAAAAGAAGTGTATTTCAGGAAATGTGTACCTAGTAACACTGAGCCCTATTGTCAATCTACTGGTAAGGGTAGCCTATGGTAACAAACACTCAGGGTCAGGGGATTTCACACCACCACCTTCACCATAATAAAACACATAAATATCACTGGGGTCATTCAGCCTCTTCAGTTCCCAGTCCCAAATCCAGCCACACACATACACACATGAAGAAACAATCATTTCCATTGCTTTCACACACCCACATATACAAGCAGCCATCCCCTATACACACCAGCAACCACACATGCAAACACTCACCACCCCACACCCTGATGCCCTGGCCTCCCACAGCTGGTTGAGCGAGGCCACAGTTTGGGTGAAGCCCAGAGTTTCTTACACTTGGCTGTGAATGTTATTTATTCTGTGAGTGCTGTGCGGTGAGAGGTGCATGGTGGGAGGTCGGGGCAGCTAGTGCAGGACCACTGAGCAGATCTACCCTATTGACATGGCAGGAACAGGCCAAGAGTTATTTCCGCTGTTTCGGGCTCATATGCATTTTCAGATGCTGTGTTCATGCACACACACACAACATATACACAAATTCTGACAGGCAAGCAATCTTTTGTCCTCCGTGCCCTTTACTATAGGCATTGCAGTGTTTCTACTGTGCAGCAGGAGCTTGCCTGCACCTCTCTTTAATGTAGCATTAGCGGTGACACTGGAGTTCAAGATGGGGGTCTGACCCCTGTGCCCCTCCCTCAGGTGTAAGGTGAGAAGAAGCAGGGTGAAGGAGGGGCCGGCTCCCAAAAACAGCTGCCAGGCTGTAGGATGCCACGGTGCCCCTCTGGGCGTGGTGAAGCGGGTAGGAGACTGGCAGAGGAGGGGCCAAGGTTGTGCCCACATGAAGAGACTCTGGAGGAGGCAGTGTCGCCTTCACCACTGGGCCTCCATCTGTCTGCCCCCCTTGATCCTCCTCCTTAACCTTTCTTCCATTCAGGAATCACTGACTTTCCTCATTTATCCTTACGAACTGATACATAGAGTAGAGGATAGTATGAATAGGTTCTAATTATTCTATCTACTGTGACACAGAGCATCTGCTGCCATCAAGTGTCAAAGAAGCACCTAATTATGCATCTATACTGCAATCTGTGCCTTCTGACGGCTGCACAGACAGGAGCATTTGAATTCAGTGGAGAAACAATTAGTCAGTAACAGAACATCAACAGAAATGTAATTGACAACAAATATGATAACCATTTAATCATTTACTAATCCAGTGATTTGCATTGCAGCCTATAACATTGGACACAGCAATCGTCTTTTTTATTCCACACATTCTTCTTCCTTTGTCAAAACCTGGCACCTATGTTACTCATAATGACATCTCAGTTGGAGTGTGTTAAGCTAGTAGTGGCTAATGTAGCCTCAAGCCTCAAGCAGAGATGAGGAGCAGGCCACAGAGGTGGCCTAACCCTAACCCTAACTCCACACACTAGTTTTATTCAGTCTTGTGGTCTATATCTCCAACTGACACTGACTCAAGCAACATCACTTGAGGCAATTCATCGACTTTGCGCAGCTTCCTCTAGACCCACAAAAGGCTTTATACCACTTTCTTCACATATGCAGTGGTAATTCACAAGACCTGTAAACAGACCATGATTTGTAAAATCAGCATAATTGCCCTTTAAAGGCAGCAAAAGTGCACAACAGCTTTTAAAATGTGAAGATTTGCTGTTTTGCTCTGTATTATATGATTGTAAATTGAATAACTTCCAGGCTTTGGACTGTTGCTCAGACAAAACAAGCAATCTGACTGTGGGGTCTAGAAAAAAGTGATGGACATTTTTCAAAATTTCAAAGATTTTATGGATTAGAGGATTCATTAAAATTAGTCAACAGATTGATCCGTAATGAAAATAATTATTATTTGGCATCAGCCCTCTTTGCATCCAAATTACTCCAATTACTCTCTGAGGCACAAGAGCAGTTAACAGACCAGAGCCAAACTTTATTGCAACGCATGCAGTAAAATGTGGGTTTTCTCTGAGTCTCATAGAGATTCTAAAAACAATATGGACATGGAATTTTCTGTAAATTTCACTGCAACAGAGGGATATATGATATTTTGTGGCCCAAGCAGTCTTGGAAACTGTAGGTACCCTTGTTAGAAGTGAGCATATGTTACAGGTGGTGTGGAAAGCAGTCAAGAGTTGGCAGCAAAGAGTGTGGGGAATCTGCTGCCAGAGTGAGAGCGTCGGTGCCAAGGTAAAACCTGAGTGGGCCATCCAGCTGAGCTCTTCAGCCCAACACACACACACACACACACACACACACACAGGCACATGGAGTATGATTGACACAGCACATGTGCACACACAGCACAGTGGAAAAAATTAGAAAATATGAATGAGAAACAAACGATGCACAGACGATTCTGGCAGGCACAAGGAGTCTGAGTCACTCACAATTACAGTATAGTCTGAACAACAACAACAACAACAAAAACTGTGGCAGATTCACACACACTTTTACTGTAATTCTCCCTCTCGTGAGAAATAAAAATCTATTAGGCTATAAATATCCTTCGGTCTGTGTTCACAGAGTGGGATAATGTGGACCATACTTACTGTATGTGTGTGAGTGTGTGTGATGTGGTTATACAGCAGCTGTATTCTCTGGCCTGTGTGTGTGTTTGCATGTGCATGTGTGTGTAGGTTTTCGTGCCTGTATGATAAATGGCAGCCAGACATTGGGTTAAGAGGCAGGGCGGCCCAGATGGACTACTGCTTGTGCCCATTTTTTGTCAACATAACACATAACCCTGCACACACACACACACACACACACACACATACGGTCAACAGTCCCTCTTTCACTAATTGTGCCCTACAGTTGTTGGATTCAGCACCATGACATGTTTTCAGTAAACGCAATCTAACCTGCGGAAATTTATCCCTCTGTCAGTATAATTATCATTTGGGGCTTTTTGGTTTTTTATAAACCTCCTGACTCCTCTACAACTTTTCTCCCCTCATTTTTATCCTATTTCCCTTCGTCTGTTGTCCCGACTGAGCACCTTTTACTGGAAGAGTAATTTTCCCACTCTTTTTACCTCTTAAGACTGACTGTGGGGTGAGGTAGTGTGTGGGTGTGGGTGGTAGGGGGTGACTTTTTTTTTTTTTTTTTTTTTTTTTTTTTTTATAAAGGGTGAGCTGAGGGGTGTCTTCTGTCTACCACATCCTCCTTCCTGATCCAGGAAAACATACACAATTCCAGGACTCCAGCTACCCCCCCAGCCTGCCAGCCCCATCCTCAGCCAGGGACTTTCCAGAACTGCCCTGCCCAGCTAAGGGGAGCGCTAGTCAGCCACGGTCAGGCTGCTGCGCCCTGTGTGGGGCTCAGAGCACTATAATGTGAAATAGCGGCATCTGTGAAGTCATACAGGCAGCAAATCGAGCAATTTCAGTGTCTTTAATCGTGACTATCAAAGAAAGTTAGTATAAAAGCACACTTGGGGGGAACAGAAGACATTAAAAAGTAGTTAAAAACATATGAGTCAAGAAGTTAATAACGACATGATGCGCCAAAAACTATTTCCTAGATCAAAAGTATTGGGTTACTTTCTAAACTGGTTCTGTAATAAAACTCCCTCAGAGGCTGGTGTGAATCAGCACTACAGGTGTGATGGCAGATCTAAACCGCTGTATATCAAACACATGGAGCCTTCGTGATAAACCCCCATCATAAACAATACTGTAAAATCCAGATCACACATCTGACCTTCTCCCAGCTTACCGCCATTACAGCTCTTGGGTGATCTCACATTCACTCGCAAAGCTGAAAATCAAATCATGTTTATGAGGGCAAAAGCAGAGCAAGCAGTAGTAGTTCCGTACACTATCAATTCTACAGTGTGATTCAATCAGAAGTGGATATATCAGATGTATCTGGGAGTTTTTTGCTAAAATAGAAACATCTGAGCAATTTCTGCTGATTAAATTCAAGATTTACTAACACTCAGATATCAAACAAATGTGAATCTAATTTGAGATTAGCTTAATGCCTGAAAAAGCAGTGCAACTTAAAATATAAAACGAATAAACACAGCATCCCAGAAGAGGGCATTTTCAAGAGAAATATTTCACACACCAAAAAAAGCAGCAGTTGAAAGACCTCCAACAATGATGTATGACTCAAAAGCAACGTTTCACCACCTTTAAATCCAGGATTGACTTTGATTATTCAAAACGTCAGACCTTTTGAAGACCTACCACACATTCACCACCCGAGTGATATATTACCTGATGCCAGAAACAGCTACATGGGAAAGTACCTATTTCTTAAGAGAGTTGTGACTAAAATGAAGTTGGCCACAATGTAAACACATGTCAGAACGATGACTGACCATTTCCCATTATAACTCTCTGTCCACTCATCCTGGTACTTCTAATTCTTGTCCTCACTACTCCCAGAAAGTGAGCGAGATTAGGTTGTCTGAATATAGCACACAGGGACCAAACAAAACCCGCAGACCATGGGCTTCCCGCTCGGGAGCAGGTGAAGGGGGCGGGCTGCGTTTCCCAGCCCGGGAGAGGGGGCCTGAAGCTGGGGGAAGATATGAAGTCAGCCTCCCTTCAACTGCCCGGACATAACATGACACAGGGAGGGTTTGTTTGGTGAAACATAGGAGAACAACCAGCCCTGAGGCAGCACTGACACATCACTCTTATCTGAGATAGCAACTGACAAACACCTGACAAACACATGTATTACACACACACCCAGAACTTACTTGAGCAGGAGCAATTTGACCACTTTGATATGACATTTAGTACATGGCATTGTACACAGTGTTATAAAGGCAAACGGGAAGAGGATGGCCATACAGAGGAGGACTGTGCTGCACATATCATTACAGCACTTCCAGTGGTGTGTGACAGTACAGAGAGGAGGTCAGCATGATAGCAGCATCCTGGAAGGACCCAACCAAAATACCACAACGAAGGACATGATCTGTAAACAATACGCACCCACGCTGGCATATAAGCTTTCAGTGGGCGACTAACTGTCAGTGACGTGCACACACACACATGCACACACTTTCTCTCAAGCACCCCCCCACCACCACCACTTCTTTCACACACACACACACACACACACACACACAACACATTATACAATTGACTATGAAAGGACATCGGGCTCATAACTCTGTTCCCCTGGGGCAGAAGAGACCCAGTCACTGTCAGGCGAAAAACAAAACAAAGAGATGGAAAAATAGAGCAAAATAAAGGCAGGAGAGGAGACAGCCGCGGTGTGATTAGAATAAACGGAGGAGAGATGAAGGGAAGCTTCCTTTAATATAGCTGGGAAATCTTCCCCCTTTCTTCCAAGACTGAGGGGACGACAGGTTTGGGTGATTTTCTAATAACCAGCGGCCTGAGGTTATTGTGTTGCTGTGTGTATGTGCTCATATGTGCTTTATGTGTCGTCTGCACAGAAAAAAAAAATACAGTCCCAGGTAAAAGCAAGAGATATTGTGAGAGTGAGCTAGAAAGAGAGAAAGATAAGAAGGTACTGACCAGCATTGAGATGGTGGAGAGAGAAGAGTGATAATGGATGGACAGAATAAGTCGACCTGTAGTTTTATATTTACAACCTGAATTCCAAAAAGGTTAGGATGCTGTGTAAAAAATAAATAAAACACAAAAATTTGCTAATCATTTTTGACGTATATACAACTGAAAACAGTAAAAAGACAATATTTATTGTTGTACTTTGACATCATCAACCTCATTGATTTTTATAAATATATGGTTATTCTGAATTTGATGCCAGCAACACGTTTAAAACAAGTTGAGATTACTCAAACAGGACTTTGTATTTTATGTATAGATCTACAGTTTGTCAGCTGATATATCGTTGTCTTTTTTTTTAACTGTCAAATATTGAGTACGTTAACAATATCTATGTTAAAATCCAGTATTGTTGAGACTACACTAGGAAACCGAAATTAGCGGCTTAAATCAGTTCACCTTCAGATTTTGGGAAGAAATAACTATGGAGCAATTTTTTGGTTCCCAATTCATTCAATTTCAGTCAGCAAACAGCAAAATCAGCTGAAACTCTAATTCTTGTAGTGCTTAGTGTCATCTGCCATGGAAAACTACGTAAATTAAAACTGATGGCAATAATTCAAAACTACAGTATTCTTATATTATTCAAGACAACCCTTTGATTCAGTTGAGGAACACAGAGGATGCCACTAAAAGAAAACTTTCAAATGGGAATTTACAGTGGTTGAAATTACTTCTAGAAACATCAGCCCATCCCACTTTGCAGAGGCCCAAGCTCTGTTACAGATTTTGGATGGCCTTCTTCATCCACAATATTTCAACATGGCTTTGACATAAACTAAAAGGTCTCAAGTGTATTCATCTGGAGACAGCAGGTCAGACCACAGCTCCTGTGTGTGTGTGTGTGTGTGTGTGTGTGTGTGTGTGTGTGTGTGTTCAGGTTTCTGACCAGAGGAAATGGGCAGCAGCTGAAAAGCCTTGCAATGTGAGGTGAAGCCCACATAGCACAGCTGTAAACATACACACATACACATCATGTGTGTGTGTTTGTGTTTTATGGACACGCAGCAGCAGGCGAATAAAAAGTCCACAACAAAAAGAACACAGGCTGTGTGATCTCCCAGAATGAAATGGCTCAAGCAAAGAGAGTGTTTGATTCAGTGATTGAAGTGTGTACGAGAGTGAGTGTGTATGTGTTTGTGTGTGTGTGTGTGTGCCCTTAATGCACTCTTGTGGATCTGTTCGCACAGCGCGCAAACAAAAACTCACATAGCCACACAAATAGTGCGCAGCCATATGGTCAGATCATGAGCATAATGAGAAACACTTCTGGAGGTACTAATAGTGTGGGGGGGGGGTGGTGGCGGGAGGAGAGATGCTATGAGACAGAAGGAGAAGAGAAGGCAGAAGAAATTTCGAAGTTAGACTGGAAAGCAAAGACAGAAGTTCTTACTCAGACAACAAATGAGTGCAAACTGAACAAATAAACTGCGACCCCAGAGAGGATCAGATTTCTCATGCTTACTCCTCTGGCTCAACCTCACATGTGAAAAACATTACTCTGCACTTGTTGTCAACCTAAGATTCATCTCAATAGCTCGACATCCCCAAGAGTTAGAGTATAGAAAATATTGTCGCCGAGGAGATGAAAAAATTCTGGGAAAACATAAAAATTAAAGGAAATGTTTCTGCTGAACTCATGTAGTAAATTTACTTCAAGTTTGCAGAGTTCAACCAGATGTTCCAGTTGAATCATCTGTCCTCTGAATCACGGTTTTTTGGTCACTGTGTCATCGGACCATGAACATTTCTTTCTAGGTCAACGCAGATGACATAATATACATGTAAAATGACTTATTGTTGTAATATAAGTTACGCTGAAACACTTGAAGTTATTGCATGAGTGAAGTATATGTAACAGTTGATTAAGGCATCAATATATCATCATATTATGAAACACAACAAAAAAAACTATACAATAATATTGAATTATTGCCCCCATGGTCTTGAACATAGCCAGGGGCTATGTGAAATGTTCTCCACACTGTGGTGGATGTTTTGTCTGGGCACTGAAAAATAAAGTTTGTTTATGGAAAGTGCCACAGCAGAGGGGAAATTTCGAGTGGTGTAACATGTTTTTGTCCACATTCAGTGGTAAGTCAAAAGACCCTCGTCAATACACACATGCACGCACCCCTCTCTGTCGCTCCACCTTTCTACTGTTTCTCTTTCTCTCTCTTGCACACACATACACACTCTATCAGCAGTGTTTATGACACTGAGAATTACAACATAACTACCACAGCTCTTACACTCATTTACTGGAATGTGGACTTGGAAAGACCCCAGAGAGAGAATAACAAAACCCACTGCAACCTTCAACTGCAACTGAAGCTGACTTCCCTAAGTTAAGATAAGTCAGATGCCAACGAGACACAAGTTTAATAAAAGGACTTCAAAATAACAGCAGTGTCCATTTAAAAAGTTAAAGTCAAACCAGGATGTGCTGACACAGGCCGGGTCACTGCTCAGTGAAACAGATGTGATGGCTTTAGCCATGGTCACATGGAACTGCTTCCCAGCCTGCCATGAACGGAGAATGCCAACTCAGCTGGACGCTGCAGCACCTACCTGTTGACTCACACTGATGACATCACCATGACTATTCTTGGTCACATCAAACCAGACACCAGAGCTCAGCGCGCGAGAAAGAGAGAGGGCGAGAGGCTGAGGGACAGAGACACAGAGAAAAGTGAGAAAGGAGGAGAACGATGGCGGCGGTGGTGGTGGGGGATCAGATGACCATTAGGTCATAGCCTGCAGGTCCACCGGGAAAGGGCGTACAGCCGGGTCAGCAGATCCCACACCTGTGTGAGTGAAATCTACTGCTGAGTAGGAGGACTGATGACTCCATCATGGTCCCTGACAATTAACTTGACTGGCATGGAGAACTGTGTCCTTTTTGGAGCATGAGCAACATCAAAGACAAGAGAACGAGGGAAAGAGAGAAGGGAGGAGGGCATTGCTGAGTGTGTTAGTCTTTGGCGTGTATTCTGTAGCAGGATACACACACTGAGTCTGCATGAGTTGAGTGTGCATCTGCGTATGAGTAAGCCCGTACTGTACACTATGTAATCAAGACAGAATACTGTGTATGCGTGTGTGTGTGTTTTGTGAAGATCATAACCAGAACTAAGTGCTGCTGAGTCAGTTCTATCTGTTCATTTCCTCAGTCAGGCCTGTAAGCACCATTGATGTGGTCACAACAGGCTGGTACAGACCAAACCAAGCCCAACCATACCAAACCAGACCAGGAAAAACAACACACAGCTCGCCAGCTGCCTCCCGCCAACTCAGACCAGCATGCATGAGTTCGTCGGTCCAATCAAAGCTCCCACTTAGGGGAAGACAGCGGCTTTCCAGGCAGAGCCACAGCCCAGTCCAGGAAGCAGCTTCCTGCACCTGGATCAAGACACAGATTAACAGGCATGTATGGTTTTATTTAAGACTAAAACCAGACAGACAGTCAGACAAGCAGGCAGCAAGTCTCCAGACAGACTGAACTAAATCCACATATTCCCTCATGTCGAATCAAATCTTCTGTTTCAAATCTGACTTTGCATAAGAATGGATGAGTCTGAAGCCGACAATGTAAACACACCATGAGTCAAAAGTGAGTGGCCCCAATAGTACATATGACTATTCCCAATGAATCACCTTCAAGTGCTACGCCATTTCATCAAGCTACTGGCGATTCAAACCTATTTTCAGACGAAGAGTGAGCCGCCACATTAGCACTCAGAAGCAAAGATGCATTCATATGTTTCTAATTTGGGCTCGATGAGTTTCACCCCGCTGGTCTCTTTAAACTACACCCACTCATGCTCATCTTGTCCAAATAATTAACCCCCGCACTGACACACACAAACACGCTCAGACATGTGCACATAGGCTAAAGATTATCTGCTTGATCTAACGTACTATACGCTATGTTTACATTTGTGGTCTTTTTATCGGTTTTAGGAATCAGCTGTTTGTCTGGCTCATGCACTTATCAGCAAACACTCCCGCACCTCTAGTGTCTGCAGACAGCTGCAGCCTCTTTGGAGTTGGCATAATTTTGCCCCTGGTCCAAAAGCCCCGACCCAACATCAAATATACTCCTCCACCTGCCAGTTTCCCCTGGCACTGCGTGAAAGCACCACAGCAACCAAACACAACAGCGACCAAAGGGTTGAAAGGAACCAGGCACGAGTTTGTGTTCATCTCTCAGTTTGTCTGTCTGCACATATGCATCCATAAGTATACATATAAACAGATTGTGCAGGGATATGCAAACAAAACAGAAAAAAAAGAAGGGCGGGGGATCCACTTCCTCATGATTTAGTTTTATACTATACTAACAAACACAGGAGCACCAAACAGTTTTGTAGTGCACATAGTAACTCAACTCAACAAAGCACTTCTCAAAGTCAACACCAACTAGCAAATAAAAGGAGGGGACACTACACCAGGTCTGCCTACAGCATCCAGCACTGCTCCTAAACTAAAACAGACTCACTTATGCTTTTGTGTTATATCATTGTATCAAATGCTTTGGGGTTTTGAGCTGTTAATTGTACAAAAAAGTAATGATATTGTCGCCTTAGGCTCTTTGACTTGTGATCCAACTTTTATTAACTAAACAACCGATTACATAATCCCAAATAAATCAAAAGAATAGATAATGGAAACAATTACTAGCTGTAGTATATCTAACATTTCCACATTAAAATATCTAAAGATGACTTGATCCTTATCCTCAATGTTTCCAACAATGTTCAAATCCAGAGAAATCCATAATTTTATTTAAGTATTGTTTCGTTCGATCCTCAGTCAATGGCATCACATCCCCTTTATCCCCTCTTATATCTTCCCGGGAAATTTCTTCTTTTCTTTCTTTTCCCGTACTACCTTGTATTACCTCATCCGTAAACATGATTTCTGCCTGAGTCACGTCAATGAAGACAACAACTCCCATGATCCCACGCTACTTCACAACATCATCAAACTCCATCTTTTATTATTGTTTTGATTGAGAGAGTCCGTAGCGGCAGATATTACATACTGTGCATTTAAAGCATATTTCATGCAGAACAGGAGTTCCACTTTGCATTGGAAAGTATTAATCTCTGTGCAGAAGTGTCCAGTCAGAATAATGCAACTATTTGTGTGAATAATCCAGCCAAGTTGATGTAATGAGAGATAAAGAGACAGACTCACAGACAAAAAGAGAAAGAGAGAGGAGGAAAGAGAAAAAAGTGGGGGAGAGAGGCATCCCAAGATGGCACACAGAGTGAAAAGAGCTTTTTGTGTAAATGAGGCATTTTCCTTTCATACACTTGCTGCCACACAGCCTGCATTGAGAATGAGACACACAAACACGAGAGCAGATACAGTATGGAGGAAGTAAGAGTGTCTTTGATGTCTGTGCGTCTTTGTCCGCGTCTTCCTCCAGTGCAACCTGTCACATGCTCTCTCTTTACCATCCCCTTGTTCGTGGTTAGGAAGTAAATCCCTGCATCTCACATCCCTGTTGTCCCACCCTTCCCCCCCCCTCTGCCTCTAACTCTCTCTAATTGCCTCTTTTACCCTCTAGCCTGCCCCAGTCCCACAGAAGGCTGGATGCAGCAGCTCTCTGTAGACTGCTGGGAATCCACGTGGACAGGATGAGAAAGCTCATCCTGTATCTGCCAAGGGTCCCCAATGCATTAAAGCCAGTGTGCCACGGTTCCTCTATGACAGAATCTCCCTGGGACATGAGACACTTCCTGGTGGACTGGATTGAACAGATTAATCCTGGAGGAACTGGGACACTGAACTGAGAATTAGAGTTGGCACGGAATCAGTGATCATTGTCTTTTAAATTGCAGTATTTGGGGATTTGAGTGGTGATAGTGGCTTCCATTGTTTACATGCACACAAGAAACCAGGGTGAAGGCAAAAAACCAATGAATGGTTGTTAACTGTAATCACATTTTTCACATCAATCATCAACCATATTTTCAGGCCAGAGTGGCTTAACTTGAATGTATTAATGATATAAATGAAGTTGCAGCTTTTGTCAGTTATTTGTTAGAGCATTTGGACTGACAGCGCTCAGAGATGACAGTTTTTTTAATGCAACAGCAAAGAGTTTATCCTTGAGCTGCAAGTATACTCTGTCAAAACAACCTGTTGGATGGCTGAATAGGTTTGGAAACCGCCTCCAACGTTCAATTATGATTGATAGCCCAGCTGTGCAGAGGTGAGACAGTGAGCAAGGTTTAAATTCCCTCTTCTCTCCCTTTTTCCATTTTTTACACAACTATTTGAGGCACTGTTCTTGGGAACAAGTGAATGCAACACCAAACTCTGTATATGGCCAAACTCTGTCCTTACTGGAGTGACTGTGTAATAATGTGTACTGTTATCCACATAGTGAATTTATATTGCATCTAAGTCACTTTTGATTTCAGACATGGTCGGACAACACATCTAACCTACTACTTCTGTTGGAGCACAACCTGGACATTAATGTCTGCAAGTTCCTGAATTTTTACAGATGCCAAATTAGCCAGACGGCCACCACTAAGGGCTGACCATGCTAACAGTACGGGACACACCGTTAAAAACTACAGGCAATGGTCAGTCACAGACGCTCTACAGCACCGCCAACTGTCAGTACTGGTGTCCTAAGTGTCCTAAAAAAAGTCAGGTTACTGCAGAAAAAGACAATAACCCGGCTACTTAAGTGCTTGTAAATGCACTTACTGTGAATAAAGACTAAATAAAGGAGGCTGAGAGCATCCCTGTTATATCTGTAACAGGTGCGGATAGAATGAGAGAGCACTTATGGTGTGTGTGATCTGCTCGTCAGGCAAAAACAAACCTGCTGTTTGCCCTCCCCTCAGGCCTCTTTCTGTGATTCTCACCCCTCTCCCTCTTTCATTTCATCACTCTCCCTCCTCCTCTCAGCAGCAGGGCCAACAGCCCATGCGGTGTCTCTGTACATTTCTCTATGTGTTTGTTTGTTTGTCTGTGTTTACTTCACAACAGTTGGATATGGTTTGTACTCTTAAACCTGGGCTATGGGACTCATCATTGCTGTGAAGACACACACGTACAGAGAGAGAGGGGAGTGTTGGCACTGGTGTGTTTTGCAGTTATGAGAGATAGAGAACATAAGGTTGAGTGTGAACTCACATATGTTGATGATATCTTTTACATAATGGTGTTATTTTTTGTACTTTGACACCAACATTAGTGCACATCTGGATTTCTCCCAGCAAACACTGCAATATAATAACCAAGGGTACAGTATATGGTTGGACGACTGCATGCATGAAAGTTAATGTAAGAGTGTTGTATCGCATACATGTCAGTCTGTCCATTTGTGAGTGTACCTGATTTTACTTGTGTGTGTCTGTGTGTAAGTGACAGAGAGAGACAGAGAGAGACAGAGAGAGAGAGAGAGAGAGAGAGAGAGAGAGAGAGAGAGCACCATGCTGTGATCCTTAATAAGTGCACTCAGTGTACGATACAAATTCCTACAAGGTGGAGATAAATACACAGCCGTCCCCGGCCCCCCTTCACATCCCTCGTTCTTTCTTTCTCCTGTCCTCCTACACATCCTGGCCCTTTCATGTGCAAAGCAGATGGAGTCAATTGACATGCTAATGAGACAAGGGCTGCTTCACAGCAGTCCTGGAGCCACATCACCACACACACACACACACACACACACACGTGTATATACAGTGACTGGATATCGGCATGCACATTTGAGTAGGTCCCCCACATGAAGACGCTCAACTAAACCACCCATCCACTTACCCACACACAAACAAGAGCGCATTTGTACCATTTAACTCAAACTGAAATTGCTTTTTTTAATAAACAATGAAACAAAAGAATTTGTAGGTGGACTTGGGACCCCACTGTGGGTGATGAAGGATCTGTGTGTGTGGTAAAGTAAAATAAGCCCCTTCAAGAACAGAGGAGTAATGGTTGTAAGGCTGATTGATATCTGTCAATCAAAGTGAGAAGTTTAATCTCTGTTATTCAATATGGCCAAACTCTGTCCTTTAAAGACATGCAACTAACTGTATTTTAGATATCTGTAATGTTAATAATGGAACACATATATTTTTCCATTCTCAAAGTCAATATGGAGTTTCAAAAAATGTCTCAGGATTAAGCTTTGTAGATCATATTTGCAGTTTTATAAAATCACCAAAAAAGAATCATATTAGCAATTACATTACAGGATCACTGAGTGCAAGGTCTGTTTTTTATCAATCCATAAAAAATGGAAAGTCACCAAAAGGTTATCAGTGAGTTTACTATTGAATGTGATGATGAACTGTTCAAGTTTTAACATGACACATATCTGGCAACACAGTGTCAGCCTTGCTCAGAGACTCCCACATATTGAATTTGCAAAGTCAACATGGCCATAGAAGCATTTCCTTTCATCAGTTGTCAGGTCAAAGTTTATACGTGAACTCCACACTATCAAAGTGCCAATATATGTTTGCATTTTATTTTTCATGTGGTTTTCAGGGGATGTATGGCTAAGTTGAAGGCAAAGCAAATGTTTGTTTTTGTTGCATAATGCCTTGTGCTGGCCAAGATCATTCCCCAACTGGATTAGAGCTCTATTTTCTGTGCAAGTTCAGTTTCATACTCTGGGACATGAGTATGGTATTTATAGCTGCTTTTTACTGACTCCATATTGGCCATCGACACTCGACCACTACTCAAACAAAGAAAACAAAAAGACAGATGTGCAAGTCTGTAAGTGCATAATATTTTGTAGGTGTGCTGTCCGAGTGTATGCATGTGAGTGTATTCATGACAGGTGAGATGTGTTGTCTGACCACGTTTGAAATCATATGTGTTTGTAGTTGTTCCAAACAGCGGCACTGGAAGGTGAAGTGACCAGCCAGTGGAGAGGAGAGAGAGATGTGATATTGTTTAAATATGAGGATAAAGGCACACGTTTTTAGACAGTCTCTCCTGGAAGACATTCATAGTGTCGCACTCAGTTGTTCGCATGAAAAGTAACAGAAATAATTGTGCAACAAATGAAAAAAAGAGAGGCTCTTCCTCACCTACACAGAACTGACCAATCATGGCTTAGAGTGGGTGTGAACGCCAGACTCTTGGTTTCTGAAAGTTACAGAAATGGTCAGACACAGCCAGGACGGCAGAAAGGTGTGGGAGGAGGGGGTTCTTCTGAAGAAGCAAACTGGCCTAATGCTTCTGCCAACCAGCCCTCGAGCTTCTCCTGGTTAAAGGCAAAACAGTTGATGAAGCCATGTGCTTTTTTTTATTTACACTGACGTGCCCATACAGGGTTACTGAAAACACCAGAAGGGTGACCGGGGATGGAAGTAAACACACACTCAAACACAGTGAAATGTGAATGGAGTGACAGAGGACATCAGTTTTAGGGCTTAGGGTTTTTAGGATACATCATTTAAAAAGTAAACATATGAAAAATAAATTGATCTGCTTCGTTTTGGTTTGGTATCGAGCTTAAAAGCTACCAATTCAGATGTCGATGGCAGCCTGGTTGTTCAACCAATGACCTTAACTGTAGAAGCTAGAACTATTTCCATTCTGTTGTTAAACTGAGTGCGTTTGCTTTTCTGTATACAGTTTGCAGCTACAATATTTCATTCGCACAGCGCGAGTGCGACTACGTACAGTATGTGTCTTTTCACTAACACGTTTTTTTTCTCATTCAGCCGAACCTCCTGATGCCTCCGAGCATCACTCTCAAAGCTCAGGTTGTTGATAGGTGAGTGCACTGAGCAGCACTTGAGGCCAGATTAACAGGTGACATTTACGAGGGTGTGAGTGTGTGAGCGTGTGTGCGAGACTGGCAGGGCCGGGGACTGAGTGATATAGGACTCCCTATCAGCAGACAGGAGTCAACTACTCCCACTACTCCCCACCCTAAAGGGCAGGCTTTATAGCCACATCTTGATATATGCCCTTGCACGTGGCAACTTTTATTTAGGAGCCCCCTGTTGAACCCTCGTCTCCTCTGGCTCACTATTTATGAACTTATTAAAGACTGGTCTGGTGTTATTCACTGGTTAGTTATATTTTATTGGAAATGTAATGAACTAACTAAATTTGACCTGTTCTCACAATTCTCTTGTTTTCTAGCCCTTTTTTCTTAGACCTTAAGCCCTGATGTTCTTTAGTTAAAAAAACAGGGGTATGAATCTTTTGAGCTGTGTTCTCTGTATGTCTGTTTAGTTTTGTTCATCTTATGCACAAGACAATAGATCCTTTATAGTACAGCAAAAAAGATGTTTTTCATTATCAGTCAATCTATTTTTTTTCCCCAATTAATTAATTATTCTACAAGTGAAGAATGCTCATTACAATTTTCAATTTTCAGAACAAAACTAACGTCTAAAATGGCGTTTTCTGGTACGAACATCAGTCTAAAACCAAAAGACATTCAGATTACAACGATGTAAAATTCTCACGTTTAAGAACCTAGCACAGGCAAAAATTTGGCATTTTTGCTTGAAAAGTGACTCAAACTGTTAATCTGTTGTTAAAACCCTTTCAGCTCTAATCGAATACGGGCTTTCAAAGGAACAAATCGCATCGTGATGACATGAACGTGTGGAATATTTTTTTATTATTTAATTCCTTGTTTTATATATTTCAAGTTTTGTCTTACACTGCTATGCATTACATAAGACAAAACTTCTTGTCTGTGCAGTTTGTTAGTGATATTACTATTGAAAAAATACAACAAATTATTATTATTATTATCATTACTATTGTTATTATTATTATTAATTCAACTATATCTTCCTGCTCCACATGAATGTAAATACTAACATACCTACCAAATATGGGCTGATAACAGGCACTGATTTACAAATGCCTCTCTTATTATCGCTCTGACACAGTAATCAGGAGGCCTCTTTAAATATTCATAGTAAATACTGGTGGTGCTGTGCAGTGATCTCTTTCCAGGAACAGGTGGGGTAGGAGGTCCACGCTCCTCCTACGCTCTGGCCCAGGAGACAGTTAACCGAGCCCGTGCAGGGCCTTTACACACTGCCCCCCGGCCCACCACATGGCCAGGACCAAGCCATTGCTATTAGGGGAGATCAATGCTGTTTTATTTATTCATCTGAGCAGCCTTCAGAGCAGGCTCTGGTCCACTCTGTAGGCATTGTTTTAAGGCATTATACATTCAACTCCATTAGCATCAAGTATAGCTACATTTTTTCCTTCAATCCCCTTTGTCATATTCTAACCTCTATTCTTCTGTCTTTTTCTACTACTCATAGCTGTACAAGTTGCCAGCATCATCATCATCATCATCTCCATTACCAACATCACACCTGTTTCCAATTGCATACACTCATAGGTCTCTCTTTGAACTACATTATTACATTCACTTTCCCTGCTGAGTCAAAAAGATCATAGCACAACCGAAGCTGAATGAGTCACAGCTTAGGTCAGGCACTATAGTAGTGTGTGAGTGTACGTGTGTGTGTGTGTGTGTGTGTGTGTGTGTGTGTGTTGTGAAGCCTGGTGATTGGATGGGCCAGATGAGAATACAGTCAGGCGTAGGTGGAGAGCAGAGGGGTGTTAATTTATGACTAACACTTAGACACGGGATCAATTGCCAGTAAATGTCCATAGGCTCAGAATGGAGAACACTCTAAAGCAGAGAATGCTTTAGACATAAACACCTTAGAGATACTTCAAAGAACCCCATCCTCTGCCATCGTGCACAATGCATTTATATTTTTCATTTTGGTTTCCTTTTCCCTTTTATATTACTGAAACAATTGTGCTGCTTGTTTCCAATAAAAAAATAAATTAGTTTTGGCAAAATGTAGGAATGTATCCATGTGCTTCATGGCCTTCCCATTGCTGATCTTAAAACACCTGAAGTTGAATGCCACTTTTATAACCCCAGGCTCTTGCTTGGTTATCTTTGGTTATCATGCTCTTCTTGCTGTGATGAAACATGCTTCAGTGTGCAGACTGTTGACTCTGAATGAAACCTTTGGGAGTGCGGGTGGGAAACATTATCCAGCACTCAAACAGGCCAAGGGCGCATCATCAAGACTTTCTATCAGCCTTCATTAGCTTCATCATCAGTTCAATCCAGGCCGTGGACACATGGCGTACAGTAGTCTCAAATGAAAATTATACAGGAGGAGCACAAAAACAAACCATGAAAGGAATAATATCAGAAAACAGCTGTACATCCTCATCTCAGAGTCCTGTGTCCTATAGCTGCTGGCGTCTCCCTCACTACCCCAATGAATTAATCAGTGAAACAGAGACTTTTGGAAATGAATAAAAAATGATATGATAATTTAAGTGAGTAAGCTGTGATATACTGTATAATATAATGACATACACACATCTAATCACAGCAAACACTGCACCTATAGTGTTGAGGGAATACATATGTATATGTTTAAAATGCAACAATGGAAGGGCGTATAGTAAATTTATACCAGCCTCCTTATGGTTAACATCCATATTGAGCTTCAGCAGGTTGTTTGTGATCTGATTGCTCAGCAGCTCATCTGGAGACTTGAAGACTTTTGTGGGACAATAAAGAGCTGTTGGCAAGCACCATGTTTCCTCTTGTACTTTGCTCTACTGAATGGACTAAATACAGTGCACTACAGTATATCACAAAATGGCAGTTATAGTGTTTGCTGCACACAGAAAACGACACATATCATTGCAGTGTTATGGTAAACTTATTGGTGAATGAACCAACTTCAAGGCCACAGACCTAATACCTGTTAACTGAGGGTGTTTGTTTTCGATTAAAACGCATGCGATGGCCACCTGTGGAATAACAGTCTCTCATCCCACACCAGAGTGGCACTACTTTTCTCCATCTGCGGAATTTCCCTGAGCTGAATAAGCTCGGCATTTGCCTGGGAAAGTCTTTTTTCTTCTCCCCTGGGCTCTGTGAGAACTCAGGGCAATTCCAAACCATACAAACTGGAGATTGTGAGTGTATGCAAGCATGATTGTGTGTGCGTCTATGAATGTATATCTGACTGTTTATATGCCTCCCAGAGGGGCGGAGGTCTGTGTTTTGACAGTATCAGGTGTTCAGGCCTTCCTTCTCTCTCTCTCTCCAAGTCATGCAAACGGAGCAGAGAGACAAAGAGATTAAAAAAAAAAAAAAAACTATTTCTGAATAATAAAGGACAACCTGTCTGTTACTAAGACTTAAGAACCCTGCCCTTAACATAAATAATCTGTCTCAGGTATCTGTGTCTCATATCTGACTAATGCATGCTATTGTAAACAATCACACAGTGAGCCACGATAGGCTCAGGAAACTGCAAGTGCCGGGCAGAGAGAGAGAGGGAGAGGGAGAGAGAGAGAGAGAGAGAGAGAGAGAGAGAGAGAGAGAGAGAGAGTGGGATTGAGAAAATGTGTGTCTGTGTAGAAAACGGACCAACAGAGAGTGCTCTGAACAGGGTCAGCGATGTGTGTTGTGTGGGTATATGAGGGTGGGGGTTGAAAACTTCAGTCAGCCTTGCCCTCCAGGCCACCTCTGACCTGGGCCCTTTAGGGGTCAGGAGTCTTAGTAGATACTTAAACCTTTCTGCAGGATTTTGACCTGTCCTTCCCTTTTGGCCCGCCATTCCCCCAGCCTCGCCTCGCCCTCCCCATCCCGCTATGCAGCCCACCAATAATCCTCAGCCAATCAATAGTAACTGTTCTCTCGATAATTCATAACATTAACATACACTCAATGGCCCAGCGGATGGATGGGGAAGACATAGGAGGGCCATCATTCCAGTATCGATCCCCCTTAGAGGGAGTCGATAGGCGGGGAGGTGATGGAGTTATAGCCTCCTGCCTCCTGGAGGTAGAGCCACAGCAGAGCATAGGCTCAAATAAACAGACAACACACACGCACACACACACAGCTATCTACTCATGCCCACAGACATATGGACAGATACCGGCACCAGCTTTCAGTGTGTGGGATGTACACATGTACATGTGTCCTTTGTACATGGGATGCTGTGCCAGAGTGTCACTAACAGAGATAAGAAGAAACCCTTTTAATTACCCCCCAGAGCAGGGACCTGCTTTTCTATCACCACTCCATCTCCGCTATCGCATTTATCTGACTCCCTCCTTCCGCTGTCTCCACATCTTTCCAGCTTTTTTTCCCCCTGCACTCCCTTTGCTCCTCTCTGCCACTCCACAGGGCCCCCCCTCCGTCCCCTAAGATTTCTTAACTACCACTTTTGCCTTTTGATTTTATGTCCCCATTGCTCCAAACCTCCTTAGCTCCCTGTATACTGCACATCCCCCCCATGCCTGTTTTTTACCTCTCCTTCTCTCAGAGAATCAGCCAGCAGCAAATCCTTGAATCATTTTGCCTTAGATGTCGCAAAGTAATCTAAAAGTAACTAAAAGGTATTCAGAATACATGAATAAAACATTTGAGTGATCTCTTGGAATATGCTACTGACTGGAACTGGGCCTCTTTCCCGATTTTACAAATAAATATCTTGCATAAGAAACGCGTCACATGTATGCAAAATTACATATAAAATAAATAGAGTAGAAATCGTATGCAAGTTAAACAAATATCTGAACAGAGTTTGCTAGATTTTAACTACAATTTTCTTGGAATCATGAAATCATTGAAATTAGATTTTTGTAGAACAATATCGTGATAAATAATATTGATAATATAATATATAATATTGATCCTGGCAACTCCTATGTACATTCCAAATCTGCGCAACCACAGTGTACGAACAACACATCTGTGTCAGCTTCATAAAGCTTCACCTCGCTTTAGCCCACAATCTTCCCTCCATCTCAGTCTTTGACCCAAAGTGCCTGTGCCAGCTCTTTCATTCCAGTCAGAAAAATGGTGCGGGGAGTAGATGTGCCACTCTTCCCTCTGTTCCATTTTCCCTTGCGAGACATAAAGCACCCTTCACCCATTTCCTCCAGCTTCTCATCCTCACTTCCACACCTTTCCCAAAGCCCCACAAGGGCCCTACACACAGCACCCTGAAATATAGACTGGCGTAATGGCCCACTAAATTAACTCCTTGTAAGCGTGGTTTAGGAATGGCTGTAATTAGCATATAATAGGTGTGGGAGAGGAGGTAAAGGGCCAGGCCTGCCCTGGGGGCCCCGAGGCTGGGGCTGCGGCCTTCTCTCGTCTCCATCTCTAACAGCGCTGCAAAGTTCAGCCTTATAAACATGTCAGTGAGACGCGTGATTAAACGGCACGGTCATTAGATAATGGATCCTGTACCTGTGGGCTGCCTATCACTCCCCCGTCAGGCCAACTCAGCGCTACCTTGGCTCAGTCTGTCACACACACACACACACACACACACACACACACACACACACACACACACACACACACACAGGCACACACAGGCACACACACATGGCTTCACTGTGTCGTCTTTTATCCTGCTAACTCCCCACCAAAAAATCCACATGCAGGACAGAATAAGTAAGACTGAGGGAGAGAGAGAGAGAGAGAGAGAGAGAGAGAGAGAGAGAGAGAATGACCCCAGTGCAGAGCACCACCCTGACTGATGTAGTTCCAATAATTGCAAGGCTCTGCTTCCTCATCCAAGTGCCTTTTACTTATTTAAACTGTTTGCTTTAAGCGCCACTGAAGCCAATTAGGGGAGGCATAATTCAATGGGGCAGGGAATGAAGGGAGTGGGAGGGCTGAGGGAAGAAGGAAGGGAGAGAAAAGAAGAGAGGACGCTGCTTTTCAGCAGACCCTTAATTTTCCTGCTCCGTCCTTTTTTCTTGCACTTTCACTCTGATGACCAGATTCACTAGGAGCCTTTTACATCTCGATTTTTATCCTTATCCTGGGCCTGGAGTCATGTATATTATTTACAAATCAGGTGTAGCAGCCTGAACACAGTTTGTCTGTGGGCTCCCACCAAAGAAAAATCTACTGAATGAATAACTGATAGAAAAGTAAAACCAAACTAAAAACTGATTTTGTTTTTATGAAAACTGAACTTGATGTTCATTAAATTGCAAAATCACCATAAAAACAATTCTTTTGATAAGACACTGAACTACAATCACCTCAAGTTTCTAGTACCCTTTTCAATTAATCTGGTCTCCCACTCTCTTTTAATTTTTGGATGGATACTTGGCCAGTGAACCTAGCCCTTGTTTTCCTGTCGAGGCACTTCCCCAAGAAGACCTGCTGGACTTGCACAAACCACAAGGATTTACAAATGCCATTAAAGATAATGGTATTGCTCATCTTAACGAGCCATCAGTTATACATTCATACACGAATGAACACACTAACCCGCTCGCTCACACACAAGCTTATATCCCAATAAAGTGAACCTCTGTTACAGCCCAAAAGTTATAATGTAACACTACTTACACTAACACTGACAGAGTAAAGACAGCAATACCAGAAACAGTTATGAGTGGCTAAAGTGTTAAGCATGCAGGCACCAGCGGGTCCATTTGGTACTGAGTATAATTCAAAATTGAAGTAAATGAGAGGATAACGTTAACAAAAGAAACTACAGTTCACTTTGAGGGGGGAACCAGTGGATGAACACTCAAGATCAAGGTGGGACAGTGAGTGAGAAATCACATGCAATCATTCCATCACATACTCCTTCATATCTATCTGCTTCGGACATTTATCCATTCTTTGGCGGCTTTCAGATTAATAAGAGCTAAAGCTGGTGGAGCAACGTGGGCTGGCCCAGACCTTCACTCATTCTAACAGCCGTTTAATAAATGTGATTGCAAATGGAACTTGTCACTTGCACTGGGGAGAGCTGGCCAGTCAATACCTCAGCTGGCAGGTGCCTGGGGTCACATATAAGTCAGCAAGTGATGGATATGTATCCAATAATTGATGTAGGGCAGCAGTTATTGTCAGTTTGGCTCCTGCCTCTATTGCTTATTAAAAGCTGTTGGCCTTAAGTACCAGCCAGCCAATTACTGAGGAAGCGAGGTGACTGTTTAGGAGCCTAGACCCTCAGGCTCTCTGTAGAGAAAAGAAATGAACTAGTCTATTGTTTCAGTGCATGCATGCCTCTGTGTGTGTGTGCTTACGTGTGTGTGTGTGTGTGTGTGTGTGTGTGTGTGTTTCATCTGAAATCCTGAGCATTTATTTTTTCAGTGAACTTCCTCTATTTTTTTGTGAGGCACTGTTTCATTGTTCTACCAAAGTGGTTTCCTCAAATGTACATTTACTGTAATACGGCACACATTAATCTGATGTGTGAACTCCTGCCTCTCATCAGGTCAAAACAGAGCCATTCTCCCTCGCTATTGTTGTCTTTGACCTTGCAGGTTATGTCGGAGCCTGAGAAAAGTAGAATGAGTCAACCAGCGCAGCTCCACGCTGACCTCTTGACCTCTCCTTGCGAGGCTTGGTTATTAATGAACTGGCAAGTTTCCTCCAATTCGTCTATCTTGGTTCAAGGTCAACTCATCCGGAGATGAACTTGTTTGTACTGTTGTCCATATCTCAGAGCAGAGCGGGAATCTCCGCAATTAGACATTTGCAGGTCAGCGGGGGAGCTTTGTGTGGGCGACAGTTAATGTGACACCCTGGTCAAAGGAGCACAGTCCGGCACTAAATACAGGCACGCCAACAACTCCTACTGGACCCAGCACACAGCATCTACTGGACCCAGCACGCCACAGCAGCATATCTCCAACACAATCTGACTGCTCTATGCTCAGCAGGGAGAAAGCAGAGTGAGCCGTGATAAGGCTCATCACCGCAGGCCCTAACCCTAAGACTGTGGGGAGAGAGGGAGGGGAAACTTTGGATGTGACCGTGGCGTGTAGTAATTGTAAAACTCAGAAAGAGCTGCAGAAGCAGAATTCTGACATGTAGCGCTGCTTTTCAGTTCTGATCAAAGGGTCCACCAGAGCAGCAGCTGATAACCCAATCAATTCACTCCTTTTGTTTTTCGCTGAATGATGCACGTTTAGCGCTAACCTCCAGGCAAAGAATGAAGGAAAGAAAAGGAGGTAAGGGGGGGAGGGAGGGAGGGGGGGAAAGGATGGTGGGGAGAGAAGGTAAGAAGGGGGAAGGCAAATAGGAGATAGAGGTAAGAGGAAGAGGATGTAAAAGCTGCATTTGAATTCCAGGAAAAGCGGAAAGAAAAAAAAAAGGAAGGGGGTGGGATTAAATAAACTCAGATTGTTGGTGAGTTTGATGGATCTATAGAAAGGTATTAAGAGGTGCTGCAGGGGATGTGACGCACATAGGAGCCGATTAGAATATGAAATGTTTTAGCAGAGAATGGAGTAAAAAGGCAGGGAGATGGAGGGGAGATTAAAAAATTACCTGTCTACTGTTCTCATCCTTCAGGAGCCAGGCAGACTGCGATCCCCCAGCCTATAGAAGACAATCAGTAACAGATCGAGTGGAGGGAGAACATGTGTGTTCGCGTGGATGAGGAAGAGATAGAAAAGGTGGGACATACGGAAAAAGAGAAAGACAGATGCTTCTGTAGAGGTGGGTGGTCATAAAGATGGAATGAGAGTGAGAGTGAAAATAATCATTACAGTTTGCAATGAAGAGGCTTCTTAGACACTAATCAATCAATTGGTTAGACAATCAATCAGTCTGTATTTAGTAGGCATCGTGTCCTCTAGACAGGCTGGCAGAGAGATGGGAGACAGTGTGAAGAGGTAAACGACCGACACGCAGCTCCTGGGAAACAGACTCACTGGCTATTACTGGGTAGAGAAGAAAGCACAGAGCACAACAAAGAGACATCCCAGAATATCCGGTGGTGTGAACTGATTCAAGATTGTAGACTGACACAAAGTTCTGCCTGGCACAACAACTGCACCCCAGTCTTTACTAAATTTGTCCAGCCTGCTCTGGCCATGCTTCTTTAATGTGGAGACTCAAGATTATGACAAGGATCACAGGCAGTGATCCTTGTCATTATCTGAAAGCTGAACTCAAAATGAGAGAAAACAATTTTTAAAGCTGCACTGAACAATATTTTTTTTTATTAACAAAATAAAAATGTATGTAATGTGAAACAGGTCTCTCGTAGTGACTGTTTTAGCATCTTTCAGGTCATTATTGGTTTGACTGTTTCCAGCTGTAGAAAGTACACTCCCTATCTAAAATAGCATATAGCCAGTGAACACATTGGTGCATTCGGCAGCTTAAGGAGAGTGTTATTGGACTTTAATATTCTATATATTGACTACTCCAGATGAATGCTAATGTTGCTCCACACCTACTGGATGTGTAAATAGTCGCCATAAATTTAGAAGATGATTACGCATATGTTGACGAACTATTGTCACAGTTGGTTCTGCTGCCTCGGTGTGGCCAAAGAAATTCATAAAATAATTCAAATTAATAAATTAATTTTGCTTAAATCTATAACTTATACATGTATGCCTAAATCAGTCTACACAGTAAAAAATTAGGGCTGTGTGATTAATCAAATTTTAGCCACAGCAAGATTTTATTAGCCCCCTTAAGTGATTTTTTTTCTTGTTGGAACTCAAACTTATTCTCTCTTCTTGCTCTTTCAGAACATTCAATATCAAGGTAAAGAACATTATCATACCCACTGATTAGGTTTAAAAGCAATCGCATGAAGTGCAAGTATCCCTTAAAAGTTAAGCACTCAATGAAAAGAGTTTAGGATCACTCTTTAACTGGAGTTTAAAACCAATTAGCAATTAAACCACTTGGAAGGAGGATAACAAGGACGCAGTTTTGCCACAAGTTAAACCATTTAACAAACAAGACATGAGGTAGAGCATCATTATTTTCCTTAGAAAACAATATAGTGTAACTGTAATATGTCTATCATACACTGGAGGATTTAGAAAAGACTTTGAAAAGATTAAAGTCTGACAGTATTTAATCACAGAGTATAAGATTTTGCAAAGACTGGGGTCTTTCCATCTATTATCTCTCTCTCTGATTCAAGTAGAGCTTTTACTTCGAAACACACTGACCTCCATCCGTGTCTGTACGTAGGATGTAGTATGAGCCCAACAGAAAGTTTCAATATGGACGCCGCAAACAATCACACACGAGACTACATAGGTGAGCCATATCAGCATATATGTCTTTGGAAAAGTGTACATTCAAACATCAAAACACTTTTTCAAAGTGCCTTTTGGGGATGAGCCTGGAGAGGTAACGTTACTAACAACAAGGCTGCTGTCACTGTGGCGGGGAACCACAAATGGTTTCAGAAAGTCAAGGTTTCTCTTTAGCCACTGCTGCTTTGAAGTGAGGGGGCTTGTAAGCACTTCCACTCGGCAGGGATTTCTGCAGACGGGAATGCTGTGTCCTCACAGACAAAACTCCAGGTTTTCACCTCTTCAAATAAAATAACAGGATATACACATAAACATTGGTTGTATTAGCAGACTAACCCCCCCCCCCATCAACTTTGTCCACCTGTTTTAAATACATGTGAAGGATTGGAGGACTACCCCTGCTATTCAGAGCTTTCCAATAAATTGTAAACATTGTATTGTTTGTTGACAATGTTCACATCATTGAACGCTATTTGCAGTGGCTCAACAAACAAAATGTCATACTTCCACAAGAACCCGTTAACTTTGCTGTAGTTGAGATATAATTTCAGTCACTTCTTGCAAATGTGCATAAAGCTACAGATGTCAGCTTTAATGTTCAATTTGTGGAGTTCCCCCCAGCACTTCCAGTCAGGGTGAAGACACTGACCATAAACCACAACAACCCAGTTTCACTGTGGCTGGGGACCTTTCTCTCTCTCTCGCCCTCATTTCCTGTATCCCTCCACTGTCTGTAATAAAGGCACAAACCCCGTGAGTACCAGGGCTCTGATGCTGCTTTGTGAACTCAATGAGGTCAGTGTATATTATGATGAACTGAGAATATAATGAGGGTAAAAGAATGGCACAAGGAGGAACTTTGTATCCACATGTCTCCACTCTTTAGAAAGTCTTGTCTGTGTCTTCGAGCACCCTCCTGCGTGGTGCTGGCCTGCCCTGACGGATGGGGATTAAAAGACGCTAATGTGCACGTGGGGGCCGCTGACCTTCCACAGAGATTGACTTTACACCAGTGAAAATGGAAGCCAGTAAATCAGCAGGCTGCTGTGGCGCTCGTCCCAGCGCATCACTCCCTCTGAACTGTCAGCCCAGACAGGAGCACATTAATCACAAACATAGGCCCAAACGCTGTGCTGTAGGTACAGTGGTGTCCCATCCATTTATCCATTTAGCACTGACTTTAACACACACAACGTATATACAAATGATGAGATGGACATGCAAGGACAAGCATTCAATAGATGCCCAAAAGCACAGACTGACAAGAAGAAACATCTCTTAATTCACAATCCATTAACAATGAGACTAAACTGTTAATACTTCCTAGGTACAAGGCCTGTTTAACTTTCATTTATAGTACTCTGATTTTAATCTAAATGTCCTGCTAATGGTGTGTTATCTTTGCAAACAGAGGACTGCAATCTGTTAGTTTCTGCTTTTTGGTTTTTATCTGTGCGCGGGGACGAGTCTTTTGTTTGTAGTCTCTGGCAGCCAGGCCTGGTTAGGAAAGAGGAACATCTGTGACAAATTTCATATCGAAACCAAATGAGCTCTGGCACAACAGAGGGCCCATGACAAACTTCCTGCATGTGTTAATATGAGGATGGATCTGGAGCCAGTCGATCGCAAGCTGGCACACACACATACATTTAGACGCCTAAACACGCATGCACACCCGTATGGCCAAACCCCCAAGTGCATGCACTTATCTTTACCTAGAGAGACATATAACTCTGGTGATTCAAAGGAATAAGAGACAACCACAAATAAGCTTGAGCTTAAGTGTAAATGGACAGAGAGAAGAGGGACATGAAAGCAGCATTTATCTTTTAAATAAAACTATCGACGATGGGAAAGATAAACAGCTACAGAAAAGTAAAGTGTATTCAGTGCATTGCTCTCCAGGCAGGGTTAGGAGTATTATCAGCAGTGGAGTTGTTTCACAGTGGTAGTTGATAGAACTCATTCAGTCTTATTGACCAGTAAAGGGCCCCACAGAGACTGGAGTCCCTTTATGGACTGACCCTCAGCATTTCGCCATACACAGGCCAGAGGCTAGTGAGGGCCAGGGGGGCATTAACCCTCCCACAGGTCAGGCCCCTGACCCACTACAGCCTGCCAGAGCCCACTCCCAAGCCCAAGCGAGGCCCGCTCCACTCAATACCCTTTTAATTGCATTGGGATGGTTTGCAACCTATCGATTAATACGTGTATTTATGTCATCCCAGGCCCAGAGGCTACATTGTATTTCTGTGTGGCATATTCATTTATTTACCTATCTGTCCCGCCCCTCATGCATCATCCATATATCTATCCATCTCTCCTCCGAGAGCACTTCAATTCAAGGGCTCCCATAATTACTGCAGCCCTATAATTGAGTGCTTTGATTTAGGATTTTTCTGTTCCCTCTCCCCTGCCACTGCCATCACTCGCTCCACGCCTCTCCCAATGAAAGACAGAGGGATGAGATATGGAAATAGAAAAATGGGAGATGGAGAGTAGAAGATACCCCCCCACACACACACCCTTACACATACAGACACTCACACATACACACTCTCTCTTATCAGAATCTACTGTTTCTGTCATCCAAGGGGGGAGGGGTAAGTTGATAATTACTGAGGGAGATTCATGCAAATCGATGCCAAATTAAAGCATTATAAAGGCTTTTATCAGCTTTTCTTTTCCAAATTGAAGACGATAAAAACCCATTTGAGAGGCGGGAGAAATGGCCCCGTCCCTTCATTTAAAAAAAAAAAGAGAGAGAATTGTAATTATGTTAACACCAATAGAATCCAAAACCCCTTTTCTTAACTCACTTACTCATTCATAATTAATTAATTTCTCACAAAATTGGGCAGAAAGAACAATGCGGTCCAGCGTCTCCTCTCCTCTCCCCTCTTTCTCTATTTTCAGGAGAATAAGGGGGAGCTCAGGGGATATTGTTGAGTATTGTGACAGAGGGCTCATTTCCATACCTATCCTTACACTAGGATTCTCTGTTTCCTTAGCTTAGCTCTAGCTGCCTCGGGGCAGCAATAAAAGTGGCTCTGTTTTAGAAACAAAGGTGGGTGGACAAGGACGGGATGGTGCATCTGGAGCTACGCGAGGCCTACAGAGACACGAAGAGCGAGACGGAGAGAAAGGAAGACAGAGAGAGAAACGGAGGCAGACAAAATTAGAAGAGATGTCCTTGACCACAGATATTTCCTTAAACCAATAGAGGAGAAAACAAAGAAGTATGTAATTTTTCCATTCACGCAGCCAACAAACCTCAACTCGGGGTCCCTCACTAAAACACGGAGTTCCCTGCATGTACGTCATGGCCAGTTCGTCTGTACAAGCTCTGCACTTCAAGGCTGTGAGTTTAAGGAGAAACAGGCTCTTCTGAGTACGAGAAACAGATAGCTACAAGCCACAGACACAACAGAGATAAGGCCTCAGAGTGAGAGCGATTGAGAGAGCGACTGCCTGACAGACAGTCACCTCAGGGCTGTCTCGTCTGATCTATTAGACATTCAACATTTCAGTTACGGTACGCTCAACGGCATCAGCTCCTGCCTCACCTCCCCCACCTGAAAGCTGTGACAGGACAGACCAAACACACATGTGGTGGAGGTGTAGACTGGGGGTGGTGGTGGTGGTGGTGGGGGTTGCAGAGAGATAACCTGTCACTCCACAGGGTCTTTACACGTAACACATGGTCGGCACATGTACATACATCAACCTTTGCACCGTAGCCAGCCTGACGTGTGTGATGTGTGAATGTCTGAGATCTTAACTATTGCCGCCCGTGTCCCTCACACACGAAACACACACTCACACAATTTTCAGACTATTGGCAAGTAATGATAAAATACTCATTTCTCAGAAAAAGAAACTGTGTTGTAGGTTTTTCTGTCCACCTTTCTATCTGTTTTTAGGTGAAAATGCTGTCATTCACACTGCTACACACACACGTGACTGCAGGGTTCAGCCGAGCCGCTGCTGTCTGCATTTTTTGCTGTTTATGACCTTATTTGGCCTGTGTTTGGAGGGGTCAACAGCGCCAGCCAGAAGTCGCTACGCTGCTAATCCAGGCTAATGTGCTGTTGACAACAGCCCAATTACACAGGCCTCCTGCTGAGAGGGGAGAGAGGAGCAGGAGGAGGGGCTGAGGACAGAGGGTAGGAGCGACGAGGAGGGAAGAGAAGAGGCACGGAGAACAGAAATAGAAGGAAGATGCCAAGAGGGCATATGAGACAAAGGTGGGAAAAAGAAAGAGAAATACAATAAACATTTTTAAGGTGAGGTAAGGGGAGATTGTACGTGTGTGTGTGTGTGTGTGTGTGTGTGTGTGTGTGTGTGTGTGTGTTTGTGCATGTGTGGTTTAGTAGCGAGGTGTGGTGCTGTGCAAACACAAGCCTGCTGGGCAGAGAGACATAGGGAGACTTGGTGAGGCAGTGTGGAGCTACAGGGAGCCTCATTACACCCAGCAGGAGCCCCACTCTGCCTCATCACTTCTGGCTGTATTGGGAACAACCACTGCTTACTACTGCACGCACGCACAGACACACATACACACAATCTCACAGTTGAGCATCAGTTATCTAAACTGCTTCTGTGAAGGACAAAGACACATTCAGAACTTAGAACTGACATTCTGGACGAATTGTCATTATTCATTACTTTAAAAATAGGAAATATGCATGAACACACATTCCAGTCTTTTTCAACACCATACAGAAATGGGTGACAAATTCAAGAAAGAACTGAATGAATTAGTGGGGAAACATTACAAATGCAGATGCCTCCATAGAGGGCTTGAGAGGTCACTTCTTTGTTGTCGAGATTCAGAGAAGATCGATCCCGCTCTTGTATCTGTCTGTTAAATATGAAGCCACAGCCATATGTTAGCTTAGCTTAGCACAAAGACTGAAAACAGGGGGAAACGGATAACATGACATACGAATGACATACAAAAAAAGGTCCCCAGCAGGATGAAAACATAGTACGATTAGTTGTTTATGGTTTGCACCCTAACTAAGTTGCAGTTTTACAGCAGTTATGTGCTGGGCCATTTCTTGGTTTCACGCCCTCCTCCAGGAGAAAAAAGGAACTCGCTGTTTTTACACTTTTTGTATGGATGAAACAAACAAGTGTTTTACAAATATGTATGTGTTAATTAGCACATTTTAGAGGTGTTGGTGGGCAGATTTTATCACCTTTGGACAGAGCCAGGCTAGCTGTTTCCCCCTGTTTCCAGTCTTTGTGCTAAGCTATGTTAACAGGCTGCGGCCTACAGACACGAGTCCAACTATTCCCCTCATGTTTTTATGAGCATGAATATTATATGAATCATGGGTAATATGTCTTGACAGTCACCAGATCCTACCCCAATTTGGGGTCAATGTGATAAACAAAGCTCTCCACCACCTCCATCAAAACACTGTATGAGGGGTTATTTTTGCAAGAATGGTGATCGCCACTACAGTAGAGACATAGAAAAACCATGTCAAGGCTCACTGAAGCTGTCCCAACAACTTATTAACACACTTGACTACTCAGTGGATTGTGGATTTGAATGTTGACCAAGTGTAAGGCACTGTGAAGCAACACTCTACTTGGGCCAATGATATGTTTAAACTAATAATGTTGTCTAATCAGTTGATGCTGTACAACACATCACCACACAGGAAGCTCACTAAAAGAGCAAGAAGCTGGCAGAGGTAACTTAATGAATCGAGAGCTACAACCAATATATGAAATACATGACAAATATATGCATTCTAACAAAGTCACACATGACCACACATATGAGTGTGCGCACGCAGACACACTGAGGCACACACACAAAGTCAAAACAAAGCTCATCAGCCCCCCAGCAACAGCCCTCCTCAGGGCCACAAATCAAGGAACATAAATCAGGACTGGCAGGAAAATGAGGCTTGAGGAAATGGAGAGAATGAAAGGCAGACAAGAGAGAATGGGAAAGAGGGGAGGACAGTGTAAAAAAGAGAGATAGTGGATAAAACAGGCAGGAAATACAGAGAGGAAGCAGGATAAGCATCAGGAAGGAAAGACGAGGTGAAAGGATGGAGCGGTGAAACTGAGGTAAGGACAAGGATGAGCAAGTGAGCATCTGAGAGAGAGAAAGAATTAAATAAAAATGCAATAAAGCAGTCGGTGTGAAATCAATCTGCTTAGAGTTTTGTTTAATAAAAATTCATGAAGGGCTGGTGGCCGAGAGCTCATGAGAAATATTGGTGGCAATGTGGGGGACGCCAGACTTGGAGGATGGAAGAGGGGGTGGAGGTTGCTCATGTCTCTGTTGATCGTGTGTGTGTTTTGTGTGTGTGTGTGTGTTTTCTTATGCCCGTTTATCTGTGTGTTTGTTTTGACATCAGTGTGAGTTACAGGGCTGCAGTGAGTCCATGAGAGAGGGGACAAAGAAGAAGAGGACTGAAGGTCTTCATAATAACTACCTTCCTACAGTGGAGACAAGGAAAGGAACTGGGCTGTAAGTCATGGTGTCTGCCTCCATGTCTGTGTGTGTGTTTGTGTGTCAGAGCACATCTTTGTCTCTGTCTCGCTCTCGCTCTCTCTCTCTCTCTCTCTCTCTCTCTCTGACTTTCTCATCAAGGCCTCAGAGTGCGAGGCATAGCAGGGTTATACTAACGCAGTGTAAATCTCTGTCTTGCCGAGCGGACAAGTCCAGGTTGGTCAGTAGTTTATGTGCTGTCCTGGAGGCTGAAGCCACATGTCTGCATGCCACCAGCAACCAAACTGTACTTTCCATTCATCACAGAATGGACACAGTATAAAAAGAACAAGGTGTGGATTGAATATCTTTCTCATGTCTTCATACAAGCTTCTGCACACACACACACAGACAGACACACCACAGAGTTGGTACACGAATGTGCGTAGAAAATGTTTTCAACTTTTTTCAGTTTTTCTGTAATGTCATTATTTATTTATGCAGCCATAACAACTATTTCAGAGTGAAAAAATGTAGGAATGTCAGGTAGATTATACAATTAAATTATCATAAAGCGGCCAATCCTTTTCTCCAGTCAAAGATTCTGTAAATGTCTGTAAATTATAATTGTCTGTTATAATTTCCCTTGCTATAATAAAGTCCCTTTTACCAAAAGTGACATACATCTGAGAGTAAGAACAGCCATTGGGGGCAATTTGGGGTTCAGCGTCTTGCCCAAGGACACTTCAACATGCAGCCTGCAGGGGCCAGGGATCGAACCACTGACTTTCCGATTGGTGGCCGGCCTCACTACCTTCTGAGTCACAGTCGCTAAGCCGAATAGGCTGCTGACTGAAGCCCAGGCTTATATATTTAGTATACAAAGTGGTGCAGATCTTCACATCAAACTCTCAGTAAGATGGCAAAAAAGTTACTCTTAATGTATAATATATCAAACATATAATATCAAACAATTCCTTTGAGAATCAAACTGTATATCCTTTGCAATTGTGATTACATATTCTCATACAGTATGCCATTACAAATCTTGAGCAAAGTTATGCTACTATAGCAATTAAGGAAATCCACTGAATATTATTTATTGTATTTTTTTTATTTATTTATTGACTTCAAGCTTGTTTTGCACAGAACTCCTGAATAAATGCATTAGAAAATAACTTGATAGCACAACAAAATGTGTCAAAGGTCATGAGGGGAGAATAATTCTGCAAAACACTGTAGACAGGATCCAGCTGCAGGGAAGTTCTTGATGTCCCCATCCTCTAAAGGTCTTTCATGAAGAAACACACACACACACACACACACACACACACACACGCTATTATACGTCGATCCTTGTACCATTTCATTATCCAAATGCCATTACAGGCAATGTTGACTTATACTGTTAACATGTATTGTAGTGTTTAATTGCTCTGCCTAAGAATGCTGTCAGAATCTCTGCACTATAATCAAAGAACACAATAACGCATTCTGCAGAATTTCCACAACCGTTTACAAGCTGAGGCTGATACAGGCTGCCAGGCAGGTCTGAAGGTCAGATAGCAGGGGGTCAGAGGTCAGGATACAGTAGAGATTTAGTATCTATAGTCATGAGACATAAGGATCAGGGCCAAGACAATTTAGATAAGGACTCTTTATCTGTGTCCCCTTCCTTCCTTTATTTCCTCCTTTCCTTTCCTTTTCTAGCACAGAAGATAGAGCCAGAGGTTAGAAAGTAAAAGCCACTTCTTGAACTTCCTGTTCTTAACCACTGCTTTTGGGCATGTCCTTTTTGTTTAGAACTAATGTCGTACAAAAACTGACCTCCATCAGACTTTAGGTTCTGAACAGTGAAGCACAGTCCTTGTCCTCTTCACCTCCTCTCAGTTTAGAAGCACAAGCAGCTCATCATCCTCAAGGCCAGACTGTGCTGTTGACACTTTGCACCATGACTCACGTTACGGTAAGATTTGATGGCTATCAGACACTTGAGCTCGCATCCAACTTCGTCCAAACAGAAAGTAAAAGCTTTGTAGTGCATAATGAAATCAAGCTAAGGGTCCCACCCATGATCTTAGAGAACTGCTCAAGGTCAAACCAGCAGCTGACTACTGAGATTTCAGTTCTGAAAAAAAAAAAACACCAGAGCACTGGGAAACTCTCTTTCTCTCTAGTTTTACTCCAACCAAACAAACTGTCTCAGAAACAGTCTTAGACACTTTAAACACAAATTGTCTGCTGTAGTTATGCAACATGTCACATTGTGCTTCTCCATAAAACTTATTTTACAATAGCACAAACAAAAATATCTGTTTGTCACATGAAAAGATTCAGTTTAAGGTTAAGGTTTTAACTTAGAATCTGAAACAACCTGTTTAAGATTTGGCAACAGCTGAATACAGGAAAAAACAAAATAAAAAATCCTTGCATAAGTTGGGAGCTGATCCAAGGTCGCAGGAGCTGAAGTCAAATACTTCCATCCACCTCCCCACTTCCATGTCATTATTTTCCACTGCACTATTTCAACATTTAACTACCGCCTGTGTCTGCTTCTCGTCGTGCTTCTGCACAACTCTTTCAAGGTGAGAAAACTTCTTTGCATATTTACTGCAGAGATCATATTTTTGCATCTGAAGGCATTTTAATTTGAGAAATTACATATATACCATGTTCATGAGTGTCTATTTGCTTCTATGAATGCATGTGTGCTACAATATCTGCACAACACTATACACACACTTCATTTTGGAGGCATTAGTAGATGAGGTGCTCCTCTTCCTCTTCTCCCTCTTACACCCCCCCACTGTCCCACGCATGTCTCCTATGTAACACTGTCCTGTCTCTCATTACCGCCTGACCCACTCCTGCAGCCTGCACACTCCTTCCTTCCTGTCCTATTGTCAGAGAAGGCTGGGGGAATCCCTGCCCTCGGATGTGAGGCCCTCTGAATCCTCGTGATCTCTGATGTCCTCACCCCCCTCACCCTGTCCGATATTCATACGGCTAAGGAGGCTGCAGGTGAGGGACAGGACACGCTTTCCTGCCCCTGTCAGACACTAAATTCAATGGTGCGTGCACACATATGCATAATGGCACTGAGACACTGAACGGAGGCAAGTGTAGGAGAAAGAAAAAGGTCTAAGAAAGAAAAATACAGAGAAAGAAGACAGAGAGGGAAAGAGAGGCTTTGGGGGGAAAAAAGGAAAAAGTTGCAAGAACAAGGTCAGACATGCAAGGACCACATAAAAAAATCTTTTTCTACTTTAAAGCCAAAAGGACTCAGAAAAGCAAAAAGCTAAAGACAGTGAGAGGTGTGGAGAGAGAGATAAATGTAGAGGGGAGACAAGGCCTAATGAAGGTAGGAGCTTTCTCCTTGACAGCTGTAATGAATAACATTCAATACTATTAATTGGTACAATCGCTGTTCATTTAGCAAAATCACTAGCAGGGCTACATGAGAGTGGAGCCGAGCATCGCGGTCACACTTAACCGAGCACCTCACTCCCCCTCTTCCCTTCGTCCTTTTTTTTACTCTTTCCTCCACTGTGTCCCTCATTTTCTACTCTCTCACTGCAGAGGACATACCTGTCAGTGTGCTGTTTTCTTTCTCTCTCACCCCCCAAACAACACAAAACTCTCACTTTCCCTGTCATTAAGCAACTCACTGTCCCCTCTACATCTCAATTTCTCTGTCTCCGCCAGCTGTTCAGGACAGTGGGCAGGCCATTGGTAGCGATGCACCAACAGCAGGAGGGTAATTGTCTCAGACCATAATGTGTGGTGGTTTAAGATCGACCAGGCCCGCTCACTTTCCCCTGCTGCTTCCCGACTGCACCTGAGACTGTCTCTGGTTCTACAAAGATTTTTTTACTATTATATTCATATAAGGGAAGGAATAGAGGAAGTAAAGTACAAATGGATTCAAGTTTGTGTCATCGCAAAGATAATTTTAATAGTTTTTTGAACGCTCTTCCCCCTCACACAGCTTTGCCTTAAACTCATTTTGGCAGGGCTAACTTTAAGAGCATAAGGAGAAGGAAAGCGACCCCCTCCTTCCACCTGGGCAATTAAAGTGGGAGCCAATTAAAATGAGTGTAATAGTCCCTGCCGGGTGAGTTGTTAAACAAGATGGGGGTTATTGTCCTTGGAGGAAATGGCCCAGAACTCAAGACATCTTTGCTCTTCTGTTGGATACACCTGCCCCTCCTGCTCCGTGTTCCTCCTGTCCAAACTTTGCTGCTCTGCAAAGATGATGCTCATTTTTAAATTCACAAAAAGAAACATATTTCTGCTATCTTCAGAGGGCTCTCTGATTTTGTGAGTCTTCTGACGGGACAGGCCAAAAAGAATTTTTTATTTTTTATCACCTGAATTTGTAAAACTGACAGGAGAGAAAGAGGGTCGACAATGATTCAACAGATGACAGAGATGAATTTCCATCTCCAACGCAGGCCATTTTCACCCATGCGTGTATGCGAGTGTGCGTAGAGATTACAGGAAGGCCCATCCCCTGCTTCCTCTGCTGCCCAGTGCTCCAACCAGCCTCTACTTAATGACCCTTATGTAAGCAGGAATTATGGAAACACATCTGCACTACAAGACCTAGTTTACTGTACAAGTCCAAAGGTGATACATAATAGAGGTTGTAACATTAATGAGCACCACAAAAAAACAACCCTTTTTTCATACATTGCGACTGTGTTATGGCTGTTTTGTAACAAACATGGCACCGCTGTGGCAGCTGATTTTTCTCTGACTAGGTGTGACACTGTGTGAGCATGTGTGAATACATCACTCCCATGCTTTAATGTCTCAATCTCAGGAGATTAAGGGCCTAATCAAGCCAGCGTCTGCCCTAATGGGTGGAAATTGAAAGATAGATATGGTACTTTACACAGCTGATTAACCAGCAGACTCTGTGTGTGTGTGTGTGTGTGTGTGTGTGTGTGTGTGTCTGTGAAAGAGAGAGACAGGGAGATTGAAGACTGAAGAATCTTTCACTACAAGCTCATTAAGCTAATCATGTTTGTATTTTTGTCATGCACACAACAAAATAATAATTGAACACTTTATTTGTCTGTGGACGTGAATACATAGATCTACACAGACTGTCAGCATGTGTTAATCGCATGCATATGTTGATTTGTAGTGTAGCACTTTCACTTTAAGGCTGTTTGTCATGCTGTATGTGTCAGCCGATTAGTACCAAATTACAGTACAGAAATGCCAGTTATGTTTGCGGTAATATAGGAAACAATGGCAGCAATTTCTCCACCAAAGAGCACATCTGACTCACAATTATAAAATAATCAATCTTAATGGATCCATGTTAAAAATGTGCTGTCATCCCATGTTTTTTAACCCTCACATATAGTTTGATCAATGTTTTATTGAGGACGATACTTACATCAAAAATTTGCTCCTCATTGGCTGACATTTACGGCGATACAGATATATCTGCAAGTAGCGATGTATCAGCCTTGCGAGTTTATCAGTCTAGCTTTACTCTGAAATAATACTTGGTATCAACCCCAGAAGCCGAGCATTGCTTGGGCTGTCGTTGCTTCATTCCCTCAAGGTGTTACAAGGTGACACAATGTCACTTAAAAGTTTCCCAATCCGACTGAAAAGCAGCTTAACATAAATCCACATAAAGGAGTTGATATTGCTTCCTGGAAATGAGGTTTCACCATGCACATGTCATTAAAATCTATACTTTGGATAATTTAGCTGCGTGTCCAGGCATTGACCAGATTGGGTGTCTTTGCACAGACTTAGAGAAAGTGGTAATGGCACTAAACCAAATATGGCCTCAAGCACAGTAATCTTTATATTTCCTTCCAAGAGAAAACTGCTTGCCAAACTGTCTGTTCGAAAGTGTTTTCAGTTGATAAAACACTTTTTCTAATTATCCATTAAATAACTTTCTTTAAAGCATATTGTAAACAATCAGACCCAAAGGCTCTCTGGCAATATCTGAATTATGCATTGAATGTTTGATTGATGGGAGTGAGATCCAAAATTGTATCTTGATTGAGCGATAACTGCTGTGTCAATAACAAGTGTTTGATAGATTGCTAATAAGTGCTACTGAGCCTGTAACAAGTGAGCAGTGGCTGTGTGTGTGTGTGCCTCCGCAGGGACCTGTCAACCCATCAGCTTTATCAGCTGGGTGAGAGGTCTGCACGGCGTTGCTGAATATCTCTTCACCTCCCGTGCAAACACAGTGGTATCACAGTGTATCTCCTCCCCAGGGAAGTGCGGAGGGGCTAAAGAGGGGCCTGCGCACTTTATGAGGCGAAATAAAGAAGCATATGGGAAAGAGGACAGGCGAGGAAAGTGTGCGTGTGTGCTTATTTGAGGGTGGGAGTGTGGAAGGGCGAGTGTGAAAGCGGCAGAATGTGCATATAGGTGCAAGGGGGTGCAAAAACAAAGTGTTTGGTGCCAATAGGTGCTGAAAATGTGATAGCAAAGGTACACGTGAAAGAAGGGAAAGCTGGTGTGTGTGCGAGATTGTGTTCGTGTCTATGCGACTGCGTGGAGGAGACACACAGAGAGCAGCGGCCTATGCAGTGTGGTGGAACTTCTTTCATCTCAGCGCATTTGGTTTGCTCCCATTCTTCATTAACTCCATTAACAGATGAGCCGCGGCGATTAGCGAAGCTTCCCGCTGATTCAGCTCTCACACCCCCCGCCACCCTCCGCCCCCTCTTCTCTACTCCTCTGTCGCTACCACGTTCCAACACTCCTCCTCCTCCTCCTCCTCCTCCTCCTCATGTCTAGGGGGCTGTAAGACCATTCAGCCCAAAGTCACAAGGAGAGCTGTACTGTAACATACATGCACATGTAAACTGACACGAGTGAAGGAAAGATCATGCAAAAATAACAGACACTTTCTAGGATTTTAATCACAAGACGTTTCATAGTTTGCCACTTAAGCCACAATAAGTTAAACACCCGGGTGTGTGCAGAGGGCCATAAAGCCGGTCTATCCCTCCCTGCAGTGCCTCTTTATTCAGCTTACAATTTTTACTGCTCTGTGCCATCTTAAAGCCCTCTGCTCCTCCAGCGGGCTGTGCCAAGGGGGCAGTCTGCCTGTCGTACACTGTGCCATTAGCCACGGCTGGCTCTTTAGCCAAGAGGAAAAGGGAAAACAGGCACTGATTGCCAAAAGGTACTTTAGAAGAGGGAGAGGGGAAAGTAGAAATAAACAAAGAGACAGACAGGCGATGGAGATTTTCCTTTTATTCCCCAGCATCTGTTCTATAATAGCCCCAATTAACAGATTAATTGGACTCGCATTCCTCTGTTATCCCTCCTCCCTGCCTCCTTCCCTCCCTCATTGCACCTATACTCACAAGGAACGAAAAAATTAGGCAGTATCATGTTGCCATTGACTGACTCTTGTGGCCCAGCAGTGATTTGGATCTTCTTAACGACTGTTTTGGCTGCCTAGACATACCGTATTGATGTGTCACAGTTCAGATGGCAAAACTCTCTGACAGAAAAATGACAGCATTTGTCCACCTGAGAGTCATAGAAGACCGAGGCCTCAGTTCTGACTTCTCACCGGTAATAAATCATACAACAAAGAAGCTGCCACTCAGAAATTGCTCTTCCTCTTACATCTGAGATCTGAAAGGTCGTCGCAATGGTTTTCTGCGCACAACAACACAACAACCACAACAACAAAAAGACTTTAGAATGCATAAACATGGGTTTCTTAAGGGGCTCGATAGATGCTTCTCGGATGGATCAGGACACACACCGTTACAAGCCATGCTATCTTTTTTTTCTCTCCATCTTTATCTCTAGTGTTCTGGTTTTGCATCATGAAATTAATGACCTGCCAGTTGACTGAAGTGAGGCTGTTTTTTTTCTGCTGTGCATGTTTGTGACTATGTGTCTGTACAGCTGTGAATGTGTGTGTGCATGCGCAACTGCTCATTTACATATGCCTTTGGTTGTCTAGGTCTGTACGTTTGTGTGTGTGTGTGTGTGTGTGTAGAGTGTGCGTTTTTGTGTTAACGAGACCATGTGCTCCAAGCATCACGGTGGCCCGAGGAACCCGGGTTGGAGCTCTTTTTGCCCTTTCTGATACAAGGCACTTGCTATAAATTATTGACACTCCCCACCTATCTTCTCATTTCACTCCTATCTATCACTCTCTGCCCCCCGCACTCAACCTCCACCACCTCAACAACACAAACACTTAAAAGGGGAAATCAACCTGCGTTTCCTTCCACAGAGTCACGTGTGAAGCAGAGACAGAGGAGACGAGAGGCCTGCTGATTGAAGCCTTACACATTGCTCCTGTCTTGTTACCCTCCCTGCACATCACAGCGCTGACTCGCAGCACCTAACATAGGAAGCTCACAACATACATACTCCCGACAAATTAATTTTACCTCTCTCCGAGCCTCCGTCTCCATCAACCTCTCCCTGTTTCACCCCCTCTCTCTCCATCACTCTCCACGCTGAAGACGAGAGGAGCTGTGCCATCTGGCTGCGTGTCAAAATAATATCATTTAATTTGTTACATGATTAAATGGCTTCTTTTCACTAGAAGCTCCGACTCCTAAAAAGTACTTCCAGGATCTGTGTATCATCTGTTTAACTGTGTCTATGGCTCGCTGTGTTTCTTGCACGACTCTATGAGCTTTCTTTGTCCTGCTGTAACACGACAAAGAGATCACTCTTTGTCTCCCTCTTCTTTGTCTTGTTCTCACTGTCTTGTCTTGGGCCATTTTCAGACACTGGCAGTCTAACCTTCTCCTTTCACACAGGCTCACACTATTAGGGTCCTAAATACAACAAAAGGCCCATACAATAGAGGGAGAGAGAGGCACATTGGACAGTCTAAGAAAATGGAGCAGGCTTCCATTCTTCCACTGACTCTTGCCTGTCTCCTACATGAATAAGAGGCATGGCTAAACGTGCTGCATAATTTGTACTTTTAATGGCAGAGCCTTCCATTCCTGTGACATGACTTAATCAATAACCAGGCCTGTCGCAGTCTCGGCCCAGACTCGGCTGGCGTTTTATTAATTTTGAACAGGCACACTAACTAGGCGTCTGCTTGCGAGAGGCATTTCACACAGGATAATAGGCACCCTGGATTGATAGGTTCATTCCATATATGCTCAAACCCTCATCCCTCTCTTTTTCCCCTATCTATCGCTCTACCCCCTTTATCTCTCTCTCCATCTCCTCTTTCTTTCCCTTTTTCTGTCAAAGAGTGATTTAGGGAGGACTCAGGGACGTTGTCGTGTGCGTCAGCTGGGGGAGGAGGGAGAGATGGATAAATAAGGAGGGAAGAAGGGATAAATAAAGAAGTGGAAAGAAAGAGTGAGACTGAGGTTGTGACAGAGAGTCCTTGTCTAGATAATAGAGAGCCTTGACCTATGAGTGTCCACAGTATCGCTAAAACTGTCTCTCAGGTGGACCACAAACACACACACTCATACCTGTACCTCAGGAGTCAAGTCTTTCTGTAATACACATGAGTATCCACAGTTAAAATTAAAGATGGAACAAAATGCTTTGCACATCCAGAATATAAACACCCAAGCTCACACACAAATGAAATATGCACGGAGAATACATTAGCCAGCCACCCCGATCTGTCACCCTTTGACACCAATCAATTCAACAGTGTGCACGCCCGGAATGACATCATTTGAAATGAGCAAAGTACAAACAGGAGGACACACCAGACAGCCAAATACGTAATGAAGGGGAATTTCAAAAAATTAGGAAAGTAAACTTTAGATATGAGAAAAATTATACAATCAGTAGATATCTGTGGTTGAATACTTTGGTCATGTGAAATGTGTTAAGTTGAGAGATCCGCTTGATTCTTAGATGATCTCAGTCTATATGTGTGTGTGTGTGTGTGTGTGTGTGTGTGTGTGTGTGTCTGTGTCTGTGTTTGTGTCTGTGTCAGTGGCCTGGAGACAGATCAGAGGCAAAGAGACTCAACACTCAACCTTCTGAAGAAACCGATAATGATGAATGAACCAATGAGCGATTCTTTTCGTTCACAAGTTCACATGGGAGAACTCCTTCTTGGGATGACGGCATGTCTTGTTGACATTGTGACCTAATTAGATGCTAAAACTCACATCCACTAAGTGCTGTTCAAGCTGATCTGGAGGGGAAGGTAGCCTGATTTGTTACCAATATTCAGTGTTTCCCACAGGATTTTATGAGACTTGGACCTTCTAGGGGGGTTCAGGGGTAGAAAATTTTGTACATTTTAAAGCTAACTGCACCAATCTGGTCCTCTTTGAAGCAAAATCACAGCTAGATCTATGAAAAACTTTGAGTTCTTGTAAACAATTTAATCATAAACACATTGGTTGTATAGATATAAATAGTGATGACATGACAAAAACATAAAGTTACTCAAAGTTTTGTGCCAAGAAATAAGTAACACTGACATGTCATCACATTTAAAGTTAATATTGTGGTTGATATTGTGAACTTGTTCGCAAACAGTTGCTTATTTACACATCCTGCAATTATGGAGCAACATTATCATTAATTTAGGGTTGTGTTTCTGGTCATCTGGCCAATGTAAGTCAAACATTTACTCAATTTTAGCTCTGTTTTTGGTCTCTACCACTAACTGTGTCTGTCTGCAGTGTGTCAGAGCATTTGATTTATTGATTGCTGTCATCATGTAAAGGAATTTTCAACAAATATAAGGAAAAAAATGCTTCTAAAATACAAGCTTTAAGCATTTTAAATCCCAAATATTTATGCATCTTTACATAAAAGCTTGTTTGAACAATAAAACAGTACCAGCAGGATTGTAATAATCAAAAGCTGCTATTTTTTCTGAGAATCAAACAGGCAAACTCATCTTTGAAATAGTCAAGCACATGACCGACTCAGTCCTTATTCCCTGCTAAACATCATTCATTGCTCTTATCTCTTCATGTGGCCTTGAGGATGATCACATCCACAATAAGCACAAAATGTCTCCGCTGCGTTGTTGACACTGTGTTTATCTCTGACCGAATACAGCATGAGACTGCTCACGATGGGGGTGGAAAGTTCCAGCATCATCATGTTTGGCTACTTTGGATTGCTTCTCGTTGTGTATTTGTGCTTGGAGGGCTAAAAGCAGAGGACTAAACATTTAGCCCCTGACACGGGCAGGCCTGTGACTCATCTTGTTGATAGGCCCAGGGACAGAGGGAAAGACAGATGGATGGAAAACAGCAAGGCGGGCGGAGGGGGAGGGGGGTGCGATAGATACTGTAGGTTTTGGTGGGAGGAAGAGAAAACAAGGATCATGTGTTTACCAGAGAGGCAAGAGAAAGAAGGAATGCATCTCTTGAGATGAGTCAATATTGTTGACAGCCTCCTCATTCTCCTCTTTCCATCATGGCCAAACAGCAGACAATGAACAGCTTATCATACTGGCACTACACAATAATCACACATAATCACAGTAGTCAATAACTCTGCACGCAGTAAAGGGTCTCTTACCTTGGCACACAGATTACTGGGGGCAATATTTTGCGTTCCGGCATAATACAGGTTGTGCTCTGCCGCTCTGTTATGTTTGGGTAAGTTATATCTGGGACGAGGATTGTCATTACCAAAGTGCATTAGTTCACTGTCCAAGAATTCCTCTCATTCCTCGGCCCATATGAGATGTTTGTGACCTTTGTGCTCTGGTATGCACCACACAAACACCCACAAACTTGCCAACACACACAAATGCACACACAATGGACATGACTCTGGTTGTTCTGTGCTAGCGTGAGTCACATTCAGCATGTTCTCTCGAGTCTGCTCTCTTTGTGGAATAAAATGTCTTGGGCCTGACCACTCCGATTATTGCACTGCTAATTGGGACAAAGTCAAGGCTCGTGTTCCTCAAACAGAACAGTCCATTCCTGTTGACACTGGAGGTTTGCAGCTATCGCTTGCATAAACACCAATTTATGTCACTGCACATTACACTTACCATTCACCCACAAATATGTTTACCTCTAGTGACATCTAACCATGCAGAAAATGTCTGTTTTATTTACAGGTTTTGAGGTATCATCCTCTGAGATTTCAGCCTCCATCCTCATACAATGGAGGTCAATGAAATCTCTGTTGTGGTGCTCAGACCACAGAAACATTTAGAAAATTCAACAGCAACGTCTTTTTCCAGAAATACTGTCCCCATTGCTCAGAATAATACAAAAAATACACTGTTAACAGTTTCCATTGGGACATTTTCTTTGGTAGAAAGTACGTCCAATCACAATTTCTTACAGTGAAACCTGTGGATTATCCAGAGTAACAGGGACTTTTTTTTTTAAAGGTTTTGAGAAATAGATCAACCAAAAAATGTAAAAAAGAAAAAAAAACAATCTAGAACACTTGGTTCTAGCCTCTCAAAAATAAGGATTTGCTGCTTTTCTCCTGTTTATATCACAGTAAATCATTTGCATTTTGCATTGCAAAAACAAGCAATTTGAAGGTCACCTTGGGCTCTGGAAACTGTAATGGGTATTTTCCACAATTTTTGATCAAAATATTAATAAATTGATTAGAAAAAAATACTTAATAGTTAACAAATGAAGGAAGATAATCTTAAGTAGTTGCCCTAGTTATATTCACCACATACTAAATTCCATTCACCTCCCTCGTGTTAGAGTCAAGGTAGAAATCTCAGAGACAGATCTCAAATCGTGGGCCGATAAAAACAAAACATTTGCATGCCCTTATGATCACTTTGTCATTTGGATGGACGCCCTTTAAGGTGATGAGTAAAACTTTTTCTAACAGGATTTGAGCGTCGACAAAGTGTTCCATTTTCAAGTACATCCTGCACTTTTCCACTGACCCATGGTTTGGCTTGCATCTTCATGTTTTCTGGCTGTCTGAAGCTTTGATTTATGTGAACCCTGCTGATATAACTTAACTCCCTCCCATGACTCCCAGCAGTCCTGAGAATTCATGTCTTTATTTAAGCCTCACCTGGCCTCCGCTCTAAAATGACACCCCTCCTATTCACACACGGCTCTTCCTTCCTTCACCGGCCAAACCTTTTGATCTGTCCCTAACCAACCCTTTCACTCCCCATCTCCCTCTCTCCCGCCATCAATATTTCATAAACGTGCAGTGACAAATTTATTTGAATGCGGTCTCCGGCGCGGACGCAGAGATGGATGGGCCGATCGGGGTGGTGGTGGTGGGCTGGTGAGCGGCATGGTAGCGAGCAGCTTTACCGCATACATTAGTCACACGCTCGCAGACTGCTGGTGGAAGAGAGGGGGCCTGGGAGAGATAGTGTAGGGGGGTTGGAGAGAGGAGGAAGGGGGGTATTGTGTGTGAACTGCATGCATGTCTATCAGAATGTGTTAGCGAGAGAGAGCGAGAGAGACGGAGAGAGGAGGGGGCTACTCGGAGAATTGAAGGAGTAAATTTATCATAGTTATGGCTTTCTCAGGCATCCATTTTCCTGTGGTCTGTTGACAGCTAGTAGTATCTGCATACCACCCCCCACCCCAACCCCTCTTCCACCACCACCCTGCATGATTGACGGCACTGGGCTTCAACCTAACAGGCCTGGTTACACACTTCAGCGCTGGACACACACGCACATAACCTGACATTTCTACTTTATCTCGATACTCGATACTGTGATAAAATTCACTGAGCTGGTCATTCCTCCTACTCCTTTCAACTACCACTGAGACCAAGACCCAGTTTGCCATATTAAACCATTAATAGGACCGTTACATTGTTCAGAGTGGGCTGACTGCCCCAACAACACAGTCATTTTAAGTTAGATAGTTCAGTTAATGGCCATGAACGTCTGCACCCAACTGCATCATAACCCATCCAGCAGTTGTCAAGAAATGTATCACCAAAGTCAGCAAGCTCCGTCCTCTGGGGCTCATGAATGTCTATACAAAATTGAATGGCAATTCATCCAATGTTCATTGCCACACTAGCTTGATAACTAATTGCCATTTTGCTCTCACCCCATAAAACTTTTTTCCAATAATTTTAACCAATCTGGACCCCCAACTAGATTATAACTGAAGAACACACATCTCTTAATCATGTACGCATGCAACCAGGTTTCTAATTCGCTTTCTACGTGTGCACATGTGCATGACAAAGACCTCAGCCAGGCTACAGTTGTCATGATAAAATGAAGAACGTTACAAGTAGAGGTTCAACCTTGTATTCAAAATGATTCTAAATCTAAATTAAGACAAAAACCAAAAACTCATTCATAATAGCTTCTCTAGGTCTATGTAAGTCATTTCCACCACTGAAGATTTGACAATTTGTACAATTAAAGACAATTTGGCACTGTGAGAAAAAGCTGTGTTTTTACAGAAAAGTCAGTTCTCTCTTTAACAAAATCAAAAAGCAACATCCTGTGTGTCTGAAACAGTAAAAAAAATATACAGTTGTCCAATTTCCTGGACAACTAAGTCCAGTAAAGCCCCCAATCCTGGAGTGATTAAATATTTCTGGAGTGATTAAATATTTCTTGGTTCTTAATTGTGCCCAACAAATATTTACCATACAGATATGAAAATTCTATTGATCCTCTCATTTAACTGTCTTCCAGAAAGTGAATATGCAGATTTCCCAAAATGTCAAACCATTGTTTTTCACATGTGAAAGAGTACACACCTCCATAATACATGGTGTTGCCAACAACTTCCTTCAATATGCAAGTGAGGACTTTCACCCAACCCCTATTAGGCCAGTTTGATCCATTACTCAAACTCGTCTTCCTGGATTGTATATTAAAATATATATAGTATATTTAAATATATATTTTAGATCCAGTCATCACCTCTCTTGTTCCTGAAGCCTCCACCAAAGCATGCCTCTGTTCAGCTGTTTGCAGACTTAACACTCGTTAAGGGACTGACTGATACTGGCTGAGTGTGACAGGATGAGATGATGTAGAGAAACACCTGGCTGAGGAGAGGATGGATGTGGGACTGAACAGGGCAGAAACAGTGCAGCCCAGGCAGCGGTGGGACAGTTCACTGTGGCGGAGAGAGCGAGGGAAGCTAATTGTTATAATAATTATCATGACTACTGGGAGAAGAGAGAGGAAACTGATTATACTCAAAGAGAGAGAGGGAGAGAGATTACCTGCCTGCGAGCAGACTGTCATTAACCTCTCTTTCCCTCCCTCACACACTCTCCATCTTGTGCCATCGCTCTTGTCCAGTGGAGGACCACACTAATTGACGGCAATCTGAACATGCTTCTAACAGACTCTTATCTCATGTCTCCATCATCCTGAGCATGTACACGCACAGACACAGCAGAACACCTGTAAGTATATCCACACAAATACAGTGTGCTCTAACACTGAGCACGGAATTTATGTAGCCTTTATGCCTCTAGAAATAAGCTGACCGTCAATTAACAGCACAGTGTCAGGTGTCACACACAGATATGAGGCTCACATAGTAAAATATAACAGCATTTTAGACTTTGTTGTGGCACCTGCAAGTATTCATGAACTCAAAATCACCATCCCAATATGTATAAAGCTATTTATAGACACGAGACCCACCCTACAGCTGAAGACCCGCATCTTCTGAAGATATATCAGTTTACCATATTTAATATAAACACCAGTGTCTGCGGTCCCATACGGGTTAGTTAATACACTGTCATAAAGACATAATAGAGGTGTGGTGTGATCACAATACGGGTGATATTATTGAAGTCTGAGAATTATGACTTATGCCTGACAGGGTCTGCAGAAAAACCTGTTTCACATATAATTGTATGATTCAGAGTCACGGTGAGTGAATTCTAGTGAACTGTGGGAAAGGGTGACTCACACAATGTCACGCACAGTTCCCTGAACCTCACTTTGGTTGAACAATGTACACAAATCGGTTTAACATAACAAGCAATACCCGGTGCGCTGGCAACTATAAACATATACACTGTGTGGCACACACAGCCACAAACACAACCTTTTCTTTTATCATCAAACTAAGTGTTTCCCTGCTAAATACATGGCAACGATACAAGATTACGTCACCAGAGGTGTAACTAGGTCAGCGAATACTTGGAAATGATCAAAAAAAGATGAATAAAATAAACAGAACGTCCACTTCAAGTAACCACATCACAATTGTTACAGGTTTTGAATGGAAACAACCTGACTTTAACATCCCAGTTTCTTAAACAATTATCTGTTTTTCCTGTTAATCCATGGAACAAATGTTGAGATCCATGTTATGGACAAATGCCTTTCCAGTTGTGGTTTGGCCTGTCTTTTAAACAGGATTTTCAGAGGAAACTTTTTAATGATGAATCTGTAAAAGACTTATTTGTTGTACAGAAATTTCAGCTCTGTATCATCTAGACAGCAAATGTGTGCACACGTTCTGCAATGACGCTAATCTGCCTAAGATTAAGATGAAATTCAGAAAACTTGCACTCTGCTCTTCTTCTTCTGTAAAAATATAAATCACCACATTACAATAAAGGACTAACCGAAAATTTAACCGTAAAGAAATGACAACAAATTTTTGGTCAGCACTAGATTCCTATCAAATCATTTTCAAATGCAACTGCATTAAACTGGACTGAACAAAACAGAGATCTTGGTGGTCTACATTTAAAAAGACATTTAAATTTCTATATGTTCCTTGCACCTTGCATCCATCCATCTGTTCTGCACGCAGGTTACAAAGTCACAGCTCAAGTCTTAAATGGAAAACTACAGTGGAAAAGCTAGAACATGCTTATAAAGAGAGGTCATTTGTCTTTATAAACAAGCTACTGAAGATCACCGCTTAAGAGAACATTTTCATCTGCTCATCAAATAATATAATATTAGATACTTTCACAAAAGGAAACAGTCACAAGTCGGTTACAGCCCAATTAAAGGGCTTATTTTCTTGACAACTATCTTACTTAGATTTTCCAACCGTTATTTAATTAGGGCTGCAATTACAAGGTAATTTTAGATCTACCAAGTATTGTTTACTGGGTAAATTTCCAGAACTTAGAGGCAGTGAGGAGAAGGGCTTCACACAGATATTATGAAGCCTAAACTACCACCTGAAACCAACTGACATAATTGAGAGAAAGAGTGAAATACAGAGAAAGACAGAACAGTAAGAGATAGACAAAGAAAGAGGTAGCCTGTGTGCCTTGGTGTAATTAGAGCACAAGAAAACAACCACTGTGCTGGGAAATTAACTAAAACACACACACACACACACACACACACACACACACACACACACACACACACACGTTAGACCACTGAGGATAGACCGCCCTCTACTGACGGACCAAAAAAGGTCAGCCGCAAGTCTGCACAACCTTCAAGTCTTTTTGAGAACCAAAAACACATATGAGGCTTATGACAAATAAGTATAATGATTTTTTTAAAAGATTACTCTCTTAACACGACAGTGACAAAAATGTCTTAGAGATCATTCCTATGATTTTAGTGCACTTCTCTGCTCTGAAAAGCAGATGAATGGAAATGCTCTTGATCAGAAATGAATCTTCAAAAGCGATTTAACTCTGAATTCTAGTTCATTCCTGAAGTCAAAAGATTGGGTAGTTTTACCTTTGATCTAAATATTTCTACCAAATATTGTAGCCACACTTGCAGAGTGGTGACATGTTTGGGGCTTATACTGAATAGCTAAATGTTAAGACTAACCAATAGTGACAAAAAGAATTGAGTTAATTTACCATAATTACCATTTCTTCCCACAGTGGGTACATCACGCCATATTTTATCATCAACTTGTTGTTAAGATCCTATTTGCCATGCACAGTGGCTGTGTCTCTAATTTTCATTGTCAAATAACCTCATTGTGGGACACAGCAGGGACAGAAGTGGCACAGACTGCCAACTGTTGACTGTGAGACTGAGAGAGGATGGATGTATGTGTTCTTCCTGGACATATTGCTGCATCCCCTCACACCTTTGCTTGTGATGACGAGTTGATGGTGTGACCGCTCGGGTGCCAGATGATGCAGGGAGTGTGTGGTGGTGGAATGGGTTGCTTTAGGGTGGTGGTGGGGTCCTGAGAGGAAACGTATGTTGAAAGAGGGGAGGGGGATTATGTGTGGGCGAGAAACAGATCTCATCTGATAAGTTAATACACACACAAGCCTTTAACATTAGACCATATGTGAGTGTGCGCAAGAGCACTCCTGGCTGCACCTTTTCCTGTTTTGTTTACAGTCCCTGTCCTATTGGGGATTTGGCCATCACTGGTAAATGCACGGATTAATACGAGGGCCCTGGTGGGTGGGTGTATGTGTGTGTGTGTGTATGGGTGTGTGTGTGTGTGTGTGTGTGTGTGTGTGTGTGTGTGTAGGCATACATGTGTCATGTTTAAGCATGTGTGCGTGTGCAAATCGATATGAGGCGTCATCACAGGTTCTCTGCTCGTCTGAGAAAATCACACTTCGTGCTCGCTTCCAACCCCCCTGCCAGGGACAAGACCCGCTGACAGCACTGCATTGTTATTTCTTCATGTTTGTCAAATGTGGCATCTCGATGCACATGCACACACATACACACAGATGTTGTCAGCAGTTCCCATCTTTTCAGACACCTCTCACTCCCAAGTGAGACAGAGTTTGTCAACTTGGTGCAGACAACCCCCCTGGTATCCACACACTCGGTTTCACAGTCCCATCTCAAAACCATCAACTTTCTTTCCAATTAATTGCTTAAAACGACTCTTCACTCTGTTAAACTTTTCTTGTTTGTGAGTGAGGGTTTACCACCAGCAATGACGAAATCTCAACAACCTTAAAAAGAAGAGTGCTTTGGATCGCCACAGGAGTTCTATTAGCGCAAAAGCTTTGCAGGCACGCACTCTAAGAAAAACACACACACATACACACACTCACAGGGTGGAGGAGTATCGTCAGTCCACCTGCGTTCAGACAGGCTACCTCCTGTTCCTCCTGCCTGCAGCAGGCTGGCCCACCGCTTGTGTCTCCGTCTGCAAGCAGTCGCCTTTTCCAGCTCAGCAGCTGAGAAAGTGCCAATCCCACAGTTTAAAGGCCCCACTGGCCCTGCCAGCATGATAGATAGTTTAGAAATGAGGACGCGTGTTTAAAAAAGAGGAGAGGAGAGGGAGAAGAGGGGGAGGGAGAGAGAAAAAAGGCACGCAGCAGCAGCTGTCAGACAACACAGAGCCCAAGCTTCCATGACCAGGCTCTTAACACAGAGAGGGAACAGGGAGAAAAAATAAAAGAGAGGGATTTCTGAGAGGTGAGGCCTACGCTGACAGGTATGAAGTAGGAGAGGGCTCAAATGGATGAGAAGATAAAGACAAGCAAATACAAAGTGCTTGGCAGATGAAGAGTTTAGATTACAGAGGGTGCATGACAGAGAGGGGGCCCCAACGGTTCTCTACAGCCAGTACATTTACACACACACGCAGCAGCCTGATTGCTGTAGTTTAAAGTAGATTAAGATTCAGTAGCGGCTGACAAATACTTTACAGGATTTGCATGATCTGGTTAATGTCGAGATTGATGTGTTAGGTTACAAAAAAGAACCAAAAAAATCCCAGAATGAAAACTGACATTCATTGGTGTTTAATATTCTTTTTTTTTGCTCCCACCTCTCAAACAGCACTTTGCATTCAGTGACATTTGTTTCTGTGCTGATGAGTAACCCAGGTCTGTTAACAGACTCATGTTTACTCCAATTCTAAAATCAATTTGTGGAAGATAAAGATGTTCACATGACATAATCTAATTAGGATCAAATTATCAGAGTGCACTGACTGATATGTCTTAGTGTCATATGTAAAGTACGTGCTTATTAGCAGGTTGTTTGAGGTGTCACCTCTGTCTGGGAAATCTTGACAGACTGTCAAGTTGACTCCTAATATTCACATCTCTGACACCTTCAACCTCTCCCAGCTCCATCACACACTCACTCACACACTCACACACAGATTCAACAGGTGGGACCACACTAAAACCTGTCACACAGTACAGTCATGAATATTAGTTGAAACGCTGTTTAGATTAAAAGTGCATGTCTGCAAATTAAAAAAGAAATGTCCTCACCCTCCACCACATCCCAACACTGTACCCCTCACTCTGCTTTCTCCTGTGCTCCCTTCTCTCGGTGAGCAGTGTAAATGCAGTCAAATGGGCCATAATTCAGACCTCAGTGACTCGGGCTCCATTTGCGGATATGTATATGCCATCTTCTTCCTCAATTCTCTCACAGGGGCCCTGCCTAACACTTATTAAACAGATCTTAAGAACATCTCCATTCATCATTGCCACCTCGCTCATGCATCAATGCTTGTATGTGTGTGTATATATATATATATATATGTGCGTGTGTGTGTGTGTGTGTGTGTGTGTGTGTGGCCCCAAGAGGCATACTGTCAGTTCAGAGAGGGGGTGATGTAGGAAGATTAATACCGGTGTGACGGCAGAACCATGCCAGGGAGGAAGGGTCACTCATTACCCATCTGACCAGCCATCTCCAACCCAAACACATAAAAGAAAACGCACACACAGATGGCAGCTGCAATAAGAAGCTTCTGTAAACTGTTCTCGGTCTTAATTCACCGTCCCCTTTTCCTGCTTTTGTTAACTTTGTCTCCTCCTTTTCCTGTTTGTCTTTCGTGTACCTCTCGGATTTTTATCGGGACTGATGAAATATATCACTGGAGCCTTGTTAAGTTTAGGGGAAAATGCCTGGTGTGTAAAATGAATTGACTGTCTCTGGCTCATCTTTATGGTCGGCGTGCGGAGAACGTATGGACGGAGAGGAGATGGGATGTGGTGGAGATGGGAGAGGGGTCAAATACTGCAATTACCGCCCGATTGATTTCCATTGGTGTGACGGGGAGAATAAGTGTTACTCCGTCAATGTTCACTCAACCTGGCAGGGAATCCTCCTCTGAGAAAGAGGAAGCGAGGAGGGAGAGAAAGAGTGAAGCTTTCTTCCAGTCCATTCAGTCATACAGTCATTAATTAGGATATTCTTTCATGTGTTTATTTGTGTATTCAGTCATTCAAGTTGCAGTCGCTGATTTGCAACAATCCAAATCACAAGAAGCCTAAAATATCTGGACTTTAATATGTTTAATGCATCTTCAGATATATATTTTTAGCAATATTTGCGCCTCTCACTTCAGCTGGACATTTCTCCAGCTGGGCAAATGAGCCTGAAACCAAAGCTGAAAATGTCAGTCATTTAGTCTCATTATGGAATTTTCTTAAATCTGTTAATGCGCTGCAATAATGACATGTGTATTCCATGTTTCAGGATACCTTTATTGGTATACATTAAAGTAAATATCCTGCAAGCAGACCGAACTAAACCGGTCACTGTACTACTAAGAAAATTACACTTGATTCCAGAAAAGTGGACTTTGGGGAAATTATCTCACCCCACTGGCACTGGCGAAATGCGATTATAGGACTTTAGGTTTGGGAAGGAGGACTTTTATTTGCAGTGAGAGGAAAATGGGAATACTTGGAGGGGGAGGGATGGTGCTGTCAAGCCAGGCTCATGCTTTCTCTGAGGTTTTACAGAAAGTCCTCGGGCAGGCTATCATAAAGTGAGTGAATGTGAGCAGGTCCCACGTACAATGCCTCCTCCAAGGCTGTGATATCCTCTCTTCCTCTCCTCTCTGTTGTCCAAGTTCCTCCTGTAGTCGTTTTCTTTCCCCCTCAGTCTCCCTCTCTTCTGTCCTGCCCCCCCTCTCCCGCCTCCTTCCTTAAGGGCCAGACTGTGGTCTGTCGATAGAATCAGTGGAAAACTGTTTGGAAACCCAAACCTCAGTGAAATTATTTGATTACAACCTCCCATTACTTGCTGGTTTGGAGGCATTAGAAGCTCGCTGAGAAGTAATGATTTCCATTTTGTGTTTGAGTTGTAACACAATATTTGCTGCGGTTTCTTTCCAAGGACTGCGTCTAACAGTTGCTTGATTTTTCGGTTGTTTGGACATTTTTAAATTGACATTATCTACATGGAAATACAGATAGAATTGAACGGGTGACAGAAAAAAAAAGATAGAGTCGAGCCACTGTTTCTCAAAAATGGAAAACTTGTGTAATTATTTACCAAACTGCCTAAATTCTTCCGCTCACTACACCAAGCATTATTCTGATCCTATGGGGAAAGTATGAGGTAGTCGGCAGCAGTTGACTAATTAGCCAAAAGTCACAGAATTATGACCCTGCAGAACAACGGGAGAGAGATGAGTACTAATTAAGGCTACCTTGTCTCTCACCAGCAATTAAAAAATAACAAAGCTCGGCAAATTTCAACCCCAAATCTCTGTCTCTTTGTCTTTTCCACTCAAACTAACTTGACCCAATTTATCCTTTTCAATCATCTCCAGAAAAAATGTGTTCCATCATTTTTACGTCAATAGAGGTTATGGAAATCACAATGCCACGGCAGAGGAGAAAAGGATGTGGGAGACGTGTACAAAAGGACTTTGAGAGGAGGAAGAGAGTTTAAAGAAGGAGAGGATGAGGGGAGTTTGATGACATAGTTCATCAGGTAGCGGGGGGGGTTATTTACAGGAGGTTGTGTTTGTACATGTGCATATACAGTAGCATTTGTGTGTGTACATAAACGCACTCATTTATGCTTCCATGTATATGCGTGCATGCACGTGTGTGTGCGAGTGTGTGTGATTGGACTGTTTGGCAGGTAGAAGGCTGTGAGTGCAGCCTGTCACAGCCCAGCCCTGATTACTCTGCACCATTCATCAAAGTGTCACCTCCCTGACAGCCGCTAATAAATATACTGCCACAGACCCCCACTCGCACCTGGCAGCGCACCACGTTCACACACACGCGCACATACACACCATACCCTCCCTCACCCCCATACATACACACACACTCACACTGCCACCCCCAGCACCTCGATGCAGTACCAAACACAGCTCCAACAGCAACACATCCTAGAGCTCATTTGCTAATTGCTGCATTTCCCATCAATTCTGTTTCTGTCTTGTTCAATGTCAACAGGAGCGAGAGGATTTAAATAAATTAATGAATTATATAAATAACCAATGGGGAAACATGTTACATTACCTCCCTCCACGTCTTTTTGCCCTGTACTTTTTACTGTCATTCTACAACATGATATATCTTCCCCATTTTTAATCGTCAGCACACGCGTAAATAGAAAAAAAAATGCACACACAAAAGCTTCTTTTTTTCTAGCAAGACTTAATGGACTGATGTTTAATGCACTGTGTCCCAGCTGTTCCACTGTTTGCTTGAAAACTTCTCTCCATCTATCCACACTTACTCTGATACTCTGTATCACACACTCCAAAATATAACTGCATTGTTTCTAATGTCATGTCTCTGTATCAATAGATCTAAGTCCCAGCCACCAAAGTTATTGCAGTGCAAACATCTGAAACAATTTTAAAGCGCATGGTATTGCAATGTTTCAACAGGCCGCAAAAAAAGCAGATTGTTACCTCAAAAATGTGCATTTGCATGTAATTGCTGGTTTGCCTTCCCTTATTTTACTTCATTTGTAGTCAGTGTGGAACACACACCCATGTGGTCATCCTTCCTGTGTTTGTCTATGATTAGGCAGTATGTGACTGCTGTAATGATTCGCTCTCTTACTGTAAGAGGAGCCTCTCATCTTCGACTCCTGTCTCGGCTCCGGCAGATGCTCCCCGGCTCCCCCTGTTGGGAGACAGATGAAGCGTGTGACTCATCAGGGCTGTGTGTGAGTGTGTGTGTGTTACACAATGCGTGGGACTATGGCGATCTGGTGGCGGAAGCGTGGTTATCGGTATATCCTGCGCTGGAAGGTGTCCTTGCCAAGCTGTGCGTGTGTTTGTGTGTGTGTGTGTCTGTGGGCGAGTGTGTGTGGACATGAGGCTGTGGGCATGCTGCGCTGGCAGATGGCATTACTGCATTGCCGGGCCACCCTGGCTAACAGGGGGAGGACAGGGAGAAGGTGGGAAAGGAGGAGGAGATGGGATGTGAGTCAAAGAGAGGATGGGTGAGGATGGTTGTAAAAATGAAACCTGTGAAGGGGGAGTAAGCAGTGGGTGAGGAAAGGGATGAATGCATGAGCTATTACAAGGCACATAGGGTTGATGAGGTGATGAATGAATGTATGAGGAGGATGACTAGAGGACAGGGAAGCACTCTGGCCAAGCAACACCAACTTTCCACATTGTTGCCCGATTCATCCTCCCACACACTTTAACACAATGTTAAAAACAAAACTTTTTAAAATACTATACTCGTTTTATTCCATTCTTATAATTTTTGCTCCTCCAAGCGCAATTCTGTGGTGGTCAGTGTTGCCAGCTGCGCCCCAGTGTGTGCTGCGTGCATATATGCGTATGTGTGTTGGCGTGTACTGCATGCCTGCTGGGCAGCAGGGCTGGGCCAGGTGTGGAGTGGGAGCATTGGGAAGATTGGGAACAGTGAGCCTGTTAATTAGAGAGGGGTGATTAATGGGACAGCAGAGAAGGAGCACTGCGTTAGGGAGGAGAGATGAAGGGAGGTGGGAGGGGTTGAGGGGAGAAGGCAGGTGGGGGTGTGGAGGAAGGAGGTAAATTGTTTGGGAAAGGGGGATTATGTGATCATCTGAAAATGAAGAACATCATAAAAAGGTACGCACAGAGCCAGTTGCCTCAGTCGGTCCTCCAAATGCACAATCTGCACTGTCTGGCATGTCATGTTTTTATCAATGCCTATTACATGTGTGCTTGCGTGCGTCTTTGGTGACGTCTGCCTTGGGATCCTGTGTGTTATTGAGATGTAAGAAGTGGCGTTGTGACAAACACTCCTCAGGGGATGTGGCGTGTAAACACCAATCATTTGGCAGATGCGCTGTGAGCAAATTGGCAGTGTATTCCCCGCGGCCAAGCCACACACCATTATCAGGATTGAGACTAATCGTGTGCCGTCTCCCATATGAGGAGCAATTAATTTACACAGAATCAAACTGCAAGAGAACAGAGCGAGGAGTGGAAAAAGTAGGGGAGATTGAGCAATGGAGGGGAAAAGAGTGGTGGTTGGTGAAGGAGAGAGAAGCCTGAAGTTTGTGTGTAGTTTGATACATTTTCACAGGGATCAAAACACTCTGAAAAAAAAAATGCTGTTCTTAGGTTTGCTTTCAGAGTCACTCTTAGAATTCTATCTTGTTTTTTAACTGGGATAAACTTTCTACAAAAGCTCCCAGAGAAGAGAATAAATGACAAATGAGGGAGGCAGGATGGGGAAGTGGAGTGTAAAAGCAAGAGAAAATTGACTTGAGAGGGCGTCCTGTGAAGCTGCCCAACATTTATAAATGTATTTCCACAAAGATTTGACACCGTGATAGTTTTACACTATCTGTATTTCTAGAAAGATGACACTTACAAGGAATCATTAATGTGAGGTTTCCCCATTCTCACCTCAATCCAGTCTTGAGGCATTGTAGTGGAGAGCCTGCACAGCCAGACGCCGAGCCATTATTTCCTGTCTGATTGCTCTGCGGCCAGTGCGATTAAGGAAGAAGACTAAAAGGTAATTTTTCACTATGATGGACAGAAGGAGAGAGAAAAGTAGAGCTGGTCTCGGTTTAATCTCCTGCAGATGGAGGGAGTGAGGGAGGGACAGCAGCAAGAGGAGGAAAGCCATCGTTTTCCAGCGATACAGTACCTAAATTAATCGTCCGGCCTGATGGCCTTTTGGATAAGATAAGTAGCATTATAATAAGGAAGGCCATATAAAAGACCAGACAGAGCTGACAAGCCAAGGGAGACTATTCAAAGTGTCTCTCTCGCTCTCTCTCTCTCTCTCTCTCTCTCATACACACATACACTGCAAAGATCGGTCATTTAACCTTTTTTTTATTATTCCAGTGAAATAATTTTACCCCATCGTAGCGTAGTTTGTAAAAAGGCAGAAGGCACGAGTGAAAAAAAGAGACACACAGTGAAAGAATTATAGGCAGAGGACAACAAAGGGAGACTTCTCGGAGCCAGAGAGACAGGAAAGAGTCAGAGCAAAAAGAGATGTTTTTGAAGCTCTTGTAATTCATCAGCTTGTCACGGGAAAGCCAGGTTGTGTACGTAATTCAAAGTGGTGATCACAGCTTCGCAGAGGAGGTGTAGCTCGAGAACAGTGTATTTGTCAACTTTTGCGGAAGATTTATTTCAGATAGCAAAAAGTGCCAGAGAGAATCTGCTTGGATGAGAAGAAAAATGACAAGCAACTATCGTCGTAAAGCGAATGTTCGGAAAAACCAAAGGTGCTGCTGTTGTATGAGCACATATTTACACCCTTTTTTTCAACTACAACAATTATTTTCATTATCAAATGTCTTAATTAAGCATCTGGTCTATTAAATATTTCCCAAAACCCCCACAGAGATCACTTCAAATTGCTTTTTTTGAGGAATCAACATCTCACAATCTAAAGATATTCAATTTACAACAATATAAGACAGGGAAAAGCAGCAAATCTTCACATTTGAGGAGCTGGAACTTGAGAATGTTTGGCATTGTTCATTTGATCTGTCAGTCCACTAATTGGTTAATCCACTAATCGTTTTAGCACTACATACATTAACAGTGTGCTCCATGCATCCAGAGCAAAATGTTTTGTACATGAAATGGCAAAAATTTAAATCTTCAACAATCATTACTCATTAAAAACCTCCAACTGGATGAGGATGAATCAGTTGAGTCAGTTGCTTCTCAGATGGATTTGTGATTGATTACAAGCACGAACATCAGTATGTGCTCTGCTCAGCATCATCATTACAAAATATGCTTGAAATCAACTCTGTTTTGTTATTACATTAATATCTTTCATCGCCAACAGATACCAACATCTTTCCTCTCAGCGCCGTCCTGGCAACTTAACCGGAGAAAGAGGTTTATCAGCTTGTTATGTCAATCTCTGCTACCCCCCGCTTTGAAGTTTTTAGCTTCTGTGTGTGTGCGCGATGCATGCGTGTGTGTTTTTTCGAGCACTTGTTCGTATCAGCAGACTCTTGAATAGAGTCTGTCGGCTCTCTCGCAGTCCCGGCTTCACTCCCATTGAGTGATTGTGTGTGTGTGTGTTCGTTTCCCGCAGAGCAAACATGTTAGTTCGTCTGTTCTCACAGTGGGCAAACAGCGAAGGGGGCTCGTGAGCGGTGTTAATGGGGAGAAGAAGGAGCGGGGTAAAGGGTAGGTTGGGGAGGCTGCACAGGAGGTAAGAGACGGGATAGAGGGTTATAATTTAATGTGGAGCAAGACTTGCATCAGTGTTTAATGCAGGTGGTTGCTGGTGTTTTTGTGTGTCATATAGAAGCAGAAGTGGGTATACATCTATGCGTGGGTGCATGTGTGTGTATGTAGGGGCCACAGGGCAAGCTCGGAGAAACTCCACTAATTGCGACCACTGGGTTTTACCTGAGGGTCTTCTCTGGCTAATATCATTAGCTAATCTGCTGTGTGTTGTCCCCCTTGCCCTCTCCGTCAGAGTGCCCCACTCTAGCAGCAAAACCAGCGGCATCCACCCCCCAAAAACCCCCCGCTTACACCCCATGCCTGCTTCCCAGAGCCCAAAGCAGACTGCTGAGTCCAGGCTTGTGCTGCTGGCAGGGCCCTGCATCTGGGCTCCACTGACAAAGAAGATTAATACCTCAGCCACACACACACACACACACACACACACACAAGCATGGGCATACTCGCACACATTCGCACCCACGCAGCAAGGTACCCTCATGGATCCTCTTCAAATGCACACAAACACACACACTCAAACCTCAATCAAAAGCAAAAACAGAGAGATTCGGCATATCTACACTCCCACCACCCAAACTCCCTCCTTCAACCTGCCCCCGTTCTCCAGGCTGTGGACCACTCCAAGTCTGCCTCCCCATTTCCCCTCTGTGCCCCCCCCACACTTTAAATAGAATCTCCAGGCCACAGAAAAACAACTTTCTGCTGATGCGACTACTCCTTCATCCTTCCCATCTCTCCCCTCTTACTCCCACTCCCATCACACACCTATGGTTATGGAGAGCACGGCTGAATCTGAGCCCTGAGCTCTGATGCAGACGTTGTATCCAAGTGGGCTGCCGCACGCTCCTGATGCCCCCAGTGGGGAAAAAGTCCAGGAGGCAAACATGCTCTCACAAGTCTGTTTCACTTAAAGCCAACTGCATCTGACTTGTCCATTGGTTCAAAGTAATAACAAATCAGAGGTTTGCAAAAGTGCTGCTTGACGAAAAAGCATTAATAAAGCTTTGATTTAGGGAATAATTTACTTTACGACAAACATTTTGTGAACAACTAAAAGCCTGATGATTTTAAAAAATGATAAATACATTTCAGAATTTTACGAACAGAATGGCCTGTTAAGTTCCAGGAATCTGATGTCAAAATATGTTTCAGGAATACGATAGCACCTAAAATAGTCTTTTGAGAGAGTCAAAAAGGCAAAAGGCAAAGGGGAAGCACAGACGAAGTGGTGAAGAAAAAGAGGAGAGGGTTATTTCCAGATGTGAATTGTTTCTATACCTCACCTCTGCGTGTGTTCAGCGTGGAAACTCCCCGGCATTCCCCCGGGGGCTGCCAAATGTGTGGTTTGGCCCATGAGAGAGAGGGGAGATGGGTGTCAAAGGGGCTAGAGGTGTTGACATAACCTCCCTTCTACGGCATTCACCTGCAATGGCCGGCATGACTCAAGCCCCACACCTGTCACTGGAGGCCAGGAGCGAGTGTAGGTGTGGAAATGTATGAATTTGCAGTGAACAAAAATTTGTGCAAGAGAGTGAAAAGGAGGGGGAGGATATAAAAACGACAGAGAGAGAAAAAGGGAAAGAAAGAGGGAAAAGAATGGAAAAATATCTGACCGTTGAGTTAGTAGCAAAGGATCAGATAAAAGAGCGATCACTTAGGCAGGGACTACTCTGGCACATCTCCGCACGCCTAAACGCTTCCCCGTGTCAGCACATTGGCTGCTTGTCAAAGAACAGAAAGAGAGAGCGACAGAGAGATGGAGACAGAAAGACCAACCAGTAGAAGGGAATCTGCTCTCTGCACAGAAACTAGAAACGGTCAGGAAGAGACACAAAGGAAGAGGGTGATGAAGTCGCGGTCCTGCTGAAGTCGACGGTGCCACTACATCTCAAACACAAGATGCAGGTGAGTGACACTTAACTAACTTAACAGAAACAATCAGCAGACATCCGCATAAGAAAATGTTAGTGTCAGAGAGGAAAAACTAAAAAGGCCACGTCGTTACGTCAATTGAAAATGAGGAGAATCCAGGTAAGATATTTAAGAGAAAAAGAGGGAGACGTGCAGTTTGAAGGACGTTGTGTGTGCGTATAAAAATACACACACGCAAAGACTGATGATGCACACCCTGGCCTAGGGATTTGAGAGCTTACACACAATAAATGCCAGCACAGGGTCGATGCTTAGAGATAATAAATATTGCTCGTAATATTTATTTTCATCTTCCTTATCATGCCAGTGTATCATTTTTTCATTGAATTGTTTTAGAAAGAAATTCACACATCCTATATTTATTTCCCTCAGAAAGTGAATCAGATGTATTGCATTGAAAAAAAATGAATTAGAATAACTGATATTTGATTCCAATTCCTACGTCATATGTTACACAATTTATAATAAGGGATTTACATGTTTTCTTTAACCCATGTATCTTTTTTGTTTATCTACATTTTCTATATTATATTTCAATTTCATTCAAGTGTGACTCATGCACCAGAGAGAGTTTACACAGAAATGGCAACAAAAGTGGTTTAACTGATTCGATATCAGGCTTTATAGCTTCCATGAAAATATATCAAACTGTCTTTTAGACTGCGTGGGGGGGGAGCAGAGGAAATATAGGTAATATCATTTAAACAAAAATAATAAAACACTTTTACCATGTAATTTTACCATGAGTCATATTTCAATATCAGAATATAAAGGGGAACATTTGTGAGCATTATAAAAATGAATAACTACAGAGGGAAGTGTCATGATCAAACTTGTAATGTTGTTTGGGGTATATTGTAGGTGTATTCCTTCCACTCTCTCTGCCCTATCGGACCGGCATTCCATGTCCTTATAAATAATTCATTTTTTAATCTGATTTCCCAGAGCGATTCTCAGTGTGTTAGTCACATATTCAATAACGGTGCACGGTGAATAATCTGGCAATGTGTTTCCGTGATTTTCCCCCATGTTCTTGTGGAGGGGTGGGTGGGTAGGGGGCTGTCGGAGTCTGAAAGTGACTGTGGAGCAGGAGGAGGAGGAGAGGAGAGAAGAGGAGTCAGGTGCATCATCAGTCAACATCCCTACAGGTTGACAATGAACAGATGCGTGCATTTCTACTACACATCCATGTTTAGAATACTTGTCTCTGTCATCTGGAGCCTGCACATCAGCACTGTCTCTCTCCTAGCGCTCTCTCACAGCCACACATCTGGAGGGCTGGGGATGACTTGCTCTGTGATTAAACAATTTCTAAATTGACAATGAGAGGCAGAAAATTATGGAGTCCAAGTCCAAGGAAAAGGTGGCAAAAGGGAGCATTGTATAAATATTTCTATCATTAAGGATTGTAAAATAAGTCTTGGAAGATTTCTCTAATTTTCTATTGTTAATGATTAGTAAAAAAAAAAATAAAACAAATTTACATAAAAAATCTGAATAAGAAACAGACATAAGATGTCTTATTTTCCATCGTTTGTGGCTCTGGGATTATTTCCAGCGTTTCCTCACAAAACTAAATATGTGGAAAACAAGATCTGAGTTGCAGTGGAATAAAATTTATGGAGGAATTTGTCTTTAATAATATAGGGCAAATATTCCATGGCAAAAAAACAAGCTAAATATATAGTAGATTTTTTTTCCCTCAAAGTACCACAAACTTGAGATTGTGACACAAATACTGAGTGTTGAAGGAGTGGAAATGCCTCATGCCACTGTCCTTTCCCCTCATGGTGCCCTGGGCGCTGTTTCTTCCAGCCACACTGTCTGGCCACAAACACACAGACAAACATGCACTTCACCAAAAGACCTCACAACACAGCAGACGCCGATTTCAATGTGTTGCTGTTTTGTTGCTCTCTTTCTAAAATGTGCACCTAATTTACGATCATCCTAATATGATATTCTTTCAGCCGCAGGCAAGTGGGTCCCACAACAATAGAGCTGGGGGTCAACGAGAGGGTTTGTACCACGTCAATATAAATAAAAGTGAATGCATCAGATGCCGCAAAGACGGAAAATTCCACAACAAGAAATAGTGTGTCCAAACAGTGCGCCCCAACGGAGGAATGTGCGCATGAACTTCCACATGAATGCTGTGTATCTACAAGGAGAGCTAAATCACAGTGCATTTTTGCTAAAGGCTGCATGATTGAGTGACTGTCTGTAACCTAATCCGAGTGATGAAACCAACACAGCCGGCAGTTAATAGGTCTGGAAGGAGGATTTTTTTTTTTTTTTTTTTTTTTTTTTAACACACTGCTTTTACCTTGTTCAGAGAGAAGCTGCATCTCCTAAATTAGTGTGTGTGTGTGTGTGTGTGTGCCCATAAATAAAGACAAAATTACTGCATCTTGTTAATTCTGCTTAAGCAAGACTAAAATGATATCTCTCAAACATCCAATTAGTGCAGTCACTTATGTCCACTCAGCAGGTTTGTTCATATTCAGTGGCATTAAGTAACTAAATATGAAATGATGGACCAACTCCTGAAAAACCTTCATCTATTAACTCTATTATCACGCAACACTTTGTAACTAAGAAACTTAACCTCTGACATAAACAGAGACACGCAGTTAATGATAAAGAGGTCTTGTGGCAGGATGTGGTGTGACTGTAATTGGAGAAAAGGAAGATGGACTCTTGCCTTCGAACTGGATCACTCTCTGGGCAGCAAGTGCACAACACTCTCACATCTGCATGCGCACAAATATGCGCACACACCTGAAGCTGTGAGCAATAGGAAACCTCAACAGTTGGCTGGACAAACCTTGAGCACCCCCTAGTGGTACTTTTCCATAATCCACAGGGCCACAATGATCAACATAGAAAAACGTGTTTTTGACAATGACACACTCACACACACACATATACACTATCACACATCAAAAGGCTGCAGGTGCAAGTGCAGCAACATAAGGAAGGTATTGTTCTTATATTAATAAGACTGTTGATCTGAGAACACAACAAGAAAAGTGGATCAATTCATGTTTCCTCTATGGAGTAAGACTTCTCAAACAACTTAAATATTTTTTTTCTAACTAAGCAAGAAATTATAAAACTGCAAGAGATGTTCCCCGCTTTTTATGCAACTGTCCATAAGGCATCACTTAAAGTTTTTCCTTGGTTCAATCCTAGGAGATCAGATTTGGATGATTTAATATGCACTTGCAACACATTTTCTAATATTTTTTTGGCCAATAATATTTATATAAATCAGTAGGTAACAGGACCCCAGACGATGGCTGACCCGGGCTTTTTCTCTCAGGCTAGGAGGCAAAGATCCCTCTTAGGTTTTGGAGGGCCGACTGTGATCCGAAGCCTTGTCCGGCATCCAAAGCAAACCCTTGGCTAAAGCCTAATGTGTATTTCCATCCAGGCTCATGTAAATGTTTGTGATTAAAAAGGGAGATATGAGAGCCGAGGCGTTTCTGCAATCTTGCACATCCTAATTTGGTACTGGGGGAGTTAACACACCTGCCAGCTTCCTGCTGACGAGGGTGATTTCTCAACTGTTGTTGTTTATGCCGTCAGTTTAAGGAGAGGCGAAGACAGTGAGAAAGGGAGAGCAGACCGGGCTGGGCAAGACCGAGCAAACACACACACAACAAAATACACCCTATACACACACTGATCCCAGGCTGCTGCCAATAACAGGCCATCCTAACATGTGAAAATGTTGACTGCTTGATGATTGATGGTAGTTATTTGTGGCTTTCTAACCCTCCTCTTTTGCCTCCACCCCCCTCCCTCCCTCTCCTCCTCCTTCTTCATCTTCCTCCTCCTCCGCTCCGTCTCTTCTTTGTGCCGTTGCTCCCCTTCTCCCCCCACCTCAGACAATGTGAACATGATTAATAATGTGTAATGTTGCGTAAGCGGACCGCTGTCCATCATTTCTGTATGTCTGACATCCTTCAAAACCTGAATTCGGGAGGACGGAGATCTGTACTCCGAACACTGGGTTTCAGGTAACGCGTCAAACCGACGACACGAACCTGAGCTAAATTAAATCAGATTATATTATAGGTAAACCATGTTAATCATCCAATAAAATATGAGCATTTAACAATTATATACCACATCTCTGAAGAAATCAACATTGTAAATATTTTTGTATTCGAGTATATTGTGTGTGATAAGGCCCATCCACATGTTTTAGTTCAGACAAAAGTCTTTGAGTTTAACACTTTTGTAAGAAAGGCTCAGTTTTCTTTAATGTATATCTATATTTAGATGTTGGTATAAGGGACAGACATATAAATAAAGATGTGAATACGGAGACAAATGAATAAGTGGCAGTGTAGTTCTGGGTGTCTGCTATTACTGCCACACTGCCAGCTCCCCATCCATCACTCGCTAACACTGTGTGTCTGAGTATGTGTGTGTGTGTCTGGAGGAGGAAGAGGAGGAGGATAAGGAGAGAGGAAGAGGGGAGGACATCGGAGGCCACAGTGCAAGTTCCTCATCCATCATTCTGTAAGACCAAACTTCAGAAGCAAAGGAAAGGGAGAGGGGAAAGGCAGAGAAGAGATGTTTTCTCAGAATGATTCTTTGCTTCCTTCCCCTCTTCCTCATGTAATCAATGAGGCAAAGCGGTGCCTGCGTTGTTTCTACAGCACGGTCAGGAATTCCTCTGTTTCTTTGACTCACCCTCTTTGGCCCACAATCGTTCTCTTTTTCGGCCCGACCCTCTTCTCTACAGGCAGACGGGGAGAGGGACGGAGGGAAAGAGGGAGGGAGTGGAGGAGACAAGACAGGACAGGGCCTTTAGTCTAGAGATCATTACCTTTACATTATTAATGTATGGCCAAACCACAAAGGACATTCACAGACAATGAGGAAGAAAGTGACTGCTTCTCTGCTCTCTACGGTTAAATATATAGGCAAGGTAGATTTCTGAAATAAACTATGTGGTGTGCAGCGTAACTGACCACATCAGACCACCGCTGAACAGAGCACACAATGCTAAATTTATAAATGAACGCTTTATAATATAATACCATCTAGGCAATTATTAGGGCCAAGGTATTTAACCTCAAAACTCTTTTGGACCAAAATACATAAAAAACGTCGTGTAACAAAAGTGTATTTGATCAGATTTGTAATCTTATTCTTTGGTTGGAAAGTTCCTGATTTCAATCACAATTTTGCCAATCTTAGTCTATTGCATTTGGCAACGTTCTCGTTCGACTGATTGTGTTTATACAGCATTTAACATTTGAGAAGCATTTTAACATTTGGCTTCTTTTGAGCTTTGCAGAAAAAGATGTTTATTTTCCTGAAAGTAAGTTATCAAAAAAGGCATTGTTATCTGTGTTATATTGGCACTAGTAGAGAATAATTTCAAATGATAAGCAGTCCTATTATTATAATCAGTATTAGGATCATACATTAGTAGAAAAATGCTTCAAAGTAGTTATGAGATACTTATTTAATGTATTTATTAAATGATACATAAGTTAGAAAAGGACATACCATATGGACATTAAATAAAACAAGCTAAAATGGAATAAATAATCAAAACAAATGTGTGAAATATGTGTGCATGACTCTGTGTGTGTTGGGCATAAAGCAGGTTTGTCAGACACTTTGCTGAAGCTCAGAGCAGAATTAAGCAGTGTGCTATGTGTTTCATTAAATGCTCAATATATCTTGTGTTTTCTGGATCATTTAAGCCCCATTACAGAACAGTGGCACTGCTTTAATTTCTAAAGTGCCTTTCAAAAGGCATCACCTCAGGCGCTTATTCCTGCTCTCTCACACACACAACCACACACGTACACATATACATACATTTGTATACGTGCGTGAAGTCATACACACTTGCATGCACAGATGCAAACATTTGTGCTAACGTGCCATAAATGCAGCTGCCTACACACCTGCATTTAGACTCACAAGTACAACAAATAAAGACAAACACAAAGCCTCAGCTCTCCCGTCTCCATTACCTCTCTGTATTCTTATATTTTAAAGCTTTATTTCTCTCATTCTCTGCACTGTGTGTGCTTTTGTTCCTCTGCGTGCCTTTCTGTGTAACAGATGACAGCAGCCTTGCAGCGGCTGGGGCCGCTGTCTTGGCTGCCGGACCCATTTGACTTGCCAGCTTGGCCGGAGGATGAACCCCGGGACTAACTGGAGCCAAGGTCAGATTCTGTGTGTGTGTGTGTGTGTGTGTGTGCAGAGGGATGCATTTGTCCATTTAGTTCAAGGTGTTAGTGCTGATGAAGACTGCATGCTTGGTTACTGTATATTCATGGTACTAAACGTTACAGGAAAAATCCTTCTGCGCACTTGCAGATTTGACTGAGTGAAGGTATGTGAGAAGTGTGTGCTGAGCCAGCTGCAGATTGAAGGGAGGTGGAGGTAAGGGGAGTGTTGTTCAAAGCAATTGATACATTGCAAATAGAGTGGGCTTCCTGTCCGGGTTTTGTGGCTAAGGTGCTAAACGCTTCAGGAAACCAGATACACTTGCACATCCTCTGAAGAGATAGAGGGACAGGGTGGGAAGGTGGGAGGAAACATGAGGGTTGGGAGGAAAAGAGTAAAAGAAAGGTAGAGAAAGAGCCACACACTCAGGGAAGTCTGCCTTTTGTTTTAATCCCTCCAACTTTGTTGCATTACTGTAGTGCTCCTATACCTCCATATAATCTGAGATTATTCAAACTGTTGGCACTTGAGCAGCAGTGATGGCTGTTTGAAATCACAGAAGGGTTCATTTCTCAGAGAATGCCTTTGTCGTTTGTTCTCCTTCTCCTCTCTAATGAGATGGAATGTCGCTAAATTAGGAGCTGAGAGGCAAAGCTTCATTTACAAGACAATCAAATGATCCTTTACAAAACACACTCAATATGCATTAGATGTCGGCTTTGTGAATATAGGATGGCCTCCTTATGCACTCAAATGGGAAGGGGGTGTATCAGGATGTTGCGCGGTGGTGAAAAATGCCAAACTGAAATCATCCATCACAATGCAATAAAAAGGCCTGCAGCGCTCTGAGTGGGTGAGAGGAGTGAGATGTTTGTATTGGCCCACTGGGTTTCCCTCTGTGAAGGAGGGAATGTGTAAATGAACGTGTAAATGTTAAAAAATGTTCTTTATATTAGACGAATTGCATCATTAAATCACATTATAAAAACAAAAAATGCACCATTAATTTCCTCCCCAAACAGCCGTAAGTACACGTCTCTCTGTCCCTGTGCCCATCTCTGTGTACCCCCATGGGGCGGCAATTCCAAAGCCATTCCATTCTATTATACAGATCAATCAGGTTGGGGAGATCTATGAACACATGTTTAGGGCTGGATGAGTCGGAAGGCAAAATAAACAACAACTTCCTAATTGTGAGGAGGCTGGTTTCTCTGTCGACAAGCCAAACAGAGGTTCCAGCAAACAGGTAGTGTCTCCTTTCCACTTTTTGCCCTTCCTCCATCAGGACATGAAAGGTAGCATGAATAATAGATGAGCGAGGTGATGAGATCAATCAGAGGCTATCAGTCGAGGAGATAGGAGTGGACAGAGTTGGCTGTAGATCTGCGCTGGTCTACAACAGCAGATCTGCTGTCAGGGATTGCAGCGAGAGGTGGAGATAAGCGCTCTATAGACCAGGGACAGCGCCACCAGAGAGGCCTTAGTGCAAATTTATGAACAGAGAAGAATGAGAAGGATAGGAAACTGCCAGAGGCCCAAAACAGGCAGAGAAACATCTCATCATAAACCTGCATCCACACCCATCCCTGCATGCATTGACCCCCCGCACCTCTGCATCACACGCTCTCACATCTGTGACAATGCCACCGCAGCATGACAAATGCAAACAAAAGGTTCACCTATTCATCACTGTAGCCAAGAGGGTGGGACTAATTATACAACTGTGAAAATTATGACTTTCTGTTTTTTTGTTTGTCCTCTAAGAGATTACAATGCTGAGGATGGAGGTGTGGAGGGGAAAAAAATAGCCTCGCAGCTTCTCTGTGAGAGGGCACGCGAAGGCGCGGACACACAAACAAAACAAACACGCATACACACACAAATACAGCTTGTGTCCCTGCCGCCTGTACCTCGTCTCTGCTTGCAGGCATGATTAATCCAGTGCAGAGTGGGAAGATTTTGACCCTAAACAGAAAAGTCCTGTTGAGGCTGCGAGAGGCACTGATTTATTTAGGTACCACTCCGTCCACATTAATTATCCCCGTGCAGGTGCAGGCCCAAATTCCTCTTCCCCCAGCTGTAGCCCTATGCTGTGAGACACACACATACACACACACACACACAAATAAATAAATAAAGCAAGCGCATGCAGCCTGGCCCCATTGCTTTGCCAGGCTGTACTTACAGTGTCTGGGTGGCACAGAGAACACTGGCCGTCACAGTGGTGAAGGATTGTGCACCCAGATTTAGCACAAACGCAAATAACAAACCAATAGCAAACACAAATAAGTGCACGCAAACAGAGTTTGTCCTGGAGCGTCCTCTCATGCAGCTCTTTCTCTTCCTCTCACTCCACCAGCGAATCCTTTACTTAACTTGTCATACTACGACAATACGCAATACAAGGTCCTGCATTACAATATTTAAAATCAGTGCATTTAATTGTTCAAAAGTAGAAGCAAAGGTGTTTTAAAGCATTAAAATCAACTTTAACCACCACAAATAACAAAGGACTATTCTGGAGCTACATAACTTTCTATGAAATAGTTACATTAGTGACTTTCTATCGCATAAACAGTATTTTAATATTGTGGGTGGTTCAGGTGGTGCTACATCCTACATTTTCATATTATGAATGGTAGTTTAAACTATAGCAATCTACAGAAGTAGTAGGTAAGCAAGAAAAAAAATTCTGGTGATCCTTTTTCTAAGTCTGATTTAAAATGTTTTCTCTCCTGTATGCCTTTTTTTTTACCTGTGAAACAAGTTTTGGCAGGCAAAAATAAATTCTTTGTCAAGATAATTTTTTGTTGTTTTTGTCATTTCAGCCACAAGAGATAAGATACACCACACACATAGGAGTTTGGCTTCAGGAAGCTTTCTGCCAGAAAGCCTTACCGACACGTTGTAAACGTTGTTAAAAAACGTGAAAAAACATGATCCAAACCATGATCTTTTCCTAGATGTAACCAAGTAGTTCTAATGTCTAAACCTAACCAAACTGTGAGTGAGAACTAAAAAGAAAAAAATTAATCACACAGGAGACCAAAAATCCTTAAAATCCAGTGTTGGACCATAACTTCCCCTCTACATTTATTTTGACGCTCATTATACTACATCACCTGACTTCTCAAAGCCTTTCTGCCAGAAAGAGAAGGTTTTCTTCTCCCATGTGTAGTGCACTTCAGCCTCCTGTGGCCAAAATGAGTATTACAGTAAACACAGACAAATAAAAAATTCCACCCGCCAATTTTTTTTCCCACCTGTTTTCAGACAAAGGAAGGAAAAGAAAAAACATCTTGGCAAAGAAATCCCCCTTTTTAACTTGGCGAAAAAAAATTTGAGATGAAAAAAAAACAAGTAACTTGAGAAACTTAAATCTTTTTTCACCTGTTCTCAAATCATAAACACAGGAGAAAAGAAAATGAAAATCAGAAAACAAATCTCACTTGCCTCTCAGGGCTTCCATAGCAATCTGTTGTATTTTTATTATCTTATCACATTTTCAACGTAAAATCTTTATCTGAAAACTAGGTAGTAACTACAGCAGCTGGATAACTGTAACTGAGAAAAAATATGGCATTTTACCATTGTACTAAAGTAAAAATATAAAACACACAAGTAAATGTACTTAACTCCCCAGTTCTGCTCACTTCAACTTCTTCAACCAAAACTTATCTCTCACCTTCCCCCGCCTTACTTCCCTCCTTGTCAGTTTTGTTGTGAAGTGTCTGTCTCCAGGTGACACCAGGCTGGGAGATACACCTGCATTTGACTGTTTGTGTGTGTGTGTAGTACAAGCAGCAGCTCCACCTCTGTGCTTTCCCCTAACAGAGCTAGTGGTGTGTGATGTGTCACTGAGAGCTCCACTCATTATGGCCTACATTAGCACCCTACCTCGCCCTGATTAGTCCCCTGCTGAGCTGAAATCCACAGTGCAAGTGTGTCTTGTGTGTGTGTGTGTGTGTGTGTGTGTGTGTGTGTGTGTGTGTGTGAGGCCGAGAGAGCCGGGGAGAGAGACAGAGGGAGTGAAAAAGAAAGGGGTAGAGAGACCTTTCTCATCTTTAGGGATGAACATTGTCTCTTCATCCCAGTGACAGCTTCCTCATTTCTCTAATACAAATGGCTGCCACTGCTGGTCGGCATGCATCAGGGGCTTGGGAGTGGGCCCCATCACTGCTCCTCTGTCGCTCTCATTTATTACCCAGTTTGTTTGCACTCTTATCTGCGGCCTTGCCCTGCCAGCCCATCCATCAAACACACAGACACACTCATGCTGACATATACACACGTCTGCCCTCTGACTGTCAGCACCTTGCCTTCCTGGACATCGAGACACATGCATACTTACATACTGCTTCACACTTGCATGAGCCCCTCATACACTTATCTCTACACCCGCATATGCTGCCCTGACAACACACACTGAGATGTGTAGTTCAAATGGTGATTTCTCCCACGCTTCTTTTTCCTGTCACACCACTCCATCATTGTCGTCTGTTCTTTAGCTCTATTTCTTCCCTTATTCTCATTTTCATTCTACATAGACTTTCCCCCAGTCACAAATCCCCAAGAGGACAAGTGTGTATAAGAATGTGGCATTGATCAAATCCTCACTCATCAATATCAGTCAATACGCATAATCTTACAGATTCATCAATCAATACTTTCACAAAATGCCTGGCCACGGTCCATGCTGTCCCTCAGGGAGTCTGTGAACACGCCGACATAGTAAATAACAAATCAGTGTGTGAAACAAGCTGAACCAAAAGGAAACGTCTTTGTTTCAAATATTATGACGAGCAGAGGTGTAGTGGCATCTTGCTGGAAAAAGTTATGAAAGTATAACATTGCATGCAAAGAATTTGACTGTAAGTTAAGTATTATTTTTCAAATACACAAATACTTTAACAAAGCTTCCACATTGTGGAGCACAAACAGCATGACAGCATTTAGCTGCTGTATTTTTAAGCAGCTCAATGTGCTATTAGTCTGAAATTACTAGAGGATTCTAACAGGACTGACCAAAAACTAATCAGCAACAACTTTGACAAAAAGACTGTTACAAAAACCAGCCACTACTGCTGGACTACTGGGCAAAACAACATACAACAGCGTATTTACCTGTTCAGTGCACCTCTTGTGCCAGACAACACTAAGACCGCATCGATTTTTCAAACTGTCTCAAGGTCACATCACTGACCAAAACCCATCACCTTCCTGTAAAACGCTACTTCACTAAAGCCATATTTTTCTATTCGGTTCAGCCAGCGATGATCAATACTGTTAATTACGTTTACTGGACTCACTTGTATTGGCACGTCGAGTGGGAAAGAATGGAAAAATACATTTTAATATGTTGAGTAAAATCATTTGCAAAAGCAGTCAGGATAAAACTTTGTGGTGTAAATCATCTATTTATCAAGTATTTCATAATACCCTTTCATATGCAAATTAAACACACTGGGACATTGAAATAAAAATATTAATCTGCTTCATTATGCAATAAGATGTTTTCACAGACACTCAAAGAAACCACTGCGTGCCCACACGGACAGACTCACACCGAGCATGTTTGGGGGCCAGCTGCCAGCAAATGAAGGATCTCCCTCCCAATTCACTTGTTATTGTGCTGTCTGGGTGACAAGTATACCTATAGAGTGAGTATTTATTTCCAGAATGTTTTGTTCCGTTTTCCTGCAATGATGAATGTTTCTTTTATAAATCCATCGCCAGGCCTTTTAAACCATAAACAATATTTCTCCAGCCCAGATTCCTTGTGCAGCAGTCTTGGGGAACCTTGAGATTTCCAGGCTCTGATTTAATGGCTCGTAATTCTTGAAAGGCAATCCTTCTTCACCCTCCGACGCTCAGACGCACCATCCTTCCGGCAGCCCACCACGCTCGGCCTCTGCTCACCTCTGGATCCCCAGGCCGGTCCAAACGCCAGTTAAAACTACTCAGCTGGAAACAGCACCATGCCCCTTCTGTCACTGGCATTGGATTATCTGCTATGGGCTGACAGGACAGAGCATCCTGTTACAGTCTTTGGTAGATGTGTGAGTCCTGAGACCCAGGTTTGCGCTTAGGTCCGTTGATGTGTTAACAGAAAGATGTTATTTGGATATGTATATCATGTTTTAAGGATTTTTGAAAACAGGCCAATTTGATGATTATAGGGGAGGCATCTCTGCTCCCTGTAAACTAAGTTGTCTTTTATGACTTCAGAGGACTTGGTTTCCTGTGTGCTTATCAACATAACAGGGTTCTAATGTAGTACATCAAGCCACAGATATAGTCCAAAAAACTGATGTGCACAGAGTTCTGTTTATACTACAATGGGTGCCTGCACACACAGCATACAGGACACTGGGCAAGTTGACCCTCACGAACCTGGGCCTCATGTGGACCTTTGCAGATCCACAGGGCCACGTGGAATCAGAAGCTAAAAATAAGACTTTATGCTATAGATCATGCGGCTGATAGTTAGTTAGACACAGCAGCTGCAGTAATGTGGCTAATCTGTCGACCCAGAGTTGAACAGTTGAGGAAAACCAGAGTGTTCAGAAGGTGAAAAGCTCAGAAATCCTGTAGCAGTTCAACATTACGTTTTCTTTGCAACTGACTATCAAATGAGCCATTCATGACATACTGGAAAGACAGACTGCCTGGTAATGCCTTCAGACCCTGTATGAGGAGCATACAGAGTTTCCTGGGCAGCTCTGCTTTCATTTTTGTCACCACAACTGTGTGCAGTTTTTCAAAATTAGTTGATGTAAGGGTTATCATGTTATATAATGTTAGAACCTAATGTATCTTTTGCAAATGCTAGTGTATTTTTTGAGTAGAGATTATGAGAAATATAGATTGATGATGAGTTTTCATACTAACATTTGTCCAACTTTGCTGATCAAAGAGCACTGATCCAAGAAAAAACATTATTAAAAGTTACTTCAAACTAAATTTTAACTTAACCACCTTTCTAGTTGTCCTTCCATGGCACGCAGAAGAGGTTAAGTTCATTTTAAAATGGCCAATAAATGTACCCCAGCAAGTCAACTAAGTACAAGGGAGAAACAACAGCAAGTTAAAAAAGCAATCATTAGGCTGGTATCTCTAATTGTGTTGCTTCCTCTCCTCATGTATAATCCCTGGTTCCTCGCTTTGCCTTCATTAACAATGAATGAATTAATTAGAAACCTTCATAGGATTTCTGCACAGTGAACCCAGGAGATAAAACACATCCTATTGCTCAGACCTGCTCCTTTCCTTGTATTTTCTTTTTTCCGCTCTCTCCTCCCTCTGCTCTTAATTGTATTGTTTGCTTGTTGTGTCGATAGCAGGATTAATTTCACTATAGATCAGGATTATTGACCTTCTCGTCAATGTTATTTCATTTCTGTAAGGTGCTAATTATAGGGAACAGGGGAAAGCAAATTGCACTGTAACTTGTCTCACTTGCTTTCCAATAAAACAGAAAGAAAACAACATTAATTCCCTTTTAGCTGCTCTCCTCAGTAAGGTAAATTCAAACGCTATCTAACTGTCTATCTGCGGCATCTAGGAGAGACACTGTTAGCAACTGCTGGACTTGATTGGTCAACTTTATATTTAAAACACTGTTGACTATCCTGACCCGTTCCCCTACACCAAATGCCATTCATGCCAGTCACACTCACTGCTCTTTTCTTGGTTCTCTCACTTCATTTCAGAGAGGAGGGGGGCACAGTTCATAAATAATTAACCGGCTGGATAAGTGATACACTCAAGCGCTAACAGACCTGAAAAACATTGTGTTATAAATTCTGGTAATTGAGTGGGGGGGAGGTGAGCATCAGGCCACTGAGACTGAGTTGGCACCATCTTAAAACAATTGCTGGAAGATCAGGTGGTCGGCACTTTTTGCATCATTATCATCTCATGAAAGAAGAGAGAGGGCACACCTTTGGAAGGTGAAGGATGCAGACAACTGTATATACAGTTGTATATATGCAGTACACGGCTGAAAGTATTGGCATTCTTGCATATTTAAAGAAAAACTCATAACTGTCTAAAATAAATTGAAATTGGTAAAAGTAAACTCCAACTGGGCTTTCTTGTGTTTCTCTCTCAGCAGTGGGGTCCTCCTCAGTCTGCTACCATAGAACCTTAGGACTTATAGCCTTGAAGTTGTTCACGCTCGGCTATGATCTTCTGTCTCTCAGACAATTCTCTGCTTTTTTTTCTCTTCTCCAGTGTAGTACATGAAGCAACACAAAACAGCACAATAAGTGCTTATATTATTTCTTCACTAGTTTCTTGCAACTTCTGAAAAGGTGCAAATAATATTGTCATATTGGCCATTTTTGGATCTATGAGAGGAATAAGCCAGGATATGGACTTTTTTTATTCAAAATTATCATTTTGTTCCTCTGCACACCAAAAAATACTTACATTAGTGGATACCATAACATGTTTTAATGCCACAATTTTCTGGAAGGAGTGGTGTGTAATGTGAAAAAAATAATGCAAGTGTGCCAATATTTTATGCTATGATTTCAAGTCTTTGAACAGACAATCACGGTCAACAAATCAAAAAAAGAAAAAGTCATTTGATGCCATTATGTCCATTTTTTGATTGCATCTACTTCCAAAGGTCGTAACCAAGTACAGTGAGCCCTAAGACCCTCTTATCCACCCTTTTCTCCCTCTCTCCACCCCTCCCTTCTCCCGCAGTCCTCTAATGAACTGAAAGGTCAGAGCACTAATAAAACTATTAGCAGAAATGAATCTCTCAGATGTGTTAATGCACTTTTAATTCCTGTTAGCAAATTTCATCCCCCAGCAGTTTGCTGCCCGCTAATGAGAAATAAAACGCCCCGCTCTAGGGAAGGGGGATGGGGGAACGGGTCGATGCTCTGGCTACTCCACAGCAGACTCCATACACACACACACACACGTCATATACACTAACATTGCACCTTACACACACCCTGGATGTGCTGGATGTTATTCACGGACCGAGGCCTGTTTTCAGCCCTGTGATTCTGCAGGGTTAATTAAAGAGCACATCTCCATCTGTTCTCATTCAGCCTCAGCTCAGTGTCTCCCCATCAAGCACACAAGACACACACACACACACACACACACACACACACACACACACACACACACACTCTCTCTTCTTCCTCTGTCTCTCTTTGTCATCAGCAGAGGGACAAGAAACTTGACAGTAAGGTGTTCAGAGGGACACAGAAAAACATGCTCTGACTTAAGGACATGAGCTGGCCTCTCACCCAGCTTGTCTCATGACCTGACTAATGAGGTACAGACGGGGCTTGACCCTGATGTCTAGAAGCCACTAGAGAATATCAAGCCATTGTAGGCAAGACGCTCACTGTGTTTGTGTAAATGTGTCTGTCAGCCCGCTGTCACATGTAACCCCTCAGGGAGGTCAAGGTTCAAAAAGTATTCTGGGCCAAGTTTTTCCACTTACAAGGTGCACATGCTGGTGGAAAAAGGAAGATTCCAGTAACTCAATTCATTAGTTAATAATTAAGGTATTAATGTCCTTAGAACTGCAAGTAGTGAAATATGGAGAGTAGTAGTATAAATTCAGATGTCTGATTAAATAGAAGAAGAAATACTTTTTTTATAATAAAATGTAAGAAGTAAAACTGAGAAAAATCAAGAAGAGCAAGCATATAGAACATTTTTGAAGCTGTAACCCACAAAAGTTTAGTATCCAGTATCCAAAAGATAAATTAATAGCAATAAACTGTCTGAAAAGTACAAAGCAGTTTTTTTTTGCTGTCAATCAACTGATCAGTCAATCAAGTAATTATTTCAGCAGTAGCGGCCGGGCAACTTACTGAGGCCATTTTTACTGTTGTTGACAAAAGTGAATTTTTAACAGTGGACACTCTCATTCTTCTTTGTCTAACATACTTAGTTTGAAATAAAAGGACAGAAAATGTAGCAAAGAAATAAAACAATGAAGCCAGACAGTAATAAATATGCTTTAACAATTGGGGAAAAGGCTCCCCAAGTTCTGAATATGCGAAACCATATGGATGTTACATGAGTTGCTGTCATTTAAATTTCTCTTAAATAAAAATTGAAATGTAATAACTAAATTGTGCCATTGCGTATAACTATCTGTATTTTCATATTACTACAGCTGCTCACACACAGGTTATATCACATTTTTAGTTTAGCTGTATAACTAAAAAGCTTAGAGTAAAACATCCAGTTTCTTTTATCCTTAGCTATAGAGGGGGGGATCTGAAAAAAATAGAAAGCACAAGAAAGCAAAGAAAGGCCCAGAGGGGAGGGGCAGAGACATTCTATTACCAAACTCAGCCTTTTAATCAATAAAGAGATAAAAGATATTTTAATCAAAGACATATTTCCTTGTTTGTCTAATGCTTCTGCCGCCACCATGCACATAATCTTTAAATGCTGAAAAGGATGCATAATGCTCTCCCAGAGAGCCACTCATCCATATAAACACAAAACAGGAGCAGTCAGCAGAAACACACACCAGCCCGGCCCAGCACACAGACACTCCATAGACGCCAAATTACATTAGGATGGGCATATTAAGGGGAAATTGCATCCTGTAAACTAGAATATTATTTCTACACACAAACACACTGCTTGCGCACACACGAACACAAACCATTTTTCAACATCATATTCCCTGTGCTCACCATTCAGTAACAGATCCATACAAGAATTGTTTTGTGCATGTGCAGGAACATGCACACACACACAAACCGTAAACACGAAGCATGGCACTATTAGTGTGTGGGCTGTTTGTCGGACATGCAGGCATCCGCTAGCCGTGGCTAAAGCGTTCCAATGAGATTAGAGGGGTAACCGGAGCTCTCCCAGGCCCACTGAACTGAGCTCACACTGGGGCTAACAAGTCCAGAGGTGGTGGGCATGGTGGATCAGGTTCCAGGAGCTAATGGGTCAAATACCAACTGAGACTTAATTGAGTGATAAAGTATGCACATTTAGGTGTGTGTGAGAGTGTGTGTCTTGTGCTTGTGTGTGGTTAATTCACCTTTACATTATGGTATAAGAAGAAGTTTTTTTGTTATTATAAATAACCTAGTTGTGTGTGTATGTGTGCATGTGTGGTCCAGGCTGGTACGCTACTTACGGTGCATCAGAGCTTGCACATGTCTGCCAAGCACTGGGGAGCAAACAGCAGCTCCAGTAATAGTGATTCATGCTTTCCGTCAGGCCCCCTGACAGGCTGGGTTCGATCCCCTGCTCAGCACGCTGTAGCGGCAGTAACAGCAGCCCAGGCAGGCGCAGGACCACGAACATCATCATAACTGCTGAGGGAGTGTTGGGCTGCTGACATATTGATCGAGCCTCAGTTAGGAGATTTGATAGATTGACCTCGGACTCTTGACTTTAAACAGTAAAAGGAGGAGGGCAAATCATGGAGTCGGAGAAAACAATCGAGGCAAAAGGGTAAATGAGATATACAGTGAATTATGCTTCATTTAGGGATGCAACTGAAGACTGTTTTTATCGTTGATTAATCTGCCCTTTACTTTTAAAATTCAATTCAACTTTTTAGTTATGTTAGGAACAATCTCAAAGATTTTCATTCATTTTCATTTTCAGGCGCTTTCTTTCGCTGAACAATGTACGCAATGAGCCTATGATGATTGAGGCCATGACCCACTGATGAAAGTAATGCAAAATTTATATATTTGCTTTATTACCAGCTGGGGTGAGTGTGGCAACATTCCTGGAAAAATGCTGTATTAAGTTACTGCTAATGCATACTGAACATTTCCTTGTGCTTCAGGTTTGCATTTAAAGTATTTAACTGGCAAAACACAAGTTGACTTTTATTAGAAAAAAGTCACAGGAAATGCAATGTGTTTGTCTGTGAACTTACCGCTATTGTTAATCGAAAATACGTCTACCAAACATAACAGCATCATAATTGTTGCCAATGAACATCAATCAACTATTTAGTTAATCACATTTATATTCTCAGTTTCAGCCCTGACCAACCCTTGCTGAGATAGTTCATCAGCCCTCAAGTATGTATCACATTGGCTTTTTATAGAAATAGCCTACTACAGTCATAACCTCAGTCACATCTCATGACCAGAACAAATGGTTTGCGTAAAGAACAAGCAAGAAGATAAGATATAATATCCATAAGGGCAACATTCCTTACTCCCTGCCCCCATACAAATGGTCCTCAGGCCCAGCAACTCATCAGACCATCAGGCTAAGCCTAACCCCAAGCCTCCTTTGGGCCCTGTGGGGCTCAGGGTCCAGGAAGGACCAAAGAGAGGGTGCGAGCTCACACTAACGATGGAGGAAACCGTGTCCAGTCGCCTGGAGCCTGAGATGGAGCAGAAGACCCTGCACCATTGTTCTGCCAACACGCTGACAGCCCGTGATTTAGGACCGGGGCTGCACAGGAGCGTTAGGGGAGGGACAGGAGCGAGGGAGGTCAGAGAGAGGCTCCACAGGCACCCTTCAACAATCCTACCCGAATCCCTCCATCCATGAGATGGCAGAATGAATCATGGCTGACCTAGCGCGAGGCCTGGGCCTGGCCTCTCTCTACCACCCCCTATCCCCTCCATCGACCCCCTCCTCTCCCTGGACAAACATGACAAATCTGGTGTTTATTTACTTAAAAAGACCTGGAGAAAGAGCAAAGGGGGGCAGATAAAAAACAGTGTAAAATCAATACAGAGTTAGTAGTTCCTGTCCTACTGCTGCTCTTTCCTGTCTGTGCGGCTGAAGAAACCTAAGCTTGGGTCTAATAAGGACCCCAGGTGGAAAAGGGACGCAGGTGGTTTCAGCAGCCTGTACATAACTGGACGGAAATGCTGAATAAAGGCCAGTAGAGAATGAGGAGGTAGTACAAGATGCACCAAAAATATACTTTGCTACAGATCAAATCAATGACTACCTTTTCTAATAGTATTTAAATTTTATTGATTGTCTATAATCACTATAGTCACTGGATGAATTACACATGCTGAGCATTGAACGGTGACATAAAAAAGAAAACACAAAAGCCAAAGTCTAAACTCTTGGTGATGTATGTGCATAGTTGGAGACATGTGAGATAAAATGGTGTCTCCAAGTTAGAGTCCAGACAGCAGAGCATTGAATCTACAGAGCCTCTGCTCTCGCCACATGACAGGGAGAAAACAGATAAGGCTTGCTCTCGGGGGAGAGGGAGGGTGGCCATCAAGCTAACCCCCTAAAAAGAAATAGCAGAGGCGAGCTGTCAAGGTTTCTGTCATATCCTACATCACGTCAGCCGCCCAGTCCATCCCATCGCTGGCAAACCATGCACGCTGTTGTGGCCAAGAATGAAAGTGCTGGAAAATGGGAGTCATTGTAAACCATTTTCTGCCCTGCAGCCCCCACCGCCGCCACCACCATTCCCTCCATCTCCACCCCTCTTCTGCCCGACTCCTCTTGAAGACAAATGGGTCCAGGGCAATGACAGAGTGCCTGGTCCACAAATCACCGGCGGCCGGCCTGCTCGTCCACTGCTTCCTCCTCCCCCGCTGCCTCCCCCCTGCACCCAACCTCGCCCCTCCCCGTCGCCGGCCCCTCCATTAGTCATGTGCATGCGGGCAGCAGCCAGCAGCCGTAATTAGACAAGGACAAATCGCCAGCCACGGACATGGACGAGTCCGGCCGCTAAATAAGGCCCCGTTTCCATACCGACCGGTGGGCGGCAAGTAGGGCCAAGGCAAGGACTGGGGTGTGGGAGAGAGAAGCAAGGAGGGGTCGGTACTGTCCAATACACCCTGCAATCCTCTTGGCCTGGCCTGGCCTGGCAACTCATTTATTATCCTACAGGCCCATAGCTTGAACTCACCTCTCACCGATACACCCCCAAACTAAACTCCCGCTCCAACACCACCATACCCTTCAACCCCATTCCCAGTAGGAACCTGCTTGTTTTCATATCTTGACTGGTCTTAGTTACTCCTCTTTCTCACACTATGGTTTGAAATGAAAAGACCTATGATTTACTGAGTTTGGAGGGATATCATAAACAGATATTAATTTCATGAATATTAAACTTTTTTGCTCACTTTGCTCAAAGTGCTGAAAGTGTAAAATTCAAGATAGTACCATTGTCTATACAGAATCTGAACACAGCCATTCATCTTTCAAGACAAGGGCGAGACAGAAACCTCATACAACTCTCCATCACATTCCTGTCAGCGCACCACTACGTCACTTGTTTTTGTGGTGGTCAAACCAACTCTAAATAAATAAATAAAGTGAGTAAAGCAACGCTGGAGCAATAAAGAGCAATAAAGAGGTTTCAGGGTACATTAGGTGTAACATTAGAAGAATGGAATTAGCAAAAATGAGAACCCATAGAATCAGATTACACATGGACGAAGAAACTGGCAGTCAACAAAATATAAATTACAGCCATATGAGGGTAGAGCAAACTGAATCCACAGAGGAGTATCAGTAACAATTGCTTTGGCCGGGTCAGAGCTGCAACACACTCCCTGGGCAGAAAGGGGTTGACAAGAAACTGACCGCCACACACACACACACACACACACACATACACACACACACACGCACACACGGGCGCAAACACACACACGCACACACAAACAGCATGCTCCACCAGAGCAAACCTTATTGATCTGCCTCCTAATTTCCTAATTAGTTTTTATTGGATTTCATAATCGCCATCAGGACACATCAAAAGAAACTCAAAACCCCAGCAAGATTTTCTGCCCTCCTCAACATAATTTTTTTAAACTGTGAAAAGGAAGCCATGTATTCAATTCCAAGTCCCCAGATGTGAGAGCGACCCTGTTTTTTTTTTTAACTTCCCCACCAGAACTCCTTGGACAGCAAACACTGCACAAACACACCATTTCTCCCATGTGCAGTAACTGATGTTTAGCATTGCACATTTTCTGCATGATCTGCTGCTATTTGTCACACTTCTGCTCTCTCCTCAGTCGCCTCTCACTTGTAGCACTTGTTAAACATACTGCAGTACGAGGCGCAGAAAAATGTGGAGTTAAAAGAAAAAACTGACGCTGATTCTGGTCATTGGGTGTTTAGTATTTTCACTCGCTTCCCGTAAGTCTTCGATGGCCCGTGTACCCCCCGTCCTGAACATGAGCACTAAACTATGCAGATTTTTCATCATGTCCTCCACCATCCAGTGACACTACCTCTGAATTACACTAGCCAGGTGTCATTTTTGCTCAACACAGAAAACTTCCTTCTAAATCCTGTGAACAGCATAGCTCCCAGATTGACATGCTGAAAGACTGAACATCCAGCAGTGACCAGAACTTTCCGAGAACTACAGCTGGCCAATGGTTACAATGCATTTGAATGTTTTTGTAGTGTTATGTATGAGATGTTGAAAGATATACTGAGAACAAAAAGCAGACACATTCTCGAGGAGGTTCAAAGACAAAGAACATCCAGTGTCCTCATTGACACTTGGGGGCAGTTAGCCCACTGACATATGTTTATGAAGAACTAAATGCATAAAAAAAACAATGGCGATTTTCAAATTACTGGAATGAGTGGCCCTTTGGAGCACAGGCCTCAACTTCTGTTAGCACCTCTGCTATCATATCTGTTCCAGAGAATCCTTCTTTCACCATCTGTTGTGCAATAAACGAGGAGAGAGCAGGAGAGGAATTGGAGAAGAGTTAGAAAACTGTGGTCTGTATGGAGATATCCTGTCTATTTACACCACTGCTCCAATACTAAAACGCGAGTAAGAAACTGGAATAATACTAAAAAAACCCGTTTTCTATGCCTGACTACACTCGTTAAATGCCGACTGCCAGATGTTAATCAGCCACAACAACTGATTTCCCTGTTTTTTCTCTTTGTTATGGCCCATTTTGAGACAAAACCTCTGGCGTGATGACACCAACACAGCAGCTTTTAAATGAGAGCATATGAAGATAAAGAGAGGAGGAAAGTGCGAGATGTCACAGGATTCTTATTGTTATTGACAGCAGAGCACCAGTAACAGTTGATGAGGCAAACTGAAAAACCTCTGAAACTTCAGACCCCTTCACTTTTTCATTTTTGCTGTTTCATATTTAATTCAAACAACTTTGCTATTAACACATTACCCCATAATGTAATTCCAAAGACATGTGACAGCCCACCTGGAGACAAACAGCACTGAAATGGCTCTGAGAGCATTTGTAGTATTTGCTGTGTTGTTTTATTAATGTGTCTGAATAATTCTACGAGGTATGAGTCACGTAAATGGTCAGACACAAAAATAAAACAATTAAATAATTATTTCATTCATTCATTCATTCATTATAACGCCTGTGTTAAGAAATGGCTATATTGGCAGGAAAATAAGTAAATGGCTGCACTTTACAATTTCTCTTTCACCTGTTCACACACACCCAATGGCCTGACCATCAGAAGCAATTTGGGATTCAGTGCCCAAGGACACTCGGACATGTGAGCGTAACTTTTGTGTGACCATGGTCTAGCAGGGACTAGAGAGGTTCATCTGCATTAAGGGACACACAGCCCCAAATACAGAGAGGTCCTTGAAAAAAGAACTGCTTAAGAGGCCATATAACTTTTGACTTGTGTATGTGCTGACATCTCAACACCACAGGTACCCAAGACAGACAACCTTGGGTCTCTGAATGTCCATCAAGCCAAAACCCAGACTTGAACCTCACTGAAAATATGAAAACCCAGATAACAAAAAAAAAAAACTATATAACTCCAGGTGTGCAATGGTATTACAGGTCTATCCATTAAAGACTTGAAGGCGTAGCTTCTAAAAAGTAGTGAATAAAGGACCTGAATACCAGTGTAAAGGAGACATTTCGTCACCATGCCAGACAGAAAAAATTACAGTATAAATTGGAAAAAAGTACTTAAATTTTATATAAATGAAAGCATGTGGGAGATAAAGAGCAAACTTTCTCTATCTCATCCCATCCTTCAAGTTCTCTCATCCAATCCATACTTTTACCCCAGTCTCTCTCCCACGCATTTTTATAGCACAGGTAAGACCAGCCTGACAGGCCTCTCAGTGACCCCACCACTTCCATCACACCAACTCTCACTCGTACTGAGGTGTGTAAGGGGGCTACAGGACGGCAGAACAAGCTTAAATCCCAGTGAAGATGTTTTTGGCCTTGATCACCGTGCCCATCGATCCCTGGCTGATTCCCACTCAGATACGTCTTATTTTATTAGTGGCTTCGGCCTTCTGCCGCCCCATTCCGCTGTGATCAATACCAGCATGGGGATGGCCCATATTTTTCTCACTTTTAGTGCCTTAACGCTGTTTAACCGTGTCACCTGATAAACGACAGGCCCTCCCCAAACACTGATTTCCTATTGATTTCTCCCTCATTCAGCCATCCCTCCCTTCGTCACTCTCCCATTGTTTTTATCTCCAGCTATCTCCTCTCTCCTCCCTCTATACCTTCTCCCCCACCAACTTAAGTAGAGGATGGACCTGCCAGCCACCTTTAAACCAATTCAACCACAGACACCCATTCTGTTAAGAGTCAGCTTAGGGGAGACAAAAGGGGGGCTGGATCACCTCTTTTAATAAGACCTACTGAAATAATTTTTTTTTAAAAACTTAGAGTTCACCTTGTTACCTATAGCATGTAAGACAGACATAATTTCAAACCCTGGGAGGTTTGTGCTGAAAGGTAGGTTTGTGTTTCTCATTTTCCATCATTACCCACCAAACGGCCCGCACACAAACAGTGGTGGAGACCTATCTCTGTGCATGCAAGCATCGATGGAGCAGGATACAGTGAGCACCATGCAACAGATGCTATGACAACCTGGAGGGAGACAGCTCCATCCATCATCCGCTGAAGTCCTGATGATCGAAGCAAGGTTTGGACTACGGAGGAGGATGCACAGCAGGGCAACATACAATCCACTTAAAGGGCTTCTATTGGGCTATAACTGTATAAACACATTTGATATGTGTACAGAAGATGGCAAAATTAATGTGGAAATAGATGAACAGCAGTGATGAGGAAATAAGATTATGACTGAATAAAATGGGGGAGGGGTATGTTGTGGATATTTGAGATAAAATGACATAAACTCCATCTGAATATTGGAGAAAACAAATTACATAAAAGAAGGATCGAACTCGTATCTGGCCACACGACCTCTATCTCCTTCTCTCAGACTGTACATTATTTATGCAAAATTAAACCTGCTCCTATTCCTGCTTAGTCTGGCTCATCCACTCAGTTACCTCTTTATTGATCTCACATCTAAGGCACTTCTGTAAATCCAGTCTGTTTCTCCCAGCCTTACTGCTATTAATGCCATTAAATATGGGTCCCTTATCACCAGATACTCTGAGGATGTCTGGATCAGCTGTGGCTGGACGAGTCCAGGACACGATGGTGACTTTATTTTCTAATTCACAATATAATGCAATTATCTTGTTTTTGTGAAACTCCTGTGTTTATTTAACTTATTTATAATTTAATGTCTTAAAAATATTGTAATTCTTAGTGTTAGTACTTAAACTTCCATTATGTTACTTACAATTTTGCTGTTAAAACTTCAACACATTCCTGTAAGAGATGAATAAAAACAGTTTTCAAATGGTCAAACTTGGAAATCTGGTGTAATTTCAGGTCTGCGCATGAAGTCTGATTAAGTAAACCGACACCATAAGCATCTGTTAAGGAATTCGATAACATGACCTGGCATCTTTTATTAAGCCTCTCACCCTTTAACAATGGGTTAAGTGATAAATTGACATTTACAGCATGGCCTGCCAAGTAACACTTGGTGAAGAGCACACTGAGAAACTGACCGTGAAGTAATAATGAGCGAGTGGGCAAGAGCAGAGATTTTCTATTAACACAAGGGTAGAGGAGTTGAAGGGGTTGTGGGCTTTGAAAGGACTGGTCTCTTGAACAAAACTGCCCTGCTTTAACAGCCACCCCCCTACCCCTCTGCAAAGTTATTAGGCTACAGTCATGGGAGAGCTTGAGCACCAGCTAGTGGTAGTGGAGTTTCACTGCTAAGACACCCCACACCAAACACATTAATCATGACCAGGGGAGTGTAAAATTCAATCGGCTCCTTCCATCCATTTCATGTGAAGCAGACTGAAGGCCGGCCTTGTAGTGCCTGAGAAAGGAAGGATGAAAAAAGGGGGGAAAAAAGAAAGAGGAGCTCCCTACACTTCATCAGAACCCCTACTTCATAACAAATGGAGTGTCTCTCTGGCGGAGGAGTGCCATCAGAAACACGCGTTCTCTCTATCCATTTAATTCCGGCAGTGGAGGAAGGGTCAGGGAGGGAGCAGTGGGTGCGTGTTCTGCTCTCCGCTCGCCGCTTCCCCAGTCACACAGTAAACTACCTTTTAGGAATTGTTTCTCAATAAGAAATGATCAGTCCATTTATCTGCACCAGGCGGGCCTGTCTCCTCACCCAGACCTCCAATATTTTTCGTTTGACCTGATCAGGGCTATAAACTAGACCGAGACACTTTCAATTTGTCACCCGAGGAGGCCTCTACGAGTCCCATGCTACTGATTGCATCCTCCCTCCCAAATGTAAAAATTCCTCCCATGCTTGAAATCTCTTAGATTTCAAGTATCTAAGAGATTTTTTTTTTCATGCATACAGTTACTTGGAAATAGAACCTCTCGTTCATGCAATAAAAAATGTTCTGAGTGATAATCACAGCCACACTCCGTGTCCAAAATATGATGTTATTTTGTCTTAATGAAGAGTCGGGTAAAAAGAGGATACAATTAATTTGTTACTCTTGATTGTGCAGTGCAAAATTATTTTCTATCTTCTGATCTAATGGATCATTCTAAATAGAAAAGTCAAAATGTTAATAACTACAATAGGATTCCTGCATGTTAATTTTTTTAACTATACTCATCATTGTCACTTTGTCTGGTTACAAGCCAGGAAAAATGTACTTAACTGACTCCTAATGTGCTGAGCATAATCTCAAATGTATCACGACTACTATGGTCAATTTTCTCAAATATTAAATGAAAAACAGTCTATGTATAAAGTAACAAGACAGGAATCTCTGTTTTTGTCTAATCCAGCTAATTAAACAGCTGAAATAACAACATACTTCATCACACTGAGGCATAAATGTGAAAATGCTATATTGCCATACAGCAGTCCTGCTCACTGAATTGTAACATTGCCCATGATGGCCTAACACAACTAAAGATGCAAAGGCATAGCAATTTAATATGATCTCAGGGTATAGATTGTCATATCGCACAATTCTACGCTTAAATCATTTTGGATGAAGGAAATCAAAGATACACTGTGAGCCCCTTCAACAAAGAAGACCAACAAAACTGGGAGAAAGCACTTATTACTGGTTGTTCATTGAGGGGACAAATATTAACCACATTGTTTTCTTTCAAAACAAGTACAAACTTTGAACTGGGGGTAATTACAATTCACACATGACTTCCTTTCCCATCAAACCCTTTAAAACAGTTAAACATTCTTTGAATTGGATGGAACATGTCAATGATTTTTTGACAGCACTGAAATATGGTGAGGAACACTCAACCACGCACACACAACCTGCTCAAGCTGCTGCCTCGTCCGAGTCACATGCACGCGATTAATCACTGATACCTCCGGCTGTCACATTGCATGTATGTGGTTACACAACACTAATGGGCAACTGAGTGGAACTGAAAAACACATGTAGAAATTTGCCTTACTTGTTTTTGTCCTCCTTAAAGGCGTCAGGTAGGGAAAAACCTCCTTCCTGTCAGATGACATGGAGACAGATGCAGCATTCATTGTTTTTCTGAGGATCCCTAAAATCCAGGACATACAAAAGACAAATACCATATTGAGACACTACAAATAACTACATTATGGGCTATAACAGATTGTATGCTTTGTTAAATAAAAAGTTAATTAGTGTCTATTAGGAGATTCAACAGTTCGTGTAACTAAGATTGGGTCATATTTGTCAACAGTGATTAAATGCATCACTGAATAACAGACAGGGTCTAGCAATGGGATTTGAAGCTTTTGGCTGTTTATGGTGGTGGTGAGTATGGTGGTCATGCTTTAATTGTTTATATTAATTATTATATCATATTTGCAGGGTCCGTGATGCTGTACATCTGCACTCCATACATCAACATGCAGAGTGTACTCAGTAAATCGCCCCCAGGTATGTCTGGGGGTATGTGGGTGGGAGTGCAGGGCAAGCTGTGTGTCCAGCATGTATGCATGAGAGTAGTGAAATGAAAAGGAGACAATATGCAGGCTCCAAAACACCAGCAATGTACAATGTCAATTTCAAAGTGAAAATGCCAACAAAAGAATCCACCAACATTAATATGACCACCATATATGTTGTTCCTAATGAAAACCCTTGTGGCCCCTACCGGCCGGTTAAGAGAGAGAGAGAGAGAGAGAGAGAGAGAGAGAGAGAGAGAGAGAGAGGGAGAGAGAGAGAAACACATGATCCCTTCCAGGCTTACACCTGGCGGAGATAATAATAAAAATTTGATATCAAGAATGATTAACCATATTTTCATAACACAAATGTCTGTGTTCATTGTCACTGTTACAGACACACACGTACACAAAATGGATGTCGCAAAAAAATGACAAATTAAATGCATTCAAAGATAATGTACTTCAATTCTAGAATCAATTTTTTTAGCTCCCCTCTCCTGTTTATCCAGTTCTGTAGTTATAAACAATGTGTTTCTTTGAACCAGAAAACCCATCTCACTGATGAAGGTAAACATGTCTGTATGTTCATGTTTTGCTTAATTATTATTAATTATTTCTCATTTCAGCTGCCTCAAAAAATGTACTACAGTCTAGACCTTTTTAGGTTTAATTTTTTTTTATTCCACACACACTCAAACAAATTTACTTGTCATTTCAGACGACTAAATCGATTACTTTTTTCTTTTTTTTCTTTTTTTTAAACACAGAAAAAGTGGCTACCAACAGATGTAACCTGACCACATAAAATGACAGTAGCCTCAAAACTGGTCAGAAAAAGGTCCATATTTGGATACTGAATTTAATAAAGTGGAATATTCAGTAACGACTGACTAATGTGTGGGCAGCACTTTGTATTGCTTCTTAATTGATACAGTTAATGCCTAATTAATGCATTTAATTGGACAGTTACTAATAACCATTAATGATTAACTGACATTAGAGGCAAATCATTATTTCCCCATGCACAATTTACACTTTACCCTCACACTGAACTTCCTTTCCACTTCGTTATAGGTAACTGGCCAAAGACTAAAACAAGTCCACACTCACCTCTTATTACATGATACCAACATTCACTGCAGTGTGTCGACAAGCACTACCTCTCTTGTTCTACACTGATTGTCTCCTCTTTCCCTGTAGAACACTGTGTCTCCCTTCTACTGACACAACACGCTTTCTTTTCTTACTTTTTTTAATGCTCTTTGCCATCTCTGTGGGAGCAGTCACCAGACCTTCTCTTTAAGGTCTGTTAATGTTAAATGTGTCAGTTGGGTAAGAAGGCTTCGTGTCACTGAAACCAAAGAAAGTAGGTAAGATTTCCCTTGTAGAGATGAGTAGGAGAGGATGAAATGCCCATTTATATCAACATGCGCAGATATGAGAGCTCACCTTAAGCCCATACATGCTGCCTGTTGGCCTAAGCCCAGACAGAAACAGACCCTCTACTGCCCTCCATTGGCTGACTTCCAATCTGCACTTACTGAGGTAGCCACAACTCTGTGTGTAAAAAACATTTTTAAGTAATAGTGTTATCTTGTCAGCAAGGCATCTATGTAAATTTCAGAATGCATGTAAAAAGATATGTGCTTAGAATTTAGTTTGTTCTTGAGAGTAATTGTTTTCTCTCATTTCTTAAATAAATGATAAAATACCGAACAGAACATTAGTAACAGCAAGAGTGGCTACCTTTGTCTTATATTATCAAATTTAACATCAGCTAAGTAAACGCAGAGAAACAGCAGCAACATGATCAGCGGATGTGGAAAAAGTAGATTCTTCAATTTAAAATACTCTGTTACAAGTAAAAGTCCTGCATTCAGAATCTTAATTCAGTAAAAGTACTGTCAAAAAAAGACTCTATATACAGCCAAAATGGACTCTGTTGCTGTTACATTATATAATTTATGTTATTAGATTATGATTCAGCAACAACTTTAAAATTGTAGCAGGCTGCATTATTAGTATCAATATTTTTTTAATTCTGTATAATTCATTCAATTTACTGTATTGCACCTGTTCATTTAAGGTTTTTTAAAATGTTCATCTTCAAACTAACTACAGGTTCCTAATAAATGTAGTGGAACTAAAAAAATTTCCCTCTTAAATGTAGTGAAGTAGAAAATAGCATGAAAAGAAAAACTTCAGGTGAAGTACAAGTACCTCAAAATTGCACTTAAGTATAGTTGAGTAAATGTACTTAGCTAGCGCAGTTACTGTCCACCACTGATTAGCAGTTTAGCTAACCATTAAATTTTAGCTAGGTATCAAACTTATTAGCACTAAAGCAGTAGACGAGCCTGGGTTAGCAGGTAACTTAGCAAGCTAGCTTATTAAGATGCACTTGAAGACAAACCTGTCAGTAAAATAAATTGTTAGTATACAAACCTTATAAACATCCCATTGCACATTTGTGTTATTGCAGTTTTGTTTTGAAACACAGACTTTATACAATCGATAACCACTAACTGACGACCGTTTAAACATAAACCCGTGAACAGGTGAACTCCTCTCATTGGCTAATACTCGCTTCCTTCGTCGTTTAGGTTAAGGTATGAGTATTCTGATTGGTTAGAGTTAGGCTAATGATATCAGTTTAAGCCAATGAGCTCCGGCTGAACGCAGGCGACGTGAACGCGTTTTTTCTTCGACTTTTCGGCGACGCTGAGTAACCTTCCGCTCAGTGCTGCCACCAGTGGCTAAATGTTGTACTGCAGCAGCCTGCACACCTACAACTGTAGTCTCTGAATTGAGAACAGGTGGGAATAACCCCTGAGGAATGACCCCCTGGGGCAAAAACTAGCAGTGGCCCCAAATTGAGAAATCTAGCCGTATTTCTATGCTAGATACTGCCATTTGTCAGATAGTTTGTGATAATTTGATGAAACAGACATTTGTTTCAGGATATGTACCATATAAGCATAATATCGTTTGAAATATTAAAGGTATTATCAGGAGCCATATTAACCATTTTTAACTGCGCTTAATGGTGCATATACAAATTTGTAGAAAAGTAATTGCCACAAGGTCTTTCTCTGCAAGAATACTGTCTGGCCCTCATTTGCTCTATGGTAATTTGATTAAACACATTCATTTAGAATTATGCACATTTTGAGCACAGAACTGAAAGAATTAGGATCCTAAAACTAGTTTTTGACACAGGGACCCCACTAAATAAAGTAATAAAGCATGTGATCATGTAGTATTCTGCTTAACAGTTTAAACATTGCCAAACAAAATGTACCCACAGCAACCTCAAAGCTCTTGACCTTCATATTAACTTTGCACCTGACAAGAATACATCACAAAGACAAAAAAATGCAGATCTCATATGAATATATTCCTAAATATTTGCTGTGCTTCTCATGCAATGTTATTTTACTACTGTATATGAATATCACTGCAGTTAAATCCATATTCTCACCATACTGCTTCTCTAAATGAATCAATGGTTCATGAATCTAAATTCTTATTTCTGCAGAAGAAAAAGCAAAAGCAAAAAGAACCATTTTACTGACAAGCTTCTGTATCATTCACACAGTTTGTGATACAACAGTGACACCTCCTGGCAAAGTTGTGCACTTGCATAAAAAGTACAGCAACAGCAGTTCAGTTAAAAAATAAATCAGAAGCGAAGTCAGTGCATGACAATAAGGCTTTATTTGAGGATGTGAGGAAGGAATGGCAGGTGACAGTTTTTATCTCAGAGGTGAGCAATTTACACAGGTCTACAGATTACTGCGTTGGCTGCATACAGTATCAGCACAAGTGAGGATAAACAATTCATCTCGTGAACGTTTTCATTTGCAATAAGTCTAGAGATGGTCTTAAGTGTATAGGTCTACATCAGAGTACCATTTAACATGCAAAGGTACCTCATTTGTATATCCATCTAATTTGAGTTGGTTCACCTATCTACGGTATGGTGTGTTGTTCTGTGGTTTCATTACAGTTTCACTGAATCTACAGTCGTAACCTCAAGAACAAGATCTACAAAAAACCATGCAGTCTGAAGTAAAATTTGGTGACAGTGACTGGGGTCGACCTACTGGCAAAATGACAAACCTTTAATATACTGCTCACTGATTCTTTCAGGGCCAAATACCTCTGAAGAAAAACAACAACCATAAAGAACAAATATAAACAATAGCAGAAATGTAGAACACATGCTGTCAATATGGAATGGATCGCAGAAATCATGTTCAAATCATAATTTTACTGAACACACACAGTTGATGTTGGCGGTAACAGGGAACAAAAATTTGAAGTCTTGCTCAAAACTGAGACAAACCGTAAGAGGAAAGGCAATTACAATGGCCAAAGAGATGGCTGAACTTGGATAAATGCTACTGTTTCTTTGAGGCTTTGGATGCATGTCTGAATGCACTGTGTGTCATCACAGGAAGAAATGGCACTTTTTAGTTTTGATTTCACAGCTTTTCATTTACAATGCTTGGGTGCATTTACACATTCCATCTGAAAATGAAACGTGAAACAGGCTGAGAAAGAAAATTGGCACAGAGTGGTGACAAAGGCCACTATGTCTGAGCTAGACTGTAGTTAAGTGGCAATGCAGAGTGGAAAACAAGGATCAAAAAGTAAAGCAGTCTTTTCACAGTATCATTATAGGATGTAGGAATTGAGGTTGGCTGAAAAAGATAAAGAAATGTATTTCCATCTGCAGCAAAATTACTGAAAAAATATATACCACTACATTCTGTATGAAGGTACACAAAGTTTAAGAAATCAAAAATAAATTGGAGGTAAAGAGAACCTATTAAAAACATAAAAGGCACCCATGGGGGAAGAAAATTAACCAAAAGAAAAATACAGTGCCATATCTCTCAACAGGAAACATCCTCACATTCCATTCTCTTCCATTATTTATCATGCTACAGGAAAATACAGCAATTAAAAAAATAATGAAGCCGAGAACCAGGTGTGGACGGGCCTGCAGGACAGGAGCCGTTCCCTGGACCTGAGCCTGCTCTGACTATGTACAAGTATGAATGAAGTGAACTACATGACCACACGTGAATGGACACTAGTCAGGCACAGCCTGATCTCATCTCACATTCATCAGCATTTACTCTAACAGATCAAATATAAACTACATCCCTGCCAAATAAGCAAGACAGACGCTTTCAAATTAAGCATGTCTCACGTGTTAATGTCTAAAAATGGATCCACTTCTAGTCCCATTCTAGCATGGCCACATGCTAGAATGGTGTGGTGGGGTTGTGCAGGTGGACATGGACAAATATATATTACATCTTTATATACAATGAAATGAAGGGGAGTAACTTGAGAGTGGGGTTTTCTCCTTTAAGTTCAATGAATCTTCCTGTCTTAACGTGGTAAATTTATGAGGAGATTTAGAGGACCCGGGACCTCTTGCTGGCCAGTGAACCATGCTGAAAGAGAAAAGGGACAGTACACAGGTTAATGTTAAGTCAAAATAATCTTGCTATGAGGGGGGAGGAAGAGCTAATCAGAAGGTCGGTGGTTCAATTCCTGGCCTCTGCAGTCTACATGTTAAAGTGTCTTGAGCAAGACACTAAAATTGCTCCCAATGGCTGTGCATCAGTGTGTGTGATGAGTGTGTGTGTGTGTGTGTGTGTGTGCGTGCGTGTGTGTGCGTGTGTGTGTTTATGGCCCTAATGAGGTGCCACCAGAGTATGAATGTGGGTGTGAATGGGTAAATGCTGGCTTGCACTGTAAAGCACTTTGAGTTGTTGGTAAGACTAGAAAAGCGCTGTATAAATGCAGTCCACATATCAAAGCAGTCACTAAGTGGTGTCAGAAGCTCAGACAATATTATGAACTAAACACAAAAACACTTTTAACGATACAACGGGAACTGACCTTTTCAGAACATTCACAACAGTTACAGCCTCAGAATAACAAGTGGGAGTATGCTGTTTCTTTCTTTGACCTACCTTGGCCTGCTTGTAAAAGTGAGGGGCCAACTCAACCAACCAGGACGACTCAACAGCGGTCACATCACGCATGTAGTATTTTGACGTCTGCACCACTTCATTGAAAACAACCCTGATAAGGAGACAATGGGAGCATTTTTAAGTAGGAGAGCATAACGGTTACTCTAAATGTACGTCCATTCTCTGCATGGCATAAATATACAAGAATAAGTGGGCAAAAGAAAGCTATGTTTTTTGGACAAAACACCATATTAGGAAAATGCACTGACCATTTTGGAGGCTTCTCCCCAAACAGCACAGAGTTGGGATGGATGTGAAGCTCGCGATCGTCTCGTAAAGTCCTATCGGAGCAAATGAATATGAGAGTGTGTCATGTGATTTAAAAGTGTACAGAAACAGAAATAATTCTTTTGTTGAAGAAAGTTAGACATCTAATATAAGAGCGATAAAACAGCCAACAGTGCTCTCACCGGTAGGAACCAGAATGGTGAATGCGGGCTGCATTAGCGAAAAACCCAAATACAATGCACTTCAAGATCACATCTGGGTCACCTGTCCAAAAGAAAGTAGCAATAAACATGTCACTCTGTCTACTTGGCTAATATAAACCTACATACTATATAAAATAAACATGACACATATATACCTTCGCTGGAAGTCCGTGGCACCTTAAACTTGTTCATGAGACGCCGAAGCTGCTCTCGTACAGTCACGGCCCGCAGCAGACCCTTATAATTGAGGAAGTGTTCCTGACACCACTGGGAGCTCTTCTGGTGCTGCAGGAAAGAGGAAAAGGTTTCATAGTCTTGATCAGGTTGAACTTCTTCTCTCTCTTTTGCTGAGTTCACAAGCCCCAAGAGTTGTGTCTGCTGTCACCAGTCGCGCTATGTAGTGTAAATACACACACACACACACACACACACACACACACACACACACACACACACACACACACACACACACACACACACACACACACACACACACACACACACACACACACACACACACACTATACCTTAATGAATGCTTCATACACATTCAGCATGGTGAGGTGGTCTCCCTCAGCCACCGCAAATTTCCTGTGCTCTCGGGCCTGCAGGGTGAGATAGCAGAAACAGGCTAATTGTTATGCTGACAGAGCATTTCGCCAAATATACAACATGCTCCTTTTGAAAGCCTGTTTTCACTTACAGCAGCTTTCTTCTGATTGGGCGGCACAACAAATATATTCTGAATCTGCATCATTGCTGCAATGGTAACAATCTCTTTGGAGCAGCCAAAGTTTCCTGACTCCAGGAGCATCTTGGCAAACATGGGGCTGAGAGGAAACTCTGCCATCCGCACCCCCATGGGATCAGTCAAACGGCCGTAATGGTCCAGACCTGCCAACAGACACACAGCTGGTTAAGATTCTGCATCATGTGCAAGGACACCTTTGCTTGTAGATGCTTGCAGACACAGAATTTTGAACACTAGTCTCGCGGTTGAAGGACAGTTTCCCCTTTTTACTTTTCCACCCTGCTGACAGTCTTGTTTCTTACCTCCCAGAGCATAGAGCAGCTCCAGAGCCTGAACCATGGTCTGAGCTGGAGGAGGCTGCAAAATCATAAAAAAAAATGAAAATGCAATAGTGCAATGCAAAAGTCCAACAATTTTTACTTGAAAAGCAGAATTAAGTGAAAATGTTGTGTAATTGGAAAGTCTTGTCATCACATCTTCAATAGCACAAATCCACAATGACTGCATTAGTTTTATGGTTTCCATGCATTTTCCCCCTGAGGCCAGGGACCATTCTCGCTAATTAAAATGTAAAGTACAATTCCTTTCACAGTGAGTGAACACATCACAGCCACCCTGTGGATGCAAAGTGAGCTACTCACGGAAAGGAAGCTGAACCGCAGCACGTTGTCGATGCCTAATGCTTTGAGCTGCAGGATGACAGGAGCCAAATTGGTGCGCTGCATCTCTGGCACAGTAGAGGCAGGCAGTTTCTCAAAGTCCTCCTCTGACGGGAGGAACAGAGGCAATAAGAAACACAGGGAGGGAATGACAAAGAGCAGCAGAAAACAGGCAGAGAGGGTAGAGGGAGGAGGACAAGACTGCAACACTTTTCTGCAAATGTTAAAAATGTACAATCCCTCTAATATCACTTACCACCTTTCTAATATTCCTGCAAACTCACACACACCTGTGTACAGTCTAAAGCATTTCCCAGGTCGGTTTCTTCCAGCTCTCCCGGCCCTCTGGCTGGCTGAAGCCTTAGAGATGGGGGTGACCACCAGCGATTCAATGGCAGTGTGAGGATTATAGGCCCGCAGCTTCACAAACGCGCAGTCGATGACGAATACAATTCCATTTATGGTGATGGAGGTCTCAGCTATGTTAGTGGCCACCACAATCTGGAGGAAACATAAGAAAAGAACAGGTCAAATGTTTTTTAATTGACACTAATTTACCGGCTAGTGTTTGTTGTCGACACCTGCTCTGTTAGTGCAACTTAATGTGGACACTTTCTCAAAATATTCTACAAGAACGGTGTGTTCATTTCCTTGATTTTAACATAATATGGTACCTGAAAGAGAGGCCAGGGTTTTTTGTGAGATGCAAATATGGACAGGAATGAATGGATATCCATGACAGCCAATTTTCTTCTTCTATGAGTTAAAATATATCCACTAGAAACAGCTTTAAGAAGTTCAATCTTTTTATATTTTTTGGTTATCTGATTGCAGACCTTTAAATCACCACCCTTAGATATGTTCAGTGGTTCAAGTGAAATGAAAGAAGGGAAAAGAAATGGTATTTCACTCTGATTATTCCAAACTTGGTAGACTATAAAGTTACATCTGATTTCTTCTCTCTACAAATGCACGAAAACGACGACAGCACATTTACCTTTCGAACAGAGGAGGGTGCCCTCTCAAAGACCTTCATCTGCTCAGCGTAAGGTAGGCCAGAGTACATTGGCAAGATTCTCAGGTGTTTCTTCATTCCATATCGTGACAGAGTCCTGGCCTGGTCCTGCAGAAGGGACACCACCTTCTCCACCTCCTCCTAAGGGGAAAAAGGAAAAGGACAATGACAAAAAGATGATTAACACACAAATGGGATGCTGGTGTAATTACATACAATCTTGAGTCAGATAGAAATAATTAAATAAAGGTTGGGTAGTATTAAAGATATAGCCACTGACCTGCCCAGTAAGAAAAGCCAGGACATCTCCGTCATCCTCCGTCTCGTGGATCTTCAGCACCGTCTCCACTGTGGCCTTTACATAGTCTGGGACAGGACTGAGAACATACAAAAGTCTCTTCAGAGTTCAAAACAAATATGCAAATCACACAGGAATTCCTCAGAACGAATTACTAGTGTTGACTACCTGACGGTGTAGAAAACGTCCACTGGAAAGGTGCGTCCCTCCACCGTCAGAATTCCACACGTGTCCTTGTTGGGATCCCCGGACTCATTCAGGTTGAAGAAATCGTGGAATTTCTTCAGATGAAGGTGAGGTTACAGTTAGTAAAGAGAACATTAATGAGGCATTCATACCAAAAAAAGAGCAATTACATTTAATATATAAAAATAGGTTCCACAGCCTCCAGCAAAGTTCATTCAGAAATCATGAAAAGTTTCCCAGTTAATACAGCATGGTTATATTATATTTATCAACTTGTATTTTCCCAATGTTTTCATCAACAAAGAAAGGAAATACCCTTGCTGTCCTCAATCAGACATTTTAAAGAGGATGCAACTTACTGCTGCACAAAAACTAAATAATATGCATGTGCAGATAAAAGCCTTTTTAAACAGAAAGTACAGTAGATGTCCGATATGGCATTTCAGCTGACTCGTTTAATGCTGAGCGCAGCCGTGGCCTGATTGTGTCTTTCTTTCATCAGTGCATCGCAGATGTCAGTACAATGTGATCTGACCTGACATCAACTTTTCCTCTGTCTGTCTTTGTTTTCCCTCTTCTCACTAATCAAGCATATCTGTTCATCTTAATGATGCAGTCACCTTGGCATCCAGAGTGGCAGAGGCCACAATCAGCCTCAGGTCTCGCCGCTTTTTCTGAATCTGGAGACGAATCAGTGCGAACAAGGATTTAGAAGTCAGGGTTCAAATGAAAAACTCAACTTTCTGGGATTCTTTTCATAAATTAAACAGTAATGTTTAATTTGTTCCACTGACAGAATGAGCAGAAATTACCTTCTTTAGTAGACCAATGGCTATGTCTGTATACAGGGTTCTCTCATGAGCTTCATCCAACACCAACACACTGAGGAGAACAGCACAAAAACATTAGAGTGAATCCAACCCAGTCTTGGCAACAAAACAAGTCTACATGTCTAATTACGGTTGTCCTTTTTCACAGAAGACATTTTGTCACAGCGGAAAGAGCACAGGTGTAAATAATAAAATCAACGGAGACTGAATTTTTGCTGCTTCAGTCTCAGGGTCCCAATATTGTTCATGCCGGCTCCCTGTCACACTGTCATGCCTGTGACAACAATCTATATAATGCCTTAATTACAATCACCTGTATTTTTTCAAAAGAGGATCAGCCATCATTTCCCGCACCAGCATGCCATCTGTGAGGAACTGAAGCACACAGGCACAATTAAGCACTGAAAGGCAGCAAACAAAGCACAGCTGGTGATAAAGACTTCACATATCTGGCGGGGGAATACCTTGATCCTTGTGGCGTGGGGATCAGAGCAGTCATCAAAACGGATGGTGTAGCCCACCTCATGTCCCAGCAGGGCCCCCCGCTCCTCTGCTACACGGTTAGCTACCTATCAGAAAAAAGGGAAAAAAATACAGAATCAGAAGCGGGCGCGTGTCCTTCAGCGTGAACTCAATGTCTTATAGTGACAGAGCTGAGGACATCAGGGAGAGGGCTTACAGAGATAGCAGCCACACGTCGAGGCTGTGTCACTCCAATCACCTTCCCCTCCGCTGCCCAGCCAGCCTCCAGCAGGTACTGAAAGGAGTCAGGAGGTTGATCAAAAAAAGGAGAGAGGAGTACAAAGCATGAGATGGAGACACTGATGTCCCAGAACGTCAGACTCTGCATAAATTAAACTGCAGCTGATGTGGTCAAAACCCTGCTTGAAAAAAAAGAGGCCACTAAGCATCAAGACAAGGTCATGTAAAATCAGAATGGGAGCAAAGCCACATGAAGGGTATCAGTCCACTGCAGCAGTGTTGTGCCTTCTGCTGCAAGATTTAGTTCACATGTGACTTTCAGAATAGGAGAAATGATAGATTTCACTCATTTAAAACAGTTTTTAAAGTAGGAGGGGAAACTGCACGGACTAAATTCTACTAACCTGAGGTATCTGTGTTGTCTTCCCACATCCTGTCTCACCCACTATGATGACAGTCTGGTAGCTCTCCACCAAGTATAAGATGTTGTTTCTGTGCTGCATAGGAAACAATCAACACAAAGTTCATGAGCAACCATTGAACGCCACACATCACTTCATGCATGTTCAGAAGCCATGTGGCACCTTGAACACGGGGAGCTTCTGTCGCTGCTTCTCTATGGAGAGGGCGGTGTGCGGGTTGAATATGATGGGGGACCCGGTGGTCTCTGTGTTCAGCTCCCGCTCCTCTGAGATCCCCGGTGCCTCCGAGCCTGGAGCAGAACAGATGGTTGGAGGTGAAGATGAGATGTTTTATTTAGATGTAAAGCAGGCTGAGGGATTAAATAGGATGACAGCCAGGATTTTTTTTAGTGCAATGCCCCGACGTGAAATGAGGGACCTATAGGCGGTGAAAGGCGTCCACTGGTGTCGTTTTGATCGCTTGTGTTCGTGTGGCTGTCGTTTGTGCTTCATAGCTTGTTTTATTTTGCCAGGTTATAGTTTGATTCCGCAGAGCTGAACTGAACCGGAGCGGTGCAGAAATCGCGCAGCTGCCGTGAACGCACCAGTAACGTTAGTCAAAACGAGGCTGACTCGACCAAACCAGCGGTTGTACGTTAATAAATATAAACCCGGAAAATATCACAACAAATGTCTGATTCATACATTTTTTTCGGACTTACCCGGCTTCCAAAATTTCACCGTGGAAAGGGGAGCCGCCATCTTGGCCACTACGTCACATATTTTTTTTTTAAACTTCTTGTAGGTGACGTCATGATGTGGGCTTCCTGCATGGATTTTATGAATGATGTCAACAGCTGCAAGTTCAAGTTGGGTCAAATTAATCATTTTTTGCAGGTGGCAACAAGGTTCAGACATAGTAATAAAGTAAAATAAGCTCTAATGAGAAGTGAACTGCTTCCTGTGTGGAAAACATATCTGTTTTCGAAATGTTAAAGCCCATTTACATCAGAAAAAGAAGAAAAAAATGTGACATTAGTAATTCAAAGTTTTGACTATCTGACAGTCAGTGGTTGGAAATAACTACATATATTTACTCAACTACTGTAATTAAGTATAATTTTTGAGGTACTTGTAGTTTTCTTCCAGTTTTACAGAGTTTTACATACAAATCATATGATCTGCTTACAAAACATGATGCCTCCAACAGTAAATGAAGCAGCTCATTAAAAAGCTGCTTCTTACACAGTAATATATTAATAATATTGGTACAAAAACAGAACTCTTGACAGGAGCATTCTTTCCAATTAATACTTACCTTTAATACTTTAAGTACATTTTTGTTGCCAATTTTTTGTGGCACTAACTTGTAGTTTTATCAACTCTGAAAGTAAAAGATCTCAAAACTTCCTCCACCACTGCTCATAACTTCAATATTGTACTAATTTTATTTTATCATTTCTACCATTTCATCTTTTTTGTTTGTTTCATTAACATGGAGACAGCAAAAAGCAAACTGGGGTATAAAATACAGCACAATGTAATTACTCCATGCAAACCTTTTATCGCTGAATTAATCATCTGACAAAAACTAACACACTATATTTATATTTTTTCTACATGTTAATTAAAAAACAGATACCATGTCTTTGAAAATGGAGGCCAAATAAAGCCCATGTTTAATGATTCCCAAAAGATTTGATCAGAAAATACAATCCTTTCAAACACCAGCTGCGTATCTAATATAACAGTATCATTACAAGACCTTTGCAAGAACTGTTTTTAAAAGTTCTTAACTATAAAATACTGAGAAATATGTTACATCAAACAAGATATAACATAAGTACAAATAAATCTGTGTAATACAAGGTGGATTTGACAAAAGGGACATTGTACAGAATTTACAGACAAGTTTAAATTAATTTCAAAAACAACAGGTAAGACTTTGATCTGGAAGCTACATGTGAGGAAAAAAAATTAAATTATTTCTACTCTCCTAACTAATGCCATTAAGAAATGACATCTAGATATATGAACAGCAAGTCATGGCAGTGCACAGACCACTTTTTAGGTTAAATCTGTGAACGTTTGCATCTGAAAATGGCATGCAAGATCCCGCCCTCTTTGTTTTGAGGAAATAGTTTGATTGGATAGATAACTTGGTTATTAGCATTGATACTTCTGCCATCGGGATTGGATAACAGCTGATATGTGATCTTAACACCAGCATTTGTTTTTGATGTTAAAATTAGTAAGAGTGAGATGTCAGCTGTGGTTAGCGACTATTTTTCAGATTTGTTGGACACCAGACCCTTTAGAACAGTGATACTCAACTTACAGCCTGTGGGCCAGACAGGTCGCCATGAATATGCTCTGTCCCTGGTAGGAGATGTAACCAAAGCATTTACAACTAAAATGCAGCTGCAGCTAATAAGTTAGGTTATTACGTTAAATTGTTAATCAGTTAATTTCAAAGAAAGGAAGATGCATTTTATCTTTATTTTATCTGTTAAATATTGTTAATGTTTATATATTAAATGGCCTCCTGTCAGTTTGCAAAAGTGGCACATGGGCAAAGCAAGCTGAGTATCCCTGCTTTAGAAGAAATAACAACTGACAGATTTTATTCAAAAAAGTAATGTTTATATCCAATGGGAAGAAAAACATGACACTCTGAGTCACCTATCATTTCATGAAAACAGATGACCCCCACCTTAAAACCACACAGTGTCATGTGTTTACTGCCATGACAATTTTTTACTAAATATTTTGTCAGGCCCACATTCCTGTCTTAAAAAGTGAAATGTAATTTTGAAGTGAAATTTCAGTGAAGTCTTGCAGAATTAATCGTGTACAGGTAGTTTTATACATCTATGACTATAATGACTATATGGTGAGACTTTTATTGCCCAGTCCCTGTCACTCAAAGGATAATTCCAGTATTTTTAAACCTGGGCCCTAATTTTACACACAGTATTTTGAGGTCAAAGCAACTAATAGGAACAAAAAGTTTTGGAACTGGTCCAGTAGCTCAACAGCCACAAAATGGGCTGCAATGGCCCTTTCCACTAAACTGCCTTTACATGTTACTTTGGATCCAAACTAACCCTTGAAAACACCAAAGTCATAAAATAACACAAACTAATCGATCAAGGCAGCAACTCCAGTGTTCTGCAAGACAAAATTACTGTTTTGTCAAAGGAGTGTGGTGGTTTTGAAGGCAGCGATAAGGGCTTCAGTTCCCCATCAGAAAAGGTCCATCTCTGTAGGGATCTTTTCCATAACGTTCAGACACTTAGAATAACAATTTGAGCCAGAGGCATAAACAAGCAGTTTTAGCGGAAGTACTTTGACAGGTTTACATTGCAGCCACTGAAGCCCATTTTGCAGCTGCCGACTGAGATGATATACTGGAACAATTCCAAAACTTTGTCATATGTAAAATAGGGCCCAGGTTTAAAAATAACACAATTACCCATTAAGCCTATGAGCAATAATGATGAATACACATACTTATCTTTACAGTCTAAAATCTGTGTTCATGTCACTCTTCCAAAACAGAAGAAAGGCCCGTAGTAAACCAACAAAGATGAAAGAATCCTTATTCTAATTTACATCAAGGTACAGTTCTATCAGAAATAGGATGCAACAAATCTGAACCGCTTGCTTTCGGTATGTTAGTGTTTTGTCAGAGATTATGACAATGAAGTGAGGAAGGAAATATAACATATGGGATTTGTCATGGAGGGTGCCTTAAAAAAGAGACCCCAAAATTAGAGAGATGTACAGTGTGTGAACATGTTCATCATGGTGGTCTTGCAGGATCTCATTAATCAGGATAGGATTCCCATGATGCACTGCACACTGAAAAGTCATACTGTATGTAGGAGCGTTGACGCGCCTCAAGCCATGGAGTTCCTCTGTCTTGACACATTACTTCAACAGAAATGTTTGTATTTAGTGTCCAATGGATTCTTCTCAGTCAAAATGTAGAGCTGTGTAAAAGATTATCCACACCACCTGGTGAAGAGAAAAAATGACCAATTAGACAAAAATGAGGTGCTTAACAAACAGTAGATTGAGTCATTTTACTACAGACTGACTAATGACAGGCTAAACTAGGATAAGACAGAATTTATGGTGCCTATACACTGTGTGCAATTAGTTTAATACAATCTTGGTCACAGTCTGTGTCAGTAAACAACAGTAACAGTAATAAGCTTTGGTCATAGCACTGCTAGTTCTATGCATTGTAAAAACCTCAGAAGAATCAAGTGTGGTCCCGGTTGTGGGAAAAGACAACATGTGGAATGCCAAGTCTGCAAAGTGAGTGTGTCTGAGACAGTGTGTAAATAAAATGACTATATGTTTCTGTAAAGATTAGCATCCCCACCAGAAAGAGAGCAAAAGATGTCATGAAGCCTTCTTTGGTGAGTTCCCACGTGCCACCATACTCTTCCTCATCAATCTGCTGAAAGCTGCTGAAGTATACATACAGGACGCCAGCGTTGATGATGCAGAATCTAAGAAGGCAAAGACATGAAGATGTTAACTCCTCTGATCACATAGGAGGAGACCTCTAAGACCAGTTAAAGGTGTAAGACCGGCTACGCAGAACACTTACATGGCTATCCCCAGAAATCCTTTCAACGGTGCAACACCCCATATCACACCAAGGATTACTGCAATTATTTGCCGAAGCCAGTAAATCACATCTAAAAACTCGTCCTGTAAAAGGAAATACAGAGAGAATGACTTGATTAAAATGATGTAATGCCAGCACTGAACAATACCACCTCTGAGAGCATTAGCTTTGTATAATGCCTTATAATCCCCTCAATTTCATGTTCTTCTTCTAATGTTTTCTGTGAAGAAAATGTATTTTACATGTGTGATGTAAAAGCATGTCAACATCTAGCCCTGATGTAGGTAAACAGGGCCAGGCCAGTTATAGTTCCTTAAATAGAAATAAACAACAGACAAATTGTTCACAGCAGGAATGTATAATCGAATGTTTTGACTACACAATGAAATGGCTCATCAGTCTTGTGTCAAAAGCTGTTTCTCCTTCAAAAAGTGGCTCCGACCTCTGTGGTTGTGTTAAGGTCTCATTAAGGTGAACTGAGGTTATGGTTAGGTTTTGGGTTAAGATAAATTCAGGCTAAATAAAGTGGAAACACAAACTGATGGGGAAACAAACTTCGACACAACAAGCCTTCAAGAGTGACTATCAATCAATTCATCAATCAGCCAATCAGAAAATTAACTGACAACAATTTTTATAATCGATTAATCGTTTCGGTCACTTTTCAAGCAAAAATGTCAAAGATTCTTCGGCTTCAGCCTCTTAAATGTGAGGCCTTTTCACTTTGACACTTTACAGATTAACAGTGAATCAATTAATTTAAAAACTAACTAATAGATAAAATGCTAGAAAACATGGGACATTTAAAAAGCTTTACATTGGCTTGATGCACTGAATTCAATCCAGCAAAGTTTACATGTCGTCGACTTCCGTATTTTGTTTTAAACTACACTCAAACCACCGAAACAATTAAGAAATATTGCTGACGATTTGACAGATAAACCAGCCAAATCAGATTAAGCCTTAGCATGGCAGCTAGCTCCAGTTAGCCTGTTTTTATAACACCTGACAAGAAATTAGCTGCACTGAGGACTTTGGGTCAACTAATAGCGGCAGCAACAAAATATGAGCCGGGTTGAATTTGAACAGGGCAGCTGACTGACCTTCTCTTCCCAGACAGCGTTACTGTTGAAGGCTTTGCTCCATGTGGACTGTTTTACTCCCCCATTCAGCAGATGACTTTCTTCTTTCCGCTTTGTAACGTTACTGCTCGTCATTCTTTTTGCCGTTTCCTTCTTCTACAGACGTAGAAAAGTTTGAGTCCAACCCTGAGGAGACCTGAAGCAGGATTTAAGCCTCTGTCGGTGTCTATGGGAAGAAATTACTCTGAAATATTTGAAGGTATTAGAAGAATGAACTCGCCGTTGATCTGACAGATCTCGGTCGCTAACCGAGAAAGGCGATCTGAGCATGCGCAATATTGTTTGACCCCAGCTGCCAACAGCCAATGGGAGAGTGCGACGTTTCTGCGCCGCTGTTGCCCAAAAGCTGCTTAAAAATTACAGCGACCCCCAGTGGTCAGGATCTGCTTTCAATTTTAGCTATAATCAAGAAGAGTCTTGCCAAAGCAGGTTTATAATAAGTATATTGATGAAGTATGTCAGAAAAAAATAACAGCAAATGGTTTTCACTTTACAACAATATTTTCTTAATGATAGACAAACAAAAGACTGTGTGTATGGTGTGGGGTTTTTTTGTAAGCCACATTAAAATAAACGAATAAATATATTATTACCTTGTTGTGGCAAGAATTAGTAGAGTAGATTTTTTTATACAGTCTTGTACGACGTGAGATACAAAGCATTTCCACAAACATCACGTTATATTTTTTGTTTCGTCTTTAAAATGTCCAACTAACCAAAACCCAGAGAGCTCTAGTTCATAATCATAGAAGACAAAGAAACACAGAAAGTGCTTGAATTTGCATTTATGGCATTCATTTTCTTAATGATGATCTACGATTAACTATCAAATAGTTGCAAATCAGTCAATTGATTGATTAGTCGTCTAATCAATGCAGCTTTACATTATTTACATATCTCAAAACAAGTAACAAGGTGTCCAGTTTTAAAGTCTTTTGCATCAAGGCAACTATGTATTCACATTCAGGACAATGAAGTAATCAGCAGCCGTGATAATGATTTAACAGTCTGACAAAACCCTGAAATTAAAAAGGTATATAAGAAAATCTAAATAGCTTCTGATATAAGATGAGATACAGTTTACAAATATAATGCAGTTGGTAATGATTGTGCATGGTGAAGCAGTGGCGATAATAAGAAAAAAGGTACCAAAAAAATCAAAATGAGGAGGCGTATTTTGAAGCTCATGGAAAACATGGTTTTCCCACAGGCTGTGACATTCTCTGTTATAGTTTGCTGCTTCCATGGCAATGTCAGTTTCCCCCCCAGTAAGTATTGGATTTGTTTTTTTATTTAAATTTTCTCTCACTCTCTCTTAGCCCCAGTTATTATCATTCACGATCATTATGGATCATTTTGATTAGACATTATATTTGGCATGGATTGCTGTCAATGCATTGATTAAATTGAAGCTGCTGTCATTAAATAAATGTGTTTACAACATTACATGTTATTGCAATAGTGGTTGCTATGGTCAAGCATATCATTAGATACCATAAATCTTAACACAACCTGTGCTTGTTTTGTGGCATCAAAACACACACAGCTGTTCAGTAGGTGTAAAAGTAGTTTCCAGCTTCAGGGTTGATAGAGCGATAAATCAGAGTGCACATGAGATGATAAAGATGAAAACTTTGTTCTGATACTCTAATTTAAATTCTTTTTTGTGTGTTTGTCTTCTCTCGTCTTTGCTTATTTCTTGTGTTTTTCACTTCTACCAGCCTCTACAGGTTATTCAAATGAAATAATAAATGGTCACCAGCCAAAAAAGTCGGGAACCATAAACAACATTAAGTCATAAATAAACAAATCAAGCTGCAGGTTTTATTTAAAAAGAAAATCACTCGACAAATTTATGAACGCATGACCATAAATTGTATGGTTCTTTATTACTGACCCTTGGTGAATGTGTGCTTTCTTCACAATGCATTGCATTGGACTCTCACCTCTCTTGCAGTATTGTGAGTAGTTGAGTTCTTTCTGTTGTTCTCTCTACTGTCCAGTAGAGGTCCTCCTTTATGATGGAGAGACTCACCCCACTGAGTGAAAGTCTTATCTCCATCCTCTGCTAATCAGCACTCTGATCTGAGATTAACACCACTGCTTGGCCTTAACTGAATTTATATATTACTCAAGTAAGTGGTGTAAATGGAGTGATTTGGTCAGTAATGTGATTAGAATGCTTCACTATATGATTGTAATATGGCCCCAGTCCTAAAACCAATTAGAAAAATATGCTATAATAATTTACTTTTGAGTGATCAGATGTGAAAGCCTGTGAGGTTAAAAACACTGAAAAGGAACTGGTTTTGATACATGAAATAAGGCTCACAACATGACCTAACATGTGGAAAATGAAACTGAAATTATTTAAATTAGATTATGATGGAAATGAATCTCAGACTTTTGCGCATTGTTAAGAAACAGAATAAAATGTCAGTGTTCTCTCTCTTTTCAGAATGGAAGCTGGTGATATTTTGATATATTTCTCAGCTCGAAGACATTAGTATCAGTATGTATTTTGTTGTGATGTCAGGTGTAATATGCTGAAATCACTGTGGTTATAAATAAATTCTAAATGATTCTAGATATGAGACAGAGTAAGTGTATTCCAGTTTCACTTTTGAATCTTAAAACTGACCCATTATGCGTGACTCATTCGAGAAGATGTGGAGGATGTGTCATCTTTAATTTGAGTCTAATGACACGCATGCATAATAAACACAGCTTAATGGAATGTCAATAATAGCCTTAGAGTGGTCTTATATGATATGTTTGCGATACTCAGTAGTAAGTTTACAGTTACATTGACTCTGCTGTAACTAATATATGGAAAGCTTTTATGCTTTGATATTAATATTCCTATCAGAAGAAAAGGGGCCACATACGTATGCTCCCGCTACTGTAACTGAGTAGCTTTTTCATCCACATAACTTCTTTGTGGAAGGCCCACAGCTGACTCTGAGAGTTTAAGAAAAACTAAAGCACTCTAATTCAAATGACACGCAATACTGGGTCCCACGTTCAGTGTTTTTAAAACTATTTTGTCCGTGTTCACTCAAATACATTTCATTATAAACTGTCAAAAATAGCTTTTTTATGCTTATTTCAGCAGATTTCACAAAAACAACGTTACTTTTACACAATTACATCAAGTAACAGTGATAAATATTTTCTACTGCCATGCATGAGGATTTTAAGTGTGTCTGTGCAGGGCTGTAGTACCAAGCAAGCAAGACAGGCGGCTGCCCCAGAAGAGCCCCAGGTTCACTACATGTCAGCTTGTTTTTGATAGTTTGATTACTTGCACAACTTAAGTACAATATCAACTGGATACTGCACTATTACATAAACTTTTAGTCAAAGTATGTCAAAATCTGGTTTTAGCGCCTCGAGGCCCCAGACGAGCCCCAGGCTTTTCATAGTTTGATTGCTTGCAAATTTGTAAGGGAATTTGCACATCTTAGGTACAGTATCAACTGGATACTGGATAACATAACATGACATAACCGTATGCCCCTATCTGTTTGTCTGATCTGGTTCTAGCAAATCATATAGTGCATTTGCATTTTCAAGAATAAAATTGCGTTTCATGAAATGGTTACAGACAAAACACTGACACACCTGGGTAGTGTTCCAGTATATGATTACTGTTGTTCTCGTACTGGTGTTCTAGTATGCTTTTGTTTGTTTACTTGTTTGTTTGTTTGTTTGTTTGTTGTGTGAGTGTCTATGCAAAATATAATGAGGTTGCCAACTATAACACTTGATGTAAACTTGAATGCAACAGGGGTAACACATGACCACATGACTAACAACATGGCCGATCATATTTTTAAATAATTCTGCATCTTATTCTAGGTTCATGTAGATGTTCGGGTGAGGTTGGGGATGAACAACTTTTGACACATTATCGGTACTATCCCTTTAAGAGAGGTCACCTGGGAGGGGGACAGGTGTGAGCTGCCGGAGTCTTCACGTTAAACCGGGACAGGTGAGTCTTCCCGGGTGTTCCTGTGTGCACCCTGACCGGGACCGGCCTGAGCTCACGCAGCCACAGTCCGGAAGGGATGACGGTCCCTCTCAGTCCTGGTCTCCGCTCGACCTCTCACGCCAACTCCACCGTCAGTGACGTCTGCATCACGTGTCCGTCTCTTCCCTTCGGTACGTCGGTCGTATTTTTCCTCCTCCGCCGCCGCTTCAACACCGAGAAATAAACAAGCGCAAAAAGCAGGGGGGTCGCGGCAGGAACCGGTCTGGCTCAGCAGCCGATGGACAGAGGGGGGTTTACACCTCCAAGTTACCATCAGTGAAGCCCGAACCTGCGGCCAGTTTGCGCCTCCAGCTGGTTTCATTGTAAACTTTTTAAATCCTGCGCCGCAGTTCCGCCAACGCGAGGTGAGTCTGCTTTAAAGATCCGCGTTTACGCAAGTGTTTCACCCTTTTTCGCCAAACTTGTGTGAGCGATTGTGAAGCTTTTTTTTTTTTTTTTTTTTACCTTTGCGGGCTGCTTTGGATCAGCAGCACTGGCCAGCTGCATGTCGCCTGCTTAAAATGGCGACAACCAACCGGGGAGAGAGAGTAGTTTTTTTTAAGGGACTGGGGGCTTGTCTTGTGTTTTGCTCCTGTCTCATTTCGGTCGCTGTGATTAAAAGCTATAATGCGCACGAGCCCATTAAGTTGAGGCCCGGTCTGCAGAAGTTGAGCTGAAGATGAACACGCATCGTTTGCTTGTAATGTTGGACTCCAGTCAGTGTTACAGTCCTGAACCTTTCACACACACACACAGAAAACACAAAATATTCACTTAGATTTCAAACATTGTTTTCAGATTATCAATCACATGTTGCCTCCTTATATTAAACTAAACTAAAGGCAGAATTACCTCAAATCTTCATGTGTTTTAAATGAAGAAAATCATGTGAAAATTGCACGATTTACTATGTTATCCAGCATCTTATTTAGCCTATATTATTATTATTATAATTATTGTCAAGAGTGCTCACAGACTTCAAAACCAAGGCTGCCACACTTTTCCAAAACTATGAGCAGAGTTTCATGCTTCGTCCCAGTTATGAGTTCGCAGGCTGTTTGGTTCCTCATCATGTCAGTGTTGTCATGAGTGTGTGACACCAGGGATTAGAGCAAAGCTTCCCAGACAGCTAGTTTGTGTCTGATGTCCACGTGAGTCCTGGGCATAGACAAACAGCTTAATCCAGCTATCACTCATGCTCCACCTATTACTGTTAGAATAGGCCCAATTCTCATGTTATGGCTGAGGATTTCAAAAAAACACACAAAAAAATCACACAGCAAAAGTTCATTATTAGTATTATTATTGATAATATTATTGGGCCTCCTCTTGCTGTATGTCTTTGTGTTGCTGTGGTGATGCTGGAGCTCAATGGCTGAATAATCTCACTCACCCTCCCATCATCACCTCCCACCCCTCTCTCTCTCTCCTTCTCCCTTTCTTTGCCTCAGTTTCAGGTTTGCAGCTGGCACAGGTTGAGCTGCTTTGTATGAAAGGATTCATCAGCGCAACACTTATTAAAATCCTATTTGCGGCTGGCACTTTGTTCATTCTCCCATCTTGAGAGTCTTTTTTGTTTTGCTTTGCCAGTTTCCTTTTTAAGCATCGAGCGATCAGCTGACTTTGTGCGTGTCTGTCCCACAGTGATGACTTTTCATCAGTGAGTTTCGCCTCCTCCCTGCGTTGACCTATGTAATGACAATTTGCTTCCAGATCTCTCCCACAAAAACAGACTGAGCTGCTTTTCAAGAGCCTTGTCGCAATCTTGGTGGAGAGCAGTTCGATCCTCTCGCACGTCCAGAGCGAGCAGGTTCGGGTCAGTAGCAGTAGCAGCCTCTTGCTCTGCTTGGCTGGTTAACAGCTTGTGATGTCAGCCATTTTAGGTTGGACAGCACAGAGCATGGTGCTCCGCCATTTTTCTCTCCCTCCCCTCTCAGCAACCCAGTTTTAACTCATGCACTGGCAGTGGTCACAGCAATGCAGCCGTTTGCAACCCACGCAGCCATCCGCTCCCTGACCTGAGAGCAGCCCAAATGGGACTCGGGAGCAGATGGAATGACACTGTAGGAACACTGTCATTGAGGTTTTCTTAGAGTTGCCAGTATTGTATAAGGGATGAAATGGTAGTGGAAAGAAGTTGAGATGCGCAAAACGTGTACGCGTTTAAAAGTGGTGAGCAGTGTTTGTCAGCAGAGGTATGAGTGAGTGAAGCCCTGGAGTTGACTGACAGGAGGAGGTTAGTTGGAGTCATGTCTGTTGAAGGTGGGAGTAAATCAAGAAACTGGCAATGCCTATGTGTTTTGGACAGAAGAAAACATGGCGAAGGATTTTTGTTTTGGCACTGAGACTCGTAGATGGCGAAGGGTTTGGGTTTTGGCGTAGACTTGATAATGAGCTTGAATCCACTTGGGCATAAAGGTGGTTCTTCGGTCCTCTCTGAAAGAGATTTTTGGACTTGTTTGTGTATCTATGCCTGTGTTGCCTGCTGCGAGTCCAGGAGCCCTGCATGCCTCAGGCCAATGCAGGACCAAACACAAGAGCCACAGAGAGCAGGGGACAGGGCAGATGTTTGGACAGGGACTCTGGCACTGAGTTAACAGGAAGAGACGGCATCGGCTCTGGCCAATAGCGTGTCTTGGCGAAGGCGACCACACCTAGCTTGGAGACATCAACACCGCGTGAGGGAGGCACTGAAATAGGAGCAGGGCAGGGACTCTCCAAATACCACTCACAGGGGTGTGTGGAACAAACAAGCCCCGCTAGAGCCAGGGACTGGATGGCATAGGAGATGAGTGTGCGTGTAGGTCTGAGTAACCTTGTGTGTGTTTACCCACACGCATGTGCTTTAGAGAAATGAGCTGGTGGGAGGGGAGGGGAGGGGAGGGGTGTGGGGGTGGGTGGTTGCCATGGGGACAGTAACACACCAGTGGCGCTGCCGACCTGTCTCGATGGGCCAAACTTGCTCGTAGAGGGAGGGGGAGTGAGGGTGAAGAGACGTGGGGAAGAGGGAGGGAAAAGGAGACGAGTGAGGAAGCAAGAAATGGAGCAAACTGCTGCCTGTGTTGTACACCTATTCTCTGTCCCGCTAAAGAGAGCCTTTGTTACACGCCAACATCACACCTGTATTCTCAGCTAGTTGAGGCGAGGGGTAGTTAGCATGCAGCTATGCTATGCAGCCAAGCTGGAGGATTTCTGGCGTGTGTGTGTGCGAGTGCTATTATTGGCTTGCACTCAGAGGATATAACCCAGGCCTAGACAAGAGTCAGGCCAGGGGGATGAAAGGAGGTCATGCTGCACTGAGCCATTGATGAGGCGTAGATAATATAGGTTGTGAACCAAGAGGACGAAAACATTGTCTTTGTGTGTCACTGGGAGATCTCTGACTCTCACACAGAAAAAAAAATGGCAGCCTCGCTACCTCAGTAAACAAGCCTCACACACAGGCATGCAGGCAGCCACCCCCGCACGCCACATACACACACACACACAAACGCGAGCACACATGCGCCCCCGCCCACCCCACCCCATCTCCCTTCTCTCCACTCTCACAGGAAACCCACACATGCAAATGCTGACACATATAACAGACACAAACCCACCATCAGCACATGGTCAGTCAACGTAAGTATGTGCAACATTCAAATTAAAGTTGCTGGCTGATGCGCTCATACCAGTGAGTCAACAGAACTCATGTGGCATTGCTGAGACATGAGCTGCCAATGTCGACTGGCTGATAATAGCTCAGCTTGCATTGTGCATTGTTTGAGTCTTCACCTGTGTGAGGCCTGTGGGTCTGTTACTTACTGAGGCACATTTGTCTGCAGATGTGTTCACACATCGGTGCTTCCTGATTTTTACACATGCCATCAGTGCGCCATTCGAACTTTGTCACCATAGTAGATGTCGATATGCGTGCACAGGGATTTAATACTTTGTGACACCTTGTGCGTTCACTATTTGTTTTAGTTTGAGTACTTATTTTGCATGAGGTGCTGATATGCATGTGTGGGCACAGACAGACGCTATAGCTGAACTTCAGGTTGTGTCCACTGACTGAAGAGCTCGGGTTGGAACATTCCAGGCTTTGCAGTGCAGCGAGGAGGGAGGGAGGAGGGAAGGACTGTGTGATTGTAGTTTGGAGCAAGAAGGGGGCGTTGAAGAGCGGGGGTTAGCAGGGTGGGGTAGTGTTGGCTGGTTGGAGGGGGGTATTGGAGGAAAATTCCTCACTGAAACACCTCAGTGCTTCCTCCACGACAGTTAACACCCCTCCTTCCCCTGCCTCCTCACCCCAAACCGACTGCCCATCCCCCACCAGCCTCTCCCGTCCGCTCTCCCTCTCCTCTCCTCTCCTCTCGCCTGCCCACCCACACCCAACAGAACCACGTGATGGATGGCTGAGGCTGCCCACCCATAAGCCTTTGTGTTGGTCATGTGACCAGCCTGCCTTGGCAGAGCGGTGCCCCCTGATGCAGAACTGAATGGCAGGGGAGTAGGAGGGGTGCACAACAGCCCAAGCGAAGGGCAGTTACTCTCTCTGGGGGGTGCACAGGGGAACAAGGGGGCATCACGTTCCCTCCACAGTAGCAAACTTCATTTGCCTGTTAACCCCTAACACTCTGATCCAAAGAGAGGAGAAGCCTTCCCTCAGTGGTGAGAAACAGGCAAAGATAACTACGGTAATTTGACGTGAGGCCAATTAAGTTTTCATCACAGGCTTAATAAAGTATCTCATCATTGCTTGATTACTCGTCGTTTTGATTTTAAAAAAATATCCGAATCATTAGGAAGATGTGTCAACTGTAGATAAACTGCACATTAAGTAACGAAAAGTTTTACATTGACTCACACTGAAACTGAGGTTGGAGGCTTTTGAATGTCGGAAAGAGAACTCTGTATACCTTCGCTCAGATAGTGTGTCAAAGGGCATCTGTCACACCCCAGTCCTGTGAGGGTTAACTGGGCTTTGAGCTAATGTACCATGACCTTTCTGTTGCAAAGCAAGGCTCTGTGTGTGTGTGTGTTTTATGGGTCCAAGAGAATAGGAACATTTGCCATTGAACCAGTATTTCATTGGAGAAGGTCTGGTTTGTTGCATGATGACACCTACTTGGAGGAGGCTGCTCACCTGATAGCGGTGCTGCAGCACCATTGTGCACCAAGAGGTTATGCTTAGTCTGAAATGGGTTAGAAGAAAAGTTTTGCATGGGACCGCTCTGTTTGTGCATAGGAAGGATTATTTTAGATTGGGGCTGCCTACCAGAAAAGCTGCATTTGGTTTGGGTTTGTTAGTGAAGTACCTTTTGCATAGGGAGGGACTGGACTTAGGTTTTATGGTTTTCCTGTTGAACTTCTTCGAGCCGCTGAACTTTTGTGAGCTTTTGCTGCTCTGTGCTTGAGGTGTCATATCAGTGCAGAGCGATTGGGAGAGTAATTGCCCTAGAGCTGTCCTCCAATACTGCATCACTGCAGGAAGGAGGGAGCAGAAAACTCCTCCACAGGAAGCTTCGCCATTTTGTATGAAGACAAGGGATCTAGAGGTGAAGTGAAAATGCAAAGATTCACATTCACATGCAGGTCTGCGTGTTTCTGTCTGTGCTACCGTTGGCTGAGAATGCCATTTTTCTGAAGAACATCTGTTGAACCGCCCACTGGCACAATTGTCAAGTAGCCCCTATCTTAAGCCACACATTCACAAGTGACTATTTTTGTGGCAATCTTTATAAAGGTGTTCAGTGAAGCTACAGAGGCTCTGGATTTTTTTTTAAAAATACAGAATGTGCTCTCTCTCTGTGGGGGTGTGTCTGAATGAGGGGAAGTGAGACAGAGTTATGTGGGGGAGGGGAAAGAAGGGGGTAGGACAGGAGCTCTCCCAAAAAGCCTTTAGTGAAGAGGCAGGCTGAGCTTGTTTGAATGCCCTCATAAAATAGATAGCCTTGAGTTTCATGGGGTAGTTGAGGACAAGACTCCATTTTTTTGAAATTCAAGTTTTATGAACAACTCCAGATTTTAGAGGCTTCAGCTGAATCTTTTCACAAGACCCTATTATCGCCTATGTTGTTGATATTCTACCTGGAAACGTCCAGCCGTGCATGATTTTCATCCAGCTGAGAGGAAACTGGTTTGTACTGAGTTGTATGAGATTTTCCATCTTGTTTCTTCTTGCAATTTGTTGATCATCACCCATCTCTTCCCTCATCTGTATTTGAAATTCAACAGTTTAAGCCACTGACCAAATACTTCCAACAAATTACAGGTGTACAGTTTTGTGTGGTGACTTGAATTAAAATGTGTTTCTCTCATTTCCAGGTTTTGCCTCAAAATTGCGGTGAGAACTACAAGTGGACCTATGGGCACGTCACGCCTCCCTCCTTCCCCCATGCCTGGTCTATAGTCTACCAAAAACGACCCATTTTGTCACTCACACCCCATTCTCAGCCATTCGACCAACCCTCCCCACTCTGTGGTCACACCATGGCCAGCAAAAGGAAATCCACTACTCCTTGTATGATCCCCAGCAAGATCATACGCCCACCAGAGGAGGCTGAACAGGATTCCCCCATTCTTCTCAATCAACCCAGGATTTCTGGAGGAGGCAGACACAGCCCCCTCGACCCAGGAGAGTCTTCTAAACCAGAAGCGAGGGACGCTGTCAAAGATGGTGCTGGCACTTACACCTGTAAGCCTTGTAACTTTGAAACCCTTGACCTTAACTTGTTCTTGGATCACGTGTACTCCGGGCACCCGGACTTCCGCGCGGACCCCAGCTTCTTTTGCGTGAGCTGTGGGGTTTCGGCACCCAAGTTTGAGGGGCTGGCCCTGCATAATGCCAGGGTTCACCCCAGCACGTTAAACACAACTCTGCAGCTGAGGAAGAGGGACAGGAGAGTCGTGGTGGAGCAGAATCTGGTGACTGGGGCAGAGACGGGGAAGGATAGTGAGATTTCAATAACCAAAACCCCAATTATGAGGATGCTGAAGGGCAAAACAGAGCCTAAACGGATAGTGGTGTCTCATTCAGCCTCAGGCGAGCCTTCCTCAGACCCACACTCTATCTCTGCCTCCAGAGAGACTGAGAGAAAAGAGACTGCTGCGGTGACAGTCAGCCATGTTCCCACAATTGTCCACAATGGAACGACAAAGGTCACTCTGCCCTCAGCAATCCAGATAGTCAACGGATCTGGAGCATTGCCAGTGCTGAAGACTCCCATCACACAGGTAGGTGGTAATTTTTTCTGTCTTTTAGTTTTGTTGTTTTGGAAAAGTCTGTTTTGATTTAACTTAATTATGTAAATGCTTTTCTATAGGTGGTCTCAGTGGTTCAAAACAGAAGCTTTCATCAGTCTGCACCAATCACAGCCTCCTCAAATATTTCTTCCACTTCCTCGTCTTCTTCCTCCAAAAATCTCCCCAAGGTAATTGTTTAGCTTCATTTTTTCTGTCCCAGTGTGATGAAGATATAAAATAACATAATAATCTCCTGCTCTCATTTTCACCCCCCTCCCAGGTGATGATTCCTTTGAGCAGCATCCCTACCTACAGTGCCTCCATGGACTCCTCTTCCTTCTTGAAGACCTCCTTCAGTAAGTTCCCGTACCCCACAAAGGCTGAGCTTTGCTACCTGACCGTGGTCACAAAGTTCCCCGAAGAGCAGATCAAGATCTGGTTCACAGCACAGAGGCTTAAACAAGGCATCAGCTGGTCTCCTGAGGAGATTGAGGAGGCCAGGAGGAAGATGTTCAACACCATCATCCAGACTGCACCCTCAAGCTCGCAGAACCAGACCCAGAGTCACCGTAGCCCAGCCCAACACACGATCACAGTCCTGCCTGCCTCGCTGGGGGCTACTGGGATCCCTCACATCCTACAGGGCTCTCTAGTCAGCCAAGGAGGGGTAATTGTCACACAGCCTGTAATGGCAAATGGTATCCAGGTTAGCAGCGCTCCTGTGGCCCTGGCTGTCACACCTAAGCCCCAGGCAGCAGCCCGGCCCATGATGCAGGCCCGACCTGCTGCAGCCCTGGTGGCAGACAAAGGCATTAGCATGGTAGTGGGGACGGTAGGCAGCAGCAGCACTGGGAGCAACATCATTAGCAGTAATAGTAGTAGGAGTGGAGGAGGAAGCACTAGCAATATTATTACTAGCAGCCAAGCTAGTGTCATCAACCTTAGTCTAGGAAGCAGTAATCATAGTAATGCTAAGGTGAGTGGTGTCAATGATAAACACATCAGTGCTAATGCAGACTGCAGCGACAAAAGCAGTAGTGATGCTCCCAGCCATGTAAACTCTAAGAACACTGATATCAGCAAAGCCAACAACACCAGCATTGTGCACAGGGACAACAAAGTAACCATAGGAAGCAAAAACACCACAGACAGCAAATCTAATAACAGTAACAGCAAAACAGGCAGCGACGGACAGAAGAGCAAAGACACCAACGGTAGCAGCAACAAAAATAACACAACCAGCACAAGCACAGATGATGTCGACCCCACCGCCAGGGACTCTCCAACCATCAAAATGGAGGAGGCGTCTTCCCCTGCCTCAAAGTCATCTTCCCCCTCTCCTGCAGCTCCTCCAAGCAGCACACCTGGCTCTCGGACACCTGTCAATGCATTTCTGGACCCCAGCTTTTACAAGGGCAAGAAGTCTCAAGAGCAGCTCAATGCTCTCAAGGACAGCTTTCAGGCCAGCCAGTTTCCCGACCAGGAGGAGGTGGACCGCCTCATTGTTCTGACCGGGCTCACAGTACGAGAAGTCCGCAAGTGGTTCAGCGACCGGCGCTACCACTTTCGAAACCTCAAAGGGTCACGCTCCAGCACAAGTGGACAGAGTAAGTCTGGCAGTGCAGCGGGAGCAGGGAGCGGCTCAAGTACGCCAGGGAGCGGCAGTGCCAACCTCGTTGATCTGTCTGAAAGTAGCAGCAACTCTGGTGCGAAGACACCCCAGCACAGTGCTGCACCCCTGAGCCCAACTGCATCGCAAACTCCCACCTCTCCCACCACACCTTCCCGCCGACTCCCCAGACCCCCGTCTCCTGATTTCACAGCAATCCGCTACAAGGAGAGAGAACCTCATCAGGTGAGACTGTGCCCTTGATATGTATTAAGCTACGGGCATAAAATGCTGAGTAGGTTATTCAGGTTGACAAAATGTTTTCCATGTGATAACTCTGAACGCTGAAACTGACAATTGAGGCTAGTGGCTCCAGGCTACATTAGCCACTACTAACATAATTTAAATTGTTGCTGATTAATATTACTTCAATCAAGTAATCTGCTAAGTTCTGCTGAGGTTTTTGACCTTGTCCGTCTATGTATTATGTTTAGTTAAAGGCTCTGGAGGCCAGTTTTTCCCAGGATTCTGACCCATCAGGAGAGGAAGTGGACAGACTGCGAACTGAGACCAAGATGACCAGAAGGGAGATCCATGGCTGGTTCGCTGACAGGAGGAAGAGAGTGGCGGCCGAGAAAAAGAAAGAGGAGGCGGAACGGGCGTTGCGAGAGGAGGAGGAGGAGATGGAAATTGATGGGGAGGAGAGACAGAAAGAGGACGGTGCAGGAGAACTGAAAGTCAACCCTATTAAAATAAATCTGAAGATGCTGAAGGTGACAGAGACCAATGGCAAAGCAGAGGGTGAAGGGTTGGATAGCCCCGCTTTACCGCTTCAGTCCAGCAGCACACCTGCAGCCTCCCCAGGCCCCACCCCATCCTCCACCCCCAAACCATCCCAATCCTCCACCCCAACACCCAAACCAGCCCACTCCCCCAAACCCACTGCCATCCGGGGCAAGAAGACAGCAGAGCAGCTGCAGATGCTCAAACAAGTCTATGCCCGTACCCAGTGGCCCAGCGCCACTCAGTATGACGAACTAATCTCATCGACTGGACTGCCCAGACCTGAGGTAGTGCGCTGGTTCGGGGACTGCCGTTACATGCAGAAGAACGGCCAGCTGAAGTGGCTGGAGGCTTACCAGAATGCGGCTCTGGAAGAGGACCTCCAGAAGGACAACACACAGATCCTCCAGGCCCACTTTGACATCCATGGCAGACTGGAGGAGTCACAGGTATTTATGACAGCAACTGATGTTCACACATTTTTTTTACAGCAGTTTAATGGCTCTGATCAACTGAAACCTGAGCAGCAGCTGCTCAATCTGTGCCACTATGATAAACCATGTGACAGAATACACTCAGTTGTGTTCACTTTAGCAAACTGCTCTGTAGGAGAACGAGTTGCTCCAGAAAGCGTTTCTTGTTTACACTGACGCTATTTTTTTTTTAGGTCTTGAGAGATGCACATTCTTAACTGCTTCAAAACCAGTTCACTTATTCCTCTGTGTGTTAGACACAAAATATTTTGGGGCTTTACATGCAAATGACTGTGCACATTGAATTTCACTTCCTAATTGTACATGTGTGAATCAGGGCAGCAGCATGTTCCATAATTCAGCTTAGTTCATGAACTTACAGCTGTTTCGTGAGGTAGATTTTCACGGCTGATTTGTTTTGTGCAATTTAGTTTTATTTATAGTAATTATGATAATCATAAGTAGCATAATTTTCAAGAGTTAAAATAAAATATTTCATCCACCTTGTGTGGTATATTTCCTTCTAAGTAATTGCTTAATGGATTGTGTGCTGGGTGAGAAATGGCATAATGACACCTGGAGGCTGCTGGGTTACAAACTGAAAATGTGTCAAGTTCTCCTTCATCAGAATTTCTAAAGGCGTTGGTGTCAGCCACATAATATTAAAGTTTTTTATGATCATCCTCAGGACTCAGAGTGCTTCGGATTTTCCTGTTTGCCTGGTTGACTCAAAAGAGCACCATTGTTTGTTGACTTTTTTTCCTCTCACATTTTTTTTTTTTTTTTTATAAAGCAAAGATTTACACTCTGACTTGAGTGAAAATATCTGTTCAAGCTTCTGCCTGAGGAGAATTATTGAGCTCAAAACATGCCTGTTTTTCACAACTAATCTTCTGTTCATTTTCTGCCCTGTGTGGCACAAAATGATCAGAAGAATAGCACAGAAAAATATCTATTTTGCAACTATGTGGCTTTCACACATTTTTAAGTTTCATTTCACTAGGTCACATTTAAAATCCACTGTATCTGACATGAATACCCATGTAAGATAAGATACACTTAATTGATCCCACACTGAGAAATGAATGTGTCACAGCAGGGAAGAAGTGCAAAACAGATGTGTGGTATAGATAAGTAAACCCAAATTATGCAGTGTGATCATCTAATATATATAATATGAAGTAGAAAGAGGTACCAAATGCACCATGTAGAAACAATAAAGTAGATGAGCAGATTACTCTTTCTTTTTATCTCAGTGTAAACAGATTATTCCTTATAGATAAATTATTTGTCTGCTTGCACCTCACACACGGAGGTCAGGATGTTCGGGAAGCTGCGAAAAAGGTGTTTAATTGTTAATTATTTTTATTGCCAAGTGATACTAAAGAAACGGCTGAGCAATATAATCTCCCTATGTTTAATAGCTTGAGCTTGTTTATCTTGTTGGTATCAACATTACCATCCTTTATTGACTTTGCCAAAAGCATCTAACTGCCTCTCTAGCTGCCCTCAGGTTTGGATGATTAGATTATTAACACATTATTAAAAAAAACGGAATTGTTTGCTCTGTAATGTTTGAAGTGTGTATTCATTTATTATACTATTGTGCTGGATATGGAGAGGGTGTTTAAAAGTTATATTGAAAGGCATAAATATATGTGTGTATGTACATGTTTACGTGCATAATGACTCCATGAGATATGAGAGATATAGCAGTAGAGTATTGCTCTGTACTATTATGTCCATAAAACAGCTCTGGCTATTGTAGGTGCTATTGTTCGTTGTTGTTGTCCAATTCACTCTATTATTAATATCTGGATAGTGTTTACACCTAGACTATAAAAGTTGAACTATGTAACTTTTGAGAGATTAACACATTTTTGTTACACACACAAAGGTGAATTCATCAGGAAAAACAAAAATCTTCACTCCTGAGTTTACTGACTTTATGACCCTTCCCTAATTTTGCAATTGCTACGCTATATTTTTAACATGTCCCATTATCCTGTAATTGTCACTTGTGGTCACATTGGCTCACTTTAATGAGGTTTTTTAAATTCTGTGATCAAAATGGTTTGAGCCAGACCTCTGAAATGCTTGTCCTTTAACATGAAGCTGTGTGCTAATGCAGATTATCTTTATGCACAGTTGCAGGAACTGGCTCAGTCTAGTGGTTTAACAGCAGACTTGGTGCGGCATTGGTTCTCCACCAAGGCGTCTTTGCTCCGGATGGAAGAAACCGCTCCTGCAGGACCGAGACCAGTTGCACCAGGTGCAGCGGCTGAGCCACAAACAACAGGATCCTCCCCTCTGGAACAGCAGCCAGGAGGAGGGACGGAGGAGAAAATGGAGCAGTCGGTGTGTAGTGTTGCAACAGAAGTGGAGGAGGCCAATACTGACAAGACTGTGAATCCTACTAAAGGTAGTCTTCATGTCTGGATATGCATATTTAGTCCTGCAAAAGAACCTAAAGATTTTCAATTTACTGTCATATGTTGCAAAGAAAAGCAGCAAATTGTCACATTTGTAAAGCGGGAACCACAAAAGGTTTGACAATTTTGCTTGGAAAATGACTGAAATTGATCAGAATAGCTGCTGATTAATATTCGTTTGATCAACTAATCGATTATACAACGGATCATTGCATCTTGAAGCCACTCCTGTTTATAAAATAAACTCAAATAAAATATGGTTAACTGGGCTTTAGTTAGTTCAGTTTTAGATTGTGATGGGGAAAACTGGTTATTAAATGTTGATAAATGAGATGAATCATAAAGACATGACAGGAAAAGAAATACATACATGTCTGACACCAGTACACTGTGTATAATCCTGAGGAAAATTCTTACTTCTAGAGCCTTTTTTTGTGTGTGATAGATTTTAAAATGTCTTTTTCTTAATTACCGCAGGAACAGACTGAAGAGGCCTTTTGTCTCAGGATGGAGTTCACAACGCAGGTGGTCTTTGTGTTGGCAGTCTGAGGAAAAGACGGCAGATGCATTTGTAACAGGATCACTGGATGGAAATAGACCTTGAAACCATCCTTACCCATCCCTCTCTCTCCTTCCCGCTCACACCCCAGAGGTAGGCATGACCTCCCCCCCAACTACGTGAGATGGACGCTAAAGCCACTAACCCACCCACCCTGCCCCCCATCCATCCATCTACCCACTCCCTGCACCTTGTCTCGTTGCTACACAGACCTTCTCCAGCATCCTCCCGTCGGCCATTTTCCCTTCAGGAGGAAGTTCCAGTAGAGACTGAAGTGCAGGAGTGGATGTGGCAGAGGGGAGGGGCAGGGCTCACAGCGTTTCTCTGCCATGTTTGTTCCGCCACCCGCCTGTTCCTGCTGTGATGGGAGAAAGGAAGGGGGGACAAAAAGGAAGGCAGACTTGGAGGAAGAAGAGGAGGGAAAAAGAGAGAACTGTGGTCAAGATTGAGACCTCAGCAGATGTTGATCAGGGGTGGGGGTTTGGTTTGGAAGGTTATCGACCAAACCGGCCCTCAGACCAAGATCAGCGGAGCGTTGAGGGACTGTTCATAGTTTGTTTTGGGGTACGAAAAAAACTGCACAGCTCTTTGCTACAGGGTGCTTGCCTAGGCCTTAAAGTAAATGAATGACTCTTTATTTTCCATCATGACATCTTCAGACTCCTTTTTCTACCAACTTGCACTCATACACTTTGACGTCATGCTTGCAGCTTACTTTAAACGCGCTAGTTAGGCTGTTTGCATCTTATGTGAAACACAGCACTGATGTTCATCGGATCATGTCTTTGGGTTTGTATTTTTTTGGACATCTCTTTGTACTCACTTTTCTTATCTGTACATAAAATTGAACATTAAGTTGTTCAGTTCTGTCATCCAAAGAAGGCAAGCACCCTGTTGTGTTTAAAGAAAAAAAAAAAAAAGCGACACAATATAGTTGACTATACGGAATCTGGTTTGTGTTGTAGCATCAAGTGCTTCTTTACGTCACTGACGTGTACGTACATTTGTTTTTATGGAACTTTCCTAAATAAATCTGACTTTAAAAGAACTGTGAACTTTTACCAGAGTTCCATACTTAGGCTTGATGTATAATTTTTACAGATGGTATTTGCAGAATAAACAGAATGTCATAAATTTGTGGCTTCGAGCGTCATTATCATGGTCTATAATAACAGGAGTGTGGTGGGACTAAAAGTTTTCACTTCTGCCTGACTGATTATAAACTAAAATGATGCTTTGGTCATGTGGGAACCAACAAAAAGCCTCTTGTTTAGGGCTGAATCTAATGATTTTTATTATTCTGCTGATTTTTCTTGATTAATAATTTACCTCTGCTGCATGTAAGTCCCCCATCTCTCTCTAATAATGGCACAAAATATATCCCCAAAATAGTGACACTTTCCTATGGTGACGTCTCAAAATTGTTCATATAAAACAAAGAACTAAGGAACGTTGGCATTTTTGCTTGTAAAATCACTTAACTAGCAAAATGGTTGCTGGTTAATTTTCTTCTAATAGTTTCAGCTCTGCAACACTTGAGTCAACCTGTTCTCAGGCTGCTTTTGACACATCAAAGACCGAAACTTCAGCACTCTCTTCCTGTGGTGCAGCATCTGAAGCTAATGAAACCAGTTTTTTTTTCTCTGTTGCAATTACAGGGAACATTTAACTGCAAAAAAATGCGCCGGATTGACATTTTAATGCAATGAAAATAAGACAAATTAGTATAAAGTAGTAAGTATTTTATTTACTTTTCAGGCTTGAATATGTTTCATATGAAAGGCAAAATTAAAATGAATACTTTTCCTCTCCATTGTTTAGGCACGTTACAGAAAGGCGATTTGTAAATGAGACCGTCAGTAACAAAAGAGACAAGATTGGAGAAAAAAAACCCTAAAATGACACTTAAGGGCCCTGCACACCCACAGAGATGCTCTTATTCTGCTTGCTTAGACCTCTTTACAGGTTGGTGGGAGTTTACATCGTCCCACTGTAACGGGTTTGACAAACTGAACAGTAGAGACGGGGGACATGTGAGTCAAACATGGTCTACACATGCTCACACAGTGCTGAGAGGAGGTCCTGTCAGTCAAAATAAGTGACAACGCCTGTGTGGGTGTACCATGGCTGTGCAGGTGCTTTAAGCCCGGCAGGGGAGGTGAATTATGTGGCTTTAATGTGATGTGTCTACATACGGAGGCACGGAGACGTTAGCAGACAGGTCAGCAATAAGAGCAATGCAGCATTGGAGGGAGACAAAGACCATTCATCGACCACGGGTTGGAAAAAAAAATAACAGTAATATGGGGGAGCTTTGGGATTAATATTGGGGTGCAAACACAACAAGAGCTAAAACAATTTCAGTTGAGACCTCAAGCATTCACTCCTGTCCCTGCTTTCACCTTAACTTAAATCATACCATATGGCTTTAGGTGTGTCTCAGTCAAACACTGAGCGAGAATACTGAGTTTACATCATATAGTCATCACATACATGCAGAAGAAAACACTGTTTCTGATACAAACCTGGAAAGATAACACCATAAGTTATATACGTGCTGCGTCCGGGCTCGCTGAAAGCCAAGACCACAGACCTCTGCTACGCCGCCCCCACCCCCTCCCCACCCCCACCAGGCACCTTTGTCATCCATCAGCCACAGAAACACAACAGTCTGAAGCTTAGACTCGACCCACTCCTCCCTAACACGCTCTCACACCACAAACGCAAGAAATGAGGACTCTGTGCACATTTAAGAGCGTCGACATTTACCTCAAGAGAAGTCTTAACTACCAAGTTGGACAAGCATTAATGAACAGAAGCCAGAACGAGAGTCAAAAGTTAGGAATGATCAGTTGTGGCGAGCAGCGTTTGACATTCACTTTGAGCCGTCAGCCAGCTGTTTACACAACATCTGCAATCACAAATAAATTCACGGGGCAGTGGCAATTTAACTGTATATCATGGCAGTGTAACTTAAAACCCTCACTGGTTTCTGGGAAGCTGCACGGTGCTGTGACAAAACTGCCCAGAATACCGCAGCAGCACGAACACAAAAGGTCCCTGATGTCTTTGTGGTGCAGCGAAATGTACCAGCAGAGAGAGTACATGGCATGTTTTCTTTACGCCTTACACTGGCAATGCAAACCTTCTCATTTGGTTGCTGTTGGTCATCAATGCTGAATTTCTTTTCAAACATGGGCAACTCATATTGTACAAATGTCAGCAAATAAAAGAGGATGCAGTAAAACACCTTTGCTTAGAGACATCTGTCGGAATTCAAAAACACTTTCCAAAAATACTGAATTAATATAGTGACCATTTTTGTATTCACTGGAGTCGATGAGTAGTTATGGGCATAGTTATGATCAACTAATTAGAAACACTGAATTTAGGGGCCAAAAATTCTATTACAACTTGAAATATCAGTAAAAATAACCACATTTCTGAAATATTCCATCACTGAAACACAGGGCTGCAAAGTTAATCATGTAATTGAATTACAGTCCATTCCATAATTAGAGTAAGGTATATTGACAATTTTGAAACATTCACAATGTTCCTTGTAAATGAAAATGTTTTCAAAAGTCAGTTCATAATTATGTTCCTCATCGTTTTTGAAACTTGATCACATTATCCATCAGAGTTATTGCCATTTTAGACGTAACCATGCAGCCCTATGAACTATCTCTTGACTAACAACTGTGCTGCCATTGAAATGGCCCATAAACATGTTGGTAAGATGATACAAGCAAAAACTGACAACTGTGAACACAATTATAATTCACACTCACACTACAACCTGTTTTGGGTCAACACGTGTCCCTGGTCCTGCTTCATCACCCTGTGGTGTTCGACCCCCTACAGACACGATCACTGAGGAGTAAGACTATCGAGGGAGACAGAGGTTTGGATGTGGCTTGTCAAGGCGCCTGCAATGCAGGAAAATGGAATGATGTGCAGTTTTTAGGAATGTGAGTTAGAAAATAAAAAAAAAAAGCCTGTGTGTGTATATGCATGTGTTTGTGTATGCAGACATAACATATGATGCTGCCTGCTCTCTCACTGCTTCTAACACAAACAGGCTATGACTTCTTCCTGATGCCTTTGAAAAAAAGAAAAAAAGAATGAAATATTCCTCCAAGTTTAGGGTGTGAGTTAGACCGGAGGCGTATTATTTCCTCCACAAAGCAGAGAAGAGAGAGACATTAAAATAGCTGTAGAGAGCCCTCGTGTTTTACACATATACATTAAAAAAAATGAAAAGTCACATTATGAATGTTTAAAGGTTTAAATAATTATAATAATTAAAAACATGGAGACAGAAGCTCTTTGAGAGCAGGTCAGCTGCTGCTGTTCTCTGGCCAACAGCACAGCAGGAATAAATACATATATTCATATACGCCAAATAGAGAAGAGCAAAGAAACTTTAACTGGGAAACAGTTTCAAACTGATAACCTTTTATAACTCTCTCTTTCCCTCATCTTAGCCTCCAGACTAAGCAGCTGTTGTGCACACCGAAAACGCAAGAGGGGACAACCTGCCCCACAAACCACCAGTCCAGAGGTGGAACTTTTGCAGCCTTGTTTTTCTTCTCCTGCAAATGTCCGTTTCTTCTTCCTGTCCGCAGCGGTCAGCTTCCTCTCAGTGCCCCCCTCCTCTTATGTCCGAGTCCCTCCTTTCTCATCAGGCGAGTGGTGAGGAGGCTGGGAGGGGGAGAGAGAGGGAGAGAGAGGGTGGTGGGGGGGCTGGCGGTTGGAGAATGGAGGGAGGGAGAGCTGCCTGAAATGTAGGCCAAAGCGGTGGTGGGCGTTTCCATGGAAACAGTGTTCACAGCAGTCAGTGACATCATCAGTACGGGGAGAGGCGACTGGGTGAAGAGGGGGAGGGCGGGGAGGGGGGTGCAACAGAAATGCGTCCTGATTGGCTTGGACTTTAGACACGGTTCTCTCCGCCCACTCTGGTCCTCCGCAACATCCTGAGGTAAAGACAAAGACAGGGGCACGTCTGGAACCTTCTGCAAAACTCACTGCACAGGCGTGAAAAACAAACACACCACACCTTTACCTTCTGTTCTGTGGGTCCATGTGGTCCAACAGTGCCTCCTGGGATACCCTGAGGTCATCTAGAGGCGACTGGTAACGGGATTCAAAGGAGCCCTCCCTCCCCCTGTAGGCCATGGCCTGGGCTGGCGACTGGGGCAGAGGAGACATGTTGGAGGAAGTCGAAGACACCGAGCCGAAATCCCCCAAACGCTCCCGCCCCGCTTGGGCAGACGCCAACACCGGCGTGGCCCCAACTGCGAGGAATGGGCTCAGAACCTCTCCATTCTCATCCTGAGAGGATGAGGAGCAGAGAGAAGTTTAATTAAATAAAACTCAAGTATAAACCGACGCTGCAGATTTATGCCTACGTGCAAGATTATTTCTTGGACAGGTGCAGTACCTTCTTGCAAAGACTGCACCTGACCAAGAAATGCGACGTGCATGCACTCCAATTACAATATACATTACTAACTACATGCCAGGGATATGTGAGGACCACAAAATTGTAGCTTGGGGTGCTTCTCTCTGACATGTTTTTTGGTCACCGTCATGTTTTGTTAAAGACATTGGGGAGCAGATTAAAGAAAGGCTGAGTCAAAAACAGTAGCTCACCCTGCCTCTGATGATGTCCATGTGGACTAACAGAGAAGCCAACTCCAGATCCTCATTGTAGCTGTTTTTCAGAGGTACTGACCGGTAACCTGGTGCCATACAAAGAGACGATCAGCTTTTATTACAGCACGGACTTTGAGGTCATTTCTGAGAGCACGTCACTGAGCACATCATTACTGCTGTGTGTACCTGTCTTGAGGCTGTGAATGGGGAATGTGGCCTGAGCCAGGAAGTTTTGGTCATTGAACATGTCTATCTCATAAACCCCAAAGCGCAGGAAGGCGAAGGCAGAGTTGCACACGGTGAACTGGAATGGCTTCCGGGGCCACGTGGGGTTCAGACCGTTATCGGCTGGAGAGGACAAAACAGAGAGTAATGTACGATATGCATCAGTCTAATTGCACTACAACACGTGTAATAAAAACCTGTGTCAATGTCTATTAAGGGAAATTATTTTGCCTTGGCTCATTGCTCCTTCGGCTGGAAGAAGCAGAGTGCAGGCGAGATCCGTAAATATAAATACAAACAGCAGAGGAAAACAAACTCATTCTTTTGAATTTACGCCACATAAAAGCTCAGCATATGACTGAAAAGGTCAGGTTGTCCATAGCAGCAAACTCCACTCCACAAACATTTCCATGTCAAACTAATGGCAAAAGAGTCCTATTATGGATAATGGTGAGACAACCTCAACTTCTGCTAAACAGGATATAACTACTTTACTTTGTTTTATTGAAAGATCAATATTCTACTGGGTGTGCAAGTAACAAATCAAAGAAAGTGGACAGTCGAAGAAATGTTGCCAGTGTCTATGATACAATCACAATCTATTAAACAAATGCTGAAAAAATACTGGTATGGATTACAGTAATCAGTGTGGGAAGTACTGATATTACTTGCTGAGTACAACAATATTACAATTTTAAGAGAAAGTGCAAATACAAGATCATAGTAGTTTATTTTGCAAACCAAATCTATATTATACTGCAATGCTTCTTCTTTGGCTAAACCCAGAGAATAAGGCCGGTGCCAGAACTATGACCAATGTTTTCTCTTCATATTCCCACACATGGCTTAGTTGTTTGTACAACTTCCTGTTTTTCTAAGGCCAGACAGGAAATTACACGAGGGTAATGTATCCAGTAAACAGTAACTCCTCATTCCTTCGGTTTTGGCAGAGTATCACTTCGCTGGCAGACGCGCCCATTGTTAAAATTAGAGCAGCACTCACCTTCTGAATCAGTTTTCTGCTTGACGCTGTCGTATTCTGCCCCGCACACCTCGATTTCGATCAGAGGGCAAACTATGCCACGTCCATGCTTGGGCAGGTGCCGGGCACCCAAAACCTTCAGGACAGAGAAATAGGAACAAAGGTTACTCCTGCAGATCTTCTCACTTGACTGGCTTCAGCACGTAAATACAAACATATTCACTGTGGCGGGAGCTGTGGAAATACAGTTCCTATAATTTGGCTGCACTGGTGGATGTCAGGAGGTGTAATTCTGCCATTGATTCGGTTGTTAACTACAGCTGGAGCCCTGTTTTTTTGCTTATAAATTTGTTAACATTATTGACAAATTGGAACCATTAAAAAAATGCTGCACTAGCGATTAGCAGTTCTTGTTTGTAATGTATCCCTGAATGCACAGACAACTGTGACTGGATTACGTTGATACTCAAAAAAGGCAAGTTCTGGAGTTATAAGGAGCGTCTTTGTTCTATGATTGCTAAGCAGATTTATGGACATTTATTTGTGATAAACATCGGAGAGAACGATATCCTTAGCAGCGCAAGTCTCAGTTAATCTAAAAATATGTGCATCATGTCTGTGTGTTCACATCTGGAGTAACGACTCCAAGACGATGAATTTGACATTAACTGCAGCAATGAGGAGATAAAGGAGTAATTGTACCTTAATTGGCCTCCATGAATCACATGTCACAGCAGCTGACCATGTTAATAAATGAGCCGAATCAAACTACAATAATTATCTCATGTTGTTTTTAGAACACTGCCCTGCACCTGTCCCTTTCATCTTTGTCTCACGTCTCTCCCTTCAGCGCCCCACTTCAGCTCTGGAAAACTTCTCTGCTATGGCATCACACACAGTCCAGCCCTCTACCTCTATCTCTAGAGTGACTGGTTCGAGGCCTCGCAGCGTATGTCTGTCAAAGGGATCAAAGCTGTCGTCCCTCATGATGGGTGGCTGAAGGACATAGCCGCTCCTTCCGTTCAGCATGAACAGAGCCTGGTTCATCTGCATGGGCTTGTCTGCGCGTGGGGAGGGGGAAGAGCGAGGTGCAAAAAAGGAGTTAGGAAGAGTGAGACAACAAGAATCTTCAATGCTGTTTTATCAACTCTGACGAGAAGCTGGACAGATACCTGCCGTCTGGAAGTTGAGCGCTACCAGCTGGGACCCACACAGCCACATGGGCAGAGGGTCGTAGTTCGAGGAGTCTAGTCTCTGGCCTCTGGGGTAGATCCTGGAAAGCTGCAGTCGATTGTACTGCAAGAACTTCTTCCCCTTGATCTTGTTGACGTACTTCTCTGCCTTGGTCTCGGGGAAGGACGACATGTCTCGGAAACAGGCCCGATCTGTGCCAATCTCTACAGGAGGCAGAGAGAAGACAGACCTGACCTACTTGCATCCATAATGGACATGTGCCTATTTGTATCAATCAGTCACATGTCTGCCCCTGTGTGTATTAAATTGCACATTCACGGTCCAATAAGTGTGCATAACCCTTACTTTCTTCATCGAACGGCACAGGCCTACAGTAGATGACCAGGTCGGATAATTCCAGTGCAATCTTCTTCCTCCTCTCCATCATCTTCCCCTCCTCCAGCTGGGCACAAGGACACAAACATTAAATACAGCTGCACCAATAGTAACACACACCACTTCTCAGTTTGCTAGCTTGAAGCTTGTTCCTCCCCTCAATAGTCTGCAGAATGGCATCGCTGACAAACAGCATATGTGCTCACTGCTCACTCAGCCTGTGTTTTCTAAATACAGGTTATGGGTATTATAGGGCAAACGCAAGCCACAACTGGAACTGGACTTTGAACCCACAGTGTGGCATGAGCATGGTATGAGTCCTGGCCAGCCGTGTGATAGATGCATTTACCTTGGCCTCTGAGGTCATGGTGACCTCACGGATCTTGACCATCCATTCCTTGAGTTCTTCCTGGCTGTTGGCAGCGACGTCCAGCAATGTGTTCGCCCTCATGGGGCCATTTTGCACCAGGGAAAAGACATGAAGCCTGCTGCCCTTCCCTTCAGGACGCACAACTGAAAATAAAATAAAGAGAATGGTTAGAAAGAAGGCAGAAAACATAGGAATGAGGACAACAAACACAGGTTTCCTTTCATATTTAAACTCCAGCCACTGACCAGGAATGTTTCACCATCCAAATGTCAAAATGTGAAATGATTTTAATTTAGTTAAATAATAATTTTGCATCAACAAAAATTACATCAAATTTCAATGAAATGGCAAGAAAAGTCTAGAGAAAGAAAAAAAAGGAGCAGTGGCAGATACGGAGAGACAATTCTATTGTCTGCATATGACTGGTCTGTGCTTCACTCACTGCTGGGTTTGGTCATTGTTATTTTAATTTATAAACAATTGTTAAAGTTATGAAAAGAAAAGCCAAATTTATCTGGGAACTTGTGTTTAAACTTCTTACTCTGCAATAATCTGATTGGAAATGTCTCAGAAAAGGTCAGAGGCGAACGAGGTTAAAGTTCAAATAATTTGAACTTTGAGCCACGTGATGTCAAAACAAACAGCAGCCCAGTCTCAATGTTCAGAGTCATCACTTTCTCCATAGGAAAACAATGACTTTGAATGGTGCGATTCTGCCAGTGGTCACGTGAAGGAAGTCTTGGAACAAAGGGTTCAAGAGGATATACAGACAGGTGAAAAATGTAATCACCAATCATGCTCTGAGGCATGTCAAACAACACTGAGCATGCCCAGTTGAAAAATGACTTTGAAAGAGGGTTCGTTGTGGGGGGGACAGAGGGTGGGAACTTCCCTCATAAAGACGGCTCAATTTGGCCTGTGTTTCAATAGGAACAGTGACTAAAGTGACATCTGCAATATGTAAGGAGTGTTTGACCCCTACATTGGGGGGGGTTGGTGGCACTGTCATGCTGTGGGGGGGGCAATACAACACAAATGCGAGTTGAGTCGAAGGCAACTGGACTTGGTGTAGATTCTTGAAGACTTGTGGGGGGCAATGCTGGCATGGTTTGGGTCCACTTGTCTCTATAGAGGGAAGAATCACCGCTGTCCAGAGTGATCACCATCCTATGAAAACATTTCTATCCTGATAGAAGTGATCTCTTTCAGGATGACACAGGGCACGAGGGGTCACTGAATGATTTGGTAAGTATGAAAATTACGTGAATCATATGCTGTCACCTTCACAGTGACCAGATCTAAACCCAAATGAATGGGTTATGTGGGGGGGGGGTTTGGACTAGCGTGGTAGTGCATCTCACCACCACTATGAAGACACCGAACCAAACAAATGAGGAAATATCAGAAGAATGGTGTTCTATCCCTCATCAATGTCATGGTGCTTTGAAACTGTTCTGGTGGCACATGGTGGCCCAACACCTTGCAAAGACACTGAGTGTAGAGTTTTCTTTAATTTGTCACCTGTCAGTAGTTGGAGCTTTACAATGCTACCACTAGATGGAGCCGAAGAGCCATCCAAACACAGGCTCAGGTATTAACTGAGTTTATGAAAGGCAACAACAATGCATGACAGCATGTGCCAACACTAATGGGTGTGTATTGACTGGACTGGAGGATGTCAATAAAATACCAGATACAGAGCTGCGAGAAAAGCAAGAGTAATGATCAAAACCAAATAGGGAAGAATTAATAATAGAAGAAGTTGATAATGGACAAATCTGACAGTAACAAAAGTGGTGACTGTGTCTTTTTGCAATTAAAAACACAGAGAGCAGAGATTATGTGCACGCATATGACAGCCAGAAAAGGAGGTTGCCTTGTGGCAAGGTGACTGCCTGCTTGCAGCCCTGCAGCACAGAGTCAAACAGGAAGTGGAGGGGCCACTCACCAATCTGACAGGAAGACACGTCCACACTTCCTCTCAGCAGATCTCCCAGAGGGCTGTTTTCTGTCATCTCCTGCTTGACAGAGAAGAGGAGGATTAGGAAAGGAGGTGACGTCCATTTCGAAGCCATGATCCGCATTACATATGTATCTCTATCACAGTGGACCCAAACTTCCTGTGGAGGGTGCAGGTGCACTAATTTCACATTAAATTTACAAATGTGTAGTTGTAGCCCTCTCATTTTGTGGGTTTGATCCTCACATTTCTGTCAGGTTCCGCCGCTGAGGGACTGATCTCCTCCACGTAGTTAGCAGGAAACCACAGCTGCTTCTTCCCTCCGCAGTCACCCTTCCACCTGAGAGAAAAAAAATGTGTTAAGATGAGAGGTGAATGTGGTTTTGTAAATATTTATAAAACTGTGGCGTTAAAATGCCAGCATTGGGTCGATACCATGGCATAGTTTCATCCTGTATAATTCACCGTGATAAGCCTTCACTCTTTCTACCAAATAGAATTTGCCTCGATGGATAATTAGGAGCTACTTCCTGAATTAATGATATGCAGGTCACTCACCATCCTCCTTCCTGTTTGTCCACATTAGAGATAATGGCATTTTTAGTGAAGGAGAGCTCATCATCTCTCTGGGCTTTGTACTCGTACATGGCTCTCACCGTGCACTGAGAAGACAAGACAAGAGGGTTACAACACACATCTTCACCATCTTTGTTGAATTGTAGATCCAAAGGTGCAGAATTCTACTAAACAGGAACACACTCACCTTAAATGTTGGCATTTGGTTGGCCTCCACATAAAAGCCTGGATTCCTGCCTTCATACAGTGACCCGTAGTCTGGCTCCTATTGGAAGACACATTGTGTGTTAGTAAGCCTTTCCACTAGGCTGCAAGGGATTTTACCACAGAATGCAAGCTACAGACATTTCTTTGTCACATTTTTCAGAATAGATATTATCTGACCCAGACCACAGTTTATTAATGTCTAGTAAGTGTGCCACTGAATGTATGATACTCACAGCAGTGCCTATCTTCTCCAGTGTGTCCTCATTGATGGGATAGCGCAGTTTCATTTTGCGGTACAGAGGGTGCTTCTCATAGTAGCTGATGAGATCTACTAGGCTGTCAAACTCTGAGGTGCCCAGCACCACTGTCTGACCCTCCTGCTGCACACGACAGTGCTTTATCTTACCCTCGGCCCTGTGGAGAAACCACAGAAATGATATCAATGACTTTGTATTAATTTGAATATTAGTTATGTGAAGAAACTTTAACTGTGAATAGAAAGCAGAATTTCATAGGATTTCTAATCAATTGTCTTTCTCTTCACTCGCCCTTGTACATGAAAAGGAAGTTAGATGTAAATGACTTAAGGTATCACTTAAGTATCACTATATGAGGATGAGTTACCTGAAGGAAATGGCAAATGAGTTAGGTTCAGCTCTCTTCCTCACAAGGAAAGCTCCATCACGAGGAACCCTCATCAGCATGTTCTCTGCATGGCTCCTGGAGAGGTTGGCGTGGTACCACCTGGGACAGACAGACAGCATACAATTGCAGGGATACAGCTTTGTCATGTCACACCGCTTCATTCTCCATGGGGGATACCTCTCTACAATGCAAACTCTAGTTACAAAATGTTATTTAGAGTTGAGGCAAAAATGGGGAAAAGCAGTAAATATTTTTTTTTTTAGCAGATTTTAAATTCTGTCCAATCTGTGTAAATGCTGCTCAAGACTCACTCTTTGCTCTCGTGAGCATTGGTCTGAGGCACCGGCTCAGTCAGCTTCATCTCAAACTCATTGCAGCGCAGCGCCACCTGCTGGTAGTGGTTGATGAGGGCGAAGAGCGTGTCGAACACCAGGTTGTCAGTCAGGTAGAACTTGGGGTTGCCTGCCTCCTGACGAGAGTGGATACGACAGTGCTGCACCCGCCCTGAACGCCTGGTGCAAAGATGGGTAAGACAACAAAAAGCTTTTTAGTTTAGTTTTATAGCTCATTTTGACAACCATGTGTGAGCGCCTTTTGTTAACCTTGAACACTATCCTCAGAGTATCTGAGCCTCGTTTCCATACATTGTGTGTAAATCACACACACACACACAGATTGATTAGCTTTGAGGTAACTCCACTCATACAGAGCCTTTGCATGAGCAGACAGAAGGTGAAAGATCACACTTCAGACCGTGACAACAACCCCATTTGATCAATGATGGAGATTGACATTGATTGATCTGCAAAGTGTGTCACTGTTTTTTGCACAAGTTAACCCTACAGATCATAATGCATAGTACGGTCTACTGACACATGGAAATGTTTGCCACTGACACATACAGACAGCAGCAGGCAACAATTCAATTAAATCAATTATCATGATAAAATAACATGCTACTGTGATGTGCTCTTCTGTTTATGCTTGCTGCTTATTACAAGTAGAAAATACTATTAAACACTGTATATGTCTAATTAACATTCCTGATCACTGTTGTCGTACAGTTAAATGCAGTGAACAGCATTCCTTTCGTTACCATTAATCTTGTTTATGTTTCTATGAAGTCTGTCTAAAATGTGTAGAAAGATTGCAGATGGTTTGAACCAAAGAAAATTGTGCACCATACCAAAAAGACAGTGTGTAGTCTCCCACAAAGGTCTCACTCTCCCGGACCAGGAAGGAGCCATCCGGAGCTCCGGTCTCCAGGCAGTACTCAGACAGTAACCTCTCAGCTATCTGCCGGCCGTCCCGCCCTGCGCCCAGCTTCCCGTGGAACCATTTCTCTGTCACGTGTTGGTCCATACCGTTGGACACCTGCAGGATGAAAAAACACGGGGAGATGTTGGTCATCTGACATTGTTTCACAAGCATGTCTCCACAATGATTTAGCTGCACCAGCTTAAAATTGCTCCCTCATTCCTTCTGGATCTGATCCTATTACAGAGCTTAGATTATTAAAAAGCATAATTGCCTGCAACGTCTATATACAATACTGTATTTCTCAAACTGTATGTAAATCAAGTGCAATGTCTGGTGCAGTACAGATCCTGCTACAGTTGTAGTAGTAGCAGTACAAGTTCAAAATCAGGACTCGTGATTCTCATCTGTATGTATGTCAAGAACAGATCAGGCCTACTAACCTCTCTGTGCTCCTCTTCGTCATCATTACCCTGGTTACTGGAGGTCTCTTCTGAGTAGTAGATTTTACTGCTGGTCAGGACAAAGAAATGAGGGTACCACTCCTGGGGGGGAAAAGAGAGAGAGGATAAAGAGAGGGAGACAGTTAGCTTGAACGGTTAGATTAAATATTTACAGGATCCATGTGTCGCACTGAAAAGTGACCCAAGTAGGACAAAAGAATTTGATCATCTAAAAGTCAGCAGAAAGCAGTTCATAAAGTCGAGACCTGGTTCTAAAAACAGGTCGGATCAAGTTATAAAATTATTGTTAAACAGAAAAGAGCTGCAAGTTGTAAGACGATGATGGGTCTTTGCTGTATTACGGCTAAAAACCAAACAATTAAGAAACAGCATCCATTTACACATGATTAACATGCTTACATGGTTAATGGGGTCTTCCAGGTACAGGATGCCATTTTTGATGGAGTTGCTGATATCGTTCTCTGAGTAGGGAGTGGAGGTGGACACCTCCTCATAGGCACTGCCTTCTGCAAGCTTCTTATGCTGTAGCAGATGAAGGGAGAGGAGGACAGATCAGAAACACTGTCTACAAAGCATCCATTCATACCTTTTATAGCAGAAAAAATTGGACCATTGCACCAAAAGATTAAATGATTTCTGCAGGTGGCTCCTGACCTTGATGAGGATCTTCCTCTTGAGCTGGTTGGGTGAGGGCAGGCCATCTGCCGCAATATCCACCGCCTTGGTCAGCAGCATGTCTCCAAACACCTTCTTAAAGTGAGTGGCCATATTCCTCTGCTGCACAATACTACAGTGGTCCTCAATGGACAAGATGATGGGATAGCTGTAGGAAGGGCCACCAGTTAGAACTTAAGAGGTGCAACATTAAAGAAATTCCCTCTCTATATGTGCTGAGGTGTGATTTTCTTATCTCATTTTCACACACACAACAATGTCACGGCAGCCTGTCCACATTGTTTCCTCTCATATTTCTTTTTCTTTTTATCTCTGTCATCTTGTATCGTTTCATCATCCACTATTATCGCCACTGACAGCTACACAAAGAAACTGAGCAATTTGCACTGAGGGAGACTCACTCAGATGTGACGAAGGCGTGCTCTTTGATGGTGGTCAGGACATCACAAAACTTGATTTTTGTTGTGAGGGTGTGTCCGTGGTAGATGACTGGCATGCCTTCTGGACCATCCCAGCAGTCCACTGGAAATAAACACACACAGACACACACGCAAAGTCATTTCAATTGCTAGGCTGAATACAAAAAACTAAATATACATGACAGGATATAAGACCTTTAAACTTGTTCCAAGTCAAGTTTGTTTACTTTTGTCTGAGGCAAAGTGAACCTTTAAACTTCTACAAGCCAGTTCCATTGAAAAAAAAACCTGCTTGACAAGGGTTTGGTGTCAAGGCCATATACAGCACTGTTGTGTAAGAGCAAGTGTGTGGGTAAGGGTGTGGCGGCTGCCTTAAAAGTAGAACTGTAAGGGATAAGAGTTAATTACGAGGTTGAAAGTCAAGTGGTGGTGATTTATTGTACGTGGGTAAAAGTGTAGTGTGTGTATGTGTGATTACCCACATTCGATGCAGCGGCAGCCCATCCTCAGACAGCGAGCGTATGCCTCCAGGGACGACTCACTGGAAAACTGGTCTCCCGTCAGGTAGCTAAAAATAAGCATGTAACGTCAAAGTACACACACAAAAACACAACACTAACCAGTCTTTCAGAAGGAATTCACACGTCAGGGACTGTAATACATGTACACACACACACACACACACACACACACACACACACTTTCTACAGTGGTTCCACAAACACATTGATACTGCTTTATCAAAAGGGGGCTCCCTTTCTTTTGTTGATTGGAGTAAACACTTCTTACTCGTTCAGTCGGTCAATTCAACCCTAATCAAAGCAACATGGGAAGTTTTCATTCCGCTGCTCCAATGAGTATTGTTTCACATCTAGCACAGAAGGTTATCATTTGAACTGCCTTTCACACACTTTTCAATGACAGGAAAAATACATTTTCCTGCAAAATACATAGCTGGACCTCATTCTGGAACATGATTGTTAAATAATGCACTTTTATCTGATGTATGAAGTCAGTTCAAAAGCCCTCTGGTTAGAGGTTTCAAGAGAGGAGGCCAGACTCAAGCATTCCCAAGGCCTAATTACAGCTGGTTGAACTTGGCGGAAGCTTGACATAATGAATTGTTTGCATGATGACAGCTATGGGCTCCATCCTTACGTGTTGTGCGAAGAGGAGATCCAGTAGTGGGACAGGGGATTGTTCATGTTCTCAGGACACACCTGGTCCAGGGAGGAATCCCAGATGGTGTTCTCTTTGGAGAACAGGTATGTCAGGAGCTACACAGGAGAGAGGAGAGCAGCAAGAGTGAGGCTGGAGTCAAATGTGTGGACTTTCCCACCCTTGCAGACTTCACTGATTCTGGGAAGTGTGCAAGTGACTCTAGTGAATCTAGAGTCTAAATCCAAACCTGCAAAAGCCTCAAGCAAACTTTCTCCAGACTTCCAGAGAGTCTGATTGGGGTGCAGAATTCAGACTTTGCTCTGAAAACTACCCCTATTCAGAACAATATAATGTAGACATGGCATGATAAAAAGTAAAGATAACAATCATAACAACAAACCAACATAGACACGGTGGTGACTGGGAAGTTGAAGGCATAGCTGAACAGGACGTTAATAGGTGGGAGAAGACACATGTGTATGTTTGGGCGGGCTCAGAAGGCCTCCTGCAGGGCACACTGTCAGGATCTGATCCAGTCTTGGACCTCCCAGATTGTTGAGTCTGTGTCTGAACCAAAACTATTCTAAGTAAATCTTTTTTTTGCCATTTTTATGAGCGATGATGTGTCTTGGTTTAAGTACTGTTCTCTCAAAATGTAAGAAAAAAACTCAATCAAAGCACAAAAAACTTCGGAGATGCTGTATTGTAATGCCACCAGAGGTCAGTCTCTCCTAGTGGAACAGGCAGCTGAGGCGAGAAAGATGGCGACTGTGAGTGGTGGGGATGATGTTACAGACTATTAAAAAAGAAAAATGCCTTTGGGAGTATTTTGGCTTTAGTTCCGATGATGAAGGTGAGCCAGTAAAACCCAGCAAGACACGTCTAAGTAGGCTAATTGCACATTAGTATAAATACAAACATCGTATCCTCGGTGAAATGTCAAAATGTTATGAGGGTATGAAAAAATAGATATCGCCCAAGCTTACGCATCAATGCATGAAACCACCTGAACCATAAGCATATTTTGAAGTGCAGCTTGCAAATATATTTGTATTGGCACAGAAGCATGTGCTAAACACCACCTGAGGGTATAACATTTCCAAATGCTCGAAAAACCTTAGAGCAGCTGCCTGGTGGGCAACTTGTGAATACCTTAACAAGTTAACAATAAATGATATCTGATATTTTTCTTTCATCCAATTAAGAAAAAAGTTCGACCACCTATGACGTAGGTTAATTGCGCATATCAGTAATTGTAAAGCAAACCCTGCACACATTTTGCATAAAGTAAATGGTTAATTTGAATATCAATAGGGACCATTTAGGTAAAAAACTGAAATGGGTCAAGTAATTGCTTTCATATCCATAAAAAACAAGCAAGGCTTGAAATCCAGTCCAACAGAGCGCATTCCTATCACCTCGAGGACCAACATCCTCCCAGACTTGACATGATGACGGTGAGTCCTTCACACTCGTCACAGTATGTATGACTGAAGTCTGCAAGAGATCTCTCAGGTCCAGAAAGTGGACATTTGGATTAAACCTGTGTCAAATGAGTGGTGGCTAGTCTAGTGGCTAGGACACAAAAATACAGAATCCCCAGCAGCTCTGGCAGCACTGTTATGCACCCTGCACTCTGGCCTTTAATGACATGCCAGTGTGGGTCAACAAAAACAATTGTTCTTCTTATAAACTGATTTCCTTCTTTAGGTGTTATTCTCAGTATGACCAAGACCTGTAGACCTGCTATCTAACACGACATGACTGAGGGCACAAAAAGACAGTACCAACCCTTGCAGGCTGGCTCACACCAGCTTCCTCTTTAGTCAATCATAGCTTTGTGGTGGCTACAAAAGCATCCTTCGCTTTCCGCAGAACTGTCATGTGGCGCCACAGCCAATAACCTTTTCTGTCTGTGTGGGAGGAGGTGCTTTAGGCTGAGATCATGGCTATCCATGTCAATTTCTGAGCATTTCCAACCCACACCAAAAACACAAGGGGGGGCCACCGGAAAACAAAACTAGCAAATGCTAGTTTACATTTTTTCCTATAGTGAGCAAAGACACAAAAAGATTAGAAAATCGAGAAAAAGGGGGGGACAGTGTACCTCGTCTTGATGGAAATAAGGCTGCTCCACTTCTCTCAGGGGGTCTTTCAGGTAGCCGAACATAAACTCCTGAACCTTGTTGCTGTCTGCGGCCCACATTTCCTGGATTCACATACAACCACAGATGCATTGGGGCATGCAAATAAAACCAATCTGTGATGAACCGCATGTCCTATGGCCCAGAGATATTACCTTTTGAGAGTCCAGGAGGAAACTCTTGAAGTCGTCGAGGGAGATCCTCTGTTCTGGTCTGTCAATGAACCTGGCAGAGAAAGTGACGGTTCACTTCAGTAAATGCACATCTGTGACGCTGCAGAGAGATTCACTGTGTGTGTGTGTGTGTGTGTGTGTGTTTACTTTTGACCTACCTCTGTAGAAATGGGATCTCCATCTGAAAAAATGGGCAAAAAGGAAAAACATTTCAGTTGATTAATCAAAGTGCTGTCCTTTCAGTGTGTATAGTAGGTGGACACAGACATCCTGTAGGGGGCTGGGTGGTTAGTCATGGGGGGCACTGAGGTCATCCATTTAATCTGACCCCACCCAGCCTGCCTCCTCCTCATCTGCGTGAGTGTGTGTGTGTGTGTGTGTGTCCTAATGGCCTCCACCAGAGGGGTTTGGTGGGTTTTTAACTGGTCCATATTGATCTCACAGCCATTTGAAAACTGACAGATGGGGGGAGGAAGGATGCCTTGGCAGGGCATCAGATGGGGCGCTGGGGGATGAAAGTGCTGGGACAGAACTATCAGTGCATACATAAAATGACCACACTTACGTTTTTCTGAGCATCAAACATGAGGCTGCGATAGAGCTGGGCAAACTGGCTGAAGGACACGTCTCCATTCCTCAACTCTGAGTCCTTTAAAACAAGCAAAGCACAAGCAAAAAAATACATAAAAGGTTAATGACAAATCATAAATCTTTATCTTCTAATAACATCACATTGAAAGGGAAGTGAGCAGGGAGATGGAGTAGGAAAGGGGGGGTCTGTGATAAGTAGAAGGAGGGTACCGGAAGTTTCTCTCGGAGGAACCTCATGTTGGGCACCCTGTAGTTGACCTGGCTCAGCATGCTCTTCAGATCCTTACAGGATATCCTAAACACATACACACGTTTGGTTGAGAAATCAAAGACAAACATGGATAGGCACGTACAATAAACGCAGCGACTTCTACCAACTTGCACTATGCAGATCCTGTTGCGGTGCAGATGTGTCATTTTAAAATTTACAGACATACTGAAACTTTGCAAACGCACACCCCCGTGCTCTGTTGAGTCCTTTCGGCTTCACTTTTACTACACAGCCTGGAATTTTGGCCAGGGAGGACAACACCCCTACAGCGTAACAAAGGCTCGCACTTTCGTCAGGGATGTAACAGACAAACATCTCTGTATATCTCCTCCATCCTCTGCAGTCTGTTTCCTGCTGCAGGAAGAGGTGCTGGTGTGCGGCTGAGAGGTTAGTTCCTTCACTGCACCTCAACAGATCTCTCTCACTGACACCTACCAGCCTGGCGTAGCTCGCGACTTGCTCTACATGTTACACCGGGCAAAGGACACGCAACTGCTGCACCAAACAATTGAGTTACATTCTAATTGCGCTCATTTCCTGTGAGGATGATCTCATTAGCTCTGGCGTTTATATCTTTTAACTGAGCGGGCTCACCTGTCTTCTCTGTTTCGATCGACGGCGTAGAACTGCTTACGTAACCATCTGAAAAAAGAGAATTAAGAGGTTTTATGCATTTAACACATAAGAGGACATAAAATGGATGAAGGCAGCTCATTATCATATGCTGTCCACAGCACTTTAAAACTGCTTCTGCTCTGGATGTGATGTGTAGCCACGCGTGCACTGTTTACCTCTCGATCTGGAGCGGTGTCGGAGACTTCAGTGTGTCGGCCACAAGCCAGTTTAAGCCCTTCACCCACATGGTCATCTCCTCATCAGAGGTTGCTGAGGAAAAATCAAATGTTTTGACAAATGTTTTCCCATTTTCTTTTCCATTAAAAGGTTGTTCCTTCAAGGGTTTAAGGATGTGTTGTGTTTTATAGGGATGCAATTACCAGTTATTTTCATTCTAACTTATTCTGCTGATCATCTTCTTGATTAATTGTTTAGACTCAGAAATGTTAGACAATAGTGAAGAAATGGTCAAGGTGATGCTGAAGTTGCGGTCACATATGAAAAAGAAAAACAGCTTTTTTGCATGAAAAATGACTTGTATGCTGTGCAGACTGTAAAGGCCTTTGAGGCAAGGTTGTGATTTCAGGCAATACAAGAAAAATAGACATGGCTTGTATTGTGGCATTAAAGCGCCTTCATCAACTTCAGAACATAAAACCAACTCCAGTTTTTGTTTTGGTGCTGTAACACAAGATGTATTTACTCAGAAACACAAGTCCCAGCAATACAAAAAGCAATAATTAAGAACTTGAAAAAGACAGTTGGAAACAGAACACATCAATTTGATGAACTGATGGACATTTGTAGTTTTTACTGTATTAGCAGAGGTATTAATGTTAAACATAGGACGGTAATGTGAAATACTAATGTACCAGTTGTATCTGAAGGCCTGTGCGTGAGTCGGTGCGTACCTGCCAGGCTGAGTGATTTAAGCCGAAACTCGGTGCCATACAGGATGACAAAGCAGTGACCCTGGTCCAGCCGTGTTGCAGAGTCCTCCACATAACGCTCAAAGTCCCGGGACTTCTGTCCAGGACGGATCTCCTTGATCTCTCGAATGTCAACTGGGGAAACAAGATGCACATACATCAGTGAGCAAAAGACAGAATGGCCATTTCCTTGCACATACAAAAGTTGTCCTCAGTAGAGCTGGACGATATGTTCGAAATCAAAATCATGATGTTACTATGAATCATTTTCTGATATCACTATATGACACAATATGCAAAATCCTGTGTAAAATAATCTAGATGATGTTCAATATGCTGTATAATTAAACTTTACACCAGATAAAACTCGTCATATGTGTGTAATAACTCATTTATTAATTTTCAGTCACCCTTTGCTTGGAATTATTAGTTTCAATGAACTAATATTGTATAAATAGATAACACAATATGATCATATCTTCACTAAACCACAAAATGTGCATATATCATGATTTTGAATCAGCTTCAACCTTGTCCAGGACGTTTTATAATCTTATTTATTCAGAATTTAGTTTTATACAATCAGATTTTTTGGGCCTCAAATCTAACAATAACCTTCTAACATAGAGACCAACACACAGTGTGTACGAGTATGTAGCATACCACATTAAACAATGGAGCTGGGGCCACTACCTAAACCACATATATGTACATTTCAAGCGAAGGCAAACTATATATATACGCTATTTTAGATAGACTCTAAATTAACCCCCTGGTTTGACTTTGACCACTGAAATCAACCAAAACCACCAACCAGAAAAGGGAAGACCTTGAGTGAGTCACATCGGGACTGATCGGGTCTGTGTTATACAAATTTGGATATTGTACATGGGTAAATATGTCACTTTAAGAGGCCTGTAATGGTTTTAATAAATTACAGTGCAAAGGGCATCAGGCAGGGAATAAAAATGACACTGCATTTAACAACCCTGCCTACCAAGGTCAAATCTAGCCTATATACAACAACATACTGTATACCTTCTAGTTTCCCTTCACTGGACAGATTAAAAAAAAGCACTGCATGGGTTTTCACACAAGGTTGTTTCATCATTTATCTTTGGGAATGATACAACTGAAAAAAGACCTGGTACAATTTTGTCTTGACTCCATTAATAGGCAGTCAGGAACTTTACGAGTGTGTAGGCTGTAAAGTAGCTCAACGGGTTCCTATCAGAGTTATATTAGTAGCAGTTAAAGACCTAAAGCAGGGACTCTCCTGCTAAACACACACACGCACGCACACACACGCACACACACACACACACGCGCGCACTTCTTTCAGCTCCTGCTCCTCTTCCTGCCCCCGAACCACACATCCTGTGCTTTTGTCGCCTACACACCACATCTGTGCTTGCATATAGGTGAGCACGTTCTTTTCTGGAGCATTAAGAAAAAAGAAAAGTGTGTCTTCTCATGCTGAATTTCAGCAAGCCCAGCTCTCTAATCATACATCATATCTCAGTTTACTTTACCAGCCAGACGGGCCAGCCGACTTCCGTCGAGAGCAACGGCAGCTTTGACAAGGCTGATCTGTTAGACAACACTTTAAGTCATTTGAGTCAAAATATTTGGAGCCTGCCTCAGACAGATGCAGGAAATAAAGAGATAGCCAGAAGTGTAACCTTACCAAAGGAGATGAGAGGAGGTATCCTGCAACACACTCCCACGCTTCCTCCAGCTCTCTGTCCTGCCGTCCACACTATTCCTACCACCACTCCTCACCAGGGCTGGGTTTCACTTGAGATTTTACTGGCAATACGACACCTCTTACTTTGAAGCATAATAAAAATTGTCTATACAACTGTAAAGTCAAGTAGCCACACAAGAACTTTGCCTAAAAAATCCACTCCTATTACTCATTTAAGTCTTTCATCAAGGAAAAGTGTCAAACATTTGCTGGTTGCAGTTTCTGAAATGTGAGGATTTGCTGCTTTCTCTGGTTTATAGTGCAGTAAATAAGATATGAATTCAATATCTTTTGGGCTTTAGACTATTGGTCAGACACAAACAATTTGTGAAAAAAATGTTCAGTTACTGCCTTGAATGACTAAATGTTCATTCAAGCCAGTAACTATCTGATCTAAGAAGAAGTAAACAAGACTATAAATCTGATAATAATCACAACTAACTGTTTGATACTTGGTGCTACAGACAGAAAAAAAAGAAGTTTGATCAATACCCAGACCTACTTCTCAACTCATTATATTTAATAATCCTAATCACACCTTCAATTAGTTAGGCGCATGACAACAGAGCGCATTAGTTGTGTGTTGCAGAGGAAGGAAAACTAACAAATAATAGTGTCACAGTTATTTTGCTGGATACTGCAGCGGTGACATGACTTACATTTACAACTGCAAGGATTCATCAACGGACAGAAAATTAAGGGGTGAGCTGGTACGAGAATAACACTTTCCAGATAAAGTTCATTTCAAAAGATAGCGTTACAGACAGAGACTAATTTTTGTTGCGATCAATGACTCACGTGCATTCTGTTAATACCAGGTGCAACTTTGTACAAAAGTTGAATAACTTGGCAGTGTTACTTTGAACCGGCCAATCAAAACTAACGGTATAAACTCAAATTGTTGACAGTGTATTAGTCTTACTTTTCTTAAAAATGTGTGACAGTGTCTGTGTTCTGCGTTATATTAATTAAAAAAATACTTTTTTTAATAATCATTTTCAATTTTTAGTTTCATCAAATATTTTATAGCAAAAGGATGAACAGTAGAACTGTTCAAGAAAATTTAACAGTGTAAAAATAACACTTTTTATTTCCTGGATTATGAAGATAAATTCTCTTTTTGGTCACACTTGTGACAGATATAGTGCTCTGCCCTCAGTACACGCCTCATGGGACCAGAGCAGACAAAGAGACATACACTGCACCCACATGTCCCCAGGCAAGGATGAGCTGAATGTCTCCACACACACACTATAAACTGTCTTTTTTTAATTTTTCAGCTAAACTATGAATTGGTTCTTTTATTCCAATAACTCTTTAAAAGTTTACACATAGCAACAAAAACGTACGTGAACTACTTATGTTTTTGTTCATTTTTAAATCTAACAGTCAAGGTCAGTTAAGTTAGAGTTTTCTTACAATAAAGTGCTGCTCCATGGATTATGTAGTTATATCCCACTATACTACCAAGAAAAAATAAAGCCTATATTCTTGTTTCTGGGAGGCGTCCTTTGCAGATACACCTGCAGTCGTTTGATATCACAGTTTTTCCAATGGAGTTTGGAATGTTGTTCTCTTCAAATAGAGAGGCTACATGGGGAAGGGAGCTTCTCACACTGACTCTTGGCGTATTCTGTTTGTGCACGATGACAAAGATATGTTTTAATAAATGCGGTAACGCAGACAGTGTGACCATATTAGCGGAGGCGTGAAGGAAATGTTGTTACCATAGATGGACAGAAGAAACATGTTACTATCATCCTGACAATGAAGCCTGACAGTTAAACCTGACGTGCTTCTGTACTTAAAAAACTGTGACATGGAAAAATTCAGGATGTGTTAAAGGACATATAATATTAACAATAATAATAGTTTTAATAATAATAAATTGTCAACTTATCATGACACATGAAGCAAACACAAATTGTCATTCACAACACTTGTTTAGTTTCACACTGGCTCTACTATAAATTGTTTTAGTCCTTTTTGGTGCAAAAATTCCAAATATTTACTCATTAAAGCTTCTCAAATGTGATGATTTGCCTGTCTTCATCATATCTGACTGTAAACTGAATATCGTTGGGTTTTGGACTGTTGGTTGGGCAAGACAAAACATGAATACATCATCTTTGGGAAAATAAAGCTGCCGATAAATCAGCCGATTAATCAATAATTTTAAAAAAAATCATTAGTTGCAGCCATAATTACTCTACATGTTTGATCACAGAACACATAAAAAGCTATACTGTATATTTTGAACATAAGACTGAAGCAGTTGTAATTTCTCATTTCAAATTTTTGAGTGTCTGTGCAGCCCCGAGTGTGGCGATGTTTCAGCGTGCACTCACACGTCAGCTGATCCATATCAGCGCCTTTGACATGATGTTGGATAAAGTTAAACACAGGACTTTCCCCCTGACAAATAACTGTCACGCAGCGACATGGATTTTGTTCCCCTTTCCAGCACACTGTAAATGGAGCAAGTCAAGTGTGGAACTGCGCTTGTTTTCCAGCAACAACCTGATCTTTACAACCGTGTTTTCCTACAGACAGAAACAATCTGAACGCACATTCTGCCTGTGGGATAATGTCCCAGCAATTTGTTGATATATTTGTCAGAAATAAACCGGGCTGCCAGCTAAGTGTGTTACTGACAAAAGGAGCTCTGTGTAAACTAGAAATGACATCAGACGTTTGAGGTCAGAAAGCATGTGCGCGTCCTTTAGCGGGAGGTATGGAAAAAGCAGGTCAGAGAGATGACAGCCTCCGCAGACTTGTTCAGGTAATTCCATCCGCATTTACACAAACAACAAAAACTACCTGATGACGACTTCATTATTTACTAAGAAATTTCCAGGATACAACTGCCGACATTTAACTGTTGGTCAATGCGAGCTCATCCAGTACTGTGGCTGATAACATGCAGACACAGTATGATGTTTTAATAATCGGCAACCCTGTCTAAACTTGAATAAACCTCACAGTCCCGGGTTCAGTGCACCAAATTAGGGCTGTAAATAACAATTATTTTTACAGATTAGTCCTTCAACCATTGCCTCAGTTGATCATACAGTCTACAAAACGTCAGTTCAAGGTGACATCTTCAAATGTTTTGTCCGATGAACAGTCCAGAGCTGAATATATTCAGTTTACAATGATATAAAACAGAATAAAGCAGCAAATGCTCAAAAGTGAGAAGCTATAATTATAATTGCGTTCTCTATTGTTTTATGTCCAATTCAAATAATAACTATATAAGATCAGAACTATTTGCTATTAGAGCCTATGTGTGTACGTGCAGATCTGTCTGATCTTAATCAGGGAAGTGTGAAAAATCTGAAGGCTTGTCTGTCAAAGTTAATTTGGTGTTAGGTGTCACAGTTGTGTGTTAACTAACTAGTTGAGTTAGTCCCACAGGGAGAAGCTCAGTGTGAGCTGGGACAGACGGCTGGATGCATCAACACAGAACCACATTCAGACTCATGATGTGTGAAACATTACTCATCACAGACATGTGTATCTCTTACACTTAAGCCTATTAAGGTGCTCAATGCATTGCATATGCTGTTATACAACTTCATGAAGAACTGTGAGAATATTTATTAATAACCTAAGATGTAGAACTACATGATCTATGGCTCAACTGATGATGTGCCATTACAATCCTCTATCACAATATATGTAATTTCAAATCCTGATACTGATGTCGTCTTGATATAGATCCCTTAGACTTTTTGTAAAGAATTGTGACCATGATACATACTGAACGGGACATTTTACTGTACATAAAACAACTTCTCAGTCCTCTCAGGTGGACGAACTACGTAATGGAGACTGTAGCTGTTTCTAAATTATCTCAAACCTAGCTTGGCATTTTGTACTGCACTTTCTTGTTACAACACCAATTCCAAAAAATGTAGGACGCTGTGTAAAACATAAATGAAAGCAAAATGCAATCATTTGCAAACGCACTGTGTTTAGAAAGAATTTCCCAGTTTGGAACAAATAAAGTACTTCTATCTATTTACCAACAATGGTTTTATGAAGTGTTGCTGAGCCCACGTGGTATCACATTCTGTTTTTATATACAGCATTACCAATATATATATATCCTTGCAATTAGCTACTACCATATATTTTCTGGAAACTGAATTGACCAAAAGTACTTAAAGGCAAATCGTTATACTGATGTAAAACTCTTGTAAACACTGATTTCACCATAATGAAGTCCTGCTCCTTAGCTTGCTACGCTGCCCATGGGTTAATACAGCCAGAGGTAATAAAGGGACCTTGGTGGACCCCATAGAAAAAAATCTCTACTGTCTATCAAAAGTCTATCATCTCTGTATATGTGGTCATATCCAGTGCTAATCAGCGTCCCGAGTCTTAGTTTGAAATGACTGCAGCCCCCTACTTTTGAGCAAAGCTTGTAAACATCAGAGGATCTGATGCTGCGGTGGGCTCCAGGAACAGAGATGAGAGGTTTCTCACCAAAGTTAAATCAGAACTCCAGAGTGTAAAAACACATATGGAAGCTCATTCATAAAACCCCTAAATCTGGCTCATTTGGTGAAGTTTGTTCCGAAGCCCGTCAGTCCACTCGCTTTAAAATCTGAGTTTCAGGATAATTAAGTTGTAAAAATGATGTGTCACAGTCAAACATGTTTCTGATGTATGTTTATGTTGCTTTATCAGTAACTTTATCAGCAATGATCAGAAACCAGAAGTTCTGAAGATGATTTGTATAATACTCTGGTGGGTGTACTACATGTGATGTTTCGCAACACTCTCCCAAAGATCAAAACAAACTATACACTCATGCAGAGCCTATAGAGTTTGGGTTTTCTACTTAAAAAGACTGTGATTGTACACATCAGTTATCCAAATCTTTATGACCTGCCCTGCCTACGCTTCTAACCAGTCTGATACTGCCATTTCATCTGCAAGACCACATCCTGCTTCGTCAAGCCAGACCTACCTAATTGCATCACATTATGATATATATCCACAATAAATATCTGCTGCCAGTTATTTGATGGGCAAGACATGGAAACTTCATGTGCACGAAACAAGCAGCTTTATGGAAGATCAATGTGGGAGAGAAAATGTGCACGTACACTTCGATCAAGGGACAAAAAGATGCGCTTCTCCGCCTTTTATATTTAGCAACAAACTAGAACGCTGTTTCCACAGTTAATGGACATCATTCTCTCACTGTCATTGATAAAGGGTAAATACAGCAGGGCCAAATTGTTCCCAAATAATCGCACACTTCCAGTAAAAACCCTCATATTCTATTTCTGTGCATTAATGACCCGCCTCAGCCCATTTCACCTCTCCAGAAGTGTCAAATGGCAGCTATGAGATCATGTGTGTATGAAACCCTTCATCTCAGAGAAGATGATACTGTTGCGTTAGAAAAAAAAAAAAGCCAACTGTCTTTTTTGTGTGTGTGTGTGTGTGTGCTCTTTTTGCTGCATCCGGAGCAGAGTGCAGCTGTGCACAAGGCATCCTGCTACCCGAGAGACAGACGACTTAACGACTCACCGAAGGCCTGTGTGTCCTCAGTCAGACGCACTGTTTTGTTGAAGATTAACCTGAACTCCACTTCCTGCTAAATTACAGTATATTGCTATTAATGCAGCAAAAGAATTCCAGGAATTGTACCTTCTTCTTGTTGTTGTCGACCCTGGATTTGTACCCGATATGTGATTTATCTACTTGTGGACAACAGCTCCTTGAATAGACTCGCACCTGCTCTGTCAAAATTTGTAACAATACTACAGAGTAAAACGAATAATTGGACTTTTAGGTAGTACAAGTCTCTGAATGACAAACAACAACACGCACATGAATTGACCCAATCCTATAAATTTTAGCCAGACGGAACAGCAACTTACTGCTGAAATAAAGAATGCAATATTGATACTGAGAGACACCACTGAGACTTTCTTTTCAGTAATATTGTTACATAGTTTGAATGTGGTCTTTTACCATCTTGTTGGCTGCATCACAGTTATATTATAAAACTGTCTTGTTATTAAATTGTTTTATCCGTGCAGAATGAACAATTAATGCCTCCTGTTTCACTTTCATTTCCACAAAACTAATCCATGTTTTTCCAGGTTTTTTTTGCATGTGAATATCTTCTGAAAACGCCAATAGTCCCTTTAAATATTATCACATTTAGTCAATAATAACATGACATTTAGTTTCACCCAGTCCTACACCTTACATTTTCTAGGATCTAAAGCATTTTTGAAGTGACTGTCAACCCAAACTGACGTCTTTCACCAGCTGTTCACAATACCAATCATGTCATCAGGTCTTTTGTGAGCCGTTCAAGCACCTCACAACACTTTGTAGTTTTCATATTTCTGAATGTATGTAACCCAACCAGTTCTGGCAGGGATACCTACACATTTACACCCAGGACTCTGTTTGTGTTTGTGTCTACTCACTCTCGCCCTCTATTTTATCCGTGCCTCGAGTCCAGATAATAGTCCTGGTCTCCAGCTTGACTTGAAATGTCCGTCTCTCTGGCCGCTGGGACTTCTTAGAATAATACAGTGTCAGTACTGTGCCCAGCTCCAAGTCTCGGTACAGGTTGTTCATCTCCGTGTCGTTGTCCATCCACGGAACAGGTCCGTTGGAAAAGAAGCCCGAGGTCCCAGCCATGTTCACTTCCCCTGTTTGTTGTCAGTTTCCTCTCAGAACAATCTGCTCAGTCCAGGCCTAGACAGGGATACCTACAGCAGGAGAAGAGGGGGAAACCCATGAAACAACAATTCCCTGGAGACTTCTAGTGTGTCAGTGTACACAAATTATAGGGCAGTGAAGAGTTGATGCTGTCAGGGGATACGAGTTTTAAATAAAACCTTACTGTACATATGCAGTATATATTTATATATACTTCACATTTATACATGTGCTGTCAACAGTGTAAAAACTGTAATAATAATAAGTAATCTCATCTTCCTATTTAAAAACATTTTGTACAAAAATGGTTTATTTTGAAAAACACACCTAATGATATTTTGAGATATATGTGAACTTGAGGAATATGTCCATCTTCTAAAAGCCTGAAACATGCACATTTATAAAGTTACATTTAAGCAAAATCCTACAGAAAATAATGAACAGTAGTGACATTTACACAAAAAAAATACTGCAATTAATGACACACTTAAAAATCAAATACTGCAAGTCATGACACATAAAAAAAAACTATACAAAAATTTGCATGCTTTGTATATGAACATACCGGTTTACATTAATATGGATAGATTTCATGAGTAAATATGAAACAAAACCTACAGATTAAATACATAATGTGGTAATAAAACAACATATACATAACATATAAAAGTAGCTTCTAATAAATCGATTTTTGAAAATGGCCACATGTAAAAACAAACACAGTATGTTGGTATAAAAAACATTTTACAAAACATAAGCTGTTATTGATTTCTCAGCCCCGACTTTGACTGATGATTAACACAGATGTAAATAAATGACAGCTGCCTGCAACATTAAAGCGTCTTACAGGGAGAAAAAAACGTGTTGATCAAGCTAATCAACTTTCTCTCTTTAATCTAGCAGCAGGGAGCTTTAATCTGACTTTACAACCCACCAACAGGCCCGTAACCTGCTGCAGCTCGTCCCACAGGAGGACAAAGTTTCCTTCACGTCTCACGTTAATACTAGTTTTATAATAGAAAAGACCCAACTTGTGGCCAGAACAAGAACCGTTGGGCTAAAGGCGGCCGGTGGGTAGCTAGCATGTCGCTGGGCCACAAGCAGGAACCATGGCTCGATTTAACCGCAGAAAAAAGCGCAGGTAGAAGCAGCTTTTCTGCCCCTTTCTCCCCCCGCTTTTTTCGCCTTTCTGCGAGGAGGAAAACCAAGTGGAAAACAAGCCTGTCCTGTGCCGTACCTACCGCCGCAATCTCGGCCCGACCGCACATCTCCAGCGGCCGAGGCTGCTCCTCTCTCCCCCCGCTCTGCGCTCCGTCGTCTTTCTCCTTCCCCGCTTTTTTTTCCGGGATTAAATCATGGCCGGGCCCTGGGAGGGATCTGCGGTCCCCACGACGACAATCCCCGTTTCCTCTTCTACCCTCCGGCTGTCCATAGAGAGAGGCAGGCAGGCAGCGAGGACCGTGGTGAGACTACGCAAACTGGTCCTCTCTCTCTCTCTCTCTCTCTCTCTCTCTCTCTCTCTCTCTCTGAGAACCCTTCCCCCTCGCACAACACCGAGCTGCAGCGCCGTCAATCGACCCGGTGCCGACAACCATGCCGGAACCGGGGACCGGGCCTCCGCTGCGGCCTTCATAATAAAAGTCCTGTCAATGAAGCTGTTGAGTTTCAGAGGAGAAACACTGGGGAGACACAAAGACTTAGTTTTAGCCTGTGTCATTCAATTCTTCTTCTTACATTTGTATTATTGATTATATATATTATATTAGATTTTTTAAAAATAGGTAAATATTGTAAACAAAATCAAAACACAATCTATTTCAGTTAATTTTTTTGGTGCCTCAAATCTCTTTTTTGTCTTTCATCCAAGCATTAGCATTTCAACCCAAGTGCATCATTCCTCGGCTCAAACTATTATATTATGTTGTATTTCTCATTTGCATCTATATAAAGGTTATTAACTGTTACATTTTTATGATATTATGAGGAAAAGGCAATGGCATCCGAGTATGCACCTGGAGCTTTAAAACAGGTTGATATTCATTTGTGGGCACCATCATAAGACCTATTAAAAATAGCTAACAGGTATAGATTGAAGGTGTCTTTTACTTTTATGCAAATGTCAGCCCATCCAGATTATGTCCAGATGTCATAAATCCTGTGATTTTTGCACTGTCTTTGTTTACAAGTCATTCATGAGTGGAAGCCCTGCCATAAATTATTTCTGAAACTCACAACACAGATTTCTTGATTTATGTCTCTTAATCATTTGGCATCTTTGAAGGTCTATCAATCCTTATATTACAAGGTGATTATAAATTTTTGCTTCAAAGATTAAGGACTTTTGTGGTGCATGTTGTGATACCCCCCATCCACAGAGATGATAATGTAGTGAACACCTTTATGCTTTTATTTGGAAATAATTCCCCTACTTCCGGTAACCTTGCGTATCTCCCGGTAGCTTGACGCAGCTCAGTCATCCAGCAGGAGCGCGTTATCGGCCTCTTAAAGAAGCAGAACCTCTGATCACACTTTACCTTATAATCAACTGTCCTCTCAATATAACCTGTATCATAACTTGTCAAGTCACAAACAACTTTGTAGATGTTAATCCTGTAACTAATACTGCACTTCTTTACAGTGTCTGGACTAAGAGTCAAAGCTCGAGTTGTTGGTTTTATTCTTACAATGAATTTCTCATAAATTGTACTTTTCTTCTTCCTGTAAAAACAATGACATTACCTTTGATCATTTATCTAAATTGGGATGAAACATAAGTAAAAATACGAAATAATATTGAGAAATTAGTTGCTTTTGATACATATAATTGGAATTGAGTCTATGACCCTTGACTTGAAGGATCACTCTTGATTACATCTTTGACATGATTATATTTCTTTTTGTATCCTCTTTGTTTCAGTCCCTTTTTCCACACATGGAAGTGAAAAATAAAGGACGAAGCGAGGACAAAAAGGACAAGGTTGATGTTTTATTCTGAAAACTACAAAGCTCAAAACAATAAGCATTCAACCAATCAGGAGTTGTGTGATAAATGATCAAATAGCAAGAAATATCAATGACAAAAGTTAGAATATCCATTCACATTTGGAAATTAATGCAAGGAGGACACTTTCTGCTTATTCACAGCAATACAAAAAACAGCACGCTACAATGATAGACTTCTGTGATCTTTTTTGGCAAAATCCACATCCCTCTTAGAAACCGTCTGTCTGAAGGAACAGTCTCTTTTGTCTCTGATGCACTAAACATGATGCAGTAAATCAGCTGTTTCAAGTGACCAAGAGGAATGTTACGTCTTGTTCAATGCAAAACTGTGGGACTAGACACACACGAGTTGCATATGAGCAATGAAGAGCTTTTTGTTGACGATGCATACATCACACATTTTATAAAACACTGAATCATAGTTACTGAAAAATGACCAAAAAATATGTACATCCCTGAAAACAACTGCAAAATCAAAATAAATGGGGGAAAAAATGACATTCGGTGTGCTAATAATCATATGAACATAGTGCCAGGATTTCTATTCTTCACACTGTCATCAGGCTCATTTTAATGTACCAATCTTTCACACTAAAATTCCACAAAATGAAATTCATCCTATTATCTCCCCTGTTGGTCCTCACAGTCTCCCACACAAACATTTATTAATTCATTATTCTATGAGAATATAGAATTTCTCAATAAGTCTGATGGCTTAAAAATTTCAGTACAGTCGTATCTGATAAAAGATAATACTAATGTGTTCATAGTTGTTTGATCATGGGCAGATAGCTGCAGCTACATACACACTACTGTGATTTTGTTTTGTTTTTTTAAAAGTGATGCCCTTTGGCAGCTTGTTGAAATGGTTCAGGAGTTACTTTCCTATATTCACAACCAATCCATATATACAGCACAATTATTAAACTGTGGTCGCAGCTCCAATAAAGTCTTGGCTTCCTCCTTCACAGCCCTGCAGTAACCACACAGTGGAATCATTTGACATCAACTACAGACCATCTTTACAATCAAAGGCATGGATAGAAAAGGTAAAACATGAAGTGCGTTTAAAACTCGTAGTCCTTTTCAGCCATGTCGATCGCCCAGGCAAACTTCTCTCTCTGGGTTTTGTTGTAGATCTTCTCAATAGGAACGCTCCATTTCTTGCACCTGAAGGGGAGAGAAGATACCAGTTAATGGCAAAGAAAAAAATGACCTGGCTTATCCACTTCATCGACTGCACCACTGCTATTTGCTATGTAAGAAATTCCACGAAGAAGACGAGACAGAGAGTGAGTTGTCGACAGAAAATCTAAACTATTCAGCTCATGTGTGTTGCGTTAATGTTGTTGGGACTTGTTTACTGCTTTTTAATCTAATCTAATCTAATCTAATCTATACTTTATTGATCCCCTTGGGGAAATTCCTTCTCTGTATTTCACCCATCCTATTCATAGTTAACCTTAACTATACATACTAGGAGCAGGGGGCTGCCGCGGTGCAGCGCCCGGGGCAGCAGTCAGGGGTTGAGGGCCTTGCTCAGGGGCCCACAGTGATGGTGGTCACTTTCCCACCTCAGCCTCTTGCCAGTCCGGGGACTCAAACCGGCATGTGGCACCGGCTTGTAACCCACCGGTTGCAAGTTCGCTTCACAAACCACTAGGCCACCACTCCAAAAAATATTTATACTGAACTTGGAACTAAGTCCACCATGTAGTACAAAATAAGCATCTTGTATAATTTGGCATCTGGACACAGTCAATATGTACAACATACTAAACATATAATGTTAAAACTTTGATTCCCTCATAGAACAGGGTGCTGTAAGTAGCCCACCTAAATGGAATGTGCTTGTTATCAAGGTCACTGATTACGCCTGTGTTTTTCTTGTTATGACACATCAAAGTGTCTGCTGTAAAAAGGTCACACTGTCATGTCTTACTGGGACACTTAAATAGAACAAATCTAGAATGTGATTAGTAGCACCAAAATGTCTGCAGTGAAAAAGGCCTGTTGGTTATCTTGGCTCAACCATGTATATTTTCCTTAAAAGTGGCCACTCTTTGTCGATTGGTTTGTCAATTGGTCAATTGTCAATTGGTTTGAGAAACACTGGTCACTAGCTTTTCTCTCACAACTGACCGCAAACCAAAACATTTGAGAGGAAGCAATGACTACAAGTTACTTCCACTATGTGACTTGAAGTGCAGGAACACTATAGCTATACTCTAGTGTTAGGCAACAATGTGCACATCAAACAAATACTAATGTAATGCACACCAACACTTACACTATTTATTGAGTAATGAGGTTATACATTTCTTGTATAACTTCCTATTCATTTTGCAAAATTATTTTACAGTACCTCCCCAAATAGTACATTATGATGACAGTGCATAATATATACTTAAATATATAAAATGTAAAATTTCTGCATTAAAATGATTATTAGAATTATTTACATAACTAGTTCGATCAACTGATCGTTTAAGCATATCTCTTTTCAGTTTGAACCTACCACGCACACTGCATGACAGAATAATACGTCAGCCCACACAATCAACCCGATTTGACTCGATGCTTTCATCTCAAACTCACACACATACAACCACAGTGTAGACCAGGTTCCCATGCACCACCCTACAAGAGGGGACCCCATCCCATACGCCTTACAATCAGGCAAAACATGGAGCATTCCTCTATCCATTGTGCTTAAGGAGGAGGCTCACCATAAATAGCTGTGGGGCATGGGTTAGGGAGGGAAGACCACGGTTCCCCTTCTCTGTGGCCTGGCCCTCCATTCAGCCACAGACAGCTCCTCATTGACTTCCCACATGGAGGAAGGAGTGCTGTTTGGGGACGCTCCCTGGCTTTCAGAAACAAACCCCATTGTTCCTCATGCTCACACGCTTTTCTTCCTCTTATTTTCCTTCTGCAGCCGTTAGCTTTTTTGCTTGTGCTGCTCCTTTTCCTACAATGCAAGAGCATTTCCTGCCTTTCTGTCACCAAGGTAGATATGCACCCAGCCCACCCACCCACCCAGAGAAAGCCAGCCTATTAAACAGTAGGTGGTTTACTCACATAATGTCACTTTTTTCTGTAGTGACACCTGTAATCAACTAAGTTAGCAGCTGATAAACAGATGTAAACATGTGTGTCACATAAATACCATGCAACAGAGATTCGTGGATCCAAGTAGTTGAGCTTAGAGGTGCCCAGAGCAATCTGCTTGTTCTCCTCTCTGTCTGTGGCCTGAACCTGGAGCTTCATCAGCTGCTCCTCTATCCTCTGGACAGCTTTACGCTTCACCTCCACAGCCCTGAGAGAGACACAAAGACAGACAGAGGAAGGAATAAAGATATACAGAGACAGAGATACAGTGAAAGTGGCACACAGAGAGTAAAAATTATACAGACTGCCTGAAAAATAGATGCCCTAAATATCGTGAACTGAACAATGTTCAGGAGACTGTACAGGAAGTAAGTAACGGACAAAAGTGTGAGTCTCTCGCACTGGTTCTCAGAGCTCAGGCTTTCTTACTTTTTGCTCTTGTCATCATGGGAAGCCTTGTGATCAGCTTTGGCAGCCTTAAGCTGCTTCCTGGCTGCTGACAATTGATTCTGTTTCTCATCAATCTGCAAACAATAAAGGTGGTAAACGAAGAACATTAAAATATTTGAAACATTAAAATTTTTCTCCAAGGCAGCTGAGATAGTGCCAAGACATCATTGCTTGTGGAGGATCAAAAAAAAAAACCCGAAGAAAGGTGGAACAGAGGGGTTTACCTTGGTCTGAAGGTTTTGCATGGACTTCTCAAAAGTTTTGGGTGGAGCTCTCTGGTGGTTACAGAGGATGGCCACCGCCCGGTTGGCTCGGTTGTATGAAAGGATTTTAGCTGGGATGCTGTCATCAGCTGGAGACCCAACAAAGACATGACACAGTTAGCATAAAACTACAGTGCATTTTGGTTGAAGTGCAGGAACATTGTATAAGAGCGATTACGAGTTGTAACTGTGCTTCGAAAGTATTTGGGTGTCATTCAAGTGAGCTGTGTGTGACTGGCTGAAGCTGCAGTTACTCACGGCATGAAAGTTCATTGAGCTGCTGCTGCAGGGTGATGGAGGCATTGTAAGTACGAAAGACCTTGGCTGTCAGGCCATCCATCAGCTCCTGTAAGTGCTTATTCAGAATAGACGTCTGCAGGAGACAGAGAAAGAAAGAGGGAGCGAGGATACAGGTGGGAGGAGGAGAGGAAACAGAGTGACACAAATATTACAACTAGAAATGTAAACAGTTCATATACGCATTCATGTGTGTATTTCTTACATTCAGTCTGTCAAACAGGTCATCTTCAGGCTGCTTGTTCTCCAGGAATAGCTGGAGGTTTTTAAAGACCTGATAAGAAATAAACAAAGATTTATTCAGCATGAGATCATTCACATTAAACACTTCAGAATAACACTGTTCAGGGATGCACAATCACATTTCTTTTATTTGTCATTTAGGTTGCATGTGGTAGTCTACAGCGAACAAAGTACACAAACACAGACAGAAAGTCAAAAAAGAAAGCAACCCCTCTCCCTTCATGGACTGGTAACGTTAACGGAGTGTAAGCATAGCATAATGTAGATGAATAAGTTGGACTGCTTGATTAATTAATTAATTTTGTGTATGTGTGACTGGGCCCCAACATGTGTGTTCATGCTCAAGCTCGCGGGACATATGGGAGCAGACAGAAATGAGAAATTCAGACCAAGCCTTTTAAGTTCAATCAGATCTATGAATTATTTTAGAATGAACAATAGTCTCCCAGACCTTTTGTTCATGCTCAGAGTTCAGGCCCCTTTCCCACATTATCTTCAGACTCTCACTTTTACCGCATAGAGCATTTGCTTCCATTTTAAAAAAATACAGAGGATGACTGCACATTATATGGAAGCTTTAAAAACCATTGTACTATACTTTCATCCTGTCCTGTATTGTAATGCGTATACTGTGCACAACTCCGTAATTGAGGGTATTTCCAAAACTCCCCTTTATCAGTTAGATTGTATCGATCTTTTAGCCTCTAATAGGAGAAGAACACTCCTTCCCGAAATAGATCAGCAATTGTGGCTAAACCCTCCAACATATTTCTTCCTTATCTGAATTGCAGGATTTTCCGATATATATGAGTAACCTTGTTTATATTGAGACAGCCAAACATTTTATGGAGTTTGTTCCAAACCTTCCATGACTGCCGCACAGTCACATTTCTGCCAGATGGGGGTGCTATATTATTTATGCTCATGTTGACAAGTGCAGGTGGTTTATTACAGGCGTTTGTACGTTCTTCTGTGTGTAAGTGAGGATGGCAAGAGGAAGCGTGGCCAAATACACAGTGCCCAGGCGTGTTGAAGAATTTGTGACTGAAAACAGAACGTGTCCAGTGTGTGTCTGTGTCCGTGTGTGTGTTTGTGTGTCTGCACACTCCGGTAATAGCAGGAAACAGACCACCCTCTGAGGTAGAGCTGACGGAAGGCTTTTAGTGCCTGATCACCTGTCTGTACAAACATCCTCCTCAGCATAGCAACTCCTTATCTCATTAACACCAAAGTCACATATCTGTCAAATACACACCCAATACCACCCTCATAAAACCCCATAAAATCACAGTTTTGTGCTTTAATATATCTGCCAACTCTTCTCCCTCTCCCCTCTCTTACCCTCTTCTCCACTGGGATCTTGTTGTAGTAGCGGATGGAGTCCTTTCCCAAGAAGTCGAACTCCACCACGTACTCCTGGTCGTCCAGCTTGGGGTACAGTTTGATGTGCTCCACCCGTAGTGAGCAGCAGCCCACTGTGTCTGCTGTCTCGCCCTCCTCCTTTTCGTTACCTGCCCTCAGTGCAAGCTACAGGGGAAACACCAGGCGCTGTGATTATTATCAAGATTCAAGTGTAACATTTTTGTCAGGATTTATTCTCCTGACTTAGTTTGTGTACAATATACCCATATTTCTCCAGGTGAGAAGAATGGAGCCCTTGCTGCTAATGGAAATGATAAAAGGGGATCTGGAGTACGATTACAAGAGTAAATTTCAGCATTTCATTACTTGGGTGCAAAGTTACATCAAGGGAAACCTTACTCTGATGGTGGATTTAATTCTCCATCCAGTGCTTTTTTCAGATACATCATTAGTTAAAATCAAAGTTATGCTGGGGTTTTTAATGATCCCTTCTTGTTCTGTATTTAATCAATACAATTTTACTGTATTTCTCCTCACCTTGTCTATGAAATACAGAGCCACGGCTCTCTGCCTGATCCTCATCTCTTTTGACTTCCAGTCATCTCTATACTGGCTGCGGATGCGGTCCACACACTTCTTTAACCGTCGAGCGGTCTCATATTTCTGCCAGTCCTTCTCCCCCTGCACACACATACACACGCACACAAACTGTTTAATCAATATGTAAACAGATGGATCGCTTTTTTCATCAAGAGACAACAGTGAAATATTTAAACACAGAAACAAGTTGAGGACTTAGTTCAAGCTTGAAGCTGAAGGTGTGAGAGCATGGGGTACCTTGATCCTGGAGCTAGGATTCAACATGATGTACTTGATGGAGCCCTGGATGTTCTCTGTCCAAGATGCAAGCCAGGTCACCTTGTTATCGTGGCGAACCTCCTTCCATTTTGTCCCTGGGGGAGGTTTAGGGTGCTTGGAGTCCCTACAGAAAAAGAGGCAGGTTTACTGTAAGTAGGTGCCAAATGTGTTGAAAGCTTTTTCACTATGTATTTTTAGAGCATTTCTCTGGGTACAGTGTTGTCTAACTCCACTAAGACTGTGTTCCTACCTATGTGTTAATAAAGGTATAATAAACAGCACTTAATACAGACCTGAAATTAATCTACTTCAATGAAATATTTGGGCTTTGTTTCATCTTAATGGGCCAGTCTAAGATTAACTTTATATTGTAAACACTACAGCTATGAGACAATAGTGTACAGAGAAATGCCACTGTAAAACAAACCCCATTATGACCAGTATGTGGGGGTCAACGTGTCCTCCTTGGGTTGTGTTATTGTTTGCACACACGCAGCGTACTCTGACAGGAAGACTACCTTTGACACAGTGCCGGCATGTGTGCAAGTGCATGTCAGCGATACAGCTGCCATACTGTACATAACACATGCAGCACGTAAATTCTTTTGCAAATGTCTCTGTGATGTTAACTGGCTACAAATTAGCCTTTCTGTAAACTCTCTCACACACACTGCCCCTGAGGCATGCCATGACAGAGATAAAAAGAAAATTATTCCCACTGTCTATAAATAAATCCAGCACAACATGGCAGTTAACAGATGGCAGGGGAGATAAAGGAAAAGAAAATGTAAAAAAAACAAAAAAAAAAACAAGGAGAGAAAGGTTAAGAACAGGACGATGAATGTGAGGTACACAGAGTATGTGTATGTCTCCTTCTGATGGACTAATAGCTTCGAGTGGCACCCACTTAATATATTCTGTTATCAAAGCACACATGTTCACATCTTACCATTAGAATTCACACACTTGTCCCACAACGGTTTGATAGGGCCACCTTGTGGTGAAAACTCAGAACTAGATATAATCTTAACATATAAACAAAATTAAAATGGAAATATTCACAGTGGTGGTCAGATTACTCACTTGCTACAGTTAATAATGATGTCTTCAGGTCTGATGCGTCGTTTCAGCATGCCCATCTTGGGATGATCGCCTCGTCCTCGGAAGAGGCCCGGTGGCTCGATGCGAAAGTTTCCGATCCTCTCCTTGTGGTTGTCCATGATGCAGTAACCGTATTCCTGGAGGAGTCTCTCGTTCTCCTCTTTGATTTTCTGCAAAGCGTATGAAATTATATAAATTCCATGAGAGATTTGATGCATTCAGGGTTGGGAGAGGCTGCTTGAATGAAGGCCCACCTGTTTCTCCTCCTTTGACATCTGTTTCCTTGCTTCTGATTGGGCTTTGAAATACTCATTCATCTCGCTGAAGTTGCACTTGTTCATGTCTGTGATCTTTGACTTCTCCTCTGATGTCATTTCCTACAATAAAAGAGAAAGCATCTGAAGCATGCCCAACTTAAATAAAAATAATAAAACTTGAGATACTCAAACGTGTCTTATCTCCTCACCTTTCTCCAGTCCTTATAGAAGTTCTTCCTGAAAATGTCCTTAGTGGTGTACTCATGATCCAACATTTTGGCAAAAAATGTAGCAACCTCCTCAGCAGGAGCACTAAGTTTCATAGGCTTTCCTACAAACACAGAAACATTCCACTGCAGTCTTGAACAAACAAAATTAATAAAACATTACGACTTATTTAATACACAGACTCACCATCATAGTAAAATTTGACTTTGTCAGGCAAGGGTTCATACGGAGGTGCAAACACTGGACCCTTATGCTCAAGGAAACGCCATTTAGAGCCATCAGTATATCTTTCCTCCTCCCACCTAATCTCCATGAACAACAACAAAATACAACCCGTGAGAGAAAAGACAAATATCTACTTCTCAAAAGCTGTTATACCTGCAACAATCAGTCAATTAAAAAGACAATTAATCCCCAACTATTTTGATAATCAATTAATGGTTTCAGTCACTTTTCAAGCAAAAATGTCAAACATTTGTTGGTTCCAGCTTCTTAAATGTAAGAATTTGCTGCTTTTCTTTGTTGATTTGTTTTTCAACTGCTGGTTGGACAAAAGAAGAAATTAGATGTCACAATTTCTTGACATTTTATAGACTAAACAATTAATCAGGAAAATAACTGTCAGATTAATTGATAATGAAAATAATCATTAGTTGCAGCCCTAGTGGCTGTTTATATCTGCTAACTGTCTTTGTGTGTGTAATTTCCTGAGGAAAAGAACTATTTGTCCCCAAAATGATCTTACCATTTCCACTTCTCCTCCTCTTCTTTTTTGGATTTCTTTCCCTCTGTTACCTTTTTGTCTTTTGTCTTCTTTTTGGGCTTGATGTCCTGAAACAATTGAAGAGAAGAGAATAAATCTGGAGAACAGCACACACGCCAACCTGGGAAATATGAGAACGTATTCATAAAAATAATATTAAAAAACATAATGAACCTCATCCTCCTCATCCTCTTCGTACTCATGTTTCCTCTTCTTGGCCTTTTTGTCATGTTCCGTCTTGACTTTTTTAGGCTTGTATTCAAATCTGTAAACAAATATAATCTAACTGTATCTCAGATTACAGAACTGACAGTGACAGGACAGCAAGCATGAGGTAAATATCTGGCTTAATTTGTGTGATACCCACTCGTTGTCATCATACTCTCGTTTCGAGGTCTTGTTGTGTTGGGGAGAGGGGTAGAAGCCGTTGCCTTCTTCAGGCTCGCTCTTAATGGCAGCAGGGCTTGGATCTCTAAGTCAAACATTGAAGACATTGAACTGCATATTAGTAAAGCAATACTCCATTAATTATAACCAAGCAATGGCTTATCTTGAACTATATTCTTTATAATTGCTCTTATTTCACATTAGATACAAAAAAGTGATGTTTACCTTACATATCCATTTTCTTTCTCCTTTTTAGGCTTGTCTACATGGGATGATTTGATCTGTGAGAAACCGAATAGAATAGATTTCAGCACATCTCTCTGCCTTTTGATAAGCATGTACCTCAACCACTTACACCCCTATAAGTGCCATCTGTGTTAATACTACTTTTATGTTTTGTTTTCTCATCAGGGAAATCTCTGGAAGACAGAATAAATTCCAAATAATTATTTTGTGGTTATAAGAAAACAAAGCATTTAAGTTAATGTCACAAAATATGAATGATGCCGTGATGAGAAAACACAACATAATATTTACACTATAGGCCTGAACAGCCTTTCATAAAAAGCATTCTGACTCCCCATTAACAAACCTTCTCTTCTCTCCTCTTCTCTTTGTCCTTGTCTTTCTCTTTGTGTTTTTCCCTGTGCTTGTCTGAGCTGCCGTCACTGTGCTTCAGCTTCTCTTTGTCTCTGTGTTTCTTCTCAGAGTGGTCCTTATGTTCACTGGAACACAGAAGCCACAGAGGTCACAGATCAAGTGCAAGAGGTCGGACATGGTGCAGATGCACCGACACAAAGGGTGTCATCGCAAAAGCGCCAACCACCAGCAATATAAACGTAACTGTTTTTAACAAGCAATGACAACTGCCAATAAGAATGGCTGAAGCCGCGACGCTAACATCCTGCAGCCCACAAGTATTTCAGCCACACAAAAAAAAAACATGACGACTGTTCCACAATGGTTCGAATTACTAATGCTCTGCAGATGTCATTCATAATAGTGGATTTCATGGAGTCCTTGGGATGTATGTATGTTAACACTGCACGGTTCTATGAGTTGACGATGGAACCAGCAATGCCCTCTGTGATCCTTTCATGTTCTTCTTCAAAAGCTCGTCTTTTGTTTGTTTGATACTAGCAAAACCTGTATCCAAATGCGTGGAATTTGTCATTATCCTCATTAGAAATTGAGTTATGACTGTTAAGGTTTATGTAAAAAAAAAATAGGATTATGAGGATAAGAAGATGTTAGGAGGTAAAGCTAACACTTAAAACTTAAATATACAAATGAATGCATAGTTACAGAAACCAACATTGGTCAATTCATATGCAAAAACATCAACTCAAGTTTTGTCTGGTTTTTCACCCAAAAAAAAAACAAAAAAAAAAACGAGAGAAAGCTGCAAATATCCTACCTGTTGCTGTGCTTGAATTTCTCTCGCTCTTTGTCTTTCTTGTGGTCTCTGTGTCGGTGTTCCTTGTCTTTGTGCTTGTCTTTGTGTTTGTGAGAGTCTACGATGCAAAGGAGAGATCAACTTGTTCAGCAGCATGAAAAGAAACTAGGAGAACTAGACTTACACATTTAGATGTCCCTGAACTACGATGTGTATTAACGCAGGCTGACGCAGTAAAAAACATCCTCCACATGTCTTCTATATGCTACTCTACTGTTGAAGATCACACTCACTATTTGCATCATGCTCAATGTACATTTGCTGTACTTGACCCACATTCCCCTGAGGTTCAACCTCCATCTCCATCCGACAGGACACACCTGTATGGTGTTGTTGGATGTAGTATTTCCCTCACAAAAGAAAAGGGACGTGACAACTCACAGTAGCCTTTTCACACTTTGGTATTTGCCACAAGATAACTATAATATTCCAACATTTTCAGCAGGCTTTAATCAAACTTTTGATGCAGTTTTAAAAATAGAATTTAATTGGTTTCATACTCTCAGTGCAGCCAGTCAAATGATTAAGCTGCAATAATGATTTTACAGGAGTCTTGGATATTAAAATGTTTCCTGCTGGGTGAAGCCTCTCCTGAGGTAGACCTGGCTTGATCATCACTGTTGTCATGGCAGTTTAATAACAGGTATTATCTGCTGCATGAAACAGTAACACACATGATAAACTAAACCAGATCCCACACACTGCTTTGCTCTCCATCACATCATGCAGCAGAGGAAGCCTGCAAGAAAAAAAAGTGCTCTCAACTTTTGCAAGAGAAACAGATACTGCACTCTACATAATTTGTGCAAAAAAAAAAAGCTAAAGGCATATGCTTTTAATAATGCAGTGCAACTTTCTTTTCTGTGAGTTTTAAACGGGTGTGCATTGGCATGATGGTAGATAAATGTCTCCACGAGCACAGGGGTGGATGCATAGTGCAGCTGGTGGGGAGATAGGGGCAGGGAGAGGCGATAAGCTCCCAGCTCTCGCCTCCATATCACGGCAGGCAGTTGGCTGTCTGATCGGCGCCCTGGCTGCTACACACAGAAAAAGAAAATGGCGCAGAGACTAAGTCCTCAGCCCCAATTCTGCCACTTTCGGCTCCAAAATTCGTTGCGATTGCACGTCTGTATCACCCAGGTGAAACATGCAAAACAAACACGAAGCCAGCTCCTTTGAAAAGAGCCCGGCAGGTGAAAAAACCGAGGGTGGCAAGTGCACATTTGAGACCCTCTTTTTGAACAATAGCCGCAAGAGAGTGGAGGAGAAGGGACTTAGTCTCTGGGACGCCATTTCTGTCCTTTAAAAAACTAACAGTAGACACATCACGATTCCGACTGGAAATCAGAAAGCACATGAATAAAAACCCCCATGAGAGGACCTACCGCTTCCTTTAGATCCAGAATTGACCTGGAAATTGTGGAAAAAGACGTTTTTTATATTTCAATTTTGAAAATGCCGGTAGCTCGCTTATTCAAGTTTCAATCACAGAAATGTAGCCTACAAATACGCGTATTATGCTAAAATGAGAACAACACATAATTTTAAAGTTTTTACAGAAACGACAAAAAGATAACAACGTAACTTGTTATGCTAGCTAACATTTTTTTAACCGTTATTTCATATCAGGACGATTAATACTCGCCGGTTATGACAGTTATTGACAAATAATTGATGCAAACTGAATTAATTATTAACCCAACAGGTACCTGAGAGTCTCCATGTCCATGATCTCCGCTCATGGTCCAGTTGTTTTTGTTTGTAAAAGCAGGTGAAGTTATCAGTAACACAGCTGTTCAGGATGCGAGGCTCAGGAAAACCTCACTGACAGACCAGAATGGAGTCCCAGCGTTCACCCACTGCGCATGCTCACACCAGCCTCAACACACCAGTATCAAAATGTCAAACCAGTTCCAGCCTATCTTTTATAATTACTCCATATTTTATTATACAGAATGTTTGTGGTGCAGATATGGTTGAGTTCAAAAAATGCATCACCTAGATCTCTAATTTCTCTTCACCTAATGTTCTGTTTACATCACACTCCCTCTCCTGCTTGTGCTTATTAATAATAAAGTACATTAATGCAGTTCTGGTAAGAATTAGCAAGCTAACTGAACTCAAAGTGATCAACAATCTCAGGATGAATCATTTTACACAGTGTCACAGAACAAAAGCAGTAGAAAATTTAATTCGGTTTTACAACATAATTATACAATCGTGACAAGCGCGTTTTTATCAGTCTTCACATGATTAATCCAGCATTTAATATAAAAAGCACATTCACACAAATACATACTGTATGCACACATTTTAACTACAATCTCACATAATAGCATGGACAGAAACAATAGCATAATTATTTTTAAAACAATCTGTACATGGTTTCTTCCTCCAGTGAAAATTCATGATCTGGGACGGAGAAACCGACACATCGACTGATTCACAGCGGGAAACAAAAACTTTTACAGTACAGTTCACAGGCTATTTAGACTTCCTTCGTTTGGCCTGGGTGGGGCTCGCTCCAGTTTCTGTTAAAAGGAGTATAAAAGTGTATTAGGGAAAAGGTAGCTACACCATGTGTATTGCTGAGGTGTTGTGATAGATATTCTTGTTTTTCTAAAGCTGCTTGGGTGTTGAAATTTACCTTTTACAGCAGCACTGGTTCCAGGCCTGGCCGATCTCTTCCTAATGCCACTGTCCGCTACTGGCTCCTCCTCCACCTCCTTCTCTGCCCGAGAGCTGCGTCTGCTCGGTCCCTTGGGCTTCTCCACGGCAGCTCTGGGAGGACCAGACAGAAAAACAACAAACGACAAGGAAGGAAGGACAACACAAGGATGTGTTACTAAAGATGCAAGGGTGTGAGTTAACTCTGCTCTACTCAGAGAAAGATATAATACCACTCAGGACTCTGCTGTTTTTCCTCGTCTACCACAGATACTGTCCGTCTTCATCCCGACAGCATCCACTACGTCGACATGATCACTGCTTGTGTCTTTGCAGCACAAACATGTTAAAATACATACCTTGGGACTAAGTTGATGGGCGTCTTTCTTTTCTTTGCCCATCTGTGATAGAAGTGGAAAAACAGCGGTAAACTATAAACTGTGCTGAACAAACATGGCTTCACTTCCCCACCATATCATGACAATCCCCAGGAAAAGAGATATGGCCATAAAGGTCAGTGGAGTGGTACAATTTGCATCAGGCTGTTCTTGTCTTAAAATTCTGACATGCATTAGTATATTTAGATTGTTGCATGCTAATCATACATACCAAGTGCTGAGGCCACGTGGCTCATAGTGTTCACCATGTACCCCCTTGGCCAACCAAATGAACTCCCTGAGTTTCAGTAGAGTTAGAAATGTCTAAGCATTTCTCCATCAAGAGCACAGGTCTCAAGACTAGGCCAACTTTTCAGAGATCAATAGTAGGGGACAGCTTAATAGACCCCAGCACATGAAGCATAGCACAACTAATCAACAATAAGAATTGTTATGTAATTAAAAGAATACAAATGTTATGAGGAATCTTACCCCTGCTCAGAACCTGTGGAGACTTCTTCACCTGAACAGGACAAAAAACAAGAGTTATTTCCATGCTATCTAGTTTCGAGTGACTCATGAGATCTGGATGGAATTGTTATGTTCTATTTAAAATAGAAGCATTTTTTCTCACAACAAAGACAACTGTACTCACCCGTCTTCTCACTTGCAACAGGTTCCTGTGACTGCGGGACTTCTTGTTGAACAGGTGCTGGGGAAAAATGATCAAATAGTTCAACTGATACATTTGAATATGTAAAACAAATTTTTAGTCAGGAATATGTATCACTGACTGTTCAACTAAAACCACATATACAGTGGCTAGGTATGGTGTTGAGCAGGTTTGTGCAACTGTCTCTCTTCCACTGTCACCATCACTTGGCAACAGTTTTTGCAAATAGCAACTGTTTTCCTTTTAAAACAGGAAACTAGAATTAGTGTCACCAATTCAGTATCTGACCAAATGTGAAATATGGTCACAATCTCCCCATCTGTTCCTGAGTTATGGTGGTGAATAAAGGCCAGAAAAGTGTTTTGGCAGAACATTATGATGTCACAGTGAAGTTGACCTTTTGGATATAAAATATCATCACTTCATCATTTTATCCAATTAGACATTTGTGTTAAATTTTGTCATAATTAGTGTATGTATTATTGAGTTACAGCCATTATTATTATTGAGTTTTGTGAGGTGTTACCTTGACCTTTGACCTCTAAAATCTAATCAGTTCATCCTTTGTCCAAGTTGACATTTGAGCCAAATTTGAAGAAATTCCCTCCAGATATTCCTGGGATATTGTGTTCATACACATCTATACCGTGGACATTTGTATTGTGCATTTGAAGTCTGTTTCAGTACCATCACACCCCTAGTGTAGTCATTGGCTTGACCTAACCAAGGATCATGGCCAGAATATGGTCATTATCCTGCCTACTTGAGACATGCATCCACAATCAATGATTCCATACCTCACAGTTGTGTGTTTACCTGGGGGTCTGAGTGGTTTCAGCAGGTGCTGGAGCTGGTGCCACGGGGGGCTCCATCGGTAGGGGGTCAGACTGTGCTGGCGGAACTCCGCTGGGGTTAGCGACTGGAGAGGATGTGGTGGGGGGAGCCTCCTGAACAGGCCTGGGTCCAGCAACAATTGGAACAATGGACGGTACAGGACTTTGTACAGGAGCAACCGTAGAGAGCAAGGTAGTAGCGGAGACACCTGTGGTAGTGCCAACTACAGTGACAATAGGAGCTTGAGAAGTTACAGCCTGGGCTGGACTTGAGACTGAAGCTGGTGCAGGCACTGGAGCCTGGGTAACAATCTGAGTAGGAACAGCAACTTGACCAGGCGCTGGGGTTGGAGAGGAGACTGCAGGCAGAGTAATGCTGTTTGGAGCTGCAGCAGCAGTAGTAGTAGTATGGGGAGCTAGTAATTCAATCTGAACGGCCGGACTAGCAGGAGGATGAAAAACCTGTGGTGGCACAGCCCCAGTAGGACCCTGTGCAGGTCTTTCTACAGGACTCTGCTGGGAGTCAGGTGCACCAGTAACAGCTGCAGCAGCCTGTACAGGTTTACTTTTCACCTGGGCAGTGGGAGGTGGAGACATGGGGCTCTTTCGGATGATGTTAACAGCCCCAGGACTAGAGCAGGGGGGAGGAGAAGCCAGAGATGGCTGAAAGGGAGACAATGCTGAAGGGCTAGGATGGGGAGATGGCTGTTGGACTGGAGGACTAGTTTTCTGAGCAGAACCTGCCTCACCTAGATTTTCTGTTTTGAAAGCCCCTGGGGTAACTTGCTGAGGAACTGGGAGGGTAGCGACTGGTGCTGATGAGGACATACTGGTGGCAATCTGGACCTGTCCAACAGCACTTCTGGTGGGCTGAGTGCTGGTCATGTTAGCCCCTGAGGGCTGGGTGGAGCTTGGGGCTGCAGGAAGTTGGATGTTTGTAGTGGATACTTGGATGGGCCCCATCATAGTGACTGACTGTGACACCACTGTGGTATTAGGGGCCACAGATGCAGCAGGGACCTGGAAAATTGGGTTGATAAATACAGGGGTGGTGGTGATAAACTGGGGAGGTCTTGGAACAGGGGCCTGCTGCCGGACATCCTGAGGTTTAATGTTCTTGTTAGGGACAGCTACCATGGTGGAGACCATAGATGTGGGTGCCTGGGGAGTGGGGGCAGAAGTGATGGGGTTAGAGGTGACAAATACTGTGATCTGGTTGGGGGAAATGTTGGTAGAAGAGGCAGGGATCTGTATGACTGAGTGAACACTTGTCACTGGTTTAGGACTAGGGCTTGGTTTTAGAGCCAAACTGGTTGGGTTTTGAGCAGAGCTGGAGTTAGAACTGGTACTAACAGTCACAGCAGGACTGTTCTGACTGGAAGTTAGAGGGTTGGGGCTTACACTTGTGATGGCATTAGTGTTAGTACTGAGGGTGGGGCAGGGGGTAAGTGTTGGGTTTACATTCGGACTGGGATTGACACCAAGACTGGGGATGGGGTTTTGGTTAAGACTGGGGGTAGTATTGGAGTTCACATTAGTCCTAGGGTGCGAGGTGGGAATCGTAGCAGGCTGCAAATTAGGACTGCTGGTTGGGATTGGGACAGCAGGTTTGGGTTTAGCCTCTGATTCATTTATAGTGGCAGTAGTAGCGGCAGAAGCTGACATGTCTGTGCTCTGGGAATTACTATGGAGTGGTATCTCTGGCTCCAAAGCAGACTTGGGGCTGTCCTTTCCCATAACATCCCTAACAGTATTACTCTGTACAGGTCGAAGGGGCATGTTTGGGATACCTGTGTTATCCAGTAACTGGTTGAGGGAGGTTGGAGCCGTCCTGAGAGTAGATGAGACCTCAGAGTCCTGCATAGGTGCTGCTTGGCCTGGCTGCCTATCAACTGTGCCAGCCTGCAGTTCCAAGTCAGGTTTCGGCTGCTGAGGCACGGGGAAACGAGGACTTGCCATTCTGGGAGCTGATAACTCCCTCAAAGGCTGTGGCAGGGGTGGAGGCTGAGGCATCTGACGCTGCTCTGCCATCATCATTCCCTGACCTTCTCTGACTCCCTCAACAGGGTTACCTTGTATCCCATGGAAGGGGCTCTGGGTCTGCTGTGCCTCCATGCCCCCACTCACTTGGGAAGGCATAGATACTGGACTTGGGGGTACTGAGGTAGGGCTTAGCATCATAGTTTGCCCCTGAGGGTTCACCAACTGCTGCTGGGGGGGAGGGCAGGTGATGCCAACCTTTGTCCCCTTTTGTCTACCTGGACTTGGAGTGGCTGATTTGCGGCTGGAGGCTGGACTTGACCTCCGACTATTGCTAGGACTTGCCCGCTTACCCTGCCCTCCAGGCTGCTTTTCCTGTTTAGCGCCTGCACCTCCAGCTCCAGGGCCTGTAGAGAAAGGCTGTTGATTGTTGTTAGTGTTATTTCCACCCGCACTGCCATTGTTGTTGTTGCCTGGTAGAGTTAGGCTAGGGGGAGCCTGCCCAATGGCTTTCAGAGTTGTTGGGTTAAGACCTTGCTGGTCAAATCCCCTGTTTAGGTTTGGCTGCCTAGGAGGCAGAGGAATGTTGATTTTGGGAGGAAACAGACCTGCAATAGAGGCATTTAGCCTCTCAGGTGAGAGGTTGATTTCGGAGGGCTCAGTACTGGGTGGACGATTAGTTGGGGTGAGCGGGTGGTGGTATGGCCTGGGGCTGGCTCTGTTGGGGGTTTTGGGTCTAGAGCTCTGAGAGGTTGTGGGGACATTGGGGAAATGAAGGCCAGGTATGGGGCCTCCTTGTTGAGGCTGAGTGGGTATCTGTTGCTGAGGACTGGCTCCAGTGTGCTGGGGCATTTGTGATGGACCAGGGCCTTGCTTCATCATGTGAGTATTGGAGCCCTGATTGGCCATCATCTGTTGGGTCCCATTTCCAGGCTGTACCCCAATTTCTGGGCCACCAGGCCTGTCCTGCTTCGGGTGGGCCCCTGCAGAGGACTCTTCAGAAACAGTGCCTTGTGGACCTGGCCCTACATCAGGATGGGACATTCTTCGCGCAGCACCTGCAAGCTAGAGTGGAGAACAAATACAAACAGTGTAATTTTCTCCCAAGCAAATAAATAATAGTGCTTTCACAAGTAAAATTCAAAATGTGAATGTGAAGATGGAGTTCACATGTGCTGCAGCACTTGGCCCTCACCTGTGGGTTCACCATCAGGGGCATCCCTCTGGCTTTGTCAGGTGATGGCGGTACCCCTCCATGTCCTTGAAGGCTGATCATCACAGGCATGTTGCCTTGCTGTGAGACAGGAAGCCTCTGTACCTCGGGTGGATTGCCCATGCCCCGAGGAGGAAGTTGTCCACCTGGAGGGATGGAAATGCGATTCTTTGCCTGTTCCTGCTGCATCTTCAGCATCATCATCATCTGCTGCTGCTGTTGCTAAAATGCAAAATGGGACACAATATTAACTATTAATAGATAAATACCACACACTGTCAATCAGGTATGTGATGACAATAACAATACCTGCTGTTGCAGGTGTGGCTGTTGAGTTTGCTGCTGCTGCTGCTGTGGCTGTGGCTGCTGCAGCTGATGAGGGTGCATTTGGGTCTGGCCTTGAACTGAAGTCTGAGGCCCTGTCATCCCCTGCTGCCCTTGAGCATTCTGGAGACCCTGCATCTGCATCTGTTGCATCTGCTGCTGTTGCTGTATCTGCTGCTGCTGTTGCAATTGTTGCTGCTGTTGCTGTATTTGCTGCTGTTGCATTTGTTGTTGTATTTGTTGCTGTTGTATTTGTTGTTGCTGTATCTGCTGCTGCTGTTGCATGTGCTGCATTTGTTGTTGTTGTTGTTGTTGTTGTTGCTGCTGCTGCTGTTGTTGTTGTTGTTGTTGTTGTTGCTGCTGCTGTTGTTGTTGTTTGTTGTTGTTGTGCCTGCTGCTGCTGCTGTTGTTGTTGTTGTTGTTGCTGCTGCTGCTGTGCCTGCTGCTGCTGCATAAACTGCATGGGTACTTGCTGCAATACTCTCTGGTCTCCAGGTTGGCCAGGGAAGCCTAGTGAAAGTGTAGAGAAGCATACATATATAAGTAAAAGTTTTGAGAGTATACGGTAAAGCTGCTATGATTACAGCATAAGCAACTGAATGCAGATACAAAAAAATGTCAAAACTGATTCATTCTCTGCAATTTACCCGCAGGCCTGTTGGCAAAATCAGGGAGTTTCGGGCCAGAGTTGTCTAAGCCCAAACTCTGTTCACCACCCAGATTTGGGAGTTCAGAATCCTCCATGCCAGCAGCCGCATCAAGACCACTAAGGAAAAGGGAATACGTAGAAGAAGCGATTTAAACAATTTAAAGTAATACAATTTACTTGAACTATCCAAAATGGAAAAACCAAAACTGTAACAAATACAAATCATTACCCAAGTCCCTCTACTTGTTGTTGTCCCTCCCCCTCTTTAGGCTTTTTCTTTCGTGCAGGTTTCTTCTTTTTGGGTTTGGCCTGATTGCCGCCCCCTGCTCCCTGTTTTCCTCCTGGCCCAAACTGGCTGGCTGAGATATCACTCTGCAGCAGGTTGACCAGCAGTGGGCTAGTCAGTGTTACATCTTTGCTGACTGGAAAGCCTCCAGGTTGTCCACAGGGTCCCCCCATTGGCATCTGACCTTGGAACTGTGAGTTAAAGTTCATGCCATGACCTGCAAAGTGGCCATTTCCCATCTGCATGTGCTGAGGGCCCCCCATCATGCCTTGCTGCTGCTGTGCCTGCATGTCAGGAACCATCTGTTGGACCCCCAAGTCCCCTGTCCCACTATTAGGATCTCCCAAAGGATGTGGGTGTTGTTGAGCTGCCTGTTGTTGTTGTTGTTGTTGTTGTTGTTGCTGCTGCTGCTGCTGTTGTTGCTGTTGTTGTTGCTGTTGTTGTAACATAGCCTGTTGCTGTTGTTTCTGCTGCTGCTGCTGTAACTGCTGTTGTTGTTGTTGCAACTGTTGTTGGATAAGAGGATGACCAGCAGGGAGCCTCATTTGCTGCCCATGCATGCCCAAAACTTGATTAGGATTGCCAGCAATAGGAACCTGCTGGGGCTGCTGCTGGTTCATTTGCTGGTGTTGTTGTTGCTGTTGTTGTTGTTGTTGTTGCTGCTGCTGCTGCTGTAGCTGCTGCTGTTGCAACTGGTGCTGTTGCTGCTGTTGTAACTGCTGTTGTTGGAGTTGAGCCATTTGTTGCTGCTGTTGTAAAGTCATCTGCTGTGGGCCCACTTGGCCTTGGAACTGAGCCATGTTACCTGGAACATTTGGAGAAGGGCCACGCATCATCTGGCCAGGCATGACTCCAGCTGGAATCTTGCCTCCAAATGCCTGCTTGTTGCCTTGCATCTGGTTGGCGACCATTTGTTCCATCATGGAGTTTTGTTGCTGTTGTTGCTGCTGAAGGAGCATGGCCTGGTGCCCTTGGCCTCCAACCATCTGACCCTGCCCATGCATCACCCCCTGGCCTTGCTGAGGCATCATCTGCTTGGGTGGGGTCATGCCTCCTCTCTGCCCTTGACTGAGGGGCCTTGAGAGGACAGTTTGACCTACACCCTGGCCTTGAACCTTCTGGCTGGGGGAGGAGGACACGGGCTGGGCCTGATGCTGGAGGCCCATCATTTGGGTCTGGAGGCCAGGCTGCTGCTGCCCCATACTAGGCCCAGCAGTTGTACCAGGGGGTGGACCTGCCATGCTACTTTGTACACCCATAATGTTGGGTTGGGCATGGGGTGGACCCTGCATTGAGTTTGGTGTGGAGGCTGACACCTGAGCTCCTGATGTGAAATGGAGAGGGGAAAAAGAGAATTAAATTGGTTTCACAACAGGTAACAAGCTATTATGCCATCTGCTAACTGCATGGCAATGTCAAATGAGGCTTTTGGCAAGTGAAAGCTGTTGATCAATTCTAAATGACCAGTGTTTGTCTTAAGATACTCAATCTCAACAAGTCAGTGAACTGAAAGCATTACTTATCTAGATTAAACTTTTATAAAGGTTCATGATATTAGCAGCTTATATGGTCTGTCAACAGAGAGTTAATTATTGTTAATTAGTTCTGCCACTTCAGTCCACAAGCTGCAGCATCAAACAAACTTCCACATATCAAACCAAATCTTCTGTGCCGTTCAGCACAATTAATATTTACTGTTCTCAAACTTCAGGCCAACAGCTATTCATTTTGCCATTACTACATTGTAATAAATGTACACATTCATTTTAAACACGGTTCTATAATTGCTATGTTCTGTTGTAAACACTTAGATTTTTATCTATTTAACTAGTTGCTAGTTTTGTAGTAGTTAACTGCATACAGAAGATGCAGTAGTCATGTAGCTATTCTTTTTCCAGGACTTGTTCAAAGTGAATCTCTGACACATGTCAGAAATATCCTGCCTCACTACATGTGACTGTCACAACTATGCAATAACCAAATTGTAGAATCTTTGCAAAAAATGTTTGTGACTGCATAAAGATGAAATCTTTTTAAATGTCGAATCTCAAAAATCCAGTTTTCATCTCTATTCATCTCACCACCACCATGTGCCCAACCCAGTCAAAGCTCCTCAGATTTACCCTTACATGTTTGCTGTGTTGGCATTTTACCTGAGTGAGCCACAGCTTGACTGCTCTGTAACTGCTGCTGACTGGGTCCTCCACCAGGGGTTCCTGGAGTGCTGGCACTCACCGGCCCCTGGACAAAGTTTGGGGTTGAAAAGCCCATGGGACGCTTCGGCATGCCTGTAATCAGTATTCATTGATGTTAATTTAGCTGTCAGAGTAAAAAAAATATGATTACTTTGACATAACAATCATTTCTAGTTATCAGAAAATGCATTTTTCGTATTTCAGTCCATAAAAAAATCCACCAGGTAACTCACCTGGGTGAACCTGGGCCCCAGGCTGCCCATGCTGGGGCATTCCCATGAATCCTTGCTGCATGTTACCCTGTTGGCCAAGGGCTGCTCTTCCTGGTGATCCAACGCCCTGGGGAAAACCTTGTGGAGTTGTAGGTCTCTGAGCCATCATGGGAGGAGTCCCCGGTGATCCCTGCTGAAAAGGAGATGAGGAGGAACCAGGGGACTTGGCGGTGAGGTTGCCCTGTGGCCCAGAAGTTGGTGGAAGGGGTGGAGGGGGTCTGGGTGGTCCCGCCACACCACCAGGGCCAGCCTGTGGGCCTTTAGGCTGGGGGGCGGCAAACTGACCCACTCCTGTCTGCTGTTGTTGCTGTAATTGTCCCTGTCCCATGGCACTGAATACCTGCCCAGCCTGCTGGCTGCCAAACGGGTAAGGGGGCGGAGGGTGGTTGGGAGTCTGAACTGTAGCAAGGGAAGGTGGGCGTTGAACTATTTGGGCTTGGGGTGGGGGCTTTCTCCAGGCAGGTCCTCCTTGGGCAGCTGGTGGCTGAAGCACCCCAGGGGGCAACTGGTTCCACCCAGGAGGCACCGCCATCTGGCCTGATGGGTTGAACGGAGGTCTAGGTCCAAGCTGAGAGAGCTGAGCTTGCTGCTGGGCCTGCTGCTGTTGGTGATGCTGCTGTTGTAGCTGTTGTAGTGCAGCAGGGTTGAGCGGTCTCCCAGCCTGCAGAGCCTGCATGTGATGGGCAGCCTGAGGAGGCATTGGGCCTGAGCCATGGGGACCTGGCTGTTGGTGCTGAAGTTGCTGTTGCTGCTGAACTGACATACCTGGCATCATTGGATCCATCACATCTGTGAGAAAGCTTTAGATTATTGTACTGTCCAAGCTGTGAGATATTCAAAATTACAACATCCATCATTTGATATGCAAGAAACAAAGACCTGAACCTGTCTGTGAAGATGGTCTCGGAACACGAGGATGCATCTGTCCACTGCTGCCTGGTACCATAGCCTGACCTGCCATGCCAGGCCCAGGGGGAACCATTGAGGGATTAGCCATCCTTACTCCTCCTTATGGAAATATGTGCATATTCAGTCATTATGTGTTAATGATATTATGTAATAAACAGTTTATATTTCAAGTGACTAAACACTGAATAAGAAAATAACAGATTCAAAATCACTAATGAATTGCCAGGACACATTAGGGAAAACAAGAACTAAAACAACATATCAATACATTCATGTAATTTTTTGCCTTAACGGCTATTTATTTCATGTCTTTATGGATGCATGTCTTCTAGAAATAAATACAAGAAAACTAATTAATATTTGAATATTACCGATTGTACCATTATCCAAAATAAAAACATACTATTTCTACTAAATTACTAAAAGAACTACTATCCTACTACTACTATCAAGCATAGTTTCAGTGTACTTGGTATACAGAGACCATGCGTAATCAATGCAGTAAACTAATACCTGGACCAGGCTGACCTGGAAAACCGACATCCATTCTCATCTGGCCAGGTGCTCCAATTGGTCCATTCACTCTGACTTCTTGTCCTCTATTTGGTCCCACAGCCACATTGATGGCCCCTTCCCCTGAACATCAATAATTGGAACATCTGTAATTAACATTTACTAGAGGAGGTCTAGTTTATATCCTTTATTTTCAAGTGGATCTTGGATCCTGTTATGAAGTAAGAAGGAGTTTGAATGCTGTGATGTTACCTTCTATCTGCACAGAGAGAATCCCCAGGTCTCTGAGCTGCTGCTGGTTGTTCTGGGCCAACAGTCGAAGTCGCTCAGCAGCATCCCGAGGAATGTTGAAGGTAACCCGCACACTGTTCCACGGCTCCACATGCTGTGGTTGTAGCCTCTCAGAGCCTAAAAGAGAGAAAGTTAATGGATACAAGTTGCAATTACAGTGCATACAAGATGTGAAAAAACTGCAACACTATTGCTTAGATGAAGAAATAGGGAACTTCTTTTACAAAAAAGAAAACAAAGTGGATGTTCCTCTGATATTTTGACACTGATGAACATGACGAGGTGAAAAAATCTCTACAAGTATATCTAAATTGGTTACAAATATGGAACACAACTTGTGGAAGTATTCACCCCATTACAGCAGCTCTTGCTCACCACTGAGCTTTTTCCTTTTATTTTTTATTCTTTTTGCAAATTTCCCCATTGTGGGACTAATAAAGGAATATCTTATCTTATTAACTATGACTACATATTCATACTTGAATGACATTACATTGTCATCTTTTATTGATCACAACTATTGTGATTCAATTATGTAAATAACAAAAAGTAAAAAGTTGTGCTTTTTTCAAACACTGCTTTTTTTAAACACTGTATTGAGCTGGGCAGAGAGGACTGAAGTCTGTTAACATATTCCCAGATAAACAATGAGAGCTGTACAGTGGCAATTAGTAAACCGTACTGGGTAGCTCCAAATTGTTTGTCAGTATAAAAGCAGTTTTCAACAACTGCCTCTATTGTTTTTTTTAAGAGATGAACAAAATTAAACTAACCCATATCAAGCATGTTTGGTATCCCACTGAGGATAGTGTCAAGTTTTTGTGTGAAATCCGCATCCTCCATATTCCCTTGAAAGGCAACAAAAACTGTGAAATCTTCTCCCTCCCCGCTGTTTTCTTCGGTGCCATCCTGCTTGTTGACTTTCTCCTCTTCTGTTCCTGTGCTTCCAAGGCAACAGTCAGCATCCTCCCCTGCATCCTCCCCGACACCAGAGTCCCTGTCTGAATCATTGTCAGGCTCCAGGTCCTCTGTCCTCTGGGACGGCTGAGGTGGAGTACATCGGTGTGCCATCCTCCCCTCTGACTAGGAGTGGCGTTTGAACTGTTTCATGCTGAAATTGCACATGAGAGGTACAGATCACTAATTCATCCTATAAGTTACTAATGTCACAGTAAAGAAAAAAAAGATGATAAAAGACAGTGGGTGCAATTAATATTGAAGTAGTGAAAACTGACATATGCAGATAATCAGATGCTGGATAAATATGTAGCTATGAGTTGTTAGTTATACGTTGTATGCTGCAAGCTACAGGTGAGTCAAAAAAATGTGGTCTTTCCTTTTGTAAATCCACGTCAGGTAAATGGACACTAACACACCTGTACGTCAGTGTCCACTATAACAGGTGATGCTTAGCTTATGTTAGCAGACTTGTGAAAAGATTACAAAAGGGACTGCGTGTGGTAGACATATTTTAACGTCAGTGTGATGTGCATTAATGTCAAATAACGTGACATTTTATGAATTTACTTCTGTAACCGGTGGCCAGCTTGGTTAACATGATCGGCCCAGCAGCAGCTCGGGCCTTAGCGCAAATGTAAGCTAGCGCATCGAGCTCAAAGTCAGGCAGGGAAAACACGAATATGTCACATCCCATGTCTTTGTGCATTTACACGAAAATATGAACATCACTTACAGTTCAAATTAAAACATTTCGAGCAGACACCGCATAAGAGGGTAAAATTAATGTCGAGGCGGTTCCTGCTCGCTCCTCCGAAAGCTCCGGTTAGCAAACGTTAGCTAAGTTAGCTGGGCAGCACTGCAGTTAATTCATCATGAATGCATTGAAACACAATTCATTAGGTCCCCAAGTCGTTAGCGTTGACTTGTTACATATCTTCTGCAATCAATTAGGCATGAGAAAAGCAAAAGCCTTACCGCATATATGCATCTGAAAATAAGTTTAACCAGTCGACATCTGCTAGCCAGATTAGCTAACAAAACATGAATCACAAGCAAGTCAGAAGCGGTGTCAAGCTGGCGGAACAAAAAAAAATACCGTGTCCGGTAAAGACTTTCAAAATAAAATGCCAATTGAGGAAGAAGAGGCAACATCCTTTTGAGAAATACAAAATATCGCAATAAAAAAATTAAGAAATAACATTAGTTTAAAACCAAAACAAAATCAAAGTATTTTTATACTTCCATTTAAATAAAATTGTTTGGTTCCTCATCCTTAAGAAGTTTTTTTTTCTGAAATAAGATAAGATAAACCTTTATTCGTGCCACAGTGGGGAAATTCACAATGAAAATGAATTCAATATTTACAATTTTCTATGGTCCTAAGAGCCAAAGATCCAAATAATAACACACAGGAGTTTAATTGTTGCAATGCCTCTATAGGTGCATATACAATGGACACTGCTGTTTTTAATATATTATAACAACAGATAATAAATAGACAATGCGGAATTTGTAAAATGCATCAGCTGAGTTTTAAACTTCCTGTCATCCGAAAACCTAAAGCTCAGTGTCTGGACAGTGCAAGTTTATTCTACAGTAGGTCAGATGCACCAAATGCACATGTACTTATTGGAGAAACAAAGGGGCAAACATTCTTCAGCGATGTGTGCAAACATTTTATTTCTTGGGTTTGGACAGTGCTGATTTTCTTTAAAATCAGATACGAATGCACATGAAATCAAACATCAGGTGATGTGCAAATGCGTACCTTAAGGCATGGTACAGGAAACAAGCATCAACAGTCATATTGCACTAGTGCCCAACAACAGAGACAGGTTAAGGGCATGTTTGTCAGTCAGCATTGGCCATTCTGGAATTAAATAGAACCACTTGCTTCCCATTTCAAATATACTACCATAAAATATTTACACAAAAGTAGAAGTACACAAAAATAATCAAAACAGCCTTTCCTAAAATGTGCTGATTGAAAGCATTGTGTTACAACAGTAGAAATAATGTATACAGTCCAACAAATGCTCATATAAAAATAAACAGAATACATTCCTTCCATCTGTAAAGAATCACATTATTCCCATTCTAAAAACAAGTATCCCTGTCCTAAATCAAAAAGTTAACCACAAGCTTTAAATGAGATCTAAATCATGCAACAACTAAAACGTCTTAAATTATGTACATAAATATGCTTATTCAGCCATTAGTAATATTTAACACCTGGAAAACTGAAGCAAATCCTCGTTTTTACCGTAATTCTCTATGACCTACTTTGTGTAAATGATGTGTTAGTCTTAACATGGTCCCAAGGAGCCATTGATTGTTCGCAACAGTTAAAACTCCAGCAGCTCCACCAAACAACATTTAGTCACAGTTACACACCATTGAAAGAGCAGGAGTAAATGGTTTCGTCTCTGTGTTCAGTTCAGAATAGACTAATTCAGGTGTGACAATGCAATGTTTAATCACAGGTTTAAATATTATTACCATCACCATTCCACATGATTTCACGTGTTATTTAGAATAATGGTGAAATGCAGTGGAAGAATTGAAGCGCAAGAAAGGTGGGTCGAATGCACAGGACCATGCATGTGTAGTTAATGGTGGCTTCCAGAAGTGGCATCATTACTTTTTTCATACCTGCACATTCTTGCATTGAATCAATTTGTTCATTTATTTTCAAAAGAATTCTTGATCTAAAATTGAGTGGTGTTGTTCTCTTGAATGTCCCACTCAGTGACTCACAGGCCAAAAACTAGCTGCCACTCAACTTTGTTCAGAAGGCTTCAAAAGCTGTTACATTTCTCTGTTATCTTTTTCTCACATCCACTGAGTAAACTCTAAACCTCTTAAGTTTATTGCTTTCTTTAAGTGGAACTGCAATGCATTAGATCTGAATTTCTTTAACATGCCTTGCGTCTCTACGTCCTGCTCTGCATAATATAGGCTGCACACTCTGACGCCATTAAGGGATGAACACTATCTACACTGGGACTGAACGTTACTTGAGGCTGTGACAGAGAGCACACCAACATCGGTATGTGAGATGGTGATCCTTTGTAGTTTTCTGTGTCAGCAAAAAAATCAATCGGAGGATCTGCATCCGATCCCAACAAGGTAACCTCAGATAAAGCGGCACACATTGTTGACTGTCAAACAACCATACTTTGCCCTTAACTCTAGTGGTATTAGTTGATTAGCAGCCTCCTCACTCCTTCACTGACCATGAATCATACAGCGTTACTCTAACCCATTCTTCATAATGTGTGACTTTGGGGGGAGGAGGGGTGCACTAGGGCATGTTGGACATAGTGAGGGCGGAGGCATCAGTACTACGGGGGTCCTTCACTCCAATGATGAGGTCATTGGTTCTCCGGGTGCCCTCCACCAAAGAGAGAACCTCTGTTCTCTCCACCTTGTGACCTTTGGCCTGCAGCAGCTCCACGTCTTCGTCTAGAAACTCAGCTGTAGGAGGGAAAGAGACAGTGGGATGGAGGAGAAGGATTTGAGGTTAGTGGGAATAATGGACAATTAATTATACATGTCAGACTGAATAAGGTTGCATTTACATCACCAAATTTAATGTTTATGTGGTAAAAGAAATTAACACAGAGTTCACACAGCAGGTGTAGCAATCACAGTGTGTTCAGATTGTATGTCTATGAGGATTTTCAGTCTGGCAGGTCAAAGTATATCATGTTTAAAACCAAGCCTTTGACTAAGTTCTAAGATTATATTGAGATCTCTATAGTCAGAGCCAGATCCTGCTCTGTTCGCTGTATGGGATCACTACAGAATGTACCAGAAATGGATATATGTCATTCCTGGAGCCAGCAAAAATGTAATGTTTGCAATATTTATTTTTTATTATTTTTGTGATTTTCTCACTAAAAGAGAGAGTATTATTCTTTTCACAACACAGGAAGTCAAGAAGGCTGGAAAGGCTCAGTCGTTCACAAGCAAGGATGGGAGGAGGTTTACCACTTTGTCAAACACGTGATTGAAGGATATTAATACATGAGCTTGGGAACACTTTGTAAAATCATTTGTTTGCAAATGATTGCTTTCTGCTTTTGTCCTTATTTTTTGGAACTGGGGTTGTACTTTGCATAGTGTATGGAAAAATGTGATCTGATGACAATCTAAAACTGGTACAAGAACAGTATTAGATGATTCTTTATCTAGATGGCATATCCAGATGCATACTGCCTGTTAATAGCAGAAAATGCCAACTCTAGTTGGAAATAGAGTGAAAAAGCCCAAAGCACTGCAGGGACCAAACTTTACAAGTGATAGATTATGAGGAAAAACTCACAGTCCACCAAGAGGGTGTTAGGTTGTAGCTGTGGGTGGAGTCTTCCATACGCTAAGCTGTCACTCATATTTTTACGTGAAGACAGAACATTCATCAGCACCTATGAAAGATTGGAAAATAGAATAAGACATATAGAATGAAAAGACATACATAAATTAATTGTCATGTATAACATGGGCAGAGTTATTTCAATGAAAATGCAATAAAAAAAAGATATATTTCCACACTGAGAAAGATCTAACAATCAATCGTGAATTTAAGTAATTCGTCAGCCAGTTAAATAACCTGTGTGATGCCACTGAGGGCTTTCTCTCCATTGGAAGATCCGACAGCTACGTATGTGCCACATAACCCCACGGCAGGCCTCACTGCTGTGGGCATCAGGAAGGACATGGGCCTCTTCCCAGGCTGGAGGCTGTTGTGCTACAGCAAAAACAAACAAAAACCATGAGGACTAAGAGCATCTACGAGAAAACCATTAATAAGAAATCAATTAATACAATCAATCAATTAAACAAAAACAAAATGCAGCATTACTGGATTAGGGGAAGAGCTCTTTGATTTGTTAGGCCAGGAGAAGTCCAGGATCTGGCTATTCAAGAGGATTCCTGAAGGAGTCACTATCCCACTGCCGAATGGTCTGTTTAGAGAGCTAAAACAGCCAAAAGTAAAAAGAAAGCTGGTCTTAGTTTTCCTGCTATATCAACTCACTGTTACTGTCAATAGGATTTGCTTAAACAATGTGTTCAGTTAAAGCAGGACGTACCTCATGACTGACACGATGTGGTCATCTGGGCCCATGACCATGACTTGGGCAGCTGCTGCACCCTTCTCCAAGGTAAATGATTCAGTGTAATGACCAACAGGGAAGGCCTGAGAGTCGTTGATCATCTGGCGGAGCAGGGAAGCCTGTGATTTACTTGGAGAAGAGAACAACAAAGGGCAGGGCTCCGTGAAAAAGCCTTACTCAATCGGGATGTATATACACATTACTGCATACACTGTATTTTATGAGAAACATGGGGATCTACCTCAGCATCTTGGCGACAATCTCTGAGACAGAAGTGTCATACATGGGGTCTCCCAGCCCACTAGCCAGGGCAAGAGCTATCTTTACAGCCTGCAAAATTAAAACTTCAGTAAAAATCACATGAATTACTGCATGCACACCGTTTATGCTGCAGAGTGCTGAAGCGGTTTGTAAACTACCTCTGCAATCCAGTGGTAGGTGCTGTTCCTGGGCACCTGGCTGGTAATGTTGTAGCCTTCCAAGATGTTGAGTGCAGTGACCAAGGCAACACCTGCATGTGGGGCTGGGGCCACCATCACATGATGTCCTTCAGAAACACCAACAAATCACATGATTGAAAATTGAATGTGAATTCAATCATTTCTGGGGCAAAATAAAATATGATAACACAAAGAAAAACTGAAAAATCTATTAAAATTCATCAAGTACAATGCAAAAGGAAAATTGCAGTAGAAAATGTAAAATTTATATCTGTAACAATAAAATATTTGCATCATATATGCTTTGTGTGCCAAAGACAATATACAGTAGTGCAATACAGAAATAAAACAAATGACAACATATATATGCTAAAAATAATATAACACAAAAAATAAAATAAAAAATACTCCAATAAACTGCAAAACTGGCTTAACTTTGTATGAAGGAGCAGCTGAGGGTGTATGAAGGGTTAGAATAGTAGGAAAGGGATAAAGGGAGCAAAATTGATATTGTGTGAGATGGGAGCCTGCTGTTGCTGTAAAAGATGCATTTGTGATGAGGAGAATGTGGGAAATAGAGTGATTTAGGAAAGTCCCCTATTCTGCTTCCCTCCTTAAAACTGTGATCTCAGTTAACATTGGAGTCAATGGGACGGCTTATGTATCAGCTCTTCTTCTAACAGCTCTAATGTAAATAACACAAGTATTTACCTTGATAGGTGATCTCTGCTGGTTGCTGTAAGACCGTGCTGTAGTTTCCAAAGTCATCCTCTGTGAGCACTCCACCTCTTGCTTGCGCCTATTAAAAATGCATTGTAAGTTTAAATTTCAAGTTGAGGAATAGCTTTTTTACTGTGCACTGTTGTCACTAACAGGGAAATGTAACTGTCTAACGTGTTTTTTTAATGTTTTAAAATGACAATGTGAGTCGTTTTGACCTCCGGTGGTTGTAGTTAGATACTAGTTTAACTGTGTGTGTGTGTGTCTTTAAAATTGAGTTACTCTCTTCTCAATTGAAAGGACAAGGGTCCATTATATGAAAAGATAGGGACTGAAATGTACAATATTTATCAGTAAATCTTTCAGAAAGTGCAAATACCACAGCCTGGTGTAACGTACATTATGGTCAATTCATGTGCCACGATGCCTGTCTGCCTGCCTGCCTGCATCCCTTTGCCATCGCGTGTGTAAACAATTAAACAATTTCATATGTGGGAACCACACGGCTCATGAAAAAAGTCCAGTTTCAGTGCAACAGCCCAGCAGACCTCTGTGACCTCAATTTCAGTTATACCTACACCTTGACAAAGAGGAGTTGATCACACTGTATGGAAATTTTTGAAAGAATTTTTTTTTTTTGGATTGCACTGTATTTGTTTTATGTCATGTTGTAACCTCGTTGTTTAGTGTGTTATGTGTTGTGCTTATGTGTTGTGTTGTTTCAACTGTAGATGCTCCAACAAACAAATTTCCCAGTTTGGGACAAATAAAGTACATCTCTATCTATCTATTTTTTTCCTTTCCCTTTCTTTTCAACATTATGCTCGATTAGTGTATTGTGTATATGGTATTTGCTTTTTTTTTACAATGTCACAATAAATTCACTCATATACAGTATATGTACTCAGATGTATTTGGAATGTATATTTTAAACATCTGGAATAATTTATCAATCCTTAAAATAATAACAATATGTTTTGATATGATAATATAAGAAATGATTAAATAAACAGATTTAGTTTATGTTGAACTGCATGTTAATAAAAAAACTCATTTACAAAAAAACTCATTCTCTGAATATGGCTACATTTTGTGAGATTGTTGTAACTAATAAAGACCGTCTTTAAATCTTTCCTTTAGATGACAGAATTATAAGTGATAATTAACTGACATCATTATTTTATCACAATGTGAAACTACCAGCCAAAATGTAAAAAGTGGGTGAAAGTACAGCAGGGAACTTTGTGTTGGAGTGGTAAAAATGACTCCCCATGGAGACTATGCAGAATTCATGACTACTTATATAATCATAGTTGGAAACAGGGGGGGAAAAAAATCTGTCTTACTGCTGCTGCCATTTCCTGCGTCAGGTTACCACTGTAGAACTCCGATATCCCCTTAACTGCGACAGCATCCAAGATGGCTGCTAAATCAAGACGTCTGGTGAACAGCCCGGAGAGGGGAGCCTGGCCATTTGGGAGAAACAAATCCCGAAATGCATCCAACATGTTTTGGTCCTTAATTTTAGCCAGAGCTTCAGCTACAGAGAGAGAAAGGAAAGGCAGATCACAACTAATCTTTATATGACTTTAGCCCATGTGTACCAAAACTGAGGCGATACGGGCGATAATGCTTAATGATTAGTGACAGTGACTTCACCCAGTGATTTGTACTACAACATTACCCTATACTTACCAAGGTCATGAGTAACATTAAATCCATTTCTGGCCACGTCTGCTGCCATGGTAAGCACATCCTTCCATGACATTCTTGGGGAAATCAAAGGTTATTAAAGATTGGCTTAGGTTACAAATGATTAAAACTAAATATATTAACTCTGAACTTGTAATTTTCAAAGAGTTTCAAAATGACAATCCCTAAAATTTTAGCTTAACACTTGTCTATCTCGATGCATGGATAACATCATCCTGATACCAGCTGAGGGATCAGGATCATGATAATTACACAGCATCCGAGTAATTGCAGCCCAGCACTCTGGCTAAAAAACACAATGTCTTTTCTTTTAACACAGCTGGTGATACTTTCTCTGTAAGATCTTACTCATTTAGCTCTGAACAGTGAGACAAGGCGCAGGCTTTGTCAGAGCTAACAAATAAAAGCTTTTGCTATTCTTGTCTTAAAAAATGAATATAATGAAACAATGTCAAAGAAGGGTGTAATGTCCAGAAACCACGACTACAACTGATTGAACAAATAAAAATAGTATTACATAACAGTGACTGTACCTGCCATAGAGCTGGTGTGCCTGGTGCAACCCACTGAGCATTCCTGGCACTCCCACCAGCAGGCCAGGCTGAAATGCAACAGTGAGAGCAGGGCACACACATTAGCCACAGAACTAAACAATAACAAGAAGATTGTCTTCTGTTCTCATACTCAACATCTCGCCATTATAAAAAAGATAAAACAAATGCCTTACATTTAGATCAAGGTTCGTATGTAGCATCTCCTCGTGGATGGCAGATGGAGCTGTCTCTCTGAAGTCGATGACCTTCGTCTCATTCTTACGGATGTCATGCACTAACATCACTCCACCGCTAAAAATCAAATCAAAGTTGGCTTTGTATTCATATTCAAATAAGTCTTAGAGACTCAGTGGGAGTCCTGTTCAGGAGAGATTAATGTTTCATTCACTCACCCTCCAATACCGGAAGTGTGAGGGTGAACAATTCCCAAACAGAGCGCAGCAGTGATGGCAGCATCGACGCTGGATCCCTGTTTCCCCAGAACGTCAAAGCCAAGAGATGTACATTGGGCCACATCTGTCACCACTGCTCCTTGGTTAAAGACCTCACAAGAAACAGGAGAGCAAAGCAGGAATGTAGATGTTGTTGATACACTTTAAACTGACTTGGGCTTGTGTGGGAGGGCACTGAGGAGAGCAAGCATAATCCCATAACCACCTGTAATTATTTGACAAAAGCAACACTATTGCAACATGGTTACAAAAGCACAACTGCAGATTACAAACATACAACCCTACCTGTGGATCTCCAAAGTAGATCTGCATGATGAGAGCTACAGTGACCCCTGTTGCGAAGGTGAGACAGGCTGTGATGATGACTGTCAGTCCATCACGCTGGCAGGCACAGTCTTCTGTAAAGGGGTCTCTGACGGTCTCCCGCAAGGATGCGATATCGTGGCTAGCCAGGTCCGAAGCTGAGGAGGGGAGACGCTGGAGGCGGGCCGACTTCAGAAACAGATCTGGATCTGGGACAAACAACACAAAGCAAAAGGCTTAGGAAAAAGCAGGACAACCACAGTTTTGATATTACGTATATCTTCGACAAATTATGAATTGGGGCCTAGTGGTGGCCTAGTGGTTTGTGAAGAGAACTTGTAACTGGTGGGTCGCTGGCTCAAGTCCCCGGACTGGCAAGAGGCTGAGGCTGAGGCAGGGAAAGCGAGAGTGACCGCCTGTCCCCCCCGTCACCACCACCCTGGGCCCCCGAGCAAGGCCCCAGGTGTGCCGCCCGGGGAGCAGCCGCATGCATAGCCAAGGTTAACTATGAATAGGATGGGTGAAATGCAGAGAAGGAATTTCCCCAAGGGGATAGATTAGATTCTGTTCTTGCACACAAAATTCCATTAAAAAACTTGCCAGCTTTAAGTGCATTCTGCAGTTCAAATTTGATTGAGGATTAATTGAGAAACCATCCAATGAATTGATGATCAAGCCCTAGTTCAAATTCAACCTTTAGAATACTTTGCAACAAAAAATAAAAACAACTCCTGGAGATTTGACTGAAGAACAATGCTACTCCATGAATCCACATCCAGAAGCCTTGACACACTCAACCACAGCGCTTTTGGGGTGTACAGGTAGTAGAAATAGTGTCTGACCCACCTGTATCTTGCTCACTCAGGACGTTGTCGTCATCTTTACGTGACTTCAGGGTGTTTTCCCCAGACAGCATGTCATCCTCCGGCAGCCTGGGGAAGCTGGTGATACTCATGTAGTCCACCGGAGAGTAGGCGCTGCCCAAGGTGGTCTCCGGGTTGGCATCTTTATCCGCCACACACCCACTTGGGTACCCTGCCATGATCTCAGGAGCAGGGCTGTGCATGGCTGCTGTGGATCCTGCAGTCACACACTTATCTTTATCTTTAGGGTGTGAGTGAGTCAGACCAGGATGTCCATGCACATGGTAACCAGTCACACACCTGCTCAATGTAAAAGCCCTGTATTATACCTTTATGGACCACTAGTGTTGCTGTAGTGCAGAAGAATTACATCAACTTGACTTTTAATATCTCATTATATCCCAATTCTCCTGCAGGGATTTGTAGTTTTCTTGCGCAACATAAGCCCCTTTAATCCAAGATCACTGCAGTTTATTCCTGATAGGACGAAACACGGGTGTGCAGCTCCGATGATGATGCATTTTTCCCGTCAGTTAATCTGTCACCTGCAGGCAAAAACCAAAACATGCAGGTTAGCAAGTTTAACACCAGAAATGTCCTTTAGAGAAAACACACGCCTACATAGGGCATCATCTTATTGCATTTGATTGCTCATTACAGTCTAATACAAATATTGACATGCGACAACATGTCTGTCTATTCTATTCTATTAGGTTCAGAAAGGCGATCAAATGAATCGATACACGATTTATATTTGAAAACATTAGCATTATAAAAAGACGATAGCTAACCTGCTGTCACAAGCTAGCTAACGCACCTTTTTTTGCTAATTCCGTGCGGCTACAATAGCTAAAACCCCGGCTAACGCTACTCACCGCAGTCAGGAAAACACATGTAATGAAATAAAAAATCATCCTTGAAGGTGGTTTAATGTGGATTTGGAGCAGGACAGGTGGGATGAGGGCAGTTTAGCTTCCCGTCAATAAGACTGGAGATCTCCGAAATCACGACTCCAGGCGGCTGCGGGGAAGTTGGTTTCACGTTACAGCTCAGGACAACCGGTAAAACTCGTCAGAGAAATGAGGCAGCTGGAATTTAACATCACTGGTTTTAAAAACGCCTTTGGGTGTAATCTGAAGTCAAGAGCAACTTGAAATTGTTTTTGTGTCCAACTTACCTTAAAATGTTGTTAAACTACAAATATTCACAAAGGAAGTATAGCTCACGGCCGCGTAGTCGTTTAGGTACAAATGTCAGACTTACTTCACAGCAGATAGGGCCATAAGGATTCACTCCACAATTTATGATTCTCTTTGCAGCACAAGTGTTTCAAGCCTTTTCTCATCCAATATTATGACAGTGGTCTATGCATATACTCCCCCAGGGCACAGGCCCTCCAATTCTCTCTGCTGACTATTTGTGAAGTGGATAGACGGGTTGTAGCAGATCTGCAAAAAGACCTGCTCCACTTACAAACAAGCTGTCCCTCCCATCAAGCCTCACTATTTTCTGCTTCCTCCAGCAATTAAGTAGGTCAACAGGAGATTGTTTTACTTCAATTCACAGAAAGGTCAGAGATCACCTGCACTGCATGGGACTCTTACATATTTGGCTCCTTTGCACCTAATCACCTTATTGTTCAACAGCATCTTACACGTCTTCTCATTACTACTTTTAATTTCTCCCTTTTCCAGCATGAGCCACAATAGATCCATGTTGTGCATGGTAACTCCCCGCCACTAAGTCCAAAGTAATTTACTTACACTCCATTACAACACCTGTCTGTTCACCTCCTCCCTTTTTTTGGATACTGTAATCTTCTGCCTACATTCATACGACAAGGTTGACAATGATGGAATGTAACAAAGTACATTTACTCAAGAGTTTACTTGAGTACTGACATTTTATACTACTTTATTTTTCTACTCCAGTCTTTATTTTTTTAAATTCTTGACCAGTTTATAAAATATGATGCGATATGATTGTTTAAGATTTAACTGCCCAAACAATGTAAACTAGTTGACCAGCTGCAACATTAAAATGCAGCTTACATGTTAAAGCATCAGTTATAATTATCAAATGATATAATATGTATAATTATAACACTGACAGGGGGCGTTCTGCTGCATAGCGAGTGCTTTTGATACTTTAATCACATTTTGCTGATACTTACTTATACTCAAGTATCATACAATTTAGAGGACTTTTACTTGAGTGTTTTTACATTGTGGTATTATGTATCTGAATACCGCCACTGACAATAAATAACAGCCTCTTTAATCTGATCCCATTCCCTCCTGCTCTCCCACATGAAAATAATGACACAAGATTCAGGTGTTAACCTGAGTATTTATTGTTGTTGTTTTTTTGGCGGGTACCTGTGTTTTCTGAATGGATGCTGGAAAAACCCATCCGTTGATTTTTGCATAGGTCTTGCCTGTCAGTGGATGACCGTCCACTTTGGGGATGGAAAAATCAGTACATCACAAAAACCATGCAGAAATAGTGAAAGGCACAATCACCATACTGTAGATATCAGATACACCAAATTTTATATGTCTATATATTTCATTTTTATGGGGGGGAGGGGTGTACTAATTGAGATGTAACAAGGGCGAAACCCCAAGTGTTTTTAAGCTGCCATCATTTCAGGGCATAACATAAAACGTAAGAAACTCCCCAGACATTCAACGCCTTTCATTTAAAACATCCTATTGGTGAACAACTGTTCTAATAACTATATGGGAAAATACAAGCATATTCTATTGTATTTTTTGTCATACATTTAATTTCATTTTTTTTTAATATATAAACTATTTGTCTCCTGCCTCATCCTTTCCCTGTCCACATCATATAGGCTCGACACACCTGGTGACCATTCCCTCTCGCCACTGTTGGATGACTTTCAATCTTGAAACCACACCTTGCAATAATCACATACAACATACTGAGAACACATTTCCTTTTTTACGTGACACTGGTGTGAAAGGAAGAAATAAAAATAAGGAAAACAGGACAGGTTTACAGCAGCAGACAGGTATCTGTGGTGATCTTTCATTTTGCATGCACACACATTCCCACCTGTGATCTCTCATTATTACCCTGTTTTCACTCCATGTGCACTATTTTTATAACAGGCAAACACAAAATTCAAACTCAGAGACACAATCAGTTAGAACAGTAAGCCCCTGGAGAGTGAGGAAGCCTATGTCAAGATCACTGTGAGCACAAGCATGTGTGCGTGCATGTTAGACTCATCACCTCAGATCCATCTCCTGCACCATTCAGAGGAATCAACAGGATACATAATAGTCATCTTTAAAAGAAAAAAAAAGATAATATTCATAATTATATCATAAATTAACAGATATTAACAACTTTTGAAGAAAACAGAGGAGGATTATTGGCAGAAATGAAAAGAATTGTGGTATGTGATTCAAGGGGAAAATAGTGTATTTTTTTTAATCTAGAAGACCTAAATGAGACAACTTTCCAAAAAATCAGAAATGAATCCCCAGACTGTCAATCTGTCCTTTGAACACACCAGTACAGGCCATATTAACACCATGTCATTGTACTGTATCCCCACCAGCATCCATACAGCTAGTGCTGTGCTAAGTGGACCCTCTGGAGGGCAGTGTTTGCCTATGGCACATCAACTCTGAGTCTAGTGCTGTTTTTCCTCTCAAAGAGATGAGACTGAAGTTGGGGCAAAGACGCCGCTTTTGGCCACTGAAATGCCCTCTTGATTTGATAATGAGCACAGAGGTGAGGCAGAGAGAGGATTCTCATTAGTCCCACTGGACACAACGCTGTGGACTCAAGTCCTGAGAGGCTTTGACATCTAACGGAGCGTCATAAATTGTTTTTGTTAATATTTACAAAGACAAATAAATGAGCATTATTCGCGTCTTTTTAAAGAGTTTCTAGCATTTTAACGTGTCAGTACACCTTCTCACACACGATTTGAGTCAAAACAAAAAAAGAAAAGAAAGAAAAAAAATCACAAAAAAAAAAAAAAACAAGCACACGGCACACCGCTAAAACGTTGACTCACAAAATGTATGACAGTGCAAACTTACATCCATGTCTCAAATAATTTACAAACATTAGTATACACTTCAGCACCATTGTTTACTATTGTTGTTGAATACATATCAGTAAGCTAGATCTTTAAGTGGACACTGTTAGTGCTGGATGTGCTGACGAGAAAGGGACAGACAGCAATGGGTCGCACATCCATGAGACTAGCGAGTGTGTTGTAAGGGAAAGATGGGTGTTGTTAGGCTTTAAGGAGATGCCTCTTCCCATTTCTCCCGACGGTTGCCTCCTGGGCAGTCAGCGACAATGAAAGGAACTGATGTGTCGATAAACTTCCTTTTTTGGTGTTCACATGTATGACGTCAGATCACGGCACACACCGTGGATGAAAATGGCTGATGTGTGCCGGGCACGTTGCTTTAGTTTACAGACCACACATTTAATGTTATGATGTGTATGATCCACAGGGAGCGATTTTTTTTTTTAATGTGTTGTCTTTAAAAGCCAAACGTGTACTTTCTCTCAAAACTTTCTTTTTTTTTTTTTTTTTTTTTTTGGTGGAAGCATGCAGAGAGAGATTGTAAAATAATAACATCACGATTTGCGAGACAAAATGAGCAGAAAACAAACTAACAAAACAAAATAAAGAGTTGCCATCAATACCGCTCTGCACTTACTATAACCTGACATACCCTGTAACCCAAAGGCAAGCCCTGCATCCTTTCACCTCAACTCCATTTATACTACTTATCAATAGTTCAATTATATATCCATTATATAATCCATTACATTATGGGTGTCAATAACACCAATCTTTATGTTGACAGAAAGAATGAGTCTTATTCATTATCCAGACGACACTGATGAAATATGCAAAACAAAGGGCCGCTCTGAGGGTTACATAACACTTCCCTATGATCATTCCATGTTAGCTACATGCTTTTAATACTATCTAGTACTAATTCATTACAACATTTCTTTTTACTCTTTAGTCTGTTTTGCTCATACTCTCACCATCTTCTACTTCCTCCCATCCTTCAATAAGTGAGAGGAGAGAAATATCACAACATTTGTTTCCTATGATGAAACTCGCCCTTGTCCTTTTACTTTGCGTGTTGACAGACCAACCTGGAGAGAAACAAATGTCTAGTGATTTTCCTCTCACACTCGTCACACGGTATATCCTTCCCCCTTTTCTAAAAAAAACCATAATCACCTGGAATATAAAACTTCGAAGACATGATGAGTTGTTTTCGCTGCAAAGATACTGAGGCTTAAATTGTCTCTGTCTTGCATTGCTTCCACCAGAAAAGTCTTAAAGTACACTTGGTATTTAAATTCAAATCTCCAAATTCCAAATATTTTAGGGATTTATTTATTCAATTAATAAAAAAAAATCATGCCTTGAGGAAGAGTGAAAGAAAATGAAATATATCACTAAGATAAGAGAAAAAAAATCAATAGAGCTAAACTTTTTGTTGTTTTTCAGACATTATTGTTACTAAGTACAACCTGTATAAATATGTCGAAGACTTTTTTAGTTGTTTGGATACTGCAATGGACAATAATAAAGGTCTATACATATCTACTCAGAGGGCTTGCTTCATAACAGCAGAATGGGGCATAAAACTACCAGGTGGAGTCAGTTTGTGACTAAGCCAAAACAAAAAAAGCTACTGGTGTTCCGGTATCTGAGTGTAATATGATATAATGTGCAGAAATGAAAGCAAATGTGTAGTGGATGAATACAATTTATCATGTGTCTTGGAGTTGACTATGCACTACTAATGCCCTCAGAGTAAACGGCGCCCCCTGGTTGCTGGGGAGTTTAGTGGCAGACGTTACGCTTGCTGGGCTGGTGAAGGAAGGTGTTTCTGGCGTGGGCTGCATGGCGGGGGACCTGCTCCCTGGTGAGGTTTTGGCGTTGGATGCGGTTGCGGCCCAGATGGCGTCGCTCCATGCGGGCTTTGCTACGCTGGACCCTGGCCACTTGGGTGACCTTGGCCAGAGCTCCGGCCTGGGCAGCTGCTCCACGGGTCACCCTGGTGGGCATAGTGCTGCGGGTGGCGGGGGCAGCAGCTGGCTCGGCCACTCTGCTACAAGGGAAGAGGGAAAAAAATGTGAGAATGGGTATGATAGTTGTGACGGTCGTGCTGATACTGAAAAAGCAGGTGAAGGTCAGGTGGAGCTAGCAATAAAGAGGTGCTATCTCTCACCTCACGCTGCTCGCCAGGCTGACGATGCTTTCCTCTCCCACCATGGACAGGTTGCTGTTGGAGACCATGGACAGGTTGTTTGAAGAGACGTATACGGACATGCTGGGGTGCTCGATGAGCAGGTCCTCCATCGGGCTGGCCTCCGCTGTGGCTCCCTCTGCAGTGAAACAGGGGGGAGGGGTGACAAACCAGCTCTCATCCATGCAGCCTCTCTCTGGGCCTGCCCTACTGCTACCCCCACTGCCCCCACACTCACTTCCAGAGCCAGGGGACATTGACGGGGTGGAGGAGGGCGTGGACAGTCTGGCCCGTCTCGGCAGGGTCACAGGTGTAGTGGCACCCAAGTCTGACGGGCTAGTGTTTGGACAAGACAGGGGGTCTGATGATGCTACAGCACCTCGTGCCCGACCTTTATGTGTCCTACGGCGCTTGTGAGGCACGTGGGAAATGGGGGCCGGGCATTCAGTCCTTGTATGTGTGTCTTGATGGTTCGATTGGTTACTGTCTGGAAATGATTGTGCATTCAGTGGGGCTCCCGTCTCATCCTCGGCCTGCATCATGCAGTCAGATTCTTCTGAGCGCATGGCAGCGATGAGATCGGGGATGAGACGGCCAATAAAGACAGATGTTTAAGGTGGGAGGTTGCAAAAATGATGCACATGTGGTAGATTTTCAAAAAGCCATGCGGGGTGAAGGGGGCAATTTTTAAGGGATCACATACGCACGCGCACACATACCAGTGTGGGGAATGTAAGGGTGTTTAAAAAAATTGGAGGAGGGGGAGAAGAGGGGGTAAGGTAAGGAAACACAAAACATAAAAGAGTCACATCATTAGTTGTGTTGACCCTCTAAGGTTTTGATTATGTCAGTGACATAATGTTTGTCTTGACTCTGCTGAGAGGCACTGTTATGTTGCTTTTGATGTTCGGTTGGCAAAGCAAATTTTCATACTCAGTAATCGCCTTTGTCATGATTGAGATCATAAACAAAGAGGAAGGAGATGTATGTTCACAGAGAACTGTGTGTTTCCATCATCTGACAGACAACACTGTTGGTGTGGCAGCCATATGGGTAAGCATCAGTGTAGTTGCGCCACGCCCCGACTGATTCTTCGCCTCACCCCATCATCCCCATCATTACTTCTACACTTCAAATGTTAGTAGCATAGACATGCAAGCCTAAATCTTACAACATAAAACACATTCTCTAATTTCATAATTTGGTGTGGCTCTAAAATACCACACCAACCTGTCCAAGCCACCACTGCTCTTCCTCTGTTGAGACTCACCAGGCAGGTTGACGAGCATCCATCCCTCCTCGTCAGCCTCCGTCACACAGGGGTTGGGTCCCTTCAGCTCGGCGGCCACCTCTTCTACCTCCCCAAACAACAGGTTGCTTAGACGTTGAAACATGACGGCTTGTGTTGTCAAGTATTGATAACTCAGGTGCTTTTTGTTGTCCACAAAAAAAAGCTATAGCTGCCTTTTTGAATTTATTTGTGTTTATCTATCACTTGTTGCTGTTTTATGCAATTCTTTGTCTGATTTTTTTTTTTTTTTTTTCAATTGAAGCCCTTTGCTGGATCTCGGTTTTGACAAACAGATGTGGACAGGCTTCTGTAGTGCAAATGTAAGGTTTCACTTGGTTTGGAGCAAAGGCCTGGAGAGAGAGAGAGAGAGAGAGAGGGAGAGAGAGAAAGAAGAGGGTGGTTAGTGGTCATAAGAAGATAAGGTGCTTCACTGTCAACACATCTTCCACAAAAGACATCTAAAATAAGAGAAGTCACACATTGGGTTAATTTCCTTCTGCTTAGGGTCAGGGTACATTAGATAAGCACAATAAGTGAGCAATGCATGTAAGAGCTTTCTCTGGGTTATTTCGAGACACATGACAACAAGTTGGAACCATTTTTGGACTCAAACCTCAAAGCATTTTGACCTATGTTGTAATGACAGGTTAACACAAGCAACGTGTCATTAACATAGTTTTAGGTTTCCACTTTAAACACTGCTTAATAGCTTGCATGTTAGATTAGGTGCAAATCTTAAGATCAGCAGACAAGATGATTATTCATTTTCAGTCGTGTTTCTGGCCAACTGAGTCATGTAAGTCCAATATTTGCAGCAGTGGTGAGAGTCAACCTAAACAGCATAGTTGGATTCTGGAAAACCAAAACAGTGACTTTAAAGGTGCTAAAACGCTCTGTAGAGCTGAAGGAAACTGCAGTTACTCGTTTCAGAGACACATAGTCATTTGATGCCTTGTTGATATGAAAAATATTGATTGTGACAACATTAAAGCTTGATGACGATGTATTTTTTGAGTTTATTCAGTGGGCCTAAAACTAACTGAGATTTCAACACAGCCTATATTTATATAACCTCAATATAAAATGGTATATCCATTTAAACATTGACACTGGTGATAACTTAAATTGTGAAATACATGGGCAGAAGAACACTGAACTACAGTAGGTGGTAATCAATAAGAATGTGTTTTATGAAGAAATAAATGAGCATGCAAGAATCTGTTGGACAATGGCTGCACTCCCCTCCCCCATTAAATCTAGATAACCAATCAGCGCAGTCTCAGGACAGATGGACAGGCCGGAGAAGAAGAGGAGGAGGAGGTGATACAAAGAGTCTCACAGAGTCAAACAAAGTGAGTGTGCGCAATGTTAAAATGCAAAGAAGGACAAAGAAATTAGGACATAAGCTATTGAGGCAAAGGACAAGCGGCTGACCCAACTGTGAACATGATGGTGTAATGTTGGACAGATGTTTGAACAGACATCGCTTACAAGACAAACCCCTACGCGTTCAAAGGCTGACTTTTGTTTGCTTAAGCTGTGTCAGTGCAGAAAAAGGAGTGACTGAAGAGTTCACAGAGTGCAAACCTCTGCAAGTACTTTTGCAACTTGCTGACACATTGAAAGATATCTCTTGAAATGTAGGTTAAATCAGTGTCTTCCTTTTTTTGTATACCGGTTTCAAAGTTGGGGTAAAACTCTAGTTCACACCCTATTTCAGTCCCTCTGTTTGAGCCTGATCCTGGAAATCCAATATGTTGTCCTGACATTCAACTATTCCGACAACTAAGTGAGTAGACCAAGAAATGACAGAGGTTAATAATAATGAACTAAGATTAAAAGGTGAAACAAAGTGTGAGATTTATACACGGAGAAAAGAGACACGGAAGAAGATATGCATGGATGCTTTTCGGGAAGCTGACACTTTCTATCCTTATTTGGAGAATCACCATGGCCTCCAGGAACATAAAGAGAAGAGACATCCTTATTGCAACTGTACAACACATGCTCCAGAGATTTATGTCAGATGGAATAATAATCATTTTAACTCACTCAGTCACTGTCAAGGAGACTGTTTGCATGGGCATGTGGTTAAAATAATAACCAAAACTGAGAGACAAATGAACAGGCTGTGAAGGTAGAAGCTTATTTCCACCAAAAAATTGTTGTGACCCTACTGGATAGAAAGCTCTCAGCTGTATTTTTTAAAATAATATAGGTTATGTGAGTTCATTTTAACTCATTTTCTGGGTCATGTCTTAAAAATCCTATCCAGTGAATGAAATAAAAAGGGCTGTTGTATTTTGGGGATTTTGCAAAGGAAATCTCAAAGGACACAATGAACAGAGCCTGAACTGAAGCGCTGCAGTCCACCCTCAGCACTGAGATTGTTTTAATGCATTCCAACGGAAACTTAAGTCATGAGACTATTCTTACAATTTCATTTTCAGTTTGACCATGACGAATAAATCCAGATAAACAAAATTTTGATAGCAAGGCCTGCTTTGCATAAGATAGGGCAGACATCCACAAAAAAAACACACACATTCGACATGAGCTACATGCTTCCCTGATAAAAACACTTTGAAAAAACAGTTTGGTGGCTGTGGCAGCTCTTTCAGGGCTATCTGACAGGTGTAAATATAGCTATTGATACTGCTAATAAAGCACAGATAACCACCGCTGTTGAGGCTTACGTCCTGGAACAGACAGTTCCTGAACACATAGCATACTGTATGTTGTGTAAAAGTGTTATCTGACAACTACCACCCATTAACACTGATTAATGCCTTTTAAAGGCAAATCTATTATATGTGAGAAAGCATCTGTTAGAAACCTGTAATCAAGACTGTGTTAGGATAGTTTTATGTAAGTCTGGCTTCTTTGTCTCGGTCAGTCCTTTAACCTCTTTTTCTCTAACAGACCAGTTTTTTGCCTTATTATTGTGGATGTCAGCTACAGTACAGTAACCATACTGTGCCATTAATTAATGGTTCATCAGTCATGTACACGTTTATCACGTTGTAAATATTAATTTGAGAAGCCAGACCAGTTTATTCTATTTTTAGGATGCCTTTTTAACATCTGGACAGGGACAACAGGTGATTTTAGGTAATTATCCCTCTAGGATTGTTTACAGTTTATCTGTTGATGGATGCTCCTGTCAAATACAGTAATGAATTAAAATGCAACAAGACAGGAGAGTTCAAAAATATAAAATATGGGCAATGTAACATCAGACTAAACCTAAATTTCCTAATAGAGCATACACACTACAGCAGGTAGCCTTATTCCAGTATGGTCTTATTTTGTGTGTTTGTGTTTTTTTTAAATGTCACAGTATAATTACATGCACATCCTAAAATATAAAAAAAATGCCTGAATTATGGATCTTTCTTTTGACTTTGGTCTTTTAAAAAAAAAAAAAAAGTAGGAGGAGGAGTGGAGCCGGATGGGAGGAGACTGAGGAAATAAAAACAAGACGCATGTGACGTCTCTCCTACGTCACTGACGCTGACAGAGAGGCTCCGGTCTGTTTGACGACCAAAGGAGAAAAAAAAAGATCTGAATAGGAAACATAGCGAAAATGACATATATTATGATTGTGTACACGCGATTTTTACAGGCTGTAAAGTCTGATATGCGTTTTTTAACACTAAGCCGAAAACAATCCATATGTGGATGGTTGCTGTTGTCGTCTGGACTTGAAACCTATTTATAAAAAAAAAAAAAAAAAGCTCGTAGCAACAGTGTTTACATTTGAAAAACACAAAGACAGCCTTGAATTCATGCAGCAAAAATAAAAAGCATCGAGCTCAGGGTGCAGACAGGCCGAGAGAAGGCAAGACTTTGTGTAGGTTATCCAGGTTAAACATGAATTATCCGTATAAGCTGCACAGCTGAAGGGTCAAAGCAATGACAGTTGTGGCTCAGCGACGCTGCGCGAAAGACATCGACTGCAAATGCAATGACACTGTTTTATTTCACGGAATAACATCGGTATATATTTGCAGAAAACCTCAGCCTACAAGGTCCGCCTCCAGAAAAACATCAACATCCGCCATCGACTTGTCTCCACATCAGCATTTGGTGCAATTTACAAAACAACGGCTGCTGGTTTGATCCCACAAAATATATACACTTATACAATCTGGTGTCATTTTTCTGGATACACGACGTCGAATCGACCTAATTAAGCTGTTTGATTTGGGCTGCTCCGCTGCTTTCAAATCTATTCTTGACCTAATAATAGGTCATTGCTAAGCAGTCAAAGACAGCCCCTGTAATGAGTCAATAATAGAAGCTGTGTTATTCTACATGTCCTATGATTTTATGGTGGCTGATATCCGGTGGATATTTTCTGTACATGATCATATCAGGAATGCAGCTGCTTCCCTGGCAGAGACAAATGTAGCCCGATACCTCTTGAGAGCACACAGCCTGACACAAAAACACATCAAGATTCAAAGTAAAGAAATAGCTTACCTGCCTTTGCAATATTATTCAAGTTGTAAACGAGATCTCACACACAGTAGAAACGACAACGATTCTTAAAGCATAGCTTTAGATAGTCTTTAAGTGAGGTAGTTAAAACACCATTATACAAAAATAAAAGGCTTTCTTCTCAGAAGAAGGGCTTCGTGTAAAAATATTACACTGATGTTTTCAGATCATAACATCTGCAGCTTTTCTTGCTCCTCTCCTCTGTTTTTGTCCGCTGCAGATTTTTCCTTCTGTTTATTGCTGCCTCCAGCTGATCCTCGGATCAGTATGTAGAACGTACAAAACAGCTGATTGTGAGATCACAATACGCTCGGCCACGCCCCTTCCCCCGCCCACACCGAGCAAACCGGCCAATCAGAATATTACACAAGCCACCGAGCTGGGCCTCTAGGTAACAGAGTGGGGGCTGGGCGAGAGGAGCTGTCAACCTGCACCCCGATGGAGAGGGTGACTTCATTCACAGACTGATCCGCGATCAGCTTCTGCTCCCTCCATCCCTGCTGCACGGAGGCAGGGCTGGGGGATGGTAAACTGATCCTGGGTCTGTACTCACATAGCTTCATATATTCTTCTATATATCAAGGAAAAATGGAAGATCTGATGACAGCAAAAGTGATTAAATTGTCAGCTTGGTGCTTAGTTAGATAAATGAAGGAACAGATATTAGAGCACAAATAACCTGTTAAATCAACTCCTGAATACTTTGGACCCCAGACAGAGCATTTTCTGTCTCATCCACATCTCTGTGTTGTATATGTTCATCTGTGGACAATTATTTAACATGTTAAACAGCATATTTCATTTCAGTGTTTATTTTTCATCAGGTGCTCGAAATTGTCCAACATGACTGAGACAAGTTCATCTCTTGACTTGACATCTTCTAAACTTGATAATTTACAGAAACAAATGCTCATCTCAACCTTAAATATTCAACTTATTAAACAGTTGAAGTTGACAAACTATATAAGCCTCCTTGTCCAGTGATGCTGGTGATGTTACTTTAAATTTCATTTGTAAATAGACCTCTTCCCCCTCCCCCTCAACATTCATCTCTTCACTCCGCCTTAGTGGGGAGGACCTGCACCTGTCACTCACTCTACACCAGCCAATCAGATGTGCTTTTTCTGAATGCAGCATTTGAGTAACCAATGAGCTGTGGAGAAGTTTTGAAAACCCCTAGTGGTCATTTTTTCACTCTGCAGTGTGTAAAGCTTTGAGAATACCCACTGCCTTTTATTACTGCAGACTGTGCAAACTGGTGACTGTTGGTATTACTGTGTGTGTGCTTGTGCCTGTGTGTATTTCTTGAAGTGAGAGATCATCCTGTGATATGTTTGGATGAAGCCTGTAGAGTATTATGCATGATGCTCAAGTGTACTTCATGTGTTAATAGCCTGAATGAGAGTGTGATGCTATGTGCATCCACATACAGAATGCATGTCAGTGTGCAGCAGCATGCCAGGGCTTATTGTGGAAGAGGCAATTCTTTAAGCAAAGCTGGAAACACGCTGCACTATTTATAGCCTAATTATCTCCAAAGTCTGGCCGGGACGACTGTTTTTCAAGATCTTTCAGGATCGACACTAATCTGCACAAAACTGGGCAGGTCAGTCAGACAGTCTGAACCTGAACTGTACGCGGGTTTTGGAGTCCTATGTCTCAGCCCGCTAAGAGCCAGCATGATGATATCAATCCTATTTAATTTTTTTACAACTGGAATCGTGTCAAATTTGACAGTGATCCTGTAGTTTGACCTGCTCGATGACAGATAACTGAAATGCAGTGTGTTTATTTATGACTACAATCTGAAGCAAATCTGTGATGCAACCCTCTGGACAAAAGCTCCTTTTGATTATTTTATTTGTACAAGGTTATATTACAAACTTCATTGTACCAAATAGTTGACAGTCGCATCCACAAGATACTGCAGTTACTGTATACAGATGGTAGAATCCCTATCACCCAATACGGAGTAAAGTCTACTCTACACTAATGTTTAATGAAGTTAATTGGGATTAACAGAGACTCTGGGTGTGTACTTCAGTGTTTGGGACTACACCTGAAATTACAGGGTTGTTTCAGGACCATGCATGGCATTCAGTTTACGGTATGTTGCATCATATTTTATAATACATGTGCATCTGACTAATCAGGCCTGGCTGTGTGACTTGGAAGTCTTGAATGCAAATTGAAAACAAATGAACACCACACCTAACAGGGTTGTGGCTCCAGATGAATGTGTCCATACAGACTTCTTAGTAAGCTACATTTTCTCGCTGTAGAGTTTTTCACGTTATTACCACAGCGGTGAGAGACGTGAGAGTCCAGCACGGCACGAGCTTTGTAAAGGCAGGATGATAAGGTTTCGGCCTATACAGTTACCAGGTGCTAGGCAACTCACGCAGACACACACTCACACACAAGTACACATTTTCACCCTGCAGTGATGATGATATCCAAACCCTGGTAACACAGTGAACACAAACATTTAGCGAGAACGGTTTGTGCGTCTGTGCTTGTGTTAATGTTAGTGTTCTAATACTAATCAGAAGTAGTCACAGGCCTGGTGGAAACTGTTATGTCATGTTCTTGTAACATGTACTGCCATGTCAGTCACTATCATGCACAATGAAAACAAAAAGACGGGAAGGAAGGAATTATCCTTTAATAGATGTGATCACAACCACGTCTTTCACAAATACTTGAGGCTCGAGTACACTGTTCAAGGACACAGAAGGAGAAGAGGTTTTGGTTTTCCATTGTCTGCCTCTTTTCTTTCTCCATCCATGCCAGAGCTTTCGCTGAAGTTGCCTGGCTTCACAGGTTTCCCACAGTTTCCCAAGCTGGTTGGAGAAATAGGTGAAAGGTCACAGCAATGTCTCCCCCTCTCTCCCCTCTCTCTCTCTCTCTCTCCCCCTGCGTGTGTCCATGTGCATGAACGTGACATGCAGCTCTTGTTTAACAGCATGCCTGTCCTTGCCCCAGCGCACACAGCTAACTAAGGCATTTGTGTAAATGCAGAGGGCTTCTGTTTTGTTTGTGGTTAAAGGCCGAGGTGTGGCGACGGATGGGATGACTCAGAAGTCCAGCTTGTAATGTTGTGTTGACACTTGAAACAGACAGTAAAATAACTTGTTTGTGAGAAGCTATTTGATTTGACGACTCATCCCTTCCTTGAGCGAGGACAAAACAGATCCTGAACTAGCAGTCAACGTTCACTGAGGCACCTTATGTTTTTTGTTTGTTTGCTATATCAGACTGTCGACTGACATTTCTGTGTTTGATCATCAGACAAGAAATAAAAACAGAAACTGAGAAATCATGGAAAAGAAAATAAAATAATAAAGGCGTGTCCACTCTTTTTCCTTCCTTGGCGTTCACATTAAATCAGCGAGCAGGTATTGCTGATGAAGTATAATGAACTTGAATTTCATAACTGTGTCTAAACCTATTGTTTTCAGATGACTTCCTATATGACCCTTTTGACCTCCCTTTCATGCACTCTGCAGACTTTATTTTTGGTGCCCCTCTCTCCTCTCTTCTCGCAGGCCGCTCTCCCCCCACATAGCTGGCTGCTTGCAGATGATAAGACGGCAGCCCCAGAGGATAGTAGGTCAGACCTTCTTCCTGCGTGACCTCAAACTTACAGTGCCAACAGCCAGTATCACCTGCATGTGACACAGTGGAGCCATTCAGGGTGCACATCTCTATACAGTTACAGTACTCTATATACAGTTGTTTGATATCATTACCTTTTCAGAAGACAGTCAGATGATAAAATCAATAGTACTTTCATGTCTGAATAGCTTAGCTTAGCATGAGAACAAAATGTAACAAGACTAAGAATCTCAGCCACGTTTGAGGCTCTGTGAGGCTGCCCGTAGGCACAACCAAGTAAATGCTGGAGACAGCATTCAAATATGCTCACAATGTCTGATGTTTAGCCAGTACAATGTTTGCCATGTTATCCATCATAGTTTAGCCTGCTGGCATGCTAACATTTTCTAATTGAGTACAGCTGAGGCTGGAAGGAATGTCATTAGTTTTGCATTAATTGCATTACTTTGGTTAGAAACCAAAGTACTGGGCAAACTAAATATTGTGGAAAATGAATATTGTGCTTTTTGTGTCACTTCATTTATGGTTATTATTTAATTTTCAGGTGAAGATTTTATAGACCAAACACAAGCTATGTGCATAAATATAATAACTTAAATCAACAATCAACAGGAAATGAAGCTGCAACTATTTGGATAATCGGTTAATCATTTTAAGACATATTGGTTTTAGCTTTTCTTTGTTTTTATTTGAGTTTTGGACTTGCAGAAATTCCAAAAGGCATCTTTACTACATTTGAAATGATTTAGGTGTTGGAAATAGTAATTCGGAGTAGTCTATAGTGAAGAATACAACTAAAGGAACTGAAATGATCAAGCACTCTATATTTTAGTTACTTAAGCCCATAAAACTCACTTGCAGGAGCCATTTGTCTTCATCATGACTACTTTCACATTAACACTTGGACATTAATACGCCATGTCTTTTTGATACTGTCCACTGTAACGTCTGGAGGTCTGGGGCCTTAGATAAAGAATTTCTCTCTGCATCTCATATTGCATACTGCCCGTCTGTACATGCTGCCCTCAACAGCACTTGGCAGTCCCAAGATAACCCCCAGCTCCACACACATAACACTTGTCTACTATTCCTTACTCAGCACTGGCTCGACATGGTGGGCTCCTGTCACCAATTGAGCCCCCCCCCCCAACACCCTTCTGCAGGCCAGTGCATTTCATCCTGCAGGCAGAGGCTGGATGGTGTTAGTCTCTATCTCTCCTCCCTACCTTCCTATTCCCTTCTGCAGCCCTCCTAAAGCCCTCATGCCATGCGTGCATCCCATGGGTCTGTCCCTACAAGGCTTAAGCAAACAGGGCCTGGAAGTGGTGTCCTTGGCAAGCGTGTGCTGATAAACACAGGATGAGTGAGGACAGGCCGTGCTGTCCAGAGGGGGGTGACGGCCCCTCATTCACGCTCCCCTGGAGGATGAAACATAACCAGGGAGCTATTTTAAATTCCCCAAAGGATCAGGGTACCTTGGGTGATGAGAAAGCACTGAGTCTCCGTCTGTCCTCGTCCTCACCACTTTGTCCCTCCCAGGGGACAAGTGGGAACAAGAGGGTCCCATCGCTCACATGTGTCCCCCCCAGCTAGAACCAAAACATGACCTGCAGGATAAAAATAGGACTGAATCAAAGAAAACCGAGCTACAAACACAGCAGCTTCTGTTCCATTCATTCACTTCTTATGTTTGCAAACTGGCCTCATAAGCAGCTCAGAGTCTCTTCAGCACTTTTGGGCTGGGGCTTTTTTAACCTATTTGAAAATTTGAAAATTTACTTAAAATAGGCAACTTACTCACATATACACACACACACACACACACACACATAAAAACATCAGAGTCAAGGGTTGATACCAGGGTAAAGTTGTGACCTGGGGTTACATAACTTGGCCTCAGTCAGAACCAAAATATCTCGTCTCATCTCTCAGCTCCTATTTCAGGGTTAAATAATGCTGCACTGCCGGATGTTCACCTTCTTATACACTCGATCATACCGGTGGTTACCAGTAGGGGATGTAGCTCAGTGGTAGAGCGCATGCTTTGCATGTATGAGGCCCCGGGTTCAATCCCCGGCATCTCCACTGCTTTTATCTCTTTACTTCACTGGTGTTTATCTCTTGTCCGAGTTTTGTTTCTTCACTAAAGTTGTGTTAACCCTTTAAATTAATGAGAAAAATGCACATTATCAGAATCAGCCTGTGAACACATACAGGGAATCTGATTTTAAATTGCTCTCATTCCATTTAGACATTAAGAGCTAAGAACAAGGACAACAAACCTGAACAATCAAATAACTTCCAGCTCAGTGAACTTGCTCTGAAACTCTCAAAATATTATTATTCTATTATCATTATCTCAACATAAAGCAAATTGAACCTTTTTAATTCTTTCAGTGACATTTAATTATGTTTCAATTTGTATTTTTTAAAAATTTATTGGCAAATTAATTTAACTTTGGCAAACCTTTGTTTATAAGTGTTAGATTAAGATCAAATTAAAAAACATGTACACATGCATATAAATTTGATCAAGTACTGTTTAATACTTTAAAGAAACTGTGCTCAGGAGCCTGTTACATACCAGAGGAGTTATTACACCTGATGGACAGGCAAACTTTTACTTTTTTACACGGCTACTTAAGATGGTAGGAAATTGTGAGGTTTGGAGGCAGGAGGTAAAGGTCATCTATAATTAGAAATATATATTATATATATGTTGATAAACCTCAAACAACATCCTCTGTATCTCAACTATTTTTGCTATTGCCTTTGTAATGTAAAATGTTTGTATTTACATTTTTGACTTCCTGTGTGTTGAACTATGTTGTTTATAATGGCTGATTTTTTTTAATGCTATAGACCAATACTTTCAAATGGGACTAAATTCATTTAAAATGATGTTATCTTAAACATAAACTTTACTTTGACTTTATGTAAACCATCGTCTTCCACAGAAGGCCAGTCTGCAGTGAAGATGTTTAAACGAGAGGTTTGCTGTCTCAGCCGGCCGTCAGAGGAAGGAATGACAAGACCAACAGAAACCCTGGAGACAACACTTATTTTGGAATTAGGTAAAAAGTTAAAAACAGCAGCACACACACACACACACACACACACACGCACACACACACACACACACACACTCAGACAGACCCCTAACCTAGATAAAGTAAGGATGACATAGATTAATGTCACCTGCTTTTAGCAAGTTAGTCGATGCAGGACACACTATCTGCCATGAAACAAGAAGACTCTGAGGGTCAAACCCTCACATGTATATTTTATATTCTATAAGTTTGCACATTATAGCCTAAAGATCAGCCTTTACATAAGTGTCAGATTTTCTTTCCCCAGGTGTCAATCTACTGAAACACTCCTGACGGTGGAAAAATGAGGAGAAACATCTGTCACTACTGTCTGACAGCCGACTGCACTTGAGCTGCAGGTCACACTGCAGAATGCGCGATGTACATGTCTGTGCAACTTGTGTCCCAGTTTGCTTTTTAAGAAACATAAAGATTCAGCAGTGAAGATGGTTAACAAGGGGGTTAGAAATAAACCCGTTCATTCATGCCAGCACAGGGTCAATTCAATTCAAACTGAAATGAATTCAATTCAAACTGAATTGGATTGAACAGGGTCGGATCTCAGACAGACTCGAGAGTTCCATCCCAAAGTTTAAATATCAGGGGTCAGAGTTTAAATATCAGAGGTTAAAGCAGTTGTACGTGGGGTAAATCTGCTAAATTTACATACATTTGGATTTTCCAAGAATGGTTTGTCTATGTAAATACAAAAGAATAGTAATTTGCTTGAAACAAAATTAAACCAAAAAAAGAAAATGAAAAAAGGAAAACAGGTCTGTGTTATGTCTCCTGCTGCTGTGACACACAGGATTCATCATTGTGCACCACCTAGTCGTTATTGTACATATTGGATATATTGCTGAGTCATCGGACAGAACAGGTCGGTGTGTATCTGTCACTTTGAACTGGATTGCAACAAACATTGTTGACCTTTTCCAGCCTCAGGGCTTGGCTCAACACACACACACACACCCCTCAGTGTCTAGCCAGTTTAATTTAGTCCATGATGTCTGTGTGTACATACTTGTCATTGTGTGTGTGCAGAAACAGGTTTTAGGATTTCTGATGTCATTTATTTGTGTATCTGCAGAGTGACATGAAGTGACATTTGAATGATGTGATCTTTGCACCCTCACTATTACTCTGTACATCTGTGCAACAAAGATGATACTATATCTGACTTGTGATTCAACCACTGACCTGGAAACGTCAATGACATGCTCATTATTGGTCTTTGACTGCCCCCTTCTGGTTTAGTTCAGAATAGTCCCTCTGTAGGTCACTGCATTATATGAACAGTAGGTGGCGCAAATTCATAGTTTGTTCCTTTCTAGATCCATCCTGTCAGAGATATGAAAACTGTAAATATATCAGTGAACTCTATAAATGAGAAAATCAATGATGATAGGTTTAGATCTGATTTAAGAAAAAAATTCTTGGCTGTTCAAATGGATTCTTTAGTGGCTTGAAGAAAAAAAATCACAGGATTTAAAAGGCAAATGATAAGATGATGGGTTTCATAGAGAGTCTATAGTTTCACCTCAAAATGAAGAGGTATTTTTTTTACATTACACAAGTCTTATTAATTCTTATTCCTCATTACTACTTTCATTGTTCTAACACATTGTATTTCTTATGATTTTCCGGTCTTTTATTTTTTCTGTAATCCTGTTTGTTTCCATTCAGTGTCTTAATATTTGAATTAAGGGTTATTATTATTATTATTATTATTATTATTATTATTATCATTATTATCATTATTATTATTATTTGTATTTGGCAACAAGGAAATCTCCTTATCATTACAGGCTTGCAGGATTGGACTCTCTTCCATGAAATGATGTAAGAAAATTAAAGTTGAATAAATAAAAAATAAGTAGCACACATAGAAGTGAGAGACACAGTCCATCATGAAATAAAAAGAATTACTGTCACAGTCACAAGAAATGTTTCTAAATCTAAACATTTGCTCCCGAACTCAACATAAGTCCAACAAAGGTCCCACAAAGAAGTTCCATCAGTAACTCTTGATAGCTGCTATACAGGTAAGATGGTGATTATAAAAATGTTATCAATATTTCTAACAACTGCACTCATATGCAAACAAAATGTTTTAAATATTTTGAACATTTTTAAAGCGAATGTATTAAGGACTATTTGTACAGTACTTTTTGACTATAGAGTGCAGTAAAATAGAAAAACACAAAGGAATATAAATGAAAGAAAGTAAAACAAAATACTACCTCTAATACCAACAGCAGTAAAGTGTGGTAGTTTTCTGCCTCTTCATGTGTTCTCTCCAAAAGTCTCAGTTTCCCTCAGAACGTAAACAAGTGAGCATTAGATGACCTTTAATGGTGCCATATATTACATCAAAGGGGGCCTCAGGTTGGACTGCTGGTGTCTGGTGCCTGTTGTCCAGATAAGGTTTGATGAGACACACACATACATTTGGGCAAATTCCACCTCTGTTAGAATCTATAGAAGGTTTCAGATGTCAGTGTGTCAGCGATACAAAGGCTTGAAGGACACAAAAGAACCTTATTGGATGTTTTACGTAACAGATATACACCCTGCATGTTGTGTTTCATCACTGTATTCTGAGCTTTCACCACCTCATATAAAAATAGGACATGTTTTCATCTGAGAGTGTGTTTTCTCATATGTAACTTGTCAAATGTTTGTTTGGGCCATCGTGCAACAGCGGCGCTCTGACCAAATATAATCATGTGTTATCAATTATTTGGTGGTGATAGATGAATTAAAACCACATGTATATTTGATCAACAGTTTATTACCTTCGTGCTGCACAGTCCATACAATAGACACAAGGTTCCTCTTCTCTTTTCAAACTGGAACAGCACTGAGTGAGAGAGACACTGCGAGAAGAAATATAAAACATTTTCCTCCTTTTTCAACACCGGATTGTCTCCTGTTCTAAAGTACAGAAAGGACGATAAATGTCTCAGCCTCAGTCTCGCAACAAAATCCAATTTTGTTTAATTATCTGTTTTATTTCAACAACTCTAACTCTCTTATTTGAAATATTATCAAAATACTCTGAAACAATATCCATCCTCATAATTTGCTTTGATCATTACGGACACGTTGTAGACTAAGTTACTATTGTACAGTAAGTGTGTGGACAAAAGACAGTATCACAGTTTTTTTGTTTCAGTTTCTTGCTTTGTTTTACACATGTTGTCATTATTTAGGAGACTTTTACTTTGAAATATTAAATCACACAGCAGTTTATTTACCTGACTTACATACATCTATGGACATTTATGATTTGGTTAGTTAGTTGCCTCATGTTACCATTAAAACTCACATGTCAAAGCTTTGACATTTCAGCGTAATACATCGGACAATTGTGGCAAAGTTTTTTGTCTTGAAAATGATGTGGACTTCAGATTAGATCCAGACACAGAAGTGACACCAGGTCCCAAACCGTGTGATGTTCTTTGCTAACAGCAATGCACATGAAGCTACTGGGGCAGATATTAGTACAGGAAGGAGGCAATAGGTGAGGGACCAGGTAGCAAACCATCTTATTTTCATGGTCAAAATGGTGCACAGCAGAAAAACAGGTTGCCAGGTTCAGGACAGAAGTGGCACACACAAAAGAGAAGCTTTAATGTGACTCTGGCCATCAGTTAAAAGCTGTGATACACTATGTCCAATTTAGTGGACATATGATTAATCCTTATCCTGATTTCCTCCCAGCATAAATACTGGAAAATTTGAACAGTTTTACTTCTTAGTTACCAAATAGTATTTACCTGCAAGGGTCTCCTACTATCGAAGGACTGCCAACATATTCCTGAGCTGCTCAGAGTTTCTGGCCTTCTGTCGGCCATCTTGGTTTTGAGATACTTGGAGATACCGTGGAGATGATGCACGGTCATCCACTTTGGTTTCTGATGGGCAATTAAACCATCAAAATCCATGTTGGTTGAACCCTGATTCCAAAAAAGTTGTGTAAAATGTAAAAAAAGAATGTGATCATTTGCTTTTTGACATATACTCCATTGAAAACAATACAAAGACAATATACTTAATATTTGACCTCATCAACTTCACTGATTTTTGTGAATATCTGCTTATTCTGAATTTGATGGCAGCAGCTTGTTTCAAACAAGTTTGGACAGGAGCAACAAAAGACTGTGAAATCCAACTTTTTTAACTCAGGGTTGTACAAGAAAATGCAGGACTTTGTCATGTAATGGAGTATTTCTACAATGTGGTATTGCAACATTTATTTAAGTAAAGAATCAGAATGCCTCTATTATTTCTACCACCACTGTCAAAACTGTACTCAAGCACAATGCTTGAGGAAATGTACTTACAGCCACTTTCCACAACTGAGGTACAACAAAAGTTTCATATACTCATTTTGAGTGACTCTAAGAATTATCACTCTCAAATGAATGTTTCACTCTTTGACTTTTATTTTTTTAGGACAGATTATTTCTAATTACCTTGATTCCTATTTTTAGATATTGGAATCAGTGATTGTTGGGAGGAGAGGGCAAGTTATAAACCATATATTTTTGTAAGACAGCTACACTGACCAGTACAGGTGGAGAAATAGTTGCCCGAAAAAAAAAACAATTCTAAACTGGATTTTTTTTTGCTGAATTGTCCTTGAGCAAGATGGATTTTCACTAAAACATGTGTGTTTGTGTCTAATGGAGAGACTGTCTACAGACTGCAGAGCATGTGTATGTGTGTTCGTGTGTGTGTGTGTGTGGGGGGGGGAATGTGCCTCCATACAACCAGCTCTGCATTCCAGTGGGATAATCTTATCTGCCTCATGCTGGGCTTATGGACCTCTGAACCTGTAGGGCAACAGTCACACACACACACACACATTATAAACAAACAAAGAATCATGCAGTGGTGAAAAATCATGGAGCAATTCATACAGTAGAAATACTAAGACTAAGTATTTATATAAGCTTGTTTTGCAGTTGAATTGAACACATGACGAATAATGTATAGGCTGTGTGTTATCACCGATTACTCCTTAAACATGTCCAAGATGTGCATTGATATTTTACACCATCAAACAGTAAACAATCATAATTGAAAAAAGCCACCTTTTAGAATAAGTAAAATTTGCATAAGTCACAAAATGCTCCTTCACAATTGAAAAAAATATTCCAGCCACTCTGCGTTTGAATCACAATCTGATATATCAGCTGCCACTAAATAAACAAACTGGGTACCATAATGAATTGAGGCACACCTGCGGAGCTCTGTCATCAGGTGACGCTCCTTCTTGTTTGTGATCCAGGGGAGGAGGCGAGTGAGACTCTGTGGCAGCTTCAGTATAATCATTCTCATCAAATCCAGCAGAACCTGAGATCATCTTTTTTCTTCCAAGCATTCTTCTTCTTGGTCCAAACCTGACACCTACATTACCCACAATGCAGCTTGACAACAGTTTCATCAGAGATTCAAGTGTGTTATACTACACTTGAGGCAATTTATCAGCTCCCTCTGAAGCTGCAAAAGGCTCTATGCAACTTTTTCCACATATTGTACGCAGTTGTACTGCAAACAGACTCTGATGTGTAGAATCAGTTCCCCTTTAAATTTTCTTTCTCTGTTTTGAAATCCTGTTGTAATATTCATATGCTTATTTTTTCCTGTCACCAGAACAACAGCTACTCAGCCTGGGATAAACAGGGGTGAAAAAATACTGCAGCAATTTCATGTTACTATGTAAATCAAAGAAATAATAAAAATAATATCCCATATATATGCACATACAATTCTAGTCTATAATATAATCAGCAGTAGTGCAACATACACATTACAATCAAATGCAACATAGAACAGTATGTTTTCCCATTTCTATTCTTGTCACAATAGTATAAACCCTGTAGCCGGAAATCTAAAGCCTTAAATCTGTCTGTGGCCCTTTAGAAATCTCTGCATTTTTAAGGTAATCGTATTCAAGGATTTTCTGATAAAGCATATATGCAATGATTCCACTGAATAGCCATCACATACAGAATAGTTTTGTCACTTGTTCATTCCTTGTGAAGATTATCCTTGAGAAATGGCCATTTTAAAGCAGGTTAAGGGACGACACATCAGCCGTCAACCACAACAGACAAACATGCATTCAACTTCCTCTCTGGATGAACAGTTCAGGACCCTCTGCTTGAACCCTCTGAAGCTTCTGTGGGTCTTTTTCATTGTGCAGGCACCATAGCAGTCCAGATTTGTCCAAACGAAACACTGTACAACCTGATTTCATTTGCTTACTTTGTCTATTTTAGCTCCAATTTTGTCTGTATGACCAGACCAAGACATGTTCTCACCATGAGTAATACCCAAGAGTTTAATTCTGTAACTTGCTCTTTGATGACTTTTTTCATATGTGAATGTTTTTTTAAAAGACATTTTGAAGATACTTGTAACAAACCTCATTTTCATTTAATATGTTTTTTTTACTTTATATTACAAAAACACAACAAGGTCATGATAAGTAAGAGGCTGAACAAGGACACTGTAACTGATTTGAGCAAAGATTTTCCATTTAATCAAATATTTGTTGCCAAAATGTTTGTAGAAAAAAGCTTTAATCATGTTTCTCAGACAGTTTCCTATTTTCATATAAAGGCATCCACTATTAATTTCAGAGATCCACATTCCTTTTGGCAGGAGATTATCTGACATCCACCTTATTGCTGTATTTTTTGGCGTTAGCGAGTAAAACCTCCCTAAGATTAGACTGAATGAAGATTCGTCTTCCATGTTATTTTCAGTCTGAGCTGAAGGTGCTTTGGGCCGCAGACAGTTTGTGGGAACGCAGGCTGGCTCATCCCTGAGGCGGGAGAAGAGAGAACATCTGTTCCAGAGCAGCAAACTTTTCATGTCTTCATGTCCTCCCTGTGTCAGGAGGTCACTCCAACCCTGTTGTAACACAGATTGTCTGCAGTGAACAGTGTGTGATCAGCTGTTTTCACTCTTACAATGTGTGTGTGTGTGCAGGTGGATTTTTTCCCCATTTTGGCATCATTTCTCTGTTTGTGTCAGGTAGAAAATACCACACATGCACATCGATTTCAATGATTTTTGCATTGATCTCCTCATCAGGTCTGAGCTCTCAGACACCACTGGCAGCCTCAGACTCATAACTGGGATGACTTTCACGTGTGTCTTTGCTGTTTGCTTCTTGTTTTTACTGCTGTCCTGCCCTCCTGACCTCCAGTCTGGGCGGCGTCAGCGTCAACAAGCTCTCTTAACGACGTGCGAACTTTTGTGCATGCAGTGACAATGGCGCCTTCAGACAGGTGCATACACCCCCATCACCCTCCACCCATCAGCCTGCCAATGTGGAGCTTTTAGACCCTTTGCAATGCTAAACAGGGCCGCTGAGGGCTGGGACATTCCTGCGTAATGCCCAGCACCTGATATTCACACTCTGGTGTGTGTGTGCACCATCAGAACCAGGTATAAAATAAACAATTTAAAATGAATGAGAAGGGCTCAGATTATAACATCATGTCAGAAAATCATCCATCATTAATAAAATACATTTAGTCTGCCAGTGTAAGAAATGATAGTCCAGTAATGAATAACTTTATTTTTATGGCACATTTGATGCGCGCATGCAAAATAAAGCACTTTCCTTAAAGCTGCATGATGAAAAATGCAGATAATCGTGATGATTACAATCAAATTAGGATAACAAACAATATATAATAGCAATAAAATAAGATATGATTTAAAAGGAACGCGATGACATAATTGTGGTTAAGAATCAGTGCTTAAAAATGTGTTAAAATGTAAATGTGTTTTCTTTTCTTTCCTATTATTACTTTTTAAAAGAGCTTTGCATCTTGATCATAAAGATAACAAGAGTGCAGGTTTGATTTTGGAACTGCTCTCCGTTACGCACGCATGTTTTGGCACTTTTACGCATGCGACCAAAAAAAAAAAAGGAAAAAAAATCAAACACATGAGACCCATTTCCTCTCAGGACGACTATCCTGGGTGGCTCATCTCATGCCACCTGAAGGCACAAGACTTAACAGGACCCTGTCTGGGTTTACATCATCATATTGTTCCTGTCAGCTGGTCTAATTTGGCCTCGGATGACGCAGAGGAGACAGTGGCTCCTTTCATCCAAACTGGCTCGTTTCCCGCAGAGACGCTGAGGAAGAAGATGAAGCGAGTGCCTTATGTTTTGTGTGGAGGGGAGCGAAGAGAACAGAGGGTTTGTCTCTTGCACCATCTCAAAAATGTCTCCATCTCACCGGGGTGCATGAAAGCCCCCGAGGCGCACGACCACAAAAGCGCCACCATAAAGTGTCGCTTATTAGTCAGGGAATGAGTCTGGATGTTCTCACACAGCTGCAAAATGCACAACAGTATTAGATAAGAGAGATAGAAAATAAATGTTATATATCAGAGAGCAGTCAGATTGAATTATAACCAACCTAAATGTCATGTTAATGGGAAATAATCTCCACTTTTACATGGATGTTTTTTCAAAGTAATGAGCTAATTATCTCACAGCTGTGTGTGTGTGTGACTATACAGTACAACAGGACAGCATATAGCCATCCACCTCACACAGACAGACAGTGTGTGAGCCGGCAGAGGACGCTGCAGCCTCACTTTGCCACGACACGTTTAGTGAAGGAATGCACAGCGCAGAAATGTGCAAGATTGATTGATTTCTTTGCCTGCAATGTTTTCATGGATCTGATTCTTGTGCACAAATAAAACCCAATCTTGCACGAATTTCACTTTGAATCGCCATTCGCATTCAGTGACAATATGGGCGTGCATGTGCGCAAAGAGTGAGCCATCAGAGCCGTGAAATGCGCAATTAGATTTGCGCTCCTTCCGCAGCTTTTGGCCGGGGCACCTGTGGAGAGCGGCGCCCTGACGCACGGGGTGTGTCTCTGGGCGGAGATGTGCCCACCCACCCCGCTGCTTCTCCCCTCTGCTTACTATATGAGGAGGCAACTTTGCTATCCGTCAACAAGATCCGACTGGAGCCTGCAGCTGTGTGTGAAGAAGAGGTCCGTGGATCTGACTCCTCCGTGGGAATTATTTCATTGATCAGAGAAGCCGGACATCAACATGCCTCGTTCATTCCTTGTCAAGAAGTATTTCTCCAACAAGAAGCCGTACTACAGGGAGAGCCAGCTGGAGAGCCAGACTGGTAAGTTTTTTTTTCCTCACTGATTGAGTGAATTTGACGCATCTGTGATCATATTTGACATGTTGAGTGAATCAGTCATGAAAAGCTTTTAAAAAGGTTTATCAAGTTACCTTCAGGTGCAGAACGAGTCTATGCTGCAGATAAGATGGACATGCATGTAGCTTTTCTTGGTGTTGTTTTTTTTAGAGAAGTGGTCACCTGGCAAATTCACTAATGGAAAAGCAGGATGGATGAGGGTTGTGTTGAAAGCAGGCTGTAACAAGACACTGAGAATGAAAACGAGTTTAGTGCTTTATTGGATTATCTGTCCATTTATCTGACAATCCACCTTCCCTCTGTGTTGTCAGCTTTTGTCCCAGAAAGCTTTCCACTGGCTGAACTTCCTACGCAGAACAACACCTCCGCCCTGACCTGCTACCCCACCAGCCCCTTCTTCAGCAGCGTGGACACCCTGCCGGCGCCCCTGTCCCCGATCACCCCCGTGTCTCTGTCCCCGTCACCGCTGGGCCCTCTGGACCTCAGCAGCTTCCCCTCCAGCGGCGGCAGCAGCAGCAGCAGCACCAGCGAGGAAGAGGAGAACGGCACTTCAGACCCTCCCAGCCCGGATATCATCCAGAACATCTACCACTGCCTGCACTGCAGTAACAGCTACACCAGCCTTTCTGCACTGTCCCACCACCAGCTCTCCCACTGTGCCCCCCTGCAGCAGACGCCCTCTCTGCCCTCTGAGGCCTCAGCACGCCCGGCCTTCCACTGCAAACACTGCCCCAAGGAGTACACCAGCCTGGGGGCCCTAAAGATGCACATTCGCTCACACACTCTGCCCTGCGTGTGTCCCACCTGCGGCAAGGCCTTCTCCAGACCGTGGCTGCTCAGAGGACACATTCGCACACACACAGGTATGCACCGCCACTTTTCACATATGTATGTCAGAGTAATCGCAAGCTCTGTTGGCTTGTAAATGCAACAGCGGATTGCAGCTCGTGCTCATTGATATTCATTGGTGTCTCCTGACGTGTGAGCAAATGCTACTGCTTAGCGTGGTGCAATCTAATCTCTCAGCCTCATGAATAAAGGCCATCCGCATTAAGTAAGTTAGGGTAGTGTTCCTGCTCTTTTGTTATCTGTAGGTCATTTCAAAAACAATGGCCAGAGGTACACACCTTTTGGCCTGCTAATGAAGTGTTTTCCTCCTGCTAACGGTTTGGTTTTTTTTTTCTTTCATCCAGGTGAACGCCCGTTCGCCTGTCAGCACTGTAACCGGGCCTTTGCCGATCGCTCCAACCTGCGCGCCCACCTGCAGACCCACTCTGAGGTGAAGAAGTACCAGTGCAGCTCCTGTGCACGGACCTTCAGTCGCATGTCCCTGCTGCACAAACACAATGCCTCTGGCTGCTGCCCTGCCTCATAGATAGATGCACATTCCCGGAACTGCTCTCATGAGCCAGTTGAAGCTGCTTGCTTGTCTGTCCCCCTCCCTGATTAAAGCCAATATACCCAGAGGACACTGGACAGATTTGGTGCCAGCTCACCCATAATCGGACACCTTCTTAAGTGCCTTTAATTTTTCAGGATTTATGTAGATTTTTTTTGAGGTCATGTTGGTATTCACGGCACATTTTTGCTGTGTCCTGTCAACTGTGTGTATGCGTGTGCGATTTGAGGGCAGCTGGACATGCAGTTAATTCCCAGGAAACTCCATCGGTGCCGGCCGGTCCGGGACTCTGGCCATGTTGCAGCTGCTTGGGTGTGTTTGTGTGTGTGTATGTGGGGATGTCATTCCTCACCATACTATACATACATGGCATGTGTGTGTGTATATGAGCAAGTGTGTGTGTTGAGACAGCTGCCTGTGTATAGTGTACTGTGGAGGCAGGGCGCTGAGAGACGTGTTAGCTGTGACCTCGACGACAGGTGACCCTCGGCCCGCCCCTCCTCATACCTCGCTCATTGTGTGTTACGGGACATGAAAGGACCACTTAAACTTGACCAAAAAAACACAACTGTCCTTCACCAATATTGTCATTTTACAGTCAAAATTAGATTTGCAAAATTACACACTATAGTTTTTATGAACCATTTTGTTGAAAATGCCTTTCAAATGGAAATGCTGTGCCTTTTTCTGCCACATGTAAATAAAAGCTTTGTTAAAAAAAAACCCTGCTGTGGACCTACTTATGTGCTCTGACATCAATTAGTATTTCAACAGGCATTGTATTAACTCACAGCTCTAAATGAGGTCATCAGGACAGACATGACAGTTTCTGAATTGGAAGATAGAGGTGTGTGTGTGTGTCAGGAGGAGAAGAGGCAGGTTTGTGTGATGTTGAGTGATAAGAGGAACACCTGCACACACCTGCCAGGCTGTCAGCACACATGGAGAACACATGCTGAAGAGGGGGAGGGGGGTGCAGAGACTGACTGCAGGTGGGAGAAACAAAAAAAAATTGTGGCATAAAGAAGATGCTGAGCAAGAAAAGTGATCCTCTCAAGGGCGGGGAGAAAGTCGGTGTGAAATTAGCTGAGTGTGGGAATCCCACTGACCCACTTCCTGCTGCAGGAACGATCACAGATGGAAGCAGAAAACTTTAGGCTCAAGACCAACATATACACCCCCGGAGAGTCTGGCTGCGGACGGCGAGGCAGAAACTCAGGACCGACACAGATCCCGCTCAGTCTGCGCGGCCATCTGCTCAGTCATGGTTAAACTCGGGTTACCTTGTAGGAACTTTTGGAGGAAGTGTGTGCCTGTGAGCCCAGCTGAGGGTGAACATCCAGGGTGCACATATGGCAGCAATGTGTCTACAATCCACACTGCCCTCCTGACCCACACACACTGACGCCAGCATGTCTTAGTGAGGTAACAACGCTTTTCCTCCAATAGCTCTCAGTGTTGAGAGGTGGATGTGAGCCGGGGGGGGGCTCTCAAAAAGCTCGGGATCAGGTTGCATGACTTAGCTTGCCCAATGTAAACAGTGCTCGTGCATGCATGTGCACGCTCGCAGCCACACACGCACACACATGCAAACACACTGAATGAAGAGCGTTGCTTTGATCAAGGGGGATTTTTCATTTGTCTGTCTATACCACTCTAGGGCTGTTTTGAAGCAAGAGGTGAGAGTCATTTAGCTGCTGCACACCTACTCAGGCGGTGAGTCACAGAGGCAGAGAAGCAGGCCACGGGGGACTGAACTCCGCTTGAACTGCCGACAGTGTCAGCTTTGGTGGGCGAAGAGAAGGGGCAGCAGGGTTGGATGAGCTAAAAGATGGAGAAGACACGTTGCATGTCAAATGCTTTTGACGATGTCCCATTTTCTCCTTCTGATGTCTAAACTCGAGCTCCACAAACTCATACAAAACATGCCCCTAAACAAACTGTCATTTCTGATGTGTTCCAGCCTTTTTTGAAATTCAACTCTGACATCTTGCTAGGGGGACATTTTTCTGGTTTGCGGTGTGTAGGAGGCAGTCTATCAACCCTGTAGCTTTGAGGCAATGAGATCACTGGACCTGCCACCTTTCCTTTTCAGCGTGTGCTTATGTGTGTGTGTGTGTAATATCATATTGGTGTTTTAATGATCGCAGCGTCACGCATGCGGCCCCTGACTAATGTGACATTCCTGAGCCATTAGTGACAGACATACAATACCGTCATCTAACAGAGAAAGAGGCCTTGCTCTGTCTGCCGTCCCTGCAGTCTGCTTTTGAGTCAGAGTAATAATTTGATTTTCCTGTAACAGGAAATAATGTTATGCTGACCTAATTATAAAGATAAGGGGGATTACCATTCATTTTAATTTCTCACATGTGTTGTTCCCATGGAAAGAATGTCTCAGCATTATTGCTTCACTCAATAATGAAAACAATAAAAATGAAATTGCCCCTTTTTGCAGAACTGGAAACTCGGCTGTTGCTTCATGAATTCAACTTAGGTTCTGTGTGCACTAAAGCTGATGTTTGACAGTTTACAGCTGGAGTGCCATCATCAAATATATGCCTCTCTCCGAACAATCATCCTGTTTAGAGTTGCAAGTGGAGCATCGCATGTGTGTAACAGAGACGATTACAGGGCTGTATAAACTCCACTCTCTTGACTTGAGCAATGAGAAGCAGCGCTGCACGTCAACGACGAAACAAACCTTTTCCGATGTGCTGAACTAACATCTCTGACAGCCAAAATCGCAGTTGTCTCCCTTTACCTCTCGGCTCTCAGCGTATGTGTCTGTGGGGATGTTTGGGACACAGGAAGCAGCGTGTCAGTCTTGTATAAACACAGCTCTTCCAAAAAGTGCTGATATAATGCATCTGGGTGCGGCTACAGCTGTTTGTGTGTACACAGATGTATGAGTGTGTTTGTGGGTCTCTGGGAGCTGTGGACGTCTCTCGTTCATATCAGGGAAGAGACAACGTACAGTATATTGCTCAAATCAGACCTGGCAGGGGTTTCAGAGCTGAATCACTGGAGGATCAGATTCGAGCCAAGAAGGTTAAGTCACTGGGTTAAAGTTTCAAAACCTCTTACAAGCTGCTGCACTCTTACACAATGTCACTGCCCAAAGCTTCGGCGCCAACCTCTTCTGCTGGAGCTCTCGTCTACCATTGTCCTTTAAAAGACAGTAAAAAAAAAATCTAGACTTTTAGAGCCTGGATAAAACGCACATAGGAGGTTTGAAGGAGAGGGTGAGCTGGGGATAAGAAGATGATAATGGGAGGTGAAAAAGACGAAGCAATGAGGTAGAAGAGATTGGACACTTGGGGGGAGGAGGGAGGGAGGGTGGGTGGGTTGGTGGGTGTCTGGTGAAGAATGAGTGTTTCTGTTCGAGGGCCGTTTATCAAATCAGTGGGGAGTAGAATTTGCTGAGGAATGCCACATGTTGCAATGCTGACTTGATCAATGACACGGGCCGTGAGGGCAGGGAGATACGCTCTGCACGGATGCTTTTCTTGTGAGAGTTTTCTGCAATTCTGGATAGTTTCAGGATTTCGTTAAGCCTTAATATGCACACCGACATGGAGGCTTCTGCGCACACAAAGAGCTCACATCTCTGGACAAATAAACCGGTTTTACCCAAGGACAGGATATGGCCTCTAGGAGGGGGTACACGCCATTTCCTGCCCACCTCCGCACTCCTGCTGTCCCCTTCAATGGTGTGTGTGTTATGTGGCTGGTGCTGTGTTTCCTCCTAAACACAGACCCTCTCTGTCCCACGGGGTCAGAGGGTAGAGGATGAGCCATAAAGGGACAGGAGAGTAAACAGATGAGATATGTTGTGTAACAGAGGTTTTCGACTTTGTGCCATTCGGAGCCACAGGTTTCCACTGTACCCAAATAGTTAAGGGTTGAAATATGTTCACTCACGCAATATGGATAAAATCAGGTGTTGACATAAATAGTCAAACTGAGAAACAGTTTATAGATAAGACAAGCAGAATTTCTATTATTGGGCTAATCAAGCTAATTAAATCCACTCCCTCCGAGTCACAATGCAAAATAGTATATTCCATTATCTCTTAAAGCAAACTCGCTGAGCTTTAATGCAGAAATCTGTAAGCAGATACAGTGAAGTTGAGAATCTTCCCATGAATGAAGAAACCAGTCATGCTTGAATGTAAATCTTGTGGTATAAATTACTGGAGGTGAAAGATGTGATATATCGTCACATCATTCTTAAGAGACAGTATTAATGAAAGTAGAAATTCTGGTGAACTTAACAGTGACTTAAACACACACAAAGTAATTAACTACTGTATGTTCGCTCAAGTAACTGTATTGACACAAGTTTTAAGGTACTTGCAGTTTACTTCAGTGTAATGTAACTTACTGTCAACGTTAAAGTTCTACTACATCTTAAAGAAAATACTGTACTTTTACTACATTAATCAGACAGTTATAAATATATATGTTAAGATTAAGATTTTACATATGAAAGTGGAAGTCTGAATGCAGGACTTTTCCTTGTTATGAGTATTTTTACATGGTGGTATTGCTACTTCTTCTCAAGTTAAAAGCTCTGAATACTTCTTCCACCACCGCATGTAATTGTACACACAGCGGACAAACAGAGGCTCTCCATGTCACAGCGACCTCGGGCTCGAACATCACACATCTCCGAGTCTGATCTCGCAGGCTCCTGCCATCTGGCACAATTACGCATTATCTGATTAATGTTATGTAATGCAAATGAAAAGGGAGACAGTGTGGTTTACTGTGTGGTGGTACACTGGAGGAGATGGTTTAAATACTTTGTGAAGTGCAGATAACTTGTGTTTCTCTGTTTCACGATAGTTTCCCATGTTGTTTCAATAGCGGGGGGAGCTAAAAGCTGATGTGCATTCAGCTTCGAAAATAAAAATATTCATCATAAAGATCTGACATTCTGTACTTTCCATCGGTGCCCTATGCTCAAGAATATACAAGCAGTGTTGAAGTACGTGAAAAGAAAGTATCTGTATCTTCTATTAAAAGTTGTTCTACTTTCCAGAGCACTTGTTCCAGCAGCATGACTTCACAGCCCCGCTACGCCCACATTTGTTGCGAAGAGCAAAATCATTGTGGTTGCACCAGTGGTAATGTGACCGTGGCTTAACACACTTCATTTCACTGATTAGCACACGTCCAGCCGCAGAGGAGGGGGTGAGCCAGTGAAATACAGGGATTACTTGGAGGAGGGGGGCTCCCTTTGGGCTTTGATTTACTGAGAGCTGTTGCTTAATAAGGACCCCCTGAAATCACGCTGCACGCTCAACGCACAGAACTCTCAGAGGCATCTGCTGAGATGTGTTTCGACTGTGAGCCAATCGGGCTTAAACGTGGTGCAAGAAAAGGAGTGTCTGAGCCGAATGTGCACAAACCACACACAGAGTGAGCCAGGCAGTGGCCAGCAAGTCTTGACATGAGAGACTAAGAGAGTACTGACAGAGAGCAGGATATGTGGAGAACACATACTGGTGGTGGTGGTGGGGGGGGGTGCTAAGAAAGCAGGTGTCAGAATAGATATGAAAGAATGAGTGACACAGTGAATTATAATAATAAGAGGGGTATCAAAATAGGAAGAGCGCTGTTGTGTTTTTCTTGGACCTCTGGATGCTTCTGTGTTAAACCTGGCAGCTGACAGCAGAAAATCACCTGTGCTGACTCTTTTCCTTTCATTCATCCCTCTCTCTTCTCTCACCCTCGCCCCATGTTGTGTCATTCTTTCTCTCCCTCTTATTTACCACAGGTACTCAGGTATTTGCCCCCAGGGTGCTGCTTCTGGTGCTGAGAGGTGCAAGGTGCACTTTTGTCCTCCTGTCAGGACCTGTGTGGGCCCAGGGGGGCGCCAGCCGAAGGACCGGGACAGTTCTATTGTCCCGACGCATTCCACTCAATGAAGGATATGGTAGGGAGGGTGTTGGGTAGACGGGGGGCCAAGACGGGTGGAGATCAGTCTTTAAGTTGGGGATCTAGAGTTTGTGTGTGTGACTGCAGAGATCGCCTCCCCTCTCCTCCTCCTCCCTCCTTGTCCCGTCCTATCCTGTCCCTCGAGGAGCCGCAGGGCAGGCGAATGCACCTGCCTGAAATCCACACCCCAGGGCCAGACGCCTATCTCCCCCATCTCCAAGGTTTTACAGAAACACCGCATGTGCCACACACACTGGTGTACGCTTACGCACTTTCAAAAAAGGGAGCACAGAGGGACATCAAGCTATATCTGAATGTGAAATCGACTGAAAAAGTTTAGGAATCACTCAGAATGGATTAATGCACATTTGTTTTTATTGAATCTCCAAACAATATGTAAATAAAGGAGAGCAGAACTGATAAAATAAAGAGCTTCAATGAACAACCACGAGCCTTGAAAAGAAATCACCTGGACACAAATGCAGCTGTTTTCTTTATAGTCTTATTCAATCCTTTCTAATCAGTATATTCTAAAGAGGTAAAAGTTGAGCTATTTGCTCCCTTTTTTCAACAAAACAACAAGCCACGTGATCCACAGTGATCATGGAGACACTTAAGCCACCGTGCATGGAAAACAATAATTAATCACATCCAGAGAAATGTTCTGCTCGCTGCCCCTTTTCTCTCTGTCACACACACTTTTTCATGGTAACCAAATCTCCATGTAGAACCTTGTGTTGTGTGTCCCCTGCCCACTTCATGCCCCCCCCCACCTCTCACATAATGATCACATTACTTCGCCACAGAGTTGAGCTTGCCATGTTTTCTTTGGCACAACAAGAATCGGCCCAGGTTTGTCATGGTGAGCACACATTGCACGAGAGGCTGGTTGGCTTAACGTTGCATGTCAGAACACATGGTCAGGCTGATGTGCATGCTTGTGTGTGTGTGTGTAACTAGAGCCTCTTGTGCAAGTAGGGACAGGTGTGTCACCACCTGACCACACCCCTGGGCCACACGGCACCTCCTGTCCCTAACACCTGTCCCCTTCGTCTGTGCAAAGACCTGTATACCCCTCCTCTCTCTGTCTCACACACACACACACACACTGGCTGAGGTTTGTCTGGGAGGAAGGCAGGTTGCTGGACTGTGACGGAGCGAGGGGGATCGGATCAGGTGGTCTGGTAGCCGGTTTGTCTTGAGTATCCACACAGCTGTCCCTCTGAAACTAGAACTCCACCGAAGCTTCCTGCCTCAAACTGCCTGTCTGTCCTACAACATGGGGTCATCTCTGCCCACACGGTGACATCGCCGCAAGCTGTCGGAGAGCCTCCTCAGGCCATTGCATCCAAATGGCAACAGATGGGGACGTATCAAAACATATCTCCTCTGTGTCCAACTACAACAACAGTTCTCTTAATTTTGAAGTTTTCATCATTTTTACAGATCAGGAATGAGGATTTTAATCATCAATTTCACTGTAATCCAGTGAAACACAAATGCTCAGATTTCACATAAAAAAAAAAAACATGCCAAGATGAAACGTGATGACCTGAATCATATTGTGAGGGGAATTCTACATAATTAAGTCATAATGTTCAAAATCTTCTTCAAGTTTCTCTACAATTGTCTCATTGCACTAATTCTTTCTAAGTACTCATAATGTCAACAGTATCTGAATGTGTGAATCTGAATCTGTGAATTTCCCCACTGTGGGATGAACAAAGCTTTATCTTATCTTATCTGAAACACATGGAAGTTGTGCATGAAGTCTCTGTAGAACTTTATTTGTTTCATTACTTTACTTATATATGTATTATTTGTTATTCTTTCTATCTATCTTATTTCAAGCTTTATCATGTTTATGTGGAATTTTGATTGTATTTATTGTATCTATTCGGTTATGTAACTCATCTTCCTTTATTTCTGCTGTGGTAGCTAATTATTGTAAAATGTTAAGAAAGAAAAAAAAACATAAAAGTTCAGATCAAGCATTTTGAAAACAACTCACAGTTTTACAATACATAATGATAAAGTTAAAAATGTGTAAGCTATCACACTGTACCATACTCTGAATGTCTTTGTAAATTGAGATTATTATGGAAAACTACACATTAACATTAACTTTACACATGTACACACATATGTACATACAATACTGTCCACACACTTACATGCACAAATAATATTCACTACTATTAAGGTCTTCATATCAAGATTAAGATCAATTTGTTCCTTTCTTTTTTAAAGTAGTTTCTAAATGTGTCAGATAATCTCATATGAAAGTGGCAAATTTTGTCAGATTCCTGGGGTTTTCCTTTTGATGTTATAAGTCTAATCAAAGGTCAAATGAAGTGAAAGTTTGATCCGCCACTGTGAAGGAGCTGATGCAGTTTTTATATGCAAAGAACTCTCAAGTGAAAATCACAGCATGGCAGAAAATTGGATAATATGTCTCAACTGAGGGTTTGTTTATAACCTGTGTGATCACATGGCTGACGGTGTTGCTCGGCCCGTTGGACTCCTTTCCAGTGATGTCACTGCATCCTCAGATCTTGACCGAAGTTGGCGAGTTAAATGCTGTCATAACTGAATAAACTGATGGCCTGAAATATGAAATAAGACCTGGGTTATAAACAGACGAATTTACCTTTAGGTATTTGTGTGTGTGTGTGTGTGTGTGTGTGTGTGTGTGAGAGAGAGAGAGAGAGAAAGGGAGGGAGAGGTCAAAGCAGCCTGAAGGCCATTGTAAATTCCTCCCTGGCTCAACCAAAGACATTCTTCTCCACTGTTTTTCTTTCTAATCTCTATGCTCAGATTACCAGCTAGAGGGCCCGGCCAGATGAGAGGAGTACAGGGTGGCATGCATGCACACATATGTGCCCAAACAAGCACACACACACGCACACACACACACACACATAGACCAGCTTCACAGACATGCCACCATCTACTGAAGGCCCCTGCAGTATGATGTGTTTACTGGATGCTGCAGTGCGTTAAATCACTTCCACCTGGTACGTCTCTATTGACTGAAGCTCAATTCGGTGTCACACAAATGAAATAAAAACACACCAACACACTGAAGTCATTACCTGAGAGCTTGTTTTTTGAAACCCAGAGAAAACAACCCCCTGTGGAGACGACTGAGAGGATTCCCACATGACAGCCACCCAAAGACACACACACACACACAAACACACAAAACACAGTAAAGCCTTCCCAGATGTTTCACTGGAGTGATGCCGCTCCACTGAGCTTCACTGTTAGATTTGATCACAGTCAGGTAAAACTCATTAAGTAGCTGGTGCAGTTAATTTTCTCATCTGCAGAATGAGCAAAGGTTTTGCTGTCGTGTAAAATGTGAGCATGCAGAGCGAGGCAGAGAGTCAATTTCACACCAAAATATTTTGGATTGTAACGCATGGCTGTGAACATATATGGAATGGAAAGATATAAGGAAGATAAACTGTATTACAATTTGCTGTCAAATGGCACATATTAGGAAATTAAATGGGTCTGAATGAATGCATAATAAGTTTGATCTCCCCTTTAACTTTACTTATTAGTGATTATGCTACACCTGTATATTTCATATTCCGGCTCTGTTACAAAGACCCTGCCAGTTTTCAGATAACTTGAGATCATATTTCCATATTAGTTCTGACACCAGCTACCTATAAATCATTGCTGTTTCCACCTAACAACAGGGCATCCAGCGGAAAGACAATGGAGGGAAACAAAGCAGAGACGATGTTTGAAAAATGCCAACATTTTCTAAACTCCATTACAACCCAAAAATATCTGTCTTGGTTTGGAAAAGTTGGTTTTGTAATCAAATAAAAGGTGGCTGTAATGACATTACACCGTCTGCCAATGCAATGCTTACGGCAAAGAGTCACACTGGTAGGAAAGGCTCGCAGGGTGCTGGAGGAGCAATGTGTAATGGAATTACAAGGCAATATCACATGTTACTGGGAAATCACGGATAATGTCAAAGCATCCTGAATGAATGGATATATATGAATTTTAGTCAGGTTAAAATGTTAGTAAAATTGCCAGCTCTGTATTTGAATAAGTAAAAATGTTAATTTCGGGTGTCTCTGTGAAAACATTTCCTCTCATTTGATCTCTTTTTACTTTTTGAAGTTCAGACTCAAGAGTTTCAAATGATGTCGAATTTTTATGATGACAAATACAGTCATGTTACTGTCTGTCACGATTATGTTCAATTTTCACCCATAGTCGTGTTGCCTGTCATCAAGGCTGAGCTTTGTATCATCTGTCTCCTTCCTCGCTCCAGTCTTTGTCATCATCTGTCTTGACCTTTCACCCCGCCTCAGTCAAACTTTCATTATTTTATACTCTTGCACTTCAGAAAGTCTTGGACATGTGTGTCAGATCAGAAAGTCTTGGACATGTGAGTCAGATCATAAGAACCAAATAATAATATTAATTAATTGTCTTGAGGATGCAACTCTATTCTTGTCAGGGTTTTAGGTTTTATTCTATAAGAGTATTTTCTCAAGTGTGTTACTTTGTGTCTTTGTGTTTTTCCTGCCTTTTTTTGGATAGATTTCACTTTGTGATTGATTTCGATGTTTATGCTTAGTTTTCCTGGGCCTCATCTGTTCATCCGACTTTTGATGCTCGCTTGCTCCTTTTTTGGATTTATTTGTCTATCTGAACTGCCAACTGTAGTTTTAATAAATATTGAACTACACTAGCTTTGCTCTTTGTGTCTGAATTTTGGATCCTATTCCCCGTTTTCCTGCTTCCTCGCTTGCACTAACTGCAACGACTCTTCGTCCATTTGTGTGATTCTACCCCCGTCCTCTTGCAATGGGTCTCCTCACACATCTTGTGAAACATTATTTGTAATTTTCACGCACAGCTCCCCCTGCAAAAACTGAATGAAGCAACGGGAAAGAATGAGAATGGCATTTTATGAAAGTACTATTCTATTCAATGTACAAAACTTTATATAAACTGTTTTTGTCTTTGTGATAGTGTGATGTCAGATCATTCAGTTGGATGCCAAATGCTTTATTTTGCTTAAGAATTATGAACATTTCCTCAACAAATAAAGGAAAATGTAATCTTCCACCAACTCTGATTTTCAATGGAAAGTGATGCTCTTCTATTGGGTGAAAATTGTAAAGACTAAACTTTCTCTAGCCACCGATGAACACACCCACAGATCCTAAACAGCTGGGTAAATCTTGATCCCTGTCGTGGTGACAACAGACGGGGGGCTGAGGGCTTACTGCAGGCCCGGTAAGGTGCTCCACCAGGGGGCAGGGACCACCTGTCACCACCGGAGCCATCAGTCAGACCAGAATCAAATCACTGGAGGTCTCTGTTGCCACTTTGATTTTCACAGTTGTTAAGACATTACAGTCAAATGACCAAGACTTGCAGTTCTGAACAGATGGCACAGGTTGTGTCTATTTCAGTTTTACCTATCTGAAGCATTTTTTCTTAAACAAAAGTAACTAAACATACTCATACTCGCACCGTTCTGTTTTTCTTCCCCCCACTTTTTTTGGCCTAAGCTGCAGAGCTGAAAGACACACAACTCATCAGTCCCAAAATGACACCTTACATCAAGGGAAAGCAGGAACTGGCTGGGGAACAGCGGGAGGGAGGTGGCAAAGGAGATAAAGCATATACTATTGGAGTAATTACCCAGAGCTCAGGCTTTGCTAAGCTGCTCGGCTGAACCAGCATGAGTCCTTACACCTCAACAGGTGTGGGGAGAAGAAAGAGGGAAAGGGAGTGAATGATGAAAAGAAATGAGGAAAAAAAAAGGAGTCTGAGCACCTGTTTTGGACTGCCGTGCCTTCCTCTTGCGGGCCAGGGCTTGTACCACCCCGCCCAAAACAACACATTCATGTCTCACTGCCTGTTCAGCTATGTGAAATAGCGCCAGGTCAATTCGCAGACGTTAGAGCTCAGCAGAAATGGAGAAAAAGAAATGTTTAGTAATTACTGATTGTTAAGGCAAGAGAGTTTCATGTTGCCTTATAGTGATATGTTCTTGCATGAAATGGTTGTAGATGCAGAGGTGGGTCATTTCAGCTTCAGTGCTGGTTAGAAACATTTGGCGGCTCTGACAAGGGTTGACAGCGAAATTTCAGAGCAACACGAGACAATTGAAAGAGGCCAAATCATCTGTGTCCTAAATGCAGGTGTATCTGTCAGAAGCAGTTTTAAAGTTCTGATGGTTACTTTTTAATTGTTTAATCCCATAACACACAAGACTTGAAGTTTTTCATGTTATTGCACATTTTCTTTAGCAAAAGATTAAAACGGAAAGAAAATCTTTCATGTTTCATTTTTTTATTTTCATGAATGATTGATTGCAAAAAAAAGCCACACATCTTCTGCCAAATTAATTTCTCAAATTTAAAAGTAAATATAACCTTTTAGAGTTTTGAATACATTTTCAAACCAACTTAAAAAATGATGGTGTACAGAACTTTGGGCTAAATCTGAACAAAATATAAAAAAGTTGAAATTTGCTTTACTGCCTAAAATCTGGATGCTGGATGTCATGTTCATCACATTGATTAAGGGACCGGGCCAGACAAACAGTATACATGGGGATGATGAATACAACTAAATGGCATGAAATCAAATATGATGCACCTTTGGAACAGTGTGTGGTGCAGTTTTAAATATTTCACAGTTATTATTTCATCATTATTCTCCACACCCAATCATAGACACCGTGATCCGATCTGCCCACTGCAAGGGACCACAGCAAAAAACATATCAGGGGTCTGGAGGTTCCTTGCACCTCTTCTTAATGCTCTCACCTCAAATCCACACACACACACACACACACACACACACACACACACACACACACACACACACACACACACACACAATAACAGCATGTCTACATAGCTCACTGTGACTCATTAACCTCCTGGTGGGGGGGTGGGGGTCAGGGGCATCAAAGTGGCAGGATCACTGCAGACTCACCCAGCAATCCTACCATGGGGGTCTGGAGCCGCAGCGTCTCACCCCCTAATGAGAGGCCGTGACATGCACACATCCACACACAGTTTGACCTCTCAGGACCAGCTGGAAAAGAGAGTCTGACATGCCTGTCCAAACCCCCCACCCCACCCCACCCCACCCCAACCTCGCCTCCTCCATTCCTCTCCCGAACTCCACAAATTCACCACCAGTCACCACTGGCTGGGTCATGTCTCACCTTGCAAATACACCTAAATGAAGAGGGGAGCGAGAGAAAGGTGGAGAAAATGAGACAGTCTTAAAGTCAGAACTACGCTACATGATGTAATGTTGATTGATTATTTTACAGTTTCTCAATTAATTGATTAAATGTTTGGGCTATATGTCAGAAAATATTGAAAAATTATGACTGATTATGAATAATTATGTCTATAAATTCCTTGTTTTGTCCAACCAACAATTCAAAACCCCCAAAACTTCATCATCATCAATCACCTTTTACGTAGGACAAAAAATCCTCACTATTGAGAAGCTGAAAGTTGGGAATGTTACTATGATACTTTGGTTTGATAAATGTCCCAAATGACTACTGTAATTGATTCGAAATAGCTGATTAATTTTCTGCACAAAACTCAATTTGGCCTTGACAATCAATTTTCAAGATCACAGAAGGTCTGAAGAGAATTATTTTTTCTCACTGCAGAGGCTTAGACTACTTTGTTTGTTGGATAAACAGGATAAAAACTAAACAAAAAAACACCTATCGGTCAATCGGCACAACTGATGGGAAGTGGCAAACACACTCAGAGGCATGTGAGAGGGAGAGGGTGGGAGTGTTGAGGGAGAGAGGAAAGGAAGGGAGGGGGTCTTTGGAATAGCTTTCTGCCAGAAAGGCAAGTGCAGCGGCAGCAGGAGGGTGAAGGAGGGGTGCAGGGTCGAGGGAAGAGGCACCTTGCAACAGCTGGTCTCAATTATCCGTGGAGGGGCTGCTGAGTGTACAGGAGCGCGTGTGTGTGTGTGTGCAAGGTTGAGGCATCGCAGGGGGAGGGCTGAGACCACTGGCGCCAGGAGGGGAGCAACAGGTCAGGGAGGATGAAGATTATAAAAATACTAGCAGGCAGTTGGCCTTGGTCCTGCCGGCGCACAGTGTGAGTGTGTGTGGTGGATATGCCTTGCCTGCCACAGTGCCACAGGATGTGTGTGTGTGTGTGTGTGTGCCCACAATGCATCAGGACGGTGTGTTTCTGCATACATCCTGTGAGATAACCTTCCTGGTTGAATAACAAGGGCTCATCCCATCAATCAAATGTGCAACAACCTGAATGTCTCAGTAGTTCAGATTAATTTTTCAATCTTAAGTCAAATATGTTATAATTAATTTAAATAATATTTGGATCACAGATATTGTAATATTTAGTTGCTAATAATATAATGAATGAAAAATTAAATTATTCATTTTCTCAGTCAAACAAATTCTGAGTAAAAGTTGGATTTATTCTCGTGTAAAGTTTCAGTCCAGCACTCTTATAGATTTTGAGGCAACAAATGTGAAGTTTTGTTATGTTATGTTTATGCTGTAACAAAAAAATTATCAACTATCTTGAGAAGAGTTGAGTGACGTCTCAGTTCCTGACAACAGGACGTGTAGCAGCTGGGGATACACGGGTATGTGGCGCCCTCTGGTGTTGAACACCTGTAATTACATGAGCACGCAACTGAAATGATTCATTTTCAAAGTGACAGGACATGAGCTGTTTTCAGTCCCACACACACATACACACCTCTACCTCCACTCTGAAACCTCTAAATGCTAAATGCAGTAACATACACACATATTTTGTGACAAAAGAAGAATTAAACCAAAAGAAAAAGCCACACTTTCACAGATATAGACTGGAAACGGACATGGTTATTACCTTATAAATTCTGCATTTCTAATAAGATGAAAGAATTACATGTTACATGTCTTTAGTGAGACTCTTGATATGGAATAATGTGTTTCCAGTTCAGATGGAATTAGTATTTTTCCTACAATTGAACACTGTTGTGAACTGCTTGTCCTGTGTGTATGTATGTATTTATTTATTTATTCCCCCTTGGTTTATGTTGTATAATTTTATTTTTATTTATATATTATTTTTATTTATGAGCATTTGTCTGTTTGTATATAATAAATTAATAAAACAAACAAGGAAAAACTCTGAAACTCCACCCTCAGATTCATTACAGTGACAGATACTTATCATTACATCATGTATTAAAAGGTTGGCTTTAACAATGGGACCTGACAGGAAGTGGTTTGTGTTTATTTATAAGAGCATGAATGACAACATACCGTCGTGCATCACTTCCTTATTGGACCGGTTCCATAGCCACTATTTTATTGAATGAATGTAACTGTAGTAACTGTGTATCTTCAATCTGAGTATTTGAGATTAATGCAGATCATTCTGTTGACCTCTGTCTTCATATATCTCTATATGGATATATGGGCTGTCACAGGAGGCGGAAATGCAGCTGTAGTTTTTTTCTTCCAAAAAGAAACCAAGTCAGGCACATGACTGTCGCGCCGTCGCTTTACTTTAGAGTAAATATAAAATGTAAAAGTCAAGTTGTTTAAGTGATTGAAGCTCACAACATAGTGTGAGATAATACATGGATTTAGAAAAGTGCACGGATATGAAGCCATTTGGACAATAACAGGTAGGTAACTGATCGAGGGTTTGTCGGGTTTAAAACTTCTGACAAGCCCTGATCTATACAGGAAATTAAACTATGCGATCCTAAAGAGAGGTTAAATGAAGTAATGAGATTATAGTAGCAATGTAACGTGATGCATGTAACGTGATGTGAGTTTCATTATCGCATTTTAAAGGTGACATTTTAAAGCATGTCAACAAACTTGAGACTACTACAAAACTACTTTTAGGAAAACAGAAGTGTTCTGGGTTGAATCATAACATTAATGGCTAATATTAGTGTTTTATTATCGTCCTTGTTTTAGCATCGCTTTGTTATTATTGTAGGAAAGTTCCTCATTAGTCCACAGACAGAAACTGAAACTACCTGTCTTTGAAGGTAGGCTACTTGTACTTTGAGTATTTTCACTTTCTGTTACTTTGCACTTCTACTCCGCTACATTTATTTACTTTGTTGATTCAGATTGATAATAGAAGATATATATAATCCACAAATAAAGGATGATGATGTATTATTACAGGTTAAGATAAGACTTTATTATCTTGAGAAAAATTCACAAGCTACCTGCCTGCTATTACAATTACCCACACACAGCAAAGTGATTTACAAATTAATGCATCAATAATTATTAGATTAGATTGAATTAGATTAGATTCGACTTGTCTTTGCACAGAGTACAAGTACTGTGACAAAATGCAGTTTAGCATCTAACCAGGAAGTACAAAAAAAAAGCCATAAAGTGCAAAGTAATGTACATGTGGAGAGACATTTAAATAACAGTGTGGGAATATGTGAATAAGATAATATTATAATATATATTATAATATTACAATATAAACACAATATGATATATACAGCATGTGCAGTAATTACAGCAGGTATAAGTGTAAATGTACAGTGTTGGTGTAAGAACAAGTAGCACTTTGAAATTATTACTATACAGAATAAACAGCTGATATAAATACAGTGTGTGCACTATAGGACAGATGTGTACAGTATAGACAGCAGTATAATATGAATATCGTCAGATATACAGTATGGTAGTAGTATGATATGTATTGGTATGAGAGAGCATAATAGTGCAGGTGAGTGTATGTGCAGTAGTATGGTAGTGATAGTGAGTGGTATCCAGCAGCTAGGGAGAAAGAGGTAATTTGAGTAGAGATAGTCATAGTGCAACTCTCTGGAGTCAATAGGCAGGAAGGTATTTCTACACTGCATTAAGTAAAAAGTAATTCTTCCACCACTGGTGAACTATCATTTTAATTGGCAGTAACCCTCTTTAAACGCCCCAAGCCAAGTAAATACTTACGATGTCAATATATACATTATAATAGCAACATAACTAGTCAGTGAACTTGTTCTTCTTGTCCATACTGGCAGAAAAGAGATTCCTCGTGTGTCACTGACTTTCCTGTTAGACCAAAGATGAGTATTCCTGTAAAGGATGAGAACGGCAGAGCAGAGTCTCCAGCGTCCAGCTGTCTGTCCCTGAAGAGCGACCATTCCAAAGACATTCCTCTCGCTTTCGGTCGTGAACCTGGACGATTTGATGCCAAGTAAGAGTTCACTTTATTCTCTTTGCCTTGTGGAATAAATCAAGTGCTAAGCTGCGTGAGAGAGCAAGGGGGTCTTGATATTAGACTGCATGCACTGCCTGTTTCCTTTCACCTCTACATGGATGCTGTTGTGCAAACTGTCCTCATTGTTTGTTGCCGACTTTTCCGTTAGGCCAAAGATGAGTATTCCTGTGAAGGATGAGAATGGCAGAGCAGAGTCTCCAGCGTCCAGCTGTCTGTCCCTGAAGAGCGACCATTCCAAAGACATTCCTCTCGCTTTCGGTCGTGAACCTGGACGATTTGATGCCAAGTAAGAGTTCACTTTATTCTCTTTGCCTTGTGGAATAAATCAAGTGCTAAGCTGCGTGAGAGAGCAAGGGGGTCTTGATATTAGACTGCATGCACTGCCTGTTTCCTTTCACCTCTACATGGATGCTGTTGTGCAAACCGTCCTCATTGTATGTTGCCGACTTTTCCGTTAGGCCAAAGATGAGTATTCCTGTGAAGGATGAGAACGGCAGAGCAGAGTCTCCAGCGTCCAGCTGTCTGTCCCTGAAGAGCGACCAGTCCAAAGACATTCCTCTCGCTTTCGGTCGTGAACCTGGACGATTTGATGCCAAGTAAGAGTTCACTTTATTCTCTTTGCCTTGTGGAATAAATCAAGTGCTAAGCTGCGTGAGAGAGCAAGGGGGTCTTGATATTAGACTGCATGCACTGCCTGTTTCCTTTCACCTCTACATGGATGCTGTTGTGCAAACCGTCCTCATTGTATGTTGCCGACTTTTCCGTTAGGCCAAAGATGAGTATTCCTGTGAAGGATGAGAATGGCAGAGCAGAGTCTCCAGCGTCCAGCTGTCTGTCCCTGAAGAGCGACCAGTCCAAAGACAGTCCTCTTGCTTTCAGTCATGAACCTGGACAATTCGACACAAAGTAAGAGCTCTCATTTTTCTCTTTGCCTTGTAGAGTAAATCAAGCGACATTTCACGTACTGCATGTTTCCTTTCACCTCTACATGGATGCTAAGATAAGATAAGATAAGATACTACTTTATTCATCCCACAGTGGGGAAATTCATATTGCACAGCAGCAAAGAGAATAGAGTATTTACATAGTAATAAACAATATAAACAGAGAGGTTTGAAAAGTTTTAATTTAGCCGCCATTAAAAGTATTAACAATTGTACTGAAAGAAATATAAAAATTTTGAACACTTTAGTGTATTAACAAATTTGCACAACAACAAACTTACACAAGAATATATGAAATATATGTGTATACACTGTGGACAGTACATTGAATTGAGATAAATCCTGCATATAGGACTAGTGTTATGAGTCCAGTCCAGTTTGTTGTTGAGGTGAACATCCACGTACTTATAAGATGCCACCATCTCAATGTCCATAACCTGGATGTTCACCAGTGATGGAGGGGAGTGAATGCCCCTGCGGAAATCTACCACCAGCTCTTTGGTTTTCCCTGCCTTAATCTGGAGGCAGTTCCATTGGCACCAGTTGACAAAGTCCTGTGTTGGTTGTGCGAATGAATCAGTGGAAGACAATGTAAAGTAACTGCTCATTGTTGCAGCATCACATTTACAAAGAAAAGACTTGTATTCACGTAACGTGACTATAAAAATCTCAGTGCTTCTAGATCAGACTTCTCATTATGCAGGCATGTGCATATGACTTCAGGCTTTAGTAGCAAATTAATCTGCAAACAGAAAAGTGACTGCTCGTAATTATGACTAACCATTTTCTGTTTTCAGTCTGGGCACTCATAATAAGGTTTTGTGCAGCCATATGCATTTTAGTTTCATGGTGTGACTCTGCTCATTTGATGCTCTGGAACAAATCTGAACCACCTTGACACACACTGTTCCTGAACTCACAAACCCTTCTGGCAGATCCTGAGATACGCAAGATTTAATGAACATGAACTCACATCCAACTGAATGTCGATTTACGAAGAGGCTGTGGGGGTGGGTTAAATTTCTTATAGCAGGCAGCAGTGTAGCAGGGAGCATGCAGAGCTCAGTGTTATTGTATACAGGGCTTATTTGTATGGACCACCTGTTGTGACAGGTTGTGGACATGTGACTATAAATAACTTTCCTACCTGCCTGAACTACCTCAGGCTCAAGTCCTCATGCATACAAATTTCCTTGCATATCTGGTTGCAAGAAGAGACTCATCAGTGCAGTGTGCAGTTTTATGATAGCAACACCAATACTGTAGAAAAGGCCCCAAAGTTTCATTTAGAGTTGATAAGGATTCAGTTATGTTGCCACTATTCAATGTGCCGTTCAGGTATCAGCCTATTCACCGTTGCTATGGGTAGCCACTCCCACCTGCCTTAACTGTGTGTTTTTAGAGTTAGTCTAGCGAGGAGCGACAGGTTGCTGTGTCGGACTTATTACTGTGTGAATTATTGTGCGTGAATGAAAGTGAGTATTGTTCTTTATATTGCTTATGGTGTTATTCCTTCTTGTGTTGATGGGAAACTGCCGGTGGAAATGTGGAGTTTAGGTACGGGATGAATATGCTAATTAGATCCCGTTTCATGCATGCTAATTACGGCTCTTTGATCACCCGGTTTAGCATGTCAGAAATATGCCGACTTCGGCACGTGTTCTTTCATTTGTCACTGTTGTTAAGAGTTCTGCGTTTGAGTGTAAATATGTAAATACAATGTGACTGTTACGAAGTGTGCTTTGTTACACTGCCAAGTCAAGTTGCGCTAACTACATGACCGGAAATAGCGCGCTCGTCTGGCTTTTCACAATAAGACATCCTGTCTGTTTGGTAGCGGGAGAATACAATCACTCCCTTTGTTTATTGTTGCTGGAGTTTACGCGATATTTAGTCTATTTGTATATCTCTGGATTATTATTATTTATTGTTAATTTGGTAATGCTGTGCGTATCCTGTATGGGTGGGATTTATGTACACATTATGTTTCATATTGTTGCATTTGTTTACTCTCTGTATAGGAAAACCACAACCAGAGCGCAACAGTAATAAACAATTTGGTCAACCATTACCGGACTCCTTATTCATCCTCTGGCAATACCGGCCTTAAGTGGTGTTCTGGCCGACACACCGAGGTGAACCTGGTGACATCCCCAGAACCGGTGCACAGGCAGAGCAAATTAGATAATATCTTCAGTACAAATACAATGAGCTGTAGTGTTTGCTGCAGGTACTTGCAGCCTAGGAATCCAAGGTTCAAATATCAGGTAAAGGTACAAAAAGGCAGGCAGGTAAGAAAAGGGCTGGAACACTAGGTATCAGCGAACTAGACAACACGATAGGCAATGAGTGAAGATGGGCTGTCATAAGTACTGCTAGGCTGATTTGGAAAATGAGGAGCAGGTGTGTGAATGAGTGGGGAAGGCCAGGTGAGGGAAATGACAGGAAAGGGGTTACTTTAGGGCAGGAGGGATTGGCTGGATCTGACATGGCAGAGGTAGTATGCAGTGAAACAAGCAAAACAACACAATGGATCTCATGAGCCAGTTGAAGATGTGACAGGTAGAGTTGGTGATTGCGAGGCTGGTTTGTTGGCCAGGCATATCCAAAAGTAAACGTGATCGTAAGAAACTCACTAAGACTCAGACGTGGGCTGGAGTGGGGTGACCACCCTTTTCTTGGTGTAGGTGGCATGCACCTGATTATTAAATCTAGAGATGTCTTTTAAATGTACATGCAGAGGTGGACAATTCAAGTTTGAGTCATTCCTACATTCAAAACTAGAGAGCAAGTTTATGTACTCCTTCATCTTTACACTGAGTTACAGTTGAAATTCAACAAAGGCCAGTAAAGTGAGTGCTCATTTACCAGAACTCATTGTACTGATACAAACACACATGCAAATTGAGGAACAATGTGACATACTCCTCATGCACGGCCCTAAGTAGGGGAAAGCCTGCTGCAAATGCAATATTGCATGATTGTCCTAGATAAGACATGAACAATGTAATTAAGCAAAACATTGATGCACCACCATTTTTGACAGCACTAACAACTGTACCAGTTCCCCAGAATAGCACTGACATACAAGAAGAAGCGTGTGATTGCGCCTTCAGTTTCTCCTATTAACCCCAGAAAATACATTCATCTTCACAGAGAGAGGAAAAGGACTAATGGGGTTATCAAGGACCAGCTGTTTTGCTGTGCTTTGTGCCAGGAGGTCCCGAGGGATCCAGGTTCTACCAGCTGTGGGCACCTCTTCTGCAAGCAATGCTTTACCTCATACTCGAAGGACTGTGAATCAACAGGAGATTTCTCGTGTCCCCAGTGTGGAAAAAGATCCAGAAAAACACCCAGTCAAAACAGCACCGAACCAAGTAAGTGTAAAAGTACTTGTATTACTGCCATCAACTTTGTCATTATTTTTGCACAACATGCCATGAGGCAGAGGAGTCAGACATGCAGTCAATGCACAATAGCAACAGTTCTGGGGTTTACTGTGGCAGTGAACATGCAAAAGCACGACTCACAAGGGTCTAAACAATGAAGGCAGTCAGAACAGGTAAATTTGTCCGAGTTAGGAGTTAGGCAAAGTATCGTTAGCCCGTAGATCAGGCAGACTATTATTACTGGCAGGGTGATTGGAGAATAAAACACAGGTGTGCAGGTGATCACGGAAGGTCAGAATAATCCCAACTGAGGCAGACATTGTGTGTGACATGTCTTTAACCCTATTTATCATTTCTTCTTATCTTTCAGCCACTGTCTGTCTACAGAAGGTTTTAGACAATCATAAGATTAGTCTCGGGAGAGCATGTGAATTTGCAATAGAAGGAACTGCTGGGACAGGACCTCGAGCCCACCTGAATAAGATCTACACTGAGCTTTACATCACTGAAGGACAGTGTGAAGGAATCAATATCCAACATGAAGTGTGGCAACTTGAGACAATATCCAAAATGGAGACCTTCCATGACACTCCAATCAAATGCCATGACATCTTTAAGATGTTACCTGACCAAAAGAGATTCATCAGAGTGGTTCTGACGAAAGGCATTGCTGGCATTGGAAAAACCTTCTCAGTGCGCAAGTTCACTCTTGACTGGGTAGAGGGCCTGGAAAATCAAGATGTCAGCCTTGTGATTCTGCTTTCGTTTCGGGAGCTGAATTTCATCAAAGACAAGCAGTACAGTGTTCTGAGGCTGCTTCATGATTTTCATCCAACGCTACGCGAGGTCACAGCTGAAAGACTTGCCCTCTGTAAAGTTCTGTTCATCTTTGATGGCCTGGATGAAAGCAGGCTTTTGTTGGATTTCCAGAACTGTGAAGTTGTGTGTGATGTTACTCAGACATCATCAGTCAGCGTGCTGTTGACAAACCTCATCAAGGGGAATCTGCTTCCCTCAGCTCTCATTTGGATAACTTCCAGACCTGCAGCAGCCAATCAGATCCCTCCTTCATATGTTGATAGGATAACAGAAGTACGAGGATTCACTGACACTCAGAAGGAGGAGTACTTCAGGAGGAGATTTGATGATGAATCAATGTCTGGCAAAATCATCTCACACATCAAAGCATCCAGGAGCCTCTATATTATGTGTCACATCCCAGTTTTCTGTTGGATCACTGCTACAGTTCTGGAGCACATGTTGACTACATACAAAAAAGAGCTTCCCAAGACCCTGACTGAAATGTACTCACACTTTCTGCTGGTTCAGTCCAAGAGGAAGACACAGAAGTATTTTAAGGGGCATGAAATGATCCAACAGGAGCTGATGCAGACTGAAAAGGAAGTCCTTCTGAAGTTGGGGAGACTTGCATTCGAACACCTAGAAAAAGGGAACATCATGTTCTACCAAGAAGACTTGGAGCGATGTGGTCTGGATGTCACGGAAACCTTAGTTTTCTCAGGACTGTGCACAGAGATCTTCAAAAGAGAGTGTGTACTCTTTCAAAAAACGATTTACTGCTTTGTTCACTTAAGTATTCAGGAGTTCCTTGCTGCTGTTTACGTGGTCCACTGTTACCTGAACAAGAACATAGAAGTTCTGGTGACACTTATTGAAGAGGATGGGGATGGAAATAACAGTCAGCCAGGTCTGGATAACTTCCTAAGTAAAGTTGTGGACAAATCTCTGAACAGTGGAAATGGCCACTTGGACCTCTTTGTTCGCTTCCTTCACGGACTGTTATTGGAGTCCAACCATCGTCTCTTAGGAGATCTGTTGGGTTGGACAGCAAGCAGCCCAGAAAGCATCCAGGGAGCAATAAACAACCTAAAGAAGATGAATGCTTATGATATCTCTCCTGACAGGAGCATCAACATCTTCCACTGTTTGATGGAAATGAGTGACCACTCAGTGCATCAGGAGATCCAAGAGTACCTGCAGTCAGACAACAGATCGGAGAAGAAACTCACTAAGACCCATTGCTCAGCTCTTGCCTACATGCTACAGATGTCTGAAGAGGTTCTGGATGTGTTGGACCTGAAGAAGTACAACTCATCAGGTGATGGAAGACGGAGATTGCTCCCAGCTGTGAGAAACTGCAGAGATGCTCGGTAAGTCCAGGTGTGAATATCAGCAGTGTAAAGCTACCTTTATGCTGATTGCCATTTTTGTTACAGTGAAGATATTACATTTCTTGCTCACACTGCATGCAGTCAAGACTTTTATTAAGTCTGTAAGATAAAATTGAAATCCATCAAAAAGGTAGTAAGTTGACCATTGGATTTACGTATATTACTTAGTGACTGTGATTTTTTTTTGTTTACTAGTTACAAATAGTAGTATTACTATTTATAACAGTAATGCTAATTATTTCCAGTTAGCTTTTGCTCTGCTCAGTGCCTGTGTTGCTTTGATTAATACTGACTTTACATTGAGTGCTATGTACTTGCAGACTCTCTGCCTGTGGACTCTCTGAGTGGCACTGTGAAGTTCTGTCCTCAGCTCTGATGTCCAACCCCTCCCATCTGCGAGAGCTGGACCTGAGTGAAAATGACTATTTGTTGGACTCAGGAGTGAAGCTGCTGTCTGTCGGCCTGGAGAGTCCAAACTGTCGGCTGGAAATTCTAAGGTCAGACAACTTTCAGACAGCTCTTTTTTTTCCTCCTTCTCTTTCTTCTTCTGTCTTCAAGTAGTCATGTACTCACATTACATGTGACTGTATTATAATTATACTCTCTTAACAATATTTGTTTCTATGGAGCTTAGACTGTGATTTCCTGCTTGTAGCTTTATTATATGAATTTTGTGATTACATCTACAACCCCTATGCCAACACTGGGACACTGTGTAAAACATAAATAAAACAGAATGTGATCATTTGCTTATCCTTTTGGACATGTAGTCAGTACAGCACTCACTTATTCTGAATTTGATGGCAACAAGTTGAGACAGGAGCAACAAAAGACTGTGAAAGTTGCCGACTGATCCAAAAACACCTGTTTGGATCATTCCACAGGTAAACAGGTTCATTGGTAACAGGTGATAGTATCGTGATTGGGTATGAAAGGTTCATCCTGGAAAGACTCGTCGTTCACAAGCAAGGATGGAGAGAGGTTCACCACTTTGTCACACACATGATTGTATGAAGGAGATTACTACATGGGTTCTGGAACATTTTGTAAAAACATTTTGTAAACGATTGCATTCTGTTTTTACACAGCGTCCCAACTTTTTTTAAATGGGCTTTGTATATGAGGCTGATAATATTTTGATCCACATATATAAAATGGCAATTTCAGTCCATTAATATAAGCACCTGTTGCTTAGAGCATAGCAATGTTTACATAAAGATTTAGACCCAAAGAGATTGGATTTGATGTTTAATATGTGTTTAAACCATGTCCCCTATCATATTTTAGTTTGAAGAGTTGCAGTTTGTCAGAAAGTTGTTGTGAATATCTGGCATTAGCGCTGAAGTCCCCGTCTTCCCATCTGAGAGAGCTGGATCTAAGTAACAACAACTATCTTAAGGATTCAGGGGTGAAGCTGCTGTCTACTGGACTGGAGAGTCCATACTGTAGACTGGAGACTCTGAGGTGAGACATTTTATTAACTTTGTGCAGTGATTTGAGTCATTACATTCAAGGGTTTAGCACAGAATCCTGGGCCCCTTATGCAGTTTCTATTTGCCTCCTTCCCCACTTCCTGTTCCTAGATTTCTCTATGATCCATTCTGATAACCTTTGCACATACTGATAACCTTGGAATAACACTGACATGCATTTACATGCTACAGGTATTTCTTTCAAAGAGTGGCATTTTCAATACTAGTATATTTTTGAACCTGGCACCCTGTTGGGTTTAGATGTTTAGATGCAAATTCATATTTATAACATCTACAGCTCTCATTAGATAACGGTCAGTAGTTAAGAGTTGAAGTTCTATCCAAAAGTGTCGTCTCCGATAGTTACATTCCTGCTTCTTTATCTAGATTAAGTTGCTGCAGGTTGTCAGAGAGCAGCTGTGCATATCTGGCCTCAGCTATGAAGTCCAACCCTTCCCATATGAGAGAGCTAGACCTGAGTAAAAACAAACTGAAGGATTTAGGAGTAAATCTGCTGTCTGCTGCACTGGAGAGTCCTCAAAGTAAAATGAAGTTTCTGAGGTGAGTTCACTCCTTAGATCTCATATCAATAATGAGAAAATATTTGTTCTTTTAGCAGATGCTAAGGAAGGTCTATTTCTCTTTGTCTAACGGGCTCTATAGCCTTTCACACTCTGTTTTTTGAGCACTTACACAAAATTTGGATTGCACTGTTACAAGTAGTAGTTACCAACCTCCAGCTCAGTTCTGCAGTCAGTGAAAAAATAAGTCCTCTCTCCGACGAACAAATGCTTTTATTTGGTCCTCCATATCAAATTTAATATTAGTCATACAATTACAGGATTGATAGATGCGGGCTTACGGAGAGCTGCTGCACTTCTTTGGCCTCAGTCCTCGAGTCCAACCCCTCCAGCCTGAGAGAGTTGGAACTGAGTAATAACGATCTGCAGGATCCAGGAGTGATGCTGCTGTGTGCAGGACTGGAGAGTCCACATTGTAGACTTGAAGCTCTGAGGTCAGTCATTGTGTTTTCTTTAAACTTAACACATGTGAACTTTTGCTCATTCCTTGGTCAATAGTTTTGCACATTCCTGCACAAAATTGGACAGCTCCATCACTGACAACCCCAATTCCAAAGAAGTTGGGACGCTGAGTATAATGTTAATAAAAACAGAATTTGATGGTTTGCAAATCATTTAAACCCTGTATTTAATTGAAAATAGTGCAAAGACAACATATCAAATGTTGAACATGAAAAATGAAAAATATGTGTTCATTTTACATTTGACACCAGCAATACGTTTCATAAAAGTTGGGACAGGTATGCTTACCATTGTGTTGCATCCATGCATTCCAGCATCCATGATTTCCAAAAAGAATGTCAGCTTTTGATTTGTCAGACCACAAGACAGGTTTCCACTTCCTTCATTCCATCTTAAATGGGCTCAGGCTCAGAGAAGTCACTGGCGTTTCTGGATCAGATATTTTTTTATATATGGCTTCCTCTTTGCAAGGTGCAGTTTTACCCTGTATTTGTGGATGTAGTGATGAACTGTGTTCACAGAAAATGGATTTTGGAAGTGATTTTGAGTCCGTGCAGTGATTTCCACAACAGAGTCATGTCTGTTCTTAATGCAGCAGCGCCTGAGGGCCCAAAGATCAGGCCATCCAGTGATCTTTGTTGGCCTTGTCCCTTTTGTACAGAGATTTGTCCAGATTCTCTGAACCTCTTAATGATATTATGGACTGTAGATGATGAAATCCCCAAATTCTTTACAATTTAATGCTGAGGAACATTATTACTGAAATATAACTGAAATTGTTGAACTATTTGTTCACACAGTCTCTCACAGAGCGGTGAACTGCTTCCCATCTTTACTTCTGAGAGACTCAGCCTCTCTGGAATGCTCTTTTTATACCCAGTCATGTTACCAACCTGGTGCAAATTGACCTAATTAGTCGGGAGATGCTCCTCCAGGTGTTTTTATTTTAGCATTACACAACTTTTTCAGTGTTTTGTTGTCCCTGTCCCAACTTTTTTGAAACGTTACAGCCTTGTCTCAGCATTACAGCCTTGTCGTATTCATCTCAACAAGAAAACAAATTGCAATTTTTCAACCCAAACCAGCTCTCCATGGACTGAGCCACTGCTGGCCCACAGCTCTGTGGATTTGAATACTGTCGTCACATGGTGAAAGAGGAAATCTAGTGCTGTGCTGATTTCAGCTTTTTTTTTTAGTTATGAAAGCTTGAATTTTTTCCACCCAGCATTTCAACCCTGGAATAATGTATTCTCTAACTACATTACCATTTTATTCTTTTGTTTAGACTGAGATGCTGCTGGTTGTCAGAGAGTTGCTGTGCTTCTCTGGCTTCAGCTTTAATGTCCACCCACTCTGGTCTGAGAGAGCTTGATCTAAGTGAAAATGATCTACAGGATTCAGGAGTGAAGCTGCTGTCTGCTGGATTGGAGAGTCCACACTGTAAACTACAGACTCTGATGTAAGGAATCTATTTTTCTTCTATATGGAACTCTAATTAAAGATATTTCAAGTGCCATTGAAATGGAGAAATGTTACGTAAGTGCTGTTGGTGTACGATGCTGGTACTCTCCACTGGATGCTTCACCAAATTTTGATAATAAATTGCATCTGAGCTGCTCATCTGGGTGGACTCCTTGGGGTCTCTGTTGTCTCACGTGAATATATTTATTAATCTGGCAATAATACAACCCAAACAGCCTGGAAATCAAGTGACTTTTTGACAAGGTTGGGATAAAAGAAATTGACCCATATGCTTCACTGATATTGTAGCACCCTTATATAGATCGTCTAATCTCTGCAGGTTGAAACGCTGTCGGGTGACGGATGAAGGCTGTGCTTTTCTGGCCTCAGCTCTGAAGTCTAACTCTTCCTATCTGCAAGAGCTGGACCTGAGAAAAAACAACCTGCAGGAATCAGGATTGATGCTGCTGTCTGTTGTCCTGGAGAGTCCACATTGTAGACTGGAGACTGTCAGGTCAGTAGCAGGTTTGAGTCAGTCTGTACTAGTTTCAGTAGTACTTTGCAGAGCTCTCTTACTTAGATAAGATAAACCTTTATTCATCCCTCAGTGGGGAAATTTACAATCTTTTACTTGATAAATGGCTGGTTTCCCCAGTGAACATCTGAGAGAAGAATGGTGACTTTAAGATTGCACATAATGCAGAGAATGTGTTTGATTTAAGCTGTATATGATTTTTGTTCACCCCTACCAGAATGGAAGAAAAGGAGTAAACCTGGAGTGCATCCATCTGAGTCAAATGCATCTCATCACGGGCCATGGCTTGTTGTTGACTCTGGGGCTGCCACGATACAGTTTATATCCAAAAGGTTAAAGGTCAACATCACTGTGACATGTCACTACACAGGAGTCTGGACATGGATGTAATCTGAAACTTGACTGGTTGGTGGAGGCATATGACTGCGAGGTGGCTATTTTGTCTGATTAGATCTGTCTAAAAACAATAGTCAGGTTCCCATATGAACATAGACGCATGGTTCTGCTTGCTGTAATCGTTTCTCCTGAAAAGATGCCCTTAGTGTGCTTTCAGTGAAAGTGATGGGGGACAATATCCACGGTCCTCATTTCGTGCAAAAATTTTATCTAAAGATAATATAAGTTTTCAGCAGTCTGATTTAGACTTATGAAGATGCTGTGTTGGGAAACACAAAGAGGGAATGTATCAAAAAGACTCTTATTTTGTTTTTTTCCCCAATTATAGAGTTTTGTTTCATCCCAGTTTACCTGTAAATATCTTGCCTGTTTAATGTTTTGTGCTCATTTGTTTTATTTGTGAAGCTATAGGATTTTATATAACATTTGCATTCCATAACTTTTGCCTGTTCCCTTGTGATCTAACATGTGTAGTATACAGATACAATACAATATACAATTTTCCCTCACGGGAGGACACGACTGAGAGAAAAAGTTTTATTTTCAAACTGTTTTCAACCCATTTCAATAGGAATAACACTTACAGAATCTCCTCCAACCCTTTGGTAGGTTTCATTTTACATTCTTTCAAAAATATTTTTTATAGAGTCAAGCAAAACTAAACAACCCGCTATGAGGCAAGTTTGATGAGGCCACATCACATTTTGGAGAGAGGAAGCATTTTACGAAACATTTTAAATGGTATCCAAAATAACCACTGCACAGATCTATAAGGTGAAAAAAAGATGGTCAAGCTTACTGTAAGAACAATAAATAAAGCACTCCATAACATACCAGAAACCAAAAAAAACACCTCTAAAAAAATAAATACATTCAAATAATATCAAATCAAATTTCCAAACAATTCCTCAAGTAGGAAGAAAAGCTTTCTTTAAATGTCACAAACTGTATGTTTTTATGACTGCAAATTTGATGCACTTCTTTTAAAAGCTAAATAAAAGAATGCCATGAAACACACCAGCTGTAAAAACACACCACCCTGAAGTATTCTGTGCACATGTTCAGAGTAAAACATGATTTCCTGTTCCAAATGCAAATACATGATGGAAGGATACTGCGTAACAGATGGTATTAAACTAAAATTCAACTCAGAAATGTGACACTTGCAGCTCTAAATGGAAAGGAAAGTCTAAAATAATACCTGATTAAAAATGATCAAACCAAATCAAAAATATGTGTATATTATTGTAGAGGGATCTCTGTCTGTAAAAAACCCTGAGTGCAGGCCCTGACTATGCAGTCATGAATCCTGATATGAATTTTTTGCTGTGCTCATCAACACTGACCTCATAGAAGAAAAATATTTTCACTTATGTACTAAATGTGTACCAGAGGGGTGTTTGCTCTCCACCTTAAAAAGCTGAGTTTTGGCTCTGCTATTTCCATTTAGACTACCATAGTTGACTTCTCTGGAGCTGCCACCTTCGCCATTGTTGTTGTTCGCCCAGCTTTTTTTCAGAGGAGTCAGCTCGGGTGCTATTATGTCTCCATCCTGTGTGCGAATAAAAACAATCACAGCAATATTAATAAGAGCAGAGTACACAGCAGAAAAAAAGTGATTACATCATCATCAACATCATCGTTGCAACAAGTGATCCTGGGGCTGTTATGTGGACAGGATCTTCTCAGGAGGGGAAACAAGGACGAACGCTTGGGGTGGGCTCAGAAATACCAGCAGTGATTCAAACCGAAAGTGAAACATGGTGGTGGGAATGTTCAGGTCTGGGGATGCTTTTCCTACTCTGCAGTGAAATGACTCCACCCTGCCCAAGGATAGATAGCGATTTATTTTTCAGAGACATGACAGATCCTCTGGTTTAGATCTTTACAGAGAAGGATTCATACTGCAGCAGATTATGACCTCAAACAAAACTCAAAGCTTGCAAGAACTACTTGAAGACCAAGTAGTCTTGACTGTCATGGAGTCTCCTCCACAGTCACCTGACCTAAAGCCCACTGAACATTTATGGGGGCGAAGCCAAGCATTCTGTGCCATCACAATAACATTGTCAAATCATGCTGGGATAACATGTGTCACCAGGTTTTGCACAAACTTGTGGAGTCCATGCCAGCTCGAGTGCATGTTGCCATTAAAGCAAAAGGGGGATGTACCAAATACTAAGACTTTTACTTTTCACTGAGAAAGTGTTCAGAAATATTAAAATAATAATAATAATAAAAAAATAATAATTACAAAAATAGAAGTATCTCGACTGTATAATTCAACAGTTCTTTACATTGTAGCAAGTAAATATTACCTGAGGTTTTGAGAAGTTCATGTCCATGCACCATTGGACAAAGTGCTTCTTGGCTGCCTCCAGACTCTCGTCATCGGTCTTCTTGCAGTAAACCCTGATCAGCTGCTCCGCAAACTGCTCTGGAAGAAGTTTAGACACCTGAAAAGAATAACAGCGCAGAGTTTAATCTGAGGCATACATTTGAGACAGAGGCAGTGACAAACGGCTTCTACGCATTAAAAAGACAAAAACAGCCATTTAAATGTGTGAGAAGCTCATGCAAAAAAAAAGATTAAGAGTTAAATTGTTTTCTTCAGTTTGGACCTGGTTCTTGCGAATCTGGATGGCTGTGGTTGGGTCATCCTTGCAATAGAAATGCACACTGTTGATGGGGTTTTTTTCCTTCATCCCATAGTCCATATAAATGACCTAAAAGAGAAAAGGGAGTTTTCAGATTGTCAAGTGCAGGAAAACCACAAAGTGTAATGCAATAGCTTATAATGCAAAAAAAAAAAATCATAAGAAAAATACAACAATAAGATTTTGGACCTGTGAACAAATGGACTGTATTTGATTTAATAGATGTAGACAGATGTAATAAGATGAAAAACTCACACTAACTACAAAGTCCTCTGGCTGCAGACTGACATCCTGGGAGCCACTCAGAGGGACGATGTAAGCCAGATCTTCTTCCCAGGAGTTAATCTTCTCCTTATAGAGCAAAAAGAGCAAGAAGTGAATTACATTCTATATAGTGTACTTAACATCTGGTCACAGTGTGCATGCTGACAGTGTGAGGTGATTTATAAAATATATTCAATGAACAATTAGCAAATAAATCACTGCAATCTACAAGAGAAAATCCAATGAAAATCTAAAGGATTTCTAATCACTATTGTTAAAATAAATTACTGAGCAAAAATGCCAAACATTTGCTGGGTCCAGCTTTGCAACACTGAGGTTATGATGCTTCTCTCTGTTTTACATCATGTTAAATTGAATATCATTGAGCTGACAACACAAGCTATTTGAAGACATCACCTCAGGCTGGAGGAAACTACAAATGGGCTTTTTTCACTATATTTGGACCGGCGTTAGACTTGACAATTAATCGGTTAACAAAGAAATATACTGTAGATATGAGAGATTAATCTAAAATGAAGAATACAGTAGCGCTACATGACCACTCAAAAAACGATCTTCAAATACATTGCGAGACCAGCTCTAAGTACAATACAACAACCATCAGTTGAGGAAAATATTTTCAACTAACACAAATATGGATGCTGTGACAAGCAGATGTGTCTTAGCACACAGTCATAAAAAGACACAAACACACACCTGGGTGACGGTCATGGGTTTTTCTGCCTGGGTCTGGCCCAAACACTTATAGAGGCGCCGACAGATGATGTTGTGTAGAATCTGCCTCGCCTCAGCCAGCTCCAGGGAGGAGGAGTTCAGTATTTGTTCAAACACATGATCTAGAGAACAAACAGAAAATTAGTCGGCGACAGGTCAGAAAAAGCAAAGACACTAAAGTCACTATCACTCACTGAACTTCTTTATTTGCTGGTTTTCAGACAGAATCTACTGTATAAATAATGTTATAAGCTAACAGCACACAGTGGTATCTACAGACCTGTCAGCTTGGTGTACGCCTTCATGTCATCTATGGCTGTGGAGAGAGTGAACAGCTTCCCTCCTGAGCCTTCGATCTTGACGTGCTTGTCTGCTTTTAAGAAGGCCTCTGTGATCCTGGATGATCATAGGCAAAATTATTATTATTATTATTTTGACAACATTTTGCTGCAGACCATACAAGAAGGGAATGAAATACACTACATCACAGTGATTAACTACTCACATAGTCTCTATGATGTTGCCGACTTTGTGCTGGTAGGCTCTTCTGTGGAGACAGTTCCTTGTGTGGAACATGTCATACAGATTGCCCACTTCCTAAAAGAATTGTCTGTCTATTAGTTACAACTTATCTAAATTGAGCTTTTAAAATGTGGTAAAAATCAGGAGTAACGCTGTCGGCACCTTGTCTCTCGTGCAGATGTGCTTCTGTCCGTCCACCTCGCACACCCTGGCAAACTTTAGGAAGCGGCGGTAGTCAAAGTTGTTCTGGATACCCAGGTGGTAGCAGTCCCTGAGAAGAGACAGAGTGAAAGATATGTGGAAACAGAAAAATTGGAATATTCCATATAAGATTTGGGAAATTGTTATTAAACACTCAAACAGATCGACAAGCCCCACCTGGCAAAGTAGTCCCACTTGTCCACATCAATGCCATTTCTTTTGTTGGCCACAATTTCATAGAGGAAGGACTTGTCTTCTGGACGGCCTTTATATGGCCACTGCAGAGATGACAGGCAACAGTAGCATTACAATTGGCTTTATGGGCCAAGTATGTTTGAGCACATGAGGAATTTGACTCTAGTTTGCAGTTTCGGGTCTCACTGTTTTCACAGAGTCATGAACATATGCACAGGAGGATACACGTAGACATACAGTTAAAACACGGACAACAAAGCTTAAAGTTGAGCAAACATACCCCAGGTGAGTGGGTATGAAAATATATACATACTCAGTAAGTATATAGAAACAACAAATGGACAACATACAATACAGGGTCTATGTACAAATCCAGGTTCTAGCACCTGGCACCTCATGTGATGAACGTAAGGAGTTTAACCGTTTAAACTGCATTTGCCAAGAAATTTGTTCCTGTAAAACCTTTCACATGTTGAATATACAGTCATCAAATGCCATTAAAATAAAGGTTAGAGCCTAAAAAACAAAATTCAGATGAGTTTTAAGAGAGAGCTAATTTTTAATTTAGTCGTGTGCTGTTATCAGCTGCTCTGAGACTGAAGAAACTCAGACTCTGGAAAACAAGTGGAGAAGAAAATAGGCACAAGTCTCTGCTCCATGAAATCATTCTTACTTTTAAAAATCTATATTTAATACACATGTTTGGATCAAGTTCTGACAAAGGACTGACCAGAGGCCGATACATTTCCTGGCTGGCATTGTATTTTTACAAAATTGCACATTTCTGATTTTTACTAAATTACAAATTTCCTCATATTTAATGCAAGAAATCAGGATGTTTCATACTTAATCATAAGGGCAGAAGCAGTATGTTAATGTAATTTTTGTCCTGAAGGCTGTGCCATAATTAATTTCAAGGTGGGGTTTCGAGAATATCGAGTGCGAGAGTGTGTGAGAGTCAAAGGAAAGTCAGAATAAATATTTCATGGATAATAGAAGAAGTTAATCTATATACAAATCAGACATTGGCTGTTGTAGCAATGACGCTGCGGACTGATTTCACACAGGCAGAACTAGTTACCTTCTGGCCTTGAGCTGCATTAGGGTCCAGCGGTCCAGCAATCTGCTCCTTGATGAACTCCAGGTCCTCGGGCAGCACCAGGCCATACTGCTCCATCACCGGCTCCAGGCCGTTGTCTTTTACCAGGTAGTCAAACATGGCCAGAGATGCCGTCTCATGCTGCAACAGAAACAGACTCATTACATTAATATGAGAATGTGAATGGCTATAATTTGAAAACGAAAGCACATGACTCATTAAGTATTATCAAATACAAAGAGCTTATCTCAACTAAAACAGGACAGGACAGAAATGTGAATACTTGTCTTATCTCTCATGTTTGTCACACAGCACGTCTAACTTGAGTCGTAACGTGCATAATGCCCATGTGCTTAGCAGTTATCGGTGACTCATTCTGAACAGTACAGTCCCTCTGAATGCTCAACTATCATGCTTACGAGTCAGGAGACGATAAGTGCTTTATACAGGAGCTTTGAATGACAGTAATTACAACTGCCGATAACAAGTTGTTTATTGTTGTATCTTCTTTCCATCAGAACGTTTTAACTATATACTCATTAACCAATGTTAGGGAAAATGAAAGGAGGGCAAACTGTCTTCTTATAGTGCCAAGGAGGGAGTTTAGTTGGTGGGTATTTTGTAGACTTCATTGCCTATTTAAAAATTATGTGATGAGAGGATTTGTTTCTCGTAGGTTGATTTTTTCCCCCCAGCACACCGAGAGGTTAAAACCTAGTGGACGCTGGCTTGACTGCAATGAACAAAAGCACTCAAACTTTAACAACCTGCACAGTGGGTGACTAAGCGAGGGCTTTAAGGCATTTTCCAGTTAGTTTTCAAAAACAGTCAGCACAAAGACTGTCTTCTTTTCCAGACAGTAGTTAATACGGGTCAGTCCGACTTTTGTGGTTGTTCCCATTTCTCCCCCCAGACACCACATACGGTATGTTCTTGTTTTTGAAAATGTCAAATTCAATTTCATTCACTTTTATGTATTTAGTGCCAATTCACAACAGAGGTTATCTCAGGTCACTTTTCATATAGAGCAGGTCATATTCTTTTTAATTTTACTGTTAATTTTATTATTATGTTTACAATATCATGTCTTGTTAAAGCAGTCGCTTAACTTTTTAACTTTTAAGAGCACAGTAATGGAGGAGTCACGCTCTTTTTAAACCACAGTCAGTTTTGAGATGTGCTCAAAGATGTGATGTACTTATACAAAAAAATTTACTCTGCAGCATTCCAGTTAAGTCGATGTGCACGTCTGGGCCAGTACATTGGAGTTGTAAATCAAAGAGTGTTCTACTTACATCTCCTCGATTGCCAATTTTTTTTTGGATTAATCATAACACCTCAGCAAAACAGGACATGTCAAAATCACAAGGACATTGTTAGTCAGAGGAAGTTAGATAATGAAGGAGACTCCGGTGCCCCACTGAGAAAAAGTGGACTTATATAATCTGCCTTTGCAGTTAATAACTAAGAGGAAACAAACTAATGTTAGAAAAAGAAGTAATCCATAAAAGTATTTTTACAAGGATAAGATAAATATAAATCACATAGTTTCCTACCTTCCAGGTAATTTCTGGGCGTGCTTTAGGGATGAACATCCCATCAAACATATGGGAGAATGGCCCATGTCCTGGAAAAGGAGGTGGGGGTGGACAAAAAAAATTATTGACTTTGTTCTGTGAGAACTGGAAAATTGTACATAATAAACAGTAATACTTTCCCTTCCATTCTCACTCATGCCCACACGCAGTGTGTCAAATGTATTGACTTTGTTCTGTGAGAACTGGAAAATTGTACATAATAAACAGTAATACTTTCCCTTCCATTCTCACTCATGCCCACACGCAGTGACTAAGAAGTTAAAACCTGAAACGTGTGAGGACCTGTGGACCACTCACCCAGGTCATGACAGAGCCCAGCGATCTGCACGCAAAGGATGTCTCTTTGAGAGATGAGGAGTTCTGGTTGCCTCTCATTCAGAGCGAGTACAAGTTGTCCTGCCAAGTAACCCACCCTGTACCAGCACACGACAAAACAACTCATTCCACATAAGATATAACACAACATGTGACAGAAGAATAATTATATATATATATACATGAATAATACTGAGATTTTATGTGACATTTGGTAATACAATTTTTGCATGTAAAATTTGCCCTGCAATATAATCATATCAATCAGTCAATCACAAACAAAGTGAGCATCAATTAAATGAAATAAAAGAAATAAAACGTTCTGCTCATTCCACATCACAGCTGTTCACCTACATTCATCCACTTAATTTCTGCTGCACCAATCCTTGGAGAACATATTACCAGATTTCTCATCAACACACTGCCAGCAATCTTTTTCACATCAAATATAGTATTACAGGAAGCATTTTCCAAGGCGATAAAGTGTAGAATTATTAAATACAGCCTGATTAAATGACGACCGAGAGAAAGCATTTCGTGTTAGTGAGCCACCTTTTATTGCACCTCTCTTTTTTCACTTTGGCGACTCAGTGTCTGGCCTCACCAATAACTGTTGGTTGGCACATAATGTGGAGTAACGAGTTTTACTGCGCCCTCGCTATGGTTTTACTGCTTTATATATGTATTTAACAGCACAGCAATGATGCCGCCTAATGAACCTAAATCAATAAACGATGTGCTGTATCTAACTGAGGACATACCCAATGCAGTGTTCAAAGCGGTTGTGGGATGCTCCAGGAAAAACAAAGTAGGTCCCGCCGAGCTGCTTGAGGTTTCGTAGTCTCTGGAACTGTGGTGTATCAATGATTTTGACAAGAAGAGGGTGTAACTCCACGTGCCCGTGGATGGGATCGTTAAAAACCTGGTGGAAGACGGAAGACAAACAAATTCAACATTCATTATCGAAACAGGTGGGTCACCCTCCTGTCTGAAAGTCTGCACTGACCAGTATTGTTTACAACATACAGAACAGTTGATTATACAGACTTTTATTCAAGTGTTGCTCATTGGTGATTATTATATATACACAAACCTATCTTTTTTACATACTAGTGTACATTACAGTCCTGACCATTCTTTATTCTCTACCGTTCTTTATTTGTTCAGTATTTGTTTTCCTTGATATCCTGAATCTGAATGTGACAATTGACTGGAAAAACCAACAAGCAGTCAGTATAAAGAGTATAAAGATACACAGGTGTCAAATGATCCCATCTCTGAAAGCACTAACTTTCACCTGAAGGCATCCGAGAACCGGTCTCTCTTCATTTCTTACCATGCCGTGCTCCACTATAACAATTATTTTTGAGCTTGAAACCTTTATTTTTTTCCCGCTGAGAACAACCTGACCCTGGTATCTTATTCTGTCACTTGTCTTTCACATCTTATAACCTTGAGTGTGCAGCATTGTCATACTGCTGTTACCTTATTTGGCTCTGCTTGGATCTGCCACAGCTTCCTGAGACTGTGCAGGATCTGCAGACGGTCACCAAGATGCCTGCACAGAATGAAATGTCAAAAACATTAAAGTCAGTTGAGGAGGATCAGATGGTTTTGCCCTTCTTTGCAGTCCTGTTTGTGGCTTTGGTCCCATTTCCTCCTCCTCAAAGTGGCAAATTTCACCCACAACTCAGTTTAACATTGACTCACATGATGCCAATTTTCTCCAGATCAGCATCTTTGAGATACATTAGGCCGACACCTGTGATTTTTTGTGCTGGATAACAGAGAAAACAGAGAAAAGAAACTAGTTTAGACGCTGGATTATCTGATCTGTCACAACACGCATGAGGTCAGCAGGTTTGTTGATCATTAGGATCAGCACATAAATAACAACAACAACAACAAAGAGATTAAAAACAGTCTGTTTAAGCAAACCAGAAAGCTAACCTCGAAATGTGTCCTCCCATTTTTGGAGACCTTCTCTTCGTAGGTAAAGACACGTTTCCTCCAGTCCCCATCTCGTGCAGTCCGAGTCCTGCAGCCGGACTGTCACCCTCTTCTTCTCCGGCGTTTTCAAGCTGTCATCAGCGCTCGAGACCGGCGTCAACAACCGTTTTCGGTTCGCCATGTTGGATCCGACAATCTGGATTAAGGGAAGAATTAAAGTAGAGGCGAAATTACAGCCGTTTTTCCACGTCGACTGCAACAGCTGATCGGGCCAATGTGCAGAGAAACACTGAGTGTGTGAAAAAGACCCGGGTTTTGTGTCTTCAGCTGGGGCGTCACGACGTTTCCGGTTGTTGTTTTCAAAATAAAAGTAGCTATTGCTGGCTGAATAAAACCACGGCTGTAGCATACATATCATAATCCGAGGAATATTCATTATTATTAACCCTCTGCCACCCATCAAAAACGTTTTGATTATGTTACGTTTTCGTATCTTTTATTATATTCATTTTCTATAAATTTAAATGCCATTCCCCAACATTAGGGTGAAAATACTGTCTTAAAGCCACAACAATAAAGTTCTGATGGGGAAATACACAATAATTTATATATTCATTTTTTCATGACCTATAAGTTGTCAGATTCTAGTTTGCAGAAAATATTGGAATCAGCCTCCACAGTATGAAATGTAACATTAAACTACCCCAGATTATTCAATTAAATAAGGATATGGCACAGCCTCCACCATATCAAAATTAAGCATAAACTTGCCCAGATTCAGATTCAGAAAAAAATAATTAAATATGAAAGATACGACCTAAGTGGTGACCCTAAATACAAGAAATGATAAGGAAATTCTTTTTTTAATAGTGGATATTAATCAATAATAATAATATAATAAACAACGATAATAACAGCCTCCACCATACAGATCCCTAGATTAAATAGATATGAAGAACACGTTTTCCAATATATAATTTTCACAGCATCTACTACAATTCTTGTGTGCACAAGACAACATATATTTATATATATATTGTATAAAAACATGTATAGAGGGTTTTCAGAGAAGAGTTTTGGTTGTGGTGCCTATTTTTTGCTCCATGTTGGAGTGGACAACAGTCACAAAATGTTTTTTAACGGTGGATATGAATCCTGGTGTTTCACTTACAAACAAACAAATGCCATTTTCTGATGTCCACTGTGTCCTATAAATTGTCAGATTATGGTATGTAGAATCTAAAAAAGCAAACACAATAATACAAACAACAACAACAACAACAACAGAGTAATAATAGAGTAAAAGTAAACTCCCCCGGATTCATAGACAAGAACTAAAAAAAAAAAGGGTTATTATAAAATGCTTTTTAATGATGGGTATTAATCCCAGTGTTTCACTTACTTCACCACAACACACCCAATTAAAAATGAACAAACGCAGGCCATTTTGTGAAGATCTAAGTTGTTGGTCACCAGTAAACGCTAACCTCAACGTTATTGTGTAAGGGAAAAATGTTTTATTAGTTTATTTCACCAGTAAAACTCCCCGCTTCCGGTATTTCACTTGCTACATGTAAATATCTTGACGCAGTTCGCTCCTCTTTGGTTGGCACACGGAGGGTGGAGCCAAATATAGTAGCGCTAATGAGGAACCCGGGCTGAGGCTCAGTGCTAAAGGTGGAGGAAGGATACGCTTATCGGCTCTATTTAAACTGCTTATTGCCATCCGCATTTTACAAGTAATATATGTTTATGTCACGAAGACACACGTGGTCAGGAGCACGTGACTGGACGCCAACTCTGCTCTTTGGTAAGTCTGACAGTAAATCAGCTGCCTCCACTTTGACACCAAGCACATATGGCACTAGATATTGACTGTGTACAGGGCAGGACATTGCGGATCAATGGAAAATGTTAACCCTGTGCTGCATCTTAGTTTCCCATGTATTGCATCCTTCTTCGCAAAGATCAAAATCAGGAGGTCTAGCAAGTTTCTAAGGAGTAAAGTTGTGTCAATTCAGTGCAGGTGCAGGTATTCCAGAGTAGGAAAAACATTCCCAGATCTGAATATTCCCACTGCCATTTTCTCTGTTGGTTTCATACTCTGCAGCACCATTCTTGGATTCATCACTAAATATTACTGTATTACTAATATTAATTACTAATATTTTTTTCCAGGTCATCCACTATTTAAAGCTGGTATTTCTGAGCCCACCCCGAGCATTTGGCAACTGCAACACAGCCGTCTTTTGACAGTGTTTTTGCTGATTAAAATCCTGCGTTCTTTATTCAGCAAGCTCTGTATGTACGATGAAGTTGTTTTTCTATCTCTCATGTAACTAAGCTTGATGTGTTGATCTTCTGATGGTGTGGTCACTTTTGCTGGATCGTACTTTGGGTACAACTGATCCAGTTTCTGCAAAGTGTTTTAGAGTTTCATGCAGTGGCCCTAAGAAACCTTTAGTCTGAGAAAGCCCGTCTTTGCTTAGAATAACAATTTAAGTTTTGACACTTTCACTTAGTTCTGATACCATGTTTCCCACTATCATGATGCCACTTAGTGAGCAATGATCTGCTGGAAACTTGAGACACAACTATAATTATAACAGGTGAACACTGGCTCTAAGTTGAGTTACTCAAACAAGCCTCTGATCTCTGAGTAGATCAAATCTGAATGCATACTTAATTGGAAGGGATGAACTCTGGCATTTTTGTACAAAGGAGTGAACTTGCTCAGTGCCACACATTTGCTTGAATTTGATTGCTGAACTGGAAATAGCACAGAATCTTAAATATTTGTTATTTTACATATCAAGCTTTCTGATTATTGCCAGGTGTATGTCAAAATCTCAGAGATTTTCAATGTGGTCTCAGACTTTTGGATCCTACTGTACATTGCATCATTTAGCTGTTTATAATTGAGCAACATCTCCATTTCTGCGTCACAGCTAAAAAAAAAAAAGAATGATTTCCTCTGGTGTTGGACAAGTTTAACTGCATGAGGACACACAGCGAAGAGATAAAGAGCTTTATTTCAAATATAGCACAATCTGCTGTCACCCTGTCTCAATGGGAATAAAACTGAAAGGTTCTGATAACCTCTGGAAGGTTTTTCTTTATAGCCCCATTACATAGTAAGAATATAATAAATCTTCACACGCAGTTTACCTTAACCACATTCGTACAGATAGTTACATTGAAAATCTTAACCTGAGTATCACATATTATAACATTTTCATTTCATTGATGAATTGTAAAGTACTGCCCAAGAGCCACTTTCAAAACATATCACAGATAAATGAGACATTTAAAAAATACAGTGAATAAGTAATGATAAAATGCTGTAGGTAGGGAAAGATATAGTAAAATAACCAAATTGGAACCATAACCACCAAAAATGACTTCTAATCAAACATCACTCAAAGTCAAAATAGTATCTAATCAGTTTTCCACATCAATAAAAATGATTAACATCAAAACCAACCACCACTATAATATTTGAAATCCCCAAATCACAAATTAAATGTTTACTTTAAATGACAGACTCCAATACATTTGTTGCTTGCTGCGATTATAAGGAATACACAGAGAATGCACAAAGAAGCATAAATTTGACTGGTAGCTGAATAAAACAGTGCCCTGAAACATGCTGTATACCTACTCAGTTTTACACATTTAGATTAGACATTTTAAGTAACCATGATTGATTGTTCCACTCTGTGCTCATTAACTCACTGTACAGAGCATTTTAATAATTTTTAATTATAATGAAAAGATTAGTATCAGGGAATGTTGGCTTCCATTTTTCAGTTGTGATCTCCATCTTCCAAACTTAATTGTTTTACAGGTTTACTTCATCTGGATCCTGCATGTAAATGAAGACAGTCCAGACAAGTGTATCAGTATTAACAATAGCAGCGCAGAGTAAGAGATGCATTACTGAAGCAGGGCACCAGATCGCACTGGAAGCTGAAATGACTAGTCGATTGACAGATTAATTGGCAACTATACTGATGATTAATCTATCAAGTAGACTTGGGTGGTAACAGTAGTGCACAGCATGTGCCACCACCCTTTTCACTAGCTTTTCACATTTAACGCAACCTCCAACCTGAGGGCCCCACAAAGTGCCTACAGTATCCTATATTAAACAGTCTAGATTAAAATATTACCTTGAAGCCCTTGTTGCGGCGCCACTGGTCAAAGCACTTCTTGTCAGCCTCGTGATCCCTGCCTCTCTTCTTACAGCAAAACCTGATCAAATGGTTAGAGAAGCACTTCGGGCCAGTCTTGGACTCCTGACAAGATTGACAGCAGCATAAATTTGAGAATAGTGGCATAGCAGTAACTGCCTTACGAAGGTATACACACAATGAACAAACACCTCATGCAAAGAAAGACTAGGATTAACATTTTTGTTGCCATTGCTTTTGTCCTGACCTCCAACTGGCGTGCCTTGGTAGGGTCCTGCTTGCTGTAGAAATGTATCTTATCGACAGGGTTCTCCTTCTTCATCCCATAGTTTATATCGATGTCCTAAAAGAGAAGCGGAGGTAGGTAGGTAACATCTTACAGATCAAATGACAATCAACAAAACACGAGATTTCAAGAAAAGCCAAGTGAAAGTAAGTAGACTTAAAACTCACAATAACTTCAATGTCCTCTGGTGTCAATGCCTCCTCTCCCTCTCTCTTCCCCTGATTGAGCTCTTTAGCCAATTCTTCTTTCCACTCCAAAATGGTCTCCTTATGGAGGGCAGAGAAAGGTTAAGAAGTCAGTGGGATAAGAGGTTTGAGATTTGTTCCATCTTGACAGCACAGTAAGAGTATGTCCACATTAATGTGAAAACTGATCTTTGATTCTCAGTTTTGGCCCTAACCCTCTTTGCCCACACTCTGACCCCAAAGAGGAACTTTTCAAGAGTGTATAAAAGTTATATAAATCTTTTAGTGTGTATGAGGGAAATGGAGCTTTTGCAAAATGATGACCTAAACCTGTGCAATTGTTGTCAGGGGGATGTGTTACAGTGAAGGTAATGATTTTTATCAGCACCCTGTACATTACAGGTTAACATTAGACTGTGTTCTAATCTGGCTCTGGAAGAAAAAATTTTTTTCATCTTCAGGACCATGTATCAGAAAAACATGACATGACATAACCTCTGGTGTTGCAAAGGGAGTTGCCTTGCCCCTCTGGTGTTCTCACCATACATGCTACGTGATATCATCAGTGAAAGTCATGTCGGTTTCCATAGCTCTGCTGATGCAACAAATAATTCGATGAATAATAGCTTTCTTAAGCTAAATGAGGATAATACATCCTAGTTGAGCCCAAATCCAAAAGGGGTGAGATGATTAAACACTTTTAATTTGACTCCCTGATGAAACCAAACGAGTTTTTTTGTTTACTAACTAAAAGCGGACAGAGAAGAATAGATTCAGCCTTTTGTTTGGCGCTTTATTGAAATGCCAGCATAGGTAAATTTAGTCAGAGTGACGTCATATCCTATGATGATATGAGCAGTGTATACTTTTTTTCAGTTTCAGGTTTTTCAGCCACAAATGAAGCATAATATTCAGCAATCTTAACATGTCAAACCGAAGTATAACGCAATACACGCACACAAAGACCTTAGTTCACACCTCGGTGGGTGTCTCAGACTCTATGTCGCCGAGAAAGTTGTAGAGTTTTCGAGAGATGATCCTCTGTAGAATCTTCCTCGCCTCAGCCAGCTCTTTGGAGGAAGAGTTGAGTATTTGTTCAAACACTTGATCTGTAGGACAAAGAGAGAAACAGTGGAAGATAGGTGAGTTAGAACAAACTAAAGACAAGGTCACAAAATCATTTCAAGATTTTCACAAATGCACAACTGTCACCGTAAACTGTGAGGCAACATTATTCTGATAAAAATGTGCACAAAAACGTGGATGGAAATCCATCTATTGTTGCAACTAAGGTGCTTAAGTGCATAAGTAACGCTGCACTTATGGTCAAATCAAATCAATAATGAAAAACAAAAGTGTGGGTGATAATATGAGTGATAATAATAATACTGACAGCAGTCTGCCAGTGTGTATCCTGCCCCACTCCTCCATGTGTCTTTATGTTAAAACTCAAGCTAACAGCACACAGTGGTATCTACAGACCTGTCAGCTTGGTGTACGCCTCCATGTCATCCATGGCTGTGGAGAGAGTGAACAGTTTCCCTCCTGAGCCTTCGATCTCGATGTACTTGTCTGCTTTTAAAAAGGCGTCCTTGATCCTGGATGATCATAGGCAACATATCACTTTTAAGAATATTTAAACCACGTCAGACATCCGATGAAGCTAAATGTTGTTGGAGTACAAACATGGGAAGTGTAGGTCCTTACATAGCCTGTATGATGGTGTTCACTCTGTGCTGGCACGCACGTCTGTGGAGACTGTACCTTGTGTGGAACATATCAGTCATATTGTCCTTCTCCTGTTGTGAATATTGTCTAGTTTATTCACAAATAATCACATAAATGGATTGCTGTTTAAAATCTGATTAAAAACACTGTCAGCACCTTGTCTCTCATGCAGATCTGCTTCTGTCCGTCCACCTCGCACACCCTGGCAAACTTTAGGAAGCGGCGGTAGTCAAAGTTGTTCTGGATGCCCAGGTGGTAGCAGTCCCTGAGAAGAGACATTAAACTAATGAGCATCCTGGAAAATGATGCACATTATTAAAATCATCTGGAGAGTATTGTAATTCTAGTAATTATATTATACGTAGTAGTTCATCATTCTACATCAAAAAGTGAATTGTTTACAGCAAGCCCCACCTGGCAAAGTAGTCAAACTTGTCCACATCCATGCCATTTCTTGTGTTGGCCACGATTTCATAGAGGAAGGACTTGTCCTTTGTCCGACCTTTATATGACCACTGTGCAGGTGACAAACAAAAGTGGCATTAGACATTGGTTGCTGTAGCAATGATGATACTGACTGTTATCACACAATTCACATATGTAGGACTGATCTTTACTTCCTGGCCTTGAGCTGTGTTTGTGTCCGGAGGTCCCACAATCATTTCCTTGATGAAGTCCAGGTCTTCAGACAGCACCAGGCCATACTGCTCCATCACCTTCTCCAGCTCGTTACATTTCACCAGGTGGTCAAACATCTTACAAGAGATACTCTCATGCTGTAAGAGAAACAGATTCAATAATATGCACAATGGACAGGTAGAATTAAGTATTTGGCTAAAAAGGATTCTTTGCTTCCAGGCATCTGCCACAAAACCTTTCAAGCCTTTCTCGCAGATCTGATTGTGCAATCACCACCATGTTGTTTCCTTGGTAGGCTTGACTCTCAGAACAAAAAGAGTGTTGATATGTGTTGATAAGAAACCTTATATTTTATCCTCTCTCTATGTTCATTATATGTGTAAATATTGTAACATTAGTCTGGATTTTGAATCCTGTATGTTGATTTATGTTTTCTTTTTCATATTGAAATGTGACTGATGAATAGTTTTTGCTGGCTATACCATTTCACTCAAGTGTAAAGTGTAAAGGTGCAGGTAGGCAGATTTTGTTACCTTATAACTAAGTTATCTGGCTGCTGGATGTGATTTCATATGTAACGAGGCAAATAAATGTTTACTGTTTCTTTAGAAACAGGTTGCGCACTTGATTTGGCTACATGTAAACAAGTGGGCAGAAGTTGCATACCTTGCAACCCACACAGATTATTGCAGTCAAGCTTTTCCTCCAAACAAGATCAGATGTGAAGGATCTCTTCTGATTTTAAGAAATGTTTTTAACCTGAAACACCCGACATTTAATTCGGGTGTTTCAGATGAACAGATGATTTGTCTTCTAATCAGTCACAAGGACTAAGGTGTGGACTGGTACATATCAAAGATGAATCCATATAAGTATTTTTCCTTGTCAGTTGTGGCTCACAAATGAATAGCCAGCACTACATTATATTGACTCTTTTTGCTGCCACCTTGACAATTACACTCTGATTTTTTTGTTCATGTCTTTGCTAATTAGTTCCCATTTGTATCCACTTCCTTAATGCAGGTCTTGTCTGTTTTTCTTTGTGCTTCATTTTTGTGGTTGGTTATTATGTCACGGACAACAAAAATAATTGTTTCTTACCTTCAACTTCTTCGGTTCTTCTTCTTTCAGTTGTGGATGTGCTTGGGGGATGAACATGTGATCAAACATATGGGAAAAGGGCCCGTGTCCTAGATATGTAGGATAAAAAAAAGTTAGCCAATAGATGATTGTGTGTGAACTGCAAAGTGAGCCCTTTGTGATTGCAACTTATCAGGCCTGTTTTAATTGAAACAAGCTAGTAATAGAGACAGGCCTTTACTCCTAATTAGCCAAGTACATTTGATCATATTTTGATAAATAAACTGTTTTTTAATCTGCTCCCTTTTGCTGATTTAATATAATTTGTAAATGCAAATTCAACATCTCCTCCATGTTTATTTTTTGCTTTGATAAACTCAGGATGAGATACATTTACACGGCATTATTTTCACCACTGCAACAACATCCCAATAGGTTGAATTACCTGTTAGTGATGACTCAAAGTGACAATGATTAATAAGTGTTCAAAATCTTAATTTACTGCTCTCTTAAGAGGGAACCATTGGGTGTTTCTTTTATTGGTAGTAAAGGAGTGAACGGTGAAGTTCATTTTTGGTTGTACAAATGAGTGCCTTTGATTGTTAAGATAAGATAAGATAAGATAAACCTTTATTCGTCCCACAGTGGGGAAATTTGCAAAATTAAAATTAAATTAAAAATTAAAATTAAAGCCTGTGGATAGTGGCATTGGGATTGAAGATAGGTTCACTTTCATTTTCACTCTTAATCATGCTCAGCAGTTACCATTTAAAACCTGTTCCATGTAATAGTGAAATGGTGTGTATGACTCACCCAGGTCATGGCAAAGTCCAGCAATCTGCACACAAAGGATGTCTCTGCGATCAATGAGGAGTTCTGGCTGCCGTGTGTTCAGAGCTTGTACAAGCTCTCCTGCCAAATGTCCCACCCTTTACCACCACATACCCACATACCACAGACAGCAACAACAACAACAAAAACAACTCATTACTCAATTACTGCATACTGCAGAACTGGAAATGTGAACTTTAACAATCATACCTTCACTAAGGTATGCATTGTGGATGGTCTGGTCTTAATTTGGATTGTGATGACCTTCAAGCACAGAACTGTGTCTATCTGAAAACATGTGCACATACCCAATGGAGTGTTCAAAGCGGTTGTGGGATGCTCCAGGGTAAACAAAGTAGGCCCCCCCAAGCTGCTTAATGTGTCGCAGTCTCTGGAACTGAGGTGTGTCTATGATCTTGATGAGAAGTGGGTGTAACTCTATATGCCCGTGGATGGGATCATTAAACACCTGGCGGAACACACACAACAAAAATGCAGTCCAACTATTACCCAAAGGAGAATCAGTGAAAACATGTGCTAATGTGTAGGTTGATTTATTGACCTGGCATCTTACACACTCCTTTGCCATTTATCCTACAAGCTTTTCATCTTTCCTCTGTTAAGTCTCTCTTACTGTATCTCTAGCCCTGAACAAGTAGTGTGATGGCACATGGTATATTACCTTGCCTTGTTCTGCTATCTGCCAGGGCTTTCTGATACGGTACAGAATTTCCGGTCCGTAACCAAGGTTCCTATAGGAAATGAAAATACAGAAGAGAATAGTAGAATTTGAGGAATACACTCACACTTGATTCTATCCTGGATTGCTATAGCGAGTAGACATTGCAATCTGGTTTAACAAGGGGAGACACTCACGTTATACCCATCTCCTCCAGATCGCGATATGTGAGCTCTCTCAGCCCGATACCGGTGATTTTTTGCTCTGAGTAAAAAAGGAAGATGTTAATAACAGTCCTGTATTACAAGGTATTTATTATGATAAGTTGTCTTAATATTGGCTTCACAACACAGAAACAAAGAGAAAGTACTGAGTTAAAGCAGCTGTCAACAGGATAACTTATTTAGGTCAGCCATGTGATGGAAACTACCATCAAGTTAATCTACAAAAACAAGCAAACCAACCTCTGAAGATATCCACCAAATCTTTAAGTCCTTCTTTTCGTAGGTACTGACATGTTTCTTCCACTCCCCACTGCGCACAGCTTGACATCATCTTCTTTAGCTTTTTGGAGTTGTCAGAGTTTGGTGGCTAACTGACTGTTTTCCAGTCACGTTGATCTGCACAAAAGACACCAAGCATTTAAACGATGCTTGGCTTTTTATGTCTCCACCACACCTACCATGCCACTGCCCACTTAATGATCTGTTGTGATTGGTTATTAAAAAAATTCAGAAAACACAACAGTACAAGATATTACATTTCAGAAAAAGCATTTCACAAACTTGATAAAAGGTAAATACGGATATTTAATATTGACCAAACCAAAGATTATACCAAAGATTATATTTATAGACTTCAAATTTGCATTGCCTAATTTGTTTAAGAGGAAACATTATTGCTGCCTGAATCAAGTTGACTGAATATTTTGTTCCAATACAGAAAGTATGAAGTTCTTAAACTCTATGAAAAGTAAACAAGGCATTGAGGATGCAAAGAGACTGGGATGGATGTCTGGGTGTACAAAGCAAACTCTCCCAAGCCGTTACTTTACTACCAGGTTTAGCATCCATAACATATTGTTAGTTCAACTTTAGTTTTCACTATTAATCACACTTCAGTACCATTTGATACCTGTTCTGTGTAATAGTGAAAAGGTATGGATCACTTACCCCAGGTCATGGTAAGTTCCAGTTGCTGTGTTTACTTTTGTTATGTTGTTTTTGCTAGGTGCTTTGTGCAAACCAGTCTTAGCTTAATTTGCATTGTGATGACCTTAAGGCATGTCTATGTCTGTCTGAAAACGTGGACATACCAAATGCAGTGTCCAAAATAGTTGCAGGATGCTGCAGGAAAAACAATGTAGGTCCCTCCAAGCGTCTTGAGGTATCGCAGTCTCTGCTGATGAGAAGTGGGTGTAACTCTATATGCTCGTGGATGGGATCATTAAACACCTGTTTTCACCAGCACAACATACCGATAGGTTGAATGACCTGTTAGTGATGACTCGATGTGACAATGATTAATAAGTGCCCAAATCTTGATTTACTGCTCTCTGAAAAGGGAACCATTAAGTGTCTCTTTTATTGGTAGTGAATGAGTGAACGAGGGAGTCACTTTGTGGTTGTACAAACAAACCTTTAATTGTTGATGCCTGTGGATAGTGGCAGTGTAGATAGTAATAGATAGTAATTTTCAGTCTTTTTTGACATTTTTTATTTGTATTTTGTGAGAGCATTATAATACAGCGCTTATTTTCAGACAATATACAATTGTACTTCTTCTGCCGCTCACAGTTGAAATTTTTCTTTACAGAACAAGATACAAAATACAGAAAGTCAAATGCATTATATTTGAGACCTTTGAACATACTGGAAAAGACGGGCATATATAAGAGCAAATAAAAAAAAAAAGGGGGGGGTTTACCAGGGAGTTTTTAAATAGAATATTATTAATACAAGACTAATTGTTAGGCCCATTAAAACATTTAAAAATAAAATATAAAAACAGCATTACAAGATCATTCATTCAGCACTTCTGTCTGTAAGGGACTAACATATCAAATCCACTTGGTCCAGAGTTTAGTAAATGTGTTTCTCTGAAGGCGAGGGGAGAAGGTAATCCTTTCCATAAGATAAATGTCATTTACTATACCTATCCACTCCTGTATTGTAGGTGGGTCAGGAAGCAGCCAATGCCTTGTAAGTGCTTTTTTACCAGCAGTTATGAAAATACCAAATAAATATTCATCAGTTCGTCTGACCTGTAAATCTAAACTTCCTAAATATAATGTGGAAAACTGCATAGGCAGATTGGTGTTAAATATGCCTCCTAATACTTTATGAAGCTCTGTCCAGAAGGATTTGATCACTGGACACTGGGGGTGTCAAAGATATGCCAGTGATTGGCTTCCCAGTATCCGCACTGTCTCCAGCATGTAGCTTCCCCTCCAGTAAAATGTGCCTTTTGTTTTAGTGTAATGAAGAAATGGACAATACACTTCCACCCAAACTCCCGCCACACATGAGAGCTAGTGCATATCCACTGGGACTGGCAAATGTCAAGCCAATCCTCTTTGGATATTAATAGATTACCCTCCCTCTCCCATTTTTCCTTAACATATCCTGTACTGTGGGACTTTTTAGACCATAGGCCTTTATAAAATCTAGAGATGACACCCTTATTTGATTTACTTTGGTAAGCATCAATGAAAATTATCAATATCGGGTCATTAAGGTCTGTTTCCTTTCTGATGTTATGATCAAAACGATTACGTACCTGGAGAAATCTATTAAAATCAGTTCTTTCAAGGTCATAGTCTTCCTTCAACCTTTCAAAGTTTTTAAATTGTCCCTTTTCTGTAAGAGAGCAGAATGTTGTTATTCCTTTCAAAATCCATGATTTAAATCCCTTATCTATTGCGTTAGGCTTAAACTCAGGATCATAGGCACACCACTGAATTATCTGTAACTTATTACTTAATTTGTACTTGTCTCTTATCATATTATCATATTCCAGATTTTTAACTGCACTCTAATCCGTGGGTTCTGTGCCTTATCTACAAATCGTCCCAGATGTTTGTGAGGTAGTATTGCTTGTACTGGGGGGTCAACCAGAGTAGAGAGTTTGATATCTTTCCATCTGACTTGAAAGGATGGATTACACAAATTAATTAGGGTTCTAGTCTGGGCTGCATAAAAATAATCTTTAAAATTAGGTAGTGCCATTCCCCCTTGCTCTTTTGGAAGTAACTAACCCTGGGGTTTTTTTACCCTGCCAAATCAATCTAGAAATAATCTTGTTCAATTCAGAAAATTGTTTTGAGGGAAATTCTACAGGGAGTGCCTGAAATAAGAAGAGATATCGTGGTGGAATATTCATTCTTACAGAATCAATTCTGTGACTAAGACTAAGGAAAGAAATTGAATTCCATCAGTGTATGTCCTCTTTAATTTTCTTTAAGAGGCAGCCATAATTCATCTCTGCCAGTGTTTGAATTCTTTTCGGTAGGTTTATTCCTAGATATTTTAATGAATTCTGATCCCAATTAATATGGAATTTGTCCCTAAGTTGCTTTGTGGGTTGATAGTTGATAGCCAAAATTTGTGTTTTTTGTACATTTAATTTACATCCTGAAAAATTACCAAATGTCTCTAGAAGAACCATTAATTTAGGGAGTGAATTAGGAGGGTTACTTAAATAAACCAATACGTCGTCAGCATATAGCGCCACCTTGTGTTCTTCTCCATGAATGCAGATGCCTTTAAAAATCTGAGTCTGTCTTATCCACTGTGCTAGGGGCTCTATATAGAGTGCAAATAGCAGGGGTGAAATCGGGCATCCCTGTCTCAAGCCACGTTCCAGTATAATGGTATCTGAAAGGTATCCATTTATATTTATCCGGGCTGATGGTTTGCTGTATAATGTACAGATCCCTCTAATGAAAATGTTGTCCATGCCAAATCTCTCTAAAACTTTGTATAGAAAGGGCCAACTCACCGAGTCAAAGCCCTTCTCGGCGTCTAGACTAACTAAGCAAGCTTCAAGATTATTCTGTTTGATATGATGTAATATGTGTAATGAGCGTCTGATGTTATCATGAGTCTGTCTTTGTGAAATAAGTCTGGTCTGGTCGTTATGTATAAGCTGAGGGAGAATCTTGTCCAGTCTTCTGGCGAGGATAGTTGTATAAAGTTTGTAGTCAACATTCAGCACCGAAATAGGTCTGTATGAACTACAATCTAATTTGTTTTTTCCCTCCTTGGGAATAATGGAAATCACCGCCTCACTCCAAGACGGGCATTTTAGCATCTGCTAATGTTGTATTACAAGCTTGGAGAAGGATTGGCACTAACTCAACTTTAAAGACCTTATACCACTCTGAGGAGAAGGCGTCCGGGCCAGGCTATTTGTTTGCTTTCAGGGTGGAAATGGCCCTATTCAGCTCTATCTCAGTTACAGGGACTGTTAATATTTCATTTTGTTCTTCTGATATAACAGGTAAATTGAGAGATTTTAAGAAGTCATCAATTTGCTGGTCATCTTCTAGTTGGGGTTGTGTATCTAAGCTCTTGTAGTATTTTTTGAATGTTCTTTGCATTTCATCTTGTTTATACTGAATAGTTTTAGAATCTGTATCTCTTATTTTGTATATCGTGTTGTCTGCTCGTTGCTTTTGCAGTTTTCTCGCCAAGATCTTTAGTGATTTTGCTTCTGACTCATAGTAAATTTGTCTTGTGAATATCATCTTTTTTTCAATTTCCTGTGTATATATTATATTTATTTTGTTTTTAATTGCTTTTATTCTAGCTAGTGTTTCTGGTTGTTGTTCTCTTTTATGTTGTGTCTCAAGATCTTTCAGTTCTTTATTAAGGTCTATCAATCTTCATTGTTTTTGTTTCTTTTCATAGGCACAAAATGATATTATTCTCCCTCTAATAACAGCTTTTAAAGAATCCCATACTGTAGCTGAGTCAACCTCTCCATTATTGTTTTGTTCTAGAAACCTTTTTATTTCCTCTCTCATTTGGGTTTTGAATCTTGGATTATTCAGGATATTTGTGATCAACCTCCACAAAGTTCTACCCGGGATATTGTTAATATCTAAAGTGCAGGAGAGGGGGGCATGGTCAGATAGATCAATACATCCAATATTACAACCACGTATTCTATGACGATCTCTCTTTAATACAAAAAAATAATCTGTTCTTGAATAGACATCATGTGGATGTGAATAGAAAATATAGTCATGGCCTGATGGATAGAAATCCCTCCATAAGTCTAGTATACCAAGCTCTGTCGTTAAAGCATGAATTTTCCTATGTATTTGCGTAGTAACTGGGTTTTTGGATGAATCCTGTTTTGGAATGAGACAGATATTCAAATCTCCACCACATATGACAACCCATGTGCCCCCTATCATCGAATCAAGTATGTTTCTATAAAAAGCAAAATCACTTCCAGGGGGAGCATAAATATTACAAATTGTTATAATAACATCATGTATTTTTCCTTAGTTTTCAGTCTTAATCACACTCAGAAATTACCATTTGATACCTGTTCTGTGTAATAGTGAAATGATGTGGATCAGTTACCTGGTCATGGCAAAGACCAGCAGTCTGCACAAAAAGGATGTCTCAGTGAGCAACGAGTAGCTCCGGCTCCTTTGTTTACTTTTGTTTTATTGTTTATGTTAGTTGCTTTATGCAAACCAGTCAAAGCTTAAGGCACGGAACTATGTCTGTCTGAAAACGTGGACATACCCAATGCAGTGTCCAAAACAGTTGGGAGATGCTGCAGGAAAAACAATGTAGGTCCCCCCAAGCCTCTTGAGGTATTGCAGTCTCTGCTGATGAGAAGTGGGTGTAACTGTATATGCTCGTGGATGGGATCATTAAACACCTGTTTTCACCAGCACAACAACATACCAATAGGTTGAATGACCTGTTAGTGATGACTCGACGTGACAATGACTAATAAGTGTCCAAAATCTTGATTTACTGCTCTCTGAAAAGGGAACCATTAGGTGTCCCTCTTATTGGTAGTGAATGAGTGAATGAGGGAGTCACTTTGTGGTTGCACAAATGAACCTTTAATTGTTGATGCCTGTGGATAGTGGCATTGGGATTGTAGATAGATTCACATTCATTTTCAAACTTAATCACAGTCAGCAATTACCATTTGATACCTGTTCCATGTAATAGTGAAATGGTGTGTATGACTCACCCAGGTCATGGCAAAGTCCAGCAATCTGCACACAAAGGATGTCTCTGCGATCAGTGAGGAGTTCTGGTTGCTGTGTGTTCAGAGCTTGTACAAGCTCTCCTGCCAAGTGTCCCACCCTTATCACCGCATACCCACATACCGCAGACAGCAACAACAACAACAACAATGCATTACTCAGTTAATACAAACGGCAAAACTGGAAACGTGAACAATTATACCTTCACTAAGGTGTGCAATGTGGATGATCTGGTCTTAGCTTAATTTGGATTGTGATGACTATCAAGCACAGAACTGTGTCTATCTGAAAACACGTGCACATACCCAATGGAGTGTTCTAAGCAGTTGTGGGATGCTTCAGAGAGAACAAAGTAGACCCTCCCAAGCTGCCTGAGGTATTGCGGTCTCTGGAATTGAGGTGTGTCTATGATCTTGATGAGAAGTGGGTGTAACTGTATATGCTCGTGGATGGGATCATTAAACACCTGTTTTCACCAGCACAACAACATACCAATAGGTTGAATGACCTGTTAGTGATGACTCGACGTGACAATGACTAATAAGTGTCCAAAATCTTGATTTACTGCTCTCTGAAAAGGGAACCATTAGGTGTCCCTCTTATTGGTAGTGAATGAGTGAACGAGGGAGTCACTTTGTGGTTGAACAAATGAACCTTTAATTGTTGATGCCTGTGGATAGTGGCACTGGGATTGTAGATAGATTCACGTTCATTTTCAAACTTAATCACATTCAGCAATTACCATTTGATACCTGTTCCATGTAATAGTGAAATGGTGTGTATGACTCACCCAGGTCATGGCAAAGTCCAGCAATCTGCACACAAAGGATGTCTCAGCGATCAGTGAGGAGTTCTGGTTGCTGTGTGTTCAGAGCTTGTACAAGCTCTCCTGCCAAGTGTCCCACCCTTTACCACCACATACCCACATACCGCAGACAGCAACAACAACAACAACAATGCATTACTCAGTTAATACAAACGGTAAAACTGGAAATGTGAACAATTCTACCTTCACTAAGGTGTGCAATGTGGATGGTCTGGTCTTAGCTTAATTTGGATTGTGATGACTATCAAGCACAGAACTGTGTCTATCTGAAAACATGTGCACATACCCAATGGAGTGTTCTAAGCAGTTGTGGGATGCTTCAGAGAGAACAAAGTAGACCCTCCCAAGCTGCCTGAGGTATTGCGGTCTCTGGAATTGAGGTGTGTCTATGATCTTGATGAGAAGTGGGTGTAACTGTATATGCTCGTGGATGGGATCATTAAACACCTGTTTTCACCAGCACAACATACCAATAGGTTGAATGACCTGTTAGTGATGACTCGACGTGACAATGACTAATAAGTGTCCAAAATCTTGATTTACTGCTCTCTGAAAAGGGAACCATTAGGTGTCCCTCTTATTGGTAGTGAATGAGTGAACGAGGGGGTCACTTTGTGGTTGAACAAATGAACCTTTAATTGTTGATGCCTGTGGATAGTGGCACTGGGATTGTAGATAGATTCACGTTCATTTTCACACTTAATCACAGTCAGCAATTACCATTTGAAACCTGTGGGCTGTACTACGAAGCGAGTTTAACCTGCTCCGATTTAACTCGGGGTTACCAAGGCAAGTCGGGGTTGACAAACTCTGGTGTCTCAGCTGGAATCGGTACTATGATGGTGATTAAGATGTTGGTTTGTTGAGTTCGTGTTAACTTAATCTGAGTCTCTGCTCGTCTGCGTAAAAGGGGCGTGTTCGGCAGCGCAGACACAGTTTCTGTTTGATGATTCGTGCTCCGTGATTTTCACCAGAAGAACACTTTGATAATGTCAGGATATGAAGAGTTTAAAGAAATGTAAAGAAACAAAGTCAGGGAGGCTTGTTGACTGCAGACACGGTAAATTCATTAGTTCAGTGTTCTCGTGTCTATTTGTCTTACGGACTCTTCTTTTATTTGTAATATGATTGAGATGTAAGGACATGTAAAATAGTCTAAATCTAAATAATCTGAATATGTGAAACCAGAATAATTCAGTTCCAGCCTCCACATGGCTCCATCTGTGAAACTGAGCCATTACTTTCTGTTAATGAATCAAGATCTGCTCCTAAAGCTCCTCCGCTGTAGACCAACCTGTATGAATGTAAAGCTGCTGTTAACAATAACTTCACTCTAACAGCCATTTCAGCTGCAACAAGTCAGGATGAAATATACAAATATTCTATCAAGGTGTGTATTAATCGTCCTTATCATTAACACCGAGGACAGATGTGTTGTGTAGTCTACACTTATACACTGTGTGTCCAACAGTGAGGCTTTACTCCGGCCACTGGCTACGGAGACGTCTGGACCCAGAAGCCGGCAGAGACACTGAAATCCATAACTTTCATAGAGAACATCATGGGGGTGAGCTCCGGTCTCTAAACACTGTCATAACCCATGCACCGATGTCGACTGGCTCTTCCAAATGTCAAATCATTTTTCTCGACCAATTGTAGCGGAGGGGCGGGGCTTACACAGAGTAACCTCAAGTTAACCACAAACATAAACTGCCCTGAGCAGTTTAGAGACACAGCGTAAATTGCCATGACAACACACCTCAAGTAAAATCTATCCACCTTCGTAGTACGGGTTAATCAGGAAGTTACCCCCGACGTTACCTCTCTTCGTAGTACAGCCCTCCGCTTGTGAAAACTCTCCTGCCAAGTGTCCCACCCTTTACCACCACATACCCACATACCGCAGACAGCAACAACAACAAAAACAACTCATTACTCAATTACTACAAACTGCAAAACTGGAAATGTGAACAATTAAACCTTCACTAAGGTATGCAATGTGGATGGTCTGGTCTTAGCTTGATTTGGATGGTGTGTCTATGATACTGATGAGAAGTGGGTGTAACTCTATATGCCCATGGATGGGATCATTAAACACTTGGCAGGACACACAGAACAAAAATGCAGGTCAACTATTACCCAAAGGAGAATCAGTAAAACCAGCTGCAGAGCTGCTGAGAGCTCTGTGAGCAAGATGATCTCTTGTCCCTTCATGTCGAAGTGTCCTTGGGCAAGATCTGAACTCCAGTTGATGACCTCATCGATGGCGGTGGCAGTTTTCAATCAGTGTGTGAATGCTTGCTTTGAGAAATTCCACTTACCATCTTTAAGTTCAATCAATCCAAAATATGTGAATAAAATCATAACATGAAAGAGGAATGTAAGAACCTAAATGTGAAATATATATTTTAATAATTATTAAAATTAAATTAATAATTTCAATGACAATATCAATAAAAGCCACAGCAAAACATTCTACCATATGCAAATATTTCTTACTCCATTTGAGAATTTATAAAATAATTATGAAATTCTACAAATTATACATCCAAAATATTAATGTCAGGAAATAACTGTTCTGTAATTGTAATTGTAGATATCAGAACTTAAAGTTCTGATATCTACATTGTTAGTATTATAATATAGTATTATAATGTTCAGTGTTCAATGTAGACATACTGCACATCATTATTTTTGGCCAACTACACCAATTGCCCACAGGATGATGCTATTGTTCAACTCTCTCAGGTTCAGTTTGCTTTACAGTATGTCAGCTAAGAAAACATGTACTCTCCACCATATATTCTGTACTTGTTTCCCTTTTGTCATAACATTTGTTGTAAACCTGGATAAAAGTTTCAAAATGAGAGTTTAATTCCAATTGAGGAAACATGGGGACTCTACATTCATCTCCAAGATTTTCTCCATCTATGATGATGAAGTTGTCCCACCTTTTTGGTATCCAGACGTATTTGTAGGTTGGAGGTTTGACTACTGTCATTGGTAGTTGGATACTGTTTGGTATTTTAAATTGTAGGAATATGTTTTTGGATAAAAGATGAGTCTATCTCTGGAAGATATGTGTGATATTCTCCAGTCTTCTCCAAAATGGGAACATGATAGCTGTTCCTCCATCAACTGCAAGAAATCAGCTCCTACTGTCTTGTGAGCAAAGACTTTCTGGTTTTGAGGTCACAGATCAAGGTAAGATGCTTTCTGTGCAGACAGATATCAGTATGTTACACTGTAGTTGTTGTATGGTCAGATAACCTTGGAGGCCTTGGCAGCTTGCATCAGAATCTGACTAGACTGAACGGTTGTTCTTAGCGTCAATAAGATGATATGAACTTATTTCTGGGCCAAGGTCATGAATTTATCCTGTTATGTATATATTTTGCTGAAACTCAACAAAAACAATTTTTTTTTAGAAAAGATAGTGAAGGTAAGCTGTGATATTTACTTTGAACTAAAAATGAAATATGTCAAGATTAAATTGATTATCCTGAGCACAGATGAAGACAAAACTCTTCCTGTAAATTAATCTAAAATAAACAGGATTACGGCAAAAAAAATATGTGGAATTACCCTAAATTTAGATTATTGATGAGAAAGTGATCAAGGATCATGTTAGAGAGGAGGGTATTTCCTCAAGTACTGCAAGTGTAATATAAAAGTACCGGTGCTTTTTTGTGAATTGTGTTTTATTTTACTTTTTATTTTGCTCTATAAACAAGAAGTTCATTACACACAGAAGTTTAAAGATAAAAACACAAGACATACCCACCCACAGACATTGACACTGTACTTACGATACACATGTACCCATAAAGCTGTATACAAATATATCCCACTTTCCATAAATCTGTCTTTCAATATCTCATGTAAATCTGATTTAATTTACCTTCAGTGTAGTCTATAAAAAGTCCTACTTATCCTGTGTTCCAATTCATCAATTCATTAAAATAATATAGTGGAACTTGCATATATTAACCTGGATGACCTGCAATTTTCTTTTGTTAAAACTGAAATTATTGCACTTGGCCCTGAAACATATTATCTAAAGATGGCATTGCCCTGGCCTCCCACACCACTATGTCCTGTAACTCTCCCATAAAACAAACTTTAAGACATTTTAACATTGCAAAAATCAGGTTCATCTTATCTCAAACAGATGCAGAAAAACTAGTCCATGCATTTGTTACTTCTAGGCTGGTTAATTGCCATTCGTCATTATCGTGCTGGCCCGATAAGTCCTTAAAGACCCTCCAATTGATCCAGAATGCTGCAGCACGTGTCTGACGTCACCTGACAAGAAGTAGGAAAAGATATCATATTTCTCCCATATCAGCTTCTCTGCACTGGCCCCCTGTCAAATCCAGAATAGAATTTAAATCCCTCTCCTCACCTACAAAGCCCTTAATAGACACAATTATATCTCGAAAAGCTCATAGTACTCGATTACCCTAACTGTGCTCCCAGAATGCAGGGTTACGGTTACTTGTGGTTCCAAGAGTCTCCAAAAGTAGAATGAAAGTCAACTATCAAGCTCCTCTCCTGTGGAACCAGATTTGAGTTTGAACCCTCTCCACATTTAAGAGCAGCCTTAACACCTTCCTCATGTGAGCCTGTAAGCAAACCTTTAGTGTTGCATTAGCATTAGCTATAGCATTTTTTAATCCTGCACATTTTCCTGCAAATACAATTTTTACACCAGTGGAGTTTAAATAGAGGGCTAATAGAATATTTGACTACTTCCAACTCTGAGGGCTGTGTCCCTCAAAGACTCATAGCCTGAGCATGTGGGTAATCAAGGATTTCTCCATGGTAATGCTACTGTTCCCTAACTGCCTGAGCCCCGGTAATCGGCCTAAAACCCAGCAAAGTCTGACTGCTTTTATTCACTCAATGGTACTTTTATCCACACGTGAGGGAACAGAAAGAAAAGCCTCTTGGCCTGCAAGACTTAGCTATGAACCCCTTCCCCCTAGTTTACATTAGTAATAATTGCAGATATTTGGAATATTTCTACCTCTTTAAAGTCCTCGGCCATTGAGTCCATGCAGTTTAGGGAAATCATCAATGTGATTGACAGGAGGCTCACACACAACTTAAATGCTTTAAGCTGCCGTTACCCGACAGTTATCCTCCTCTCTCTATTAAAGCCAAGTCTTCGTTTCAGTTTGTTGAGCGCCTCAGTGAAGGAGACCATTACTGGGATCATGCAGCTTACTGCTTAAGACTGCTCACATTTCAAATTTCAAATGAACCGTTACCTCGTAATATGACATGAAAAGAGGGGAAGTTGTTGCATCTTCCTGACCAGATACACTCCATGAGTTTCATGTGGTGAGAAATGCCATAATCAACAAAGCAGTGTCTTCTCACCACTGGCGGAAGAAGTATTCAGAGCTGTTGCTCAAGTTAAAGTCTGAGGGATTTTAAGATAATTATGATTCAGAAATAAGTAGTGATTATATCGGTAAAATAAATGTTGAGTGAAAAGTAAAATCTTTCTCACTAAATCAATCCAATATACAGTAATGATTCTGTGTTTATACCATCTGTTAAGTAATGATCCGAAATTTCCTTGGACAAGAGACAACACAACCTGCCGCCACACATCCAGGATCACATTTACTCTTTCTTTCTTTCTTTTTTTTTTTTTTTTTTTTTAATTTTACACTTTTTTACACTGTCCGTCATGCATATGCAGTGTAAATATTAGCTAAACACAGTTGGACCCCGTGCAACTGACAGGAGATTACAACTGTTTTGAACCACCCCTTCTTCCACCACTGGCCAAATGAACAAAGTGCTTTTCTGCCATGTATCAACCATTAACACTAAAGTCATTAGATTATGTATTGCAACACAAAGAAGACTTAGATGTGTTAAAACCATGCAAGTGGGTGGTATAAAGTAAGCCCCGTGTATATGTCAGCCATACCAGACGTCTCCACATCTAAACAAGACCTGCTGGGGAGCTTTGCTTCGCTTCGCTTCATCCCAACGCTGTGAAAACTTGTATGTCCAAGAGGGTGACCTTTCGGGGAATAAGGATGATTTTTGACATCATCTAATAACTTTTATTAACTTCATGACCCTAAAAGGTTGGAGAATTGTATCACTTTATAGAGGATAATGTAACCCTTGAGTATGTCTTACAACAAGAAAACATAGAGATAAGAGGTTTTTACCTGACAGCCATGATGGGCTCTCTCCATTAGACAGAGGAGAGGCCTGCAAAACATGCATTCTGTGTTTAGAAAAGTATTTAGTGAAAGCCAATAAAGGAAACAAAGGAAAGCATGCATGCGTCATAGCCAATGCTTCATTGCTGACTTTTTCCGAAAAGTACTTTTGCCCGTATTAATCCTCTTTATACAAAATGATCAAATAAAATGTAAACTTAACCTGAAACAAAGTGACGGCTCTAGATTTCAAAAACACATTTATCCTCAATTTACCCCAGAGCTTAAAATATTTAAATGTTTCCACGAAAGCCTTTTCTGACCTCTTCTGCTGAGTGTTTTCTTCCTTCAAACGCATTTTTATTTAAGTACATGGACCATGATGAAAACAGTCTGTGGGGTAAATAGAGCTCTGTGTTTATGGCGACACCGGACTCTGGAAGTGAATTCAACGGATATCTTTTGGCCTTTCATAAACAACGTTCCTTGAATTCTCTGTATTGTGTCATGCTCAGGGCAAAAAGGAAAAAAAGGTCCTTAACTGCAGAGAATAAATAACGTTTGAAATAAACAATGATTTGTCTTAAAATGTCCTTTTTCATAGTACAACATCTGTGCTTCATGATATTGATCTTTACTCATTTTAAAGCTGCAGTGTGTGCTCATTTAGTCCTTCATTTCCTACTGCCTTTCTTGTTCTCACACCAGAAAGAAGAAAAGAGAGACCAAAAAAGAAGAAAGTATTCAGTTTCACATAATTTATTACATTGCATTTTTCCAAAAAAGTATGAAATGCTTGGACAAAGTTAACAGAATTCTTTTCTCACAGTATGAACATTACAGAGAAATTACTGCATACATCACTTATTTAAATGTCCACAGCAGCATTAGTGATGTCACGGCACAAAGCAATGTGATCCATCTGCTATTCACACTGTGTCTGTTGGTGCAAAGGAGCAAATTGTGCACAATACATTACTGTGTAATACAAATATACTCAGCAAGGTGGTGAAAGAGGCAACACTTAACGTCCCATATTTAGCATGTGTAAGCAGTATATAAACATTTAATGAATGGTTCCCAACACATTAATCGTGGCAGATATAAGCATTTATTACTGTGTGTGTGTCATTTGTTACTTGTAACTCCTCTTGTGGGCGACTTGGAGTGGAGGCTGGTGTAAACAGATAATGAATGGCAATATAGTAAAACACAGTTATTCTCATAAAAATATGTCACTATAGGAGAAGTTATAATACTATACATCAATAAACACTTAAAAATGTCCTTTTATCTCCGCATGACTACATTTTAGTGAGTTATAAACCATTTTAAATGTTTATATAGAGCTCATAAAGTAGGGTAAAAAAAAGTGTTACCATGAAATATCACAACAGTTCCAAACGTAGTGCATACTCTAACCGAATTTCCAGGAAACTGGCAAAAGAAAACCATGAATTAATGTGTTTTTCCATCCACCACCGTTAAAGCGAATATTGGCAATTGAATGCATCAAGAGAAAGAGTAGGTGGAGCTAATTCTTCAGTTGGGTGCCATTGCAGAGGAAGAGTGTCAGTCAAACCTCAAAAAGTAGAAAACAATGATGGAAACAATGGCTTTATATTTGTTTGCACTTTGTTGAATTTTACTTTTATTGATACATCAAATTTTCCACCTCATCTAAACATAAAAATATTGTTTTTTTCTTTGAATTTTCTGCATTTCCACCATTTTTATGTGCAAAATATACTGAAACATACTGACACATGGATTCACATATCCAACACGGCACAAGATGGTTTCCAAAAACCTGTTGTGCTAAATTTACCAGATTATAGCATCCAGACAGAAATCTGCTGTAAAATCTATAAAGAGGGTCAATTGTGCAGGTGAGGTCAGAGTGACTTCATTAAATGGACTGTCCATTCTGCCGCATTCAGGTCCCATCTCTGCAGTTTGGAAGATACTGGATCCCCTTTAGGTGTCACTGAATGTCATTCTCTGTGCTGCCTTGCATTCAGAATGCAATTTAAATGTCAATGAACACAGTTTAGTTTATCATTCAATAAAGACAAATATGCCAAGAAATGGTGCATTACATTGACACAGTGTACACACACAATGCACAGTAGAGTACTTGATATGCAACCTTTTCAGAGTTCATTTAAGTCATTTCAAGATAGCAGGCAGTGATTATCACAGAAAGTGAACTAGAGAACTGGTATTCAACCCATTTTTTTTTTGTGTCTCTCCTTCCTTAAGCTTATGTTAGCATTTCCTTCTGTCCTTCTCTGTCTCCACCAACTCCGTCTGCCTCAGCGGCTCCAGGTCCTCCTCAGAGCTGCAGGCGCTGTGCTGCATCCCCCGGGAGAAAATCCTGCGACGTGATTGGGCGCTGAGGTCCAGTAGGTCAAAGGAATCGGAGGAGAAGAGGCTGTCCTCACTCACCACACTGGAGGGGCGGCTGCGGCGACCCTCGGCGCCCCCTGTGGCGTGGAGGAGGTGCTGCAGGGCCTCTGGGAATATCGTGGGGGCTGAAGAGGGAGACGAGTGGTGGTCATCAGGAAGATCCAGACTGCGAGAGAACTTGCCGTTGCGTTTCAGAATCCCCTTCCTTCTTCTTACTGCCTCTGTACGCATGGTGGGGCTGTCGTCTGCCGCTGGGAGACAAGTGCGCTGTTTGTGGGAGCACGAATCACCTGCATCGCTCTCTTTAACTCCCTCTCCAGTGACAATTCTCTCTGAGGATGAGCCATAACCTGATTCCCCTCCATACAAGTTCTTTAGTATCCCCTTCTTGGGCATTTTGGATGAGGGCTGACTGAATGTAGAAGGAGGTGGCAGACTGGTGGACAGGACATCAGCATGTGTGTGGGCAAGAACATGTGTTCGATAAGGCTTGGGAGCAGCATTACAAGGTTGAGAGGGAGAGTTTTCTTTAGGAGGGCTGTGAAAAACTGAGTCAAAACTCCTCTGGGGTTTCAGAATACCTTTGGGTTTCTTTCTTTCAGCAGTGGAAGTGGCAGAAATCGCAGCAGAGGATGCAGCTGTTGCACAAGCGCCACCACAAGCTCCCAGTGCAGTCTGAGGAATTGCATTCTCCTTGCGTGACTTCCTGAGGCTCGACACTCCTCCGCGCATCCTCCCTCCTCCACCTCCTCCACGGTCGCTCTTCAGAGGTAAGCTGAAGTAAAAGGGGTTGGGAGAGAGCTGAGCGGGACAGGAAGAGTCTGAGGCCAGGCGCCCCGCGTCAACAGTCATGTTGCTGGTGGCTGCGACCCGATTCTGCCAGTCGATGTAGCGAGCCAGCAGTGGGGAGGGGCATTCTTGATGTGGAGATGAAGGGCAGTCACACACACTCTCTTCAAAACCCCAGTTCACCCACCAGTGGTTGGCCACATCCTCTATGGTAGCCCTCTCGTCCACACGCACTGTCAACAACCAGTCGATAAGAGCGCAGGCATCTGGAGGGAACAGAGTCAACAGTTATTTATAGCAGACGAAAACAATGCAGTTGACAGAATACTACATGAGAACAACACACAACACAATCAAATCAGAATATAAGTATAATGCTAATGGAGACATGGACACTGTAAAGGTTCACCTGAGGGTGGGTTGGGTCTGCGGTAGCGACCTTGGCTGATCTGCTCTGTGAGCGTGGTGTGGCTGGCCCCATCAAAGGGCATGCTGCTGTACACCAGGGCATACAGCAGCACCCCCAGCGCCCAGCAGTCCACCTAGCACACGAAAACACACATAATGAAGAACATGTTGTGCACGTAACTCAAAAAAGTCTTAGATTTAATGCATTGAAGGGGTGCATGATTTTAAGTGTGACAAAAAATAGAGTGTCTGCAAATGTGCCTCGTCTTTTGATTTTCTCTAACACTCAGCTTTATAAAATCTGATATTTGAGATTTGGAAAATTAAGCTTTGCCTGACCTAATAACTGTGGTTCTTCTGCAGCATATGAAAGACTAAATCAGTGCTTTAATGCTGTGCCATTTTAAAATGGATTGAATTAAAGATGTATTAAAGGTGTCGCTCGTAGTAGTGAACCCACAGAGAATTATCACCTGACTCTGTAGTTCGCCTCAGCTCTACATGGGTCACTTTACTGTCTTTCAGCTCCTTGTTTTTGTTTTACAGGACACAACTTTCCTGTTCTGGTTTTGCTGTATTATTCCATACACCATATGTAATGACTAAATCAAGAATGATTCAGCATTAATCATGATGTAACTTAATTGAAAACATCCATAACTTTTGGAAACATTGGTGATGGCAGTGTGTTGACCCACCTCTGGCCCCTGGTAGGGCAGTCCTTTCACTATCTCTGGGGCAGCATAGAGTGGACTTCCACAGTAGGTCTGCAGCAGAGAGCCATTCTGGAAATGATTGGAAAGGCCGAAGTCAGCCAGCTGCAGAGTCAGAGAAGGAGAGAACATAAAATAATATGTTTTGATTATAATTATTTATTATAATTACTTGCTACTACTGTTTCTGAGCTAGATAACTTTATAATGGAAATGAGAATAATAACAAAAGGTAAAAGTCTTGTCACAGCTGTGGCTGCCACAACAGTAGTAGCACATTTTCCAAGAGGACATTAGTGTAACTCAGTAGACTGCCAAGCCACTAAATTAAAACAACATGATCCATTGGATTGATCTATTAATAAATAAAAGACCGACCATAAGTGATGCTAAAAATGAGACCAATAAAGCAGGCAATGCATATTAAACAAAACCTTAAAAATGAACAATTGTAAAAACAAAAACAACCAAAAAACTAACTACAAAAAAAAAAAAACAGGCATCATATGTCATTGAAAAGTTTCACGGCTGTGGGCACAAAAGACCAGTCCAGTATGAGTGTCTATCTGTGTGTTCACATGTTTGTTTTTAAGTAAACAAAAGGGTTTATGTGACAGTGAGTCTCAGTCATAGATGGCATTAATGTCTAACAGCTGACAACACAGAGTGCTTTAACTTTCAGACAGCATGGACTAATCAGTTAACACCGGACCCTTTATAAATTTCACTCACTCATTCACTCCAACACTCATCCTCATGCCATCCAGATTCCTTTTCAGTGAGTATGTACTGCAGACTCTTAGCCATGTGGCAAAAACACAATAACCCAAAGCAATTCCTTTTAAAGGAGCCAAAAATAGGTATGTTGAGCTTTTGCCAATGTAAGTGTGAGTGAGGAAAGAGCAGAAGGCCAAAAACATCAGGCTGCTTACGCTCACGTAACGGAACAATCACTCACTCGAGGCTGCGAGAGCCATACGCAGACATACCGAGGCTCCTCTCTATCTGAAGAGATTATTAACATGAGCACCAGCCTGCTATCAGCCCCTCCGGTGTTAAAAATACTCAACCTGACAGCTTTATTTCCGTGGAACAGAGGTTCAGGGCAACAGAGACCTCACAGATGAAAGATGACACTGTGTGTACAAGAGTCTATATTAGACATACAGAGGCAATAATGACGTGTGGACTGATCATGTGAGTTGTGTAGTTTATACAGCTTTACTTTCTACAAGCTACTGTATGTTTGTATGTGTGTCAGAGATACATCTGTGTGAGGCTCCTGAAGAGACATTCCTCAGTGCTAAATGCTTGTAGAGGACGCACTTCTTTTAAAGAGTGCATACAAACAACTCCTGTACATGTGCCTAAAATTACACGGCCTGTTGTGAGACGCCATCGTCTCTCACACACATGCCGGACTGAAACAGATCCCTGGTTAATGTCTTATGTAACGAGGGGTGGGGTTGGATCCAAATGCAACACACTAGAACAGATGGTTGGTAAGGTCCTTTATTAAAGACAAAAGAAATCTTCTGAAACAAAACTCACTGAAGGGGTCCTGTCCAGGATTGCCAAACAAAAAAAAAACCACAGGGACAGGCAGACAGAAATCATAAACATGAACTATAAACCAGGGACTGAAGCCTTGATGACAGAGAGCAGATCCAACAAAGACATGAACACAAACAAGAATGAGAGGAAGAACAATGAAGTGGAGTGTCTTATATAAAGTGCTGACTGGAAACTGAAAACAGCTGGGTGCACAGGTGAGATGATTAGGTGGGAGTGGCTGACAGGTGAGGTGAGGCAGAGGCGGGGTGAGTGGAGCTAAGCTGCTTTCGAGGGTCTTGTGATAACATCATGTGAGAAGAAAGTGAAACAGCATTGGTGCAACGAGCAAAATCATCTGGTTTGTCAGAATGAGGATCAGATCTGATTTGTGTTTGGCTTTATAAGAGTATCAGTTCCCTCTTATCCAATGAATCGATCAGCTCATCCAATGTGGTCAAATGACATCCTTGCTGCATATCTCTCCCTTGTTTCCTGTCATCTCTCTAGCACTATCTTAATAGTTCATGAATACATGAAACAAACACTTCTGAAAACAGAAAAACACCAACTCTGCAGACTTCTGCCACTTCTGGGATGAAAACAGTCAAAGCCAAGCAGCCATACATTGCACAGAGGCTGTGTCATTTCCTGCGGCGGATGCTGTGAGAGGCTGATGTGCCGACCCCTGAGGTTTGCAGTGACTGAAGAGCCACTAAGAGGTCTGCATGTAGTGTTTTCTTTTGATGGACAGACAAAGCGTACTTATATTAAAACCCTCCGATTGGCACGATTGCCACTGGATTCCCTGCATTCCCCTTTGGCCGTGCACAGCTCCCATATAAGGAGAGGAATTCCCAAATAAGGCAAAAAATGACCCCTGGGTTGTTTTATAAGACCTGGCAGTATATTTGTTCTGGTTCAGTGTGCATGGTTTAAAAACACATTAAAATGACTGTGGGCAGAAAGTGCTCCAATGTATGTTCTGAATGTGCACTTTGTTGGCATTTTATTTTGGAGCTGGCAAGATAATCCATTACCAGCTGCACAACGTGAAGCTCCATTCCAGCATGCCAAAAACAACAATGGAAAAGGTTGCTTCCTGAAATGTATCAGCGTGTCATAAAGATTTATGCCTTTATGTTCCAAAACAAAAGTGCAATCAGGGATCTTTGAATTATGCATTGAAAAAAAAACCTGACGTATTTAATGCTCAGGCCAACAAAGCTTCTGTCAGAGAAAATGAAATTTATCCAGGGATAAATATCTTGTTTTTGGAATTAAACTGTTCTAATTTATTTTTCTAAACATGCATAATCACAATTTTTTTTTTGGAAAGTGATATGGAGGCTCAGTTTGTGTAAGTTTAATAGATCTTACCTTTACATTCAGATCTTCATCTAAAAGGATGTTCTCCAGCTTGAGGTCTCGATGCACGACACCGTTCTGCAAGAGAGCAGAGACACATGAGGTCCTGTGCTGCTTCTTCCTTCCCGTTTACATGCAAATGTTTCCTCTCTGCATGCAAACATAAGACTGAAGGGTGTGAAGTTTACAATATAAACCCAGCCTGGGGTGCACCGGGGGTTTGTCTTTCATTTATAATTTTATAACCGTTAACATTCCACTAGGGCCTCGTGTTACAGGGCCATGTGTCTAACATATCAGAGGGCCTCGGGAAAGGCTCTTAGACTGTTTAATCATCAACAGGCATGAGGAAGTGCTTTGTTTGGGTTAATTCATCTGATGAGATGCGATTTGATCCCCTGATGGCATTAAGCACCTGGGAGCCAACGGGAAGCCACAGAGTGTAGACAGCTGTGTAGTCTGGTGAGGAAGAGCCAGAGTACACTGGAGGTTCGATTGGAGGAAAAGTCTGTTGCAGGATCACTTGTATTCGAATAGGCAGCAAATCATAAGGAGACAGTGCCGCTATAGATAACTGTGGCCACCCAGGAAGCTGCGTGACGCTGGGAAACTTTAAACGTTGCTGTCAGCTTCTCTTAAAGCCACCAGCTAATGAGCCAGAATAGGCTCCTTTCTTTCGTTAATTACATCCTCTTCAGGGCACTTAAGTGGAGGAAATGAACCATGACCTTAGACAATGTTTTGTGCACAGTATGTACAGAATGTAAGCCTGTGTGTGCACGTGTATGAGTGTGTGTATGCAAGGCAGAGACAAGGAGAAAGAAGCAGAAGAAATATAGCTATGTGGTTAACCAGGTTATTATTCTCGCTATTTTCAAATCAAGAATAACAAAAAAAAAGCTACAAACGACTTGGAAAAATTTTCATTCTTCTCTTGAAGCCTCAATAATCCCTCCATGTGCTTTGCATACCTCAGAGGCGCATTCAATAATTCATTCACGCCGGAACATTCATGTCTATTTTGGGACAATATTTGAGGGCACGAGGAGCATAAAATCCACCTCCCTGCCTGCAATAAAGCTACAGGAGCTGACTGATTATCTCTGAGTTTAGCGTGCGGGATTCACAAAGAAGCCAAGCTGCTAAAATAAGACTGATAAGAGAGCAAAAACATTTCTGCCCCATCCAACTCAGCTGACCGCCAGGCACAAATCCTCACTTCTGCTGTACCGCACTTCTGTATTATTATATATATAACAGGATTTATGTATTTCCTTTATTCTTGTTTTCCAGCACCGCTATGGATTCTATGCACACAACAATAAAAACAAAGAACAAAGAAGAATTTGAATTTGCAAGGGCTTACAGTAATGTGGAGGGACAAAGCAGGCTCATATGGGCAACGTGTTTGCTAAATGTGTCAGTGTGTGACTGTAAAAAACAGTCAAGGGATAATGCGCTCTTAACCCAGAGAGATCTGAAAACTCAAGTCAAGTTTTCCTGCAGTATTAGGATTAGGATTTAGTGGATTTAGTGGCACTGTATTTGCTTGTGCGCAGTTGAATACCGCAGCATGCAATTCAGCACGTGCCTACATGTAGTTTCCCTAATTTATACTGAATTCCAGTGGTGTATTTGCAGAAGGTATGTGTGTATCTACAGTGTGTGTGTGTGTGTATAAACCTTGTGGCAGTAGTGGACAGCGGACGTGATTTGTCTGAAGATGCCTCTGGCTTCTGTTTCTGGCAGTCTCCTCCTCTCCTGGATGTAATCGTACAGCTCTCCCCTGCTGGCGTACTCCATCACTATCACAATCTTGTCCCGGCTCTCAAACACTGCACAGGACACAGGACGCATTTACAGTATGGCATTATGCAGATGAGTTCATGACAGTGTTAGGGGATTCCTTCTTCACCACACAACAATAAGAGATGATATTCTGCATGTACAGAAATGGAGACATGAATAAAAAAGAAGCTGGATGTTTGATATGTGTTGATCAACGTACAGGACTGTATATATCTGCATTCTGTTGCATGGCTGCAGGTTCAATTTCGTAAAGGCTTCCCCTCTAAGAGTTGTTGCTGTTGTTGTTGTTGAAGACTTTCCTTTGTGCCCTTGTGCCCTACACGGGACCCCTCAGGTGTGCTCCTGCAGTGTAATTCCCAATCACATTTTCAGGAGCAATAAATCCTCACCAGAAACAATTATCACCCACCTCCCACCGGTTGCGAGTTAGTTGTGATATCTCAGCATGGCTTGTTTTGGAGTCAGAGTGTGAATGCAACACCACGGCAAGTGCCGGCCCTTTCATAAACAAGCACTCAGTTCACACAGCGGCGGAGAAGGCTACAGGCTGGCTGCAAACTACGTCAACAGATGCACTACAGACGTGAGTGCACTTGCTCACAGAGCACTGCTCGGCCTGCTATCTGTGGATACATAGGTGTCAAGGCTACACACTCCTCCGCATGGGGAAAATCCAGACACGGTTTGGCCATTGCGCCTCGATGCAGTTCGTCGCAACAGGCATTGCTGACCATCTCTCCCTCACTATAGTCACACCATACTTATAAACCCTCGATGTTCTGTCGATGGGGGTTCCCCTCGGGAGTGCGCAGAGATGGGTCTCTCTCTGGCTGGGGAGGCATGTGCCAGTCTCAGGCCTCAGTCTTCTCTGGAGGGAAAATGGGAGACTCCTCCATCTCTTCACATAGAGTGTACGTAGCCGTCATGGCGTGAAAGAAAATCTTCCCCACTGTGCGTGCACGCAGTGACGACTCCAGTAGCGACAACTCTCAGATGACTACGCATACACTCGTAGAATCTGGAGTTATGATATGTAACTAATGTTCCCTGTTAATGTCTTTACCTCTAATGGATCCCATACAATGCCTCATTCACATGACAGATCGTGTACTAATACTTCTAAAGGATAAGGCTGCTGACGATCTATATTTTGTTACTGTAAACAAAGGATCTAAACCAAGGACGTGCTATGCCTCCTGTCAACGCTGTTTTTGAAAACATAAATGTTGAAAATGGTTCAGAAATATTTGGCTTCATTTTTTCAAAGGTTAATTTATTTCCTAATTCAAACAGACACTGTAGCTTTTAGCAAACCTTATTCAAACAGGAGTAAGTAGTGTATTTGCATAGGACTATTTTCAGCTGTGGACTACTGAATAGTTACAGCAGAAAGAGAGTTTATGAAGAAAATGTACGTAAAATAAACTACTGTGCCAGACTGGTGGAGGTCTATGGCCCAGAGAAAGGTGCTACAGTATATTGGGCTTTGGACAGAAAGGGAATAGTTGTTTCTAAGATCGGTTCATCGTTAGTTTTGGTCTTCAAATTAAATTTGTTGAATTTGATTAGCAGCATCATCCTTTATGGGCATTATTGTGCTCCAGACATATGTGGTAAAGGAGTATGACCATTCTTGATTTCACAGCACCACTAATCTGTACTCAAAGTCACTGATTGACATTTTTGTCTCATGTAACTTTCTTTGAAACGTTCAGTCTGAAAATCCGTCCGTGCTTGCAGACTTACCCTCGTGGACGCGTATGATGTTGGAGTGCCTGAGCGAGGCGGTGATCTCGATCTCTCTCTGGATGTGAATTCTGTCCAGGTCGTCGGTGATGCGCTCCTTGCGGATCGACTTGATCGCTACCTGAGAAGGAAGGCACACCGTCAAATCTGTACGTGTTATATGAAACTTTGTGTTCAAATCTCACAAGTGAGTAAGTGTGGATGGTTAACAATTCCCTCTTTAAGTAATTCTGCAATCCTCCTGCAAACCAAACCAGCTAATTCATTTCTCCTTCACCTCCCTCACAACAACTCGTCTGATGCACATGCAAACGTACAGTTCATGTATTACTTGTGTAGACATACATAGAAACAAAGACATGCATACTGTTGATAGTTCCACTCACACACACACACATACATAAATCAAATCTCTGGATATTAGGGGCGATTATGTGGGTTTTAAGGGCCTGGATGGTGAGAGCAGGTCTCCTGTGATCTGAGCACGCTCTGAGGCAGAAGGTTGACAGCTGCACTGTTCACACTCTACTTCATTAATCCCAGGCACTCACTGTACCCCGATGTAGCCCCCCAACCACCGAACGCACACAACAAAAAACACAAACCCCAACATGAGCCCCTAAACCTCTTTGAGTGACTGTCGCCAAAATGGCACCATACAAGGACAAGACAGAGGCCAACAAATAAACAGGCATCAGGGCGTCCTATTTAGAAATACTACGAACTAAAAACAGGACAACAAAGGAGTGGGAGATGTGGAATAATGCGTAGATGAGGCTTTAGGATTTCTTTGTGAGGCTGATAAGCACTGATCATACCCCTGTATAATTCTGTCAACTCCTATAATGTCCCTATGGGCGAGCAGGCCTCTCCTCTGGGTCACAACTCCAGCATTCTCAGCTGCCGGAAAAAATGTCTACGAGACATTGGAAGACAGAATTCACACGCTCCATCAACCGCCATAGTTATGCAACACAACACAAACACACTCCAGGGAACTCTTGGTACTGCTCTGACCTTCTATAACTGATGTGACACTGTGCAGGGAAGGAGTTTTTGCTTTCTGTCTTTTCTATAAACAAGATTTTTCTCACATCACCAGACTTTCCAGACTGATGTGGCATCCCTGTCCATCCAGAGGTACTGGATGCTGGGTCAGAGATTAAGCCACACATATTCAGTGGTTGTCAGCTGAATGGCGTGTGTCCAAGCTCGGGGGGCTATTAACGTGTGCGCTTGCATGCTCGTGTTTTCTGACCCAAATACCTGCTGGCTGGGAAAGCAATGTGAGGAAGGAAGGGGGGCAATATGAAATATGCTGCAGGGATGAGGAGGGAGGCGGCAGCTAACAGGTGAAAGGAATGGGTAAAGTATGTCAGGGCTTGTATTTTACCGTCTAAGCTCTGACTTACCCCTGGACATGGCATTAAGGTCTGATCAGCAGAGCATAGAGAAGGGAGACACACTCTGGGCCTTGTTCAGCCTTCGGGGCACCAAGAGCATTTTTAAAGGGGGACGTTTGATTGGAGGAAGTGTGTGTATATCTATGATCTCACCCTCGTGCATGCAAAGTTGCTGCATATGCATCATGTCTAAGTATGACCTCTAAAGTATCCTCCTAACCAACAATGTCTCATTGTTCCTCCAAATAATGTGCTGTGTGTGAGACATGGACCAAAAGTGCCAAACTGTAACAGGATGCATGCAGAAAACATAAGTAGCTATGTGTGTGAGTCATGCAGATGTAATTGGATACTCTTCTGCATTATTAGAGAATGTGTGTGGTCGAGGAACCCACCATACATGTTACTATGGTACAGATCAGATGTACAACATGTACAGAGAAATGCACAATGTACTTCACAGCAAGAAAAATTGGATCATTTATTTTCCTCTTCTTCTCCTTCATATATAACATGTGTTCCCCGATTGCACAAATCCGTGGACTGCTGACTTATCGCAGGTGTTTTGCTACTGTGTGTGAAGTCAAGTCTCTGACTTCCTGTCCTATTATTCTCACAAACTCATGCGCACACGCACAAACACACAAGTGCACATCCCAAAAGCCTGAGCGCCACTCAAGATCCCTGCTGCATCTGTGAAAGATTTAACAGCAGGATTATACGGGCTTCACGCCAAATAGACCTTTGAACTCATCATCCAGCTACGCACACACTGTCCCTCACCATAACCAGGAACTAGTGCTACTAGAGGACTGTATGAATGATGGGAAATGGGAAATGGACACAAAAAACTCAATGCAAAAAAGAGGAGTAGGGCCAAACAACAAACTGTTTCAGTACTGACATCCAAATGCTTGGCTGGGTGCAACAACGTCCCGGTGATGACAAGACTTCAGGAAGTCATTGCTCCCGGCCAACAAATAGTCCATCACACATATACCTGTAAAACCACAAACTGCTGTTTTCACAGTGTAGTAAAGAAGGAAATATAACATGTCAATCAGGAATGTTGTAATATGTATTAAAATAATATATATTAAAAAAAAAAATCTTAATGTTATTGTGTCAAACCTGGATTAACTCTGGCTCCCAGCCAGTGTAAGTGACCTACAGCACAGATTAGTGATCCTGCATACCCAAGACTCCCGAATGCATCATCCTTTCCTTCCATTTCATCCTGTACATCAGTCACTTCCTGCACCTCAAACATGAACAGGCACAATCTCAAGTCAGCTCAAACCCATTATTACTGTCTCCTCTTCCTCCTCCTCTTCCTCTTTCCCGCACTCAAACAAGAGCCCCCTGGTCCTGTTTCCAAAAATAATGTCCATTTTGTTTCAAAGAATCCTTGGTATGTGCTGGCTACTTGCTCAAAGAATTCAGCATTTCCCCCTTGTCCTACCAAACCCACTCACCCTGCGCACGCACACACGCACACACACACACACACACACACACACACATTTCACAGCGACTTCTTTCTGCTCCCCTCTCCCTGTGTGTTCGTCCATCAACCTTTCCTCCGTCTTTCGCTCCCTCCCTCTGCCCTTTCTCTCTCACAGATGTAGGTACAGTGAAAGCAGGGAAAGGAATTATGCCAGTCTCACTTCCACAATCTGATTGCAAGACAAAAAAAAAAAAAAAAAAAGATTATCCCTATTACAGTGTGTTTGTTTGTTAAAAAAACAGAAGGGGAATTCTAGGCTGACTGGGTATCTGTCTTTGTGCTCAGATCACAGCAGAGCGACAGATTAAAGCCTGATTGTAGACATAAACCCACGATTATTCAAAATAATCTGGCCCCACGTTCTGGTTTTTAACCTGGATACTGAGAATGTAAAGTTAAACATATCATACTATTATGTCTGTCTGAGTATGTTTTTTGTGTGTGTGTGTGTGTGTGTGTGTGTTCTGGTAAAAGGGGGTCAGACTCCTACTGGAGGAGACCTATTGTAGTAATTTTATCCCCTTGTTCAAGTGCTGAGTGAGTCACACCAAAGGCATCTCCGCCTGGCAGCACAGGAAGCAAGAACCGGGCTCAGCATCATGAGCTCACCCCAAAACACACACACACACACACACACACACACACACACACAAAAGGACACACGCACCTCCAAAGTAATATTTAATAACCCACATTCTTGGAACAGCAACAGATCTTTGTGCACACACACACACACACACACACACACACACTCTCTCTCTCTCTCTCTCTCTCTCACACACACACACACACACACACAACAAACCTCCCAGGAAGACAAAAGCCAGCTGATTATGATCATGAGCTGCATATCACATCATCTCTTAAGCTTTTTATTTTATGGGTGAGACGAGGTGAAGAAGTCATCCAGAAACAGGTTCATCCTCATGCATCATCATCACCATTTCTATTTCTCCATGCAAAATCTTTCAGATCATAAAAAAAAAGTCACCTGACAGCTGCAGAAACACTTGTGCAGAAACACTCACCGTCTTCTTGCTCGCTCTCTCCACCGCCCTCTTCACTTTGCCATAGGTGCCTTTGCCCAGAGTCTCCATCACCTCATAGCGGTGTTTCAGGTTGTGTTTGTGCTGGTGCTTCTTCACCTCCACCACCGGGGCCGCCGCAGCCTCCGCGTCCGGCTTCATCCTGTGGTTGCCGGACGCCGCGTCCTGCAGACAGCCGAGCTCGGACTGGCGGCTGGAGCTCACTGCGCCTCTGCCGTGCGCCTCTCGTCTGCCCATCCCGTCTGCGCACTGTCCGCGACCCAGCTGCTAAAGTCGCCCATGCAGACGATCCTGTGTGAGCTGCAGCTGTTTCCTCCTCTGGAACAGGAGCGATGGGAACCACATGGTCCGGAGCGGTGGGTGGAGCCGCTTCAACCCCCGACGGGATGAGGGGGGGGACTCATTTGGGATCAGTTCGGGTTTTCCACGGGGATGAAGGCATGCAGGGAATGTCGTGACACTCACCCTGAATCTGCTTCAATCAGACCTGTTTATTGATGCTTTGCCACGTGGTGAGCTTAGAAAATAAACTGGGGGAAAAAAACAACTGTGAGGAAGCAGAGACACTGAAGTCAGAGAATGACATTTTAGACAAACACCCATAAATAATAAAGAAACACAAAAGGTTGTTTATTAATGGAAAGGCAACTTAAAACCCTGCAAATAATCTCATAAAGTGAAATAAAATTAAATAAAAAGGTGATTGTAGGATTAGAGGAAAACTATGCAATAGCACTTACTTATATTCATCATTTATATAGAATATAGAATAGTATTAAACTCTCATAAGGATGACAAATAATCAATGTAGACTTTATTTTTTTTATTTATTTTTTTGGTCAGTCAAAAAGTCCATGACAGAAATCCTAAGTAATTTATATAGCTGAAGATTTTCCTCTTCTGAAAGATTCTTCTCCTCAAATGTGGTCTCACAACCACCCAGGTCCTACTATTAATGCTTTATAACAAGTTAGTACTGATCTGTAAAGTATTAACATGGAGTACTAACAATTAATAACCATTAATAAAGATAACTCATAATTACCTTTTTACCATTATGCTGTTTTGTAAAGTGCTGCTCTCGCCAGGAAAATGATGGCATCTGCCAGTTGTTAAAATTCCAAATTGATATTTAGGAGAATATGCTTATTCACTTTGTTGCTGAGCGTTAGATGAGGCAATTGATGCCTCAGCTGGAGCCAGGAGATGATTAGCTTAGCTTAGCACAAAGACTGGAAACAGGGGGAAACTGTTAGCCCGGCTCTGTCCAAACATGCCTACATGCACCTCAAAAACCAAAAAGTGTACAAATTCCAAGATGCACGAGAGACATGCTAACTTTCAGCGAGATAGCGAATAAGCATATTTCCCAAAATGGTGAGCAATGCCCTTAAAATGCCAAATACGTTGTTTGACAATCACGCTCTTGTGGTCATGCGATCAGTGAGTGTTGTTTGTCAGAAGCAAAGGAGGTTTATGTGCATTCTGTCTCCTACCAACAGAAAATACTGATTTCTTTTAACCATGACCACAATCCCTCTCTACTCTTATTACAGTGGTTTAAATTTCCTAAACAAATCCAAACCTTAACCATAGGGGTGGAAGATGGGAAAACAATTACATAAGTACTTTTTCTAAAGGTCGTATGGGTCATTTTCATTTTTGTTTCGTTATGAGGATTTGTTGATGGTTACACTTTAACATGTGAGGTCCAGAAGTCAAGCCAGGTTTGGCTAAAACTCAAAATTGAGGTTTAAAGGACAGGAGCTGGTTTCCCACCCGTCCTGGCTACTGGCATTGTTACTGAGAGTCAGGAGGAGCTGAATTAGGGTGCGAAGAGGTCTCGAGGATTGAGGTTAGCCACCACACAGACGTCATAGCTGTCGTGCATGGCTGCTCGTCTTTCCACCACCGTCCACACATTGTCTGCAGGGTCCAATTCCAAAATCTCCTTGGTGATGATCTCATGACGGCCTGCAGTCATGAGAGAAAGTATGTAAGTTATGGCTGACCAAAATCTAATTTCCAGACGTACTGCCTCGCCAGTTAGCTGGCATTCTCTAACTCTGATGCAGACCCAAAGTGCGTTATTGTGCAACAGGAGGCATCTCAACAACTAATGAGAGAACACATGCAGTCATTTACTGACTCACCGGCGCCCTTGTAGTATCCACAGAGGTAGAGCTTTCCCTGCACTACTCCTATATTGGAGGCATTGGTTCGATGGGAGAGTAAACATGTGGGCAGGGTCGGTCCCGCCCTCCAGGTGTCCGTCTCTGGGTTATAGATCTCCACAGAGCTAAGACAGCGACGTGATTGTCCACGGTCCTCTCCATCACATCCTATGCCACCTGAAGAACACACACACACACACACACACACACACACACACACACACACACACATCATTATCTGGCTCCATTCTTTCTCATACAGAACATATACTTCAGAACGCAGTCCGTCTCGTAGTCTGACCTAGTATGTAGATTTCTCCATTGAGGACAGCCGTGCCGCAGCGGTACCTGGAGTACTTCATCCTGGCGCACTCGGTCCAGCTGTCCTCGCCAGGGTCAAACCGAAACACACGGTTGCTCAGCTTGTCAGGCTCGTCATCCGGCTGGTGCTGGTCAGGCGAAAGAGTCGGGCGGAAGGGAAAGAAAAGATCAAGAAATTGAGGTGAGAACTGAGAAATGAGAAGCAGCACAGGGGAAAGAGTGAAGGACAGAGAGGATAAATGTTTCACCGAATCTTCCACCATCTGCCTTTAAATCATCAAGCTGCTTTAAAGACATATATATAACATATTTTAAATGATCTTTTGAAAGGTCTTTCAGCCCATTCATCTCCCTGCGTCTGATCTGGATCTGGATGGTTTGTTTCTTTTTTTTAATTCCTGATGATCCAGCTTATTGACCCAAAGTGTCAGGCCAGCGATAAAAATGCTAAGTGAAATCAATGAGTATTTATTCCTGTAGCCTCAATTCTGGAAGTGAAATTGACCAATAATATGATTCTAGGCTCTTTTTTAAAAATTATTTGGATGCTTTTAAAAGTCTGTGTTGCACTAAAACAAAAAAAAATATGTCGAAGGTATAAACAGTAAACAGAGAAAAGTATTAACAACTACAGGATATGTGGCCTGTTGTGTCTGATTTTTTTTTATCCCAAGCTGACCCCGCTAGAGGGCGCCAAAGTCTGGAATTGCACCTGAAAAATATTTATAAATTCCATTCGGGTTGGACCCTGTTGGTCATAGTAAGAAGATATTTAAGAAAGAAGGTTTTCAGGGCCTTCAAATGATTGAGTCCACACCAATACTTGTGGTGAAGGTTTTCAGTTTTCAGTCGTCAACAGTCTAGCCTGAACTTGCTCAAGGACACTTCAGTTCATCCATCTACCGCACGGTTAATATTATCATGCAAAGTTTTTTTTTCTGCAGGTCTGTGTACCTGTGGTGTCCAGCCCCCCAGCACATAGAGGTGCTTCTTCAGGCTGACGACACAGTGGCAGGCTAAGGGGAGAGGCAGAGGAGCGAAGCCAAGCCAGCTGCCTCCTCTCTTCACTGACCATCTCTCCACACTGTTCGTGATGACGTAGTGATTATGCTCTTTCATCTGACCGCCTATCATAAACAGGGCGTCGCCTAGCAGCCCTAAAGCGTACATATCCCTGTATGCTGCTGAGCACAGCGCCACCCAGCTGTTCTCCTCAGTGTTATCGTATCTGAAACATAAACAGGAAATTTAGGCCTGGTGTCGAATGCAGTGCCATTCAAAAATATGGATGTCTTATATATGAGCATGCCTGTAGATATCGACCCGCTTGGTCCTGTGTTGATCTTCTGCCTCTATGGCCACCAAGATGTTGTTGTCTCGTGTCACTGCCCCCGCTGTGATCTGCCCCACGCCTCCACAGCCCCTCAGAGGAGAGGGGATGTAGTAAGTCCTTCTACCGTGGGGAGCAAAGCAGAAACTAAGATCAGCAAGTCCTCCACGGCGGGCAGGCACTCCCTCCTTATTCACCCCACCCAAACAGAGCAGCAGGTCTGTGGTCTCCATGCCGTAGCGAAGGGCTGGCCGAGGCGGAGCCGATGCCTCACAGAGACCTGAGGTCTGGAGAGCAGCGTCAATCATCCCAAAGCACTCAGCATCCCGCAGCAAAACCTGGAAGATGAATTTAAAGGTGTTCTCGTCCGTCAATCAACTGATAAATATGGATAAGGAGTCTAGACTTTTATGACTTGGCCCTTCCCTCCCTATTGGTTCTCACCGGGTTTCTCCTCCTGGCTTTACGGAGGAATCCAGGGTCCACAAGCTCCAGCCGGACACGTCTGAGCAACTCCACGGCCTTGGCTTCACTCTGCGAGTCCCCCTTTCGCCTCTCCACCCAACGCAGCACCAGCTCCAGCACAACCTGCTCCTGTGATATGTTGAGGTCATCTGAACCCAGCAGATCCCCAAGACTTTGGGCATCCAGCTCTAGCACTTCTTCCTCCTCACAGACCTTCAGATGGCAAAATAAAAAAGGGGGGAAACAGTGGCAGCGACTCAGTTTATGAAAAACTGTTTATAGAAGATGGTAAGAAAGAGTGTTGAAGTAGAAATTTGAACCAAATCAACACTGTAATACCCAAAGCATTTCAACACCTGTTCATCACTGTGCAAAAAAAGTACAAGTGATTTCTGCCCCCTACTGGCAGACAGAATGGAAAGACTAGTTTATTATGAAGCCATTTTTTTTCACAAATGATTTTTCATTTGATGATTTTTCAGGCCTTATGACATGTTTCATCTTGGAGCCAGGAATAATTATGTATGGCTTTAACTTAGAGAATATTTACTACAACTCTACTAATGCTGCTGATGAATGAATGAATGCCCCACCTGTGCAAAGTGTTGGTAGAGGTACCTCAAGGCACTGTCTGCCAAACCGGAGGCCCCCAGGTCTCGAGCCCAGTGGTACAGACCGACACAGTTTGAGGGGTCCATGCGGGCCTCCATGTGGCTCTGGCACAACCTGAAGCAATAACAACAAGGTGGTGATGGGAACAAAATATTGTCAGTACTTCTTCTGACATACTTTAGGTCACTACCCTCTATACTTCCTACACATCATACTACTACAGAGGAAAATACAGGTAGAATAATGTTACCTTGAGGCCCCTAATGTCCTTTAATATAGAGAAATACTGTAGAAGCCCTGTTGATGTTCATTTATTGGAACAATGATCAGTTCTCTTTCCCCACCTGAAGGCTCCATCCACATGGAGCAGGAAGGCAGCGGCAGCCACTCCCTGGATGTTGTCATTGCAAAGTGGAAGTTGAGCTCGGTACATGTAGTCCAGCAGCAGCTCCAGGCTCTGAGCAGGAGTGTCTCTGAGAGGCACCTCTCCTCCCCGGGTCTCCTTCAGACCACAGGTAAACATGGCCTGGACATAACGGGATTCATCGAAATAAATGAACAGGATAAAATTAGAGTCTCGTAGCATCATTAACAGCTACACAAAGACACAGGTTGCATCTTGCACTGCCCTATATCAGCCTCCTTACCTGGAAGTAAGGGCTGAATGCAGAGAGCACCACCTTGTGGCAAGGAAAGCGAATCCCCTCTGCCAGCAGCACCACATCAGTGAGCTCCTCAGCTCCTCTCATCCTCTCCAGCTGCCTGAGCAGAAGTGAGCCATGCTCCGCCTGAGCGCAGTCCAGCACTGGTGCATCCATAGGCTGCTACACTGGAGGTCCAGTCCACTTTGGTCAGCATAGAGAGAAAGACCTTATGGCACAGTACAGTGAGTGAGGGAGGAGTTTGGTTCATGCACAAACTCAAAGCAATTTTTAATCATATTTCTCTCATCTTTGCTTTTTGAGCCTGAGACAGTAATCAAAATTAAACCACGTGACAAATTTTGAGGGGAACAACTCATACAACATAATAAGTGGTCCAAAATAGACATTTTCTCAAAAAAGGTTGGTAATCACTAGTTCGGTCCTCACAATGTGTTGTTTTCTCTTGTATTTTTTATTTTGAAAGCCCATTTTATTCTGAGGTTATCATAAGCTGGCAGCTAGGTTTCCCTTTGAGATTTACAACAAGAAAAGCACCACATTGTGCAGATGAGATTTAGAAACCCCCTTGAGGCTTATCGATAGAATCTCACTCGCTCTCAATATGTGTTATAAGCAAATACAAGAGCTGTGTATCTTAAGATCAAAAAGCAAGCGTTAAGTAAGCAGCATAAAACAGTAAAACCATTAAGTAAATAAAATGATGAAACAAGGAAGAGTATACTTTATTGTATGTATGTGTGTGTGTGTGTGTCAGTGTGTGTCTGTGTGTGTGTGTGCACATACTGAAGCATTATTGTGTTCAGTCAACTCGTTATGAAAGAGGCAGAAAGGTCAATTATAGTCAGATATGATCAGTTCGGATAGTTAGGTTTGGCTCATCCTACAGGTCCGAAGCCTATATTTGAAATTCTGAAGAGCAGTAGACTGACATTTGAAATGAACTGTTCCATAGCTGAGCCTCCTTACATCTAATAGAGAATTGACAAAGCCCAGTACAGAACACTGAGAGGTGTAGCCACTTGGCATGTTTGTAATTTCAGCTCAAATCGCAGCTGCGCGAAAACAAAGACGTTTTCCAAAGTGAGAATTGATGGCTGAATTTACTGTGTAGTTATGTTCACTGAACGCGATCGTTGTACAGTGCACATTCGTTTCCTCTTTTTCCAGCTGAGGTTATGAATCAATATGGGGCATTTTGCATGAGGACGTTTACCACTACTGATCACAATGGTTACTATAAATAAAATGAATGCACAAAACGTTTGGGTTGGTTGTTTCCTGAAGAGAAGGATGTGTGACAAGTGAGAGGATGCAGGTTAAATCCACTGGGTCAGTCCCTCTTTGATTTCACATACATCAAGTTTAACCATACGTGGCAGCATCAAGAAGATGTCTCTAACATTTTGCATCATTTAATTATAAGCTAACAAGTGACATACAGTAAAGGGTGACTATCAGGTGGTGTTAGAAGAGGTACTCTCTTCACAGAGGCCCGTCTTGTTGACCCTGGTTCCGCCCCTTTGCTGACTCAACACACGCGCTTATGGAGACGATAAAAACACTGTCGGTGGGTGTGCTGGACATGCACGGGTCACCTCACGCCAGGTGGACATGCACAACGTTCAGAGTACGACCAGTTGCATGTAAACATGACTTTGTTTAGCTCATGCAAAAAAAAGAAAACAGTGATCATACCAGTGGTGTCTATCCAGAGCCAGGATTCAGAAGTTTATGGACTGAGATGACGATCTTAAACTACTCTTTAGAGGTTGTTGTGTTTTTGTTTGCTGGCAGTTCTGTCCCGTGTTCTGCGCTATTTGCCTCCTGTGAGTGGGGGGCAACAGTATGCTCACTGGTAAAAAGGTTTAAAATAGACCAGCTAATGTGAGCGGTGCTGTTGGTGTGTTCAGGTTTCCAGAAGCGGCCGGGCAGACAGTCTACAAGTCTTCTGTAATTTGTTTTTTTGTTTTAAAGTGTGGATTTCATCTAGAAACTGCAAGAATGAGAGGCAGTATTTCAGTATCAGGACCATTTTTTTTTAGATTGATTGTTTATGAATCTAGGATTAAAGAGGGTTAAAAAAAAAAAAAGAAAAAACTTCTGTAAGCCTTTTATGCTACGTTTTATAGGAATTTCTGGACAAGCGATGAAGACCACAACATATGCGGTCAAACATTCACACAAATGCACACAAACAAAGCACATCATCATCATTTTGTAGACTCTGCTACTGGTCCATTTGTGACAGGGGGTGTTTTTCCACATTTTTCCACAGTTGAACACACCGCATTACACAACAGCATGAGAAAAACAAAGTGTAGATTAACCAGTGTCCTGTTCAGGATGTGCATATGTCTCCATATGTAAAACGTGCTCGCCTACATGTGCCAGCAACCGTCACGCTGCCAGCTCTGATCCCAGCTCTTCATCTGGACCTTTGGCCAAGTGCATACCTGAGGAAGGCCTCGGCGTACGAAGGGTAGATTTGTAAGCTGATTGTTTTAAACATATGCAAACATTTATAAGCACATTTCCGTGGTTCAGCTTTACATTGAATGTGGATTTGGCTGCTCCAAGCATCAAAGTCATTCCTTTCTTTAGCTTTTTCTTGACTGACTGACCCTGACTTTTCCCCTAGTGGCACCACGAGGTTGACATATGTGGTTTTAGGTCAAATGTCTTAATAACTATTAGATGGATTGCTGTAAGGTTTCTGTACAAACATCTATGTTCCCTTCAGAATAAATTGCGATAACTTTGATCACACCCTGACCTTTGTGACCGTAAAATCTTAGTCTTTTCATTTTTTTTCTTCTTCAACTTTTGTTCTTTTGTCTCCTTCTTTCACTCACTCTCACTTTTTTTTAATTCTGTTCAGAAGTGCTGTATTCTGTAAATAACTTATGCTTGTTATTCAAATAATCTCAAGCTGTTTTTCGTATTATTATTTTGACCCCTTCACGCCTACACTTACATCTATAAGTGAGAAACTAGGTCAGGAAAAAAACGTGACTTTATCTTTCTGGCCATGAGGAAACCTACAACCCTTAACAGGTTATCAAACTCTCGACCTCTTCATCCCAGCAGTTAAATGATTTAGCTCACTATTTACTCAAGAGTTAATGCAAGTGGGCAACAAGATCATATATTTGGAAATCTCACATAGAGTTAATGGCACATCAATCTCAAGATAAGTGGGTTTATTTTTCTGAATATTTGTCTTTGCTCAGCTCAGTTGCTCTGCTTGTCCTCCCATGCAGAACGTACATACAGTATGAAGGCTTCTTTCATAATGCTTTTGTGCTTGTCAAATTCAGCTGCAGTTGCATTTGGAAAAAAAAACAATCTTTTGAGGATGAAAAGCAAATATTACCCTTAGGTTGTATGGTTTGCGTTTGCTTGGTTTTATTTTGTAATAGATGAATATATACAAAACAAAAACATGCAGAATATGTAGGACATGAGATTTGATATATAGACATTTGAAGACATAATACAAAACAGAAAATGCATGATGGAAAATCAAGCTACTATTCACAAAATCAAATACAGCACACAGGATGAAAACATGAAAATATATTATAAGTTATTTCCGTAGCGCCCCCAGCTGGTGTGTCCAAGTCAATGACGAGAGCTGTTGCACTACTTTCTGACATCATTACACAGTGTGACGATGTAAATCTTAAAAAACTGCTCACAAATACATTATTTGATTTAAAACAAAATGGCTCAGCAATTCTCCAAAATAGATGGGCGCCGTGGTTTTCAGCTAATGTTACTCATGCGGAGAAAGTAGTGCAGTTGTTGGGAACTATTTTCAGTGGTGGATTAATACACATTTGGTTCTCTAGTTAGTATTTACAGCAGTCAGACCTAGTGCGACTCATTGATATGTTTTTAATAGGACAGCAATGATCAGGTTTTGGCTACACTGGCAATACTTGTAGGATCAGTTTTCATTTGTTGGTCTTTTTTGGGATTTGTTGCCAATAAGACAATTGTAAAATATCCCCACACTTATCCTGCTTGATGGTATGTGGAAAGAAAGTGGATCAGCTCATCTAAGTTGAAAAAAAAATTACATCTTGGTTTTGGGCTGAATTTCAGTATATTTATTGCTACAATAACCAATAAACAACCAGGTACACAGGACGTGCCTCACTCAGCCTGTCAGCTGTAACACTTTCACATGCTGTATTTGAGAACGCAAGGAAATTGCAGTTAACAATTATAGCTTCAGTGATCTTGAGTGATTTGACTAAATGTGATCAACATATGATCAAAGACTATTTTTGATAATCTGTAAATGAAATGTGAGATTGTGTCCCCTGAGTTCACACTGCTCGTGCTTTCAGCTGCGCTTGGTCATCAAAATGTTCCCGTGTTTTCACAGCACACATTTACGTGTGCGACAGGTGCCAGGGTTAATATGTACAAGAGTGTTTCCTGTCATATCTAACACTCATCTATTGCTGTTAGTCATTTCGGTCACAGAAGTGAAATCTTCTCCTGTGCCAGCTGGTTGTTCTTTTACTTAAAATGTTTGTTTTGTCAGCAGTAATTAGGAAAAACAGGAGAGGATTGGAAATGACGGCATGAACATATATTAATTAATTATATATAATGATATATTAATGAAAGCACAAAGAAAGACATTTTGATGAGTGGTGCTGCTGGAGTGAAGCATGTAAAGTCTTTTTATTACTTTGGCTTTGTAATAACTAGATGCAGACCCACAGTTTCACACGTATGCATGTGCAGTTTTTTTCCTTTTTGAAAGGTAAACTATGCAGAAATTGTCAGTTATGAAGGATTCGTTGTGGAGTGTCAGACCTCTAGTAGTGCTATGGATGATACAATCACTGTTGATGACACATCCTGCCAATGGTTTCACGCTTACTCCAAAGATCAACAGGTAGCAGTAGGTCACCCAGAGCTTGGTGAATCCTCCGGCGGCCCCGCTTGAATGAGATAAAATAATTTAATAGTGTGGCTCTTCTAGATTTCCCAAATGTTATCAGACCGAACGGATCAAATTCTGATAGTGAAACGAGTCATTTCACTGTTTTACAGCCGCTCCTTTTCCTCTGATCGTGCGCAGGAAAAATGCCCCTGCCCTTGTCGTAATCAATGTCAAGGGCATTGACATCAATATGTTGATGAGTCACTCCAGCTCTAACTGACTGTCATTTAAATTTGTGCTTGCAGGGTGATGTTTCTCTGTCTGTGTTTCTCAAGGACCGCTCATCCAAACTACCTCACACTCAGAAATACAAGGCCAGACTGAGAGACAGAGATCCCTTCATAGTCAGATACCTAAAACTAATGGAACAATGTATAACAGCTGCTCCACTTCATTCAAGAAAATAAAAATAGAACTTTAAAGCTTTAGTGCCCACTGACATGGACATTTAGTCTATAACTTCAACCGCTCCTCTTCAGTAAAAACTTAACTGAAACATAAAACACCTGAGACAACATGTTAACTGTGAAACATTTATCACAAAGATGACCTCCCAACATATCATAAATGATATCACAAAGATGACCTCCCAAAAGAGGTTTCAGGTACTGTTTGTTGAAAATCTTTCATTCAGTTTACCAGCTATGTTGACCGCTCTATCTATAAGTAGTTTTATTTCTTGAATGTCTCACAGGGAAAACAGATAGTGGTATCAACGGGATCCTAACTCCGATCATTATCCTCATTAAACCTGCTCGTCTCTCACATTCATCATCTGTCTGTCCACATTTGACCCTTTTCGGCTCCTTTTTCGCACAGACTGAACAACAAGATAAATTTCAATCAATCACGAAAGTCACTTCAACAAAGACCCTATTAAACGTTAACCAGCTCAACATAGACATCAAATAGGTGAATCGAAGGAGCCCTGTCGGGGGTGTGACTGATGAATTTGTGTTATAAGGTTACCTGGTTCAAAGGTATATTGGCTTTTATATAACAAGTTTTGAAGTTGACGTGACATATCAGGCCCTGTAATTGTAAATGTTCAAGGTTTTAAAATGAGAACGTGTCCGTCAGCTTATTTTCAGAGCCTAGTCAGACACAATCTGTTTAGTACATTTCTTTTATTTAGCACTGACACTTAACATGCTGTGTGTGATAGAAAGGAGTGGTTGAACGTACGTGCATCTACTCAAGTACAGTTTCAAGGTGCTTGTACTTTACTTGAATATTTCCATTTTATGCAACTTTAAACCTCTATTCACTACAACTCAGGGACAAATATTTTACTTTTTCTTCCATTGCTTTTTGTCTGACAACAATGTATCTCCAAATTTTGAATTTTTCTGATAATCTGAATGATCAAGAGGTTCTTTTCCTACTTCTTAAACTAAATAATCTAATAAAACCCCTTTTGGATTAGCTGGAAAATGCATCGTCATAAAGCTGAAAACAGGCTGTTTTTCACATCTCAATCATTTTACTTTAATTACATTTTACTGATAAAACTTACATACTTTTACCTAAATAAGGTTTTGATTCTGAATGAGGGACTTTTACTTGTAGCGGAGTATTTTCATAGAGTGGTATTAGTAATTTTATTTCAGTAAAACATCAATAATAATATTGATGACTGCCCATCTTAAGCCTGGTTCTGCTACGAGGTTTCTGCCTGTTAAAAGGAAGTTTTTCCTCGCCGCTGTCGCCAAGTGCTCGCTCATGATGGGAACTGTTGGGTCTCTATAAATAATATTATAAAGAGTACGATCTAGACTTGCTCTGTATGTAAAGTGCCTTGAGATGACTTCTGTTGTGATTTAGTGCTATACAAATAAAATTAAATTAAATTAAATTGAACTAAGGCTAATGGTGCTAGGAGAGGGTTGCCCTTCAAGTTATTCAAAGAAAACAAGACAAAATGTTCAGGCAGCACAGATGCCACTTAAACATCAAAGACACAGGTGTGAGAGATTGAGCCATTTGACTAAGTAAATGAGCACACTTTAAAAAAATTAAATAAAAAAACTTTAGTCAGGTCCGAGATTTCAAACCTGCACTAAACAAAACCCTCAGGTGTCCTTTCAGTTATCTGACTGAGTTATTGGGCAATGCCAGTCGCATAATATCTCATAACTTTACTGCTGACAGTGAAAATAGTGTTTCTTTATCTCCTGAATGAGTTTGGCAGCCATAAAGATAAGATCAGTCGGTCTGGCACAACACAAACCTAACCAGCATACTGTCTCTTCCACAACCGAGGGAGATGTGTGCTTTATGAAAGAAAAACAATGCAAAGTTTAATCTTTAACAGAGGACTCAATAATTACCCCAAAGTGTGTGTTTTTTTCCGTATGCATGAAACCGTGTTTGTCAGTGTTTCAGTGTCTCTCAGTGTCACGTTTGACCGATTTTGACAGTTTTGACAGTACAGTCTGGTTTTTTAGCTGTTTTCACTAAGTTAATCACTGTAGGGTGACACACACACACACACACACACACACACACACACACACACACACACACACTCTCAGGTGTGTGTACATATAGGGACATACGGGGTGGGGGGTGTTCTCTTATAAGGACAGGAAAAAAGGAGTCACTCCCACAGTCCAAAAACAAGCCCTGTCAATCAGTAGAGAACAGTGAGGAGGCTTCGCTCTCGCTTCAATGTTTGCCCACTGTTGTGCAACTGCAACTGTCCCTTTCCGGTCAAGACGACCCTAAGACAGAACAGGAGGAGCTCAAATAGACACTGGCTTTACGGAGGGCTGCTGAATTTGGTCTGACAGACATGGAGATGGAGAACAGAGACTGTTCACCTGGGGAGTATTTTGTGCAGAGGAAGGTTTTGGATGAGTTATGCCTGGATGAAGTTGGACAAAAAGGGACGTGGTCCACTAAACCAACCCTGGGCGAACGGGCAAAGGAGTCATTAAGGTAAAAAAATTGAGAGGAGAGGACATGTGGAACGGAGGAGTGACTGTAACTGGAAAACACTGAGATCAACAATAATACAAGCTAAGAAAAATGGATGTTTTTTTTTGCATTGTTGTGCACGGCTTCACTGCGGATTCAGGCCCGTTAAGTGACTCGTGAGTGAGCGAATGAGTTTGCCCATGCTTGCGAATGTATGTGTGTGGATGTTTCAATGGTTAACTGTTTTGCTATCTCAAAGCAGAATGGAAATGAGTCATTAAATGACAATAGATGAGCAAAGTTCACTGTTATATTAAGTTACATAAGAACCTGTGGCACATGGCATGAGACTCAAATATGAAGCAATTACAATAACACAGGACATTATGATCAAATATTTCCTCTTCAATTAGTGAATGGAAAATTTCAGCAGATGAGCACAAGACTCAGTTTGTGGTCTCTATGTAAAACCTAAACCTAATATATATCTAATACAAGATCTGATATTTGTTAATACAGGAATCCTCACATTTTAATATTGAGTTTGCTACTACACTGTATCTGTCATTAGAAGTGAACAGTAGCACATTAACATGCTGGTGTTATCCAGCATGTCACTGTTTAACAAGGCCAGCTGATAAAAAACTGTAGCAGCCGTTGCCGTTCACAAGTCTGATTTTAGGATGTTTTGAATTCTTTTTACAACCATTTTCACAACTATCTTTACAATCCATTCCTTTTTTTAAACAAATTGACAAAATCAATATATACCTATGCAACAAAATCAGGCTATGATAAGACAAACTTAGACAGTGATATGTATGGCATGTGTTTCTGGGATGACTGTTGCAGGTGTTCGGTGTCCAGGCTGAAACACCTGGTGCTGAGCTGGATCCCGGTTCTCGACTGGCTGCCTCGCTACTCCTTCAGAGAAAACGCCATAGGGGACCTGATCTCCGGCTGCAGCGTGGGCATCATGCATCTGCCACAGGGTTTGTATGCGCAGTCGTGCACAGTGGAGGGAGTTCATCCACATGGCACTTCACAAATGAAGTCACTTTAAAGGAACAGTTGGACAGTTTAGGAGACACACCTTTTCTCTTTCTTGCCGAGAAGAAGGGAACATTGATACCACTCTCATGTTTGTTCATTCAATATGAAGTTTGATCCAGAAGAGTTATTAACAAAATCTGCCTGCCAGCACCTCAAAATTCACTCATTTACAAGTTATATCTTACTGTAGTGTAAAAATGACAAATTGTGATGAATTAAAAAAAAAAAAATAATGTATTGAATAGTGAGTTTAAGAGGTTCTTTTTTAGCTGTTTCCTTTCCACCTGCTTCCAGTCTATATGCTAAGATAAGATAATAATTTCCAGGCTGCAGCATCATATTTAATAAACACATATCAATCTTCTCATTTAACTCTATGCAAGAAAGCTAATAAGTTCATCTTTAAGTCAGGAACTTTTTTTTTTTTTCTCAGGCATGGCATATGCTCTTCTGGCTTCCTTACCCCCTGTGTTTGGCCTTTACACCTCCCTCTACCCAGTGCTGATCTACTTCATCTTTGGTACCTCCAGACACATCTCTGTGGGTGAGTCTTTGATTAAAAAGTAAAGAAGAGAGAGAACGTGCATAAGCTCACCCTCGCTTGTGTGTTTGCGCATGACTGTGGTGTTTACATGTTCGGTATGTTCAGGAACGTTCGCAGTGGTCAGCATCATGATTGGGGGTGTAACGGAGAGGCTGGCACCAGACGAAAACTTTAAAGTAAACGGCACTAATGGGACAGAAAATGTGAACATCGACGCGCGGGATGCATACAGAGTACAGATAGCATGTTCTGTCACAGTCCTGGCAGGAATCTTTCAGGTGTGTGTCCAATTTTCCGAACTGAAAAACTTTAGAGGCTGCACTGAACTGTGGAAGCCCACTTGTGCCAATGTGAAGAAAAAAATCTCAATCTTAAAATCCTAAAATAATGACTTACATATCTGAAATGATTGTTTAGAGAAAGTTTTTCATTATAATGACATACAGGATCTTTTTTTCATCACATTGGCAGAAATGGGCATAAGTCATTTTTCACTACTTGTGAATAACCTGCTCTCTCTTTTTTTCCACTGTGTAAGATCCTGTTGGGTGTGGTGAGGTTTGGTTTTGTGGTCACCTACCTGTCTGAGCCACTGGTTCGTGGCTACACCACAGGATCAGCATGCCATGTGTGTGTCTCCCAGCTCAAGTACCTGTTTGGGGTCACACTCCCAGCGCGCCCCAATGGTCCTCTCTCCCTTATTTATGTGAGTGTGTCATGCAGTACACGATTCACATGTGGATCCTGACACTGATTAAATTGTTTTTTTCTTACTACTTAACTGCACTATCACCTTTGCTGCTGTGCAATAAGAATTTCCCCACTGTGGTACGAATGAAGGCTTATCTTATCTTATCTCATCTAACTCTAAAAGTGAATAAGCCCATTTCCTCAAACTACTCCTTCAAGACACTTTTCAGAACTTATACTTGTTGACTTGCATTTAAAGGCTCAGCACATACACACAGGTGCTTTCAGTTACTCAGGATGATTGGATCTCTCCTCAGGTTGAAGTTGGGCGGAGCTATGCAGGGAATTACATGAGGTTAACCAAACACCATGTGTTAATATATGTGATAAAGGTATAAGTTAGGAGGAGGAGTGTGAGGAGGGTGTCATCAAGTACAGTTCATATATGTACACACACTCCTCATGGTGAAAGCACCTGTGTGGATACAATGAGTGTGTAGAGGTTGAGTAAATTTTTGTTTGCAGGACTTTTACTTTTAATCGAATATTGTTACAAAGTATTATTGATGCAGTAGAGGATTTCTCCCACCTCCTACTTTTACTCTTTGTTCTTTCAATTTTGTCTTTCTCATTGAGGACACACCAACAGCCACACAAGTTAGTCATATTAAGATGAAACTAAAGACATTATATGAAAAGCACAGGTGTTACCAAGTTGGAATAACATTGATGCTGACTCCGTTCTGTTCAAGTGTCCAAGTAATCCGTGTCAGTGTGCCATCATGCACAATAGCAAAATGTCAAAAAGTCTTCCGTTACCAGTGGATTATGAGTCAACTTCAAAGCTAGATAAGGTAACCAGGCACAGAGCTGCTGGATAATGGCTGCTTAAGCCTGGCGCTGGAGCATCAGTTCCTAAACTACGTGGCAAGAAGAAAAGTTTCACAAATCATGCTTACCACTGTCAGACACAGAACTGCAGTGCAACGCTGGCTTTGCAAAAGACAATAGAATTATTAAAATCCAAATCAAATGCCGCAACAGAAATGAAGTGTGACTGAATCAGATCCACACACAGCTGGAGAGAGACTGTACTGCATGTAGTGTCTTGCTCAGGGTGGAAGTGATTGCACCTGAGTTTTCCCTGTTATCCTTCTGGTGGGGACTTCTGACAAGTATTTTCAGCAACTCATAATACTACAGATTAGAGTCTCAAAAAAGAAATATGTATGAGTGAGTGATGAGTGAAGACCACCATTCAACCCGTGCACACTTTGTTTTTCAGCACTGCATGTGGACTGTAATTGTTTCAGCTCCCTCCCTCTGTTCCATCCTTCTCTCCTCCACTCTCTTCCTCACAGACCGTGGTGGATATTTGCCGGCTGCTGCCTCAGACTCAAGTGCCAGAGCTGGTGGTCAGTCTGGTGGCGCTGGCTGTTCTAATTGTTGTCAAAGAAATCAATGGCTGCTACAGACAGAAGCTGCCTCTGCCCATCCCGATAGAGCTCATAGTGGTGAGTCCTGTGCTTTGCTGTTTCCTCTCTGTTCTTTTTGCACTGACACAGCACGTGTGTTCATTCAATAGTCCAGCAGGGGGCATCTTGACCACAGTGATTGTACTGGACTGATGATTGTTTTACACCTGTCTAAAAGAGGGGTTGTACAGCTCTATATAAAAAAAGTTGTGATGCTGTGTAAAACATAAATAAAATATACAATATACTTAATGTTTGACCTCATAAAGTTCATTGATTTTTGTAGATATATGCTTATTCTGAATGTTTGGGACAGGAGCAACAAAAGACTGTGAAAGTTGTGGACTGATGCAAAAACACCTGTTTGGATCATTCCACAGGTAAACAGGTTCATTGGTAACAGGTGATAGTATCATGATTGGGTATGAAAGAAGCATCCTGGAAAGACTCAGTTGTTCACAAGCAAGGATGGAGAGAGGTTCACCACTTTGTCAAACACATGATTATATGATGTAAAAGTAGTTTGTTTGCAAATGATTGCATTATGTTTGCGCTTACGTTTTTACACAGCATGTATGTATGTACTAAATGTTTTACCCCACATGCTGAACCAACTTTCTTTGTGCCTTTTTTCAACAGGTCATAGCAGCAACAATCATCACGCACTTCTGTGGACTTACGAGTAAATACGACATTGATGTGGTTGGAGAGATTCCCAGTGGGTAAGTTGGTCTGTGTGTGTTTGAAAGGTGAGTGTGTGTGTGCGTGTGTGTGTGTGTGTGTGTGTCTGTGTGTGTGTGTTTGGGGTGAGGGGGTAGAGGTGAGATTCAACACAGCTGTTAGTGCAAGACCGTTCACAAGATCACAAGGAACAGAGTCACTGTGTGTGTGTGAGTAAGTTTCTAAAATGCTTCTGTTCCTGGAAAAGCTTCTGTGACGGGAAAATCCATAAGTGAACAGAAGTTTCCCCAGAAGGCATAAAACCGGGATGTATAAACATACAGTAGTATATAAGAGTAGATTACTGTGATATAAACAAAAGCTTCTCTGAGCTTTTCTTGCGTTTGCCTTTAGCTACAAAGCAGCTTCTGATATTCATGGGAGGTTAAATGCCGGTCATATTTCTGAATGAGTTATGTTCCCAAGTACATTCAGTAACAACAGGATTGCATTGAGTGGAAGCAAAGTCACACATGCTGCTGCAGTTAAAGACATTCGCCTCTGCATTTAGGCAAGAAGCTTATTGATTAAACTTCTTTTAAAGAGTTTTTAAAAACGTCTGTCTGCCCTAATGCCCCAACGCTCCCAGCTGTTCGTAGAGACGTCTGTGTGTCAGACTCTGACGTCCCCTACAAGGTGACTGTGATAAAAACCAGTGATCATCTTTTCCTCCTGCTTCAGACTCAAGGCCCCAAAGGCTCCAGATGTCACATTGTTCTCCAGCGTGGTAGGTGACGCTTTCGCAGTGGCCATCGTGGGCTACGCCATCAATATTTCACTGGGCAAAACATTCGCCCTCAAACACGGCTACAAGGTGGATAGCAACCAGGTGAGGAATACGCACGCACACACACAAGCCTTTGAATATACAAAGGGGCAGTCACTAAAACACTGGTACTCACAGACAGCCGTGAGAGTTATACTTGGTGTCCCTGTTCCTGTCTGACTCACTGCTACCACCGAATGGTCAAACTTTGGCCTAATATTAGGTCTTAGTCTCTGCTCGCTCACAGTTGGTCATGACTGTCACATCTGTGGAAAAATGTTTCAGGTTGTCCAGCAGAGACATGAATAACACAGAATTTTTACTCTTATTTCAGATGCTCAATTGATTTCAAATAAATTCAGTTATTTTATTAGAATGGCTTACAAAAGCAATAGATCACTATTATTATTTGGGAAATGATTGTCCATATTTTATACAAAGTTTGTCATGTTTCTTCATAGTCCCCCTCCAACAATCATTTCATGGGACATCAATGCCTGAATCACATCCTAACAGTAATGACAGACTGAAATTGGATCGCTCAAACTCTTAAGGAGTTGGCCAAAGATGCATTTAAGCCAGTAATTATATGAGTCCATTTACACGTTACAATGCCTCAGACTTCTCCTGGTGCATGATGTCCTGTTATATAAAGTCAGACAGGATTCGCCCCACAGTTGCAGTTCCAGTAAATTTATTTTGCATTTTGAAGAAGATAGAAATCAAGTTTTGCTTCTGATTTATGCGTCTGGCAAAGGTTAATGCGCTTGTCTGAATGAAGTGTAGTTACAAGTTGCGTGAAACAAGCACGTCTAAATGAGTTCACAGATATTGCATAAGAGTATCGCTCTCTCTGTCATGGAGATGTTCTCTTATTGAGTCTCTTCTGATTATTCATTCTTCATGCCAAACCACAGCCAGAGATCGAACTGCACGGTCTTCCCTTTGCTAGTACATCAGGTCATGTCACCAATTTACTGGAAAAATTATCCATGTTCCCAACAAGGAAGAACCTTTAACAACCTGTGCTTTCTCACGCATGTGTAAACATACAGATATTTTTCTTTTTCACTTATTCTTGTTCGTAGCACGCAGACTTATTCACACATGCACACCCTTGCGGAGGCATGTGACTGGGATCACTCTGGAGAGAGACAGGCTGAGAGCACTCACGGCCTCTAAGAGCTGGCCTGCTAAATCATTAATGCCCGATGAGCTTTATGCAATTGAGTGTGTCTGAAATGTGTTTGGCACTGCTCTCAGTCTGGCAGTCTGGTGTTGACATGGCCATAAAGTTAATGAACAGCACATTATGTTTCTAACCCAAAGGTTACAGACTCCAAACACACTATGGACTAAAGGCCATGATATTAATAGCATCAAATATCAGTATCAATATGAAAGCAAATTTGTTGCTAAGCCCTAAATGTGCATGTCTTTCATTTAAAATGTTGCGTGTCTGTTTTTCTTTTTCCAGGAGCTGGTTGCCTTGGGTCTTAGTAACGCTGTCGGTGGCTTGTTTCACTGCTACTCCGTTACTTCCTCCTTGTCTCGCAGCCTCGTCCAGGAGAGCACAGGGGGCAAGACACAAGTAAACGCGCACATATGTGCTCAAACAAATACCTCTGACAACGTCTAAATCATTTGTTCAACTCGAGATCATTTATTGCACATTAAGTGTGTGTGTGTGTCGTCAGGTTGCAGGAGTGATTTCCTCTGTCATCGTGCTGATCACAATTCTGAAAATAGGTGCCCTCTTTGAAGATCTTCCCAAGGTAAACCTCTCTCTTCAGTACCATTTCTTATGATCAGTATCTATCTTGGAAGTTAATTTCATAACCAATAAGGATGCTGGTATATGCAATTACATCTCTGTGTGTGTGTATGTGTGTGTGTTCCTCAGGCTGTCTTATCCACAATAGTATTTGTGAATTTGAAAGGAATGTTCATGCAGTTCCTGGACCTGCCCTTGCTGTGGAAGACCAACAAGGTTGATTTGGTACGACTAAATCCTCTTTAAGAGTCACTCTGCTCCGTTAAATACTGTGTGAGCCTTATAGCACTTTGAACCCACTGACTTTAAGCCTTTGTGCTGCCCTCTAGCTGGTGTGGGTGGTAACATTCATAAGCACCATCCTGCTCAACCTGGACCTGGGTCTGGCCCTCTCCGTTGGCTTTTCGATGCTCACTGTCATCTTCAGAACACAACTGTAACTACACACCACTTATTACTAATTATTGATGTATATGTAAACACAATGGGAGATTTTGATTAGATTTTGACAGAGCTCCAATGACATTTTAATTCCTTTCAGACCCCGCTACTCTATCTTGGGCCACGTGTCAGGCACTGACCTGTATCTGGATACAGACACCTACAAGGAGGTGAGAGTCTATTAGTGACATTTGCTTATAACCATAACCATCCACAGATAGTTAAAAGGTTGGTTCACCCAAATTAAAAAAAAATTTTTCTCACTTACCAGTAGACATGAGGATGGCTTTGGATGTTTTAGTTCACATCTGTGACTGAGATTTCTACCACCACCACTTGTAAAATATCAGCCAGTCCACCACTTTGGTGCAAAGAGAAATACCTCAACAACTACTGGATGGATTACCATGAAATGTGGTGCAGATATTCATGATCCCCAAAGGAACCTAATACTTTGATTTACAAACGTCTGCAAAACTAATGAGACACATCATCATTATTGTACACATCCATTGTACTGTGTCACTGCAACTCAGACAGATATCTCCAACATTGGGCAAACAAAAATAAAACAATCTGCATTACAAGATACAACTAAAGGTACATTTGAAATTTGTGTGAACTGACCCTTTACAGGAACACTTTGTGGACAGTTAGTCCAACTTTCAGTCATTAAGTGGTAGAAGAGCTCCATTTAGTCAAACATTACCTGGGGGAGGTAGAGAGTCCAAATGAGAGCAGAACAGGGTGTGAGATCCTGAACTCTTCTGCTTCACGATGTGTCCCCGCAGGCTAAAGAGATTCCAGGAATTAAAATCTTCCGTTCATCAACGACTATCTACTACACAAACGCTGAGATGTACTTGGAGGCCCTGCAAGAGAAGGTGTGTGCATGTGTGTCCGTCAATGTGTGTTTGATTACAAGATGTAATCCCCATCCGCTGTCTGCAGCACCCCTAATTGCTTTCATTATCTCTCTCTCGCCCGTCTCACTTTCTCTCCTCCCTCTTTAATGTGATGCTTTTTGCGCAGAGTGGAATTGAAATTGGGAAGCTGCTGACGGCGAAGAAGAAACGAGATGCAAAGCTGAAGCGTAAACAAGAGAAAGAGAAAAAGAAAGTTGCCAAAGAGGCAAAGAAACAAGTATGATATCATTATGTCACTTTTAGAGAGAACTCAAGTTACACAAATTATGGATTTGAAATGATGAGTCACTAATGGCTATTTCCACTTTTTCATCCTTTTGGCAGAAAAAAGCAGTCAACCACTTGTCCAATGGCACATTCTCTTTGAAGGAGTCAGAGATGAATGAGGTGAAAGTCTCTGCAGGACTGAAGGGAAAGAGTCAGGGGAATGGTGTGACCTTAAGCGTGGCAGAACCCTCCACAAATGGCCTGAGTAAAGGCCAAGTTAACTGGGCTTACCAGCATGACCCAAACACGTCAGACTCCGACTCAGACACGGCTTGCCACGGTGACGACACCATCACCCAGGTGTCACGCCACGCTGACGAGGAAAAGGAAAGGAAGTCAGGAACCCACAGCATCATCTTGGACATTTCCACAACCAGCTTTGTGGACACGGTCGCTGTGAAGACCTTGAAAAATGTATGTGTGCTGAATAAGTGAATGAGGGACGAGAGAGGTCGTGCGTGCTCGTCAACATTTTTTTAAAAGAAGACAAAAACAAACCTAATCTAATTTTTTTTCTCTCAGATATTCAGGGACTTTGGAGAGATTGAGTTGGACGTCTATCTTGCAGGCTGCCAAGGTGAGTGGCACACCAGACAAAACAGAGACAAAGTTGATGTACTCAATACAGACTCAAGGCACTGAAGCTTTAGATAATGAATGCGTCAAGGTCCCAGCCTCACTGGCGCCACACTGTTCCCTGCCGGACACGTCAGTCACACATAAATATTTATTTCTATAATCACAAAACGCTCTCCGCCTCATGCATTCATAAGGCCACTCATTGTCATGCATGCTTTTCTGCGTGTGGTCAAATATTAGGATGCGTCGTGGAGCAGCTGGAGTCTGCAGATTTCTTCTCAGAGTCCATCCCAAAGAGCAGGCTGTTTGTCACAGTGCATGATGCAGTGCTTCATATTCTCCACAAACTGGGGAGCGCAGACTTCGTACTTGTGAGTTCATCGCTGTGATATTAGCCACATTTCTGAGCTCTCTCATCTTCACTTATTACTTGTCATTGCTTTAATACATTCTGAAATGAGTCTTTCTCATTTTCCAGGACGTGTCCTGCACCACTCAGATGTAACCAGCAGGGGTCAGACAGTTCCAACTCCATTCTTCCTCCCCCTCCTTCTCAGGGCTGCTGGCTGTTTCATTGCTCACCATTGGTCATCACCGTCTCCCCCCGCCCCCTTCGGCGGGGGAGCTTGCACCACCTTGACATGGCGGCTGGTTGCCATGGAAATACGGGGAGCCGTTGCTATGACAACAGGCTTTTTATGATATGTCTAATGAGACACCAGCAATACGTCATTGTGGCTGTGTGGTGTGTGTGAGACAGAGGAGGGGAGGGGGCGGTGAGTGGGAGAATGTAACACTGGACTAATAAGGGTCTGTATTTATAGCCTCTGTGAGAGAGTAGAGAGTGAGTGAAAGGTTGACTGTAAGGGGAAACTCATATGTGAGAGGTGTTGCTATAAACAGGTGGGCCATCATGTGCCTGCGTATGTCTGTCTGTCAGTTGATATTCTTGAACCAGTGCAGTTGGCCCACCTGTTCTTTTAGAAAAGGAAATCCAAATGTCTTCCACAACAACTCAATAAAATGTAAATATTTGTCATTGATATGGTCGGGCCGTTCCCTCCGGGAGGAGTTCTCCATCCTTCCGCTCATTTGCTCCAAAAGCCAAAAGAATGAGCTGAATTGCAAATATGGTGTAATGGGTGTCACGTTTAAAAAAGAGCAGGTTTTAAGCACAATGTAGGTGTATTTATAGACGGTACTCGCACGTCTGATTCCTCTGACATCTTGAGCTCCCTTCTATTTTTGGGATGCAGTGTCATGTTATCATCTGCTCTGAGTCTAAACACTGTATTGTACTATACACTGTATGTTTGCCTTGTATTGAATTGATTTGGATAACCCACCAAGAAATTTGGTCCCAGCCAGAAAAATGTTTTTTACTTTTGAAAATACAGTGTTTGAAAAATGTTTAAAAGCCCTGCAAGAAGGGTCCATTTTCTGTATGTGTGTGATAAAATGGACAAACAAGTTTCCTAAACATATTAGCTTCTGAGTGTTTTTCCTGCAGAAAACACTCACATCTGTAGTAGGGATCCTTAAATTATTGGCTAACCACGTCAATACAATACCAAGTGCTGCAAATACTAAAACATATTTCCTTGTAAGTGCTTATTGCTCACTGATTAAACTTCCAGTTGAAATTTTTGACTAACTAATGAGTTTATTTAGTTTTTTTATACAGACGTGTAATATGTGCATATTTTAATGTGATTGAACGCTTTTTGTACATATAGTATCTATTGTGCGTTATTTGAATAAAGTATGAATGAGACCATGTAAAAAAAGAGTCATAAATACACATTGCTTCCATCGTTACCTGGTCATTTATTGCTTCTTTCCTGACATTGCATCAATTCTCTTTCCCCTCCCCACAACCCAGTCTCCTGCTCTTTGCACAACTCAGTCTAAAGTTTCTCTCCTTCTTTTAAGGTGGAAATACTGATCATCATCCCCTCCAAATATTGTTAACACTGATTCACGGACTCTACAATACACTGGATACTTAAGTTAGTTCATAACACACAGCTGGAAGTGGTGATGCATTGTCTCCTTTTGATTTTTTTTTTTTTTTTTTTTTTTAACAAATGAAATTTATTTTTGTACAGTTATTTGAGAGAACAGAATACAATGGCCGAAGGCAATGTCACATGTAAATGAGGACACCACTGCCAGAGTCCAACACACCCTGTGTCTTAGAGACACATGCGCACGCTCACACACATACAGATACACAGGTGCATCTACACACATTCAGACTGTGACGTATCAGCAGCAGATATAAGGTCTTTCATTTAGAAAGCTTCATCAGGATCTTTTACAATTCTGCCCGTTCAGCACAAATAAGTATGACATGTTGGGACGGATGAGGCTGTTGAAACCCAGACAGATAGAGGCACAGAAAGGGAAGATATCACAACTACACCGGACACATCACACTCACAGAACGAGACGGGACAGCACAAAGGCAAGGAGCAGAAAGAGAGGGGAGAGTCAGCGAGGTAGAGTCAGAAAGCAGAGCAGAGGGTGTATCAGCATGTGATGACTGTATGGGTGTGTTTCAGTTCTCCTCCCATCTAATCTTTGGTCCATTTGTCCAGGGTTTTTTCCGTAGTTTTAAAATGTGGGGTGCGTATCCAATCAGCACTTTGCTCTGACCAGGCCTGTGTGGTGTGCATGTACTTTGTGTAGTTTGTGTACGTGTGTGCTGATGTCAAGGGTGACCTTGGCTCTGTGTTCTGTGGGGGGTCAGCTCGTCAGATGACACTTTCAAAGAGCAGCGTGCTCTTGGTTTCTGCGGGGGGCAGCAGTTTGGCCTCGCTCTCCGGGGCCAGGTACTCCAGGTGATGTCTACCCCAAACTGGGGTGGTCAGGTGCTGCCATCGCTACATGGAGAAAGACAAGGGCACAGAGATGATGAGCTGTTTATTAGGCAGATGCTTGAGCCTTCTCTAATGACCCTTCTCTAATGAGTGATGAAGAAATCAGCAAACCAAATAACCGACAGGAGAGGGAGGGCGGTATCCAAGGGGACACATTTCTACTGATTACAAGCAGAAACAGATGCACAAGAGAATGTGGCATACTGACCTCCCGCAAAGATCCTTTGCAGCGCAGTAGCTTGTAGAGAACGGTGAGGGGGATACAGAGCATGGAGGACAGGGCCAATGCCCAGCCAAGCACTTCGCCCCACAAGGGGTAAGTGTACACTGTGTTGTAGGTCAGGGGCTTGTAGTTCACCACGTGGAACAGGAACACTGCCTATATGACCAAAAATGTTAGCTGTGTGCAACTGGCGTGTTAAACTTTTAGAAAAACACACAGAGCAGCACTTACCACACAGACAAAAGGCGTGATGTAAGACCAGCACCACTTCATGTAGGGCAGGGGCTGATAGCCGATCATACGAGCCACGTCGTCCATGAAACGGTCTGCGCCTGAAAGAAATAACATGAGAATGTTGTGATAATGCATCGAACTGAGTGGTTTGTGATGTGCGTATTGTAATTATGCGGTATGTCTCACCATAGACCCATGCAATCACCACACACTCCCAGAAGGCCTGCCACAGCAGAGTGATGCCACTGGCAGAGTAGTAGTCAAACAGCTGGAAGACATACATCCCTCCCTGACAGAAACAGAAAGAGCAGTCAGCATCAAGACCACCCTGTTAATACTTTATGTGTGACCTATTTCCAGCCTTGTCGCCACAGTTTAGGCTTTTATCCCAGTTCATTCCTGGCAATGGTTTCCTGTACCCAGTTAAGCATTAGGTGCCTAATCCATGTATTTTAAAGAAACTTTCGCATAATTGTCTGTTAGCAAAACAATCTCAAGCTCAGGTGAGAGGCTCTTGCCTTTTATCTTGTTTCTGAACGACATTGTTGAAGTTTGTTGTGCTATAATCAGCTATAATCAGCCTCTAAATGCCTGTGTATCCCACCTGATTCTTAAGAAAACCAAACTCTAGGAAATCCTCACTGTACCTCTGTGACCATGGACATGTCGATGAGGAAGCAGATGACACAGCAGATGGCCGCTACCACCTCTCGCCGCAGGGAGCCCATGGCGGATTTAGGGGGTAGCATATCCATGATTCCCGTTATCAAACCCTCTACCCCTACGAACTGAATAAAAAAAGAGTAAAGAGACAATGAGAGAGAGAAAAAGTGAGTGAGAGAGCAAGACGCACAGATGAGGCAAGTTCAATCTGAAACATGCTTCTCACTCTGTCAACATTTGCATTGTTATCTACCAATACAATATGTGCATGTAACCTTAATGTGTTCAACTCTGAAAAACACATAAAGTAAGTAAAATGATCCAACAAGCTCAATCAATTAGCATATGTCCGATACACTGTACTGCAGATGTGCCTGACATGTAATGGAGATTTTGCAGGTGAGCATATTGGCTCAGACTCAGACACCACTCCTCACTCTCCCTATGGAAGAATGTTTACAGAAACATATTTAAACCTCCAGAATGAGTTTTAGAGGATTACAGCTGTGTAGCTATTTTTACATCATTTACCAGAAATGGCAGCATACGCATGGCCAATGTGGCTATGGCAGGAAAAAGAGAGAGGTGGAGGAGAAGAAATGAGGGAGAGAATGGAAAGGGAGAGTAAATGAATGGATTGGAGAGTAGACAGACGCTCTCTGTGTGAATCAGACAGAAGCTCATTGACAAATCCCTGGGCTGTAAAACAATGGATGTAGGCACTGGCTCAAACAGACACACAACAAACAGGCTGCTAAGAAATGCAATGCTAAAACTGGACGTGATGTATCTCAACTGTTTCTGTCGAACTTGAGTGAGAGGAAGTGAGAGAGGAAAAAAAAATGTAGATCAGCTATCTATTCGACATAAAGTGCTACAGAATCGAGAAGATGGCAAAATAAAAAAGCAGGTCATACCTTCATTTAACATGGATCTTCCTCTAATGCATTTAAAAGTGTATATAGACAACCAACTCCAATGTGTCAGTAAGCAGTATTACCTGGCTGTCCAGCCCCAGTATGAGCAACATAAAGAAGAAAAGTGCAGCCCAGAGCGGCGCCAGAGGCATCAGAGTCACAGCCTTGGGGTAGGCTATAAAGGCCAGGCCTGGACCTGCACATTAATAAACAGAGTCAGAAGCAGAGCATCAAGGGAATATAGCTCTTACTGTCAATACCCAGCTCGTTTCACTTGGTTTTAGGCAGCCAATTTGCGGGGAAGCTGTATTCTTACCACTCTCAGCTACCTTACTGATGTCCACGCCTTGCTCTGCAGCCATGAAGCCCAGCACAGAGAACACCACAAAGCCTGCAAAGAAACTGGTTCCGCTGTTAATGATAGCCAGCAAGAATGCATCCCTACAGAGAAATACAGAGAGAAGAAGAGGGGAACAGAGAAAGAAGGGGGAAACAGAACAGAGAGAAAGACATTGTGAGAAAAAGATGCACTATAATATGCTGTAACATGAAGCTCATGTAAGATACTCAAGACAAACATTGGCGGCAGAATGTTGAATGGGGGGGATCAATAGCCATTTCTCTGAAAGCTGCGGCTGTCTTTGTCGTTGGCAGGTAGAGAGCAGAGAGCAAATAAGCCAATGTCTGTCTCAATGTCTGAGACAGGAACGAGTGAAAGGAAAACCTCCATTGATGACTTGCTACATATAAATACTGAATATCTAACACGATATTAACGCATGTTGGGAGATCTAATTCTCATTTAAGTATGAAGTCAACAACATCCCTGTGATCTGGTCAACATAGCAATGAATGACCTTCTGTTTATCCTGACAAGTCAAGTGTAGCTGGCAACACTGGCCAAGAATCCTTTCTGATATGAAGAATGTATAAACAAGAGTTGCACCATAATGATTATTATAACACGGTTGCAGCTGTGTTCAGAAGCAGCCTCCACTCAGTGTCAATAGGCTCTATCAATTTGAAACAGTACTTAGAGGAATGCTTATGGATATGCATAATCAAAACAAGTCAGAGTGAGTGTTTGGGTTAAGAACGCAGTCCATATCAAGACCACAATTATTAAACAAGACTAAAAGTCTATAGCCCACAAGCAGCCTTGACACTTCCTGTTGAAATGTTAAATTTTGCGTTAGGGTCGTGAAGATGTTACATAAATCAAAAGTGTTTATCTACTATAGAAAGGAGATTTTAGACTGAGCTTGTCAGGCGCAGCTCTACACGGCCAGACAAGACTCAGCTTTCATCAGTCTAAGGGTCAGTTATACTGGAAAAGAAGTGGTTTGTACAATGTGTTGTCTGACTATGTCTGAAATCAGAAGTGTTTAGGCGGACTGTGGATGTATGACATTGTTTAAATATGGGGACAACACGTATTCAGACAATTTCTCCTGGAAAACACTGATAGTGTTGCACTTGGTTGTTCACATGAAAAGTAACAAGAATGTGAGCAAGAGAGAGAAGTTAAATCCTCAATTCTCACCTCTGTACAGCTGGCCAATCACTGTGTGAATTGGGTGAGAATGTCGGATTGATGGTTTTGGAAATTTAGAGAAACCAACTCCTAAATCAGACTTCAAAATGGTGTACGGGGAGGGGCTTTCCAAAGCTATTCAACCATCTGCTGACAGAGTATACTGACCGCTTAAGGTATATTACTTTACTTACCTTTGGCTCACCTCTGCTTTGAGCTGAATGCTAACATTAGTGTGCTATGAGGTAAATATTAATGTGTAAACAACTATTGGATGCTATCATTCTGATGTTTAGCATGTAACATTTACTATTCTATCATGCAGCTTTAACATGTGAAGTTTCAATGTATCAAAACTCATGGCAATCTATCCAGTGGCTCAAGACATTTCACCAACAGATGGACAGACTGGCATTGTGATTCCCAAAGCTAAACCTGTAGCAAGGCTAAAAAAAAAAGACATATGAAGTCAAGCTATTTGGTTTGGAAACAAGTGAACAAGACCCAAACTTGAGTTTTGAGCTCAAAATGTACTATACATTGCATTTGCAAGCAGCTTATAGACACATCTCTACAGCTATTCAAGCTATTCCCGGCCTACTCCAAGTGTGTGTGAGAAACAGAGCTGAGCTAACATACCTCGGAATCTGAACTCATCTTTCAACTTCCAATTAAGGTCAAGGCAGAGAAAATGTCAGATGACAGGATATTCATGAGGCTCCTCCTATTATGGGCATTCCAAATATGCAAGCAAGGGCTGACATTTACAAAAAAATATCCCTATCACCGTTATGGAGCTAACTACCTTGTAAAGGTCTTATGTTTACTTATCTGTCTGTTGAGGGTAAACAAATCCAAGCTCATCAACCAGCCTACAAAAACAGTAACAGTGAGGCCAAGTCCTGCCAGAAACAGACAATGTAACTCAAGTCTGCACTCCAAAACTTTGTTAAGGATCTAACTGGCCTTTTTATTGTTCCAGTTAATTAAAAAACAAACAAACAAACAAAAAAAAACATACTGGAATACTGGATTGCCCAAAAATGAAATAGAGCTTGTCGCATATTCAGGCCTTGAGGACACTGCTATTATTCTTCTTGGCAACCTATTTGCTTCTATTTTGATCAGGGAGGGAAATTACTTTATATCTGAAATCTGAGTGCATGGAAGCCTTTGGGCCTTCGACCATAATTCCTGGCACACTCATAAAGTGAATCTAAGTCTAATGGTTGTTTGGGCGGCCAAAGAATAGCACCGGTCTTACAATACCACATTCAACACAATTAAAAGAGTGTTTTTGAGACTTTAAAGACAGACTGAAAGACAGGCTGAAAGAAAGCATATGTGTCTATATTTATCTTTATTTATTTAGATTATTCTTATAATTATGGAAAAAATAACCCAGATTAACCACACTCTGTGATGCCCCTTGACCCCATACGTCAACATACAACCATCCAAAATAGCTTTGTGAACATGATGGAAGCAGATGACTAAAGGCTCCTTGGCCCAGAGAATGGAAAATTGACATTTAAAAAATGTCTAAATGGAACTATTGATACTGTTCTGTATTTCAAGCCTTAAATATCACCTCAAAGCAAGGCACTTAACTGTGAGGCCCTATCTAGCACAGCCCCTGATGCTATCGTGAGCAACCAGATGGAGTAAATCTATCTGTGACAGATTAACCAACTCAATCGCCTTAAAATTTAAATCACCTTGAAAGCTTATAGTGTCTATTCATTGATTCATGACTCATCCATCAATGTATTTATGCTTAAACTCACTGGTAACAGTTGTTATGGAAGCGGTTGTAGCTGCCCAGCGCAGTCAGGGCACCCAGTCCGATGGCATAGGAGAAGAAAATCTGAGTGCCGGCATCAATCCACACCTATCACAAACGGAATAGTCTGAGTAATGTTTGACAATCTGTTGACCTGTGTTTCTTAGATGTTGAAATCTGTCATTTTCTTGTCACCACACTGCTACAGACAAATGTGCAGCTTTTGCAATCATAAGTCACACCTGTGCTTCTCCAAGTTTGGACCAGTCTGGTTTCAGGTAGTAAACAATCCCATCTAAAGCTCCAGGTAGAGTGACTCCATGGGCCAAAAGAACGACCAGAACCAGGTAGGGGAACAGAGCCGTGAAGTACACAACCTAAAGAAAGATGGAAAAAGAGAGCTGTGAAGTACACTTGTAGATACTGCAGGACCAAATTGTAAAGTACACCTGGGGGTGGGGAGGTGGAGCTTGAGCACTACGCATTAGAACTTGCATTAAGAGAAAGTAGAAAACCCCACAGTGCTCCCTTAAAACATTTAAACTGTGCACATTACATGAAGTAAGTACATAGAAAAATTCAGTTATATGATGAATATATGATGACATTAACAAGCTAGCTGCAAAAGTTTAGTGCTTATCAACATGGTCCATCAGACATGGTCAAATGTTTCAATGTAACTGCACCTAAGTATGTTTTTATCACTTTGATTAAGCAATTACCTGCTTTGCAAATACTCAAGTCTTAAGTAGAAGCCCATTAGGTCCTTCCTGTAGTAGATGTGTAATGGGCCCTGTCATGTTACTTTGAAGAAAAGGTAGCCTGTAAATGGAAAGCCAGACAATTTGTAAACCTCCTGCAATAGCAGGGGTTTTTGGCAGACCTTTTCAGAAGGTAATCTTTGTCAAGTTATGCTGAGAAAGCTGCCCCCTGCTACCTAGTAGAAGCACCAATCCTCGCTAAAGCAGTATGGTCAGAGCAAAGTAGTGAGAAAGCACATATTTGCCTTGATCTAGGGTGAACATGGGCAGAAAAGCCCCTTTCCAGCTCTCAAACATCTACATGGTGGAAAGTTACTAATCGGCTTACAGCTGGCTGGCTGGCTCAATCCTTCATTATTTTTTCCCTCACTCTATGAGCTTTGGCTACTCTGGAGACACAAGTATGCAAACACAGACATCTCCATGTGCTACAAAATAAATTATGCATTCATTATGCTAATGTATGAGAGCACACACATTTAAAGAATAAGCAGTGGGCATTTTTTTAAGCTACTAAATGGAAGTCACCCTGAACAATGTGTATGTACAATATAACATGTATAGGTATAATAGAGATCAATGGATCAGTGGAAGATTAGAGCCTTACGGAAACATTAAGCTGCACATTTACATAAATACACGTGAGAAAACAGGTAAAATAGCAACTGCACAAATTTGCAAACAATCAAAGAATAAATGTGTGCGTGCTTATACTTGTGTTCATATGTGTTTCAGTCTAGACACTGATCCTCTCACTACACCAAAGCTGATTTGGGGGCTGATTTGGGGTTTTGGGGTCATTTGGGGAAGCCATGCAAATATTAATCTGCACCCCGCCATCTCAAACAGTGACATGTAACATTCAGAATCATGAATTGTACAGCCAGAAAACACTTTACCTTGCCAGTCGATTTCACTCCTTTCCACATGCAGAAGTAGACAATGATCCAGGTGGCTATGAGACACAGCACCATCTCATAGCTGATGTCACCAGGCTCGTGCAGACCACCGGACAGACGAAGCACTTTACGTCTGGCAGGGAGAAGACAAAGGTGCACCCGTTAAACAAAGAAGGTTCAACAGGGTGACTACAACTTGACTTATATTTTGCAAGTCAAACTTATCGTTTATAGGTCTTTTAAATTCCAGATACATGCCATAAAAATTAAATATATTTTGTAACTGACATGTCTGCACGACTGGAAACTCTGGGTACATAGTGCACAAATACAGTACAATGTCAAGACCCATAAAATTTAACTTGGCAGTAGATGAGTACATCCAATTCTTTATAGGTTGGGGTTTAAATAATAAAATGTATTTTTTAAGACTGTTGACACACTGCCCAGCTCCTCCATGACAATTCACAGAAAGTAAGGTTGGGTACAGACTGTCAATACTTATGTGATACTGAGTGAATTGCTTTGATACTACTGAGGAGATAATGTTTAGCAAACATAAAACTTGTACATGGCTGTTTGCTAAAATGAAAGGTACTGTAATATGTGCAGTGACTTCAACTGGGACCCATGTAACATTAGATATTGTTTGTGTCTAGTTTTAGCTTTGTGTGTGTGTATATATATATACAGACACACAAACACACATACACATAGGTGATGGTTGATGAAACAAAACTAAACAGTTGAAACAAACAACACATTGTGGTAAAAAGATTTATATTTTTTATGTTAGGAAACTGCTATAAGTGTGTATGCCAAGGAGCTAAAAAATTCAACTAAAGATTTTATACTGTAATGTGCAATGTAGTTTATTGAAAAAAGTATTGCTCAGAAATCAATACTGGCACTGGTATCAAAAATGTTAGAACGGTACTCAGCCCTAGTTCCCAGACAAGGTATGACATACTCCCAGAACTCGATGACTGGGGAGCGCATGCCCTCAGCTTCTGCGCAGCTGCTGTTGAGGAGGAACTGGGCTGAGGACAGGTTTAGAGGGGACGTGGCGGAGAGGAGGTTGGAAGGGGTTGCGGCAGATGATGGCAGCGCCGGCTGGGCAGCACTGCGGTTGTGGCAGGCGCGGCGGAAGTCCTGTGTACAGTTGGCGGTGTTCCAGGGGTGTCCACACGTAGCCCAGGGCAGCGGGTTGGTGAAGGAGTGGAAGAGAAAGTAGAGGCCCCATACCAGAATCATGATGTAGTAGGTGTTACAGAAGAACACTATCACCATCGAGGCCAAGCCCAGACCTGGCAGAGAGGGAGAGCCAGAGGGTGTGTGTTCATTTACAAATCAGAGAATATGATCTTCAGAGAATATTAATGTATTCTCAGTGTGTCAGACAAACTAACACACAGAGATAGATACCTTTGAAGAGGGGTGCGATGTTCCAGGCAGAGACCCCTCCCTGCTTCATGAACTGTCCCAGTGCGATCTCCAGGAAGAAGACTGGGATGCCCCCAATGAACACAATCAGCAAGTATGGGATCAGGAAAACCCCTTTAACACACATATTTATCACATGGTCACATTTATCATGATAAAGTATCATACAGGTATTGGCTGAACATTCAGTACAACTCAGAAAATATGATTATCTCTGTTCCAAGGAAAGCACTGGCAAGGTTTGGATATCTAACAGGAAATATATTAATACAATATTTGAGTGGTTTATTGACCTATCAGTTACATAATAATGACAATGCTATCAAATCGATAAACTCATTGTTAAAATGCTTAACCACATCACAGATTTGGCAGCAAATGTTTTAGGAGTAAATGGACAGCAAATTAATTACATGCTACGGGGAAGCTTGAAAGTTAATGTTAGTTGCTCTGAGACTTCGTTGTACTACAAGAGGTGCATTTGGTCTCTCAAACCAGAGGCACTGTAATTACACGGTCAGAGAGACTTAATTAAACCCCTGGCCTGTTATGATAACATTTAATATTTGGTGATTGATCTTTGTAAGCTGAATCACTCCCTTCATATTTTATGCTTAATGGTGTGAATGGACTCCCCTTGGACTGCCCGTCAAATGTTTAACGTACACCATTTTGTTGACTACCTTTTGAATATTTAAAGTGTGGGAAATGAAAGGAGAGGGACAGAGACAGGGAGAGGCAGCAGGTGAAAGAGTTTTGCAAATTTAAAGAGAGAATTATCATGATAATGACAGTAATAATCATCAACATCTCCAAGACTTGAGATAATTATTTCAACAACAACACATTAAGCTAATCATATTAAAATCAACTGTAATTTTTTATTGCTTAGCTATCAGAACCAGACTCATTAAGAATGTCCTGTTCTTGTAAGACAAGTTGTGCAAGCAACATGTTAACAATAAAAAATCGGAGCTAAAAGTCATGTTTATCAAGTTTTCAAGGACACAAGCTGCACAAACATTGGCATGGCTCTGACTTGCTAATCAAGCACTCGCCACAACAAGAAATAGTTGAGATGAGGAGGAAGCAATAAAGGGCAAAAGAGTGAAAGGCAGGGAGGAGGACAGACGAGGCTAGGGGCGAGAATCTTATCAATTCATTTTATCCATGCTGACATGCTTTTCTGATGCATAACAGTTGGGTATTGCAAAACAGTGAAGTCTGACTCATGCACCTATGCTGCTGGAAACTTGCAAAAAGGAGAGGTCATGAGGAGTAAACAGTCCAAAGTGTGGCTTCATTTCAGTACTAACTGTGCAGTAATATCTGTGCAGTACTGTCTGTAAAAAGATCATTTCAGGTCAGGGTGGAAACATCTTTCCACACAACATGGGCTTAAATTCCAAAAATATGTATTTGACACTTTATGCACAAGCGCCACTGCTTCCCAACCGAGCAGCACATCTGCTATTGAGGGTAAATATCCTGTGTTATAATAACATTAGTGCCACGCAGGCAGGCTTAGTAGGTTTTTTTCTTTTGTTTGTTTGTCACCTGCAGAAGTTTTCTGACGGCTCTGCAATCGTCGTCCTCCTCACAGATGGGGACGACAGGGAGTACAGAAAACTCACACAGGACTTTGTGGACTGGTGCCAGTGGAACTGCCTCCAGATCAACGCGGAGAAAACCAAAGAACTGGTGGTGGATTTCCACAGGGATATTCACTCCCCTCCAACACTGGTGAACATCCAGGGAATGGACATGAGATGGTGGCATCTTATAAGTACGTGGATGTCCACCTCCACAACAAACTGGACTGAACACACAACGCCAGTGCACTTTACAGGAAAGGTCAGAGCAGACTCTATCTGCTCAGGAGACTGAGGTCTTTTGGAGTGCAAGGGGCGCTCCTGAAGACCTTCTATGAATGAATTGTGGCCATTTTTTATGGAGTAGTCTGCTGGGGCAGCAGCATATCGGCTGCAGACAGGAAAAGACTTGACAAACTGATCAAGAAGGCCAGCTCTGCCCTGGGTTGCCCCCTTGACCCAGTGGAGGTGGTGGGAGAGAGGAGGATGATGGCTAAACTGTCATCCACGATGGAGAATGACTCCCACCCCCTGCCGGATACGTTAACAACACTGGAGAGCTCCTTCAGCAATGGGCTGCTTCACCCAAACTGTGTGAAGGAGTGATATTGCAGGTCTTTCCTTCCTGCAGCTGTCAGACTGTACAACCAGCACTGCTCCCGATAGACCACAAACCACAACAGAAACTGAACTACACAAGCTTATGTCATTACACTGTGCAATATTTCATTTAATTTTCACCTCATCTTTTTCAAGTGTATCTGTCTATAATGTATATATTGTTCTCATATTTTTATATTTCTCTTGTAAATTTGTTAATACTTTTTAGCCTTGTTTAAATCGTTAATACTTTATATTTCCTCTAGTTAAATTGTTAATACTTTTATTCTAGTTAAATTGTTAATTATTGCTACAGCTAGCTCTCAGGCCACAGCCAGCTGGACTAAAACTGATCAAATCAATTATCTATAAGGGAATTGATAAAGAAAGGGGCAAAATTGAAAGTCTGAAGTCTTATCAATTCCCATCTCATCCCCATATGGCCACAGATCCGAAATGCATTTAAAGTGTATGCGCCAGATAACCGCATTGTGTCCCATTCCTCAAGTGTTTGGTAAGTATTGTCCTTGAACTTGAAAGCTGCATGGAGAAGAGGCAGACGAAAGTCTATCAAATGGAGATGGACAGAAGACAATAGACCCCAGCAGGAGTAATTAGTCCTGATGGAGACATCTAGGACTTGTTTGATTTTGATTAGTAGTAGTTTGGCCCAGGGCAATTGGTTTGTACTCAGTGTTTTCTATAAATAATCTCCTTTTGAATTCTCATACTGTAGGAGAAGCTTGTTGTGATCAGGAATGCACAGTAGAAGAAGTTATGAAAAAAGGTAGGATAAAACATTTAACTCATGAAATCCAGTTGCAAGGATTTGGTTTGACTAATAATCTAACTGGGTGATGCCACCATAGTGCGCAGATGGGAGGGAGTCACATGACCAGCTGTGACGCAGAGCAGAGAGAGGCTAAGAAGAAAGGAGGGAAAGATGGATACATGAGAGGAGAGGGAGGCAGAAAAACTGGGACAACGCTGTGGGTGAGGAGGTTCAACAAATACAAAAATGACACACCACAACATCGACCTGGTTGGCTCTGCAACAGCACTATTGATTGACAATTTGTGCCTCATTCAGTCCATCATCCTTTATGTCACTCTCTGAGAGCAGAGGGCTGTAGCCTTATAAGGAAACATTCGTGAGTGTGAGTCTAAGAGAGAAAGGGGTGGGAGAGCGAGGGAGACACAGAGAGCGAGAGCGGGAGAGAGATGCAATAGGAGGTGTGAATGGAATGAATGGAGAAAATGCTTGTGCTGACATACCCCAACATATTGGCCAAATCATCAAGGAACGGCATCCTTAATAGGCTTAAGTAAATCCGCTCTAATCATAACTGGACCAGACACATCAGGTCTTGCAGCTGAGTTACAGATAAATAAATAAATGAGATTTGCAGAGCATTAATTCCACGCATTTACAGTGCATTCATCCAGTCCTGTCCCTAATGGAGTCCGCCCTTGTTTCAGTAACAAACAGCTCTGACTAAGAGCCCGAGCGCTTATCTGATAACGTTGTTGTGTTACAAGGTGTACCCTGGGTCGGTCAAAGGCATAAAATGAAGCACTGTAGCGGATGTGACTGCTCTGACGCTGAGAGGGGGAAAGGACGGGCGGGCGCAGTCACAGGACGCTTATTGTGTGACACATCCATATGCCTCCTTATCAGGAGGTGAATGGTAGAGAGCACCTTTGTTTGCTACATGAGTGCTGGGCAGGAGCACAGGGGGTGGACTGTGTGAGGCAAGCCATTGTTACACGATACCAGAAGGTGGGTATCAGAGCCATGGGTCACAAGACACACATACATGAGGGAGAGGGAAAGCTGGACTAAGACACACACACACACACACACACACACACACACACACACATTCAGTTTCATTCGAATGGAACACCTCATAAAAGAATAGCAAAGTGGGAAGGGTAGAGATAAGAGAAGTCAAGGCCAAAAGCTGCAGACAGAGCAGGTTACTATTAGGAAGGTTGGCATGAATGAAAAAGGGGAGGATACAGGGAAAGTTTTACAACAACGCAAATAACCTTATAAGCCAGTGAGAGAGCAGCAGGAACAGTGGAGGGCAACTTCTGCTTAGTCTGTTAAGCAACTGGCAGCTATAATAAATAAAGGGAAACCACGTGGGTGGGCATGGCTTTTCATCTACGTGCTCACAGCCACGCAGGCACTGCTTTATCTTACTCGTACATCTACCTATCACAGTATTATGGCTCACCATGCTAACGTTCACCGTTGTCCTACCAACTGGCAGAAGTGAGTTCAGCTACACTGTTACAACAGCAGGACAACAGAACGACATTTCAATTAAGGAAACTTCTCTGCCCACAGAAGATTTTCTAGATCAGACTTTCTTTTTTAAAATGTGTACTTGTACTCTGATTGCTAGATATCGGTAGCTCTAATTATTTTTAATATTTCTAACACACGAATGATATTTCATTATATTTTAGGAGTGCTGAAGAAGTCACAATCACCACAATGAAATGAGTAGTTGAACAAGTCCTGAGTTCCACTCTCTCTAACCCTCTAGATGACATTGAAAAATAAGCTGTCTGCATGCTAATATTTGCAAGTTTCCAAAATATTTATTGATTCCTCCTCAAGGTGACCCTCAGGGCTGTGTGCTCTGTGCCCTTTAGTTCACCACATAAGGCCATGACTGCATCTCTCAAAATATCGGAAACTGTTCTTAAGTTTGCCGATGACACCACCATCACTGGCCAAGCAACAATGATGGATCGTATTGGGAAGAAATCATGAAATTTGCTCTAGCGGTGCACTATATGAATAACTTGAAGGATGATTTCATGCACCAACTTACTGTTTACGTATACATTTTATCATCTGTAGTTTTGGATAGCTTCAACCTTAATTATCATTCATGAGGACTAAATTGGGCCTTAGTGATTTTAAATATTCATTATTCCTTACACGTGCATTATAACTGTGTTCAATTGTATGCATTCATAACACACAGACCTACATAAACCACACAGAGCTCCTGAAGCTCACCTCCTCCATTCTTGTAGCAGAGATAAGGGAACCGCCACACGTTGCCCAAGCCGACAGCAAAACCCACGCAGGACATGATGAAGTCCATCTGTCTGGTCCAGGTTTCTCTCTCCACCGCTGGTACTGCCACAGCCCCATTTCCAGTCCCAGCTGCAGCCCCGTCCTGGGACTGTGGCGGGCCAGCCCCTCCGCCCTCAACACACCCTGGGCCCCCTCCAGGCACAGGCACAAGTGGGCGAGCTGACCCGCCCTCCTCCTCGGACAGGGTCCCTGCTTCTAATTGGGGGAGACTGATTTCACCTGGATAGGAAAAGATGTACAAGAGCAAGATGAGAAGGAAGATCAGAGAGCCAGAAGAAGGAAGGCGGCAAGGAGAGCCAATGGAAGCAGATAAGACAGCAGGAATCAGTAAATCTGCATTACACTAATAAAATATCCACATTCTTATCACAGAAGACAATAGTTTAACACCACTTATATCTAAAGTATACACATTCACATTTTCACATCACGCGTCAGCACTGGAGACAGATGAACCACAGCCAGACATGCAGTGAATGGAAGAGGGAGACTGCGCGGCTTCCATTCATTGCAATACAGCGTCAGTACAAACGTAGCCAATTAATACAAATGTTCCACTAAGCTGTAACAGGGCTGAAATACTTGATTTACTAGATATTTATTGTACAAACAGCCCTCACACAGTCACTATTTGGGCTAAAATCGTGCTGCAGTTGTATTGTCATCACTAAGCCCTCCCCCGATGTTCATTCTCTGTGCCTGTCTCACAGGCAGAGTGATTAGTGTGCTGCGGTACAACACAGGAGAGAGCTGGTTCAAGGTATAGCTCAAGCTCCCCTGTCACTCTTTCATTTTCTCTATTCCACATACACACCGCTGAATCAACGCATGCACTCAACACCCAAATAAAAGCAACGTGCCACTTGATTAGTGCCACTGCATGATATCAGTCAGCCGCTTGGAGCTGGATGCAAAGCAAGGCAGCTGAATCCAGATCAGAGCAGTTTGAGGGGGTGTGTGAACAGAGGAGGGGAAGAGAGTGTGGAAGGTAAGGGGATGTCAGCATCTACGGAGCAACTTCATAAGAAGGATACCTGGGGTTTAAGATCGTTTGCGTGAGGAAGGCTGCATGTTATGATTTTTTATCGTCTTATACTTATAGGACAATAAAAAAAATACATTGGTCTTAATTATAAATATGTCAAGAATACAATCCTAAATACTCTCTTTTGGAAACAGACTAATATATGTGCATGAGTCACCTAATTTTAAAAGCCTAAATGACACTGATTTTAAACTTGACAATGGTTTGTGACACCTGTGCAGCACCGCATTTACCTTCAATGCACTTGAGTGTTTATTTAGTGTGTGTGAATTGTGATGAGAAATATAGACTGAGGCAGGTGAGATGCAGCTGATTTGAGGTTGTTCCTATAATAAATAATATGAAAGGCTGAAGCAGGGATGCTCTCATTCATCAGCATGTGGTTAAGCCAGTGCTTGAATGGTAAATAATAAGGCACTAATAAGCATGGGAGGTTGTATATCATACTCACCTTGGCTGCTCTCTTCCAACTCAGGTGACATGTTGCTGGGTAGCCGCACAAAAATAAATGTTATTCTTTCAAGAAAACAGCTAGCAGTTGTTTTAGCCAACTGGTTATTAGCTGAAGTTTTAACGTTATAGCGTTCAAGCTAGCAAGGCACCCGCCGGGCTTATAGAGGCAGACAGACAGATGTAGCCACAGTCTGCGGTGCTTCAGCTGTCTTTTTTTTTCAATTTCTGAGTTTATTTTTATCGCCTTCTTGAAATTAAAAAAAATCGCAGTTTTTTTTATATTTATCCCACGTTGGAAACCCTCAGCTCAGCTAAGAGATGGAAAAATGTCACACAAGGCGCCGCAGTCAGTTCAGCCGTTGACAAAAGGAGATTCAAAAGCAGTCGACGAAGCACTTGAAGGTAAGCCTGAAGAATCTCATGGATAACAGTTAAATGAAAATTATACTGCGCCTTAGGGTGAAGATTGTTGTCTGTGAGCAGCCCAGTCAGAAGTCCATGAACCTGGACGCGATGCCGCGGCTCCGCAGAAGAAGAATGTGATCCGGCTCCGCGCTCCAGTCAGCGGCGGAGGACGCTTCCCCGCCTCCGGCGCTCCTGATTGGTTGGAGGCGGCGCGGTGCGGTGCGCACAGCATCAGCAGCAGCGCTCGGGTCAGAAGCAGGAGAGTAACAAGGATGGTTTGTTTCGCTGCAGACGTCCTTGACCTGAAAGCACACAAATAACTGCACATAAATGCCCCCAAAGCGCTGTCTGATGCGTTTTGCTCTGGTTATTTGCTCCATATCTCGAGATGGTGGGGACAGACTGAAGGGTTTTGCAAGTGGCCCCCAAGCAAACTCACTGCTACTTTTATCAACTGAAGAGTTTTTGAATAAGTAAATTTTGTATTTTGTATATGGCTTATAAGATTCTGTATATATTTTTAATATGCTCTCACAGGGGTGTAGCAAGGATTTCTGGTGCCCACATAATCAGCCTTAGCAAGTTCTTGGATGTGCTGGCCCCCTCTAGCTGCAGGGCCTATGATGTTTCCTTTTAGTGAAGGATGCCTGACCCACTCACAAGAGCATGTCTGTGTTTTGAAGAGTGTCTTTGTCTACGCTCAATGTGCAGGTGCCGTCACGAAATGAGGATTTTTGATCGCTCACATAAGAAAGGGTGATCCATGAATTTCTTTCACACATATGTTTCCACTCGTTGGAACTGGCGCCAACAGGATTCTAGTGCAGCAGTCTAATCCATTTGAACCATTTGTGAACTAGCTCATATTTAACTCACATATATTGTAGTTTTGTATTTGACACTGGAGCGACATCTAGTGGACGCCGTTTGTATCAGGAGGTTTGCATGAATGATCACACTCACAACGCCACTAATAAAACATTGCTTTATATATTTCATAACATTGAACAAATACAATAAAATACAGCAACAGATCCAGTGCAACATCAAGCTGTAATAAATATGCATTCCTTTCACTTAAAACATACTGGTAATAAATAACACTCAAATAAATATTCTCAGACATTTAAATATATTTGAGTTGTGAGGATATGAAACACAAACATTGGAATATCAAAGTTTAAATTACACCTGAAGGACTGGCTTCCCACAGCCAGTGTGACGAGCAATCATTTTGTCCAGCAAAGAACAGACCTGCATTTTGCAGTAGGTGAGACAACCCTCTTCTTAAATAACATTTCATGATAAACTCTGGAGACAAAAAGAGAACAGATACAAATGATCTCACAAAAACCTCCTCCAGGAACACATTCACAGATGGATATTGTGATATGGCTTATAATAAAAGGCTTTAATTCTACAATAAATAACACTGACCTGCAACAGGGGCACATGCCTAGTAAACCCAAATGTGGGGCAGATAAACAGGCTTATCTATTAGCTGTGGCTGCATCTTTTCCAACTCACGTCATGGTGTCCATGTATATCTGTTACTCTGAGTAATTAATAAATCATTAATAAAATATTCATTAAGGCGTAGGTCAATAGAGAATGGCATTCACTCTATTTAATTCACATGTATTTGTTGTTAATGTATTATAAATGAATTGCGAGGGAAACAATGCATCTGCCCACTACAACCCTATATTAAAATTCACCAAACTTTCCTATTGAAATTCACTTATGGATTAAGTAAATGTGGACGTCCAAGCAGTGGCTTGAGAGACATAATATAATGCAAGACAGATTTACTGAAAGGAGAGGAGGATTTGGGATGACTTTTTTGTGCAATTTTCACTTCGACTACTGCATCTGACATGATGGAAAAGTCTGTCAGGTCTGACTGGCTTCATAGATGCAAGACTGACTAAAATTATGGTCGCTTTGTCTTGTCATAGAAATGCCCGGCTATAGATCCTGGTGGAGGTCGCTGTGTGAAAGAGGTTGGTAATGCTCCTCCATGCCCGACTTAGCTCGATGTCTCTCAGCAACTAGTCTCTGGTAGCGAGCCTGCTGCTGGTGATCTGGGTCCACATTTACCCAGCTGTTGGCCACCCACTTCACCCCACGCTTGACTGGACAGTCGCCGTGTAGGGAATACTCATCTAGCTCACCCATCCAACCTGGGGAAGGCAGGGGAGAAGATGAATTAAAATCAGATAAATGCCAACAACAAACCCGAATTACCTTTTAGAGATAACACAGGATGATTTAAGGACAAAAAGGGTCTTTTAGTTTAAGCGCTAACTGTTACTGTGCAAACCCAAGGCTTCTTTGTTACAATGAATGCAAAATGTTGTCATTGTGCTATTGAGTGGGATATTGGCACACCTGTGATGACCATATGGCCATAAGGCACCACAATTTTGATATCTCATGGTATAGCTGTCGTGTGTTTTTTCTTTATGTGGTACTTCAACAAAGATAGCTAGATTTTGACTGTTGAAATGGGCTCCCTCCTGATAAGACTCATCCAATAACCCAGTCTCGTATAAAGCTGGCCTGCTCTCCATGAATCCAATCAGATAAACATTTCAGTCCAAGAGGTTATGATAGTCACACAACAGATTGAATGAGTTACAGAAAAAAAAAATCCAAGAGTGGAAAGAGAAAATGACAATTGACAGGACAGAAGACAAAAGACAGACGAGCAAAAATATTTCCACTGAAATATTTTATTCACTCACAGGCTCTCAGTCCATCATCTGCTTATCAGATGATACTGGCAAACTAGCTTTTAAAAACATTTTTAGTCTTAGTTTCAACAAATTCCAAAAAAGATCCTTGTCTACATGCTGTATGTGGGATGGCACATTTTGGGATTGATGAACATTGCTCCCTACAATGTAAGAACCCAAATCAACATACTCAAATTCCACTAGATTTGTGTGTGCAAATGATATAGTTAAACCCTTCTGATCTTACCTCTACCATCAGAGAGATGGTTGTACCAGAGGAGAGCTGTCCCAGCAGTAGGTTTCATTCTCAGGTTCCCTCTGCCACATGTCTCCTGGGTGTCTGTCAAATCAACTCCATCCTGGACCAATGCCTAGGACACATAAAACTGTAAACAGCTCATGTCTAATCATTTATTTTAGCACACTGTGTTCACTTGGGTGTCAGATTCCTTGTCATAGTTCAGCACTGTCTGATAACTGTGTTATCAGCAGCATTCAGGTCATGTACAGTTATCATCATTTCACAACAGGCTTTACTGGTTTATGAATGTGTGTTGTGAAAACACACTCACCTGCTCTTCATAGGTACGGTTGTCTGCCACAGGAAAGGTGGTCTCACCACCTTCCTCTACAGAGCTGAGGTAGAATAACATGGTAAGATACCTGTGATTGAAGCAGGGAAGGAAGCGACAATACAGACAATTGTGAAAATGTCTCAGCATACTGAGAATGATATTGTTTTTGGCACCAGCACTCAGAAAAATTATCTAAAAGCAATCACAACAGTTTGGCAATACATATACTTTGAAAGTAATCATTTTGGGAAACAGGTGAGAGAACAAAGAAATGAATGCCTAACACTAACCAAAATCACAGATGTGATTAGAAACTAAACCTTTAAGCTTTCAAGCAATACAGTTAAAGTTACGTACGGGAATAAACATTTATAGATGAGGAACATTTTATTAAAAATATTTAAACATTAAAAAAATCTATTTAATAGCAATGCCTCTATTCAAACGATGGCTCCCTTTTAAAGCATAGGAAAAGCATGCTTTTGCTATGCAAAGGCATAGGAAAAAGAAATTCAGCACAAATCTAATTTCAACATGATGAAGGTTGTCTGTGAAATTGCATAACTACTAAACTACTAAAGCCACTGAGTATAAACTAAATGGAAAATACATATACATACCTGCAAGAGACCTCTGCCAGAGTAGATGTGTTTCCTGCCAGTTGTGTGTGTGCGCAGGTAGTATCTGAATGAGAAGGGCTGCTGTCATGGTGGGCATTACTGAAATCTCCGTGCTCATAGCGAATCACCTGCAGCGGCTCACTAAGTTCAACCAATGCAGATGGCAGACGTGTCAGACTGGTTACTCTGAGAAAAAGACATAAGAGAGCAAAATATAAGTATGTTATAAATCATGAGTGCATGGGCTGCTACTGTAAGAGCATGACAAAGGGTGTGTATATGGACTTACCTGTTCCTGAGTGTGCGCAGGACATGGTGGGATCCTGGGCCTTGGTAAAGCCACGTATGCTTGCTTCTCTGTTTGAACTGACTCCGGAGCTTCCCGCTTCGCTGTTGTCCTGGGCGCTGAGACGCATCATATACACGCCTAAAGTCCTCCAAGGTCAGCATCCCTGCCGGACACACACACACACACACACACACACACACACACACACACACACACACAATCCTTTAGAGTACTAGTAGTAGTAGTAGACTATTTTTACTCATTCATAGCTGTCAGCCTAGGACATAAAAGTACAGTGAAAACACAACCTCGTAACTGTAGACATGAATGGAGCCCTGTGAAATTATTAAACCAGTTATGGAGCGTCACTATTCCAGATCAATTTAATTTAATCTGGAATTCTCACACAATGTCGTGAGCAGTACAGCTACAACAGCCTCTATTCTGTTTCCTCAATTCCTTCCCTCTTTGTCCTTTCAGCTGAATGAATGTCAGGCCCCCATCAGTTCCCCTGGGAGACCGCGCCCCAGCCGCAACAATAGCTCTGGGGTGCCAGAGAAGAGGTGGTCAGGGGGGGCGGTTGACGAAAGAGTGTGGAGGAGGGAATAGGGGGGGATGCAGGGGATCCGGGGGAAAATTAAGAAAAGGGGTTGGAGAATAATCAGTTTTTAATGAGATAGGATGAGGCACATCCGGACTGGGATGTGTACAACGCCTGGCACAATGGCATCAGGTCAAAACGGTGTCGCCCCTCTTCCGGGCTTGCCACTCACAAAGACTTGCACGCAATCACAGCCACCTGTCAGCCACTTACCCTTACCGGTACACAACCACTGCTGCTCACACCATAGACTGTATAAGCTCACACGCAAATGGAGGAGACACCAGATTTAATATTTACGCATTTGAATTTGACATGGTTATCCTGACTTAAAAAGTATTTGGAACACTGAATCTGAATGAAAGTCCTATAAAGTTCTTTTTCAGAGAGAACACTTAAAAGTGAAAAGTAGCACATGTCCCTGTATTTGGACTGAATCCTTGCTCATTTTACTCACTTTTCTTGATTTTTGAATATCTGTGTCTCAATCATAATTCATTTTAAATCAGATTCAGTTTTTACTAATGTCTCACACATTCATTTTCATTCAATTTTGTACCTGTATGTGCCCTGAAAACTTAATGTGACTGATGCTGTGTCCTATATGGAATCAGCCAGAACAGTCACAAATGTACTGACACACACAAACCACAGGGGCACAAACCTGTTTGGCAGGCTTCCAGACCAGTAAGTATCTGCCGTAAACTGTCTGGGTTTAGCCAAGTTCCATCTCGAGAGCGTGAATGACTCACAATCTGGAGGAGAGACAAAAATGTTCTTATTTCAACAAAACACATAACACATTCTGACAGTTCATCTAATTTTTCATTACTTGGAATGGATTTTTCTGGAAATCTATTTTCCTCCTCCAGTTCTACAGGCATATGGATACAGGATATTTCTCTCCTGTCACCTCCTGTTTCTGAAGCAGCCCATCCTGGTTTAGATCCAACAGTCTGAAGACCTCCTCTGTGCTGAGAGACAGTAGTGGCTGGTTTGACTCCTCTTGTCCCTGGCTGGGTGCTGTTGTCTGGCTCTCCATTAGACCCTTGAGCTGAGCCAGCTGCACCACCACACGGCACTCCTCCTCTGACAGGAAGCCAGGAATCTCTGACAGGAACAGGAAAAAGACAACAGTGGCAAATGTTAGGACACACTGCAGTCTCGGACATACGTGGTTAGATGCTGCCAATACCATTGGGGGCACATGTCCCCAAATACTCACCCAAATCTTGGACAAAACTAGTTTTTCTATTTCAAATTACATTGACTCTATAGTCTATAAAATATAGTGAATGAAGTGAAATCTCAGCCAACTTACAGTATTTTGAAAAGCTCAAATTAACTGTCACACTCTGTGGCCAAATACAAAATTACAGAAATGAAAATTCCATATTATCACAATACCAGCCTGCCCTCAGTCTACCCAAGATTAGAGTGAGGATCAAGGATATTCAATTTATCAAAGAGAGTGGCCTGGAGATTATGCAACGCTAATCAAAATATGAAAAGTGTGGCTGACATTCTGGGTGTGTTCACAGATTAACTGCAGTGCATAATGGCTCACACATTCACACGTGAAGATTACACAGGATGATCAGGTAGCGGTGAAGACACTAATTGATAAAAAGCACTGAACTGAAACCTTTTCAACTAGAGATTCACTCCAGCAACACAGCTATTGACATCTATGCGATCACTTAAAAGTTCAATTTGAAATTTCTCAAGTCTGAAACTTTCCACTCACAACCTCTGCACACATACATGTCAAATGAATCGATACTGCACACCTGAGCTGGTGAGTGAGTGGTTGACTTTTAAGTGGATTAGAAGATCTTGTTGACAGTGTTGGCTTGATCTGTAAGACTAAATAGATTACTTTAGATCGCCTAACAAAACCTTTCAGTGTGAAGGGGCAATTTCGAGATAATTTGATCAATGTATGCTAATTAGTATGATTAGGATGTCTGGGCACTAAAAAACCAAGACATCCCATGAACTTATTATCAAAGTACATTATTAAAACACTTTCTTAATGAAACACAGAATCACCTATTTTATCTGTGTTAAAATAAAAATCATGCAGATGCTAAATTAATTTACATGTTGTAATAACCCATATACCTTTATATCACATTAAAGTTAACTGTGTAAAAACCACTTAACTTTGGAACAACAGCACATAACTTGGTGCTCATTAATTATACCTTTCTTTCTTGCATGTTTTAGTAGGTGCTAAAGCACAGGAACTCTCTAGTGAGAGTATACATAGACTGTGTAGATAATGAGTATAAGCTATTCCCCCCTGTCAATCCCCAGTGAGCCATTTGTGGTATAGCCGATCCCACGGGCAGGTTTAATGAGTGACAACACTGGAATTCTTTCAGAGGAGAGTGGAAACTGTGTGGGCTTCTGGGAGTCAGTAATTGGTAATATTAATTAGTACAAAGCAGTAAAAAAAATCATTTACCCCTACGATGTTTATTAATAATGTTGTCCCAAGCCACCCCACATCAAAACAGTCAATGTCTTTTTTTCATTTTGGTCCCTAATTTTGAGATCTGTCCTTACAATTTTCTTTCAGTAGGTCCACCTGGATTTCCTAGAAAATAAGTTACACCAGCAAAAAAGTCTATTTAATTCATTTTATTAGATTCGTATATTAAACTTATTCAAATCTAAGTGTGAATGCACAAATTACTGTTTCATGGTTCCCTCTTGTTCTCTTCATCCTCTCAATCCAGCCATGTCTGTCAGTCATTTCCCCTCTTAATAAAAGGCTTCCGGCAGGTTGGCTGCCTGTACAGTAGAGACCTTGTTTGTTACCCGTGTCTTTTACACTGTACCCACTTGGTTAATTCCTATTGTCCAGTCAAGCCTCATTAATCTGGATAACTGATATGAATGAAGGGGGAATGAGCCTTCCTCCTCTCCCTCCCACTACTCTCTCTTTCTCCCCCGGAAAGGAAGTGACCTGCTTGTCTGAGCAGGAATCAGGCCATGGCTACACAGCAGGAGGACACCAATTCTGTTTGTGTCCAACGCACACGTTCACTCACTCACTCACACACACACACAAGCAAGCAGTGCGCACTAGAGCTGCAACTACTGATTATTTTCACTATTGATTAATTTGCTGATTATTTTTCTGAAAATATTCAGAAATTCACATCACAATGTCCCAGAGCCCAAGGTGATGTCATCAAATGTCTTGTATTCTATGACCAACACTCAAAAAACCCAAAATACTCAGTTTACTATGATGTAGGACAAGGAAAAACAAAATCCTGACATTGGAGAAGATACAACCGGTGAATTTAGGGCATTTTTCTGATTAATCAATTATAAAAATAGTTACATATCGGTTTTCTTTTGAAGGCTTACAGCTCTGCAACGATCTTACTCTGTGGGCAGCTTAATTGTCTCCTTACTATTTTCATGAATAATAAGTATGACGTATATATAAAAACATCTGACCTTTACCTCTAAGCTGCTCGGGTGGAGAAAAAAAGGAGTCCAAAAAGCAAAGAGGTCAGTGTGGGACATGGTAGTTAGATGTGGGTTGGAAGAATATGTGTGATGGAAAGGGTGGAGGAGTTTCACTACATGAGGGCGTGTTCCTCAATTCAAGCTGTGGGGATGGAAATGGCAGAAAGCAAGTATCCAAATGCGAATTCATCCACCTTACTAATGTTGAACTCCGTCAAACACACTTAAATCTGCTCATAAATGCAAGTGGGTTCACATCTCTAATAACACTTTAATATGTGCCCCAACCCTTCTCCCCACTGTTCTCTACGCCTCCCCTTACCCCTTCCTATGCAAATGTAATCACCGCCCACTATAAATACACCTATCCTGCCATCCTCTCTTGCACTGTCACACAGGAGTCTTCATTCACGGAAGAGGCACACTTCAGGATTACTCCTCCTTTTCCAGCTTCTGTCCCAGGATGACTGCAGTGCTCTGTCCTCATTTTATCTCAGGAAAATCCTCCCATTCAGCCTCCCTACTATTTCTGCTTCTGCTTGCTGGGCCTAGCAGCACAATAGTGCTTGGTCCTGGTAGAGTAAGAGCAGGGCTGGAGGAACGAGTGCGGGCTGAGGGTTGGGTTAGATCTGGAGTAAAGGACAAGGGTGGGGACAGGGCAAGTATTGAGGGGAACACTGAAACTGGATTTGGAGACACTCGTGTTTCTAGACCGGGAGCTGCAGCAGGAGAGGATGGTGAAATGTGGGGGGACCCTGATACTACTACTGGCTTCAGGTCCATGCTTTCTATAGGTGAAGGTGGACTGTGGGAGCCCCGCAGTTCCTCTCGCTGTGTCCCTATCCCGACCGGCATGGCCTTGTGCCAAAACATTGGTTATGACACCATGAGGCTGCCCAACCTGCTGAACCACGAGTCTCCGGCTGAGGCTGTACAACAGAGCGCCAGCTGGTTGCCACTGCTTGCCAGAGAGTGTCACCCCGATGCCCGCATCTTCCTCTGTTCTCTCTTTGCACCCATCTGCCTTGACAGGTAACTCTACATAAAAAAGTTTTTTCCATTAACATATACAGTATGCCAACCTTTTGAAGTCACAGTTTGACTTTTTTGGAGGAATTATGATTTTCACAAGACAGCTGCTCACAAGTTTTTGTTTGGAAATGCACTTGATATTAGTAGTAATAGTAGTGTGGTAGCCAGGATGCCAGTATAAAACAAGTTGTACAGTAGGCTGATCAGCTTTAACAATAGGATAAAAAAATACTAAGATTTTAGATTAATGTCAAAGTTAAATAGGGAGAGGGTAATCAAGGGTTAACAGCATTTGAAAGCTATGCAAATTGGTGCTGGTGAATGAGATGAGGAAAAGCCCTGGTTTCACACAGAAACCAGGCCATCAAAGCACTATAATTTCCTTTCAGTCACATTAGCACCTCTCAGTTTAGAAACCAACAGAAAAACAAGCAACCAAATGTTATCTAATCTAGTGTTGTTTGTTCCCCACCACTATGCTACTGACTCAAATCCTCTCATTGACTCAATACTGCCCACGCTCCCTTTCCATCTCTTCTTTATCAGATTTATAGCACCCTGCAGGAGTTTGTGTGAATCTGTGCGGGACAGCTGTGCACCAATAATGAGTTGTTATGGCTACCCCTGGCCAGAAATTCTGCGCTGTGATCAGTATCCTGCAGACCATCTCATGTGTATCTCCTCCATCACAAACAGCACTGTTCACACAGGAGGGCGTAGAGGTAAGAACCAGCTACAGAGACACATACGCTTGAGTCAGCTTGATTCACCAAATAATTCAATTACTGATTTGACTGTTTCAGTACCTCAGGCAAGCTGTCGGGATTGTGAGCTGGAGGAGGCCTCCTCTTCAAAAGATACACTGGAGACCTTTTGTAGGAGTGATTTTGGTAAGTATCAATATCCTTCCACCTCTTCTCTCTGGTCCTATCCTTGGATATATGTTTATAAGTTTTTCATGCCAAAAATGCTTTGTGTTCTGCTTTCTTCCCAGTTGTGAAACTGCGTCTAACACGGCTCAAGTACAGTCCAGTGAGCCTGTCTCAGTTCTCGCTGTCTGCCAAACTGGACGTTCTGAAGCATGGACCTCTGTTAGGTGGGCAGATCCGCTCCCGCATTGAACTGTGGCTGGAGAGGGATGCCACCTGTGTAAGGAACATAACGCGCCAACACCCACGAGGCGGGACCTTCCTAGTGACAGGCACAGTGCAGGGGGAGCGCCTGGTGGTCAATAAGGCTTACGCCTGGCAAAGACGAGACAAGAACCTGATGGCAGCTGCGCGCAAATGGAAACATCACAGATGCAGGAGCTAGGATTATGTGCTAGTTTAGAAAATTCAAAAGGAACTGAGATGTGAAACAAGCATTAAACAGCTATGCATAGGGAAAGGATAGATATAGCATTTAGTAGTTGCCTAAATACCTACAACTGTAAATTATGCTTGGTCTGGTCTTTTCAATATCATGATCAAACTTGATGTTTATAAATTGATAATATGCAGTCAGCTGGTCACAAAGGAGACCATTAAGAGAAAACAGTGTCTCTCAAACAGTGGGGGTCAAAGACATAAAAGATGTAATAGAAAATGTACATATCTGTTAATTTTAAGTAAATATCGCTGATCTATATTTGTATGGCTTTGAGAAAAATTAAACCTTGCGCTCTAAATCCTGATAAAATGGCATTTATTCACAAACAGCAGATCATACCTAAAGACTACAATGCACTTACCAAATAGCAGGGGTTTCAGGCTGATCGTCTTCATCTCATGTGTTCTGTCTGGCACGAGGGATACCTGCTGAACATGACCCACCTGCAGATGAACAAGGGACATTATCATCACACTCATAGTGCATGGTCACAGCTGTCACACTGAATTTTGATACATTTAAAATGTTTCAGGTTGGATGCTGCAATGAAATTGAATTTTAGCAAGGCAGCAATATAACCTTTAAATTTCAGCTGTGATTTACAGGGCTAGGGATTCAATGCTTGCACTGAATATGTGTAGTTATTAACAAGGGTGGAAGTATGTAAAGTAGTATTTTATACACTGCCACATTGTGAGTATTTTACAAAAAGTTTACTTTTACCTAAAATATCCGTGACCCTACTTTTACTTTGGTAACACGTATTGTTCTGTAGGATTTTTTTCCATCAGTGAGTTAAAATGGCATCCTTCATCATGCTGAAATTAGGCCAGTTTTCTCACCCGTATCCCCTCAATGCGAGGCAGACTGAAACTCTGACTGTAGTCCTCCACTTGCAGCTCTCTTGAAGCTGGGGCAGGATGGGGCAAAGGGGGTCCACTGTCGCTGACTGATGCTGAGGTGGCCCCGTCTCCACTCACAAGATCTCCGGGGCCGTTGTTGTAGTGCACGTAGAGCAGCAAGCCGATAACATTCAGGATATACACGTGGAAAAAGACCATCACCACAACGAAATAAGCCCGAGAGCAGATACTACTTCTCTGGACGTGCAGCCGAGTGGGGCGAAAAGGAGGGCTGAAGGGCGACGATAAAGGTTTGTCGCCCTCGTCGTATTCTTCCTGCTCCATGAAATGTCCCTGAGCGTCCTCCATTTTCGCGCCAGACGAATGAATGGCAGTGGAAAGCCTGAGATATCTATTTACTGGGTTAGCTCACAGTCAGTGTCTATCACTTTACGTCTGCCTGATAACGTTAGCAAACCTAGCTAACAGCGAGCTACGGGACAAACCTCTGGCTGTTTCGAGAAAAATCGACCCTGTCGCCTCTGCTGCTTTTACCCAACGAAACCGGGCAGCTCGAAGCAAAAAAGCAGGTATGGCGACAGTCGTTTTCTTTAATGAATAAATGTCTCATCATTAACTTAATTCCCTTAATCCCGTGTTAGCTAACTGGCTGGTGCGCTGCCCCTGACAACCTGCCTAACAACAAGACGATAAACAACGACTGTTGAGGAGCTGACGTTTCCGGTCTTACAATAGAGCGTTAGCGTCCTCTAGCGGTCGTCACCAGAGCAAAACAATGGTCTGGACAGCTGACTCACTTGTTAAACATAGAAGAGGATGGATGTGAATGAAGTACTTATTAAGTTATTTAAACAAAAATACCAATGCAAGGATGTAAATTAATGCATTGTAATAAGGTATTATCTGGTAGGTAGTACGTGGTACAGAAAAAATAGGTAAAATATTTGCCTGGAAATTTAGTAGGACAGCAATTTGCAGTAGCATAAAATGGAAGTAATGAAGTGCCTCAGAATTTTACTGAAGTACAGTGTTTTATAAATATGCTTTCCACCACTGCAAAGCACAGAACGTGACAGTCATAAATCTGAATCCCACCAGTGTCAGACATTTTTGACAATCACATTTTCATGAATGGAATTCATTCTATTAATTAATTTAATTGTTCAATTCACAGTTATGTTTTTTTTTTAATACCTTTATGTTTCAAAGTCATATTGTAATTATGGGGGAAATATTCTTAGGAGCAGTTTAATATTGCACTTCATTAAAGTTGGGGGAATTACAAGAGAGATTTTTATTCGAGTGGTCAAAATGGAGATGCAGAACATCTTGATTTTTAGTCTTTAGGATCCTACATTCCCCACAATGCAACTTGAAAGTGTCTTTCATTAGGCTGTCCCTGTCTCCTAAATGCCCTATTGTTTCCAATCCTACACCCCCAGATTGTAACACAAACCCTCAGTCAAACATTTTAAGCCTTGGGCCCGAAACTCAGATAACCCTAATGACATCATTACAGTATTTTTTCTGACATTGGAAATCTCCCTCTAAAGCCACAGAAGATGTTATATAATTGTTTTACAGGCTGAGTACTTCACATGTAAATCTGTGGAGGGCCTGTTTAATCCCTTAATTACATTTTAATACTTTTAGTCTAAAAACAACCCCCCAAAAAAGGTATTATATAAAATTTTCCGCTTTTAAAACTCACCATGTGGTTTTTGTGTAAGTGCACAGATGTATTGTTAGAGAGTTTCGGGACCTCTTTGAGTAAATATGGTACATGTAACCTAGATGTTACACAATCTAAGAAACCAGCCCAGAGTTACAACAGCACCAGTACACTCTCAACAAAACTGAACATTTTATTAAACATTTATTTTATTCCCATTCAGATGTCTTTTACAAGAAAGTCCTTTCCAAGAAAGCATCATAAAATGTTTCACATAAGAGAACAAACAACACATTTAAACAGAAAAATGCCGATCAATCAATTATGAAACAATGATCATGATATTATGCCTACATTATTATATTTCACACAATCATGCATTATTGTCTTTTTTTAAAAATGGGGTTTTATGCTTCTATTGCTATGTACATACACAGGCAGTAGCTGAAACTGTCCAGTGAATGAATTTGCCTTTTGAATGAAAACATGCTGCAGTTGTGTAAATAAACCACACGGGGGCGATGAAGACCAGCAGGCTGACTCCTCCTCATCAACCGTGTTTGCTGTGTCATCTGTGATTTCTGACGTAATTGTTGGGGATCCAGGTGATACCCGGGAAAATGAAATAGACAAATAATTTAGGTTAATTCACTTTTATTTAACCAACGATAAAACCCATCCACATTACGTTACAACCTTCAGACCTCCACAGTATTATTCATCCAGGTAGTAGCCACTGAGGAAAACATGCTTGTCACTGCATGCATCTGCTGTTTAAAGCTGTAATTAAATGTAATCCAGGTGAGTCATCCCATCCTGTGTTTTACACTCTGGCCAGTAATTTGTGTATTAGTATGATTTCGAACCTCACAACTTTGGGATCAGAGCAAAAAAAAAAAAAAAAAAAATCAAACCCTGCAAGTCAAACAAGTCTCTTTAGATGAAGTTGAATTTCCATAATTTCCAATCCATGCATTATTCACAAGGAATTTCTCTGAGGTGCATATTTAGATGGGGAAGGTTTTGGATAATGAAGTGTAATTTCCCAGGTGGCATTGCCCCCTTAAATTAATCTGTCTGACCCCCCCTTTATTATTTTTTATTTTACATAGACATGGAAGGCTGGAGGTGGGGGTGGAGGTTTGAGTCTGCACACACACACACACACACACACACACACCCCTTGCGGTGTTTTCCGGGATCACGCCACTGCTTCCACTTGGGATCCACACAGCAGCAGCACAGATATGGCTGATCATCACCGGACGGGACGGCGCAGCTCATAAGCGAAAGTAAAGGCGAATAATGCGCAAATCCGGGCCAACAATGCGCACAATCGGACGACGGGACACTGCGGCGCAGCGTGCAGCGCAGGATTGAACCTCACCTGACGGGGTTAGCAGGAGATCTGGTGTGTTTTAGGGCAAAGTAGTTGGAGGAACTTGTCGCAGTGGATCCATCCCGGCGTGGATTAACACACACGAGTGGAACAATAGTATCCTGTGGCAGAGACAGCAGCAGGTCAGTGGATGTTTTTTTCTCCTTGTTTTTTGGTTCACGATCATGTTTGTGTGCAGCGTGTTTTCACTCTGATCCAGTCATGTTGCCTCGTCCTCTCACCTGACATTGCAGGTGGAGTTCAAACAAAGCTGTCGTGCGTCAATGTGGCACAAATGTGGACGCGAATGTAGACAAGTCTTTGTGTTGTTCACAAAAAAAAAATCAGGACCAGCAAAAGGGAAAAGTGACACCACGGCAGATAAAAGTGATAAATAGTAACCAGATCCACTCAGATTTAAACTGTTAAACTCGTATATTTGACATGTAACAATAGTGATCCTCGTGCGTGAAACCGTAAAATCACGCAGGGACACGCTCTCGGTGCTTTTCCCACTCACTTTCTTCGCCGGCTCTCTAACTTTTCTTTGCCCTGCCTGACTCTCCTCCTCCCGGATACTCGCGTCAGGAAAACACGGGGAGAGGGGAACTGACCGAAAGCGGAAAAAGGCCCTGGAGGTGCAGGGATCCGTGCCGGCCAGGCCCGAGCTGAGCCGAGCCGAGCCGAGCCGAGCCGCCGCGGGTTCCGGGCTGATATTTATCGATCGGCCGGCTGCCCTGCGCGCTCTGGCCGCAGTCAGGAGCGGGTCCACGGGGCAGTGTCAGGAGGTCCGGCCCTGTGGTCCTGCAGTGGATCTCCGCCGATGGCAAGAAGTGTAACAACAACAACATGGACTGAACAGTTATTGACTGCAGCCAAGAGCTCTGAACACTTCTCAGCAGTGTGCTGGGATCATTTAGCACTAAATTATTTATGTCCATCTCAGTGTGGGATGTCCAGATTGAGAGTCATGTCTTTACCTTTGCATCCATATTGAAATAATAATTACCCTGTGTTATTACTGCATATCCCTTACATGCTCTATTACAACTGGATTACATGTTTGATCAGAGACTTGCTGTATGGCTTTTGTAGCCTACTTGTGTTTGTGGGCTTCCTGCATGTTCTTATTTTCTAAAACCAAATAATGTGTAGTTGTACCTATCTGTTTCTTCTGGTTTGAATGCCCCTATTCTGTGATCAAATAATTGTAACCAGGAAAGGGCATAGTAGTAAGTAATCATGATAATAATGATGTACAATGATACTAAATAATGATCAGTGTTGTCATGTACCAACTTTCAGTGGAATCGTACCATGATGATCACACCATGTTATCTTTCCACAAAGCCTTCTGAAAGAATTATTCAAAATAACATTAGAACAGGGGTCATTACAGCAAATGATGATCTTACATGTCATATTTGCGTACATTCATCTCATTATTGGAAAAATATGTTGGAAAATTATTCCTTTTAGTATTGTGATATTGATTTCAGACACATTATCCAACACTGAGTGAAGTCTCTGTGTGACCCCTTTGAGCCAGATCGCCCCAAATCATAAAGGCAGGGACTCTCTTCTCCTTCCTCCTCCTGTGGCCCAAACTGGCATTTCAGATCTTTTGCCTTGTCTTTTTGCAGCCTTGTGCTTCTGCTTATTCATTCATCTTCTTTCCGTAATTCCCTCTCCTCGTCTAACTCTGGAGATTTAGGTTAAGTGACAGGAGATCTGCTGAGGAGGAGCTATTGGGCACATAAGGAGAATGGACTGCTTTTTGGGTTATCTGTTGGTTTATGTGCGTGTCCGTGTGAATGTGTGTAGGATTCTGTAGTCGGGCAGATTTGTGCATTACTCATGCATCCTGAGGCTGCTGCGCCAAGCGGCGTTCGGAGTGCCACTGAGTGCCCATTCCACTCTGCCACATTGTATGTGAGTGCATGCATGCGCATGATTCATGTGCCACTGAAAAGCAGAATGAAAGCTTGTTTATGGTGAAAAAGAAGGAGACTTGCAGGAGATAAGACAATATCTGGCAGACGAGATCAGATCTTGGCCTCACAAGTTGAAATCCTCCCTTCTGCTGTGCTAAAAGTAGTTTCTGTGTGTGTGTGTTAAACCTGCAGCTTGCTAGTGTTTGTGTGCACTGCAGGTCCTCAGGTTCATTCAGTCGTTTGCCTTGGCATAACTGGCGGAGGAATCCCAGAGCAAGGCTGGCAAGGATCGCATGCTGCAGCACTGTGTGGCATCCCAGGCCCTGGAGGGCTGGAAGTTTTTATAGCTGACATGAGCATGTGTGTGTGTGTTCATGAGAGAGATAGAGAGATGTGAATTGTGAATTCTCAGCTTTTCGCCTCTCCTTTCTTCTTCGCTTTACCTCAGAGACACAAACTGCGGTTCCAGTCTGGGCCTGTAACCTAGCAACCCAAATGGTGTGTGTGTGTAGAATAAATTCCTCCTCCTGTCTTCCTCAGGGGTGTGTCACTTCACCTCACCTCCACGCTGCCACATCCATGCAGCCGCCCCACACACACACACACACGCATGTGGAGACACACGTGCACATGCACATAACAGGCACGCAAATAATTTAGCACAAAGTTGGAGAAGGTTTTATCTTTAACCTCTTCACCGTTGTTCTTTTGCTTTGGGCCCATGTGCTTTCAAAACCTCAGACGCGCTTGTAGTGTCTTTGAAGGAGTGAGCGCGGCCTCCGTCATCTGGAGCGCGTCCCTCTGTTCAGTGGGAGTTATGTACCGGAGCTGTTCGTGGTTTGCCGGGTGTCTACCGAGTGTGGCCTGCACATGCTGCAGCCTGGAGCCACATGTCTCGTCCCACTCACTGGTGTGCCTCTGCCAAGCTCTTCACACTGCCACGTCCATCTGCACCAGACAACATCCAACGCGCATTCATAACACTTTATTCTTCCTGAAACTTACTTTTTTTTTTTTTTTACAAGTTGCAGCCCAGATCTTGGCTTATCTACATACTGTATAGCTAATATTGTGTCATGATTTGCATATACAGAAATGGGGAAGGAAGTAATTGAGAGCCACTTTGATGCAGCTGTCAGGCAGAAATGTTAATGTTTGCACATTAATACATACATAAACAGACACAAGAGATGATAGAATGAATGCGCAATGATATAAAAAGTTGCCACGCGTATCTGGTATTTCATAAAATAATCCTCAAGGAGAAGGGAAAAGTTAACAAACTGAGTAGGAGTTATTATAAAATATTTCCATAAAATGAATACTTATTTTGTGACTACACCTTAATTCACCGTATTATGAATAAAATTGGAAATCTCAGCTACGTATAGAATAAACAGTGATACCCTGATGTGTTTTCCTCCATGAGCTGCTGGGTAATGAGGTTCCCACTGCATCGCTGTCCCTGTTAATTCAACAGAAACAAGATGAAGACTGTGAAATTAGTCATTATTGTGTGTCTGTGTGTGTGCGGGCATGCATAAGTGTGTGTTAATGATTAACACTGCTTTGTATTTATGTGAGTAATAAGCGGTGCATTATATTATTGGCCCTTGCCCTGTAACATGAGTCATTTATTCCTGAAAATATCGTGGATGACGGCTGCGAGGTTGCATGAGGAGAACCTGGCCTCGCTGTCCGAGCAGGCTTCTCCTCTGGTAGAGTCTGGGAAAACATGCAAATGAGGGGGGGAGGGAGATTCGTTCCATACTGATAATCCGTGGGTGACGGATGTTATGAAATGAATGTGAATTGCTCTCCTTTCGTTCTTTTTGTTCCCTTTTTTAAACTTTTTTTTTTCTCGTTTTGGAGAAATGCCTCCGGCTGAGGTGCAAACCACGTCCAGCTGGGCTCATGTAAATTGGCAGAGGCAATGTCGTTAGCGATGGATACTCGCCTCAGCGCATCTTCTGGTGAAAAAAAAAAAAGCCGGTCGTCCTGAGTGAGGATCGCTGGGTTTGAATTCCCTCAGAGCACTGGCTGTCTCTAATAGGCCTGAAAGACTCAGAGCCTGAAAGGATGAATGGCTTTTGTTGAAGCCTCCAAGGTTGGACACAAAGAGAAAGGCAGTGGGTGCCGTGTGTGTGTGCGTGCGTGCATGTGTGTGTGTGTGTGTGTGAGCACTTGTGCATGTCAGCTCTCGAGCCCTTATGGGTTAGATAGAAGTAGCAGGAAGTAGATGGTGGACAGAAATACTCTGCCATAGCCGCCTCTACCTCCAGGCCAGTAAAGCAGAGCGTAGAGGAACACAATGTGCAAAGTGACTTCAACACACATAACTACACACATGCAAAGATGCATTTACTGTACATGCACGCAGATTCTAAATGTCTGCTGAGGGGCACTCTAAACAATATATAACAGTGAAAGCTAACTGACATTAGGAGGTGCACACACACAAATACACAATCCACATCGGCGGGTCAGCGGTGAATATGAAGAGCACTTTGCTGGAAAAACAATTTGTGTTTTTCCTCCCATTTATTTTAAGGATGGGATGCTTCTCTCTCCTGTAACCGCAGTCAATATATATACAGCGTTAGAAACCAGCTTTCCATCACAGTAGGTTGAGTCACTGGAGAATGAGCCGTAGATGGTGAGTATGAAGAACTTGAAGAAGGTGATAACTTTGTCTGCCGTCGTTGCACTGGGATACAGGAGATGTCTGCTCTTCAGTATGGATAGTTGATGGAAGAGTCGGCGAAATGTGTGTCAATCACAGCTCATCCGGGAGAGCCGCTCTCATCTGAAACCCTCCGGGGAGCTGCGTCGTCAGCCATTTACATGTTGTTGGGTTTTTTTTGTAATTTTTTTTTTTTGTTTGTTGCTCTCATTCTCTCTCTTTCTCTGTGTCTCTGTGGGTCTGCTCTCTCATTCTGTGTCTTTTATTCTGCAATGTTTGCACTTGGGATACATAACAATGAGAACACACGCTGCGTGAGCAAACACAATTGCGGGGAGCCCAAAGAACTGTAGAAAATGCGCAGAGGCTGCACTGCAGTAGTTTCACTATACAATGAAGATTAGCGGGGACAGTGTGGATCTAGTTGTTGACGGTCGTAATGAGAAGCATGGCCGTGATAATGATGACGGGCATGCAGGTGGTGCTGATGATGATAATGATGATGTTGGTTGTTGTCTCCCCCCCCTCCCCTCCTCCAGGCCTGTGGGCCCCGGTGGTGCTGTTGAGAAGATGGACAGGATGAAGATAATCAAGCGGAGGCTGTCCATGTCTCTACGCAGCGCTCGGCCCGTCGACGACTCCCTGTCCGAACTGGCTGAACAGATGGCCCTGGACGAGCCATCCGCAGCCAGGGACAATGGTGAGACACGCGAAGTGCAGGCACACACAGGTATACGCCAAACACTGAAGCAAAGCATTGCACACAAATCTTTCATGTGAACAACTTGTGTAATACTTGTGCATATGTGAGTTATATCTGTGTACTGCATGTAAATACAGTATCTCAGATCATAGCAGAAGAAAGAAAGAGAAAGCTTTTAAAAAAGGTTGCAGGGGCAGCGTGTGTTGTCATTATGATGAAGAGTAATTGTGTCACCTCCATAACCTTCCCGGGAGTCACACAGCGATTAGTTTGACTCCAACATCTGTTATGGCTCGTGTCTTACCGCACAGGAGCGGGCGAATCACGTTGTTAAAGAGCAGTTTCTCATGTGCTCCAACATTTAAAGACCTTAAGACTTCATTTGGAGCTTTTTCAGTGTACGGAGAAGCATTAACTGATGTAGTGGTTTGCAGATGATGGCGTAGGTGGAGAGAGTCAAAATGGAGGTCATAGCTGATGATTGCAGGAGATGCGGGAAGGTTAGGCAAAATTATGACAGCAGATGTAGCGCTTTCCTCCACCTCTCTATGTCTTCCATTTATACTGATCTACTAGCTGGAATAATGTATATGTTGTCATGTGCTGTGTTGTTGTTATGTTACATGCAAACACAAAAGGGAGAAACACACGCGCACATGCGTAAAGTTTTACCTGACCTTAACCTTCATCATCTTCACCTCATCATCAGCTTCATCACCATCACTTCACTGTTCGCTTTTACTTCACTTGTCAATCATGAAGACCGAAAGGAGCAGCACACTGGAGATGTATGTGAATTCATAAACCTTTGTTGTGAGTTCAGATACATTCGTTTGCACATTCACATGAGCCTTAGCTCCGAGATGAAAGTGCAAAAAGCAATGTCATTCTTGGAAACTCTGGGTGCCATCTGCTGGGCATCTTCCAGGATTGCAGGTTCCTCTTTGGAAAAAAATGAGAGCTCTCACCTGACTCAAACTCTGTCTGTCTGTCTGTCTGTGTGTGTGTGTGTGTGTGTGTGTGTGTGTGTGTGTGTGTGTGTGTGTGTGTGTAAGTGTGAATGGTCTTTGTGTGTATTCTCATCCTATTCTGGATCCAGACGGAAACCAGGTCAGAACACAGAGTGAGGGAGGTTGCCTCTTGTTTCAGCAGATGCTTTTGTCTCAAAAAGAAAGAGAAAAGACAGACGGAAAGTGAGGAATCAAGAAAAAAAGTGTCAGTGTTCAAATATAGCTGTGTTTTAGGCTGGAGTTGTCAGCTGCTTTGCAGTTTGGATGCAAGGAGTGATGATGTTTGTTCATTGTTCCTCATTCGTTATAGTCTCTGCAACATCCATACCTCCACCTGATTAATTTCACTCCATGTCGTCCTCTTCCTCCTATTTTTACATTCCTCTCTTTAGTCTTTAATAGCTCGAGCTGTGTCAGGTCATTTCCAGGGAGCAAAAGGAGGAGAGAGGCAGCAGGATGGAGGAAGTGATGAGGATGAGGAGAGGGACATTAAACTTTAACCACTGCTCTACATCTTGTACTTGCCATCTCCTCCTGCCCTTTTCCCTTGCTGTATCCCCCCCCCCAGCCCCTTTCTCCGACCCCCACATCTCTATAAATCTTAGTCAGACTGTGCAGGAGGGTGGTAAAAAATACTCCTCACATTTTTCAAAGTGTTAATTGGAAGCAGTGTGGAATCTGGTGCTGACCTCAGATCTGTTCTTGCACTGTGTTCTTGGAGGCGAGACCGTGATGGTGGGGGCCTGGGAGGGGGGATCATGTGAGGATTTTAGAGGAACATTAGACCCTAATGCTCAGGGATCACAGTGGAATTTACAGTGTGATGTGGAGGAAATTGGGGGCATTATTTGAAAGATAGGCGATGCGATGTATGTGTGCTTCCGCCCACATTCTGCAAAAAAAAAGGACTCATTAATACTAATGAACATGAAGGAAGGGCGGTGATGCATGCATGCTGACAGGGTGTCCCGCACATTTGTGAGTGCTTAGGCTAAGGTACTTCGAAAAAGTCAGATTAAAGATGAAATATAACCCACAGACTTTAATTTTCCACTAACAGTTATCTAAACATCTATTGTAGTCCTGTTTCGTGTGCATGTCTCTTTTTTTCCTCTCCGTTCTTCAAGTTCAGCCTTCATCAGTCTATGACTCAACATATTTTCCACTATGCATGCCTCACACTCTTTTGATGGCAAATGTTTCTTCTAACACGAGCACAGCAGCAGTATGCATTCCCACCCTTTTATCTATCACTACTACATATTGTACTGTTCCTATATGTTCTGCTACCTCTCTGTGCCTGGTCTCTGTGTGACCTTGTGTTTTTCCTCTTTCTCTCCTCCCTCCCATTCCTTCCTGCAATTTCTGCCTCTATTTTGCTTTGCCCTCTCTTCTGCCATCTCCTCTCTCTCCCTTTATTTATTCGTCTTGCCTTTTTCTTGTTTTGACCCCCTTCTTGTTTAACCCGACGTCCTTCTGAGCTCTCTCCTCACCCCTGTCGCCTTCTCTCGCACTCTCTTCTCTTCTCCCTCCGTTTCCTCCCTCTCCCTGGCTGTCCGTCTGGCATCGTGTGTCTCAGAGCCCGTGGTGGTGTGTGCCGTGCACCCTCCTGCCTCACACAGCGCTCCCTCCTTCCTGCGTCAATATGCCGGTCATCTGGGCCGCACCGCCCTCCGCAGAGAGCCGGGCGGGGGGCTGGAAAGAGACAGAGCCTACCTGAGCCTGCACAGGACTGGATCTCTGGGTACACACACACACATTTACACAATGATACATGCATGCACCCATAAGCACACAGAAAAACATATATGTGCGAAGTAAACTGGTTTAATTCAGTTTGGAGAATTAAACCATAGCCTAAAGCACATTTTATGCCTGAAGTCACTAAGGGAACCTTAAACAAACCAGTGGTGTAAAGTACCTAAGTACATGTACAAGAACTGTACTGAAGTACCATTTCTCATACTGTACTTCCATTTTATGCTGCTTTATACTAGGTTTTGCACAAAACATGATCCTTGATCCCTATGATCCGTTTATAAAATCTTGTGGATTGTTACAGATAAGGTTATCCAACAGTAAATAAAGTACTTTGCATATGAATTAGCTTTACTTCAACCAGCGACAACATAAAATCGTAAAGCATCAGTAATGATAATCAAATAATATGACAGGATGTTTTTGATACTTAAAGTCCATTTTTCTATTAGTACCTTTGTACTTCTTGACTGCAGGACTTGCAGCCAAGTATTTTTACTTTGAGTGAAGGATCTGAGTACTTGTTCCACCGCTGAAACAAACACGCTACCTCACATTACACTCATAGCCAGTTACCACACTCTTCCTGTATCACTCCTAGTCCGGTTTTTCCTCTGTCATTTCCTTGTTCTAACAGCATTTTCTGCATATTTTCTCTTCTTCTGTGTGTCGGCAGTTCAGTAAAATGAACTCTTCTGAATCTTTTTGTCCTTGCATGCATTAATAAAAAGTGTATAATTTTATGGGTGTCAATCTTGAGTAACACTGCCACCTGTGGGTGGAAAACACACGCACACGGTGATGTCATGAAGATGTCAATGTTGCTTACCGTAAAGGGGTGTGTGTGTGTGTGTGTGTGTGTGTGTGTGTGTTTTCAGTGAGTGAAAAAAACGTATTTACTGACGCAACATGGTTATCCTCCCAACATTTACTACGAATCTGGAAGGCTAACACTCTAATGACCTTAATCCAACATACACACACACACACACACACACATCCATAGATGCACATGCTCACAACACCCACATGCCCACACAATCACTTTTTCCTTCTGCCTGTCTGCATTGTGTAATGGAACGTGTGGTCGGTGGCTATATAGATCCCAGTAATCTCATTTCCCACTGTGGCAGAACGGCTTATATCAGAAGCAGTGGGATGAAGTGAGTGAAGGGAAAGTCAAGGATGGAGGCAAAGGGAAGGGTCTGTAGACTTGGATGTTGGAGAGGTTTTTTTTTTTTTTTTTTTAGAATGAAATGGAGCTTAGAAAATGGCGAGAGATTGATTACGGTGGACCGAGCGATAGAGACGGAGAAATGAAAAGTATAGATGAAAGGAGGGAGCGACAGAGAGAGGCAGGGGAGGGTTAGTTCCACAGGAGTCATATTAGCTTTGTGCTGTGCATCCCATGAGTCCTCAGCTGAGTGAACCGCAGATAGACCATGACGAGACTCCTTGCATCCATTGAACTCTGGCTGACAAGAGAGCTAGTCTTGTATCAGGAGCTTACAGTTCATTGTGATCCTGCGAGCTGGGAATACGATAAGAATAGATGGATGAACCTTATATGATCCCTGTTCAGAAATAGGGACGGCAGTATAGGGCTGGGTATAGTTTTTATTTTTCATTTAACAAAAGAAGCCAAAATGTTAGATGTTAGACACAAGATGTGAAAAAACTTTGCAAATGAGTGTGTCCGATCAAATAATAAGTAAATTAGATCAAACTAGATAATGGATGGCAGCTTTCAATACTTGGATACGTTTTAGTTGGCGCCTAAAAGGTTTTGAGCAAAGAGTAGAATCTGTTGAGCAGTAGGATGCAACAAATGCCAATCTTTGGAGTGGTGTTAAAAAATAGTTTGACATTTTGAGAAATGTGCCTGTCAATGAATCTCCAGCATGTCAAAGAAATGGCAGTAAATATTGACACACATGAATGACAAAAAAAATTGCTTCACATGAAAATTATCTTGCCAAATTTTGACTAACACCGGTAAATATTTCTGTCACCGTGAATAGTTAAGTGCTTAAAAGATGAACTGATTTCCATAAGGCTTAAAGTTAAAGATGAGAACATCCACACGACTCCTATCCAGACGATACAGGATAAGAGTTGTGTGGATCTTCTCATCCTACCCTCCGAAGTATAAGGCTGATGGAAGAAGGACAAAATCTATAAATATCAGCAAATTAACATCACTAGAATGTATTGGCAGAGATTAATAGTTATAAATATTTAAAACATACTGTTGGGAGTGTAGGAAATATGAAGAAACACTAGTAATATATATAGAAATATGTGAAAGTACCAGTGTTAAGCCCACAGGCTGACGGTCTGGCGGAGTGACTTCATTCTCTGAAATCCACAGCTGACTCTGAGCTCAGAAAAGCCCTAAAAAGGACGTCGCTTGACTCAGAACCTAGAATAGGTGCTATTCTATTATTAAAGTCGCGATAAGGTTCAGTTTGAAATGTTAAGAGGTATGCTGTGTGTGTGTGTGTATGCGTGCCTGTGCCTGCGTGTGTGTGTGTGTGTTCCCACCGGTTGGTCTCGCTGACTCACTGTGTGCCACTCAGCAGTCGGAGCACGTCGCACCCTTTAATAGAGCGACATGATGATGCAATCTCTCCTTCCTGCTGCACTAAAGAGATTGCCCACCCTTTTCGCTGTCTTTCTCCGCTGCTCTATCCGTCCATAGGAGTATTCAATTAAATATACTTTTCATCTGTGTAAGTGGGCCTGACTGTGCTGTTATATGTGCATGTTAGAGGTGTTTGGCCCGTAGCCAGATCCAGAGAGAGCTTTTACAGGTTTGTGATTCATCTGTTGCTAACTGGGCTGACACCCACTCCCACCACACTGTACTTACAGTGAGGAAAGATGAGCACTGCGCTTTCATTTTTTTTGCTTTTCTCCGGTTACCTCATCCCTCCCTCTCTGTGAAGATCTGTAGTTACACTGTTGAGGATTAGTCGGCCCTGCTGTCTGTTTTACTGGGAAACAGGACTCTGCTGAGAGCTGCCTACTCTTCTCTAAAACCCCGTCTCAGGCTGCTATTTCTGATACTGTCACAGATGTCTCCCCTCGTCCCCCCCTCCGTCTCCGTCTCTTTCTCTCTACATACATCACAATAGTATATTTAACCCTCAGATAAAACCAGAAGATAAAAGATGGAAAGCTTTTCAGACCACCTTTATCTCACCAACAGAGACCTTGCCTGTGCCAGGGATTTAATGTAATGCATTAACGCTGCATTAATCGCCGGAGCCCTGCACTCATCCATTTGCTCACACTCACCCTCTTCGCTCACTCCCAGATTGGATTTAATAAGAACAATGGGGAGGACTCCTTTTATGTAGTTGGTCTTGTAAGCTTGTTGTGTTTGTGTGTGTCCCTCATGCTAGAGGCGAGGATGCTGCTAGAGGATGCTGGCGATATAGGAAAGGATGGGGGGTGGGTGATGCATTGGGGACCAGCACATACGGAGTTGGTAGCTGACAGTAGGCACTCTGGTCCCAGTAATTGAATAATAAGATTCCTTAGATGCAGATAAAAGGTTTAGAGGTAATTACTGCAGCCTAAATTCTCCCTCCCTCCTGCTTTGAGAGCGTGTTTCTGTGTGTGTGTGTGTGTGTGTGTGTTCCTCCGGGATATTATATGCACTTTGATTTTTATGCTCTCCCTAGTCTGGAGGCAGACCGTGGTATTTATGGTAAAAAGAAAACACTGGTTAAAAACAATATATTTTAATTGGAAGCTCAGATGTAGACGAGCAGACGTGGCAATAAAGATGTTTAAATCGAGGTGGTGGGAAAAAGTGACGGGGAATGAGGCCTCGATGGGAGTGAAGAGCTGTGTGGAGGTGGCTGCGGAGCGAGAGAGAAATCTTTGATGTACACAGTTGCACTTGTGAATACAAAGAGACAGGGAGACAGTGATGGGTGGAGGGCTGAGCGGTGAGCTTTTGTCCTTGACTTTTTAAGCTCAAGGATGCAGCGGCCTACATCAATACGTGTCTGTCAATGCACTGTAAATGGCCATTACTCTTTACTTGAATATAATTTAAAGCACAGAGTAATGGGCCCAAAGAAGGCAATCACGAGCGCATCTCATGCGGAGTAGTCGAAGTTGAACACTGCACACTTACAGTCCTGCCAAATATTTATTTTAAAACGCCTCCCACACCAAGCTAAATGGAAAATGTTTTTAAGATGTGTTGAGTATACTTCATGCCGATGCTCTCCCGTATTTACTTATCTAAGCCAATTACACAATTTTCGCTGTTGCAAAGCACGGTTGTTGCTTGTGGTCTTATGATTAAGTGCATCATTATTGACATGTAGGGTGCGAAAGCTTTCCTGCATGAGCATATTATGTTAGTTAAGGCCTCCAAGAAAACCTGATTATTGACACGAAGGAAGGGCTGAGGTTTTATCTCACGGTTGAACAGCTTTTTAAAGTATTAATCCTTGAGAATATTACAAGGAAAGATGACATTTGAAGCTTTATCTTGTTGACATTTGGGATGCAGCTGCCGCTCAGCACGTTCGCGTTCTATGAACACTTTTTTATGTTAGTTTCTCTGGTGTTGTTGTCCACAAATATACCACAAATATACTTCCATCAGACAGGTTTCCTCAAAAATACATTGGATTATCATCTGAATAAAGCACTTGCACTTAAAAGGTCCCAAGCAATCTGCACTTTAATGTCCTGGAAAGCTGTTTCCAGTGGTGGAATGAAGATGCACGTAAATAAAAAAGCTATATAAAATACTATACTATAGAAATACTCCGTTAAAAGTAAAAGTTCATTCAAAATCTAAATTATACTTAAGTACAGAAGTATTAGCAACAAAAAGTACATAAACAGTAGAAGTACTCATGCAGAATGGCCCTCGTCCATTTTATATGATTAAATTATTGAATCATTCAGTCTATTATTCATGCATTGACATATAAACACTTATTAATATTGTAGTTGGTTGAAGTGGAGCTAATTTTAACGTATGCTGTTGGGTTGTTTAATTTATAACAAGGCATCATATTTTATAAATTATTTTTAATTTTCAAAATTAAAAATTGTGCTGTAGTAGCCATCTCTTTTTAATAATGTCAAGGTAAAAAGTACAAAAGCATTTGCCTCTGAAATGTAATGAAGTAGAGCTGTGCTTTAGTGCAGTATTAGAGTAAATGTACTTTCCTAGAAAACACAACGCCTTCAGTGGTGACTGTACTAATGTCCTCTCAATCAAATCAGTTCCATCTGTAACTAACAGCCAATTGCTTTACACTTAAGACTGATTCCTCAGTGTTGTGTTGCAACAGGAAATAGATCACATTGAGGAAGTGCAGGGACCTGCTGGTTAGTGGAGAAAAACAAGCCTGTGATGCTTGTGGTGCTGCCCCCCTCAGTCCATGCTCCACATTTTTTATTTGGGATTGAAGTTTGGGATATGTACCAAGAAAACACAGGTGTTTTTTGAGAGCAGCAAAGCATTCGTCAGGATCAACTCTTCCACATCCTGCTGAGTAGCTACTTGTTTGAGGAATGTGATTGTGTAAAATGTGTGTTCTGCAGGTGTGTCACATAGAGCCATGTATAGTGTATGTAGTGTTTTTATAGGGATGTACAGTAACCGTGTGTGCAGTGGCGTGTGTGTGTGTGTGTGTGTGCACTGCATGAATAATGGCCTGTGCTTTAGGTCTGTGAGGAAGGATGGAGGGATGAAGAGAAAGAGGAGGGTGGAGAGAACGTGTGAGGAGGGAGAGCTGGGATGCCAGAGGCGTCACTCAAAAGCCTCAAGGTTTCAATTTCTGCGCTAGAGAGAGATAAGGACGAGGAGGCAGAGGGTGGAGGGGATGGAAGGAGCAAGAGGGAGACGAATGAGATAGAGCGATGGAACGGGGGGGGCGCAAGAAAGAGGCTGATCAGGCAGAAAATGTTGTCATTGGCTCCTGAATAGAAAGAGACTATTGCACTATATATTCAACACCCAGAGACGGAGAGATAGGAATCGGAGCGAGGGAGGGAGAGATAGAGACAGGAGGAGGGCGAGAGAGAGATTGGTATCACATGAGAGGGAGGAGAGTAATAGCAAGGTGAAGGGAGGGAGCAGGAGGACTAACAACACTGAAAGCACTGATAGGGGCGCCAGAGGCAAGGAGGGAGCAATCGAGAGAGGGAGTGGAAAGAAGGAGAGCGGCACAAACAGCCTGGATAGAGTGGTGTGCTGAGTAACAGTGGAAGAAGAGGGAGGACAAAGGGAAGAGATCCGAGAGAAGGAGGAAAACATCAGGAAAAGAAGAAGGAGACGTCGGACTGTGAAAGAAAAAGTAGCAGGAGAGAAGAGCTGGGTCAGATAGTTGAACAGCAGACAGATGAAAGTGTTTTTCTCCCCAGGCTGTAAGTTTGCACGAGTGTGTGTGTGTGTGTGTGTGTGTGTGATCGTGCTTCAGCTTATATCATATAGATGGGACCAGAACACCTGTTATTCTGAGATGATGGGGCGTAACAGTTTTCAGCCTGTGCGTGTCGGACTGTCTCTGCAGCATTTTGCCTACCTGCACGGCGTTTGACCTTCCTTAGTCAGCAAGCAGAGCGCGACTGCGGAGAGGAAAAAGAGCAGAGAGGAAGAAGGAGAGGTGGAGAGAGAGAGAGAGAGAGGGAGTGTCTACAGGAAGAGAGAGAGTGTTAAAGTGGAGTAGTTGCCGAGGGAGTTGTTGCATTGTGATTAGTGTGCCTGTGCAGTCTGCGCTGTCCTCCCAATGTGAGGCCTGTCCTCTTCTGCGTGGTGCTCTCCTGGAGATACAGAGACAACCTGAAGATTGGATTTTGTCCAGAAAAGCTTTGACCCTCAATTGGCTTCTTCCTTCTCCTGACGCCTGGGTCCCACCCAGACCTGTTGACTGGACTCAAGCGGTTTCAACTCCTTCCTCGTCCCTTTGTGAGATGTATTTTTGAATTTTCAATCGCAACTGCTTCAAATCCTCTGGAACAATGGATATGTCAGGCAACCCCCAAGGGTGCTCTGCTCGTGCTCCTGGCGCTGGAGACTCGAGGATGGGGGAGGCCCGAATGGGGGAGGGAATCAGGATGGGGGAGAGAGACCCCCCACTGAGGCTGTCACCTTTCCGTATGCTTCGAGTGCTGGACTCGTGCCGTCCTCCAGGAAACCGTATCGGTGAGTCTGATCACGGTGATCTCCATCATCAAGTTCATCCACATCCTGATCCTCCATTTCACCAGTTGGAGTTTGAGTTCCAAGACTATACTGATAACTGATGACAGCAGGTTTTTGTAACAATATGAATAAGTTAGATAGATTTTTTTCAGAGCCAAGTGTTGTTTAAAAGATCATACTGTAACTCCACATCTTTGTGCCATATGAAGGCCTAGAATAGTTCCCATTGCATTAACACATATATCTTTATATAGCGATTTCACTTTGTGAGACATGAAATTAAGATCAAAAGTGTCCTGAGGTTTTATTAGATCCAAAGACATATATTGATGTTAAGCAGCTTTCTCACAGAATCTCCTGATCCTACATCTTCATCTCTTTATTAAACTTATTCATAGCAGAATTTTCTTTCCTATATGTGTCTGGTTTAAAGATCAGAGATGCAGTGGGTTGACTCAGGGCAGTGTGCGTGGGTATCTTCAGGGATCCCACGGACTCCTTGAGAAGTGAAGTGACCTTCAAGTTTGTCTTTTTCATTCTTTTTTTTATTCCTTTGCTTGTTAGCTCTACGACTGTGGTATCTCTTTTCCTGCTGCTCATCCCAGATTCAGACAGTGCGTGGTCCTTTGCTGAAAAGCTGTTTTGAGAGCTCCTGGCCTAAGAGCAAAAAGAAGAAGTGATTCAGTTCAAAGCTTTGTAATAATAGTGGGTAATGCGTTGGACGTGGACAGTGACTATTAATTCTACCAGCGCACCCTTGAGCAACCCCACTGAACTCGATGTCTGGCCTCGCCGAGCGAGGGCTTATGACAGAACACTCCCAGGATTTCCATTACTCTTTGAAGGCCTCTTGAAGCAAATCTTAGCCTCACTTTACTTCTTTCAACACCCTTTCCATCGGCGTTTCAATCTTTTTCTGAGGCGCTGCCAACATGTACCGGAGATGGATTTCCAGCTAAGGGAGTACAAGCAGAGCCGGGTGAGGTAAGGATAGTCCTAAAACAGTCCAAACACTCTTCCAGACGTCCTAGCAGGGAGTCAGCAACCCTAACTAGGCCAGCCCGGCTCCACACAGGGAGGCAGTGGTAGCTCATGACATTTACTGTCTGCTCTCAGTCTGCCATGGAAATGGAGCAGAAAGAACCTGCAGGAGACCAGAAGAGAATGTCCTCTGTGATTAGGAAGGATGTGCGAGTGTGTTTATTTTGGGGACTCCTGAAAAACTCACCCAGGGTTGGTGCCTTATGTCTTATGTTCATCAACAAGACAAGCAAAGCCATTACCTAAAAATTTCTTTATTAACCTAATCTTTGTCTTAATCTCAAGACTAAACCTGCAGGAGGCCTCGTGCCTAATTGTAACTTGGAATAGAGACCATCTTTTATATTTTTGTGATCATCACTTTGCAATTATACGCTTAAATGTTTTGCTCCTGTGACTAAACTTCCCTACAGATTTTCAAATGCTTTTTTAAATGAGTGTTGATAAATCAAATTTCAAATTGACCACCATAATGTTATATTGGAAAATATGTGCAGCTTAATAGTGCTAAAATATATTGACATTGACTGATGGACTAAATGATGTCCAACAACAAAAAACTACTCAGATCAGGTCTGTATTCTGATATCAGTGAAGTATCTTCCAACAACAGATGCTCAGCCCAAACAGACTTACAAGACAGACTATCAGTTTCTAACTACATATAGACTGTGAGACCAAATATACAAATTATAGGAAATAATGAAAGTAAACTCTGTATGCCTTTGTACTTGACATGCATCATATCAACTGATCATATTGTATGCCTGTATTATTTGGTCTAGTTTGCCTCATTTTTTCCAAGTTTTAGAAATAAAACTAGCCCATACTTTGCCATGTAGTCCAAACTTCATATAATTCAAAATTTGATTTTTGTTCTGCATTTTTACAACGGTGCACACAGGTTATCATATGTAGTAGCCTACAATAAAATTAAATGCATTTAGGGAGATCCCGCTACACCACGCCCACCCAGATGAAATAAGTTTTAGGGACTTAGCAGACCATTATGGTATCATGTTGTTGCAGCGCCCAGGTGATGGAATTTTCCTCCCGGATCAGTCATCTCATCTCATCCACCCGCATCTGCTCGACTGTTTACGCAAACAGACAAGATCAGGACCTCTCCGAAAGCGAGAAAGACCCGTGACATAATAGCAGTACTGGATACTCCCTCGTTGTGAGCGTGTGGTCATGTGTGTGCGTCTGGCAGCATGTAGATATCCTGGATCAATTTCCCCTCACTCTGGTGTCAGGTACCTCGAGTTTAATGTTTCATCATCAGGGTTGATTCCTGATATGACTACTGGCTGCTCAGTTTTCTTACCCAGCTATTCTATATGTGTAGCCTGTACTCTTGTGTCTGACTTTGAGGCCACAGGCACTACATCAGTCTTGGAGATTTAAATGACTAAGATGAGGTTTACTAAGCATTTACACAGATGGACTGTGTTTGGGTTGGGTTTTGCTAATGAGCATATGCTGCTTTTGTCAACAGATAGTTAGACCAATGGACAGATGTGGGCAGAAAATAGCAGCTGGGATCTTCACTGTTTGTGGCAGTAAGAAACCTCAACATGTAACATGGCACATTCACCTTCTTTTGTTTGACAGTTTCGAGTGTCTGGATAGTTTTCAATGCTGGATAGGACAACGATAGGTTGTTAAATTTTGGGGAAGGACTCATTCAAAGGGTGACATATACACATGTTCAGGTCCTAACCCTGACTCTAAGCGTTAATAGATAAATAAAAAAGATGATAAGATGTAAATGAAGCAATTAATAAATTGTGTAAAATGCAAATAAACCAACAATTTGTGAAATGATTGATGAAATTGTTACGACACACCCTTCACTTTGCCTTCTTTGATGCTAAAAATCATCATCGGCATCATTAAATAGAAAATATGGAAATTGACATTATGACATAAAAAAATGACATGAAAAGTGACATGAAATAAAGAATGACGTGAGAGAACGACAGACATTTGAAAGGGAGAATGTTGAAATAGAAATAAAATTGAAATCCTGTAAAACCCTGAAAATAAGAATGATGAGAATAAACATTTCATAACAACGAGTAGAGCTTTAATAATTTCTTGTGTTCTATATATTTTATACAATTAATTCCTGTAATGGTTTATTTATAATTATTTATTAATCTATTTAATATTCACCACTTTGGGGCTCCATTAATGCATATTGTGCTGTTGCTTAACATATGAGCAGTGCTTAATTTGTAAATCCTGAGTTCCCGGAGCACAGAGACCGCCTCTCTCTCCCTCGCTCTCTCTCTCTGAGTGACAGCTGTCAATCTGCCCATCTGCTCTGCTTCAGCAGCGGACAGCACCGCATTTACGCACACTCATTTCGCCATTTCACAGCACACGGAGCGAGAAGTTCACAGCAAAAATATGCCCACTTGTACGCTGAGGGGCTACAATAACTTTATGCCAAAATATTTTGACACCAACATTTTTAAATCACTTGCATACAATGCATCTACCTATGTATGTGGGGCATGCATTCCCTTATTTCTTGGCCTGTTGCAATAATCAACATCATCACACTCGTCACTCTTCTAATTAATTGTCAACACACAGCACACACATCTACAGAAGCACAGCAGAGAATAATAGAAAATGTGTGCTCATCTGTTTATTTGGCCAAAGCAGTTCTGTGCCCTTTGGATACTCCCTCCTACTTTAACCTTCTTTGTGTCTGACTGACTTACAGGTTTAAAAAAAAACTCATCAAACTTGATTGTCTTTTTGACATTTGCTTTCTTCCATTTAGTGCTAAATCAGATTGCAGACAACAACATCAACTTATGACGTGCACAAAACTCCTACTTCAACTTCAACTCCTACTGACAATCAAATAGGTCCCAATCTAGGAGGTTCCAGATCCTGTTCCGGCAGGATTCAGCACAAATGAACTCCTGCATATGAGAAAACCATCTTGCACTTACTATATTAAACCAGAAGCTGTATTAAACAGCTAGTTAGCTTATTTCAATGCTTGTTGAGTTCATGTTCCTTCTGTTCATTTTGTAGCCCTCAGACAGGAGTCCGTAGACCAGCTTTCCTTTCTCAAATCCTAACCTTGACCACATGAAAGAGACACACACAGATGACCTAGAATCAGCCTCAGGTGGTGTTGCCCCACTCCACAGCTGACAGACAGTGCACTATAATAAACAGCTTTACCTATCCGGCTCTCAGTCGTTCTATCTCACGGCTGGCATGTCACAATCACCCAAGGGATTTTTCTTCTTCCTACCAAAATCATCCTCCCCAGATCCTCTAATCTTCCCTCTTTCTGTCACTCCTCTGCCTATGGTGGCTGTTTGAAATGTAAACAGTAGATGGTGGTAAGGTATGATGTTGCCAGTGGGCTTGAATGTCCCTCTCGTGAAGCAGTTTCTTATGCATAACACATAACATGCACACACACACACACACACACACACACAGATGCACACACATACAGTATGTGCTATACGTGACCCAGACTTGAGAGCTATCAGGCACCATACACTGAAGCCCGAAGAGACCCCTTCACCCTTCCCCCCACATTTACTCACACACCATTTCAGGAGGCAGTCCTGTCTGCTGCACCGTGACTCATTAATCAGATGGACTGTGGGGGAGTGGAGGTGTGGGGGGGGTGGCAGGCAGAGACGGGAAAGCTCCCTTTGCATGGATATCGATCTCTGACCTCCTCATCTTACCAATGGCATTTTATAACACCCCTGCATGGCTGGTGGTACAATCCATCATCTAGTGATTGGGACCCTACCACGGCTTCCTCAGAGGGGTGAATGAAACCTGAGAAAGACGAAAGGTTGTGTCCTCTGATGAGATCATGGAGAGAATGATAGAGGAGGAGAGGAGAGCGAAAGAGGCAGAGGGTCGTAAAACAAGAAAAATAAGCAGTCCAGACCTGAGTTGCGTGAGCGTACATGACAATAACTGTTTGTGTCTCTGTGTGCTGTAGGTATTGTCCACGAGAATGTGAAGATGGGTTCCGACGGGGAGAGCGACCAGGCATCTGGGACGTCTTCTGATGAGGTCCAGAGTCCAGTCAGGGTCCGTATGAGGAACAACCACCATCGACGCATCTCTAATGAGGTATGGGAAGCTAGAGACGCAGCTCACAGTCTGCACTTTGGCTCTGTCTGAAATCATTTTCTCCTTCCGTATCCAGTACTCACTGTAGGAATATATGGGTAATTCTATGCCGGCTTTATAGTGTGTTAGGTGGTAGAGCTTGACCAAAAAATTGGTCAGACCCATGTGCCACATACATCAGTATATATAACATAACCTACATTGCAGTTCAGAAATGCTAAACTAGGTTTGAGGTAATTTAGAAAGTGTCACCATATGACACAGATCAGATCTAAAGGATCTAAAGATCTGAAGGGTCTGTATCAAGATTATTGATGATGTGCGTTTTTCATATTTAAAAAAAATTATTGTTATATCATTGTAAACTCCCAAATATCATCATTAATACCAGCCTAAGAAAATCAGCAGTACCAGATGGTAAAAAAGTGAATTCATGCCTGTCTAAATGTGCTTATTTTTTCCCTGTCTGTGCAATTCATGATGGTAATTAGCTCTCAGTTAGTGACAATCGATTTTGCAAACATCAATTATCATACTTTTGTGTTGTGGGATTATTTGAGTCCAGTAATTAGGCTATATGCTGTGCTGGAATACTGTATATAGTGCACAGTGAATGATTTCAAATGCGGACCTGTTTTTTCAGTGACCAGCTTTAACATGCACTGAGTCACCTGTCTATGTGAGCGCACCTGCGCTATCTATGGACAGGTAAAGCTGCTATTTGCCGCGTCGTCTCGCCACATCCCTGAGTACGTTCTCATCGCTTCATGTCTCGGGCCCAGAGTGTGCGTGCGTGTGTCTGTTTGAAGGAGTTGCAGAGTGATGAGTGCAGCAGTATTACGGGAAATGCCTCTGGACACACAGGCTGCTGCCTCTGACTGCTGTGAACAGTGGAAGGGACTAATTTAGACCGTTTTTTTGCCACAGAGAGAGAAGGAGAAAGAGGGGGCCGGCGAAGGAGAGGAAAATGCTGGGGTGAGAGAGTAATTATGGAAGTCTGAATAATTATTGATATGACAAAGAAGGACTAGATCCGCAGGAACAGGGCTCAGGAGATGATAAGAGGGAAGAGGGAGAAGGAGAGGTGGAGGACAAAATGACAGTGGGAGAGAGCAGAAAAACAGTGTTTACTCTCAGCCATCCCCCCTCCGTTCACCCCTTCCCCCCATCTGCCTTTCTCCCCTCAGGAATCTGTCCATTCCTCTCTCTTCTGCTCCTGCTTTTCCTCCTCCTCCTCCTCCTCCTCCCCTCTTTTTTTCTTCCTCCTCCTCCTCCTCCTCTGAGCATGTGGATGGCACTCTACCACAGTGCCAGCCTCTCTCTCTCTCTCTCTCTCTCTCTCCCCCCCCGTCAGTGTGTGTGCAGTCATGTGGCAGGTCAGAGACATGCATCGTGGAAAATGCATGTGTGTGAGTGTATAGAGAGACACGTTTAAGGAGGACAATGAGGGAGCTACTAGAGCTGTTCTGCATTGTGAGTATTGGCGCACGTGTGTTTGTGTGTTTTTGTGTGCGGGTCTTTATTCAGTCTATGCCAGTGAATAAGGGGGCATGAGTGTCATTTTGCTCATTGTTGCCCTTTTGAAAAGGAGTACGGAGAGTTCAGATCTGTTTGTTGTAGTCATCAGAACTCGCTGGCTTTATGAATTACATCAAATATGAAGTGTATGAGGAGAAGAAATTCAGAAAATCATTATTATTATTGTTGTAGGAATATGCAACTTTAATGTGTTGCTTTTACAGTGTTTGCTTTCCATGTTTTGCATTATATTATGATTCAGACATTAAGTGCATCTTACAATTGTGTTAATCACTCAGTTCAAAGTCCATAAGTCATGTTAGCGAATGTGTTTGTGGCTTATTTTTCACAACACCTGCTCACGCATTCTGCAGAACATTGCTTGACGTTTTCAGTATGTGCGCGTGTGTGAGCGTATGTTTTCAGGGTGCATTTCGAAACTGTGTCATGTCTAACGGTCCTTAGGGTGATGGCTCGTATGTAATACTCCATGTTACTATGTTAGCCAATGAGCTCCGATAAAACCATTACAGGCGTAAAATCCCTCTGCCTTTCATCTTCAGGCAGACGTACCCTCCCACTGATGCTCACATGTAAACACACGTATCACTTCACACACTTACATCGAGGACACACACCGTCGGGCTTTCGGGACTGGGCCAACCAGTGGGCCAATATGTGATTGGCACTTTGCCAGGGAACATGTCCTACATGGATAGCATATAGGAGCGATGCATTGTGGGAAAAGCAGCAGCACACAAAGTGATTCCAGCGGATGTGGAGTCAGTTTTGCATGTGCCATATGGTAAAAACCATAATGACCTAAGTATAATCCTCAAAATTATCTTACGCAAACACACTCAAAGAGAAGTCAGCTACACAAGGCAGAGGAGTAGAAGACGAAAATGTCAAGCATGTTCAGTAATAAAAAGATGTTTGCAGATGTGTTCCAGATGAGTTTGTGAGCCTGGGAATAGCGGTGCTCCATCCTTCTCACTTTGCCAACGAATATATTCTGAATTTTTGCCCGAAATTTGCCAGGATCTTGCCTGGAGCTAGTCCCATCGTGTAGTGGCCCTGGTATTCCATTCAGCTTTAGCAAATGTACATTTCATTCACATCATCATTCATCAGTCATTCACAACAGCAGATGGCACCTGTAGACCAAACGTGTGTATGTGAGCTGCAGTCACTTGACTAACTCATTGCCAGGAGTGACAGATGGAGATAACAAATTTTTAAATTGCACAAAAAGTAGGACATGTAATCAAAGCCAGAGAAAGAGTTTGCCAGATCTGTTAAGGTAAAAGAAACTGTCAAACATCCAAGAAATGGGATGTCAAGTGAGTAGAAGTGATGAACACTGACTCTTTTGAGATTTAGGTTTGCTTTACTTCATTTAAATCATATCTAGTTGCTATTATTTTGACTGATATTACTGTTGTGATAAGATTCACGATATTGGAGGAAATGATCATTTTTACATCATTATTCTAATTTTTTTATTGAGAAATATATTAAAAGGATCGGAGTGCGTTTTCTTTTTTTTTTTTTTGTGAGGATCTGTACCAAACAACAATATTTTCTTAAGTTTGTAGAATATGATACCACAATACTTAATCAAGAATATTTTTTGACATACTAATAATTGATTGTTCAACCCTAGACTCAATTCAACTCACAAATGTGATTATTTTCTGGACTCTTGTGTAAAAAAACAAAAAAAACAAAATTAATGTATTTTAACCTGTTATTTATGTGTGATTTATATTTTTAACCTCTTTTAATCCCCCTCTCTCTTTCTCCCTCTCTGTTTCAGGACATAAACAAACGCTTGTCTCTCCCAGCTGATATCAGGCTACCGGAGGGCTACTTGGAGAAGTTTGCCATGAACAGCCCGCCCTTTGACAAGCCCATGAGCCGCAGGCTACGGCGCGCTTCATTGGTCAGTAATGTCTGTGTGTGTGTTTATGCATCTGTGTTTATGTGTGCAAAGCAGCTGAATGTAATTTTTGGTCAGCTGCTTTGCCGACGTGTTGGTCGCTGCTTATCGTCTGCATGTGCACTTTTGTGAGTACAGCTGGGTGTGTGCTGTTCTCCTGATGCTGCTTTGTTTTGAAACAATAGTAATATGAACTTTGGAATGCCATTGTGCACAACTAAAATGATTGACGAAGGCCATTATATACCGTCTGACACGCACACGCACTCGAGGCACACAAACACAGACTCGTTTGAAACACACACTGAGTTATGCTATAGCACTTACAATGGCTCAGTAGGGGGATGAATGATAAATTCATTCAGTATTATGTATCCAGGCCAAGAGCATTATGGGTATGAATCTGGGGGTGGGAGAGAGGGGAGGGGTTACACTGGATGGATAGAGAGGGGGATGATGGGTAGAAATAGGCAGATATTCATGAATATGCAGCATGTCCCTTTATGCTCCTTTGTATTGCTGCTGAAGTACTCCTGCTCTTTCACTTGGTTTTTTATTTTCACCACACTTTATTCCATTCAGTCTTTTGCTTCTCTTTTGTCTCAAGTTTCCCTTCGTACGCGACCAAATAAAGCGAAAGCGCACTGTTTTCCGTTTCACTCTCAGTCTTACAGTTTTCATTCTATTCAATCTGCTTTAGTCATTTTTTCCCCCATTTTAACACAATTACCAAACACTTACGTATACTATGGGAAAGTATAAAGGATTCACCCTCCATCAACTATTTGTGATGTAATTATTGATCGGGGCCGGAGCCCTGCTTCCAGCTCTCTGCTTGAAGTGGGTTAATGACGCAGCTTTTGTGCAGCAGTCCAACAGAGATGAAAGGAAAGAATCTTTGAGGAGAGGTTTGCAGGGAAGAAGAGAGGTTTATGGATAGATTAGAAGAAGAGGGTAAACTTTTCTCTGTTTTTGTCTTTGCAACGCAATGGAGCGGAAGACATTTTCTGACGTGCTCCAGTCTGTCCACCTGTGTGCAGCTGTGTGTCTTCAGGAGTTGTTGAATGCATGTGATGTAATAGATCAATCAATAATTCAGCAGCAGTGTCAGACTCATCTGCTGCAGCTCCCCTCCTGTGGAGGATTACACACCGGGACACCTTGAAGTGAGCCAGAGAGCAGGGAAGAGTGAGGGAAAGATGCAGAGAGGGATGACAGGAGACATTTGAGGGAATAAAGGACAGGGAGACATGTTTAGAAAGTGGTAAGTTGAAAGGATAATTGGCTGCTGAGGTGAAATTTAAAACCAGTCTTTAATTCGATTCAGGTTGAATCGCAGGAAAGGAAAAGTTTTATTTTATCTCTGTCACCTTGCAGGATGTATGTAAGAAGCTACAGCTAAATTATTTTTAATTATAGATGCTCATATTGTTTATTTCATTTGGTGCATCTTTGCAAAAAATATGTTATTGACTGTGCAGTTGCACTCTTTAAAGTGAAACTTTAATGAGTGCAAAAATTTCACAGTACGTTTCAGGCCCACTTTTGACACGCTCTGAGCTGGAGGCTCGGAGTTAATTAGGTCACCACTTACACGCGTTCCTCATTGATTTTAACTCTGACCCATAATTCAGTTTGAGCACCTGCATCTGGAACTGACAAGAGGTCGATGGGTCAAAACCCGGACCAAGTTGGAAAATTTTGACACAGGAAATAAATGTCTTAACCTCTCAGTGTCCCCAAATGTGCATGTTTTATAGCTGTGTCACAAAAGAATGAGTGTAAACTTAAACATGACAGTATGTGTCTGAGCATGCTGATATAATGGTGTTCAGTCATTTATTACGGTAACACAGAACGTGTGTCGGGTGTCCCGTAATTTGCATTCGAAGCCGTGTATTTTGATCTTTGAATCGCTTCCAATGTAATGCAAGTGAAGTTGCTTGGTATCAGTTTTCTCTCATGGCTGTTGCCCATTGATAATCAATTATTTACAGCCGTTCAATGAGATTCAGTGTTCCATGGTACTGAGGAAACAGATGTCATATTATCTTGAACCGCCGACACTTAAATGTGTTATGCAAGGCTACATTACTGTTTTCACTTTAATGATGAAAAAAAGAAAATAGTAATAATAATATCTAAGCTTTAGTGTTGGTCTGATTCTGTTGGTGGGTTTACATGAAAAAGGTGACACAGTGCAAGATGTTTATTGGTTGATTGATTGAAGCCCTGAGGCCTGGCTGCATCGTGTTAATGAAAGGGCTCTCCTTTCCTCCCACCTCCCCTTGCCCGCTACCTCTTTTCTTAGCAGAAGGCTGTCATTTTCCTTCTCCCACTCAATACTCTCAATCCATCCTGTCTCTCCCCATCAAGCCTCCTTACAGGCTGCACAAGGAGGAACCCTATTTAAAAATGAAATGTGGTCGAAGTAATGGACTCTCTTCTCAATGCGCATTAGAACCCAGCTGCAGACGCCTCTCTTCTCACATTTCTCCCTTCTGCTGTCGGTCCATCTGTCCGTATATGTCTCCTCAGTTCCTGTCCGGGTTCAGACAGGACAAACACAGGCACATTTTGTTTGGTTTTATGTTGCTTTAATTTTGTCACAAAAACTTGGTCTGACCTAGTTCTGCTGAGTAAGCTCACCGGAGCGTTGAGAATAAAATGAACCCGTTGCCATCGAAAGCATACGCAGGCGCACACGCACGCACAAACATACACATAGGAAAAAGACTGTAAGGTGCACGGGCAGGAGTGCAGTTGCATGTTGTAAGCAGAGAACCGGGCCTTCCTTTGTTTTAGAGACACTTCAACGAGGTGTGAGGCAACAGATTTATTTCTGGAGGGGAATATATGTACATGTATTTTCTATGTTTTTGAATGTGTGTTTGTGTGTGCGTGTGTGTGTTTGTGTGCGTGTTGCTCATGAGACTGACTCCCCTGCCAAAAGAGCGGCACAGCTCAGCAACAGCTCCTGACAGCCCCTGTCACATACACAGAGATGGGAGCAGCGTGTTTGTGTGTGTCCGTGTGTGTGTGCGGGCGAGTGTGTTTACATTTGAGCATAGGCTGTGTGTCTCATCACAAATATGCTCTCGCCTATGAGCACACACGGTCATATACATGCGGCACGTGCACCTGAATATACTGCACTTTATTTTTCGTGCACATCTCTGCTGTTTCTATTCATCATTATTTATATAATTTCTTTGTTACTATTATTTCCAAGCATTGCACATTGCCAGATACAAAAGTGGATGTTGATTCTAAAATATGAACATGATTACTAATTAATTATGCAAATTGCTATTTTTGCATACCCATGCACTCGCTGACATTTGTTTCAGGGTATAAGTGTGTCATCTTGTGTCCGAGCTCATTCTGATGTTGGCTTTTAGGCATGCCTTTAAAGAGATCACATGCTTCATCAGCTAACTTGGTCACCGGAGACCCTCCCCCTCACACGCACACATACATGCGCGTAGCCAAGTGCTGGCCTGGCTTTCATGTCAGCATCATGATAGGACGGGCCAGCGCAAGATTGAGAGAGATGGGTAGTTTCAGAGAGATGAACGCAGATAAAACATGGCTGGAACGACCCTGACAGAGATAGACAAATAAGTGCGGAAAAAGTGACAGGGAGGGGGATAAACACCGACAGGCCTGTGGGTATCACAGCTTGACATAGCTACATCCATCTATAATTCATGACCTCGAAAGCCGGGGGCCACATACTCTATGCAGATAAACCTTTATCAGCTAAATTGAGGATTAAGCCAGAATGCACACAAATTTGAAGTGTGCCTGCTCGATATCTGTCGAAATATTTGCAATTCGTTTCCCCATTAATTCATCTGTAGTGGGAGGGTGCATGCCTTGTTTGGTTTCCTTTGTTATACTGACTTCCTGTGGCCAGAAAATGTACAGTATGTGCAGCTGACAATGACATCACTTTGTAGCATTAAAGCAACAATGGGAGGAGGCATTGTGGAGAAATTACATTTGTTCATGTTAGGCTGACATACGTTTCGAGTGCAAGCTTTTCCTTTCCCACTGTGAAACACAGTCGTGCATGTGTCCGTGTGTGTGTGTGTGTGTGTGTGTGTGTGTGTGTGTGTGTGTGTGTGTTTGTTACCTATTATACCTTTTCTGGTATAAACACGACCTTGTTGGAAACAGTCGTCCTCATGGGGACCAAAGCTCGGTCCTAATGAGGCAAATTGTCATTTTTAAGGTGCTGGTCAAGGTCAAGGTCAAGGACAAGGTTTGTCCAGTGTGAGTGTGTGCACATGTAATGCAATGTACACTATATAGTGTTGAATGTTCAATGACCTAGACAACCAGAATCTGAAATGTCAATGTCAGACTTTGAATGATAAACCTTAGAATAAACCATGAGATGACATTCAGTGGAGACGCAGTCACATAGACACAGTGTTCATTGTCTTTTATTTATTAGGTGCTCACCTGCATTCATGTAGTATCTGCTTAGAATAATATGATGTCTGAATGCCTGACTCGAAGAACCGCATGCTGAAAAATATAAAATGATGTGTATAAATGGTTCAGCTAAGTGAGAAAGGAATGGTTTACTCAGTCCAATCAGATACATGCCATCTGCACATGGCTGTTTAATATTTGCAGTGTTTAGTGTAGGAGTGCAGCAGAGATGCTCAGTAACAGACTGGAAGTGTCAGAGAAACTAATGTGTTAGCACAGGAACACACAGAATAACCAGGCATGGTGACTCAGACCCCTGCAGTTGTAGGCCAAATGTCAATGGGACTGAAAACTGAACTAACAGCTGTGGCCTGGAGGATTTGATTCTACAGATAGTTATAACGCAGCCAGGCCTGGCCTACAATCAGGCTGTAACCAAAATAAATTCAAACTGGTTTAGTGGTAATGCGCATTAATAGTGCTCATAATTTTCTTTCTTTCTCTCTTCTCTAGTCTGAAATCGGCTTTGGGAAACTAGAGACCTACATCAAACTGGACAAACTAGGGGAGGTGAGATCAACAAAGAACATCAGTGAACGCGACGGCGAGCACGCGCAAACTCCTCACATGCTCGGTTTGCTTTATATCACAATGCATTCACACGCTGTCTGTCTCTGCAGGGGACTTATGCCACAGTGTTTAAGGGGCGAAGCAAGTTAACAGACAACTTAGTCGCTCTGAAAGAGATCCGACTGGAGCACGAGGAGGGAGCGCCCTGCACAGCCATCCGAGAAGGTACTGATCACATGGAAGGAAACAGCTCACAGGTCAACATGGGAGCGCACTGTCAAGAAGCTTGTAAGGTCTTGACAGTGTTGGGTCATGCTGTAGTTAGTCTGTGCTGCCTGGTGGCTTCCTGAGCTCTCTGTGAACTATGAGCTGTTTCACTTCTCCTCACAGGTTGTCTGCATTTGACTGACAGTCTCTGATATGTCTCCCTCTTTCTAGTGTCTCTCCTGAAAGACTTGAAGCACGCCAATATTGTCACTCTCCATGACATTATTCACACTGACAAGTGCCTGACACTCGTGTTTGAGTACCTGGTGAGTGTCTGCACCGTGCATGTGTGTATGTTTATTTTCTGTGTCTTTAGAGGGCGTGTTATCCTAATCTGAACATCTGCACTGAATCTTTCTTTCTTTCTGTTTTTCTATTCCATCAGGAAAAAGATCTGAAGCAGTACATGGATGACTGTGGGAGCATTATGAGTGTTCACAACGTCAAGGTAATGCAAAGTAATACAGCTGTTCAGTGCTGCTACTAGTGAAAGAAATACTGTTGACTGTACTGTAATGTAATTGCATTTTCAACAATCAAAATTTAGAGAAAAACATCTGTTTGCAGCTCCAATTGTGTCTTGATTTATAATTTGGCAGAACATTGGCAGGCAGCTAGATTTCTGAATAATAAATCTAAAATAGTTTCTGCATTCTATATCGCCGTGCTGAATTTTTGCTGTTCAGTAAATTACTTGGTAACTTTTTAATGCTTAATGTAATTACAAGTATGTAACTCATATTAATCTCCTCTCCACTCCAGATATTCCTATTCCAGCTGTTACGAGGTCTGGCGTACTGCCACAGAAGAAAGGTCCTTCACAGAGACCTGAAACCCCAGAACCTGCTCATCAATGAAAAAGGAGAGCTCAAACTGGCAGACTTTGGTATATTAACAGTTAATTAACTAAACGCACCCATCAGTCTCATATATCACCTTGAAACATTCTGCATTGGATTGACTTCTCAGACACTCAAGAGCAAATGCATATGAAAATGTTGATTTCAATTTTGACCCTGTTTTCCTTCAATAACAACTAATTTTCAATGCAATGTTCAAAGCTAGACACTAAATGCATTTTAACACAGATAATAAATTGGGGAAATAAATAAATTTCCCCACTGTGGGACGAATAAAGGTTTATCTTAAAACCATGTTTTTATCAAGTAAATAAGACCATTTTTCTTGGAACTTAACTTGAAGGTGTTGAAGGTTTGATGTTTAAACACAACAGCTGGTAATTTACAGAGTTGCATTTTTACTATATAATACTTATTTTATAAAAAATGTATTATGAAACAGTAGCAAGAGTCTGAAAGCCCCACTAGCAGCCCCTGAAGGCCATACTGTTCCTTAGATCCAACCGGACAACATAGTTTGGAGTGACTAGCCACCCAACACTGCCCCCTTTAGGCAATCAATGAAACATGACATACTGTTGTACACACTCTGGTAAAATTACTAATTAATTCTGTGTTGGTCAGATAAGACTAAGCATAACATCGTAAACTGACATAAAACATTTTCATACAATTTGCACATTTTAAAAACACATCTAAATTCAACTGAGTGATTAATAAATGTAAGTAAATTAATGCCACTTTTTGCGTTTATATTAAGGTTTGGCACGAGCCAAGTCTGTTCCTACGAAGACCTACTCCAATGAAGTAGTGACATTATGGTACCGACCGCCAGATGTGCTCCTGGGCTCCACTGAGTACTCTACGCCCATTGATATGTGGTGAGCAAACACACTCAACATGCTGTTATTCATAGTTAAGGTGCAAAGTTTAAACAACCTAGTTGGGTGTTCAATGTGCTGTATTTGCACTAATTTGTGTTTATTCCACGGTTTTCGTCCCTTTATTCCAGGGGTGTGGGCTGCATCTTTTATGAAATGATCACGGGCAGACCTCTCTTCCCTGGATCAACTGTGGAGGATGAGCTTCACCTCATATTCCGCATCCTTGGTGAGAGAAGAGGAATTCAGATGAGCATTTGCTCGTGTAACCTTCATGCTTTTGTGCATGTCGGTCCTTATATGTCCTCTTTATCTTCAACAGGTACTCCTACAGAAGAGACCTGGCCTGGCATCACCACCAGTGAAGAGTTTAAGACGTACAGTTTCCCTCGGTACCAAGCTGAGCCCCTCGTTAACCACGCGCCCAGGTGTGTAGTTGTGGGTGTAGGGTGTGCACACAGCCATGTTTTAAAGTCTGTCTTTAAAACAGTAATGAGACGCCCACTTGATCATTGAAACAGGCTTTGCTTGTTGTAATAGTTCCTCCTGTTCATACTGGCCATTAAATGATCCCTTTCCAATGCGCTTTGATTCACTTGCACTGAAATCGATTGGGGAACGGATCTCTTAATGGCCAGTATGGACAGGAGGAAGGATTACACCAAGCGAAACCTGTTGTTCATATGGTCACCTGACAAGCGACTGTGATACGTTCGATGTAACAAGATAAGGATCGATTTCCAGTTGGAACTGTAGTCGAGCGTTTCCGCTTTTGTTAGGATGGCAGCAACTTAACGCTGCTGTCTATATAGCTGAGGTCGGCATTTGACCACACTGACACTCAATTCTCTCTTTATGCCACTTTCCTTTCCTGTCGCTCGCTTTCTCTCTTTCACAGGATAGACAACGACGGTCATGACTTGCTGTCGATGCTTCTACAGGTAACACACATTGCTCGTATTATCATTATTGATATATGTGCACCTAATGTATCGGATTATATTTGGATCCTGTCTTTATATGCTCTCTCCGTCTCCGTGCGTCTGTAGTTCGAGGCTAAGAAGCGGGTATCAGCTGAGGATGCTCTCAGACAATCGTATTTCAGAAGCCTCGGGGAGCAGGTTCAAACACTGGCAGACAGTGAGTACATGGAGTCTGACATGTTGGACATACACAGGTAGAGTAGACACACCGTCTCACCAACCTTCTGTTTTTTTTTTCAGCCGCATCCATCTTCTCTGTAAAAGGCATCCAGCTCCAGAGAGATCCAGGGAAGAGATCCTCAGTCTACCCAGAGTCAAGTAAGTCCTCCAAGATAGAAAAATAGAGGAGTGAAAACAGAAAGAGGAATTCTCAGTGGGAATATGATAAAGAATAGGTCTTGCTCCCTGTCCTCTTCCTCTTCACTCTCTTTTTCTCTCTGTTGGCTTTATGTCGTCTCTCATGTCACGGTGTGGTCATACATGTCACGCACAGTCTATCAGCAGGTTCGTGCTTCCACTACATGTGGATCCTCAAATGTTTACAACAGATACTGCAACGCACTTAGGAGTATTTTTTAAAACCCAAATATTGTTGAAGGCCTGTATCAGTCTGTGATGGTTCACATTCATGGTTCACATTCACAGACATTCACGACTTTGAATTTTCCTCAAAGCGCGACTATGAAGTTCTCATTTGTGGATTCCAGTGAACTGTTCACCATGAAATTTGGTATAAATATTCACGTCCCCATCAGGGTGAATTGTAACCACCTTGGTGATCCCTTAACTTCTTGTCTAGCACCATGATCTGGTCAAATTCGTAATTTATCCAATACTTTGGTTTATGATCGGATATGTTCAAAACTAATAACATTCCCATCAGCTTTAACGACACTTGCTTGCTTTAATAGTAAATAGTAGTACGCTGATTTATGGACTCAAAAGTGCATTTTGCCAGTGATCAACATTGCTCTAAGCTGTCAGATTTAAAAGTAGATGCAGTCATTGAAAGTCAAGGCATCAAGCTAAAGACGGACGTCCCGTCATAGAAAGCTGATAACCAAAATAAGTAGCACACCGAACCCTTGAGTTGAGTTAGTGCAGCTGAGGAGTTTGACCTTTGACAATACTGTGCATACCCGAGGTGCCTTTTTTGACATTTGCCTAGATTTGCTTCACTGTTCCTGTCTCTATCACAGCCTGTGTGCGTCTCTTCCTGTCTGCTTCCGCTGCCTCTCTGTCATGTTCTGATAAACTGTCCCTTCTCTTTCTTGGTGCCCATGCTCTGTCTCTTCTTTCGCAATGTTTCATCTTTTCCTTAATCCTTTCTATCTCCCTTGTGTGCCCTACTCCAACTCCTCCGTAACACCTCAATATTCCCAACCTCCCTCCCTCCCCCCTCCTCTCCCCTCCGACCCTAAAAAGCGATGGCCCATAAGCTAGGCTCCGCGCCCTCGCAGTACTTCCAGAGAGAAGCAGCCAATCCCAGGGCTCAGAGTCACAATCTCTCCTCCACTTCCACTGGCTGAGTGGCCCCTACCGTTCTGGTAAATACGGTCTCTTTCATTCTGTCTGTCTTCTAGCTCTCACCTGGCCTCTCTCTGTCTGTCCATTTGCACTTTGTCCCACTTTATGTATGGCTCTCCCAGTTGCTGATCCGGACTAAATGCTGGTGCATTTAACCTCCCATCTTCCCCCACCCCTGAACCAAAACAACACATGATTTGTTACCTGTTTAAACTCACATCCTTTCAGTCCTTTTATAGTTTTTTCTTTGCCTCTAATTTTTTGTTAATTCCTCCCCCTCCTCCCCGTTCTCACTCCGGCCGGCCTTCCCTCACGTTTCCAGCCTCGCGGCCACATGCATCATCTCAGCTTTCACTTACCTAATCCTCTTTTTTCTCCGAGTGAGCCACTCCCAGTGTTTATTTCAGGGATGAAAGGGGCCACAGTGTATTCAGAAGTGAAAAGAATGCGATCAGAGAACGGGGTTTCGAGTCATTTGATTCTTTTTATTTACAGTCCTCTTTAGGTTTCTGCAGCGAGAGATGTAGCCTTTTTGTTGAGTCTGTAAGTGAGGGTTTGGTTTAGTGTGTGTTTGGTTGGTTGTGTGTTATAAATGCATTTTCTATCAGCATGGATATGGTGTTTGCTTTACTGCAGTGTGTTACAGTCACTGGTAAGTATGATTTGGCTTCAGCAACATGAGATTACACACAGTGTTACAGATTACAGAGCTCTATGATAGTTTTCTTTGCACTGATTACACCACTTACACTATATGACCTAAAGCATCTGTACACATACTTTTGTGTTCTTCTTTCTAGGTTGTATGTAACAGTTTGGGAAAAGCCCTTTTCTGATTTCAAAATTACGCTCTTGTGAACAAACCCAGGTCCATAAACTAATATTATTCTAGTTTGGTGTGGAAGTACTTGACTGGCGTGCCCCTGTATTTATTAAACCTATAAGAATTACACTTTATTATGCTCTAATGTTTAACTTGGGAGTAAAAAGTTCTGATTGATCACATACATGTTCAGAGAGGAAGAGCCCACTGTTTTTTCTTTTCAAAAAAATCTGAAATGTGTGAAGTGTTGATTTAACTCCTGTAGCAATTAACATCTATATATGTATTTATGATACCATATATAAACACATAAATAGAGATGAGATGAGAAATTGTCTGAAATGGGAACAAAAAGAAAACAAGCTAAATAAGTTCTTCAGAGAAAATATATATAGATTAGTGCAAACAGAAGCTTCACCTATATTGTTCATCATGACCAATGGTATTTGGTATCTGCTGGTATTTCCCGAAGAGTGGAGGCCGTTATGGCAGCTTATTAATTTAGTATGTGTGTAATTATGTGTCCAGAGCTGCAGTCGACAGAAGATAAACCGACAACTCTTTTAATAATCGATTAATCTTTTAAGTAATTATTTATAAAGAAAAATGCAGAACATTGGATGATTCCAGCTAAATAATATATTTTGGGATTTTGCACATTTAATGACATCCCCACAGGAAGCAAAATATTTTCCATTATGTTTCATAGACCAAATGATCAATGGAAAAGCTGGTAGTTTAACTGATAATGAAAATAATCATTAGTTGCAGTCTTCTGTGTGTCTCCAGTGCTTTTGGCCTTATAGTGTATATTTTGTGTTGCTGGCATGGAGTGAAATTTATGGGTGTGTGGTGGTGGTGTGTGTGTGTGTGTGTGTTTGTGTGTGTGTGTGTGTGTGTGTGTGTGTGTGTGTGTCTAAATGAAATCCAAACCTTTTTTCACTCTCTCTCTCTGTCTCTCTCTCTGTCTCTGTCTCTCTCTGTCTGTCTCTCTCTCTCTCTCTCTCTCTCAGCCCAGGGGAAGAGCAGGAGGCAGAGTGTGTTGTTTTAGTGCTGGCGGGGGCGCTGAGGTGAGGAGGACAGTGACACGTGGAGCTGTCCTGTCAGACATACATTCACTGACCCTGCCACACACACACTGAAGGAGCGACACACACCCTGCACACACACAACACACACACACACACACACACACACACACACTGAAGAAGAAAAACACACACACACACACACAACATGGAAACACACCCACACAGAACTAAGGCTGAAGAATTCATACGTAACTTAAAAAAAAAGACTCAACCCTAAAGACAGAAAACGTTTAAAATGAGAGAAGTGCCGGAAGAAAATGGGAGAGTACAACAGTCTCCTTGCTGCTACTACCACTGCTGTCCAGAAGAGGGCAGAGTTCAGGACATGGTCTGACTCTACCTTTGAACCGGACTTGCTGTATCAGTGAGCTGTGAGGAAGAAGGAGTGAAAAGTGGACACGATTCAAAGACAAAGAAAATTGGAAGAAACCTGTCACCTTATCTCGTGCTTTTCCCTTTTTTGGTTCGGACCATAGTTGTACAGAAAGAGACTGAGCTGTAGAACTCTGCTTTTTCATGACACGCCTCAGCCTGAATCCAAACTCTGAATATTGCACCTCAATCCTGAAACCCTCGCCTAACCTCTTGGCCCTTTAGTACATGATCTTTAAAACAACACACAATCTCTGTCTTTTTCTCTCTCAATCTCTGTCTTTCTATATCTCTCTTAAACACACACACACACACACACACACACACACACACACACACACACTGATGGCTCACTTGAAAGTGCGTACATCAGTGGAGTTTACAGAGATAAACTTTAGCACCTTATTGTCCAGTAGACGTCAGGGTGGCTGTCATTACCTCATCGGTCACTCAAGCAGACTAGGACGTAAAGTACTTTCTAGATAGTAGAGTGAAGACGAAGTAACACAACAAACCAAAAAAAAAAAGGAGAAACAACTCGCCAACTATAGGACAGACGTATTGACCTCCACCCACAGAATTGGACGCTTCACTACACGACAATTAAAAACACGTACAAACCAGTAGTAGACAATATTTACATCCGTCACGTGCTCACATGCTGTAAAGAACACTACGCTGCAAGACGCTCCTGTGCACAAGAAGGGCAACCTGTGAGGACACAGAGGTTAGAGGGGTACAAATCCTCACCTGCTTATTCTTAGGTACCCCGTTTCCTCCTTTGCCTTGACTCAGAAGTCGTCTTGATTTGTCGTGCAATGTGCAGGTGTTGATGTTGAAATGTTCTCTTTGCACCAGATTTTTTTTTTACCTCTTTAGATCTCGAGTAGAACATTCGACGAGCCCGAACCTCTCCTGCCCGACTCCTCGTGCATTTACTTCGACTCTTTTTATTTTTCAACCTGTATATATGATCATACTTTTTACTCGTCAGAAGCAATGATAATTCCAGGATGCCGTTCTCAGTCTTTACTGTGTTCCCACCGGGACAGTGTGGCGACTGGCTGGGGACATGTTGCACATTCCTTGAGCTCAGGACTTATTGCTAGTGTCGTTTTGTGGATGCCGTGAGGCACAGCTGGTCTCGCGCGTCTCCCCTGGTCGAGCAGAGTGCGTCGAACGTGGCCTGAAACTCTTTGCAAAGCTGGTATGTGAAGAAGAAGAAGAAGAATCATTTCTCAGCATCAACCTGTCAGTCTTCTGCGTCATTCATCCTCTGTTCATTTGACCATAATATTGCTGTTAAGTGACTACATTACCCATGTCTTTTCATCTCTTCGAGCATGTTTGTGTATTAAACACAGCTGTTTTCAGTTGGTATGTGAAATAGCTGCTGCTGGGAAAGGAATACCTCCAGTTGGTTTAAATCTTGCATGGAACGTAACTTTTACACCAAACACCACATTAACCTGTAACGGCTCCTCAATGAGTCTGCAGACCTTAAATAAGATGAAGACAGCATCGGGACCAGATTGTTTGTGTGACAAATCTGACTGAACTTCGAGCTGTATAGTACAGTTATAACTGTTATGTAGCCTGTGTAACTGGGCGCTAACATTTTGCAGGACTTGAAGCACTCAGACACACTTGTTGTTTCCTGCTGTTACTGCCAGAAGCAACAGGACCAAAGTCGATCCTCCAAGCATCTGGTGTTCAAGCACACAACTGTTCCACACACACCAATCGGTTGACACGTCAACCTGTACTGTATCTATCAGATGGCCTGTGAGCGCAGTTTCCCGTTCCTCAGGCGCTGACCTCGGCTCACTTTTGCATCTCTTTCTGAAATGGATTCAGGAAGGGGCGAAGTGATCCCACGTCTGTGTCTGTCAGAAGGACTACTTATTTACCTAGAGTGTGACAGTATGTAGCATGTACATAGATGATCCCTCACTCTGTATATACATAAGTGTACAGGTTTGATACAGGCTATTCACACTCTGGCTTTTTTTTTTTTTTTGCGTTTCTTTATTGAAAGTCATAGCAATATTTCTGTAATCAATAAAAAGCCAAGGTAATAGGATGATTGCATTTGTGTTTATTTAGAGAGGGAGAAGTGACTGTGAATGATCAAACTGTGAGACTTGACTAAACTGAAGACAGGTTTTTTTTTTTCTTGCTGTTTAACATGCTGGATCCAAAAGGCTGGAGTGAAGTATCATGTTGCAAAGGAGTATAACACACTGATTATTTTGATTTTTATCAATGAAAGCCATAAAGGTCATATATAGGTGAGAAAGGTCTGTTTGGGTGCAACGGGTGTGTACGATTGAGCACAGACCTTAAGAAGCAAAGGGGATGTGTACACCGAATAAAAACATTTTTAAAAATCATGTAATTACTTTTTTTTCTTGTCGTAAATCCTTTGCAAATATATTGCTATGCAGTACGATAGATTACATCTTCAAATACACTTAGTTCACCATTGCAGGGTTTGGCAAAACTTTATTTAAATTTCTTGACTTATATCGCTTCTCAGTTTTGGGATAAACAATTATTTACTTGTGCTTTAAAGGAAATTTTAAGATCTGTCAAATTGGATATTTTATTCAAGCTAGAAGTCACAAAGTTATACATCTGCAGTTAGACATTGTGAAGTCAAGTATGTTTTTCTTATAGCTTACACTATACAACATGTCATCTTCTTACCTCCTGACTAAAAGACACAAAGAAAGGAAGATTAATTTGCTGGCACTGTATAGAGATTTTAAATAATATTCATAAATAGAGCAAACATGCATTCATATACTTAATTTTAGCAAAATAATGTATGTTGTTTCTGTTTAAATGTAGATTTAAATCATTAAAACTTTTAATCTTTATACCCTGCAAACCCTAACTCTCACAATCAAAACAATATCAACAATATCTATGACAGAGAACAAATCAAAGGAGTTGTCTTTATTGCCAGAATACATAAAAAGTTGGAAAAGAAGGGAAAGACACACATGGAAAGTCTCATAGGATAATGGTTTCCTTCTTTCTTTTCACAGCTGCTTTAATGCTGAATGGGATGACACAGAATTTGTACAACCTCCATCAGTATCAGTCTGTTTTCCTAAGTGTGTCTACATGATGTTAATTTTAATTCATCCTTGCTTGCAGTCCAGTGCAGACGGGGGCCGGCTAATGGTTGGAAGTAGTTCTGATGACGAGGCCTCTTGGATTCATGCACGCTGTCATTCTTTTAAAGATTCTCTCGGTGAGATTTTTTGGTTCTTGTTGAGAGAAGCAATCGTGGTCTCGCCCTCAGACGTTTGCGGATCCGAGGCCCACGGGTTCCATCCACACAAGACAGTGGGAACAGCGTATTCTCGAAACTGGAAGCACACACACATACAGCACATAATGGACAAATAATAGTGATTATATGTGCCTGAATTCCTTTTCTTCTCTTAAATAAATGTGCATGATGGAGGATTACCTGTCTGTTCATGAAAATATAGATGATGGGGTTGTAGACGGTGCTGCTTTTAGCCAAGTAAATAGGTATGGTAGCAATGATGGGGTCGATATATAGACTGGAGTCCATGATGACAGCGAGGGCCATGGCAGCATACGGCAGCCAGGTCACCAAGAAGGCCACCACCATCACCACTACCATACGAGCCACCTGCACCTCCACGCGATTTGTGCTTCCAGCCTCAGATACCTGCAGCTTGGTCACCTATGACACCAAAATACAAAAACACTGTGTTGCGATACTGGTCATATTTTCATCGTTGAGCGAAATTCTGCCGCCCAACATTTATATCGCTCACCTGGCGCAGGGTCCACAAGAGTTGTGAGTACGACACTGTGATGATAGAGAAGGGTATAGCAAAGCAAAAGAAAAAGTATATGATGATGTAGGACATGTTTCCGGCATCCCGGCTGTACCAGTTGGGGGCGCAGGAGATCTTGACGCCCTCCAGCTCATAACTCCCCCAACCAAAGAGAGGTGGAGTGTTCCACACAAACGACCACACCCAGGACAGCACCACTCCTGCGACCGCATGTCTGAGGGCAGCAGAGATGACGTGTCACGTGCTGGCGGAGCAGGTTTTTGTACTCTGTGTGATGCTGACAAGTGAAGTCTGTACTGTACCTGGTCTGGAACAGGACAGCACCCATGGGGTAGCACACCACAATGTAGCGTTCAACAGAAATTACTCCTATAGTACATAGACTTGCTATACCTAACAGAAAAGAAATGTGTAAAGACTAAATTATTTTTTTTGTGGAAATAATCCTTTGTACCAGTTAATGACACGCAAATGCAGTGGTGGAAGGTAACTAAGTACATTTACTTAACTATTATACCATCATGTAATTGTGAGTATTTCCATTTTATGCTCCTCGATACTTTTACTCTACTACATTTCAGAGGGAAATATTACACTTTATATTCTATTACATTAGTCCGACAGCTATAGTTAACACATATAATAAGCTTATAAAATACAACACAACAAAGATTAAACCTGTAATTCCTGATCTTTCTGACTTGAGACGCCTTACTAAAAAGTAATGTTTAGTTAGGGCCCATTGTCACATTTCAGATGTCTATAAATTTCACTTAAGGGTGATTTCAAATGGTCAAATTTAAATAACTTTTCAGAGTCCAAACAGTAAAATTATCACATAATTGACAAAAAGGCAAAGATTTGAGAAAAGCCCAACAAAATTAATACAAGGATGTTTTTTTTTTCAATTGCATTTATCATCTCCCGACCCCTCTAGATGTATCTTGGGGCCCTTTTGGAGGGGGTGCAAGCCCTGGGTTGGGAACCTTTAGACTGAACTACCAAAATGTATATATAGGTGTGAAAACCAGCTGCACCTTGACCAGCTACAAAAGGTAACTGTCCAATATTGTCATATATAATAAGCCATTTTTCCTGCAGAATGAGTGCTTTAGATATTTAAATTTAAGAACATTTTGTTGATAATACTTCTGTTCTTTTAGTTAAGTAGGATTTGGGGATCTGAGTACTTCTCCCACCACTGTGCAAATTAAATCATTCCAATGTTGTAAGGAACATTTTAACACGCAAACTCAAATTTTATCTTCACCAATGCATGCTGGCAATGAATTGACTCACCGAAAAAGGCTACAGCAAAGCCCTCTAATATGCAGCCCACACGTCCCAGGCTGAAGTATCCCATGGCAGTGGTCAGTGTGGTGGGTAGACCTCCAAATACAGCACAGCCAAGGTCACATACGGCCAGGTTAAACAGGGCGTAGCTGAGTGGCTGTCTAAGCTGTCTGTGTCTCATCATCACCACGATCACCAGGACGTTGAGGATGATCCCTGCCACAGAGAACACACCCATGATAACGGCCAGTATGGTGTAGCCAGTCCGAGACAGGAGCTCTGTGACGGCTGTGCTGTGAGACGATGAGGAGTTTTCATGCAGGGCAAGGTGCTCCATTTTGTTCGGTTTGGATTAGATGACCACTTCTTGGCATGAAGATGAAGTGTCAGTAGCCCATCTGCAACCTTAGTTCAAAACAAATCCGACTCAAGTTCAAAATATCCACAGGTAAAAACAACAGATTCACAAAATATAACACAAAAGAAATAGTGAAAATAGGCAGTTGCATTATCAAAAAAATCAATTTAGTAATCCAACAATATCAGTGAAGTCTGTCTCTACAGATGCTGCATGTCAGCTGCTCTGCTGCAGCTGCAGAGAGGAGAGGGAGATGGGACCCTCTTAATAAGCCCAGTAACAGGAGAGAAGCTCTAGATCATGGAATTTAATTCTTGAAACCCAAATCTGTAGATCCGGATTGTGCAGACAATAATTCTGCCTAATATCCTGTAAGACTGCACTTTCAATGATTGCTGGGTTTACAGCTGCTCCTGACTAATGGAACAGGGATTCTGTAACACAATATGGTTTTTAGGATCAGAGTTAAATGCATGTCTGCTGGTTAAAGGCACAGAAGGATCATTTTGGCTTGTTGATATCACACATTTTTGTATAAACTGAATCACTTGGCACACAGAGGCTTTACATCAATGCATCAATGCAAAATGACACTGCTTTTGAATCAGCTAACATACTGTGTGTCAGCCAAATAAACAAAATAGGGTCACTATGAAGAGGTACTGTTTGGTGTACAGGTGCCAGCAAATGATATGTTGTCAATAATACAATTAAATTGGGCAGTTTTTTGATTTGTGTTAATGTCCCTCTTGCCCCCCTTTAAAGAGGTCAGAGGCAAAGGTCGGAGGGGATTTTTGACACTCATTGTTTTGTTCAAGTGTAGATACTTTAACATCAGTTTAGGCTCAGTCTCTAATATCTAAATAATATCAAGGCAAACTGAGGGTCACAAAATAGACATTCCTCATTATCATAAAAGACCAAACACGAGAAACATTCAGCACTTACAATGTGCAAAGGAAATTCATAATACATGATTTCCTATTGCTTTAGGTCAAATGGATCAAACATCAGTGCGCCAGAATCCACTTAATTACTTGATGGCTTATTAGATCATGGGAAACCAATTTTCAATCTATTTTTTATTAGAAAAATCTATATTGCATTATTACCAAATAGTCTATAAATATACACACCATCCAAAAGTTGTTCTGATTACTGATAAATAAAGTTTATTTAAATGATGTGAATCTCTTTTCCTTCATCCTCTCTTTAACTAATATGGTTTACAAGTTGTTTTTTTAATCCCCAGGTGATTTTATTTTGGCCCAGTTTCAGCCTTATTATTATTCACAGGTCACAAAAACACAGACAGATCAATTCCCCTCCTGGTCACAAGGGGGCGATAGAGACCGCAGCCGCAGCTCCACCGCGCATTAAAGCATCCGCGTTTTCGATCACCGGCGGTAAACATCCAACATGGCGGCCTCCGTGAGGAAGGCAGCCCACGACATAGAGACGCGAAAGCGGACAGATGATGTGCTTCTGTCGGAAGGGATCGACTTCGGCTCCCTGCTGCTGTCTCCGGCCGTGCTGGACGGACTGTCCGCCGCGGGCTTCCGGAAACCCTCCCCGATCCAGCTGAAGGCCATCCCGCTGGGCCGCTGCGGACTGGGTCGGTTCGTGAGACCGTGTGTGTGTGTGTGTGTGTGTGTGTGTGTCAGAAACATATGTGAGAACCAGTGTGGTGTGTTATGGATCACAATCTGCAGATGTGATGTTGTTATTTGTGCTGTAGACTAAATACAGCAAGTTCAGATTCGTACTAGTTGTTTCTCAGTTCATACTTCAAACAGCAGTCAGATAAACTTGTATGACTAAGACATTGTGTGTTAACCACCTGTGTGCTCTCCTGTCATTGACATCAAGTCTTATGACACTTGCAGGCTGCTTCCACCTACTCTGACTCTACTACACTGAGACTAAAACCTGCCTCTAAAACGAACTTACTATCTGGCTAATAATGGAGTGACTGTCAGTGCAGAAATAGTTCAGTCAGCTGATTAATCGATTAGTCGATTGGCAGTATAATTGGCAACTGTTTTGATAATCGATTAATCATTAAAGACATATTTCAAGGGAAAAGCTTCCTCCAGCCTCCAGGATTTGCTTATTGTTAAACCAAATATCATGTCTTCTTTTTTTTGTGGGTTGTGAAAATATATGGTATTCTTATTCTTCTGAATTCTGAATAACTCAAGATATAATAAGGTTTTGGACTGTTAGTAATGATTATTTTCTACAGGTCAACCAATAGTGGATTATTAAAGGCTGGTATAATAATGATTTGGAGCAGGAAAAAGCAGAAAGCTGATTGAATTGAACATCTAAGTCAAAGTACTAAATACCTAGATTATTTAACAATAATACCTAAGCCTGTGTATGGAGCCTCCATCTACAATGATGATGTACATCCCTGCGTAACTGGTGGAGGCTGTGCAGCTATTGGCCACTACGGACCCACCAATCTCTATTATTTTCTTTATTGATTAATTTGGCCCTTATCGAGTGTTCTGGCAAATATTTTCTCGATTAATTAGCTCATCATATTGTCCTTTGTAAAGTCAAAATCATAATCATATTGTAAAATTTCATTCTTTAGGAACAAAATATTTTATTGCACTTGAATCATTTAGTTGCAGAAATTTGGAAAGAAATGCCAAAAAAAAATAAATCATAATCATTTCTCCTCACTTGGGAGATAAATTTATTTTCCACTTGCAGGTTTCCTGTGTAGTGAAAACATTGCAGCTGTGAAGCAGAGAGCGTTTAATCACAGCGTCCTTGAAGTAAACGCCTGTGATTGGTCAGGCAATTAAACTGTGGTTAGGTTACACATGATTTGGTGCAGCAGATGAGGCACTCTAGATGTGAAGCGTCAAAATTGCACCCAATCAAGTTCAGTTACCTGCGGAAGCAAAAAAATTGCAGCCTTGATTATTCAGACGAATTGTGCAGCCCTAAATTGCCCATCTGCTGTTTCAGATTTGATTGTGCAGGCCAAGTCTGGCACAGGGAAGACGTGCGTGTTCTGCACCATCGCCCTGGACTCTCTGGTCCTGGAGAATCCTGGAACTCAGGTGAGTGGCTTTAACTCCATTGGAGATCAGGATGATCAGTGAAATCTAGAAATGTATCTTCCCTGTTCTTTTAATCTTAGTGATGCAGGCATGTTCAAATGAATAATAATGGAAAAAAATCATAAGAGAATATTCAGAAGTGAAAATAAAACTCAGATTTTCAAGTTTATACCACTCTGCTCAATTTTACCAACAACAGATGGTCATGACAAGTAATCACTTCTGTGGGGTCTTTAATCTGAGTTTAAGCTGCTCAGTGTTCAAAGAGTAAATGAAAGAGGACAATTACTGATAAAAGCAGAGGTACGTCTGGTGTTATTGTTGAACTGGCTGCATTCTAGTGAACTGTAATCTTATTAGCTGTGGGGTCTTATTGATTGGGAACTGCCCAACACCTGTCTATCCTTAATCTGCTCCCAATCAAATGAAAGTGGTTGTTGACATCTAACTTTCTTCACAAAAAGACTCCCTTTTTCGCCCTCCTCCTGCAGGTTCTTGTCCTGGCTCCCACACGTGAGATCGCGGTGCAGATCCACTCAGTAGTCATGGCCGTAGGCTGCGCCATGGAGGGCCTTGAGTGCCATGTTTTCATCGGCGGCAGGCCTGTGAGTCAGGACAAACTCCATCTGAAGAAGTGCCACGTAGCTGTGGGCTCACCTGGTAAGAGGCCAGTGGAGAGGCATTACCTGTTTATGTAAGCATCATGCTGGGTTTTCTTTTTTTTGTGTGTGTTTTGTAACTGCGCTCCTGGTTATGCACACAGGTCGTATCAAGCAGCTTATCGAGCTGGGCATGTTGTCCACCGCCAGCATCAGACTGTTTGTTCTGGATGAGGCAGACAAGCTGCTGGAGGAGGGCAGCTTCCAGGAACAGATAAAGTAAGATGGGCAGAAACATCTATAATCATACTCAGATTTCAATCGCTACATGATACGACAGCAGGCTGGTGATGTTATTCAACCAGAGTACTTCCACTCAAACCCTTCATAACAAATCTGTTTGAATGAGATATCACAAATTCTACTCTTCACCCATCTCCTCTGCTCTGTCTCTCCAGCTGGATCTTTTCCTCTCTGCCTGTGAACAAGCAGATGCTCGCTCTCTCTGCCACCTACCCAGAATCCCTTGCTCAGCACCTTACCCGCTATATGAGAGAGCCCACTTTTGTCAGGCTCAATCCCAGTGACATGGGCCTTAAAGGTAAGAAAAAAAAATCTAGTTTAAAAAGGGTCAAAGCATCACTTTATTTAAGGTAAATTACTTGACCCATCTGATATGTCTAGTTTACATATTTAAAACCACAGTGTTGACAGGTGACTGCTGTCCTGGCTCCCTGTTATAAGGCAACTTTGACGGGATAATAAAGTTTGTAAAGTGATGTGTTGTAAGGTTTTTTTTTACTGGAGGAGAATATTATTTCTTCCTGAGGTTGTGAGGTGATTGACAGTAAGCAAACACTAACATGGGTGATTTGCTCATCCTCCAGAAAATTCAAGCGTTTCAATCAGATGAGCTTGAGTTGATATTCTCCGATGTATGTTGTTCTTGTGCCCCCTCTGCCAGGCCTGAAGCAGTATTACAAGCTGGTGCAGTCCCATCCTTTACCTCACAAGGTTTTCGAGGAAAAGGTGCAGCACTTGCTGGAGCTTTTCAGTAAAATCCCGTTCAACCAGGCGCTAGTGTTCTCCAACCTACACACAAGGTAATGCGTGGTTTTAATGTGTACCATCGTCTTCATGGGTGCTCTTGATTACTTTTATCACCAGATAAATATCTCAGTTGCATTTGCTCTTTGTAAGATGTTGAATTGATACTGACCATTCGTGAGATCTGAATATTGATGATGTGTCTCTGAGAAACCGTTTTCAACAGTGTCTCACCCACAGGGCTCAGCACCTGGCAGACATCCTGTCCTCCAAAGGCTTACCTGCTGTTTGTATCTCAGGTGAGAGGCATTTTGGAATAGCAGTTATTCTTGTGGAGTGTAGTAATGAAATTAAATAAATGAGTCAACACAAAAAATGATGATGATAATGTAATTTCATTTAAAAAGTAAAAATATTGAACATTTGATGGTTGTATTATCTTAAGTTTCATTTTTTTGTGTGATTGTAAACTACTACTACTGTCAACTACTTTTGGGTTTTTTGACTGTTGACCAGGCATCGGTTCGAGGTTGGGTAACTCTACTGACGTAGCAATTAATTGATAAAATGGAAAAACTCTTGAAGCATTAATTGCTTTAGGCTAGTTTTGTCTTTCGCAAAAGAAAGGCCGGCTGTCTGAGCAGAGTTGATTTCAGCTGATGTGATGTGATCTTATGTGACTGTGTGTGGTGACCTGTACAGGTGGTCTGAGTCAGGACCAGAGACTGGAGGCCATGTCAAAGCTGAAGCAGTACCAATGTAGGGTGCTCATCTCCACTGACCTGGTGAGTCACACACAACCTTTCCGTTGTGCTATTTTCCATATGACACCCATCACGAGTGATCTCGTCTTTATGTATCTCTGACAAGTGTTATACGACCCTGATTACAAAAAAAGTTTCAAAATGTGTTCACAGACGGTTTTACAAAGTGTTCCTGAGCTCATGTAGTAATTTCCTTTATACAGTCTTGCGTTAGTAAGTGTTGACCCTCGCTCCATCTTTGCTTGTGAACGACTGAGTCTTTCCAGGATGAACCTTTCATACCCAATCATGATACTATCACCTGTTAACAATGAACCTGTTTACCTGTGGAATTCCACAACTTTCACAGTCTTTTCCTGTCTCAACTTGTGAACATGAAACATGTTGCTGCCATCAAATACAGAATAAGCAGATATTTACAAAAATCAATTAAGTTGATGAGGTCAAACATTACATATATATTATCTTTGTACTGTTTTTAATTGGGTAGATGTCCAAAAGGATTAGCAAATGATCACACTGTGTTTTATTTATATTTTACAGTGTCACAGTGTTGGATTCTGGGTTGTAGTAGGTTTGTGATCGGCTTCTGTGCTTGAATCCTGGTTGTTTTTCCTCTTTCTTCCCGTCAGACTTCCAGAGGTATAGATGCAGACAAAGTAAATTTGGTGATAAACCTGGATGTGCCACAGGACTGGGAGACGTATATGCACCGAATCGGACGGGCCGGGCGCTTCGGTTAGTCTCCGATACTGTTGGGTTACAGCAGAAACAAGTGCACTAACACAAACTAACTAAAACACAAACTGAAATAGCTTAAATGTAATTACAGTTTACAGTTAAATGAGAGGAGAAAATACTTCATTTTACTGTATTCTTTCTTTCTCATTCAGAAGGCTTATTTCAAGATGACACATTTTTTCAAAAAGACCAATCTTACATGAACAGATACAGCCCATTGTTGATGTTCAGTGTTGCAGCCCACACAGAGATCACTTCCTCTCCTGATTTGTATGAAAACTCTTTGGTTCACCTGAATTAGACTTGATTTGCTTGAGCAGCGAGCATTGTGGGGTTCCTCCTCACTGCACTGAATACCATTTTGAAGATTAGCTCGAGCCTCTGGAGTATTAGCAGGTTTGACCCACCTCAAGAGCTTCCTAATCATCTGTGTTTAATTCTAATTATCTTGATTTAACTCGTCTGTTGTCTCAGAAACAGAAGGTAATTCAATCTTAGCTTGCACACGCACGCACAACAGGCACACCCTCCTTTTATCCCGTCTTGTTATTTGAATGGGTTGTAATCAGGATTGCATTTTATTTGTAGGCACTCAGGGGTTGGCTGTGACGTACTGCTGCCATGGTGAGGAGGAGAACAAGATGATGGCCATCGCTCAAAAGTGCGGCCTGAGTTTGTCTGCTCTTCCATGTGGGTTTTTCCTCTTTTTCACATTAAATTAAAGGCTTTGTTTTAATGTGGAAAAGTAATTCCTATTCCCGCCTTCTGTCCTTTTTAGCCATCATAGAGCCTGGGTTGATGGATGAGCCGTGCGACTGGGACGTCTGTACTGAGGCTGCCTCTTTGGGCCCCCTGTCCCAGCTCTCCTCCAGAACAGAGAAGAAGAGGCGCGCCAAGCCCATCACGGATCAAGCTTCAGAGCACAGTCAGAGAAGGCCAGAGAAGACCCTTCCAGCGCCTAGGCAGGGAGCACATGGTGAAGGGAATCCTAGAAAAGTGTCACCCGCAAAGGACACTCGTCCACAGAGTCCTCCTCAAGCGGTGCAGACTCGAAAAGAGCTGCAAGACGCCCTGCCAAAGATCCCTCCTCTCAGCTCGTTCAAGAACTGCAGGTCCAGGTTTATGACCTTTGAGGAGGCTGAGCGCGACTTCCAGAGCTTCATCACCACAGGGCTGGGGAGATCAGTGGAGATCATCAGGGAGTTTAGAGGTCGGGAGGACGGTGGCCCGGATGAACAGAACGGACACACAGAGTCTGTCACACTTTATGATGACGGAGCTCAAAGTTTCAAACAACATGGAAATCAGCGGAAAACAGACTTTTCACGATCAAGGTCAACTTCTGGTTCTTCGAGCTCACAATCTGACAAGGATGAAGGTGAACGCAGAGCGATCACTAAGCCTCAGACTGAAGCCAGACAAACACCCGCTGTGCGCAAACCAAAGGCAGAGACCACCAGGCCCAAAGCTTGTGCTTCTTCTGCACCTCAAATATATCCAAAGACAACCTGTGCATCAAATGGGAGAGCTGTGTCTCAGCCCGCGAAATATGAATCAGAGCCAGTTGTTAAATCGAGTGCACAGACCAGCAGAAATGAATCAAGAATGACTAAAGAAAAGATTGTGAAGAACAAGATTTCAGAGAAGACGAACCGAGAGCAAAAAAGAGAGAGAGAGAGGGATGAAGGAGAACATGATGATGATGATGATTATGATGATGAAGGGGAGGAGTGGAGTGCTGAAAGTTACTGGAGAGCCAGCTACAGAGCCTGGAATGATTACTACGCCTCCATGTCTCCTTTTCAAGAGCAAGGTTACCAAAGCTACTACAGCTTGGCCCACAACTGGATGGCAGCTTATCGCATGAACACCGTCTACATGGAAGAACTCCTGAAATACTGACTGCTCTAATACTGTTGATCAGAAAGTCCAATCATGCTGTATGCTAGTGAGGCAATTTGTGTCTGATTGTCTCTTGCAAGAAATGAATCAGGATTTCTGGTCTAACGCATTGCACTTAAATGTTTTGAGTATTTTTCGATGCATTCATACTAAACTGTTTGTCCCAATTACTTTGCTAATAAATTACCATTATGGAGCATCTATTTCAAAGCCCTTTCTTGTTCAGGTTCTACACATTTACATGAAATGAAATGACCTTGTTTTGTTTTTTTTATTAATACATTAGGGGATACATACAGGGCCTTGAGATCACTAGCTGTTGGTCTAACCTGATGTTTATAGAGGAAAGTGAAGAGGGGGGCCAAACAGTGCTGTTTCATGTAATCTCTTCAGCAGGGCGCAACAAGGTCAGACAACTCCTCATGCTTCTGATTACAGACTAATCAACCGCTATGGACCTTTCACCCAATCAGTGCTGGGCAACACAGAAGGAAAACACCCTTGAATAAATAAAACCATGGGCCCACTTCAGCTTTAGCTTTATGTTACCAATTTGAATCATCATGCAGCAGAGGTGGTTCCTTTATGCTCTCTGAGCCGCAGCACGCCGATGACAGGAGGACAATGACCAGCAGCTGTGAATGAGATCACATTTGAAGGCTTCATTTGAGGGAGGTGAAATCATGGAGGTGCACGCTTTCTGGAACCAAACGAGCGGGCGCCGTGAGTCTCTGGTGGATGTGATGTTCCTCACATTCAACTGCACGGTCCTAACCTTGACGTTACTCTTGGGATTACCGGGGAACTTGTGGGTTTGCTGGGTCGTCTTCAGGACCAAGAGCCTGCAGACCTGCAACAACGCCTTGCTGGTCAGCCTGGCTGCCAGCGACCTGCTCAAGTGCTCCGTGGACACCCCGCTGCTGCTCTTCTCCTTCCTGCGCTCGGGGCAGGACGGCCGGGCGTGGGTGCCCGTGTGCACCCTGCAGCAGTTCACCTACGCCCTGTGCAGCTGCGTCCAGCTGCTCACGCTGGTCAGCATCAGCGTGGAGCGCTTCCAGGCCATCGCCTTCCCCTTCCAGACCGAGAGGAGGAAGGCGAGGGTCCGTCTCTGGATCCTGTCCATCTGGGCGTGTGGACTCATCCTGGCTGTCATCTCCCTCACTCTCTCCCAGAAGGCGCTGTTTTACATGCTCTGCCGCCCGCACAGCAGGGGGCGCCCCGGGCTCCGGCCCTGGGATCCGTTTGGACCCTACGTGCTGGTGCCTTTGTGGGGTTTGTCTCTGGCTGTGATCGTTGTCCACTACGTGAAGATATTCTGGGTGGTCAGGCAGCACCGACAGAAGGTGTTCAGCCGGGGAGTCCAGCTGAGGCCCGCGGTGTCGGAGTCGGTGTGGGATCTGCTCCGGGTCCCCGCTTCAGCACCTCGGACAGCTCCGCCCGCCTTCTTCAGGGCTCTGCCCGCTGTGGGCTCCGGCAGCCCGCTTCCGCCCCGCCGCACGGTGCTCCTGGTGGCCGAAGCCGGCGCTCCCTCTGCGGGCTCGTCCGCGGAAGGCGCCCCGGGGAGACATCCGGAGATCGTGGGGGCGGTGTGTCTTCTGACGCCCGGAGCCAGAGAGAGAGGGAAGAAACAGATGGAGGGGAAAGTGGCCCAGAGGTTCGGATACATCATCATCGCCTTCACGCTGTTCTGGGTGCCCATGGTGGTGATTCTGCTCATGAACGCCATCTCGTGGCAGGACGCAGACAAAGTGAGTCTTACTGTAATTGCCCAGACAGTGATAATAAATACACCCTGTACAATGCAATGCAAGCCAATATGACAGTCCTGCACCAAATGCTTCTGAAATCTGTTCTCCAGTGAAGCAGAAACACAAAATATTAGAAACATCTTTCCAAGTAATTCAGTCTTGTGCACCAAAACCACAGCCGCAAAACAGTAGAGCTGAAACCAAAGTGAACATTTTAAATAGGGTTACTTTGTACGACTACTGCAATGTGTATATCCTTGCACTTCATCTTGCTGTGTTCCAGTTCAGCTCAGTGAAAGCAGAGAGCAAACACGAGCAGGCAAAAATGGCAGGCATTTTTGCATGCCAACTAGAAAAGGGACTTCTTGTCAGTCGACTTGATGTATTGTGTACCGGCTGTTGCAGATGTGCTTATAAAAGACACCTTGAAGAAGAACTCGACACACATGTTGCTTGGTTGGTGTGTCCTCTTGCAAGAGTAATAAAAGCCACGGTTACATCCGGGACGTCAATCTCCTGTATAAGTCACAACACAACGCACTGCCCAGCAATTTCTATTACTCTGATCACTCAGTGTAAAGTGCAGTGATGCATCAGAGTGGTTAATTAATCATCAACAATTGTACAAGTAATTTATCATAAAAAGATCAAACATTTGCTCGTTCACAAATGTGAAGATTTGTTGCTTTTCTTTGTTTTACACCTGTTTGGAGTTTGGAATGTTGTTTGGTTTAATCATGAATTTGGGCTCTAGATCACACTGTAATTTTGGAAAGGTATTCTGTCTAAGCTCTCATCTGTTTTCCCCACCCAACAGTTGCTGATGGAGCTGGAGACATCGGCTATGGTGCTGACCTGCGTACAGGCTGCGGTGGATCCCCTCATCTACACTTTAGTCACCAGACAGTTTCGCTCTGAGCTCAGCAAGATCCTCTCCTCCATCCCAGGGTGTCCCCTGAAACTGAGGGCCTGAGGGTTCAACACTTCAACATTTGGCTCACTGCACATTCGGGAAATGAAAATACAGCTGAAGCTAAACGTTCACAAGCCACTAGTTTGTGTTTACATGGAGTGATTTAGAGGCGGGTAAAGAAGAGAGCCCACAGAATTTGTATTTGTGGCAGATATAGATGTTTTATCAGGCGTTTCACAGTCGGGACACGAGACAAGGTCATAAATAATATCCAACACCTGACAAGATACGCACAGCAGTAGTCTCAACAATGACAGGTGGCATAGGAGGGCAAAGCAAAGAGTGAGAGGAAAACTGACTGAGCCCAGGAAAAAAAGACAATCAAAGGAGAGTACGCAACAGAGAAAGAGAGAGACAAACACAATCACAGACCTCTGTTTTTGTCGTTTGTAAATAAAAAAAAAAATGCAATCCTTTGACACTTTGAGCGGAAATATGCTTACATAATAATTCAAACTGTGTCATTTTGAAAGTGCAACTGACACAAAACAACCTGTCCTGAAACAGGGAAGCGGTAAATAAATTACGTTTAATCACTGTCCTAGCAACAAATAATACAGGGAACCTCACTTCTGCCGTTACCTATGTCATGACCTTGTTGTAGCTTTCGATTTCGATTCTATATGTTGGACTTGATGCTGTGAATATGAAGTCAATGTCTTCAACCCCTCTTTTAAAATTACACTGAAAAAGCTCTGCTTGTCTGTGCTTTTCTTTTTTGTTTCTCCAGGTAAATTCTGCGCACAGCTTGACTAAACGCTAATACTGGCTCTAGGCAGCTGTTGTCACTGGGTACAGTACTAAATTACCAGCAATAGCTCTAGGTCACTGCTAGGAATATTGGACGTAAAACTCACCGTGTTTGAACTCTGCAGAATATTTTTGGCCTTCTTTGGGTTGCTACTAACCTCGGGATCAGAGAGAACTGAAGCTCAACAGAGGAGTCTAAAGGACCTTAGGGTCTTGTGTAGCGATGCACTGATACCAATTATGTTATACATTTCCACCCATATTGGCTGATATGATGATGATATGTGTGTGTGTTTTTTTTTTAAAGTCTTATTACAAATACATGTGTAAAACTGATTAAGCTTTTCAGATATCTCCATCTTTAAGTAATTAAATACTTTTCTAAAAAGACCATGATACATTTTGCTGCTAGTTTGACAGTTTAAATACAATCTACTTCTACAGAAAAAAATCAGCTACATATGGGCAGACGTAGTATCAGACCAATTCCAGTATTGCTTTTGAAATATGCTCTTGGCTGATATGGACAGTATGCTGATATATCGGTGCATCTCTAGCCCTGTCAGTGTGCTCTTGGTCAACATATTTTTTTCGATGCTGAGCAGAAGTGGGTTCTTGGTCTGTTGTGACTGAAGCTGCTCTGCCCCGCTTTGGTGAAACCCCAGCAGTGGTCTCATCCACCCAAAGACAGACCCTGACTGTCTGTTTAGCTGTTGGATGCAGAATGACATTCAAGATGAAAAAGGCCAACAGAGAGGCTTCATCTAGGAGGTTAGCAGAGCTAAAAAGGTCACCGTCCATAGTTAGAAAGGTCAACTTTGATGGGATTTGATGGTAAGTAATACTAAAGTTACATGTCGGGGCTGTGAGTCGAGAGAACAGACAGAATAGAGTGTGTTTTTTTGGTGACAGAGATCTGTGGATGGCTCATCCAGTGACCTCCATATCTCTGTGGTCACCATTACAACAGACTTCCCTGCTTTAAGTTCTCCAGAAGATAAAGTAAATAAAATCCTTTGAAACATCAAGGAGGACAAAAAGTACAAACACCAAGTTTCCTAACCACATAGAGTACACATACTCAACAACTTTGAAAAATGCCCGCTGAGTTTGGGGGAGAAAAAACGTTGACAGCTATAAAGACTACTGAAAGCATACTGTTGTTCACACAGGAGGTAGGGATACAACAGGACAACAACGAGAGAGAGAGAGAGAGGAAGAGAGAAAGACAGACTGAGGGAGAGAGAACGAGAAGACAGCTTCACTTGTTCTGCCAAACAATGGTCAAATATTACAAAATATTCTATTAACAATATTCACAAAGAACCCGGGTTCAGGACAGATTCATGTCAGAAATTCTCAGCAAAACGCCTTGTGCTTTTAATTGTGGTGGTTTAAATTCAAAATGTACTTTTTTTTTGGTTTCTTTATTAGAGAATTGAGTTATTTGAGGTCTGTTTGGCTAAAACAGCCAAAAGGGAAAAGAAGAGGGGGAAGGATTCATAAAACTATAAAAACAAATAAATCTATTTTCACTCCAGCAAAACAGGCACATATTGTGTAAAAGGCTCATAGCTGAGAATTTCTGACAGAAATGTGCACAATGAACCCTTCAGAGTGGCAGCTAGTCAAATATACCATATACTGAGCCATAGAGACTTCCAGAAGAACTGAAACACAAGTTTTCAATCAACTGAGACAAACACATTCTCACACACACGCACACACACACACACACACACAGGCACATACCTCCGATCCAAAACGTCACAATTCCTCTATCTAGCAAAAATCCACACACACTCATTCACAAATATGAAACTCATTGTGAACGCCATCACAGACACACGATCATATTTCGTCTTTTTAAGAATTTTCACTCAAGTGAAATAATATTGGACCTGAAAAGGAATGGCGGCATATTTATCTATCAACAGGTGAGTGGACCAAAATGACACAAAACAAAAGGGCAGGGTTAAATCAGTGGGAAAAAAAGTTTTGATTATGTGTTTTTTTTTTCTCTCAGTTTGAGTTTCCTTTCTTTTCCCTTATATCTCCTGCAAAAAAAAAAAAAAAAAGACCATAAGAGTGAAACTGAAGCGAAAATCATAAAAAGGTGCTTTGTGCACAGTGACACATGACTTACTCTGGGAACTCACCACGACACATGGGAGGCACACTGTCAACCGCCTCCTCACCTAAAACGACTCCCTCCACATATTTCCCGGCTCTTTCACCCACACACGCTCGCATGCGCACGCACATGCATGAATACATGAATATACTGTTTCTAAAAGCCATCCTCCGTCTGTTAAGGGAGTCCATGTCTTTACAGTACATGACCAGCAGAGGGCAGGCTTAACCATGGCCAGACCAGGACTCTAAATGCCTTCTCCTCCATCATTCCCAGTCCTCCTCTGTCCCTCAGTCTGTCTCGATGAGTCTGTATCTGTCTTTCTGTGTGATGCGCCTGCACTCTAGTCTTCACAGTGCGGACACCTTCACTACGTTCTGGTGGGCGGGGCCCGCGGGCAGGTGAGCGTCGCCCTCAGGAGTCGTCACTGGCGGTGTGGGAATGCTGATGATTGCTGTGGTGATCTGGCTGCTCTGGCAGTTCAGAGGTGCTGGCTCGTCTACGCGCATGTTCAGACTGGAGCGACTGGAGGAAAGAAAGGTGAAAAGACAATCAAGGCTGTGGATAGTTTGTCTATGTGGAAACGTTTTGTTAGACTCAGGGAGAGGCTTTTGTGACTGAAGGTTACTGGACAAGCTGTGGTTGAAGAAAAATGAATCCTTGAAAATGAAACAAAATGAAACCTTCCCCTTTCATTTGACATCTACAGTTCAAGCTCAATGTTGCTTTTACTGTCTCCTAAAAGGAGAAAATTGTCTCGGAGATGCTCTCTCCAAAACAAACCCTGAACAAACAACCCTGGAAAAACCATTAAATCCCCATTAGTATGAATGGGAAAACATGTTTTATGGAGCTTTAAAAATAACCCAGGTGTAATTGTGAAAGTGTTGTTTTTAGTGTCAAAACCCACTGAGAATCAACGGCCACAGCATTTAGCTGCCAATGAAATTGTCAGTTGTTTCCAGCAAGCAAACTTAAAACAGCAGCCAAAGAAACCTGAATATTTGAGTTGACTTCACTTGTGTTGCTCTTTGTCTTCTGGTTGTGTAAGTTAGTCGATTAATTAATGAGTCAGTCGACTGAAAATTAGTAACTCTTCTGATAATTGATTTAGTAATTTTTCAAGCAAAAATGTGACTCGCTGTAACTTCACTGTGAAGATTTGCTGCCTTTCTTTGTCATATATAACTGTGAGCTGAATGTCTTTTGGGCTAAAGCAATCTGAAAACAACTTCTGGAGCTGCAGGATTTTAACACGGTTTTTATTATTTTCTGGCATTTTATTAACAAATTATTAATGAATCAAGAAAATAACCAGCAGGTTCCGGCATCATAAAAGGATTTCGCGAGAGGGACCTGTTGAGATTCATAGATCATTAAAAGTATTTGAACAACACTGGTAATGTTGTGAGGACAATCTGAAAGTAAATTAGAATCATGTTGTCAGCCGTCAGTTACATGATGACCAATCAGGCTAATGTAGAAACCTTGTTTGTCATTACTGCAGCCAATAACACTAATAGTCAATCTGATTAGAAGTTACTTGCTACGATGTTGCAGCCACTGCCACAAACAAAAACATAATTTTACCAAATGCAAGAAAAAGATGATCAGTGGATCATTTTTCCATTGGCTTCAAATGCTACTAAACAAACTGATTCCAGAACTTAGCTAAAGGAGAGTTTTCCACCTTGTTCTTCCTGAGCTCACCTGGTGCTGAGGGGCTGGATGTGGATGGTGCTGAGCTCCTGCAAGCCTTGTTGGTGCGTGTGCGTGTGCGTCAAAGGCTGCATGTGTGCTGCGGCACTGGCGTTCGGTAAAGGGGTGTGGTGCTTCTTGCTTCGGCGGGTGCAGCACGTGCCCGTCACGCCGTCCTGGCTGGAGAGGGAGGGGCTTCGAGACGGGTAATTCTGCAGCCCTGCCTCCAGGTAGCTCTGCTGGTAATACTGCTCGTCCACAAATTCGTGGTTCTGCGAACGAAGACAAAGAGAACGGCAAAGGGAGGAAGACAGAGAGGGAGTCATAAAAAGATGTGACATTTACAACATTTATATTTATGACCACGTGCTGTATATGCCTTTATATAGCCTGTCATTTTCTGCTTCATAGCCTGGGTCAATAACTCCTGAAAAAGTGTGCTTGTTCTCTATATAGGCGTGCGTCTGTGTGTGTGTGTGTGCACGCACATGGAGCTCAGAATCAATTTTGCATAGTTCCTTAAAGTGGCTATAATCAATACTTGTATATTAACAATGGATCCCAAGTTTATTTGTATGCGAAAGGGGTCACTTGCAGCGTTGAACCCACAGAGAATGATCATGTGACTCTTCAGTTACTGTCTGTTCTATGGAGCTTTATAGATACTTGGAGGCAACTTTACTCTCAGGAGTTGCAAACCAGAGTCAAAAAGAGATCGAATATCAGACTTAAATTCAAATCAGGTGATGATTCCAAATTAATGAATGTTGTGTTCACAGCTCATCTCAGCTGCCCTTCAGCATCCAAAAACAGTAATTTCAGGTTTAACCTTACATTCACGCTGACCTTCGCGAGGTCCATTTTCACAAATACACAAGGTGAAAAATGAGAGAGTGGGTGTGTGCAGCAGCGCATGCTGGAACCTTTCATTTGCCAAGTTCTGTGTTGTGCCAGGCTGAAACAGACAGAGCGTCTGCAGCGCATACGGGCAGACGGAGCGTGCATCAGAAGGGAAATGCAGCGTACCGGACATCACGCTACAGTGGGCTGCAACTGCCCATGCACATACAAATACTGCAGATCTATACGCATTGAGCTTGGCTGTCGGTTGTTTTCACCTAATGAGCCACAGAGAGAGATGTATGGATGATTGCACAACTTGGGGTTTATCCAGAAATTAAATTAGTATTTTAAAGAACTACACAACAACTTTTTGTGATTCTGGAAAAATAGAGATATTATGGTGACATTATTAACATTAAAAGGTTGAATGTATGTGTGTATGTGTATGTACTCACAGTGGTTTTCTCCAGACAGTGCAGCAGGTGGTGGTGCTGGCTCTCTAATAGAGAGGTAGACTTGCTTAACCGCTGCTCCTCCTCAGTGGAACTCTGTAACACACACACACACACACACACACACACACACACACACACACACACAATGAGCGCTACGCCACATTTTCTCTCAGGAAGACACTAATCAGATGTGGGAGGTGCGCGGCCGGCTGCTGTCTCTGTACCTGATCTGAAAGGTTCATCTTGTATGGAAGTTGCTTCAGTGGGAGAAGGAGACAAAAGGAGAACAGACAGGTAGAGTTTTACTCGTGTTCATAGGTCAGCACTGAGAACAGACACCCGTCAGGGCTGCAGTCACGCCAGTCAGACACAGGGAACATTACTATTCTGACCCTGAGAGGCATGTCTGCTAACATCAGTGGAGCCGGTCCATTGATCTGAGCCGGAAGGGCGACTTCTAGCATGACTCAATCCTAATGGATATACAGTATATGCAATTGATATAAAAAAATTTCCATCGTGACATTTTGCCTCCATGTCTGTTATTGCAAAGGCTGGCTGCAGGCAACTCCTTAATGACTTGTTTTCCATATTCCACTTTTTTTTCTATGCCGCGGCCTATTTATGTGTTTATTTGTGTGTGTATCTGTGCGTGAAACAAGTGGGCGCTATCTCTAGTTTCAGTGGTGGTTTGGATGCGAAGCTCATTTCTGAGCAGCACTGAGGTGAGTCAGAGAATAAGTGGAGTGTTGTGGAGCCACCTAGACGCTTCGGGAAAGTAAAGAAACCAGCGGAAAACTACAGAAACAACATCTGACTGTAAATATTCAACAGATCATTTGCTCACACTGTGTTTGTCAGTGCATATGTTTGTATTGTTTTATTAGACCAATAAATCATTTGACTCTCAAGTCTTGAGGACCCTGTGGATATATGATCTTTCTTGTATGTACCGACAAGAAAAATCGTATTCAGAAACCTTTATGGACACTCTGTTTCAAAGGTATTATTTGGAACAGACGTCCTCTTTATTTGTATTGAGCAGAATATTTGCATGCAATGACATCTTTATATTTCTAGGGAGGTTTTGGGGAAGAGCTAGAACTCAGAAAACACTCACTACTCTGCATTATTGTTGTACATATTGGCCATAACAGCCTTAGCTTGTGCCTAGGAAGATGTCACTTCAGTACATTGCAGAATGCCATCATTGTTCTTGTCAGAAGTAAAGCAGGGTTGCACACATACAAGCTTTCAATAGGTTGCATCAGTCTTTGCCAGCAGAATCTGTAGTTGAGCTGTTTATAAAAAAAAAAACAAAGCCAAAAAAATAGTGCCCTGATCCTGCATGCTCCACAGCACCGCCGAAAGGCAAGTAAAATGCCATGTTCGGAAGATTTGTAGTAGCAATTTTCTGTTTGTTAAGCGGGCGGCCGGTGCTGTAAGCAGAAGCTTCTTTGCTGAGAGGGTACATTCCTGCGCTGATGACTCGGTTTGTCTTTGCCAAGACCGCTCACCTGTGTTCATGCTGCTTATCTGTACCTAACACAGCAGTAAAACACAGGTGCTTAGGCTGAGTTATTCCTGTCTTTTTCCTATACATGCGACCGCAAGCCCCGTATCAGCAGTCTGTCTGGAGGCGGCTATGGCTCACCACCCAGGTGGCCACCATACTGCAGAGACGGGAAACAGCTTGATCCGCTGAGCGACGAAACACACTGTGTCGCTCTGCGTGGCGCTGTACATGTTGTGAGTAAATAGCTGCTTTAATTATTTGAATTATACTTAAGTCGGACAACAATTAACGTTTTATTGAGCAGAGACATATCTTTATATGAGCTGTTAGTGGTTGACTCTGGACAGCCAGTCTGGTAGTCCCCACCAGCACTGACACTTTAACTATTGCTTTAACTACTGCTACTAGTTTTAAGCCCAAACTGACTAAATTAATGTGACACGAGACACATAGGTTGTTGACAGTATCTATGCAAAGAAGAAAAAAGTTTTAAAATATTCCAAGAATAGTGCACGCAATTACTTTTGAGCTTCTTACATTGTGACATTGTGACCTTATTTTTGCATTAATGCAATATCAGAATACTGAAGAGATGCATGCACTGCTCCATAAGTAATGTTCCCGAATATCATATAAAAATATAATATCTATAAAATTGGCCATGGAAGTCCTAATAAAGCAGCGATCACTCTACAATGAATGAAATCTTTAATAAAACCAAATCTTCATAGGTAAGAAGAACTATATAAAAAAAAAAAGTCTTTTTGTCTGTCATGAATAAAACAAACAGCCAAAGAGTTCATGCTTGTAAAGAACTTTTGCAAACTTTGTAACTCAGTTTCTCTTAACACTGTTATGAGTTCTTAACACCGGAATCTTTAAAACATTCAATAAAGCAGCTTAATTATTCAGAGCCTTTGCTTGCCATCAAGATAAGTGAAAACATAACCACATATATACAAACTACTCTGCAGCCTCTGCAGTATATCGTCTCTTAAAGCAATATCAATAGGAATTCAATGCATTATTCAGCCTGAGTTTAAGTACTGGTACTGTTCAGATTCTGTTCTAAACAATGGCCGTTGAAGAGAGAGAGAGAGAGAGAGAGAGAGCTATAAAGACACATTAGGAGAGACAGGGAGAGGGGGAAGAAGCACTTGTTTTTGTTTTTGCGCTGTGTCAGCCCCGGGCCACTATCGCGCTTGTGAACCGCAACATTTTGGTGAGGCAAGGAACATCCTTGAGTTGTGTTTACATTTCCCACTGCATTGCCTGAAGCCTGTTCCTCAGCTGGGCAGCTGGGCTCAGAGATGCTCACATTAGAAGTGCCGCTTATCGAATGAGATCACAGTTAGCCGCTGTGATGGGACGCTGGGCGCATTCAAAGAACTGATAATTAAAGGAGGGGATAAGCAAAGCCTGCCATCCGGTGACTTGGTTATTGCCAGCTCTGAAATCCTCAGAACCGTTTTTCCAAGGAGAGGCAGAGGTCACGGCTTTCTGCGTTGTCAGTTAAATTTTTTTTTTTACAAATGCATCGAAGGCTGCTCTTACCGTGAACTCCAGAGCTTCGTTGAACAGGCCGTTGCGCTTGCTGTGGAGGAAGGCATTGGAGCTTCCCGTCTTGGATATTCGTATCCTGGCCAAGCGGGCTTTCTGCAAAAGAGACCATAGAAGCCACCTGTTAGTCAGTGCCTACCCCACATCCTACGTCAGAACGACTGGGTATCATCCTGACACAGCCCACCGATTTGAGCTACAGCACTTTCACATGCTCGATGTTTTAGTTGCAATCTTATAGATCAAATCAAACATATGCTGCTAAAACATTCACTCTGATCTCCTGTGATAAATTCACTCTGATCTCCTGCGATACTTATGCATGATTTATGGCGACTACACGATAACACATTCCTTGGGTAGAAAATCGGTTAGAGAGGCAGCTTGGCGTCGAGCAGGTAAATCCTGTATGAATTAAGCGGTGAAGTGTCACTCTGTATTCAAAATATTGCATTCAATTTATTCGGGCCGTTTCTGTGCTGCCATGTTAGCGGCTTTGTTCAGCAAAATAAATCAAGGAAGTGTCCAGGCCCATAATGCTCTACATCGTTAGTGACGGCTTAAATGCATCTTCAGTCATCAAACCAGAACGGCGCATTAAGCGCACAGTCGAATCTCTTTCTCTCACGCTGTCAAATCTCTCCTGTGAGGCTGTCAGCAACAGAGAAGAACAAGTAGAAGAGAATGAATACAAGGGAGAATAGATACACCCTGGTCCTTGAGAGTGACTTCTTTATATATCAGTAGATTTGATAAAGTTGGAGGATTCCACTCCAACGTCCTCATTTTTGCTCTGCCTGAAAGTGCGTCTCCGAAATGTGTGCGAAAACATGTCTGAGTGCGCATTAGTTTGTGTACGCTGGCCCTTGTGAAAATGTAGGTCTCAATAAATGTCTCGGTTACCAGAACAACTGCTTTTACAGGATAGTGCAATCTGAGTCACTCACTTCTCAAAGGCCCGCCATTTTCCCGTCAAAGTCAAGAGTTGGGTGTCAGGCTCGGTGCGGCTACAAATCGCGTGTGTTTCTTTCGCTTCGCCTTCTGCATTTTAAAATAGAATGACGGATTCATTGAAGGGAAATTGGCAGAGGGATAATGTGAGCTGTGTAAATAATGAGCAGACAGAGAGCTCGTTTAACAGGGGGGCCCATGCGCCGCTGGGGGGTTAATTGAGTGTGCGGATGTGTGTTTGCATATCTCCAAGTGCGCTTATGCATGCATGGCTCATCTTCAGAGCTGAATTTCCATACATATACATACGAGCCATATAGAGCACCAGCAGAAATACCTGGCTCAGTAAGAGTATGGTAATGTATGGTAATTCGAGCTCATCCCCTCACTTGACTTTAAAACATGGTAATGTTTGTTGACCTGCAGGTAGCTCATGCTGTGATTTAGTAATCTAAAAAGAAGCGATGGAGATAAACAGAAGTGTATGTAAACACACACATGCACTGCAGCCTATCTATACTATAGCACCTATAGCACGAGCCTATCTCCATTCAAACCTTCTCCTCCATCTTTATCTTTTTCGTCTCTTTCTCTCTCCTCCTCTCCTCTCCTTTGTGCCCTTACACTCTAACACCCACGTGCATTTGTGCTGGCGCAGCATTCCCACAGGCCTTTGGGATAACCCTTCTTTATGTTCTGGCATTGTGCTCAACCAATGGGATTGTCTGTCCGGGGTCACCATGCAAACAGGAGCCCGTGACTGTGGCGGGCGGTTGCCAGGCAGTGCAGGAGGGGTAATGGAGGGGACGTTAAGAACATGTCCTGCAAGATTAAATCTACTTCTGCAGTTCCCTGATAGATTCCCGGGGCCTTTGGGACCTGGGGCTCTTGTGTCTAAGGCCCATCTGTGCTTTCAGGCAGAGCCACTGCACGACAGATTGAGCTCGAATTGCTGCTGAAGCATCATTGAGAGCACACGGGAGTGTAAGGAAAGCGTGGACACAAGGCTTTCATCAACGCCTACACACACACACAGAAGTTCACGTGGAGGTTTGCATGGCCAACTGCTGCACATTCCTTAATACAGAGACACACACAGCCGCATAAGCACCATATATCAACATGTACGGATGTGGACACACACACATACATGCAGAACACAGAGTGAAGTGTGATAAACAATTTCTCAGCACTGGAACAGTATTTCTCCCTTACATACAATATATTTTTGGTCACAGGTTCACAAAAACTGCTATATAACAGATGATTCAGCATGAGGTGTTTGTTACATAATTAAATACACTTTCAATGTAAAATGTGTCTGTGGTCGCTCCAAAGTACTGAACGTTCAAATATTCGGATCCTCGTCACCTCGACAGTAAATTCGGCCCCATACAGATGTTACTATAACACGACAGGTAAGAGGAAACATCTGCAAAAATAATGTCCGTGTGTTTTTTTAATGTCAAAAGGGGAAATTTAGAAGAGGTGTGTTTGATTGACAGCAGCTGGCAGGATGAGACCTGGCTGGAGAGCGAGAGCCAAAATAAACAATCTCAGGCTGCAGCTCACGAGCGACTGGCAGACGGTGTGTTGTTAGCAGTGATACCGAAGAGCAAAGACCACTCCAGCATCTAAACGCACTCAGGTGATATTTGTAGGTGTGTTTACATGCTGTGTAATGTGCTGCAGCTGAGCAGCCAATTAGCTATTTTGTCTGCAAACTGATGTTAGCGGTGCACTTTTCCCGAGTGAGTGTTTGTTTGCTCTTTCAACAAACTAAGGTGCAGAACAAGAGGTGCGTTCATGTCTGTGAGTCAGATAAGAAGGAGAGTTTGGCAGGAAAACTAATGTGGCTTTTGTGTTGATTATCAGGCTGTTACTCAACGTCACTGTCTTGCCTGTGATAGAACTCGGATGCTGCCGCTTCACGCAAATATAAAGTGTTTTGATTGGCTTTATGGAAATAAGTTATCCATGCAGATGGAGATGAATTGATGCAAAGCGCCAACATGGAACCAAAAAATATAAAATTCTCGCTAACGCAAGACATATGATTTGCAGAACAGATGTATGCTGCAGCAGACCGTAAAAAGTGCAATTCAATTTCACTTGGACTTTAAAGCAAACAACTTGGAAAAAAAAAAGTAGCTTTCAAAAATCCAAAATGCTGCAACACCTGCCAACCAATCAGATTAGTAACGCTCTGTATCACTGGTTGAAATGGTCCAGATGTTTTCACAAACCCAAGGGCCAATAAACTGATCCAAACACCTTTTTTCCTCTTTGTTTCTCCTCTTCTTGCCACGGAGCCACAATTTAGGATCAATCACACTTTAAAGATTATAGCTATAGGATGCAAGCCAGCGCAAATGCTTCATTTTAACACTGTTTGCTGCCAGCCGAGGGATCTAAACTGGCACATCCTCAACTAATCAAAAAACACTACATATCCGCTCAGCTCCCATGCCATACTCTCTTGAGCAATGCCAGGAAGTTTCCTTAGAAGTTCTTTCTTTTTTTTTTTTTTAATTGAAAGTAAAAGTTAAAAAATTCATGGCACCTTGCGAGCTGCAGCTTTGCTAGACTGTGCCTATATAGGATTTGGTTGAGTGAAAAGTGGAGCAATCGAGCTATGAGACCAGATTAGGCTCTGCCTCAGGCCTGCCTCGGAACGATACAAGTGAAAGAGGAGACCATCTGATGAGGAAACACACACACACACACACACACACACACAAATAGCGGTGGAAGAGTCTCATTTTGTTTTGCAGCTGCCACTCATCCGAAGAGTTGCTTTTATACATGCTGACATTTTTGCCACAAGGAAATAAGTCAATCTGAGGTATGTTGCTTTAACACACACAGAGAGGGAGAGAGACACAAACAAAAGAAGGGCCAGAGAGAAAAGCAAGGGAGACATTTTGGAAAAAAAAAGACTTTTCGAAAATCCATCCAGGAGTTGGTGAAGGCAGGACGAGGGCAAGAATTGATTCAGTGGAAATGAGTCCTCCGACACCTTTGGCCCACAGATATCTGCCTCTGTAGCAAAGACAGCTTAACCTCAGACTAACACCACTCAGAGACAAAATACCTTTACTAAGCCTGGATTACCTCCTCTTTATAGGGAAAAGCACAGCTCTGCTTGCAAGCTGCTGCGATGCGGATATTCAGGATGTTTTTTTAACAAAGGACATTCAGTAATTCATACAGAACCCTTGACCCCCTCAGTCCCCAGTTAACATCCCTCCACCTCTCTTTTGGTCTGCCCTCTTGCAATGTGCAGACAAGTTTATTGATTGTCTAGAAGGGTCAGGGGTGGATCTACTTGGGTGGAATGGGGTTGTGCCACACCAGTTTGTGCACAATCTAATTCAAAAATATACACGATATAGATGAAGCGTTGTGGGTGAAATTTACAAGAGCGAGATTGCAAAGTGAATGCAGCAAGAGATGACGCTCCCCGCAGACACGCTCAGCCTAGGTGAGAAGTTGTGAGGAATGGACAGGAGGGAGATGTGGCACAGACAGAAGGTCAAAAACAGACCGATTTCACCCAGCTGCTGCTCATCGTCCCAGCAGGGGGCAGCAGCTTTGTCCCAAGCCTGGCAGCTTTCTGTGCAGCCTCTCCTGATCCCACACACAATTGCTGACGCCTTTTGTTCCTGAGAAATGTGTGCATAGGGTTGCCAATTTCAACTAGTAGAAACAGAACGGTCACAGATGGATAGCGGTGGGGCTTTTTTGTTGAAGCATTTTTGTTAGTAACTCGTGTTTGATTTGTGCGAGGGAAGGATTAAACCTGACTAAACCCAAATATTCACCGGTGCCTACGAGCGTCTCTGGATTGCCTGCAGCTACCAACATCTCCAACTGCTCATCCTGCAGATATACATGTCCAAATTTCATATTAGTCATGCAGGTGCAACATCCAAAAGTACCCGGTTTAAAAAGCACTAAAATCACTCGCACCAAGCCCCTGAAACAAAAAGCCCATTAGTCAGCAAAGCAGTGACAGTTCATTCGAAGCTTTGTACCTGCGAGTTTGCACTTTCACCACATTTTGAAATTGAAGTTCAGAGAAAACTTTTGCCATTTCAGCATTACTGGAAACGCAGGATATCTTGGACTGTTGGCAGCACTAAGTGTGAGGCTTCACAGAGTATAAGTGACACACTCGGTGAATATTGTCTTTATACTCAGGTCAATCCATCTATCTACATTTTAGGCTCAGTAATGATCACTGAAAGGCAAGGCAATGTTATTTATGTAGCACTATTCAGACACAAGGTAATTTAAAGTGCTTTAGAGGGGCACAGAAATAAACTGATAAAAAGACATTAAGAAAGCATTAAACTGCATTTAAAAGACAAGGAAGTAATGTATCTAATTTATTGGAAAGCTGCAGTAAACGTTAATGTTTTAAGCTCTGATTTAAATGAGCTGACAGTTTTAGCTGGTATTCAGGAGCACAGAAACATAAAGCTGCTCGACCTTGCTTGGTTTTGATCGTGGGAAAACTGAGTGAACCTGTCCCAGATGACCAGAGGGGTCTGGGGGCTTCGCGACATACAAATCAGCGATGAATTTAGACCGAGACTATTTAGCACTTCATAGACAAGTAATGGGATTTTAAAATCTATCCTTTGACACACAGGAAGCCGGTGCAGTGATTTAGGGATCTGGACTCCGGCAGCAGCATTCGGGATGAGTTGCAGCTGTCTGATTGATTTTTCACTCAGACCTATGAAGACACCATTAAAACACTCTGACCTGCTGAAAATAAACACATGACATTTTCTCTGTATCTTGTTTAGACAGAAACCCTTTAATGCATAATATGCTTTGAAGGCTTGATTTTGTAATTGTCATAATGTGGCTGTTGAAATTTAGGTCAGAGTCCTTAAAAAAAGACATGTTTCAGGAAAAATGTCTAAAGATTTGGAATTAAAACAATCTAGTGATTAGTGATATTTCTTCTCAATGCTTTACCCATGTGTCACAAAAATGTAATGTTTTTGAGTTAAAATATTTTCAAGCAAATATTGATATGTGTGATTGTTTGCAATTAAATCAGCACATTGATTTCTTTTTCCACCCCTTAAAGCATCCATCTATAGATCCACCCCTGAGAAGGTCGAAACACTCTCAGCCAGAAGTCATCTCAACCTTTTGACTTCAACCTTCTGAGGGAGGGCTAAAAACAATAGTGAGATGACTTAGAGCAAAGGGAGAGAGACAGCGAAGGCGAAAGGGGAGAGGACTTGTTTTGTTTCAACCATGTAAGCCCAGAGCCAAAGTAATGCTCATGAACCGCAACAGACAGTAATTTCACTTTTCACTAAGTTTGAGGACAACAACTGGTCGAAGCAGAGAATGATTTCCAGTCAAAGCAGGAGAAAAGACAACACAATAAAATAAAGACGGTAAGTGAATTCTCAGAGACGCTGGAACAATAATGGAAAACAAACAATGAAAGATGTGTAGGTTCTGTTGTACACCTGAGGCGAGATTTGTGATTTACCATCGAGCCATTTTATCAAAGACCCATAATTGTTAAACTCTACATGGCTGCATTTGTCTTTTGTCTATATTCATGCATAGTTTTGGGAAATAAAGTAAAAAGGTTTATAAAATCATGGAAGAAGCTCAATAAATTTGTGAAGCAAAAAAAGCTTCTACCCTCTATTGACAATCAACAGGTTTGTCCGAAACATTTCAAATATTGTAATTGAGGATATTCTACGGACGGTGACCTCTATTAAGACTTTGAAGCTGCTGTCGAAGAACACTGAGATGATTCCTAAAAGCTCCTCATTTGTATAATTTGTGCTTCCAAAATATGTCAATAGAAACACAAAAACTAAAAACCTCAACAGAATATTAATTTTGCATAAAGCATATTTGTATTTTAGTGGATTTCAGTATCATATTTGAACTCCAGTTCCATTCAGATAAAGGCATTATGAGTCAACATATGTTCCTCTATATATGACTCATAAGACAGGTCTGAATTTAATTCATACCTAAGAGAAAAGTATGAGAAAACTGCTGACAAATTGCCTTAAATCACTCAAACGTGCCTTTTAAGAATGAACCTGTTTGCACATGATGTTCTTGCATGAGGCCCAGTGTTCTTACTTGCTTTCTACACTTTTAATACTTAAATCTTTTGGCTCTTTTTGTTGCAGCTTGCTCGTGCATGTATACCTTTGAGCGTATGGATAAAAGTGGTTAAACAGGGGTCTGGTCCATCTGAGAAGACCTAAGGATTATTTTTGCAGCAGCAGAGAAACCGATCCAGGAGAATACAATAGACACACTTTTAGGTTAAGCACATTTAAATTCCTGCCCCCCTCATTTTTAATCCTTCTGTATCACTTGCCCTTTGTGATTCTCCATTTAAATCTTGCCCTCTCTCAGGTGTACTATTCAGAATTTGTAATTAGACCCACCTGAGGATATTATTACCTTTATGCCAATAGGCTCCGAGGAGCAACTAAAAAAGTAACCCCTGCAGATTGGACTCTTTGTTTCAGATCACTTTTCGTTATCATGCATAAAAGACAGGGACGCACTTAAACTCAGTGTTCAATTCATTGTAGCACAAAAGCAGAGAGACTGAAGACTATAGGGAGGCAGAACAGGGGAATATATGTCTATATCTTCCTCCTATGCCACACAGCAACTGGTGGCATCCTCACGCATCTCGCCTTTGTGCAGTGAGATAGATCAGGGGCTGTCTCTCTACCACCACCCAGATGGATGGCTAATTGTAATGGGAGCCCAGAACAGCTAACAATTAGACCTGAATGAAGATGGATGTGAATGGGGGCGAGGGAGGGAGGGGGTACAGCATGTACGGAGAGAATAAAGGGGAGAAGAGAGGTGGGCCGGTAAATGCTGAGGGATGCTGCACTTCCTTTCCTCAATGACCCCCCCCTCCTCCTCCTTTTCCTCCTGTCTGGTCTCCACTCATTGTTTAAGTAGTGTGAAAGGCAATCTTGACTGACTATCCTATTTTACTCTCAGTTAAACATAGCCTTATTCCAAGAAATGATCGGAGGAAGGAATGGATTTTCTGTGAAATATAACCACATGCAGGTAATAAGCGCCGAACAAATGACGTTTTGCTATGGCAAATGACCAGTGACGCCTGTTAAACGCTTGGCTTAATGGCCGCGAAGGTCATATGCCATTAAGGTTATGGAGCATCAAAGAACACTTCATGTTATGTAGATGGTAATAATACCATCAATGGGGTGTCGAAAGACATGGCAGGCTTAAGCAATTCATGGCCTGGGCGAGGCATTAAAGATCACGGCTGTCATTAGCAGTGAAAGAGTGGACCATACAATAGCAATGAAGTCTATCATACACCCCCTACACTGATCTTTGATAGTGTGAGAGACTGCCAACCTGCAGTCAATGGACATTAAATTAATGTGATGTAACAGGGAATGAGCTGAACACATGTCAGTTGTTATAAAAGGCAGTAAAATCCATCGCAGTTGCTACACAATTACACAACAAGATTAAGAGTCCACAGCCGGGCTGGCGGCTCTATCAGGCCGTATTTGGGCACCAGTGCTTTTAGATACATGTTAATAATGACAGCATGTTACAGAAACAGGCTCATAATGACAAGGGTAACATGCTGACGTGTATGTTACGATTTGCAATTAACACAAAGTTGAGCTGAGGCTGATGGGAATGTCATTAGTTTTGCAGGTGTTTGGTCATTACCAAAAGTCAAATCAAATTTTTTGGCCCGATGTTGGTGCTAGATGAAAAATGAGGAGATCATTGAAATAGCTATATAATAAAGTCATTAGTAATGTAGATACCTAATTACATGGCAATCCATCCAATACTTGTCAAAATATTTCATTCTGAATGACAAACGTGTACCTCAGGCAGAGAGGAAAGGCTGTTTTAGTTAATAACCAGTTGGTGATGTGAGATCAAATCATTTCCTCAGCATCTACCGGTAAAGCCAGCACAATATGTAATTCAAGACACACTCCGCTGGCCTTAAGCACACAAGCTTAAATGCTAAGCAACACTTAATCCTTCGGGCTAATTAAAGACAGAGATGGTACACAGACTGCATCTCCTAAACGCTCGAAAATATCACATTTGCAAACATATCATCAGACTTGGCACTTAGACCTTGATTTGCCGTAGTAATAAGGCTCTCAAGGATCAGGGCATCCAGGTGGAATATTATCATGAAGGCAATGATGAGACAAGTTTGAGTCACGCTGTTATGAAATAGAGAAAGCCTGTCTGTTGGATGTATGGGTGCTTGAGCAAATCGCTGACCTCACTCCAGGCAAGCCAGGGGAGGCGTTCAGGTGCCTGAGGGAGTCGTTTAACGCCGGTTAATGACGACAGCACCGTCATGCTACACTGGTCAGTCGGTGGGATACTTGTGGAGGTGTGGGTTCTGGTGTTTGGGACACTGCGCCACACTGCAGCTCAGGCGAGAACGCACAGGAGGGCGGAGGAGACCAAGGGCAGGGCCTAAACCGGCAGGAAGTATGGTGGACACACACGCACAGACGCGGATGCACGCACTTAAACAGATGCACATACACAGCAGACAGACACACACCTTCCTTCCAGCCAGCACCTCATCTGGGTGATGGCTATTTCAGGAAAGAACACAGCATTAGGACGCACATCGCCTCCAGCTCTCCCCCCTTTCCACTCCCCGCCTCGCCCCCCCTCCCTCCTCCCTCCCTCCCTCCCTCCCTCTGGCCTTCCTCGTCACCACTCCTCTCTCTTTTTCTGCGTCAACAGTATCCATCTCATCGGTTCCAACCCGTTTTCAATCTAGATAATTTCCCCAACCTTCCGACCCTTTTTCCCCGTCCCCTCCGCGTGTCTTTTCCCTCCCCGCACACTTGGCCGTGCTACGCCGGAGTCTTGCTTGGCAGACAAGGTTACAGTTAGTTAAAACCGGGCAGCGGTCAGGCCACGGTCGAACTGCAGAACTTTAAACAGATTTAAACTACAACCGGAGAGCATTTGCAGAGATGGATGGCAGTAATCACAGAGGGTGAGAGAGAGAGAGAGCGACAATGGGGGGGTCGGGAGTGGGGTGGAGGCAGAGGAGCAGGGAGGGAGCGGGGAAAAAAAGCTTTGCTCGGAGAGGTGTGAACGAGAGTGATGAGAGAGAGGGATGGAAAATATGTGTTAGTGTGTGCATGTTTGCCAGTTCAACAACAAACCAGGGCTGAACCCAAGACCATGTTTGGGGCTTCTGTGAGAATCACCCGCGAATATTTGAAACGTCAAAGGTGGTGGTGGTAGTGGGGTGTTCCTCAAGTCTGTCAAACTTGTGGTTATTATTTAGCCGACTTATATACTTTGCAAACAGGAAGGAGATATCAGCTGCTGCCTCAGCCTCCAAAGTCTCAAAAGTCAACTTGATGAGCGAGCGGTTGTGAACACGTAGGGGTCAAGCTTGTGCTCATGGCCCCAGCTCTCAACTCATGAGGATGGTTTCCTGCTTGCGAATACTGTTCTTTGCACTCATATCATGTGCATGCGCCCGTTTTTTACACGTGCTGGTTTTGCAATAAATCCATTTATTTAGACAAAACGTCTCCTCCCTCCCTAAAAAAAAAACAGTCAGACTTGCCCTCAAACTATGATTTCTGTATGTGTGTGCCAGCTGATGCCGCTAACCAGTTTGGCTCATGGACAAACCACAACATGATTCTTTAAAGGTCTAACGGCCGGGCTATTTACCCAAAGGAAGATAGGATCTTTAAATCTTCCGCAGTTTAAACACGAGTTTACATAATCCATTTATAAATTTGTGCCTGTGTGTGTGTTCATATTGCTTACAAGGATAAAATCTCCTCACAAGGACAGATCGACAAAGAAAAACACGCCAAGAGGGGAAAATGCTTCTTTGACAGGCTATTTTAGGATTTAGCTCTTTTTTAAAATAGTTTTGGGGCATTGATAACATTTAGGATGTGGATTCTTTCTTTGGAGAAAATTTTTATTTTACATAGCAATAGGAGACAGAACAGCAAGCGCAGTTGAGCTCAGGTCATGTTTGTCTGTGGGATCATTAACGAGATCGATGTTGCGGTTTTAAAATTGATTTCAAATCTTTCTGATCGGCGCTTTAGTCCACGACATTGTCTTTCTTCCATCCGAGCCACTTCAAACCAGTGAGAAGAGCACAGACAAAAAGAGAAATATCTCTTGAGAAATAACCAAGACTATTTTAATGTCGGCAGGAAATTTTGTGTAGATACAAGACCCCATCCCTTATTGTCAGAAACAAAATATTTTCTGGGCCTTTAAGGATTTTTCTCAGCATTACATCTGTTTCCACTTTCTGTTAATTTAAAAATGTTTTATAAGCTGAACTACTGGCTTTATTAATGGTTAATAAACAGTTTAATAACGCTTTATAGATCAGGTACAAGCCATTAATATGAACATGTCTTGGGTTGGCAGTTGGTGTAAAATCCCTTCGACGTATTTTTAATGTTGATGCAGCGAAAACGCAAATGCTGGTTGTCACTTAATACTTTTGTGTTGTGCTCCTCTACATTTTCTAATAAGCCATCAATAAAGCGAATTGTTATTGCTTACAAAGCCTTTATAAAGAATCTCTAATTAGAAAGTTGTAACAAAAAAAAAAATTGAGCTACATTACACTGAACTTCAAGCTGCACACCGAAACACTGTAAGGAAGATATCAGTATTGTCTAACTCTGGTTAAGAGGGAATATTCCTCCAAAAGTGATTTGTATTTATGCAGAGCAAAGGGAGAAATGGGAAGGTCAGGGTTTAGGTATTCATGCCGAGGGAGAAGCTCCATTAAAGTATGGTGATACTCACTGAATATGTATCGCAAACCTACTGTCAATGTGAATGTAAGTCAATGCGCATTATCCACACATCATCATTAGTCTCAGGGATGACCCGACCCCTGTGAAGTCCTCTCCTCTGGGGAAGAGACACGTCAAAGCGTCCCTCTGGGCTGGAGGTCCAACCCTCTGGGCCCCAGTTGAAGGGAAATAAAACTGTGTTCACCTGTACCTTCTGCGCCCGTCGCTTGTCTGCTCTCTGGTTCTGGTGATAGATGCGGCTAAAGTTGGACACGATGACAGGGACAGGCAGGGCAATTACCAGCACCCCACTCAGAGAGCAGATGGAGCCAAAGATCTTCCCCGCGATCGTCTTAGGAACCATGTCTCCGTACCTGAGAGAGGCGACAGGGAGAAAGGGAGAGTAAATTCAGTGAAATGTCTTATTATGCGTTTAATAAAATCTGTCTGTGGTGGCTTCAACCTTCAAGTCGTGCACAACCGACTGGAGGTCATTCACATCACGCGGGCAGACACACACACACACACACACACACACACACACACACACACACACACTGTCAACTACTTGCTGTCCAGTCATTTCTCTAGCACAAGGCTTTCATCTTTCTTTTCAGGCTTCTCCATGCTGCACATGTCCATCCCCACCAGAGTAAAGCCCGACCTGCTGACTCCATCCCACCTCAAGGGAAAAAGAGAGAGGGCCCCTGACCAAACCTCCTCTGTCACTGCACGGCACAGTAAAGTCCACTGACTCATTCACCGAGAGCAGATACTATTAACCTTTAGAAAAGAGAAAGAGGAGGGCACGTGAATGCCAGAGACATTTCCCAAAAGTCATTTAGCCCAATTCAATCTGAAATATTTGCAAGTCAAAAGCAATCTCGTCTCGAGTTCAAAGACAGACAACACAATTACAATAACTGTATTAAATCTCCCCCTTTTTTTTTTCCACGGGAAAGAAGCCACACTGCAGGAATCAACAGTGGAAAGAAAAGAAGACGGAGGAGAAGAAATTCAAAAGCTAAAAGAGCACAGCTTAAGTTGGAAAAAGCAACCTTTATTTCTAATGGTGTTCATTTCTTATTCATGAGTAAAAAGTGCAGGTAATTTGTTCTTGTTTTCCAGCTAAACAAGAAATTCCACTGAATGTATTAGAACAGACTCCCCGTCCCACTACATATAGACCTGACACAAAAGCCTTTAAGCATCCAGCGTTATATATAATTATGCTAAGACTGATTGTGGAGAGATTTCTATGTCTGTAAGGTAGCATTTGGAACAGAAATCTGTGCTCTTCAGAGAGCTGTATTTCACGGTTAAAAATAATTTAACCACAAAAACACCTCCTCAAACATGCAAACGCATAACTTTTCCTTCAACTGATTAATTTCATTGAATGAAAAACAGCCTCATTGTAGCCGGTGGACTTGACGGTCTGTAAAAATCATGGAGCAACTTGATTTTTAACTGTAAATGATTATAGCCAAGCCTTGTTAAGTTTTACATCTCTACAAAGGAAATTTCCACTTAATATGTCTCCAGCTGTACAATTACTACAAAACACGAGTGCGAGACATGTTGATGTCTGCACATCACAGATTCTTTTGGGTAAACAGACAAATGGGATAATGACTCAGGGAGACACTCATCTGCGAACATATCTTTTTGCAAATTTGCCGTTTGGTCGGTGCTGAGTGGCTGGAAGGAGAAGTTGCAGCGGAAGCAAAGCCAGAAAGACGGCAACAAAGTGTTGCCAGGGAACATGTCCCGTCTCTGTCTCGTCACACTCGCCCCGAAAGCAATGTGACGTGTCAGGAAAAGTGAAAATTGACAGATGTTCTGCATTTCACTAACTTCTGTTGTTTTTGTTTGTGCTGTCCTGCAAGCTGACAAGTTGTGTGCATCTCTCTCTCTCTCTCTCAAAATATTAGAAACACAACACAATGGAATGCATCAGCATCACAGTCACATCAAAATTTAATCAACACATCTTTGAAACCTTTCAACAAAAACTAAACATTATAACCTACATGAAGGGTGGATTTATTGCATGACTGTTGTATTAAAACCGGTTACTGTGTGTATATACCGTGTACAAAGAAACAGGAAAACCACAAACAAACTACCTCACAATGGTTCTGTGTCATTTTTTACCTCTTTTCCACTGATCTTTCATCAACACAAGACAGATGGACACATTTTAATATGGACACTATCAACACATGGATAGAATTGCATTTGGCATTGGTCCCCTGATGCATCTGTAATGTATATCACAGGCCCCTGCAGACTTGGCAGAGTGCAAATCTAGTCAATCAATTGTTACTGCTGCTGGAAAAGCACGCATATGAAAGTGGTGACTGCTTCACAGCAACCTGACGCAATGTGGGTGAGGCTGTTTGTGTTGCAATGACATTAAACAACTGGAAGAACCCTATCAATACTTTAAAAGTTCTTCCAATTCTCGCAGACATCCAGAAACATGTTTCTAAATGGCGCTCATCAAATTCATCCACTTTGACAGATCACAGAGGATAACGCTGGTTGTTATTTGAGGACTTGGCAAACAATTCCCCAGAGGCTCTCCATAAATGAACAACAATCTGCTTAAGAAGTTGTGCATCGCGATAGTCGTTTTATAATCTAATGAAGCACTTCTGTCACAGTCTGTTGGAGATAGTAAAAACACAGGATGACAACACACACAAACACACACACACACACACACTCATAAACCACAAACACACACACACAAAAAAAATCCATTCAGCTCATTTTGGGGAAGGAGATGAAACAAGAGATGAAACCTCATACTCATTAGTCACAGACTTCGACAAAAACAAGCCCAATATGAAGCCATTTAAGTGGAGGGTGGTTTTTTCGCATCAACAAAGCAAAGCACTGCCCACACACGGTGAACCACTGGTCCACAGCCATATCTGAGAGTATACTTACAGAGAACATTCGTCGTCCCTTCCAAGAACTTTAATGGCCTTTTTACCCAAATTAGGCAATAACAATCCCATCAGTGATACAGAGGCCCTATCACTACAAAACATTTCATCTCCTCCCCTCTTCAAAAGATGTTTCCATTAGGAGGAATGAAACGCTAATCATATTCATCTGCGAGCCTTCTTTAATGGGATCCTATCAGATTGCCTGATAGAGGCCCTTCTCTCCTAATACTACAGTCAATTTGCCGCTCCCATTTAGTCAAGCTGGCCTGTCTCTGATGATACCATCTCTGCGCCATTATACATGGCACACGGATAAAGCCGGGCTTGCACACATTAAAGAAAGAGAAAGCTGTAGCAAGTGATGTGATGGTTAGCATGTGTGTGTGTGTGTGCGCACGCATGTGATAAGCGAGGTTAGAGGTAATTTCTTCCCCTCCTGCCTGGATGGACGTGGGGCCATATTTGACTCTGCAAGACTTCATTGAAAGTGGGGATGGAGGTAGATGTTTTCAGAAAGGAAGAAGATAGATAAGCAGTGAAAGATAGTGTACCAGAGGGAGAGATATTTTTTCAGAAGATGCAGTGCACCATGTGTTTCTTTTCCTCCCCATCAGCCCAGTTTTTCCTTCTCATATCACATTTGTCACATGTACACAAACACAACTTTGTGTGTATTATATTTGAGTCCTAACATACAAACAAATATAGGGTGAATGCACGCACACACACACACACACACACACACACACACAGTCTTTACTTATGTCACTTTTGGGGAATTTACATAGACTTACATTAATTTCTTGGAGACTAACCTGAATGACTATCTGACCTTAACCTAACAATAACCTTAACTGTTGACCTAAAAATCACAGTTTTCCAAATTGAGGACACCACTTTTTGTCCCCAGTTGCACCGCTGTCCCGAATCAACTGGTCTTGAGTCTGGTGTATTTCCCCAATCTGGACATAAGTGAACCCACACACACACAGATACACAAACACCCAGGTCAGTCCTCGGTCAGGGTTGTCACATCCCATCATGGGAGGGCCGGGTCTCTGCGGGTTGTATTAATAAAGTCTAGGACGGATAGATGGGCGGTTATTGAGTTGGACTGAGTGCTCTGAAGGTATGCATGATGGATGGGCTTATCAGAGATGGTCCGAGGGCTGGCAGTCACACACATTTGTGATGATGGCAGGTCACGTCGTGTCAGGTTGGGAAAGCACAACTAATCTCTTTAAATACCTGCTGATGAACCCAGCCAGGACACAAGTATAATACATAACAAGGATGAATGGGGCCAAAACCAGAAACAGCTGTTGCTACAATTACCTGAATATATTCTTTGTCCAATTTGTGATTCCTATAACCATTTTATTGTACAGACACAATAAAAACCATCTGCACAATAAGCTTGAGATGAACTGATCTGAGCTGAGTCACAAAGTAAATATTTATTGCTGGAATTTGTTTTCACTTGGATGTGGATCATAAACCGCTTTTATGCATGTGCGGCAAGATCATAATGCAATTTTTATTGATACGTTCGGGATAAGACGCTTCTATTAAAAGAGAGACAGAGAGATATGAAGTGTTGAGGGTTGGGTTTCCATTTACAGACCAAATCCCACGTGATTCCTCTGCAATTTTCCTCAGTTCCCTTCAGATATAGGCTAAGTAATTCTGTTTGGACCACAAGCTCTTCCGGTGGGTCGACCTCCTGGAGGACCGAAGTCACGTGCTGGAGGAGTGTTTGTGTTTGTTTGTGTGTCTCCTGTATGTCTATGACATTTATGTTTAGCTTTCGTGCATATGTGTGTCAGTGGGGTGAGACAGGAAATTATTTTAAAAGTAATGTACAAGTACAGCAAGTTAAGTTCAGAAGTTAAGAAACATCATTAAATGAACTAAAAATGCCTGACTACAATCACTCAATCACTATACTAAATAAGAACTGAAATAGTCTGGTATAACATATATTGAGAAATACCTAATATTGAGAAAACTTAAAAAATAACAAACAAAAAAAGATTTTATTTTGTTTTATTAATAAAGGATCATTTGTTTATTTTAAACTATTTCACTGAATCCTGGATGAAGTTCTTTCCTGAGGAAACCCTTCAGCACCTTGGACAGTTCTTACAGCTTCTGTCTACAGTGCCTGATCTCACACAGTAAACCAACATCTATTCAATTCAATCCAATTCAGTTTTATTTATAAAGCCCCAAATCACAACAGACGTTATCTCAGGACACTTTTCATATAGGGCAGGTCTAGACTGTAGTCTTCATAATATTATGTTGTACAGTATTATATCTGCCTGCAACATGTAGATTACTAACTTAGCAGCCTCCATGTTCTTCAAGTAGTTTTGTAGGCTATAGGCAAGTGTATTGTTAATGAAGGGGTCGGTCAAAACTCGTATATGTAAAAAGGTCAGGTTCAAAAATGAGTGACGGGATGCCACACAAATACACGATTTTCTACCAACATTAGATCAGCTGTCGCTGTTTCACAAGAGAGATTTTTCTGTGTTCCTTTTTTGCCGTGCTTTAAAAAAGTGTTGAAAAAGTTTTGTTTAGGAGTTTCTGAATTAGAATCTGACAGTTGGCAAGGCAGCAATACCTCAGGCTGGGGCATTAAGTTGAAATATCAATACACTCTAATTGCATCTAAAATGTCTAAAGAGCATCTACTGCTATACACAACATCGAGAAGATATGTGAGAACCAACTACGACAACTCATTTTGTTAATTATATTTTAAAAATTTGATTGGAAGAGACATGGAGAGTTCACTTTACAATAAATCATTTTCTAAAATGAGAATTATATCATTATGATAAGACTTCATCCAAAGTTGATGAATGATAATTGAATAATTAATTATCACCCAGTGGTAGCATAACCAATTCATCAATGTTGCTCCAGGCTCAAAAATGTGAAATTCAATATGTTCATAATACAGTCCTACTTTCTAAAACATCCAATGCCACTGTATTGATTAAGAATATAGAAACTCGTTTTAGTATTTCTTAAATTCACATACACAGCCGAGCTCCACTATCGAAAATACAAGCCATACAACAGTGGCCATAAATGATGATGCCTCATAAAAATATCCATAAGTAGTAGTAGAGGTCCATTTTCTTTGGGCAACCTGTCACAGGCCAATGAAGCTTAGCTCTTTTGGGGTTCAGCAGAGTGAAAGATTGTCTCTCCAGGCCTCTAACCCTCAACCATCCATCCATCTGTACTCTCATCTGACATTTCATGGCCACTCGCTCAGATGGAAGTAACTGTGATGACACATGGCTCTTCAGGGATGGGACAACCATCTATAATCACCCCCACAAATGTCACAGCAGGAAAGCAAGGAATAAGCGGAGGAACAACAGGTAGGGAGACGGATGATGAAGAGGAAGAGAGCGCGGGCAAAAGATAACGTAAGAGAAGAGCCGAGGGAGAGATGAGTCGACGGAAACAGATCGAGATATGGATAGTGTCGATGCTAATTTGCAGAGGGTCACATATGTTTGCTTAAATGTGCCTCAGACGGTGTCCTAATATGGATTAAATCAGATACGACAGAGCTATAATAATCTGAGCACTCCCTCAAGACATCTCAACGCAGACATGAACTCTGATTGCGATCCCGATTTGTGCGGCTCGACTAAGGCTCAACTCGGAGAATGGATTGCTTAACAAGTGTGCTTATTAAGGGAGTCAAGAAGGTTCAAAAAGAGTGATTCTTTCAGAGGATGTCTCATTTGAAGAGCGCCGCTTTATGATCCTTAATAGAAAAGGAAGCTCCGAGATATGAGGTGTTAGGAAATGCCACATCATAAAAGGAGTTATATTCTAGGAAAATACATTTCTGAGGAGATCATGTGTAAAGAATTTGCTATCACTTCTTAAAGTTTATAGTAAGAGTTTGCATTAGGACAAAGTGCAATGACTCATTCACATTACTAATCGTTATCACATCTGATTTTAGACTTGCTGATTCGGAGAAATACTTAGCATTAACTACCACACATGCAAATGCAGCTCAGATGGGTGGTGGGTGTATAAGTAACAGGGATCTTTGACAGAAACTATTTGGTACAAAAGGTACCGCACTGCAAAACGACTGCGCACGACACCCTGCCTTGCACCAATCAAACAACCTATTCAGAAACCAAGGCTAAACAAAAATAAACAGAATGAAAATCACGAATGTTGTTTTCACAGCGAGAATGTCATGAAGTACTGTACAGTCTGCGTGAATACCTACTCTTTGAAAGGCATGTTAACAACCAACTATAAAAACCTGGGTTTTGTGAAAGGTGGGAACGATGCCAGCAGCTGAAATCTAAAACCTGATCTGTGAGCTCCTCTAACACTTCTACTGTCATTCACCTCCATATAAAGCTCCCATTAAACACTTCTTATCATGTGCATTAGGAAACGGCTCATTGTACTGCGGGAGGAGGGGGGGTCACTGGAGCCCGGGAAATATTGTAAAGCTGAATCTTTAACCTTTGCATTGCTGTAACATTAAGGATTTACTTCTGCATTGACTGTGTGAATATAACTGCATTATAAAAGTGCTGTGGCAGCATTTCAGCTCCAATTCCATCACTCGCATATGAGGGACATTTCATATGTGGGAGATTATAAAATTTCAATTGCAATATCTGCATTGCTCCAAGTTCTTAGGTCGCAACGTGAAACTGTTTTACCTTAGAAAGGTGATTCTGTTCTTACGTATATCATCAGTGTTTGCTGCTGGAGCACCGCTGCGTTTCCTTTTTACAGAGAATATAAGCAAATAACCATCTGCGCCTGACAGTAATAGGATTATTGCAACAAAACATCACTTTAGCTAGATTGCCTTTTTACATCAGAATAATCAGTCTTGTCACATACATGCTACATCGCAGCAGTCGGTGTTTTACATTCACAAACAACAGCAACCAAAACCACAAGACTATGGCGAAATCTCAGCCTTCCGGGGTCCAGTGACAGGCAGGCATAGAGACTATATCCCCATTTACATTTGTCAAGTGATGAGAGGGGAATGGGAGAAAGAAACACACAGATAAGATGATAAAGGGAAGGGCATTACTCTCACACCGCACTGCACACAGAGGAAAGGTCATTACCATCACTCACTTCACGACCAATCTTACAGTGAATCACACTGAGGGATTGCCACCATTTCTCTGTAACACACATTCACTTTGCTACATTATGACCTGGAATTGGACCAACTTTGACACTGCAGAGTTTCACCACAGCATTGAATTTACATTTGATTTACCTCGGTCGAAGAGGATACTTAATTTTGATTGGACAGGGGGTCTGCATTGTTTTTAAGTAACTATATAGCTTTGGCATTGTGTCAACATCACTGTGTTAAAATGAAAACACTATGCACTTTGGCCATTACAAGGCAATGACTTCGCTCAGATGTTAGAAGAAGCACAACTTTTACCTTGAGGTTTACAAAGATCTTGCCAACACAGGCTTCCTTTATCGTATTACCTCAGACATGAATAGACATTTTACAATGTTAGAATCTTCAGCCTGTGGTCACGGTACCAGCAGGATAATCCATGCCAAGCATTGTGGTTATTAAGAAATATAACTTAATAAAAATGTAGTTTTCCTACATAATCATCAGATGAGCCTGTCCATGTTGCACTAACTGTTTTCTAAATGTTGGGGTCTCACAGAAAAAGCAATATGAATCCAGATTAACAGGAGGAATCAACAGAGCGAGCAGAAACAATCACAATGTTGAAGCCAGTGCTTAATGACATTAGACATTGTGAAAACAAAAGGAGCTATCAAGATAATTTAACTTCTTCTGATGTGTCTGTTGGAGATGGGTTTTAAAAGGAACCATCTTTCGATTAAAGTTCCATAATCAATATTTTTATTTCAACAAAGTTGATATAAAAATTGCATATGAAAGAGTTTGCTTGAAGAGATCCAGGTGTCATTGCTATGGTTTTTACTTCCCACAACTTGCTGTGCTATAAGTTAACAACAAGCTTGGTGAACAGACTATACCATGTAGCAGTTAAAGAGCCAGGGAAAGAAAAGTTAATGGAGACCAAAAACTGAGTTAGGAGACTTACATTCACCGAGTGTTTAGAAGCATGACTACAAATGAATGTTAATGTTGCCAGGTCTCTGCTGGATGTGCAAATAGTTTTCCACATCAACTTAAAGGATGTGTTTACAACTTGTTCCTGCTGCGCTGTGTTAAAGCTGGGTTTAAGGTTTAAAGATAGGCATACTGTATTTCGGAGTTATGCACACTGATTACCAGGTTGCCACAACTCTCAGCAACTGGTGGTTATCACTTCCTCGCTCCACTGGTGTTCCATCCAGGCACAACAACATTGCTCAAATTTAGCTTCCTCACGCTCCAGCAACTAATGGCAGCCAGTGAAAAACCCCAAAATTCCAGCTTCTGAACATCTCTTCAAAAGTCTCCATGTGATGTTACAGATGCTGTTTCCTAGAAGAGCCCCATTAAGCAGTGTGAGTACACTTACTTGCCAGGAAGTCAGTGAATAATAGCCAGGGACCCTGTTACAAGCTTTGCTCATTTGTGCGTGAGCCCGTGTGTGTGGATGAGCGTGTGTGCCTGTGTATACTTTGTGTATGTGTCTGCCTTTGTAATTAGCGATTACCAGACTGCTATCAACAGAATGCTTCAGTGAATCCACTTCCAAGAGTAACCAGGAAGTGCAAACACAATTACCAGAAGAGAGGGAGCATAACAACATTTAAATATGAATTACATCTGAGATAGGACGAGTTCCCAAAGCTTGCACTACTGACTGCCTGCATACTGCCTAATTCACAGAAAATAGGAGTGCCATTAAAACATTTGTGCATCTGCCTGTGCGCATATCTATGTGCATACGGTATTTGTTAATGCATGTGAGAGTGGTTACGTACGCACTCTTCATAATAGGCATATCTCTACAAGTGCTGAATTACCTTCAAGCCTCGGAGGGCTGATATGAGTGGATATATGGATAAAACCAGTAATCACTGTTGGTAATTGAAACAGGAACCCATCTATCTCTGTAAGCTCGGGTACATTGAGCACTGTGTCGGTGCGGCAGAGGAGAGGAGGGGAGAGGTTCAGGAGCACAATAACCTTGATATGTGGTTCAATTAAGCTGCTAATGAGAACTAACTGTGCTCCGTTTGAAACATGAATCTCTGGAGAAATGTTTAAATTCCGGGATTGATCTCTTTTGTTGGATGCAAGACAACAACAAAATAGAGTACAGGCATATACGTGACAAGTGTTGCACTTGGGAACCAAACTTAGAGAGTGGGCAATCGCAACCTGCACAGGTCCAGAGTTATATATCTCCAATAGTGTGTGACATTAAAGTCAGCAGTGTAAGTAGAGAGGTGGGGAGAGAACAAAAAGGAATGAGACAGCAATTACAATGTCAGCCACGGAATTAAAGTCCAGCCAATGGATTGGATTCTAAATTTGACGGATAGTGTATATCATATGGCATCGATGTTGACAAGTAAGCAAAATGAAATTGCAGTACATATATGTTTTACAGCAATATTGCTTGGTCAGCCCACCGCTTTGTTCCAGACTGAAATATCTGAACAACTATTAGATGGGCTGCCACTGACTTTTACTCTAGCACCACCATGACGTTTGTGGTTTTGAGCCAAATGTCTCGACAACTTCTGGATGGACTGAACAGTGGTTCACACATCCACGTCCCCCTCAGGATGAATTAACTTAACTTTTCATCAAACACCACCATCAGGTCAAAATAGACTAAGTATCTTTGCATCAACGATCTTCAAATAATCAGATTTGGGAGATCTTTCCACAAATTTGTAGAAAAAAATATAGTAGTTGAAAAATCACCAGATATTGATTAACCATAAAAAAGGTGCTCTACTCTTGTTGATTAAGAAACTGCATGAAAAATGGGATTTGCTTTAGATTACAAACATATTATAATTCTATTGCATTAGATTTTAGTTTGAATAATCTGGCTTTTTCCAAAAACTTTCCTCCCCCCCACCTTATTTTACTTTAAACTTCACCTGCATTTCTTTGATCTAACTGTATCCCTTCTGTTCCTTTTAGATTGTTTTTTTATTTAACACATGTTCCCAGCTCACTCCAGCCCTTCCATGTCCTCCCCGCGGTTGACCCCTGCTGGAACCGATGTTCAGAGATGAAACGAAGCAAGGCTGTGTGTAGAGATAAGGCTGGCGCTGAGAGAAGAAAGAAAGAAAAAGGTCAGGATCCCGGGAGTTCAGGGGTCATCTCCACTCTGCAGCCGGCCCGCGGTCATAACAGCAAGGTGACCGGCTGGCTGGTCCCAGCGCCGATTTCACACGGGGATGAAAGGGAGGAAGGAACAGACACAGAAGATAAAAAAAACTACATTAAAGGAAAGGGAGGAGAGGGAAATGCAAATATGGAAAAAAGAGAGGAGGAAACAAAAGGACGGGGGAGCTGCTGTGGGATTCGAGTGTGACCCTTGCGGAGACGGACACCCGATGAGGCCGGGGGAGGAGAGATAAATTGATGGAAAAAGGGAGACAGAATAGTAAAACACATTTCAGGACGTCAGATCTACTCTGCCTCCCATCCAGGTCACAGTGATTGCATTTGTTTAACTTGGCCAGACCATTTCCTTCTGTCTGGATGTGTGTGCTCGTGCGGTTTAGGTTTGTGTGCACGCGTGTTTGCGAGCTTCTGCAGTCCCCGCATTTCGTTACTGTCCCTTTGCGTTCTTCCTTTTATCCAGATTTTTCTTCCCTCACTGGTTCGGGTCTCCTACGGCAAGAGAGATTGTCGCATCTCGACTCAATGTCAACGCATCAATGAGAAACCAAATGCCAACAAACGCAATATGAGAAACCTTCTCCAAGGCCCCCGATGGTGCAGCAGGTCCGGAATGACTGACTTGACTGAATTATCGAACTATTGAACTTTTTCCCAAAAGGACATGAAAATTAATTAAGCTCTGTTTCACCGTTCCTGCCTGAGCTCCCACGTGAATCCACAGCCTTCTTCCCGGCTACACACCCTGTAGATGTAGCTGATTTAAACTGTTGCCTATCCAATCAATTAAAAGAGATCCATAAAAACTACAGGTAGGTGGTGTGAAAGGAAGGGAAGATGTGCACACGAGGGCCTGTGCGTGTGTGTCTTTTTCCCCTGCCTGCATGTGCTCAGGAAAATATTTAGATCGTGTCATTATTTTTGTGAGCCTTAGAAAAATATATATTTTCTCATCCGTCTTCCATTTCAACAGCGAAGCCGGCTCTTATTCTCACTGCTTTGATGTTGCCTGTTGTCATGGGCACCTCAGGAGAGCTGCAACGCCGAGCAGCATACAGAGTGCCGTGTCACTGCGGTTAAAAGGGTTACATTAACATCAGCGGCAGGTTACATTAGAGCGGGGCTACATTACCCATTAGTGGTAGCAAAACACATTTGTGGTAGCGGGGCCAGCACGGTTAGCATTTAGCGCTAATCTATCATAGCAGGGGTGAGCACTCAGCCCATTTGGTTTAAGTGTAATTCATACTCGACTAGTTTCTGAGAGGCACAACTTTAGAGGCACTTTTCTTTTCGTTTCTGCGCGGCTAAAAATATATTTCACTTTCACACAACAGAAGAATGTCCAACGAGGGTCGATCTCGCTCCATCACCGAGAGCGGATTCAGGAGGAGAGGAGGAGTTGATACACACAATTTGCTGCTCATCCCTCCTTGAATCAAAGATGTCTCTGTCAGATTGTTTATCTGCGGCCGAGAATATTGGCTCTCTGCGGGCCGAGCTTATCACACACTGCTTTACGCTGCCTGACTTATTGACTTGCGAACATGGCCAACATGGCTCTTCTCATCAGTGTCCGGCACAACGGCACCATCGACTGTACTGATCTATGACCAAGTCTGATGGAGAGGCAGTCGATGCAGCTAACTAAAGCTGGCTGGTGTCTCTAAATCCGCTTTAGGCTGGTCAATGCACTGTCCGGTCAGAGCGTCGGAGATAACGACATGTCATCTCGACTTGACGTGTCTATCCATGAAAAAGTTAAAAAGGGTAAAACTGAAAACTAGTGAGCGCTGGCTTAGATTGGCAGCATCTAAAATTCTGTTATACATATTAAATGTGAGCATCAAAACGTATGTGCAGCAATATTCCCCCAAACCAACCGTGGCGGTAGTTCAGAGAAACAGTCAGCCTGTCAGCATGGGTCAGTGTTTGTGGATGAAGGTAGCTGTCTGGATGTGTGTGTTAGTGGAAAAAAAAGTAGGCTGCGGGAGAAAGTAGGGCAACACTGAGGCTCAGGAGAGGTGTCTCCAGCCCAGCCTCCTGTCCTATTTCACTGCCTGGCGAGACTGGCATGTGTGTTTGTGTGTGTGTGTGTGTGTGTGCGTGCGTGTGTGATACAACAGAGGGAGCACCCTGGGCAGTCATGGGAAAGCTTCAGGGCACAGGAGGTAGAGAGATAACAGGTGAGCTCCAGGGAGGCTTCCTGTGGGAGAGAGGAGGCCCAGTGACAGGCACTCTTTGCTGGGGTGGACTGGATGTGCAGAGGCCCCCGGGGCATAGACCAAATGTCAGACAGCCTGTGCACACACACTGGAAAACTGCTCTGAGCTTTATTGGAATTTGTCACCTGTGCATGTGTGTGCGCTCCAACTGGGCAGATGACTCACGACAGGAAAGAGAGCCGAACAAGGCAGCACAGACAGGTGGGGGAAGTGTGTATGTAGGTGTTTTTGTTTGGCTGCGTGGGTGCAAGAAATAAGCTGTCGAGTGTCACCGTAAATATATGCTGTACAGTTTCACAAGTATGCAACATGCAGCACAGCACATACTGTGCTCCCACACCCACACTCATGCAGAAACCCACCCACCCATACAAACACACGCACCCACCCACACGCAATGTTTACTGTACTATGACAGACATTATTTATCTACCAGTCCCTGCTCTGTCCTCCTCTGGAGCTTTCCAGCACATCATTAATTCATCCCTGGCATTTCCCCCCTGCTAAATAAGGGCAGCCTTTGAACTGACATGCCGGCCCTTTAGTGCTGGGCCAAGTTACACCCCAGCTCCTTCTGTAAACCTATATCCTGGCAGGGCTCATCCCACACTGCAACTCTACTCTCCGATGACCGGCCCTTGTTGTCGAATCAGAATGGAGATGTAGGTTAATGTGCGAATCGTGCACAGCTATTTGATCTTTGACCGTGCCGCTCTCGCAGCACTGTCATCGGCAGCACGCAGTCAGGTGGGTGCGGGTGCAGTGTCAGGTTGCCAGGTTAGGTTTTGATGGGAGAATTAGCTGGTCATGTATCCTGACATGTAATGAGGACTGGGTTTGTGTTACAGCAACAGCGTAGCAGCAACTGTGGATACAGCACACTGCAGACTTAACTAAAGTCAGAGCAGGAGTCGTTCTACATGGAAACACGGTACATAAAAAAGCACTAGACTCCAGATAGACCAGATGATTAGAAATCTTGAAAAAAAGCGATAGGTTTTATTCAGAAACAAGTTCTACAACAATTAAGTGACATGAAAACACTAACATCTGCTGAACTATTGCCTGTCAAAACAGTGAGCCGAGCATCGGGTGCGGTCCTCTGATGTAGTGTCGCACAGAGAGTGTTTGAGCTGACCTACTCATACATTTCATGTATTGATTCTGTCTGATTGTGCCTTGACTGATCTGGCAGCGAGAGAGAGAGCGTGAGCAGTGGGTGGGTGGAAGTGCAGGAAAGAGGGCAGGCTACAGGGAGGCACTATTAAATTTTAATTTCAGAGAGGTCAGTTTTTCCTCAAGGTCAAACGTAAAAATAACCTTCAAAGGAAGAGAGGCAGGGGAAGAAAAGAGCGACTCTCTGTAGGACTGCTGGGGATTAACCCACAGCACAGAAAAAGCAACACATTCCACATTGAGAGCATGGGCCGATATGAAAAGGACAGCTTGTTGACATGCACTATAAGCCAATTAGTAACCATGGTGGGGAATGAAGGAGGGAGGAAACATGCTGTCTTTCCCATTCAGATCAGTTTGTGGTGCATTATACCTACTCACACATTATGTAAATATGACAGAAGCTTGCACGCACACACACACACACATCAACCAGAGCCTGAGGATGATTTAAAGCCTCTGTGTTGTAATGGGATCAGCTGAGAAGGATGGAAGATCGGGGAATCCAGGCATCATAAATCATTCCCATCACACATCAGTGCTAATGCCACTCACGCTAATCCGTCAGACAGCCATCTCCAACGCTGCAGATAGCCAATCTATCAGGTTGCACGCAACCTCCCCCCCCGACTTCCTTCTGCACACATGTACAAACCGCATTCGCGAACGCACTTCAAAGCCAGGCAGCAACGAGGGAGAACGAACCCCTTCATGGTTTTCCTATTCCACGCAGCACCCATAAGCATCGGTCAATAACACGAAATCACACTGCGATGTCTCTCAGGCTAACGAGACTCATTAGCAAAGATACGGTTTGTTAGGAGACTCTGAATCACGGCGTTCACGGCTATTCTGTGAGGTTTAAAAGAAGAAGAGAAAAGCCATAAACACTAATTGCATGCTTGAACATCAAACCTCTCATAAATATTAGAACACTTCACAAACTGTCCGGGAAGAGATATTTGATTTGGAAAAAAAAAACAAAAAACGTCTGTGCAGAATGTTTGTTAGTTTATTATAAAATAAACAAAAAGCTCCACAGTGGGCTTCAACAGATGACTTATTCAGTCTCCTGCTCTCTTGATTGCCTCTTAACTGGCTCTATGTCCACTTAAAGGGATTGCATTAACCTCTGCCACTCTCTGTGGGCAGATGAGCTGCTCCCTCACCCTCCCTTTAAGACGTGCTCTGTATTAAACTCTTCCTTCTTTGGCTGGGATCCCTGTCTGGCTCTTGTCCAGACAAACGTGCGCACACACACACACACACACACACACACACACACACACACGTACGCATACACACATACTTAGAAAGCCAGACACAGTCTGGTGTGTTACTTGCACAGTTTATCACTATATAAGATCTGACACTTGTCTGTGGCCAGGTTACAGTTTTATGTTTGTTTTTTTTAAAGGCACTTTGCCATCTAGCACTTTTTTTAGAGGGATAGTTTTGATACTGCTCATGTCGTATGGGAGTGTGGACTGAGGATGTACAGTAGGTAACATGCATGCACAGTCTGCTGCATTAATGGAAACAATAAAACAGTGGCAGTTCCTTGGAAGCGCTGCTCACCTACAGTGCACGACTTGCTCTGTTTCCCTTCAAAGGTTGGGCTGACACACATTTGCACACACTCTCTTACACCTGCAATAATTCTGCAGGCATAACAGATGTTGATAGAGACATGTGTACACACAGTCAGGTTCTTTTCATTTCCTCATCCACGTCTCTCTGGTATTATCTCACGCTAGCTCAAGTCCTCCCAGAAGAGTTTGCATCTCTTAGCCCACCTGTATCAGAAGCTCGTGCAGATTGCTTGACAGCCGGCACGCCTGGTCCTCTCTAGTGCTTGCTTGGCCCTGCTCTCTGCCCTCTCCAGCTGCCTGTTCTAGCCTTCTGCTCCCCTTGTTGCAGTCTCTGCACCCAAGCAGCTGGTGTGCCAGCCAAAACTCTGCCCTCTTCCCGGCCCACTCTCCCCTTGACCAGCTTGGAATGAACACATCTCTTTCCTCTAAATCTGGTTCACTTCATCTTTTTCCTCCATCTCTTTACCTTCCATCCATGTGCCTATCCATGCACACAAATGCGCGTTCTCCGAGGAGAGGTGACTTAAGCAAAAGCAGCTGAAGAAGCTACAGAGGAGGCGGCGAATGTGTGCACACGGATAGAGCATGCAAATAAACGCGGGCCAACGAAGCTGAAGGAAAACAGAGGAAAGAAAGTATCTCTATGTGGAGACGACAGCATGCACAACAGGTCAGGAACAAACACGACTATGCCCCCAACCTTGGATACAGGCACACAGGCTGTCTGTTCCCCATATGCGACATCTTGCACCCTCCCAGAAGCTCAGCCTCTTGCACAAATGAAACCCTCATCAACACTAATATGGATAGCAGAGAGGGAAAACAGCATGTTATTTATAGTGCTGTTAATGGTTGCAGCAGCAGGCCTGGTCCCTCTGTGTTAGCACATCCACAGTGGAGAAGAGAGCGATGCACAAAGAAAAAAAATCCACACTCTTGAGAGTGTGTGCGCATGTGGCAGCGACACACATTTGCTGCTTACATATACATGCTCTCTCTTACACACACAGACACATACAGTGCTACAGTAGAGCTAAGCCAAAATTATACTTTCCACAACTGCGAATGCATGAGGGTCAACGTGACGTAAATGTCGTCATCAGGTTGCGCTCTCTGGCTCTGCGCGGACATCTGCACACCTCCAATTTGTCGCGACTGTGCAGGCTTGACCTGACATGTCCAGACGGTCACTACGCTACAACAAGCTACTGAACACATCTGAGCACATGTGGAACGCGTCCTCCAAGCGGACTAGTATAAACGCGTCCATGGTGTCGACAGCTGTCCGTGTACGCGTCCGTCCGGGAGTATATTCAGGCCCTCAGACTGTCACAACCTGACATTCCTTCCACTGAGCTGTGTATGTTGCGTCCAATCGCTCTGTCAAAACATTTCAACACAGCAGTGGAAGGAATATACAACTCCAAGACCTGCACACACACACACACACATAAAATACACCTCCAGCCACACACAAAAACTCAACATTACTGCCGTCTGGAGCGTTTCTGTCCGAAGACAAAAAAATAAAGAGGGTAGAAAGCACACTAAATCTGCTGCTGCGGCACGTTTGTGTCTCCACGCCAAGGGAACGGAGAGCAGCAGGGAGCCACCGAGTCGCTGATTATAAACTCTTCTGTGTTCTCTGCTCTGTGCTCTGTGCTCCGTCTGTGCACGCCGTTCATCGTCTGCCTGGCAGCCATTGCTAAGGGCCATCCTCGCGAACCTTAAGAGAGAAGTTCTGAAGAGATTTTCAGCTAACCTAAGGGGACCCTTATCAAATAAATTATTTCTCACTTTCCACTTACTGAACGTTCTGCTAACTAATTGGTGTCAACGGAGAGCAAAATATTCATTTAAAACCCTGTTTTTAGTGCAACTCTCACGAGCAGGCAAAAATTGTTCCAAGACAGATTTACTTTACTTGAAGAACAGGAGCCAAAGAAGTCCCTTCACGGTTGCAACTATTATGTCTACCGATAAACTCTTTCCAGAGAGTTTTCAGCTTAATATTTAGTGGAAGATATTACTGTTACTGTCTCTGTGGAGAAAACTGTCAATGATTGTGAAATACCATAGTGCCCTAAGCCCAACAAATCCCCCAGTGTTTGTAATGATGAGCAGTTCAACCTATCAATTTGGTCACCAGCTTCAAAACAACCCTTAACAGGGTTATGGAAAAAGTACAGATGAACACTCCATTCTCCTCGGTAAACATTTGGAGTTGAGCTGAAAGCTTTTCCATTTTAGAGACGGCGAGTCTGCAAGAGAGCAGCACGAACAGGTGTGCACGACTATTATCCCCTTTCCACATTAGCCTATCTTATAATTTGATGTGATTGAAGACAAGTACTTCCTGCTCCTTGCGTATGTGTTTAGAGGGTGTGTGTATATGTGTGCATGTGCTGTATGCACAGCCACAACATGTGCAGGGATGTATGTGTGGAAGCCTGGAGCACAGAAACAGCCTTTGGCCAAATACTCAAACTTAGTTAGTCTTTCTGCTACATGACTGGGGGTGATCTAGCAGGGTAGCCTTAGATCTGCAATAAGCATTCTTATATACATTAAACACAAGGTAAACACTTGCTTTCTCTCACATGTCATCTCTGAAAGAGGGCTTACGTTTAAGATGGCAGGACTGATATTTCACCACACGTCAAATTAATTTTTACTCTAATGGTGAAACAAGCCTAAAAAAAAGACCAGGAGCTCACAGCAGAGACGGTCAAAAAGCATGTTCTGTTCTGGAGTTAAACTCTGTGCACTGACCTTTACAAGAGCCAAATTAGATGTAACACTTCATTCTATTCAAAATAATAACCTTAGCCAAAACACGGCAGCTTCTCCTCCTGTCATTCAGCCAATAGACTGCAAAGGAGCGCCGAAGCCTCCCTCCCCAGGCTTGTAACTGGATGACCACCGTTTGCTGGAGAGTGATTTTTCTGAAACTCCACGTACACCGCATACACTCACAAAACACATCAGCGAGTGCGTCGGGCTAACCACAGGCTGTCTGTGTGGCTGATGCTCCATTGTTTAGTTCCACGCAATTACACTCACAATAACCCAGAGCCCCTCAGGCCCCTCGCAGCCAAAAGCTGTGTTCCGTTACACAACATTCAAGGCCTGTTCCAAAAGCGCCCGTAATTGGCTGAAATGTAATCAACTTACTGAGACCATTAAAGTTTGTTTTAAATTAACCGCTAAATCAGCAAGAGATGCGAACTTGAAACCGGCTAAAACTCACCAGGCTCGAAGCTGTGTCTACCTGGGCCAGCTGCTCGGACACCTCGGGAAGGGGAAAAAAAGAAGACGTCTGGGAGGTGATGGCACTAGTGAGCCATACCAGACCTTTCTGTCCTCTCTCCTTACTGCCAGTGAGGGGGACCTTGGACTTTCATGCTCTGACAAACACAGTTAATTGGGGCAAAATGTGGTGCCCTTGGGGCTCCGATGACTTCTGGCTCATTTAATCTGTTCTGCCTTCAACCTGTATCCCCCTCCAGCATGGTTTTAGGCGATGACTGGCTCGGGGCTGCGGTGGCCGTACCCTCTTTTGTAGGCCGAGAAGACACATAAACGAGAGATTTATTTTTCATTCCCACAGGGCTACTTAAGAAAGCACTTTTTTTCTCTGCTCTAAGGAGAAATGAGAGAAACAAAGATGACTTGTGAAAGAGAGATTAGATGGAGGGAAAGAAATTTGGGTCTGCAGCCACTGGATACCCTCACACCAACATTAGAATTAATCCTCGTGATATGGAAATCAAGACAAAAAGGGAACTGCAGAGGGAGGTGCAAAAGGGACAAAGAGTACAGAACAAATAAGAAAGACTATGCAGAAAAAGTAATATATAAAAGGAGAGGAAAAGACAAAGTGAAGTGACATAGCAAGACTGAATTTAAGCAAAGCTGAAAAATGCAACGCAGCCTGAAAGGGAGCAGTTGCGCAGAGAGAAGGCACTAAAAGACAGAGCTGGGGAGCTAAATTCAGCATGCAGGGCGAGCTCCAGTGAGCAAGAGAGAGCGAGTGTTTAAACAAGTGTTGTGACTCCTACACAGCCCACGCTGCATATCGAGCCGCATCAGTATACCACGGAACAGGTCTAGCGGGTCACCATCAGTAACAGCAGCGGCAGCTGAAAATAGCCTTGTAAGGCTTTGCCGAGTGTCAGCCCGCTGCTTGGACTCCAAAGCAGCAGGTGCTGGCTGGCTGCAGAGCAACAGTGTGCTGTTTCATGCAGAGCTCGAGGGGCTGATGGGAGGTGTGTGTAGGGTGTATGTAGGCTAGCGCCAGAGCGAACACAAACAGACAAAGCAAGAAATTAAGGAGGAGGAAACACAATGAGATCAAAAGAGGGAGATGCAGGGTGGATCAAGTGCAGCAGGAAAATGCGAACACAGAACAACGAACATGCTGTATTTTCATGACAGCGTTTGTGTCTGTTGTATGAAAAAACTGCTACACAGAGATGTCTTCATCAGCAGGAAGTGCTAAGACAGTTTTGGTTTAGGGGCATATGAATGGAAGGAAGGGAATAAAACATCCTATTGTGCCTAGATGAGCAACGCCTCTAAAAATACAACTGAGTGTATTCTTCCATTATTTTATTTGAGTGCAGTGGTGAGTGGTGTGTGTGGGAGCAGGAGCATGCGTCTTAATGAGGATGACATCACCTGGGAGTACTACATTTAGACGAAGGAACCCCATGGGTAAACATTTGCACATGACACATGAGCAAACACACGGATAAATAATATCATCATATAACATGATAAGAGAAGATAAACCTTTATTCGTCCCACAGTGGGGAAATTCACAGATCATTATTTGGTTGAGATTGTTGTGACAGAGCCTCAGTCTCACATTCTCTTTCTTATTTGCTTTTATAGAGTGACAAAAAAAAAATACTGGCAATCATAAAGTAGCTTTAATAAAAAATCAGTCTGAAAATTGTTACAGTTTAATATGCAAATCAAAATCAGTTTAGACTAAATACTGTGTTGCAGTATGTAGCCGGTCCAAAAACAGACACAATAACTGCCCAGTGCTTACTCATTACACTGCAGCGGCAGAGAGTTTCCAAATAACAAATGAAAACCTTTTTGTTCTGTTTCTGTGGCTGACTTTTTTTCCCAACAAGCCCAGCAAATTAAATAACTGTCAGCATTAGTCCTTACTTACAGTAATGGGGAATAGCCATTGCAGTGCACTTACTTGTAAAATCATATGTTCATGCTGTATTTATAGTAGATTTCCTAGTAATTACTTGTCATTTAAGAACACAACTTGGATACTCGCTTCTTTCTGCCATTCTTATGTAATTACTCAACCACTAATTCCAGATGTGCAGTCCACATGTTTATGAAAAACATTCTTTTCTTTGGCTGATCTATCACCTCTGGATGCCATCACACAGCATCTGGCGCGATGCACTTGTGTTGTCTTAAGCATTTGCAGCACAATTTGTAGCACCTAAAGTGTCACAGAAAAGATGAAATGCAGTGAATAATTCATCCTAGTTTTTCTTTCCTCCCCCGGAGAGAGAGTGGTGCAGCTCCACATCATGGCCTGAGGCCTTCTCCTCTCTCTGTTGTTATAGCTAAAGTTCTGTGTGTTGCTTCACAGCTGCTATGGAAGAACATGAAACAGGCAGAATGAAACACAAGCGTCTGCATATTATGGTGTATGTCCACATACAAACAGAGATTTAGCAATGGAGCAGAAGTAGAGAGGAGAAAGAAGGACAAATCCAAAAGGGCAAGACAGAAATAAAGGAAGCATGAAATAAAGAAGGAGTTGTTTTACATTTTGTGAGGCAGCAGTGAAAGGGAGACGGAGATTCATCTCATCCCACTGAGAACAGGGGCTCAGGATTGTGGCTTACAGTCAAAGGGGGGAGATCTGGTGCTGAAGTCCCACAGCTCTGAGAGGCTAAGGCTCACAAAGCCCTCTCATTTCTGTGGCCTCTGCTTTATCTTGACACCTATACCCTATTATACCCTATATTGTATCTGAGGTCTTATGCATCAAGCCTTAAACACTGGAAGAAATCGAAGGGAAAAAAAGCTCAAAAAGTTTCGGCTCTGCTGGGGGACGGCTGAATTTGACTACTTGAATAGATAAGTGTTTATGAGTCAACCAGACCTTTAAGATCAGTAAAAATTTCTCTTGTAATCTGCCAGCATAAGACCTAACATCATTTTCTGCAACATCTCTCTACAAAGAACAGCCATTACATTGCCAGAAAAGTCATACACAAAATTAGACCGCTCCTTCATATGATGTGGCATGAAAACCAAAACCGAGATTGATTTGAAACTGCAGATCTGGCTCTAAAAAAGAGGCATTTGCAAGCTACAATAGTTTGGTTAATATGAGTGGAAAATGGTCTGCTGGCACAATTAGAGATCTCTCTGCTCTGAGGATGAAATAACAAAGACAGCTTAGTGACTCTCGCCGTAAACAATCTCCTGCCTCATAAATAAAACTCCTGTTTTGCCGCTCTATCTGGAAACAGTAAAGTCGGGTTTCAGCCATCAAGATGGAACCTTTCTATAACGGAGACATACAGTACGTATGTGTGAAAGCCCGAAGGCCACACTTTATCCGACAAATACCATGTCTGTGAGGAACTACAGAGAGAAAAAGCCATGACAGACACAGTGCCCAGAGAAGTCAAGGGAAAGCTCTGGGGGAATGAGATAACAGGTGAACTTCACGGTTTCCACCTGTGGGGACCTTCTCTTGTGTTAGCGATGGCAGAACTGAAACCCCTATGGGGATGGCTCTGTTCCCAGGAGGTCTGCTGTTTGGAACTATATTGTATTTCACGACTACATGTGGCCATTTCTTACACACACATACACACACACACACACACACACACTCAGACACAGTGACACATATTGCACTCGGCATCTTCCAGACAGCTTAGAAATGAGACGCCTGCAACACTGCTGCCGTTCTGGTGTCATCCACATCTCCTTCATTATCACCTGAACAACTTCCTTCACATCTTCTGTCACAGCCCAGCCTCTATATGAGACCCTATATTCATAGAGCAAAGTCATGCTTTTATATTCATGCATGATATCTCAAATGAGCCCTGACTGAAAGGCACTGGATGCCTTCAAGTGGCCTTTGAAGTGGGAACAAAGAGAATTCCTGCTCTTCTCACCACTGACGCCTTTTCTTTCTTTCTTTCTTTCTTGTTCTCTCTCCCTTCCTTCCTGTCCCTAAATAGAACACCTGTAATCACCTATTCCTTTTTAACTCCTCTTACCTGTGAAAAAGCATGGGTGGTGCTTCATAACCAGTCACCTCGCTCTTCCCTCAGCTCTTGGCTAAAGTACAAGGAGGGTTTAAATGTGTGAGGCTGAGGGAATCTCACTTTGCCCCTTCTCTGTGACTTTCTCTGCCTAAAGTTGCTCCCTCATTAGAGAGGCTGAGAGGGAAGAGATGATTCAGGGAGACAGCAAGGTCAAACATGCTGTCTGTGTTACAAATTGGATTGTACAGATGCAAACCGGAAAACACAGATTAACGGCAGCATGCTGTACATGCACAGTAATACAAACAGGTGCACGGGAAAGGCCATAACACAGCCTCGCAGACACATGACGCTCACCCCGGGAGAGGTGCAAACACACTGACCTCTTTTCAAGCCTGTGGAGTCGCACCTCTGTGCTGTGAGCTATTTTTAGCCTCCCTCTCCTCAGACAGTTAACCCACAATGCCCTTACATCTCACAAAGTGTACGCCCCTAGTGGGACATCCTCAGTGTGAGAACAGTATTCATCTCTTCACACGGTACTGTGCTCAAAAGAGACACATGTGTGCAAGTCTAAGGTTAATTTACAGAAACTGATGTGCCTTTCTTTCTGTATGACTGGACTGCACACACAACACTGCTGAGTGAACAAGTCTATGTGTGTGTGAGCCTCTTGAGAAATACACTACATGACCAAAAGTACATAATATCTGACTGTTAAACATCTCATTCCAAAGCCACTGCCATTAATAAGCTGCAAAACACCTTCCACTCTTCTGCTATCAGGCTTTCCACAAGATTTTGGACCCTGGCTGCAGGGATTGCTCCCATTTAGCCACAGGAGAAGTGAGGTCGGGCACTGGTGTTAGGCGATAAGGCCCCGACTCACAGTCGGCATTCCAGTTCATCCCCTGGATATTTGATGTGTTCAGGTCTGGGTTCTGTGCAGGACAGTCATGTATTTCCTCGAGAAATTAATGGAAAACAATCTCTTTATGATTCTGCTTTCGGGGTGTTGTCATGCTGAAACAGGAAAGATCCCCAAACTGTTGCCACAAAGCTGGAAGTTGCTTTAAGTGTTATTGTGTGCTGCAGCATAAAGGTTTTGCAAAATTGGAACTAAACCACGAAAGACATCCCAAGAGAAAAAGTAAACAGAACCATGCGGACATGGTTGTCAACATCCGCTCGGCCATATAGTGCGTGGTGAGAATAATTGTGGTATAAGGCATTCTTGCATTAGGCCATTACACTTAAAACTAATATTTGCTGATACTCATTTACTGATCTTCTCATCTCACCTGTCAGAGTTGTAATGTTGTAATGTCTGTAATGTTATGTCAACTGGGATACTTCCAGTTGTACTAATAAAGCACATGAACAGTAATGAATTGGTCAGCTGCTTGTCAAGTTCTACGTCAGAGCCCGTACAGCTGTCAAAATTTTGCTTAATAATTCATCCCACTCTCCTCCCGAGACTGCTGTAACCCTGCCTTTATCCTCCACTCATCCTGCCCAGTGTGAGGCGACAGCCTGCGGCCACACACTGCTCTCTCTGCTCAGTGTCCCACATTGCTGCCCAAGTCTCTTTGTGTTTCTCTGAGCCACTGTCAGTCCTCCCCTCTCTCCTTGCATCAGCCTCTTTATACTGCACTGACAAGATGGGAGAGAGCACTGCTGTTTGACCTTGGTTTGTGTGGGGAGCGTTTGGAGGTGTGCATGCCTGCTTGTACTGTAACCGGGAGCGGAGTGTGGGAAAACTGACATGTTATCTTATGGGAATCAGGATATGCTGTCAAATCACATTCTCTCCAAGTCTGTCTTTCCCCCTCCCTGAAGGATGCCTCCTTTTCATAATGATGTAGAAGACTGCAAAACAAGAATGCGAAGGATGTCAAGAGTAACAAGGATGAAAAAAAAAAACCTGTCATGTTTTCTCAGAAATTCCTGAATCCTTTCTTTATTACTATTAACCCATGTTCAAGGAGATTGTGATGTTTTGAAAGCTGGTATAGCCAAAGGTCTTGAATGAAAAATACTGCATCCAAACATTTTGATATTCGCAATAGATGCAGTTATAGTAGATAAATGTTGATACATTTACTCATTTTTGTCACATTTAAAAAAAACAAAGCTACCTTCTAAACTACTATCTTGTCTAAAATAAGAGTCTACAGCCTTGCTCTGTGAGGCTCTACTTAGGCACAGTGGCAAGTTATCAATACAAAAGGTAAAGTGTTTACTATGTTCAACAACTAAGCATGTTAGGATGATATTTCCTAATTAGCACAAACACAAGCTGAGGCTGATGGGAATGTCATTAGTTGTGCAAGTAGTTGTTCATATACCAAAGTATTGGACAAGTTAAAAAGTCAGATCATGAAAGTTGTTACAGTTCATCCTCTGGGGGACATGAATATGGGTCCATCCAATAGTTTTGGATGGACACACAATTAACTCAAGACCACAAATTTTGCCCTGCTGGTAGCAAATGTCAGAGGAATACCAAAGTCATTAGGATTCAATCTCTTGGGACCATGAATGTCTGGCCAAAATGGCAAATAGCCATTGACATATTTCAAGCGGTGGACAGACTGACTGTCATTGCTATCCCTAGAACCAGGCATGTCTAAAAACAGACACAGATTACATGGATCTGAAAATAAAGGTGAAAGGCTTTTGTTTTTGTCATCCCCAAAGTTTCTTGCTACAGGTGTCAGGTGACTTTTCATATAAGTAAGTTTTGTGATTTATGCCCTGTTTTATGTCAGAGTTAATTTGGCTACAAATAAATAATGATGGGAAAAAACAACAGTGAGAGAAGCAGCTTAGACAAATAGCTTAAAGTGAGGAATGATCTGTGTTGTTCTTTAAATGATGAGACTGTTCTGTTATTACAAAATAATTTTTATCTTCTGGATGTCTTAGGGTTCAAAGTATTTAGCCAAGCCAAGCTCACGACTTCAATACCAAAGGCTTTATTTGTTCTGAATGTCTAAACAGAAACATGAAAATTTTTTTATAGATATTGTTATGACAAGTTTTATTGTCAAGTTCAACGCTATAATAAAGGCATAGAGAAAATCAGCCCGTGTGTTGAGCTGTGAAAAGTAAAGACATGAATTATGCAATAGAGGAGGAGTATCGGAAAGAGATAGAGAGAGAGAGAGAGAGAGAGAGAGAGAGGATAACACATACACACACACACACACACACACACACACACACACACACACACACACACACACACACACACACACACACACACACACACACAATTCCTTTCCAAACCCAATTAGGCTCTGTCTGTCTGTTTGATCCATGGCACTGCATGGATGCAAAACCAACACAAACAAAAGCGCTCCTCTGGAGATTACATAACCCGGTATAATGTGAATACCTCTCTCAACTCTCTCTCTCTTCTCTCACCTCTATTTTTCTCTTTCTCTCACTTTTTCTCTCTCCTCTCTTGCTCATTCTCTGCCATTACCCAGGACCAATACCAAGTACAGGCGTGACTTTTTTTTCCTTCTTGCATTTTAATGCAGCACAGACGGAGACGATCAGAGAAACTGAGAAGAGGAAAATTAAATCATTACTTGATTATAGAGACGAAGCAATAAAACTTAAACTGCGTTTGAGCCCCCGCCCCAAAATAAAATAAAATAAATTAAAACCCACAAACTGCCACACAAACAAAAGGTAAAAGTATTTTCAGCCACCAAAGCCAAAATTTATTTCCCTGAGGTCATTATAAATGAAATGCAGCTCAATAAATCAATGTGGTGTTGAGCTAAAAAAAAAAAAAACACCTTTAGTGGTGAGAAGAAGACAGAACAAGAAAACAAGAAGTGGGTGAAATGATCTAAAACACTTGTACAATAAATGCTGCTGCTCCTGCCTTCATCTTACCCAGGATTTGATGCTCAGAGAAAAGAAGTACAGGGTGTGGTTGATGTCATATTTATCTATATATTGAGCAATATGTTTAAGGTTTAATGGCCATTTGCACAAAAGTTTCTCGGTGTACTCTGGCCATGATCATATTATACGGTCAGCTTAGTTCAGTTCAGATCATGATTGTCCCACAAATTGAAATTCTTCTTGCAGTAAGGCAGCATAAAAACCTAACCAGGGACTGAAAATGAGCTTTATCTAGGGGCCCTTCATCTGTTGCATTGCTTATCTGCGTGGTCTCTGCTCAATAAACATATGAACCCCAGCACTGAAGATGCAGCATCCATTGTGACTTGAACCTCAAAGTAACATTGTAGCCCAACACTCAAAAGTCCCCTGGAGGCACGTGTTGAGAAACAATCAAACATCTTATACCTGTGGAGAACCAATCACATCTGATTTGATTCTTTCTGGAAAATGGTAGCTCTGCCTTTTTCTACTCCAACTAAGCTGCATAAAAGTACTTCAAACAAGCTGAGCGTTTCGGCCAATGGCTTCCTGATGCTCTATAATACAACTTAAATGAGCTACAAGTAGTTGAGGAAAATGCATGAAAACATATTGCTCAGGAAATATGCTACTTCATCGTGCACCGGTACAGAGGCAACAGGAGGAAGCGACTGCTCACTCAGAGCTGAGGTGGAGCAGTTGTTACCCATTGAACATAAGAAAGGCTTCAATAGGCCCCAGCTGGGTTTGCTACTAAATATTTCATGTCTAACGTAATACATACTACATTAAACACATATAACATTCCTTATGCTTTGAAAGGTAAAGTGACTGTACATCACCATAAAGAAGATGTAACTGTCATTAAAGTGTCATTTGGAGCCCTGCCATACTGTTTTCAAAGGCACGTAGGGATTATTAGCATCGCACATGAGTCACCAACCCATCTCCTCTGGTGACCTTTCCCATTCGAAAAACTAATAGTGCCGTAGAATTTCCATGAATCTCATTGTCGGATTGATGCCAATTCACCGCGTCTCAATTTGTCTCTCAGGAGGCTCCTCTCCGCATCCCCGCTACCTTTCTCCTTCCAATATGCCTGTTGATGAATCGTAAGTACTGATAGCCACTGTATCAGTCTTCTGCCTTTCATCATGTGCCCTCTGTGGATTCACGCATAAGCCAGTCATAAGTCAGTGTTTGTCAACATGCACATCATAAAACATAAAGTCGTCCCCTTCAACAGAGGCGGACTGAGAGGCCAATAAAAAAGTTTGGTGACTTCGGTGTTGTTGAGAGTGAAAGAGACAGCAAGGTAAAGCTAAAAGCAGGTAAAAAGCATGAGAGACTAACCATAACAGTAATTTCTAACAGCATAAATTTGTTCACAGTTTTTACATACAGTCGCCCACATGGAACAGGAAATATGTTGTATTCAGTGTTATTGCACAGCTACCCACCAACTACAGCAGTGACATCTTTCAGACTGCATAAGCGGTTAGAAAAATCAAGCTTAAAGGGCATAACAAGGTTGCCATGCGCTAACATACATGAATATAATCCCACATTTCAATAGGAGACCATTTAGGATTAGTTCAGAACATTTTGCCCCTCAGCGAAAAAAAAAAAAAAAAAGTAATCTCTTTTCACCTTCTCGCTTCCATCTCTCGTGTATTTTCTCTCCTCTCCCATCCCCTTCCAAAAAGCCACAGCTGGCACGGCCTGACAAAGTGTGGCATTGCCAAATAGTGTTCATTAATGTCACAGACCCACTCTGCATACTGATGGCTAATACCTGTTAGTGGGTGTGAAAAGCGTCCAGACTCATTTATAATTACTGATTTACCGATCCTTTGATCGACTCTGACTCTGCACATGAAACAGCCTCCAGCCAAAGCAACTATCCACACCCAGAGCAGGGGGGGGCTCAGAGACGGCCCGCGATGAAAAGTCTATGATGGTGTGATGCTGAAATGCATTTCTCCATAACTCTGTCTGGCTCCGAGTTCCAGTAATGAGGCCTGCGTGCGATGAGAAGCTGGTTTTGGACAGGAAGCAGGTTGTAGAGAGCATTAACAGCTCGCCTTGTATGCAAAGCTAAGTGATAATAGAAATGGAGTCAGGCTATTTCCTGTCTCCACTCGGGTGTTATTGGAGTAGCAAAGAGCGCCGCTGCTCCCTCTGGATTGGGCTAATTGCAGTATTTGTCAGCGGTTCCATTAGAGAATATTTCATTTCCACACAAGTTATTTTAATGTGCTAGCAAGACACAGGGAAAGCGTGAGCAGAAAGCTACTCCACATATTTCGCCGTAAACAAGGCCGATGAGCTGCTCGGGGCCGAGAGGGCAACGGGAACATGAGTGTCTGATTTACAATTCCCTGGTCTGATGTGCAAGTGTCACTGCAGCGAGGTTTTAATTGGTCTGAGGGGGCAAGATCTCACACGCTGGACACAGGAGATGCACAGGCTGGCATATGGACTCGCTCACAGACTCACTCCCTGCTTCATCACACACTCGCAAATACACACAGCATGCACGTACAAAAGCTTGCATTCAACCAGCAGGACACATTCCCGTCAGCTGTTCTATTTTTACACCCTGTTTCCTAATTACAGCTTTTTCTGTCCGTCCACGTGGAGAAGATGAACCATAAACGGATGAGGAAGTATATAAAAAGTAACAGCCACGCAAACACATAACATACAAAGACACCCGCCCACACAAATACAGGGCAGTGTGAATATTTAGCATCGCAGAACTGATTCTACAATCCAACTGCAGGCAGCCATTAACGTCAGCTGCCATCAGGATGAGTTACCACAGGCAGCAAACAAGAGTGTCTTGAAGATGGCCGACGAGGTGGATAAGATGGCAAAAACACAAGCTTTCCTTATGTCGACCGCCGACTCACACGGCCATTTTAAACAAGTCTCTGGTTTGATGTTTTATGAAACTGTTTGATATTGCAATGGCAGCATGAGACGCAGATGAACAAAGAAACGTTCAAATCCAAACACAGACTGACGTTTTTGGAGCAACAAGTCACATTTTGGCAGATAACAAATTTCAGTTTCGCAGTTTTACCAGCGCCGGTGCATGATTTGCTTTCATGAGATCGCTGGAGCTTGAAAGATTTTGCTGTGTTGCTGCAGGCATGTGACATTCAGTACATGATGTGTTGGGGTAGCTACCCATTGTAAGCATTTGCTTGATACAATTTGGTTTAAATCCAGTTGTAAACATTGTACTGTGATTGGTTTGAGATGATGCAAAGGAAGAACAGACTTCATTACAGCTCCAGTAAACCAGGGCAAGCCGGGTTTAGGAATCTAATATTGCATCCTTTCATTATGGAAAATCATATGGTGACAAAACAATAACATATGATACATTGTGCAGACCTCGAATAAAGGGATATAGTGGAGAGCAGAGGAAGGATCTGCTTTGTTATAAATTACATGTAGATCCATGCTCACAAAGAAGGGCAAAACAGGAAGGTCAAGGCCACCTGACCTCAGCTGGCTGGTGTTTGGTGCGAAGCGTCCAGGGGAGATGAGGGAGGGCCAAAGGTAAATGATGTCAGCAATGTGAAGGTCGGAATCTGAGACCCCATGTTGAGATTAATCCCATGACCACCACCTCATCATGCACAGACGTATGTAGCAACACATACCTGCACACAGAGCACATGCAGCTACATGCACTTTACAGCACAAATGTCATGCAAACCAGAGATGTTTCCTGATGCTTAAATGGAAGAAGACACTCAAAAAAAAGTCAAATTTGAGCACAATATAATCCATAGGGTTAAATATTGTCCAAAAAATACATTTATGATAAGAGCCATTTGAAATTGTTGAATCACATTCTTCAATAACCAAATAGTATTTTTGCTGTTGAAATGTGTGGCAGAATTATTAGGACTTATTCTCTCCCAAGCTTTTTGATCCATATAAGCAGTTGGTCACTCTAATTGTGATCACTATAATGGGTGACCACTGTAATAATAAGTTTAACCGACTAGTACTTCTGGGGCCAAACAGCGAGGGTAGCAACATTTAATATATGAATACAAACTAAATGAGGCCTTTTAAAAAATATTCTGTGAATGACCTATGATCTTAAGAAACAGAGAGACAAGTCTAACTTCCTGTATAAAGCACTGTCTTCCAAAGAGGATGTAATGTAATGGATGCATAATTAGGTACTGAGGCATAATCTGGGTAAAGGCTACTCTGTGTGACTGTGCCGTGCTGGACGGAGGAGGCAGAGCTTCACAAAGGAAGGAAGCATGGAGCTGGAAACACACAGACCCTCAGATGCTACATCTGGAGTCACCATGGCAACAATTTCCCAAGAGTAAGCCAGCTGACAATCAAGTTGTGTTAAAATGTGCGAGTGTGTGTTTGTGTATGTTTTGTGTGTGTGTGTGTGTGTGTGTATTCCTGTCACCAGGCTGATGGGGCGAGACAGAGTTTAATCTCAGCAGATTAAGTGTGTCTGTGTTTATCATAAGACTCCCATAAAAGACAGTGCGGGATCACAATCAAACAGGATTCACAGGATTTTCACACTAATGACTGGCCTGTGGAGGATAGACGACAGGAAAACAAAAGAGAGAGAGTGAGAGAGAGAGAGAGAGGAGGACCAAAGGGTGACAAAGAGGGTCATGGGAGAATTAGAGGTAGAAACAGAAAGAGAGACAGCAGGAGAGAAGCACAGTGCATGGTTTAATTAGAGGGGCTATAAATAACCTGGGGCCTGACATTTGAACACGGAGACCTACTGAATGTCTCTGTGTGTTTTCTGCTGGATGTGCCTGATGTTTGAACACATGCCACCAATTTATGTGCTCTCCTCCTCCTCCTCCTGTTCCCTCTTGTCTCCTCGTCGAGTCTCTCTCTCTCTCTAACTTGTCAATTCTCTTGTCTCTCTCCCACACAGGCAGACCCACACACACGCAGACCACACACACACACACACACACACACACACACACACACTCGTCAGTCACATCTCCATATAACCCTTGCTATATATGTACCAGGAGGGAGTGAAAGTGACATATCAAAAACAGGTTTTTCATTAGCTGTCAGGAAGAGGAATGAACACACAGACAGACTTGGCACACAGTATGATGTCAATACCCAGCCACTTATAGCTTGCTCTGACACCCAGTACCAATCTCATGCATTGAAAAACATATCTGTCACTTTCTGTTGACACCGGAACACAAACTCTGCAAGAGGTTTGGCGACAGGTCTATTACATACTGTACTGGGAGAGCTTTTCAGGTCAATGAGTGCAAAACAGAAACATCTTCGCTCAATCAGTCTGTGTCATTCCTGCGTATGCGCTGCTTTTATGTAATTCATGTCTCCTTAATAGTCCTCACCTTTTTGGAGGAAAGTTACTAAAGGAACTGCTGCAACATGAAGGATGGGCAAGAGATGTGAGTTGGAGAGCTGTGAAACAACATTATATGGATGACTAGGAGGTGGCTTTAAAGAAGGGAGAGCAAAAAAAAAAGGAAGCAGAATAAGTCTTCTGCATGTCTCTGTCAAAAACAAAGAGGAGGAGAAGCGCTAACTGAACACACAGGAGAATGCTGCTGATGTGAAGGAGGGGACACAGAGGTTGTTCATCTCTGTCTCGGGAGAGCCTACCTGATTTGCCAGCAATAAGACCAGTCATTACTCACTAAAGCCCAGCGGTAACACTTGTACACCTCCCATTCCCCACCCCTCCGTCCCTCCATCTCTACTTGTACCCATCCATCCTTGAATGTGTGCAGAGGGTGCTAAAAACACACAGAGGTGAGGGAGCGAAGTCGGCCCCAGACACGTATGGACAGATATACGACGGGGCGGAGGACAGGTGATCAATAGAGGAGGAGCGGCAGCGACCAGATGAGATCACAGGAAGAGGGAGCGCAGTGAGAGAGGAGAGCAAGAAAAAGGTCTTTGCGAAGCTGTGGATTCCATTACTTTTAAATAGATTTCACATAATGTTATTACACATCCAAATCGGCGAAAAGAAAAAGAACTACGCTCGCCTCGATCCATAATCAGTAGCATTTTCATAAAAGTATTTGTTTACCTTCCCTAGAGGGAAATAAAGGAGGAAAAAAGCAATTATTACAGCAGCTTTCAGAATGAATGAGGCGGAACCTGTCTCAAACTTCTGGCTAGCTCTCTTAAGACCTTGGTTCTTGCTATCATGCCATGCTGCATTTCAGCCTGAAAATGTGTGCTTTTGTTGCATGTTGAGCAAATGTTTGAGTGCCTTTGTGAAACCGGCTTGTGAGTGCGTGACTGCGTGTGCTTGTCGAAAAACCTTTTTTCTCATTCAATAGGCTGGTAATAAGGTTTTAGTCTGCCAATATGGTGCAGCCGATAAGCACAAAGGCCAATAATCCATACAAATATTAGCCCAGGTTTCAGAAATGGCTCAGTTGAATGAGAGAATCTGTGTGAGTTGGTGTGTGTGTGTGCGTGCCTGTGTGTGTGTGTGTGTTGGCGGTCGTGTGTGCATTGTGCATGTTTGCTGACACACTTATTGGACCATTTGGAGAACAAGATTTGTAATCAAAATGAATAAACAAAAAAAAAAAACTTTTATTGAGTAGCTGGCAAATTTCTCTGCTTTGTGCACGTACACAGCGAACAAAGACTGAATAAACCAGTGTTGCCTCAGATGTACCGGTGTGTGTGAGTATGTTTGTGTGTGTAAGTGTGTGTGTATGTGTGTGTGTGTGTGTGTCAATGTGACACCTGTATTTGGATCAGTGGAGTGAGCGTGGTCATGGAAAAGCGGACCTAGTTTCCCAAAGTTTAACTGGGTATGACTGAGCCGAGGGTGTGTATGTGCACTTGTGTGTATGTTGTCTTTTTATTGGTTTGGACTCTTCATGGCTGTTTACATTTATGAATAACATTTTGTGCATCATTTGTCCATACTTCATCGACATCTTCCTTCCTCTCGGAGCCATGCTGCATACTTACCCCATAATGACACTGCATTACTGACAGCCCATCATAATATTTCATGAACTCTGCACTCTGCATTCTTGATACACGCCCAAAAACAAACAGAGGTTTACACACACATGTGTAAAAACCAGTGTTTTACCACATTCCATCAACTCCTATACTGCAGGCTGAATGGAAGAATTCTCCTTATCACGAGAAGCCAAACGACCTTTGATTGATATTTGCGCTCATTATTTCTTCAGTGCTGGTCTGAGAGAACACGGAGTCTCTGTAGTCAACAGCCTCGAGAACAACATCTTAATAGAAGATCTTTTCTGCCTCGAGGTATGGACAGCTCAAACCCACTAATTTCATTATAGATCCCCTGAAGGAAATCAATACATTACCAGGTTGAGGTCAATACATTTGCACCTAAAGGATCAATAAGTCACTAACACTGAGCACAGGAGCCAGTATGGAAACACACATGTTGTTTTCTTGGCTTCTTCTCTGTAATCCGTTCAAGGCTCAAGGCTCGTTTCTTGAAAAGCAGGTGCATCAGATTTGAACAACAGCTAAAAAAAATAAAATAATATATCAACTTCCGATCCAGCGTGCTTCAAAGTATGCTTTAGAAAATGAATGCTGAGCCCAAGGCAGAAGCAGTATTTCAACGGAAGAGAGTAGTATTCTTGAATAAACTGTGGGTGGACAGTGCACTACAACATATTTGTCATGTCTGTTTATACAGTAGTGCTCAATATGGGCAGTGGAAGAAACACTACAGTACAAACCACAGTGAAAAAAAAAATCATTTAATCTCTGCCATGCCGATATTCAAGATGACGCTCGGAATCTGCTAGTGCATCTGACTTTTCTAAAATATTCACCCAGCCAGCCAGCACACCTAGATTCCTCTTTCTCCGTTTCTCTCTCTCAACACATAAACACATTCCAGGCAGAACATAAAAAAGGAAGGTCCTTCTCTCTCAAAAGCCATGCCAAGCCACAGGAGCAGTGCTGCTGTGCTCAAACTGTGGCCTCCAGGTAGCCACTGTGCTACTGTATTAGTCAGGCCAGATCGCTCTCCGCGCCTGCTAATGTGGGCACTCAGGAAGACTGGACTCTAAAGTAAGTCAGTGGAGCATGGAGAACCGACACACACACACACACACATGCACACACACACACACACACAATAACCCACACACATGCATGTTTCTTGGCTATTGTAGCATCTTTGGGCTGAGAGACTTTCTGGGTCAGAGTAATGCAGTTAATTTACCAAGACAGGGAAAAGGCTGTAAGGGAGAACACTAGTGAGCAATACTCCCGACTCCAAAACATACACACACAAACAGACACACACACACAGACACACAGCCTGATGCATAATGCCATACACATTAGTACTCAGGATGAATGCTGTCGCTTAGTGCTGCTGCTGCTGCTGCAATGAGTCATTTGAGCTAATGATTTGTTCCTATATGGAGCTCTTTTAAGAGCTGTTATTGATCTGTCTGTCTATGACCATAGGAGACTGTGAATGGGCTTGTGTGCCTGGCTAAATAAATGTGGCCGACACATGAGCGTCACTGTGCCTGCACGCATGACAAACACGTTAAAACAGCAATGCACTGACACAGAGCCGTATGTATAAAAAGGGTCAAAGGTGTAACAGAACAATCTGAGTTGGATTTATTCATTCTTTCAACATGTTTACAAAGTATTATGCGAGTTCTATATGAGTGTGTGTCCGAGTGTATGTCTGTGTGTATTATCTGATTTCAGTGCATCAGCATGTCGCGTCCCCAGTGGTCACAGCTGCCTGTTCGTAATTAGCGCGTATGCAAAGGGTGCAAGAACAGAGATCCCAGGAGACCTAAGTGACAGTGTTGCACCAGCACAGAGGACCCTTGCATTCACAAGCACATACGCAATCACACATAGATAAATCCACGTGCTCGCGCTCAAGACGTACACATGCCAATACCGCACACGTATAGGCACGGGTGTCTCTCGGGAGCCATTAGACACACGCATGATGCGGGTAAACATTGGGACGGAGCAGGCCAAATTAAACACACTCCAGAGACAGATCATGAAGGCGCTCAAGAGTGGCTGGATGTCCCAAAGCAAAGCCGTGCCTTTTCGACAGACAATGGGAAGAATGAATTCAGATACATGTTACCGCCTAAAAACAGGCTCATGATAAATCCCCGTTCCCTTCTGTGACAGGAAGAGCGATGCGGCGCACGTTACATCGGGCGGCGGCAGGGCAGCCCGCTTGCCGCCTGCTGCTCCATTGTGAGTATCATAGATTACAAAGATGTTGCTGCCACTGAAACATACCATCTTTGTCCTTGTCATTCCCCTGGAAATTGAGGTGAGGGTTCAACGGTTCCTCGTTAGCCATCGCAGACAGCAGAAAAAGAAAGGACAGCGGCAGGTGAAGATCTGGTGTATGGCTCATCACACTAACAATACTGATCATCGAGAACGCCCAGTGGTTGGGTTAATGCAGGTTAAATTATCAACATTACAGAGAAGGAAGCTTGACTAATCTCTCAGCTGATGCGATTTCCCATTCTCTTAGAAATGAATGGGAGGTCAAGGTGCAGCGTGTCGGTCCAGTCTCTCAGCAAACAAACAGCGTGTGTGTGCATGCGTGTATATGTGTGTGTAATGGCTCAAAAGCTGCAGGGGCAGCGTCTCCTGCAGGAGCTTCGCTGTTCAAACTGTTCATTTTTCATTACTGACCATAAGAAGGGGCATGATTCAATATTATGGTAATAAATTGCTTCCATTCTTAAATATCTCACTCAAGGGAGGAGCGGCGGAGCTTAGATAGGGCACAGCGCCAGACAGTCCCGGTAGCAGCCTCGGCCTACACACACACACGCACACACATGCAAAGACGTCTTGATATATATGATAGGTAGGCTACGTGCTTGTGCGGGGTCTCATTTTCATACTTTTCTCCATCATTCTAATCGGGTGTGAGCATCATACTCTCCAACCTCACTGGTGACAAATAGCTGACACTAATGATCTTGGCCGTTTGATTAGTTGTTTAGTCTATAAAACACCAGAAACCTGTGAAAAATACTAATTACAATTTCCCAGAGCCCAAGGTGATGTCAGTCCATTCATGATTCATGTATCGAAATAGCTGCTGATTAATTTTCTGTTGATCAACTAATCGAATAATAGACTGATCGTTGCAGCTCCAGTGACATTGCAAGAACGGAGATAATACAACAGGGTTTCAGAACAGATTTACTATCACTTTTTGGGAGAAAAACAAAGACAAACATTAAACTTATCTGTCTTGTAAAAGAACTACCTCAACTTTGACCACACCTTTCTTTGGAATAAGCAATGATTACTAAGAAGTGATTTAGACAATGCGGCCAAACTGGAGGTTCATTTACAACTGGCCTCTCATTTCCCTTTCCCTTTTGTTATAACATCATCATCACATTCCCAGATCTCAGCAGTTAACTCGGTGAGTAAAACGTTATCATCCCCAATAGGAGTAATGGCCAAATCTATAAAAAATAACACCCAGGTTTTTAAAAAAAAGAGGCTTTTCCTCTAACGCACAGACACACAGCTGCATGCACAGATGTGTTACTCTAACATCATAAAGTTCTACACTAAAGTCTCATGCTAATGAATCCCACTGAAACCCCAGCACTTGTAGTTAAGCCTCATTGCCTCACACTGACACTGTTGTGAGTGCTGAAGGGCTCCCTCGCGTCTTCCCTCCCATCCCCGCTCCGTCCTTTTTTTTTTTCTTCCCTTCTCCTCTCCCTCCTCACTTCGCTCTGTCCATCTCCAGCTCTCTGAGTTATTGTCAGCGCAGACACAGAGCAACGCCGCATCATTAACCGCCTCTCGCAGTACAGTCTACATCCCAGATGCAAAGAACAAGGCTTTTATGTGCCGGCTGATGGACGGTCTAATTCTCTATTAATGGGGGCAACACAGCCTCATTGCTCATTAAAAATGAACGGAGACAAGCTCTCTGCACTGATAATTACACACACACACACCTGGGTACGGCCGACCCTGCCTATTACTGACAACAGTGGGCTCTTAGAGAGACACATGCAGTGAGATGAAGGCAGAGAGGACCAGAGAATAACAAGTCACCAGCAAACAGTAGAAGAATGATTTTAGAATAATAGCAATGAAATAATAACAATAAAGTTGGGCTTCCTGGAGGAACAGTCACACCGTAGTGGGATCAGGCCATTTTAATAAGGCATAATGGAGAGACTCAGTGTTTTCAAGCAATCAAAGCAGCAGGATTTGCTTAATAAAAAGTAAATACAAGCCTGTTGAGTAAATGAGAGCCCCCACCAGAAAAAACCGAGAGAGTCAATACAAAAAAAATCCACTGATTTTTAAGAGGAGTCGTGCTGGTGGAGGAGGAAAAACAGAAGATATTGTCAAGAGGTCATGGATTTATTCTGGCTATGTCAAGTGGGATGTTGCTCTTTGACACACAGCATGGAAGAGAAAAGATTAAATTTTTTTTTTTTTTTTAAAAAAGAAGAAAAGCTGACAGGAGAATGCAGGAACAAGATACCGAAGGTGGACTGAAGTGCTACAGAGAGAATTAGTTAAGGAGAGACAGAGCGATCACGGAGAAGAGACTGGAGGTTAATGACGGCTGTCTTCGCTTCCATAAAACAACTGTACGGGGGTGCCGCCATTATGCTAAAGCAGGCAGGTAATTAACTAAAATGCCTAATTAATTCTAATGAAAGAGAGATGCAGACAAGTGAGCCAGAAATATGAAATGATGGCGGTAAGAGAGGAAGTGACAGCGAGATTAGGAGCGAGAGGGAAAAGTGTGGCGATCACTGAGTCAGGTGCTGGCTGGCACAGTGGCGGCGCGGCGGCGGCACGCGTTCAGCCATGCAAATGTGACGGTTTGTTCAATTACAGCTAATTTATGTTTACACAGGAAAGCGGAAAGAAACCTAAACAGGGCCAAACAGCCTCCAGGGCCAAAGCTATTAAATAAAGCAGCCTTTTTTATTGATTGACTCGAATATTAAAAGTGCAGCCACCATCAAGACCCCCCTGTTTAACTATGCTCACATTAGAGGCAGAGACACAGTGATAAATTGCCTTGGGATGACGGGAGACGCCTGTTCCCGATTCTCTGAGCGTTCTCCCCACATGACACACTTCCACCCAAGTCTGTTCCCTGGCTAAAAGTGCTGAGCTGAGACTTCTGCTAAATCACAATTAAAAAGGCAATCTGCTCAGAGCTCGTAAATAAATCAGCTCAAGAAAAATACTGCAACCTACCCGGACTCATGCGCCCACACCGAGAGTAATTTATCACTGTCCGTGCATGTGCAATTTACAATATTCATGCTTTTTTTCTTCTTTTAATTTACAATTATGATTTTGTTGTTTGACCCGTGAGTTACTGGAACTATCAAACAGTCCAGACATGTGTAAAAATTAACAGCTGAATCATAATAGAGATGCTAAAGCGGCACGTTTAAATTTAGTTAAGTTGAGGTGGAATGAGACATTGTTAAAAAAACTTCACAAACAAAAGCAGAGACAAGATAACGCAAGATGTCTTACAAGATAATAGGGGAGGTGAGAGCGTGGGATGGTGCGTGTAGCTGCCTATACAGCGTCCTATAGTAGTAAGTATACTACAATGTGTATGATAGAAAGTATGAGACAGTGAATCTGTTGGCAAAAGTGTAACTTTTCCTTGCTGAACACTTCACAGATAAAATGACTAAGTCTGGTGATTTTCTATACTTTTCTTAATGTCAACTAATTCCCAGAAAAAGCTGACAATGGATTGATTCTGCTCAGTACGTCTTTGCAGCCAAAGCCTGATATACTGGAGCTTATTTCTCCAGTATTCTCCAAAAAAGTACTTAAAAAAAAAAAAAAAAAAAATCAATGGGTGACATGTCTCTTCATCATGATGGACGTAGGCACTGTTTTGATTCAATCCCACACACACATCGTCCTACAGAACCAAATTTAATCCTTAACATCCATTTAACATCTGAAACTACAGTGCCCAGCTATTTTGGGTAACTATTTAGCAAATATAAATGAGTCATTTTTAAAGATCAATCTTCAGGAGTTAGTGGGCACTTGTAGTAGTTGCTGCAAGAAGCAACAACTGAACAAGCTGTCTTGGGCTTGAGAGTCAGTTTAAAGCACTTATTTTTCTAATTCAGAGCCAGTAACACATTTGAAGGACAAAAGAGGGAATCTGGAGACAATAGAGATATGGCGATGAGTCCCATCACAGACAGCGGCGCTGCAGTTAATGACCGGGTCACGACTGGGACCAACGCTGTTTCTGTGCAGTTATACTGTTTATTTCAGTACGTGAATCATGTTAAGGACGGTTCTCCACCACCAGCAGTTAGTTTCAGTTAATCTTTCTGCAGATCGAAGCGACGACTGACATTATTGTTTGCGACTTGTGAATCTTTTATCTACTCTTCAAATGCCCTTGTTGGATCCATTATCTGCAGTTATAACATGGTCATTCTTGACTCTGACTGACTGACTGGCAGGTGTGAATCAACTCTGAGTTACCGTTCCCATCCCCTGGAAAGTGTTTTAGAGAGAGTGTTTTTTAAGAGGAATCTGTAAAGTCTTTTGCTTCCAATTTCAAAACCTAAGTGACCCAGGAATTACATTAATTTAAAGAGAAATCAAGGCCAAACTTACTTACATAAGCAAACGGCTGAATGATATTTTTAATTACATTATATAAGGCATTTTGTTGGTATGCGTGAACAGTATATGCCATGGTATATAATCTCCAAATTGTTCTTTCTTCTATTTTGTAACCAAGTCCTAACCAAGCTTATACCAGCTGTCCGAGGCCAACATGTTTCTGATGAACACTGTGTCGTTCTCCCTGTGTATTCTTGCATTCTCATATTTGTTGTGCTGTTTTCACTGTTTCATAACTGCTTCCAGTAAAAACAAATTCTGACTTCTGCCTTCAACCTTTACCGGGAGTGTGTTTATCTGGCTACAAAGCTGTGCATCTACACGCAAAGGGAGAGCAGACTAGACACAAGAGCCCAGCAGTGCTTGAGGTTACACACCCGCTCTTATGTAATTGATGACTAACCAAGTAAACCCAGGCAGTGTCCTCCACGGCTGGAGAAGAAGCAGGTGGCTGGACTTCCTCACAAGAAAAAGGCTTTTGGGGAAATTTAGAAAGGCACTCCTAAACTGGTCTTGTCTTGTGTCGTGTCGTCCCTGGTACCAACTGTGATGTGACTCCCCTACACTGACGCCCTGGGCCAGGAAGAGCCTCCTCCTAAATCTGCCTCTCCAAAGAAGAGCTCCCAGAGAAGATAAATAACACCCTTCACTTACAAAAGTCCAGCTTAACTGGATCCTTCAGCTGATGCTTTTTGCAATTTAAGGTCACTATGTGATGCCTTAAACACTCCCAAGGCTTCTTCTTGTGTAAAAGCTGAGGACACAAATCAGCTTAGACTATGAAGATGCAAGAGTGCAGCATAAACTCCCAGGAAATGTTTCTTTGAATTTTACAATGCAAAAATGATGTTGATTTAGGAAAAAGAAAACAAGTTAATGGCAAAACCAGAAAGAAAACTGAAAGCAAGTTATTGCCTCATAACACACATGCTATTTTAAAAGATAGGAAAATGGTGTTTTCGGTTGATGAAAACATACATTTCAAGGACGCATAATGCACCTCTCATTCAGCACAACACAGACTTATGAAAATAGTAATTCATGCGATATCAGCTTATCTGAAAACAAAAGCGTTTCACCTCGCCTTGCCACTATATCCATTCCGTCTTTGAAGAACAGTAATGACTTCTCTCTCCAGGACTGAAACACTTTGTGAACAACATCATGAAAGAAAGGAAGAGACATTCTCCATCACAAAATGACCCGATACAAATTGCAGCAATGCGCAAAAGAGCTTGAAAGCCAAAAGATGACAAAAGAAGCCAAAGACGTCTATTTGAAGAGAGTATTCTGTTCAGAATGACAGTTGTACATCACACATCTTGTTCCTTTCCGCCACTTTCGGCGTTGGAGGACGAGGACATGCAGAGCAGAATAAATTAGCTTAATGTTCATTCATTTTCTTCACTTTAACAAAACATCCCCGACTCCAGACACGCGAAGCAGGAGGCGGAAGGTTTTATTTGCTGAATCTGAATTGAGTGAAGGAGTACATGGGCGCACACACGAACATGCACAGACACACAAAACGTATAGCCCAAATGAAAAAGATAAAAATCCAGAATGTGTCACAACCTCTGTTTGGCTGCAGGGTTCATTTGCCACGTGCAGATGTGTGTAAGATGGCTCTGTCCGGCCGCTCCTCTCCAACCCACAACCACAAGCAACAGATTTGGGATAATTTGTCATACTCATTATTCCACGGGCCATGAATACCGAAGAAGGGAGAAGAGAGAGGAAGACGGCCAGCCAGCCAGCCACCACAACAAGCCCTATTTACCCCATCACACAATCTGTTAGTACTGACAGATTACCCCACATCACCGAGCTCAACATTAGTCTTTGACAGCGCACGCTTCGCACTGCTTCCCTCACACTCCCTCACACTCCCTCGCTCTCCTCTCTCTCTTTTTTTATGGCTCCCCGGAAATCCAAACAGTTTCATATTTCCATCAGACAAAGATCTGGAGGATTTAACATCAGGTTTGACAGGGAACATAAGTAAGTGGTTATTGAAGATGAGAAGAGGCATTGTGAAGCATCGTGCGATGAAAGAAAAGGTCTTGACGCACGCAACCTTTCCATCTCCGCTTTAGGCTGTAAATAAGCAAACAGCAAACGATGGGGATCTCAGGCTAACTTCTGTGCCCAGCCTTTTTAAATGAAAGAAAATATGGCGATGAAGCATCACCTGGGGCGCGGAGCTATAAACATCACTGAGCTTTTGTTTTTCCTCACATGTCCACATTCTTGTGCGCGTCCAAATGACACAGCCACAAATGAAACCCATACATTAGATATAACGGCGCAGGATGACGGCAGGTGAAAAGATGAGATGTGGTTACACACTGGCAACCAATTTCCTTTTCTATCCCGCCACCCATGTTAATGACATCATACCAGAGCCATGTTAATTATCACTTGTACTTTCCATTACTCCCGTCCAACCTCCTCCCCCCTTTCCTCACCCCTCCCTCGCCCTCCGACCTGAGAGACAGGCACCTCCACCTGGTTCATTATGTGTCTTAGCGTGAGACTAGCCTCTCCTGTTTTGCTCTGACTCCCTCCTGGGGTGATCCAATCCTCCCCTCTCCTGAACCCCACTGCTAAAAGTCAGCGGTTCAGGCCTCCCAGGACAGTATCAGGTCTGCTGTCCATCTGTCACAGCGAAGCCTGCCAGAACCACACGTACAGATCCCCAAGTACTAAGCTGCAATGACTCAAACGATCATCGAACCTACCGCAACTCCACTGCTACTGGAACGCGGCTCACATGAAAGACAATTTGCTGATCTCAAAAATAACCTAGTGAAAAGATACTGGGATCGCAGCCTATTAAATGAGCTTCTAAAATAACTCCATGTGCTAAACTCCTCCACGCTATAACTGTTCCAAAGAACATATGAAATAAATGTGCCAAATTGTGGCAAAAGATTTTGCTTTAATAAGAGTTCATTTGTATTTTGGGCACATCTCGATGAAAGTGAGGGAATCTTGCGCGTGCGTCATGTGGGTTTGCGAGCATTTGCGGAGCAGTCATCTAATCTGAGATCAAGCAGCCTTGGACAACTCCTCGCTGGTTTCCACTGGGAACAGGATGGAAGGCCGGACTCGAAATCCATCCAGCCACATCACTCGTTCCTCCCTCCCTTCCCTCTTTACACACACAGACAGCATCTCTCAGGTCTACTTCCACTGTATCTCGTCAGTCCTTGTTAGTTCCTCTTCTCTGTAGACATCCCAGTTCTCGACATCTTAATACAAGCCAGCATCACTTTAAGTGTCTCACTGGATCACGGCCCTATGAGCTTACGTTTCTCATATGTCTGTGTCAGTATAATGACGTTATGGCCATGTAACATGTTAACACAAAAGAAAAAGAACCAAGTAAATCTTATGATGCTTCCCTGGAGATGTGGCAGGCTTCATACAAGGCCAAGCATAGAGCGCGTGCATTTGGTATTCTCGACATAAGCCTGGTGGCGCCTTAAAAAACGAGTTTAGATCACGTTCTGAGTCCCGACTGATGACACGCGAATCAGATGAGTTGCCATTAATGATTCACAGCAGGTCTGGATTAGCTGGAGGTTCCTGGCAGATGAATGAGGCTATTTTCTAGTTGCTCCAAGGTTAGCCAGATCTCAGCGAGCGTGCTCCTGGGGCTAACTCAGTTCCATCATTACAGGCCCCAGCTGCTGGCTAAGTTACTACTCTCGACCCAAGGCATGCCGTTCATCTATCTGAAGACAAGAGGGCAAAGAGGAGTGGACATGGAGTGATTTATAAATACTGATGTGAAGTGTGGTATCAGGGTTAAATCTGCAGTAGGCAACAAGTGAACATACGCAATGCAAAACCTTTCACCTCTCTCTCTCTCTCTCTCTGCTGCTGTGTCTCGCTCCCACAAACCCACTATGTTGAACAGCAGCAGGAGTCAGTTGCCCTGCAAAACCTCATGTCTTATAGGGTCAATTTTCTGACACAATGATAAATCAAATGATGTGAAAATAATTGGCAAATTGACAGATTGACAGTCACGGCTCTATTTGAATTACAATAAAAGCTCATCTAATAGGCTTGGCTATAAAAACACAGTAAGCAACCTTCATTTCCTGCAGGCATGGTGGATGCAGCTCAAACTGGCCGAGTCACAAATAAAGAAACTGTCAGAAAAGTGAAGGATGAAAGGATGTTTTGCTTCCTTTGTATATTTACTATGGGAATAACAATTTAAGTTGCTGTGCTGCTCAAAGGATAACGGCAGCTACCGGCAACTTTTAAGTTGTCATTCATTCATTCATTCAAGGACAAAACACATCAATCACCATTTCTTTAAATGTGCAAATGTTGGCCAGCTGGCTAATTTTCAACTGCCATCTTATGGTGAATGTTTTGAAACATATAAAGGTTTTCAACCAGATTATGCAAACTGCGAATATTCCATTTCCTCACTTTGAGAAAAAAGTGGCAAAAGGTCGTTCCATTGCTCAGGCAGCACCATGTTTTCACAAGAAAACAAATAAGCATTGTCCAACTATTCCTTCAAGGCTCAAATTGTGATGAGCATTTTTCAGTATCGGATCCAGTGTCGATCCATTGTAGAAGTCAGAACATGGGCCTGGGGGGTTCAGCGCTTTCATCAAGGGGCGCTGAAAGCCAGAACAAAACCTATACCAGCTGCCCCCCCAGGCAACCAGGTATAATACCTCCAACCAAAAAACATTTAATAAAGCGTTCTCATTTTCCCTCCACTGCTTGCTCCATCCAAAATCTCTTCTTCATTCATCCATCTTGACCCCTTCTGGGAAATCACAGTTGATCCCTTCTTTCATCACATCTCCACACCTTTAACTCTCCTCCCCCGTTTGTCCATTGCCCTATCCTTTTGAGGCAGACTGGACAATTCACAATCAATCAAATGGTTATCCATCAACATCGGTGTCTTTACTGATCAATCCCAGCCACCTGATCGCTTTCCTGCCTCTCTCTCCGTCCCTTTACCTGCCCTCGTTCCATGTTTACCCATTTGCTTTTCCCATTTGTTGCATTTGTTTGTTCCTCCCTCTCCTCACTTTTGTCGAGTTCCCTCCCTCCATCGGGGCGCTCTTTTAAGGGAGCGCATGGATCAAAGCCACGAATAAGGTGGGTTAGCCACAGGCATGTAAGCTGACGGCTTATACTCTCCTCCTACCACCCCCTATTAACACACACACGCACACACAAACACCTGCAACTTCCCACTCAAGAGTCTGACTAAGACTCATGCCCACGTGTACACACAAGCAACACAAACACCAAAGCGAGCACACAGTCATCTATTGTGAATACAGAGCCCATTTCCGCTATATAGGCTAATTCCCCACTCAGATCAGATGTCTGGTGTTCACTGATGTGGGAGGAAAATAAAGCCGCAGATTTGAGAGTGTGGTAATTCCATTTCCTTTACACTCGATATCTGTGCTCTCAGCAGGGCAGAATGCCACGGGGGTACAATGAATAAAGAGATGTGGAAATAGTCATGAGAAGTGGCTGTTACGTATGCACCGGTACCACTCTGCCACACTTACACTAAGGATATAGTGCAGTACGTTTAAGTGAGGGGAAAAAGCGAAAAAACGAGAAAATTGCTCACACCAGTAAAAATGACTTCAGGCTCACAGCGAGATGAAGAATTTCTCAATATTAATGCTTTGAAATGTATTAATGAAACATTTGTTTGGTGATCATCTGTTGATAAGTTAACAGTCAGTATATAAGCCGAACAGGCTGTGGTGGAGGCTGTGGTTTGTCGATTTACCGTCTCTGTTAAACACAACAGCCTTGTACCGTTGACCTGTCACTCAAAGCGAGGTGGCGGATGCATCTTGTGTCAACAGAACATATTGGATTTCGCCTGGTGAAAATTACTGGCGTGCTGAGGCAAAAAGCAGGCGGAACAGAGAGAGGCGCGGGTGTTGTTGTAAGCACACGCCGCAGGAGCTAGTATGGCTGGTGGGCTAAAAGCAGCATTTCCCACAATTTGAAAATTATACAACATTTTATCAAGTGATTTACGTAATGACCTTTTATCGATGACCTTGTACTCACTGTGACCAAGCAGTTTATTTTTAAGCTCCGCACAAACAAAGGCTGGGTCGCTTCATGACCTGCGACGAACACACCCTGGTTCACCCTGTTCTTCTAAGAAACGAACAGAAAGTGAAATCCGGTACAGCCGGGTACAGCCATAACGTACTTTAGGACTGGCTATGTTGATTGCATTTGAAGGAATTTGAATGGAATTACGTTTTAGTTTGAATCTCTTTGGACAGGCCTAATCTTTGGAGGCAGCGATGTGCAGATAAAAAGTGTTAAAAACAAAAGAAAACGAGTGAGCAACGCATCTAGATGTCAGATGCAGAATGAAATGATAGAGTGTCTCTGTATGTATAAATGACAGCTCATCTGTATGTCCATCTAATGGTACCTGAGGGGTGAAGTGCTGTCGGGGCTGCTGCTCTTCAGAGACAGGCTGCACCTCAGGGCTCGGTCTTAATCGTATGAACTCATCTAAAAGAGAAACTAACTTAAAAAAGGGACAGAAGCTGCAGAAAAAGTACGAGGGTGTGTGTGAAATGAGGAGAGTCATACGGAGTGGGAAGGTGTTTCAGCAAAAGGAACAATGAAGGTGAGGACTTGAACCCGTGCAGCTGGAGACCAACTGAAAGAATTGAGATGAACTGAGAATGATAGAAATGACATATCTGTGTTACTCAATCAGCACATTAAGAGATCTCCCCATAATCTAATCTCTCCAAAGGTACAGCAGCATGTGTTTCCAACCCTCTCTGACTCTCTTTACATAATCAGGGCTACTTGACCTACCATCTCTTACTGCGCCTCCTCACTTACACAACTCTCCCACCTACGACACTCTGCATCTTTTATGTCCAAGAATCATGGAGCAGAGAGAGAGTGAAACAGAGCTGTAATACTCTAGCATTCAATATATATAGCTGTCTGCTATTTATGAGTAATAGGTGGCAACTTATGAGTAATTCACTGAGTCAAATACACATGCCTGTTCAGAACCTGTAACACAGTTTGTTTAACACCACAAATGGTTTTCTATTGTGTGGTTGGGTGCATTTTTTTATGCCGCAAGGTGGGAAAAAAAAATCTTTATATGACGAATCTGAAAACATTTCAAATTTGTAGTGGTCTCCCAAATTCTTCACCGTTCTTCACCGTTCCTTGCTGTTCCCTGTTTTTTCGCACATCACGCCTCCACACTTCTCTTTTTCCACTTATCATCTCGCTTATTGTGTCTTTTCAACACCGATGACGACCCTGATACCGAAAATAGCGCTGTCCGCCTCCCACCCGCTTCGTCGGGACGAGGGCTCATGGAAAGGGGTCAAGGGGGTGAAAGTCAGCCCTCGTCAATCTGGAAGATTCTGTCAGCGGGTTGCCTGCGGCCACTTCTCTGCCAGCGCTGCCCCCTCCAAATGACTCTGCCATGACAACCCCGTACCAATCAAAAGCACTGTTCTCGTGACCCCACAAGCTACCTGGCGCACCAGTGAAGGTAAGAGACAGACAGACTGATTACACAGCCTGTCTCTAGGTCATTATACAGCCTTGTCTAACCCTGTCCAGCCCTTCATCTTTCTCCTGCTCGTCTTTTCTCACACCCACCCCCTTTCCTGTCCGAGAAGCCTTCGACCCCCATTACATTTTTGGTAAATAACACAGGAGCCCTTTGAAAAGAAGAGCGATGGCAGAGCGGGAGGAAAGCGGGGTGAAGGAAAAGAGAGGGTGCGAAAAAGGAGGAGGAGAAGTTAACCGAGCCGATCTGAATGGGCTCCGAAACCAGACTGAATGAATCAGCAGAAAACAGACAGGTGAAGTGAACGGGAGAGATTGGAGAGGACATTTGTTAAAAGTCAAAAGGGAAAGAGAGGGAAGGAACGGAGGATGAGGCACCAGAGCATTGTTACATGCACAGATGTAATGTGGTTGGTGTTGGTGGCAGCATCGGGTGGGTGTAGTGTGAGTGCTCTTATCCTCTCTTTCTCTATCCAGCCACCTACTGCTATTACAAAATTGTCACCCCTTAACTTGAACTCTGCATACAGGCTGTGAATAATACGCCTTGATCACTTTAAGTTGGAGTAAATGATTCTTTCCTAACATTTTAGGATTCTTTTGTAAGCATCAAGGCGAAGGGTAATTGCTTCGCAAGGCGGCAAACTGCTGGGATCAGTGTGGCTTTAAGTAACCATATCCGCTGGAAAATTAGTAAATATTATTAGTAATCAGTCCTCGGTTTCATGTTGTGAAGTGAGTGCTCACACTGAGCAAGTCAGCTTTGGCACATTATCCACGTCTTCCTCAATATCGCTGGTGTGAAATTAATTACTCCTGCCGTGAGGGTTGGGTGACGATTCAAAATGATGAAGGGGCTGAATTTTAATGGCAACAAAAAACCACCATGCATTGCACATGCACAACTCAAAACACACACACATAAAAAAAAAATAAATGCACACTTGCAATTTTTTCTTCTGTGGAAATGGTTTGAGTTTAATTATCTTTAACGAGTCATCCTTAAATGTTTTTCTTTCACTGGTGCTTTGCTCTATTAATCTTTGCAGTGTGGAACTCAGAGATTAAACATCCAGTGTGTTTGTGTGAGACAGATATTGTACCAATAATGTCTATAAATGGCCATATATGTACTGCAAATAGTCACAGTCCAAGGACTTTGTATGTGTGTGTGTGTGTATGCGCATTATTGTACACATTTACATACCTTCCTTCACTGACAGTTCACTCATCATGTCTGTCTCTGCCCGTTCTCTGTGCTGATGAATAATAGATGGTGGCAGTACAGTAAGAATCAGAGACGGAGCAATAATAGATGAACGTTTCTTACTGCCATTCGTTCTTTATATGAACGTCAACGCTATCTCCATGCCTGTCTGCTCCTTTCAGCAACAATGCAACTCCGTCAACGTCCTGTGCATCTTTCATGTGCGCATATACCCTTCTAGACGACGTCATTTTTTCCTGCCTGTCCTCCGTTCTCGTCTCCCCCACGTCTTCAAAATAATAATGCATGAGATATAAACTCATGTGTGTCTCTGACAGGCGTTTCACTCAGCTGCAGTAATAATCACATATTGGACTCCACTGCCTTGACCTGATGCAGTAAAGGGCTCTTCAGCCTCTGACAGCTGAATTGCTACAGGGTCCTACCACCTTTATGGCTGCTGGTGTTAAAGCGAGACTGTGTCACTGTGGAAAAATGAATAACACAGGTTGGAATTCATAAGCAAAAAAAACTAGTCCTAGCCCTTAAAAATGACATTGCAATTGTGATTACTTGTTGTGGGATAGGTAATTTTTGCATTTCATTTTCACTGAAAAAATATGAAACTAATGGTGATGTAAGATTTTTGCTGGGGTCTGTGCCAACGAAGCATGTTATAGAACATAGAACATAGAACATAAGCATGTTGGAGAACATCATTTGTAGGCTGTGGCATCTCTGTTGCACCACAACGCTTCATTCATGATGGTACTGAGATTACAGATTGCGATTTCGATAACATTTCCATTACTGTTCAGCTCTAGTATTCAGCAACAGTTACATGGTCTCGCTATAAGGTTCGTATGTTTTCTCTTTGTATCCACGCAGCGTGCACACACTGAAAAGAAGCTGCAGCAACATCCTCCCATATATGCAGAGAACACTGAGGTGAGACTATTGATTTTGCTGGAAAAGAGGAGGTTGATAACAGATGTGTGAATTTGTCATCCAGGGAGAGCCTCAGAGGGAAATGGCCAGTGCAATCATCAGCAGAGAGGAGCCTGTGGGAAGGCATTCGCGCACATAAACACTCGCATACACTTCTTTATAAAGACACAAAGGAGAGGAGGCGCAAAACAAAAGATATGAAGAAAACAAATGGGAAGCCCAGAACTAATGGGCCGAGGAGCAGACGTCCAATTTGTCTCACGCGCACACCAACCCAAACCTAAACCAAAAGCTGACAAACGGACCTTGAGAAAGCCAAGAGCCATTTGGGGTAACAGCTGGTTTCTGTCTATGCTTCACAAAGGCGGCGTCATACACAGCCATGTGGATGACAATCTGACCGTGATAAACAGTCACGCTGTTCAATTAGAGCAACAACAGGTGTCTCGTGTAGACCGAGGGCATAAAAAGTGAGTCACTGTGTATTAATCTGATGCGCCGTGCAGCATGAGAGAATAGTTTGATTGACTCCTCTTTGCTCTTGAAGAGAAAAGAAAGGAATGGATAAAGAGAGACGCGCCCTCACAACGCTTTCATCAGGTCACCTCAGTAATTAAGCACATGCAGCTGTGGTTAGGAGAGAGAAAGACATAAACAGTGAAAACGAAACAGATGGAGACTCATTTTTGGAGCAAATTTGGGATTAGGATACATTGAAAATGGAGGAAGAGGGATCTTAACACGCCACCACTGATCCTCTTAGGTGGGAATCTCTGCTGCTGCTGCGGCTCTGATGTGTGTGTGTGTGTGTGTGTTATAGCTATGTACCCAAGACATAATTCTCATTTACAGCCTAAGGTTACCACGGAAACACAAATAGACAAATAGCCGAGCAGCAGATGACATGTTTAAAAATATAACGCCTAAAAAAAAAAAAAAAACCACGGTAACACTTCATCTTTGTGTGTGCTCGACTTGTGTGTGTGTGTGTGTTAGAATATACTGCATGTTGGTGTGTGAGGAGTTGTGCCCTATAGATGCGAAGGGGGTGGGGAGGAGACAGGAGGAGAGGGATGTGTTGAGAAAGGGGAGATAATAGGAGGGAGGGGTGGTGGTGGAGAGGGAGGGCCTGATGATGGGAGTGTGGATGGTTTCTATTTTTAGCCTGCATGTGTGATATATGCCAATAGGTGTTCAAAGCACGGAGTAAGAGAGGCTTCGGCAGGCTGTGATGCAACTGCTCTGTGCATTCTCACATTTGAAAGTCAACACTGCAATAGTAACTTTGTCTGGTATCATTACTAACATAATTATAGTCCATATTTCAGATGGACGACTGGAGATAACTGTTGCCCCCAATATTTTCTTCCCCTGCCAAGAGGAGAAGGTGCCGAAAGCCTCCATAAAACCAAGCAAATTGAATGTGCTGAAATTAAATTGAGTGCACTATGGAAGCAGCAGAAAGAAAAAAAAATTCATATCATAATGAAATCAAATCAGGATTATATCCATAAAGCCATTCAATCACTCGTTAATCCCAAAATGATTGGGCTTTGGAAGAAAAGACGCGGAGCTATACACACACACACACACACACACACATACAGTACACACACACACACACATTTACGCACACACACACCAGAGGTGGATTAAGTGACATCAATCAATAAATCCCAATCATGGAGCAATATCAAAAACATCCCAACAGTAACAGATCCAGACATTTTCTCAAACACCATGCTAAACACAACAAATCGGTCCAGAGGCGGGACGCCGCTGAGCAATAGTGCACAGAAAGTCAGATCTGTTTTGAACAAATTGTGGCTTCCTTTTTCAGCGATTCATTTTGTTTGTGATGCTGCAGTGCAGGGGCCACAATCACTTATTGGATTACATGGCTATCACATCAATCACCCCGTGCTGTGACTGGCCTCCACTTACCAAAGCATTTATCTGATCATCCTCTCATAAATGGCCTGATGAATTGCACAGTCCTCTGACTTTGGTCTAATCATAATTGCATCTGTCTCCAATGGGGACTGTCTCTTGTCCCTTTCTGTCTCCGTGTCTCTGAATCATTCTCTGGAGGGGGTCATGCACAAACAACAGTACCGTGCTTGACTGGCAGGGGCAGGCAAAAATTATCAGGGTCCTTTGTAAGTAATGCATCATTGCAATTTTAATATTCAAAGCGTGACATTAAATAACAAAACTAATGGTCTACAGCTGCGCCAGCCGCTCTGTGAGGCTGTGCAAAGGCATCAGCATATTAACATACTCTGACACAGACTGACGATGCTAACCTGCTTGTGTTTAACACGTATCCTGCTCACCATGTTAGTTTAGCGTGTGAGGATGTTAAGACTAAACGCAAAGTACAGCTGAGAGTGATGAGATTGGAATTTGTAATTGCAGGTATTTGATCATGAAGTTTCACCTGAAAGGAAAAAGTTAAGGGATCATCAAAGTTATTACAGTTCATCCTGTATCATGTCAATCCATCCAACAGCTGTTGAGACATTTATCTAAAATCACAGATGGATCGCTCATGGTAGCGCCAGGCGAAAAGCCATGAGTTCACCACTGCCATTAGGATTAATCCTCTGGGAATCATGAATGTCTGAATTAAAATTTCATTGCTATCCAACACTTGAGATGAAGAGTTGAGATATTTCAGGTTTGACCAATGTTGTGCACTGATCAACCAACATTGCCATCTATAGAGCCGCGTTGCTGCAAGCATGGTTAGAAATTATAATTTACATTATTTATATCCATTACATATTTATATTTCAGGTGTCGGCCCTCTATATGCATATGAAAACAGGCCTCAAACCAAATATGAGACCCTCAGGTCTTGTTGGGCTGAGTTGCAAATCTGTAGTATAATCACTGCTGCCTTGTTTAGTTTATTAATTTAGTGTCCACACCAGTGGGGGGTACATGAAGAGTAGGAGGCAATCATGGCCTAAGAAAACTAAAAATAGCATTAACAAACCCTCAGAGTACAACAATAATACCTGTAGTCAAAAAACAATAAGCACAGGTGAAAGAAAGTGAAGCTGCTTTACTGTATCTGGGTATGAATAAAGAGTGAGATGCAAACAGTAAAATCAAGTGGAAAAATAAGCTTTTCCGTACAGCAACACAAATATCATCTGATATTGTGGGAAAAACACAAACCATTTGATAATCTGTGATGGCAGGCAAACAATGACTAGTTAGGCCAACAAGCGTCTGCACACTGTGGAGTCTGAAGCTCATAAATAACATGCTTTTTTCCCCCACAATCTTGAAACAGCAATAATTTCTGCAGAGTCTGCAGCACATACTTTGAATCCGCACTCGCTTTATCTTTGCACATATACACACATAAAACAAATGTTCTTATACATACACACCCAGACAGACACAGGTACACATGCGCATACACACATTTGGAACGGTAAAGCCCTCAATAGCAGCCATCTGTGAATTTCTAAAAGTGTTTGGCCAGGTTCTTGGTGTCAGTCTGCTTGTCCATGGGGCCTGGCTCAAATCTGTTACTGTTTCCCAGCATGCCTTCTGTATAGAACACACATCAATGACCTCACGGCTGGAGACTGGAGCACAGGCCAAGTTCACGACTAAGAGCTGCTCTACAGGAAAAGGAAAAACACACACAGGCACACACACAAGCAATTTTCTATCTCTGCTCTTCCATAAAAACTTTAGTTCTAAAAACTTTACTCCCCTGACTATATTTCCCCTTTCTGCTTCAGTATTTCTCTCTCCTGGTTTGATGGCCAGTGGACTCTTCAACCTCATCTTGGCAACTTTTTGTTTCTTAACGCTCACTTTGCATCCTCTCTGTTTCTGTCTCATGGAAAGGACAGGGCACATTGGTCAAACTCACTAATGATGAACAACAATGTGAAGAAACAAGACATCTAACATTTACAAGTCTCCAAGGAAGGTGTAAGCTCCACTCGAGCTGTCTGGAGATGCCGTGGGAGGGAAACAGGTAACAAAGAAAGTTGAAATGTGCGATTCACAATCCAACCTCTGCTAATTATAGCAGCCCAGGCCTCATCTGCATCTGTTTAAAAGTCACAGCTCCCCCACGGTACAGCTCAAACGCAACCAACGCAGAAACACCGTCTCCACACTTCTGGAGCCGTGTGATGTGTCTCTTCTGTCACTCAGTGTCTAAATTGCTCTTCTCTCTTGCCAATTTGGCTCATGCATACATACATACATGCAAATCATGCGTGAACAGGGAGGAGCTGACGGAGATATGGAGGGGAGAGCGTCCAGAGGTGCATATGGCCGCAATGTGCCACGGGCCAAGGGGAACTATTGGAAAGCTGTTGCTCCACTTACAGCCACCTGCTGCCAGCCTGCTCCACCTGGCCTGGGAACATTCATTATGGTCCAAAACACTTGACCACAACATCCATCACCTCAGTCTGATCTATATCCACCTATTAGGCTGCCGCTATCATCACCGTCCAACACTGATTAGGCACAATGGTAATGTAAGTGGATGGGAACCTGGATAACACAGACAAATCCCTCAGGATGATGCTGCTGTTTTAGTCATGAAGACAACTCATTCAGCATGCAAAGCGTTGGCTGTAGAGGAGGGAGACAGACACAACTGTAAACTAAAAGGAGAGTGGAATATTAATTTTCTTATGATGATCTCTTTGAAATCCATAAACTATCCCAACATGTTCTCAAAGCTAATGTCTATGAGCAATGTCAGACCGCTTCCTAGGGACGGTAATAAGGAAATAATGTTGGAAATAGAAGCATGACATTTTCATTACTATCATGTGAGCACCTCAATCAGTTACCAAAAAAAGAATTCAACTGCTGCAATTTCACAGCATTCTTGGTTTTCAGCAAATGACACGACAGAACCGGCAAAACCTTGAAGAAGCCGTGTGATCTGCATAAAGCAGATGCTTCATGTTTATTCCCATCTTATCAGTCACAGACCAATGCTGCTGGGGTTATATTTTTATGATGGACAATATTACCCTATTTCATTCTGGCATGCCTTGAGGAAAATCTTTCATAGAGCCAATTCTGACATATAATGATAAGGGATAAAATGGGGGAAATTGCATGCTGGGATTTTTTCAAAGCAAAGTTGGCCTATGTGTAAGTTCAAATCAGACACAAGTCTTTATTTTCTGCATGAAAACCTGAAGAATTTTAACAAGAACAGTCTCTGGGTTTATGTTCTTAAACTTACTTAAATTGTATCAGTAGATTCAAGTAATGAAACGTAAGAAAGAAAATGATTGAACATTAACACTGTAAAGGAACAAAGACTCGCTCGCAGTAGTTTGACTGTTTCCACTGGTCACGTGACCCACGATCATCATACCGATTCCTTCAGAGTTTCAGTGAATTTTTATGTTAGATTCTTCTGCCAATGTATTTTAAAATCTGCCATTAAACCTAAGGGAGATTTTGAGCTACCAAACACTGGATCCTGCTTTTTCCTTCTGTGTCTTATCAGCTTTGAGCCCCTTTAGAAAGGCACAGTTAATTCTCATTGTTCCAGAGCAGCAAAGGGAATTTTCTGAACTAATTTCGTTGAAGTAGAGGCTCTGCTGAGTGTTTTCCCACTCATTACCAAGAATGCTCTGAAATGTGACAACCTGCTGAAAAGTGATTAAGCCATTGCTTTATTTGTATTTTTTAATGTATTTCATAGAAGCCAAGATCAGACAAATGGGCCTTATATGTCATTGTGTTTCATCCCTCTCCTCCTCATCCCCGGCTTTTGTAGTATTCATAATGAACAGCAGATAATTTTCTCTTTCACCTCACATACATGCTGGGCAGATGAGATTCCCCCGCTGTGTGTCTACACATGCCCAAGGCTATTGAGCGCAAACTGATAAATTAATTGTAATATAGCCTGGTTTGAATGGATGTTGTGCCTGTTCTTTGCAGCAATGTGGGTTCAAAGTCATCGTGTGTTATGTGTGTGAAAGAGAGAGAGAGAGAGGGAGGGAGAGTAAGCTTCTTGTAGAGCTTTGCAAAGCACAAGATAGTAAGGAAATATTTCACTTTTAAAAAAACAATGAAGTCTAAAGGACTTTTAAAAATGTGTTTGTAGGTGGAGAGAAAAGAGAAGTGAGAGGCACAGACAGTGTGAAGTGTTAAGATGCAGCATGTTATAAAGGGAAACAGAGAAAGAAAAGAGATGAGAGAGCTGATAAAAGTGAGATTGCATTTAAGATTACACGCGCAACTGAGATTTTTTAGCGTTTCAACCTAAATTAAATCTCATACCATTTATCTGTAAAAATGACACCTAAACTAAAATGATTAAATGATACAAAATGAATAACACGGTTTTAAAAAGATACTGGGTAAAAAAACAAAAAAAGCAGCTGCAATATCAGGTTTAGAGTTTCTAAATAACACTTTTGCAGATTAGATTCTCAATGAAACTTCAGATGATTTATTTCAGGCTGTGACTTCATACCTTTAACAAATGCGCAGCCAGTAAATACAAATTACCTTTGAGTGGAGGCTGAATGTTATAACCCCATTTCCTCACACTCAAACACTCCACTATATGTGTGTTTCACAGCATCATGTTTCCAGGATGGATCTCTTCTTTATTACACTCTGCATCTGGACGTTGAGGTCATGTCCGATCTAACAAGCCTCTGCTCAGAAACAAAATCAATTTGCTCACGCTGCGCATGTGTTCAATTGTCCCTCACATGAAAGATTGAAGTGTATTGTTTATATATGCGACACCAGGGTATGGACCGTCTCCCTTTAACAGCTAAAGCGGTTTCCTTATAGAGTGTTCAGCATGATTTGCTACCCACAGTAAACTGATAGCTTCAATGATTCCCTCGCCTTTAGAAGTGATTCTAAATCTGTTTTGCATATCAGCTGAGAAGTGGATGGACTTATAAGCGCTCTGCTTTGAGCAGGTCATTGACGTGGTGTTAATTCAACGCTAATAAGATTAAAACATAATGCAGATTGTCTCCTGTGAAATGAGGCTGGTGAAAATCCTTTGAGGAGAGTTCTTATTGAGCGGCAGCAGACCATGGCCTCGCTCCTCGCGGGGCAGAAAGGTAGAAGATGGGTTACTCACGAGAGGGGTTTGGAAAATGAATTAATATTGCCACCAGTCAACCTTTGAAGGGAAAAAAAGGCTTACTGAAATCTATTAATGGTGTTAGTCCATGACTTGACTTTTATGCTCTTCGCAGTGCTTGGCGCTGTCAGATGGCACATGGCAGGGTTAATCCCTCAGCATGGGTAATCCCCCAAAGACATTTGGATCAAAAAAAAAAGTTGATTCCAAGCTTTGTGAAGGACACGTCCTGCGTCCATGGGATGACACGAGAATGACCACAGAGAGAGAGAGAGAGAGCTCCAATACAATATCAGTATCAGGAACAATTTTTTTTAACCATTAAGTGAGAAGTATTTTTTTCAGTAAACTGCAGAAAATCAAATGTCACGGTGAGAAATCCAGTAAGATCATCCTAAGTGAAGCCTGTCAGGGTGGAGAGGAGAAGAGAGGAGAGGACAACCCACACATGCATAGACACACATGCGCTAAAGTACAGGGAACAGCTCCAGAGACATGCATTAATCCACACAGATTTAGTGTAGCAGAACAATTGCTTTTGTCACCCTGGGTAATCAGCACAGAACACAGTTTATGAATTACAGTACAAAAGCCACAAAGAAATACAGACAGACAGAGCATGCATGTGTGTGTGTGTGTGTGCGAGGGCGAGCGAGTGAAAATGCATGTATGTCAGCGCGCGAGCGAGAGCACACACACACAAAAAAATGGAACAATGACGTCTACCTGTTCAAAAGCCTCGGCTGCGCGTCGGGGAAGATTAATCAGAGTCATTCAGACAGCGTTTATCACGTTCTCTACAGGGAAATGAGAGGCGATTTATTTCTATAACTTGGCCTACATATATGGAGAACTATCACTCACATTCACTTCAGCCCCCATTATCCACTCGGTAATGAGCATGTCTGCCCAGTGGACACAATGCTGTCTAATCCATAATTGTTTACATTCTGGTGTTTGCTCTCAGCCAACTAAATCAAGGGCCACTCCAATAAAACGACTACAACAATGCATTACTAAGTGATGGCGTAATCGCACTCTTAAATCAGCCTTTTATTTATGCAATATACTGAAATCCAACCAGGGAGGAGTTTTTATGCTACATAAAACAGGCAGGCTACATGCACTTTAAGGCTCATTATTTACCTTTTTCTATTAAAAGATAATAAAAATACTGTTTAGCAATGCAGTCATGTTTGAGTGTTGTGTAGTTTGTGTAATTACTTTGAGGGATTCTGGCATTTAATCAGCACCTTGTTTGCATTTTCCTCTCAGTTCTCTGAGAGGAAGCATAAACCTCGCTAAGTGTCACTTATTTTTCTGGGCATTTGTGCATTTATTTGGCAGTGGAAACAGAGAAGAAACCTGTGATGAGGAGGGCAAGGGGGATGATGTGCAACAAAGGTTCTCTGCAGGAAGTGAACTGGGGACATTTTGACGACAGGGGTCAAGAAATGCTGATGTTAAGCAGGTATAATGTTAATCATGTTCACCTTCTTAGCTTAGCAAGTATTGGACAAATACATTTTGGTCTCATGGTGGTGAAAAGTCAGGGGATCACCAAAGTCATTAGGCTCCATCCTCTGGGGACCTTGAATGCCTGTAAAAAAATTCTATGGCAATCCATCCAATAGTTGTTGAGATACGTAAGACTGACAAACCATCACTGCCATCACTACAGACACATTGACAGCAGGGTTAAAAATGGACAAAAAGCCAAGACATGAGCCTTAATGTGTTTGCACACACACGTCCACCTCTTTACTTCACTTACTCCACAAACCGAAGTCTAAATGCTGCAGGAAATGACAAGAAGGGGTTTGAGCTTTGGTGTGGTAGGTTTGCTTTCACCATGCGTCTTTCAGTGGGCAGCAGCCATCAGCTGTCCAGGATGCTGCTAAACACCCTGGAAACTGATAATCACTGACTCATTTTCAGGCTCCTCACTGAGAGCCTGCTGGTAATTGAATTGGAGGAGTGGGCACAAGTGTAGTGGGCTTGGAAGGACCGTAGCTGAAGGCAATCAGCTGTGACAGACAGAGCGAGACAGGGAGGGAGGGAGGGAGGGGGAGGAAGAGAGAGACAGTTTCTATAATAAAATGTTCACACATCTGACATACAGGTTTTTTTTTCCTTAACACCTTGAGCATCACTCCAATCACTTTCGTCCAGTTAGTTGAGACGAAGTTAGTCAGGACACAGCGTCCTATGACGGGGCAGCATTTGCATGCACGGCATGTCAATAATGAAAAAGGGGGGTGGCAAATACAAAGCACATGCTTGAAGCACCTCACCGAAAGACCCTCCCTGTCAATTACCCTTCACAGTCACATTGGCCACAACAAACTCCCCCCTTGGCTGACAGGTGGCCAGGTAAATGCATTTTGCAAAAGCTTGAAAGGCTTGGCGCTCGATATCCCTTTTCAAAAAATGGGCAACCATCCAGATCTCTGCATGAAAAGAGGGTAAAATACATACCAACAACAAAACGGGGGGGCTGAGCGAGCATCTAGCAGAGCTGAAAAGAGTCATTTCAGTGGCAGATTTTGGAAGGCGGACTGGGGTGCAGTATTGACTTGTGTGACCTCAAACACAAAAACACAAGCAGCAGGTACCAGCTCTACTAGCTACTATTCCCTCTTTTTGATGTGTTTAATCTGGTCTTATTTATTCTTCATACAGAGGTTATTGATTGTTTGCAGATTTCTTTAAAGGCTCTTGGACCAATTTTCAACTGCTGATAAAATGGAATATTTTTCAGCGGCTGTTGCAATCAAGGACAAACAAAGGTTAAGGTAAGGAGACCCACGCATACGTCATCTTACGTCTCCTATATTATACTGGTCCTCTTACTGCTGCTAAGCCAAATAAGACCAATCCTTACTTCATCATTTGAAACTGCTAATTTGCAAAACCAGATCAAAAATACTCAAGAAGAAGTCCAACTGATGGATGGATTGCCATGAAATTTTGAACAGATATTCATGATCCCCAGAGAATGAATCGTACTGACTCTGACAACCAATCATCGGGTCAAACCTTTCATTTATCTTCTGAATATCTCAACATCTACTTCACAGATTGGCACATACATTTGTAAAGACAGACATTCAAGGGCCCCAGATGATGAATCTTAATGACTTTGGTGGATCTCTTAAGAATGAAATATCTTGACAGTTGTTGAATGAAATGCCATGAATTTGGAAACTGAAATTTGGTTCATGTCCCCCTCAGGATTAAGTGTAGTAACTTTGGCAATTCAGGGCCAACAATCTTTCTTTGTCAGGGTTATGTGGTTGTACTCCAGTACCACCCATATAAATAAGTGTCCAAAGTCTGCAGTCAACTATTTAACAATTTGAAAATATAGAAGAATAGTTTATGAAAAAATACTTCCTAATTCCAACAACTGATGCTGATAAAAATGATGGTTTTAGTCTGAATTTGACTCCATCAGGGCTTTGGGCTTGTGTCATTTGAAACAGTTCTGTTATACTAAACATGCTTGTTCTTTACATCATCAAGCATCCAAATTCAGGTGCACCATTTAAAACACACAGATTAGATTTGTGATATCTGGCTCTATGCTCCAATGTGTCTGACCACCAGGTAATGGACACAATGTCTCCGTTGGTAATCGAAGCAGTTGTGAGTTACATTCACTGGTATGAGCCGAACATGAGAATACTTTTGAGTTATTGCCGCGTACCTGGAAATCGCAGACCTGGAAAATTACTTTAGTGATTTTTCTGCCTTTATAGCCACCTCAATATCACGCAATCAGCAGTCACAGACATAAAATTAAATGTGGAGGCGCATAATTACTTTAGCGAGGTACATCGAGTTACACAGCAGAATATATAAAACATGTAAACATATGCCTTCACAGTGGGACGAAAACACACACTGTAAACATTACTTCAACATAGGCACGCACGCACGCACACACAGCCTCAGGATATACATCAGTTCAGAAGAAAACAGGGTTAGGGAAGGAAAGAAGGGAAGGTTAGAGGTAGTGGATGAGGGAGAAGAAGAAGAGAAAGAAGAAGTCAGCCCTGTCAGTCTGTAATGATCATTACAACTTATCAAAAACAAAAATCATGAAGATGGATGAAAGAAGAGAGCTGTGGTAGTCTTAGATCCATCCCACCAGTAGGGAAAAACATCTTAGACTCGACTCCAGATTGACTTGGCCTAAGCTGTGTTTTGAACTGAATGCTCTTAGTACGCAACATTAGAGCTGGGAAATAAATGAATAAAATATCAATACTGTGATATAAAATTCAATATGTGTTTTGGATGATTTGTGGATTTTGCCAATCATAACACCAAAACATTCCTTAAGTTAATTTAGGCTGTGTTTTTGACCTATTTGAGTGGCTCAGTTAAAAAATATGCAGAATCACTCAGTTTTTTCATGTTGACATACAAATATATTGCTATCATGACATAAAATGACATGTTATGAAATGGAAGATTTTATCCGCATTTCCCAACATTAGCATTAATCTATGACTAAAGCTGACAGATATTAATTCATTAGCTTTGGATGAGCTGTATCATATCATTAACTTAAGTCTTGGACAAGTGCAGTTTTTGGCGTATTGGTAAAGTCAATAGGATTCGCCATCTAGAGACAATACATGTCTCCGGCAAATTTCATCCAACTGTCAAGATTTCAGCCCTGAGCAAACAACAGACTAACTGACCGACCTCTGACCGTCCCAAGAGCCACGCCGGAGACACAGAGAGAGAGGAAGAAACTAAGGTGAGAGGGGTGAAAATGGACTGATATTTCTTTTTTCTGACCTGTTTTCTGGTGCTTTTTCTTTAGCAGCTGTGGAAAGGAGAATGGGGTCAAAGGCCTGGGTGAGAGGCAGCAACATGGAGCACTCATTTTGTCTCCTCACTCTGGAAGAGAGACTGAGGTAGAGGAGCGTGAGGGCAAGAAAAGACAAACTGAAAGAGAATAACAGCTGGAAGGTCAAAGTTGAGCTTCACCTTTTCTATGTTACGCATATCTCCGTCATTTTTTTATTTTTCAATATCAGTGGGTTCAGCCGGAGGTCAGTGTACATCTTGAGGATGTACGTGTTACTGAAGCTTTTTAATACACTTCCTCTGGTTTAACTCTCCAGCCAGTGAGAGAGGACAAAGATATTATACACAAATGTGCCTTTAATATCCTCAGGAAACAGAAAAAGAAATATGGATAATCCGTTAAGTCCATTTATTATGAATTTGGATTTCTGTTATGTTGTGGTGTTGGGTTTCACCGCCGTCAGTGTGGGTAAGGAGAAGTAATTAATCCATAATTCATGACAAGCCCCGATATATTAAAATTAAGCTCCAAAGCCTTTCCAGTCTCTTAACCGTTATTTAAAGTTTGCAGACTTGGCTGGATTCCTGCCAAAAGTCTATTGTACCATAGTTTTTATTGGCTGTTTGCTGTTGTAAAAAGAAAAAGATGAAGAAGACGAGAAAAAAACAAGGTTGTGCAAGGCTACAGACAGAAAAAGCCACTTGACAATATCATCGGGAAGAGAAATTGCTGACCCGTGACTTTCTGTCCATTAAAAGGTGCTGTGCTCTATTTTTACACAGGCTCCTGTTATTACCATGTGATCTGTATGTGGATAATGACATCTGATCTGTGCATTTAAAATATGTGTTGTCGCTTATCCAGATGTCCAGACACAGAGTGCATGTAAATGTCAGGTGTAAATGGAGCACTAGAGGTAATTACATGCTCAATGCTTTGTTTGACATATTGCGATGAGTAGTAGTTGCTGCTCTGTGTTGGTTCCTTAACGTAAAGTAACAGTCATTCTTTACAGAGAAGAATTTATTCAACAGTAAAGAAGCATGGTTCAGTTTAATTTGCACTGAAATCTAGACCACAAGTTTAAGCACACATCGTGACATTGTGCACCTCGAGCACTTACGGTCAGCTAATCACTCAGATCATCACGCTGCTTCTACAAGTCTGCCTTAACTTGAAATGATGGTGCAGTCTAAATTATGAATACTGAGGAGTAATGTAAGCCGCTCTGGATGAGAGTGTCTGCCAAATGCCGGGACTGTAAATGTAAATGTTGCCTGGAATATATCCATATATCAACCCCATGAGTAAATCCCTTGAAAACCCATGATAATAACTCTTACTATTTCCATGAATAATTAATCTCGAGGTAATGATGAAATTAAGAATATTGAAGGGATTTTTTATTTGGTTCAGTGTACGCACTGGAGTACAAACAAAGTAGGATATTTGCATTTCAATATAGATTTCAGTACATGGTTTATAAAGATGAATGCTCTAATCTGACATTTCTTACATGTTGCATTTACATCAGCCATGATAGAGCCATAAATCTCCAAACCCCTGCAGGGTGCTACATGCCTGCCATGCACTCATGATCTCCTGTCATTACGCTCCAAATAAGTCGTAATTGATATGAGTGCAGGTCAACACACCACTGATCCTGACCCTAAAAAGAAAAGGTTACCAACAGATCTGGAACTAAATCACCATGGACAGATTACTTCCTTAACCGCTCTCATAAATCCAACATAAAGGGTCAGTGACACCACATTTAGGTGCTATGTTTCAGTCATACTCTCATCACCAATTCTAATTAGTGGCACTAACAATGACCGCCACATTTCTCACTACTGCCCAAATCAATATTCGCTCATCTGCATTGATCATCGTTTTTCACAAGCTGTTGGCTCAGAAACACAAGCTCTATAAATCAGAGCTTGGTGACAATGAGTTGCGGGAGAGGGTGAAAAACACATGCATGGCAAACAAAGTGAGCACAAGCAGGCACACAAAGGGCGGACAACATACATCCTCTACATGCAATGTGCAAACCCGTGCACCACAGCAAACAAGAGTGCGTGCGAAAGGTCTCGTGTCTGGAGACAGAGAGCAGCGCATTGATCTTGGAGGAGCTGTGATCAAAAGAAGCTGGCCTTTGATAAGGATATTAATCATACTCAGGCATGGCTATGCTAATGACTACAACAGAACCGAATGCTCCGGCTCTCGTCAATACGTGCAGCCTAATGAGTTCGCAAAGATGACAAGGTGCATGCAGAACAGAGGACGTGCGTGCATTACAAGAGAGCACTGGAACTAGATCTTTGTTGCCCAAAACTAATTTATATCATTTACTGTATCAGTCTGCAGCCTTGTAACTTGAGTACAAGACACAAATTATGTAAAAAAAAGCCTTAGTCGCATTAGTGGCGATGATGTTTTAGCAGAGGAGACGAGCTTGGTGTGAAAATTTCAAATGCACAATCAAGATGTGATGCATGCAAACGTCTGGTTTTAAATGACAAAATGAAAAGAAAATATGTAACGATGAAAACATCTAAAAGCTGCTTCCGGAGGGAGTTGGAAAGAAGAGGGAGAGTCAAGCAATCACCTGCAAAAAAATAAAATGCTATATTCAACTGTCCCAAGTTCCCAGAGAGAAAGACATGGAAATGATGTCAACATTTTCAGATCTGCCCAAAAGGCTCTGATTGGTCGACTGTTTCTCGAAGCATCGTACATTCAAAACTATAGGAATCGCTGAACAAATCGGAGCTTTTCAGAGGTCTGGAACCAGGCAATGGTGGTTTAACAGCGTAATAGCTCCCACAGCCAGGAGTGGCATATACGTCAGCTATAACAGCTCAGTGTAGTGCTACCCTGGCGTCCTCAATCAGTCACAAGAGCCTCATTATATAGGCCTAGTGGACCCTTTTGAGTCTCAAGAGCCGGCTGATGGCAGTGACCGGTGCCGACGGGTGGTGGTTTCGACAACGGGAATTGGAACCCCCTCGTCACTCTGTCTGGCTTACAGCAGAGCGAGGGTTTTGGGGGGAAGCTGCTCCAGAGATTCAAAACACCAGTGGGCATCTTTATAGCACACTTTTACAAGTTTCCCTTCATTAGATAAAAATGAAAATCGACACAGAGAAGAAGAAGTGAAACGTTTAGAGGCTCCATTAAGATAATATTTTAGACAATTATTAAAATGTAAACCATTAAAGCATTTTGCCCCAGTGCTGAACATAAACAAAAAGAAATTCTCTAACCAGATCGTGATGAATAAACATAATAAAAACAAAAGACAAAAATCTGCAGAGATGATTGCAAACTTAACTGCTGAAATGGGATCATGTTCACAGACAATTAATTACATTTTTTTTATTAGCTTATAGTGTCTCTTCCATGTGAATAAAGACGTCAACAACGTGAAGTCTATACGGACCTTTAATGAAAAGCTGAGGTTTAACAGTTGCTGTGTCTCTCTCTCACAAAAACACACCCCCTCCGCCTCCTCCACAGCCGGACAATAGCTTATAATACAGGTTCGACCAAATATGACGCTCAAAGTTATTATCACTCAAAAGGTCAAAATCAATTTGTTTAACAACCTAGGGAACAAAATCCCTCACAGGTCCTATTGCCTAAATATCTGTGATTTAGCTAAAGCCTCGGCAGTGTGTGCCTGCCTGCCTGGCCCTCATTTGCAGGATTTGGGCTAAGCTGTTTAGCTCTGCTATAGAGTGAGCACGGGGCTCTAAGGATTGCAGTGTTGGTTGGTGGCTTTCTAACTTGCATGGGTGGTTAAACCTCCTTTTGTCCAGTTGGTCATGTGGAGCGGCGCAGCCTCAAGGGTCCGCTTTTTTGGGGAGGGGGATTTCAGGCCCTTATCTTGTTTGTACCAAAGCCAGTTTATACCAAAATATGTCTGCTGCAATTTTGTCTTGCTGTAATCCGCTTTTGATACAACTAAGAAGTCAGATGCAATAAATAGATGTCCGCTTGTGTCTTCTTCTCTGTGCCTAATTTTCGGCCTCTCTCCTCAGCCCAGGCTCCATTTCCGCTCTCTTCTGACACACTGTTGTAATTGAAGAAACTTCCATTTCAAAAAGTAAAATGGGAGAGTTGCAATTCAAAAAGCTATTCACCTGGTGTTCTGTTGCCCATTGTTGTTGGCAGATTATGGATTCAGATTGAGGCTTGTTTTGTTTATATATTTGATTACTAGCTTAGTTTAAATCCAAATGTAACGCCAATTTTAACAAAATTTCTGGAAAAACTGTTATGCGATTTTTAGGAGTCGGTTCATAAAGTAGAAGGTGGCGGCAATTCTCCAGTCAGCTGCGATTATGCCATTGTAGAAAAAGATGGTGCAACAAGATGATGTAATCAAATGAGCACCAGTCAAACTTCCAACAGTGAACAATGGACATATGGCATTTATATTTGTTTCATGCATTCATTTGATGAACATTACAGTTGTCTCTTCGCTCCAGATCTGATGCTTTATGTACATCATGATTTACTTACAAAGCCTGATTCCATTGTGATTTACTCTTATAGATACTCAAACTTTTCCACCTTAGCCAAAACAATATGGCGATAATTTGAGATTTTTATTCAAATTTTTGGTGTTTTTTTATGTGCAAAATGAAAATGCACAAAAAGAGGGTGGATGGATTGTCAGAAAAGCCACAGCAACCAACCAGCGTGTATGTGCTGCTGTATGTCATAGTGCTGATAAAATACAGGTGTGTGCATGTAAACACAAAACCTAACATGCAACAATTTGACATACGCATGGACACAGCCAAAAAGAAAATCGCACACACAGTTTTTCTCCGAGTGCGGCACAGACACCAGGGCTAAAGCTCCCAAGTTAGCAGTAAATTAAACATGAGAGTGCAGATGATATGAGTATCTCCACGAGGAGAACAAAGCAGAACACACTCTCGACAGCACAACACTAAGCCCTGAGGCACCTAGACAGGAAGACAAGAAGTCAAGGAAAACATCGTCTGTGGGAACTGGCTTTCATCTTATTTAGTCAGATGAGTATAAATTGCTGCACAGCAGACAGTCAAGATACTCTTCCACGGATTTCGATGCAAGTCGGTGAAGGGAAAGGGAGGAAAAACATCAAACAAAGATGGTGCTTGCGAATCTGAGATCACAGTCGCTGGAAGACCCTGCGAAACACACTTATGTCCACTCGAAGAAAACCAACATGCAGCTTCTTTTAACATGTGCGTGAATGCAAATACACAGAAATGTTTGTCTTTATGTGTTTATACATGCACAAAGCCGAATATCGCGAGTGCATATATGGTTTGGTTTGTGTGTGCTTATGACGTAAACCAAGAGCAGAGACCAGAATGTCAGGCAGGTTTACATTAGTCAGCAGATGCAGTGGGCCACATCATTAGTCACTCTGACACCCACTTCTGGCCCCTGCTTTATTGATGAGGCCAAGCTCAACAACTACCCTCCTCTTAATACACACACACACACACACACACACACACACACACACACACACACACACACACACCTCTTCCACAATCCTACTGTAAAAGCAACAGGAGATCGGTTTTGCGTCTCAGGTCTCACTCCAATGGGAATAGACAGGTACAGTGTGAGAGGCTAAGGGACGAGCACAGGCAGCAAATCAAGCGGCTCACAAAAAATTTACAGGCAAGAGAGCACAGAATGCAAACACTATTTTCCACAATTCATGCTGCCGTTCATCTGTCCACAGACCAGACAGCCCATCCTGAATCGAACATCTGCTCAACACCAGATCTTCTCGGCAGGTTGTGAATGGCAGGACACGATAACAGGGTGCCAAGTGTGTCACAGCAATGAGCTCAGAGCCATTTATGGCCTCCATGACTCTGACATTTAGCAGGATGCTGTAATTTGTCAGCCTCTCAGTCTGACTCACACATCCACAACAGGGGACTCTCATGAAAAACATTACCATTAGGCCTAATAGTGCCGCATCACAGAACCGTGTCTGTGTGTGTGTGTGTGTGTGTGTGTGTGTGTGTGTGCAAGCAGTGTAAAATTAATGATACAGTATGTACGGTTCCCTCCACTCCCATAAAACGACCGGTGGAAATATATGATGACATAAAAACGAAGAAAAACAAGTTGGGAGATCTAACAAATGTATGCATCAAAATGCTCTTTATGCTCTTCTTGTAAAACTCAATCAAAGCCAATTCATGACCCTGTAAAAGCAAACAAAAGCAACATGCATGGGCAACAGGTTAATCAGACATTCAGCGAACAATGAAAACATGTATGCCTTTTCAAATTGTGTATTAATAACAATAATTATCTCTGTTTATTAAAAAAAAACAAAAAAAAACTAAACCACTCACTCGCCTCTTAAAATGGAGAGCATTGTGATATTCTGCATCAGAGCCTTTGTAGCAGGAGGCACTTAATTTTCAAGGCCAGCAACTAGTGTAACTCACAAAGAGTGAGTGGAGGAGGAGGAGGAGAAGGAGGAGGAGGAGGAAGAGGGGAGGGGGAGGGCTCTCAAAATGCGAAGTCACTGTTTCAGTTCATTCTGAGCTGAAAGAGCACTGCTGCTAACCACAGGGCAAGTTAGAGAGGGAAGTAATGGTATAATCTATGATTCTCCATTTCCTAGCCAATGTTTGTTTCACCAAGATGCTTTCAACTTTCACCTTCTCTCTCTCTCTCTCTGTCTCTCTCTCCATCTATTTCTATTATCGGTGATGTAAAAAGGGCACGCGATGGCACAGCCATTACTGCGAGAAAACATCTTGATGGCTGCTCTTCCCCAGAAGAATACTGCCAGTTGTAAAAACACAGTGGACACAGTCTGGTGAAAAGTGCAATGTCTCTCTCATTATGTGTAAAGTTTGCAAAGTACATGTTGGAAAAGGCAGCAATGACCTCTGAGGCTGTTGCAGGTTTTCGGGGTCGCGGAGTCAGACGCACATTTCGAGTCAGATCATAATCAAACATTTTCTCACACTTAATAAACCCAACTGCGAATACACATGTACACACATGCAGACACACACATGCACGCACACACACACACGCAGCACTCGCAACCAGATAAAAGAGGTGTCTGCTCTTACCCGAGCGTTGTCATAGTAACGATGGTGTACCAGAAGGAGGCTGGGATGCTGGTGAATTTGCTGGAGCTTGAACCCTTCTCTGCGTAGAACATGACGGTAGCAAAGATAATTATGGCCATAGTGAGGGAGAAGAGCAGGAAGCCCAGCTCCGAGGCACAGCTCTTCAGCGTGTAGCCCAGGATGCGCAGGCCCTGCGAGTGACGGGAGAACTTAAAGATACGGAACACGCGGAAAACCCGGAGCGTCACAAAAGCCCCACTCACGTCCTCGTTGTCAGTCATCACCAGGCCAATGTAGTAGGGCAAGATGGCCACCACGTCGATGATGCTCATGACGGACCTCATGAAGCGGTAGCGGCTGGGCGCGGCAAACAGGCGCATCAGGTACTCCACGGTGAAGATCATGACGCAGGCCGTGTCCATGCAGAAAAAGGCCACGGTGTAGCGCTCACCGCACGGCACTTCCTTCTGGTTGGGCGCCGAGCCGCAGGGCACCGTCTCCACCACGTTGGTGATGACAGAGACGGCAATGAAGAAGCCGGTGACGTAGTAGAAAACAAGGGCCATGGTGGAAGTGTGGGGGTTCTCGAAAGCCCGCCACATGGTCTCCCTGAAGGTCATGTTGGGCAGCTTAGCGTCCTTGTTGTCCTCCTGGTCGTCCATCAGACGCTCCGCATTCTCCCTCTTCCTATCCTTGTACTCTTCATAGCAGCAGTCGCCGATGATCTCTGGGACGATGCCAAAGAACGCCAGCTCCTCGTCATAGGAGGAGATGCACTCGTAGCGTGGGTAGTGGAGCTTGCCCGTGCGGTAGAAGTTGAGAACACTGCGGAACACGTCAGGGTCCCGGTCGAAGAAGTACTCTTTGGTCTCCTCGTTGTAGAAGAACTCCTTCTCAGAGCTCCCCAGCAGGGTGTCCGGGTAGCGGTCCAGAGTGTTCCTCCAGGTCTGGAAGCGCCGCCCGCTGACGTTAAGAATGATCAGCTCATCTTGCCGCTTGTTCTTCTCAGTGGGGCCACGGGCATAGGCAGGTTGGCCACGGGCATCCAACCGATTGCAGCCGCCCGGGCAAAGGGAAGCCATGCCGCTACTCCCGCCGCCATGCTGTGTCCGGCTTGGGGCGTAGGGGGGAACAAGTCCAGCACCTTCACAACCAGCTTGACTTCAGCTCATTCACCATCTGAGGGGAAGAAGAGTTTGTGAGGAAGGACAGCACTGTTTTGATCATGACGGGGGAAGAAGAGGGGAGGAATTTAAGATAAATGAGATGTTAGAAAGAGGAAAGTGAGGAAAAGTGAGGAAAAAGTAAAAAACCAGTAAAAAAAAAAAAAAAAAAAAAGAATGGATGGATGTGATGACCAACTCATATCCTAACAAGGCAGTCAAGCTGAGACAGCAAAAAAGTATCTTTAATGGAAACACAATTTAACCTCACACTCAGAGTGCACATTTACAATACACACACATATATATATAAGCTTTAAAAAGATTACAGGGACATACTGCAATTTCCTCTAAGCATCATCTTCCCTATAATTACTTTAAGACAGTATTTCTCTCATCCTCTCTATTGAGTTAAGAAGCATCCTTCAAAGGACCACAGCTAAAAAAAAACACAAGCAAAGCAACAGCATCATATATTTGTAGGTTGTTCTTTTTAAATAAAGATGCACATTTACAAGACATCAGTCTCATGGCTGAGATGCAAGATATGAGATCCAAAAACCTGTTGAGCTAGAAAACCAGAAGATGCATCTTCCACTGACTGCAAATTTAATGAAAGCAGCGCAGGATTAAATTCAAGGTTGATTCCGAACACAATATTCTGGATGACAAATTGGCTGCTATTGCTCCACAGGGACGGAGGAAAAGCGACAGCAGGTTGACAACTAAACACAGCTTTCACCCTCGATCACAACTCACCGATTCAAAATCCTCCATCCAAGAGAAACCTTCTTCTTCCGCAGCAGTTGAGTTACAAGTCGGAGGCTTATTTCTGAAAGCGTGTCTGAGGGACAGAGAGAGAGAGAGAGAGAGAAGAAGAAGAAGAAAAAAGATACCAGGAAAAGAAGTTCGAGAGGCGCGTGCGGCTGAGGTGAAAGCGGAAAAGTACCGGAGCTCAGCCGGTTTCATTCAGTTTCCATCCTGCGGAGGGGGAGGAATGATGAGAGGAGTCCGAGGAGCAGGAGACCGTGTTGGTTTGGCTTTTCGGGATGAGTGGTGGGAAGAGTGGGAGGAGGAGGAGGAGGAGCAGCTCTCTCTCTCTCTCTCTCTCTCTCTCTCTCTCTCTCTCTGCAGGGCGGATTGTGGTTGTGGACCTGCAGTTCTGGGATCAGGACTCTGAAGGATGAGAAGAAACTGGGTTACTCACTGATGAGGAAAAAAAAAAGAAAAGATACATCCCTCCGTCATCACTCAAAATTCATTGACTGAAGGGTTTCCTCCAGTGAGCCAATCTTATATCCACATATCAAAGGCAGCTGCTCAAACATGCCACCAGGGGCGCAGCTGAGGATTCAAGAGTCCCTGAATGTGGATCACTTTGGGCACCTTGTGTTTTTAATTACACCTGCGATCATTTTTGGGGGGCATTTGGGGGCAGCAAAAACAACTTGTGGGCACTGACATGTTATCATTTTTTAAGTTGATATGGCAGATCTTTTAGTAAAAGGTCAGTGAAGGTTTATCCAATTCTACAGTTTTTATTACTCAGATGCTTTTATCGAGAGCAACGTACATCTGAGGGATGCATTCACATACTGATTCAACAGCAATTTGGGATTTAGTATCTTGCCCAAGGACACTTCAACACGTAGACTACAGGGGCCAGGGATTGAACCATCAACCTTCTGATTGGTGGTCAACCGCTCTACCTCCTGAGCTGCAGCTGCCATCCAGGTCTTTGTATTGAAATAAAGGTTGAATCAACAGCAACTTGGTTGTAGATGCTTGAAGACGTTTCATTTAAAAAAAGGTTTATTTGCTGATGCAACAGTTATAAAACAACATCAACATTCATTTGGAGGTCACCAGTCGGAAAGTCGGAGGTTCAATCCCTCTTTATAATCTGCCACCTGCTGCAAATGCTTGCTTGTAAAGTGCTTTGAGTGGTCGGTAAGATTAAAAAAATTATAATATAACATAAAATATTAATAGAATAAATCCATTTCATTTGATGAATTTAAGTCAAATATTCACTCTCTTTTTGCACCGTTTTGGTCTCCTGAGGGAAATGTCTGCTCTTATTCAGCTAAATGTTCCACTTTGTTCACCAAAAGCTGTGTCTGTCTGCCATTTGGTGCTGAAAACATGATTGTTAAGTGGATTTTTAAATGACGCTATGAACCGTGAGAGTGAACAAAAATAGTAAAGTTAAGCTGAATAATGAGCTGAAACTCGCTCAAAAGCACCATAAAGCTGTCAGGAGTTGCAGATTCAGGCGATAATTCTCTGTAGGTTCATCATTATGAGTGACCCCTTTCACATTGTCATTGTTTTCAAATTGTCAGTCGATATGTTTGTAGCCATTTTAGATGCTCCCCTGGGTAATTTTGTCGACCCTTCTTAACTGTGGACCCCCGCAGCCCTCCAGAGGAGAGGTTATCACAGGTCCACAATGTTTGACCCAATCCAAAAAAGGACCAGCGCAAAACCTACTCAAACCCAATGTATATAAATCAATTTGCATCAACAAGAGACCCGATCCGAACAGACCCGAGGATAATTAGATCTGATCCAAAATGCGGTCGACCTGAACAGATAATAGGGGATGAACACTGGCATCAGTTAACAAGCAGCTGCAGCCAAAAAGAGAGCAGCAGTTTGATTCTAATGCTCTAGGAACTAATGTAAAGTCAAAATTAGATTAATTTGTTTATATGCTTTAAAGACTAATAGAAATAATTAAAAGTCCTATTTTCAATGCCAGCTCCAACCATAAAACATTCTGTGCTCAACTGGGAGAGACAGACGAATGATTATAATTTTCCAACCAATTTAATATCTGAGAAGCAAATTCCCAAATGTAATTGTCAATTAAGAGTATAAATATTTTACATATGCTATTAATTTTGACAAAACTATGACACACCATGTGATCAATGGGTATTAGATGTTGTGACGCACAGAACTGACACCTGTGGCAGTAAAGCTACATCCTACCTTACCTGATTCGACTTCGGTCTAATTTAGATCTGACTTGAATCCTGTGACCGTCTCTCTAATTTCAGTTGATCTATAGATTCTAGAGGCAACACCTTTCAAAGACGTACTACACAGTGCACATAAATCATATTAACGGAGGGCATGAACCACACAAACCTGACAATACTTTTTCAACCAGACAGAAACCTACAATAAAAAAGGGCACAAAATAATATTTTGCTGTATTTCTCCAGAGAGTCTGAGCTACAGTAGATCTCGACCCTTGATATTTTTTGTTTGCATTCTTTCCTGGGGGCCTGGGTGTCTAAAGAGTCTGGTAGCCATCTCTACATGTAAGTTTACTCATGAAAGCAAACCAAACGAAAAAGGCGCCGAAGAGAAGCACTGTATAGTTTCTGTATCGGCTATGTAATTCCTCTGGGTGGGTGGTTTATGCTCATACTGTACTGAGTTAGTAATGTTATTCTGATGGATTCTAGTCGATCCAGTTTGACATTTTCACTGGTTTACTAAAACATGTCAATCAAGCCCGGAATATGTGATGTAGCTATCGATGTTAAAGCTCACAACTGGGGGGAGAATAATTTGTACGAGTGCGCGGTCATTTATATTCAGACTCAGAGACTGTCAATGCCTCTGTCCCCACATTATTCAATGTTTTGCAGAACAATGTGCAGCCCTAATTGAGACAACGGGGATCATATCTCTCCAATACATATGGTCCAGTGGAATATCAATAGGGTCAGGGCAGCCAGCTCACACACACACTGCAACACGTATGGTTATTTTATTGCACTTATAGATATACATGGCAAAACAATACTTCTGCACACACCATAAAATCACTCTGTGAGCTTTATAGACCCTTGTTTGAAAATGACAAATTGCTTGTGATTGTTATTTAGACATGGCTACACACATTCGCACACCCACACACACACACTTGTTTATGCCTCTGTGCCCTTGTATCACTATCCTTAGAAACGGCGGCTCAATTAAGTCCCTGACCGTAAACTGGCCCCTTGATAAAATACGAAATGGCCAAAACGACCTCATCTTGTGAAAAATGTCCCCTGCTCCTTAAACTCAGACTGGCTGTCACAAGAATAGAAGTTCAAGAAAACACACGCGCACGATCATACAGACACACACCGCACAAAGACTGGCCTTTTCAACCGATGAGTCTGTGAGCGATTCCAATAATTCAAATGTCAGTGAATAACAAGGTGGGTTGAATTTCATGGTCAACTGCCCTCTCTAATTATCTGAAGACACTACAGTGACATTAAAATTCTAAATCCTCTGGCGGCGCCTCGAGAAATAAACTACTTGTGTTTCAGTGACAAAACTTTGGAGGATTAGTTGACTAAATAGGTTCATTTAATGGTCGTCCTGAGGGAGGAAAGTGAAAAATCATCCCCAGTAGTGAGACACCAACTTGTCAGTCCACCAGTCTTCTCGATGACCTTACAAATTAACATATGCATATTCAGCCTTCATGACCTTCCTCAAGTAGCTTTAAAAGAACAGTTAGACATTTTGGGAAATAAGCTTATTCCAGTTAGATTGATACTGCCATCATGTCTGTACGCTAAAGATGACATTTTAGCCAGCAACTGGTTAGACAACAATTTGTTGGTTTAACAGTTATATATACTGATATCTTTCTCTGGGAACTTTGAGATCTCCACTGGAAGTCAAAATAAAATTCTGTGGGTTTGAATAAAGCTTGGACAAACAACATAATGTCATGCAATACCTGTCTGTTAAGGGTTTAAAAGGGAAAAGAAAAAGCGCTGCTAACAGGATGAGGAAATGAAATGAATTTTTGTATATTGAAAGAAGACAGAATAAAGCAAACTAATGCACCTATAATAAGAAAATTACCCATGATTGTTAGATATCCTGTAAAAGCACTGATTTGCACTGAAATTGTGAAAAAAATTACAACCAGATTTTTTTGTTTGCTTTTTAAAGAAGAGAATATGTCAGCAATTAATAAGACGAATGCTGAATTCACATGGATTCAGGTGGACGGACAACACCTATACCAACAACTATTCTATTCTATTAATTTATGCAAGTATTCTTGTAAAGCATGTAGCTAAAATGCAGCTTTCTCTTAATATTCTATTGCAAGCTTAAAAACAATGCTAAATTCTCTCCAGAACAATAGGTCATTCATTCATTTTCAACATAGACAGTGAAAGGAGAACTTGGTGTATCCCTTGTTTATCCCTTGTTGTTGCACAAAAATATAATACAATAACATCCCGTTGTAAATTCTGTTGCGGAGGACAGCAAAAAGTTAAAATACTTTAACTTTGGATGGCAGAGCTGTCTCCTGTTACTATCACTGGTATCTTCACCTAATTGTGCTGGCCTACTCTCATCCACAAAAATGATATCCAATTTGCCGTCTACCACCTGCATGAATCAATATGAATACAACATGACTGATTATAGGTCATCGTTTATTTTGCAATGTTTAGTGAGAATTCAGGCTTTGCACATTAATCATTAGTAAGTTCTTTATAGAATCATCAACCTCTGTTTTAGGCCAGGGTGACTTTTTATTCATCTTTCATCACCACACACTCAACAGGTGCATGAATCTCAATGGGAAGCCCTCTGATCTTGCATCCTTACATTAGCCTATTTCATTTTAATGTATGTTATATGTTCCTATATACCATGTTGAACATGTGTGAATAATCGTGACATCTAAGCAGACAATGCTGTTTCTAACTGGATGCTGTTTGTGTGCATCTGTGTCTTACAGCGACTCTTAACCTCCTCTGTGAAAGATGTAACTTAAAGGGTCTCTGGTGGCCCCCAAAGAGCAAACAGCTCTGATCTAATGAGCATGGTTTACTGATAGAAATGCTGAGGTAAAACTAACAATTAATTTCCCTCTTCTATTGCTCTCACTGCTGTTATCTCAATACCTCTGCTGACTGCTGATGGCCACCTCAAGGCTGCCACCCTCACACACACATTCTCATACACGAACACACACACGCACACACAGCAATAAAACAAATACAACTGCATTTTCGATACGATTTCCCTTGTACACGCTTTCTTCTCATGAGTGAACGCAGAGGCTTTTGTTTTGACATTTCCCTCATTGTGCATTTGTTTGTTTCCTTGAGTTCAATTTCTCATAAATTCCCCACAACCTGCCTTCTTAGTTTGTCTAATCCCCATTAGGTGTCTGAAATCTTCCTTTGGGGATTTATTCTCTCACTGTGGTGGAGTTTATCCTCGGTGTGCCAAACACTGACTTGGCAGCCCCTCTGTCTACTGTTCGGGGAGGCAGTCAGTGACACAGGAGGGGTTATAGATGTGCTCTTGGCCCCCTTCCAGCACACAAAGAGACTAAGACAGCAGATCCTGCACCCAGTCCAACCCTGTAAAATATCACGCTCTCTCTACCCATGCCCAAACTGAGTTGGCTCTCACCAAGGGACCGGGAGGAGCAGCAGTGCCAGAGCGGGCTCTGTGTACTATCACAAATCACCCTTTGGTTCGACTTTATACCACTGCACTTATTTCAGGAACGTAGCAATATAAAGCACTGCTGGGTTCTCACTTGTCATTCAAGTAAGGTGAGTTGAAAATTAGTTGTAGCTCAAAGATAACAGGACAAAATCCAATTAAAATGTAATTATTCTACTATTGTAAGGAATGTGTGACACGAACAATATCAATTCCACCAGAGTCATGTTTATGTTATGGAAGAGCCAACAGTGAGTTTACAGTGAGCAAACAGGCTGGAGGATAATTTTCACCCTCAGACAGGGATGCTGGGAGAAAAGCCCTGAAACTCACCTCTGACTCTCTACTCCCAATTTTCCCTTTCATCAGTCTGCACCTCAGGGCAGAGCAATCACAGGTGTAAAGAGGTCATTGATATTCTGGACATATACTGTACCATACTGTCTCCCAAAGGCACTGGAAAATATGGCCAAAATCCTATACTTTTTTTTGCACGTTATATTACTGCGCGTATTCATTTTTGCGTCACACATATTTGCTTTTTAATCTAGGCTTGTTTGCCAGTTATGCTGATGAAGTGGTCTTTGGGGAAGGCTGCTCATTTGAAACTGAACAGTTTAAGAACCTACACAAAGACAGGTTTGCGTATCTCCCATGCAGGAAAATTAATTATAGCATAATCTCCTGTTGATAAGCAGAGCAGGCGACTGGATGGTAGCATCATTTTTCCTTTTCTGTCAGTGCTTCAAGAGTAACGTGACTTCTTTATTCACAGTTTGCCTTAAAGTCTGGAGACTGTAACTGCTGACATTGTGAAAAGAAGAAGAGCATCTTTAATTGATTTTGAAGTGTTGCTCACAGAGCATTATGTGCCATCCCATTAAAGTGTGATGAGTGCATTATAATGAAATCAGAACATGATTTAAAGTGCTTTACAGATATGGCTTTAGGCATCTATAAGAACATTAAGGACCATGAGTTCATCTCTACAAGTCTGCATTGGGCCTGCATTCTCTTCTGGATGTCTTTCATACTGAGAATCTCAAGCAAGAGATCCTCATACACAATGGGAAACAGGAAGCAAAAACAGGAAATTAGTTCATTTATCCATCATCTGTTTGTCACTGGAGATCAGGGCCTCTGTGGCAGCAGGCCAAGCAGGACAGCTAAGATCTCCTTTTCCCCAGAAGCCTCATCAGGTACGGCTACAGATGGGAGATGTAGTCCCTCAGCGTGCCTCAAGTCTAAATGGGGTTTCTTTCCACTTAGCCGTGACTGGCAGACCTTGAAAGGGGAAGCACACAGCTGTGAGAACCACCTCAAGAATGTTGGTTCAACCTTTACTAACCGCACATCATCTGCATGGCTGCAGATGGTGCACCTGAACAGTGAAAAACATCGGACGCACCTCCTCCACTTGGTGTAAGTGTAACCCTTCAAATGAATGGTCGTGGTCTTGGAGGAAGAGCCCATCTTCATCGTGACGGCTATAAACTTACCTACAACAACAACAACTCTAGACTATATAATAAAATCCTTAAATAGTGAAAGGTCACATTTGACAATGCTTGACAGTTTACCTCACATTCACACATTGGCTACTATGCAAGCTGCTGGCTATTGGGAGCATTCTGGGGTTGCACAAGGACACTTTGACATGCGGACGGGAGCAACCGGTGATCGAACCACCAACCTTATGACTAGTAGACATCCCAGTCTACTTCCAGAGCAACAGCCGGAAATTGACACAGAAGTTTAAGCCTGAAATTTGACCCCAATGCCACTGAAGGCAGAACCAGATCAAGGGCAAGAGGGTTCTTCTTTGATGTGCAACTTTTTAACCTAACCCTGACTTAACCATAAGGAGAAACACAAATCCACAGATGAATGACAGGAGGAGAGCATTATTGTAATAACAAAAATGCAAAGAATTGACAGAGACATTTGTGCTATTGCAGTAATGCAGATTCAATGCATTTTAAATAATTCACTTTTCCAGGAGTGAATGTTATCACTTTCTTCCAGAGAGAATTGCACTCTAAATTGCCATCCACCTGTCAGGGCCCTAACACCACATTTACATTAAACAGACACACTTTTCCTTTAATCACTCACAGTTGGAGCTGAATGCAGAGCCAAAGGGACACACACTGAGTGTAACCTTTTCAGAGCAACACACACAGCCATACAACAGCATACTTTACTTTACAAGGCCAGGAATGAAATACAAAAGGATGTTTTTACCAGCTTCAATCTAAACACCTTTCACGGATCATCAACACTAATGTTTTGTTGTGATGAATATTGGAAAAAGAAAGATACATAATTCAAAACAGGCTATATAAGGTTAAGTAGTACTGCCATAATACTGGCTTTTTTGTGTTTACTATGTCTGTGCAAATATTTGAGAGTACTGTAATATCAGAATGAACAGGTAAATCTGTGAACTGACCACTAGTTGTGCTTTGTTTGTTTTACTGTAAGCTGTGCCAGCTGGGTGGCTCCGGGGATACTGGCCCAAGCCTTTGATTCACTGTATATATCTCAACAACTATTAGATGGGTCGCCATGAAATTTAGTGCAGTAATTCTGCTTCAGCTGCGATTCAGCACTAATGGATTAATGCAACGTAATTGAGCCTGACAAGCTGAGTCTGAGTTATCATACATCAGTCATCATCAGGATAAACAGCTTAAATTTACAGTACATGGTGCCAAGGATCTAAAATAATCAAGCCAACATGAAGCCAACCTCCAGTTTCTTCTTCTACTTTATTAGAATGTGAACCATAGATGCAGTAATTCTGTGACAGTTCCTGTACATGTGGAGCAATTAGGGGCTTTATAGTCAGACCAATATTGGATACTTGTGAGAGAAAACTGATATTGATGTATTGAGCGACATTTTACAATTGAAAAATGCAAAGGATGAACCATGTAATGGTGCCACTGTTTCTAAATTACCTCAAACATTGCTTTTTTGTAGAGTGATTTCTCTTTACTTCAGCTCACATACCACTATGCCTGCCATAAGATAATATCAGCTGATTTCTCTGTAAGATTAGCTCCAGAATCAAAGAGGTGATGAAATTCTGAACACCACCAACTTCAACGCAAAAACACACAAGCTTCCTGTGTAACTAAACTTCCAGTCAGACCAAGGTGAAAAGAGCATTATGTTTCTCCACTCGTCTCCATTCGTCGTCTCCGTGACTCATCTCTAATGCTTCTAAGTGAGATTAATAGAGCGTTCAATTCTCATTCCAGTGGCTCCTGTGCATCCAATTACGCAACATACGCAATCAAACATAGCAAATATCAAGGATCACGTGGAAGGGAGATCCATCAGACAGAGGAACAAAAGCAGAATATGGCGCTTTGATTCTGTCTTCAGCGCTTTTGCCAATCCACATAGTCATTAACTGTGCACAACAAAATAGCAATTCGCTGTTTTTGCCTAATTAAACCAATCTCTTTTCAAGGGTGATTGTCTTCTTTTTAATTTGTATTAGGAGTTGGGAATCTTCTCGGATGATTACTTAAATACCTGGAACTTCACTACATCCTAATGGTGATGATGAGAAGTAATCATTGAAGGTTAATAAGGGTGCACAGCACTAATCAGGGCAGGTCCGTCTGGTAGAGCGGTTGCTGCCTCCTGGCCTTTTATTATCAATGCCAGCGAGGAAAGGAGACTCGAACTCAACAAATTTCAAAGGCAAAATGCAGAACAGAATGGCATGTTAGACAAAGCTGATCATTTGTGTAATTTGAACTTTCTCAGCCTACAGTGCATTATTCAGTAAATAGACATATTCCAGCCGCCTGTTACTCTTTGAACACACCATGCTCCTTATCTCTTCAAAACAGGGAAGGGCAAATTCAGTTTTGACAAGTGGATGATGATGGACGGATAAAAAAAGTTATTTTTTCCTGAAGTTCTCACTATGTATGCATCACTAGGGGGTTTTACTGTGCACTTTATAGTGTTTCCAATCACCCCTTCCTAAGACCTGAGGGTCAACACATGCTGTTATCACTCTCACAAATGTTGGAGTTTCTTCCTTCCACTTCTCATCCATGTTTCCACTTCTTCTCACTTCGATCTCCGGTCCGCCGGGGATTAACCAAAAGGGCCTGTAAGACACAACAAAATAATGAAAGACACAAAAATAGTGCTGCCATCGCAACCTCTGTCACACATGTGAGCGCAAGAACACATTGAAGATGGTCCGTCGGGACAAAGGTGGACACAGTCCATGTAACATGCACACACACACACAAAAGGACAAAAAAAGCGCTCCGGTGTGAGACAGCCTTCTGCCACTGGGGTTGTAGCCACTCAGCGGGTTTGGCAATGTGAGCAGTGACTTTGACAAGATTCAGGGAGAGCTGGCTGTCCTTTTGTAGTAGAGGAGAGATGCTGATGACTGTTAAGGATAGGAGCAGACAGAGTAATGGTCTGGGGTGATGGCGGGAGGCTTGGCGCTGTTCACACCGTCACTTTCAGGTGGGAAGATGGGACCAACGCTGATGCAGTAACCCCAGCCTCACTGCCCTGCCCTGAAGGTTTGAATTTTCTGTGGTGCAACATATGCAACACATGCTGTGTTTCATGTGGGCACACATAAATGGGTGGTAACAAACTGTTGACGTGTGGGCACATTCATACGCGCATATTGCAAATATGGGTTATATAGAGTGGACATAACTGAATTATTCAAATGTGTGTGCGTGTGTTTATACTAAGGTGGTTTTTGTGTGCACAATACAGTTTCTTTTTTTTAAATTCAGAGCTTTGAGATTGCTTCTCTCCCTATGCATATGCATCACTCATTATTTTCCATACATAGCTAATATGGCGGAACATAACCCTGCCATGAGTGATCTGCGGACTAATGAATACATTACATTCAATATGGGTAATTCAAGTGGGAATACTGGCCGGGGAAAATGATTCTATTTTAGTATATGCATTCTGAGTAATTTTTACACTTTAATGGAGAGGACAATGCCAATGTCAAAACCCATCAATCAAATTCCAGTGTGCCCTCTCTGAGGAAGTGAACTCACTTTCTTGGCAAAGTGAAAGCCTGGCTCACTCACCGTGTTACTCTTAATCTACAGAGCGACAGACTGACAGATCAACAGACAGACAGGCAGACAGATAGACAGGCAGACAGACAGACAGATAGATAGATAGATAGATAGATAGCTAGATAGATAGATAGATAGATAGACAGGTAGATAGACAGGTAGATAGACAGACAGATAGATAGATGTTGCATGTGACCCATTTTTCCATGCGTCTGGGCATCCATGGCCATGTGTGACATCTGTCCCATCAGCTGATTGGCTGAGGGCTGTCTCAGGGTGTGTCCAGGTCTGTGTAGTTCATTGGGGATCAGTTCTATTTGCAGCCCCACTTTGCAGGAGCGGTAGTTAGGTTCAAGCCTGAGGGAGAAGGGATATTGGCTCAGTATTGTGGCTGTCTGCTCTGAATATGGTAATATCGAAAAGCATATGGAAAGTCACATCCTGCTCCACTTATAGAAAGTTACAGTGACCTCAAATATAGTGCTAATAAAGTATTTAAACCCTCAGACCTGAAACTGTAATTAATAAGAGGTTGGAGCAATCATTCAAGGACATGAGGGATATTGGAGGATGGCAAGTTACAATCTATTTCAAATTAGTTTCTACTAATCTGTTATTCAGGAGGTCTGTTTATGAATTCAGCATTCAAGGCGATAGGAACCCTTCACCAATCTCATCAGAGACACCTGGTTCAATATCCTATTGATGCTGCATTACTTAACTTGCCGTGTACATCTCATTTGCTGTCGTAACTTCCTCATACACTTAAACATTTCCTGCCATTCTCACTGCATACCCCCGAGGTCCAGATCTGTGCATGGAGAGCATCCTAATCCCTCTTATCCTACAGCAAATATACTTTATCACATCTGTGCATGTTAGCAATTAGAGCAGGTTGTGTCAGACTTTGCCGACAGGAGAGTTGGGGATTTGGAGGGGTCTAATTAAGAGAACAGAGTAAACTACCCCTGGCCCAGCCAGTGCACAGCCTCAGCCCTCCCTGCTCTCATCTGGCTCATTTTCATTATCAGCAATAAAGAGGTGCTGTGTGAACAGAATACATCAATCTCGGTGCAGATAATTGCCACCAAACATGCAAACTGGTTGCAGAGGACAGACAGAAAGCGAGATATGTCAGAATCGGTTACAGGGGCGAGGATGAAGGGGAGGCTAAACATGACAGGCAGCAATGTTCATTAATTCATTAGACGAACTAAAAATTAGGAACTGGGTTTGTCAAACAAGAGTTTCCCTAGAGAACACATGGCTGACATGGACGCTTGTACTCGGCTTTCCCAAAACGATTCATCTGTTTGCTGCATATCTTAATTAACTGGCCCACTATTTTTACCACTTAAAGGACAGGTTCGCATTTTTTTCTGTCTTAAAACAATACTCAAATGCCCATTTTGTACTTTTAATGTTTTTTCTTCGCTCAAATTGTTTCTCCTGTTCAAAGTGGTCACAAAGAGACTCGCTCTTAAAGCAGTTTCAATGCAAGATGGGGAATGAAATCCACAACCCTCGCTCTGTGTAAAAATGCATTCAAAAGCTCAGCTAATGTGAGGCTTCACAATCTGAGTTAGTCAAAACAAGTGAGTATATTCCAAGGTTTCTTTTTAATACAAAATTAGTTCTTTGTGTTACTGTCTGTGGCTCAGTAAGAAAACACTGTCCGTTGAAGCACAAAGGGAGATTTTGTACTAAAAAGTTTGTTCTGCAGAAAGGGAAAGATATCTTCATGGCCACTATGAACAAGAGGAACAGTTATAGCAACCAATAACTCTTTAAATGGAAATGGTCATGTGAGTATCGCATTAAGATAGAACTGAAAAAATACGAACCTGCCCATCTTCTTCTCCTCGTCTGAGAGTTGTTTTCCTCCTCGTCATCTTCATAGCCGTCTTATTTCCTCTGACCTTGTTGTTATCCCTGACCTATTTTCAATGTTTTACTCCCACTCCAGTTTCAACCAATGCTTTCCTATCCCGTTCTTTCTCTTTTTTTCTCTGGCTTCACTCCAGTTGCACCAACAAGTCTAACACTGAGGAGAATCTTCTGTGAAGATGCTCAGAGAGAAGTGGCTTTAGGTCAAACCAAGAAGAAGGAGTCAAGTCGAAAAGGTTTAGCTATATCAATGGACTTGATTCACTTGGATACAGAGGGAAAGTAAAATACTATGTTCTTTTACCTCAGTCAGTGTCAAGATAACAATTGTACGTGCATCAGGGTTATTATGATTTTTGGGCTATCGGAACTAATCAATATTATAATAAATGATAGAATTTAACTGAAATCAACTTCACCTCATAAAAGAAAAAATGATGGCCAATTTATTCATTTAGCTTCATCAAATATACTAAACTATCAATTTGAAACTCTGATTAAAACAAATTTAATAACAACCAAAATTACCATATCAATAGCTAGTAAAGGTTGAAAGGTTTTGCAGTTCTGAATAGTCTGAGGTTGGCAGCATTCACTCTTGTGCAACATTAAATATGTAATCTAACTAAATGAACTTAACTAAAAAAAACAAAGGCTGTGTGTGTGTGTATGTGTGCTCTCTATGTTTCTTTGTTCTGCTTGCACAAGCATGAACACACATATTAGTCAGAGACAAAGAAAGGGTTTGAAGCCGGAGCTTTGAGTTTCCTCTGTGTGTTATGTTTAAAGCCAACTCAATGTGTATGATCCGTTTAAGATAATGGTACCACGTTACAAAAGAGGATAGTTAGTTTGCATGCAAGACCCTGCGTCTGTGTAAAGTAGCAGTCATGTACTTGGTATGCCCAGTTACCGGTAAAAAGGACCAAAAAGTATTAGATCTTACAGCTTTTGATGACTGTCAAAACAGCAGGATGAGGAGGCCATAACCCAGGTAGATGTAACCCACAATGAAAATGCAATAAATGTAATTAATTAAAATGAACATGTTAATAAATATGTTCACAAATGTTTACAGTTCATGAAGAATCAAATGAGAATCAATTAAAATCAGGTGGCAATAATTTCATATTAATAATTTGGAAATATGCCGATTTAAAAAAAAATCCCTTTAATGACGCTTCCCCTTTAAGAAATCCCTGCTGGCTGCGGCACAGCGCTTGAAAGCGGTAAGAGGAAAAGTAGCAGCAGACGAAAAGTAAAACCAGTAAAATACTTCTAAAAAGTGTTTATTTCAACCTGAAAATCTACCTACTTGGTTGATGATTCAGGGAAAGAGTTTAAACGCAACGGTTTTGGTGAGTTTTTGACTTGGTTCTCCTGAATTTTTGTTGTCATGTTGACCTTGAAAATGCTAACAGGCTAATAATGTGTAAACGTACAAGCATTTTAGAAGTTAGTATTTTCTCTGTTTATTTGAAAATTCATTGTGAATGTATATTGTGTTTGTTCAGTAATCAATTTTGTTTTATGACCTGTTGTACAGGTCAGCTTTTTTTTGTTGCTGCTAACTTTCCCATTGGAAAGTTTGAGGAAAAGGTTTAGAGTCTACTGCAGCATGTGTGGAGCGACGTGCACGTGCTCATGCTGGAAACAAGATGGCGGCCAGACCCACGGATCACAGTCCTGAGGACAAGGCCTCATCACCCTGGCAGTGAGAGGATCGACTGAACGGCTGGGCAACTCACTTCCAGAGAGGTAGGAGTGTTGGAATTACTTATTTTCCCTCTTCTCTTATTTGAACTGAACAGAGTAGGAAACACACTGAATGAATTGAATTTAACTAAACTGAACTGAACTGAATTTGAATTGAATTTGAACTGAATTCAATTGTTATTATTTTTTCATAAGTAAAGTTTCAGTTTTTTATATTCAAGGTAAATGGTCTCTGGTTCCTTCTATAATGTTATCCCACTCCACTGAACCTAGAACTGGTCCAATAGCTTTATAGTTGTATTGGTCATACAAGTGTTACATAGAGGTAAAATTTGTGTGCCAGAACATAAGATCGCTTGAAACAACAAATGCAAGCTGACTGAGATTTGTGGGTGCAGATTTGCCAAACTGGACCACACAAACCAGTCTCACACAATGAATGAGTTCATAGATCCAGTTCCAGTTGAACCTACAAAATAATGAACTTTTTTTTTTAAATCAAAAAAATTATCTAAACAAATCACAGTTGCAGATTAAGACTTCCATATTTTGCTCCACTGTCCTACACAGATGGTATTTCCATCACTCTGTAGCATCTGTTAATCCCCTCTACTTAATGCAAATAATTTATCAGCATATGAACAATTAGCTATGACCTTATTAGAGATTCAGCTCATTCATTTGTTCTTTGTAACTGACAGGCGGCCTCAGCTAATCTAACATCTGTTCTATAATTGATTACATCCATTGTATAATTCAAAACTTTCTATAAACTTATTTAACATCCAATTTCAACAGCGAAATGAATATTATAACTCTAGATACATTTTCCTGCTCCAGTCCTTTAAAATGAAATAGAAATGGTTAAAAGAAGTCTAATTTGTAGACACGTTACCCTTTTTGATTGAGTTTCATCCTCTGCACACAAAGAGAAATTGGACGAAAAGGCAGCGTGTGATTCAGAAATTAAAAAGCCCCTTCGATGTCCAGTGGTGGTACTGTCCACCCTGTGGCCCCCAGTAATTTGGTAATGGAGAGTCCCAGGACAGGGAGAACTGGACTGTATTCAAGGCAGATGAATCCATTTATAATGAGATGTAATCTCATTTACTCTGTGGCATATGGTTTGGTTTGCCGGGCTGCCGTTGTGGTCTTGCTGAAAATGCACTTCTGGTCCAAAACCCTGTAGAGTGGAGCCCAGTGCTTTCAGGAGGCTCTTCTGAAGCCTTATTACCATAAATCAGACATGCATAAACAAGATTCAACATTGCTACAGAGCATCCTTGGTTTTCTGCTGTTTGCTGATTCAGTGTTTCGCCACATTAGCTGTGTGATAGAGGGACACGAGATAATGCTGCCAAATATTAGTCCACTCAAGGAATTTTTTTTTAGTAAGGATGCAGTAATGTAGCCTCCATACAGCACAAAGGAAAAAAATCTAGATGAGTAGTTTGCACTATTGCTTCTTATTCTCTGCAGCATCTACACCTGAGCATAGCTGTCACAAAAATCAAAATGACAAAAGCAATCTTACTCGGATCATTCTTTTGACAGCTTTTCTGCAGTTAATTTTGTTTCTTTTGTTTCATTTCCATTCCTTCAAACATCAGATGAGAGCGTTCTTCTGATAGCGACCCCAGGAATGCTACCTGTATCAGACGCCATTTGGGAAGATGTCTCCTCTTCTGCCGGCCGGGCTTAGCATAACGAGACTGTGCGATATGGAGTTATTGATCACCTCTGTCAGACTGAGGCTGGAATTCACAGGGGCTTGTCCCCCATTCATTATGTCAATGATTAAGATGTGTCACCCAGTCTTAGATCCTCACTACATGGATGAAAAGTGATGATGGTGATGACAGGCGCTCTGAATGCTGATACGTCTCTCTCTCTCTCTCTCTCTCTCTCTCTCTCTTCTTCCTCTTCAAAATTAAGACATTCTGCACAGAAACGCCCAGAATTGGTGACACAGGCAGTGATCTATTTGTGGTATATGTATTTTGAGAACTAAAATGGGCTACAGATCATGAAACAGCTGTGTCTGGACCTGCTTGAGATATTTGTGTGTGCGTGCACATGTGTGTGGGTTTGCGTCTATGTTTGTTTGCATGTATCACTGCCCCATCACACAATAATTACAAAATGCATCTGATCCACTTCCCTGTCGAAGAAAAAAAAAGCATCACCACCCTCTCCTGTTAGTTTAGAGGGGACTGAGAGTGAAGGAAACATTTGATCTGCTTTTCATTAGCCCCTTTTATACCTGTCTGCTCCGCTGAGTTCTGACTGCAGTGAAAAGATGATCAAAGTCAGCGAGGAGAGTGTGATTAGCATCCCGGTCCAAGTGATTAGAACGTTGTAAGTTGATTAATAATCACTCGATTTGCCCTTTGCTGCAGAGCAGACACACTCGTTCCCTGCAATATCAAAGGCAAGACTCTGTCAAACAATGCACCAGTGTTCTTTTTGCCATATTGAAGCACAAACTGCACACGCTCGCACATAAAGCTGCAGCTCTCCTTTGATGCAAAATGTTCAAACTGAATGTGTGAAGTTTGAACACCTGCATGAGCAACTCTCACATTGTACAATGTGACCACGTCCAGCACACCACCACCACTGTCTTCTAAGCCCTGCTGTACATAATTTACATTCTGTATAAACCATTTTCCTCGACATAACTGCTGCTGCCACTCGCACTGATGGTGTAGGTATACACAGAGACCCACAGAGAAGCAATCAGAAAGCAGCACGAGCGATCTGCCAAGACATTCTGGGACGCTCATCAAAATAAGGAATTAATTAGGTGGTCCAAAAGCACATATAGCCTATAGAGCGTACATGCTCTCAATTCCCATTTCATTGGAAATCGATAGCAGGTGGCCCATCTGAGCAGAAACTGCTGTTTACTCAGAGGCTGATTTTACCGGAGCTGTCATAGTTTGTTGATTTAGCTGAGCCGTGTGTGTGTGTCAAAATAGAGAGACCGAAGGGGAGACAGAGAAACAGAGAGACGAGAGCAGAGAAAGACGGAGGGAGGAGGAAGTGTTGGAGCTACAGCTGGACACTGGCTGACCAAGCATGTTAGTCCACAGCTGGTGGCTGTCGACAGCTCGCTATTCCATTTCAGATGAACCCATCAATTAACCACAGGCTGGTAGAGTTTTGCTCCAAAATGAGCCATCCGTGTTTGCCGTGGGAGGAAAATACATTATTGAATTATCTCAAAGTCACGGTTAAATAGCCAACTTATGAACCTTTTTTTTGGCATATGACCTCTTAAACCCATTTTCTCTCACGATGAGCGACGAGTTCTGCATGAAGATATCTCGCCTCTGCTTGACTCAATTGGAATAAAGTACAGGTCACATATTTCTGCAGCCTAGTCTGGATGTAAAAAAATTTGAATCCAAATCTGACAGTCAGTGGGTTGTTTGCTTTTCTTGCCAGGACACTGTCAATCAAATGTGGTGAAACAAGACAAGAATAACAACATCATCATTTTAGCGAGAGCCTCAAAATGATATATATTTACAGTGAAGTGACAAAGTCGTTGCTGTTGTAATTACGATGGGAGTAAATGTTAGTTTCCTGTTTTAATCTGACAAATGATGTTGTCCTGTCCTGGGCCAGAGGGGAAGACTTGTTGGATCCAACCACACCATCCAGAGTAAAGGGATTAGCTGAGTTTTTGAGTGTTGAATTCTGAACAAATAATGCCTCTGAGAGATTTTTTTGCAAATTTGATTGTTGCCTCTCTACATTAAATATTGAATGTTTTTCCGTTTTGATGTTAAATATTGAATTTTCAATGTTCAAAAACTTAAGATTTGAAATGGCATTCCGGAGAATTTATTACAAAGCAATATCTCATTACAAGGTGCGTGTCTATGAATTGTGAGCAGTTCAATCAAAGAGTGATTTTACTTTCCTGGGCTTATTCATAAAATAATATTTAGAGACCAGAGGATACAAAAGAAGTGTTTCATAAAAAACAGCAAAGATCATGGAAAAGAGTAAAATTTAGTTTTTGTCTTGTGACCCCCAGATTGGAGACCATTAGATTTAATAATAGCATTGTACTTGTACTGTATGTAAATATAAATATGAGGTTGATGAGCGTCTTCTGTCCCACCTCGAGTGTCTCATCAGCGGCTAAATGTGACCCATCTGCTGCCCCCGTTGATATGGAAAAACTATTAACGTTGACCTATATGTGAACTGGATTGAGCACTTATTCATTCTGTTCTTGCAATCACAGTAATGATAGGACATATGCAAATCAGAGCTGAAGACATCATCATCTGTTCACGGTGAGGTCATGTCACCGCGTGTTTGATTGCGTGTATTGATTCGCTCAGAAATATCAGCGTGGATTTACAAAGGACATATCTCCTCCCAGGAGTCGCCTCCTCTCCTCCAGAACACCCTCCTTCACCTTTCACCCCTCTCCTCTCCCGCTGTCATTTCTTCCCCTTATTCATCCCTCACCTTCCGATCCATTTCTGAGCATCTCTTTTAATTCACGATTCCCTTTCAGCCCTCCTTCCACATCTTGAGTCTTTTTTATCCTGCACATCATCCTGCTCTCTCAGCTTGATCTGCTTCCCAAACCTCTCAACAATCTTCCTCCAATTCTGCCTTCATCTGTCGCCTTCCCTCTCCCGCATCGTCTCGCCCTCCCTTCATCTCTCCGCTCTCTCTGCCTTCATTCACCTTAAGCCGCAGTTAATGATGAATGAGACGTACCTCCCTCGGGCTCAGACCTGGAAAGCTCTGTGGGATAGCGGTCAGCTACCCAAAGGACATTCGGGCCTAATTCCTTATTCATGGGCTGCATCCACACCGGTCCTGCCAGTCCTCTGTATCTCGAGAGACCCATCCCTCTCATGACACCCTATTTTCAAAATTAACGCTTTTTCCCTTAAAGCAATTTCTCCCTAGTTTCTCAAGTTATTTCTCCTTCCTTCACCACATGCTGCTACTCAGCAAGTGAGATATTTTTTGTGGAATTCATCCCCTGCATATTTCTCCCACCAAAGCCTATTTAAGATAGTGATACCTTCCCTCCTGCCTTCAATCCCCTTTGTCACTCAGCAGATCTATCTGGGAATACGTATTAGCATTTCCACAATACAGCAAAAAGAAGCAGACAAAGAAATTTAAATGCTGCTATGCAGAGTCTTAAACACATTAGGGCCCTGTTCATTTGCAGAAGTATAATCCACGTTCATTCATAGACTAGTCTTACATTTTACACAAAGCACAGTTGCCACATATTCTCCTAAGTTAAATTAAGTGCTAAAATCCTTCCCCATTTGAAGGATTATTTAGGAACATGAAACAATTTTAGACTTGGAGTTATTATGGGGTTTTTTCCCCATCTCTTTGTGCATTTCAGAAAGAGAGAGCTTATATATATCTTTATTCTGACTACTCTGGTAGCAAAATGCAGGCTTCCTTTCCAGCACCATTCCCTGAAAAAAAAATTACACAACAATCACAGAGCAATCACTTCCAGCAGCTCTTTCTCTGGAGGAGCGTGAGGTAATCCAAGCAAGAGTGTCAGTGGTTCAACCGAAAATAGGAGGATTCACAGGAAATACTGCAAGTGGCTGCTATCAGGGACACAGTGCCCTCCTTTCAGCTAGAGAGTCGAATCCGCGGCATGAAAATGAGAGGTGCAAACGTGTGAGGGAGAACAGAGAGAGCTTTTATGAGCCCGTGTTCCTACAGTTGTCCTGTTCGGGCGTCGGTGTCCGTCTCAGGCTCATAATTAATGCAGTCTTTTCTGCATTGAGTTTAATGTAATCTCATGTGGGTCAAATCTCAAGTCTTTCCAGTGGCGATGCAACTCCAGTGTGAAACAGTGGCCTGCCAAACACATTTTTACTGAACACTTGTCAGTACTTATCCACACACACACACACACACACACATACATACATCCTAATGCACACAAACACAACATTGAAATAGATTGCATCATGCTCCGCTTGTGTACGAGGGGGAGAATATTCATGCGCCCATGTGGTGTTTTCCTTATAAAGGCGTGATGAATGCGGTTCGGCAGCGGCGGCAGAGGAGGAATGAAAGAGGGAAGAGACAGAGGGAGAGAGAAAGGGGAGGGAAACAGGAGGGAGGATGTTGCTTTGCTCCCTTCAAAGCCTTGAGCCACATTGATCACTCCATTCTTGTTCTCACATGAATATTGAGCATTAGTCACGGTTCACGAACAAAGAGGCCGAACGCGCTGGATTATGCTATAAGAGACTCGGATGCCGTCAGTGTATAGGTCTAAAGCAAGAGGTTTTCTGGTGGCTTGAAACACAACTTATCAATGGAATTATTACTCTTCACTCATCGCTGTGATCACTGTGATTGTGCTTTGTAATAGTAGTATGTCTTACATATATATATTATGAATGTGATGTTGGTCAGTGGTTGGCTGACTTTGGTCCATACTGAAACATGTCATTGCCAAGAAATCTGGTAAAACATTCATAGCTCCCAGATGATGCATCCTACTAACTTTGGCAATCCTCTGACTTTTCATCTAGCGCCATCATCAGGTCAAAAATGCCATTTGTCCAATACTTTGGTTTATGAGCAAATACCTGCAAACTAATAACATTCCCATCAGCCTCGGCTGTATTTTATGTTTGATGAAGCACAGCCTGACAGAGCTGCAGCAAAACAAGGTTTGACATAATTTGTTTTTGTGGGATGTGTATAGAAAGTATGTGTATGTGGGGGTTGGGGTTTATCAACTCATCCCAGAGACAAATGCTGAGAAACACAACCATAAACATGCTTGATGCAGACAAATAGTGCAATATGAGACAACAGTGAGGATGCCTTACCCATACACGCACTTGTTGAACTTCATCTCCACTGTATGAAAATGGTACACACACACACACAGAAAAATACACGAGGTTTCCGCAGTGATAAATTGAAGCTTGACAGTCTCGTTTTCAATGTTGCTCAACACAGTCTTGGCTCTCTGCAGCACAGGCAGTTTGACACAGATGAATACACACGCATCAGAGTAAAGCTACTGATCCAAGTCTGGATTCACTTTGCGGGCAGAGTCTGTGTTCCTTTTTTGCAGTTACATCTTCTTTAATTTTATTGCAGTATTTATCACCCACACACTTTGGAATTAAATAACTTTTGGCCACATCTCAAAATTCTAACTTTTTATTCCTTTCAAGGGAGGAACATAACTACTTTTAAAGGGTGCTCAGCTGCTCCTGGCATCAAACTCTTTCTTGTTACACAATTCAGAAGCTGACTCATTAACTCAAAAAGACTCATAAAGTGTTCTTTTTATTTCAACTTCGTCGTCATCTTCTTCCACCACCTGTCTGTCTCTCTATCTCTTCCTTCAAGCTCCTATAGCGTCGGCTATCCATGCCAGGCAATGGCGGTATCATTTATTTAAGGCTGCCATATTCAAAGCTGAATGCATGCATAATGAATGACTCTTATCGTAAAGAATCGTAGTGCAGGCTGGTTTTCCCCCACAGAGAACTGAGGGCTGCTGTGTTTCTTCTCCCTGGCAGGAAGCTTAAGTGTCTCTGTCAGTCTGAGCCAGGCAGCGAAACGTCTCTCTCGACAATATTTACATCTTATGACACGTAGCTACGCCCACATTTCCTGCTTGCTTGACCCCTGGATCATTCTTATATGTTTTATTCATCTCTGCTGTCACATGAATGTTTTATCAAGGTGTCCAGATGAAGCTTTTTTCTTTCAAACCGTACACTCTTCACTGGCTGCTCAATGTAAATATACAGGAATGAGTGCCGATCACACGCTGCTTCAGTGGGTGTGTTCTTAGATTATCAGCTCATTGCCTTTAAGTATCAAATTAATTGCAGAATCATTGTGTATATTCCCCCGGGGGTAGAGAGATTTAATTAGATATTCAATCTAAATGGCTAACCAAAATGAAATATTCATGACTTAACATAGAAATTCCTTTGATGTCCTTTGGCAGTGTTCCGTTTCATATCAAGCGAACATTTATTGATAAAGAAAATATCACACACTCAGGTTTGGCAGTGCTGCCAGGAATTTCCCCAGTCACTTCGGAGATATATTGGGTTTAAGCACTATCTTAGATCGTATCTGTTACAGGATGCAAAATTTGAAAGAAATGCCTCGTCATAAATTCTGTTTGCATCACGCCTATGATTTAAAGGTGCATTAAAGGAATAGTTTGAAATTTCTTGCAGAGGAGAAGATTGACACCTCTCTCATACCTGTCTGTTAAATATGAAGTGAGTGTGCTGAAGTGTTTCCCAACATTTTGTTCTTATAACTTGCAAAAGGTGCAAAAGGCAATATAAAATGTTAAAGCTACTTTAAGATGCTTCTGGTCACTAGGGGGCAGAAAAAAAAAGCACTTCAGCTTATCAAGGTGTTAACAATCAACTTCTTAAACAGAGCAATATCATCATCCCACTGGAGTCCTGCCGAGTGATTTTTTTCCTGGCCAGATGACAAATGTAAATCCAACTTCACATTTTAACTTAAAGATGAGGAGTCGAGTCGACAAACTTTCACTTCAGTAGAATTTGAGTAAGTAACAGAATATTTGATCAGGTCTTTCCACCCCCTAGTGCTTCATAATAAATCTTGAAGTATGTTATTCATAAAATGCTCATGTACTGTATGCTTACAGGAATAGAAAATGTCTCGACCGTGCAAAGCCTGCCTGCTGCAGTGGTGTTATACTGCAGCAGAATTAATGGGAGGGAAAAGTTCTGTTCTGTCCCATCCTGTCAACTCTCAAGGTGAAAGACATGTTTTTCCACCTGACTGGACTGGACCTCGTGGGTTGGTGTCTCTTTCGCTGGCCCATACACTAGAGATTTCATCCCCCCTCTGGAGATTTCACCATTATCATTGCTTTATATGGGGAGGATAGCACCCAGCCCCCTTGGGTTCTCCCAGACTCAGCTGACTGTGTTAAGACTTTAAACTGTCTGCAGCCCTCCTGAGACGGCGGCACCGTGCTTGGCTGGGCAAGGTCTCTTACCTGGCAGGGCCCTGGTCAAAAATTAAACTGCAATAAAGTTTTGTCTGAAGGTCTAAAGGGGAGTAAACTCATCGCAGCTCAGGGAGGACAGAGGAAGGCATTTACTCTCAAATACATCACAGTGTGGTGCTTCATCATCATAAAGCACTGCACACTGCATATAGATATACCATTGTAATGAAAGGGATTTAGGAAAGATTAAAGGCTTAAAACTTCAGTGTTTCCCAGAAGTGTGTCCATTCAAATTAGGTCAGTGGTTTTTTAAGGATTATAATAAGATGGCAGTAGGTTAAGACTTTAGAATTTAAATATACACACGTTAATTCCCTGTCAGGGTTTTTCATTTTTTTCACTCACCATTGTTGTGCTTTACCAATCTTTTGAGTTTCATGTTTCATTGTTGCTGAGGATAGTTGCTTGGAAAAGCGTGAGAACATGACTGACATTAGAGCTTGTCAAACAACAACAAAAATGTATTGAAAATAATCTCATGTTTGTTAATATCTTTTTTTAGCCTGTTTAAATTGTTCTTTCTTACTATCTAACTGCACTATCACCTTTGCTGCTGTGCAATGTGAATTTCCCCACTGTGGGACAAATATAGGTTTATCTCATCTTAAAAAATGCCCTAAAGCTTAAATATATAACGTAGCTATTATCAAAAGTTGCTCAATTTCAACCAAAAATTTTGAATCCACCAACAAAAGTCTCTTTCTTTCAAAACACAGATAGTTTATAAAAGTCAATTCATGATGGAAAAAAATGACACCAATCCTGCAGATTTAATTCTTTCAACAGCATCAAACAGGAATATACCTCCGGGAACTCTGTACATCAAAGGTTCAGCTTGCGGTGAACCCAAACAATGCTCTGAAAGCTGCTGAAAGCTTCACAGAGCTGCACACCAGACTGTTGATTCTCAGTGGGATCAGCACAACCAGCAACACTTTCAGAACTACTCTGTACAGACACATCTTTATACAACCACTGCTGTTAAAAAGATATATAACATTTTCACATTAAAATGTCTCAAAATGACAAGACCTATGTTATATATCTTGTGGTTATGTACTTAAATTATCCCAGTTGTTTCCAACAATGTTCAAACCCAGAGAAATCCATAATTTAATCATGGTAACAGCGTGTTTCATTTGGTTGCCCGTAAACAGCGTCATATCCCCATTATCCCCTCTCGTTACTATAACTTTAGTTTTTGACTTCTAGTAATGCTATGGAGCTTTGTTTATTTCGTGCACACATATGAGGACACACATGGATGCGCTTGCATGTGGCTGATGCAATACACAGTCCTGCCGATGGTTTCACACTGTTCCACTGATCAACAGGTGGAGGTAACACACCAAGGCGACAATGCTGGATTTAAAATAGTTAATAAATTGGCTTTGCAAATGTTTAATGAGGAAGGTACATCATTTGTTTGTTAGAAATCAAGGATACACACAAGGTATTTTGGTGAGTAACACCAAATGTAAATGTAACTTTGTTTCCGAGAAAAATCCACTAACCCAACCCACTAACTATTTCTACACCCTTACTTAAATGGTTTAATATGATTATTTTTACTTGGAATACAGTGAATAATATATATAAGATACGATAAACCTTTATTCGTCCCACAGTGGGGAAATTCACAAAGTACAGCAGCAAAGGGGATATAAGCAGTTAAATAATAAAAAGAGCAATTTAAAATAATGTATGGTAAAGGAATACAGTATGTAATGTATTGTTCAAAGTCTGTGCCTGCAGTAATATGTCACTATAAATTAGAGTTTTACATCTTATGACCCTTATGGTCGTAATCAGTACATCTTTGCCAAAATGTAGGAAAAGACCTTTGAAGTCACACACACACACACACACACACACACACACATGCATGACCTTTCACAATACAGTGCATTGCTCCAGGTCCTGGACAGCACTGTGCATTTACGTCACACTCTATAGCTCCATGGACCTCACAGTCCCCCCGTGAAGCTCTCAGGAGAGAAACACACACACACGCACAAACATGCGCACATCCTGGCCTGCAGAGAGACATCTGGAGCAAGAACATCAGAGTGATGCCACTGAAGACTGAACACCCAGGGCTGTGCCACATGCACATTCATATGCATGTGGACACAGCACAAAACACACACACGTTTGAACGTTTGAAATGTGCTCTGCAGGCAGTTCGCGATGAGGTCAAAACAATTATAATAATCATACAGGGACGTCTCTCAAGACTTTTGCAGGAGAGTTAAAAGGTGGACTGAGTGTCCACGGGGACGCACAAGGTCAAGTTTAAGTGCGTGAGATCATGTGGAAGAAGTTCCACGCTGTTGATGAGTTCAAATGGAAATGACTTCAATGCAAGCACCAGTCTGATTAGATATTCAGAAGGCTTCTCGGGTTTGGTGATAGTAACTGGACGAGGGCCAATCACCTGTCTTTCTTTACTAAACCACATAAATAAGTAGATGACTACCATTATACAGTATGATTATACATTAAGGGTGTTGTGCACGCTCTTCGTTCATGATCATTTGCTAATCCACCAGAAATCACAGCACCCTGTTCAAACGTCAACTTCTGTCTGCTTCATACCAACAGCAATAAACGCATTTCATAACTGTTCATACAGTAAATAACACAACACCAGCTAATCAATATAGCTGCGAAACACAAATTAACTGTAGTCATTGGAATAATTCATCCGAGTTAATTAAACTTGATTCCCCTCTGTATTCTTGTTAAAACTAATTAAACGCGGTGGTAACTGACATTTTCTAAGTCTGTCAAGAGATCTGGTTAGATATAGTGGCAATTAAAGTGACAAGCCACAGCGAAACAGCTTTGAAGTTGAGCACAGCTTTAACACTGACAGCGGCTTTAATGGTAAAATGTTTTGTGCTTACTAACTACCTGCCTGTCTCGTGTTTCAAAGTCTCCAGCCTTGCTTTTTGAAGCCGCTGCAAGTGAAGTCTCCCTGTATGCAAATACCTCGTTTTAGACATTACGGCGTGCCGTTAGTATTGTACAACATCATGCAGAGCTGCTCCTTTAAGGGTTTAATCTGTGGATCTTCATTCTGACGGATCCTTTGTGCCTTTTTTGAATGCCAGACTATTGTTTGTGTCTAATATACTAACATTCCACACACCCAGGTCCAGTGGAGCTTTATGACATGTCTCCAGTGCATTGAAAAATGGATTTCTTATCATAAAATTACACAAATATAGAGTGATGTCCTTCACTTGTCTCTCTCCGTTCTCCTGCTCTGAATGCCTGCACCTTTCAGCCTGATAAGACTTGAAGAATTATCATGGCGGGATTCAAGATGTTCAGACTTTTTGTCTCACCATAATGTTCCTGTCAAAAAAAAAAATCTGCTTTTCAAGAGTAAAAAAAAAAAACCCATCTAATACCTTTTTGGAAACCAGACTGTATAATCTGATGAACAGATTTTTGTGCCACTTTAATCAAATCAAGAAAAAACAAGGAAACTAAAGCAACAATATTTTATGTGACCTCTGAATGACAGTGGCTCTGTTTGTAAAGGTTGTACATCCACAAGGAAGAACAGTAACACATTGCAACTCTAGTTCTATGATTCCAGGATGAGGCCAATCTGTGCACTGAAATTTGCACGAACCTGTGCAATGCTCAGTCAAGTGCACAGTTTTGGGGTGACCAAAGGGACACATGAGCCTCCCAGTAGCTGAAGTTAAAGCAAGCAGCAGTGACTCTCGAAAGACAACAGCCTGAGAGATATCTGTGAATTAAGTTTGAGCAGCTGCTCCAGAAAGAGTGCCAGGACCCTCCAGCACAGCGTAAGAGGGGGCTACAGCCTGCAGTCAGACAGAGAAGGCCATTCATAAAGTACTCATGAGGTGGAATGGAATAAAAGTAATGAATAATCTTGTGGGGGGAGCGGGGCACCCAGTTGTTTCTCTCCGTGTGCTCATGCTAAGCAATACTTGATGGATGCTGACTGTGGCTTAGGTCACAGGTTGATATTCAAACATGGAGGTTAGAGCCGGGAAAAGTTGCCACCCAAGCACGACACCACAGGAGGCTGCAAATAGTACGCTGTCGGTGAGTTCTGGATGCCAGCAGGGAAGCGATCAGAGTCAGCATGTGGCGTTTAAAGCAGGTCTTTTGAGATTGCCGAGCCAGGGCAGGAGAAAGCAATGCTGTTGTTGGGTGTGGTTGGAAAACGCTGATCACTTTTCTGCCCCGTGATGATGCTTATTCTAAAAACTGACCACTGATGAATACATAAGGAGAAGTCACTGTTTAGAAGCCTTTACAAGAAAGCATCTGAATTTGTTACTATAGTCTCCTTGAGGCCTTTTTAGACAGACTCATGTTGCAGACAATCTAATGGAGAGTGTGTCTGCCTTTAATCAACCATATGCTAAGAATCACAAACAAGATTCAGCTCTGGATTACTTCAGCAGAGATAACAATACCTGATTCATTTTGAAGAGGAGATATTTTGTTCCTTTACAAGGCCCTGTAATGGAGTCTGCGTGTGTTCGACGTGATTCTTCAGCTCCGAGAAGAAACGCTGAAAGGCCAAAATGTGGATGTGTTGTGCGTCCAGATGAACCAGTGCGGCTTTGACTGAGGACTCTTTTGAATCGCACTCTCAGGACGCAACTCTTCAGAAGCTTGTCTGAGAGAAACACTCAAATAAAGAGCTACTTGGAACAAAAAATGTGCCAGTTTAAATTATGTGACTGTGAATGAGAAGGAAAAACTCAGCATATATCAAATTTTCTGAGTATTTTCAGCATGACTCCGGGATATTTCTTCTCATTACTACGCCACTGGGAGCTCAGCATTCCCCCAAACAACTGCAAACATCCTCAAACTTGTACAAGCCCTGATTACAATTATCAGCCATCTTTGGTACTACTTCAAATGTGGGACATCACTTATTACATAATTTATTTCCTGTGTAGGCTAAAGCTTTCATTGTGGGCACTGAGGCCTAAGTGAGAATGCTGCCCCCCCAGACACCGATCTGTTTCCCGGTTTTACATTTTTCACTTTGATGTAAACACCAGGAGCGAGGCAGAAGGGTACGCTGACCACTGCCCAAGGGCCTCATGCATCCAAACCACCCATGACATCAGGGTGTAATTTTGAAGCGAAGTGAGGGGCATTCATCCTCTTTCAGGTGCATGAGGGTCAGTCTGCGGGCAAAACACAGGTTTTCCATTACGCCCTGACGGAGCCAGTGTCGCCTGCGGTCGGATATTAGGGAAGTGGGAGTCCTATCTGTCACATTGCAGGTCTCACAACACTCAGCTGGCCCAATACTGTCAGCCATGAGAGGAGAACTGACCCAAAAAAATGATGGTGGGGAAGAGGTCTGAGATAGGGAGTGTGGCACGGAGAAAATTGCCTGATTTTTTATTTTTGCTTTGTAGAAAGAGCGTTGCAATGAAAGGGGCTGAGAGACCAAACAAAAGTCTCACAAGAATGAAAGTCAGTTCAGCCTCAGGGCTCGGTTTTGCTAGAAAAGAACTAGTCCAGAGATGTGGCGTTCAACCATGTTAGAAGAAAAAAGTGTTTATAGTTCACAATGGTCACTCTCACAGGTGAAAATTTGGCCGTCGAATAGAGAGGCAAGACTCAATAATGATGTAAATATGGGGATAAAGGAGCAGACAGCTTCACCTGGAAGACATTCATGTCGCACTTGTTTATTTACACAAAGGACATAAATTGTTAAAAATAGAAAAAAGAGCATGAGACAGAGCTGTCTCTCTCACCTCTACACACCTGGGAATAGTGGGTGTACTTGTCTGAGTGACAGTTTTGTTCATCCAACCATCCGACCAGCACTTCTACTGGAGCATACTGGTCCTTAATGTCTTATCAGTCCTATAAATCCCAGCTTGTTAAAGGGTTTTCCATTATATCCAAAGTCAGAGCACTCATATATGTAAATTTCCCCACTGTGGGACGAATAAAGGTTTATCTTATTTTATATATGCCTTTTTATTTCTCAGCATGCAGTGTATAGAGAATGGTGAACTTATATTTTAGAATTGCATTACAGTTGGATCTACTGTTTCAGGAACAGGCTTCCATACACAACGTTTGTATTCTTAAGAGGTGGCAGCACACTGTGATTGCGTTCACTACAGAAACAGATTGAACTGTTATTGTTCTGACAATAAATACGGGTTAAGAGGAACATATGCTATATAGCCTAAACTACACTCGGTTTTTGGTTTATTAGGTACACCTAGGTACAACTAATGTAGTCTAATACAGCAGCCCTGCAATAAATTCTACCTGCGTGAAAGTTACAATGCTCAGTTTTTGTTTAAACTGTTTTCAAGAGGTGTTGATTCAGTTGGCACTGTTGAATTGTGTTGGGTTATAATGAGAGCTGTTTCTGCTCTTCTACACTTCTCACCAGAATGTAATACAGGTCAACAACACCACGATCACCACCATGAAATTGAATCAACACCCTTTTAAAACAGTTTCAACAAAAAAAAAGCGAACATTATGATCTTCCTGCAAGGGAGCATTTATTGCAGGGCTGTAATAGACCGAGTTGATTTTATCTACGTGTACCTAATACCTTTGCAGATGAGCACCGGCATTAATCACCGTATTTACCACTTCAACCAGAATCAGACCATCTCTGTCCACTTAAGGCCAGTGATGTCCATCAAGGGCCATTGCAGGCCATTACAGCTTGAACAAGTTGGCTTTTATAAACAAGTAAATTATGTTCAATCTGATGAGCCAACAGTCTTGTACACAATGCTCACATGTAAAACTTTGCATACTGTCCTCATCAAATATAGACAAATATGAATAGACATATATAAATTATGTCCCTGGTAAAGATGTTTACGTAACCACATCGGCCTACTCACAACCTCTTTAAGTCCCCATTTGAACATGTACAATTCTCTGCAGTAACAGCATAGCATTGCAGGATACAGTGAAGTAGAAAATGAGATGATGGCAGTGATGTGTTTCCACGGGGTGAACTGGCAGATCCTGCTTGCTCATCCAGGCCACGATGTTAGGTCAAAAATAATGCAGAGAAACATTTGAGCACTAATGACTACAAGAACTGTTGAGTGTTCTCCACAGGCTCACGCTGCGTGTTCCTGCGTACATGTGTGAGTGTCTGTATTTTCACTCAAGTGTATGTGGGTTGCCAGCAACTGTTTTTCGTAGGTGGTGCCTTCAGAGGTTCAGTAGCAGTCACTTGGTTTAAAGGGGTCAATGCAATCATGAGTGATTATCTGAAACTTTTCAGCTGGTTAATAGGATCTTTTTAGAAAATTCAGGTGATGTTCTGAAATTTAATCTGGGTACACTTGTCAAGAGTAGTGTTTTGAATGTGGAGTGGAGCAGTGTGGCAGATTAATTAAGCTTTTGTTGGCGCAAAAAAGACCTATGAATAGATGGCCATAATAAGCATTTCAAATGATTTGCAATTAGATTGGATTATGACTGTCTACAAGGTACATTACACTAAATCTTATGTTGGCTTTGTATTGTTTATATAGAAGTACAGATTTTACATGAAGCCTAGTTATTCATTTGAAAAGCACAAGGGCATCCATGTATGTACATGAACATATACATGTGCCCTTGGGCTTGTGTGTATATGTTTTGCAGCACAGAAGGACGTTCGAGTTTGAAATAGGAACATGATTAAATCCAGTAAAACACACTGAAATGCACTGAAGTGACAGTTCTCTGTCGGAAAGCATAATTCATTGTATTCCTGGATCCTACTTTTCTGTGTTGTCAGTTTCAAGCCATGGCCTGCAGAAACACACACACAGCATAAGACGACGTAGGGAGAAAGTGTGATAGTGAGAATCTATTTGTCCGTTTAGCCAATTTTTTCAAACCTCTCAACCAGACCATAAAAATCGTTCATTATTCCAGTCCCTGATCTCACTGTGTGACCAGCGGCCGCCTACTGTTTGACTTGCTCAAACGTTTTCTGAAGTTGACTCAACCTTTGTGAGAAAACTGCCTTTGTCCAAAGCCTGCTGGGCGACTTTGTACAATGTGAGCAATGTCCGAGTGTGTAACATGAAGCCAAGCTGAGAAGCAAACATAGCTGACTGATCCAGCTCTCAATCGGGGATTGACTTCTCTTTTTCCATCTCATCAATCCTACCATACCTCTGTCGCACCACCCTTTAATCCCTTCTCCTCATTCCACTCCAGCAGAATAAATCAGAATAGAGAGATAGGTACTCACCCAAATAATCAAACGGCTCATGAGATTTTGCACTGGCAATTTAGGCTGGATCTGTTACAATAGCTACACAGTGACATTGGTTTGACTTTCTTGAAGAGAGAGAAATAGGTTCCACCACTGAAGACGCATTCCTCAGTGTCAGGACTGCATACACACAGGACTCTGCAAAGCTTGTCACACCAAATTAGGTATGCACCACAACACATCAGATTATCATAACACATAACCCTGATTATTAATATTCGTGTGGGATATAGAGCATAATTACATATCAGATCAGAACTGGTCATGTTTTCCTAGCCCTCTCCACAGAGTTGATAATTAGTTTAATTTTCAATGTTCTCTACTCTTTGTCAATGGGGACACGACGAGGGAAAAAGCACAGTAAAAAAATATACATAATGTATGCAAATGGTAACCAGCTTGTTGTTAGGGGGACAATGCATGAAGAAATTCTCTGTGGGTGTTTATGTGTGGTCCCGGTCTGTGACAGCTAAAGCTGGTGACAGACCTAAAGACAAGCTGGAACCTTCAATGAAGTGACAAGCCACACATAATGACTGTTATCAGCAATACACACCGATCAATTCAGTCTTATCACCCAGAAAGGACCAACGTGTAAATACAGAGACAATAAATGAAGTGATAGGTTGGCTGTGTAGGTAGGCTCCAGCCAGAACACAAATTCTTGCATGTTCCTGCACCGATACGGACATTTATCAGTAAAAAGTGTGCTTTGATTATGCTGCAATCGCCTCAGAAAAGGGAACAACATGGAGAAAAAAAATGCAAAATTTGGTGAGCTAGTCGATGGACAGACGAACTTCAGGTGAACTGTAGCTCTGCACTAAAACCTTGTGCCTCATAAAATAGCTAATAACCACTCTCACTCACAACACATCAAACCAGTTGCTGGCTCTAGAGATGTCACAGAAGCTATTAGTTGGATTGTCATCAAATTTTGTAGCGACATTCGTGGTCCCCAGATGATGAATCCAACAGACTGCTGCCATCATCATCCATTACTTTGCCTTATAATCAAATACTTGCAAAACAATTCCGCCTCAGCTCTAACCTGTGTTTAGTTACTTATTTCTAAATATTAATTATGTTTAAAACAGTTGTAATGAAAAAGACTGGCAGCATAAAAGTTGAAGTGAATGGGGGCTGGATAAATTTACTGTGGCACCTCTCTTGGAAAGTCACATGTCTGTGTTAACCTACTCGTCTATGAGCATGCTTATATTAACATACAGTATATGCTTTTGCTGTTTAAAGTGCAGCAGGCAGGATAAAGAAGACTCACCGAAGACCAGATAGCCTAGTTTAAGTGGCAACAAGAAATCAGCAGCCATTCCTTCTATGCCTATGTTATTCGGTCTGCTGCCAGCTTCTCCATTTTCCTCTTAACAGTACTTGCAACACTGCCCATCCCTCTCCATATGCTGCCTTTGATTACACACACACACACACACACACACACACACCACACCACCACCACACATGCCGACAAGTGACACAGCTCCCAGCTGTTTTTGTGCAAAGTGGATGTGAACAATGGTCCAACCCCAGATTTTCCAGCCATTTTTATCCTTTCTATTTTGGGACTTCGCTCATGAGAATACACTGATTAGTTTTCACCTTCAAAAAAAAAAAACCCCAAACAAAACAAATTTAATCAGTTAAAAAAGCTGCAAGTGTGTCTCAAGTGAGCTGTCAGTAATGTGTAAACATGCTATAGTCATCAACATCATCATCATCACTGCTTGTGCTGTCACCATAACTCTCATCATCATTATCACCTCTCCATGAGTCATTACATCATTATCTCTCCACCTTTATACGCACTGTACAGTTAGGGCGTGTGTGCGACGGTGCCTGTGTCGTCTGATTGAGATTTATGACCAGGGAAGCAATGATTATGACTCCATTACGCAGGGACCGACTGCAGGTACATGTCACACTAACTTTCCACATGTTCACTGTATGAGCCCACATAAATGAACGGGCGATCTTCCATTCTGTACCACCTGTCATTTAGAGACAGGATAACAGATGGTGTCTGTTGTTTGTGTCTCTTCCACGGCAGATGCAGCAATGCTGAAGTTGAGGTAATGGTCTACTGGCAGCAGAGAGCAGTAGCTTTATGGTTTCATATATTTTCTTATGCAATGACTTCATGCAGGTAAACACAGTTTATGAAGATCAATGTAAGATTATGTGCAAACTAAAATTCAAGCAGCAATAAATACCACATCATATGCAAAAGAACATCACGTCCACTGGAGACCACTGGTGGGCTCCTGGCTGTCTGGCCCAAGGAACCAGGCCACTGATAGGAATTTTTAAATGATTTTAAAATGGTCATTTACTGAATTAGCATCTTCAACACAATACAAAATAGTGGAATACTATTATGTTTCCAACATAGTCCATTCGTGTCTATATGATAAATTCAGTCTGTCAGTGAATAGACAGAAGCGTTCATATTTCCCCTCATTCAGGTTTTACACAGGAATTAATTTTGTACTTGCATTGTTAATGAGACTTTGAACAATAGCAAATGCATTCAGCTGTATGATTAATCTGGTTACACTGTCTTTAATATTTGTACATGTCATTAACATGTATATGTGCCAAGATAATCAAGCCTTCCTGGCAGAAACACACTAGTGTCATATAGGCCTGCCGGCATGTGGCTGTTTTAAATGACAGTTCTGCTTCATTGTGACCAACAGGATCAAACTGCTTGCATTCGTTAGTTCTCACATCTATTTCACTGCCTCAGTCTTTGCTGCCTGTGATGACAACTTATTCAAGGGGGGCTTTGTTTGATGTGACGCAGTCTGATCGCTGTTGTCAATTCCCACGAGCGAAGCTTTGAGTATCTCAGTGCTGAGCATAGGTCTCGAGGGGCAGTGGAGCAGCTGGAAATGCACAGCCTGTCGGGCCTTTTCTGCTCTGAGATATCAGATCCATTGAAACCACTGTGAGTCCTCTCAAAGCTGTGACTAGCTGCCGCTGTGTCATGAGAGTGACTTGGTGGGTTTGCTGCCAGCTCTTGCCCACCTTAACTTTGGAGGAGGCCTGTGTGCTAGAAAAAGAGGTGAGACTTTTGGATTCTGGATGACATCTGGGAGATCCAATTAACATCACTGACATCACCCCATATGCGCATAAAGGAAAACTTTTTTCAGCAATTAGCTGTTCTTTTTTGCTTGGCTTGGCTAGTTGGTCAGGGAGTAGGAGACCTAATCCATCTGGCAGCGCAGTCAGCAAAGACGACGGACAACCTGGGGCTGTTTGGCATGGTCCTGTCCCAGCTTGTGCTCTGCAAAAGCTCTGTTTAATCTGACAACCTTGACTTTGCATCTCACAGCTAAACTCATTAAGACTGTTGTGACCACTGCAAATTGTGTCATGGCCCTGTCCACTGTCTAAATGTAGCATATGTGGTAAGTAAGATCTGATCATCATCTCCAGCTCCCTGACACTAAACGGCTCTGCCCTCGCTTACCCATCGAGTCATTAGTGTCATTATTCACACGTTGAGTCTTTCACTGAAATGTTCAGGAGCATGTCCTGCATGGGGTCTTGTGTGAATGAGAGCAGAGATTGAAATTCAAGAACACTGTACCTCCCACCTCAAGAGCTAGTAACATTTCAGGAAACGTGCTGGTACGAGCACGTCCAGGTTTACATCCATCTGATGATGATCATGTAATTTACTGGGAGCTATGTTTTAATGAGGCTATTCTCACCTTTGAGCTGCTTTGGGAAGAGAAGGGAAGGGAAGAGACAACATTTTTATCTGGTCAAAAAGAAGGTTATCTTTGGGTCTTCAGGGGCTCTTCTCTTCATAAACACAGATGACTGATTAACCACCTCTGTTTGAGTCCAAAATTGTTGTTTGAGTCAGTTGACATTAATACAGGGCAGAGAACAAAGTCCACAGAGCGGGGAGGCTGGGGTAGTTGGTCATAAAAGCATCAGAAATTAACTCAGCTGACAACTTCCTGTTTCCAACCAACAGTCAATGCTGATGTGTTTTTTAACCATGACCACAATCGTTCCCTGTCATTAACCACATGGTTATCGATGTATGACGAAAGTCCCCTAAACCTAACCAAACCTTAAATAGAAGCATAATAAACCTTAACAATGATGCTGTCACATCATAAAATGGATATATTTTCTTGAGGCTTTGACAAATGCTCAGAACAGAAAACTGTTCTCTGGTTTTTGTTTTCAGTGGGAGAGGGTCCAACCAGCATTCATTCCTGGGTTAAATGACTCCGCAGTTGTCACATGTCACATTGGCTCCAGCTCTGTTTGGCAGTGATGGGAACATGATGCTATGATGCGCATTTAACATTATTTATTGTTCTTCTTTTTGCAGTCTAGGAACAAAGTGCAACTGTGAGTTGAGTTTGAAAGAGACTGAAGTAGAATACTAAAAAAGTAACCACCCTTACATTATGACTGGTCTCCATGCTGCTTTCTACTATTCCCTGTTTTCTGGTGCGTATGTGATGTCAAACTTGACACAATAGAAAGACAGCAGAAAGGCAAACTCGTCTACTGGCAATCGGAAAGGACTCAATGGCTAATTTTAGTGGGTTTATCCAAATTTTAGAAACCTGCATATACGCCCAAACTTTGGTGTAGCAGTTACGAACAACATACTTTGTTGTTTAATTTGGAGAAGGTGTTGCTTTAGAGCCAGCAAAAGATGATAAAACATTTAGGACATTTTAGAGACAAGTGACAACACAACACAATAATTATCACCAGATATTTATCATTGACCACATTAAAGTAAGTATTTGTGGGTCATGGTCCAGTGAAAACCGTCTCCACAAGGGGTCAGAACTGCTGGACATGTCTGGGTGTATTTCCAGGTGAGCTCAAGAACCTTTAATGTAGATGGTAGATGTAGAATGTGGATGATCCACTTGTGCTTTCTCACAGCGTTTCAACACTCGACGCTGTGAGAGACTGAGAACGCTCGCTGCATTAGTCATACTTCTGAGCCTCGGTGCTTGACAGTCATAACAAGAAGTTAGCTATTAATGAATGAAGGAGGATCAGACCCTGACTTCACGTATTTGTATGCACAATGGCAGGTGATCAGATCTTTATGTGGTAAATTGTCAGCGTGAACTTATTTAAGGGCTTCGACACCTGTTATGCGCTCCCCCTGCTGGCTGTGATGTGTTGTTGACTCGTGATGTTCTTTCCTCCTGGTTCTGGTCTGGTCTGATTGATGGAAAGCCGATAAAGAGGAGAACCTCGGCTCAGTCTCTTCAACAGCTTCAGCGGGTCTGTGATCAACTGGTTCTTTTGCTTTGGTTGTTTGTTTTCTGATGGGTCTGTTGGTTCTATTTTTGCACGCATGTGTTACAGTGTTGCACAAGAAGTCGCTGTTGACTGGATGAAGAATGCAGCTTTATTGATGGGTTACAAGTCACATGGTTGAGACAGCTCATCTTGATTGGCTGACTAAATGCTTGCAAATACAACTACATTGAGGAAACTAATTGATTTTTTTGTCCTCCTATGATCATGCAATATTCATATAGTTATCTGTAAAGGTATGGATGGTATGAATATTCTATATATCCAACATCAAAGATGATGGTTTTAAGTATGACAATAATACTGTGTGCACTGATTCATTAACAGTGTAACTGATAACCCTTCATGTATCAATGTCCTGGCAAATATATTGGAGTGGGAGTAATATGTCATCGGTATTATTGTGGCCAAATGTTCAGTTTACATTCTGCATTCAATTCTTTCGGTAATGATTAAGTCACAGAACTAACGTTTCTCACATCATCTATCATCTTTTACTTTAATAATTCAGCATGGTCAAATTAGAATGTATGTATCGGCCGTGAATTAAACATGAGCAGTAATTTGTGCAGGAAATGGAACCTGATTTGCCAAGGTATGTAGTGACATCCAAATGTATGACTAAATGACTCACCAAAGCAGATTTGAGAAATAGCTGCAAAAACACATGAAATATGCATGATAGGAGGGATATTATTAGATCACAGATGTTCTATTCAGTCTACACAAAGGTAACCCACAGTAACCACCAGAGAACCAACGCTCGCACCAACCTTGCTCAGTCAGTGTTAGTTAGCCAACAGCCGGCGGAGAAGCTGCAGAAATGCGATCGCTGATGGGATGCGAAGGTGTGTTTCTAAAAATTATTTATGGCCCTTTCAACTTGTATGTTTGATCCGAACAATGCCCTGACAGATTTATTCAGTTGTAAAATCTCTGGTTTTAGGGGGAGGCAAGAGCAACTGTTGAAAGTTAATCTTTCAGTAGCCTTTTGGTGGAGATGAGAGAGAGAGCAGCTTTAAACTTGCAGCGTGGAAGGTTTTATCACAGCGTGAAAGCTCGCCTCGTTTTGAACTATCACGCTAATTGTGAGCTTAGGACCAAAAATTAAGTGAAGCAGGCAGTTTCACCCACAGGATATGATGCAGTCTTCCTGACAATCTGTTCCAAATCTGAACACACTTTTATCTCCTCTCTCTATCCTCTCTCTCTCCTCCTCACCAAACACTGAATATCTACAGATTATTTTTCACACTATTTAAGATATCACCTGAAACAGCAGAGGTTTTTTGATCAACAATGAGCAATCCTTTTAAAACGCAACCCTACCGGCTTTCCCATCAGAAGCAAAGGAAATAAATCAGAGGAGAGGGAGTATCGATTGTGTTCTTTTGTAAACTAAATGAGCAGTCTTTATCTCAGCGAGCGAATACAGCTGAATTATGTCAAATGTTATTGAATTGTTTATTTGTGGTTTCTGGCTTTATTCTTAACAGCAACGAAAGTGAATTTGTTCTTTAATTATGTTAACAGACAGTTTCTGGCTGTGCAACACAGACTGGGCATCTGACATTTCAATCGTTGTGATCCATACAGAATGTTATACTACCTTTAAATTAATGGCTAAATGCACAACGGCAACCCCCGAATGCACTCGCTCCGGCTGAATAAAAACACTAACAGAAGCTGTAAATGACTACAAATACATTTTAAACCCAAGGCTAAATGTTGGAAAAACAACACTCTGTTATGCTAAGTAATGAACGGTGACCTTGCTCTGTGCCACCTATCATCAACAATGTCTGGCGTGCTTGAGTGAAGCACCGCTAACGAGCCTGCTTTCGAACAGGTCAGGAAACAAATCCGCAAGGGTGTCTGCGATGACTGAGTAAGAGCAAAAAACCAAATCTGCTCAACCAGAAAGCGTGATGGTGTTTTGGTGCGTGTGTGTGTGTGAGCCAGTGTGTGTAATAGATAAAGGGGTTCAGCAGAGTGCGATGGACCCTCTTCTCAGCTGTCAGGAGAGGGAATGGAAGCAGCTGAGGCTCCGGCAGTGGTCAGCTCAGGTCATATTGGCTGTATCACCCCTCAATGGACATCTCAACCAGTCTAACCTATATATCATATACTGTGTCTGTGCTCTATCATATGACGAATATACTGTATGACATGTTCAGTGGAATAATTCGGGCTCAATTTAAGTCTGAATGAGTTACTGTCTTAACAGTACATTGCCAGTAGGTTGATGGTGCTAATCATGCAGTAGATTTTAAAACCTCTTCCAGTCCGAGCAAAAAGTTTTGTTTGACTCTGCAGATATGTTTTTTGGGATCCTGGTTTTCTCTTACAGTATGAATACATATTTGAATGGTAAGTAACAACCCAAATATTTCAAAGCTACAGCCTTAAATAAAAGATAGATCCGGAGGCACATCCAGCTTTTGATTTTGGAATCATTAGTTCAGTCAGCCAACTGATATTGAATAAATTTATTCTAACAGCATGTGAAAGCTGTTCATGTTTGGCATCTAGTTGGCCGGCCTTGAGACTCCGCGCAGGCTGAGCGCGAAGAAGAATGGGGACTGACAGTAATTGACTTCTTCCCGATGAGAAGCTATAGGTGGGCGCCGAGGTGGAGGTGGTGCTTATGAAGAGCTAAATATGCTGAATTAAACTTCATTTGCAAATGAACAGTGTGGTAGGAGAGAAGGACAGTGGGCAGAGCATTGCCAGCTTAAATAGATAGATTTTAGTTTGCAGGGAGTTGAGAATGCAATTTCAAGTTCAGTCAGTCCAATGAATTATATGATTGTAGAATAGCAGCATTGATGTTTGGTTTGTAAGCATCACTCTCTATAATGCCAAATACAGCACAGCAGGGACTGGGGAGTGATAATAACTTATCCCCTTGGGAAACACTGGGTGTACAGGTGGATGCTGTGGTGCAGGTGGAGCTTTGAAAATAATATATGAACAGCAGCAAGTGATAGTATAGCTCTCACATGAGTAGTGTGGCAGCGAGACTGTATCAGAAAAACCCAAGAACAATGGTTGTTTCAGCGAAGGCCAAAAAAGAACATATGTTGAAATTCAAGTGACAAATCCCTTTGTTATAGAAAGCCAGAAAAATTGTTATCACTCCTTTGCTCCACAGAGAGTAAAGGAGGTGTTGTTGTAGAGCAACACAGTTAACAAAGAGGTCAGGGTGAACTGATGGGTCAACAAACTGTTGGACTCTGATACACTTTTTGCTTCCAATTTCCTCCTGACAGTCATCACTGATTTCTTTTAGCCATCATCTTTCTATAACCTTACCAAAGTGTTTTTTTAAACAAAGCTTAGTGTATTCACATATACTCTTCAGTTATTTATATGTCTCTATGTATGTACAGTATTCTGCACTTACTGCTTTTTTGCACTTTGTCTCAGTACTTGTACTCTGCAATGACAATAAACTTAGTCTAATCTAATCTAGTTTTTTAACCTTAATCAAGTAATAATTTCTACCCAAACCATAACATTTTACTAGAACTCAAACCATGATCTTTCCATAACCATAAACAGCTTGTTTTTGTGCCCAAACCTTAACTTTAGCTGTATAATGGCTTTATTTTAGCGGCAGTGATTTGTAGCTGTTCTGGAGGTCATTGACAAATAATGCTGTCCTGCCCACAGTGGTGTCAGATCACAAAATGCTGATATGTGTTGTTCTGTAGAGCAAGTACAAACAGCATATTTTGTTGTATAATGCGGAGGACTTGTCGGGCAAATGGATGAGCGGAGCACTGATGGCTTAAGTATACCTTTGCATTTGGTAGACAGTATGTGTTGCAGCGAGAGTGTAGCTGCAGACTCAAGTTGACTGCCCAGACTAACTCACAGGCTTTGCTTCATTTGTTGAATTATCTGCTTGAACTGGCTTGTAGACGTTGTTGCATGCAGACAGTTCTCATTATAAACTTTGAATACTCAACAGTGTGTAATATTTTATATGAGTGGGGGTGTTGAGTGTGGTGTTACAGTAATAAGTAATGATCACATTTGGTCAAACTGCAGTACAGGGGTGAAATAGCAGGTAAAATGAGCAATGCACATATTTTGCAGATGTCACTTTTTCATGACTTGACATGCTAAGAGGCAAAAAAAATGAGGATACTGTGAATGGGATCCAACACCACTGCAGTTTGGATGAAATATCTGTAGCTTAAAGCCTTATGTCTCCGGCAGCCATGACAAATGAATAACTCTAATCATATGTCTCCCAACTCTGAGACTCATGAATCATTCCGCATGAACAGATTAATAGCTCATAAATCTTATGAGGAACATTATATCTCTGCAATTAGAGCAGTCGAGCTGCAGCATAAGCCTCATGGTATATTCAAAATGTTTGGTGAATATTAAAGTGAAAGGACGAGCTAGGAATACAGATCTGCGTGCGGAGAGAAAGTGACTCTCACTCCAGAAATACATCACAATACTCAAGAGGGGCTTTGGTAATGACAGAGAAAATACCAGAGGGAAAAATTACAGCATTTGATGTGAATGATGCGCTGGTTCTGCCACAGTTATCAAAATGTTGAGAATCTCCATTAGCCCATTTATAGATGATGGCTGCTGTTTAAGGATGTGGTCATTACACCCCATTCTTCCAGCAGAATACAGCCTCGCAAAGTCTCACTCAAACATTGGACGGGCGACAAAGATGAATGGAAAAAGCTCCTCGGGCAGAATCATCTGGGCAGGGACGCTGTATCAAACATTAAATAACACTGTGACTGTACACGCAGAGAAACACACAGATTGAGCATTCAACCCTTCCTGACCATCCAACATTTCAACAAGCTTTTTGCAAGCAGTTCTGATTACTGCAGCATGTGTTCCCAGTGATGAAGCAGCAGATATTCCTTGCAGCGCTGCAGGAAAGTGGTGTATTCAGAAGTGTGTAATTATAATCTAGCTATCTGACAACTTGTGAATAAATGTGTCTGGAGCATGGACATAGACATAGACAAGACATATAATAATCCATGCTATTTAAGGTGATGTCCTTGGGTCCCTCTACGTCCGTTTCCCTGCTGATGATTCATGAAACAGTTCAGTGAGGCTGCAGTCATTCCTTTGGGTTGTCAAGTAAACTTCACAAAGTGTGTCCTAAAGCTGAATCACTTTAATTGAAGAGCTCCGCATCAGGTGATGTGTCAGGTGAGCTTTTGTCTTGCCATCAGCAACTAGGTCTATTTAAAGTGTGACTGTCACTTGCATCCACCTGTGGGCTTTGCTTTTATGAAAGTTCCCCAATCAGACTGTTATTCGACATTCACTGCTTTTGCTTTGGCTGTAAAATTACGGTCACAGGTCGTGATCAAAATACATCTGCATTTCATTCATTTTAAATGAAAACTGTCGATATTTGGTCCATGCTTGCCTGGACCCTGTCTTTACTTAATAATGAATGAAACTGGTGCTATTTCATTGATCATTGACGATCATTGACCTCATCAACTTCATTGATTTTTGCAAATATCTTCTTATTCTGAATTTGATGCAATCAACACGTTTCAAACAAGTTGGGACAGGAGCAACAAAAGACTGTGAAAGTTGTGGACTGATCCAAAAACACCTGTTTGGATCATTCCACGGGTAAACAGGTTCATTGGTAACAGGTGATAGTATCATGATTGGGTATGAAGGTTCATCCTGGAAAGGCTCAGTTGTTCACAAGCAAAGATGGAGAGACTTTGTCAAACAAATGATTGTATAAAGGAGATTACTTCATGAGCTCAGGAACTACAATTACTACATTCAAATTAGGTTTATTCTTAGATTTGTATTGTTAGATTAAATTAAGCTCTTAGCTAAGGTCAGGGTAACATTGTGGTTTGGGTCAAAATTACTACATTGACAGATGCCCCGATTGTGCCAAAGCTCCGCAGCACAAAGCAAAATACTGGTGGTGGCATGACCCTACTTTATCCACTGAGGCTTTGCTAAAGATAAATCCAACCAATTTATTTTGTTATCATTCTTGAAACTCATTTATATATATATTCTTCAGACCAGCAGTTCTCAGCTCAGCCTCATAAATGCACTCTTATGTGGTTTTGTGTGTGTGTTTCTCCACACATGTAGCAGCCCACACATGCACATACAAGCCCAAATGGAAATCTAATAAAATAGGGTGACTTTTTTATCAGCACTCTTTTGTTATGCGCGTCCTCATATCACTGTAAGTGTGTAGGTATAAGGGAGGTGAAATTGAATTTGCCCCCCCTTCACTCTCCTATTTATTGTGTTAGGCCAAAGCCTGCGCAGAACGCCCACACTGAATGACAAATAAATGAAATGCATTTCACATGTGTGTTTGGAAAAACGGGTAAAATGGAAAATATGGCCCATGTGTGCAACAGTACACACTGTCACATAATGAAGCTGCTTTGCTTTTCGTGGCTCAGTGGTTACAGTGCAAGGTTAGACTATTGAGTTACTGTGATGCTGACTGACTACCTGCCATCTCCATGCACACCCACAACCACACAAGCTGCTTCTGAGACTTACTTTTAAAAAACGCACACTATGTGTCCTGCAGCCTGCATAATGTGAGTACTGATTCTTCCCCATCCCATGATTGTTTCTGCAACATATGAAACCACAGGATGAGAGATTTTGCTTTACTCTGTGTCTTTTGTATAATGGTTCAAAGAATTGGAGCATGAGAAAATGCATTTTGTCAACAGCTGACAGAGATACCGTCTGCTTTATCCACTCCGTACCCATAGTCCATTTTGACTCTGATAATCACCCAACATTGGGGACGAAGATGGAGCGAGACACCGTCATTCACTGCCAAGACCACTGGCTACGAAACAGAGCCCTGACTGGCCTTTAAGGGCCATACCATGCCTGTGAATATTCATAGAGGTTTTGGAACATGCCCCAACATTCAAAACAGAACAGAGCGGAGCACTGTGACAGAGATCAATCTGGCTGGTGGGCTCCCTCCACTGGAACCAGAGTAGTTTTTTTTTATTACAGCCTTATAAAGTCTGCTAATGAAATCTATTTCACTGGAGCATAAACAACTCACAGTGTGGTTGTCCATCAAAGCAGTCTCAAAGGATTCTGATTTAGACCGTGGGGAAATTAAATCATGATCCACATCCCATCAACTGTAGGCATCTCTTTCTGAATATGTCATTGTTTTATTTAACACTCATTATATAATATTTAAATAAACAATGTTTCTGATTGGATGCAAAATCATGGCCATGAAATAAATTAAGCCTGCAACAGTCCATATCATGCATGACTAACACACACACACAGTGAACAAGAGAGAGAGGGAGAGCAGAGGGCCTCCAATCCCAGAATGAAAAATGACTCCCAGTGTATTAAATGCAAAAAAAGGAGGGAAAGAAAGTGGAACTGACTAAGAAGTGTAAAACCATTTTTTCCTGCATGACTGACAGGTCTGCGTGCGCCATGTGCATGTTGAACGGGGAGCTGAGTGGAGCTTCGTCACAAATCAAGCTGACAAGACCACAGGAGAGCATTAAATGGCAGACACATAGGAATTGCATTTACACCTGTATGCTATATTGTACTGTATTCAGCACCGTATCACCTGAATGAAAGGTCGGAGTAGAGCAGCACTGTGGGTTACATGACCACACGCAGTTTTTACTGAAGTGAAAGTACTTGTACATTAATGTGAAATATTCAAGTACAAGCAGAATACATTGCATTCAAAATAAAAATCAATACCCTGCAAGTAATACATTACTATATATTACATAATTAGATTGGTAATGAGGTGGGTACAGTTAGTACAGTACAGAATAGATATTTTAGTCCAGTGACTTAGACTTCCTTTATTGTCATTTCTCAAATTACACAGCAGTGCATTTGGGTAACGAAATTACGATGCAATGGCTTCCAAGAGTTGTGTCAGCAGTATCATACAGTGGTTCACAACATAAGGATCACAAGATGATTAATGGGGTCACACAAATTCACATTCATTTTTTGGACGTTTCCCAATTTTTTTTTTTTTTTTTGTGTGTGTGTAATATTGGATAATTTTCTGAGAAGTTTGGAGGGGAGATCACTCTTTGGCAGAACAGCTAACAGTTCATAGACATCTAAAGCATGAGAAGCTCTCCCAACTGCTTTTTTGTAAGGGGTCATAAGCCAAAACAGTTTGCAACTACTGGTTTAATCTTAAACAATGTGATGTATTTTATAAGATTTGAATTAGTATTTCTTTATGCGAAATCTCAAATTGGCTAGTAAATACAACTGCCAGATAAATGTAATGGAGTAAGAAGCACAAAAATTTCTGTTGAAATGTTGTAGAGAAGAAGTGTATAGTGACATACAATAGAAACATGCACAAGTCAAAATTGTACCTAACCACAGTATCTGAGTATATGTAGTTAGTTATTTTCCACCATTGACGACACTTTTCACAATCACTATTCTTCTCATTTTATACAAAATAAAATGAGGAACTCAGGAGCTCAGTGTGTGTGTTTCACTCTTGTCTTTATTCACAGCACCACATTCAGGGGAGCAACAACTACCTTGGAATTCACCAAAGTTCACAGTTACACAACGAAGATGTTCAGCTTCATGAGCAACACTCAGTATTTGCATATCCTCAATGTCAGCTGAAGGAAACTCCATATTGACAAAAGGCCAACTCTGGCAGCTTGCACTAATTGCTTGGACAACACCGAATGGTTGGATTGCAGATCCAAAACAGCTGTCGTGCTTTTTTTATGAGCCGGCTGCAATAATTAATGTTACATCATTGAACATTAGTTTGTTTGGATGTTTGTGCCTTTTTTGTGCCTCCACTGACTGTGTGCTCTTGATTACCACAAACCACATCCGATTGTCTCTGGCGACTCGTGCTCCTTTGAGACAGTGCTGTGGTTTATCCTGAGCTGGGAAGCTTAACAGCCTGCCACTTCAGTGACCAACAAGATATGTCTGTGCAAAGGTTAAAGTACATAGGGTAGTAAAGTACTAGCACATGTGTGATGAAGGGGACATTCAGTCGACATGTGTGTTGCGCAAATGGTTTCGAGAATGAAACAGCAGCGGAAAAGCTGCCAGGCACACACTTTCACCTGAGGGTCATTCACATCACAGTCGATGCCGGTGACACTCAACTGCATCGATCAGTCGGCTTGGGAAATGTTTTCAGACACAAAATGGCCATCCAATATCTGAAACAAGTACGCCGGATCTCCTTCAGAACTACTTCTAAAAGCAGTTTGGGAAATACATGACCGCATGTGTCGACGGCTGGCTTTAAAAAAGACAAATGTCCGCTGAAACCCATGTGTCTGAATATGAAAACGTTGGAAACAATATAAAACACGGCTCCCAAAGCAGGCTCTGGAGTGAATAAAGCCTCATTTAAAATTAATGAACTAGAGGAAAAATGGTCTTGGTCAATAAAAGCAAATGACAGTCCTTTACAACAATTACAATTTACAACTTGAGAGGGGTTGGTGCAGAACAACAGTGGGTTTTTCATCAAACTACTGGCTTCCAGCTACCGTATCGTGGCCCAAGTCAACCAGCAAAGGAGTAAGCAAGCTTTATCAAATATTAAAGTGTGTCAGGTCTAATTTTCCAATGTCAGTGTAGCGGAAATGCAGCCATGACAATACACACCGAAGTGATAAAACAGCAGCAGACGGCTGAGTTGTATGAGTTACAGGCACAGTCTGAGAAGTTAGTCAGGGCAAAGAAGTGGGTGTGTGTCTGCATGCCAGTGTGCACTTGTGTGTCTGTTGTGTGTGTGTGTGTGTGTGTATATATATATATATATATATAAATATACACACACACACTGTATATATTGCATGTGAGTGAGAACAAGAGGTGTGTCGGCCGTGAGCACATGGACAGTTTTCATTAACCAGCAGGCTGCGTGAGATGAGATGTACTGAGACATGTTATGGATTGTAATGACAAATATGTCTCTGTTGGCCTGGCCGCTCGGAGGGATGAGGTAGGTGGCAGGGAATGGCGAGGTGCATCTCACATGTCTGTGACACAAATTGCAGGCTTTTGGTCCGAGCACTATGCAGCGGTGACACCTCAGCTGTGTGTATGCAGGGTAAAAAGCGTTGACATTTTTGTTCACGAATATCCCCCTGCAGTATGATGTCAGTGGTGTTGAGGACACAGAAAAACACATGCTTGGTAATATATTACATTCCCTTCTACAGTTGTTGTGTTGAAAGTCACTCAACCTGATGAATTCTTCTTTCTATCTAACTGAGCTAAAGCAACTACAGGTGTCATAATTAGCTCAATCCCGCTTGCTCTCCGCCACTGTCTCCACATTTTCACTTCTCCCAGGCCTTGTACTTTTTCCACCTTTTCACCAGACGCCCTCAGACATTCCCTGTTTTCCTCATCTGCACACCTGTTCCCACTTCTCATCAGTCCTGCAGCTACCCGGCCGGCTCACCTGCACCTCATTCCCTAATCAACCTTCTCTCCATGTACCTGCTCCTTTGTTTCAGATCATTAAGTTTCCATGTCTTTTCTTTCAAGCCTTGTGTTTGTTATTACATACTGCTCATCTGTGAACCTGAAACCATCCTGTTTTAAAACTCTTTTGCCTGATTCTTTGCTGCTCCTTTTGCTTGTGTTGGACTCTGGTTTTGAATGGTGGTTGGTTAAATCACTGTCGTCTGCATTTGGGTCCATCCCCTGCTACTTTCGTTCTTGCTACGGTCCCTCACGCGTCTACATTCAATGACAGACTACGCTCGTACCTCACCCGTGCTACCGCTGCGTTGAGTGAGCACGTTAATTGCTGAACTGAGCTCACAGCCATCATAATGCCAGACTGCGCCTCCCATACAACCAAGCCCTGCTGAAATAGTTATTTTATAGTGGTGTCTGCCTCTGTAGAAGAAATAAATCCACTGAGCTGGAAAAAAAAAACCCCTGTTGTGAGCAGGTACAATATGTGCACGATACAGTCCATCAGGATCGGTATTGGTCTCCAAAGACTGAAATCATTTGCAGTACAACAATGGTGCAATTGTTAAAATTTTGACTTGACTGTGACATTGTGTGTTTTACCATTAGTCTTAATACTGGTGATTAAAGCATGGCTCAGAGGCACAGTAGATCTATTGAAGTATTACATCTGAGGTGACTCATGGTTATATCACTTCAGCCCGGCTGCGAATGCTCTAACACAGACCATCAAAGTTTTTGTTCATGTTATGTTTACATGCAACTAAAGCCAGCTAATAGGCAATGATAGCCACAATTTGCAGCCACCTGCCCAGATCATTATTCTAATATTGTTGTGACTGGGGCCGTCGCCATCTGCATTTCTTCCCGATCATTATCCCAAATGAATTAGTTTTCCATTCCCCTCCAATGTCTCAACCTCTGCCTTTCCACTTATCACTGAGAGCAGAGAAGCGAAAGTCCTTTATCCATCAGTACCGAGATCTAACTCCTCAGTGGAGAAATAGCCTCTCTTCTGTTCTGGCATTTATCATTTATTGATGACAGTAATTGTTCCTGGCACCACTGAGCAGAGCAGCCCAGACACAGTGGATATTAAGTCACTTTATCACCCTGGATGGAGGCTGCAGTTTCTGCAACATCAAACATCATGTGACAATTTGCTTTCTGATGCTTTTTGGATGCGTGTTTGTTGTTTGGGATGTTTTTTTTTTTTTTTTACAAAGCCTTGTTTGTGTTTCTGTAAATGAAACTTCTTCTCTAACTGGATCTGAGCCTCCCTCTCCGTGGCAGCCGGGGCATGAGGTGGAGCTGTACGTCTGCCATACTAGGATGAGCAGGATATTAAATGTGTCATTTCCACTCCACAGGCAGATGGGAAGTGCTCATTGAACCTGCCCTCTCTTTAATTATTTTTGATGCCAGTAAGTGGGTTGAAAATAAACCGGCATCACCTGGCCGATGGGTAGCTCAGCTGCGATTCTACAAACAGTACCAGGCATATTTGGGGATTCGAACATGTTGTTTCAGAGATGCATGCGGATTATTGGGGCAGATTGTATTTTTAAATTCAGTGTTGATAAAAACATGAAGATTCAACTCAACTCAACTTTATTTATATAGCACTTTACACACAACACAGTTAATCCAAGGCACACAGCAGTTCATCGCTCTCAAATACCAAAAAATAAACATAAAAAAATTACACATGCACAGGCTTCAAGAGAAAGCTGATTGTAACATGATTTGACAACCTGATTGATTTGTTTACTGCACTTCGATTATGATTCAGATTTTTTGTGTTTGATTTCAGAAATGAGGACAACATGCCCGGATGAGTAAAAATTAACAAGGTTAAATGCTGTGGTCTAAATAATATGACTTCAGTGAGTTGAAAAAAGTTTGCAGCCATTTTAATTTATGTCCTAAAGGCAGATGTTGAGGTCAGATAGTTTGCTGTAGTTATTAGGCTCTAGGCTGAAGTAGATCGAGGCGCCATCAGAACAAGAGTAAAAAGCAAGGTTGTGTTTGGAAAGATGAAAAAAATAAGGACTGGACAAAACTTAGTATAGAAGTATAAAACCCCCCACAGGAGATGGAGGTTGAGTTGAGTTTGAGGATCTGTTGAATTAATATGCAGAAAACTAATCTAAGGCAGAACTGGACAACTGGAAAATATAAGTGTGTATAGTACAACTAATCCCTCTCTTTGCTGGGACTTTAAAAAAGAGCTTTATAAAATAAAAATGCTCCAACCAAATAACTCTCTTGCTATGGAAAGAAGAATACTGAGACTAAGGAATGCTATGAAATCGTATATATTGGCCAGTTTTGAGTTCCAGATTTCTGTCCTTTTTGCTGGTTAACTTCTATCTCAGCTTTCCCACATTTGCCTTGAGGGGAATCTAAATAGGTGAATAATGACTGAGCCTCGGTGCAGAATCACTTCTCTCTTTTCAGTCTCAATCTACATATTTTTCCCCCCTCTCTTCTTTATTTAATTCTCTACATTTGGCTTAACATTTGGTACAATGATAAATGCTATAAATTACCAAGCTGTTCATTATGATCATATTCCCATATACTTTATTTTCCCTTATATTCCCACAGAAGAGTTTTGAGTTCATCAGAATGTATAGAAAGCAGGAAGCACAGTCACAACAGAAAATAGTGAGGAGAGAGAGAAAGGGTAATAAGGGCATGAGAAAGCAGATATAGCATGATAGTCATCGCTCACGTCATTCTGCCAATTCTATTCAGCAATTCAACTCTGAAATCACTTTCTCCCATTAATATTCTCTCATGACTTTCCAAGGGTTTATCTGTTCAAAAAGCTGAACGGGCAAGTGGGAGGTCCTTTGAGGCTGAAAAACCCTGCATGAAAATGAGGTGATTTGAATATTAACTATGATGCCCAGAAAAGTCTATCCTGGGCCAGTAGCTGGAAGCGCAATAGCAAATGAGCTGGGAGATGGAAAGAGCCAAAAAGGAAGTGCGGATGCCAGTGCAATCTGATAAAAAAAAACTGATAAGGAATCAATTAGCCGTCCCAAAAATCAGCTTTGTTTATCGCAACCCCATCTATAGATCTACATTCACTTTAACAGCCTCTGAGTGTGTCGGTGTTCCGGAGGTGTGCGAAATTGCTGCCAATCAGCCCCATGTGGACGTAATGTTGATGGAGATTTTTTTTTTTTTTAGAGGCTCCATCCAGATAGGGAAAAAGATCAGATACAATGAATAAAATAGGGAAACAATCTTCTTGGTATAAAACGAGCGCCAGCATGAAGTTTAATCCTATCAAAGGGAGAATAGGCGTGAGTAGTAAGAATATGTTATATTGTTAATGTGTCCTGTACGCAAGCACTGAGGCCACCTGATTGACCGCGATAGTGTTATTTGGTTCGGTCCAATCCGCTTTGTTTGTTTCCCATTTTCCCATTTTTAGCACACATACAATTCCCTCATGGCTTGCTAAACATCGGTGCTCATAAATCCATTAAACACATAAAAGTGTAACTAATTGCATCAGTTCTGTTGGGGATGCGTAACCTGTAGAAAATGTTGTAGGAGAAAAGCTGAGTTATGAATTCTAAAGCATTTATGTGGTGATTATTGCAAATACTTGTCAGCTGAGCGTCAGATAAACAGCATATTGTCTTTGATCAAAAACATTCTGACGAGGCCTTCTCAGTCTCTCTTCACTCTGCTGCTGTGGATAAAAAGAGGGCCATGACAGCTGATGCAGTATGTTTTCATGTGGACCACTTGGAGGAATGAGCAGAAAAACCCTCTTCAGAGACTTTTTTTTTGAAGAAGGGCGATGAGTCCACCTCTCCTTGGCTGTCAGGGACACAACATGACGTTGTGAGCAATCCTATCTCTGCTGTTACAGATAATAGCTGGCCTGATTCCTGATCAAGGGAAGTGCTGCCGAGAGCAACTGAGAAGGATCGTCTGATTCCCAGATGCAACCCTTTGGCATGAGGCTTTTGACAGATCAATTACACCATCTTGTCCATGCCACCCCGTGGTAGGTAGGTGGGTTGAAAAAAAAAAAGGCTGGCATAAGCTCGTGGATGAATGGCAATTCTTTCTGTCTTCTAGGTTGTCGGAAACAGCGGTGAATGGGTCTGAGCCTTGTTGTGCCTGGGCGTAGGGTTACACATAATCGAGTCTTTGAGAGGAGGACAGAGGCTGAATAGGGGAGCCAGGATATCATCGGTTCTATCGTCTAGGCTTTTGTACCTGTGTCAGTGTGGTGAATGCACAGGGACGGGCAAAGGTATGGAAACATCTGAGACATTATCTCTGAATGACAGCTGATACCACCCTGGGAGAGAACGAGACATTAAATACTGACAAGGTTTGTGTATACCGAAGTGGTGATGGAGGCGTGTGCGTGCACGCTCCGGTTTTATTTCCTTTCATCGAGTGTGTCTGTGTGTGTGTGTGATGTCTGCACTTTTGTGACTTGCACGCATGCATGTGAATGCAAGGCGATGTGATGACACCAAACCTGCGGTTATCTGTCTCTTCCATTCCTCGCCAGGGCTTGGTGAGTTGATGAATATTTCATCAGTGCTGGTGGTGCTGGGTTCTGCTGGGCAGGTGTGGTTTGGTTTTCACCTCAGGTAGCCTTAAGTTGCCTGGTAAAATGAAAGCATACTGTAAGTGCAAGAAAGTTTTTCCCAATCAATATTTCAAACAAGACTGAAATAAACCTCTCTGTCATCCAGACTTCTGAAGAATGTCAGGGGTAGGAGAGCAAAAGTTGCAGACAGATCGAGGACATCCAAGTAACAACAGGCCAGCTAATAGAGTTTACCTGGGAGTGTGCTGCCTCGAGTGAACTGCACACACCACTGGTGTGCATAAATCTGCTTTAATATGTCCTTGGGACATACATTGGCTAGTGCGCACACACACATACACGCTGACATACAAACACACACAGAAAACAAGACTGATGGGTGTGCACAGAATCTGCCCTCACAAATGGCCACTTTTCTATTCTAAGGTTTCGGTTCATGTGAGGATAAGTGAGCCTGGAGGATCGCGCACACAAATAGGCACACATGTATGTGTAGATACACACAAAGGCACACAAATACAAAAGATAAAGAGAGAGAGGCTCATTTTTGTTTTGACAGGGAAGTCTATGAGTAAGAAAGCCAAATGAGAGTGTATGAAAAGAATACATTGATTCATAGAAGCAATTTCAGACAGAAAATGGATGGTGATTACAGGAGAAAAATGAATTAGTGGAGGTATGAACACTCACTTTAGATAGATAGATAGATAGATAGATAGATAGATAGATAGATAGAAAGAATGGGCAAACTGTCTGTGGAAATCTTGTTTGAGAATGAGGTGCTAAAGCAACAGAGAAAGAGAGACCAAAAGAGGGAGATGCCACCTGTTCCACAAACATTATTACAAGTTTCTGGAACAGAAATTCTCGCCCACTTTGTCTTATTTCGGGGGGGGGGGGTTGAACAGCAAACAGGTGTATTACATTAGCCCTACAGTATCATGTTTGGATCCAATAAAATAAATTGAGAACAGAGCATAGAGGGTTCTGACAGCCTCAGCTATATTTCCTATAAAGCATTTTGTAGGAGGGCCAAAAAAAATCTATCTCCATACAAAATGAAATAACCCAGAATTTCTTGTAACATCTCGATATATCATCTTCGAATGTATCATCTAAATCTGAGATGCTGCAGGCCACAGGTTGTCAGAAGAATATTCATGATGTTTGTGGACATGAGGGGATTCTCCTGGTGACAGACTCGACATATTGGTCCATCAATGCTCCCTTCTGGAGGCAGTAATGACAGACCAGGATAGGATTCATAAATCAGAAGCCTGGTGGGGAGGGCGGCTGACATTGATGCATGCCGGGACATTGAAAACACAGCAGAGGGAGAGCAAAAGACAAAGGGACACGTTGAATGACTTCATATGTAGAAGACAGTGATGAGTAGTACAGGAAACACAATAATGTGTAACGCTGGCGTGGGGTATATAATATGGGATTTGCGAATGCCGAGGGCTGCCATATATCTGCATAATGCCTCACATACACTGACAAACACATACTGTACATACACGTGCATGCGAGCCACAGCTTTCCTATGCTCGGACATACAACCAAGCACATCAACACAACCTTCGCTGTGTTGTGCCTTCAGGGTCACGGCCGTAATGAGCCACATTTCCATAAAGCTGAGGTTGAGTGGTGCTGTTCAACGCACGCCTGTCCCCCACCCCGAAGGATCAAAGAGAAGGTGGACTACATTATCTTAAAGGCCAGACCTATCCTCCCACACTTTATTAAGACACTAGCTGTAAAATACCTGCTAAGCCTACATTCATCACTGTGGTTTTATGAGGCAATAAAATCCAATGGTATCTTTTTTTTTTGCTATAGGAGGACTAAGACTGACATTTCTAAATTAGATCAGTATGTAAATCTTTGTGGATGCCAGTCAGCCTTGCCATCCGTTCGCTGTTAAAGGGACACACTATAGCCACTGACGTGTCGCTCGGTGGAAACAGGAGAGGACCACTGCTCCAACGTTGCCCTCTGCAAAACACCTGTGGCTGCGGCTCAGCAGGTGGCTCAGGTCGCCCATTAATCACAGGATCGGTGGTTTGATTCCTCCTCCTGTCGAAATCTACCACAGTATTTTATACTGAACTCCAAGTTGCAGGCCGGCACTTGCTTGTGTGAATGGGTGAATGAGAGGGAAAATGCAAAGCACTTTCACCGGTAAGGTAGAAAAGTGCTATGCTGTGTAAGTGGAGTCCATTTACCATTTATTTTGCAATGTTCAGGTCCCAGCTGGAAATTTGTACAAAATGTACCATGGAAGAACTGCATTACATTCTGCTGCTCATATGTCAGACAGTCACTTTATAAATAACAGTGAATATCACACAACTTCTAAAACTTCCCTTTTTTTTTACATTGTTGCTGGTCCACAACAACAGAAAGCAGATTTTCAAAATATGCTTGTAGTGGAAACAGACCATACATGAAACACCAAATTTCCTGTTGGGGAGATTAGATTTATATCAGTTCAAAAAAAAAAAAATACACTGTGAGATACACTGCAGCTAATGACCTCATTCTTCATCCCTGCTCTATTACATAATGCAGTTTATTCTGATGGCACAAGATATTTAAGGCCGAACCGAAAAACATCTTTGTTTCCAGCTTTGACTTTAATCCAGAGTGCACGATTAAGTGCATCTTATTTTTACATGCATGGCCCAAATCTTCAATTTGAACCCTGCGACAGCTAAGGTTGCATCCATTGCTTTCTGACAAAAGCAATTTAATGCCTTGTGTACGGGCGGAAAGGGTTTTAACACGCAGGACGGTGAAAACATCCCATGTGTGCTCCGACCAAACACGAGCGCTCAGTCAGAGGAAATGTAATCTTCTGCTAAAGCCTGAATCGCACTGTTCATCCCCGGCAGTGAATGATGTTGGTGAACAAGTCTCAGAGGGCAGCAGAAAAGATCAACCTGAACAGATTGGCCCTCGCAAATGATTGATTGCCAGGTAAACAACATTACCATTTTAAATCTGCCCGCAGGGTTGTTAGCAACTGTTTCTTGACTAGATGACTAATTACTGGATGACTAATTGATTGAAGCTGCAGCACCAATTTAAACTCTTTTTTCCATTTAGATCATGCAATGAGTTTTTAACCAGGATGTATTTAGAGCAACTGGCTCTGATGGACATCTATTGTAATGTCCCCTAGGCACAATACTGTACTGTATGTTGATGTTAACAAACACTATACTAACATGACAGCAGTTTGAATAAGAGGAATAAGACATATCTGGCTCTGAATATGTAGCAGAAGAGGGAAATCAGGTTAGGCTATGCAGAGGCGTGTAACATCTCTCCCCCAGCTTCAAATCACTGTGTCACCCTCCCACATAAAAAAAGAGCTGCATAAGATATTCATGCGTGCCAGTAACCTAGATTTTTAAATGTTTTATTTGGCTGCTTGTCTCCTGTTGCTGAACACGGGCCTATGGAGGCTCATCTCAGCGAGGCCGCTCGCAGCTTTGATGTCTGGACCGAGGCTTGCGTATGTGTGTGTTAATGGGAATGAGTGTGCATATCTTTATTTCTGACTGATCTGTAATGATGCCAGCCATTAAAAAAAGTATTTCTGGAGCGATGCTTATCACACATCAAAGTAGGGCACCGCCAGAGACCTACAAGCCTGGCATAACAAACTGTGGAGGTGTGTGCGAGCATGGTCAGACTGGTACTGGATATGACTAGGTAACCAAAACAGAGCCAATCTACACCACAGCTCCAGAGCGTATTGCATTACATCAAGCGAACCGACACTGGTAAGGATCAAAATCTACGCAACTAAAGGAATAACTCATGACTATCAGAGTCTCAGTTACTGACAGGATGACCAGCCAGAAGCTTACCAGACACTCCCTCGGCCCAGGTGTCACCTGAATCCTTGTCTACTAGGAAAGGAGTGAGCAGAGCAGGTGATCAGGTGTGCAACAGACTCTATTATTCAAGTAAGGCAGCGTGTAACCACGGGCTGTTAACATGCACAAACACATGTACATACAGACAGTGTGCACACAGAAAACATACCATAATGATCAACAGAGCATAGAAGGAAATGAACAGAGAGGTAGAGACAGCGTTTTAAGTCTCTTCCTCCTCTCTCATGTTATCTTGTTCCAGGCCCTGTCTTGTGTGATGTCTCATTCACTGGCTGCTTTTATTCATATCTGACACAGAGGCATCAGCAGCATCCCAGCATAATGCTTGTTTGCTCCTGCAGCAAAGAGCAAGACTGGGCTATGGCATAAAAAAATCAGAGAGGAACAGAGGAACCCAACAACACCAGTTTGTGATTATCTAAAGCTGAGCACTGCTGTCCACAATCAAAAGGGGATTCACGGTGTTTTCTTGCATGTGTGTCGCAGTTTCGCAATGCTCCGGGGAGAAGAAGGAAAGTTTACATATTCAGATGTCAGTTTTGTTCTAAATTTAAATGGCTTGAGGTAAAGACTGGACAGCAGTGCTGCATTAGACAATAGTGGAGGCAAAACTAGCAATACATTTTAGGAGCTACCTTGAAAAAAGCAAGAATTGTATGGCAAGATTGCAATGAAGCAAAGAATGGAAAAGAAATAAAATGCAAGCTACTGCAACCACAATTAGCGCTTCCTCACTTGTTGCTCAAAGATGTTCACTATCACTGATGGTGTGATCAGGTGCAAAAGGATCAGCCAGAGCAATCAGCACAGTCTCTAACACAGACAGCTGATGGCCCACCTGAGAAATCAGCTTAACTTCCCAAACCACACAGCAGTGACCACACTTGTGCCAGAAATGTAGTTGAAGCAGGCAAGTCAGGTGGCGCTATTGGATCCAACGACCGGATGGAGAAGGTACATGAGAGGAGGCACAAGAAGCAGGGATCTGCACATAAAGGGGCTGCAGAGGCTTCACAGGACAAACTCTCCATAGGGCCCTTAAGCTGGTTGTTAGCACAGGTGCGCTGCAGGAAAAGCCATTAAGAGCATCACGGTGGCAGCGAGAGAGCCTAAAAAATGGCTTCATAGAAAAAATACTCCACTTGGTCACTGGATGAATTAACCCTGGACAAGTGGCCTGAGCAAAATTGCAGAAAGATCCAAATGTCTCTGTGACACAGATGATGTTAAAGGTGATAAAACCATGTGAACCTACCTGCTAAGTCATATTTCAATTTATTTTTTAAACGAGTTAAAGAGGGCACCTTATGGTAATTGTATTTCATGTGCTTACATTAAAGCATCGTATTTCAGGATGTAAGAACAGTACTTGTGCATCTATAGTAGCAACCCTTTTCTCTCTTCTTCCATCAGAAAGCGGAGAAATGTTTTTGATTATGTCTCTGCAAAAATCAATGTAAATGCATTTTGGCACTCCAGTGATGAGCTCAGGCTGCAGGATTAGTCTGCTATTAAGAGTGAAACTGTTGGACTGACTGTGTGGTTCATTGTGCTTTGCTGTGCTCCTGTGTGCGTGAGAGGAAGAAACAAGAGAACCAGTGAGAGTGTGTGAGATAGAAGACGCCGAATGTGAAAATCAAGTCAAATCAGGGTTCAGTCTGCCCTGCAAACCAACACCTGCTGATGGAGCAGACACTGTCCATGACGTTACAAAATCTGGGTTTTAACTACGACCGTGATTGTTCCATAACATTAACCTTGTGTTTATTATCGTAACCAATGGTCACAGAGGAATTCAAGGACCTGATTTATGACTTGCAGTCTAACTCGGCTGCAGTATCAAGACCTACTTTCTGTGCCAACATGGAGGAAGCTGCAGGAAAAATTGCGTAACAGAAGCCATGAGAAGGGAGGAATACATCATTGCAAACACTGATTGCTGGAGTTCAAGAAGTACGCAGCTTCACAGGTATGACGGCACACTGGATTGACCCATTGACCCAGATAATGCACACTGACGCTCCGCGGCACTTGCCTGTCGACACTTAAAAGGGCTCACGCAATTGATGTCCTGTCACCTGTGATGTACAACCTACACTCTGATTTCGAGATCCGTGACAAAGTTGGCTGTATAACAACAGACAACAGATTTGTTTGAAGGTTTCCTGTCTTCGGTGATGAAAACAGCGACCACACCAGAGGACAACTGTGACACTCAAGACGCCGAGAAGGAAAGTGAGGAGGTCGAATATGTTGAGGCTGCTGATATCATGGCCAAGGATGAGCTTGAATTTCAATGTAAACAATGTCATGCTTGCCATCTTTTAAACTTCGTGTCCGCTGTTGATGTCGAATCTGCTCCTTCCGGTGAAAGGTTATCAAGATCATCCTCCAATTGTTAGGCCTTGTGGAACAAGCGTGGCCACTCCCCCATAGAGAGAGAGAGGTCAGAAGAGGAACGAGGTGTGCAGCTCATTCACATCACAATGTCACATGATGGAACTCCTTTCTGTCAATGGAGAGGATTCTGATGATCATGAAGGATCATGAAGTCATATTTTTATTATGATCCCAAATGCAATGATGCCATGTGTTTTCTTTAAAGCTGCTTTTAAGAGACATTTATATGCTTTTAAATCAACACAAATTAATGTCAACCAATAAAATATTCGTTTGGAAAAAGCTGTTATACCAAGAAAATTTAATCCAACGATCCTATAATGAAAACATTCCTCTCCTGATGGGAGTTTTGTCACACAAGGACTCACTGATGAGTTCAGTTTGACCAGCGAACCGAAGACATTCTCCAAGCATCCAACCTACAATAGGAGCTAAAAGATAAAAGAAAAGCTTGGAGACTTTTGACCTTAAATATTTTGTAAATCTCTTTCCTGCTGACAGTGATTAATCTCAGGTAGAAATACAAGGTCACGGAAGCAATAAAGATGTCTGATCACTGCACAAAAACATGAAAAGACAGGTGCAACCCATTCGGCCTACATGCTACAGCTTTGGTTAATGGCTAGATAAAATCTGTCAGGGGGAAAAAAAAAGATGTGAACACTATGACTGTATCATCAACACAATACAGTACGCTATAAACAAGAGACATTTATCATTGTCAGGGACAATAAAAATGCTGAAAGACCGCTTCTGGTGCGTAATTATCCGGCAGACTTCGTTTAATGTCAGAGCCCTTTGACTTAATTCTCAAGAGAAAGAAGGTTAATGATACACTGCCTTGTTTACTCACTTGCATGTTAAAGATCTGCCTCTAGTTAATCATCCTATATTGTTACACGTTGACAAGACGTTTCTACGAGCCTTTGAGAGATGCTCCATAACGACAGGAGGTCATATAAAACAATATATGGGCATTCAGCTTTTTCCTGTGTGTGTTTCCATCTAACCTTTGTCTGTGCATGTGTGTGTTGCTAAGACTAAGAGGAGAGAGATAATTAAACATGATATAAAGGGCACGAGAAGAACTCCATCCCAAAATGAGAGAGCCACCATTTAAAAATGTGACACCCTCTCTGACACAATGATTGCTGGCATGAAAGTGAAACTCATTACAGAATATTAATGAAGATATTAGCCATCAAAATAGAAATCGTTTCAGATGAGGCTATCAATCATTTGTGTTCTTTAAATATTGAGTCATACATTTCAGGTTCACAATCTGCTGCTCAAGAGAGGATATAACAAGGAGGGATACATTTATAATCCAAGTTGTTCCTTATCAAGATCTCTCTTTCTAGATCTGTGATTGATAATCTGGATTTAAAAAAAAACAAAAATTTAATACAGAGCTATGAGGAAAGCAGTGTTATGGTGGAAGAAGGCCGCCCACGCATCCACGCAAGGTCATCCGAGGGACAAATCCCAAATTTGCCTTTGTACTTAGATTAGGAGGATAAATGAACAGATACACATGCATCCACTTCAAATCAGTTTATCTTCGGCCGAGTGCACTGTGTGTGTGTGTGTATGTGTGTATGTATGTGTGCAGGCGCACGTGTGCAGGGACGGATATGTTACACCACTGTAATCCAACAATCCTACCTCATCTGTCTCTGTCTAATGCTGGATATCAAGGCCAATTGGCATTCACTTCATAGCAGGCTAAAGCCGGGGTGATCTCCCTCCACACATACATCACCCAACTTCATTTCGACCACGGATTGACAGGTAATAGGAAATAGTGTGTGTTTGTGTGTGTACGATCTTATTTGTTGTTTCTCATATTGTTTTGCTTGTCACCATAAAGTAGTTTTAACTTGCTATACACAAGCACCTTCAATTTCTTTATTGCCATAAATTCGACTCCATGAATAAGGGTAAACATAAACAGGGATTATCATATCACTTCGCCGCCTCTATAATCAAAAACACTGGTTCGAGTTAAAAGCAGCTATTTCCATTGTGTTTGTGAGATGAAACAGGTGCTTGGTGATTATGCATTGCGCGTTTCGCCGCATTGTGTCCAGTGCTGTGCGGTGGAGGCTGTTTCAGCGGGGAGAGTGAGAGCGCCGCAGCTTTTCTCAGGCAGGCAAATGAATGATCTTCCCATCACTCTAATGAGGATGGATAGCATTCTGTTAAGCTTCGCAGCCGCTTTTTTTTTCAACAAACACAAACAGCAGCTTTATGAATCACAATCACACAGCCCTGAATGGGAAACAGCAGAAATAAATCACACGCATCACTGAGGGACGGTAAGTAGATGTATTGTCATCATTTGAATGCGACAAGAAAGAATAGCTTTGATGCTGAGGAATCTATGGGGTTCAAAGTTTCATTTGTGTCAGTGCCGCGCAGATAAAGGTGTGCCTGTACCTGCTGGGTGAGGTAATTCTTACTGGCAATGAATAATGGATCATGCACATGAAAAGAGCTTTTATTGGTATTAAATATCGCCGGTTTAATCTTTTCTAACACTTGAATAAACAGCAATTCATACACTTAGAGAAAGGTTGTAAAACTCTTGATAGACAAACCTTTAACCTTATTGCATTGCATTTCTTTTTAATCATTGTTTTTGTGTAACATACTGTACGCAACATATATACATTGGATAACAGAGCAGCAGGAGCAAGAAAAGTATCGGAGAGTGTATTGAGGGTGTTTGCAGGCAGGTCAGTTGTCCTTGTGAGGCTGACACATGTGAGGAAAAATGTTTTAATAAATGTCAAACTACATTGAATAAAGAAAGTATCATAGCATGGGATGATGTGGCCAGAAGAAATAGACTCGATAGGGCCCAGGACTCTCATTATTACCCTTATTTTCTATTTGGTGATACCAGCCTGCCCTATCTCACAGCATCCACGAAATGTTCCTCATAAAGCAACTCGCTGCAATCACAAGACGGAAGAGAAACTTTGCCAAGAAACTTTCTTTTCCATTACAAGTAGCCGATCCTTGTTGCTGTGTGTAGGCGAGCGAGGAAGGAGCGAGCAACACATTTTGGCTTGGATGTCAGCTATGGTGACAAAGCAGGGCTTTGCAAAGGTTGAGGATAGACTCAATGGGCTGACTATTCTATCTGTTGAGAGGATCAGAGTGTGGGATGTAGATATAGAAGATTTTGTTGAGGATTTTGCACAATGCCAAGCTTATTGGGTGCAGTTTTGAAAGGTGAGTGCTCACTTGAGGAGATTTGGGGCTTCTGATTGGCTGCTGCGTTCACCTGTTAGAGCTTATTGGAAATGGGTTGTTGCTGACTGGGTTTTTAAGATGTGGGCAAATGCTGTTGTGTAAAACAGCAGCATTGTACTTTAAGCACACAGCACAGTGTGTTCTGTGTGCAGCTTTGTGTCTGATGTGTTGTGCTGTTCTTCTCTTACTGGCACATCATTAGCCTCACAACAATAGCAGTTCATTTAGTAGCTAAATGACAAGTGTGTAATGAGAGTTAGAGTAATTATTAGTTTTAACAAGACTAATGATGGGAATGACATTAGTTTTGCATATATTTGGTGGTAAAGCAAATTAAAAATTTGACCTGATCGCAATCAAAGTCATTAGAATTTATGGACGGTACCAAATTTCACGGTAACACAAAAATGTGAACTTTTTGGTGGCTCTAGAGGAAAAGTTAGGGTCTACAGAGTCAGTAGGATTCACCCTCTGTGGGCAATGAATGTCTGTACAAATTTTCATTCTAACCATCCAGTAGTTATTAGATATTTTAATTTAGGCCAAAGTCATGGACCCCTGCCATAGAGCCACAACAGGGCTGTTAAAAAAAATAAATCCAGCACTATGTCTCGAACACTATAGTATTGTTGCAGTTTATGCAAGTGTGTGTCTCTCAGGTGAAGATATCACGGAGCCCATAACAAGCAACCACCATTGTCCTCCAACACACACATACACACACACACACACACACACACCTTAGACAAAAAGGACAGACTTGTGACCTCTGTGTTACGGTGCAGCCAGAGCCTTAACCTCCTAAATCAGAAGTGTGTGTGTCAGCCACCACGCTGGAAATAGCCTATTTCACAGGGGATGAGAGGCTAATCTCGCTGTAATGACTATTCTTGGGCACTGCATCACACATACACAGTATACGACACTCATACTACACTCGTGTATTGTTGAGAATGTGTGTGTGTGTGTGTGGCAAGTTGAAGGCTTCTTTTTTTCAAAAACTTTAGTGCTGACCGCTTCCTTTTTATTCTTCCCTTTACCTTCTAAAATAGACCATTAGAAATCTTGTCAGACACTCTGATCCCATACATCATCTCTCTTTCTCGCGTCTTTCCTCTAACTGATGAATGAACAACAATATTGATCGAAGCTGACATCCAAAACTTAACGAAACAGCAGCACCAGAGCATCGCTTCACATTTAACCATTTACAGGATAACAGGTGGCATCCAGGCGGTGTTGGTGGACTCTCGTGTTAGCAGCAGTCATCCATTCGGAGGTTAAACCAAAAGAGTAATAGCAAAGATAGAAATCCACTGTAAACATCCAGATGCATCAAGCTGCTTTAAGTGTATATGTGCTCTTGTGGCATACGATGAAAGTGCTTTGCCCTTGCACAGTTTCGTTCAGAGTGTGTCCTTGCGCTCGTGTTCGTGCAGTTGTGTGTGTATCAAGCTCTGATACAATTTCAGCTGTCTGAAAATGAATTCCAGTGACACTCCAGTCCCTGTTGTACAGCCTCGCCTGACCATGGCGTCGGCCTCAAATCGCATTACATCTCAACATACATATGACCTTCTTGCAAAAATGTGAATTTTTAATAAGAATAAAATTGGCCTGTCGTGTCTGCTTTCTAATACTCTGTATTATTCATGGATGTAGCAATAATGTTCTTGAACCATTTCTCACTTTCTTGTGCCGCAAGGCTCTCGGACACGTTCCTCCGCTTGGACAGCAAGTTTTTTCTCGTCTATAAGGCCCCTGTTGTCTTTCCATTTTTCCTGCTAGGAGATGAAAAAAAACCCGCTTGATTTAAGATTTCACATTTGTTATTCTTAGAGTCTCTGACAGGCCTGATCAATATTTTTGAGCATAAACAAATGTCTTCTGTAACAAGAAAGATCCAACTCTAATCTTAGAGAGAGAGCGACCCACTCACTGTCTTTCTCATCAGTCATTGTCACAACTCGCACAAATCAATGGTTTGATTGGCTTCTCCGGGGACACACACAACTTACTCCAACACATTTACGCGCACTTGTGTACACACACTCACAGCAGATGCACTCAAACTCTCGGCTCCACATCAAAGCGTCACACTCTCATTAGCATGCAACACAGTCCATCTCCTCTTAAGAAACGAGTTGGTAATTGATGACGTTATCAGTTCCGCAGCAGATGATGACGAACGCCGTTACCAAAGGCACTCGTTCGGTCGGAACATGGCAATTCAATTATTATTCTCTTGTCTGTTTGGTTATTTTCTGTCAGAGACACCATGTCCTAACAGATCTTCAAGGAAAACAGCTATTAGGAGCTCACCATGCAATCCAAGGCTTTCACACGCGCCCAATCTTCCCTGCAAAGCGAGCGCAAACACCCAGATTATTCAAAGCAGCAAGAGATTTTTTTTTTTTTGTAGCTTTTGAAGACACCCCACCCTCAATCAGCCCCCAACTTCCTCTCCAGCACAATCGATGCTTACCAACAAGGTTGCCTAGCACCAGTTGCTTGGTAACCACCAGTCCATTGCTTTGTACTACACAACGTCTCGCTAATTCAGAGCTAAATTTAGAAACGCCTTTGATTCATCCCCCCCTCGCTGGATTGACAGAAGTTGGCTGCACAGGAGGAGTATTTCTCGAACGGTAGGTAGCATGCTTGATTTTCACCCTCAGGGCTTTCTTCCAGCTACTGCAAACAGCACAGTGCCATTAAATCAGAGCAGAGATGGAAGAAATGATTCAGTCCTGTCATCTTGTAGGTTTGTGCTACTGATTGCAACCAGTCAGATGTTATTGCTGCTGATTGACAGACAGAGAACGATATCTGCCATTATGCCTCAAATGTTACTGAGAAATACAGTTTTGTATGGTTTGTATACAGTCAAAAAAAAAGCATCATCTTGATTTAATAATGAAGTTGATCAAAGCACACTAAAAATCCTAGTACAACCCTGATTTCACAAAAAAGTTGGGACACTGTGTAAGACATAAATAAAACAAATCAATTAAAAACAGTGGAAAGACAATAAATTTAATGTTTGACCTCATCAGCTTCATCATTTTTGTAAATATCTGCTTATTCTGAATTTGATGGCAGCAACATGTTTCAAACAAGTTGGGACAGGAGCAACAAAAGACTGTGAAAGTTGTGGACTGATCCAAAAACACCTGTTTGGATCATTCCACAGGTTCATTGGTAACAGGTGATAGTATCATGATTGGGTATGAGAGGAATGTCCTGGAAAGGCTCAGTCGTTCACAAGCAAGGATGGAGCGAGGTTCACCACTTCAACACATGATTGTAGAAAGGAGATTACTACATGGGCTCAGGAACACTTTGTAAAACCATTTTCTGTACATTGTCCCAACTTTTTTGAATCGAGGTTGTACTCACTGTGTGCTGCTGCCAAGTCTTTCTGGTAAACTGCTTATTCTGATTTTCAAAGTTGACATGATTTGTCATTTAGAAGAGTCTGCTGTCAACATAATATATATCCATAATAGATATTCTATTATGGATTTTCAGATATAGTATTTGTGGACATAAACCCTTCTGAATCATGAACAACGTCAATAAAAGATATCTAAAACACTTGGGAAAAAAATAGCATCTCTTCAGTGTTACACAACATGCACTCTGGCCCTCAGACTGAGCATTATTCCTAATCGCGCCGTCCAATACCAGCTATTCGCCAATTGTCTTCTCAGGTCTTTGCCAACACAGTAGACTGAGAAGTTCAAGCTGCTGACACATCTTACTTGCTTCTCCAAATTCAGAGAGACAGAGAGGGAAAGTAGAGCAAGAGGCGGAGAGACTAAAGGTGGATAAAACAAGGAAGGATGCCAAGTAATGAAACGGCAGATGAAATTGAGCAGAGCTGAAAAATGCAGAAGCGACGACCCATCATGTTATTAGTTCTCCTTATTTTAATGAACTTAAAGTGAAAAGCCTGTTTGTGTTTGTTTGCATAAGTTGAATGTCAGTTTCTGCACGTGTGCACGTGTGTGTTTTCACGTTACCTTATTGAGACATAGTAGCCTTCATCTTCTGGCTCTCCAGACATCCATCAGCATATTAAACATTTAGATGGGAGACAGGGTGAAAGATACAGCCCGGCTACCTGCATTACAACGCACAGCAATCACGCTCAAAACACAGGTTTACATACAGCTTTCTCCGCCTCTCACATCCACAGGGAATGAGAACGGCAAATATGGCTTCTTATGAATATAGAGAGCAACCTGGCACAAGAACATACTGGTGTGATTGAACTGTGTTTTACAGCAGACACTGCAAATATCCATTAATTGTGGTACTTGAAGGACTTGAGGAATATTCAGAAGCCGACACACTAACATAATTTCTTTCTTTCTCCATGCACGTTATTATTACCTGACCAAGATTTTTAAACTCCTCCATATTCATTCTTCATATTCACTTTTTAATAGCGTAATGCCTAAATGGGCTGTGCATTATTTTCAATACTTTAAGCTCAGTATGCAGCCTTGCTTTCTTATTGTTTGCAGGGATATGAGTTGTTGCACAAATGGATGAGACCTGAAAGAAAGCTCCTGCTATGCCAAGCTAATGTGGTCAACCATGCCGGGCAGATTTAAGGCCGAGAACAATTCAGGCTGACTTATTTCTTAAAGCATACTGTCCATTGACAAGAGACTCTTCTTCCAGCCATTAAACCGTTTCACCATCATTAGATTTCTACACCACAATCAACATTTTCCTGTCAGAGAACTAAGTGTGGAGACCTTTCGCTAAATGTTACCACAATTATCTCCAGCCACACACACTGAATGATAATGTTGCTGATTTGATTACGACACAGCTGTCAGTTTCTTCAGAGGCAGAGCCGGGGACGCTTCACGTGGACAAACAAGCCAAAAGTGAGGTAAATCCAAGGAGTCACAGGCGTCCGCAGTTAACGAATATTACATTAGCCCGAGGGTGTGGAAGCATGTTCGATTAAAAGAGACAGGTCATCAGAATCTCAATCAGGACTGTGTGATCATGCTGCTGCAGCGCTGATGAGGCAGATAACAGGTTCGGTCCGTTTGTGCTCTTCAGGGGCCGTGATGATTTTATCTGCTGCTTCTTTTCTCTCAAAAGGGGAAATGAATGCATAGGATGCATAACTAATGACTCGTTTTGAGTTCTTGGTTGATTTTTGTGTATTTTCTAGTTTATTTTCTGTGCATTTTTAGTTTTATACTCCAGTGTTTCTGGTTTTGGGTTCTCTCTTTAGTTTTTGTTCAGGCACTGCTTCAGTGGCTGGGGGCGTGGTCTCTGGTGCTCGGGCCCTCTCTATGGTCACAGCTGCATCCAACATCACCTCGTCACCGGCAGCTTAAAAACTCCTCTCATTCTCCTGCAAGCTGTCAGATCGTTCCTTGTCTTCATGTTTCAGTGTTTCTCTTTGCCTCCTGCCCTTCAGCTTCAACACCTGACCACCTTCCAACCACTGAGGCAACCACCAGCTCCACCAGCCTCTCTTCTCTGTGTCCTGTGTTTCCTGGAGATTTTTGTTAATAAATCCCTTCAACCCTTCACCATCGTCCTGGTTTTGCTCCTGGGTCCAGTAAAGAAAACCTTTACGTTATCATTTATGAGTTGCTGACGTCTCCTGGTTTTTTCCCCCTTCTTCTATAGGTGTTCAGTGCAAGTACAAACAAATCACAGACTCTTCAAACTGAACCATCTACGCTGAACAGTCATTGTCACTGATGAAAGGTCAGATGTGACTTTTGTATGTCAGCATTTGCTAATTAGCATTAAACATAAAGTGCAACTGAGTCTGATGGGAATTAGTTTTTGTCCTAAACCAAAATTTTGCCCTGATGATTGCACCAGATGAAAAGTTCAAGGATCACCAAAGTTATTCCAGCTCATCCCAAGGGAAACATCAATGCATGTACCAAATTTCATGGCAGTCCATCCAATACATGTGGAGACATCTCACTCTGATCAAAAATCTCAACCTCACTGTGGTGCTAAAAAGTGCTCATCTAGTTTTGTATTGAACCAGAAGTAACAGTTTGAACCATCAACAGATTTTGAACCAGTGCCGAACGCTGATCCAGTCACTTAGCTTTAAAAAAAAAAAGAACAAACGCACAGCGAGAGATGACAAATCTTTGTGTGATTCATAATTTCCTCCTCTACTTCCCTCTTCTCTCCCACCTCTCTACACAATCTAACAGCCAGAGAGGACAGGAACAGACGGACAGATATGTCAGACTCCTTCTGTGTTGTCCAGCACCCGTCAAACTGTGACATGTCACTCCGCCGTGTGCTGTCGAGGCACCGGCCCCCCCTGCTGTCAATGTGCACACGCCGCAGTGCTTTGACATACAGTCTGACATGACAGAATGATTGTGCCGTACGAGGGGAGAAAAAAAAAAATCCTCTGCTGAACACGACAGATTCAAGGAAACAATATACTGGTATTGTGTTATATGACCTCTAAAGGTGGCATGTTCTTTTACTGATGCCAGTCAGTCGTCACAGAGCAACAGACCTTTTCCACGTCAAGTATTTCAATGTGCTCACTGTGGGAAAAGTTGTAATTAATAACAGTAATGATGATGACTACATTTACCTAACAGCTGACAAGACTGCTCTTCTGTGGTCATGGGCTGTGGGTTTTTATTTCATTCAGTGTTTTTTATATTTATGTGTGTGTTTATGTATATGCCCATGTGTGTATATGTATGTATAAATATGCATGTTTCATTTGTTTTTTTTACCTCTTGCAATTGTCCCTAATGTTATTGCTTGAAAAGTGCTCTAAAAATAAAAGTATTATTATCAGTAGTAGTATTACATTTAATTCAGGTGATGCATGTCCAGGGACCGTATTTACTGTGATGGCTTATACTGAAACACATAATGGAACTGAGCCGTTAATGTTATGAGCTGAAATGTCTGCTGTGAAAATGTTTATGTGCACGTCTCTTTTACTTCCTCTTCGTCAGAACTGATGGGGATGCAAACACTCAGTTTCAATTTGGGCAACTGAGTTGAATTCGGCTCCAATTGAACTCACCTGGAACTAAGTGAATGCCCTCCCTGAACTGAACCAACACTTGAGATAGTAGCACTTTATCTGCTGTGATCTTCCTGCTCTGCTCTTCTGCTCTGTTTCCATAATGAGACCTTGAGCTGGCTGGTTGGGCTATCCGTGGGCAATACAGATCAGTCCAGATGTCCACACTTGGCTGATTGCTTTTCTTTAAATCAGACTGAATGACTTCGCCTTCTCTATCTTCCTGCTATGATTTCCCATGAGTTCTACCTTTCCCTTAAAGCATGTGCGCGTATGTGTTTGTGTGTGATCGAGCATGTGCGCACACACGGGGTATGTGTGTTTCTTAGCACTATAGGGTTTTCCCGGAAAACTTGCTGAAAAGGCTTTCTAGAGTGCTGTGAAAACACTAAGCCAAGCAGCTGCACTTTCAGTTGTTTAATGAAAGCACTGAAGGAAAATAATGATTGGTCGGTTGGCCACCTCTGCTATAGTCTCTATGATGATGATACCTTGTTTGCATGCAGTGAAATAAAGCAGATATATCAAAAACAAAACTCTCACTGCACTGTCTGCAATCCAAACATAAGCAAAGGGGTCACAGTAAAATTCAAAACATGAGATTTAAAGATAACATATTCCTTTATTAGTCTCACGACAGGGAAATTTACAGCATTACAGCAACAAGATAAATAGTAGGTTAAGAAAAAACAATATAAACAAGAGAAGTATAAAAAAAAAAGTATTTGACTTGGGTAAAAAAGTTTCAGCATTTTAACTAGAATACAAAGTATCAACAATTTAACTGCAGTAGAAATATTAACACTTTAGCTATAATAAAAGTATTTACAAGAAATATACAAGTAACAGTGCAAACCAGCCTAGACGGTATTAATAACAAGAGAGATATGAACTGTGAGAATATGAAAACAATGTATATACATAATGCACTATAGGCAGGATGAAAAGGATGAATTGAGATGAAATGAAATGCAGTGAAACGAACTATTGCACAGTCCGATATCACTCTGAAACTGATGGATACCGTCTTTCAATAAACAGACCAAACTTAAAAAAAACCCCACAAATTTTAGGTTGCCAATGTTTAACTGGTGAGTAAGATTTGTAAACTCAGGAGTAAAATAGATTCATATGTTGGATTTTAAACAGCCAGGAAACTGAGAAAATGTTGCGTTTTCATCTATAATTCAATCTCATCAATTATAAATCTGAATGCACGTTCACAAAAATATCGATTTGTCCTTCAGTCAATTTCTTTGTGGTCTGTTTTTATACCTTTATGACCTCTGGAAACTCATTTTGTGGAAAAAAAAAAAGTATATGAATTCAAGCAATGTAAAGGAATAATTAAACATTTGATTTTGCAAGCAGAAATTGGTGCTTTTTAAAAAAAAAAAAAAAAAAAAAAAGTCTCCACGAAAGGCTTACACAGCTTTGTAGTTTTTTATCATCTAAAACCACTTGCGGCACAGAAGCCAGGTTTCCGCGTATCATTTAACATGATTTACAGCCTCACCTGTGGGCCATACATCATTTAGAAGTTACAGGGCGAGAGTTATAGAGTATGTCAGTGGTGTGGTGCCGACCATGTGGCTGCCTCACAACTACAGCCTTATGGTGGCGAGGAGAAAAAGAGCTGGAAGGTGGAAAGGTCTCATTGGCGGAGCAGTGGGTTGAGAGCACCTCACAAAGGCTCGGCTCTCCACATGACACTTTATAGCATGACCTTCGATCACAGCATGACTGTGTCTTTTGTGCTGTACATTTTCGAGCACCGGCTAAAAGCTTTTCCAGGCTCCTTTTGAGGAAATAGATTTGGTCATGGAGAGATGAGAGTGACACAGAATAGCAATCTATACTCTCGGATCTACAATCTTTCCCTCTTTCACTCGCTCATAGTTTCTCTCGCGCCGGTAAAAATGGTGCAAAAAAAAAAAAAAAACAGCAGATGAATGGAGTTGAGGAGAGTTCTTTTCATTCCTTCCTCTCATCTTCCGCCAGTGGACAGATTTTTATCTGTCTCCTCATTCCCCCCTTTTGAACTCGTGCACGGATGAGAGATCAGCAGTCGAGAATATAGTGTTTACTTCCTGGCTTTCTTCCAAAATACAAGCGGCCAACTCCATCGACTCCGCTGAAAAACCGCTCGTTCAGTTTGGTTATTTAAAGTTTTGTTGTCAACATCACACACTTTACTTTTACATTTTTAAAATCTAAAAAGGTGTCCCACATGCGTTCCTGTTTTCACCTGAAGTGGGACAGATTGTGAAAATCAAGGTTATCGGGAGATAATTGCAATAACATGGCTCCGGGTCATTCAGCAATTATATCTGCATATCGTTTATTCTGGTCACGGAAGCACAGACTCTCTTTCCCCCGGCTGATGTCTTTATAGAGGAGACAGCTTTTATCCTTTGATCTTCTTTATTGACAACCAAGATGGATCAGATCGCAAACTGTTGCAACACTGTACGCCGGGATTAAACTTGGCAACACCTCTGCCGGCCTCCCGCGGAGCCCTAGCGTGTCACACAAGTTGAAATGCTCTGCGTGATACGTCTGTGTGTGTGTGCACTTTTGTGTGTTTGTATGCGTAATAGAGAGGTTTGCTAAGCAGGAGGCATAGTAATTAGTAATCATCCCACCGTATGTTACATGCAGGGCTGTGTGTGCCTGCAGTGACAGCTCCGGAGTGATGCAATAGAAAAGAGCAGGGAGAAACAGTCGAGGAACGTGGCTGGACTGCAAAAGTAGCTGCCACGGAAATATATTTTCTTCAAGAGGCACATTTAAAAACAAATCTCCAGCTCGCATATGAGAGCAAGTAAAACCTAAAAAAAAAAAAAAAAAAAAAAAAATGTGTGGAAAAACAAAAGTGAAGAATAAGAAATTTAATTTGTGATGTATAAAAGGATTTGTTTCTTCCTCAGGTGTCTGTTTTTACTTTTTTTTATCATCTCTCTTCGCTTTGCTTTTGAAACACTGTGAAAGGAGTTGCACCAAAATAGCATCTTTTTATCTGCGTGCATTCTTAGTGAAAGCTCCTGAAGGTCAGCTTCCTCAGTGCAACTTAAAACATGGAAACACAATTTACTGAGTGAAAGAGTATTGAAAAAGATTGTGAACCTTCTGTCTTAATGTCAGTGCTTGATGACAAGACAGAGGATCAACAAAATTGTAAAGAATCATCCTCTGGGGACCATGAATACTGCGTCAAGATTACTCTGGCCCAAAAGAGTACAAGTGTTGATTTAAACCAACCAATGACTGTAAAACCAATCCACCAAAATAGTTGAGAGCGAGGAAGTCAGCAGATGGACTGATTTACTGTCAAAATGAAAAACACAAAAACTCGCTTGTGTCAGAGTGAGACGCCCTGGCAGAGACTTATTTCTAACTAAAATCATTACTTTCTCATTCTGATAACGGCTGGCAGAAAAATGTGACAGCTCCGTGAGGAAGTCTTTCCAAAATCCCAAAGTTATTTCAACCTTTATCAATGAAAGTTGTTCGTACTTTTGGCTGAGTCGGCTGCTTTTACTGCATACAGTAAACTCTATAGAAGGGCCATTAAGATGTTGTAAACTGTATACTTACAATTGAAGTTGATTCCAATCTTTTTTCTTATTTGATAAAATCTTCGAAACACTTTCATTATAATGCGTTATAATTCTTATGAAGGAATTTTTCGACGGCACTGTGTGGGGAGCGTTTACAAAGGAAGTGCTTTGTGAAAGAGAAAAACCCACACGAGCGTTATTGTCACTCTGGCAGGGTAGTTCATCAGTCTGAGGTTGTGCTCATGTACAGAGTCCTCCTTTCACTGATGTGAGTGTAGCACACAAAGAGAGAGAGAGAGAGATGAGCATGGCTGCATCCACCAATACACAGTTCAGCTGGAAACACTTTTGTCAAGAAACTGATCGTTAATGGCAAATGTTGCACAGTTAGAAAAGGCTCTGCACTTTGAGAGAATCTGAGCAGTAACGAGGATTCGGCTGCAACTAACTCCTTTTATGATCGTGCATTGAATTAGAGTTATATCATCAACAAAAATAAAGCGTATGAGCTTGGAGTGATGGCGTATGAGTTTATCATCGGTGTCAGGTGATAATGTCCACGCTTTGCATGAATATGATTGGAAGTTGCACAGCAGGGAATGAGCCAATCGTCGTAAGCTTGCATGAAACGACTGACGCCAATCAGCAAATGCAGGCACAACTTCAGTACTCAGCCCGAACTAACACTACGTTTCATTACTTACCTGCGATGACATTATCATCTGCATCCTCCTCCGAGCACCTCGAAATCTCAGTAATTACCATGTTATGTGTTGTTTGTTTAATCCCAGTCTAGCTGTTTCCCTCTGTTTCCAGACTTTATGCTAAGCTAAGATAACCAGCTGTAGCTTTATGTTTAACAGACAGATGTGAGAGTGGTATCGATGTAAGTCTCAGCAAGAAAATGTGTTTTCTCTTTTTCATGTTGAACGATTGCTTTAAGGTCCCTCAAAGCATACACGTGTTTGCCGTGAATTAACTGATTATTTCCTAGATTTTGTTTCTTTTTGTTTGGCTATTTATTGTGTAATTGTGTGTACGTGTGTGTGTAGTGTTGCAATATTCAATTATTTATGTGTGTCTTCTTGTGTTCTCTCACACCTCAGGCTGCTGCACAGTGTCGGAGAGGTATAAATAAGTCAACAACATGGCCTTATATCTGACACATACACACACACACACACACACATCAGCAATCGCCACAGTGTTGTTCAGTTTGTTCAAGACCAGTAAGGAACATTTGCAAAGGAGAATAAAGGCGCACTGGCACACACACACAAAAAAAGACTCTGCAAACATCACTGCATCAAGGACTGCCTGTCCAAACAGCAAAAATACAGCAGCACAGGATAAAACACACTCATCTGTGTATTGAGCTGATCGTAACCTTGTATTAAAAATGAGATGTTGGCCCATTAGCAAGAAGTAACTGATTGTTTACATCCTTATCGTCCGACTGGTGCGATCTGATCCATCTTGGTTGTCAATCGTCCGACTCATTTAAACACGCTATCAAATTTTCCATCATCAGCATCAGTTGTCTTCAAAATGTTGATCAAAACCTAATATGTGTGTTTGTATGTGTGTATGTGTGAGTACCACCGCCTCACATGTGTTCCTACAATGTGGCAATAGTGATAACGGATGGTGGGTCAGCATGGGAGGCTGTGTGATCCACGAGCAGTGTGAGTCCGTCACCACGCTGACAGGCAAGGCTGGAGTATGATTAATCTCCACTTCCTCTGGGCATTTGTCATGAAGCTTCAGTGTATACCTATTTCCCACAATGCACTTCTTCCCATGCTGATGATAAGGGAATTTGCAGAGAAAGGTGCATCAGGCGGCTCAACAGACATCTTTCACAGGGAACATACTGTAATTTCTGTTTCTCGTATCATTTCTATCAGTTATGATAACATGCTAAAGTAACTGATGAGATCTGGGAGTTCTGCAAAATGCTACATCGAATAAACAGGAGCAGTCATGCAGTCAGGTTGCAAACAGCCCAACAGTTTAGTTACATTTTCTAATCCATTTTGGAGGTAAAAATCGAAAGAGGTGGCACAAGAAAAGTGTGTGTGCTGCAAGAGGAGAAGGTCAAAGTTGAATCAGGGAGTTGGCCTGTAAGCTGTAAGGAATGTTTGCAATGTCTGACTGCTCAGTTCTCTTGTCCCATCATGCTCCATTTCAGCATTGGAGCATTTCATTACTACCAACAGGAATAAATAAAAACAACATAAATAAGATCCAAGTTGGAACAAATTGGAATCATCTGTTACAGTGAGGTAGGAAAAGCACGGCCCGAGTCTTGTCAGCTTTGATACAGGACTTAAGTTCCCTGGGCTTTTACAGAACCTTTACCACTGTCCAACGCTTCTTATGCTTTCTGACAGATGTAATTGACTCTAACATCAGCAGCTAACGAGGTAAGCTCGGTCTGGTTGGACCGCCTCTAATCCGCTGTGTTTGCTGCTCTCTGGTTGTGAGGTTAAAGAAGAGAGAATTACCAGATTTTCCATCAGCAAATCCATGTCGGGTTTGCACAAGCGACAGAGCCCAAAATCCAACTAATGCACGTTATAGGACCTTTCTGTTCCCTCCTTTGGGGATTAGAGAGTCTACCTCCGAGGGCAAAGTAAGATGAGCGAGACACACACACGCGAAACACACAAGCAGGTGGGCCCACGGACACCGAATTTCATCCCCCATAATGTGATGGAAGCGTGGCACATGCGTCTGCGCGATGTGCGTGTTTTGTATTCGATGTGCATTTCTGAAAATCTCAGCTAGGATCAATGTCAGAACGGCTGACACAGTCGGGAGCTTTAGTATGATAACAGCTGTGTCATCCTATACATCTCAATAAGCCTCAGTCATACACACCAGCTGCAGGGGAGATACAGAAACACACACAGATGCAGGCAGAAAGAGGGAGAGAGGGACATTGTAACAGGGTGAGAGACGTACACATAAATAGACACTGTCTTTTATGGGATTTAACAGTGCTGTAAATGGGGAGGAGGAGGGTGAAGGCTGTCTGCATGCACAACCCAGCAACACCACAGACATCTTTCTGATTGTTTATAATGGCACTGCAGATACCACATAGAATCATCAAATAAGAGTGTCCTCTCCTTAATTGCATCCCGTCATATAAAGCCGTCTGAAATTTGAATAGAAGGCATCGTTTTATCCTCAATGTTCTTTTAAGAGTCTTCATTAAAAAGCCAATGCAACTTTACTGACATATAAATAGTCCATTACACACTCAATATGCTTCACATGTAACAAGTACACAAGATTATTATAAATAAAATACAATAAAAGAAGACAGAAAGTACATGAAAACCAACTCAACCACCAAGTGATTGACAGTAATTACATTTTCGGTTGACTTTTGATTGTGGTGACAGGAAGGATCTCAGGTCGTCAGACAGACCAAAACAAAAGCACCAGATCTGGATCTTATTCTGGGCACAGTTAGAAAACCGCTGCCTGATGGCCTGAGAGGTTTGACTGCATCAGTGAATAGTTGAGAAATGTACCGGGGAGTCAAACACTTTCGTGTTCTGTACTCTGTTAGTAGAAAGTTTGAGTTGATTCTGTATTGTACTGAGAGCCGGTGAAGTGATTTAAGAACTGGAGTAATATGTTCGGCTTTGTGTGCACGGGTGAGGGGTGGTGTTACAGTAGTCAAAGTTGAGACGAGTGCACGAACCAGTTTCTCAGAATCAGCTTGAGACATGAATCATCTAACTTTCTGATATATATTTTTGCAAGTGAAAAAAAAGACGCTCTACATTTGTTGTAAGGTTCCTAAAAGGTTAAAGCTCAAGTTGTATCTTTTTGATATGAACAACAAATCAGATAAAAACACCAAAATCAAAGCAGAATTTATCCTGCTAAAAACTTTCATCTGTATAGCTACAAACCAAATGCTGGTTATACCTCTGTGCCGTGGACCTCTGTTGTCATCCAACACCTATTAAAATCACATTAGAAGAGGTACGATGTCGCATTTGGGTGAAATATTCCTCCATTACGAAAACGACACCGGCGCTCTCCTTTAAAACAACCTCCAGAAATACGGTGACATGGGCTGACATTTCAAAATATCCACCTGCAAGGCCGAAATGGAGCCAAGTTCAAATTAAGCATTAAGTGTTAAATCGAGCCTGTAACTTTTGAAAGAAGAAACAACTTGTGAAAAAGTTGAATTCATAAGCAATAAAACCCACCCGCTTATTTCATCGTACTCAGCATCTTTGTCGTTACTTGGTCCGGTGTGACCAGTAGCTTATGATGGTTAATGATGCCAGACTTTAGATATATGCTGTGTAAGTGACATTAATAAGTATATTCTCCAGCTTGATGTCTCTTTTTCTCCTGTTACACAACATTTTAGCATGTCGCAGGTAAACATGCTGATGTCTTTAAAGCAGCTGGCTGAAGACAATCTTAGGAAATTAAAGCAGATTCATTGTGCCCTATATCCTGTAATTATCACTTGAGAGCACTGCTGCTCAGCAAAAGCCTCAGATCCTCATATGAGACCTTGCACATCCTCATATGAGATTTATTTATATTGGAGTATGACTGTGCACTTTTTTTGTGTGCATCTGTCTGTGTGCCTCTGTAATTGGGATTTAGCAGCGCACGTGTGTTTCTAGTGTAGCTCTGCATGTCTGCGTGTGTGTGTTTGCGTTAATCTCTGCCCTACTAGTAAGCAGGGTCACTAGTCAGTCAGATAGTGGTCACACATCCTGAACCCAGGCGCATGTCCAACGAACCAGTGAAACTCTAAACCCTTCAAAACAACCCAAAGATGGATTGAGAGATTATGAATTCTCATCTCCAAGCAGCTTTCACACGTTCCAAAATGCCCTCAGTATTAAAGAGCAATCTGCAGCTATGACCCTAAAAAGCCCCGGGTGTATGCAGCTGCAACTGAAGCCAAAACACATATGTTGTTTTTGCTAGTCAGCATTCATAACTGCTTACATCTGCTCCGAAACAGACTCCACACACACGTATGTGAAGCTGCACTCGTAAGGGTGATTCACGTGTTGGTTCACATTCACTGACTTAGGGCAGAGCTTCCAAACCCGGGTTCACCCCCCCCCAAGGGGTCGCAAGATAAATCTGAGGAGTTGCAATGTGATTAAAATGTATGAATGAGAACAATTTCACTTTCCTATAATCGTTGCAAATTTGTGAATTATTGGTGAATTATATCTCTTCGGGTCTATAAAAATCATTCAAATGAAACAAGGAAAGAAATGACTCACTGGTGGAACTGGTCACAACCTGCAGATATGTGCAACAAGACACTGTGTCATTTTAAGTGAATACATATAGTGAATGCATTAGATGACCTAATGGTGATGTCATCAGGTTTTGTGATTCTCAAATACTATGAACAAGTTAAAAATTAAATAGATTTTATTTAGATATACATGTTCCAACATGACGCATTATTTCTAAGTTTGGTTTTACTCATGATGAATTTATCTATTCCAGGAGTTGTTTCATGATATATATATTTTTTTAACCTATAGGCTATAAGTAGTGCAGTAGCTGTGTGGAAGTGGTGAAATTATGGATGTGTAGAAGTAATAGTAACAGTGCATTTTAATAGCAGTCAGATGAGGTCACTGCTCTGACCAAAGCTTTCTACCCTCGGGCTGTTTCAAACATAAGCTTGGCACTACATGGAGCTGGGATTTAGAATCACAAGTAACTGGCTCTGTACCTCTCAGAAATCCTTTGGAAAGGCAACCAAATGTGGAGCTAGTGGATTTAGTGGATTCGGAGATTTAGCGCACACCGCTGATGGCAGTGATGGAGTCTCGGTCTTCGCAGTCTTGGTCTTTACAGTGAAGATCTCTAGGCTTCATTGCCCTCCCTGCTCACTCTGCACTTTTCTGACTCCTCGTGTCAGACAAGAAACAATGTAATGGACTCAAAAGTGCTCTCGCCCCGACACCCACAAAACTCCAGTCCAGGCCACTCCCAGTGCCTGACTGGAGTGGAATCCTGTTTCTTGTAGCGTACCGGTGTGTGTAATCAAGTGGTGCTGTAAGAGAGGGAACGACAGGCAATTTAGGAATGATTAAAAGCCACTAAATCACCCTGTCACTGTACTGTATGTGTGTGTGCTGTAAATCCCTGTATGTGCTCTCTTGTTTCTCGGTGCGCTTTTTCCCCGGCAAAGTTGCCTTTCATCACAACACCTCGCTTGGACGAGCAGCCATAACTCATTGAAAGTGGCCGCCAGACGGAGGACATGATTTCCTGTCCAAATTAATGGGATAGATTGGACACCGAAGTTGGCATCGAACAAGTAAACATTACACACACCCCGAAGCTTGCACCAGTGTCTCTATCATTCTTGCATACAGATTTCCTTCCTCTAACCCCTCCCCCTCCCTCCTGTTTTCCCCCTCCCTCTGACAGAGAAAAGAAACTGCACCTACATTTCCCCGTCACACAAATATGTGGAAAATATTGAGACAGAAAGTCCAGACTCTGCGGCGTGCCGTCACAGTGATGCAGGTGTGTGACTTTGCAGTAGCTCAGCCGGGATGCAGTCACAATGTTACTCAGCCCCCTGGGGTGGGGGGTGGGGGTCCCTGTACCTGCTGCTGCACAGAGACGTATTGCACCACTGTACCTGTATAACCCCCACCCCCGTGACTCCACACCTCCATGTGGTTCCTCCTGCACACACTGCCAGTGCTGGAAGAAGTACTCATATCCTAGTAGTAAAGTAACAGTATCCTTAACAGCTCTGGATAAGTAAAAGTAGCAATATCACAATGTGAAATTAAGTAAAAGTCCAGAAGTATTACCAGCAAAATGCATTTAAGTATCAAAAGTTAAAGTAGTGGTTGTGCAGTAAAATGTCCCCTGTTACTGACAGTTGTTGCTGGTTAAGGCAAAGCTAGTTTTTACTACTTCATATACACTTAGGTAGTTTAGGCCAATGGGTCCCAACCTAGGGGTCAACCTAAGGATCACCAGATAAATCTGAGGGGTCATGGGACATTTAATGGGACAAGACAACAGACAGACAAACAAACTCAAATCTGTATTGACTTTTGGATTTCTCTCTCATCTTTGCTATTTTGTGAGATGGTGGATAATTTTACCTCTTTGGGCCTCAAACAGGTATTTAGATAAAACAATGTGAGTTTAAAGGGGAAATGACTCTTTGGTAAAGCTGCAGACAACTCGTAGACAATTGTAACATCACAAGGAGCACTAACTTTTTTTTAAGAGGTCACAGGTCAAAAAGGTTGGGAAACGCTGTTTTAATCTTCAGTGCACTGTATTTTAGAATCTGATCATATGTTTCTCAATGTAAAACTTCTCCACCTGTGAAACAGATGTGGTGAAATAAAAATACAATTTTTCACTCTGACATGTAGAGGGGACTAAAATAATTGTTAAAAGGTAAAGCAGCCTACAGAGGCAAAGAGCTGCTGATTAGAGAGAAGAGTGCGTCTCATCATTTCATTCAATCAGAGCAAACTGTGATAGATTTGGTGGATGTCTTGTGAAATTAATAAGGCGCCATATTATATGACCTTTTAAAAAGCAGGAAAAGGTTATCTGTGGAAGACAAGTGGCCATTTACATCTTAACTTCCAATGACTCCCTGCTGCAAGAGGTGACCGTCACAAATGTTACCCTGCACTGCCCTCTGCTGGCGAATACACCCAATGTCAACAGAATATGATGAGAATTATATATATGTCAGTAAAAAGCAGTCATAAAGAACATTTTTTGTTGCAGGTACAGACTGGTTTTTTGGCTGTCCCTCTAAGTTAGTGACCGTGCCATAAAGTGACTTTGCTTTCACCTTTAAAACTACCTGGCACTGACAGTCATCTGCCTCCTCTCCACGCTGCAATTTAAACATCTCTTCCTCCTGTTCAACAGCTGCGGCCAGACATTCCCACCTCTCCCCGGCATGACTCACCGTGTACTGCTTACACATGCGTGGCCGTTAGATAGACAGAGCACATAAACACCCACACACCTGTGCGCGGGCTCGCCGTTTGCAGAAGGTGACATTCACCAGGCCGTCCGCCAAATCACCAGGCGAGCAGGGGTGGTCATGGCCGACCGCAGAAGGGTGCAATTAACTTTGGGAGCCTCCTGACGGCTCTAACACTGTATGTGTATATTCGTGAGGGTGCTGTCTGATTAAAGCTTTGCGCAGCACATTGCTGATTCTCAATTTTAAAAAGCCAGGTTTTATCAGTTGATCGACAGTGTGCAGGGAAACACAAGCATAAATGTGCGAGACAGACAGAGAGGTGCGGCCAGTTTATTGTCTTATTACAGCTCAGGTTTGCTGTCATCTGGTCAGATAGGCAGGTGTCCCTTCCAATGTCACAGACTCTCTGAGGCTCCGAGCTGACAGGAGGAGCCCAGACTTCATTAGCAGGTCAATTAACATTTCCCAGACAACATCTGGAGGACACGCCGGCCACCCAGCTGCTATTACGCACCCCTTAATATCCCTTCCCCTCAGAATAGCATCAAAAACTATGTAACTGCAGTCTAATGACTCCATCTTCGACTCGTGTTGAACTGCATTAAGGCGTGTAATTGAATACTGACTGGCGAAGCACCCAGGAGCAACTTAAAACAACTGTCAGGGATGTTAGCTTTGGGCTCGGGAGAAATTCTATATCAATCGTCTGTTTGATGTATTTGTGCATTATTCTCCCCTGCTTTGCGTTCAGACCTCATCAGCAGCTTTTTTCCCCCTCTGTTTCTTACGGCCTCTCTTCAAAACCTTATCCGTCTCTCATGGCCTTCTCTTGCTTCTACTTTGGAAAACTCATCTTTACAAGATTGATCTGAGCCCAACAGAGAGCAGCAGCGGTGTTGCTGTATCAGTGTAGTGCTGCAGGCAGACAGGCATTTGCAAAATTGTGGGCACACAGCACACAAATGCACGCGGCGTGTTGACATTGATACATTCACGCGGGATCACAGAAATACGAGAGACGAAATGAGAAAAACAACTCTATTTATTCTCAGCTGACCCAGCCGCAGCCAAAGGCGGCCTCCTCACGTCGCAGCGGGGCTGTCGGGAGGGGTTGTCTTTTCGTGACTTCTTGATGGAGTTTTTTTCCCCCCGTCCTTTTGTTTTATTTATTTCTATAATCAAGGAAGCAAAAATGTGTGTAAGTAAGAGGAGATGGATGGTGCAGTTTACAGGAAACTGGAGAGTTAGGGGACACATTGACAGATGTAAAAATGCCCACATAGAAAAGGCTAAACATAGTCTGTACTTGTTCATCTCGAGCACGCCTGGGTCAAGTACAAGGCTGCTTGTAGCAAAGAAGGATGTGAAAGGAGATTTTATGCATCTATGCGTAAACAGTTTGTACAACCAACGTGTCTTTCTATGCTGTTGCTGGATGCTTTATGTCACGGCCTCAGGTAGAAAATTGTTGATAGTGATGACAGACAAGATCACTAAAGTAAACATACTGCAGCTGATGGTGTCTGGAAATGTCTGTCCACTGTGCCAAACCACTTTTCTCTCTATTTGCTGGTTTTCACTGATGTTTCTCAACTACTCTGGTTGTCACTTACATATCTATGTGATACCACTGGGACTGGGAGATATGACAAATATTTATATGACTCAAAAGATATATATCCTTCATTTCTTGTCCTTGATCAATTTAAATAGAGCTGTTAGAGAAACACAAAATTAAACAGCTTTACTCATCAATGTCCTGCAATTTCCCTTTAAAACCTTTGACCAAGTACCCATCAGTGTAGCCATAAACTGACTGCCAAAGAACTGACCGCAGCAATTCCAGCATGACAAAAAGTCAGCAATTACTTACCTATCTGAAAGTAGGTAGGTACTTATCTTTAGCTCTATCTGGACAGAAAAAAGACCAAAGTTGAGTACAGTGGATGGTGTAAGACGTGTATACACCTGTGTGAGTCTCTGGCCTTAACATTTGATAGGAGAAAACAATACATACAGGGAAATACTGCTACTACTAATAATAATGATAAAAATAAGAATAGACACATTTCCCTAAAAAACAAACATCAAAAATAATTTTATAGTTCTCAAGTCAACTCTTGAATTCATTTGGAAAGGCTCGTGCTCTATTTTATTAAAATAGTATCCTTATTTGTTGTTGTTTCAAATGTTTCATAGAAGATCTTTGGACACATCAGAATCAGAAAAGCACTGGCGTAGATAATTTAATTCCATTTAGCCGCTTCACTTTCAGCATCCTGGTGTTGTGCATGATTGCTCACTGTCACACTGTCGTGGCTCACTGAGACACTTGAATACACCTGAGCCACCGTCAATGTGGTTAGATCCACCTGTGCTTTTCCATCTGTGACGAGTCCAAATGTCTGCTGTGAAAAGGGCCTGTTTAACACTAAGCCAGTGAACAACCCGTGTCATTCAGACAGGAACTGATAGCTTGTGTGTCACTGTGTTTCATCATTTATTCTAGCTGCCGCTCTTACAGTACAGCACTGCCTTTGATTGGAAAAAAATGACTCTTGGCCTCTATTATATCAATACCATTGTAAGTCATATGACCTGAACCAAATTTCTGTGAGGAGAAAGAATAAAACAAATATTTAGTCAAAGCAGGAAGTGGACACAGGGTTTGCACATGACTTTCTAGGCTTGTTCCTATTACAATAATTTGAATTGCAAAACACAATACTGACTGCAGTTTATCCCACAGTGGCTCCCTACAATCCCTTGTTTCAACATCCTCTGGTGAAACAGATCTTTTACTTACTGTAAGTCACCCTGATGAATAAGGGTTGAATCGAAGGTAAGCAGACTAGATGCTTGAAGACATTTAACTTCTCATCCAAGAAGCTTCAGAACTGATGAAGGTTCTTGGATTACTAAAGTGTGAATACAATGACCATTCACCCACTAAATCCACTAAACCACTAGACTGCTTAGTTTAGTAAAGGATTCAATTCAATTCAAAAAACTTTATTTGTCCACGGGGGGCAAGTCAAGACAGGATTTAAATAGTCCTGACAATAAAATCCACATGGTGATATATTTGCTACCTTTTCATCAGGAGTTGAAATATTGAATAGGAGGCTATAGACTCATTACTTTATTAGATAATGTAAGAGGCTTCAGGAATGATGAAACATCCTGGATGAGAAGTGAAACGTCTTCAAACACCAGCACTTCAAGTTCAGTCGCAGTCGATTCAACCCTTGTTTAAATACCATGACCTGGATGCCTGAGAACCTATTTCTCATTATAATGCGTATTTAATCATTATAAAGTGCAAACAAAATTCAACATTATTTTATTAAAATAATGACAAATAGTTTATAGCCTGCTATTAATATTTCAACTCCTGATGAAAAGGTGGATGAGGGTTTTATTGTCAGGACTATTTAATATTCTTTGCAGCTGACTAAACAGTCTCGTGGTTATTTAGTAGGTGAACGGTCATTGCATTCACACCCCAGTGGGCTGGCTAAACCTGCTTGGACTGATGGAGGAGATATGACGTTATGTAACCTGTGGTTGGACCCGCCTCTATCCTCCAGTATTTAACAGAGGGAGGTGACTTGCCTTCAGTTGGCTGTGTTGAATCCTGCAGGAGGTAAGATGGGCCTCATCCCCGACTTCTCCATCGAGACCTGGACTCTAATAGCGTTTCTCATCGCTCTCATCGCAGTGTGAGTCTCGTTTATTTTACTTTTACCTAGTTTACTTTTTTTTTTTTTTTTAATACACGAGCTCAGAGACAAAGCTTCCAAACAAAATTCATCATAGAAGCGGAAGTAATGAATTTGTTTGCTTTAGTGTCAATGGAAACTAGTTTTGTTTCTCTTTAGACCAAGAGTCCATAAACTGTATAAAACTAAAGTCTGAATTCATAAACAGGGTTGTGACGCAAATGTGGCGCAGCAAGTTTAGAAAAAAATCGAGCTTGTTTATTTTTCTACTTCCTATTTTTTTTTCAACATACTAATCTCGAAAGTGTCTCCTCGTCCTTGTACAGTCAGGAGACCACAAGTGTTTAAGTGAAAAGTAAAGTCTGATAAGTTTCTGTGACAACTGATAGAAACAGGTTGCAAAGTCTGTGATGTAATGAAGAACCAATCACGGAGCTAATTCGGTTGCGCAATTACGCACGTGACACACCACGTTCATTCATATATTTATTCATCATTGGTGTTTACTCTGGAAATACATGAGACAAAAAATTACAATATAGCCGAAAAACTGATAAATAAATGAAAGATTCTAGACACAAAGAAGCACAAATAGGAAGATTAGTTAAAAAAGAAAGTGATAAAAAAAGTGAAAATAATAAAAAGCGTAATCAGTAAAATAAAACCTTAGGAACAAATAAAGCAATTAAAATTTTAAGTAGACTAATCAGCTAAACCAAGAACAGCTGGAAGTGAAATGAGATGAGATTAAATTTAAATTCAATTTAACATGCCCTAAGGATACAAATAAGGCTCATTTTAGATTGTTCTTTGTGTTTATATGGTGATTTTACTGGACTCGTACGAGTGAGGATTTGCAGCCTCTGCGCAACAACACAGGTGTTTTCAGTGTGTTGTTGGTGAGCACATTCCACATAACAGTAAGGATGGCCAAAGGAAACTTTGTTCCACCCTGCAGCAAAATGAGCAGAGAACAAAGAGAGATGTCAATCAACACACGAGGTCGAGAGGTCGGTCAGGGGAAATAAGTGAAAACAGCTGCGTGGGTGAACCAAGGGTGTGTAGGGATAGTGTGTAGGGTGTGTAGACTCCACGTAGTAATAAGGATTATAAAGCTTTACAACACAAAGGGGTGCAACAGATCTAACAAGAAAGTCAGGGAGATGTGAGTCAAGCTCAGTCTTTGCACTCCCACACAGTCCTGAGAAGAGGCCTAATGAGTCAAAATACTTAAAACCACCTGTCTGTGTGTCTATAGGTGTGCAGGGACCCCTTGAATTAATAGAACCTTCATAAACCCTTCCTGAGGCAGACGCTGTGACTGGTCAAGCACAGATGCATATAGTAAAGACTACATTAAATTTCAGTGGACCCTTTTCACAGCCAACATTTTGATGTTTAATGGTAATAAGTATGCAGGACATTCAAATTATAGCCTGCTGACATTCAGACCATTTCTGTGAGCGTTTGAGGGAATATGAAACACAACTGGACTCCCAACAGATACAGTGGACATTAATGATAGCTTAATGATAGGAATAATGACATAAGGATTGTAAAATGTGTCATAAAATGGTCACCAGACAGTTTTATTATTTCAGCACTTTCTTCTAATAATTCTATGCAGGATTGAATGTTTAGACTTTACTGTTACTGTTAAGAAAATAAAAAGGACAAGCCGATAAGCTGTATTCAGATCATCATCAATTCTTGCCAAATATTTAACAATTTAGATAAAATAGATGCGATGAAATGGACAGTGACAGGAGGATAGGGTGATCTAACAGTTCGGTTTATAGTAGGCTCACCCAACACACTCGTCAGTTAATGCTGGATAATGTTACAGTGGATTTATTATTACAGTTTGACAGGTACAGTTGTTTGACATGTCTGATTAAAAGTATACAAATTTAGTATAATTCTAATTTAAAGAAATCTTGACCCTACATTATCAAAAAAAAGTATTTATTTTAAACCTGTTTATTTTCCTTACACTTAACAATAGTCAATGTAAAAGAAGTCTTTACAAAGATGAAGCATGAAATAAATTAAACCTGGAGGAATTTCACTAAAGAACCTGCTTTTGACTCTCAGGTATGGATATGCTCCATATGGCTTTTTCAAGAAAATAGGTGTCCGTGGGCCCAAACCGTTGCCCTTTATCGGGACATTTCTGGGCTACAGACGGGTGAGACACATTTGTCAGATTGGATCAAGGCAGATACTCTGCTGATAATGGATAATTGTTGGACTGTTTTTAATACCTTTGTCTCTCATTTAATTCCTCAGGGCATCCACAATTTTGACACAGAATGCTTTCAGAAATATGGAAAAGTGTGGGGGTAAGTGTGTGTGCTCATATTGTTTGTTATTAATGAAAAAGAATATATCATACCGTATGTTATCCATCTGATGCTCCAGGCTGTAACTGACTTGCTACGATATCTGCTGTTGCATTACAAGGTTGTACGATGGCAGGCACCCTACCTTAGCCATAATGGACACAGATATGATCAAAACGATCTTGGTTAAGGAGTGTTATTCTGTCTTCACCAACAGAAGAGTAAGGGAAATACACAAGGGCAATTTCTAAAGTTAATACCTCAATACTAATCAAAGAATGCAATGTTAAGAAGGTGTCCTGTGTGTGTGTGTGTGTGTGTGTGCACGCGTGCATGTGTGCGTGTGCGGTTTAGAATTTGGGCCTGAACGGACCATTACGTGATGCTGTATCAGTAGTAGAGGATGAGGAATGGAAGAGGATTCGCAGTATCCTCTCTCCATCGTTCACCAGCGGACGACTGAAAGAGGTCAAAAAGCACACTTCAACTTTTACATTTGCATTCATTTTTTGCTCATTGGTTCCACGTGTACTGAAATGGTTTGGTCCATGATATTTGTATGTAAATATTTCATGGTTTCGTTATTCACTTTTGGGGCAGATGTACATGATAATGTTGCAGCACTCGAGTAACCTGATCAGCAGTCTTCAGAAGAAAGTGGAGGCGGATGAAGTCATCGAGGTTAAAGAGTGAGTAATGTTGTAGATTGCGATGAGATTTGGACTCGTCATTAGTATTATTTATAGTAATTGATTCTGTTATTTGTGCTAATAAGTACATAGAAAACATTCGGATGGTTTAACATTTTTCCTGTTCCTCCTTCCAGTAAATTGAAATGACGTATTTGCTTTTTCCACAGAGTATTTGGTCCTTACAGTTTGGATGTTGTGACCAGCACTGCCTTCAGTGTGGACATTGATTCAATCAACCATCCCTCTGATCCTTTTGTAACAAACATTAAGAAAATGGTCAAGTTCACCTTCATGAATCCCTTGCTTGTGCTTGTGGGTATGTCAAACATCATGCTCTAACTAGAATGTCTATCTTGTCCTCTTGAGCCCTGATTTAACTACATCTTTTCAATTCTTCAGTTCTGTTTCCATTCTTGGAGCCAGTTTTCGACAAGATGAATCTGACATTATTCCCTGCTGACGTGTTGGAATTCTTCTACAACTTTCTTAAGACAATCAAATCAGACCGGCAAAAGAATCAACACAAAGTAATGTGTATACAGTGTATGGTTGTTTCACTTACGCCTTTCACTTGAGCACAAATTGGAAAATCTAAATAGGATTTCTACTTGTTTTTTTCTTGCAGAGCCGAGTGGACTTCTTGCAGTTGATGGTCGACGCTCAGATTTCAGAAAACAAAGAGGATGCAGGCTCCACAAAAGGTAGAGAGAGAAGCCAGATTGGGGAATTAGAGTTGGTGATTTTCTCTGTAGTCATGGAGTAGAGGTCTCTTTGAAGATTTCAAGGGTCACTGTCTTCCTTAAGAAAAAACTTTTGCTTTTCATTTGAATGTTTCATAATGTGTGTATTGCATGATGTTTTGCTTCCTGTCCATCAGTGATAAGTAAAAAATTGGAGTCTGCATAGGAAGTAAAAAGTAAATGCCATCTTTCAAATATTGTCTAATGAATGATGTCCTTGGGGTATTTGGTTAAAAGTCAGTTCGAGTGTTGGACCAATCAGTAGAACCATGGGGAGTTGTCTGATTTCCTTTGTCTCAAAGCCCCTGACAACCACTGAGTGCCATAATTGTCCAGTCAGATATTAGAAAGGTTCATGTTGACTGAATGAAAGAGCCAACAGTCAGTCACAAGCAATGCATGCTGAGGCTGACCACAAAGTTACAAGCTGTTGCTTTGACTGTATTCATGATAGTGATAATAGTTTAATCATGGTGCATGTGTGCTCCAGGGCTGACTGATCAAGAGATCCTCGCTCAGGCTATGATATTCATCTTTGCTGGATATGAAACCAGTAGCAGCACACTGGGATTTACAGCCTACAACCTGGCAACCCACCCTCAGATCCAAAAGACCCTGCAAGACGAGATTGATAAAACATTCACAGATAAGGTTTGTAACTAATTTTGTTTTTATCTGCATTTGGTTCTGTGCTTCCAACTAATAAATTTGTACCGTACATCCCCGCAGAGTCGTCCAACCTATGAAGGCCTGATGCAGCTGGAATACCTGGACATGGTGGTGAACGAGTCGCTGAGGCTGTACCCTCCTGGTAACCGGTTAGAGAGAATATCAAAGTCTTGTGTGGAAGTTAACGGTGTGACCATCCCTAAAGGAACTGTGGTCATGGTACCGGTTTACGTTCTCCACCGTGACCCTGCTTTGTGGTCTGAGCCTGAGAAGTTCAAACCTGAAAGGTACTCTACTGGATTAATGACAGGTTATGGTCATATTTAACCTGGACTTAGTCGTAAACTTCAGGATTTGTTCATCTTTTTTCAGGTTCAGCAAAGAGAACAAAGACAACATAGATCCGTATGCCTTCCTACCCTTTGGAGCCGGGCCAAGGAACTGTATTGGCATGAGATTTGCTATGTTGATGATGAAGTTGGCCTTAGTGGAGATCCTTCAGAACTTCAGCTTCGTCACCTGCAAGGAGACAGATGTGAGAAGACATTTTCAGTATTTGCGCTTTTTAAATGATTTTTATGTGTGTTACTGAGTAGGGCTTCATTTGTGACACATTTCCTGCTTTGCTAGGTTCCACTGGAGCTGGGAAATGATGGATTCACCACACCCAAGAATCCCATCAAGCTGAGGCTGGAGCCAAGAACCAGTGTGGCCGATTCTCCTTCAAGCTAACTCTGTTTATAGCTTCACTATCACATCAAATCCCCAGTTTATGCTGGTACCTCTAACAGAAAAAAAACATTTATATTCTTCTAAAATAACCGACACGTGCACAAACTACTAAACACTCACCAGCTAAGCACTCAGGCTCCATTTATAGAATCTAAGTTTCCTTTATTTTTCAAGCATCCTGCATAAAATTTCATTTTAAAACTAATTAAAGGTGCCCGTTTAAAATGACAAAACATCTTGCAAAACTCACATACCATCAATAAGGAAATCAATAATAACATATACTATGTTACAGACTTTTAGAAAAAGGACAAACTGTAAAGTCCAGCCCACAACTTTGTCAGTTCTACTAAACACACCACTGCTGATGTCTTTTGGTGACACGTGTGGGTTTTCTCCATATATTTTAATGCACTCTAATCTAAATCTAATTTATTGTAAAGTTTTTGACTCCTTGAACGTTGAAAGCACCATTACTGTTCTAAATACCTTGTTGCATGTTCTACAGAATTCAATTGCAAGATGTCACCTCTGTGTCACACACACACGTCAGCTGTTGTGGCCATTGCTTTTCCCTGGTTATCTTCTCAGGTTAAAATCCATTTATAACAGAACGAATTAATCTTATATTGCAAAGAGTCATTGTAGAGAGCTTAATAATAGTTATCCAGCGTGACTCATTTCCATGTTGTTAGTGTCTTGGTTGGTTGTGCTTTTTGATCCTCATTTCACAAGTTCGAGAGGGTGGAGCTGAGGTTTTGTCACAAAGTAGATCTGAGTGGGCTGGGTTCAGAAAATGACATAACTGGGCATGATCTCATTCTGACCTGTCAGCTGGCACTGTATGTTTGATTTACTCTGTATCAATACACATACATACACCTCATTTCACTCATGGCATCACAGACGTTACTGATGTGCTCAGTATCACACGTCTTTTGTGACCGTGTTTTTCATGTATCTAATGAAAACTTTTCATTTGGTCAGTGTGCTGTTTACGAACCTTTAGATGTATCTAGTGATCACTAACTAGGTGTGATTAATTTCAACATTTAATGGCAATTGTTACATTTATTTATGTCATCTAAGGTACTTGTGCTTGTTGAATATTTCCATTTCATGCTACTTTATATTTCTACTCCAATATGGAATCAGAATCAGCTTTATTGGACAACTATGTGTACGTATTCAAAGAATTTGACTTGTTTTTCCTGAGCTCATTAATTCAGTTCATTCATTAATTAAAATTAAGACAATCAATTGACTGAGAGCCCTTATTTTCAATGATGCATAAACAATATAAATAAAAGGTCTATGTACAAATCATGTGTTCTGTAACTTTTAACAACATTTTTAGAGGTAGATACTAATAAATATATTTTTACTCTACTATGACTACTTGACAGTTATAGTTAGTGGTTAGTTTGCAAAATATGTTTTGCAATATTTTTTGTGCAAAATAATGTAATAATCTAGTAATATAATTAATATCACTGAGGGCAATTTGCATGAATTACATTTACAGGATAATCATTTTACTCAAGTGTGATTTTGAATGCAGAATTTTTACATGCATGTTTTTATTTTTTACATCCTCTGCTAATTTTACTTCAATAAAGGATCTGAATACTTCTTCCACTGACAATAAATGGAAGGGCATTGCCATTTGTGTCATCATGTTAGATCAACTGTACTGGAACAATACAAAGCCAGTGACACAAGCATCTTCCCACATCATGACACATGATGATACGCAAGTGAATAAACCACCAGCAGTGACACATTGCAAGTATGCACCTAACACAGATTTTTGTGATGGCTATCGCAGAAAGAACTTTGGCTGACATACAGTATGTTCGTCCTCAGGGCCTCACCTGTCCTACATTTACACAACACTACTACTACTATTATCTATTGATGGGGGTTATCCACAATCTTATGTGTACAGAGGTGACAAAGACATGTGGGCTTGTAGTGTGAGAACAGTGTGTTTTTTGTCTTTCAGCCACAATGACTGTGCACAGTTTGGAGCAGATCCTTTAACAAAAACATCACGTCTATCAGGTTTCTGTTCCTTCTTTTCACTAAGACTATATAAAGAAAGAAAAAGAAATGTAAAGAACAAGACTATTCAACGCTTACCCTCTCTTTCTGTCCTATTTCACTGAATAACTGACCCACTTTTAAATGTCAGCATGTTGTTTCAGGGAGGCTGAATCCCACCATGACCTATGACATTGACAAAACGAGCACTTCCTACTTTTCCAATCATGACAGGTGTGTAATCCAAGAAGGGCTAAATCTATGGCACCTGGACTCCTGCTTAGATAACCATGACACGACAGGTGTGTAACATGACTGACACACAAGTGGACAAAAAGCAACTCCACCCTCATTCATCACTGCATCATGTAAAGCCTGATTCAGTAGACTAAAATTAGACTGATTTGTCTGATCCCAGAGCTGCAAAACCAGATGAGTTAATAGTTGGAAAACATACTGAAATCTTGTAAGACACGTTTGACGTGTCCTCAGCATGCTCACACCTGAATACACAACACGGTGCACAGCAGGTCACAGACAGAGGTGCGATGGTGCTATTTGGCCACGAGGGGGCGTTAAAATACTGCGTTAGATGATGCAAACCCTCTTCAAACATGAGGCGTCAATTTTAAGGATATTTTTGAGACATAACCTGTTATATGAGTTCTCAAAGTAAAGTCAAGGATTGTCTGTGCAGGTGCATGATCAATCATTATTTAATCGATTTTGTGTTGAATTGTGGCTTCTTGGTTACACAATTAACAGCTGGGGTGCACAAACTTAAAAAAAAACGCCTGTCATAACTAGCAAACTTGCACTTATATGGTGTCATCAATAGGATAAATGTGCCAACATTTAAAAAAAATCACGCTGGGAAACAAACAGAAATCAACACTGGACGTCCGAAACAAAGAGGTTTATTCCACACAGCCGGGAACGCCCTTGTCCCCGCCCCCTAGCGGAACACCAGCTACCTATTGGTCGGACCGTCGCACTACGCCCCTGTGATTGGCCGGCGGCCTGGTCAGTAAACGCCTGTTGTTCGCAGTGGCCTCAGAGCGCCTGTGACAGTGAGCCGGTTTGATTCATGCTGTTGTGGAGCCTCATTGTGGGATTTGGACAACAATTAATGCGGCCAGAACAGAGCGCATGAAGGTATGTTTACAAGGAAATGATTGCTGATGGCTTCCATAAATATGATCTCTAATTTTTAGTAGAAAAGCAAAAAGTCCATAAACAGGTTAATGTGATATTTGCTCGTATTGAATGGGGCTTTTTTTTTTTTTTTTTGCCATTTCTGATTAAGTGAAACTTTACTACAAAATAGGCTGGACGTTGTGATAAATAATAATGAGATGAGATAAATAATAGATAAGAGTAAAAATCGCTGAGATCCAGGGGTTTTATGTTGAGTTGATTCCCAGGCTCATGGGTGTGTGTTCAGTCACATTGATGCATTATTGATTTTACCATTATCACTCCAGGTAATCCATACAGATGATGGCTAATTTGGTGTTTTGGTGATGTCTTAGCAATTGAAGTGAATGTGGCAAACAGGGAAGATAATGACAGCCCCTTGTTGTCAGACAAAGGCCCAGGATGGCAGGTGGATCCTCAGCAAACCACCATCATTTACTGCCTTCAACACACTCAGCAGTCTGTCTGTCCTGCATGTCGAGCACATTTTGCACAGATTCTTCCTGTTTTCTCAGCCAAGATGAGTAAAGTTTAACCCAGACTTTGTTTGCACCTGAGAGAATTGAGTCTACAGAGGGAAAAAAAGGAGAAGAAAGGCGACATAGAGCCGCTCACCTCAGACTATTGTTGTCAAATTCAATTATTAGTTTTCTGTAATGACTTTTCTGATTTGCATGAATGCACCATTGCATGAGAAGATATTTTCATTGACCTGTTATTAGTTCATTGCAACTGCAACCCTGCCACTTGAAACCAGCGCGGGCTGCAGAGTGGGATTCAGGGATTTACTCTTAAGTGATGATTCCCATGGTGTGGGCATCCCTGGAATGCTGGACTGTTTTTCCACGCAGGCAGATTTTACAGATATCGTGTGACACACAGCAAGGGACTGCCAGCCAACCTCACAATATGTGTCAAGATAGTAGCCACTAAATAACTACTGATTCACACTTTGTTGCCTTGCTCTGAATATGCGGTGAGCCGCAGAATGCACCGAGGAATTTGGATGCTGCTGCAAGTAAGTAGAGCAGACTTGAGATTCAACCGTCTCTGGTAGTGAAGAGGTTTGTTTAATGTTGAGAAATGGACGGTTGCTTTCACTTTTGGTACAGACAAGTGGCAAAATCAAGGAAGAGAAAGAACAAATGAGTGGAAAAAGATAACAAATGTTTACATATAGGGCGTAAGGGGGGTCACTGAATGGTTTGATGAGCATGAAAATGATAAGAATCGTATAATATGTCTTTGTAGAGAGCAGATCTCATCTCACCCAAAGACCTCTGACCCACATAATAGACGTTGATCACCAGCACCATCATCAAAACACTAAAATCTTTTGCAACACCTTACTAAGACACTTGATGTTGTGAATCTCTTATCTTATCTTATCTTATGTTGGACATTTATTTTAATGTAACACCCATCTATATATCACATAGGTTACACAGCATGTACACATACTGTAAGCTCTTATGGCTTTGAGCTTTTGTCATTTGATGCCCATTTATTTATTCATGGTGTGTTGGAGAGAGATGTGAGGTGAAAGAGACGGGCTGATCATTATAGCTTTCGTTATCTGACTTCGCAGCTTGCACATACCTTGTCAAACACATGATTAACACTCTCAAGGAGCAGGCACACTATTATAAGATACCGATAATAGCCTGAAAGTGACTTCACCCCGACTTTAAGAGATGAAGTCAACTGTGTTTTGTCTCTCTCTTAATTTTGGGGATGATGTCAGCGAAGTGTGTTATGTCTGGACTTTATGACTAGACTGGACCTGGCTGATGAATCACAGGATACAGTGGATGGAGTGTGCGATGGTTAGTACCTTAAAAGTGTGTGCCAAATAAGATTTTTCAGTCACATTCGCCTAACGCTGTTGGTATTTGGAACGCGCTGAACGCTCGCAGTGGACAGTGGGGACTGAATAGAGCAGACAACTGTCCTCAGTCCCTCAGCAACTTAGCATGCAGATATGTTAATGACTTCCTGTTTATAACCCAGAGCACAACCCGGTGAGGCCACAGATGGGACCCCAAATCCCATCCTATATCAGCTCTGTGCCACTCACTGAAAAATGCACTCAGGCAAACCGCTATTAAGTGCCGTGCAGCATATAAATCCATTTATGATCCCCAGAAGAACTTTTATGTCGTTCATTTGCTTCTTTGTGTAATAAAAATAACCAATAAGAATGTTTCTTCCTCTTATTCTCTCTCTCTGTGTCCCTTTAGGATGAGAAGATGAATGTGGAGGCTCTAAGCAGAGCGGAGCTGCTGACTCTCCTCAGTATCTTGGAGGGAGAGCTGGAGGCCCAGGATGTGGTCATACATGCCCTGAGGGTGAGTTGGACGCTGATACATACAAATCTCCCCTGTGGACTCTTGTCATACACCTTACAGGACGCTTCACATACTGTACATTTAGGTGTATGCATATATGATTATAACTGAAAAATGATATTGTAGCCATCATAGCATCCCATTAAATAAAAACACACACTTTTGTATGCCTTTACGACGACATCCTCAGACACTAAAATTAACCTGTTTCAACATTACACTCCTAAAAAGAATGTGAGCTGACAGGGAGGGGGTGTGTAAACAGGAAGCTGAAGCAGAGCTAGTAAAGACAATGGCACAGGATTCTGGTTTCCCAGGCCTTTCATTCCACCAGAGCACCAATGTTATTGCTGGTCACACCAGTTGAAATCTGTGTTTCTCATTTTCATTTTGTTAATTCAGGCAGTATTCAGACCTGAATATGTCCACATTCTGTCTCCACCCAGTTCAGACAGACTGCAGTTCATACCTGCTGTGTCTCAAACGTGCCTTGAGTGGCCATTTGTGCTCACATTAGTTGTAATCTGGGAAACAAAATTCATCCAAAGAGGAGGGCTTTGGTGACTGTTTGGTACCTTGCCTAGGGTGCATAGTTCAAACCCTTGTGAGAGTTGGCAAATCAGCTGTCTCCAACCGTGTTCTGAACAGTAAACAAAGACGGAATCTGTCAAGGCAGCCAGAGATGAATGTGCAATACCGCTGTGCTTAATATGTGGACACAGACACAACCTCTGAATGTTTTGATGTAGAGCTTGAATCCTCCAGTTGCACATTATGAACAACACGTCAGACATAACTCAACAACAATCTCATCACATTGCAGATGCCTGACACTTGACTATTTCTTACACAGTCCTTCTTCCTTAAACCCCCAGTTTTGTGCGGCTCATTCGCCCACACTGAAGGGAAAGATCATAGCTTTTCTTCAGCTACAATGCTTCTCAGTGTCTGACTCTAGTCTGATTGGCTCTCTCTGTGCCCCTGGCTGCTTTTCACACTCATGACCGCAGCAGCTGCTCCACGAGGCTGCTTAAGCCCCGAATGCTTGTCTCATTGTCTGAAGTGGTGATTGAAGTTCTGATGAGGACAAGTAGCAGCCATGACTGTCTTGGTGCAGTAAACAGGCTTTGGTGGTGAAGTTTATCTAGTGAGATTGTAATCGTGAGAGAATTTCACTGCTTGCCAGGGCCTGAGGGGAAGCCACACCAGCTTAGACGCATCATAAATGGCACCTGTCCAGCTCTGACGCATGCATGGTTTGACCTGAAACTTAACTGACAGGCAGAGTCATCCCCTTAGGAGAAATGTACAGTCGCCTTATTGTCTGGACTCATTCCTCCTTCCATATCTCTGGCTGTTTTCCCCCTCTCCCTCCTTTCCTCCCTCTGTTTTCCTCGCACACAGCCACATTACGGGGGGTCTTTCATGTTCGACCGTGACCCATGTCCTATCTGCCCACACACTCACTCACTCACACACACACACACACACACACACACTGGTGGTCTCTTGTGGGCTGGTTAGAGGCTGCGGTGTTTATTGTGGAGAGGATGTACAGAGTTGTAGGCTCAAATCACTGACTTCCCTTGTTCCCACTGGGGGCCTGTATACCACTTTTACTGACTCTGTCCATGTTAGGGCACACTGTGAATGACATGTGGCCACAGAGGGGAGTGTTAGGCTAATGCGTCCAATATCGAGCTCTGTGTCTGCGTCGATCGATCTCGCATCCAGGAAGTGCTTTCTCTCTTTCTTTGTCCTTTCTGTTTTTCATTTTCCCACATTTCCCTGGATCCTGATATGCTGCATAAACCCGGCACTAACCACAACTCACTTTGTGTCGATGCTGTTTACTTGCACATGAGGATGGTTGTGAAAAAAGGCAGAGAGGCTCTCAAATCCTCGCCACTCTTTTCCGACTTTAAATATTTTCTCCTCTCAGCAGAGAGTACTCGGGATGCCTTTAGATTGCTCGGGACAACCGCATTCAGCCTTTTTTTTTTTTTTTTTTTTTTTTTTAACCCTTCCTCAACCCAGAACCCTTGAAAACCTGGAACTATATCAGTGTTTTCTTTCTTCCTAAAAATCTGGCGTCACCTTTGGGACTTGTCTCTACAGATTCTTGATCATACTGTTTTTAGCTCTCGTCACTAAGGACACAGATACGCGGTTTTACTAGAGGGAACATTCCTGAGAACTCGACACCAGAAACTGGTCCTGCATTCCAACAGGAGTGGCATATCTTTTCGGTTGATGATTGTCTGTGTCATTTTGGGAACTAATGCTAATATTATCTTCTCTCTGTCAGGCATAAATCCAGCATAAAGCAAGTTAGAGCTCAGAGTTTTGGCGGTGAAAGACAAAGAGCTCTGACTTCTATATCTGCCCTCTAAATACTCACTGAGGGAACTGATTGTTCTCTGCACTGCTTTCAAGACACCAAGTAAACAAGTGAACACTGTGGGAAACAAACTTGAGTGACAAACTTTGATATTGAAACATGTCTGAGGTTTGGAGCAAGGGCCCGCCTCCTCGTTAAAGATTTTGTGGTCTTGAGCACCTGTGATTGTGAAACTGTTGGATTGAATCCTTTTCGTTGACCCAGGCCACCAGGTTTGTGTGGTTAAAATGTTGCACTGTTGAACGGGCCTGTTTGTTTTTCATATGATGTCACATCCTGTAATCCTAAAATGCTTTGTCTATTTTTGCAGACTGACGTATTTTTCCTGACTCCATAAAACAATAGGGCCCGGCTGAGGCAGAGTGTGCTGTTCAGATAAGATTGTGTGTTCTGTTACTCTGCAAGAATCACTGCCCAATTTGACATGTTGTCAAGATTGGTGAGGGCAGAATGTGATAAGAAGAGCAGAAATTTCGCAGCAAAGCAGTAACACTCTAATGCACACGGGTCTATGATGTCGGTGAAGTGCTTCCATATCAACAGCCTGAGCCTGAGGCCTGCGACAGTGAAGCTCCCTGACCTGAAAATGCAAAAAAGCACCTGATGTTATCTTCTTGTTTTTATTGTTAAAAATAGGTGCACAGAAACACACCTATACATGGTATGCATACAATTCACCACAAAGATCCATGTGATCTTTTCACCACAAAGATCCATGTGAGCGACATAGATCAGGCAGCTCTCTATCTCTATCTCTAGACCCAGCTAACAAAATAAAGGTTCTGAAATGATAATGCACTCCACCCTTTTCTGCTATTTGCACTACATAGGAGAGTATTTGCCTGCTACAAATAAGATAGTGAAATAGGAAATGAGGCCAAACCAAGTCTGAGATAGGAAAATCACTGTTTTCTCTATGAAGCATGTGTTTGTGTCAGCATCAGCGAATTGATCCTGTTTAATATTTTACCGTTTTGAGAAATACTGCGGCACTTCCTCGTTCCAATGATATTGTTATGGTTCTCCAAAAGCATCGCCTGACCAAAGGGCACCTGCTTCCATGTTTCATCGCCGCTGATGATAGCGTCTGGGGCTGTTAAACATTACTTGAAAGCTGTCTCGTTGCATGGCCCATAAAGTAAAGTGAGGTTTTGTTTGGCGTCTTCCCAGTTATCTTAGTGCCATCTGGGCTTAATGTGTGGGTTGGAGGTGTGGAGGATACGGCTTAAGCCTTAAGCACACCTTAGCTTATACTTCAAAAAGCAAACACTTAAAAGTCTCAGCTCTCTCTCAAGTTCATTTATGTACTCTTGGCATTTGTACTTTCAAATAATTATTACTGTATATGCCCAAAGGTGACCAAAATCACTGCACAATCTTGAGACACTGCAGCTTCCTAAATTGACAATATAGTGTCTAAAGCTGTTCCAGGGGCTCGCATGCTGGTTTCTGCAATGGTTAGTGGGTCTGCATCATCTGGACAAACTAATCAGTGTGAACTTGGCTGAAGTAAGCTAAAGTATCTGATGGCCATTATGTGCCTTTGAAAAATGTACATTTCACTACAAACCTCTACTTATTCCCTCTGTCCCTAAATTTCAAGTCTCTCTCACTCCGCTGTGTTCTCTGTAGTGTCTCTGTAATGTTGCCTTGCACATAATGTAAACCCAGTTTTTGCTTTTAATGCACTTCCTAGATGGTATTTTAAATGTACACGTTTGAATGCATTTGTGTCTCTTTAAACAAAGCGTGCAATGACATAAATGATACAGAACATGAGCAAATGAGTTATACTCACCAGTTATTCATTTATAGTAATAATTAACCTCAGAGGACACTTTATACAATCTCAGTGTACTGCTACTGTATTGTCAGTAGAACAGTTCACTTGGTCAAATTCAGGACCAAAATGACCAATGTTCTCATCCTGGGAATGTCAGTTAATGAGAGTAATTGTTTTTCAGAGGAGAAGTCACGACATGAAGATCCAGTAATTAATGTTTTTGTGTGAAATATGAAAGGGGGTCATGTAGTGACAAACCCACTGAGAATTATCACCTGATTTATGAACACCGTCAGGCTGCTCTTGTAGCCTCTTTAAAATTACTGTTCCGGCTTTACTGCCCACAGATTAATGTGCGGCTCAAGTCTCTCACCAACCCCATGTCCAGTAGCTGCAGGCGGCCGTTATTAAGCAAAGAACAATCGAGCTGTTGAAGAAAGCTGAACATTTAGATCATGCTTTCAGAGCTAAGAGAGGAATTGAACTCCCGTGTCACGTGGTCTGAAACACCACTTCAAATGAATGCTGAAGTTGGTCTGCGTCTGCAGGATGTGCAAGTAGGCACTTGTTTCCTAACACATTAACCCTGACTTTTTAGGATGATATGTCAGGTCATTTGTCTCTTAGCTTGTTGTACAGTTCTGCCTACAAAAAGTGGACAAAAATGCCACTTTGGGTAGACACATTTGCAATTTGGGTTCTGCTGAGACAATGCCACATACTCTTATCCTGCCAAAGTGTTGTGCAGCTAATGATTATGTTGTCCTTAGTTCCTACTTAACTAGTCATTAGTCCCCAGCTCCGAACTCCATTTCAAGTCTTTAACCAAACAAAGGCATGCATAATTTTTTTTGACATATTCTCAACTTGTGCCTCGAGGATAGACTTCCTAGCACACAATTCAAACGTGTGTAGAGTTTGTCTAATACAGGAAGTTAAGTGACTAAATTGAATCTTGATTGATAGGCCACACACTACAAGCAGGAGCTTTTGTTTTGTTTGTAGCCATGGACGCTGTTTTGCATCTGCTACGAGTTTCCCCAACACACTGTTCTGTAATTTCTTAATGCTCTAATGACCAGCACACAACAAAATGGGTCAGAGCCCTTTGTGTCTGTTTGAGTTTGCAGCCTCACCAGCTCTGTTAAATGGGATGTGACTGCCAGTGGATTGATACCTCTCACCTGCCAAGGTTTGTTATTCAACGCAGCTGACAAGCGGTCCATTGACTGTATTTCCTTCTCCGCTATTAAGTAGAGCAGAGTGGTTGTCCGCTCCCCAGGAGATAAACAGCACCGCTAAAGTCTCGCTTCCTCGTCCAAGAAAATGCTGAAGCTGGAGACATAAATCTGAGCAGGATCCAACAGTAGAGGGTGGGCAGCTGGCCTGCTGTCCTCTTTTCCACAATTACCTGACACTGTGCTTTTTTACATTGCAGCAACAACTGAACAACCTTATTCACCCATTTATTTAAGTGTTTAACAAAAGTGAAATGTTGGAGCATCACCCTTGGATTGTCCTCTGTCCTCTTTGTGAAGACGCATGCAACGGACTCCTTAAGTCCCTTGAAAGAAGCTTTTCATATCTGACAGGTCTGGTCCTGCTGTCCTTTTGTCTCTATGTCTTAAGAGTGGACTAATTCAGGAATGCATACTTTTACCCATAACCCCCTGCTACAAAGCTTCTGGATTTGAAATGTTACGCCGGAGCTGTCAGCTGCATGCACATAGATGCATAGATATGTGCATGCATGTGTATTCATCCTCATCTTGATTGCTATTATCATTTTTTTCACACACAGCATTATTTAGGAGTCGGATTAAGGGCTGCATTTGTAAGAGGAGATATTCACCCAACACTATTCAGAGCTGTAATTTTGTCCACGCTAGCTGCTGACTGCATTGTGTGAGAGTCATTACAGAGGCTCACTGAGGAAACAGGACTCCCTGGTTCCTTTCAGCCCACACAAGGATGTGATTGTGCCCCGAGGCCGTAGCTGACTGACTGACAGAGACTTTTTCCAGGTGAAAAGCATCAGATTGTCTTTCACACCTCGTTACAGCCGCGGGAATGTTTCAGAGGATACAGGCTGTCGGAGACGGCGATGCCCAAACAAGCTGCAGCACACCAGTTTCACATACCTATTTCTGCAGCATTGCATTGAATTGTAGAGGAATTCCCATGCACTCAATTCAATCCAAAAACATCTTTGTTGATTATTAAGCAGTGGACAAAAAGTATATTCATAGCACACGACGCAGCCCTTCCCATGACTTAGCTGTAGAGACATTTGTCATCTGTAGTCGGGCAGAAATGAGAGCCTTGCAGCAGAGAGTGTTTGCTTGTTGTGCCCTCTCATAAAGCGAAGCACACTCTGTCATTATGATCAGAACTATCTCGAGAAAACCATGGGAGACCAGACCCTACACTAGGACTGCTACACACACACACACATCAATCTCAGCCCAGCCCTTAATGGTCTGTTTAAACAGTTATTTAACTCAGGAAGCTGCAGTTTTGTCTGCAGCTTGATGAAGAAGCTTTACAGCTTTACTCTAAAGCTCAGCTCAGACACACACACACACACACAGCCACAGGTAAACGTACACACAATGGCTTACACGCATTTATATTCACGTAAAAAAAAGAAATAGAGATGCTACACACACTCGTACCCACTCTCACACACTGAAGCCTACTGGGTCAGCCACGGAGACAATGCACGAGACCGAAGGCATTGAGACAGTGTCTTTGTTGGAGTCCTGTAATCTCTTCACTGAGGGTCGCATTCTTTGTTCAGCAAGAGAAAGAAGCTCAAATACAGCCTCCTTACTGATGCCCTCAGGGTGTCTATGTGTGTGTGTGTGTGTGTGTGTGTGTGTATATTTGTGCTGCCACAGTCTGAGAGCGTGTGAGGAAAAAGAGGCTGACAGAGAGATGGAAGCAGAGAGAGGCAATTTTCTGAGAAATGATGATGAACTGGCAGAGGAATGCAGTGCCGTGCAAGTTTGGGCAGGGGGACGAAGGGGGCCGGAGAGAACCGGGGTGTCTGATGAGGACCGCGAAGGCTGTGAGACAGCGACGGGTGTCCCAAAGGCACGTGGAGCGGACTCCGTGGCATGTGCTGACATCACTAGCGCCGACTAGCTGACCCTGCATGCCCCCAGAACTCAAACCTACTGACTGTACGCAGCTAATGAGACCTCCCGATGATATATCAGGGCGACCCAGAGCGAGGTCAACAAGGCCCTATCACGTTTCACCTCATCGCTTGTCATTCCAGCCTGTTTCTCCCAAACAAGCTTGAATAGTCTATGATGAATTGAAATTAGTTGAGTTGCTTGCAGTGTTTTCTCCCTCAGGATGTCTTATCACTTATTATTCAATCATTTTGTTCTTGGTTTAGGTATAATATAACCTCTTCATTAGAAACAGCTCTGTGTGTGTGTGTGTGTCTGATTTCATGCCCCGGTCCTTCACCCCTGCATCCCTGGGGAGGAGTTAACATCTGCCCCTGTTGGGGGGTTGGACAGCCGTGCCTCACCTCTTTGTGTTTGGGTTGAGGGGAAAGACCATCTGCTTGTGCTCACGTTGACAATAACATCGCTCCACACAGATTTCCTGCATGCACACACAGACACAAACACAGACACACACTCAGTACGTAAGCAGTAAGTTAGTCTCTCTTGTGCATGATGTGCTCAAGTGTGTGTGTACTTATATGCAGTGTGTTTGCAATGAGTTACTTGGTGTTTTTCTTGGCACTGGTTGTTGGGCAGCATGTTATCTTCTTAACACATTTTTTCCTGTGCTGCAGTGTGGAAAGGAGACCTCATCATATCAAATCCACATATGTGACATGCACAAACACACTGGTCCCTTTTTCTGTCAGTCAGGACTGAACATGTACGTGGATATTACGCAGCTGTAGTTTTAATCTATCTTGAATCTATCTAATCTTGAATCTGTCTCATTACCGCTATCTTGCCTGCTGAGCTACACATGTGTATGTATGTGTTTTTTTTGTGTGCTCGATCATTGTGTAAAATCTACTTTTCAGCCTTTAAGATTAAGTTTTAGCAACAATGTAGTTACATGTGTGTTGTCTGTTTCTGTCTATCCATCAGGCCCAGCACAGAGATGCTTTCGTCCAGGAGCGTTATGGCCAGTACGACCTCAGTGATCCATTCCTGGCCCTGCAGCGGGACAGTGAGTCCGAGGAGCGCCAGAACACGCTCGCGCAGCCTCACACGCACCTGCAAGGCCGCGTGGTGGGCCCAAACCCTCTGGCTGTACTCAAGCTGGTCATGGCACACTGCAAGAGGATGCAGGAGAGGATGGTAGGACAGTTGGCTGCTGCCGAGAGCAGACACAGGAGGGTAAGAGGCAGTGCTCATACACAGTCGTGGACAGACACTCGCACACACTCTACTCCAGTTCACCTGTCTCAGATTTGCGTGTGGGGATGATGCTGCAAACAGTGTCAAACTGGGGTTCACATGTGTGTGTGTGTGTGTGTGAATGTGTCAAATAACTGTTTCGTTGGGCTCTGTGTTTAATAGATGATAGCCGAACTGGAGGAGGAGAAACGACGGCATGCCCAGGACTCTGTGCACAGTGATGACTTCACGTTCATGCTGCAGACAGAAAGAGACAAGCTGCTGCAACAGGTATATAAAAGATTCAAAGTGTACATGCACTGTAGCGCTGTGTGTGTGTGTATTTGTGGGTGTCAGCAAAACTGGTGCTCACAGTTCTCACTCGCTGATAGACGTGCACATCTGGTGGAAGAGATGTTTCTCTTCCTCTCTCCTCGGCCTGTCTGCACAATGTCCTTCTTCATAGCTGTGATTTAAAACCCAGCGACTGAGCGGGGAAGCGTCAGGGCGATCCCATTGTGTAGCTCAGCAGGGTGAGAGAGGGCTCGCCCGGTTAAAGTGCAGACACACACAAGCACCCATATGCACAAGCACAGGGCTGTTCCACAGGAAACAGACGAGGAAGAGGCCATTGTTTAGTTGTCCAGCAGCCGTGGGGCTTTACGGCCCCAGGAAACCTGAGATAATGGATGTCCATGTCTAATGCGAGGTCAGCTGACGCACACACACACACACTGTAAGAACACAATCAGCCACTAAACAAACTTCGCCCAAGGGTCTTATGTAAGAAAGGGTTCCTGAGTGTCTCCCAGCCTTCCTCATGCTTTCCTGCCTGTATTGTTTTTTGTCCACTAACCATATACACTAGATTGTATTTCATCACCTCCCATTTCCTTCTATTACTCATCAAAGCTTTTAAACAGCCCAGTCACCCTGTAATGACCTCACTGCAAACTTTCCATAAACATGTCCTGCAATAATTCTTTAACAAGGCACAAACATGAACAACCACTTCTTTCTCTGTCTCCTCTGACTCTGAAACTCTCGTCCCTTTTTCTGCTTCTGCATGATTCCAGTGGACCTCGTTTAAATGTAGTTTATTAGACTCGATGTGCGATGTGGAGAGGGTAGGATTCAGTTGGGAGAGAAACAGGAATTAATTACCTATAAAGGATGTCAGCCATTTCGTAACTCGGTGCTTTGCACGAGCCCCGTTTGTCTAATAAACCAAATGACACATTTTATACCACTTCACATGTTGATTGATCTGTTAAACGAGCTATGAGCTTATTAAAATGATGAAGCCACTAGTCACACGTATCATGGATGTTATGGGCAAATAATGGAAAAATGTAAAACATGTTTACAGTAGAATATGTTCAATTTGAACATTTATGAAAAGACGGTCAGTTGTTGTCAACTCAGTTATAGTATAGAATTGTAATGGGTTTGGTGAAAAACACATTCCCGAATGTTTTATGCCAAAATCTCCTTTTTTGGAGAACAATTTTATTTTCAAAATCAAGGAAAGCGTCTCATCCTGTTTTGGATTTAATGTTAACAAAGCAGTGTTCTTTTGCCTCCTTGTGGTCAAATTTGGAAAAGCTGCCTCATGTTGACTCCCACATCTCTCCCCCTCTCTTTCCAGCTGGAAGTGGAGCGTGCAACCGTGCAGAGGTTAGAGAAGGAGCAAGCGCAGGCAGTGAGCCAGGTGGAGGAGTCGCTGTCCCAGCAGCAGCAGCTCTCCTCCACTCTGTCTCTGGAGCTCCAGAGAGCCAGCAGCCTGGCTCAGGAGGAGGCTCAGAAGGTCTCCCAGCTTCGCACCTTGCTCCAAGAGGAGACCAGCGCCCTGGAGAAGCTCCGGGGGGTTCTGGAAGATGAGAGGAGCAGGGCGACCCAGCTGGAGGCCGGGTCTGAGAGGCAGCTGGCTGAGTTTGCCTCCGAGCGAGAGAAGATGAAAGCCAGGATCAGCAAAGAGGAGGAGAGGAGTAGGGAGCTTGAGAGGCAGCTGGAGGAGCTGAAGAAGAGGTTGGCTGAAACTGTGGGGTGTAAAGAAGAGGTAAAGGAGGCTAAGACAGAGGTAAAGGACACACACTCCAAGATGATGGTTGTGTCCACCTCTGTTCAGACTGAGCCAGATGGAAAGATAATTGTCACTCCTAAATCGGCCTCACTGTCAAAGGTCAATGGCTTCCACGCTCATAAAGAGACCGAAGTGACACAGGAAGGGAGAGGGGCGGAAAATGGAGGGGTGGTAGAGAATGGGGGAGGAGCACTTTTGCATTCCCCTCTTCACCCTCATCCTCACCCTCACCCTCAGTCTCCCTCCAGCACAGCCTCCTCCTCCCTCTCCTCTTCCCCCATTTCCTCCCCCGTTCTTGCCAAGCGTCTGGGCAGCCCAGGCTTCCATCAGTCCTCCTACCAGGCTGGAGTCAACCAGCGATTCCAGGCCGCCAGGCACAAGTTCCAGAGCCAGGCCGAGCTGGAGCAGCAGCAGCACGGCGGCGGCCCCCTCTCCCCCAGGGACCTCTCCCCCACCACCTCCTCCGTCCCTCCCCCATCAGAGCACAGCACAGCCAAGCAGCTGGCCCGCAACACTGTCACTCAGGTGCTGTCCCGCTTCACCAGCCAGCAGGCTGGCGTCAAGCTGGCGCCAATCAGCAGCTCTCCATTTGGTACAGACTACCGCAATGTAGCATCTCCTCCTGGGGGGAGGTCGCCTTCTTCAGGGCCTCTGTCTCCGGGCATCCGCTCCCCCCTCACTCCTCGCTCAGAGAGGACATACCCTCCTCCGATCCCTCCCAAGAAACCAGGCATGAGTCCGACTCCAGGCTCCCCGAGTCACTCTGCTCAGACCAGCCTGTTTCCAGAGCTGACAGGGAACTGCGGACACAGCAACAGCGGGCAGGAGGCGGCGAAGGAGCCAGACCTGGTTTTATCTTCTAGCAGCTAACTAAATAAGGCCTGAATCAACAGTTACTGTAATTGTCATCCTTGCCAGCCCTTACACCCACTTCATAGCACTCATAATCAGTAGTATAGACACTTCAAAGCCGGACTGGTTCAAACAGATGCGTTTAAGAGTTTGTCGCAGCCCTACCTCTTTTACACGACCTGAGAAACAATCGGAAAAGAACTATTTGAAATATAGTATATTAAGGATTTTCTTTATATGATTTAATATTTCTATTAACATTCATGTCTTTATTCCTATTATGTAGATTTTTTGTAAGTTTTAGAATGAAAATATTTATGTTACTTTCCACTTTAACCCTATATTATAGGGTGTTTGAAAACCATATATGTAGACACCAAGCTAAAGACCTGTTTGAAGAAATAATTCATAGTAAAACACTCCTTTTCTTTCAAATTGCCAGACCTGTTAGAATAAAAAACACTTTAGTCAGAAGCAAAACTGTATAGTGAGTAGAAGGGCTAAAAAATATGGATGTGGAGTATAGCAAATGTGTAGCTTTCACTATTTCACAATGAACCAGTGAGTAGTTTTTAAATGTTTTTCCAATCGCTTCTTATGCAGTTCGTGTGGAGATGGTCCATGAAAACAATATTATACTGTGTAGTTAAATAGTTTAAAGAATTCACACTTGATTCTCTATGAATGAACAACATCGCCTGCATGTGCAGTTTTTTTTCTATTCCACTTGTCATGAATAAATACACTGAATTTTATCTTGAAAAGGGAGAGCACACTTTGTACTAGATCACTGTAAGATACTTTTATATCTACAGTTTCAAATGTTTTGTTCAGGGAAGGTTACCTTCTGCTTCACCCAAACCGAGACGGATTAGGTGTCACCACTATGTCATAACCCTTTGGGATACTCCATCAATGGACATAATGGGGAGTAAACATTTGAATCTTGCTACTGTAACTTTCTATATCTGTCAAATAATTGACTTAGTGTCGTGTCTTGTCTCAACAGTGCAACACATCAGATGATTGTTTTAGATTTACGATGTGTTTTTATGTTTTCTGGCTTTAAAACCAAGAACTGGTTGAAAGTAATTGTTATTTTAGCCAATGAATTAAAATGTCTCTAGTAAATATGCACATCATGAACACCTGCAACATCTAGTACTATTTTAAATAAATTGCCCATGCCTTAAAATTTACACAGTGTCAGAGTTTTTCTATTAAAAGTTTCAGCTGTCAATCTTCTGAATCTTGATTAAGAGACCATGCAGGAATTTGTGTGCGACAGGAAAATAATCTAGCCGAGATGTTCGATCCATTTATTTGTACAACAGAATGGGGCAGTACAGTCTTGAACTTTATAACTGATCGGCACACAGTTGTAGTATAGTGTGAGGGTTGAACACTGCACATAGTATAGCTAACAAGTTACTGATCCAGAGTCAGCCTACTTAGAAGTCAAGTAACACAGTATGACGTGGCCTTACAGAAGTCATGTAACACATACAGTATATGATCTTGCCTTACATGGCAACAAACAGTCTGTTACAGTTAGGAGTGCAATATTCTCCAAGACTCAACAAAAACCAGCATATTAAAATAGAAATTTGCATACATGGGTGGGAGGATGGAGTTCTTTACCATAGGAAAGAGATTTTGGCAAATAAATCTTGGTTAATATGAGTCTGTTTTCCTTTCACAAAGGAAAAGCTGTACAGCAATGGAGGTGGTGTTGCTAAAGTAAGAGTACAGAGAATGCATTATAGATGCAGCAGCATAGAAGTTGCCTTATCTTAATTCAGTCATCATAGCTTGTATGGGTGGAGACGCGTACATCAGTGGAGCACAACAGAAAACAAGTAAACGTTCCCCTTAGCCCTGACAGACACCAACAAACGTAAATGTCTACAGTGCAGGGACAGAGCTATGCTGAGGATCATGCTACTCCGAAATGTTAACAACGGCTAGAAATACTGTCAATTTCATTGGCAACGTATAACTAAGTTGACAGTTCAGCAGTAATACCAGCTTGGTACCAGCTTAAATATCAGATGGCTGCTATTCAATTTCCTGTCAGTGTCCCGATTTTACTGATGCACCTGATTTCCAATTCCACCATACATGACATCAATGAAATGAAAACTTCCACAAAATTCATATTTTCCTGCCCAAAATAAAACCCTGATATGTGTGCTTCATTTCTCTCATCAGCTGCCTTAGTTCTTTTCCCTGTGTGCTAATATATTTACCGTGACATGATCACGGTTCTGAATCTGTTTGACTAAAAAAGAAAAAATTGTAGCTTCTGACACCTGAATCCAAGGAGGTGTGTGATTCCTTCAACAGCCAAAGGAAGATGTACTTCTTTAATGTAGCAGTCCTGAGCACAGCCCTGCACACTGACCCAACACAAATCTTTCACAACACACATCCAGAAGTAACCACTTTCTCCAAACCATGATTATCTCCATAACCGCAACCTTACAGCAGACAGGTATCTGTGCCTAACAGTCTGCAACTCTTCAGTTATACTTTTTTTTGTTTGTTTTTTAAATGTTAATTCCTTGCCCCATACTGATATAGTTTTGCTTTGGTTAGTCCTTGCGCATGTATAGGTGGGTTGTGGGCCCAGTGGAGAGTACGTCTCCTCGGTCAGTCCCTGACCTTCCACTAGGCGTTCTGCATCTCCTTGCCAATTTTGTAACTTAGGATCTTATTCCAGTCGATCTTAGTGCGTGTGACAGGCAGCTGGCGACGCAGGGCCTTGAAGGTGGTGTCAGACATGGTCTGGTAGTTCTCACTGATAGCAGTCTGAGGGCAAAAAGTGAAAGGAAACAAATTTCAACTATAATATTTTCCATGTCTTTATTTCAAAATGTGTCTTTATGTATGTGACAGCTGTAGTTTAAGACATTAGCATATAAAATGTGTAGTCAATAACAGGTAGCTTACCTGGTAATCATTTTCTGCGTTCTCAATAATGTCAACAAATTCCTTAGCTGTCTGGGTTTCATTCTGTTTCAAAAACAGTGATATAATCATCACATTTTATTCTACTGGCAGAGATGAATGGCATTTTCTTTGTATACCCAGAGCTGGCACAGACAGTCATATAATATATAAGCAACATAAAGTTTAAACCACTTCTGAAAGACTATGCAAGTGCTAATGAAGGAGCTTTTTACTTACAGTCACTGGTATTGATTCTTCTACCTCCTTATGGCTAACCAGCTGCACATTCCCATCTTCATAATAGTGCACCTAGAGACAAAGAAGAATTTCAATAGTAAAACATTCCTCCTTGATTTATTTATCATTTATGCAGACGGGTGCATTGAATTCAGTTCACCTGGATTTTCAACACTCCCACCACCTGAGCAGTGGACTGACCAATGGTGAGCTTCCACTCTGACCTACAGCGACCATTCCTTTGTTAGCAAAACAAAGAGAAGCATTACAATCAGACAGCAGTATGAGAAACCCAAATAGAAATGAGAGAGGAACTTGTTTACTTTCACCACAAATAATAACATATATATGTAAAACTGTTCATAAGATTTCTGATAAAGATATACTATAAATATTAGCAACACATCCTTTCACATATACACTTATTTAGATATGCTTTTAAGCAGCTGTTTGTGGAGAGGTCACTATACCAGAAGTTTTTGGGTTGAAACTGATGTCCCTCAATGCAGGCTATGATCGTTTGCTGACCATCAACTGTTTTCCCATATACCTGCAGCACACAAATGGTATGGGTAGCATGGGTATAGGTAAAAAAAATGTAGTCTATATTGCTCTGATCACTACTTTGTGTGCCTTACCGTGGAGACTCCAGTAGGGTAGTGCTCTTTGACGTAGGCACTAAGGGAAGTATCACAGGCATCTCTCCAGCTCCTCAGGGCTGCCTCTCCTTCATATGGCTGCACGTCGCTCACCTCTTTTCTTAGGTGGTCGAAGCGGAATGACAAGCGGTTGCGGGGGTCCAAGAAACGTCCCTGACCCAAGTCACCATGCTCTGTGATCAAGACCTATCATGGGGGAAGAAAGATTTTAAAAGTCTGGCTTTGACACTTGCTCTTCTGCAAATAGGAAAGACTTAAGGAAGATACATACTGGCTCATCGTAGCCCTCTAGTTTGGCAGGAGTAAACTGATCCATGTTATACTGGGCAAAGGAGCTGGAAAAATAGAATGGGTACAAAAATACAGTAGGCATTTATTATATGACACCATAATGCTTTCAACAATTGTTTCCCACTGAGCATTTTGAGAACTCTGTCTGCCTATATTCTTCACTGTCTTCTTGAATGGTGTAAATTATGAGTAGACATTTGTCTTAATTGAGTGTTACTTACTGTGATGCCCCCTCCCTGAGGAGGTTGTCATTGTTGAGAAGAAGCCGCACATCTAGCAAGACAAAAAAAAACTGTTTGCGTGGAGCTCTTACAAAACAAGACAATAAAATATTATTATCAGAGGAAAGAGAGTATTACTATCACAGGCATCTTGTCACAATCAGTCGTTTCTTACCATTGAAGACCTCATTGAACTCTCCCGGAGGGGCATGGATAACAAAGTTGGCTGCTATGCGAACCTATGGAGGCAAATTAAATAAGAATTCAGCTATAGTGATATTATGATTTGCTGTACAATCAGTACAGAGAGAGACACTGCAAAATAATATTTTACCTATAATTAACATGTTTTAACTCTTCAATAACCACATCAAACTGCAAGTCTACAATCAAAATAGCTGTAAAAATGTGTTTTGTTAGTAATTTGGTATCCAGTCTTGGCAGGTGATACTGATATGCATTTTCAGTTTTGCAAAGATGAAGCAAGCTTAATGTTTTGGTTTAAATCTGTTAAGCTTAAACCAGGAATGACTATAGTTTTGATTAGAGAAAATTAAATCAACAATCACACAAACAGCACAAAGGATGTTTTATGAAATAGTAATGAACTTCAGAGTCTAACACGACACTTTAAATATAGCTTTTATAATTTGAGAAGTGGATGAATAAGCATCAAGGCATGCTAAGGGACACTGAATTAAATCATGCCATCAGCTTGTCCTCTATTTATCTCCTGATCATCAATAGGCTTTTAATCTCAAATGTCTCTCGATGTTATCATGAGAATGTGGCCACACTTGTTTCTAGCTTTGAAACCACCCTGATGATGTTCAGATTATCTTGCAAATGTTATGTTTCTTCTTGTAGCAGAAACACTGCAGTCTGCCATTCATCATAACTTGAGCTTTGCCTCCAATTGGCAATGTGTCCAGCTGCCGGTGGTATTACGGGGGTGTCACTATCAGGCTCCATCTAAACTGTCGGCCCCCACATCCTGATCTCAAGCCATGTGAGGCTAACAAGTATTTGAGCTGCAACTGAATCTGTTTGACCCAGAAATCCAAAGCAAAGTAACGTTAGCCGCTAATGCTAGCTAACGTTATACGAGAGGGATACAAGACTGGCATGGACATTTCAAAACGACTTTAATAAATGGGCTTCTATTTCCATTACACTAGGTACAACTACTTAGAAGTTTTCAGTGCAAGTGTCCAGTGGTTAAACTCCTTTATCGGCGTTTCATTTCGCCGCTAGCCAACTAGTAGCTTTAACTAGCACTGGCTGGTTAGCTAGCAGTAGCTTAAAAACACAAGTTCATCATTTCGATACGTGGCCAAAAACTTGCGTTGTCTTTCCGAAACTTAACCCTTAATACAAGTGAACACATAACACGTGTCCCTCTCTACAAATGAGACAAACCGGCGTTGAGGAAATAATGAAATAGTCTCCAAACCTTCTCCTCATCTGACAGCTGCTCCTTAAAGTCAGCCATCTTGGCTCTTTGTGACCCCACCTACTCCAGCTGACTGACAGAAACAGTGCGGAGGTTGTCATTCACACACAAGAAACTGAATTAATACTAACGACAAATTAAATATATATGTATATATTACGGTGCTTTTGCTTCGTTGTTTGAATAATCACAATGTAAAATAGTCTGAAGACTGCGGTTTACAACGCAAGAGGGCGTTATAAGCTCAGTTATTTTATTCATCTCCTGCTTCCTGTTGGGTCTTACAGAGATGTCAGCCTACAAAATAAAAGCGTAGTCATGTGCTACTGCTATGAATAAACTGGTCTCTCTCTACTAAATTGTCCGACACATTGTGTAGGTTACTGCATGGCATTCATTCATTTTCCTAAATAAATCATTCATAAATTCCATTAATTATTTAACAGTTTTTTGGATATTATATATTGGGGTTTTTTGAAACAGGAAGCTCTAGTGGGTGTTACGCTCATTTTGGTCTGGCTTCACGCTGGAGCTCCATTGTGCTTTGACGGCTTGATATTTGCAGACGAGCGACACACACCGTCTCTGTCATGGAGTCACAGGTATGATTAAACTCAACTTATTCTTTGCTCCCGAACAGATAAACCTAACAAAAAATAAACCTAACAAAAAATAAACCTCATACATGTGTAAATGCATAGCTGGCGTTAAACACTCTGACACTGTGTTTGATAATAACTCAATTAACGTTAGCCAGCTTTCAAGTCAAGCTAGCAGACTGGCACTGTTGTTTGCTGTCAGCTGCTACAGGAAGTTCCTGCTCATCTGCAAACATTGCTCACAACAAGCTAGCTCGTCCACTGATTCACTTTGAGCCTCCAACGGTTTTAGCACAGATAATGGATTAAGCTAACGTTTAACGTTATAAGTTGGTTTCTGCTTTTGGTGTACAACTGTGTTAACTAAAACGTATGTGTAGCTGGTTAGCTTCCTAGCTTGGACATGAACAGGGCATTGTTAGCGGTTAGACAATTTGTATCAATGAGACGTTGTGTGAGTTATTCTGCTGCATGTTATCAGGTGATGACCAACCCTGAGGAGATTGCCAGGCTCTACAGAGAACTCAGCCTCTTCCCTTCTTTGAGCAGAGCAGATCTGGGACCTGTTGTCACCTCTCAGTATGGAGGCAAATACAGCAACATCTACACAGGTAGGTTTAGTTTGTACTTTCCTTGTAGTTTGTAGTTTTCGCAGACGTGTGCATGTGCATTGATATTGAGAGCGTTTTCTTTGCTTTCTTCTGCAGAATGGAGCCAGCGTGATCTGGAGAGGAATGAGAATGTCAAGTTTTGCAGACAGTACATTGTTTTCCATGATGACAAGTCAGTTGTCTACTCTGGAGCCTCAGGAAACTGCACTGAGATCAAAGGAGAGTATGTAAACATTTTGTCATTTTATCCTGAGCTGGGTTGGGTGCGTTCTCACACATCTAACTTTGAGCAAACAATGTCTCATCAACACGTTTCTTATGTCAGGTTGCTGTGTAAGGATTCTCCTTCTGGTGAAATGAAGGCTGTTGTCAGAGACTGCACAATCAAAGGAGAGGACAAACAGTTTCTGGAGGTCTGTGACTGTCTGTTCATCTCAAACACAGCATTGAATCACATGCCCACCTTGATAAATGTCATTGTTCCACTTTAGTTCTGTATCTTTGCTTTCTTAGTTCTCATCTGTATCTTTGCTTTGCTACATTTTCCACCTATAGCACGTGTTTAAAAACTCATATCACTTTCCATTGACTTTGAACCTAATATCTCTGATTTCTTTCCTCTTCTGACCTCTTTGTGACCCTTCAGATCTGGTCTAAAAACATCAAGATGAAGAGCATCAATCTAACAGCCTTAAAGAAACATGGCAAAGTCTATGAAGATGGTGAGTCATCTGCACTTAATTTTTTTTTTCTTTACTAATTTCTTTTTAACTTTGCCTTTACATGTCCCAGTCCAGGTTTTAACCACACTGTGTTTTGCATCCACAGAGCAGTTTGGCTGCTTGGTTTGGTCCCACTCTGAGACCCATCTCTTGTATGTGGCAGAAAGGAAGAGACCCAAGGCAGAATCCTTCTTCCAGGTCTGTCAGCAAGACTGTATTTTAGGGTTAATCAATACAGAATCACACAGAGCAGAGATTAGTTCAAGGTTTAACACAGGTTAAGAGAGCAGGTTGTAAATTTTTTTGCATGTTGACCCTGTGATCAAAACTGTCCAGAGCATAGCAAACTTAGTTTAACAAGTTTAACAAGTTACGAGCTATTCTGTGGTTTTCTGTAAGGAATTGTTTGAAAATGTTTAAGCTTTAAATACATGCTGGATGATGAAAAAATGACCTCAAAACACTCAAAACATGCTCACCTAACCTGATCTATTATTTCTCTAAGTTTGTCACACACTATTAAAAGGAAATTTATCACTCAACCATAAAAACATTGCAAACTAGGGCATTTGTAAATGGTTTCATTTTGAATGCACCCCAGGTATTTCCTATTGGTTTTCAAAAGCAAAATACCTTGTCAACACTGATTAGGTGTGGCCATAAGAGCAGAGAAGGAAGATTCCTTCACATCATGTGATTTAGAGTTGATTACCTTTTACCACAGGTAAATAGGATAAGTATTAAAAAAGGTCAGACCATTAGGACATAACTCGTTATTCTATTTCTCATTTTCTATTTGTAGACTGAGTCACCAGAGTTGTCTTCTATTGGGGATGAGGAGGAGACCATGAGAGCGGAGAAAAAGGAGACTGTAAAAGTGAATGCAATTAAAACTTTTGAAACTAAAGATTTTCACTACTCAAAGGTTTAATTCAACAATCATAGGTATCTTTCCACTCCAGCTTAAGTTATAGTGTTTTTGCTTTGTTATACCTGCAGGGGGAGCAGTTTGTCTTCCATGAGGACTGGGGAGAGACGCTGGTCAGCAAGAGCTGTCCAGTGCTTTGTGTTTTGGACATCGAGGGTGACAACGTGTCCGTGCTGGAGGGAGTGCCTGAAAATATCTCACCTGGACAGGTCGGTACAGCAGTTTGTGCAATAATTCATGGTTCTGTTTTTGTGCACTTTCAGTGTGTTCATACCTTCATACCCTTGCTGTTGCTCTCTCATTGTTTGTCTGTTACCATGTCTCTGTCTCTGCAGGCATTCTGGGCTCCAGGTGACACAGGTGTGGTGTTTGTAGGCTGGTGGCACGAACCCTTCCGACTTGGCCTCAAGTACTGCCCCAACAGGAGGTGTGTACTGTTCATGCTAAACAAAGAAAACCATTAAAACTGGCCTGTCAGACATTTCTTTAGTAAGGCTCATAAGCTACGTTATGCAAGTTATTCAGTTTCCCTTTTCTCTTTCAGGTCATCTTTGTTCTATGTGGATCTTATGGGTGGGAAATGTGGTAAGTAGAGCTGCAACAATTAGTTGATTAATCGATTACTGGATCAAAAGAAAATTCATCACCAACTATTTGGATAATCAATAAATCTTTTCAAGCAAGACAGCTGGTCTGGTGTAAACAGGTTCAGCTGGATTCTGTTCACATGTGTTTGTTGTGTCCCTCAGAGCAGCTGTCATCAAGCACTAGTGCAGTGTACTCCCCCAGGCTGAGCCCAGACCAGTGTCGGATTGTCTACCTGGAGTGTTCTGTCTATGGACCACACATGCAGTGCAGCAAGCTCTGTATGGTAAGATAGGATGAACTTTCCCTTCTTTGTACTCAGTGAAAAGAATAAATTGGATTGGCTATTTTTTTTAACACAATGTACCATTTTGTGATTTGTAGAATTGTAATGAATACATATATTTTTGTTTGATTTAATCTGTGCTTGTGTATTTTCTTTCTAGTATGACTGGTATACTAAGAAAACCTCACTTGTGGTGGATGTGGTAAAGCGACCTGGAGAGGGTAAGGAATACGTGGTGGTCATATGAATGCAACTGTTTTTTTCCCACTATATATCAAACTTTGTTGTGTCTGTGTGTGTTGGTGTGACTTTCCAGATGGCTTTACTGGTATCTACAGTTCTCAGCTGTCCCCTCAGTGCTGGTCAGCTGACAGTCAGCGCATTATTGTTGCTTGTCCTCAGCGTAGCCGTCAGGTACAGTCCAATCTTGGGAAATGGCTTGTTGTTATGGAAAAAATTACGCATGAAGGCTTGATATTTTTTTCTGATAAATTTCCATTTTGTGTATAAAAAGTATTTAGACTGAGAATATTGTAATAATTCTTTACCTGAAAAAAGTTATTTTCTCTTTTGTAGGCTCTATTGATGGTGGATATAAGCACCGGCAGCGTCACCTCTCTAACTTCAAGTGAGTTACTAGATATACACATATATACACATACTCAGGTCTAGCTTACTGATGTTTGATGATAGTCTCTAATTTGCACACCATAATTGCATTCTGGGACCGCTTACACAAGTCTGATAATGTTCTTTCTTTGTAGAGTCTGATGTTGGTAACTGGTGTCTGTTGAACATGGACAGAGATCTGATGGTGGTCAGCTGCTCTTCTCCAAACTGCCCTCCAAGTCTGGTAGGATCAGTATTTTCATTGAGATTGGTCTTTGAGTGTTTGATATATAGTATATCCTGAGTATGCTGTTGCATAAATTGAAATTTTGTAATCTTTACAAAATAGTTTATTACTCAAAAAAAAACTTAATCGGATGGAGAAGCTACTATGTGACCTGTTGCAATGTCATTTCTATGTCCAGAGGGTGGGTTTCCTTCCTGCCAGGGATTCTCAAGAGGAAGTGGTCTGGGTTATTTTGGAAGACTCTCAGACGTTGCCAGATATTGACTGGCAGATCTTGACTTTCACCCCTCCCCCAGAGCAAGACAACAGCCAATACCGTAAGAATAAAAATGCTATGTTTTAGTAGTACTCAGACAGGACTACTAGCATAAGTATCTAAAATGTGTAGTGTTTTTGTCAATGCAACTAGTTTTGTCCGGTCTCCATTTTGTTTCACATACATGAAGGGTACAGAAAATGTCAGAAACACCTCTGCAGTCCAGTACAATGCTGCCAATATATACAGCCTAAAAGTAGTCAGAGTTGAATCAACACATTTCTGTCAACAGATTTGTTGCTGAAGTGCATTTTTGTGCAAAGTAATGATACATGAGGTAATGTAAGTAATTATTATGGTACAGTGACAGTCAGTTCTGTTTACAGGAGAAAGAGTCTGAAGGAGTCAGAAAGAATAATTGTGTCCTCAAGTTTATGGAAGGTTGAAAATAGTTTGCTGTCTATGGGACGCATGAAGGAAAGCATGTGTAATTTTAATGGGACTAACTGAATGTCCTTATATTCTAGCTGGCCTTGATTTTGAAGCCCTGCTGATCAAACCAAAGGAGGTTAAGGATGGAGTGAAGCTGCCTCTTATTGTCACTCCTCATGGTTGGTTACTTTCATTATGGTTCTCTGGTGTGCAAACAAAATGAACAGTTTGTTCGTGTTACTGTGATAATAAGTCATTGATATACAGTATTAGTTTAATGTAGTATCCCTAAAAAAGCCAAATTAATGTCAGAATTATTCTATATCGATATGCTTACGTTCATGAGTAAGAAATGTGTGCATCCAATCCATGCTGAAATTATTTTTAGGATTGTATCTGCGTTGGGATTTGTTCCTGTTCAGTCAAGAGCTAACGCTATACAGATAAGATTGGCATTGCCAGCAGTGGTTGCTATGGCGATAGTGCCCTTAGTGGCAAAATGTTTAATCATATTCTAAAAATCAAGAATGGTCTTTAATAAGAGACCTGAGATGTTCCACATATTTTGATTCTGCAGGCAGTATTATTTGTGGCGTTTAAACCTCACAGGACTAAGCACATAAAGACAGAGAAAGCTTTTAATCCAAACCGTCAGTCTGTATTTTACATCCAGTGACTTGTTTCTTTCACTCAGGGGGTCCTCACTCAGTAATTGTAGCTGACTGGCTTCTGTCCTCGTCTGTGCTGTGCAAGATGGGCTTCGCTATATTACTGGGTATGTTCATACAGTATGTTAATGTGAAGTGCTTTCATGTGTGATCATCCACTGATGTGGACTCGTTTAAAACGGGACAGCGAGGTTCACATGCTGTCTCCTGCAGACAGAGGACAGTTTGAGGCATAGGTCAGTTACTCAGATAAGAAAAAATATTTATTATAAGTTTCTTTGGCCACTTCAAGATGCTTTATATTTTTTTCCATCTTGTGAACATTTAAGTAGCTCTCGTACTTCAGTAACAAGCATCTCTATGCTCACAGGCATAACCAATCACAACTAGATGTTTCCTGGTACATTTACCAGAGAGAAATTACTTTCACTGCAGAACTGTTCTAGCTAATGGACTGTTAATGACTTTGCGTGTCTGCTTGAAACTTTTAAGCCTAGTTTTTTATAAATTCTGAGGCCATACTTGCTGTTCTGTTGTAGCACAGAGATTTTCAAAGTGGGAGGTGGGCCTACCCAGGGGGGCTCCAAACATGTCACAGGAGGCACAGTTATTGAAAGTTTAAAAAAAAGAGACTGTGCAGAGATACAGTAGTTTGGGGGAATTTTACTGTTTTTCCCAGAATCAGAAATTAATAAATTCCTTAGGACAGACATTTTTTATGTATTTGCTCTAGTCTGAAGTTATGTCAAACAACAATATTAGGCTGTTTTGGCTCAGCTGTTGAGTGTCTATAGGATCAAATAACATAATTGTGAAAGTAAACTAAAGTGGGGGTGAGATACCTTTTCCAAGCTGAAGGGAGGCCCACATTCTCAGACTTTGAAAACCTCAGCTCAATATATACAATTTAATCCACTATGGAGCATGAATGAATAAAACATGATAATTCTTCATTACAAATTTTCCTTTTTGTTTTAATATGTTCTTTCGTTTTGTATAATGGGGAAGGTTGTTGTTGCTCAGTATATCCAGAATCTGTTGAAATATGCTCAATGTTGTTGTCGCTGATGCCACAAAAGTCATGATTGATTCATTTTTCTTGACCAGGTTTTTCAGTTGGCCCAGGGTTTGAACCAGTAATCTGGTCTCAAGCTCACTTTGATCATTTCTAGAGTTATGTCAACTTTAACGAATTCGTTTCAACCATATAAAATACATTGTAATAACTAGCACTGATGCATTAGTTCTTAGTTTGTTTTTTATTATTATTATTTTTTAGTGAACTATCGGGGCTCTCTCGGGTACGGCCAGGACAATATCCTCTCACTACCTGGCAATGTTGGCACCCAGGACGTCAAGGATGTTCAAGTAAGAATGTAACAAATATATATATAAATAATAATATATAAATATAACAAGCTATCAAGCTTTCAAGTCATGAACTCTTTGTGTCTTTGTTTATACTGTTGATTTAATTGGTTTCTATATTTAGTTGAGGTTACCATAGTCTCCCTTTCAGTTATGGTTCATAAAAGCTGTAGTTTTATTTTTCTCTTTTTCTTTCCACTCCCCCAACTTCTGATTGGCTCATCTTCATATGTCTTTCTATTTTCGCCACCACAACTGTTCTCTTATACTTTCTCCATGTTTTTTTTCCCACCAGTTTGCTGTTGAAAGTGTTCTGAAAGGTGGCGAGTTCGACACGAAGAAGGTGGCGGTTTCTGGGGGCTCCCATGGCGGTTTCCTGGCCTGTCATCTGATTGGCCAGTACCCAGGGTTCTACAAGGCCTGCGTCGCCCGCAACCCCGTCATCAATTTGGTCTCTATGATTGGCAGCACTGACATCCCAGATTGGTACGTCTTGGCAAGCACATTCAGACACTCTTATTTACTCATTTCGTGACTGAACCTTCGTTGTTTTATCATTTGTACCCCTGACACTCCACTCTGACAGCTGTAAGCAAGTGAGTGGGATAAAGGGCATGGGTCTGCCTCGCTGTCGGGAAAGGAAGTGTTCAATAATGCACACAAACACTGCATGAAAAAAGACCTCAAAGTCATTCAGTGTTTTTTTTTTTTTCCTCCTGTTGACGTTTAACTCTGATTTTTGCAGGTGCATGTCTGTGGCTGGCTACGACTACACTACAGACTGTCTACCAGACCCTGCTGTTTGGGAACAAATGCTGAACAAGTCCCCCATTAAACACGTCCCACAGGTACAGCTGCGTAGGTCTCTTGACTGTGTGCATGTAGCTTCATTGGTGTTTACAAAATGTAGTAACCTCAGCAAATCTCTCATCTAGGTACAGACACCAGTATTGCTTACCTTAGGGGAAGATGACAAGCGTGTACCTAACAAGCAAGGAATCGAATATTACAGAGCTCTGAAAGCAAAACAGGTTCCAGTCCGGTAAGCGTCTTGTCTGACTAACATGTTTTATCGGTTGTGTCAGCTATTCGGTGCACAACAGGGCTTTTATTGTCCGTCCGCTAATGCTCCGATGTGTGTTGTTTAGGTTGCTGTGGTACCCAGGGAACAACCACTCTCTCTCCAAGGTGGATGCTGAATCCGATGGCTTTATGAACATTGCTCTGTGGATAATTCAACACTTGTGTCAGTGATGGGGGAATTTCACATAAATACATGGCAACGAGCTGTTGTTGCTGCCAGGAAAGATAGCAGGACGCCACTGTGATTAAGTGGTATTCTGCTCCTGTTTGCAGAACAGTGTGAGTTCCAATCAAAAGCCAAAGCATTGAAAGTGCTCTCCAACCAGAACGCACTTTGTATAACAGTACTTGTAATCTGTCTGTGGCTATGGTGATTGCCACAATTACTTCCGATAAGCGGATGGAGATATAATAGTTTAAACACAGCACTTGGAAAAAAAGCAGTTTTGATTAATCAGAAACATTTTTTTTCATACAGTTTTTATTTTTTAATTTGCAATCTCTACATATATGCAGAAAATTAAGGGCTTTTCAGTGTGATGGTTGTGTTTGAGGTTATATTAACACAGGAATTTAGTCTTTGCTCGTTACTGTTGGGTTTTTACAAAATCAATACAATTTTGATTTTCATGATACAGAGAACTTAATAAAGCGAATGTGGAAATACTACCCGTGTGGGATGAGTCTTTGGATATGTGTGTATATGTTTGTATTGAAAAGGATTTTTTTTTTTAGGCAGGTGTTTCCTTTTACCTTTTCTTTAGAACTTGCAGTGAAATAAGGAAGTCAACCAACTGTGTCCGCCAATGGAAAAAACCTCTCCTTTCTGTCCTTTCATTTGGTCTGTCTCTAAAAAGGGAAGCATAAAGTAGATTTGACTCTTCATGTATTCTAAAATGGTTGTCATAAAGGACAACACTGTGTAAAATCATTTATTTTACAAAACTTGAGGTGATACCTGTATCTAATGCTCATGAATTTGACTTAAGTCACATGATTTGCATATGACCACATTCTTTCACTTCTGCATAAATGGATCTAGTTTCTTGTCACTGCACAGACAGAGATAATCTTTCCTCTCCCCACCTGGATTAAAGATTGCTTCATCTGGCTCCCAATGTGAATTTTAAGATGCGCGTTATATCAGCAATGGTAAGTAATAACATTTTATTCTGTCATCAAAAGATCATCACACTTTGATTTCACTGTCAATTATGTGCCTACTGTATTACATTATTTGCACAGAAATGGTTGATTGGAAAGACTTGAAAAGGTGATTTATAAAGCTTTTGTTTATAGCTACTTTTAAAAAAAATGGTGATGTTGATGAAATAGTGCTTGATCTTATGCAAAATTAAATCTGCTCAGACGACATCTGAAGCTTCAACAAACAATTGAAATTCTTTTTTTCAGGCTGTTCTGAAAAATATCCTCATCCTTTGTCAGCTTCTTCCATTAGTGAGGACCATAAACACCATCTACTTCCCATGTGACACTGATGTGAATACCACTGCAGTAGACTGCACTGACAGACCACTCAAGCGCGTTCCCTTCATCAAGTCTACCACCGTGGTGTCCCTCAATTTAAGTCATACTAAGATACAGCGAGTGTGGCAGCATGCTTTATCGGGTCTCCCAAACCTGCGCACACTGAAAATAATGGGAAATTGTCAGCCAGGTAGCCTGAGAGCTTTGAAAGCCCACTCGTGCAAGATGGAGATTCACTACTACGCCTTCAAGAGCCTGTTGAAGCTTCAGTTTGTGTATCTGTCGGGAAACAGCCTCACCTCTATACCCTGGTTGCCTAAAAGCCTGAGGGTCCTCGATCTGCAGAACAATCACATCTACCACATTATCCACCCTTTAAAAACGCCGTATCTCAAAGAGCTCTATCTCTCCAAGAACTGCTTTTATGCAAACCCTTGCAACCACTCCTTTTACATCAGTGAGACGGTTTACAGAGAGCTCTCTCATCTCAAATACCTGACCTTAGGGTACAATAATTTAACAGCTGTCCCTAAAGGGTTGCCACCCTCATTGGAGAGTCTGGATTTAAGAGAGAACAGGATCACAGAGGTTTTAGATGGAGCCTTTGCCAACCTGACTGTTCTCAATGATTTGAATTTGGAATGGAATTGTCAGCGTTGTGACCACGCAGCCAGGCCCTGCTTTCCTTGCCCGAAAAATCGCCCTCTTCAACTCCATCCAAACTCATTCTATGCTGAGAACAGCTCCATCACTTTCCTGAGCTTGAGAGGAAACTCTCTGAGAACATTTCCAAAGGGTCTTTTCCGTCCTTTGAAGAACTTACAGGGACTGGACCTCTCTGACAACCTCCTGGCATATGCTATACAGAACGGCACCTTCTTTGCAGAGCTGAAGGGCCTCACTTGGATTAGCCTCATCTATAACTATGAACCGCTGAAAACACTAGGCACGCTCAACCTCTCCCCACACATTGGCAATATATCTGGTCTGCAATATCTTCTCCTGAGTGGTAACTTTTTCCACACCCTTTCAAAAAGGAGCCTGAACATTCTGGGTAATCTTAAAAAGCTGAAGATTCTAGAATTGAGGATGAACTTCATCAAAACTTGTAACTTAAAAGGTCTGAGCCAGATGCCATCGCTCATCAATATCGATCTCTCCCAAAACATGCTCAGTTTCCTTCCATGCTGCTCCAGTCCGTCATCTGAGAGTGTGGCGCAAGAAAACTGTCAGAATTTGAATACAAATAATTTTTACGCCCCGCCCCTTATGCTAACAGATCGAGAGGTCACATCTGGAAGTCACATCTGGGAAGCCAACCCGTCAAACAGGCTGGGGATGTCGGAGGACAATGTGTCACAGTCTCCATCACTATGGGATCGTTTCTGTAAACACAATCTGACATTTGACCTGTCTCAAAATGACATTATGTCTCTTAACAAAAAGGTGTTTGAAGGCATGGAAAAGGCTGTTTGTTTAGACCTTTCCTTCAATTACATGAGCCAAGCACTGAGGAATGACACGTTCAATAGCATGAAAAATTTAGTTTTTCTGAATTTGTCGTACAATAGACTTGACTTGTATTATAGAGAAGCTTTCAATGAGCTTAAAACCACTCTGAAGGTATTAGACATTAGTAACAATGATTTTCACTTCAAAATGAGGGGCATGGGCCATCGTTTAGAGTTCATTCAAGGTCTGACTAACCTGGAAGTTCTAAGTCTGGCAAACAACGGCATCGGGATGAGAATAGATGAGCAGCTGGTCAGCAGCTCTTTAAAGTACCTCTACTTCTATGGAAATTACCTAAACATTATGTGGGATTCTGACAACAACAAGTACACTCACTTCTTCCAGAACCTGACAAACCTCACCTACCTGGACATCTCAAACAATGAACTGAGGTCGATCTCACCAGAAGTGTTGTGCAACCTCCCGGGAAGCATCGAGACCCTCATCATCAGCAACAATCTGCTGAACTTTTTCCCCTGGCACAACATCTCAGCCCTCAGCAATTTACATCACCTGAACCTCAGTCAAAACTTCCTCTATTATTTGCCTCACAAAGTCACAGAGTTTGGAGCATTTTTTTCTCTCCTGGATCTCAGTCACAATCGCTTTAGTTTCATTCCCGAGGAATTCTTCAGCAAGGCCACATCCCTGCGATATTTGTATCTCAGCCACAATCAGATCAAAGAGTTGAACCATCAGTTTCTCCCTGTCCCCTTCAAAAACGGTAGCGCCCTCCAGAAACTCACCCTGCACGCCAACCCCTTTAAATGTGACTGTGATACGTCTTGGTTTGCAGACTTTTTGCGCACTACTCATGTAGAGATTCCTTATCTCACCATGCATGTGCACTGTGAATACCCAGAGTCCCAACAGGGCAACAGTATACTGTCTATGGACCAACGTTCCTGCCAGGATATATACGGGAGCTTAGCCTCCCTCGTCTGTTCCTTCCTGGCTGTGGCGTTCACCGCTCTGCCCCTGCTGAAGCATCTCTACGGCTGGGATCTGTGGTATGGCTTACAGGTACTTTGGGCAGGACATAAGGGCTACTCCCAGCTGGCTGGTGAGGATTCACAGTATAACTACGATGCCTTTGTGGTGTTCGACACCAGCAACAAGGCTGTGAGGGATTGGGTCTACAATGAGTTGACTGTCAATTTGGAGAACTCAGGCCACAGGAAGTTTTGTCTCTGTTTGGAGGAGAGGGACTGGATTCCTGGACTTTCATGCATTGAGAACCTGCACAACGCTGTGTACAACAGTGTGAAGACAGTGTTTGTGCTGTCCAGCGGTGCCACTGGTAACGAGACGGTGAACGGTGTGATCCGCCAGGCTTTCTTCATGGTTCAGCAGCGGCTTCTGGATGAAAAGGTTAGTCAGCTTTTTGTTTTCATGTGCATTTTGTGGGTGTGAATCCCTATGAGCTGTTGCGCAATGCCACATTATCTCTGATTTTATTCAAACAAGGTGGACGCAGCTGTGCTGGTTCTGCTGGATGAGATGTTTCCCAAACTGAAGTACCTTCAGCTGAGGAAAAGGCTGTGCAGGAAGTCGGTGTTGTCCTGGCCGAGAAACCCGAGGGCTCAACCCCTTTTCTGGAACCGAGTGAGAATGGCATTGTCTTCAGATAACCTCAGCTTTTATGACAACAACATGAGTGAAAGTTTTATTTGACTGCCTTTTAATGGCTGACAGGGTAGGGTCTCATAGTTACCCTTAATTGTGTCACATATGTAATGATACTTGATATTTTTAATATGTGACTCATCATCATTTTAAGAAAAAATGTAACAATTCTTTCATGTAAATGTTTTGAATTTTCAGGATTGCTTTCTGTTGTTCTGTTTTTTACAATTTCCTCTCCTGCAGAGAGCTTTGAATGGGCCATGTTATTATTGTGGGCTCTAAAGTTGATACATTGATAAGGGACTAAACAAATAAACTTGACTTGATTTCACTTGAGTAGCTTGATTTCATAAGTATTACAAGGTAAGAGTAATGCAGTAAAGGCCCCAGCTGCTATCTCAGAATTTCACTTCTCTTTGGTAAGTTGCTGGGAGGAAATGAAACTGATGATTATTTCTTACAGGTTACACAGGTTTCAAATTAAGATGAGCCACCTGTTATTTCTCGGTTTCCTTATAAACAGTTTCACAAGTTTAAGACTAAAAAAAACTTGGGACAGCTCTGTCTTGTAGCACTCAGATGTAGCTAAAAACATCTCATAAAGTAAGGAAGCCAGGCCAGAGAAGGAGATTGAAAAATAAGTGCATGCAAAAATATTGAAAGTAACAGCTTCACACAACAACCAGAGGAGCTGCGTGGGCAGTGCAGCCTGGACCTATTTTAGCCTGTGGGCTGAGATCCCAATTTCATTTTTTTTTTTGTCTTGTGTCCTGATTTCCATCTGACGAACAGGACCTCTTTTCTGAGAGCGAAACCTCTGACACGAAAATAGATATTCTTACTCATGTTGTGGGTGACTTATATTGAGTGAATGGACTGTGAGCTGAACAGCTGTGGCCCCCATATAAACTTCTCAAACAACAAACCATGCATATTCAAAAAGTAGGCCTAGTTGTGGCTTTATCCAATCATGTGTTGCAATTTTCGATTAGTTCTCTTGTCTCTATATCAGCTATAAATACAAACCCACTCTCATAGGATTAAATCACTGGTGACTTTCAGGGTTTGTTTTCTGCTCTGTATAAGAATTTGTTTATTTACTTCAGCTTACATTTCAAAATTATTATTATTATTATTATTATTATTGTCTTATTTATTTATTTATTTATCTATTGCAAGTGCAAGTGTTATGACAGTCTGACGCTCCTGTAGGTGTATGAAAAAAAAAAAAAAAAAAAAAAAACTCCCAGCATCGCTGCCCCCATCACGCCGCCCGGGTCGCGCACACGCCGGCTCGGGAGCGCGCGTCCACGAGGACCCGATGGCAGGACAGGTCATGAGGGAGCTGAGCCGATGAGATCATGGATCCCGCGCGCGAGGTTGGCGGCGGACGGGGGGCTCGCGGTGATGGGAGAGGCGCCTGTCCGGTAAGCCTGAGCGCACAGGTTGCGTGCGCACCTGGATTTTTTTTTTTTTTTTTTTTTGGTGGCACCATTTGGCCACGCTATTCCCAACAGGATGAAGCTCTTTGCTCTCAGTTTTGTGCGGCAGATTAATTATTATGTAAGGTAGCGGCTCGAACTCATGCACACGAGCGAGAAACTAATCCTTCATGTAGTAGAGAGTTCGTTCGTGCGTCCGCGTCCCGGCTGCGGAGGCTCGTGCGTAAAGACCGTTTCACTCGCGCCAGCCGCGGAATGTAGCGCGGTCTGCTGCAGGTTAGGTCGGCAGCGATGTTGAAGTGTGTGAAAAAGGCTCGTGTGGACAGACGTTATCATGCAATTTGCTCTGTTGTTTGTCCGGGTGGTGACTCGAGTTTCCTCTTTGCGGCAACAGCTGGATGTCAACTCAGAAGTAAGTGCAGAGGTTTGAGGCCGGTGCGAAGTGAGGCGGCTCCTGCTTGTTACATGCACGCTTCATTGTTGCATTATCATCAGTCTTTTCTTTTTGCCAGTGTTTTCTGCCTTTATGTGTGGTTTGAGAGGGAGGTTCACAGCTGACCAGATGCACTGACTTATGATGCCTCCATCTTAATGCAAATAATATCTGCAGCCAAAGCTTTAATGAGCAGTTGTTATCTTTCTGGTTTTACTTCTGTCACCACTGAATCTTCACTGTCAGTCTGGATAGAAATTGCACCATTGATGCACCAACATTTTTTTGCACTGAATTGATGGTTCCATTGCTGCCAAAGCGAAGGCTGAATTCATTGTCTCTAACAATGATGGATAAGGGATTGACAGCTATGTTATGACTGACAAGCAGACTTAACCAATCTCTCAGTTGCATCCTGTGCACTGGCTCCCAGCGCCCAATCCTCTTGGATTAGAGGAGGGATTATGATTTGGATTTGCCTCTGCTTTGTAGACAGTCCCCAATATCTGGTCCATCATGGACTGGACTGTGCTTACTTTGATTTCCTGAGGACATTTTTAACCTATTAGAATGAATGTATGCCTTTTTTGTTGCCTCCAAGACAACACATGATTGAATATTATTTATCATATATACATATAATAGTAAATATTGTTATTTTATCCGAATGTGGGCACAGTCTTTTCATGCTGAACTCTCAAAGTATGATTTAGCCTAAATTCCAAGTGCCTATTTTTAGTCGAAGCCTAAGGAACCGGTGTGTCTGCAGCCCTGATAAAGTCTGATGATGAGCTTTCCAAGTGCCCCACAGGGATGGCAGATAATAAAGACTGGTCTTCCAATTCCCTCTGCAATCTGTCATGGCCGTACAATTACACTATCTTGTCCCTGTTTTCTTTAGACCTGAGCCGTCCTCACAGTCTATGTGCTTCATGTTGGACTGAGAGCTGTCCATGGTGCTGAAATGGTCAACTGGTCCTTCTTCTTGTTTTTGTCTTTCACCATCTACTGCGGTGATCGTGGTTGCGCAAAGTGTTTTATACATAACAAGCGATAAACTAGTAGTATGCTACACCACTGACCTATAGACCGGGGGTTAAACAGAGATTGTTTTCCATTTCCTACCTTCATTTTCACAACCACAAATAAGGAGGAAAGAGGATTACAAAATGCTGAGAGTTTTTTCCATTAGATCAGTGGTCCCCAAACCTGCTCCTGTGGACCCACAGTCTTGCTTATTTCCAATCCCCCCGTGCTCTGCCCACACCTGATTAGCTGAGGCAGAGCTGGAGCCTTTCAGCTTTTGATTGGCTGCACCTGAGCAGAGGAAGATGGGAAAACACAGGACTGTGGGTTCCCAGGAGCAGGGTTGAAAACCATAACACTCGATCAAGAATATATTTGCGATGTGCTGTTTTTCTGTCTGTAAACGACTCTCTGGATTACTCAGTGGTGTTATGGTGTATGCAGGATTTTACAAAAAAACAAAACAATGTATAGACTAATACAAAAGTCATCCCTCATGATCAACACTTAAGTGTGTGGTGGTGTATGTATCTACAGAGACTCTGCCTGTATTCTCTTAGTGTCTTCTTATTTCGCTGTGTTCAGGATGTTCCTGGGCTGCGACCTTTGGGCAGTGGGTGTGTAGCCCCCAGGAAATAACAGCACTCAGGATGTGAGGTCACATAGTGACCAGGTTATATTTCGCTTTTTATGTGCTTGGGTTTTTCTCCTGCTTCTCTGTCTCTCACCTCTGCCGTTGATGTGTCTGCTTGACCGATACACACACATGTAGAGCAGAGAGCCACAGTGGACAGGATGAAGCTCTGAATCCGCACGAAGTCCAGCGATGCGACACCTTCCCACAGGGTTGTGTGGAGGTGTGGGTATGTTTGTTTGTGCTCTAGGACGTAACGGCCGTGAATCAGAAAATGACATTTTGTATATCTGAATCACAGCTTTGTTCTTGCCAGCACCTCTTGCTCTCTTCATTCACTCTCTAGCTCGCTTGACCACCGCTGCTCTCACTCTCTCTCCTTTAAAGCAAAGTAACATACAAGTCTTTTGGTATCAGTCTTATATCTGCAATATTATGGTAAAACAAAACCAGCAATATGAACCAATGTTGCTTGTGTTATTTATTTTTTGTTAAAATGATATTTTCTCTCAATGTTTGTCCCTTTTTTTTTACCTGTCTAGAATCCATGATGTCCTGCACTGTAGCTGAAACCACAAGACCTCTGGCCTGTGTGTCTGGAGCCAACAGGCAGTGGCACTTTCTTCTAATAGGACTAAATAAAACTCAGCCTCAAGCCCTAAACAGTCAGGCATGGACAGGTGAAAACTGAGAGGCCGAGCTGTGGCCTTTATTCTCAAACTTGTTATTCAGTCTGGTTCCATTAAGGGACATGAAAATTTTCCCGACCTTAACAGTTTCCACTCAGAAATTGACTTTTGCCATATAAAAAAATGCCTTTAAACATTAGAGCCAAACCCTCGCAGAGCAAGCTGTCTGCTGGCCCAAAGAGTAGTGGGCATGCTGATGGCAGCACATCTCATTCACGCTTTTCCAGATCCCCCAAACAGGGGAAAGGCAAACAGGCTGTGAGCTCAGCACCAGGCTCCCGCTCGGGGCTAGAACCAGGCTCTGTGTCGGGGGGTGTGCCCGCGCCGGCATCTAAACCGACTGGAGGTCCGGGGTCCGCATCTAGGCCAGGTTCAAAGGTCAAACCTGGCACAGCAGCAGACAAAGGAGTAACTCATGGTTCAGCGACAGCCCCGGGGGGGAAAACCCTATCCATGGAGAACATCCAGTCTTTGAGCGCTGCTTATGCCACTTCAGGCACCATGTACCCCAGTGAGCGGGACTCCTTGGAACCCTCGGGTGGGTACCCCAAAGGCACCATGACGCTGGGCAGGAGCACCAGCCGCTCCTCCTACACTAACCGGACAACAACCATGGGCAGCAGCCCAAACATCACCTCCTATGGGCTACACCACCAGTCAGACCCATATGGAGACCAAACCTCGCATCAGACGGGGACTTCCAGTCTGCGGCGCCAGTCTGGGAGACATTCACAGGCAACGGATTCGGCTGGACGGGGGGAGGATCTACACGCTCAGCTGAGGGATCTGCAGAGGGAGAATGACACCCTGAGGAGAGAGCTGGACGGAGGGAGGGGTGGAAGGATGGGCCCCAGCATGAACAATGTCAACTTCTGGAGCCCAGATGTGAAAAGAGACAAGGGGGTTCGGCGGGAGGAGGGAGTGAGGGGCTCGGTTCTGAAGGACAATTACAGGACTAACCAAGAGGATTTGCAGGTGAGCAAAAAAGACAAATTAAAATTCTTCAGAAATTTCCACTTACATGTCTGTGATCAAAACACAAGCACACTTCATCCAATAAAACATGATTTTTGCTGCATCAAAAGATCAACAACTTCAATATTCAACAGTAAGTTACCAGAAGTCTCGCATTCAGATTTTTTTTGCATTGACCCGCCCATCTCTACTGCACGTCATACCTTCCAAATCATACCTTTTGTTCCTGCCTTCAAGGTTGCACAGAAAGGCAGTCTGTGCAGTTCATTTGTAAAGATCCTCGCCAGCCTCAGCGCTGCCGGTGTTTCCATGGGAATGTGCCCTGGTGGCAGCCTTTCTAAGTGTTAGGCAGTTTCTTTAAAAGCTCACAGCTCCTCCTGAAGGGATAGCGAGCAGTCTGTCCTGTGCCACCTCTCCCTGGAGTCTGTCCCGCTCAGTGTGAGGCATTATCCATCTGTCTCACTGCATAGCTGCTTTATGTCTGCTTTTTCATTGTCTATCTTGCCAGCCCTCTCACATCTCTCATTTGTCTGTGTGGCATTTCACTTCCTCATGTGTCTGTGATTGTCTGGTGGGGAAATATAAGTGTTTAGGTTTTTTTTAGAAGAAATTATCTGGTCATCAGAATAAGATGTATTTCATCCTGCTCACACAATCGTTCTCACTTCTGTTTATTGCTCCTTCTCGCTCTTCATCGCTCACACACAAGCATGCAAAAACTTTAATCATATCTCCGCCATCTGACTCCTCCCTCTTGTAACCAAGGAGCCACCTCTGCATTTGTATTTATAGCTTTTTCATCTCACACTGTCACACAGCGTGAGGACACTGTGACACACACGCACACACACACACACCCACACACAAGGCACACACTTTCTTCTGATTTTAAAACCAAACACGGCCAAAGCAGAAAGTTTGATAATGAATGCAGAATAACTTTGCTTCGTGGAGTTTTGGTCAATAAATGTTTGTAAATGCTACTTTTACCACCCACAATACTGCCAGATTTCAGTCAGGTTTATAGACAATAAACGTATTTGCCGCTGAATTACTGATGTTGACATTCTCCGTGTCTGTGGCATTAAAATGGAGCAGGACGCTTGATGTTGGCAGCCTCTGTGTGTCTGCAGGCTTGTCCCCACTTGGCCCTGTCTCTGATAGATGGATGTGTTTGTCTCTGTTCTGCTCCTTCAGGTGACAGACCCATACAACTAGTGCATTACTGTTTTTTCAAGCGTCGGCTCATTTGTCTCTCCCACGCTGATACACTCTCTTGTGTACTGTTAGCTTCACTGTTTTCTTCTTTAATCTTACAGTACCTTGACTGTAGATGATCTCATAACATATGTACCTCATGAGAATGAAAGCATAGGTGTAGAGATTGTTTTATTTTTTTAATGACATATAACAGGCTACTTTTGTTTAACATCATTCAAAATTGGTGTCGGAGAATCTGTTTAAAATGTTGGTGAACCGACACAAGCTACTATTGAAATGACCACATTATGATGTATCCTCCTCCCCTCATATGTAGCGTGTCCGAGATTCCTGCTGAGGTTCCTACTAAAAATCGATGAGACATACACCCACTAGTCAGTTTGCTTTACCTTATCTTGTATATCCTACGAGCACAACATTATTCATTACAAAACATTATCTCTCTCTCTTATGTTCTTTCTGTCTCTGTCTTTCTCTCACAGTCTCTTCTATTTTTCTTACACACACCTAGGGCGAGTTCAGTTCCAGCTGATAATGATCTCTGGATCTCTCATTACATTTTTACCACCTCTTTTTGTCTCTCAATTTTAGCCCCATCATATAAAATCTGCTAAAAATCCATCTTTAATTTCTTGTTTATTTTGAAAAGCTCAGACATTGTTATTCTAGCGCTTGTCTATTGTCACCACAATCTCCTTAATCACCTCTATCCCCCCATCTCCCCTCTCACATTATCACGCCTTTCCTCTTTTTTCTTTCCGTCTCACCTGTTTTTTGCCCTTCGAGACACTCTGGGAAGAGTTCAGTCTGACAGGGGAACTTTGCAATTAACATAAGGAATGTCACCTTTTCTCTCAGCTGCCATGACCACACTTGTCCCCTAACCATCTGTTTGTTTGCTCTGTGTGTGTGTACACTTGTACATGTATTTGTGTCCACAGTCTTGGTTGTGTGTATGTGTGTGTGTGTATGTGTGTGTGTCTGTGCGGAGGATTGTCCACCCACTCTGACTTGATATTCAGTGCTAGCTTGTTGCATTGATTATCCGTGTTCACCCTCGCCTTCCTCCTACATCTCAACTCTGTGTCCTTGGCGCTCCCCACCTTCTGGACTCGAGCAGAGGAGTAAGAGTGTTTGAGGAAAAATTAGTAATATCTTCACACACAGGGGAATATTAGTAATTTAACTTCCGTTTAGTGTTTGTATCAATGAATCTTTCTTTTATGTTGAATAAGATGGTGTGTGTGTGTGTGTGTGTGTGTGTGTGTGTGTGTGTGTGTGTGTGTGTGTGTGTTTCCTCTTGTTTGACTTCCTTACAGCCTTTTCTCACCCAGCTCAATCACACATACTGTGTCCATGGTTTCAAGCACAGAGTGAATTTTCATTTGACAGCCGGGAAAGCTGAGAGCTGTGAATGTAAATTAGCATATTGTATTCTGTATTACTTTGCGCTGTAACATGCAGCAAAAGCAGGAACGTCGAGTGAAATGTGTTGTCTCTCGCAAAGGCTTTGTCGGGGCCCATCTGTGTCACTTAGTAATCAATTGTTTAAGTGATAAATCAATTTATTGCACCAGTAAATCTCACTGATGAGGCCATCTTTACAACCTCACATTGTGCAGACAAACATTCTTTAAAGGTTCTTTATATGAGATTTTGAACATTAATAAACCAGGAAACTATTTGCTATTTGTGAAGATATAGTGGAGTCATGACATCCTGAGTTTAGGATGAAGTCTCACTCCTCCTGTGTGTGTTGTAATCTGAGCTCTTCTTTTCCCTCTCTGTGTGTTCATGAAGTAAATTATATTTCTCCTCCAGTCAGTCAACATGGACAAAGAGAGACTAATTGTATTATAACACCCGGAGGTGGTGGAGGTCGGTACCTCCGCGGCTCACTGCTGCAGACAGGTTGAGAAGCGAGGGTGAAGATGAAATTAATTTTTAATCCCAAATGTTTAGAAAATAAACTCTGAGCTCGGTGTTAGTACAGCGAGGAGAAACTGTGTAGATCCAGAATGTTTTCACGTCTAACTCAGTGAATTAAGGTGCTATTTCAACCAACCAATATTGGTGATTATTTGAGCAGTGGAAAGACAAACCAACACAGTTTGGAGAGCTTTATTTTGTTTCTGTGTAGTTTGAAATGTGCAAAATTAATGTTTTTGTCAATGGACTCTGGTGGCTGTTTCTGGTTAGGTGGGAGATGTGGTCACATGTCCATTTGTTAGGGTCTTAGATGCTGGTGCTCTAGTGTGATATGTAGTGGTAGTAAATGTCATATATAGAACCTTTAAACTCATAAAAAAATCATTCAAGGAAAATGGATCTCCCCAAGGTTTTTAAATGTCTTGCATACTGCATAACAGGCAATGTTTTCAAGATGATGCACATGACAGTTTTCTGTTCTGTGTGATATTGCAGCAAAGGAACTGTGTGGAAAATTGACCTATAGGATAAACTAATCATTCTTCTTCATTATTATTATCATTCTTCTTCTTATTATTATTATTATGATCTCTAATTCTTTTTCAGGTAATCTGTACATTTGGAAATTTTCATTCTTTTTGTTATCATAAATTGCAAATTTGGGTGTATGTACGCTTTTACATACAGTGCTGTGTCTTCTATATGAGCTCTCTGTATTTTGAAGAGAAATATCGCCCCTTGGTGGCCAAAGCGTGCAACCACAACCCAATGACTTTAATTAATCTACATAATGGTTTGATATCGAGGGGTTATTTTTTCTATCTGCTCTTTATTTTGGCTTCATGCATGTGTGTGTCTTTCTTGTGTCGCATCTCTCCGCTGCAGCCTGGGGATATCAGAAGAAACAAGGTCTGTTTTATGTACCCCAATGTGTTTGTCATTATGTGTTAAGGAATTTTTGTTTGTGTGTTTGGCATATTTGTGTGCTTTTCAAATGAATAGGCACTTAATTGATCTCTGTCTTTGTAGCAGCTTCCGTTGACAGTTCAGGAGCTCCAGGAAGAGCTGAGGGCTCACAGGGAGATGAACAGCCGCTTGCAGCAACAGCGACAGCAGGGGAACTCTGGCTCCTATCGAGAACTCCATACAGACCAGGACCACAGAGGGGGGCCCAGCCCTGGCCACAGCCCCAGACAGAGCCCCAGCCACCTGCACAGTCCTGGACCGAAGAACAGCCCGAGAGCCAGCCCATCCAACACCTACAATCCAAGACAACAGGAAGCTGATGTCATCATTCACAGCCCTGGTTATGGCTGTAACACTGCTGTGGCTGCACAGAGAATCAGCCCAGCCAACACACTTCAGCCTGGGCCGAGGAACAGCCCGAGTCAGCCCCTCTACAGTCCCAGCCAAGGTCCGGCGGTGGCGCCCGGCTCTGGCTCTCTCCGACCCTGCAGCCCCTGCCAGGTGCCCGGGTGTGACGGCTTCTCATCGTCTCCTCCTCTGGATCCGTCGGAGGAGAATTTCTTTCGGCTGCAGTCGGAGCACGAGCGACAGGCCAAAGAGCTGTTCCTGCTGAGGAAGACCATGGAGGAGATGGAGATGAGGATCGACTCTCAGAAGCAGACGCTTGGAGCCCGGGACGAGAGCATCCAGAGGCTGCTGGAGATGCTTCAGGGCCAAGGTCAAGGTCAAGGTCAAGGTCAGGGACACTGGGGTCGTGGACAGCGGACGGGCATCATAACCATGGCGGCGCAGGAGGCTGAAGCACAGCTGGAGAATATACATCTGAGAGAGGTGTGTTTTTCCTCCCAGGAGGTGAATGGTTATCTATCTGAACCATTCATCTATCAAAGTGATTATAACTGGGCTGGGCAGTATGTCAATATTTGTTATTCATCAGTTATCACCTTGATAGGATCATGGGAGTTTTGTGACATTGTGAATCATAATACACAATTATGTTGCCTACTAACAATACAAAGCAATTACTATGGCAGATTTTAGCCAGAGTGGTTTTCAAAATGCTCAGTGCTTCCACTTTGACTGACCATCATACAGTTTAGTATATGATGGCTAATTCGAAGCATTAGGATGACTTGATTTTAAAACAGATATTGTCATAGAAATGAATGGCTAAAATGATATATTTTTCCATGTCGTGTGTGTGTGTGTGTGAGAGGGTGTGTACCTATGAGTGTGTCTGTATTATGCAGAATGTGGGAGCAGAAAGCAGCTCAGCAGGTCTTATCAATGGGCCAGATTAGCATACGGAGAGCTCTAAGCCTGTGTTCAGCCGTGCTGTTTTACAATCTGACTCAGTTGGTTTGTGTGTGTGGTGGGGGGTTGGTGGGGGGGGGGCGTGTGTGTGCGTGTTCTTGGGTATACACATAGTCATATGGCAGTTGCTCATATGCCGCTAGCATTTGGTATTTAGGCTTTGTTATTTCTCAAATCAGACCGTGAAGGCAGACTGTCCACACTGTTATTTGCAAGTGATCAGAATAGATTTGTGCGTCCAAACATCACTAACCTATCTGTTTGGTTTGGTATGAAAGACATAGGCATCGGTAACTACGTATGTTGGTGACACAGCTTTCGAACGTGTGAGCATGAGAAATGGAGATGCATCATCTCCCTTTCCAAAAATGCAGAACTCCTCTGTTGTATCAAACAAATTCAGCGACGGAGGAAGCTGGTATACGTTGCTATTTTGGATTCTTGCTCAGCCGCTCTGGTGCACTTCCGTCACACTGGATTTGACGTTGTTGTGTGTCGTGTTATAAGTGATGCAAAAGACACTTCAGAAATCTGATTTTAGCATCCAGGATGTCCAGACTGAGATATATCTGGAGGAATCTGCAAAAATCCCATTTCATTCATTTTTTTTGCTGTCCTGACTTTCTAAAATTGTTCTTCAGTTTAATTCAATTCAAAAAGCTTTATTTCTCACCAGGGGGCAATTCAAGGCACGCAGAGCAGTGAAGCAAACAAAGGCAACAAAAGCAAAACAGTGGCAGCTTTAAAAGAGGAACAGTGCAATAAATATTGTGACCATAGTGCATGAAGGACCATAGCACAACTGGAAATAATTACGTGACCTGTTGTATGAAAAATAAACCAAATGTGGAATGAATAAACTGGCTGTCATGCAACAAGGACAGTGAGCAGATGGGGAATAAATAAATAGTACCAGGTAAACAAATACTGGATAGTAACCAGACACTAAACAGATACTGAATGAATAAAGTGGTCATAGTGCAGTAAATAATAATAAATACAGATGGAGATGATACAGTGTGATACAACTTGATACAACAATTTGATACGACTTGCTTGTTGCTTGCTGTGCTGTGGAATTAAAAAATAATTGCAACCCTTCAAAAATTCTTCATTAAAAGTAAGAATAGTTATTTTGTGTTTGTATGCTCATACCTCACTCTCTCCTGATTGTCTGTTGTCTTCAGAGACTGTTTTATTGATTGAGCATAAAGTATCTGCCCTCTAGTGTAGCACAGGTGTCTCTATATCCTCTGCTGAGGGCTGGTAGCAGGCTGCTCTGTGCTCCTCACTCCTGCCTTGTTTATTTTTAACTCCTAAATCTTCTTAGCCTTTAATTTCTCTACCTCCCCTGTCAGTGTGTGTGTGTTTGTGTGTGTGTGTGTTGCATGTCTCTGCTATTGTTTGTGTCATAATGTTCTTGTTTTTCTGTCTATGTGTAGTTTGTCTGCTTCTATGCCTGGTCAGAACGATTGCGTGTGTGTGTTTGGGTGTGTGTGTGTGAGCATGCGTGCACATCTGGGGCCCGTCGGCTTAGCGTTTCTAGTGAGGACACTCCCACGTTGGGCTCCCGGTGACTGATGGGATATCCACCCGTGCCGGGTGTTTGGTCGCTGTGGTGATTTTGTCAGAAGAGAGTGTGGGTGTTTCAGCCCATGCTGTGCATGCGTGTGTTTGTGTGTGTGTGCACAACGTATGGGACCTAACCATGCTGTGTGTGTAAGAGGTGAGTACCTGTTCACACACACTCTGTGGACTGTGCTATTTTTAACTGCTTGACAGCTTAACACACACTGTGGGTGTAATGGAGGAGGAGGGGTGACTGGGTCTGAGAGGTGAGGTGAGAGAGAGCGAGAGATGGGAGGAAGGAGTGTTTTTCTAAGGTAGAAAAACAGGCTGTGTTTGTCTGAATATTAATGTATGATTAATGAGGGAAAACACTCTGACCGCCCTGATTGAAAAGGGAGCCGATTGTTGTTCTTTCGTTTTTTTCCCCTTCTGGCCTCTCCACTGAGGTTGAGATGGGGTGATGGAGACTGTTTATATATATGTGTGTGTGTGTATGTGTGTGAGAGTGAGAGAGATAGAGAGATGTTAACACACAGACAGAGCTGATTACATCTGAAGTGTAGCAGCTAATTTTTCAGATTTTAAGTGAAACTGTAAATCTGACTTAAAGTGAAACGCACTGATTTGTAGGTCGTAGCAAACTCAGTGTTCATATGCTACGAAGCTATTTCTATTGAATATCTATTTGTACTTTTATCATGCCGGTTGTATGTACAGCTGACGGTACGAGTTATGTTTAACACTTTGCATGAATTAAAATAAATAAAATATTTTAAATGCCATTTTAAAGAAAACAGTTAAAAAATAATATCAAGCTTGTCCGGAAATCATTATATCGTAATGAGGATTGGAAAACATAGTCAAAATAATAAGGGATGTAGTGTTGATGCATAAAATGAATTGTCCAGCTTCACTGACAAAGTTGATTTATGTCCGACAGATAATTGGTAAATCAAAATAGTTCCTGGTAACTGAGCCATTGAAGTGAAAAAAATAAAACTCCCAGTAGTAAATTATAGGAATTAGAACAGTTTTTTAAATGTATTTTTAACGACATTTTAACACAATAGTCAATATTGATGTGGTTGTGTGGAATTGAAGTGTCAAAGGTTTGGCTGAATACAGATTAATTGAACAACTGTCTTTGCACTTATTTAACTGTAAGAAGCAGCCTGCTTCCTGCGAAGGCGTCTCGCCTTTGTTTACGTGTCAGAGCGGCAATTTAGCCTCACGCTTGCACTTGTCATGGTCGGTGAAGGCGAGTCGGTGATGGTGGTGCAGCTATTGCCTCTATTAGGGGGCACTGCTCTTAGTTCTTTTGATTAGCTCCAAAGGAAACCAGCCCAACTGCCTTTCATTACTGCGCCCATTACTCTCCTTTAAATACCCCGGCTTGTTTGGTTTGAGCTGGGATAATAAATGCCTCCATTTTCAGTTCACCTCTGCTTTTATTTATACTTCAAACATGGCTGAGAGTTGGTTCAGGAGCTTTTTGTTGGTATTCTTTGCTGGTTCGAAGAGAAAATATCACCTAAAATTTGTGTTTATATTAATTTTTTATGTAAGGAAAGTTTAGAAGATAGGCGTGAAATGTATGAACCTATATAAGTTTGTATGATTGAGTAAGGGTCCGAAAAGAGATATGAAATATCCTTTTGCCACTCAGTACTGACAGACCATGTCCAGATGTGAAGTTACTTCAACCAGCTGTCTGTGTTTATGTGTGTATGGTGTGCTGGTGTGCAGTATAGATATAGAGCTCCATCACTCCTTCACCTGCTGATGTGTGTTGTCAGGGGATGGTGTGTGCTCTCTCGCTTGTATTTCCTGTTCGACTCTGTCAGACTGTCTTAGCTGCACAGACCCCACATAGAAACACTGATACTCTACGTAAGCCTATTCACTTGGCTTTTGAGATAAAATGATCACACCACCATCACATCACCATCATCTGTTAGAATAATGTGGAAGTCGTATATTAAGTTGTTAGATTGAGTTCTTTTCGAACAGCCTCTGTAATGTTTACTGACAAATGTAAATGTTTGCAGTACTAGTATCATCCACAAAGTGGCAGTGTTCGATTACAATTTAACCACTGCGGCAGTTCCATGCACAAACTGTGAGTTAAGTTTTGTGTGATGGCACACACACACACACACACACACACACATACACGCTGAGAGGCATAAATCTGGGCCTAATCGGCTCTCCCCAGCCACCAGGTCCCCGTAGACCCAATAACAACAGCCGCACCACTGGTCTGTTCCTGCCCAGCCCTGACCTGCTGCCAGGGGCGTGCACGCACACACACACACACTCTTCACTGTGAGATTTTTGCTTGCAGATCGTACCGCAGGTTTCACATGGTCCTCAGGAGCTGTGGATAGAGTTAGGGCCCTTGACTGTGCATGAAGACGTCTCACTCTGTATTGGAGTATGTAGCATTGCTCTGGTGTTGAGAACGTAAGGGCCGAGCTCTTATGGCTCCCCTGGTTTTCTATAGTATGACTGACTTCAGAGGTCCTGCTGCTGTTTTTGGCACACCCTCCCCGTCTGCCCCCGCATCCTCTCTCAAACATCGACGAAACTTCAGAAATGTAGGTTTGAAAACTTTCGAGCACCGGCGTGTTGAGGAAAAGCGGAAGTCTATGTCAGCAACTTTTTTGAAATCTCTTTTCCTGCTTTTTCTTCTTCGCTCGGTTTCTCATGCTGCCAGCCTATCAGCTGCGACATTTTGACGTCTTCCCCGCCCGTGTGTGTCCCCATCTGTCGATCAGCATTTCCCACTCTCCCTTTTTCTCTCCCCGGGCTGATATGCTATCTGTTGTTGTTAGGTTAATTGGTGAAAAGCCTGTCCCCTGGCTTCTCAGGACTCCATTCTTGATTGGCTACTTTCAGCCTACACTAATTAGAAGACCACTGTAAATACCATCAGCAAACACACACACACACACACACACACACCAACGCTCCCTTCTCCCCACCACACCCCGGGCACCACACACTCACCACGCTCGGTTGATCTTCCAGAATGTTTGAGCGGAAAAGTTTATCGGGACAAAATTACACCCCTCAAACCTTCTCCTCACCCCCCTCCCTATTTCTCTGCGAGGCATTCCCCCTTGATTTTCCTTTTGTCTTTTCAAACTGCTCTTTCAAGCCATTGAGCTGATAGGCGGACACATTTTCACATTTGTGGCAAGCAAATGTGTTTCCTTTTTCTCCCGCTGATGGAGAAGGGATGGGAATGTGATTGATGAATGTGTGTGTGAACATAGGATGTGTGCATGTTCTAGTACACGCATGGCATATATGACACCATTGCCTTCGGGCTAGAATTGAACCTTCTGACCGTATCCTTCATTCAGGATGCCGGCACTTATTGCTATAGTGTTACGTTTGATCCTATTCATTCCATATGCTGGGTCCTCTGACACATGTGGAGCAGAGGAGACAGTCTTTGATGACATGCTCTCTTGCATGACTTAATTTCCCCCATTGTGCTCTAACTGTGCTCTAACCGTTTGTTGATAAGGAGTTAATACACACACACTCTCCGGGACAGATAAATACTTGTGTGCTCACAGGGAGACAGAAAAGACAGGCACACACCCACTGTGACACTTTAATACACATATAATCAGGGGAAGACGGGGATTGCGGCAGCAGCGGGCTTGTCAGTCTGTGGGAGGCTCGCTTTGACAGCGGTAATCCCTCCTTATCCACAACTGAAGAGGATAAGGCCCTTGTCTTCTCTCGTTTCAACTCACTGGGAGAACTGGGAAGAATGGGATCAATGGCAACCTGTCGCCTCTCCCTTTCTGTCTGTTCGTGCTTTACTAAAGTCTTCTTGTATCCTCTGACTGACTGATGAGTGAATGTTCCGTTAACATGTGGTCTGGTCTGATTCGGTGGCTTTTCTTTACCCTCTGACTGTCATTTTTTCATTTTTGACTTTGACAGTATTGTAGTTTCTTTGTCCTTCAGTCCACTTGTACCTTTGGTTTGTGTATGTGTCCCCCTGGTGAAAGAGGCCATTCCTACATAAGAGGTGTTACATTATATACATATACAAGCAACACATACATTATATTAGGTGTTAGTCAGTGTGTGCTTGTTTATGTGCATTTTTTCAGCCTTTATTGAACAGGGAAAATTGAGCCGAGTGTGTTTGCCCCTTTTTAAGTGGCTGCCTAAAATATAAGCAGCAACAGGCAGCCCTCACTTTTCTCACCCACTGTGCAAATGTATAGATCTCTTTGTTCTGGCACCTCCTCCTGCTTTGTTTCCATGTAGCAGAGCTTAAGCTATAGCAGCGTACAATCAAATACAGTTGTCTTCTCTAAAGCTGTGGGTTAAAGCTTTGACGAGCCTGCGGGTCACCAGCCCTGTGGTTCAATAAAGACGAATCTGGATGGGGATTAAAAGAGCAGCACTTGCCACCACCGCCACCACCACCGAGTAAGGGACACTCCCTCATTACCACAACAGAGGTGCCCTTCACCCCCAGCTGCTGCAGTGGAGCTGCTCAGCGGCCGGCAGATCAGACGGCGGTCGGGCTGGGCGCCTTCTGGGTGCGAACGTGTGTGGCTGCGTGGGTGTGAACAGGGCGTTCATGACAAAGAGAACATTGCTTAAATAAAGGTTTAAAAAAAGTTTTGAATGTGAGGTTCAGTCTAGCAAATAACGGAGGACTTGAACATGAGAATAACACACAGCAGTACGCTTAATGTTTGCTGACCCGACCACACACACACACACACACACAAACACCTGAGCTGATGTGTGATAGCAGATATCTTCTCCTCGAGAGCAGCAGGTGGAGGCGGGGTGGTGTGAGGCTGATTAAAGCAGCAGCCATGATGATTGTATTGCGTTGAATAGAGGTTTCAGTGGCACATTTCTCGTGTGAATAAAGTGGCTGCCTAAACTTGTCTTGTAGGCGCCGCTCCATTTTTTACTGACACTCTTTCAGAAAGATGTTAATTCAGTCCAGTGGTCATTTTTGCGAATGTCGATTTTGTATTTGACTTCATTACATTGAAGGTGTTTCTAATTTTGTCCATGCAACCATGAAATGGCCAGTCCAGATTCTGAATGTTGTGATAATCCATTCATTACAGGGCTGGTATGTATAGTTGAAAATAATTAAATTGCAGTATTTTTCTTTCATCTGAATGGCCTCTTGGGTTTTTATGTTCAACAAGTACATCTAACTTGCTGTGTGTCTCTGTGTGTGCTTGAATGTGCGTCTGCTTTTGTGTGGGCATAGTTGTAGGTCAGAGCTACCATTAATTATTGATAGAAGTAGTGTAGCGCATGTGCCAGCAGAAAGTGTTGCTAAGCAAGAGCTTTAGCATGCCAGAGACATCTGCGAGAGAGAGACCGAGATAACAAGTGAGAACGAGAAAGATAGAGACTGAGAGAGTGATAAAGACAGATTCACATGACCTATGAGTGTGTCTCCTACCTGCTATCGAATAGAGACAGAAAGACAGAAAGAGAGAGAGAAAACCAGCACCTGCTATTACAGATGCAAAGAAGTCCTCGGGAGAGCATGAAACAGGGACCAGCTTAAAGAATAAAGGAAAGTTTTTTTTTCTCTTTTCTTCTTGCAAGAATTTTTTAAGGATGCACAGTAGAAGATAACATAGCAATATTGAACCAAGGATATAAAGAAAGGGAGTTAAGAAGGCATACAGGCTGGGACTGGTCAGACTGTTCAGTGAAGCTGTGGGTGTTAGAAGGTGCTAAAGATGATGAGCCGCCAGGCTTATTTTTACCGGGTCCCTCCTCAGGAGCTTCATCGCCGGAACCAGCTCCAGGCTGATCCGGCCAAGACCAGGGCTCTGCAGACTGTCATTGATATGAAGGTAGGACTTACAGCAGATCAACCAGAGCAGTATAACGTGCTACATGGGGAGTGTGTATTGCTGTTATCGGTTAATAAATTTTAGTGTTGTTTTACTGTTTGCAACACCAGCTGTAGAGAATGTGTTATCTCCAAGAGAACAGCGAGTTTACATGTGTAATGAAAATTAAAGTGTTGTGATCTTGTTTGCGCAGCGTAGTTTGCTTTTCAGTTGCTGTGTGTTGTCTGGTTTAGTCTGATATTAGCTTCATACCAACAAAACTTCAATCATTGATGAGCACCGCTGTAACACGAGCAGTAGTAGATCCAGCTCCAACTCGCCTGTAAATGCAGACACAAACATACATGCACAAGTGATCTAGAAAACATTGTCTTTTCGTTGCCTCGTGTCTGTATGGCGGCCGTGCCCGAGCAACGGCCGTTATTGGCCCATGCAGAGTTGAGCACTTATTCAATTTGTTTCAAATGTCACATATGGAAGCTTTCACTCTCATCTCAGCCCTTTGAAGTCGTCGGAGCTGTGAAAAATGCAGTTGACTCCACATGTGTCTGTGTGCTCACCCACCCACCCACACACACACACACACACACACACATATTCAGTGTTCATTCAGCAAGCACTTGTCCCAAAAGTGGTTCCTTTACAGCAAAACCACAGTTATTTTTCACACATACTTTGTGATTTGTCTGCCTATTAACAAACTGCACATGTGCTCACCCGGGATGCCCACAGTGTTGTAAATGCATGAGAGGGGCCCAATTAAATCTGACTGCATTAATTAGAGAAGGTAAAACAAACATTGCCAGAAGTGTTAGACACATGAAGAGGAACAGTCGTCTTTTGGTGATACCGATGTTGAGGAGGAGATATTTTGCATTGTGGCATTTTTAAAAGTGTTAACTGTGTCTGTGTTTGTCTGCGTTGTTTTCTTATTTCTGAGTGGCTCATATTTCCGTTTTGTGATTGCAGAACACCAACCCCCCTTTCTGTTTTGATCCTGACGTTATCTGGCAGGTACAGTAATGAATGCTCACCTCTTGACCCTTCTGTCAACTCGACGTGCTCCACAGATGCACGGTGTTTGTGCTTTCCTCTTTCCCCTATCATATCTATCCCTTCCTGAGTTGGAATGCAGCACCATCACATACAGTAGTTCATGTTTCAGAGGTTTTGAGGCCCAGCTCTTCTGACATGTATTCTTATTGTATTGAATGTTGCTTTTGACATTACCCTCCGTGTTTTCTTTGGGTTTGCCTTGTTTCTCTTCCTTTGGGTGTTTTTTTTCTCTGTGCTATGGAGCAGAAACAGATAGCAATCAGTTATTAAAGAATATGACTTACAATACAGAAATCAGCGTGAAGTAATGGAAATGATTGAATAGCATAATCTGTGTGTGGGCATTTTTCTATTGTGTGTGTGTGATATGGGTAAGGTGAAGTATTCCCATGACTGACCCACCTCGACTTTGACATTGAAAGTCGTCCTTACACTTTTTGCGTGTGATGGTGTGTTGTATGCACCTTCTTGTTTGCTCGGTCTATGTGTGTGTTTGTGTGTTTAGGATGGTATATATATATATACCGTGTCTAGGCAGGGCTGATGTCAGAGGATGTAATAGAGGTCAGATGCTTATGTTGCTCGTGGTTTGCACTGATGGCATCATGCAATCTGCTTCCATTTATTCAATTACCTTTCTCTTCACCGTCAAGGTTTAGCATTTAATGTATGTCTGAACCCATGCAGCTAAACAACTTCAGGACTAGTCTGTGACAGATCCTTCCATTCCCTCATAGATACTGCGAGGGAAAACATCTTGGCTGCACTCAACTGTCTGCCTAGATATTTGCCCTGTTGTACCAGGCACAAATAGGGGGTACACATACATGATGCCATGTGGTCTTCTGTGAAAATAGGCTGAATTGCTGTTTTAGCTAAATACTTTACACAGTGACCCAGGCAGATATTGCATCGGGGTAGGCTTCCAGTATTCAAACTGCTTATCTAACGGTCAAATAGCTTTGGACACACACACATTTCTGATGTCCAAATTGGGGAGACTGTGTCCAATGATTTCTATGACTTTCCAAAACCAACAGTTTGACTTTCACTCACTTCACGCTGTGATTGGCCAGCTGTGTGGAGGTGAGAAAGGACTGAGGGTTTGAGCTCCTACCTTAAGTTCTCTTCTTACATTCTTGACACAGTTACTTGACACAGAATGTCTTTCTGGAGAGACTGAGAATGGACACTGTCTCATTTTTCAAAGGATATTGCCTCTACCCCATCTCTCTTATGGCCAATTTTTTTGTTTTGTTTTGTCTACTTTCTCCCTGTATTTCAATGTTTATCTGTAGATTTCAGAATCTTCTGTTACAAACTGCAAACTCTGCTGTTCAGACTGTACCTTGGCCCATGAAAGCTAAAAACAAGCACAAACAAGCAACTCTTTCTCAATTTCTTATTGTTTCTAATTGTAGCACTTGAACGTTAATGATGAAGTTGCATGATTCTTGCTATTTTTGGGTTGTATCTACATGGTTGAATGCACTTACTGTAAGTCGCTTTGGATGAACAACAGCGAGACAGGTCAGCCCTTATTAAAGTCCTGAGCCTAATATCCACAGTCGGATCCATGTTAATGCTTTGCCCGCCTATGCTGTTGCCGATGCAGGACACCAAGATCTCTTCCCTGGAGAGGAACATCAGAGACTTAGAGGATGAGGTCCAGATGTTAAAGACCAGTGGCCTGCTGCACCCTGAAGACAGACAGGATGAGATCAAGCAGGTGGAGGTCTACAAGAGCCATTCTAAATTCATGAAGTCTAAGGTAGAATGTCTCTGCATGCCGCCCGAGTCGATGGCCTGAGTGATGCATGTTCGCCTTATACCATCAACTACAGCTGTGTGAGAGTCTGTGCATGTTGCATGTTGCCATTTGCATGCTCACGGAGAAGCAAGCATAAGTGTGGAGAAATTGTATTTCTGCATGTTACCGTGTGTTGTGTCTTTTGGCTGCTCCGTTGAGACTCTTAGCCTCCTGTGTTGCATGGATACCAAGAACTCCTACGCTTCTAAATGCATTGATTGTTTGATATTCAGCGAGAGGTTTTAATTCAAAACATGGCTTTTCTTCTTTCTTCTTTATTTCCCATGAAATGCTTGCGTGCCAAGCATTGTGCTGCTCTCCTATCTGTGACAGTGCATTGTATCAGCTTACACTGTGCCAATTTACTGTCCTACCTTTAGCTGGCAGGAAGGCCTCACTAAGATTCCTCTATCCCAGGCTGTATACTGGTTTATTCATCGGTACAGCAGCAGTGCACAGACTGACATACATTTGAACAGGCGCATGAACACGATGTACAGGAGCTGTGTTCGAAAATGCCGTTTCAGGTTTCACAGAGCCGAGCTGTCCGTGATGGCTGAGGCCCACGAGTAGCGCTCCATGTGAAAATGTTTCTCTTTGGTTCATTAATGGTGCTCTTTGTAAGACCCATTTGTCATTGCGTTGGGGAAGTTCCTGATGCAATCATAAAAGAGATGTTTTTATGAATGGGGCCCTGACAGATGAATGTGAGCTTACAACGACAGAGCAAAGAGCTCTATCCTCGCCCCTTCTGACCTGAGATGATATACATCGCGGCGACTGCCCTGGTTTTGCTCTCCCGTGTCTCATCTTTCTGCGTGACACAGAAAGACGCTGCGCACACACGGATATGCACAGATTCATTCTATATCCTTGAAGTGTTTGGGGTCTTGGGCTTTCAGCAGCGGTGGCGACTGGTGTTGAGGTGAGACTGTGATAAGAGACACCAGCGAGGACAGCATCCCTGTCCTCTCTGGTTTCCTGTCTGGGCTTTGATTTACTCCAACTCTAGCCTTCTAGTAACATGAAAAAGTTAAAGTATGATAAATTAGCATTCGAGCAGGTGAATTTATTTATCCAGATAATCATTTCTAGCATGATGGTTGAAGTGTACACAGCCAGCCTTGCAACTTCAGACAGGTCCCCAGCTGGCTGTGTGCCGTAGTTTAGTGTCTTTCTGTCTTTCTTGTCTTTGTGTCTCTGTAGGAGCAAGCCTTGTCCCCATGTGTGTCTTCCATCAGAACAGCTCCCACCTTCCTCGTCCCCACCCAACAGCCCTGGATCACAGAACAAGCAGAAGTACCCCTCTCATTAGTCTCTCTGATTTCCTTGCTCCTTATTTTATCTATAATACTCACTTCATCATACACCCGTTTTCCAACTTCTTATTTCTCTTACAATCCTCTCACCATGTCTCACACAGTCTCCAGCTTCACCTTTTGACCCCCTGTCTCCTATTATTCAGTCCCCCTTCTCCATCTCTCTCTCTCTCTCTCTCTCTCCCGAGATTTTCTTTCTATGAGTGAGGGTTGATTGGCCAAGCTCTGGTCCAGTCACAATCCCCCTGCTATGAGGTGAACCCTGCTCACACAATTAGAGAAATCTCTCTTTCCAATCAGCTTTGTGCATTTTTGGCACCAACAGACAGATGACAATCTTCTGCGCATAGCTCGCCTCAGCACAGAGACCTCCCTCTGTCAGTGCGTTTGATTTCCTTTGTGGCTTGCTGTGCTGTTCTGCACGGCCTTCCTTAAAACAATCTGTAATCTGTCAGCTATGTGAGTGTAATATTGCTCCCCATAACTCTGTCTGCCTGCATGTATCTGTCACCCTCTGGCTGTTTGGCTTGGTGTGTCCATAGAGCAGACAGTAGATCTGGGACTCCCCTGAGCGAGGACCGATGATGTAAAGCTGGGTGATAATTCAATATTGCCATGTGTGATCTCTTCAAGTAAATGAATCATGGCACAACTGACATGTTTAGATGTTATAGTTTACAATTTCATGTCTAAATGACTGATGAAAAGTTTGAACAAAATGTATTACAGGATGAGAAATATTTCAGATTTTGATTGTAAAAAGTGTAAAACAACTTCATGAAGCAGAATGAAAAAGTTTTTATCATGTGATTTTGAATCTTGAGTCACGCTATATTCACATCAATATTAAACACAGTGTTTAAGCCTCTTTTTGCATTCAAACTAATGTGTGCTTTCAAAACACCTGCATGTTGGGAAAGTTCTGTCTATAGAGAACAAAGTGTGGTAAAAATGCTCTTATTCGCTTATTTGCAACAGCAAGACACACGTGTGTGTCTTTGCAGGAGGTGTGTATGGGGTTTGTGTGTGTGTGTGTTTTCTCCTCACTTTGAGAGTGTTTGTTAACAGTATATCATTTCGCTGAGTGATGACTAAAAGGCTTTCATAACAAATCTCTGCTTGTGTTCGTGTGATTGCCAGATAGAGCAGCAGAAGCAGGAGCTGAACAGGAAGGAGTCAGAGATGCAGGCCCTGCAGACCAAACTGGAAACGCTGACCAATCAGAACTCAGACTGCAAGCAGCATATTGAGGTGCTAAAGGAGTCGCTCAGTGCCAAGGAGCAGCGTGCCAATACGCTGCAGACGGAGGTCAGTACACACATGCATACAAAATCCACAGATATACCAACACACACTAATACACACCTACACAGCTGCAAAGGCACGATGATGCACTGAGCCTTCTGGAAATCATTTCTGTAAAGATACACAGCCTCAGAAGGACGAGGTTGTCTGAAAGTGAAGATGTATGTAAATCGCTGCTACAATAATAGTAGGAAGTCAAATAAAATACTATATGTTGAGGCTGTTTTTTTTCTATGGTGCAATATTACAGTGCACAGTGCTCTTGGAAAAATTATGTCCAACTTGCTCGCACAGACTCTCATGAGTTGACGGTCGTGAGAGGTCATCACAACCACACATGTGCAATGACTTCAGCGATGCATCTGTTCTCAGATACTAATCAGAGATCTAATAGAAATTGGCAAGTGTGCACAATCCTGCCTTTTTTCTGCCTCAGTTTTTTCTCTTTCTGTTTCTCTAATGGACGCTGAGGTGGGCGGAAAAAATGTCTATGCGTGTGGCTCCTTTAGTCCACCAGTGGGCTTGCTCGTGTGGGCGGGTCAGTCAGTCAGAAGGCTGGAGAAAGCTGGCAGCCTTTTCTTCTTCATCATCGAAGTTTCTAAACTCTGGTTCTAATGATTTTATCACTGTTGCTAGGGATGGAGGGAGGCTGAATGTAGAGCAGTGGAGGTGTGTATGGCTGCGGTGGGGGCGGAGGCAGAGAGCGTTTAGCATTTTTCTCCATCACTCTCTCGACTTGGAACTGATACTTTAGATCTCTTTGTGTTAGGCGGTCGAGAGTGGCCTACTAACTATGTCCACTCATCATTACAGGAAGCAATTTGGGCCAAAATTAGGCCTAATTGTACATACATGTGCAAGGAATTTTGGCCCTCGCAGTTAGCTGAATACATCATACTTAAAGGAATTGGTTTTCGGTGGGTGGTTTTGTGTGTGTAGATGTTTTTGTTTGTGTGTCCTCCTGAAATGGCATGTAAAGAAATCTGTGTGTGTGTGAGCATGTGGCCTTTTGCAATAGATATAATTTTGTGGTGAGACCAGGAGACATTCATTTAGTAATTTAGCAGTAATTTATGATTTAACTTGCAAAATCCACATCTCTTTCATTCACACTTTGACAGATTAAGGAGGCTGCTGCAGACCAGTGTCAGAGGGGAAATCTTAGTCATCTCACTTGCTGAAACCTATCACCATTGATGGCCAGCTGAAAAAAACATCAGAATTAACATTGCTTTATTTGTATGAATATAAATTGACGTTCCTGAGTAGCAACTGCCACAGCATTTGTTTCGAACAAATCACTATTACAGACTCTAATGTGATAATTGAAATGTTAAAAAAATACAGCAAAAGAAGCAGCAATGTTTTGAACAAATCCCTATTATAGACTTTATAATGGTGTAATGATGGAAACGTAAAACAAATTTAAATCTGCAGGTTGGCTCTCTTGGTTGGACCCTGACCAAGCCACTAAATTAGCTAACACTTAAACTTGAGGACTGAGGACTGAGGGGACGATCCAAGATTCTGAACAACAGTTTGGATGATGCTCTGACGAGTTCAGATTGAATTTATGGTCATGGGTTTATGGGTCATGGTTGCTTTTTTTTTTACTAACCCATGTTTGCATAATTTAACTCCATGCAGGCTTTAGACTGCTAGAATACAGAACATAAGTCCATGAAGTGGACGGAGCAACAAGAGATGAAATAATAGCCAGACAGTTGAAAACCACATTCTTCCACCTGCATGTGATGACGGGGTGAGCTGCATGTCCTCAACGACCCGACTCTACCCACCAGGTACCTGGAGGGAGAGGCCTGCTCAGAGGGTCGTGCAAAGACTCGCGGCAACGAGCATTGTATGCATTGACTCAATCAATTCTAACCAGACCTTTGAGCAGAAAGGTCAGAAAGAGCGACCTCTCTTCTGACATATTAAGACATATCATTCTCTACTTCAATTGTATTAGCTTGAGCCAGCAAATTTCTCCGCCGAAGCTGAAATGAAAATGATGCTCTCGAGTGGGCAGGAGGTGTCAGCATAACACAGATATATGTATTTTTATGCATTAATGTGTGGGTGCATGACAATGTGAGAATGATTTATAATTGACTGTAACGCTCCTGACACTGGGAACATCACTGCGCCGTGTAGCCCGTCTTCTTCTACAGTTCTCATAGGCTACTGCAGCGGCCTGTAATCGGATCCGACAGTCTTGATCACCACACACACGCACATGCACACACACGCACACCTAAACGCACACGCTGTCAGTGCTGATTGCTGGACTATCATTTTCCGGTCTCGAGTAGTTTTTTCCTGCTATTGAAGTGGCATTTTCCCCCGCTTTGGAAAGGCTAGGGTTTCCCAGACTAAGTGGGCAAACCAGAGGATGAGTACAGATATTGAGTGCGCTTGAAGCCAGCCGTGGCTCTGCATTCTTTTACTGCCCGTCAATCATTCGGCTGGAAAAGCGCAGCCGTTCTCACAGGATCTCACTTCTCACCTCCCTCCATCCACTCATATTATTACTTCACATCCCTTCAGTTGCTTGTTTCTACATCTCATTTAAAATCCCTCAAGAGCCCCGGATTTCCATTCTGTTCACTCATGACTGCTGTGTGTGTATTCGTGTGTGTTCGTGTGTGTGTGTGTGTGTGTGTGTGTGTGTCTCATCATGAACGACAGTCATCGGTACAGTAGTCCACTCCCCCAGAGACAGACTGGTGTCTCCCAGACCTGCAGGAGCAGCTTCATCACACAGACACTTGTCTCTAAAAGCAATTCACATCATGATGGGACTAAGAAGGGCTGTGTCACTGAACAGAGCGGCCACTGTGAGCCGGAGGGATGAGAAAATGGAAGCGTATTTATTTGTCAGTCAAAGTTAGGGACAGCTTCTAAATTGGCGGGACTGAATGCGATAACTGGAAAATGTGGAAAATAATGAGCGTGCGCTTCTGTGGAAACTTAACCCTTTTAATACAGTACGTGTATGTGTCTCTCCTGCCCCGATTAGGACAATGCAGGGCTGTAACTATACTCTGGCAGATCAGGTAGCCGATGAGAGACCTTCCTGCATATTTAACCAGCCAGCGACAAAGGAACGGTCCACAACCCCAGTGGAAAAGGAGGCTAGCATGTGTGTTGACTTTGTTTAGCTTTCATAGTTTTGAATATTAACATGGCACTAAAAGAGGCACGTGGGCCTGTTTATGTGATTCAGCTGTTCTGAGAAACTCGTGGTCCCTGTAATGACATGCACATCAAGTACATGGGCAAAACAGATTTTTGGTCAGATTCCTATTTCATTGACTCAAGACCATAATTGCTTTTGATGGAGTACGAACAAAATATGCAGTATATACAGTATAATAATTGCCAAAAAATGGCACCTAACAGGAATTAAATGTGACATAAATTACCTTTCTTCAAGAAGGCACCCAATTTATCATATATGAAACATTTGGCTTTGTAATTACAAAATTTTACAATTATTAAATATTATTTTGGCAAGTTCTTTCTCATTTCTATTCTTGCTTATTACACATTCCTACATTGAAACAAAATACTCTCAGATGGTTCTCATTGCAAAGGTTGCAGACCCGTTCTACAGTGTCTTCCTGTGATTCTGGTGTTGTCGACCCCGAAGTTACAAATAACCTCTGTAATTTTGGTTTTCATACAAAAAGAACTTTTCCGAGAACCAGAGATAGGACAAACCACAGTTATCTAATATCTGAATATCTGTCCCAGAGATATACAAGTTAAACAAATATCCGTATTATACCTGACTGAGTTTATCGTCCTGACTTTCCAACAGCCTCACTCCAAAGCCAACTATCTTTCTGACTGTGATACAAAGTGTTCCCCAGTAGAGCTGCATGATATTGGAAAACACTGCGATAGCTCTGTTTCTGCTGTAAATATTGCATTATGAAATTTCACCATATTCGTATTGTTTGGGTTTCTTAGTAAACTTTAGAAATGGACATGTATGTGGCAGTTATGTTATTTACATATAATCTAAAGATGTATGCTTAATCTGCATGGTGACAGATAAACATGAGGGGGCGGGGTGTGTTGTAGGGCCACAATCGCAGTTCTCAAATCACTGCATTCAAGTAACTATCGGTGAAATTTACATATAGCTCATATATGCATGATGGTTTTGGACACATAGAGACTTTTTTTCATTAGTTCATTTAGGATTTTGAGTGTGTTTGTTTGCGCATTCATCATTTATTCTCACCTGTTTGGCACCTGACACACATATATGTGGAATAGCATGAGAATGATATTGGCCGTTGAGCTGTGGGTGGGTGGTTGAGTGCATCCCCATTTGTGTGATCACCAAAGAAAAGTGTAAAAATAAATCATTTGCATGTGTGGACTGGATCAACTGTTGGCGGGACGGTTTTATGAGCTCTGTTTTGAGATAATGTGAGAACCCTCCGACACTGCTCCTGCTCTCTGTGTTGGATCCTGCTTCCCACTTTCAGCAAAAAAATAGGCCCTGTATGCTGTGGCTCATTGGTTTAAAGGTATTACAGATTCATGTGGAAATACTTAACATACAGATGGTCTTAGCGCAAATAATTTGTTGCCATTATGTGTGTGACCTGTTATTACTGTCTCTGCTGTCTTCTTTAGCGGTAACTCTAAATTCTTGAGAGTCACATAATCTGAGTTATTACCTTCAATTTTTTGATGTAACAAATCATTTCGTATTTAATGTCTTTGGCAGATATTAGTTATGGTTTTCATCTTGCGAAGGTCGATATGCTTTGATTTACATACTCGTCGCTCGAGGCGAACATTTTGCAGGTGGCCACTTACTCACGCGGGGGAAATCCAGACCCGAAGTAGGTTCAAGGTGCTTAAGTCAAAGTCTGAATCAGGCACATAAATAACGCGGTAATATAACATTTGATATTTTGTTCCCTGCTAAACGCCAACAGAAGTGTTAGTAGCAGCACGCCTTTAATGCACGTTTTGCAATGTGGCAACATGTCTGTGTTTACAGAGAACAGTCTGTGGTATTCCACTTTAACTTTCTCAGATGTGACCTCAAATATCTTGCGTTCTCTTTTCATCACCGGCGGTGCGTCTGCCAGAAGACCTCCGCTGAGTTTTGATTTTGAGGTCGAGGTGTAATGGCCTTGAAGTAAGATATAAATGACTCAAAAATGACTTGCTAACATCAACCTGGCGATGGTGATGAATAGGGAAAACAAGAGTTAAATTAAAAAAAAAAAGAATCTGGATTTGGAGAAGGAAAGAATCGAGGATGGCTGGAGCGACAGGAGGAAGTGAGAAGTGAGAGAATCGAGTTGCTTGATGGATGTCGAAGGCTGTGGGCTTTTGTCAGTGAGCGATGCGATGGTATGGTGTGCTGCGGTCCCTGCTGGACTATTTTTGTTGATTTTTCCTTGTTCTCTTTGCTGATTGATGGTTGATATAGGCAGTGAGGCAGAGAAAAGTTGTGGTCAACCTGGTTACACTCCGCCCTGCGCTCTCCTCCTGCTGTGTTCTCACTCTCTGTCTTTCTTTCTGCCTCATTCCCTTTTGCTCCCTGCGTCCATATTTTCTCTTCCCTCATAGCGTCTGCCTCCATCCGTCTTCTCTCCCCCTCAATTTCTCGCCTAATTCTCCTTCTCCTCTGTCCGTTCTCATCCCACATCTGTTAGAATCGCTGCATGAATGACTAATTTAACATAGGTGAGGACTTGATGAATGCAGCAAAGCCAGCACTCAGGTGACCGAGTTAGTGGAAAACACATCTGAACCCTGGGCCTGTTGCGATGAGGTCCAACCATCGCGGTCCGCTCATGATATGACCTCATCTGAACTCGACTGACCACGGTCGCCGCTCTCCAGGCCCAACAGCATGCTCCCGGGTTCCTGGGATGGTGCGGTTTGGGATGCAGTGTGAGTAGCAAAGCGTCGGAGCCCCCCAGAACAAACATGGCAACGTCCAAAATAAAGCCCCCGCGAGTTCTTCAGAGGCCATGTGGAAAAGTCATAAAGTGGAGTTATAGGGGTCACAATGGGGACGAGATATTTAATGGTTTACACAGGGAACGAGGTAAATACGCACGCGATCAAGCGAGCCCACGAGTGTGTGCACGCCTACTTATGCATATGCACACGAAAACACGCACATTAGCGTGCAAAACGCATTCTTCAGCGCAATTGACGCATTCGGTTGGAGGACATCTGAGCTAAATTTCATTTGTGTGATGATTTATCCCACATGAATGTGTTTGGGAAGTGTGTGTGTGTGTGTGTGTGTGTGCGCGCTCTCTTCACATTTTCTATTTTTGCACAGTTAGAAACTAAACAAAAACACACATAAACACAGAGACTAATGAGGGCTTTGCTTGGTCTGCTGTCAGTCAGCGGCTGGTTAACCAGTAGGCAGAGGTGCTGATAGAGACCGCCAGAGACAATACTCGCCTTTCTTTTTGTTCTGACCTCCTCTTTCCTCAGGGTCACTCTGCTTCGCTCCGACCACTTAACCTCTAATTTCATACGCACATGTAAACACACACACACATACAAAGATGCACTCATGCAAACACGCGGTGCCACAAGAAAACAGCTGAAGAGTTTTTGCTGCCGCTTACAGAAAGTTCAATCTTCGTTAATTGTAGGTCTCTCAGTAGAAGGATTGAATCAGAGGAAGCAGAAATACAGCACGGGCTGTGATGAGGAGAGTCGCCTCCTTTTTGGGAACAATGATGTGTTTTTCTTTTTTTTGGCTCCAATCCAGTACATTTTATTTGAAACGAAACAATGTCTGTGAGGTTAAAGTATTGCCTTTCAGCTTTAAGAGCGTTAACATCCGTATCAGGTTGAATAGCTCTTTTTACCCCTGGGGATCTTTATAAAAAAAAAAAAAAACGTGCTACAACTTCTACGCAGTTCAGTGGATGTTCACGTCCTCATAAAGAATGATTGGTGTCTGCTGTCGGAGGATCACACACAGATGCAGTCAGACAGAAACTGCAGAGACTGTACATACAGCAGGAGGTATTAGTGAGGCGGGAGTATATAAACGTCAGGTGTTCAGACTGTGAACATTTGCATTTTATGCTGCAGGCTGATAGTGAGAGACCTCAGGTGTTGCTTCAGGATGTGAATTCATCTTATTCTCATTTGTGTGGCAGTACAGCTCTCTGCCCTGCTGTCTTTAGGAACATATCTAGATATGACTTTGTTGCACCGTAGTCTTAAATTGGTTGAATATGACGTGACTACATAGAAAATGTGTTTGTAAGGAAGGAGGTAAAGAGCTCTGTAAAATATCAATGTCCCCAGTTGTGTAACTTCACTCAGCAGCCCTGGCTGTGTCAGATATATCTCAACACTATTCATCTAATGTGGGAACAACTTAAGTATCCGATCTGTAGTGATCACGCTCGATTCATTTCACAGCGTGTGCATATTAGCTCTCATTTGTTCAAAGTTATTATTTTAAGTGACAGTATTAATGTTTTCTGTACTGTAAGATCAAGTGTTAGAGCGACCAGCGGAATAACAGACGAGGAACCGTTTGACTTGTTGATCAAGGAGAAATCAAGCTGATCTCTGGCACCGACTGCGATCGCTCTTCACGTGTTTGCCAGAGCGACTGTTCGGTGCGGTTTGACAGGAAATGGATTCCCTGGAAACAGGATGTAGCAACTGGCGTGCGGTGCTGGAAATGATCAGGAAAAATAATCAAAGAAGGAGCGAGTGTTAATGAGGGGGAACGCCTGCAGCGTCTCTTCCTTTATGTGCGCATGTGTGTGTTGTGTATGTGTGTCTTGTGTGTGTGTGTCCATCTCTGTCAGAGGAGGTAATGATGATGAATGGAGGGCGAAAGAGGGATTGAGGCAGCTGTGCTCAGTCAGGGTTAGTGTGACGGCACTCGGGGTGAGTCCCCTACGTGTTCTGTGTCATATATCCATCCTCTGGTACAATACCAACAGCATGGCATGATTGACTTTTATGCTTTGGCAGAAAACATTCATTCATTCTCTTGACAAAGATCCTTTTGTTAGTGGATCCTGGGAGTTCTGTGCGTGTATGTGTCCTTGTCTTTTTTTTTATGTCTGTGCTTTCCCATGTTCTCTCCGTAGCCTGTGGGCAGACAGCTGTGTTGCCACGGTTTGATCCACAGATGTCGGAGTGTACAATGAGACTTGTGCCCCACTCTCCACCTTGCAGCCCCCGCTGTGAGGCAGTTTACATCCGCTTATTATCCCGAGTCGGCCCTAAGTCAGAGCTCTGAGTGTTGCCTTATCCCCGGCTTTGATGACACACCATCAAATGACACCCAGACTAAGACCCACGACGGGGAACGTCCCTCATTTCCGCACAGATCAGTCCCGGTGTCGTCATGTCTGGTGTGGCCAGGTCAGGTGGAGAGGAAATCTTCTGTGCATGTAGGATATGTGTGTGTATATACAGTGTGTGTGTGTGTGTGTGCGCTTGCAGGGTCTTGGAGAAGTTCAGCCCTTGTTCACAGTTGCTGTGCGAACAACTTCATTCTTCCGTTCGACTTTGCAACTTTCCCCTGCACCTATGCACGCACACACGCCAAGATGCATGAATGTTCTCATACGAAAAAAAAAAAAAAATCCTGACCTCACAACCTTCTACAGTGACTTCCTGACATCTATTGAAAGTTTCTATTGCCTCATCAGGGAACTTTGGATCATTTAACACCACTCCCTCTCACATCTGTGTGAGTCAATGGTACCTATAGTCAGGTGCTTATACACCATCTGTGCAAGGCAGTACAGTGTATATACTTTAAACATATGTAATTTATAAGCTGGATTGGCCTTTTTTTTTTAATTCACCTTACACCAATCTGTAATAATATAGACATTAGTTAGAGTGAAAGCAAAACTAACAGTTTAAACCCAGCAGTCCACATTCGTTCTTTTCCTTCTTCATCATATGAGAGTGTTTTGGTTTCTCTTTCATGTTTCAATAAAATGAGATATTTGAATGATTACTGTATAGCTGATATGGGAGACTTGCTGGTGGTCTAACATCATCTCGAAATGAAATCCCTTTCCTTCTTTTAGTGATACAATCCAGACGTGGCCACATTAATGGCTTGTGTGTAATGAATTAGTCGAATATTATTTCATAAATTTTGATGATTAATTTCACAGCACAGGCCTTTATATAAATTAAGTCTAATGGCTGCCCTCTGCTGTATTTATACAGGCCGACTGGACACCATACAGCCAGAGAAGTGAATATCTCACACAGCTGTGCGTAGTGCGCCGCAGCAGCCCGAGCAGACCTGAGTTCAGACGTTACATACACTCCACCAGACCCACTCTTGGGATTTAACAACTTTTATAGTGGTGTTGTCAGCTGCTGTGACATTCAAACTTATTCTTATGAACAGAAACACAAAGAAGGTCAGAGAGAGCTAGAGCGCGAGATAGGAGATCGTATTAGGAATGTTTTTCTTGTCAACCTATGACTCCACTCACACCCAAGTGGGTGAGGGAGAGTGCAACTGTTAGTGTGCGAGTATGCGAGTATTGGTGTGTCCCTAGGCCTTTGCTGTGGTCTCCCCATCGTCTCTGGTTCTGCCGTTTTGACTGTGGTCTACTCATATATTCCCCGTGTTGTTTATTGCGGCCCAGAGCCGACGCTGGGCCTGATACCTTTGCAGATTCGCCTGCCAGAAAAACTTTTATGATGAAATGTGAGGCAGGAAAAAGGGAGGTGAGGACAAACAGAGAAGCTGTTTTCTTTAAGCCTCTGTTTTACTTTGCTAACCAGTGTCCAGAATCCACATTTGGCTGTCATTGCAAGCATGAGAGAGGAAGTCAAGGAGAATGAGTGTGTGTTTGTGCACATGTGTGCACGGTTGCATGTTTAATTGCAGGTACATGCATGTGTGCATGCAGAAAACGGTTGAATATGTGCATGTGTGCACACACACTTTAGAGCAGTTATGAGTTTGTGACTGTATTCGTTTAAAGAAATTCCAAAGAATTAATAGTTTTGCAACCGCAGAATCTTGAAAACGTATCAAGGTCAATTTTTTTTAAATGATATGGTGCTGAGTGAAAGGCTGGAAAGCTTAAGTGGGGTTTGGGGGGAAGATGGGGTGATACAGTATAGATGTGTTTTTAATTCATCTTATCTGAGGAAAGCTTGAATGCAATTTCCAATGTCCCGTTTGGATTTGAACCGGGCCAGGCTGGACAGCAGTGAGCCCCCCCGACGTCTTTGGCTTACCTTTCACTTTCTTTCTCTTTCTTTCATATACTGAACAAAAAAAGTGTAGAAATGAGAGAATGAGTGCCCTTGTTGTCCTGAGGACTGTAAGATTTCTGCCTCTATCGCTCTCACGGAAATAGAAATCAACACGGAAATGCACAAACATACAAAATCACAGTCGGGAAACGAGACAACCCGGCTTCGGGACTTTAGGGATTTCTCACGCCGACATGTCACTTTGTCTCGCCGCAGGACCCGCACCTTTAAACGGCAATAGGAAAACTCCTGTAGAGTTTGGAGCATGGCTGGAGGGATGGAGTGTTGAAAGAGAGGTGGTAGTGGCAGGGTGAGAGAGGGAGGTGTTGTTGGAAGACGACGCGGAGAAGAACGGGACTACAGGGGAAAGGAAAATTGGAGGGAAATTGAAGGAGAAGAGAGAGGTTAATCACCTTGACTTGTTAGCTGTCTATCATCTCAGCATGTGTGCCAGCTGATAAAGCCATACAGTATCTCCTGCTGATGGAGTAGTAGTTGCAGGGTTAGTGGTGTTAATACGCTCAAGCCCAGTAATATGTTAAGAATTCCCATCATCTCTCTCCACCTTTCATTTATCTCTCCCCTTGCTTTCTCCTCTCCGTCCTTTGATCCCTCCCTCCTCATCTGTCCATTTCTCTCTCCTTGTTTTTCGCGGACTGTGCCTGGCAGCAGTGAGTGCTTTAAGAGGGTATTAGCAGGGCGTCTGTACAGTACTATCACAGCTTAGTGGGCCAGTGCAGGTGAGACAGCAGGGATTTCCTGTTAGGCCTCTCTGCTACATTCTTGCTAAATTGCTCCTTGCCATGTGGGGTTGGAGAGGAGGGGGTGGAGGGGTGTCTCACTTTCCCCCCCTTGTTCTTTCTCATACACACGATGGCAAACACACACTCATGTGGCAGCACATGGGCATCGGCACAGGATGATGTGCGTGCATGAACGTACTGTACGTACAAAGGATTAGTGGTGTTGTGGCTCTTCGTGTGTGTGTGTGTGTGTGTGTGTGTGTGTCAGTGTGGAGTGGGGAGGACAGAGCAGGGCTCAGTATTAGACTCTGGTTGTCTGCCAGAGGAGCAATATGAGATAAATACTTCACCATCTTACACCTGGGGGTCCTGGCCTGCTTCTAATGCTACTGCTTAAGAGGAGCCCTCTGTGTGTCTGCGGCCTGTGCTCTCATTTTACACACACACACACACACACACACACACACACATACAGGCAGGTAGGAACCAACTGTGGTCATACCTCTCAATTTGTTCTCAGCTTATCTGTTGTGTTGTCTGTAGTTATGAGTTTTTCTTACCACGTAACTTGTTAGTTACTAAAATACTAAGAGTGGCGGAAGAAGTATTCAGATATTAACATATGTAAAAGGAACAATCCACAGTGTTCACACTCAGTTCCATCCATAAAAGTCTTGCTTTGTTGCTTTACTTATTTTAAGTTATAGTACATGTACGTACATATGTAGAATATCTCAAACAGAAATGTCAAATTGTCATTTTGTCATTTTGAATTATGGAGAAATCAGTGCTGAAGTCTTAAAAGATAAAAGCTAAACTAATTTCCTCCCTGTATTGATCCTCTCATATAACTTTTGGAAAGAAAGAGAATAAGCCTCTTTCAAAATATTGAACTATTTCTTTAATCTATAGGAAGCATTTTAATTTTAAGTGTGGTGGAGTAGAAATTTGAAGTAGCATGAAATGTAAATACTCAAGCACAAGCACCCCAGAATTGTACAGTATTTGAGTAAGTGTACTTTAGTTACTTCCCAACACTGCTTGCTCCATTAAATGTTCTCCTTAAGTGCCTTGTGAAGTAGTTGAGAGATGAGCTGGCGAACACAACAGAGCCTGCGCTTTAAGTGTTTTCACACCGTCCCCTCTGTGTCCAAGTAACGCTTGTCAAAACCACTGTTAACAAGCCTTCAGTTACTGCTTCCCTTTATCTGTGCAGCGTGTGTGTGTGTGTCTTGATTTCACATAAAACACGCACACACACAACTTAAAATTAAGTTCAAATGGGTTCACTCATTGCGCCATGGCAAAAAGTGCTGGTAATGTAATCAGGTGTTGGAGAGGAACAGAGGAGCACATAGCCTGTTCACAACAGCCAGCTGAGAGTGTGTGTATGTGTGTGAGTGTGTGTCACCGTAGGCGGTGCAGCAGAACACTGATATATGTCCAATGAGAAGTTCTGGATTGAGCTCGTATCACTCATCTCGTTGCACACACGGCCAGACACGGCGGTTTTTAATGTACGAGCGTGAAGTGTGTGAGCGGTCTGATCTATGGCAGCGCCGGCCCAATCATACAGCGCTCTCAATAACAAATGATGGGACCGACTCCAGGCTCCTTCACTATCACACACACTTTTATTGCGTCGGCCCATAGCGGTTCATGTTATGGACAGTAGGTCAAAGCTGAACTTTCACTACTTCCAAATGTCAACAAGTAAATGTGTTGAGATATGTCAGTTCCAGTGCTGAATAATAACATATAGGCCACTTGACTGACGCCTGGAAAAAACCCTGGTATAAGATTTCATTTCTTTTTTGTGCATAAGTGTTTCTGTTTTTTTGTGTCTTTGGCTGTCCATCAATTTGGTCATTTTCCATCTTGTCTATTACAGATTACATTTAACCTATATGCTCGCCTGTCAATCCGCCTGTCTGGCTTGACTCTATGAATATTAAGTCATATCACCCGCCCTGACTCTCCCTTGCGGTCTCTGTCTGACAACATGTCAGCCTCACTCCCTGTTGGTCTGTTCGTTCATGTTTCCGTCTGACTTCTTATCTACACTTAACCTCTCGCCTCGGTCTTTTCTAGGTCGACGCTTTGCGGGTGCGACTGGAGGAGAAGGAGCAGTTCCTGACCAAGAAGACCAAGCAGCTGCAGGACCTGACGGATGAAAAGAGCACGCTGACAGGAGAGATCAGAGACATGAAGGACATGCTGGATGTCAAGGAGAGGAAGGTTAATGTCCTGCAAAAGAAGGTAAGCGAGTCCAGCTCACAGTGTCTGTAAGTGCATGCAGTGTAGCCAGACAAATTCCTTGTAAGTTAGGTTAACTCGTCAAATGTGACAAGACCCTCTAGAGAGGCCAAATCTTTCACTGGTTCACAAACAAGAACCTTTTGTTAAAGCTGCACTAATCAGTGTTTTTATATCAACATTGGATAAATGACTGTGTAAGTGAAAGCTGTCTCTTGTTAGTGACACACCCACGGTGAATTATCACCCAACTCTGCAGTTCCTCTCAGTTCTACAGATCACTTTACTGTCTTTCAGCTCATTGTTTTGGTTTTTAAGTCCCACAATGTTAGCATTTTGATTCACTGTCATCGCTCTCACTAACTAAAGTTCTGTTAAACCCACTCGACACTGCCTGCCCAGCACCAAATGACACACAGACAAAGTTAGCAACTACAAAACAAGCCAGATTTTTCCAGCAGGACCAGGTGGAGCCCAAAATAGAGCTGAAAAGAGAGTGAATATTGGACGTTGATGGCTCCAAATCAATGATCATGTTGATCCGTGCCTGCTGGATGTATTAATACACAAATGTTAAAGATGTATTTTCAGCTCGTTCTACTGTCCCCAAATGGTCAAAAGAACAACTGATATTGCTTTTACAAAGTTAACAGGTCCCGTTTATAGTCAGGATTATGGATATACTTAACAAAGAAGAAAAATATTTTAAAGACTGTAATCTATTTCTTTTCCATTCGACATTGGCCAGGAAAAATGAACTATTAAATCACTTTTATAGGGAAACAGAGAAGCGCAGATATTTGATCAATGACAGGTTTATTGACTGTCACCACATCAGGTAACTCTCCCCGGTTAATCAGACATATTGGAAATTAATTCTCGGCTCTGGTTCTGGCCACACGATCATGTTGCTTGGCGTCGTGAATCGACAGTTTTGTTATATGAATCGTTGAACATGTGCCTAGTCAGATCTCCATATGGTGAACACAGACACCTTCACACATGAACGTGGACTGTGCAGCGGATGAGACGGCTAAGTGAAAGCATCATATTATTTCTGGTCCAAGAGCAGCACACACATCCTTCTATATGCACACCTGCTCACAAACACACACACACACACACACACACACACACACGTGCACACTCGCTTGCACGGCATGTCTCAGAGGCCTTAATGACTTTTATAAGGTTAGCTGTTTAGGCAGGGCCTGTAGCCACCTGTGGTGAGCATGTTGGCAATTCCTCCATAGACCAATTACACACACATAAAGGTCCCCTCTCAACTTCCTTGTTTCCTCTCATGTCCTCAAATTAGATCTCCCTCTCTCTCCTCCCACCCTCCCCCTTGCTGAGTTTAATGAAAAGGGGCTCCAAAGGTAACACGCAGTGCCATCAATCTGTGTGTATGTGCGCGCATATGCGAGCGCGTGAATATGTTCGAATGCATTATTATGTTTGTGTGACCCCTGGTGTTTCTGTGTGAGAAGTTTAAAGATGACCTTTATGTGCACCCTGCGCTGTACTCCTTTGGGTCCCACCTATAGCTTGCACTTAATAAGCCGGTTTGCAGCAGATAAATGGGGCCCCTTCTGCTTATTGACATTTCATTCATGTTTGATTTGAACTTTATTTCATGGCCAGAAATGTTCGCTATAGGCTGCCAGTTCATTCTGGAGCCATTTGGTGGGAAGGGGGAAGTTTTTTGCTCACTGTTTGTGCGTTTTTTATTCAGCTGTGTTACTCTAAGCCTCACTTGTCATTTTCATCCACACAGGCTCAAAAGTGAGATTAAGTCGGATGATGAGATAGCAAATATTTGGTTTGTGCCGTCTTTGCAGAAAGTCTTTCTCTGTTTCCCTGTACTTTTCTCCTCTTCTTTACTCTGTGAGAGCCACCTCTCCTTGCACATCCCAAACGTTTAAGCCTTCTTCCTCATTCATCATGGCACAATTTATTTTTGAAATCCAGCACTTTGGAAAACAGTCGACAGCGATAAGAAGCATTAATGACTTGTAGTAAAACGTAATATTTTTTCATTCAGTATTATATGTTTCTCACAAATGTTAACATAAAGTGAATGGAAGAAGAAGTGATATTTGAATGAAGAAGCAGACCGTTCCATGCTGTGAACTGACAGGTGTTTCACTCCATTAGCCGCACTGTATACACTGACCACAGTCTGAATGGTTTTTCCAAACTTCCTATTTCCCAACAGTCCCCGGGGGCTATAACTTACAGTGCCGCGTCTCCAGGGAACAGCAGGAGTGGAGCTAGGAGTCAAAGCTAGTTTCCTTTCCGGGCTTCATACTCTCCAAGTTACTGCTGGCTTATTATAAAATGCACAGACAAGCTCTGTGTGTGTTTGAAGTGTTCACGGGCAGTATGAAGTCCTCCCCAGACACAAATCTAAATGCCAAGTATGTACTTTCTAACTAAAGGGTGACGGCGTGTTCTTAAGCAGTGACACTAATCCTACGTTCAAATGAAACATGTTGATGCCGATCTGAATGTGAAACTCAATTTAGCAGCTTTAATGAATTTTGCATTCTCATATTTTCATGTAGTCCTTGTTGTAAACTAGAGCTCAGCTAACTGAAAGAAATGCTTTTATTTATCATTATGGCATTTTAACTTCTAATAATTATTTATTTCTATATTAGGTACTGATTGAAGGGTACTTGTCCTTCCCCTGCTACAAAATGTAACTTTTCCACTGTAGCTTTAAATCAACACAAAGGAAATGTACAAATACAAAAAAAAAAATCACACAGCCTCATTTTGATTTTGACAAAGTTGAAAAACTGAATGAAATTGTTCTGTACTGAATGTGAAATGTGTCGTTACAGGATTAATCCGCTGATCAACAAAAGGTTGAGCTACAGCAGACATTAAATAGAAGTTTTAAGTTGAACTGTATCGATCACATTATTAATTAGTCATTAATCAGTAATATATTGTATATTATAATAGTTATATCATAATTATAATAGTTTTTTTTGCTGAAATTTTCCCATCGTTTCCTGAAAATGATTTCTGAGGATTTCTTTTCAAAACCAAAAATATTTAAACGTATACACAGTCCATGTTTAATTGAATGCTTGTGAAGGCTCATTGCAGATCATCATCATTGTTTGCCTCTTTGCTCAAAACCTCCCTCATCTTCTGGATTTCTGCCTTTTCTTGAACGGAGGCTTTCCTCATCTTTTCTATCTTAGCGTAAAAAGCCTTTCTCCTCTTACATTTTTCCTTAAGTGCTTTCTTAAAGGCTTTTCTTTCTTTTTCTGTGCTCTCCTTCTTTAACTGGAAAACATCCCTGATCCTCTTGATGCCTGTCTGTTCTTGAATGTAGGCCTTCCTCAGCATTGCCATCTCTTCCTTTTCTATATTGAACATCTTCCTGGCATCATATTGTTGTTGTTGTACCATATGTTCATTTTTCATGTTCACTCTCTCCAATTGGAAAGCCCCCCTCATCCTCTCACACAGCATTCGTCTTCTTGATTTCGTTCGTGAAGGCTTTTTTTTTTATGCTCTCTTTCTGAAAAGGTGCTCCTGATCGCAGCCATTTGAGCAAACTCTCTATTTCCTTTTTGTCCATATACCATGTCTTTTGGCAGCTCCTCAAGAAGACAAATAGTAGCCAAGCACTACCCTCCCACCATCCTTTTCTCTACTTGTCCATCATATGCAGTTGCGAGTTGCTCCACTAATTATGCTCATAATCAGATATTTCTTTGATGACGCGTTCTGAAATCAAGTTTAACAAACATATCACAGTGCTAGTAACACACAGATTTTAGTGCTGATGATGTAAGATGACAGTCATCAAAACTGCCCAATATCTGAGTCACCTTTTACACCTCTTATTTTGTTTGTAATAAATCAGTGGGACCCCACCCAGAGCAGACCTTTTTCAAGGGTGTGAAAGTGATTTTAGAAGGTGCGATCATTTTCATGCAAACAAACGAACAAACTAAAACATGTACATTACAGTATTTTTATTACATTGTACTTCTCCATTGAATTATTGTGTTATTAAACCAACTTTCCTAAAAGCATGCAGTTGATTTACATTGACGAGACCAGTGTTTTCCTTCACAACTACTGCCTTTCTCAAAGATTTTGAGTTTCTGTTTTTTGTTCTTTCTTTAGGCATATTGACAAATATTTACTCACCACCATAAAAACTCCCATCAGTGAAATTTCTCAATGTCTCAGCGTGTCCAAACCACAGCGCTCTGTGTCTTAAAATGGCCGCCCTGAGCTCAACAGAATTAGGCTTTCAGGATGTTTTGAATGAAATGGTTGCTATGGTTTCCTCAACATAACAACCTCTTGTCCACATGATCTCAATTCAACCTCAAACAAGCTTGATAAACGTTATGCAAAGGTCAAACATAATGCCGTCATGTTATAATTCATATTCTTCAGTGCATTCACACCAGCAAGCATCGAGTCTGTTTTTGAAATGAACACATGTTTCTGAGAGGGTGATAAAGAGGCTGTTTGATTCCCTCTCAACACTCTTTGCTCGTTAAAACCATGTAATTAAGAAGCTGTGTGAAGCCTTTTAGGCCATTTTAGACAATTTAACTGTCATGGGTGTCAGCATTTTTTGACAGGATTTCATCAGCTTCGGATCTTTGTCAGTTTCAGCTACACTTTGTCAACCTCATTTTAATGTTGTAGCTGTTGAGTTGGAGCTGCCTGCACCCAGAGATAATGGAGAATTATGCCTCAGAATTGACTTAGAGCTGGTTTCAAAAATGAAGCAGGGCGTCGGCCGGCCAAATGGTGAAGGGGCATACCACATAGCCGCAACGTCCATCGTTTGATTTCAACTTCATCTCAAGCCATTCCCATATCTCTCTCCCCGAGTTTCCTATCTGGCTCTATACTGTCCGCTTCCCAAGAAAAAACCTTCCAAAAAGAGGAGGCTTACATCAGTTTCTGTAGTATTGTTCACCTCATTTTGATCTTCAGTCACAAAATCTGGATTGAGGTTTACTAGGAACAAATCCATTTGTATATTCTGTCAACAGTTTTTATAGGGAATCTTTCTTCAGTTGACAGTAGGTCCAATAAAAACTGTTCACAGTGAGGTCTGTGGATGAACCACAGCAAGCATTGTTTCTGGAAAGAGATGTTTTTAAATGTATTTTTTTTTCACCACTAATGAAATACCATTAATCTCTGTTGTATTTTGGTGGCGCCAGAAAACTTGACCAAATAATACTGAAACTATCTGTATGGCTGGATACGTTCGGAGGCCGTGAGAAAATATGTTTTTTTATTGTATTGTGGTCGAAGCGACGCTGTAACTTGTTATGACTGATCATTCCATGGTTATATTTCTAAACACAAAACGCTGTATGGTGAATTTGCTCAAATGGAATTCAAAAGTTAAATCCGAATCCAAAACGCTGTAACACCTGGGCTTGTTAGCTACGATTTAGGGAGCCACATAGCTGTTTCCTTGACAAAGTATCTCTTTTTCGGATGCTATAAATTACAAATCTGAAAGATAGAGTGTAGCTTGGGAGCATAACTCGCTTCCTTCCCTGTGTCGTACTGCGAAAGTCATTCCAATCGTAAAAGATGTAGCCCGACCCTGCATGTTTGAAGTCCTCCCAGGACAGGATGAAGCTTTCCCTGATGCTTCCTGTATCTAAATATCAAGGGTGCATTTTCCTCAATAAAGGGATCATTCTGGATGCGGAAAAGCAGAGGATGCAGCTGAATGTTGGTCAGCTCGTGAAAGTTCTGCGAATGTGTTATCCATCTTAAAACCTTCGCTGTGAACAAGGATGGTTGTTGCTTCACAACAGGATGAGGTTTAGCTTAGATCATTTAAATGTTGCGGTGGGCCTCCCCCCTATAAAATTATCAGCTCTGAATGACTCAGCTAAGCAGTTCATAGGGCTATTAATCTCTTGTATATGAAAAGAGATCAAGAGTAAATATGTATACCAGACGTGCACAAACACACACAAACAAAGGCAGACACACATTATGAGACACCAGCTGATCTGTCATCGGCCTGTGTCATCATTACCGACACTCTGGGAGGTTTTGGTGTGGGAATTGGACCTGTCTGTAGTGAAGATAGAGAGCTCATCGTAATGACGCAGATGCATCATGTTAACCCTCAAATCTGTCCGGGAGGATGACACATATCCTCGTGTGTGTGTGTTTGTGTGTGTTTGTGTGTGTTTGTGTGCACCACGCTCTCCTCCCAGCCGTAAGGAATTGACATCTGGAGAACTAGGAGCAAAAACAGTCTGTAGGATGTTTTTGAGGAAGTAGTATAAAATGGAAGAAAAATTTAATGTAAATAACAACAGGGAATCTGTTTGGTGGATCAAGGTGGAGTTTGTGATTCTCTTTGTGTTGCAGTTTTTGTATTGTTTGAATATCTTTCTTTAATACCTCTGTGTTTTTGGCTGTTTTGATCCATTCAGTTTTCTCTTGGATTGTTTTCTTTAATGGACTGACTTTTTATTTATTTGTTTTTTTTTCAATATTTACGTAGTGATTCAAATGCTTGACTCAAGCTTTGGCTTCAACTTAGCTTTAACATTTTTTTTACCAAAATTTTTTAAGCTGCCGGATGCAAAACAGCACTTTCATTTCTGAGACTTCTTTGACTGTTGAAGTTGAAGGGTCTGTTGCTCCCGTCCGTGTTTGAAGTGTGAGAACTCACATCCAGGAGAATTGACTCCCAGACTGGTGGACAGATACACATAGATAGACCAGTGCTAGATTATAATATTGTAGAAACTACCTCAAACTGCAACACGTATCAGTTAATTCTGCCGTATTTTCTGTCTCAGGAGAATTTTTATCTCCTCCTCTGGGCCTCTCCATGGACAGTCACCATGACTTATATCATGGCACCATGATGTCATTGCTGTAGTTTGAACCCTGCATTGATCTTAATAGTCAGAGGCTGAATTTAACTAAAAATAATGAGGAGCCGGTCTTTAAATGAAAAAAGAAAACACACACGCTCGGTTTGTGTTGGCGTTTTCGGCCTTACGTATCACAACACAGAACAGTGGCGGCTCTGTTCGAGCCCTCGGTCTACGAGACCATGACCAATGCATAATGATGAATTTATTTATTTATTTTTTCATTTTTGGTTCCTTTTTTTTTTTTTTTTTTTTTTTTTTTTTTTGCTGGGGGGCAGGGGGCAGGGGTGTGGGAGGTACGCATGGAGAGCCGGTTGTGGTGTGGTTTTGGCATACATGTGTTATTCATGTTCAAACATTGTGGTCGTCTCAATCCATATTCATGCTTTTTAAAAAGACTGGCTGTGTGCATGGAAGTATAGTATCCCCTATCATGTTCCCTCTCTATAGCAACCACAGACAGGGAGATTCGATTACGTCTGCTCGGGCTGTGTCAGACGTGTGTGTGTGTGTGTTTGTGTGCGTCTCTCTACGAGGATGCCCCGTACACAAGGGTCTCTGTTAGTTATGATAGTGTCTAGCAGGTCTCCCCCAGACTTTCTCAGGGGAACCCAGCTCTGGTTCACTGCACCCTCTGCCAGACTCTTTCAGCACTTGCTCCTGCCTGGTGTCATCGCCGGCTCTGGCCTGGTGTCATCGGCACGGCACGGCCTTTGATTGTGAAGAGAAGTAGAGAGAGAGAGAGAGAGAGAGAGAGAGAGAGAGGGTGATATAGAGATAAATAGAGATGTACCCTGGCCTTCTACATTTCCTCCATTTCCTCTCCCCCACTTTGATCTCTCTCTCTGTGGAGCAATTGCTCTCCTGTCCGGCCATTTTTCCTAATTTTATGAGCTTTCGTTTTTGTTGAAATACGCTCCATGTTCACGTCCCTTGTTGAATCAACGGATGCATACCTTCGAATGACTGCCTTCTATTAATGTCGCATCCGTTTGTGCAAACTACTGGACCCATGCAGGCTCATACTGACTGTTTTATCCCAAAAAAACCTTCAATGCTCCTTTCTGTCTCTTTTCTCTCCCACATGTTTTACACCCCCCAAAACAACACTGACACTTTTGAGTGTGACGCATATGGATAGCGAGGGGAGGTGCTGCATGTTGATAGAAAGGAAAATATTGGTCCAGCATTGACACAGTGTTTATTGTGTGTCTGTGCATGTGTGTGTGCATACTGTGTATACATATGAGCATTTCTTACTGCTTTTGTGTCCAGATGTGTATGATGGACAATGATCTCTCAGTGTTGTTCCTTATGTCCACCATAACAAAGGCTGGGTATCAAACCTCAATACTATTTGATTAGTGACTGAAATGTGGCCACAGCACAGAGGGCACAGCTGGTGCAAGTTGGCATCAAAGGCTTGATAAAATTCTTAGTGTTGTTTACTTAATCTTTGGTCAGATATTTCCTGATCTAAATCAGGAAATTGCTCATTTTAGTTTTATCTAAGCAAAGTTCTTGTACTGCCGCTTCTTTTAAGACAACGCTGAACACTGATGCTTTGATAAGTGTGGAATATTTTGTTAAATAATCCTCAAACTAAGGTAGTGAAAAAAGATATAAGATATCCAACCCTAAGCAAAGCTATTACCACTTGAGTTTAACCTCAAAATCTTGAATATCATTATTGACTATAAAGACATAGCATCTATAATGTTTATTACACGAAGCTGTTCCCTGACTTATGCCTCAGTGTCTGAAATTGTCTGTATATTATTCATCCCCATATTAGCAAATTGCATCAGCCTCCTAAATGATCAGTGTTCTGATATTCTGAAGCTTTCTGATGATGTTGTGAGGCGCAATAGTTAATAACCAGATACACTGTTGGGTTAAGTATTCCAGGTGAGTAGCTGTGTGTTCAACAGCTGTATTTCTCAGAGATCCTCACAGATAACTCTTCGCTGTGTGTTCCTGCATGTGAGCGTGTGTGTGATCTTGATAGATCTGTGATGAGGCCACCAATGCCTTTCATCGTAATGGATTCCATCTGACCAATCACAGTGCAGAGACATGGCTACAGATAAGCCTGTTGGAGCTGGGGAGGTTCCGGTAAACAGCCTGCGATAGGCCCCCCTGCATCCCCCTCTGCTCCTATCAGCAATCAGCCGGGGTTAATGGTGAGAGCCCGAGGCTGGCTGATTGGAGCCAGGCTACACATCAGTCAAGACAAACCCAGCGTCGGGCCATATGTCAGGCTCCAGCTATTCGAGTCCGTCTTCTTCCTGACCACAACACATGCACTTCGCTTCAAGAAATCAGACGTGTTTGATGACTCTCCGACTTGATAAAGAAGTCGTCTGTATCCTGAAGACGACACAGGCCGTGACTCAGGCCGACCTGTTTCGACCTACCCTGTTGGCAGGCGAGCGTTTCATACTGTAAGATCTGAGACAGGCACTTCAGGTTCTGTCAGACCCACTCAGATGAAAGTGGGTCACAGTTTGACCCTCTGTCTCTCAGTTGAACGGTATGAATGTATGATGTATTTGACCTCGATCACTGTAAAGTGGGCCGGGGTCAAAAGCTACAGGTTGACACATGGCCGCTGCGGTCCCCACTGGGTGGCCGCATATGAATTCTTTCTTTCTTTCTTTCTCTCTTTCTTTCTTTCTTTCTTTCTTTCTTTCTTTCTTTCTTTCTTTCTCTCAGATTAAAGGGCTTCCATTCTCCCTCTCCAAAAAGGAGAAAAAGAAAAGAATTAATACTAATGGTGCTGGGAGCAGAGGAATAAAGCGTTGGGGTAATTACCCAGCAATCACTGCAGCATTCCGCAGCTGAGGGGGGCAGAGATAGGGTCTTGAGCCTAAAGAGCATGGACGTGGATCAAGTTGGCCGGCACACACACAGACACACTCACACTCACGTACGGCCCGGCTTGCACAAGTGCAATCTGTCTTCATTGAACAGCTCTGGGTCCGCAGGAGTCTCTCCCTGCTCATTTCGCTCTGTGGTCGACCAGGAGAAATCACTATGAAAACAACACTCGCTTCATCTTTCTCGCTGTTTCTTCTGTCATTCTCTGGGTGCATGTCTGCATCTGTGTTGTGTGTGTAAACGTATATGTGTGTGCATCTGCGTGCTGGTGTCTGTTTGATGTGTATGAATGCAGTGGAGGGTTTTCTGTGTGAATGACTTTCTGGAGGAATGTGTAAGGGAAGAGGGGGAGGATGTCTGCCTGTCATGCTGTGTGTGTAAGTGTTATATGCAGCCTCCATCGCCTCAACCTGGCCCGACGTTGATAATAATCACAGCCTGATTGTGTGTGTGCTTGTATTCCTCAGAGATCAGTATTGTATGTTCAGAATAAACCACATGTTACAGTGGACAGTGGATATGGTTTCCTGTTTGTGAATGTGAGTCCTCATGCACATACACAAACAGTGGGCCTCAATTATCAAGCTACTGAAATATTTTTGTTTCAGTAACTGTAAAATAGGATTAATCAAAGTTTTTTTTTTTTTTTTTTGTTCAGACATTGGATAAAAGGTTACGAAAAAAGTCCAAAACTAGGATTTGTGTTGTATTTCCATGGACAGTCTTGCACTTCATTTGATTTATATTTATATTTGATTAAAATAGTAATTAAAAAGGCTTTTTGGCATTTTTTTTTCTCTACTTGGGTCTTTTCATAAATAAAAATTAATTCCAGATTCGGGTGCATCTGTAGCTCACATTGCTTTTGTCTGTACTAAAGCAGACAATAATGGTTTAATGCAAACACAGATTATTACTTTTTTGGAAGTGTTTTTGATGTGTTTTGTTTCATTTTGTCTGTGCTTGAATTTGCACTTTGTCCCTTCTTGCTTTATGAGTAGTCTGTGGCTTTTGCAAAGCTTTTTCTGTGAAGGACTATTTATGTTCAGTGACTTATGCTAGATTTTTTCCTCGTATTAAGAGCATACAACTACCGACCAGTTGAGGCAGGCTGTGTTTTAACTTATGCAGGAGGTGGGTGTAATGTGCTTTTAGCTAACACGCAATGTTAAAATAATTGAGAAAACCCTCACCACCTTGCTGCTGATGGCAGCTGTACTCATCTGTTGAGGAGATCTTATCTGCCGTTCCTTGGCCCACTCCAAAAGTTTTGCCTGCATGCAGTTATTCGTTTTTTTTATTTCAAGTTTCAGTGTTGCCGCTCCATAAATGAAATTATATTTATGATATTTGTAGTTTGTTGTTAAATTTGTGAACTAGAAAGCCCAGTGCACTGACTACTAAACAACTAAACAATGTGTGTTTGTTCTGGAGAACATTTTTTAGTGTTAACTCTTTGTGATCTTTTTTGGCCTATTTACTGTAATTCATTTCTATTTCTGTCTTTCATGTGATTGGGTTTTATCCCTTCATGCACATATCTGAAGAAATACAGGGAAAGTAGCTTGTTTATAAAAATATACAAGAAAACTTACATCATGCTCATTATGCATATTCATCTATGTTCTGTACACTTGCTTCTCTGTATCCACGAAGTGTGTTTCTCTCTGCCTTTGTGTATGTTTATGTGCCTGTGCGCCTGCATTCAAATGAGAGTATGTGGATGATGTGTGTGTGTGTGTATGTGTATGTGTGTGGACACAGAGCACCTTTGTGTTTCTAAACAGGGACTGGTGGTTAGGAGCAAAATGAATGTTGGGGCAATGGAGAGGAAGCTGCTGTGAGAATCACAGGCCTCGGTCGTAATCGGAGTGAAACCCGTAGAAAATTCTGTCTCTTTCGTTTGCTCCCAGTTCCACTTCGACAAATCTTTTTTTGGCTGTGGGATAAGGGAGGACCTGCATGTTTGGCTTTTTGGTTTGGAGGCAAAAAAAAGGTTTGGTAGAGAACAGCACAGCAGATATAGAACGATGTGCTAGCACACATGCAGGTACACATTGGCCCATTACATGTTTTTGTGCCCAGCCTATTTCTGCAGGCAAGTGTCGGCCAACAGATCAAAAAAGCACAGAAAAGGCCTTTTTTTTCATTCTTTCATTCCCTTCTTCAAGGAGCGAAAAACGGTTCCCTGTCAGAAATAAAGAATGACCTCTCCTTTTCCTTGTTTAGAAAAGTGTGGATGATTTCAGAACCTGAGCGTCGTGCTTCTCGACCCCTCCCCACTCTTCCTCCCTCTCTCGGGCACCACTCGTCTTATGAAGTCATTGTGCTCCGTCGTTCTGCTCGATAACAGATGAGTAATGACTCCTCGAGCGAAGCAGCATGACATCAGGAAGGTCATTTGAGGGGAACAGGGGAGAGGTGTCATTTTCTGCTTTAAGGGTCTCTGTGTGTCACGTCGTGCCCTTACATTCTCCGCCAGTCGACTCAGCCGGTCCGCTGAGATCTGGTGGGGACTTCACAGCTATGAGTATATGGCGGCGGTTCCCTTTCAGTAGCGAACTCCATATGTGCAGTGTAATGTTTCCTGACAATTTTATGCTTAGCTGCTACTCTTATTCAGGGAACCTTATAATGAGGTGGCGTGTAGATGGTGAGTGCCTCGCTCAGGTGTGCAAGTAAAACCAGAGAGGACAATATCTCTTCTGTGTTACCCAGTATCACATCTCATAAATATTCAGTTCACTCATTCAAAGAATAAACTGGGAATTTATTAAATAAATAAATAAATGGGCCTGTTGCAGAAATACCACATGGGGGCGCCAGCTTACACAGTATCCACGCTTCCACAGTCTGTTAGTGTTGTCCTCGTTGCTCTGTTTCACAGGCGGGGAAGGGGGTGGCGGTGGGAAGCGGCGGTGGTGGGAAAGGGGTTAAATCAAGTGCAAGCACACCCTCCTCACGCTGAAAAGGTCACTGTCTCCCCTGAGCTTCATGACCACACTGTGTTTCTCTTTGAAGAGCCACATCTGAGTGCTCGGGAGCAGGAGGAAGTCCTTTATTAATCTGGGAATCAACAAGCTCTGATGGCAGGAGATGCAAACAGCGCACAGGTGTGCGTGTTTTAGCGTACTGTAACACACCCTGACACACACACGAACTTAATAAAATTCCAGGTTTAATATGTACATGCTTTGCTTGGATCGCAGCATGTGATTGTGGAGTAGTTGAAATAGCGGTATGATATTTCCAGTGTGTCGTCTTTCATCGTGTTTCTGTCGGACTGTGACCTAGATTTCTCTGGGGAAGTACACGCTGTGTTACTACATATTGTTCAGTTTGCGGTTATTGTCCCTCTGTGTATTTGTGTGCGGCTGTGTGCGCATGCATGCACGTGCGTGTCGGTGCCAGGATCTTTGGGTTTTACAACTGTCCCTGTCATATTTTCAGAGGCGATGACAAGCACAGAGAAATGAGTTGCCTCTCAGAAAGGACGACCAATTATTGTTTGGTATTTTTATTGGTCCAAAAGAGTTTTAAAAATACAAATGATTGTATTTTTATGGTGGTCACGCTCCGCGCTGGTCTCCTTTTGTGTTCTGCAGAAATGATTCCTCCGGAGGCCACGGAGTTCTAGTTCTTAGTTTGGATGGAAGACAGACGGGTCGACCGAGTTTGTGGTTCTGCTCCGGAAACAAGCTGCTTTTAGATCACGATTTTTCGCCAGAGACACAGGGCCTGATACTGTTTCACTAACTTCTCTCCCATCACATTAGAAGTCAGCTTGTCCTAATCATGATCATACACTACAGACTCCAAAAGCAATTTAACACCAAGGCTCCCAAAGGATTTCAAAGCCCACTGAGAGGGAATCAAAATTGTTTTGTTGACAACTGTTAACTTTTTAACTTAACATGAATGTATGTCAGCTATTGTTTGAGACTTCCCCCCCTCGCTGAGAATATTTGTCGCTCGTATGAGGACGAATAAATGCTAAATTTCATTATGTTTTGTTTCATTGATGACAATATAACAGCCAACTGTCACCATCAGGTTTTTAAGATAATTCAGAAACCATCTTTGTTCCAATATTTTACATTACATCAGTACATTTTTTGTGTTGCAACATATAATAATAATTATTTTTCTCTTTCCATGTAATTATGTCAATGAATTATGTCAATTAATCAAGTACTATATTGCAAAAGTTGTTAACTTGTAAAGTATAAAAATGAGTAATGAATAGATTTATTATGTTTTGTTTCTTTGATGTTAATATCACAGCCAATTTTTAACCCGCTACTCATAAACAATACAGCCAGCGTCACCAAGTTAATAATAGTTATTTGTATTGTATTTGTCAACCATGTATGTTCCCATGTTTTTATATATAAATGACATTTTTGTGTTGTTATGTTACATAATTATGTCAATGATAATTAGGCGATTCATCAACTATTATTTTGCAAAAGTTGTTGACTATCACTAATAGTTAAATCTCTACATCCGACAGCCTCCTGAGACTTTAAAGTACTTTACTGTTCAGATCTATTTTGGAGCTGTGCAAAGTCAAGGTCAGTAAAAGGTAACGGTGCATCAACACTCCTTCTTTTAAGGAGAACCCGGTCCCGTCCTATCATCTTGTTGATAAAGTTATCGGAGTCAAAACAGTATGGCTGTAAACAGTGGGGAGCCCTGTGTGTGTGCGTGTGTGTGTGTGTGTGTGGGAGAGGACTGAGACAGACGTCATACTCTCTCAGGAGGATACACACTCACTGAGACAGACAGTCCACACCGCAGTGCCTGGCCCGTCGAGTCATGGTAGCTGCCTATCGTAGGTGGTCTGCTGCAGCGGGAGGTGTGTGTGGTTGGAGAGTGGGATGACATATGCACAGTGGTTTAATGATAAAAGCCTGTGTGTGTGTGTGTGTGGATCTGGCTGTGTGTCTTTGTGTGTGTATGAGAGATGCGGGAGTATAATTTGAGGTAGCCTCATACACTGAGAGATAAAATGAGTGACTGCTGTTCTCATCATAACAATCTAGCTACTGGATGGATGACCCCCCTCTCTCCCAGAAAGGCGAGGGGGGGGGGCTCTCTTTGCATATTTTGACTTTCAGATTTCTGACAGAATTCCATGCCCTCTTTCCCATATCCGTGACTCGCAGGCTCCCTCTAATCCGCCGACGTAACGTTTGCGCTGCAACGTTTTTCTGCACAATTTCACAGAAGGCCCAGCGACGAGGCTAAATATTTCATCAAGGGGTTGTTATTTTCTGCGACCAGGCCAAAGCAAACTTAAGCCTGGTGAAGAATGTAATCATTTATCTAAGACCAGAGGCAACATGCACAATTCGACCTGAAATAGAGCCATGTGGTGCCCGTGGGGACTGGGGGGGGGCGAGTATGCGTGAGTGCGTATGTATATGTTTCAGAGGTATGTCAAAGCTACTGAGCTGCTACAACCAGAGGCCACAGCCGGATATCTGTTTGTTTGTGCTTCCTCTGATACGTACTGCGTGTTGAGATAAGCGTGTTCCAGCGTCAGTCTTGTGTACTCTGTTGGAGGCTCACCGGCGCTTCACGTTGTCGAGGTTGTGAATGTGTCCGGCTCTACCTCTCAAGTGTCGACATCCCTTGGAAAATAAGTGAAAAGCAACCTCTTCAACCCACACACTTAGAATGAGAGAGAAAAAAAATGAGGAAACCCATATTAACCTCGCCTCCCTCAATCCCTGTCTCTCTCGTAAAAAATCCCGACCAACAAACATGAATTGCTGGGAATTGTATATGATTTTGCTTGTGTGAAGCTTTCCCATCATTCCCTGAAGGATTTAATATCCCTATCGCATGTAGACTGACCTACTAGAGCCTTTAGCCTTTGGTTGTGTAATGACTGTCATTAACCTATCAAGATCTGCTAAAGGGTCCTGCCTTCTTTTTCCCACTCCCCCCCTCCTGCCACTTTCCCTCCATTGCCAAAACCAAGATGACTCCTTTAAAATCCTCGCTCTCGCCCTCCAGGGAGCAGAGAACACCAAAGTCTGCAGTCTAATTGGATTCATTTGTAAAATAGTTGTGGCGATTTGGACATTATCTATCTATGTACCCATGACTGGAATGCAGCTTATTCTCCCCACTGGACATTTTTTTACCCTGTCACCATTTCAGTTAAAAGGCAGTCTCTCGATGGCCTGAAGTGCTTTTCTTGTTTTTATTGGATTCTCATGTTCATTAAATAATGAATTCTTTTTGGTGCATGTGCCTTTTCCTTTGTACAACGTGATCTGAGACGAGACCGCTTGGGTCAAATGTGGTATTAATGCTTTGAAGAGCGAGTGAATGGTACTTTGTATGTCTGTTGTAAAACCACTAAAGAAGACTGAGCTGGAGACAGTAGTTCTTGAGGAATCTCAGGAACCTTTCGGACTGAACTACCTTTTCTATCAAGATGATATTCAGAATTTAAAGGAATGTAGAGTGACCTTGTAGAAACCATGAGTGAGTCACCATGTCACCATGTCCTGTCGCCAGATGTGCTTTCCCTTTGTGACTGGTTTGTAGACCTCTGGAGTTTCATTGCACTGCACCGCGTCCTTCTCCAGCTGCATCTGCTAGTGTTTTGTTTGGTACAGCCCCGAGCGCTTTGTGTTTGTTCAGCATGTGTCTTTGTGTGTGTTTGTGTTCTGTTCTGTGGATGTTCATCAGATAAAGGCTGTTGAACACCACAACTGGCTATTACACCACCACTTTAGTGACATGAGGTTAGCCACGGAAAGGCAGATGCAGATACACAGTCCTGTAAGTCAATGCGACGAATTAACTCTTTGTGTGACACTGAACTGGCACCGAAGTCGATTCGGTGACACTCTCCGATGGCTGTGTTGTTTACACCTCTCCAGTAAGTTTTCTACTCAGAAGCACAATTAACTTATTTTCTCTTCATGGATCGTACAGTAGAGGCTTTCATTGCTGCTCATCTTTGAGATGCCAGGCCAGAATGGAAGACATTACGGCAGGAAATTGGAGAATACAGCCAGGAGCTGAGCACACCATTCAGTGTCTAGATTCATCTTCTCTGTGATTTTGGTACCACATGGTCTCCAGTTGGGTACATTGCACAAATACTACTTACTTAACCTTTCAGTTTCAGTCTAATCTTTTCTGCCCATGATTCTATTAGTAACTGTGATTGTTATGTGCTTCACATCAACATCATCCTAACCTCAGCTCCTCTCGTTCTCTCCTTCTCTCTCCAGATTGAGAACCTGTTGGAGCAGTTAAAGGATAAGGATAAACAGCTGGCTGGGTTGAGGGAAAGAGTCCAGGGCCTTCAAACCGACTCCAGCAACACAGACACAGCCCTGGCCACGCTGGAGGAAGCCCTATCAGAAAAGGTACAGGACGGAGGGAGGGAGGGACGGAGGGAGGGCGAGGATGGTCTTGTTAAAAAAAAAAAGGTCAAGTTGAAGAAAATCTCACAGCAACTAGTGAGAAAAGAGTTGTTGCTGGATAGATGGTGTGACACTATTAACGAAGAGACTTAAACTTGTTTGTCAGGTGTGGACAAACTCACAAAACGAAGCCGTTAGACCACCTCTTAGTCTGGAAATTTTTATTCATCGAGCCACACTGGTCTTTCAGGAAGCCGGTGCACGGCAAACAGCTTAATTACGTCGCATGCTTTGCCATGAGTCACTGCAATAATTTACTAACACAACCTCCTAATTTATAGACCCTGGGCCACACTAGATGAGGTCCTCTCTGAAAACAGTAAGGGAGAGAAGGAGGCGCAGGGAGAAGGGAGGTCTAAGGTGAGCATAGACAGAGGATTAGTCCCTGTCTGTAACTGCGCTGAACATAGGGAGGGAATGATCTATAGAACAAGGGGAGGATAGAAGTTTTGAAAAGGGAGAGGAATGGAGGGATGGAAAAGCGGAATGGCAGAAGAGGCACAGCCCTGATGGAAGAGGTGGCCTCAGAATTGAGGGAGGGAGAGGTCAAGGAATGCAAGGGTGGAGGCAGAGTAAAAAATTAGTAACTTCTGCGAGACATATGAAAGAAGAAGAGAAATACCAGAGCTGGCAAGAGAAATCACAAAGCGTCAGACATGGATGGAAATTCAGGAACCGATAACATGGCCGCGCACCTATAGAGGAAAAAGTCTCAATGTGATGTGGTCAAATTATTAGTAAAATATGAGGTTTGAGTCTAACCTCCTACCTTATCTTTAATACTGGGTAATACAGATATAATACTTTCTTTAAACTGGATTTACCAGCCTCCGTAGCCTCAGTATAGTATAACAAGCGCATAAAATCAGCATAAAATTTCAGCGACTGCCACGTGAATCAAGGTGAAGCGAGCGGACTTGCTCCACATGGCTGGACGGGTGAGTGGATGTGCTGGATGTTGGTCGTAAACATTCAGCGTTTGTTGTTTTCTGGCAACATGAGAGAGCAGCTGGTCTCCATAAAGCCTCACCTCAACACTACTGAGCTAACGCGCCGACCACTAACACTAAAAGATGAATGGCCTCGCTTTCCACTTTGGTGTTTTTGTTTTCAGTAAAAATGCGCTGCATTTCATCGCACAGACCATTTACCCAATAAAAGCCAAATGATTTTGCAGCGTTCCCGGGTAAATAAGTTACTTTCGAGAAGCTGGAAGACGATATGCGAATGGTGTTTTTCTTTCCTCGTCTACAAAAGCCTTTAGCAATGTGTTTATGAATTTGCACTCATGGTTACAGGGTGCCAGTGATTTCTAATTGGAGACAGACTCGAGCACAGATTTGCAGATTGGCAGATTTGACGTTATATACAGGACTGACCATGACCATTGAGAAGTCAAATCCCAGTCTGGCGGTATATACACTCTTCCTTGAACTGACTGGCTTGATTTCAGAGTGACTCTTGCTTAGCTTTGTTGCATGTTTAAAGTTGATTTCGGCGCTGCAGGCTAAAAAAAAAAAAAAAAGGTTCCCATTTATATGTTTGTTTGTACTGCAGGCCAAAAGATGGATGCTGGTTTACTTTTTGTTGGCACTGGCTGCCAAGTGAGCTCCCAGTTAGGACAGATGTGGATGTCCAGCTGCACTGCTTGTTTTCCAATGACTGCCACATTTTTATAGATTCCAACGTGCACATACTCCATGTGTGTGTATGAATGCCTTTACATGTGTTTCTATATATTTCTGTTTGCAACTTTAGCTTGTCTTGCTTGTGCTCTGACCTGCCAAGTGCATGCTTGTATTAGGGACTGAAGGATGAAGGTCAGTAGAAAATATTCTGAAGGCGATTCAATGGCAAAATTCAGAATAAAGCAATCTCAGCAGCCAGCAGGACCTGCAAGAATACAGAAGTCATACAGAAGTGTCAGTAGTTCATTCTCATCACAAATTGTATCTGAACAGCAACAGACTGCAGTGAGGCTAAACCAAGAAATAACCAACAACAATGCAAACAAAGCCATAGCTATCTTATATTACAGACCAACACGACCTGTACTGAGCTGAAACATGCTCTGTCGCTCGCAATGAATGACAGCACCAGCAGCAGATGCTTAGCTTTGACCCCGGTATAATGGCTGGTCAAAATCTGTTGAATTGTACCCGGACAGAGTGGTCGTGGACCAACAGGAAAAACAGGAAAACTCTATTTTGATATTTTGATAGCCAATATGGTTTGGCCCTATAATGCCCCAAATCTGGCAGGCCAGAAGAAATAACTCGGCCCAAGTACGGTTGCCAGACTCTTGCCAAGCTCGGTTTGAATGACGCCTCAGAACTGGCCCAAGCACACTGCGAAATTCAATCCTCTCAAAGTATGTTTTTAAAAAAAGCTCATTAAATAGAAATTAAAGTAAAAATCTGCTTCCTTATTATAACTTGAAAATATGAATAATTTACTTTTAGATGAAAAATGTACCTTTTCTGACCAATTCTGACAGACTCGGTATGGTCCAGAGTTGAGCAGCCTTGAAACAGCAGCTGAGGGTATGAAAGTAATAAATGCGCATGCTCTCGTGTATAAGGTTATAATGTCTGTGGTGTACAGCCAAAACTGTGACTGAATCAATAAAAACATATTGTAAACGAATGGTGCCAGTCAGCAGCTATGCTTCATTAGTGACATTTTGGAAGGTGCTGTTAAAAGTAGGTCAAAGTTCAAACAATTATAAATCTGAGCATTGCAACTTTATGTTTCTTCAGCGGCTTTGTTCAGTAGATACAACATTAGCACACAACGTCAAGTGCTTTGAAACTGATCGGAGTCGGACACAGGGTGGCTTGAGTTCTTGAGGTATAAATGGATATATGTGATCCTGTGTGTGTATTTGTGTGTCTGTTGTTTTAGACTGCTCTTTTCATTGTGTTGAATTTTATTAAATTGATCCACCCTAAACTTATGTTGGCTAATGTGTGTTTCATTCTCACAATCCGTGGACTGGCACAGCACATAGATGTTTTCACTTAAAACGATCTTTAATCGCCTAAATTTGCTTTTGTTGCCGACAGACTTTGAAATGAATAGCGAAATGGCACAATAAACTGTAAATCCCTTTTCTGCCTCTGTCCATCTGTTTACCCAGAAACCACTTCTGATGCAGCCTACATATAATTCGACTGTGATGAGGAGAACATTGGCCAGCCTTTCAGACTTTGTGGTCAACACAGGGTGTGTGTAATGTGTTTACAAGAGTGAGTGTGTGTGTTGCTAATCACACACCCTGTCACAAACCTGCTCTTGGAACCAGTCGCTAGCCACAGTGCTGTGGTTCTAATTAACAAGCCAGGGCATTGTGCCCAAGCCGAGCCCGGCTCTTTTGTGTGTGTGTGTGTGTGTGTGTGTGTGTGTGTGTGAGAGAGAGAGTTTTTGTTGTGTTTACGTCCACACTCAAGTCTCTTAGAGGCTGGTTTTATTATCACATCCTGGTCTCTTTCCCTAAACCCCAAACATCCTAGAGATATTTCATAATGTGGGGAAAACACCCAGGACCTATTAACCTTGTGGTCTCTCTCCCTCTCTTTTCTTTCTTTCTCTCTCGCTCGCCCTCTCTTCCAAAGCCCACTATGCAGTGTGTTACTGTGCCAGGTCTAGTTAGTGGGTGTATTTGTCCAATTACCCAGGGGTTTAAAGCTGCCAATCATGCGGCGATGCCACATCGTAAAGCCTCATTGCTGAGCTGTGCTCTGTGCCTAAATAAACACCTGAGTAAACACCTTGATAATCACTTCAGTCCACACCTAAACACACACACATACACCTTAACACACACCTACTACACACACCTTTGCGTGCTCCGCCACCCATGGCGCGGACCTGGTCTCGGGCCAATGCCCAAAGCCGGGGTCCTCCCGCTGTCCGATGTGATTAGAGAATAGAGAAAATTATGATGCAAACATTCCAACATGGTTTATCAGAAGGCAATGTGGAGCTGTTAGGAAGTGATCTACAATACTGTCCAATCTGTTCTCAATAAATCTGTCTCTGTCCCTCAACTCTTCTCCTCCTTCCTCCTCCTCTCTCTGTTCTACTTGGCTCCAATCCCCTCATGTCCCTGCTATTATTTATGGTAGTATTATTTATGACGGGCATTTATGAGTTTGTCTTTGGCCTCACTTTGCGAAACATGTTGGCAAGCCCATTTAGTGAGACCGGCTCAATATTTTCGATAATGATAGGAAAGAAATGTAATCACAAAGAGCTGACAATCTCTCACCCAGTAAAAGCAAAACAACATCCATTTTATGACGTTTTTTGAATCTTAACAAGCTTTTATGCAGATGATAGCTGTCTCGGCTCTGTACTGTATTCCTACTTACATCTCTCATAAAATGTTATTTTCCTTTGTTTCTTTACCTTCATACCTCAGGAGCGAGTGATTGAGAGTCTTCGCGAGCAGAAGGAGCGGGAAGACAGGGTTCGGCTGGAGGAGCTGGAACAGATGAGGAAGGAGAACCAAGAATTAAAGGACAGACTTTCAGCCCTGCAGCCCCAGAAACTGTCCCAGAGTCAGCCTGCTAACCCCGGCCTGAACCAGATCCAGAGGCCTGATGGAGAGGTCAGTGCTGATAGTGTAATGTAGTTATGATATGATGTTGTGTAGATAACAACAAAAGGTGTGTGTGTGTGTCTGTGTGTGGTCTGCAGTGTTACTAATCTTTATAAATATGTTTTGGTTATTGTTGTAATCATTCTCTAAATACTACATTTAATCTGAAATATCCAAAACAAAATATAAGTCATGGTTGAAGCAGTGTGCGTGTTGATACGAGCACTGAACAGCTCGAGATTTCCAGTCTGGCATGTTTGCGGACTGCCATCAATATTTCATCGTCATCGGCATCATAACAGACTTGCACACACGCTTGTGCCAAGCTTTAAAATGAGCCCCAAACATAAAATGTCATCTCAACAAGCAACCTTTGACTGTTTTGCTTCAAATGAACATCTTGACACTTTATAATTATTATTATTTTTTTATAGTGCAAAAAGAATTAAAAGAATTTACTTTTGCAGCCACTCTGCAGTGGTTGTAATATGCTACTTGCACCCTGTATTTACACTGCTAACATCTCCAGTAATAGTAATTCCACTCTCTTACCTCCCTGTGAGCATCCACAACGTTGTTAGCAACTCCCTTGCAAAGGGCCTGCCTGCACTTTGTCCCACAGGATAAAGGGATGAATTAAGAGAGTGATTTATGGACGTAAAAGATCCCTCCGTCCCTGTTCGGGTGCCAAGTCAGAGGCCTTGCTGTCTTTTTTCTCTCTCTTTTTTCCTCTCCCAAGCTTACAAGCCAGGACAGACTCTCGCCTGCCAGAATTTATGAGAATGTTTTCTTTTATACTCATAAAAAGCATACACACATCTCATTCCTGTGAAATGATATCTTGTTGAATGTTGACGCGGCACCACATGAAAGGGACAGCAGCTCAATAACTCTTTGTCGCAAGCAGATTCACACTCCGACAGAAGTGTTGCCATAATTGGACTATTTTGTGTGCTCGGCAGCAATCAGACCTGTTATGTAAACTTACAGATTCTTCAAAAAGACAGATTATGTTTGCGTGTTTATATTTGTGTGCCTTTCTTTCTGTGTGCCTGTGCATGCATGCCAGCGCAGAAACAACTGCTCATCTGTGTTTGTGCAGATGTGAGTGTGTGTGTGTGTGTGTGTGCATGCGTTCAGTAGTGTTTGATCCTATTTTAGTGTAATGGAGTTTGACAGGTTGTGTAATGTTCAGTAGGTCAGAGGTCAACTGACCTGGTACCTGAATCTGATCAAACTAACTAACACATACACACATGCACACTCATCCCCGTCAGCCAGCACATGGACTTTTGGTCTAAATACTGCAATACTGCTAAATCAAATTCCAAAATCCAGTGTGCTTCACTCGGTGTCGTAGATGGCAGGAATCCAGCAGCAATTAAACTCAAATTACAGTCATGGTAAAACAGAAAGTGATGGTCAGACCTCATGCTTCGTCGTGACCTCTGCACCGTCACTCTGAAGGCCCTGCGGTCGCTCATCTCAGTCTAAGTGGTGAGAGTGAACTGCTGACCGAAGTCAGGACAGCAGATGTGCGAGTCAGCTTCTGCCACAGGCTGACTGAAAATCCTCCCTTGCAAATTATACCTTGACACCCAGTTCTTGCACTTATTTACCCATGTCTTATTTCTAAAAAACTAAACAAAAAGCAAAAAAAGAAAACTAAGCCGCCCTGGTTTTTACTGTACTGAATGAGAGTTTTGCTTAAGTGGGTTAATTTGCAAAAAACTCAAATCTCTGTTTTGTTTTTGTGTGCAGTCTGGGGAATAGCAATCTGGTGTTGGTTTATTCGTTTTAACAATGGCTTTTGTCTGTTTTTGCCAATGAACTCTTCACTTCTTCTTGTGTCCGTCGACTTTGCGCTTATCGTAAGTTGCTTCGGTAAAAGCATCTGCCATATGAATGTTGTGTAATGATGTGATATAACAATGCAAAGGAAATGCTGGGTTATTTACGTTTCCTCATTTCCTCAGGTTTGTACGGACTCTGCACCTGGAATTCTTGCATTTCCGCACTCTTTCAGAAAAAGATTACTTTTCTCATAAACAGGTTTAATACACAGTAAATGCTTTTTAAGTGGTCACGTTAAACCAACAGCTGTATGAGAAGTGTCCACATTTGATGTTAATCACAAACACCTCCAAAAATGGTGAAGCACTGATACGTGGCCGTTAATCTCCCATGCAGATGTAGGGTTTGCGCTTGCCATCGGGCCGTGTACACACAGTGGCCCATTCACTGTATCTGCAGATGTTTGTATTACTGACTCAGTCAAGCTGTTAGCAGAGCTTTTTATCTTGAACTCGGAGCTCTGTTGACTTCGCTGCATCCTCATCCTCTTCTCATAAAACAGTATTTGTTGATTCCGAGGTTAATAAAGGACTTCTGGAGCTAAACACTGGCTCTTCAAAGGGAAAAGCAGTAAAGATCCTCAGGGAAGGCAGTGACCTTTCCAGGGAGGGTTGGTTTAAATCAAGCAAGGAGGCACCACACCTCAGCTTATTTTTGAATCCCATTCAAAAGACTGTATGGTCTTTTCATAACCAGCCGGATGTCGTATCTTCTTACCTTTTTTCTGTTGCTTCTTTCTTTTTTGTTGCTGAAAATATTGATATTTGCACTGACAGACAATGAGATCCAATACTGTCAAATCTATGTAGAGCCAGGTATTACATTGAGGACTACTACCTAACCTCAGTGAGTCAGAGTTAAATAACACAGTGCAGATTTCCGTGGCCACACATATTTAACTTATTTGTAATATTTACACTTCGGAGACATTTCCAGGAATGATAACATTAATTTCAGTGACCATTCATGTAATCATATCTTTACTGGCCTTCCTCCTCCTGTCATAATATCACAAATATCCAGTTGGACCCGTCTTGCTCTCAGCCCCAGCTTTCTTCCTGTCTGTGTTTTCCCCTAAAAGAACATAACAAACTCTGGCCCACTTAGTGCTAATGCATTTTGTGCAAGCTAAGATTGGGTTTGATGGGTGTGCACAAGTGTGTGAGGCTAGGTAGGGAGGTAATGGGGGTGAGGACGAGGTAAACAATGACTCTGCTCGACTTCCAGAGGGCCAAGTGTTGCCTTTTTTCGCAGCGTTTACTCCTTAGCGCAGACGTGTGTGTTTACAGTGCAGTGACAATCTTACGGGGCTCTGTAAGGACACACGATGAAACATATATTGTTGAGAGGTCAGCGACACACATGTCCACGAATGCACGCATTTCGCAATGTGTGATCGCGACACAAGTAAACAAAAACAACATAATCTACAACAAGGACATGTTGAGTGTATTTCTTAGCAATTGCAGATGTGTTCCTGCTTTAATTCATTACGCATGCCTGTATCTAAAGTGCAAGAAATAAGAGTTTTCAGACATTTAGTTGTGCTCCATATGCTGTGCCCTTGGCTGTATCTCCCATATGCAGGACCCAACTTGTCCATATGGTTTATCTGGTGGGTTTGTTATAATGGGAAAGAGGCATTTGTTCAGATTGGCTAGTGGTAATAGTTAACAGACACTCCTTTGGTTTTTTTCTAATGACAGGCTCAAGCAGAGCTCCATGTACAGTCCCAGACTTATGTAGGCCTGACAATAAATTGCTCAGTGTGTGTGTGTGTGTGGGTGTGGGTGTGGGTGTGTGTGTGTTAGTGTGCGCTCACTTGATGATGTTTAAACGAGTGGCCTCAGCTGTTTCAACAAGTTAAACAATCTTCGCAAACACAGTAGACAGAGAGAAGTAAAGAGAGCGAGAGAAAGAGGGAGAAGTAGAGAGAAAGATAATTCTAGGTTACAAACTTCCTCTGGGATATTTTTCTCAGAGAACAAAGAATTCATCAGTCTAACTTTGCTGTTTTTTCTTTAACAACATTTTACTTCGAAAAAAAAAAAGCGAGATGTTTGGTGGTCTCATAAAATCGCAGCCAAACAGAGGGAGACGGTAATTTTAATTTTATAATGATAATGACTGAACTCCAAACTCGACATGACGGACGCCCCGGGGAGACGGCTGATAGAAGCAAACCACAGAAAAGCAGGCAGCAGAGGAACCGGTGGGGGGGGGGTGAAGAAGGGATGAGAGGAGATGGGGGTGCAGATTTACTTCAGCTAGATTGTGACCCTAACCACATATTCAAGATTGACTTAACTTTTAGGTTTCAAAGCCGTCCTTGCAGGACGACCTCACATGTGACCCTGTGTGTCCAATCTTTCAGTCCCGGAGAATGCTAACTTTGTCTCTTATACTTTATTCTCATTTCCCATCTCTTTTTTATTAACTTCTAGGTGCCAGCCAAAGTGGATGGCCTACCAGCAGTAAGCCCCACGGTAGGTTCTACTGTTCCTTGTGTTTGTTTGTGTGTGTTTGCTGAGGCCATGTTAGGACATCTCAGACTCACTCGACTCTCTGTTGCCAGACCTGGCTTAACTTTAATCGGTCTGAGCTGTACTTTGTCACGCTTAGCTCAACATCCATCTGCCCTATCTGTCCTTTCCCAGCTATGCTTTGTCATTCTTAGCTGCAACCTCAGTTGAACTTCGGCCTTACCTGTAGGCTTTTAGCTTCAGGTGTACTGAGCTTGTTATTTGTTAGCACCGTATGTGTCCTGCCTTAATAATAATTTTTGCCGTTTATTGTGTATTCTTTCTACCTAATGTATACGCTCCTCTTCCAAGACCCAAAACACAGAAGAAGCCCGGAAGTGTCCAGACATCACAGATCGTCTCAGGCTTCTGGAGCAGGAAGTGGCCCGCAACAGAGAGGAGTCTGGCAAGTCGCAAGCGGAGGTGGAGAGGCTAATGGCAGCTCTGAGGGACGCCGAGATGGACAAGTCGTGCAAGGAGAAGAAAATTGCTGATCTTGAGAGGTGAGGGTCAGAAATTCAGCGACACTCACATCCATCACAGGACACCATGTGGGTGTCCTCAGAGAGCGGTGTCCTTCCAAGTGACCGGATCTTTGTGAGATCTCAATTCATTCCTAAGTGCTCTATTTATAAAGGAGTAATCCACGAGACATAAACTGTCTAGATTGTGTCCTCCCAGCACTTGAAACCACTTCCACACTGTCATGCTTTTTGCCTGATGTAATCACACTCTAGAAATGCACAGTGTGACCTAAGTAGATGTGTTTTTAATCATTTGGCTAACTGCTTTATCATTTATTTCCATGTGTCAGTGTCTGCAGACCTGGGTAAGTACTTCTTAAAGTGCCTGTTAAACATGCCATCATAAGACCTCCAACACTGTCCATAGTCGTTGTGGTTGACATCATGCCATGACTGGTGGATTGATTTAAAACTTTCCCAGGTATAAAGTTGGAAATTGGGGCCATTTTTGGCACAAATGTGATTGCAGGAAGCTCAAATTTGACTATCCTGGTGGGACAGTAAATGTACAATGCATTTACGGCAAACAATCCCGGTCCTCATTCCTGTCGCAGCAATAACACAATGAGAGACTTTATATGTTTTCCTGATTCATATCACTGGAGACGTATGGCCTCTCTGCCGTGTTGATTTTGCAAGGCTCCTTCTTTCATCGCTTCCATGAGCGCCGTCGTGTGTTTTACCTCATTTCATTCTGTGTTTTCACATATTATGTGTGTGTAAACCCAACAGATAAGTGGTTTTGCTTCTGTCTTTTCATTACTGTCAATGCATACAGCGAGCGTGCGTGCATGTTTGTGTGTGTGTGTGTGTGTTTTTGTGAGTTTGCCAGGCAGGCCGCCAGCAGCATGCCAGTGGGAGGTGGTGTATCCAGCCCAGACACTGGCTGTTTATACTACTCTGTTTATTACTGGCACAGTGCTACTCAATTATCATCTGATTTATGGATTGGCATGGTGTGTATATATGTACCCAAATGAGTGGTTGCTTCATGCCAGCGCAGAGGTACTGTATGTGAGTGTTTGCGTGTGTATTCACTTCATGTTTGTGTGCGTGCACGTGTCAAGAAGAAGCACAGAAAGAGACATGTTTTTGTATGTGCGTCTGTACAAAGTGTGTATCTTTACTTGGAGCAGTTACAGTTACTTGTGCACCGGTTGGCGTGTCTGTCTATGTAGATTGATAGTGGGTGGTTTCTCTGTTGGTGCGTCGCCAGCTGCACAGAAGAAGCCATGAGTGTGAAAAGGGTACGTGAAGGAACAGTTTTTTAACACACTCCGGCCCATCAGGTGTGTTAACGCCAGTTACGGTCCTGAAGGGTTTAGAATGTATCTGGATGGGCTACATGTGCTGGATCCAAGACCGCTTCCTGCCTCATTCATTACCCATTTTACAGACTCTCCACTCTGGCATGGAAACCGTGTGCTGACTCAAACTGTGTGGGAACTTGTGAGCATCAAGTATAATAGGGATACAGTAGATCCTGCAGAGTTTGTTCACACAGTCTGCTCTCTGTTTCCATGTGTGCGTGCATGCGTTACGCCTCTACCTCTGCCTCTACATGTGTCTGCTGCTCACATGCAGCTGTACGCATGTGTGTGTGTGCTAATCTGTGCGTTTAGTTTCTTGCGAGGCAGGAGTGTTTGGGATCAAGCGTTGGAAGAGTTTCTTTCCCCTCAGCTCGTCCATCATATCGGGGCTGCTGTCTCATTAGTGTCAGCCGGTCACTCCTATTGGTTTGACCCCTCCCCTCTGGTCAGCGCGTACAGGTCAGAGGTCACATGCAGGTCAGCTGCAGGTTATCTTAGGAGGATACACTGCAGTAAGATACTGCGCCTGTAAATATATGATAGACTAGAAAAATTATAGCACATTAACAGATAGAAGATCTTTTTTATAAGTATATATATGACTGCTGAGAATAGTGGAGCATCAAGTTGTTGTAGCTACAACATCAGTGGAAATTCTGCTTTGACAAAGACATTAAACACAAATACAGACACAAGAATTTTCGCACATGTGTGTCTATGCACATGTGTTATGTGACAGCCTGGGCGGACGACGGTCTCCACGCTCTGATTGGACTTCTGTGCGAGAGTGTGCGGGATGCGTCTGGGCAGAGGATGAATGTCTTTTTAATCATAGTGTTTCTGTTGGAACTCGGTCAGATGGCCTATTAACCGCTATCTGGATGGAGAGAGAGAGAGAGAGGAACAGATGAGGAAATGGACACTTTTTCATAGAGTTGGCAGGGAAGCAGATAGAGTCAAAGATGAATGTAGACAGCAGGTCATTGTATTAAATACCTTCCAGCGCAGGGGAGACTTGCTCGCAGCTTTATCGCAGCATAGATCTACTGCAAGTCATCAGCGATCACATTAGGTATTTATTATTGGTGTTTTATTTACCGTTATGTGTGTAGGTGTAATTCCTTTCTAATCTGCCTAAGCGATCAGAGACGCCGAACAGGCTTTGTGGAAAGCATCTCTATCTATCACCTGTTAACACTAATGCTAATAGTTGGATTTGTTAAGTCGAGCTCTGAGGTCCTTGGTTACTGATCTCCTGGAGCAGTTTGTGCAGATGTGGTGGACTAAAATGATAAACACTTTTCATGGTCAGACATACTAGGAGTGAAGCATTCTAATCTTCTCCCTGTGCTTTTAATGAAGTAGCACTTTGAGCGTTGCCCTACATCATGTTTCTGCAATTTATTGAAGAGAATTATTCCAGTGAATGGTCCATTTGGAACGTGACCAGTTTTTAAGAGTTTGTTGCTGTCAAGAATCTGTAGCTGCATAAATTTGAGATGTGCAGCTGGATCCAAAAGTGTGACACCACATTGAAAATCTAAAATATTTTTACCTGGAAATAATCAGAAAGTTTGAGCATTCATACACTTTTGAAAACACAATAAGATATAAAATGAAGAACGTTCTGCACTATTTCTCAGCCATCAACCAAATTCTAGCAAATTCGTGGCATTGACCAACTCCTTTGTACAAAAAAGTGCATCCTTTCCATTGAAGCATGCATTCATGATACATCTACTCATCAGAGGCTCGTTCAAGTAACTCGACTTGCAGCCAGTGTTCACCTGATGTAAATATGAATGTGCCTCAAGTTTCCTGCAGATCATTGCTGAGTAAGTAGCATTGTGATAGTTTGAAACATGGTATCAGAACTAAGTGAAAGAGTCAGAAGTTAGATTGCTATTCTAAGCAAAGCTTTCTAAAGGTTTCTAATCGGACAGTGCTTGGAAGTCTAAAATGCTTTGCAGAAACTGATACAGCTGTATTCAGAGACCAAATACATATATACATACATATATACTGTAAGTTGTGTCAAAACTTATTCTAGAAAGATTTTTTTTATATGTTAGATGAATATAAAACCTTGTTTCTTTTTCCTTCACCCCTTCCTTCATGGCTCTGTATTGATAACCAGTGGAATTACTTTGCATAGTCTTCTTCTTAATGTTGTTCCAGTCCTATACTATTAATGTTTCCGTGACGATGTGGGAGCTAGACTTTGAGAAATAAATCAGCCTCCCAGTCGCCCCATATCACAGCTATTGACGTGGTAAGCACTCTGGTATGTAAGGGAGGGTTTCAGGAAAAGGGAGGTGTGTGTGTATATGCGCGCATATGTATGTACGTGTATGAATGTGCGTGCGTATGTGTCTGGGGTGAGACTGAGGAGAATGCATGTTGGTAGTAGAGTTGGCATGGCTCTGTCGGCTGCTGGGTTGTTGACTGACAAATATTCATACGTTCGCAAACAACCATTTGTACACAGTTATCAGTTTTGGCATCATTCCTATGAGCATAATCAAACTCCAGATGTCGAGAGCATCAATCTTTCGAAAGCACACGTGCTGTATGCATGAACACCAATACACACATAATCTCCCAAGTCGTTGTATATAATATTTCTACATGAACATGTTTGTAAACTGTGTGCATTTCTGTGCGTATTTGCAGGTGCTCGTAGAATTTAAATGGCCATTTTAGCTTTGAAAATGACCCGTCAACTTCCTGTTTTACCATATGAAGTGTAGACAAATCGCACCTGCATCAGAAAAGTTTCAGAGCACAAATATCTTTTTTCAGACCAAGTACTTACATTTGGAAACTTGCCAATACCAAGTACCAATATGAGTACGTAATAATACTATGACAGTTCTAACGATGACTTCGAAAACATGTTTTATTTTCATCAGATGTTTCTGATGATGCTCTTGTTGACATATTAACGTTCAGCTTTGTGTTGTCTTCAACAAACACTGCACTAAAAATGTAACCTGTAACACATTCAGTGGATTTAGTTACCACACAACGCACAACTGTAGACGATCAACTGAAATGATTTGTCATCATTAGTGCCGTCTGTGAGGACTAAGCCGACTCTCTGGGGAGTAAAAGCATCATCAATCTGCTGTACAATCGAACTGATGAGAGACGTCGGGCTGATGCTGCCAGTCTGGTCCAAATATCAGCGGTGGAGCAGAAGGCCAGAATGTCCTGCAGCAGGCTGTTGTGCTTTTTCACAAAGTCACGCAGCTTTGATAATACAAGTTCTGTAGTTCCCACTACACTGGAAAAACAACAAAATGCTGCATTATCTGCAAATGACAACAGCTGGTCATCACGCTTCTGTTATTTTTACCGCCTGTGGGTTGTCTCTGGACATTTTCTGTCGCTTCTCTAGCGTTTGCTTTCACCCCTCCTCTTGACGGTTCAGCAAAGTAGAATTTGGAGTCTGCTCTACTTTTGTCATCATCGCTTATCCTGAAGTATCTTGTGAATGCTGACGTCGCTCCTCCTCCACCTACGTGCTCAGCTAAAGTGAGCTTAATGCCCCATTGCTGTAAAGTGGTCCTATCGGAGTAGTTCTATGATTACAAGTACATGAGCACAATACACGTCTTATAAGACACGTCTAAGCACCATAAAGCATCTGTCATCAATAAACAGACTTGTTCTGTGTGGATCTCTCAGTGCTGCATCCAGACAAGTGCCTCAGATAAAACACTCCAGTGTTGACCCAACGGCCTTGCGCTACACTTCCATAGCTCCCCGTTTCTTCTCCTCCTCTCTCCTTCTCCTGCGCTGCAGAGAAAATGTTAATTCAGATCATATCGGCCTGTTATCCCACATATTGTGCAACCCCAAGTAGTAACCGGCCCGGTGTGTCCCCGTTTGCTTGAAATCAGAGGATTTTGTTCCACTCTGCTGTTTATTAAAAGAGAGGCGGAACAGGCAGAGTAAGAATTAAGAGTTATGAAGGGGCGATAAAAATCAGGATATTTAAAAAGGTTATTACTCCTTTTGACCTTTATTTACCCAGGAAAAAGTTAACTGAGAATGCACGCTCTCTTCCAGCAACACCCTGCTTAATATTCACAGTTTCCCACATTCAGATTCCCAGTGCGACCGCAGCTTCCTGCCGTCGGCCGCTCGGCAGCTCTACTGGAGCCGTTCAGTTGCTCTTTGTGCCTTGCTCAAGGGCATGTCCTGGAGGAAGGTTAGAGGATCATTCATTCAATTTTTTTTTTCAATGCCCGAGTTCTGAGAGAAAAACAAAAAGAGAAAACGTTAAAAGGACAATGGAAAAAGAGAGCTGAAGAGATACTGAACAAATGATAGAAATATGTATACATAGCACACAAAAAAAAATAAAAATACAGAGCTGCGCTTTGACAGCCAGAAATAAAGCGGAGCTGCTTATGTTGGAAAGCGGATGCATGGAGGGCTCCAGGTGAAAGAAGCAAGAGGAAATGTGAAAAATTACTTATTACGCTCAGTTTAGGAAATGGCTGGACTTATGCACAGTGCTCTCTCTCTCTCTCTCTCTCTCTCTCTCTCTCTCACTTCATCTTTCTAAGAAATGTCACGGCAATAAAATACTATTTTCCCCCCATGAATTTACTCATTTCGACAATCAACAAATCACAGCTCTCCTTCATATTTTCCATTCGCATGCGGCCCAGCCCGTCTGCTCCTTATTCACACTCCGCATGCCCTCATTTGCCTTCACATCGGTCAAAACACTTACTTCATTTTGCGCTGATGGGCCGATGGTGGTGTATCAGCTATCAGAGGGGGGACCAGCGTGTCTGACGGTTTATACACCTGCACCAGTAGCGGCTGTGTGTGATAGCTGATATGCCCTCATGGCAAGTTTGTTCTCCTCGGACATGCCTCTGACTTTCTGAAAACACACGCAGAGACATCAAAGATCGGAGCATAAACAGATTCTCCTCCTCCTCCTCCTCGCTGTGTAAATACGTGCGCACGTGTACGTATGTGTGTACATATCCTTCGTTCATAATGCTAACAGAATTGAATGATTGTCTTTATTTATGCGGCGCTTTTCAAAACCCACTCGTAAAAATGATAAAAAATAACTCGTAAAATCAACAGCGGCTGATAAAAAAAGAAATAAAGATAGAAACCAGAGATGTGAGGCGACAGGCCTAATAAACTCACCGACGCTCTGTGTGTGTTTTTCTTGAGGAGGCGTAATATCAAATATAAATACTGACATAAAGTACTCCCATCCTGCTCTGTCTTTTCTTATTATAACAAATATTTCCTTAAAGGTTTTGAAAGGCCTATGTTGTGTGTGTGCGTGTGCATGTGTGTGTGGCAAGGTGAGTGTGTATTAAGTTTATTCATCATCTTGTTAGGTGTATTTCACATTAATTGCACACCAACATCACTCATAAAAACTGACCCACACCACACACGCACACACACACACGCACACACACCATTTGAAAGGCTGTGACAGCAAATATTTGCCCATATGTGGGGGCAGCTTGTCGGTTTTGCCCAGAGTAAACACGCCAGCGTGAATATGGAATAATAATGTGGCGCGTTTCAGCAGCTGCTTGGTCACAGCCTGTTTACAGTGTTGGAGGGTTCTCTTAAGCACTAATTTGTCACTGTCAGCTTTCTCACACTTTATGTGCGTTTTTTTTTTTTTTAAAGTGTGAAGGCCAAACTGGAAGCTCAAAGAGTGTGTTTTGATTCTATTTTGAGGGTGTTTGTGAGATGATATGGATTGTGTATGTGCTGCTGTGTGTGCATGGGTTTTGTGGGTTTGTGTGTGTCTACCAGTAAATGTAAGTGGTTCTGTGTATTTCTGTGCATATTTCTATATATATTTATGTGTGTGTGTGTGTGTGTGTGTGTGTGTGTGTGTGCGCGCCATAGTTCTCTGGCTAAGTAAGTTCGGTAAATGACAAGAAACGGGTCTTGTGTGTGGAGGTAAATACACAGCCGTCCTGGCTGGTTAATACACGGTTCAGCTCTGTAATCAGTACCTCAGCAATGCACAACACTGACAGCAGATTTATTATCCTGTGTGTGTGTTTGCCAATTTATTTATTTTTTTTAAAACACATGCCCTTGTGTGTGTGTGTGTGTCATTCTCTCCTCTTATCTGTCGACCTGCCTCTTGCACATATCTATTTTTGAGTGTATGTGTGTGTGTGCGTGTGTGTGCGTGTGTGCATGTGCTCGCATCTCCTGTCTGCATGTGTTTGTGTGTTTTGTTGGTGAAAGATTTACACAGCAGTGTCTCACCTCCATCAGTCAGGTCTTGTCTTGTCTCAGTCTGCCATGTAACTGAGACGAGACATATGCACAGTGCTTCTTTACTGTACACACTGTAACCCTGCCATTAACCTGTGTGATGCAATGTGCAGGCCTTGTTTTAACTCTGAAGACAGAATAGTCAAACAGCAATCATGAAACAACATCATGTATATAAAAATACATATTATATCTTGGATGTCAACATTACGTTTAATGATGAGCATTTGCCAGCAAAAGCAGCATAAATTCAATCTGTTGGATTAGAGAAATGTATCTAAAGTGAGATGGGGCCGTTGTATATTGTGCATAGGGTGTGTTTACATACATGATACATACCATGATCATGTTTTCATGTTCATTGGTTTTACTGGTTTTATTGGTTTGCTTTACATTTCTGTCTTTATCGAGCATCTCTTTATCTATTGTCGCCCATCTTTCTCTGTCTGAAGGCAAATCAAGTCTCCTAACATCCAGAAGCAGACGGTGCCCGGTGAGATGAGGAAAGACGCCCTGGCTGACGGACATCCACACTCTTTATCGCAGGTTTGAATATGTGTGTTTGCGTGCGTGCACGTGTGTACATCCCTTGGCCTCTAGTTTTGCTCTTCATCACCTCTTCATCCTCTCACATCTTTTGCAAGCCGCTCCTCAGAAAGTCATCTTATACTTTACATTTCTCTACATTTCTTCTCACTCACTCCTTGTATACATTTCCTCTTCGGAGAGCCCCGTTCCAGTCTTTCATGCCTCTCGCCCTCCCTCCCTCAGTGCATCTCGGAGTTGGTCCTAAGTGGAAGAGACAGGCATTTAGTCCAGCAGAAATCAGCTCCATACGCCAGCCGGGAGCTGTGGCATAATGGCTCACATGGGAACAAGTGAGTCTAGTCAGGCAGGAGAGAGATTCTTGATTGATGTAATTCCATGTGTTATCATATATTGATGGGAGATAATCAATATCAAAACTTATGGATGCTTGTTGGTTGGTCGGTCCACCTCTTTAGTTCATTTTAAAAACTATTGGATGGCGATCCCTTGACTTTTCACTTAGTGCCACCATCTGGTCAAAATTTCACTTTGTTCAACTTTGTGGTTTGCGTCCAAATACTTGAAAAACATTCTCATCACCCTCAGCTATTATTTTTTTGCCAATTAGCTAATGTTAACATGCAAATCCATTAAACTAATTTAAACATTTTAACAAGAATCCTTTATTTGATTATTTAAAAAAAGGGATCAAATGTGCTTTGAGTGTTACTTTTTAAAGTAGAAAAAAAAAACCTGAAAGTGATCTCTGGTGAATCGACTATGTCAAAACTTTGGCATTTCTGTTTTGCAATTTCTTCTTTTTTGTTTCCTTTAGTCAATACCATTTATCTTTGATCCGCTTATCCGTTGGGCTCTGATCCACGCGCGAGTACACAGCTAAACAAAAAGTTGGACAAATAAGCAAGACCCTGAAAAAAAAAAAAAACAGATCCCGAGAGGCCTATTCATGCAGTAATATAATATATAATAAAGTATGATTACACACAGCAGTTAAAAACACAGTATGCATTTTTCATATTTTATGTTTACTCAGCAGTCAGGTTGCATTGTGGCCTCTGTTTTGCTCTCTCTCTCCCCGGCTCGCTCTCTCCCTCCTCTTATCTCCGGCTCCATCAGGAACACAGCACGCTCCGAGGGTAAACACAAACAAACAGGGCCTTCCCTTATTGCTCCCTCTCCCCCCCATCCATCCAGGAGAGTTTATGTGGGATGGAACCGATAGCATCTCTCCGCTCCATCGTCTCCATCGCGCCACGCTGCACTTCACAAACACAGAGAAAACACGCATCGGAAACATTCACTTCAAGCCTTCGCACAGGCCTTTTATTTCTCTTTTATCTGTGAAGCCGAGGCATCTCCCCCTTCTGTTTAGAAGGATTGTATAAACTTTTTTTTTTTTTTTTTTTTTTTAAATCTGGGGACTGTTATAGAAGATAGACACGTTCCAGGAGTTTCATTCATTCTCAGCTTGTTCCCACAGTCTGTACACTTCACTGAAACTGTATATGAAACTTCTGGCCGTGCACACATACTTAACATTTTTCGAATCATGAAATGGGGACACGTAGAGGTTGATGCTACACACTGTGTCTGCCTGGATCAGGCTATGTGGGTAAGTGGTTTGTATGTCTGTGAGTGTGCCCGTGTGTGTGTGTGTGTGTGTGTGTGTGTGTGTGTGTGGAGCTGAGGATCATAGGTACACAGCTGCTGGAAATGTGCATTCTCTCACTCTCTGCTAGTTTATTTTAGTGATTATAATCCCTTCATCAAACCAGAAAGGGCCAGACTCCATAATGATCCTTCCCAAGGGCATTAGGTGATGATTGGTGCTGCAGAGGCAATTATCTTTCCATTTCTCCCCTCTCTTTGTATCTCTCTATCTCCTTTGCCCCTTTTTTCCATTCTTTATATTCTTGAAAGTCAGCAATATTCTCTTGTTACTAATAAAACTCACATTACACACAGATATGCACTGACACAGACAGACACGTATACTGCGCACACACACACACACACACACACACACACACACACACACACACACACACACACGCACACAGGGGCAGACAGAGCCTTCTGGTCAGGTTTCACTCGGGGGTCCAGCAATGGCAGCCTCATCTCAGTGGGGTGCGCGTATGAGTGTGTGTGCGTGCGTGCATGTGTGTGTTTCTGTCTGTTGGGCGGGGTCAGACCAGTACTTGTTGATTTTGGTGCATCGAATTACTGCCCGTCTGTCACATCCAATTACAGCTGTGGACTGCTGACGCACACAGCCTGCCTCTGTACGTGTGTGTGTGGGTGTTTGTCGCTCACCTCCAGCTGTGTCGTGCTGACGTGACGAGCCACAAGTATCCGCTTGTGATTTGGCCGGCTTGGCACTACTTTCATCACGCTCCCATTGCTCCCGTTTTAGTCAGTATCACTGAATTAGTTAGTTAATTATTTTTGTCATGAATGGCCTTTTTTCCATGAAGGAGCCCAGTTTTGCGATATTGATAAATCTTGTGAGCTGGCTTGATGCCACTTGCCACATCACTGAGTGTTTATGTGTGATACAGGTGCCAACTCAAAACTCATTTTTTCCTCTTTAATATTTTTTCAGAGGCAGTTTCAAAAGTCATTCATATGATGTTGCATGTTCCTGGCACTCTGTCACAGACTGACTTTAACTTGACTCTTTTCCATACATTTAGCATGTCCTTTTTTGCCATCACTGTTTAGCCTGGAGCTCCTTTTTTGCAATACAAAAAAATACTCTATACAGAGTCAGACTTGGTAATAACATCAGACACATGCACGCTCACGTTGAGCTCCATATATTGACTATATACTGTACGGGCAAAGCCGCAATTGTTTCCAAGCATTTTGAATTCACTGAATTTGCTTTTGCAAGCAGTCGTTTCTGAAGTGAAATGAGTTTAAGTGTTTGCAACGAGTCTCAGTGAAACATTTTTTTTTTGTTTTGCTTTGTTGCCGTCCGGACATTTTTTTAAAAATGCGTCTTCATTGCTTCCTACAATTTTCCGACATTTTCTTGCAGCTTGTTGCTTGTACTGTGTCACGTTCATTTGTCTGTGGTGTTGAAGCTCCCAGTAATCTTCAAAACACCCATTTTGCATTCTGCCATTTTGTTTTTGACGGCACGTAGCTGCTCTCAGTTACAAGCAGTGCAACCGTTGTTATGAAGTGTCCAGTGTTGCTGCTTCATAAGGTTGCACAAACTGTGGCTATACAAGTGTTTACATGATGTTCCCTGGTCAATAGTTCATATCAGAATTTTTCGCCTTTTATTTAATTTCCTACATCTGTTTTTGGTTAGTGTGGATTTTGTTCCTGAGTATCCAATTGGCACATCCCTAGTTTGTGTTTTGCAACAAGTGTAACCGAACTCTTTTGTTCACTTTGAAAGTGCCTCCTCGTCCATGTGACTCCGAGGCTTCTGCGCCGCTCCCACAAAAGTGCGAACGTGTGAACTCGAAGGCGAGTCAACTTTTGAGGAGTAGGAGAGAAGTCTAAAAAGAAAAAAAAAAAACAACGAGAGAATCGGAGGGGGGGTTTATTATTTCTGTCCAGTGTTTTCTTTCACAGTTCCATCACCCAGTGTGGAGAGGGATCCTTTTCCCCCCACTCACCATGGGTGTCAGAGAGGCCACACACAAACTGTGCGTGTGAACGTGCACGGTCTGCTCCACACACCCGCAATCACGCATGTGCACACTCACACGGATGTCGGCAAAGGTCATAGCACTTACACACTCTCTCTCTCCATCACTTATCACTCTCTTCTGTCTTGGCTGTGTCTCTTTTTTTTCTAGGAGAAATGTTGTTCTTCTCTCACCGCAGCTTTCGACTTCCTCGAGTCTTTGCTCTGTTTATATTTTACATGGACTGGATTCCTTTAAGCAAAGGGATCGACAAACACACCTTTTGTCAAATTATCTTTTGCCAATGCAGTATTACTCCGGTGCAACAACATTGAAGATGAGCTTTTAAAAGAAAATATACTCAAAGAAAAACACTCTCTCCCCGGCTTGTGCTACTTTGCTTCCAACCCTCCTCCTCGTCCTCCTCCTCTGAACTCCTCTCGCCCCCCCCTCAGCCTCCTCTTTCAGCTTCCCAGGATGCCATGCGGGAGACGGCGGAGAGGATCGGGGAGTTGGAGAGGGCGCTGAGGGAGAGCATGAACACCTCTGCACATAGGGAGGCTCTCTGGGCGCAAGAGGAGGGCGCCCGTGTTCAGGCCCAGAGACAGGTTTACCTGATGTTTCACACACTGATTGAGATTTGAGATGCAGCATACACATATACACACACTCATACACACACAGATGGTCTCATGCATCCACACACACACATTTAAAACACAGAGCAGGTATCAGCTCATGCAGGACTCAGAAGGACCACTGAGAAAATGTGATGAACTTAACTGCACCCCCATGTGGCTGAGAGTGAAACTGCGGGCAGACTCCAGTCAAAGAATGATCCTTAATCACTTAATATTTGTCTCATCCAACAAATATCATTATTACAAAATGGATAGTTGTCTTTTGCTTCCTGTCTGTTATTTTCTTTTGTTCTTAATTCAGTTTTTATTCGCTAACATGCTGTTGATTATTTTCTCCCACTAGACTGAAATTGAAAACTGAAACAAAAGCTTCCGGCCTTTCATTTTCTGTCTCTCATTAGCTTTTGCATCTTGAAAATGCATATGTTTAACATATTGAGAGTTTATGCGCATGCAATCAGAATTCATTAACAAATCTGTAGACTTTAGGCCTGTGGCCTTGACGGAGTACAGGCTGTCCTTTTTACACTCTGCATGTATGTCCTGCTATCTATCTGTCTGACTGCCAGCGTGGTTGGCTCACATCTTTAAGTGGGTCCGAAAAAAGAGTATGTGTGTGCATTTTACACATGTGCGAGCATAGGTGTGTCTGTGGTGGGAAAGAGAAACAGGGCAAGGGAGTGTGTTTCCTCCTGGTGTGAGCGTGCATTTGAATGAGAATGACCTTGCATTACTGATGAGTGCCACAAGTAATACGAGAGCAATCTGCGGTTAAAACGAGAATTAACATTTCGAGGCAGAATGGTGGCTGTATTGCTTCAAACGCACATACATGTGCTCCGACTCTCTCTCTCTCACACACACACACACACACACACACACACACACACACACAAAGACTGAAGCTGATAGAGAAGAACTTGAGGAGATTGGTGAGCGAGAAAATAAGAGAAGGTCAAACCCAGTTTAGAAGATTCAGCGAGCGCCAGTGTTAACTGTGGCTTGTTTTTTCCTCTTTTTTTTTTTTTTTTCAATTTCTGTACTTTACACGCTCGACTTACAGCCAGCATGGATACTGTGTTTATCAAACAATATTCTGATCTGCTGTGAAGTCCGAAAGAAAATTATATTTATGTCTGTGGGGCTTTTCGCACGGATAGAAGGGGATGATTCAGCATTGACCTAAGTTTACCCGTGTGCAGCCAACGAATCAGGGAAATCCTTTCCTAACTTGTGACACGTTAACACTCATTGACTCCAAAGGCCACAGTCAACTTGCTTTCATTTCAACTCAATCCAGACCCTACACAGAACATAATGAGCCGGCGTACAGTCAAACTGGCGACTGCACTTGACACGTATTGAGAATAGAGTTGCTGTCGCGACTCGAGGAAAAATACCCGTTTGGCCTGGCATTCGAGCTGCTCGGTGGTTGATGCACGCTGCTAGGTGCTGTCAACACATTGAACTTTGTGAGCCGGCATGACGTCACCTCATAAGGAGGCAGAGACTCAACATGCCATTAACATGCAGTTACACAGTTGTCAGTCAACTGGCGTTCTTGCCTCAGACTCTGGAGGAATAAGTGTGTGTGTGTGTGTGTGTGTGTGTGTGTGTGTGTGTGTGGAGGGACGTTGGGGGGGAATAGAGAGAGGGACAGGTCCTTCTGAAACATCACCTGACCCTGGCACCATTTCAGAGCAGCCCTGCCAGACTCACATTCTCACATCCCCCCCTCCCTTTCACTCTTTCCTTGATTTTCTTCTTTCTTCTCCCCTCTGTCCCAGAGTAATCAGTCTCATGATGTGTAATGCGCTGAAAGTCTTCCATCAGCCTGACCTGCTGAAATGGAGCATGGGTAATGCCCCGGGTCAGATTTCTTCACACCCCCGCTCTCTAAGTCTCTCACTCCGTCTCTGCCTCTCTCTGTCTCTCGTCTTTCTCCTTCCATCATTTTTGCTGTCTGTCCGTCGTCCCCGGCCCTCGTTCTTTCCCATCTGCCTTCTTAAGTTGTCTCGCCCAATTATCTCCACGCTCTCTCTCCCTTTCTCTCCATTTCTGTTCCTGTCTCTCTCCCTCTCTCCCCCTCCGTGGCGTTTGAACTAGGCCTTTGAACCAGCAACACCGACGCAAACGGACAAGAGGGATTTGGCCCTTACCTCTGAGCCCCCAATCAGCTTAGCAACTAAAGGGGCTTTGGGCCAGTCTTAGTGAGTCTTAGCCTGGCTGGGGGGCTTTGCCTTGAAGTTGAGCTAAATTAGCACGCACAGGCTCACCGCTAAGCTGATTAAGTCCCTAATTTCACTAAAATGCATTGTATTCCTTATTAATGATGTGATTGTGAAGCGAGGGCTAGCCTGGGTGGTGGACTAATGGGGGACTGGGAGGTAGGCAGTTGGCGCATGAGGGTTGATAGACATGTGGTGGGTGTAAATGGAGTTGTGTGTGCGTGACCCTTGGCTCTCGAGATGAAAAGACTGGCTTCGGATTTTTTCAAGCCTGAAAGAAGACATCAAACATTAAACACGGTTTGATTCTGGACAGTTGGATGTTGATATTGTTGATATTGGGTATATTAGCTGCAGGATACTACTGGGGTCAGTTGTTGTTGGCAGGATTATGGCGTGTGTTTTATTTAAAATCAATGCTTGGTCACATTTCTAGGAAGTTATGACTGAAAGTTGTCACTTTCCCACCATTTCAGATGTCTGTATTCCCCACTCGCTTCGCTTTTCACCCCTTTCTTCTCTCGCCCCATATGTGATATTCATGAACAGTCAGCGAGCACATTATCTGACATCTGCAAAACACACCTAGAAAACTGGTGGAGATGGAGAGTGTCCTGAAAATGTGTGAACGATTTGGCCCCTTCATAAAAGAGGCCCATTCCTTTTTTTCATGTCCTACCCCATGGAGTGCTTTGCTCTAATACTTCTCCTTTGCTTTCTTTTTCTTTGCTCAATTGCGATCCAACACTTCAATATTTATCGTTTGACTATCTGATATCGCAAATCTGCAAATCATCTAAACTGAGCAAAGGTGCATTCATATTCTGGCAGCCTTGCATAAACATCTGAACAAACCTGCCTAGTACTGCATCCCATTGTAAAGTTCCTTGTTGTTAGACAATTAGACACTTCCTGTCTCAGGATAATGACGCCCTGAGGTCACATCCTGTATGTCAGACACTCAGGTTGGACATGTAGGCCTGCATGGCTGGGGGGCATGTGTGTGCAGAGGGAGGAGATGTAGTTGACGGCTTGAGCATTATTCTCACCTGTTCTGAAGTAGAACCACACTTGAAAGTGAGATAAAATAAGTGGAGAACGGCGGGAGAGAAGAGGGAACCCTTGTTTCCAGTGCAAGAGTCAGCGGACATATTGTTCAACTGACCTTTGAACCTCAGTAATTTCACCTGCTTTTGCACGTCAGCTGGCCTTTTGTTTTCATGCAGTCATTACACCTCATTCCACTATTCCTGCACACATACTCTCTGACATACACACATGCAGAAAAATGAAAGTGCACATATGTAAGTGTGCAGTATCTGATTACTTTACCATATCCATGTGTACATGTGTGTGACTGTGCATGCATAAGTCTACAATGCATCTTGTATATTGGATTTCATGTAACATGTTATATGATTTAACATTTACATTTGCGAACAGAGCCATGCGGTTGAGTGTCCTAATGTGTTTCGCTCCCGTTTGAACCTGTGTATTTATGTCTCCCCTTGAATAGTTGGAAGAGTTGATGGGGGCTTTGGAGAAGACACGGCAGGAGCTGGACGCCACCAAGCTGCATCTGTCCTCCACCCAGCAGTCCCTGCATGAGAGAGACAGACACCTTAATAGTCTTCGCCAGGAGAGACGCAAACAGCTGGAGGAGATTCTGGAGATGAAGTTAGTCTCACACTGCACAGTATTTATATTTTGTCTATCTGCCTCAATCTACCCTACTTACATATTTCCTTGTTTCAACAGATGTAACTCTTTTCAAATCATTATTGGCCACATAGAATAATAATCACACACTCTGTAGTTTTGTGCTATGTCCTGAAAAACATCTGTTCAGCTTCTCTCTCAGTAATATGAATTAATCAAACTGCATTTGCATTGAGATAAAAAGCTTAATGTGTAATGCAGAGCTGTAGTAACTGCAGAGAGCAAACATAAACCACAAGTGTTTGTGGTAGTGACTGCAACACCCAGCTCGTAAAAGTATATGATCAAGGATCTTTTATTAACACTGGCAAGATTCGCGCTTCATCAGCCACATTTTCATTAGCCTGCACAGCAGCTCTGTCGCTGCAGCACAAACCTGCGCCTGATGCTGTATTAGGCACGTTTATCCGCTCACCTGTTCACATGTGCGTCTGTGCATGAGTGTTACACTATATAGACATCAGCGCTAAGGTGTGTTTTGAAGCAGGATCAGCCATTGTCTATAGCTGCCTTGTGAAAAGTTACATTTATTGAGGACAGGTGGTGCAGCCTTAGGCAGCCGGTCAGAAAAAAATGTGTGTGCTGCTGCTGACAGAGAGAGAGAGAGAGAGAGAGAGAGAGTCAGAGAAGGAGGAAACCAAAACAAAAAAAAAGTGTGCAGGACTGGCCGCGTTTCCATGTGTGAGTGTGTGTCAGTGGGTATGCATGAATGTGTGAGTGAGTTCAGTGATCTGTCAGTGGAGCGGCTACATGTGTGTTTGCTTTGAGCGTTCTGATTGAAGGAGCATGGAGCCACATATCTGCTTGTCATGTGCCGCAGAGAAATGCCTTTAATGTCAGCCACTCAGTGCAGTACAAAAGGGAAGGCTGGCACATAACGTATGTATTGAAAACACAACTTTTAAAATCCATTACGCCTCGCGAGCCCCTCTGATCACACTAACTGTAAAAGAATGTGTGTGTGTCAGTGTCTGCCTACACTTTGCGTATGCGCACAGTGTGCTGGGAGAGAGAGAATTCCCCTGCCCGTGTATCACACACACGCACTTGTGATACAAACCATCTTCCTGTCTGTTCCAATTTCCACCATCCAAACATTACCAGGGATGTTTAGCAGAGGAAATGTGTTACACATGATACAGTCACAATCCATGCTTCTAGGTATGTATGTAAAATTAGGAAAATGCTCACGGACCTGGCATGTGAATGATACTTTTGTGCTTTACTGGCACTTGGCTTAAATCATTATTATATTACCATTAGAAAGATGTCTGAAGAGGAAGAAGGTTAGTGTGATGGTTGGTTGACACAGCAGCAAAGTGGACGGGATTCTTTTCCTTTGTGTTTGAGATTTTGACTGAATTCAAGTCCACACTGGTAAGAGCTAATGGAGGGGGCACGGGGGGCACGAGTGCGTGTGTGGTCCCTCGAGCATCGGATTCTGTGTGCGTCTGTGTGTACGAAGAGGTCGGAGGCAGGGGTACAGGGTCACTGATGATGAGGATTAAAGGACTGTTGAATTGCGAGGGGCGAAGCTTCGTGAGACTGACTTACATCTGAACAAGCCACAAAGATACGCACGCAGAATGTACACACAACCTCAGTGGAACTCACATATAATCAGTCACGTCTGCAGACGTGCACATACTTACACAAACTTTGGCTTTCTGCTTTAAAAGGGGCCATATTCCCACAGCACAGCTCTGGTCCAAGTTAGCACAGGGAAAACTAAACAGGAAAGATAAGGCAGAGAAAGAGAGGTAACGAGAGAGAGAGAGAGAGAGGGAGGGAGAGAGGGAGTTAAGAGCGAGAGCGAGAAAAAAATGAGACAGAAAGAGAAAATGAGAGGGAGGGAAGGTTGGAATGGAGGGGCTACGCAAACTGAAGTATTTCAAATCTTAGAAATCATGAGAGAAGTTTGATTGCATGCCAAGTTTCTCCTTCTCTCCGCTGTAATGTGGCATTTGTCAAGAAGACCAGCTGAAGCAAACCATGTGAGGCACATTCCCCAGTGAACTGGGGAGCTCTCTGTGTGTGTTTTTTAATGTGTGTGTGTATGTGCGTGTGTGTATAAGCCAGAGGGAGAGAGGGAGAGAGAGAGCAGACTCTTGGCTTTTCAACACTGTTAATGAAAGAGACAAGAGGGGAAAAAATCATTTTCAATATCCTCTCATTGCATGCTGGGTTTCCGAGCTTGTATTGTGTGTGTGTGTGTGTGTGTGTGTGTGTGTGTGTGTGTGTGTGTGTGTGTGTGTGTGTGTGTGGGAGTGTATTTTCATATTTGCCTTTTTCAGATATAGAGCTGAATGCTTGATGTATAAGGAGCGGTGCGGGTCTGCTCTATCACCCCACACCAGATTGAGTTTCCACCATACTGTACGGTACTCTCTCTCTCTCTCTCTCTCTCTCTCTCTCTCTCTCACACACACACACACACACACACACACACACACACACACACACACACGGACACAGATGGCCTCCAGAGGAGCTAGTCATTAAATGAGTCTAGGGTCACGGGGTGTAGGTGCACAATAGAGAAATTATGTGTTTGGACATTTTGAATAGCTAGTCATTGAGATGTTTCCATAGTCTGAATGGGATAATGCTACATGCTGCAACATCGCAGTGACTTACTGAACCTGATCCTCCTGTAGACACTGGGAACGTAGCTCGTAGCGATATTATCTCTGTTTACATTTTAGTGATGGAAAATGATAACGGAGCAAAGAAAAGGTTGCAGCAGCTTAAGGCGCATAAAGAGATGCAGAGTCGACAAAGTGGAAATTTTTTGACAATCTGAGAGATGAAGGGGAAAATCACACAAACACCAGCGGCAACGACTCTGCAAGACAGTAGAGGCAGAAGTTGCAGCGGAGAGCTAGGGAGAAAATAGTAAATGATGGAAAAAAGGGATGATCGAGTGAGGGAGTGATTGATGAAGGGGCTGATGGATGGAGGGAGGGAGGAGGAGAATGATGGAGGAAGTGGTGGAGGAAAGAACAGGGAAAAGATCGAGTAGAGCTGCGAGGGCTGGGAGGGGGCAGAGTCTGGTTAGCCAAGAGGAGCGAGAGATAGAGAGAGAGAGAGAGAGAGGGAGAAGAAGGGGTGAAAGGAGAACGACTGAACACACCATCAGCAAACACCTGCACCACATCCGATAATAAAGAACACCAACCTGTTAATTTTGATTTGTTAAGAAAACCTGAATGGTGGAGCAAGAAATTGGAAATAAAAATGTATTTATAGCAAAACAAATGCACCAAAAGGCAACATCTGTCTAACATAAAAACAGGAACTAAACACGTTCTGTATGCCCGTGCCTGGAAAATATGCTTAACAATAGTTCATAGAAATAAACTGTATTTCACATTTTCACAATTTATTTTACCATAATTTTGGACATGTGTGTGAAATTTGTGGACAGTTTGGACAGAAACATTGTAAAAGGCTAATTTCATGGGTAGGATATGGTCTCAATAGAAAATTTAAAATTCAAGTCTCCTTCAAGAACAATCCAAGGCACACTATAGGATTTGTGCAAAATTAAAAATGCCCTTATTTTACATGGAAATGTGTCAAATTAGATTGTTTTTGAAAGAGAATTTTACATTTTTTGTTGAGACCATATTCCACCCATGCAATGAGCCGTTCACAAGATGGAATAAACACCTGAAGCGGCCTGAAGAGCACCTGTATGTGATCAGCACAAAGACCCACCAGCGCTTCTACACCATTGCCCACACATTTTTTTTTGCCATTCAGCAAATGCAAAATCAATTATATGTCATGCTCGCTCATTTTTCTAAGATCTGTACAGACTAGAGCAGGTAGCTAAAATCACAAATACAACAAACACCGACTTAAACATCGGTGCACACATTCTACATGGTGCAAATGTACCTCTAACCTGTAACCCTGAAACTCGCTTCTGTCCGTGACGTGTGTTCGTGTACCCATTTGTTGGCTAGTTACAGTAATCCATGGCATAATGAAGCTTAGGGCAGTAGCGACGTTATGACTTTCAAATCCTCAACGTAGACATCCTGTCTGCACAGCGCCATTGCCATAGTTACTCTGACTAAACACACAGAGAGACCAGCTGTACTGGCAAGGTCATGTCCCCGCTCACTGATCTCTCTGAGGGGCCTGGACACATACACACCCATGCAAACCCACACACACGCATGTGCACGCGCTCATCGAAGCACATGTACGCCGAAAAGTACATTCACACACTCATATGTTCCACCGAGCGGCATTGCGTTCACTTGTATGGTTTTGAAATTACGTTCACACATACTGGAAAAAAATCTGCAAAATCTCGTCGAAGGGCACGGAAAGGTACGCCGGGAGCAGATTCACACACGTCCGCACGTCCGCCCTGCCACGTATGGCGTTACAGTGCCATTGTTGTGATAAGTAATGATGAGACATCGAGGGTCGGCGCGGCGTGTGAATGGGATTCTCTGTGTTGCAGCGATGAGGAGGGGGCTGACCACACATCACCTTCCTCTCTCTGCGAGCCGGTTTGTGTGCGTGTCGCCTCGTGGGAACTTCGGGCCATTCATCATGTCTGTCTGTGCTCCCGTGCCCTCTGACACTCGTGTTTACCTTCGACATGTGTGTCGGCTGTCGGGCCTGTAGGCGTGTTATTATGCCAGGGCAGAGGCGTGCTCCACCCTGCTCCTCCTCCTCCTCCTCCTCCTCTTCTGAGGTTTTGTCAATGGAGGGCTTCATCACATGGAAATCCCTGCTTCCAAGTCCTTGTTCAGTACAGTAAGGTAATGACAGACTACTTACCTGGGTCTCATACGGTAAGCTTCAGCAGCCCGGAGACACACGTGTAAAGTTTGCTTAGTAAAGTCAGTTTCTGAACTGGATATTTTGCCACTCAGCTTATGCAACTGGAAGTTAAAAGAGCCTTAAATTTAACTTTTCTGACCCATTTTCTCCAGACCATGTCATTCTCTTGGACGGCGCTCGCGCAACCGTCATGTCTTGAGCTCACTTCTCTCAGGGTTTGGCTCTTCTAGCATCAATTATGGGTTTTTTTTTTTTATCGCTACTTATTAATATTTTATTGGCACTTATATCCACATAGTATTTTTGGCAAGTGTTGGCCCACCCAGTAAATATGAATTGGAGGTTTTATGCCCTGTACTATATGTAAACCCTGACTTAACTGGCGCATAGACGAACACATCATTTTTCGCCTACATTACGCTAACTGCTGTCATAGCAGAGAGGATTTGTGAGCCATGGAGTGGCCGGGTTGAGTGACACTGTCTCCTAAAGTCAGTGTGTGAGTTTATGACTAGAAGGCTAGAACTGTCTTATGAAGTTGACGTCAAAATGAAAGATGCTCAGAGAACATCGAATCGGGTGGATAGTGCATGCGTGTGTCTGTTTAGTTAAACTGATAGACAGCGCTGGAAGAGTCTTTCCAGAGACAGAAAGAACTTCTTGTCTTAAACTGAAGATTGATAGAGTGAGCATGAATGTGACACACAAAAACAAAAATAATACAGTGATTGACAACTAGAGCGGGAGACAGGGAGGCCACGTCAAGGATGTTGCATGTGGAAACTGCTCTCAACTTCCAAACTGAGCCACAGTTTGTCCAGTTGTTTGAGAAAAATCTTTCATTATCCCTTCTTAATTTTGCTTCGTCCCTCTTTTAACACCGTCCTCCTCAAGTTCCTCCGAGTATTAAATGTTCTCCCTCTGTCTGTTTTTCTCTTGTTCTATCTGTGGACGGGTGGAAGAAGGCCTGGAATTTATCACACGTACCTAATAATTACTATCACAGGAAATGTGCTTGAGGAAGTAGGTGCACTAGCCCTGCTAATTAGTGTCAGTCGCAAACACACACACACACACACACACACACACAAACACACACACACAGCTAATTAGTGTCATTTGGCATGGTGTAGAACTCTCGGGAAAGCCCAATGTGATTGGCCTAGGGAGACTAACACCCCCAAGTTTAACCGGTTGTATAAATCTCAAGACTAATTGTTTGGAAGTCTGTGTGTGTGTGTGTGTGTGTGTGTGTGTGTGTGTCAGAGCATTTAAGCGTGTGCATGATTGGGCAATTGATTAGGTGGGCCCTGTGGCCGTAAAGAGGCAGCCCAGGACTCGGGAGCCAGAGGTGAGCAGTGACGGCCTCCTGAACGACGGTCCTGCCCTCAGGGGTCACCAAAGGAATGAGGACGAGGAAGGGGAGGTCAAGGGAGGAGGTGTAGATAGATAAATATACCGCTAAAGCAAATTGTTAAATAGAGAGATGTGGAAATAGATATAGAGATATGCAGATAGACAGATGCATGGATTGATTGATAGCAGCGGAGATGGAGCACAAAGGGTTAACCTCAAAGCGAGTGAGCAGCAGCGGCGAAAGATTTTTTTACAAAGAAACAGGGATGAGTTCTTTTAAATGCAGCTGTATGTAATATGTTGTTGGATATGTTGCTGCTGTAAAACAGCCATTAAAACAGTGGCTTAGTGAAATGCCCTCATGGTTTACCATTATGGGCACATGAAATGCTGGTATACCCACACAAGTGAGTCAATGGGGCTTACTGGCACATATTCACACACTGTAAACACCTCCAAGCCTCTGCGGTTGGCACACACACCTGTTTTTCTCCTCTGTGGCTTCTCTGGCTACGTCTGTCTGTCTTTATCTGGGTATAAGCGTGTCTCTGTCTTTATCTGTCTGTGTCTTTGTCTCTCACATTTTTAAAGGTTACAAAAAAAGAGCTTAGATGGAAGAAAGTTGAGAGCTCTCTCTCTCTCTGTGTCTCCGCTGTTTTGCTTTGACGTGTTCTCACCAAGTTTTCCTCAATCAGAATAACATATTGTTACGTAAAGCTCTTAGTAAGTGCTTAGTCTTTCTGTCTCTTTGTTGGTTTGACTGGAGTTTTTATTGGCCCCACAAGTCTCTCGGCCTTGCTGAGATGGTTCCCAGGAGGTTTTAATAGAGAACAATAGTAGAACGGACCACTTCCCAGCACCGGGCCGCTCCAGCGCTGCACACCAGTCAGCGTACACTACAGCAGCCCCTGGCACTTCTGGATTCTGTGTGTGTGTGTGTCTGATCTGGTTAATTCAGGGATGTAGACCCAAACTGTAATTATCATTATGTACTTCTCGGCAGTGGCAGGAAACAGCCCAAGCAAGTTTGGATGAGCGTGTGTATCCTCAATGGTGCGCATTGAATGTGTTTGTGTGCAAAGAACAACATGTGCATACATGAATTAGCCCATGAGGGTGTGTGCGTACGTGCATGCGTGTACGCACGTAAGAGCAATGATGTGAAGAGCTCGAGAGCTAATAGCAGTGAAAGATAAGCAGATTGTGCCAGTGGCTATGTGATGATTTTTCCTGCTCTTGTTTTGGCCCCGCTCTCATTCATTTGGTCTCTGCTAAACGGAGACATATTGGAAACATGACTGCTCTCTCTGGGCCGGTGGGTATCCACAGTTAAGAGCTGGAAAGGACAGGAGGGAAGGAGAAATGACAGCAGAGAGGGAGAAGAGGAAATGAAAGGAGAAGGGTGGAAAGAGAATAAGAAGGTTATAAAAGTAAAATCAGGAGAGAAAGTTGGGGTCACTGGAGTTAAGCTCACCACCAGGATTTCATCTCTCATTAAAACAAAAACTGCATTTGTCTTATTTGTTTGCGGAGAGGAATTACCATTCACAAGCATCACAGACATTGTTAACTTTCACAACTCTGCAATAAAACTTGCGTCTCATTTTTATGATATCAGAGTTGATGTCCAAGAAAAAGCAAAGCAAAACCCACTGAAAAGAGACAGAAAGAGGAGGAAGAAAAAAAAAACCCACACAAACTTAAAACCCAAAGTTTATTTGGAGCAAGCGTCACATCTATTCAAGATGGCAACCGCAGTTTAATCTGTGTAGTCCTTCATCTTTAAAGCTAGCATCAATAAGACAGAAAAGGCCTTCATGTGGGCGGACAGACTGCGTAGAGACAGGACTGGTCACCACTAAATAAACAACACAGGAATCCTGCAGAGACAAGAATGGCTGGAGGGAGTGTGAGCAAAGACAATGGCACGACTTTCAGCCCGTTGATGAAACACAGAATATAGACAGTGTGCGAATGCGTGATCGAGAGCGTGGCCATTCATGAATGTCTCGATGCGAATGTATGCGTGTTTATGTCTGGAGTAATTTAAGTCAAGATCAGAGAACCCAGCAACATGCCGCGTCATTTCAGCGTATTATTCGAACATTCAATAATCAAAGTCTGAACAAGGCGGTATGTGTGTACTCTGACATTACTGTAACCAAAACCTCAGTAAATTTTTTAATATGTATCCACTTCCATTATAATGAAGTGTGAGACATTTGGAGAGGGCATGCGGTGGTGTGTCTCCTTTCATTTCTGTCTGTGTTTAGGCTTAACCTGTAGCGCCCGTTTATGCATTCTGCAACAAAAAACACAGAGTCGCAGTTTAGTTAAACTGGAACGCAGAGACGCCACACAAACAGTTAGTTTAGTCTTTCGCTGACAGCTGTTTTTCTGATGTCCATAAATCCATTTTGGTAATTATATCAAAAAGAATTCCTCAGAACTTTTTTCCTCTCATTGTCATTACGTGTATCCTTTAATGTTGGTAGGTGTGTCCTACAGCTATGTCACTGACTTAATGGCTGAGTTTGACCTCATGTACAAATATTACAATATTCTTACAAGTCTTATTGACAAGTCAGATCAGAAGCTGTGACTGTGAAAAAGCTTTTTATCAAACTTTCATCAGATAAAAGAGTTTTGACTAATGATGCAACCATATGAAACTAGATAGATAACAGAAAACAATAGGAGTGATTTTGCACTGTTAATGTTGATGTTTTCAGGTCCACATGATTTTTATATTCCAGTCTTCTCTATCCATTGCTGTGTGTGTAAACCTTTGAATATTTATACAAAAAAATCATACAAACAAATATAAATTGCACAAAACTTAAACTTACAGTAAATTTTAGTACCACTCAGATGCCTGATGATGAGTTTTAAGCAGTCTAACTTTTTATGGCACACCTAGCTAAGACTTGAACCTGACTCATCACATATTATATGATTTGAGTTTTTAATCTATGAAGAAATAACAAAAGTCCCTGTTTTCTCCTCTGTCTCTTTATCTCCTCTCTGTCTCTCTCACACACACACACACACACACACACACACACACACACACACACACACACATACATACACCCACTCACGGTAACGTGCACTGACATATCTGACATGTCTCTGGTCCATTCAAGCCACAGGTCTCCGGGTTCAGCATTTACTGAAATCAAATGTGTGTGTTTGGCCTTGGGTTACACACTCGATTGAATTAGAGAAATGGTGCACACACACACACACACACACACACACACAGCCTCACAGGGACACAGATCTCTATTAAGTTAAAAAAGAGAGTTGAGTGTCCTCTTCCATTGCGAGGGCTTTTATGTGATAAGATCGGCTCGGGGTGCTCTCCTATGCAGGATTCCTGAGCACATCAAACAACAGTAAACCACATCACAGAGGCAGGAAGAGCCCAGCTCCATTAGCCAGCCCATAAAGAACATGTGGATGTGTAACAAGAGAGCTACGCTAGCCACTACAAAAGGTTTACACACATAGGACAAACATACAGCGGTATGCAGTCCACTGATATACTCGCAAATCGGTGTGCATTTTGGTGCAAAGGCACACACTTATGCTTGCACACATAAACACTGCTGTGTGTGTGTGTGTGTGTGTGGTGCAACTGTGTCATTGTTCATAGTTCCATGCAAAAACACACAAATGTATATATGCATATCCACTGAAGTGCACTTATCCACGTTCATCCTGTGTGTAGATGGTTCTGACTTTATCGCTGTCATCTGAGCACATTCTGCATTTTATTCATTCCAACTGGGTCTTAAGTTTGAAGTAATGGTCTGGGTTAAAAAAAAAAGTGGCACATGGGCTGGACTGGAATAATGGCCTGGTGACATGAAAAAAACAGGACTACAGAAATCTGTTTGCTGGCCAGATGGAAATCATTAGCTTTATTAGTACACAACTGGTACAGACATACCCCCAACACACACACACACACACACACACACACACACACACACCCTACCCAGCAGCCCCTCTGCAACTGCAGCACTGCTCCATCTCTTCATCCTGTCCTCTTTAAGTTTTTCCAGAAAGAGACATCTCTCTTATGAGGTGTTTAGTGACAAAAGGCCAAAGAGACACCTAAATAGAGCAAGAGAGAGACAGAAAGACAAAGAGGGGAGGAGGAGAGGGGTTGGGGTGTGGGGGGGGCAGAGGGAGAAAGAGGTTGACCCAGATTGAGTTTGCCCATTTTTCTTACATTGATTTGAAACAGATCTTCACCGCATCTGCTGTCCAAGCCACAGGCAGTGAGATATCACCCTCTCCTCGGGCTCCGGAGGATCTGATTCTGCGTCCATCACTCACTGTGACCGGCCTTGTTCTGCCATGAGAAGACGTCTTAATCATCTAATGTGCGGAAGTGCTTTAAGATGAAAAATCGTTTGTTTTAATCTGCATCAAACAATAGCGCAGTCAGGAGAGGAAGCAGTGGTATCGTCAGGATGTGGATAGAGACAAATTTATCCAGATGACAGGATGAAATGGAGACACAGGGCCCACCCCGGCTCTCTGTTAAACCATCCTAATATGTATTAATCCAGAAGATTAGGCTGCCTGCTAGCGTTGCAGGCATTCCCGTGCCAGTCGGCGATGCTCTGCCCGCCGAGGTTACCGATTAATCCTGAAGACGACATACGCACAAACAGGGTTATTGCCACTGATGCCACACAGGATGCCAGCGGACAGTGAGCGTGCACATGTTGCTGAGACTGATATGCGTGTTTTGTGGATCATGGTAGCCCAATCCTCAAAATGTGCAGCGGAGGAGAAAGAGACTGGTGGATGGCAAGGGGGGAATCAGAGGGTGTTCACAGAGGAGTTATGCACTATGGCAGGCCCTAATTGCTTGTGGCTCCTGTTGTGTATTTGGCTTTGTTTGAGCATGTCCAATATAACCAGTCATAACGGGAGCCTCTGCCAGAGCTAAAACACACACACACACAAACACAGTGCTGAACCAAGAGAGGAGGCTTTTATGGTGTCGAAGGCTTCAGTAACACGACACCTAGGGCAAACACTAAGTAATAAAGCAATTGCGGCACGCTGTTTAGATCTTCCTCCTGGCACGGCTTGTTTGTCAGAGCGTCTCGGTTTCCTGATACCGGCGTCCTGACATGTCACTTTGAGAGCTCGGTGCGCGACAAACAGACACACGCAGCAAAAACAGGCGAAAACAGGACACATTGGCGAAAACAGGACGCATGCAGGGTAAACACTCTACGCGGTTGCGCGCACACACACAGAAGCCCACATGTGTCTGCACGCACGCCACACTGCAGACATCTCGACACGTCAATCATGGCGTGTTTCGTGCCGGTGTTTCCCCAAACTAAGCAGCTTCCCAGTGTGTCTGACTGCATGACTGCAGATAAAAGAGCGATAAACATTTCTTTCTTGCTTGCTGACTTGTGTTTCTTGCATGCCCTTCATCTCCTTTTAAAGCTGCTGTTCCTTGACACACAGATTTCCATGTCAAAATGTTTCTGTGTGTGTGTACACTTCCCAGCAGAGTGTATCCTCTGTAGCTCTCAGGTGGTCTCCCGCCCATCCTCTGCACAAAAAAAAATGAGAGGTGCTTGTTAATGCACGCCATGTCATTACGGTGTACCTGTAAACTGAGCTAAAGGTGATGCAGATTTTTACACCATATCTGTGTTTGTCTGAAGTTTCTCCTTCAGAGTCCAGTAAACCCACAGGAACACGCCTATGTTCTCTTGTCTGTATCAAATAGTGTCACTCTATGTTCACAGTATTTACAACACACCTAAACAAAGCTACACATGTGTACAGACACAGAGCAGGCCCAGGACTGTGTCTGTACAGTCTAATCACATTTAGCATTATTTAGCAAAGAGAATGGGAAGACGTTCTGTATATAGGTCAATCCTGTGATTTTTACTGTAACATATGTAGGTCAGTCAGTTAAAGTTAAAGGCACACTGAGAGGCACCTGTAGCACTTAAAATCTACTTGCAGTCTTTATTGCAAGCTGTATAGAACTTCACAGGAAGTCATTTTGTCATCTGCTAAAAGACATCATGGTGTGTGTCTGCTCAGATAATTGGTAATGGAATACAAATATAATGGAATTCAAAAGTACAAAAATAAATTAATAAATACAAAAATGTATTGTCAAACTAAAATTGGACATTTGTCCAGACCAACCTCTCTTTCTAACAGCTACTAAACGCCTGCTGTCTTCAGGATATTGTCGCAAGTCGTTCTAATATTTGTACTGAACTTATGTCAGATTTTCCATGAAACAAGCTAAACATTTTTACAGTCACAATAATTATTAGTACATCTGTATAATCATCTGGAAGTAATGAATAGCCGGTTCATACCTAAACAAAATGAGATGACGTCTCATTCGCATGTGAGGTGTACCTGATAAAGATGTAATGTCTGGCATCATAGCTGAATGGCAATCACAGAGAGAGGAATGATGTCAGCTTGGCAACGGTGCAGTGCCCCCAGACGTTTTGTTTGTGTGCGTCTAAGGAACAGCGCAGAAGTGAGGGTACATTAGGAGCTCATTTAGTTAATGAGCCCACTCTCACCCACAATTCTCCGGTGTCGGTGGAGTGCAGAGCAACACATCGTAACACTCTTAACTGCCTGGTCACAGCATGCACGCACACACACACACGCAATTAACATCTATGTAACCCTTTTAAAGAGCCTGATGTATATTTAGTGCAACATTATAATAAGCTTTGATTCCTACTGAAACTCTGAGCATCATATTGGACTGAACACAGAATTATCATTTAAGATTCAAGAACTAGAGACACATACTCCTATATGTAACCATAGCCAGCAAAAGGACTGACTGGAAGCCATTGTTAAAATAACTGTGATGTAATCTACCAAGGGAGCTGCCTGGGCTGTGTATGTGTGTGTGTTATCTATCTGGAAATCAGTGGGTCTGTCAGCAGCACCTGACTGCACACTACCACTGGTCTCTTTATTAAAAACCAGACGCATGCTGGAATCCATGCACAGGTGTGTGGGAGGGCCGGCAGAGCACTTATCACAGTTCAGCACCGTCTGTGTTTATGTGTGTGTGTGTGTGTGTGCCATCTGTAGATCCATTTATACTTTTATGCATGCAAGCAAGACTGCAGACACAACTGAATAGAGGCAAAAGAAAACTGGATTCCGATAAGACAACTTGATGCACGGAGCCGAAAGGTCAAATAGCGAGTGTACTTTTTGCTGCAGTGATTACAAGGCGCACAGTTTTTGCTGTTTCATGCTTGTGTGCACGTGCGTTCCCCGCTCGCAGCTTCAATTTTCATCCCCCTCGTAAAATTCAGAAACGCACACGCGCTCAATCTTCCACTGGCAAGAAGCGCCATTATGACAAGAGAGCAAGTTGTTAAACGCGTCTTCTTCACACGAACCTTATTCACAACCACTATACTTTACAAGTAAGGGTATGTCTCTATTGGGAATTCACACCAACTGACGAACAAGCAAATGCAATGACACAACAGGCTCGATGTACCAGAGGCATGATCTGTCTACACTAGCTTCAACGTACAAATTACCCAGATTATAGAGCGGTGTGGGTGTATATGTCTGTCTCTGTGTGTGTGTGTGTGTGTGTGTGTGTGTGTGTGTGTGTGTGTGAGTGTGAGAGAGAGAGAATGTGTATGCGAGTGTGTGCATATGTGTGCTCTTGTGTCTATCTGTGTGTCTGCCAATGCTGAGACCCATGACTGTAAGTTTATCTCAGTGTGTGAACATGCTATGTGTGTACTTCCAAATGTGTGTATTCTTGTGTGTGTATTGACAGGGAAATAATAGTGAGGTTGGTTTTTTTTTGGTTTTTTTTTGTTTTATCAGAACCCCAGGTAGTAATCATGTTACTCTTTGATCCCATGATCCTCACTGATCTGTCTAAATATACAGCAGACCTGTCCAGACCTGGCAACAGCTCCTCTAATCAGCACCTTCACCTAGCCCACTGTGTGTGTGTGTGTGTGTGTCTGTGTGCGTGTGTGTGCGTGCATGTGTGTGTATGTGTGTGTGTGAGAGAGACATTCTGTCTCTCTCTTTGTGTCTGCATCTCTGTTTCATAATTTCTTACTTTGAATGTATTTTTCCCTCTGCGCACTTTAAAGCACTTTAAAGCCGGGCTAATGAAGTCTATATAAGTTAGTGTGTGGTTAGAGTGTGTTTGTGTAGCAGACTGTAAAGAAAGCATGTGGTTCCTGCTGCCTCAACACAAAGCAGAGCAGTTTGAGCTTTTTTTGTTTTACTTCCATTTTACCATCCTTAATTATAAGAAAACTCTTAACCAAGGTTGGAATCAGAGGACTACTAATTATTAGCAGGTGTGTGTGTGTGTGTGTGTGTGTGTGTGTGTGTGTGTGTGTGTGTGTGTGTGTGTGTGTGTGTGTGGTAGTCTACACGCACACAGCTTTGTACATGCAGTACATTTACTCAAGTGCTGTACTTAAGGATGGTCATACTGTAGTCATACTATATGTCAGACGGAAATACTCCACTACATTTATTTGGCAGCTATAGTTACAAATTACTTTGCTTTACTATTAACCCTCCCAACAATGTATAAATTAATTCAAATTAGCTCCACCTCAACCAGCCAGAACTATAAAATGCCTACACACTAATGCATCAATAAAAATAATACAACCATACAAAATACAAATGTATGTAAAATGTAAGCCTAGAGCCCATTCTGCATATTTTTTTACTTTTGAGACTTAAGTACATTTTACTGATAATATGATAATATGTTTACATCTGATTCTGTGAGAGGGTGTATTGCAGAGAGAATATGTTTTTTCATATGCACATTGTTCAGGGATATGTTGCAGTAACTGTGAGAAATAACACTTTTTACCTCCATGTATGATTTTGTTTCAAAATCATTTTTTCCTTTTTTGAAAAAACACCTCTCCCGACATTTGGTTATGGTTCAGGAAATGGAGCCGCTAAGACACACAACACATTGTGGGTATTGTAGTTCTGCAGATGTGCAGCTTTTATAATAGTTGAGCTCATGTGGCTGCTATTGGAAATAACTGGGATTGGCTGATGGAGTGTGGGGTGAATGTTAGTGTGACCTTGTGTGTCCTTTACACACTGACGGGAAATCGACCGGTCCAAGCTCCAAGGAAAGCTATAATTCTGAGAGTAATACGGGGCCAAAGGGGCGTGCACGCATCTTCACTCTTGCGCACGCGTGCACGCACGCCCGCCTCGCACAGAGCAAAGTCCTAGCTGTGCCGTAGTAACCACATTAATTGGGTTGTGTAATTGTCTGGCAAAGCATTGTGGGAAACAGCCCATACAGATCTGTCCCTTCACCTCAAACCACTTTTTAAACATGGACTCCCATCGTCATGACAGTGCTATCCAGGAAATTGCTGAACATGTGTGTATATGTGTGTCTGAGCATGTGTGTGTTATTCTGTGATCGCCTGTGTGTGTGTGTGTGTGTGTGTGTGTGTGTGTGTCTATGGCTCCTTTAAGGGAAGTGAGTGTGGTGGCCTCCCATTCCACCGCATGTCGGCTGTGGTTCAGCTGTGGTCCACCGCCAGGCCCTACATTTGGAACACAGAGAAAATACACCAGGGGTACTTGCTCCCACTGTTTTCTGGACCCGTCTTTCATCGGTTTGTGCGTACGTGTGTATTTTGGGTGCACGCTTGCATGTGTGTGTGTGTGCATGTGTAATAGTGCGCCACTACGTTGTACTCTCTGCCCCTGATATTTTAAGGCTTTTTGGCCCCACGTCATGAGTGTGCGCTGTATTTCCAGGCTGCAGTTAGATGACCGGAGTGAGAGAAACCCGTACGGAGGACAGGAAAGGCAGGAGGAATGAGGAGAGAGGAAAGCAAGGCGGGTAATTGAAGGTTTCAGGGTAATACTTAGGCCAAGGATGGCTGTTTCAACGTGTTTGCATAACCTCCTTGAACTTAATATTTAGCCCCACTCTGGAGTGAGTACAGGGCACGGCGGAGCCAAATAGAGAATGATAGAGGGAGAGAGAAGTGGAATGATAGAGAGGTCCAAGTCCAAGGCGGAGGTGATGCCATTCTCTCCTCCGACGGACGGCTCGTCTCTTTGATTAGCGAAAGAAAGGGAGGAGAGGAGGTGTGAAGGAATGAGGATGGAGGCAGAAAAAGCGCATTGTGGTGGCCTTCCTGCTCGAGAGCCTGTGATGAACTGTTTGACAGATGGTTATTTGAACACACATGAACACACAAGACAATGCAGACGACCTCCGATTTCAATCACGCGACGCAGAAGCTGTCCTCCTTACAGTTTAGTACGGAAAAAAGAGGGAAGGAAAGAGATTTTATGCTCCTGTTTGCATCTAATATGAGGCAGACATTGTGCTTTGCAGTTATCATTTGGCGCTATGCTAATAAAGCTTACTTTGTTTTTATGATTATTTCACATAGAAAGGGAGCCAAAGTGAAAAAGTGTGTTGCTGAAATGATCAATCAACAGAAAATTTGTCATCAATAAATCTGATAATTCATTAATCACTTAAGTCTTTGTACTTTTCAGATGTAAGGATTTGCTGTTTTTCTTTGTCTTGCCTCACTGTAAATTTAAAAACTTTGGATATTTGAGGGTTGGACACACAAAAGAAGAAATTTAAAGTTGCACATTTGGCTCTAGAGATAATGATTCTTCAGAGATTAAATGATTCATTGATAATAACAATAATTATTCTGTACTCAAAGCAACAGCATATAAGCATGATTCCAAAAAAGTTGGGACGCTGTGTAAAACGTAAATAAAAACAGAATGCAATCATTTAGAAACAATCGGTCTTTACCAACAACACTTTTACAAAGTGTACCTGAGCCCATGTATTCATCTCCTCTAGACAGTCATGTGTTTGACAAAGTGGTGAACCTTGCTTCATCCTTGCTTGTGACTGAGCCTTTCCAGGATGAACCTTTCATACCCAATCATGATACTATCACCTGTTACCAATGAACCTGTTTACATGTGGAATCATCCAAACAGGTGTTTTTGGATCAGTCCACAACTTTCACAGTCTTTTGTTGCTCCTGTCCCAACTTGTCTGAAACATGCTGGCGTCAAATTCAGAAAAAAGCAGACATTTACAAAATTCATTGAAGTTGATGAGGTCAAACATTAAATATATTGTCTTTGTTCTGTTTTCGGCTGAGTATGTGTCCAAAAGGAAAAGCAAGTTATCACATTTTTTTTTTACTCATGCAACTTTTTTTTGCATTTTATTTGTAAGGTTGTCTAATCTGACTTCCCCCTCCTTTGCCACAAATTATATATTTTCATCCTTTGATGTTTAAAAAAATGGGCTAGAGGGGGTTGTGGGACAGGACTCTGGTTGGATCAGAGACAGACGAGGGGGGAGGACATAACTCATCAGTGTTTATATTGAGGCCTTAGTGCTCTTTCTTAACACACTGCATATGTGTGTACATTTCTCCTGTGTGTGTGTGTGTGTGTGTGTGTGTGTGTGTGTGTGTGTGTGTGTGTTCTTACAGTAGTGTGACTGGAGCAGTGTTACTCATTCTGTGACCCTCACCTCTCTCTCAGATGACAGGGAGCTTTAAACAACCCAGCTGCTGTATGTGTGTGTGTGTGTGTGTGTGTGTGTGTGTGAGCCCTACACGTGTGTGGTACAGTACAGCCCCCTGTCTTGTTTCTCGTGCCTTGGGGAGACACTGTCAGTCAGCTGAGCGGTGATAAAGGCAGAAAACAAACCTCCCCTTTAAGAGAGTGGAAAACGCTGCTCAGCTATTGGTCGGATCCCTGGAGGTTTCGGGTCAGAGCTCACCTCAATGGTGGAGGCTCTCGTAGGTGGGCCTCGTGGTCGACAGCTTTGGAGACTGGCAGAGAGGCTTTTGACCAATCTGATATGGATTGTGTTTTTCTTCAATTGATGTGGGAGACCACAGTTACACGTGTGCACTCAAGCAAACAAGCGCACACATGGAGACACCCAAGGTCATCCAAATGGGAAAAAGCTGCCGGTGACATCATAATCATCTCTGACATCCCGCTATGCCTTGTTTATTTATCTATCCTGTTTTTACAACAACAGGAATCCACCCGACCCCTCGCCGGTCCTCCGAAGGTGATGCAATGGAGCTGGAAGCGAGAGAGGACACACTAGCCGAGTTTGTGTCCAACATTTCCAGATATACGCTTATTTGATTTTTTTTTTTTCTTAACCTGACATGCGAACATCAAAATCGATTTTATGTCGTTATGTTAAGTACAGAGATGCATTCAGGACGTGTTCAGCTCAATTTAACACAAAGACTGGAGGCCACCTCTAAAACTCACTTATTATCACAGAGTGTGTTTGTTCATCTTTACATGACCAGATAACATCAAAACATTTATTTATATTTTTAGAAGGAGAGATGAGTTTCAGTTTATCTGTCCACCCAGTTCTATCTCAGTGCGCATAGTCAAATTTGGTCTGTCATCACATTTTACAGATTTCAGTCTGTGCAGTGTAACACTATGACAGCCTTAATCGGCTTATATATATAAATCAAGCTTTGGACTGTTTGGCCTGTTACAGTTTGGATGTAATGTTGGGTGTTTGTTATTTTCATGGACGTTAAGCCCCTGATGGTTCACTTTTCTTTATGCTAAGATAATACCTGGCTCTCTTCTCTCTTGACTTGTTTTGTTTTTTTAAATACCCTGAACTGATTTCCCCTTTTTTTTTCTTTTGTAGCCGTAAAATACAGTAATTCCAGGGTGTAACTTCCCCACAAAACTCCAAACAAGATTGGTTAATTAGCATGTTAATTAGTCAGGTTCACAGATCTTAGCTGGCATATTTTTGAACTTTGGGCAGAGCCAGACCAGCTGTTCCTCCTCCCGCTCACAATTTTCATGCGGCTCGGCTCATCGTCCACGTCCGCACCTCGCTCACAGACCTGACCAATCTTCTCATCTCACTGTCTCGAAAAGAAGGCAAATAAACATGTTTTCCAAAAAAATGTTGAACAACTCCCTTGAAACATATCAAATTAAATTTAAATTACTTCCTTGTGTCTTTAGATATTGTTTGCCTTGACAAGATTTTTGAGAGAAAGACAGTATGTTCTCTGCATCTTCACACGCACGCACACACACACACACCCTCTCGCTCTCTCTTTCACACTCACACACACACAGATACACACAGACACACACATACACACTGAAACAAACTCACACAGCCACCTGGTCTCTCTCTCTCTCTCTGTCCCCTTCTCTCTCTTTCTCACTCTCTCCCTCCCTCTCTCTCTTTCTCGCTCTCTCTCTCTCTCCCCTCTCTCTCTCTCTTTCCCTCTCCCTCTTCCCCTCTCTTTCTCTCTCTCCCCCTCTCTCCCTCCCTCTCTCTCTCTTTCTCGCTCTCTCTCTCCCCCCCTCTCTCCCTCTCTCTCCCCCCTCCTCTCTCTCTCGCTCTCTCTCTCCCTCTCTCTCTCTTTCTCGCTCTCTCTTCCCCCCCTCTCTCCCTCTCTCTCTCGCTCCCCCCCTCTCTCTCGCTCTCTCTCTCCCTCTGTCTCTCTGGCTGGAATGCAGCGGTGGCCGTCTGGTCCTGCTCATCTCTGGGAGCAGTCAGCCATCTCTCCTCGTCCCTGCTACCACTCTAAACATTTGGCTAGTTTTGGCAGATTTGTTGATTTTTGTCCCCTCGTATTTTCCCTCTTGTTGCTGTAAAACTGATACATACTCTTTCAATTAGACCACCCCCCCACCCCTCTCCTTCCACCGGTCAGAGCACTAGTGTGGGAGTGGGGGTGAGCAGAGTAAGTGGGTTGTATATTTTATTAGCGAAGTGAAAACACACACAACCTGGCCCAGTTCTGGGGGAACCATCTGCTGTCATGGATTTTCCTTGGGAAGCACAGCTCAAGGTTAACATGTAAAGTTTATCATTCTTGCTCGAAGCTCGGGATTAGCATGTACTGTCTAATATAGCTGCTCCAGAGCAATATTGGAATTGACGTGAATTTTCAAACAAGACAGGCGTGTAAGTTTTATTTGTGGTGGGCATATGGATAAATCCTATCTTACAGATTAAGATAAATAAAGGCTTTAATCCAGGCGAGCACACAGAAGGAAGTGGGTAATAGGTACATCTGGCATGTGGCTTCAGGTTAGCTGCTCCAGGTTAGAATGGAACTAATCCCATCCGAGGTAGCCAAAACTTGGACCTCATAAAAATTCGTTTAACCCACATTTAGAGTTGAAGCACAGATTTACCATCTTAACTGGCTTTGCTGTAAGCTTACCAAATGAAGCCAGAGCGTGTGTTTTATGTTGGAAATAGACATTTTCCCTACCTCCTCAGTTGTAAATAACACAGCGTTCCAAAGGCCATAAATAATAGTGTCACTCAACCATGCCCCATTCTCATGTCCTCTGCTTGCTCTCACCACAGGCCTCTAGTACAGCCTAGCCAGGGGCCCCCCGGCCTTGTGCCGCACCTTCACACACTCACAATCAAGGAACGGCCATAAAATGCCAGTGGAATGTTTCTGCAGCGCTGGACAGTTAAGTGGTGGAAAGGCATGATCACAAACTAGGAGACCTCATAATGGATGTTCTGGGAACAGATATTAGTGGGCTCCCCATGTTCTTGCTAACAAAATACATCACACATGCACATGAGGACATGAAAGCTTAAATGTGCGCACGGACAGGCGAACGCACGCACACACGCACACACTGCACTTAGGGGCAGACAGTATTGATGGTTCCCTCGGGCATCACACGGACGCATCTGTTTCTGTCCCACTGACTCTCCACACTCATAATTTCAAGTAAGTCATAACACAAATTATAAACACACATCCCTCAACCGTGACGCCTAGGAATAACAACATGGAGTGCGCTGAGCTGATTTAGGGTAGGCTGGGACTCTTAAATCTTTACCTTTGCTCCTTTCTTCCCTTCCTCCTCTCCTTCTCTTTCGCTTTTTTTCTCCCTCGTGCAGCACAGGTGGCAGTCGCTCTTGTCAAACACATGCTCTCCTCTCGTCTATTGCCTTCATCGTTTTTTTTTTTTTTTATTGTTCCTATTCTTGACCCGCCGGCTCGACTTCGCTTTCTCTACTTCCTACATCTTTCTTCGAATTGCTTTTGTGCAAACGCGTGCGTGCGCTCACGCTCACTCTTGACCCCGTCTTAACCTCCTCGTCGCCCAGAAATCTGTGTGACCCGCCAGTCTCCCATCTGCCCTGCAACATCATAGTCCTTTCGACAGCAGCCGCACCTCAAAGATGTCTTCATCAAAGTCTTCTCTCCTCGTTTTTCATGCCTTTGCCCTGAATTTTCTCCTTCCGCCTCACATCTACTTGCCCTTCTCTTCTTCCACTCTTTGCATTCCTTTTTTTTTCCCCTCTCCATATCATCCCCCCTCCCCCCTTTCCCTCTCACCTCTCATCGCATGGTCATGTACTTTAGCCATCCATCTCCCACCTTTGTAGATCCAAATGTCTCAATATGTCCCAGGGACCATGAAGGTTCAATTGGAATCACATGTTGCAGTCGAGCTGAGAATTTCACCCCTTATAAATAAGATGTCATTCCAGCCTGTGCTTTTCGAGCTTTGCATGCTCTCTCTCAATCCTACTCTATCATACTAAAAGTAAATATGCAGAAAGATATATATATATATATATATAAATGCACAACTGTTTGTGTGAGCATAACGTTTACCTTGTCGGCCAATAAAATCTTGCCTCATATAATAGAAAAACTACAGTAGATGAGATTTTTGACACTGGAGATCCAGCAGTGGGATTTATTTGTCTTTTTATTGGAATGCCTTATGACTTCTGAGCGCATGGGGTCTGACTTTTACGAAGACTGATCACAAGTTTGTCATGAAAGCCCATTTCATTGTCGCCCTTTCAATCAGAGGGGAAATTAAGATAATCCTTTGTTTGTCCAGGACACGCCAAGTCGAAGTTAAGCAGGGGAGTGAGACAAGAGGGGAGGAAAGAGAGAGGGTTCACCCTCTCAAGATCAGCCAGCAGATACAGCACAAGCATTTGTCTTTGTGTGTGTGTGTGTGTGTCTGATAGATGAATCCTGTCTGCTAGATTCATGTACATTGCAAGTGTGTTCTACAACTAAGGCCAAATGGCCACTCAAATTAGATGTGATTAAATAGCCCAGTGTGATTCAGGTTCAAAGGCTGTTAGTAATACTAATCAGCACACACGCCCAGACACACACACACACACCATGCGCACACAATCACTGATTGAGGATGTGGGAGACAAGGTTTACAGGCTGGCTAATCATAATAATGTCCCCCTTTTTTATTGTTTTAGGAAGACATCACTCAGCAGAATCTTGCAGTACCAGTCAGAGAGCACCCACAGGGAGACAGCGCTGTAATCTGCTGTGTTCATTTAGAGCCTGGAAGTGATTTAGTCCGCGCTGAAGCATAGCAGCCACTTTCATTCAGAGGTTGAATTCAGTCAGGCTCAGAACATCCACGGGTCAATCAGTAAATTTCAGTGGCAAGAAAATACAGGTGGGATGGATGTGAGAGTCTTCACAGACAGAAGCGCATGTTCTGGTCATAAAAAGATTGCATATAGTAATTATAGTAATTATCTATCCTTGTAGAGATCTGCAATTGCTGCACACATGCAATCTCTGAAATGTCAGATTGTATAGAGACAACTGCAATTGCAACGCTTGCTGGAATCAACAAAGTATCACATCATTATTTTTGTGTGTGTGTGTTTGTGTGTGTGTATGTGACTAACGAAACACCAAAACTCTGTCTTTCATTAGTTGATTCTGCGGAGCCAACTTGATGAATGGGAGGATAACAATCCTTGATGGAGTGACTTAGCGGTGGTTAGAAAGAGATGGATCTGTGTTTGTCTTTTTCAGATGAGTTCACAGATTAGATAAACCTCCCCTTCAAAACTCGGGTGGGGGTTATTACCCCTAACCTTTCGCCGCCCTCTTTTCTTCCACCGAGTCAGCCTTGCATTTAATGTATCGCCCACTTAGATTGCTTACGTATCGGTGACTGTGTTTTTCCAGCTTAGTGTCTGTACAATCACATACTGACCTAAATAGACAAAATTCTCAGGCTTTGCATGCGGTTAAGGCTAAAGGAGATAAAGAAAAGTGTGACTGTGAGACTGTTGGGATGTGGGCTGACGTTGGGGATTTCACGTCTGGCCGTGTGGAGTAGAGATCACCATCCTGCGAGGAGGTTAGGGCTGTTAATGACAGACTGTTTATGAACAGTGACACATTGTGCTGCATTCCTTGCCCATATATGACTCTATACATCACCTCTTCACTCTGTTTAACCCAGCCAAAGATAAAGCGATGGAGCTGGGATTGCCATCGTGCCATGCTCTAAAATGCAAAAACTCATCATTAGGTTTGGCCTTGCCTATAAAACTGGACAAAGAAGGATTTAAAATCAATCCTGCTGTTGTTTGATTTGTGGATTTTACCTGTGGATTTCTTCTACTTAACTGGGACTATTTTCCCCATTTTACATTGTAAATGGCCAGGTCAAGGAGAATGTGCCTGCAGTCTAAAGCACTTGCTCTGGTCCAAGTCCAGTGTTGGTCTGTGCATGTGTGTGTGTTCCCATTACAGTGAGCATTAAAAGGAATAACAGTGAAGGTGTGGGGAGACGAAAAGTGTCACATCGGTCCTGCTCCGTGATTAATGGCGTGATTAGCTGCTCCGATCCATGTCAGAACCCGCGTGCATGCGCGCACAAATACATGTGCAACATGTGAGCGCGCGCTCGAGCACGCGCAAACACACAGAGGCCTATTAATGGCCTTGAATGGGAGAATCCAGAATCCAGATGCGGCATGCAGATAATTGTACTAAAAACACCGAATGTTGAGTCCCAAGCCAGGAGGACTTTATTCTGAGTTCAGCGTGTTTATTTTTGTAATTGAGTTATTTCTGCAGGGACTTAAATCATGGAATAAAAACACTCCGATGCAGGTCAATTTTTAATTGAGTCCAAAGTGTATTTTGAATGCACCCTCCCTCCCTCTTCTTCCTCTACCCCTGACCTCACGCAAACCCACACATTACCTTACCACCCTGGTTTTAATGCCCTCCTAATTTCAAATGCGATTTAAGAGTCTGGAGTTCAGCCACGTTATGTTTATCCACATTAAAAGACCTTCAGTTAGACAGATTGAGACTCGTGCGATGGTCACTGAGATGAACTCTGCAGAGACAAAGAACCACACATAAGTTATAATTGACTGTATGTATAAATGCATGTTTGCATGTTTTATTATTTGTATAATACACAGTGTGTGTGGGGTCAGTGGTCTTAGTAGAGGAGGTGTGTGTGCCCGGCTTTCTATGAGACTATGTTTGTGCTTCTAAGTGTATTTACAAGAGCTGGCGGAGAGAATGCGCGTTTGTCACAACAGTGAATTTACAACATCCTGCGTGATGACGAGGATAGTCATCACCAATTTGCTCCCAAGTCTTCTCTGCAAGGGGTTATGTAAGGCATTCTCCCGAGACCTGTGGGTGTGCATTTGTCCATCTGGTTGTGTGTATGATGACGCTCGCTGGTATGTTTCCTCTCCACCTGTAGACAGTCATATGTTGCCACCCCCGTCCCTGCACACAGTCACAGACACAAAGCACACACACACATTGTGGTAACCAGCAGTGACAGAGGAAAGATGTCATATCCTCCTCAGCCTGCTCTATTAGGCTCCATTACACTATTACATGCCCATGAGTCACACTGAGGTACCACTAAGACAGCACTTAGCAGACCACTTCAAAGATGTCTGCTTCTTTTCTGTGGAATCTCTGTCTGAGTTTAAGGAGCTCTGGAATGAATGAGTTTGCTGTTACTCGTGCATACATACAAGGGCCCACAGCTGCAGATGCAGGGTGTCCACCTGTCCTGTTTTCTGACCGTAAAACATAGTTTTTTTCTTCAAATTTTTGTGAAATAAAAATGAATTATACTTTGTTTACTTATAATAACATCCCATCTCAACTGAGCTCTCCTTTCCCATGTTTCCCCGCTCTGCCCCCCCCCCCCAACAGGCAGCAGGCTTTGCTGGCAGCCATCAGCGAGAAGGATGCTAACATCGCCCTGCTGGAATTATCCTCCTCCAGACGGAAGAAAGCCCAGGAGGAAGTGATGGCTCTGAAGAGGGAGAAAGACAGGCTCATGCACCAGCTCAAACAGCAGGTACATCCACCACAAAGGGACCACCGAGCTATTTATACCTACGTATAAACCATGAATTAAATTTACAGCACCCCTGGTTTGAGAGGCTGACTGGTCTGCAGCTTCATCAAATGGAGCCTGGCCTTTGTGGTCACCGTTTAGGACCAATTCCGGTGAATCAAAGCAGGGCTGCAAACTCAAACCTGCTGCCGATGGCGACTTTGCCCTCGCCTGCACTAAAACAGCCTCATGGGCAGACCTTTGAACTTTAAAACCAGGAACAGATAGAGGTTAATAATTCCTAGTAGTTAACAGAGTCGACTCCCCCGCCTCAAACCACACTTACTGCATTCAGTCATCGTAAGCCAAACCAGGCGAGCAGGAGCTGTCCAAATCCAGACACATAAACACATGAGCAAAGCTATTCCCTTAACAATAATGTTGCAATCAGAGTTATTGGACGCACTCAGGTTGCAGACGTAGGTTGGTATCGCTGCTGAGTCACTGGCGGACTTTGTCTGTTTCACGTCTTCTGGTCAAACGGATATTAATCCCAGCACACGCATACCTACGCACACATATTGCCATGGCTCTCAGTATGACCTGAGGCTGATAAAGGTATGCAGGTCATTAAGGTTTGGTCAGACCACATCAGTGACTGAGCTAACGTGAATGCTAACGATAATGAGCCAACAGTGGGGAGTCCACATATACGGTCTCTTGAGTCACAGGGGCTTCTGGGAAACATGGTGCATTTAAAAGTCAACAGATGCAGTGGCTGGGTGTGTATTTAAGTGCGGACCTATGTTTGTTCGTGTCTCGTAAACCGTAAACAGTTCCTAGGGGGTGCAATTCTTTCTGGAGGAATTTCAAGGAAAGCCTATTATCTGTTTATCGCCATTGGATGCGTCATGTTTTCCCATTGGGTAACCAGCAGTTACAGTCCACCTGATGATGTGATGGGCTCTAATTGCAACGATGTGGCCTCCGGGCCTGGGGCGGAGGAGGGGAGAAAAAAGAAGACACAAAAAGAAAAGAAGGGGTTAGGAGAGGAGTGGGCAGAATTTACACAAGCTTTCTTTGCTTCCTCTGGCTCGTACATCCAAACCAGGTTTCTTTAAAAGTCCTCCGGCACACATGCATATAAATCCACTACTACTTCAGCACCAGGCAGCACTACGGCCACCGAGCACCGAGGCCCTAAAAGTGTGGGTCATCTATTAATATTATGGAGGTTGTAAAGTAAGCAGTTCCTACAGGGAGTCTTTGCACTACTTGGGTTCCTTCCATTCCCCAGAATGAGCTCCCTGGAGATTATGGCGTTCGACATGACACACACCGACTCTCTGTCTTCTGACCCATTGACACACATATCAGGATAAGTTGCCTTCCTCAGGTCCTCGACGGCCAATGGCGGAAGGAAACTGACCAGGAAATGCCGAAGAATTATGGGACTCAGAGTCTCATAGGAGAAAGCTGATCAGTAGACAGCAGATAGATTTACAGATAGCAGTGCCCTGTCTGACCTCCCCACATCCCTCTTTTGGAAGATCTTGTGTGTGGGTGTGTGTGTGTGCATAAAGCAAGCGGCCTAAGACAAACTTTCCTTTCTGAGACAGTTTGCTTCCTTTTGAGGCATTGGCCATCTTCAGCACAGACAAACACACATATACAAAGATACAGCTTGATGCGGACACACAGACGTACACATGAGGAGTGTAGTGTTTAGACTTCTTGAGGAGAGTTAGAACAAATGTGTCCCCATGTGGGAATTCTTTGAGTGGTCCCATCCCAGTGATGGATGACCGAACGTCAGTGGCGCTTTGAAGCCGAGAAAAGATGAATTTGGAATCCTCAGAGGTGTGCCATTTTCTGTGACTTTCTCCTTCCTTTTCCCTCTCCCTCTCTTCCTCTCTTTTTTGGACACACTTGAACATCCATCCTCTCTCTCCATGCTGAAAAGATGGATTTTGTGTTGTGCCATTTAAAGCGGCTCATGTAAAACTATCTGCCTGCTGAGGGCCGGGGGTCACTTTGGTCCTCCGTTTCTCTGGGATAGCACGGCAACGTTGCACACACACACAGACCTGATCAAAGCAGCATGTCTGAGTGTTGTGAAAATTGTGCAGCCATTCCCCAGCTTGCCTGTTTGTTTAAGGCCTTTCTTGTCAGGCCTCCGTGTCCATATGTGTTAATACGGCTCCGCTCTAATCAGGACAGGCTTGTGATTTACAGAGGTCTCGGAGTGAGGCTCGGGATGCAGCTGTGAGCACAGCAGCGGGATCATCGCTGCCATGTTTACACCGGCAGCTGCACTTTGATACACATGCATGAGACCACTCGCCGCACACACATACAGTATCTGTTATCTGTTATATAAGCTAAATCTGTTATGCTTCGAGATGTCAATGAAGAACTCTCCTCTCCTCCCCCCCAGCAGTGCCACCTGCGTCTATCCCAGGCTGCCTGATCTACGAGCAGGCCTGGAGGCCATTACCGAACTGTTTACTCTGCAAAGCCCCTAATTAACACTAATTAAAACACACACATTCCACCACTCAGACGTTTTATAAGCGCACACCTTTTTCGCACGTGCACACAGGAATATGCCCGTAAGAAGAGAGCGCATGTGTGTGTGCTTTTGCATGTGTGTGTGTGTGTGTCTGCTTGAATAAAGTGGATGGCCACATGTGGGCTGCCCTGACCACACAGTTAGACTCTTCCAGAGGCAATTCATCACTTCATTCATTTATGTTTGTGTCTCAGGTCATTAAATATTAACTACGTGCACACACACACACACACACACACACACACACACGCACACACACGCACACACACATACAAGCACATTCTAGGTCATTTGGCTTCTCATCCCACCAAATATGGTTGTAATTAGATGAACCGGAACAAGCAACATGATTCTTATTAGAATTAGCAGCGAGGACTAAACACACATTAGCCTTTTGGACCCTTGGCCACAAATTAGCTTTGAAAATATTTCTCCCTGAGATTTAAACAGCGTTATTAAGCCGTGCGGAAGAGCCTGCGTGGAAGCACCTACAGCATATACTGTGTGAGCAGTACAGTAGTTTTATCAGCTGCATGGTATATGATAGTAATTGTCCCAGCCTCAATGACAGGTGTCAGCTCTGTAACTGTTGCATTGCAGCCAGCTCCACCCAGTCACACCTGCTAGTGTCAACACCTGAGGTCACGGAGGGCTGTACACCTCAACCTAGCCTTTAACTGCTCTAACCACTAGTCTGGTCTCTGTCTGAGCCCTCCTCCATCCCTCACTCTTCATCTTTATCTCCGTTTCTCTCTCTCTCTCTCTCTCTGTCCCTCTCACCATGGTGTCAGTGTTCTCACCTTATCTAAGCGGCTCTTCTCCAATTTAAACTAATTGCTAACCTCTTTAATACTAGCCACATCCTCTCCTGTGATCCCGACTGGCTCGTTTCCTCAGTCATTAGGCCTCAGCTCCTTATCTCAGCAGCAACGTCCCCGGGCCGCTGACTACTGTAACACCATCTCCCTCCAATCGTCACAGCTGACTCAGGCTTTCTGTCTCTTCCTGCCATGGCTGTCTCTCATTTAAACCAGGAAAGCCGCAACATTTTGGATGAGAGATGTGCGCATATCATCCCTTCTTCGAATCATCCTCATCTCATACGCAATCCCACCTCCCGCTCTGCATTCACGTCTGCCCTCGGGGGAAGTATCTGCAGTTAAGGGAATAAAGCTGGGCCTGTCAATATATCTGCACCCACTCTGTCTCTGTCTATCTCCCAGACAGCTGGCCTCGCTGGATTTAGGCTGATTGTTAACGTTAGTCAGCCTAGGCTGTTATCTCTCTCCAAAGCAATGATATTGGCAGGATGACAGCCTCTTCCGCAGACACTCACACAAACACGCACAGATGCACGGACACGCTCACCAACAAAGGACACGTAGTCTTCCTTACCCATTTACAGGGATGCATATTTGAGTGTAATTTTAATCACTGACATCTAGAATGAGGTTGCTTCAGCCGGGCCAGAGCGCCTGTGGCCATGAAACTCTCACTAACTGTTCTTACTAGGACTCGTCTAATCCAATTAAATGATAATCTGCAATATGGATGACATTTGACAGGCTTGCAATATTTTAAGGCACTCCGACTCACTCAATTTATGACCTGTCAAGTGTTGTTAGCGGCACTGTTTTTATCATCTCTGACGGCTTTCAACAAGCTTTCCCCCCATCCAAGAATCCCTCAGCCTAATCATTCTAAGACTCCGAGAACAATTTCAAGAAACAAATAAGCACCGCTGGGGAAATAAATGGCCTAGTGTACTCGTGTTATAATTACAGTATGCATTATAAATTTTCTTGTTTATCTCCTTTTTTTTTTCTTTTGGCAGACACAGAGCAGAATGAAGCTGATAGCGGATAACTACGAGGAAGATCACATCCACCCCCAACATCATCCTCACCATTCTCACCACTTGCATCCAGCAAACGTGCACCACCGAAGTCTGCCGAGAGGGCCCCCTCACGCCAACCACCGACCCCCTATGGACCAGGTCAGTGTGAACGTGCATGGACACACACTCGCCAACCAGTTTAAAGCTTGGGCTCGTTTACACAGGTTAACGTGTTCATCTCAGTCTTTATACAGTTTCTTATATGTCAGCTCCACTCGCAGTCAGCTGTGGTTTGACTCAGCAACATAAAATTTCCCCTCTCTCTTCTCCCCTGTCTCTTCTCCCTCAACCCCATTACTTCCTGCCAAGTCAGAGTTATTCATATCAGTTAGATAAGGAGCCTGAAGGGGAAAGCTGCCAAATGAGTGTTTTTGATCGATGGGATTTGTGTGTGAGATTAGTTTATATATCACTCATCTCTCATATGAGCTCCTTCTCTCTGTCTCAGTATCGTATCCAGACTGCCCCGAGGAACAAACTTAATGTGTCTGTTTGAAGACACCTGAAGAACAACAAACTGTTGTTGTTATCAGCACAAAGTGTTTTCTGTTCCTGTGAGCGTGCACACATGTGAGCGTGCGTGCCCCAGGCGTGTGCGTGCCTGTAGGTGTGCACGCCGGAGTCTTTGTTGATACTGTGTACCCAGATGAAACCGCTAACGGGAGAAAGTAATCCGCAAAGACAGACACAGCTGATTTCACAGACTTTCTTTCGCTGATAAAAATCTTGTTTTTTGAATGCAATATAAACTAATCACTGCGCTATTGTTGTCAAGGGGTTGTGACTGGGGGGATTCCAAACTATGGAGATGAAGAAGTGTGAAGTATGAAGTGTGTGTGTGTGCATGTGTGAGTGTGTGAGTATGTGTTTGGGGGTTTAAGACCAATACCTGGGGATTTCCACCTCAGTCTAAATTCCCACATCTGTTCTATCTGATATGCACTATTACATGTTTCTAGACTTTATAAATGTTTCTGAAACTGCCGTCTAAATTGCACTCAAACATGCGCCGGGGATCCCCTGTGCTTAATGCCTCCCTAACACACGCACATGCACGCAAACGCGCAATCATAGCCGCGCATCACCCCACACATATCGTGGCAATATGTAAGAGGACAGGATAGCTGGTTTTAATATCATAATAGAATTTTACGCCTGCGGAAAGATTCTATTTTTGATTCCTAAAAGAATGTGAGGGTCTGGGGTTTATTGACATCCACATGCAGACTTCAGTCAGAATCTGAGACGCGCTTGAGTTATATATTACAGTCGGATATATTCATGTGAACATTTGTCTGCTTTTCAGCTACAGAATGAATTTACATATAATTTTCACGATTTCTGCAGCATATGCTTTTGCACATGGAAGCTTAGAGTGGGAAAACGAATGACATGGAACACAGCTTAATCCTCGCAACCACCCTGTAATCCCACAAGGACCGCTTTTAAATTCTAGCTGTGTAGTTATTAGGTTATGTTATATTGTGTTTTTCATCTGACTTGCTGAAATAATATTATAATACTATCAAGTCTCTGCATTGTTCCATTGTATTGTAGAATACGTGTAACCACAGGAGGCTTCACATTAAACCGTGAGCTGCAGGGGGGCAGTGTTTAGCATAACACATTACTCTCCCTTACTTTGCACTTATAAATATCTTTCCCTCAGCATGGCGATCCAGCTCTGTTTTACTGCAGCAGTGTTTATAGTGTTTGACATATGAAACAGTAGCTTTCTGCAAGTGATATTTCAACTTTTCAAGCTGGACTGCACAAGCCTTTGCAAAGAAAGTATTATTAGCGTTTGCTGGGAAATCTTGTTAAGGATGTGGGGAATAAAAAAAAAAAAAAAAAACCTCATAAATCTGAGCTGATTGGCTGAATTATACTTTCTATGAAAGTTGAATTTTTATGTCTATGAATGAGAAACCGTGATGGCTCAGACTTTGTTTTCAACATTTGGATGAAAATTAAAGTCGAATAGGTTTTAAAAGGGGGGAAAAAATAAAAATTTGGTAAATGTAGGTTAGATAAAAGACAGATAGATTTAGCTAAGACATAGGAACAAAATGTCCAAATCAAAGATGTGCATCAAGATGTCATCATCCCCTTCTGTCCACAAGCTACAGCCAAACTGATGATTATTTGGCAAAGCTGTTTCTCTGTCGCTCTCCTTCTTCAGCTTCAGACCCTGTCGACAGAGGTTAGCCAATCACCTTGTGGATTTTCCTCATATCTGATCTTTGACCTAATGGGGAAGTTCAGCAGAAGTCAGGGTAAAGCCCCCAAACGTGTCTGTGTGCATGTGTGTTTGTGTGTGTGTCTGGATGTTACTAGGTGATACTGTTTTCCCTCTAAACACAGGACTTCACATCTTCTTTAATCTCCCTCTTTCAAATGTGATTAATTGCTCTATCAGTTTTTGTTGAAGACTTTGTTCTCTCCTCCACCTCTTCTCTTTCTTTCACAAATTTATTACTGTGCTTTTGCCACTCAAGTTTTTTCGTCATAGCTCTACTGTCTTTTCTTTTACATCTTTAACATCACTTTTCTTCCTGGAGTATTCTCTTCCCACCCATATCCTTTCTCTCCATGCCTCCCTGCCTCTTCCATTCTTTCCTTCAGTCCCTTCTCTCCCTCCATATCTCCTTTTTCAAATGTAATATCCAAGTGTGGCCGGGCCAGTGGTTCAGCGCATTGCCATTCGCAGGATGATTGATGACCATAATGATAATTATGATGAAGATGATCGGCGCATTCACCCTGGAGACCGCAATGCCTTTCCAAGATACAGCTAGTGACATGAATACCATAACAGTGACCACACGTGCTTTTTTTTTTTTGCATTTGCATTTGTGTGTGCTCAAACAGACGTAAGCATAAATGCATGGACTGGAATAGTGGACACACAAACACAAGAACACACACACAAACACAAGGAGCCAAACCGCATGTCAATCAAAGCTCGCTGCTACAGTTAGCGGGTCCATCCCAATCCTCGAATGGTGCTCCCTGTCCTGTATTTAGTCTGTGATGGACTTGAGGACAGGTGAAACCTAATCAGAGGAGACAAGCGCTGGAAGTCGACTTAGCCTGTTGAGATGGGCCCCAGGTCCGTGTCTCAGCGTGGAGTGTGTACAGTTTGACGGGCATGTTGTGTTCATGTTGTTCTCATTTAGCCATGCCAGCACCACTGCCAGATACTTGGCAGCGGCCTCGGAAGGAAATAGAAAACAGCCATAAAGTGTTTATCAGAGAGAATTATACAACTTTTTTCTTTCGGGGTTGTTGTTCTTTTTTTTTTTTCTAAGCCTTAACATGCTGCCTGCTTCACGTTTATGAGAAGTAGCACATGGTATTTGGCCTGTTTGTGCGTGTGTGTCTGTGTGTGTGTGTGTGTGTGTGTGTGTGTGTGTGTGTGTGTGTGTTTAACCTGGCAGAATGAGTGGTTATAGGTTTGGCTCTGTTTATGGGTCCTGTCACGGCCGTTCACTGCGTTTTAGCATTTAGCATCGAGCATGTTCCATTGGAAGGCCATTATATCTATAGCTTAGCTGCTTAGTCTGGCCTACTGAGTTTACTGAGCCTGTCACAACCACTCAGTCCAACCAAAGCCACTGCAGATTGCAGCCAAGGCCCTTGTGTTGTTTGCTCTTGTGCAGCGTTAGCATTAGACTCCGCTTCACCAGATCCTGGTTTAGCATTGTGCAGGCAAAGGGCTCGGCTATTATGAACTGCCAGCTCGTGCTAACCATTGTAATGTTAGTGTCTGAGTGAATTAGCTCTCCTGTTAGCAGGGCTCTCGCCTGCACAGTTTCAGCCCCGAGGAAACCCCTTGTGTGTTTGGTTATTGGTTCCTAACAGTCACACCGAGGAAAGCGTTTCATGATATCCTGCACGGCTTTTCTGAATGAGGAGCATGAACAAGGTTGTTTTGATTAAAAGCCACAGGGGGTTTAGGAGGAACATAAGATTAGGCAATGAGACTCTACTAGTTAAAGCATAACCACTGGGCCTGGGTTTGTACAGTAAATGGTTTTGTCTTTGGAGACGTTTGACGTAAAGCATCGACAGCACGATGGTTGATGGATCGATGATAATGATTTTCTCTCTCCATGTTTTTCTCATAGGATGATGAAGAGGGAATATGGGCATGACGACCTTCAGCATGGCAACCCTGCGTCCTGTTTCGTCCACAGTGAGTCTCTGTTGCGCAGCATTTTTCTACTAATTTCAGTTAATATACTCCTTGCCAGGGTGTAGTTGTGCATATCTGCTCTAGATATTTTAATGACCTTCTACACAATAGGCTTCCTCAGTGGGCTTGAGGAACCATTAGCCGGGAACATTGACGGTACCACAATAACCACAGCACTACCCAGCTCTGACGGGACACAGTGTAATAGAACCCGGCTCCTGTTCCCAATGCTTATGAATTTCAGTCAACTAAAGAGCCTCAGTTTATTCAGAGGTTTATGGCTGCCTTTCTGTGAAGTGTTCATATACCGGTTGTGCCACGTGCTGTGTGTGCAGTCTGCGGCTATATAGGTAACTGCGCGGCGTAAGACCTACACACACCCGGCAGCCTTAAGCGAACGTACCAGGGCCCATAGGTGATAAAAATGACTCGGTGAGAAAAACCAGAGATGGACGAGCCTGTCTCTCCGCGCCCCACTTTTTTCAGTCGTAGTAAAGTTTTACCGTGCTACCCCACCCTGTTGTGTACCAGTGTGTGGGGTAGTTAATTACAATACAACACAGAACAGTCATGCAGCTTTTTTTTTTTTTTTTTTTTTAGGGCTGCGAGCTGAAAAAGCATAAAATGAAGAATGCAGAGTCATAAAGGATAATTCCTGTTTTGGGGTTTTTATATCGAAGCCCCCCATAGACTCAGGATGCCTTTGAACGTAGACGTGCGGAAAGAGGTCTGTGCGGGGGGGTTATGGTTTGCTTGGAGCTAATGCATGTGTGTGTAAGACAAAGAGAGGCAGAGAAAAAGAGAGAGTTAGAAATGTATACGCGAGAGACAAGAGATAGAGAAAAAGGGGGAATGGGGAAAGGGTGCTTATGTATTTATGTGGGAACGAGAGAGAAACCCAGGCAGCATGGTATACTCATAGTTTCCAGTGCATCTCATTCTTTTCCTCCAGTAATCCACAGGTGGACCATCACAAGCAGATTCTGTCTCTAACCTCAATGACTTAGTAGTTGTGCACTTTGCCCTCGTGCTGCTTTTAGGATTAAGAGTCCTATAACTCGTGTGTGAGCAAATGGTTTGTCTTCCTGCAGTGCAAAGCTTTAGTGTGTTTAGCCGTAATGTTTGTGTGTGCATTTGCAAGCGCGTGAGTGTGTGTGTGCGTGTGTGTGTGTGTGCGTGCGTGCGTGTGCAAGAGAGCGTTGCTGAGCTATACAGTGCCGGAGCAGCCCACATAGCCTATAATCCAGTCCATGTGTGCTGAGAATGCAGCAGTGTCAGGATTCACCGTAATGAAACAGACCACACTGCCCCCTTTCTCCCTCTCTTTCCATCTCTCTGTCTTTTTCCATCACTCCTGCTTTTTCCACCTCTCCCCAGATTTCAGTGCGCCCCGCTCGAACGTATATTCCTTCAAGGTAAACCTAGAGCTGGCACCGTGACCGGCCTACTACTTCGGTATCTCCAATCAGATATCGCGATGGTGTGTGTATGCACGTGCAAGTGTGTATGCTGTGTGTGTATTACTGCTTCTTATCCCAATCTAATAGAATAAGCCCGGCACATTAGCCTTTAGCACAGAGCGGTGTTGTGGCTAGCGATATCAGTGCTGCTCATCTATCCACTGCTGTTATTCTGGCAGTGCACGACGTGAGCGCAGCTAACGTGTATTAGCCATCCTCGATGTGAGAACAGATGGGAGCTATTTAGCGGTGTGTTGCTACAGCGCAATAAGGCCAGACCTAATCCCCATATCCTGTCCCTGAGTGAGCCCTCCCTAATATGAGCAAACAGAGATGACAGCACCGATAGACAAATAGCTGGGGATCTGTGTGCATGCGTGTGCGTTGGTGTCTTTGCGGGCGTGCACGTGAGCTTTGATTGGTGTTTCTTATGGATAACCTTGACTGCCAGTGCTAGGCTGCATTTTGAATTCCACACGAACCAAAGTGCTGAGTTTGAGTTGGCAAGTTCAAAATCGGAGCGTCCAGGTGTGGATTTTTATTGGTTAGCTATGGTTGTGTCTGAGAGGACGCTGGGCTCCGATTGGCTCGTTGTGGTTGTGTATGTCCTGCTGTTGATTACAGAGGTTTTGTTTACCCTCTTGGCCTCCCAGACCCCCCTCTAATGAAATAAGAATGTCCTTTTGGACAGAGAGCACAAGAGAAGGGGGTTGGAGGAAAAAGTGAAGGAGAGCATGGGGCCAAAAGAGTGAAGCAAAGTGGGGGGAAGAGGTTTTCTGGAAACATTATGCTTTTATCCCACCGTGAAGTTATTTGTACTGAATGAAGCGAAAAGAAGCTGAGAGGCTTTCCAAGTGGGGACAGAAATATGTTTGTGTGTGTGTGTGTGTGTGTGTGTGTGTGTGTGCGTGTGTGTGTGTGCGTGTGTGTGCAGGAAGGAGCGAGACCTCGTTCAGGTTAAAACAAGTCAAGAAGATGGCTTTCATTTGCCCATGCTGTGTTTGCACTGAATACACTGTTTGTATGTCTACGTTGTGCATGCCAGTAAGTATCCCACTCGTGTGTGTGTGTGTGTGTGTGTGTGTGTGTGTGTGTGTGTGTGTGTGTGTGTGTGTGCATGTGGCTTTAGCAAGTCCAGAAAAAGGAGTCTAAGTTCAGTGGGAAACTGAAATTGGACGGCAGATACTCAATCCCACTTATTATTATGAAATACCGTTTAGTCAAAGTGTCACAGAAATGTTTGTGCTTGTCTCTCAGTTGCCTGATTCTGAATGTTTGGTTGTACCTTCAAGTCCAAGGGCTCCTCCCCAAAACCAGCTTCCAAACTGACCTGGCTCATGAACCCAGACTGCAGCAGCCATGGAAGCAAAGCAGGCAGGAAACTGTGAATTTGGTTGACAAGACGATAGATCCCCCCCACAAGCGTCTGACTGTGGGAGGCACCTGGTGGCCCCTCTTCTGTCTGTCAGGAGATTTGTGGGGAAATGGAAGACTGATATGGAGCCTTGTCCAGATAAGCCCTCTATGAGGTGTTCATCCTGCTGAACACACACAGGTTTCAATCAGGACCTCTCTGTTAAACCTGAGCCTTATTATATTTCTCGCTGTAAACCAAGATTTTGTTCGATGTGCGGTTTTTGACTGACATTTGTTTTCTGTAATCAAAATAAAATGTTCGACTGGATTTCTGTAAGGTTGAACTTGTATGAAAGTCAGAATGTGGGTGGTTTTATCCCGTCACATCCTCATACGATCGGGTAAACTCAATCAAGTCTGTAGACATACCAAATAGCAAAATGTTTAGTTTTGTAATTGATTTAGGTTGATATCAATGAGTAGGGTTGTATAAGTTGCAGAAAATATTCAAATATACAAATCTGTGTCCTGTTTTGAATTAGCGCCGGCAGGATTTTAATTTTTTTTTCTTCTGATAGTTGGTTCCACTCTGTTACAGTCTACAAGGACTAAGCTACTGCAAAATGGAAAGAAAATGAAAATGTGGTGCACAGGCAGAGAATCTTTTTTTTTTCTTTTCTTGCCATGTGTTCTAATTTTTTTCAGTCATTGGCAGATTATAAAACAGAGAGTAATGGACATCTGAAACTGGACATTAACTTGTATTTCTTGTTGTTTAAAGTTTACTAAATAATTCATGATTTTTGGAGTTTAACCGGGCAAGCAAACTAAATATATTTGTGTGTGTGTGTGTGTGTATCAGTAATGAAGAAATACTGTAGTTTTCTGTGGTTTAGCTTTTAATGTTAGTTAAAGGGTTAACCTGCAACATAACTGATTTTATCCATATTTCTCGTTGATTTATTGACAGTGAGGATGCTGTAGAGTAAAAATTTTATTCAGTGATAAAGTCAGACTTGCGGCATGCGCTCTCCTTGGTACTGAACAGATGTTGATGTTGTTGCCAATGGGCCGATCACTGTGACGATTATCGCCTCGCATGGCCTCTTGTTCCTTGGTGGTGAACTAGCGATAAAGGCCAGTAACATCTGGGCTGAGTGTTGTTTTCCTGTGTGGGTGTTTATGAATATTATTCTTTTTCTGATCAACCTCTGCTGCAGCAGCTCCTGTGACTGGCAGAAAAATCTCTTCTCCAACATCTGGAGAGAGTCATAATATATTATAAAGATATCATGCTGTGTGAATAAATAAATACAATAGCAAATGTATGAGTTAGCATGTGAATATTTTTTGTGAATTTCTACCCAATTCTCAGCTCACTTTTCTAAATTCAGACATAGATATGATAAAAATATGACAGTAATATTTTACAGGATTTACAATGAACAGTGAACTGATTTTTAAAGATTCAGTAGGCATGCTTTCTTCATTGTGTTTATGAACAACATTACTGATTATATTATTCAGTGTCTGGGGAAGAGGGATGACAAACAAAACCCCACCCCCAGCCGGCAGGTCCGCCCCCGCCTGCACCAGCTGAGATCGCTCTTCTTTGTGTTGCCTTATCTTCAGCTTGATAATGAAACCTCAAAACCAAACATTCACATCGCATGAAATTGATATCAGAAAATAAAAACACGTGAGCGTCAACAGTGGGAAATGACATCACCTGTCAGTGTCCTCAATTTTGCAATTATGATAACAGCAGTTTGCGGCTCTGTCTGTTTTTTAATGTTCGCATTCCTTTTAGCTGTAAACAAAATACCGTGCCTTAAATATCAGGTCTATCAAATTCTTATTGGTAAGTTTTGATTCGAGGTTGGCCTTGAAAGAAAAGTCTGTCAACGGCGTCTGAAATGGGTCGAGCCAGCCCTGCCACTTTTTTCTGCGCTGTGTGCCAAGTTGAATCTCCAGTGTAAACAACTATTACCCCATGCATTAATTACTACAAACTGATGGCGTGTACACCTACAAGTTGCCTGAAGAAATTTTATAATCATATAATCAAAACAAGACAGTAAGTGCTAATTGATGAAAACATTGCTACTTGTTAGACATTCAGGAATGAAAACAAGACAATGGTTAAGTCCTACCTAATTTTTCTGAATGTGTTTTTCTGGGGCTGGGGTGTGTTTGTGTGTAAATGCGTGTGCACATGCATACCTGCGTGCGCATTTTGGTAATGTTTGGGTAAATGGGTTACCTCTTCACACATGTGTGTAGCCGTGCTGTGCGGTATGTCTTTGGTGGCCGGTGAACCACAGCTTTTGAGGTCAGCGGAGGCGTCTGACCGAGGCCATCCCTCAGCCGGCTGTCAGCATCATCAACCCGCGGGGTCAAAGGTCGTTCCACCAGGTCGAACATGAGTGGAGAGGAGTCAATAACTCGGCGGCACCTGAGCGACGACATCTGTGTGCGCTGCGTGTTGTATCTATTTCAGTCTCTCTTGAAACACCTGAATTTTACAAAGGACCCTTTTTTTTGTGAAGGTGCAAGGTGCTGTGGGATGTTAGCAGTTAGCATTCACACATTACGCCTTCATTAAAGATCTGATAGCAAACAATTTCAAAGATAATGGAGCTGTAGAAATACAAAATGTTAATGTTGAAAATGCTCTGATTTTACTCACCGCTACAGTAGATAAACTCCATAATCAGTCCCTGAATTAAGGCAGGAATTTGGCATTCTGCCACTATTTGGCGTGAGATAGGAGACCTCAGTGTTAATTATCTTAAATATTTGTGTACTGCATTTATGCTGTGGCGTCATGATTAATTTGACAATGACGCATTGCTGTTTCAAAATGTCACGCACATTATTATTTAAGTAGGTAAAAGGAGAGCGGCGATTGAGTTGCTTTTGTAACTGTCGGTTTATGAAGCTGTAGACAGACAGGACCCAGAGACAGAGGAGGAGGAGGAGTAGGGGGAAGGAGGTTGGAGGGAAGGAAGGACTGGCAATGTTGTGAGGCAGACAAGTTTATTCATGTTGTTTTTTTGTGGTTTTCTTGAAGTTGTGTGCAGGAGAGGACAGTTAGACACCTGATGTGTGGATCATAAGGCAGTTTGTCTGAGTAAACTCCCTTACCCCACCCACAACACACTCATTACACACGCAGAGACATGGCCACACACACAATCGCTCGTGCAAACCCGCCAATGTGCAGGAGCAAAGACTAATGCTTAGGTTTTGTAATTCCAGTTCTATGATCACAGATAAATCCCCAGTCATCAGTGCTTATCCATGCAGTGAAACTTTGCATGTGTGTGAATCACGTAAATCTATGCATTCCTGTGCAGGCAACCCGGGAGGTGGAGGGGAGGGCAGCATTGAGCCAGTTGAACTGTACAGGCCCCACTTAGATGCACTGAACTGACCCTAACCAGTCCATTTGATTGGGAGATGATAGCAGTGATTCCTGTCCTCTAACACCGGGTTCAAGAGCGGCAACCTTTCTCTCATCCAAGCCGGCTGAGCGGGACCAAAGTGGGATTTGTCCTACAGCTGCTGACGATGGTGTGAATCATCCTGTTGTATCCACAGCGGACCATGAGGTCACGCTGTCCTGTACCTCAAGGTTATTTGCCCTTAATGAGTTTTACTTTATTATTATTATTGTTATTATCTATGGATGTAATCTTATTAGCAGTTTAGTTCAATATATAACAATAAACCAGAAAGGGCGTTTTGAATTTTGGCTCAAGCGTCTCCTGGTGCCTTTTGAGGATTTGCTTTTTATACAGTCTAATCAACATCCCCAATTCAACAAATAGTCTCAGGGCCTCTCTCTCCTTTTGTGCCGCACACTGTTGAGAGCTCTGACCTCACCGGCTCTATTAAAGCATTATGCTACAGTGTGGTAGTTAAGTGTTTTTCCCAGGCCTTGTTGTTGAGCTTTTCAGTTCAAGCGCACAAACACGTCTGCCAGAAGACAATAAGCATTTACTTTTCTTTCTCTAGTATGTAATTGAAATGACGGTATAGTGCTTTCTCATTTATGACCACTAATTCGCTGGCTCAGGTTCATAATGTCAAGCACGCTGCAAGCAACGGCACGTTTGAGCAAGTAACATTAACCCTGAAAAATTGCCTTGTCCCGATTGGCCGAGCGCACGCACGCAATGTTACATGGCGTGGATGCGTGATTGCTTTTTTAAAAATTATTATTTAAACATTCAAAGTTTGTTAAAGTCTTAAAGCTGAAATACTTTTGCTGAACCGCCTCATCCTCCCCTCTCTGTCTGAACTTGCCAGGTGTGATTCAGTCTGTGTCTGTAAGCTCATCTCTGGTTTGTTCTCTGTGCAGAAATGGCTCAGCCAGCCCACAGTCATAAATCAGTACATCTCAAGCTGTGGCTATTTTTCACCTCTCACTCCCTCCTTTTTAACTTTCTGTTTTACCTTCATCTAGGTATTTTTGTGGTTGGCTGACAGAGACCGAGAGTAGATTAGAAATTCTACATATTCATAATTCGGCGCATGCTCTGCTGCGACGTCACAGTCTGTCTTGTTTTGCTTCGTGCTGTTGGAAAGAGTTTCTGTCATCCATAACTACATCAAGTTCTACATTTCCACCGCCGTGCCCGCAAGAGCAGTCAAAAAAATATCCAAACTCGACCCTGGATCACCTCCCACGTCAAAGCACAGCCTCAGAGAAAAACAGAAGCCTTCCAATGCCCAGACTCGGCCGTCCTTAAAACAATCAACAGACAGATTAAGAATGGCATTATCAAGGTTAGACTCAAATTTGAAGACAAACTGGAGGGGAAGTTCAGAAACATGAACATGAAAATCAAATCAAAAGTCCACAATAACAGATCCCAGCACTTTTGCAAACAGTCTGAGCACTTTATATACACGGTTTGACACCCATGACCACTCAGCTGCCTGTGAGCAGCTGTTTACTGCCCCGCCCTTCAGAAGCCAACCGCTACCGACCCGTTGCACTCACTTCAATAATCATGAAATGTCTGGAAAAACTGATCCTGAATAGCATCCTGCCAGCCGTCAGACCACAGCTGGACCCCCACCAGTCTGCCTACGGGGCCGAACTAGGGACGGAGGATGCCGTGGCATTCTCCAACATCTGGAATCACCAGGCAACTTCACCACGGTTCACTTTGTTGAATTCAGCTCCACCTTTAGTACAATTCATTGCCACAAGAAACCACTTCAACATCCCTCCACTTCTCATCCACTGGATTTATAATTTCCTCAGCCGGAGCCCCTCAGGTTTGTGTCCTCGGTCCCTTCCTTTACACCCTCTACACAAATGGCTGTACCTCATCCATCACCACATACTTCAAACACTCTGATGACACTGCCATTCTTAAAATACTCAATGACAGTAACTCTGTTAAAGCCTTTCAAAACTCCACTTCACACTTCCCACAATAGTGCACTGATTTAAATTTCCCCACTGTGGGATGAATAAAGTCATATCTTATCTTATCTTATCTTATCTTATCTTATCTTATCTTAACTACCTGCAGCCAAACATGGACAAAACAAAAGACCTGGTCACATCCCACACTGGACTGAACCCCACCTCTAGTTATGGCAACTTGAAATATCTTCGTCATAGTATAGACAGTAAATTCAGTTTTCATCAACACATCACTTCCAACCATAAACGATCCCATGTTATCTGTAAACTCAGACTGATTCACATTCCCATGACCATCTCATACAAAAACAAACTCACCAGCTTCACACATAGTGTTGACGTTCAGATCATCTGCCTTCCCACATCCAAACTCTCAGACATGAACAACAGAGCCGTCACAAGCCTCACACTCACAATAGCAAATCACCCACTCAGGTATCACTTCACATTTCTGCCATCGGGACAAAGATAGAGGACACTTTGCTTCAGCAGGAGTTTTGTCTCCTTGGCCATTGCAGCATTGAGCAAACGGCCTCGCTGACAACGTTGCGACCTGGAATGTATGAATATATTTATGGAGACTTTATCTGAATGCAGCTGTGTTTATGTCTGTGTGTTTCTGTCTGTGAAAACAAATCTTCTTCTGAGACAATAATGTCTAAATCCGAATCCAAATCTGAACTTGATCGGAACATCGCGGTGGATCTGCGTGAGGTCAAAATAGATTGATTGAACATCTTTAGCCTTCGTATTGTGCAGGCAGTTGTGAGTGTGTGTGCAGAAGAAAGATGGTGAAAGAGAAAAGGAGAGAACTTGGCGGGATTATGAGTGTGTTTTGTGAGCTTATGGAGATGGCAGCACACAAAAGCCCTTCCCTCAAGAGAAACTCGCACCTGGGGAGGCACTTGTGATCATTTGCGTGCGTTCATGTCTTTGTGTGTGTGTGTGTGTGTGTGTGTGAGCTTTAAGAGATGGAGAACAAAATCATTGCGCATAAGAAAACTCTCAGTGGGATGCTCTGGAGGTCAAGCCGGATTACATCCCAAAGAGAAAGTCTGAATATCCACAAAGAGCCACTGATGGAGGGAGGTGTAGGGATTTGGAGACAGAGAAAATGGAATCACAGCCTTTTGACTTTAAACCTGTTATTTTCCTCAGACTTCCTGTGCGCCCCTCTCTCTCTCTCTCTCTCTCTCTCTCTCTCTCTCTCTCTCTCTAACAAACACACATAGACACATGCACATACACACAAGAAGCACTAAAAATACCACACCGCCTCAGGTCTTGGGTAAGTCCTGTGTCGTTCCCCAAACCAGGTTTTTAACATATAGGCCCACCCCTAGGCTGCCAATCATAGACGTGCCAAGTACTCTGAGGCAGAGGGAGTCGGGTATGTTGCCACAAACTAGATGACTCACACCTGCTAACTTAACTATATGTGACACTTGATCACTACTGATATTGTACCACTCACTTAAAGGATGTCACACCCTACAACCTACGGCTCTCGTGATGCCTCAGCACCGCTGCACACACACACAGACGCAGGCATACATACACTTAAATCGCCTAATAGAAAGCAAACATTTATGATCAAGATTGACACCCACGGAAACACTGTGGCGGAGAAATAACACTAAATGTATTTTAATAAGTAATAGCAGAAGGAATTTCACTATTTTCTTTCCCTATTCTAGAAATGCCAGAGCTGCTATCGGACACTCCTTGTAGAATTGAAGAGGAAAACTAACAGGAATTTACCTGTTTCCTCCCGCTGAAAGTCATCCTAGTGCAGAGTCAGCGGAGAGGCTTCATAACTTGGGCTATCGCAGAGCAACTGTAATAACATCAACAACCTTTGGACTGCCACTCAACATTAAGGGCTGACCACTAATTAGGCCTCATATAACAGTAGGCTGCAGTTTATTTCTCACGCTAGCCCGACACTTTCCCAAAGGTCGTCCGCGTCTAGGAAGCTTGTAAAAAGCGAGATGTGCCGTGTTGCCATTTGTCAGAACAACAACGCTTTGCTCCATAATTGATGTCTTGCAGCGTAATTAGCAATGATAGCTTCCTCTTCCTCAAAAGAAGACATTCGATATCAGTGACCTATTCAAAACCTGCATAATGTTTGTTGAACTTGGGCTTCAAATCCCAAAATGGGTCACAGGCCTATTGCTGCAGGGTACCCATATGACATGGGTAGTAAAATGTTTTAAAGCCCCTGAGTCTTAGGGCTACAGAATAAACTTCTCATTTGGGCCCCACGCTGAAAAAAAGTGTATAAACCCCTTGGTCTGAACAAAACTTAGTCCAACACAGCTCAGCTTGTTGGGCTGAGTGATGTGTTTTCAGCCAGGTTGTGTTTTCCAGTGAAACCTTAGAGTTGGATGCCAGTATGGCCTCGTTCTCCGTCACTAGATCAGCTCAGACAAGCAGATTAGTGCTGTAGCTGCTTTGTCTGTCCCTCACAGCTTTCTGTATGCTGCTACTATAATCCATGTCATCAAACCGATGGGTCAGGCTACTTCACCAGGGTGTTTTTCTCATACATGCATGCACTTACACTTGCATGCACGCATGCATACAACTTGCACATGTGCAGCAGAGCTCTCTCTCCCTCTCTTTCTCTCTCTCTTATCTGGGCCCGTGGAAAAGCCACACTTGTACGATGACATTCAGCACAGGATTAAAGCCCATGTAAGACCCTCCTCAGCTTACACTGCCGCTGCCAAGAGGGGATCTATACAACCACACACTCTCATGCAAGCGTGCACACACACTGGGAGAGACACAACTGCACGCACACGCATACACACACACACTGTTAGCGGGCAAGCGCAAACTTGTTTGCGTGCGCAAGGTCTCGCACACACACATCCCTGCACCCTTATTTCTTAGCATGTTGTACTCTTTGTACTCCAGACCAAAGGAAGTCTATCTCCCCAAAGTCAGTCATGCACACACACACCACATACAGGCGCACACACACACACAAACACACACACTGACGTCCTTTTGTCCTGCATCCTGCAACTATCCTCCTCGCTCTTCTCTCTGAAACAAGGGTATCCCTTGCCAGGAATGAGCCCAGACACCAATCCCATCTGTCTGCAATGGAATCATGGATACCACCACTCCCCCCACACACACACACACACACACACACACACACACAAACGTACGTACAGACGTGCAGCGCTGTTTGCACTAGTGTTGCCAAGACTGACAAAGAGATGAACAGTTACAGTAGAGAGAGGGGATCGAGACTGAGGCTAGATTAAATACAGATTCTCTGGGTTTTTGTTGTGCTACAGCCAGACATTGTCAGGACCTTAGTTAAGATGCTGCTGTGTATCTAGGTCACGTCGTGTGTATGTGTCGTATTTTTTGGTGCATACCTCTGGGGGTTAGTTGGTTGGGTCTGGAGAGGATTCTCATTGGAATGCGTTCTGATTGGGCTAGACAGCGATCCTGTTCTGATTGGCTGTTTATCCCCGGGCTTCCACTATGGGGGTTGCTTTGAATCAGTGCATCTCTGTCGCTCCCTCTCCATTTCTTTCTGTTTCTTTTCTTCTCTCTCTCCATCCCTATATCTCTCAGAGTGCCGTCGGCTGTGTGTTTGATGTGAGTGTGTTTGACGGGCCAAAGCAGAACCAGCAGTGGGCTGCTCTGTGTTTCTGCCAATCCACCGAGGCTCAAAGTGGAGATCGTTGCCCACAGTAACCTTAGGTGCTAAGTGATCAATTACAATGTGCTTTATCAAAACCGAGGTATTGTGTTGATTTACGCTGCGTTCGCTCATACACATATAAAGTAGTAGGCAGTTGTAGGCACTCACTCTCATGAAGATCTATGGGTGTGTCGTGTTGAGCACATAATTTACAGACTCTCCATACTCAGACTGGACAGTTGTTTCCTGCCTTACTACACAAGGAAGTAGTTCATTATCTGGTGCACGGTTTGCATTGTTGAACCTATAAGACTGATTGGTATTGCTGTCCTTTATCTGCTAGAAGCGATCCCCAACTCCACTAGTGGAGCCGCAAACAATTTCAAGCATTGCATCAGAGCACATTTGCATAAAGCTTTTCTCAGCATTCCCTTGGAGTGTCGATGGGTGTCTTTAAGTCTCTGTTGATGTGTCTGTTGATGAATTCGCTCCCTGTGTTTTGGTACCAATACCAATATTTTTGAAAAATATTAATATGTTTTTCTTTTGGGTGTGGTCAAGTGACCATGATTTCCACAGTTTGGCTCCACTCTTAGGCCTTTTTCCACATCATCCCCTTCTCTCTCTATATCGCATCTGTTTCCATCAATCTCTAATGTCACCATCAGGCATTAAGGCAGGAAATGCCAAAAAAATGCAGTTCAGAGTTGTCAAATCTACAAGTGTTTCATGTGTATCAGGAACAATCTGATCAAAAAGTACAAGATTCTGATCAAACATTTGGACAGTTTTTGATACTTGGTGTATGGACACATTTTGTTTGTATTATGTCAGCACCCACTTTGTACTTTGTGATTTTTTTGTGTGTTTTTTCCCTCTCTGTTTAACTGTTAACAGACTGTCTGATGGTTTGATTTTGAAGAATTCACTCAAAAGTATAATGTTGACTGTAGTATTTCAGAGAGACTGGACTCTGTTGACTATTACGTTAACTTTTGATATCAGAAGTCTCAGAGGAACTACGTTAACCTTCCTGTGATGGCCAACCTGGTCTCTAAAACCACTGCTATCACCTGCCTGTAATTAAAACTGTGTTGAACTGTACACCAGCCGGCAGAGGGTGGGGGGAGAGAGGTAACTGAGCAAGAGAGACTTGCTTGATTATTCTTTCTCACCAAAAGCAGAGTAGAGCATGGTAGGATAAAACCTAACACCAGTCATCAATAGGTGCCATTGTACTTTCGCTCCGCTCTAATATCCTATCCAGGAGTGGCCTAGCCCTGTCAGAGTGTGTACGCGGCAAGGCTTCAACCCTGCAGCTATGGGATTACCTCCACTGCTGGGTGGTCCTCCTCCTACTGATCTCAGAACAGCATCACAGTTTACTGCGCGCACATTCTAGGTGTCGGGATTATGAATCAGGTCAGGTCGCTGAGGTTTGTGTCGGAGCATTACGAGCTTATTGCGCATGATGCGTGGCTTGATTTGAATACATTTGCGTATTATTTGCTTCTGTGAGCTAATGATCGGGAGAAAATCCTCAGGCTTAGCGAGAGGGTCTTGTGAATGAAAGGTTGTTGGATTGAATCCCTATAGTCTCCCAGGGAAGACTTGGCCTGGGAAAATGGGCTCAGCTTGAGCTCTGGTGTTACTGCTTAGTGGCCAACAATCGAAAGCTGCGGTTGTGTTATGCCACTGTCGGACCAGAACTGGCAAAGCGAAATCGACTTGCTTGCTGTGGCAAACAGCGGGCGAGACAGGATATTGCCTGGGCAGGGCTGCAAGCACAAGCTAGCCTGCCACCAATAGCATTCCACAAGTGAAATGGATCAATGTTTTTATCAAACTTTTTATTGGCCTTGTTCTCATTGGCAGTCAAGCAGATGGCACGGAAGGTAAAAATCTGCACCTCCTGAATGAAAGGTCAATTTCACCCTCTTTCAGAATGGATGTTGTCGCGTCTCGCTATTTTAAACAAGTAGGAATCGATCCACAAGAGGAAGGAAATCAAACAGTTTGAGGAGTGTATTTGGTATGACTGCGACTTTAGTCAGCTACCAGGTAGAACAGCTGGGGAGATGAAGCAAAGCGTCATCAGTAAATGTACTGGACAAATTGAAGGTTAGGAAGAAAATCTTTGTGATGTTTGTGACGAGTGTGTGAGGTCATGTAGACAAGAGAGTCATAATCAGACAGGCAGTTCAGAGTCACGGCCATTAGTCATTGTTTTTTTTCCTATGTTTCCTTCCATCCTTGAACTCATCACTCTTGAGTGCTTGAGCTGGTTGCAATGAGGACACAGCACTGGTTGGCATTCCCCACTCGCACACACACACACACAGAGACCCAGCACATGTTCTCCATAACAGAAATCCCAGAGACAGACAGGTAGTGTGACAGGAGCGGAGCTGTCGGAGGCCCGGCGTTTCTTCCCCTTCTAAAGGGATGGGAGCGGAGGACAATGTAAACACTCTGTCACACACATAAACAAGGCTCCACTCAGGTTTCACTGCACAGTTAGAGAAAACGCACCCTCTCCTTTATAGAGAAAGTATTTGTGTAATTTGTTTATGTGAGATTCCACAGCCCTAATGGGGAAATGGCTTTTTCAGGATCGCACTACACCTGAGTTCAATTTCACTAGCTCTCTCACAGACAGATCGTAAAGATGGCATACCAGAGTGGATGCAATCTGTCTTTCTCTTCTGCGTCTCAATTTAATTTCTCAGCTCTCCCTCTCTCGGTCGCATTCTTTCTCTTGACCCCCTCCTTCTCTTTTTTCTTTTATCTCTCTCTGTGAAGGATGGGTGTATAGTCATTATTCAAAAAAGGCTAAATAACAGGTGAGTCAGAGCAATGTTGAGACAATTTTTAATGTCGAGTTTGACTTTAGTTTCATTAGAAGCATGTTTTGTGACTGATAATGTAAGCTTAGAGTTATTTGAATCATGTGTTGACATTTTCTTTGGAGATATTTCAGAGGAAGAATTTGTGAACAGGCACAAAAAAATGCCTCTTAGCTGTGAAACATAGCTCCTAATTAGCGGGAGCTTCTAACCAATAAAGCTCGACTGCTGATGTGGAAAAGCAACATGTGTGCATGTGTGAACGTCATATACACGTATTTGGGTCAACACAAAAGAAAAACCAAAAATATTTTGGGGGATAAAATCCAAACAGTCACTGTTTGATAAAACCTATATTTACAGTATTTATTGTTCTATGCTAATAATATTCCCCTGTCAACTACACACACACACGCACACACACACACACACACACACGTGTTCATCCATAGCTTCAACCTCTGCTGCTACTCCGGCAACACACCATGTGTTTAGCAGCACCAAAAACAATGGCTTAGGAGAACCTTCTGCACCGCAGTGCAAATGAAGTGAAGTGCAGACCAGAGAACAAGACCCAAACATGTGTTTGCTTTGTTTTTGCCTTCTAATTACATATACACATAGTTATTTCTCTCACACGGTGTGTGTGTGTGTGTGTGTCTGTTTCCCTGTTGTAACGCAAGGCTTTGTGTCTGGAACTGGTGTGTCTCACAGCAGGCATTCCATTCAGACTAACTCTGTTTGCTTAGGTAATAACTAGGCTTAGCCATAATTTGTTTGTGTGTATGTCTGTCTGTGTGCACGAATGTGTGTGTGTGCGTGTGTGTGTACTTTCAAAGGAATAACTCCCTTGCATTTTACACATTTACACATAAAGACAAGCCCGTCCCTTTGAACTTGGAAACAAGCCATCCACAAATGAATGGTTTTTTTGTCTCTTCTTGCCCAAGTCTTGTTTCTCTCTCACCTCTATTCCCATTCCCTTTGCTCTGTCACACTGGCAATTAGTACAACTTTGAGTGTCAAAAATTTAGAGAAAATGGCTTAAATGGCATCAACATTTACATTAAATAATAGAAATGAACTTGCATTAAGTTCACCTTAGTGCACCACCCTTCAGAGAGGAAACATTGATAGCCAGTTATAGCTGCTACACAGTAGTGAGTGTGGGCATTTTGAGGAGGAAGGAAGATGTAAGACGAAAGAGAAACAGTCTGAACCAAAGTTATCATTAAACTTTGAAGTCACGTGTCTGTAAATCACATAGCACAATGCCTGAGTAAGGCTAAGACGTTGGTTTTGCATCACCTTTGTCTTGAACTTAGAATCTCTGCCACTAATGGCACATTGTAATCATGTTGAGCTACCCAGAGAAGAATAGGAAAACCACAGGTGGCTTCACACTAAGACTTACATAACCACCGGGGTTGTGATAACAGCTGTTCATGCATGTAAAGGCAGACAAATACACTCCAGTTACCGTACATGTTGCACATACTGCACTTCCATGCACTGAACAGTAACTAGTGTGACTTTATGAATAGAGAATACACCAACAAAGTCTGAATGGTTAGAGTGATCAGAGCCTCCAATATTCACAAATAAAAAGAAAAATGAAGGAAGAGTAACATAGTAACTGGCAGCAATTAGAAACAGGCTCGCCTCTCTCTTAAAGTTGAGGTGAGGAGGAAGGAATCCAGGCAGGAGGCTTGGCAGAGGTCGACCCAGCAGCAAGAGCTGCGTGGCAAGGCTCGGCAAACTGGCGAGGCAGGTAGGCAGGCTGGTAATCCTGGAGACAGGGAGAGCAGACGTAAATCTTGCTGGCAGACGGGCGAGCAAACAAACCAGGCAAACTGAACTGGTTGCTGAGCTGGAAGCGGGGCGCAGTGATCCGGCAGGGACTGAGCGGCATTACAGAGTTCTTGTCAGGAAGTGGCGATGGCTCGATACCAGACAGGTGTGCTGATTACAGATGTTGGGTAGGTGCGCATCGAGAGAGAGAGAGAAAGAGAGAGAGAGAACCCACTAACCTGACTCCAATGTGATCACGACGATAAAGCTCAGTTTTTTAAACAAAAAACATTTGCTACCTGGGTTTGCAGCGTCTACTTCAGGGCATCACTGCCATAACAAAAAGAGTTTGGTGTGTCTGTTCCGTGGAGAGCCATCAGGTAAGAGCAGGAAAAGAAAAGACAAGAGTGAGAGCGAATGGCACCTGGATTTTTTGGACTCGATTGGGGGCATTCAGGGGATATGAGGTTACAGTTACAGGAAGTGATCGGAGGAGAGGTGCGACTGTTTTTACGTAAAGCTCAGTTTAACTCTCACAATGAAACGAACTCATCCATCGAGTTCTCACAGTATCCACAAAAAGGCTTTGCCAAATCCTGCCTCTGTGCACCAATAAAGTTCAATACACCGATCAGCATCGTGTTCATACTGATAGGCCTCATTGATCTTGTGGGAGTGTTTGAAGAGTAAAACACACACACTCGCCACCTACCGAGAGAATATTTCCCCTCATTGGTCGACAGGGACCAATAACTCCCAGATCAGCTGAGGGGGTTTGCCAGATCCGAGTCGTCGCTGCCAACTGGTGAGTCCAGCACCACACACACTCTGAGATCACAGGCCAAAAGTTTTATCGGTGATGTCAGCTGTTATGTCAGCTCAGTCAGCCCTACCTCTGCCTCATCCTGCCGCTACCCACACACACACACACAGACACACAGACAGACACAGACACACATTATCACCCGATGCTCTGATGTCAGAAAGCAAGGGGAGAGACTGATTTAATTTTGTGTATTCTGGACAAGAAAGCTTTTTCTAAAACTATTGTGTGTGTTGCTCCTCACACTACAATGAATGCATGCATGAGGTCCACCTGTATATGTGTGTGAGTGTGTATGTGTGTGTGTGTGTGTCTGCGTGGGTGGAATGAGGCAACATACCGTGACTTTATTATGGCAAAGCTGAAACAGTATTAACAACTGGTGAAAGATGTTTTGTGGACATTTCTCGGATTCCCTTTTGGTGGAAAGGAAAATGGGGAGAGATGAGAGGGCGAGAGGAGAGAATGGGGAGAGATGGGAGGAAAAAAAGGGGGGAGTCAGCAGAGTAATGAATAGCTATAGATATTTCTGTGGGTTTTAAACTGTGTTGCTGTTCAGTGATCAGTTTAAGCCTCCTTGTACTCATTCTCTATCATCGCTTTGTGGCAGTTTTGAATTTCTAAACACAGGAAGTGTTGCTTGATTTCCTCTTTCTTTGTGTCTGAAGTGCATATGTTTGTGAGTGTGTGTGTGTGTGTTGCTCTCACTCCCTCTGCCCTTTCTCTCTCACATTCTCACTCGCATATACAGATGTGGGATAGTTGTTTGCTTTTCTTGCTACGCAAAAATGCTTTCTTCTCTTTGTGACCCACGTCGGCCTTACCTGACAAGCGCGCGCGTGTGTTCGTGTGTTGTGTGTGTGCGTATGAAGAGCGAGCAAGTGCTAAACCCAGTTCCTCGCCTGAGTGCCGCTGCAAAGGCCCAGGTTGACAGAGAGGATTGAGAGTGTCATCCCCGAGATTAAGCATAATGAGCAAGACTGACAGACAGGACAACATTGTACACTCACACAGACACACACACACACACATACACTCTAAACATACGCATAGAAATGTACACAGGCAATTATAGAGAGGTGTATCAAAGTGCTGGGATAAGCCCCTGTTTAAATGCGTGTGAGCAGGCCATTCCATCACTGCCTGCAGGCCTCTACAGGGAGGGAACAGGGATTACCCCTCCTTACTTTCACTGTATCTTTTCTTTTTTCCTGCATGTCTCCTTCCCACTCCCAATCTCTTTTGTCCTCTCGCTTTCCTGTTTCTCATTTTCGTGTTTGTGTGCGAGAGCCAGAATTGCGCTCTCTGGTGTCAGACCCTTCTGGCTCGCTGCATTCCTAATAATGGTAGCGCACGTTATGATTGTCGGGCAGGTTAGAGTAAGATTTGGGTATCGCCGATAATCGGACCACGCTGGACTGAGCGCGTTCCAGTCTGAGCCAGCTGGTGTCGGTAGTCGGAAAATTAGAAAGCATGTGGTTTACTTTAGTATCATGTGGCTGCTCGTCATTCTCTTATTTAAAACATGTTTGATTTCAGTGACTGTTTTTCAAACTGGAGAAATAATTAGATATTATTTTTGAAAATGCCTGGAAACCACAAGCTAATGGACGACTAGTTTCCAAATTTAGCATTTTCCCTTTCCTTGCCTTTTACAAATAAATTTCAGCTTTACTTAGCAAGACAAACGTTTGCATTCACTCAGTTCTTCAGGATATGATTATTTGTAAAAATGTATATATACGTTAATGGTCATTATGTGTTGGGTCTCTAATCTTCATACGTTTCATTATAATCAGTGTCAGTCTGTTTACAGCTTACACTCACACACAAATACATCGTCTCCACTGATTTTACCTTTCAGTCTCACACATATACCTGTTTTTCAAGGTTGGATCTGGAGTCCATGTGTGCCATTGAACTTCAAAGGACCTTTTTTTTTGTCAGAGGAGTTTGTCCATTTTTAATCTATAATTGCCAAGTGGCAGCTCACAATCGCCGTCCAATCAGATAGCAGCTGATAAGTGTGGCATGTAGCAGTTAGCTTGGCACCCGTTGGACCCTCCTGGCCTAGGTGCAGGCTTGTGCGAGGCTTTGCAAGATTCTTTGAGGGGGATGATCAGCTTTCATCTTATCACTTTGCACAGTGACACAGGCTTCAAAGAGAGCTGGTCATTTTTACTGGCACCGCAGTGTGTGCGTGTTTGTGTGTGTGTGTGTGTCTGTGAGCTATCGACACATTCCCAGAAAGCTGTTCCAGGCTCTAGGACTGTGTTTAATGAAGGCAAGGGCATGGCTTCAAAGAGCTGCAATCCAATCTACATGTGCAGAAGTACACACACACACACACACACACAAAATCATGCACACACACACACACCTCTGCTGGTTGGAACGAATGTAAGAGTTTCAGCCCGGTCTTGTAATTTGGCAGCATGCTTCTTAGCCTTCATAAGATGACTGAGAAAGACAGATGGATATCCAAGAATGTGGATCTGTGTGTGAGAGGGAGTGAATGATCAAAAACATGCAGCATTAAACTAACAACCTGAGAAATTTAACAAAACACTGCACCAGTTCACCTGTCTTCGAACTCAGAGGTAAAAGATTTTCCTGCACTAAAAAAAAGTTTCTATTTTTCACAAAACATTATTAATCTCAGATACATCAAGAATTGTGCCTGCGTGCGTGCTCGTGTGTGTTATTGCATGCCTCTGTGCCACCATACACTCGGGCTGATGCAGCACGCAGATATTGAAGGGGACATGTGCTAAGTTGGAAGAATGATGAAATTTCAGATATAATGGGCAAATTGTGGGAACTGAATTACACAAAGCTTAGAGCTGGAGCAAACCTCATTCCACATAATATTGCTGTCATTTGTAACAGTCGCCTCACACTCGCTAGATTGTTGCTGTCAGCTGAAGAATTTCTATTTCCAAAAGGCAGCTTTCCAGTATATAAGATAAGATTCAGACTCGTATTCAGATCGATGCTGATAACTTTTTTTTTTGCAATGGTCTTTGAGGAAGTCAAACATGAACATTTCTAACAGTTGCAAGATTCTTATGAAAGCACTGGAAGGCCTTTCCTCTGTTTGGAAACATGAGATAGTCCCAGGCCTAGGACTGACCCTCAAACCATTTGTTGGAAATCCTTCACTCCGTAAGGCATGGGTGGGGAACTTTTTTTCCTATCAAGGGCCCTTTCAATTTTTATAACATCCTTTGAGGGCCGTACTAAATTATTGAACACATACTGTATATCACACTAACCTCTATTGTGATGGCTGGAATGGCTTCTCTTTGGCGAGACATTTTATGTCAGATGGCAGTGATGGTGATGCTACTCACATCTGGTTTTCCAGGTTCGGGTCTTTAGTGAAGTCTTTGCAAGAGTCAGTTTTGAAAAGAACTTCTCACAACACTGGCTTGTCTCAAACGGAGACTTCAGTGCATGTGTCCTCAGAATAGGAAAATCCTCAGGATGTAAATGCAGTTTATTGAACTCGAGCAGAGGAAGGTTGTTGTAGCTTTGAGCTCATCGTTGCTTTGCAGCTCATTGATTTCGTGTTGTAGGTTGTCTGGTGCATCAGCTGCTTCCACATCAAACGGCATAGCAAATATGTTCAGTTCCTTTTGTTTACTTCTCATGTCCTGAAACCTCTCACCAAATGTCTGAAGGACATTTTGGGCTCTCACCGGCATATTCAAATGTCATCGCAGGCTTTTGTTCTTGCAGAGCAGGAAAATGCACTTTTACCCCTTTCCAGTTGCCACAGCTTTAATTTCACTTCAGATAATTTCACATTTTAAAGCAGAGAGCTGCAAAGCTGGTTGACTACCTCAGACACACTGACTTGCCTTTTACTTCAACAAAAATAATTTATTTGTCCATTTCCGCCTCTACTTTTTTCTTTACAGTCGCCATGATGTATGTCAATGATGACATGTAACCGTGCAAATGCCGTCTTGAGATTTTTTTTTTGCATTTCTTGGTCGCTTCTTTTGTATTCATGATTGCCTCGCTGGCCGAATCAAACAGCCTTGCAGGACACGGCCCAGAGGCCGGACATTCCCCGCCCCTGCTTTTAGGTTTATGACTGTGCATATGTTTGAGTTTGGATGTTTTAATGTGTGTGTGGGTGTGTGTGTGTGTTTGCACACATGTGTAACTGTGTGTCACTGGTGCCTTTGAGGTGTGTTAAGGTGTGTTTCTCCCTTTGATGTTTGGCATTGGGTTTATAAAAGGGTTGGTTAGAGGCATGAGGTTTTTTTTTCAAAGTGTTGGGGTGTGTGTGTGTGAGAGAGAGAGCGTTTTAGACCTTGGGAGTGAGAGCATTTTTGGAAAGTGTGGACATTTTGGCCGGTCCTCGTTTTTGGACAGACCTTCAAAGGATTGTGTGAAGGTTCAGACTTGGTGTTAAGGGTTAGATTAGAATCAGTTTTAGGTTTAGGGCTGAGGTGAGGCATGTAGTTGTGATGGTTGAGGTGAGGGTAAGGGGCTGGGTAATGCGGCATTTCAATGAGGGTCCGCACACACATAGAAAAAATGCATGTGTATGTGTGTGTGTGTGTGTGCATGCATGTGTGTGTGTGTTGTGTCTGTGCGCCGGCCAGCAGGGTGGATGTGGTTCACCTTGCACTGGCCACCTGTAAGCCATCGACAGAAATTAGCCTCTTTAGTCTTGATGGGTTGCAGAACAGTGGAGGAAGGGGTGGTGAGAATGTAGTAGGAGGGCTGTTGGAGGGAGAGGTGTGTGTATGTGTAATGCGTGTGTGTGGTGGAGGATATTTGGACGGACCGTTTTCAAAACTGCCACTGCGCCATCATAAGACAGAGAGAAGGGGAGACATGGTGCTATACAATGGAACCATTTGTTTCTCATTTGTCTTCACCGTCTGGGGATCTCTGTGTGTGTGTATGTATGTGTGTTGTATTATTTAGCTTTGGTATTCTGGCTGCAGGCCCGACTCTGCTCCACAGTTTTGCTCTTACTCTGCTAAACACACACAACCTGAACTCATTACACTCAGTAAACAAATAAGTCATTAATACCAGCCTGCAGGCTCCATACACACAAATACAAATGTATAGTACTTTTGCACAGTTGTGAACACGCCACCGACCACACCCACTCCCTCCGTGTCCAAGGCTCCTATTGGCTGTGGCGTTCGGGACTAGCGAGACTAATGATGTGGTCCTTGTGTTCCTGCTTCCTGTCCTTTGCTGGAGGACTTCCTGTGGCAGAGTCATGTGGTCCTCATTACGGTCCACATCTAAGACCCCTGGAGCAGGACAGTTTTGCTCTGACACACACACACACACACACACACACATACACGCACAATAGATATAGAATAACCTGTGTCCCTCTCGTCAGATATGTGATATTATTGACCAGGAGCACTGGAAATACTGAGCATCTGTGTTTACTTCTCTTTTCTTTTCTCTCTAAGTTTCTCTGCCTGTTTCTGGTTTCTCTGCCTCCCCTTGTTCTGTAGCCAGGAGGTTGTTTGGTGTGATGAGGGGCTGACTGGTCCTGTTGTATTTTGCTCACTGCTCTGCAGCCCAGCCCTGGCATCAGAGCTCAACAGCTGGGCTATTGATCAGCAGGTTGGTTTGTTTCTGGAGAGAAAGCTAGACAAACAGTGACTTTTTCAATCGCAAAATCAGCTCAGGTTAACTCGAAACCAAGGAAACAAACTTTCTTTGTCTGTGGTTTTGCACTTTTTTTAACCCAGAAACTCATCCATGCCAACCGTTTTGCCAAAATGACCATAAGACAAAAATTGCTACTTGCAACCAGCGTTGGTTTCCATTCATTTAAACCTGAAGTAATAACAACTTGAGAGAGACAGGAAGACTTGCATTACCCTTTTACAGCCTCTCTGTGTGCTTATTATTTGTCTTCTGAGTTTAATATTCTGACAGCATAGCACATGAATTCAACCTTTGCTGGCAGCTGACTCTTTGTTGTTGAAGCGCACTCAAATGCATCACCAAGTAGAGTTTCCAGAATGGTCCCTGTATCCAAATACATTAAAATCATTAACGCAACTTGCCAAAAAGGAAACAAACAAAAACAAAATAATGCGATGGATTACAGATGGATTACCTGTCTCTGGCACGTTTCGAGTATTTACAAGTTCATTTCCATACGCCGTTCATATCGTGTGTCTGCCCGTAAGATCGGCAGTCAATCCAAAAACTTGATATGCTTTGGAAAACGGTCAGCTGTAATATAAACATGATTTGTATTTGTATATAGAATTTGGGGTTAATAGGATAAAACATGCAAAAACATGCAAAAATATGGTTTTATAAACAGGGCGGATCCAAACAACTGACAGAAACTGGCGTGATCTAATAATCCCTGGTAATATTTGAAGTTTTATTTAGCAGAAACAGACCTATTATCATGATGGAGCGTCTCACTGTTTAGCGGCTCCAGCCAAGTGTAAAGTTGTCGTCCTCCTCCGTGCTCTGCGGAGTAGGAAAAGTGTGTGTGTGGATGTGTGTGTGTTTGTAGAGCCACTCACCAAGGGGAAATTGTTAGCAAATGGGCTCCAACTGCTGGCCTTTTAGCTTTGCAAACACAACCTGAAGGCCTCTCCCCGCATCCCCTTCTCTCCACTCAACTCCCCCCCCTCCCTCCCACCCGCTACAATTCACCTGCCCAGCAACCCCAAAGCTTCTCATCCCTCGTCTCCCTCCCTTCCCTCACTGCGCCCCTTTTTCTCTTTCGCTCCCACTCACTAACTTAGATATTTCCATACCTATTCATCATTCCCTCTCCCTCCCTCTCTCTGTCTCCTTCTTCACACACAGAGAGTCATTCCTGAGTGGGTAAATAGAGTAAATTGGGGCTGACCCCCAGGGTTAGCAGGGGCCACGCTCTCTTTTCATGTCAAAGCCATCTGAAGGCTGATTGGTTGATTGCAGTGCTCTCCGCTTCCAAAAGGCTCCCTTGTGCTGCTGTAATTGCCCTATCATGCGTGCGTACACGCATCCACATACTTAACGCACACACACAGACAGGCATGCATGTACATACATGCAGACGTACACACACACATTCTTACAGCCAAATGACTTAATTGGTGTTAATTGCATAATGACAGTAGTGAATTGGACCTGGGTCAGAGGTGACACAGGTTTGAGTGGAGAGGGGGATGGAGAAAGGATGTTGAGAAGATGTGAGAGGAAGGCTGGCACTTCTAGTCTGTCTCAGTCTCCCTCTCTTTCTTCCTCGGTTCCAATACTAAGCAATCCTTGACCTGATTGCAGAAGTTGGCCCGTGGGGATGACATGTACACACACACACACACACACACACACACACACACAAAAACAGACAGGCCTTTGTGGTGTGGAGGGATGCTCTCTACACTTAACACAAGGATTCAATTTGACTCCGTCAGCATCTGTGGCTGTGTGTGTGTGTGTGTGTACCTATGTGTGTCTGTGTGTGTGTGTGTATTTAACTATACCAGCAGAGTATGTTTGTTTCTTGACTGCCAGGGCAGCTGAAAGGGCTCTATTGGTGAAAACGTTTAAGCCATCATCATTAGAGAGTTGTTGGTACAGAGGTGTGTTTTAGAGAAGGACGTAATTGGCCCGTCATAGTGCTGTGTAATCTTCTCATATTCTATGAAAACAGCGAAAGCTATTGGCCATAATGGCCATGTTTAAGGTGGGACCTTCCCATGTTAAACATACAGCATCTTAGCTCGATACTGGGACTGAATAGCAGAGATAGAGGGGTGGGGTGTGTGTGATGTTGGGTGTGCACCAGAAGCCCTGCAGTCATATATTCTGTCTCCACGCTCTACTGTATACATTAATTTCCCTTTTATTTTATTCCACGGAAATCACTCTACAGTTGTGTGTGAACGTGTGTGTGTTTGAACAGTTTGAACCCAGTACATACTGGATCGCGTGATTTCAAAACCAGAGCTTTCTCAAGTGGAAACATTGCTGCGTCTGAGACCACCCGGGATTAATTTCTCTTTGTGAAAATGTTATTGTGTATATGCATGCATGCATTTTGTGTGCACGTCCGGACCGTGCTGCAATTAAAGGAGTAGGCCTGTGCGCGCGTACGCCTGAATCCCGGTGTGTTTTTCCGCAAGTGCGTGTGTCCTTGTGTGCGTGTTTGTGTGTCCTTGTGTGTGGGAGTTACAGTATCCCCCATCCTGCTGTTTATGGGAGGGAGTGAAAAGTGATGGAAGGTATGGAGAGAGATGGGCCAGTGATGACATAGCCTTATGTTCACCCCCTCTGGATATGGCCTGCTCTATATTAGATCTATCCATCATAAGGCTGCGCTCGAGTCCCACATGCTTCCTATACCATTCTTAGCTAGATGTCCACTGTACATGTGTTAGTCTCATCAATGTTCTCCTCATATGGTACATGTCACGCTCATACTTGTAAAGCCTGAATGTACTTTGTCATACCCGCTGCATACTTTGGGTGTGTGTTTGTGTGTGTGCGTTGCCTGTATTGACTCTCTTTAAGTGGTTTTTCGAAGCTCAGATGATAGACGCATGGGTTCCTCAGAAAGACTTCCCCACAGGCTCATCCAGACACAAAAGAAGCTGTCACCCTCCGCTTTTCTGATCTCGCTGTGTGTTCATTCAAATATGCGAGCGTGTGCGTCTTGTTGGTAGTAGAGGGTTCGTGCGTGCGTGCGTAAAAGCCTCTGTGTGTGTCGGAGCTGTCACCTGTTCCTTGTGCTCTGTGCGAGCCCTGTCTCTGGGGCGAGCCTTTGATCTGGTCGACAGGAGATTCCTACAGTGTGAAATAGCCCCGGCCAGATTTACTCAATGAAAGAGCAGGCCTTAACCACTGTTATTACACTCGTTTTTTTTTTTTTTTTTTAAAACAGCACCGCTTGTTTGTGTCTCCCCGTCTCTTGTTCTCTCTCTTTTATTCCCCCTCTTGTTCTGTCTTTGTCATTTGCCTCTTCTTTACATGTGCAGCGAATGTGCTTGCAAGTGTAGATAAATCTTAAATTGGAGGGGATTTTCTGTAATATTTACCACAGAAGCCGTCACACTGATTCGTAGCCGGAGTCAAAAAGCCACTTATCCCGCAGTCAAAGCCAAGGTTACCCATGTTCTTGCGAAATAACAGATGTGCAGAGGTAGGCATGGAATCAAACAAGACAGCAATGTTGCTTATTCTCCTTCATAATTGCATCCATATTTCTAGTAGGAATTGAACTGTTATTGTTGCGTGTTTGTGTCTGTGTCAGGAATGCGCGAGTGTGTTCACGCATGTGAGAAATGACACACAAGCACCTCGGACTTTTATAACTCTAACAGGGGAGACTGGGGGAAGTCTCTCGCTCCCCCTCTCTCTGACAGTCTGACGTTAGCGTGTTAGGTTGGGCGTGTCTGTCTGAGCTGTTGAGCATGTGTCAGAGCCCAGGTGGGGAGAGACACAATGCAATTATCCCTGTGAAACACTATCCATGTAACACAAACACTGTACACATGTGTACTGGCAGTTGCAGGGCCTGATGCTAATTTATTGTGGTGAGCTGCACTATGTTAAACGCTCCGTTCTGCAGATCCGAAAAGGGACGACAAACGGGAGGAAAGAGACAGTGACGTTTCTTTTATTGCACAGTTGGTCTCAGACCGAAAGAGCAGGAATCGGAGCTGCGGTGCGGAGCTTTTCTATACAGTGTGCAGCAGAGGCGATGCCAAGCTAAGCAGTGGGTATAGTGAGGCCAGGGCACCTCAGGGAGCAACCCCTGTTTGCTTAACCACCGCTGGGCACATTTACCACTCAGCTGGCTCGTGTATCCTTCATCCGACACAGCTATTGCATCTCACTTAAAATACACATTCTTAAGGTTAGTTTTACAATTTTTCAAGTCCATCTTAAAACAATAGTCAGGTGCCTATATTGACTTTAAAACAGGTTTTTGCTTGCTTTAATCGTTCCTCCTGCTCATACTGTTTTAAGTCCTCCTGCGCAAAAATATATTCCAAGTGGATCAAGTGGATATCTTCTAATATTACATTCTTTTTATTATGATTTTTTTTTTTTCCTTTTTGTTGCTACGCCTCAACTGTAGCTCAGCGAGATAGAACGCTGTCCAGGAAAACATAAAGAGGGAGTTTTGTACTAAAAAGACTTTGGAACGTACCCACTCGGTTTGTGTAACTCAGACCGCTGAAGACTCATATTAGTTTCAGCTGAACCTTGAAATGCACTTTTGTACAAAACGAGGATTGTGGATTTTTGTCTCCCATCGGTTACACAAAAAGCACGTTAGGAAGGAATCTCGTAAAACGGCCAGTATGAACGATTACAAGAAGCAAAACCTGCTTGTGAGAAAAAATGCAATGCCTGTTGTTTAGGTTTAATGTTTATCACTTGATATTTTTTTTAACCTCAGGTGTTTGTGTCTGAAGGAAAATTAAAAGCAAGAATAGACACAAAAGCAGTAACTCATATCTCTGTTTGTTTTCATTATTGGTATTTGAAATACAGAAACATTATCATTGGGCATGAAAGTGCTTTCATTCATTTTTAAATTAAACATATATGTATGTTACAATCTGCCCTACCTCAAGTTCCCATAGGCTCCCAAATCTACAATGCAACGTCCATTTCATGTCTAGCAACTATTTGGGCTGACTTCTCCTTCAACTATGTAAGTGGACTGAGACGGCTGTCAGCTGTCATTACAGCAAACTGGGGGAGAGATGTGGGGTATGCCAGCTAAACAGAACTACTCAAAGATGGGGGGTAATGTGAGTGATGGTTGAAAGTCACAGTCTGTGACCTGAGAAAGCTCCTACTAAACATCAGCACATGACCTTGCTTGGGAGGCCTGAATTCTTTCAGCCTTAAGCCGATACTATTCCCAGCACCACCCAGACAAAATGGACCAAGTTCACACACAGACATACACAAAACACACACACACACACACCAACATTTCATTCTGCAAATTTTACGAGTTTCTGGAAGTCTGTACACACCTCACTAAATCAAATTTTCACAGGTCGTTTTAGTGCCAGCTATCAGCATCTATTTTTCTGACGTGATGCAAATAAGATGTTTCGAGTAGCACATCATGAGATTTGACTCAAATGAACCAGAGTTGAAAAGCGATCTTTAACTAATCCGTCACATTAATATTCCACATTACAGACATTCACAAACAGAGTGTGGACAGGTTTACATACATTACATTCTCAGCTCAGCTCTATATCATCCTTGGCTATCATAACAAAGAGTATTTGTCTAGCCGGTGCATCATAACCCGCTGCATCAATCCCACAACAAGACTAAACGTGAGCAAGCCTTAGCGCTGTCAGCATGGATGGCTTATCAGCGCTTTTTTAATGGGTACAGTGCATTTCAGCAGTAAATTTCTCAAAACTATGAGTCGCTTTGTCAAAACTAATGAGGATTATTTACTCTCTATCTGCGCCCGGAGCCAAACCTCTGTCACTTTCTACGATGCTTATTTACAATCTGCGCTATCTCCCCTTTAAGTTTCACTGGCAGGGCCTTCCACAGTGTCGAACAGAGCGCTCCAGAAGGTTGTTAAAGGTTCAAGATGACTGCACAAGGAGTGTCGGTGGTTTTAGTCAACGTGAACAATTTACATGTTTACGGCTTTCGCGTTCCAGAGGACTTTTATAGTTCAGAGTAGTCTCAGGGATCATAACTGGCTCAGATACGGGAACTGTTTTTCACTTGTGTGTTTCTGGCCTCCCTCTCCCATTAGGTGCCTTTATAGCCTGTTTCTATTCCTCTACCCTTCTCTCTATCTCACCCACACTGCCCCACCACATACCCCATCTCTCGAGTCTGAGGCTGCAAAAATTCCCCCTTACCGCTTTTCTGATTATCCCCCTTCCCACTCCTCTTATTGCCCCACAGCATGCCTGCTGGCAGCGGGACCCCACAACCTGGTTCCTCCACCACACATGCACATACAAAGACAGAGAAACACTCCCCTCCATTTGACGTGACAGATTTATTTAAGGAATCCAAATGAACCAGGAACATATCATCATTTAAACTTAAAGTTTTCTTTAATCTGTCTCCAAGTTAGAGGTATTTCATTACTTCATCTCACCTCTGTCAAACTAATGTTCTTAATCACTAACTTTAAAAGTAGCTATTTTTAAGTGTTTCTTCGCCTCTTTTCCTCTCACCCACTGACACACGGGTCAGACAGAGGTAGAGATCACCAGCAGACCACCAGGCATTGCGAAAGCCTCCGTCTTTATCCCCAGTGTGTATTCTATGTGTCTCATGTCCTGGGGCTACGCTGACCCCAGGAGCACCAAACAGACTCGGCCAACAACATGATTGGTTCTTCCTGAGACCGGACTTAAATAGCATTAAACACCGCGGTGCAGCTGTGCTAGCACAAACACGCTCACTCCACTTGACATCGACTTTGTCGCTCCGTCTCGGATCCTGTTTGTAGATGCAGGTTGCATTCAATTTAATAAAGAGAAGTAATATAGGTCAAACCTGTCCGTGATGTGCAAGAAAGAGACGAACTATAAGCTCTAAAACAAAATCAGTTAACCCCTCATCCAAGTGGGATGGGTGAATAAATGAACACATTGTTAACATTGGATGGGCAGAGGCTCTAATGTTTGATGACCAAACACAAATCTTAGCTGACTGTGTAAATCTCTGTCTGAACTTGTCTACCTCAAATACTTGTAGCTACTGAATAGACATTATTATCAGATTTTGTTGACACAAGTGTCCCGCGCACGCACACGCACACACATAGATACAGGTTCGCAGGCAAACACACGCACGCAGGCTCAGATACACGCACCAACACACACCTATGTAAAGGTGAGCCTGTTTTTCCTTCGGGGCAGATTGAGATCTGAAGGATCACATTTATTTGTTTAACTGGTTCAAGTGATCCTAAATAGATCTGAGATGACCAAACCATACCAAACCAAACCATTTTAAATCCAGAGCTCCAGCCTCATTGTGTCTGTGCCCATTTATAGCAAGCACACATCCACAGACACACACACATACTCCTTGGACTACTTACACATTAGGCTCATGCCCAAAAATCTCTATTGCTGTGGCCCAGATGAAGCTCAGTAATCAGCCTTTTCTTATTCATGTGCGTTACACCAGTCAGGCAGGAATTTATTAAATGTGGACTGCAGGGTTTTTTTGTCTGTTTTCTGTCAAGTTTGTGTGTTCAATCTCAGTTTTTACACTGTCGAAACACAGATCAGGATGAATGATGCTTATACGTCTCCAGCCTGGTTTGGTAGAAGGGCAAATCATTTAAGAGAAGGAACTGAACTACGGACAATAAAAAACAGATGGGGAAACTGTGAGTCTGTGGGCAGTGAGAGAGGAAGCAGCGAGTCGGGTCAGGAGTGAGGACTGATGGGTCAGTGGAGTTGGTCTCATCTTGAGAAGACATCAAGAGGAGGGTGGAGCATTAATAGCACCCTAGAAAACAACAGAGGGATGACTGAATGAGCACAGCGGATTTTTTTTTTTTTATTATTATGCACACACAGAAACACAAATGCAAAACGGAAAAAAGAAAGCTAGCAAAGAAGAAACACTTTATGTGAATAAATGTATGTATTTGTATGTTTCTGTAACACTGCGGTTTGTGCAGAGGAGGCCTTTCACCAGTTGCCTGGCTCTCTGTCCTTCTTTTCCATATTTCGGGAATAAGGTCTCGACTCCAGCCCACACTGTATCTCCTGCATGGAAACTTTCCTCCCATATAAAACACAAATATGAATTATGACATCATGGCCTGTCATGTCATGTCTTTTTTCCCACATTTGTGTGTGTGTGTACTCTTGTGTTTTAATGCATTTAAAAAAAAAAAAAACACAAGAGAAGGACTTAATGTTTGAAACTATAAACTTGTTTCTGCAAGCAAAGCGCCTGTACACACATTTCAGGGTACTTGGTCAAACCATCAAAGCGAAGTGAGTGCCACCATGCACCCGCACCCCCCCACACACACACATACACACACACCACTCTCCCTCCCGTACCCGCATGAGAGCGCGCCGCAGCTAGGCTTGCATCCACTTGGGTTTTTACGAATGGGGGTGAGAGGCTGTTACCGTGTCAGTCGGCACGGCCTCTTATCAGACCATCAGACTACCCTCAGATTCTCTTTCCAGATGGAGGTTAGATAGGGCCTCAGAGGCCCGGACCCCCGCAGACATTGAGAGCATGGAGGCCTCCCCTGATCTCCTACCTGATGGAGGTGCTTTAATGTGGGCTCGGGTTTCACTTGTCTCCCCTGCCTGGCTGGGCCCGCGCTGGTGTCAGGATGCAGGCGCGTTCAGGGCTCGCCGGCCTGGGTTCTGACGGGCCGCCGCCACTCCGCCTCGAGGTTTAGCTCCAGGTCAAGGTGTTGTTACGGGACACAAGCTCGCCATGGTCCTAGCACCGTTCTTACTGTGAAAAATTGGTGCAGTGGAGGGTTGTATACACAGGCCCTCACAGGCAGACTTTGACACACATGCAGCTGGCCCACAGTAGAGCTCTCGACATCTCTCTCAATAACATAAGCACTGCCACTCATACCGGGCTCAGAGCGAGAGAGAGGGGAAAAGAGAAAAGAGCCTGTGATAAGACAGAAAAAAAGCTTAAATGAGTGAGATTAGTCAAAGGAACTTCTGAGCCCGAAGAGAGATCAAGAGAGACAGTGGTGGTGGAGGAGGAGGAGGAGCGAGGAATTTGGGAGCACAGAGAATTCCATGCACCTTTTATTGTTGTTGCGCAAACCTGTATTTTTGGACCTGCATGAACATTATGCACTTTTTATGAACATAGTTTCTTTTTTGCCTCGGGGCTTTTAAGTGATAAGTGAATAATTGAACATGTCCTGCCAATAACACTTTTTTTTCCAGTCTGCCTTTCTGATGCCTTTGTACGTGTTTTTTTATGCAAGCATACGTGCATAGGTGCATATGTGTGTGTGTGCGCGTGTGTCTGTAGGGAGCAAAATGTCAAAACAAGGTCCACATTAGAAGCAGGTACTGCAGATTCCACCCGTATCATTTTAGACGTTGGCACACCTTGGCTGGACTCGGGGAAACTCACCACCATTCCTCAGAGAGCCTTCCATCATTCCTCACAGGATTAGAGAGAAAAAAGAGAGAAAGGGAGAGGGAGAGAGTTCAAGGGAGGGATTGCTCTTTTACTTTTTGTAGCTGGCAGAGTCTTTACTATAATTTAGCTGAAATAATACAAGTCTTAAAATTGCTACCAGTGTCTCCTCCTGCCTTTCTCCCTCTCTTTGTCTGTTAATATCAAAACAGATGTCAACTCGAGGAGGCGCAAGGAGTCGACGCACGCTAGCGTTCGAACGATAAAGAAAGGTCTCAGGAACGGAGCATGTGAAGCATACACGGTGTCTGACTCACTTACAGATGCACGCTGCCTCTCCATGGGAGTTTAATGAGTTTGATACATGAGAATTTTTTTTTTTTTTTTTTTCATCAACAGTCAACTCCACCTAGTGGTGTTTGTACTGAACAGATTTCTGGCTGCAGTGAGGAATGAACTGTAATGAGGGAAACATTACACCGGCAATTGTTTATCTCTGCAGAGTCACTTTACCCTGAGATTGCTGGAGAAGGGAGGATCAATACTAAGGTTTTGGATATGAATCTCACAAAAGCTACAAACAGTGTGGATGTTGCCTCTGTGATCTGGCTTAGTGCCTCTGCGGTGCAGGCTGTCCATGGCTGTGTTAGTAGGTCTCCTCGGCACCTCTTTGCCTGGCATCTGCGAGGCTTGCTCACACTTGCTTTCACCCAGCATGTGTTTGCTCAGATGAAGGAAATTATGTAATTAGCCTTTGAGGGATTGTTTTCTTTCACTCTTTACCCCCCTTTCTCCCGCTCTCCCGCCTTTGCCCCTCTGTCTTTCATTCCCTCCCTCCCTCTTCTTTTTTTTTTTTTTTTTTTTTGTCTTTCTAGTCCTGTGATGGCAGGAGATGGATACAATTTAATCCCAGCCACACCCTAGCTCACCTTCTTCATTAATTGCCCGGGACCATTAGTGGATAGAAAATGAGCACTTGTCATATTGATCCGTCTTAACTGTTGAAGAGCGGCTTTGTTTAACATCAAAGGGGGGAGTTTGGAGAAGCGTATGTGAGAGTAGGAATGGAGGCTTTGGGTGTGCAGGGGGTTGTGTCGGGCTCGACTTCGGTAGGGTCGGGTTGTGTGCTGGGAGATGGGTGCAGGGGTACGCACGGGCAGCATGGGGGGGGGAACCTGGCATTTTGCTCTCTAATTCCAGCCGGCCTGGAGGCCTGGAGCGCTAAGAAGGGCCTCACTGTTGCTCTCTGGATCAGCCAGGTATTGCTTACATAAAAAGCAAGTGAAAACAGCTGTAGGGATAATTAGCTTGATTCTCCATTACATGCCATGAGGGCCAATAACTAAAAAATGGAGTTTTGTTTGGGTTAGAGCTGCAGCCCCAACCAGGAGGAAGTTGTAAAAGTCAGGCAGAAAAAAATAAAGAGAGAGGGAAAAAAGGAGAAATGTAGGGGAGAGAGAGCAAACTCTTGAAGCAATTGTTGCGGAGAAGATGTTCTCTCTTCCTGCTTGATGTAGAGCTCATTTTTAAAGAGCGACAGTTTCAAAAATGCACAGATATTGTTTTATTTTTATCCATCTAATATGTAATCTGAATTTTTAGCTCATGAGAACCTGTGACCTTCAATGAATTGGAAGTGGACCAAAATCTTTTTTTATCACATTTGCAGTAATGGATCGCCTTAGAAACTGCCTTGCAAAGGAGGGATGATGTATGATGTCTATTTCACCACCAATGAGTGTGTTGAATCTCCATTACATTCACTCGCTGCGTTCAATAAATCAGACATGTGATAAGTGTGATTTGTTTTAATTGCTAGGTGTTTTGTCAGCGTTGCCTCTCTCCTGACCTTCTCTTCCAAGGTTAAACAGCCCATCCTATCAGAAACATTTCTGTGCTCACATATTAAGCCTGCACTCACAAAAATATGTGCAACTATTTAGACAGAGCAGTGAGAAAGTCATCACTAGTTGTCACTTCTCTTTCTCTGTATTTCACCCAAATATCTGCCCCTTCATACCACCAAATGTCTTCTTTTACTCTCCTCTTGGTAGAGTGGAGAGGGGGGGGTGTACCAATCTTTGTACTGGTAATTGAATTTGGTGAGTTTCTCTTTTTTCTGTGCGGAGTGAAAGGACACCAACCACAGGGTAATTCCAAGTGAAAGAGCAGCACTTTAACATTGGTGGTCCAAAAACTCTGCAAGGATCCATTTAACAGGCAGTTTATATTAGTAGCACTTAAAGACAAGAAGGGGTTCAGCCCGCTCACATCCAGACTCTCGGGCTTGATACCCAATCCTCGGGACAAAGACAGACAGTTGGACAGAACCAAAGTAGGTTTTGGGAGAAACACAGGTAGACTAACAACATAGACACCTTACAGCCTCATTACATTACCTGTACACTCACAAGGATTTTGACATATATTGTGTGTGGATACAATACTGGCCCTTAAATGAACATTGCATAATTAACACAGAGGCAGTTTTTCACCTCAGCTAGACTTCAGTTTCTGCAGAGGGCGTTTGAACATTTTGATAAGTCCATCATTTCGTCTGGCGAAACCAGTATTAATATGAGAAAGTGTTCACCCCGTCTAATCCCACCATCAAGCATGCCGAGAGCGGAGGAGTGGGGAGGAGGATGAGGGTTACGCAGGGAGTAGAAGATAGGAATGGCTGATTTGAGTTAGACGGGGATGACGGCTGAGTGCTGCAAGAGGGAGAGGGAAATTTTATTCTGCCATTTAAAGGTATGCACTGATGTTGCAGCAACTTTTGATTTAAGTGGACAGGTCACTCGAGCATGATGGAAAACAAACTCAAAAGAGACACAGACATACTTATGTTTATATGTGTGAGTATAGCCATTAGCAAATTTTCCCACTCGCTTTAAAAACCCACTGTAAGTCAAGTGGCTCAGTTTGATAATGGGAGGGTTGTGTCTGATCTGTTGGAGTGAGAGTCAAGTGTTAATGTTAGTTTTATCAGCAGCCGTTCCTGTGAAGATTCAGGTCAAGGCTTGGATATTACAGCGCAATTTATCACTTCCCTAACCGTGCAGTCCTTCAGCAGCCAAGCTGCTGCACATCGTCTGCTGGATAAATAGAATCTCCATGTGTGTTTACGACTTTGTGTCGAATGTCCCTCTCTCGTGCATTGCTGCCTTTATCCGCAGGCGTTTTATATCAAACATCATTCCAACGCTGGAAAGCATCCATTGGAACGAGATACTTAAAGGAATCATCTGGACACAAACAAGTCAGAACTAATCTCAGTTGATTTCAATCATATTCTACTTATTTAAAAATGCTCTTTGAACCAACAGAAACAAGTGCTACCTACTGTGCAACTTGTGTCGATTGTGCACTGCAGTGTATGTGTAGCTGGCTTCTCTCTGCCTTTAGCAGCTGATGATGCAGAAAATTGTGGACAATGACCTTCAGGCTGAAAAGGCTTTAAGCGGCCTGTCCGAGCCATTTGAGCTCGCTAAATTATCCAGAGTGCGGTTGAAGCTTTCCTGGCCGATATAATATGCTTTGCTTTGTCACATGTTTCTAAAGCGGACATAATCACGACCACAAATGCGTGACTTACACTCGGGAGCATAAAATTCCATCTGATTTTAACACTCTGCCACAACACGCTGACATGTAAAATAATCACGGGCCGATAAGCGTACACACGTTCACGACCGCATAGCAGCACACGCGCTTCCTCATTAACAGCACGAACGCAGGCGTCACACGTGAGTTTGTGCGGTGAATGCGTCTGTTGTGTGGAGGTAGTGAGGTGTTGACGGAGAAGAAAGAGGAGCGGTCTTCAAACACATCCACAGGCAGGTCGTGCTCTCCATTATGCCCTGCCGGGGGCCGTATTTGTTGATTCTCTGGCCCCCCAAATCATTAATTTAAGTGCAGACGACGGCGGAGAAACCTGAGAATGGCGTCCGACGCGCATACACAAATTCACACACACAGGCATCTACATGCGCAGACACACATTTGATCACGCAAGCGGGCTTATGTGTACACACACACGCCCTGTGTTGCATAACAAATGATGGCACTTTAATTGCTGTGGCTGTTTATTTACTCCTGGCTGTAATGGATGATCCCTCTCTGCCTGGCGGCCAATCGGAGTGAAACAGGAATGAGCGTGAGCAGCCCTGCAGAGCTGGACATACAATTTGACATCCATCTTTAGACGCAACACACACTAACCTGAGATGCCGTTGTTAAATACTTGTAATCCCCCGATTCTCCAGATTTTGGGGTCATTGCACACACACACTCACTCTATCACAACATATTCCCCAACTTTACCTGTGAACACCTCTGGTCCCCTCCATACAACGTTTATATTAAAGTCTTTTCACTATACCCTCTCTGAGTGACTGATGATAACGTCTTCAGTGATTGGTAGTTATTTTGGGGCCTGTTTGCTCAGCCAATGAGGCGCCCCCAGCGAGCTAGACATACATCATTGTTTTCCTTTTTTTCACGACCTAACCCTCAGGAAAGAAGTGAGTTGTTGCTGACTGCTGCGCTGCCTGAATAACAGACACATTCCGATTTTTTTTTTTCCCCCTTTCTTTTTATTAATGAGCACTTGATGTTTGGGTTGCTGCCAGCTGCATTTAGAGCATTCTTAAGGAGCTCTTGAGGCTAGCCAGACAGTTAGAGGAAGAAAACGGTCAAAGCGGAGAAAAAAACTAAATATCTACGCTGAACCTGAGTGTCTGAGTTCTCTCTTTGTCCATTACCAAGCCATGTAATTGTATGATGTAACCTTTTGGGAGACGACTCAGGAAATTAAAACCAACTTAAGATCCTTGGCTAAACTATGCATCTTCGTATCCCTGTGTGGGTTTTAGCATTTGTTTTTCATTCTTTGTGGCTGACTTCTCAGACTGATTATTCTTTCTCGATGTTTCTTTCAACAGCTGCTTGTAAAGCCAGGTACCGAGAGCCTCGACTGCGAGCATGCGAACTCGACCCACCATCACGACCATCAGACATGCACACGAACAGATATGCACATACTCCAGGACCCGCAATTACACTGTGTTTGTGTGTGTGGACAAGCTCAGCAGAAAGTCTCCATCTGAATATGAATGTCACCTTCACTGTATGCCACTGAGGACCTAAGCCCATTGTGGGCGAATGTCCCTCACCAGAGCATCAGTCATCAGTGTGCAGCTTCAAGGTATTGGCAAGCGGTCCACTGCCTTCATTTCCCTAGCTGTTTTCAATAGACTGGGAGCTGGATTCATTTTACAGTACTGTGGTGCTACAGAGTTCTGGCTTCACATCAACTGGCAATCCCTCCACCACTGTCTACTACCAGTGTGGCTAGGGCTGAGCCAGTGGAACTAGCCGTAAACCCATGCCAATCCCGGACTGGTTTATGATGGCATGAACGTGTTTACTTCTGCAGCTAAATAGCGAGCTTTTGTAAATATCACAACATGGACCTCAAAAATCCACAATCCACAGAGACCTTTCTCAATGTACCGTGCCAAAGGAGACAACCCCTGTCTGCTGAAACAAATTACTGACGTGGGACTGCAGCCTGAATCACTTGGACTCCCCACCAAACCGCCCAAGTTACTCATTTGTTTGACTATCCCACGTCCTGCGGAGAGAGATCAACAAGGAAAGGCGAATTCGGGCTTAGAGATGCCCCCACGAAAACAGTTTGAGGATCGGTTTACACCTTCTCCAAAAAAAAACCCCATTATTAACCGGGAAGGTAAAACACAGCTGACCTCAAATCAGCCAGCTTACTGTAAGAACAGTGTGTTTATACGTTTCTCCTTGTGTTCTTTTAGCCTGCTGTGCGTTTGTTTAATGAACCAATATCATGTTCTGTTTGCTTTTCTACATCCTAAACAGTTTTTGAGTGCCACTCTTCTTTTTTTTTTTTTTTTTTTTAACAGCTCTGTGTGACTTATTATGCTGATGAGTGTTATTCTGTCGTCTGTTTCCTGTGAATCTGAGTGGCTAATTTGTTTATAATGAAGCGACTTGCATTTTAAAGCACTGTGTCATTCTTTTTCACCGTACTGGAGGTTGACCTGAAGTGACGATTATGTACAGTATTGTGTTTTGATTCAAGAGTATAACAGTGTTTCCATCTGCTCCTCACCTAATATGTACAGTTTTTGTACAGTGTGTGTGCATGTGTGTGTGGTTTGACGACTGCGAGGACTGTGAAAAGTTTTGGGGTGGTAACACTATTCCCCGTTGACCCGCTCCATGGTGTTTTGCAGTGGTCAGCTTGTTTCTGTTGTTTGAATAAAAGCTGTTTTCACAAAAACTGCAACATGTGTTTTTATCAGAAAGACAATAATGTGAACACTGACATCGGCAGTGTTATTGGTAAATTTGAGCGCAACAATGGGTATTTTCACAAGATTAAAGTTTCACCGCCACTAATGGCAACTACAACAATAGACCCAAGAAAGAATTCTCCCCAGTTTTCATGGTCTACCAAATCTCTCTCTCCCTCTCTCGCTCATAAACTCAGCCAGATGTTGCCCAGTTTTCCTCCTAGGGGAACGTGGGGGGATGGAGGAGGGAGGGCTGGTAAGGCATGGAGGGATCAGAAATGTGGCTGAGCATGTTTTAAGTGCTCTTTGACGCAGTCGCAGCCTCCAGCATCCACCACGGTAACATTAGCTGGGAAGAGAACTTTTGCAGGGCGCTTCACACTCGCTTGTGCCACACGTATCCGCAGCTTCATTCCTGAAGACGTGTGGGACGACACACAAAAGCATTATGAGTTAGGTTAAAGAATTTTTGGGTGAGCCGCAATCAGCTGTTTTTTTGTTACTGATCTTTTATGTGATTTTTTCCCCCAACATCTAAGAGTAGCTTAAAAGAAGGTTTTTAGTTTACAACCGTTTTGTTTTATTCACTCTTATTCCATTTTATTTATATAGCCCCAAATCACAACATCACCTGATTTCTTGACCATACTCTTAATATTATTTAGAGACCCAACAATTCCCATCATGAGCAAACACTTACAGACACATTAATTTTTTTTTAAATTCTTACTATATTGCAGTGTAAAGGTAAACACAGCTTATACTGGTGCCACAAAGCTGAGCATGCTGGAAGCCAAATGAACCATTTTTCATCACATGTTGATGGTGATGATGACAAACACTGATTCTCCCTTCATTTCAATAAAGGTTGAGGGACTTTTAAAATACACATAAGATTGCACATGAACAAGGCTGCAACAAGATCAGCATAATAAAAACGTCTGCATGAATCTCTCCCTCTTCTCAATCACCTGAGGCAGGCCTTTATTTGGGCACAGAGCCAGAAATCCAGGTGACTCCCCACCACACACACACACACATACACACCTTTTCCATTAATTTCACCATTGTTTTACTTTCTCTTACCTTCTGTTATTCTATCTCTATTCCCTCAATCCAGGTGAAACTCTGTCCAGTGGAGAATAACACAGCGTTCACCCTTCAATGCCTCCAGTGTGCGTGAAGCCCGCCGTTGACACACGTGAAGCCATTAAACACTTTGCCCTCTGACACTCATCATCGGGGGCTCGTTGAGGAAAAAAATCTCGAACCGATTCCTGCAGCATGTTTTCAGATAATGTACCATAAAATAATAATTACCGTAATGACCCTAATGCGCGCGCGGGCCTTCAGGTGATGAGAGCAGCCTGTATAAGCACACGATACCGACCTGCTTGTCTTGATTTTTTTTTTTTTTTCTGAGAGGTAACTCGATCTGCTGCCAGTGAAAATCCTAACTCTGCTGTTGTAATAGCCTCGGGTGCTTTATAAGTTTATTTTAGGTAATAGAGACGCTTGTTTTGTTACAGCCTGTTCCGCCCTCCTCTCTCTCTCTCTCCCTCTCCCTCTCTCTCTCTCTCTCCACACAATTTTACCTACACTCAAATTCCTTCAAAGTTGGTGACTGCAAGAAGAAGAAGAAGAAGAAAAGGGGGGATTTGAGGGGAGAAACTGTACCGCGCATGCGCCATCCAGAGGGTTTTACGCAGCGCATCCATGCCGCATTGGTTTAGTTTGTGAGAGGAGGGCGACCGGAGCAGGTGAGAAAGAGAGAGAGAGGGAGGGATACTTTTCTGTTCTTCCAGCTCGCAGAGAGACTCACACACACACACACACGCGGAGGACGACAGAACCGGGAGCTCGAGCCGTAGCTCACGCGCTGCGCTCCTTTCCTCTTCCCCCCCTCTGGCACCGCGCGCGCTCGCCAAGCCGCACTGTTTGGAGATAGTCCGCGCGGAAAGTTTTTTTGGAGCATACTGTCTGGAGCCGATTAATTGTGGCATCTTTTTTTTTTTTCAAGGGGATGATTTTTTGCATGTGATTTTTTTTTTTTGGTGTGTGTGTGCACAGAATGGAAGGTAAATTGACGAGTCGTTTGTGGCGAGGATCACCGTGTGGATCTTTCCGCAGGTAGAAAAAAAAAAACAAAAAAAATAACGCGCAATGAGCTGAGCGTGTTTGCGCCTGGATTTATTTCCTCATTACATTTTTTTAGTTTGACACACTCTTGTTATAATCTGGAACTTTTCTTTCTTGCATAGGGACTTAAAGTTTTTTTTAAAATTAGAGACTCGACAAAGCGAATCCGACGTTTCCTCCAGTGGCACTTTGGGTTTGCCGTAGATGCTTTTATTTACTAATTGTTCACGCACTGATTCGTTAAAGGAACTGATCGTTTCCTTACACTGACTTTGGGCATTTTCACATGTCCGGCTGCTTCCCACCAACTCTTCAAACTCATGTTTTTTTGTTCATCCAAAAAACACCAAACCTGAAGATCTCTCCTCTGCAACACCCCAACCGAGCACTTTCAGAGGGATCCGAATCAAACCACGAGACTTGAAGAGGAACAGGAGATCTTAAACCCACCTGGCCTGCACTGGGATTATTGGTTTGATATCAGTGGATTACTCCAGCGGGCAGAGCTCCCTGGTGAGTAGCCTCCTGCTTCAGCCTCTTTTCATGCAGCTGCACTTTATCTTAGAGGAAAATGAGGGTTTCAGTTCAGTGGGACCTTTTTTAAAACTGGTTCTTGGATGTGCACAAAGGTTCTTGACAGATGTGATGTGTGAAACATGCCCCCCCTCCCTCCCTCCCTCCTTGACATGTGTCAGTCCTGTTGTGCAAATAACGAATTGAGCAAAAATGAACCATAAGTTCTGTTTTTGATAGATTGAAATGAGAAAGGAATTGTCTTCTCATTGTTAACGGTCCCCATTTAAAGTCAGACTGTGTCCTTTGTGCTGCTGCTCCTCCTCATCAAATCCTTGTACCTGGCTCCCTCTCCTGGTTTTTTAAACAACAGGACAGACAGAGAAAGAGACTCCTCATTGTGCGCCATTAAATGCAGATAATATTTCACTCATTTGTCCATAAACGACAATGCAGTGCAGTTTGGGAAAGGGTGAAACTGTTTTGTGTAATTGCTTCATGAATAATATTTATATATTTGTTGCATCCACAGCCCATAAAAAAACTTTAAATTCATTGTCACCATGCGTTTTAGCCAAAGACCAAAAGATTCCAAACTGAAGTAAATACAGTCCCTTTTAAAATAGTCCAGTCATCCATTAAAAGTCCACACGCTCATTGCACACTATTCCTTTCACAATCAAGTGTTGTTAAAATATATTCAACACTATTATATTTTTAATTGCAATGTTGGATAATAAATAGATAGTTTGGTCAGAGGAAAGCAAAACTGAGAAAAGACAAATCTGACTAAAAGATGAAGTAATTCAAGAATATTTTTCTCATTTAAAACAACTTTTTTTTTACTTTTAGATTTAATGTAAATTGATTTAGTCTCGGATTAACTTTTTAAAATAGCCTCTCAAATGATCCATTGCAGCAACAGCGCCTGATGTTTTATCATCCTGTCGGCTCTTTTCTAATTGTTCTCTTCCTGAAATTGGCTCAATTTGATGCCTTTTATTTCCTGACAGAAATCAGAGAGCTAATCGTCAGTCATCCAGTCAAAGTCCTGTGAAGGTTTCACTGGGGTCAGATTGTTTGCAGGGGTCACAGCGCAGCTGGTGTGAGGAAGATTTAACTTTACAAAAAATAAATGTTTAATGTTGAAATGCCACAAAAATGAATAATTAAATTTGAACCTTGCATCTGCGAAAACGAATAATTACTGTTCTCTGCTCTGATTGGCTGGAATGTCATGTAATGATAATTGCGCGCACCTGTGGCCTCGTGAAAGCGAATTTAAATAATGAATATGCAAAATAAAACCTGTGTTTTTGTTGTCATCTCTGCTGATAAAGTGCACCGCTTTGCGCAAAAACGCACGTTTAATTGCAGAATTTAATTATGCGCAAATTGAACGTATTTTGAAATCTGTCTCCTGGCGGGTGTAGCGGCTCCAATTAGTTGGTTTAAAATCAGTTTAGCACCGCCGCCATCTGTGGATTATTGCTTTAATTTATGTGGAAGAAGTACAAGGAAGAGAACATAATCTCAGCAACTTTTACTGAAGCTGTGCGCAAACTCAAAGCACATGCTCGTGTGTGTGTGTGTGCGCGCGCGCTCGCTGCGTGAGTGATGGTGAACTTGGCCTTGTCTGTAATGAGTATTAGGCAGGTCCAGGTCTGCACGACTCAACCCTGGAAAATAACGCAGCGAGACAAATTAGAGCTGCTCTCAGTCCCAACACACACACACACACACACACACACACACACAACCCAACTGGAAGCCTGGCACAAAGGTGGAACTCTCAAATTTAGGTGTAATTATTTTCAACCCATTTTCTGCCCACATAGCAGCCAAACTGTATCACCTCAGTTGACTACAGATCATTAACTTTTTTTTTCAGTTTTTAATTCCTTGTAGTTTTTGTTAAGCAAAACGCTGCAGAGTAAATCCAGGCCATCACGTCCACTGACGTGGCTCCTGTCTGTCCAACCCACAGCCAATTAATACATTTGAAAATTAATTAGAATATAATCACAAACCAACATTTGTCAAATTACCTATTTAATAGCCATGAATTTCACAGTTCTCAGGAATCAATTAAAAAAAAAAAAAATCAAATTTTTGATCTCCACATATTTTAAGTGCTGAAAATGTTTTGAATTCACTATATTTAAAACGAATTTCATAAATTTGTGTAATTATTTTAAGGGTGTTTCTTATTTACAAAACTCAGCAAAATGAAACCTTTTCACCACAAATAGAGGCCTGTAGATTGAAAAGGAATAAAACCAAAATGATGTGTTTTATTTGACCATGTTATTTTTTTGTTTAAAACAACCATCTTTGAATTAAATAATAAAATAGTTTGTTGGTTAAAACTGAGACCATTTTGAACCTTATGTCAATAGTAAATATGTGGGATAAAGTGGATTTAAAATAATGTACACTCTCTCTGACCAGGTCTGTCTTTCTGCCTGTCAGTCTGTGTGTGTGTGTGTGTGTGTGTGTGTGTGTGTGTGTGTGTGTGTCTCTGTCTCTCTCTCTGAGTAAAGTGAACTGTCAGGAATGTGTCTAGATGGGATTTCATGGTCATTGTCTCTTCTCTGGCTGCTTGTCTATCAGTCTTATGTGATTCACACTCAGACCTGCTGCCAAACGACTACTCTGCTGTGCAAGCACTGATGGCCTCTCATCTCACACACACACACGCACACACTAATGCATGTATTTTTCCTGCATTCCCTTCATACATTTTGACATCACAGATATCTGTCTCTCTCCTTTTCTGTATTAAGCACAATGAACCGTGTGTGAGACCAACCTCCAGAAAGGCAGGCCGACTGACGTGCATCCTTCTCTCTGTCCTCAGATCAGCGGCAGTATGAACCTGGGCCTGGGCTGTGTGTGTCGGCCGGTTTGCTGGCCCTTCGGCAGCGTCTTGGACTCCAGACACTGTGTCTTTGCCCTCACGCTCCTCACTCTCCTCATGCAGGTGGTGGTGGAGGCCAACTCATGGTGGTATGCATTAATTTTCTCTCCATATGTGCACCGTTTCTGTGTGTGTCTTAACGTGCACACTGTGTGTTTTTGTGTGATACAGTCAGTGGAGATTGTCAGCTTTGAAAAGGCATTTTTCTCCTGTTTACGCTCACAGACGAGTCACATTTGTAAATGAGGCAGCAGTGCCTAAAAAGGAAATAAGACACACAGAAAGCCAAAGATTTCAGGTAATACTGATTTGAAAAAAAAAAAAAGTGTTAGTGTTTATATTTATCTTTTACTTAGTTTCAGACTCAATTTCAGGCTTGTGTATGAGAGAGTGTGTGTGCGTGTTTGCTAAGTAAGCCTCCTCAGCTTCAGTTGCACCACATATGAAGTAACACAACATGCTGACTGTGGCACATTAGCTTTTCAGGAAGACCTTTTTTCTCCCTTATTTTCTTTCTTCGCATATTGCCAAACCAAAATTATGAATATTATAGAAAACATAGAATTCTGTGGTTTATGAGTCGCCGTCCAAATATGTGCAAACACGAACACTGTGTGCGACTGCGCGTGCATGTTTGTGTGTGTGTTTGTGTGTGTCCTGGTGCTATTAGAAAAGTCTGTATTTGAGCATGCTGCACTTCAACACACTGAGTACTTCTGATAGGGGAAAATATTGTTTACCAGTCACCATAGAAGCTCTACTTAAAGCAAATCACGACTCCTCACATCCTGTGGCTGTTTGTGTTTTTGTCTAATTGTGCACTTGTGTATCCCAATTTGAGTGCTCGTAGGAGGACATTTACAGGAAAGACACACTTTCCGTGTAAGATATTTATTTACTTTAAACGAGCGGATCAAAGCCAGTGTTGACATCATGTGGTCGTGGCATAATTATAAGAAAATAATAATTTAAACAAATAAATTGAAGAGGATTTATACAGATAAACATATTTTAATAGGCTCAGCTCAGGAGGCGACTACATTAAAGTTCAAATAATGAGTTGGATTGCGGACCCGGCTGAGGACTCGCACATCCCACAGACCCTTGTGGAAAGCTCAAAGTCTGTGTGTCTTTGTGGGACACACAGGTGTTAATGATTTGGTGTCAGAGCAGTGGGCCGGCTGACTGTATTTCTGTGTGTGTGAGTGTCAGTCTGCATGTGTGTTTCAGCACACAAACAGTGTGTATGTTGATTCTTTTTTTCCTCTTCTATGTGCGTGTGTATGTGTTGTGTGTATTCAGTCTGGGTTCCCTCACTGCCGAGTTTCCCCAGTCGATCAGGTTACACTGGGGGCTAATTGTCTTTCTCTTAGGGCTCAGGGATGGACTGCTCTAATTGTCCTGTGGCCTGGAACCAGATGCTCATACTAGTGTTCCTCTCTCTCTCTCTGTTTCTACTGTTTTTGTCCCTGCCTCTCTCGCTTCCAGTCCATTTTGATTTCTCTTTCTTTGTATTGAATGGAGTTGTTAATTTAGACAAAGTGATCAGATTTATATAGTGCTGCAAAAAAAGTATAAAACTTTCATAGTGTTATCCACTTGGTGCTTTGAGGTGGCGAGAGGGAACAGTCATTAAATGTGCTTCAACAGATTTTTTTTCAATTGCTTTTCAATCACAGTATGTTAATAGTAATGTAAAAGCTATATTTTAAGAAGGCGCTTCCCCACTTGGGGTCAGTACCACTCCAGGGGGTCAGAAATAAAACAGAAGTGTTCACTAGCTTTTTAACAATTTGAGAAAGAAGGAAAAAAAGTCTCCATAAAATTAAGTTTATTTCTCAGACTTTTCTTAAATCTTTGCTTTTTGGCAAAATACTGCAGAGTTTCCCTCCTAAGGCCTCAAAAAACCTGAAACAATCATTCTTGGTTGAACTCACAGACATAATATGCAACCTGTGATCAAGAGCCACAAACTAAAGGGTCACATGTAAAAAGTTTTTGCAAGCAGTGACGCTGAATACAAAAGCAGTATTTTTGTGTCAGACGCGCTCTTTGTTTTGCTCCATTTACATCGTGCACCCTTTATTTTACTCTGCTCCCTACTTTTACTTTAAGTTTTCTTCTTTCTCCACCCTGGCTGTTTTTTTTCTTCTTTTGTCTGTGCTTCCATTTGCTGGATGTTTTGGCCTGAAATAGCACATGGCCGTAAGTTCAGTGTCATAAAGAGCTAAGAGTATACAGGGTTTTACTCCATTAAATAATAGCACCTCATGTCTCTGATCAGCATAGCTTCAATCCATGAGAAAGTGAAGCTAATCAGACGTTTGCTGTGAATTTGACCTGAAAACGTGTGAGTGTTTGAGTTGTCATAATGAGTGAAAACAACTGCATTATGTGTCCCCCTCATCCAGGTCTCTGGCCATGAACCCTCTACTGATCCCAGAGGCCTACATCATCGGTGCCCAGCCTCTGTGCAGCCAGCTGGTGGGCCTGTCACAGGGCCAGAAGAAGCTGTGCCAGCTCTACCAAGACCACATGCAGTACATCGGTGAAGGTGCCAAGACCGGCATCAGAGAGTGCCAGTACCAGTTCAGACATCGGCGCTGGAACTGCAGCACAGTGGACAACTCCTCTGTTTTTGGACGGGTCATGCAAATAGGTAAGAAATGAGCAAGCAATGTATTAAAAAAAAAAAAAGTTGTGTACATATTTTCAGAAACATGTACATGAACACACAGGAGTAGATACAGTGTGTGTTCATACATACACAAACATACAAAATACGCACATGTGTGTCGTAAATATTCACCCGTGTTATTTTGAATCTGTAAATTCAGTCCTTCTTTTCTACATTCTCACACTCTGAATCATTCACCCTCTTTTGTGTGTTTGTAAACTGTGTGTGTGTGTGTGTGTGTGTGAATTGTATGGGACTGCTGATTCTCAGCAGCTGTGTGGAGGGAATAGTTGGTGGGTGAGGTTGCTGGATAAATCACATGTGGCTTTGGCCTGCTAAACCAGCTCCCGACATGGAGCAAGAGGGAGGCAGAGAATCTGCTTTTCCCCTGATGAATGGGAGACAATCTAATCTCATTTAATATACACACACAGATACACACACTGTGAGGCTGGACTGGAGCTGCCCTATATTTACAAGTAATGAGAGTGCAGTGAGTGTACGCACCAATATATCACCTATCAGAGATTACACTGTCTGTCTGTTTGTGTGTGTGTTTTTGTAACCTTATTGGGACCTTTTCCGGCATAAACGCCAACTTTGTCGGGACCAGAAATCCTCATGGAGAGCAAAGCCTGGTCCTAATGTGTCAAAAGGTCATTTCTGAGGTCCTGGTTAAGGTTAGGGGTAAAGTGTGAATTGAGGTTAGGTTAAGGTTACATTGAATGGAAGAATTGAACAGTATAGCAGCCCAAACTTCTCTGTGTGTGTGCACAGACTCGCCGTGTGGTCAGAACTCATAGAAAGTTCAAGAGCTTTACAATCTTTAAAGCAAATTCCACCCATGGATCCTGACGGTATGTTTGTTTTGTTTTGTTTTTTTAAAGCTTTCACCTCAGGACCTAATGTAAAGGTGGTTTTCCCATTTATTAATCATAACTCTCCATTCTAATGAATCTATACAATGTCCATGTTGTGATTATAGCAGCGTTAAAGCAGGTTTGATTGCGCAGTGGCAAAATCTGAATGGATCACATTTTGTAGTTTCGGCACCACAACACTTGTGGTGCTCACATTTTGGGAATCTTTCAAATTCCTCTCAAGTAAGATGTGCAGAAGGGTGTGCATTTTGTTCATGTCGGTCATGTCATGGGTCAGCTCACGCAAATTTTGAAAGAAAAGAAAAATTTCTCACCACATTTTCTCACCTAATCAAATTGCTTTCTGCTTTCATTTCTGCTCCCACCCCAGTGCAAATAATGGAATAAATGATGGATGGAATTTCGTTTTGTGGTGCTCACAGCTTTAAAAATAACATTTAATGAACTCAACAGCAACGTTTCTTTCCAGAAATAATGTTCCCATTGCTCTGGATAATCCACAGAACACAGTGTCAACAGTTTTCTTGGTGACATTTTTTTTTGTTACAGTAGTTCCACTGGAAACTGATCTGTAGAGGATCCTGAGTAACATTGTTTTTGAAAAGAGAGGCTTTCTGTGAATTATATGTATAGTATGAATAATGTTAGCAGTAACAAAAACAAGACTTCATAGCGCTGTACCCTACATGACTTTGCGTGCACACATTTGCGTGCGTCTATGTTTCGTCTCGGTGATTCTGTCCGCCTGTGTCTCCGGCGCTGCTGACTCCCTTTCCACAGATCAGTCTTCATAGAAACCTCATCAGCAGCCGTTCTCCCATTCCTCTTCTCCCTCCCCGACATTGCTCCCATCTCAGCCCACTCCGGGCCAAGTAAACATGTCCTCCCCTCTGTAGCCGTCTATCTGAAAGCCTGTCTCACCGTCCGTCTGTCTGCTGGCTCCAGGATACTGCTGGTGATTTAAAGCTGAGCTCCAGGGGGTGCTGGCGTGGTTGGGTTCAGACCCTCTCCCCTGCCTGGCTTGGCTAGCTCCGGGGTGGGGAACAGGAGAAGGGAGGCAGCGGTGTGGGAGATGGCTGTTTGTCCGTCTTCAGGTCCACTATTAGCCAATATCCTCGGGCTGTATTAAAAGTTGTACTAGGTTAATAAATCCCCCACTCGCTCTGACCACCTCTGCTGCTGCCAGAGTTTCCCACCTGAACATCTTTCAGACTTTCCAAATGGATTCTTTATTCATCTTCTCAGTCATTCTTTTACTGCCTTTACTGTAATATTAAGTGCATGCATGTGTCTCCTTTTCCATTTTTTTTCCCTTCACTGTCTTTTTCTTGACTTATCTCTTCAGTGGTCTTTTCTTTCTCCTCCCTCATCTCCCATTCTCTGTCCATCTGTTATTGTCATCATAGCACGCTCTCTAAAGGTTTGGCCCAGCAGGTATATGAGCTGTGCGTTTTTATTTTGTAGCAGCCCCTCTCTTCAATGTCAACACGCCGCCTCATAGTTTGGTCGGCTGTTTCTTCTGCAGTCGCTTATCTCCTCATCTCGGTTTTCTCCTCTAGTCTGTGGCTGTGTACACTGGTAGTAATGGAGCGAGCATTCGGTGACAGCAAAAACTGCTTGCGTGTATTTTTTTTTGTTTTTTAAGACTCCCTCTCACTCTTGTCTTTATAGAGGAAATGTTGAGGGTAGAAACAGTGGGAGATAATGAGCAGTGGCTCCAGAATCACTCAGCCGTGACAGATAAAGTAAAAGAGTTGTTGTCACTTTCAATTTGGATGAGATGGAAGCTGCTTGTTAAGAAGGATCTCTGTCACTCGAGGGCGCTCTCCTCTCTCTGGCTGAGGCCCAATAACAGCAAACCAGATTCCACCGTTCAACATGATGGTGATGAGGAGCCTGCAGCACTTGGCTGAAGTGCTCTTTAATCTTAAATGTATGGTGAATGCTGTCATATGACATCACGTCTCAATACAATGTACAAATTCTTAAAATAACACGACAGTTTCATACACATTCAGTATAAAATCAATACACGCAACCTAGAAAAAGGGAAGCAGCGGACAGATATGCCAAATGCTAAACATGCATGTAGACATTGCTCATTTACTGTTCCTCTTGTCAAAATGACACGTTGTTTCTGTTTGTGTGTCTGCAGGCAGTCGAGAAACGGCGTTCACGTATGCCATCAGCGCAGCAGGGGTGGTGAACGCGGTGAGCCGTGCCTGCAGAGAGGGGGAGCTCTCCAGCTGTGGGTGCAGCCGCGCAGCTCGCCCCAAAGACCTGCCGCGAGACTGGCTGTGGGGCGGCTGCGGAGACAACCTGAACTACGGCTACAGGTTCTCCAAGGAGTTTGTGGACGCACGCGAGAGGGAGAAGAGCTACCCCAAAGGCTCATATGAGAGCGCCCGGCTGTTGATGAATCTTCACAATAATGAGGCTGGAAGGAGGGTAAGATACACACATGCACACACAATGGTTTTAAGATGCCATCACATAAAAAGCAAGCAGAAAGATATAAACTGCAGGCCGTAGAATGAGACCAGCCAGTGATTTTAAAAAGAACAAGAGGAGCTGGAAGTGAGACAATCCAGGTCAATCAGACAGGCCTCCGTTGATCATCTGTGTAGCTGCTCTGTCAGCTCTCCCCTCCTGAGGCTTTGATCTGTGGGGAGATGGAGTCATTGGAGGCAGCTCTGGGATTTCTTTTCCTTTCCAAACATCTTGAAACCACCTCTGAAGAAACATAATGCCAGATATCTGTTGCCAGGCTGTTCTCTTTCAAGCAGAACAAATAAGTGGACAACGTTTTATTCAAGGCACCAGTGGAGACATGGACAGGATCATTTGGTCCTTTATGGCGAAGTGACGCCTTGATCATGAGCAGCACATTGTGCAAATATTTATGCAGACAGGTCAAATTATAAATTATGAATCATGGGTCACTTGCAGTTTGCCACATACAAATCTGTGTTTTTGCAAGTTCTCCATCTTGTTATTAATCCAGTTATTTCTTTCCTCTCCCAATCAGACGGTGTCGGACCTTGCCCACGTGTCCTGCAAATGTCATGGGGTATCAGGCTCCTGCAGCCTGAAGACTTGCTGGCTGCAGCTGGCTGACTTCCGCAAGGTGGGCGATGCACTGAAGGAAAAGTACGACAGCGCAGCTGCCATGAAGCTCAACTCACGTGGGAAGATGGTGCAGATGCACAGCAAGTTCAACGCTCCCACGAGCCACGACCTGGTCTACATCGAGTCCAGTCCAGACTACTGTCTGAAGAACCAAAGCACGGGCTCCCTGGGCACAGTGGGGCGCCTTTGCAACAAGACCTCGGAGGGCATGGATGGGTGCGAGCTGATGTGCTGCGGCCGCGGCTACGACCAGTACAAGGCCCAGATAGTGGAGCGCTGCCACTGCAAGTTCCACTGGTGCTGCTACGTCAAATGCAAGCGCTGCACCAAAATCGTAGACCAATTCGTCTGCAAGTGAGAAGAGGAGCGCTGCTTGTGTGTGTTTGCTTGCAGACGATGGGCCGTGCATCTGTATGTATTCATGAGCAGAGGAGCAAAGGAGTTGAACACAGAGAGAATGGAAGAAAGAAACTATATAAATTATATTTATAGAGTTAAACAATTATGCCATTGCAAAAAGACTGACTCTTTTTTTTCAAAAAAAAAAAAATCTTATGTTTTCAGAAACTGAGAGTATCGTGAAATATTTATTTTGAGATTGCTATGTTTTATTTTGGCCCAGTCATCACCGGTCAATTTTAACCCCTTCAAGTGCCTAAAACTGGCTGGAAATCACACCCCTCCACCCTTTTTTTAATTTCAGAAAATACCATTTTTCTTGTCACTGATTGCAAAATTGGACCATGCTTCCCATTTCCTAACAAGAGTAGAGTTTGATATTTGTGGCGTAGTTGACGAAGAGGTCCCGGTTTTGTTGTTTGAGAATGACTGTGCTGAGAGGAGAACGCCTGTGTGCTGTAGTGTATGGATGTCATTTTCGTGGGGCCCGGTCCCAAACCTGCCTTTACATCCTCACCGAAGTCTACTTGTCCCCTCCCACCACATATAGAGTAAGGAACACTGTTGGTTCGTACGAGTCCTTGGAGTACAGTGGGTACAATAAGAGGGCTGTTTTGGGGATTGGGCCATTTATTAAGCTGTCCCAGAAGCCTTAGAGTTCCCCAGGTGCTGCAACAAGCCCTCCACCATTATGCACTTTGATACAGAGGCTTAAACCCATCTGTACGTGTCTGTTCAGCTGTTTTTTACTACAGTGCAAATATATCAATATTATAGCCTACATTCTTTTCCATATTAATTCAGATTATCCATTTAACATTATTCTACAATACTTAACATGGTTTGAATATATATGGGCAATGTTGTGGTTACAGTGGTGAAATATTCCATGCTCTGTGTATATAGTATGTCTATCCAACCAATCAGTAAACTGTATTTATTTCCTTTAACCAGATCCTCCTTTTAAGCTTAAAACAGAAAGGCATCTCCATCATAGATCAATATTTTTGTTGGACATCCTCAAGTTTTTAAAGTCACTTTTATTAAAAAAAAAAAAAATTTTGTTCTCACCAATGCGGCTCTTCACTGTTTTCGTAAAGGGAAATGCACCTTATTGTTTCAAAACACAGATTCTGTCTTCTTCACTCACAGCTTTACTGTTAAACACAAATATATCACAGATGTTCAGATTTGATCATCGCCACGGATTTCCAGTACCACTCAGTTAACTGCTCACTATCCCTGTGATGATTCTCAATAGACAAACTATTTCTACCAATCCAACTATGTATATTTATAAGCTTCTCCATGAATTTGAGGTTTGTTAAACGTAAATGTGTTATAGCTGATATTTTGTTACTTTTTACAAATTGGCTCAATGCTCTACTTTGTTTCAATAAATATCAAATGTAAAACCAGCAGAGACGTATTTACTCACAGTATTTATTATTTCAAGTATTATGCAAGTTTTTGTTTGTCTGTGCCTTTTTAATCTCTTTACATAAATCTTCCACTTTCCACAGATACACTGATTCCAAAAAAAGTTGAACGCTGTGTAAAATATAAATAAAACAGAATGCGATAGACTCTTGAAAACAATACAAAGACAATATATTTAATCTTTTACCTCATTAACGTCAATATCTGCTTATTCTGAATTTGATGGCAGCAACATGTTTCAAACGATTTGAGACGAGCAACAAAAGACTGAAAGTTGTGGACTGATCCAAAAACACCTGTTTGGATCATTCCACAGGTAAACAGGTTCATTGGTAACAGGTGATAGTATCATGATTGGGTATGAAAGGTTCATCCTGGAAAGACTCAGTTGTTCACAAGCAAGGATGGACAGAGGTTTACCACTTTGTCAAACACATTTGTATAAAGGATTTTGGGCTCAGGAACACTTTGTAAAACTGTCTGTAAACACAGTTCATTTGCAAATGATTGCATTCTGTTTTTGTTATACACAGTGTCACATTTTTGGAATCACGGTTGTACCATAAGTTTCTCTTCTTGAAATGTGTTTGCCTTAAACAGAGCAGTGATTCCACACAATAACTTTTCCTTTAACTCTAACTGCATTTCAGGGGGTTTTCTGAACCAGGTTCCATTTCTTCATCCAGTCTCCTCACCCTTGGGCAGATTTAGTGACAGACGGTTAAACCCGCATTGGATGACAGCTGTTTTAGGCGTGTAGCGAACAAAGACGAGGAGAATTTGCTTGAGAGCTTTGGAAGATGGCCTGGAGATTGGGTGTCTCTCAGGAGGACGCTTGGGGTTGTATCATAAGCGCCCCTCAACAATCCAACGACGGTGGATCAGTTAATGGAATGATTAATCATATTGTGTCAGGAGAATAGGAAGAGGGGGATTTTCAGCGCGGGGGAATGGGGCTGTCTGGAAGACGACTGGGCCTTGTCAGAGACTGCTGGAGCTCAAGAGGAGATGCAGAGAACAGGAGAGAAGATTGGGTAATGAGAGACAGGGGATTACATGAGGGCTGGATGAGAGGGGAATAATAAGGAGAGGGGTTGTGAGAGGAGAGGCCCGAGGGAGAGGAGCAGAGAGAAAGTGCTTTAAGGAAAGTCGAACTGAAGGACTGCCATTACAGTATAAACGGTCCTGACACTGACTAATATTTACATTGGTAAAATGATACTGACTTTAGGAGCACATCCCATATGTGACCCTGTCAACTGGCCCCCGTGCGTATGTGTGTGTATGTGTGCGCACTTGCACAAAATGCGTTACATCATGACAAGTGTTTATATTTCTGATTAGTGTCACATAGGCCAATAAGGGAAAGAGCAGAAGAAGAGAAAGACGCCAGGTTCGCAAGTCAGGACAAAGTGTAAAAAGTTAAAAAAAAAGAAAGAAATACTTTTTTTTTTTAAACATATTTGAACCTTGTGTTAACAGCAGGGTTTATAAGGATCTTCAATGACCCTTCACCTTTGGATTTCTCATGTACAAGAAGGTGAGAAACTACTCACATGTGCTGGATGAGGCTCCCTGGGTGTCAGGGTGAGTGACTGACTTCATACCGGCAGGACTCCTCCAGCAGTAGCATAAACAGAAATCCAGGTGCGCCGCAGGCTGATACAGCAGGCGGAGGAAACCCGAAACCCACAGGTGCACAGGTATGACTTACCTGACACGCTCAGTCAAACGAAGAAGAGGCGCGGACACTTCCAAAAAACAAACGCTCAGATGTGTAATCTCTGCAGGCCTCTCTCCACCTGCCCCCGTCTTTGCTCCCACCTACAGTTTGACAGATAGTGCGGGCTACTGTGTAAATATTTATACGCCTGTTCTGCAGAGAACAACACCGTCTTTTTTCGGCTGTGGTCGCAGGGTGATAAGGTTGTGATTTGGGTTTTGCACACACAATTAAGCGTTCACCGCAAGAGCACTTTGTAAGTGCACACATGCTTAGAGAAGGTGGTGCTCGGCAGATATTTTAAGCCGCTTTAAACCTCGACATCTCTTTGTCATCCACTCTTAACAGTTTATCTAAGAAAACAGCAGCCTGTCGAACTGAGCTTTCCTCCGTCTCTCTCACATCACTCTCACATTTTCTTCCTTTTTTAAATCTCATTTGCTCAGAAAATAAACTGAAACAAATGTTTAAAGAAATGGTTTTTTTTTCTGCCAAAAGGAACATCGAAGGTTTCAAAATGTTGAAACATGCAAATAACTCAAGCATTTATTGTGCGTTAAATGCTCGGTTGCCTCTACGTGCGTGTGTGTGTGTTTTTGTACTCATGCAAAGGTGATAATTATGATGATGAATGGAACAGCCCGGATAAAAACTGAGGTTCACCCGGCTTATCAAGTGGTTTTACTCTATTCTTCTTCCCATGAATTAAAATTCCTCAGAGGTTCTTCAGGAGGATTACGTGACAAGTTGTGTTTTCCTAAAACAAAGCAGCTGGTTGATATAAGGCAACCTCCCTCTGCTGAAGCCAGATCTGCTGACCACAATTTTGTAGATTCATAAATATTTTGTTGATTCGGTTCCTGCAGTGGAAAAGCCTGAACTAATGTTCTACTGTAACTGCAATATACCAGGCTGCACATATTGATGTAATACTTCAGCACCACATTGTACCATCTGTGAAACAAAACCTCAGCTTGAACTCTGGCCTATCTCCATTTTCTTTTTTTTTTTTCTTGCCACGGTACATCATGGTAAATATGATTGCACCGTGAAACTATCACAACAGAAAACAACACAAACACTCTATTGATCCGTGTCTGCCAACTTTGTGCTCTGAAGCCTCAGAAGACAGAACACATGAGTCGTCAGTGCAACAGCTCTGGCAAAGCTCATCTCCCCGAGCCAAAGTGGAGCTTGTTCCATTCCCCGGCTCTTACTGTAAAACTCTCATAAAACGTCAACGGGGCCAAAATAAGAGCGTTCCGCAGAGCTGCATTTAGAGCTATTTGGGATTGTGGTTGCGTGTTTTAGAGAAAGAGGGCAGGACACCGCACCGTGACGTCGCAAACAGTCTGGACTGGATCAGAGAGACGGGCCGGTGCCGCAGAGTTACCGGCTCCCCCCTTCTCTCACTGCCAGTTCTATCCCAGTGTCCCCCCCCCCCCAGAAACCACTCACACCGCAAGTTGTTTCAATGGGGCACAACTCCTGCTGAAAATAGAAAGGTTATACATATAGGTCACATTTTCTCAATGTGCATGACTGAGGCTTTTGTGTGTGTGTGTGTGTGAGAGAGAAGAATGACTTTGAGGAGAAATCAGGATCAGTTCAATTACTGTCCTTATCTCAGAAGTGAAATCTTGTGTGTTCTTATACGGGGCTGTACTTGTTATAGTCATCGATTAGAGCTTTTATTATTTAATGCAGTTGCAAAGCAGCAGAATAGATGATACAATTGTAAATGTAAACATGGGAGAATAGCTGTTGGTGAGTTCATATATATGTGTGTGTGTGTGTGTGTGTGTGTGTGAAGCACTGCAGCTCATCTCCCTTTATTGCTCACAGATGTGGAAACATATTCACCTTCATAGGACAGTAAAAGATTACAATCTGTTATTCTCTCTCAAATGTACAGAAGCCCTGAGAGGCAAAAAAACAATTCTACTGATCCATTTTCTAAGCGTGATTTAGAAAATAGATCACCAGAAGAATTTTTTTTTTCTCACTTGTCTCTCAGGGCTTCCATATAAATGTCACACGGAATGACCGTCTGGCCAAATAAAGTTATACTTCATTTGAATCGATTTCCGCTGTAATCGATTTTACAGACCTTTCATGAAAAAGGTAAACATCCACCGCGGAGTATTCCAGCCCGACATTCGATCTGCTGTTCTTATACGCGCTGATGCTCTGCGTTTCTGTCATCTCGCTGCACTGCTCTCGAACAGCTCCATCTTTAAGCGAGTGTGGCTTCTTCCTCTCGGAGTGCGTGCAATATATTACACAATGAGACATGTTTACAAGCCCAGAACAAACGTACATGTTTGTGGTTTGCCATGAGATCTTCTCTTTCTTTTCACTTCTCCGGTGGTAGTGGTGATGTGTGTGTCGGTGTGTGTGTGTGTGTGTGTGCGTGTGTGTGTGCGTCTGCCCCACAGGGAGCTGAGTGCCAGGTCAGAGCCAGTAGCTGAGTGATTCTGTCAGCCTGCTAAGCCTTCGTGGATTACACTAAAGTGGGCCCCTGGGGTTGCTCCGACATCAGTGCAGCTCAGCCCAGTATTGGTTAAACTATCATACGGCAGTTATTGAGCTTCCTTTTCCATCCTCATCCTCGGTGTCTACCACTAACTTTACATCTCCCGTAACACTCGCCACTATTTACAAGAGGTGATTGAATGCAATGTAAAAAGCCGCACTATCCCACATGACAAACAGCAAAATAATAATAGAATAGTTGAAAGAGACGTAACTTATAAAAACAGACTTCAGATATATGAAGGAGCGCTGGCGGAAATTTGAGAACTCTGGGGAGAACAACCTGTTACTTATCTCCATGAGAAAATTCTCTTTCTTGCGACTCTCGGGTGTTCACAGCGCAGAATATATCCTTCTACAGTATATCACAATTTAAACCTGCAATAACTGCTTTTTTTTTGGCCACTTGGGGGCAGCAGAAACAACTTGTGAACATGCGCATTTTGTCACTTTTTAAGTTGGCAAAATTAATAGCAAACACATTCACTTGGAATCATGTTTCTGGCAAATTTAAGTCTGCTATTCGTTCTTTTTTTTAGCTCTGTTTTTGGTCTCTACCATCTCCTGAGGGAAATATCAAGGTCTTTACCTGCAAAACGCTTCACTATGTTCACCAGCTAGTCGTTAACTTTTTGATGCTCAGGAGGTTTTAGAGATTTTAGGCTTTTAAGAGGGAGATTTTTTTACTTAAATCAGCTGTCGGCTGCGGCCAAAACCAATGCAACGAGAGCCAAAATGCAAAGTGAACCAAAACAGTGAAGTTGGAGCCTGACAGCTGAGCAATGAGTTGAAACTTGCTATAAAGCACTTTAAAGCAGAGCAGAGGTGCAAAATTATGGTGTTAATTCTCTGGAGGTTCAATCCTTTTACACTGTTTTCACATTATCAAAATAATATAAATAATATAGATATTGGTTATAGCCACTTTAAACAAATTAAGACAAATCTCAAAATGTTAATTCACTGATATCACAAGAACATTTTGAATACATATATGCCTTTCTCAACTTTCACCTTACATGACCCACAGCCTGTTCTTCTGTAGCTAATAGAACCGACCACCTTTATTTTTGAAACTGGACAACAACAGGGACAGAAGGCAAAGCTGCGTCCACTACGTTCATGTCATACACTACAATGAGCCGATCACACTCGCTCTCGCTGCTCTGAGGGGTGAAAATGTGAAAAAACAGTGAGAGGAAATGGCAGAGGAAGCAGACAGACAGTGACTGATGCGCTCCTGCTCGCTGAAGATGAAGTCATTTGCTTTAATGCTCTTATTAATGAAGCGTATCACTGAAGTGTTGAAGTTCAGGTTTAAGAGGGATCCCTGTGAGTCATTGGCCACCGGTGGCAATCAATCAGCCGGGAGACAGTTCTCCCATTCACTCTCATCCCACCCACCAATCTGTAAAAAAGCTCAAATATATTACAGAGATAGAGCAACAATAGTGAGAAGACGAATGGATCTCTCTGCCATGGACATGCACTTGGTTATGCTGAATGAGAAAATGAAATAATGGATTATATATGGTATAAAGAAGTGGGATTATAAATGACAGGTGTGTATTCTGAGACACAGCCTTTTTACATTTGAGTGTGGGGAAAACCTGATATCGAGTGCCAAGAATTAAATCCTGGGTGAAGACGAGCCACTGCCTCGAGATTTGCCGAATCAATCTGAGAAACGCACAAATTTACCAATTTGCTGTGTTGAAAATAAACGCGGCAAAAAGGCTTTGTTATTACTGCAAGTGAGCACGGAGGCCCAGTCACGCAATTGTGAAACAGGGAGAATTGTGTCGCTGCCTGTTACTTTACTGAGGAACGGCAATGCAAAAAAAAAAAATCCCCCGCGCGGGTCACACAGGATGCGCTTGGACCGAGAACTAGAGAAGAATCGACCCACACACTCATCATAACTTTTACCATCGCAGGAAAAATGTAATAGGCCGCAGAAAAAAACACGTTTTTCCAAAAGCTTTGGCCGTCTTTTTCCTGATGACTGACACCCGGGCTAGTTAGCGCCCTCATTAAAAAGCACTTAATGAAATAAGGTGTTTAAACCGGGTCTTTACACTGAGGTCTTTGTGGTTAATGAATCAACGCAGTGCAGACGGAAAAATGGCATAGCTGGATATGCAGGTAATGTCCCGCTGGATCCAATAAACCTAACACCTTTTTAAAGGTGAATATCCTTCTGTAAGGCCCTGTGTCTGCTCGTGGAACATTCGCACTTCCCATTGGCTTTGGCTTTTCTTAGAGGGGGGCTCAGAAATGCCGCTTTATTCCCACATATTGTATATCGTGTTTATTTGTCTGATTTGGCAAAGATGAACGCTTTTCTAAAATATTGCAGTCACATATTAGTAGTAGTGTTGTTTTAAGACCACACCTACAGATAAACGCTGGAATTTTTCATACAAAATGATTCCCTAAATTCCCTAATGGTTCCCTAAAGAGGAACTGGGTTTATGATGGTTGCATCGGAGCTGGTGGACGCAGTAGCCTGTCTGACCTCAGAGAAAGACGGATGCTCGTTCTCATCATCTCTAATTGACTCTGTTTAACAAGCTGACAGAGGAGCCGCTCAGAAATGTTCCTCGTGATATAAAGCAGAACGGGAAGAAACAAAAATGGAAGATAAGGGGAAAAGCGAGATAGAGACGGACCGAAAACAAAACAAAATGAAAAAAGACGCCGGAGATATGAGGTGACGCTGCGGTCCAGCGTTTTGGTAAAATCATTTCCTCCTCGAACAATATCGAGGTCAGACAACGGTTAGCAAAACTATGGGTCAGATTAGATCGAAATACCACAATTTTTCCATTCATAATTCATATCACGTTGGAAATATCCAACAACTGTCAATCAGCACATGCATACTTATCAACGGTTGTTGTTCTTGAAACATGAATGTTGTTTTTAGTCCACCGAGATCTTTTGCAATGGGTGTTGCACAATCCGTTGTTAGATTTGTGTTGTGGTGTGTGTAAGGTTTTTGTGCCTGTGGGTATTTATATGTTAGGAGAAAGACGGGGGGAGGGGGCGGGGGGCGAGTGGGGCTAACCTGTCTATGCAGATGAGAGTTGGCACACCACTTTGAAACACGACATAATTCAACAGTTCATTGCCTTTGCCTGCTTTCCTCCAATGTAATCAATCTCTCAGGCCTCCAGTGCCATAAAACGCTATATTTCAGTCTTCAACATGATGAAAATCTGACAAATTATAGCTCAGCATGTGGAGCAATAAAAAAAAAAGTGTATTTATTACAATGTTAATTAGGTAGAGTTCTATAAAGCCTCCAAATCAAACAATTAAGCCCACTTAATCATATTAGAATCCAAAATATTTCAAGCGTTAATTTAATTTTATAACAAGGAGCTTATGCAATGGAAACTTCAATAAAAAAATTATAAAACTTCTCCCTAAACCATGTTTTGCAGAAGTCTACTGTTGGTGCGTGCACGTGTTTGTATACGTACACGCTGAATGCTTATGGTAGCTCATTGACCCGCTCAGTGTGCTGTGTAACTCCTGTGCTGAGGGGCCACCCTTCCTCAGCCATTTGGTTATGCAGCTCACATCAAAGCTGATGGAAGGCTGGCCTGTGGCCCAGCACCATGACAGACTGGCGAGGAGCCCGGAACTCAAGCCCCTGGCTTGAGGCCTACAGGCCTGGGGCTGGAGGTTGACAGGGCCCAGCTATGAGGGCCTGATGAATGGGTTCTGGCACTGGGCTGGTGATGTGTGTGTTGTGTGTGTGTGTGTGTGTGTGTGTAAGCACATGGAGTGGCCCTTAAGCTTGATCTGAGTTACAGAGGGAACCCAGGGAAAGGTTATGGTTGGCCACAGTGTCAGGCAGAATGAGAGGACCAGCTTTGGGTCTTCTTACACCCAGAAATTGGCTTCCCCAGGGTCTCAGACTGTCAGACACATCCACAAATGCAGGCACACACCCACCAACATGCACACACACACACACACACACACACACACACACAAACACATACCACACAACAGCGCACATCGGTACATGTAAAGTTCTCCCAGGTCTTCATCCTTGAGAGATGGAAAACATTATTATTCATTACTGACACAGCATAAGAGAATAATAATGTGCTTTTGAACAGAGAGAGCTCATATACTTTGAATTCATAAAGTCTGACGAGCTCAGAGCTTAGAGAAAGGCCAGTTATCTTATTAATAGGAAACACATACCTCACATTTGCTTGGAATCTCCGCGCGTTTTCCACTCCAGCTCGTGCCAGAGTGGAAGCTGATTTCACAGCGAATAAGAAGAAACAGCGACTGTAAATGGCATAGAAACCATGTTTGACTTTCGGATTCATAATGTAAAATGCATGTGATATAGTCTGTTATCCCCTAAAGCGGCTCTGCTGGTTCAAGGCACAAACTAAACATGGCACTAATCCTGTTTTCTTCCGTTATGCTACTATATTGATTATGAATGTAGGCTATATATTAAAGTGGCAAAATTTTTAAGAATGACAACTTTGGATTCTAACAAAAAGATAAAAACCCAAAAATGTGTCAGATTGGCTTTTGAGGTAAAACACTACTACTAGTGGATAATGCAATAAGGAAAGTCTTTCTGACACTGAAGCTCAAATATACGACATGGACAAAATATATGCAGCCCTGCAGCAAAACAGGGGAAATATCTGGTCTCATTATTTCCTTTGCTGTCTTCCTTCTCCTCGTAGCCTCTCGCCTTTCACTCTTTATGTTCTTCACTCTCACACAATCCCTCGTATCCGCCCCCCCCGGCTCTCCCGAACCTTCTCTTGGATGTCAACAAAGAGAAATATGGTTTCCTGTTTATGCAGCAGACAGCCAGGAAAGAAAGTGAGAACAGCGCTCTGTCCGCAAACAAACAGAAACTTCGGCCTCGTCCCGTCCTTTGTGGCGAGCTACTTTACAAGGCATTTACATCAGGTGCTACGGTGTTAAAGGTTTGCGTTGGACGGGGCCCAGCCGTCACTGTCTGTGAAAGCTGTGTGTGTTTTTAGCGCTCTGATTCCCGGCCTGTCTCCAGTTTAGCCTTTAGCTCATCACTTGCGCTGTGGTTCTTAATGACCGCTGGAGCGCCGCAGCGTGCCGTCTGCCTAGGAAAACAAGCTAACACTAACTAAGGCAGTGTGTTAACCTGATGCATCGAGCCGTCTGCCATCAGTCCCGAGGCAAGGCCGATGAGAAACTATTAGATTATAAAGGTATCCTGCTGTGCCACCTCATTTCATACCCTTGGATGGGACGACATGAGATGGCGAGGAACCAAAACACACATATTGGAAGTTGTTTGAAACTCCCGTCTTGAGGAGCGAAACCTGAAATCCACCAGGTGTTACACCGTGCAAGGTCGGCGCTTGCTTCGGTTTAAATCTCAGACTTAATAAATCTGAATCTGGTGTGAAGACATCATGCACAATCAATGCGATTTCTAGCGAGCTACACTAATGAGGAAGTTGCCTGCAAGGCCCCACATACAGGTCTGCCCAGGAAAACGGTTTCCACTGCTACGCCCAGATCATGCTGTTCCGCTCACTTTGGCCCTCTGAGGGGAGCCGAGGTAGACCAGTAAAACCAGTCACCCATCCCAGCGACAGTCCGGTGCAAGCCTGCAGACATGCTGCAGACCTGTACAAAAAACTCACTGTCTACAGAAGAAACTTTTTTTTCCCCTCCTGAAAGTCTGAAAAGGAGCAGAGGGGAAGTTTCTTCGGGAGTGTAGAGCATTTTTGGGCCTTGTCCATCTCTATAACACGAGGATAGTATTTCATTGCACTTTACCTTTTGGGGGAAAAGATGCAAAAAATGTCGCTGATGTTCGAAAGGGGTTAGGTGGGCACGGAAAAGATGACACAAGCTACGCGGGCAGTATTTGTGTGGATTTGCGCATTGCTGAGCACAAATGGCTTTTATGCATATTTGTGTGTGTGTGCATGTGTGTTTAGCCTATGCACGTGTGTTTGTGTGAAAGCGCACATTCATGAATGTGTATGTTGGACCGGGATGTCGAAGCTCTCTGTACACTGGCCTCTATAAGGTGCAGGTGTTTTCAGTCAGACCGTGGTTCCTAAGTCCTTAGCCGAAGGGTTTTAAGAGACTGACATTCCTTTTAGACCTGTCCCTCCGCACTGTAGCTCTGGGGAGACTGTGTACCAAGTTGACCGACTGCAGTGACCAGCTCACAGACTTCTTTTACTGCTCATATACGCTGTTATTCTACACAACTTTGCATCGCAGAGATTTCCCGTATGTATGGCTGCAACCGTCATAGTGTCATCAAATGCGTTCTGCAGTCCTCTGCCATAAAGTCAGACAGCATAACATGTATGGCACGATATTTCAACCACATAGTCTCCTGTTTCAAACTTATGCTGTGCAGAGAAAAAAGGTGAGGGGGGGTACAGACGCAGGAGGAGGACATGGTTGTCTTCTCTGCCGTGGTAATATATGACTGTTCCCCTGAGCGCACAGGGCTTTAAGAGAACACAAATCACCACCCTGCATGGATGCAAGCATGCACACACACACACACACACTCACAAGTAGCTACACGGACATGCCTTCCAGCTTTAGCAGGGTTTTAAGATGAGCCCGTGACCCTGCCTTGCCAGCAGAAGCACATTTAAAAGCAGACTCGAGGAGCAGAGGTGGCAATTTTATCTAACGTCTCTCATCAGTTGCATACTTCGAAAATCACGTGTTTCCTTGTGCATTCGCACCAGAAAAAAAAAATTTCTTTCTTTTCATGGTTCAGCTTAAGTCGCAAAGAGGATAAGTGGCTATCTAGCACCATCAAATGATAAATGAGCAAGAGAGACTAGTCAGAGCTGTCAGTGGCGTCCCGGAGTAACACGATCTCTCCACGGGGGAGATCGCTGCAGCCTCGTACAACCTGATCGTATAAAACCCGCAAACAGCAGCACAGATTAAAGTGATCAGGGCTGGCTTTAGCAGACTGGCAGTTATGCTATAAGTCAAATGGTATGCAGAGTGATAGATTGAATGTGACAGGGGAAAATAAAATGAAGTTGCCAAGCGCAGTGCCCAGATAAGCTTCAGACCACAGGTAGACTCTTCAAGGGTGCACACACATCAAAAAATGGCTGATTCATTTATTTAGATTGTCTCTCAGATACACGGGAGATTGATGAAAGCTGGTCCATGTGTTGCTTTCCAAAAATTCCACTATTTAGTCTATCTGGTTTTGTTTTGGGAAATGAAAAAATGAGTGTACAACTAATGTCCAGAGCAAAAGATTTAAGCGTGAGATTTAAGCTGAAGTATAAACCTGTCTGTGGACAAACCTTTTTTAGTGTTCTGGGAAACTCGGTCATCAAAGGGTCTTAAACCATATATCTGCTATGATAAGAATTATCTTTGCACGGGTGTAGATCACGCTTGGAGTTACTGTACGTGCACTCTGTTTGCCTTACTATCGCAGACATCCACTCCTGTGGCTAACAAATCAAGTTATGTAAATGTCACGATACGGTGTGAGTGCAGGAACACAGAGCATATTCACCGCTCACAGTTGTTTTATTGATAGAGACCTGAGGTGAAAATTCCATATTTCTTTTCTTACATGTCGAATTGCTAAGAATGTGAGCTAAAACATCCCATATGCAGGCGGCTTTCATTTCTTTTTATATAAAGTGCTTTTGATTTATGAGCCCACAATGTCTTTTTTTTTCCTGCACGAAATAAATTACGGAGGTGAATTCCAAAAAAAAGAAAGAGAGCGAGACAGAGGGAGAAAAAGAGACAGAGAACTACAGAGCGCACGGGGAGAAAAAAGACGAGGGAAGTCCTCAAACCAAAGTTGGACTGATCTGCCAAGTCTGGAGTGCGTATCGGCCCTCCAGGTTTTTATAAGAAGGTATGAATATGTGGGACAGCTCAGCTGTTTAACAGCTTCACTGTTTATCTTTCTTGTGCTTAGCTGGGAGATTAATGAGGGAAGTGGGTATTCATTAAACATTTACAAAAATAAACTCTGGTGAATTTTATCATAGAACATAGTTCATGTTAGGAAAACATTACACTGTAGGTGTTCAGCTGACAGTCTTATCCAGAACAGCTCACCAGGAGACTGAATTGATTTGAACTACACCTACAGTAAAGGCAACCGTGTTTTTAACGATATTTGTACTTAACTCTGATTCCAAAAGAGTTGGGACTCTGTCTAAAGCATAAATAAAACAGAATGTAATCATTTGCCCCTCGTTGTTGACATACTGAAAGAAGCACAAAGAAAACATATTCAATGTCTGATCTCATCAACTTCATTGATTTTTGTAAATTTTTGTGAATTTGACGGCAGCAACATGTTTCAAACAAGTTGGGACTGCAGCAACAAAAGACTGTGAAAGTTGTGGAATGATCCAAAAACACCTGTTTGGATCATTCCACAGGTTCATTGGTAACAGGTGATAGTATCATGATTGGGTATGAAAGGTTCATCCTGGAAAGACTCAGTCGTTCACAAGCAAGGATGGAGAGAGGTTCAACACTTTGTCAAACACACGATTGTATAAAGGAGATTAATACATGGGCTCAAAAATATTTTGTCAAACTATTGTTTGTCCATATTTTGTTTTCAAATGATTGCATTACACTTTATACAGAGTCACAACATTTTTGAAATAAACTTTTAGAACTCTTACATCCATTGCGGGCTCATGCTTGTACAGACAGGTGTCAATTGGACTTGTGTTTCCTATGACGCATTTAAACCCACACAATCCTTAAATCTTGTGAAATGTCAGAGGAAATTCAAAGAAAAGCAGGGGATTATCTAAAAGGCATCATCACTGGAGAAGCCATTCAAAGGAGTCCACAGTATCTTCAGTGGATTTGTTTTACACTTAGTCGTGCTTTGTCGAAACATTTTATTCCCTGGATGACTCTGTACAGGCATATGAAATGTTATAACCCACGACAAAACGGAACGAAAGAGAAAGAAGTCAACACATGATGCTTGAGTTAGGATTTTGTTCCAAAAAAACTTGTGGACAACCACGCTAATAAAGGTGACATTCTGCTTTCCGGAGCGAGAGCGGGGGCTGAGGTGCAGAGTTAACCTCAGGAATAACCTCAAAATGTCGCATCGTGGAGTTCAAGACTGTTGGCAACATCAGTGGACTAGTAGACTTGAATACTGTGATAATTTATTTCACAGTATTTCTGCACAGAGATCTTATCCAACAATGTATCACCAACTCGCTTACATTCTCACTCCACTCCAGCTGCCCCACCCGTAACCCCCCCTCCCACACACACACACACACACACACACCTTCCACAGCTCAGTGACTCAGAGACCTGACTCATCTCTTTTCTTCCCTCCAAAGCATCCTGATTTGAGCGTGAAGTCCCGCTTGGAGAACCTCCTGCTTCCAAACCAGGTGTGTTTGACGATTAGAGGTGGGTCTTTTAGTTGTCAACTGTGATCAGCGTGTGTGACAAGAGGCACACTCGCCTGCCGGGTCCAGTTTCTGCACCCCATCGGGTTACCCGTGACAAGGCGCACACCTGGCAGCTTGCATACACACATGTGATTGAACACACACCTGGCACAAACACACCTGCCCCTGCGCCGCTGAGTGGAGACAGGGTGCCGGCCAGGAGGTCCACCAGAACAGCAAAATAAATTTAAAAACCTCTGAGTGAAAGAAGCGAGAAAAAAAGATTCAGAGGTGTGCCCAAGCAATTTATGCCTTCCTTCACCTTCAATTCACCTTCACCCAAGGGCGTAATTTACATTTTAACTTTGGAGGAGACATCTGGGAACTACTTAAGACTCCACAATTATAGTCTGATTCATGTTCATAACACACTGCATATGCTATGTAACCCTTTGGCGCTCAACACAAATTAGCAGTATATAAACATAATTTCTGAGAGACAGGGTTGCACTTAACTTGACATCCTGACCTGGACAGTGTACAGAGAAAAGGGCATGACGATAATTGAGCAGCATATAAATGCGGTTGTTTAAACGGCAGCGGCAATTTAAATCGACGTCTCCAGTGTTGCAGGAGAATGGAGAGATTAGCTTAAATAGAGGAAATGTGTCATGTATTTGAGTATCCAGACAGGATTTAAAGACCTGAGACAGACCCTTATTTCTTAACCAGCCCAGCTATCAGGGTTTCCAGAGCTGCATCACCCACCACTCAGAGAATAGATATATGAGACCTTCAGGCTGAATCTTCATCAGCCGGAAGGTCTCCTGAGGGTTGGGAGCCTCCACCGACGGGCTGCTACATGTAGGAAAATGACAGAACTGGTACCCAGCTTCCTCTTTTCAGGCCCACACACATTCAACATGTCAAAATTCATGTCTGCAACAACGAACTGAAGTGTTTTTGCAGCGCTGTGGATGTAGATCGCCGAGTCGCCCTTTGGTCAACGATCTAATTCTGCTTCCTTCTACTTTCTGGTCTTGTAGTTTCAATGGGACGGGACAAGGACAAAATGACGAGAACAGTTTTGACGAAAGTTTGAATTGTGCATATGGCAAGTAATTATTCTTCTCCCTCATGCAAAGTGCTCCTCAGCACTGTTTAGTCAGAGTATTAGTGAACGTAGTGCTGTTGAAGGCTGTTAATTCTGCGAGCTTTAAGAAAATATTTTCTCACCGGTCCTAAAATAATCAGACACTTTTTCTGGTGTAAAATATGGCATGGAATCCATATCCAATGTATAGTTTTTCTTTTAGAAATAAAATCCACAACTCACTTGTTCCAACCACATCCACTATATTCTTCTCCTTCTTGCTCTTATTCTCCTCTTTCTTTGCTGTTTTCACTTCTGCACGTCAAGCTACAATTACTCCAAAAAACTTTGTGCATGGGGATTGTCATTAGTTTTATGCCTTCACAGCGATGCAGTTTCTTAGAAGTAGCAGAGATGTGATTGTTTAATGGAGCAGGCATTTAGCGCTTGCAAACCACACACACTGTTTACACCAGGGAGATTGTTAAAAAGTGTATAAACAAATGCTGGCCAAAATTACCATTCTGACTCAACTTGTTACCCTCAGTCCATAAATACATAGTTTATTAGGATGAGGCCCATTTCTTCTCCATCAACACGATGGCAGGGCATTTGGCTGGTGAGACTGGGTTGGGCTGGTTTGAATGGTTTACAATGGAATTATTTTCTCAGATAAACAGCTCCAGGCCTCGGAGCTGATTGGGAGGCGCTGCACAGAGCAGGAGCTCCATCCTGTGTCCTTAACTGTGGCTGTGACGCCGGCAGCGAGAGTGGCGTGATGAGCCCAGAGGCTGAGAGATTTTAGAGAGTTTATATGTCTGATTATACTATTGTATATATGCTGAGATCGCTCTCTATGGAATGATGGAAATTTAAATTCAGCTAGAAGGATGTGCTTTTGTGTGAGCGCGGGTCTCTACAGAGGCAGAGCTCCAGGTCCAGTAATAAGGGGAGAAAAAAAGGTCTAGTGAGAAGAGGAGGAAATGAAGTCAGGAAGAATGGGAGGAAATAAGGTGCAGAAGAAATGGGAGGACTCATCTCTGGTCTTCCTGGTAATTGGGAGAAAGGCTCGGCAAAACCGCACCAGCAGATGTTATGATTTGGATTCTTGGGCTGAACCAACACAGAGTAACACGTCAAGGTTGCAAGAGCCCATTGTGTGTGTGTGTGTGTATGTAGGTTTGTCTAATTTCTCTTTTACATTTCAGAAATCATGACAGCATTTCAGCAGGATCACTACAATTCTCTACACTTAGAGAAGCACAAATGAACTGTCTCTTTGTATGTGTGTATCTCTCTTGCACAGACACACAGTATATGGACACACACTCACACACTTTTCTGCTCATTCCCGTCTCCCCTTTCTGACCTGCTCTCTCTCTCTCTCTATGTTTCTCTTGGCCTCTCCCTCTTTTAGCTCTGTTTTGGACAAATTCGATTGTGCGTTCGCTTCCTCTCTTCCTCCCCCCAAGTAATGACACACTACAGGCCTTTTAGATTACACAGCTCATTAATAATACACTCCATACACCCACTAATAAGCAATATGAATCACGAAACACTCATACATCCACCCGCATACAGACCGTACACACACACCATGCCTCTGAGCTATGACGAGATCATATCCACAGCATATTACAGCCCTGATTATTTTTAATTACGACATGGCCTTTAACTGTGGAACTGCAGCAGTTACACAAATGAAAGCCCTAATCAACTGGCTCCCCGGGCCTCCTCCCCCCCGCCCCCCGACTGTGGATCTCAAAAAACAAACAGACGGCGTCACAGCCCAGCTTGCCTTCACCGCAAAACACACGTCAGCGCCCGACATTACCCCGCTGTGATGTCATGTCCTCTAAATGCTCCAGACAGTTAGGGTGAGAGGGAGCAGGAGGACCACATGCATGAAACAAGCACACACACACACACGTGCATAAGCATGCATGCGTTCATGGGCTGCGTGCACGCTGACACACAGATCAGAGATAAAGAAAAGGGGCGTGATGGTGGTTGGGGTGAGAGAGAACAGGAGGACGAGCGGGGCTGCGGTCGGCGTCAAGAGAGAGGCTTCGGATATTCCTTCAGTCAAGAGGGTAATGATGGGTAAGGGCAGGGTGAGAGAGGGGTGAGAGAGGGGGTGAGTGGGGGACACTAGGGCATATAAATGTCACATTGCTGCAGTGATTTTTCTGTCAGGGCCTGTGGTTGTAACCTTAGCTTTCCTTTCACTGCTCTGCTATGCAAAATAAGGGCGTTGAAGTCCCAGGGCCAGGCATACGCAGAACATGCGGCTCATTGGTCGAGCCAAACATGCACACACACACACACACACACACACACACAGGCGCGCACATGCACACCTTTGATCAAGTACTCACACATGAATACAAATGATGTAGGACGTTATTGAATATATAGTGTAGATATACATCGGCTATATACTGTCTGTCTGTTTATATAGTGTGTGTGTGTGTGCATGTGTTCAGTATGTACAAACCAGTATAACGGATGCATGTGCACTCTCTCTTGCACACACACACTCTCTCTTGCACACACTCACACACAAACATAAACTAATGTGCCAATAAGAGCAACCATTTAGTCCTGTCCACACTGAGTTCATAGAGAGTTAGCAGGAGCAGCTCTCCAGCTGGGGTATAAAGATACAAATCAAACATGAGCGATGGACACACACGCACACACACACACACACACAGACTTCTATAAAAGTTTGATGTAACCACACCGTACCCAGAGACGCCATGTACAAAAAAACACTGCATCAATTATCACATCAACATTCAGCCTTCATCAGCTCAGCAGAATTTATAGCAGGCATGGGGGAGCCAACAGCCAATAGTCCCTAACTCATTGATCGGCCCTCCATCCAAGACAAACATGCTGATGCTGATGAACTGTGATCCGAGGGAACTCTAAAATGCTCACAATACTTATAGCGGTTCTCAATCCCAATCCAGCGCAGAGACCTGGGAACAAACCGAGGCCGAGCGCCAGTGCTCTTGCTCGCACCGAGCTATGATATCGTGAGACCACCTACTCGGCTGCAATCAGCCCGCCTTTTCCCTCCGTTGCCTCCCTGACCTCCAATCGAGCTTTCCTCCTTCCCCAGCTTACCCTCCCCTCTCTCCTCTTTCTTCGCTCCTGACTGTCCATTCTGTTAAACCGTCCCACACTCTAAAAACAGCCCGGGTGCATTTGAGTGGCAGAGGCAAGCCAGGGGGCTCCCGGGTCTCTATTTAGCCACTTCCTGTTTGAGCGAGCCAATATGTATGCCCCTCCAGGCCATTGCTCAGCTTGCCATGTGTAACCGAATGAGGCTTTTCTAGGACTCGACGGGCTGGCAGAGCTCAGATCCCAGCTACAAAGACTCCGCTGAATATGCTAATGTTGAAAAATCTCCCTCAGCTTGTTTGCACAAACACAGAGTGGAATGCTAAATATATGCCTGTGATTTGTTCTGGTTTTGTTATTCAATATTTGGCTGAAGAAAGTAAGCTGCCTGTCTGAAAGGAAATTGATGAACTACAACTGGTGACTTATGCGCACTCTTCATTCCAGATATATACAGTGTGCTAATCCCGATCAGAGCACAAAAACAATGGGATATAGTTTCTCCGTTTCTCATACTAACACCGATTCATTCCTACATTACCAACAGGAGACCATCAGCGTGGACCACTATGGGTCACACTATTAGTCATTTTGAAAAAAACTAAAGTGAAACACATTTATTTGACATCTGTTTTCATTACAGCCTTTTAAAAATTTTCATGCTTTGTTATTATACATCATTATTGTGACCTCGGAGTGAAGGAGTATGACTTTTACATATTATCACTTTTATTTCTTTATTAAATCATACCATGTTTAAGCATCTTCACAGTATTCATTTTCAACTCATGTCAAACAAATCCGGAATTATTCTCACTCTAATAAGGGCGATCTACGTTGCTTTAATCTTCTGTCTCTAAGCATCCTTTCAACATTAAAACTTTTTCTAGCTCAAGCTTCACACACACACACACACACACACACACACAGTGTTTACAGTGGTTCAGTAATGAAAAAAAGGGCATGACAGAAGATCGTCTTGCACTCAAACTTTTGTCAGGCTTTGTGTTCAATCTTGGTTAGACAAAATCTTTACTGTGTTCGTATTTAAGGGTGCAAGGTCAAGTAAAAGTGTGATCATTTGAAAGAAGGGAATTGTTTAAATGTTTTTCTACTTTACTTTTTTCAGGCTATATTTTTAGAATACACCCCTGCATTCCTGGTAGCCCTTCATTTCAATAAAATGTGGAACTCAAAACCAGTTAGGGTATCTATCTAAAGTGGAGAAGATAAAAAGATGGCATTTAAGGAAACCGGTTGCTTTAGTTTGTAGCCTGTTAAATAGTCTGAAAGCCTGCCTGCAAGCATTTCATACTACGGAGGAGTGTGAAAAAACAATGTGTTAGTGAGTCATTAAAATCCCTGCAACAGCATGCAGAGGCAGCTCTGTGAAGAGTGTGAACCTGAAAATACATTCACCTGTAAATTAATATAAATGCACCAGAAGGACTTCGACATGATTTTAGCATGACTTAAAGCATGACCAACTCTGGACCTCCAAAATGTCTCCTGCTGGCTCGCTGGTCCACTATTGATGAATGCATAATGACGCTGAGGTCCACTGTTGGATGTGTGTGCCAGTGTTCACACACACACACACACACACACACACGTGCATGCACGCACACACTAACATAGACAGTATTAGTACAGCTGGCTGTCAGGTCCTCGAGCTCACCAAGAGGTCTATAAGTACTGAAGGCTTTTCTTCCTGTCACAGCATGGGGTATACAACTAACTCTGTGTATGAATGTGTGTGTGTGTGTGTGTGTGTGTGTGTGTGTTAAGAGTGTATGTTTTCAGCTGGCACCTCTCAACCTTGGCAGCAGCGTGTCTCCTGGCACAAGCAGGAACAAATTTGTCTTTGGGGTTTGGTTCGGTTTAGTCTCTGATGTGTGTGCGTGTGTGTGTGTGGGTACGTGCGTGCGTGGGTGAGGTAGTCGAGAGGTCTGGTCATTATCACCACTACAGCCAGTGAGCGTGAGGCCAGAGCAGAACGAAAAATGGTGAAGGAGGGTGGAGAGGGAGGTAACTAAGGACAGTGCTGAGAACACGATGCTTAGAGTGCACGGGGTGAAAATAATGACCCCATGTTGAAAAAAAAATAATCTAATGGACGACAGTGATGCTGTACATGCGCAATCCGTGCCTGAAGAATTTAATCCTACTAAGCGCAGCGAGCAACGTTTTGAAAAATAAATACAAAGTGCTAAAAATTCTTCTCCGTCTTCTCTCTCATTGTTTCTCTAAAATAAGATACCCACTACTGTAAACACAAGAATGCATGCGCACAGCGAGTCGGAGACGCTTTGCGATTCACCCTGTGGAATGCCGACGGAATCGTGTGTGTGTTTTCCCAGCTTGTCTTAGCTGTGGCGTGTTGTGGTCACCGGGCCTGTGTGTGGTCCTGGTGTGGTTCAGCTGCTCAGAATCGTTTCCATTTAAACATATCTGTGGTCCTCAACGCAAACCGCCAATGTTATCCACCCCATCGGAGGTAACACCAAAAGCTTTGCCCTCTGCGTGACCGCCTCTGCGTGTGCGTGCTGTGTTCATGTGCGTGTGTGTTAATGCACGGTTAAGACTCCGAGTGTTTGCGCAAATGTTTGAATGTGTGAATATGTGTGTGATTCACTGTCATCTGTCTTCCGGCATATTAGCAAAAGAGATTTCTCATGTAGTCAAGATAATGGCGAGCAAACAGGGTTAAAGTGGTGCGAGCGCTGATGGATGGGTGTGTTTTGAACTGCAGGGCCCCTTCAGGGCATTGTGTCCCAGTGATCAGTGACTCCTCTCCCAGGGGTTCCTTCCCACCACAAACAGCAGCTTAGATCGGATCATTGGGAAGGAATGTGGACGACTTCTCATAAAATACCTTCAGTGATGTTTCTCTCGCTCGCGCTGTCTTTGAGTGTGTCTCTTTTGATGGACGGGGGTTATAGGTGCGAGTCGGCCTGTCCACGTGAACGTTTGCGTGCTGAGCCAAACCTGTAAAAACACATTTATGTTTCCATAAAAACAGAGATGTCTTTGTCAGTGGATTCTCAACACAGTCTTTCATTTTTGTTTTTTATTTTTCTCATTTTTCTTTCCATTTCTAAAAGTGTAAAGAAGAAGTAGCTGAATCTTACTCTCACCTACATGAGCTTCGATGGGATATTTGCAAAAGACTGTTTTAACATCTGCGCGGGTTATGTTTCTACTAACAGCTTACAGAAAACAGAGATGAGCATTTATCACTCGTAGGCCCCCGAGGTGGCAACGGGGCTGCCATTGTGGCAACTCCCGAGAACGAAGATTACTTTCCCAAGCCTGCCTATTTGCACACACATTGGATGCACTTTCCCATAACTCATCTGGCAAACAGGAAGGAATCACAGACCGGATTGGATGCGTGACCCAAAACAGCTCCAGTCCCATTATGCCGTGATAAATGACCCACCAGCAAGTCAGGGAGTCTTTGGACCATAGAAAGAGGAAGAGCAGGATCAACTGGAAATGATTAGAGTCGCACAGTTTTTGCTCAAGGGACAAGATCAGTGAAACAGTAGAGAACAGATTAGACCACTAGGACGGTGAGAATTACCTTGTCAGAGGAGGAGGAAGTCGGGCATCAGCAGATCTGGCTGGTTGAGAGGCGGAGAAAGAGAGGGAGATGAAGCATGTCCCGTTGCTGACCACAGGGACCTCGGTGTTGACATCGAGACCACAGCAGAGCGGCCTCCTGCCGGAACTGACGGCCTCTATGAGAATTTCTGCTGTTTCTTTTTTTTAACTTATTGTGCTCCTCTGTCCGCACACACAAAGACATAAAAGCCGGCCTGGCATGTGACAAGAATCCTCTTCTCGCATCTATGTTTGTCAGAAAATGTCAAAGGACTGTTTGTGTCTATTTCCTAAACAAATACAGATGTATGTTGTGGTTGGCCTTCGATTCCAGTGTCATGGTCTTTATTGTCTCTCTTTGTGTGGGGGATAGGCCTCCGGGGCAGAGGTTTACACAAATGAAAGAAAAGCGAAATACCAGACGCGCACGCACACACACACACACACACACACACAAACACATCTCTGCTCGTGCGGAGGCCAAAGCCTTCGCCACAGTCAGCAACTAAGAGCAGATACTGTATTAATCAGCGAGGTCTGCCAACGAGAAGAAAACTATCTGTCGGGATGAGAACTGAACTCTACTGTTCTACTGAAGGTCTGCTTCACTAAGAGCCTTTTAACAACAGCATAAATTTTAAACATCATTTTATTTCAAAAGTACACAAACAGGACCAATATTATTCAATAAGGCAAAGCTCAAATATTAACAACCACTCACGTCAGAGGACTCAAAATCTCATAGTCACAGTTTATGGGTACCACTTGCAAATCATAAATAAAACTCTTTTTTTTTTCTTCATATATAGACTAGAACTTTTTTTTTTCTTCTCATCATGGAAAAAAAAGATCATTAGACAAACATTTCATGACAACCCCAGCCACATATAATCATCTTTGTCTTTATTTATTTATTTATTTATTTTAATCCTCCTCCTCATTATTGTCCATGAAAAGTCAGAGTGGGCCGGGGGAAGGTGCACCTGTCTTTCTCCACATCGGGTGTTACGTGGCTCTAATGCCCAGTTCCAAGCCCAGCTACAGACCCCAGCCCTTAGCTGCTACCTGAAAGGACTGAACATAGTGGTGTGAGTGTCAGTGGGTTTTACTGGACCACTTGTGCAGTTTTTAAGCTACTATGTGCATTGTTAGCATTATTACTATGTTCCAAACTTTGCCCCGAAAACCTCTCCGTGCAGCTCGTGTGATATTGCTAAAGCACCTTAATGATCACTACTTAGCAGCTGTAATAGCTATCCATAATCAATCCTTTCAAATAAGTGCCTTATGGGAGGGGGGCGGGGGTACCTCAGGGCTAGGGGCTTTGCAGGTGGTGAGTTGGAATTGGGCGCATTTTTATAAGGGGCAGGAGTGTTTTTTTCTGTGGCATCGTTGCGATTTTTTTGCATGCCGAGCCAAGCCGATCCAAGTCAAGTTCTGGATGGAGAGGCGTGGCCAGCTCTGGTCACCTCGGGCACAGCGCCAGGAGGAGGCAGAGCAGCATCGCCACGAGAGATGGGGCGAGACCTGCAGCTCCTCCACACTCCATTGAGTTTTCCTAGAGAGGGGGGTGGGGGTTAGATATGGACAGATATGGAATATTATAATACAACCTTGATTCCAAAAAAGTTGGGATACTGTGTTAATAAAAACAGAATGCAATCAATTGCAAATGAACTAGGTTTTCCCAAACCCATATAGTAATCTCCTTTATACAATCATGTGTTTGACAAAGTGTTGAACCTCTCTCCATCCTTGCTTGTGAACGACTGAGTCTTTCCAGGATGAACCTTTCATATCCAATCATGATACTATCACCTGTTACCAATGAACCTGTTTACCTGTGGACTGATCCAAACAGGTGTTTTTGGATCAGTCCACAACTTTCACAGTCTTTTGTTGCTCCTGTCCCAAATTGTTTGAAACGTGTTGCTGGCATCAAATTCAGAATATGCAGATATTTACAAAATATTAAATATATTGTCTTTGTACTGTTTTCAATTGAGAATACGTCACAAATGACATATAACAAACTATCACATATACAGTATGTTTTACACAGCTTGCCAACTTTCTTGGAATTAGGGTTGTAAAAGACAAAAGCATGTAAAGGATGTATTATGAAAGAAAATGCAATAATAGTGAGTGATCTGTGTGTGTGTGTGTGTGTGTGTGTGGAGCGGATACCTCTGGGTGAAAAGGGTGACAAGTATCGGGGCGCCTCCTGTCCTTTTGCATCTTCAACCTCTCGCACTTGAGAGATTCGTTATGTGCAGCTGAAGTTAAGGCAATAACAGACGCCGTGTACCCTCTGCAGGGTGTTTTCCTGCTGCAGTGCATCTCTTGTTTATAATGGAGAGGAATGCATGATTCGGAGTGCACCATGGAAAGCGGTTCCTATGGATGCGGTGATACTTTTGCGCACAGCACGGTGTGCAAAAAGAGAAGGGAAAGCAAACTCCGAGCAATGTTTGATGAGTTTTCTTTTGTCGCGTAGCAACAGAAGAGCAGGCTTTATGCTACAGTAAGCACTCCACAACAAAATAAACAGCGGTGGACATGTATATACAGCGTGACTGTACTGCATAAAATTTCAGAGGGATACACATTGTAGGAGAAGCCGGCTCTGCTATGCGGTGACGAGCCCGAGCTCTTTGAGTCTGACTCCGCTCTGAAGCTGTGTCTGCTATTGATCAGTATCCCGTCATAGCGTGGGCTATTGTGTAACACAGTCCAAACACAGACAGACACACACACACACACACACACACACACACACACCACTGCGAAACAGACCTCTAGCAGAGCGCTGTCTCAAAGCCTCGGCTTCAGATCTTGTCCCTCGAAATGCTCTCATCTCTTTCATCCACCGGAGGGGTAGAGGGCAAACAAACTCCCCATGGCTTCCCCACAAATTGAATCCTCTCTGTTATTTACATACCGCTAACACACACTGGCTCGAACTACAATACTGCAAGGCTGGAAGAGAATACACTTCTCCTTTAAAAATCATAAGCAGGTAATGCTGTTATTTTTCCCAGTGGGAGCGGGGGGAACAGCCTAACTGGAAAGACTGCAACAGGCCAGCTGTGCAACACATTAAAGTCACCCTCAAATAGCATTATTTCATTTATTCATTCATTCATCTTCTTCTGAGACACTTTATTGCATCGTTCATCATTCATTCGAAACTTGAGCTGTGACAATTATTATTAGTTTTTGTGGCTTTTAATCTGTCGAGGTTTTACTGTCGCTATTGCTTTACTCATCTTCATTTCATCTGTCAAATGTCGTTCTCTCGCTTTCAGATCATCCTTTCCTCTCATTCAAGGCACCAAGAGACTAGGCTTTGCACGCTGAGGTCCTGCACTCAATCGACCCCCCACCTCTCAAGTCTCTGGCCAGTGAAGGATATACATGATTTCGATGGGGTCCATGGTGATTGGCTCAAACATGCTGCAGTCACACTTGTTGTCCACCACCACCATGAAGAGATTACTGCTGGGGATCTGCTGGATCACAAATGACCTGCCAATCACAGCACAGACAGCAAAAAAAAAAAAAAAAAAAAAACATGAGGAAGGAAGAAGGGAGAGGGAGCAAAGGGAGGATTGAGAGTTGGATTGGCAAGTAGACAAGGCGCATGGGTATGATGTAAATTTCCATGTGTGTCAGAGGATTTGTGTTATGAGTGTTCACATTCTCCCCTGGCGGAGGGGAGACGCACTGAAGAGACTCCATTGGATGCATGTCAAGAAGATGACTTGTCTCGCCGCCAGCTGTCAATAAACATACAGAGACATAGACAGACTCACACCAACAGACACACATATAAAGTAGACACACATACTTCTCTAACTCACCCCATCCTCTCCTCTTCCTCATTCTCTCCTCTTCCTTCTCTTTCGTCTTTGTTATATCCTATCCAAGGCGAGCACCAATGAAGTGTTGCCGAATATAAAACACTCCAAAGGGAGACAAATGGGAACCACACTTTCGTGCTCATGGCTTCCCATGGCTGCGTTTTACTGGCCTGAGAGATCAGGCCTCGCCTCGGCCTCCTGGCCAGTGATTTATGACCGTGGATAAGCTTTATGAAGAAGAGAGGTCGTAAAGATGATCTCTTCTTTCTGTCACCCTTTCTTTCTTTATCTCTCGCTTCTCTCCCTCCCTCTATCCTGCCGCAGCTGGGTAATTTATCGAGTTCACTGCGAGGCATTTATCAGACACGTATGAGAACATGCACGTGTGACTTCAGCGAGCACGGACGGACGCACGCGGAAAAACTGTACACACGCACACACTTTCACAACCCTTTGCGAGAGAGAAACTAAGACAAAGAGGAAGAGATCTGATAGATCAGAGCAGACCTAGTGTCAGGAATATCTCCATCCTTACTAATTCAATACTATGATCAATTTAATCTGACCGCAAGCGGCCTCCAATCCCTGAGTAGCACCAATCCACCGCACTCTAATACAGTTATCCCACCGTGACCAACCAAACCCAACCAAACCAGCCCAGCAAATAGGCCAAGCCAGTTCCAATCAGTGCGAATTAGGATCTGCTGATGTTTAATAATCCGTGCTCACCCCTGCACAGCGCAGAGCCGGCCCAGCTCAGCCCGCTGATAGAAAGCAGAGCAAGTGTTCTTGGAGAAAAGACTTAAACACATCCTGACAGCACAGCTGCTGGCCTTGAACATACCCAGCGCTGGGAAGGGGAGAACTACACCGCATACGGCTGCACACACTTCGACATACATAGGGATGTGCACAATAAGCACAGAGACAGACATTCGTGCATGCTCTCGCACACAAACACACAGACACAATGACTGTGTCTTCTTCTTGACATGGCCTCCCAGTGCTGCAGCTTCTAGTGATTTTGGCCCAGCAGAGAAACAGACAACAAAAAGGCGTCCAATATGTTTCTCTGAGAACAGATAGAGAACGACAGAGAGAGACAGTGAGCGACACAGACACCCACAGAAAGATAAGGCAGCAAGAGAGAAAGAAATCAAGAGTAAAGTAAAAAGCTGCTGCACTGCAGGAAAAGATAAAAACACACACAAAGAAGTGGTGACAGAACATTTCTTCTTCTCAAAGTTCTGACAAAACACATCACAATCTGCAGCTGAAGCGGATAAAAAATTAGCACAGCTTATCAACACGTTTTGATCATGAAGGAAAATGTTTAATCTTTCCAGCGTGAGCCAGAGAGAAGCTGATTTTTGGGGTTAGAGCTGAGATGACAATATTTCACAATGCATTACACTTTACACATGCTTAGGTTTTGATGCAGAACAGCAGCAAAGATTTTTCTGCTTTTCATGGCAAAATCGTTCTGTGCTCAGGTTTGGCAAAATGCTACATTTCTGTGTGTCGAGTAGAAAATGTTTTTCAAGTGATTTTATCATTGCATAACGAGTCATAACCATAACTGCAGGCACCGTATGGTTTTTAGAAATATCACAGTCATCACAGTGAAATTTGTCCAGTAATTACTGTGTGTCATTAAACAATTTCAATTCATTTAAAATTACTCTACTAAAATCTCAAGAAACAGGGTGGTGAGTTTTCAGAACAATGCTGTCATTTTATTTCCATTTTTCTCATTACTTTTGGGCGAGATTCTACCTGATTCCAATATACAGTTTATTTTTCGGGGACTCTATTTGAAATGTTGATTTGAAAGGTGGTTTTTGGATTTTTTCCTTCCAGCAGCTTTTGGTGCAAATGCAGCTAAATGCTTATAACAAAAATTCCTGGTTAAGTAACATGTGGCGTGAAAAAAATGGAATATGTCATAAAGAATTATCAAAAGGGGACTATTTGCAATGAAAAGTTAGAAGGAAAAAGGAACATAATTATTAGAGCATAATTAACGTGTAAAAATGTGAACTTAGCGTTTCCAAGTGGTATTATTGTTGGCACCTCTGTCGCAAAGAAAACTGGATCGCTCTCAGTTTTCCTCAGAACTGAGCAACGACCAACAACACGGGACACATTCCATTTGTTTCCAAATTTCTCTGAAGAAACAATTAACCCCACTTTGGAAATAAGAGAGAAGATAGATAGAAGCATGTTCGCTGAAGAGGTGAAGTGAAATTGTCACAATTTTATAAGGAGTAATAAAATAGTTTGAGTATTATTTTGCACAAACTCCAGCAGGGGTTGGTGTCAGGGCGGAGAAGAAGAAACATTAGAAGAAAAAGTGTGAGTTTATTCATTCATTTAGTCTATGACGGAGATGTGAAAGCAGAAATTCTTTATGTGTATGTGTTAAAAAAAGTGAAATGGGTTGGTAGTTACCAGTTCACTTTAACACTTAAAAATTAACACTTAACACTTATATATAATAAAAAAAGAAATACAGATAGAAATGTACATCACTGAGTGCCCATAAAATACTTTTCAAAATTCTAAATGCTCTTTCCATTAAAACTGTTACACCAATTCTGTTTGAATACTGTATATTCTAAAAAGCACTTCTCTTGTAGCATTAAAATCTGTTTAAAAAGCTGAGCTCAGGAAAAAAATTTGCCTTATAGCACACTGGGAGCGACAACATCATAACATGAACAAGTATCTCGGCAATACCATGATTATTAATGCGACCCGGGATAAAGAGGCAGATGCATTTCCAGAATCTCTAACAGATGAAACCACGTCTACATGTCCGACTGCGGCGCTGAAGCTGTAGCTCATTGCAACTTTGAACCTTTCTCTTTTCAGGACATTGCTCATCTGGGACGGTCAAGAGAAAGAAAAAGAGCATGTGGAGCGGTTGGATATATGGCTGCGTGTATTGTCGCTAATAGTCCCCTTGAAGACCTTCTCTAGTTAGAGACATGACACACTCTTTGTCCTCAGTCTCATGTTACAGTCTCGAGAAGCTGGCAACGCATTAATGGAGGTTAAATCATCCTATAGGGCCACTTAAGCTATTATAGCATTCTCTAGATTTCATTGTTTTTTTGTGCTCTGTCAGTCTGCCTCACCCATCAGGAAGTAATGGACAAATACAAATACCGACATTACACACACATGCGCACACACAGTCATAATATAGTAAAGAGAAGTTTAACAGGCAAGAGCTTAGGGTATATTTCCTAGAGCATAAAGCACACACACGTGTCCTGATGAAAATATGAGAGAAAGGCCTCAGTCAGCCTGTAACGTGAAACAGATGTTTATCACCAATATCCTCTATTACTAATATGAGCTATAAAATTCCACATAACCGAAATAAAAACTCCATTTGACTTTGTCAAATTCATTGTGCTTTAAAAAAGATTTATTTGAAGGCGACATGTTCCTCGGAGCACACAGCCCTGCCGGCTAATCCCAGCTCTGGTGTCATCATCGGAGAGGAGGCCATTCTCCTCTGAAGCATGCTTCTGTCATGTGTGTGCGGGTGGGTGTGAGTGTGTGAGAGGGTACTGTGAGTGTGTGTATGTAGTGTGTGTGTTTCGGGGTCTGACTGGATCCCCAACTGCATTTCACTCCTAGCACCCAGGGCAGTGGTTACCCTGCTGACCTTGTGGGGCTGTACCAGCAGCAGACACACAAGGAAAACACACACGCACACACACACATGCACGCACGCACACACACACACACGCATGCATGCATGCACACACACACAGGGTTCTGAGCTTCCCTGGCAGTTCCACAGCTGGGAGCAATGAAGGGCCCATTGGAGGGATCCAGAGAACACCCCACAATTGCCTGACAGAAAAGCCCAAATTGTTAATAGGGACCACACTCATTTTCCCATTTTTAAAGGAAGCCTTTTTTCCACCTCTCTCCCTCATCTCTAAATGCCTCGTATTTCAAACTGCCGGAGAAGAGAGTGAGTGTCTGTGTGTGTGTGTGTCTCTGATGGATCGCCTGGATAAAAGTGTTTTCAGCAGACAACAAATGATTTAAATGTGTTTCAAATTATCAGGGATTACAGAGATAAAAATATTTCGCCGAGATGAGAGTGAACAGGATGATTCATTTTTAATAGTTTTATGGAGAGAAGTGACCCACTGATATAAAAGGTGATTTCTTCAACAGCAGACAGATGTTTAGACTGTTGCTCAGGTGCGTTCGCACGTGTCTGTATGTGTGTGTCTCGTACTTGATGCAGCCGTCACAGTCGAGGTTCCCCGTGTTCTCCTTGATGGTTCTCTCTGAGATGAAGGCCGGGTACTCCGTGTCGCACGGTACCTGCATGGTTCGACCCATCCTCTGAGCTGGAGGAGAGACAAAGAAAGAGAGGACGAAACAGAGCGAGAAAGTCATGGAAATGAAGAAATTGAGTGAGAAAGTCACGGAGCCTCCATTTCAAAGTCAAATATATATTTAAAATACTTATGCAAATTTATTGTAAGCAAACAAACCACATCCTTGCAAATATACAAGTTTGATAGAACGCAGGGTTTCTGAAGCAGATCTGTCTCTTGTCCTGAGATATTTCCAGTGTAAATCTAGGCCAGTCGTTTATGCAACATTGCTTGAACTCTCCTGCCACCCAGAGGTGTGAAAGAAATCTGCAGGATGGAGGGAGGCAAAACCCTCTATTTGGGTCAATATTTTTAAAGCAGGCTAATTAAAGCAGGGGCTAATATAATCCAAATTTGCATTTAAAGACATGCTCTATTTTTCAAGTTGGTTTTTATCAGGGCGGCGTTTGCACATTTTTCACAACATGCGCAGATTTCTAAAGATGGCGGATCACACGTGTGACTCGAATGGAGCGGTTCAGGATTATTGCATGAAAAAATGTTGTATATAAACTATATGCATACGACAAACACAGCCTACATGTACAGTATAAACGTCTGGGATTAGTTGAGGTTGAGAGGCTGTGCAGATTGGGTTACGGGCTGCTAAATTGGGGTGTTTCAGCTGTGTGTCACAGGCCTGTGTCTCTATTGTAAAAAGATATAGAAAGTGCTGCTAAGACCTGAGGCTAGCCAGCTGTGAAATTGTCTCGACTGCTTGGCGAGCGGCGATGCCCGGCTTCACTTCATTCAGGATAAGAGTGTGCAAGAAAAGCATTTTACAGACTTTCATTTTGCGGTTCTCCCCCCCCACCCTCTCATTCACATAAGAAATATTTTCATATTAGTTTTGGCTGGAATTAATACTACAATATGATGCTGCTTAGTGAGGCTTTAATTTCAGACAGGCAAACAGCATTCAACACTCCATAAAGCACAAGGCATCACAGCAGTCACAGCTTGGCGGCAATCATATGAGAATGTGCGTGCGTTTGTGGAAGAAAGTGAGACAGAAGAAGAAAGGAAAGACATAAAAACCAGAGAGGGAGAGAAAGAGAGATAGACAGAGTGAGAAAAGAGAGAGAGGGAGGCCTTTTTTCTCCAGTTACAAAGCGGATATTGCTTCCCACCACGACCAATATGACACACATCCTTACAGATCATAAAACCATCAAGTATAACCCCCTCTGGACACACAAACAAATACAAATGTGCACACACACACACACCCTCTCACAAACTGAGGTCACTTGAGGTAATCTTGTGTTCTGCCATTTTTACTTTTAGGGTTTGGATTGTGCCTCTTTATTCTGTTTTTCCAGCGGTCACACTGACTCAGACCAAGAGGAAATGGAGGAGAGATGGCGAAGATGAAGACAGAAGGTCAGAGCTGAGGACGCTGCTTATTTGTTTTGTATGAACTTTGTTCCATGTGAACTTAAGTAATAGTATGAAAAACTGACTGATGGGTCAGTATATGTTTTCATCTTAGGTTACTTTTAGAAGCAAAAATATGAATGTCAAAAAGAAACAGCACTTTTAAAATATGTTAATAATTAACGGGCAGATGTAAAATGACTTTATTTCCTTTCTTCCTCTTGTGAGACAGAAAAGTTTGCAAAAACTATTAATAATTTTTTCCGAAACTGGAAAATTAGGTCTTATTCATTTATTGCTGCACAGGGATATGCTGAGCCTTAAAATGAAATTTATTAAGTTAAAAATAATTGTGTTAACTTTGGAAACAGTTTGTGTGAACTAGGAGATCCATAAGAACCTATTTGTGTCCACAGTTTTCCGTCCTTTTTCTATTTTTGTTTTTCCTATTTTTTCTTACATCCTCTGTTTCTGGCAATGGAAACAATGATTTTGAATCTTTGAATGAAAAACAATTTTTCCTATTTTCATTCCTGTTTCTGAAAAAGCTGAAAAGCACAAATAAAGAAAATAAATGGACCCATTTGACATGTAATTAGAGCCTGTAATGGATGCTGTTCTTCATTACAGCAAACGTTTTTCCATTGTGATTAACTGTATTTGAGAAATAAAACTAATTTCAAAAATCCATACCTGAGTAAATCATAGCAATTTGCATTCAAAGTTGTACAAAGCTGTGTACAAATTATATAAATGTACAGAGAGAATAATCCTGACTGTTTGTTTAGATGTATCATGATTATTGAGCAGAGATTATTATTTGAAGATCAGAATTATTTAGCACGTTATGCATCTAATACGTGACTGTTTTCAACTTCAGCAGACATTCAAAATAACATATGATGATGAGCCATTTGAGCAGCTCTAACAGTACATGTTATACAGTTCTGTGTGCACTGGGCCTTATTTATTAGGAATGTACTTAAATAATGTTGTGTGTATTTAAACTATAATTACAATTACAGTATAAGCTGTGTACTGTTATATGAGTGTGTGCATGTATGAGTTTGCTTTAGACAGAGAGAACCAGCAGAAGAGTGCATTCTTACCTTTAGCTGTGAGGTCAGAGTGCCACCAGCTGTACAAGTTAAACTCCACCAGGAATCTAAATATGGAGAAGACATCGACATTTACAACACACTCCAACATACACTTATATAATAATACTTTCTACTGCATTCCGATCATTTTTTACATAAACAATTATAGTTTCTCAACAATTACAGTAAGGAAAATTGTTTGTTTTAAAGTAACCATGCCACATATATGAATCTTTGCTCATTGCTTGTTATCCTAGTTACAGTCTCATCGTGCTTCTGAGATGCCTCAAAGTCAAGTCAATCAAACAATCATGAAAAACTTTTTCAAAAAGTTAGTGTTAAATATCTACAGAGAAATTGTCTTCCAAGCTGTGCAGGACTTGCGCTGAATCTCACTATTTTCATGTCAGTAAAGTAGTAAATTATTATAATAATGAATTTTTTTTTAGTCTTTAGTCTTTGTACGACTCAGTAAATCAGGAAAATGCTTGTACAGACAATTTGGTTATATTTTCTCTCTGCTCTTCTCACCTGACACAGTTGAATAAACACTCAACATGATGCTGAACTTTGAAAGTTCAAGTAACAAGTAAAAACAATTTAATGCAATGAAAGATAATTGTAAAGAGGACAATATATTGGCATTTCCTAATTGCAATAAATACATGATCATAACATGCTTGTATGCCACTCTTTAGGCCTTACTATATTGATTACTTATGGTGTGGTATGTGTGTTTTTTTTTGTGAGCTTCATTATTTAATGCGTTGACTGTTTACAAAGTGTTTGAGCGTCTACGATATTTACATGAGTCTGTTCATTCATATGTGATCATTTATATTCTAACATGATGGAGTACAAGCAAAGCATGCATGGAAAATGAAACACATAAATCAAAAGATCACTAATATTTCAAAGACAAAACAATTGTCTGCGCTGTGACAGGCTGTAAAATTAGCATTGACAACTCAATCCTCCCATGATGCACTGTGGCGACAACAGACCACCCAGGAAGGCTCGGCAACCACAACATGGCATCGCAGGAGTACCCGCACAACAGGAAACATCAGGTAGCCATTACCGCTCGCGATCACTGATGATCATGTCGACGTACATGTGGAGGAGCTCGTAAACAAACATACAGTTGATGTATAGCTACGAACATGCAGTTAACCTCATCTGACAGGAGAGGCCACCGTCCTCGTGCATGCAGCGAGCGCGTGCTGTTGCAAACAGACACTCAGAACATGCGCAGAAGTCTTACATGACAAGCTCGGTCAGGATCCACTTCATGGCTGAGAAGAAAGCGAAGTAAGGCTAAAGAGAAAGGAGAGACGAAACGGCGATCAGATGTTAAAAACACATACATATTACAAAACAAAATTTGATCAGCGTGAAAAAAATGCAACACTCACATCCAACAGTGTGTGTCCGCTGTCACTGCTCTCTGAATAAACCCAACACAGAGCCTGGTAGTCATACAGTGTGACCCTGAGCAGATACAGATCAAGAGGAGGACAGAGACACAGAACATCAGACATAAGGATGAAATGAGGTAAAGATAGACAGAATGTTTTTCCAGATTTGACTTTAATAAGTAATGCATTTGTCAGGAATATATAACCCGGATAAGGTGATACAAGCCTTGATTCACACATTATCTCTACTATTACATGCCTGCGGGGCCTTTTGGACGGCTGTGTGGGAGCAGGAAGGAAAGATCCCACCTCTGCTATAACTGCCGCTTTACCTACGGATAATATATTGGATGGATGTGGCAAGAATGGGAAAAGGAAAGCAACTGAAAGCCGAGAGCTTCCCCAGAGGTTCCTCAAAGTGATGTAGGAAGGTGGGTGTGTGTGTGTATGTAGATAATTTGGGGATATTGGGGGGGATATCAGAGGATTTAGGGGCTTAGTAGACCCTGAGGGTGTGAGGTCTGGGTCTGTCTGGTAGAGGTTATTGAAGGGGTTCCTAACACACACGTACGCGCACACACCTACACACTGGACACTCTTTCTCATAGGCCGGTGGATGGGTTCCTATATGCTTGACAATACTTTGTGTGTGAACGTGTGTGTGAGCATGTGCGTGATGTCTGAGTGGGCCCCGGTCTATCCGCAGCCCTGGGCGATGTTCAAACCTCAGTCACAGCACCGGTGACACACAGCTCCAGCTCACCGCCAGGAACCAATTAGCACTAAGCCAGGCCACATAATGGTGTTAGCAGCAAACTCAGACCAATGTAATATCTGTGTATGAGTGTGTGTTTGCCTGGCTGTGTGATTACTGTATGTGCACGTAGGTGCGTGAGCGTGCTCGTCATTTGCTTTGCATGGGAGCGCAGCATCACTTTCAACCCTTTTTTTTTTTATTGATTTCCCTTTCAATTGCTTGTTTGAAAAAGACAAATAAACCAAAAGCGACTCAAAATAATTTGTGCGCATCCGTCTCCATCGTCAGCCTTGATGCTGACGGATAAATCCAAGCTGGCAGCTTGTGTCGATTTTAAGTGGTGCACTTCAAAAAAAAAAGTCTTTAATGTTTTTTAATCAAGACAAAAAAACTGTGCTGTGATGTAGCACATTAATTCTCTACAGATGGCACTGGGTTAAGACACGTCGTACTGGATTCATTAGTGTTAAGATTTATAAGCTCTATTACTCATCATGCTAATGCTTCGCCGACAAAAGTCATATTATTCATTCGTCATATGTCATCCTTAATTTTAAACAATCCCTCATCATCCGACATTAAAGATTCAGTGAAAGCACTTGTAGGCCTCTTTGTTTTTTATGAGTGGGACTGTAAACCATTTGCTGTCAGCTTTTGAGGTTCATCCCTATGATAAACAGGCGTGGTTGTCTACTTGTGTGATGATTTGTCACCCGTGATTTTTATGCACTGAGACAGCATGGCTAAAATCTCCTCACCCACATCCCGAAGCCAGAACTGAATGCTGGGTAAAGTCCCGATGCAACGTTGTAAATGTGGTTGTGAGCTTCTGTCCAAACACATATTTAATGCTTTAACTGTGCAACTAAGTTCTCTAAAGGTCCCGCAAATGTTAGAGCGAACCGGCTTAACTCCAGCAGTCAAACTACAATATGTGTCTGTCTGTGTCTGCTTCTCTGCGTTTCTGTTCTCTAATACTGGGAAAGTTATCCTCCTGGGTTAAATTTCCAAATTAATTGCAGAGAGTCGCCACCCCCTGCTCCTGGCGTTTTCTAGGAGACACAGCTCTGCAACAAGCACTATATGCGCAAATGTGTCTACGTGTGTGTGTGTGTGTGTGTGTGTGACTTCAAGTTTCTCCTAATTCCTTCGTTTCAAGAAAAGATTTGCCGTAATCCCCTAACGGAGAACTCTGCTGAGCGAGGGGTCGGAGTTCAGAGCTGAATAGCTCAACACGATTGGCCGAGTTAAGAGCTGTCAGCGCACGGGGAGACATGCTCTCATTCTGCGGCCTGCCTGATATTATGCACATACATTTACACACATGCACGCACACACACTCGCACATACGGTCGAGCTGGCACGTATGACCACACACTCGTACACCCACACATACGTGCAGTTTGAAATTCTTACCTCTTGAAAGAGCCCATCTGTAGAAGCTTACTCATTACAGCTCCCTCTGCTTCTCCAAAAAATTTCCCTGTCTGAGAGAGGAGGTCGGGATTTTATTTAATAAAACAAGTCATAACAAAATGTAAATGTAAAACTAACATTCCATTCAAAACTATGTGTTTATAATCCTAGAAGCTCTTGCAGGTACGAAAGCTGACATTTGCAAAGTCCAGATCAGACTGGATGAGAGGAACCGTCAATTACCAAACCCTGAAGCATGCAGACACCATCCCTCTTATATTACTAAATGGCCTGTGGGGTCCTTCCTTCTGTTTTGCCAAATGACCAAATGGCCAAAGAGAAACATCAGTGATACAAACACACTAAGTGCTATTTCATACATATTTTATACATTATTTTTTTTATACATTACAACTTTGGGTTTAGCCGGTCATGGCCCCTGCACCCCTCTCCCTCCCCATATTTCTTGCCCATATCTAAAAAAGGACCCTGATGCCAAAACGTGATCCTTTTCAGACAATCTCCCTTCTCCATGCACTGTAGAAGGAGTTGAAGTTCCCATCCCATCGGTCCCATATGGTCTAGCGGTTAGGATTCCTGGTTTTCACCCAGGCGGCCCGGGTTCGACTCCCGGTATGGGAACTATGATTTTTCTGTAAATTTCCTTCCTCCTTATCTGAAGTTGTGCCGGAAATCCCTGCTTATATCTAAAAAAGGTCAGTTTACCTGAACACAAATTGTTGTTTCACCTGATCATCTGCCATTTACAATGACATAGACCTTAACATTTGAGAAGCTTGATACAAGGCTTGAATGAGAAACTCATTACCAAAGCTGACATCTATGAATTTTCTGTTATTCATCAATTCAATTCAATTTTATTTGTACAGCGCCAAATCACAACGTAAGTCATCTCAAGGCACTTTCCATACAGATCAGGTCTAGACCGTACTCTTTATGATATTATTTATCGAGACCCAACAGTTCCCATCATGAGCGAGCACTTGGCGACAGCAGCGAGGAAAAACTTCCTTTTAACAGGCAGAAACCTCAGAACAGCTGTTACTTGTTATCGGCTGTTCAGCATATCAACAAAGGTGATTCAAGAGATTCATGACACGGTCACATAGGCCTTACTTCTGTCTGTCCACACTGCTCCAAGCTGGGGCGCCGCCACAGGGACAAAGCTATCAAACCATTAGTATCCATTAACCGCATCAGACACGGGGCTGGCAGGGTGAACTACACCCTCCATCCCTCCACAGCCTCATTTTCTTGACACCTGGGAGGCAGAGAATCCCATCTCAGCTGCATCTCCCCCCTGAAACTTCCTCCTAAAAACAGCGTGAAATTAAATGAAATGACACAGCCTGGTGGATTTTCCAGCTTGCCCCCACAGACCTGCTCGCGACCCCTCGCACGTTTAATACAACATTTTGCCGTATCACATTAACGTTACCTTGTTAAGCTGATGGCACTTTGGCTACATAACAGCAATGAGATGAAGCGACTTGACAAGGGGGAAACCCAAAATGCTCCGTCACCTCTAAATTAAGACAGAATAAAGAACGAGGAGCCGGCCAGTGAGGGACACGTGAAAAGAACATGCAGAGGAAAGGAAGGGCAGTGACAGCCAGCGGACTGGCTTCTAGATGAGCCAAAGCTGGAGTGACAGCATGTCTGGTGACAGCTAAGCAGAGGGTATTTGCTGGGGCAGCAGCATGTCTCCTTGAGAGCAGTCGAAACAACAGTGTTCATGAGATGCAGGAAAAATATTATATAACAGGAGAGGAAATGTAAAAGGTTAATTAAAATTTTTGCTCATTCTTGAACTTCCACATATTCGTTACTAACTCAGTCACATCTACTCTGATGTAATCTCAAACCTGTATATTCAAACTTGGCACAAACAATTGTGTCAATAAATCAGAACTAGATAATGGGAGTTAAAATTACATCCGAGTTTTCTGTTTGCACAAAAACATAAAATAAATGTGTTTATTCTAAATATATGAACTTGATTATGCAATATTTTCTTGTCTTATCTGGCTCTATATGTGTGTCTCTTTGTGTGTCGATGCCTTACCAGAGTATAGTCCTCCGCTACCAGAATGAAGCCGTTGTTGTCAATGAGGTAGCAGTTAATGTTCTGTAAAATGGAAAACAAAGTGTAAAGTGGCTGTAAGAAGTAAAAGTGAGAAAATCACAGATGCCTGATGAAGAAAAGAAAGGCTGACCCACCTCATCATCACAGCTTATGGAACATTTCCCATCTAATGCTGCACACTGTAAGATCAAAAAAGATATCTGCATAGTGTATCAGAGTGTCACCAAATACGTAGACTATTTTGGTCAGCTGAAAACTACTTTACTGTCTTCCAAAATCATTTTCATATGAATAAATGAAAAACATCAATAAATTTTACGTGTTAAAGTTCTACCAAAAAATCCAACAAACTTTGGGTCCATGAATTATTCAACAATTCCCATTCAGAATAAAGTGGTTATGGATTTCAAAATTTGCTTTCTTTTAGAATTCCAATTCCAAAAAAGTTGGGACACTATATTAAATGTTAATAAGAACAGAATTTGATGGTGAAACCTATATTTAATAGAAAATAGTGCAAAAACAATATGTCAAATGTTGAAACTGAAACATTTTTTTGTTTTAAGCATATTATATTTGCTCATTTAAAATTTGACAGTAGCAACACATTTCAAGGAAGTTGGGACAGGGGCATGTTTACCATTGTGTTGCATCACCTCTTTTCTCAACCACACTCTGTAAATGTTTGGGAGTCGATGAGACCAGTTTCTGGAGCTTTGAAAGTGAAATGTTGTCACATTCTTGAGTGATATAGGATTTCAGCTGCTCAACAGTTTGGGGTCTCCTTTGTCGTATTTTTCATTTCATGATGTGCCAAAGGAGCCATGCTGTAGTTATACAAGCAGAATGCGGGTTGGCATTGTCTTGCTGAAATATCCAAGGTCTTCCCTGAAAAAGATGACGTCTACTTGGCAGCATATGTTTCTCCAAATCCTCTATATATTGTTCAGCATTAACGGTGCCTTCCCAGATGTGTATGCTACCCATGCCATGGACACTTCTGCCTCCCCATACCATCACAGATGCTGGCTTTTGAACTGTGCGCTGATAACAAGCCGGGTGGTCCCTGTCAAATTTTGATTTGCCAGACCAGGACAGTTTTCCACTTCGCCTCAGTCCATCTGAAATGGGCTCGGGTCCACAGAAATCAAACCATCAAAATCTGGTTTTATCAACATTTTACACAGTGTCCCAACTTTTTTGGAATTGTGGTTGTACTTTACTTGCCTTTAGTTTTTTCTTAAATGTTTTTTAACCAACTTTCAGCTGGCTGCTTAGTTGGTGGAGTTACTTATTTCAGCTTAGATTTGCAAGTGTTACATGTATTAAACATGTGACTATCCAAACATGCAGGATGCATGCCTGTGTACCTGTCTGCTGGCTGTCCAGAATTTCTTCTGAAAGAACTCCAGTTTCATCTGGATGCCCACAGCTGAAAAAAAAGGACAACACAGTCACTGAGATGAAGCAACGAGACATGTGTGTGTCGAAACGCAAGCGCACTGTGATCTGTATCACAACAGAAGTCATCCTACAGGCACGAGAGAGATTATTAATATACACAGTCAGTCGAAGTGCATCTTTCATTAACCCCCAACAGAGGGAACGCATCCACTTCCATTGTAGCAAACTCCTGCTGGACAAAATGGGCCAAAAGTGCAATTACACCCTGCATCATACATGTGTCAGCTTATTTTTCTGGAAGGCAAAGTGCGTGTGTGTGTGCGTGTGTGTGTGTACGTAACACTGCACTGTCTGCACACATGTTCACAGATGCCGCTAACCACACTCAAAATGCAGTTTCACATGATTTTGAACCAGACCTCTCTCCCTTTGCCCACATGAAATCCATCCCATTCCTCAGTCTGCCTCCCTGTTGTTATCCCGACAGGCATTTCCACAGTGGGTATACGGAGCGGCTCTCGCTTCCATAAGCCTCATCCCAGCAGGTCCCTAAATGCACAGATCTGACCAGAATTCCTTGCCTGGGAAAAAAAACAGTTGCTGACATTAAATGTGTCAGCTTTTTCAGACTTGGCTGAGGAAAGATTGACACATTCACCACAGGCTTTAACTTCCCTCCTCTCCTCCTCGTCCTCCTCTCCCTCTACCCCCTGCTACTAAGACTCTGAGGACCCCAGCTTTCTCTCAGTGGGGGGTCTGCCATGCTTTTGGGGTCTGTAAGTCTTTCCAGAAGCATAATTTAAAGCTTCATGCAAATGCAGAGCAGCCGCAGGTAGTAAATGAAACGGTGGAGAATGCGGCATTTGGGTGGATTTAACAGACATTAAGCTACAGTAAGGCAGACATATTGACTGGAAAATACACTCAAATGCACTGGAAGCTTAAACAACACACATGTGACTGAAAAAACAAACAACAACAACAAAAAAAAACTAGCAGAAGCATAATGCAAAAGAATGTGATATAGACACATGCAACTAACTCCGAGAAAATTAAGTTGATAACAATGAAAGTCATTTATTATTGTGACCAACTTTTTGTGGCTGAAACATGATGGTTTAGAATCTTAAAAGAGCATCTCCAGTCATTGCCAAACACACATTCCATTTTCAAACAGATGTTTATCATCTGTACAAGTAAATTACTGCAAAAATTAGTCATGTTTTAAAATAATGGATTTATTCATTTATAGGATTTGGGATGAGCTGTTTGATAAGTTTTTAAATATCTTTCAAAGAGGGAAGATTTGATCAGATTGGTATCAATATCTCACTGTTTTAGCTGTATTTATTACCAAGTCAGCATTTTTTAAACATCATGAATATAATGCAGTTTGTCAATTAGATACTTAATATATATAATAATCAAACAATAATTATTCTTGCATTGCGTGAATGTTGATTCTATACAAACAAAATTCTATATACACAAATAGCCTATAGTAATATTATAATATACCTCATTTTGGAATAAGCATCAGTGTTATTATACTGTTGGTCATTAGCACTTCTGTATATAGTACAATAGTTGCAGTGGCAGCAGTAAATGTAAACTGACCTTGCTCTACAGCCCATTGCAGTGTTTCTGTACAGGCACATTTGTGTGGCTGTGTTGTTAGTGTGATGTTGCAGGCAAAGGAACAGAGTGATGAGTTACTGTGAGAGATACAGTGTGAATGCAGATGGGATCCTAAAAAAAAAACAACTTAAAAAATAAAGCACAGAAAGCTTCACCGGACGTCAACACAAGACGAGCACATTATCAGTGAGAAATATTCCACCGGTTTGCACTTCTTTCAGTGTGATTGTGCATTGGCGTGATTGTTTAAGTGCAGCGGGGTGCTGCTGTGGCCTGTTTTAGCCCTTGCCCAGAGGAACAGGTGCAGATTATCCCGTCATAAGCTTTGCCAGATCCTTTCAGCAGCCCACCATTTCTACACCCACATGGAAAACCCAGGAGGAGAGGCTAATTTAAGATGCTGGGCAACAGCAATGGAAACACACATGGTATAAAACCAGGGAGAACCGAGATCGTTAGGCCAATAAAAGATACAGGATCATCTACTGAAAAAAAAAAAGCTGTAAAAACAAAGGAAATGCTGACTGAGAAGGAAAAACAGATAAGGAGGCGTCATTAAGTTGTCGGACAAGAATTGCGAATTCTGAAATATGAAACCTTCAAATAATTCAAAGCTGTGAAAACACATAAGGTCCATTTAAATGTAAAATAAATAAAACAACATTTTAAACATAGTTACATATAAAGGATATTTGTCTAGCAAGGAAAAATAATTCATGGAAGCATAAATCCAGTGTGAGCAGTACACGGGGATTGCTCTGTGAAATTGTATTAGAGGTTAAAAGTGCACTGATGTTGGCTGCTACCTGGAAGTCGGCTCAGAAGAAAAAGACAAAAGCCCAAATCTGTCTGACTAATGCCGGGGAATTTTCTGTACTACGGGGGAACATTTAATTTCCCTAGGTATGATTTAAGAACTTGGGGCTGTTTATGCCCTGAGCTGGGTTTATAAGTCCAAAGATGAAGGGACGTAAAATCCTCTCCAAATCCACCCCATCACCAATCTCCTATCAGTACAATTCCAGGCAGGGAGAGATGACAACTGGTTTAAATCCTACAGGTATTTGGGATTCTAATAGGGATTGTATAAACATATACATCCGTCAGCGGGAGGGTGCATCCGAGTGGGTGTCGGCATGTGCTCATTTGCACTACATACTACAGATAGCGCAAGCATGCATGCGTAGGGTGTTTGTCATTGAGTGTGTGTATGCATCAATTCACATCCCAGTGACACTAGAAACACCTCTAGGACAAGCATAAACTCACACACAAGTGTCACAAACACACAGAGCTGTCTGAGAGATGTAGTGATTTTGCAAATCGGGCGGTGAATTCCCCGGCTGCTACGCAGCGCAGGGGCGGATCATGTCAAGATGCTGAGCAACATTCAGAGGATGAGCAGAGCAGGAGGATGTTGTTAAGGATGCCGGCAGTCGGCAAGACTTAGGATCCACTGGCCTCTCCTGTCCTACGTGCTCCTTGTTGAGACAGAATAGAGACTTGCAAAATACAGTTAAAGGATTCAAATGATTTCAAATAAAGATCAGGCAGTTCATTGCTTTAGAGTTGAAAAATCCCTAAATATGAAAATCTGCCTTTGTCAAATGCACATAAGATTTAATAGAAAAGATCACATGCAAACATCTTCGTAGTTTGGCCTTAAGGCCTTAATGCCACATGGATTAAATGCGTCACAGGGGACACACATGGTGATAATATATAGCAATCTGCAGAGAAGGAATAGTAGGACATGTCTTTTTGTCTTTGTGACTGGATGCTCAACATTTTCAGATGCTGCATCACAAACACACATCAGACAGTCTCTACACATCAACTGTACGCGCTTTAAGCAAATGCAAAGGTGTCATCACACATCTGAGGATACACTTGCCTATGCAGGTGTACATGACCACTCGAGTGTACATGGATGCAAATGTGTGTGTGTGTGTGTGCGCAGGTGCATGCCCCTCTACGTGCATTTACGTGTGTATTAATTGCTCAAGGCTGATATCTTCACACGTTCACCATGATAAATTAACTAAATATAAGCTAACACACATTGACTTCAATTTTTCCTGTATATGACAGAATGAGAATAATTGTCATGCCCTTCAGCAGAAGAAAGGATATAAATATGGATGGACAGGAGGTCAAATACAAGGGAGGGTACAACAAGCCAAGGTCGGCTTGTGAGCTTGATCATAGTCGTCGTTAAAAATGATTTGATCATTAATCTCTTCCTGTCTCCTCCTTTGTTCATTTTTTTTTTGCTTCTCCTTCAAGTGACCCATGAGCTCGTATAAGCTCAGTCAATTCATTTACATGCAGCAAGAAAAAAAAAAAAAAAAAAATCCATGTAAATTTACTGCAACAGCTTAATATCCTGCTGTGTGCGTGTGTGCATGTGTATGTGCTCATTCGTGCGTTTTGTGTTGCTGTGCTGGGGGCGTGTTCTGCCAGCCCTTCTGCCCACGGCTCATGCATAATATCATCAGAGCGTGCCACAGCAACGGGCATCCTCCGACTGTGTTCGCTGTGTGTTGAAGTGTTTGAGTATTTGTGTAGACACAACGCAACGCAGATCTAATTTTGTCTTGCTCAACTCTTGCCAGAGCAATAGGAGGTAACGTGAATGTCAGCGTACGTGCGCGCTGTGATTTAAGAGGAACAGCTGTCCACTGGGAGATGACACACCATCACACTCACCAATGCAACTGGGGACAGGAGCGAGCGAGCAAAACAGAGAGAGAGAGAGAGAAAGAGAGAGAGAGACAAACAGAGAGGGGTCAGAGTGTTGATTCAGATTCAACAAAGGAGCGGGAATAAAATCTAATCAGGCAAGAGAAAAGGGGAAAACAGAAACAAAGGCGGAAGCATGAAGAAGAACACAAGAGACAGAAAGAGAGAGTGAGGAAGCTAGAGAGAGATATAGAGCGAGAGGGAGAGAGAGAGATAGAGAAAGAGAGAGAGGCAGAGCTCCCTAACTCCAGTGATTCCCAGGCTGGCTGGCTGGCTGGCTGGCAGTAAGCTCTGTGCTCTGATCTGCCCGCTCTGATGGGGTTTCATGCCCGTGCAGGAAGTGTTGGGGATCCTGAGGGCAACAAAGGTTTCTGCTGCTGATCCGGGCCTCTTGAATTCCTACCTATTGACCATATCAGCCTGCACAGATGAGAGTCGGGACAGCTCATCTCAACCCGACTGATGGCTAATGGATCATCAACCAATGACAGTCAGTAGAATCCAAAAAGGGAGCTAAAAGAAGATCGAACGCAAGCGGCCCAAGGACAACTGGCAGATATGAGAGGTAGGAGCTCCATGACTGGGAAGAACGTCAAGTGTGTGTGTGTGTGTGTGTGTTTGTATACGTGCATGGCAAGGTGGGCTGCCATCAGCTGCTGAGACTAGTATGTTGTGTAAACTGTTGTGTAACTGAGTGCATGCAACACACATGGCTGCATTAAATTCACACTTTTAAGCCTATAGCTGCACATTAGCGTCGCCTCTGAGTGTTTCCTGTCGCAAATAGGTATCGACACTGGTGCCGAGCTGATTTAAAGCGATGCTCGTCGTGGGTTGCGTGTGCACGTCATTGCGTTCTTCTCTGTGTGTACTTTGGGCTGGAGGGACACATCAGAGCAAAGAGCCATTCTCCTGTGTTGACCTCATTCCAGAGCTGCTGCTACAATGCTCCACTGAGCTGATGCTGTTTATGTGCGTCCATGTATGCATTGTATGTATATGAGATTGTTTATGAGTAAGCGCACACATGTGTAAGCACGTGCGGTTGAATGCGTTCTTGCACTTGCACACACACACACACACACACACTCTCATTTCACTACCAGGGAGGCAATTAACTCGGGGCTTTGCAGCACAGCGCGCTAAATCGCAACCCAGCCATGTTCTGATGGGTTTTGTTGAAGCGAGCAACATAATATCATAACAGCAACACTGCCGCTGTACCAAACCAACACCTGAGATTATATCCGGGAACACCTGTGCCTGCGATGTTTCTAAACCTGTAAATCCACTGCGAGAAGTTCAACAGCCAGGCAAAGACAAAAATGATGATTACACACTTGTGAATGTGACACTGACAGTCTAATTAGTAGACTTTGTTATAATAGTGTTTACTCAAAGAATAGGGAAGGAGTGGGACAATGACATTAGTATTTGCCAGGTGAAGTGCTGAATGCAAAACAGCAGTAATGTGAGTTAAGTGTTGTGTGATGACGGAATTTAAACAATTTGATCACGCTGTGTCGTTTAAGTGACACATTCCTAAATGGCTGTTTGATTATTACAGTTAATAGCTGCACAGTGTTTCCTAATATGATTGTAGCAATAAAGTCTCAGTGATATGAAACAGCTGCCTCATCACAATGGGCATAATTTTAGGCGAAGAAAATAAGATAATTCCCATTTCAGAAAACATTTAACTTTCACAATTAGGAAAACAGCTGCTTGAACTGCTCACAACACTCTAGCTGCTGTGTTTATGGAGATGAACACTGCGCAGCTCGTCTATCTGCTCAGGATCTACGAGCGAAACTTGCTCGTTACATGCCCGAGCTCGAGATTCATTTCATCGAGCCTCAAGCTAGACCAGCCAATGCTATAAATACTGCTGTAATGTTCCACGAGAAACGGACATGTGAAGTCATCTCAAAGGGAATCAGACACCCAATATCTGCTGTGTATGGATTTGTGTGTGGGTGGAGTGTGGGTGAAGGGTTATGAGGCTTTGGTGAAGTCACCGAGGGCCACTGTCTAAGGGAGGGTGGGAGGTGGGAGTTGGCATATTCGTAATAAGTTTACTTTCCTGTTTATCAGACAAAGAACAGTGCCATCTGAGCGAAAACAGTGAACTCCATTCTTTTTTGAGAACTTCATTTTCTAGCACATTCATTTTATACATTTTGCAAATGTGTGCACTGTGGCATTTATTTACTTCAGGGAAGGTGGCCATGATGGCAGTTGAAAATTGTCCTGGGTATTGATGAAGGAGAGCTTTTTTATTTGACCTAAAAAATGACATTCAAAATATATATGTGGCTGTATTTATTTTCATATTTAGCTGCAAATACATATATGTCTAATCTAATACTGTGTCCCCCTGTCTTCACAGTGGTACTGGTGTGTGCCCTCCTCTCCCTCCTGTCTTTGTCACACGCCTGTCCAAAGGAGTGCAGCTGCAACAGCAACACCAAAGTAGTAGACTGCCGGGGGCGAGGCCTGTATGACATCCCCCGACGGCTGCACCCGGACACCCAGGAACTGTATCTCCAAGATAACCGTATCAGGGGGCTGGGGTCGATGGCTTTCAGAGAAATACCCCTTGTCCGCATTCTCGATCTCTCGAACAACTCGATAACGTCCGTTTCGCCGACTGCCCTGCTGGGTCTCAGGACTCTGCAGCGCCTCAGCCTGGCCTACAACAGCCTGAGAGAGCTGGACAAGAGGTTGCTCGGACCCATCCGCTCGCTTTCGCACCTTGACCTCTCGCACAACAGGTTAAGTAACAAAACTGGAGCAGATCCAATTTGTTATTCGTCCACTTTAAATGCACACTTCAAACTTCTGCACATAGCTCATTATATCTTCTCTTGTCCCTTCCTCCAGCCTCTGGGGCATCCACGGAGCCATGGGCGACAGTCTGAGGAACCTCAGCCACCTGGGGCTGGCGCACAACAGGCTAACACGAATGGACCGTTCCCTGTTGGAGGCCCTGACCCGCCTGGACAGCCTCACACTACGAGGCAACCCCTGGAGGTGCGACTGTCAGCTCATAGGCCTCAAACTGTGGATGGAGACCTACCTCTTCAAAGGTCAGACCATTAGCAGCTTTAGACCGTAGAAGGGGAACATGTGTAATATTAAGTATCCTTAAACCACCAGCGTACAAGAATAGAAACGGCTGGACTCTCTGGTCAGTTTACACAATGAGTGGATAGTCTCTCTTTGAGAGATTAAAACCGACAGACCTCAAATGGATATGATGTTTATACATTTTGCCCTTGGAGAGATTGACACAGTGGAGATAAGACCAGGCTAAAAGCTCTGTCCAGTTATTAAAGATGGTGGAATGAGTGTGTGCATGTGTGTGTGTGTCATGTTGTTTGGTGTGTAGCTGTGGAAGAAATTTAGGTCTGTTTGGGTTTTATATGATTATTAATATTTGATGAGTAGTCTACCTGTGCTGGATAACGTTATGATAATGATTTACAACATTCAGCTACGGCAGAGTCTTTGTTATGACTGTTGTTCTGTGACATTATCTGACCTTAAAGCTTAGCAAAAAAAAAATGCCATGCAGCAATGTGAACCTCCTGAATAATGTTGGCACACGATGCAGCAGCCTCTATAACTGTAGCTGTGATCTCAACAAGCAGAGGTAGAGAGTGTACATGGGTGATTAAGAGTTAAATTGCAGACTACATTATTTTCCATGCTAGACCAACCCCAGCATGCGTTAGATAACAAAATAACCAGTATACAGTGAAAGCTTGGCTCGCTTGCAGTCGGCTGGCCCGCCTACATGCCTATGTTACCCTGACACAGCTTTCGTCTTAAAGGCTGAAAATTCTAATTACTGCAAAACAGAACAATGGACCCAGATACAAGGATGTGTGCTTAACAGAAAGCCAGTGGTTAATCAGGCAGGCGGAAAGGAAGTGTGTGACCAAGCACGCTCGACATGAGTACAGAGAGAGATGAATAATAAAGAGATTTACGGGACAAACAGAGGGCAGCTGATGAAGTCCGCGCTTCCTCCAATAGGCTTGATTCATTCAGCGTCAGAGGTTGAGCTGTTAATCATATCACACTTGCTAATATGGCCCGTTAAAGTAAGCCATAACACCCTAGATTAACCAAAAATTTAAGTAATGGGCTCAGCTATGATGATTAAGATTGTGTACTCCTCTGTAGTACGCTGCCACAAAGGAAATGAGCAATTAACAGCAGGTCTCTGATCTAACCATTTAACTCTGATCCCAAGGTGGAGTGGTGGATGAGGTGATTTGCTCTCAGCCAGAAGAAATGAGGGACAGAGACCTGCAGAAAGTCCCCTACCAGCTCTTCCACGCCTGCATGACCACGAGCTACCATTACCTGTTTGCGAACATACACCACCTGGAGTCGGAGAGGTTGCTGCGAGGCCACACCCATGGCAACCACGCTCATCCCTCGAGCCACACGCTCCACGTCCCCATGGCGATGGGGGAGGGTTTCGGCGGCGGGACAGGAGGAGGCGGGGGAGGGAGCATGCCAGAGTGTGAAACTAAGCAGAGGCAGCGGCCTGTCAACTTGCGCCACGCAATTGCCACAGTGATCATCACCGGCGTAGTGTGTGGGATCGTGTGTCTGATGATGCTGGCTGCAGCAGTGTACGGCTGCGCCTACGCCGCTATCATGGCCAAATATCAGCGGGAGCTTAAGAAGAACGAGGAGCTGGCAGCAGCTCAGGGGGCAGATCATGCCACGGCAGATGAGAAGGAACCGCTGGAGAATGCTATCGCCTAGTAGATGAAAACATGAACCCTGGACTTCAAACCCGGGCCTCAACCCTTTAACCTAATCGTCTCTGGATGCCATGTGCGTGTTAGTGCATGTGTGTGTGGGAGAAAAAGAAAAGGAAAAAAAAAGAGAGATTCTTTATGTGTGAGTGAGTGTGTGTGTGTTCACCTCCTTTCTGAGACTTGGGTAGCTAAATTCCACAGGTATTTGACTATGCACTGATGAGGAGAGTATCTTCTACTGTATGCGGGTTCGAGGGGCAGGCCAAAGAATCCAAAAGGAATCAATTCCATTTTGTCCGAGAAATGCATATCACAGATATGAACAAATTGCTATATATTTATAACTGTGTATTTGTAGGTATAATAATGTAAAACTCTGGTATTTTGGTTGTTGTTCATAATTTTTGGGTCTGGTTTTTGAGGTAATTCTGAAAACTCATAGTAGGCAGCTGCTGTCAGATAACATCTGTTCTAAGTTGTTTGTATTATTGGCGTGAGAGAACAAGAGCGAGTGTTTGTGTCTGTGTTTCATTTGTGCTTGAGTGTGTGTGTGTGTGTGTGTGTGTGTGTGTGTGTGTGTGTGTGAGGAGATGTATACTGTATGCACATATTTATAGAGAATTTAAGAGTTTGTGCCTAATAACGTGATCTAGTTTCGAGGAAGAAATATGTTTTCTTAAAGGATATTTTTCTGATGACCGAAGCAAAGACGGGATATTCGTTGAAGCAATAATGAAACAAACTAAAACAACAGCAAAACCTGGACTCCGCCTTGTTGTTTTTCCATGACTTTTACGGGTTCATGAGCCTGAAGTATCATCCTGCCGCACACAGTCACACCCACAAACACATAAACCTTTAGAGATACGGTTTCTGAGATCAGTTGATTCTTGTCTGTGAGTTAATGCTGATTACATAATGGTAGTCATGTCCTTCAGTATGTATTATATAAAATAAAGGGAAATATTTTACCTGATTGCTGTATGTATACTGGCAACTAATTTGAGAAGGCGTGCATCCTTAAATGGAGGAGAGGGGTATTTTGGAAAAAGAGATTTGTCGTCTATTTGTTTACGTAAAGAAATGGTTCATCATTTATAGTCAACAAGGCTTTCTGTTACAAAATAATAGCAAAATAATAACAATACTGGAAATCAAGTCACATTTTCCATCACAGATATTAATACTAATTTCTCAAAATAACGGGAACATACCTCTCATTTAAGGGATTGCAATGCTGATCTTGAAAGACGCTGCATGGGTGTGTTTACCTCCCTCAGTTTAACGTGTTGCTGCCACAGTAAGATTTTTCTAATTTTTCAGTCAATGAAGTTTCTGTTGAATTATTATCATGTCAAAGAAAATGGACACATATTTCTACGTAAACACTGTGGACTATACTTGATATATTTAAATATATGTTTGCATCTATGACATCATATTTCCCTTCAGGATGTTGGCCGACCTTCTTTTGCTTTTGCTTCTGATCGAGATCACTGGACCCATCACTGGAACTCTGAAGTATTATGTAACTCAGTATCAGGTCACTGGTGAATCTGATTTATGTGTCTTATCATTTTAATACATATAAAAGTCACAGAGAGGACATTCAGGCAATGTTTTTAGATTGGATTAAAGATGTAGCTTGTAGCTGTGTACGTTACAAGCATCCACCGTTCTCATCTACACATCGATAATTTGCCACGAGCAGCGATTTTCAGCTTACTCAGTGTAGTGTGGAGGCCCTTGAATGTACACAGATGCCTTCGGTCTTAATGCCTGACCTGAGTTTTATGGCTTTGAATATTACGGCAGCAGACTCGCTGCACGTGGATCAGGATGTGACCACTCACACACACACACACACACACATACACACACGCTGGCATACACACGTGTGCATGTACGCTCACGGTAACATTGTGACTCAAGCGATGTCTGCAGGGCCCGTCGTGTGTGATGTCATCAGCCTGTCCTGTTAAGTTAGTGTATTAGCGTATTCACAAGTCTACAGCTCAGTGGAGCGCAGGGCAGTGAAAACTGGCCCTAACCGGCCCACGCTAAATTTGCATTCTAGCCTACATCTCTCCCCCCATCTGACTCTCTTATATAAAACCGTCCTTACAGACATCCCCCGAGCCGCCGAGCTCGATCGTCATCACTGTATATCAGCATCCAATGTAGCAACGGGGTGTTCGTGAAATCTTGTCACTGATTAGTCATTTGGATCGCTGCTTTATCAGGATTGGAGAGAACGATACTATCTTAAAACAATAGTGATCAAGTCAACAGGGTCAGATAATACTGTGGGCTGGTGTAAACTGTGGGCTGCTCGTGTACCGCTCGGCCAGAAATCTCATGCGTACTCGGTGTGCATGTGTGCCGCGGCACCGCACAGACTCTCCCATCTCTGTCCTTCTGCTCCAGTGGTTTCCCCCAGGCCAAGGGTACCCACAATGCACTGCTTTCATGTCAATGCATTCAGGCACCGTGAAATAATTTTCTCTTTCTCTGCCCTTTTATTTCTTCTCTTATTTTATCGCTGCATTTCTAAAAGATTTTCCTTTTTCTCCTTTCTTCAGTTTTTTCTTTCCTCTGTCTGGATCTTTTTCTGTGGTTCCTCTACTGGCATTAATGGCCGTCATCTGTTGACTAGAGACCTAAGGTAGTTTTAATATGAGGCAAAAGCTGTCTGGTCTTTGCCACATATGTTGGAAAGGAAAGGATTACAATACTCCACATGCCGTACACTATTGAAATAGAATAACTTGCTCATTCAAGACACTTGAACCGTGTGAGCACAAATCTATCAAAGTAAAACAGGACTTCCAAAAGGCCTGCAGAGGGTAAATATAAAGAAAGTTGGAGGCACCTTTGAATAGTTGGAATAGCATTGAGCCAGAAACACATTGTCCACCTATCTGCACATTTTAGCAACTTTGTGTTTGTATTTTGCTCAGTGTGTCCAAAGCTGTAATATAGATTCTCATTTTTGCAAAAAAAGGTGCTTCCAAATTTCTTTATGTTAATTCCCAGCAAACAAAAATATGTTTCTAATTTTCTTATCTGAATTGTACAGTACCACAGCAAAAATATTGCATTAGTTACAAGATGCTCAAAACGTTGACTTGAAGCCATCTTGTGTCTTTGGGGAGAGGTGGGTAATGGATGATGTCATATCACAGCTTTCCTAAATACACAACCATAACTACTGTGAAACCATATACATCCATCCACCCGCTTTTTTACCAATTTCTTCCATTTAATCTGCAGTTCCTTTCCTTCGTAACCATGCTGATGGCAAACAGAACAAGAGCCGCACTTCATACCGTCGACTTGCTGATTGCACCAAGTTGCATTATACGGGCGTGACATTGTGGGGCTTCTGAGTCACCGGGACGTGAGATGAGGCCGGCCACAACAAAATCCTCTAGGCCAGAATATGCCTTAAATAAGCACAGAGGCAAATGCAAAAGGCATTTATGAAAAACGGCTTCTATTAATATGTTTAAGTATAAATACTCTTGGATGCAAGAGTCTTCTTATGAGCACACATTCATGCAGGGGGAAAACATACGGACAAAAAAAAGCAGCTCAGTCGGTTTATGTGGGCAGTGAGTGTTTCAACTCAAAAGGAGGAAAAGAAGTAGGGTTAGACAACTGTAGACCAGGAAAAGTAGCCTAAGTAGCGGCGTAAGGAAGATAATCTTGCAGCCTCCGTCAATGCAGAAAGTGTGTGAGAAAGAAAGAGCCACTTGAGTCCCCACTTACCCGCAGCTATGGGTGATTTCCTCTCATCCAGAAGCTGAATGGCAGTGCTGGCCAATACGACACTCTTGTTTTCTGATCCTGAGCCACACGCGCATAAAAGCACACGCAAACACAACACACACAGGCACACACACACACACAGAGTTCACATTAGAGTCATATCATAATTCCTTCTATTAGTTTTGAACTGACCACGGGGTGATTGGAGAGAGAAACACCGAACATAAATACCACAGAGTACTATTACATGGCTACAGCGAACTGCCACGGTCCTGAGAGGAAGAGTGCATCCAAGGCAAGTCCGGCGAGTAAATAAGAGGCTTTCAGATCACTTGTATTAGCTGGCACTAATGGAAAGCCTGAGGCTGAGGACAGATGAGAACACATTCTCCCTTTGGAGGAGAAACCATTTCTTAGAGACATAGTTAAACTACATATACGTGAGGTGCCTGTGAGTGTGTGTGTTTTTTTGTGAGTGTGTATTTGTGTGTGTGTTCTGGCCAAGTCACTATGGAAAGGGCTGAACCTCTTCCTAACAGATCTTATTTCAACCCACAGCAATCAGCCCTGTCCACAAGAACACAGCCCAGAATTAATAGGAGAGGAAGGGGAGGTAGAGATGCATGGCGAGAGAAAACGACCAAATAAGGGTGAAAGAGGAAAAGAGGGGATGGAGGACATTTGAAAAAAAAAAAAAGTCTTCCTAATACGAGTGCGTATACAATTTTATTTGTGTGTATGAATGTGAGTTTCTTTTGATTCATAATTTTCAGTAAACTTTCATTATCACATTGGTAAAGTCTACCGTGTAGACCTAAAACTAATAAGCAATAACTGACTTCATTATCTTTTAAAATTTTACAACTAACCTGTGTTGAAAGGTAGAGAGTAGACAAAGGTGCCAGGAACTTGCTCCGCCGCTCTCTTGTACCACAGGGGAAAGTGATCGGCGTTGAACACCCCCTCTTTGTCTTCAGCTGTCAGGAAGTCTCTTGAAGCAGACGGGAAACAGAGGTGATGATGATACAGAGGATGCAAACGCAATGCACAATATATACTCTCCTAAGTTCATATGTGTGTGTACATACATATAAACTGAATACACACACTCAGCATACTTACTGGTTTGTGAGCTCGTCGGGCACCACGAACAGGTTAATTCTGGACAGGCCCGTTCTTGTGCCCAGGTAGGCTATCTCAACCCCTTTATCAGAGTTCCTGTGTAGTATGACAGATACATATAGTAACCTGCATTTGTGCACAACTGTAAGTTTGCTATCATTAAAACAGAACAGAAGCTTTGAATGAAGAAGAATCTAAAATTTGTTAGATTAGTTAGTTTTCTCTAGAAATGATTAAATTTCTAACATTATCATTTCAGAAAGTAAAATTGGCCTTTGACTACAAGATTCAGTTTGTGGTGAGTCTGTAAAGAAATATTTTCATTAATAACATGGAAAAAGAAATGCAGAGGGACACACTCAGACTTATTGAGCACGAGACTCGTCCAGTAGGCCTCCAGAGGGGCAGTCACCACCGCGTCAAAGAGAACCTCCTGAATCAGCTCCTTGTCACCTAACAAGGGAAATATATAGGTTTTTTTACACAAACCATGTACAAAACAAATGAACTAGTGATATTTAATGCAATGAGCAGAGGGGGATTTCTTAGTTATGAACTAACATTGTAGGTGGGGTTCATGTCCGCTCAGGTACAGTTTGATCGCCTCTATCTGGGACAGGTAGCGGTGTTCTGGGTGCTCGTCTGTGTTGCAGTACGTCCTGCAATATAACAAGAATGGTTCCAGATATTAGGATTGCAATCACAACGCAAGCTCTATAAAATAGTCTAGTTACTTTTGCATTGCAAGTCATCTATGATTAATAAAATGCAAAGTAAACATAGACTATATAATCAAGATTGGATGGAGCCACCATGACGCCAGCTGTCAGTTTGTGGACTGCTGTTTTGAAGCCTCAAGTTTGGCATTATGGCCATCACCATGTTGTTTTTTTGGAGCCAGGAGTGACGATATTTGGATGAGAGGGTGGTGCTTTTGAGGGTTGCTACGCCTCTATTCAGATTGGAGCAGACGAAAAACCAGAGGACATGTGGTAGCGACTTGTCAATCAAGTTATTTCACTCTAAATGGGACTACAAATTACAAAATGCCATATTGAAGAAGGCTTGAAACTAGACACTATAATCTCATTAGGAAAATGTTTACTGAGGCAATAAATCAAGTGAGAAGTAGGCTCATTTTCTCATACACTTCCATACAATCAGACTCCTTTTTGCAACCAATGGAGTCGCCCCCGTTGGACAGTAGAAAGAATGCAGGTTTAAGGCACGTCGGCACTGGCTGCACTTTTCATACCAGGAAGCTCCAGTCCACTATTTATACTGTCCATGAAAGTAAAACAAAGAAGGTTTTCCCATTTACAAGTATTACTTTGAAAAGCGTTTACTGTAATTTGTTTAGATGTTGGTTCCCAATCCTGGTGACCACAAGTCATCAAGTGACACAAAGCATCAAGTCAAAGTCCTGCAGATCCCGAAGCTGTTATATAACTGTTGTATTGTAGTAAGATTAGAGAATTCTTTCACTTTATAATTGTATTTTGGAGTCTGATCATAATGTCAGTCATAAAAGGGGATGAGGATCAGAAAGGAAACATACAGCAGCGCTGACATACTCTTACCATTCATCTGCCAGGGCTACATCAGGATGCTCCAAGTCATGAAGCCCTGTAACAAAATAAGAACTATGTATCTCAAACTAAACAAGCAAAAGCACTCAATATGAACTCATAATAATAGGGGTAGGCATCTACACCCCAAATGCACACACTCTTAAACACACACACCAGGGGTGAAAAATGTGTTTTTTGAATGGATGTGACAGGTCTGATTAGATCAGGAAGAGCCAAGTCATGCTCAGAGGGCTCCGCATGATGGACATGTTTAGAGAAACACACAGACACAGACACACACACACACACCACCACCACCACCACCACCACCGCATGAATATTAACATGCATGAGGCTGGACATGAAAACAGACACACAGACACACAGAGGCAGGGGCAGACATACACACTGTCAAGACAGAGACAAGTAAAACACACCTAAGGAGCCACTAACGAAATATTTAACTTCCTGTCCAATGTGGCTTTTATGTTCATTATCACTATATTACTATTGAATATGTGTGTGTTTGTGCATGTGTGTGCGTAGTGAGTGAGAGAGAGCGAGAGAGAGAGAGAGAGAGAGAGAGAGAGAGAGAGAGAGAGAAAGAGACGGAGGGAGGGAGAAAAAAAAATATGCATAGTTGAATAATTAGCTGAGCAGTGGTGGAAGTAGCAAAATACAGCTGTAAGGTACTTGTACATTACTTGTTACCTTATACTTATAGTGCTTTTTACTTTTCTACTTTTACAGTATTTCAAAGCTACAGTGACAAGTTACTTATTAATACATATGACCAGCTTATAAAATATGATGCATTGTTTCTTTTTAAACTACTATAATATTATAAACTAAAGATCTGAATGGGTGATTCTGCACAAGTACAGTGACTTGCAATACTTAAGTAATGTTGACATGGCTCAATCTATTTGGTCTTAATAGAGTAAATGTGGAGTTGATATGTGCTTTAACAAAACTTTGCAGTCCACATTTTTTATTTCAAATGTCTACTGAGCAAACTCTTCAGTAGACACTAATAATGCAATTTATAACAGTAACACAATAATATAGATAAGCACATTAAAGACTTGTGTGTTAATCAGGCTCTATAGCTTTAACTAAGCTAAGTAACAATGTGCAGTCATTAAAGAATTAATCATTAATCAATAACTGCAGCCTTTAATGAACCATTCTGCAATGAAACCATAGAGTTGCTTCTGCTTCGGAAATTAAATACTGCAGAATATGAATTAAAAAGCACACATATTGTTTCTCTATGAATGGCTCTAACAACTACATTGCACTGAAAATACTTTAATAACTTTAATCTGACCGCAGGGGACTTTTAATGGAGCATTGTAATACACATTATATGTATCATGTGGTATTACATGTGCAGTGTGGTATTGCTACATGTATCTTCAGTAAAGTATAAAAACTGTAACACCACTGTAAAATAAAGTAATAAAAAAACATAGTAAGAAGTAAAAAAAAAAAAAAGTAAGACAGTAAAGACAGAGGCAATGAAAGAGTGAAAGTGAGTGAAGCAGAAGAGAAAAAAGGGAGGATGTCATACCTTCCTCCACTGTGACATTCCCTCTGAAGAAATACTTCCCATGGCCTCTGGACAGAGCGACCCCCAGACTAAAAATAAGAAAAAAGCAATTCAAAAGTGACAACTCACCAGTTCTTTATTGTGCAAAGAAAACGGATGCTTCAGTCGTTCTAAACTTGGTTCACTTTGCCTCCAGCTGTCTTACCTGAAAGGAGTCCCCTTGATGTCTGTGTAGTAGTAATCATTATGCAACACCAGCACACGTTTCTGAAATAAAAGAGATTAACACATTCCATTATAGGCTGCAGTAAACAAGGAGCAGTGAGATGGCAGTGATTCCCTGCAGTCTGACTCCATCTAGTGGTGCAGAGAGTGCATGCTGTGGCTGGCAGTCTGCCACATGACCTGTTACTCTGCAGATGGATGTGAGGCTTTTTTTTTTTGCAGTGTGAGGATTTCAATAAGGATTGTGAATATGCGTGTGTGTGTGTCTGCAGATATGCATTTACATATTAAATGCTTAATAATCAGGTTAGTATGTAATGCTCTTCACTAAGCTTTGAAAATGCAAAGTGGGCACAGACGCACGCACACGCACCTGAATGCCTCTCTCTCTCTCTCTCTCTCTCTCTCTCTCTCAGATAGGCAAGTGGTAAAAGAGAATCATTGGGCTGCTGTCTCTCCCATATTCAGCAACATGTGCTGGGTGGAGATAAGGGGCTCACACACACAGACAGACACACACCCATGCATGCAGAGCAAACAAAATCTGAAACAAAATCCCCAAGTCAATCCTGTACATCGCCGTGCCAAGTGTAACAACCCCTTGGCAGAGTGGATTCTCCCTGCTGAGTATTTTCTCTGGCACACCCTTTGGGACCATCAGAAAAGTGCTTGTTTGTGTGTGTTTGTGCATTTCTGAATTTCGGATTTCTCACCCCTTTGTCGACACTCTTTTTCACCTCCATGGAGAAGGTTCCCGTCTTCCTGTTGACCATGGCGTTTCTCAGCTAGAAGCACAAAACACATGCCAAAATCTCAAACATCAGGCTTTTACTGAGCGGATAGGTGTGATGATGCTCAGAGTAGATTTACCACAAGTGTCTCACCGTGTCGTCCTTATCCTCCCATTCCACCTCAGACAGATCCACGCTGCTGTAGTTTGGCTTCCTCCGCTTCTTGCCATCGCCGTACTGGACACACATGCATACACAGAGGCAATGAAACACTGCACCACAACAGGGCTGCAACTAATAATTATTTTCACTATCTATACATTTTTTTTTCTTGATTACATGTCATCATCACCATCATGCCATTAAAATGTCAAAAAACTGTGATCCCTGATACAATCTCCCACAGCTCAAGGTGACATTCTCAGATTGTTTGCTTCGTTCAAAACAAAGTGATAGTCAATTTAAAACAACATGACTGAAAGTGGCAAATAAATGGCAAATGATAAGCGATGTAAACAAATTATTTTGTGTCGAGAGACGGTTAGTTTAGCTTGGGCATGAAGACTGAAAGCAGGATTCTGTCCCTAACCCTACCAGCACCTCAAAAGCTCACTATTAACATATTATCAAATTTGTTGATTTTATACACAAGCTAGCTTCACACTTAACAGACAGATATGACAGCTGTTTAAATCACCTAGAAATGTTCAAATGGGAAAAGTGCATTCGCTGAAATGTTGAACTATTCCTTTAATCAACCCCCTGTCGCTCTCTGGCTACCTCCCTGAACCTGTTTGATATGGACATTAAGTAAAGACGATAGAGGCCAGAGTTTTGAGATTATTAATGTGTATTATATGTGTTTGTGCGAGTCCTTCTCTCCATTCATCTGTCAGCGTGGACAGCCTCCCACCCCTCATTAGTTGTTAAACACTGTTCATTAACGTCTTTAATTAGCCTGCTATCAAACCATCTGTCTGTCTGTCTGCCTCACTGTCTGCTAACTCTTCTCCTCCATGTCTCCTCTTATCCCTCTGCATCTCTCCATTTTCATCCCCAGCTTTGTCCCCCTGCACCTATTCTCACGTTACAGCAGGTGCCTTGCTCTCCTCAATCCCCCCCCCCTCCCTCCATCCCTCCCTCTCTGCACTCTCTCCCCTCATCCTCTTGTGAGAGGAGTGAGTGAGTACAATGGAGTTAATCACAGCCATTCAGAAGCTGTATCTCTGTCTATTCACAGTACAGCGGAGGCCTGGAACACTCTCCTCATCTACATACCACCACGCAGCCAACACACGCGCGCCGCACGGCACACGGGGCACCCACACACACACAACCACACACCAATTTTCTATGTCAATCGGCATCTCCATGTGACAACGAAATCAGTAATTGACTTGACACGAACTCAAGAGTTAGTATTCCTCGGACGCGTGTACAAAATAAATTAATACATTTGAACTTCAATCTCTGCACCGTAAAAAGGGATTGTTATGATAATAAGGTTCACACTCAGTTAACTTGTTGCAGAGCATTTGAATGGTCCTGATACTCACAAGTGGCCGCAGATCTGGATGGGTGAGGATGTAGCCGTTGTTGGTGATTGCGAAGGCGTAGCCGTGAATGCCCAGCTAGGAGGAAACACACAATCACACACCCAATGGATGCACGACAAATCTGTACCTAATTGTGAATCTGGGCTAATCAAGCTCTTTGTAATTTTTTACTGGCAGAATCATCGTCTTTGTGGTGAAACTCACAGAACGGCACAATACGAGAGGACAGCGTCATTCATCCACGTCTGGACAAATAACACACTTTCAAATGTCAAAACCTCACTTACACCCAACCAAGCTTCACGTCTGAGCGAAAAGAGATCAGCACAGGGGATGTGACGGGGGACATTATCAGGAGGCATTAGACTACATGGTGTATAATTTTCCTGTTATTGTTGGACTCGAGGAGGGAGACGTGAATAATCAGTGTCAAAACTTCCACAAAACCTCTGATTTATCTGCTGCTGGGTTTGGCACTGTGGAGTTGGACTGGCATACGTGCAGATTTAAGTTTAAAAAAAATATCCTTTAACTTGCTTCCAAACATCCAAGCGAATATTGCAGTCACAAAGCTGAATCATATGGTCCAAAAGATATTAAAGTTTGGTTATAAAAGGTGTGACGGTGTATAGCCATTGAGATCTATAATTATTTGTGGGAATGACTAAATGATGATGGGAGTGGTACCTTGTATTTTGGGATGGTCTTGAGGAGCTCAGAGACGGGCACGTCTGTCCCAACCACCCCTAGTAAGATGCCTCTGTTTCTCTGCAAGCACACACATTACAAATATTCTTAAAGGTTACTTATATAACACAGTCTCTTTCACTGTTTATGATATAAAAACAATCAATCTATAATATATATTCAATTAGTGATGCTCTACTGTATCCTAATTTACAGACTCCAATTAAACTGAAATTAGCGTTTGTCAAATACACAATTAACCATTATTTTACAATTTGGGTCTATTGTCAGAAAACTTAATTCCTTGTGAGTTATGCAATAAGTAATTGCACAGTTTTTCAATTAAACTGCAAATTAGTTGGAGAAAACAAGTTGGGGAAACATAATGGCAGTGACAGTAAATGGTCCTATAGCTCTATGTGCACTTACAGTCTCGTTCTTGGTGCTGAACACCGGCATCGCCACCGTGGTCATCAAAACCGGACCTTGACCGTCGTCCAGCTGAGTGAGTCATGAGAGAGGAGAAGTGAAAGACAGCAATTGAGAGGGTGAGAAAGAGAGTGTGGGGGGGGAGAAGAAGGAAGCTAATGATGAAACACTATACAAAAGAAATGCAACTGCACAGCACATTGCATGGCATCATGCACATTAAATGAATCATCTTGCTTAGTGACACTGTGAGTGATTATCTCAAGCTGCATAACACTCGTTCCTTAAGTAGTGAATCTGATAGGAATTCTGCAGCAGACTCGGTCATAATATCTTCTTCAGGGGCCTACAAAACTTCCATGACATGTTTTATTCATGTTTATTATTTGCCTTAAAATGTGTTCAATCACAGCTTGCCTTTGATCTCTTGCAGAATAAGCTTATCCAAAGGCAGCGCTTCTAGTTTGGATCTGGGTATCTTCCCTCCCTAAAGACTGCTGGAATAATTATGATATTTATCTTTCCAGCGGCTGTCTGTATCTGACGATGATCCATTAGAGATGAAAGCTTGACACTGTTATGAAGATACTGGAGGAAGGCTTCGAACTCAGCAAAAATGTGGTCTGACCTCGTCCAATCGGAAACCGTCGGAGTGTCAGTCGCTCGCCTCAAGTCGCCACAAGTAACTAGTCCATTAAGTGCAATATGAATCCCAGAACAAGATCCACAATTGTGTTAAGTTAGATGGGCTGGCAAAAAACATAAATCATGATCTGCCTCTGTTGCAGCAATCAATAAAGTATTATATATATAGAGAGAGAGTATTTTTCGGATTCTGTTTAAATATCAGATCTCAGGATTGTCCTTTTCTTAGGGAACTTCCCCATTCAACCAATCCTCTTAAAATTAGCTTCTGAACATCACACACTCTCCTTCCTCCTTCGCTCACCCCCCCTTCCTTTACCTTCAGTAATAATAGGTAATGACAGGAAACTGCTAGCATCCATTCTGTCTTCCTCAGACACTGAGGAAAGGGGAATTGGTGACCTGAGCTCAGACAGCTGGTAATAGCAATCCAGGACGCAGTATTAGACATCAAAGAGAGAACAAAGCACACCTAAGTACAGCTGCTGTAACAGCGGACAGCCACGCTGCCGAAGAACAGGATCGATCAAAGGACAGGGAAAACGATCAGAGGCTCATCTAAAAATACAAAATCTATTTCCAAGCTCAGGTCTAATGGATCATATATCAACAGCCCGTAGAGCATATAGGCTTACATATATCCTGCATCCTCGTGAAGTGTTGTTGAGCAGCCCCGTCAAATGTGTACTCTTTGCACTTCAACGCTAATCTAAAATGCTTTATTTTCAGTATATGTGCACAAAATCAAGCTTGCCCAGCTGCTCTGGGAAATGACATACTGTAATTAAGCAGATAACAAGAGCCGCGTGGAGAAAGGCAGCCAGCGACTGCATCTGTCGGATCCAAAGCCAACGGCACGGCTACAGAGGATTCTCACTCGCCCTACGCGAAGAGGAAAGACCTTTAAACCCGTCCTTCATTATTCCAACTCAGGAGTGGAAAAAGCCACTTCCTTGAACCCTGAATGAACGTCCTCCAACACGAGTCCCAATGGGAGTGCTCTGTATCTAGAATTTGACTCATCATACAAAACCTGCGACCTCCAGCGCAAGGTCAGAACTCAACGCACGCTTGGGCCAAATCTGCATCATCATCGCCTCTGTGGGTTTATCTGTATCAGTCAGAGTAAATGAGGTGTGTAAGTCTGTCCCCCCCCCCCCTGCTGTGGGTCAGAGAATGAAAAAATAAGCCCTCTGTGCCCTAATACACTCGCTCCCCTCTGACACAAATACCCACACTCTTACACCCCTCAGAGGGGTGCCCGTGTTTGGTGTCTCGCAGGACGCCTCGTAATCTAGGTTGCTGTGACAAATTGTGCTGCGGTGGACGAGGTGACCCCTGCTTCCCTGGAGACCAGGTTTAATGATGTTGGTGTGTGTAAGTCCTGGAGCCAAAGCCCCCTTGGCTCCTGGGGGAAAAGAATATGTGTTAGACGTAGCCAGCGGAGGGCAGAGCTGGCACGGGACCGAGCGCACCTTTTTAATACTCAGGTGTTTTGAGTTATCTATTACCATTTGTACACCAATAATAGCATGGGTTCTTTAAACACAGGTAAACCCACTAAAAGCAGGCGATTGACTACCTTCCCATTGGAGACGTGTTTGCCGTTCGACATCCTGTCAGGCTAGTGGCAATGTTCCAGCGGTATTGTATCTTTCACTTCAGTCTTTCTCTCAAACTCAATGCTGACTCAACCATGTTTCTGTGGCACAAAGGGGCGAAAATTAGTGTCCACCTGGATGTCGTGTTTACATCACTCCTGATCGAGAGTCATTTGACCCGCGAATGAATGGTGGTTGAAAGGGGTGTTAGAAATGACCTCAATCAATATTAACACTTTTGCTTTGAAACAGTTGAGTTCAAATGAATCTGTCACAACTTCTTAAACAGCTTACCGCTTCAATTCGTCATCACAAGGTAATCAACTGCTTCCAGCTTCCTCATTTGTCTGTCCTCATGCTTTACAAACTATCTTCTTTGAACTTCAGTGCAAAAACCCTTTTCTCAACCCTCAACCTTTCACATTCTCTTCCCAACTTTCACTGATATCCTTTCTTACCCTCTTCCTCTCGCCCTCCTTACACTTGTCCTCAGATATTCCCCCACCTCCTCCCTCCCATCATCCCCGAGCTCCAGTGTCAGTTCATCCGACAGAGTGGGAAACAAAGCCAAATGAGCCAGAGAATGATGGATGAAGCTGGTGAGACGAAGGAGAGGAGGGAGACGGAGGGGAGCGGGAGAGGAGGGGAGAGCACAGGTGGGGTGGGGGTAAAGGAGAGGGAGATGCCAAGTGAAACAGAGGAAGAAAGGGGGAGATATGCCGGGCTGGAAAGATTATTGGGTTGCACTGAGAGGTATGGAGGAGGAGAGGGGGAAAGATAGGATGAAGGGTACATCTGGAAAGATGATACACATCAGCCCTGGAACATAAATACCAGATGCTCATCACTTTCAACATTGAGTCGATCCCAGGAGTTTTGCTAACTTCTTATCAGACACTATCACCATGCAGGGTGTGTGTGTGTGTGTGTGTCTGTTTTACTTTCAGGGGACTGTTGTGTGTGTGCGCTCCTAGCACCCAGGCCCGAGCTGTGCCGGGGTGATTACACGCAAAGAAGCAGTGCAGATTCCTTGCTAATCCCAATTATCATGTCTGACAATGTGATATCTATTTCAGTTTTCTGCTGAGCCGCTTCGATGTCAATAAGCTTGGGTCTATCACACTAACAGTGCTATGTCAGACATATGGCCTGCCAGCTGTCTAATGGGACTGCTCTGTGCTCATCTCATGCTGATGGGGGGGCAGAGCGCTCTTCTGTTCCGCCATCATCATTGTTATGATTATAGAGCCGCTTATCTCAACCCACATATGATTCATAAAACACTGCAAAATAAAACACTGAAAATGATGAAAAAGGCATCAGAACAGATCATCCCGTCAGTCATTATAGGCTTATGGATTTTCACCCAGAAGATGACAAAACAGCTTATTCTGGAGAATTCCACCAAAACAAATAACACAGGCAATCTTGTTTTCACACCAAAATCACACAGGCAAAAAGAAAAAAAAAAAAAACGTAGCCTCACATTAACACACATGGTCACACTGCCAGCCCCGGAGATGCTGGCGAAGCATGGCCAACACAGCGATGATCAATGAGTGCGAGCGTGTGCACAGACGTGTGCGCGTGGGACGTGCAGAAGACAGCGATCGACTGAAACCGATGACAACCACGATGCATGGTCTGAATCAGGTTGACACACGACACCGACACACAAGAAAATGCCATGGGTCAGTATGGTGGTTAGTTCACCCAAACTATGCCGTCATCTCGCAAACACCAGAGACCACATGCACATGAAAAGTACATAAACACACACCAGGGCTCGACACAGCACAAAACAGCGACGACCTCAAATCTTTTTTTTTTTTTTTTTTTTTTTTACCTTTTGTGCTTGGGGGAGCTGAAGAGAACAGATTAAGGAGTGGAGGAGGAGAGAAAGGGTCAATACGTTTGTGGATAAGTGTAAGAAAGCCTTTCAGTGCAGTTTCCACTGACTGGAGTGCCAGCACCAGTGGGCGTGTAAAAGTCCACTGACATTGACTTTGACTACGACTTTAAAAAAACAGCGACTGTGTCAAGAGAGGAGAGCTTTATGGCTGGGAGGGGTCACAGCGGAGGAAACAACACTTGAGCTGTTACTGTTGAGTCAGTGTTGGGTGAATGTACTTCCACTGTGATAAATGGATGGGGGTAATGAGGGCAAAGAGAAAGAAATAAGCAGAGGGAGATAGAAAAAGGTAAAACATGAGGGATGTGAAGAGTCCATTTCCATGCAGCGTTGATAGCCTGCACATATTTCTTCTAGAGGGCACTTGCCTTTGTCTCCTTACATTTTTGAAGCTCTAGCTCACGTTATCTATTCAGAAATAGTGGAGGACAAATGGCTGCTGCTCACCCTCTATGGCCAAACAATAATTTAAGCACTGTGCATGCATGGATACTACAGTATACTGTGTGCATATCATGGACAGGGGCTCCCATACTGTAGGTCAGGCCTTATGGTGTTTCAGCGATGATAATGTCTGAGCCAGAGAACTATAAAGCACACACAGAGGATTTAGCTATGCGTGTGATTATCTGAGCGCGTTGAGCCGTTATTCGCTGCCATTTCATAATACGTGTTTGGCCAGGCTGTGAGGTTGAGAGATCAGAGACTAACTCACCAATGTGAGCCCCAGTATGTTCTACTCACGCTACACAACTCCCAAACACACACAGGCTCATTTGCTTAATGGTTCCATCTGCTGCTCACACACACTTACACGTTCAGTCTGAGGCGAAACACATTGTCAAACCCCTGCTTGCATTTTATCATGGCTATTCTTGGATGTACGTATGTTGCATGTACTCTTTCTTAATAAAGTGCGATATGGATTAAGCTGAGATCTACACATTGATCACAATGTTCTGGGCTCTTACTGTGCACAAACCAGTGGGTGTGTGTCTTTAGCGAGTACTCTGGGAACTGGAGTCCATGTGAGAGACGGGATTGCCAACTCACAGTGCTATCGATGTAGGCCTCAGTCCACACCGTGTCGTGCTCCTGGTCGATCACCTTGGGACGGCTCAGCACGTGGAGATACTCCATCACGTTCTCTTGCACATCTGCCAGCGTGGAAATCTGAGTGAAGTAGCCTGTTGGGAAAAGAGAGGAAGATGACAAAGCATTCAACTAGGATGCTGGCAGACAATTGAGGGTGAACAGGTTCAGACTCATCACTCATTATGCTGCCGAAACAAAGATCAGAAGTACAGGCTCCAAAACTGTTGTCACATCCAATATCAGCTTGGCTATATCATCTTTTCCAAGCCATCGCTCCCATTTTATTTACATTGGTACCAAAGCAGAGAATTTACATCTGGAATACAGTACGGTAGGCAGCAGATATTTGCTTGATGGAGCAGACAGAACCTGGAAACATGCATGAATAATAGCTGAAGACTTCCCCGCAGTGATATACAAGTGAGAACAAACCAGCATGGGTTCCTGAATGGGTAAGTGGTATGTAAATGCAACGAACAAAATCTCTCAGTTAAACCAAATGCAATGCCATTTCCTACCATGGTAATGCCGCCATTATGATGCTAATGTGCATGTGCAGGAGGGAATATACTGTTATCTCAGCAGGAGGGGGGGCAGAAAGGGGGAGAGGAAGAGAGGGAATTGGGACAACAGCGAGACAGAGGAAGAGAGAGGACAAGAAGTGACACAAGAAATAAGGGAGGAGAGAGAAACCACCACATTTCCAACCATCCGTAAAAGCAGCAAACTGCCTCCATCACCGCGAGGCAGTCAAGGAGAAAATCATAGCTGGAGGAAACAGATTTTGGGGTCATTGTTCCCGGCAATGACCTTTCCTCCACGGGGAGAAAAGAGCCAGAGTCGAGACACGATACAGAGATCTATGAGGGATGCCATCTATCCTCTTAAATAACTAAGGATGGAATCATTGATCATCAGTTTTTAATTTGCAACAACAGTAAAAAAAAAAAATCTCATATTAACACTGTAAGAACTAGAAACCACAAGACTGCCGCAATCACTAAAGCACCGAGAATGTGTTTGCCCTCGAACTTGACCTGGAAGTGAACCTTGACAGATTCATCCTTTTCATCCTCAGAGGCATTCGGATCCACCCATTATTCCAGCAGACAGTACAATGACAACACGCGCGTGCAGACTCGCATCTCACACAAAGCGCGCTGCCTCAGTCTAACCACGTCGTTCATCACAGCGGTGAGTGAAGAATGACGACTCCCTCCGGAAGGCTGAGGGCGTCCTTCGGGCTAAGCCACCGGGGCCGGCGAGATGAGCTGCGGACGGGGAAAAAAAATGAATTCTCCCTGCTCTCGGTGACATGGTACACCTGCGGTACATACAGGACAGGACAGCCAGGGCATGGTCTGTTCAGGATGAGGACATTAATATACTGTATTTTTAAAGGACCTTGGTTTGGGTGAAATGTAAGTAAAAATACAAGACAAGGCGTCCTGATACATGAAAGTAATGGATGAGGTGGAGGCTAAAATTATTTTAGGCAGAGCTACATTACAAGTATGTGGATTAGGCTAACCATTATTTTCATGATTGATTAATCCATTGATTATTTTCACTATTAATCAATCGATTGTTTATTACAATTTCTCAGAGCCCAAAGTGACATCTTCAAATTTCTTCTCTTGTCTTTTGGATTAATCAATTATTAAAATAGTCAATTAACATTTTTTTTGTTTGACTAATCACTGCAGCTCCGATGTGGACACCACATAACACCCATATGTGATTGCTGAACATTGAATTTCAAAATATGGGCATTAAAAACAAATTCAAATTATTAAAAACAAAACAAAAACAAAAAATTAAAAACAAAAAATTATTTTGTGCTGCACACATAATCACAGAGCACTGTATTGTATGTAGACTGGGGTGTCCACATACTTTTAGCCTCATGTGTATGTTTGATATGGCTTCGTTTGATGGGCATAGAAAATCAATTAACACAATAAGTTCCATCGACATACAAAAAATCTTATTATCGGGGTCACAGGTTGTCATTTGCCATTTAGTTTGCTGCCAGTCACACCCGGCAGACGTCAGAGGGAGTGTAAAGGAGGAAGAGAGGAGAGAGGAGTGCGGCTGAAGATGCAACTCTTTTTGTCCAGACTGTGAATGATAACCCTCATCCCTGAAGTATTACGGTTACTTTTCTGTCTGCGTCTAATTTGTTAACTTAAATGAGCTGAAACCAAATCAATCTCAGCGCACGGCTGTTGACCGAGTTGGTCCAGCTGCAGAGTCAAGTAAACAACACTGCAGAAGAAGTGGAGCTACGGCGGAAAGTAAGTTGAGCTCATCCAGGCCTTGGGCGAGGCCTCATCCTTTACTTGCTGATTGGAAAACTGAAGCCTGTTAGCTGGTGCAGCCGGCAGTAACCAAATCTCCTCGACCTATAATTATTTTACCAGTCCTGCCTGTGCCACTTAACATTTCCACAATCTAAACAATATTCTTTGCTCCACTCAAATGCAATAGGGATTTATTTCGACATAGCAGCCTTCAGTGACACTTTTTCACCTGCAAATCTACTCGAACCAAATTTTCTGCCGTGATCTGGAATAGTGACGTTGCGCCAAAGGGAGCAGAGAGAAGACTGTTTTTCACAGCTCCTGCAGGCTGGAGAGGATGTCAACTGTCACAAGCATGAATCATCATGCGACATACAAACACACGCGTAATTATGTAGCGCGACACACACACACACGCGCGCACGCACACAAAGGTCTCATCATCACCACTTACACCCTCAAACTGACTGGATGAGTTCTCTGATATCACTTCCAAGCAAAACTGCGGATGCCCTTGTCCTCTTATCTACACACATATACACACACAAAGCTAAGAACACACGCACACCCCTTGTGTGACCTATGGCTTGCCTGTCTTATCTACGGCAGCCTGAGGAAATGGAGCCAGACTGTCTCTGTCACCCACCTCCCGGCTAAATATAGAACCTGAAGGAAAGTGCTCGACGCACTGAGACAACCATGACCACACACAAAGCAGCTGGAAAGTGGTGTATCGCCCAGATAGTTTGGACTTTAGGCTTAGAGGAAGATGTAATGTGACATATCTGGTCTGTGCAACTGGCACCAGCTGCCTGCTGTCACATACACATGCTAATACTGATGAGCACTGACAAACACGTGTCTGCGCGACGACGTGCACACACGCACACACACATACGCCGAACACCCCAAACAAATCCTGAGCTCCGTAATTTTTTATTTGCCAGACTGACAGCAGCATGCAGCAACTTTCTTCTGCGAAAACAGATTATAAGGAGAAATAAAGTGCAGCGGTCGAGCCGTGTGTTGTAAGATCCCACCTTTGTTAGCACATGCCATCCATTTCAGATTATCTGCGAAGGCTGACTCTCGACCAATCAGGTAAGGGAATATGCGGACCTGCGGAGAGAAAGCAGATAGCTTCCGTCAGTCATTTTAATCGCATTTTGATAGAGCCCACCACAGCACCATATAGAAGATAACACTGTCAAAGCCAGGCAGAGGACTCATTCTTTATCTGCCAGTGATTAGCAGACCCTTTCTCCTTGTTTAATAGAGTTGATTATGGACTAGCCAAAGTCTGAAATTTGTCTTTCAGATTTTATTTAAAGTTTAAATAATTCAAATCATTTTTGTCAACTCAAAAAACTGGACAATTAAGGATTAACAGATGGAGGTTTCAAAATAAGATAAGTGCATCAAGAATCTGCAGTTCGAATGAATACAAATGACGAAGTCAATATTTTGAGTTGAAAAAGCCAAAAAGGTTTATGTGCTCAGTCCAGAGAATCTTCTAAACTCTCTGCTGCCAAACCCATTTTTGCCCGGCAGTGCTCAGTTGGCTCTAGCAGCAGGTGTAGTTGGCAGGTGTGTGTGCGTGCGTGTGTGTGTGTATGAAGAGCAGGTTGCCAGATTGGACCAGATGCAAGCCTCTGGGGGCACAGCTGCCATAGCTCCCATGCCTGCATTTTTCACTGCCTCCCTTCACCCTGACAGCATGTGTCTGTTTGTGTTTGCGCGTGTGTGTGTTTGTGTGTGTGTATGTGTGTGAACACATATGTGTGTCTTTATCTGATTTTGGATGATTGGCTCTTAACAGAAGAGCCTGAAAATTGCAAAAAATAAATGGCCTTTCCCTGTTTAAGGAAAACTTCTGTGTTAAATTATATTTATTGCATTTGTTACTGCAGTGTGTCATGGATGAACTCCTTATAAATCATAGTGATCGTAACAGCTTTAGCTGACAAAGATATAAACCACAGACAGCTAATTCTAGGCTCTCAGTTTTGAGTATGGATATTTTTTGGTCTATTGTCAGCTGTAATGTGCTTCACTGTGAATAAGTACAGTTGTCAGACTGTCATTTTTAAGCAGCCCCTCATTATCTAGACCATAATCATCCTCTATTCATACAAACCCCAGCCATTGCCAGAGGGACAGGAAAAGCAGCCGATATGATCAGAACTGCTCCATGTAGGGCTCTAGTTGAGACGTGTCACAGGGGGATTTTCTGTTTATGTGTTTTCCTTTGCTGGTAGCCAAGACGGAGGTCAGACTGCAGCGGGCTGGTTATTAAATATGGAAGAGTTTCACGGCTTAGTTAAGTTGAGTGGAGATAAAAACTATAGGGGGCTCGAGCCGCAGCATGCAATCTTCCACCTACTTGACTGCACAAATTTTTCATTGGCAGGAATAAAAATCCACACGCATGCAAGAATAAAAATCCGCAGAAGTGTGCACATCTGTATGTAACACACAGACGCTCGTGTACAAGAGTAACACATGTGCAAGTTTCAGGCTGATGCACACACACTGAACTGTCATTTTGTGTAGTATATGCAAAAATGGTTGTTTGTTCACGCTGCTACATTACGTATTCAGCACTCGAGTCAATAATTTATTATTCTCCGGTGTAAACATTCACACAAACGTTTAAATAGGGTAAGAACTTCTGTGAAGCTACATGTGTTTTAATGTCCAGGACACGGTTACAATTCGCACTGTAAGGAAGTAACAGCAGGCTAATTGCTCTGATGTTAAAGGTCTCGTGCAATACGCTGCGTAATCTAGGACCAGACAGGCATTTCTAAAGCCACAGCTGGTTTCAAATCTAGGTCAGCTTGAGGTTTCTACCTGAAACCAAAACCGCATCCGTGAAGGTAAGTAGAGATGATTCCTAAAGCTGAATTTAGGCGCTGTCCGATAATTGTTTCATTTGGGTCGCAGTGAAGTAGTTTATACAATAAATGCTAATCCTATATAGGAAGCATTATATGAGGTCTGGAGATTTTGATATGGAGAAAATAAGGCTCATTTCTAATGTGGAAAAGGTACATTCATGTAAAACCCGACAACTTTTCTATCAATAACTGTTGGCAATAATTTAATTTTAATTGTGACAACCATGGTGGTACAAAAGGTATTTAAGCTTTTAGACAATCAGAGGACCCTGATAACCTTGTGCTGCACTTTCTAAAGCTAGTAGATGATTTTATTTCCCCTCCACTAACACGTCTTTTTTATCTATCGTTTGCCTTTAATGAAATTCCTTATCTCAAAGTGTGCTTTTCTTCTACTATTACTAAAAGCAGGTGACCCGACACTTCTAAATGATTACAGGCCCAATTCTAATCACTCTTGGCAAAGATTCAGGAATCGCTAATAATCACTTTTTTTTTTTTACTCTATTTACTCTATTAATATTTTATCAATCTAGTATTGTTAAGACTGATTTTAGGAGAGCAGGTGGACGTGTGTGTCAGAGATATACAGTATGTTTGTGTGAGACAGCTTTACAAATCCAAGAGAAAGTTGTAGTTGTCCGTCCTTGGGGTGGATGAGTCTCGATTTACTTTTTTCTAGTCTAAGAGTCTGTTCACAAAAAGAAACATTGCTTGGTCCAAACGTAGGCTGAGACCTTTTTTTTTGGAGACTGAGCCCAAGGAGTCCCCCTGAGCACTGCAGAGTAGTCTCCAGGCAATTATGGTTAGCCCTTCTCTATCGGGAAAACAGAAACAATGATGGCGAAGGACAGACACGGAGGCCTCGTGATGCACTGCCAAATGGTGGCGACAGATACGTTATGCCCAACACATCAGTTGCCTGAAGGTGAGGGAAGCACATGTAGCTCACTTCCAAGATCTCACATAAAGTCTCCATCAAGGTCAGCACATGGTGAAAAGGACAGACATTGTGCAGCATCTTTCATCGGTTGGCAGGGTTGTCTCACTTCCCTTCGCCCCTGCAACATGGCCCACAGTTGCGGCTATGGGCACAAAACAAGCCCCCACACTCAGTGCTTTTGGTATCATGGCCAATGTCTAAATTGCATGTGACTAACCCTGGCCCAAAAAGACTGTTGTTATATTTGGACATGCAATATTCTGCATATCGGCCTAGATGTATATAAACAAATTCATTCATTCATTCATTTTATGGCATTTGCTTGTTGAGCAGTTGTTTGACTCAGAGTGGGTGCTCAAATGGCTGAATAACTTTTTCAGCATATGTTGCCAGTGATCAACTGTAATTGTCATGAATCTGTGCCATCTTGGAACACCACATGCAGTTTTCGTAACACATTGATGGCAGACGTTTTTTTTTGTCCCAGAGAGCGGTCCATGCGCCAACCACGGACAATCTGTCAGAAGATCAGGCGTCTGGGGACAGTCCAGCGGGCTACGCTCAAATTTTGGCGCCACTACAGACGGGAAACGGTCGACCTTTTCGAGTCGAGGGAGACCACCACTGCTGTTCTAATCGATGCCATATGTTGCTCAGCGCCTCCTATTGTATTATTTGGCGCATTAAGAGGTGGTGAGATTCCCAGTTCACCACCGTTACTTATTGCTCACAGTGTACATGAGGATTTTCTTGATTTGTGTTCCTGCATGTTGTGTGATATGACAGAACTGCAAAAAAATCTAAGCCCCCCTCACATTCACTGGATTAAGGATGTATTGATTTATGTGAACTCAGAAAAATCTAGATTTTATTTGCAAGGAACTCTTGCTGGGTTTGATCGTATCTGGCTCCAGTTCAAAGATAATGACGAACTTCCACTTTAGCCAAAGGTGGATGCAGAATACAAGCCATTATACTGAAAGAGCATTTGGTCGCACACATGTGACAAAATGCCAGGGGCTCTTTGATTAATTATTCTCTGCTTGTTTGTAGCATTAATGTTTTTTTCTGCATTGCCCTGTGTTGTATTGTGTTGGACTGTGCTTGATTGCTTTTTATTGTTCAGTGCAGCAAAACAACCTAAAATATAATGAGAGACCTGAAAATAAAGCTTTGAGCTGACATGAAAAACACTCAAACAAAAACAACTGTGATGAAATGACAAAAGAACGCAACATCCTACGATAATTAAGCCACAGTTTGAGCAGTAAAATAAAAAAATATATATTAAAATTTGCATGAGAGAGGACAGCATGTGGAGTTACTTTTAAACTACTTGAAAAATAGATTTGGGAATGAAACTATCAACACAGTCAAAATGTTTTACTGCAAGTGAAATAAATTCTTCTTCTCTGCTACTTCAGAGTGAACTTTTCTCTTCGTACAAATCCCACTGCACCTTGAATGCCACGGGAGGCATGACACCACAGGGCGCTCTAACACTTATGTCAGCAGCTCTATGAAGTCTCTCTGAGTAACGAAGAGATCTTCAGGCAATCAGGCGTCGTATCTCTCCTCTCCCCTGACATGACTGTTACGGTTGGCAAAGTTCAGCAGCCCGTCTTTCTGTCTGAAGGAAACCATATGTCACGATGACCCCGTCCATTGGTCATTTGAGAGTCCATGTGGAGAGGTTAATTAGGAGGATGCAGTTTGCCACGACACACTGAGGTAATAAACTGTCAATTAGTTGATTAGTTTATAGATAATGACATTTTCTGTAAACTAAATATCTAAATAAGCAAGACGATGAAAAGATATCCCTTTCACATTCAGTAGCTTGTGATGGACATTTTCATTTCTCTTTTTTCAATAGGTCAAAAATAATCTTATTGTTCTGATTCTATAAAATAATCCCATATTTTTTATTGAAAATAATCAATAGCAGCAGGATAAACCACACCTTTGAAAATGTTGTTCTCCATCCTTTAATTAGTTCATATCATAACCCTGTTCACTTATTGCTATCTAGGTCATCTGTTTGTCCATATGAATGTTCCTGAATCAAATGTGCTGTATTAACACACATATCGAGGACTCTATCTTTCACATTGCAAATATTACTTAAGCTAAATAGTGTGAACTTTTGCACATTCCTCAGTCAACACTTTTGCACATTCGTGGACAAAACTATTATTTTTATAATATTTTTTCATGCTTCTTGACTTGCAGCACTTGCTTCCATCTTCATTTTACATTTTCTCATACCATCTTTATTGTTATGCACCAATAAACCAAGGCAATTCTGTGTATGTAAAAACTTACTTGACAATAAACCTGATTCTGATTCTGCTAAATCTTTTAGTCAAATGTATGAACTACATGCTATTTATGTTTTTGTGTTCTCACTTGTTTTGACAAGATAAAATGATTGAATGATGAATTTTAACATAACCAGCATTGCCATCCTTGGCAAAATTTCTATATGAACACACCACAGTGTCACACACAACTGTCTCCCTGTAATGAGTAGTACACAGGGCCTATAGAGACGTGTCTTATATGTTTCATCGTGAGTCCCACCAATGAGATTCAGCTCAACAGCAAGTAAAACTTCTGGATTCACAAACAAAAGTTGATTTGGTTTTACGCATTATTAATGACGCTTGCAATAAAATGTTTTTTGACCGTGATGCTGATAGTCTTGCTCTCAAATCTATTTTTTGAATGCAGTGAAGAAAGTTTTGCTCTCAAAACTATGTCGAATTGCATAATAAGGAGTTTACTTTACTCCTTATTATGCAATTCGACATAGTTTTCTCCCTGACAGTGATGAATCATGAATGAGACAGAATGCGAACATCAGTATCGCAGCCAGCTGATTATTTCTCACATGTGCTCAGACGCATGTGTGGATGTGCAAACATGTTTTATGTGCTGTCACATATTGACACATATTGTGTGGACGGATATGCACGTGCAAGTTTTGAGGTTTGGGTATGGCAGTGAGTGTGTGTGTGTGTGTGTGTCTCTGATACTTTCATCGATCAGTAATATACACCAGCCTTCATTTACACTACAAGTCAGGGAGGCCTGTGCTCTTACATAAACCACCACAATGGTCTTTGGAAGTACAAACTTTCACTTGTTTGTATCAAGTTTAATTATGTATATTATGCTTTGTGAGGTCAAAGACAAATTCAAAACATTTTTTATCTACAATACACAGTTAACTGAAAACTGTGACATTATCTCTCTGAAAATAATCCCGAATTTAACATGAAAGGAAAAGTCATTATGGAATGTATTTGAAGTTCTTCTGTATTTTAGCCTTTTCATCAGTAGAAGCTGTTTTGTCATGCTAATATTTTCTTCATGATCTTATGAACTTTTCTCTATAGCTTTTTGGAATAAATGCCATCTGCATGCAGATTTTGACTAACTTATTTGCATTCAGCTTTTCCAAAGCGTGCCTCAGTGGGATGCTATACAGTGGTGAAAGCTGTAAGGACGGTTGGAAGGAAGCCATTAAAACCAGCAGCAGTGGAGAAAGAGAGGGGGAGAGTGGAGAGAGTGACAGAGACCGAAGACTTCTATTATCAGCGGGGCTTCTTCTAAATGGAACTATCTAGCAGCCTTGTCCCCTCTCCGCTCACCGCTGTTCAGCCTTGAGGCAGGATTGAGAGAGGGGGGGCGGCCGCGAACAAGGACCACAAGACGCACACACACACACGACAATACAAGTGCAGCATTCACGGCAACATTAATGCAGAGAAGCATATGCTCTAACATATTCAAGATTAGAGCTGACTGATGTTATGTATTAAAAGTCTTACCTGAAACAATGGAAGTTTGTTATATAAGTGTTCCCACTACAGCTACATTCATATGCATGTATATACAGCTTGTGTTTACGATGTGCGCGTCCACCATTGCCTTTAGTACAGTACTTCTATCCTGAACCTTTCAAGGGTGAAGACCCTGTGGGTTTTCTTTTACAGAAGAAAATTACCTAAGAATAACCCTTTTTCTTCCCCTCCATCTCCTCTCTCCTCCCATTTCATTTCATGGCCTGTCAGAAGAGCACCACAATTACCTTGCAGGACAGCAGTGAGACAGCTCAGTCCTCAGAGACAGGGCCATACTTAACTCTGTTTTAAAGCCCTCTGAAAGGACCCCATACTGGGGTCGTTCAATACCTTCTTCTTGTCAAAAACTTTCTCCAGCAACTCAGCCAAATACTAATACTCGGCAAAACATGCTTTGAAATGTGACATGGAAAAACAGTGTATCTGCATGGTCTTTGAAACCGTCTGAAACATCATCCTTCTCACTCTTTCTGCTGATTGGATCCCTCTGCATTAAAAATTAAAGAAATGTGTCAAATAGATCTATAGCCTAATAACACATTTTTGGACAGCACATTCTCAACAGTGAGTTTAAAAAAAATCATTCAGAGCCACAGGAGTCCGCCGCTCGTCCTCCATTGGAACGCCAGGTCGCGGATCCATGAAGTTGTGAATGAGGTGTAATGGGAAATTGAGCTCAGCTGACCTCGCTTTCCAACGGTCGTGGAGCTACAATTGCACAATAATGTGATGTGTGTGTTTAATACACTACCTTCCTCTCTGGCCAGTTATACTTGGCAAAGATGGCATCATATGTGTCCACTGCCCCATCTGTCACCAACATAATAGCCTGGCTGCACTCACTGCCCCTCCCAGTCTCGTTGAACTGGAGATAGAGAGAGAGAGAGAGAGAGGTTAACGCAGGTGAGCAAAAACAAAATGAAGCCTCCTTCTAATCCAAATAAACAGTTCAGCTAGTTACTCTTAGAGAGTGTTATGTTTCTTTACACGACTTACCTTGCTGTCATAAAAGATAATGAAATAATAATAACATACTTTCTCCTATAAACACATGCAGGCAGAGTGTATTACAACCTGAGATTACAGAGGAGTCATTAAGCAGAATGGAGACACTTGTCATAGCAGTGTTCACTTAAAGAGAGACATGCTGTTGAAATATGAGCATTTAGAAAGGGAAGGTAAATGTGTGCGCACGCATGTGTGTTTGATTAATGGCTCGCTCATAATGAGGAGATGTCGAAACAGTAACCTGACTCATCAAGTGCCGTGTTTACTTGTTTTTTGCATGATTCTGTTGATTTAGTTATTAATTACAGCGCGCTAATTAATTTTGTGCACGTGTGTGTGTGTGTGTGTGTGTGTGTGTGTGTCTGTGCATGTGAGTGTGCGCGATCATGTGTGAACTTACGTCACTGAGAAGATTGAAGGCCTCAGTAAGAGCTATGTCCAACATGCCAATGCCTTGAGCAAACAGCTTGTCCAGGTGCTCCCGGAAATGCTGGGAAAGTAAAGTTAGGGGAGGAAACATTACGATCAAGGAGCCAAAACACAGAGGGAGAAAGAATTACAGATCATTATGGGTTTTTATGGAAAAATTTAAACCTATTGATTTCATTTACTCATAACACGGAGAAACATGACGTTTCACTGAACTTGATTTACCATCATTGGCGTGTGAGATTGCACCAACGGTCACTTTAACTCAGCCCTGAGCCAGTTTTTGAGGCAAATCACAAATTGACGGAAAGAACAAAAACAACCTGTTTTCCCTCCACCTCCTGTTAGCCGGCAAGCATTTTTGAATGCGTATGCAAGTGTGTGTGTTTGTTCATAGATCATGCCACAAAGGGCACATTATCTCTGTTGCAATTAATGGTGAGTTTAATGTTGTCAGCAACCTAACAGGTCTCATGTGCGTGTCTCATTATTTGCAACAGCCTGGAGGCTAAACTCACTCACACACACACACACACACACACACACAGATGGACGCAGCCCATTATTCAGTTCAATCTATTTATAGTTAGTTCCACTTGTTGGCAACATTTCCTGTTGACTCTGGTTTTATCCAACTACCTGCATTTCAACCTATATGAAGGTGAGCAACCTACTTACACACTGCTATATTACCAGCATCATCTTTCCAGCCTCTTATTTTTTTTTTTACCCCGATCCTTTCACTCACTCTGCGTTCATCTCCTCCAGTCTTCTGCTCCTCACCGACGGCAGGAGGAAAGTCTCTCAACACACAGTAGGGGGCTCAAGCAGCGTCAGGCCACATCAGAGCTTGCTCACGTGGGAGCAAATATGCACGCGCAACATACATGCAGGTGTAAGCAGCAGCAACCCACAAAAAAATACGTGCACAAAAACAACCTCCAGCGTCCCTGACGACATCCCCATATGGCAAAAAGACACAACCTTTCCTTTGATGTGGATAAAAAGGTTAATCGGTTCCAACAAAAGGCTGTACCCCGGAGCACAGCAAACTTTACCCACTGCAAATGAGTGTATGTGTGTGTGTGTGTGTGTGTGTTAAGATCGAAGTGATTTGTCTCGGCGCAGCGGGTTATGTTCAACCCCTGGTGTAGCAGTGTACTTAAGTGGCAGATTCAGAAAGTGCGTGTGTGGATGCAATGCTGAATGTGCGCGACCTTTTGTGCTGCACCACAAGGCTCTGAAATGCACATTGGACATAAAATCCTTCAATGCTGCAGACACCTTTTATACTCAAAAATGATCACAGCGGTCACTTTAATGACGCCTGGCCACAGGGACAAAATAATGAACAAACAAAAATATCTTAAATTGCAGCTTGCTGAAGCCTGAGGGCAGTGATTTTTATGGCAAGTTATTTATTGCAACATGGTGGCAGGTGCAGTTCTGATAAATAGATGGAAAAGAGAGCAGAGAAAGAGTTTTTGGTTTCGCGGTGAGTGCTGTGCGGGGATGTGAGTGGGATCAGCCTGCTTCAACATTACATCAACAGGTATTGGAGGGATCAAACATGATATCAAACATATAGCTCAACATCGTATTAGTGCAAGATTTCTGGGGTCTGTGGTTCTGTTGGCATTGGCTGATTATCTTGCTTGCTTTATCTTGGATTCCAAAACGAATTTGGAAATTGTCAGGTGAAAAGATGACTAAGAGAAATCTGAGCTAATATGGATGAAAGAGAAGTTAGGAAATGAAACTTTGAATGCTTAAATCTACACGGATGCCCAAATATGTTTAAGCCAAATTCAGCCTGTTCTTCACTGATGCTGTTTGAGCTGCAAGTTAACCATTTATTCTTTCTGGGTGCACTCACCTAAAACAAACTTCCAACAAAACAGTCATTTGAGAAACTGAACCTCACTTTGCTCAGTGAGGAAAGAGAACTTCAGCCATATTTAGGACTGGTCTGAGTCTAAGCCCAACAACTGCTTCATCCTATCCCTGAAATCTTCAGGAACATCTCCTGCATGGGGCCATGTGTGAATGGGAGCAGGGATCAATATTCAGGGTAATCTGTACGCTTAGTTTTCTACCTCAAGAACTAGTAACATTTCAGGGAAAATGCTGGAACGGCTGTGTAGTGAATGAAAGCAGGGAGAAGTACATAAAGGCTTACATCCACCTGATTAAAGATGCTTTCACGTGGAGTAAGTAAACCAATCACAAGTCTCCACTGATGATGTATTTGAATCCACAACTTGTTTGCGGTTAGTAGACCATGAAAAAAACATCAGTGTATTATAAAATTATCAAGGCAAAAATGTGCGAATGTGTGAACTGTGAAAATCACAAGTGGTGTCTGAAAGGTTAACCCAGTATTTTACCAAGAACTATATGTGAAAGAGGCTCTGGATAGAGATTAGCCTGGGTCTATTGTGAAAATGAGTATAATTTTTTCAGTTACTCTAATCAGACAAATAACTATTCATGGTGATATAGCCAGATGAATGTGTGTCCCATGGAAGCTTGACAGCAGGTATTTATGAAGTTGAAGTTTGGCTATGAAAGAACAGATTCTGGAAAGACAGATCAGTAAGTTTAAGTTTCCAGTGTGACAGTCGCTTCCTGCCCCCAGCTGAAGTAAAAGACATTAACCATATCTACTGGCACAGGCCGCCTTCCCCTCTCAGCTGGCTGACTCACACAACATTAAACTACCATCTGGAATTGAACACACAATGCTAATCCATATGCATAAGTGTACACTCACTTAGAAATAAACATAAATTAACTTAAACACCAACAGGCACATGAACACATGCGTAATTCGACAGGATTTGGAAAGAGGAAAGCAGTCCACGCATTTGCTGGTAAACAGCTGCGTGTCACAGGTTTGGCCTGGACGGGAGGTTGGTGAATTTAATCCCATTCATACATTGAATTTGTAAATGGGCTTTTAAAAAATTTGGAAGAGATGGAATTTTTAGTGGGCACCTGGAGATGAAGCCCACACCACAGGCAACAGAGAGGAACATAGACTCAGAGATAAAGACGAGAGAAAAACATAAAAATATTCCCAAAACAGCATTATGTGGTAACATTTATGCCACTTGCCACCTCAGGAAAATCCAAACCATAATTAGCAGAGGTATTCCACCGACTGAGCATTGCACTCCTGTTTCCACCATTAGACTCACAAGAGGCAATTTAAAGAAAAAAGCAGTCTATCAGAACCAGAGATATCTTAGTTTCAACACCTGTCGCCTACATTACCCACAATACCAGTTGGTCAACAACAGTTCAGTAGGCTCCAGAAGTCTGGTAAAGTCACTTCAATCCACACCCCCAGATTTTTCTCATTTTCAAACCTTCTTTTATACCCAACCAACATCGCCTCAGGTGACATCACTTAAGGCAGTTTATCTGATTTTGCACATCTCCCTTTCAGAGCCACGAATATATGCAGCAGTATTCCTCAAAACCTGTAAACAGATGGTGATGAGTAAAATCAGCAGAGTTCCTCTTTAAGGACACCAGTCACCCAGATCAGTGCCTGCTGTCTGTCCTGCCATCTGGACATCACTATCAGAGCATCACCACTCGCACCACCCGGCTCAGAGACAGCTTCTGTGCAGGCGTAACAGGTCGCACACACATACACACATTCAGCGTACATTCATGTAACACTGTGATTAAATGCCATATGCAAGGTGCAATACTGCACTTTAGCCTGCACCGATATGTCAGTGACATCTTGTCATATTGTACACTTTATTATATACTATACATTTTAACATGATACGGTATTGTATAGCTTAATTTTACACATTTGCGTTTTTAAAATAAGAGTCTCGGTACTCAAATTTAATTATGCAGATCCTTTTTGTTCCTGTGCAGATAACAATAAACAACGCACTGTCAACTTCAAATTATTTTTTACTGCTGCGAAACCTACAAATGCATTATTTTTATGTTTCCTTCGACTCGTCCTCAACCAGAGCTTCCATGCTAAAAACATCATCAGTGATTTCTAATTGGCTGGGAAAACAATGGGAGACAAAGAAAGAGAGACTTACATCTTTGTTGGTGACATCCGCTTGGACCAGAGTTCCATTTAGACACGGCTCCACATAATGCAGCTCCTCATTGTACTGAAAGAACACAAAGGGATTAATTAATGCCATCATTTTTAGTCACTTTAAATGTGCTGTATATATAGAAATGTTTAATCTAATGTGTGAAAAAACTGAAGATTTTAGAAACTTCCCTCATCTTGATGAAAAGCACACACACACACACACGTGCCCGCACTGCACAAACTGTACAGTACACAATGTACCCAGTGCCTGCCATTCTGTGATAATACTCACCATTTAATGCATGAGTATGAATTAGACTTCAAAGTTCAAGAAAGAGAATGGAAGTGTGTTCCTCCAAAGCCGGCAGTTTTCCCAAATGTGTGTATGTACAGTAGATACACACAAAGACAGACACACACAGATGCATTTGCACAAACTCTCACCTGCACAGGATAGACTTTTTCTCTCCCTGCAGATACTTTCGACAAAATCCCTAACAACTCCTACACAACTGTCTGTCTCCTAGAGGAGATATTCCTTCATGTGTGTGGAAGGTAAGACAGTAAATGCAGCACAAATTAAAAGAAGAAAGAAGAAACAGATGAGTCAAAATGACACATCCTTTTAAAGAGTGTTTGGGGAAAACAATATGTTTCTGCCTGATTGTCCAAATCCTCTTTTTTTTCACTTTTCAAAAGAATAATTTTCAAAATAACATGATTAGGATATCAAGTGATAATGAAGACTTTGTTCTATAGAGAAAGAGAATGGAGGCTGGCAAAGTGACTCGCTCCGTTTTGATGTGAAATAGCAACAGACACACACACACACGTGCAAGTGCATGGTCACACACACAACACTCATGCACACACACACACACTCAAATATACACTTCATCAGCCTAAGATGCGATAACAATGGTTTGGGTGCCCGAGGCGGGATCCAATCACAACTGTCTCTTTTGCAATTCAAATCTTCATTCAGCTGACTGCTAATTGGCTGTGAGCGTGACAGGAGAGAAAGCTGATTCGTTCCAGCGTTTCCTCTGATCTGAGGAGGGGAAGATGTGGGCCTGTTTGTTTTTAAATGTGTGTATCCAAAACACATAGAGGTTAAGCAGTTTATGTACCCCCCTCACAGCTGCGTGCACATCTGCGTGGACTCACAGCAATAATGTTAAAAAAGTCGTCGTCTCCGAGAGTGTCCAGTATGGAGGAGACGGTCTGCCTGGCGATGGTCAACCTGAGGCCTTTCATGCTGCCGCTCACATCCACCAAGATGACCACGTCCTTTGGAGAAGTGGCAGCCTGGATGTACCACTTCCGGTTGCGACAGTCAAAAGCTATGACCCCGTGTTCATCCGGCTTCCATTTGATCCCTTGAAAAGACAGAGTCAGCATCACGAAAATAAAAAAAAAGACAAATGAGGCACTGCAGCAGAGCTGGAGCTGCATAATTTGTACAAAAGGAAAAACAAACTGTTACCTTGGCTGAAACAGGAAAAAAGGGGGCCAGGAAATCTGTTCTTTGAGCCCTAAAGGCTTTTTGCCAGAGCGCACTGCTTTTTCTGTTGCAACAGAATTTCTCTAAAACATTCATCATCTCTTTTTTAAAACTTCCTCTGCTCCTACAAAATGTAATTTTTTATAGATTCAATTCACCTGAATTACAAAAATGCATATTTTCTCCCTTGCTTCTAGTTGTATCTGGCCATGCAGGTAGAGATTTGAGTACAGTAAGGGTGAAAAATTGAACTATAGCATCCCTTTCTAGAAACTCTTGCCATGTCCAAATAATCCACCGAACACACACTTTTCATAGGGACCATTTCACTCTCATTTTGGTGAACTTGAATGGAATAAAATAAACGTAGGCCAGTAATGGCTTCGGAGGCCTCCGGGTCAGAGAACTAACAATGGACAGCGGAGGAGGCTTTTTGACAGGCAAGCTGCACAGAATATTTATTGCAGATGTGGACTGAGATGTGTGATATTAAAAAAGGCATAATTAAAAACACTTATATGCAGGTTCAAGAAGTCAAAAGATTAAAAAAAATAATACAGAAGAGAAGCCTTATTATTATCATATTATGCGCCACATATAATGTACAGCATATTCACCAATTCGATACTCAAATACTTTTCTTAATTATGCTGCTTCTTATTCTTTCCACTTCACCTGAAAATGTTAATTTTACCCATCTTCTTCACCCACTCTCTAATCTCTACAGACTCTAACCTGTCTCTCTTTACCCCCTTCTTTTATCTATTCTCCCCCCTCCTCCTCTCTCTCTCACCCTGTTAGCCTCCAGTCTCCAGCTGTCAGTCACTGAAGATTCCCACAAACCCCTCGTTCTGCTTTAGGGAGACAGCGACTAAATTACACACACACACAAGCACAGAGCTACGACCTAACACACATCTCACAAACAAACAAACACTTACCTGGGTACTGCCTGAAAAAGCCTTTGGCACTGCCGAAGTATTGCCATATGAGGGATGGGTCTCTCTCAAAGTTATCCACAAACACTTTATTCAAGGCCTCGGACCAGTACACTCCGTTGACAATTGCAGAGTCTGAAGGGATTGGAGGGAAAGTGAGGGAGAGACAAGCATGGAGAGGAAAGAAAAATCACTATTTGAGTAAAGAAGGTTAACATTGTTTTACAGTTCAGAAGGTTGGAACATTCTCTAGTGCCTGCTCCACCACTCATGTTGCATCACACAGTGCACCTGCACAGATCACTATCAGGACTCTTCAGTGCACAGAGACACAGATAAAGAGTGAAAAAAGCAGAAATATGGGAGTAGAGAAAATTAGTTAGAGTGATAAATGAAAATACGAACAGAAGAGATTGGAATGGAAGAGTCAACTTTTTCCGTCCTACAAATGCAAAATCCAGTAACTACCATACTTAGTCAAGATATTCCTTTATTAGTCCCACAACGGGGAAATTTACAGTGTTACAGCAGCAAGATAAATAGTACAACTATATAAGCATTAACAGTTTAAACCAAGCTAGAAGGTACTGACAAATTAACAAGAGAAATAAACAGATACAGTTGAAAAAGTTGAATTGAAATGAAGTGAAATGCAATGCAATCAAATGAACTATTGCACAGAATGAAATATTGCACAGTAATGATCGAAGAGATGAAATATTACACAGAAAATTTAATGATGGCATAAAGTGACATAAAAACGAGTATTGCATAGTGTAGTGACATAATTAAGTGTGTGGTCTACTGGGAGCAGTGCTGGTTGTACAGTCTGACAGCTGCAAAACTGAGTTAAGACCTGAATCTGACCTGGTTTTTTGAGCTGTTTTATGATATAAAAATGTTAAGGCATAGAAATTGCATCCTGGTTGCAGCAACTGCACAGTGTTATGGTAATATGTGTCAAACCCACCATTGCACTTATAGCACGATGCCTCAGATAGCTGGTCGACAAGACAGCTAAAATTTGCTTCTTGATTTGTCCTTAGCTGGTGTTTGCAAAGTAAAAATATCCATTATGATGTCCTGACGATAGATTACCTTTGCTAAAGATAACTAGTTTAGTAGCTGCCATCTCAAGCTTATATTATATTAGATTAGACAGACAGGTACCTAGCATAACAGGAATACTATATTTATATATATTATTTATTTATATTATAATTAAATGAACAAGAAAGCTGAAACAACCTGTTTTGCATACTGTGAACTTTTGCACATTCCCTGGTGAATACATTGCAAATTCCAGTACAAAACTAAATCTACTGTACAGTCATTTGAAAAACATATTGGACATATTTTTGTATTTATTCACATTTTATTGCCAATCATGTAATTTCTATTTATGCTGCTAGACTTGCAGTATTTGCTTTGGTTTTTTTTTCTTTATCTTTTTCTTCTTTGCTATGTTTATTGTTATTAATGTTATGCGCTATAACACCAAGGCAAATTCCTCATAGGTGAAAGCCTTGTTGGCAATCAGCTACTCTGATTCTGCTTTGCTGGTAGATACTGGGTTTACTTGGATTTCGTAAGGATTATACAAAATATTATGTTCTTTGGTAATTATTTTGGGGGTTTAAAAAATCAGTGTAAAAAGGAAAAAATGAAGGCATTACAACCTTTGTATATGCTACACTCTTTTATTTATTAATGTGTGTGCATGTGTAACGTAGCATTTGCCTCTGGATGCATTGCCCATGTGCATCTACACAATATGAGCTATAGCTTTTCCTTACAATTCTATCCAGACTGATTGTGATATATAGCCAATCATTGAAGCTTCTCTCCAATTTACAGGCTGAGAGAGTCATGAATGCAACTGGCTAGAGACCAGACAGCTGAGCTTATTACAGCTGCTTACCACCACAGTATTGCTTGGTTCAGATGCAGGGCGGGGAAGATGGAAGTGGAAAAGGATGAACAGACAGACAGACACAATCATACAGTAAGACACACACACAAAAGCCTTCAGAGGGAGATGAAAAAAGAAAGCCGGGAAGGCCGACAGAAAGGGAGGCAGAAAATTACTGGGAGACAGTCAGACAGACAAGTACCTAATGGACACAGAGAAAGAAAAGGAGATAACAGATTTCCCATCATCTCCTATGCTGGCAACATTGTTCTGCTGTCAACAGTCATGCCAATAAGCCATGATTGAATTAGTCTTCTGGAAGCGAGCACACCAAAGCCTCTCTCTTGATAGTAAACACCCATCCACCTCTATGGACCAGAGTGGAGAGGAGGCTGGATTTGATCCAGGCTCCATTTACACAACAATACAGTCACTTCTGGTGCAGTTTGAGTGTCTATTACAATCTGAACTCGTCGTGATGAGGCGGAGAATACGGGCTCTACTTTCCCCCTAAGCTGTCATTTAAATTCATCTCAACTAATGCACTCCTTAATTCAATCTGATCAAAGGCGCTCCCATGATTCTGTGCATGCGCACATGCGCGTGCGCTCAGATTAAAAAAGCAGAACTATGTAGGTTTATCGGCGCGCCAATCGAAGCGATCTGGGCTGAAATCAACTTCGCTTTATTAGGTTTCTTATGGCGATTAGGAGGGAGGGGTTTTAACAAGAGGAGCATGGAAGCGTGAGCAGAAACAGGAGAGGAGTGAGAAATGACGGGTGTGTGAGTTCATGTGCTCAAGTGGACGTGAACACTCCTTCATCTCAGAGGGTACAAACGTAAGCGTGTGGAGATTAGAGTGTATCGACCCACTGTAAACATCCATGCTACATGTTCCTGTCATGTAGCCTCATGAAGTATGATGGCGCCGGTTGTGTTTTGGTTGCGATGTGACTTTAGAAGATGGATGTTTGATGGAGTGTTTCCCTCCTGCGATTAATCTCCGGGGGGCATGCAGCTCTCTGCTATCATGGACTTAACCTCTAATACATCACCCCTGCCTCACCAGACAGTTTATGAAGTGCACAGGCTACAGCCAGCTCTTCAGCAGCATGAAAAACAACGTCAGAGGACAGTGACATGGAGACGGTACAGCCATATTTAGACAAAGAACAGTGCTGCATGAAAGAGCCTCTTCCTTCAGTGCAACAACATCCCTTGCTGGTCTGAAAGAAAGTTGCTCAACTCCAGCTGTGACACAATGTATATGCATCCAGCGATGGCACTCGTCAGTCACATACATGCAAGTGCCGATTAAAGGTAGATTTTTTTTTTTTTTTTTTTTTAACGGCAGATGTTGCAAAATCTTATCTTATTATTTTCAGTAGCAATGTTTTGACATAATTCAAACCAATGTTCAAACTGGACTTCCTGGATCATATTGCATCTTCTCACCTGCACCTGCAGCAACACCCACGCTAATGCAATCTTTTGCATTATATTTATTTTCCATTTTCTGTTTGAACAACCGCTAAATTCTCGGCTGAAAGCAAGTGAATGAAAGCATCTAAAACACGTCACTGCTTGAGCAAACAGGAAATAAACATTAAGGTTTCCTATTCAAAATACTGATAATGTTAATATACATAGAAGCTTTTGCAAATTCAATCCAGAAAAAAAGCGATTGAAAAATGTTTCGGTATTAAAGAATTATTCACAAACTGAGTCAGAGTCCTTTTGCAGAACTTTGCCCACCAACGAGCTCCCTGCAGTCCCGTCCAATACAGCCACATTATCACTGCTACTGAACAAAGCCTAGAGATCTAAAACTCCTAAAGCTCTCTCTCTCTCTCTCTGTCTGTGTGTGTGTGTGTGTGTGTGGGTAATTCTACACATTTGCCCATGAATCAAATCAAAATTACTCTTCCTGTCCCTGTATCGCTCTGCCAGCCTGCCACCCTCACTCTCCTAGCTCTTTCATTCAATTTCCTTCCATTTCATTCTCTCTCCTCCTGCCACTCTCACTTGCTTTTTCTCTTTTTTCCACCTAGCGGTAATTAATCTGTTGCTCAGACCTTCCATCAGTCTGACTTAACCTACTTTCTTTCTCATTTACTCCCCCCCTGCCTCTCTTTCTCTCTCTCTCTCTCCATATAATTTCTTTGCCTCTGGTAGCTGGGTTAAGCCGACATGACATTCCCTCTGTCCGCTGAGCATTGTACAAGGCCGTGGCTTCATTGGTTGGACTTGAGTGGATGGTAAATTAGCAGAATGTCTGATTATTTAACTTCTAATTAAGTCAGTGTGTGGTAGGGATGATCCAGAGAGTTACAGTTAATGAACCCAAATCCTCCTCCTGACACAAGCGTACGTCCATGTGCCAGTGCATATACTGTGGGACTGATTGTTGTTTTAGATTGGGGGTTTCAATTATCCAAATTATTGAACGATCCAGCAAAGATGTACATATTTTTATGGTGATGATTTTTGAGGCCTTCATGATAAATTAGTACCTTTGTTGTACATGTTGGTGGGCACCTGCACCACGCTGAGACTGAGGTTGACTGACAGGTTGTTGAAGTGGTCATTGGGTTGCAGGATGAATTCTCCTCCCAGCTCCACACTGTTCCCCCCTCGTCCACCTCGTTGATCAACACCGCGTTGAAGTATTCATACTGGAGATCAGAAGGAGAAGGAGAACATGAGACAGTGACGAGGGTCCACATTCAATCAAATACACCTAAATCCCGGCACCTCAGTGTCAATATGTTCGACGTGCTGAATCGTGTTATCGCTGGATTCAATGACTGGGTCACTTAAGTGCTGAGTCAGAGAGCAGTTTGCGCACTGAGGTAACCTGAAGTCCTGGATCATACCAGTGCAAAGTTGCTGAGTTGACAAATCTCTCCTCAGCTCCCTTCCTAGCTGGATGCTGCATGTGGTGCTCTGCCTCCATGGTATTTTTAGTACTGCGCATACTGGGGAGACTATTAATAAATCATAGAGCTAGATAAATATAGAGCACATGGCTGCCTGCATCCCAAAGGCTCTGAAGTCTGAGATACCACACAGGGGCACAGCCTGCCCCTGCAACGGCTGCAGCCAATGCAGAACCAATGAAGAGATGAAGATATTCAAACGAGTGAAAGGAAAATTTGACATCTTAGATATTTTTGTATGTTTACATGTGCATGAATGACACAGAGGCAGTAAAACTTTTAGACAAGAGAACTTATCATTCCTGTCAAAGGTGTCATCTATCTTTGTATATTCGTATTTTGCAGTTAAGCCTAGAAAAGACTAAAAGGGCTCATTTTGTGGTCACAGTATATAATAGCAGAAGCATGGGTGCAGTCTTTTTTACTAACCTGGACCATAAAGGTGTCACGATTTGAAGTCTGTGAAATCTCAACTTATTAGAAGTTTTTTCATTTACAACAAATTTTACTTTGATGACATCAGAAATATGAATCAAGCCTCAATCCACCGCAACAAATTTTGCTTTAAAGGTTGTTAGGATAGCAAGCACTGTCACGCATTGACCGATGGAGAACAACCTTTATTTCATACTTAAATAAAAATATACTCTACTGTCCTTACTGACAGCAGCGATGGCAGCGGCAGCGGTTCAATCCCTTGCGCAGGTGAATGGTGGTGATTGCATGGCTAAAGGCCACATTGATTTCTCTTGTAATGACCAAGAGAATAGGATTTGAAAAGGGGCCTCTGAGGAGAATGAATTGCTATTCTCAAGAGTCCAATACGAAGCCGCAGTACATGTGTTATCATTCAGGGGAGGACAGACACTCTGTGGACTTGGATGTTTTAGACAAGACTACAAGTCCAGGTAAAGGGTAAAAACAGCATACGGAACACATTTAAAAGTCATCGTACCATATCTCTTTATTACCAAATCCTGACACCGGCCATATTTTACTGTCCTACCACTCACTTCAGTGGACGCTTTCCTCTATACGCCTCACCAACCCCGCCACCCAAACCTTTCTATATGAGCAACCAGTAACCTTCACATGGGCTAAATCTTCCCAGCTCCTCCTGAGGAACACCATCATCCCCTCAGCCCGGTGCAAAACACAGATAAAGCCATCAATTAGGCTGGCAAACGCAGCGCCTATCGGTGTAATTAATCAGGCCTGATTAGGCTTATTAGGCTTTTATCAAGGGGAACACGGCCATTTCAAGGTGAGGGAGCACAGCGTTGCCTATTTCTGCCAATGTGCAAATATTACCACCTTTTCTCTTTCACCTCTCTGCAAAACTTAAAATGTCTTTTCAAAAGAAAAATCCTCTTGGCTTTTTTTCGTGTGCAATGACTGACAGGAAACAAAGTACTTATCTTAAAAATGAGCAGGCGGGTTAAGGCCAAAGGGTTCGGAGCCATAGTGAGATTTAACAGACAAACATATGGCAACCTTTCATACATCACCAGTCAGTGCAGGACACAGGTTTCTTCGGTCAGCATTTAGCTATGTCAGTACAAGACATTAGTATGCAACTCACTTTTGGGTCTTGACCCACCAATTGTGAAAAATCTGATCTACATTGACCTTTATGATGTTTGGGATACCAGCCATTTTCCAACACCAGTATGGTACCTGTTTTTTTTCAGCACAACAGGGTGAACAGAATCCAAATTAGTCGACATTGACAAGGACTTTTCTGTTTGAGATTTGCTGCGTTGCTTTTGGGAACCAATTCAACCTTGTGCTTTTAAGGTTAGACAGAAAATTGAGAGGAAAAATTTAAAAATCTCTTCAAAATATCGGCTTTGTAACTGACAGGTCAGCTGTGAAACTTTTAGTAAGTTAGTGAGTCAATATGTGAATCATATTTTAATTATATAGCACTTTTTAAAACAAAAGTTAAAGTGCTTCCACAATTGCACTTAGCATGAAATATCAAACAAGCAGGATAGTAATAAAGAGGAAGACAACAAAATAGAAAAACATCAACACAAAACATCATTAAAAAAATCCTTCTACTATCTCCACAGCTGAGCTATTTTTAATTACACCATATGAAAGTGAAGAAGAGGAGAAGAAGCCATTGAGGCAAAGACATGTGAGCAAGAAGAGAGAGGAAAAGAAAGGACAAAAGATAGATAATGGGCATAGGACAGGACAATAGGATAAGATAAGATAAGACAGGACATGCAAGGATTATACGATGCTATAATACAATAAGGCGAAGAGACAGGGCGAAATTAGAAACGATGGAATGCAATACGATATGATAGGACTGGACTAAAGGAACGGACAGGATATGATATAATATGAAGAGGCAAGAAAATGGGTCAAACAGCTGCATCAGCTGTGTGGGTGACATATAGGCTATAATCATGGGAGCATATAACTTTTTAAATCAGGCTGTACAGCTCTACCTTATACAAAGCCTGGTCTTAAATGCAATCTTTGTTTTCCTCGATGTCTCCCTCACTGTCCTCTTGTGCTTCCTGCATAGTTGATGATGATGAGCGTCACACTGTCCTCCACTTCACCTTCCTGCAAGGTAGATGCACCTTGCGATCAGCTGATTTTGCACAGATTTCGAGGGTGTGTACCCCAACCAGTTGCTGTAGTTTTGATAAAATGCTGTTGTACATACGGACATTGACGGCAGCCTCGTCTGTGCACACAGCAACCAACGACCAACTTCTCTGTCCAGTGATCCGAGCCTGTGTCACTGAAGGGCTTCTGGAGCCCATCCATTATGGCCTGCACAGTTCAGTCAGCACCCAGTTCAATCAATCCAAGAAAGTACGAGGTGAAGTCTCAATTTTTGAACACAGACACAACATAAGCAATGTCTCTGCTTGGTTTGTGGGATGATCCATCCAAGAGCAGCCCCCAAAATTCAACGGACTGCAACTTTTCTCTCCCCATTGATAGTTTGCGCATTATCCCTGTTCCCCCTTCATGTGAATCATGTGTACCGCCGACATTCGTTCATACTACAAACAAAATCCTCAACATAGGAAGATATAGGACGTCCATGTTTGTGGAGTTTGTGGAGATAGGTATCTTACATTCACCAGGTTGCCAGAAACATGACTCCAAATAAATGCTAATGTTGCTCTGTATCAGCTGAATGTGTAAATGTGTAACTGTTTGCTAACAAGATTGCCACATCAACTATAAAGGGATAATGTTCCAGGTTTCACAGCTTTGTTTCATCGGGCTTAATATGTGCAATTTGGTAACATTCTTGTCAGATTAAACAAGCACCTTGAGGATTACTAGACCTTGTCTGCATTTGAACTGAGATCAAAAAACTATTCCCACTGACGCGAGCGAGTGTCCCGTGTCATAAAATCAGGTGAGGCTGCAGGATCGACGACCTTCAGGCTGTGGGAAACTCTGGCACAGTTTCTCAATGCAGAGAAATGCTTACGTGTTGTGTTTACCCATCTCTTGCTTGCTCTGCACCTGACCTCTCTTCCTCTGGCAACCGTATCTTTACTTCCTGCCAAACAGGGCCATGGTGTCCAGAGACAGCCTTAATTACACCTGATTATCACCTTCACAACCTCTCCAGGTCACTTTCAGTATGTTGTTCTGCAGTAGAAAGAAATCCACACAACACACACATGCAAAGAACACGACACACAAAACTCTAGTATCACCTGAAAATGTACCCTTTTGTACTCCTGTTCTTATTTTTCTGTTTGCTCAATTATCTTTAATATTTAAGTAATTCATTTTCTTTGGTTCGTTTTGAGCCAAAATGATTCTTTTCACATCAGGCAACAGTTTGAACAAGCACAAATTACCTCCCTATAAATGGTGTAATGAGCAAAATAGGGCTACAGGGAGCTGTAGAAAGACTTTTTCATGAGTCAGATGTTTTCAGACTTGCTTGTTGGCACAGTAACTCTCAGTGCAGAGGGATTCGTAAGGCAAGTGGCAAATACTTTCCAGAGAACCGAGATTTGAACTTGAAATCTTGAGTGGCTGAAGCCAAAATTAGGATACTTAAAAACCGGGAGCTCAGTTCACACAAAGTGTACGCGCAGAAACGACGGCGGCAGAGCCAACTGCACCTGCAGCCAACCAGGCCCCATTGCTTCTTCTCTCTGTTCTCTTTCTGCCATTGTCTCGTTAGTACCTGTTCTGTCATTCTCGCTCTCACTTCCTCTGTCTCTCCCTCCCGACCTGATTTATCCCTTTCCTTTTCTGGCTCAGCCCGTTTTCCTTCTACCCATTGTTCACCGGCTGCATGCAATCCCCATCAAGCTGCTCACCACCCTCCCGTCTCTTCCCGGTATTCAACTCAAATGTGCTCTCTTGTGCATACAGCTCCTCTCATTGGCAAGGCTCGGCTTCTATCGGCTCTATCTGTGAGACCATTGTTGCAATTGCCAGGTTGTCTCCGTCTGGTCTCCCTTTCTGTCTGTTTGTCTCTCCCATCTTGGTGGCTGCGCTAAATCTTTCCTCTCTGTCTGTAAGACAGGTGTAATAATGAAATTAGATCCTAGTTCTAAATAAAAGAATTTCCATCTCTTGCATTTTCTCAAACGCAGACAGTGGAATAGCAAAGTTCATTTGTGCAAAAAAAAAAGCATGCATACATGTACATTGGGCCGACACACATGGACACACACACTCACACACAAAGAAGCTAGTTTTATAATGGCAGTCACTATCTCGGGATCCAAGATAGAAAACAACAGTTACTAATGACTCGATTCAGAGAAACAATTGAAGTTGTGCAGATGTTCCGGCTCTACACTGCTAACTAAGTGTCTTGAAAGACAGTGAGAGAAAAGACAAAGACGAGGGAAAACGCCACCAGAAAAGTAAGTTGAAAGTATAGAGAAATTAAAGTCAAGTAAAGAAAAAAAAAAGTGAACAAACAACAGTTAATGAGTCTGCTAATAGACTTATTTAAATTCACAGCATGTGGGCTTTAATTTTGATTAAAATTACACCCATCAGCTTTTGAGTTTCAATAGTGTGGGAGTGCGCGTGGGTGTGTGAATGGAGACAAGGGCAAACCACAGAGTGTATGTACGTGTGTGCATCTGTGCATGCTCTAGAGCATCAGCTGAGGCTGTGTGTGTACAGTAAGTGTGCAAATGTGTGTGTGTGTGTGTGTGTGTGTGTGTGTGTGTGTGCGTGCCTCCGAGTGTGGGTGTATGTGTTGAGTAAGTCAATTATGCCGTTCCAACGTTGCAATGAAGGAGTGCCCGGTGCCACTAATGCAGTCCCTGATCATGGTGTTAACAACCTGATCTTTAACGCTGCAGTGCATTACGCTGAGAGATCGCACATGTCCCGGCAGCACCCACTCACTCAGCGCGCCACAGACAGAGACGGAGAGGATGAGGAGGGGTTAGTGGAGGTAAACAGAGGAGCACATTTCAGCTTCCTGTCAAAAAACACAAGCCCAAAGAATGGAGGAATTTAAGCTGTTATATGTTTAGCAAAATGTCAGTGAGGAGATACGGACATTTATTAGAAATTATAGGCGACACTTCACAATATGTTACACAAAAATGAAGCAGGAACCTGATAATTAATGAAACTTTACTGAGTAATCCTGAAAAACTGTGACTTGAGGACGATATAGTAGATCGTGATGAGTTACTAGAGAATAGACTAGGTGATAATAATCTTTAGTTCATAAATATCTGTGCATCAACATCCTGACCACGTTCTTCACGAGTCACTCCTGATTAACTCTGAACTAGCAGCTGACTGGCACAAGCAAAATTACTTCTTTATCATATCATCCTTTCTCTGTCGTCCTTAGTTTCTGTTCTTCTTGTTTCCATGAGAGTAAAAAAAATGAAGGAATACATACTATATATTCCATGGAGGTGTTTAAAAAAGCAGGATTCACACATGAACCTTTTCAGTGTTCATACATTTTGCTCCATTTGGCATTTGGGCTAAATGGTCAAACCAGAAGGGGTTCAGTATTTAATCAGGTCAACTGTGTCTATGTAAGTTCAAATTTAAATGATCAATAATTGACAGAATATTAATTGATGACGATTTTATGAATTGATTACCCATTCAATTTTTGTTCTTTTTTTGAAGATGCCAAAGAAAATAACTCTCTCTGCTGTGACACTCCGTCAGCTGTGTGTTTGCTCGCTCTTATTGCAGAAACAAAATGCAAAATCACCAGGATGGGTTGAGAGAAATCATATCTGCAAAAGCGAGTAATTCAGTTTTCTTTGACTTATTTCGGTGAAGCAATTCACTAAATGAAGGACATCAGATAATCACAAAATAACAGTAAGAGTCTAATCTCATTAGGATTTTTAATCACTTTAATTTTTCTTTTCTTTTATCAGGCTTTCCACTAAATTTCTGTTTGCTTCAATATTCTCTTTTAAGTTCATTCTAATAATTTCTTTTATGTGAAGCACTTTGAAATTGTCTACATTTTTTAAAACAATATATTTCATTATTCCTTGCAGTCATTGAGTTGAGTGGCTGTCAACGTTATCAATTTAAGCTCCTGGAAAGTAAATCTTTTATTATATCCTTCTTTTTAAGCATTTCGGTCTTTTTTCTTACATTAGTTATACAATGCTCAAAATTGTTGTCAGTGGCAAAAATGTGTACGGCAAGAAGACACCCTTGCTCACGCTGCATTAAAAGCGCATAGGCAGGAGTCTATGAGGAGCACCTATGCAGCTTTATGCGCACCCACTCATGTACATACAGTATGTAAGTGTGCGACCCAAATGCACACGCTCACATACAAATAAAAAAACGCTCCTGTTGATTTTGATAAATGCTCTTGCTGCAAAGAGCACAACAGCAAGTCAACAACCTCAAGGGAAGAAGAGAGAGAGCGAGACCACATGAGAAGCGGGGGTTTGACCGTGACGCTCCACCCTCTGGTGTTCACTTTTAACTCTCATCTCCACTTCCACTCTCCTCTTTTATTCACCCACCTCCCCACTCTCTTTCTCCACGGTTGGGGAAGGGGTGGGGAGAGGGGGACACCACTCCCGGAGTGTGTAAATGTGACTGGAAAACAACCGGGGGCCGTGGATGCAGGTAATCAGCGAGTAAACAAGACAGCAGATTGAGTAAATAACTTGGAGGAAAGGCCAACTAGGGGTTCATGTGCTGTGCTTAAAATCCTTCATCTTATACTTTGTGCTCACCCACTCTGAGAGAAAACGTGACTAAAATCCACAGCAGCCATGTGAGGCTATACTGCTCATTAAACACAGAGGTGGGTTTGTGTGTGTGTGAGAGAGAGAGAATGAAATGTAATCAAAACAAAGTTTTATTTTTGTATTAAAAGTAATACTTTTAAGAGTTTTAAGATTCAATACTTTAGCTACTGAGAAACTGTTCATTTGTGGAAATGCACACATGTATTATGTTGCTTATTGGTTGTGGTTTGTTACATCTAGTGTGTAAGTACTAACTTTTGTGAGTTGTGAAAAAAGTCATGTCAGGTAAAACAGAACTTACCAGCTCTCACCTGACCTTTCAGTTTTCAGCTCAGAACTTCTGTGTGATATATATATAAATTTGCTCTATTACTCATCCTATTACTCATCCTATGGATGAGAACAATCACACTGCACTGTTTTATTACAGCGGACTTTGCACCTATATATTGCACTGTCTCATCTACTTGCACACCAGCCATGCAGTATTCAAACCACTTGTACTTCCCATCGCTTGTTTCTCATCCCCTTTGTTTTTGTTTTCTTCTGTGCCTCGTATGTTTGCACCGGGGTCTGAGAGAAACAGCATTTCAATCCCGTCTACGTCCTGTACATATTGACAATAAAGCTGACTTTGACTTTTGACTTTGACTACAGGGGAAACGATTTCGGCCCTGATTGTTGGCAGTGTGATGCAGCCTGTTGCACCATAACTCTTGTTGTCCAGGTTCAAATCCTGTTGTCTGCTCACACGACTGCAGTTTTCATAAAAGTGTGGTGTTGGTAGTTTTGGTAACTGCACGTTAGTTAATCAAGACAGAAGCTTGCAAATACCACAAAAGGTTATTTGATTGTTTTTATTTTGATCTGATTCTTCACTGATAAAAATCATATTAAATAAGTATTGGGGCTATGTAAGGACAAATAAGTGAGGACAGTGTATGGAAAAAGCTTTTTTTTTTTAGTCTGTCAGGCTCATAAAATACCTCTTTTTTTCTGAAACGGATTCATTCTTTCTAATAAGCTTTCCAGACGTGATTCAAGGTAGTACCTCATCTCTCTGTAGGGAACCTTTTTGAACCTCTCTCTCTGAGTCTGTAGACGAAGGTACCTTGAAATGCTTTGAGTCTGGATTTGACAAGCAGGTGAGACATAATATGCGTCTGGATACAGAAGTAGCAGCGTGTATGTGTGTGCGCTGCATCTGTGCTTTATCCACTGGACAGACGAGGCCAAATCTTGGCTTTAAAAATCCCTCCTTCGCATCACTGGCCATGCATGCAACAGGACAGTGAAGCAGGGGACGCTCCGGATACACAGGCACACAAACTCAGGTCATATAATTTTCGTCAGTAATAAGAAGAGCAAATTGGCAAATCAACAAGCATGTGGCCACCTCTCTGCGCTCTCTGGTTATGCCCTAGACAGGAGAGTGCGAGAACAAAAGCGAGAGAGAGAGAAAAGAAAGATTAAGCATTTTTCTCCCAGTGCTCCCTCCAGACCGGGGCTACATTTTCAGTCAACATCAGGCTTGGCAATTGGCTGTTTCTCTCCAACCTCCAAGGAAGGATTTCATTGGCTGCAGAGGGCATGGGAGACCGCTCTCTGCTTTCCTATTTACAGTACATGAGCATTGCGGGTAAAAGAGCAAGGGAGGAAAATCGCAGCAGATTACCGTGCCAATTTCACATGGAAGCAGAAGAGCTCTGGAAAGGATAGATAAGGAAATTCCTATCAAACCGCTGCCAGCCAAATATGTATCCAATAGCAAAAAACACACAAACATTTTATAATAAACCCCCGAATAGTGATGGAGGAGGTTTCACCCTACAGCGTAGATGTGGTATTTTTAGCACAGCTGGTGATAATTACCATCTATTCACCATGTTCTGCAGTAAAAAGCACTATTAGAAATGCCACCATCAGAGCTGTGCAGACACACACACACACACACACACATACAGGTGTATACATACGGCACTCACAAAAACGTACAAGCATATTAATATTTACGCATGTAGACGGCAACAAAAAAAAAAACAGGCTACAGCAGTTTATTATCACAACTAAACATTTCATTTTATGCTCAGGCAATTCAAAACACAATTAGCAAAGAAAAATTAATGGCTGCAACATCATTTGCCAAGAGGTGCTGAAAAACCTGCTTAACTAAGGATAAATACCAACACACACACACACACTGATAACAGACACAGAGGTACACACACACACTAACATGAATGCAGAACGTTAGCCAGGCAGAGCCGGTCTGTTATTATTACTCTGATGACCGAGCTAGTGAAGCAGGGATTAATTTGAGACGGGTGTCGGAACACGATGCAGAACCTCCCACATTTGGACGACGACTTCGTCTGTGACAATCAGGAGCTTTCAGTGCGTTTTCTGAAAATCTGATGCAAGTATTTCTGTCAGTCCTTTATTTCCAATTGATGTTACTAAGTAATTGGTTAAGTTACTTTTCAGTCAGCCAGACCCTAAGCAGACCAATCAGCAGGGAGACAATGATGAAGAAGATGGAGAGTAAACACTAGATGTGTATAGCAGGAACATTTGGAGATGATCATGTATTTGGTTGTGTGTGTATCTGACTGCAGCTAATGTCACATACTGCCAGACCCATCAGCTTAATATTTTTGTGCACTTTTATGACTCTGTGCTCGAGGACCTCTCATGGTTTCAGTGATTCACAATTTTTGAGAAACCTATTTTATTGACTGCTCTGTTTTATACTGCGATTGACTGCTGACTCCTCTTAACCATCATAAGTGAGTCAGAGAAAAGTCATTTCAAATGGCGTGCACTCAAAAGAGGGAAAGACAGAGAAAAACAGGTGTTAAAACTGACTGTTGAGATGTGTTGAGACTGTTTATTGTTCAATTTGTCAAGACCGAAGCTACAGTTTTTTATTTTATTTTTATAAAATTAGGCACTTCATTTTACGATGCACATTTGTATTTATATAAATGCAGCCCTTATTTTACTTGGAATAAGAAAAGAACATTTATTTATTATTGGAGTATTTATTAATTATAATTCCTCCAGTTCAATGTGAAAACCATCAATAAATATTGCTGAAATATTATTAAATTGTACTCTCTTTACCTGGTTTGTTGTTGTTGACTGTCAGTTGTTTACTACATACAGAAGTTGATACAACTACTAGACTACTTCACTAAATATGGCACCAAATAATAAGTTAGACATTATGATTTTCAGGACCTTTGCATAAGAAAATCTTTTCTTACTTGACCTCTTTGAATTTTGATTGAACAACCATGCACGAGAGACAATGTAGGTGGGGGTCATGTTAGTGTTGGACTTTTATTTTGAAATTGCCATTTTACATCACTGATGTTTACACGTACTGAGTGTACTCTTCTGGTTTTGTAAAAATTAAAAAGGTAAGCCCATATGTTTTTCTTACCATTTAATGATGTTAATGATTGATTGATGATTGGTTATGGGGTGATGCATAGAGCTGGGCGATGATGAGTTTACTATGCTGGCAAGTGGTGTATGAATATTTTGTCATATTACCACTGAAGGACCCACAGTGAAGAAAGTATGCATTTGTGCTGAAATGAGTACAGCTAATAGAAACCTGTTTGTGCTTCAGGAGATGGGTTCTGTGTTGTGGGTCTTCCTGGTTTCAGAATTAAGCTGTAATGAAGTAACGCTGCATCATACACCAACTGCATCTGCCATTACGTTAATCTCTGACTAAAGCAGATGCTATTACTGTGGTCACACACCATGCCAGCAAGCATCTGCTAGGTACATGCAATTGTCATTACCATGTTCATTTTTCTCCTTCTTCATCCATCTCTCTTTCCTCCTTCTTTTCCTCTACAGTTCTGGCATCACCATACGTGTATGTCGCTTTAACATATCTTAGCTATTTTGGCCTGATAATGGCATCTCGCTCTGTCCTAGATGCTGTGAAACTCTACATTACAGTATAGCCTCTCCAACAGCCATTATCAACTCTGTAGCTGTGTCATTAAAGCTGAAACAAAGGGACACTCACTTTGCTGGGCTCATCTCATCGCCGCCAAGTAATTACTGGCATGAAGCACCGCTGTGAGCCCACACAGTGTTACTGCCCCTCAAGCAGCATATGAAAACACAAACACACACAGACAAGCGTCACCAAGTGACACATACACGCAGATGCACAAACATGTCCACCAGAACACGCTGTTGTTTTGTGTTAATGTAGTGATGAAGATGCGATGGTGCTATAGGACATTGTGATGTTATGTGCAGGATGTTGCAAGGATGTGTACAAAGTGTAAATACATGGCAAACACAAGTACCTATCTATGACGCCAGTTTTGTTTACATGCAATCAACACACAGTCACACACAGATAAAGCGAGATACATCAAACCACACCCAGTCCACTCCCATTTAAAAGTTATAAAGGGAACCACATGCTGTCCACCTCCATTGGCAGTTTGTAACAGGCAGAATCTCACAATTTACTCTTCAGCAACAAACCCATTGTTGTTTTATTACAGTGTATCAGATGTTTCTCTAAACTGACAACAGAGAGAGTGAAGGTGTGTATTAGTATCCTGCTCCGCTGTAAATTGTGTGGGTGGTACACACACACACACACACACACACACACACACACACACACACACACAAAGGCAATTCTGCAATGAAATTTTCTCTATCGCCTGATCTCCTGCCTGTTGCTTCGGCTGGTGATATACATTTTCCAGAACGGCGTTTAAATCCAGAGTTTGAGCGATTGTCACAAAGTCCACAGAGAGATGGACTTTTTCCAATTGATGAAAGCACCGTTTCTCAAAACATAACGCTGTGTGACTGTGTTGCATTATGGTCTAAATTTACTTTTTTGACAGAAGCGTGTGCTGATTCTGAGGTGCACAATATATCAATGTGATGTAGCATCTACAGGCCTGTGACTAATGGTTGGTTTTTTCATCAATTAATCCGCCAATTATTTTCACAGTTAAGTGTTAACAGTTATCACAGTAAAAGTTTGTGAAAAATACTCATCAGTCCAAAAAAAAGGAAGATTTACAATTATACAAAACCGCAGAGTGTCCTCATATCAGCAAAGGTGGAAACTTTTTTGGGGGGTTTTTGTTTTAAAAATGGGTTAAACAATGAATTGATGATCAAAATAGTTGCTAATAATCTTCTGTCGATCAACTGTTCTAGTTATCTATGTTAAATAATAAAAAACAGTATACCAATCTGAACCATAATGGGCCAACATTAGCCAAGTCTTGCTCCTCTTACTCCTCTTGTTAAAGTGTTATCAGGTGGAATTTCCCTTTAAAGCACAGAGGGTGAAATTGTGCGTGGAGAATCAGGTGACCAAAAAAAAAATGAAGAAAGGAAAGGGGCAGTATGAGAGGAAGACTCAGAGCTGGACAGAAGTCAGTTGTTAAATTTAGTGATTGATCCTCCTTAACGGCCCATGACAGCAGAAACCTTCAGGGCATTCACTGTAATGCCTTAAAGAGCTGACGGAGTAAACACACACTCACCGCCACAGGCTGAGACACAGGCACACACAACACACACGCCACAGACTTTTTAAGTAGTTTAGCCGCAAATACTCCTAAGTCAGCTTAGCATCATATTTCCTCTTTAAAACTCAAGTTTCTGCTGTCGCTCCTCCTACTTTAATAAACTCTGTCCTGAGATGTGCACGATGCACAGCAAACTCAGGCGAAAACATCACAAGTGCACCCTCTCTCTCTCTCACACACACACACACACACATGCAAAGCTGCACTCTAAAAATTAAAGCTGCTCAAATGGATTTGAGGCAGAACCATGAGAGCAGAGGAGAGAGTTTGGGGGTGTGTATGCAGATATGATTAGCTGAATGCATTTGCCCAAATCTGCAGAACTGAGGGTGGAACTCCGAGGGAATAGTTTAAAATTTGTTGAGTTTCTGAGTAGGAATACGACAGCGATATAATGCCATAAATAATTCACGATTTATTTTTCCGTTTGTCACAGCGCAAACATTTTGGCATAAAAACATGAGGATTAATTGCTTTACCTCTCACAAAATATATAAGATGCTTCCCACATACAATTTAATCTTTAGTTATTACTATTATACATCTGTAGGTGCGATCAGGACGTGTTAACTGAGCAGCTGATTTGTTCGACTGAAAATTTGGACAAGGTTTCCTCCTGGATTTAAACCTCATCCAAAGGGGTGGAGTTAAGGTTTTTAACCCAACCTAAGTTCATATTTACATCTCTATATAAATTGATGATATATTTCCAAATGCAAACTTTGGGTTACAACCATTTATGTTTTAATATTTACACTTACACATCAGCAGTTTACATAACTGAATGATGGCAAAAACTACAAAATTGACACCCAGGTTGTAAAAAAAAAAAAAAAAAAAAAAAAAAAAGTGGAATTTTCCATTTAGGAAAAAAAAAAAGTCTTGTAACATCACTAAAATATGTACTGAAACTGTAACCAATTACTTTTGCTACCAAAATAGAAGAAACCAAAACCTCACATTTACAATTTGCTGGAAACCAGTAAAATTTCTGCTGTGTACTGTGGCGCTCCACACAATCATCGCCAAAGCACTGATCACATGTCGCCGCTATTCATTAACAGCCGTAAACACACAATAACAGTGTGAGCTGCATTAAAACAGATGCTCCTTCAGGATCTGAGAACAACTATCCGCCACCTTCCAGCACTTTGCACCATTTTAAAATCCATTGCTGCGGCCAGATCGCTGGAGGTTAAGAGCAAATTCTGCACTCTGAGCTAACAGTGAGACATTTTGCACACATTACTTTTGCAATTTGAGCAGTTTACGGCGTAAAAAAAACAACTCGATCTCCTCATACGCCCTCAGTCATCCTGATGTGTTTTCTACCCCCTGCGTGCGTGCACATCTCGCTGATGATGTCACTCAGAAATCCGTCTCTTTAAATTGCGAGAAGTGGCCCGATGTGACGTCTCGTTGTCTGACTTTGTTCAGTTATCCACAGAATGCAAAATCATTAAACAACATGGACCCATCAAAGCGCAGTATGTGATCCCCAGCAGATGTTGATAGGATGGATTTTTTTTTTTCTTATTTGAGGTTAGTCGTGCTCATCAATTAAAAGAACACTTATGCTGATAATTCTTTTTTGGATGCAATCTTGTTGGCACGTCCGCTCCTGTGGGACGGTGAACGCCGACGGTGGCAGGCCGAGACATATGCTGACAAAATGATTATAGAGAGACGTGGACTGACACACTTTTAAAAGAGAAAAGACTGTTAAGCCCAGTCAAGCGAAACAGACTACAGAACAAGACTCCTAATGCCTTTTCTCCCCGTCTCTCCTCTGTTGTGTTTACAGACTCACTTTTCTCTCACCAATCTCTGAAGCACTGGCTTTTGTGGGATAAATTATTTTCAGCACGATTTAATTAATGAGCTTGAAAAAAAAAAAAAAAACGGGGAGTGAATGTGCTGGTTGTAATAATGTTTGTGTGGTCAGAATACACCATACACACATATGCACATACCTGTAGGTTTGGATCTTCCTCGTGCTGCAGGTGGGCTTCTTCTGCCGCCTCCACGAGCCTCTAGAGGAGAGGAGAGGAGAGGAGAGGAGAGGAGAGGAGAGGAGGAGAGGAGAAATATAATAGTATTAGTACAAAAGTGAATTGATTAGTGGGTCAAAAAATAATAGGCAGAGAAACATCCATACAGAAAGTAGCTTTACAACTGGCTTTATAAGTACCCCTTAGCACTAGAGCAACACTACACCCCCTCAGGACACACACACACACACACACACACACACACACACACACACACACACACACATACAGATACAGATAGCGGACAGACATTTGGCCATCTCGTGAAAAGAGGCTATTTTCCTAAATGGTTCAGCAGTAGAGGTAATGACTGCCTCAGGTTCTTTGGACACTACCACAACAAACTCCATCATCAGTTCATGCTGTTTTACACATGCACTCTCTCTCCCTCTCTCATGCACTCAACAACACACACACACACACACATTCGCTCCATCATCACCCTCTCACTGCTACCGTCTGCTGCGTGTGCCCGTAGGGTGATGCGGGTATCTGTGCGCCTTTGAGTCAATGTTGTGCTCTCTCTCCCTCCCTCGCTCTCTCTTATGAGAAACATCATCTTTTGAAAATAGCTTTTTTTTTTTTTGTCAGAAGCGGGGAACATGTCACCATCATCTTTCTCAAATGAAAGATAATCTTGTAGAAACGTAAGTTGCAGAGGTCCTTTTAAAATAAAGTTCTCTCTGTTTTATGACTTGCATCTTTTTTTGTTTTTTTTGCTTTGGCAAAGAGTAGAGAGAAATATTACAGCATAATACGAATCCAATCTTCACACTGAGTTTGTAGATGGCTTTCTTTAGAAGAACATGTTGTTCAAGCACTGGGATATCTGAGTATATTAACTGTGGGTGTTTATGTGAATGACGGCAAATGTCAGGGTTTCAGATTTTCACTATTTCACTATTAATCTGTCATGATTTTATTCAAATAATCAATTAATTGTTTGTTACGTCTTAACAATGACTTGATTATTTTAACAAATGTAAAAAAAAAAAAAAAAAAAAAGCGAAAAATTAGAAAAAACTATTTTCCACAGACCAAGGTGACTCATCCTCATCTTCATGTATCATTTAGTCCAACTATCAGTCCAAAATCCAAAGATACTGAGTTCACAATGTTGTCAATCTTATTTTCATTTTGTTGCTTCTCTAAATGACTAGTCATTTTGGGGCTAGTGAAGTGGGAGTCTGTGTGACACAGAAGGTCCTTAATGACCCAAGGTGGGATTTGTTTTCACAGCCTGTACATACAGCTATACACAAAACATACTAACCATACCACCACCATGTGCACTCATAGATATGTCAACAATGTATATAAGGCGGTTTGTTCAGGGCTGCAATGGCAGAGGCTCCTGCCAAAATGTGAACCTCTCCATTTTAAAGTCGTGCATCAGCGACCAGAAAGCGGCGCCGTGGAGAGGACTGAGGGCATTTGCCATTATGAGTGCAGGGTGTGTCATGGTTCTGTTGATCAGAAAGATTGGGGGTATGGGAGGCAGATGGAGATGGTTAACATGGTATGCATGGGTTAAATCAAGCTTTTGTAAAGTAACAAAATGAGGTGAGGTTTGTTTGTGAGTTTATTGTCTATAATGAGTCACTGATATTTGAAGGTGTTGACCTGCTCTGTTTCGCCACGTGGGGGGGGCTTCGGTGTTTGTGATGATGCTCGAAGATGTGACTGCCTGTGGTCTGACGCTGAGGAAATTGTGAAATTGTTCTCAATAAAAAAAAAAAAGCATGAGGTAATAACAGCTGGCAAACAGCAGCATTTCAAACGGGCTAAAGGTGAAGGACCTGATGGAAGGTTTTCGGGCCCCGAGTAACAGCTTGACTCTCAGTGATGTCTCTCGTCACACACACACACACAAGCACTCCTTTCTACTTCCAACTGCGATGCACATGGTATGTAGCAAGTCATTTCTCTCATTCACAGCTGGTCCTAGTGTCTATGAGTTTTGGTAATGCACTTCCATTTCGCATTTCCATTCAAATGGCTTTACCCATAAAACTACTGCAATCAGCCAGCTTATTTCAGCTGAGCCATGTGTGAGGTTGTGTGTGTGTGTGTGTGTGTGTGTGTGTGTGTCTGTGTAGGCAGGCTGTTTTGGGAAGCGAACACTGTAATCTAGAGTCTGGCCAATCATTTCCTTCACCATAGCAACACACCTGGCCACTGCATATCGTTGCATATCATTCTGCGTTTGGCTCCACTCGGCTATCGATTCATGTGCACGTTTGTTCTGCTGCCTTCCTGGTCTGATGGAGAAGACACGGTGGATGTCTCCGTGTCCTCTCCGGCCAGCACTTCTACAGATCGGTTTTAGGAGCAAACTCTTATGCGTGTGCACCATGTATGTGTGTGTGTGTGTGTGTGTGTGTGTGTGTGTGTGTGTGTGCATCCGGGCATTGAGAGGTGCATCTGCTGGAAATCCACAACAAAGCATGCTGTAGGAGCAAACAAAGATAAGGACGCTGGAATAAAGGGAGGATGAGAGAGGAATGAGAGAATAACATTCTCTAAAGGTCTGAACGCTTAGCCTCACACTCCCAGCGAAATGTCAGACGCTGCCTGTGAAGCCGGTGTCGATAGAAACACACTTTTCAGCATTCGTGAGTGGGTGACGGCGTGTGTGTGTGTGTGTGTGTGTGTGTGTGTGTGTGTGTGTTCGCGTGTGCATGCGCGAGTGTTAATGTTTTTCTCTGCTGACACGTGTTGAGATATTAGCCCTCTGACCTATTCTGTCTCGCAGCCGCTTTCGCAAATGTCAATCATCCAACGTGAGAGTGTGCGAGTACTGTTTGTCAGTGTGTGCCTGATGAACTCTGTAATCTGTAATTGAATTTGAGCACATGCATGTCCAGTATATGTGTGTGTATCTAACAAATGCTGTTGTGAGATGGGCCGAAAAAATGTGTAAGTCCTATGAGTCAATCTATTAATCTGTCATATGTGTCGACAGGAAAAACAACTGCCTTAAAAAAAATTTAAAAAATTACACAACATTACGTCATCATCATACATGGCCAACAATAATTTAATCTCCACTGCACTCTGCTGAACATTTCAACACTTGATTCCCACCTGCGGATAATCTATTCTGGCATATCATTCATGTAGGGTAACTTAACCGTGCAGGAAGATGGGAGTTAAAGCTCCAGGGTAAAAATAACTTGCATAGTAGTGGGGAGTTTTTCAATTGGAAAAACAGATTAGAGATAAGTAGGTACTACTCACTCCTGTGAATTTCAATTCCAGCATATCACCAGGATGAACACTCCAGGTGGTGTGTTTGTCTTTGTGTTGTGTTGCTGTGAGCGTGCGCAACTGCGTGCGTGTGTCTCGCGTATATTCAAATGAACCTGCCATGTCTTTTTGTCAATAGGTGGCCCTGCCAAAGTGTATGATGCAGTTTAAAAGGGAAGAGGAAATGACTTTTTTTTTTTTTTCCTCAAGTCATTCTGCTGAGGCTCGGGCTCGGTACGAGATGACAGCAATAATTAAACTGACACAGTCAGAGAGGCAGGCCCTGTTGTCTCCCTGAAAACACACACACACGCTCATACACAAACGTACACATTCACGAGCCTTCACTGTAGCTGACAGGGTAAAAGCTGAACACACAGAGCTAACAAGACTTGCTATGGTGACTGGATTAGATTTGTTAGCGCTGGAAGAAGAGTCTGGCATCTCTACCTGATTACAGATCCCTGATGTGTTTCTCCTGGTGTCTGTCTTCACTGCAGAGCTTTGATTCTCAGCGCAAACTTGATTAGGCCCGACCAGACCGGTCTGGTCCGGGTCAGTCTCCATTTTCATTTAATTCCCTCAGGCTCATTTTATTTGTCGATTTGTTTTCGGCCTAAATCAAACCATGGGGAAACGGCGTGTTGTGTTAACAAGTCCACATCTGGCCCCAGCTGCTTTGCCAGAGCTTTCTGTGATACTTTGGAGCTGCCAGGTCGGCTGAGGTGATGCATATTAACACAGAAAATATGAAAAAGAAATTAGCATCGACAGAATTTATTATGTCCTGACAGAGAGAAAATCTGAGGGAAGGGAGAAGACATCGATGTGTTATGCTAGATTTGTGTCCATCCCTATTGAGACGGTTCTTATCTTTGATTCTGACCCGTTTAAAACCACTGAACAGAATCATACTTTCCTAATTCTCCCAGCTCCCTTGTGTAAGTTGAACCCATCTCTTCCCCCTCAATTAAACACAATTCCTCTTCCTATTTCATCCTTTTTCATCCCGCCCCCTTCCGCCCGCCCCGTCCATTTCTCTGACATTTGCACTCATCTACCCCCTTTCATTATCTGACATCCTGTGATTATGATTTGCCCGACAAAGGATTCAGCTTGTTTACACCCTCAAAAGTTCATAAACAATCCCCCTCATTTAGCTGTCAACTTGATTGGCTCATTGTTCCTGCGCTGTACTTGCCGTGTGGTAGGTTTCCCGACGGTCGAAGCCACTGACCTTAACAAATGCCTATCCATTATGAATGCAACGCTAAAGCCGTGAAAGTCTGCGAAAGCTGTCATATGTAGCTGAGCTATGCTAACAACCGCTGCCGGAGGAGCAGAGGAGGGATGGACGGGGGGGGTCACATACATTATTGACTGGTAGCAGAAGACTTTTTTTTTAAGCAGTACATTAAGGCTCGACTCGGCACATTCCCTCCGACGAAGGCAGGGGAGGGCAGTGGCCTGAATCTGAATGTTCTCCCGAGGTAGCCGAGAACAAGACCGCAGTCGACTCCAGTTCTAAATAGACTCGCATAAAAGAACATTCCCAGAGGTGCCGTGTGCTGTCGGCTCAGCACGCATCCGTGCTTCTGGGTTCAAAGTTAACTTCTTCTTCTTCTTCTTCTGGAGTTAGAATTCGTTGAAGGCATCTGAACCTTTTGCCCTGAAAGTTATCAACAGTTACCTGAATTAATCAGGATGAGCTGCGTTCATCAGCTCAGTTCTGACACTTTCTCCTCACGTCTAAATATGTTCATTTTAGCAGACGCTTTTATCCAAAGCGATGTACATCTGAGAGTTAGAACAGCCATTGGGGGCAATTTGGGGTTCAGTGTCTTGTCCAAGGACACTTCGACATGCAGCCTGCAGGGGCCAGGGATCGAACCACCGACCTTCCTATTGGTGGCCTCTCTACCTTCTGAGCCACAGTCGCCCACTACCTCTCAAATGTGTAGACACAAATGATGTTGTCAGCTAATGTACTTAAATAATTGGCATGCTTCTATTCCTCATTTGTAAGAATAAATGCTAACTAAGCCCTGGCCTCCAGGATCAGGGCAGGTCCTACGGGTCTCGGTCCTGCCAGAGGGCCGATCCGCGGAGGCCTGAGCTGGGCTGAGCGGGATTGGCTCAGGGTCAGCCATCAATAGCAGTGGGGACAGCAATTAATATTGTCAAACCAAGCAGGGAAGAGTTGCAGCATCGACAAAATGGAAAAGGTGCTCCGTGACACTTTGCTTCCTCTGTTTTGCACATTTAGATTGGATCCGAGCCAAGTAGACAGAACACGGTGGAGAGACACAAAGGGAAAGTGAAAGGCAGAGGGAGGGAGGTGAGTTTTGAAACATCAAGTCCCAATAATCAATACCTGACAAGTTCTCAGCAGTTCTGCTGACTGAAAGGGAATATGAAGGGAATATGAAGTGCTTAACCCAGCCCTGCCATCCCTCTCTGCTCTGTCTCATATTGTCTCTTTGTTCACACTTTCTTCGCTTTCATTTCATGCTTAGACTCAACTTTTGACTAATCTTTTATTTCTTGACATTTACCTTTCCCATCCCTCCTGCCTACCTCCCCATTTCATCATTCTGGAAAACAACTCCGTCTCTTTGATTTTCTTTGTGACGGAAAAACAACCAGAGAGAAGGAGAAGGAAAAGACTGTTGCTGTCCTGACATCTACTGGCTGGCTCTGCCTTGTCATTAGTGGCCATCACTCCGAACAGACATTCACACACAGACACACGCACACACACACAGCCAGACGTGTCAATGATCTGAGACTGAGGACAGCTAATGAAATGAGGGAAATGAGGAGAGCGGTGCTGTGAGCTCAGCGTGACAGTGTGGTATGTCAGCGAGGAGGGCAGACAAGAGGAAAGGGCACGACAAGACTGCAGGGCTGGAACACAGAACTATACGCCAACAAATATGGAAAGTTCATGGTTTAGCGCTCATATATGTCAGCAATAAATAATCAACAAATTTGGCATGTTTTTTTTTTCTTTTTTAGGAAATGAAATGACAGATTACATTATTTCCATCCAATAGATTTGTGAACATTTTTAGAGTGCACATGAAAAATTTGAAAATAAAAAGTTGCAATAATAATACAAAAAAAAAAAGTTTCTATATGACAGACTAATAGACTCAAGTTTTTATGCTTTTATGGCTGAAGTGGAAAAATTGCTGTAACAATGAAAAAGAAACTGTGACAAAGTGTAACGTGCATGTGACTTAAACATCTGCTTCACTGAAGATGTTTCCCAAATGAATACTTGAAACAAATACTATCTATACGTCCACCATGTTTTCTACAAGGTTTGATTGAACTTCTTCTGTGGTGGTTTAATGGCACGTAATAAAGAGAATTAGTGCTGTTTATCTTGATGAGCTCAAGTCAAAAAAATCAATCAATCAAGTTTCCTCTCCAATCTTCTGAAACCTCATATAGAAGTTGTGCTACATCTGGATCAAACCTTGCTATTGTGTGACATTACAGGAAAATTGTGCCTTACTTCAACTTGGGTCTTATTTTTGTAGCTTAGGTTCTAACTTCTAAACCTCTTTTACAGGAAGTGAAATCAAAAGTGAGCACACCCAAAATGTCAGTAATAATCCCTCATGGTGCAGGAAAATTGTGTGTAAGAGCACAAACTGGAGGTTAGACTTTAAACTGCGACGGATGCTTTCTGTAAGAAGCACGTTTTGGGTTTTACCTTTCATCTTCATGTTCTCCATATTTCTCTTTGTTTGTCTCAAATAAGTTTACCTAGCCTTGAGGTTTGATTGTCTGATCGCTGGTGCGTCTTGGTCTGTCAGACTTCTTTTAAGCAATGCTGTCATGCGCTTAGCAATTATATTACAATGCCGCCATTACCATCAGAAATGACAGCCGAAAACTACGAAAATAAGTCCTGAGTCTTTATAGAGAAGAATTTCTCTTTAAACGTTCATCTTAATTCAAATCATCTCCTGCAGAGGACCAGTTGTGCCGCATTGTTGAAATGCTAAAACTGTGTTTAAAATTCAGTGCGCGTCAGCAAGCGAAAATTAAAGTTCATAGGAGGTTTTTGCTGGCAGAGGAATTTCATTTAAAGTCCTGTGTGCGCCTTTTATTTTTAACATACACCCATGCAGACTTTCCCTGCTCGACATTAGTAATCATGTTGAGGACTACAGAGGCGTAGCTGCCACAGGTAAATGATATCAGCAGGTACAGAGCATGCAGAGACCGAATGCCATTGCAGGAGAAACAGCCCTAGCAGCAAGGCATCCACTCCGCTTTGAAGTGCATTTGTCACATGAAACACAGCCGTGCTTGACTTCAAAGAGGGCATTACAATAGCTCCACGCCTTTCAACTTTGATAACAACATGTTCACTGTTTCTTTAACCGTCTGCTGTCGCCACCATTTCCAGCCAGCAGACAAGCTTTTTATTTTTTTTTTTTTCCAGAGGAGATAGAAAGAGGAGAGGAGACAAGAGGAGAGAGGAGAGGAGAGGAGCTGCTGTCTGCTAGACAATGATAATATCCCACCAACTCAGGAACTGATGAAGGTAATAGCAATTAACAAATGACAATGGTGAGCTAATATGCTTGCTGAGCCCAGGAACAAACACACAAACACACATACGGTACATGCCTATGGATTTACAGTGCACACAGCCACAAACAAGGACACACACACGCACACACACAAAACGTCCTTTGCAAGCGCATGTTTACTTTGAAACACGCTTTGATTGGCTTTTTTATCTTATCTATAATAGCGGAGTTGCAATTAAATTGGCTGAAGCAACTGAAAGACACAACTGCTCTTGGCCAAAGTTTCATTTTCATTGTCAGACAGAGAGGAGCGGCCGTGCTCGCCACAATAATGCGGAGATGATAATGGAGAGAGGACGGAGACATGAACACAAACAGCAATTCTAAATGCAATTACGCACACATGCATACACTCCCTATTACACACACACACACACACACACATGACACCACACCCAAACCCTGCAGGAGGCTTAAATCCTATGAATAAAGCTTATTAAGATGTTTCTCTGCCATATCATCTTCCTCTCTCCAAATCATAACTATTGTCTTAGCATGAAACACAAAGCTTTCTCTCACCTAAACACACTTAAAAAGAATGACATCAAGCAGCAGAGGCTCATATTTACAGGTGCACCCTTTCACAGCATCAGAGGCTGCTGTCTCTCAGCAGGTGGCGGCGAGCGATAAAGAGGGGGAATCGACGTGGAGACGGTTAGATAAAACCGCGTTGACGGACAGGGGAGAGCGCCTGCACGGAAATTGAATCGCTGAAGCGCCACATATACTTTGGCGAGGAGCAGAGAGACGGGAAGAGGCTGAGGAGAGAGGGGAGACGCAGACAAAGGAGCGAGGGATGCTTAAGGGCAGCTGCAGGACTGCACATGAGGCCAGACAGATGAGAGTTTGGGTAATAAAAGCAGGGAAGAAATTGGAGAGAGGCGGAGAAGAAGAGGGACTCGTGGACACTTCCATTGTGTGTCAGCAACTAACAATTCATCAAGGCCGACTGGCAGCGTTGAAATTGAGAGAGGACGTGGTGAAGTGGAATCATGATGGTAGCAGACGAAGGAGAAAGTCTCCACGGATGGAAGCGTGGAGACTCCTACACTTCCCTCAAATTTCTTTCCTGTAATATTCATTCTTCCTGTTCCTCCCATGACTTTCATCTGTCTTTTGCTAAAGTGCAATTCCATCACCCCCGTGACCGGTATTCCCTCTCATCTCGTCATCAACCCCCATAACTTTTACTCCACACACACATATGAATGAACGCTGGTGCACATACACACAGCCCCCTGGAGATGTACAATTATCAGGCATCCAGCATCCGGGCAGGCGGCTTTAGAGAAGCTATTAGCTTATGGAGTCCTCCTATCTCCTGGGGTTTAACACACTCTCAAGGAGATGGCACGCACAGACAAATATGTCACTAGATTCAATACGTCTAATCTCACAGCTCGATAAAATTAAGTCTTGTCAACATGCAAGTTTATCAGACAGTTGAAGCGGGTTGACAAGACATGTCTTTCTGTAATGAAAAAAAATAAGTTAAATACAGTTAATGCTGGTTTGAAAAGGGTGTAGCAATGGCTTAATCCAAAAACAATGTTCACTATTATTAGAAAAGTGATTAAGTCCTCCATTTTCTATTACAGGAGTTAATAACATAACCAGTAACAATATTCAATTAGAACCTTGCTTTCATGCCAGCAATCATTGTGTAAGACTAGGAGTCATATTTTTTGAAATGCCAGATGACTCATATTAGCATGAAATACTCCATCTTTTCCATGTGCTCGGTGAAGACTGATGTGCTTGTGGCCGGGTGGAAATGTGAACGCTTTCAAAGTGGATGTAACACTGTGAAACAGGCATGGTCACGCAATCCAAGCAGGCAAAGGTATCATACATAAGAATAATAACACAGGCACAAGCAAAGCTAAAGCATGGAAATGGTTTGTCACTATCTGAGCCCCTCTCTCTCTCTCTCTCTCTCTCTCGCCCTCCCTCGCTTTCCTTTCAGCTTGTATCCTTGGACCAGACTCTCAGAGAGAAATCCAATTTCTGTTAACAGCACCATGTTGTCCTGATAGGATCTATCACCTGGAGCTAGAGCTGCAGCCAGAGAGGCAGTGCACCGTGGACACATCCTGAACTGCACCTGTTACAACACTGACAAACACACACACACATATATCCACAGGCATGCAGACGTGCTCACACACAGATATGGACAAGGGTGTTCATACATGCACAAATGTACCTACAGCAGTGGTAAATTTTGATCTTTTATTTACAAAAAAATAGTCATGCATTTAAAATTTTTCAAAAGTTTTAAATACAAAATTTCAGTATTAATATCAAAAGTACTCATTATGCAGAATGGCCTGTTTTTTCATTTATTTTATCATATAATTATCAAATTATCATGTCTGATTCATTCAGACATATTAAATCAACTTAAATCCGAAGTATAAAACACCTAAAACCTGTGACTTGTGTTTTAAAGAAGAAAATACCACCCATACACAGACACACATGCAGAATTAAACAAAACACATTCAAAAAGTGAAATGTGATTTTAGTTTTAGTTTATTGAGCTTTGTCCTAAAGTGGCCTCTTACAGTAGATACTGATGTTCGGTCTGAGCCGATCAATAAAGTGACACAGACACTGATGGGTGGAGGATCGCAGCCTCTCTCTGTCTGTCACCTCGCCCTCAGCACTCACTCTTTCACATATCTCTCTCACACATGCACGCGGCAAATGGAAGACGTGTCTGGTTTCACTGTGGCAATGTGACACCACAGCACCTCTGCAGACATCCAATAGGGTCAGCAGAGTGGTCAGAAATAAATGGACTAGTACCTTTACTTTTACTATCAGATGAGCCAATAGCACTGAAAATCATTTCTATTAGAACTATAGAATTATTAAGTAGAAGTATTTTTTCTAATTAATCAAATTTCCCTGTGCTTTTATAGGAGTTGATTTCAAATGTTTTGCTTAATTCTAACAAATGTTTTGTGAGATGGATGAAGATTCGGGTGGAAAACAAGTACCTTCATTGCCTGGGCCTTCTTGTGAAACATCTCCTCCATGTCCTCTGCCAGCCTCTTTACCAGCCGCAGCCCATCGATCTCCTCCACCCGCACTGCCCGCTCAAACTCCTTATATTTCTGAAACAAAACCACACATTCAAGTTATCAGGTTACAATCGCTGCGACAGTCGAATCACTAAATGTGTTTTTATTCCAACAAACTGACTCAAAATTTCCTTTGCCGTACATGTAATAGTTTATAACCTGCATGTCTCAGTGTGAGTTCACGCTAATGTTCAGTGTCCCATTTTTTTTCATTGTTTGGCTCACATCTGACAAATAACCACATTTCTCAGGCGAAGCAAGATGGAAAATCTGATAATCCCACATTCAAGTGATGAGAGATTAAAGTCTTAAAAACACACCTAATTATCAGTTATGAAAGCATCCATATTTTGTAGGTATTTCTTGGAGGTGAGTACGCTATAAAAAGCAGATTCTACAATACACCGGGTAAAAACAAGTCAGGTTTATTGCATAAACTCAAATTGCATGTCGGCCTCAGAGGTCTCTTTACAGCATCTGACACAAGGAAAAAAGCTTCACAAAAGTTTAACGGAAAAACAACCTGAGGAAAAACTGCAGACTTTCTGTTCCAGGATGAAAAGACATGCAATAGGTGTAGCTGTTGTGTAGCTGTTGTAGAATTACAATATTGATATAATTACAACACAAACAAGAACCAGCAGCAATCCTACACTATACTAAGAACGTATTATCAGTGGTTCAGACGTTGGAATATAGCTCGGCAGGATTTGCTTCCCCAAACTAATTTACATATAAACGAAACCAATCAGCTCAGCCAAGAGAATTATCAGCCACCTTCAAGTTTTACCGACCACACATTCAGCATCGATGACACACTGCTGCCCTCAGTATCTGCACGCCACTAAATCACATTATTCTGCTCGAAACCAAAGCCAGGGTGCTTAACTTAGCCGGCGCCTTAACTGGGGACAGTGACATTAAGTCTCGCTAATTCCACACCCATACATGCCACACACACACACACACACACACGTATATAAGCAAGGTGGTATACTTGTGCAGAAAAAAAAAGGAAGAAGAAGAAGAACAGAAAACCGTTTTTGAAATCTGTGCAAAGCTGAAGGCGGCTGTGTTTCACTCTTGGGGGATTTAACAGAAGATTACCGCCATATCAAATAGCATGCCCTCTCTAATGTTATGCCAACCTGCTTAGACGCATGCTCGTAGCTGCTCCTGTACGGCAGCACACACGAGGAGCAAGGCGAGGAAGAAGGGGGGGGACACGGTAGGAGGAGGGACGGGGAAGGCATCAGACACTCAGACAGCGGCTTTTGGATTTAGGCAGTCATCTGAAAAACTGCAGGACATCGGCAAACAGAGAGGACGATTTTTCTGCTTCACACCAAAACTTTTCAGAACGGTGAATTCTTGGGTTGCAGCTGAAGCAGAGAGGCTTGAGCCAAATGTTCGGTCCCTTGAGTGAACTAAGATGAGTCAGTTTATTGTGCTAAAAAAAAAAAAAACCTTTTACAACCAAGCATGAAAAGGAACACTGAGGAGGCGACACTAAATTTGATCAATGACTGTTATCTTGTTAGAATTATGGCTACATTGCTTTTGCCGCTTCCTATCCCGAGAGAGAGACGCGGCCGGTTAGGCAAACAGACGAGAAAAGGAAGAGAGAGATAAAATGGGAAACAAAAAGAGAGACGGAGAAGAGAGCGTGTGATAGGGAGAGCAAACAGTGTGTGGGTGCGAAGAGATTCGAGAGATACAAAGACAGGTGGGTTGAGGAAGGGGGGATGTTAAGGGTGAGAAGTGAAGGCAGGAAATAGAGGAATGGATGATGGACGAACAAGAGCGTGCGGAGATGATGTTGAAGTGGGAGGTCAAACGCTGTGTTTGCAGAGCTGCAGGTGGGCACAAGAATGGCTAAATTTACATTGGCTTTAATATTTTATGACACAAACAGTAAGCAGAAAGACTTAGACTACGCGAGGTGTTAGATAAAGGTCAAATCCACTGATTACTACATTCATCATTACAAGCAACCAATTATAAGGAGTGCAAGGGCCAGAGAGCCTGAAGGTACAATATCACCGCGATGCCAAAATGATCCCGTAAGAGGAGAGTGCTCGGAAAAGAATTAAAATAAGAGCTAAGGTGGGAGGGATTTTTTTGGGGAGCAATTATAGTGATTAGAGGAAAGAGGGTCTGATTCATCAAGGTACTTTTTGAGGAGATTAGTGTCTGACTTACAGTGTAATGGAATCTATGGGAGTGGAGGGGGTGAGAGCGAGAAGGCAGGGACTGTTGAATAAAATCAGGTTCACGGGAAACACTCGCTGTTTCATCTTTATCTCCATATCATAGCATCAACACTCTGTTCACAGCCACGACACTGAACAGTCTGCGCATCTTTGAAACGCTGCCGAAGTGGCGCCTTCCCGCTGCCAAATTCATTTGCATGTCATGGCAAAACAGTTTGGAGTATCGAAATTCTCTTCAAAAGCCCTCGCGCAGCCATCCAAAGACGCTTCTGTTTCGCATATGGCGAAGATCGGATCAGACACGAGGAAGGAAGGAAGGAAAGAAAGAAAGAAAGAAAGAAAGAAAGAAAGAAAGGTTTCTTCAGAACTGAACGACTTTACATTTTCTCAAACAAATCCCGGTCCCTCACCCAACAGCGCCACTAATTAATTGCAGCCTCAAGTAACATCTTCTGTGGCCAATCAAAGTGACTGGCTGATGACTCAGACGCCAAATCGCAGCGACCGAAACCGTGCGAAAATCAGAGCGATAATCCCGCTGGCTGGCTGGCAACTGTTGAATGTCATAGCGACAGAGAATCCAGGTCTTAAGCCAATCCTGGTTCCTGGCTGTTAAAGCTGACAGGTCAGCAGCGACTCAAACCTGAACTGGCTCGACCAGGTTTCTGCACCAATCTCTTTCTCCCTTTGCTGCCTCTTCGCTCTTCTCTCTAGTTCGTGCATCTCCTGCTTTGCTCTCTCATCTTCTCTCCTGCACCCACTTCCTTTGCTAATTATAAAAATGAATGGGCTGACTTCATGGGCGCAGTCATAGCTGAGAATTGTTCTCTCTTTCCTTTTGAAACCGGTATATTTTTGTCCACTAAATCCCCGTCCACGAAACTGGCCCACAACCAACAGATATTACGCACTTCACTAAGGCATAAGGAAAGCTCCGAGCGCCCGCGGCCCGAGCCAAAGTGTTTATGCGTTTGTGTGGTCAGCGAGAGGCTAAAGGGTCTGGCTGACCACAGGCTGTCTGCAAACGCCATGTTCAGTCAGGCTGACCAGAGCGGAGCGGGGCAGACCGGGCCTAATTAGCCCCGAGCTATCCTCTTCACATCACATCATCATCACAGGAAAGCCGACTGACATACATCCAGCGCCACCATTTCTCAGGAGAGGGGAGAGGAAAGCTCCTACAACGGGTTTCAACTTTAACAGCAGGATAGTGAATAAGAAGACAAGCAGAGGAGTCAGATTCAGGCTCCTGTGTTAATAAGTATCTACAGTTCTGAAGTGTCTTTGAGCCAAACCCTTTCATTTGCTGCTACTGTATGTTTTTAAATCTGTGCTCTCTGCAGCATCAGAAATATTGGGGCTGCTAAGAAGACCCACTTAATTATTCTATACCAAAAAACCTATTGTATGTAAAGGTGCTTTATGCAATTGATTTGGTATTTTGAGGATTTTGCTCACAACTTGTCACCTGAGAAGTACCTCAGACTACCTCAGACCCTGCTTAGCAGGGGGTGGATTGTATTAGGATGGAGCACCTGTTCACGTCCAGCCGAGCTGCTCTTCTCCTGCCGACCTGAGCGCTAAATAATGTTTCCTCTCTCTTTTCCCCGAGGATCGTTGCATTCGCCGGCCACGGTTTGTGCACCTGGACGCTGACCTGATTTACCAGCCGCACATGTGCTACTCATTTCACCAGGGAGATTTCTGCTAACCTGCAATATGGGCTCGGCTTTACCTCCAACTTTTTGCAACCAACAAAGAAGCTGTTTTTTCTTTTAATGCTGCTCTTGTTCCATCATTCCTACTGGTTTCAAAAATGTTTTACTTGCCACCTAAATACAATGGAGGTGAATGGACGTTCAATACATCTCTACACTGTGAGAAATTCCATTCACCTCCATCCTGTTCACCCTCAACAAACACGACGTTGTTGACTTTTGTTACATGATATTTTTATTCTTTTTGAATAATGTCATTAACCGCACTAAGTGACTGACAGCAGCTGAGGAGGGTGGAGCTCATGGTGTTTGCACTCAGTATACAGTCACACCTTGAAGCTGCCCTTTGCAACCAGGCTTGGCCTCTTCGCCACAAAGCAAGTCCGATGAAGGACCTAGACTTATTTTTATGAGGCTGCTAAGTCTACGTCATGCGATCTATGTTGAGGACAACTAACTCAAGTTGAGGACAACAAACTCAATCCGCCCCCCACTGCTGTTCTGCATCACATGAATGAACTGATGCTGCTCATCTCTCTCCTGCACAGTCAGTGGCTACAGTCCCCATATCCAGACTGCTCAAGCCTACACGTACACACAGGCAGCCCTATGCACACAAAACTCAACAAATAATATGCAAACTCTACAGTAGATCTGAAAGATATAAAGGAGGGCGGCTCTCACGCTAAACATTTTTCTGTAGTTGGCAGGATGCACACAAGCATCGTTTCTCCTTGTGTCTGTTGGTTATAATGAAGTGTTAGCAAGCACACTGGTGAATGACATAATACTCTACGTGTTTGTATCTATGTATGTCATTTCCTGGGGGTTTGATAATAAAGTGATTAATGAAGGGGAAAAACTTCATTTCACACCAAGACCGAACCCCAATCCCCAAATCCCAGCTCATTTTACGCGTCACCAGAGCCCACTTCACCTCGGCCCGCTCTCACACAATCTCACAGCTGTTTGAATCCCTGCCTCTCTCTCTCTCTCTCTCTCTCTCTCTCTGTCTCTCTCTCTCATACACACACACACAGGCACACTCATTAACTGGCACAAAAATGCATGTTCATACTCACAACATCTGTGCAGTCACAAACATAAACTTTACTCATCAGATTCTTCGCTTATCATTATTTTTTCAGCACATATAGAAATTACAGTGTTATTACAATGAATTATTTCTTAAATGAAAATATATACAGCGCTATTGATTTTATGACTTTGTTGCTCAGATGTTTCCCGTCTCTCTGGCTTACTAAGCTCAAGAAAGAGGCAGAAACATGTGCCAAGAAGCCAAACATATGACCCTGAATTACAGGCTGTGTGCTATAGTATCCTGTCTCATCCAAGCTGCATTACTTGGTTTTCATTCACAAAAAGCAGCCTTGTTTGTTTTGTGCGCCCGTGCGCCTGCCTGTCTGACTACAAATGGATGAGTCTGGTTTGATGAACAAAAGAGAAGACAGGGCTGAGAGAAGAATGTGTGAGCGTGTGTGTGTGTGTGTGTGTGCGTCGGAGGAGACGAGCAGGGATAACACAGGGACACAAAGACCAATGAGTCCACTTAACAGACTCTCTGATGTACCGAGCCCTTGAAATGAGCAAACATGTGGGACACAGAAGAAAGTTTTTTCTGTCTAACTTGGAAAAAAAAGCGTGTTCGTTCAACATCAACAACGGAATAAGGGCAAAAATGAAAGATGCTGGAACAAGAGGGAGAAAAGGAGGAACTGGAATATATGAGACTTGCTGCAATGTTTTTAGCATTACTCCTCTCCAAATATCTCCTTTCCTTCTGTCATTCATTCATCCATAAACATAAGTGTTTAGAAACTCAATGTCCATTGACAAATATTGGTATCAAGGATTTGCATCTGTCATTTATATGTGAAACTTGGAAGGTTGGGATGTAGCTGCAAATCACGTTTGCAATGTTAAATTCCACACATTAAAATAATATAATGTATTTGCCATCAGCAGTGAGTGTACATTTACGAGTACAATTTTAGGTACTTTGAGTATTTTCTTTTTATACTCTGCCATGCCTAAAACACTAGATTACTTATATACATACAATACAGAGGGACATAATGTACTTTTTACATTTGTATATTAGGATTCTGGATACAAAACACAAGATGTGAGTAGTTAAAATTAGCCGACTAATGCATTAGTATTAACTCAAGTCCAATAATAAAATACATAATAACATAAATGACATAATCCTGTCTGCATAATGAATGCTCCATGTGCAGTGGGTTTACATAAGTCAACTTTTATAAAATGCAATTTGTATGCAAGAATTTTACTTACCATGGACAATTTTTCTATTGTGGTACTTTAACTTGACTAAAATGTCTGAATACCTTGACGACCACCGCACATCAAAAATAGCCCCAGATGTCAACGATGGCATCAAAAAGATATATAATACTTTAGGATTCTATCTGACAGGAAAATAAAATACAATACTTAATATTGGTTGAAAAAAATGTTTGATATATCAGACAAAGAGCTGGCTGAATTATTGAACCAAATCAAGGACAAAAGCAATTCCCCTCTGGATGAAGTGCACTTTCTGTGTGTGTGTGTGCTTGCAGGTGCTTGTATGTGTTCTTTAATGCTAACTCCATCCTTGTGCCTACAGTGTGAGAGCGCGTATTCTCCTAAAACATATTCGGGAGGACAAACGTCTTGCAGTGTCATCATTTCATATAAAAGGGCCACCGAATCCCCAAAGCCGTGTTTGTAATTACAGCCAACATGGCTGGAGGAGGAGGAGGGGAGCAGGGGTGGAGAGACAAGGGACGAGGAGAGGAAAAGAGAATAGGTAGGACCCAGAGGCATCACATGGTTGAAGTTAATTCTGCTTTCTGCCACAGTGTCACTGGGCTGCTGCTGCTGCGTGTGTGTGTGTGTGTGTGTGTGCAGAAACAAAACAGAAAGCGAGGGTGAGAGACTGTCTGAAACAATTGCACCTTGACTGATGTTGCATTCTGCCTCATGTGAAACACTCCGAGTCTGTTACTTGGGCGGGGGGGGGGCAGGAGCGTCGGCCCAAATCCACAGCAGGAAATCACTGCTGGATCACAGGATCTCCCAGGAACGCCAAATCGTTGCTATGCCCTCCTCCTTTCATACCCTCCCTTGTATGCCAGCCGACAAATTGTTCCCTCAAAAGAAGAGCGCTGGCCGGAGATGAAGTGGAACAATTAATTTCACGCTTGTCCTCCCTGCCTCAAAAGCATGTTGGTCTGAGTCCCGTATCTGGTGGCACAGAGACACTCCCCGCGGATTGTAAAACACACACGCACATACACAGACAAAATGTAAATTAAACACTTAGTGTAAATGCTAATCACACAGACATAAAAAAACCAAGACATCTTTAAACACAAATAAAACTCGGGGATCATAAACTCTTCTTGCCTGACTGGCCACGCCTTCACCGCCACTCCATTCACCATATTGCAATCTATCAGCGGGGCTGGATATAGTATTGATCACAACGCGGAGATGTCTCAAAGTCAGATCGATGCGCTGTGAATAAATGGGGAGGATTGCGAGAACACGTGCACGCACGCACAGCTTTGACGGACCACTCAATCATGTGTGAGAAGACGGCAGGAAATAGACTGCGCCATAAGAAGTGAGCTGGAAAGTGTTACGTCGGGGTCTGCCGCTTAGACGTCCACCGCACGGTCACACTCGCAGTCAGAGGCCGAAAAAGACAGGGCAGAAAAATGATGAACTGTTTGCACCCTGGTATCTGTTTTTTCTTATAAAGCAAATAGTCCTGGTGTTCATTTGTGTTCCACTGGGTCACATTTGAAGGCATTATAAAGCACCTGTTGAACATGCACACATGACAGCACACAGCAAAAATCAAGAACCATCCCACACACCAATTTCGCTCGCCAGATAAATACACTGAACCTTTTAAACAGCTTAACTGAACTGACAATTGATTACAACGACAGATAACTGAATTCTGCCTTCTGTCGGGCTTAATAACAATGTTCCAAATCTGGCATCTCTTCGCTTTTGATCGATTAACGCTCCGTTAAGTCTAGACAGATAACAACAGCTAAATAATGATCCTACAAGTCTTTTTTTTTATCATCGCTGTTACAGGCGGGTTTCCCATCCTTCAGCGTGTTGACAGCGGTGACAGCAGCTGTAAAAGTGTTATCATCAGAGGAACTAAAATCAGAATTGGCTGCTGAAACCAGTAAATAGTTTAATTTACAGCACAAAATGTGGGACTTTGCAGGGAGTCATCAAGTGAAGTCAAAACTGTCTGTCCAAATAAAAAGCAAAGCTGAAGGCTGATACTTGACTTTAACCCTGTAAAATCCCGGAATGATTGAAATAAGAGTTGTAACAAGAGGCAGTTTGCATATTAATTATCTGGCCTAAATTTTGGTCTCAAATACAAAAAAAAACACAATAAACAGCTTTGAAAGAAAAATGTATTAATACGGTGCTATTTTAATGGTCAGAGTTTATACCTGAGAGACATCTTGACTTGTGATGAGTTTGTGGAGAGCAATTCGTTTGAGGGGGACAAGAAAATTTGCACCAGGTTTCACAGCCAATCCACCCAATGTTTGTTCAGTCAAATCCACAAATGTCAGCATCATGGTGGCACTATAGAGTCAAAGTTAAGGGATCGCCAAAATCAGTTGGCTTCATCCTCTGGGGGTCAAGATTTCATGACAATTTTCTATCAAGTGGTTGTTGAGATATTTCAGTCAGAACCAAAGCAGCGGACTGACCAACCCACAGACCACCTTGTCAGATATTATCCAGACTACATAAACTATTATGAACATGGATTTTAAAAAATCTGTCAGGAAAACAAACAAACAAAAAAACACTACTATATGCACATCCTCCCTGTGAGCAAATGACGTTTAATTTTGTCCATTATCCATTGTCCAGATTGCTCATACTTTTTATTCTTGTTAAATAGTTGATACTTTTTTATACTTCTCTTGTTTATATTGTTTGTATTGTACCTACTATTTACCTTGCTCCAGAATGTATTGTCTGTCTTTTCTCAGATTTTATCTTTGTGCTTTTTAGTTTTTCGGTGCATTATTACAATAAATGGACAAATGTTGTGGGGGGGCGGGGATTTGGTGTTTGTTTATTGGTCTGATAAACTGTACGTCATATCTGGGAGGTGAACTCTGATGCTACTAGGGTTTGGGCAGTAGCACTCCCTAAAAATTAAAACAATCTCAACTGTTTTCATCACTTATTTAGGAAACCTCACTGCTGACAACAGATATCCAACCCCACAGAAGTCATGTTGCACTTTTTTATTTCAGCATAATTTAAACCACTTACACACCTCACCCATTTCACTCCTCAACACAATTCATCCACCCGCAGCTCCTGAGTGTGTGTGTGTGTGTGTGTGTGTGTGTAAGTGCCTCTGCAGTGATAGAGTGTTTAACGACTGCCTGAGGGCTGTTGAGAGGAACAGTGGAATAACAGCTGTACGCTAACGCGAACACACACACACGGCCTTATGGCATAGCTGGTACGTTCAGGTGTTTGTCCCAGGGTGCACTGCGTCTGTTGGGTATGCACCATTGCCCCTCAGAGCGGGTGCCAAATCTCTGTTCTCTTTAATGACCACCATCTTTCAATGTCCTCACATGGCTTGCCATCGCGGTGAACCCCCCACCAACCAACACACACAGAAGCTCCTGAAGGGCTGAGGCTGACATCATCGATGCCACAGCACATCTACCCTAAAATAATTCCTCCATAAAGCAAAGGCAGCCTTTCCCTTTCAAAACTTAAGAAGCGAGTGCAGCTTCTCGACCATGTCCACTCTACTTTTTCTTTCATACAGCCATAATTCACTTCACCAGAAAACATAATAGCACCAAGAGCAGGTCTAATCTGTTCACATGGAACTGATTAATAGTCCACAGTCTATCTGTAGTTGCCCGCATTCAGTTGGTTTCAGCGAAGTCGCGGAAAACATTTTTCATGCTTAGCGGCATGTGCAACGCGACCTGCTGCTTCCTTATTCCACTCCATACATTCTCACATTCTCAAATTGATTCCAGCAGCAGCCAGCGTGAAAGTGGAAGGAGAGAGCAACACATTGTGGTGGGTGTATAAAGGTAATATTCATCCTTGCAAGCGGAGATTTATTATGGGAAGTTACACTTTTTGGACTGCAGTTTCATTTGAGTTTGCTTTGAAGGTCTCACAAAGAAATGAAGGGGAATAAACGGACCACCTAGAGTGGAGAAGAATGCTTTTGAGGGCCGCAAAGAATTTATCAGCGGACGCTATGAAGTTCAAGTGAACATATAAAAATAATGATTTGAAGCAAATGTAGAAGATAAAGTGTAAATAAAAGTGGGCGGCTGTAGCTCAGGAGGTAGAGTGGTTGTCCACCAATTGGATGGTTGGTGGTTTGATCCCTGGCTCCTGCAGGCTATGTGTCGAAGCGTCCTTGGGCAAGATACTGAACCCCAAATTGTTCCATCAGCAAACGATTTTCGTAAACATAAATCTATAAAATAATGAATCTAATAAATCTTGATATAGACCTTAGATTTGTTCTTCAAAAAATTGTGACCAGGATATATACTTAGAGTTGAAAAATAAACTTGTCAGTGCTTTCTGTTGGACCAATTATCTAATGGAGACACTGTTTATAAGTTACTTCAAATCTAGTTTGGCGAAATGTCTTGTTATTTAGATCTAACATACACGTTGATATGAATATATCTGCTATAAGCTAATATCGGCCAAGTGGTGCAAAATCTGTCACCAAAGCAGGCTCAGTTCTTGAAGGCTCAGGTTCGAGGTAATAAAAATCCCATAGAGATCATAGTCTATGTTGCTTTGATCATTATCTTCTGGTATCTGTTTCATGGCGTCTCGCAGGAGGGCACTGGGCTGAGATTCAGGATGTGTCCGGTTCAATGGAGTAAACTGCTACACTAACAATCCTGAGATGGTGCATGCTTTGTGACTATTTGAAAAAAACATAGCAATGTAGGAATATATGTAATCAGCATCTGTGTTAAGAAACGCTGATGCAGTCAAATAATCTCAGCAGCAAATATCATTCCACACACCACAAGACCTCTATGAGCTCGAACCATTAGGACCCAGCAGGACTATTCCATTGAGTGCCATGAGCATGTTGTACAAAACTGGAATGCATCATGGGGGTTTTTTTCCCACTCTTTCATCATCAACTTTCCCACTACAACTTTTTGTTTTTTGCTGACAAGTGTGTTACCCAGCATGGCCATCCATCGCTGTAACCCATCCAGCATTGATGAGTAGTTTGTACTCGGATGCTCCTTGACACGTCGCTGTCATCCTCAACTGCTGCAAACACTAGTTTGAAAGAGGTTTGCTCACTATAACACATCCGACTGAGGCAATACTTAGTGGTATCAACAACCATATCTCATTCACTGTAATTAACAGTAACCTGGATTTACACAGCCATTAACTTGATCACATTGAAAGTTTATTGATTTTCCATGGAGCTGCATTTCTAATCAATGTAAACATGCTACTCATGTATCACTTAGTTAGTCAAAAATAGCTGGGATTTTTTTTTATCCTGGCAGCCAGAGTTCATAACATTTTCCAAACTAACTTGACAGGTTCCAAAATCCATCACCAGCCATTCAAAATGACAGTTATGAGAAAAGGTCATAATATGCAGTGCAGTCATTGTGGTATTTAATCAGACTTGCTCTACAAACCATTGCTAACTTGTATTCAAACACAGGAAATGAAAAGTATTTTCTATGCTCTTCAATCTGGACACACCCTTTGAGCAGTTATCAGGGTGACGTGGGTGATTTGGTCCATGTCTGTAACTGTTATTGTGCTTAAATTTGGTTTTGCTATTTTGCCATTGGATAAGTCGCATGCTACATAAATAAGGATTAAAATATTAAATCAGTTACATGCGGTTGAAAACTAAAAACTAAACGTGGACTTCTTACTTTGCACGTAGTATCTGTCTTTGTTAGTGCACATGCCAACCTGACCACGCTGACTGAACACCATGTAATCGATACGGCTCAACATCAATGCGTACTGATCTGTGTCTAAGTAATCGTTCGCCATTTACTCAGTCCTCAGCATCACCACAGTGTCATCTGCGCATCGGCTAAGCGCAGGCCTCTAGCCAATAAGTGCATTACACGGCATGTAAAGGAGACACAAAAATAGACACTGATAAGAGTGAGAAGCGTTTTTGTAATGTGTACTGAGGGAGAGGTTGTTCAGTGAGTAACAGGGAAAGGCTAACTCAAGTGCATGTGTGTGTGCTGATGTGCATCCTCGCGTTGCTGTTTATGCACGACTGTGTGTTGCTCCGGCCGGTGTTTGCGAGTGTGTGTTTGTGTGAGACGATAGCAAGTGCAGGTGAAGGTCATCGTGAGAGGGGGGGGAGGCGCCGCTGTCCCGCAGAGCTGGATTTGGCAGCACTCTCACAGTCTATGAGAAGTGTTGTGCAAATGGCCACAGTGCAGGGCTCCATAAAGTACAGCCAAACTAAGTGTTGAGTTTGTGCAAGTGTGTGTGTGTGTTTGTGTGTCGGCAGAGTTGATGTAGAGGCAGAGGGGGGCGACTTGGGACACATACAGGCCGCCCGAGAGTGCAGCAAGTGCACAACATTGTGCTAGGCCAGCGGAACTATTTTTTTGAGGGTGTGGGCACCAACACTTGCTCCAAACACTGGCGCGTCCCAAGATCCCCTCCCATGTATTCTTTAGTGCCGTAGCTGCATCCTATCCATTATTAAAGCAGAGGGATGGAGGGCGAGGAGGAGAGACGTAGGAAGGGGAGAAAGAGAGAAATATAACTGGGGGGAGGCACAAGGGTGCAAACAACACATGGGTGAAAATGTTGATAGAGGGAAGAGTTGACAGAGAGGTTGAAGGTAATAAAGGGATAAAGTGAGAGGAAGTGAGGTAAGACAGAGGAAAAGAAAGAGCTGGGGCGCCAGTCTTTAATTCTGAGCATCACTTCTAAACCAGAATTATCTGAGCATGCAGAGGTTTAGGACGTATGAGGAGGGATTGGTGATTGATGGAGCGGCTGTAATGGGTCTGATGTCCTTTCTTCTATTCGGCGTATCGCTTTATGCGGGCCATCTTTACCTACAGCACGCAGGGTGGACCCAAACAAGCGGCAGGATGATTGATGTGGACAGCGGCAAGTCACAGACAGTCCTTCACACAATGCCGCACACGTTAATGTGCTTAATAGTACTAGTCCCGCCCCTTTACCAAGTTGGCTAATGTTTACTCTCTGCATGCAGTCGAGTCTGGAGCACACCAGGTGAACAATCTGTCATAATTACAGAAATCTGTGAGTGCGTGTCTGTGCATGCTTGTATAATTGTGTGTGTCCATTAATGTCCGGCGTGCAGCCACGGTGAGATGCTCTTTATCTGCAAGCCGACAGAGGCAGAGCCAGACCTGAGCAGCCGATGACAGATGACAGTGGATATTTATCTTCAGTGTTCACATTCATCATCCCAACAGCGCAGACACACAAGACGTTACACTGTACGCAAACGCTGTGTGTGTGTGTGTGTGTGTGTATCCTCTGCAGAAAACTTCAGGAAGTGGGAGGAAAAATCAACTTCCTTACGAACACATTTTGCAACAAACACACATTCACTACTAAATCTAAACCCTTTTCACGCTGGCAAAGAGAGCAGGGGTGAATCAAAGAGTTAAACCACAGGTCGTCAAAAGACACTTGATTTTTCTAAGCCCACAAACATGGCGTCAGCAGTTGTGCTCTTTAAGAATTTAAGTTCTTTAATCCGGTAGCAAAGGGCCCCGCTCCCTGCTCCTGAGCTCTCTACAGTAAAGGCAGGGTGTTTGATTCACAGTGGCTTTTCTTATGCTTTTCTCACCAACAAAGCACTAATTACAGTATGAGTGAGTGGCTGTGTTGGCTAAAGCCGGCCGGCTAGGACATGAAAGGATAGCGGCACAGGCTGCACTCCCGCCTGCTAGTGCTGTAATTAACTCTGTGACACGACATTCCTCCTTCTTTCCCTGCTCTTTTTCTCCCTCTCTCACTCTCTCTTACACACACACACACACACACACTCCTCATTCTCTTTCCTCTCCCTCTATGAGCAGTGGAGGAATCAAATTTAGCAAGATCATGCTTTGGTCAATGAGAACAAGAGAGGGAGGGAGCGAGAGGCAGGGGAAGAGATGGGAGGGTTAGGGGAGGTTAGGGAAAGAGGGACAGTCATCAGTACACACCCCTACACACCCCCTTTCCCTCACCTCATCGCCAGCCGTGCTGAACCAAACCTGACAGCTATTCAATTTTCCCAAAGCTAAATCTAATCTGCAGCCGTCTCCCCCTCTCTGACACACTGTTACACTGGAACGCCTCAGCCATCACCAACCCTTGGCAGCAGATTGGCACCATCACACATAGTCGCCCCCTACACTTACACACACACACACACACACACACACACACACACACACAATGTCATCCATAGGGCAAGAAATGCAAATAGAGGGCAAAAAGAGAAATAAGTTAAACTGCTCTTCAAATGGGTCTGAAGGACAAGTGATGGAGTTTGACCTGACAATTTAGAATTTTTTGGTGGACACAAAAAAAAAGAACTTATTGGAAAACCATAGCAGCCGAAAACTCAGGTTTCACCAACAATGAAAGCTCTTAGTTGTATCACATTTTTGCCCATCAGGCTGAAACGCAACAGCTTCCATACAGTCAACACTGAGGTTGTCGAAGTTCCCCCAGCACAAGTACAACCACATACGAATTTTTGTTGCCCCATAAAGTCTTTAAAGCTTCTGATAATATATCTCCCAAATGGTTTGTCTAAAAGCTTCCAATGACGCAAGAGAGAAATAATTTTAGATTATTGGTTTAAAAACACCTAAAAAATGGATGAAGTGTAAATTGCGGGTATTTATACAATGTGAACTCCCCCTCAGATAATTAAATTGCACATATTTTCCAAAACAATACTGTAGGTTGAGTGTATCCAATACTGTGTGTCCTCAACTAAAGAGATTCTTACATGTATATGAGCATAACACAGAAATCATTGTAGTTTTGAGTTTATCAAAGCAACTAACAAATAATGGCTATGGCTAACATGAACATTTTCTTAACAAATTATTGAAAAGGCCAATTAGGTTATAAGAAATAAAAATTCATTTTAACAAGTTTAACAAGTAAAAGGAATCCCGAATCAAATTAAAAGTTTAAGTACTTTAAAATATGAGTACTGAGAAGAAAACACACAGAAACTCACATTGCAGTTCAGCACACAGCCAGAGTCGCTCTTCCACTGTTGTCTCCCAAATATGTAATTAATTTTAAATGAACGTGAAAAACCGAAATGCATAATCATTTCCACTTCAAAATGAGATAATTAGTCATGCTCTTAAATCTGGTTAGTGTGACTAAAATACACATTCAGAACAAAAATAGATAATTTTTTTCCAAAACAGACAAACATGCGGAAACTGCCTTCTGTAGAGACATTAAATTATGTTTTTTTGTGAAATAAGTCTTGCACAAAAGGTCTGCGATAGATCAAAGCACATCGCTGTTGTGTGTAATTCACTTAACTCGTCATGTGAGACAAAATGCAATGATCTCTCGGGTTTATAAGAGTCTCCGGAAGCTCGTTAAATAACGCCAAATAAACTGGTATCAAGCGAAATAGCTGTAAGAAAGATCTTTTACAAATAAAGTTTGATCGATAGAGTTTGAACCGAAATGCAAAAATTTTCCTATTTTTTGAAAATGTAAGTGTTAATTTCCATTGTTCTTATCGTCAGTGATAATATTATATACTGCAGAACCACCACATGTATGTATATGTTTATTAGGTTAATTAAGTTATTCAGATTTAATAAGGTCAAAGAAAAAAATCTTTGCACACAGTGTGTATATATACATATTTTAGATTTCCTTTTTTCTGCCCGTTATTCAAGATTTTAAAATTAGATTTCGCTCGATGTTCATACATTCATTTGACGTAAATCACTGTGCAATAACATATATTTCATAGCAAAAGCTGAGGGCAGGTGACATCAGAGGAAACTAATTTAAGGACGTTCATCTCGTCCCTCTCTGTAACTCTTCCTCTCTGTTCTCCATAAACCAGCTTGCGTGTTGCGCGTCTCTGTCTAAGCCTTTTTCCACTTCACTGGATGGCTTTAATACTGGTATGTATTTTTCATCCACCGCTTCTTTTTGAGGAACCACTCCACTCTGTCTTCTTTGGCTCATTCTTTAGGAATATTGTTTGCAGACTTGTGAGTGGCTTGCCATAGTATAGGAGAATTGCGTGGCGCCATTCTGTATCATAGACCATGTATGAGCGCGCACACACAGACAGACACACACACACACACACACACTTCCTCCCCAGCCAGGCAAATCGATTCAAGCATACTCTTGTCACACATCATTACACCTTCCTATCATCTTCTACTCCTTTGCTCTGTATATGCACCTCTGAGTGTGAGAGAGGCGGTGTGTATGTGTGTGTGATTGAGCGTGCTTTAAGTAGGTATGCAAACTTACACACACACACGCACACATGCTACAAACACATACATCTACTGTCTATTCCTTGCCCTCAGGTGCTGCTTATGCTTTTAAAAATAGGAAGGCCGGCATGCACGGATAACTTTGAAGACAGCCACGGTGGCGATCCCACACAATGATCATTTGTCTTGTATCTTCCATTACCAAGAGGCTTGAAGTTATTTGGCATAATGTCCCACGACTTTGATTCCAGAAAGCCATAACATCAGTGAGGTGAAAACTAGTCCAGCCAACAACACATACACACACACATAGACACAGACAGAGACAGACACAGACACAGCCATCACAGCCAGGCTGGCTCATATAGACAGGTTGCTCAATGATACATGAAATTAAAGATTTCAACAGAATAGCAGCGAAAACACACAGAGCTAATTCTAACTATCACTGGGAGATGTTTAATGTGTCTCAAGCAGAAGTCTCCTGCCTTTTCTACGGGTGTGTGTGAGTTCGTATATACAGTGTACACAGTATAGTGCACAGCGTGTTCCATGTGTGTATGTAACACATGGAACGCATATGACTTGTGTAACAAATTGATAGCGTTATTGATCATGTTTTTTTCTCTTCTTCAGGGACACATAAGTGCACACACTCACTCACTCACTCACACACACACACACACACACACACACACACACACACACCCTGACTGCTATAACCTTGAAACAAGAGCTGTTTCCGATGGATACAGGAAGCGGGCTGTGGCGTGGGATGGGAGGACAGATCAGGACAAGACAGGAAAGGGGGGGGTTGGATGAAAAAAATGTAAGATTTTAAATTATGTCTCTGAAAGCAGCAGCAAACAAATCCGCTTATTTGAACAAAAGTCATTATTTTCAATATTGAGATTCATATCATTATGTACCCACGGTCTTCCTGGTAATTATGCTGTTTTAACTATGTTGTATTACTGAAAGCATCTTAATGAATTATCTATGAAAATATTAAATGAAGCTACTAATGTATTTGGATTAACTCAATTTAAAAGATTTAAGCAATTTATTGCATGGTTTTATGTTATCAATTATGATTAATCACACTTTTGCACATTTTTTAAGAATATCCCCCACTGACGACGATTAAATTGGAAGTCAAACCAAGCATCAAATTAACGCAGAGTCAACACAAAGGAAGTGTCTAATTCCAATTGTAGGATTTTTAACTTGGAGCACAAAGTAACAGCATGAGCCATGAAAGGTGCGAGGACTTTAAATCTGTACAGACATTTTGACAAAACATAAAACCTGTGGTTCCTAAGTAAAGATTTGTGCACAGCACCAATTAGATTAGTGCATCATCTTCAGGCAGCTTTTAAAAATGTTACTTCCCACCTGCTGGTCCATCTTTTTTCCTTCTTAATACTTCAGCAAAAAAGCTGGTAAATACACATTTAATGAATGTGAGAAAAAGAAAACACATTTGTATTAAAAGTATATTCAAGATATATTCTATACATAATACAATTTCTAATATTTTGGTGTGATGGCGTGAAACATTTTGTAATTAAAACACATAGCGATATACTATAACCATAATGACTGTGCATTCAAAGATTTCATCTCTGTCTATGTACGCAGCATGATTCAGGTTAAGTTGCATGAATAGTGTGTGTGTGTGTGTGTGTGTGTGTGCGTGCGTGCGTGCGTGTGTGTGTGTGTGTGTGTGCGAATGTGAGACTCATGCAGCGGTATGGTTATTTCCCAGAGAGTTTTGTTACGCTAGGGTCAGAGAGATAACTGAAGAGAGACTGAGTCCATCTGTCCCCTGCCCAGGGGAAAAACACACACACACACACACACACGCACAAGCCTTGGTCTTTTCTCTTCACCATCCTCCTTTCTATGTTCAACAGCGTACATCACTTATTCTTTTTGCCTATTTAAAAGCATTTGTGCCCTCGGGGGAACTGTGGTCCCTCCTCAGCTTTTCTGGACAAGAGCTACTAGACTGTGCCGGACACACAATAGGACACAACAAACAGGACAATGCGACATGATGCCAAAGCCTGGGAGTGAATGCATGTGTGCATTGACACATCTTGCACGTCTGACAATACCATGCGATCCAGAAACATACCAGTTTGGGGTGAAAGATGCGCTTTTCCCACAAAGAGGTCTCCAGTCTTTTCTTTGCTCAATTAACCCTGCGGCCTTCATTTGCATTTCATAAAGAGGTCGTCACTCTGTGGGAGGGTTATCTCCTTTATGGAGGCAGAATAAGATGAGAAGGGAGAAGAGTTTTTATCCTGTCAAAAAGATAACACCGCTCCTCTGCCTTCTCAGTAGCTGATGAAATCCACTTTAAAGGCCCCATATGTGTCTATGTGACTGCGTGTGGATATACAGTGTGTGGTCATGGACGTTTATGCATGTATGTGTGTGTGTGTGTGTGTGTGTGTGTGTGTGTGTGTGTAGATTAAGCATGTGTGCACTCATGCATGTATAGGGTACATGTGTAAGTGCCGGACACAGGTCCTGGTTGTGCATCACATTAGATCTCTGCTGGCCTGTGCGACACCTAACTGGGTCTCGCGCCGCAGTGTGTCTTCTGCTTCCACCGGGGCCCTGAACTGCTGGCCCCAAGCACATCACAGTGTCTGTGCACCCGCTGAGGGGTTAGCTCCAGCTTGGCCCTTTATCCAGCGGCTATCCATTAGCCGGTTTTGACTCATGCTTCATCAACTGAGTCTCCATTTGGAAAATTTGCATTCCATCACACTCAAATCTCACATTAATGCCACAAAGCAGAGTGGAAGAGGGATGGGAGCAGACTGCAGAGAGGTACGAAGAGAGGTAAGGGGGTGTTGGAAATGTGATGAACATTCGGTTGCTTAGAAAAAATTGTGCTTCCCGGAGAGTATATCTGTGCGTGAATGCCTGCATGTGTGTGAATGCATCTGCCGGAGTGCTTGAGAATTGGACACTCATTTAAAAGGCGCGTGTTCCCGAATAAGCTTTTAAATCTGTGCCTGCCTAGTCGACATGCATTACCAATTCTCAAGTGGCTAAAAAGCACAGGTCCTGCAGTTTAAGAGATGAAGAGTGACATTTCTCTCAACTCAAAAATTACTCAACAGCAGTCATTTCCTCTTAGACAGCAATTTGAAAGTCTCTCAAAGAGGTAGCTTTAAGCTCTTAGATAAACAGTTACTTTACACACAGTATGACATGATTTCAGATTTGCAGAAAATATCTCTAATTCAGTGTGTGTTCATGTGTGCACTTATACACCAGGATGGAGTAAAGTAAAAAAAAAAAAAAAAATGAATAAAAACATATTTCAAGGAGAGGAAAAAACTCTCCTCTTTTCTCCTCAATATTTTTGCCAGAGTCAAACTGCCCACAAGAAAACCCTGCTCGAGTTCACTCGTGGACATTTGAATAATACTGTAAGAGTTTTGTGGTTTCGTGGAGAAGCTTTTCAATTTGGCACCCAAAGTCGTATTCAGCCAACAAAGCTGCTCACCTTCTGCAGCAGCTGGGAGCCAGAGTATTTTGCAGAGATGGACTTCATCTCCCCACCAAAAGCAGAAGCCCAGAGCTTCACCCTGCACACACACACACACACACACACACACACACACACACACACAAGTGAAACATCAGAAACATTTATAAAATAGGAATGCATACAGTATAGGCTGCAACTTGGACTTGACTTAAAAACTACTGATTCGTCTGCTTTTGCATGAACATTCATTTGCAACCATGCACTTGACATGCAAGAAAAACACGGAGAAATTTGGAAAAAACAAAAAAGAGGAGGCATCACCATCAATAAACACACCAGTGGAAACCATCACAATAAGCACTCAAATATTCTTATAGTGTGAAGTTGTGGTTTGAAACTTGGGAGGATGAAGGGATGCGTACAGGAGAAGCATCTACTTACACGGATGGAGGGATGCTCTGGTGGCTTCCGCCCACCTCGCTGACCCTGGCGCTCAGAGTTGAGAAAAGTAAAAGCAGCCCCGCACAGGAAACCACGCAGCTCCGGTGCACCCGCATCTTGGCCAAAAAACAAAAACAAACGCACCCTGCCTGCGCACAGTTTGGAGCTCTACCACCAGGACAGAGGAATCCCCCAGCCCCCCCCTCCCACCCCCAAAAAATGAAAAGATGGAAATGAAAAGTCACCTATGCTGACAGACTAGACCACTCATGGCAATGTGCGGAGCCGGTCTCGGTTGCGGGACGCGGACGAGCGACCCTGGCGGGATGACTTGATCCAAAGTGGCCCCGCTGACCGGCGCGGTGCGCACGGCTCTGCTGCTCGGCTCCTCCGGCCAGAGGAGGGGGCGGAGGGGGGGAGGGGGGGAGAAAGTCCGCTCAGCCCCGCTCTGTGTGACCGACCTCACCCGCAGAGAGAGCAGAGAGTGGAGGTTCAGAGGGGGGGAGAGCCGGGGAGATCATCAAAAGATGCAGCGCACCGGTAGAGAGAGAGAGAGAGAGAGAGAGAGAGCACGCCTCCTCCTCCTGAGTGATGCGACCAGCCTCCTCCCTCTCTCTCTCTCTCCCCCTTTTCTGTCCTCCTTACTCTCAGAATCTGAGGATGCTGTTATTGTTGTTGTTGAATTACACCATACATCTCTCTCTCTCTCCATCTCTCTCTCTCACTCTATCTCAGGTCCACAATAACTACCCCCTTAGCTTTCATGTCAGATCAAGTCATGCACTATATGCCCAGTTCAGTGAAGCAGGACTTACTGCTTAAGTGCTGACAGAAGACAGAGACTATGAGGAGGAGGAGGAGAAAAGAAAGTGTGCGAAAAGACACAGAGGAAAGCGGGGGTGTCCGGCCTCTTGGTGGGAAGCGGGGACGGAGCGGATGATAAGTCAGTTCTGCTGTATAAAAGCATGTCAATTGGATGCACTTTGCAGCAGAGATGTGGCAGTGGCACTGTGTGGGCATATGGGCTGTGAAAGAGGATGAGAGCCCCCGGGCGACAGACCCCATGCGACGGATCGCGTTGCACATAGGGCTGGAAGGATTGTGGCAAAGCACTGGAAGGGGATCAACACGGACCGAACAGCCTATCTCTGCGGCTACAGAAGGGGCTGCCCTGCTGATCACAGGCCTCGCTCTTTTTACACCACAACACTCACCTTTGACATATGTGGGTCAAAGATTAACGTGAAAAAGTGGCTCTGCGTTCGTCAGAGACACAGAACAATCATAGTTGGTTCAGGCCTCTAAACACACACAGGAGTAGAGTCGACATCACATGCAGTAGGATTATGGACTTTTCGAATTTAAAATAAAACCAGGCAGACATTCAGCTAAATAAAGTGGATTATTTTTGGATTCTGTCAAACCTCAGGAAGTGCAAACTGTCTACATGAGACTTTGTGCAAACAGGTGAAAAGTCTGAAAAAGCTCCCAAACCAAAAAGCCTGGAATCTAATGAAGATAAGATAATGAATTCAGAAGGAGATCTGGTCTGACAATAGAATAAAGCAAAGTCAATTAAAGATGAATACTGAGAGGGACAGACTGTAAGAATACTTCTAATTTGTGCTGTAAAATAATGTGATAACAGTTGATGCTGAATATAAATAAAGCAAAAGTCCAACTCAGCCAATCAAAACCCCAGTCATTCAACTTACTATTGGCAAATTAGCAATCTACTTTTAACCTGACAACTGATCGAACTCAACTTTTAAAAATGATTTGATCACGTTTGCAGTTTTTCAGTTAACTCGCGAAACATACTTTATAGTTTGTCACTCCATGTGTGACAAACTGCCTTAAAATTTTTACCATTTTTTTGAACATCTGGATCGGCCTATACTACAGAAGTGGCCCCCAATGTGGAGCTCAAACCAGCTAAAGAAAATGAAGTTAAAATATAATGCATGCATAAAAATTCTGATATTTAAAGTTTCAAACAGTCGCACACTGTTGTAACAGCAACAGCAAAGTAATGGAAAAGTCACACAGTGATGTTGAAATCACTGCTGGGATACACAAACGTGCTTACAAAACTGAATAAAGTTTAATGGACATCTTCTTTTATGGTCCTCCTGTTTCTGTCTCAGGATGTATCTGGTGTCAACAACCGCTTCACCATCACGTCCCCTGAGGTAAAGAGATGATGTGCATCATTTAGGACAAGTTTCTTTATTCCAAGAAACCTGAAAAAAAAAAATAAGACAAAAATATCAGCTGTGGTAGGTGGATTCGTTTTTTCTTTAGCGAAAGGAGGAGTTTTTATCTACAAGGCCCAAATCTCCCCTGTGAGTTCCTGAGAGGGAAATGTTATTGTGCATAGGAATATCACTGGGCCATTTTACTTGACAGTACATTGTAGCATGAATAATAGCAGTAAGTGGAGTGAATGGCCAAGTAAAAAACAATATAAAGTATGAAACAAAGAAAAAACTATCTGTGCAGTTCAAGGAAGTCTTCGGTGTCAGGACCAGAGGGTGGATAAGGATAAGTTATTTCTGTCCCCAGTTCTCATTTATTTGCTGTTGTCCCCTCCAGATCATTTCACTTGGCATCTGCACTGCCCTCGTCTTTACTAATCTGACTGCATTTTTGGAAAAATAAGCCTGTATATAGATAATATTTGCACAAGCTGAAGCGGCTCCAAAGCAAACAAACGTCAGATGATAATCAGGTTATTGAACATAAAATCCTCATGTCTCTTATCTACTCCCAAGGCTTGTTTCTTTCTGTTGCTCACCCCCTTTGAGAGACTTTGTAGTACCACTCATGTCCCACGGGACCCCACACACACCATCCCATTAGTCTCTTGTGATTCCCAATCCATTTTTATAACAGCTTGTAGCCCAGAAAGACACATCTAGTTTGGAGAGAAAATAACATCAAAAAAAAAAAAAAAAAAAAAAGAGTCCTAGTATCTATCCAGGGGTCGACCATTTTTCCATATAATTCCTGATGATAGATTCATGCACGTGAGCTGGAGACACGTCCCAGGAGATTTTCTGGATGGATGGGGCGTTGAGGTAAGAGGCCAAAGTCTGGATTAGCAAGGGATTCTTTTACACAGTGGAGTCAACCTTGAAACCAAGGCGAGGCATGCAGACGCCAAGGGACCGAAGTTATTAATGTGGTGAACAAGACCTGAAATGAGGATATAAACAAAAAGAAACACATTAATAGATATTTATTAATATATTCATAGATAAGAAAGTGTAAAGAGCGTGGAGAATTAGTCATGGGTCACATCAGGGGGAAAAAAAAAACATCAAAGACTAATGACCTAGTACTTCTTTCCATCTTCACACGCCCACAACCCCTCTTGTTTCTCCTCTAACCCTCCATTTCCTCAGCTGAATGCTGTAATCACACCTGATTTTTGAGAGCAGAGTGTACCTAAGCTGCTGATCGCTGGGCTGCACCTGACATTTCAACCAAGGCAAAAATAACACTCTGACATCTTTGATGGTGCGCTTCCTTTTCCACCCAGCAGGGACGGCTTCCAGTTCCCCCTGTTCCCATCCAACGTAAAACCTGCAGCTTTAAATGTGGCATAAGTTATCTTTTCTCATTTTTGTTCGATGTGTCTTCATGGAAAAGGAATTTAGTGAACAAAGAGCATTTTTTTTGTCTCCCTTTTTAGTTCAATTAAAATTTGTCCAATTTTGAGCAGTCCCTGAATGCCTCATCTCACAGAACTGTGTATTTAGAAATTTCTAAAGAGCATTTATCATATCATATCATTATCATTATTATTATTATTGTTGTTGTTGTTTTCTGAGAAAGTGAAAATTCTCAGATTTCAGCTCTGACAAAATAATCAGTCATTCTTTAAAGTTATATTAATATACAGGCTTATACAGGCTTACAAGATTATGCTGTGTGCTATAAGAGGCGTATTTCATATGCACACCAGTGAATTATAAACATTTTAAGGGCTATTATTTAAACATTATTAATTATTAACATTATTCAAATATCCAATGATTGTAGTTTAAATATGACTATTTGTGGTTGCACTAAGAAGCTACCATACCGTATGTTCTGTGTTGTTGTGCTTGATTCCAAAGTCATAAACTCGACAAACTCGTGATACACTGTTGATATTGCTGAAAGTAGCCTTAAAATGTCTCAGAAAAAATATTATACAAGCTAAACGAGACTATGAACAGAGTGAGAGCTTCATCATCATGCCCATGTTTCCTTTGCTGTTGTCCCCAGTTTGACCTCGGGGCTACCAGCGTTCCTGGATCTCCAGCAGCTCATTAGCACCAAGGTCAATTCTGCATACCACAGCTGAATTAAGGATGAGTGGGGAAAAGAGGCAGGCGTATTGGCATGATTGAACTGGATATGCTGATACTTACAGCAAGTCTGATACATGATTTTTCTTTTTCATCATGCTCCCTATATAAGCATACCAGTCATGCCTTGCTCGGCTCGTGCCTTGATGATACAGCGCATCACTGTGCGGGCTGGTTTGTATTTAAAGCAGAAGGCAGGAGGCTGGAGATTATGTCTGTGTGTGAGCATCAATGGTCTTATCCGTATAGACAGTGATGGGCTCGGTCCCCATTAGTGCCTGGGAATTTCAAAGCACGCCATAAATAATTCTTTGTTCCCAGGCTCAGAACTCACCTTGCTCCAGAAATACCTCCCTTAATTCAATTAATAATGAGATGCCAAAGTTTTTCCTCCATCAGCACTGGCAGGGAAACAGACGACTGGATTTGAACGTCGTGGAATATGCACTGTCATGGATCAAAATATCCACTGCATGCAAGATTCATGCGCCCGCAAAACAAGGACAGACTGCGCCAAGTCTTTGTCCGCGTCGAACAGTAGGGGGCGTCGACAAGAGAGAGAGGTGAGCCGATGCCTGGTGTCACCTGTGAAATCAGGACAGGAAAAAAAAAAGGAATGATTACTGGGCTTTCCTCCCTTCCTGGAAACGGTGTCCTTGAATTAAACATTTGATCTCCAATGTTGGCAAAGGCTGACTGTGCTTGTACAAGGAAGTTCTTTGAAAAGGAATGTTAAAGCAGATGGAAAGTGAATGAAGGCTTTTGGGAGGAATCATCTTCAGTAGCGGCTGTCAGAATACAGTACACTAGGTTGAATAGATGATTAAAAAGCTTATGCTCGGAGATTCGCTTGGAGATCCCTCCGGTGCTGCTGAAAGGTAGCCTAATTTTCCAGACTGGCATCTCTTCTTTAGAAAATTGCTGTGGGTGTTTAGATGCCATTTGAACACATTTAGAAAAAGTGAGAAAGGTTTTCCCCACGGGGTACCTTTCAGTCGCATTTAGGAAACGGCTCATTTTTTACATATGACATCTAATATCTATACTTTGGACATGTTTAATAACCTAATCCAGAATAAAAGAGGTGCTACATAAAAGTATATCATATATTTTATGGTTTGGAAGATGAAAAGAAGTTCCTGAGTGTTAAAAGTTCAGAAATTCCTACCTGGATAAATGGTGCCAGAGACTATCAATCATGGCTAATGTTCCCATTTTCTCTAAAACTTTCACCTGAGAATATCTGTATAACTGGCCTAAGGCATAAGCAGAATACAGTTAGCAGCTGCTTAGGGCCCCAAAGCCTCCAGGAGCGAATTATAAACTCCCTCTATTCAGTATTTTTAAATTATTTAGCCATTTAAATGAATAATCTTTTTCTTTACTGTTTTATGTTTCCACTTTAGTGAACTTCACCGAACAGATATTGTCCCGTCAAATCACTTCCTGTTTAGGAATCAAGTGTCTTGGGCTGTGCTTCGATTGGAAGTTTTTCAAGCCGTGTAGCTATGAAAGAAGCACATAGTCCTGTTCCTGATAACAACAAGATAGTCTTCTTCAATCTTCCTCTAAAATATTTACTCTATCTTAAAGGTGAAAAAAATTACTGCATCCTGGATATCATACATTCTAGCGCATATAAAATGTTATGTATGTTTGTATGCCATTGTGTGATCACATATTTGACACACGCTTCCAAGATCAACACGGCTGTTCTGACTAAATTAACGAGTAAAGAAGTGTGTAAAAGTAAAGACAAGATCCTGTAAAGCAGACAGATCAGGGAGGAGACGCAGACCTGCACAGTCCTGCCTCTGGTGTCTTCTGACAAGCAGTCAATAGTGAAAGAAAGAAACAGCATGTTCAGCAAAAGAAAAGAAAAGAGTGGGAAATGAAGAGGGCAAGACACCCTGTGAAAAGCAGCAGGAGGAGACGAGAGCGAAATGAGCGCTTCGGGCTCTCTTAAGGGACACCAGAGATTGATTTGCCATCGAAAAAAAATCTACAGAATGGGATGCATATTAGTGGACGTAATTGTGTTTAAAAGCAATTATACACCAGTCATTTCCTTTGCTTGGAGATAAGAATCAGAACATTGAGCTTTTTATGAAAGAGAAATGAGCTGATGGAGGACTGCACATCCCATAATGGCCAAGGGAACTGTGGCACTGGTGACCTACTATCAAGAACAGCGTGAAACCAAGAAATAGTGCCATGTTATTTTTAAGATAATCCATGTGTCTAATATGTGATTCAAAGCTGACGGTCATTGTACCTGTGAACCACGCTGAGCAGAAAGAGACGATGGCAAACTACCACACTGACCATGACCTTCGAGTGCATTGTAAAGGCGACCAGTTCCTCAGCACCACCAAACTGTGTGGCAGCTACAAGAACTTCAATTAGCCAAGTAATTAGGTCATATATCAAAACAATGAAGCGCCTGGGTGAGGAGGGATGGAGATGGTCTGAGAGGAGATGAAGGAGAAGGAAGCGGAAGAGAAAGAGTGTGGATGGAGTTTATAAAGGAGACAGGGAAGAACAAGGACGTATAAAAAGTTGGAGAGCACAGGTGAAAAGAAGAGAGCGAGAGAGAGAGAGAAAGAGAGGGAGAGTGGAAGAGACAGGAGGAAGCCGACCGCTTTTAAAAGGCTAAAACATACATGAGGTGCTAAAGAAGGACAGGCGGGTAAACTGAAAGCAACTGGAGCTAAGTATGACAGAGGTGGAGGAAGAGGAAGAACTGTCAGGCCATATAACCTGGTGTTTAGAGTGTGTCCTGCTGGAAATCAGTGAGCATCACTCTGGTGTCGAATCAGCTCCGCACACTTGTGGTCTGTGAGGAAATGCAGGAGCAAGGCACGCTGATAATCACGTAGAATTATTTTGCTCATATTTTTGCATGATTTTTCATCTCATTACTCTTCTGCAATTAGGAATCAATGACAATCAAACGCTTTAAAGAATATGATGCACATTCAGTGACTTTTAGAGCTAATTTTCTAACTTTTATAACAACAGGGACTAACATATTCCAAACACACATTAGGTCAAGAGGGCAAGAGGATGTCAGTGTTCCTGAGCCCATGTAGTAATCTCCTTCATACAATCATGTGTCTTTCCAGGATGCTCCTCTCATACCCAATCATGATACTATCACCTGTTACCAATGAACCTGTTTACCTGTGGAATGATCCAAACAGGTGTTTTTGGATCAGTCCACAACTTTCACAGTCTTTTGTTGCTCCTGTCCCAACTTGTTGTACCTATGCTGACGATACCCAGCTCTTCCTGTCGTTCCCCCTGGACGACCACACAGTCTCTGCCCGGATCTCGTCATGCCTTGCAGATATTCAACTTAACCTCTCCAAGACTGAGCTCCTTGTCATCCGAGGCAGTCCCTCTATACAACAAGAAATCAGCATCCAGCTCAAATCAACCCAACTCAACATAAACTTGGGCGTCATGATTGATGACCAACTAATCTTCAAGGTCCACGTGGCCTCTGTTGCTCGGTCGTGTCAATTCACGCTGTACAACATCGGGAAGATCAGACCCTTCCTGTCTGAACATGCTGCACATCTCCTGGTACAGGCTCTCCTAATATCACACATCGACTACTTCAATGGTCAAACCTCTGCAGATGATCCAGAATGTGGCAGCCGAAAGCAGCACATGTCACCCCGCTGTTCAGATGGCTCCACTAGCTTCCAGACTCTTCTCCTCTGTGGTTCCCCAGTGGTGGAACAAGTTACCACACTTGAACTTGACTTTATGACACTTAACCACGTTGTTTTCTCCTGACTAGACCCTTGCTTATGTCGTATCAACTCTCAGATGTACGTCGCTTTGGATAAAAGCATCTGCTAAACGAAACTGTAGAATTGTTTGAAACGTGTTGCTGGCATCAGATTCAGAATAAGCAAATATTTACAAAAATCTATGAAGTTGATGAGGCCAAACATTCAATATATTGTCTTTGTACTGTTTTCATTTGACTATATGTCAAAAGAATTAGCAAATTGTGACATTCTGTTTTATTTATGTTTTACACAACTTTTTTGGACTCGGGGCTGTGTAATGTGTATGTATGCATTTTTCCTTTTCCTTTTTTCTAAACTGTCGTGTCTGCAACGCTGGTCTCCTGAGGGCAAAGCGTCTCACAGCTTACACTTCACACGGTGTCCTCCCACCGAGGTTGTGTTCAGATGCAAAACAAGCCGGGTAAACAAACAGAAAGCAGGGATTGCACACACACATGCACGCACACACACATCTTCTTAAACGACAGTAATGCTAAATGCACTATGACAACATGCATAATTAAAGGCACTCTACCTAAAAATAGGAAGGTCGGAAAGAGAGAGTAGAGAGATAGAAACAAGAGATGAGAGAGGAATGAGAGAAAGACAGAGAACGGCAATAACAAAGTAGACAAAAAAAAATCCAATGCACAAACTGTGTGGATAGTCTGACTTTTGTATTAAGGACTAAACTTGTCAATTTTCTTTTCTATCTTCAAACAAACAGTGTGAAATGACTCAAGCAGCTGTCTGATTGCCTGAAAGAAAAGACTTAATGGGAGAGGTGGCTTCATTATGTGGAGAAATAACAGGCAGCCGACGAAGACCTCTGCCATATTTGCATTATTTTGTGGAGCAGATTAAAAATGGCGCTAAAGTGCTCTACATTCACAACATGTTCACAATTGATTTGCCCAAAGCATGCCATTCCATTTTACATTCCCCAGCCACTTCAATTAAAGAAAAAAAACACCTTGCTGTTACAAGTCCTCTCTTTACCCCCATTATTCTCTGTCTGTCCTTTATTTTCCCCCCTCCCTCCCATCATCAGCTTATTTCAGATATGCAATCTTCGTTTCATCTTTTTCTTGTGTCTCGTTGGCCGTGCCTCACTGCACCTTATTAAAATGTATATTTTCAAATCATTCTTCAAAGGCGAACTGTTTGCCTAGAGAACCAGAGCCATGCCCCATGTTACAGGAAATTACAGAGAGACTGAGCAGAACCAGATAGCACACCTCTTTCTTGCCGTCTGCTTTCTCTGCGTTGGTTTGGCTACAGTTGTGCTACACAGCTGCAAATCGAGTCATTATATTAAGTTTATCGGCGTTTCGTCAGATTCTGAAATGCAGCCCGAGCACTTAGTACAATTGTCAGAAGAATCAAACCTTTTATAGCAGCAAATATTTATCTCTGCAGCACCCAAAAACAAAATTCACATATTCACAAAACGACCAAGCGCATCTTTAAACAGACTGCACCGCTGTGGAGCAGCACATAGGAAAACTCCTCTGAACCACCCTTGCACTGTTTATTTGTTTAGCCTAGGCTGTCTTGTTGATAACCAACTCATTTGCAATGATAACATGCCCAAGAGGCTAAAATGAGGCCATTCACTGCAACTGTGCTGATAGAGGATGAGGAAGTCGGAGGCTGTGATTGGCTCGACTGTGATGTTCAATTAACAGTCGACTCAGCAAGCCCTCACGCACATCAAAGTGTCCCAGTGGGCCAAATCAGTGATTGACAGCACAGAATAATCCCAGACACAGAAGGGCTGAGCAATATTATCCCTAACTATTGACCACAGTGGACGCAACCAAACAAGGGATATAAAAAAAAAGAAATGAAAGAAAAGGTCTAGAGTCTAGTCTTGTCTTCTGACACACACATTTTAAATGAGAAACCACCATCCAGAACCTGGCCAGCTGCGTAAAAACCGTGTGAACATGGATTCCTAAAAACTTTACCCACCTACCATATTTAGCATCCTTCCCATCTCTCCCAGAATGCAAAGCAGCTTAGACAGTGGGACCCCGTCACAGTTTGGTTGCAACAAAGGAGTTGTGCGGAGTACCCTGCGGGCCTGTGCTTTCTGGCTGGCAGCTTTACATATAAAACAGGCAGGCCTATCTGTCTCTGCACAGGCTGCGGCCACAAAGTCCGAATCCCAGCTTGGAACACTCTGAGGATCCTCGCTCTGGAGTTCTGCACAGGGAGAGATTAACAACAAACACTAAACATGACTCTTCTGTCCACGTCTCAAAGAAGAACTGTGGATCACTGAGGGGAAGTTTGGTCAAATAAAAGTTTTCAGCTTCACTGTCAGCACAAAGAACCTTTGCCCCTGTCGTTCAAAGCTGTTGATGAATCTCCTTTATTCCTCCCTCAAAGTTTTTGTACGTTATATATTCAATTTAATATGGAGCTTTGGTGCTGTCACGTTGCAAACTGGTGCCGTTCAATCTGATATGGAGTTTTAGTCACATTACAAGTTCAGCGCTGACTCTCTGCAACAAATAAAAAACATTCTGAGTTTGAATCCTGTCTTTACGTTGGCTTGCATAGTTGGTCACAGTAGGTGCAAATCTTAATGTATTATAATTCATTTGTCAGGAGTTACAACATATCCAGAGGGAGCCAACAGAAACTGTGGCACAAGCAAACACTGACATCTAGAGCACGTCGCATGAAGTTACACTTTCTAGGCACAGACATGAGGCCCATATTTTAATTTAATGGGTCCATATTTTTAAGTCATGACTGGTAGAGAAACTAATACTATTTTGATTATTCATCATTAAATCAAATTTGCCAGTGACTCAGGAGAGTGCATCCACTGATCATAGGGCTGGCGGTTTGATTCCCACCTCCCTCCTGCCCACATGTCAGTGTCCAACCCCAGATTGTTCAGTGATGATCAGGCCAGCACCATGCAAGGTAAAAGCAACCATTTATACATACTATGTCTGACAATTTAGCCCAAATATATATGGTCAAAAAAGGACTGGGTCTTTAACGGGTAGACAAACCTTCCACACAATCTTTTGAAAAGCACAAAGCAGGTTTCTCTCTTATTGTTTGGTATTACATCTATGTTACAGTTCCATAAATTATTCATTAGGCAACTGACAAAAACTGCTTTTTTTATGGAAAACCTCCATGAAATGTCTTTAAATCTGCTGAAAATTTATATAAATTACAACACACTCTCTCCAATAAAGAGAATATCAACATATTTGGCCACCTGTGATCATCAAACAAGTGTCTTGTCACACAGACTGCAGTTCTTCATTGCAGAGCATGTTACTGTATGCATAGCTTTCCTGACCTCTAGTGGACGTATTATAAAACAGCATGCTCCCTGCATCATTGTATTGTATCAGTATCAGTGAGCATCAGTTCATCTGTGTAATCTTAATAACCCAAATCATCTCTGCACATCATAGAATAAGTTATTTCAGAAGAATGACTATTTATCTCTGTGAACTTAATCAAAACAAAAAGATTAATCTAACTGCACTACAGATGCAGAACAAGGAATTAGTTTCACTCAAAAATCTGGTTTGCTCTCTACATTTCCATTATGAGGTTCTACTTGTACAAGTCACACACTCACATACTTGATGTAGTTAAAGATCTGCAATTTGTAAATGCATAGTCTAAATATTCTCCAGATTAACCATTGGGACTAAGGGAATTTTGTTGTCTATCTGTTCAGTGCTTTGGTGCACAACAACACATCTCAACAACTGGTGTACTGACAAAACTGAAATCAAATGCAGTCTGATATTCAAAGTCTCTACGGGATCGATCATGATATTTTTGGTGACCATCTCTTCAGCCCCAACATCAGTCCATCAGAAGTATAAATCAGAATACATTTCATATATACAACATGAGCTTTACTCAGGAGACTGCAAGATAAGACAAGACAAGATAAGACAGAGATTATTGATCCCTCAGCAGGGAAATTCTTACAGCAGCTCAGTAGAGTAAAAAAAAGCAGAGGGGAAAGAATGATTAATGATGAATAAAAATTAAACCAATAAAAACAAAAACAGAAGTTTTTAAAGTACTATATATATTTTATGCACATTTCTGTACAAAACCTATCAAACACTAATTACCACATGATCCATGAAATTTGCAGGATATTAGTTTGAGTACACCAAACATTTAGGTTGCACATATTTACAATGCATAAACATGATCACCTGAACACATCACACATTGCAGGCAGTGTTGTGGATGTCACTGCTTTGCTACTTACTAAAATTTAAGAAGACCTAATCAATTCCAAATAAACATCCAACAACTTTTTAAGATCTCATGAGAAATTTGAGTCGTCTGGTTTCTGGTCATTGCAGAGATGACAGGGTTAAGTGTGTGTGTGTGTGTGTGTGTTGTATATGACCTGGACTAACATTAACAAGCAAACACAGTGGAGTTGCTCCTGTCAGGTTCACTCACCATTCACCGCAACATGACGCTATGAGACAAGTCTGAGTTTACCTGTTCCGCCTCCGCTAACTTCCGGGTCACCTGACTCACCTGAGCAGCCATCAGTCCAACATGCTGACAAGACAGCAAAGATCCCCAGAGAAAAAAACAGAGGCTGCTGGAATTACAAACGTAATCACATTAGTAAAATTAGTAATTACTACTTCCGACCTCTGTTTACAGGCGTGATGGCCAAGTGCTCGTTGCAAGCACCACTTGTAGCCACTAGGCGTCACTGATGAACACAACCATGTCTGATTGGTGATTATGGGTTGTACATTTTTTTTTAGTTTAATCTAGTGCAAATAGCGTTTGTGATGTTAATCTATGATCTAAATTTGCAGCTGAAAATAATATTTGAAGATTAACATTGCACTTCAGTGTTTTAATACAAAGTCATGGAAGCATTGCATACCTGCAGATTCAAAATAAGCAATAGATAATTATTGCCAATACATGCTGTATGATATTTTATAAGTGATTTAATTTAGTCTCAACTCCTTGAAAACCAACTCTGCAAATAACAATATGAATATCTGAAATTATGTATGATTTCATAAGCAGCAGACGAGAGATGACATTGTAGCTCCGGTTTGAGTTCATCATATGGCTCTGATTGCCTGCGAGGGAGGCATCAAAGTCTCTGATTGGACAGGTGCCAGTGGGTAAACTGTCCTAGTCATGGTACTGCCATTTTAGGTCAGAGAGGTGAGAGAAGAGAGCAGATGGCACTCAGGAGGGGAGACGGAGCTGGCAGAAGACCCGGACACTGGGCAGGAAAACTGTGGGTTAAGTAACAATTAACAACATGATCAACATTTTGGGAAATACATTGTGCAAATAAAATAGGTTTTGACTACCCAACATATGAACACAGCACACCTTTTCCTCTGAATATCATTTATTGTTCAATCTACATCAGTCGGTCCTTGGACAAACCGCCTCCGCTCATTTCATAGTTTGTAGGATACATTTATGACCAAAGAACACATTTCACACTGCTACAGATTGACAGAACTGCCATATTGAATGTTAAGATATCTATTTACTGTCATGCTGAGTGTTTTTATCAGTAGTAATGACGTACTGATGCTGTTACTGCTGCTAGTGTGGCTTCTGGCATAATAATGGCATCTAAAAGTCCCGGTGGGTGGACGGCATTCCATAGTATCATCATTCTATGGTAGGAATTCGTACTGTAATTTACAGTTAGATGAGACTGGACCTTACGTTGTCTGGCCCAGCGTAAAACAAATAGACAGACAGTGTAATATGTTAATACTTTGTAGAAAAAATCATATGCATTGATACTTTCACCAATCCTCATAGCACAATGTCTTACTTGTTCCTATGTTTATTAGTTGTGCAATATTTTGAAGATAGTAAACAGCTATGATCGTATAGAGATCTTAATGTATCTACAGCTTTGTATATCCTTTTGGTTATGAGGATTAGCATAGTCATCCTGTACCTAATAGTATTTCATGATTACATTGTATATAAAAAAAAAAAGACCTCCGCAGAGTGACACTTCTGTACATGTATGTGTTTTTGCTTTGTACATAGCTGTAACGTTTAGCTTTCATTTTCACATTGTCTCACTCTATCTCTCACCATATTTTATGGCAACTCCTTTGTACCCACTTTGGCAGACAAACCCCAGTGGTGTGGATGGAGGACCCACGGCCTCCCTTGTCCAAACGCTCGACTCTCAGAGAGCCGAGTGATCGCAAGACCCGCATTCCTGCCACGCCCTCAGAGAGGCAGTCTTGTGCAGCATAGTTCCTTGTATAGTCTTTGATAGTTTGTCGTTAGTGCTTTCGCAACTAACCAATGTTGTGCTAGTTTGTAGAACCCCCCCTTTTGTCTGGCTGGTCTGTAAAAGGCCGTTTCACAGTTAAGTCCCAAGCAGCAGTCTTGTTCAGGGGTGGGGGTGAGAGACGCCAGAGGCTCTGAAGGGCTGGAAGTGCTGGTCCATTCACTCCAGCCAGATGCTAGACCAGTGGTTCCCAATATTTCCCTTTGCATACACTCACAAGCTTTTCAAGCTCCTTCTACTTTGTGTCATATTATTTTATTTTAAGCTGCAACTCATGCAAGACTCTCTGTAATCCTCATTGTTAGGAAACACTGTGCTAGCCCAGATAGACCAGCCTCTTATGGCATGCAGCTAATACGGCTATTTCAGCTATAAAACCAGCTGTTTGAAGGATATATTTCTTGCAGCAGTATTAGACAAAGTACACCGTAATGGAAGCTGGAAAGACAATGTGTGTGATGGAAGCTTGTAATATGACACTTGTGATGCATATGTATAATCAGGAGCATCTGATGTTAGCTGTATTAGCTACAGGTGCTAGCCTTTTGTGGTTTTAATAGCTGACTGGGGTAAAGGCCTGTATAAGCTGTCGCCCTTCAGGGCCCTGGGTCTGTCCTTGACCTTTGACATTAGGATCACGAACCATCTCTCAGGGAGAGGCTTGAACATCCAAAGGCCTTATTCAAAATATGGTAGCCAAGATGCAGGTCAATGAGGAAAGAAGAAAAAGTATCCAACCACGGTCTGCGTTTACTTAAAGTAGTTAAGACTTAAAAGGTTTTCATATGAACAGGCAAAGTTGTCATTTTGTTGAACAAATATTCTGTGGAGGATACTTTTTCACTCTTGCATTCACTTGCATTGCCCTCAGCTTTGCTTCTCAGCTTTTCTCTCTCCCTCTCTCTCCCCCTGCCGTCCTCCAGCTCTTCCTCTTCCTTCACAGGCTGTTCTTGTCCGGCAACTCGGCCTCTGGACTGCGGGGAAAGTAGACGGTGGCTTTGTGCTCCTCGTAGCGGTCGATGTGCTTGAGGTGTACCACCATGTGCAGGGCGTAGGCTAGGACGAGGAGCAGGATCAAAGATGTCACCAAACCCATGAGGATGGCCGGCGTCAGGAAAGTGGCACAGTCACTGGCCGACGCGAACTTGTCCGACTGCACGTTGAAGGCCTGGATCTGGGGGAAGACAGAGAGAAGGCGGAAAGATGAGATTAAGCTAAAGTAAAGAGGACGACTGGCTCTTACTGGGCTTACCAGGCACAGAGACACTGGACAGATGGACAGGTTGAGACAGCCTAGCAGATGGCTAAACAGACAGTGTACAGACAGATTGACAGACTGCCAAACAGACGGTAAACAGACAGACTGACTGACTGACAGCCAAACAGGCGGAACACAAAAGGAAATGACTGGCAAACATACACACACATGCACACACGTGGGAAACATTGGGGGGGGAGGCTATGATATAACAGTGAATGTGCAGACAGTACTAGAAGAGTTACACAACAAAAGCTGCGCCCCTTGTGCGACAGTGTACCTGGAAATCAGTGAAAGTGATGTGCCAGTTAGCAGATGTGTCAGTGTGGGAGCTGGGCACTAGCAGGGTGTCATATTTGTGCAGGCTGCTGACGTGCTGGCAATGGTAGGATGAGGTGGCAGGAGCGTAGACCTCGCTGGCGTTGAACGTAGCCTCCTGGGTCCAGTTGTAGTGGATGTGGACGCTGTCTAGTGTGAACCAGTTTTGACCGGCTGCCTCGTAAAAAGTGTTTGACATCTGAAGCCTGGCCAAAGAGAAAATGCACTTGTAACTGCTCAGTGTGATAAATGAAATGTTCCAGGTCTATTTTTAAGATGTTGGTCAGTGAATTTGAAATTGGCGTGTGCATTTTACCTGATTACTAGACCTCGCAAGTCCTCCACATCACCAAACCTTAATGAAAGCCTGTGAAAAAACAAAACCATAAATATTAAAACATTGGACAGTGATTCAAAGAAATTCTCAACCAATCACAGCAAATATTAAACTATTACTCACTATTGCTACAATAGTCAACATTTACTTAGATCATGTGATTTCTATTTCTGTATCAAATAAAAAATACTATAAAACCTATGTTGATGCAATGGCTATGTGATATTATATGTCCATACTGTCTTGTAATATATGTGCAACAATTCACTAAAAACAAATTCTTCTTCTACTTCTGTCCACAAAGTTGACCTACGTGGCTTTTTCCTTGGTGCAGATGGAGCCTTTAGTGTCTACAGGTGAGTTGGGGTTGAAGACCCTCTCAGTCAGGTCAATGAAGGTGTGGTTCCTGTAGCGGATTGCCAGGCGCTTTGCCTTGAACAGAATGCAGGTCTTCCCATTGTAAGACACGCTCAGTGGACCGTAAGGCCCCATGAGAGACTGGAGCAGCTTCCTCTTACTGTGAGACATCCCCGGCTGGTGCCAGTTAAAAGGCTGTAAACATGTGAAGAAAGGAATTAGGTACAAGAGAAATAAAGAAACTGCAGCAAACTGGCAACTAAAGTGTGAACAGCAGCAGTTTTTAATTCTTTGACTGTCCTCTAGAGGGCGCTTGGCCACACAAAAGCTGTGCCACAATCCAGAGGCTGCATACTGAGAAGGATGTTGCCCACAAAGGTGCTAAAGGTTTTGCAGATCTTGCTCATCCTTGAATGAGAGTATGTAGCATTACAAAAGATGTTATGTTTGTGCCCTTTTTATACGGCTGCTGAATCTGTTTATCACCAGGAAGTTGACTTCAAATGGCCAGAATTGAATTAATTAATTAAACTAGTAGGAATTCAGTGTAGAAATGCTGATTCTGCAGGATTCAGACACTGAACAGTGACACAGCAATAGAGACGCATACAAGTTATCCTGTTTTCCACTTCAGCTTCCCATTTTTTTTTATCATATGCAGCCAATCCCGTCAGATAGTTCTTCTACTACAACATGCATCAGTACATGCATAACTCTTACCTCCCTCTTATGCATGCTGTGATATATCATTTCATATCATTTTCAAGGGCAATTTAAAAAAATCTTAAAAAAAACCTTTCTTTTATGCTGACCATAAACTAATGTTATTAATGTGTAAACTAAAAAACAAAAGTTCCAACCACCACTGGAACTCAAATGAGGGAAGAGCAGTGTAGAAAACAGGAGCTTTCTGAATTTGCATATAATAGCATGTTGCGCTGTAACACTACATTTCTGCAGTGTGCCGATAGAAACTGGCCCCTCTGGCTTTTTAATCTCTTTGCTCAGAGGCCACATCTCATTGGAGGGCATTTAGGCTAATCCAGCACTATTTTACAAGACACGTAAAGTGGCAGTCACAGTGGTTTTGAAATGGTTATTATTGTATTTTGTTAATGGTGAAGTGTGGTGACTGAGATGGCAACTCCACAAACAGTTAAAATTTATAGAACTGAATACAGTAGCTTTGGAGCAGCTACTAAAAGCAATGAGTTATTCTGTGTGAATCAGATGTAACTGTGCCCGGATCAGCTGATACAGCATATAGCTTCACTGAATTTTCACTTTTGCGAGTTGTCCTGCGTGTGTGGGTGGCAAGGATGTTTTACCTCTGGTGAAAGTGAGAACAACAATATTCCCACTTCCAAGGTCAAGCAGTGTGACTGAGTGAGTATGCCCTGTTTTGTATGTGTGCATCCCAGTGTGTGTGTGTGTGTGTGTGTGTGTGTGTGTGTGTGTGTGTTTGTATGTGCAGATAAATACAGAGGGTGAGATAGATGGTGGAGATAGCAAGGCAGGAAAAGAGAGTGTGTACCTGCAGTATTCTCCTGAGAGGGTTTTCATCTTCAGGCGTCAAAATAACCTCTTCACTTTCTAAGCCGTACCCACCATCTTGACCTGAAAGCATGTACACACATTACTGCACCACGACAGATTATATCAGTATACATATTAAGCTGATTGCAATGCCGCGTTGCAGAACGTAATCATAAAACTTCCACACACGCCACAGACACACACACACACACAAGCACAACAAGAGCCTGCGTACACCTCAGTGCTCAGGCTCCTATCTATTTCCAGTTGTTTTGCGTCATCGCAGTGACTCATCAGCAGTATTTCACAGTTACGGTACTATTGTCCTGTGTGTTTACAAATACTGCTCATCTTGTTCCAGAAACATATGATTTGCAGTCATGTAATTTAAAGGGATTCATCTCCATCCTTCCTTGCTGTCTTCTTTTCAAAGGGCCTAAATATAGTCACACATCTGAATTGCCACTGAGGTGTATGGATCACACACACACGACATTTCAAAATGTCACAATGTGGCAAAGATGTCTCGGGCATTATGAGTGAAATGCTTTTGTCAGGACTATCTGTCCAACACATCAGCAGCAAAATTACCATGGCAGGTTTGATTGAATCAGGCCTTGTGTCACAGCAGATTTGTTACTTACTTGATGTAACTCTTGTTGCTTGTTTGGGGTTCTCTTTGCTGTGGAAAAGACAGAAGACACAATAAGGTTTTGTGATCACAATAAATGATGAGGTTTTTTTTCTTCATGATGCTTTATAATATGTACAGGCTGCTTATTTAGTATTTCCCCTTAAACGGGAAACTTTTTTGTGTATTGATGCAGCTGCAGCAAACACAGGGACCAAAACAGCTTTGCAGCCTTGTCTATATAAAAAAACACACCTCTAAAACATCACATGTTGTAAACTTATACATTTTATACAGCGCATACAGCAGATTCTGCCCATTTTCATACATATTTTATACAACATATATACATACATACATAAAGTGTTTTTATGTGCTATCTAACTAATGTATACCAAACATTTTTTTGTATTATATGTAGAGCTTAAAAAGCTTTAAAGTTGCTAAATACCACATACTTAAATTACATGTTTTTCATGTATGTCATGCCATTTACAATACGTATGCAGCATATATATATATAGCCACTAAACTATCCTATATAAGCATTGTGTACGTATTTTGTTGTGTTGAATATGTATGAAAGCTTCAATGTTAAACGAATGCACAAACATATTAACGTGACTCGCAAACGTATCAAATTACACATTTTGCAACATATATGACTTGAAGTCTTTTATGCACAGCTGCAGAGTGATCAGAATAATATCAGAACACTTTGATCACATATTTCTTTCACCAGTTTACAAAGTAAGAAGGTTTGCTCAGAGTCACTTTTGCAGGGGTTCAGTCTTTGTGTGGTGCTTTTGCTAAATGACCGATCTTTAATGTAGGACTGACCTACATAGTGCACAAGGGACAGAGGACAAACCACTTCCTTTTCCTTCACGTGTTTGCCCTAGCTGCCGTGCTCTCAGTCTAACTAAACCCTGCATAGCCTTGGACTTCTTGAAGCTTAGCCTGATCCTTTTAACTGTCTAATCAAAGACGTAATACGCCAGCAATGGGCTTACTGAGCGGCGCTGACATGGCCAGTTTTGTTTGTTGTGATGGTCCACCCAGCGCTTTGACTGCGTGGACTGTCCTTGCCTGTCCGTAGTGATCTTCTGGGCTGGCTTGTTAATCTCCACACAATAGCCAGTTATAATGGGCTTGTAAAAGGTAAACCGTAAAACCTGCAGGAGTGAGCATGACAGCCAGCGTCTGTCTATAGTGTGATGTCACCGGGCTTTACTTTGGCCTGTTTGTTTATTAGCACCGGTGTTTCAAATAATGAACTGCAGCACAACAAAAGCAACATCTGCAAAGATGTTCATCTGTGATAGTGTCTTTGTTATCTTTAGTATGATAGTAATGCTGTGATCTTGTAGGAAAAGCCTTTTTAGAAGAGGATGACCTGAATATTTATACTAAATTTAAACACACAAAAGCCGGTCAATATTGTGACTACTGTTGTCAAAAACTGTTCACACTTTGTTTCTCTCAGATGCTGAACCTGACGCTGGTGGAAATACCCCATATACTGTAGTTACATGATCTATAAAATGCAGCTCCAACCTACATTTTGTAATAACAAAGTTTAGGAACTGGTGATTCAACTGATTAAAATTGACCAAAAACTATATTTGTACAACATGACTTCTTATTTTACAACTCATAGAGTATAGTCTTGTAATTTGAGAAAGGAAAGCTACGTCTAAACTCAATTTGCAATATTATCAGACAGGTAGCCTTATTGTTGGTGGTGGTAAGAAATGAAATTGACATTAAGCTGCACTTTCTTTGCCACAATGTGAAGCTTTGTATCCGAGGACATTCATTCCTTCTTTTGCTTTTCATGCTCAAGATCCCAACTGGATTTTGGCCAGATTCAAGGAAATGATGGATCTTTGCACGTCACTATGACATTTTCACTGATTGGCTCAAGGGCGGTATTCTTGGCTCATTCATCCATGCCATCCATGGATGTCATGCACAATATCTCAGACACAGCTGTGCTACATCTTTTTTTTTTTGAAGAAATTATGCCTCCCTCTAGTCCATTCTGACATTTTTAAAATGTTACTCATTGGTCCTGGATGGGCAGCGCAATTAAAGATCAAAACAAGGTGAGTGGACTTGGGCTGCGGCTCACAGATGAAAAGGTATTAGCAGGTCTGGTGTCTGATAGTTTAGGGCCAGGATGCCAGACATATCAGCACCAGCAGCCTGGAGCAGTTATCAACCCGTCTGGTGCGGTTTCCACCTGGGCAATATTGTGTAGTTTAGTGCCAGATGGATTAGGATTAGCGGTAAGAACAGGCCAGGTCCACTGGAGCCCAAATGTGGAGAGACGTAGGCCCTGAACAAGATGAAGAGATTAAGGCCTGATGTCAGAGTCGACGGCATTCTGAGCGGTTCGAGCACTAATTTATACACCTGAACTGACCTCTGAAATCGTGACTGTACACGCGTCCACTAAATTTGAACTTTGACCGCGAGCATTATAATTGAGTTAAATTCCACCGGCTGAATGAAGCAGTTTAAGGTTATTTAGTTAAATTTGTGTAACTAGAATCCCCACATGTACAAATATGCACTTGCCTTCAACATTAGAATTCTTGGACCTGTATTCATTGAAATTATTATACTGGACTTCTGCCAGCAAATCATTACTATATTCCTGATAATCATATTGTTCTACTGTTTTTTTTATATTAATTGATTGTTATATTTTCTTTCCTATAATAGTACTTCATGTTCTCAACTGAATGAGTAAAACACGCACAGCAGATGCAGGTGATACTCTTTGACTTTGGGTCACATGGCACACAGTTGGAGAGTTGTCAGGTAGGTTTCTCAATAAACCACATGAAATTGAGATCACAGGTAACAATGGCTGCACGATGATGTCTGTAGAATGTGAGTGAGAAAGCATTCAGCATGAAGCTACAGTACTACGCTGTCATTTCCTGTATACCAACACTTCAACCTACATACTGCGCTGGTGCGTTCGTGTACTCGCCTGCTCCAACGTCAGCATCTTGATTGGCTAAATCAGAAACTGTCGGGCGTTTGCATGTGTCTGTGTGTGCGTTTGTGTCTGTATGTGTGGACGTTCCTGTGAACTTGCTTGTACGTAATGTCTGCGTCTACTATTTCACAGGTAACAAAATGACAGTTTACCTAAATGGTAAATCCAAATATTTACATTTGCCCAGGTGAATGCTCGGTAAGCATGTTTGTATATGAAAGAGCTGCCAAAAGCGTAGTGATTTTGGCAGCTGGCGGTTGTGACTGAAACCTCGACAGCGTGGTGGACACTTGGACGCAGCTCACTTATCAAGTGCACTGATGTGCGAAACCTTGCAAGACTTCTAACAGCACAGAGGTTAAAAATCCCCCGTAGACAACTAAATTTCGTATCTGATTTACATATTTATGAATTCACGTAAAACAGTGTGCAGCTACAGTCGGTGATTAACAACTGTTTGTGTCATCGCAAACAAGCTGCATATGCACCCCCCCCCCCCTCCTCCTCCTCCTCACCCCAGCCCATCCCAAACACAAGTGAATAAGCACTCCTTCCTCTGCACCTACCCAGGCCTCAGCTGGCTGAAAGGAGCCAGAGGAGTCTGTGCGAGCACGAGCTTGTGAGTGCTAACTAAAGCCCAGTCGTTTGTTCCTGTGCCAGTTTCGCGAGGTCAGCAACCCGGGACTGCTGCGGCCCCGTCATTGGCTCAGCCTGTCACACGGTGCCTGGGTGCTGAACAGGCCCTTTATATAATCAAAGCCATGCCAGAGCCACTCCTTGGATCACCTCGCTCCCTCTGCATATATCCTTAAATATGTGCGGATGTAAACATAACATACATCCAAATTGCCTGTACAAGATGAACCTGAATACATTACGATGATTATTGACCGCTGTGATCGCAATTACTTTTGGATAAGTAAGCGTCCGGCTTATAAATATTTACAACAGCGAGAATCATCATGTGCCACTGATGGTATATCGATCAATACATTTTCACTGAGTATTTTCACCGGGCATCATCATTCAAGCCTGTAGAGGGATAGCCGATTATCATCCCTCGTCCGTGCCTCTGCTGTGTGCTGCTGAGCAGAGGGAAGGTGTGGTGCCTGCTCCCCAAACTTGTAAACAAATCCTCTTCGCCTCTGCTGCCAGTGCTGAGCCACTGCACTCAGACTCTCTGTGAACAGGGATCAGCCTATTCAAGCCCCCCAATATCCCACTACAGGAAAAGCTAGTTTTGTTGAGTACAGCAGTCAACTATTTTCTATGATGTTCATAAACTACAATCATTACGAGAACACAGAAGGAAGCAATTGAATGTGGACCTTTAGTCAATAGGTTTTGGTTTCTCGGCCTAGAACCATTGTCATTGTGTATATCAATAGTGTATCAGACTACAGTGATGTGTTCTTGTGCTCGTATTTCCTTATATTATGCCTACATGAAATTTCAAACCCGGCTATGATAGTATTTCACAATGTACAGGCTGATCTACATAGGCAAAATAATGGTAATCTCTGAGACAGCGTTGTTTCGGGGTACATGTAAAATATATTCTAATTTAATGAGAAGCACTCAAAGGTCGGGTAAATTATTGTGTCCCTGCAACAGCAGGTAAACATGTTTTAATCCCACACTGTGCAGGTGCTGGCCTATTAATAGATTTATTAGTGCAGATTAAGCTTTAGGAGTTTACCAAGATGTCAGTCAGAGCCCTGCCGCTATTTCAGCGTAGCTTTGACTGCAGCTTCAAATTTGAGCTGAGGTCAAGCGCGAGAGTCGTCTAAATTTGCAGACCCTCACATGAGGACTGCATTCAAACAGGGAAGCACACATGATTGTCTACCTTTGACTTGATCTTTTCTCACCGTTTTCTGAGTCTATCTGCAAAATAATCATTACACACACACTTGTGAAGGAATACTGCTGAACTTGACATTTTGTTAACCCTTTAATCTTTCTTTGAAGGGGAATCACTGGTCAGGCTTCCACTGGAAATCCGATACTTTGACCCATAATCTGTGTCTATATTAGGGTCAGTTTGTCAGTGTTTAACAGTTTTAAGATAACTTTAAGCACATTAGATATTCTACATGCAGATTAACCTTTTAAAATGCTAACAACATGCTACGTGAGACATGGTTATGATCAACAAAACAGGAACAAATATGCGTGCAAGAGTAAGTCCAGCAGTGCAGTTTGTGGCTTTGAAGCATCTTTTACTTGTTGCCTGTAGTTTGCAAAATCCTACAAGTGCTTTTTTTATTTTCAGAATTAATATGATTATTTTGTAGCTTGAGAGTTTACAGAAAGATGCATGGTCTAATTGTGCTGATCCTGTTTGTCTTTGAACATGTCAGTGGCCAGTTAGATATCGTGAATGCTATAATGTAATTTGACTGTGTTGCAGCAGGTGCTAGAAATTGGGTCATATTTAATTGACTTGTGTAATTGTTTGAGAAATTTACAGGGCTACGTTAACATAACACTTCATTGGCAACTGATTGGAGTTTTTATTGTGACTTGCATATATAAAAATTTGTTTTTATCTTTTCTTTTATCTTATTCTGCTTTTTAAATGTTGCACCTTTAAAAGACTCACAAGTGAATCCATTTTTTTTTTCATTTCAAAAAACTATAAACTCCAGCTGCAAAGTCTCCTCTCGCACTAGTTTTCTTCTCATTCTCTATCTTTGCCTGTGCTGTTGATAGACTCGGATGAGTGAAAAGGTCATTTCCAAATTACAATTTAGTCTTTGGACCCCTAATCTGTACCCAGATTTGGATCAAATTCATTTTCAGCGGAGATGTGTCTGTGCTTGGGTTGTTTCATAAATACTGCTACCATAAAGATTATTGCAGTTACATAAAAACATGTGGAAACATTGTGAAATTATTTATGACCTTTTGAACTGCAGTTATTTTGTTCTAAACAGGCAAAAGTGATCACTATGTCTAAAATGTCCAAATATTTCCTAGAAAGTATTTGGATAATAATGAACGGGGTTATTGAAGCAGAAAAATATGTAACCATCCAGTCCTTTCTGTTTAGTAGTTTGTTTTAACTGTCAATCTTTGTCAAGTTTCATATTTGTCATAGTATCACGCATGTCAGTCACCGCACAAAAGCTCGCTTACTGAACATTTTCTCTTCATTATCTTCCTGCAACTCCGTGTCTGTCAGCAGTGGAGGCTTCTAACTCACTGTACCTTTGCCTCTGCATTTCCAACCCATGTTATGCACCCTACAAGGCCTCTGAAATGAAAGGCATGAAAGGCTTCTCTTATATAACAGCATCTTGGAGTGTGTGTCAGAGCCGAGAATGGCGCTGCGACTGGCGAGCGCGACTGTTACGTCGCAGAGTTACGTACAAAGTTTGATCCAGGGAACAGTCTCCAAACCCCAGGAGAAATTAACGTAGCCATCCTCCGCCGGAGTGACTGCGGTGAAAAGTTAAGATAGGGATCTGTCAGGGTTTCACCAACACTAGATTGAGCTGGAATGAGAGCAATCCCATGAGATGTCGTATATTGAATTCTAAATCCAAGTTATCTGTGCCCTAGACTTGCAAACATGTGTACAGATAAGACTGTTTGTGCAATAAATGAAAGCGTGACAGCCATAATCTTCCATTCTCCAAAGTGTATTACAGTCCAAGCAAAGGGTTTGATGATTAAAGAGCATTGTGTCACAAACTGCAGCACATTATGGATTTGAAATATTTGCGCTATACTGTAAAGGATTGTGTGAGCCACCGTGCATGGCATAGTTTCAAGAGCCTTACATGGCTTTGGCACAGTATGACTGCCTTGATGTTTCTGTAAGCAGGAACTGGGGCTAGCAAAGGCCCCGGCTGCCGGCTCAGTCCCGTCCCTGTGACACTGCTGTGAGTGCCCCCAGGTTTGAGCCTTGAATATTTTATCCAGATTTGACCTGCAGGACTGCATGTGCATTATGCAGACATGGCCGGCTAGAATTCTCTTCTCCACTCTCTCTCTCTCTCTCTCTCTCTCTCTCTCTCTCTCTCTCTCTCAATGACTGCATCAGTAAACAGACCCCAACAGACCATCCCTGATGCATCCTCTCCTCTCCTCCCTGTCCCATCCTTGTTTACCTTCCCTCCGTGCTGCTCCCCCTCTTCTCTCCTCTCTCCTTTCCTCTCTCCCTCTGCTTGTACCTCTCCTGCAGGCCCCGATGCCTCAGCCTTATTTAGCTCCCTTCTGCCAGACCAACACTACTGTACAGAGACAACAGCCCCATCCGTGATCGATGAGCAGCGTCTGATGCAGTCCCCAAGACTGAGACAAACAAAGCCTCGCAGCTCAGCTCTCTCTCACACACACCAGTCCTGCCTGCATTCAGGATTGGTGATGCACCCAAGGTGAGATGAGGAGAATGGGGAAGGCAGGCGAAGGAGAAAAAGAAAGACCCTAAGAGAACACATCAGCATCCCAGCATCCCTGCATGCATCTCCCCATACCCCCCCCCCTCCCTCCCCCCCCTACACCCCCCCTCTGTTCACAGCCTTAGAGAGGATGCATTTACCTTCTGTCCAGGATTTCAGGCACTTCATCATAGGTGAGCCCCGGCTGCAGCTCGTCCTCAGTGAAGGAGAGCCCAGTCCGGCTGAGAGAGGACAGCAAGGCGAGGGAGCAGAGGAGGAATGCGTGTGCAGCCATTGAGACAATGAAAGGAGACTGCCTCTGGTTGAGCTCCGCTTCATAATCTGTTCTCCTAGCAGTGCCTGACTCCCAGCTCCTCTGACTGGCAGTGGCCGCATCCAATCAGCAGCAGAGCAGCGTGCGTCACAGTCCCCCCTCTCTGCACCCTCCCTCCTCTCTCCTCTCCCTCCCACCCTACTCCCTTCTCTGTCATCCTCCCTCTGCCTCTCTCACTCTGCTCACCCTCCCACATCCACTCCTGTGCTCTGTATCTTCTCTTCCTCTCTCCCATGCACACATAGCCGCAGGCGAGCCCTAAGTATAGGCAAGCTCATTCTTTTTCATAACACATCTCATCATACCTACACTACCTACAAAAAAAACACTCGTACACATGTAAACACACACATACTTACATATGTATCCAGAGGCACACACACCTACACACACACTCTCTGTCACAGGAGCAGGCTCACAGACACACACACACACACACACACACACACATACACCTCTGTGGAAAATCACCTGAGAATGTCAAGGTCAGATTGTGGAGGAGGAAAGGAGAATGTTGACATGACTTTAGGTGGCCACAAAAAAAACAAAAAAACAGAGCCATGACTGCATGACCTAGATCTCCAGTGCGCTGCCACAATAGCAGAATTAATTCACTTGATCTATGTGTTGTTGTGAGCACTGAGAGGGCCTGTGGCTGAGGAAATTGTCCACTGAGGCTGCAAATATGGATGACAGAAACAGCTGAGCGGCCGTGGGATGAGACGGGAACGGGGGTCCGACCCTGACGACCCTGACGGCTGAGCCCATTTCCTCCTCATTATTCAGCCCCCATGCTCGTGACGCCCCAGGATATTGATACATCCTCTCATTTCTTTTATTTCCATATCCGATGATGTGATGATTTTCAGAGCAGAACATTAAGAGTGGTTATATAACTAAATGTTGTGACCTACTATCATGGATATTCACATCGATGCGTGGCGATGATTCACACTAAAAGAGAGGCTGCAGAGCAAAATTTTAGATCCCTCCTGTCATCCTTCTGTCATAAATCAGATGTTAGATTTCCTCCTCCTGCCACCAATTTTGATCTAAAATAGCTTGGCCTTCATCATTATGCTATGGAGATATTGTGAATGATTATAAATGTCTTTAAACAGTATGTAAGTTTTACTGTTGAGATTTAATAGCTCTTGTACAAATACTTCCATCAGTTTGGTGAGGCCTGAGCCCCCTCAGACAGATCAGCACAAAGAGTAAATATGGATAAAGATTAAGAAGCAGAGTTACCATCAACCTCTTCCAATACATGGATGACATCAAGTTCTACGCCTGAAGCCTGATCTGATCCACCTCACCATGATCTACAGCAACGACGTCTAGATGTCATTCGAACTGGACAAGTGAAAAATAGAATGATGGCAAAAAGAGGAAATGTGGCGAAGACTAAAGGACCTGAATAAACGGATGAGAGGATAACAGGCATACAGGACAGTTACAAGTACAGGCAAATGGAAACCACAAGAATGCAGCAAGGAGATCAGCTGCAGCCAAATACCTTTAGAGAGTAAGGCCAAATCATGAACACATATGCTCTACTAGTCATCAGATACCCAGCTGGAATAATAAGCTGGCCAAAGGAGGAGATAAAGGCCACAGAGATCAGGGCATGAAAACTCCTCACAATGTAGAAAGACACAGCCAAAGGTGTTTGAGAAATGCAGAGCTAAGATCTTGCGCTGCGGTGGACGAGGTACAGAAGACAGCTGCAGCGATCGACGCAGCAATGACGAGCAACATCAGTAAGAAAGAGCATGAGAAGTTCGAGAAGCTACCAAAAGCTGAAGGAAGAACTAGACCTGTTGTGGAAGGAGAAATCCACATTAATCCCGGTGGTCATAGGAGCAAGAGGGGCTGTGACCTCCAGACTGAGAGTGGCTCCAGCAGATTCCAGATCTGAGGTCTGTGTCCAGAAGAGCTAAGATTCTACGCAAAACCCTGGCCTCTGGTAGAGGACCCAGGCTTGAGGAAGACTGGAAAAACAGGTGAGAGAAAGATTTTTTTATATTTAGATTTTTATACTGTCATAGTCATAAAACACTGGATGACTACCATGCATATATAGCCCTTACCTGATTGATCCAAGAATTAGTAGGTAAAATCGTAGCTAATATTGAGTCACACATTAAAACCCATGTTATTAGTATTTTGTGTGTTTTGTGTGTTCTGTAATTCAGCATGACATATTTCTTCTGTTTGGAAAACGGATGCAGGCTAGACTTTAAGTAAAGTGAACAACGTTTGCATCTCAACACAATAATAATTACTTGCCTGTGGGTCAGCATTTAAGTGGATACACTATCAACTTGAAAAAAAGAAGAAACACCAGTTATTATTAGAAAATCGTTTAGGAACTGACTAAATGAAAGTTAATTTTTTTCTTTCTCTTTCATTATTTTTGCCACTGTGTCTATTTTCGTGTCCCTATTGTGCCGCATTATATGAGCATCCTCGTGCAATGGTTTGTGGGACTATACGTATCATTATGTTTGCATGCGTTTACGTGTGTGTGTGCACTCAGAGGACTGAAGTATTGCTGAGGGTATGAGAGGTCAGCTGTGTGTCCTAGGCCTATACAGTAACAGGAGGTGACTAAAGGCTGTCTCAGCCCTCTGCGTCTGCCTGCCGCGGTCACTTTAGCAGGCCAGTGTGTCAGTCTACTTGAGGGAAAAGTGCAAACTAGTCTGTCACTGCTGCCGTCACAGAGTTGACAGGAACATCCCACAGAAAGACGTCCAGGTGTGACGACTTTAAAAGAAGATGTTACGCCATGGTGTCTTAAAACAGTATGTCCAACATTACATACTGGATGCATATCTATCCATAATGGATTGTTAGTATGGATCTCATGATTACCACATTCTTACTAAATGTTTTTGTCTATTACATGCTGTTGAAGAACACTGAATGTGATTCCAGCCCACATGTGATAGCAATATATCATAATAATCCAAAATATGGGACAATGTTTTAGCAACACATCCTCCATGTTAATTAAAGTGAGACTATATTTGAGAAATAAGACAGTCTTCCTCTGACAAATAAAATGTGACTTTATGACTTTTCTTTACTTGTGCTATTGTTACACTACATTTTAGCATTTACCATTATCCCATCATTGGCATCTGAGCCCACAGTGGTTGCTGTTCAACTAAAGCTGCATAGTCTGTCTTTAAGCAGGACATTTTCTGAAGAAGTTGCATCATGCAGGGAAGGAGAAAATAATAGGAAAACCTGTTAGTATTATTGGCTACAACAGACCAGCAGTGCCAACAGTGTACTGCTTTAATAATCAGGTTCTGTCGAGACTATCATTTAACTCCATGGTCCTGTTTGGGGCTGTAGGCTGTGTTGCATTGGGATTGGTCGTAGGGTGCTCTTTTTCTCCACCCAGTTCATGAGTTTGTGCTTTTTGCCCTCTCTTGGTGAGTCATCCAGCATTTTAGATTATGAAACAGATCGAACGTACAGAGCTGGGGGTTACCGTCTATTTATAGGTATGATCTCATACCCAACTTTTTAATCCTGCTCTTTATGCTCACATAGAACAGCGAGGCCTGCAATACACGGGGTGATGTAACAGGTTAGTGCAGTTTTAGATGGCTCGACAGCATGTGTTGATGATGATATATGACTGCTAATCTACCAGCTAGTATGAGCATCTGATCACTGCAACGTTAAAGCTGTGGCGGCATTAATCAAAATGCTAAAGCCCCGTATTCATTAAGAGGCCTCGAGTGTTGTGGGGGAGTAAGTGCATCACTGTAAGTATTTAAATGTATTTATAGTGCAGTGTGTATTCAAGTGTGTGTAGCTCTGCGTGTATGTGATTGCATAAATGAGTTTGCTAAAATTGTGATAGAAAATGTGGGATAAGACACATTTTATAATTATGTGTTTTTATTGGTAGACATATTTGCTTTCTGTCACAACACTGTCCATCATAGTTCACTGCTTATGTTGCCATTTTTGGTGACCTTGCTCTCGACACACCCACACACACATGAACACACACAGGAACACACTCACACACAGAATCTCAAGACAAGGCCAGCAAATAATGCAACATAAGATAACGACAGGTATCATCACATGATGCAAATGTCACGGTCCTTCATTAGAAACGATATAATGCATTAAATACGTCTCATTTGCCATGAACACATAAACATCAGATCTTTCTAGCGAGGTGGTTCTCTGCAATCACATTTACACTTCTCAAACGTGTTTGATGACAGAATGAGCTCATGACCTCTTAAAATAAAAAACCTTACTAAGGAGTTCCGATCCCGTTTACTGAGTTTGCATTCAACTACACAGTATATATTTCCAACATTGATGCGAAAACATCCTTTATAAAAACTAGCCTATTTATTAAATATAGAACAATCTCCAGGTAAGCACACAGTTTTGCTGATTAATCTGCTGAGATTACATAACGTCCTTAAAAGCTTTCAGTGTGTCACCGCTTCATGTCACACAGGTCGTCCCAGGCAATATGATAAATGGAGGACATATTATCTATTGATATGCAACTAAATTATTATGTAGTATAAAGCTAAGAAATGAGGCCTTATCTTTCAGTGTACTCCGCCAAGACAATCTGTTCATACAGTACTCTTTGCTCAAAACAGGCAATATTTTACAATAAATATACACAGATTCCTTCTATAAAACTATATCCATTCATAAAACACTCACCACATAGTTTTTGGTTCTATTAACCACTAAAATTCAGAGAGTTGCTCTACACCTTTAAGCTGAAAGGATCAATCCTGTGATACTACGCCATCAAGAAACCCTCCACGCAGAGCAATGCAAAGATTTGATTGGCTGAAACCTGTGAATGGCCAATGTTAATGATTAACATTCCTGTCACAACACTGCAGTTTCATTCAGTCCTTGGCTCTTCTCAGCTGGCGCTATGCCAAACTGTGCCACTTGAGGGCGCTCACATATTACCCAGAAGCATGCCTTGAATCCTTCGATAAGATGAGTTCATTTCATGAGGCACAATGTCAACATCAGAAATGTGGAGATACTGTATAAAAGGATAATAATCTGCTCTACGGTGGAGAAGAACATCTGAACCCCTAAAACAAGTCTGTGTATTTAGCTCTGTCAGTGACTCAATAAATAAATTAATAAATTAAATACATTCAGATTAGCATATGTAATACATTACCTGTTAGTATGATAAAAACACAATTGCACACAGTATGTAATTTTTCAAGCTAATTCATTATACAGTTAATCATTTTCCTAGTCGAATAGCAGCAAGAAATCTTACGTCTTCGAGTGATCAGATTCAAGTCCTTGTCCACAAACTGAGCTCGCCTGATAAACTCTCCCCACACAAAAGGTAAACTAGGATGAGAACTCAACAATAATACATTCCAAAATGACTGATATTTGAAAACAAAAACTGACTTTCAGATCACAGACATAGACGATGATGATCTGTTAACACAAATTACCTACATGCAGGTCCTAATTTGGCGGCCCTCAGAATAATTGAATTTTCGGTCTAATACATGTGTTTCCTTCTTCCTTGTCTCCTTTCCTTCAAGACACAAAAGCTTCATTCTAGCACATGAAGAAAGACAAGGAGAGGCAGATACTCATTTATAGCTTTTAGATGCACCGGGGTCTTTCATAATATAGTGAAAGACCCTCTGTGAAGACGTCAAGCCTTCTAGTAAAAAGCTGACCTAGATCTATAACAGTGCTTTATCCTAACTATGACCTTTTTTTTATTATTAAAACACAATCTGAGACTGGCAAATGTGTAGTCACACACCTACAATATTGTCTTTGAGTTTGTTTTTTTCCATACCTGACTAATCTAAAAGAAAAATGATAAAATCACCGGTAATATCAGAAGCACGGGTCTATCCATGTATCGAGAGTATAGTCAAACTGGACAACAACTATCATGCCAAGTCTATGTTTATCTGACAGGTGTAACGATAGTCATGATGATATTTCCTCACTTTGTTACGTGGTTGGACACAGAGTTATCTTCCCATATGATTTGATTGTCTAGAAACTAAATGTCAGAGAGAGAGGCACCAGACTGTAAGGAAGGACGAGTAAAACAAACCAGTAAACAAATAAAGAAGTCTCTCTATATAAATATAAACTCTAGAATTTTCTGATAACTATGGAGTTGGTCAGCGCTTGATCGATGCACACAAATATAAAACGGCAGTCCTGGAACGAATCATTTGTTCTGCTCTAGGATCAGCTTTAGCCTCCCTGCTTTCTAACATTAGCCGCGACCCAGGAGAGGTAAAATGAACCCCGGGTCAGCGTCTAAAAGCAACTATACCAGTCTATAAAATGCGCATAAAAGAGAGAAGGCACAGAAACACAAACCCACCATGGAGTGGGGTGGACTGACAGCAGCAGTTTTTTTGGGAGCAAACTGGATGAAGCCGCAGGTCTGCTGGCAGCAGATGGGTTGCTTACAACTTGCGATGTCTGGAAAAGAGCAGAGATTTATATATTTGCTGTCTCATTTTCATTTAGTTTCTTTTGGACCTCTACATGGATCTATACCATTCATCTCCTGGCCCCAAACTGGTCGGAAGCCTGACCGCAGACCTGAGCCAGTCACTAGAGCCGGTGGATGACAAACCAAGAGGTCACACAGTCGTGTTCCTGAATGCACCCCTGTAGATAAAAGTGGCCTCTTCACTGGATCCACTGCATAACTATCTCTAACCTGCACTGAGCACAAGAAGCTGGTGTACTTTCTGTCCCGCAGCAGAACAGGTCGACGCTGCTCTCCTTCATTTTGTCTTTCAGATCAAAACAAAGGGGGGGAAGCCACTTTACGCCACAGATGTGATGAATTCTATTTCATCACACCTGTCTTCTCCCGCGTAGTTTGATTTGCTGCCTTTGATTGCGCACGTTCTGTTTCTCGACCAACCGGCTTGACCACAGTCAAATGTGCCGCCGCAGCCCCTTTGCTCTCTGGGCTCTTCTCCTGTTTGGCTGCACTTCCGGTCTTGCTGGTGCTACGTTGATGGACGGGGGTTGTTGTTTTCACGTGGATGGGTGTCTTCCCCGGCGGGAGACGGGGGTCTTCTCCAATGTTGACGGTGAGGTTGGTGTACAGAGGCTCCAGCTCTTTGGAAAGGAGCTCGTAGGTCAGAGAGTTGAGGCCGTCAGAGCGCCAGTTGAGTCTGGTCCTTTTCAGGAGGTCAAATCTAGAAAGCAGAACGTAATATTACAGGTGTGTGTGTGTGTGTGTGTGTGTGTGTGAGTGTGTGTGTGCGTGCATGTGTGCATTTCAAAGTCAAACTTTAAAGGAATAGTTTCATATCATGAGAAATTTGTTAACTTGCTTTCTTGAGGAGATCGATATCACTCTCATATCTCTGTGTTAGCTGAGCATAAAGACTGGAGGCAGGGGGGAAACAGCTAGCCTGGCTCTTGCAAAATGCCAAATCCAAAAGAAACAGTCATCACTGTAAAAACTCAACATGAGAAGGTTCGGAGATGGAATAGGTTTGGGACGAAAAAGGGGAAGACAACATAACTCTGATGACTGTCCCCAACAATGAGAATGGAGCCAGGAAAACTATTAGTTATAGCTCAAAAATACCCAAGCAAAATTAGATCAAAGAGAAAACATCCCGATAAATGTTGCGTGTTGCCGAGTGTGTCCATCTCTACCTGCGTGGGTTCTGCTCGTTGCCTCTGTCTCCTTTATGCTTGATCATCTTGTAATGGCCAATGGCCACTGGAGGGCGCATGATCTTCATGCCAGACAGACGTACTCTGGACAGGCAGTGCATAACAGGAGTCAGCAGGGACAGCAGATTCTCATTCACAGCCATTAAACGGGAAAACTAAATCTCAACAGTCAGGATAATATTACACCAGCATCCAGTATCCATGCTATTTTCTATAACATATATACACTCAGTCTGAGTACATCTAGCCTCTAAGGGGTTCATTTGAAACTAGAAAAAGAATAGAAATAGAAAAATAAACAAACACAGAATTGTGGGTGACATATGGGAATAACATACTTTTATGGCCTAGAGGTGGTGGAAAACACTGTGGTTCCATTTTTCCATCTCTGTTGCGTCTGTTATCTAAGTCAATCAAAACATAGTTTAACTAATGTTGTCAATGTTCAGCATATGATATATTTAAAGTTGCAAACAGCATGCACAAAAGGCAAAGTGCTACAAAAAAGTAGGGGATAAACATTCTTGTATTTTTTTCCACATATAATTTTTGCAAGATTTTTTTATTTTTTATTTTATTTATTCATAACAGATTAGTAAATGCTAGAAGAGCCAGAGAGTGGAGAGACGGGACCGCAGCACAGACATGAGACAAGTCTTGAAAACTGCATGAAAACTCTGAAGCACGCAGCCCAAAAGTCAATGTGAACATACTCACTGAGCCCACTCTGAGAGACACAGCGAAGCCACAGCAGTGACAGGGGACGTGAAGATGAAAGATGATGTTAGGACAACATAAAAGAAAAGTCAAAGTCACGTTTCCACCAAACACTTTTGGTACCTAACCCATACCTACATGCACCTAAACCCTAGAACTTTTTTGCAACCAGCAGATTGTAAATGTAAGCGGGGTTATTACAGGGCCTAACCTCCTTCACTTTTCCTGCAGTTGGGAAAGGACAGATGAAACACTTCTTGGTCTTGAGAAGGTGCAGCATTTATTAACTGACACATTGCAACCTATACTGTACATTTATGGCCAGATTGACAACTTACTGATAAGCTTTTTCCTTAAAGCATTAATCTATGCTACTCTTATAACAACAAGAACACATCGAATGCTTTGTGTTCTTACTTCTCGGTATGTGATTGTTTAATACAACAAGGAGACAAGGCTTGAGAAAAGGCTGCAAGTGGCAAAAGACTGTTTAAACAACCAGAACAGGAGAGTTGGGAAATCGGTTGGCTTTTCCGATTGGTTGCTCCGATTCTCTCTGACCAATCAACAGACGGTAGTTCTTCTAGCTCCGCCTTTAAGTAATGGAATAGCATGAGTACCATCCACTACTTCTGACGATGGAAACAGGAAAATAATGTATAATAACATATAACAAACTGTACTGAACTGCTTGGTGGAAACGTGGCTAAAGAAAAAGAAAACGTGGTACAGAAACAGTAAACATGACAACAAAGATGAATGAGTAAAAAAAAAAGATGATTAAAAAGTACAAGAAGCAGAGAGGCTGAAATCCATGCATGTGGTTCTGATGATGTCAACATGCACGGTTTACCATCCACCCTGTCATCAGGCAGGATGTGGACCTCTACCCCCATTCACCCTCCTCACCTGGCAGCGATGTCATCGTCCTCTCCACCCCAGCCCCAGTACTGGTTGGGGAAGCCATTCATCTTCATGTACTGGTCTGGGGTCACTGCAGACACCCCACCAAAATACTGTGGGTACGGCAGCCTGGGGAGGGTCACATGACCAACATGCAATCTTGAAAATAATGTCTTAGCAATGCATTTAAGGAGTCCACACACACACAGCGTACTTCTACCTGTATCTGAACTTGTCCATGGCCACAGACAGATGTGTGGGGAACTGCTTGTGGCAGGTGTAGGTGTTGTGGTCGTTCTCAGGCAGCAGATCGACATCATGCAGGAAGATGCAGCTCCAGTCTTCATCTCTGAGGGCCTCCCTCACCCCGACATTCAGTAGCTTGGCACGGTTAAAGGTGCCGTTCCCCCACTGAAGTCAGAAACAGAGACAGAGGTTAACACACAGCTACATATGAATGTATTCATTTTACAATCCTGATTCCAAAAAGTTGGGATGCAGTGTAAAATGTAAATAGAAACATAATGCAATCATTGGCAAACAAACTGTGTTTACTGACAACAGTTATACAAAGTGTTCCTGAGCCCATGTAGTAATCTCCTTTACACAATCATGTGTTTGACAAAGTGGTGAACCTCTCTCCATCCTTGCTTGTGAACGACTGAGTCTTTCCAGGATGAACCTTTCATACCCAATCATGATACCATCACCTGTTACCAATGAACCTGTTTACCTGTGGAATGATCCAAACAGGTGTTTTTGGATCAGTCCACAACTTTCACAGTCTTTTGTTGCTCTTGTCTCAAATTGTTTGAAACGTGCTGCTGCCATCAAATTCAGAAAAAGCAAATATTGATGAAAATCAATGAAGTTGAAGAGGTCAAACGTTAAATATATTATTGTTTCTCGATTCTGATTGGCTAAGGGACACCATTTAAGGTATGTTACTGCAGAACAACAGATGATGTTGCAACACACCAGCACTGCACCAGTGTTGCACTCATACATGATCTGACCTGCTGTACAATATAGATGCTGTAGTGGATCTGCTGTCTCTGCAGGAAGGGGTGGAGGTGATAGAGGAGGGCACGGAGGTGGGTCTGCCGGTTCCGGTACGGCACCACTATCGCCGTGTGGTGGCGGGGTTCACAGTCTGGAGGCCGGTAGCGTCCACCTGGTAACACCAACGGGTTCCTCTGTCTGATCTCCTCCAGAGACAGAGGGGAGGAGAGATGGACAGACACAGGTCCGACTGGAGGAAAGGAAAGAAAAGAAGTGTTGAAGTGATATTGATTGTCTGCTGCTACATAATTAAATAATAAAAAAAATAACATGTGTTACATATAACAGCTCTCACCCAGCAGCGGGGAGGGGATCTGGCAGTCTCTCAGCGGCGGCCCCGTGGCAGGGGGTCCGGTGCCGGAGTTGCGAGGCGGGGGAGGCGGCACTCCCAGATGACTGAGGTTGGTGTAGACGTCGTGAGGTCGAGAGTAATCGAACTCTGGCTCCGTGGTGTGCACCAGGACGGACACCAGGCCTCTGAAGCCCCCGAGGGAGAAATAGAGAACAAAGGCAAACTGGAAGCCCACCAGCAAGGCCAGTGTGCACGGGGAGTCCAGAGAGCGCCCACAGCACGCCATAATAAAGACCATAGAGGTGCGGTGAGATTCAAAGTGGTGAAATGTGGATGGAGGGGTGGGAGGAGAAAATGGCAGCTGGGTGAAGAGGGTGGAGGAAGAGGTGGGGAATGAGCAAGGAGAGGCAGAAGGAGGGGAAAGAGGCGAGCTCTGGGTGCAGGCTCAGGCGCGCAGCAGGGGGGCGTCCATCTGTAGGAATGGATAGTAGTGGTGGTGAAGCTCAGTCAGCACTGCCATCACCTCCTGACCACGGACGTCACTGAGGAGGAAGAACAAAAACACTGTTATCTATAATAATAATAATTATATTGACGTTGTTGCATTATATCAGTCTAGGATACCTGGATTTGCAAGGCTCTAATTAAAACCTGTCCCGAACCAGGAAGAGCTCACTCCACATCTCTCCTCCTCTTCCTCCTGTCATCATCAAGCTTTCTGTGATAATAAAAAAAGAAAAGTGAGCAACAGCACAGCAGCAGATTTGTCTTAGCACCACTGTGGAGTCTAATGTAAGCTAAAATAAGCTGGGGGAATGACAAGCAGCTACAAACAAATGTCATGTTGGCTTCTTTATTTAGCAGGGCTTATTTTCAGCTGTGACATTTCCGAAGGGGCGTGCATAGAGAGAGCTGATGCCTGCACATCTATTAATCCAACATCACAGTTCCCTGGAACAATTACATGCGATAGCAAAAGCCTTGCAGCTGGATTAATGGAGCTGAGACAGGAAACTGATTCATAGCTATTAAAAGATGGATAAGCAGCAGTACAGACACAGCCTGCATGCAATCCAGGTGATCATCTCTCCTCAGGCCTGTGCAGACAAATCATGCAGCTGCAGTGTTTGCATCTGCTCGACGGGATCACGGGCTGTTTTCTGCATGTTATCACAGGCTCCATGCAGCAGCAGCAGCAGCAGCAGCAGACTCACCAGCGCATCCCTGCGTCGTCTCAAATCCAGCCCCCGGCTTCCTCTCACCATCGATGGCCACCGAGTAGACGCGACGGACCCGAAAGATACCCTGTTTGTTTGGGGGTTTTTTTTCCTGCTTCCTCCTCCTCCTCCTCCTCCTCCTCTTCTTCTTCCTCCTCCTAATCTCTCATCCGGGGCGAAATCTCCGCGCGGCCGTTCACAGAAAGCTGCAAACGCTTTCACACGCAAGAGCATCGCCGCATGTCAACAGAGAGGCGACAGCAGCTCCCGGATCAGATCGTGGATCAGCTGGACGAGGCGCGCGGCCGTGACGCAGCAGCGCGCGCCACGTTTGAAACAGGAAGGAAGGGAGTTATGATTCCTGTCGCCGATGATTGGTTGATAGATGCGTGAATATTTGACCGTATAGATGAAAATGAAGTTAAGATTGCTAGTGTGGAACCCATAACTTTCAAATATCACTAAACAAAGAATTTCCCCACTGTGGGACGAATAAAGGTTTATCTTATCTTACCTGCTTAAAATTTAATATTATGATATTTATTATATGAAAATATTGAACATCATAATTTTCATCAGATGTGATGATAATTACGCAGGTTCACTTATCATAATATCAATTCACATTATCTATATTCTACTATATTTTCAAATTATAGAGTTCATAATATTGAACCAGTGAATTTAATCAGTTGAATGATAATTTTCATCAAAGTTATAAGAAATATGCAGATTGACTTATTGCATATTATCACCAAACATAATATATTAAACATAAAATACTGAGTATATTTTGCCAATGAGAGAGAGAGAGAGTTCAATTTTAGGATGAAGACTGGGGTTAAGGTTAGGATTAGGGTTAGGCAAGTATGATTTTGGCAAAGATGACTGATTGATAAAATGCATAAATATTCAAATATAGAAAATACATTTTGATTATTAGTCTGGATGCAAATTAAGTTAAGTACTCTAATGTGGAAGTTGGTTCTGCCATCAGCAAAATGAGAAGATCCAAGAAGGATTTAAACCCACAATTTCCAAATGTCGCCGAACCTGCTTAAAAATGTAAAATATGATAAAATTATGATATTTATGATATGATTAAACATTTAGTGTATTTTGTCAGTGTGTGTGTGTGGGTATGTATAACTCATGTTGAGGGGACATAAATCTATTTACACAGTCACATTGTGGGGACTCGCCTTTCTTATGGGAACAAAACACAAGTCCTCATAATGTGAATCATTAAATTTTAGGGTGCCGACTTGATTTAAGGTTATGGTTAGGAAAGTATGACACAGATGATATGATATGATGCATAAATATTTGACCAAAGAAAATTAACGCTGATTTTCAATCTGGATGCAAAATAAGTTAAGAACCCTAATGTGCCATCATACTGTAAAATGAGAAGATCCAAACAGGATTTAAACCCACAACTTCCAAATATAATCTCTAAATATAAATATAATTTAACATGTAATTTATGATATTAGGATTTTTATGAATATGTTGAACATCAGTTGAATCATAATGGTCATCAGAGTTATGATGATAAATAAGTAGGCTGACTTATTTCAATATCACTTCACGTTGTAATATTTTAGTCTAGATGTTATATTTAGTGTATGTGTGTGGGTGGGCTAACTTGTATAACTCATATTGTGGGGACATAAATCTGTTTATACAGTGACATTGTGGGGACTCACTGTCCCATGAGGACAAAACGCAAATCGTCAAAACGCAAATCATAAAATTTTAGGATGAAGACTTGGGTTAAGGTTAGGCCTAGTGTGTGTGTGTGTGTGTGTGTTCATCACTGCTGAAAGTGCAAAAGTACCACACAGAAGAACTGGGAAAGATCATAAAATTGTGGGATTGAATCCCACAACAGAGACAAACCAATCTCACAATGCAGTAAGCATGTGATGACACATTAAGACCAACCAGCACATGTGTTGAGGCTGAAAACACTTCTCAAAATACGCACACACACACACACAAAGTAAAACAGAAACCACAGAACATAAATTAAACACATTTTCAGTGTTTTCACCAAAAAAGATATAATAAGATTCTTCGTCAAGATGAAACACTGTTGACAGTTTAAGTTTGTGCACAAAATGACTATTTTCCCTATGAGATATCAGATGAAATGTTCATATTGAAATTAATTCATTAGTAATTTTGGATTCAAATTGATGACAAATTCATGACTTCAGGTCTGTATCAGTCGAATTTAAGACATTTACGACCTGATGACATCCTGTCCACAGTATGAAAATGATGTGAACCACTCTGTTTAACGTTCAAGATTTTGGAGGATCCAACTTCCTAAAATCCCACAATTTTTCGAATGTAATGTGAGTTTACTGTATGTCCTTGTACTTTAAATTGTAAATTATAAAAGTGTGGACTCAAAATTTCTCTACACAGAGTGATATTTCTTCTTTATTTCTCACACAGCATCCAACCCAGGGGCATCAGTTGTTCTCCGGCTTTATGCAGCAGGCTAAAAATGTCTTTATTCACATGCAGCAGTAGCTTGTCAGATTACAGAACAGAGACAGGACAGAATACTTATGGCAAGAGTAGTTCCACATAGGTCTACCAACGTAAACCGGCTAACCCCCCAATAACCCTGAAGCAGATAAAGCAAAAAGGGAAAACTGTGCAAAACAATGCATTAACACTACTATTGTTTGTAGCAGTATGGAAACACACTGCCTTCATTGTCTCAAAGCAAAGCGGATGTGTGTTTTCTCTAACTGGGGCAACCCCCCACTACCTCGATGTCCCCTCACGGAAGACTGCATTTAAGTATCATACAGACAGCATAATATTAGTAAAGGCACAGAATAGACTCCTTACACAGGTTCACTTACCTCAGATCAATAAGAAAAAAATGTTTAGCACTAATGAGAGGAATTTTACAATGTACCTATTGTTATTTTAATCAATCAACTGCCGTGATATATACAAAAAATGTTTTTGAATGGGTTAACTTGAATAATAGTTTCAACTTTTTGTGCAATTGTTTTTATGTCAGTAAATGGTGGAAAATAGCCCCAAATCTGTCACTAGTTTTTTTTTAATACAGTATAATTTAATCACAAAGTTGAGGGCCAAATGGTTTCAGACCAGTGAGACAGGGACAATGTGATGTATCTCCAAAATCAGCACACACAGAAAGTCATACAGAGCACCTTTTTATGTATATATAAAAAATCTATAATGAATTGCTTTTCTATTTTTTTTACTCATAGTCCTAAAAATGTTAAGAAAACAAAAATGACTTCTACCACAATAAGCACTATTGTGTAAAAAATATGGAATGAAATGCTTCACAAGTTTTCAGTACTCATTTTTCATCAAATTAAACTGGGGGAGAAAAACGTTCTTCTCAGACAGTCTCCTCTGTTTCATCCATTTCAGGTGGCAAAACTTTCAAAAGCTTAAATTCAAAAACACAAAAACTCAGGTGAAGTACTTCAAGCGCTTTGCTTTCCACTCCCTTCAAGTTATGTGATTGTATTTTTCACTTTTTCAACATCTTCTCCATCACTCATCCTCTCTCCAGAAACAATACTAATAATCATCATCATCATAATAATGTCAAATATGAACTCCCTTCCCTCCATCTTTCAGGTTATTTTCATTATTTAAATTATCCTCTCCACCTCCTCCATTTCTCCCCTTCCCCTCTCCCCTCACTCTCTCCACCTCTCAGCATCCCCCTGTCTTTACTTTTTATAGTTGCCGAACTGAATGGCCAGCCGGTCGCTGACGCAGCGGAACGTGGCAGGCTGCACCTCCCAGTAGTTGACAGGGTTAGCAAACAGGCTGATGCCGTTATAGAAAGTCCTCTTCATCCCAAATCCTCTGGGGCAGAAGTCATTCACGCCCACCTGGTTGATGCTGTTGGAATGGAGGTACACCACCTGGACGGCACGAGTGACAACACGGAGGTGAGTAGAAACATTCAGTCCCAGATGGCAAACAACAGGAGTGTGTGTTAGACTCACCTGTAGGTATTTCATGTCTGGGAGGCCTGTGGGAACACGAGTGAGGCGGTTGTTGTCCAGGTGCAGCTCTCTCAGTCTGGGGAGGTAGGACAGACTGCCGTTCTCTATGTTACGGATATGGTTAAAGCCGAGGCCCAACCTGGAAAAAGTGAGACAAGGGGAGAAATGTGAAACGGGCAGAAATGAGGCCGCTGCATGGCACATTTAGTTCAACTGTTTTACTTGTGTGAGCTGAGGTAACTGCAAATTCTGTGATACATATCATTACAAAAAGAAAGAAAGAAATGAAGCCAGGTGAGAATTAGGCAGCCTGGCAATACTAATGATAGATTTTAAGTGTGGAGAAAGGAGTGTTTTTCCTTCTAAGTCAAAGTGTCTGCTGTGAAAAAGCATACTAAGAGAAACTTAAGGTACTTGTGGAAAAGTTTTCATCGTATGTTAGATGACAGGGAGAGACTGCAATTTTCACTGTAGTGGGAAAGCCCTCATGAGCATAAAGTAGCACTTATCCTGCTACTTTTTAGTGGCATGTTAATGTAGTTCATATTATTACCCCTGAGGGGCACTGCTGACTGGGGATGTATTTAAAAAAAAAAAAAAAAAAAAAAAAACACAGGATAATTCTTCAGAGATATGCAAGCAAACGCCTCAGGGAGCTGTGAATTAGTTATGGTTAGAAATGAGCATGATGCTGAAGTGTGAAAGATACCTGTACAGGTTTTTGTAGCGGCTCAGGTCCTCCAGTTCCACGGCCTGGATCTCGTTGTGGTCCAGATGGAGCTCGTGGAGACTCTCTGGGAGATCTGAAAGACAGACACGGTAACTGTAAGGCTCCACTTTAAGGTGAGATTGAGTTTGTCCTCTTTTTTGTGTCCTATCCACCTGAGACTTTTCTTGCCACATTAAAACTTTGCTTTCTACTTAGAGGTGCTTAAAGTATCAGTTTGACATTTGGTGATATTCGTTGCTTTCTTTGACTTAGATGAAGAAGATTGATGCCACTCTTAAGTCTAGTTAAATATGAAGTAGAGCCAGCCAGCAGCTGGTGAGCCTAGCTTAGCATAATGACTGGGAACAGGTGGAAACAGCTTTCCTGGCTCTGTGCAAAGGTAACAAAAACAATCCACCTACGGGAACCTCTAAAGCTTCCTAATTATGATGTTATATCTTGTTTGTTGAATGCATGCAAAAATAAAAGTGTAAAAAATGAGATTTTATGGTTTTACAGGGTGTTATGAGTCAGACGGAGTCTTGGCAGGGTGCAGTGACTTCATGGAGTCTTGTGGTGACCACAGTGTTTCCTGGCGTACAGTGAATCCATTGTCTGGATTAAACCTGCAGTGTGGAACTTTTATCTCCCCCTGCTGGCAGTGAGATTAATTACACAAACACTGTCGACGTGTGCTCATGACATGTGCCTGCAGGGGAGTTTTGATTCTTTATGTGAATTTATGCCCAATAAATTTTTGTGTCAAGCGTGAGACAACAAATAAATTGACATGGAAATCTCTAAATAAATATAGAGTATTTACACTAATATATAGTGGGAGATTGCTGACCTACAGAAAAGGATTTGGTGAAGTTTAAAAATAATCCCCCCAGAGTCAAATGGCAGAAAATTGCATCATTATCTTTTTTTCTGGACTCCCATGACCCCGTTGTAATTGTGCCAACCTGGAATTTTGGCTTGCATGACTCCCCTGTTCTTAGGTTTTTCCGCCATAGGCTCCACCATACTCCTGTAGTCTATTCCATCGCTGTGGTTGCTTCAGCTCTGGCAAACCAATCGTTGCTGGCTGACGTAAAAAACACATCACTACCGGCGCACCAGCATGGGAGTGTCGGCACTGACACCAGATTTAAAAACTCGCTGGTATAGTGCGAAATACAGAGAGATTCGATGAAAGTGATCTCAATCTTCTCATCTAAGTGAATAAGCGTATTTCTAAAAATACTGAACTATTCCTTTAAAGATAGCCTCAAACTGTGTGATGCCTTTATTGTAAAACGCATGAGTTGTTACCTTTAGGCACTCCAGTCAATTTGGCCTCTGATATACGCAGATAATTCAGTTTCAGTCCCTTGAAGGCTCCAGGCTCAAAACCGCTGTTATGGATGGGGTTTGCTCCCATTTCTGCAAGATGAAGGGAATACTGTATTTGTGGCATGAAATAAAATACAGTCTCTCTAATCTTCAAGATCCAATGCCAATGCTATACAGTGGCACAGGCAGTGGTGAGCGACACTGAATATAGCCTAAATTTGTTGAAGTCATCAGCCTGACCTATGCAGTTCATGCTGCCGAGTCCCGAGAAGGCTCCAGCCGCCACCTTCCTGATGCGGTTCTCGTGGATCCTCAGCTCGACCAGAGAGGAAGGCAAGTTCTTGGGGATGGTGGTCAGCTGATTCTTGGAGAAGTAGAGCTTCTGCATGTGCTTCAGAGGCGCGAAGGCTCTGGGGTGGACTTTGGAAATATGGTTATTCCTCAGAGACAGACCCTGAAAGAAACAGTAATCATGGAGAGGCTGAATTAAACACCCACTTTATTTGATTTGTGTGAAAACATCAGCAGACAGTTGGAAAATGAAAAGAAAGAAAGGTAAAATGCACAAGAACTTGTGTTTGCATCCTCTGTGTGAATTAAAACAGTTCGCAGCAGTCCATCACCCAGCGGACTGTCTCTCCACCTGTGCTGGCTGGAAGACGGAGACAGATGGAGGCTGAGGTAAACAGACCTTAATAGAGATGTTATTGTATAGTGTCATGTCTGGAGTTTCCTACACTGCCAGACTTAATATTGCTCTTGGTCAGCGCTCATGAGTGCTGGTTAGGAGTGAGCAAAGCTAAGAGAGGCAAGGATGTGAGCCTGAATACACCCATTTGGCTTCGGGTGCAAACTTAATACAATTGCAGCTCTCAGAGTGAAGGGTGGCGGAGGGCGAGAAAGAAAAGGAAATGAACCTCTAAATCTCTGAGGAAGACAGTCATAATGATATTTCACACTACAGAAGCCAATACAAGCTGAGCTGAGCCAGTTACACATCCTTGAGAGGAGCTGATCTAATGCTGAGAGGGACATTATGAATGCGGCCAGACTGTGTGTGTGTGTGTGTGTGTCTCTTACATATAAGTTAGTGAGGCCTTTGAAGTCATTCTCTTTGAGCTCAGTGATATGGTTGTTCTGCAGGTCCAGGAACTTGGTGTCCCGAGGAATATTCTGTGGCACCTCGGTCAGACCTGAGGACGAAACCAGTAAAGACACAGAAGGGAATCACACTCCATTAAATGCTTCCATGGATGACTGTGAACCAACACCCTTTAAAGCAGTTTGTTTTCAAAGGCCAAGCTCCTAGGATGTCTTAGTCAGACATAGACTTTGGAAAATAAATAGTCAGTGTGTGTTTTGAAACCTCCATTGGCCTAAAAATTCACCCAATCACACTCCCACACAATTGCAAATGAGCACTTTGGGTCTCCTCGCCTATTATTTTAATGAGAGGTGGACATAGACACAACCATGGAGGTCACACAGAGACGTCAAAGCAGCACATAACCAACATTACGGGTTTGTCGCTGACAAAGACATGCACACATACACTCTCACACACACACACACACACAGACAAACTCCCCTCACACCAGATGGGGACACCAGATGTTTTCCGTCTGGTTTCCATTTGACAGAATTCACAAAGGATGTGACTTAAATACCACGAGCAAAATCGCACATGAAATAAAAGGGAGACGGGCACAACCCTGACACATACAGACAGAGAAATACAAGCTGTATGTGTGTGTGTGTGTGTGTGTGTTCACGTGTGAGCGGTGAAGCTGTCATTGCATTCGGGAAAACAAGTGTCTTCATTTTGGCTTGTTTGTGAGAGAAGCGCCTGGTAAGAAGTGGTGAAAATTTGCAGTTAACACCATCAAGTGTCACACATAAACACCAAAAGTTGTCATGGTTAGTGTTGCTTATGAGTCCTGTCCTACCAATTAAACCCATAAAAGCTAAGATTGGGTTACAACAAGTGGACGGCGTTAAGGAATACACCTGCGTTATTCCGCTCAGGGATCTCTCTGGAAAAATGACTCAGCACACGCACAAACACAGCAACCAGCGATCATTAACGAGACCGCATCACAGAGCCACGTGGACGAGCGTATCAGATGTGGTCGGCGGAGCAGACAGGCCACGGTGAGCCGACTTCATCTGGACCAAGACCATGATGCAACCAGACTCGCTGGTGAGAGAGTGCCAGCTGTCCCACTGGGATTCAGTTTGCCACCGACCACATCTGACCCACAGGACTCTACCCAGAGTTGTCCATCCAGAGTTAAGTTTAGATATATGGCTTTGGCTGCGCTGTGCCACACCCTCCATGTCACCACACAGGATCAAACCCTCTGACATTGTGCTCAAAAACCACGTCCTCACAGTGCTGAGAGATCTGGTGCAGTGGCTGAGGAGGAACTTTATAGCGCGGCCTCATCTAAGAAATTAAGCTTTTGCCTTCAGGGAGCAAAGATACATTCATTACAGCTGTGGATGAAAGATCAAGTTTAAATTATAAACCCAACTCGGCCTCTATGATTTACTTTTCTCTAATGTAATAAAGTTATTACAGCTGCTGTGAGAGCAACATGGCTCTGAAAGTGCAGAATGTTACCAGCTGGATTCATGTGGTAGGAAATATTTACCTTCCAGTCAACACCTGCAGTTTTCAACATGCGTCCTGCCAACTGGAAACCTTCAAATTTGTACACCTGCATCAAACCCGACAGACATGATAAACCGACCTGAAAAAACTTTCGCCGACACCCTGATGAACTGATTCTCTTTAAACCTCGAAACCCCAAACCACAGAGCTTCACCCATATCTGCCACAAATCTCAAAGCCTTTACCACAAACTGACAAAACTAGCACCCTCTGAAACCCCGACGCCCCTCAACGCAAATACCCAACATCATGCTGGGATGCACGCTCGGAGGAGACAGACGCCACCTCCAAAATACATCTGCTCTAAATAAGCACTTGACATCTCGGAAATTATACGCTTCCACATTTACCCGCTGCAGAAAGACCAGGGACAGTAAATATATAGAGCTTGTAAAACGATGATTCGACAAAACCATTATGTCTAAACACAGACAGCTTATTAGAGTTATATAGTCAGTATAACGTGAGGAATCTTTATATATGCAAATACGACTGAATGCAGCTTCTTTGGTCCTGTTAGAATAGACGGAGGAAGAATAGCGTGCGCTTAAAATATCCACAGTCAGGAAATTGTAGTGTGTGCTCATATGGAAACTTGACTAAAATTAAGTCAGACTGTAAAAGAACCATGGAAATTATATTTTAATGTAGGTTATGTTTTGTTGATGTGTCAAAAAATAGCTGAATATATTTGTCTCCCTGTTGCGTGTATGTTTTTTTTAGCAGAACTTATAACTGTGAATATTCATCATTCTCACATCCTTATTTTTATTCACACCTCAACTGTACACAAACACAACTTCTCGTCTCTCTCCATCGTCCTTTCCTTTTAATCCTCTCCTCCATCTTTAAATCCCCTTAAACTAACCCATCCTTCCCTCCATCCTTCCTTCCATCCTTCCCCTCCTGTTTTGGCTTTCCATTAAACATCCTGTCTGCGTCCCAAAAACAACATGAAACAGCTCCTTAAAGACACTGAGGAAATTATAAACTTTTCATCTCCTCCCATCAAAGTGTCCCTTTTTGCGTCTGCTACTGCGTCTTTCTCTCTGCTCCCTCCCTTTCTGTCTGTCTTATTTTCTCTTCTTCTGTCTTTTCTCCTCGAACCATCTCTCTCTTTCTTTCCCACCCGGCATCTACACACAAAGTCTGGAACACAGAATCCCTCAAAGACATGCTTTCCTTGTCAAAATACACCAGCGTTATCCCAGAGGAAGAAATTCCTCTCTTGGAAAACACACCAAAGGGGGGGATTTATTCTCTAGAGCTATGAAAGTCATGCGAGGCTCGGGCCGTGCTCACTGACTCTGCCATTCAACTCGTTTGCTTTCCTTTCTGAACCTCCTGACACACACATACACACAGATTTCGAAATGATGACAGAGCATCGCAGACATGCATCTCTCTCTGTTGTTTCACACACTCTCACTGACCGAGGTCAGAACACTGGACGACCCTGAGCTGACAGTGGCAGCCGAAGGGGCACATGGGTATGTCAGGGGGGAGGATCTCCTCTATGGCCGAGCCTTCTTCCTCATCCCTCATCATCGTCATCATCCCGTCCATACTGTCCATACTGTCCATGGCAAAATCCCAGAAGCCTCTCTGCTCGAAGGGCAGGGCTGAGGAGGGGGAGAGCAGCCGGACCACACATAGCAACAGCAGGGTGGAGTAATGTGGCAGCATCTTTAACTTACACACCTGAGGAGACACAAGAAGGAAGGAGCGTCAGTTTGATCGTATGTGAATGTATACACTCAGTTGCCAGTCTATTAGGTCCAACAAGCTAAAACTAATGCAGTCTAATGCAATAATTTCTACATTCAAAAGGTTATGTTTTTAAGGACAGGTGTTTATTCCTCTTTATGACCATTTTGAGGCTGTAGTTTGTGCTGTTGAGTTGTTTTGCATTATACAGAGAGGTATTTCTAATATTTTGTCTGCCCCTTTTATATCAATGATGGTAGACAGGAATATGCACATAGTAACTAAATGTCAGAGATGTTTTAAAATGACCAAAAAAAAAGTGCATGATCAAGGCTCAATAAACCTCAGACAAAGCAGGTGACTGCCCTGGGGCCCCGGACCACCAGGGGCCCCCAGTGCCCCAGATTACCCCAATTGATATTTAGTAATTTGATTAATTGTACATTTCTTATTACAGTTTAGAATGCATCTTTTCTTTTATACTTGATTCAATTTAAAGTAGGGCCCTGTGTTGAAATCTAGTTTTAAGAGCTGATTGACTACCTGCCAACTGAGAGGCGGACCTTAGTTCAAACCAACTGTTTGAGTATTTTTGAATGCATATTGTTTTCTGTTGTATCTTTTGTATTTTTGAGGTATAATTTCTTTTTTTTTTTTTTTTGAGGAATGAAATATGGAAGATTTACATAATATTTTTAAGATGTCAATCTGTGTTGTGATTGGTAGGACTACTTTAAAATTAAAATTTTAAAAACGTATGTAAGAATGTAAAAAACTGCAAGATGCTGTAAAATTGGTAGTTAAAGTCAAAATGAGAAATGTTAAATTAATGCTGTTCCAAAGTGCATGTCTATGAACACATACTTCATGTCACCCCTGCATAAGTCAGGTCCCCACTCTGAGCACCCCAGTCAAAAAAAGTCACAGCAATAGAAAAATGAAGAGAAAACCTGGGACCAGGTTGTTTTATTCCAGCACAGAAGTACTGGTTGGTTTGATGCAGCCATGTATAGTCTGCTGTGTGCACTGTACTTAATGGGAACATGTGGGTGACAGAGTTCATACACAATGCGCAGAAAGTAGGAAGTGGTGTGTGTGTGTGTGTGTGTACGTACTGTGGAGAGAATCAACAGGGGCAGCAAACCTTTGTCCTAACAGGTTAATCCAGCCAAGTGCATGAGGGCTTCTAATTCGTAGCTAGGGGTAATGGTCAGTGATAAATGGACTCTGAAATATTATGAAATGGTCTGCTTATCCTTAATTACAAAGCTCTAATGTTTATACCACACCTCGCAGGCAGGGCAGGAGCTGGAGGCTGGTGAGGAGAAATGGACTCATGGACTCATTCCCCCGGGGAAACTTGCCAGAATTCGACTTTGGGAATGAAAGTCACTTAAACCACACTGACAAAATGTCACTGTCTGCTTCCTGCGCACCGAGTCCTTTCCCATGAGAGCAAGTCTCTTCTTGCTGGCCAATCAGATAGTCTAGAGGACATCACCTCAGAGGTGGAAAACTTTATTCCTGCAACCGAGCAGTGAAACAAAGCCGCCATTCATTTAGAGGAGAAACTGGGTCTGCAAGCGCGCCGGTGTGCATGTGCACACGTTCGAGCGTGCACGCATGTCATGAAACACACTCCATGATGTCATAACGGTGCACGAACACATGCACCGCTAATTGAGGTCACCAGACATGTCAGCATGTGTGTGTGTCTGTGTTTGTTTCCTTCCTTTATCCTGTCTACACTGAGCTAACACTTCAGTGCAGCCGCCCCTCCCACTCAACCCAAAATCTTCTTCCTAGAAAAACAAATTATTACCAGGCCAATTGATCCTTACAGCAGGAAATTGTGACCCTTAACCTGAGGCTAATCCTATGAAGTGAAGCCCGGTCCTACACTGGACCCTGGGGTGACCTAAAACCCTATAATCTCTAACCTCGCCGTGTTAATTCCTCCTCTGATCCCCGGCTCCATAATCCTACAGCTGGAGAGTCTTGGTGCCAATGGTTAGCAGGCAAAATGGACTTTCCAGGGAAGTTTAAGGCTTCTGTCGCAGCATGATCGCGTTTTCATTGGAAGCGAGAGACAAAGTTTGTCTGTCAGCATTATCAGGATCAAGAGATGGATGAAAAGAGAAGAGACAGGGGGACGGGAGAGGGAGGAATTATGTAACAATAAAATGGGGTGAAGGTTCAGAAAAAGATTGACAACATGCAAGAGGAAGAAAAGAAAAAGATGCACATCATTAATTTCCAGTAGATATATTGGGGTGAAATTTTGGACAAGTTTGGACTGTACTTCAAATGTATCTGAACATTTGAAATCTCCCTACTTGAAACTATATTTCATCTCTGTTGCTTACTTGTCTCAAGCCTATTACACTTGAAGCGACGCCCTTTAAACACTTGCTTGATCTTTGCTCTGCCTTTTTCACCTAATGTCCCGGGATATTTTTAGTAGTACTGACTTTAAAAGGTCTGAAAGGGAGGCTCCAGTAATCAAAGTTGCAAAGGGAGTGTCGAGGGCTTTTTAATGTTGGGGAAATGCTTCCCATTCCACACTTTGTGAAAAAAATGTTCTCTAAACTGATACGGATCTTTTAAATTACAAAAGTTGAGCCTGAACAAAAACACTCCACAAAGAAGAATGTGATCGGAGCAGATACATCACAGTGGGTGGGTGATGATTTAACACACACATCAATTCAACACTTACAGTGACTACTCATAACCTCAAATACAAACTGGAGTTTTGAGCCCTGAATTATTTAAGACTGTGCATGAGAAAAGGATCCATTTTCACTCTGTTAAAATCTCTTATGCAATCCGCTGCAACTGGAGAGTGTTTTTGCTCTATTCAAAGAAATAAAAGTAATATTTAGGGACATTTAAATCAGTAAAACAAAGAGCCTGTGCATGATGTGGACCTGGCCTGGAAGCATGAATAACTGGCCCCTGCAGTCTGTTCTCTGCAATAAAAATAGCTGCCAAATTATACCATTTTGCAGAAAAGAAAAAACACCACTGGCCTTGGCTTGGCCAGAAGAATGCAGCCAAAACGACATAGCGAGGGCATATATGGTCAGCATCACACAATGACACGCAACACACAAAAGAGCTGCGATATACACAGAAGACACCACCAGACTTATTTATACACCTACAATTTCTGCAACTTGTGCTTTGCAACATTATGGGAGGTATAAACAAGTATATATTGTGAATCTAAAAATGTGGGCTCATCTGCGGAGCCGTTTTTCATTTGTCTAACCGATGATTTGTCAGCCATTTGTAGAGATGTGGCCGTGGATGGAGATTTGCGGACAGAGGTGTTGGAGATGATGGAGGAGGGAGGAAAAAAATGGGAGACAGGAAATAGAACAGTCTATTATCACCCGGGAATGACGTGTTAAGGCTACTATAAACACAACATGACGATAAGACTAAACTACATCCCACAATCAAGCAGCCTCTCTGGCTGTAATAACCACTTTTATCCGGCCCTGCGTGTGCATACGAATTCCTCTTCTCTCGTTACAGTCAAAGCTGCGAGCCATCAAACGTCCGGCCTGAGACGAAAACAAAACCAGAGGCTTCGGTCTTAATTGTTATTGCCTCGTCTCTCCTCCCATCCAAAGGCGAAGAGCGGGTTAATGGATGGATGGACGGGCGGCTAGAGAGCAGAATGGAAAAGAAAAGAATAGGAGCACAATGACAATTATGAGGACAGACAGACAGAAAGAAAGAAAGAGTGGGAGCTGGATATGAGAGATGAAGCTGCAAAAGTCTAATCGACATTTGCATCACAGATATGATGTACTTTGCAGTCATGTCTTAGCTGCACAATATGGCCAAAAGTATGTGGACACCCTAGTGAAAATGCAAACTTCTTTAGTCTTGGGTAGTTTTTCAAGCAACACCTCTTTGACAGAAATCATAATATTAAAGCATCCAAAACCAACTATGAGCCAGGCTTTTTCACTTAGTACCCTGAAAATGCTCCTGAAATTGGGGAGCAACGAATCTACATCTCTGCAGCCAGGTTCAAAAATCTTGCAAAAAGCTTTCTCAGAAGAGTGGAGGCTAGAATTTCTGCAAATGAATGCCCATGCTTGTAAAATGAGATGCTCAACAATCACATTTGGGTTCAGTGTCCACATACTTTTGCTCATACAGTCTAGCTCTCAGAAACATTTAACAAGATGGAGGCTTCTCTCTCCTCTGCAGCAATGATTATATTCCCTAAATTAAAAACAAAAAAGAAACAGGAGGAAATTCCCTGTCTGTGTCAAAGGTGTGTCAGCTCATGCCCTGTGTGGGAATCTCTCTCTCTCTCACACACACACACACACACACACAAAAATATGACCGTATAAAAACCTCTAAAAGTGGTTGAAGCTGTCACAACAGGCTTCAGAAGAGAGACGCGTTTATGAAGATATAAATTCCAGTGGTTTACTATTGGATTTGAAAGGTGAAAACAGGATTAAGGGAGGAGACAGAGCAGCAGAGAAGACTTGAGACGGGGTTCAGGGATGAAAGATGCCGACCCATAGTAAATGGCTGCAGTGTCGCTGAAAGCACCAGCTGGTGAACAATCCACCATACAAGTGTATCGGTTGTTTGAGTTTCCCACACCCGGTGTCTGAGATTAGCTTTACATTTCCTTTATCCACAATCCATCAAGTGCTGGGTACTTGTCAGCCATCACATCCACCGCAATTATTTTGATGCCCCTTGAGTTCCCACGAGGCGGCCTTTACCCTCGTCGAACTAAACAAACATATATTTAAGCTATATGCTCTGTGTGTTGCCAAGAATAATCATCTGAACACATTTGGTCTCCCATGACCGAGGTCAAGAGAAAGGCAATCATTATTACCTCCCATCCAGTCAGACACACAGCTCTCCTTTTCTCGTATGAACTGATGCCACCTTTTCTCCACAGAGGAAGTTTTAATTGTCGCGGCTGTAAAAGCATCAAACTTAATATGCACACAACAACTTCATTCACAGCTGTTGTTCTTGTCTGTGTCTTAAGCAAATCTTGAACCTTCTGGCGCTCTCAAAGCCGGAGATGCCAAAATCCATTGTGCCTCACAATATCGATCAAGACATAAAATGCTGGCTCATTTTTGTCTCTTTTATTCATATTCAATAGTCACATCGGCTCCGCTCCTCAGATTGCGTTAGCAGTTTTGTGAGCAGGGTTAAGGTGGGGCAGAGAGCTTACCAAAAGTGCCAGCTGGCGCCACAACGCTGGTGTATTGGCTGCCGCCACGTCACCACTCAGTGCCGATTAACATCACAGCTCCAAGTGATCACTGTGCTGACAGGGCACAAAATATTTGACATGGCTTAGTATTGTGTTGCAGGGAATAAATCTAATTTTGGCAGGCGTTGCTCCATCGGATATTCATTTGTTTGCAGTGAGAGATCATGTTATTCTGAGCGGGATCCAAGTTGCAATAAACTCTGACACACACATGTAAAACTCAGTGTTTGCTTGTGGGAATGCAAACTGGCCCAAACACATACTCACATGTATACAGACATGTAAACCATCTATTTTGGTCTCAGAATCTAAAATCCACCTTCAAAATGATCTGGTCATTTGGCTGACCTCCTTTATTTAGCCATGTCTCCTTCTCTCCTCAAATGTGAACACATAAGTAGACAGACAGGCACACACACATACACACAACCCAAATTCATGGACTCTTCAGACAGTGGAAGTTAGAGCTAGGCGGGTCCGATAGGAGCGTTTCGGGTGGAGTTAACTACCCCAGTGGCTGTAATTTGGTGACTGCTATCCCTAAAAAAGGAACTGTTTGGCAGCTTCTCTGTTGCCGCCAAGCTTGGATGTGGTGGCAGGCTGCTCAACGCTGCAGAGACGAGGCCTAACCAGAGAGAGAGCGGAGAGCAGAGCAATACAGAACAACAAGAAGGGCAGAATCAGTCAACAGCAGGGAGACAGAGGATCCACGTCTGTGGGCAGATGAGCCTCATTCAAAGTATGTGGAGTATTCCAGAGTTAGTGCCAGTTATAAGTGGGCTATGAATAGACACCATAAACAATGGCTACTTTTTCAAAAACCAAAATGGAACATTCAGCAAATTTTACTGTCAAAACATGGAAAAGTTCCAGAGCTCGAACTGAACTGTGACGTGAATTCAGAATTGCAGGAGCAAATGAAAACTGAATCACTGATTTGGCCTCAAGCTGAAACTGATCAATGAAGATACAAAGAACTCAGTCCTCTGCAGGGTGAACATGATGCAGCGGGGGAACTGTGACTTTGAACTTAAACCAAAGAGTGATATAAGACACTGATGCTGAGACAGACAGGTAGTTGGACAGACAGGCAGAATAGGCAGACTTGCTGGCAGGCAGGCTAGAAGTTCAGGAAACAGATTTAGGCCGTCAGTTTGACTGTCTGACTCCACAGTCAAATGCTGCCTTTGTACAGTGAGGTGGCTCAGTAAAACACACCGCTACAAATGGCTCGTATATGGTAGTTAAGCATTGATGGACAAGAAGTCAACAGCACGAGACAGAATGAGGCCACAGACGGAGAAAAAAGTCCTTCCATAAAGAACTGCATGTTTGTTTATGTCATATTATGCGACAAACTAAAACACGGCGAGGAACAGAGCAAGCTATAATAATCCTCCCACCAAATAAAGTTTCTCAAGGCCACAGTTCTCTCAACACACTTCAATCTGTGTGTGTGTGTGCAGAGGCTGAATTTGAGGGTAGTGCAGGCCTGTGTACCAGAAGGGGGTTGGCTTGATTGGCACGTTTCACTGCAGTATAATTATTCTGCCTAAATGATGCTGCAGGGATGGATGTAAAAGACATTTACAGTCTGATGGGGGCATCAGGCAGCATTGATTCGAGGATAAAGCGATCGGAAAGAGAAGTTTGCTTTAATATTAAAATCTCCTCCATCAATGGTAGCCTCCATTGAACAGCCTTTGGAGACTCATTACGCCATCTAGTGTAAGTAAGGAGCAAGAGCAGTTGAAAAGTTACAGCATCATGCGCCAAAAGATGGAACTGGTTGCATGAAGTAGCTCCATAATAAGGATAATAGTCTTAATATATCAATTGTGAGCGAAAAAAAAACAGATTATTTGCATTTTATTTATTTGCTTTTTTCAGGTTATGTCCTGAAAATATACATGAAAACATCAGCTGAAAATGCAAAAGTTAAACAAAGTAAATCAAATTGCAAAACATGTGCAAACATATATAAAAATGTAGCTGTAGAGTTTATAGCTACCAAAATCTTAATTCTATCTATATGACTATAATATAACTACAGTAGAAAAGTTGTTGCATAAACTGTAATTTCTCATGTGTGCCTGGTATTTACACATAATTATTTATTATTAAAGTCAAACCTGGATGGAGAAACGAAAAAGTTGCCAATTACAAGACTGAATAGCACATATAATAAAACAACTCATCTTCCCTACCTTAGATAGAAATAAGATATTAATTCCAAATTCCAAAAAGAGTTTGAAGGGTGTTTTTTTTTTTCTTCCTCTGTGTGTCAGATTATCCCGCAGACTTTTTAAAAAAAAATTCTTGTCCTATATTGTCATCACATTTAGGGATTGTTGCAGTGTCTCCCTGTGGTCCTCCAGCCGCAGCTCCTCCACCACCGTGTGCCACTGTGAGCTGTGTCAGTCCAAACCCAGGAAATGACTGAGAGCTGGGGGGGTCAGGCCCATAAAGTTAACAAGCCAGCCTCCTTTCTCCCCTTTTAGGATGGAGGAAAGAGGAGGAGGAGGAGGAGGAGAGGCCTTAGTACAGTACTTCTGTGCTATTATAGTAGCTGGTATAATAATAGGAGTTGCATTATATAAAGTTAGCAGTGCTCTTATGATCATTCATAAAGTGGCATCATGCAAACTTTACAGCATCAAATCAATGCCTTATGAATAGACTAAATGTTAAAGAAATAATATTTTAGAAAATGTTAGATTTCATCATAATTTGGCCGTTATTTTTTTGTGCATCCACTACATAAGATTGTTATAAGTACAAAAAAAAAAAATCTATAATAATATCAAGGTGATGTTTATTAAAGGAGAACAAAGGGAAAGAGACTCTGCACCGCAGTTGAACTTTGTGCCCCAGGTCTATAATTAATTGCTTTTGAAGCCATTTTAGATAAGACGTTGTAATTTTCGCACTGCCACTTAAAACACAAGCTAAAACATGGCATTGTCTGAAGACAGACCTCGCTGCAGTGCAATTGAACCACGCAGCCGCACCATGGGGACGACTCGCAGTAAGTCGTTATTGTGGCTCCTGTAATGAAATCTTGAAGTAAAGAGCAAGATGTGGTCTGCTGTGGTATTAACACAGGTTCTCTCCAGGACGTTTTGTTCCCGGCACCACCTCAGTGACAAGGAGGTTTTGTAGAGTAAAGATAACACTTCATTTAACCGTCATTTAAATTTTTAGAAAATGTTACTATCACACGTTATTTCATGATGTCAAAAACCTCAATGTACATCCTGCTTGTTATCAAATTGTGGCGTGTACATTGAAATCCTAGATGATACTTTGAGTGACATTATAGCTGTTAACACTTCTCTGCAAGTGTTTTTTTACTATGATAACTTCTTTCTAAATCAACCACTTTTTAATTGCATGACACAGTGTCACACATTTCTCTCTGATTAGTACTCGGAGAGGACACGGCGATCCCACAGAGTGCCACCAAAATAATGCAGAAAATGTATTTCCAGCTCTGTGATTATAAAGCGTATGATTTTGTGTCTTCTCACGGTTTTCTATTAAATTTCGCTTTGGCAGGATGAAGTGTTTTTCTCACTGACTCTCTGATTTCCTCTCTGCATTGCCAGCACCCAGAGCAGAAGCAGCGAGTTTGGCAAGCCGCACCATCTGGGAACTTTTTTTTTTTTCCTCGACCCTGCGCAAAGTCAGCCCCGCACAGACGTTTGCAGTTATCTGCGCATTATACGTGACCTCTGCTACTTCGGGAGCATCAAATCATGATGATTTTCCTCCTCATCTGCAGCAGTACAATGCAACCCTGCCTGGATTTTTTGCTCAGTTATAAGCCTTTGTTTCTCTCCAAGAGTGCAGTGTCCACAGTGGCGGAAAAGGCATGCAGACCAGATCAATGCCCTGCAGGGGTGTTGGCAGGGGACAAAGTTTTGATAAAAGTCTTTGCAGATAACATTCCTCCCTTCTTTGCATCCTCTCTCTCTCTCTCTCTTGGTTTGTAGATTCAGTCTTTCTCTCTGGTTCTCACTCTTTATTTCTCTGTCTGCCCGTCTCTCTCTCTCTCTCTCTCGCTGTGGTTCAGTTGATTATGGTGTTGGTCTGTAGCTAGAGGGCTTGGCATCCAAATTAAACTCTTTTTTGTCCTACGAGTGTTCAGCTAACGTGTCTCCAGAGATTAGCACACCCACTTGTTAGCTCTTGCGTAGGTGCTGCCATGCAGTGAGTGCATGTGTGTGCATGTCTTTGTGTGCAGGAGAAAGAAGAGGATATTGACCAGTGTATTGTGTTTCTGTGTGTTTGGATTTGAAATTCAATAAAGGTTCATAGTCAATAAAGTTACTGGCTATTAAGGATGTGCGCTGATGGCCGAGCGTTCGAGCCTACTCACAGCCGTAAGCACATTCTTGTTGACCCCGAATAGTTGACCTTTAACACTGGAACCCAATCTCATGTTCTAGCAATGTCCTCTTTCGCCTCGCCTCACTTTATCTGCCTGTGATGTCCATCTGACTCAGGAAAAGAAATTCTTCTGCTTTTCTGTGTGTGTGTACTGGCGCTTTTTATTTTATCAGCCAGCAGTTCCCCAGCACTCCAATAACAAACACAGGAAGCTGCAGTCGCCGGGTAGGACAGGCAGAGCATGGGAGAAGAAAAGCACCGCACCGCTCTATGGTCAACCTCTTACAAACGGACTCTGGCCTCAGCTCGACGGGATGCGAAACATCTGTTGGGTGCGATGAGATGTCGGTTTAGCCGTGTCACACGCAACGTGATAGATGGCACTGAAGTGGCAAGCTTGTCAAATTTGAAAATGCCCCATGTGACATGCTGTGGACAGGAGGTTGAAGGATTTAAGATCAAAGCTTGAGCATCCATCTGTGCTAAACTACAAAGATGGGAAAGTGCGTGAAGAGGGCCGATGCAGTTTGTTCCTTTTTTTGTGCAGAGCTTCGTCTCTGCCTGTACGTGTAGGAACTGCAATATAAAGGCGAATGTGTAGTTTCTTAGACAGTAATGTGCTGTTTGTTAAAATGACTGTACAATTATGGAGACTGCACCACATGCACAAGACTGAAAGCAGAAATCTAACATGTGATTACACGCCTAGGCTGAGAGAGTGAAAAGTATAAATACGTGTGTGCGCGTTCATATCGCATATTCAGCCCATGCGTGTAGTCTGTTCTCAAAACCTTGTTAACTTTGTCATCTGCTTGCCTCTTAATAACCCAGCTTCATTCTCTCTCTCTTATTAAATGTCTCTCTCTCTCGGCCTCAGCCCTCCTCCCTCCCTCCCTCCCTCCATCTCTTGTAACTCTAGCATCTGCAGGGGACCGTCTGTTCTTCATTTAGAGTCCCAGAAACACTGTTCGCTGTTGAAAAGCTATACCTGGAACCAGCTAGTCAAGGCAGCAAGTGCACTTAAGACTTCACACACTGAGCAACATTCAGTCATTTTAATTACATTCATTAGTCTGAGTGATATACCTCTAAGTGCATTGTGTCTTTGCACGGGCAGATTAACAAATTAAAGAGACGACTCCAACACTAGATTGCTCGCACTTGCATCAGCTCTCATGAAATATTCAGCTTGTTGTTTTTGTCTCAGTGAGACTGCAAATACAGATATGTGTGCTGCAGCAGGATTCGGTGTAAAGCAGCCGACTACGTTGTGAAAGCCGTCTACATGTCACGATCACCTCATGTTCCCCAACTGAGTTGTGGTTATTAATACAGGATGAGAGGAACAAAAGGACAGAGAGCTGTTGTTTTAGGGAAAATAATAACAGAGGGTGCAACGGGGTTTGTGCTTTTTTTCCCTCCGGCTCTGCAATGTTCATATCGACTCTGCACCTAGACCAGAAATGTTACGGACAAGGCGCTTATTCACTCACACCGCAGAGCTCAAAGCATCTCTGAAGGGGCCCGAGATCATAGATATGTTGAGGCAGAAGAATGGTGCATTGTTTGGTTATTTCGCACTGAACCGTGCAGGAGGATGTAAGAGAGAAAAAAGGCACGGGACAAACAGCAGAAGATGGGCAGTGAGATACAGCAGTGGCATTAGAGAACATTGAGATCTGGGAAGTGACTTTGTCAATAAGGTTGGCAGGACACCAGAGCTCCTGTGGCTCAAACAGGAAAATGACTCTGAACGCTGCCTTCATCCCTTCTCTGTTTTCCTTTCTTCTGTAGCTGCAGCTTATTGGACTCAACTACACATGAACTGCTGCTCTTCTCATCTTTCACTAATCAGCTTAGATACTTAGAACAATCGCTGTATTGTCTCTTTAAAGTCAGCTCATTGTTTGACCCTTAGCTCCACTCTGTGCTAACATGTTCCTCCTGCTAACCCAAATAATGGCCCACTCACGCAACATATGCTTACACCCCAATCGCTGTACATAATCCTGCAGTGGCTGACATCAGCTTTACAAGTTTGGAGGCCCCGACTCAGGCCCCCGTCACAGTCAGAGCGACTGTATGTATTTTTGCGAAGCGGCTGGTGGATGTTTATGTTGGAACTCATCTGGTGATAGGGAACCGGCATGCTGTTTATATTTTCCTTCCTAATGGGCCCCTTAGGTTCACACTGTGTCACCAGACATTTTCACTTTCTCTCAGGGACCCCCGTGCTGCAGTCCCAAGATCCGACTGCTTCAGGACCCCCTGGTATCCCATTCACATCCAAACATCCCTATTTTATTTCTACTTACTCTGAGTATAGACTCCTCCTGCAAGCCTGCACGCCCCAGACTAGAGGCGTGGGTTAATCCATTTCAGTCTTCATTTTCTCAAAAGTATCACTTTAATACCTTATACTTTAATGAAAAGACAGATTAAAACCAGTGTTTTGAGCAGATCTGAATTCCACTGCAATGTATCCTTATCCTTTTACACTACCAAGAGCATTTTATATAATGATTAGTTCCATTACAGTGTAAATTACACATTTGCTTTAATACATAGAAAAACATTACAGTCATTTTCCAAATCAAAGACAAGAGGTGGAGGAAAAAGAAGGGTTTGGAGATGATAAAATGATAGCACTGACTAACTAAGCCAACTACATGATGATGCTATTTTTCTGCAAGGCTCTCATTAGGATGCACGTGCGTATATTTTGGGTATGTATATGTCCATGTATGTCTGTCCCACTGTGTGGTCTATTGGTCATTTGAGTGCCCCTGCTGTGGATGGAGGACCAGTCCCTGAGCATCAGTGAGACAGGAGAAGGCATTTGGAGGAATCCTCTCCACCTCCAGCAGATTATTTTCCAAATGGACCGAAGCCAAGGTGGAGCCAGAATTACGAGGGTGGCACACACCCCACTGCCTCACCAGCCTGGAACCACAATATGCAAAGTTTATTTTTAGACATACTTCATCTGAATTCTGTAAATTCTGCACCATTGGCGATCCCCTGATTTTTCATCTAGTGCCACCGTGAGGTTAACAATTATGGTTTTTCCGTGCACCCCTCAGGATGAATTATAATAATGGGTGGGGTACCTTGACATCCTAGCAATGTGACTGGTTCTTACATCACTTCAGGAAATCTCGGGCCCAAGTGAGGAAATCTACCATCTAACACTTCTCTACAGTAGTGTAATGACTGACTGTCTTTTTTTGTTGGAGGTACATTCAACAATTTTGGCTGCTGACCATGATAAAAAAAAACAAAGTCATGCAAATCTCAGTCATAATTGCTACTTTGGTCACCAGTGTTACTGTGTTAGATCAAAGGGGACAAAGAGTCTGGTACAGTTCACAGACAGTAATAAGAAACTGTTATGACAAGAATAGACATTGTCTTCCGCTTTATGCAGACAAGGACTGTTGTTGAAAATGTCAGTTTGAATAAATTTATTTCTATAAGACACTGAATGAATATACTCCTTTGCTTCTTTGCCAAGCCCCTTAGAGTAATTTCCAAAGGGAGCTGCACTAGCAGAGTTAATGATATTAGGACTGAATTGTGTAAAAAGCAGGGAAGTATTTATCTTATCCCTGCATTATGAAAATCACTCATGTACACATGTAAAGCGTGATTCTACCTGATCTGGTTGTTGTCCAGCCTCAGCACCTGCAGCTTCTTAAACTGTCGAATGCAGCGAGGGACGTCCCCCAGATAATTGTTGTCCAATAGGAGTTCACCCAGCGACTGGTACGTTCCAACAAAAGAGACTCGCTCCATACCCTGATTGGTCAAAGCATTGTTGGATAGACGGAGGGACTGCAGGCCGGGCCTCAGGTGACGGAACGTGAAGGCGGGGATGTGACCGATGTTGTTGTGTTGGAGGTTCAGTTTACGGAGATGGCGAGGCAGATTCATCGGGACAGAGGTGAATTGGTTGTAGGACAGATCCAAGGCTTCCAGGGATCTGAGAGGAAACAGAATAATCACGAATCTCAGTCAGATGTCTACAAGAGTACTTTCAGACTTCTTTGGTCCAGACTGAAATATCTCAATTATTGGATGGATTGCCTCGACAGACATTCATGGTCCCCAGAGGAAAAATCCTACGAATTTGGGGGTCCCTTGGCATTCCTCTAGCGCCACCGGGAGGTCAAAGTTATCACTTAGCCTGCCATCTCCTGGATGGATTGAGGTAAAATGTGGTAGATTCACTCATGCTCCCTGTGGGATGAATCTTTCGTGATCTCCTGACTTTTCATCTAGTACCAAGAATAACTTCAAAACCTGTCCAATACTTTTTTTTACTTTATGCTTAGTGCTGAGTGAAATGTTAACATGCTGACATGTTAAACTACGATGGTGATCATGGTAAGATTACACCTTAATATAATAATGAATGCCCACTTCCCCTCTCGTTACAAGGCTTCTCTCTGCAAACCTCATGTTTTATAGTTACTGGACTCCTGCACAGCACTATTTGGGAGGCTGTGGGGGAGTCATCAGGAGCAGCAGGGGAGAAAATAATGGAGTCTGGGGGATATAATGTAAGGGAGCATGGCAGTTTGAGGGGGAATTTGTGACCGAGTGGCAGATACGGGGTATGAAAATGTTTGGTCTGCAGGAAAGAGAATGAACAGCCATAGAGGGGGGGAGACCAGATTTCAGGGGTTCGGAGGAGAAGATGTAGTACATGGGCTCAGTGTTTTTGTTGGGAAGATCCCACACAGCTGTTGTGAGTTTACAGCACAGCTCACAGCAGGAGAGAACCTCATTTCCTGTTCTTCCGCCATTCACAGACCACACTGAACAGCCAATGGGCCCAGAACACCCTAAGGTGACCAGCCAATGACGACACAGTGAAGTGAAACAGAGAAAGGTAATGGACGTGGGAGACGCTCGGGCTGGCATCTGTTTGACTGATGTTCAGTGCCCCAGCATTTCTACTACTCGTAAAGGTGACTTACAGTAAGACCTCCGCATTAACTCTTCTCCCTTGAACTTTACAACTCCCAGGATACATTAATCATTGGTGTTTTTGTGGGGTTTTGGTTTTCGGGGTCAGGGTTTGTATGAGATAGATGATGTGTGACAATGAGAAGGGGTTAAAATTCCTTAATCAATCAAAACATTGGTACCTCAAGCAACTTCTGACCATTTGTCTGCATCAAAGGAAAGGTCAGGGCTAGCATTGCACGGTCAAGCAAGGGCCACTCAAGACTTCAAGAAACCTGAGGTTGGTTTCAGGCCTCTCTGCTTGACAGAGGCGCAATAAAATATCACATTAATACAACCATAAATGCTTTATTGAAAACAAGTTAAGACGGGGGGGAGCACAATGACAGATTTAATTCAAAACACACAAGCCAACACACAACAGGCTTTTTGTTTAATCTATAGATACTGTGGCAGTTATGGATTGCCATGAAAACCTGGTTCGAATTTAAACCCTCAAATATATAATCGCTCTAGGACCAGTTCAGACCAGTTGTTTGCTGCTGATTTGTATTCTAAATCTTTGCCAGGAAGCTCAGCAGCAGTCCGCCGCTGCTTAGAGCTCCACATGGTATTAATGAGCGGAGGGACACACAGTCCTCTCTTCTCAGAGTCCTCCACCCTCCACACTCCCACTCACTAACACCTACACACATAGGCACACACCAACACACACACACACACACACCCCTGTGTATGTGAAACATGATGTGAAGGAACACTGACACATACAGGGACAAAGAGACATGCTCACAGGCACAAAGACGTAAATGCAAACACGAATGTATGAAGGCAAATTCACAAATAGATACTATACAGATATTCAAACACGCAGGTACACACATGCACTCTCTTTCCAACAATCATTTATTACTTCATTTCTAAAGCATTTATAGAGAGGAACACAGCACTTACATAAAACCAAATCTGTTTGTGAACACAAAAGCGTCTGTGTGTCTATGTTCTTCTGTAGACGCAAGTCCAGGAATAATCAAGTTAATGACCTGCTCATCCTTGGGTGGTGGGTTCTAATCGCAGCCAGCACACACAGAGGAGTTTGTCTCACCCTCCTAAACACACACAATACTTAAACACACAGTTCAGTGTGTGCTCAGCTCAGCCTGCCAGCACCACACAAGCTGGCTTACATACTTTGGCAACCTAGCCAGGATAGGTAATGTAGCCAGGCAGAGTGGCTGCAAAGCAGGCAAGGCAGACTAAGACTGGACTTGTGATGGATGATGGTGGCAGGACATGCCTTCAGCTACATCATGACATTATAGTGCAGGCTTCAGTGTGCAGTGAATTTAAGAAGCTGATATGTGTGAGTAATATTCATGCTTTTATGTGGGGGGGTCTACTAGAGTAGGTGGCTCTAATGTTTAAAAAACACATTATATTTCCCATGCTGTACATTGCTGCAGCATCTCTATTCACCCTCTGTCAGAAATTCTCCATTTTAGCTCCTGTCTCTTTCAGGTTTTCCCTCCTGAAAAGCTCAGTCTGCTCTGATTGGTCAGCTCCCACAGACCTGAGCAGGTGCCGCAGCTCACAGCTCTGCCATGTTTGCAGCGAGGGAATCACTATAACTGAGTCTAGCTACACCTCCGTGAATATCACCACAATAACCGCTTCTGAACCAAAAACTTCTGCATTGTACATGATCGAGTTGCACAAACATACGAAGGCCAAGTGTGACAAGCGTAGGCTAACCTACAAAATAAACAGTGAAACAACATTTAAAAAAATGCAAAACTTACAGTGTCTAAGTTTGAAGTCAGTCTCGACCCATCCTTGAGCTTGAACCATTACCGACCCTCATTGACAAAGCAGTCCGGTGGGGTGAAATGCATCCACAAAGTCCAGTTTCCCAGTCACTGTTGGGACATTTGTCTCACATTCCCACCAAAACAAAAGTTAATCCACTGGCTCTTAACATTCTCAGATTGTGGGAGTAGATGAAGACCTTTTGTGTTGGTTCTTGCAGCCAACAACAAAGAAATTTGCATTGCTCTGCTCAGACCTTCCACGTCATCTAACAATGGGTGTCAGCGAGGTAACAGATTCACTAGGTTTCAGTGGGCGGCATGGTCACCTGGCTGGAGGTGATGTTACATAATGATGTAGACAAGTAACGGAAGAAAAGGCTGGACAACTGGCGAGGTATTTCCAGCAGTTCAAGATCAGTGTTTAGAGATAATAACTCCCCTTGGCGTGGGCTTTGCAACTTTGCAGACATTTTACATGCACCAAGGAGCTCCACACTAAAGGAAAGGGGAAAACCAAATGTCATAAAATGGCTTATTCAATATTTTACTGCTGATCACTTCATTAAAGTTAGACATCTGTGTGCTGCTTTAGCAGAGTTGACATGTTTGTGTGTGGTGGTGTGTGCATGTGTGATCGTTTCCCCATTTATGCAAGCTTATTACAAAACCAATTTGCACTGGTCTGAAGATGAAAGAGCTTTTTTTTCTACTTTGGTCCTATAAGGCTCGGGCACGTCACAACATAACACGACAGACACATTTTTGGTGTGATGATCCCTGAACCTGTGCCTACATGTCTCTCTGAGCCTGCAGCGATAGTAAATCTGCACAGAGATCCTCTCCAACGATAGCCTCTCTGTCAAAATGACACAGCTAATTAAAAGCAAATGGACAAAAAATATCATTCAACCAGCCAAAACTGCTATCTGGTTAAACATCAAATAAGAAAAAATCAAATAAGACAGCACTTCTACGTCACTTAATAATAAACACTCCCAGCGTAGTTTTTCTGGATAATCTTTAAGTGGATGACACATTTACAAGGCAATTATGTTAAGCTGCAAAACACCCCGTAGTATTAGATAACTTAACCAGAAAGTCCAGATTACAATCATTTTCCCAATAAAAATGTCTGACGGCATAAATAAAAACTGCAATTGAAAACATATTACCCATGAAATGTTATTATTTTAGACTGAGTGATGTTTATGTAGCATTAATCCATGAAATTTTAAATACACTCTGGTTGTGTCAGCGAACGGGGGTTTGGAGTCAGGTCTGTTATGTGATCACTCTTGAGTTTTGATCAACTGGAGGAAGATATGGAGGCATGTAAGACCCTTATTTGGGCTGACAGGTTCATAAAGAGCCGGGAGAAGACAGCAGACAGGCGTGTGTGTGTGTCATTATGTGTGTGTATGTGTGTGTTTTTTTTTAACATGTGCATTTGTGTGTGATGAAAGTTGCTTGTTGAGCCCCTGAGGAGAGACCTTCTCAAGTACTGGAAGTATTATCAGTAAGATGTACTTCAAGTATAAATAGTACAAGTATTCATCATGCAGAAACTGTCCCTTGTGATAGTTACATCATTATAAATGTTATCATATAATCATTATTACTGATGCTTTAATATGTTAACAGCATTTTACTGTTAGAGTCAGTTGAGGTGAAGCTGATTTTAAGTACTACATATACTGACTGCTTACTTTACTTTACTTTCTTTACTGTAACAATGCACAGTGTTGGAAGAAGTACTATAATCTTTTACTTAAGCAAAGGTACCAATAGCACAGAGTGGAAATACTCTGTTACAAATAAAGGTCCTGCATTCAAAATGTTCCTTATGTAAAAGCATAAAAGTATCAGCATGAAAATATACTTCGTAAAGTATTCATTTTGCAGCATGGCCCATTTCAGAAAACTGTATGTTAAACAATTGGATTACAAATATTGATAGATTAAAGTATCACTTAATGTTGCAGCTGGTAAAAGTGGGTCTAATTTGAATTACTTCAAATACTGCTGTGCAGCTTATTCTATATAAATACATAATATTTTATTTAATATTTTGTCATAATATTCTGAATCTGTGAAGTAAAAAGTAACTAAATTTGTCAAATAAATAGTTGAGTAACAGGTACAATTTTGTTCTGAAATGTAGTGGAGTACAAGTATACAGTAACATAAAATGGAATAGCTCAAGTAAAGTACATGTACTTCTTAAGTGTGGTACTTGAGTAAATGCACTTAGTTGCTATGGTAATGATAATACATCACATTGTATCTTTCTTATACATTATATTTAAGTACGTTTATCTTCTTATGTTAAATTTTGATATAGCAAATTAACTGTTAACTGAAGCTAAAATCGTGTAAGACCACTGAAACATAGTGGAATTGTATATAGTATAGTGTAAGTATTATGTAATGGTAAAGTAGAGTATGCTTACATAAGGTCAACACATTGTAAACACACCCAGAGGAGCGCAAACTAAAGACAGACCTGGGATAAGTTTATTGGTTAAAAAAATGGGATATGGGAAACAGAAACCAAAATACCTGTGTAATATTAGGCTTTAATAACTGCATCTAAAAGAAACACACAGTACTGACCACAGATGAGATACATTAACAAGGTGGATAATGAGGTGAGCGACTGGCAGTCGGCCCGGTCTGCTGAGACAGATCCCAGGTCCAAACTGTGCTCCCCAGCTCCCTGTAACCTCCAGTATCCTCCACAGTAGCCTCCAATCACTGAACCCCAGCTGAGGCAACAATAACACTGACTCCATGACATGGAACAAAGGCGCTGCACTAACCAGAACCAGCACTCTGCAGTTTGTTTTACCATTAAGCAATTTACTTTTCATTTTGTTCCTTCCATTTTTTCACTTCCTCTCTGGCTGTTTCTCCACACATTCTGCAGAGTGACACGATGAACACATTTCTCCACAAGCAGTTCAACGTGGATTTTAATTATTAAAGTTCTGCAGAATAATATATAATCCGACCAGAGGGAGGAGTCTTGTTTTATGCTTCTCAGGTCTCGCTATTGACCTTTAACCTTTAGGGTATCATCTCCTGCTATGTCGGTGACGTGCAGGCCCGGCTGAATTTGTTCACACTCTGTTGTCTATGAGGTGCTGAAGGGAGCTTTTAAAATAGAGGGCCTGCTAATAAGCCTGCAGTGGCAATGGGAAGACTACTGCTCTCACCACTAATGAGGTCAAGTGTCAGATGTCAAACGAAGGCTTGGAGTGCAGCCAACTTGAATTTTCTCCATTCTTTGTATCAGCCCTCTTTCCCTCTTTGGATAGTAGATAATTATTTTTTCTTCGGTCAATTTTCCTAAATATGCTTTAGTGTCTCAATTTTATGTTTCCATTTCCTCTTGAATGCAATAATTCATTCACACAGTACAATAAAAAATAATCTCTCCAGTTGCATTTTTCTGTCTTTCATTCTTTCTTTAGCATTTTCTTTTCCTCAGTTTCTTCTGAAGCTCCCACTGTGGTGCACAAGGATCCCAGGGAGAAAAGAAAAAAAAACCCACTGGAATTCACTATATTTAAAACAACACACACACCATCATGGACACATCGAGATATGTGCACAAACACACCCATGCAGGCACACAGTTGCCCTCAAGCTCTCCCTCACACGCCTGCTCATCGAAGTACACAAGGTCAGCTGTCATAACTTCTGTGATGTGTGTGTGTACGTGTGTGTGTGTGTGTGTGAGAGAGAGAGAGAGAGAGCGAGAGAAGAAGAGGAAAATGGGAGAAGAAAGTGTCTTTCTTTGTGTGAATCACTCAACTGTCATTGCAATGACAGACGTGATAAAGGAGCTAAAAGTACTGATCTGGAGGGATAATAGTAATCTGATCTGTCAGAAGATCTATTATCTTTTGATGGAAATGCATTATTATAAATCTTTTAAGTGCCACAGCCATCATCTGATAAGTGCTTAAAAAAATAAAAATAAAAAAGTGATAAAGTGCTCAGAATTCCAAACAACACCAGTCTACCCTCTTGTGGCTGACGAAGGAACTGCAGAATATTATTCTTTTTTGAATGAATGAATGAATGAATGAATGAATGAATGGGTTGTTGGATGGAAGGATGGATGGATGGGTTGTTCATGGATGGATGGATGGATGGACGGGTTGTTGAATGAATGGATGAGTTATTGATGGATGGGTTGTTGATGGGTGGATGGATGGACAGATGAACATACTTAAGGTGGGTCCAGGCGCCGGTGTCAATGCTTTGCTCATGCAGCAGGTTGTGACTCAGGTCCAGCACTCTCAAATGGACGCAGCCCCTCAGGGCCCCCTCTGTCACCTCTTCAATCTGATTCTTATTCATGTCCAGCTTCTATATGGAAAAGAAAGACACAAAAAGACAGGGATGTCTGATTTGGGCCATCGAGGTGGAACAGTTCTTAATCCCAGATGGCTCTTTTAGCTGATTCTAACATTTCAATGAGGAGTATTTTCCCTACAGGATTCGGTCAAGTGATAGCTGTGCACCTGAAGCGAGGGAGGAAGGCCCAGAGGGAGGGAACGGAAGCGGTTGTTGTCCAGCTGAAGGTCCAGAAGTCTTTGTAGAGGTCTGAAGGTTAGAGGTGACACACTGACATCATGGAGCAGGTTCTCCTCCAGTTCCAGGGTCAACAGGTTCATCAAACCTAGAAGGGAATATGAAATAATATTAGCATTATTTTCATACAAGTAGTTGTTTGCTTCCATGTGCATTAATGTCCTACCTTTGAAACAGTGAGGGGTGAGTGCAATGAGCTGGTTCTGGTTCATTTTAAGGTCTTCCAGAGATGGCGGCAGCGCTGGGATCCTGGTCAGCTGGTTGCCATCTAGGTTCAGTTTCTTCAGAAAGGTCAAGTTCTGCATGACACGAGGCAAAAACAGAGGGGGGAACCGGCCAGAAAGATAAAACAGACAAAATGGATACTGGTCTCCAAATCCATAATTTTGCATCCCGACTTGCCAAGCAGGACACGTTCACAGAAATACACCAAATGAGAGAATGTCAAATCTGTGCATCTCTTCCTCATCTATCATGTCGTATTTTTAGTAAAGCCACTCTGTGTGGCTCCTCAGTGAGAGTTGCTGCGGTCGGTGTGTGTCAAGTAAGAGCAGTGGACTGAATCTTTTGCAGTATCCCTCTAGCCAGTCCATCAGTCCTCTGTCATTACTGGGATGTGAGGAGAAAATGAAGAAAAATCCTCCTCTAAAAATAATTTCCTTTTATTCTCCACATCATTGGCTGCAGCTGTTTTCCAACAGGTCTGTCCAGCCAATACTGTGAGAGCAGGCTGATGGTGATGTGCAGCGATTGGTCAGAGTGTGGCAGGCTGCCTCAGTGTGGTCAGGATCTGCATTGGCCTGTGGTCATTTAGAGGTTAGACCAGAGGTTATTCTTAGAAAAGATTAGTTAATGCAATTTTCAGTGCTCTTTTATTACTGTAATGATACAGGATGGAGCCTGCTTTTTATTTTAATTAGATGCAAAGTGACTTATAAAATCTGGCTTGTGACTCACAAACTCACTCATTCACGTTCAGTGGCCTGCAGATTCTCCACAAGAGGGAGCTTTTTGGGTTGATATCAGACCGATTCTACGCGTGCTAACCTACGCCACCTATAGGGCAGGAAAAATTATAGGAGCTGCAGTTTAGACCTGCAGGTGTAAACATGTCAGTGTTGCCTCTTATGGTCAAAGAAAGTCAAATCTGCTGCAATCATGCAACCGCATTTCCAGAGGAAGTTGGGATGCAATCTAAAATGTAAAAGAAAAAACAGAATGCAATCATTCAGAAGCAAACTGTGTTTACCAACAATGGTTTTCCATTGTTCCTGAGTCCATGTAGTAATCTCCTTTATACAGTCAAGTGGTGAACCTCGCTCGATCTTTGCTTGTGAACGACTGAGTCTTTCCAGCATGAACCTTTCATACCCAATCATGATACTATCACCTGTTAACAATGAACCTGTTTACCTGTGGAATGATCCAAACAGGTGTTTTTGCATCAGTCCACAACTTTCACAGTCTTTTGTTGCTCCTGTCCCAACTTGTTTAAAATGTTGCTGCCATCAAATTCGGAATAAACATATATTTACAAAAATCAATGAAGCTGATGAGGTCAAACATTAAATATATTGTCAGTTGGGTATATGTCAAAAAGGATTAGCAAATGATCACGTTCTTGTTTTATTTATGTTGTACACAGTGTTTTTTTGGAATTGGAGATGTAACTTATACAGTCTGTGTTTGTAACATTTGTATCACCTGCAGGCAGTGAGCTTTACTGCAGTGGTAGTTTTTTATAGTTTCTATTTGTTTTCTGTGTGTATATTGTCGGGTCACTGTGACCTCCAGTGGATATTCACAACTCAATTCAATACTCAAAATAGAAACACTGTACAAACCTCATATTTTATCCATAATATGTAGCACCAAAAATAAGTAAGCTCAATTGACATTTTTTGTTTGTTGTTTCTTTCCCTTTGGGCTCTGCCTCAACTATTTATTTTTTTTCTCTTCTGGACAAATAATGTCTGGTTAGGACCCTCTCCTTCTTTTTTCAGTTCTAGGGGAGAAAATACACATGATGACACTGTGATAAGTTCATATTACATTTTGCAAGTACGGAATGTAAAATGACAAAACCCAAACACACACAAAGAGCAGCAATAAAACAGAAGTCTTTACAGTTGTAAGTTGCAGGTCAAGCAGGCTGGACTGGTACTTCAGGTCTGGAGCTGCAGCTTCGAGAGCGCTCGCTCTGCAGTTAGATAATTACATGATATACGATATGAAATGTGCCCTTGTGGATTTGTATCACACGGCCTGTACATTATGTAACAATGAAGAGTTCTGAAGCACAGATATCCTTCCATTAAAGCCTAATGTAATCACGAGATGTACATTAAACTAAATATACAACTTTATAGCTGTGACGTACAGATGAGAATCAGACTGGATTGTTGAGGCTGACGGTGAAGACGTGGACGGCTGTGTTGGTTGGTGACTGATCATATGCACACAGAGCAGAGTTACTCACAGACAGAGGGTTCTGGCTGAACGACTCGTCATCCAGTTTGTTTTGGCTCAGGTCCAGTGTGTCCAGGTTCAGCAGACCAGAGAAAGCTTGTGGAGCGATGACTCTGATGTTGTTCTCTATAAAGATAAATCACATGGTATTATATATATATAATGTAATACACGTAGGGGAAGTATATAATATGGAGTGAGTGTGGTCAGGGACTTCACTTGACTCAATACATACAGTCAGTGAACTTTATTATTTTAGTTTACAGTTTAATGATTCACTATCTTGGCCTGGACCTGTTTGCCCTGTACTTGTACTACTGTTAAGACACGTAATTGAAACAGCAAATCATGAATAAACCTAAATGTATAAGTGTTGAAATAATAATTAAAATAGATAGCTACTGGCATCAAAGTCCCAATTAGAGCCAACCTGAATAAATAAGCTGACTTAATAATAAACCAGTTCACATGTAATCAATATCACAGCTGTAGTTTACTTCTATTCTGTGGCTCAGCACAAGCATGCTCATTTTGTAGGATGACTCTACCACAACATACACACACACACCTGCCATGTCCAGATTGGTGGCCTCCAGGTTGTGGATGATTGGCAGGTGAGTCATGCCGAGGCCCCTGCAGCTGATTTCTCTGTCAGCAGTCTGACACTCACTGAGAGGAGGCTCTGCAAAGCCGGAGTGAGTTTCTGTTTGATTGCTGGGAGGCTCAGTCGCCTCTTCTGCTTCTTCCTCTTCTTCCTCCTCTTCCTGTCCCTCTCCTTCTCCTTCTCCTTCTTCTTCCTCCTCCTCCTCCTCCTCTTCCTCCTCTTCCTGACACAGAAAGTTCAAAAAGTAGTTACATAAAAGAAAACTGCTTCATTAACTCAGTAAACTGTGTGATTCAGTGAAATAAAGCAAAAAATCAGTGTTATTTATTACAACATATTTAAACCTCTTCTTCTTCTTCTTCATCCTCATCATCATCATCATCGTCGTCATCGTCATCATCGTCGTCGTCGTCGTCGTCGTCGTCATCATCATCATCATCGTCATCATCCTCCTCCTCTTGTTTTTTCCCTTGATCCATCAACCGTCGCTTTTCAGCATGAAGCTCCTTGAGTACAGCCATGAGAGCGCCGGTCTCCTCCTCTCTTTTTCCAGGCCTCCTCCAGCCCATCAGGGGTCGTCCCAATCCTGCCTACAACAATCAGCAGGAAACCACTGACATGATTCACCAAAGGAGTAAATCAACATACACCAAGACAGTCTTAGACCACAGTATGAAAATGAGAAGATGTTCAAAAATTGCCTACATGGAAGATAAAATGTTTTTGTTTTTTCTCTATAATTTTGCATATCTGTGTTCACGAGGCAAAATCAAGTGTCTTACTATTCTATATGCGTTGGCCTCCACTGTAGCTGCATGTTTCCTCTTCCCCCAGGCGCCTCTCCTTCTTCTACCAGCCTCAAGTTTCCTGAAATCAGCTCCTTGATGCTCCCTCTCCTCCTCCTCCTCTGTCTCTGTGTGGAGACGCTCATCCTCGCTCTCTTCTTCACCAATCATAAAGCAGAGCAGGAAAGAAAAGTTAAAAGCATAAAGAAAGTTATCAAAGCACTGATCGACAGACAGAAACAGGCAACATTTGAAAGACAAAATCATCGTCTCACCTGCAGGGAGAGCTGCACTTGAAGCATACAAATTTAACAAGGTCACTCCTGAATCAATTCCTGGAGGATGATTGGCTGCTTTTTCTAATCCCGGTGTCTCAGATGACGTTTCCATGTGTGCATCCATGTCCTGCAAAGAGTTTAGGCTTTGTCCTGATAAAACTGTGCCACACAGACAAATGAACATGATACATGTCCTTGGCGTCTGCATGATTGGAAGCAGTTTCAGTTGGAGAGAGAAGCCCAAAACTCTTAGATCCACAGGGCTGAAGCAAATCCACAAAAAGTGCAGACGGTTAAGTCAAAGGGAAGACTCTGAGGAGCAGTCGTGAGAGTTTACACAAGAGGATAAATCTCCAGAAAACCTTTGCGATTACAAACACTTTTAGTGAAAGCCGCGGTTTCTCTGTTGTTGGTCAGCCAAAAGCAGAACTAAACCATATTGCACATGCCCCCAACTCAGAGCGAATGCTGAAATGAAGAAAGAGCAAGAGGGTGGGAAGGACTATCTGGGAGGTGGAAAGGTTAAAAAAAAACCTCTCACTTTGTTAATAAAGGCCCACATTTGTCGTACCATGAAATACACAAACCCGCCCTGCTCCTCCTTGTCTCCTTACCCTCTTCATAACTGTCTACTAACATCAGGTGGAAGCAGATATTTGACAGACGGACAGGGAGCAAAAGAGGCAAAAGAGGGAAATGTATAAGTTGCATACACCTGTGATAGTTTCTGATTGGATATTATCATGTGGGTTGATATGATCCACTGTCAGTTTTGCGGTTTTCTTCAGAATGAATCAGACTAATCTTGGACATTGTCCAACAAGAGACAGAGTTGGTAGACAGTTCAGGTCGGAGACAACCTCGGTTGGCCGAGCTCCACTAGCATCCACTCATGAAAACAAACACGACCTCTGAGAAACGAACAATGAACCCGTCTTTACGTTCTGTTCTACGCTTATGCTTACACATGTACTCTGGAGTGTATGAGCAGCACAGTCACCGCAAAGTCAAGCAGGTGCCACTGGATGAGTGTTGAGCCAAACTGGGATTTTCACTGTGGGGTGAAACCTGCTGACAGCCCCTCTTTATTTGCTCAGTAACCACACACACATACACTAAATCTGTCAAAATGTGTGTGCACGTTGTCATGTACCAGACAACAGCTTCTGTGATTAACAAGATCCATTGAAAAGATCCCTTCTGATCATCTCAGTCAGGTTAAACTCATGTTAATTCTTGGCCGGTTTTGTTTTTCTGCACCTGGAGCTCAGCTGATGAGACAGAGACAACAGCAGAAACCAGACATGTTCCAAATGGCACTCTGGACAACTTAACACTAAACACTGAAACACTCAGGTACTGAGGTGTTCTTCCAAGGTAAACAGTGCTGTGTCCAAAGACTATTCATTTAAATCTTGACAGGAAGGTGCAGTCATTGGCTGACCACATTCAACCCCTTCTTTAACCTCAGCCTGGATTAACAATTTCCACTGCAGAGGAGTCATCCAACATAAATAAACCAGTCACTGGTTTAGGACACAAGGCTCTTTTTACCATCTCTGCACAAGTTAACTACCTCGTTTTCTCACTCTCGTAGACAGTCTGACCACTGCCAGCTCTACAACATATGACACATCTGTAGAAGCCACATGCAGCAAACATTCAATTAAAGTGAGACAAAAGAGTCACGCAAGCAGATCTGAGACTGCATTTCGGTAAAGTGGTGCTTTGAGCCGAATGCTTGAGTCAGCGTGCTAATGTGCTCATGTTTAGCAGATACACATTTCCCAGGCTCAGCTTACTTCACTATATTAGCAAGCCAACACTTACTAATTAGCAGTGAAATATTAAATAGCTGACAAACAACCCACAATCCAACATATGTGATATGTGAAATATTTAACCTGCTCGTGGCCCTAGCTCAAAAATCAGGGGATCACCACGTCATTAGGCTTCATCCTTTGGGCACCATGAATATCTGTACAAAATGTCATTGCAATCCATTCAAAAGTTGTTGAGATATTTTAGACCAAAGCACTGGACTAACACCGGCATCCATACAGTGAAAAACACAAGATGACACTGGCATTGGGTTAATCATTTTTAATTCAGCACATCACAGCTATGACAGGATGACACCGGTGACCTGGAACGGCAGCAACATGTGACGCCTGTGTGGCCAGGAATCATTAGAGGAATGCTTAAGTAGTTCATAACTAAAGAGGTTTAGCTTTTCACACTGGGTTTGAAGAAACTCTACCACAGTGAAGCTCTAAGAGCTTTGCCTGATCGCAACTAAAAAAAAAAAGTTATCTAGTTTAGATTTATGACAAAACAGTAACAGTGCTTCTTAAGAAAAAAGAGGCATGAATGCCAGCCAAGTGAGAAGACATGAGGCATGGTTGTGAGGAATGTGAAATAAATGGCTGGAATACGGTGGTGGCTTGACACAATGGACCAGAACTGGGACAGGCTGCTGGTATGACTAGTCAACTTACTGTATTTACAGTATTCAGTGATGCTTGTGCAACTTGAAAGACCCCAGTTTGAAAACCATGAGATACAAGAGAAGAATGTTGCAGAACAGTAGAACCCATTGGGAGCAGAGGGCACTAGAGGGTGCACACGGGGAAGTGATATTAACACTACAGGCCTCGACAACACTGCACTACTATTCCCATCTCTCTCCATCTGTGATAGTAATAACAATACAGGGTTAGTACACTGCATTCGAGTCAAAGCCACAAGATGGCACCTGAGCAAGTTCACAGGTCTTCATGTGATCATGCCAGGCAGCTGCAAGTTGGGCAGAAAGTTGGTTGTGATGCAACAGCGCAGCGAGCGGGAGATCAGGCGCAGTCCTTAGTTGGCAAAGGTCTGGCGCACGGCCTTGGCAATGTGCTTGGCGCTGATGCCGAAGATGTCGAGCAGCTCTTGGGGCTTTCCGCTGCGGGGAACACCGGACACTGCCAGCCGGGTCACAACAATGCCGGGCTCCCTGCCCACCGCTGACAGCACTGCTTCACCAAGACCACCTGGACAGAGATGGCAGAACATCAAAGGGGCCATTGAAAGGCAGGTGATACAGGTAATTTCTTTTAATAGCATATCCAAAAAGCAGGAAGCAATTAGTTCAAATCACAGAGATGACAGGATGATGTGCTCTTATTAGACCTGTGTAGATAGAGAAAAATCTCTCCATAAAACACCATGAAGTAAAACTTCTTAAAATCTCACTCCTGGGGGCAAACTGGTAGCACTGTTGTCTGCCAACTCTCAAACCTCTTTGGCACATGACTGAAGAACCGTGCAAGAGGACACTCAAGTGCAATAACAGAAAACAACCCACCTTCCCTGTAGTGGTCCTCCACAGTGATGATCTGTCCCCCCGTGGCTCTGGCACTGGCCAGAATTGTAGAGGCATCCAGGGGCTTGATGGTGAACGGGTCAATCACACGAATGTTCTTCCCTATAGGAATTCATCAGAAAATCATTACTTTGGAGATGTTCATTAGGTCAGACTAGCTAACTGAGCAGCTTATGACTTCCCCTTTACCAAACATGAGAGATGAGGATGGTGGTTACATAATGTAGGCCTTAATTCCTATATCTGGCCACTAGAGGGCAATAGGAGTTTACCTTCACTTGCCAGCATATCAGCAGCAGCAAGGGCCTCATGCAGAGTAACACCAGCACCAACCACAGTCACATGGTCATTATCAGACTGACGTACGACCTGGTAAAATACAGACATTTACTTTTAGTTGTTAAAGGCCATTGCATGGACAAGGATTAATGTGTACAATCATGGTATTAATCTTTACCTTGGCTACGCCCACTTCAAACTTCTCATCTGGAGAGTAGAGGACTGCTGTGTCTGGTCTACTGGTACGGATGAAACAGATACCCTGAGAATATAGAGTGATGAGTTAAAACACAAGAACGTTCCCTCCACATTACTGTGGAGACAACTCATGGGACAAACTACCACAAGGTGGCCTACCAACCTTTGTGTTGGCTGACAGCTCAACAGCTCTCTCTGTGGACACTGCATCAGAGGGGTAAAACACAGTGCATGTTGGGATAGCACGGAACATGGCCAAGTCCTCAAGGGCCATCTGGGAAGGACCATCCTCACCTGAAGGTAGAGTAAGATCAGTCAGGGATGGGGCACAGTCACTCTTGCCAACAGAAAACTAGTGACACTTCAGCAGAGGGCTTACCGATGGAGACTCCACAGTGGGACCCTACCAGGTTGACATTTGACTGGGAGATGGCTCCCATACGGATCTGGTCATAAGCTCTGGAGAAGAAGGCAGCAAACGTGCTTGCAAATGAAACCATGCGGTCACGGGTGGCACAGCCGATGGCCACTCCTACCTGCAGCAGTAAGCAAAGAAATCAGTAATGTAGGTTAGTCTTAATAACAGTGGACGTGATTAAGCAAAGTGAGAAGGAGCACGTAAACTGGTCACAGCTGACCAGCAGCAGGCTGGGATTACCATGCTAGAGAATGAATAGTAACAGATTAGACCAGTTTGGCACAGATTATGGTAGTGAAGAGTGTAGAGTGAGCCAAGTTTATCCCTCTGTCATAACTTGGAGTTAATCATGTCCGACTCCTCTAACTTGACAGCAAATGAGGTTACAGCATTTAAATCCACCCTGAACTGACTAAATATTATGTACCATGTTCTGTTCAGCGATGAAGCACTCAATGTAGCGGTCAGGAAAGGCCTTCTTGAAGGTCTCTGAGAAGGTGGAGTTTTTGGTGTCTCCATCGAGGGCCACCACTCTCTGGCTAGACTGGCCCAGCCTGGCCAGGGCCACACCGTAAGCACGCCTTGTTGCCACCTGACAGGGCAGGAACGAAATGGGTGTAAGTAAAGACAGATTTCCAAGGCAATTATTACAACAATACAACATTTTACATGTAGGTTAAGAAAACCAAAACCTAGTATATGGCTGCTGAAGGGGATTTGTACACGTTACTAGACATGCTTTGAGTGTCCCCAAAAAGGTACCTTGTCTCCCTTTTTGTATGCTGGAGGTGAAGGTAGGGTGATGGGGCTGAGGTCTGCAGGTGGTGTGTCTTCTTTGGGCAGCTCAGGGCACAGGGTCTTGTTGGGGACCTGGATCTGAGCCCGAAGGTCATTCAGGAGATCATCCACCCTGTCCTTGGGGATGGGCTTTCCATGCCAGTTATCAAGATCCTCAATATCTACAAAAGAAAAGAAATGAAAAGATCTTCATCAAATTCAGAGAACCAAATAAAATAGTTCAGTAATTAATATATTTCGCGTATAAAAATAACATTTACTTTTGAGTCCTTTCCCCTTGAATGTCTTTGCAACAATGCAAGTGGGTTTGCCCTTGACCTGCTGAGCCTGCCAGAAAGCTTTGCACAGCTCCTCCACATCATGGCCATCCACAACATACGTGTTCCACCTACATAAGCACAGCGCAATTTTAACAGCAGACCACACATTACAACAAATATTAACCCAAAACACAGAGACATATTAACTTCTGAACAATGTTAAGCATCAAATTTATTAACTGGGTGACAGGGAGCAAAGATAGAGAAGCATGAAATTTCAACCCAAGAAGTTTCAACCCAAGTTTTGAACTGATCATACTAAGATCCTGATTATACACAGAAATACAAATATATGAAAAAAGGTTAGTTGAACCACATTATTTTTTTTAAGTTGGCCATTACATCAAAGTGATTGCTAAGAAATTAGATAAAAGTGGAGGAATGGAAAGTTGAAGTTTGACACTGACCCAAAGGCTTCACAGCGCTTGCGGTAGGCCTCCATGTCGTGCTTCAGGGGTGCAGCCTCGCTCTGACCGAGCCGATTGACATCCATGATGGCCACCAAGTTGTCCAGCTGGTAGTAGGAGGCAAAGGCCATGGCCTCCCACACTGAGCCCTCTGAACACTCTCCATCACCCATCATGCAGTACACACGGTAACTACAACACAACACAGAAGAGGGGAGTATTAGTGTTGTTCTCCAAACAATGAACCAGACAATGGATACTACATAAAGAACAACAGCCTTTTTAGTTCAGACTTGTGCTGGACTACTCAAAGGAAATCAAAAGATCCGACTATAGGATCACAGAACATTTGCCCAACAGGGTGCAGTTCATAATAAACCACTGCTCTTGAGTAAAGAACTCATATCAGAAAGTGAATAAATTTAGTCAAACTGCATTGATTCTGTCAATAGGGGCAGTCAAAGATCCAACCAGAAGCTTGTGGATGACCAAATGTTCCTAATTGAGCTGAAAATGGCCATGAGACATTTAACCAAATATTAGCATTGCTGTGCGTACATTGTTGACCCAGGAGATCTGGTCACATTTTCAGAAGACCCATAATAAATTCATGAAGAACCAAACGTCATGAATGTTTTTTGTGACAAACAAGTATGTATGTATATGTATGAGTTGGAGAAATCATTGGAACTCAAGACTGCCATGATATACATGTTCTTTATTTATACACTTCTATTATTATTTTACATTTATGGAAATTTTTGATCACAACCTTCTGCCTTCCAAAAATCTCCATCTGTATCATTTACACCTGTTAATACGAGCATGTCGCCCCTCTACAAAACATAAGAACCAAAAACTATTAAATCTATTTAAACTACCTGAGATACCCATGTGACTCAAAAACTGTTTAGCAGCAGAATTATCGACAACAAATATCAATCAATTCCATCAGATAGAAGTATCTTCATTAAATAGTTGAGTTGCAAGCCTCAAAGGGTAATAAATCATTCATTAATACTTTTACTACCTTGGTATTCCTCTGCTGCAGTAGTGCAAAAACCTTTTGGCCTCACTGCAGGATCCTGCCAGGGAGTAATCTAACACTGTTACACCTATACTACTACAGATTTAGCCATTAAACAGATTACAGCGCATGAGATGCCGCTTTAAAAGAAAGCAGCTCCCCACCTACCAGTCGAGGAATTACACTCTTGTTAAACAAGACTCTTGTTATACAATGCTGAGTCAGCAACACGGTATGCATATTTTACTTCAACAGAAACAGTCTAGTTGGTGTATAGAGAACCCACGCCCTTAAGTGTTCTACTTTAAAATGAATGCACAATAAAAGGACGACCTTCAGATGAATACCAAAGACTGAATCTGTATAATCCAGATTACCATAGACCATGATTTAAAAAGACAGGATTAACGCAAGTCTTTGAACTTCTCTTAGCTTTCACATTGTTCATACATACCTGGATTTGTCAAAGTGTTTGCCAGTGTAGGCCATCCCACAGGCAGCCCCGAGACCCTGTCCCAGAGATCCTGTAGCCACATCAACAAAGTCCAGTTTCTGGTGGAAAAAAAGAGAAAAGGGTTATACACAGTAGAAAAAGTGTCTTGTACATCATATTCTTTCTGTTCTCCACGGAAAATAAAAAACACCAGAGAGGTTCTCTAGATTCTTGACTTACTGGTGTGGGGTGACCCTCCAGGTCACAGTCAATCTTGCGCAGGTTGAGCAGATCAGACTCCTTCACAAAGCCTGCCTCAGCCCAGGCAGCGTACAGGACAGGGGCAGCATGACCCTAGAGACAGAAGGGGGAAAGGACAATGGTGTTACCAAATCTCAAGTGTGCTGACCATTTAAAGAATATGAACTTAAAGAAATGTATGCCAACCTTTGAGAGCACAAAGCGGTCATTACACTGGTTGCGGGGGTCATCTGCTTTATAGCGCATGGTGTGGAAGAAGAGCACAGACATGAGCTCTGCTGCACTGCAGCATGATGTGGGGTGACTGAGGAGAGAAAAATGGACACAGCCTGTTGATAACAGTTCACAGTAAACCCAGGATTATTAGAAAAAAAAATTTCACACACCATGCACATGCATGTATGTGTTGGTACATTCAGGAATCCTTGCACTTTTAGTTTGACAACAAGAACGACTTATGTACCACAATCAGTCATTCCAAAGGATAAAGTTGACCCATCTTTTGGGATTAGGAACATTAATCATCAGTAGATTGTTAATCTGCAACATGATCAAATCAGTTATGTTACCACATTCCAGAGCCCTTGTAAAACCAAAAATCAATAAAGCAAACTTGTGAAACTGTTAGTTGCCGCATTGTGGTCTGAGTATCGTAATAGACATGTTTAGAAATCCCAAGTTACTCAAGAGCATCTCGGCTTCCCTATGTGGGTTAAGTAACAAATGACATTTAAACCATGCTGGAAACACACAGTTATCTTATTCTAGCAAACATCATAGTCTCTGTTGCATTTCATAATAAAAAACCCAGTGTCTTGTTTACCCCTTTTCCTTTTGCTGAGCGATAACCTGCTGAGAAATAGACCGAAGTAAATTCATGAAAGCCATAACAAAGCAATCAGATGCTCAAGTGTAATGTTCCATATCACACAAATAATGAGGAACAACATGTGCTGAGTGCGGGGTGTCAAAACTTAAAGACACCTATTGTTTAGGATGACAGCAGTATCAGACCATCAGATGCCTGATAGTCAGGACATTCAGAGTATAATTCAGCCTTTTCCTTGTCAGTTGACAAGAGGAAGTGACAAAAACAGGTTTACCAACAGACATTTCCTTCTTGGAAGTTGCCTCAAGGTGAATATTACACAATATCGGATTTCCTGGAAGATGCAACGCAAATATAATTCAAGTGTGGGGTAGCTGGCCAGGTCATCGACAGATGCAACATACAACATAATGTAAAGTTGTGGTTATTGGCTGGATATTTAAAATATTTTTTATTTTTAATATAGTTCAGATTCTGGATGCTATCACACGATAAAATGAAAAGAAAGAAATTATTAAAATATATTATGATATATGATTTATGTCCCAGTATTGTGTGACAAACTAGATCATGAAGAACGTTTTAGCCCCAAACTGCCCTCCCTCCACAAATTTCACAGACAAGCGTGATGGTACATGTGACAGCCAGCTAATTAGCTGTAAATGAAAGGCATTCAACACACATTCTTTCACTTATACATACTTTCTATGTGAACCGCAGTTTCAGTTTTGCATGTGTACACAGATTTTTTAAATCTAGCAGCGATCCTAACAATATTAAGAGGCAAAAAAGGCAGAATAATCTCTAGATCACAGAAGCTTCAACGTTACACCCCTGACGAGAAGGAAACACTGGATCTGCTTCAACACACAGGGACATTTCCTGAAAGTAAGACAGGTCAGGTTGCCAAAAAATGAAGACGACACAATACCACAGGTGTCCTTTTGACGTCCATTTTTGTAGTTATCACACTTGAAATATTGACAAATGTGCGTGTGGTTTGTCTGATATTTCAGGACTGCAACTTTAAACGAGTCACCATATTCACACTTGGTCACGTGACTTACAGTTAGCGAGTAAAAGCAGGTCGATGCTAATGCAAAGTTTCATATATCAATAAATGTATTATGAAATATCATTAACTCTCAGCTAGCTTGCTCTCACTGTAGACAACCTAATTATCAACACATGCGCTGCTATTCGTTTTCATTTATGTCAACGTCTATAAAAACATCCACATATTGTTAGCTTATGCTAGTCTTAGCCTAAACTGTAAAGCTAATTCTAACCGTCTATGAAACTGTTAGCATAATTTCTTGCTAGCTGCCTGTCTGCTCCGTCTGGCTCAGATGATCTGCACCACGTGTGTCCGGGCCCCGCAGGTAAAAACGTGCATCTACCACAGCAACTTAAAACAAGTAATTGATCTTCTTCATATGTAACTGTGTGATATGTAATAATTAGCATAACTTTGATGACTTACCCAGAGTTGGAGGCGCATGTTGCCTTGATGGAGTGGATCCGGAGCTTGTTGGCGATGTCTTTGAGCCCCTGCAGGGTTTTCTCATCGGGTTTGTGGTAGTTGGTCATGATTTCTGGATTATGCCTTTATCGCTGGTAAGGTTATATTTGGTTATTAAGAGTCGGCTGCTTCCAGGTGTGTTGCGTTCAATGCTGCGCCACGCTGCTGCAAGCTGCACGGTGAAAGTACAACCGAGGAGGAGGAGGAGGAGGAGGGAGGAGGAGGAAGAGGGGCTTATGTCTCCTCCAGCGGCCACTCCCACCTCTGCCAACCATTGGAGGAGCAGCCGTGGTGCTAGTTGCGCATGAGATGGTGCTTTCACAAATCCTTTGCAGCTCATGAGAGGTGTTGCACATCTGAGGATACTTTGTTGTCATCATCTCATGTTTTAATGAGAAAATCAACAATATATAGAAACATGGGCTGTAAAACATGAGCATCAGTGCAGGTGGAGACACGGTGGAGAAGTTTGAATGGCTTATTAAGTTAATATAAAACAGAAATTGCACCCACAACTTTGAAGACTTGGACCTGGTTGTGCAACAGTATGATGTTCAGATGTGATATTATTGATTGCTACTATTCATTAGACACAATTGTATTATATCTCTAAGTCTAATTAAGATAAGATATGCCTAATAAAGGAATATCTTATCTTAATTGTATACTTGGTGCATACTTTGTACTAATGTGGACATAACTCTGAATACATATGTTGATTTTCCGTTCATATCCGGTTCATGTCACTGTTCCTTTAAAGCTGCAGCTGGACGCCTGCCAACAGGGAAATGGTGGCAGATTTTGCTCTCTCATCCTTACTCAGGCAAACACAGGACAGACCAGCCGCCAACGCAAGGTTCAAGTGCTCCCTAGTTTCTTATTGCTTAGTCACTGATACATTGCATTGTAATTTCAACTGATTAACTGCATCTGTATGTGTCAATTGAAGCAATCAGAAATAAGCATTCTCTAGATTTTATAGTTGAAAAAATAGATTGGCCGCAATTAGTGTAAGAACATGACACAGGCAAACCTAATGTACACATTTTATTTAAAAGTATCAGAAAAAATACTCTATTAAGATATACATTACTTTTCATACAGCGCAGTCACAGTCATCCATTTATACACACCAGGCCTGTGTTTTCAAGGAAGTCAAACACTTCCTCACTTTGGCCATCATTACAAATCCTACAGGTCGGCTATTTCCTCCTCTTTAAGTTCCTGAAATGACATACATGCCATGAGAACGACCAGCAAAGGAGCAGTTTTTGTCTCTCCATGCCACAAAGAGCATTATCATGTTTTTTTATCTTTACCTTGATTCTCTCCAGGCTCTCAGTCCTCTCCTCAGGGGAGACAGGCTCTTTGTCAAGTCGCTCCAGGTGTGGCAGGAGAATCAGCACGCTCAGCCGGTAGTCTGTCGCCTCCACTAGAGGATTCTCAGAAATGACCAGGGTCTGTAGAGTTTTTGACACAAGCCTAAGGCATTGCAGGGCATTCTCATCTAAGATGGCATTGCCTCTAAAGGGAGAGAGACAAAAATAGATATATAAGATATGAAATCTGGGGTAAATAATTGGTGCTTTGCTGAACTGATGATGGGAACCAGACAAACCTGACATTAAGGTACTGGAGACACTTCATGTTGGGGCTGAGGCCATCCAGAGTATCTAGCTGGTTGTCTCGAAGGTGAAGAGTGGTGAGGCGCTCTAACCTCTCTAAACCCTCCAGATGTTTGATTGAATTTTGGGCCTAAACGGAGCACAAGAACAATTATAAGCAGTCTGTTCTCTGGGTCTTATCATGGGTTTTCAGGCTGTTGTTAAGGGCTCATCTTCATTGAGCGTGTTAGTGCTTTTAACCAAATTAAAAACTAATTTAATTACCAGATATAACTGCTGCAGGTTGGGAAGGTTGATGCCATCAGTGGTATCCAAGTGGTTTCCCCTCAGCTCTAAAGTCACCAGGTTGGCAAAACAGCTACTCTGAAGACCAGTAACTCTTTGAATGCCATTACCTGTCAGAGAGGTTTCAAAATGTCATGTCGAGTCCTTTAGGATTTAGGCACCAGATATTTGATTAAAATCTTGCTGATGATTAAGAGTTTGCTATACCTAAGACTGAATAATAACACATTGATAATAATGATAATAACGATAATCCTCATTTGAAACATCAGGTAACCTAACAAAACCCAACCTGTAAGATTGAGAGTCTCCAAGGCAGGCCCGACCAGGCCATCGAAGTCTTTCAGCCGGTTTGCTGCCATGCTCAGCCACTGCAGGTAGGTCAACTGAGCGAAAGGTTGCCCTTTGAAACACGTCACTGCGTTATTGTCAACCTACAGGAGACGAAGTTTCATTCAAGATTTACCATGAGTTAGAGTGAATGATACTGACAGCCCCAGAAATGTCCTTTTCTAAATGAATAAAGAGGAGAGCTCCTTGCCTTCAGCCAGAGCAGCTGGGTCAGAGATGCCAGGGGAGAAAGATCAGCAAGGCGGTTGTTGGATAAATCCAGAAAACGGACGTGAACGTAATTGTTGATCATAGCAATGTCATTCAGTCCTCTGAGGAGAACAGTCATGACAAAGGGAAAATGAGAATACAAACAAAGATATTAAAGGAGGAAGACCTGAACTTAAAGTTACAGGACAAAAGCAGCCAGCTTTGCTTTGTCTTACTTGTTTTTAAGGTCCAGTTTGACAAATGCATGGCCGAGTCCATTTCCTGTCCTGCACAGCAACGAGAGCCCCTGACTTATGGTTTCTTGGGTCAAATGGCAAAGCTCTGCCTGCAAGAGGACATGAAAGGATCATACTCATCCAAATTGTTGGTGGCACTAACTCACAGAGGATCACAGTTACTACTACTAACACCCCGATTACAGGTACAATTACTGCAAACTCTAAACAGATACATCCACAACCTTAAGTGTTTTATTGCTGATGCTTTTTGGGAGACAAACATGGCAATCTGAGAAATGCAGTGTTTAACAATAAGCTCTTTGCAGGTGATTAAATGTCAATATAAGGCTCCACATTACAGTTTTAGGATATAAAATACAATCCACTTCTAGAGACTTCATCCATTCATTTAATGTTGTGCTCACAAATATGTAATGCATTTCATGACATCTAACCCTTTGAGGCCTTGGATAGAGAGAGATGGGAAGAAGGAATCAAGACCAAATCCAAGACATGGTCTTCCTTGTGTTTAAGGGTAGATTATGGATGACACCTGAGATCTATATGGGGATAGTAGTGACTCGGTTTACTCCATCTGTTTATGCCAGCATCCTGTAGTAGTACACTTCTCGTGGTAGCTACATTTCTTGAGTCAAACTTTATGTTAAATACTTTGTAAAAGTGGGGCAAACCAACTTGATTGATGCTCTATAATTATTCAGCTGTTCCTCCGGTAACTTTACCTTCTCGACCTCTCCGACTTCCTCTTGATGTGTTTCTTCTTCTCCTTCTACATCCGACAAGACTGCATCTTCATCCATGTCAGACATGCTGGTAAGTTTGGCTTAGGTTTTCACATAAAGTAGAAGCTGGTTAGCTCACCTGTACTTGGTTTAGCTAACGATGAAGAACTGGCTAGGTTAGCTAAGCTAGTAGCCACGTTACAGTAGCTAACGTTAGCTAACCTGTTAAATCATTACAACCCTTATCCTGATGCCGAAGAGTAAAGGTAAATGCTAACTTACTAAGTAAACTAGTTGTAGTAAAGTAGAAGTTAGTGTCTACTCTTTGATAAAGCTAAAGAGAAAACAGTGAGCCCCATTTGTTGTCGTCGCCGTTGCCTTGGAAACAGCCGCCACATGCGCACAAGTGTGTTGAGGACTCGCTTTGCAACAGTGTCACTATTTCTGAAGGTCAGGCTGTTGCAGCAGATTCCGCACAACAAGAGTTACAATATATTCCTCTTTTTTAAAGCCACAGATTTGCACAAACACACCATTGGAAATTTCAAGTTAAAATGTGGAAATGTGAGCTACAGTTTACTGGCCTGCCCACACAAGACATCAATCAGCAGTAATGATGAAAGTGTGTTATTCTCAGTTAATTTACATGAGCTTGATGAAACACAGTCACGTTATTGAACAAGTACAGAAATAAAAAATAACTTTCTCCAGACATAGCTATGCATTACATTGTGAATTCATACCAGCAATATGACAAACAGACACTCCTTATCTACACACTCTTTGTTAGTGTGACTGTACAGTTCATGAGGCCACAGTCTCTTCTACAATGTATACACAGTTCGTGCCCTCATCAGTCATTCACTGAATGACAAGGCATAGAGCATTAAATTAAAAAAAAAAATCTATGGTGCATAGACAGTAATATTAGAAAATCCCATTTGCTGCCATAAAGATCGACACTGATCTTTCACTTTTCAACAGCAAATGTTTCCCAACCACATAAAGCTTGTTTATCACACACAAGCTCTGAAGCAAGTGAGAACTCAAAACTGCATCATTCAGGAAGAAAGCAAAAAAGTGCATTTTGTGCAATATCCTGACATCCACTGCTACAGGATCAGTTCATATGAGTGTATTACAACCGTTGAGGTAATTGTGACGTTGAACCAAATTTAAGAGGTTTATCTATAGATATCTATATGATGTTAATGGTGAAGTTTTGTGTGCCAGGCTTTGTCATTGTCCTGCCAGGATTAGGAAGTTGAGACTTCAGGGTGATGGCTCACTCCACTTGCATATTGCGCAACAGAAGTCCCTTTTTCACACCTCCCTGCAGCATCCTGGCACCAAGACTAGTGCCTGTGATAGCATCTCTGAAGAGACAAAAGAGAGGAAAATATTTTTAACACACACAGAAACTGTAAGTAGATAAAGTCACATCCACCCTGGCAAATGGTTGTTTTGGCATAGTTGTGTGTTGTATGGAGTCAGCAACAGGCTTTACAGTAACAGTCAGTACACATAGCTGTAGTTAGAATAGAAAACCCAGACTTAAAAAAGGACCAGCATGTAGCATTTAGGGGATCTATTGGCAGAAATGTAATATTCATAAGTATGTTTTCATTAGTGCACAATCACCTTAAAATAAGAATCACTGTATTTTTGTTATCTTAGAATGAACCCTTATCTACAGAGGGTTAGGTGAGGTGTTTTCAGTTGGTTGCAATCTGCAATCTGCTACAGTCACTAAATCTATACACTGGACCTTTAAACTGTACAAGAGGAACCATGCAGGGTAGTTTCCAGTATTTGGTAAATGACCCTTTCTGCACCCCTGACACCAACCGCAAACACAAAGCAACTTTAAGACATCATCATGCAGTCTTGTTTGTTACTTCACTGCTGCTTACATGGAGCTAAATTTCCTCTTCTTAGGATCAGGAGTTTCAGGTCCATCTCCAAGTCTCTGCAACCAAAAACAAAAAAAAAAAAAAAAAAAAAAAAAAGAGGACAACAAAATTTAAATAACCTGCACTCAAATCAATAACAAACATAATTACTCCCAGGGGGTTGACCAACCTCTTTGCCTGCAGCTTCCTGCTGGACCCTTCTCTGTTCCAAGTTTTGCTAGGGGGAGACAGGTAAAGAGGTGCAACTTTAGAAATGATTACAAGGGGGATGTCATTTAGCTACACCTCTGCCATTTTTATACTCTACAAACAAAATACACTGAAACTATGTTAGCATTCCAGCCAGGAGTTAACTGTGCAAAGTTATATTTAAAGTGTTTGTGTTACTACCTTATGTAGCTCAGAGAGCTGCTGGTGCCTGATGAGGGCCTCCTTGCTGGGGAACTGCCTCCTACACAGCAGACAGGCCAGTTTAACCCAGTCTGTCATTCTCCCTTCCCTCTCATCTTTCTCGCCTCCTTCTTCTTCGCTGTCAGTTTCTCCACTGTAGGCTGGGACCAGACCCTGCTGCTGAGGTGGGGAACGCTACAGAAATAAGATGCAAGATCAAAGACAGAGGAACAAATAAATATGATGATGATGATGATGGCATGCTTGAAAAAAAAGTTTTGAAACAAACATCCTCGACAAAATCATAGGGTGTTAGAGAAACCATGAAGAAAATAGATGAGCACAGATACATAATAAGTACATCGCTTTGACCAGGTTCTTACTTCTGTAGTTTGTCGGATCTGGTCCAGAAACATCTGAGGCCGTTCAGACAGTGCCCCCTGCAGGACAGAGAAGCAAAGTCTGCGTGATTACCAGGTCACTTAATAATACCTTATTCTAAGCAGACATTGTCTTATTACTTGCACTGGGGCAGGATGAGTGTTTGTATGAGCCTAAGCACAAGTTCGCCAGTTGATGGACACCCCCCTCCCCACACTGACTATGATACCCTTGTGCAATGAAGGTGCACAGGTGTTTACAGCTCAATACATGTGTCTGTGTAAGGGTTGCGCACCTTTTTCTCCAGAACAGCATAGCCTGCGTCAGCACTCGCAGATTCTCTGCGGTCATCTAGGCGACTGTGGCCAGGTGCCCTAGTGAACCCAGGTGGTAGCACTGTAGAGCCGACAGCAGGTGAGGAGGAGACAGAACGCATGTTCTCCTTCTGTCTGTTGAGACTCTTAGCCCAGCGCTCCATATCTTTGGCAATCTATTAATATAAATCCCAAGAGATGCAAGTTAGCTAGTTAAATGGATCAAACACAGGAAGATTTATGATTGATGAATACAATATAAAAAACACCTGCACAATATAATACAATCCATCTCAGTAGCCCTTCAATAAATACTACTTTGATGAAGTCTGCATTTCAAAATTTTGTAAGAGTATGTAAGAGATGTTTTATAACTATGGTAATTTTGGCAATAGTATGTTCATTTTGAAGTAAACTATATTATACCTTAAGGTATTATTGTTATTTTGTCCACTTTGAAATCCATGGCTTAATTTAATTTTCATTGCACATCTGTTAGTATGTACCTGTTGAGCAGTTTTATTCTTGGGTTTGTCTTTTTTCTCCTTGCTGCCAGGCGAAGCAAACAGTGAGTCTGAAGGAGCTGCGCTCATGGGAGTACCTTCTGTGTTTGACTGGCCTGTAGCAGCAGGAATGTAGGTTTGCTTCTCTCCATCCCAGTACATGTACTGCTGAGTGTGAGGATTATAGTAGTACTGCAAAGAGGACAAGCACACATAGCCAGACTAAAATGCTGAGTAAGAGAACATATTGAGAAATGTCTGTAAAACACTGTTGGCTTATCATAGATTAGATTACAGTAGATTCAACACTCTTTACCTGGGAGTTAGGGTCATAGTAGAGTCCTGTGAGTGGGTCGTAATAGTAGCCAGAACTTTCGTCATAATGGTATGTGGACACATCTGGCACAGCTGCAACCACAGACACATGACATTCACCTCAGGATCAGATATCAAAATTTAAAAACTTTAATTGATCATAAAAGGTTAGCTGGACTGTCAATCAGCAACATCATGATTCATACACAGACAGATAATGAATTAACATTTAACAGTGACATACATAAAAGAATTTTCTATGTGTGATTTCTTCCTTTTAAATTGCCACCTCATGGTTGTAGGACTCTGCCAAGCAGTCAAGTTGCAGTTTACATTCATATCTGTCCAGACTCATACAATATATGTAGAGAAGACTGTGTGGGAATTTAATAAAAGGTAGCAATGAGCTTGTGGTGGACTAAAATGCTTCAAATATGAATGTTGCTGCAAAGAAGCAACAAATTCTAAAATGTAGATGCTACACACACATCTTCAGCCCAGCAGCATTGAAGATCTATACAATCACCTTTTCAAGTTGGGCACCCAAGATTAGTGTCACAAAATCTCTGTAATCTCATTCTTTATCATTCTTCAAATCACTCTTCTTTGTCAGTTTGTCCTATTAGATATTTGTGTGAATTTTTTTTCATAATTAACCTATGAATTCTTATGTTATGAGTTATGGCCAAAAATGTGTTTTGTGTGGCCACAGTGATCTTGAACTTTGACCCCTAAATTTTAATCAGTTCATCCTCAAGTCCAAGTGGATGTTTGTGCCAGATAGATGTAATAAAATTCCCTCCAGGCATTCCTGAGATACCGCACCCACGAGAATGGGATGGACTGACCGACAACACGAAAACATAATGCCTCCAACCACAGCTGTTGCCAGCACAGAGACATAAAAAGTCTGGGAAATTAGTTTGCAAGAGTGTTCTGATTGAATTAACATCTTCACTAATAGCTAAAAGACACTGGACACATAAAGCCTTACGGTATTGCTGGAGCTCATGTTCAGTGCCCGGGGTAGCGGGCTGGCTGGGAGCAGCTGGTTGTGGTTTTCCCACTATCTCAACCTGCGGAGAGACAGTGCTCTTAAAAACAAGAAAGCAATGGCATGAAACAATTAAAGAATACAAGGGGCAAATCAGAAAAGCCCATAGTAATACTGTACCTGTGTGACTGGTGTGGTGGTAGCTGTGGTGATGAGAGCAGTCTGTGTGAGAGGCTGCTGCACGACTGCTGTTCCAGAAGTCACTGCCTCAGATGAAATGGCAGCTGCAAATGAGCAACCACATGCAAACAGGTGGTTTAAGTTTAATTGCAGTTCAATTTTAATTCAAATTTATACAGCTCTATTGATCACATAGGTGATATGCTCCATACAGTAAACATATGTGATACCAACCTGGGGCTACTCCTCCTGTGTATGCTCCCATTAGGGCTGCTCCCGCACTTGGCACAGCAGCAACCCTGGCATCTGCCTGGGCCTTGAAAGTTGTGCCATCTAGCCCAGAGAATTCATTTCCTTCCTGACTGTATGTTACTGCTGCCCCCTGCTGATACACTGCTGTATCTATACTCTGGCCTCCACTTGATCCATTCTGAGCAGTCTGAGGATGAAAACGTTTTTTAAAAATGAGGATGAAAACACAAGAATACAATCATAAATATACAATCTGAAACTGAAGATGTGTTGCATCATAATGTTTTCTTTGCCGTCCTGATAAGTTACTCAGACAAGTTACCTGCGTGACAGCCCACTGTGCAGCAGCTATAGCTGTGCTGGCCACGGTAGCAGCACTCACTCGGCTGCCATCCGTCAGGAACACATCACTGACATGGAAAAGAGGCACAGAGAAAGGTTTTCAGTGGGTTTCTGTTGACCTACATTTTAAAACATCTTTCCTTGTGGTGCAAAATACAACAGTCCGCCTATTTTTAGGCAACTAATTTGTTTTAAGTAATCTACTCCAAAGCTATTTCTGATCCACTTTATTCACACGACCAATCTGAGTTTTAATGTGATGTGGTACTCACTGATTGAATGCACAACACTATGTTTTGTGCAATAGCAATAATGTGCAATGCTCTTGTGTTTTCTTTGCGGTTAGGTCTGGGTGTGTGAATGTTTACCGTTTGGAGCCTTTGGCAAACTCAACCACAATAGTCTTCCCGTCAATAGAGAGAGCTGGCTGGAGAGCCTGCAGGATCTGAAGCAGCTGAGATGCCTCCTGTTGATAAAACATACAGAGAGCTGTGAGCTGGTGTTGGTGGGTTTATGTATAATTGCCAATGCATGTATGTATGTTTAGGATAAAGCTTATTTTAAAATCATCATAAAAATGACAAAACATTGTAATTTTAGTTACATATAAGTGAATGACATTTCCCAAAAAACAACCGTCTGACACTTGCACATGCGCATCTTTCTCATGTTTCTCACCACTATGGTAGAGAGCTGTAGAAAGGCAAAGCCCCTGTTGAGGTGTGTGTGCTTGTCCTTGATTAGGCGAACATTGGAAGGGGAGAGAGTGGCAAATGGAGCCAAAGCAGATAAGATGGCTTCCAATGAAGTATGCGGGCCAAGGTTTCTTAGTATCAGAGCTGATGTAGGAGAGGAGCAGAGAATATTATATTCTTAAACACAAGATTTTACAATTGAGGTAACACGTAATATGCAGTGTTGTGAAAGCAAGTATTGCATGATGCACCTTTCTTATGTAACAATTACGAAACGACTAGAATTACCACCTCACAGATGTATGCCTCAGCCAACCAGTCAAGTGAACCAGTCCAGATTCAAATAATATATGTAGGGAAGACTTTGAAGGAACTTAATAAAGAGTATTTTTTGGCAAAATGGAAGTTATCACTATATTGAGATGTATGATTGCAGGGAATAATTTCCAGGGAGTAACATGCTGTCTTTACTTTTTTTTTTTTTACAGAGGAGTTCAGAGGACTAATGGAAAGAGTCATCACATGGTGCAACGACAATCAACTGAAGCTCAATATTAGCAAAACCAGTGAGCTTGTGGTGGACTACTGCTGTATGTCTATTAGTGCGTAAGTTCATTGAGGGAAACAAAAAATAGGTCATAATTAACATATGAATTCTTGAGTTATGGCCAGAAAATGTGTTTTGTGAGGTCACAGTGACCTTGACCTTGGACCACAAAAATCGAATCAGTTCATCCTTGAGTCCAAGTGGACAATTGTGGCAAATTTGAAGAAATTCCCTCGGGATGTTCCTAAGATACCGCGTTCATGAGAATGGGGTGGATGGACAACCCGAAAAACATAATGACTCTGGCCACGACTGTCGCCAGCATAGAGGCATACAAAAAAAAATAAAAATAAAATAAAGGTTACAGGAAAAAGTAGGTCTTTTTGAATAGAAGAGATTGCCAAAACAGGAAAAGTGTAAATAAATGGACTTACTGTCATTGGCAACATCTGCCTGCTGTGAAGCCTGTCCTGGGTTGACAGTAGGTCCAGAAGAGTGGTACGGTACTGGCAAGGGCAATAAGCCTTGGGCTCCCTCCTTTTGATGACCAGCCGGCAAATCCCGCTGCATCTGGGGCAGCTTCAGCTCAGCCTCTGAGGAAAGACAACGTGCCCATTATTTATCATTATATGGTGAGAGAGAGCTTGTGTTATTGTAAAAGGGAAACTAGTTGTGATATTTACAGTAGGAGGGTTAAACTTTACCTGATTTTGGCACACTGCATTTGAAGCACTTCTCTCTCCTTTTAAAGTTTTGCACACCACACTGTTGAAATGTTACATGACCTACTGTTAAAAGACTTCTTAAAAGAATGAGCTACTACAGTGACTGATAAACATGCACAGGATAAACACATAACAAATTTAGATTTCTATATATGCATGCCGCACAATGCACAAACACAACACACACACAACCTTGTTGCAGAGCCAGTCCTCATTGGCACGCGGTTTTGGGTCGCTGTAGTGCATCGACACTCTTTGTCCCAGAATCAATAGCACTCCCTGAAAGAAAAAGAAAGAGAGGGAGGGGAAACAAAGGATGATTATCAGCAATAATTAGGCCACACATGCCAGAGAAAGGCCTCATCTCACAAGAGATGAGAGAGAATGAAAGGGACGAGAAGGAGAGGGAGAGGGAGACAGAGAGAAAAAGAGTAGAACTGAGGCTGAAAGAAAGAGGACACCAGAGAATTGCAACCTTCAGCTTTAGGAAATTGGGACGGACTGAGATGGTGTATGTGTAGTGTGTGCGTGTCCATTTTTAAGGACACAATGTATTTTGTTCAATTGTGTCATCCCTCCCCCCTTAAGGGGAAACCTTTACACAGTTTTCCACACATCCCATCCCACTGTCACCACCTTCGCCCCCCAAATAGACAATAGCTCCATCCTAAAGATGTAATAATGGTTGATGACCCAGATATGACTGAAACTTCAAAAACAACAAAATGAAGTACTGTGGTGGGTCTGATTCAACATACGATGGACCATGTGAGAAATTATTAGAGAAATTATATTCATACTATCCCAGAGGTGGGACTGTAAACTTAGGAGAGAGAGAGTGAGAACATGTCACTGAAGAAAGGAGTCCACTATTAAAGGAGGAGCTTGTACTGGACAAAAGATGAACAAATGTGACTGGGAAGGTCCAGTTATGAAAACTATGTTATTTGGCCCCAGACAGACAGATGTCAACATGATGTAACATGAATTTGCCTGTTTGTGGAATTCTGCATAAGTAGAAAGAAAAGACAATTTTTCCCTCAAAGAAAAAAAACTTACCTACCTACCTCAGGGACAACAATTATTTCTCCAATCTGTATCTGTATCTGTCTTTACCATACTGGAATGCATCATGTGCACATGACAGGGAATGATATATTAACCTATATGTCCCATTGTATGCATGTATATATGTGTATGTGTGTCTGTGTAGGGGAGAGTGACCTGGTTGGTCTCCATCCAGCGGGTGGCCTCCTGTATGACATTAAACTCGACGAAGGCGAATCCTCGGCTCTGACCTGGACACCGCCCAGCGCCATGGTAACCGAACAACAACAACAACAACAACATAACAACAACGCAGTGAGGGGTTAGTGCTTCATGTCCAGAGGAGAGAGAGAGACCCTGTATCAGCACTAATGAAATAAATCATTGCTTCCTCTCTCCCTTGGAAATAACACACTTGACAGCCAGTTGGAGAGCCACTGTCAAATTCACTGCAAGGGTGGGAGGACGCAATGTCAAGCATCTCAACAGGGTCAAGGAAGGAGGGAGAATGCTACCCACTCATCAGTTTGAGTCTGAGCTCTTTGGCTTTGAATGATGAAGCTCCCAGGCAGAACAGACACACACAGACACACAAGCACACGCACGCACATCTCTGCTACTCTGAGAGTCAGAGTGCAGACTGAACTATGTAGCACTGTGGTGTAATGTCTCATCTTAAACACTCTATATCCTGTCCATGCATTACTATAACTGATTGACAATACACAATGCAACATATTTAGATTCATAACTTTTTAAAAAAAAACGCTGTGTATGGTATCACATGGAGCGTAATCACAAAAGGTCATCATTTAAACATTTAAAACTGAACTTGTCCTAAAAACAGAGAAACAGTGATGTAAGGGTGAGAAAGACAGAGCAGTGCGGGGGACTGTAAGTGTGCCTGAATCACATAGGCACACCTTACAGACAACCAGTGAGTTAGCAAAGAGGGAGGCCAGTGAGACAATGACCTTAATGGGAAACCTTGAGAAGAAGACAAGCTTTTCTGAGTGGTATGGATGACGCTCACGTAGCTGAGAGGTAGCTGCAACATTTACTGTATAACCCGACACTCACACATTCCAAAATAGCTGCAATGACAAACACAATCAAACAAATTCTGCTTCCACTGCTCATATCTCAGTTGACACGGTTAGCTTGTGAGCATTGTTGATCTACTCAGACACACCGCACTCCAAGATGGATGAGGCAGAATCATGAAAGGGTAAAGACAATAGGAGAGCCGAGGTGAAAAGGAAAATCAAAGTCATGGAGTGAAGATCTATAACCTATGGCTGCAAGCATGAATTCTTGTCTTAAAGGTAAATATGGATAGAGCTCTCCTTTGAAGCGTGCATGGATGTTTTTCTGTGGGCACTAGCAAGAATTCAGTCACCAGCAGACCAAAGGATCAAAGCAGGAATCTTAGCAAAAGCCTCTATATGAGTATATAAATATAAATGTGTTCTTTGCATCAGGTATCTATCCCGCAGTCAGAGTGTGAAGAAAAACAGTGACAGGAAGAGAGAAGGAAAGGGAGGATGATTATTAATAAGAGAGATCAAGCAGATAAGAGAAAGTCACCTGAAAGAGCAATGAAAATGAAGGAGCTGGTAATGGATGAGTGTGACACAAAGGGAGAGTAAAAAAACAGAAAACAAATTCGGGGCAATGGACGAGTTCTCACCTGAAGATTTGTTCCTCATGAGGCGAACTTCTCTTGGCTGGATCCCCTGCTCCTGAAGTTGCGCCCGGATCTACGAACAAATACAGAGGCATTATTGCCATTTAAGCCTACTAACAACTCGACCCTTACATCATCAGACCGTAGAGACAAACACTTACCTCATTGGCGGTGGCATTGGGTGGAAGCATGCGAAGCATGATGATGTTGCTTGGCCTCTGGTTGTGGTCTAGATCTGCACGGTAATCCTGGTCCCTCTGATCCATCTCCTCAAGGGACAAGTCTGGACCAGCACTCCCACAACTATGCTCCTCTGTCCCTACTGGAAAAGCCTGCATAGAATAGTCACAAATTAGCAATTGACGTCAACAGCAAATTAAAACTGTAGCAGCTCTATAAAGAGAATGGACTTGTTATGGCTTACCCTCCTCTTCAGTGCCCCACGAGAAAACCGGTCCTCCTCTCTCTGTCTTGCCATATTGAATTCCATCTGTTCAGACTGGGCACCACCACGACCCCAGTTGCCATCCCTACTCCCTGAAGGTGTGGCACTGTTCTCAGGAAAGCCTCGTCCACCTTTCCCTCGACCCCTTTCCTGCAGGCCAGTCCGTAACTGCTCAAACTCCCGCCTGGATCCCTCCTCCTCTCTCTGGTGCATGGGAAGGGCCAGATCAGGCTGTGGCTGAGAGCAAGGGGGCCACGGGAGAACTTTCCCTTCACGCCCCACGTCCCCTTGCCCATCTCCTCTCTGGTGAAAGCCTGGGTGGTCTTGGAGACGACCTGGCGAGAAGTCACGGACCCCCACTGACTGCTCATCACGGCCATATGGTCTTTCCCCCTCTGGTCTGACATCATATCCTGCTCCTGCCTCCTCATCCTCTTGGCCATAACCTCTGTAGTCCATGTCCCGAAAGTTGTGATCATTGTGGGTGTTTCCATACCGCCCTGTACGGTCAGCTCGCCCACCTCTGCTGAAGACGAAAGACAATGTGAGGATCCTGTCTGTCATGTACAATTTATGGTGGGGGAGGAAAAACATGAATGTTTAACTCACCTCCGCTCATAGTCCATGTTGATCCACTGACTCCTGTTCTCTGTCCTCTTTCTAGTTGGTTACAGCATTAGATACCCTGGAAGTACATCAGCAATTTACACTTTTGCATAGGAAGCAATAATGAGGACCATGAAACTTAAACGAGAGTATTTTACAAACGAAAAGAGCCCAGAGCAGGTAGCATCTCAGTTCCATCACCAGGTTAGCTGCATTTTTGCAGACGGACTTCTCCAACTTTGAATTATATCACTTAACTCCCTGCTTTACAAACTACTCACCAAAAGCCACAGATAAACAAACAGATGCACGACCATGCATCGCTAATAAACACGTGTGTAGACAACGCACATGCTCATCCTAACAATCCAAAAAGGAATGTTCAACAATGACGAGTGGCGGTCATCTCGGTTAGCGGGCTAGCTAACTATTTTAGCCCGAGGTTGGCTAGCTCGTCCGGGCAGAGACGCTGTCTGTAAACCACCGCAAACACAACCACTGCACTTGTACGTGAAAGAGGACAAACTCTTACCAGTGCCACATGTAACCAAGTGTAGTTCTTTAAGTGTCACGTTGAAGCCCAGGTGAGAAGGGTGTTTTATTTTCCCGTGTATTTTTCAGGGAACCAAGTGTAAAATGGCCACAGCAAGACGACATCGGAGTGGGAGGGATCAATACCTGACTCTGGATTGTGATTGGTGCTTCGAGGGCAAACGCATATTAATATCAACGGTGATTGGACAAGACAACCAGGCCAACCTGAAACAAGTATTTGCTTCTGTAGATGTTTTCATATCAGATCAGATAAAATCATACAATGAGATATTTCGACGGGTTATGAGTGTTTTTATTTGGGGAAAAAAAAGTAAATTAATGCCAGAAATATAGGTAAGATTGTTGTAACTGTTAATGAATGAATGGATCAAAGAACACATAAATACCTTACAACAGAAACCCCTAATATCAGCTTTATTTGGGAAAAAAAATCCAGAAATCCTAATATGTCACAGTACAAAAAAACAAACCAAAAAAAGGGGGAAAAAAACCCTGCTCTAGCAGCCCACCCCCAGAAACCTTCCAACCTTGCACCCCAAGCTTGACCTTCAATTAATTAAACGAAACAATACTACGGTTACAATTTATCATTTAAGTGACATAAGCTGATCATAACAGCAGGATTAAGTAAAATGATTAAAATATACTAAGAAAATCAGAGACATCAACAATAAAAAGTTATAGTACAATAATGACTATATCATTAAAGGGGGATGGGGAGAGTTGAGTAAAAGGCAAACTTGAAATACACATCAATAACATGTCCTTACAAAGCTTTGTAAGACATACAGTACATAATGGACATTATAGTAATAAGATAAGCCTATCGTCTATCTGAAAGAATATTCAACTTATCAACTACACCACTCATGATTTGACCCACTGATTAACACAATCAAATCTCTGGTACACACACAAAAAAAAGGTCCTAAAAACTGATAATATGTTTAACCTGATTGTGCCTCTAGGTTGGTACAATGTCTTCCAGTAAAGTGAAGGTTTCTATGTCACTCTGAGTAGCTGTTAATTCCATTACCCATCTGAGCCTTAAAATGTGGCCATCAGGAGTAACTTTGGCATGGAAACAAGGGGTTAGGTCAGTGACGCAGAAGGCCTTTCCATGCATACAGTACGTAGACACATATGTTAATACACACCCACACAAATATACACACATTCACTGCATGCAGACCTGCACTGGAGAAAACAAACCACCATACAGTTGCACACACACGCGCACACACACATACACTCTAAAGTACAGATAAGTAATTCGGTATGGGAAAAAAATCTCATACAATCTAGTTTAGGCATACCCCTGCATAGCGCCTGAGTCAGAATATGGGCCTGAAGGAGCCAAGCCAATGACAGGGAGAAAGCATTCACAAATGTGATGTGTGGACACTACAAATGACAAAATAATACCCCATCTAAGTTATGAATCCCTACCCCACAACTTACTCTTCTTGACCACTGCTCTCAAGGCACTACATGTAGGCGATACTGTGTAAAATCCACTTAGACATGGTTTTAATTCAAACCTATTTTATATGTATGTCTTTTTTTCTGTCTTTCTTTCTCATGTCCCCATTGTCTTTGGCCTGGTAAGGACCTTTTCTCTCCTCATTCCAATCATGGCACGTTTCAACCTGTTTACATCTACTCAACTTCAAATCACCCCCCACCACCTGCCCTACAGACGTAGATTTAGATCTGAAAGTTTTTGATAGACGCAAGCAAAATGGCACAAAACCTAATGTATAGACCAAGGACCAAGGCATAGAAGCCTATCAAATAATTTAAGACCTGCTTTAAAATGCTGAGGATAATTGGGTGATCAGAAATTGAGCATCTGCAAAACTTTTCAGGGCCCTCCCCAATATTCTCCCCTATGACAAATCTCAATGGAAGCTGCCCTCTCCATCTGTGCTTGACGGCAGCTCCCTCTTCTCCCAGAGCTTATAACAGAAGGCAGTTGGACTTCTTGCCACGTTTCTTGGCCTGCAATGCTGCCCTAGTTGCCATCTCAAAGACTTCCCTCACGCCATCTTTGGTTTTGGCAGAACACTCTTGGTAGCCGTAGGCACTGATGCGGTTTGCCATCTCTTTGCCATCTTCGTATTTAACTGGCTCCTGGAGACACACACAGATAGAAGGTTTAAATTTTTATATTTATATAAATAAATGTGCGCATATGGGCATGTGTTGAACAAAAACTGACCTGTTTCATTTTGGCAAGCTCTCGTCTGGTGTGCTCATCATTGCGCAGATCTTTTTTGTTGCCCACCAGGATGATGGGAACATTTGGACAGAAGTGTTTCACTTCAGGTGTCCACTTTTCAGGAATATTCTCTACAGTGAGGAGAGGGTAAAATGCAGTAATTAGCAACATGTATCAATTTAAAAATCACAAGATGTTCAATAGTGGTGTGACTGTGGCAAAGACAATACCTAAACTGTCAGGGCTGTCTACAGAGAAGCACATGAGAATAACATCAGTGTCGGGGTAGGAAAGAGGCCTCAGTCTGTCATAGTCTTCTTGACCTGCTGTATCCCAAAGTGCTAGCTCGACCTGAGGGGAGGGGAGGGAGGGAGGGGAGAGAGAGAGAGAGAGAGAGAGAGAGAGAGAGAGAGTTACATGTAAGGATAGAATTATATGCATGAACAATGGGAATGTTAGCCGTTTTTCTAAGTCTTCTATACTAGTAAACTGAATATCTTTGGATTTTATACGACTGGTGGGACAAAACATGCAACTCGTAGTAGAGCTGCAACTATTAGTTGATTAATCAATTAAGCAATCAACAGAAAGGTAACTGGCAATTATTCTATTATTATGCTATTTTAAATAAAAATTCCAAACATTTGATGGTTTCAAATGTGAGAATTTGCTGCTTTTCACTGCCCTACATTATAGCAAATTGATTATCTTTGGATTTTGGACTGTTGGTCAATTAAAACAGACAGTTGATGACGGCGCCTTGTGCTGTAGGGAATTAAGATTTTTTTCAGAGTTTTTTGATGTTCTTGGATTAGTAAAAAAAAAAAAAAAAATCAGCAGAATGTTCATTAATGAAAATAATTGTTTGTTGCAGCGCAAAACTGAAGCTGTCACCTTGGACTCTGGGAAACTGTGGGGAACATATTGCACCATTTTTTTTGACATTTTATAAACCAAACAACAACTTTGAAAGTATGACAACTAAATAAAAATAACATTAAAAATATTATTACCCATTTTACTAGGGCACCTGTACAGGATTTTTAAGGACCTTTCGGGCTCCCTAGACCCTAGTCTGCAAACAGTGTTTTATGTCTCACCTGTTTCCCATCCACTTCAATGTCTGCCACATAGTTCTCAAACACAGTGGGGACATAGACCTCTGGGAACTGGTCCTTACTGAAGACTATGAGCAGACAGGTCTTCCCACATGCACCATCCCCAACTATCACCAACTTCTTCCTGATAGCAGCCATCTATAGAAAAGAGGATAAAAAAAGTTTATACTTTATACAGGAATATCACAGGAAAGTCACTGCTGCACTAAAAATACATCCAAACATAATTTTTCCAACAGTGTACTGATGCACAAACAGGATGAAAAAGACGTTCAAACTTCACGGTGAAATTACAATGTGTGCTGTTTCAACAACAGTTCCCTGGTTGGCTCTTAATGTTAGCAGTAGCTCAGACAATGTTAGTAACGTTAGCACACCGGCTTTCTTGTGTCTTACAGTTTCATTAACAAGATATAAATCTAAACCAAAACGGCCCGACTGGCTAACAGGGAAGCTGCCTCGGAGGTAAAGGGTGTAAACATATAACATTTCCGTGCTGTGTTCCCATTCCTGCTGAAAGGCTGTGCAGTGGAGTCCGGGCCTGTCAAACCAGCTAACATTAGCTAGCAAGAAAGCTAACGGTGTTTCCCGTGGGCTGGACTGCTGTCACTCAAGGTATTCTCTCTGAAATCATAACTACAGCATTCATCGCACTGTCGTGATACTTCTGTGACAGAAACAAGAGTCGGTTTAAAGTTTAAAAGCTGTAGCCAAATATGATTACCGCTTGATGTTTCTATGTCCGCCTTCTTTCTCCTCTTCCTGACCGACTGGAAAACTCCGCCCACCACTCCTACGCATGCGCACAATGACGTCATTCGTCAGCAGGCTGCGGCACATTTACTTTAATAATAATAATAAGAAGAAGAAGAAGAAGAAGAATACCTCTAAGACTTGTTCACTTGACTTTTATTGACAGTTTCAAATATCAATAATGCAATACATTTAATTGTGTAATTTGTCCATATGTACAATAGATGTGGACACAAATGTAAAAAAAAATATACATACATATATGGATGTACATGTGCAGAGAAATTATGAGTCAGTTAGAGGGAAAATATAGCCCATTTAAATATTTTCAAGTTTCAAAAAACTGCATAGATAGATGAGGCTACAGATAATAACACCTTAAAGTTTTAAAGTTTAAAATGTAGTCAGAGAATTTGACAATGTCATAACTGAGTCATGAAATGTTGCCTTATTTCTATTCCACCCAAGATTTGTTTTTGCATATTTGGGTTCATGTTAGCAAGCATGAATCATGATTATCTTCTGTTAAGAGCTGTGCATCATCTTGATCTCGCCTGAGGACTTGGGCACAGAGACTCTTAAGGCTACAGTCCATCTGAGCTCTCTCACACCGAGATCCTTCAAAAGCATCTCCATGATTTAGCAGGGAAGATCACCTCTCAAAGTCCCCTTAAAATGATCATGGATTCTCTCTTCTCCTGCTCAGAGTTTATTTGAGCTTGATGAGAAGTTCGTAGATGCCAGAGTTACAGCACTGCTGCTTGTATTTGTTTCTATGGACACTGGAGGTAAAGTTGCTCTGATTGGCTGCCCGGCTCAGCCAGTCTCTATTTCCTGACGTTGTTGGTGGTGGTGGTGCTGTTGCTGCGCTGGTAGAACAGCACGTAGGCTTGATTGGTCTGAAGCTGGTTCTCTGAGACTGGAGTCACACTGTGGGTGGGTAGATGGAGAGTAATCCTGAGACACAGCTCCAGGTTTATATAGAAGGTGTCTCAATACAGACGGCCCATATACACAGTAGCCTTTTTAAATAGACTGTCTATGACATGCAGTTGGCTGGGTGCTGCATATGAAAACAAACTGATTTAGGTGCAGGGTGAGTCTCACCTTGAGTCATTGTAGAAGCACCAACCATTTTCATCTGAACAGCAGGCTGTGTAGTGACCCATGTTCACTGTCCCAGCGTGGTTACATATTGCATATAAATCATACAGAACTGGGCCTGTGGGGACAGACATTGACAAAATGACTCACTGCATGTTCAGAACTTTGTGGTGTTATTTTTGCAAGTTTGCAAATTATGAAATTATGTACATGTTGTAAGAAATCATTTTCATCCGCCACATTAAAGAAATTACTAAAATATCTCATTAAAAATAGCACATGAGCTGTGGATGGTTTGCTGATTATGAGGCAAAGTGCCATTAGTTTACATTAAATTGTATTTTAATTGGTTGATTAAGAAATTAGTCAATCAACATGTAATTGACCAATGAAATGCCTGAATCATTTTTGAGTAGAAATACCAATAACTTTTTCTTCAAAGCTTCACACTGATAACTTAAAACACATAAAATGAAGCACAAGCATGTGTTATTATCTTCTGACATATTCCAAATTACATGATTAATAAATACTTCATTATTTTGGTAGCCTATCTTGCCATGAAACCATACCATCCATGTTTCAAGTGCAGCTGGAGACCTTTTCCGCAAATCCTTCACATCTCTTTCTTCCTGTGTCTTTTGTTTCTCTCAACTATCAAAATAAAATGCCATAAAACAGGCTTTTAAAAATCTTGTTATAGAGTACTCTAGTGTCAAAGGGATAGAAAGAATTACTTTCACCGATGCATGGCCCCTTTTCCTTCTTTTAAAAGTATGACTTTATTGAGGCCCCTGTTCCTTTAACATGTCTTTGCACATTTTGTTATTTCAAACTTTCACTGTATTCCTCTGCATTCCAAAAATAAACTAAATAACTCATGATAGAGATGGATGGATGGAGGAATAAATGAGACATGTACTGTAGAAGGATAAACTGAAAGAAAGGTTTGTTTGTGTTACCACAGTCGACGGGTCCATAAGGTCCGAGGTCCAGGTTAGTGAGTGGGAAGGACACATACACTGTGCTTTTACTGATTGACCACCGTGACATCGTAAAGCGATTCAGATCTGAGGGAGACTGTTAAGCTTCATCATAACTTCCTGCTCCGAGACATCACTTGCTCATAAGGTTAATACACCAAGTTATTGCCAAGGATACGGATCACAATAACCTGGGGAAACCTCTGGATGGACAGCCGCTTGGTGCACTCTGTGTGTCTGTTACACCTTTCACACATCTGAAACACACACACACGTCAAAATTAAAAAAAAAAAAAAAAAGCAAATACACATGATGCATTGATCATTAACTAGTACAAAAAGCTTAATAACATTAAAGAAAACATCTAGAATATTGAGAAAAGTGTGATCCACCACCCTTGTTTTTTAACTTTGTCATACAGTTTTATTTATAATATTGTTTTTGTTTTTATTTGTATTTTAATTCAGAAGAAGTTCAACAATTCATGTAGCTTGCATTTGCACCTACTGTTTGGAAAATTTGATTTATTAACTATGAGTTTATTAACTAAGTTCCCTCTCTAATGTTTCTTTTATCTGCTGTTGTTTTTTCTTTGTTTCGTCTGTGATGTTTATGATCATATTTTATATTTAGGAGGACGATGAGCACTTTAGTTTCCTTCCTCCCCTCATTTATATTGGTGTTGCTGTTCTATTACTGTTTCTTTTACCATGAGGTTCAAATTGTGCAAACAAGTAAAAGATAAAAAGAAAAGAAAAGATAACCTTTAACATGTTGAGTGTCTTTTTGGAAGTATATTTTGGATGTTACGGAAGACTAATGAGGTACATGATCAGGGATGGCAGCTGAAGGTGACAGTGAAAAAGTTTTACTCATATCATATATATGAAATGAATTTAATGAATGAAATGAAGGTTATGCTGGATAAAAACTTTTGGACTAAATCATTCCTAGCTCACAGTGATTGACCTTTGACCCTAAAATTTTGGCATACATTGATGTATTGTAATCCACTGGTTTTGCACTTTCTGCATTAACTTACCGGTGAATTCTCCTTGTCCAGCTTCTCCTCCTGAGAGAAGAGGTCCAGACACTCCCTCAGCGTGACCTCCGAGGAGGAGCTCCTCTTGGGGATGGGCAGCGACAGATCGCAGAACACGTCAAATGTATTGGAGTAGTGGGAGCACACTGAGCAATGCAGCGAGCTCCTTAGCTGGCCTGAGAACAGGTCTGTGAGAGAAGGGTGGTGAGAATTATCAGCAGTTGCCTTCAGTGAACTTATAATAGAGATGAGTCTGATGGATCACCAGGACTGGATTTGCTCACCTACTATTCTGCTGTCATCTCTCTCCAGGTGCTTTTTCCACATGGCAGCTGCCTCTTCCGAAAGCCTGAGCGAGGATAAGAGACGAGGGGACGAGAGAAAACAAAATGTGGTCACGTGAAGGACATGAAAGCTTCAAGGAAAGAACCTTGAAATGATACACACCTAAATCTGGCAAATTTTTGTTCGGGCTCTTTCCCTGTTCGTCGAATGGAGGGTCTGCGGTTGATTTCTGTGTGCAGCTTGTCCAGTAGAAACCTGAGGAACTCCTGTGCATCCTGTTGACTGAGTTAAACAGAGAACAGGCAAATTTCTCCACTGTTACAGGCAATTATTTCTATACTTCAAAACCAGTCTCAAGACTCAAAACAAAAAAGCAACATCTATTTTGGCGGCAAAGTAGAATATTAATTCAAATAGTACCGTCCCTCCCTTGTCCTTGAAACCTTACCTTGCAATGCATTATATAGCTTATTGTTTGCATTGTCTGAAAATCTGTCTTCATAAATGTCTTTGTCTTCACACAGCAGTGATGCTGCTTGCACAAAAGTCTCATGGGAAGACGCAGCTAACCTTGAGGAGAAGAGAAACATCATCTACATCAACATCTACATTCTCACCTGTAACCACTGAAGTAAGGCACGGCTTCCTTAAAAAGATTGTAAAACTGGCGTGGATTCACAACTGTGTCCCCTTCGTTTTCATCCCAAAGGCCCGACAGCACCTGAGAGAAAGCTGGCAGAAGATGAGGAGCGATGAGAGAGGATGGAAACATAACATGGATGGAAGTAATAGGAAGAGGAGCAGAGAGGAGCGTACCTTCCATCAGCTTTGCATCCTCTTTGGAGAACTTCTCCTGCCTGTAGGACTTCAGGAGGCAGTAGTCCCGTAGGCCATATGTGTGAGATAAACATTGGACTACCGCATTCAGAAAACACTAAGTTGGAGATAAAGTTGGGAAAGTGAGGGTGTTAATGCAGAAATATTCAGGTACTTCTGCAACTATTTCTTTGCTTAAAGCACATCCTGCACACTTACTGTGTTTCCTATGTTTCGAAGGCCAACTCTTCCACTTCCTAAAGTGAGCTGCTCTTGCTGTAAAACAAAGACACCACAGGAAGCTATTGACCCGAACTTACATCTGCAAGCATACAGCCTATTTTAATTCATGTACACATGTAGTTCACTGCATGTGTGCCCTACTATTTGACCCCTGGCTGTGTCTGTACAACATGTCACTGTCTGTCTGTCTTAACCCTGCCATGTCAGTGTGTGTACAGCACCGGTGGGACAGATTTAGCCTTCTTATCCCATTAACATAACAAGAGAAGCTAAAAGGAGGTCAGCCTCAAGCATTCATCCTATTAGAGACCAAGGAGTGCTGACAGGTGCTGAAACACGTGTGTGTTGATGTGTACTCTCCATTAATTCAGATTTCTCCCTTTGTGTTTATGTTTGCGTCATGAGCGTCCCACAACTTCCACGTTTAGAACAAACATTCAAGGCTACCAGGTTTGAGGGTTTGAGTGGAAATAAAAGGTTTACATAATATGTTGTGCATACCTCGTTGTCAGCGACCAGAAGCAGGCCCATCAGCGAGGTGTAGAGGACGGACTGGGAGATGTCGGCCGTCTCTCTCTGGAGACCGTTCTGAGACACCAGGGTCCGACACAGGGCCTCGCAGGAGCCCTCCACGTTGACACCACTGGCTCCAGGCATCCTATTTTACTGGTGTCTACCAAAAAGGGATCCTGAGACAGAAGGTCTTCCCAAAGAAATGAAAGCTGGATGTTTGCAGACTCAGACTCGGTGGGTTGCACCACCTGAGTTTTTGCAGGGTCAAAGGTGAGCAGAGCACGGTGGTCGTTCATAAGCCGTCTGACAGATTGAAAGAGTCCTCTTTTTTATGATAGATGATAGAGTATTGTCCTCTCTTTCCAGGAAATGACCAGGAATGTCATTCACAGCTGAGGGAAAAAGGACAGGATTAATGTGAATGAGCATCCCTTTAAGGTAAATCCTTATCTTGAATAGATCGAGTTGATCCACTCTGGCTCACAATTCTCTTTCGTAATTACAGCATGCAGAACAGCTCGAAAAGTCAAGGTCTGACAGAGACCTTGGTGAATCCTGACTCAACAAACCAGCTTGAGGACACATATTTACAAAAAGAGGTGGTTTTTGGAGACCTCACTTCAAGTTTTCATTAATTAAACAGTCAAGTTTGTAAGCTATAAAACAGAACATGCCAATTGCATAACCAGTGTTCTGATATGTTATCAAAGCCAAATCTAAGCTCTCATTGCTGCTCTTGTGCAGGTAAATCTCGCAAACAAAGTTAGTTTGCAAATAATGCCTGACAAATATTGAAGCATTAGCGAATAAACAGAGCTGTTCGGACTCACCTGATCACTTGGTCACTCTATCTGTGGACAAACTGTCCCTACCAAACTGTTCCCATCACCTGCTGAGCTGTTAAAAATGCATAAGGGGACGTCTACTGTTTCACTGTGTGTCTGTAGGCTGGAACTGAAAGTCTATCTCTCTCCCCTGCCCTGTCACTAGTGTCAGGGAGAGAGAGAGAGAGAGAGAGAGAGAGAGAGAGAGAGGGAGGATAATCATCACTAATCTTTTCTTTCTAGATCTTCTTGGCTATACTTAGACTTGTCTTTGTGTACTTTGCCATGAATACCTCGACAAACTTTCAAGTGTCAGTTTATTTTAAAAAAACAAAAAAACATTTTACATTGTACATTCACTTTCACTAATACTGTTCCCAAGATTTACAGTACACATCACCACAATCACACAACCCATCAGACAATACATGAGAAGAACAATTTCCAATGTAGGAATTTATTTGCGTTTGTCTAAGCGCAATCATCTTTCACAGACAGTCCATCTTTCACTTTCTACAGACACTCCCCAGGCCTCCTAATGATCAGTCCAACAGTCAGCGGCTGGTGTGGTCTGCCATTTCTGTGTCCGAGCTGAGGCTGAGCTCGGCTATGTGATACAGGGCGGGATCAGGGTGAGGGGGGAGCTGCGACTGGCTGGTCTGAGCCGTCCTGTCTCGGGACTGGACGATGGCTTGGCGCAGACAGGTGATCCACTGCTGCTTGCTGAAGGAGTCGTTGGCCTGCAGGCTGTAGGGGTGAGCTTTGGAGCGCCCTCTGCTGCTCACACGGAAACAGTTCCTCACTGGGAGATGGAGAGACACAGAGAGCAGAGGGAGGGTCAGTGGGTGAGTTTCACTTCCACTAATTGGCTGGAGTGGCATAACTTTCTATCAATCTAAGCCTAAATTTAACTCCGTTATCCCACTTTTCCAGCAAACATGTCACAAAAGGTATAACTAAACCTGAAATAAAGTATGCCTGTCATGCTTTAATAAAGTATGTATCCATCACTGTGGTCCTAAAACAATTAGTGGATCAACAAAACAATAATAATGGAGTCAATAATCTTAATAACTAAGTCATTAATCAAGGAACATCACAAAACATTTGCAGGTTAAAGCTTCTTAATTGAGACAATTTGCTGCTTTTCTCACTTTTATATCAATTGAATATTTGTGGGACTTGCACTGTTGCTCAGACAAAACAAACCCTTTGACAATGTTACCTCGTGAATATAGAAATGAATGAATCTATTTGTAATTCTAAATGACTTGAAAGCAAGGACAACTGTCTGTAGATGTTTTGAATGTTAATGAATTCCTTTTGATATTCACGATTCTGTAATTAATTATATGTCTGAAACTGTGTAGTTGTGCTGCTGCGTGTCTTGGCCAGGACACTCTTTATAAGGAGAGATTTGTAATCTCAATGAGATTTCACTCCTGGTTAAATAAAGGTTAAAAAAATTTTTAAAACCACTGTGTTCATATATTTTAGCATCTAATACAACATTTACATGTTGTATGTAGATGTTACCTTTATCATTTCCTCCAGTGAAGGCTCCCCTGAAGGTGCCCCCTCCACCAGCCTCCCCATCTGGGATCTCCTCCAGGTTTATCAAAGCATTGGGCAGAGGCTGCCTGTACACATGAAACACCTGACCTCCGTCTCTGTCCTCCCCCGGTCTGCTCAGCACCAACGCCAGCTCAAACAGGAAGACGTGCAGTCGCTGACAGGAGAGACAGACATGCGTACAGTGAGAGATATGAAACATTATCTGTTCTTCAGATATTACAGTAGCATTTTTTGTCAGGATTAACCATAAAAGCAACTTTGGGTTTTTATTTTCTATGAATCTACACTGGGGCAGAGAGGAGACACTCAAAGGTCAGACAAAGACAACAGCTACCTGGCCCTTGTTGTTCTTGAGCTCGCCGTGGCAGTAGAGGAAACGGGACTGCTGGATCTCTGGTAGTCTCTGGCTCTCTTCCAGGTAGCTGAGACCCCTCCTGTAGAACTGACACTCGGCCTCTCCTGTCTTCTTGTTCACCTCGGCCACGATGCTCTGGATCAGCTCCAACTGAACAGCACAAAGTGTGACACAGCATGAATGTGTTGTGTAAGTCATTTTGGTGATGTGGAAACTGTCCCACCTTCTCCAGCTTTGACCTTATATATTTGAAATGAAAATTCTGGGCTTTGTTCTGAATAGGATACAACACATGCTATATATTTAGGCCAAATGTAATGCGGTGTTTCATACATGAGTCTTTAATGTTACATAATGTTATTTTCAAGTTAACAATGTCACATCACAGTGTTACTGGGGGACTGAAGTTCACGTTTCATGAAAACAATTATCAGTTTTTGCCGTTAGGGGGCGCCAATGTGCAAAGTACTAAAGATTTCAAAATGGATTGAAGCCAAATGTGTGGACTTTCCACACTTGCACACTGGTGTATTTCAAAATAAGGAGCAGCAAGTTTGCAACTTATAAAGCCTAAATGTCCAATATTTATTTAGTATTGATTAAAATTTGATACACAGCACATACACAGAGCAGTCCTAGGCATCAGACAGACAAATGTTGATGTTCATGCAATTAAGAAAAAATATATATCAAACATTTATATATTTAGAGGAAACTCAGGCCTATATAATGCAGCAAACACATCTTTCATAAAACCACTCAGGCATGAGGATTGTAGAGTCCAGATAGTGGTGTTAGTTATAGCCATTTAAATGAGTGGATTTTGAATCCACTGACGATGAGCATCTCAGATATGTCACAGTATGTAAGACTGAAGTCTGCAAGTCCAAAGGGTTAACATTTGGCTTCAGCAATTATCTTGAGAAAGTGAATGTGAATGTGTTGATAGTGATGTTTGTGTGCACTTGAACTCACGGCATCGGGCAGTGTGTCCTCATCCGGGTGGTCTGCAGGCGTGCACTTCTGTATCTCTTTCAACAACAGGGGGTATTTGACCAAACGGCTCCGAGGGAGATCCAAGAAGTTCCACAGGTCCAGTTTCCTGCTGAACGAGGACTCCTGACACAAGCGCAGGAATTGCTCCACTCTTTTCTCATGCTTCTTCTGGTCCAGCAGGGCTTTAGCCCCCACCTGGTTACAGCAGTATGTAACATAGGCCTCCAGGCAAGGGAACTGCAGGGAGGAAGAGGCAGAGGAGCAAAGGAGTCCAAAAGTCAGATAAGAGCAGAGACGCACACAGATTGAACTCTGTGGCACTGGTTTAGAGAGGAACACAGCAGAGTAAATACAGGAACTGGAGAGAGTAATGGTGGGTTGTGCTCTTCTCTCTTCTTCTCTCTCAGTCTCTCTTTCCATTGAAATACTCACCCAGTTCATCAGAGTAGGCCCCACCTCCCCGACTGTGTGCTCCGATCCTCTCAGACGTTCGAGACGAGCCAGAAGATCTGGTGTGAAACAAAAACAGAAGTGTTTCATTCTTGGATTTTTGCTGACTGAATGGCAATGTTACTACAGCTCAAAGACAGAGATGGAACATTCAACTTCCTTTACTTAAATACAGACATAACATCAGTGTGACAGTAAACATAGTAAGAGGAAAATACAAGATGAAGATAAAAGCATGTATCACAAGTCAAAGGCATATTACGCTGATTCCAGAAAAAGTTGTGATGTTATGTAAAACATAAATAAAAGAGAATACGATAACATGCTCATCAGTTTTGGCATATACTCATTTGAAAACAGTACAAAGAAAATATATTCAGTGTTATACATTATCTACTTCATTAATTTTTGTAAATATCTGCTTATTCTGAATTTGATAGCAGCAACACATTTCAAAGTTGGAGCAACAAAAGAAAGTTACGGACTGATCCAACAACACCTGTTTGGTTCATTCCACAGGTAAACAGGTTCATTGGTAACAGGTGATAGTATCATGATTGGGTATAAAAGGGGCATCCTGGAAAGACTGAGTCGTTCACAAGTAAGGATGGGGCGAGGTTCAACACTTTGTCAAACACATGATTGTAGAAAGGATATGACTGCATGGAAACAACCCTTGCTGGTAAACACAGTCGGTTGTCAAATGACTGCATTCTATTTTTATTTATGCAGCGTCCCAACTTATTTTGGAATTAGGGTTGTTATTGGAAAATTTGGAATTAATAAAGTGAAAAAATGTTATTTCAAAACAATTAAAAACAATATACAATATTATGTGACATTATTTAAATGATTTGTGCAAAACAAAATGATTTGATAAAGTTTTGTGTAGGAATGTGCAAAAGTTCACAATATTAAGTTTACTATGTATTTTCCTTACGTGGCTTTACACACTTGCTTTTAGAACAGGACACAGTTCAAATGAATATCACAACATTAACATTATAAATATTCTGGTGTATCATTCTTATTCTTCTTAAGTATTCTTGGTGTATCACCATTTGGCAAATGTATGCAAAATTGGAATTGGAATAATTAATGTTCAAAGCAGTGAACTATTGTCCATTTTTGTGCATTTTATAAAAAAAGGCTCATCATATGTGGAAAGCAAAATCTTCAATAACTGACTTTATTCAGTATAATTCAGTGTTTATTTCAGTTAATTTAACACTGGAATTTACCTGGAACCTGGACAGAACTGTGTGAACAGAGATGGTTTACCTTGATGGAGAGGAATGAGAGAGTCCAGTGTACCAAAGATCTGTCCCAGCTCACTCTCTGTCAGGATGTCCAACTTCAACATGGGCTCATAGTACACCTGGCAGCACACAGCAAAGGTAAAGAAAAGAATAAATGCAGTACTGAAAGAGGTGTACCAAAGTGGGGGAAATTGGTGTCAGGAAGCAGAGTGATACTTTCAAACTTATTCAACCTGCATCAACAACAGATTTTGTTCTAATATAAAGTAATAGTGGTGGCGTTAAGTGGACAAGTACCTTCTTGACCAGACTGAGGTCTTCAATGAGTTGTCTCTCTCCCTGAGTCAGCTCATAGATTACCTGCAAAAGAATCAAAACTGATCAACAACTGGACGCGTTAACGCCAGCATGTGGATGCAAACACACACTTGCATACGGTGTGGAAATACACATGAGGACAGCTTTCACAGCTGATTGTTCAATAAAGGAAGTTGAGCCGCCATTGCCAGCTCACATCCTCTTTCATAATCACAGTGTAGAGCTGCTTCACAGAAATAAAGAGTAAGCACTAGTCACCCTACTCGCACTGCAACCACAGCTTGACCTACAAACCCCCAAAACTCACTGAATAGCATTGAATACACCAGCAGAAGGTTTTAACTTTTATGCGGCTCAACTAAACTAAGCACGCCCGTCCCTTGTACCTCTTGACGCTTGATCTCCTTCGCAGTGAGGTCGTGACTGTCCACGGTGTCGCTCCAGCATTGGCTGTTTCGCCGACGTGGAAACGACGAGGCCTTCGAGCGAGGGCGCAGCGGGGCCGGGGGCAAAGGTCGAGCCTCTGTGCGAAAACTGATAGACCGCTGTGAAAAAGAGCAGAGCGGTCGAACGCGTGCACGCAAAAGCCATTTGTATGACAGCAGGTGTGTGAGTGTGTTTGTGCACTGTGTTACCGAAATGGACTGTCCAATGCGTTTCAGAGCAGGGGTCTTCACTGGGGTTATAACACCTGTGAGGCTGTTGGACTTAGCCACGGGTTTGACCCTTTTATTACTTGGCTCCTAAAATAAAATCATCATTAAAACTTGAGAATCCAGTTTTGATACAAAGTTGTTCACAAACTGGCTTCACGTTAGTAGACTTTCAAACAGCAAAAGAGGAACAGTCACCTCTGAATCCTTCATGTGGTCGGACATCATTTCACCCTGCTCATCTTCCTCTTCATCCTGATAAAACAGAACATAACAGAACAAGTTAGAAGTGAGCTGGAGAGAGACATAAGAGAGCTCAGGAAAGTGGAAAGACAGAGATGTGGAGGGGGGTGAGATGGTGCATGGTGCAGATCTCTCATTTCCTGTGTGACACTTTCAAAGAGGAAGATGGTTGAAACTGTGCCTGTGTAGTAAAATACAAGATGTCTGCCTAGTTTTTGCCACACTAACCACATCAGCTGTATATTCAGTGTAGTAAGTATGTATTTAAATACCAGCAGTCAAAATGTACCAGATCACAAAAAGACACAAGGTGAAGATAATAGCAAAACAGGAAAACTCCATTAAGTGGAAAATCACAGTGGCTGAATAAAAAAAAAAACAAACATGTAAAGATGTTTGTGCATTCAGAGCTTCTGTGGTTGCACAGCTGAACGCAATGTTCACGTCTCTCGCCAGCTCTGCGCTCAACACTGTGGTCACAAAGGTAAGGTTGACTAACTTCCGCTAGTTTGAGAGACACAGAGAGAGTCGAAGATGAAGAAGAGACACTGAAACAAGAGTTTGACGGTGCATCTCAGATATCGCTCACCTCCATGATTCTGATTGCAGGGTTGGGAGTGGGGTCTTGTTTTCTCTTCTTCTAAAAGCAGAAATTCAAGTGAGGCTTTTTTGGTGACAACATAGGTTTTAAGAGGAGAAAGGAGGTGAAAGAAATAAGATTGATGGTGATACTTACCCCAGCATGATCACAGGGGATGGAGTTTGTGTCTGCGGGTGCTACAAACCTAAAAAGGGCAAAACTGTTAATGCATCCATACAAGTTGTTTTTTTTTTTTAATTTGAGATAAATCTAAAAACATCTTAAATAGTTGAATGGGATTCTGGTAGATTGTGTCTAAATGTGGCTGAACTTTCATAAAAGTATGTTAGCTATAGAAAGATAAAGATTACAGATTAGACTATTGAACTATAATATCAAAGTGCAGATGTGAAGAAATACCATTCACACCACTCACATATACAAGTATACTCTCTTGTTGAATGTCAATCCCTGCACCGGTTATCTCTCAGAATTAATCTACAGTATGTGGCACCTCAAGGTAGAAGCCGATAACAATGAATGTCAAAGGTATCATACCAGGAAGTCCTCGTTTCACACGTCTCCTCCATGTCCATCTTCTGCTCGTCTTCAGTGCATCTTCACACAAACGTTACACATTCTCAAAATGAGAAAGGTTGAACTAATCCAGATTTACACCGGTTTTTCTTCTCCGTTTCAGTAACACAGAGTTGTTTGCAGGGAGCTTGTCAGAGTTCGGTGCACTTCTTCCTCCTCACTTTCTTCCTCATCTCACAATTGACCACATCCTTTAGAGTTGCACATATTCACGTATCCGCTCTTCTCAGGGGAGGAGGTTTTAAAACTAGACTTGTTGAAACTCATCACTCAAAGCTGTCAGTTGACTGATTGAAGTTTACTTTCCAGACCAAAGGATCTGGCTCGACTAAATAGTGTTGTGCACAAGATTAATTTATAACTGAAGATTTCATGAAGTGGAGTTTTTGTATTTTATACATCCTCTTCATTGGGGGAAAAAAAAAAAAAAAAAAAAAAATCGTATAAGGGTTTTTCATTCTGAGTTGACACGGTGGCTTTTGGCTGATTCAGGCTGTGCTTCCCGGATATGCTCTATAATGAAACTTCTGATGAAAGAGCTAGATGCAGGTCAGACAGGAAAAACAAACGAATGTCTGACAATTGTTTGCTTCAAATGTTAGAACAGAAGTGACAGACATTACATTTGAATCAAAACCACCAAAAGTCAAATAACCACACACAGTCCGGTATGTTTTTACATGTTTATTCACTATCACACTAAGTGCTCCCATTTCAAGATACATCTCATTGCCTTGTTCTTATACTGTAATGTCATTTGGAGTTAACAAAGTAGAAAGAAGACAGTTTATGATCTACAAGGTGTGTGCACCAAAACTTGTCCGCCCCCACCCGTCAAAAAAAAATAAAATAAAAATTAACAAAACACATGAAATATCAAGAGAATAAAGAGAAAACTGATGTCGTGTGCAAGAGCCCCTCCAAAGCCAGAGTGCTGGATGAGGTGGGTTAAAGGGGCGCCTCAAACTGGCAAGGGTTCCTATTCTGCCGGCGTAAGATAGTCTGATTATTCTTCCAGTCAGGAGAGGCTGTCGACCGGGGTTTAGCTGTGTCTTCAGGTGCTTCTACAGTTTCAAATTTGGGGTTTCAGGTAGAATTAAAAAGGCAGTGATATGACCTGGGGGCCATGGATTCTCGATACATGTGTTACAATTTCTGGGTTTCTTGGCTGAACATCTTTTACTTAATGAGGTGCATCTTTGAAGAAAAAAAACAAAAAACAAACAGTAATGTGGGACCAGGTCTACGAGACAGGGGTTGGAGGAGGGAAGAGAGCAAGTTGAGTGAAAGGGAGACAGTTGGCTGGATTAAAAGATCCCTCCTTTAGTGCTGAAGGCTAGTAAGAGTGTGAGGATGTTTCAGAGGGACACGAGCTGGGCTATAGAGTGCCAGGAGAACACTAAGGCTTAGACTTAAAACTCAGCGGAGGGGGTTCTGCTACTGAGAAACATCAGGAGGTCCAGTAATACATGCTCCCTTCCTCCCATGACACCCCTGTTCCCACAGCCGAGCACCAACTGGATCCCTAACACACATACAGGTATCCTTAAATCAGCTTACTGGGGCTATGTACACTCAGGCACAGGTTTACACAAACCACAGGCCTAAAAAAACTGATTGATCCAATAGAGCTGACCTGGATCAACCCACCCACCCCACCAATCCCACACCTCAACTCCTCACTTAGAACACCCACCCCCCTGTCTCCCCTCCCCTCGCAATCCCCACCCTCCTGTGGGTGGGTTCAGTGTGGAGCTCAGCGGATGGTGTATCTGACATAGGGCACTTCCACATCTTCGTCTGACAAGTCGTTACAGCAGAGCTCGAACACCAGGGCTTTCACATGCTTGCCAAGCTTCTTTTTGGACACCTTAGTCACAATCTCTGTCATCCTACAGGACACAGAGAACACAATTATGACAATGAATAAAACACTCAAATTGCATGTGCTACAGAAAGAGGCATGCGCATATGAACAGTGTACTCACGGCAGGTCCAGTCTCTCTTTGAGTTTGGCAGCAGGCATGAAGAAGGAATAGAGCATGGACACTCCCTGAGAAAGCATTGTGATCTCCAGCTTATGCTCATTCTGCCAAAGAGAACAAAAACAGGGTTGGGTTAATTGAGAGCCAGAAGCCACACGATGGCACAGTGAAGAGTAAAGGTGATGAGAACGTACTTTAAAATGGTCCAGAAACTGTCGGAGTGTCATCTCCTCCCCGTTGGGCTGCAGCCCTGTGACCTCAAAGCGATCCCACAATGACCAATCAATCTCATAGTACTGCAAAAAATAATAAAGAGTGAGGCTTGATACCAATGATGACAGTCACAGGAAGACAAAATCTCATTATTGCTGTTCTTTGCTGAAATGCATTAATAGCAAGGTAAAAGTCATAACTGAAAGAAAGCAATTTGGATTTTTCTCCTCAGCACACACTGATAACATCAGCATGAGAAGTTGAGTTGAACTCATTTGCACCCAGGCAGACAAACTGCATCTGCCCGGTGCATCAGTATTAGCATGGCTGGATCATCATTGGAGCTCCAAACACCTAATGACTACATTTGGGTCACCTTTTAGAGAGGACGCTGAATGGCTTAATATTGTCCAGTGGGGACACAATATCATCATTTAGACAGCTAAGCCTGTCCAAACAAGCTGTGATACACATGCAGCTACCCACCTTGTGTCTGGGAGCAGCGATGGGCTCAGAGAAGGCGAAAAAAGGCAGAGCCAAGTTCATGAAACCATTCTTGAATGACTCCAGCTTCTTGTGTCCTTGGACAATTTTGATGAGCTCCAGGCACACCAGGCCCACCACTGCGGCCGTGGTCGTGGCAATGGCAGGAATGATCTTGCCAGCTATCAGTTTGCTCTGGATTGGATGGTGAAGAGTGCCAGCAAAAGAAAAGGGAAATTCATTATCATTTCAAGGGGTTAAACTTGCAGTTTAGCCTAAAAGATTTGCCATTTTAGTTTTGACAGATAAATTGCTGGTATGACATTCGCAGTGTTGGCATTTCAGAATGCCACATTCAGCGGGTAGGCGTGCATTTCTGAATACATGGGAGAAACATAGACCAGAGGTATCAAAGTGGGAGGTGAGCATCCCCAGGGGGGCTCCAAACACTTTCAGGGGAAGCTCAGTAAATGCACCTGAAAAAAACTTTTACATTAGGAGATCACAACAGAATAGCCCAAATGGTGTGTGATTTGGTGAAAGAGATTGTTCAGAGACAAAGGAGTTTGGTGAGTCAGAAATTAATAAATGCCTCAGGACACACATTTTTTATGTATTTGCTGTAGTCTGAAGTTAGGTCAAACAGCAACATTAGGCTATCTTGCCTCAATTGTAAGTTTCTATGGGATCAAATAACAGTCATTATCCCATAGACATCCAGGAGTTGAGTGAAACTAAGAAAGTAAAACTTTGTAAACCCCTGATCTAGATTATGCGTCATGAAGGATCAGGAGTCTGGAACAGCCAATGCCAGTTCTAAAGTGTGCGTCCCCACCTTGTGTCTGTCTGTGGGGGGAATGTCGTAGTTCTCTGCTCTCAGGTTGGATGCTGCTACAATGAAGTCCATGTGGAAGTTGGTGTCATCATCCTGTTAAATTCAGAGCCCAACACACAAACAGGACAACAGTCAGTGCATTTTGAGGTTGTATTGAGGACAACCAGCACAGTTGAGGCGATCATTCAGGAATTTAGATATAAGAGGAAAGACTGTGTACCTTCTCAAAGTCAATGGGGTTGAGCTTGAACTGGGAAGACTCAGGGGAAGGCAGCTGGACCTTCAGCTCCTCCAGTCTGGAGTCATCTATATACAGAGAGGTCAGTTATACATGTGTCTCCCAGAATCCACAATGACCCATGACTTCAATGTATAAGCTACTAATAATGAATAATTCACATAAACACATTTCTTTAGCTAGCTCCAAAAACTTGATTGATGATTTTTTTGTACAGTACATGCACAGATATGTCCAACTTACCAACAGAAGAATTGCTATTCTGCAGGTCCTGATCAGACACGTGGATTTTAACCCCTGAACGAGGTGTAAAAACTGGCACCTTGACATCCTGCAAGATCTTAATCACACCTGCACGATCAGTGCTACCTTGCAGGCCGTATGTCTGAGCATACAGGTTGGCTGCTGCCAATATATAGTCCATGTGGAGTTCCTACAAAAGAGAGCACTTCTGTCATGATCTTCAGACTGGACAGACAAGTTCAGAGCAGACAGTAGTCAAGCGGGTGCACATAAGAACTGTAATAAACTCATACTTACATTGCTAGTGCTGAATTCTAGGGGGTGAGGACATCTCTTTGGGCCAGACCAGAAGGGGGCACCAGAGCTAGTGAGCTGAGAGACACAAATTTTAAGTTAATGACTTAGGACCAGTAAAAATGTAAAACCATAAAATGCACATTTTGCAACATTTTCTTATAATAGTGCCATAACAATACTCATCACTTTAAGGTATTTTTGGGCAACTTTATCTTTATTAGATAAACAAAAACAGAAATGACAGGAGACGAGATGATTCAATTTCTCTCTCAACTGCTTCAAAAAAAAGTGTCAGCCTCACTAAATCTGCACAAATAAGACAAAAAACCCCCACGTAATTCTCAAAGCATCCACAAAGAGTGAGATGCACCCCTAATTGTGCCACCAAGCAGAGCGTCACAGTGCTACTTGTACATACTTAAATGAGGTAATATGCATACTTTTGATTCCTTTCCAAGCATATGAGCCTCACAGCAAAAAAAGTCCAATTCACACATACTAGAGCTAATAGAGTGAAGGCATTGAAGAGTAAAAATTATTACCGTCTTCAGAGAGCTGGTGAAGAGCATTGATATGGGATGTCACGATGAGCTTTCATCTCTTTGTAACATTTATCTTTCTAGTGCTCATGTCAATAAAATTACTTCTCACTCTTATGAAGTCTCTTCTGATTGAAATGAAGCTTAATACAAGTTCAGTCAGGTAGACTATCCTTGTTCATCATCATTTTTCCTTTATTCCAGTTTGAACAATAGCCTACCAGAACTTCACGTAATTTGTCTGAAAGTTTAAATACCATTCAAAAAATGTTTTCAGTACAGAAAAAAACCCGAACCATCATTCAATTCGATCAGAACCAAGACCACCTTTTTCAGTTGGACCAAGGTTTGACCGTTTGGTCTGGACCACAGTCTGAGGGAGGTTTCATGGCCATAATTTTGGTTTAGATCAAACTGAAAAGTCCAAAAGTTCAGACCAAATGAGGTAGGTGTAAAAAGGGCCCCGCATCACTATGTGGCTATTCCTCGGTCACCAAGTCTATATGAAAATATGGGGAAAACCCCAGACCAGACAGCTGATATTTATCATGCAAAGAGTTCAGTAAGTACCTGATCTGGAGGGAAGTTGTGCAGTAGCTGGCGGATGTTGTTGCTGTACTGACACTGCCAGTGGTTGCGTGCCCAGGCTACACAGTCTGCCCAGCTGTGGGGGCAGTCTGTGACAAGACTCTTGTAAACAGCTTCCAGCACCTCCACAGGCTGAGCTCCGGGAAGCTTCAGTGTACGCTCCATGAACTTTGGATCTCTGCAAGGTCAATGATCAGAAACCTCATGAGATTGTTACAAACGTGAAAAGCTGTCATTTTTCATCTGTTGTTCACCCAGCAGGATTGTTTAAAGCTTGGGATTTTGTTTTTGTTTTTTTTCTTTCAAGGTTTAAATATAGTCTTAAGTACCACAAAAACCATCAGCTTCTTCATATCAAACCCTAAAAAGTAGGGGGACCATGCTGAGCACTTTTATAAATTAATGCAGTGTCATTAGGAAAGCTTTTACAAGTACTGGAAAGATCAACAGAAAATGCCACTTGAAGACAGAATAACTAGTTCCATCATCACCTGCAAGCAATAAGAGATGCAAAAAGAAATAATTTTCTCAATCTGATCAACACGGTCACTTTAGAATGACAGGGAAGGCAACTCACGTGAGGTACTGCATGGCGTTCTCTGGTGGCTGTTTGAATAGTCCCTCAAACTCATCACGGGCCCACTGAACAGAGGACACATCAATTATACACTCAATTCACTAAATTAGATGTACAGTGTGTGGAAAACTTAAAACTTCTTCTTTCAGAGTGAGATGGATATTATCCAAGGTTGGGCAATAAAATGATTTTTTTTCCCCATTTAATCATATTGTGACAATTCTCAGAGATACTATAGCTCAGTAGTTCTCATATTTAAAGGAAAGATTACATACAATGTACATTTAAACCAAAAGCTGTTACAATATGACATCTTCAATATTTCTAAACATAATACATATTTTAAGCTCTAGTAAAACACAAAAAAATAATGTAACTGCCATCCCATTTAATCCCTAAAAAGGATTAAGTGGTAAGACTGAGTTTAATAAGTGATTTTGGCTTTGTCAAGATCAAATCCCTAGAGAATGTAGCCATAAATATTGCAGTCCTACATTGTTCACTTCTGTGCACATGCTCGCTTACTGACCTGCAGTGTGTGTTCAATAGCATTTGGGAAGTTCTTGAGAGTACAGATGGGGATGGACTTCTCAGGTGGGTCTTGGCTGGAGCTGTATGACTCTGTGAGGAAGGGGATCACAACCTGGACATTGCCTTTGGTACCTAGAGTACCGGACTCCAGTAGGGGTTTACGGTAGTACACACACCTCCGATCCATGTACATACCTGTACAATGGGCACAAACACAAGCAGCGCTTAAAATGGTGATGCATTTAATTTTGTAGTAAGTAGACATTTTGCTAAAATGATTTAATATAACTGAAATGCAAGTCTCTTACGTGCATCAACGTTGTCAAGTGCATTGGCCACTCCATCAAGGCTTTCAAAGAAGTCATCGTCGTAGATCCTCTCTGTGTCTGGGCCAACCCGATTCTGGTGACCTGTGATCCTGATGGAGGGGTTCATCTGCTTCACTGCAGCAGCAGCTGTGTCGCTCTTCATTTTCTGTTATCACAGACATACAAGTGATATTAATAGTGATCGTTTCACTTTCAAATTCTAACATCAGGCCATTGCAACTGACCAAAACACATGAAATATAGAGAAGCAGAAAACTGGTTCAGTGGTCATACTTGTTGATAACTGAACTGATTTTAATTGACACATAAAAATACTCACTTCCTGTGCACAATATTGAAGGTACCATCAATGACATTCCAACAATTATTACAGTCTACAGCACGTTTTCTTTTGTAACATAATGTCACCCTTTAATAAACTGAGGTAAACAGTGTTCCAATACCAATCAGTACTTTGAAATGTCACTGCATTCAATTCATCACCACATGAAATACCCAATACTCTAATACACCAACAATGAGCCAATGTGACCCCAGGCATTCTGCTTCCTCCATTTAATGTTGTGCCATGACATCACATCATCCATCAGCAGCAGTTAGATTAAGTGCACTCAGGAGTTACAATGAACAGGAAATCCATATGCAGCACTGCTTGGAAATATCAAATTCAATCAATAAATGGCCAGCTTCTGTGCACTACCTAATTCATATCTACCAAAAGAAACGGATGAGCAGAGAGGATACTGACCGTAACGTCGGAGGGTCTGAAGAGGAACTGTCTGTTGAGGTTGGACTTCTCTATGGTGTCCATGTCTGTCACAATGACCTCACCCTCCCCGCCTGCCAGTCCAATCATGGCAAAGTTTTTCAACAGCTCACAGCCAATGGCACCTGCTCCGACCTGGAATGATAAAACCTCTCTAAGTGAGAAAGCTATTCAAGTTGTACTGTATGTTCCATGTTAAAACAGTATTTAACAAACACCATCCCTTGACAGCAATCAATAGAGAAATACATTATGCTAACAGAGTAGTACACAAGGTCAAAAATATTTAAATGTGGCAATATTTCATCTGTCAAAGGAACACAGCTGTTAAGGGATAAGGCTGGCCATATTGTACGGTTTTATTGACAAAAAGTGAAAAAAATAAATAATCAAAAGTCTGTAGTTCTGTCTCAATACTTTATGATATCTCAGCCCAAAATCCATTTGTTTCTACTTGAGAGGCAAATCTTGAATATTTTCAAGTCCACTTTAGTTTTTAGCTTTGGTTACACAATACATGACAGTAGGATCAATTCATTTCAACTGATCAATTGTCTTTTCATAGGATTTGTTGACAATAAGAAAAACACAGAATATCACCAGACTTATCCTTTAAACCTCCCTTAGCAACAATGCCAGAGGGGGTGCTGGAAAGTTTTCCATTGGTCGACTCACCAGGAAGTAGCGCTGTTTGGCAAGCAAATCCTGCAGCTTGGTGCCAAACACTGCAATCTGGCCATCGTATCGACAGTTCCTCTGGGAGAAAAGGACAGAGAAAATCAGGTTTAACACCATTGTTTGTCACCATCGCATGCATCTGTCTTCAAGCATTAGTGTACAATATTTGCTCTCAACACCTACAGGGGCACACTCTTCCTCTGTGAGCACGACTCCTTCCTCTTCAGAGAGGCACTCCAGGGCATCAAAGTACAGCCACTGCATTATGGGCATGAACTTTCCTGTGCATGCCTGAAAAAAAGAGCATGTAAAGAATGTAAAGAAGCATTAATAACAAAGATTGATTAGGTTTCAACAAGGTAGTGCAGTACATGTCCAAACATGTCTAATCAACTGTAGCATGACTAAAAACAGTGATAACCCATTCCTTTGACCTAGACTTACACGTTGGAAAAAACAAAACACACTATCACAGCAGATACTGTAGGACTGAATCCACTTCAATTTGCACACAGCATGCCACTGACCTTCATCACTTCCTGCGCTGCCAGACCTCCAATGAAGGCATTGACAGGAGCCAAGTCACCAGCAGCAACATATGACAACTTTTTGACCAGAGCTTCATCCAGCTGCTCCACTTTGGCTGACCCTGTCTGGGCAGAGTTCACCTCTTTGGCCAACGTCAGGAGCTCATCACCATCAGCCTGAAATAAACGCAGCTCAGCATGTTACAAAATGTTCACTAAAACTCACTGACAAGTTCCAATTCTGTGTAAAGTTTGCCATGTGGTGTTACACAGTCATTCATGGCTAATACTGCACTGACTAAATTTAATTTAGAAGACCCACACTGAAAACAATGTTATTAATTACAAGTTTCTGAATAACACGTCTAACAAGTCTAAAGACGAATGACCATCATGAAAACATGGAGCACATAGTTGGGTTTTATCCATAATCATTATATCAAATAACAATAACTTCAATTCACTGTGGCATTTACACCAATATGAGTGAGATTTACCTGGTTCCATGGTGCAGGAAGGTGGTTGTGTTTCTTCTGGAAGGCGTGGATAGCCTGGAAGCCCACATGCAGCTGTCCTGGACGATCGAACTTGGCAAAATCTGTCATCATGAACTCTGGCTCGGCCATGGAGGAAGAGATGGATTTCTGCACAGGAAAGACATACAAGACAGTGAAGTTGGACTCCCACTGGTGACAGCAACAGCAGATAATGTGGTGGCACCAGTATTGTGATGAGATTAGACATTTTGCTGACTAGTGGCAATAATGGGCTGAAAGGATAAGGGTAATTAAGGGTCACACTCCAAAGGTCTATGATGGGAAACAGTGGGTTTTCATAAACGTACTACTATGTCCCCATGACAAAACTGGACGTAGAAAATGGCAGCCACTTACAAAAGCGACCTTCTTGGGCATCTTGACCTGGGAGACAATTCCTCCTCTTACGTAATCTGTAAAGCCAGCTGTGTCACAGATGCTGAAGGTGTAGGGACCTGGACAAAGAAGAAGTCATGCTGTCAGTGGCATGGCAGTCATAACTACACCAACCAAAACTTCTCTTTTCCTAAACAGAAACAGGTCTTACCAAGAACTTTAATTTCCACTGGCTGGCAGCCATTGAGCTCCGTCATACCCTGAACCTCTGTGAAGGTGACATGATCTCCACTCTCAAAGCCATGACGAGCCTCATCCAGACATGTCACAACCCCTGGATTGTCCTAGAGAAACCAGGAGTGGGAAATGTTTGGTGTAAAAATAAAAGCTTGCCTTGAAGCTTGCCCATATTCCTAAAAGCAGGAAATGCTGTGAAAAATACTGTTGGCCAGGACTAACCTTGGTGATCATGGAAATCATTGCACTCAGTGGCTGCTCTCCATTGGTGTCATACACTATCATCTCCTCACCAAAGTCACAGAAAAGCTGGCTACAAATCAGAACATAAAAACATAAATATTAGTGACTGACAAACAGGTGGGATCTCCACTTCCAGGGAATTGTGAATAAACAATTAGGGGTTAGAATCTTACCCAAACAGACCACGTGTGTCTGCGACGATCAGCTTGATTCCTTTGCTGTGGCAGAACTCTCCCACATGCTGCTGCTCGTCCAAAGTGGAGTTAGTCAGCACTACCACCTAGGTTGCAAAGAGAGACACATTTAAAAACCAACTTTTGTTTCTGAGGACTGAATGAGTGGGGCACTAGTAGCTTCTATCCAATGCCATACCTGGAACTTGGTCAGGTAGTCTTCAGTGAGGGCTCCGGTGTAGGCGGTTACAGGGACATAGTTGTTGAGCTCAGCCAAACGGGGCTGACTCACCTCGGCTCTGTTCTTCCCCAGATCTTCCTCCCGAAGGTAAAACTGACCACACAAAAAGTATATAAGATGTCAGGAAAGAATTGATCCCAACAGAGTTAAAACAAATAGATGCAAATGCCAAGTAGGATTTTAATTCTGGGTAACAAGTCACGCACCAAGCTCTTTCTCACACTTGTTATATATATACAGAGAACTGCCATCTTAAATACCCATTATGAACAGCACACTTGACATACCACAACTGTTGCCAACAGTCATCATTAAATAGCAGTAAAAAAAATACTATACTTAAGTATAAAGCATGTACACAGATCAAGGCTACATATGCAGAAGGGACAAGACTGTACATAAAGATAGTGATATATGCAAAAGAAAATACCAGTACATGTACAAATCATGTACCTCCCATATTTGTAAATCTCTGCTAGATATTTCTTTGATCCAGCAACCATCCTACTGGCACCAGGATGCATCTTTTTCATTATTGATACTAAGTCAATCAAGCAGTAACTGCCAATACCAGTGGATGAGAGCCAAATATGGCAATAAAGTAGAAAAGAGACCACACCAAGACGCAGAAATTTGAAAACAACTTCTGTTCAAACTACAGCTGTCAGGTCAATTTGAAAAAGTTCCCCATCTGCACTAAATGCCAAAGCACAAAAACAACACAAAGACAGACAGTTTATTCACCCTGCTTATCCTCCGCAGTTTAAACCTCTGTTCTGTCACCCTAATCTTCACAATGATTTATTTTATATTCCAATATAGCCAAATATATAATTAGCAAGCTGTACTGACATTCTAATCAGCAGTATCAGAGAGTTGGAGGCGACAGACAGTTGGCCACCTCACAATTCTGCTGCACAACTCTCAATCATGTCTGTGCATGAATATGCCATTGTTTAACAGTGTCAGGTTTATCCAGCTAGCAGAGCATCTGCTCTCAGATGCAAGAAATGCAGGCTTGGTACAGAAGAAACGCCAACTCAGGGAGGAAGAGATGGGTTTTCAAAATTTAGCCTAGAGTGGACCTGGCCTGAGAGTCAGTGGTTGATTAAAGACCATCTTGTATAAAAGATGGATGACACGTCAAAAGAGTGGCAGAAATATGAACTGGCTATTCAATTCAGCTTGAGCGAGAGAAGACAAGGGCAAATGCTAGTGGCGGAAATAGAAATGTTTCAGCGCAAGGTTAAACTCAGACTGGCTGATCACAGATGCAGCTTATACACGGCTCTAATCACAATCATACACTTCCGTAAGGTCACAGAAAAAAGGTCTCTGCTGAGCCTCCTGGCTTAACATCTAAACATTCACATTTATCTGTCTGTTCCCTAAATAAACACATCAGAATTCAGGGTCTCAGGCTGATAGACCTAAACAAGCTCTCCACTACAATCATGTCCTAAAACAGGCTTTAGCTCTACTATGATTATGACCCAGTGAGAGGCCACCCACTGATAAATCTGGGTCAGCCCATGGTTAGCAAGGGTGGGGGTGGCTGCAGTACTCTTTTTGGACAGCAACAATACAACACGAGTGACTCATAACAGACAGGGCCACATTACGCTTTGGAATCAGGCTTAAAGTCTATGGAGCACAGGATAAATCTCCAATAAAGTACAGTGGCTGAGCAAACCAATGTTTGTATGACAGGGGGGAAAAAATGTGCTACTGTAAAATGGGAATATCTAAGCATGCTTCCACACACCTGAGAGGAGAGGTCTCTCCATTCTGCAATTCCTTGGTCGTGCACAGTGACACTTCTAACTCCCCCCAGGATGACATTCTTGGCAATCTCCACTCCAAGACCTCTCATACCAGAGATGAGGACATTGGAGTTCTGCATGCGCTTCATAGCATCATGGCCCAACACGTAACTACAGAAAGGGAGAAAAACCATCAGCACAACTATCCAGTGCTTAACAACCAGCCCAAAAATAATTTCTGAATGTTAGTTTTTCCTTATTAGTATAAAAAGTCTACAGAGATTAGACTTACAGTTGTCTGGAGTACAGGCCTTCATCGATCTCAGCATCATTGCCATTCTTAGCCATGCCCTGTAGGGAGACACAACGGTGGTTACATTCAGTTTGTGTATCAAGTTCATCAAAAGGTACAAAGTGTATGTGTTGGTGCTTACGTTGGCAGGTGTGTGGGACAGATCAGTTCTGACAGAGTTAGAGGAGGAGCAGTGGGATCCCGTCTTCGTCTCTGTTCCTGACAAGCGACGCTTCTTGGACAGCGGCGAGCTGGACATCTGTGTATAAATACATACAGTTAATGACTGGTTGTACGAGGCAAAACAAGTTGCATTGTGTCAGCACTTAAGATTTCCCTTTATCAGTTTTTATTAATTTGTTAACAATGGATAAAATATAGAGAATATAAGTTTGAAAGGTTCAACAATTAAAAAAAAAAAAAAATCAAACAGAGAAAGGCTACACACTGACCACATGCTAGTATTTTATGGAGACAATAGCTTCTAATTCAGATTCAAATAAGTGAAAAACATGCAGTTCAATACTAAGGCTCCATTATGAGGAACACCCAAGCTAAATGCTAGCGAATCCCCTTCATGTTGAAGAGAGGATTTCTAGTCTAGGGAGCAGCTGGGCTGGCTGCAGGCCAAACACAAATCTGCTAGAAAACGAACTGCCTGGGAAGAGACATGAATAGCAGCATTATCAGTTCTTTTCACGCTCAGAGACAGCGGTGGCTTGTTTATGTACTTCTATTGTGTATTATACCGGTGTTTAAGGACCGCCAACATGGTTTCAACAAAAAGAGCTGAATCATTAAAACTTCACTGCGGTAAAGTGAGCAACACCTCCCGGTGGCTGGCAGGTGTGGACGTGGACCGACAACACCGCTCATCAAATCTTGAATAAAGACTAGAAAAGGGCGTTTATTAGATTTCTAAACAACATCCAAGTACGTAGAGATTAGTGGAATAATCTGGCCAAACCCAGTCACTTGGGGAAGTGAAAGAGGCCGCAGAATGGAGAGCACATTCCCACCCCACGACAAACAAGATCAGCCACGATTTCCGCATCCAATGCAGCGAACTTACCTGCGTCCTCAAAGTCACACTTACAAACCTTCCTTCAAATGATCGAAGCTGTTTAAACAAACAAGGTCGCAAATGGCTAAAATAAAAATAATTAAAAAAAAAAAAAAATCACTGTAACCTGAACTGCCGCTGTTCGTCAGAAACGAAAATGAAGGCATCCGGCATGATACAGCAAAGCACCGAGCCGCCCGGTTAGTACTGTTACTGTAGTTCATTTACACAATCTAACACACGGCCGGTAACAACCCGGGTTAACCGTTTAAGAAAGGTGGATCAAATATCAGTTCACAACAGCGGGAGGAAACCGATTAAGTCGGTTTCGTGCCACTAATCAGTTAAGTGATTTGGCAAGTGGACAGAGTGGGAACATTAATAACTTAGAGGCAAGAAAACACCAGGCTGCCAGCCGGTCCATTAGCAGCTCGGCCGAGGCCTGCATTACCCCCAGTGCGGAACACAACTTTACAAGCTAGCATATGTAGCTATGTTGCAACCTGCTCGCAAAAGACAGCCACGGGTGGATTTTGACAGCTAGCTACCACAACTCCTCTGTCGATGTGGTGAGATCCTGCAACACCCGACGCAAATACACCATCTAACTTTGATGTTCAATCCGAGCTCGGGTTTTTTTTTGTGCGAATGAACCATTACACTCGTGCTCCATTGATATGTCTTTTCTTACCAATAATCCTTCTCGGTCCCTTCCCAATGCGAACCCGCTCCTCTCCCGCAGTGTCTAGATGTCAGTAATACCGATGGCTGTAAATTCGACGATTGGTACAAAGAAAAGAAAGGCGATGTGGGATTAGGATGGTCTGCACTATATTGTCGAGTCACTATGTCGTTGTGCCGAGAGTCTCTTCTATGTAATTGCGTTGCTGGCTTTGCGACTGCAGACGGGAACAAAACCAAAATGGCAGATGGGGAGAAAGGGGCGGAGGAGATGTGACGCATGGGCTAAAATATTCAACAGGAAAGGGTGGATGCGAGCATGCTGCCCGGCCAGGAGCTCCGATCATTGGCTGCTGAGCCCAAGCCAACGCGCATTCATCCCGCCCCTGCTACCAGAAGATGCATGCCATGTATATTACTGTACAATGAACTGCAGGACTTCCAGCCAGCCATGCAACAAACATCTAAATGCTTCTTAAAAAAAAAAAAAAAACCGCATGAGCACGTTTGGCACAAGAAGAAGAAAGGAAAGTTTCACGCAGGGACTATTTCGTGATGTTTTCAAAGTAAAGACCCGTCCACCGGTGCTGAATAAAACCCATCAACAACAGCATCTTTGTTTGAGTGATCGAGAAGAAGTCGTGTCGTTGTGCAACTAAACTGCACACATCCAAACTTACACACGTGCCATAACGCATTATAAAAAGGAAATAGCACATATTAGAGTGTAACACAATTGTGTATAGTCTCGCTGCAAAACCAACTGTGGTTTGAAGATGCACTTTTCCGGAGTTGAGCAAAACACATCACTAGTCAAGCCTGCTGCTGCTGCTGCAATGATAATAAGACATTAAGTCGGCTACTTGCTAGCTACACTGATGCTGAGCGTCTGGGCCCTCAGTCACATTGAGGTTAGGGGTGAGCATTCCTTGCAGAGGAGGAGTAATGGGGGAGGGGGTGCCTGGCAAATGACAAAGGCCCTGGAAAAGAGTGGGCCGCATATTCTCGGGTACACATGTCGAGGGGATCCCCGTTCTCATCCTCATGCTGCGAAATGATTAAAAAACCATTTCCACCATTCTGTCGGAGGCGAAACGTACGAATATCATTCACGTTAACAGGCTTCCTCCCAACTTGACAAGCTAAGAGGAGACACTAGCCAATATGAACGTTACTGTGAGAACATCGAGTATCATGCTATTGTAACCCAAAATATATCTGGGTGAAATATTGCCAATAGATGCTATTAAACGTTACGGGATGCAAGTTAGCTAGTGTCTGCCTCTGAACATTGCGTCCATCTAATGTTTGTAGCCAACTAGCTTTCGAGCTACCGTTAACGATATTTATCACTAAACATTCATTAACACAACATTCTCGTGCAAATAAAACGTGCAAACGCCAATTTAACGGTAACAGTTACGTGACAGCGGTTTGTTAGCCGCCGTTAGCCGAGGCGGGCAGCTGAAACGGCTACGATACCCGACGGCAACTAACGTTAACGACTACCAATAACGCACATCAAACGACTGCGTAGTTGTTAGCTTGTGTGCGCTAGCTTTCTAGCCATCTAGCCACCCCAGCGACTTTTTCCCACTTGTGCCGCTATGTTAGCTGACTAGCTAACGTTAGCCAACTAGCAGGGGCTAACATGACCAAGACGGGAGCTTACACAAGTGTGCAGAACTTACCACATCCGATATTACTCGGCCTGATCTGTAGTATTAAAATCGGCTTGTTTGTAAGCAGGAAACCTAACAACGTGACAATTCAACACCGCCGTTGATTGCAAACTGAGAAGTGTGTCAGGGTGGCGGGCTCTGTGTGAGTTTTTCCGCTGGACGGTTGCCTGCCCGGCTGCTCCCGAACCGTTTCCCCTTCACTCTATTTCACTTGAAAGCAAAGCAAAGCAGCAACATGTGCACGTTACAGGCACAACCATCAGTCCGGTTCAGAGGGTTCAACGAAAACTGAATGCCATTTATTTAACACAAGAAGACTTTGTTATTCATCTTTGATGTTTAACCACATCATATAGGAGATAATATGTGTTTAATTCTACCCGACTACACAGTTTTATTGCGTGTTAACTGTTAGGAAGCACGAATACGTTTTCCACCCCCGCGCCTTATCGAAGATGGGCTAATCCGGGGTTCACGCGGGGCTAGATGGGACTTGTAGGCATGGCGTGAAGCCTCTGGAGAATTCATCATTATTTCAACACCAGTACTGAAAAAGCACAGTTGTAATTGTATTTAAATATAACAGAAACATGTTTTAAAAGTTCAAGTGAGGTTTTTAACCAATGAAACACAAGAGCAAGCTAGATTTTGTACTTTTATTGAAAGACTTGCAAACAGCACAGTTTACATAAGGACAGAATAGTGGATGTCTAGACTTGTTCAGGAGAAAAGCACAGAACCTGGTAGCCCTATTACATAGATCCAAAAGCAGAATGAAAGTCAGAAAGACTTTTTTTCACATGATAAAAAGGAGCAAATATAATCAGCACTGTCCAATTGACAGTATCAAATGAATGTGTTGACAAAAAAAGTGGAGAAAAATGAAAAAATGGGCAAAACATTTGGAAAACTTTGAAAAACAAAGAGGAAATGTGTGTGTGTGTGTGTGTATGTGCAATATACAATACAATATCTTTCCTCTAAAGATTTTCCCCCAGCTCTCCAACAGATACTCAAGACTTTGAGTGACAGTTATAATAAATATAATATAATAAAACAAATCTCACTCTCCAGCAGCCTATGGAAAGGCTTGATCAATTCAGTTTCTCATAGGCCTAATTCTGTACTGTACAACTGTGTGACTGCAAGCTCATGATTTTGCAGCCTCACTATAGATTGACTAGCTACATAAATAAAAGGAATGAAAATTAACGCAATGGGATGACTTGAAAAAAGTAAAAGTTTGGATATGAGGAAGTATACAACATGGGAGTAGAGCGAGAATTAGGAATCCAGTTCTTTGTATGTATTTACAGTTTGTGTGACAATAATGCAAATCATTACGTGTATGGATTCATAATTTGTAAACTGCGCAGACAGATTGGTTTCCAGTATGAGGAGGTTGGTGTGGTGAGCATTCATGCATACAATTTGGATTTGAGAGGCAAACAAACTTTTAAGCTCTTTCTCTTTGCAGCTCTCATACAGAGAGACCCAGTACATCATTTTCCCTACACTCCAGTCAGGAGAGTATTGGAATGCCACAGGGAGATTTCTCTTTACCAGTACTCTCAGTATGAACACACAAACCAAACAGCACTGAATGGTTACTTTTCTAATGGGAAGCAAGTGGATGATACTTCTGGGGGATACAGAGTCTCTCAAATTTAAACTATAAATCCAGTGTTCCAGGTGTTGTGTATTGTATCACGTACACCTGCTTCATAGTCCCCTGCCCATCCCAGCTCTGGGGGACTGGCTGGAGCGAGCAGCATCCCTCTGTCCATCCCTGTCTTCCTGCTCTCCTGCAGCCTGGGATGAGGATTGTGTGGGTGGGGAGGGTGGGGGATAGGAGGGAGGAGGGATAGAAAGGCGAGGGAGAGATGGTAGCGCAGGCCTGGGAGAAGTTGGAAGAGGTGGAGGAGTGGCTGAGGTCGCAGTCGAGGAGTGTTGCGTGGAGCGTGCGCGAGAGGTGGCGGGCGAGGCGTGTGTGCTCCGGGCCCGTGGTGGTTCAGCGGGGCAGTCACTGATTTGCTCTAACAGCGAGGGCATGTCTCCTTCAATCTTCTCCAGCACGGCAGCCATTTGCTTTTCTATTTGCTCGATCACACTGTCCATTTGCCAGTCGCTTGTAGTGCTGGTTCCACCTCCTACATGCTGGAGCCCAGTACCGTACATCCCTACCCCTCCTCCACTCGTATACAGGGTGCTATATGGACTCCCATAGCTCCCTGCTATCCCCATCCCTACACTCCCAATGTCTGGGTTGTATGGTGTGGCGTGACGGCCCAAACTAGCAGAGCTGCCTACTGCATAACAACCCTGTCCTGTCGCAGGACCTGCCCTTGCTATGCTAAACTCAGCACTGTGTCTGTCAGTTCTCCTGGCATCCCTATCCTTTCTACCCATGGGGCTACCATCACCCCTTAACCTTACTCCTAGCCCTACATCCGCCCCAGCTCCAGGCCCAATTGCTGGAGTGGCTGATGCTGCCACTGACCTCTCTGCCACTGCCTCAGGTACCTGTGTCTGACACCAGCTTCCGTCAGTCTCATCCTTCTGCTCCCTCTGCATGGCTGACCTCTTCTCTGGCGAGGCTCTTGCAGCAGCAGGGCCTGCGGGCGGAGGACCACGGAGCGTTGCAGCCATCTTACGTTTGCTGCTGGGATCAGGGGAGGAGGATGTGAATTTTTTGTCAAGGTTAGCGCCTGAAGAAGCGTCTGACAGCTTGGAAGGGTCAGGGGGGGACGGTTTGGATTCAGGAACAACTTTATTTTGACCCAAATTGGCAGCCATTTTCCTGGTCCCGTCGCCTGGTGCTTTCTTTGCACCTACCTTATCAGGCTCCTGTGCAGGTTTGGGGGCTGCATTTGCTTGGCTTTGCTGACAGAGAGGCTCATGAAGATCTGATGGGGAAATTCCTACAGATGGGCCTATGCTCATATTTACCTCATCCTGTTTTTCTCCGACCTTTCGTCCCTCGTCCTGATCCATACCTGGCGGTGTACTTTCAACAGTAACCTCTAAAGACACACTACTTGACGTGACCCCTCCGTCACTCGTCCCTTTGTCTCCCTCATCACTTGTCCCCTGGGAAACACCCCCTTCACCATCTCCTGCCTCTTCGCTGCCCTGAACCTCAGCTGAACTGTCGATCAGTGCCTCTGAATTCTTCAAGCGCTGCATGAAGGTGGTGACACGGATCGCTTTCTGCAAAACAGACAGAGGCAAAGAAAAAGGAGAGAAGGATGGTAGTGTAAAGAGAATTTGATTTACATTGCTGCTTTTTCATTGACACCCGTATTGACTTGTTTCCCTAAAAGAAAATAATCGACACTATAGTCTGTTATGGCAAAGCATAAAAATAAGCTTTGAAGACAAGCATTTGAAAAAAAGCTTGTCAGGGCACCATGATTTAGCATCATCATACTAAGCGCTGAGATGTGATTTGTGTGAAAGGAACAGTGCAGTAAGATTAGTGCCGGTTGTTTACTTCCAGGAGGATATGACATATTGTACTCTGGTTTAAATCAATCTCAAGACTCACTCTCCCCAAGCAGCTCCTTGACTGCTTGTTGACTGGAAAAGGTAAATGACCAGATAAGTGTAAATCTCCTTCTCCTCAATTCTTACACCCATCTGACTCCTTTTGATCTACAAGCACTGAAGGAGTTGGGGAAAGTGTGAGCTTGGAAGTTGTTTCTAAACCAGTGAATTGATTCTCTGGAAGTGAAAAGCCATTTGGACACAGACATGTCACTGAATACAACATGGCTTGACTGAGCAGCTTCTGTATAGCTTCAAGTATGACTTGAATGTAACACTGAAGAACAGTATGGGGCGATGAGCCAGGATTCACGTAAGAGGGATGACAGAGGGCCTTACAGTTCAAATCACTTCAGTTCAACAGTCCACAGTGGCCTATATCCCTTATATCCTTTCCATTTCTCCCTCTCCTTATCTACACAAATACAAAAACTAGACAAGCAATAAACAAACCCTCTTCCCTGTTGCTGATCATTATCTCGTTTTTACCAATCTGGATTCACAGACTAGTGCAGATGAGGAGTAAGAAAGGAGCAGAGTGGGCCACTTTGAACATCTGGGTCTAATCCAATGAAGAAAAGTGGGGCAGAGTGGATGGATCTCTTCTGGGACAGGCAGAGTGACAGTGGGCAGGAACAGAGCTTATGAGGAGAGTTTCACCAGTCCAGACATGATCAATACATCTCAAGGCTGACTGAGGTTAAATAGAAGTGTTTCCTGATTGGTTGATTATTATAGACAACTTTAAATATAGAAACCTCCTTTTAATTCAAGAGTATGTCCAGCCATTAGAAAGATGTTTTGTCATTGAATCATGCCAGACTGAAGGTGAGTTTCTGCTCATGCTCTGTCCTTCCACTCTCCCTCATAATGAGCTACAATACCTTCAACTCCTGGGAACCACATGGGGAAAGAGAGAAGAGGGTCATAACTGTTACTTATCTCGACTTCCTCCCTCTTGGTCTTCTGCATTCATACCCCCAGGACATCCTTATGACCATTACCATATAATTTGCAAATTTAAAACATACCTCTGCAGAGTTGTATGCTGAGCTATAAGTGAATTATGTGCCATCATCATTACAAATAAACCAATTATCGTCATAATTTTCACTGTAGCCATCTTTATCATTGGCCTTAGCATTCATCCTGTTTCTCCTCCTTTTCCTCTGCTGCTTACTTGTCCATAGTAAAACTTCATATACTGCTACAGAAAGAGAGCGAGAGTGAATTCATACCCGCCATTTTGCCTTTGCAAAGTTCTTCTCAAACTGGGCACACACGCCATCCTTTAAGTTCTTCTCTGATGCACCATTTCCTGCAATCCTGGCACAGGCAGCAGACAGAATAGAAGTGAGTACAAACCCTGAAGATGTGTGCCTAAATGTTAGTGCTCTTGCGGTTACGTGAACACAATTACCATTCATGCCACAGTGCATCCTGGGCGGTGATTCTTAGCATCTGATCCACCTCCATGAGCCGACAGACGAGCTCCTTAGCTGAGAGAGAAACAGTGAAGACAAAAGGTCAATTCAAGTGGAAGCATCTATGTTTAAAAATTTAGGAAAAATATGTGTATGAATGTAATTATGGTTGTGAAGGGTGACATACTAGATGGTAATTTTGAGCTATGTGACAATAAATATCTTACTTATTGCTCCTTTAAATTTAGGCTACTCATGGGCTAGTATATAGGAGTCCTTTTTCTGACTCTTAAGACTTCCAAATGCTTCATGCCATTGAAATTTCTACTGGTATTTATTGCCCTCTTGTGGTGGAGCTGTGTACCTGCAGGTGAAATGTCATCCCAGTAGGGAGAATCGAACTCAAAGTCACCAGCAACAATGCGACAGAAGATGATGCGATTATGTAAATCTGTGTTCTCCTCCTCCGTCTCATCATAAAAAGGAGGGTTACCTGATAAGCTGCAAAAGAGGGAACGCACAAAAAGAGACAGATGAACTGACCGTGCAAATAACTCTTGGAGATGTCTGCTATAAATCAAACAAAGCAATTATTCAGCCGCAGCTCATTTTGTATTGTCTCTGCTCATTGAGTTATAGCTTTGGTAATTACTGATGGAGACTCACAGTATGAACATAATGACACCCACAGCCCAGCAGTCCACAGGACGACCATATCGGTGACGAGCCACCACTTCAGGAGCTGAGGGACAGCAAAGAGAAGAGCCGAGAGAGAGAGAGAGAGAGAGTGAGAGGAAGAGAGAGTCACATGGCCTCAGTTTTCATTTATTAACCATCACGCCACATTCATAATTCTATGCATGCATGGACAAGAGCTCCCTTTTGCACACTCTCCTCTTCTCATTCGTTTCCCGTCAGGGCCTCTGTTCCCTTTCCTTATTTATTTGTCTAATTACTCAGCTCAGCATTATGAATAACTGTCCTGACCTTTCACTGGAGAGAACCAGGCCAAAGCACAGTTCTGCACTCCAAGTTGCCCTCGCATAAACCTCAGAGGGAGAGAGAGGAGCAAGACAGTACACAGGAGATCAGAGGATATGAGAAGAGAGGAGGTGTGGGAGGAGGAGGAGGAGGAGGGTGAGAGTTAGGTGCTTTCAATTCTGTCTATGTGTTTCACTGGGCTTCATGTATTTCACTTTACCTCTGACAGATTATGATCTTCAAAGGCAGAAGGCAAGGCAAAGAACTCAAAAAGGTAAAGTTTGCCCGCAGGCCTATATTCACAACAGAAGGTAAAGCTAATGGAAGGGCATAGAAGATGGAGAAACATAGAGAAGTTACACATAAAAACAGAACCGCAAACAGTGGTAAATAGATAGTATCCTACCCAGGTATTCAGGCGTTCCACAAGGCTCTGTGATGGGCCCGTTCTCAAACCTAGACAGGTAGAAATCTCGCAGAACCACTTTGTTGTGGTTGTTTTCTGTGTAGTACATCAGGTTTTCCAGCTAAACAAAACAAGGGACAGAATAAGTATTCTCATACGAATACACACAGGTTGAACACCCACACTTTCATTTGCCATTAAGGCCATTTAGTTAGCTCAGTGCAACAAATACACAGGAACTGATATCAGTGGAAATCAAACAATAGCGCCAATGCAACCTGTAAAAAAATATCAGCAACGATGGCAGAACCTTCAGAAGCTCAACTGGCTTTGGGTGTACAAAACTATTCTACAACCCCATGGTAGAGTCAACCTTTTCCTTTATTACTTGGCAAACTTTTGACAGGTGACAAGAATAAACAGCATCAAACACTTAAGTGACCAGTAAGATTATTGGTGTTCATTGCCATTAAACAGCTAAATGCTCAAGATGTGTCAGATGATTATTAGTCTTCCATATAATATTGGTGTGTTGTGTGTGAAATGATGGTGATGCTGTTTAAACCACAGCTGATTGGGTGGGATGATAATGGCTGGATGTACACCAGGTTTTATGTTACTGATATAGGTTGTTTGAAGAGATCTTGTGCGGGGTATTTTAGCATATGTTTTACATATTTTATCATATTATTTTATTCATGTTTATGTCTGTGTGTGTGTTCTGTGTTCCACTTGGCTGAAAGACAAATGTCCCCCTAGGGACCATAAAGATTTGTGAGGTAAAGCAAGGTAAAGGCAATAACAAGGTTTTAAAGTACAAATTGTCAGCAAGAAGTAATGAATCACAAGGTAAATCATTACAGCAGTAATATTGTAGTATGTCTTAAAACAGCAATTTCCAGGCAATGAAGCATACTAAAGAGAAAGGCAGGAGAATGTATAGAAACACACCATTTTGATTAATGTTGAAGGAAGCATCTTGACTTTGCTTTATAAAATAATTTCTATGTCTGCTATTATCTGAAATTCATTAAGTTTCACAGGATAAATGTTTGAGTTCAGACCAGACTGAAAAACAATTCCACCTTCTACCAGTAGGGGGAGTCTGAAGCCCAAGAGATGCAGTAATTCCATCCTAATGGGTTGACGATGAAGGCTTAAGATATGAATCCGCCTGCATATGTGTGTGTGTATGTGCATCACCAGAGATTGCATTAAGCCATAAAGACAGTGTTTACTCCCTTGCTAAAATGTTATCAAATGTTGAGTCATTAACTGAGATGGCAATGAGAGCAATGCTTTTATGTCTCCGCAGAGATCCTTGGATATATACTGGAAATTGCTTTCCAGGGTGTGATGGCAAAGATGGCCACTCACTCTATAAATATATTTGTTGTATTTCTTACTGTATTTTTAGAGACAGATCTTTTAAATCTTTTTGCTGTAATGGTACTCACCACTTACACACAGCCATAAAGTATGAAGAAGGAGAAAGTGAGCGTTTACCTTCAGGTTCCTATGAACTATGTTGAGGGAGTGTAAGTACGCCACAGCCTCCAGGACTTGTCTGATGACATTGGAGGCATCTCTCTCCGTGTAATTCCCCTGGTCCAGAATCCAGTCAAATACATCCCCTCCTGTGGCACTGCATGCCGTCAAACACACACAAACAAGAAAAACAACATCACACACACACCTCACCGAATATACTAATAAAAAAGAATGCAAGTCGGTGCAGCTGTTAACCACATGTTGCAACAAAATAATTCACTTTAAGCTTTCAGTAACACAGTTATCAGTCCTGTGCTCTTGTTTTTTTGCCCATTATTAAGGCTGCTAATCTGCTTCTATGGGCCTAAAGCTAGCGCTGCTGAGCAATTAAAAACCAGAGTATTGGTCATTACTCTGAGAGACTTGGTTAGCGTTGGAGAGTGCGTAAATGATGGGTGTGATCATCACGTATCGCCCTCAGCAGGACAATTTCATCACCAACAGACACCAGCACATAAAAACACTGATGCACACACACACACACACATACACACACACACACAGACGACAATCACTTTGAATGCAGAATATCTCTCTGCATTTCCCGTCAGAAGGGAAACACTTCGTCCACCCGGCTTCAATCAATGTTATTGCTTTCAAATAAAGTTGCAAACGTTGAAGTTGCACTAGTCACAAGTGACGCAGATCGGGGCATATTGATCCCGAACTCTCTGAAGAGACGCCATTATGGCAAAGCAGTGCTTCAGGAGCACTGAGAAATGTTGAGTGTTACCAAGAACAAATATCTCATAAAATCTAACACCTTCCTCTGTTGCTGAGGGGAGCAACAGAGCACACAGTAATAAGAGGGTCGACTCAACCCCTACTGACGGATTTGTATGTCTTAAAGTACATGAAGGTACATGCACAATTAAGACACACACACTTGAGCAAATAGTGAAATACTCACAGTTCCTGGATGATGAAGTATTCTTTCCGGGTCTCGAATGTGTCTATCAGCTGAAGGATGTTCGGGTGGTTGACCCTGGAAGAGCAGAGTGGATTCACAGACTGTAATCACACAAAAGTGAAGGGTCTCATATGCACTTGAAAAGTGGCAACCATTCTCTGACTTTGAATAGTCTCATATATAAAGAAGAATATGTGGGTACAAATCAAAAACAGTTCAAACACCAGTTTAGATTATTAAGCAGGATTACTACATTGGTTGTGTGACTGGAAATATGAACAGAAATTTCCCCCCCAAAATTCACAATCACACATCCATTAGACCCACTGCGTACAATTTCAGGATCATGATTTCGTTCTTGGCAGCCTTGCGGACTTTCCTGCCGTCTTTCTTGAGGAATTTCTTGCAGACAAACACCTTGTCTGTCTGTCTGTCCTTAGCCAGGCACAGCTCGCAGAACTCCTTCCTACACAGAAGAAAGAAAAGACAGACAGACAAACATAAATATAATGTTAGAGCACGAAAGAGGTGTAGATGCTTTGGAGAGACACAGCATGATAATCAAATTAGCGGGATAAAGTACATTGACTGTTTTGGTGAAATACAGTGAAAGAAATTAATTGGGGGGAGAGTCACTGGGTAGAATAAAAGGGTCATAAATAACAAATCTAAAATGGGTCTTTTGCTGCCATCAGCTGGATGTCGTCTAGTTTTGAGGCTTTGGGGCATACGCTACTTGGCCCAAATGGATTTTGAGAAGCTGTGTGATACAAAATTAAACTACAACGCTTCACATTAAATCTTTCATGCCCAATAAATACTATCAGAAAAATCAATGGTGCCCTTTCATTCTTTCTTTCTTGGTTTGATTCCAAATAGAAAATTAAATGCAATGCAACGAGCACATATTTTATCATCACCACAGCCTTGCCACCTTTATCTTCCTTGTTTTCATAAAATTAAGGCGAGCACACACACAGCAAATGTGTGCACTTGAGTCTGAATTAATGTGTGTGTGTGTTTGTGTGTGTGTGTTATATAAAAGATGAGCAGAAATCTCTGAGGCCAGATGTTGATGTTGCCATATGGCTTCTTACACTGATTGGTGTTTGTGTGCGTGTGTGTGTGTGTGAGTGTGTGCCTTCAGTGTGTCAAGGAGAGGTGTTCATGGGAAGAAAACGGCCAGTACTCGGCCAGTCAAGAGGCTGAGTGATTTTCACAGCTCTTTGAAAATATGTCCAAAAGATTTTTTTAGGCATGACACAGAATATTTAAACTGAATAAAATCAATGCTTGAAACAGTGTGTTTCATGGACTGATCAAAAAAAAAAAAAAAAAAAAAAAATATATATCCAGACAATTGGTTGGCTAAAAATTGAAAAATGTGTCTCTCAAGTCTGTTACACACCAGCCTCATGATATTACCTTCTGTCAGTCCTTCAGTGAAACAGTTTGAATTGCCAAACCAAATCTGCTGGGAAGATGGATCCAATTCAATTAGAAATAATTCATGAAGAGAATAAAGACCATTTGGGAAAACTTAAATGTGCCCATGAATTCTACATGGGAGAAGAGGGGGAAAAAGGAAACAGAGACACATGCATAAAGCTTCATGCTACTTACGCTCGGAGGACCTGTCCAATCTCATATTTGTCTGTGACATCAGACATGCTATCGTAAGTCCGCCCATCTCGCAGGGCAAGGCACCCAAATGGCATGACGGCATTCACCTAGGAAGTAAAGAAAAAGACATTTCAATCGTTGCACTACAAAGGGGCAAAGTGATGCACAAATTATTTTGATGACGCCTCTAGGTAACAGACAGATAAAGGGATTGCAGAGCGGCATGGACAAGCATGTTAAAGAGAAAAAGAGGCACTGATGAAACATCATGAAAGCCTCAAGTGGTTCAAGTCAAAGGGAGGGCTGTTACTATTAGCCTTGAAAATATACAGTACATTAAAGCTGCAGACCACAGATACAGCCAAGTCAATGAATCAAATGAACGAATCTGGATTTTAACGCTTCTGGCAGCCTGGTTGCGTGCCAGTCTTGTCAACAGATACTAAGCTACCCACTAAGCTTCTCTCTACTCTGCTAAAGTCGGCAGATTCTGTGCAACGTCTGTCAAGTTCAAGCTAAACTTTATTTATAAAAGGGCAGTGTCCCTGTGTCCCCAAAGCAGCTGGCTTCTTCAGCAATCACTGGAGACCCTGAGTAACACTGACACCGCTGGGCTTTAATGGCAGGGAAATTATTTTTCTGTTTCGAATCTGTGTGTGTGTGTAAGTTTGGATTTGTCTTTTGATCTTGACCAATAGTTCACAACCTTTTAAACTGGTTTGCTCAGAATGATTTTAACTCCTCTTTCACCTCTCACTGTTCGCATTGCACCTGAAAATGCACTTTGCTGGAAAAAACAACCATTACAATGATTACGTACTGTATTACATATATGTACTGTATATATCACATCATGTCCGCCCTGAAATAGCTTGTGGCCCCACAGGAGGTCCCAAACGCCCAGGTAGAAAATCAAGGATCCAGATAGTGAATCAGCAATCGATATACCATCTCACCACAGTCCTCAGGCAATCCTCACCCACATCCTTTAACACTCCATCTACTGTAGGAGACAGATTCCCTGGAAGCTTCAGCCATCTATCCTCAAGATCCTCTCTCCTCTCCTAAATACCTGACACAAGCCAATCCCACCAGATGATTCATTTCTATTGGTTTGAGTTTCCCGTAGTGGATATCTCTACATACATTTTATCTTCTGTCTCTTTGGGGCTTGAGAGCACATCAAGACTCATCTGCAGAATTGACCCAGTCAGGAAATATGTGATAGAAGGGAATGGGACATTTGAGAGGGAGCTTTGATTAATGGGAGTGATGCCGGAGGCGGCTGGTAATGCTGAAGAAGAGGACTTCGGGATTGTGTGTAAGTGGGGGAGAGAGACAGAGGAAGAGAGAGAAATATCATGCGGCGACTAAGAACAGAAAGACAATTGAAACCCTCGGAGGTAATGGCATTTTGCGGGTGCTAATTTAGGATTAAGGAATGAATATCAGTGATGTAAAATCCTCACTCACTCTCTTTCCTTGTGTGTGTGTGTGTGTGTGTGTAGCATCACTACTGTAGATGATAGGACCAGAGGTGCTGCTGATCTATGCTGGAGGCGGGGCTGCAGAGTACTGTGTAATCCCAGCGCTGGCCCTAATCTCTAATCTGTACCCCTAATCCAGAGCTCTGGGATGCACTGTGTGTGTATGTGCGCGAATACATGAGCATGCGCGTGTCTGAGCAAGTGCAAAGGTTGATGCGGATATGTCACATGTGTAGATATGAGTTCAAGCAGAAGGATGCGGGTTTGTGTGTGTGTGTGTGTGTCTGTATATGTGTGTCCATATGTGCGTCCTTGTGTGAGTGTAATGCCCCAGTGAGACCGAGGGGAATTTAGTGGTGGATTGAAAGGCCTAGTTTTGCCAGATGATTATGTAAACTCAACAACATTCCCATAACAAGGTCCAGGACAGTGAAGGTGAAGGCCAGCGTGATGTGAGTGGAACACATCCATCCCTGTGGAAACAGCGTGTCCCCACTGAAATATGGCAACAACTGCCAAGCACCAAATGTCATTTGTCAACAAGGGTCAGCAGATGCACTAACTCACTAGCAGATATAGCAAGTAACTTTTTGACATGCTACTGTTTGAGCACATTTTTTAGTTCTGGCCACTGTACTAACATTAAAGATACACTTCCTGGTTTTGTGAGAGCTCACCACAGGCCACAGTTGATTTTCAAAACATCAGGAGTGACCTGGGAACAATGTTTGCTGGGACTATTACAAAATCCATAAATTTGTCTTTAAGTCTTTACACTGGCATCATCTTTTTCTGCAAAACTTTTCCTCCTGTTTCTCCGAGTTTAGTTTTACTTCCCTGTTTAATATTAATTCCCCGGAGGTGTGAAAGGCAGCTGTCTTCACAAAGAATATCAGCTAACAGCGCGCTTTAGGTGCGAACATCAGTTTATGGTCTGTCCTTTCTCTAAGATATACATTTGTCCTTCTTCCCTTGTGTCACTGGTGATTGTTTTCTCACCCTAAAAACTCAGATGCGTTAAAAACACCGTACCTGCAGAATACTGAGTCAGTGCAGACCTTGAAGTCGGCGGAGAGTAGGAGGCGATATGGGAGGATATGAGAAGAAAAGAGATGTGAAGGGAAGAGTGGAAAAGATGGGAGATGAGGGAAGAGGTGAGAAACAATGGGAACAGAAAGGCAAGGAGAAAGGTACACTGTGACTAAGTGAAAAGGTGGATAGAGAAAATAGTGTACATGAGAACAAAGTGTAAAACACAGAACTGCAGAGGCAGATTGAGAGTACCTCTCAACCTCACAGCTTCACAACTATGTGCGTGTGAATGTTTGCACAGGTGAACGTGTTTTGTGTCTATGTGCTCATGTGGGTGCGTGTAGGAATGTGTCAGCGGGCTATGTGCGATAATGCATCGTGTGACTCATGTTTGTGAACGAATGGAGGGCTGTCCCCAAAAGTCAGAAACCACTTGAAGGGATGCTGACAGGGGAAACTCTCTGCAAAACAAATTCGTAGCGCTCGTTCTGGATATCTGCTAAATTGGTGAAGGTGGCACAATATGAGCACCGGCGCCGATCTCGCAGCAGATCACAGCTGCTTTGAATCAGCTCCACTTGGCACCGTGTGCTGCTTTGACAAATTATTAATGTTTTCAAACAGAAATCTGTGGTAAGCATCCGGTGTCATGTTTATTAATTTGTTACATTCATCATCATCGTAGACTTTTAATATATTATTTTCTGAAATGATGAAGTATCTCTATCTGCGCCAGATTGATTGTTTCAGGGTGAACCTCCTAAGATGTATCACCTTATTTTTAAAGGGGTCCCATTTCAGTTTCCTTAACGAGGCAACAGGTTCTTAAGGATGCTGTTAACTTCCACCACACACAACACCTGCATCCTATTATTCGACTTTATCTCAGTCTTCAACCCAATAAATCAATGTCTTATCAATGTCTACAATAAGATGTTGGACATGAATATTGATGCCAGTGGATGTGGAGCTTCCTGTGGAGAAGGTAGCAGAGGGTTATGTTCTTATCTCTGACCCTTAGTACAGGTGCCCCCCAGGGTTGTGTCCTCTCACCTGGCTGTTCCCCCTTTACACAAACCACTTCACGTCCCACCACAGCTCAGTCACCATTCCAGCCAACAATTTACAGCCCAACACATTTAAAACACAAGAACTCATTACAGATTTCAGGCCCCTTCCTAAAACCCCCATACATGCCTCAGGAGAACCCATCATTGATTCATTCATATTTCTTGGCACACACATCAATACAGACCACATTACCCAAAAAAGCCCAGCAAAAATAGTTTTTCCTAAGGCAGCTCAAAAACTTTAAAGTAAAATAAAGCCTCCTACTTCAGGTTTTCACAGCCATCAACGAGAGCAGACTCACCTCATCCATAACAGTTTGGTACTGAACCATGGATGCATCCAAAAAACTGCAGCGTGTAGTCAATAAATCATCCAAGATTATTGGCAGCCCACTATATCATAAACACACAATCAAAAGAAAAAAAAAGATCTCTGACCCCTGATTGATTAATTGTTTGACCTGTGACTCTTGTGCCCTCTCATTCGATCACGCCAGGACTAATTAATAAACAGGTCCGGATGTTTAAAAATTCAATTCTGCTCATACTGAGTGTCCAGATAACTGTCCACTTTGACATGAAGAAACCAAAACTGAAATGACAAAAATTGAATGGATTTTGATTTGATTTGAACTAAAAAAAAAAAACTTTGTTCATCCTTATGAATAAGGATGTGGGAAAACTGTTGCACCAAACAAAATGAAGGATGATTGACAATTGCATTGTTTGTGCAACATTTTCCTTATGCCTTTGAAATGCACACCCATTAACACACACACACACACACTCACTCAGGTGTGAAGGCACACCGCGCTATCTGAGACATCACACTTTATCTTCAGCACCTTAAATCAAATTGCTTGTGCACATCTCTGTGTCTGAGTGTGTCTGTGTGCTTGTTCACAAGTGTTGTGTTTAGGCTGCAGCAAGGCTCAGAAATGAATCAAATGGCACAAAATATCTTTTTATCAGCTCAGAGGGGAAGTGTTTCAGAGGTTCTCAGCGTCAAGGTTATTCTAAGAAAATCTGTTATTTACTGGCACTCATCTCTTTAGCCATCCTCTCCTATTAAGCCCATGCTCAGTCCAACAGGGAAAAAGGAAAGAAAAATGGTGCGTTTTGCAGCTCATCACTAGATACAATATACAAACAGAATGACATACAGAAGAAAGGCAGTCTGTCACAGTAGGTGTATGTTCTGGGTGACAAGCTGCCGTGACTAGTTCGGCTTTTGATGCGCCTCCATTACAGGGAGCCGAGAATAATTGTCAATGTATGTTATGTAAATATTTCATCGACTGCTGTGCGAAGCTGCTTTTGCAGAGTCTTTCTGTGTTGTCAGTCAAGTGGTGAGGTGTGTCGGCGTGTCACTGCCGTGCAGACGCGGCACGGCGTTAAATCAAGAACGTTGTCATTATCAGCACCACTGGGACGCAAATCCTGATATCTGCACAATGTGATTAAGCGATGCCGCATCCGGCTTTGTTAAGAGGTGACACTAGATCTATGGTACGATAAGATAAACAACAACAAGGCGTGTGTGTGTGTGAATGTGTGTGTGTGTGTGTGTGAAAAAGTGCTTAACAAGTATGTCAATGTTTGCCTCAGGAGGAGAGTCAGAGCAGCAGAGGGTCTGCGGCTGACCTCAGGTTACTTCTGCCTGTGTGAACGAGAGATGACAGGCCTCGCATGTCAGACTCCGTGTGAGCGCTAACCACCTGAGTTACACACATGTGCAAACACACACATGCTTACAGACAACTCCACAAGGAGCATGCATGTACATCCATACAGCACATTACATTACACAGCTCAGTGCACATCACTATACGAGTGTCCTTACGTGACAGAGAAGCACACTGAATATATGTGTCCCTCATTAGCGTTTCACATGTCACTCCGCCTATATCAAGGCAGTATGGACACAGGTGTGTGATTCTACAGGAATAACATGTTTATCCTTTCAACCAGACAGCGGGATCGTTTTCACTTAAAAGCCTCTTTGTCCTTCCCTTCCTCTCTTGCTTCCTCCCTTTCTTCCTCCCCCCCCCTCCTGCACCTTTCCCTGCCTCCACGTGGCTTTCATCTCATCGCTTTGCCCCTGCCCATCCCCGTTTTAGTCCAACTCCAGTACGGAAGGCTTAATCATGGCAATTCCTCACCGAGGTGGGGGAAGAGGAACATCAGGGGCTACGACTGATGTGGCAACCCCTGATGTTCTAACTGTTCTAACACTAATGGGAATAACAGTGAGGAAGATTCTGGACACGTTTGCCATTCCTGCTCTTTACAACCACTAATCCAACTGCACTAGCCCCTCGGTGTGTGTGTGTGTGTGTGTGTGTATGTGCGTGAGAGCAAGCAAATTAAATAAATAAATTGAAAAGACACTTATATGTACACTCACCTTCAGTATAATAGAAGGAAATTTTCTGTGTACCAAAAGCCCTCTTAGGGGTAATTAAGCCCACCATTACCATCAGGTTTCCCACCTTCAATAACATTAGCAATAATACATGCGCACATATTTGCTCCCACCTTCAATCATTTGTGTGTTTCTTCCGTGTAAATCAGTGTGTGACTCTTCATCGGTGCATAACAAGACGTGACAGCCTGCTCCTTATTGATCAATCAAGACCAGGCATGATTTACTTGACTTAACACGAAGAAAAAAACATGGCCAAAACTGACTTTTTATCCCCCGTGGTGCTCAGGGTTTAAACTTTCATTAGATTCAAAACCTTATGTAAGAGCTACACCGGGTGTAATTAGGAAACAATAACACAATGAATATTCTAGACACAGCTGAAAGCACTTTCTTCTCGTCATTAATGTCATTTTGGCTTACGAGCAGTAAGAATATAATCCAGAAAGAATATAATGGCCTTAAACTGAAATCAGTCCACTGGTTCCTACTGAGCTTGTCGCCTGAGCTGAGCGTGTCGTCGATATTGAGCGACGCCCGAGGTTGGTCCCTGCACTTCTCAGGATGCTGTGACGTAAAAGTGGGGCGAAATAAAAGAGTTGTGAGGACGTGACAGGGTACACAGGAGAGAAGAGCTGAGAGAGGAGAAGAGGAGAAGCAGATGAAGGGCCAATTATCAGCGTTACCGTGCTTCAAGTGTACTAGAGGGTACAACAGTGAGAAAGTGGGTGAATAGATTATCGTTCTATAATACACACACTGATGCAAAAAACTTACAGTGTTAAGACTTACATGCATGTGGATACCATGTAATGGCTAGTATATGTGTGTGCGTGTTAGTGTGTGTGTGTGTGTGTTGCATCGAAACCCATTACATGTGCTACTTCCACTGAGTTCCCAGTATGGGGTCTTTTCCGGGCTTGTTATACACACTAATTCCCTTATTGCTCACAGAGCGGCTCTCATCTAAGGTCTATGCATGTGTGTGTGTGTGTGTGTGTGTGTGACTGTAAGGCATACACAAGGAAAGAAACAGGCTTAATAAGGAAACACTCTAATGAAAATTCACCACATCTGCCCAGAGAGAGAGAGAGAGAGAGCGAGAGAGAGAGAAACCCAGCTCATATAAATTGTTCCAAATTCATGTAGTCTCACACACACACACAAACACACACACAGATATACAGTACTGCCTTATTCTGACTGATACTGTAGGCTTCATCTGCTTCTAAACCTTACACCGCTCGGTCAGAAATACTTCCCTCCTCACCTTTCACTGCCCCCCTCACTTTCTCCTTCCCTGTGTGTCCTCTGTTTCCTGTCCCCTCATTAGGAGAGTGGATCTGTGCAGGTCTTGCACAGTAAGTGTGTCCTCAGGGAGAAGGGCCACAGAGTAGCTTTTCTTATTTGGACATAAGTGTGTGTATGTGTGCATGTGTGTCTGCAGCTTACGTAGAATGATGCAATGTCTGGCTGACAGGCCTGCTCTGTCTGACACCAGAACAGCCTGAGGCAAGACCTGCAGGCGATCACACACACACACACACACACACACACACACACACACACACACACACCGTATGTACACATTACACAGACTGAATGATGGATAGTGTGTGCTTTTTGCAGGTGTGTGTGTGGAAGTAACTTTTTGACTATATCCGAGACCGTGCGGATAAACGGATATCTGCTCACACGTTCAGAGTCAGAGGCACGAGCAAGCTCTTCCTCTCCGAGTTGGATGTAAAATCAAAACAGAAAATCAGAGCTCCATCTGATTGCAAGCTGGAGAGAGAGGAAGAACGATGGGGGGGAGGAAAAGGCAAGGCAATCATAAATATATAAATCTACTGCATAAAGCATATACATGCATTTACACGTTTAGAGCATTTCTCTCTCGTAAGAGGAAGAGGCACGCGGTAGAAATATTTATGAACAGCAGCAGGAGCCTGCTCTCTCTGTCCTTTCAATCATACTACCATATGTTTTCATGTCTGTCTTACACTTTCTACCCTGTGCAATAAAACCATCTGTTTCCGTGCACTGACACCTTCCTGTTAACTTATCCTGTAATGTACCAGTTTGTCCTCAACATGAGGATCAGAGTTCAGATGTTATTCACATACGCATTTAAGAGTCTTTTGATTGATCACAATTCCAAATATAAGCCTGTTTTATGTTGTACACAAAAGGCTACAAATGTTACTGAATATTAAATGTACCTTTCAGGTCATGTGAAGATATATCAGATTTAATCATTCAGTGCTAAATATTTCTGAGAGTCCACAGCCACAATGTTCATAATCACAATACTAATAATGTGGATAGTTTCAAGTAATAATTTTAGGCTACAGCTTTTAGTTTTGCAAGTGTTTTGTCATAAACCAATACATACAAATTTTGAAACGATGATGGCACTAGAAGAGAAGTTGAGGGATCACTGAAGTGATAACAACTCATTCTGCGGAGAGCACGAATGTCACTAGCAAATTTCACAGCAATTCATCTGATAGCTGTCGACACATTTCACTTAAAACCACAAATGTCAACCTGCTGGTGGCGCTAAAGGAAAAGTCACCAAAGTCGAATCAATTCATCCTCTGAGGACCATGAATGTCTGCACAACATTTTCTGCCAATCCACAACTGTTGAGATACTTCAGTCTGGACCTAAGTGGTGGATCAGCTGACAGACCCTTTCCCTTGCCTTTCCCTTTGCTTAGTTTTCCGGTGTTGGAACTTTTGATTTGATTTGGATCATGCTCGTCATCACCTCACTGATCACCTACTTGCTTTGACTGGTGGTAGAATAGCATCTGACCAACTCACAACAGAAAAAAATATATTATATACTGTAGACTAACATGGTGTGAATGGAACAAATGCAACACCTGTACAATGTAATACCCTCCAACACCAACGCTCTGCAACAAAACCCACGTTCGTGAAGCTTCTCAGTTTCTTTTCTCGAGACTGTATCAGACTGTGCTGATTTAACTTTGAAGCCATAGTTTTGTGGTTTTCTTGCACTGGATTGTATTATATATTGAACATTGCACCTAATTTTTTTGTCTCGCCCATATTTTGTCTCACATCTTCTAAATGAACAACACTAGTCATTGTTGTGAGCACATGTGCCTTCGGAGGATTGTTCTGCGTAAAGCAGGGACAGACAGTAAATACAGCCAGGGCACAACGGCGAATTTAATGAAATTAACAATCAATACTCTGCATTGTTTGTAAGCTTGTGTAACCCAAAGCATGTAATAGCACAGCTTTCTGTGTACTGGCGAAAGCTTAACTGATCTTACCCCGGATGTCCACCGCTGACTGAAGCAGCGTCGCACCTGTGCAGCCTCCTGCAGCAGCCAGCTTTCTGTTTGAGGTTTTTTTTTAAATTTGGTTTGTCTTTTTGACTATGTTCCCAATACTGTGGATTAAAATGAAAAAACAACATTCTCTCTTAATTTCTCTATCCCTACTGAGAATATCCCGACATTTTCTGTCCCTGGAAATTGAGATTTCTGAAACCCATGTGGGCTTTGTTGATTTGAAATTGCCAGCCTTAGGCCATAATGAGTATGGGGGGTTTAAAATGCTGACTCAGTGCAATTGTCAGTCTGTCAACCTTACACTACCGTAGTCACAGCACGTCTGCTTACAAGCAATGTTAAAGAACCGCTTTGCTGTTGCCTCCAGTTATCCCTGAGTTTTCTTATTTATTCAGCGTATCAGTTTCTGTTTCTGCCATAAGCCAACTGCACAAATAGAAAACACATGATCAATCGATAATCTCAGAGCAGCTGCCCGGGAATTACTATTATCTCTGGACAACAGGTAGTAATTCTGACCATCAGTCGCAAATCAGTGGCTCACGTTGCAGGTTCACTTGCAGTCATTTGAAAACCGAAAGAAAGTCGCACGTCAGCGACAACAGAATAAAACTTCACTCTGCTGAGACTAAGTGGAGCATTTCCCTGTTTGCCAGACAAGTTACAATGTGGGTGATAAAAAAAAAGAGTGTGCTTTAAATATTTTGTTTGCTCTTGTCATATTTAGTTTGCAGTTATAGCAAATTTAAAAACAGAAGACAATCCCAACTCTGCAGGTACAGATATTTTCTCACTGTGATTTACTCATCCTTCCATCTCTACCACAATGCTTCCTCTTCATTCTGATGTCTCTCCATAGTGCCTTTGAGGGTGAGGAAAACAATGCTGCTCTTTCTCATGTCTGAATAATAGCTGCATTTATACAATATTCAAAACTAAAAAACGAAACTATATTTCGCGCTTCAGTCATGCACTCACATTGGGAGAAAATGGACTTCATGCGAAAAGTTCATGGTGCAGAAAGAATTGCCATGCCAGGCAGACACGGCCGTGTCGCACATGGCTCACGTGTCAAACATAAAACAACTGAATTAAACGGCCCCTGTAAGCTCTGTGACACGCACACCTCGCAGAATGCAACATCGACGCTTTCGGCAGACATGAGAGATCAGACAAAGGGACGGAGGGAAAGGAGGAAATGTGGCTAATGTGTCAGAGGTTTGAGATCGCTATAAATCATTCAGGGGATATGAGATATTCAGGAGGTGAAATGTGAAAAGCTGATGGCTGTGTCAAGTGTGTGTGTATTATACGTGTGTGTTTGTGACGGGGGGGGGTCAGTGGTGAGAAACATTTGCTGTCAAGTGGTTTTCCTCCCCAGAAATCTGCAGCACGTGGCTGAAGAGTGCCAACACGCTTACTGTACTGAGGAAGCACACAATGTATCAATGACTCGAAATGCAACTCCCCTCAGGACCACGAGCTGATGCTACTTTTACCAACCAACTTAATTTGTGCGCCTGTGTTAGGGGGGCACTTTTGGTTACACTTCATCCACTTTTGGATGATTGAGAAACACACATGTGGAAGGAGAATTCTCTCTTTCTCTCTCTCTCTCACACACACACACACCTCTGTTCACTCTCTCTGTCAAACACATACAGATGCACTAATGCACCTACCCACGATCCACCTACACAAACTAACACACTCGCACGATTTCAAATGCACGCGTACATGTGTGTAGCCACTGGTCTCATTGTTAGTTTTGCCCTCTCTGGGGAATAAATTAAACTGTAAAACCTTCTTTTCCCAGCATACACTTTTGTGTGTGTTTCAGTGCACACGTGGATTTGTGCATGTGCGTGTCTCCATTGATCACGACTGCATTAATTCATTCCTTTTGTGGCTAAACATGGCCTTTAGACACGCCGTGCAGAGAGCCTCTCCAAAAACCCAGACTTCAATTGAGAGGCTCAGTCCACACCTCGGTTTACATGCACTCACGCACACATGCACGTGTAAACAAAGTGAGAGACAGATACAGACGCACACACAATCTAACACACAGACACAAGTTTTCACAGTTCCTGTCATATAACCTTCGAGCACTGCTTCTCCCCTACTGGGATGTTCAGCTGATAGGCAGCAAAGAAAAATCCACCACCTCCCCACTTTAAAGTCCTTCACTTCCTCCACTCTCTCTCCTCTTGTTAAATCTGTATGTTACATCTCCGCCGTCTGAGATGCCAAGTAAATGCACCTAAATGCCAACAGAAGTGCATCTTTATATTTGTCTATTCCTGCTTGTCCTTCAACACACCTGTCTCTCTCGCGCAAGTGTGCAGAGAGTCTTATTGACTGTGCTGAGGCAAACCTCCGTCAATAAAAATCTTCAGCAGGGAATATGGAAGACAACATGTCGTGAGCCTGAACCGCTCCATTGCCCACAAGAAAAAAAAAAAAAAGAATAAAAATGACACGAGCAGAGCTGCATCCTGGTGACTGTTTCCTGTTTTATAAAACAGCAACCAAAGACCGTCAAGTGTTTTGAGGCTATGTGTTTTTCTCCACTACCTGTTGCACAACATATGCCTGTGAAAGTAGATGTGAGCTTACGTTCATTCCAGTAACCATTTTTGTCATAGTAAATGTCCCAGATTATCATATTGTAGGTGCTGAAACTCAAGAGTATTCTGCATAATATGTTCTCATTAAATGCTTGAAAACAGTCACTAATTCACCTTTGCCAACTCATATACGAGGAATTTATTTTCTCCAGATTAAGTCTGAAGGCTGACAGATAATTACATTTTTAAAATTTATCATATCAACCTCTAACACAACACAGCCATTTTTTTTCTTTCAGCATAATTTGGATGCTCATTATAATCTTCCCGTGAGTTGTCTTTGAATTTCAGGGGAATGAGGGAAAGCTCGGCTCTGTGAGGTTTTAGAGGTGGTCGTTTCTGTTTTACCATTGTCACATCTGCTGTAATCTGAACCCTGAAGGCTTCTGTCTCACACACACATGCATGCACACTTTTGTTCTAAAAAAAGGGAGCCATATGCATCACAGGGACCAAGGACACAGCTGTCACCATTATGCATACATGTAGCTGTTACATATAGAAATGCATAGAAGAAGTCATAACAGATTAGCGTAGGTTCCTGGGACGTCTGCGCCGGTCTGTGTCAAGCAGAGAGAGTCGAAGCAAAAGCTGCTCTATTGTTACATTAGAGGCATTTAGAGAGATATTCACAATATTCACCTTGATATTGCGAATCGTGATAATTCTGCACCTCTGCATGTTTGTGTGTGTGATGAGAACAAGCCTGCTCAAGCACGAGTCTTAAGACGAAAATTAGGTCATTTGGCCTCATGGGAAAGTTAGAGTGGGAGAGAGACAGAGAGGGAAGGTTACGAGAAGGGACAAAAAAGATGATGAAGACAGAAAAAGAGAGAGATGGAGCAGAAAGGAAGAGGAGGATGATGGAATAATTGCTGTTGGGCATGATCCAGTTTGGGCATGTCAGCAGCACACACGTAATCACACACAGATGGCGCCACCCCACACACACACACACACACACACACACAAACACACACACACAGGTCAGAGACTTACTTTGCAACCACTGTTTTGCACTAGTGGTCGACTCATGGCTGCTTCCTATCAAAGATTTCTAATTTCTAAACCCTGCATCCAGACAGCCATGATCAAACTCCCATCTGTTGCATAAAGTAGACGAGTGGAAGTTTAATGTCAATCTGTGTCGAGAAGACCTTCGCAGCTTGACAAAAAATTATAAACAGCTTTGAACATTGCGGCAAAATTATATCAGGAGGTATTTAGGGTCTGATTTTACAAAATGATAAACAGTACAGCTATAGATGTTGGCTTTACTTTTATTTTGACATTCCAGAGGGCAGACAAAACAACATAAGCACGAGTTAAAAGGACTTTTACTTTGAAGTAACTACTGTGAATCACTATCACAAACACTGCCAAAAGGCTTGGTCTGGGTCATATTAGATTACATGAAATGCTGCAGTATTTGGAAACACTACTAGTAGCGTACACTCAAAAAAATATTTCAAGGACCTTGTAAATGTAACAGTTATATAAAGGTATTCTTACTTAATAAAACTGCTGAATATCATAATGATGTGTATTTGGGTTGACTATTTTGAAATTCATAAGTAAAATTAAAAGGTAAATATTTGATTAAAATTTACACATATTAAGTAAGTCTGTTTCATAGAAATAAATGATGACTTGACTGACAGATTAAATTGTTAAAATATATGTAAATAATTTCTGTATGTTTCAACAATATATTTGAGAATATACTATGAATGGAAATCATTTTTAAGAAGAGAAATTATTAGTCAATTCAACTTAAAATTATTGGAGACTTGACTGGACTACTCAAAATAAACGAGTAAGTGGGGCGGAAGTTACGAAGCGACGTCATTTCTAACGGCTCTCACTCAGACTGGCGGGCCCAGCTCCTCATCAGCCCGTCTGACCTTACTGACCGTCACGAAAGGCTATGGTCTCGACAACGAAGACAAAGCGAAGTAAGTACATTTAAAAATATATTTTTAGATACACCTCGGTTACAGAAGTAACATTCCAGCATGGAATATCGATCGGCTAACATTACTATCGCACCATAGCTCTTTGCACCTGAAGCTAAATTTCCCCCATCTGCAAAATTAGCTTATTGACATCGAGGCTGCAGAGGGCTAACGTACAACTGCACTATTTTATGTTACACATAGCCTCCTCGGGTGTAATGTTCATGAGGCTCTTCATTTTTATAGTTACAACTCGTTTTTGCGCCGTTTTGGCGTTGAAAATTACATCGTTACTCTGTCACGTAAATGCGCTTTCCTGTCGATATTCAGCCACCTCGACTGCTTTCAAGGCCCAGCTTTGCTTTAGATACGACACCGCGTTATCGGACAGCTATGACAATGTATGACAACTAAATATGGTACTTAAATTAGAGCTGAGTATTTGTTTCCAGTAAATTTAAACAGAATAAACGGGTCGCTAACAGAGTTAAGGTCGTTGTGGTATTAACGGTTAATGCTGTAATATTTTTGGATTAACTGTCCGCGCTCGGGCTGAAATTATGCTATGACTCTCAGCCCTGAATGTGGTAGAGTCGGGTATTTAGCTGTTCAAGTCCGTTTCACTCCGACACGAGGTCTGCAAACGGCTGTTTTTCTCCAAGCGGTTTCAAAGGGTAACGTGTTGAGCTCTAGCTCTCTCCATAAGCTGTGTCACAGGCTGCTACCACACAGAACCCCTCCCTGCTAAACACTGCAAGGGTCTCTGTGTCTTACTTTTTCCTCAGTTTTTATTCGATATACTTTTTTGGCATTTGGCTAGGTGAACAACATTTTCAGAGTATCAAGAATATAATAAAAATCGATGACTTCAGTAAAAAAAAAAAAAAAAAAAAAAAAAAAAAAAAAAGCTATGAAATGGCAGAGAACAGTCAACATGTACTGGTGCATGTAGGTTGTCACTCTCTCTGGCCTGTATTAATTTCCTGGCTCTGCCTATCTTGAGTCTCACTGATGCATGCATAGCTTGGGCAGATGGGAGGGGCTCAGGTTTACATATGGAGCAGCACTATTAATACTTAACGAATGTCAAGACAATCTATAATGATTTGTGTGTTAAGTTGCATTTAGAAGATCATAATCCTTGTTGAAGCATTTTTGTCACACATGCTAAATCTTATAAAACTTTCCTTGTCAGAATGGAAAACAACTGATAACTGGGAGAGCCCAGGTAAGTTGCTAAATGTTTATAATAGCATCACATAGTACAGGTCATTATTCTCAAATATTTAGTGGTGACATTGACTCTTGTCTTTCAACTTTTTATAGCAACAAAGTTGACAAAGAGACTATGAGAGAGGGACAAGAAGGCACATGAAAAGGCCAGGGGGCTGAACCCAGGTCTCAGAGAAGGACAGCGGGCTGAACCCAGGTCTCAGGGAAGGACAGAGCCCCATTGGACAGTCGCCACTTTGCAAGCCACCAGGTGCTCCCTGGCTTTAATCCCTCCTTAAGGTGACTGTTCATTGGATGGCAATGTAAGCTTTGCACATTTGTGGCATCATCAAAGGGGGGACTTCTTAAGCACTATCGACTGAAACATGGACATTTTGGTCGTGGACATCTTCTGCCTTGTATTCATTTGAACTGTCCCTGTTCCTTTAAAACTTGGGCTGGCTTGCGCACGCACTTATACAGAGCTCACAAAACAGAGGAAACTGAAAATCAACAAGATCTGAAAGCTTTCAAATGTAGAATTTGTGACTCATGTTTTCCAAATACAAAGGATTATTTTCAACACATTAACTTTCATCTGAAAAGACTAGAAACAATAGAGTGTGTGTTTGATGGTTATGAGTTTAAAACTAACATATATGGAACTTATGCTACTCACAGAAGCAGAAAGCACCAATCTTACTCATGCAATGACTTAAAAGCTGATCTAATTGTAAACCTTCCATTTTCTACCAGTGTTCAACAGAGTGACAGCCAATTTGCTTTACAGGAAACAGTTGATGATGTCGAGTTGGGATCTACTGTGGATTTGGCTTGTGAAGGAGATACAGATTCTTTAGTGAAAGTGATTGGTTCTCTTTTGCTGAAGTTAGAAAGTATTTATAATGACCTGGTGGAACAGCTTCAGTTCATCTGCACGTCATCATTTATCTCCCACACTATCCCTCAGGAGAAAGCAATGAACACCAAGAGCAACTGCGGTTCCAAATTCTGGCTGAATTAAAGAAGAGGGAGAGCATGATGATCAAGGAGCTAATGTCCAAGAGCTTTGTCCATAGAAGACATGATGTCGTCAGTCTTCAGTTGAGCATCACAGAGATAAAGGAGAGGTGGCCTGCCTTATTTGACGAGTCACAGGTTAGGAAGTCACATTTCTCCAACACAAAGTTTAACATAAAGATATCTGGGGCAAAATCAGGATGCTTGTAATGCTCAAATCTAAGTTTGAAAATTGAACTCTCGTCCTTCTTTTTTCAAGGTCAGAGCTGAGTTTCAGCGACTCACCACCATTAATCTTGAGGCCAAATTCATGTCCATGTTGGATCGTTATTCCTCTATACTGCTTTCCATCTACCAAGCCAAGAAAGGTGCAACTGGAGAGAGACATCGTGCAGAAATGAACACTCTACTCCAGGTATTTCAGTCGACCCGTCTTTAGCTGCTGCTGTTCTCCACCCATTTTAGCCTAATATGCATTAATATATCTCAAGGAGAGAATGTGCAGGAGAGTGAGAAGTGTATGTTGTCTGCTATAAAAATGTATTTTCTCCTTAAGGGTGGAACCCACATCCAGACAACCAGAGAAGTTGTCATCCGATGTCTTGTTGATCACCTCGGTGAAGATGTGACTGCCTTAATCAAGGAGTTTGAGGTGAGTGCAATTACAGACTTTTAGGGTTCTCCTTAGAACAAATCTGTAAAGTTGAAATTGGTGTTGCTGCTGATGATATTTTTGAAAATATGTATAACCTAACATAAACTAAATACAGTACACAACCAAATGAACCATAACTTTCTTGTTTTATTTGTAGTGCGAGCCTTTTACAATTGCTGATTTGACATATCTGGCGTATTTGACATATCTGATATGTTAAGTGAATTGTATATGCTCATCTCTGACAATTGCATGTCCCTTTTTAGCACCATTGTGGATGAGAAGTGAATTTCGTTGTCCTATCATACAAAAGTGTGACTGTACAATAACAATAAAGACTTATCTTATCTTTTACTCAACTGCTCTGCAAAGTGCTAGTCACTTGTTTATTCAAGCTTTACTTATATTAAGTCTGATTTCAAAGAAGGATCCATTAACTTCTGTTGGGGATTTTTGCTGAGCCAAAACAGCATGCATACAGAAATTAAGGTTAAATAAATAAGAAACCGCAAGTTTAAATTAAAGATAAAGAAGTCTCTTTGGCAACACTTTGGCAAGGAAACCTAACCGCCATAAGTGGTTGCTGCTGGCCTGTCAGCCAGGCCTGCCTGGCCTTTCTATAATGCCGACAGCCAGTAAACTATTATCTATTTTGGTTGGTCATTTTAGGTTGTTTTACAACAGAAAAAGCCTAAACCTTATCTAGTGAGTGCCAAACCAGATTTAATATTAAAGCCACAAACACAGTCAATGTTGTCACTTAAATCACTTAATTTGTTTATTTGTCATACTTACTACTGCAGGTGCAGGGTTAACTTGGATATTATTATTTGCATATTTATTTGTTCAGAAACATTCATATTTGTTGTATATCAGAAATAATAATTCTAAGCTAGTATACACAGCGTACTATCCGATTTTTGTACAAATGGTTGATAGAAGTTGATTTGGTTACAGATTTTCTTTCTGTTTTGTTGACATTCTACCTGAATGCCATCACTAATTGCCTTTCCAATGTTTGTTGGAGGTTGAGGATTCAGCTGTCAATGTGGAAGAAGAGCTGGCAGGAGAGGTGATGGCTGTGTACCTGGTCCAAAATAAAAGTGGACAAGTTGATGATGTTGGGATCGTCATTGAAGGTACCACTGTTCTCCATCATCTTGGAGATATCAGCAGAGCCTGCTGCTACCTGCTAGGACTGACGTATGCCTTGGATCTGAAATACCCCAAAGCTCTAAAGTACATTTTTGAGGTATTTCAAAAGATGCTTGTGGAAGTGGATGCTGGAAACCTTTCAACAAAAGTGCAAAGACTGAAAAACAATGTGGTCACATAGTTGCTGTTGGGCAGCTGCCCTATTGAACCCTGTGAAGAACGCAGTAATGGACGCTGTTATTAGTGAGGTTCTGAACAGAAACTTGGACAATCATTTCAGATCATTTCAGTCTGGCCATCTTCAGGTGTGGTCTGACTCAAAGTGCCAATCCAATTCCAGAATATTCTCAGGGCAAATTTACACTTTGCATTCCTATTCATTTGCCCTTAATTTTATATTAATGTTTGACATGCAGCATCTGGTTCAAGTTTAGAGGCTGTTTCACTACAGGTGCTTTATTGTTGTCAAGAAGAGAAAGCACTCTGCATTTTGACTTTGGAATATCTTGAATTGTGAAAAATACAGGTGTCTTTAAAACAAAGATATCCAACACAAATAACAGAAGAGTTCACCAAAGTTGTTTCATATCTAAATGCAAACTAAAAATGCAGAGGTTTATTTGCACAGATTGTGATTTTAACCAGTGAGTTAATTTCACTGGACAGTTATCTTCTTTCATTGTTGATATTATACTTCAGCTAAGTAGTGTGTCAAAAAAAAATCGAATTATACACACTGTGTCTGCAGACGGTGTCCTAGTGTGTATTCAGAATGTTAAAGGTTATTGGTAGGGATGGGCAAAAAGATCGATTCATCGATGCATGATTTCCTGGCCAATGGGAGCACTGTGCGTGTGATTCGCATTGTATGGACGGAGTCTGAACTTGACCAAACAACAACCAAATGGCAATGTTTGGTTGGCAGTTCTTTTTTTAGTTATTACGTGGACTATACTGTGACAGTATTTTCTCTGTTATTTTATAAAAGAATGTTGATGCTTTTAATTGGATAATTTTATATCTCATCTGATGCAGCAAAAAAAATGTTATGTGGAAAAAAATAGATTTTCTTTTAGGGAATAAACGTTCATGTTTTGTGAGATATTGGTTGTCATTTATTAATATGAGGTTATGATTAACAATAAACATATTTCCCATATTCAAGTAAAATAATCCAATAGCAATAAGTAAATAAAGTTGAGAAAAAAAGTCAGTACAATAGATTTTTTAAATAAGTAATTTTAAAGTTTTCAGTTACATTCTTCAAATGTTTTCAATTATATCTACTCAATTTTTTCAATGCTTTCTACACACGTTTTCTATACAATTTACCCAGTATTTCAGTTACATTTACTCAACTTATTTAGTAAATCTACTGAATCCGTTCATTCAGACATAATTAGAAGTATTACTTACTTCTACTCATTATTGAAGGTTTGTGTTACTTAATTTCAAAGCTTTAAATTCTACTTAATATTTTTAAGTGTAAAAATGTTTCACTAATTAAATTAAGTAATGGGCAGTAATACTTTTTTGAGTGTATACTCTTATTTTAATCGCATCCCTGTTTGTCAGTTTTAACTTGCGGCCGCTGGTCCTCTTTGTTTTTTTCAATTTATTGAAGTAAGTTTTGGTGAATTTGCTTCCATATAACATAAACAATTCAGCAGACTTTGTTCCATCCATCATCTTTAAGTTTTCATTGTTAATGCAGATCATGCTGTTGAAATGTGGAGGTAGTGCAGATATTACACCATGACTTCACTTCAGAGAAATACAAAGTATTGATGCTTCTTGGTGGGTGGAGAGTGATTGCTCTCAAATAGACAAAAAAAAAAAAAAACAGTGGCTGACAATATACTGTAATTTCACAGTTCCCATTCAGTCTTCCGTGCAGAGGAGGTGCACAGTGAGCGTAGACTCCGGTGTAATTAGCCCGAGGCTCCTGCAGGCGCCCGTACACTCTGGGCTGTTTAACAGTAAGCTGCTGTGCATCTAGCTATCTATGAAATATTAATCAGGTCCTCGAATGGGACTTTTCAAATGACTCCAACTGCATTGTACGACTGTCTTTTCATCACAGTCAGGGGAAGATGATGACGGGGGGGAGGAGAAGGGAAATCGTCGTCCAGTCATTGTGGTCAGCGTCACACCTGTTTTCTGAATGAGATACCTCTAAACACTTTGGGAGAATTTAGAGAAGTGATTGCGTTCTGCGTCTGAATCAGAGCCTCAGAGGCATCGCAAAACACACAGGCAGTAAGCAAGCTTTGACTAACAATGATGATAAAATGAAGAATCTAATTTTCGAGACGAGAGCACATTATTAAAACTCTGGGAGATGAATCAGCCGCACACGCGCAGACGCACGCACACACTAAGGCTATAAAAAATAGACATAAATAATTCATAGACGTGTAAAATTCCTATGCAATCTTCATTCATGCACTGACTCATTTAACATGAGGAATATGTTCACATGAAAAGTTACATCAGCTGAGGAAATTGCTTATCTACACTTTGGTTGGCTGCAGTTTTTGTGCAGCTAATCCTGTATGAAAACGACTTCACTAGTGTACAATCACAGCCGTGGGGCCTTTAGGTCAGCCTGAATGACCAGTGATGTTAACCTTAACACAACCAATTTAAAACAAAGTGTTTGAACTTACCAGACAGTCACCTCTATCAGTGCTGTCAGTATATGCTGCATTATAAATGAACAAAGCAGGCGGACAGCATAGAAGCCAAGGAGAGAGCGTATTGATTATAATGCACTAAATCCTTTTAAGGCCTATATATCTCAAATGCATTCCTGGAAAATTCATAAAAGGGAGGATGTAAGAAAGTAACTGTAGGAGGTGCGTTGAAAATGTGAGAGGAAGGAGCAAAGAGGTTTGGTTTAGGGTGAGAGCGAGTGAGAAGGAGAGAGCAAAGTGAAGAGGAATGAAGAGCGAGCACCGGTGCCAGACAAAGAGGAGCGTTCAGAGGAGAAAATAAGGCAGAGATGAAGATGACAAGAAAAAGGAAGAATGAAAGATGGAGACAAAGCATGGAAGATGACAGATGTGAGGAGCGTGAGGGAATGAAAGTGAGAACACTTCCGTAAGAAAGTCAGCGTGTGTGTGTGTGTGTGTGTGTGTGTGTGTGCTGGGTGAAGGAAAAAAAACCTGCTTTTGTGAAATATTCAGTGTGATAGAAGACTTATAGAAGCAAAATCCCCTCCCTGGAGAGAGAGAAGAGAGGAAGAGAAGGGTGGAGGAGCAGGGAAGAGGAGGAGAAAGGAGTAGTGATTGAAGTTTTGGATAAGAGTCATAAGGCTAGAGACCATTTCAACAGAGAGGTCTCTGCTGTGAAGCTTCGTGTAGGACTGTCAGGGCCCTCTCTATTTTTAAACAGTGTGTGGGTATATTGCTCACACCTTATAGCATCCAGTATACCTGAGGAGCTTGCCAGAGGTGAGCTTATGCAGAATCTTCTACTGGGTTACCATTTTAGTAGAGGAGAAAGCAGCCTCTGGTTATTAAATAATAATGAGATGAATTTTTGGTCGTGAAATGGAAATTGTCTTTTCACTGGCCCCCTTCTTCTGTGAGTCAATAATGCATATATAACTACAGTTTCAGTATCTCTGGGGCTGGTGTCCTCGCTGCCTCAAAGAGATTCAGTCCTCAAGCTAGAAAATAAATATTTGGAAACTGGGCAGCTGGGTTTATATGCCAAATGAATTTCTATCTGGATTACACTTATTGGTATTGGTTTTTTTTCCAATTCAGTGAAGCTCACTAGATATATGTTACTCATAACACTTTTTATAGGTTATAGGTCACATATGTGGTTTTGGGTAAATACTGAAGAAGTCAGCATGTCTCGTCTTGTGATTCAAGTCAGCGTCAACTTTTTGGTGACGCTCTAGGCAAGGCAAGGTTATTCATATTAGCACCTTTCAGACACAAGGCGATTCAAAGTGCTCTACAGGGGCATAGTAATATATTGAAAATAAGACATTAAGAAAACATTAAAATCACATTTAAAAGACAATAAAAACAAAAGCAAGCAAATAAATAGCTACAGATTAAAAAGAAGTTATGCATCTAATTTATTGGAAAGCTGCAGTAAACAGCGTTTCAAGCCCCGATTTAAAAGAACTGAGAGTTCTGCATAGAAACTTAAAGCTGCTCGACCTTGCTTGGTTTTGATTGTGGGAACATTGAGTGAACCTGTCCCAGATGACCAGAGGGGTCTGGGGGGCTTTATAACATACAAGTAAATCAGCAATGATTTTAGACCCAAGACCATTTATTTATAGACAGGTGGTAGTAGGCTGATTTTGTAATTGTCTTTATGTGGCTGTTGACGTCCATAACTACACCAAGAATTCTGACTTGAAATTTTAGTGTCATGGTTTCGAGGTGAGCAGAGACTTTTAATGCATCTTCTTTGGGGCCAAAAACCATTATTTGTTTTTCTGTGTTCAGTTGTATAAAATTCTGGTACACCCTCATTAATTTGCTCACTTATTTAGCTAGTGTAAGGGGTTACAGTTTATGTGGTGACACTGTTACGAGTTATGCGTCATCTGCATAAGTATGGTTGGAGACGTTATAATATTCCAAAATCTAAGCAAGGGGGAGCATGTAGATGTCGAATAGAAGAGGTCTAAGAATGGACCCTTGAGGAACTCCACACATGATTTTTGTTTGCTCAGATTCATGATTATGATTGAACAAAGTAGTCGCTATTTTGTAAATATTATGTGAAACAATTTGCCACAAAGTTCCAACCACTTTTCTAGTCTGCCAAGCAGTATGTTATGGCCATCTGTGTTGAATGCAGCACTGAGATCCAGTAATGCCAAAATAGAAATTTTTGATACGTCACTGCTCACATAAATGCCATTTAAAACATTAACAAGTGCAGTCTCAGTGCTGTGGTTAAAATCCAGAATTTCCAGAATAAGCATTTAAGAAACTGTTTTGCAGAAAGAAAGTGTTAAAGCATTGACAATCTTTCCTAAAAAAGGTTTGTTTCTTGTGGGCCTGTAGTTATGTATCACAGAGGCATCCAGATTACACGTTTTTAAAAGTCTCTGAAAGATTTAATAACTGCGGCCTTCAGGGCCCTTGGAAAAAGGCCTGACTCAAGAGAACTATTGACTTTCTGTGGTACATCAGGTGCTATACAGTTAAAAACATCTTTAAAGAAGCGTGTAGGCAGAGTCTCAAGGCAGCAGGTAGTACATGCAAGGTTCTGAACAATTTCTGTCAAGGCTGCAGAATCTAGGGGGTAAAAATGCTCCAAATTAACTAGAGCAGTTTTATGCAGAGGCAGAGTTGGCATAGCTATTTTGCCTGAGATGGAGTTACAGACTGTTTTTCTTATCATTATATTTTTGTTTCTGGAAAAAGAAGCAAAGTCAAAGGAGCAAAGTTAAAGTATTGCAAAGGACTGACTTGCTCTTTTATTAGTACCCAGTTATCGTTGCAAAGTTTGTTTGGAGCTGTCACAATGAACCTGGAGTTGATTTTTTTTGCCACCTGTGTGCTGCCTTTCCAATGTTATTGATGCCAAAATGGCAAACTGAAACTGCTTACAACTCATTACATCCCAAAAATGCTCTGTGATATGCTTCACATCCCTGGATCTGACAGTCAGCCGTTTCCTGGACCAATACTCCAATACTAATACTAATACTCTACTAATAATAATACTAATTATACGGAGCCACTAATATGGCTAGTCTGGTTCAGTTGCTGAACTGGGGAGGAGCCAGGATCCAGGAAGTCCAGTTTGAGTAACATGCCAAAACACTGCGCAAAGGTTTATACTCAACAACAGCACAACGCAAGAGAATTTTATAACAGGAATGATCATAGAGTCAATTATATTAACTTTAGTTGTGATGATCACAAAGTAAACAGTAGAAATATTTTGTTCATTTTGCAAAGTGATCATCCAGGAATGTGCAGGTGTGTGATTGGCTAACACAGCGCTTTTATGGATGATGTCACATTGCATTTCTGCAAATGTCCCAAAGCATTCCCTCATTTTAATGCTCAATATATTTTGTTAGCAATAATGACATATAATGGAGTAAATTCATGACATTCTGTTCCAAGAGAGAAGTTAAATAATTTCAATTTAGCGTTTTCTTGGAACAAGCTGTCAGAGGAACTGTGTCATTCAGCCTTAAGGATTGCCGCCTGTTGCAAACTGGGGTTTAAACACGGGTCGATTTTGTCCTCAAGCTGTTCTACGAGACCCCCTGCCCCTATACGACGTAGACTAACTGCATTTACGCTACAATCGTGGCCTCACATAAAAGGAATCACATTCATATACACACCGGCTTACACACAAAAACAGACACCAAAAGGCTCTATAAATACAGTGTGGAGGTAATGTTCATCGTGTAAAGTAGGCGGATTAACTGGAACCAGGTCAGAGCAAAGGCAGAGCATGTGCTCTAGCTCTTCTCCTATTTAGCAGCTTTTCTTGCCATTTTTTTTTTCTTGCTATTGCTTTTCTGGCTCTTTTTTTTTGATGAGGTAGACTGGAATGGTTATCTGTTCCAACCCCACACAATCCTGCTCCCCCACTGACACTTGTTTCCCATCTTCTCAGTACCACATCTCTTCAGAGGCAGAGCACAGAGGCCACCTGTCACTGTTTCTGAGGGTTTTGTATTTTCTGAGCAGATTATCCATCAAGCTATAGCAACCTATATTCAATTACCTCATTAGGTCAGAAGGCAAATTATTAAGCTGCATGTTGCCGATTTCTCATCAATGAAACTGACAATGACTTTGTGCTTCATGATGCAACAGATGGTCGTTCTATTTTGGTCTTTTTGTACAAGATGGGATTTTCAGAAAAGACCAGTCTTCTGTCTTGGAGGCATTTTTAGATCCTAAATGGGTTGCCTAGGCTGGTACTGTGTGTACAAGCATCTGGCTTTAAGTGAAAGTAAAAGACTGAGTGAAAGATATCGTGGCTGAGCATCTATTATCTATTCAAAATCTGGTTATTTCTTGCATTTAAAAGGCTCGATGCCTTTCAGCAATTGATGGGAATTGGACAGAGTGAGAAAGAGGGAGCAGAAGACAGCAGGGGAAGTAAAGAAAAGACAAAGGCCAACGGGAGAGGAAACAGAGATTAGATTAGACGAGGACAATATGGAGAGGCTTGGTTTTTTTATTCCACAAGTCGGAGTAAAGAATGCACTTCAGCAAGGAGGTCTGGCTTTGTTTGGAGCCACCTCAGTATTAAACTCATCCATCCTGAGCGAGAGAGAGACACACAGAGAGGAGGGAGGTGGAAGATGAGAGGTAGAGACAGAGAGAATGAGAGAATCTGTGTCTACAGAGCAGTCATCTTTCACCTGTAGCTAGTAGAGATCTTGGCTTGCATAATGCAATGTGAGGATAAAGCCTCCTTTATGACCAGCTGAGCCAATAAATCCGGATCAGTTCTGACCTCTTTTTCTCCCCCTCCTCCACCCCAACCCATCTCCTCCCCTCTCTCTGGTTGTCTTTGCTATAGAGCGGGCAGGGAATATCAGCTGCTGAACTCTCGACAGCCCAGAAACTCTTCCCGACTCCTATTTCTGTCTTTGCTTCTTGAAGCGGCGTCACAAAAGTAAAGACTGTATTCATCTCCCGAATCCATCCATGCATTCAACCAAAGCAGAGAAAGTGGAGACACTTGACACTTGCTTCCCCGTTGGTACAATGAAAAATGCATTGCAAAAGTACCTTATTTTCCCAGTATGTTTAATTGCCTGTATCCGTCTCCCTCTACACCAACCATTCCCTCTGGTGCAAAGTCTCGACCGTAATTGTTTTCAATTAAAAAGTGCCGTGCTGCAGCTGTCGGTAGCTCGCCTTAGCTGTATCGCTATTCAGGGGACTGGCTACCAGAAGATGAGGGGTAGTAGTTTTGGCAGCCGTCGTTATGATTGGATAGGGAGCCACAGTTGAAGGACTGATAAAGCAGTGGCTTCTTGGATCCATCTTTACAACAGCTTGGGGTGTTATGTAAGGGGTGATGTAGCCGGGGCTGGTGGAGGAAGAACAAATCATAAATCCCGATGAAAAATATAACGAGCAAACAATAAGTGACTGTTAGTCATAACAATAGCCTTGATACTTATGTTATAATTACTTTTTCCTTCTATTTTTTGTCATCAGCATAACAGTAAGCAGGATTACACTTGGTTGTGTTTATAGTATTTTCGGGCTTTCAGTTGTACCTTTTATGTCATTTTCTGATCTGTGTCCTCGCTGCTGTGTGCTGGCCCACATTCTAGCCCAGTTTCGACACTTTGTTGCTGAACTCAAAGAGACGGTGAACCAGCGCAGCCGAGCGCTCCGGGTTCATCTCTGTTCGCTCTGGAGCAGCATGAGTAAAAAACACCCCAATTAACAGGTGACTGGACTCGGATAATGTGAACTCGAGCCAGGTGGAGTATGTTACTATTGAGGGCTATTTGTAGGACAGAAAACTACGTCAGGATGGTTTCACTGCCTCCTCCTCTCTGTTCCGAATTCCTAATTAAAGGCGGCTTCACTCCTTCGCACAACAGACTAATGACAGAGATAAATAAGGAGAGAAAGATGACAAGACACAGGAGGGGAGGTGAGAGATGGCCTGAGAGGAAAGAGAAAGGTTACAGGGAGAAAGAGAGACGGAGCATTAAGAAAGGGAAAGAAGAAAAAGGATGGAGAAATGACAGATGAGGACTTAGAGACAGAGACTACATCATATAGAGACTGTGGTAATGAATGCAACTTTAATGAAGTACTCTTTCTCTCTCTCCGTCTCCATTGCTCTTTTCCCTCTCTAATCTATCTTTTCCTTCTATCACCTCTCTGTTTCTCTGCCACTTTCAATTCCTCCTGCCTCTAACACAGGATAACTCATTAGTAATTCTTTGTTTTTTCCCCGTATATATATTGACAAAACGCTGAATACTGGTTAATTCAGTATCCTACAACAAAGCGCCGAAAAAAAACCCCATCTTTTTATCTGTGTGATTAAACTGCCTTCAAACTCAAGGCAATGGATGAATCTCTCAACCCTTTCACTCTGTAGGTTTCAGAGCAGAAGTCAGGCACTCCTGAGCAAAGGTCAGCAATCAATGGCTGTGTTTTCTCATCCAGCTGTTAAGGTAATTTTAAGTGAACTTTTGAAACGCTGAAAAGAAATTCAGTGTAGATTAGACGCGTTGTTATCACCTGGGGTGAAGTAAACAGACTTCATGAATGTAAAATGAAGCTGCACATGTCTGTACACAGAACCAGCAGAAATGGGAAAAGTCTTTTCACTGTGTTATTTGTTTCATGTGCTACAACCTTTCAAGGGGAATGAAAGCAATGTTGTGGGGATTTCAATGACATTTGCTTTCTCCGTTCGCCCTCTCGAAAACAAAACATTAGTTTGCATAAAAATGATTGAAAACATGATGTATTTTCTTAATGGCACGTAGAGCTTTGAGTCTCTAGCTCAACACGAGTGTGTACCCACGTTTAGTCTGTGCGATGCTTTGTGGAGGCTCATCTCACCCTGATCTGATAATGTCAGGATTTCACGAGTTTAATTCCTCCCTGGCTGTGTTGTGTTGCTGCATGCAGGCATTGGTGGTATTGATTCATTGCTTTAATCAGAGTTTGGAGTTATGGTTTCTCTACGGTTTGGATCTGGTATTTACTGTCCCACTGCAACAGTACAAGTTTAAAAAAAAACACATTTGTGTGTGTGTTTGTGTGAGAGAGAGCTGTTGATGTCTCTGTGTGTCAGTGTAGTAACACATGCTGAACTTCTCTCATTACCTCTGCCAGTGAAGTTGGTTTGGTGCACGTGTTCTTCCATCTTTGTCTCTCTGTCTGCAGAATATTTCAAAAAGTTACAAGGGAATCTGGCTCAAATTTGGTGAACAGATTCCTGGCCCAAGGATCAGTTGATAAAATTTGGCAGTGACCTCGATGTGGGATTCCTGCCATTGTAAATGTTTTGTAGTTTTTGCAGCTTTAACTGTAATATTGTTTTATGCAATGCTGGGAAAGTCCAACAACTGGATATGTACAATACAATATTGCATAGCCTCCAATTTTGCTTATGGTAAAACTTTCTTTAGGCAATAATCTCATGAAAAGTATAGTAGTAAATACTTTGAATGTTAGACATGGTAACTTCACTTTTACTATTTGTCAGCTGTACTTGGAGATATTAATAAATGGACAGCGTAAAATTTTGCAACACATTAAACATTAACAGGTCTAATCTTGAAACTACTATATTAGTTAATTAATGAATACTGTGCTTGAAAGTCTTATGTCAACACATTTGCCGATTTTGCTCTGTGGCTCGCCTCCTACTAGATGATAATGAAGAGTCATATTTTCCTGACAGCATCATTTGGAGAAAAAAGTATTTTCATTTTTCTGTTTCATTACGCCCGTTGATTATATCAAGATGATACACTCTATCCAGTAATAGATGGATGGATGGATGGATGGATGGATAGAGAAAGCATGTTGGGGGTTCAGTAGGGGACAGAGGGCTCAGCTGGAGGAGGCAGGGAGCAGATGAGAGTGTGAGAGCAAGAAGGCAGAAGATGAGCAAGGAGGGCAGGACATGAGAAACCTCTGGCACCAAACTCAGTTAAGAGAAAAAAAAAACAAACATATGCTGCATGTGCAGTTTATCCTGAAGCTCATCCTTATGTAACATAGGTGGCATATGTGTGGAAATAAACAGGGAGTGTTTAATGTTTCATTCTTCTAAATACAACTGTTTCCAGCTTGGCTAATGTTGCAAAATCCTTGTCAACAGCAGCGTTATCTCCAGGCCCCCGGGGCACATAAGGATCATTACCGGCCACCAAACATGGTCGCAGGGAGCGATCGCTGTGTCACATAACACGGAGGGTCTGAAAAGTCATGTTGATGGATTGATGCACCTCTTAATATCCTACAACCACCATCTGTAACCTATCCTGGCTGCTGTGATGGAAAATCTCTGTGGTTGTGGACATGGTGGTGCAGACTGAGGCTCCAGCCTGTGTCTCCGCCGCATAATCTCGGTGGGAAACATTCAACCGTGCAAGAATCAGAGGATGTTTACTACATCCGCTGTTATCAGCTATTATGATATACCATTACATTATAATAGGATATTGATGCCTCCATTGAAGCAGCATCTACACAAGTCTGGTATTAGATTTCCTATTGATGAACTCACAAATCTGTAAAAAAAAAATTATCTTTCATCCGCTGGACCAGGACCAGATAGGCTGTGCTCTTTCTCTCCAGCATTGACCAATCTTCAATTGGCAATCAATAAGCAATATTGAAGTTTTTATATTTCAGGTTTTTCTGTTTTAAATAGTACATTTCCTTCAACCTCTCAGTTCAGACTGCAGTGACTCAACTCACCGGGCATGAGAAATATGTGGGCTGATCGATACCACCAATGTTACTGTAAACATGAGCATCACTCGTCCCTTCCATCTTCACCCTTTCTTCTGCTTCTCCATTATAAAGGCATTACTGGAAATCCATTTGTATTGCATTAGTGTTGTAATAACCGCATTCATCTCCCTTCATGAAGCGTTCGGCAATCAATGAAAGTGACTTTGAGAGGCCAGTGCAAGCAGTCAAAACTCACTCTTCCATTTAATTGAGTTCAAACCATGGAAAGGTGAACGCTTATAGATCTTTGATTATATGACCATAAAACCGTGTCAGCTTTATATACTGAACAAATCCACCCTGCTGGTAAATTAAAACTATGGAAAACTGAGAAGCAAGTCAGCAGAATAACCTTACTACTGATGCTCAGCTTGTTCAACAGCATAACTAATTAGACGCTGGAGAGTGAATACCTTCATCAAAGCTTCGTGTCCACTAAATTTGTTATTCTAATGGTAGAGCATGTTGGGAAATGCTTTTTATCTGCGTTTTTGCATCTGCTGAAAATACAGAGTTCGAGTATAAACAACCATGTGCTACATGTTCCAGATCTTTTTTTATCTAAGAAAGTGCAGTAGTTCAAAAATGTTCATAAGGTGCCTAAAATATACACCTGGATTGCACCAAAAAAGTAATCTTTGGCCCATGCCTTACAGTAACTTCCCCCCAAATTTAATCTGCTTTTTTATCAAGTGTCCTGCTAAAGATGACACAAGCACATAACCAAACAAATGTGACCAAATGACAAAGGGCTCAGAGGAGGTAAAGCAGGTCAAAAGCAAGCAGATTTCAATTTAATTCGACTACACGTTACATAAAACAACACATGAACAAAAAAATGTTTCGCTTTAAGATTATTTCCAGATCTTTCCCTTCGCCCGTTAATATCCTACTGATATACTTCATCCTCCAGCGAGTGCACATCAAAGGTCAGTCGGCTGAAATTCTCCAAAATGAATCCCAGACTTTTAAAAGGCAGCGGGTTTAACTGTGCAGATGAAGGTTATAACCTGAGCTGCATCTTCCATTCTCACCAAAAAAAAAAGCAAAAACATAAAGTACACACACAAACACACACACATGCGGCATATCAGTGAAACCACCTTTGTTTGATTATGTGCTCGGTGTGTTAGCTTGTCTGTTATCTGACATGTCCAGTGAAATCCGAGGATAGCAGGTTTTTTTTTTTTTTTTTTGCCACAAAAAAAAAAAAGCACACAAATGATTTGAAAGCCTTTTGTCCTTTAGGCTGCTGCCTTTCCACAAACTCTAAATGAGGTCTCGAGAGATGAGTTCAAACATAAAATGCTGCAGCTTACAGGTTGGCTGAAAGGACAGTGGCTGCGCAGAGGGAGGGGAAAGAGAGGACAGATAGATAGATAGATAGATAGATAGATAGATAGATAGATGCACTGTTAGCACCAGGATGGATCTGGCTCAAACCCTCATGTGACTGCACGTTGTGAAGCCGGCAGCTCAGCAGACAGGTGTGAACTGCGAGAGATGCGGCACCTGAAATGTTGTCTGATAGAAGGTTCTTTGCCTGTTACGTAAAATCAGAGCTTTTCTTTCACCATCCAAAGGCTAAAAGCGACTGTGGTGGGAAATACAGAGCGGCTCTCACAAGTCAAATGAATATGTGAGCAACCACTTTTTTTTTTTTTTAAACTTTTATTTCTTTCCCTTGCCTGCCCCCCTTTTGTCATCCCCAGCCTCTTTTCCTCTGCCACTTTGTTCGCTTTCTTGGTTCAGCAACCTCCTTTAGTCTCTCTCCGGGGTGCAGTAGTGTAGTAGCCTACACTAGATTTCCTGTGATGTGTTCTTTTCTCTCTTCTGCTCCCCTCGTTTATCAAATTGCACAAGCTCATATAAAGCAAGTTAATGAGGCCAGTAGGGGGGTGGACTCTGCTTTCATTGCAAAAATGAAATATGATAAGACTCTCTGTTGTGGTTTTAATAAACAATCTATTTTGATATGTTTATATACAATTTTTCAAACTGTGCAATCACCTCTGCTGCCACTTTTCTGCTTCTCGACCATTAAAGCGATGCTCTAAACACACCATACGACCAATGCATTAACAGCAGCTCGCTGGATGATCACTTATTCCAAATGTCCACTTTAAACCTAATAACACCAGCCTTGACTCAACACGAGCCTGCAGTCAATATTGCTGACCCAGTATGGAGAAAGCAAAGTGCCTGGTGATTCTGGACTGTTTAATGCATAATTAACAAGTGAATAAGTGAGAAAGCTGGATGCAGCTTCACAGAAACAGGCAGCGGAGGGAGAAGGTGAGGGGGAAAATGTCAACATCTGGCTTTGCTTTTACTTCAAAGAGGACTATTTTTTTTCTGCCAAACTGTGACAGAACCACATGATAACTCTGTTTGGGGGGGGGACTTCTCAATGGTGCAAAAAGAGTGGAGCCACTGTAATAGTGAAATAAGTGATGATGGATGAGGAGCCTTAAAAGTGCAAATGCGAGATTGCAAATATTCTGATGTTAAAATCCTGCAACTCAGTCACCCAAAGTGAGTGACCACCACCATAAAACCATCTTTTTACAGCAATGCTATAATAACTATAACATAACATAAAATATACTATAAAGTACTATAATAAGGCTACAATAAGGATAAAAACACTAAAGTACAATAAGTTGGTCACGATCACTCAGTTTTCTTAGATGTAGATTTGTAAAAACTCAAAAATTCAACAAGTCAGCTGTCACTTCTAACCGACTGCTTCTGATTTAACTTTATTTTGTCAGGATGAGCAACCAAACACTTTTTTTCTTTTCTCTGTGCCGTTTGGAGATTTTTTTTTTTTTCACTGCAGCTGTTTTACGCGCGGCGGCCGCACAGCGCGCATCATCCTCCTCATCCTCATCATCACCACAAAACATCTTTCTATCTCCTCATCAGCCGCTTTGACCCCCCCCCCAAAAAAAAAAACTGTGATTAAATCGACTTGTTGAGGCGAAATCCATCCACCAGGCTTTGACTTACCTTGAGTTGTCGCGGCTTGGAGAAGTGTGGGTGCGTGTGTTTGCAGCCCCCCTCCAATCCAAAAATGGAAACTCTGCTCCTAGTTGGTATCTGGGCTGGAGAGGATGAAAGAAAGCGAGCCGCTGATAATGTGTCTTTGTTGATGCACGGAGAGCGTCAGAGAGGTGAACTGAGCGCAGCTCCTGCTCTGGCACGACTGTCTGCTGCTCGGTGAGAATTAGTTTGCTTGTTTCTGACTGCCGCCCTCCCTCCCACTCACTCTCACTCACTCACTGTCTCCCACCCAAGAGAAATAAATAATCTTTCATCTCCCTCCTCTCTCTCTCTCTCTCTCTCTCTCTGCATAGCAGGTTGGCATCTTTGAATAATGTGAGATCATTATTAAAGGATGCTAGAGGTCCAAATTTGCTCCCCCAATCCAAACCCTGCTTTATTACTATTATTATTATTATGACAACTAAACTGTGTGTGTGTCAGGAGAGTTGTCTCCGGCCGTCCGGTGTGTGCAGGCAGCGGATTGGGAGTGTTCGGGATTAAACCTTGGGATTATACCTCAGCATTCATCATTTCATCTCACACGCTTGGAAGCGCACTGGCGGACAATGACATCAGTCTTTGGCAGGCGGGGACAAACAGACAGATTCATGTGGGAAGGGATGGAGAGAAAGGCTAGAAAGAGAAATGAGAGAGGGAGAGGAAACCTTTCACCTTGTATTGATTGATGCACTTTAATCTGATGCTTCATGCAAAACCCGTCAGACTATGAGCAGGGCAGAGAGGGTCACCTGGGTGAGACATTTCCAGGGTGAACATGGACGCTTGTGCATATGAAATGTGGCTGCATGCAGTCCTGTGTGTGTGTGTGTGTGTGTGTAGTGGATGCATACACATGGCCAAGTTGGTGCATGTGTGCCTGCATACTGACAGATGGCTACTGTAATGACGCAGGAACTAACTACTGGGTTTCTATGTGTCTGTGAGGTTGCATGCCTGTGCACATGCTTGTTAGTGGATTGTGTGTGCCCCCATGTGTGTGTGTGTGAGGGAGAGAGAGAGAGAGAGAGAGAGAGCAAGTTGAGTTTGATGCAGAAGCAACAGATATTCTCTCTCTGTCTCTCTCTCACACACACACAAAAACACACACACGCACACGTCTCTTCTTCTTCGACTGTCCATAAAAATCCCATGTTAATGATGACGATGTCCACATGACAGGACAGTCCTATCCTGAACTCACTAGGTCTATTGCAGGTGGGGCATGTCTGAGTGTTGGTAGTGGTGGCAGCCATGGCTATATTGGACCCCTTGCCTCCCTTCTGCTGTCTTCTGGTTGTCCTCTCCATCTCCAGCATATGACAAGCATGGGCGAAAAGACCACAGTCATCTGCATGCTGTAGCTCCAGGACCTGCTCTCTACAGAGTTTGGTGGATTCGTAGAACTGGGGGAGGATGTTAACAGATCAATTGGGACAGTCAAACCTGAGAAGGACGTCCCACTTTTCACAGTGTCAGATGCTTTGAAGAGGTCGACAAAGGCCACTAACAGGTCCTGATGTTGCACTTTGGCTGAAGCTGCCAGACTGTGAGGATCCTGTCAATCATTCTCCTCTCCTTCCAAAATCCACCTTGCGGTTCAGGCACATCGACTCTGTGATGTTGCTGATGATTCTCTGAAGCAACACCTCAGCCAGGACCTCACCGGCAGCACAAAGGAGTGATAAGCTGCTACTATTGCTGCAGATGGCCTTGTCATCCTTGTTCTTAGAAATGACAACGATGTTTGCATCTGTTCGCTGCGTGATGCGCTGGTTGAGGGCGCGCACACACATGAACCCTCCCTCCTTCAGTAGCTCAGCAGGGATATTGTTAGCGCCAGAGGACTTGTTGTACTTTCACACATAAACACACACACACACACACACACACACACACACACACACACGCACACACACAAACTGTGTGGCATTATGATTTTCCTTTTTGTCCAGGTGCTTACAGTCTGTTCCCGCAGACATTCACGAGAGACCTTGAGTCTGCTGCAGCTTCCATTTGCTGAAAATACATTTGTATAAATGTGTGTATGAGTGCGGTTTGTGCGTGTGTGTGTTTGTGCGACACTAGGAAACACTAAGAAATATCCGCATAAAGTCTCATCAGTGATGGTTCTGCACTGGCTACGCCCTCATTACTGTGTATGTTTAGGCAAATTGTAATCAAATGATTTAGACTGATGAACTTTAGACTGATCATATATTTTGTACGTTCAGGTGGTGAGGTGGAGGCAACTACAACCTAAAAATATGATTGAGATAGATTAACAATGACAGTCTGGAAATAATACTATACTGAAGCTTCATACTTATAAACAGGGCTAGGGCTGTTGTATTGGATTGCAATATACTGTCAGATGTTCCTGTTATTGTGTCCTGGGTATTTGACAGTGTGTTTTTTTGTTTGTTTTTTAACCAATCCTTCCAATTGACATTACACATCCCAATACACAAATTTTTTTTTGGGACTTTGGATTGGCTATTTTTTTTATTTAATATTGTATACATTTACCATGTGACACCTTTAGAGGGGAAATATCTATGGTGGAACTGTTGGTGGTGTTGGTGGAAGAGGTCACAGGTCAAAATCCATTGGTTTAACGTGGGGGTTGCATTTTATAAACTTATGTGTTTCTTTAATGTAAAATCTTAATTTGTTAAGTATAATAATTATAGCTGTCTAAGAAATGTAATGAAGTTTAAAGTATAACAGTTCCTTCTGAATTGTAGTGAAGTAGAAGTATAAAGTAGCAGAAAATGGGAAAAAAAAGTGAAGTACAGGTATCCCAAAAATGTACTTAAGTACGGTACTTTCTACCACTGGTACTTGAATGATCACATAACTTGCGTGGTCATCGAGAAGTGGACATTGTTGATGCCACTGCTGATATCAGATCTTCTCAACAACCTGGTACGATGCAGATAACAGGTGGGTTTGGCCAAAATAGCCTCGGAGCAGAACTTCCAGCTGACAGGTGCAGAGGTGTGAGATGACCATTGTGTTTCATAATGAATCATCATCATGAGTCACTGCATTTGTAACGATGAGCGCTGACCTTCACTTCCATGAGTGCATCAAAATTAAGCCAGAAAACACAGTCGCTGCCGAAGAACCTCCGCTGCTGGACAAACCCTGCTTTCTAGCGCGACGGAGAGAAGAGGTCAACTAAATTGTGCCATTAAAGCACACCAGACGGCACAGCTGTTGAGATAACAGTAAAATGCTTCGTAGCTTTGAGGACTTGGAGCAAACATCCCTGTGCCAAATGTGGCATTCGGAGCCGGCAGGCTTCAAGGCCGCCAGCCATCTAGAAGGAGGGCTCAGAGCTCTGGCTCTCCTTCACTCACTTTGTCACATTCTGCTTCCCCTTTCTCTCTCTCTCTCTCTCCTTCGACTCATGCTGTTTTATCTCCCATCCTCTGCTTTCTCTGCTCTCCCTTTCTGCCACGCTTGGCCTTAACTCAGTGAGTGTGTGTGTGTGTGCGCTTGCGTGTCATACATATCAGCTATTATAAACCACACAGGCTTGAATAGAGGTCGAAAAAACAATTGGTGTATTTTAATAATTATCATCCTGACTTGAGCTCACTTTTTTTGTGCATGTGTGTGTGCTGGTCTTTATGAGCGCGGCACCCACTCAGTTGTCTTAACTCTCTGATTTAAATGCTTCTAATTGTTGTGCATACATAGAGTAATGGCTTGGTACATGGATTTACATGCAAATTTTCTCCTTAGGGGCTTAAATTAGAATAAAATCCCTAACAACCTGCAATCTAGCCTCCTAGCATATATTTTAAATTTGGCATCACGTAATATAATGCTATTAGGGCTGTGACCATCTACTGCCTGCACTCCCTTACCATGTTGTTGCTCAAGCATGTGCGGGAATGCGCACACACACACACACACACACACACACACACACACACACACACACACACACACACACACTCACCCACCATGTGTTCTACTGGATTGTCTCCCACTTCCTTTTGTCGGAAGCTTACCCTCCCTTTCTCCCTCTGCCGTCCTGCTCGCCCCCATCCTCTCATCTTGCCTGCCCTCTTCTACTTCATCCTGTCACTCACGAGCATCCCTCTCTCAGTCACTCTCCTCTCTGATTTTTCTTCCCCCCTGCTATCTTGTCTTCGTCTTTTTCTCCCTTTTGTCCCTCCATGCGTCTCTTAAAATGTCTTTTTTCTGCATCTTCTTCTCGTTTTGTGGCCCTCCGCTGCTCCCCCCCTCATTGGGCTGCGGGCCAGTGTGGGTCAGAGACAGGTTGTAATTACTTCACTCCTCCCCTGACAGCTATAGTGAAGGAAGAGAGAGAGAAAAAGAGAAATAGAATAAAGAAAAACATAAACATACTGATTATTTATTCTCATAAACAAGGCTGAACTAAACCCTCTGATCCATTTCGTCTTTTGCCACTTAAGGTGAAAAATGAATTTGAATCACATTTTTGTTATCTCTACAATCATGAAAAATCAAATTAAGTCTGCTGCACCTCACCACCTGAAGGTATGCATCTGCACAGTCCATCATAGAGAGACAAATAATACAATAATATAGAATGATTTCTCCCACATGCTTAATGTAGCATAGGAGAGTTGGCCTTAATTGGTGCAGCTATATTTGAGTTGTAATGTAGGACGGGCAATGCCTCCTTGACTTCAGCGCTGGGAAGAATTTGCATACCTTTAAAAATCAATAGCCGTCTGAAAAACAAATTTCGCCAGACATAATGGAATTAGGATGAAAAGGGGAAAAAAGAAAGCAGAGAACCATGACTTCAGTGGATTGTATTTCATTAACTGTCTTTTAGATCAGACCTGGGTCATGCTACAGCTTTCCATATTTTTTTTTTCATAGTGGCTGCATAAATGGCAGGAGAACTCATTAAGTAAAGGTTGTAACAGGCAGGGGCAGCGATTGTTTGAAGTTTCAGCTGGATGCATTGCTGTGAACGCTGTCGTTAATTACCCAAACTAGGGAGGAGGAGACGTTTTCAGCGTTGGCCAGAGGCCAGCTTCCAGATGCTATTCTTATCCTGGGTGATCGATGATATTTCTTCAGCTGTCTGGGGGGGTCACAACTCAGACAGGGGTTACCAATTATGAAGCAAAATAACCTTTATTTCCTCCCTTTTTCATTTAACAGGCAGTTTTTAGTTTTAAATGTTATGTTTTTAAAATGATGACTAAACACTGAGATGTAAAATTCATTATTACCAATACCAATTATAGTGTAGTTACAGAGTATATTTAAGTTTATTATAAAGTTTTTGTTTGTTTATATGTTTGTTTGTTTTTTTCCTTTTCATGACATAGTTGCTGTGAAGTCTGTTGGTGACCTTTTTTGTACTTTGTAATTACTCACTATGTACTGGGCACCTTTAAAAAGCACATAGTGTAATTTGGTTCTATGTCCCCATTAAACATAAATTTGTTACCTCCTTGACAAAAAACGAACAAAGAAGCAAAATGAACCTGATGCAGGAAAATGTCTGCATCCTCAGGTGGCTGGCAGTCCTCTCACTCAGAAGTGAAGTGAGCTACTGTACATGTTACTGGTAAGCCCTCTTCCACAACTAGGTTGATTATTTTAAGCTCTATGAGATTGATTTTGAGGCCCTGTGGGGGCCCTTGTGAGTGAAAGTGAAGGTGCACAGAAACCAAAAAAAAAAAAGGAGGTGGAATAAAAGTTACGATCACGACGAAGAGGAGGGGTAGGAGAGGTGGTCTCCAGATTCCTGAGGTTATTAATAAGAATGTGTCTTCAAGGACACCAATGATGATTTGGGTCAAACTATTTCCTCTTCCTCCTGAGGTGTACCAAGGTCACGCAAAAAAAAAAAAAAAAAAAAAAAAAAAAAAAAAAAAAATGGCCCCAGAAATATCTCTCTCTCTCTCTCTCTCCTGACTTGAAATAGGCTGCCGTTGTTTTTAGGGAACAATAACTCTGGATGACTGGAAATGGCAAACTATTTGATATCCTCATAAAACACTGGCGGGTTTATAATCCATTTCTAGACACGTCACCTCTCTTTGCCATACTGGCAGGTCAAACAAATGTGTTGTGAGAAGAAAACAAACAGAAAACCAGCTATTATATACCGTCCTTGGAGATACCACAAGTCCACAATTCTTTCGCAACAATCCTTTTCTCCTCTCTTAAACAAGGTGTACATCCAGTCTTTCTTTGCTGTTGTCTCTCTATGTGAAGAGGACCTTGCCTTGGCCACTTATTATATGACCACGGAAGCAGGATGTTCGCTGCCGCCTACGGAGCTGTCTGTGTGCATGTGCTCACAAAGCTCTGCAGTTTAATGGCGATTGGGCCTGAATTCCTTCATACGAGAGGACAATAAATACCTTACCTGTGGGCTGAGCACCAAATGTATTTCCTCACCAGCTGTGACATCTGCTCATTTTACACCTGCTGCACTGAGCTTTCAGGTTTGACTTAATGACGTCTCCTCGAGCTCTGGGAGTGTTATTAAACATTTCTGCTAAGGTGATGTGCACTGTTGTGTTTACTGCTGCCTGTGGAAAACAAGCTGATGACACCAAAAGATGCATCCAAAGATGATGGAGAGCAAAGTGTGGGACTGTGTTTGTCTGCCATCTACTGGTCAAATGGAGTCACAGCAGGGGAGGAGAAAAGACTGAGGAGAAAGACTGATCTGCAGTGAAAAAATGGTGCTATAAAAGCAACTATTTTATTTAATGTAAACCTCATAAATATTGTAAGAGGTTTTTTTTTTAATGTTACTGGGACCATAAATTCTAATTCAAATAAAACTAGGTTACAAAGGTTAAAATAAAGCTTTTAGCTTACTGGTAAACTTCTTCACTTTTAGAAGGTTTGTATTTTGTGTATTTTTTATTTTTGCAAAGACAACAATCACAATTTAATTGCAGAAATGGATTAATTTACTCAAGGGAACATTTAGGAGATCAAATAAATGTGGGTTTAATGTTACTTTGCATAAAAAATAGCAGGAAGAAACATTTCCCCTGTAGTTTTCAATAGAAAATTATAGTAAATAATACTAAATCTGACAAAGGTTGATTGTAGTTTAGATAAAGCATTAGTCTTCTTTATGGTTCATGTATAAGGTTTTATTAATGGAAAGACAGTTAAAAACAAGTTTCTTGCAAAATCACTGGCTGATTAAACGTTTCCCAGCATGCCACGGGCGGACATGACACGTTCACCTATAAATACTCAAAATACAAAGAAGATAAACTAGAAAATGACTCGATGTCCACGCTCAGATTATCTGGTACAGTTTTTTCACCGTCAAAACACGATAGTTGGTATTTTTTGCACCACTATATAGAGTTCATGCTCATATGCTGCTCTACTTAAAATCGTGTCCGTCCTGTTTCCTCATGTGGGCGGAAGCTCATTGTAGAGGTCACGTGCTGAGTGCTCGTCACTCCACCAATCACCTCGGGGAAGGTCTGAGACAAGAGCCAATAGTCTCCCTCGCAGGGGGTCACCTGATGCGGGTGAGCGAGTGAACAGAAAATATGGGTCATTGTGAGCAGCTCTTGCAGGAGAAGCTTGGTGGCGCAGTTTCTCAGCGCCGCCGGCGGATGTGACGCTCACTGGCTTGGAATCGCTCGCGGCTGGCGGATGAGTGCGATGTATGAGGTGGGGCACAGCTCCAGAACCCAATTCAGACTACTCTCCCCCCACATTTTCATACTTTAATTATTATTTATTATTATACTTAATGAATAAATAATTTTAATAATTAATTCTAATACTAATTAATACATGTTAATAAACATTAAAGAACAACCACAAAAACAGGAACAACCACATAGTCATTATAGAAAAGTGCTTCAATCACCACCTCAGCCAACTCAATTTGATTTGATTTATGATTTTGATTTATGATTTTTACTCCTAATATTAAGGATGGACTGTTGAGGATCAGACTGTCTGAGGTGCAGGAACTGAAAATTAAGATAGGGCACCAGCATTGTATTGTGTGTGTATTTATGATGAAACTACGAAGCCCCTAAAGGGACATGGGCAAGATGCCCACTCTGACCAGCAGGGGCAGTATATTAATAATAATAAACTTCATTATACAGGACACTTCACTCATGAGATGCAGCTCACACATACACTTAGATAAATCTTCATTTAAAAAACATGAAATAAACAAAAAGCCATATAGTTTGCCGTATTAATCTTGCAGTATGTTACAAAGTAGATTAGCTTTTAAAAGACAAGAAAACTGAAATTTTGAGATACCCTGTGTTTAGAGGTTGCAAATTGAAGAGGCCAAACTTTATCATGCTTAAATTTGGCTGAGGTAATTATTGTATGAGTAGCAGCAGTATGACCATGGATCAAGTCACTATCTTTATTGAAACATCCCAGAAAAAACCTGGTCAAATTCAGTTTTGGAAAACAAAAACGGTTCTGTTTATTGAGCCCTGTGCAAATAAACGTCAGTAACAAAATATGGGTACTCAACCAAATAAAATATCAAATAAGATTTTTTCTGCTGCCATCATCCTCAAAGGAAGTCGCCTGGAAATGTGTGGATTTTAAAACTGCAGTGCAACCTGTGGGTTATGTTTTGGGCCTAACACGTTTCACCTGAGAGTTCCAGATGGTTGAGATAAAAGCTCTGTCAGCTTTACTCAAATGTAAAATAAGTAAATGTAAACTTAAAGTATGTGTGTGTGTATTTTTTGTCATTATGTGTTTCTGTTGGGTGTCACAATAATAAGGGCCAAATAAAATAAAACAGTCAATGAAAGATTTCTGAATGTCTGAAAATGACTTGTTGACCTGGGGTCATTGCTGGAGCACAGCCCCAATAAAACAAAAGGGGTTCATGTGTCTGTTTGTCCCAGTTCCAGGGGCTTATCGGACGGCCGAATCTGTGTCATGGCAGATAGCTGGTGAACTGTCCACGACCCGCTTTGTTGTGATTATGTGATGGATTTGTTACATAACTGTGACCCCTACCTGACAAATGTGAAGCAAAATCAGAATAACAACAACAGGGGTCAGGTCAGGAGCAGAAAACAGTGGTAAAACCTCAACCTAATTAGGTTATATGGTGTTTATAAGAAGACTAATTAAACTGTCACTGTAATTAATGTATATTCAGGATAGATTTACATCTGTTTTCTTAAAAAAATTTGTATTTTTGTTGATTGTATAAATTGCTGATATACCTTAGATGACTGATATCTGATGATTGAATTTGACCTACAGTTTAAAAAAAGGGCCTTTGAGTTTCTCAGTTATTTAAAATTATTCCAGTGTTTACAAAGAGTAAACCGTCAAACTCACAACTGGCCACCAGGAGCATCACTAAGAATCATGTGCCGTATATCCACATTTAGTGGTACTACTACAACATTTAATAAATGCTATGAAATACATATAATAAAAATGATTTGAACTCTCAGTTCCAATGTCTCTGGTCATCAAAGAATTATGGGCTCTTCGTCCCCACTCGTGCTCAGTAAACGTGTTTACTGACTTCTCTGAGGGCACATGGCCACTCACATTAGGACCAGATGGGAATGATGGGAGCATTAAAGGCTTAGATAGGGATGCTAACCTTTTCATTCAGGTAGGACAGAAACATGCCGTGTGCTGACCCAGCATCAGACACATGGGATCACTATTAATAATCAGATTAAATTCAGAATTAATATTTGAGTTCGTTGAATTAATTAGCTTAGGTTAATTTAACTTTTGTTTCATTTGTGTTTTGTTTTTTAAATCTCTTCTTCAGTGGATTGGGTCATATTGGGGTGATGAGAATCACTTTTTTAAAAATCTGTTTCTCTATGTTTGTTTTTTTTTATTTGTGTTTTCTTATTATGAAGCCACTGGCATTTTATTTTGACATTTCCTAACTGATTCATAGTTTCATGACTGATTTGTCAATTGATTATATGATTGACTCGTCATGAAGTTCATTTTCTAGGAATTTGGTGCACGTTGTGACTGAAATCATAACATGGGGCAGGCGGACCTCTCATGACCTGAAACGTGTGGAATCTATCACATGGATCAGTTTTGACCGGACACACATGTTTAAGGGTTGAGGCCAGAGTTGTATAACACCACCACCACCGCCGCCTGCATGACAAATGGTCGAGCCCATATTCTTCAAGATGACCTGTGAAAATTAACACTGTACATTCATGCACATAAAACAAACCCACATACTCTCTCTGTGTGTGTGTGTGTGTGTGTGTGTGTGTGTGTGTGTGTGTGTGTGTGTGAGACCAACAGTGCTTGAAGTGGAAAAAAAGTGCCCCTTAGAGGTCAGTCACAGTTTGGGGTGCTGACAAAAAATCTGTTTATATAATGTCATAATAAATGGTATGAAATATTCATGTCTTTGCATTAATTTGGACGACCAGGACAACTTGTATATAATAGTTATAAATAACAATTCTTCACAATTTGAGAATGTTTTACACTCCAGCAAACTTAAACATGCTGTGTCAAAGCACAGCAACTACATAGTCAATAATAGGGAACTAATAGATGAGAACTGCAAGGAGATGAAGAGGAAGAGAGACTTATGACCAGTTCATCATAATTTTTAGCACAGTGAGGATACAGATGTTTTGTAGAGAATCAGCATATACATCTGGAGTACCTGCAGCTTGTGAGACGTGCCAGTGCACAAAGAGTACAATGTAGTACCAGCCCACTTTGAGCACTGCTGCAGCTGCCATGTGATGTTGTGAACTGAGGTCTACCTGAGGTCAGGTGGATTAGGGTTTCCATAAAAGAGGATGGACACCCTTGATCATTTCAGATATTCACAAAGAGCAACAGAGGAGAGTTAGAGAACTGTGTGGACACGGCAAGAGGAAGAATCTAGAAGAAAAACGGAGGACACACATTTCTCGGATTCATGATTTACTGCAATCAAACTCTTGACAGTTGAATGCATTGTCGTCCTTCAATGCTTCAGCATGGCCTCATTAGTGCTGAAGTGCATGCTGCTGTGCACTTTGACGGGCTGGACGGTGTGTGCCTGTGAGCTGAAGAATCACACCTTATGGATTGAGAGGCATGACTGTTCCCAGTGTGTGGCTGTCAACACGACTATCTGCAGCGGCTACTGTTACACCCAGGTGACAACTGCTGCACACCCTCTCACACTTTTCATTCAACTCTTCATCTGGACATTTTGGTTTATGATGCAAAAAGGGTACTGTGCAGATTAAGTGATGTTAATGTGGTCTTCTAAATTGATTTGGCTCAGTTTGAAACTTGATAGGTGTGAAGCTGAGATAAATAACAGACGCAACTTTAAATTCTATTTTGTGGGATTTTTATTGTCTTCCCAGTCTCCCATGTGCCTTCTCTTTGAAATAAAAGCAAATAAAAAAATACTGACAAATAAAAACACAAAACAGCAAATCAACAATTCAATAACAAATCAACAACTTTCCACCTTACTCATGGATAAGGTGGCACACAGGTATAAGAGGCCTAAGCGCTGACAATCCCGAAAAACAATTGTGCAAAATGTGGATTTTAAGTACAACAGACACAATTGAACAAATTGAACAATTGAAAAAGTATTGGATTATTCATAAATGTTCTCATCATTGGAACCTGCATTCTTTCCCATACAAAACGGGGTACAAAAATAATTATGATGTACCCTACTTGTGTGTACCACTTGACCTCAGCAGGCGCACTGCTCAGAGAGGTGGTGAAACTGCACCCTCTAGTGTCCAAAGTCAACACCTACAGCAACAATTACAACAACATTGTTGCAGGAAAATTTTATTTATAGGGGTTGAATTTCCTCCATATATATTCATATTTTTGCTTGTTACATGTGAATGAAAAACACACCTTCAATGGATCTAAATACGTTGTGAAAGTGATATAGAGATGTTCTATGTTGCAGAATACATTTAGATAAAAGGCCTGACAGTTTGTCTCCTCTCTCTCAGGACACCAATCTGCGGGGACGCTTCGGCAGGAGCTTCCTGATCCAGCGCAGCTGTGTGCCTCAGTCCCTGGTGTACAGGGCGGCCTGCGTGCCGGGCTGCCCTCAGGATGTGGACCCGCAGCTGTTCTACCCTGCGGCACACCGCTGCAGCTGCAGGCGCTGCGATACCCGCACTCACCGCTGCGTGCGCACCAGCCCGGTCTCCTCTGAGCGGTGCAGCGCGACCCTGGGCGGGGTGGAGAACCACAACCAGCCCGCTCTGGAGACCTGACACTGAACTGATCCAAGCAGTGCACATGCGTAGCAGACGATCCAGCTGCTGGACTTCTGTCTCTGATGTTGTTGTTGTCTCTAGTTTTAGACAAGATGTTGCAATGAAACAGTGTTGTGCATATTTGTAAACTGTATTGCCTGTGTAAGTGAATGAAATGACGAGGAATACATGCAAATAAATAAGTCCATGATAAGTTCATTTGCATATAAAATAAAGCGTCATATCTGCAAACAAATGATTGTGCTCAGTGCATTAGCGTGTGAGTTATCTATTAGAGAGTCATGCACCATGCCAGAGCTCTGCAACCATTAAATAAAGTGGTCTGATTAGTTGCACCCGTGTTTGACAGGTGAGTGAGTGAAAAAAAAGCGCTCAACCTCCAGAAGTGTTGCATCAGGCTCACCTGGCTCAGTAGGTGTGCCGTCACGCGCGGGTCCGTCCCACTTCACGCAGGAGCTCCTCACATTGGCCATGAAGCCTGGTGTGAAAGGCCCGGAGCAGAGACCCGGATCTGCTGCTCTGTCCTCTCATTTATTCATTCATTCATTCTGCAGCGGTGCAGAGGGAGAATCTGCACATAAACCTTCCTACTGATGCATTAAAGCTCTGACTTCATTTCAAGGTAGGTTTTTCTTCTCATGCATCCTTTTATGAGACAGTTTCAGTTTATTAAAGAAGTGTGCAGTTTTTGTCCAAAGCAAGTTTATTTGTGCGAAATGTTAGAATATAATCGGAGGAGAGAAATCAGTGTTATCCTTTACAGAAGTTTCAGCTGTGGTACATAAAGTTCCTAAGAGCTATTGAATAAAATAATGAACCCATAATATTATATAGAAGCTCCAGTTTTGATTTGAATTGAGAAATAGTAGAAACTCAACATTTGGCAAAATCAGTTCTCTTTTAAAGTCTATGCTGTTTGCTCAAAATCACAATTTATATAATCGCTTCGTTAATCAAAACGGCCACTAGGGGCGCTGTCGAGCTGAACCTGACACCCATTTATGTTCTTTTAAGCAATTTAAAATTTGAAAGAAAGAAAAAAACACATCCTCACTTAAGTTTTGATCATTCGAGTTTCTTAATGAAGAGCTTTATTATATTTATTAAATTGTTTTTGATCATTAATGTGAATATGAATGGACCTGGAATGCAAAATCTATTTGTCAACACATGAGTGAATATGGACACAGTCACAGTGGTGTCATCTACCCAAATTGTTTGACTTCTACAAATTTAACAAGATAGTAGATTTTTAGAAATGCCTAAATTCGATATAATTTTGACCATTGCATAAGTGTCTATTTTTGTGAGGCTTTGGACAGAGGAGCCAATTCCCTCACACAGGGGGCAAGTGTATCCTTGAAAGCTGTTTGGATTGTGGCTTGATGACTTACCCTGGCTCCATTTCTTGGCCGGCGGCGCAGTGGGTGGAGAGTGATATCTGATTTATCCCTGGATCCGCAGGGCTGGACTTGCCCGTATGTATATATAACCCTGGGTATCTTTCTACTCTTGCCTTGCTCAGTGTCTCTTGGGGACTCTCGGCCTGTTCTCCCTCTGCCCTCCCTCCTGCCTGCTGACCAACTTCTGCACCCACAACAACCAAGAACCATGGCCCAGCAACAACAGATTAGGTATGAACCATTGGAACAATACAGCAAACCTTCCAGCATGATAAAGAGAACAAAGTAGGAATAAAGCATGCTTTGGCTTTTAAATCATTTTATACAGATATCATCCGTTGCTTCTCTACATCTGACAAAGCCAATCATAAAGCCTTGGGATGTTTAATGCCCCCCTGCACTTATGTATATGTTGTGTGATTTACTCCGTCAACAAGTTATTTTTGGATGACCAGATTCCCAGAAGCAGTCCCTCCATATCCAGTTCTGATGCAATGCTAATGCTTCACATACAGTACACACATATACTTTAAAAAACACAATGAGTTACTTTGCTATGCAGATAATGTCATTGATCTTGTGCTTTACATGACCAACTTTGTGCTGCTTTAGTGTAGTTTCGGTTTTCTCACCTAACCTGACAGTGCCCCACCTTCCTCCTTTTGTAGCAATGTAATAGAAAAAAGTCTTTTATGCGCATGTCTATTGTGACTTGTTCTTCAACAGCCTCCCAGCCAAACTGATTAATGGAGGGATTGCAGGCATGGTGGGAGTCACCTGTGTGTTCCCAATTGACCTGGCCAAGACCCGTCTGCAGAACCAACGCAGCGGGCAGCAGCTCTACAAAAACATGTGAGAACCACACCCGACAAAAGAAAAGATCGCTTGTCCACACCTGCCTTTCAGGTGTATTTTCAAAAACCTGCCCTTTTACTTGATTTGAATTGTAAACTTACAATGCAAATTCTTTGTTAGTCTACTCATTATCACCTTTCAGCGATACCTTAAGTAGGTTGTCAGTGACTCTGTGACCATGATTTATTTCAAAGTATTAAATTTATTAAACATGAGAAACTGAGCTTAACATAGACTGTCCAGGTTCTCAGTCTTTAGTCATTCCTCTCTAACAGCACATAATTTGACATCTTCTCCTTTCCATGACAAGTCTTCACTTCCAAGCCCTGATTGTATTGTATTGTACTCACTTAATTATGATGTGTGAAGTGTTTCCTATAAATAATTTCTATACCTAATTTCTGTTTTTGTTTCCTTCAGGATGGATTGCCTAATAAAGACAGTTAAATCTGAGGGTTACTTTGGCATGTACAGAGGTAAGACTAGTCACACTATATCTATGATCAAGTGGGTTAATTTCTTTTACAGACATCTTGCTGTCTTTAGATTTGTCATGGTATCTACTTTTTTATTAGAGAAGTTAAATTTTTCAGTTTATTTCATTTTTCCCTGCTTTGCAAAATTTGCTATTAAGCTAGTGAATGCATGTGGCTTAGTAAGAGTAAGTTTGTCACTCTTGTTGTTGCAGGTGCTGCAGTAAATCTCACCCTGGTGACCCCAGAGAAGGCAATCAAACTAGCTGCTAATGACTTCTTCCGCCACCTGTTGAGCAAAGACAGGTGAGTATTGCCACTTAAAAAGACACAATACTGCAATGTCATGCTTGGTTTCTAACTTCGTCCACGTGTCGTATGTGTCTTCAGTGGCAGGTTGACTGTGTTCAAGGAGATGTTGGCAGGCTGTTGTGCAGGAATGTGCCAGGTCATTATCACCACACCCATGGAGATGCTCAAGATCCAGCTGCAGGATGCTGGCAGGCTGGGTAATTAGCAGGAAATTAGAACAGCAGATTACCGGCTTCAAGTTGTGGTTTGGGGTTTTACCTTTACGCCCTGGTGAAATTACAATGTTTCCTGTATCTGCCAGCGGCCCAGCAGAGGGTGATGCCCAGTGTAGTAACGACTCTGAAGATGGGGGGGGCCAGTGCTGTCCTTAGCCGTTCGTACAACACCACCCCGGCGTCTCAAGTCATGCGAGTGTCCGCCACACAGATCACCAGAGAGCTGCTGAGGACCAAAGGAGTCACGGGGCTGTACAGGGGACTCGGAGCCACACTGATGAGGTGAGATGGGATCTGATGCTTGCTCTTGTTCAACTGGTTTTCCATCTTCGGGTTGACAGTCTCTTCCTGCTGTGAACATACGTGATGCCTTTTCAGGGACATCCCATTCTCCGTTGTGTACTTCCCTCTGTTTGCGCATCTGCACCAGCTCGGCCGCCGTTCACCTGAGGACCCATCTGTGCCCTTCTACTGGTCCTTCATGTCTGGCTGCCTGGCCGGATGCATCGCTGCTGTGACGGTCAGCCCTTGTGACGGTGAGTGACTCAGTCTATGCTGATAGCTGGTCAGTGATTTGGGTACTGGAAGCTGAACATCAGTATGCAGACTTTATAAATTCTCAACTAAAATTAGTTGTGTATGTCTCGTGCAGTGGTAAAGACCAGGCTACAATCTATCAAAAAAGGAGCTAATGAAGAAACCTACAATGGAGTTGTGGACTGTGTCAGGTAAACCGCCCATACAGTCCTCAAACAGTCATCAGAGTTTGTGTGAATGGCACTAGTTACCTGCTAACCCCGCACTCTTTCTTCCACTGCAGAAAGATCCTGAGAAAGGAGGGTCCCGCAGCCTTCCTCAAGGGGGCCAGTTGCCGCGCCCTGGTTATTGCCCCACTCTTTGGCATTGCCCAGGTTGTGTACTTTGTAGGAGTTGGAGAGTTCCTGCTGGGGTACACACCCTACAACATCTACTCTGCATAAACAAGCTGTTTCCTAGTCTTTCTGCAGCCTCATTAAATTACAGGCAGCTATGCCCTGGGCATAGCCGTGGACCCAGCTCTCTATTACTGTGTACCTTCTTTATTGTCTGAGGCTTTCAGAGTAAAATGCTAAAGGGACCAGAGAGATGCCGTTTCATTTCAGAATGGTTTCAAATTATGCCTTTAGCATGACTGTCTCTTTATTTAAGAGACTTGAGTTGAAGCTTGCCTGTCTATACAGGCTTCAGCTGAGCTTATTACAAGAAAGGAATGACTTCTCTGACTGAGGGACTTGATAGTCCAACATATATCAGCATTTCACCCAGACCGGACTTGACTCTACTCCTGTGGCACCAAACCTTTGCTCTTGTTTCCTTAGATGTAGCCTCTATCCTTAATGCACCTCATATTAATTACCCTTCCCTGTAACCCCAACCTGTATATCCCATATTGATGGCCACTAGGTGATTGCTGTTACATGTTGCAAAAAGAGACCTCACTGTACCAGGGAGCATGTGCTCAGTAATAACAAAGGCAGAGTACTGAAATTTACTTGAATAGCTTCAATCCTGTTTTAAAGGGTTACATGTGAAACTGGGCCATGGATGTTTATCTCTGTCTATGTATATAGTGTATTTGTTTATAAGGCAGATGTAATTGTTAAATAACTTCTCTCTTCAAATCATTGTCCTACACTGTCCTCTAAATGACCTGGTTGGAAAAAGATCTGGAAAAGCAAAGTCATAGATTCTGAATGAAGGAAACATTTGGGCTGGCTTGTGCTTGGCCATGCAGGGATTCTGTGTTGTATCACTTCCTGTCTTTCTGTTTGCCTCCTTATCTACACTGCTTTATAGTTGCTCACACGACTGTAGCTGATCAGACGTGCTTTATGGTGTGGTTGAGGTGTTTGGGTTTACTTACTGGGCACTGTGAATCTTTATGGCAGCCTATACAGCTCTGTTTATGTGACAGGCAAGCTTGAACTGTGCAGCTATACGGCTCAAAGAGGCCTTCTTCTTTTGTGGTGAAGGAAATGTCTGATGGTGATGAACCGGACTGATGATGGACGAGACTTTATTGATGGGATTCGCCGTGCTTTTGGGACCAAGTCTTCTGAAAAAAGGGCAACATGACCTACGTATACAACTTTCTCTTAGTTGACTGTGGTTGTCTGACTGGTCAGGTTTTTCTTGCCAGTTCGAGATACAGGAGCCTGCACGAATATATCATGTTAGTCATTTAGAAGCAGAATAAAGTGCAATGTTGGGCTGCACTGTCTCTCTTCTGGAAAATCTCATGGGTCAAAGTACGTTTAACAATTTTACCAATGTAAATATTTATCCTGTATTTTTTTTTTTCAATTTTCAAATTTGTAGGATTCAAATGTTAAACTCAAATTGAGGGCAGTTTTGACATATCAACATTTTGAAAGTGTTTCAACCAGCTGAGAAGATAATTATTTATTTTTCAGTTGGTTTTGGAATTATGCTGTAAATACAGATTCTAAATGCTGAATAAATATTTTTAAATGCAGTGTTTATTTGTGGTGTTTGACTAAACTATAACAAAGATGGAACTCATTCAGTAATGTATTGTCAGGTAGGACTTTTGGAAATGGCAGCAGGTTGACTGTATCATACTTTTTCTGATGCAAGCTTAAAAAGTGTTGCCCCACTCGTCTACACATGCATCACTGGCATGGATACATCAGTGGCAGTAAAAATGCTCATGCTGCAGTGTTGGGGTAACTCTACCCTGGGTAGTCCTGAAGCCCCTGCTGCATTGCACACATAACTATCCCCTCAACTAAATATTCAGCTGTCCTTTAAGCTCAAGTGCAGAAAGATGAAACTCTGGCATGAAACTCATGCGACTAAACCTGGAAACCCACTTAATCGCTGGCCATATCAAATACAATCAGCTGGGAGGAAATATGAAAGAAATCACTTTACACTTTGAATGTGTTTCTAAAACATAGTTGTTTTAAATGACTACAGGGTCATTTTTATTCTTCACAAGCTGCACTGAAGCCATGCATTGCTTAAATATAACACATCTCTAACACACTTCCTCATACTGTATATTTATGTACTACAGCCAATTAGCCAATTCCTGGGGATCACCTGATTCCTTCTAAATATACACAGTGACTACAACTACAGTATACACGGCTATGTTTGGAAATCTACTATATATTTTACTGAAATGTGCACTGAGGGGATTCATTTTTATCTTGTTTTTCTAAGAATTTAAAGAGTTTTTGAACTAATTAAAAGGGAAAAAAATTCATGCTTTTATGCCTTTTGTTCAAACGTCGTTGCTGCATGTTTTCACATGAGATGACAAAAGTATCAGCCTGTATAAATTATCTTTGGTGAGGTCCGGAGGTTGTATTGAAGTACTGGAGAGGACAGGAAGTGTGTAGTTCTACTTGTGTATTTTCAGAGCCTGAAACCATGCAGCAAGAGGAGTATGTGACCAAGTCTGTGTGCTTAATGGCGGAGTCTGATGCTGGTATCAGAATCAAGAGATGCCTTTTACGCCAAGTTATTTAATAGAGGAAAGTCCCATATAAAGCTACTTGACTCAGAATCATGTCAGGTCAGAATCAGAAACATATGAGCAAAGATATTCTTATCAAAAACCTAGCTTTTGATGAAGACAGCATGATTTTGTTTTTTGCCAAGCACCCCACCTTTGAGTTGTCTGGACAATCCCCTCAAAACTTGAATATAAAAAAAGACCTGTTTTGTCTTGTTATCAGAAAAGTCATGCAGATAACTCAATAAACATGTTAATTGGTCCCTGGAAGGCCCTTAAATAGCTGATTTTCCTGATACAGGTCTGAAACTCTTGTTTGCACTTTGCCTCTCTGTTATGCACTTCTTTTAAAACCATGTATTTTACTTTCACTTTTATGCAATCTATGTATTCTATTATTAACTTTATTATGATTGTTGTCATTATTTCATAGGTTTTGTTTTCCATTTTATGTTTTGCATCCTCTGTATTCTACTTTCATCCTGATCCTTTTATCTTATGTTTACTATTATTGTCAAGTGGGTTTCATTTTCCATCTTATTTTCCATTAATTATTCATCCTATCCCTGTTTTTATACCCATTCATGTTTTTTTTATGTGAAGCATTCGGTGCATGTAATTTCTTTGTTGTAAAGCAATTTCAGCATAGCAGTAAATGACTATAAACAGAATGTGTAAAACCTCTGTGATGAAACACGACACAGAAAGCTGTAAAACTTTAAAAGCTTTATTAAACTTCAAACACCTATCTTCCTGAGAAGCCTGGAATGGTATTAAAATAAATTAACACACAATCAACTACGAAAGGCTCGACCGCGTACAGTGTCTTTTTTACGTGCACAGTACTTTAACGTCTCCAGATTCGCTCAGACAAATAAAACTGAGGAACACAGCAACAGCTTTGTGGATTGAGTTCCTAAACTGTTCCCACTTCTTCCTATTTTAACTCACCAGAGCCTCTGAAGTGACAGCCGGACTCTGTTGTGTCTCATCGCTCCTCAGAGTAAACACTACCTAATGGCGTCCCAACAGCCAAGTGGTATGTAAGCTTTTGTCGTCTCCTCACTTGTGTCTCATTACACTGAAATAAAAAAGTGAAAGCAATATTGACTCTGGCTTGTGCGCCACATAGCTTGATCATTTGGACGTGACAAACAGTACGATCATTGTTTCAAGTCGTCACAACAGTTTTTAGTACCAAGAGGCTTTTGGGATAATTGGCAGAGACATTGCCGCTTTCACCACTTCAGCTTGGCAGAGACGACGCTTTCAAACGCACCACAACAATAACAGCGAGTTGAGCCATGTGTGCTACTCGTCGAATGTGTGCGACCATGACTTGCAGTCCAACATCTACAAACATATGTACACTTTTGCTACGCTCGTTCGCTACAGACAGCCTGTTGTTCAGAAATAGCTCGTTATCAAAGAAAGGCACGTGAAGAAGATGTTTTTAGTTGTGTGGATTTGACTATTGCAAACTGTCATGACTACAACACTGTACAACTACTGCAGGCCTCTGTCTACACACGGCATGTTAAATAGGATCACATCAGCCACAAATAATGTACAACTAGAAGAAAACTCACACATATTTACATACCAGATTCCTGACACTTGGAATAAACCCGACAGAATTAACAGTGGCCTCGTTTAACCTGGACAAATGGAAGTGGTTCCAGTTTGGGGCGTGTCTTTTCAACCCTCTTATATGAAGAGGATGATGAGGTGAGAGGATACAGGGGTTGGTTTTGTTGTGGGTGGTGTACTTTTAAGGCACAGAGGGAGAAAAAGAAGTGGAAGTGGGAAGAAATCAAAGACCTGTCTTAGATAACTGAATTTTACAGCCCCAGTGTCTATTCTCAGATGACTGGCTGGTATATGTTTAGCCTGTAAACATGCCTGCATGATCTTGACATACAGTCAGAAACTCGAGGGTACTGTTACATAAGAGAGCATATATATTACAATGAAATTGTAGAAAGTGGTATTTATGTCACTTGGCCATTCAAGCAGACAAGGAGCTTTTCCTTTGGGACAAAGAGGGAATTTGGTTTGTAGTTCAGCCGGTGTGGGACTTTTTTTTTTTCTTAAAATCATCTTTACCAGAACCATACCAGTATGTCTGTAAGTTTTAGCTCCTTAACTATGAATCATGTGCTTTATAGTGTTGACAAAAACTACATTTTAAAACAGTTTTAGATTTTTGTACTTTTCCTGCTGCTCCAGGCAGATTTTCAAATAATCAATTCATTATAAGTTTGATAGAAAAACACAATTAACATTTCTTGAACACACTGGCGTTGTGTGCAAAAATGTTAAGTATGCATGATTAGTTGCACATGGACTAAACTGTGCAAACCATCGGTATTGTTGTTCCAAGGAATAGTTCCAACATTTCAAGATCATGTTCGTGTTGAACTATTCCTTTAAGGTCACTGCAGATTTTCCTTGCAGAGAGCAACCTGTGTTGATTGTACAGTTTATACTGTCGTGTGTGAGGAGGAGCACTGGGGCTGCATGATGGATGCATCCTCAAAACATTCGCTGGCCGTTCCCCGTCTCGACACCCCACTCTGATCCCACCAATCAGGATCCCCTACGAGAGTCCAGACAACCTTTTTTAAGGCTGCAGTGTCACATAACACAACATTGCTGTGCTTGTGTGTCTGTGTGCATTTGTGTGTGCGTGCACATTTGTGTGCACAGATAAGCAAACTCAGCTGCTTTCACCTCAGATTGCTCTCTCTGGCTAAAGTTTCCCACAGCCGAGGGGTCAGTGTCAAGGCTGTGTGAAAAAGCACTGACACTACTGCGACAGTATGTGGGTTACATTTTGTTTGGTAGCCAAATGGCCATGAGAGAAAAAAAAGCAATGTGAAAGATTGTCAGGTCAACAGAAAGTATACTGTTCCCATTGGGTATCTGAATGGTCTTATCAGAATGTTACGAAAGGTTGAGTTTTTCTAAAAATAAACGAAGAGAAAATAGTAGAAGATCAGGCCAGGGAATTGGGTTGAGCACCATAGTGGAAAGAAATGTTTGAAACACGGTCTATCTCCTGGGTCCCTGGATGGATGATGGACAGAGGTTGACATTTGATCTAAAGGATGTATAGTCTTTTGGTGCTGGGTACAGGAGTGGTGAGGGATCCAGCTTTAGATGACCTCCCTGCTGTTGCGAATGGCACAACAGAGCACCATGCTGAAGATCATCCCAATGATCTGTTGAGAGGAAAACAGATTTTTAATAAAATCAGAAAAAAGTGTGTATATGTGTGTGTGTTCTCAACTCTTCTCAGACTCACCATGACTCCAGCGATGCCGATGCCCACGTACCCAATGATGTAGAGTTTGCTGTTGAAAAAGTCCTTGATGCCTGTCTCGCAGTCCTGCAGACCAAAGATAAGAGGAGTCAAGTTGTAGTGAACCATGTGACCAACCAAGTGACAACAAAGGGGCAGGATTCAATTTGTGCCCTGAGTCTGAAGCTGGTGACAGGTCGTACCTTGGTATCTGGTTTGGGATCAGGGCAGGGGCTCGCTATGGTTCCACAGCAGTTCAGCTGAGAGATGGGAAGACAAACGTTACATGATGGAAACATTAATGAGCAAGTTGTCTGCATTAAGAACATTATTTTTTACTTACTACTTTCTGGTATGAGATGATTAGCGTGCCGTTGTTATTTTCATTGTAGGTCGTTGTGTAGAAGTTCTGAACGTCTTCAATAATCTGTGTGAGAGAGGACGAGTGAATAACCATCGGGATTTAACACACTCATTGCGCTACTGAAGTTGTGAAATAATAAATGTACCTTGTCTTTGTTTAAGAATCCAAACACCCCCGCAGCCACCTCAGCACCGAAGATGATCAACAGACAGGCAAAGAACTGAAAAACCCACAGATAACAGTAAGTGTGCGGTACATCTAAATAGGTTATAGGTAAAATATATGTCTTATTTTCCAACTGTTGGGTTGTGTTCAGATGTGTTTGTGCTCACCGAGCCCAGCAGGCATTGTGATTCCCGAACAGCTCCACAGCAGCCAAAGAAACCGACCAGCATCACCAGGCTGCCAGCTCCTATCAGGATATACACACCTGGGGGAACAGGAGAAAAGAAAGTCATCACTTACATGCAGTGATGTAATGGTAACTTTGATTTACTTTGGTTACTTTGATATATTCTATTCACCAACATAATTAAGATCAGTCGAAAAATCCATCCACTGTGCTTATGTGGTTTGATTCCTCACTACATCTCTGCTGACATACAAGTCTTTTCCCAGCTGGTTCACCCGGCAATTTAAATTCACAGAGCCACCAGCAGGGGGCATCATAGAGCCGGAGATGTAAGTTGAAACAGTCACTATGTAGATTGCCAAGCAGAGCTCAGACAGTGGCATTAACATTTCAGACTGTACTATTTCTGTGGTCAGCTGGTCAAATGCAGCAAAGCGATCAGAGCTTTATTAGAAGTGGACCCGCTTTTAACAGTGTCCCCATACAAGATGCCTTGTAAATAGCTTTGTCAGCAGAAGCCTAATTTAGGGAGACCTCTAAGTGGGATGCCCGCGTGTCCTCTTAAACGCCCTGGTCTTCCATTAAACCTCTCATTAGGAAAGGTGCATGATGGGTAAGGTCTGCAGGGAGGAATCCGACAACAGGCTGGTTCAACCAGTGCACTCGTACAGGTGGGGTCTGCTGCTAGGAGACAGCTCAGCAGAGGACGGGGTGAGGGAGGACGCTTCAACCCCCAGGTGATGTGGGCTCAGGTGGGAACGAGAGAGGAAGAAGAGTTCACAGGATCCCGTTGTGTCAACAAAAAGACTTGATACAATAATTGAGTTAGGTGCGTCATTTCTTTTGTTGTCAGGAAGGAGAGTTAGGCTTAAGGTGTCAAATGATGAGTTGGCTGATCAGCTTTTAACTGGCTGCAAGTGACGCTGCTGCAGTCACAAATAGTCTTGGTTTCAGGCAGAATCCACTTAGCTCTTAGTCTAAAGTTGTTTTCATTTTCTTTGTGCGTCATTTCAAAGTACAAAGAAAAGAGATGTTCTGTGTGGGTTTGACGCCATGGGAAGGAGGCATAGCAACTGTGGAGCGCTCTCAGCTGCGTCTGTGGGGACAGCGCTCTCAAAGCCATGTGTAGCACTACGTTCTCGGAGGACCTGACAGAAGCCACCCATCCACAGTCCACCTGAACCACATGGACACCTGAGTCTGAGATTACGCACACACACAGGAAGAAGTGATGAAGTTCCTTTACGGTATTACAGGCTTTTGTAAGAAAGTAGTTACTCTCTGCAACACTTACCATTACACAACCTTATAAGTCCTAAACTGGCTTTGAGAAGTAAATAAAGTACCCATCAGGAGGAGAATAGTTTAGTCTGGAGACTGTTAAATAACTGACATTATCATAAGTGTCACACTAATTGCTGTGAGAGAAGGAGAAGGGTAGTCCTAAATGGGACAGCTAAACACCTCTCTCTCCTCCTCTTCCCTGCTCTCCACTGTCATTTCATTTGACTTCCATCTTGTTTTTCCTTCAAATCTTTGCCATGGCTCCCCATCTGTTTCTATGATTGTCCTCTTCCATATGTGAATGAAGCACAGACATCCCCAATAAACTACAACCTCAATTCCAAAAAGGTTGGGGCGCTGTGTAAAATGTTGATAAAAGCAGATTTTGATGGTTTGCAAATCATTTAAACCCCGTATTTAATTGAAAATAGTGCAAAGACAACATATCAAATTTTATTGTTTTATGACAAATATATGCTCATTTTAAATTTGCTGCCAGCAACACGTTTCAAAAAAGTTGGGATGTGAACAACAAAAAAACACTGGAAAAGTTGTGTAATGCTTAAAAAAAACACCTGGAGGAACATCTCCCAACTAACGAGGTTAATTTGCAACAGTAACATGACGAAGTATAAAAAGAGCATTCCAGAGAGCTGAGTCTGTCAGAAGTAAAGATGGGAAGAAGTTCACCGCTCTGTGAGAGACTGCATGAAAAAACAGTTCAACAATTTCAGAATAATGTTCGACAGTGTAAAATTGCAAAGAATTTGGGGATTTCATCATCTACAGTCCATAATATCTTTAAGAGGTTCAGAGAATCTGGACAAATCTCTGTACAAAAGGGACAAGGCCAACAAAGATCACTGGATGGCTGTGATCTTTGGGCCCTCAGGCGCCACTGCATTAAGAACAGACATGACTCTGTTGTGGAAATCACTGCACGGACTCAAAATCGGTTCCAAAAAACATTTCCTGTGAACACAGTTCATCACTACATCCACAAATACAGGGTAAAACTGCACCTTGCAAAGAGGAAGCCATATATAAAAAAATATCTGATCCAGAAATGCCAGTGACTTCTCTGAGCCCGAGCCCATTTAAGATGTCATTTAAGATGTTAAGATGTCAAATCAAAATTAACATATGCTGCCAAATAGACGTCATCTTCTTCAATGCCAAACCACATTCTGCTTGTATAACAACAGCATGGCTCTGTAGTAGAAGAGTCCGGGTGCTAAACTTGCCTGTCTGTAGTCCCGACTTGTCTCCCATTGAAAACATTTGGCACATTATGAAACGAAAAATACAACAAAGGAGACCCCGAACTGTTGAGCAGCTGAAATCCTATATCACTCAAGAATGTGACAACATTTCACTTTCAAAGCTCCAGAAACTGGTCTCACTGGACTCCCAACCATTTACAGAGTGTTGTTAAAAGAAGAGGTGATGCAGCACAATGGTAGACTGCCCCTGTCACAACTTTTTTGAAACGTGTTGCCGGCATCAAATTTAAATTGGGCATATATTTTTTATAAAACAATATAAAACTTAAAAAAAAAAAATCAAATCAGATTTGGACATTCATCCATGTGTGGCAAACTTGGTATTAGGACACCCATAACACTATGACACAGATGCACATTCATACACAGAAAGACCGACTTGCATAGAAGACTTTACTTCACTCTACTTTTCCCTTACACCCAATTTCTGTGCATGTGTGGGCTTTTTAATGTGCTTGTGGAGAGTGTGTGTGTATGTGCATAGAGGGAAGCCTGTGTTGGGAATATCCCCTCTGACATAGTCTGTGGTGTGTGCAGCATATTTAAAAATATATATTTTTAGATTATAATCAAAGATGACACTTTCTACAAACTACTGTGGAAAGTCACAATTTGCAAAATCCATGATTTGATTTGAAAACATACAATGGGGTCATGATGTGATACATTTTCAATACGGCAAAATGAAGCAGAATTTGTCATCTATTCCTATTTTCCATTCCTAAGTCAGCAAAGTCTAATTGCTGATACTTTAGAGTAAACTTGGTTTCTCAGCAACAAAAAAAGCTGAAAAAATGTAAGCAGTGCTTATAAAATAAAAGATATGATTTCATGCAACAGCACTTTAACAAACTTTTGATAAAACCAGTTTAGTGTGATATCGTTGTGTGGACATCGGTTGCGGAGATGAGCTGACGCTTGCTGTGATACTCACCAATGAAGAAGGTGTCTGGGGCCTTGTCGCCGTTGAGCAGAGACACAGTTTCTGGGTCAAAACGCAGCCACAGTCCCACTGCCAGGACAAAGGATCCCATCAACTGCGAAGAGAGAGGAGACAGAGAGACTTGTAATGAGCTTTAGGTACATATGACCACTTATTTTAGAAAACATATGCATGGAAAACTCTCACAAATAAAGGACAACTTGTCCACAGTCATGCACTGTAAAGACCCTTTTCTCCCCTCTGGTTGAAGACATTAAAAGAGGCATATGGCTGCAGACAATCCTTACTTTGAGAAATCAGTAATAAAGTGGAAAATCAATGTTCTCTTGTGTATTTCATAATGAAGCATGTTTCTCCTATCGTTTCCATCCCGGCTTTAGATCTGACTTCATTGCTGCAAATTGGTTTTGGTGATCATTACAAACGCTCTTTTCATCTGAAGCACAACAGTGGAAGTGCATGTTGCTCAGGCCTTCAGTTCTTTAGCTCTCTCTAAATGTGATTTTCCACATAAATAAAGCAACTGGTGCTGTGTGGAGTTTCCACTCCGGCCCTCCACCCTTTGCACTTATGCAACAGGAAAATTATTTCAAGAGTAAGATTGGCTAAAAATTGAACATGCTTTGGTCAAAACAATGGGTCTCAATATCTGTCTGCATCATGGGTGGATCATCTAAGTGTTCTGCACCAATATATCCCATTAAAGTCTAACTTACGTAACTTTGAAACAGCCCTCAGTGAATTCTGGCTTCCCAGTAGGGAGAAAATGACCAGCTTGGCTGCGGGCAGCAGTGTGGCACCTTGAGCTTTAACAGGCTCTCTTGTTTGTTTGGAAATGTGGTTCCATGTTGCTCATATTTTCCTTCATCTAAACCACCATCAGTATACATGAAATCATACTCCCTGCAATGCTTCTGCTTGGGGGCAAACTGACTGTGGCAAAAACTTTTATTCTCTAAGTGGACAGAAGACCTTGAATTAGTTTTTCCTGAGATGCATTCAAGGGCAGAGACTGCGGTCGGTGCTCAACTGTCAGATCAATACTGAGAGGTTTTAATGATCAGTGTGTCCCATGCCCCCTGAGGATAATCCAGTCTAAAAACCTTCTGAGCCCAGCTTCAAAACAACACAGTGTCTATGTGTGCAGGCGTGCAGAGAAATAAAATTGTTTAAATGGAGAGTAATTCTGAGCTCTCGTCACATGGTCTCTGTGTGTCCTAGATCTCAGGATCTAGGTGGACCGCTGTTTGTGTGACTGTTTCTATGTCCTCGAGCTCTGTTAAGTGAATTCATTTAGAGACACAAACCCCGTTGCCAAGCCACAAACAAACAGCTCCACATCTCTATCTTAATTTTACTTAGTGACCTCTTGTTTACCAAATCTACTTTGTCTGCTTCAATTTCTCTTGTTCATCCTTGTTCACACTACCTACACTCTCAACACTCCTCCTCCACTCCAGGTTATATTTCATAGCGTTGGTTGAAGTAAAGCCAGCCTCTGTGCTGTAAAGCATCGGAACAGGACAGGTGTTGGGAAGCCGGCTTCCTCCCAAAATGAGGATTTAGTGTCATGTGTGTTGATGTATGGGACAGCTGAGCTCTTGGGGTTTCAGGATTAGCAGGTCCAAAGAGATAAATCACAGCGAAGCGAAGGCTGTAGATATGTCGACTTACTGAACCGGGCTGGATTAGTGCGGACAGGGGCTCTGGATCTGTTTAACGCTGCTATTTGTCAGAACACCTGATGGTGCGATGGTGTTGTTGGAGGCGCGAAGCGAGGGCCGCTGCCCACTGAATCGTGAGGATGTGCCCGCAGTTGCTGAGAGCTGGTGTCGACCCAAGCTCGATTGTGTGAATGCCGTATGGAGGAGCAGGTGGTTGTTTCGCAGTTGAAAAGAGCTCAGAGCTCAGCCAAACCTCATTACTATTATGGCTACATTTAAGAGCCTTTTCAGAACCAGATGCAAAGACGAATACCACACAAAAAGGTCTCATTTTAGAACAGGGGGGGCTACGTCCAACGCTGCAGGCAGTAGCTGACGTGCTAAGTAACTCTGGCACTCATGAGCCTGACTATCCCAAAGGTCCCATTAACCCCACTGCTTACATACCTCCCTGCTTTACCCCCCCACCACCACTTTGTCTGCCATCATTACCCCGTCTGACACCAGACACAACCCTCCCTACTCCCACCCTTTCTACCTCCCAAATCTAACCCCCCCCGCCCCCTGACTTATCTCCGTGTATCCCCCTCCTCTACCCCACCTCATCCCGCCTGCTCCCTCCCAACCTCACCCAAAGGACAAAGACCCTCTGTCTCCCTGTGACTATACGCTGTGGCGCACAATGGGAGGGAAACAGACAGACACAATGAAAGAGAGAATGAAAGAGGGACGGGAGAGAGGAGGAGAGAAAATAAGTTGTTAGAGGGCCCATCATCGTTTTTTTTCTTCAGACTACAGAAGTATCTGTAGTATCCAACCTGTCTCTACATAGATCCTGTGGGTCTCTAAAGGACAGATGGAACAGCAGAGTTCCCCTGAATCCCCTTTCTGTCCCAACACCTCTGAGAATAGTTTGCATGTCTGGATTTTTCTAGGCGGTGATGGAAATCTCTTTCTCTCCGAAGCTTTATTGAGGTTCTTTTACAGTGTAAGGCTTACTTTTTAACGGTGCAGTTAAATAGCGTTTTTGTGAGGGGAATTTCCATGAGAACAGAGGCTGAGCTGACACAGGGCTGTGGTCCTGGTCAGAGACAGTCTGGGGCTTTTCTCGGCTAGACCTTATTTTAAGGGGAAAAAAATCTTAGTGTAAATTAAAACAAAAGTAATATATGAAAGCAAAACAAAGCGTAAACTACTTATTTAAATTCAGCGGTAATTGGTGAGTGATTTAAGGTGGCCAAAAATAGTCGGCTGTCTGGCGTATGTTTGGGAAAACAGATGCAAGCGCACATTAAAATTGATGGGCAGAAGGAAAGTGTAAATAGGAGTGAGATAATTATGGGTGGAGTAAATCCCATTGTACACTGCCCCAGGGTGAGGGTGGGGGAGCGTGGTGGCACACATGAAGCGCCACAGCACGGGCAAGTGTGTTTGTATGGCTGAAGCAATATTTAGTTTCAATACTGATTTTGAAGTCAGTGCATGTTATCAGAAATTGGTCACCTCCTTTGAATAATGGTTGTGGAGAGTTATGGACAAAATCTTGGTTTCTAACAATAAAAAAATCAGTTTGTTATTGCTTTCGTCAAACAATCTAATTTTACTTAAATTTACTAAATTTGCTGATTACATTAGTTTAGTTTAGATGATTCGGCATTGGAAACAGGACTACACCCCAGCTGTTTTTTATAGACAAACAGCACAAGTCCAAAAAAACATTAAATTACCTTCTGTCCATCATTTGCAAGGTACAGTATTTACTCCCATATTTAGCTTGATCTTTGTAGCTGTGAATTTCATAGATACCTACTGTAACATGAGTTCTGTTATTTATTACCCATACCTTTTATAAGTCATCCATCCAGGAAATACTTGTATAACCAAAGTGTCCCTGCACCAGACTTGATGCCAGAAGCTTTAAACTGTCACTATTTATCACCTGGGACTGGAAGGAACTTCCCTTTCACTTTTCAGAAAACCTTTATACTCATATTTCCCCTCATATCGCTATAGTCAAGATAATAACAACAGATAAAACAGCTGAGATAAGATTGTGAGATTGTGTTTAAATTACATAATATCCTACCCTTGCTATTAACTCGTACACATAGAAAATAATTCAAAACATAATTCTAGTTTTGAACAAATTTTATTCAAATGAAAAAAAAATCAAATAGTGCAGCACCGTCAATATCAAATCATCAACCTATCATTGATATACTACAGAAACAACAAGGGACCCAGGACACTGCCTTGGTGGACACCAACAGTCACATGTTTTATTACATAAAGTACATCGCAATTACCAGGTCTCTGGAATCCCCTAGAGAGGTAAGACTTTGGCCATGCGATTGCTGTCTTAGAAAAACCAATTACTTTTAATTTGGACTAAAGAATTGAAAGGTTTATGGCGTCAAAAGTTTTTGGTCATTAAATCCTCTAGCCAAACCATAAAGCATATACAACCTTGTTCAGACTTGTTCAGGCTTTTGAAATTTTTATATTGTGAAGATGTTTGTAGTGTTATTACAATTTATATAAATTATCACATGAAAATGTGGCAGTAATTTGTAAGCGTGCATTTTCATTTTCACTAGTTTTGAATGACATCAATACTCATTTAGCTGTGTAAAACGTTTGGGACATTAGACACCAGGATCTTTAATTTTCAGCACCTTGATGAGACAGCACCGGTGAGACCTTTTCAAGATGATGCATGATGAGACAAAGACGTTGTTTTCCGTTAAACAGGCAACTATTTAACTAATTATTTTTCATTAACTAACCAAATGAATCATTAAGCCAATAGGAATCGGAACAAAACAAAGTTGTTTTTAAGAGGAGGAACAAATATCTGTGGGAAAGACCCTTCGTTCTGCACCTTTCCCGCGTATCACAATGAAGCAATGTTTGCACCTCACAGGCTTAATTTTTGACTAAATAGGGCAGTCGGTGAACTATGGCACACAAACACAGGCCCGACAATGCAGCAAGGTATTGATGTTCTGTTGCATGATGTTGTATTTGCAGCTATCAGTGTAATATATACAAAAGCTTGGCCTTAATAATGACAGTTCAGTAATGGAGCAGGAATCTCACTTCATCAGTCAGAGAGGTTCATAAACACAGAGCCACTTCATAGGTGTTGACTGATGACCATGTTTTGTCAAATGAGGGTAGTTATTAATCAAGTGTGTGATACCCTTCATCATTCAGGTAAAAGCACGTTGTGTTTAAAGTGTGTGTCCGTTTCTCCAGCAGCCTCATCGGTTGACAACATTCAGAGAAGAGCCTGCCTCTGCTCCACCGTCCACTCATGTGGGGGATTTGAAGGGAAACATATCTGCCCCTCCTCCATCTGCTTTCATCGCACACACTCTCCTCTCATCATCTCTCACTCCACCATCAACAGAGGGGGCTGGAGCCGGGCTGCAGGGGGGTGGGGTGGGGAGGTTATGATAGTATGTGTGATCAGGGTTCATTTGTAGCTGAAAGAGTAAAGGGAATTGTGGCGAGCACCGAAAAGTGAAGGAGCACTTTTAGGTGTTTCTGTGAGACATTTAACAAACACACAGCACACATCCACAGAATATCCAGCCATCCTCATACTGATCTATTTTCTATCTTTATCTGGGTCAAGTTCATGCCAACTGTCCCTCTTTTGCCATGTGAGCGCGCACACACGCACATGAATATCCCTCTCAATCTCCCAGTGACCCTTTTCTCTCTTATCACATTTTTGCTCTCTGTCACTTTTGCCAGTCAGTTATTCTCTGCCTCCGCTTGTCTGTCATCTCTCATCTTCACCTCTCTGTCTCAGCACTCAGGTGACTCAAAAGCAGATTTCAGCAGCAGCCACACCCATGCTGGATGTGGGCAAGTGGAGGTAGAGCAACTTAATGGTGTGACCGGTGGGGCTGCTGTGTTTCAGGGCTCCGGCAGGCTCTGCTGCTCAGCCGGGCAGGAGCAGCAGACTGAAGTTATGCTATTGTCCCGCTGTCACAATGGATCCATTCACGCTGCACTCAGCGCCTGATCCACTCCACAGATGCTTGTTGGAAAATCTCTCTCTCACACACACACACACACACACATACACACACACAAAGGAAGGTCCCCTCTGAGGAGAACGGTGGCACACAAAAGCCAAAGTGCGCCTTTACACACACACACACACACACACACACACCACCAACTACTTGTGGACTTGAAATGAGTGTGTTCTTTTATAGCATGCACTATGAACTGAATTTAACAAGCATGTCAGGGTTTATAGAGACATATGTGCAAAGCATGTGTGCAGGGGACACACACACTCACACACACACCACACATACACACCTTTCACATGCACCTGACAGCCCAGCTCCAGTAAAGTGACTCTCTTGTGTGAGAGTGCCCAAACATTTAGAAGAGGAGACATATGGGGGATCTTGCTCCTCAGTGCGGCTGAAACTCTCTCAATCAGCTCTGCTCTGTTTGTTAATGAAGCTGTGAGGCACAGGGAGCCAGTTTCTGACTTTGTTTCCATGCTGTCTTTCAATCTCTCTCCCTCTCTCTGTCTTTTCATTCAGCCTTCCTTTCAAAAACACGCTTCCCCGGGAAAAGGGGGGCGGGTTTTTTCCTCTGTGGAAAATCTGATTTGAGCCCGGTAAGCCAGAACTAAAAACCTCTGGCTGTCACCCTTTCCGCGCCACGCACGGAGCATCCAACCCCACTAATGCACGGAGAGTCCTGCAGGAAACAAATGTGCAAACTGTAAACAACTGCATCCTCGTTACTAACATGACACGTGGGTGTGAAAGTCAGCTGTGTTGAATGAGAAGCCTGCGCTCCTGCACTTGCTCCGGCTCCATTTACGCACAAATTACGCACACTTTACGCACCGCATCGGCCAAACTTCAAAACATGCACTCACCCAGAATATGAAGTTGAACACGAACAAAAGGTATTTCACGCATTTCATTCCTCCTTCCACCTTCCCCATGTCGGCTGGATGTGTCTGTGTTTGTCTTGATCCACGCAAAAATAAAATAAAAAGCTCTGATAGTGGTGGATCCGCGCACTGTGACAATAAAAGGTCCGACCCGGTCACAACACTCAGAGCATCTCTCTCTCTCTCTCTCTCTCTCTCTCTCTCACGCACACACACACGTGCACGCGCCCACGCACACAAAACACCGCAGGATCCGCTTAAACTCTTTCCAGACCGCCCCTTTCAATAATGCAGAGGGGGGCTGAAGGGGGGACCGAGACTACACGACAAATGTTTGGCTCCGGTGTTGTTTTCCCTTTGACAAAAGTCGCTATTTACCTCTAAACTGATGTTGTCTGTATGTTCAGAGTAACATCTATATGGGGAATTGACCTCATGACACGTTATGGCACTAAATATGGCAGAAAACAAGCATAGATCTGGCAACACACTTAAAATAGCTGTGATAAGTGTTTCTAATATTCTTAAAACATGCAGGCGTGTGTGATAATCTATTGCTGTTTTGCCTGTTAGTGTAAAAGATGAGACTTTCTTCTTCACTTATTATTATTGTTATTGTCGCTTTGCATAATATCAGCAACAGCTAATAAACATTGGTTTATAATTTGGGTGACTTGTGGTTGAACTATTCTTTGCTGTTGGATATTTTCATCACTTTGGCTGATCAGTATTTAGTGACTGCTTCAATCATACGTTGTGAATTCCCTTTATACTTTTTATGTCCTTACACACCTTCAATAATGATAAAGAAGCACTTCAAATGTAAGTGAATTTGTGATTCAACTAAGAATCAGTGACAATGGCAGTTTTAATCAGATGCTGTGTCCTGATTCAACCTCAGCACATATAGTAACCTTGAGATATCAGCAGAGGTATAATTCCCATACACTTAGAGCATCTCACTGTTTTTGCTGCAATATATAGTGTATCATGAGATTAAGACACATTAGGGTGAGATTTCATCATGTTCGTATTAAGTATGGGAACCAGCCAATTTCACGACAGACTTACAGCACAGTAGCTTGTTATTAAGACGGCAGGCAAAGCTGAAATTTGTTGTTTCAACAGATTTGTTTCGTTTTGTAATCACATTATTACAGGATTTACTTCATTTCCTTTTTACCACTTAAGCCATGTTGGTGAGGTGTTGAGGCACTTCCTAAACTGCAACAGCAAAACAACCTTTCCCAAGCCTTTCCTGTCTGTCTGTGGGAGCAGCACCATAAACCTCTGATGGAAAATTACATGAATAAATACATGTTTTGGAAATTTAAAAAAAAAGGAAGCTGCCCATTAATCTATCAATAAGATGAAAAGATGGAATAACTGTCTGTCTGTCTTTTTGCTCTTCATGGCACTAAATTCAGTCCTACAGTCGTGAGTTAAAGAGCTTCAGTTCATACAAGTTTATAATCCGCTGTCCTCCCCATTCAACTATTATCTTAATCTACTAGGCTTTTCTTTATCACAGCAGAAGTTATAATTACTTTGAAACTGGGTTCATTTCCAGCCTGAAGCACTTTGCTGCATGTCATCCTGCCTTTCCTGTCTCTCTCCTGTCATCACTACTATAAAAGCAGAAGTGCTGAAAAAAAGTTATTTAAAAAAAAGAAAAAACTTTCACACTAATGGTCACACTAAAAATCACTGGGTTAACATTGTGCCCACTTTGCCAGTGTTACTTTTTTATATTACTGTTGAGTTACTTGCTGCTTCAAGTTTTGTTGAGTTGGATACGTTTTTCATATTTATCTGAGTTCAACCTTGTTCAAAAGCATCAGCTAAGCACAAGCTAGATACAAACTAAATGCACTATTAATGAAATGGAAAGATTGGCCCCTCGGCTGGATTTCTTCCCTCGGTGTCATCAGTGACTGGGAGCATGAAACTCAGCAGCAACACCATGTTCAACATAAATATTTTCCCCACAACCATGGAGAGCAGGGGGGACATCCAAAGAGCAGCTCATTTTTATCACTGGTTAGAAAATGTCCTTATAGAGGAACAAGGCGGTCTGCCAAGCTGAACGTTAGAGGAGTCAGACGGGAATGACATGATGGAGAAATGGTTAGATGATGTATTTATGTGAATAATCACAGACGTGTCGCCCTTTTAATTCACACATGTGTCCGAACTGAACCGTCTAAGAGCAGCAAAAGTTGGTGCTGTGAAACTCCTTAAGGGAATTCGGAGGACGGAGAGAACACACACACAAAAAAAAGGTTTGGATTGGACGCCAACCAGAGCCGTGCCAAAAGAGGAAAGGCAGATAAGACCAGTGGGACAAGACTGCGTCCCTGCCTGTTGCTTGTTGGTGGCTCAGTTGCTATGCGGCTCCAAACATGTGAACAAGAAAAATGCGTGCAGGTCGTAACCTTCATGAAAATAGATAACAAATAGCTGACGGGATCATTTTACAGCTCAACATGATCCTTAACAGATCCACAGTGGGGTTGGCAGGGCAGTAGTTCTGTTCTTCAAACCAACAGTTTGACTATATTTGATTCATGCGTCTAAACAAATTCAAACTGTTGTTTTGATTATTGTAAATATCTTCTGAATTGGAATAGACTGCTTGCTTTTCTCCGTCTCTCTCCAATGGGTGGGATCAGTAATAGTTGTTGTTGTTATCATTAGTTACACCCATGTTTGGGTGTTCAGGGCCTGGACCTCTTCCTCAGCTCTGAGGTCATTATTTATCGCAGACTGTGATATCTGTCGGCTGTGAGGGTCTCACTTTGTCGAGAGTTGAATTAAGCTGTAAATAAAATGAAGCTTAGTAGAATTGTTAGGCTGTTTTTATTTGCAGACAGAATATTAAATAAGCTGTGATCATAAGCTTTGATTAGTTATTATAGCAACAAACTGGCAGGAGAGTTCAGCAGGGAGCGATTTCTATCTGTGGCAGCATAGCACCATCTACTGGTCACTTTGCAAACATTGACTGTGTAGTCATTTATTTTCAGGGAAAGAAGACACCTGAGCAAAGATTAGTTATTTAAATGCAGAGTTGTTTAAAGGGTCTTTGATAGCTGCTGTTAAGGGCAAGGAGTTTTATTTATTACCTGGAAATAATTGTGAAAGTATAAGATGGCTCATGAGAAGAAAATGACACATCCCTTGACTTTACTTGGAAGTCAAGGTGCAACAGTTGCAGCCGGAAATCAACCTCATCTTTCTCTTTAACACGCAGAACATCTCAGAAACCAAGAGGAAAATGCTTAACAAACCACACCGCCTGTTTGCAGCCTTGCCAATGCAAGAGGTTATCTGAGGTCACCTTTTGAAAAACCTTTGATCAGTTAACCTCGCTGCGATGATGTTTCCTGGCAACACACCCAGAGCTGAATAGCACCGTGTTCTGTGTCATCTGTGAAGCAGCAGCGTTCGTTAGGGTGAGAGCACATCCTGACACCTGGGGAGGGCGATGATGTGAGGAGAGAAGCAGAATTCAAGTTTCGGTGAGAACAGAAGAGCTTCTCTTGCAGCCCCTCTTCTCGTCTCCTATTCATTTGCTGCCAGCAATTATCAGGTATATTTCTCAACTTTATCACAAGAGGGAAGCATATTCATACAAAATCCCACCCATCCACCATCCATAAACTGAGACAATCTGTGTGTTGGTAAAGATGAAATGATCTTGCTTTGCTGACACAAAGATAATCAGCCATTTACCAGGTTGAATTACCAGCTGGTCAATGCAGACCCTGAAGGCCCCATATTCACTGTATGCCACAATTGGTTGTTGTAGTTTGATTAATTGGGAATATGCAAGAAAAAAAACAACCCAAATGATAAGCGCAGGTCAGTGTATTATTACCACTTCTGTCTAAGTGTCTTGTTGATGAGCTCTTTGTCAAATGTTACATGTATTGCATGTTCCTAAAGGCACTTTTCTTTACCAAAACACCACTAAAAGGGAGTCAATAGAGGCCTGCAGCTATTTTTTTTTCATCAGTGTGTTGTATAGTTTCTGGATTGTGTTGGATGAGTGATAAACATTTCTCTTGGTTTCCCTGCACTGCCCTTATTTTCACTGGAATAACTTTAATAAGCGAAACACAGACGCTACCATACAGGCAAAGAGAGGTTACTGAACAGTTTGACGAGCATAAATGAATCATATGTTATGGTCTTCACAGTCTCCAGCTTTCAACCCAATTAAGCACCTGTGGGAGATTTTGGACCAATCTATCAGCCATCTGTATGCATGACCCATATCTTTCCCCCTCACACAGGCTCGCAGGTATTTCCCACAGCTGTGTTTACACCAGTATTCCAAGGTGAAAGACTTTCTGCCGCACTACTGGGAACACTATCGGCAATCCATCTTCCACTGTGTATAAAATACAGAGCTGGACTCTCAGGCCTGCAGGGTGTGAACAGCATTCCCTCACCCTGGGAAGAGACTGGACTGTGGATGAACAAGTATGAAAAGTATGGCCGGTCTGTCTGTGCTGCGTTCCTCTGAAGTCAGCCCTGCTCTGACACTGGCTGCTGTTGAGATTATTATTCAACTCCTGAAGATCTCACTAACTAGGTGACCATTCAAAAAGGAAAAAGCATAATTATTATAGATTTCCTTACCTTATTTCCTACCTCATTAATCATCCATTTGTTGTCTGTACTTTTTGTCTATTTTTATTACTTGAGTATTTTATTCAATTTATTTAATCTCATTTAATGACCCCTTAGATTCATAGTGTGACTCCTAATGGGGCTTTTTTTTGGCCACTTAAGGTTGGTAAACACAATCACATATTATCACCTCATAAAGCTGCTATGGAGAGCTTGTCAGCGAGCAGTTGCCCATTTGAGCAAATACTCAGCTGCATTAATCTGGAATTGCGTCTCAGTCACCTGATAAATGTAAGTCTCCTTTTTAAGTTGCAGGCTGTAAAACCAACACAAGTTGGGAGATGAATCAATAAAAAGCAATCTAGAGTTAAGGGGAACTGCAGAGTTGGGTGAAAATTCTCTGCAGGTTTGTTGCTATTAATCATGAGTCCGAGGTCAGACACATGATTCATATAAAAATACTGATTAGAGCATCTTTAAAGCCAAAAATGTGAACATTAATGCTATTTTAAACTGACGCAAGAAACCAGGCAAGTACTGATGTGTTTAATAAATAACAGCATGAACAACACAACAACAATAACAACAACATTAAAAGCTTGAATTCATTTTGTATATATACACATACTGTATATATTTTTCATATTTGACTGTATAAACCATAAATATGACATGCAGTCCTCATAACTTAAAACAACCAGGACTTCTCGGACTGAGGTAGGGTCAGGGGCCAAGGGGTTGGATAGATGAAGCTGTTTGTGTGTGAATATGTGTGTGTGTGTGTGTGTGTGTGTGTGTGTGTATTGAATGCTATGGTCAGTGTGTGTGCATGTTTGGAGGTGGGGAAGAGGATTACAGTATTGGCAATAAAGCTGCAGTGGCTGTTTAGTAGAAATGTGTGTGCTTGGTTCATAGTTCAGTGGTCAGGAGTCGTCCTCCCCGGTCAGTGCCCCAGTCGTCCCGCCCAAGACTTCCGGCTGAGAACACACACACACGCGGCGTTGATGCGGATGAAACGCCAGGCTGTCCGTTCCTTGAAGATGGTCAGGGCGCTTACGAATATGTGTGTGTTGGTGCAGTAGGAGTTCCAGTGGCGGCTGTCGATGCCGAGACAGCCCGAGTTGCCTGATTTGGAGCCCTGTTTGCCGCCCCGTCCCCCCGGCCTTCCCCCGTTCGCAGTCCCGGAGCCTCTGTGTGTGGGGGATCGGCAGGTGGTCTCATAGAAGAACTGTTTCTTCACCACGTTGTTGATTGTGACGTTGGGCAGCACCGTCACCTCGTTCCCGGCTATGTCTGTGGCTCGTGTCAGGTTGCCCACCCAGGTATTTATGCTGTCACATACTGAGTACTCTCCTCGGTGCATGGTGTGCGATCCTGCCCTGCGCCTCACCCTCACCCCCCTCACCCCTTCAATGTCATAGCCCTCACCTTCCAGGGCGTCGTGTGACGGGGCTACCTCGCTGAAGACAACACGGGGCGAGGAGCGGTAACGTCTCTTGGAGAAGAGCTTGGGGTCCACCACTGGGATGGAGGGGTCAGGGGGGGAATCTGAAGCGGAGTGGGTGACAACAGGGCTCCTATCGTGGGTGTGTGAAGCTGCCCGATGGGGCCTCTTGGTCCTGTGGTGGCTGGTCCTGCGATGCTCCTGTGAAGAATGGTGTCCAGAAAGATGGTCCCCTGCCGCTGTCTGCTGCTGTCCTGCTCTGTGATTGGCTGCCGTCTGCTGTCCTACTTTGTGGTTGGCTGCCCCGGCGCTCCAGGCCAATCCACCTCCCATGTTCAGTACAGCCTGGACGCCGATCAGGAGGAGCAGGACCAGTGGTGACGACCTCATGGGCACACGTCCTGAGCCGATCACAAGAAGAAAAGTTCAGACAGTGTCAAACAGTTTCTGGAATCACAATCCAGATACTCAGACGTGAGGATTTGTGGTTTAACTTTTGACAAAATAAGCGGTTTGACAGCTCTGAAAACCTGAGATTGGCATTTATTGTCACTTAATGAAGCATAGTATTAGTATTAATAGTATTAAATGATTCAACTAAGATTTAAGGTTCACATATGTGTTCATTAAGAGGGGATTAGCCCTGTAAGCAGAATCCCTGTTGCTGCCCAGAGCATTTTCCATCAAATCTAACTGTAAAATCATTTGCTATAAATGGTCTGTTCCTTGATGAAAGTGTCTCTAAATGAAGTGACTTTTGAAAGCTAAATTAAAGTAACTGTAGGTTGCAGCCTTAGCATATATTCATCATCAAGGAGGAAGCTGTATTGACTCAGTATCGTCCCACAGATCTAGTTAAGCAGTTTTTCTGTCACTTAAGTGGTTAAGAAACAACTGTTTTGTCCATTTCCACCATTGCAGGAACATATCTTGTCCTTGAGCTTGAATGTGTTGAGTGTTACCTGTGGAATGTGTCCAGTTGAAGTGGGAGCCCCTGTGGACTCTAGAGCCAGACTCCAGTGCAGGCCGGGCCCCTCATGCCTGCCATCTGGACCCCCTGAACCACAGCTCTGTAACACACACACACAGAAACCAAATGCTTACCTTAAACATAAGGATTCACAATTCAGCTTTTTATATGCACTTTATTCCATATTTGATTAAATCCATTGACTGTTTCAAATATAGTGGTAATTTAATAAATATGCCTGCTTTTATCATTCAAGACTCAACTTTAACTCACAGGCAGGACATGTGGACTGGTACAATGTGTTAGTTGTTTCTATGTCACACCCTGTACATTCAGCCCTTTACACACGCGATTACAAGACAATGGCATATTTCAAACATCAAAAATACAGCAAGACATCATCTTGCAACAAAAACACAAAGCTAAAAGAACAATATATAAAAATCAACGTAATTTTTTTCTCTGTCCAGTTTCAACAAGTGGTAAAATAGTGCAAGATGAGCAAAAAAGACTGTAGACGAGATGATTTTTAGAGCACTGCTAAACTCTCATCTCTCTTCCCCTGACCACCACCGCTCTCACAGACATACACAATTTGCCGTTATCTGACCTTATCTCATGCAAAGTACACACACACACTCACCATGTTTAACTCTTAGAGCTTAGACTTGCCATACATTGGAATGTGCGGCATTTCACACCTCATTAGATGTTACATATATATCGAACATAAAGCACTCCAACATGCATCATGAAAAGGGGATGTGAACATATGTGTGCACACACAACTGTGTCGTTCTTAGAAATGCATGCCATGCATGTGCATGCAGGAATGCATGTAAGGTTGTTTGTATGAATAGTTTTCATACTTAGATGCTGTGTATGGATACACACACCTCCTCCCACAAAAACACTCAAAAGGTCACTGAGGTGAGTTGAAACCAGTGGCAGTATTTTTGACTTGTCTGCTATGTTCTGTAAAACACATCGTACTGTTACATGTTGTTGGAAATATTTAGCACAACCTGTTTAATTTTAAAACCTTGCTGTGTGGTCATGTTTGCAAAGATGAAACATAGTTAACATAAACACAGTTCTTCGAAATAAATGACTTGCATTGAAACCATCTCAGTGTTGCACCTACTAACCAGAAGAGGTCAGTGTTGCCTGCGTCGCCTCCATAGACCAGAATTCAAACGCAGCTCCAAGCAGTTGAGAAATATCAACATGTTACTGGACCTGTTCCCATTAGAGATAGCAGCTCAGATGCATGAGAGAAGTTCAACATCTTAAATCATTTTCAGGTATTTTCCCACAAGCTCAGAATGCTCAAGTTCTTGAGATTTCTGTTCTTTGGAGCATATTTTTTATACTTGTTTGTCTACTAGGCAGTGGTGAAGAGTAACTATGTGTACATGTACTCAAGTACTGTACTTAGTGCATGTTTGAGGAACTCGTACTTTACTTGAGTATTTCTTTTTAACGGTACTTTATATGTCTTTTCCACTTCCTTTTCACTCCATCCCATTTATATAACTACAGTTACTGATTAAGATTTTAAAGACAGGATTCAGCTCTTCACATAAATCCTATTGTAATATTTGTGTGCCATAGTTATTTTGCTAAATATAACATTTTTTCATAGAGTACAAAGCCTGTCATGAGGTTTTAAATATGATGCATTACTGTAGATTAAATGACCTCAAAGCATATAAAATATTTACCAGAACCAGGCACATTAAATGCTGCTTACTTCTTAATACATCAGTAATAGTAATCAAATAATATAATGGTCTGTGACTACAAGTGGCCATTGTACATAATGACTGCTTTCACAGATAAATCTTATTCACTTATACTTAAGTGAAATCTTTAAATGCAGGACTTTAACATATACTGAAATACTTTAACACTGTGGTATTGTTGCTTTTGCTTAAATGAAAGATCTGAATACTTCTTCAGCCACTGTCACGAGGTCAGTTTGGCATTGCATCTGCAAAACAATCAAGACATCTTGCAGATGGAGAGATCTATTGTTTGAGCCTTTCAAGAAACTGACCTACCAGTGATATATTTTTGCTTCAATGAATGCACACACACCTACACACTCACACACATATGGAGCTGGCCCAAACAGGCATTGAGTTGATTGATCCCGGCTGACGGGCAGCACACTATTTACATGGCCCAGGGTGAGCCGGGAGGATCCTAATGTTAAAAATATGTGGCTTGTGTTTAATGCTGTTGGAGCCAGAGTAAACACTGCAGCGTAGGAGCACAGGGGTCAGAGCGGTTTAGAGAGCACCTCTGACTTATAGGATTACTTCAGCACTGGATCAGAATCTGTCTGACGATCCCGCCGACCCTCACACACAAATACTGTATGCAAAATATCAAACACACACACGCGCGCCACCATAGAAGCTTGTTAGATGGTTTTCCTGTATGTCAGTGAAGGGGGTTTGCATGTGCGCCCATCTCTGTTTGTTTGTGTTATGGTTTTGCACAGAGAAGATCGTGTGCTAGATACACTGGAAAGTTTGATATATCAGCCATGTTTGCAGGGTGTTGACTGGGCCTGGAATAGAAAATGTTTAAGGAAATAGTCCAATGGATTTTACATACTAACATAAATCCTATATCAAACTGCGGGGGAAAGGCGATCCATATGGTACTGATAAAACAGGAAATCTCAGATTGCTCTGTGAGGCTCCCTGCACCTTGACGTGCACAGGACAGTGAGCTGCTTTCCTCTTTAGTATCCAGCCAGAAAAAACAAAAAGTACACAAACACATATGGAGGGATAAGAAAGCTAGTGGGAGACAGTCCAGCTCACATGTGCCAACCAAATAATGACAAAGGTATTCCAAAACCATTTGAGCAAATACCACAAAAATGACAGACACAGTATGGTTCATATTTCCAGACACTCAACATACTGTATTAATACACAATGGTATAAACAAAGCATTTGTTTGATATCCTTTTATGATTCATGCATCGTACAGTTTGCACCGAGGAGGATGTTTATGAACACAACCTCATGTGGCTTACTGTATCATGGCCGGCTCTAAGGAGGTTCCCTTTCTGACAAAGAGGCTGCCAAACTGTAAATCAAGACCATTTCTGTTGAGTCATCCATCGCTTTCAAATGAGACAAGCGTTCGAGGCACCACGTGGCACGACCTGGCTAAACAACGTTGCCAAAGTCTAATGAAAGCATGCGAACATAAGTCACACATCTGCCAGGTTGTGACTTGGAAAAACCAATGATTAGGCAGCATGAGAGTAAAACACTTCAGACAGAGACAAATGACTTAGCTCAAGGCAGTGGAGCCCAGCCACGCATTTACTGGTACTGATTATGTAGTGTTAGCCAGTAACACATTTTAATTCAGTCTGCCAGTCCACAAGATGCTCCACTGATCTGACTCCTGTACCTACAAGCTGCCAAATTACAGCATGTGGTTACAGCACGGTGTGTTGACTGTGATACAATGACAACAAGGCAGGTGGGCCAAAGCACGAGCAGTTCAGGACGGCGTTGCCTGCCATCAATCCGAGCTTAGTTTACATTTAGCAGAGGTTTCTTCCTATCTGTGTGATACATTAGTCACTGGATACAAGTCCTTGTTAAAAGACGCGCATGAGCATCACGTCAACAGTTCTCTCAGACAGACGCACACCTCTCTCTCGGAGCGATGACAACAGCATGGCGTTATGAGGGGGTGAGAAAGAGAGACTGACAGCTGCAGAGGCAGAGAGAGGGAGAGAGAAAAGAGACGGTGGGAGGGTGATGCCGAGAAAAACAGAGAAAGGTAAACAGTTTGTCTGTGTCTCTCATCAGTCCAGTGAAGTGCAGTTCCTCCTGCTGTCATGCACTGGAAATAATTATCGAAAGGGATGACTGCCAGGTCAACTTGCTCTCACTTTTACACGCATCCAAATGATTGAAGATACATTTATTTCCTCTAACGAGATGGTATCTAATGTCCCTTAATCTGTGTTCGACCGAGAAGGATCAGTCTTTGAGAAACTCCTTAGTGAAGCTGGAGTTTTTGCAGCAGGATTCACATGCACATCAGATGTCTCTTCTCATTTCACTTGACAGAGCTGCACCAGCAATTGCGGCAGTGCCTCCATTTCTTGTCTAGTCACCGTTTTTCATTCACAACCGACTATCTGCTTGTCACAGTTTAGACAGGCCGCCATGTGAAACTAACTCGACGGCCAAGATACTGACATGAATCAAGTTTTTGTCATGCAAAATGATATCATGCAGCGTCTGTTAAAAGCACAATGAAGTTCTCCAAACGTTCTTGAGAGGCTGTCAGTGAGATGGCTATTCCTGGAAAGGCTTTACAAGTCTCTATAGGATACACGGCACAGCTCTATACACTATAAAAAAACATGTTATTGAGCCAAAAGATCCATTTAAGTAGTGCAATGTTTATAATTCCGCTTTATTTTATGTTACATAGCATCCTGATCCGTTTGCAGACGTCATCACTAAAGTGTATTAATATGGGATTCAATATAAACTAGAACCGTATGAATAGCCAGTTTAAAAATCCACTGTTCATGGTTGCACTTTTTTTTCCTGTGATTAACAAGCATTTTAATAGAACTCAATACAATTACACTTTAAATGGCAATGGTTTTCATCGTATTTAAAAATCAAACGCAAATACATGGTAGTCGAGTTGATTATCCTGAGAAGATTATCCTGAGTTTTTCTAATGTGGCATGGTGCAAATGAATGCAGCTTTAAATGAGCTTTAGCCGCGTGACAGTGGTAATGTGAGAAGCAGAGATGGAGATCAGCTCCTGCCCCGTGCTTTCCTCTCGTCTTCATGTTTAAAAGACATTTGCTGTGAGAACCACGGCACCTGTTGTGCATCAGAGATACTTCAAACATGAAACTCCGCTGCTGTGGCCTCAGGACACAGGAAGAGAGAGACAGGCAGCAGCAAACACACACACACACACACACACACAACCTGTTAAAGCACTTGACTCCTTGGTTCGATGACAAATGATGCAAGATACGCAGAACAAAAGAACATTTACTGCGCACGAACTGAACAACTGCTACAATATGGGGAAAAAGTACATATGGGCAGTTCAGCTTGCATTAGCTTGAGGGGGTTACTGGGTGCAGCAGTAAAATATGCCTGGCGTTAACACACAGGTACATGCATTTCCAACTTTTGAATACATTTCTTTAAAAACAAGTAGCCTTCAAAACACTGACCTTTTTCTCAACTTAGCTGGCTCATACTGGCGCGCACTTCGCTCATCCACTGAACGTTTCCCAGCTCGGCAAAACGCTGCCAACAAGACCTTTGAAATATATCTGTGGCCTCAGGTTTTATGAGGAACCATTTTAAACAAATTTACCTGTAATAAAAGCATAAATGAACACGGTGCCATGCTGTGAGAGAGGGGGGGATTATCCAGAAGCTTGTATTTGATGCTCGTTTCTTGCTTTGATTAGCATGTGTACATTTATATGCATGCTTGGCGCCTGGAGGATTTAATATACTGCATATATCACCGTTTTACATGGGTGTTCTCTTTCATCAGCTGTGGTACAATAAATGTTTTAGTATCTGTTCAGGGTCTCTTGAGAATATCAGGGAAGCAGGGAGCCGAGGTGTGGAAACTTTAAGAAACAGACTTTGGTAATGAGCCAGTGTCTTCATCCTGCTGTTCTGTGACTTTTTCTGCTTTGCTGCTTCTCTCTGTCTTTCATTTTTCCAGGTTTGCCCCTTTTTCTGCTTCTGACCGGGTTCGTCGTTTCTCTCACGGTTAAAAGCCAGAGGTAACCTTCTGGATACACGTCCATTTCTGGGTCTAAAAGCAATAGCAGATTTCAACACTGTGGAAGTGCAGGTGCAGCAGTTGATCCTCTCTATCGTTTCCTTGTGTTCTGGGAAAATTACACAATCAATTTTTGACCCGTCTCTTATTCAACTTGGCCATCTCGAGCCTACACTGTGCGTGCATGTTTGTGTGTGCGTGTATTGGTATTTTAAGTGTGTTGCAGGCTACACATAATTGGCTACTGCTCCAGAAGCTGTAAAGTGACTTCTCTAAAGACAAGCCAAAAACACAGACAATAGGATTTCACTTCCCAATGGAAGGAATTTGTCTTGGAACTTGTGATAATTAAAACAGTTGGACTTGTGTCTGCATATGGCTCCACTTTAAGTTTTCACTTATGCAAACTGTCCAAGAAAAGTAGACGTCAAAGCAGTGAGTCAAGAGGGAAAAAGTGTGGCAGCGCAGTTTATCTGAATGCAAATAGCTATGAATTCAATTTATGCCACGTCCCTGTCAGACAATGCCTGCAAATGTGAATTTTAAGCCAACATACACTCTTAATGTCTTCCTTTCTCTTTGATAACAAGGCACAAAGGCACTTCACCATTGACAAAACTCCCGGTCCAAGAGTCCAGGATAATGAAACACAGTTCCAGGAAACACAAGTCTGGCATATACTGTGAGATCTTTTTATCAGCTGAGGTTTCACACGTTTTCAGCCGTGCATAACGCTCCACGTGATAAAAACCTTTAAGTCAGCTCTTGCCAAAATGTTTGTCCTAGAGTTGTTTTGTGTTTGCAAGGGCAACCCTGAAACAAAGCAGAGACGTGTAACCTCAGACTTTTCCCTATTGTCACACATTGTCCTACAGTAAGTCAGACAATGATTCATCATAATAGGAAGATTGAATCCTTGTGGTGTTTGTGAAAGGAATCCAAAATAAACAACGTTTTAGCTGAGAGCAAGATTCAGCAGTAATTACATTTGGAAGAAAGGGATGAGTAGCAAATAGAAACTGTAAACTGAAACAATGCAGCTCTTTGTCCTCCAAGGAATATCACTAGGCTTTTTTTTGTTTGTTTAATAATGTGGTTTTTAGCACTTTCCCAGAAAAAAAACGTTTTTTTTGTTATGTAATACGAATGTTCCTGAATAAAGATGTTCATGAGCAGGTGGGCTACATGTATTTTATGTACATGTATGAATGTATGTTTGCATGTTTGAGACACAACGGCAACATCACTTTCAATACATTTGACTTTTCAGATTTTATATTACAAACTCAGAATGATTGTGCATTTGTAAACCTAAAGGTGCATTCGCATTATAATGGAAAAACAAGTGTGTTTTGAAAGAGTGTTTTTTGTCTTTTTAAAAGGCCAGTTTGTTAATGTACAGTTATGAAAATTCAGAATCATGAGTAATTATTTGTCCATCTTTCAGTTCAAGTAGTGGACGGCAGGTATTGGCTGCAATTGCAAAGGTGTTCGGTCAAAGTTCAACAATTTTGTGAACATGAATGTGCATACGTCTTAATAGTTTGTTCCAGCCACAACTCTGTCACTCTTTAATCCTACTTTCACAAAATCCTCACAGATAATGAATTTCAGTGATGTGATGCTGTTTGTTTAATGTCCTTATAATGAACCCTTGGCTGCTGTCTTGGACCCCAGCAAAACTCCAGGCATGAGGTTCCTTTGGCATTCAGGCAAAACCACAGCCACAGCACCGTGGCTGTGTTAGCGAAAGGTCACCCTCCCCCTTATTTCCTCCCATCAACCAGGCCCATCCCCAGTCAACCCACCCTCTCCCAGCACTGGACCAGTAGACGTGGGAGGCCAGTCCTCCAGGCCTTGAAGGCAGGATGAACACAATGATTAACATGTTTTCCAGACCCCTACTTTTTATGACCTTGACATTCAACAATCTTCTCATGACAAGTGGTTAATCTTTTGGCATGGCCGTCGTAATAACTCCCCCTTCCTGGTGAGAATCTAAGAACCCACAGCGGAGCAGTGAGAGGGGGAAGGCCGGAGGCAGGAATGTCTGTCTGGCCACGGAGAGAGATGCAGACGGAGGGATGGAGAGGAAGGAATCAGAGACATCAAGGGATGGGGCGAGGCAACAAGTATTGGAGGGTGGGCTACAGATGGGCAATGAGATGTCCTGGGAATTTAGCAAATAAAGGAGCATGTGATAGAGAGAGGCAGAGAGGTTGTAGGGGAGCAGGAATGGAGACAAAGACGAGTTCAAGGACAATGAAGGAGGGAGGAGTTGCAAAGAATTGAGGAGTAAGAGACACACAAGAGTTTCAATGCTGTGTCTTTTCCTCCCAATAGCTTTAACAGAAAAAAGCTCCAGCAGACTGAAAAGCAACTGTCTCAGAGGTGTTGTAGCTCATGTTGCTCATTTACTCTCAGGGCACCGGAGCAGAACTTAAAAAGCATATATGCTGTCCAATCAGAGGTTCCACTCATACTGAAAGAAATCCTCCAGCAGAGTCTAACTATATCAGCATGTAAGTGGTTGAAATTACTAACACTATTTAGGTCAAATAAATCTCAGTTGTGCTTCTGATAATGATCAATGACTAATGTTATGAATGAGTCACTCAGTTCATCATCTTCAGTTTGATTTGACTCATCATACAGTCTGATGTCTGAGCTCTGAACGCATCTTTCATAGCTCGTAACCTCGCCGACACCGAGCATATAGATCCATGTGTGACACTTTGATTGCATGTTGTTGTAAACAAAACAGCGGAGGAGCGATCATGAGTGAGTCACCCAGGTAAATTTGGTACAGAACATAAAGGGAAACGTGGGCGTAAATAGACAGATGTGCTCACTCAGACACCCAAGTTTTCCATTACGCCCCATTTGTGATGCGCTCTCATCTGATGCCATAAGCATGGGTGTGGGCCCATAGACGCACACTGGGTATATGTTGCGTCAGACATTAGGATATGCACGTACGCTATTCTTTTAATGTTCTCACTTGTATTCTGTAATGAAATCTACGTCTCAACATATAAACTCCACATCTGAAGGGCAGCCGCGGAGAAGAATCAACCAATGAGGAAAAAGGTTCGGGTCGAGTCTCCTCTTGAGGTATATTATGATAATAAGCTTAATTTAACATGAAAGTGTGGACAGTATTTGAAATACTGTTACAGTGAATGTGCTCCGGCTCCAGCTTTGAACTGTGCCTTCCACTCTAACAAATCAAATCCATGTTACACCAATTTAAACCTAATTCAATTTTCTTCTGTTGTTTGGGGCGGAAAGTCAACCAGCCAGCGCGGCACCTCTGGAGCACGTAGAGATAAAGTATCTCACTCCAGGAGGCTGAAGAAAAACAGGTAAAGACGTCAGTGGCACGATGACGTCCTGCTGCCATGTGGCCTTAATGAACCGCCGAGCATGACCGACAGCCTCTTTATAGTAATGTCGAAACCTGATTTTGCTATTTGATTTGTTTTTTAGTGGGTAGCAACGTTGGTCAGAATATGTCAACAACTGTTGGTTGCATTGCCATAAGCTTGTTCCGACTTGCATCAAAAATGAAAGGTAACAAATTCACTTTGCCATCTTTCGTCATGATCAGTGAGCTACTTAAACCACTTTCAGTATCCAGCTGTGTTCCCTATGTAATCATACAAAACAGACTAGCACAATCCACTTTGTTGTGCTGTTATAGATAGTCCTTGTCAGGACTATACCGAATCCTCTGAAGAGTGTAAAAATGCGATGTTGTCGTCACTCCCAGCATTTGTTTAATATAGTCTCACCCCTCTCACTAAAGACTTGACCCGGCCATTTTCTATTCTGTGTGGTCTCCGCGTCGTTCTGTCATCTATCTCTCTCCCTCTGCTTGTGTCTCTCTGCTTTCCTCAGTCCATATCTCCCTCCACTCCCTCCCTCCCTCCTTCCCTTTAGCTGATGTCAACCACCTGTCTGCGTGGGACCTCCCAGGACCGTCCTCTGTCTGTTAGCAGCATGCCATGTTCAATGCGCGAGCAGAGCTATGGTGAAAGAGAGATGGAGCTTCTTTCCAGCGCAGTCCACATGCGTGTTTGTGCGCCTGCAGCCGGGGTTTTAGATGCATTCAGATTTACCGTGGAGTCTGATGCACACGGCTTAACGGAGAATCCAGCAGAGAGAAATGGCTTCCTACAGCGTCATCCTCCCCAAAACTCCTTGTGACACACCATCAATCCTTGAGTTTAAACTAAAACAAAACCTGATGACAGATAAAACGGATCGTTTGAGGGCAGAGGTGGAGGAAAGCGCTAGTAAAGTCCCTCACGCCTTGGGAGTTTTTGGGATCCTGTCAGGCTAAAACAACTATAAGAAGAATGACGCCTTATTAATTTTCTCCTCATTGTGTGGGAGACCAGTCTGTTATGACTAGCTAGTGGCTCATCCTCCTGCATACTGTGCATTCCCAAATCTGCATAATCCGAATAAGTGCATAATAAGTGGCTTCACTTGTATCCTTGGGGCTAAGGCGTGTGCGTGTGTTTGATGAGTATCCAACACAAACACACATACACATACACACGTACACTCATACGTGTTGCTCATACACAAACCGCATTCCTCCAATGCCGGTGTGGTTTATGTATCTATTTCTTCCGTGCTTGTCTTTGTTGGAGTAAACTTGATCTCTCTAATTACATGGGAATTTGTAAGAGCAGATTATGGCTAAAAAAAAAAACATTTATTACAAAGCATCTGAGAGCAAATGCTAATTTTAATTTGATTTGCTTATTTGAGGCTTTGGAGCAAACTTGAATATTTGAGAAGATCAAGTTTGATGGCAACAAGGGAAAGTTTCATGTCCAGACAAGCTATAGTCAACCTACCAATTGGGATAAAGGGGAAGTGAGAGTAAGACGGTGTCATCACATCAATCCAAAACACACACACACACACACACCATTAAAGGAGTTACAGTGAAACAATTTAAAAACATCAGACATGCACTTAGTCAAAACATTAAGACCACAACACTGTTATTCTAGCAGGAAAAAAACTCCCCAGTAATTTGGCGACTTATCAGCTACTGTGCGTTTCAGCTGCATGCACATGCATAAGATGATAGTGAGCCATAGCTGAAAGTCACAGAGGCATTTAATGTGGAATGAGCAGGCATGTCTGCACATTTAGTTGTCTTTTTTTAAAAAAAGCATATACAGTCTACACACGCACATGTGCGCAGACACAGAAAGAGAAACACGCAGACACAAGCAAACATACATAACTCTTTGATGGAGCACCTGTCGAAATCAGATCTTCAACAGTCAAAACACAAAGACACGACTTTCAGCCCTGGATTCAGTTTTCAATGTATGGAAAAGTCCAAACACAGGAGTGTACTATTCTTGATTTTGTACAGTGCAAAGGAGCTGAAAACCAGGTCCACATGGGGGGAAAAAAGGTGCTGGGACAAAAGAATTCTGCTCATGTCTGACAACAATTCTGTCCAAACCTTGTAAGTTACGAATGTCAAACAATGTTAGCCGTGATTTCTGTTGAATAAATTTTCTCCCAAACATTGTGAGAAGTTGTTTGTAAAAAGAGACGTCAACGAGAATTACAACAGAAAGAAACTCAGGAGGTGACGTCACGTTTCCGCTCTCCGCTCCTGTGCCACATGGTTCAGGATCCTGACCTGCGCTGACCTCCACATCCCAGTTTTCCTCCACAAACGCAGATGTCACCCGGAGCCTGAACTCTGGCCTTTTACCTCTCCCACTGATTTCAGACAGAAACCCTTCAGCTGGTTCGCTTTACACCAGATGTTCTTACCCCATCCTGTGCATTGACCTGTGCCAGGCTGCAGCTCCAGTGACCCAAAAAATAACCAAAGCCGGGTCTGGGTTTATGTTCTGACCCATGAATTATCATCTCCTCATTTTTCCCCAAACAGGGAAACTTTGTTCTAATAGATGTTCAAACATCACCTATTTCTCACAGAGAGAAATTCTTCCTGTTGCATAATGATATGTTTTGTTGTTGGAAGATAACTAGGTTAAGGTTGGACCGAAACTGAAATGGATGCTTGTGTTTTGTACGAGTTGTTTTAGCAAAACATGCAGCGACATGCAACATGTGTCATAAAATGAATAAATTTCAAGTGTAAAATCTCTTTTATTAAAAATGCATTTCCTTCTTCATTGAATTAAATTCATATCAACAAGTAAGCTCATACAGTGTATCACATTATGGATTATATTTTGATCGAAATGTGACACTTTTACTGCCAGAGGATGCAAAAACACAAAATTACCCTACAAATAAAAGACCATCCAATGCAATAGTTTGGGTCAACAATGGTCTTAAGAAGTCAGCTTTCTTGGACCTGGGGTCAAAAACAACTGGGATATTATTTTGGTAAGACATATCCTGTAAGATGGAGTGATCAGAAATCATGTTTCTGTGCGAACAAACGCTTCACTAGTTTTATGTTGCCAGCTGACATGGCTTCAGATATTCTAGTAACTCCAGCAGGCCTTGTGTCAAACTAAGACCAAAATACCATGTACTTTTTTGGGGACTAGAACAAACAGTAAGTATGAAGCAGCGTAGTACTATACACAGTAGTAATGTTATCTAACATGTCTATTAAATCACATCACATAGTTCCAATCATCACAGGTCACTGCTCTAAATTAGTACTCATATTAGGCTGCAAGTGACTGGTGCATGACTTCAATGGTTAAACTGTAACTGAGGGTTCAACCAAACAGGTCTCCAAAATGGAAAAATTATTTCTCTTTTTCTGTCTTGTTCCATCCGTGTTGATGTCTTGTTCTGTTTTGTAGGTTCAAATCTGCTCCCTGAGGTGAATGAATAAATAATATAGGGACATATTGTGCATTAAAATCCAGTACAGTGCATTAGGGTTTGTGATCTACCATACAGGACTGTGTTTAGGTAATAAAGGGAAATCTTTGCAGGATAATTACAATTATTTTTTTTTAGAATGAACCTTGTTTTTTTTTTTAGAATATTTGTGTTTATAACCTGACTTTAAGGGTTGATGCAGTTGGTATTAGGCCCTCGGGTTAAACACACTTAAACCGACAGTCCAGGTGTGCTGCCGCAGCCTCTCCCCTGCCCAGGTGTCCTATACAACTCTGCATTCTAGACAGCTCACACTTTTCCATCCTTTATGTGTTTAAGGGGTGGATCTTCTTCCTGTCATAATCTGAGGGAGTATAATCTCGGAGATTTGCGTGCCTGTTAAAATGATGGCTTTATGTCACGTATGTGAACAAAACAGCAGTCGAATCCAAATACATGTTGAAATCGGACAGTGATGTGTTGACTACTGAGGTGTTTTTGAACAAGCAATTCTATTTATCATATATTTGCAACTGTTTAAAATCTATAATTTGTGAGATGCAGATAGGATTATAATTTATCAGTGAATTAATGCATCCATCCATCCAATGCTTAAATACATGCCACAAACTGACTCTGAAGAGGGGACAAATCAATCAACTAATAACTAGTTTACCAGTTAACTAACAAAGATATATCCAGGCTTTTTTAGCTCATAATAAGATGTATGGACATGGATTATGTCTCCGTGCTGCCTCTCGCTTGCCTCATTCAAAAATGAATGGATTATTTCCAGCTGAAACTCCGTAGCTAAATCACACTTTTATAGGACGGTGATCTGCTTTACTTAACACTAAAAATTCACAGATAAAATACTTTAAACAGCACTAATGGATTGCTTTTAGTGTTATTAAACACTAACACATATTATCAGCAGTCAGTAACAAATAGTGACATGTATGTAGATTATAAGAACAATTCCATATTTTTGCTTGGGTAAATACATAGTAACATAAAAAACAATCCATTGTTTGGATGTAGTAGTAATAATTCAGTCCGTTTAATATTTGTTCCATAGTAACTTCAATATATTGTGTACCTAATTGTAAAATGTTACCCTTCATCTGTCTCTTCTCTCTCTCTCACAAACACACACACACACACACACACAAACACATATGCACATGCACACAGGTGCTAACGTAGGGAAAGCTGTAATTCAGCTTCAAAGGGAAACCTGAGAGGGTCATGAATAATCACAGACATCTTTGTCTGCGGGGGAAAACAGCACTGTCCATCTGCCCTCTATGCACATACACTACATGCACTAGTTTATATGGCCTAAGCTGTTTTTAGCAATGCCACTGGGTTTGAGTTTCCATTTTGAAGTCCAACAAAAGTTAAAGATTTTTACAATTAAAAAATATGCAAAAAATAATTTGAAATGTCTTGTAGATAATAATATTTAACCAAAAAGAGAGGGTGGGCCTTCAAGGTTCTTGATGATTCTGCTTGATTGACAGACAGGTGACCATTATAAACAGACCGACTCAAATGTGAGAACAAGCGGTTAAATGTTCGCAGTGGTGAGAAAAGGACCTGCTCTGCATCGAAAATAACCAATCTTGGCAAGCAGAAATTGTTAAGCTGTTTAAAGCTGACAGGCTGACAGCTTATCTATCCCGCAAAATGATGTTAGCAAGTGCACTTTTCTCTTGGTTGCTGGCATTGGCACACTGAGGGTGTTTGCCAGCTCAATCAAAAAGCCAAAGTGTGAGACTTATTACATGTGGTAGATCTACTGGCAGATATGAGGTTTATTTGGTGTGGATTACCGTTCTTGGCGATGTTGCTGCTGGCTGCTATCTGTCAGTCAGTGTCACTGTCAGAACAGTGGCAATGAAATGTTTTGATTGGCTATATGCTACAACGTTCTGCTTCTACTTGATGCCTTAATTATATGTGTAAAACCTCAGGGTGCCTTCACAAGAGAACCAAATATAAAATGCAATTTTCTTCCTTTCGGTGAATCTTTTTAAAAATTTTTATCTCTTATCTCTAAAGAGGACACAAGATATCAAATTTATAAATCTGATCTACGCAAAAACATGCACTTTGATTTCAGCTGAACCTTAAGAGAATGTGCTCTGACTGATCCCGTGTTAACCGCCTGGACAAAGCGCAGTATCTGTCGAGATGTCACAGAAGATATATAGCCAGACTGCTGCAGCTTTCTCTTTCCACTTCCTCTGTGGACCAACAGAGAGGTGATGAAAACACAGTCAGCTCCCCTCCGGCACACGCTGGCAGCAAAACTGAAGCTCGTAAACAATTTAGAAAATTTATTTTTGCACAGAATGGAGCACCTTTCTCTTGAGAGAGCTTTACTCGCTGGCCTGCGCCAAAGGTTTTGATTCTTTTTCTTATCAAACACAGATGTATACACGCAATGCTGTTGAGGCAGACGATGTACAGATATGTGTGTTTTTGACAGAAATATGAGCCGACTTGTCAAAACCACTTGGTATCTGGAATTGTTCTAAATCCGATGTCTACATTTTTTACATCTTCTTCAGATTAAAACGAGATCAAAGTAACCCAACAGGTCAAACTTTGATGACCATCTCACTTCACCTATAGGACACAGCTGAAGCCTTTTGTGTGCAATGTTTGTTTGTGTGTGTAAATGTTGGTCCACTGTGACATTCCTCCCCTGTCAAAGCCCGAAAGGAATTCCCTGGTAGGAGTGGCAGGCATGAGGTCTGTGTTTAGCACACATGCTTGCATACACACACACAATTACACACAAATATCCATATGAGAGTATAAAACATTGATCAGCTGCACGCCCATAAGAGCACCGGGGCCCCACCCAGACGCAAGGATAACCTCAGCAGCAGACTTCACGTTGGACATCGGAGCTCATCAGAATCTACAAGTCCTTTAAGGGTTGTGTAACATGAGCGGAGAGGAAGACAGATAGAAAAAGAGGGGGAGAGAGAGAGACAGACAGGAAAAAAAAGGGAAAGAGGGGGGGAGAGAGAGAGAGAGAGAGAGAGAGAGAGAAAGAGAGAGAGAAAGAAGGTAACCTGATGTCCCAGGAGTTTTCTGAACACTGAACTGGTTCCCATTGAATTTTGGAGAACCCCCTTTTCTTTCTAATCCTCACCTCTGTTCTTTCTCTCTACAGCCTCTCCTCTTCCATTCCCTCTCTCCATCCCAGAAAACCACTGTCTGAAAACCGTGAAAGTGAGAACACAAACTTTACATTCATCACCCTGCTAAACTTTTCTTATTACCTCCTGTGTGTGGTTGTCAGCTGGATTTTTTTTCTCCTCCTCTCAACAGAGGCTGCTGCTGGGCTCAATCTCAATCCAGAGGCTCCACTTTCACTTAATGACAGGTATGAAGAAAACTTTAGTGTAAATCTCCTGAGTGAGACTCTCCTCCTTTCTGCTTCTCTATCTCTCTCTCCTATGTGCACACACACCCCACACATTAACACCATGTTCAATTAGAGTTTTAAAAGAACAAGGTAGGACTCACCACCTTGTTAATGCTCCTTCTCTTCTCTCCTCAGTGACTGACAACTTCCAGATAAACTCTGCTATATTCCACCTCTCACACACACTCTCTCTCTCTCTCCAGGCCAAGGGCAGAATTATCCCAAACTCCAAATCCCGCTCCTGCTTTTAAAGCTGTGAATCCAGGTCTCGGGTCATTCACTTATGTCTGTCTCCCTCCCACACTCTTTGGGAAATGGATTGTTCTAAAAGTTTAGCAAGAGGAGTCCCAAAGCTGCTCCCTCCCTCCTGCGTGGCTCGCTGCAGGTCCTAGTGCCTACCCTTTCCACGTGCTTCGTGAAAAAAAAAAAAAAAAAACGCACAGCTGCTCATAATTTTCACCTAGCTGCTGTTATTCATCGTCTCCCTCCATTCACCGTTTCATCCACGTTCGCCTTGCATAAATCAGTGGAAATAAACCTTCACCCTTGGATGATTCAACTTCTCTTCATTCGAGACTTGACGTCATCGCGAGGTCAGGCCTTGTGCAGTGAAAGCCTCCCAAGACTCAATGCTGTTCCACACCTGAGTCATTGCTGGCTTGGCAAAGACACCCTTGGACGCAGGCTCGGCCATGCATGCGGTTAAACCAGCATCGTTGGTGAAGAGGATGGTCGTGAAGGCGAGCTCAGTCAAACGACTCATCGACTGTCTCAAAAATGTGGTTCTAGAAACTGATATTGTAAATATGCAAAGTCTTATGCAATGCAAACACTGAAAATTTGGACTGGACAAGAATAGAACTTTGATGGTCTGTTGCAAGCAGGAATTTATCCCTGTTACTTGTCAATAGAGAGAAAATGGGAAATAGAGTGGAGCCATGCAACTATGATATCCCCTCACCCTCGGTAGAGATCAGCCACACCCTGCATTCAGCAGGGCCTCCGGGCTCCGGTATCACAACAGTCCTTCTCTGTGACATTTCTCTCTCACTTCTGCATCTTTATTTTCCCATCTCTACCTCCTTCCTTCTCACCCTCTTTCTGGTTCTATGTGTTCCTCTCTTTCACAGCTTCTGACCTGAACCGTATCGTTGTCAGAGCCCCTGGCGCTGAGCAGACACACATCCACCCTTCTGCTCCGACAGACAGAGGAGATAAAAAAAAAAAGAAAAAAATGAGAGAAAGGAAGGATTGTGTGTCAGTGTCATCTCTTTCACCTCCACCTGGGAAAATGGAAATTCCTTTTTCACTTTGAGTTGAACCTCTGATGTTGTTTCACTGTTAATGAGAAAACTTTATTGGCTGCAAATGGGCCCTGGAAGAAATAACACACTTGAGAGGGGTCTCTCTGCTCAAGAATTTTGACCCCCACTGACGGGTTCAAACCCAAGTGGGCATTTCCCTAAAGCTGGCGTGGCTCTTTGAGGCTCTGTGTGCGACATTTTCTGATGTGTGTGTGTGCACACAAGCTTGTGTCACTGTCAAAATTGTCTCGGCCCTTGTTATCGAGGCTGAGTCTGAAAGGGGAAACCCCAGGCAGAGACCTCTGACCCCGCACCCCACACTGAGGTTGGTTAAGGGTGAGAAATGCTGGGGACGGGTGAGCACTTCGGGCTGGGAGCACGGAGAGGAGGTCAAGAGTGCACCAATATCCTCATATTTCAGGCATTTTTGACGCTTCAGAGGATCCATGTGCACGGGTTTGACCTTGTTTCAGGCCTAAATGAAGGTAATTCAAAAACTGCATTGTTGATCAGGTTTCTTAACCTTAGGCAATTTGTCTAAGTTTAGAGAGGTTTAGAGTGAAGGCCTGAAATTATTTTATATCGTAATTTTAACTTGCCTGTTTCACTTATTTCAGTAATTTAGAACATGTATATCAGTGAGCTACAACTGTTCAACAATGATGAGGAAATTGTTGTGTGTTTGTGTTTATTTTTAAAAAATGGAATAAGTTTAACACACCCTTCCCATGAAATTGAAACAAAACTGCTTGTGGTTTTGTCAGGGTTTGGTGCTGTAAAACATGCTATTAATCACTATTACAGCGCATGTGCGTGTGTGTGTGCATGTGCGCGTGGGCATGCGTGTGTGTGTGTGTTACAATAACTGGGATGAGTCAGCCCTAATGTGTGGTCTTCAATTTACAGCTCTATAAATTCCAGTAAATGCCTGCAAAGACTTGAAATCTTGTCCTGACACCACCACAGAGTGCATAACTATCAAGATGCATTATGCAAAAAACTTCCCCATCTTTATTATTTACATGGTTTCGAAACAATATCTGAGTTAATTCCTTTCTGATTTGCAGCCGTAGGGCACCACTGCAACACACCAGCAGAGAACCCACATCCAAATTCAAATACCCCCACTGTTTTCTTCCAAGCACTTAACAACAGGCTAATCCTTAGCCACGCTCAATATGTATCTCAAATTATATCTGAGGGAAGCGGTTGGACAGGTTTCTCCCTGGCACAAAGATGCTGTTCAGAGACACACAGGCCTGCTGAAACAGACGCACACGCTCGTGTTCAAGCACACATCCAATCCATTCATCTCAATCAGTCATAGAATGATGTCATGCATCACTGAACTTTAGCGTCATGTGTCTTTGTTTATTGACTCAGTCGTCCAGTTGATAGGATACTAAGTCAAACACAGCTTAAAGGGTCAGTTCACCCAAACTACAAAAACTTTGCGTTCATGGTTTAGATGTCTAGGCCACTTAAACAGAAGTGGACATTTACAAAATTCAACAACACACTTCTTTCCAGTCATCCCATTTTACTCTGGATAGTTCAAGACCACTTGGAGACCGTTTACACTATTTTCTACTGAAAAGGTAGTGAAACCTGTTGTCAGTGTGTTTTGTGATCGATACAAGATAGAACTAGAGGCAAGAGAGATATGTTGTCTTTAGCCCAGTGGAAATGAAGTGAAGCCAATGCTTTTATTTGGTAGACTTCCATCACAACCTGTTTTATAAATCATGCTCCTAAAAGGCTTCTAATTGTTACTTTCCTTTTCCCTTTAAATGACTAGTACTCAAAAGAAAAAAATATTTATTGGCTTCCAGTCACTACCCTTTAATTTCTACATTATGCACTAATGATTAGGTGCATGTCACGTTTGTGAAGGTTTGATGATTTGAACAAAATGTTCCTGCAGAATGAATGTACAAGTGCACATTAAATAACTGTTATGAAACTCCCGTTTTACTCTAATACATCTGACCTTTGACTCTTTAGCTCTGTTTTCTTAATACTTATAGAATTATAAGACTGTAAATGAAGCACTCACATCATGTATCTTTTCATTTTTGCATAAACATTGGTCAGAGTCTACTCAATAATTGATGACACATCTCTCCTCTAACATTTCCCAAGCCTTCATTCTTTCTTTTCCTTCATGGCCAGTGAAAACCTACGCTACAGAATCAGTCATTGATTGAGGCTTTCTGGCCCAGTTATCCATATGTCATGGGGAAGGTGGATGAATGGCTTAATTTCACCTGCACCTTTGTTGACTGTGTGTACTGTTGTATGCGTGTCTTCCTGCGAGGCGACTGAATGGCTGTTCCTCCGTGCATTGTTGAGTTAGAGGGCTCGTCCTCCTACACCCTCATCATGGCCTTGCGCTGACGCATCCCAGAAGCCTCTTCACTCATTGACTCTTCTGTCCCCTTCCTCCCACGGCCTCGCTAGGCAGAATCCCGCTATTGTCCCACCATGCGGTGTACACAGGCTAGCAAACAGCTCACACTCATACGCACTACGCAACATACACAGTATATACAGATGGGCAGAGAGGAACAGTAAAGCAAACCTGAACCTATAGAAAAAACATGCTGTACATCATTTGCCCACATAATTTCAAGACGTTTTAAACAAGCTGAAGAGTTTTCCAGTTGTTCCCACAGCTTGCCCTCCAACCCTAATCTCCGCTCAGTGGAAACCAAGCACTTCATTAAACCCTAAAGTCCCTGTGTGTGTTTATGCATGCTTGTGTCTGTTACTGTGGTTCTGCGTGCTCGGTAAGTAAGTGTATTAACCTTTAGCCTCTCTCACCATTGTTTCTGTGACATGCCCCACTGCTACTGAAACCCGTTCCCAGAGATTTTGGCAAAATGTTGAATCAACCAACATCTTGTCTTAATTTTGCATCTGGGTCGAAGCCAAAGTTAAGGGATGAGAGCAAGTCTTAAGATCATACGGTGCTGTGCATCCCACAGCTGGACTCGGCTATGGACTCCTTGTTATGTCATCAGACTACAACAGTCACTAATTTATTGGTTGACAATTCATGTATTTTAAATAAGAATTATGAACTCTGTTCTATATAGGCAACTTTTTAATATAAACATCTTCTCACCTTCTTAACTCCAACCTTTGCTACCGTTTCATTTTTTTAAGGATTCTAGTGACCAATCTGTCTTACAATGCTATTTTTCTTTTGGATAAAACAGGAAAAAGGAAATCATTTCTCTGCATCGCAGTCATTCTGTGACATCGACTCATGGTTACCAGCGTCCAAATAACCCAACTCTAGAGCGACGTTTTTTAGCGGCTGGCTGTTTCTCACACACAGAGGGCATTGTGTCCTGTAATGAAGCCCTGGCCTCAGGGTCTGTTGCTTCACAGCTCACAACTCATAGACATGTAGGCTTAGATCTCTGCCTCAAAACACATTGTTGCGGTTGGATATAAGTGCATACAGTATATTACCTATACAGCCTGATAAAAACAATCACAGACAGGAGCCAGTAATGCGTTTCATAAAGTCATATATAGTAAATCTGGGAGCAAACCCAGGATGCATGGAGCTGCATACACTACATCTCCCATGTGGATTTAATGCAAAGAAATGGAACCAGCTACGAGCAGGAAATCACTTGGCTCGCGTCCTCACCCACATATCAGAATTTATTTTGTGGTAAATTTTCCAGCAGCAATCATACAGTCATGCCCAAGATAGCGTGATGACATTAAACCTTACTTATTTTTGACAAAATCCAATTTCCATCGGTTTTTCCCACAAACTCTCCTCACTCTCAGATTTTTTTCCCCCAAAAATAATTTCCCCTTTTCGCATGAATTCCATAGATATGAGCCACAGTTTCAAAAGCCACTTTCCTCCCAAATGTGAAACTTCACATCCTACCTCAGCACATGCCAGAACATGTCCTCTGATGTCTACATATTACACTACACAGATAATTGTTTCCTCTCAATTTGTCAAAGATTTTTTCCCATTCCCATTCACTTTCACTCCATAATTGTGGTCATTACCATCACTGAAGCTATGACTGCAAGCACAAGCTGCTACCTGCTCTTTTGTGCTGTTGCCAACAAACACTTGGTGTCATGCAAAAATACAAACAACGTGATGAAACTATTTTTAAAATTACACACTGCACAAATCTTCATTCATGCCACAACGTATCTCCCCGTATTTTTCCGTACGGATCATTGGACACTGATCAAATACAGAGCAAAAAAGAAGAACGAATATCAGATTTATGATTGACAGACAGAAAAATGATTTCCAATGAAAATTACCGTTGCTCCAATCTGCTTGATATCAGAATAGGTAACTGTTTGTGAACATGTTTGCCATATCATCATTGTCAGTGTTGTGGCCAAAAAATTAATAGAGCCCAAATTGAAACAGCAGAAAACTGTTAAATCTCTTCAACCATAACCCCCAAATGGTTAGGAATACAGCTGAATAAAACTCCTTTCAAAAAAGCACCCTTCTTATGTAAAAGTGATTTCAATTTTAAATGTCTCACATCTGAATGTCAAGTTGCTTTTAGGTTAAAGTCACAATGGCAATCTCATAAGGTCAGACAAAATCTCTACAACACTTTCAACACTGAGTTGAATGCCAAGAGATTAATGCAAAGCCTGCAACAAAACAAAGTTAAGTACGTATCTTTAAATTATTAGGATTAAGATCACTTGAGATCACCTTGAGCACAGGATAAATAAATCCTGATTGCCATGAGATCAGGGAGAAAAAGGTTAAAAAAAAAGTTGCACATCTAAAATAATAATCCAACTGCATGGATAAATAAATGAAATACCCTGATAAACACTTGATAGGCGTTTGCACAAATAGGAATTTAATGTGAATCCCAACTTCATGTTGTCATTCTGTGTTTGTGCACTGTCGGATTTTATAAAATAGATTCTCCCTCTCTAATAAATGATGAAAATGTGTTAGGAGATGCACTTGAAAGAAGTGGAGATGAATGTCTCTCGCCCGCACAAAGGTCATTAATTAAAATCTAGCACTGATGCAAAAGGAAAAAAAGGAAACGCTCCACTTCCTTTGTTCATTATACTTTTCAACTGTTTTCCAAAAGTCCAATGTCTCAAAGACCAAAAGCCACCACTTATTTCATGTCTGAATGGGCTTTTTAGATTACCCATGAAGTCCTTTGCTTTGTTCTCAGTTTTGTTGCCTCTCACTTTCTAAGACTGCTTATTTTGTATTTCAGTATAGCTGTAAACACATCACAGGTGTCTGTTACACACTCATCAGTTTCTGCTGGCAGATGACTGATTTAATTAAGGGTCATAAATGCTTCCTGTTTACCAAGCTACATGGTGACAGTTGATTAAAAGAAATGTGCCTAAGGCTGGCATAAAAGTGTCATGAAATGCCACGAACTGACGTCAACAAGAAATAAACTGCCTGAATATTTATGACTGTTGTCATTAAGTGAGATTTGGCTAATCAGAAACTCAACTCTGATAAATAAATGTATCATCATCATGATCATTGACATGGCAGGCCTTAAATAATAGGTAACACACTGTGAAATCCAATAATAACAGGGTCATGAATCACTTTGTTGACCTCAAGTTGTAAAGTTTGCTAAAGATATAATTACACTGTCAATTATAATAATACAGACATTTCGCTGCATTTGGTAACAATGCTACATTTGACAGCTTTATTTGAAACTTTATTGTTTCATGTTACAATTTTATTATATTACACTGTGCCAGCCTCAGACACGCCTATTTAAAAAGGTTAGCATCTTATTTGTTTGCACCATTGATCCAATCACCTGTTTATCTTCATGCAGTTATAATATGACCACACCTGTTATGTGATCAGGAATACTGAAGCCCAAAATAGAGACTTGTTGGAAGCAAGAAAAAGTTGGGTGCTCACTGCTGCTGCCAAGTTTATAAAAAAGGTTAATCACATGGAGCCATCAGTGTGTTAAAGCGAATAAGGTGTTTGTAGGGAGGATGGAGAAAAAAAAAGTTGGAGTTGAGGCTTCAGGAGACAATGAGGAGTCAGGATGAGCTGCAGCAAAGAGGACAGAGAGAGGAAGGCAGAGTGAAGGGTAAGTTAAAAGAGACACCTGGGAGAGGAACAAAGCAGCAGCTGGCTCAGCTTTACTCCTTGGAAACCCCACAGAGAGTCTTTTAAAGGGTTAAACTGGGTCACCATGTACACACACATTTCACATGTCCAAATACAACCAGAGAGAAGCTTTGTAATCTGATGTTTGAATAAAAGAGGTTCCTGTCTCCAGCCTGTTGACACTGAGATGCTTCATTACCTGTGTGAAGTGTTTGAGTCTGACATATATCACTGAGCTTCTTCACAGACCGTCTTTGCGGTAAAAGTCTTTGTCTATTGCATCTGACTTTGAAACCAAAAACACTGTTGTAATAATTGGCCATCATGATGGGATTGTACCTCGATTTGTTACTGTCCATCTGTGATCACACTTAACATAATGAAGGGCATCTCTTACAGAGGACAGGAGAGAATCGGGAAAATCTATTTATACCCCACACACGTACATAAAGTTATTTTATGACAACGTTATGACACAATGGAGATCCCAGGGTGTTTCCACCTCTGACTAATCTGAATAGTTTTACAACGAGGTGAAAGCCGTATGAGAACCCTGAGGGTGATTACTGTGCTCAGTTGGAATGCGCATGAGAGTAAATAAGATTGGTATGCTTGTTAGAGATCACACTCTTTACCACCTCCTCAGACCTCTAGGCATGATCCCCCCATACCTCCAACCACCAGTCAAAACACTCACTCACTGTCTGTAAAGACAGGTGTTGTGACATTTCCTCTCCAGTTTCACTGGAATCACTTCCAATGTGCTCTAATTTTAAAAAGGACAGTGAAGCAATCAATGACTTTTACCCATGCGTACAGACAACTATATTGTCTGGTGTATTGCAGAGCCTACAGAGGCCTGTGCTTATTTGCCTTATCATTTATGTTTTTCCTTTGAGGGCAAGATGAACATGACCTACAATGCCAGCTGGTCACTCCTAGCACCATCCTGTATTCATGAGTTCAGGAACATGAGAGTAGGTGCAGGAATGAGACAGACTGAATCTAAGCAGCAGATGTTTTTGCTCCAATACCATCTAGAAAACAGTCTGCTATTCATCAGGAACCTTGTAAACTTACACGGATGTATTTTATATTTTTTGAGATATTAGTAAATAAGAAAGAGCTAGTGAAGCATTTTGTTAGGTCAGGCAGGACCTCAGTAAAATTGCTGATTCAAGTTCAAGGAAAAGTCTCACTCACTTCAATATCTACGCATAGCACCTACAGTAAGCATGAGGAAATGTTGTGGTTAGTCTGATATAGCAGACTTCTCTGTGCTTCAGTGCTGCGCAAAAACTATTAAAAAAGACATCAATATAAGCAATATTGCCAGCCTCATCTTTTGATACAACAACACCGGGGTTGGACTCAACATCTCCTTGATGATATAATGAAGTAATGTAAAAAGGTGAGAAGGCCACAAAACAAGCCTGGGAAGAATGGCATTGCACAAGACTTAGGCACGAGGACACAGAATGGCTTTCGTCTCTCACACAACATATCTAAAACGAACAGTGTGTTTGATCTGAGCTTTTAGGCTCGTTCCTTTGTCCTGAGCTGTCCCTTGGTATGCTTAGACAAAAAGAGATCAGTGTCTGACTGAGTCTGGAAGGGGGATTTAATGGGAAATACCAACATAACACGCATTGTATCATGGAACCACCAAGAGACTGGGATAAATTGCCAGCAGGGAATAATAATTCACATGCACACCAGCACACATTTATACACAATTAAGAGGGACACACACCAGATCTACCATGCCCACGCTTCAATACCATTTTTGTCATTGTTTAGATCTAACCAAAGCACAGAGTTTACTGGAAAGGCCCTGGACATAGTGAATTACTGACATAAACAGGGGCATTAGTAATATTGAGAATTTCCTTGTAACTCGTTTTAGTTTTAGATGCACTTGTTGCTGCTGCTTTAGAAACATGTACTTCAGATGGCTCTTGACTGTTTCCAAACAAACACAGGAACAAACTATTTTCATAGATTGCATAAGTCTTCCACTGAAATCAGAGTGAATGTTGTCTTCCTCCATACTACTACTTACAGATTCCAGCAAAGCTTAAACATTAGTATGTCTGTGTTTTGTTGTTTCTCAACCTTTTTCCTTTCTCTTAATATTACTTAGAATATTACTGCCTACTTGTCTTCATTTTGAATTCTCTCAGAAGTGTTTCTGTGGCTCACACCAGTCATTTTGCATGTTTAAACTTCAGTTCCACTTATCTCCAAAAGCAAGCAGCCATATTTTAGCTTCTGTAATATTTTGCCAAATGGTTAAAATTTCCAAAATAACCACGAGACCCACCAGAAAAGAGATAAAGGGAAAAAACAACAAAACTACATGTGGTCACTCTGCTGTTATTGCTGCTGTTGCTGCCAGGCTAGAAGTGGAAAAGGGAGTGAATGTGAATCCCCTCCCCCTCTTTATTGGCTCCTCAATCAACTTGAGCAGCCTCACCTGGAGACAGGAAAAAAAAACATAGCCCATGAGACAATGACACACCAGAGGATCTGCATGATAGCATTTCAATGCAACGTTAGCAGTAACTGAATATAGTTGCAGTCAGACCTTCATTCCAGCACATGAATGCAAGTTTAAAATAATGTATTAAATTGGATTGAAAATTGAAGCAAAACATCAATTAGGAAATAAGTGACAGAAATGTAAATTTCAAGCAAGACTTTACTGGGCTGCTTGTGAAACCTCTGGTATGGTCCTGGTAACTCCTTGGTTCCTCTGCGTGTGGCGGCTCGCAGTAGATATTGACAGACAGCAGGGCTGGTCCTGGCCTACAAGGCTTAGTTACAGCCATAAACAAAAACCCAGAACACAGGACACATCTACTGCCACACAGTAGCTGCTATCTGCTACTTCAAAGCGGCATCTGCTGAAGCCATTACAGCTGCACGATGAAGAATGGACAGAATGAGGGGACGTGAAAAGGAAGAGGAAGAAGAATGGAGTGAGAGAGCAATGAGCAAGACGGCCTGCGGTGACAAGGTCTTTTATAAAGGCACAACAGAAGCTCCAAACCATAAAACACAAATGAAGAAATTGGAGCGTGTATCGGATTGAACTTGAGGCAGATGTTATTTGCTCAGTGCTGTGCAGCGTCATGGAAAGTGCCTCATTGAGTTCAGGGACTCTTCCAACGCAGGCTTTCACAGTAAGACCATGAGCTGGCCGCGACAGAAGGTGGAGCGCAGAGAACATCTTGCACCATAACAGCACAAATCATGCAGCATAACCCTGAGGCTAATCCTGCTAAAGTGATGGGATCAATGGATGAATATAAATCACCAGAGTCGAGAAACCAATAAAAATATTCTCACCGAATATTTTATGCAGTCTGTCAGCATGTAGGTTGAAAACTCATACAGTCTCTGCTCCAGACTCAAAAATATCTCAACAACCATTGAATGTGTTGCCATGACATGTTAGACAGACATTCACGGTTACCAGAGGACGCAGCTTACTGACTTTGAGGAGCCCAACTTTTTTCTCTAGCACCACCATGAGTTTGACGTTTGTGGTGTTTATTGATCCACCATACTTGATTAGAGGTGCACAAATACAGTTTTCCTGTGCAATGAGGGACTATACCACTTTTTTTGCTGTGCTCACTTTGGCTTGTTTACAAAATGTCTGATCACCTGACCACTTTTGTGTTTACTGTGTCGGATTTCATTGAAGTGATAGCACCATGTTCCCAGATCTCATTATTTACTTTGGGTAGCACCATGTTATTGTAACCAATAGAAATGACACTAAAACTTTGAAGATCGTCCTTTAAAAGCTGCATTCAAGTGGAATGGAGCAATGGGATGTTTTCTGAGAGGAGATAACAATTTCTAAATGCAATCCTTTGAATAAAATGTTGAAATGTTCTCCCTTGAGCCATCGTTCACCTCTGGGTCCAATGTGCTCTTCAAAGTAAAATTGAATACCTCATTTCTTTGCCTTCCTTCCAAAAATCTCTCACCTTCTGGCCTTGAGATGGCTGAGGGTCATGTTTGCATGCTCGGCCAAAAAATACTCACACAGCATCCAAAGCTACTCTTGCTGCAGTTGTCTGGGGCCAAAGTGCAGCAAATTGAGCCTTTTGAGAGGAAATTGGTGTCTAATTGTCTACTGAGAGAGCTGCTCATGTACAAAAAAAAAAACAAGTGATGAGATTAAAAGAATTTTATTCTCTTTTCAGTCCTCTGAGAACAACTTTCTTTGAGTTTCATTGTACTTGGCACCTCATTTGGCATGAGGATAGCTCTGGACAGATGTTCCCTTCAAACACATCTGTCTGGTTATGAGCTATTTGATGTACTTCTCGGGTGGGAGAGGCAGGGTCAGACACTCGTGAGGATACAATACGCTGAAGACTATGAAGGGCGGGTTGGCCGGAAACACAGACTGAAAAGAGTAATGGGAAAGACGTGCGACGATGAGAGAGATATTCATCTGCAATTATCCCAGCTTACTGGTTTGGGATAAGGGCTGATTTGAATATATTTTAGGAACAATTGCCATCTCATCGGAGGCTCAGTTGGAGGTGTTTGTGCAATGTGTCACACAGAATTCAACAGTCTCATGTCTCCATTATTTCAAAATTTCTCAAGATGCTACTCATCTCATCGAAATCCCATGCAGAGCGAAGAAAACATCAGTAGAATGGAATGAAGCACCTAATTGATCCTGAATGACTGGAAATGATGAGGAACCCAGACTCACTCCGATCTGTGGTTGCCATTTTTGTATGAGTTCCCAAAATTAGGAAAGTAACTGTGTTTTCAGGAAGTCAGCTTTTACTTGTCTGCTGAAAAAATAATACGTTCTCATTTGATGTTAGTGTGTGAGTGTGTGTGTGTGTGTGTGTGTGTGTGTGTGTGTGTGTTGGGGGTGCTAACACTGTTCTTGGGTGGTTAGAGCTTGGCAGACACACCCTGCCTCCGTGCCAGACACTTCTCTAATCAACGCAGGTCACTGAAGCTTGATGGCTGCTCTCTAAGCCTCTGTAACTGAGAAAAGATGTCAAGTCTTTCGCCCTCCGTTTGGCACAGCGCTCCATCACTTCACTCAAAGATGGGTACTGTTTCATAATCGTTTCATCATGGAACCCAAAGAGATTTCAATATCCTGTGTCTACGCAATGGAGGTGGAGCTGCTTACCGTGTTACACTGAAGGTTGCAGTAAGCATTTCCAGCCTGCGTTTACGGCCAAGCTTAACTTTCACAGTAATTGCTGCTGTGTTTTTCCACTCGTTCTTTGCCATAGAAAACATTGTTATTAGACAAAGACCAAATCCTATACTTGATTCTCTGTGATATAAGGTATTACAGTTGCTCTATCTCAATGCCAGCAATAGCTGCCTTTTCAAAATGTGTTTTTCTCAAAGTATGGGGAGCTGCACATGGAGTCGACTCTCAATGGAGGAAGCAATGTGCACACATTCAAGCACACGCACCCATTTAAATCCATACACGTCATGTTCTGGGGCTCCCAGCGGTCTGCTGAACCGTGCTCTCCTGGTGTTAAGTATTGTCTCGCGGCAAGAGAGGGCCTCAGAGCCATAAAGATGTCTCTTCCACTCCATTCATAAACCTCTGACTAACTCCATCCTGACCCACTGGGACCACACAAGACCACTTCTCAATCAGCCTGTGACCACACTATGCCAAAATGTAACCACCCATCACCAAACCTCCACCAGCTGCAAAGCTTTATTTTTCACATACAAACTTTACCACATCTCAACTGCGAAGAAAAAGCGAGACCAAAATAGAGAGAAGTATTCTGCGAAGATTGATGGCTAACATCAATCTAACCTTCATAATTTGTACATGTAAATGGGCATTTTTGCAATGTTTCAGATGTCAGTAGACAAGTCTGTAACGCGACTCTTCAGTCAGCTAGAGTTCACCATGAGTTAGAGTTTCATGGCTGTAGACAGCTACTGTTTGAGGAAGAGCAAAAAATATGAAGATAGGAATGTATCATCACGGATGTAATTCTAGAGTCAAGCCTTTCTGCCCGTGGACAAGATTTAAAGTTTCTAACCAACTTCCTGCACTTTTATCTCCACAATCTTGACAAGCATGCAGCGCTGAATGTTTGTAAAATGACATCACCATAAACCAAACCACATATTAAGACACGCCTGTGTGTGTGTGTGTGTGTGTGTGTGTGTGCGCGCCCATGTGCATATGCGTGTGTACAGTATGCCTGCATGTGAAAGAGCGGGATGGAAATAGGAAGTGCGGTGATCAATAACGATGTGCGGATGTGAGTCATGTGAAGTCTTTCTTGACCTACTTTATCAGATGACCCACAAACTCGATATCAGCACATCAGACAGAGAAATAGGAAGATTTTGCTTCTGTCAGATGAGAAACTACCTTAAAAAATCTTGTGACCTGTGATTTTGAACACGAAAGTAAGATCACATATAAGTGATAAGTCATTTCTTTTTATTTGATTTCAGAGCACATGGTCAGCTCTTCAGCAGCACCCCAGATGCTAGTTAATCACTTCGTCTTGCTCAAGCACACCATTGTCTGCCAAAACTGGGAGTCAAATCCAGAATCTCCTTCAGAGGGGTGAGATGAAATGAGCTTCATGGTCATTAGTTGTGGTCTCAAAATATGGACAAGATACAAGACTGAAGCTTCAACTTTACGATCCCCTTGTGTAAATTCTGGTTGGAGGCAGTGTTGTGGGCAAAGAAACTTAAAGCATAAAAACAGCACAAAAAAAACCATATCCATAAATTATTCACAAGAATAAAGACAAACAAAAGCACAAGAAATGTCCTTCAGTCAGGTTCAGTTCACATCTGGGCTCTAGATGAATGAGGGTGAACTCATGCAGTTGTGTATGCTCAGCAAATATGGATATAAACATCTTAAATCAATGAAAAACAAGGAGCTAAATTTTAAGGACCTAGTTAGTGGCCCCCAAAAGAAGAAAATAGTGAATGAAGTTCAGCCCATATCAGCCTGACAAAACAGTGTCTGAATGACAAATGGCCTGTTTGCATTATGTCCTGCAACTCGCCGATGATGTCACGTGTTCCTGCTGCCACGTCGAGGGTCTGCAGAGCATCGGCCACATGTCGAGGGGGAAGCAGCGATCGGCCTTGGCTTTCACACGTTTATTTCTTTGTTTGTTAAGAGATGCTTATTGTAGCAACAACCTCTTAGTGCATCGCTGTTGGGGCCAGCTCTGTTTTACATCTTGACTGAAAAACGGAGCTTAGGAGAGAGAGGGAGAAATATAGACGGAGCACGAGGGAGAGTGAGAGACAGAGGACAGACAAAACGAGTGAAACACTTTAGGAAAGAATGACATGGCACAGAGACAAGGCGGCCATTAAAACCAGCTGACAATCCCACTGATTGATTTGGCCACATCTGAGATGGCGTTGAGTCTCCGTCTGGCAGAGTCGAGTGTGCAAGTGCAGGATAAAACACAGGGGCTGACAGCTATTTTAAGCCAACGACTTCCAGCTACTTCTGAAACTCTGCGTAGCGCTGAAGGGAGGTGGGCAAACAAAAACAAAGTGATGGGTCTGCGCTGTCAAATTGTTTAAAAATCGCAATTACGGCTAAGTGTCTACAGAAACACACACCTACAGACGCTCTCAGACAATCAGGGTGCAAACTACACGAGCAATCAGCAGTGCTTCAGTGTGTAGACAGAGATGAATGGTGAGAGGCAGGTGCTGTCAAAAACACTTCATGCTCTGCAGAAAACCGTATGGACTCTACTGGCACTACCTTACAAGCACTTACAGTATCACAGAACTGCAAAAAGAAAACATGTTACTCAAGAATGTCTTTGTTTTTCTTTGTTTTGATGAGCTCCAGCTTTTACCTGGAGATTGACACGTTGTGGAGTCGAGGGGGCACTGAGCCTCAGTAACCAGCCAGAGGTGGCAGGAAATTGTTTGGATCAACCCTGTTGTTGCCATCTTTTGTTCCACTGTCTGCCCTTGTCAGTGTCAATCCGCCGGCTCTTAAAACGATCCTAAAGAATCCCAAATGTTCCTGTCCTTGTGTGTGTTTGTGGACAGCTGCGGATGATTACCTGGGCTCAGTGGTGTGTCATGGTGGCAGATACCATAGTCTGTGACATTAGCGTTACTTCCTGAGTTAAAGGTCTGATGATGTAATACGCCAGACGTTTTAAAAGTAAGTATCAGACAGCTTGGTGCCCAGCTAACCTTTGCCCGATTTCTCTCACATGAAGCATTTAGTTGTTTGAAATGTGCCATCTATCCTTTTTTGGGCATGAAATTCATTCCTGGTCACAACTATTTCTTTTGTAACACATCAGAGCAATGGAAGTGCAGTGATGACTTTGAAGACTTGAAAGCGTTGCTTTACAGTATCTCCACAGAAATGCTCCGCATTTAAGCAGGCATGACACAGTAACCACATCCGTCATGGCAGAGTGCCTGGCAAGTTTCAGAAGTAGACTCTGCAAACAGATGAATGCATTTTGAAGGTGTTCTGGCTTGGTAAGTGTGGTTATTTCAGGCTTTGGCAAGTCCAACTCAATCCTCATTCCTGCCTTGCCAATCCCTCCGTGAGCCTTTTCCACCACACTAAAGACACAATGATTTTAACCCCTGGCCCTGACTGATTGTGACCAGGTGGTCTCCATCGCCCAGTCTGCAGGAGGGATCCTGTGTGTGCCAGCTCACACACATATGGAGATGACTCACAAAGAATAATCCGCAAAGAATAATCACATGGAAAACCACCAACTTTCACTATGTACACCCACTCTGACATACGCAGATGTGATTTGGGCAGCTTAGAGGGGAGATATATGAACGTTTGTGTGTGTGAGAAAAAAGAGAGAGAGAGAGGAAGAGGCCCTACAGTGAAGTATTCACAGGTGTCCGTGGCCATTAACATGTGTTTATAGCTCTGTCTCACACTCACACAAGTATGGAAGCTTATTCTCGATGTCTGCGGTCGGGTAGACAGCCATGGAAAATCACTGCCACAATGTTCTCAGAGGCAATCAATTAAACAAAGCCTAATAGGTGCTGTCATACATCTTGAGTGGGTGAGTTACTGTTACCATATAACCGGATGCTCACAATTATGTTACATGTCAATGCAGCGAAGGCAATGGTGAGAAAGAGGCAAAGGCTTCCATCTATGCATTTGAAGTGTTTCCTTCTCATCACATATATTCTGTCTACACCAACGCTAAAACTAGAGCCTTTGGTAACGATTTCTTTGTGTTAATGATGCTAAAAGGGCTCTGGCCTTATTGTGAATGTGGAATTAATGCTCTGAATAGACTGAAATGCTGTCACTGGACAACTTTCTGAAGCAACTGCTTGTGATTAAAGAAGATCTTTACAGACCTTTTCAGTGGAACTGTGTTGGTGGAAACACCACTTGGCTTCAGTTTACTTCCTGTCATATAGTAGCAAACACTGTGTGGTAAATAAACTTGTAACCATTTACAGTGTTTAGATATGAAAAAGTAGTGGACGTATACAGAACTCTTGGAGAGCATGCATTACTGGCTTTTCAGTGTCAGTTGCATAATGTGGCTGCAGAAAGACTGAGCATGCTAAAAGATGAGCAGAAAGAGCGTCAGAAAGAGTGAGATCATGCATAAAAGGAAAGACAGTGACAATAAGAGAGAAAACTGAAACACACTCTGAGAGACACACTCACCAGCCACTTAATGAGGTTCACCTGTTCAACTGCTTGTTAATGCAAATATCTAATGAGCCAATGGCAGTGTAGCACCTTTATCACTGATACAGCTATGAAGCCACTGGAGCAGTTCTAGGTTCAGTTGGAGTGGGAATAACAATATAGAAAAAAACAGACCATTTACCTTAAACATAAAAACTAGCACTTAACTGACAAGCAAAAAATGACAAAACAACATACACAATTCAGTTAAATTCAGTCCAAATTCAGGTCAAATTCAGTTCAGATTCAGTTTGTTTCCAACTCTGTTCCGTTCAGATAAGAGAAGAAAATAAATAATTCCAACACTCCTACCACTCTGGAAGTGAGCTGACCAGCCATCCAGTAGATCCTCTCACTGGCAGGATGATGAGTTCTTGTCCTCAGGACTGTGATCCGTGGGTCTGGCCGCCATCTTGGTTTCAGCAAGTTTGAGCAGGGGTGTGTTGCTCCACACACGCCGCAGCAGAATCTCGACCTTTTCATCAAAACTTTTCAGCAACAAAAAAACCCCAGACCTGTACAACAGGTCATAAAAGAAAATAGATTACTCTACTGAACATATCAATTGAACAAGGCTAAACTACTATGAACCATACTATGTTATTCAATTAAGAAAATGGCGACAGACTACATTATCCCTCTGCCATCGGCCCATTTAGCTCACATTTGTCTTTACACACAATAAAACAACATTTTTTTCACAACACATGTACATTCACAATTAATTCTCAAATAAACAGAGAAAATACAAGTTGCTAAATTGCTTGTGCGTTTACACATCATTAGCCTGTTAGCATTTTCAAGTGCAACATCACAAGAAAACTTCAGGAGAACCAGGTTAAAACTCACCAAAACCGTCACCATCCAGGTAGGTAGATTTTTAGGTTTTAAAAAAACTCTTTTTATGAGTATTTTACTTGGCTTTTCTCTACTTCTTGCCACATTTTTCTTCCCTGCGTTAAGTTTCGTTTCTGTTTTTCCCCGTGCTGCGTCACTAAAGAGCAGCGATTTCTTAAAGGGGAAGTGTCATTTCAGGTTTTTTTAACCGGCACACTTCTAATTATTGACATGAAATTATTGCCAACTGATTTTAACTGACTCTTAATGAATTGTAAACATTTTTATTCACTTTTTATGATCTAACTTGTGAATTAACATTTTTATTCTTAATTAACACATTAATTAATTTTAATTAATTATATTTGTTACATTTTAATGTGGGTTACAGCAGCTGCTCAATTGTTTTATTTCGGCGTGTAGACATGGTCAAGGCGTCCCGCTGAAGTTCAAACCGAGCATCAGAATGAGGAAGAAAGGTGATTTAAATGACTTTGAATGTGGTGTGGTCGTTGGTGCCAGCTGGGCTGGTCTGAGTATTTCAGAAACTGCTGATTGACTGGGAGTTTCATGCGCAACCATCTGTAGGGTTTACAGAGAATGATCTGAAAAAGAGAAAATATCCAATGAGCGACAGTTCTCTGACCAGAGGACCAGAGGTCAGAGGAGAATGGCCAGACTGGTTCGAGATGATAGAAAGGCAAACCAAAATTGGACAATAGAAGATTGGAAAAACGTTGCCTGGTCCGATGAGTCTCGATTTCTGCTGTGACATTCAGATGGTAGGGTCAGAATTTGACAACATGAAAGCATGGATCCATCCTGCCTTGTACCAGCAGTTCAGGTGCTGGTGCTGCTGGTGGTGTAATGGTGTGTGGGATATTTTCTTGGCATACTTTGAGCCCCTTAGTACCAACTGAGCATTGCTTAAAAGCCACAGCCTGCCTGAGTATTGTTGCTGACCATGTCTGTCCCTTTATGACCACAGTGTACCCATCTACTGATGGCTACTTACAGCTGGATAATGCACCATGTCACAAAGCTCAAATCATCTCAAACTGGTTTCTGGAACAGGACAATGAGCTCACTGTACTCCAGTGGCCTCCACAGTCACCAGATCTCAATCCAATAGAGCACCTTCAGGATGTGGTGGAACGGGAGATTCGCATCATGGATGTGCAGCCAACAAATCTGCAGCAACTGCGTGATGCTATGATGTCAATATGGACCAAGATCTCTGAAGAATGTTTTCAGCACCTTGTTGAATCTATGCCACGAAGAATTAAGGCAGTTCTGAAGGCAAAAGGGGCTCCAACCCGGTACAGCAAGGTGTACCTAAAGTGGTGAGTGTATATATCCAGAGACAAACATCCATCAGAGTCAATTTTGAAGTGGATGGTGAGATAAACAAAGATCAGAGCTAATGTATCCTGAGATTCATCTCTGAGTAACGTTTTGGCCAGAGAGCACAGCTTTCAGAGCAAATGACTTCCTCCCTCCTCTCAAGTCGACTCACTGGAGGATTCGTGCTCTGATTCTGTCGGTCAACATGTAGGTGAAGAATGTGCTTATAAAACACATTTATGGCCAGGTTACATCTTGCATTGGTTTTATTTATGTCTTGACCAGGAGAGAGAATCAAATTTAGCTTTCAAGTGATCTGCAAAATCTCCACATTTGCCTGGTTGTGTACTCACTATAATTTAGACATTGGATCTAAAAAGAACTTTTTCCAAACTCCTTTCATAAAATCAAATCTTATTACAATAATTCATTATATTTCAGATAAAACCACTCCATACAGAAGGTCTTCTAACCACCAGCCACAGCTAAAGACTGTGCGACTGAAGACAGACTCTAATAGGTGGTAATTGTCATGTTCCACCCTTTATTTTTAATGATGTCAGGGTTATTACAAGAGAGCCATCCAAGCCCGTGGTTTTAGGTTGCATCTGTGTGTCTTCTTGTTCAGATGAGTGTGACCAGGGGCAGTGACATCTGCTGAATAAAATATCATCCACATATGGATACACAGACATGTGCTTGCACGCGGTGATACACGCACAAAAGCAATGTGGCCTATGCAAGTTTCGGCCGCAGTGGTCTGCCAAAGTTCATCAATCACATTTGTAATAGACTGTTGATTAGTGTTCCTTGATGCTCCTTCAAACACATGAGTACATGCCCTAATGACAGACACACACACGCACACACACGCCAACACACACACAACCACTTTGACACATGCTAAATAAAACATCGGACTCTAGTAAACCAATCCTGCCCACATATGCTGAGCACAGCATGGGCAGCACGCTGCATTGTGCTGCTGTATGACATTCTGTGGGCTTGAGTTTCAATTTGGAAACCATAACACAGGTCGGAGCTGAGAGGAGAAGTTACAGCTTTCCCAGCTAATCTAAATCACATGGATTTTTTTGTCACTGCTGATTTTTCTGCCAGCGACATTGCCATTTATCCAGGAAGCCCCTTTCACTCAAGAGCACGATAACATGAAGAAGATCATGTCTTTTGATGATGTGTTGCACAAGAGCTTGGAGTGCAGACTGAAACACACCCTGTCCCATCTGGAGGAATGTGGCTGGAGATGAGATGACGGCTCACAAGGCAAAAATGAATATAAACATGTTCCATAAAGACAAATTATGAGATGAATTTTGGAGAAGCTGCCCCAACTTTCGCTTTGATCAGTGTGGCTTGTTATCTTTAATTGGATAAATAAACTGTTTACAAGGCGCGATTATGCAGAACCATAAAACCCCAAAGAGAGACAGGTCTGTTTGTCTTCATTGGTGATCATACTTTTATTAACCCTCACTCAGTTGAAATGGTTTTAACACTGCTGCGATGAACACATTGGCAGTCGTGCTCTCACTATAAGGATCTCAGGCGTGACTAGTGGTGATATGGTATACTGCAATGCTAATGACATAGAGGGGGTCTTGTAAAACGAAGGGGTTTGCCTGCTTAGCCACAGCAATGTCATTACTGCCCTATTCAGCTAAACAAGCAGAACTTCGTAAAAAGCCACGACTTTGTGGGCACTACATATGGAAATACTACAGTGGAGACAACGCCTGAACACAACGTAAATGACGTAGATGCTAATGTAATTACTTGAAATGGAAATGTTGTAACTGCTTGGTGGGAGTTCAGGTTAATTGATGCAACAGTATATTTCCACAGTGTGAACTTTCTCACTGCTTAATCACAGACAATTGCTTAACCTTTCAGGAGACATGCTGTAAATGCTGCTGTGTGTGTGTGTGTGTGTGTGTGTGTGTGTGTGTTTGTGTGTGTGTGGTGATTGTTTGCATGCATGTAAAAGAGCATGCATACTGTACAACTGAAAGAAGGTGGTAGCTGCTGTAGCCATGCAGTAAAGGTCTCACATAATGAGCTGCTGTGTGCTTCATTAATTCACCTCATAAAGAAAAGGAAAACAGACCACCATGGATCCCAACATGCTGCTCTGTGTGAGCATGCTGCTTTCTAAACCATTAGGTTAACATGTGGCTTTTCAGCTGCTTTTCGCTAAATGCAATGTGTAAAACTGACTTCTGTCCTGCACATAAATACTAGAAATGGAAACTGTAGAGCAAAATCTTCTTCAGCAGATAAAGCAGTTCTCTGACTTGACAGCTGTGCGCAGATTACAGGCACAGCTCCAGACACAGGTGCATGTTTGGCGTCTCTGACTCTCTGACATAGTGGCGCAACCTGCCCCAGAGACACCTCTGGGTCTGACCCTGCATGATTTACCTTTTACACACACACGCATGCACACACACAAATGCACACACACACACGCACGTAGGTTCTGACATCAGAGGTTTCCGCTTGATTTCCGTCCAGAATTTTTTATGGATCCATGGTTGATTTAAGAGGCTGCAGGAATAATAGTACCACAGATTCTCAGGATCCCTTTACAGACCAAAATCCAAACTCACAACTTGTACACTGGCTAAAATGTGGCTGTATTATGTCCTCTGATTTCTCAGTTAAAATAATTATTGACAGAGTTTTATTCATGTGTACTACAGATTGCTCTTTTATGGATTTCTTTAGGGCTCTTTGTAATCCATTTTAAGACTTGCTTCAGTCCTTAAAAGACCATTAGGTTATAGTTTATTAGTACAGTCAGCTATGCAACAGCGGACTGACCTCCAGCATTCACCAGTGACCAGGTTTCTCCATTGCTGTATAAGGTAGGGAAAGACAAGTTTATGCCTTGTTTATGATTTAGGAATTGGGTGGAAGTAGTGATACATTTAGTGAAGTACATGAGATAAACAATTTGCCTGTGTCCAACAGAAATTTGTTAATTGGCTTTTAGTTTTACAGCTATCGTGGCGTTTCACCCTGTGTGACTCCGGATGTCGATGTCAAAACAAGCGAGGAAACAACCTGGTCAGCCATGGATACAATAAAGTATATGCTGTACTGTATATGCTGTATGATTGCACACCATTTGTGTTTGTGTCTGAACAAACAAGTGTTAATCATCTGTTTACGCGTCTGACAGATGAAGCCAGCGCTTCAGATTACTGCCTTGCGTCAACAATCGCAAAACAGCCGCATCCATTGGCAGAAATTCCACCTGTTTGGAAGGCGATTGGGCCTGTTTTTAAACTGTAAAAATTCCTACCATTGCTCCAGAACACATTAGGCCTCTAGGGTCCAAGTTTATAACACGTCCAACCTGACCTTGCTCCGACTCAAGAATTTCATTAAAAACACTTCACACACGCAACAAGAAATTGCTGAGAAAGAGAGAGAAGGAAGAAAGAAAAAAACGCATTGGAAATACAATTATGCCTACTCGTGATGGACAGGAGATCAGTGTGCATAAAACAAGTTGTGTGTGTAAGAACTGCCTGTGCATAAGAATGAATGTGTGCAATGATAACTGACACCTATACAACATTGCATGTATAGGTAGTAGTAGGATTACCTGAAACAGATAAAGAAAACAGATATGTCACAGACAATGAGATTGCGGTACTGCTTAATGATGTCCAGCGGAAGTGAAATTTTATTTGGCCTTTATACATGTCCGGGCACCACTTTTAAGTTGCTTATCCAAAAATAAAAAGACTATGGCAAAGGTGATGAAATAGTTTAATTAGTTGTAAGAACCATGCACGCCATACAATACAATTTTCATCAGATTCTGATTCAAAGATTGCTGATTCAAAGAGAGGCATGAGATGAGTCCCACCTACTTTAAACCTGAGAACAGCACAGACAGAAATCTCTCATGTGAAACAACCAAGACTGTTCTTACAGTCTGCAGCAGCAACAATCAAATAATATAGTTGCCTATTTGTGTCTGTGATTTGGAAATCAATTTCCACATGATTCCACTTGTCTGACACAAAGGGTTTGTTCATATGAATGGGCAGGAGTGGTTCTAAATGTACTCTCGAGCACAAAAAGTAATTTATAAAGAAAGTGGGCGCATGTTCTGTTTATGCATGCAATGGTCGATAAATGAGGCCTTCGATGTTGAGGATGTGACACATGAGAAGACCACCAGTTCAACCCCTAGCCACCTGACTGCCTGTCCATCTTTACCTGTCCACTGAAACAAGATCCATGGGAGAGAGAGGCAGACAGCGAGAGAAAAAGGCAGAGAGAGGGGACCAGGATTCTGTCTATACCCATCTATTACAAACATTGTACTGCCTACCCACTGTCCTTCCCCATGCCCACCCCTCCTCCTACCTCACCCACCTCACCCAGGGCGGGGATCAGGTGTCTCCCTTTGAAATCTAGGATGGGATCAAACAGGACACAGGCATTCGATAGGGCAGCCCCACTGCCACAAGGACCCTTAATGGAGGAGTAGCATGACTGGGACCTGGGCCAAACGCTGTGTGTGAAGAGAAGAATGAGAGAGAGAGAGGGAAGGAAATTTACAGCTCGGAGCTGCTGTGCAGTGGGGCTGCTGGTGTGTGCTTTGAGTGTCGGGGGTATATTTGAGAGCTAATGGGCTGATAGGGAGGCATGATAGGGAGGCTGCTGTCCTCTCTGTAGCTCAACCTTTGTGGCAAACCTCAACTTGCAGACACACATCTGGAGCGTATTGCCTAATCATGGTTTTCACAGTTTAGAGCCATTCTAGGAATGCATTAAAAAAAGCAAAATACAAAAAGGCAATATGCAACTCAGGAAAAGTTACAAACCCCAACATAATAAAAGTATTTGGAGTTATTTTGGAAAATTGATAGTAAACTCATTCCTTTCGACCATACTGGAGCCTCCACCACAGTGCCCAAAAAAGCCTTTGTCCAGCCAGTCAGCTTCATAGCTCAAACCAAATCAGACAGCTTTGCTTGGAGTTATATAAATGCAAGCCATCATGGGAATATGGGTGGTGTGGACAGTGGCCAAAAAGCTACACAAACATATATTGAAATGCATGTTGTTTCTGTTATGGTCTATCTGTTGCCCCCGGTAATTGTTTTCAGATTGGGCCTTTTCAAATATTCTGCTGAACTAATGGTTCTGCTAGTCTAAGTTGTAATTTACTTATTGTTTTGTGGTCAATTACAGGGGCATGTTATATTCTAAATCATAGCTGTGGAAAGATGAAGAGATACAGACAGATCATATTTTTGTGTTTCATGTGGAGAAATATTGTTTTCCAATGAAATAGGAGTTGCACTCTGTGGAAAAATCTATAGCCTCTGTGTCTGCATGTCCTATGCTACATGATTTAGACTGATGTCCATGATAGGTTGGTGATGTGTTATTTATTATTCTTTTCATCACACAGATGCATGCCCAAACAATGATTGATAAAACAACAGTTCACCTTATGGGGACCCTATTTTTGTCCTCATATGGCAGGCGAGTCTCCACAAATGACAATGGGAACAGATTTATGTTTTGTTTGTACTTCCACTGTTTACTTGTGGGGACCCGTCTTCATACATGCATTCCCACGGTGCTAACCTCAACCTCAACCATCAGAACTGCCTAACCCCAATCCTAACCTTAGCCAAAACCTAATTCTAACCTTAGCCTTAACACCAAGTCTGAATCCCTCGCCAGACTTGACGTCTTCACATCTCGCTTGTCCTCACTGTCCAAGGCTGTACTTAGGCACAGCGTGCTTTGAGCCAAATGCTAATGTCAGGTAATGTTTGCCATGACAACCATCTTACGTTAGTGTCGTAGCGTGTTAGCATTTACTAATTGGCACTAAGCACAAATCTGATGGCTGATGGATTGACAGTTTTTGCAGGTATTTTGTCACAAACCAGGGTGTTGGAGAAACTGACATTTTGATCTGATGATAGCACTAGATAAGTCAGAGGATCAACAAAGTTTTTTTTTACAAATCATTGAAAGGAAGCCATGAATGTCTGTACCAAATATCATGGTGATCCATCCAGTAGTTTTTGAAACATTTTACTCAGAACCACAAGTGTCAGGCACTAGATGAAATGTTCGGGCATCGCTAAAGTTAGGAGACATCCTCTGGGGACCATGAATAGCTATATAAAATTTCACGACACTGTAATAGCTGACATAGATTTTTCAATCAAGAGCAAAGTGGTGGAGCAACTAACTGACATCGCCGTCCAAAGAGCCCTGTTGCTGCTACAAATGTCCTTTTCGAGGTCTAAAACTCAAACTAGTCCACCAAAGATAAAAGCAAGCGGCAGACTTAAAACCAACTTTTGACCCTAAAATAAATAGTTACTCTTGTGGGGTCTGCATTCTTGTCCCCATATGGTAGACGAGTCTCCACATGTAATGATGTGAACGGATTTTTTTTTTGTCCCCAAAATGAATTGCACACGCTCACACAGTCTTTTAAGAAGTGGCATGGAAAGTGTCATGGCAAGACAGTTTTTTATTGTAAACATACAAATTCTAATGTTGAAAAAGCGTAGTGAGAGAGGAGGGTGGTGGTTACTGTAAAATGATAACCGTAAAGATAACTCTCGTGTCTCGAGTTTTATATAAAGAGAGCAGACACCCGCTGATCGGTGCTGTTTTATGTTAATGTGGTCACCAGGAGCAACTGAAATCTTTATAAAAACAAGTCAGGTAAACTTTGAGGTTTCAGACTCACACACACACACACACACACACACACACAAGCACAGACTATAATGGTGCTTTGGACTGCACACAGAGTGCAAGTCCCAGACAAGTTCTCACATTTCCCAAATGCTTACATTCCACTTGCTCGCTCGTTCGGCCCCAGTCTCTGTGTCAGTCTCCTGAGTTTACACAGTCAGACAACCAAGCCGGGGGATGACAAGGTGACATCCAAGGCTTTACAGGTCTGATGGATACACACACAGAGAGCTGAATCAGATGGTATTTGCGTCTGTGGACAAATGCTTGTAAAGGCGGGATGGTAAAGCTCTTTGAGACATACACCTTGAGGGAACAGAGAGACTTAAAGCCATCAAAGAGCCACTTCAGAACATAGGTTGTCATGTGGTTGGACCGATTTCACTAAAGGTCAGATTAAGCAGTCTGGCTGTTTAATCTTCCATTATATCCCAGCCATCAGGCTGAGTGCCCACAGACGTGTTTCATAAAGATGACAGCTTTCTAATTCACTGTGTATACATACAGAGAGTACACACATATTACACAGTAAATCCCTCCTCACCTAGCTATTAACATGTTATTTTTTTCCACCGTGGCCTTTCAGCCTGTCAGATTAGGCAAAATATACTGTTTGCATTATAGGGGTTGTTTAACTATTAAAGTGGAAGAGGAAGTTGTGGTTCTGTCTTACAGTAAAAATGCGCACAAAGTGTTTGCATGTGTGTGTGTGTGTGTGTGTGTGTGAGTGTGTGTGTTTGTGTGTGTGTGTGTGTTTGTTGTCTATTCATCAGTCTCAACCTTTCATTTGTTCCCATTAACCCTTTCACATGTGGTCCCTGTGTCATCTCCTGCACAATGAGAATAAAGATGGTCAATTTCTATCTGTCTGTCTTTATGAGGACCAAGGGACATTTTAGACCTTAATGTTCAGCACATTTTGGAAAGTGATGACATTTTGGCCACTTCTCTCTTCTTTGAAAAAGTGATTAAGGTTATGAAGGGTTAAGATTAGGATTAGGTATTGGTTAGGTTTTGGCAGTAGTGAAAAACAACTAAGTACATTTATTCAAACACTTTACTCAAGCACATTTTTGGGGTGTTTGTACTTTACTTGATGGTTTCCATTTTGTGATTCTTTATACTCGACTGCACTTATTTCAAAGGGTAATGTCCGGTATAGTATAGATCAAAATTTTACATTCAAAACACGGTCTGTGATGAGTTTCAAAAGTATAATGCATTGCTACATGTTAAAGTAGCCAATAGTATATAAAGTAGTTGAAATGAACTCAACCAGCTACAACCATAAAAGTCTGGTCACACATTAATAGATCACTAATAAAAGTCAAATTCTCCTTCAACCTAAGTACTTTTACTTTTGATGCTTTAAGTATATCAGCGCATGTTTTTGCACTGTGCATTGTAAATGAGTATTTTTACATTGTGCTATTTCTACTTTTACTTAAGTGAAATATCTGAGAACTTCTTCCACTTCTGAATGTTGGTACAGTTCGGGGTAAGGCACATAGTTGTGATGGTTATGGCTGGGGTTAAGGGGTAAAGAACGCATATGTCAATGAGGTCCCTCACAAGTACCGAAGTGTGTCTGTGTGTGCACATGTGTATGTTTAACTTTGATGGTAAGCCATTAATCCATAACAACCTGTTGCTGATCGAGGCTCAGAATCATATTTGTAGAGCTTGGGAGGAAACGTTGCAGCATCTGTGTTGTTTGCTTCCCCCAAGTGGTCAATAATAATACTACAGAGACAAAAACATTAATAAAAATATATGCCAATCAAACTCAAAGTGGCAACTTCATTTGCAGGAGATGTTTATTCTCTGATTTTACAGAAATATGCAAATGTAAATATTTATCATGTAAACAATAAATATGCCCTTTCAACATATCAAATCATAATCATCCATTATCTTGTATTATCCACAGAGTCACTTCTACTCCCTGTGTGGTAGTTTGAGACTGACGGCTGTTCACTGCTATCTAGATCAAGCTCCCCTATCTTCATTGATACTCACCACCCCCTCCTCTGCTCCCTCAGTCCCCTGGCTCTCTCGGGCCCAGCCGTGGTGCACTTGTAATGGGCAGCTCTGGAAACCCAAACCCTCATTACTGCCCTCATTACTCTGCGCTGCACAATGGGGACCTGTTTCCTGGCTTTCACCCCTTCCCCAGATAAAACACACACACACTCGCACAGACACACACATATACTCGAATGCACCTCATGGCCTCGTCCGTCTCCCTCTTTATTCCTGCAGGCTCGCTCTCTCTGGTCCAAGCCCTTGGTGATCAGGTGTCCATGGGTCTTTGTCTGCTCTTTTGTACAGGAGTACAAAGGAAGGCTGTCTCCCTCTACATTTCTTTTCTTTTGTTGTTGTTTCTTTTAATCTACTCCCTTCACTCTCCTTTTTCCTTTCTTAATGTCATAATTTTGTTTTTTACCACATCACCCCTTATTCCCTCTTGTCTTTTTATGATGGGAGTACGTGCAGCACTTTCCACTTTATTTCTTCACTTTTGGCAAAGTGTACCTTGTTCAGTTCCCTTTACTGGCCACTTGGGGGCAGCAGTGGTTGTTATGCCAATCTCAGTGGAAAATGGTGGCTGGAACAAAAATTAACTCATCTGAGTGTCAGTCTGGGCCCTTGTGGTTTGTGAAGACCTAGATCAAGCTTCTTAAACCACAAGGATCATAATCAAACCCTGCAGACTGTTGTTTTAGTAATGATGTATTCAGCCTACCCGTTTTTAAATGATGTGTTAAGGATGTGTGTGTGTGTTGTTGTGTGTGACTGCAGTAATAACAGATGCTGATCTCTCTGGAGTCTTTTTTAAGATACTGAGTTAATAGTTCAGTGATCTGAGAGGATAACTGTCCCAACCGCATAGTAAATCTACACACACACACATTCATGTTGTTTTTCATAATGTGGATGTGTGTGTGTGTGTGTGTGTGTGTGTGTGTGTGCCAGTGGGTCTCACCCAGGTCCCCCATGTGAAACTGGAGCTCATCCACATCATATGCTGTATAAAACATGGACATAGTCTCTCTGACGTCACCTGTAGATTTCTTAAGAGTAGATTCTGAAGCCAACTGTAGCTCGCAGCCATCTTGGCAGTGGTGATGTCGCCTAACTCCGGTTAATCCAAATGTGGACAAAGAGGTGGAGCAAGGATGGAGCTGAATGAAGCCTGTTTCATGAAACATGCCCACCCAGCTAGTTGACTAGCCCAGTGTAATAAACTTAAAATGTCTGCAAGCAACAATATTAGTATAAATAATAAAGTTTGAGTTTGTGGACCGTCACATTTTCTGTTACTGTTTAGCTTCAATAACCAACTCCAATTTACAAACACTTTATTGTATTTGTACACAGTTCAGTTTAAGATTGCATAACGTGAGTTAACTAACATGGTGGACCTTTATTTTACAACCTCACAGAGACGCCTTTAATTCAACAGTATTAACACCATAATTTCTAACACTTGTAACGTTTTGACTTTGGTACAGCTGGTTAAATAAGTGAGGCTACCAGACACTCCCGTTAGCATTGTCCCCCTGGAGAAACTCGTCCTGGACACCTGAGAGAAACACAGTCAACAGGGCAGCACAGTCCTTCTGCTGTAAAGTTGGACATTTTAACATGGGGTTCAAACGCAACTGACTCCCTTTTTGAGCCTGCCCCTAGTGTTCATTCGGGGAACTGCAGCTTTGGGCACACTCTCTCTCTCTCTCTCTCTCTCTCTCTCTCTCTCTCTCTGTTTGTCTGTCTCTCTCTCTCTCTCTCTGTCTGTCTGTCTGTCTGTCTGTCTCACTCTCTGTCTCTGTCTCTCTCTCTCTCTCTCTCTGTTTGTCTGTCTGACTGTCTCTCTCTCTGCCTCTCACTCTCACATATAGGGATTACCTCTCACTTCGCGGATTGACATGTCTCATCCTGTTTACAAACTAATATTGTGCAATTTCTTTCAGGTCCAACATCCTTGAGCCATCAACCAACATGACTAAATCACCATTAGTGGGCAATTTTGTCTCCAGACAGTGAACAACAAAGGCTAATTAAAGGAGATCACCTGTGTGTCTTCAAGCCATGTTGTTAATGTTGTTTCACCATCTTTTCCTAATGATACTTTCTTATGCAAAATATAAACGTGTGTGGCATCAATAAACATATTTTCATTTACATATAAGATAAGATATTCCTTTATTAGTCCCACAATGGGGAAATTTACAAAAAGTAATTTACTCCCCGTCGGGGAATCGAACCCCGGTCTTCCGCGTGACAGGCGGAGATACTGTCCACTATACTAACGAGGAAGTTGTTTTTCCATTCTTTCATTCATGTGATATTTGTGGAAGCAGCTGTTGGTACTCTGCCTGTCAGTGGCGAGTAAAACAGTGGTGGACCTGAAAACAGCTGTTCAAACCATTCAAACACGGGTCCAGTGACAGCTGAGACCCTGTCAAATGAGGCTTGAAACAGCAGCTGCAGTAGACCTGGAGAGATATTGAGGAACTGTAATAAGAGAAGACAAGATAAGATAAGCTTTATTAATCCCCCTCATATTGAGTAAAGTACTCAAATAAATTGCCAGTTAAAGAAGTGGCAGTATAAATAATAACAGTAACAAAAATATTAGTAATTAGAAAATTAATAAACGCACCCAATGCAGAGCTTCACATAAATCTTCCAGCTCAAGGTCATAGTAGTGCTATTCTTCCTTGGGTCATTCGAAAAGCGACCAAAACCATTTTTGCACCAGGCTGTAAACATATTTTCTTCTGCTGTAAAGTTGGACATTTTAACGTGGGGGTCAAATGCAACTCGCTGCCTTTTGGAGCCAGTCCCTAGTGTTCATTCGAGGAACTGCGGCTTTTGGAACGTCCATGTTGGCTTCATTTTGCAGCACCCTTTGGTCCACATTCAAGCGCACAACAAGCTCAGGACCAGCCGTCTATTGTACATGTTCATCTGTTTTGTCCTGTTGTCATAACACGAGCTTCGTTAATGGAGCCTCTTATCGTTTTATTAACGGCGGTATTCAAGCCTGTAGAGTCTGTTGCAAGGTGACGCTTAGGAAACAGAACAAACACATAAATATACTGTACGTGTTAGCCAACATCAGGGTTGAGGACAGGCTTTCCTGTAAACGTGCTCTTCATATTAAGGGAGTGCAGGTACAGTCATTTCAGTAATGAGCAAGCTGCTGTGGCCGGACAGACCAACTCATCTGATTAAGGGTCTTTTTTATCTTAAACACCGGCTCACAGGTAAACGACTAAAGATGCGTAATAAGTCATGGCTCAGGCTGCAGTCATAAAGGCAAAGTGCAGTTTTATCAGTATCAGATGTACACAGCAACAAAAAAAGGATGAGAAAGACTGTTTTATGGCAGGACAAATGCATCCAGGGGCAGAGAGATGTTTGCATAATCTGCTTTTGGAGGAGGTAAGTTAGGTAATTGTTGAACAGCATATATCAAACTTTATCCCTCACAAGTCACTTGCTATGATGAAATGTTAATACACCAGTCCTACCTTCTCTATTGCCAACTTATTGTGCAAAGGACTGAGGACATTCATCTTCTCGCCTGTATACACTGAAGCTTTTGGGGCTTTTTAAGGGTTAAAAGGAGGAAATTAAAATGACAAAACTCATTTTCACTGTAGCCTTTCTTCTTCTGTTCACCTTTATCTGGATTCAGGTTACCAGCTACTATATGTTGAACCTGGGGTTTGGTACATGGTGTTCATTATTAAGATTATGTTACCTGTTAAATTGCTCAGATAACTTTGCTAAATAAAACTTCTCAAACCTGTAAAAGCAGTTTCAGTTTGTTTTTTTCCCCCAGCTCCACCAGCAACAGATTGTGGAACATGCTCTTTGTGCAATTAAAAGTGTTTCACCACGGGCACCAGATTTTTGTTTTTTTTTGCCAACATTGGTGACTCGATTGCAGGGAGGTTTCCAATTTCAACTTTCCATATCCAACATGAATGAAAGTATAATAAGTAAACATGAGCACTGTGACAGAGGATTATGGGAACGCTATGTACCTCTCACAGATGCTGAGGTTTGTTAACTTCCTGTGTGGAGAGCAAATAGGAAAAATCTGAAAGGCAGCATGTCAAGCTGAGCGATTATGAAATACTTTATTACTGCTGTTGATCATGCACAACAAGCATTTTTCAGAGTTTGGCATTTGCCCTCAATAATTTGTGAAGTTGTTGGGGGCTTCCCTCACCATATCCCCATCAAGCACGTTTCCTCTCCCTATTCATCCAATTATTTTAGTATTCATATGAACGTGAACCAGCTTTTCCTGTCAAGAATTGGACTTATTTATTCAAAGAATTGCTGCTTTGATAGTCAGATTCACTGTGTGTCCATACTTAGACAGTGAATAAATGGTGGACTGCAAAGACTAACTTGGTTGTGTAGCTCTCATACAGAGACTCCATCTGGTTGCCTGAGGCGTTATTCCACCATGTGTAATCATGACAAAAACAAAGCTCAGCAATGTCTTACCACCCTCAACACACACACATGCAAACACACACAAACTCACACATTCTATCACTCACCTACGCACGCACACACACACACACACACACACACACACACACACACACACACACACACACACACACACACACACACACACACGCCCAACATGTGGAGAAAGGATGTTTCATTCAGCAGGGCTCCAACACAGAGGGTCGCCCACAGTCCTGGAAAAAACACTCATGAAGGAACGACCACAGCAGCACATGTGGATCGGTGTGTTTTCACACACATGCTGTGTTAGGTGTACAGTGCGGAGTTAAACAGAAATGTAAAAGCTAATGGACCTCGACAGGAATCACTGCTTTGCTGAATTATTCATAACGTGCCCACATTTGGATTGACTGTCAAATCAAAACACCTTTGAGTAAATCAAAAGCCAAAACCTATCAATATTTCACCCTCACTTAAAAGTATACTTATAGGGACAATTTTGAGAATATTTACAATAATATTTAAATGCTTTTTCCCGGATAGAAATAGTATGCATCTTCATTGTTTCAAACTCTGCTCATAGTGGAACAAACCTGAATCTGACAATTAAAAGAACTTAGTGAACTTTGAGCTTAGATTTACCTCTGCCTATGGAAAAATCTTGTGTGTGTGTGTTTTCCTCCCTGTCTGTCTTGTGTGCATGCACGTGTAAATGATTATGTGGCACATTTCCTTTTGTGCCACAGGCTTCTAATTACCAGCTTCTTTCCATCCCTGCATTGCTTTTGCTAGTATGAAGCGATCATATAAAGGCTAAATTTATACATGAGCTCAATGTATTTAAGTCGCTAATTGCATCCTAATGACTAAAGGTTTGCCAGGAAGCGTCGCGTTTCAAGCATTGCTAATTGAAAGGGCAGGAAGTGGTGATGTGTGTGAAGACGGGAGACGGTGTGAGAGACAAACAGAGAGGAGGAAAGAAAATCTTATGGAATATGAGCTGAATCAAATCAAACCATCCTTGTTGCACTTTGTTATCATTTTGCAGTCGAGATTCTTCAAGACAATATTCTCTCACACAGCCGTGCCTCTCAAATAAACGACTGTGTTAGGTGTTATTGTCCTTTGCAGTGTTCGCAGCTGCTCGTCTCAGATCTGCATTCCTATCTGTGACTAGAAGATGACATGTTTACATATGCTTCCTTTGTGCGGGTTAGTGCACATTTCCACCTTTGAATCACCGGCGTTTACTCACAGCTTCCGGATCGTGCGATGGAATCGGAGCAAAGACGCAACAGAATGGCACAGAACAACAGGTTTTTACACAAGGGGGACATAAAAAAAAGCCAGCGGTGCTACACCATGAGGTTGCAACCCTCTCTTTCAACAACTTTTATTTTGTCTTGACTTGTGCCACAATCTGCCGCTCTCTCCTTTCAACTCCTGAGTTACGTAACAAGCGAATACCTTTCTTTATTCCTCTCATCTGTTCTTTCTCCTCCTCCCCTTCGAGTCACATCACTCTCCTTTGTCACGCTCTCCACACCTTTGTCAGTCTCTTTTTCTCGCTCTGTCTCCCTGTTCTAATCAGTGCCTGTGGTGAATAATTCACTCAGTGCAGTGGGGACTGAAGCTCTTTGATTGGCAGCTTTATTCTCCCGTCTGTTACATTATTAACATACCTCTATTGGGCATTGTTGCTATGGTAAAGGCCATTACAGGCCAGAGGAGAGTCAGCAGTTTAATGGAACGACTGCCCCCCCTAAAACCCACACCCTTCATCTCTTTCTCCCTCCATCCCTCCATCCTTGATTCCATGTATCCTTTCTTTCCCTCTGTGGTTTGGTTCCTCCTGAAGGTCACCGCTTGGTAGTAGCACACAGGGCTGAACAGATGAGTTTCAGGTGGCCTTTTCATGCGTCTTTACTTAGTCTGACTGCTATACTGATAGACTCACAAGTCAAGTATATTTGTAGTGCCAGTCTGAGCACAAACAGCATTTATAATACTGCAAAAATAATGGATTATTTTCTCACTAAGGAATAGCTACAAGCTGCTATAATCAATATTGTTATATCAATAATGGATCAGACTCATCACACGACTCTGCAGTTCCCCTCAGCTCTAAGGAGTTTTATAGCATCTTTCAGCTCATTGTTTTGGTTTTATCTCCTGCAGCTTTATTGTTTTTGTGCAGTCTCACCACATTTTTGGCTGCAACAGGTGGCTTTTCTGGGTAAAAGAGCTCTAAAAACTATAATGTATGCTACTCGCCCACCACCAAACGACAGCCAGACATATTCGGTGACTGGCTGGCGAACATAGCGGAGCATTGCAAATAGCAAATAAATGAAAAAAACAGTGAGTGTAAAAAATAATAGACTTTTGCAGAACACAACATCCCACCTGCCAAATGGATTCATCAAGAACTTGTTGCAAAGGATGAGGATTCAGCACAACAGTGAACTTGCACAAAAGAGCAAGCCCCCAATCCTATGTGCATCCAGTGTGCCTCACCTGAGCCTCTTTCTCCCAGGTATGCTCCCCCCCCCCCCCATATCACCTATGTGTTCAGAGATGGAGTGCCTTTGGCCACTGTGTGATTATGTAAATGGGGTCGAGCAGAGAAACGACAGCGAGAATTACAACTCTGAGGCCGTTGTTCCGCTACATGCGTCTGAAATTATTTCCCCGAGAACAATCATAGCTCCTGCAGCTTCAGTTCCCCTGTGCCGCAGATTGCTTTTTTTAATATTTCAGACACAGGGCTTCCCTTAGGATAAACACCCATATGAACACGTATGGATGCACAAAAGCCCATGCATCCAAAAGAGTGCACAAAGATATGCACGCACACACACAAGATACATCCAGGATAAGCCTGGAATTGGAGGAGAGCAGACGAGTAAATTGGATGGAGGATGGAGGAGACAAAGGGTGAGAAATGGAGGAAGGATGGACAGGCATAATGGAGGACAAAAAATGATGCCAGGCCTCATAGAGATTGAGGACGCCATAGCTGCAATGTAATTGAGACTTAACTGTGCCAATGTCATTCTGTTTATGGGCTGTGTGGGTGAGTGTGCACTTCTGCGCATTAGTGTGTGTGTGTGCGCGCGTGTGTAGGTTTCCTTTTTTTTTCTGAAATTCAATTCACACTGTCTCACATCCCCTAGATGCCCGAGGAAGTCATCTGTCAAAGTGGGGAGCTGGGGAGGTCTGTGGTGAGTAAGTATGTGTCTCTACAGCATGTATGTCTATGTGTGTCTCTGTGGGTCTTTGTGCGGCCGGTTTTTCTTGCTCTGATTCCTCCAGTTGCTCTGGCCTTCTGCAGTCTCAGTGCTATTAGCCCTTTGCCCTGTTCTGAAGGGGAAGACAGAACAAAAATACCCTTTGTACTTAGTATAACTTTATACTTTGTGTCTTCTCATGTCTTGTCTTCTCTTGTTTCCTCTTCTCTTCCTTCTTTTCCTCTCCTTTCTTCACCCTTCTTCTCTTCTCTTCTCTTCTCTTCTCTTCTCTTCTCTTCTCCTCTCTTCTCTTCTCTTCTCTTCTCTTCTGTGTTTCTAAATAGAAATAGCACTGGTTCCCAGCACAGTCCACTAGAGTTGAGTGAAAAGCACAGATGTACCGACTTTATAATCTCTCAATGATGTGACTCACTGAAATAGTATGATAGACTCATTATCGTACAGTAAGTTCTTACACTGTTTTGAAAGTTTTTCTATTTTTAAACAAGTGCCCAACTCTCAAATAATTCAAGTTATCCAGCTCATTTTCTACATCCTTCCATACCTATAGAGGGAAAAATCACTCAACTGCACGAACTGACAGTAATCATATGTGTGTTCATGCGTGTGTGTGTGTGTGATAATCATATCAGCAGCCTTTTATGGGAAGCTGTGAGAAATTGGGTTAGTTCTTTCATCACATTGTCCTCTCTCACAACAGGGGACAGAAAGCTTGTGTGTCTAATTAACAAGCACAGAATCGCAGGCACACAATGTACAAATGACAAAGAGAGTTTAAAAAAAAAAGAGCAGCGACAAAAGAATCTCAAAAGGTGATTTTTTTTTGCACTTACGTTTTATAAAAACAGGTTGACAATCTGTTGACATGTTTGTTGTAAAACTAACAAAGCAGCAAAGGGGATGATTTGGCTTTATGATGATGAAGTTATTGCAATAAAGACAGTCAGGCAGTCGAAGAGACATCTGTGGAATAAGAGATGAGTTTATTCTCCAGTAAAACTCAAGTTGCATGACAACTATGTGAGATGGGAATTAACTGTCAAAATTTCCCCCTTGAAACAATCCAACTGGAAATTTCCTCCAGTATTTCTGTTTTGCTGTAATTAGTACCAGGCCTCTCTGTCCTTTTTTATTTCCACTGCATACAGAAGCAATTGCTTTGGAAAATGGTCCCTCTTAGGTGTGCCTCTCTTGTAACTGTGTTTCAGCATTGTTTCTAGAAAATTTAATTATTATGTGCTTTCTTTATGGTTCTGCAAAATCCTGAGCTTAATGGTAAGGTTTTGTTAAAATGTCCTGATTTTTACTGTCGGTCATGACTCACACTGTTTCATGAACAAACATATTTGTGTCTGCAGTCATTGATAACTTGTGTTCAAATGTGCACTGAATGAATCATACACGCTTTCATGCCACTAAACTCCGGTTTGTTTGTTGTCGCTCTGCTTGTATCGATTTGATCTCAGTTGTACATTTTCATTCTGTCAGTTTGTGAATCGCTTTGTCAATTCTGTTTTCAAAGCTGCCTCTTGTTTAGAAAAATAAATAAATAAAAAAAGCACCACACTGTCACAAAGTCTGCGAGATGATTGAAAATTCTGTTTAGAAAAAGGCATAATGTGACATGTAGCGGTGGGGAGAGGATGTAACACATGCTGAGGGCAGGGTTTATATGACACACACATTTTAATGTGTGTTCTCTGTTCACAAGGGCAGAGATTTCTAAATGCCAAAACTGAATAATTTATCAAGGCAACACCTTTGAGTGAGGCCAGCGATGGAGGATGAAGACAGATGGAAAGAAGATGAATCTGATGAATGAGACTGTGGTCAAGAAGAATGATGGAGGAGAAAAAAAGAGCCGACACACACACACACACAATGTGCGTGTGTTCAGTGTGTGAATGTGTGTGTGTGACCGCACGTTCATTGTGTGCACATGTATTGACAGCTCAGGAAAAGAGCTGGTATTTGAAGTGGCTCCTGAGTCAGTCCTGACACGCATGTTAATCTGCAGTAGTTGAAAAGCGCTCATGAGTCGAAGACAGCAGTTGTGCCTTTTCTCACAATTTTCTTCCTATTTATAAATTCGTCCTGATATGATAGAATTGCAACCTAAATGCGAACAAGGGTTCTCCAGCACTAGACAACTAATTGCTTTGATGCATTGTGTGTGAAATAATTTAAATATATCACTGAAAGTTTTTTAAAAACAATCCTTTAAAGACATCTAAGAAAACAAACACATCAAATTATAACAAATAAAATATACTTAATCTACATCGACGCATATGAATTAAGTACAGTGTACTCTTTACAGTAAAGCCTATCTTTTATCTGATCTTTGTTTGCACTCTGACTCAGAGGAGGTTATGAGGTCATGTCTAACCTGAAGCCATTCGGTTGGTATTAGAAGTTACACAGTCACAAGAACATAGTCATCCTTCTGCAGGGAAGCACTAGGGTGACTGTGTGTGACCCCTGACCTGTAGTGATGATACTGAGTCAAACAGTGAGCCACTGAACTAACTGGAAAAGTCGCCATCCTGAATCCTGTGAAGTTATTTTCTTATTGTAGAAGACAGGAACTTTTCCTTTTGCAACAACCGCCTGGCAACAGGAGGGAAATGGCCCTGTGGAAACGATCCTCATGGGGTTGGAAGGCGACAGCTGCACAAGCAGAGAGCTGAAGTCAAAAACTTTTCTAAAAAACAAATATGATTAATATGCAGCAAGAAACATTAAAGAAGCATTTAAAAAATAGCAGGAAGCTCAGCGGGCAGGCCCGGGCGTAAAGTGCTGACTAAGCAGATCGACCAGCTTAAAACAAAATGCAAATTGAAACAAATATCATATTAACTTTAAACAAAAAGATTTAGATTATTTGTACTTCTTGTACAACAATTGAATTCAAAGATTACTGAGGATACTACTTTAAATAATGAAGAAGCCTTAATGAATATAACCATTAATACTTGCTCTCTAACAGGCTTTGCTATTGGGTCAGCCTTACAAGGCTCCATCTCGGCACCTGAGAAAAAAAGTCTCTGCGCTCACTGCCCAGTTGGAGGTTAGCACTCGTGCAGCTCCCATCTCCAAGGTAAACCAATAGATGAGCCCATTGGAGGGCTATGCACGTACTCACAGAATTGGAGTTATATCCAGGCAACTACAACTTTTTTTGATAGTAAGCAAAAGTGCATGCAAATATAGTGGCTCATCCTTCAACTGACTGTATCAGCTGATAAAGGGTGTGAATGTGAGGTCAAATGTTGTGAACTTTTTTAGTTTAACCTTCATTTGCATAAACACGATCATTACAGCGGGTTGTACAAAGAACCTTGTCAAGCTGTTTAGATGACAGTAACTCACTGGGGACAAAGAGCTGACTCGTCATGTATGTTAATGTGTTAATGAAAGTAAACTGTCATTAACATATTACTGCTGAATCTGCATCATAGTGGTCTTGCCTGCGTGACCTTGTGCTCAAGGGGGTTAGAAATTAGTTCATGGATTAGTTAAATGTCCTCTAGATGTACTGCAGAGTTTTGATAGGAGTTGACGGTAAAAATAGATGACACAAGATTAATATGCACTGATGTTAAGAGGTGAAGAGTGTGATCGGAGGTGAAAGAACCCAAAGAAGAATAAACTAAAGGAGAAAAGTGCATGTTCGCACACTTGCTGTTGGCAAAGACAGGCTGACCCACTTACCAAGGATGTACGGCCTAAGAGAGAGCGGACATGGAGGAGAGAGAGGCCACCAAGGAACTCCAGCCACAAAATGTGTGTGTGTCAGCTTAGTTCTATTAATGACTTATTGCCTCTGTGGAGTCAAGGCAGGCTTTGAAAAGGTATTGAATCTCCCATGGTGCCATCACTCAACCGCACACCACACATGCACACGCACATCCTGATCCTCAAACGCCTTCCTTTTCCCTTCTCATCCATCTGTAAAACACAACGGCAGAGAGCCACAGAAGAGAAATATGGAAATGGGGCCGATGGGTGGCCTATACGGTGTAAGCCATCCTTCCCTGAAGTCCTCCAGCGTGCATTTACACAGCAGCTTTATTCATTCCATACAATATTGTTTATTATAACCCTTTCACCTACTGACACTATTATTACATTATTATTGTCCATCCATCACTTTGGTTGAGACTGAAATTTCTCAACAGCTGCTGAACGGAATGCCATGAAAGTTTTGTATATACATATTCCCCTAGTGGTTAAATTTTTCCACTTATCCTGAGAAATCTCAACAACTGTGCAGACATTCATGGTCCCCAGAGGATGAAGCTTTAACTTTGGGGACTCCCTGAGTTTTCCTCTATTGCCCCCATGAGGTTATTGTTTGTGGTTCTGACTCTTATGCATTTTGACTCAACTCTTTTTTTCGAGCCTACCGGCACAAACTTTGCTGGACTGGCAATTTTTCGGGCCTTCTGCTGAAAGGATTTAAAAGCTAGATGATCATCTGTTGGAGTAGAGAAACAGCACTAACTCACTGATGCATATACCACATGCCCATCTTTGCTTATCACAGTATTCAACAGGCATTTCTCTGCTTGTTCATTCTAAATTCTGCACTATTCACTCTGCAGCTTTGCAGTTTGTAACTCTCAGTGATGGTCAAAGACAGAATTGTAAAAAATTTTGACATCATTACCTGGAGTTCATTTGACCCAACCTGAAATCTTTTCAGTTGCTGTTTGCAGTGATGAGTCTCTGCAGCTTCCTCTCAGTGGAGCGCAGATGCAGTGATGCTCATGGAAACAGTTTTAATGTTTAACTGTGTTCTAGCTACACACTTTATTGATTTGGAAAAGCAGGGTGAATGTACAGTGTCTCCATTTGTCAAGATAGGCTGCTCTCATCTGTTTTGACCCCAATCTGTTATTAATTATGTAATATTTAACAGAAAGCTTGAGGAAAATTATAATTGTATCTTCCTGTTATGCTTGTTTTTTTTGCAACATAATCATATGTGCAACTATTTGCTGAAATAAATTTGTGTCTGAGATGGATTCGTGTCGTAGCTGAGAGAAGATATTTACTCTCTAACGTGGAGGACAGTAGGCCACTGTGGATGCACTAGAGCATACAGCATTTCGCTGCGTGTACCAACAACCATCTGGACCAACTGGGGACACGGTGGCTTTCCTGAACACAGCCCTGGTGGAAAGAGAGAGTCAGACAGCAGCGCAGAGAGGAACATGTCAAACAGAGGTAAACTGTAAACACAGATGGGTGCAAATATGTTCCATGGTTAAAAATAAACAAATGCATCAGAATACATAAACAAGTTAATGTCAACAGTTAAAAGAAAAACATAAACTCAACTGAGATTTGGCAACAAAATATATAATAAGATATAGAATCAGTGCATTTTGATATATTTTTCATATCAACCAATTGGCACTTTTTATTTGCACCTATAATAACGTATTGCAGAAAAGTAATGTTTTACAAAGTCTAATATACAGTTGAAATAGTGTATTTCTACCTTTAGTCCTCATGAAAGTAAGGAAATGAAAATATGTAGATGGCGACATACAGCAGGGAGATAATATATTTTGCCTCAGAGGAGAGGACCGCATTGTTAAAAAGTTGGGGAGATGAGAAAAAGATTATAAAGTGTGGAGAGGGATGCGAGGAGGTGAGAGACATGGAGGAGGAGAAGATGATGTGAGAAATTAAAGTGTGAGCGATGTCAATGTGGAGAGGGTGGGGGGGGGGGGGAGTGATGGGGCTCTCCCATTTCTGCTTTTATAATCATGAGACTCCCACGAACATGGCTTCCCCAGCTCTTCACTGCCAGATCTGCCACTGTGGGAAAGAAGACAAGGCCTGACTCTGGTTTATGTTTTACAGACTGGCATATGAAGTGTAATGCAATTATCCAGCAGCTGTTCTTGTGGTCGTACCTCTTATTCACTCTGACTCTCCAGTCTGAGAAAGGTTTGGTTTCTCAGTAGGCTCTAAGTAGGGCAGTACACAAAGACAAACAGCTGAATTAATAGATAATTACAAGGCTTTATAATTCATCAAAGTTCTGCATGGTCTCCTGAGCTTCAATGGTGGATAACAGTTCAATCAACTTCAGCCTTGCAGTATTTTCTCCTGCAAATCTTCTCTCTCTATCCTCGTTCTGTATCTAAATGGAGCTGGTGGTTGGTGTGCGAAGCAGGGAAGCCCCTCTCTCTCTCTCTCCGCTGCAGCTGATGAGCTCTGGTGGGACTGTATCTATAATGCATACATATCGCCTGCCGCTACATCTTCATATTTATGGCGATCCAGTCATGCTGGAACCCTTCTTGGATCCAACACAACCTGAAAAGCTGATGCCTTGAAATTGCAAAGCCAGTTTGAAGATGGTTTTTAAAAAGTGTAGCCAAGCGAAGGCTGATCTTAATCTTTGTAAATTTGTGGAGGTTTTTTGTGTTCATGCAACCACGTGTTGGTCCCCATGCATGCTTAACCTATACGCCCACTGTTTGTTTATCTCTTTGTCTCCACCCAGCGTGCACAGAAGATCATCAGGCTCAAACAATAACAGACTGCCACAGCCAGACGAGCTTCAGCCACGTTCCTCCCTCTCCTCACGCCGTCTTCCCCCATCCCTCTCTCCGTTGCCAGGGTTACGGCAGGAGCTGATGCGGCTTCTGGCCAGTCAAGCTTTGTTTTACAGATGGTCCTGTCCTCTCTGCTTCTCCTCCTGTCTGCCTCCTCTGTGCCTCTGTCATGTGCAGCTGCACATGCCCTGATATCTATAGTTATGCTAATATGAACCATGGATTAATTAGTCCACACACACACAGGTGCTTTGTCCATATGGACCCCCCTCTTCATTTGTGATTATTCAGATTACAGCACCCCTGTGTGCTTTAACTGTTGTGTGTGGACAGGAAGAGGATATGGGATGGATGAGGGTGTGTCACTGGCTGAGCAACAGGAAGACACTGCTTGTAAAAAGTGGAGTGATTAGAATCTGGACCTAATTAATCATATAGATTATTGGTGGATTTAATTAGCTGTCTGACGGATAACGAAGACCTACGACTATGGTGGTCATTGCATCTCACAATAGCACGTCATTGCATTAGCTAGGCCAATTAGCAGTAACAACAATACTATGCAAATTATTTTTTTTAATGTTGATTAACTTTTCTCTTTGAAAACAAAACCAATGCAGAGCAATTTAAAAGGTTACTTTACAAATGTAGATCTATGTAAATCCTGCAGGGCATGACTCAGTCACCCTATAAATTAGACTCCTACTGCTGTTCCCTTGTGAATAAAAGATGTCTGTCTGCCTGTCTCTTTCTTTCTCTGACATTAGTCCTCCTGCCATTCCCTAAGGCCTCTCCCAGGGAATATAACCAGAGAAGCACTTAAACTTTCTCCAGAGCTCAAGGGACATGTGATCAACCGACATTTATTTCCAGAGCCACGCTGAGAGGATGTCTCAGCAACATCCCATCACAACCTCCACAATGTTTTCTCATCATGCAATAAAGCCCGTGTTTCAGATTTATGTGTCCACATGCTCAGATACATCGTTACTATCTGACCTCCTCTGACAAACTGTATCTCTGTAGCCATAAAGCAGAAACACATGAAATAATTTTATTAGTGGTATAGCTCTAGAGATGACAATGTCGATTTCTCAGTCTATAATCACTTTGGCCCTTTGGTCAACATCTTAACAACTACTGGACTGATTGCAGTGACATTGTGTACAGACACTGAATGGCTGAATCATGCTGACTTTGGTTATCTCTTGACTTTTCATCTGGCACCATCAACAGGTTGACATTTTTTTATGACATATTTTTACAGGTATTAAATGGATGTTCTGAAATTTGATACAGGTATCAGATAAGATGAATCTCAATGACTTTTGTGATCCTCTAGCTTTTGCTCCAGCGCCACCAGTGGGGCAACATTTGTGGTTTTGAGTGACACATTCATATCCAATCACAATGAACTATAATAACTTTGGTGTTCTTCTTTTAATCTAGCGCCACCTTTAGGTCAAGCTGTTCTTTGTGCTCAGTGCTACTTAGCCAATGCAAGCATGCAGAACAAAGACTGTGAAATCTACATCTTTTGAATATCAGGATGTAAGTATTGTTATTATATGTTACCCTGCTGACATTAGCATTTTGCTCAAAGCACCGCTGTATCTTAACACAACCAAGCAGTCGCAAGCAAGGCTGTAGACACTTAGTCCTGTTTTTTGCCATTTGAGCCAGCTGTGTTCAGCAAGTATTACTGGCCCCACAAGGAAACTGGCATTACACCAACATTGGACCCATTGTTACGGCAAGAAAAACTCCCATGAACACCCTATGAGGAAAGAAACATTGGCTCGGCCGGATGGGAAGCAGCTTCGCCTAATTAGATACAAGGAAAGCAAATAATACAGACAAGCAAAATAAAAAATAAATGTTCAATTACAGAAGTAATGGCAATAGTGCAGTGGGTGGCAGTGAGGCAAATGTTAATAATATTTCCTGAGGAGATGGCCTGGGAGAAACTGCACATGTAGTCTACTTGCGAGATCAGAGCTAACAACCACATATAAATGCTGACTGGTAGACGCCGCGACAGGTTGCCAGATATGTGATCCCCATCCTTAGTTTTCTCTTAAAGACATTAACTTCACCCTTTTTTTCCAGGAACTGTGCGAATGGATGCTGCTGTGCATCCCTCGCAGAAGATCCAAGCCAGCCCATTTTCTCAAGTGCAACCAGATGTCCATGACCTCAGCCAGCTGAGCTGTTCTTCCTGTAAAATGACCCACTTCCCCCTCACATGCTCTTTGGGCCTGTTTCAATGCCTTTCAGTCAGCCACATGCCAGTTTGTGTGCAGTGTGCAAGGTAGCCTAATTTCGTAGGTTAATAAGGGAGTTGGGGTGGTCCTATATTTAACATGGAGAGTGGAAACCACATTAAAAGGCCCTTTGGCTGTCCCTGAGCTCTTTCCCTGTGGACAGACTGGCCCTTTTAATGCAAGACAGCTTCAATGTGGCCTCAATAGGAACACAGGCTCCACACTGAATGTATCAGAGTCACAGTCCTTTCCAATCATTGTCATTATGTCTATAGGTTTATAATCATCAAACATGCAGCACATAGACCCATAGCAGGGATCTAACCACCACTGCAACCTTTTTCTTAATCAACCTAATTTTAATTTCTTCTTCCTGCATTTCTCTTTTTTATTTTTATGATAACAACAGATTGTGCCTCCATTACTGGCTTGAACGAACCTCACTTGCATTTTTGGAGTCAGTGTCACTGTAACAGCTAGAGATAAATATTCAATAGGGAAGTTGATTGGAGTGGTGGAAGAAGTATTCACATCATGTACTTAAAGTAAAAAGTAGCAATACTACAATGCAAAAATACTCCATTTCAAGCATTCCTGCTTTCAAAATCTTGCTTGAGCAAAGCTATGACAAGATAATCAACAAAATGTGCATAAAGTATCAGAAGCAAAATTATTTATTATGCAGCAGAATGGCACCGGTCAGAGCTGCATTATCACATATTATAACAAGGTCTTTTATTATTCGAACAACTTCATACCATTTTGTAGTTTAATCTGATGATGTGTTTTGTTTAAAAAAAATCTTAATCTCAAAAGTAACTTGCAATAAAAACTGAATTTTTTTGTGAAATGGTAAAGTAGCAAAATAATTAAAAAGTAATTATACTAAACAGCAAAACCTTAGTATTTGTAAGAAATTATATTCCATCACTGGTTGTTAACATTCTAAAGAATTATGAGGAAAATTATGAGCATGAAGTTTAACTGCTAACATTTTTTGCAGTGAGTTAGATCCTGCTGGAAATATTTAAAAGTTTTGAACTGTATCTCAAAGTTGCTAAAATAGTATCTCTCTCAATCTCTCTTTCTCTCTCTCTATTTCTGGGGAGTCACTTCCCATTTAGGACAAAAGGCTCTACCAGGTAAACTATGTGTTTTAGGTTTCTATCTGTTTTTCTTTTTTTCTTTTCTTTTCTTTTCTTTTCTTTTCTTTTTTTGGTTAAAACCTCTATTGGTGCCCCCCAGTGGTAATTTAAAAAAAAGACTATCTGCAAGTTTAACACTTTCTGCAAGTTTAACATTTAAAGTGAGGGTAAACTTCCGAGAAATAAATGAAAGTAATTGCAATAACCTTACGAGTACAGATACAGGTTTGTGGGCGTGGGTGCGTGAGGGTGGGGCTATATGTCAGGTTGGGTGTTGCCATGCATTTCCCAGCTGATGGGCGGCCTCTCAGATTAGACCAGTCATCTCATGCTCACTTAATTTAATCTGGAGGAAACAGATGCTCATGAGCAGCAAACACAGTCATCCCTCACAATTAGCCCCATGTCTCTTTCCTCCTTTTGGTATTGTGCTCCTACCACTTGTTGATATGTGTCTGAGCATGTGTTTGCATGCATCACTGTACAAAGAAGGATGGTAAAAAAAAACAGAGTGTGAACATTTGCAGGGTCGAGTGTGTTAAAAACATCAGAGGAGCTGAAAGAGAGCTGCTAAAAGACGTTCTTAATATTTGCTGTTTTCCTTGTTGAGCACATTCAGCTTAGTAACCAGTCAACTTTCATGCTTCCTCTCTCCGGTTTTATTCTGAGCTCGCATATCCACCACCACCCACCCACCTACACCCCCACACACGGGGAGCATGCACAAGTGTTTGGCATTGGCAGTCTTACTTGGAAAGACCTTCCACTGACTGCATTTATCCCCAAACCAAGAGAAGCTCTTTGTTGAAGTGAGGAGCAGCACTGTGTCCTCACCTTGGGGGACTGTCCTCATTTCCTCTAACCTTGTAAGAGTGAATTGTACATATAAGTGTTGAGGACAATTGTTTCCATGCACAGTCCATCAGGCTCACATGTGGGAACATCTTCGGCTACATATATACAGTCATTTGTTTGTCTGTATGAATCATCTTGTGGTTTTATCCTCATTGAAGGACATGCAACAGAAGTCTCAGCCGGACTCTCATTGCTGTCCATTGTCGTTAACTCGACACCATTAACTCGACAACATCGTGTGTTAACTCCTTTAAGTGTATAATAGAGTTAAACCTTAGTAAGAAGAGCCTTTAAAGCACTGTTTTGCTATAATGACTAACTTGGCAAAAAGGTCACTCAGGTCAAAATGTAAATAAAAATAGAAAACACAAACTAAACTAATTCAAACTAATTCATGACCACAGCTTTTATAAACAGTTTGGCAGCTAATGGCTTTGCAACTCTTCTCTGACTTCTTGTCTTTTTCCACCAAGCTTCAGTGTGGTTACCGCTGTGTGGTTGTCTCCTCCCACTCAGGTTGACTTAATCAATGAGATTGTTTCTGCCTGCAGGAGAGATCTGCCAAAGAAGTAGTTCTGCAAATTGAAATAAATAAATAAATAAAATAACTCTTGGACTTTCACTGTTTTTTTAATTTTTTTTATTTCAGCACCTCGGACAGCAGCCACCCGGGGCGTCACCTCAGAAAAATTACAATTAGAGGCAGCGACTGGAGAAATAACTGGTGACTAAGAAAATATTTTGTGATCATTTTCTTCATGATATCTGCTTGTGATGAATCATTATCACACTTTAAAAAAAAAATACAGCTATAATTGGTCATGTTTAAGGCTGAATATCATGACACATAATTGTAAAGCAGGCTGAACATTGCAAGCACAGGATCTGATGATCCATGAGAGTGAAAACTGGTCAGGTTTCAGATGGGGAAGGATTACTCTCTCTCTCTCTCCCTCTCCATATATATATCTCCTTTTGACATTCACCATATTAGCCTTTAAATATTATATGGGTCTAGTGTGCATGTGCTTGGGTGGTGTGTGCCCCTTGATGTCATGACCATTATGACTTCTTTACAACATTATTTCATGCGTGTGCAGTAGACTACATATTTGATATTCCTCTTCACGCTGCTCTTACTTGAACAGCACATTTCTCTCTCACACACATTGACCTGTTTGACCTCTCTCTCTCCTCTCTTCCCCCAAGCCCCGCCCTCCCTGTTGGCTCATCTTCACTTGAACACACATCAAACATCACTTCAGATTTCAGCCAACCATCATGTCTTTGTGCGTAATGAGGAAACCAATGTAACAATAATCCACTTTTTTTTTTTTTTTTTTTTTATCATGGCACACCCAAAATCCTTTCTTGGATGGAACCAAAGCTCGTGCGTAACGCTGGTGCGTCCTGGGGAAAAAAAAATGAGGCTCTGATATATTTATGAGCAGCCTATTTGAAAATGTCCTATCTGTGGGCAATGACCTTGTTTAAAAAAGAGGACTGATTGGACCTAGTAAATGAGCGCGTGTCTACAAGACGAGGGGAGAGAGAGGGGCAGCCGGGGGGGAGGCGGGCACGCCCAGACCCTGGTGTTGAATGACGCCCGTCTGTTGCTTCTGGTGCGCGGCGGTGCGTCCTGCGATTGGCGGAGCGTGCGGAAAGGTAGCCAGCTCCGGCGCGCCGTGGGCGGGTGGAAGGCCTGTTTATAAACCCAGATCTTCCCCCGTGGGCGGGAGCAGCAACAGTAGAGAGTGAAAGTGGAGAGAAGAAAGAGAGGGAGAGACGGCGGAGGAGACGAGGCTGTGGTGGACCGCGGCTCGCAGAGGGGGCGAGGCGGCCGCCCCTGTGTGCATGGACGACCACCTCAGCCTCCTGCAATCACCCCCGCCGAGCGCGAGCAAAACCCGGGGCGACAACCTGGTGAACCACGGATACACGGACGAGACGGAGGCCGACGTGATGACGGTCGTGGCGTGTGACAACATGCTGGAGGAGTCGGCGGCTCTGCCCGGCCACCACTCTCTGGACCGGTACGAGCCGGACCACGAGTGCTGCGAGCGGGTGGTCATCAACATCTCCGGGCTGCGCTTCGAGACGCAGCTCAAGACCCTGTCCCAGTTCCCGGAGACGCTGCTGGGGGACCCCAAGAAGAGGATGAGGTACTTTGACCCTCTGAGGAACGAATACTTCTTCGATCGGAACCGACCCAGCTTTGATGCCATCCTCTATTACTACCAGTCAGGAGGGCGCATCAGGAGACCCGTGAACGTGCCCATTGACATTTTCTCAGAGGAGATCCGGTTCTATGAGCTGGGGGAGGAGGCGATGGAGAAGTTCAGGGAGGATGAGGGGTTCATAAAGGAGGAGGAGAGGCCCTTGCCGGAGAATGAGTTTCAGAGACAGGTGTGGCTGCTGTTTGAGTATCCCGGAGAGCTCGGGTCCCGCACGAGGCATAGCCATAGTGTCCGTGCTGGTCATCCTCATCTCCATCGTCATCTTCTGCCTGGAGACCCTGCCGGAGTTCAGGGACGACAACCGGGACCCCATCACCATCGCGCCCGTGGTTAACGGCACGATCCCCTATTTCATCAGCCCCTTCTCGGACCCTTTCTTCGTGGTGGAGACGCTGTGCATCATCTGGTTCTCCTTCGAGCTGCTCGTGCGCTTCTTCGCGTGCCCGAGCAAAGCCACGTTCTCCAAAAACATCATGAACATCATCGACATCGTGGCCATCATCCCCTACTTCATCACCCTGGGCACGGAGCTGGCGGAGCGGCAGGGGAACGGCCAGCAGGCCATGTCTCTGGCCATCCTGCGCGTGATCCGGCTCGTGCGCGTGTTTCGCATCTTCAAGCTGTCACGCCACTCAAAGGGGCTGCAGATCTTGGGACAGACTCTGAAGGCCAGCATGCGCGAGCTGGGCCTCCTCATCTTCTTCCTCTTCATCGGAGTCATCCTCTTCTCCAGCGCGGTCTACTTTGCAGAAGCGGACGACCCGGATTCGGGTTTCAACAGCATCCCGGACGCCTTCTGGTGGGCCGTGGTGACAATGACCACCGTGGGCTACGGGGACATGCACCCCGTGACAATCGGGGGGAAGATCGTGGGCTCTCTGTGCGCCATCGCCGGCGTGCTTACCATCGCCCTCCCGGTGCCCGTCATCGTGTCCAACTTCAACTACTTCTACCACCGGGAGACGGAGGGCGAGGAGCAGGCTCAGTACCTGCACGTGGGCAGCTGTCAACCGCTGGCAGACACAGAGGAGCTGAGGAAGACTCGCTCCTCTTCATCACTCAGCAAGAGCGAGTACATGGTGATAGAGGAGCACGGGATCAACAGCGCCTTCAAGCAGCAGCCCAACTTCCCCACCAACACCAACACCACCACGGCTCAGAACAACTCCCAGAACTGTGTGAACATCAACAAAAAGATTTTCACCGACGTGTAGCCAGTTTGAGAGTGGAGGTCCCTGAACGTATGGGGTGTGGGGGGTGGGGGTGGGGGTCGGTGTCAACACTGCAGCAGGTTCTGGCACCAGCTGTGGATCAGATGGAGAACGGAAGGAATGAAAGGAGAGAGAGGAAAAAGGAAAGTGTCTGTTCTTTGTGCTCCATTCAAAGAATCAGGATTTTTTTCCCCCCATGACTGATCTGAATTCATAAATCTCTGTGGCTCCATCCGCGCTTGGACAGACACAAGCTCCTGAAAGTATCAGGCCTCCTGTTCCTCTCTGGCTGAGGGAGTCGACCTGTTGTGCATTGTGCAATATATTACCACAGCAGGTAGTCGTAGAAGCTTTATAACTGTGAGAGATGAGCGTGCTCCTCGGAGGACGCTCACATTGTATTAACATGCGTTATGAGTCGTGATGCGTCAGTCATAGCTTCTGTATAATATTCAGGATCATTTAAATATGTGTGTGTGTTCAAGCACATGTGACGTCTGAAAAACACAGCTCTGCATATACTATTCAATTAGACCGTTCTGTGCTTTATTGTGCGTTCAAGTCTAGTCCAAATGCTACTGTCTTTTTTTTAAAAAGTCCCCTATAATCCCTCGATATGAACTGTCCTGGTAGGCTTTTTAACAGCACCGTCTCAACACGGGGGGGGGGGGTCAACCGACTGTTAGTGTCTCATTATGGCTGCAAGACACACGTGAGAGAACAAAACACAGAGCTCCTCTCACGCGCACACACACAGCGATCAAAGATGGAGCGCGCTCCTCTTTGGATGCCTCAAATATAGCCCGCTGTGATGCAGTCTCCATGGTGACGGTCGTTTCCTCGGTAACCCCGGTCACCGTTGCCATGGCATTCTTGTTTCCACAGTAACCTCCCAGATGGCTTGGATGCTATGTTGAAGATTTTCGATCTCGAACGCACGAGCCCCCCCACACACACACAAAGAAACGTGGTGATCAACGAGCTCCCTCAGTGACTTTAACATCGACGAGAAAACACATTGGAATAAGAAGGTCTGTTTACAAAAAAATAAAGACACCGTGAACTGAGGATGAACCGGGCTCGACTCCGAGAGGCGAGAGGGAGCGCGTGAGGAATTATGAATGGACCGGGAGCACGTTGTGTCTGGCTGTCTGGAGTGCGTTACCGCCTGCGCCCAGTTGAGGCTGCTGTTCTCCCACTGATGAAACCGGTGAGTTCTGAGCACTGTCAAGCCTTTTGTCTCCTTGTGAATTATCCCTTTGCGTTTAGCTGTTAAATTATAAGATAGATGTATGCAAAGTGTTTTATAGTCTTGTCTATTCATGCAGGTCAGTTCAACCCAGAGATCCAAAGAGAATTGCACTTTCTTGAAATTACATCTTCACAGGTGCAGGTCAAAACAGGTGCTCATAATTCTTGCATTGCTTTTATAGTTAATATCACATAATTTAAGTGAGAGGTTTTTTGTCATATCTTCCATTAATGCTTAACAATGTAGTATAACAATAATATCATAATGGGTGTGATGCTCCTGCAGTGTTCCCAGGTTATCTTTAACCTTCAGCTGACTTTGTCCATGAATTGAATAAGGGCACCAACAGCATGCACCCGCCCAGATTGTCTCAGGGCTGCCCCCTGGTGGCCATCATCTCGTGCTAACAGAACAGGTGGCTCCTACCTGATTTGTGACCTTGTTCTTCTTTTGTCACCGATATCAAAGAGACACAGAGGTCAAATACCAGACAGCAAGAGAGCTGCTGGTTTGACACTATTAGTGTTGAATCCAGTGAAATGTTTGATGAGGGGAGATTGTTTGCTTATGCAGGTGGTTTATTCTGGATTTTATTTCCTCAAATGGTAATTTATTACTCACCTGCTTATAACAACTAGCTTATATTGTAAACTCAGGGTGTGCGTGCCTTTTTTTCTGCACAATATTCTTGTCTTTGCATCGGCTGCACCACTATCCCTGCAGATTTATGTCTAGATTTATGTTCAGTGTCCTCCCTCACTCTGATTACTCAAACTGAAACTCAGCGAGGGTGAGAAGGAAATGAGATTTTCAAAAAAAGGCGAGACGAGGAATCCGTCAAGCAACCATGCTCTGAATCTATTTAGCGTGGGTACGTGTTCGCGTGTGCGTGGCAGTACACTAATAATATGTATACCTCTCCAGTCATGGTTGAGTGATAATTAGGGTGGTCTCATTAGCTGGCTCAGCCTAAAGGCAAAATGGGAGGTCCCGCAGAATTATTGATTATTCCTTTCCATTTTGACCCCTGACCTTGACTTCATATTTTTGTCGGTGAAAACCTCAGTGTTGGTCATCAGTTAGACGGCCTGCTCATTTCTCAGGTCACATAAAAGCTCCAGTGAGGGGAAACACCGGTCTATTGATCAGTAAGTGAGATATATTATGGAGGAGATGGGAGCTACTTGTTTATCATCTAACTAGATTGGTCAGTCTGGGAGTTATTCTCATGGGCACGAGCAGGCTGGATTATTAGAGGCAAAAACAGAGACATAATACATTACTGTATGATGCACGCTCGTCTTTTCAGATCTTATTCTGTCCACTTTGGCTAATGCTTTTGTCGCTCGAGTCTTTTATTTGTTTCTATCACAGATCATCTCTTTACCTCTGCTCTTCTTTCTTGAAATTTACTACAGTGTAGAGATTTAGTCAATGGTCTTATACAGGATAAAATGCAGTAAGTGGGCTATTAGGATGAACATTTACTTCACCCAAAGGCAGCGTAATGGGAAATGTGGCCGTCAGTGGGGACGGAAATTGTGCCCTTCGTGTTGCAGGACCATCTCTCTTATCCCAGAGTTGCCTTCTATTCTCCTCTCCTTCCGAACTGACAGTGTTTACAGTTTGATTTTTGCATGAGTGGTAATGAGACAGCAGGGAGAAGAGGAGCAGCCTTGCGTTGTTAATAAGACCACTGAGCTGTGTGATGGGTCTGGCTACGCTGTGTGGCTCTAACAATTTTGCTTTTTCTTTTTCTCCTCTTCCTCCCCCTCCTCCTCCTCCTCCTCTCTCTCTCTCTCTTAGGTGAAAATTGTTCCTATTTTTTGCACAGACCTCCTGGAACCCCTGATGATCCCAATTTGATTGCCTCCCATTTAGGTAAATAGACTGTGTTTTACTAGGAGAGTAAATATGACAATCGGGGGACTTCAACTAATACAATTACTTGGAAAGTTTTTGGATTTTTGTGAGTTGTATTGATTAACCATTAACCTGCAGTGACCTTTCTTTTTAGGAGCGCAATGACTCTGGTCTTCCTGTTGGGCCCGATGGGCCAAAGTTAAGAGTTGAGACAGAACCCCCACTGGATCAATTTTTCTTTCCCTACCCTCCTCCTCCTCCTGACCCGTGTCCTCAAACCTGGACGTCTAACAAGCGGTGCCTAGCAGGTCTCCCCCTCCGGCGGATCACCACTCAATCCAAAATGCAACACAATGCAATTGCAAGGAAAAAAAAAGATGTATAACATGTTCCACGTACAGTTTTGTAGCTGCAGTTTGATGACTGCTTTTCTTCTGGAGTGAACATATTGTGGGTGAAACCATCACAAGACCTAAAGTGATTGAGGCAGTGACAGAATTCAGCTGGAACTGTGTTATGGACTCTGACATTTCTCCATACTGCTTTCTACATAAAATATAAAAGGACAGATTCAGGAAACAGCCAGCAATTTTGCAAAGCACATTTCATTCCTGGACTTTACGCGGATTTCTACATTCTGTATTCATATATCTGGGTAATGATATTCATTACGGACAAAAACTGACAAAACAGCTTTTGCTTCAAGTCAAAAGTGGCAAAAACTGAAGCCAACCATGATTTGCTGATATGAAACTGTGATATGAATCAAAGACTGTTAGCCATATGCCTTTCTTAGCTCTGTGTGCTCTTCTGTATTGCTAATATGTGAAACACACACAAATGTACGTGTGCTGGTTGCAGCTATTCCCCTGACATGGAGAACAATACAAAGGCATGCACACATACACACACTCAAACACAGACACACAAGCACGCACACACATGTATACACATGCCTGTGAATGGCTCTCTTGTATCTCAGAGTGCACTGGTGTTTTTTGGGGGCAGAACATTGACAGGGGAAGGCTGTGTATACCAGTATTTGTTCTGTGTTATTATGTGCCGTCTTAAACATGACCCATATAAAGAGATTATGAGTTGTACTGTCATTATTTGTGAGCGGCTGTAGCCTGGATTCACTCAATTACTGAGATAATGGTAGTCATTTATGACTGGGAAAATATCCAGGTTCAATTACTGACCTTATTGCCTATTCTGTGTATATTTCTATCATGGCAAATATGACTTCAGATATTTGAAACAACATAACCTTCTCTGTGCGGATGTTTTTGCACACTTCATTCCACTTTTATCAGTCACTACACTATGTTGTTTTTAGCGTAAGAACAGTGCATTAAATGGTTTACAACAGAACGCTAGATCAAGTGATTATAGTACTCTGACAGCATGAAAATGTGATTCTTTATATCATAATAGTCACATAGTTGTAATGTTGTTTAAACAAATGTATTGTTTAAAACATTTCCCCAATTTGATAAGCTATTTGCATTAATTACCATAAAAATGCCTTAGACACATTGGAAATGTCACCTGCTTCCCATGCGGAGCCTCACACACTGACAGTCTTTCAGAAGCGAACAACAGTGTTTGGCTCGCAGCCCTTTAGTTACGGGAAAACACACTCATACAACAGAAGTCTCCTCTGTAGTTGTGCAGAACAGACAGTACAAGGAAACCTCTCTGTAAGCGGGTGACAGAACACAGGATTTTTTTTTTTGTAAACATCAATAAGACAGAAGCGTAAAATCAAAAGTAAAAGACACTTTTCTGTTCGATAGCAGCGCCAGGAATTTATACGAGGTGGTGATTCCTAGAATGAAATTATCTCATTTTGCCTCACATTTGGCTCTGATCTCTGAACAGCATGACTGGACCTTGAGGAGAACTGAATTGTGTGTGTGAGCCCAGTGGAAAACTTCCCCCGTGCCGAGGAGGTAAATATTAACATTCTACCAGACGTTTGCAGCCATCCTACTGTCATCCTGTGTATGAGCAGGCGTGCTTTATTGCTCCAGTGAGCCCACCCGCTGGCTATTAACTCTGCAATCTCTCTCGGCTATTGTGTCTTCACGAGTATCAAGCTGCCTTTCTGTGAGGCGTACTGGAAATGTGGTAGTTCTAAACTAAATGTTTATCAGCACAGCACAATGGACAAATCCCACTTAAATTCTTTTTTGGCTCTTTGCTTGTCATTTTGGTTTTCTTTCCGCAGCAACAAAGGAGGGTTGTTGGAGCATAGAGAGAAAGGCAATAGATAGATTATAGATAGAAAACAACAATAGAACAGACTGGGCCAGATTCGTCCAGGTGCATTGAAGGGATCACCACTTAAGCTGTCTGTATTAGTGTCAACTGTTGCAGGGTTCTGAGGAAGGCAGGCGTTGGCAGCGTGTCACTTTGTGTTTCTCTGTGTGTTTTGGGTTATCATTTATGTGTGTGTGTGTCTGTGTGTGTGTGTCTCTGGCAGAAGATCAGTGCTTTGCCCCACAGGCAGATACCACACCGTGCAGGGACTCGACAGCAGGCCTCGGTGGAGTTGAGACAGTATCAACACAACCCATTCATGAGATAACATCAGATTGTATGTGCACACACAAACGAGGATGACAGGGCTAAATGTCAGCATGATTAAAGGACATTCCAACATGTTTAGGAAGATTGACTTTAAATGACTTTAAACCTCCAATATCTGACTATTTATTTTTGGCCACTTGGGGGCAGCTGAAATAAATGGTAAGCATAACATTGATACATCATGACCTTTTTAGCTGATATGGTGAACCAGTTACTCATTGACACATCTGGTGAAGGCCAGTGTTCTCTCTCTTTTGGCTATGTTTTTGGTCTCTACCAACTCCTGAGGAAATTATCAGGCTCTTCAGCTGCTGAATGCTCCACTATGTTCTGATGAGGTAGTGTACAGTGAGCAGGCAGAAAGAAACCACAAACATGAACTATTAACAGAAGACAGAAGCCTCGATGCAACAGAGAGCAGATCCAAAAAAAAGACACAATGTACACGAGCAAGCATCAAAGAAAGAACAATCTGGCAAAGTCAGAGTGAAGTGGAGCGGCTTATATAAAGTGCTGATTGGAAACTGAAAACAGCTGGGTGCACAGGTGAGCAGATGAGGTGGGAGTGGCTGGCAGGTGAAGTGAGGCAGAGGTGGGGTGAGTGAGAATATAAGTATGGCAGGTAGAAACTGATAGACTATGACAGACAGGACTACGACATGACAGGAAGAATAAGAACAGAGACCGAAACTAAGACAGAGAGACTGAACACAGACGCAGAGGCAATGACCGGGCAGAACAAGCGGCTGGCAGGAACTGTGACTGTGGCAGAACAAAAACTAAGGCTGAACACAGACAGGCAGAACTGTGACATTATAACATATAATATACAAAAAAATAGCTGCTTCAAATGTACATGTGATTCGTTTTTTCTTATCCAAGCCAATGAAAGATGGTGTCATACGCTGATCAGGCCATAAAGCTCTCTTAGACAGTTTTCAGATTTTAGATCATATAAATAAAGCTGATTTCACGTGGCTTGAATTCATTAAAAATCTGTTAAATCTGTTTCAATAGTATATCAACCTTGCAAGACCTAAAATAAATAAATAAAATTTATTTAATTAAAATAAGATTGTTATAAATAAGACCAATGATCAGACATTTTCCCACCACACGTAAAATGATATAAAGCGTTTTTAAACGTCACACCCACTGCTTTTTCTTCAGCTGAGTGGTATTTCCTTGTTCACTACTAGAGCCACATCACTGGCAGCTGGGAAGGATGGTCGTTAAGGAGGATGATGCTGTTGCTAGTGCTTCAGCAACAATCTGATTATTTCTGGAAGCTGATTGGCTGATGAGTTCCAGTTTTCAGCCACAGGCGCAGGAGACGAAGCGGGACTCCCTATCCAGACACATGTTCTATATAAAAACACACAACTGAGACATACACACACAACAACACACACAGGCACACAAACAAACAACCCAGATGTGAAAACACATTTAATTTTTTGTTTTCTAGCTGTTGGAAGGGATCATCTTCTGCCAGTCATCTCAGTTTTTTGCCGTCAAAACAAACAGGCAGATGGTGGAGAGGGCGATGGTGTAAAACACAGACGGAGAGAGATGCTGCTGTGCTCGACTGAATGACTCATCACTCTGTCACTTTGACCTTTATCTGCTACCCTTTCCACCTCTGTTGTTCCGTCCCTCCCCTTCATTTTCATTTTCTGCATGCCTCTAACTGTGCGCATCTCCCGCTGACTGTGTTAGTCTCCCTCTTCTACTCACCTTTCTTTCCTCCCATTCGCTGGTGGAGATTTCCTTAATGTCAGTGCACATTCAGTGAACGTTTGCCAAGTCACGCTGCCAAGCCTCATTGTAAAGAAGTCCTCTGCCTATAGCATACATATTCAGCCACGCATGCCTCGTCATGCAGTGCATATATCATTAATATACTCCAGAGTTTCCTATCTGAGCTGAGCCACAGAGTTAGATCATTGATTTTTCCTTGTTTTTCGAGGGGCTGAAAGAACAACAGAAAGTGAAACCACATCCAGAATCAATAGCAGAGTACTCTACTCCAAAGGTAAGGACATATCTCATCGTGAGAGCGGTGATCATCAGCCTGGCTGATCTCGACAGGCAGATAGAGAACTTCCAAGGTCAGTCTGTAAATAGAGAGGGACCCCAGAGGGAGACATGCAGGAGGAAAGAGAAGAGCGAGGGGAGAAAATGAGGAAAAGAAGAGGGATGAAGGGTCAAAGTAAGCTTAAGTGGTAATTAAGTTTCTTGGCTGGTTGTTGTAGAGGAGAATGCCTGCTGTGGAGGGCTATTTAAAGGCTTCCATGAAATAATTCATCAGGAATGATAAGACAGTTTCCTTGTGTTTACAGTGAAATGAAAGGTTAAGGGCATGTAGAGCTGCCATTCAGTAATTTACAAATGGCTCCATTCTCCATTAAGGTTTCTTGTCTTGGAGCTATAAAGAAACCCGTTAGCATGACTTTGGTTCATGTGTATGTCAGCGTGTGCACGTGTTATGCTGGTGTATGTGCACATGCCAATACAGTAGCCTCTCACATCTGTGTCTGTGTGAGTGTGTGTGGTAGCTGGTAAGTGAGTGATCACCTGCTGCAGCACCAGCAGAGGTCACCCAGGACAGAGCTCCTCCCCTGCAGTCTGCTGTCATAAGTTGGATCAACACCCTCTCCTCTCCTCTCCTTCACTCTCGTTCACTCTCCTCCTTCCTCCCTCTCTCACTTCAACATGTTCTGCTGCATAGAAACAGGGTGGAGGTTTTAGGTGTGCACGTCTGCTGACTCACGCACAGATGCTCAAATATGCTGATGATCTCACAATCCAGCTCAACTGATCTATTTTTTTGTGGGACTGCAGTGAAATGATTCTCCGAGTGCATTAATTGAATTTGCTTTTCTCGTGAGAATAATGTGTTTTTGTCCACATTATGGAGTTCTGGGACTCACTGCACTTTCCTGTTGTCCGTCATGATTCCATGTACAAAGAACTATCTGTTTTCTTACCCACAGCTCAAACCAAATTGAGACAACACAGACAATTCTGAAATGATTCTCAGAGTATATTAACTGAATGAGCTTTTGTCATGAGAATAATTGTCCACATTATAGAGCTCTGGGAACGGACTGACCTTTCCTGTTGTCTGCCCTTATGTCACTTTGGGGCTCCCCTCTCAGCCTGACCCCTGCCCGGCCACCATGTCGCACAAGCTGGCCCACAGAGTCACAATTAAAACTTGCTAAATTAAATTAAGAAACAAAGACTGCTCAGACATGGTTACAGCAGCCATGCAGGGTCATTAGTTGAAAAGCATTCTTAAGTTTCTCTGCGTGGTTCGATCTGGTCTGAACACAAAACAGAATCAATGGTCCCATCCTGAGATTTGGCACAAGCTAAAGGTGAGAGGGAACTGGAGACAAAATTGAGGATCTAAATTGCTCATGGAGGGTTAATGGCCTTCAAAAGTCTGGGTCAACTTTGTGCCAGTAATATAAAACTATTAATAATGTATAGTATGGATCAAGGGTTTTATGTCTGACACTGTGGGCCTCCTCTTAAACCAAACCCCAAACTGCATCGTGTAAGGAACATATACTTTTTATGATTTCTAAGTAGATTTATTCGATGGATATCAGGTATCACACTGAATCTTAAAACACGTGTCTCATGTCTGCATGTTCAGATTTTCACTGAGTTATGACTGTGCATGTTTATACAACTATGCATGTTCGTACAAGCTGTGGCAATTGAGCCCAAAGGTTGGAAATACCAGAAATGCCTCCATAAGTTGTGTTTCACAACTCATGCTGCAGCTACTACCTCTGGAAGTGTTGCTAATTCCCCTAACTCACTGGGGACAACTACAATACTTTGTAGTTTTAAGAACAATAGCATGCATGTTTCCCTTTCACCTCACGCCCTATGCTTGCCACCGTGCTCAACTCTCTGGGGATGTGCACCTCACAGTTTGAAAATCCCTGCTGTAGATAGATGGTGGAATGAGCTAGAGCTCAATAACGTCCTCCTCCTGCAAATTACGTCAATACATGTATGTTCATTTTGGCTCATTTTCAATGCCAGTGTTTTTCAATTGTTTTGTTTTTTTTCTTTTTTCCCACTATAAGATCTGGAAGTGTCAACTGAAGATATGGCTTGATAAGGTTTAATTATATTTCAGGTGTAACATTTATTTAAGGTTACAAATTGGTTGGGGTTAACCAACAAAAACCAGCTGGTTGAGGTTAAGGTAAAGCTCGTGGTCGACCAAAGTCTAACATGAAATGTGAGGTGAGCATTGCCGGTGTTCACAAAGAACATGGCTCACCCCTCCCCCAGCCCCAAAGCACTGAATCCCATACTCTAAGTGCCCCGTCCCACTAGTAAAACTGTGTTATAGGTGATTGCTGTGAATGTGGTGGATGATGAATCATTACACTGCTGACCCCCAGCGCTGGTTATTGGCAGCCAGGCTCTTAGCTGCCCTCCATTTAGAATTGGACCCTCTTCATTTGCATTCACGGACAATGAGGATTTAAGAGTTCCTGACCATCAATCATGCTTATGTAAAAGTGTTGATAGCTCCTCATTGAGACCTTCAGCCTGAGCGGTAAATTGGTTATCAGCTCTGTGCAGAGTGAGCTACTGATGCAGTCCCTGTGGTCCTGTGTCATCATCTTAATCAGTATTTTGCAATTTTGATTGGATGGCCTATCATGTTGAACCTGTCCTTGGGCAGTGGAAGAATGGAAGAGCAAGGAGAACACATGTTGGAGGGGGAGGAGGACATGTGGTATTTCCTTGTGTATTCTCTAAGGAGTCTCTTTTTCTTTTCTTCGTGTGCAATTCCTGCTCTTTGCCTGAAGACATATCTGGGTTTTCACCTGCCCCACTTTCAAGCAGTGGAGGAAATGGAATGTGCAGGAAAGCTTCACTGCACCGGTTAACATGGCTCTATAATCACTAGACTCTCAGCGTGAACTTCTTCCAGTTTGTGATCTCATTAAGAGCTGGTAGCATCAGTCCTCTGTGTGTGTGTGTCTGCATGCGCTTAATAGGTCTGGGCGGTAATTAGCAGACCGTGATACAGTATGCATGTAAATCATCAGAGCGTAATGAGTGATTCAACAAATTGCACTGGAGGACTCCACAGGTGGCACACACACATTTTACTTTACATATTTGTGCAGACGAATGCAAAAAAAAAAAAAAAAAATCAACATGCACAGATTATTCCGACATGGGCACAGGAGGCAGATATGTGAAGTGATGATGACTCAGGAGGGTTTCTGGTGAGGTTGACCCGGGACTTGACCTCATCACAAGGTGGTCACAGACACGTGAAGGTGCAGCTGCCTCCAATGTGTGATGTGCATTTGAGTTCAGATTTCTTTTTCTCATTTCTGACATTCCTCCACCCAGTGAGATCAATATATTGTGGAGGCGTGCATGCATGTTGTGAAGATCACGACGCCTCCTCCTGTTGTCAGCTCCACCTTTAAACGTTCTCCCCCCTTTTGTCCTCTCCTGAGACAAGAGCTCCCACCCCGCGCCGGGCGACGCTTCCCCTTTAACGTGCGGCGGCGAGGGCAGGAGTGTCGGGAGCGCAGAGGGATGGGCGAGGCGCACAACGAGCTCTTAGTATGCGCCGCGATGCCCGACTGCAGCCCACGCGTCTCTACTATGGTGAATTACGGCGAAATATGAGACGCATGGGAAGCTCCGAAACAGCTGGTGGCGATGAGATGACACAGCGGATGAGTCAAAGAGGGGAAGGTGGACAGGCGTGAAGGGATGGACGCGCGAGCTGGAGGCAGATTTTAACAGGAGACAAGCTGGATAAAAAAAAATATAATACATGCACCTGCGCACCAAGAGGATCAGGGTGAATTCCTGCATGCCATTATATGAAATGATGCTGTAGTCGGACACATGATGCTTTTTTTTTTTTGCTGCTTAGTGCATGGAGTCTATTGTGGCTGATCCACACACAGGAGAGAGGGCTGCAAATGGCATTGAGCATGTCTGGCACCTGCCGCTCCAAAACTAACTCCAATCTTAAGTGGCATTGAATGTATGAATATATGCATGAACTTGGCTGCTTAGTCTCACATTTGTGAAAGAAATAATAGTTTTTCACCTGAGGAGCTGCCTTATTCCATGGGATGGGTTGTGAGCCTCCATTTGTTACTAATGCGCATCATTGGTGTGTTCATATGGATATTCCCCATCAGGAAAAAGGATGGTGGAATTTGGAGATAAATCAGGAAAAAATTTAACCTTGAGGATCAAACAGATTTCCTTTTTAAATCTGCCAAAGCATGGGTGCTGCTCCTCCTGCAACCCTCCATAAGTCTCTGCAGATATCTTGACTAGAGGATCACCTTTGCTGTTGTTGTTCTGAAGTGGGGGCGTCATATTTGCTGCTGACAGCATTTTAAGATTTGCTTTAATGAGAATCGCTTTATTCCCACCACCACATCATCACCCCCCCCCCTCCACCAGCCTCAACCTGTAGCCTGCATCACAACATGTATCTGCTGGTGACTGAGGCGAGGGAGGTGACTCCTGCATCCTCACGCCTTGTCCCCTCTCCCACTCCCACTCCCACTGCCGCCTTGCTGCAGAGCCGGAACTTCGGGTGATGTATGGCCGGCAGAAAGGAGCTGCTTTGACCGTGGGGGCTGACTTTTGACCGGACGCTTCTGCTGGGCCCCTTTACGCAGTGTCACCAGAGAACACACTGTGAAAGAGCCTCGCAAAGTGACAGTGCAAATAGGTAGGACTTGGTGATTTTTATTCAGATATTCATCACATCTGTGGCTGTGTCTCTGAGAATACATGCATGATGAACTACTCGTCTGATCGGTGTACTTGATTGAGTCTTTCTCAGAAGGAATGTTGGTCACATCACACATACAGAGAGGAAATTCCTCTGAGAGATTGTATGGAGCACTCAGCATATAATCAGATTTGTTGGTTGTAATTGCAGCCTGTGAGAGCTGATACAGTATTACTGGCTCGCGTATTGATCCTGTATTGTGCTCATACGAGAGAGAACTCATAACCTAATACACATAGACACAATGGAGCCAATTCGCTCAAATGGTTTTGCAACCCTCCCCCTCTTTGCCTGTTTGCGTTTCTGGGAATTACTGTCAATATCAGTCTTTTATGTTTAACAAAATCAACAATTCAATTTTATTTGTATAGCGCCAGAAGTCATCTTAAGGCACCTTCCGTAGACCATACTCTTTATCGTATTATTAATAGAGACCCAACAGTTCCCATCATGAGCGAGCACTTGGCGACAGTGGCGAGGAAAAACATCCTTTTAACAGGCAGAAACCTGGGTTGAGAGAGAGAAAGAGGGAGAGATGGGGCGGGGGGAAGGAGAGAGAGAACATGCAGTACTCCGATCCACAAATAGGATTGATTAAACAGAGGCATGTGGGAAGTATTCAGAAACATATACCAATGATGTTGTTTATCATGAATGCTCAAAAAAGTATGAGTTTTCTTGCTCATCGCATTCATCACTGCAGCCTTTCTCTGCTTTCTGTCCTCTCCTGCAGCTCTTCGCAGGCAGATCAGCCTGTACCCGAACCCACAAGCGTGTGGAGCCTTTATCTCCTTGTGGCCCGACGTGGCCCCACCCTGTCTGAAAGCTGCAGGTCCCATCTTCCTCCAGGATGACGGTTGCTACCAGCGACCCTGCGGATGAAACGGCAGCACATCCGGGTCAGCCTCACGACCAGTACGATCCGGAGCCAGATCATGAGTGCTGCGAGAGGGTCGTCATCAACATCTCAGGCTTGCGCTTCGAGACACAGCTCAAAACCCTCTCCCAGTTTCCAGAGACGCTGCTGGGGGACCCCAAGAAAAGGATGAGGTATTTTGATCCTCTGAGGAACGAGTACTTTTTTGACCGGAATCGACCCAGCTTTGATGCCATCCTGTATTACTACCAATCGGGAGGGAGGCTCCGCCGACCTGTTAATGTGACCCTGGACATTTTTTCAGAGGAGATCCGGTTTTATGAATTGGGCGAGGAGGCGATGGAAATCTTCAGGGAGGATGAAGGTTTCATAAAAGAAGAGGAGCGGCCTCTGCCAGAGAATGAGTTTCAGAGACAAGTGTGGCTGCTGTTTGAGTATCCAGAGAGCTCAGGTCCTGCTCGCATCATTGCTATCATCTCTGTCATGGTGATTCTTATCTCTATCGTCAGTTTCTGTCTGGAGACATTGCCAGTTTTCCGAAAAGACGAGCAGGAGATGTACAATTATCCATTCCAGTCCCTGTCCAACACCACCTATGTCTTTGATGGCTCAACATATTTTACAGATCCATTCTTCATTGTGGAGACCCTCTGCATCATCTGGTTCTCTTTTGAGTTCCTAGTTAGGTTCTTTGCCTGTCCCAGTAAAGCTGGATTTTTTGGCAACATCATGAACATCATTGATATTGTGGCCATCATCCCCTACTTCATCACCCTGGGCACAGAGCTAGCAGAGAGGCCAGAGGACAGCCAGGCAGGCCAGCAGGCCATGTCTTTGGCTATTCTCCGTGTCATCCGTCTGGTCAGGGTGTTTCGTATCTTTAAACTTTCTCGCCACTCCAAAGGACTGCAGATCCTGGGACAGACTCTGAAGGCCAGCATGCGCGAGCTGGGCCTCCTCATCTTCTTCCTGTTTATCGGTGTGATCCTCTTCTCCAGCGCAGTCTACTTTGCAGAAGCGGACGAGCCAGATTCCCAGTTCAGCAGCATCCCTGAGGCCTTTTGGTGGGCCGTGGTTTCCATGACCACAGTGGGCTACGGAGACATGGTCCCAACAACCATCGGTGGAAAGATTGTGGGGTCTCTCTGCGCAATTGCCGGTGTGCTGACTATCGCCCTGCCCGTACCTGTCATTGTGTCAAACTTCAACTACTTCTATCACAGGGAGACGGAGGGCGAGGAGCAGGCACAGTATCTGAATATCCCAAGCGTGCCTAAAGCCAGCTCGGCTGACGATCTGAAGAAGAGCGGTCGGAGTGGCAGTGGATCCACTCTCAGTAAGTCTGACTATGTGGAGATCCAGGAGGCTGTGAACCACAGCACTGAGGACTTCAGACCAGAGAGCATGAAAACAGGAAACTGCACCCTGGCCAACACTAACTATGTAAACATCACTAAGATGCGTACAGACGTATAATGTGAGCTACTGAGGATGGTTGCTGTCAGCTGGGGTCTACAGGGACTGTAACGGGGAGGATGAAGGTATGACTCCCTGTTTTGACCAACGTATGGCGCCCAGTATGGGAGTCCAGAGCAGAGGAGTGAGATTAACTTGGAGAAAAGGTCATTAGAGAGGACCTCATGTTCTCCCACATCCTATGGCACATATCATAAAACTGCCACCCGTCTTATTTAGGACATTGTCAGTGTCTGCATGGAGTTAGTCTTACCTATGTGACCGTAGTCGTCCTGCTCGCAACAGTAGCCAAATAGTAGCCTAACCAGTAATAATCCATATTAACAGTGTAAAGGGAACAATAGTTTCTACCTACCTTCTTGCTCAAACTGCCGCCGGGAGAAGATGCACGATAACAATAATTTAGATCAGCGTAATCTTTTTTTTAAAAACATAACTCAGCATATTAACTCGTGATTAAAAACAGGCCATACTATCAGCACTCGTGAGAAACTTTAATCTGCCGCTCTAACTGCCAAGGTCCCTTCTCAGAGAAAAACTAAATCATCAAGACCACAGCTGTTCTGTCAGGGGAAAATTGAACTGAGCAACAACAGAGCAAGTGATGCTAATATGTTTGTGGCCAAATGGTCATTTGTTGCTTTCGCTGTCAGAAAAGAAGCCTGAGTGCACTCGGATCTCTCCCCGGACCCTCACCAGACATTGTCTAATACAAGCCTCTGTGGAGACCAACAGACAGACGACGGTGCGGTGCTGTAATTCTGGACCACAAACGCACACCACCTTCTTTTCCACGCCATTTTCCTCGATGAAGCTCAAGTGGATTTAAAGTATGTACACTCTCGCCATGACTCTGCCTTTTTTTTTTTGTTTGTTTGTTTCCAGCCAATGCAAGGAAGCAGGTGGACAGAAGAAATGTCTCTGGAAACAGAATGAATGTCTTTTTATTTTTCGATGTGTGTTCATTTGATAGAGTTGAAATGTATGCTTTTTTTAAGTATGATGATGAGTGTGTGCTTCTCATCTACATTTCTTATGGTTAAAATACCTGATGTAGAAAGGAAGATGGTGAATATTTTCTCCGTAGCGTTCTGAATGAGTGCCTATTTCTCCATTAACTGCACCATTAAGTGTCTCTTTAGCTGCCACCTGGGTCCGAGTGTTCAGTTTGACACCACTGCGCAGCATTAATGTTGCTCTTCTTAACTTCATAGCATTCCATGTTTGTAGAAATAGATCAAATGAGATTACGCAGCAAACTAGGGTGAGATTTTAGTTTGTCGTTTTCAACACAGTTTAAGGTTTATGGCAGCAAAATTAACTAGTTTTATGCTTGATTAATGAAGACTTTTTATGATATTCACTCAAAAAGTTTAACATTTTCTAAAGGCCCATTACCAAAGAACGAGCTCAGTGATCAACTACAATTAATCTATGACACCTTTAAGGTCCAGCTATAGTCACACCAGTCATACAAATGCCAGCTTTGTGTTATTCAGTCTTGCTGGATACGTGCTAAGAAGCAATGTTGTAAGCTCATTCGCAATACAGGTCAAATTGATTGCTCTTACTGAATCAAACCGATGTATCATTTTAGCCTGTCATGCCCTCTTTCCCATATAAATCTCCTTAAAGGATACAACAAAATTAGTGAGCTTTGCCTGCCTCTGGAACAGGTGAAAAATATACATTTCTGTTATTTCACTGTTAGATTTTATAGTGTCTCTATCAGGTGACCAAAGACAAATGTGCAGCCACCTTGCTCACTGTGTCTTGGGTTTATATTACTTTTGTTTCAGTATTTATTTTGTATTTTTTTGGTACTCATGCAGTTTGAAAAATCATTCCATTGCTGCATTTTGCTCTCATGATGCAGAAACTAGGCTGTGTGTCATTCATTAGCTTTTTATCAAACAGCTATTCTGCTATTGTAGTGCTGCATGTCCTTCAAAGTATTCATTGTAGCATGAATTAGTATGAATAATACTTAAAAAGCAAATTGACATAAATGTATTCCTATATCTGTAGAGGCGCTATGTGCAATGTGCTGTATGAAAGACAAGTGTCCTGTATGTGTCATGCTTTGCATATGCATCCTCTTGCCATTGCTATCTAAAATACTGTTGAGTCACAATCCAAGTATTAACCCAGAGAGGGTTGTTGCTCATGTAAGAGGTTAACTAATGTCCCACTCACTTCAGCTTCAAAGTCTTTGCAGCCTGCAGCCACAGCCCAGTAACTGTGTCTTATAGTGAAAGCACAACAACAGCTCCTATCTGCTGCCAGCCCAGTGGATGCACAGAGATTCAAACAGTCAGTCAGTCAGACTTTTTGCTCAGCCAAGTGTATCATAAGGCTCCTGGGGACTGTCTGAGTGCCCTTATCTCTGATATATAGGTCCATCACGCTCAGCGTGTAGTGTTGTCTGTGCAAGTGTATGTGTGTGTGAGAGAGAGAAACAAGAGGGTGAGACAAAGAGATTGTGAGAGAAATAGGGAGCTTTTAGATAGACACAAGATGAGCATGTAGCTTTTAGAGACAGTGTGGTAGCAGTTATCTAAAACACTGCTCCTCTTGACTTCAGGCCGGAACGACTATGGTGCTCAGCGTATTCTAATCCAACCTGGCACACTGTTTACAGCCTGTGTACATATTCAACACATGCATATAATATTTTAAACCGAGACAGCTGAAAGGACTGTTCTGCTACACATCTGACATCTTTGAGCATATGTTGAGATAAGCTTCAGCACCAGGGCCAGTTACTGGGACCTAAAGAGAAGAAAGGTTGGGAAGGGAAATGTGATAATGAAAGTAAGATGAACACTGCCCACAGCCTCCTTTGCTTTGTACTCTGATGTGTACTTGTATTTTTCTAAAACTGTTTTTGTGTACTGGAAACACCTATGTGACTTCATGTGGCTTGAAAGCTCGTGTGTACTGCCGTCTTTTCCACTCTTGTTACCAAGCACACTATTGAAGTGACACTCTGTTGAGGCAAAAACACTCTGAAGGAGAAACCAACAGGACAGTACATCAGGATGATCTGAACCAAGGAAAACACATCTTTGCTGTACTCCACAACACGGACAAGAGGAAACTTGACACATACGTACATGCACGCCGGACATTTAAAACACCTACAGCCGATCGACACACACTGCCTGTGAACACACCGTCTTACGTCTGCTGTCAGGACAGACACCTGTGGCTCTATCAAACTTCAAGGCCACAAAGTGAAGGGACTTCACTGCTGATGGTGAACACACACAGCCATGTAAACAATGTATGTAAGAGTTCTAACAGCTGCTTTCAATGATGTCTTAAAATGCCTAAAAGCTTCAGCTTTAAAACAAGCTTCTGCCATGTACAGATTCCTGTGTAGCAGGGAATCGAAGTGTATGCTTGCTGAATTAATCCAAGACAGTAATGTTGTATAGGTGAATTAACTCTTAGGTTTAATATGCTCCAGGGGCTAAGGATGTCAGTATATTAGGAAATCATATGGGAAATATAATTTCTTATGATTGAGCTGTTGTTTTTTTTTTTCACTATGTTTTTCTATTTGAATGTTGTCATTGACCTTTAAGCCTTGCACAGTGCAGGGGCTGAGGTTTGGCTGAAATACACATGCAGGCCTTGGTCAAATAGATTCTGTCTGTCTGTACTGTCTTAATACATAATTAACCCCCAGACAACCACCTCCACTTCCTCTACTTCCTCTAACTGCTTCAACTATTTGCCAGTCTCAAATTGTGGGTGTATGAGATTGAGATAATCCTCAGCTTCTTCACTGTATTGCAGTCATGGTGTTACTCAACTATCTGTGAAAAGCCTGTGTTTTTTTTCTACCATTGTACCGAAAGAGACTGAACCAAGAAGCAAAATGTTCGTTGTTACACACAAAGGGAACATGGATCCGAACGCTTGCCCTGCCCTTCACAAGGACCAGTGAATATAAACCGATCAGAAAATACAGAGAGATACTTTCATCATTCAAAATAATTGTAAATTATAAAATTAGTATGAATAATAATGGTCTTGATTATGATATCAATAATAACGTCTTTATGACAACCTCAAGCTACTGTTGTGTCTTTCTCATGCGATGTAACATGTTTCACAGAGGACCAGCAAACACTCTTATAGATCAATTTGTCTCATCATGATGCTTATATGATCATGGCAGCTCAAACCAGCTGGTTGGGACACTGATTATCATCTATAAAGTTTTTCACACAACAATATATATGTCCAGAATTGAGCAGAAAATGATTCCACAATCTTTAGATCAGTGACTGTTTGCATGAAGTCCAACATCTTGTTGTGGGACCTGTGTTAAAACACAGCAAAGTCACTTGAGCGTACAGTTTGCAACATGTCCAGATCATTTCAAATCTGCTCTTGAAGCAAAGCACAAGGAAGAAAACTTAAAAGTTTCATGTGTGAATCACTGAAAGCACCAGTGGAGCGGCCACTCTCACATCCATTACAGAGGGTATATTTGAATCGACTATCGATCGTCAGCTCCTCAATGGTTTTGTGTCCCGCTCCACTCCTTAAGTGAATCTAGTGCTCTCTGTGGTCTACTGTGAAAGCGAAGTGATCTATTTATAAAACCGGCCAGAGAAAGAGCGAGGAAGAGAGAGGAGAGCAAAACGCTCTTGACTCCTGGTTCGACATAGAGTGGGACAAGTGCAAACATTTTCTCCATCAGTGCCTTTTCATAGAGTCCAACACTTCCCCTGGCAGCTGGAAATGTTTGTCTCTTCTCTCGTTGTCTCTCCCTTCTGCTCTCATCACTGCTGCTTGAGTTTGTTCTCGCTTTCCCTCTCTAGTATTTGCCCCTCTCATATTTCATTTCCCACACGTTCTCTCTTGCATTCATCTCTCTCCATCTCGGCCTCTCCTGCAGCGCTAAGCACCAAAGTGATGCACAGTGGGTGATCTGATTCTCCTCTCAGACATATATTAGCAGGAGTGTAATGCTCTCTCTGGCCGTCTCAGTTGGCTGGGTTCCGGTATGTCAGCCGAGGACAGTAGCCAGGCAACCTTCCAGAAACCTGATGGGTATTGATCCGCTGATTGCTGTTTGATTAGCTATGTATTAAACAGGAGCATTGGCCAAGTTCTCTTTAAGGCAGCCAACTACATGACACATCTGTGGTTTAGTCCGTCTTACAACGTGTGCGAGGTCGATCCCTGCTCGTGTCCTGACTTTTATTTTGTAGGCAACGTTTACAGAATGACAGCCGCAAGAAAATAATAAAATTAAGATATTGCCAATGAGGTTTTCCTGCTCAGTTTCTCTACTGTGGCCTGTCAGTTTGATGGACACGAGTGCACTTGAGTTTGCATGTTGTACGAGGCAATATCCAATAGACCGAGCGAATGCCTCACATGCTGTGAACATTTGCCCGCTGCAGCATGAGCTGATTTGTAACCTAATACACAGTCTAGTTAATGGCCTGTCAACATGAACCTTCTTTATAGCACGCTGGGTTCCATAGGGGAAACCTGGGTACATACTGTGTGTGTGTGTGTGTGTGTGTGTGTGTGTGTGCGCGTGTGTGGGGAAGCCCCTTTTTCATCACTCCTGTCTGCGTACCAGCAGTGGAAGCCCTCCTATATAATATTATCCTCCTCTATTAATAGCACATACATCAGGGTTCCTCTCTGTACAGGGAACATCTCCTTCTTGCTTTAAATAGCTAAACTGCCAGAGGTCTTTAGTTTATAGTCGTTATAAGCATGGAATAAAATTGCAGTTGTTTTTTTTTTTAAGAATGCAAACTGCAATATAATAAAATAAAAAATAAAATAAAAATATATAATAAAATGATGATGCATGGTTGAACCAGGGGGTGAATAATAGCAGGTGGAGTGGGAGCAGGGGTCAGACTTTGAAGAGAGGAGGAGGTGGACAAATGGGAAAAGAAGAAGACCACTGGGGAGCTTGAGCCTGTCAATGTGTTTAATGAGCTGAATTGATTTACGCTTCTGGCCTACATTGTGCTGGCTGCTCTCCATCATATACCTTTACTTACAGCCGAACATGCCGCCGCAAGGGTCTTTGACGTTGCCTGTTGTCGCAATAAGATGCATTTGTATATAGTGTGGAATAGCTGTTTATAGTGAACTGTGTTTAACAAGGTGATATCCACCATTTAAAATTAGTCACACTCTCATATTATACAAAGATGTTCACATAAACAATATTTACGTACAGTGTAATAAGTGAGGGATTTCAATACATTTTTTAATACATGTAAATAATATATTTGCCATTAAATCCTTTATTTCATGTTATTTCTGCAGCTGACTAGTAGTTAGCCCAGTAGATAAGGACACCATTTATAGATCCATATACAATGCCTACAAAAAGTATTCACCCCCCTTGGATGTTTCACCCTTTTGTTGCTGTTATACATGAAATCATGGTCAGTATAAGTTGGCTTTTTTGACAAGAATGTCAATTAATTAAAACATATAGTGTCAAATAAGTGTTTGCATAAATACTCACCCCCTTTAAAGTGACTGACCTAATTCAACAGAGGTCCAGCTACTTGATGCCAGCAGTGTCACAATTAGTGAAATGGAGATCACCTGAGTGCAGCTGATGTGTGTCAAGTGATTGTAGTATAAAAAACACCTGTGTCTGGGAGCTCCAGTCTCTGGTTCATCAGGGTTTTGACAAGAATTTGCAAAAAAACCCAACTCTACAAAATAATGTCAATTAGTTCAAAATACCCTTCAGGTCACTATTTACCACCATACTTCACGGTGGAGATGATGTGTTTGTGGTGATGTGCAGTGTTTGGTGTTCTGGTCTGATGGCCAAAAAGCTCTATTTTTGTCTCATCAGACCAAAGAACCTTCTTTCAATTGACCTTGGAGTCTCCCACGTGCCTTTGGGCGAAGTCCAGGTGAGATTGCATATGAGCTTTTTTTCAACAGCGGCTTTCTCTTTGCCACTCTCCCATACAGCTTCGACTGGTAAAGAACCAGTGAAGGATTGTAGCAGGAATCCTGATAAACCAGAGGCTGAAGCTCCCAGATATGGGTGTTTTTTTTATACTACAATCACTTGACACACATCAGCTGCACTCAGGTGATCTCCATTTCACTAATTGTGACACCGCTAGCATCAAGTAGCTGGTTTGCTGAATTAGGTCAGTCACTTTAAAGGGGGTAATTTCCATTAGCTTGTAAAAATTTGTTTTCGCTTTGATATTAAAGAGTTGTTTTTTGGAAATTCTCGTCAAAACTAATTAGATTAAGCCAAATTATATTGACCACGATTTCATGTATAAAAGCAACAAAAGGGTGAAACATCCAAGGAGGGGTGAATACTTTTTATAGGCACTGTATAAAATATATGAAAGAGGAGGCCTATTAACAAGAAGGAAACCTACTTAGTATTTCCATACTGTTTCTTTACTGTACTCCATCTGTCTTTATCTCAGCCAGTGCCAAAATTAAGCATGTGGAAGCGAAACAAACACAACACGACAAGTTGACGACGAGTTACATGTTTAGAGGAACAACAAGCTAATCTACATATCCTAACCTACCAAGCACTGAAGTGACCTTTGGAGAAAAAGACTTTCAAGAATATTGCATGATAAAATAATGCAATAAAGGGATGCACAACATGCTGAGTGATCCTTTTTTTAGCATAAACACTGCTGCATAATAAGAGGCAACCAACAATGTGTAAAGTACATAGACTCAGTCAGATCTCTGCAGGCTGCAGAAAAGAAATTCTCTCTTTTACCTACAAGTGGGTGTCAGAGTATGAAGGAAAAATACAGACATCTCACTCAGCTATAAGGTATCAGTTATAACAGTAAGTATGTTTTTTAAATCGTGGATGCACTCATCCGCCGGCTACATGTGCCTTTTTGATTGGCCGTGAGGACAGAGGATGAAGATTCCTTTAAAGATTCACATTTTATGGATGACATAAATTTATTGGTGACACACGCATAAACATATCAGCATACTCCCCCTTCATTCATTCCTTGTTTTGTTATCCTATCTGCCCCCAGTATCTATAAGCCGGCATGTGAATGTGTGTGTACACTAAACTTGGTTCCTTTACTGTCTCTGTGTAATACTGTACACCTTTGATACTGTGTGTATGAAACCAGCTGTTTTACATTTTAGGCATCACAATAACTATCATAAAGCCCTCAAATAACCACATTTTACACTCCTTTATCTTTCTGAGAGGAATATCTTTATAAAATAAAATAATTCCATGACTTTTTTAACTTTGACCTTTTAAAAACAAAAAAATGACACTGACTGGAAGAACTGAAACACAAGACTGTAAGAAATAAGCAAAGGCAAAGAAAATCAATGACACACATTTCTTATTTTGCTTTCATTTTTGTAGAACAGCAGTTTCACTTCTGCGTTTTTACAGTAAAAAGACGTCAGCAGCTCTGCAACAGAAAGTAGGGCTTTCAAAAGCCATTGACGCCACGACCAGAAAATCTCAATCCCCGTATGTCAAAATGAAAAGAGGGCTGAGAGATATTCTCCTCTGGTGTTGAAATGTGTCGATGAACATCAGCGATTCTTTTATAGTTCTCTGTGTGAGTCCATGTGGGGAGGTAAGCCTGTGTCTGTGTGTGTGAGGAGTACGATAATAGTCAGCACAGCGAGGAAACAGGCAAATGATCCTCTCATCTCTGCACCTCCACCCACCCATTTCTCACAGACATGATATGGGGGGCTTAAAATATCCCACCCGCATAAATAATTCATAAACTCAAAACCATGTTCGACAATGCTTCCTGAGCTCCCTTTTGCTTTTCTGTTTTTCCTCATTCATTGTCCCCTTCTGCTTTATTCTCTCCTTCTCCAGGTGAGCTTTTACTCTTCTGTCTCACAGGTTCAAGTTTGCTTTATTGTATGAACTATTGTATATACTCATTCAAGAATGCTATAAAACAGATTAGTAGATGTGGTCACACAGGACACACACACACACATCAGCTCTTTGTTTTTGTTCTTCATGCTTCTTAGAGTATTGATCAAGCATGCGTCAGGAGTGGATTACATAATGGGGTGGTGATTGGAGAGCATTAGCAAGCTGATGAATATTTATCTTTCATAATTGTGTCTCTAATTCATTCATTCATTCAAAAAGTCCATTTACTCTCCCTGCATCTGTTCGGACCCCCGCGCCTTCAAACACCCAACCCAAGAAGAATGAAGCTCTTTTTTCATTTAGCATCATAGCATCTTTTATAGGTCACAAACTAGTACGAAAATCTGTGATATGTTTAGACAGTAACTAAGCGCCAAGCAGGGAAGAGGAGGCTTGAAACTCCTCCAATTAAGGATGAAGCAATATAAAGATATCCGTCTGTAATGGATTAAGGGAAAATATGATGAACATGCAGGCTCTGTATTCTCCTGGCTAGAAATAACAATATTACCCAGAAGCAAACCGAGCTGACACAAAATACACACAAAATTACAAACCTCATTAACAGACTTGTACAAAATCTTCCTTTTCTCTTCCCCCTCAATCACTTCCTCTGTGTAGTTGCCTCCCTCTGTTCTCTTTGGCCTATTTCTCTGACTCTGGGGGGGAAACAGAGCAGAGACAGAGTGTTGGCAGTATCAGCTTTGGGAGAAATAGGAAAACCACAGACGTGTGAGCGAGTGAGACGAGAGCAGGAGATCAGGTCTGTTGAGACACGCAGTCTCTGCTTCCTGGAAGAAGACAGCGCTGCTCATGAATATGGATTGAGAGTTTTGGAAACACACATAAACAGTCGGTATCGTCCAGAATTGTTTGGCTGCGTAGCCTGAAAAGCCAACAGTGATGTTGTGGAGTATGTCTAATCCGTAAATAAGGCGATGAGTTGGAAGATCCATTAAAATCAAGAAGGCTAAAAATTTGAGGTTATAGCTCAAATATTTATTGAAAAAGTACCTGAGAATAAAATATACATTAGTGAACATTAAAAAGAGCAAAGAGTATTATTGAGTAGAAAATAAATATGGAACCTGCTCTCTTTACTTTAACATTAAACATTTTGGATGTTTTTGGGTTTTTTTACATAACTGATTTGTAACTATGCACTGCAGTCTGCACATCTATGTCCATTTTACTAGAACATCAGGGAGGCCAATTATCCAGCATGCCTGTGCATAGGGAGTTTTGATTTTAAAAGAGCATCAGGGCAAATTCAAGTTGACTAAATTCTAAATTTGCAAACAGTCACACAAACAAAACCAAACTAAACCACATTTGAGAATTGAGGATTTGAGAGAAGGCCTGGGGAGTGAGCAAAGTGTGTGTGTGTGCCAAAGTGCAGTGCCACCAGAAGCCTGCAGAGGGAAGCCTATCCACACTTTGCATGACTCCCCATGTGACTCTGTGCCAATCTATGCTCAGTCTGTCAGGAGCCAGACAGCAGCATCTCCTCCCCAGCCTCAGGCTCCAGGGGTCAGCCTGTGGGAGCATCTGTGCCAGACACATCCGTTTAAACAGTGATGATGGGGAGATTAATATGACAGTGAGCAATGCAGGGAATCAATCTGATACAGCCGTGGGGACCTGTGTTTGACCTGCACGGCCCTTATGAAATGCAATGTAGGTACTTACTTATGGATACGCAATAGATAACAAAGTGGTGCCGGTGGAATCGTCAAAAGTAAAATGCTAATATAAAATGCAGGAAGAGACAGCGTTAAAGGATGCCCGTGTGTGCATTATAAGAGTTGTGGGTTATTGTAATACCTCCCGTTCATGCTGGCAGTGAAAAGGTCAGAGAGCAATTTCAGTGTAAGAGAAGGGGGACAAAACACACGATCCTTTGTACAGTTCAGCAGCCAAATCAAAGGAAAGAGAGGAACTCCGATGATTTTACACATCAAAGCCTTGCTCTTGAGGAGAACAAATGCATATGTGTAAAAAGTTGCATAAAGCATTTTGTGGCTCCAGAGAGAGCTGCACAAAGTCTGATAAACAGCCTTAAGTGATGTCATTCGAGTCAGCGTTGATTTGGTCTGAGGACTAAAAGTTTGTAGACAAGTTTGTGGCCCCTCGCCTCTGCTTTCGGCTGGTTCCAGGCTATATTGGCAGGCACGTACTGGCCGTTTGGCTTAGTGGGATAAATCCCGGTGGGCTGCTGCATCAGTGGACTGGTGAACCGCCAAAAAATCCATAAAGTGTGTCTGTCTCTTTACTGGCCCCTCTGTGTGCCTGTCGTTCTGGGTACACGTGAGAGCATGTTGTATATGTTCTGTGTGAGCTCGTCTAACATGTGTAGGAAAAAAAGACTGGTTATTCAGCATCTTTTTTTTTTAAGTCCAACAATGTCACAGGAGTGCAATGGTGAATCAGCGGAGGACTTTTAAGTACAAATTTACCGCCTTGTATTAGCTCAGCAAGAAAACACTCTACATGCAGCACAACGAGGGAATTTCACACCACAAAGACTGCCACTTGGAAAACAGCCATTTGATTGGTCAGACTGATGAAGCCTCATAAACTTTCAAATGCATCTTTGCAAAGGAAGACCCTGCACCTCATTTCTTACACTGGAGTTGCTTCAGGAAAGAATCTCTTTGCAGCCATGTGGACAGAGGGAACAATTACCAAAGCCACCAAAAAAATGCTTTCATTGCACATATGTTTTAAGATAAACTTGTGAGCCAATAATTTGGAGGCAAAAATGTGAAAAAAAAGCTCCTTTCTTCAGCATTGTGATTAGAAATGAGAAGAGAAAGTTATCATGACTGATGGTGGTCAAGAGAGCATGAGGCAGCCTGGAGGTTAGGAAACAACCCTTGTTTTAATCTCCTTAGTCTCTTAGTCTCTCTCTCTCTCTCTGTGAGTGTGTGTGTGTGTGTATGTGTGTGTCTCTTTCACTCTCAGTCTGTGTGTCAGTGTGTGTCTCGCTCTCTCTCTCTCAGCGAGTGTGTGTGTGTCTCTTTCACTCTCAGTCTCTGTGTGTGTCGCTCTCTGTCTCTCTCTCTCTCTGTCTCTCGCTCACTCTCTCCCCCCTCCAGATAAAGTGTGACACAGCTTTGGTTGGAGGACGAAAAAAAAAAAAAAAAAAAAAAAAACAGGGATTGTGCAAAGCGGTGAATTGGCCAAATTAAACGTAACCATGCTGTTGTTATATCACCCTCACATCTGGCCCCAGGGTGACCGGCCGGGCCGCTTCCGCCGTGCCTGCTGCGCGCGCTCTCAGCCCGGGGGAGACGGGACGGTCAGTCGGTCCAGTGCGCGCTGACCATGCCTCCGGCGCGGCCCGGAGCTCCACCTCTCTCCAACAACGACGCCGGGAAGTTTGCAGGATCCTAAAAAAAAAGCACCGAAGGTAGGATCGCTTTCAACTGCTCCAACAACCTGTTAGAACAAGCGCTGCAGGTTTGTTGTGCGCTTGTTTTTTAATGCAACCAGTTGCTGCTGGATGAGCCTGCAGAGATATCACAGCTGCTGCTTCTTCTTTGCTCTGTCAGATGAATTCATGTGTAAATAAATGGGAAGAGCATGCAAACAAAATAAATGGAAAGGATGCATGGCAAATTCTTCCTTAAATCTTTATCTTCACTAATTTAGTGCGTAAAAAGTTGGGAGTTGCTGCAAAAGATTTCTCAATAGACTATTTGTTATTTGCATCACTACAGGACTCTTTTCTTATCGTGTCCTGTGCATTCATTGGATAAGAGCAACTTTTTCCATCTCTGCTGTTTTCACTTCAAGCAGGCATTTCATTATGAACAGCTAACACATGGTGTCAAATGTTTCTTCTAAAATCCTGATGGCAAAGTGGTTGATACAGCTGTCATAAAAAATGAAGTTAAAAGGAGGATGTTGTAAGTAAGGAAAGCCTCAGGTGAAGAGCTCCACTCATTACTTCCTGCCTCTGGCCAGAGGAGATGAGGTGCTGCTGCTCCTGTGCAGGTCACAAACACTGAAATATGGATGGACTGGAATAATACATCAACCACAGTTTGACAGATTTTATGCAAAGTTGTATTTATCTCTGTCTGATGCATGCATGTCCTCTTTGATTAAAGTTCAGTGTGATTAATTCCTTGAATATTTAAGCATCTCATTCACACCCTCATTTTCCCCAGAACTCCTTAAAAAGGTTCCTCTGGTCCTCGATCCTACGCCCACCTGTCATGACACACACACTCCATTCACACATGTGTCGGTGGAGCAAAAAAGTTTAAGAAATAAACAACTTTTATGGTGTTTTCTTGGTGACAGGACTTGGTTGAAAGTGTCTTTAAATACAGTAAGAGTGCATAAAAATACTGTTTTTCTTTGCTAGTGATGTTAGGTTTCACCACCTGAAAGTCATATTTACCCTAATGTGTTATTTAACAGCATCAGTAGTTGCATTTTCAGAAGCTGGTGTACAAACATCAGTACACTTGTTGCTCTGAGTCTGTCCAAGTTAGTAAGCCGATGGTGAGAGATATGGTTATTTCAGAAGCAGATGTGGAGATTCACTCATTATGCACGGTGTATTTTGGCATCTGTGTGTGTGTGTGTGTGTCTGGATGTCGTGCACGTGCACTTCTTGTTTGTACGCCACCTGAGATTCGTGATACGTAATAGAGAGTCAGAGCAGATGGCCATATTTTCCTCGTCTGGATCTGGCACCAAAAAAAGGCTTCTAAAAAAACGACATAATATTCCTGTAAATGAGACGGACTTAATCCCCACTGTGGAGGAGGAATGCCAGCGTGGGAGGAGGCGGGTGGCCCGGGCAGACAGTGGGGAGGGATGAGAGTGTGTCTGTTTCGCTGCTTTTGAGGTCAAATGAAATGATAATGTTTCACCTTTTGGATGTCCTTTGGGAGCAAATAGCCTTCTTCTCGCAGCGGGGAGGGATAATAACACTTGTTCCCGACTCCTTAAAACCTATTTTCCCCATCAGCTTATCACTATGAGCATTTTCTGGCAGAGGAGAGTTTTGGCTATTTCCCATTTGGGATTTTCATGTGTTCCCTTGTTTTTACATTTGCAGGCCTCAGATGGAAAAAGGATGATGTCATTTACCAGTCAGGGTTGAGCAACATCTGAATCAGTATCTGGTAAATGACAGTTGTTTGGTCACTGTTAATGAAATTTGATCAAACCACCCACACACAGTCCTGATGAAGCAGATGAGCTGAGCCGTAGAGCATTAAACTCAATAAACAATAACCTTTTCAAATTTGGATTGTTGCTTTAGTCATGAATATTTAATGTTATGTATATTTGACCTGTTGTGTTATAAATCTATAAATCCGATCCTGCCGCTATTGTGAAGAAAGAGCATGTACTCTTTATGTACAACTATGTTTTGATAGTGGTTGGCTTCTGGCAAAGTTTCCATGTGTGGTGGGTGTGTAACTGTTTCATCCTGACAGACAGACCCATGCTGGCACGTCAATCTTTTTTTGTCAACCTCTGTGCCAGTAATTGAAGATGTCCTGTCAAAGCAACAAGAGTTGACTTGGCTGACTTGTCTTTTCTTTTTCCCCCCCTGAAAAAAAAACACCAGATTTGTCCATATTTAGAAGTAACGAGAAGAATCTGTATTGCAATAAATGGTTTTGCACCTCAGATATAATATGTATTTTTCTAAAGCCAGAATATGAAGCTGTAGCCTGATTCCATGAAACAGCTCTACTTGGACTTAGTGCTGATTCACAAGCAGGTGCTGTAGATTAATGTTAATTAATGTTTTGGTCCATGCAGGTTGAGGATTTTTTTTCAATGCAAGTGACTGGCACATAAGAAAGAAATAAAATACCCCAAGCTCTTCTTAATCTGTTGATTTATTCCTCTCATGTAATGATTGGACGTTAACCTGTATAATTGTCAGGGCCTAAAGTTTGCCTGCAGGAAGTTTTTGATTTATTAGGAAGTGATTTTGGCTGTACTTTACTCGTGCTGTTTGTTTGTGTGTGTGTGTGTGTGTGTGTGTGTGTATGTGTGTGTGACTTGTCAAAAGGCCAAGGGAGGATTTTGGTCCCAGCTGCTGTGCACTGGGACTTGGCCTGGAGCCTGCAGACACACCCATGTCAGCATCAGGAGCTTACATCTTCTAAATGCCTTGCGGAGGCTGCACGTAGACCACGAATCTGCTCCAGACAGACATATGGAGTAGAGACGGCTAATATGGGCAAAAAAAAATCATATTCTAGCTTTTTAACAAGATATTTAATTTCAGGCCTCTTTAATTCTATGTTCATTCACATCTGTCCCACAGCAGCAGCATTTGGAAATAAAATGATCCTGAGGCAAGAAGGCTGAAGGGGCAAGTTAGATGTCACACATTTATTTTTTTTATTATTCATTATTTATTCATTTTGTGAATTTCCCCATTGAGGGGCGAATAAAGGAATATCTTATCTTATCTTAAGACATTTATGTGAGAAGCATTTTAAGTTTTAATGAAGTAACTGCTGGAGTGATGATGATACAGTTTAACCCTGCAAGAGTCCAAAATAATAAAAAATCATTTCTACTTTGTTCCAAAACTATATAACATACCACAGTGTATTTTATAGCCTAACAACATACATGAGTAAAGTCAGTCTTCTGTGTGAAACAAGATATAATAACTAAAGTCACCATCCACAACGAAAATCATTTTGTCTACTTTAATGTGCACTTCTATACACATTCACATTTTAATAGTGTGATATTCACTTAATCAGCATCGCACACACACACGTGCTCACACTCACACTATATTGTCACCTCACATAACTGCCACATGCTGAAGCTCATTGAGGGTCAATTTTGCATCTATTTTTAGCTCTAATCAGAGACAGCGTTTGGCTCCGGTTATATGATTTGCATTACCAAATGGACTTTGGTAATTCATATTTCAGTAAGTGATTTAAAAGCTCAAGAGAGAGGGGTGAGGTTATGATATTCAAAAATCTGTTATTTGGGTAATAGATGTTTGATAATTAAAAATATACTCTCAGTTCGCCATCTGCACTGCCGTCAGACACTGTTTACAAGAGGCTCGTGAGTATTAAATAGAAATGACAGAACTGATGTACAACAGGTTTTCTTGTGTCTCTGCATACCATGTACACATTTGCACAAAACTGTGTGTGCGTGCTTTTAAATTTATTCTTTTCACATGAACAGTTAAGATTCATGATGGCAGTGGTGAATAAGACCTTTGTCTCCTGTGAATTATGTTCATGCGCAACGTTTCTGCATTAGTAATCTATCATCAGTGGAAACACTTGGTTTGACTGCAGAGAGTAGTGTGACATTGCTGTAGTGCAGCACAAAGTGATGAAGTGGAGGTTTTTATGTTTTTGATTATTATCATTATTTATTAATCTGCTGAATGTTTTCATGATGAACTGATGAATTGCTTTGCCTGTTAAAAAAAGAAAATAGTGAAGAATGCCTGATGATTTCCCACAGCCCAAGGTGGTGTATTGAAATCGTTTTTATTTAGTCTAAAACTCATATAGGTCAAAGGAAAGAATCAGTTTCTCACATTTAGGAAGATGGAACCAGGGATTTTTTTTTTCATCTTTGAATGAAAAATGACTATTATCAAAACAGTTGCCAACTAATTTTCTGTCGATCAACTGATCCTCTTGTTATTCCTGAACCGTGGTCTCAATCTTCCCTGAATGTTAACCAAGTGGTTTGAGTTGCTTAACCTTCACTTTAACTATACTCCAGCTTCCATGTAAGGATTTTAAAGACATAGCGGTTGGAAGACGTTAACAGTGACCGCTTTGCTCGTTCAATCTCTACGTTCTGTTTGATACGTCAAAAAAATAGCTCAAGCAGCCTCATATTTTCCCTGTGTGTGTATCTGTGTGTGTGTGAGTGTGTTACTTTCTGTGTTTGTGTGCCTATCTGTGATGGCTCGCTGGTATCTGTGTTGATCTGACAGAAGAGATCCCTCGGCTTATAGCACTGAGCTGCCCAGCCTGTATTAATCTGCTTAATAGGGTAAAACTCTGGTCCAAAAATACCAGCTCTACCACCCAACGTCCTCACACAGCCAGAAACCCCACACCACATCACAGGAGCGTAACAAAGGGTCCGACACACAAGGTCAGCCATACTGTATTTACTGTAAACTGAAGTGTGAACGTGGCCCTTTAGTTCTTTACACAGAATGGAAAGTTAATCGTAATATCTACACACTTGTGGGAGAACACTTAGCAGACACGCCGACTGTGCTCAGCTGCAAACATCTGGCACGCTGCAGATTGTGATAATGAATATTATTCAGCGAAGTATGTTGGACTTCAGTTTGTGATGGGGAGCGTGAACAGTCATTTAAAGGAGATAATTTTAGGTTAGTTTATATTTTATACAGGAGGAACATACAATTAAAGCAGCTGAAGTCTTTCCCCCTCAACAAAGAGCTTTAAAGTCAGCGAACAAAATGCACACAATGTGTAAATGTGTCTTAAATGAGCTCAGTTGGACAGACATAGTGTGTGTGGCTGCATTTTTGTGTGCGTGATCATGTGTCTGCACCTTTGCACAGAATCAGTCTTCACACTGTGCTGCCATGATGATATGGCATTAGTTCACTTTAACTTCTCATTAGTTCACATTGCTATGTGGAAATGCTGCATGTACACGATGCACGTTGAGACAGCGACACAGTGCTTTATACGGCAGAAAAGGTTAACTGTTAAATGTTGCGCAGTGTTTTGATTTGTAGGTTAAATATTGAACATAAAAATGCATTTTCTACCCAACCGGCTTGTAGTTAAGCTAGATCTGCCTGAACATCTGTTCATGTTTACACACATGTGGTGCAGTCACAGCGGTTAGCTTACTAAAATGTACAGTGGCTCAACGCAGCATGTGGCACCATACTCCTGATTCCCATATTGTCCCACATGTGTTTTTTTTTTAAATCTGTATTTGTGTGCATTTGCGTTGACATATAGCCAGAGTTGTTATCTCATAGGTTTCCCCCACTATGACTCCCCCTGTGTATTAATAGCATGGCAGGAATAGTCGGAGCACCGTGGGCTGGCGTGGGCCCCATATGACACCTCTGTTATATGCTGTTCTAACACGAGCCAAGGTCACATTGTCTCCTCAGAAGAATTTTGTCGTCACCACTACAGGGGACAGCTGCTGAGTCTTTTTCCAGGCATATATGAATGTATCACAATATGCGATATATTGGGTTTGATTATGATTGAATTTTAAAATCATCAATTTCAATCTAATTGTATGAAGAAGAGTTTTAGCATCCATCCATTTTATCAAGAGATTAAAACAACAGTCTTTTTTAAGCAAGACTATTTTTGCCAGTATAATATTTCCTGTAATTAATATCAACAAATGTACAGTATTCATGCGTCATGTTATCTTACGGTTTCTATCAATGTACAGCATCTGTATTAATTGTATAACAAGCCGATACTGATTAAAATGTTTTAGGATAATTTTTTATAATTTTTTCTGCTTGAGCATTTGCAGCAATGTAACAATATGCTGTCATCCATTTTCATAGATACACATGGTCAAAGGTCTGCAGGCAAAACTTTTTTAAGAGAGCGTCACAATATAGTACAATTATTTTAATTGTGAGGAATAAAATAGTTTGACTGATGCACTTTAGCACCAGAAGGACTCCATTAATAATCATTTTAACATGGAGAGTGTTTTTCACAGGCTCTCATAATGACAGCATTGAGGCTGAAACCATAAATCACTGTGTGGATACTTTTAATTCAGAATTCACAAGTCAAGTTGAAGGGCGTAAAACATGACTTAATTAATCTCACAGTTGGACAAATATTAATGGGAATAGAACAAGGCATGTTCATTACACAGCGTTGACAAGACTCTCTGCTCCACAGTAGCTGTTCACACATGCTCTGGGAATTATGAGAGTGGAATGGCAGCTTCCTTACATGCCTGCGTGTACAAATATATATTTACAGCGTGAGGACAGGGAGGTATGGTCGAGTGTGTCGCTGTGAGAAATTTGACATAAGATCAACTGTGACAAAAAATTACACAGGGGCCTTAGAGTTTAAATTTCTCCTTTTTCTGCTCTGGTGAAGGAAGATATGAGACTGAACGTCATTAAAAATGTATGTTCTCAAGGTGTTCAGCTTAGAAGGAGCTTATAGTTAAAGAGTTGGAGGAGGTTGAAAGTGAAAGGTGGAAAGCTGTATGGGGTGAAGCAAGCTCTGCCTGTGCCCATGTCACTCATCATTCTTTCTTCCCCGCTGTGTTGAACATGTTAACAGAGTTGTTAAACATCAATTATTTATTGCGATACTGTAAATAAGTCAGATATGGATACGGCCCGTGTGTGTTTGTATGTGTGTGTGTGTGTGTGTAGGGTGAGTGATTGAAGCATGGAGAGATCTGAGGATCTAATCGCACCGTTCCAGTCTAGAGGGCATTGAGCACATCACCCAGATCACTGACAGATGACTTATGATACACATGGCCAGATACTTACACACACACACACACACACACACACACACATACACACACACGCTTGCATACTGTACAACAAAACATTATTTAATCCCAGATTTTTTTTTTTCTCTTCCTGCTTTTCTTTGTTTTTTCTGTGGCCCGTCTGCATGCCTGCTTGCATGTGTTCGTGTGTGTGTGCATGTGTGCGCATGTGGCCTTTGCCCCAGCTCTGGTTTCTACTCCAGCGTAAGGTTACCCAATGTAGTCTGTGATAGATTAGTCATTCTGATGCCAATTGAGGAGGTAGCAGAAAGCTGCAGCAGTGGCACAACTTGTGGAGGAAAGCTTTTCTCCTTCTCCTGTTTTTTTTTTTTTTTTTTTGCTTTTTACAGCATATTGTACACACATGGTCTGTAGGCGTCTCGCTGAGGCAGGTAAGATGTGTGTTGCTTGTTTGTTGCGCTGTCTATGAGCTTGTCCGGCCAGTTTAGACTGAAGGTCCCTTTAAAACTTGCTACCTCCTTTATAGAGAGAATCCAGAAGCAGATTTTGCATTGCAGCCAGAGGCAACATTTCACATGTCTTGAGTCAGTTTCACTTTTTAAAATAAAGCAGAATCACTCTCAGCAGATCACAATTAAAGGAAAACAGCTGAATCAGTGTGACCATTCTTGTTCTGTTGTTGTCATTTGTCTTCTTGGAGAGTCATACGTTACTTTCAGACAGACAGACAGGCAATTAAGGGTTTGGCAGAGCTGTCTGTTACATTAAGCAAAATTAAATATTGATGTCACATATTGGAAAAACATTGGTGAAGCAGAGCAGTATCATTGGCTAATTTCCACGTATTGATCTCAGTGTCTTGTCATTGGACGGCAGTTTGCAGCCACTATTTTAGGATCATGAGAAAGTTCTGATTGCTCAAAAGGTCAGATGACGTCATTCCAGTCGTGTGATTTTAGAGTAGAGGAGAGAAGGGTCTGTGTGTCTTTTTACTTTTATATGGATTTCATTAAGTGTTGCAATCTTTCTTCTCATGAGAGATCTTAACCAGTTCTGCACGCACAATCTATCACAGTTTGTGTTTCTTCTTCTACCCCTCGTCGTCATCTGTTTCCTCTGCTCTTGATAAACCACCTCTCTTTCCCTGTCATGGCTGCTCTCTCATCATCCTGTCTATCCATCCACCCACCTATCAACTCCCATTCTCTCTCATTGTCACTTTGTTGTTGTTTTTTTTTTTTTTTTGCTTTCTGTCCTCATCCCACCCGGTTCTCCCACCCACGTCCGTCTTCCCAACAATTTTCATGTCATCCTACTCTTTCATTCAACCAGCCCATCCCTCTCTCTCTCTCTCTCTCTCTCTCTCTCTCTCTCTCTCTCCTCTCCCTCCCTCCCAGCAGGATTGGTATCACTGGCATTGGTTTTAGGTGGTGACTCATCTCTGGAGTCTTTAATTAAACATCTGCAGGCGTCAGCAGTCGGCCATACACAGACACACACGTACAGTATGAGCACACACAGCACACACACACGTGCACATTGAGACAAACGCATTCACACTAATGCGCACACACCTCAGAGGGCAGCGTAATCTTCATGATGGCAAAAAGTCGCACAAGCTCGGGTAATATTTGAATGCAGAAACAGATGGCACAATCGGAGCAGAGTGGATTTCTGGAAGAAATGATGTGGCACGGCGCAGTTTAAATGTGAGCCCTGGTATCTGGACGAAGCTGGGCCTGTGCTATCACTGTACAGCCAGTTAATTATGCACTAATGTATGCACAGCCCCAGTTACCCTGAGCTATCCTCTCCTTCTTACCTGCGCCGGGGTCATTACCGGGGGGTTTGCCTCTATTCCCTTTCCGTTGAGCAGGTGTTACGTTTGTGGTTATGTTTACATGTGAGAAAGAGTAATAATGTATGTGCACATGTATATGAGTTTGTGTATAAACTAGTGTGTGTGCACAGTAGGTGAGAAAAAGCTTGTTTTATTATTTGGGAAGAAAAAAATCACGAGTTTCCGCCAATAATTTGAAAGTGTTTCGGTCAGAGACAAAATAAGAACAAATAAGGCCTTCATTAGTTCCACTGACATCGAGATACTTTTTATTTTTATGTTTGTTGTTTTCCTCTTTCACAGTTACATGACTCATCTCAGCCTCCACAATAACAGGCCGTGAAAAGAAGTAGAGTTTTCTAATGTCTTTCTTTCAAAAAGAGTAAGATTGTCTCCTGCTTTTAGCTGCCTCACCCTCTTCCCTCCTCTGTCTTACCTAATTTCTGTATCTCCCTCTCTCGCTTGCCACGCTCTCACTGCCGGTTTCCAGAGAGATGGGTATCTAAGAAACAAGGTGTCATGATAAAACATGTGCTTTCCGACGTCATATCCTTGTGACCTGATGACAATTAACACAAAACAAACCTTTAACCGATGGCGGAAATTCACTGACTCTCGCTCTCTCTCTCTCTCTCACTCTTACAGGTGTTGGAGGGAATAGAGGAGGTTCTCAGTTTGTCCTCTCGCTGTAACTGCTGCTGAAGACTGGCCGCTCTGGTTCTCTGCTGTTAATTCTGGTGACTGAGCCTCCCATCTGTCCATCTGTGTGTGTGTGTGTGATTGTCTTACCCTGGGGTCCCAAGGCTTTGCACTGGCTGAACTGCAGCCATGGAGGTGGCCCTGGTAGACTTTGAGAGCCTGGACCTGAACGGCAGCCTGGATGATGAGGTGGACACCTATGCCGATGAGACCACAGCTCTCACGGTGGACATGCCCCCGGAGCACAGCAGCCCGGGCAGCAACTACCTTCTGCGAGCCACTCAGCTGTCGTCTACGCCCTCCCACCACAGCCACGTTCCCTCCTGCATGTGGGAGTCCACCTCGTCTTCACCCTCTCCACATACACAGACACTTGGAGTACCCCAGTCCCCGAAGATGCCAACACCGAGCAGACAGGGGCGCAGCAGCTGTGCCAGTATGATCTCCAACTGGAAACTGCTGCTAAGTAGCGAGGGCACGAAGGAGAGCGAGACCATCTTCAGCCGACTTGCTAAGGAGTGCTGCGAGGATCTGTTTGTAGACAAACGAGGGCTCGATGATGGAGACCAGAAAGTCATCATCAACATCGCTGGTCTTCGTTTTGAGACACAGCTCAAAACTCTGGACCAGTTTCCTGAGACGCTTCTCGGAGATCCTCTGAAGAGGATGGACTACTTTGATCCAATGAGGAACGAGTACTTCTTTGATCGGAACCGGCCCAGCTTTGACGGGATCCTGTATTACTACCAGTCCGGGGGTAAGATTAGACGTCCAGCTAACGTTCCCTTGGACGTGTTTGCAGATGAAATTCTGTTCTATGAGCTTGGAAGTGAGGCCATGGAGCAGTTCAGAGAAGATGAAGGTTTCATAAAAGACGTTGAGATCCCGCTACCTGATAATGACGTGTACAGGCAATTCTGGCTGCTGTTTGAGTACCCAGAGAGCTCGAACGCAGCACGAGGTGTAGCACTCGTGTCTGTTTTTGTTATTGTCATATCCATCATTATTTTCTGCATGGAAACGCTGCCAGAATTCAGAGATGACACTGACCCAGTTGTGCCCACAGCTGTACAGCCTTTCAACCAATCTAGAGTTTACACTTCTGTGACTCCATCTGGTGGAAAGCCCACAACGTTCTCTGATCCCTTCTTCATCATTGAGACTGCCTGCATTGCATGGTTCTTCTTTGAGCTGTGTGTGAGATTTTTGGTCTGTCCCAGCAAAAAGGAATTTTTCCACAACCTCATGAACATGATTGACATTATATCTATCATCCCTTATTTTGTTACTGTAGTTACAGAAATGGTCACGACTCCACAAGAGAGCTCAGGACAGAACATGTCTTTGGCCATTCTGCGTATCATCCGCCTGGTCAGGGTGTTTCGTATATTCAAACTCTCACGTCATTCCAAGGGGCTGCAGATCCTGGGACAGACTCTAAAGGCCAGCATGCGAGAGCTGGGCTTGCTCATCTTCTTCCTCTTCATCGGAGTTATCCTCTTCTCCAGTGCTATCTATTTTGCCGAGGTGGACGAGCCGAACACACAGTTCGTCAGCATACCCGATGGCTTCTGGTGGGCTGTGGTTACAATGACCACAGTGGGCTACGGGGACATGTGTCCCATTACTGTGGGGGGTAAAATGGTGGGCACCCTATGTGCCATCGCAGGTGTGCTGACCATTGCTCTGCCTGTTCCTGTCATTGTTTCCAACTTCAACTACTTCTACCACAGAGAGACGGAAGCAGAGGACAAGTTGCCCTTAGCAGATGCTGTTGAACAAGCGATGAACGCTGAGGCAGCTGCCAAAGAGGGCAGCAACACCTCGCTCAACAAAGCCAATGGCATCTGGCAGACTGACAAAGGGAAACAACTGTAGGAGGAGGAAAGACTTTGCCACAAAGCAGGAAAGAAACATTAAATAAGAAGAGAGAATGGAGGAAATTAACTGCTATGATTTCCCGCAATTGATGGTCTAATGGGATCAATGAGATAAAATGTTTGTACCTAGAGAAAAATATGTTTTTTAAGGACATACAGGATGTGCTGTACTTACCTCTTTCATGTCTAATATGACTACATGTCACTTTGAAAATAACAGACAAGCAGAAGAATTCATTATGTTCATGTTCAGGATTGTATGTCAACATATTTCAAGTCTACTTTGTGTTAGGACTCTTTCTTTAGTTGCATAGAAACAGAAAACTGTCACCGTCATAATTCAGCAGAACTTTATGTATGTTTCAGATTTTTTTTTTTTTTATAATTTTGGTCTTATTTTGGCCATTAATCATATTCTTTATAACATAACATTTTGCACACCAGCGTTTAAACACTGTCTTGTGGGGCCATAAAACACAGGTCTTAGACAGATTTAAACCAATTCAGTCAAATTCGATTGAATTCCAAAAACTTTATTTGTTCCCGGGGGGCAATTCCAGGCAAGTAAACAAAAGCAAAAGCGAAACAAAACTTTAAAAAAGGAACAGTGCAATAAATATTGTGACCATAGTACATGAAGGACCATAGTACTACAGGAAATGTGACCTGTTGTATAAAAATAAACCAAACATTGAATGAATAAAGTGGCTGTCGTGCAACAAGGACAGTGAGCAGACAAGAAATACGTGAATAGCAACGAGCAGTAAACAAATACTGAATGAATAAAGTGGTCACAGTCAACCACACAAATTTAATAACAGGAAAAGATAAAAGCTAAATGTCACATCCCAATAGGAACCTTATTGGAATTAGCTTTCTGCAGCTGATACGTCATAAGTTCTTATGATCACTCACAGATTATGAAAATGTGAGCAACGGTTTGTGCTACTGCGAACAACTGCTCATGTGTGTTTGGCAGCTAAATGCACAACTGGACCTTTTTGATCTTCAGGAAAATTGCTTGAGGCAATTGTTCTGTGGCTTCCTGTAGATGCTGTTGCACTCTGTGCATCATAAGCTGCAAAATCACAGCTAAGAGGAATGATGGCCGATCTTATAAAAGTATGACCAAGGTTGTAAAAAAATATCATAAACACAAACACGATTTTCCTGTAAGTGTTGTGGATGAGTAACTTGTGACTAGTTTCTAGATTATAGCCCTGCTGTATTTATTTATTTAAAAATGTATCATGAGTCTATTGTATTCATTCATTCTCTTTGATGAGTAGCGTGGGTAAAAAAAAAAGTCCTCCACTATTGTTAGCAGCCTGACCGACTCCACACTATGTATTATAATGGAGTGCCTTAAATTAAGTAATGTTGGGATACTGTTGAATTTGCCATACATAATCTTACAGTAACACATATGTTTATCATGCATATATGCTCAGTATTTTTGATTTCAGCTCGGTTGAACATTGTAGAAGTTGTAACCTCTCTCCGTTCTAGCATTTATTTATGAGAGTAATTTTCCAGCAAAGACCTGAAATACAATTCATTATATCCAAGTTATAGTGGATTCCATGTGTTTATGAGTCAGGTAATATCATTTAAAATCTGGATTTCATGTTATCAACAACATCATTTTTGTGAACTACCGGATATCTTCTTGAGGAAGTAAATTTTCCAGGAATCACCATGATCAGAAAATTATGAGAAAAAAAAACACTGTTAAAGTGAAAGGGAGAAGGAAGAAGCCAAAGATTACCGCTGAATAAAGGGAATAAAGGGAACTTGTTGCAGGGCCAGGGGACATTAAATGCCAAAATGTCCCATGATCAGTCTTATTTTGAAGGAATCATTGTAACTTATGCTGTATCAGTGTAATATTCCAGTGGTTTTTATGAGTATTTCTTTTATAACACGTTTTCCTATTATAAAAGAAATCTTGGAAAGTAGAATCAGCGATAAGGAAAATGATTTCGTCTCAAAACAGCTTTAGACTCGTAATGACTGTGTAATGTCTGACTTTTTGGTTGCGCATTTGATCAAAGATTACATGTATGTGTTTTCTGTGTGTTTGCTTCAAATGACACGATGATGATTATACAGTTGTTATGATATAGTCAGCCCCTCATCGGTAAAGTCACTGTCGTACAATGAGTTCAGAGGCAGACTGGCCTGGAGCCATCACCTGCATCATCCTGGCTACAACATGACCATTACACTGTATTTGTATTTTTACTGTATGTATGATAACATTTCAGTATACAATGTACTGTGATGTATGCAATATATTATGGGATTTTAAGTCTTCTCATGTTTTATGTGCATTGATGTGTTTGTAGAAAGGTGTGTGTGTGTGTGTGCTTGTTTGTGAGAAACAGAAAGGAGAGAGAGAGAGAGAGAGAGAGAAGAAGGAGTACATTGTATTTTCTCCTTCATCGGTGTTCCCCCTCACGTCATTACTTTCAGTACGCTGGCTCTGCTTTCACTGTAATGTTAGTGCCTCACACACACACACACACACACAAAGATAGAGGTCACATCAACAAGGCTTGTGTGGCATCGCAGCCACCGTATCACTGGAAGTCTTCCAGACAACAACAGGATGCCAGTCCCTGGTTGACATGGAGTAGTCTGCTAGTTATTAATGCTCGCCGGCTTCACCTGATACTCTTCTCTCTGGACTCGCTTCAACACCTCGTCTCAGGGCCAAGACAGGCTCCTGTCAGCTAAACATATGGATTCAGGAAATACGTGAACTCCACTTGGTGCTACGAGAGATAATTTCCCTATTTTATTTGTCCTATAAAACAACATATCTCAGTCACCAGCAGGATTCTAAAAGAAGCATTTGCTTCTTTTAAGTGTGAAAAGCAACAGACACCTTACAGTGTAAAAAGTGTGGCAGATTTCTTTATACCAGATAACAATAAAAAATGCATTATGCATATTCATAAGATAAGAACTTTATTAATAATAATTAATCATAGGAGGCTGGTGGGCAAAGTGGAAGATATGTTTCTGGCACAGCATAAATGCATATTGTACATATTCAAATTATTAATTTTATATGGTGCTACAATCAACCAGTTATTTATGAAGTTCTGCTTTCAGATATTAAAATCATTAGATGCTACTTTATGGTAGATACTAAATGGTTCTAAATTATGGAAAAATTTATTGTACCTATTTACTTAATTTTATTGTATTAACACAACGTATGGAAGAAAATTCATAATAACACATAAACATGATGTGAGGGATTTTACTTATATTTCAGGAAGTAGATTCTTAATGAATGCAATGTAAAATAAATGCAACCATATTCCTGAGATATCAGAGGTGATGGTGGCTTTGGTATCTAGATTAGACAAGGGTGTTTGGTGATATAAAACTATCCTAACAACTTTTTTGCAAGAAATGTCTAATTAGCAATGCAGATTTAGTTTTACTCACAGGCAAATTTAGAGCTGAATTTTATTCTGCGTCACATCGCAACTCTTGTGTTAATATGCAGGGTTGGGAACAATGACACAGTGTTTCCAACATTCGCTACTCGCAGAATGATGCTGACAAAGAGCAGATGAGTTTTATTTGACAACTCAACCCAAATTGTTTTCCATTTGTTTTTCGTGAAACAGGTTGCATTTCCTCCAGAACAACCCGATAACAGGAACCTTAAACAATGAGTGGACGTATACGACCCAGATTATTACATAGTCGTAGGAAATGAGGGTCATCCAAGGACGAAGAGCTGAAAACAGAGCTGCTGATGAAAAGAGAGAAAGGAGGGATGAATGACGCTTCAGGGAGGAGATGAGAGCGGAGTTTACACGCTACCTGGTCTCTGGTAATGGACTATCAGCCACATATAGGTTACAAGCAGGTACGGAAATAGGTTGCAATTGAAACAGATCTCTAGCACAAACATAAATCTGCTTGGGGAAAACGGAGAACCACACAGGACGCGAGGTTAAGTTCAGAAACCCAGCAAACAAATTCAGGCAAAAATCTCATAAACAAGACAAAGTCAAAACCCACAGAAACAAACACGAGGGAGTGTTGGAATGTGATAAAAAAAAAGAAAAAAAAGAAAAAACTCGCACAAATAAAGATAATCTGGGAGAGTAGCAGTGAAAAACAAGGAAGTTTCTATGTAGGTATTTGAAAAACAGGGGCCGGTGAGTAATAAAACACAGCGGCTGTGGATAATCAGGAAGGTGGGACGACACCCAAATGAAGGAATTGACATGACAGGAGAAGTTAGTTTGCAAAATTAAACAGGAAATATGATATGCACAAATTGGCAGGATGTGACAAATCTGTGTATTTGCACACAAACACGCTCGAAATGGAAAGCAAGCTGATAATGTGGTGCAACATTATAGTCTGAGAGAATAAACACTTCCAGTTCTCAGTCCTCCCTTGAAGTTTCACACTAAGTAGCACTGTTGAATTTAACTTTCTCAAAAGCTTTTTTTCCCTGAAGGAGCTTGTTTAATATTTGAACCAGAGAGAGTCTGAGTTGAGACACACTGTTCACTCAGCATTACATTTTAAAAGCCTTCTTGTCGGTGATAGTAGAGAGTTATGATACAGGGATGTCACATCACTCTCCAGAGATTCTCCTTCCAACAGACGCCATGCCACAGAAACAAAGTGTGTTCATTAAAATATCATGAGCCAAGTCATCGTCAGTGTTGAGAGTGTTCAGTGGCGTGGAGAGACTGGGTCTGTTGAAGCTACTTTAACATGTCAACTGTCCTGGTTAGTGGAATGTATTTCTATTTGTAGTTTAATGGCATAAAAAACATATTTCTATGTGAGCTTGTTTCTTGCTCTGACCCAGCGCTTCCCAAACTGAAATGTCAAACATGCATAACTAATAGCCTGATGACAGTAACTGCTTTGCCGGGGCCATTGCTAATAGTTCTGTTTATTAGTTCCAGTGCTTTTTCCTGCTATGACAAGTCCATTTAGAAAGTCAGTTAATTTAGAAAGAAACAAGAATTCTGTGTTGCAAGGGAGTAGGTTTGCATAAGGATGGTAGGGATAGAGAGAGAGAGACAGAGAGAGAGAGAGAGACAGGCAGACAGACAGACAGAGACAGAGAGCGAGACAGAGAGAGACAGAGAGAGAAAGAGAGAGAGAGACAGAGAGAGAGTGAGAGAGAGAGAGAGAGCTGCAAATTGTAAACAGCTGTTTCTACACTGGACACACCTCCTCCTGCTGATTTTGACAAATCGTTCATAACTTCATATCTTGGTTGCGTCCCAACCAATATATTTGGAGAATCATTTGTCTTTTGTGTGCAGCAGTTTGAGAAATGTTTTTTGCACATCAGAAACTGAAACAGAAACACACAGCGACAGTCATTTCATGCTGATGATGGTTCTGTTATGCAATAAAAGTTTGGTAACTACTGCTCTAAAATTAGCATTTCACCCTAAAGGTTACATTACCCAGAGTCCTTCCCTCTGCCTGCTTTTCCAGAGCCCACCTCCTCTCTCTGCCCCTGTCACTCAGATGCATGTCTTCATCTATACACTCTGGGTAATCCCTTATCGCCATCAAGGATTGTTTTTATTCTCCTCATTTAAACTGAAACAACAGACAGACATTGACAATTGTTCAAGGAGTAATTCTTACTCTTACTGTTAAACCAATTTACTAGATTTTCCATGATAGGATCTTTGTCTGTGACGATGGTCCAAGTTTCTAAGCTTGCAGTAACAGCTGCAATTTCACTGGAAGCACCGTTGAGCCTCTAACTCAAATTTGAAAAGTGCGTCCCCATCTGAAATGTTAAATCCAGATATCACATCGTATCACTAAGGGCTAAAACAGCTTTAGCTATTAATCCTAGTGTCTCTTTCTGGTGATTTATCCAAATATGTGTGTGTGTGTGTGTGTGTGTGTGTGTGTGTGTGTGTGTGTGTGTGTGTGTGTGTGTGTGTGTGTGCGCGTGGGCGCGTCCCATATCCTCATGGCAATGTGGGACTTTAACCACAGCCAGTCAATCTGACTGCATCCCCGGCGAGGTTGGGTAGGTCGCTAAAATTGTATTCCATTACAGCCACTAGATACCTCATCAAAATTGTAATCAGTAATGTAATCCAAGGGATTACCCAAACTTAATAATAGATACTTCCAGATTACTTTCCGTATATGTTGTATAAATAAATAAGGTATGATATATGTAATTATATCTGAAATGACAAATTCATGGAAATTTATATTTATATATTTAATATTTGGGTGAACAGTATGATTTTATGATTATAGATTTTCTGCAGACATAAACGTCTCCACTATCTATCTATATTCTAAGTTTCTCACTCTCACCTCGAAAAATGTTCCTCAAACTAATCCTATAATTTATAATGTACAACATGTGCATGTATAATGAGTCTATAATCTTGTACATACATAAACTGCAACATACTTTTTTGTTTGTTTGTCTGTCACCTGACTCATCAACATACAAAGTACATACATATCTATATCCTCAACTGGGCTATATGTGCACACAGCACATCAACACAGGACACTGAAAACAGGAACACTGGAATCTAAACATGGGAGCCAGCAGCAGGTGTGTGGATCATACACTGATGCAGGTGCAAAAACTGTGTGACTGGTTCAGGAATTTTTTTTTTTTGGCCCAAACACTCATGATCCTGTTTGTGAAGGTGACAGCAGAAGTGTTATCTTTTGCATGCAGTGTGTGAAGTTAATCTACTGGGACATAAAATTAAACTCACACATAAACCGACACATATTCTTTCATATATATCTGGGCCATAAAAGGATTCTCACGTTGTCCCTTAGAGTCACTGCCTATCCAGTGTAGCTGAAGGACATGGCTTCATTGACCTTTCTCCCTTTTATTATTCAAGTGCAAATGAACTAAATGACACTGTTGACTTTTTCAAACGGTGTACATGTGTGCGATCGCAGGGCTGAAGCTGCACAGTGGAAGATCCCTGTCAAGCGCTTAAAGATGCATGAGAGTTCTCCATCATTAACGAGAAGCTTTGATGGAAAGTTCCACACCAGAGTGAGAGATATGGGGAGTGAGCGAGACAAATGCAGACAAAAGGAGGCACAATAGGCAGAGGATGGAGAGAGAGAGAGAGTTTGTGTGACGCAGAGGAAAGAACTGGTGCGCAGTTTATTTCTGTTGAAGCTACAGGGCCTCCCTCCTCTGGCTGTGTGTGTGTGTGTGTGTGTGTGTGTGTGTGTGCATACAGTACAGGAAAGAGCCAGATTGAAGACGGCCCAGTGATCTAAAAACTTACTTGTTTAAAAAAAACAACATTTCATTCTTCACAAAATTTTGGCTACATTTTGACTGAATTAAAAGAAATAAAGAGCAAATGTCTACTAAAGTTATATAAAAAGTTTATATAAAGTTTATATAAAAATTATATAATCGTGTACATTTGAATATTGATTTCAAAATGATTGATATCTAAAAAATTAAATAGGAGCCTGGTTATTATCAGTACATCGAATAAAGGGTTAGCATGAACATTTTGTCACTTCACATTTCCATCACTGAAGTGTCCCTAAACAAGACCGTCGATTCACAAATGCTCTGCTGGAACATCCGGCTGTGGTCGGACTGAGCGTGATTGTGTTTACACAAGTAACTGTGGAAGCAGGGGTCTGTGGAAAGTTCACTGTTTAAAAAGGAACAAGCTGTATGCAATCGTCTCAGCTGTGCACTGGGACAGATCTGCATCTGAAGCATTTATCTGCCGGTTATGAGAGAATAACACACAAGCGGCTTCCAGTTCACATAAAAACTGTGTTTCATTGCAGCCAGTCATGGGATACGTGGAAGTGGAAACCTCAGAGCCTTGTAATTTATATTTCACGCACACGTCTAACAGGCTGTAGATTAGCTTCCGAATGTCTGACCGGTTGTCTGTACTCAAGACATTAAGTGCGACTATGAAAATGGTCCGTCCTAGTTTCTTAAAAACACAATGCTATGATTGTATATCATAGATTATTATGAAACAGCAATGGCAAATGAAGGGCATGTTTTTTTTCTGGAATGACTGAGAAAATACAGCTTTCTTACATTTAAACTGGTTCAATTACTCGCTTCATTTTATGTAATTAGCAGATCGGTTGATTTTTTTGCCAATAACATGTTGATATAATTGATTATCGTCACATAATTAAATAATAATCAACAACAAAACAAACAAAACTAATAATCATGGATTATTAAAAGTGAGGTCAAAACTAACTAACTACTAATATACAATAATCCTGAACCTATGGGAATTACACTACAACACATTACTCACTAGGAAATACCTCCTAAATTAAAAGGATGATTAAATGGGGCAGGTGAAGATGTAAAGAGAATTAAGATAAATGGAGCGCTGCCAGTCTGTTTTACAAGGAACAGCTCTGCCTCGGTGTCTGGCATCATCATCAAGACACTATTTCTTCATCTTATCAACTGGGATCTAAATTTGGAAGACAGAGGATGAGGAGGAGGATTAGAAGGAGAAAACTGTCAATCTGTTGCTGTTTATTACTCAGTTAGATCACAGGTTCCTGCTGAGGGTCTCAGGGTTCCACGTCCACACACACACACACACACACACACACACAAAAACCACACTCATTCATTAAAACATGAGCGTTCTGCTCCCCAGTGAAACCTGGCAACATCTGTTCAGGCCTCTTGATTGAGTGGACAGAATTAATCTAAATGATCCCTTCCAGATCCCACAGATTACCTTTCTACAAGATAGACAAAAACAAACTCAGAGTGGTAGTTGGTCACATAAGGCCTGGACATCTTAAGGTGAAGAATTTTCTAGAACTTACACACTAAAATGTAATAAAAACTAGAGTCTGTCACCACACTCATACTTACAATGACAATGTGCTGATGTTAAGCTTGTTATGTTATCACTAAATACAAATTACATCCCTGATTCCAAAAAAGTTGGGATGCTATGTAAAACATAAATACAACCTAATGCAATCATGCAAACTGACGGCGTTTACCCACAATGGTTGCAGCCCATGTCTTGATCTCCTTTATACAGTCATGTGTTTGACAAAGTGTTGAACCTCTCTCCATCCTTGCTTGTGAACAACAAAGTCTTTCCAGGATGAACCTTTCATCCAAACAGGTGTTTTTGGATCGTTCCACAACTTTCACAGTCTTTTGTTGCTCCTGTCCCAATTTGCTTGAAATGTGTCACTCCCAGTAGCTCGCCGTGATCGTATAGTGGTTAGTACTCTGCGTTGTGGCCGCAGCAACCCCGGTTCGAATCCGGGTCACGGCAGGGATCAATCCCTGACACGGCTTGGGGGAATGTTTTTGGAAATGTACCCATTGTGGGATGAATATCTTATCTTATCAAATTCAGAATAATCATATATTTACAAAAAACTACAAAGTGAATGAGGTCAGACAAACTGTTTTCAGTTGAGTCTATGCCAAATGGGATTATCAAATTAACATATTTCATTTATTTAATGTTTCTCACAGCTTCAAAATTGGTTTGGAATTGGGGTTTTACAAGTGGAGATGAAAGGATTTGAGTTCACTGGTATTTCTACATAAATGATAAATTGAAATTCTGACCAGCTAGTGGCACTAGTGTCAATCCAGTAGGATTCTTCCTCTCAGTGCCATGAACATCTGTATCAAATTTCATTATAATCTGTTGAAAAATGGTTGAGAAATTCAAATGTACATTTAGAGAAATCCCCTTCAATTCAATTCATTCAAACAGTGGTGACAATTGTGATGCTGATATGCAATGACAACATTATTTTAAGGAAAATGCAGTGAACCATACGGTGAGATTATTGTAGCAACACTATAAAGTTTGCATGCGATATGAAGCGAAGGGAGGGGAAAAAAGAGTCCTATCTTCGTGTTTATACATGAGATGAGATTATATGGGATTCTGAGAGTTTGAGAATCTGAGGCTTTTGGTGGAGAAAAAAAAATACTAGAGTAACTCACTCTGACTGATAGCTGTATCACACAGACACACACACATACACACATGCACAGACACACTTAGACATACAGTAATACACATCTACAAACCTGCACAAACTGAGCTAATACCATAAGTAAGGGTTTATACAGTATGAAGCACAGAGCATGTCTCTAATACCTTAAACCCTCTCAAGTGTAAATCAGTGGCCACACATACACAAACACAAGCTTGCATACATGCACACATATCATACTGCAGAACTGGCACAGAGATAATAGTTGGCAATACTGACCTCAAACCAGCCTAAAACAAATGTGGACAGACATTCTGTACTTTTAAATACAGATGGGTGACAACTTAAAGGAAAAGCCCACATAAATTATGTTAGTAAGGAGTTATCCTGGGTCACCGTTGGAGAGTGTCAGCAACAGGCAAACCATGCCTTCAGCTCACTGGACCTTCATCGTCACGTGGCTGTGAAATGGTTGCAGTTCAGTTGGATTGGCCACAAAACTACTTGGTTAGGTAGGGCGTGTTTGATCCATCCACCCACTCCGTCCTCCTCCTCCATATTTGGACTTTGATACTTGATCTTGATACCATATCATCTGACTTCCTCTTTTTCTTCCGCCATAATAACTACTATGATCACTAGAGGTTACTGCCTATCAATAAACGTAAATATGGGTTGTAATAAGCTACTTGCACAGACGACTTAGGCAACCATTTTTTTGTTGGAAAAGCAGACACTGGCCTAAACATACTTTGACATGACATGGCAGACTGAGATTATTGCTCTACCTGCTGAGCCACAGTCCACTAAAATATAATCAGTGTAAAAAAAAATGAGATCAAGGTTCAGTGTATTAACTTATATAAATGGAGCGTTCAAAGTGTAACTATCAAAAGTCTGTTTGCCAGATGATAGTGCATTTTCTAAACAAGGCACTACAAAATCTTACTGAGAGAACAAATTCTCATTCTGTATTTTCTGTATTTCCTTGATGGTCTATTTATTTATGTGTGAGTGTTATGATGGGGACAGCCTCTGCATGTCGGGCGGTAAAGGTCACAACCTTCTTCTTCGCCATCTCCAAATCATCCTCTTTTCTCCTCCGTGCTTTATCTAAGTTGATCATGAGCAGCGAGGCAACGACTCTCTGCAGTTTGAAATCAGCCAGCCCGTCGTATCTCTATTTCCCACAAAGCATTCAATTATAACAAAGGCCCACAAACAAATGTCAATGTGCCGTAATTTCACCTAAATACGCTCTGTTCACTCTGTTGCCTGGCGGATTAGTGAAAAGGTCGTGTACTTTCAGAGGTATCATCACCAAAGAGACAGGAAGCAGCTTGTGCTCTAATTTTAGCCGTGTCAGTCATTTCCTCAAATCAAATTTTTATGGCTTTTGATAGAGGAGAGGAGACGAGAGGAGAGGACTTTCTTACATTTTTTTTTGATTAACAGAATCAGTTTTTTTCTGCGTATGCTGAATATATGAACCCCTCCATGTCTCGGCCGTACAGACGCCGCCCTGTGTCTCCTCTCTGTCTTTCTGTAGCCAGCTGGTTGCCGGCTGACTGGCTGGATCAGTGGCTGGTGTAGGACGGCGGCAGATGTGTGTGTTATCCGTATGATCCGTCCGCACCCATTATATAAGAGGATCTCTCCGCAGGTAACAGGCCATCTGCATGAAAAGGACATGGAGCACAGAGATCAAATGGTCTGTTCCAGCTCTGTGACGACACGTTACCATTCCGGCAGGAGTGTGAAAGGTGGATTAAGATTTTATATTTGAAATGCCTTTTGTTTTCAAAAGGCTGAAATATAGTTTTTATGTTTGTTTGATGTGTGTCTTCCAGGCCTGGGTTTGGCTGAGAGATCTGGTGGACCTCTTGATATCACTGCACATTAAAGTCCCATTCAACCTGACTGAACTGTGCTTTGTGCTGCAACACAATCCCCATAATCTCGAAAATAATTTTGAAAATAAAAATAAATAGCAAATGTGAATTAGATCTAATGATGCAATACTTGATATATAGTTGGTCGGATGTTTGACTGTTCATCAACCCTTGTGTTTGTTGTTAAAAGATTAGAAGTTCAGTGATGGAATTAACTGGTTTTAACTGTAACAGTCTGGAAGGAAATCAGACTAACAGAACACATAGCTTACAACAAAAAAAGAGAGTGTACAAAACAAATAAGAGAAGCACAATTTATTCATTTGCAGTGTACAGGATTTGAAAGCACTTAAATCTTGGTTACAATAGTTTACATTGGAGCTACAGAAAGTTCATGCTTTCAGCTCCTACAACATGAAAAGTGTCATAATACATATTAGCACCTAACATTGGTGTCTTTTGTCAGTTTTCCCTGCCGTCACCTCTAAAAAGGTAAAGAGGGCATGTTAGAGGTCAATGGGACATCAACTCAGTGAGCGATAGCAGTTAGTGAGGTAGTGAGTAGAAGAGTGAAAGAGTGCAATGCTCAAAAAAAAAAAACACTTCTCATGTGGAAATAAAATTAGGAAAACCCCTGAATAAAAGCACTACTTTCAGTTTGACTCCAAACATAACAAGTATTTTTGTCTTGTATCTTCCAGTAAAATTTCAAGACTTTCCGTTGCACAAAGAATACAGTGGTTACATTTCTGCTTGGTGATCCATAAATGCCACTCTGTCTACAAATACTGTAACTCTTGGCAGCGCGGTTTCTTGGAGTCCCATGATGGAGTGATGAACAGTCTGTGCAGAATACCACGCCTGACATTGTCTGAAGGAGCAGAAGAAGGACACTAATAGCCAAGTGTGGATTGCTTCTGCCCTCGTGGAGCCTCATTTTGTACGTGAATTTTCAACCACTCCAACAACAGCATGATGGGCACAACCCTAAAACACAGAGATGAGTTTAGCTGAGTTGAATCCAATCAAGTCGGGTCGGTTCAAACATGAGATCAGATGAAGTGAGATTTTACATAGAAAAATTTTCAAAACTATTACAGTGTGCAAAAACAGATCCCAAAAGAATAGCAAACACCAAACACAATTTCCAAAGTAATGATTGAATTAAGGATGCAGCAGTCTTACCGATTCTTCATATTCTTTTTGAGGCTACAGACAAATACAGAGTAAAAGAATATTGTAAAATATCTCAGGCAATGCCAAGTCCAGACCGTCAACTCCGGCACCTGCCTGAACAGCAACTCCAGTCTGGGAGAGAGAGAAAAGACTCAGTGAAATACTATAATCCCAAATTACAATGTATCTATACTTGCTGAACTGATGTTGGAACTTCTTTCTAAGGATATAACCAAACCATAACTATAGCAGTGTCATTGTTGGGTAAGTGCCCTGAATGCACATTAATTCATCAACAGATGTGTAGTAAAGCTGTACCACATTAAATGCCTACAAAATACTACTAAAGACACACATCAATATTGGCTACAGAGAGAAACAACTAACCTGACTCGGTTTAAAGTAAAAAAAAAAAAAAAAAAAAAAAAAAATCAATCTTTCAACACCTCTAAATCTTATATACTAATACTATATCTCATTTCTTTAATGTGTACACAAACCTACTGTAAGTATAAAAGTGGCAGGTTGCAGTTTTGTGCAGCGTTTTGTGCCTGTTTCCAGTCTTTATGCTAAGTTCAGCTGATTGGTTGCTGGCTTATATTTACTGGAATGGTATAAATCTTCTCATCTACCTCTTGCCCAGAAAGCAAATGTGCATTTTTTCCAAAATGTTTTTCTTTAATTCTGCTGTTTGTGTTCCAAAAAGAAGTCATGTAAGACATGAAGCTTTCTGTTACAGTTTTGTCTGTGTTATTTACTGTGTGTTCAGTGGATTTATTACCTGTGTCCACTCTGTTTTACAATGTAAAAGAACAGCATGAGAGGTATAAGCACATGGGATAAGATTCTCGCAGGGAGTCCAAACATGCTCAGATAGGTCACCACGTTGCACAGCAGAACTGAAACACAAATGTTAATGAAAACAAATTTTACAAAGACTTAGTGCAAATATCTGAATGCTTTGCTTCAGACTCAATTCTGAAATGAACGAGACATATTGTAACTTTAAAATGTGAGCAAATTTCTTCTAAATGTAGTTGACTAATAGCTTCAGTGGATTGCTAAATCATTATTTACATACACAACATGACAAACTGCAGACAGATTCTAAGTTAATTTGATTTTATTTAACATTTTCTAACATGTGAACAAGAAATCAGAGTTCAGAGTCAGTTTAATGTGTATGAGTGCATGTGTGTGTGAGCCATACCATTCTTTACCAAATCAAAATGGAGAAGAGGTTCTTTAATTGGCTGATTTCCACTCCTTTCATGCTCAGCAGAGCTGCCTGTCTGCATGCATTTATTTTGTGTAAAAGATGTCAATGTAGCAGCCTTCTTTTCCACCTTCATTTCCTCCTCTTCCTTTATGTCAGTCTCCGGATGAAACTGCACTTTAGTTTGGTTAGAGTCAAGCGGCCCATGTATTGTGTAATACGGGCCAAAATCTGCACACAGGAGGAAGATATGAAAGAGAAATAAAGCAAGTAGGTCAGATTGTGTGTGCATAAGAAAAAAATACAGTATCTTTAATTCCAGCTTTTTTCACTGTAGATAGAGCTGACTCACTGTTACACATAAGGAAATGACTGGCGTCTTTGTAGCCGCTGTGGTAGGCTTGCTCCAGAGTCTAAAGAGAGAGAAAAAACAACTCACAAATAGAATTCAATGTTCCCTTTGAGAGTCTATTTCAATATTATTGGACGACATGTACTCTTAATTGACACTGATTCGTCAACAGAAGTGTATTAAAGGGTCATCCTATCTGGACTCATCTATTATCATTATTATTTGCAAGATGAAGATGACAGATATGTTTATGGGTCATTATAGTATCACATTATGCAGCACAAAACCTATGAGATCATCTTTAAAGAAAAAAAGTTCTCAGTTCAGGCCCAATCTCAATCAAACACATTTCTAAAAATGTTCATTTTTAAATTACTTTTTTACCTACCTACACAGCTACCAATAAACATACTATATATAACAGACTGAGAACAATTTAGCATACAGTGAGTTACAGAAGGGGTCTGACCTCTAAAGTCATGGGGTAGAGAGCATTGATGACCCTGAGGCTGTTAGCCTTGTTGGCATTCAAAGTGCATCCGCTCACGACCATTTCCCACATGGAAGGTGTGTCGAGGGGACAGATGTCTGTGTCTCCAGAGAACGGAGACACCGTCAACATGTGGCTGCAGGGTACAGGAAGTACTGGCTGCATGCTGCTGAAACCGCCATCCACATAATGCTGTGAGATAAGATTGTATTGATTATGATACAGACCAAACAAAGGTGGTGAAGTGAGTGAAAAGGCCATCAAATACTCACTACTCCTTTGAAAGTTGGAGGCAGCATACCGCAGTACCCAGGCACAAAGCAACTGCATAGCAAAGCCTGTGGACAACATGAAAAACTGGTAATAAAGTATTCATGAAAACTATGTCTATTGTAGAATTTTTTTACTTTTTGCTTCTAACCTGATCAGATTTCTTAAAAATCATTTGGGTGTGAACCTCTAGTGCCAACTCACCTGTACTACATCCTCTTTGGACTGGAAGTCAGACATAATAATGAGCTTGCCATCAACCAGGCGGGTCATAGCCACAGCAAGACGTCCACTGGCTAGCTGGTGCGCATTGGGAGGAAGATATTTGTGCAAAATTAACTCCAACCAGTGGAAAACATTGACTGAGGGGTTAAGCGGTCCAAGAGTAAAAGTCTTCATCTGTTTGGCAAAATGTATCATCTCATCCCGGAGAGTAACTGTAAAATAAAAGACTTTGAGTTAGACACAGTAACATGCAACAGAGGTAGTTTCACACAAAAAATGATAAAGTCACTCACTCAGATTCATTTCACAGACTACAGCAGCAGCAACCAGAGACCCAGCAGATGCACCCAGGACACAAGGTGCTGTGCGGAGCAGCCAGGGTGCATAATTTCGGAAGCACTGAGAAACCCCTAGCTGGTAGGTGGCCATGAATCCAGATCCAGAGAAGGAAATGGAAGGAGAAACTTCACGATGATAGCAACTGGAAACTCCTGGAGCCATTTTCTAAAGGCTTTGAATTAGCAGTTCTTTCACTTGTAGGTAAAGAAAGTGCTGTGGCAAAAAAAACCCTTCTGTCTTTTAAAGGCAGACCAAGTGAAGACAGGAGAGGAATAATCCAGTTAAAAGTAGATGACTGCCTCACAATCAGCCCTTTTAAAGCACTCTCAATTAGACATGCCATATTGGTCATATCCATGTGATACATCATACTCTCTCAATGTCTTTTTGTATGTTTCAAATGTGAATGGAAGCTAACATTTTAATTTGCTTATCTCAGACTGGTTTACATGTGACACTACTAAATAAACAAAAAAAGTACAGAGTGACCAATGCTGAATTAATGAATAAAAGTACAAACCCTCAAAAGCACAAGTTAAGAAAGACTGTTCTTTTAGTACTTTTAACCTCCAAGAAAAAAACATTTTTGGGGGCTGTCACAATATGTAAACATGAGTGTGACACAAATAAATCTAGAATCTTATTAGTTTCAACGAAATTATTCATGTTTTGGTTAAACTTGTTAAGGAAAATCTCAAGGAACATTATATTTTAATCAGACATTTTTCTTTTTCCTATTACTCAATCAAAGAAGTAAAAATTAATATTCCTACTTGTACTTTTTTGTTACTGAAATAAAGAGAAATGGGTTTTTTTTTTTGGTTTTCCTTTAATTTTCTATTTTAATTCAATTTTATTTATATGGCTCCAAATCACAACATCTCAAGGCATTTTTCAATTTTTGACCGTACTCTTTATAATATTATCCAAACAATTCCCATCATTAGCAAACACTTGTGTCATTGCTAACTGCTAAGTAACTAGCAGAACTGAACAACGTGTAAACAACCGTAAGAATTAGCAGGAAAGTCGCTAAAAGAGAAATTACAATGAGTACTTTGATAGAAATAGTGTACGTTTAAATGTATAGCGGGTAATTAGCCACAGTAATGAATATAAATGAATGAATATTGCAAATAAACTGAGATAAATTAAAGCCGCAACGACAGGATATCAGTTGTTACTCAGAAGCCGGAAATGACGCAATGCGCTTCCCGCATACGTCAGCGCGCCAGTATGACAGCCGAGAGGTCAACGTATACAGCACAACACTTTCCATAAAAACAGTTACTGGTTTCATGTAATACACCCCAGTAGATATACTGTAGTTTAGAATGAAAAACACATAGTCTGTTCTACTTAGTGCATCTGATTTTTTTAATGACACAAGCACTTTACTTTTTAAATTCTTCCAAAGTCCAAAGTGGCAAAAAGGAATTGAGAGCATCCAATAGGCTTTATAATAGAGACATCAGCCCATGTTGAGTAGTTTCAGGAAATAGTACCATAAATAACCCAAATTGTTTAGACTATATTTTCATGTTAGCACAATTAGAATAATGATTAGAAGCTGTTTTGTTGTTTTTAAATAGAAATGCTATTTGATTGTCTTGTTTATGAACTAACTTTGATTAGGAAGCAGGAGCTTCCTGTTTAAAAGCAAAAGGGAGAAGCTCTCCTTCCTCTGCCAGTCCGTCATAGAAATATAAAGTCAACTAAATGTGCAATGTCCTAATTTCTGCTGGAAGGTATCAACAGCTGAGCCACTGGTTATCATGTGACAACAGCACCCCCTGTAGGTACACATTCTAGCTTTGACTTGGGGGTTAGACAAGAAGGACGACCGTGAATGTTCTTTCACGCGTTATCTATATTTTATGAGCTAGCTATTTCTGTGAGTGATGTTAATAAGGGACCTTTAGTTCTGACAAACAGTAGTCTGTGTATGCCATTAAAGTATTTACATGGCATGAATGATTGTCTTCACTAGATTATTCACCAAAGGGGTGAATCCCATTACTGAGCATCTGGAATAAAAAAGCAATGCCGTGATACATGATCTAAGACATCATTTAGGTATTTGAGTATTCAAATTAACAAATTTGTGAGGTAATATAGAAAATATTTATTTTACAAAGCAGGGAAAACATTGACAATTAACCTGTAGGCTATGCCGAATTTGAACCTTAACAAATACCTCAACTTGAGGTTGATAAAGCAGACTATTTGTGAAAAAACAAAAACAAAAAACAAACACACAACTTGTACAAACTGGCATGTAGCCTGCAACACAAACATTTTTGTGCAACCATGAACAATCAGAAAACAAAGTGGAACTATTTCACAGTCATTTTCACCACTTATCTGTGAGACCTACTGTATATGAAAAATCATATATGAAAATAAGTCTCTTGTACTGCAATTATGCTGAGCAAGGCTGAGAAATTTTAGTTTCGATGATTATTAGGCTGTTTGAGTATAGATGTGATTTATTGTGCAGTTTTCCTTGTCCCGTAATTTTAGTGTTTGTCCTGATCACAGTGATACAAACATTGATTCACAGCAAAATGAAAAGCAATCTCACAGTGCATTTTGTAAAACCTGTACATGCATGGGTTAATTTCTGAAGCTCAAAAGATAAATACACCACAATCTTCTGTAATAATTTCTGTTGTTGAATTGTGCTAAATACATTTAATACGCAGTTTTTTTCCTATGGAGGAGGCTGTGGAGAAGCACGATCAGGGGAAACCTCAAAATGGTCCTCACTGAACTCAGGTGCAGGACTGATGTCTGCAAGGTCCCTGTCCTGAGGTCCAGTGTATTTTGGGGATTGGGCAGAGTCGGCCTGTGGTTTCCTGATGTTCTGTGGGAGTTTCAGAAACCTGAGGTGAGGCAGAAAAGACGCAAAAACAATAAATGCATGTGTGTGTTGTGGGTAAAGACAGAAGGAGAATGACAAAGAGAAAGGGACAAAGACCTGAAGAGGAGTTTTTGTCCTCGCTCCTTTTTGATGATGTTCAGCTTGTAGTAGTGCCGCAAAGCACGAGACATTTTCTCATAGGTCATATTGTCTCGGTTCTGTTAAAAAAAGATCACACATCATCAAGGGTCTGCGGTACGACCTTTACTCTGCTCTCATGTCCCCAATTTTGGCTGTTTTGTCTCTCCACCTGTGTGTTCATCCTCCCTGTGAGATGAACCACAGAGACCTGGGTGCTCACCTTGTGGTTTCCCCAGAGACGTGCCAGTCCGTTGGGGTCGACCACCCTGAACACCAGGTTGTCCCTGTCTTCCCATCGGATGTATTCTTGGTAACGGTCGTCACACAGCAGCTGATACACATAGTCCCACAGCAGTCTGCACTCTGGTCATGATTAAAACAGCAGGAAGACACATGTTGCCAAAACTTGTACTGCTACCATTCATCAACTATTAGTATTTAAAGCTTTATTAAGTACATGTAATGCAAAGGATTCATTTTTATCATTTTAAAATACAACTCATATGCAAGAAAGCATGCATCTGTAAGACTGTGAGTCTTAAAACTCCTTTAAGTGGCTTTCAGGCTTTCTAGTCTGTGTTGCAATGCCTCACAGACAAAACCAAAGTGATACAGAAGAGAGCTGAAGTAAAAAAGTGGCTGATAAACATTGTTAGAGCATGACAAAGATGGTTTTCTTTAGGCAGACTAAAACCACAGCTACACTGTGAGTGAACAGTGAATCTTGTCAGTGTATCAAAGGTTTGTGTCTATGAGTTTTTGTACCTCATAGTGGTCAAAAATTGCTTCATGCAGTTTTAAAAAGCGTGTCCTATTTTTAACATATCTGTGCAACTTCATTTGGACAAATACATTTGTTGTTGTGCATTTTATGAGTGAAAACTACAATAAAGCAACGGAACACTACCTGGGATGCGGCCATTGGCTTTGTGCAGTGGGCTCCTTGGTTTCTCTCGGCTGGACAGGTTGAGCGGCTCCTGGACAACGGACTGTGTCTGGGGAGGACACTGAACTTGGTCGTGGGGCAATGCAGAGACAGCTGCTGATCCATCTAAGAAGAAAGAAGAAACATACAAACAGCAACAGAGCGAGAGAGAGAGAGAGAGACAGACAGACAATAAAATCAGACATCATAGTAAATAATTACAACTGTAGGGCACTGTATTTCTAATACTGTTGTTTGTTATACCCACTAGTATGTGTGGGTGCGGCAGAGTATGTGTGTACGATCATGGGACAGTCTCTGACAGGTGATGTGGGCTCTGGCTTGCTGGTCACAGCGGTTACAACAGCTGCCGAGACTGCAGTTGTGAAAGCGAGGGAAACTGTGAGAAAGAAATATGAGGAACTGTGAAAAATAGAGTTAAACAGAAAGCAAAAGTGACTTTACAGACGCTTGAACATTTCAAAGGTTAATGCAACGTACAACATGTACAAGTGGCTATTTCACTGCTTGCATGTAGTGCGTAGAACAAAGTCACTGGTTTGGACTCTGGAGTTAGATAATTCATTTCCAGGTGCACGACACACCCACTGGCACACTTCCCGCTCTTCATAATGAATAATGCCTTTTTTATGGTAGGGTCAAGCAGGAGTGTGTGTGATTGTATTCCTCTACCGAACTGTGAAAGGTCCTCAACAAGAGTGGAAAGAACTGTACTCATGCACTCAAGTTTGAGGTCCCAGTACTTTCGATTTCCATTTAGTGCAACTTTATACAAAAATATATGCTCCTCCACACTTATCTAATGGGTGCAGCTGCAAATGAACCCTTCAAAACACAGGACTTTACATGTGATTGGAAACTGTGGTTACTTCTTTATCCCGTGGTCCACACATGTATAGAAAACATGTAGTGAACTGTAAAATTTACATTAATTTGCTTCGGGGTAGACGTGTACTGGTTGGAGTTCAACTTTAGAGTTTGGGAACAAGGAGCCAAAGGATGTCCTCGCAAAGACAGTAAAACATCTGTGGGATGGAGCATGAATTCCTGCGTGATGTGTTCGCACATGTACATGCGGCTAAACAGGAAGAAATTGTGCCCACAATCTAACCAGGATTAACAAGTTTTATTTGATACGCAACACACTCAGACAATGAACTGTGTGTATAAACAGTGTATGCACATTGTGTGTGTGTTTGCACTGCAATGCACCCATGTCTGTATCATGTGCATACAGTCCAGAACAAACTGACCTTGATGTAAATAATTTGTTGTGCTGTCTTTCTTGTATATTATGGCTATATGCTTAAGTTTGATTATATTTGTGTATCTTGATATCTTTGCTGTGTACTGTGTATGAGTATACTGAGAGATACAAAATCTCCTGTGTGTATCAACATAAAACTGATTCTGATTGACTCTCCATATGTTTGAAAATGTACTCCTCGACATCACTGACCTTGGTTGTCATTGGCTGCGGGAGAATGGGGCTCTTTGACACTCTGAAGGAGGATCTGGCCGCTGGCTGGGCTCTGGATGTTCCCAGCCGCCCGGGAGGGACACGTATTTGGGGGCTCACAGACGACACTCCTCCTTTGCTGTTTCACACACTGTAGGATCTCATACAGAACATCACCTGCAGGAAACAGGGGGTGTATATGAAAACACAGGCACAGAACTAATCAGCATACTCTCTTTATGTATACACACTCATTTCTACCTGAGCTGGGACAGCGGCGTCTGAAGTCTTCCTTGGTGAGCAGGCACAGGGCTCGACCATTCATCTCAAAGCGGCCCTTTTCAGGCCGGCGCAGCGAGTACTCCTTCTGAGCCCAGTGGAGCCAGTGGGCAACGTCCTCCTTATCCCACAGAGACGGGTTTATTCCTGGATAACAGATGCATATCATTCAAAAACACACTGTTACAGGCGGTGTTTGTGCCTACGTTGTTGAATATTATTTATTCAGTGGTATCAGTCAGGTAATAATACATGAACTCACGCAGTCGTCCAGGTAGATGCCACAGATCTTCCTGAGGGGCAGGACTGAGCAGAGGCAGCTGGTTGTGAGGGGAGTGATGGACACTGAGAGGACTGTTGACTTGGCTTCCATGCATTATAGATGTGGGACTGTTGGCTCTGTGTTCTTGCTGCAAAGCATCCACACATTTGCCCATAAGTACACATGCACACCACATAGTGGCAGTAGAGAAACAGCAATGCAGGACCTATTCAAAATATATGACTTTAAAGTAAAAAATAATATTTGGCCATGGGCTAAAATTGAATCTCCAAAAATAAAAAAAATAATGCATTTGGTTTGTTTATTTTAAGACGGCACTTATATTAACCAGTTTTCTCCTCAGAATTAAACCTACCTTGATCAAAGGTGACGGGGAAATGTTCTCCATGGAAATGTCCTTTATCTATTCGACTGTGCGCAAACACAGGATGATTTCTTCATAAGCAAACACACAACTCGTCTTATAAATGAAATTAACTGCAGGTCAAACGCGTCCAAAGTCCATTTTAAATGAAATACTGAATGTAGCTTTCGAAATAAAACTTAACTTTCACATTTTCGCATTCGATCCTTCCGGGAAATGAAAACGAAAGAAACACAATCCTCGCATGGGGGTGTGTGCAAAACGGGCTGATTGGAGGAAGCAAAAACACACAAAATATTTCCAAACACATGTAGCTGTGCGACCCAGCAGCATTTTCATGGGAGAGATACAGAAATGATCTCCTGTACAGATCATGAGGGAAAACTGTGCCTGCTTCTTTTCAACACTTTAAAGATCTGGATGCAGAACTCTTGTGGGGGGGGGGGAATAAATTTGCAGAAAGTGAGTTAAAAAAAAAAAAAAACAGTGGGAGAGTGAATAAGTGAATGTGAACTACAGGACAGAGCAAGCCTGCACCGAAAGCAGAAATAGTCCTGGAAGCTCCTCCCCTTCCTCCTCCTCCTCCTCCTCTTCCTCATCGGATTTTATTTTTTTTTTTACCAGAAGAGAAACACACGAACGGCTACATTGACAGGATCATACCCCTAAACAACAGATAGGTAAGGTGCTTATCCACAGACATATACAACTGACTGTCGATAGATCAATGCAATGTAAAGTTTATACACTAAGAGAAAGCAATCACCTTGGCTGTATCTAAACCATACGCAGTACTTTACCAGCGTCTGCAGGCCTGTAAAGTGAAATCTGAAACAATGCAATAAAAAATGCAATGGAAAAGGTACTTTATTTTTCCTTCAGACTCGAGACGAGGTTTGTCCAGGTAGATTGCTTCATGTTGTAGATTCAAGTTTGCAAAAGTACAGTAAACCAAGTGCAGGTTGAAGTGTTGGAAATATAACAACAACAGCAACAACAGTCTGCTCATATTCAACAAATAGTCTCTCTAAAAACCTATTTTATTGGTTACTTCTTGCTCAGCAGAGTAAACACTATCTATGTCAAGGTGAAGTATTAACTCTAAATGACAGTACAGTCACTGAAACTCACTCACTTATTTACACTCACAATATTTACTATATCCAAAATATTAAAATATTTACTATATCCAAAATATTAAAATAGCAATAACATTCAATTAATGTGTCAAGACGCCACTATTTTAATGCATTTTAACACATGTGATCCTAATAGAAGACCAGTGCTTAAAATAGTCAAGATCAAACATTACTGGAGTCACTGGTTATGTAATGTGATTTGCATTGCATTTTGTGATTGTCAATCTCACCTTTGTTTTTTAAAATATCCATGTCTTTTCTGTCATATTTGATCAGTGATGTGGGCTGAATTCCTGGGGAAACAGTTGGGCCGCCCGACACGGTCAGTGGCAGGGTGGCTGGTCAGTAGGTTCCTCATATCGCAGAGCCAGATTCTTGAGGAAAATGCTGTGAAGCTGAGTGGGATCCAACCCGGGGACACGGTGCTGGAGCTGGGTCACGGTCCGGGACTGGGTCTGCAGTCTGCTGCCAAACTGCTCACAGAGCCCACGGGTCGCCTTATAGGGGTGGATTACTCAGAGTACATGCATCAGGTGAAGTATGAATACTGACAGAGTGGAATAAAGTACTTAGGTGCAGGTTTGTTTGTCACGTGCATGCCTTTTAAGTTTGTTACAGGGTGTCCTCAAAAGGACAAAGTAGAAGAGACAGTTGAAGAAAGCATAGGCAGACAAATGCTGAGAATGCTATAACTGCTAGTCTTGGAAGATATTGCATGCGAGGGGGGAACATTCCTCTTTGTATTCTCTTAAAGATGGCAGGAAACCAGCTGAAGGAACTTGTGGCCAGTGGGAAATTGACCCTCCACCACTGTGATGTAGCAGCAATGCCTCTAGCAGACAACACTGTGGATAAAGTATTTCATTGTAACTGCTACTACTTCTGGCCTGACCTCAAGAAGGGAGCCACAGAGATACACCGGGTCATGAAACCAGGTACATGTTAGTAAGACAGTTTTCACTTTCAAGGCACATTTGTCGTCCAAATCAAATCTCATATTGTCTGGTGATTCACTGCCTTACTGTTTTGGCTTTCTGCTTCGCTGCACAAATGTCCCAGGAGGCCTGATGGTGACCACACTGAGGCTGCTCCGTGTGTCTACTTTTGCCGCAAAGCGAGTGATGCCAGGGGAGAACTGGCGCCCAGAGGCCTACATGGCAGCTCTGAGAGACTCTGGCTTCAGTGACGTCAGAATGGAGGACAGACAGCACAAAGGCATTACTTTTCAGGCTATCTATGCCACAGCCCTAAAATGAGATTGAAATCAAACTGAAGGTGAGAGATTGTGGGTATTCAGATTTTTTTTAAATGATTGAATGAAAACAAAACAAACACAGAAATAAAGTGAAATATAATACACCTTGTTACTTGTGTTTCCTTTTTATGTATGTACTCGCTGTGTCATCATTAAATGAAAAACATTTGTTTTCAATAACTGAATTTCATTGTGGCATGAATTTCCCATATCACAATACATAAATTAAAGTGGAGAGATACATGTGCATCTGTAAATGTGAAAGACTACTTGAAAATTAAAAAAAGATACAACACTATATGAGCTGTATGCATGGGAGAAAAACAGTAGGAATCATGGCTTGAGTTTGAGCTATGTGACAATAGTTTGAGATAATAATCCTTTGTCAGTGTCAGTGTTCAGCCTTAAACTAACCCTATGATATAGACAAATGGATAAAGTCTCTGAAGATGGATGTTGACACATGTAAAACTCAATTCATCTCTATACCTCACTGGATGTGGAGTGAATGAAACCAAATAAAAACCCATTTAAGTGACTTTCAAAAAGAAGAAGAAAGAAGGTGAAACTCAAAGTAGCTCAACAACATGGATTTTTGTTTGCCAAGCTTCTCCAACAGGCAGGAGATGCAATTTCATGTGTATCGCTCAAACTATGGTCTAATTTAAGGCAGCACCAGCAGTTCAACGGCAGGTGGCGATCGCTTTCTGGTTGGATGAAATTCACCAATGAAACAGACGAAGAAGACGTTGACGTTGAAGAGGGAAATCCAAAACAAGTCACGTCGCGTCTTTTTTGGCGGTGTTGTGAAGTTAAAAAGTGAAGATAAACGAAGCATTTGTTGTGAAAAGTAAGCGACTGTGGTTTTATTTTGAGTCAACAAAATCTTTTGACTCCGGTGCGCTCACAAAGACACACTTAGCCCCTTAATTTAGCAAGCTAAAACGTTAGCTTTTAACAAGCTGGGCTAACGTTCAAATGGGCGTTAAGTGAGCAGCAATGACTGAACACTAAATTGTGAGTGCATATTTTCTGTCTTGTCAAAACGAATAAGTAGCTGACATTACATGTAAATTCTCGTTTTGCAGAATGCAGAGAGCTTCCCGTTTGAAGCGTGAACTCCAGATGCTGAGCACCGAGCCGCCTCCCGGGATAACCTGCTGGCAGACCCAGGACCAGATAGACGACCTCCGGGCACGTAAGTCATCTAAGGCTTTGAAACGGCTTTTGCTCTCAACACATATATAACAAGCTAAATATTTGTTTCATTTACCTGATTGTGCATCTTTTTATGGTCTGATGTACAGAGATAGTGGGCGGAACAGAGACTCCATATGAAGGTGGACTTTTCTCCTTAGAGATCAAGGTGCCAGAGAGGTACATTGTCTCAGAGGTTTAACATTGAGGCAGGTGTTCTCTCTCCATTTCCATCTTATGAACACTTACTTGCAGAGTAGTAAGAGTGGCCTGCTGTTGTCATCACGTAGGTATCCATTTGAGCCTCCAAAAATAAGATTCTTGACCCCCATCTACCACCCAAACATCGACAACTCAGGACGTATCTGCCATGATGCCCTCAAACTCCCACCAAAGGTAACTTGTTTGTGTTTCGCATCCGCAATCTGGTTTTCTTTGTCTGCTTTCAATAAATAAGATATAGGATCTTACAGTTTCTGTTTTTTCTTTTTCAGGGTGCCTGGAAGCCGTCCCTGAACATCTCCACAGTCCTCACCTCCATCCAGCTGCTAATGGCTGAGCCCAATCCAGATGACCCACTCATGGCTGATATAGTGAGTCACGCATAATCTTGCATTCACAGATACCATGCTATCTGTTAGAGTAGTACAACTTTGATACACACAATCACAATGGTGGCATTATTTCTTTCTTTTTTTCCCCCACTGTGGAGTGAATAAAGGTATATCTTATCTAATATTCTACTATAGAGAGCTGAGAGCTAAATAATATTATGCTTAAAATTTGCACCCGGAAAAAATTGAATATCCTGTCCAGTGTGCAATTTTATTACAAGCCAGAAATTTTGCAAAATGCCAGAATAACCAGTTCAGATATGAGTCTGAAATGCCTTTACTTCTTGTCACAAAATTAGCCTGTTGAAAGTAGAGAACGTTTGAATTTTGATAGTGTGAGCAATTGTATCTCCACCTTATGCACCTGTGAAGAGACGATTACGTTTTTTTGAATGCAGTCATCAGAGTTCAAATACAACAAACAGCTCTTCATGGAGAAAGCCAGGAAGTGGACACAAGAACATGCTGTTCAGAAGAATATGGTAAGTCACTTTTTTCTATGATTGAAGCAGTTTTTCTCTTTAACCTTGATAATATTTTATATTATATTATAATGTTATATGCTATATTTAATTATATGCTAAATTTCTTGTGCAACCTGCATTATTGTTACGCTGTGACTTCATTATTGACACTTGCTCCACAGCAGTGTATTGTTATTGTATTGGCTATGTGTAGTTTTATATTTTAGCCACAAGGTGGTACTGTGCTCCCTCAATTAAATGTTGTACACTTTTTAGTATTGACTTGCAACAAAATGATGTAGACTGTTTAGTTTAGACTCAAATGTGACCTCTATATTTCACACTTCTCAGTTTTGGGATATTGAGGAGCGTAAATGTCATTGTCTAAAATAGTTTGTATCTGTCTTTGTTCAGGGAGTTGTGGAGGGCAACAAAGAAAATACTCCAGATCAGAAAGCTTCATCCCGCAAACGAGAGGCCTTGAGTGCACAGCAGGATGCAGACGAGCCAGCAAAGAGAACCTGTGTGTAGTTTCTATTTCATGTGGTAGAGCCACAGGTCTGTTCTTCTCCAGAGAACACTTTCATTTACACTGTATGCATTCCTCTTCTTGATTCAGAAATATGTTCATAATTATACTGTTTGTATCATATTTATGTTTGTGTTTTCATATTAAAGTTTATTCTGAACATGAATTGACCATTCAACTTATTTAATGTTATACATACAATGCTTTGACTTCTTGTGTGGTGTGGTAGCGTGTTTTGCATAAGCAGAGTGGTTGATGTATATACAATATGAAGATAATTTTATTCAAACATATGCTTACCAGTTGTCTACAAAGTATGTACATCCTAAATAGGAAGAGTTGTTTTCGTTTTTTTTTACAAACTAAGGGTTTATTTCTTAATATATAAAATTATATATTTGCTGTTTATCATATAAAATGGGAGACAAACATCATAAGGCTGTAGTGAGTCAATACCATGCTAGTTCAGAGGTAGTTACATTGTATGTACATATTGCTAGCCTACTCTAATGTCTGTAGAAAGATAACTACATCCCATTCAGTCTGTATAACTGCTTCCCTCCTGTGGGGCAGAGTTGCATATTCGAGACAAAATCATGTAGATCATATGAAACTGAATGTGCAATCTGTTTTCCTGTTGCATTTTGCTGCCACATAGAGAATAACATTTTAGAACAGCTGTTACACAGTTGCAACAAAATATATCAGATAATAGCATTTCTGTGAATGAAAAATGTTAGCTTACTCTGGTTCTGATGATGACTCCCTTTCTTTAAAACAGACCTTAGCAATAGGATAGAACTTATATTAAAAAAAAATAAGATAACTCCACTTAAAATATAACCAAACAATCTGGAACCTCTAAGCTGCATGTCTTATCATCACATTTCAGTATAAACATTTACACTTAAATTCTACTTGCTCTACCTAAATTCCCCCCTGGCTAAACCATTGATTTGTCTGATGCTTAGATTTTCCATGTAGTTAACAGCTTTTATTTGAGCTTTCTTTTTGTCATGAGTCCATGACTGACGCAGTCCACTGGGTAGTGTCTGAAATTGTCCTTTGTTGTAACAGTCATGTTGTATTGTGTTGTTTCCTTTTTATAGTCTTTACTGTGAAGAGAAGTTTTAGTTGCACTCAGAACACTTTGTTGTGTTCTCACAGACTTCTCTTGAGTACTCTACAGTCTCTGTGGACTCATTCTGAGGTGCTTTAGGATTGATAACCCAGAGCTGGTCTTTCTGCTGCTGTTTGATGATAGTCCTTGAGTGTCCATAGTGTCCCAGCTATTCAGACAGCTAGCTCGGAGGCTCGTGGATGAGAGGTCAGAGAGGGAGTCACGGTAGAGTGATACAGAGAGCAAGTGTTATGAATCACATCTTGATCCAGACATTCATCGTCATTCAGGCTCCCTCGTTCTGTCACCCTGTCTCGATCTCTGGCGGTGGGAGTGGGTATCTGGCAAGGGATGAGAGGAACAGAGGAAGTAGAGGAGCAGTGGGAAAACCTGATTGGATCCAGTCGGGGTTGGAGAGGGGGCACCCCACTGTACAGGGTGTCGGCATCAGCGAGCGACACCTGTGTCGACGAATCAGAGCAGGAGCTCTTCTCTGTCTCCACGGACACCAGCGAGTCCAGGGTGCGGTCCCTGCGTAGCTGTGGGCGCGCTTTGGGGTGAGGCCAGAAGAAAAACTGGGAGTGGTCTCGTGTGAAAAGGAGGAAGAGGAGGGGGTTGAGGCAGGCAGGCAAGGGCTGGAGAAGTAGTAGAACTGATTTTAGCACCTCCTCACCGAGAGAGAGGAGACCCAGGAGGGAGCAGAGGGACAGGAAAGCTACGGGTACATAGAGGAGGCCGTTGGTGAATATTAGCCAGGCAACATGTTTGATCATAGCGCAATCCCACAGGCCCTCACACTCTCCCCTGAGTAACTCCCAGTAAAGGCGGATGTATGAACCTGTGACTATAAGCAAGCAAAGGGTGTTCATCATAATGAGCGCCAAGGGGAAGCCCAGGGAGGATGGCAGCCGAGAGGATGGGGGAGGCAGGGGCGAGGGCAGGCAGAAAGGTGAGGATCCATACTCCCCAACTCCTATCAGTGGGAGAGAAGCAAGGGTGAGGGAAAGAGTGAGGCAGAAAAGTGCACATGTACGCACACTCCCAAGGGATGGCGACTTCCCGTAGGCACGGGCACACGTCACACTCACGCCACACTGCACAGCTGCCAGAGTCAACAGCAGCACACTCGCCTCAGACGCAAACACCCAGACCCATCCCGTCGCCTGACAACCGGGTCCCCCCTCCCAGCGGGCGCCATGGTGACCAAACTCTCCCAGGGTCAGGGCATCCACAAGGGCCAGGGTGCACGTACACACGCCTGTCAGCAGGTTGGAAGCACCCATGCAGGCCACAGTGAAGCGGAGAGGTGACAGGTAGCCAGGTGAGCCAAAGAGGGACAGGAGCAGGAGGGAGTTCCCCAGGAGAGACACTAAGGAGATGGACCACAAGCCCACACGAACCAGCCAGCTGCCCAACAGAGAGTCGCAAGGACGGAAAGGACCTGCAAACATACAATCATCGACTTTAGAACCCTGAAACAATGTTGGGATGCTGTGTGAATCATAAATAAGACAGAATGTGATCATTTGCTCATCCTTTTTGACATATACTCAACTGAAAACAGTACAAAGACAATATATTTAATGTCTGACCACATCAACTTCATAGATTTTGTAAATATCTGCTTATTCTGAATTCGATGGTAGCAACACATTTCAAACAAGTTGGGACAAGAACAACAAAAGACTGAAAGTTGTGGAATGATCCAAAAACACCTGTTTGGATCATTCCACAGGTAAACGGGTTCATTGGTAACAGGTGATAGTATCAGGATTGGGTATGAAAGGGGCATCCTGGAAAGGCTCAGTTGTTCACAAGCAAGGATGGAGCGAGGTTCAACACTTGATTGTATAAAGGAGATTACTACATGGGCTCAGGAACACTTTGTAAAACCATTGTTGGTAAATAGATTGCATTGTTAGATTGCATTCTGGTTTTTTCATGCCTCAGGTTTCTCATACTGTTGTTGTGACAAAACAATCTGAAATTCACTTTGTAACAGCTTCATCATTTGAGGTGTTACTTCAGTTACCTGGAGTGGGTGTGCATTGGACACTGGTCTGGAGTTTGGATTCCTCTATTTCTAGTTGGAACTCCTCCAGGTCTGGGTCATCTGGAATAAAACAGTGTTGGGGTCAAAATTCAGAGGTCCAGCACCTTGGGGCCAAAACTATTCTATAAGTTTTGCTTATCTTGTGCGAAGTATTATGAGCTTATTCTGCGTGCAAGCATGTTGATTGAGCATTAATGGAGGTGATCTAACATACTTTTGCAATGAAAGAAAATAATGTTTGTAGATGATAATTGGCACTTGCATGAAATTTGATCATCAAGACTGTTTTCCTAACAATTAAAGGTGAATAAGTTTTAATCAGTGATATGTCATGTTTTAATCATCTCATGTTATTGTTGCCATTTGGTACACCCAGCAATTATTTATTTTTAGCTTTAATTGTGTAGTTTTAATGGTTCAACTTAATTTTGGTTTATTTTTGTTTCTATTTCATGCCTGCCACAGGAATGCATGGAAGGGTCAACACTAAAGTGTAAGTGTGTGACAGCTGCCAGGTAGCTGTGGTTTCAGCAAGGCTCTGACACGTTTTAAATGGAATTGTGTTAGTAATTTCGGCAACAAGCACAGACATACGGGGATCATATTTCCATCATTTTCTTTCACTGTATACATGCTCGCACAGATATCGTGATTGCGTGCTTTCTTACAGTGTGTGTCAGCGTGGATGGGGTAAATGGCTACAGTCCTCTTGTGTAGGTCCTCATCAGTGTTGCTCTGCTCTGTGTCCCACTGGCTGGCTGGCTTGTAGCTATCACAGGAACCATACACACAGCACTGGTAGGCATAAGGCATCTCTATTACCCTGTAACAAACAGGGATGGAACTGTATTGACAACAGACCAGGAAAAACAATGCCACAACACATGGTAGAACAAATGCACCAAGAAATGGTAACAAAAACCTTCAGAGTTATATGATGTTCATTTTAATGTAAGCTTGAGCTTTACCAACTTAGATTTTAGATACAATGTTGAATATTCACATTAATGTTTCAAAGCAACCTCAAGTACTTATTAATCTGTACCTGTAGCAGTTATGAAAAATCAAGCAAAATTTCATCGTCTATACAGAAATTCTAACAGATCATTTGTGAAACTGTCAGTTTTCTGAAGTCTGGAGTTAACTGTGGAGTGTATGGTTGTATGCAAACATTTACTTAACACGTACAGTGCTCTTGAAATGGCTTCCTGCCAGGAGTTCTGTTTTGGGCGATGTTCTACAGTAATGCCGACATTGCCACTTGATCACCTGCCATACCAAAGTATGTCTTTGAAACTCACTCCCCATTTTTACTTCACTGCACCTTTTCAGGCCTTCGGGGATCTTTCTAACAAGAATTAACTTGCTGCTGACAAATGCTCCTCATTTTTTAGTTCAGCTCCGGGATGGCTTGCAGGGACACAGTGTAATTAGTTTATTGTTAAGCTTGGCTGCTTTTGGTAAACTGAAGATATTAATAGAAAATCGTGGGAGGAAGGATAATTGAAGGGAAGTGATGCTTTGTTCCTTACAGCCACAGGATACACACCCAGGTAGGTTATCACCTTCAATCAGTTATTAGTGAGAAAATACAGTACTTTGTCTCGGGGGACTACATGAAGTAAAAAAGAATAAAATGATTCACGATGGTGTGTGTTTTACCTCATGCGGGGGAAATGATCAGGACTGAAGGCCTCATATAATTCTGTGTTTCCCCTCAGCTTGAGATGGGTGAGACCCCCCAAACCTGCGACAGGTACCCAACTGAGACGGTTCTCAGTCAGGTCCCTGAGATAAAGACAGAAAGAAACAGAAGGGGATGAGTGTCAGATCATGCCAAGTTTATAAAAATGTGTTTTCATTTCAGATATTGCCGAGGGTCATCCTTGGTAAAACAAAAGGCCTTGTCTCTTAGATATTTTAAACTGTTCAGACAAGGCTCCCTATCAGATTCCCTCCAGATAACACTTCCTGTCAGATGTAGTATGTCTGCTTGTTTAGCTAAGCATACTTCAACCGGTCTTCACACAAAGAAGCAGTTTGTATTGGCATGACCTGAGATGAGTCTCCTGCGCATACAGAGGGATTTTTCAAACAATAAACGCATATCAGTGTTTCTCTGAAGACTCAGCCAAACACAACAGTTTTTCTGTGGCACACACAGTCAAGTATGGAGTGTTTGGATAAGGCGAAGGCTCTGACATACAGCTTAATTTTAATTAAAGATGCACAGGTTTGGCATGGCTTCTAGGGGACTAAAGTGACACTGCAGAAGGACCAGATGAAAGAGAGAAGAGTCCTGGTGACTATCTGAGTTGACTCACAGTTTGATTAAAGAGTGGAGCGAGGTGAAAGCATCCGGGTGGATCCACTCGATCACGTTCCAGCTCAGATCACTGGCAGGGAAAAGAATCAAAGTGAAATGAAATGGACTGAGAGGAATTGTAATTACACACACAAGGTTGTATCTCGATCACCACTAGATGTCAGTAATAAGTTGTAAGTAGTTTGGTTTTGACCAGTGCTTCCCAACCTGTTTGGCTTATGACCTGTTAAAATTAACCAATGTCTACTTGTGACACCTCATCATCAGAGGTGTCACAAGAGATTGTTTGAATTAAATATTTTGTTTCGAGCAATAAAGAGGTAAAAATGTGTAGTACTTCACAAGAAAAAGTCTGAAATAATATACAAAATTTCGTGTAGCAAACTTGTGTTTTTCCAATCCATCTGATGAAACCTCAGATATATCTTATGACCCCTTAGTAGAGTCTTGACCTCAAGGTTGGGAATGAATTTCCAAGTAAATAACAGGTGGGAGAAAATGACCATATTAAACAAAAGTTAACTTACAGTGCTCTTAGAGAGGAGAGCTGCTGGAAGGTGCTTGACTCTATCCTCCTGATTTGGTTATGCTGTAACCCACTGTTGAGAAAAATACAAGTACAATTTAAAATGTGCACGGGAGCCAATAAAAAACAATGTTGATTTTGATGCATATAGTTGTGTTGGGGGTTAAATCACTCACATCTCTTGCAGTGCTGAGCAGTAGTAAAAGCTGGGTAGATCCTCTATCTGGTTGTAAGACAGCTCCCTGCAACAACACACAAAGCACACACACAAAGCACACATAAACGCAGTGACCAGCTGTGGATTTATAGTGTGGGAAATTATGGGGGTGACAGGATTATTTTGGTGAACAGTCAGCTCTGTGAGCAAGGCGATATAGCAGGACAATAATTTTTGGGGGAGACGGGGGTGATTGGATTTCATAGCACAGTGATTGTACAAATGATTGCTTCGAGGCACAGCTCTCCACAGTTGGGTTTTGTGCATCAGTTTTTCTACCTCTCACCCCCACCCGTGTGTGTGTGTGTGTGTGTGTGTGTGTGTGTGTGTTCACTCACAGCACTCTGAGGCGAGGCAGCTGCTCACATAGATCCAGAGGGAGAGCTGAGAGACCGGCCCGAGTCAGCGTCCTATAGAGAAAAAGAGAATCCTCTGATCATTGTTGAAGTGCAAGCAAGCGAAAGGATCCCCCAGTCCTGTGAGTCTAACTTGGTCAGACAGGGAGCTGTGTAGGTTCGCCAAACCTGTCACTGGCTGGCATAACTAGCTTACCCCTCCCTATCCCTTTTCTGAGTCTCCTGTTCTGTCCCTTTCTCTCCTAGAATCCTAAAACACACATATTCTCTCTTTTCGTTTCTCCCGGCTCCCGGCCTCTCAACTCTTTTATCTCTTATGTCCTTAAACTCCCTGGATTGTATCTCTGTCCTCAACCTCTATGTCTCTTCTTTATTGTTGTAGAACCCCGATTCCAAAAAAGTTGGGATTCGGTGTAAAACATAAATAAAGCAGAATGCAATCGTGACTTTTGATAAATATTCAATTGAAAACAACACAAAGACAATATTTTTAATGTTTGACCTCATCACTTGCATTGATTTATTGTAAATATATGTTTATTCTGAATTTGATGGCAGCAACACGTTACAAACAAGTTGGGTCAGGAGCAACAAAAGACTGAAAGTTATGGAATGATCCAAAAACACCTGTTTGGATCATTCCACAGGTAAACAGGTTCATTGGTAACAGGTGATAGTACCATTGGGTATGAAAGTCTCAGTCATTCACAAGCAAGGATGGAGTGAGGTTCAACACTTTGTCAAACACATGATTGCATATATTACTACATGGGCTCAGGAGCACTTTGTAAAACTGTTGTCAATAAACACAGTTAGTTTGCAAATGATTTCTTTCTGTTTTACACAGTGTCCCAACTTTTTTGGAGTCTGGATTGTATGTGGTGAAGCCCCACTAGGTGAAATAATACTATGCATGTGTGTTTGTGAGCGTGCGGAGGTGGGGGTGGGGGTGGGTGTGGGTGTAAAGGAGACACTCACAAAATTTCCAGGCTGGTGGTTCCTTTCAGATCGGGAAACTCTTGAATCTGGGTTGCTCCGTTCAGGGAACTGCAGTCGAACAGGAAGAAACGTGTCAGAAATCTCTCTCACTCTCTCCTTCTTTCCCTCTCTCTCTCTCTCTCACTCACACACACACACACACACACACACACACACATGCGTGTACACACAGACCTTGTCTAACAGCTCATTTCAGCCATCAGACTTTTCCTCCAACATCAACACTGGGTGTTTTGGCTGTCTCACTAGACATCATAAGTCACACCATTCAACATGTTCTTACAACACACTCTCTCTTACCACATCAACACACAGCACAGCAATACGCTAACACAACATCATTCAGTAGGCCATTACACATGTCCACTCAACTCTCACTGCTGGGGACAGAGGATGATTTAAACAGTGTTTGGGCCAACTCACTGGACTGGTTTCTACTGACCGCATACTTACAGTGTGTGCAACTTAGGTAAGAACTGGAAAGCGGATTTTCCCACAAACTGGATGGGGTTCTCATAGAAATGACTGCAAGAAAAGAAAGAGAAAGATTAATTTGGACATATTAATATTGTTTGGAGGTATGAATTGGTTTTTGGGAATGAGTTGTGCTGTGCATAATGTTGACATGAAATAGCAATTATGTGTTTATCTAATACCTAAGTACACATTATGTATGGACACATTGTAGTATTAAGCATTAAACTCACATGGTTTGGAGCTGAGGGTTTCCCACGAAGGCCCTCTCAGGGATGGCTTTGATATTGTTGTTATGGAAGCCCCTGCAAATATAAAAACACACTGTTAGTCAGGCAGTCTATCAATATGTTTCTGATTATGTGTGTGTGTGTTTGGAGGAGAGACAGAGTGTGTTTGTGAGCGAGAGGCAAGTCATATGTCCTCATGTTGCACCTGCCATTGCACAGCTGAAAAACATTTTTGGATAAATGAGATGTAAACACACACACATACGCTGTATCTGTGACACGTACTGTATGCACGCTGCAGAACATCTGCTGAAGCGGAGGGAAAACATGATGTGTGTGTTTGTTATGTGTGTGTGTGCGTGAGTGCGTGCGCGTCTGTGTGTACGTGCAGGCGAGCGGGTGCGTGGGTGTGTAGGCAGCACCTGCTTAGGGCGAGAGAGATTGTATCCGAGTGCCACATTAAAATCACTTAACGGGATTACTTGGGATAACGCAACCATGATAGTCATGTTGGGCAGGTGTGTTTTTGTGTGTGTGCATGCATATGTGTGTGTACTCACAGTTCCTGAAGCTTGCTCAGTGTCCTGATGGCCACAGGGAACTCCTGCAGGTCATTGTAGTTTAAATCCCTGAGAGAGACACAGGAATATAAACAGTATATTGAAACATTAAGTCCAAGGCAAGTTGAGGGTTATATTTGCCTGCAGTGCAAACCATAATTCAACCATATACGATATTCTGTGTGTGAGAAAGTGTATCTGAGTGCATATGCATACGGAGCCATTTCCTCTCCTCTGTGAGAGGCTGACAGCTGTTGAGTGTGAAGTTTGGATGTGACCCTTAACCTTTGCAGCTCTGACCTCATTATTTAGGTCTGTCTCTGATTAGTTTCCCAGGAAATGCTGTATTAAAACAACCAGTGCTGTAGTTGATGCAGCTCATCGTGCAGGTGTCAGGAAAAGCGCCTTGATTGTGTTTCTTGTCTGTGCATGAGTATGTGTTGTAGGTTTGCTTGTGCGCATGGGAAAAAGTGTGCATGTTTGTGCATAAGTAGTATGTCTTTGGCCGTATTAAGACATGTGCCCTGGTATGCATGCATGTATGTGTGCTGTCTTATGTACTGAAGATTTTTAGCCTCCAGGTCAAAGGATATCTAAAAGTACTAAGTCACAGTCGACAGGATTTATTTTTACTCTTTTCAAGTATAAAGCAGCAAAAATGCCTTTGATGAAATACTTTAAGATATATATGTGTGTTTTTCCCCAAGCAGCAGTGGATGTTGTGAAATGTTTGTCCGTCTGTGTCTTCTCTGTCTTGTTTGCATATGCTGTTACATTTTCCAGCAGTCCTCTGGACAGCTCCTTGTAGTAATGATTTTATAATACACACTAGGGGCTGGGGAGGGTGGTGGCGATGCAGATGGTCTCTCGTATTTCTCATAAGCGAGGCCGCTGTGAGAGATTAACCCCTCATACCAACGCAATCCCCACGTCAATGACACCTGTCATCTTATCCCGCTGAATCATCTGTCTCTCCTCGCCGCTGACGGCCCAAACACTTTAACACACACTATTCTGGTCCAGGGAGCTCCATCCCTCTTTTTCTCATTCTCTAGTTTCCCTTCATCCCCTTAACCACGGCTCCTCTGACTTACACCCCGTTCCCTCACATTTCCCCGTATGGATGATGGCTTTTAAGTTGAGTGTTAAGCTGGCCATACACTTGTGAGTGCGCACCAGAAGTACTTGCTTATCTGCACACACACGCATGTGCCCACACACATGCTCATAAAAAGAAACGCATAATTTTTTTTACACTTCAACAGGTTGTTAAAGAGCATGCCAGAAACGGTGTTTTCATCAGACCACCGTGAATTTTGCAGGAGACACAGTTGCGCTGTCTCCATTTCTCTGGCTTTCTATCTCCGCCCCTTTCATAAGACTGTCACTCTCTTGCGGTTTCCATATCGGTGTGTGGTTAGGATCTGGTTGTCGATGCTACAGCACGTACGCTTAAAACAACTCTCCTGTAGCCCTGCTGAGCCAGATTTGACCTCAGCACTGCTTAGCAATTACTTTTACAAAACACAGAGGGATCTTTTGATGTTACTTTAAAGTAATCAAAGAGGAACTTTTCATTCTCATATTCCTGTCATTCATTTGTTGGTTGTGGTTTTGAGAAACTCTCAAGCACCTGCTGAAATTACCAGGATATTAATCATTATGACGGCAGGATTTAGGGCTATAATTGGCAAGTTATAGAAACGGATTAATTTCAGGTGTTCCAAGTAAGGCCAAACACTGTCACACAAAAAGAAATAAAGCTGTAGTCAGAAACACAATGTGAGTAAATTGATGGCTTTTGCTTTCATTAACTTTTTGAGGTTATATTTCAGGAAGTCCTTCATGTATCTTAGAGTTGTTTTAAGGCCATGTGATTATTATAAACACTACCGTACTGAATGAATGTTGATACTTGCAGATACTTTGTCATCACAAGGCCTGCATCAGTGTTTGGGGAAACAGAAGAGGTACTCATTTGGGCCTATGAAATTAAATCACTTCAGGGCGCATGCATGTGAGTTTGTGTGTGTATATGTGTGTGAGAGATACTTACAGTGTCTCCAGACTGTGCAGTCCTTCAAAACATCTTGCGCCCATGCTTTGGATCTGATTGTTATGGAGATGCCTGAAAAAGGCCACAAACATTTTTTAGCAAATCAGAAATTACCTCCTCAAAAATATTTCCACACTGCAATTGTCACCACTCTGTTCTGGAGCAAATAATTTCTCTGGTAAGTTGAGTTGAAGACTCAGGAGAGTTTTAAGCAAACAAACCAAGATGTCACTTACAGTACGACAAGGGCGGAGAGGTTGGTGAATGCATAATCTGGGATGTGTGTGATCTGGTTGAGGGCCAGCGTCATGGCCTGCAGGGAGGGCAGAGAGTCCAGGGCCATCACTGGGATCTCTGTTAGAGAGTTGTCGTCCAACCACAGGTGTCTCAGAGAGCGAACCCCTCTAAAGGCCCCAGCCGGAACCTCAGACAATAGGTTAGCGTCAAGACGCCTGCAGGGAGAGATAATCAGTCTAAGTACAGCATGTTTGCTTATGTGCATGTGCATTCGTGCTTGTGCGTGCATCAGAGGTTGTGTGCAATGGCACTGAAACACTTTGGCTTTCAGGAAGGTTATTATGAGAATTACACATCTTTAATTCTCCTTCTTTCATCTTTGCTGCAGCTTCTTAGAAGCTCCTCGTTAATGATTTATTCCCATGCTAAATAAGCCATGTCAAACTTCACCAGCACAGACACGTAAGATGAGCATAGTCAAGTGTAAGATGAGAAAAACACTGACACAAATGTGTAGGAGCAGTTGCGGCAAGTCTGTTTTATTCTACCTCGCTTTATTTATATTGTATAAAGCCGACTTCCCTCGGTGTCTGGAAAAGGGGGAAAAAGTGAAGGAGGGAGGAACGTTAAAAGATGCATCTTCAGCTGTTCCTCCCTTCTTCACTCTTTCCATCAGTCCCTGATGTTTCCATCACTCATACACAAACACAACTCCTTTCAGCTGATGAATTTATGACACACACATGCTCTCACACATGCACTTTCATCTCTTCAACCTAACCTAACAAACCTTTGTCCCCTCTCTCCTTCTGTGTCCTTCAACCCACAGGCAACGAGTGTGGACTGTGACACACACACCCCACGTAAATGCACACATGCATACACACTGTCCATAGTGATGAATGATCCCCTCAGGGCAGAGTTGACAAGCTGAGACCACTTCCTCCCGCTATTCTTCTTTCTTTGGCCCTTCACGCTCATTCATTAATCTCCTTTTCCTCCCTCCGGCCCCTCTGAAACTCACATTTTGTTTCTTACATCTTCATTGATGCACTCCCAGCCGCTGCGAACCCCTTTGCGTCTCACTCCTTAACTCTTGTTCGTCTTTCAAACATCCTCCCTTATCAATCTTCCACTGTGGTTCTTTGATTCTCGCGCTACAGCTCTTCCTCAGCCTCCTCACCCCTCGGAGGCTTCACCAAACAAACAGCATCATCAAAGTGAAATCTGAACTTGAACCCTGAACTCTGGGCTTTTCTCCCCAGGGAAATTTTCCATCAGGAGAGGCAACTGTATACACTGGCAGATGCTCGCACACAGGCACACTGAGAAACACTCTCCACTGTACATGTAAATACACATGAACGCGTGTACACGCACACACAAACATCTTGCTGACTTCCTGAGCGCGCTTTTTTTTTTTTCAGCACTAAACATCGTCCTTGCATCCTGTGCGCTCCAACTGTGGACATTGTTTGTCCCTGACCCAAATCGCAGGATGAAAGCTACGGAAGACCCTTCAACTTTCTCCAGGGCAAAATAATAATTGCTCCTCTGGGTGGACCTGCCAGGTCTCCAGAAGGTCCAGACAGAACCAGGAATGTTCCACAGAAGCCAATAAAGCTGCAACTATTTCCTGTCCATCACATCAAAGTCTGAGGTACAATTACGGGAGAGAAAGAGAAATAGAGACAGAAAGAGAAAGTTCTCTTAAATGATCCAGGAGATCTGTTGAACCTGCCTCTGCTCGTTCAATTCTCCAGATGGCTAAATCTTATACAACAGGGAACTTGGAGGAGCACGTTTCACTACCGTCAAGTCAAATATCTAAAAACAGGTTTAGGCTGATTAATGTGGCTTGTGGAACTCATCAGTAGTGATTACACTGCTTAACCTATGGGTTGGGACCCAAAACACGTCTGTCTGCTCCTGATGGCATCGAGCTAAACAACAGCACTCACACTGTGTGTTGTAATTAGCCTCGCTCCAAACGGTGAGACAAATTTCTTGACTCACTTTCAGTTCTCTGCTGACAAAAGGATTCTTGTCTGAGATTAAGACGTGATTTATTTGGGATGAAAGCCTCCTTTATACATTTATACCAATTTAAAGCCCATGTGCTCTGAGGTGCTGTCTCTCTTTCTTTTTACCTGGCGTGTTTTATGTCAGTGAGAGGCGCCGACAAGCTTCACTCTCCAAAGCCTTTCCAGTAATCTTTCTCCGCTGGGCTTATCATTACTGTAATGACAAGGTGCGTCTCTATACACTGGCTCTGTGTGTGTACTGTGTATGTGTGCGTGTGCGTGCGTGTTTTTTCATTACTTGAGACCATCTCCATGTGAGGAAATTGAGAGACCACACACACACACACACAAACACACACACACGCTTGTGCACACACACTCTCTCTCTCTCACACACAGACTGAAGACATAGACAGAGACATCATCATGACAGAAAATTGTGAGGTTAGACATACACTCACACAAGAACAGCCTGAACCATAGCACAGCACGCGTGCGCAGATGTGTGTGTGCAGGCTTGGTGTTGAGGGAGAGCAGGCCTCCTTCTTACCAGACAGGAAAACGCTGTAGGTGGTAGAGGAGTTAGATGTGCACGCCCCTCCTAAGTTACAACTCCAGCAATTTGAGTGCGTGATGAAGGAAATGGCTTTATGGATATTTACAGAGAATTATTAATCTGGAAAGCAGGGATATGGAGTACGTGTGCGGTACAAAGTGAGGAGAGAGACGAGTAGGGGTGAGGAATTACAGATGAGGTGGTCCACATGCCAAAACATTTGCACTGACACACACACACACATATGCACATACATGTGTACGCTGACCCCACAGATGAAACAATTATGCCACCAAACACTCTCATTAGCCAGGGGGGATAGCGGTGTGGGTGGTGGGAGACGAACGGAGGAGAGGAGCGGAGGAGGAAGAGAGGGGGAATTGATGGAAAATGGGGTTGTTTCACAGCTCATTGGAGATGCTCTCCCTGGCCTGCAGTGTCTGCTGTTTGCCTCATGGCTTCCAGATGCTACCATGAACTGCGCTGACACAGACGGGCTGTGACTCCTACCATCAGGCAGCACAGCACTGAATGAACCATCGGGATGTGGTCTGTAATATGTCAGTGGTACTCTATACCTGCATTGCGGTTAGAGCTGAGATGTGTGGGTGGGTGGCCAGAGGATGTTTCATTCCCTGTTGCACAAGGTAGAGCAGCATGATTAGTGTGTGTGTAATAGAGACTCACAGGGACAGTAGGTTGGGTAGGTCCCATGGAGCATCATCAGGAAGTCTCTCCAGCTGGTTGTTTTGTAGCATCCTGAAAGACACATACAGATTATTCAGTCATAGGTGTAATAGGTCCATACATGATGGAATGTGAATGTGGTGTGCGTGAGGGCACATCAAGCAGAACAAATAATTCCATCGTGAGGGAAATCTGACACAAGAAGGCAAGGGCCAGTGAAAGCTTGAAGAGAAGCAGAGAGTGAAGGGTAGAAGAAAAGAGAAAGAGAAGCTCCTTGGGTGGGCTGCTGATGTCATTCTCAGAAGAATGGAGCAAAAAGCGAGGAGGAAGAGGGGAGCAAACAATAGCCCTCTCTCTTTCCTCTCCCTCCCTTGCTTTTCTCTGTCTTTCTCTCCCTCTTCTCTTCAAAGTTTTTATCGTGACCGGTCATCTGACGTTAGCGCGCAAGGCGTTTAGTCTCCAATGTGACACTCTCAGCAGCGCCGTTATGCCTTTATCGTGGCATCGTGGTGCCGCAATAATCAGTCTTTGTGAGTCTGTGAGTCTTTTTCACTGATTTAGCTGTGATGGTTACGTCATATGTCTCAAGATGTAAGGAGCATGTTTTTATTTATTTATTTACATAACTCACATGTCACATGCTTTTGCTGTCCAGTGTATTTCACAATTGTCTACTGTGTGAGATACGATGATCACTTCAGTGTAGAAAAATTGCTGCTCAGGTTTGAGAGAATCAGGGGGAATGTTTCCACTCAGATGATGATGCCATGATAAATACGTCGAATTGAGTCTTTTCCTGTTTCAGAGAATTTCCCTGGGGGGAGCTTCGCTATGCTCCACTCTGGGTTCATAATCTTCTGTGTGTGTGTCTGTTTGTATCAGCAGGGACTTTGCGGTCAGCCTACACGAGGTCGGCGGTCCACTCATGTTTGACACAGCCTGACTTTAACTAATATATTGAGGAAGGAAACCAACATCTCAGCTGTTATGACGTCAAAGAGACCATCCAAAGTTTGTTAGGTTGTTAAAGCGTGAAAGCTTGCAGACTCGCATGAATTCAGGAAATGTGCGTCCTTCTGCAGTAATGACATAATAGCCCCAGATTCATGGCTGGTTCACGCATTCTGTCTCGGTGAGTTTCACAACACAAGGTGAAAGGAGATCAACTTGTGTGCCTGGTAATCCCCCAGATTCCCTCAAATTACAAACCACAATTCTCTAGCTAAGTTTGTATTCTGTGGCACGGCTTCTCAAACTCTTCTCAGCCAGCGTCCAAAAGGGATTGAGCGGATCGCCAAGGCTCATGAAAACCTCCTTAATACCCTTGTCTTGCACCCACTAGAAATATGGCCGCAACTCATTAGATGCCGCACAAGTCAGAGAGTACCATGGTTTTTATGGTTGCTTTGCACTTTTTTGTGATTTAATACTTCATGGCAGCGGGAACAGTTGGTGGTCATGGATCATAAGGCTACGAACACATAGAAATGGGGTGTTGAGAGAACGGCTTTGAATGGTGTTTTTAAGTGATTTTTTTGTCACTTGCTATAATCTTGGTGGGTGGTGTGACTGGGAGGTCCCTTCATTACACCTGTGTGTCTGTGTATGTGCGTCTGTGTTTGTGTGTGTGCATGCTTGCAACTGAAACAGGGCTTGTTTAGGAATGAAGGAACTGCAAGCAGGGCAGGTCTCCCCCAGCCCATAAACTTTAACTAGAGTTAATGATGCATGGCCTGTGTGTTTTATTCAAGGCGGGAGCACAACTCCATCCCCCCAGAATGCTGGAGTGGAACAACCCACCTGGGATGAGGACTGAACCACCAGAGTTGGATAGGGTGGGAGGGAGGAGGAGGTTACTTACAGAACTTTGAGGTTGTGGAGACCCTGGAGAGCGTGACCTGAGATATACCTCAGCTGATTCCCCGAGATACGCCTAGGAGAGAAACACAAAGATCAAAAGAGAGAAGGCAAAATATTAATGTGAAAAATGAAATATAAGCTCATGCACAGAAAAATTACAAGTCTCATAAGAGAAGTTTTGCCTTTCGCTTTATTCTACATTTTTGGATTGAGCTGCGATATGACTTCATCCTCGAGTTCCTGCTTTGGGGTTACTGTTAGGGCAGTATGCAAATAACAATATTCTATTCCCTTCAATGTGGTTGCTATTGGCCCAGAGCACACCCTGAAACCTTAACCAATCCTGGGAGTCCTGATGAGTGAGTAAAGACTGAATTGAATGCGACTGAGACTGGGTCAACAAGTGCAGCGTCAAAGTATATTTGCTTGTGCACATGTGAGTGTGTTTATGTGTGTGTATATGGTAAGGTGTATACTGTGTATGTGCGCATGAGCGAATGTGTGTGCATGCGCTATTTTCCGTGTCCTTGAGGTAAAATGGGCCCGTTGTGAGGGGCCTTGAGGACAGCGAGGGAGAGAAACCACACACATTCACACAAGCAATCCAATCAGTTTGTTTATCAAACACAGCACCTAATGGTCATTTGTGAGTGTGTATAAGATGTCCAAATAAATAACATTCAGTCCAGCAGAGTAACTCTCAAGGTCATGAGCTGGAAGCACAGTTTAAACACAGATTTAGTCTTCACAGCTCAAGACCACCCACTTTTATTAAACACACACAAGTTAAAAGTTACTCATTGGCATCCTCCTCCTCACACCGTTGCTCTACCAGTGACATTTCCCTGACATTTCAGCCTTATGCTGAGCAGCCTGCCTCTGGCTGACTTGTTCCATCAGTGCCAAGATATTGAAATATTGATACAGAGCTCTGCCTGCCTTTCCAAGCCACTATCATCCAGATGGTAATGGACGCAGGCTCCCAGCAAACTCCCTCTGACATCCGATACTCATGTCAACATGTCTCAGTCTTATTACTGTGCAGTGGCAAACCGCACAACCCCACCTGCGCCTGCCAAATCTCACACTCAGCCCACTTTATAACTCTTATAGAGCTCATATTTATCAAACACAAACACACACACACACACACACACACACACACACATACACACACACATACACATAGATTCATGCCGGCATACTGGAATACAAAGTGGACTGATGGTTATCCAAGCTATTGTGGTGCCATTTAGTCATGCCTCTCAAACCACAGTCAAAACTCACTCAAACACACTTTAACTGCACCACATGATGTCTCAATATAGAGAGTTGATCTGTGGTGACTGCAGCTCTTTGACCTTTCAAAATCATATATTCTTATTTCAAAATAACAGAGTTCAATTGGCTGTTAGATCTGATTTTCAGTCATAAAGAAACCCATATGCTGTCCCTTACAGGACATTAGGTCTGCTTCTTCAGTACCATTTCAGCTTTCGCTGTTGCACAAGCTCGTCATGGGGATCATTTCAATAGCTACTTTTCCAGAGGTAACTGTTTCAATGGGCCTTACCGAGGTCCTGACACCAGTGAAATAGATCTAAGCCTCTCTCTGCAAAGACCCCTAAGTGCCTTCTTTTGGTTCCTGTTCAAACGCAATGATTAGTTACAGACGCATTTGATGGAAAAAAGATATAGGTAGCACCAAAGTAAAATAAATGCCTTTTCACTGGGGGGATGAGTAGGGCCAGTAATTTAGAGTTTTAGAAAACAAACATTGTAGTTAAGGCCATGGTATGATGTGCATGTCCTACTGCCAACCAGCCTTTCTCTATTAGCTGCACCATTGGAGCCAAAACAGCATTAGAGTGGAATCATGCTTTTTTTTTTTTTTTGCCGACTTCATTTGTCAAATGGATAATTATGTCGAAAGTGAAGATGGATATTGAAAAAGGAAAAAAATGTTCAGACATTCTTGATAGACATCAACAGAACACTGGCAGTTGCCATTGACCAACTGTTTCCATGATATCAGTGTGTGTATTTATGTGTGTACGTGTGTGTAAATGATCGTACGTATGAGTGAATGTTCCGCACTTAGCCTCCTAGTCGTTCCACATCAATCTCATTCTAATGAAAGGCGCCTTGCTCTTGTCAAACCGTGGCTCCAACTGTTTTTTCTTTTAATTTGATTTGGGGATGGTTAGAATTTTTCTTGGCCCCCGAACTGCGTAGATAAAAATTCCACCTCGGCGTAATTCAGCTCTATTGAAGTGATTCATAGATAAAATAACAGAGGCAAGTGTAGTTCAAACGCACGGGAGAGAAGTAGGAGTGGGTGGTAAGAAAGGTGAGACCACCCTGCTATCAGAGCTGATCAGTGAGGGTTTTCCTGAAGCATACCAACTGCTGATCGTCCCATGTATCACCATGTCCAATTGCCTCAAAATAATAAGCAAAAAGAGGGATTAAAGACCTAGACAGCAAAGACAGCAGCATATTGTGAGATACTATCTCAGGTAGTGATAGGACGTCATAGTGGCAGCAGGGCCTGGATAGCTGATAGGACACAATGATGAAAGAAGAAGGAGAGGATAAACAGGTATTATCAGAGAGAGGGTGGGTTATGGACGGGCATGTCTGCAAGTACATGTGCATGTATGACCTTTGTCACCTGTGGTCCATCAATAGAAATGTTATCCCTCCTTCTGTTCAGAGGCCCAGCCTGAGGGTCAACCACTTAACCCGGCGTTAACCTCTGAAATTACGGGAGTAAAATATAGACGTGGAAAACAGTGTGTGGTTTTGTGTGTGTGTGTGTGGGAGAGAAAGAGACAAACAGACAAAACCCAATGTTGGCAACAGTTAAAGGAAAAGCTTTAATTGACCTAGATAGTTCCAGCTGTGTGGTGCACCTGGAGCATCAAGACAGCCAATATTGTAACCCCTTAACCCGCACCTACGTCATACTACTGGCCTATCAGCAGACAGTCTTATCACCAAAAGGAAGACAAGCAGGGCAGTGCTGGCCTCCACTCAACACTTCTCTCCTCTTACATTTGGATTTCATTTGTGTGGCAGTCGCAGAGCACCTGAGAGCACTCTCACAGGACTGGACGGATCTCCCAGGTCTGGAGGATAACCGTCGAAGATGAGATCAGATCGATCAGATATTCAGTCTTGAGCTGATTGCTTGCACCATGTTCTGCGCACTTTCACTTCTGCTTATAATGTTGTTGTTGTCAAAAGAGGAAAAGCCAACATTGACAGAGGCTTTGAATACAACCAGGGATTGTTTTACTTGTAGGCCGCACTGAATGGGCAGAGTTCAACTCTGTATTTAGGAGGTGAGTGATGGCTACAGATAATGATAAGATGAGCATGAGAGACTCGACCTAAACGGCTGATTATGAAGAGAGTCAAAGGAAAAAAGCAGAGTGAAATGTGATCTCCGGACGTACAAACAGCACAGGCTTTGATACTGATGAGAGGCAGAAAGCACTGTCGCCTTCTAAAGTGGTTTACAGAAAGAGCTTTTAGGTGGACAGTTTCACCTAAAACCACCCTCCGCTAGTTCCAAGTTGCAATTAGATCAGGAATAGATGGCGCATCTTTGATATCAGAGTGGAACATTTGACGAGAGGGGGTGTCTTTGATATGTCAGGTAGATGAGTAACAAGTCCTGGAGTCTGCACTGGATTGTGGGCATTGCTTCCCTCTCATTATTCTATAGACATGCAGTCTGCCTCTCACTGGCTTCTCTGTCTGACTGACAGTTGCGTGCAGGTTTGCGTGTTTGAATTAAGATGATTTGCTGATCAAAGCGTGAAATGAAGACTTAATGAGAGGGATCTGAGATCAATAGAGAAAGATTTGGAAATAAGGAATTAGAGGTAGTGAAAGGACTTGAGGGAGGGGCAATTACCTGACACAGTTGCTGTACTTAATTACTCTTATTATGAATATTAACACCACAATGAATCAAAGGGATGTTTGCTGCCTGCTTTGTGAATAAATTTAATCACCTCACTTGAAGTTCAAAGGGATTAGCTGTTTTCACTTTGACACTATAGAGCTGAGCAGAGAGATAAGAGGCAGCGTGATACGGTTTATGTTTATGAGCTGTGCTTCAGAAGGATCCACCGTATGTGGCTCATAAGATTTTATTCCCTCTCCTCCCCATGGTTTAAAACAGATGAAAGCTGGACTTCTTGCCATAAGCAGATTTGTTTTGGTTCGGAGGAATGTGAAGAGCCAAAAAAGGGAAAAAAGTCGCAAAACTATCAAAGGTAGTGTCTACAGCTTGCAATAGCCTGCAGTAAAATGGAGATGGGGGTCTGTAAAAATGAATTGGAAAGGAGAGAGATAGAGCGAGGGAAGGCAGGCAGGGAGGTAGAACCCGACATCAAACAATTTACCAGTCACAACCTGCCTGGCCCTCACCTCTCCCCGTACCAACAAGTGCTGTGGACCCACATCAAACGCTCTCACTCTCAACCCGACCGTGTTTGTATGTAGAGCCTCGATTTGTTTTTCTAAGTGCTATAACTTGTCGTAATTATAATGTATTTACCATAACCTGCTATGCCTCATCTCCTTAAACCTTCTGGACAGGAGTGGATGTCAAAAATGTGCTTCTCCCTGCCTTGGAACTTCATCATCCTCTCAGCATGTTTCCAGAAATGGTCAGCAGGCTATAAAAATTGGCTTTAGGGCAGGAACATCCTTCTTGGAAGAGTTACAAAGCAACAGAACGTCTCCATAAAGTGTCAAAACATGAGAGCAATACAGAGGAAGCTGTAAAACACTGGGAGGGTTGTCTCTGGACAAACACTGCAGGTGGAGCCGCATCCAAGACCCCCACCCCCTTTTCCCCAATGCAGGCAAATGTCAGCATCGATGTTCAGCATCACTCTGTGCTGTGTGGTTCTGATTATTACACCATCAGCAATATCTGACCTTTACCATTTTTTTTTTATGACAGCAAACGTTCAGATCAGCAACTCAATAAACGACAATAAATCAGTGTCTTGAATTTAATTCCCAAACTTCAAGGTGTCGCAAAACTTCATTGTTCAGCTTCATTCTGCTCTTCAGATCCAGTTTGACTGTGAGTCAGAGCCAACTGAATGGTTTTCCAGTTAACCTTTTACTTTCATCATCATCAGCTCATGCCTCACAGGCTGCAGCTGCAAGAATTAGCAAAGAAAACAGTGGACTGTTCAAACACCCCATGCAGACACACACACACACACACACACACACACACACACACACACACACACACACACACACACACTGCAGGCTTCAGAAGTAAAAGAATCAGGTGAAGGCTGACATACACACATGAGCCCACACGAGTTACTACACACACACACTTTCAGACCCTCGGGGCATATCTGTGGGCAGCCTTTGTCAAACTGAGATTTAGCTGAATTCTGCTGAGTGGTCGAATCAGATATCAACCTGGTCAGCTGCAAAAAGTTTTGTGATTTTGCTGCGGCATGTGTGCTTTCATCAGCCCAGCGATTGTGAAACCAATACCTTCTACTTTGTGAAGTTCTGACCGAAGTGTTTCTGTTGCACGTAGTATAGCAGTCAAGAATTTGGCGGAGACTGAGTCAAATTCTCAGCCTTGTTTGCTTATGTTAACATATTGTTTAGTTTGTTAAATGAATTTCTTTGTAGAAAAAAATGTTACCACCCCAGAAAGGCATAACTAATGTCTGTTTTAGCATTTAACTCATTTAGTGTATTGGCACATTTATCAGAACATCTCAAACGATACCCAGCCTTACCTATACTTGATGTAATAAACAAGAAAAACATAAATCTTTGCTCTTTTCATTTTCCCAAATCCTGACCTCAAGTTCTCCTATAGTGTGTGTTTGTCTTGGCAGAGGCTTGTGTCTATGTGTGTGCTGCTCCTGCTGAGCTGTCCAGCTGAAACAAAGTCAAAGAGGGCAAGAAAGCAGCGGCTTGGATGCTGAGCACAGAACCTGCTCTCTAAACACTTTAAGGACCATATATTCACTCTCTGAGCGAATATCAGGTTGCCTTCACCTCCCTCTTTTTTGCAGCCATCCCAGGATCTACTAGCCTATTGCTGCAGGCAGTTTCTTGGTAGGAGAGATCAGAGGCAGGCCAGAGTCATCAATCCCCATCACTGAGGTCTGTGCATATCAGCGGCTCGGGGAAGGGCTGTTTCTCGTCGTGTGAGTTGTGGCAATAGAGGTTTATTAGCGGAATGTGAGCTGAATGATTTTGTACTCACAGTTCTGATAACAGGTGCAGTCGGTGAAAGGCTCTGGGCTGGATCTCACTGATGTTGTTCATGCTCAGATCCCTAGAGAGAGAAAAGGGAGGAACATCAGTATCAAAGTATTAATCAGTGTATCGACGTCCTTTGAAGGCACTCGGGACATGTGAAATTACAAACTCTTAGAAAGTGTTTTTTTGCGTGGTGATCAATCATTAAGAGTGGGAAGTAGCGAGCAGAGAGAGGTTAGAGGGTTAGCTAGAGACGTTGGAGGACGAGAGGGAGGAGAGGGAGATGTAGAGGAGAATTTTCCCCAATGAATCATTGTTGGGCAGCTGTAATTTCCTCCTCGTCCCAGTGACTCTTTCTCTTTTCCAGATGTCTCACTCTACCTTCTCTGAGATCTGACCCCTCCGTCTCCCTCCATATCTATCTCTCTCTCCCCCTCCGTCTTCTCCTCTTCCTTTTTTTCCTCCTCACGTTTCTCAGGAGACCACCTCCTCTCCCCCTTTGTTCACTGCTGTGACATAGACACAGTCCATTTCTCTGCGACTCCGACACACACTCTGACGTGAATGGGTGTGTTGGGGGGTGAGTGTTGACGCAGCTGCGTTGCGGTCAAAGAGGGAGAGGTGCAGGATGCTCAGATACATGCATACACACGCACACACACACACACACCTAACCTACTTTTTAACACTTGGGATAGTATTAGAACAACTTATGTGTCAGCCTCTGGTAGAAAACATACATAACCCTGTGGCCTCAGTCATGTAAGGTCATCTCTTTGATAAACACAATGAAAGCAAAGAGGTGTTACGTCACCCCTTCTTTGCTTTCACAGCCCTTGGGGTCTTGCATGAGTCTTCAAGAGTGAGAGTTGTATGTGTGTGTGTGTGTGTCTGCGTGTGTGTGTATGACACTAACCATTGCTCATAAAGCCAGACCACCGGGCTTGCAAGTGTAAACTGTGCTCTCAGAAGCCCTTTGCAGTTGGGAGTTTTGACACACTGGCTGTTTGTTTGTGAAGTCGGCCAAGCTGACGGGGGGCTGGATGAATTTATCTGCAGGCATGATCTATATTCAACTTCAGGGGGTTGTGGAAAAAACACTGCATGGCAATACTCTGGTTTAGTAATTTAAGCATTTTAGTAATCTATCATATTTTGCAGTTGTGACAAGACAAATTCAGTTTGGTATAACATTTAACATCCGGTGCTGTGATGTGGATCCCTCTGTCACTGAGTGAAGGAGGTGTGTCCTCACCATGTGATGATCTTGCAAAGTTAGCTGTGTCCTTTTACCATGAGATTTTGTAGGTCAGATAATTATGTAGCCTTTGTACAGCCCCTGCTGACATGGAATATTTTCCTTATGAAAGCATAATAGTGGCATGTTAGTTTCCCTGCATAGGAATTTCCTGGTACGGATGCCCTCTCCTAGGAGGTCTGACTGCAGAGAGAGGGGTTCAAGGTGTTGCTCAGGGACACATAGGCAGGGTGGATGCTTTCAATCACTGTCAAGGGCAAAATGCTTGATTCACTAGGGCGTCACTTTTTAAATTTCGGTAATCACACCACAATTACTGATCGTAACTTTTTTGTTTTCAGCTGATTCTGTTTTGTTTATATCTCGGGTTCTGAAATCCCACCGAAAGCACAGGAGTGGCACATTTATGAGAGTGGTAATGCATAATGGCAGCTGGTGGTGGAAACGCACCATGAAAGGCAGCAATGAGCCAATTAAAGAGGAGAAGAACGAGACCGCAAGCCAGAGTAAATAACGCAGGTGTCAAAATATACAAAAAAGACTGTGAATGTTTTAGGAAGTGCAGACTAATGCAGTTTAGAGTAAGTAAATATTATATCTCTTTGTAAGCTTCTTATATTATACAGCCTTTAGTTTATATTGAAAATTTTGCAATGATGAATGCATGACATAAAATTAGATTATTGGATTATTAAGAAGCATAACCGATTACTTTTCTCATTAAGAAACTAGTAAAGCAATTCAGTAAGAATAAGGGCACATTAACAAGTAATGTGTAATTTATTACTTTTTGCTGACAGAGGGTGCCTTCATGGGACTCAACAAAAGTACTGTGGTGCATGATGTCATGTGAATCATATACTTCATGTTTGTCCCATTTTTTGCCACAGTCTGCTCCAGGCAATAATTTGGGAATGAATTCAACAAGTGTAATGCACCATACTGCTTGATTAAAGTCAGGGGTAAATATAAGCGATAACAAAGCTGCCATGGAGATGACACAGCCAGCAGTAACAGTAAACCAGCTGACATCATCAAGACTGGGTGACATCACGTATAAGACAGGAAGCACACAATCGCCTTCTGAATCGCATGGGGCCTCATGAACAATACACATACACACCTTAATCCTGTTCAATGTCTGTGTACTAATACTGTACTGAGAAAAATATGTATTAGAACATTCTGGGGGGATCATTAAAGCATAGCAAGACACACACACGCAGGCACACACACACACACACATCACACAGCTTCTGGGGATGCACCCACGGATGGAAACAACTCTCCATTATCTGGTCCTGATTAAAGAAGCCATAAACAAACGTTGTGTGAAGTCCATAACAGCGGCCTCACTCAGACAGAATAAACACGCAGCAATGGAGAGAGAAAATGTTTAAAAATAAAGACACACAGTGGTGAGTCATGGGGAAAGGTTGAATGCAGCTCAGCTCGGCTGTGCTCTCCAACGAGCTCATTGGGAAGCCGGAGAGAGAGAGAGAGACATTTCTGCTGTGCAGGCCAAGGCCTCCGCTGACAACTTGACGTATCGTTGGAAGGCGCTGCGCTATGGCTTGTTTTTAAAATCAAATAACAGCTGTGGCTTTTTTAAACCATGATAATTATGATTGATGACTACCACATGTGCATTGTGTCGGCTGGCGCTGTGACGTGCAGATATTTTCAGCGCAAATAAACGGCCGCAAAAGAAATGAGAAAGAGAGCGCTTAAAGATTTTGCAAGCTCCGCAGCGTATGAGAGTTTCACAATTAGAATTGAGGTTTCTGTGTCCCCATTTTACAGGCATCTCTGCTGGGTGTGTGTGTGCTGTGGGAGAGAGAGGGAGACTGAGTGCAAGTGTGTGTGTCAGTATCTGTGTCTGTGTGTGCAGCGCAATATTGTTTTCCATTTATAGGTGACTGCGGTGTATGTGTGGTAAGATGTCTGTCGCTCATTTTCACACCCCTATTGTTTTCCAGTGAGCCTGCAGATGTGGTGGGTACAGTCCCTGGTTGCACTTTCACCACATCATACATGGACACTGCCTGGGTATGGAAACGGATGTGTGCTGTGTGGGTCTGTTTGTGTGTGTGTGTGTGTGAAAGGGACAGAATGGAAGTTCATGTGGTTTCTTTATTTTTTCATGCGAGTGTTCAGCTGGGAACTGTCCTGCACTATCTTGGCCATCGCGACATCAAGAACGCAGCCTGATATTGCTTGCAGGACAACGCATCTCTCAACCACACAGAGGCACACAGGCCATCTCCTCAGATCTTCAGATCTTCTGCTGTTGAATGACGAACTAAAGACACCCGAGCAGTATTAGGAGCAGAGGATGCAGACATGGAGACCCATGCTCATCCCTCAACAAACACGCTCACAAATGTGCCTCCTAACTGTTCTTTTCATCCCCCTCCGCTCTGAACCTGCAGAATGACTGACAAAGCCTCCACTGATCTCCTTCTGTTTCCCCTGGAGAGGAATTAGGTTTTTCATGTGCGTGCGTGTAATTTTGTGTGTTCAGGTACAGTGATGTGTGTGAAATTGTGGCCAATATTGCAGCAATTTGAGGAGTAAAACACTTTTTTTTTTCGATCCGTGAGTTGCAGACACACAATGTGCTCTGATAGATCGTTCAGTCTTTCCACTCCCGAGTGTGTAAGTGTGTGTATGCTTGTGTGCATGTGAATGTAAGAGAGGAAGGTTTGGCACGGGAAGAAAGTAAAGCACTGGATATTTGACTGCTTTATGCTGTGATTGATAGAGTAACCATGGCAAGGAACTTGTCTTAAGGTGGGAACGGAAGCATGAAGAAGCAGAGGTCCATTTCCATTCATCAGCCTTGGCCCTTTCTCTCCCTCTCTCTTATGCCACTCTATCGTTCACACTCATTCTTCCTCTCCCCATTTATGTTTCAAATTTCAACTGGAGCATGGGGTTACACAGTCCAGTAGTTACAATAATGTGATTTATCATCTTTCCTCTGTGCCATCAACAGAACTACTGAAGTATGTTATCGGCTCTGTGATCAAAGGCAGCGTGTGTGGGTGTCAAAGTGCCCCTAGCTCCGTCGTAGCCAATTTCAAACTGGAAGCGTTTCTGACAAGAGCTAGTGATTTAGCACAGCAAAACAACTGGCCACATCATATGAGAAACATCCCTGTGTTATGTTCAGAGAAGTACACACAGACACACCCACGCCTCATCCACAGGCACTTGTACACACTCCAGGCTCCGGGTGGCTTTTGTGGGACGGGTGATGGACCACCCTGGCGAGTGAATGTACCCTCAGAGCGGGACAGATGTGATCAGCAGTCAGGTGTCTCTTTCCATCATCAATGGTGAAATGTGTCAGTCAGACAAAGCTGTGCAGGAGCAGGCCCGAGGAGAGATGATACATTTTACTTTGTCATTGTCTCAAAGTAAAAAAAAAAAAAAAAAACTTTCATGGAAAAGTTTCTGGCATTGCTGCTCAACCATGAAATTGCATGCAGGTACAGTACATAACAAAGCTGGCAAAAGCATGTAAACAAAGAGGCTGACATTGTTGCCCTTGAGAAGGATGTTTTTCATGACTCTCTCTCTACACACACACACACACACACACAATCACTTCACAAGAGCCATACCCTGAGGAGGTCTTCCCTCTTACTTCCTCCTCCTCTCTCTCTCTCTCTCTCTCTCTCTCTTTCTCTTTCTTCTTGCCTCCCTGCCAATCCCTTTTTCCCTCGCTCAGGTGGAGACTCTTAGCAAACAAACAGCCAATAATGGCGGTAAGCTCTGCACCTTTGAAGGCAGCTTATCTGTGAGAAACATTAGAGTAATAGATCTTTAGTGGAAATCAACAACCAGAGCCCTTGCCCCGAGGGCAGGAGTTCTGCATTAGCGATGCTTGAGCCACACCTTGGCTGCCTTTTACTGTAACTATGACAGTAATGTCTTCAGTCGGATTCAGCCAGTCTGATCCTCTCCGCTTAGTTGTTTGAAACAGTTAAGGCCACGATGAAAGAGGATCTTTTATTCCACACAATGCAACTGGTAGTCAGCGCTCAGGCGCCGCCTTAAAGAGGGCCTAAATGGTTGTGTGCATTAGTCTGTGTGTGTGTGTGTGTGTGTGTGTGTGTGTGTGTGTTTGACAGAGAGAGAGAGCAGAGTGTGTGTGTGTGTGTGTACTGTGTGCAAGGGTGAGGTCTAAGTGTGTTAGCTTTTTTCTATCTGAATAGACTGACTGCTTTGGCATTCAGTTTCTCTCGCGGTCACACATGAGCTTGCACACACACACACACACACACACAGAAGCACGCACACACACACAAAGAGTCAGGAAGGAGGGCACAATGCTGTCCTCCCCTCCTCCTTCCTCTAAAGATGTGTTTTTTTTTCTCCCTCTCTCCCAGACTTCCTGGGAGGGGTACACTGCCCTTTGTGTCCGAAGGCACTCTCTCTTTATCTTTCCCTCTCTTATTCTCTCTTTCTCTCATTCACGGGGCACAAAGAGCGAGGGAGAGGGCGAGGAGAAGTCTTTCACCTGGACAAGGAGGGCCACGGGGAGGACTCGGCTACAAAAGAGCAGAGAGGGAGGGAGGGAGAGAAAAGAGGAGATAACGAGACAGAAAAGGGAGATGCGTCTGTGTATTTGTGTTCCCATGTTTTGTGCTCTTTTCCGCTTGCTGCGGTTTAGGGGAGAATGACAGGCGGATGTCTGGGTGGAGAGAGCGGCTGTTTAGTCTGAGGCCATGTCATGGGAAACATATTCATGCCCTCTGGGACTTATTCATACCCTGGTATACCGCTCACGCACACATACACACGTGCACATACACACTCTATGTCCGCTCCTTGTCCTCCCACACACACCCTGTCATGAGACGGAGGGGAGGGGGGTGAAAGGTCAAGCACTTCAGTAATGGAACAGGAAGTGTTGGAACAGTCGGCACTACACAACATACAACTGCCTCCAACATGTGGACAGGACTGACAGGCAGCTGTTGTGGGTAGGACATAGCTTTGGAAGGCAGAAAGGCATTCATAGCCCTACCCATAGTCCACTAATCTGTTGTTTTGGCATGTATATTTTGTCTGGCTTTCATATATGTTTGTTGCATGAGACGTGCCGCAGAGCATTTTTTGGTTGTCTCTAAATCGAGGCAGAACATTTTATGCCACATGAAGGAAATGTTTCATGAGCGCAGGACAAACACATGCCCCTGAAATCTGTTGAAATAATAGCAAAGATGTGTGGAAAAGGGTTACAAATTTCACCACTTTTCCACACATCCTGCAAAGGTATCTCTTACACAGAGGTGTTCTTTCCTGCACACTGATTCGAGGCAGATTCTCAGCAGTGGATACAACAGTGAATGAAACCCGATGAGTATTAGTGTCAGGCTCTATTATGACTTCATTTGGTTGAATGGCAGAAACAGGAGGACACTGGATCTAGTTAGAAGACTGCTCAAATCCACTCCTGGCTCGCTTCTCCTTTACTGCTGCACTCACAGATCTATGATCTGCTCATCTGCTCCATATATTTAACAGTACCGTGGATAACATCTAGACCTGAACTTAGATCAGCACTTGATGAAATCTTACCCCATACCAATGAGGACATGTGGCTGCTGTTGGTTTAAAGAGATTTAGCTTGGCCTCTTGCCACGCATGTAAAAAGTCCAGATTTCCTCTTTTGCTCCTTCTCAGACATGTAATAGAGATGTGAGTAAGTCTGGCTGCAGTTGCAGTGGCAGAATTCCCTCCAGCCTCACTTTACGGCAGATGGAAAATACACCTGTGAAGTGTCCAGGCTTAGCAAGAATTATACTATTGGCTTATGCCATCATAGTGACCTAACTGCTGTTCCTGCATTCAGTTAACCTAACCCTCCAAATTAAGAGTCATTTTCTTTCTTTCTCTCCCTGTTTCATTCATTTCTCCACCTTCTGTTTTCTACATCCCCTCTTCCACTTTCTGGACATTCCTGTGTACTACTCCCATTTGGCTATGGTATGTGTGTGTGTGTGTGGGTGCATGTGCACATGTGTGTGACATTTAAGTGTGTCTGTGATTGCTTCTTTGTTCCCTTTACCTAACTCCCGTCCCAGTGGTCCTTTCTCCCAACCTAATCCCTGCTAGCATCGCTGTATCAGCAGTGCTCTGTGGGATGCTTTGATGCTGCACAGGGGGATTGGATAGGGCATTAACCATCATTAAGTCAATATGTGCATGTGTGTGTGTGTGTGTCTGTGTGTGTGTGTTTGCGTGGGTGTGCAAGCAAGCACCACACATTGTACATCCATGCTCAAGCATGTGTTTCCTTGTGCGTAATGTGCACTTGGGGTCTTGTGGGTTTGTGCATGTGCATGTTTGTGTGCATGCGCGCGTGCGTTCGTTGTTGGAAAGGGCATTAAGTATCATTAGCTCTTACTAGTCATCACCTGCACACTGCCAGCCCCACATGAGCCACTTTAGTCGGCAGGCCTGGCCAGCGATCACACAGATAGGCTGACAGAGACAGACAGAGCCATGTTGAGGTACAGGGGGAACTTGGAGAGCTATGTCCTACACACACTGCTATCAACACTCATGTGACATTCTCCTTTATGTCTGGAGCTCTCTATTTTTGTTTTTTATTCAAAACAAATGTGGGGATTTATTGTGTTTATTTCAAATATTAAAGATGGGTGGAATTCCCATTCGAAAAGATCAATAAAAATTTTAAAAATACCATTTGAAGCAAAAACACTAGTTTTTTTGCATGGACTTAAATGAACTTTTGTTTTGTTTTCTGCCTCTATTACCGAAAATGTTTTCTTAGCCACTTTCAACACGCAAGCAATTAAATGTGCTAAAGCTTTGTGCTTTAGAGAGGGGACAAAAGAAAGTGATGGAATAGAAAAGACAGACAAGATGAGAGGCAAACCAGAAAATATAAAGTTAGAGATCAAGTGAAAGCTAAAGAAAACAAGTGAGTATTTCATCGTGTTTGCACTGATTTGGCTTCTCTAAGACTTTTAAGTGGGAGCCTGATCAGCAAGACAGGTTGCTCATTTGCTGCAGTCTGAAATAAACTGCCCTCTTCTTCTTCTTAATGCTTGTAGACATCAAATCCTAAATTTGATTTAAACCAATTTTTCTGGTAAAAATGGATCAAAAACTAAAAATGATTAAACTCATGTATGTGTTATCTAAACAAAAGCACTTACACTGACACAAATGACAGCTTGCATGGATGCACATGTGTAGCGACTACACAAACGCATGTGCACGCAACAGAGCAGTTAGGGACATTTGTCGTGGCCTGGCCTGGGATTAGACAATGCCCTCTCTGTAGTAGAAAAGCGAGGGCTAGTGCACTTCACTTGCACAGATTCATGCACGCACACACACTCATACACACACAAACATTCCCATGGATTCCCAGGGTTGGAAAGGGGCTGAATAGGAATCTGGGCCATGCAGGCATTCTGAATCCCCTGAATCAGAAGAAGCCCTTCACCCCTCAACCACACGTCACAGGGAGCACATTCCTAGCCCCGTGTCATACTTGCGTCATGCTGCTATCACATGAAACATACAGATCTGCATATCGGCCAGTGGACACAGGTCTGACCCCAACAAATAACAACCACTGTTGTCCACATACAGGCTCATGTGCACATACACTCCAAATACATTCTCCACTTTACTTCCCCGATCTCCACCTCCTCCACCCTAGTTCCCTTCAAGATTTTATGTCGTGATTGCTTTCTGCTTTTTTCTAAAGGACAGGATATGGAGCGGTGGAGCACACTATGGCCTCTGTGTCTTCTCTGCCTGCCGCTCCCAAGGGAATTGTCATTGTTTCCATTGTTGTCCTCTACCTGCCTACCTGCCGTCTGTCCCTGAGCGACATTTAAAAGCCTCCCAGGTTGCTCTCAGGAAACCACAAACCACTGCACTATCCAGCACTAACTGCCTATCCCTTCTCTCCAACACCCTTCTGGCATAAATATCACTGTTGTATCAGGCCCAAGTGGCTTTTTCTGCTGGTGCACTGGGGCCTCCAGGGAATCCAGGAGAGAGCTGAGGAATTGACGCTTTGAGGCAAACGCTTCAGGTTTTCTGGGAGGGAAGGAGCAAAGGAGCAGTAGACAGAATAAGGAGAAAGGAGATAGTTTGTGCAGTAAAATCATCTTTATGCAAGTTTTTAAGCAGAACAGACAACCTGCAGTATGTCACTGCTTCGATCCTCTGTATGATCAGAAGTGGGCAATTCTCTTCCCCAAATCTGATCACAGCTGATACCTAGTGGGCTTGCAGCCAAGGCACCTCCTCCCCCAACCGACACCCACACACACACCTTGAAAACATTTACACCATTTGGCTTTGGTATACACCCTTCACTTCTCTCACTCCACCGCCCTGAGCTATATGCATTCATTTCCATTTTCTGAGAGGCGCATTGCACATCAGTGATCGTACATCTACACTTAGCGCTGCATGACTGGCTTCAACACCTGCACCGAAGACACACACCCACGCTGAAGCACTTAATGTATGGATTCTTGTTTTATGTGATGAAGGCCAGAGGAAACAGGTGAGGAAAGCAGAACAGTTGGGGGAGGTAGGATAGACAGAGAGAGCGAGGGAGGGGAGTGCAGTTGAGGCAGGGGGCTACCATAGACGTCTGGAGCCAGGACACTGATGCTAGAGCTGATAGCTGCTGTATAGAGGACCCTCCACTGACAGTACACACACACACACACACACACACACACACACACACTATTTTTGTTCATTTTTTTCCCCCTCAACCCAATTTCTCTCTCTGTCTCTCTCTCAGACATGATGTTTACAGTGTGACCCCCGGTCGCTCATGATAGGAATCATTCCATCAACATAATGGTTAAATGACACGCACACTGTTACAGTCACGGTCACCATACAGGGACAGGATGTTGTCTCCTGCATGTACAGTGTGTGTGTGCCTGCTTAACCTAAATTGAGTCTTTTAAAATCTTCCAATGCACGTTTCTCTGCTGCCAATTTCTAATCTTCTTCTTTCTCCTTGACAGTTTTCACCCTTTTACTTCATCTTCCCTCCCTCCATTTTTCTTACACTCTTGCTTCACCTCCACTGGCTGAAAAAAAAAAATTCCCTCAGCAGTCTGGGTGGTCACACACACACACACACACACACACACACACGCATGCATGCGCACACACACTCCTTGGTTTTCCTCTGTCTGGTAATGCGCTAGCTGTGGTTTCCTGGCCTCTGCCAAAACACCGTTAGAAGTTCGCCGCACTCACCGCTACCACAAAGCATCACCTAATCGCTGCTCAACTCCAGTCACAGACCAGTCCTGGACCCACATACTATGCACACACACTATTTTCCTCTTACACACACATGCACACTTAAAGACCACTGAAGGTAGATGGATGTGTAAACATAAACACCTGACAGCCTTGGAAACAGTCAGTGGACATAGATCACACCAGCTAGTTCATGAACAAATTCATCATTTACAACATGATTAAACATTTGATTTAGATATGCAGAAATCTATCAAGGAGACAGCTGACTGATTCATTTGCTCCCAGCTAACATTTGTGACAGATGAGCTCCTTACTGTGTCACTGTCAAGCCATCTCTTATGACAAGCTACCTCTCATGCAGCTACACCTCGATGCTCGTACTGTGCGTACAGTGTTCTCAAACTCAACACACATTAACACACATGCACGCACACCCACGCAGACACGTACCCTTGGGCACTGTCTTTCCTCTCTAATCTGATATCAAAGAGAAGGTCTTTCAAAGAGTCTCACATGACAGCTCATTTCATGTGTTGCCCACGGAAACAATTATTGTCATAAATCTCCACCCGATCTGCTCTGAGTTGCTCGGAGCACCTTCCGAATAGTTGCATTCCTTTGCAGAGTCAACCTGTATTTGCCTGGGTATTACAAAACAGTTGCTTTATTGATTAGTACTCCATTGATTCCACCTACTGTATATGGGTTGTGCAAATGTGCAGATAAACTCTAGTAAGTCGAGCGAATTGTGCATAGCCTGGATTGCCCTCTTGGTCACTACAGCACGTACAGTTGCGCTCACTTTGAAGAGCTCTCGGATGTCACGGGTGAATGATGTCATATACTTTCACAGCGTTGTGTGGATGTGGTTTGTAATGTGGACCGTTCCCAAGCAAATCCCTGTGACCTCGGCAGCCTACAGTATGTGCTGAGAGGCTAATCCAGCCTCCACAGCACAGCGGGGCGTGCTGGACGCCTCGACAGATCCTGATGAGGACTGGGCTGGCTCTCCGCTGTTGTAACCTTTTACACCCCTGGACGAAATGAGAAACCATCGCCTGCTGTGCTGGGCTCTGGGTGATATGTGTGTGCATGTGGGCAGGGTTAGGAAGGGGAGGTTGTTTTGTTTGTGTTTGATGATTTTTATCAGTGAGGCAAAAGAGAAATCTGCGCTTCTCTATCTTCTATCTTAATTTGTTGCGGCATCTCTCCTGCTGTCCCACATTCCCTTCTTCTCCCCGCTGCAGTACTGCACCGTGTGTGTGGGCGTGTGCGGTTGGTCGCTGAGTTTATTTATCTTATTCTAAATCAGCCCTCAAACTCACTAATTGGTTGAGTTCCACTGTTAGGTAACGAGGGGAAATGAACAATTACTCTTGTGTTTGTAGGGAATGGTGTGTATGTGGTGTGTGTGTGTGGTGTGCGTGTGTGTGGCTGTGGTGGAGCACTTAAGAGGAGTGTAGACTTTCACAGAGGGAGTCTCAGGTCATCACTGTTTTTATTTTGGAGGAAGGCTCAACACTCTCGCTCTCAGGTTCATCCCTCGTTGTGTGTGAGTGTGTGCTGGCTTCCTTGTGCGATGTGCCCCGCTGTTGAGTCAACCGCGTGATGTTCTCATAGGTAGAGTGATTCCTGGATGGAGTCAGAGACCGTATTTCACCTCCATCAGCTCTACATGTGTTTTTAACTTTCACGGGAACGCAGTGAAACCTGGCCGTCACATTCTCCCATGACGGCCATAGAGTCGGGCATCATTCAAGTAGATTTGTCTATTATTTGTCTCTTCTAGAGTCGTTCGCTACACAAACTGTTGATCTTTCCTCCCTCCCTCTGAATTCTGTCCCACCACTCTTGTAATACTTGTAGAGCCCCTAGTGAGCAACTGCTCTATCACACCCTGTTTCCTGGATTTGACTTCTATCACTTCAATATCAGTTATCACAAAGTGTCTCTAATCTGTCCTCAGAGGCTTATGCAGTGAAGCAATTTGTAAGATCTGGCTGTACGCCACAGCAGGGTGGTGTAAGAAACTGCTCAGATCTCCTCTCTTTTACATCATACAAGTCTAAAGCTTCTCTTGTTCCCTCTTAAAAAATCCTGGTGGTGGAGTGGACTTAATTCCTGCAACTCATTATGGTAACAAGTCTTGATGAGTAATGTTAATGATTGTGTTTTTATTTGTTTTTACAGTGTGTGTCACTTGTCCAGCCAGCCTTTCAAACACACACTCACAAATCATATTTGAAAATTATGGTAGCTTTTCTTCACTGTTTGTCAAATTAAGTCCTTCAAAGAGGCAATTTTGACAGGTTATTAATAGAGAATTGCATTAATTTGTCTCCAGGCCACATGCCAGCAATTTCTATCTGTTTACATTCTGAGTTTTGGCATCACAGGACAGTGAAGTCCAGATTAGTGGCATAAAACTGGCCATTAAATCTCACAAGCATTTAGGAATCTGTGTTCAAACACGTCCTCTTTCAAACACATGCGTGTGTCATGTGCTTGTAGCTTGCACACACACACAAACACACTTGCATACATGTACACAAAGGCATACACATGCGCACACACACTCATGCTGGGTCTCCAGTTGGCGCTCGGAAACCTGATACTGAGAGTAGTGGTCCAGTAATTTTGCCATAGTGGCCAATGCACACACACTCTCACACACACACACACATGTTCCCACTCGGCCCTGTCCATTTTTATCCACATGCGGGTTCTGCTGCTGTTTCCTGGTCACACATCCAACTGACTGTTGCCTTCTGCTCTATTTTTAAAAGAGGAATCCAGGCTACAATTCAAGCAGCATGAATTAATGTTTGAGTCACTTTTTTTCAATCAAAAGTTAATGATTGAGGCCAGCAGTTGGGACTCACAATTGGCAGGCAGGTTTTTATTTTAGCTTTCAGGTAATTGGCACTGAAGTATAATGAATGAGAGGAGAAGTGAAGAAGTTTGGGAGGAGAATGACTCAGGGATGAGGAACAAAGTGGAAACACAAGAAAAGGATGACAGGAAACACAGAGGCCTTGAGGTGGAGAGGCTAGAGTGAAATGTGACAAGACAACACACCCGATGTTACACAAGGTGTTACTCACAGGTAAGTGGTGAGAGGGCTGAGGTTGGCTGGCACAGATGATAGTCCCAACTCTGAGCAGTCCACCATGACGAAGATCCCGTCTTCTTCGCACTGGCAGGGAGATGGGCATGCCGGCGCTGCCAACCCCTGCCTGTCCTGGATCCGTCCGTATCCCCACACTCCAGGGGCGGACCCCCAAACTCCTCCAGCCACGCAGAGAAGCAGAAGCACAGGCAGCATGTCTGACTGTCCACCTGTCTGCATCTACACCTGTGAGGATTTCTGTCTGGTCACACTCTCTTTTGTCCTCTCTAATGTTTTAGGCAGCTTTGATGAAGTGAGGAGGATCCAGAGTTCCCTTGCTTTTTCAAATCCTCCTCTCCTGGCTCCTGGCTCTGTTCAAAAGCCCCCCCTTTACTACCCCTGTTGTCCTCTGCAGGTTGTCCACACTGTAAATCTGTCCCTGTCACAAGTCTCTATCTCTTCATCTCTCCCTTATATCTGCCTGCCTCTCAGTCACCACTTCATCCCCAGGGGTTCACTTTGCTCTAACTTCTTTCCCCTCTTCCCTCTCACTCTGCCCTCTCCTTCTTTCTCACCGTCTTTCTCCCCCAAACACAGTCACTCTTTCTCCCTCTCTCTCTCTCTCCTTGTATATATCTCTTGCTCTCTCTGTCTCTCTCTCCTTACCTATTGTAGAAGGAGCGCATGAGTTGTGAATGAGCCACCCTCATTGGCCCACAATTTAGGGATGGGCTGGAGCATCTCCGGCAAGTAGGAGGGGCCCGCGATTCTCAAACTCTTCCCTCTCTTTCTCCCTCTCTTCCTTTCCCCCTGTTTCACTTTGCCTGGAAGCTCAATGTGAAGAGAAAGAGTGAGTGTTTAGTTTGAGGAAGGGAGCAAAGAGAGGAGGAGGGGGGGGCAGTACAGTATAGTGTTGTGAGACAAGATTTCTCCTTGCGGGACCTTATGAATGGAACTGAGAGAAAATGAGAGAGTGTTTATAGCTGCAAGAGAGAGGAGGAAAAAAGCGAGCTCCGGAGGATAAGAATGAAGGCAGCAGAGTGTGTTTGGCTGTGTGAGAGAGATGCAGAGGGTCAGAGTGTGTGACTGGGAGTGACTGTTTGGAGGAAATTGGAATTCTGACACTTCAGCACCCCTCAGTCCCCAGAAAGAGCAGAATCCAGTGTCTCGTAAGTCACACCTTCTCAGGTTTCACCTGCTGGAATGTCACAATCGTGCACGCTCACACACACACACACACACACTTGTATGCATGCGCACACGGACGCCCATAGAAAATAACGAAGGCGCTCACATATCCATTTCACATGCACACACTCCGGTCTATAGAGAGAAGAGTGTGGATTTGTGAAGAAGTGTCAGCTGCCTCGGGCTAAAGCCCATCTGTATTTCACAGTCTATCTGCACTCACTTGCAGCTTTTCTACAAAATCTTTAAAATAATCTCATCCGGCCTCCCTTTCTTTTATTACAACACATAATTCTTTCTTGTTTAGACTTGAAATTAAAACTTTCCTGATACACTGAGGACAAAAGGAGGATTATATACAGCTGTGAAAAAAATGCTTTAAAATTAGACTCTCTGCTTTATTTGTTACACAACTAAGCTTTATACACTGTACACCTGATTCAGGATATTGCACAACCACCTAATGGTGCATTCTATAATTATAACAAATCAAAGAAAAGAGAAACTGGCTCACCATTCAAAGCTGCGCCGACTATATTCTCTCCTTTTGTTAAATTTCAGGTGTATCTCCCAGCGGCAAATACTAAGCAGTAAAAAGCTGCAGCAGGGAGGGGAGATCATTAATTTTTCCAACAGAAGAACACATGACAATAAAACACTGTACAGACTGATGATTGTGATACATTTGAGACGTTTAGAGGAAATCCTTAGCATTAAATCACACCCCATAATTTCAGTTTTGGTGATTTTCATCTTTTACTGGAGAGATTACAGGGTCTTCCATGAGTTGATAAAATCTGACAACCACTTGGGCTCATGAAATCTTTTCAAACCCCACTGGATTAACTCAAAAATGCATGATAGTCAATGTGGAAAACAAGGCTGTATTCTTCATTCCTGGAAAGCTGAGTCTCAAGGAGCTTTCATTTGACAGCAGCAGTTTGTTACATGCACCCAAGGGCACTCATGAAAAGCGTGCAAGAACAAAGATGCAACATGTAGATTTGTGACACGCAACGTTGCTAAACAGGCCTTGGAATATGTTGCGTAGAAAGTGGACACAAAATGAGTGCATGCAAGCTCTTTGAAATATGAAAACTATACAGTTATAAAGTTTTGCACCCAGTTTGAGTTTGTCTACCCCTCCGGCCGGTCTGTCTGTCTCTGCGTCTCTCCTTCTCTGTCTTTATTTCTCCACCATTCTCTGTAGGCTGAATAGGTTCTCATTAATTAATTAACATTCCTATGCCACTGTGTTTTCTGAGGGGCCTTTGTTATGGCCCCACAAAAACTCTTTCAGAGCTGTTCTTCACATACTCTCTCTCTCTCTCTCTCTCTCTCTCTGTTCTCTCTTCTCTTCCTCTTTGTAGTGAAATGTCCAATGCTGCTCTCTCTCTGTCTATTGTCAGTTTAAAAATGTTGCCTGAATTGGTTTCAAGTGATGCTTTTATGCTATTTTTTTCCTTTTGCATAAGAATTCACTACCTCAGTTGCAAACAGGCGGATATGCAGAGTCTTCAGAGGAACACCTTGCGTGATCTTACAGTACACACACACACACACACGCACATCTTCCCAAGGGCACACATGCACATCAAAAAAACATGCACACGTTCTTCTTACACCTGCAAACTCCACCTCTCCGTGATTTAGGCGCAGAGCTCTGTCATCTTTTTAAATGCTCTTTAATTGTCTACCCCCAGGGGAGCCCCAAAACACTCAGACTGTAAAAACCTGCAAGTCTGGTCTCCTGCCTGTCTATGTGTCTTTCTCTCTCTAGCTCTCTCGTTCTTATTGGTCTCTCTCTCATCTTTTCATTTGTTATCCTTCACCCCTTCAATCACATACATGTGACCAGCCAGCCACGCCATTAGAAAAATAAGCTGTTGTTATTTGTTCAGATTGCACCTGTTCTGACAGTTCTGATGGACGTGTGCAAGGTTAAAAGTGAATCTGTGCAATCCAGCTTTCTGCTATGGGGGAGAATGCAAACTCCTATATCTTCATGCAACATTGCAGCAGCTGATTTCACTTCACAGGGAGGAGAAATGCGTATTTAAAATTATTTCATAAAGTAGCTAGTTGTGATGAAGACATGCATAATCTAGGCACAGGGCTAATACATACAATATATTTGGATGTACTTATGATGTGTTAAAGCTTTGCAGTGGAGGTGTATTTTTGATAACCCCTTACCATCAGTGATTGAACTAGGAATCTCAGGGTCTTTGCTGAGGTGGATACTTTTTGGTACTATTTGTATGATATTGTGATGATGCTGTGTTGATGTTGTGGTTTTGTCTGCTGTTGCTCAATTGCACAGTGTGTTTTGGGGATCTATAGCTTTATGTATGACTAGATAGATAATGTGTGATGTCATTTATTTAGTTGTGAACACAAACTGGTACCTTAAAACCTCTTGCCTTTGAGTATACTACATTGCTTCCTGCCAGTAGTGTTGAGGGAAACACACACTGCACTCCCAGATTGACGCATCTCCGCTACTTGACCCCTGCTTCTGTCTGACGTAGTTTCAGAATGTCATGAAGTAGCGTGGAATCGTGCTCTTGTCCTCATTGTTAAACAGCCACCATTGCTGTTGAAAGTCTATCTGATGTGACTCAGGCAGAAATGTTCACGGACAAGGTAATGTGTTAAAATGCATTCACATTACGTTTAGTCACGTTCACCGACTTCCTTCATCACTCTCTGATGTATCGTCTGATGGTTCCTGTGACAGGTGATCAAATGAAACGCACCGTTACCTTGAAAAAAATTTAACTGATAAATTGATTAATGAACGCTGATTGACAATAATATTTAAATCACACATTTTTTTCAGATGGGGGGGGGGGGTCAAATCAAATTCTTCTCAGGGCCCCAGAAAAGCTTGGTCCAGCCCTGTGTTGAATGAACGTCTCAAACGTGCAGTCGTTAGCATGTGTGCAGACATTTGCACGTGCAACTGAAAAAGTACGCGTGCACTCGTATTCTCCCTCTCTCTCCTTCCTCCTCACAATCGCTCACCTCGCTCACACACACGCTATCAAACAGTCTGCATCAGATCAAAGCCAGCGCTCCCTCCCCTCTCCTCCCCCATACTCCCTCTCTCCGCTGTGCTCTCTGGGCTGTAAACACTATCCAAGCAACGGCAGCCTTGAAGACACAAAGACAAGTAGCTACCTGACACCTGACACTAACTTGAGAGCACTCACTTTGGTCTACCTGGGAATAAAACACACACACACACAAGGCTACCTGAGCTCCTTCCGAGAAGAGTCCATTCAGGGAGAGAACAGACAAAGTCGCCGGCAATCAACTCCCCCCCTCCGCCACACACACACACACACTCTCCATCCCCTGCCCCACAAACACCCCCCTCATAAAACCTCTTCCCCGCCCTACCTGCACATCCAACACCTACCAGTGTCGACAGGAGCGTGTGTGCACATATTTGTGCACGCTCGTATGTCTATAGGGTGCAAATGTGCCTGTGTCTGTATTTGTGCATGCCTGGGCTGTACAGAGGCAATTGAAGGCCAACTCAGGTATACTCAGCGGAAGCAAGCGAGACGCCGTGGGTCGCCAGTGGCGGCAACCTAGGTGTGTACTCTGGCTTTTCATGTGAAACCACCTGAAAGCCAACAAAAGGTCTCTCTCCTTCCCTCCATCCCTCCCCCTTCCCTCTCTTCCTCTCTGCATCTCACAGTACAAAGGAAAGAAATGAATGAAAGAACGAGCAGCAGAGGAAGGGGGATGAGGTAAGGAGATGGGGATGCAAGGGTGGGGCAGGGTGGGTGGAGGGGAGGGGGTTTGCTGGTGAGTGGGCAAAACAGGGGTGGAGGTATTTTCCCCAGTGTTATGGGACAATAGTAGGCCTGGGGACACGGAGTTCAGTGAAGCACTCCATCACAGGCTGGTAAGAGCTTTTTGTCTCAGCTGGGGGGGCCAGAGGTTTGAGTCATTTCTGTCACACACCTCCAGAACTGCTATTGATACAGCATTTGTAGTTTAATACTTTAAACTACTTTCTAAAAGTTTCTGATAAAAACTGTAGTTATGAAAGACAGCTGGACTTAATTGCATTTTATAAAGTTTTCATATGCATGTCAGCAGCATTGTGTCCTGAATAATAATGGAGATAAACTCACATCATAGTTTACCTTGTATAACATCAAAAATGGTAACACCCAAGATGCCACGTTATATTCCAGCAGTGGGAATAATTTGGCTTTTTTATTTCATTTAATTGTAAGGCACCTTTTTCAATATTCAGCATAAATGTTATCATCTGATGTATTGTACCAGACCTATCTTTTCATCTGCAGTTAACAGCACTTAACAAACGAGACAGGATGCATAATATAAAATTATACAGTACATCATACGTACTGTGTGTGTGCATGTCTGCAGACATGTCAACATGCTCACAATGGCAATGCTAAAATGTTGATGTTAAGCAGATTTACTATGTTCACCATCTTAGTTTATTATGTTAGCATGCCATTTGTAATTAGCAGGCAGGTATTTGGGTGTTGATCCATAAAATGACTGATCCATAAAATCTAACATTCTCAAGTCTTAGTAGCATATGTTTTATATATTAGTTTTATATTTATACTTGTATATTTGCATAACACATGATGTCAGTAATATAGGTGAGAAAGTAGTAGCAGTATTAAAAGCCAACTGACTCACAGAAAGAAAAAATGCTCGCAAAAGTTGATCCAAAAAAGTAGAAATATGTAACTATAACTAATATAACCAAGCATCTCAATGCAAAATACAAAATGTTATAGTGAATGTTTTTTGTTTTTTTCTTTAATTTTAATTAGTGCAATAACTAACAAGGAACATAAGAGGGAGCCCATCCCACACTACACACTGTGGACTAAATACATAGGAGCAGATAAATTCAGGTGGGCAAAGTAGTCTTATCATCAGTAACAAAAAAAAGGGAATACTTATTTCTCCCATCAGTGATGATTTAGTCTGTATGAAGTGTAGAGATACTCCTTAAAAAAAGCAGCCAAAACAGTAAAGAAGAACCACAAACTTCACAGTGAAAATTCCCTTCAGTATGTTTTGATATAGTTTAATTGAATTCAATGTTGTTTAATTCACTATTAAGATAATATTGTGCACTGAGATACTATCAGCCAGGATTATTATACTACACCATACAGACTGTTATACAACATTTTTATTGACATACATCAAACGACATCTGTGTATTCAGCTAAATAATCCCATTTGATCTCAAGGGGGTCGATTTTTTTAAGTGCACCCAAAATACCCAAACACTTTCCCTCACATTAAAATGTCTCAAGATAAGACAAAAGCATTCTTGTTTTGATCTCCAGTCTGCTTGTTTTCTCTGCAGTGACAGTGTGATATACGAGGGTTAATATGGTGAAATAGGCTGACAAAGGCGGACAGGTCTGCACCTGCACACTGCCAAAGAGAGAGACAGTTCACTCTGTTTGATGCTATTCTGAGCGACGCCAGTGGCGCTGCAATCAGAGGGTGTGTGTTTTGGAGTGAGTTTGTAGGTGCGTGTGTTTGTCTGTGTGACTGTTACACCTGTAAATACCACCTATAAAAAGTTGATTGACCTAGAAATAAAGTCAGTGTGGGAAAGGCTGCCTAATCATGCCTCTGTGTGTGCGTGCGAGTTCACATCTACAGCAGTGTGTGAGTGTGTGTGCTCCCATGCACTTGTGCACGCATGAGTGTGAGCGATGAATGTTTGTGCCATCGTACCCAGGCCTGCATGATAGCATCAGCCGTGTCAGTGTGGAGGGAGACTGATGTGGAATGTTAACAGTGACTGAAAGTATTGGACTGTCTCCATAGAGTCCCATCCATGCAGAACCCAGATAGGACTCGCAGGAGACTCAACACAATGTAGTGAGAGATGAAGAAAGGAGCCTTATTATTGTAGGTTTCACACGAGCCTCTGAGAATTCCAGTCATCTGCAAAGTACATAGCAGGGGCTGAAAGATTACAGCTATAAAAACAGAAATTAAGCACCTGGGAAGTATGAAACTTATCATCACTGAGAGCATGATTACAATAATCTTATTAAATCATATCATTATATTGTGTGGCTTTTGAGTTAGCTGATTGAATGGTGCCATCTTCAGGCAAAATGCAGAACTGCAGCAGGTCAAGAAGTGAACCACCAGCTGATGGCGACACGCTCTCTAGAATAACAGTCTGCATACAATTGCACAAGATCAGATTATTGTTCTTTATGAATGTTTGCAAATGAATGTACTGTCAATGGCGACAGTCAAATTGGACACTGATAGATAGAGCAGCTCCTTGAACCTCCATCAGATGAACCCATTAGATTTTCTGCCATCTCAGGTGTTCTATATGTACCTTGTTGGTTTTTGCAGGTATTTTTATAGAAAACATATATACACATATATAAACATATATATCTATATAATGTTCTGGTTGGTGTATAAACTGGCAGATAAAGAAAAAGTGTTGCGGTAAAGAAATGCCATATGAATTTATTTTTCAACCCACTAAGTAAATATCTTGGTCACAGTTCTTTAGAAAACAAATTTGGGGGATCCTCATCAAAAATATTTTTCTTATGTTGTGAATTTATGTGGGGGGAAAAAAGAATAATGTTGTTTAAACTATTAAATTTGAAAGCCTCAAAAATTCAGATTCAGTCATGTTATATAATTTATTATTGTAGACAAAACATAACTTGCAGATGTTTACTACCATGACAGGTTAGACAATAGAGGACTAGAGACACTGTGAGTCCACACCTTCCTCACAAAGAATCTGCTTTCGCTCTACTTTCTCTTGAGTCTGTGATTTCCCTCTTGTCAGAATCCTGCGTGCCTTAGTCCTGAACCGCTTTCTGCTGAGGAGGCATTTTAATGTGCAACGTGACTGGTATTTCCTCGGACGCATCTGAGACAGAAGTTGATATAGTCTATTGTGCAGTGGGAGAGCCCCTTACAAGTTCCAGGCTATGGGATTGCAGCAGCAGGTGTTGTGAAATTGTTGAAGTTAACAGTCCAACTTCAAGCAACTTAGCAATAAATACGTGCTTTATATACATGCTTTTAGAAATATTTTTTTAAAGTATTCTCTCCAACATTCAGGACTTTTTCATTGTAATCAATAATCATAAAATAAACCATTCTAAATCCCCATTACAACCACTGCGAGTCAGTGTTGTAAAACAATAAAACGTGATAAAGTCCAAGAAGGATTAAACTTTTTATAAGCACTGCTCTTCTGGCTCTGACGCTGTGATTCTGTTACTGCACTTTCAGCACAAAGACCCAAACCACAGGAACTCACAGCCCTTCACAATACAAGCCACCCTGTCATTCATTGTGCTGACCACACTATGGCCTTTGAAGACTTAAGCGAAGCAGAAGTGATAAATATCCAATAGTCACTCCGACACTGACGTGGTCTTCGGTGGAAAGAGGAAGCATTTCCGCTGCCATAATATCGCAACCCCTTTCTAGAGAGGTCGGGTTAACCATAAAGAGCAGTACATGAGTGCTGACACAATTATCCTGATTTTCACTGGACGCCCCTAAAGGTGCAGAAATCACAGCAAAAAACCTGACTGGATGTGGTTTCCATAGGTTCAACGTTAATCAAATAAAAGTGCATTGTGTGTTATGTCCCTTTTGGAATTTCTCCTCCCCGTTCTGATGACTGTTTCCCAAGATTGAATTTGTGTTTTAAGTTTGTTTTTTTTTTCTCTTGAGACCACCATACAGCACCGATGTGGACGCTTCAGATGGAACTTTGAGGACTTAAGACAGTTTGACAAATGCAGAAACTAAATGCAGCTAAATGCAAAACATCAGCATGTTAACATTGTCACTGTGAACATGTTTGCATGCTGACATTAGGATTTGCCTATGTACAGAGCTGCTAACATGACCGTAGCATCTTAGTCTTGTTTATTGTTCAGCTCAAATTCTAAGGAATTCATGTGTAGCTGCACGACCAATTTTGTTTTTTGTTCCATGTTAGGAATTGGCTTTGAATTCAAGAGGGTCAAGATGTGAATCCCCCCTCACACAGTAGCAAACCATACTATCATTGTTTTCATGCTACACTACCGGTATCATTCACTACAGCACAGGGTAGATGACAGCAAAACATGTTGTTCTGTAATGTTAACATCGTCGGAGGATCAAGCACCATTGCCTTCAGAAAAATTCATACACCATGAAGGCAGGTCACCAGACAGATGTTACATGCGAGCTTGTTGCTAATGAGGCGACGAGTTCAGATGTGGGAGGTTGATAGAAGAGACGGCTATTGTTTTCATCTACCCTCCCTTCATGACAACAGCTGTGGAGTGGAGGTGTGGGCCTCCAGCAGGAGAATACGCTACGATGTGGTCAAGCTGTGCTTATGGACAAATATGCATGGCTTCGCTGAGTGTGGCGTGTGTAGGCCTTCCTCTGTGCAACAGGGACTGGTTTCAAAATAGCTCATCAAAGACCCTCAGGCCCTTTATTGTATCCTTTGGAAGTGAGATGGAAAATCTCACGGAGATGTTTTATTTTGTTCTCTGAGCTCAGATAAAATTTCACTCTCCCTCTCTCTCTGGCTCTCTTTGTCTGTTGCTTATCTCACTGTGAAAACAGATGATTTATGTACAGTCTTCGCACTCGAGTTTATGTGTTATTCCGATAAGGCCGGTGGGTTTGTGTGCATGTCTGTGTCTGCGTGGTTTATGAGTGTTTATTGAGACCACAGATTGTTAGGACTGTCTACTGGAGGACACAAGCAGTCTTCCGTGGGAATGCAAAGTCCCACCAGTTCCCAATCCCATTCCTTATCTCCAGCATTCCCATATGAGTGATGTATATTATCCTCCTGAACTGGGATCCCTTGACCGCTGCACTGCCAGTAACCACATGCAAATGACATGTATTTATGTGCACACTGCAAAGTTGTTAAAATCAGTTAAATTAGAAGGAAAATCTTTGAAAAATTATAAAGCTTTAAAAAGTAATGCACATTTTTTTTTAAATTAATTGCAACTTGCAGATTTATAACGAATATTAAAAAAGTAATGATACAACCAAACATATTAAATGAATGCATCTTTGCATCGACACAAATGAAGACAGAGGGTAAATACGCAAAAAGAAAGAGACAGAAATGTGTGAGATTGATGCCAAGGTGCTAATGTTGGGGGGTCAACCTCAAGTTTTGCATACTTGCCAGTGTCTCTGAGCCACAGCATGTATGCCAACACCATGGCATGTCCAACTGCCTCTTCACCTGCCAGACTGTTCACCTGACTCACCTGGCCTCCACCAGGGGCCCTGCCCATGGGTGTGAACATCAAACTGATTCTTAGAAAAACTGTTTGTCCTCACAAATCATTAAAGTCAGCATCAGGTCTAGCAATTAGTCCCATACGAAAACATTCAATATCTGGATTAACACATATAAATGTTACAAAGAATGTGAATTTATGGCCAGTTTAATGTCTAGTGTCAATAATATTTGTGAAGTGTTGGCTGCTGAATATTTAACATATCGCTCACCATATTTAATGCATGTTGGTGTTTCATGCATGGAATCAGGATTATGGCTTTATTACCTACCACATGACACACACACACACAAACACACCCCAGCACACACACCTTTTTGTCGAGGCGTTAGGGGAATTCCCAGTAACCTGCATGTGTACAGGTGATTTGCGTATGTTCACTAATCTAGGGGGTTTGGCTATAACTGTAAACCCACTACACCTGGACACACACACACACACACACACCATTGGCCCCTCACTCATCAGTAACTGATGACTGTGTTGATAAGCCCAGTAAAAAAAAAACCTTTCTTAAGTGATTCCCAACCTGACGCACTAATGGGCACTATTGTTTGTGTGTGTGAATATATGTGTGTTCCAATTCACCTGCCGTTCTGTGACCGTTAAACATCACGGTGACTCAGACGTGATGCAGATTGATGATCAAATCTATCTCGCTCTCTGACACACACGCAGACGTTGTTCGTGCTCAGCAGCATGAGCATATGAAGCAAATATGCAAATGCAAATGCAAATGTGATTAAAACTGAGAGTAATTGGAACAAAATGACTGTGGTCACATCTTCGCGGCTTGTTGACAATGAAATATTGTATAAGATTTCTGCCCAGAGATTAATATAGTGAAAACAATAGTGTATAATATGCAGTAGCTGCGATGTCACTTCAGTAATAGGAGCAGTGCTTCAAGCGTGACAGAGAGTGATCTTATATTTGTTTGGCCCACATCCATAAATCCTTTCAGTGCCTTGAGTTTATTTTTAGACGAAAACTCTTATTTCTAGCTCAGACTTCCTCATTCATTCTTACAAAAGAGGACTGACAGAATTTGTAAGGCAGCTCCAAAAACACAAATCAGGTAAGCATAGTACCTACGTGCCCCGGTAAAGCGACAGCTCTCAGGTTTCCCCTGCCTCGCTCTGTGTCTCCCTGACTGCGAGGGTCCAATGTCTCTCTGGCCTTATCACTTCGTCTGAATCCTCCAGGTGCAAGCTGAGTTAATCCTAACCGTCACCCATTCCGCTGAACACCGAGGGTTTTCCCGAACATGTTTATCAAGTCTTTTTTATAAAGCTCTTGAAAAGTGTTTGACATCTAATAACTTTTACTGCTGCTCCTACAACTATTACTGTTACTACTATCTACTTACACTACTAGTACCACTGCACCTACAAATGATACTACAGCTAATGTAACTACTATAATTACTACAACTGTACTTCTAATTGATTGAAATTGATCAAACAGACAACCAAATTGAGTATGTGTGTGTCATAGCTCACAAGTTTAATATGTGCTTGGAAATTTTAATGACCAGTGACCGAGACATGAAAGACCACTTAGGGTATATACAGATTGCATGTTTAGATACTGTATCGCTTGATTGGATTCACATCGTCTGATTCAACTGATACTACTTAACTACTAATTACATCTACTCTCTCAGCTGCTGTTGTAACTGTTATTGGCACTGGCAATTTTAATGAATGAATAAATGGATATGAATGGACTTAGGAATAGAATTGATATAATATGTCAAGCCAAAGTCATAAGAGTTTCAAAATAAGAGATGTTTTGACAAGTGATGTAAAAATCTGTTTTGTAGTACATACATATGCATAGATGTGCTTAGTGGGAGTTTCACATACAACAGTTTGGGATGATGTAAATTATCTGATAGCAGCTGTGGTGCCTCACTGAGTCTTGACAGCGAAGGCTAATAAAAGATAAGTATGATGCATATTGAGGAGGCGGTGGAGGATTTACCTTGATGGGAATTAGACTTATAACTTTTGCTCTGTGAGCAAACATTAGATAAACCAACTGATGTCTTACCGCATCATAAAGATTATGGCCTACTCTGTGGTTTGATTTGCTACTTATGGATTTGCCTTCATCTGTTTTAGATAAACAGTTAGAATCTCGAGGGTTAAAAAAGGGTGCGTGACATCATGTGCATTGAGTCCGGGAAACTCTCCCGATGTTTCACAGAAGCTGTCCACCTTGCTGAACAGGTTTGCTCTGACTGTTTGTGACTTCACTTTAAATTTGCTGCGCACTGTAAAATAAAAACAAACAACTTGTGTGAAGCAATCCATTGCTGATCAGATCAACATTTCACAGTGCATGGCAGTACATACGTGTACTCTAAGTGTTTATCTGCGTTAGGTGTAGTGAAGTGTGTTAGGTCAGGTGTGTGTATGTGTTTCTGACATAGGCTACTTTTGAGGACACATTTCAGACTGAAGACCAGTTAAATGCAGGCAGCTTGTCTGATTGAAAGTCATGTCCCTAATTGGAGAAAGGCTGATTGTTGGGTCAGTGGTTAAGGTTAGATTTAGTCTTGAGGAAATAAATGTAAGTCTATGTAATGTCCAAAAAAAGTGTGTGTGTGTGCTTTTTTGTTACATATTGGGGACTTTTTCTGGTATAAGCCCTGACTTTGTCGGGATCAATAGTCCTCATGGATACCAAAGCTGGAGGGAAAACGTTATTTCTGGGGGTTCATTCACAATGATTATATGGAAACTTTGTGTGTGTGAGAAAGACAGAGGGAGAGAGAGAGAGATGGCTCATAAAGACTGCATTATTCCAGGTGGTCAGCCTGTCACACGGGGAAATCACTGGCACTATTTGCTCAGCTGCTGCACTGTTTCAATCAATTTTCTGAGAGTTACACACATAAGCATATTTAATTAGACACATGCACATGAGTATGCGCATGTGTACACTTTTTGATAGGTGGGTACAGCTCAGAACCAGAAATGGTTATTTTAAAAATTGTCTCCTAAAGTCTGGAAACCAACCAACATATTGACCAACCATGACTCTGCACTGTCTCTTTGTGTCCTCTGGTAAGTTTACTCTGTGCAGGTCTGTGATAATATTTCACTGTGATAAATGTCTACACTAAACTTTGACAAGTTGTAAAGTTACTGATGTAACCTGTGAGTACAGCTTGTGTTTTTATCATGTTGAGATGATAGCTCAGGAATAAAACACTCGGTGTAAATACCTGCCTGCCCCATCACATATGCATCATATATCATCAGCACAGGGAGATCACAGACTACTGGCACTGCATTTGGATTTATTATGACACTGCTTATCAGGCCATAAATACCTGTGTCAGAGGCTTTTTCAACAAAGTCCATCGCTGTTTTGTTTAGGTTTAATGCATATGTGTCAACATTTACATGCTTTATCCCAGCATGCTTTGCAGTGAAACACCTTAAACAGTCCATCAGAGGGTTAACACATTTACACGACAATTAGAACAATCAGAGTCTGCATTTGTCCTGAGATTGACCTTTCACGTCTTTGGACTGTTTGAGGAAACTCACATGAACGAAGGTTAAACAGAGCAATCCCACACAGAAAGCACCAGTGTACGTGAAAACTGACCATCCGTTTTCACAGACAATAACACGCACTATAATCGGGAGAAACTATTTGAAATAGGAGTTGTGGTTCAATGGAGAGTAAATTATGACACTGACAAAGCTTCAGCTCCAAACTTTGATTCCGCTTTAGTCGTAATTTCTGGATTGAATCACTGTTACTTAGTTACTTACTTCACGTACTGAGTTGGTGTAGAAGTTTCTGAATTGGTTTACTGTCTCATTGAACTCCAATATATGTATGTAGTCCCTGTTTATACAGCAGGCTCTTTAAAATCAGATGGCCAACTTCTTCTTCTGCTTCACCATTAGAGTCTGTGACCCAGAAAGGTTTGGGGAAATCTCTCAGCTTCACACACCCTGTGGAAAAGACACATGTTGCACAGCCAGAAATGCACTGGAATCCACGTCTGAATTAATATCTCACATAACAACAACCAACGGGAACACACTCATTATGATTGACATCATGTGCTCCTAATGTGTTCTGTGATGCAATACCTGCGGCTTTTTGCTTCCCCTTAATGGTTTATATGAAGAACAAAATCATTTTTGTGTTGGGTTGTTTTCAAGGGGAGGGAGTCACTGTGTATGACTTTTACTAACTAACTAGGCAGTTAGTTAAGCCGTTGTCCAAAGCAATAATCTAGAAATGTTGTGATTTACCCGTGAGTCAGATGGGTACATGTCATTTCATGAATGATTATGAAATGATAAATGTAGTTGTAAGGTATCAGGTCTCTTTTTAATGTGGCTGTCAACAATTTTAACTCCTCCTGTGTTGCATTCATACATCATAACTGGATGCTCGTGAGTAAACAGAGAATGAATAAACAATGTAGTATAATAAAGCTGTAATTTTATAAAATGTGTCTTCAGGGGAGAAGTAACAATTGAAAACACTGGATTAACAAACACTTCAAAACAAAATGAACTAAAAAATGTTTATATCTGATTATTAATTACATTATGGTGCAATTAATAAGCAGGAAGCAATTAATTAATTATATGTTCATATGGTGCTCGTAGATGGTGAACAGGGGGGTTAAAGGTCCCTGTCACAAATATGGAACATTTACTTAATAAACACATTTCTCACGAATCTATATTTTGTTGTACGTTACACAGAAATGTTTTAATATAAAGTTGAAAAAAAGTTTTGAGAGTATTGTCAGCGAGCTACTCGTGTGGAGAAATGTATGCTTCATGTTTGATGAGCGCAGAGGCCAAAACAAAAAAGTGTGTATGGGTAAATAAGTTGTACATTACAATGGATTGTGGGATGCGTGTTCAGAATATTATATCCATCTTTCTTCAGTACATATACAGCAGGTAGTTATGTACATTTATCCCATCAGCTTATTATTATCTTCCCTCTCTCTTCCCCACAGTTATCAAGCATTGTTCTGTCTACAGGATATAAAACCAAAAAATAAAGCCACGTCATTATCTTCTGTGGAACCTCTGCCTTGGCAAATAAAAAAAAGATTAGAAACCACAGATGCACCACAAGTTTTGATTCCATGAAAAAAAAAAACTTGACAAGCTGATATTCAATGAAAAGGCTGTTGAATTTAATAGACAAACAATGTGACAAGAAAGACATCCTTTATTTTGTAAACCACTCCCACTCCAACTCTCCTGGCCAAAGGGGCTTGGCCAAAAGTGTGCAAAGACTTATAAAAGAGGTGACGTCCAGGTGGAGCATCATTCAGGTGAGCTTTCACATGCTCACATCTCCACCTTCCTTTGATACTACTTCACTACACCAAAAAAAAAAAAAAAAAAAACACAGGAGTACACCTCTGACTTAACAAGGTACAGATATCGTCTTCATTGTTCTCATTCATTCAGGTTCTTTGCCTTTTGTCTGTCACATGACCATAAGTTAGAGAAGTATATGTGACAGCTTCTTTCACTTCTCTGTTCATGTTGTGAGTTTTGAGCTTTGGTGTCTCACAGGGGTCTTTTCTCTTTCCAGGTTGAACCTTTTAGTATGCTGGCAGAAATGGAGACGGTGAGTCACATATTATTTTATTTTAATTAGTTCTTTAAGGTTAAACCCACAAAAAGAAAAGTGTTTATATTTATACATCTGGATGTTTCAGGAATTGTGTGTTCTGAAATATTATTTTATTTTATTAACTGTGACTGACCTGAGTTGGCTGAGGGTAAAAGGTTATTTGTAAGAAAAGCAGCTGAGCCACACATCACTGTTACCTGAATGTTACCTGTTGCTGGTGAAGGCACAAACACTTGCATAAATTTGCCAGTCAAACTAAAACACACATGGTCACACCTGGCTCATTTTCCAGACACAAATACAACAACACACGGCTCAGATCAGGTGGAAGATCATACAGTTCACTGCTACATGTGCGTGTAATTAGTGTGTGTCATTTCGGAAGTTTACACATACGATAAGGAAAAAATTAATCATATAACAATAATGGAAAAAATTAATTAATAAAAAATAGGTGATTCATAGACAGTTCACAGCTCATTTTAAATTAATGAGTGAGTGCATCCCTGAGCAAAATTATTCACTGTGTGATGCACCACAGCACAATAGTGAACAACAGGACATTGATGGGTTCTTGAGAAAAAAACAGCAGGTGTGCAGTTGGATGATAACACCTCAGGCTAGGACTGGCATGAGATAAACACCACCCATCATGCAAAGTGTTTTCTCTCCGCCAGCATCACACAAACAAACTCACGCAGGTAAAAAAAAAAAACGTGCGTGTGTATGATTTCTAAAAGCCGCCTGTTCTGCTTTGTGTCTGTCAGATGGCTTACGTGACCGAGATCAGGCTGAGTGGAGATCGGGTGGCCTGGAGCGGAGTGGCTCCCTCCTCCTGCCCCGAGGTGGACCTGGAGGTCATCGAGGAGTACCTGCAGGAGCACTCACTGGAGGTCCAGCCTGCACATGCGCCTTCGTCGCCTCCGACCACCGTGGGCCACCAAACACACACGCACTCACACCAGGGCACCAGGATCATAGGTTAGTGTGGGTGATGATGATGGAAAAGATGATAGCGGGATGATGTATGTGCTTGCATATTTCTGTATCTTTTATCTGACTGTGTGTTCCTCTCCATAGAGAATAGCTGGTCAGGTCAGCATCCGTATGAGTGGCACTGTGGTTCTCACACTCCAAATGAGGAATATGAAGATCAGGCCCTGCCTCCTGCCTGGCCTAGTCCTCATAACAACCAATGGGTGAGTAAGGACGTCAGTCTCTCAGTACATTAAAGCTTAAATACCTCTTTACAGCAACACATCACTCTGGGACACATTTCAGCAATTTGAGGCTGAATTCAGACTTTTTGATTGACTCTATTCATGATTTATGAGAATAGTTACATTTGTGAATTATTAATATGTTTTTATATGCGTCTGCTTCAGGACCACATTGCGTATTCCTACGAGGCGCCTGCATACATTGACTCAGACTCCCAGTCCAGTAGCTCCCAGTACCAGGAATACCAAGATTCCCCATCACCTTTGTCTGACAGGGGGGACAGGAAGGACAGAGATTCGCTGCCTCTCGCTCCACTTTCAGGTATATACACACAAACACACTTCCACCTGAGCACCAGAACTCTCTACAGTTCAAAACGTCCTCATATCTACACACCAAACTTCCATGTTTTAAGTGTAAAAACATGCATGTTTACACACAGATACGTGTATTAGTCATTGTCACCTTGTAATTGTATTTACATCCTCTTCCTCCTTTGCAGGAAAGAGGAAGGAGCGGTTGTTCCAGTTCCTATTTGAGATGCTCCAGACACCATCAATGCGGAGCTGCATCTGGTGGGTCCAGTCCTCCGCTGGCACCTTCCAGTTCTCCTCCCAAAACAAGGAGCGTCTGGCGCAGCTGTGGGGCCGGCGAAAGGGCAATCGCAAGACCATGACCTACCAGAAGATGGCACGAGCGCTGAGGAACTACTCCCGCACCGGCGAGATTCAGAAGGTGAAGAGGAAGCTCACCTACCGCTTCGACGAGAAGACACTGAGAGGCCTGCAAGGACACTCGAACACAGTGTAGGAAGCATGATGGAGAGTGTATATAAGCATAGAAATAGAATGAGCACAATGGGTATTCAGAGAAAATCTCTGTGGTTGTCCTATTAATGCCCATTCTGCTGGTTCTAGTTCTATGGCATGTAAAAACAAATTAATACTGAGTATTTGAAAAGCCAGAAGATGAAACACTGTGGGTCAGAGCTTCCAGTGGATAAAGCACTGTACTGGAGATGGCATAGGGGGCAAACAGGATACGTTGATAGTGATGTGAGCAAAATAACTGGATGGGCAATGTGTGAAAAGTCATCTGGCATAAAAATGATGTAAATCTAAAAGGTTACCACGTAATATCTACTTTATAAGTAGAACTGAAATCATTCTTAAAATAAACGTTGTGGTTTTCTGTCATTTGTGATTCTGTATTGCGATATTCAGCAGATACAAGATCATTTTGTAGACTTCTTAACAAAATTAGGTTGTGTAAACATGATCTGCTTGTGTTAAAATATCTTTTTTTTAAGATGAATGAATAAATCTGAAAATATTTTTAGAATATATTTGGTCTATCTATCTATCTATGTTCTGTGTGAACAAAGAAATACTGTGTAGTGCATATCAGCCAAGCAAACACAGATGTGCTAATAAACCAAAGCAAACACACACGCAGACACACACACACACACACACACACCAAATTACATGCAAAGTTAGCATTCATTGAAAAACCACCATTAAAAACAGACCTGTTAATCAGTAACATCTACAAAGTCCCCTGACACACGACACGCAGAGTAGCAGGACACACACATACTAAACACATTCGAGATGTTGAGTATTAGTTTCTGGTGTGACGTTGCCAAAGTAAAGCAATTTAATTTTCATAGTCAAATGATGGGGCCCACACCCAGGTATTAAAACCAGATGACACTGGGGCAAATTACATAATATTCAACACACATGGACTGTCAATCCTGACTGTGCAGGAAATGTGGTAACTGTCACTAACTTGTTCTGGTGCGACATATTTACAGTAATGACACATTTACTCAAGTCATTTACGTCTCATTTTGAGGTACTTGTACTAGTATTTCTGATTTGTGCTATTTTATGTGCTGTAGTACTTTTAACTGCACTTCATTTAGTTACTAGATACTGATTTAGATTTTACACATAAAACATGATCAATTTGTAAAATGTGCTGCGTTATGATAAAACTACCCAACAGCATATAAACAGTTCAAACAGTTACAACATTAAAATACTGCTTACAAATCAATGCATAAATAATATAACACATATCAAAATATAACACTCATTTGACATTCAGCAGACATTTTGCGATTTTAATGTTTTAAGTATGTTTTACTTTACTTGTTATTTAGCATTTCTATGCAGCAGAACTTTTGCTCAAGTAAAAGATTTGTGATAAATGTAGCATGGCTCATTCAGGAGTCCTCTCCTCTAAATCTGCTGATGCACATTTATCAGAGTGAGGACAGGATTTTCACACACTGATGAAATACAGATGGCGTCTCCATGGATTGCACGCCTGTTGTTGTGTGCACACAGAAGCGCATGCATGTTTGCATATAAAAAGCATCTGTTCTATGCTTTTCTGGTCATTTGAAGCTGAGAGCCGAAAGCAGGAACCCAGGATCCGAACAGCAAACACGGGATTATGTTGGATTTAACTCTGCTGTGGAATTCATCCCACCTGTCCACAGCCCTCAAGAAAAGCTGCTCTATCAAACCTGAGAGCTTCTCTGTCTTCCCTGGTCTCCATCTTCAGTGATGGCTGAATGGAGCTGGGTGGCCTACACAGTCCTAGAAGTGTTGATATCTGTGGCCTGTTGCTTCGGCAACGTGTTGGTGGTGTGTGCGGTGTGTATCGGCATCCGGGATTCCCTGCGGGAGCCGACCTTCTGCTTCCTTGTTTCCCTGGCAGTGGCCGACTTCCTGGTGGGTGTGGCCGCTGTGCCCCTGGCTGTCCTATTGGATGGCTGGGTGAGTGTGACCCCTGACCTGTGCCTGTTTCTCAGCTGTGTCGTGCTGGTGCTGACTCAGGCCTCTGTGCTGTCATTGCTGGCTATCGCCGTGGATCGATACCTCCGGTTACACACACCGCTCAGGTGAGATCTGCACTCTGGATTACAGGTAGAAAATTCATAACATGCTGACTTGTTGATTCGTCGAAATAATCCTCCCTCTTTCATTCCATCTTTCTGTTTTACCCCCTGCTCTCAGATACAAAGCCCTGGCCACACAGAGGCATTCATGGACGGCTGTGTCTGTGTGCTGGATACTGTCCTGTCTGCTGGGGTTCACGCCCCTGTTTGGCTGGCGCAATGACTCCTCGCTACAATCTGATTCCACCAATACATCTTCCCCTTCCTTCACCTCTCCACCCTGCACCTTCCTCTCAGTTATCTCCCTCCCATTCATGGTATACTTCAATTTCCTGGGATGCGTCATGGCACCCCTACTGGTCATGACATTCCTCTACGCTCGAATCTTCTGGAGGCTGCAGGGCCGCCTGAAGGAGAGCTGTCCTCAAGCCCAGGCCTCTCTGCTCAGGGAGAAGAGGCTGGCCTGCTCCTTGGCTCTGGTTCTCATTTTGTTTGCCATTTGCTGGATTCCTCTGCACCTGATGAACTGTCTACTGCTGTTTCATGGGCCTGAAGCTGTCACAAAGGGGACACTCTATACAGGCAGGTGACAGTCTCTCTTCCAGTCCTTACAGTCTTGATTAGTGTTTGTTTTATTTTTATGTTGAGAGATTTGTTTGCAAAGTTTTTCACAAGATCAAGATCACAATACTTACCAGCACTTACAATGACAGTGACAAATGCATCCATTCATTTCCAGGTATTCTCCTGTCTCATGCCAACTCAGCAGTCAACCCTGTGGTCTATGCTTATCGCCTCCCAAAGATCCAGCAGGCCTACAGTCAAATATGGAGGCGATTCCTCGTGAACATAAACTGTTGGCATAGGGACGAGCAAGTTCACCGGCCAAGAACAAGCAGTCGAGCCAATCACACAGAGACATGTGGGTCAGGAGGGAAGACAACGTCCTGACCGGGTCATTTTGAGTCCACTGTGTTGGAGGTTTGAGCTCATGGGACTTTGTTTCGACGATCAATATGTCCAGCAATCATTTGAGGCTTTATAACAGATAATCAGAGAAATACATGCAGCCAGTGAATGTTTGAGTGTGAGTTCCCTACTTGTGTTTGGTTTGAATGAAATCCTGCATGCTCTTAGCCCGCCATAGCATTTAGTCGCCTACCCCATGTCTGCAAACTTTATTCAAGTCAAAGCCATCTCATGAGACTCCACTAGAGGGAGCTCCACACTAACAAACTCAATAGCTGCTGCTGCACACAAACCATGACACCATCAGAATTGCAGTGGGTGACGAACAAACAATGTCAAGATCTCATTCACTCATTTTTGGACAGCTGATTTGAGGCAAGCATGACTTTATTGAGATGTACATATTTTGTGAGTAACTCATTTGACAGCTTCAATCAATGCATTGCTAACCTTTAGCAGCATGTCTACTTGCTCCATTTTTTCCTGAAGAATAAATGCAATACTTAGCCAAGAGAGTGTGCCGAACATTCATGAGTGTTCAGTGAACTCCTCAGGGAAGGCAATAGACTGTATAGTTATCACCTGAGCAGGGTGCAATCCCACCCACCAAACTATACAACCTACTACCTCACCCTGACAGAGCCCAAATCAAACACACCACACGATCACGTCCTGTCAAATGAACATGAAACCCGATTCACCTGCTCTAGCAGAAGAACAATGCTTGTCACAGTGCATTACGTTGATTGCTGCAAGCGTATGTTTTGATTGGACAGCATGATTGCCCATCTGGAGATGACAGTCGGCGAGTGGCTGACTCAGCTGTCTCCTTGGGAAAGACAGTAGATTGTATAGTTATCTCAAAAAGAGGTTACACAACCCCACAACTATTCAATCTACTACCTCAGCCCCAAGGACAGCATCCACGTTGCTTCAGCATCAAAGATCCACAAAGGTAACTCTCCTGCAATGGTACAAAGAAAAAGAGACAGAGAGGGTTATCTTAATTAACTATTCTTCTCTGTAAAATACATGCAAGATCATACTTAGCAGGACTGTCACTTTTGAAGTGTATATTTACGCTACATTTCCGACTGCTCAAATCCAGTCCCTGCACAAAGGAGTGTAATCGTATTATTCAGTTTTATCTCTGTGTCTGATTCTTTGTTTTCGTTCCTGGACACGGTTCAAAATCACGACTTACAGATGAAAACTGCTAGTGATTCATGACTACAAGTCTTCAACTGCCAAGATTTGGAGAAACGTTTATCACTTCTTAACAAAAGAGGACCCTGTGAGGTTTTGCATATTGGCACATCCTCAACGATCAACCAGGCTTCTTTTTTTTTTTTTTTTTCAAATGCGGAGCCGAATGTCTTTAAGAAATCGGTTTCATTAAAATAAATCAAAGACAAATAATTTAACGGTGAGCAGACAGCGGAAAGTGAGAGCACTAATGTGTGAAAGCCCAACAAACAACTCACTAGCTTCCTGAGACTCTGGCATGTGATCGAAAGAGGAAAAAAAAAAGAGCTGCTCGACTCTGTGCCAGGAATTCGTTTCCGTTTATGCCAAAAACTGAGCTCATTCCAGTGGGCTATCCCTGTGTAGGCTGGCTGCTGCTTCTCACACGGAGGTACACACACAGATGCCTGCAAATATGGCTTCCACCAGCTGCCTCTGATTGAATACAAGGCTGGGATTCTGCCCCCCAAAACACAACAAGGAAACACAAAATGGCGTCTCGCACATCGGCCATTTTAGGTCTGCTTAAAAACACTATAAGGTCTACCTTTCAGGGGTTTTTTTCTCCCCGAGCCTGCTGTCTCACGATTAAGAAACAGCGGCTTCTTGATCGAGAGCGATGGAGAATCAATCTTGTGCCAAGCGCTGAGATGAAGCCAACAGATCCAGACGACACGCTATCGGTGGGTACAAAGTAAGAGAGCAACTCCGACAAAACTTATCAGACAGCTGGAAAGTTCACAGAGAAAACGTGGCATCACATACAGCGCATCCATGTTCCTGTGAATTCACTCGTAACATTAACATTTGGTTTGATGGAGAATTTGGCACTCTCGCTCAGCCAGCAGATTGTATTTTAGGTTTCTCAAACTTTTATTAAACACACTAAGAAAGTCCTCGGCCATCCACAGGCAACAGCTAAACTCCTCTGAGATAAAGGTTTTGGATGGCCCCACAGGATAACATGGCAGCGACTGAAGGGTTAATGAGTGCCAGACTAAATGCCAGACCTGGGCCTCAGATAGACAGAGAAGGGGTTAGGAGGTACACTGCTTGCATAAATTAGCATACAGCCACAACCCCTGAGACTTGGTCCAGACCAGCCCATAGTTAACATGCAGTAGACCCTGCTAGTCTGATTACAGAAGACCAGACAGACAGAAGGGGGGGGTTGGCATGATGCCCAACTCTGCCACCATGCCAGTGACAGATCTACGAGCTCTGTTTGGTCGCCGAGAAATGTCCCCCAACCGGAGCTGCGCTTGGAGGACAAGGGGAACAGACTAATAGTGATATAACACAGTGTACTGGGGGAAATGGGTCAAATTAATGAAGATTTAACAGGACATCTGAGCATGGCCTCGAATGAAAAAAAAGATTTAAACATTAAATGCTTGTGGGGAATTCTGTGCTTCTGGGTTAATTGTGAAAATTGGCGCCCCGTTCCCCGCACAACTCCCGACTGTTTTGGAAACACTGAGGCCAAACTCGGTCAGTCATGTGAGCTCTATTGGGCGCTGTTGTCTGCGATCGTGGACTTTGTCTATGGCACATAAAAGGGGCACACATGACTCGGCTGGGTCAAATCATTTTCTCTGTCAACAGCTCCGAGATAAATGCGCCTCCGGCCCGTGGGGCAGCTTGAAGAAAAGACAAGAATTATGGCCTATTGAGTTAATCTCATCTACCTATTAGACAGACTGTGCATCTGCCACAGCAGAATTGTGACTACATGCTTGTAAATTCATATTAGCAGTATTCTGTGTAAACCCAAGGACCGTGTCCTCTTTTGCCCCCTGATAACACTGCTCTGCTGTGACCAACCAGGGCATGTTTTTCTGGAGACAATTTCCTGCCTTAGTATGTTAATCTGTCTTTGGGGGACAGTTTTGTGTGTTTCTTTTGGGTTGTCCAAAACCTCATGTCAGTTGGGAATTTTATTTTTTTTAATAAGCTTGGAACAGAACTACAGCGGCAGCATCATAAATACCTGATTCTGTTTCAGACTTTCAACATCCAACGTTTGTTTTAAATATTCATTTTTTATAATACTGCCACAACTATTAGAGAGGGAGGGTTTTTAAAAAATATATAAAGTGAACACCTACAACATTAGTTACACTCAAATTATTTACTCATCCCACTCTTTTGTGAATTAAGTTAACAAAATCAAAATGGCTGCAAAACTGAATAACCAGTGTTTATTACGTAGATTTTACAAACTTCTAACCTCAGTCTGCCATGCTCTGGAAAAACATTAAAAACCACCACTACTGCACCATCTTTCACAAATCAAAACCCACGCCAAAATTCAGACGAAAAATATCGTGGAAACAATAGGCCTCGGCTTCCTCCCCTACGCTGTGAAAGGATGCAGGATTCGTCGCATTTATTCCTCACGTACAAACGACGTAAACACACAAATTAATCAGCAAATCCCCAAACACACACACACACACACACAGCGCGCTCAGTTGCCAACAAAACTCCTCAGAATTGGAGCAGATTTTCGCAGGAAGCAGAGGCAGGGAAATACCTATTGGATTTCCTGGTCCCTTGGTCCGCGAGACGGGATGAATGCTTGGCAGACACAACGGACGGGGCACCAGACGATTGGTACAGGTTCTTGTCTCTCTCTCTCTCTCTCTCTCTCTCTCTCTCTCTGAGCTTTGTGCCAAGAATGGGCAGTGTCTGTGTGCCAGGCAGAATTTCAATGAGGGAGGAAGGAGGTAGTGATGGTGGGCAAAGAGGAGGAGGAGCGGTGGGGGAGCTGGAGTTGGCAGAGGAAGTATGCCACACAATAAATGGCAGGATGAAGAATTCCCACAGTTAAAAAGATGCAAACGGATGTCTTGTCTTACTCATGTTCAGTCTTAATTTAGAGAAAATTTGTGTCCCAGGCATCTGGCAGATACGAGAAAGAGGGCTGATCCTCAAGAGTGCTATGGTGATTTTATCATTACCTGCTTTTTCAGCTACCCCACTCCCTGAGGAATGCCTAATTCCTACATTAAAAGACAAAGGATGGGAGCACTGAGCCTCTTCCGTGCCCACTTGGCATGATGCCCGCTCTGATGTTCTGTATATCCTCATTAATCAAGCACAAACACACAAGGCTCATGCTCACATGTATGCATGTATACAGAAATACGCAGCCATATGCATGTACTCACACACAACCACGCAGACACAACACGGCACGGTGGCTTGACCCGAGTACGTGAACGAAGCTCGTTCTGTCTGATCCCGATTTTTAAAAAATTTCCTTTGCCATCAACTCTTCTGTTTTGCAAGACAGACGGTTGCACACATGAATGTTGGACTCACAGACGTAAGAGCTAGGTAAACACGTCGGGCAAAGTGTTTGATGAAAAGATAATATGACCCAGATAAGGCAGGAGTATAAGGAAGCCATTGTGTTGACTATCATGGTGTCCAACAATAATTTAAACCATAGATACACCTGCAGAAGTGGAGCAAAGGCGAATAATTAGCATTTTGAAAAAGGTGGCAAGGCATCCACTTTTGTAAATCTCCAATTTTTAGATTTAAGCTTAAGCATCTGAGGTTAGTTTGTCACAAGATTAGTAATGCATTTTTAAAATATATATTAGATATGAATTGGTTTCTTTAATAGAATGATAGAGCTGATAAACATATGTGTTTATGTGTATACCCCCCAACTACCCACATGGCCAGACACATCAAAATATACATCAAAGGTTTCTATCCTCCTCTTCATTTACTCTCTCTATCTCCTCTCCTCTTTTCCACTTGTCTATGCTTTTGCTAATGTGCTGAGGAGATGTGGAGTTACCATGGTTTCAAATGTTTCTGATAGCTCAGATGCCTGGCCTGGCATGTTGCTGCACGCCCACATGTTACAGCATTCACTAATGCCACACAGAGCAGGCCATACGCACACACATGCACATGCACACACAGACACGTACTCATGCACGATACACAAAAAAGGTATGGCCTTTCAAAGAGGCTCTGCGTGCATACTGTATTTGAGTGCCTGCATACGAAGAGTGTGCCTGCAAGAGTGCAAAGGGGTGTTTGTCAGGACGAAACAGCTGCAGCTTCCTGCACGAGAAGAGAAACTTCCTGTTGCCTCGCTGCAAACCGCGGCCGGTCAGCCAAGATATCAACCAATCAGCTAAGTCGAGGCTGAATGCAGGAAGTTAGCCTGACTGCCTCTAGGAGAAAAAACTCAGAAACATTATGAGGCAACACGTTAAGTTCATCTGAGGATAAGAGAGGGGCGGGGAAAGAGCTCTCCCACTCCTACCTCTTTTTCTGTCTGTAACCCTTATTCTCTCGCTTTTTCTCTCGAGCTTCTTCTTTCTTAACATTTTCCTCTTATCAGTCACATGTCGATATGCATAAAGAGAGGTACTTTTGGTTCTTTCTTTTTTTTTTTTATGAATTAATTTGCCACTTCATGCCACAGCTGAGCGATTAGAAGTGGCAGAAGCTGATGCAGAGGAATTAGGAGTAGTATACCCACAAATTGTGAGGGGCATGTTGAAAGGGTCTGCCCATATTCACTGTTTCTTAAACACGTGGCACGAAGGCGCCATTTTAGCACCAACCCGTATTTAGATCAAGATACAGTCCTGGCAATAAGCGGTCCAGTTAGATTCCTGATTGTTCGTAGAATATGCAAATATTTTATATAAATCATTCGCATTAAATTTCCCCTCTAAAAGTCTGTTGAAAGATTGAACCGGGTAGTTGATTAACTTGTCCTGTTTTAATTTGAAGAGTGAAACAGCGATATTTTGTTTTTGTTTCATTGCATTCTGGGCTCTGACATGTGACTGTCATCATAATATGCAGTCTAATATGAATAATATGCTTGTTCTCTTGCAGCTGAGTAGGATATACATCAATCACACAAGCGATACTGTCGCATTTCCTTTTCGACAGGCAGGTCACACTGGTGATAATAAATCAACAGCTTTACTTATAAAATGAGAAAGAACGACAGAAGAGCAACAACACTAAATTGCAATTTTGGCTCAATAACCTGCGTTGTTCTTCACAGCGTTGTCTGTCTGTCTGAAACTTGGTTTCATTTCTGCCTCAATTTCCTCTGAAGTGCACCAGTCGCCCACAACGCAGTGTGTCAAGACAAACCTTACAGCTGCCACAAACTGTCACACCTCTAGATTGCAGGAAGGTAAAACTCATACACATACGCTCATGTGAAACAACTGTCACATATCTGAGTTTTCACAGTGGCAGAAAGTGCAAACAGCGTATGAAGGGAATGACAAAGTAAATACTGCCCTCGTTTTAGTTATCATAACGGCTGTGGATGATAAGAAACCTGCCAAGTGTCTCACACGTCCTGTGGGTGCAGCTCGCTCTTCAACGCCGGTCAGCAGCTAAACTCGTCCTGACCTGAACACGACAACAGCTCTGGCTCGGTCAACCCTCTGAGGTCAGAAAGTAAGCGAGGAGGCCTGTCCTTCCTCCTGCCAGCCAACAAAGAGACACCTGTTCAGCACGGAAAGCCACAGAAAGACGGTTCAGTGCCCTGTCAGAGCCTGCTGTCCTGGAGCAGAGAGGGGAGAGGAGGAAGGGAACAGGGACAGAGAAAAAAGAGATAATGGAAGCGGGAGAAAGGAGATGGTCAGCGGGGAGTCGAGGAGTCCCTCTGAGCTCTAGAAAAGTTTCTCCTGCTATGTCCATTGAGCCAAAATGGCGGCGAGCGGAGTGCAGCGTGGCAACCGACGACGATAGGCACATTTACAGGAGGAACCGTGATGAAGGACAGAGAAGAGGGCGAGAGGAACTGGAGGAGAAAGATTACAGGGCAGTGAAAAAGACTGGAAGAGGTGTCGCAGGATAAAAAAGAAAAATACCTGGAGCTTGTACGTGAGCGGCGGGCTGGGCCGGAGGACTGGAGGAGAAGAGGGCCGTGATGGCGGGAAGAAGGGAAAAGAGAGGAGTAGAGCACACCCTCTGAGAGCTACACCCCCTTCCCACAATCCCCTCCTACTGGCGTGAGTGCGTCTGTCCGTACACAGGGTGACAGAGGGACGTCTGCTCACACACAGCCCTATAACACACACACACGCACATGCACACGCACACAAAACGCGCACAGTATCAAACACAGTGTGCACAACAAAAAGAGAAAAGCTCCAAACACACTCGCAGTAGACTCGCGTTACTTGTAGCTGCGTATGACTGAAACAGAGACAAACGCACAAACAGACCCACAGAGGACACATCAAAACACAAACATACACATAATCAATTTGCCAGCCTTCGGGTCGCCCTCTGCTCTGCCCTGTGCCGTGTTTGCCTCGATCCGCCTGCCCACTTTGGCACCGCTGCCAAGAGGGAAGGGGAGAAAAAGGAGGGGAGGAGGAGGCGGGGGGGGAGTGTAGAGACACAGAAAGAGGAAGGGAGGGACATGCTGTAGTGAGAGAGGGGGAACAGAAAGAGGAGGAGTCAGAGAAAAAGAGTTAAGAAAGAGAGTGAGACACAGAAAAGACAAGAAAAAGAAAGAGAAGAAGCGTAAAGTGTCGCGAGCAGACGCAGTGACACAAAACAGCGGGACAGCAGCTCGGAGCGCTCGGACAATTTGCATGTTAATCGTCTAACATCCAAAACACACCTCTCACCTTGCACTGCACTTATACACTATCCTGCAGCAACAGACGCATGGCGAGAGAGACGAGCGGATCCCCGACACCATATCTGCCATGTTGTTCCATCTCGCCGTGTTTGCACAATCAAGACATCGAAATAAAAGCCCAAACTGGCTCGAGATTCGAACTCTAAATGGATGGACATTTGTTGCCCAGTTTTCTCGCCTCAGAGAGGACTCCCGGGAGGGTCACTGTCTTTTTCGACATCTTTATTCTGCCCGCTTTTCTCCACGTCTCCTTTCATCCTTCCGTCAATTTGTCCTCTCCCTCCATCGGGGGATAATATCTGCCCTCCTAAGTGGGAGGGGTTTTGAGGGAGTTCAGCTAAATGAATCAATGAGCGAGGAGGGTGGATATTTTCAGAGAATGTCACTTTTTATCTCCCCCCCGGCCGCTGGCATCTTTCCCAGGTCTCCCTTTGCTTCCTCACACAAGCAAGACAGTTGAACACCAATGCGGATCTTGATCTTGGACCAGCGAGCTGTCGCCTCTAGATGACCTCAATCATTAGGAGAGAAAACATAAATCCATCTGTTCATAAATGGCCGACCTTCTCTGTAGCCTGCTGGCGGACCAATCACCGGCGTTTGAGCGGGTATCCCGAGCCGAGCCAACCAATCAGACCTCGCCTCCGAGCTGACGTCATTTTTGAAAATGCTGAGTGTAATTCAAAAACACATTAATACTTTTTTACCATTAAATCCACAACATCACTCACATCAACCACTTGAAGACAAAAAAAACCCCACAGCTTGTTGTGTTTCAAGTAGGTGAAACAGTTAATTCCTCGTCGTAGCTGCTGTAATACCTGAGTTATTGAGTCCTCAAACTGACCAAACACACACACACCACAGCAGGCTGGAGGGTGGAGGGTTCTCCCGGTCCTCAAACACTCACCGCCGAGACAAAACAGACCACAATAGTCCAGCTTCTCTGCTTAAACTCCACATGAGTCTTTTCTCGAAGATAGGACAATGGACACACACACACACACACACATTCATACTGTACACAGGCACACACACACACACATGTGGTGCGAACAATCCGGTTCTTCCATGGAGGCTCAGATTCAGCCAGCAGGTTGGACAGCCCCTCAACCTGACGTCACGTCTCCTTTGTTGTTTATGCATTTATTTCTCTCCTCAGCTGAACTCTCTGAACCCAAAGTCCCGTCCACCCCCCACCCACTCCACCCACCCTCCACTCCAGCTACACTTACCCCCTGCCAACGAAGGCGGGCAAATACAGTATGGCTTTAACAAGGAATAAGAAAGAGAGACAGACAGACACAGAGAGGAGAGAGACAGGGAGAGGGAGAGAAAGGAGCTTAGATGTCTCTCTCACTTTTTCTTTTCCTCCTTTTCTTCTTTGATCGCTCCCTGTGTCTCTTCCTGCTTGGCTTGTAAAAGTTTCAGCTGCACGGCAGGCCGGCCTCTTTTGGCAGCCGTCCAACTCTTAACTCTCCTGTCCCCTTGCAAGAGAGAGAAGGAGGGGAGGACAAATATAGTCACAGCCAGACCGTACTGTACAGAGGCAGATGTACTGTGAATGCACTGTGGCCGTTTTTATTTCACACTGACACAGGAAGAGAGAAGCTCGCAGCATTCCTTCACCATTCATTACAGGCAACAGTGAAGCATTGTACAGTAAATCTCGTGTCAGACTCAAGGTAATCATTGCTGGAGATATCGTGCAGAGTCTGGGTCACGGTTGTGATGTTAGTCTGCCTTTAACTGAGTATGACAGCTGAATCTGATAACAGCGCGTTCAGGTGCTCACACCCAGTTCACACAGGGACACTCTCACTTTGTTATTTTCTCCTGGTATCGATATCACGAGCAGCTCAGTCGCTTTGTGTGTGCAGACAAATTTACACAAGAGCATTTAAAACATCAAATATTTACGTTGTTTAATAATAACTTAAAGCTAAGTGTACCTTATGTTTCATTGCATAGGTACACAAACACACACACACAGATTATTGTTACTTATTCATACTCATATTGGCGCACAGGGGTCTTTATACTGTAATGTTAGAGGAGTTCATCAGAAAAATTAGCCTAATCATTGAGTAATTATTGTCTGTAAACTGTTTTAATTTCCTCATTATGTTCTCTACTCAACTAGACTAATTATGCTAATTAATAAAATTCCCTTTAATCTCATTTTTAAGCACACTGTTTTCACAGCTATCGCAAAATGTGGAGCTGCTTTTTTAAAATCATTTCTCGTAAGATATACTGACATAATTGGTACAGGCAAACAGCTAATATGCCCATATTTTAGCGAATGAACTAAATTACTTCAAAGGTGTTATGAAACACATTTTCAGTGGTTCAACTACCAAAATCTGATTTATACTATCCAGTAATGAAAATAGTGCCATAGCAATATGTATGTGCATAAATTTACTGACTAATTTTAAAAGACTAAACAATTTTCTGAGGTAATTACAACCCTTATTACAATAAAGTTAGGACGTTGTGTAACACATAAATAAAACAAAATGTGATAATTTGCTCATCATTTTGCCCGGTGCTCAACTGAAAACAGTACAAAGACAATATATTTAATTTTTCACCTTTTACAAGATTTTTTTAGCAACTTGAAAAAAGTTTAAGCTTTAAAGTAAAAACATCAAGCAAAATAAGCATGAGATAATTCCTACAATAGAGCTAACCAGAACAATGCTCACCTGTCTGGGATGCTTTGGGTTTCAGACATTACCTGTGCACAAATATCTACATTACATATCTGTTGTTTACGCAGCAGCTGTTCAACAGGTGGGCTGATGCTTGCTTTGCTCTGATTGGCTCACAGACAATAAATAATAGCCAGTAGTAACAAAGCCTGGGATCAAATCTGGGTCTGACCTACCTGAAAAAATAATAATTGCATTTAAAGCTTGGCAGGTAAGAAACTGATCCTGATAAATGTGTCTGTTGTTATTCAGCTTCCAAGGCACTTTGTTTTTGTAGGCCTTCATGTTTTGGTACGAAATGCAGCTCCTTGTTCACCAACAGAGGTCAGTAATGGTGAGATTAAAAACTTGAAGTAAACGTGTTAACAATTCAACAGAACATCTGCTCACAAGTATGTCTACATAAAATTCATAGTATTTTATTCTTTTGACACTGGCTTTATTAAAACTTCCATCTTGAGCAGTTTTCACTCCAGAAAGATGAGGCGCCCCATCTAGTGGCAAACTTGTGTAAATGCACGTTGTGAGACGTGAGCGTGTGTGCAATCCCGCAGTTTTTTTTCCTCCTAATTTCCCTGATATTCCCTAAAATAAGATGCAAACCGTACATCTCTGCTGTGATCTATGGAACTGATTCACACTAACAAGGGTATTTCACCAAAAGGTATGTAGTAGTATTTTCTCTTTTCTCAGCATAAATGATTATTAATTCCATTGTATTGATTTTATTCTAAAATGACACATTAAACAGAGAAGACAGGAGAGGAAAACAATTGCGCATGCAGGAGATTAATCAGACATAAGACAAGCCACATATTTATTAGGGAGAGGAAAGAAAGAAAGTAAAACAACATGCATTACTAAATGAATAATTATTAAACTATAATTTGCTAAAAATTAACAGGAGGTACTGGGCTGAGATTAGATAGTTAGGTATTCTCATTGCAATGCAAATGAGTGCAGTTGTGTGTGTGTGTGTTTGTAAGGCTTTGGATAATCATGATTCCATTGTATTATTTTAATGTTTCTAAATAATCAAATATCAATATAAAGTCAGGCAAAGGTGATGACGAAAACACAGACGTGCAAAAGAGAGAGGAGAATGAAGAAGGGAGGAAGAACTGGAATAACCATTCAATATCTTTTTTCCAGCCTGAAGAGCAGCCTAACTACTCTGGAAAATGAAATTAATAATCGTGAAGAGTCTGCCCTCCAGACAGTTCCTGAGCGAGCGAGACGGAGGTGGAAAGTATTGAAGGATAAGAGAGATAGATTGAGGCCTACTTCCCATGTACTTTCTATATTTGAACAGGACAACACCAAGATGTATCATAACCATTATTTCTGACAGGTTTTGAATTTAAAAAAAAAATTTCTCCTTCACTTTTTCTAGACACCATGAAAGGACTTTAGGCAGAGGTGAGATGCGGACATGTTTGTACATGTCAGAAAGAAACCAGGAAAATCCAACTGATGTTAGGCAATCTGTCATCTACTGTATGTTTCACTCGCAGGCACAGCACCAGTCCATACACATGAGTAAGGAAATATATGTATAGGTTTGTTTTGTTTTGTTTTTTTAATTAAGCTTTGGCTGGGTCATTGGCTCACCAACTAAAATCATCTCAAGGTCACCAAATAAAACAGTGAAATGGTTGTCTTCTGAGCAGCTTTCAGAAACTCACAGGACCAGTAACGAAACAAAATGCTTACGAAAAAGTTTTCTTGTTGGCTCTAAATGTGCTCTTTTTACATAAATCAGTGCATCAACTTTGGCTATGATTATACTGCCCTCCAGTGGTCATATACAGGGACAATCTCAGGCCCAACAGGATGTCAAGGTGATTATTTTGTTGTTGTGGCATGTTCCCAACTGTTCTTGTGACCTTTGTCATTCCCAGTCTAGTCCAGTCCACATTAAAGAGCCCGAGTAGGCACAGGTGGGGCGAGCAAGTCTTAAAAATATGGGGGTGATGATGTTGCGAGTTCTGCATCAAACCTCACTCACCAGTACTGATCTGACAATGCTTGAAAAAAGGTGTAACTTAGAGTTGCAGGATTCAATGTCAGCCTGTAATCTGCACCATTAACCAGGAGCTTATTGTCAGCAGTCGAGGGGCATGTTAAGAATAAGAGGGTTTAGGTCTCTGTGTCAGTCTCGTGACGTTTTGCTCAGTGGCCATTACATCTCCTTTTACAATGGAATCACTGTTACATGTCAGCTGCATAAACAGGGCCTTTTCCCCTAATTACTGTCCCTTGTCAGTACTGGAGAGTAATACTGTAGGTGGTGTAAATCATTAACCAGGGCTGACCCAGGCCTACTTGGATCAGCTTTGACAGCCCTCTCCCCCAGTGTGCCAGCACATCACTCGGAGTTATAGTTTCACAATGTCATGTGATATGTGACATAATAAGAGGGGACTTCATCACAGAACGTAAGAAAATAAACTAACCGATCAAATCAACTTCAACAACATTTTTTCTTGTGTGAAAAAAAATAGTACAGATTGGTTACTTGAGTCTTGAAAAATAATCTCTATTTGTAATTTCCTGTTAAGTGCCTCCTTGAGTGGTGTATAGCCACTTCTTTGGCTCATGGCCCTTTAAAACAAAGCAAAGTAAGTGCTTTGTGTATAAAGTACTTAAACAAATCACAGAATCAGGTAATAATATCTAATTGTGCAATATATCGTTAATTAACACTCTTAAAGGAGTTTTTCTGTACATTATGTACTTTTACTTTTAATCCATTAAGTTACGTTTTGTCATATTATTTCTGTTAATACTATCACATAAGTGACATTTTAAATGCAGGACTTTAACTTGTAATGAAGTATTTCGAAACTGATGATCTGCTGTAGGTGCTTGATTCACCTGTCCCAGTGGTTCCCAAACTTTTTGGCTTATGAACCTTCAAAATAAAGCTAAGTGCTTTGTGTTGTAGTTCACACACTGACAATTCACAAGATCAGGTAATAAAATCAAATAGTACAATAGACATTGTCTCAATTTTTTTTTTTCAGCACAATGAATACTATATACAATTTTTATATTTTGAATATAATTCACAGTTGGTTACCTGACCCAGTGGTTCCCAATCTTTTTGCTTTATGACGCTTTAAAAGCAAAGAAAGTAATTTACTATTACCCAGTGATGCATAAAGTACCTAAAATTGTCTACACATTGAAAAAACACAAGATCAGGTAATAATATCAAATAGTATAAAAATGTAATTATATCATTAATTAACGCTCTCAAGTTTTTCCTGTGCATTGTGTAGTTTTATTTTTGATGCCTTAAGTCATTTTGTTCTGTTAATATTATCACATCAGTGACATTTTAGATGCAGGACTTTTAATTGTAATGAAGTATTTTTAAACTTATGATTTGCTATAGGTGCTTGATCCTCCTGTCCCAGTGGTTCCCAAACTGTTTGGCCTTTGACCTTTTAAAATAAAGCAAAGCGCCTTGTCTATAAAGTACCTAAAATTGTAATATTTATATATGCATATAAATGTAAATATATCATTAAGTAACACACTTAAAAGAGTTTTTGTGTGCAATGTGTACTTTTACTTTGAAACATCACTTTATGCGGTAATACTATCACATAAATTTAAATGCAGGACTTTTGAAGTATTTAATGAAGTACTTTTAAACTGATGATCTGAGTACTTTCACCACCATCATGTCTCCTGTCCCTGTGTCTGTGTTGTCCCACTGGATCTCAGTCTCGGCTGTGGGAGGAGTTTGCTTCAGACCCTCCAAACTTTTGCGTGTTTTCGACGCCACGCCTCTGTGCGTTTTTCCTCCGCGCGTTGAATTCATACCAAACTCATACTTGGCATTCCGCCTTTTTTTTTAATCTGTCAAACGCGATTGTTGGTGTGTGATCTGGACCTCGGACCTGTGTGGACCGGACTGTGAGCGGTGTGTGTGTGTGTGTGAGTGTGTGTCGTCGGGCCGGGGAGCCTTTGTGAGGTGAGTCCGCTCTCTGACTTTCTTTGTTGTGAGCAGCAACTTTCATGCCGCAGCAGCTGCTTCGCTTCGCCTGAAGTTTTGGGATATTTGACATATTTCGCATTTTTTTTCCAGCTGCCGTTTTGCTGATTCAGAGCATCGTGGTTTTTTTCTCTCTAGCAGGCAGCTTTTTTATTTACTCCCCCCTTTCGTGAAGTTAATGTGAGACTTTTTTTTTAGGCGCCTCTCGGACTTTAGCGTGGAGTTTGTTGGGGTATTATTAGCCGCATGCTAACATGCTAGCAAACTAGCTCCAGCGTGTTATCATTAGCTTGTTGGTACGTGCGCTAAAATATAGAAAATAACACTTCTAAGTACACTTTAAAGTTGTTCGAAAACTTCCAGAGTCCCTTGGGTGTGAGTTTATCTGGGTTAAAAGGCGGGTTTTTGCCAACTCACCGTTCATTTTTTCCCTCTTACATGTTAGCAGATGGGATTCATTTGTCGTTATTGTGAAAGTGTCGCCAACATGTGAGACTGGTCTTACTGGTTTAACAGAAATCAGATCAGAAGTGACACCTGCGTTTGTCTCCAGCACTACTTTTACTTATAAGAAGCTCATTCGAGTGCTGATTATCTGTGTGAAATCTGCACAGATCTGTAAAGTAAAGCAAAGCAATGGGGGTGATGATCCAGCTTGGTTAATCATAATGGAGCTGAGGCAGTCTGTAATGTGCATGTGTCTTGTCACTGTTTGCTGAGCTCATATCTTTATTTAGCTCAATGCTCTGCTGGCTCCTCACTGCACTAAACACCTGACCTTTTGGCCACTGGGAGCTATATTGAAACTGGCATATGCCTTCAGTGCTTAATGTCCTAACACTGCATCACCACTGCTTTTGCAAATGACAGAGCTGCAGCGCTTCACTTGCATGATTTGCCAAATCTTAACAACCTGGCCACGTTTAATGTTACGTTATAACGCAATCAGCCGCGAGCTCGACAAAGTTGACATTGTTCTTAAGCTCTTAACTTATATTTGAGGTTTTAGTTGTGTGTGTTTCTAGTATTCGTCCCTCCTCATGTTTGTAAATGGAGTGGGCAAAACGTTTGCAGCACCTTATTATAATACAGTCCAGTGCAATCGGCCACAAATTCTACATATGTTCAGCTGCTTTAAAAACTTCCCAAAAGGTGTTAATTCAAGTTGTTATTGAAGTGGACAAAACATTAGAATCGCCTCATTTCAACATCGTCCGTTACAACAGATCAGCCACAACTTCTACATGTATGAAGTTAACAACGTTCAGTTTGTTTAGTAAACTTTCTGAGAGGGGTTAATTCAACTTATTTTTCCTCCTTCTGGTGTTTGTAAATGTGTTGGTAAAACATCAGAAGCACCTCATCTTCATGCAGTCCATTTCAACCCCAATACAAACTACAACCTCAGTAATACACATATATTTACATGAATACCTTTCTGACACAGTTGATCAAAACTGAGCATTATTATGTCTGAGCTGTGGGATTACATTCGATTTTACAGGTGTACCTAAGAAGGTGTCCACTAAATGTTCAAACTACAGTGATGTCAGATACAATGATCCTTTATTGATCCCCTAGAGGGGAAATTTGAGTGTTCCAGCACCACAAGGACTGAATAAATTAATGTATATCATTTGCTTTGAGTAAACTGAAGTAATTTAATCAAAGTCATCCTTATATATTTCATATTGCATGAGAAAATTTATATTATTTTTTTTCCAAAAGCTATTCGCAGACAAAGAAATGTACAGTATGCTAACATATATCACCACAAATATACTCTCATTCTGTGAGAAACACTGAATATGTTCATCACAATATATTCTACACCATGCCATGTTTGCACAGTTAAATGTTCGTCATTCTATGTTTTATGTTAATAAACTATATTCTGAAATTTGACTAAGAAGCCCTCTGGCTTCTTCAGGCTTCAGTCATTATCAGGATACTTTGCAAACTGGCAGTATTATCGAATTATACATTGTGATAAATATTGATATAAAATATAATTAGAAAAAATATTTTGATCATATTTTTTTGCCATATTGTTAAGGCCATGAGTTTTGAGTAGTTCAACCATAGTGAAATATTTCCATCTCAGATTGTTTCATTTCAAGTTTTTTATGAGCCTGAATAGGTGAAAGCATCTGGTATTACAAGAAAAAAGTAAAAATTTGGCAAAAGTTTGAAAAGATTATTTAAGCCTCTCAAACAGAACATTAAGGTTAATCAGATCCAGTCAGGACAATCATCTTCTCAGATGCCAAATTCTTACACAGTAAAACTTTCAAGACCGTCACATTCCCTCAAACCCCTCGTTCTTTCAGACCCAGCTCTTTCCTAACCATCTCACCAGGGCCTGGCCGTTCTCTGTGGCAACAGCACGTTCTCGTCCACCGTGATTGAAACCGGGCCCTCTGCAGAGTGTGTCCAATAAGCCCACCACAGAAGGAAAAGCTCTGCGACCACACTGATCCTCTGTGGTTCTTTTGTGGCAGGGACCATGTTAGCCACACTCTGGAAAACATTACACACCAGGCTGCGTTCGCGTTGCATATGTGTGCCTGTGCTTGAGGAGACTTGGAGCATCCTCAACAATAACAAAAGAATGTGTAATTTCCTCATGTGGCCCATGCAGGCAAAGTTGCAGGCTTCTGGGAAGTTCATATGGTTCAAGTACTGCCTTTTAAACTAGCTTCTCTCAGACGATTACTTAAGGAAAATGTCTAACTACGGTCTATTTGCCATCTATCATCTTCCACCCACTGGTGTAACCTTAATAGCAAGACCAACTGGTGGTGTCTGCTTTGACCCTGGCCAGTGTCTTTATACATTTACAAGCTCTTAATGTTTTGCCGTTTTTCTTGTCTGGTCTTTAACCCTGAATGCCAGAGCTATTAATACAGCCTGTACCCATGGAAGCTGTAAACAACTTCAGATGAATCTGATCTCGCTCTCGGTGAAGTGTGGAGACATTTGGAGTCCAAGACATATGTCACCGTTCTCAGCAGCCGCGGAGTTAATCCTGCTCCTGTCTATCTGTCGCGATGATGTAGTTTAGAAAAGTGCAGGGAGATTTTTTTTAAAAATCATTCATCATCAAAAGTCATTTTATTGAGCAAGTACAAAATGAGAACTTTAGTGGGATTCAATAAATAAGTCTCTTGTTATTACAAAAGTTTAAAAGAACATTTTTGCATAAAGTATTCTACTAACTAAGACCCTCTTTTATCTCGCCATCAATCTAAAACCCAAAGACATTCAATTCACTATTATACATGGGAAATAAAAATAAGAAATTTGAGAAGCTGGAATCAGAGAACAGAGAGAATGCTTGAGAATTTTGCTTGAAAGATTATTGAAATTGCTTATTTAAGATTAGAATAGTTTCAGATATATTTTTGTAGATTAATTAATGAATTAACTAATGGATTAATTGACAAGATAAGATAAACCTTTATTCGTCCCACAGTGGACAAATTGTGCAACATACGGTATCACCATTTTTAGACTGAATGGCGTTGTTGTTAAGTCTCTGTCCAGTGGCACGTTAGATTCAGACACCTCAGAGTTCAGCTCTAATGCTCAAACTGCTTTTCATAACTAACTTAATCAGATGTGCGATTTGTGCTGATGCAGCATTCGAGACCGCTTTGACATCCGCCCACGTTTTGTGTTGCTTAGTGCCTCCATATCGCTCACTCCGAAATAACATATTTTAAAGGAGAACAAAGTAACTGGATCTCTACGTATTGTACTTGGAAAGTCCTTGAAATTCATCCAGTTTAAGATCAAGGGGTTTTCATGTGGGATAACAATGAAAAAAGTTTTGTTTTTTCATAATCAGATGAAGGGTGTTCATATTTTTTTTCTTCACTCATGAATTTAAGAGACAAAAAAAGCATTTCCAAGCTTCTATTGTTGTGAGCAGCAGTGTGTGCTGCTGAGTTCCAGCTGTTGGTGGTTTGAAGATGAAGAAAATTTCTGTAACCACAAAAATGTCTTTTGTTTATTATTACCTGTACACAGACTATACACTTCGGGGTTTGTGTATGTTGCTTCAGTCAATGATTTAAAACCCCGCTGTGTTTTCAAAACATCCAGGGACGACTGCGTTAATTTCTTTAAACCTCGCTGATTGCGATTGTCTCAATTCATCAGCTATCAAAGCAAATAGTGCTCACGGCTCTCGCACTGTGGTGGATATTTTGGTGTAATGCTTTTTTAATGTGGAAAGAAACCCGTCCTATAACCTGGGTCAAGACAAGCATTGCCATTTGCATTGTTTCTATTTTTGTTGATGCGCCGTAATAGAATTTACCTTGATGAGTATCGATTTATTTATTACTCCAAGTAATAATAACCAATCAAAGGACTTCTTAAAAGTGACATACTGTATGTCCAGTGCACAAGCTGTTATTGCATGCTGTCCTATCATCTCTGGAGTCTCTAGAGTTTAGGCTAAAGTTAGCAGCTGTGTCCTGATCTTTATTGGATTTGGTGAAGTTGACACTCCAGCAGTGTTAACCGAGATAACGCTACATTTGCCAAAGACATTGTTTAGTCCTCACTAGAGTTGGTACGAGTATGTGATTTTCACAGTAACACATAAGAGTCACAAAACATATCATAGTATACAATAATAACCAACTATTATTAACATTATCAGTTACAATAACCCTTAAAAGGATGCTTTATTGTAATTTCACAAATATAATTTCCTGACAGATGTGACTTTTGATATAAAATTCTTTAATATGGTAGAATTTAATACCATAGATAAGAAAAGGTCGCTTTGTCTGCCTCTGTGTGAAATCAAGGAGCCATTGTTTTTAAAAAATGACCATTAATTTTGAGTATTAAATCTGCAACTGTTATCAACAAACTGCATGCAAGAACGAGAAGTTTGACAGGTGTCTTGTCCCATGCGTTGCAGGTGTGTTGTGGCCGGAGCCGTCATCATTGCGTCGGAGTGGAGTTGCCGTGGCAGCCCTGATGGGGCGCAGGAGGAGGGAGGCGACGGGGAAGGACTGGCAGATGGGGCGGACCGAGGATTGGACGGTGACCCCGAGGGAGTGTGGAGTCCCGACATTGAGCAGAGCTTTCAGGAAGCTCTGGCCATCTACCCGCCCTGCGGCAGGAGGAAGATTATACTTTCAGACGAGGGGAAGATGTACGGTGAGGAACCGCAAATTTCTGTCCTAACATAGTGATTGTCATCCAGCCGTCTACATCTTCACTCCTCCAGTCTCAAATTCAAATGCCAGACTTTGTATCTTCTTCTGCGTGCTGAGATACTTAGCAATAACAATAGCGTGTGAAGGGTTTTGACCATACATTTTCTGTCATGGAGCCACAAACAGACACATTTTAGATCAAGCTCTTTCAATGGCAGAATGTTATGAAAATTCTCTACATTTAAAGCAGATTTTTTTTAACAACTTCACTTTTAGTAATAAGGTTTTCACATTCAAAGTTCACTGTACAGATTGAGGGAACAGGGTCTCTGCAGGACACAGCTTTGCAAGTTCACATATAGTACAGGAGCTTCAGTCCACTTTAAATGATCTAAAACACGTATTTGGAAGTGGAAGCCTTCAGCTTGCGGGAACTATACTGCATGTAGTTTTGTTTATAGAGATGTCTGGCTCACGTTGAAATTACAGTATACAGTATGTCAACCATTGCAGCACTGTCAGTAGGGAGTGAGATTGCAAGCTAATCTGCAGCGACACTTTCCATTGTAAACAAAACATACTTCAAATCTTAAATTGGGAAGCAGTGATCCAAAAACAGTGAATGATATAAAATTGAGATTTTTGTCATTGTTTTTTTATTTTTCACTTTTCTTTTCACTTTGAAATGATTGGTTTAGAAAGCTGTTTAAATTGTTTCATGAAGTCCATCTCTCCAAGCAAGGACCCATATCCCATCTGTGCACACTCTCTATCAGCCTTAACTTTTACAAAATGATGTAAAACTCAAACTGTAGTCCTGATATGGTTAATGGGTTATTGATTGTCCTTGTTAAGACCTCTTAGTTTGTACCCAGGTGATATGGGCCGCCAGCACTGACAGGATAGAGCAGGTTGACATTTCAGGTCAGGTTAGGGTGTGCATATGAAGAAGTTGCTTGATTACTCATTCCCCTGGGCACAAGTTACATGTGTTCTCTAGTTTGGGTGGAAATCACCAGAAGCCCCACGACAAGATATTATCACGATACTAAAGTCATGATATGATATTCTTGATTTTTATTTATTTTATTTTTTTAATATGCTGGGTATTACAAAAACATAAATTGCAATATATTGTCATTTATTGCCTTTTTTCAACTGCAAATTATGTCCCCAAAGGAAAACTTATCTAATGAGATAATGTTTTCAGTCTGTTAATGTCATTTCAATCATATCTGTTGCAGCAAAATGGGATTGTCAAGCAGACAGACTGACCCCAACACTCTCATAAGAACCTGACATTAATGTTGCATGCACCTGACAAATTGAGTTGTTTGTATTCCAGTCATGTCATGTGTGGACTACTGTACTATAACAGGTATTTTGAACAATGCAACTTGTACAAAGACGTTTTGCAGCCCCTTCATCAACTCAGGAATTTGAGAGTAAATTACTGTTAAATTTAAAACAAAAGAAAACTTTAAAAAAAAATTTTAAATTGAAATAAAATAAAACATGTGCTCTTAAAGCAAACTTTAAAGTGCTATTACTTGCTGCTTGGACTACAAACAGTTCAAAGACATTTAGACAGTGAAGGAATGTCAGCATTCCTGCTCAGAAAGAGGAGCTGATCAGCGCACTCTGAGTTCAGAGCGCTCTTTTGTGCTGTGACGACGTCTCCGGTCGTTGAGAGGGCTCTTTCTGCTGAGATACTTGTACCTGGGCTACAAAGGTATCTTTTCACCAGCTTGGCCAGAAAGGGTGGACTTGCTCATGTCTTTCCCACCAGCTTAGTGGTGTGACCTCCTGGTATCTTTTCACCTCCTCCTCAGTTATGGCAGGTAGTGATTTTAGTGGGGCTACACCAGGTGTGAGAGCAGAGTAGTGGCAGGTATGTGCCATGGAAATCTGCCCTAAAAACAAAAAAATAGGCAAGTCTTATGTATTTTATGCAAACTGTTGCGCAGCCCTTTTACACAGAAATGGGTCTAAATGTCTATATTTAAAAAAAAAAAAAAAAAACTGAACGGGAAATGGCTCAGTCTCAATACAAATGCGCACAACTTGTTTTGGGATTATTTGGTGACTCACACAACCGTACGTGGCGGTGACGGCACATTACTGATTTCTTTCTCCGATGTCTCCGTCTTTGTTTTTACCAACTTCCTACCAATCCTCACCGGAGAAAAACCCAGCACCATCTAGTGGACTGAAAAAGCAATTGAGTTTATCATTCCAGAACCAAAAGTGTCATTTTTATTTGCAACATTAATCATTTCTATGATTGAAAAACAAAAATACATACGTATAGCAGCACAATGTTGCCATTGTGTATTGTGTTTGTTTTTGTTAGGATCTGTTCAGGATGCTGTCTATGAGTAGAGCTTTGATGTATTTTAACCGTTTCCACCTTATTGAAGGCCTTGGCTAGCACCCAACATTCCCAGCATTCTTTTTCCTAAGGGTTCGCGTTTCCGTCTGCGGCAGCCTATGTCATGTATTTGTGTGTGTGAGTGTGTGTTGTGAGGGGAAACAGGATATGTGATCCCACACGACAGAAAGGGAAAGTTTGTTTCAACATTGTGGCCTTTTCTCCTTTTGTGGAAGTGTGGGCTCGCTGTGTTGACCACCCCCACTTCCTTCTCAATAAACAAGGATAGTCCCGCTGGTACTCACGTTCACACATTGGAAAGCTACACTGACACTTTGAACATAATACCCACGCTCACATTAACCCACTGGTTTCTCAGTTTCAAACTTGCCTGTAGGACACCACCCCCCACCTTTTGAGTCACTGCCTCTCTCTCACCACTGTGAAAAATGTTAAATTACTGTATACTATAAATGTACCTTTTGTATGTGCCAACTAGTAGTGTGAGTGCTTTTATTTACACTTACACAGACATCTTACTAAGTCCTACATTGGTAGATTACAGATTAATAAAAGTCCATTCCAAATTTAAAATGAACTGCTAAAATTGCAATAGCTGATAATTGGATAAATGTCTATATAACAGTTGAGCATTTAGAACCATTTCAGTGCTCTTTTCACTTAACTGGTGTAAATCACACACATTACAACAAATGGGACGGAAGTTGACTTGAGATGAAAAAGCTTTTGGGCTTATGTGGAGTAGTGGTAGACTGCAGGAAAGAAGTGCATGTGTCCTGTTTTGGGAATTGGAGCAGACTGCCGGGTCTGAGTCAGCCCCTTCTGTTGATTTGGGGGAATTCTGGTAACTCCACAGAGCTGATGTGACTCATCCTGATGTGATCTAAGTCCCAACAGCATCACACCACTTCCCAGAAAGAAGGATGGTGGTGATGATGTTTGTGCTTATGTATATGTGATTAAATGATTACAGCCATGTAATCATTTTATAAGGCTCCATTTGGTCACCTTTTCTTGAACCTCTCTCTAATTTTGACATCTGCCGGAGAGTGAATAGTGAGTTGCTCACCAGTTACGATTAGAGACGAGTAGATCATCAGGTGTGGTTTGGGCTGGGGGAGGTAGAGAAAGAAAGAGCCGACCAGGCAGTCTGTGATGACCACATTTTGGAAGTTAACTGTGTGATGACCTCTTCTCTTTTTAATGCCTCCTACAGCCGTGGCCGGAGGCCTTATGTTTTCAGGCTATCCATTTGTCTGTCCCATTCTGGTGATAGCTCAGGAACAGTTTGAGGGAATTTCTAAAAAAAAAATTGGCACAAATGTCCACTTAAACTCAAGATTGAACTGATGACAATCTGGGGGTCAAAGGTCACTGTGACCTCACAAAACACGTTTTGGGCAATAGCTCAAGAATTAATGTGCTCGTCGAAAAAAAATCACTCAAAGGTCTTATAGGACAAAATGATGAAGTCAGAATATTTTACATCCAAAAGGTCAAAGGTCAACTTCGCTGTGACATCATAATGTTGACCCTAACCCAGGAACAGAAGGGGAGATTGGGACCGTATTTCACATTTGGTCAGATACTGAATTGGTGACACTAATCTTGGGTGCCCACCTTAAAACTGTGGTGTGATCTTCTGTTCTGCCTGGTTGAAGATGTGTGTGAAGCATCCATACTTAGAATTTGTTCTTTCTTTGCAGCAACATCAATATTTGAAGCATTGTCTACTGTCAGGGCTTCTATCAGAGTCAGCATTGTTGAATTTGGCTGTCCTCTGTACTCTGTAAAAATAGTCTCTAAGTGAAGACAGCATGTTTTTCACTGGAAATTATTCCCTGGAATCGTACATGTTGTTATAGTGATGACTTCCATTTTGCAAAAAAAAAAAAAAAATACACATAATACCTTTTTTTTTTCTTCAAAGTCTTCACTACATACATTATCTGAGTCTGGACAGAGAAGGATGTAAACTCCAACTAATTTTACTTCCCTTTATTCCCACCACTTGTCCGTCTACTTTGGAGGTCTGCCATCAAGCAAGGCCAATGAGCCATCATGAGAGTATGATGCAGCCATGAAAACTGAGAGCTTGACAGTCCGTGTAACTGTGTGTGGGGGAATGCTGTAGATCTATGAGAGCCTCGCTATCTTCTCACAGACACACAGAAAGTGCAGTCACATTAAACTTTCATCATCTGCGACCTTCTTTTCAAATGCATTCTGCGGGATGGAAGAAGTATCCACGTCTATCTTCATCTTCCTTGGCTTCATACCAAAGCTTGATTGGTGAATTCAGTACAACCTGAACATTCATTTGACCAGTTGAAATCAATGTCACTGTGACCCCAAGGCTAAAAAACACGAAGCACTTATGGTCTTGCCAGGTGTGTTATGATTGTACTTAAGAAGATTAGCGTTGTAAGATACAAACCAAAATAGAGACTGTGTCGTTTGCTGTGTTGCAGAAGACGTGAGATCAAGCACTGATTAAGTTTGGCTTAATGTTAATGTAGTAGATCATCATCCTGTCATCATGGCCTTTTAGCTTCATATTTGTTTCATCGAACAAATGAGAGTTAGACCAGTGGTTAGAGTGATGTAATCGAAAACATGCAGGCCTATTTTGTGAAAGTACCACAGACAAAAACTAAGACTGGAGCTTTTGACTTTTATTTGATCAGCTGTGGATGCACAGGGTTGTGATCCTCCAAAAATGAATTCATCATTCATCATTCATCATTTTCCAATGATTGTGTATGTGGAAGTTGCTTTTTGGGCTTGTGTGTGCCTCGTGATGAACATGAGGCCAGCACGGCTATATTCCCGGGGGCTTGGTTTGAGTTCTCACTTCTGACTTTATCTATTGCTTTCTCAATTTTAGGTCGAAATGAGTTGATCGCTCGCTATATCAAGTTACGAACAGGGAAGACGCGCACACGCAAACAGGTAAGAACAGATTGAAGACGACAGTATTTACATGTGTTTGATGCATTTGGATTGTTTAGATGTGGCTCCCCTATCTCTTGATGTTTTTTTATTTTGTTGTAATTTACCCGTTAACCTCATTAAAGTGATTATTAATGGACCGTGGCTATTTGAAATTGCTAAATCATCCTGTGAATGTGTTTTTTCATGGGGTTGACCCTGGCCCCATAGGTGTCTAGTCACATTCAGGTTCTGGCACGTAAGAGGGTACGAGAATACCAGACCAGCATCAAGGTGGGTGCCCACTGAATCAACTCTCCCCTCCGTCTGTAGTCACACCCCCTCTTTTCCTTTTTCCTCCCATCCTCTTTCCTTCATCCTGTCTTTCGTCAGGTCTCTAGTCACCTGCAAGTCTTGGCCAAGAGAAAGTCGCGTGAGATTCAGTCTAAGCTCAAGGTACACACGCTCACTGACTTTACCACGCTAGCTGCTTCGCTCTGCATGTGGCCCCAAATCCAACTTAACCCAGTGAATCACCATAGATGCCGTCGTCAGAGCTTATGGCAGATTTATGCTTTTGTCGGTGTCTTACTGAGGAGGCTCCATACGTACATCGAGGGTTCTGCCATAGTTTACACCTCCTCAAAATGTTACTACAGGTCATGGCTGCAGGGAATATGTGGAGCCTGCAAGCATTTTGAAGAATTTAGTGATAAAGCATGACATATCCATTAAGTGTTGTGGTGATGCCAGGATTCCTGTATAGGCATCTAAGTATACAGTAAATCCAGCTTACAAATAGTTTAATACAGCATTGTTATACCATCATCAGGGCACTGCGATGGTGTTAGTTAATGGCTGTGGGAATGTGGAATGGCAGGCTTTGCTAAACATTGAACATTTTTTCCTTTATCCTTTAGAGGTCTCGCTCATTTGCTTTCGGCTCATATTTGACGTTGCTCAGTGGAAAAGCCAGATGTTTTCAATGTCATTATGTATCATAATATGTGGGAAAGGGATTATTGTTATAATGCATGACAGTAATCTCGGTCCCTTTAGTTATTTAAAGAGGCTTGTGGCTTTGGACAACTGCATGAGGTTCAGTAGCCGTCCTGGTTGACCGAAGCATGTGCATGGCTGAAGTAGTTTACATGAATGCTTACATCCACACAGACATGCAGGGAGTGTTTCATGAATTTCAGTTTCCTCTTTTACATCACTTCTGATCTCCAAGTTCTCTCCTTTTGTATCTTTTCTGTTTAAGCAGTTTCCTTGTGGTTTTTCCATGTCCTGTAATAAAGGTTCTGTGTGACGTTTTGCACAACAGGCTTTTTAACTTGCTGCTCTCAGATCCAGGCCTTTGTACGTCCTGGCATAAATGTCAGCCCTAAGCTTTAAAACAGCACAGATTAATGGGATGTCAATATAGGATTAATTTTTTTAGCTTAGCGTTATTATCAAGGTAGGTTCGGTGTGTAGTCACTTCCGTATAGTGAGCAATGTTTTTCCTCATCACCTAACAGTGTATCTGCTTTTATTTCGAATGTGCTCAAGTTAATCAATAATGTGTCTCCTTTGCCATAGGCCATGAACTTGGTAAGTTTTGGTTACACAACTCCAGTTTTCTGCTTCAGGCTTTTGTGCTTTGTGGTTGGCATCACATTACTCGCTTGTCCACAATACAGTTCTCCTGCCAGACTCAAAAACCCTGCTCATTACTCTATTGTTTTTAGTGGCTTTAGTTAAATACTGGTGATGGCTCCGGTTAGCTCTCCTAGCCTGCTAGCTTGGTTCGCCTCCTGCTTTGGCATCCCCCCCTATATTTGCTTTGCACTCTGTCCTGTCTTCCCTCATAGTTACTTGCATCATGCTGAAGTACTGTATACAGTAATATGTTGGCTGACTTGCTGTCTATAACTGGTCTTGGAGGTTTGGCTGACTCTGGATCTTCAGTTTTACTCTATTTTTCAAAATGGATGGATGCATTATCATTGCGTATCCCTTTGTCTCTATGATTCAGGACCAGGTATCCAAAGACAAGGCTCTGCAGACAGTAGCCAACCTCTCATCAGCTCAGATCGTGTCTGCTAGTGTGATGAAGCCCCAGACTCCGTTCCCTCCACCAGTTAGAGTGAGACACAAACACACTGACACGCACACACACACATCTGTTCTTTTCCACCGTCTGGGTCAAAGTCTGAGTAAGACTATCTGCTCTGTTTCCCCGTCTTTCCTTTTGTTTAGTTTTGGCCCGGCCCTATGCCAGGACAGCCTGGACATTCTCAGGAGTAAGTATCACCAGCAATTTGTTTGTTTAAAATTTGAGAGTGTCTTATGCTTAAGCTATTACAGTTGCTCATGTTTGGGTTCTGACTCCTTCTTTTTTACAGCATCAAGCCCTTTGCACAGCCACCATACACTACACTACCAGCCCCTGTCCCCGCACCTATCAGTAAGCGTGAACACGAGCTCAGCAAGTTGAGTATTTAGCATTGATTATTTGTTACTCAATTGTTTTTTCCTGCTCTAAATGTGTGGCAGGTTATGAGTCTCTGCCTCCTCCACGCCCGGCAGCTATAGCAGCTCCTGTATGGCAAGACAGAACCATCGCCTCAGCAAAACTACGGCTACTGGAGTACTCTGCTTTTCTGGAGACCCAGAGAGACAGAGAGACGGTACAGACATCCAGACATTTATACAATATCACTATTAAAAAACTTTGCCTAAACCAAGTCTTTCCTCTCTTTCTTATCACTTCTCCTTCCTTCCCACAGTATAAACACCTTTTCGTACACATTGGCCCGTCAAACCCCGGCTACAACGACCCCGTGCTGGAGTCCATAGATGTGAGGCAGATTTACGACAAGTTCTCTGAGAAGAAAGGAGGCCTGAAGGAACTGTATGAGAAAGGGCCGCACAATGCGTTCTTCCTCGTCAAGTTCTGGGTCAGTACAAAAAAAAATCAATGTTCCCACTGATAAGACTTTTTGAACCACTGGCCATTTTTAGAGGCATGCTGCAGAAAAGTACGTCAGTGAATTTGATGAAGTATCACAAGAAGGGACGGGATCACTGGGAAAGTCTACAGCTTTGGTACTAAAATGCATTTCAGTTTTTATATTAGATTTTATTACAGTCACAACATTAGATAGTTGGTTTAAGCTGGTGTTGTGTATTACATAGCTCCACTTACAGTCTGAGGTTATAACCTGCTACACCACATGGGGGAAGCAAAGCCAATGTGATGCTGGAGCAATGTTTACACAGGAAGTGACCTCTTCATTGGCAGTTGCTTGTATTTTATTCAATGGTGCCCTGTGGAGTTTTCTTGTAAACAAACAAACATCATAGTTTCCTTAACTCACCCAAACACATGGTTTATATTCTTGTGGTCTAACAAACCTGTCAAATCAATTTCCTTCCTCATTAAACATTTGCAGAGCCAAGATGTTAAGTATTTAAGATCCTGTCACTGATGTAAAGTCACAGGAAAGTTATGAAATAATAGTGACCTTAATCCCCAGACATGTACTGAAATACACACATAGGAGATGGGTGTTTGTGTCTTTGGTATTGGCTTCTTCTGTTTCCTCTACCTTTCTGTCACTCACTCACGGTCCATCTTTCTGTGTTTGTTTCAGGCGGACCTGAGCAGCGACATTGAGGAGGGTTCTGGCGTGTTCTACGGAGTGAGCAGCCAGTACAGTGGAACAGAAAACATCACCATCAGCGTCTCAACAAAGGTCTGCTCCTTTGGCAAACAGGTGGTAGAGAAGGTTGAGGTGAGGACGTCATGATTTTTTTTTTTTAACATGCATAAATGATTTCACATCAGACCTATATTACCATGTGGTTTAATGGTGATGTGCATGTGCGGATTCCCTTCCCTTCAGACTGAATACGCGCACATGGAAGGAGGAAAGTATGTGTTCCGCATCCATCGTTCGCCCATGTGTGAATATATGATCAACTTCATCCACAAACTCAAACACCTGCCTGAGAAATACATGATGAACAGTGTACTGGAGAACTTCACCATCCTACAGGTGTGTGTGCACCTCTGCGTCTCTGCACTCGTGTTTGTGCGTATGTTTTATTACTAAGTCCTGACCGCTACGTTTTTTTCCTGTCTCTCGCTAGGTGGTGTCCAACAGAGAAACTCAGGAGACTCTGCTGTGCATCGCCTTTGTGTTTGAAGTGTCTACTAGTGAGCACGGAGCACAGTACCACGTTTATCGACTAGTTAACGACTAGCAGCACGTCGCGTGCATACAGAGACTCTCCACAGACTTTTTGATACATACAGCATAAACCCTATTTCCAGTTCAAACACACAGACCCCCCCATCCCCCTACTCTAAACACACACTCGTTTTAACAGACCAACAGTCGCACTCTAGTCACACCTGTTGTTTAACGTGTATGTACATCCATCACAAACACATTTCATCAACATACCATGACTTAAACACTAAAGTGAAGTTCATTTTTATAGATTTCAAACAATGATGATGTTGTTCAGTGTAATTATTCAGTCACACAAATGTCTCACCTTGTGAAACAGACTATTACTGTTCATATCACGGCTTTTTCTTTTTAGTTAGAAGTTTAATTCACTGACAAACACGATTGCAAAAAACATGAAAAAAGAAACAAGTGGCTAAACTACATTTAGTGAAGTTTAATATGTGATATTCTTCCATAATATGCATCATAGCAATGGATATTATCATTTCCATTACACATGCATTTGCGTCATAGGTGTGACTGTTGTGAGACAAGTTTGAATATAAGTTGGCAAACAAATCATTTAATCAGTGTTAATGTAACTCTGCCACAATGACGCTTTATTCTGCAGTTTGTAGTATCTCTGTAAGGTAGGAATTGAATGAGCCTATAATGTTGTCTCCTCTCGCACTGCTTCATGTGGAACCATGATCTCCAGTTACTTTAATCAAAACTCTAAAGGATCGCATGACAGAAAGTATGAGCGTGCCTCTTCTCAGAAAGCAATGCACTACATGTAAAGACGTAAAAGCTGTATTTATATTTGAGAAGCCGTGTCAGAGTGTAAAGAGAGGCATCATTTTACGTGCATTTGCTGTTTAAAGGTTTCCAGTGGTACAGGGCGTAGAGGGAAAGATCTTTTGATCAAATCTCAAGGAGGTGTTTACGTTTCGCTCACTCGTCTTCGGAGACAAAATAGTTCACGACCAGTTCCAGATTCAGTTCAAACGTTGGTGTCAGCAGCAGTTTGAATGAAAGAGCGATCTCTACTGTTCATTGACACAATACTGTATTTTCTTAGACTGTGTGGGCTTGCTGCAGTATTTCTACCTCCACGTGAGTTGGGATAAGAATGTGCTTTGGTTCATAAAGCCTTAACCTGAGGAGCACTGATGTATAGGATGTGTACACTACACTTGTAATGGTACTGTTTATAAGCCAAAACAAGGTAAATGACTCGTTTTTTTTGTAAAGATGAACTATCTTTTTTTTGTATTTTACCAGCACAGCTAGAAGTGTTACTATAAACATCACATACGATGGGTGTTTCGGTGGTATCTTTTTCAATGTATGCAAAATGATGTATGGTACAGACCACACTAGGGTCACCCACAGTGCACTGGGGTAGATTTTTCTCTTATAACACTAGCGAATTATCCAGCTTACACTTGCTTTTTTTTTCTCCTTTTGTTCTATGTCATGTTTTTGGTTTCTGGTACATGTGGCTACCAGCATTTTTTATAGTAAATGTTTTTTGACTCTATCACGCCCTCTCATGGCAGGAATATCTTTAACCATGTGGAAGGTGATTGATTTGTCTTGATCGTGAAAGTAAGAGCCGACTGGTTCAGTTTTAAATAACCATATTCACTGTGTGGTCAGCCGAGATGTTTATTCTTTTATTTTTCCTGTCTGTGTCCTCTGGTTGGCTGGGCCACGTCACTCATTTGGTCAAGTATGCTCAGTGAATTAAATCTGTGCCTTTATGCTGTACCAATAAAATCACATGGTGTTTGCAGAATCGTGTAGCCTTTAGAGTCTTCATATTAACACAGGTGAGCTGCATGAGAGAGCAAATCTTCCTCAGTTAAATCAGTTTTAACCCTTAATACTCTGGTTCAGTTCAATTCCATGTGTAGTCCCAATTCAGGCTGAACATCAATACTTTTTGAGTACCATCTAAAATGCATCATAGACTTGAGTATCAAACTGTCAAGTAAAGAAGAAGAAAAATCTGGCCTTTCTCATCTAAATCCCATCTTTTATTTAAAGTTCAGTGTTGGTACAAGAGGGAACACTGATGCAATATCTTTATTTGCGACCAGGATTTTGTAAGAAAAAAATTATATTCCTCAAGATAAGTTATTTTAAAAAGTGTTTTCTGTTTTTTTAGGCACCACTATAAAAACAAGCCCAATTAAAAATAGACCTTTTATCTTAGATGATACACAGTTTCATTTCATGCCACCTAGGTTGCAATTCTTATTTGCCCTCCTAGATGGAGCTGTCATCTCAATTTTACATAAGTTGTTAAAGTGTATAGGTAAGTTCAGAGTCTGGTGTGATGCAGCACTGTCTGTAAAGGCTTTACCTTCTCTCTATACCTGATGTCAATCAGCGTGCCTCTTCACTTGTCACACACACATACACTTTACTGTCGCAGTTACATAACTTCATTGGTATTACAGTCACAACATGTTTACATGTGTTTGTACTCGTAAAGTCAAATAATGGTATAAATGTTACGATTCCTCAATGATGAAGAAAAAGCTGTGTAGATGTATCCGATATACACAGTCAGAAAAGTTCAGATTGATGTGTTACTTGAAATTATTCATATTGTCTGCTTGGTGTTTTGGAAAAAGTTACTCACATGAGAAGTTAAATGGCGAACAAATAATAGGTATAGGATTAAACACAGATTTTTTTTTTTGTACCCTCTACCACAACATACTTTACATACACGAGACAATAGTGCGCTGCTTCTGTAGGGCAAAGGTCGACATTTACCAACAACAACGCTTCAGCTATCTTGTCGGTCTAGATCCCATCAAATTGTACGCCCTGATGTCACTATGATATCCAGCCACAGTAAACACTGTGATGTGGATGTGTACACCTGTAAATCCACCTGAGACCTCAAACTGTTTCAGGATCTTTCAAAGTCTTATGTAATGAATTGGATGTTGTATATGTGTCGGCAGCTTTCCAAGGCAAAGAAGGTGCAATGTAGGAGTGTAAGTGATAAGAGCACTTTATTGAGGTGTGACTTCACACACTTTGTGTCTGTATCCGGCTTCTCAGGTAGTGGCGGCTCCCTCTGTGTGACCTTTTGCTCTGGTTTTCAGGTCTTTACAGCACAGAGACCTCTTTTTTTCTAAGCATGTATCAATACTTGTCAACACCACCCTCCCCGGCATGTTGCTTCACACTTCCCTGCAACAGCAGAGTGACATTTGGCTTCGTTCAGACATCATAACAGGAACATTGTCAGTTGTCAATATTATGAACAATCTCTACATCTGTTCACTTCCTCACACTCAGTCTTTTAGCTCTTTTGTTGGCAGACGTTTGTCAGAGTGTTATCTGTCTGCAAGGTTTCGACTTACAGTGCCATGCTGCCAAAACTGCAAGTGGTGAACAGTGACACACACACAAAGCCCTCAGGCTGGGTGTGGTACTCACCACATAAGCCTGCTAACACCGCAGCAGTGCAAGAATACAGCTAACATAGTTAACAGGTTGCTCATGCCTGTATCTCACTTTAAACCTGTGAAGAACTGAGTCATGGACTCACACTGATGGAGGTTTAGTTTCACATGGTAGTCACTTTAAAATCTCATCAATCTGACTAAAAAGTGACATGTGATTTGTATTTTTTTTTCCAGTCTGGCTTCCAGCCATCAAGTCTAATCAAACAATGCTGCCATTTCTTGAGCCTATAATCTGCTGGGATGAATATGCACTCAGTAGATCAAACAAATGTCTGGCTCGTGTTCCTCCTTCTCTCTTAGATAACAATTCTGGTACCAGTCGGGGTTCCATTTATCTGCAGCCATACTGATTTACATTGCCATAAACACACACACACATACACACACACACACAAACACAAACTTCACAGGTACATTACACTCATGAGATTCATTTATTATCTTGGCAGTGTTGAGGTTAAGGGTGTGGTGGGAAAATGTCATCTCCAGAAACTTAGCCAAAACAATCCGGTTATGCAAAGAGCATGTGCCCGTATTATTTTTCACCTCTCTCTTCTCTCTGCCTTTCCATCACCTCGGGCATCTCTGTCTTTCTCTCTCTGATTCTTCCCTGTTTCCATTCTCTCTCCTCGGGTCAACTTATCCTTCCTCATGCCCTGACCTGTCTCACATCTGGCCTCCACATTTGCCTACATGCAAATCACAATGTAAAATGAAAAGAGAAAAAAAAGCACTTTATAGTAAAGTCACTCGTGCAGAACAGCTTCTTAAAAAGGAGCCAAATTGATGACGACTTGGCAACAAAAAAAAAGAGTTCCTATGAAGTTATGTTTTAATTCATCTGTACAGCCTTATATTTTAAATGCCTATAATTAACTTTAAAGTATTCAGTATTCTTTGCAAATGTACAAGTAGCAATACTATAATATGAAAATAAAAAAAACCTGTATTTAAAATATCACTTAAGTAAAATTAGCAAGTATCATTGGCATAATGTTCTTAAAGTATCAAAACTAAAAGTACTCATCATGCAGGTGAGAATTCTATTATTATATTGTTGGATTATTATTAATGATACATGAATGTGTAGGGAACTGATATAGTTGTGTGTGTGTGTGTCATATTTTCTAAGTTCATCATACTGACTGTTTTGTTAGTTTTGTACTTCAAAATATAATCTGTAAAGTAATCTAACCATGGATATCAATAAATATATGGACTAAAATGCACATTATTGTCCCGTTGAAATGTAGTGGAAATAACATAAAATGGACTCAATTAACAGTGGTGGAGGAAGTATTCAGTATTCTTTACAAATGTAGAAGTAGCAATACTGTAATATGAAAATACTCAAGCAAAAATCCTACATTTAAAATGTCACTTAAGTAAAATGACCAAGTATTATTAACACAATGTTCTTAAAATATGAAAACTACTCAAAAAAAAAAGTACTCATCATGTGAAAAATGCTATTATTATATTTTTCTATTATATTATTGTATTATTATTACTGATACATGAACATGTAGGTAACATTTCACCAAATAGAAACTGTTGTAGGTGTGTGTGTCATATTTTATAAGCTCATGATACTGAATGTTGTTTGTTTTGTGCTTAATCTGTAATCTGTAAAGTAATCTATTATCCTACCCATTACTTTCCTTTTGAAATGTAGTTTAGTAGCAGTTGCACAAAATGTAAACACTCAAGCAAAGTACAAGTAGTCTACTTGAGTAAATGTACTTAGTTACTTTCCTCTACTACTAAGCTCCCCTCTGTCCCGCTGGGGGCTGCAGCTTCTTGGGGAACAGAGAAGTATTTGTGAGCCTCGGCCCCTCCCTGCGCACCGCACCTGCACATGACCTCTCCCAGGGCCGGTCCCACCTCGGCGGGGCGCGGCTCGGAGGGTGGAGCTCCCCGCCGCTCCTCCGGGAACACTTGGGCAAGTCCGCCGCGATCTTTGCGCACAGTCGATCCGCGCTTCTCCTCCAGGTCTGCACCTTTCTCTCTCTCTCTCTCTCTCTCTCTTTTTTTTTCTCTCGGAAACCGGTCCGATCGATCCGTTTTTTAAAGAAGGGCACCGTGCTGGGAAGATGATGGCTCCGGACCCGATGAGAACCGCGATGAGGAGCCGGGCCGCCGAGGACACGTCGCTCGCTGTGCCCTCCGACAACAAGCTGCGCTCCGGCCAGCAGCGCGTCCTGGATCAGGTGTGCACCATCAAGAGGAGCAAGTCCAGACAGGCCAAGAGCGGATCCCTGTCCCCCTCACCCACAAGTACGGAAAGCCACTTCCTCACATATGTTGTCATGTTATTTCCACACTTTTGCACAGGTTGATCTTTGCGCTTTTTTTTGCGCCATGATTCATGTAACTTCCACAGAAGTCGTGCAATCAGTCTGAACTGGGTGTATCCTGTGCTGTGTTTATGACCAGTTAATGTGCATGAGCCAAACTGCTCCATTGTTCCTTATTTATGGGATAAAAGTGTGAGCAAACTTTTTCTATAAGAGAGACTTATGGGAAATCCCAACGTGTCAGGTAGAGAGTTATATAATGTGTTTGATAGGGTTCCGCCTTCAGCAGGTATCACAGGTGTGTTAACAAGGTATAGGTAACACCACAAGCTTTTGTCAGGATTAAATAACCCATATGATTAGTGTGACATGTGATCATTGCACAAGAAAGTGATTTTTGTCCAGCTGTTTATTTCTGTGTGTGTGAGGAATGCAAAAGCCCACACACACATTTAGAAAATTGCATTTCAGTCTTTCCAAATGACTTTGGCTTTATTGCAAGAGGCCTTATGAAGATCCACCAAGATTGAGAAATAATTAGATGTTTATGCCTTGTGAAATGTGTGCAGCTCTTCCTGTTTGGTTGAGATGGTTTTTATGTGGAAACAGAAAGTTAATCCATAAAGAGGGCCATCATAACTGATTTAATGGTTTACTGACACATTCAGGCTTCAAGTGATTGTGAAATTGTGGCGCATGATAAGGACAACTCTGAAGTTTTGAAGATTGTCATTTATGGTACAATGTGGCCCATATGAGAAACACACAACCTAACCAGGTAATGTAGATTCTGATAAGGAAAACTTGACTTTAAGATAGATACTTTATTAATAGATAGAAGTGAAATTGATTTGTCCCTTCAAGTCTTCTATGGTCACTATTTAAGAGCAAGTCAGTGGTCTGAAATGAAAACTAAGCTCATAAACGTGAGATGAAGACCTGAAATATCTACAAAACACACAACAGTTTGACACTGAATAATAAGAACTACAACCACCAGGTTAGATTTGCACACAACCCCGAGGCCATCTGGCTGCTTAACTTTCGAAATGGAGCCAAGAGTTTCAATAGAATAAGTTTATCACTCTTCATGAGACACATGGAGTAGTATAAGAAGTTTTACTGAAAGTCACAAAGGTGATCATGCGTCATGCAGATGGGTTTGGTTTTATGTGTGAGGTTTTGAGATGTCGGCCCGTGACACTACTGCTGCTGCACCAACAAAATGGAGGTGATTGGATTTTTATTTATTATTTTTTTTGTGGTGCTCAAAGAAATAAAAGTAAAGCGGAAAAAAATGTTGCAAGTAGGTCTACGAGAAGAGTTCGTTCATCCAGATCAATCAGACTGCTCTTCTAGATCTTTCCGTTTCTGTTTTTAGCAACAAGGGAATAAAATGCACATATGATTCAGTTACGCTTCCTTCAGTGTGCAGAGCAACTGGAGCTGCTTTCTGTGGACTCTGTTTAAACTGTCCCCAGCGAGAGATTTTGAAGCGTTCACCTCCATTGTAGTGAAGTGGCAGCAGATATCACGAAATCTAAAACCACTTACGATCACAACAGTCAGCTTGACCAGATAGAAGGAGTCAGCAAAGAGACAGAAAGTGTTTTTTTGTGACTTGGCTGACCTGACCCATAAAGACCTTTTTAGTCACTGAGATCGTCCTTCAGTCGCCTCGAAAGAATTCCTCCTTTCCTGCGTTGACTTCTGGATCGTTGGCGCTGATGAGTACGCCATTGTTTTGGCAATCATAATCCTATAATGGCGAAGTCACGGCCTTATATTGGCTCAGTACAGCAGCGAGTGATCATTTCCATGAATCATCCATCAAGAGAGAGACAAAGGCTTTTAAACGTGCTGGGTAGTGTGTAAGTAAAAAGGTCCAATGTCCTTAAATATAATGCAAAGGCCTGATAACTGTGACTGACATTAGGTCACGTCTGTCTCTCTCTGGTTGATGATTTATTATTTAACATTCATCACTTGACTAAACAATGATTGATCAACTACTTTACAAGTGAATGATGTTATTTGCAACAAAGCTCAAATTATTATTTCAATCATTGATATTTAATCAGTGGTAAAATAATCAAATACAAAATATTAAACAAACCCATCAGTAAATTAAATAGTGTTTAAATGACAAACTGAAGAAATACTCATGAACACTATTAGATTAAGGGTTGGCCTCCAAACGAAAAGAATAAATAATAGTTGACAAATAGAAAATTTAGAACCAAATGATTAATCAAATTGAAAATTGAAAAAAAATCAATCTTTTCATTTCCCTTTTATAAACCTATATAATTATAGTGTCGGTGGATTCTGCTGTTTATTTCCCTTTGAAAAATGTACTGTAATTGATTTCCAAATCTAAGTAGTAGTGGTCCAATATTTTATTCATTTGTCCGTCTTTGTCCTCCATAAATTCCTAGACATGTGTTTTACATGAATAATCAAATGCCTCTTACAGTAATTAATAGCAAGTAAAACACACATTGTGGCCAGTTGTCAGTGTGGTGGGAACCTGAAGGCCACATAAAGAGTTTTCAGCAACACCCTCATGCTGTCTGTGCCAGTGTGCAGGTCTTAGATTAAAGATAACATTTATGTGTTTAGGTGTGTTTCAGATTTCTTTGTTATCTTTCATACTGCCTCTTGTAACATCATGCGGGTAGCAAAGTAATCCCTGGATTTACTCTGTCTGACTGGCCCCTGTTCATTCCAGTTCTCGTATGTCTCCTCCTCCAACAGGCCTGTCTCCCAAGACTCTGACCACAGAGTTTGTGTCGTTCAGGTTTTCTCCATCCAAAGCGAACAGCACCTTCAGCCGCATCAACTCCGCCATGTCGACGGGCTACACCAAAGGGGTAATTGTTTCTCTCATGTAACGGCCCTCATGTGTTGTTGTACAGATATCAGATCAGAGAACAGACCGTTTCACAGACTCTGCATTAAATCAGCAGTTTGACTATAATCACAAACACTTCATGGCGCATTACTGCTGATCAGCAAGATTTTCATATGCTTTCTTCTATCGATCCGCAGTTCATTGTTTACAGCATGAAACATGGTTGTAATCTATGACAGGACATAACCTTCATTCATTTATGTCCAAATAAAAGTTAGTGTTGTGTGGTAATGCAGATTAGGCTGAGAACTGCGTCACCACGTGAAGATAACATCACTTTGACTACAATTAAAATGGATGTGAAGGACAATTTAAAGGTAGTTCTCATTGTTAGTTTATCATAAAGACTGGATTGGAAACAGCTTCCCGGGCTCAGTCCTGGAGCCGGGCACATGACCAAGAGGTGCTTGTAGGCAGATTTTATTCCCTGCAGACGGAGCCAAGCTAAGCTGGCTCCAGCTTCATATTGACTGGACAGACATGAGAGTGGTATCAACCATCTACTCTAACTCTCAGCAAGAGAGCACGTAAGCATGAGCTCAGGACAAACTCCTGGCGTAGCTGCGAGGCTTTGCCAGGTAGGCTTTTCATTTCTGTAACCACACTGTTTGTGTTGGTGTCCTGTCTCAGCACATACACATTTAATTACCTTTAATTACATTTAAGGGAGTGCTGCTTGTGCGTCTAACATGAAATCATGTTTTTGTTTGTTTGTTGGTTTTTAGTTTAGTGTAATCTGTTAATAGAACGTAATTTTGTGCCGAGCAGCCATGAGTGTGTGAAGGGATCAACATTGTTTGAATGTCTTTCTCAATTTCAGTGTTGTCACTAAGAGTCCAACTCATTTGCAATACTGGACTAATCCAATTTCCATAGAGAATTAATGTTGACGTTGACGGGATGTGTGTGTGTGTGTGTGTGTGTGTGTGTGTGTGTGTGTGTTGGCCTGACCTGACCTGACCTGACCTACTGACAGTGAGTTGAGACATGTCTAGGGAGCGTGATGATGAAGGATAATAATCTTCACATCATGAATGAAATATGTCTGTGTCACACACATTTTTATTTCTGATTCTGTGGTTGAGTTACTGTAACTGTCGCCTTATGGAAATTCCACAAGTAAAATTAATACTTGAGCTGCCTGGTAAAAGATGCCTTGCAGAGCTACTCACCATAATATCTGTATTAGTTCTACTTTCTCGTCTTGTATATAGAGTTTTGAATTACACATGTTATATATTAAAGCATTTATTTGTACATGCTATATTTGATTAAAACATTACCTACAGACTTTTTTCTGAGTGAAGGAACCCAAAGAAATGTGTAATATCAAACCAAACAATAACAGCAACCCAAAACTATTAACACATTCAAATTTGACAGAGAGCTTTAAGGATAAAGTGAAAGAAACATTTCTCATATTTCTTGACTTTTGGTTTGTAGCGTTAGTGTTGGTTATGAGTAATCTGATTCTTTGGAGGAGATCTTACACTAGCAAGAGCTGTGACATCTCCATCCACTCTATATTTCAACATTGATAAACTGTATTGCAGTAAATGTTACTGTATGACAGTAAATTTAGTGGAAATGTAATTGTGAAACTAGATAAAATAACCTTAACCTCATCAATGAAAAACAGTCTTGCCCATTCATTTGCAATGTTGTGCACGATGAAGTACTAAAACCAGGAACATTAAGCAAGCATTAGCAGCAGAACCAGCAAAAGATCCAGTCATATTTTGCAGTGTTGCAGTTTCAGGTTGATGACATTGCTTAATCCTTGATCATACATTACTCTGTGTTTCTTTATCTAGTCCAAAAAAATCCATGCTTGATGTCTTGATGTTTTGTTAACCTTAATTATGGGTGCCATGTGCTGTCAGTGTCAGTCCTTCCTCTTGCATCACTTCAATTATTGTCAGTCATACTCTCAAAATACAGTTCCTACGTCAGGGATGGTAGTATTGCATTTGCAGTACACAAATATATATTAGATATAGAAAGATAAATGTTCTTTTCTGTACTGTACTTCAATTTGTCAATACTTCTGATTTTGCATCCATCTCTCCTGTCCAGCCTCTTACACAAAAAGGTACAGGTGGCTTGGTCAGGCTGTGCCCAAATGAAGGGAGCATGCAGCACATGTGTGTAAAGGGTGGGTAGGGTAAAGGAGGGTTGAATCTAGAGCAACCGGGCTTGTAGATAGTTGCAGATTTTTTGCATCTCATCTGAGAGGCTTTTTCAGTTCTGAACGTCAGGTGAAAGATTCCTAGATTCAACCCTTGATTAGGAGCATGCACAGAGTAAACACACCGTCCGTCCTTATCAAGCATGTTATTGACAGATCTCTCTTCCATTGTGCTTTGTGACGTACAGCTAGTAACTGAACAACCAGTCTGATACAGGAGAGAGAGTCGATACACAGAACGTATAGTTTGTGTGTCCGCCCGCTTCCTCATATATCAGTTCCTACTAAATGTCACCTGCAGTAATTAATTGTGAGAAAATTGCTACGAGCTGTGATGTTTTTGTTTTTTTGGTTGACAAGAAAGGGAAGCTTTCTCCTTTCCTCGCCACAGTGGTGCGCACTTCTTTCCCCGCTCGGCACGTTCAACGACCGATGGGAATGTTTTCCTGCTGTCACTTTTCAAAGAAGCCAATAGGAGACAAAGGTTTAATTGTGAGAGTGACTAATCGTTAAAACATGTGCAAGACGTGTTCCGTCATTTTGCTCAGGTTATGACAAGTTTAGCAGCGAAGCTCGAATAGTGTGTTTTGGGCACACTCACACACAATCACAAGCACACACAGACAAAGCCAGAAAATCCAAATAGTCCAAATAAATTGATACATAAACAAAACATAATTAGGAGGATTAAGCGATTTTATGGTGTCAGGATTGTGAGGACAGGTTTAACGGGTGCCACGTCTGACTCACACACACAAAGATTCTCTGTGAGAAACTGCTCCAACGCACCAATGGTTGCTTGATTTGGTCTCCTATGACAGATATAGTGTTACTTTGGTTTGCGTGAGTGTTTGGTGCCTTCAACATGAACTGAGGAAAAGAGGGAAAGGTAGAGGTATGCAGTCTTTGTGTCGAGTCAAATTCCTCTGTCTTGGTTTACAGGGGATTTCTTTGAAGACTGTTCACTTGGAAAGTTGGTTACCTACTTTCTTTTTTTCCTGTGACCTGGATTGTTGCTACAGAGGAGCCTTACAATGATGCAGTGACTGAGCAGATAATGGTGTTCCTGTTCGGTTTCGTCATTTTATCACAGCCGGCTAAGCCACAGTTTTCCACAGGACTTCTTATAATGTGTCATGTGTGTATTTTTCACTCTCACCTGAATAAAACACTGTGCAGATGTTGAATGTTACATGTAAAGCAGACCTCCTGACCCACACTTTCTTTTTAGTTTAACACTCAGAGGAGTCGCACTCTATCCAGCAAAACCACGGGAGGAAGACATTTCAGCAGCTCAGGAACATGGGAGCAACACATCAGCAGCTCCACCTGGCCCAAGAGTCCCAACGGGCTGAAACCCAGTCGCAGCGACCCTGCCTTGGCTCCTCAGTTCTCATCTGTTCCTCCTCCTGCTCCTGCTCCTGCACCTGTTATGGTGATCACTTATTTTCATGTTCAATTGTGGTTTTCAGGGAACAAATTCTTCAAATGAATAACACAACATTTTTTGTGTCATTGTCAATTTTTTAGAGAGCCAAAGGGCAGATTGCCCAAAGCCAGTCGGTCTACCAGAGTCGACCCAATAGACAAAGCACCTATTCTATGACCAACGGCTCTCAGATGACCTGCAGTCAGACGCGCATCTTCCAGGCGCCCTCTGCCCAGTCCCAAACTGACGGCAGGATGGGCACCATCAAAGCCTTCAAGTCAGAGCAGCAATCAGCGTGAGTCCACCTGGCTTGGCCTGACATTTCAGCCAATAAGAAGGGGTTAACATGGGCAACATTATAATCATCCTTTCTTGGAGGGTTTGACTGGTTTGTCTTTGTCTCTCTTACGTTCCTGTGCCTGTTCCTGCAGGGTGAACAGCGCAGTGACCATGTCAGACCTGACCCTGAAGGAGGCTGTAGAGTACCTCTCTCACCCTGAAGAGAACTACCAGCAGTGTGGAGCCACCTTCATCCAACACACCACCTTCAAAGAGGAGGGCGCCAAACAGGAGGTATGAGCGAGCGCACAAATATACTGCAAATCCTCGTTCTGAACGTGTACAGACACACCCTGCAAACATGCACCCATGCACTGCAGTGCTGTTTATCTTCACATCACATTTGTGTGAGGATTGTCTTGTCGTGGTGATAAAGTTGCTGGAGCGCTCTGTGAAGACCTTTGTGTGACCTGCCTGGAGGGAAAGGGAGGAGAGAGCATATATCATCGTACTTGGCTGATAGTTCTTTTTGTAACTGCTTCTTCTAGTCTAGTCGGTCCATTGCCATGCCTTTAAGCCTTCAACGCTTCTTCCCTCCACATTTGGCTGTCACAGGTTTACGAACTAGGAGGCATCCCCACTCTGGTGAGCCTGCTGCGGAGCCCCAACCCTGGGGTGAGCCAGGCCGCCGCCGGGGCTCTGAGGAACCTGGTGTTCAAGCACCAGGAGAACAAGCTGGAGGTTCAGCACTGTGGCGGTATCGCCAAGGCCCTGCAGCTACTGAAGGAGACCGACTCTACGGAGACCCAGAAACAAATCACTGGTAGGGACCAGGACCTCAAAATGAGCCTTAACCCTAACTCATATATCTTTTCTAGCCATATAACTTCTCACTTTTCTCACAATTTGAAGGCCTGCTGTGGAACCTGTCCTCCGCCGATGAGCTGAAGGAGGAACTTATAGCTACAGCACTACCCGCCCTGACTGAGAATGTGGTTGTGCCATTCACCTGCTGGTCAGACAACACCACCAATAACAACATACACCCTGATGTCTTCTACAGCGCCACAGGCTGCCTGAGGTGAGAACATGTCGTGAAGATCAGTTTTCACGTTTTGAAGGCAGAGCTCAGGCAAAACACTCTACTAAAAGTTCCTAATAAGTTTCATAAAATAGAAAAACATTTCGATGTCTTTGTCAAGGTTTTGAGATGTCAGTGATTAGTCAGTTCATTAATTCATTAATGCTTTAAGTAGGGCTGCAACTAACGATTATTTTCATTATCAATTAATCATTTAATCTATAACATGTCAAAAAATAGGGAAAAATGCTCATCACAGTTTTCCACAGCCCAAAGTGACGTCTTCAAATTGCTTCTTTTGTCCGATCAACTGTCCGAAACCTTGATTTACTATCATAATTGACAAAGAAAAGCAGCAAGTTCTGGCATTTAAGAAGCTGGAACCAGCAAATGTTTGACAGTTTTTCTTGAAAATGACTGAATAGTTGGCGATTAATTTTCTTTCTATACATATAGAATATATATAATCATTGCTGCTCCATATTTGGAGCAACAATACCTAATTGAGAACATTAGGTATTTTTACCTAATTACCTAATACCTAATGTTGTCAGGTTCCAGCTTCTCCAGTGAGAGGATTTCCTGCTTTTGTCTGTTTCATGTCGGGCAAGACATTTGAAGGCATCATGAAGGACTTAGGGAAAATGCGATTTTTCAATATTTTTTGACATTTTATGGATGAAATAATAAATCAATTATTCAAGAAAATGATTAATAGATTAATTGATGATAAAAATGATTGTTAGCTGCAGCCCTCATTGCTTTATTGAATTAAATGTATTGGTACGTATAATCACAGTGAGTGTGATATGTATGCTTTCCACTCCATTGAAGGATTACATCCTAATTGAGATCAGTCATACAAGAGGACTGTTTCTCTTAGTTGGCGGTTATTTAATTGTGCATCGTCACCACCATGTTTGCTAACAGGGCGTGGTGATGTAAGCTACACGTTGAGGCACTTGCAGTTCTGTCTGTTGTTATAGTCAAGACACATTAGTTTCCACGTGCATTGAAATGACTGATTGAAACGTGTGTAGGAACCTGAGCTGCGCCAATTTAAAGGAGAGGCAGGCGATGAGAGATTGCCGTGGCCTCATCGACTCCCTCATGAGCTACATCCAGTCGTGCGTGGCAGAGGAAAACCCTGACGACAAGGTAAATTGTCTCATCTCCAACAACAGGACTTTTGTCATCCACCACTAGTATTTGTTAACAGAGAACTTAAAATTTAAAAGCTCTGTACATCAGACTACTTTGGTTGGTCAGTGGTCTAAATATGATCCCAGCTTTGTCCTCCTGTGATTGGCCACTGCAGGGAAAATATAATTTTTCAATACTGATGCATTACAAACCTTTTTATTGTCTCTTTACACTCAGTCCCCTCTACACCATCATCCCTATGAGTAAATTGATGCTGTCATCAGAGTTTGAATCGATTTGTCAGTCAACTGAAAATTAATCAGCTATTTGACTGTTTTGATAATCGCTTAATTGTTTGTTTCTTTGTTTGATTTATTGGTTCCATCTTCACAAGTGTGAGGATTTACTCATTTCCTCTCATTGTCAGCTGACTGCCTTTGGGTTTTGGACTTTTTGGTTGGGCTAAACAAGCAATCTGAAAACTGAATCGATTGGTTGCAGCCTCACTGTTGGAGGTAGAGAGAGGAACTGGCATTAATTGCAGTCTTGATTCAGAGAGAACTGAAGTTTAACAGTGACAGTTAAAGCTTTGTTATTTCCATTGGCCTTATAATCAAGGATTATTACGTACACTCACTCGCCACCTTGACACACATGTGTAGGCAGGTAAATACTGCAGGCAGAGTTTGCATGTGTATATATTTAGCAGGTTGTACATGTACCCGCTCATTTGTGGAAGTTTTGGGTGTGGACGTGTGCTAAATTCCATGTCTTTGCTAGTACGGTGTTTACACAGGCTTCTTTTAATGAGGCGCTGGAGTTTAATTGGTGCTGTTTGGCTTTGTGTCGTCTGTGTGAGGGACAGAGGGAGAGTATATCTTAATGTAAGCTCTCTATAGTTATCTTCTTGTAACTGCAATCTCTGTAGTTATGGAAGAGGACTGTCGCTGCGCTTCATCCATGTTGATGCTACAAACCTGATTCCCAAAAAGAAAATGGATGTTATTCTTATATTTTTGCCCATTGGTCATCATAACATTTTACTCACTGCCTCCATTATATTGTGATATGCAGATTTTTTTATATGCAAAAAATATGTTTGTCTTTGAGTTTGACTGAGAGTAAACTCATGAAGTAGTTCCCTTGAGATCCAGATGTAGGACAAAATACCACAAATGGGATCCTCCTTCATAACAGTGTGTCATTTTATTTTTGCAATTGGGAAACTTGGCAAACAAGAGTCATATGATTCATATGATTTGCATGAATACGGCAGGTAACCAATAAAGCAGATCTGCTATGCTATGGAGTTAGCAATATTCATTATGGACACAAATGTGATATTAAGATCATTAATGTGCTATTTGTGAAAATGGTGACATGATGATAACAGTGTTAATATCCTCTCCTCTAGTCTGTGGAGAACTGTGCATGCATCCTCCATAACTTGACCTACCAACTGGAGGTCGAACGCCCCGAGTGCTTCAGCAAGTACGTTCCTAAGTGCGACCAAGAAGGGGGCAAGAAAAGTCCCACGATTGGATGCTTCAGCCCCAAGAGCAACAAGGTTCAAAAGGAGGTGAGCGATACAACCGCACCGTCGCCCATGACAGACCTTTAATCCCTGCCCCTTCTAATCTCTTTCTCGCCCTCCCTCCTCAGTTTTCATTCGACTCGACTCGGGCCATGCCAGAGGAGGGCGCCCCATCAGGAGTGAAGTGGTTGTGCCACTCCTTAGCTATGCAGACCTACCTGTCTCTGCTGAGCTCGTCCGAGAAAGACGCCACCCGGGAAGCCTCCTGCGGTGCCCTGCAGAACCTCACTGCCCGCGCTGGACCGGTGAGTACAAAGAAGATAATGTTGAGGCCCAGGCATTTGTGTGTATTAATGGATGGATGTCCATTTTAATCGATTGATTTAAGAGACGAGAAAATCAACGTATTGCAATAGGATAAAAGACTCAGCAGCACAATTCATAAGAAGAACTGACTGGTTTTGTGAGAATGGGTGGATTTGGTATCATAATGCAAATATGGTATAATACACAGCTCACGATTTTCCTCCATCTTTGCTGTGTTCGATTCTCCTCCAGGCGTCCAGTGCCATGAGCCAGATCCTGGTTCAAAAGCTGGGGGCTCTGGTTCACATTTCACCTCTTTTGAAGTCACCGAACCGCAGCCTGCAGAAGACTGCCATGTCCCTGCTGGGTAACATGTCTCGGACCAGCAGGTTGCAGACCTCCCTGGGTAAGGAGAAATGTTGTATGTTTGTTTTGCATGTAAATGTAGAGTCAGTTCACATAAGACTAATGTTCTATATGTTTCTTCTCTGTAGCGAAGCAGATGCTGCCTGAGCTCACCAGCCTCCTCGTCTCTGGCCCCCGGGAGATGGGAAACTCTGATGAGACTATAGCCACGGCTTGCAGCACAGTACGGACTCTGACATTGGCCGACACTGAGGTCAGCAAGAAGGTCATAAATAATGAACTGGTGTCATCACTGGCTGACCTCACTGAGAATGGGTGAGTTTTTATTTATTCATCCCCGCGTGGGAGATTCAGGTGTCATAGCTGTGGCAAACTTAAATGCATGTGACTTACTGTGAGCTTATGTACTTTGAGCTGCCTCTGTGTTTATCTCTAGTTGTCTTTAGCCACGCAGACAAATTTGAGATTTATCTGCATGTTTTGAGATGCGTCTAAGATTTCTTCCTCCACCCTAATGCCATGGCAGTGAATGGAATTTTGTTATTGGTGCACACACTGCTGACAACATTTAAAATATGAACAGCAACGCCTTTTTCCAGGAACCGTCTCCCAGCATGTTCTGTGGATCATCCAGATTGATAGGGAAATATATCTGGAAGCACCACTAACAATATTGCATTCCTCCACTTTATTGATGTGACAACAGACATCTCAGACTTGTCCATTGCTTAACCCAAGTGAATAAAATAATAATTGTTTATGAGGCCCATCCCTTTAATGCCACTGCAAACAGCATTTATCCATAAAAATATGTGGCACAATTCATCACATTCTTCCTCTTTTACAGTGAGTATATATCAATGATGCAGTTGCTATTGTAGCTTGTTGTCAAAGGCTTATTTTAGTACAAAATGATTCTTTTGTCTTCTGCTGTCAAAGCATCTAAAATACCAGCAGTGCCCGTGAAATGCTCATTCCTAAATTGCTTCTTTTCCTTTCTTGCTTGTGTGTGGTTTGCCTTTTTTTTTTTTCTGCCTGCTCCCGTTTGTGTTTGCTCGCGCTCTTCCTTAATGACCTCAGCCCTTCTGTCCTAGGTCTTTCCCGAAAGGCAGCAAAGCAGCTTCCCTGCTGCTCTACAGCTTGTGGAACGAGAAGAACTTGCAAGGCACTCTGAAAAAGGTAAAACGGGCAGACGTGAATTGCGAAAAGTGTGACTGAAGGCAGACACGACGTGAAGCTATTGTGTGCGTGCAACAGGTTAAAGCTCAGAACATGCTCCTTCTGTCTCGCATGAGCAGTGGGAGGACCCCGCTGAGATAGGTTTATTATTATTCCTCTGGCTCGCACAGTCACTTTCCCTTCCCTCCTGCCCCACCCAAGAGTTCAGTGAATACAGAAACAGTCACATTGGAATCCAGGCAGACTGGTTTTTTAGTGCTCGCTGTCTCTTACAGGAGAAGTAAAAGGAAGGCAGGATGAGGAAGAGGTCAAAACGGTCAGAGGTGGACAGGGTGGAGCAAAGACAGAATACATGAAAGGTTTTCTTGAAATGTGTGCGCTTATGATATGAACAGTAGCAAAGCTTATCCATGCAATAAATTGAGATAAAAAAGAGACAGAAGTAGAGCTGGCAGGAAGGAAAGTGTATGTTTTCACACCTCCACGGTTCACCCCAGGCTCCTCGAAGTTGCTGGCACGGTTTATTTCCCCTCGCAATTAGACCCAGGGTGTGTTATGTATGTATGTGTGTGAGCTTGAGTCTGTGCAACAACCCTTAACTGATTTCCTTCTAACCTATCGATCCGCAGCTGGGGATCGGCAAATCACTCTTCATCAATGAGAACACCACAGCGGCGCACAGATCGGCGCAATTGATCCAGTGACCGTGACGACCGTGGAGCCCGAGAGGTACGGTGGATTCAGATTTTAAGGTTCACGGGAGCAAAAATGAGCAGAATTCACATCAGAAGGTTTCAAACTTTTTCTCTGTGTGTCTCCTTTCTCTCCACCTCTTTTCCTGCATGTGCTCGTGTGTGTCCTTGCAGATGGAAGCCAGCATGTTTAGACACTGCTGTGGCCACACCCTTGCAGCAAGGAGACTAAAATTACATTCTTCACATGGTGATGAACCTTGTTGAAAGATCAGTTTAGACTCATTCATATGTATATACTTTAGAGAAAAGAGAGCTTTTAATTTCATGAATAACCCTGCATTGTTGTATGTATTTAATTTGGATATGTTTTGGTCTGTGTAAATAAGCTGGTGAGTGTGTTTTCGGGAGGTTAAGTGTGTGTGCTGAGAGTCACAATACACCAAATAATGTGCACAGACAATGTTAAAGGCAATGAAAGTTACTTACAGTGATTATTTCGATTCAATGGATAGCTTCAAATGTGTCTGTCCACGGTGGCTAAAAGATAAGCTATCCATTGTGGCCTTGAGGACTGAGCAGCCAAAAATGAAAGTAATAAGAAAAATATATGAAAAGCTAAAAGAAGAAAAGAAAAAAAAAAGATGTGTGTATTTGTGATGCTATCGGATAAAATCTTGTAAGTCTAAAGAATGTGCTGCGTAAGTATAAAGCATGCTCATAACAACTTTTTTTTTAAAAATACAGTATGTTTTTTTTGTTTTCCTTGAAGTTAATAGAATGTTTAATGTGCACAGTTTATAAAGGATCTATGTAAAGGACTGAGCAAACTCTCAGTTCAAGTAAGAAAAAAAACACTTGCATTTTCAAGGTTTCTACGTGAAAGCAAAGAAATGCTACATTTCTGATGTTTAAGGCAGTCTGGTGGAATTTTTTGTTGCACTGTTTTCATATCTGTTTCATTCTGTGATTCAGAGTTTTGTTTTGTATATGGCATGTTGGAATAGTTTGACAGTTTGGGGTAATACGCTTGTTCTTTCTGAGAGTTGATGAGAAGATCGATACCGCTCTCATGTCTGTAGATTTAGCACAAAGAAATGAAACATGCAGAAACAACATGACTCTTGTCGAAATAGTTGCTGATTAATTTTCTTTCAATCGATTAATCGACTAATCGTTGCAGCTCTAGTATTGAAGCATATGTCCCAAAGCATTAAACTATTCCTTTAAAGTGCTCAGAGCTTTATTCTTTTCTGTTGCTTTTTCATAAACGTGCCTGTTGAAATTTACAAATTGTTTGTTATATTAAGTTTTTTTTTGTTTTGTTGTTTGTTTTCATCATTGTTTTTTTTTCCTTGCATAACTTGAGGAGACAGAGAAGGACTGGAATATATACACAACATGTAACATCAGGACACAGCTGGTGCCCATTCATGCAGATTAACCATGTATAGAAATTTGAGTCCATCATCCCCCATAAAACCACTAGAGGTCCAATTTGAATTTGATCTTCCAATATGAATATTTGAAGTGGTCTGATACAACACACTGAGGGGATAAAGAAGGGGCTGTGCCCTCGAACACAAGTCTAATGAATGATGATCTGTGTGCAACACCTCAGACAAGAAGAACTACACATTCTAATATGTGGTGTTTAAATGTGTTTATTTAAAAACACACATCTTCATCTAAAACCATTGTATGTAATTTTTTCTTCTTAACCTATAAAGTTGTAAGGGCTTATTACAGGGTATCCGCTCTCATCACAACAGTCTATTTTTTTGATCACAGGTTTAAAATCTTCTTAAAACTCAAACTCTTGATGCAGCAGTACAAATCACTGCAGCGTTTTTGCAAAGAGATGAGTTGAGATGTTTGGCATCTGTGTGGATTCCCCGTGTCTGTTTTGTGCTTGAGACATATAGTCATGCTGAGGATCATTTGCCTCAGGGAAGCTTGATGTCAGTATTGCAAAGAGTGTATTTTTGGAGAAATGTGTGTGTGGCATATAATTAGAAGCTTTCCCTGTCTGTACTTAGAATAAATATCAGATATGAAGACAACGTTGCAAATGTTGCTCTTTTCTAGCTAACAAATGTACCATGTGCACATTTGATGGTTACACAGCACGAGACATGTTGGAAGATTGTGGATTCTCTGTTCATGTTTTCTTGTGGATCTCTTGAACCTATTAAGCTCCAAGTTTTCATTCCAGCAGGGTTTTTGTGGCGTGTGTGCATGCCGTTCTCTGACTTAAGAGAACAACTATGAAAGCAAAATGAGGCTCCTTTCGACTTCATTCCATTCTACTGGTAAGAAAAGTGCGAAAATAAATAATAATAATCATTATTATTCTCTAAATTGGGTGATCTGACTCGCTAAGGTTTTTTCCCCTTTTTATCCCAAAAGCTTGTTCTTTGCACATTGTATTGTTTTCACAGAAGCAACATTAATTGTTCATTTCTAATAGTTGCAGTATACTGAAAATGTTTACTGCGTTCTGCATAATTTCCCATTACTTTTTACTAAAGTTGATTGGTTGAGCTATTTGTTCTTCTCTGACAGAATGATTTACGAGATCTGTTGGCTGATGCTTTCATCTTTTGAGTCTTCAGAGGACTCATGGAAAAACTGTGAGGAACGACACTAATTTAACTTTCGCCCCCGGTGCTGTCGTGACATGTAATGAAAATCAGTGACGCCTATCACTGTCTCAGTGCTTCGCTCTATTTGGAAAGATTACATTTTTGTAGTCTCTTCATGGATATAAATCACTTTGAGCCACAAATATTTCGTGTATAGTTGGATTTAGATTATTTTAGGATACAGTGGATTTGCAGCTTGTCCCTCTCCTGCGTGGTGGATGGATGAAAAATTATACAAACATCACATAAACACAACTCCACCCTTAGACCTCAGCCAGTAAATGTGTGTTTGCTTTTAATTAACTGAGGTAAGTTTAGCAAAATCATAAATCATACTACGGCTGAATAGAATGGCAGTTTCATAATAAGTTGTAACCTTTCCAGCGTATTTGGGTCCGCACCAGATCCACACCAATGACTTAACTGGTATTTAGTTTTTCATCTGCATGTCTGATCAAAACCAAGACGTTGTCATGTCAATTCACTTTGAGAGGAGTTTGAAAAGAAGCTGAAAGCAGTTGGAGGAGGATCCTTTTTTTCATAAAGAGGATTTTCTCACCTGGATTACAGGTAAAGGAGAATGATTCATTCTCTTTCAGCTTTTGGTGTCTGTGCAGACATTTGTGTGCGTGCAGGGTGGAGGCTTGGGCGTTGGCCCAAGGAGCATCATGTCAATCCCAGTCATGTCGGAGCCTGTCTCTGAGTAGGAAGGTGTCTCTGCTTCAGGCTTTCTGCATTCATGTCTTGAATTTACTGGAGTGTCATTTTACTTTGAGTGCCTGTAAATAGACTCATTCGCCCATATTCAAAGGTCTGAAAATGAAAGAAGCTACTGATTGAGCCAAGTTTATTTTTTTATTTACACCCTTTAACAAAGAGGATTTCAATTAAAGAATAGGAATAAGATGAATGCAACAAAGTGGGATGGAGCTGGAAAGCTGACAAGGTAATTGGCGTAATTGTTAGTGATGACACTGAGGAAAACAGTGGGCCTGGGGTGTGGCACCAAAGCCGGGGTTTGGATCGAGGTGGTAGCTGCAAACACTGCTCCATCAGTGACTATTTCCTCAGGCCTCTCTTGGTCCTCTTGGATCTGTTGAAAACAAAGAAGAGTCGCATTAGGTGAAAGACCTGTTTGTCCACTAAAAGCACTGAGAATGCACATTTCATGCCATTATGAGGCTGCAAGATCCCCCATTATCCATTCCATAAATAACTTCAAAAACCAACTTTGTTTTAGTAGCTTAAAGTGAACTCTAACCTGACCTTAAAGGGTCACTTTACACAAGTTGAATTTACTTGTCACAGGGAGTCAACCCATGAAAATGTTCCCCCAAAAGAGGGAAACAAGCAAGTTCTTTTCTTTCCCTCTGAGGTCATTTCACTTTGCACCAAATACAGTCGCTGTTAGAAAGCTAAACAGGTGGACGTTATCAATTTATCGATTTTTAAAGTCAAGAAAACTTGCTTGCAAATTTGAGGGTGTAGGTTTCAATGAGTCTAACATCAGTCAGGCTGTAAGCTGTGGCTGAATGATTTCAACATATCAACCCAGGGAAACACACAGGTCAGGATCTCTGAACCTAACCCTGATTCATTCACATGATTTCGTGTTTTAGGTGGACTATGATTTTCGTGTCCGTGAGGGTGATGCATCTGTGTGGCATCAGAGAGAAAGAAAATGAGATTCGGGGGTGGTTTCTCACGTTTTCTGATGGTCACTGACGCGGTTCCTCAGCACATTAATCTGGAACAGAGAAAACCACAAATGTCACTCTAATGAGGTCTATTAGATCCTGTGCCATACTTCAACAATATGTGCACACACACCTCATATTTCTGTCTGGTGAACTGGTACTGCAGTTCAAACTTCTCTGCCTCCAGCTGGTACATCCACTCCCACAGCTCTTTGGCTTTCTCCCTGTGAGACGCACAGACAGAAAAATGGAAAAGTGTGATTGTAATATAAAAAGAAAGTTCATCTTTATTGTAGCACGGTGACAAAACGTCTTTCCACCTACTTGAGTCTGTCCTGGTTCAAGTTCTCGATGTCCAGAGATTTGCGTCTTTCGCTCAGGATCTTCTTCTTCTTCTCTCTCTCAGTCTGTCTCTTACCACTCCGCTTTTCTGTCTGTGGGAAAGTGAAATCAAACATTGCTCTAATCTACATCCTTCATATTTTAAACCAGTATTTTAACCCCAATGAGCCCTTCATCTGCTCACCAACTTCTGCATGTAGCCTCCAAAGTGGAGGCTGGTGAGGGTTTTCTTCTTCTTAGCATCGTCCTCCGCTCTCCTCTTGGCCTCCTCTTCCTCCTTACGAGCTCTCTCATCCTAAAGAAACACGGATGCAGAAAGAAAGAGGAGCAGGAGTGAAATGGGAGGAGGCGGCTCTGTGTAAATGACATTGCAGCAGCTTGAATGTGACTCTACCTCAAGACGCTTCTGTCTCTCCTTCTCTCTCTCACTGCGGATTCTTTGCTGCTCTGCTCGCTCAGACCGACGCTTCTCCTGCACAACAGATCATCACGTCTTAACACATCATTGACATTATGTGTGCGTGCATGTATTTACATTTGATTGGCTGTAGTGCAAGGGCTCTCACAATTCTCTCCTTGAGATTAATGAGCTCCTCTTCCTCCTTTTTTCTGCTCTCAAAGTGAACCTCGATCAAAGTCTGAAGCTCCATTAGGTCCTTCTCCATCCTTTTACGATGTATATCCTGCAGAAAGAAACCTTCAGTGCTTCTTGTACTTAAAGGTCTATGTTTTACTTGTTTACACATTACAGTAAGACATGATTTTTTTTTAAAAGCCTCGCTGATCTCGCTTTGGTGTAAGTTCACTGAAGACAACATCTGGTGATGTTTAAAAATGATATAATGCATCATTGCGTAACTCTGTCACTCACATCAAAATCCACCTTCTCTCCATCTGGGATCTTAGGAGGGATGAGGTTGGGCATGATAAATGGCCTGGAGATTAAAAAAAAACAGATAAATGAGAAGACAGTGTGAAAACAACACAGAGTTATAGGATAAAATAAGAAACAGGAAATAATCATCAGTCAATGCGGATGAAAATGATTATAAAACATAAGCAGGTTGAACAAAAATGTCCCTTTAATAAATTCATGCATGTCTGTACCTGTGCAGCTTCTTTGTATCTTTATTCCACAGAGTTACAGAATGATTGTTAACGAGCCATTGTAATATAGACATAGAGTCAGGAAGTAGCCTCAAACAGGTGGAAACAGCTAGTCTGTCTCCAAGGGTAACAAAACCCAACACCTCTAAAGCTCGTCCCAATATTTGCTCATCCAAATATTTGTTATCAATCCTGCGACAACAAATATTTGGTTGCCACAACAGCACTGCAGAACATGAGAGAAGAATAAGCTGTGTGAGAGAGACAGAGAGAGAGAGAGTATTACTCACTTGAATTTTGGTTTTGCCTCCTCCTCTGTCGAGAGAGAAAAGCAGCCATGAGCTCGACCGGACCACACACACTCGCTAGCACACACACCAAAACATTTCATAACCCTACCAGGAAACAGGCTGACAATAGAGCCTGTGTATGTTTGTAAATGACCGTATTTCTTAAGACCTAAAAAAGCTGCAGAGCCAAGTTATTGTTAACCTTTACAAAGCTGCAACAGAATGTGCACGGTCCAGGACTCTGCAGCGGATGATAGACACCATCATTAACTTATCTACTCATAATTACAGGTCACATTGTGTGAGGTGATCTTACAGACTGTTTGTCTCATAACAGCTGGATATTTAGTTTATCGGAAAGTTCATCACAGTCTAACCCGGGTATGACTCAGGCTAAGGTTGTGCACATCCAAGAAAAACAGATTCGCAATGTGCAAGGCGTGCCAACATCGATGCAGTTTAGATAAACAGTGTCACCTTCTCCCTCCTCCGCTTCCCCTTCTCCATCTGAAAGCAGAATAAAATGAGAATAAGAGAAGTGTGTTAAATGAGTGTGCATAAGGAGACAGTAAGAGGTAGTGTTTTCAGGAGCGCTGTCTGACAGAATGATGTATTGGAGAAGATGCAAAGACCAAAATAGAGCACTGAAAAAGTTTCCTTATCTGTGTGGGTGTGTGTGCTGAAAGTTAAAAGTGCATGACCCACATAGCAGAAATAGCACTCTGAAGAGGTGACTTGTTAATAAGCAGTTTCTCAGCAAAGATGGTATGTGATGTTCGACCTTTGAGTGACTCTTAACCACAAATTTTTTTTAACACGCTACAGAGGCAGGTTTTCAACTGGTGTCTTGGAGAAAGGAGAGACAACCATGCAGTGTGAGGCTATGCTTAGGAACGTCATTACTTTTGCAGGTATTTAATGGACATATTGGGCACCGTCAGTGTCTGCACAAGATTTCATTGCAATCCATCGGATAGTTGTTGAGATGTGTGTCTGACATATCAGGTGACAGTTTGTAGGCATCTCATAGGGTGTTTATTGATTCGAGGGCATGGACGAGATGGAAAGGTGAGACTGATTCTGAGTAACATCCCTCCAGTTCCATACGACTGGCAACAAGAGAGAGAAACGCCTAAACATTGCTGATTAAATATAACAGTTAATGTCTAATTCTGACTAATCAGCAGGAGCCTCAGGGCTGGGAGGGGTAGGGAGGCATGGGGATTACTCTCACCCAGTGACTGAGTGTGTTGTGACTAAGAGAGAGACAGAGAGAGAAAGAAAACATGTAGGTTTGAACTCATCAAGTACCTGCAGACTGTCACATACCAAAGCAAAGTGCGAATGAGATGGCAGATAATTTCCCCGTCTGTCGCTGACGGATGCTTACGGACATAATGAATTAATCATCGCGTCTTGCTTGTCGACACATACACAATACACTTGGATGTTGTCTCGCATAGTAGCCACTGACACACTAATTCGATGTCTGCGCTCAAAAAACCACCTGACACACAACGCTTTCCACTTTGAAACCCCTCACCTTGTTCTTCGTCGGCCTCCTCCTCTGCAGCAGGTTTGTCCTCTTCCTGCACGGCCTCTGGCGGAGAAAGGAGTCGTACAGCAAAGAGTGACATATCAGTGAGACATCTTCACAGTTACTGGGTGTGATATTGACTCACTGCTTCATTCGAACAACCACTCTCCCTCTTAAATGACCCGTCATTTTTCGTAAGTTCACGGTGGAAGGAATTAGATATGAGAACAGCTGCTTAGCCAGAGCAGAACAGACAAACAGTTCAAAGACCATAAAGAGCTTGGCAGAGAGATAACAAGTTCAGAATGAGCTACCCACCTCTGGTATTTAAAGCAGACAGCACTCAAGAGCTGGTGAAGTGGAATGTGTGTGTGTGTGTGTTTCAGACACTCACACCAGACTGAAAAACCAGTAAATTAGGGACAAAAGCTGTGTTCCTAATTTGGAAGAGGCTGATTTTTGAGTCAGATGTTAGTTGCTAGGCAAGTAGTCATTAGGGTTAGGGTTTATGTAAATTCCCCAAAAGTGTGTGTATGTGTGTGGCATATGGATGGTGTGTGTGCAACCTTCTCAACTCTGACTCGGGCTCTAATCACAAATCAAGTCATGCATTTAAACAAAATTGCCTCCGCAAGTTGATGAGCAGTTCAGTTAAATTAATAGTTCAGTAATACTTTTATGGATCTTGAGATATTAAAACCCATTTAAATGATTGTCAACATTTCATATAATACTTAAACTATAATTCTGTGTCATAATGTTTAGGCCCAGTTACAGTGCATGTGAACAGTGAGCTTCACAATGTTTCTGATTGAAAAGTCAACAGCAAAAAAAAAAAACAGCCCTGTCTATGGATTATCTTTCAGCTCAGAGCACAAGCAGTACCTTCCTCCTCCTCCTCCTCCTCCTCCTGCTCCTCCTCCTCCACCTCCTCCTCTACCCCCAGCTCCCCTGCTGAGCAAAAGCACAGAGCTGGTTAGTGAAGCCAGCCAGCAAAGCAAAGCAACCAGCAACATTCAAACACAGATAAAAAGAGAAAGAAAGAGTCTTTCAAAGCTTGATGAATTCAAGTGTGAACGATTCTAATGCAATCTTTCATGAATGTCAGTCACAGTTAAAGCACAGGCACCCTGAGCGTCAGGACAATGTTCGTCACCCCACCTGTCGCTCTGCTAAATTGCATTTGATGTGTCGTACTGAAACATGACCAAAATCATTCACTGATGATCCAGAGCTTAATTTATAAATGTCAGGGCTTAAGCTGTAGTCCCATACCTTCGTCAGCCTCCTCTTCTGAATCATGCAGCCAGGGAAATACACAAAAGAAAGATTATACAAATGCAATCACATAATGAGAAATGCAAACTGTGGTTTAAAGTACAATATGTTATTCACACACACACACACACACACAGCTACTTTTCCTCTAACGCCTCAACTAATTGCAAGCAAAAGTAGAACAGGAAGATGAAATCACCAGCAAGACCCTGAACAAATAACTTTTACATCCTGTGTGTTTTCCAAAACCTACCTACTGACAATCTTTGGCTCAACAAGGAAGTCTACTGGTACAAACACACTGTGTGTTACAGTACGATAAGCTTCAAACGTGAGACAAGAGAACATGTGATCCATCGATCAATCTGACATTTTCATTCACAGGACACACAACTACGAGAATGTCTTTGCATTCCTTGTCCTACTGTTGTGTCGTGTGTTGTGGCATGAGGTTGCTATATTGAGCTCGCTGGATTACTCAGAGAAAACAACACGGCTTCAGTTTTAACAGTAAATCACATCTTTCAGTGCTGCACAGAATATGATGAGTCATGATGGGAGTTCTTACCTTCCACCTCCCTGTGAAAATCAAACACGTATGTACATTATTATTCAGATCCAAAAGCCAGAACAATCTGTCATCACATTCTAGTAGTACAGCTGACGTGACATACAAGCAAAGAAACCACATGTCAACCTATGTATACTTATAAAACAGGGTGCATTTTTTAAAATTTACTCGAGACCCATGTTCAGTATATTCAAGCAGAAACTTAGAGAATAGCTTTTGTATGATGCATAAAAATGAAAATAAGTCAACCTACTCCTCATATTCCTCCACCACTTCCTCGTTGTCAGACATGGCTGGGAGCGTTCAGGCGTCCACCAGTGAATCTGACCATTAAACATAAGGCCATAAATTCCTCCCTTCACATTCTCATCACTTTATTTACAGTTTACATTTTACAGCCTAAATGCTGTGTTCTTGCTTTAATGCTGAAACTTACCTGAGGATCAGATGGAGCGATGAAGACAGAGAGTTGATGGAGAGACTGTGGAGCAGAGAGGTCCCTGCTTTCACTGGCAGGAACGTGAGGTGAGTCTCAGAGGGTAAAGGGACACATTGGTGTGGGTGGAAGAGGCTTTAGGAGCCCTTGTTGTGTTATTAATAACTTTTTTTTTAGATAGCATGTACTTCCCATTATCACCATTCCCAAAAAAGGCCACCGTGTGCATGAGTGTGGCTTCTGGTGCCAAAAAGATCCAGATAAAGCCGCAGTTGCTCACAATGATTCACACACACACACACAAACTGAGGCACACACACCACACGCACTTTTTCTCAGCCTCGCGTGGCAACCCGTCTCTGACAAAACACAGACAGCTCTTATCTACATCCTCCTCCCACTGCAGAGATAAGTGATGTTAGAGAGCATTTGTTCAGGCTAGACAATGTTCCCTTAGTGTGCGATGGAGCATTTTAAAATAATTTATGACACACATTTGTCGTAATAAAACATTTTATTCCTTTGGCAGGCAGCATCTTGCCCACAATGACACAAAATGAAAAATATACTTTGGCCAATTAGACAAAAAACATACAATTACAACTGCAGAATTCCCACTACTGTAATTCAATAAAAATAGCTATCATTAACCTTAAGACCCTCACCTGTTTTAAAGTGCTTTAAAAAAAAATTACATAAAGCAAATAGCTGATGTTTTGAAGCAAATATATCACTGCCCTCTCTTTTTTCACCATCACTTCACCTCTCCTGTTGACTTTGCTTTTCACTCTTCTCACACATCAAACAGTGTTCCAATATTTGAAATAACACATATTTATACTTCAAGAAGCGATGCTGAAATGTATGATTGAAGCCTCCTAACTTTAAAAGCACTATCCTGCCTTTCAGTCCTCTAAAGCTAAACTCACTTGTTTCTCCACATGTCTTGTCCTCCTGTGTGCTTTGGCAGTGAAAAAAAACAAAACATTAAGCGCTTGAAGAAAGAATCAGTCATGGCATCCATTAGTCTATTAGTTGTCTTCCTCTCCTCGCTGTCTTCTAAATCATACAAATAAAAGGCACAGAAAGACAAGAAATAATTGCTGAAGAAACACATTTTTACTCCATATTTCAAAATAACATGTTAAAGTTGCAGTTAAAGACCAGACAAACAAATATGTTACTTCATGCAGTGTGGATCTTACTTGGTGGGCACTAATAATGGGCATCCTTCACTTGTAGATGTTTCCAGAGCTAGTTTTTGAGACACTGTCTCCCCCACTGCTCTCAAACAGGCTCCTCTTACTGGTGATGTCCACATGTCTCAAGTCCTATAAATAGAAAATGAAAAAAGGATCACACTCATTTCTACAAGATAATCAACCCTCAACAACAGATAGTTGCTATGAATTTAAATCATAAATAATAATAGTTGCTGAAACTAGAGGAGAACCCTTTTAGGAAAAAAAAGGAATGTAATTAAATTGGTTTGGACTGGACTTACTGTCCTCCATCCCTGAACACAGCTCATGAGAACTTTTGCATAATTCCATTTATCATTAACCTAAAATGCAAATCTGATCAAAGGTAAGCAGCAGAAACCAAAAATATACCTTGCTCAGGACACTGAGACAGAGAGTATATGTGAAAGAGTACTACTGCCCTCTAGCTGCTAGATTTTACACTTGTATAACTTCTTATTTGACAGTTTTAGCAGACATGAAAGAATTCAAGCAGCCTTACAGCAGGACTTTGTGAAGACCCAGTTTGGTTGGTCTTGTTGAGCCAGCGGCTGATCCGGTCTGACATCCCTGATGCGAAGCTCCTAAATTCCTGATAACCACGATGAGATGTGAAATAATTAGAACCTGCTGGTGATATCAGTGCTGGTACAGAACAGAAAGTGCACTCTGGGTAATAAATGTACCTGTCTAGAAACGCCCGGGCTGGTGGGGCTTGCTGCCTGCTGCTCCTTCTCAAAGAGGCCTCGCTTCCTGGACACCTCGTCCAGCAGGAACAGGGTCCTCTGGGTCACATCTGGAGATCGGGCCACTTCAGACTTCTACGTCACATAAGTTGAGAAAAAACATTAGCGATAGAGCAGACAAAATCATGTTACTTGTACAGTCACCCTGTCGACATGCTGCATTAGAGTCATTATGTTTTGCTGACCTGTGCAGCCTGAGCCAGTCTCTCCATCTTCTCCTGGATGGACCTGGATGAAATCCTCTGTCGAGAGCTGGACAAAGCAGAACGCACATGTTCACAGGTCCAGCAACACAATAATTAAAACTTTTAGAAGATGGAGAAAAAAAGTCATCAGGCTATAAAAACTCACTTTCTCTGGAATGATGATGCTTTGTCTTCATCTTCATTTTGGTCCTGGTTCAAACCCAAGAATAATTCACATTACACATACTTACGGACAGTGAGTAAAGTTTTAACACAAACAATAATATCAAGCCAGAAATCTATCAATAATTTAATCATTTATAACTGAACCGATATTCAGTTTTGTTGACTTTTTTAATGCGGGAAGTAAATTGTTATCTTACCGTGTTGGATTCAGTAATCTTGGAGGCCATCCTCACACTCGCACTACAACAGGACAAAGCAGTGAGCAATCAAACCGAGGCAGACAGATGCAAAGAGAAAGAAAGACGAGGATGCTTCCTTACCTCCTCTGCAGCGGAGAGCTCTCCTCTTCTTTCTTCCTCATTATCTGTGTCAAACCAAGCATGGGGGAAGGTGTGTTAGTAGAGTCGTCCAAACATCAGCAGCTAATGAACAGCGCGGTTGCCCGGCCTCTTGTGATGTGTTAGGGTGTTAACAAAGCTGCCAGTCAGCAGGAAAATTCTGGTAAATATTGCTTCAGTTATTAACATAAGCCCGAAGCTTGAGTGGCACAAGCAAATGACTTCGAACTGATAGTCTAACAGCTGATGTGAGATTAAATCGTGCTTTAACAGTCAAATAGGCAAAAGTCAATGTTGCCATTTACCAAGCAGAATGTGTGCATGCGCGTGTGTGTGTGCTGTGTGTGTGTGTGCCGTGTGTTTACCCTGAAAGATACAGTCCTGGAGCTCTGTCTGACGAACGCAGGTTTGGTCGTAGGTTCAAAGTTGGAGGAAGAGCCGTTCACACTGGTCTGAGGTGAAGTGAAATAAGGATCAGATTAAACTATTGGACTATGGAGTCAAAGATTTGCTTTCATTGGCACAAACTTCTACTCTTTTAACACTAGAGGATGCTGTTGCTTTGTTGGATTGATGAGCAGCGGCGCCAGCACTTAGCAGCCAAAGTTCATGTGACGAGCAAAGCATGAAGCACAGATAGTTATGTTCTAATTTGTGTCGTCTAACAGTGAGTTTTGTGTGTTGATACCTCCTGTGTGTGTCCGTTCTGAACAGGGCTTTGAGCTCCCCGAGGAGAGGGGCTCTGGCAAGGCGACTGCCAGTGTTCTTCAGGGGACAAGGGGCCCGTCGGAGAGCGAGGGCTCATGGGAGGCGAACTTTTGTCGAGCGAGATGGAGACAGAACTGCAACACCGAGCAAATGGAAAGGTCAGTTGAAGATGTGCATGAGAAAGCAGCCAGTGATCCAGGACCAGTAAAGCTGCAGAGTATTAAAATCTTTACTGCACCCTGTTCACCAGTCTCCTTTTGAAATATTGTTTTCTACAATCTATTGCTGCTAGGGATAATAAAGTTTGTCTACCATGACAAACCCCCTCTGGAACACATAATAACATTTTGATATTTTTAGAATGAGCTAGCAACATCACCAAATTGACAAATCTTTAAAATATATCCAAACAGAAAACCAGGCTGTCTCCAGGTCTTGCTATCCAAACTTTATCCAAACTTTTTACTGTCTTGCCAGCTGATTAATCTGAGGTCTGTCTATGTGAGATTGCATTAACCCATAAGAACCCATGGTCACACAGGTGTAACACTTTAAATGCCCTAAACTCTTCCTTATACAGCTTTATGCTTGACCTTAACTCAAGTCCCTAAGCGATATATACTGAACATCCTGGTGTGACGGTGGTGTGAAATGACTTCCCCAAGAATGGTGGTGTGACCTGTAGCAAAAGTGAAGGAAGTAGCTAATTTCATAAAGTTTGTTTTTTTGACACTAAAGGTAATTTTAAACCCATTTTACAGCTCCAATGCTTTAGTGTCATGTCCTGTATTACACTTAACCTGTTCTGACCATATTTCTTGAACACATTAATATAAAACAATGAATATAATTAGCAAAATAATGTATAAAGTATGAATATGATATATATAAAATATTATAAATTATAACATAAATATTACAAAAACACATCAAAAATGTGTTCTATGTGTTCCACTTGGTCTGTGTTATATCCCCATTAATGTTCCAGAAAGTTTTGAAATGGGCTCTTATGTTAAACATTATACACTGTATAGTGTAGCAATATTCAGGTATAGTATGGCCAGTTCCAAATGCTATATTTTACTGTAGATCTAAGTAAATGTGTCTCTTGAAAACTGGTAGCACAAACTGTTGTCTTCATCTGGTTGATGTATTTAAAAGGTGAATTACATTTTGGTCGCTTCACTGTTCGACTACGCTTTTCTTCTGTAGTACTGGAATTTCAATGTGTGGAATCAATAACCTTTATCTTATCTTAAAAAATGTTTGATCTGTATTTGATCCTTCCCAACCCTGCCTCTAACCTACAAAAAGAACAAAATTGTGCTCAACCTGACAAACTTGCGAGCCGGGTTGGACGACGGCTTGGGATCAGGGCCTTTGCTCGGCGGCTCTTCATTTTGGTGCTAGCAGAGAAACAAACAGCAGAGACAATCAACATGAGCGCAGGGCACACAAGCTTTTTGTACAGGGTCACCTGAGACACACCTTGCATTACGTAACACTGTGCAGTTATGGCCTCATTTGCAGATACACTGAATTAAAGCTGCCTGCCACTGTAATAAAAGATAAAGTTCAAATTACGACCTTAAGTACACCTTATCAAAGTTTTATAGATGATTTGCATGGTCACTTGACTCACAGGGAAGAGTCCTGTAAGTCCTGCAGTTGATCCATACAACACTTTACTTAATTTCCTCAAATTCTATCTGATTTGTATATTCTGATGCTTATAGAAAATATACTAAAATTGTTATTAACTACCATTATACACACACTCTCTCTATGTCTGGCTTTATTATTATTATTATTTATATTTCTCACAAAAATAGTGTTAGTAATCTGAGTAATCTGAGTAGTAAGATGAGTCCTTCCATCTTTACAGAACATGTAACAATAATAACATCTTTCCCTGAGAGGAAAAAACAATTGTTGAGTTCTTGTTGTTGTAGAATCTAGAAAATGATTAACACGACTCTCCCTCTGTGTGGGGTAACAGATCACTGTGATTAACCCACTGTTGACAGCACTGGGTCAGGACTGAGTGAAGCATTAACAGTTTGGATGTGGCTGAGTCTTGTTGGAAGATTTGACTGTCAGTGAAGGCACTTTTTAGCCATGCCAGCAAATGTTGTTCAGTCAGTCCAACACTTTTGGCCAGACTGACAACAACATCATGGATTGCTGTGACATTTTGTACAGACATTCATGGTTCCCAGAGGATGAACCCTAATGATTTTGGTGATTCTCTCCCTAAAGCATCACCAGCAGGTCAATGCTTGGAGTAGCAAAGTTGATGTAAGATGATGAACGCTGTAAACAGTGCACCTGCTTTACATCAGCATCTCTTTCACTCTGTTGAAACGTAATGAGTGGCTCCATCTTACTTGTCTGTTTGTGATGTTAGCGCTGGTTTTGCTGCTGTTGGTGGGACTGTAAGAGACTGATTTTAGGGGTGGTTGTGGTTTGGATGTGGCTTTCACAGAGGGCAGCACGTCACCCTGGTCCTCATCCAAGTCCCCCAGCAGCTCCACCCGGGCACCTCCTCCTCCCATGCGGGACTCCGCTTCGTCCTCCCCGACTTCCTTCTGTCGCCTCAGCGTCTCCACATGCCTCATCCTCCGCTTTTCATCGCGGGCGCGCAGCATCTCCACGAAGTCCAGCTGTATCTGCTCCACGCTGAAAATGAATGGTATACACACTCGTGTGAATGACTGATATATGATGGATAGTCTCTTGTGAGGCGCAGAAGGGCCTGTCAGTCCTGTGTCTGATCAGGTTTCTCTCATGAAAGGCTCTACAGTTCTTCTCTCTCTTTGAAGGCCGCTTCTGCTCCAGATACTCAGGCGGTGGTGTTTTTGACAGCTTTTCATGCATGGTATCAGTTTTTTTATGTGTTTGAAACGGATACAGATGACACACTCCCATGGGGCAAAAGTGTAATAATCCCCTCTCTCTGATTCTGAAATCCATCCTCTAAAAGAGTGCACCATCAATGAAGATGGACTCTTACGTACATGCATCTCTACGGCCCTCTTACATACAAGAAGCAAAAATAAAGATGGAGAGCATTAAACAGACAGACAGAAGAAGAGCAAGACAAATAGAAGCGTGTAAGCAAGCAGAGAGCACACCCCTTGAGCGACAGAGTGTATAAATCAAGCTTTCGCAGGTACAAAACAATAAATCATGCTTTACTAAATCATGAAAATAACCTGCTGAGCCCCTGGGACATCTCACTTGTGGAGTCTGTCCCAGGAGTGCTGTCACCGGTGGGCGTGTCGCCGGTTGTCGGGCTGATATCAGCATCGGGGTCGGCGGTGCTGCTCGAGCTCTTCACCCTCCTCCTCTTCTCCCTCTCCACCTCCTCCTCGTCCTCCATCGTCCACTGGCGCGCGAGGCTGAGGACGGAGTCGCAATGTGAATGCAAAACAGAAAATGAAACAGGGGCAGAGACAAAAATCCAGTTAACTGCTTGTTTCAGTTGCTGGAAAGGACAGATTGTGGTTATAACGGTTACACAGAACCTGCTTTACTTGTTCATCAACTGTAGAGTTATAGTTCAAGCATTTTTAAATGAACTGTTCAGGTCTGGTGTGAAAGCATTTATCAGCCTATATGTGCAGCAGCACATATAGACCTTGAACAACACATTTGTTCAAGGTAAGACAAAGTTTCCACTGATCTCAAGACTTTAACCTAATAAAAACTAGCAATGACTTTATAGCATGTCATGACATCTATAATAATAATGACAACAAAGCAGACAGAAAACAGGTTCCCTATGCTGCTGACTAGAAACATTATAAAGTCCCTAAATGAATATTGTAAACTCATTTTTGTCAGATAGGCTGCTTGGCTGAAAGAGTGAAGACAGAGAGCTATTTTATATGTTAGTTCAGTGAATGAAGTTAAACCATCTCCCACGTCAAAGAGCTGCAGCTGCTCCCAACCACAGGTGTCATATTGCCTATAGACAGCTCCAGATGTAATCTTACCTGGACAGAGCAGACCAGTTCTTCCGATTGACGGACATGTTGGAGGATTAAATGTAAAGTTTCAAGGCGCACTTCGCTCCCAGAGAGAAAAGAGTCGACTAACTGGCACTCTGAGAGCAGCAGTCAAATTACAAAGCAGGTCCACCTTTACCCAGGTACAGTTCACTGAGACGTCACGTGACCGCAGAGGTAAGCTATCCACCTGTGTGTGGGGAGTGGGGGAGAGAGAGAGAGAGAGAGAGAGAGAGAGAAAGAGAGCTTCTCCATCTATGGTGGAAATGTGGCAGTTATGATAACACTGACAGCTGCTCTTTCGTGCCATAACATGCTGCTGTTATACAAGCGAAATAAACTAAACCTATTTATTATAGCTGAGTAATAATAATCAAACAATAACCAAGCTAATCTTATAGGAAATTGTGCTAGTGACAATCTGCAGTCACACAGCAATTACTAATAAACCACTTATTAGTTACTTTGTAAAATTAAAGCAGCAAAAAGTTTTACTTATATAGCACTTTGGAGAAGAACAAGGCTTTAGCCACAAAATATTAAACTGACATGATAGAAACAGACATAATAATAATAAAATAGACTTAATAATATGAATGAACATAAAACAAACTGGAAAGAAGTTCACTAAATTGGTCCAATACTAATATAAAAACCCCATGTAACATATGTTTTTGTGCGTGTCAGGCTGGGCTTTGGTGCTTTGTTGCACTGGGCAGTGAGTCTCTCCACAGCGTGAGTCAGACTGTTTGCTCTGCTGTGTGAGGACACACCTTTCACTGGAGCCCAGTGCATCGGACTCTGACCCAGGCTTGCACTCAGTCCAACACACACACTCTCAGCCTTGCCCCGGCTTTATACCACACCTGTATCTGCTTATTCTTTCCAGACAGAGGCCAATATAATCACCTACTATTGACCTACTATAACGATTACAGATAAAGCACTTGATGCTCATCCTGATCCCTGGGCTGACATGACACTGCTTCACTCACAGGCTTCACTTTGGAGAAGGCTGGCTTATAGCTGGCTTATCTTATAGAAGTAGTTTGCATGTCATTCCCTATGCAGAGAAGCAAAGCATGCACCAGCACTCTGTCATTCTAAACACTGAAGACTGAACTTTGTGTGTCTGTGTGTCAGTGTTGCTGCAGGGTTCAGATCATATGTGTTACTCTGCCATAAGGAAAAGCATGCACTATTTGGTGGTGACGTTTGACTGGCCTACTGCAGGCTCTTTGCATCCACCTGAATAAGCAATCATGATTAAAGTACCATTTTGGAAGAACTTGTCAGAGCATGCTTTATGAGCATGCAAAACAGATAGCGGCTAAAGAGGGCTGTTTTACAGCTGTGGACAGGAGCTGCTGCGAACAGCAGGCAGATATAAGCATATGAGCAGAAATGAGCTTGCAGAAGTTCATCTGTGTGAGAGCAACATTTCTTCAAGCCTTAGTTCATATTTGGCCATATGTTCCCTTTACAGTCCTCTGATATAAAAGAGTCTTTTATCAGCCACACTTGCAGCTGATATGCTTTGGCATATGCTTGCATTTGCTGATAAAGCACCAAACACGAAGTACAGCTGAGACTGATGAGGATGTCATGAATTAAGTATCTGGTCAAAACCAAAGTAACGGACAAATCAACATTTTGACCTGATGATGGAACTGGATGAAAAGTTGAGGGATCAACAAAGTGATTTTAATTAATCCCGAGCGGGATGTGAATATCTGTATAAAATTTCTTAGCAATCCGTTCAGCAGTTGTTGAGATATTTTCATCTGCGCAAAAGAGGAGGGCCAACATTTCCATTCCGAGAGCCTCGCCGCTAGCACAGCTAAAAACACTGTGCAGCCATAAATTATTTAAGGAGTTTTTACAGCTATGACAGAGCAAAGGCACCTTTGATCCCAATCCGGAAAAGAAAAATCATGTTTGATTTAGTGCCAAAGGAACCCACATAAATCAGAATCAGAGCATTTATATCATCGCTGTATCTATAACACATGCTGCAAAGAGAAGACTATATTGAGTAGACTAGATTATCTTAGTGGGTTAAAGTTCTCTGTTTCTTTTTTCATTTAAATAAAGCCATTGTTCATTGAGCACACACTTGCACATGAAACACGAAAGAAATTAGATAGATATGTGCATTTTATTGTGTCAGTTTTCACATAAATCCAGCTAATGAAGTGCAAATCGATTTGTTACAGTTCATAAAAACGCAGGACATGCTTATAGTGTATCACTGAGCAAGAATATAAGATGCAGTTTAATCTGACCAGGTCATGTACATATAATATAATCTGACCTGCTGACTAAGTTATTGTCCACTTTTGTCTTCTGTAGATACAAGCTGCATTTTTTGACATTGCTGTACAAATAAAAGCCAAAATCTCTGGGCTTCAGGTGCAATATCAGTTATAAGAACAATACAAATAATAACATGTGGCACATAAATAAAGTCACTTTTTTTATATCAATGAACAGCAAACCGATCAGTTCTTAAGGAAAGTGGAGAAAACCTTTGAGGAGTGTGGGGACATCTTCACACCTCCGTTGCAGGAGCATACACAAGAATAACAGCAGTAGACTGAAAACCAAAGCTGTAATAGACTGATTCAGATTCAGGGGGAGGGATGTCGCTCACATGACACCGACCCAGCACCTTCAGGGTTCACTGGGCAGGACCCTTAGCAGCATCGAACATCTTCTTCCTTCCCTCCATCCCTGACATGGCCTCCACGTTCTTCCTCCAGTCGCTGTCCTCAACTGGCCTCTTCTGCACACAGAGCAGCAGATAGTTAGACGGTGTAAGACACGGTGTGAAAGAATGCCAACAGTCTTTACTGTTGTGACTGTGACTGTGAAGTAGAGCAGGTTCACAAACTCTTATTACCGTTGTGTCTAAGCCTTTGACACACATGATGTCACCTGGGAATTCCCTATGGGAATACTGTGTAACCATACAAGTAGAACTGGTTTACACCAACTGATACACTCAGAGGCATATGCACCACATTGCACACCTGCACATGCACACACATACAGATACTCACCAGCACCTGCTTACAGGCACATGTATACACACACACGTACACACATACACACACTGACCAGCGAGCAGAGCCGGTCACAAAAGCTTCTCTTCTGTGCACAATGGAATCATTGTCTTGTGTGCTGTTCCTCCTCTCACACACACATATGGTCACCGCCCTGCATTGGCCTACTGCTCAGTATCTCAAACACACCCTTCACACATGCATAAACACACTTTTCAGGTGTTCAATAGCTTTGGTGTCATTTGTGTACCTGAAACTTCACAGCAGCTACCTTGCACGCTCACCCTAAGGAAGAACATCTTGCTTGGGCTGGTTTGTGTTCTGTGTGTATCTGTATCTGTTTTTCTTTTTGCACACACCTTCTCAGTGTCCTCTTTCTTAACAGACTTGAGGTTGGCCCGAAGGTCCATGGAGACTTTGTGCTTGGAGCCCAGCAGCGAGCGAAGGATGGCATCAGCAGACACACGAACACGCCGAAGATTAGGCCTCTTGAATTTCCCCCTCAGGTCCAACACCTTGATGTTCAGGTCTTTAATCTGGACCAGAGACAGAGAATTGAACAGCAATCACCATTAATTCTGCAGGATTTTCTGATGGTGACTGTTCTCATCTTAGCTCATTGAAATGGGTAACTGTACCTCACGTGTGTTGAGCATGACTTTGGCTTCAATGTCATATCGCTCTTCATCCACCACATCTACTTTGACATGGAGCTCTTTGCAGAGATCCTGTACATGGACACACATAAAACACACACAAACATTAAAAAAAATATGTATTTTATGAAAGTGATCATTTAGAACAAAGGACGTATAAGAATTTCTGGAATTTGAGGACCAGTTACCTGCAGCTGCGCAAGGCTCAGGCCACTGGTGTTTAGAGGAGGAGCTCTCTCTGCCAGATACTTCTGTTTCTCTTCCTCTTTAACCAGGATCTCCTGTTCCAATTCCTCTTTGGCCTTTGCCACCATCAGACTCTGCACAAATCGACATATAATACGATGATGTAACACAAGATCAGGTTTGCATGTTTTTCTCATGTAAGGTGCAACATTCAGGTCTCACAAAACTGGATGTTCATCTCTATATCAGTTGGATACAATACAGCTTCTCAGAACATGACCTCTGCTGCTCCCCTGTGGTCAAACACATGTATTACATTATAGTTTAGGTAATAAGGTCCATGACCTCTCTTACCTTGAGCATCAGCTTCCTTGAAGCTGAGATCTTTGGTTTCCTCTGGATGAAGAACATAATTCAGGACATTGCCAACACAACTCAAATGTTAATACTTCACTCGTAGCTTAAAATATCATCTAAACTGTTTATATGGAATATTTTTATCATTAAGAAATACTTTGATGAGAAAAAGAAAAAGATCTCACCTCTTGGCTGTAAAAGAAAATAGACAAGATTTAAGGAAAGATGAAACATAATTTGTAAACAAAGCTCAAAAATGTATGTAAATGTGCAAATGGTCTATAATAAGAACACAATGCCTGATCACTCACACATGCTCAGGCATCCTGCTGATGAGGTCTCACTGGAGGAGAGATGGAAGAGATTAGACACACACACACACACACACATGCACGCGCTATGAACAGTTGTCAGTGTTTATTCACCAGCTTTTAGAGGACCAGATCATCTTTCCATGCTTCTCTATGAACGCTCTCTCAGAATGCAAAGCCTGTTTTCTATGTATGTAAGCTGTCAGCAGACCAGTCATAGAAAACTCTACATACTGACTTGTACCCTGCTGCTTGTTAATGCTATCTTGACACTTGATTATCATAGAAACGTGTATAGTAAATAGTTAGCGAAAAGTAATGGATAAATACATTTTGGATAAATGATCATTAGGTTAAACAGTTGAAAAAGTTAACTATAAGAAATGAATAAATGGTTGAAATAAATACCTAAATCTAATGTATTTAAACTATAAAGTAAGAATAAATGCACAAAATAAAACCCAGATATAAGGAAACTCTCTCAGTTCATCTGACAGGGCTGTGGTGGTATGTCTGACAAAAAAGTTGCCACAACTTTAAATCCAGCTTTAAGTCTAGTATGAAGGCTATTGAGGTTTTGAGATCTCTGCTGCTGAGACTTGTATTCACCCCAAAATAAAGGTGGAATTTTGTTGGTGGTGCATCAAAAATCTCCCAGTTGTTCAAAATAATTCTCAGACCTCCCTCTAGATAGTTTTGCTTAGGTGAGACTTTGTTCTCTTAAGTCGCCTCGTCAGGTCGTTCTGATAATATCATTTTCACTTCTGTCGTCACATCATCTTACCCCTCCTCTCCCTCGGTCGCATGGCCTTCTGCTCTTTATCGAATCAACAAGCGATTTACAGCACTCACCCTTCTCTGTCTCTCCACATCTCACCCTTTCGCTTTTAACGTCCCTCTCTCACTTTACTATTGGGCTCCAGTTGAGAATGGCACCACCTAAGACCTCCTAACATGATGAGGTTACAAGCTGCTCCAGTGGATTAGGAAAATTCCAGACTGATAGCCATCTCTCCCGTCTCTCATCCCCATCTTTCTCCTCTGGATTATCTCAGGGAGAGGAATTTAGAGTGTTCTGTCTCCCTAAATAGACCAGGGGACATCTGACAGACAGCTGTGGAGGGTGATTGTGCTCTGGGGTGCCCAGTCTGGATCAGGGATTTACCGACAGTAACTCATGGATGCTTATGAGCCTCTGTGGTGCAGCCAACTTGGCAATTCAAAAAACAGCCCAAGGTGTTTTGGAAAGTTCACGTCAGACTCAGATTTGAACAGAGCTGCTTCGGCTACAGATTTAAACTAGTTTGTATTATTTTTATTAATCATCTTGTAGAGTTGCACTTATGGTTTAGGTGCAGCAATAGCCCCAAGGGTGAAACCAGGCTATCCAGAAAATGATATTAACACTTTACACCTCTACATCTCTACTAATATCCCTGTTCACTGAATCTTATATTGTGCACTGGTCCCCCATAAAAACAAGAAATCAGAACAGAAGGCAATTACATTTTCTTTGTATAAACCATTAGATCCAGAATTGTTTGCAACTTAGATAAAGTCTATAAGGCAAATTTTCAAACAAAAAATTGTTGTACCAAACAAATATATATCTATTCAAACTCCATTTAGTATTTGCACCATATGTGCAAAGTTAGGCCTAATGCTGCACCTGAAAAACTTTTCACACCATGAAGGTATCTTACCGGTGTTAGAGGCAGGAGAGCGATGCGACAGTGGCAGAGGCAGGACGGACAAATCAGAGATGAGGCCAAGGATTTGGTGTTCCTCTATTTAACTGCATCCCCGATTGTCTCGCTCTCTCGTTCTCTTTTGTTAGTGGAGGCTATTATTAGTCAAGCCCATCTCTCTTACTGCCTAATCTTGCTTTGTCCATTTGTCTCTCGCAGATTCAATATAAACCAGGGGCCAGCAGTCAGAGCTTTGGCCTCGCACGACACGGGAGGATGGAGGCAACTCAGATGATAAACTATAGGTAGGGATTTTTATGTTTGTACCGGTGAAAAGATTGTCTGGAAAAGGACATGAAACAGAATAAAAATGGGAGTATTTTGTTTAGAAGGGCTGGAAGAAAGAGAGAGTGTTGTTACACAGTATTTTTAGCCGCACTAGTGGCTTTAAGGCTGTTTGTTCGCCACTTTAGTCCAGACTGAAATATCCCAACAACTATTGGATGGAATGCTATGAAAATATGTCTGTGAAAGTTCTCAGTCATCCAGGTCATGGTATTCAAGTGGGAGTTGAATCAAAGGCAACTGGACTTGGTTGTACGCAAGTCCAGTTGCCTTTGGTTCAACGCCTACTTGAATGCTATGAAATTCTGTACGAACACCTGTGATCCTCAGATGACAAATGTCAGTGTCTTTGGTGAGTGAGTGACTTTTTCTGTAGCAACACTATGAGGTTTATATTTTTGTTTTTTAGTGCAATACCTTGACATCTAATGGACGGATTGGCACGTCAAGTCATCCAATACTTTAATTTACGACAAAAAACCTGCACACACCACACACGTTGCCTGAGAACAGCTAATGACATTCTCATCAGCCTCAGCTGTTTACTTTGTGTTTAGTGCTAATTAGCCAATGCTGGCACACTAACAAGCTAAATTAAGATGGAGAACATAGCAAACATTGTACCAACGATTAACATTGTCATATGAGCATGTTAACACGCCGACATTAGCATTTAGCTCAAAGCAATGCTGCTGTCCATGAGTTCAGCCTCACCGAGCTGCTTGGCATGTCTGTGGAGTCGTGTGTTTACCCACACCTAAACCTCGCAGATCACAATGTTACAGACATGTTTGCAGGGAGGTCCTTGGGAAATTTTTGCCCTGTATTAAGCCTCTCAGACAGACCATCACTGTCAGGCAGATACACACAACTTTTTTGTTTTTTTAATCTTTCTCTTATTGATCTAAATGTAGTACTTGAAGCAATTCAGCTTATTTGATGAAGTTGGTGTACTTGCACGATTCTTGCAATTTTTGGGTTGTATCCACATTTGAATGCACGTATTGTCCGTTGCTTTGGATAAAAGTGAATAAATGTAATGTAAAATATGATGAAACAACTAAATTATAATTAAGTTTTCTGATGCTGTCACAGTAATACAACAAATGAATAGGACAGCTTGTTGGGGCAGTGGTCTGGAGGACATTCGATCTGGAAGGCTCAGTCAAAGGGGAAATGTCCTTCAGTGAGTATATAGCACTGTACTATAATATAATGATGATATCATTTTTATGTTGTTACAGTGGCATCTTTCATTGAATAGATGCATTGACAAGACAATTTTTCATTCACAAGAAGTGAATGTATTTAACCTCTGCTGGGTTCACTTTCTCAAGATGCCTACTTTTTGGTTCTGATTACCATGACAGTTTTCTTTCCTCTTTGTGTTAAAGCTAAACTACAAAATAGCTAAATTGTTGTGATATGTTGACTCACAGATCAAGGTCAATCAAAAACCAAGAACCCTCCCTGGGAGAAAAAAAAAGGGAGTGACACATTTCACACTGTGATATGGTATTTCAGGTTTACACAGTATGGGGAGGAGGAGGGGTTAATGTATGCGATGGATTGAGGAAACCAAAAGTGTGACACACATATAGAAAAAAACTTATTAGATACAGTAGACAGATGATAAAATCCGATAGGAGCCTGCACCACATGATGAACTTTGATGTCCAAACCACAGAGAAGCCTCATATACACACCCACACCCACACCTTGCCAAACAGCAGTGACTGAGAAGCTCTCCTCTCTCAACAGGAGAGAGAGAGACCTCTAGTGGTTTAACATCCACACAGCAGACAACGCCTCCATTTGGCATAGCCTGAGAAGAATAATGTTTTTTAAAACATTAATCTCAAGGCCTTGTCAAAGAAGTATGCACATACAGACTTTCTCTTTCTACAAGCACTGATAAACTAATCACATTACTGTCCTGTTTGCCATAACACCAGTGTTAACATAAGGCAAACATTGTTCTGACTAACACTCACTCAACTCGACATTGGCCTCAGTTCTCGGACATGGTTTATGAAATTGCAGGTCACTGTATGTGTGTGTTTATTTGCTGAGAAAGCCAGACACCCTGGACAGAGGTTAGGATGTTTACAAAGGACATTCCTCTGAGCAGTGTGAGCACACACACTCCTGACGGGATTGGACTTTAATGACGTATTGCTCGTAACCACCACTGAGCACACACACTTCTCCTCAGATCTCCCTCACATACATTATTCTGTGTATTCACACCTGCCCACACATACACACACTGTTTAGACCAATGATCCATCACTTGGTGTCTCCACTCCTTGCAGCGCTCCTGGTCTCTTGCTGACTCATGCGGTGTGGCTAGCTTTGGGGTTTTCCACAGTAATGAGAGAAGTCGCTACACAATCAACCCTTTATTCCTGGCCTGTACTGAGCTCCACGGCCGCACACAGCTCACACACAGACTGTTATATTCTTGACACACAAGATGCTTGAATGAACAATATAAGCCAGGCCTCACTAACGAGAGTCTGCTGATGCTGAGGACTCGCTGAATTTCATGCTGGATGTGCACGTATGCTTCTGTAGGTGAATATGTGTGGGTGGATGTTTGTGTGCACATGCCTCAGGCTTCTCATTAGTCCTCCACTCTGCCGAGAACAAAAGGTGTCCCGACTTCAGCACACACGCAAGAGACGGAGAGCAATGCCACAGTGTGTGTGTATATGTCTGCGGTGTGTGTTTTCCAGAGGCTATAACAGCAAGGTTACACCACAACTGGAAACAGATGAACTCAGCAATTAATGGTCTGAACCTAAAATAAATTGCAGCTGACTGTTTTGTTCCAGGAGACATTATGTGTTCCAGAGTAGAGATCTGAGGCATTGTTCAAAAATAGAAACTCAAATAAATATGTCAGCACTTCTGGATTAACTGACAAAAATTTATTCGAAGAGTGTAATACTGGATTCAGCAAATATATAGAATACAATGTGCAATGACTATGAGCAAAATAGTTATTCTTCATGTTCAGCTTTAGAAAAACATGCAGCTCTGTTCAGTCTATAAGAAAAGTTTTCAAAGCCAGTAAAGCGGCCATCAAAAGCAAGACAGAAGGAACAAAGTGACCCCTGTTTCAGCAACGTTATAAAACATCTGGAAATTATGTCCAAAGTAGAAGATATTTCTGAAACATCAAGGCACAAGGGGTAAAAAGTGTCCCAGCTCCTCAGTGTCCAAATAACGCCACCAGTCTCTATCCACAGTGACCTCAAGCACTGAGGTCATGACAGAAAAAACACTTTCATCCATGTTTACAGTAGGTCAGATTCCTAGGTTTTATATGACAGCGTGAATAAGCTCATGTAGGAAGACAAGAAATGCGTCTGTGACTCTTCAGTCCTTTAATCCATATTTGCTGAGGGCCTTTCCCATCATGCCATGCGCCACAGAATCAAGTCGATGGATCTTCTACCCTTCTCCACTCTGATTGGTTCCCTCCCAGGAAGTAAAAAAAAAAAAGGCTGGAAAAATAAGAGCAGATTTTTTAATATACAATTGTTACTGGGGAAGCTGATGATGATCAACAAAATGCATTTGTAGTGAGTTACATTACACTGTTACCAGGGCTACTAAGTTAATTTGGGCACTTGACTACTGCAGCTCTCTTAAGGAAGCATCGCTGTGGATTCCTGGACTGTGAGCTCATAGTTCAGACTTACACACTCAGTTCATGAACATTTGAGATTTCAGTGACCACTTTCAGTAAATAACAGTGTCGTCATGTGGCGCCGCCGATTGTCTCTTCATGTGGAAAAGCTGAAAAGATATGTGGCCCTGGTCACCTCAAATGTCCAACTTTCTTTATGTACTTAAGAGAAGGCTATATGTTTATGTGTGTGTGTGTGTGTGTGTGTGTTTAAAAATACTTGGCTGCCTAGTGAGGGAGAGGCAGGCAGATGTTATTTTGGAGGCTCACATTGCATCGTAATTATGTCCTCGAGTGAGAGTGGGTTTGTGTTCTGAGGAGACCGTGGAGCATTAAAAAGTTCATGACCACGGTTAAGGAAAAACTGACACGACTTTCACTCCAGTGGAACATCTAAACACTGAAGTGGTGCTTGTAAATAACCTTTAGCTTGAGGACTGAGTACCACCTCATCCCCGAGTGGATGTTTTCATTCCATCCAGTCACTGCAGGAGCTTGTTAGAATTAACACCCCTCCAACCACAGAGGGGAGATTATCAGTGAGACAAGGGGTGAGATGAGGGAGACTGTTTTGATAAGTCCTTTATTAGTCCCACAATGGGGAAATGTACAAAATGGGAATGATGGGAATTGATTGAGAAATTCTAGCAAGGAGGAAAAAAAAGACAGCAATTTATGACATTTTATCTTTGAGGTGATGCTTTGACTTGGGTTTTACTGTCAATCTCAGAAACTTGGTGCTGGGAGTGAACCTACAGGAGGGTGTGGTGCCACACATTTCCCCAAATCTAGAAAAAAAAAGTTTAAACCTAAATAAATATAAGATCCTTCTCAAACCTCTTTGTCTGCATTTTGATGACATACCAAGTCTACTGCACCACAAGCTGTCTTACCTGGAGCAGGTCAGAGCTCCTCATCTTCCCCGGTGCTGCCCAGGTGTGCGGTGGACAGGTGTCTGCTCCGCCCTGTCTGCACGGCCTGCAGGTTCTTGTATCGCACCAGCGCCAAGGCGATCTCGGCGTTCCAGGCTGTGCCATCCTGCGCGCACCGAAAGTCAATCTCCTTCCCCGTGGCCATCACCACGGTGAAGTACACCAGCCCCCGCTTGTGCTCCACGCAGTCCACGGTGGCCATGCGCTCAAAGCGGAGCTCCTTGGCTCTGGAGCTCCACGCCGAGCCGCGCGCATCACCGCCGCCGCCGCCGCCTTTGCAGTCGTGCAGCCGCAGCCCCTCCTCGGTGAGCACGCAGCGCTTCTTCTTCCACAGCTGGAGGAGGCCGCTGCTGCGCTTCTCCAGCAGCCCGTCTCTCATCACCTTGGCCGGCAGAGACATGGCCACGCTGCGCCGGGACGAGTCTTCAGACGGAGCCCAGATTTGGAGAGTCTCCAGGTGCGGTGCGTCTCAAGATTAATCCATCAAATCTCATGTGTTATTACATCGGTTTCCAGTGTCCGTCAGGAGGACATGTTAGTGTGCGTTATGGCATTAATGAAATGTAAAAACTCTCATATACCGTGTGCATGTGGGGGGGGTCCAACGCGTGCGTAATGACAGCGCGCCTGGATGTTGGAAGGCTGGTCCGCCTGGATATGTTTGAACATGCCCGGCTCCTCTGTGCACCTTCTCCCCCTTCTGCAGCACCACGCCTCCTCCTGGTGACGGCAGTGAGTGTGTGTGAGTGCATGTATAGACAATTGGATTTTACAGCACTCTGTTTGTGTGTGTGTGTGTGTGTGTGTCTGTAACAAAGAGATACAGGTAGGTGGGTTTAACCACCTCCCACTTATTCCCACAAAGTACCTGTCTAACCTGCCACACACCTGCCGGTATAATAAACTTAAAAAAAAAAGGTTAGTTAAATCACAAAGTTTAAAAAAAAAAGGGTTTTATGATAAGCTGTTCTCTTTGTTGGACCGGGGATAAAGTAATCAAATGATGTAATGCGAAAGAAACAAAGAAGATAATTTGCAAAGCAAATTGATCACTAATCAGTCAATTACTAATCATTATCTTTGAAAACTATTTCATTAGTTTAGTGTATTTGCAACAATGTGCTGGAGCAATTTCAGTTCTTATATATTGTTTTATATATTTTATCCAGTATATTTTCTGTATATAAAAGCGCTTACACACCCTGAAATAACAGTAGGCATGTTTGAAACCAATGAAAGGCAACTGAATGTAAAATGATAAGTAAAATCAAGTGGAGAAACTGGTTTGATTTTCGTAAGACACTTCAAAGCTGCTGATTCCTCTGGGGTTTCACTTCACCGCGCCTCATTAACCTCATATGAGGGAAAGCTTAATGATGGCATTAAAAAAAACACCCTTTTTGTCATTCCTCACATCCTTGAAGGCAACATGGCTCTAATGTGACAGATGAGCTTCTAGGGTGGAGTGAATCTGTAATTCCCCTACCTTTACAAGATACCGGATTTATCATCTCAGCACTGTGATGTGTCACTGCTGTGTTATGACAAGAATGGATACAATGAACACGTGTCATTTCTTGAAACTTAAACACAGGACGTCACCCTCCAAACCACTTGGCTTCACTATTCCTGAGACACACACTCACACACACAGTTTCACTCATGTGTTATGTCATGTGTTATGTATCAAAAACAAATCTTATCTTTCAATTTTATTCATTATCATGCTGTGTAGAAAGCATAACATATTAAGAAGCAGCACTTACTCTATTACATAGACTTTAGCTGTGATTTCATTCAAGGGCCTCAGAATAAAGTGAGGATGATAAAATTCAGCAGAGTGCAAATCAGTAATCAGCATCATTAAACAGACAGATAATTTTTCAGTATTGACATCAAGATTTACTGTAACAGCAGTATTAATCACTTCTGGCCTAATGTATATGAGATTAACATGACGTTATCTTTGTACAATGTAAAATGCAGCTTTTTATTAAGCGTGTGTCTGTCAGGCGCATGTGCACTGCCCTCTGCAGGCTGAACGCGGTAGTGCAACATTATGGAAACCGGTCAGTGAAGATCTGGTCTGGTCTCTACTGAGTGTGAGCCAGTGCTCCGGCTCCAAGTCCGTATCCAAACCCCTTGGGACCAAAGTTTTTGCCATAACAACCTGTTGGAGAGAAAGGTATTGATAAAAAACAAAAAAACTCGTATCAACATCATAACCAACACATAACCACAGCTGGAGCCTCACATCTTAGCATTAGAGCTAAAGCTATGCTAGCTTAAGTTGTTAGCCTCATTTAGGACTCAACTCACTTATTTTTAGCCGTTATCTGGCAACGGGTTACGTTTTCAAAGGCATTTTTGCCACGTTAAGGGTAAAATTAATTTTGTAATCTATTATTTTTACACATGGTGTCTCTTTGCTCTGACCTCCTCTGAACATGAACTTCAAGTTAGCTGCTTCCGTTGATGGTTGGTTCAGCTCCTTGCAAACATTTTATCTTTCTTTCAGACAGACGACATCTGAAGGCATCACAGTAATTTCTTTGAGGATATAACTAGACTGGATGATATGAAGAAATATTGTGGGAACTCTGGCTGAGTGACTGGCTGAGTGCTAATGTTAGCAATTTGACTAATGTTAGCTAGCTAGCTAAGCAGCTTCATTTCATTGAAAGATACAAATTAGGAAATATTTGTTGATGTGCACCATATTTATTTTTGCACAGCCACAGAAGAGTCTTTGGGGAGGATTTTTGAAATAAATGACTTTCAACAGAAAAAACACAGCTGCTAATACCAACATTAACATGGCTATTCTCTCCAGTGAGTCAGCATGAGTTATAATAAACCCCTGAACTGACTCACTAACTGACTGATTAAAATTATAAATTAGTTACACCATTGTGTGTCTTGCTTTAACTTGTCAAAAAAAATTCTGCACTCTTTCGTAAAGAAGAACAGAGGCACACACAATGGCCTCTCATTCACATCATCAGTAACAGGAGTTGTTTGTAATGGCACAACACATTCCCATGTGTGACCACAGTGTTTTGCTTCATGGTCTGTTACAGATAGCACATTAAAGGTATTTCTGTCACCCCCCAGGTGTCCATTGTCTACCTTGAAAGTTGAAATGCCTGCCTCTGGTGAAACCAACAGGAAGATGGAGCTATTGGATGCAACGTTGGCTTTGAATGAGGGAAACATTTTTACCATTCCATGCAGGTAATAGACTCTTTTCATGGCAGACATTTTAACTTGTCAAAACAGGAAAGCACAGGTCTCATTAATAACACTAATGATGGCCCCATGAAGCATCCCAATAAGTTAGCATAGTACCAGAGTTGAAACTGGCTCTCCTAAATGGAATGCAGTCATCTTTATTTGTATTAATTTCACCTGTACTTTTCCAGCTTTGACCAGTCAAAATGTCTGCCATTTAAAAAGGTTTATTGACTAGCCAGTAAAGTGTGATATCTCTAATCTATATAGCTTGTCCCAAACTAGGTTTGGCATAAAATAAAGATACTCAAGGTTAGTTTGCACAGTGTGAAAAAGCTTTGTGTTGTCCTCTTTGCTTCCTTCCTTTATTGTACAATTTGAATCAACACATGTAATACTAGAACCATAACTGATCTGAAATGCACTCCCAATACTGCAGTGGTAATATTTTGAAATTAATTAACATCCTGCAAAAGTACTAAACATTTATCACAATCACTTAACAGTCAAAACAAGAGGTTTTTGTCATTGATAATTGTATTGTGGTATGCTTGGCAATATCTCTCTGTGTTAGGGGGCCCTCTGCTGTATCCTTGTGTTTATTACAACTCTGTCACCCACTCAGAGCACTAACAAAACATAGTAGTTCATTTTCTCTCATTTAAGACTGGAAAATTTGGGTATTGCGTCCAATCCCCCCAGTTTATAACTTACGCTGTTGCTCTATCAATAGTCAGTCTGTGTTTGTTTTGTTAGTACTGTATGATGCATCACCTATATCTGCAAATTTCCCCACTGTGGGACGAATAAAGGTTTATCTTATCTTATCTTATCTTATCATTTATCTGTTTCAGACAAATGCAGCCTGAATGGATCAACATGGCTCACCCTTCCTGGCTTCACCACTCTGGACCATCATTAAAAACAGGTCTGACACAAGATCATTATATGGTTACAATACAGTAAAACTGCTATAAGATGACTAATAGCTATGTTAGAAAACATATTTATATTAGGTCTGGTATATTTGTGTGGTTTAGCAGTTTTGTGGATATGGAACCACCATTGCAGACCAATGTCTTGCATTAACTGTGACAACCAGACATTAATCTCTGACAGTAGTCTGGTTTGAACAGGTTGAATGTACAACCTGTCTATGTAATTGTATGGAAATATGCTATAATTTTGTTTAAACTCCTGTACTGTATGGGGAATGAAGACAGTGAGGTTTTACCTTTGCAGTAGATTTCTCCATCCTTATCAGCGAGTGTGGTTGACTCCAGGCTCTTCCGACACGTGGCACAGGTGAAACATCCAGTCTTATGCCATGACTGTAAATAAATAGATAATCAATTTTAAAAGGGTTGTGTTTTTGCAAGCATGCACGTGTGTGTGCACGTGTGTTTTTTCTTACGCTCCCAGCTCCAATCACTTTCTCAGCGGCGTAGACAGCCTTGCCACAGCGAGGGCACTTATCTGACCCTCCAAACTTCTGAGCCAGCTTGGATGGGTTTGGGTTGCTGGTAGGGCGATGAGGAGCAGGTCTGATGGAAAGAGAGACAGAGAGAGAGAGAGAATGTGGATAAAGGGCCTTTATAAGAGATCAGAAAGTGTGTATGTGTTTTATGTGGTACTCACTCTTCATGTGTGATACCCAGAGACTCTCCCTTATCCATATTGAGGGTTCCTGCTCCCTGCCCATACCCGTAGCCTTTTGGTCCATACTTCTTGCCGTAGCATGCCTTGCAGTAAATTTCATCCGTATGAACAGCAACAGTTGTGCTGTCCAAGTTCTTCCCACAAACCACTACACAAACAGACACATGCTATATGTCATTGTTTTGCATATCTGGACATTTTTTTGAGCACATTCATGTGTTTAGATCTTAAGTAAGCTCTTAACTGTTTCCTTTTATGGAGCAGTTGTATTGAAGAAAAATGTTCTCATCTGAATTCCATCGCAGGAATGTTCGATTACAACGCAGGAACAAAAATAACTCCACTCAGAACCCCTTGAACCTACATAGTTTTATCAAGTTGAGAGAAAGACTTAATCTCAATAAACTTCTTTTAATAATATTGATTTTTAACAGTTATGATACATGCTTGTGATGTTAAGATGCAGAAAAAAGTGCAGGTAAATTATCTTGTTTCACTGGTGTAGTTGTGTTTCCCCCCTGGCTAACTGCCCAAATGTATGACATGACACTGTACGAGAACAGCAGCTCAACTACAATGACTCAATAATTTACACCAATGTTCAAATTTCACACAGGAGGATATCTGTCATAGAAGAGGAAAAGTTACAATTCTTCAAGCTTATTTGTATTACAGCATAATTGTTACATACAACAGCACTATTTTATTGTTTTTTTTTCTGTGTAAAGCAACCATGCATGATACCCTATGCAAGCATTTTACTTCAATATATGCATATGAATTTTTCTCTGAGAACAGATAAATAAACGGTTCACATTAGGTTAGTATTACTTGACAAGTGGGTCAGAAGTTCAGTTTCCACATTGAGAATGACAGGAAGCAGCCAAGAGTTTACTCACTGCACAGGAAGCAGGACTTGTGGAAGCTCCGCCCATCACAGAGCACCTCTTCTGCAAAGTAAACTGTCTTCAGACAGCGGCCACACTTGTTTCCTCCTCCTAATGGCATCCTTTAGAAATGCATGCAGCATAAACACAGACATACACACACACTGTGACAACTGTGATGTAGATAAGACTTCAGTTTTTTGTTTTTTCCCTCTATATTTTAATTAATTTATTAATTGTCTTAATTGCCTGTAATTTTGGCTTTGTCATGCCAGGCCCAGAGACTGCAAGTTCACTTCTGTCCAGTTCTCTGTGGATTCTGTAAAGGACCAGCCAGCAGTGGGGAAATACAAGATTCTTTTTTTTTTGTTGAACTGAACAAAAAAAATGAAAGTTGCTCTCTTTTAAAGGTCAAGACAGCCAGCATGGAAGCATTGTGAAAACTGTGACTTTCTGAGGCGTTTCAAAAGTTGTTGGGATGTGAAAGACTCTGGCAACCTGCCTATTTCTTCCCAATGTGTTTCCCAGCATGACCCTCCCAGTTCATTCTTGCCTATCCACATCCACATTCCTGACCGTGTAAACCCTCCCACCTCCCTGCCCCTGACACACACCCTGTTCTCCCTGCCTGTCTGTCTCATTCTGCATCACTTGTGCAGACTGTACCTCTTAATCTGAGTTGTAGGTTTGTCCTGTTAGGCACAAAGTATGTTCAAGAAGCAGCTGCATTGGCGGAAATGTTTCTTATCACCCTTGGACACACCTTCAATTTTTAAAGCAAGACAGGATATAAAGTACATGGTCATGTGACTCACCCAGAGAAGCCTGGTTGTACCAAAAGTTCTCCCTCTCTTTCTTTAAAAGTAAATACAACCCCATAAAATTTAACACAACTTCTTTACTGCTGACACCAGAATGGTACTCAATGTGAATATGAGCTCATTGAATGATATAATATCACAGTTCGAGTGAAGTAATGGGTGGAGCGGTTTGTGTCTGACCGCTGCTGCACTCCGACTTTCCATCATCATAAGCATAGACTGTCTATTCCTGCAGCCGATTCAAAGGCCAGACAGTGAAATCTTAAAAGAGTTTTGGGGATAACTGACTGCAGGAGAAGATCTGCAGTTTTCTCAGAATGTTTTTATGGGATGTAACTGAAATGGGTGACAAATATCATACCTGGAGCTTACATGTTGCAATTAATTTGCACATTGTTTATCATATATCACTGAGTCTCTTTATCTCTTTATTTTTAAGTTTTACTTTATTTTTATTTCCAACAGATGTCAGCTGTCTTTGATAAGCTTTCAGGGTCATAAGTTACAAAAAAATTGAAATGAAACAATACAACTACAGAAGGCTAAATGAAAGTTTAGGGAAACAGTAGAAGAAGCAGAAGAAGTACAGGATGTGAAACATAGTGGAAAGGCCTTGATTATCACTGTTCTACTGGAAAGAATTTATATTAGCAGCCACACAGACACCAACTGGCATTTTCAGGATTATTTTTATGTAAAGGCTCGCACTGTATAATCTACAGTCCTGGAAAGAAGACGAGTGTAAGTAAAAGTTGAAACGCCAGGAATGTTTTCGTACCAAGCTTTGGTAGAAAAACATAATTTCAGAGCATTCCAGCAGCCCAACTAGGAAAATATGACTTGAAGTGGTAAGTCCCAAGTCTCAAATAACTTTCTAACTCTTTCATGCCATTTCATGTCATCATACAGCAATTTTGGAGGGAAGACAATCATTGAGGAGTGGAAAAAGAAGGCAGAAGCATGGACATGAGTGTTATGATGTGAAGATGACTCTAACTCCTGGCTCCCACCTTCAGCACCATGTGCATAAAGCAGAAGGTGAGAAACAACAGGTGAGGAATGTGATTATATTTCATAAGTATTTCAATATGTCAATATTTGTTTGGATTTGTACATTCAAGGCATACTCTGACTTGTCATCTCACAAAATTGACAAGTAGTGACAGTACTGACAGGGCTGACAGCTGCCAATGTGACCACAGAGCGGAAAGCATGGAGAAGAAGAGAAAGGGTGATAAGTAGCAAAGAGTATTCACACTAAGCAGAGTGTTTTCTAAGATGGGTGTTGATGTGTTGATAATGGCAGCTCTGCAAGTTAAGACATGTGGGGACACATGCTAGTTAGGTAAAGAGTGTAAATTTCAGACTACGGATCAGGAAGTCTGTTCATGTGGTAGATGTGACTGCATGTGACATCTGTGTGATTTAGGTCCATATTAACATCAATAGGAGTTGTCAGCTATTCTATATCTTCTACACTTTGTCGCATTCACAGGAGAGCATAAAGATATTTGGATACTGTGTTAGGTTTTCTTGTACCTTAGTGTTCCACACTGTGTTACTGTTTAACCGCATGCTTCGACACCACTTTGCAAACTCTAATCCGTGATAGCTGTACAAACAAAGGAGGCTCCTCTGGCCTGACTTGCACCAGAGCTTAACAGAAAATATATTTACATTACGGCAGAGTCTTTTTTTTGCTGTCATGCATCGGCAGAAAGAGTAGGAAACTAAATGCATTGAGGAAGCAGGAAGCATGAGCAGTCTGTGGTATTAGCATTACGTACCTGCTGTTAGTAGGTGCTGTCTGTCAGTGATGATGGACAGGTTGACGTTTGACACCCTGATCGGAGTTGGTGTTGAGTGCAGCACAAGGGTGTGTTCAGGAAATCAGCAGTCAGAAGTTGGAAGCGTTGCACTTGGAGTCTTAGTGAAAATAGCCTCTTTTACTAACCCAAGTGTAAGATCCTGGTCAGTCCAGTGATACAAATAGACCCAGACAGAGTTGTTGGTATGTGCCTCTCACTCTTCCACTGTTCCAGATGTGCTGAAAGGGAGGAGCTTCCTTTGTTGCTGCTTCAGCCTGCAAACCTACTGCGTTTTGGGAAACGGGAGTTTCTGACTGACTGGCCGAGAGAGAGAGAGAGAGAGAGAGAGAGAGAGAGAGAGAGAGGTGAATGGGGAGGCAACTTGGATTGGAAACCTGTGTACTGCCTTACATGTTTCATACCCACTGAGAATTAGAGCCAAAAATACTGTGAAAAAGAAGATAAACCATATACAAAAACAATATAAAACAGCTCAAAGACATAGTACACTTTGTGAACACAGTAAAATAAGAGGGATAAGAGGGAAGAGTACAAATTTGACTGATGCAAGAGTGTTCACATTTCAACTACAAACATTCCTACATTTTAAAGGCCCTTTTCCTCTCCCTCTCCTTTTGTTTCAGATTTCCGCAGCCTTCATTTAGTAACTTCCCTGCTGCTTTTAAATGGTGTGATGAAAACAGTGCGTTTATATTTATACATTTGACGTTTGATGTTTTACACATTTCCTTCCCCTGTTCTATTTGAGCTGTTTCTCTTTGGTTGCAGGCTGTACTTTGCTTGAAGTCACAAAGGCCTGATCTTTGCACAATAAAAGAAGTTCAACAAGCAGTCAGCCCTGACAAACTCTGTGCCAAAGTTTTATAGTGTCTTTGTCTTAAAGCATCATGCCACTCCTGAAATTGCCTGGTAACATACCTGCATTTCCAAACCTCAGAATAGGACTGTTTACAGAAAACAGTGAGTGTATACACTGTTAACCTTCCAGCTCACTGCATCAGCAATTATCTTGAATGACTTTTAAAGTTCTTCTTGATATTTTCAGAGTTTGACTACGGGTAGTTTTATCTTACGAGCAAAATATATTTTTTATCTGTCCATAATTTAACCTTTAATAGTTAATCAGTTTGACAAGCCAAATGGTAAATTAGCTATTTTCCCTCTTACACAGTAAATAGGAGACAGTCTCAAAGTAATTCCAACCTTTGTACTTTATCACCACAAGCTTAAATGACCTTTAGGGACTTGCTGGTAAAGGTCACTCAGAAATGCTTAATGGATGAGAAAGCATTAATGTAAATGAAGTGAGGAGCTGCTAGCTGCTGCTTGCTGTTCATTCCATTAATTTCAAGTGCAATATTTCATATTTGATATTTAATATCTGTTCATTCTATTTAATTCAGGTGCAATATTCATATTGATATGTAATATCAGTTTCATTCCATTAAACTAGCAATAATTGTAGCAATAATTCATGCTGTAAATTTGGTAATTTTGTTTAAATTGTTAAAATTGTAAATACCTTTTCAACTTGTGTATACTTTTTTTACTATTTAACTGTCTATCTCTTTGCTGCTGTACAGTGTAAATTTCCCCACTGTGGGACGAATAAAGGTTTATCTTATCTCTTATCTTAATGTGGACAGAGAAAGCAGAGTGGGTGCAGTGACTGACCTCTGCTTCCCTCGTGTGGTTGTTGTGGGTACTGAAAACCACTGCAAAGGCTAGAAGGCCAACTTATAAACAGTGAGTCATTTTACTGACTGTTCATTAACAATACCAAAACATTTGTCCCTGTTTGTTTGAATGCACAGTTTAAACTGAGAGGAAATAAGTCACAGTTTCCCAGAATCCAAGGGACATCTTCAAATGTCTTGCTTTTTTTCTGGCATTTTTGTCTGCTTGCAGGGGAGAACAGCTACATATGGGAAAAAGGTTGCATAAAGCTTTTTGTGGCACTCTGCGAAAGGCTGAAGACTACAAGTTTGAAAATGACAAAAATCTGGTTTTGCTAGAGGCTAGGGGTTCAAGGTTATATTAGCTGCAACTAGCATAACACACCCAAAACCCTGACTTAACTGTGCTAATGAATCAATGGATTTCTTGACTCGCAATGAATTGGAAAACCCAGGAAACCCATTGCACATTCAGCAATGAGAAGTAAAAATCAAGGGTTGTAATAAGAAATGTAAAAATATGTTATAGAAACAAAAACATTCAATAAGTAATCAAAGATGGGTTTATTATACATATTATATATATTAGAACAATCACACACACATTTGCATGTTTCACACATTCAATCTACATACATTTAAATATTATTCTACTTCAGGCACAGCCAAAACCGCTGTAAGTGGTTGATATGCATGCACACAAATCTTCATGAAATGTTTTGTATGCAGTGTAATGCCTCGGCAGCCTCAGCTTCTCAAAACATGTTGAAGCTGTCGGAAATGTGGCTTCTACTATTTCCACCTTCATCTCTGTGGCTGGCACCTCCCATCCTATCCAGAACTTTATGAGGCTCTTTAGTTCAGCTGGAGACGCTGTGTTAAAAAAGCCGCAGATCAGTCAACACAGAATCTGCTAAAATGCATCATTCTTCAAAAATATTACACTAACAATACTTGTACATACCGTTTTCAATAAATGTTTTCAAGTAGCCAGATACTCGACATATATCTCTGACATCTGAGTCGTCTTCATCTTTGATTTTGTAGCTCTCGAAGATGACAGTTATAGATGATGGCCATATGATGCTATTCAAGATCATCTGAAATCACATGTAACTCCAGCTGTATTCAAAATAATCTGCGATCCTCTTGGATATTGATATTATGGACTATTTCTTCTTAAATCTGCAGTGTGGAACTTTTCCCTTCTCCCCCTTCTGGCTGTGAGAGTAACTACACAATTACTGCTTGCATGCTTAAGATTCCAAAGGCTCCATTATACTCCTAGTTGCTGTAGCCTACCCTATGGTTGCTCCCCCCTCTAATCATTGCTGATTGACGTAAAACGCATCACCACTGTGCCATGAGCATAAGAATGTCGGCACAGACACCATCAGTATTTTGTGAAATACAGAGAGACTTAAGTGGTGGTTATAGACTTAATCAGGATTGTGTGAACTTGTTTGGCAAGGGACTTGTGACAGACATTCATATATATGTAAAAGTCCCGCACTGCAGATTTATAAAATTTAAAAAACAAAAAAACCTCCCAAAATTCCAAGGAACCCTTTCCAAATAAGTGCCAGTTGTTTGCAGCATTGAACTACTGATAGATGTGCCTTTACTGTTGTACCTGAGGTGTGACTTGTGCTTCTGATTCTCTGGGAAACAGGATTGGGATTACATCTCTTCTGTGGATGAGAAGTGGCCATAGCCCTGTCTCTTTTAAGCCTTTTCGGAACTGATTGATTTGACGCCTTGTTCGATTGATAACCTGCAATACAGGATATACACAAAATACTTCATCAGTAGTCTTCTCTCTGTTGCTTTAGAGTGCAAATTAAGTTATTAGCATAGCCCAATGTTTTGAATGTATTATCTGACCTCGCAAGCAACTACTAAATGTCTTCACATGTACATTAGTTTATAATGCTGAGAAGTAATTGAATGATGTTGCTGGGTTAGTGTAAAAACAATTATAGAGTACATTATAGAGTATGTTATATAATGACAGGGCATTCAGTGTGTTCAGCACTACTGTGAAGAAATGAACACCATTTGAGAAGCTAAAGTCGAGTAAATAGAAACACTTTGACATTACTGCATGCAAGAGAAGCCTTTCAGACAGCCATTTCCTGTTGGTGGCATTTGGTGCTGGCAGGTCCCACGAAAGGCAGAGCTGATAGATGGAGTCAAATTCCTTTAATTCATTGTCTCCATCAAGCTGGAATAAAGCATAATGAAATGAATAATGAAAAACATCTTTTATTGATGCAGCACGCATATAATGAATTATATTTGTTGCAGTTTTACGATGTTGAGCTCAGTGCATTAAGTAACAGATGGAGCCTTTTAGTAGAAACTTTAGGCCTCAGTATTTTTAATGTTCACCATTTTCAAAGTGTCGCGGATGTCAAGGTCGGGGCAGTCTCTTATCGTCACAGGAGTTGTCTCCAACGAGCCTCCAAAGAGAATGTGAATAATGGCTGGGCTAAGTCCTGGGAAACTCGGGCCACAGTGCAAGAAGGAATGGCCAATCATTCGGCCTGCGACGGTGAACATGTTATTGTCGAGCAGTTCTTCTGAAACTGAAGGGATGAGGTGATCAGTCTCACCCTCGAAGATTTTGATGATGGCCGTACGTCCTGTAACAGAGGTCGAAGATTCAGAGCACAAGACTAATGACTAAAGGGAAAATAAATCGGAGAATGAAGATAAATTTGAGCAGAGAAAAGTCAGTATAAATTAGAGAGAATGGTAAATGTATATTTTGATGCTGTTGTGTATATGTTGTGTCCAACCTAGGTTTATATGGAATCCATTTATAAGCTTGAATATCACTGTTGACATCATGTGACGGTTGACCCCGTTTCCTGTTGCAACATCACCTGTGAAAACACATAATTATACCTGCATCACTTAGCTGAGCACTGTGATGGTTTTGGTGCTAGTTAAAGTAGTACTGTTTCATTTACCAGCTCCTACCTTGAAGTTTGCATTGAAGTGGCGATGTCCACCGAACATTGTCTCTCTTGTAGAATGTTACTAAAGCTCGGTCTTGCTCTTCCTTGTCTTTTCTGATGTCCACACTCAGAAATAGACCATTTGAATCTCTGTTGCTGTGGAGAAGCTCTTGTGAAAATAGCCAACCAGCTTGTTTTGGATTGGACGCTGTTCTCCATTCTGAGACAGCACCAAAAAGAGCAAAATAAGAAAATAAAATATCAGCTGTTTGAAATGTACAGTGTCCACAAATACGAAGATTAGATTAAAGAAACATTTACTGCCTGTGGTGCTTGTTGAAATTTCTTGTGTTTCTTCCGTTTCTGTAGGAAGTGACCCAATCATAATGGACAGTCTGTTTCAACAATCTGAGAGAAAAGGATTTATAGCATGGTACAGGAAAAATGGTTATTGTTGTAAACAGATTCACTGTTCGTAAACAACATTCCTGTGTTAAAACAAGTCTTTACTAGAAATATGTCAAATTGCAGGGATGCTTTTTTCAGAAATGTTGCATTACAGGTTTTCTTGTTGTTGTCAGACAGAAGGAGCAAGAGAATCTGGATCTAACCATTAGCTAGCAAATTTGCTTTTCAGTGTGACTCCAAATTTGACTTTTTTTGTTTTTGGATGATGGATACATTGGCTAAACCTTGGCCTGATTATATAGACATACTGTTTCCCCTACAATTCTCAACTATTAAAGATTGATTCCTTCAATTTGTAAAAGCAATATACTTCATATAGGAAAAGGTATTTAGAGCAGAGTGAAATAATATCAATAGGAAGAGGTTATATTTTAGATCCACAACTTTTGCTAGACATATTCAATGATGCACAAGAATGAATGAAAAGGATGACTGATGGAAACGTTGTGACTTTGTTAAACTTCTGGTTATGCAGTCATTTTGATTCCCTGAATTCATAATTCAAATACGGTTCATCTTCAAAACAGACAATTTAGACTTTGCCTTTAGCTTAACATTTTACTCTAATGTTCTTATGTTAAAAAGAAAGAATCATGTTGGATCTGGAGATTAACATGGAAAAGAAGGAACAAATAATGGTCGGAAGGAGATTGCAGCTGTGCTTACCTGTGAAGATCTGTGAAAATCTGCTCCTGTTTGCCATCAGTGTTGTTAATGGGTCTGAGTGGAACTTTCAACTCCCAGTAGCCTGAGCTGGTTTGACTTGTCAGTACAGGTAAAAGCAGCAGCAGTGTCTATTTTAGCCTTAGGCAACTATCAGTATTTTAGAGGTGACAGTCAACAGATTCTGCTCATGTACAACTAATGGGTTGCAACTAGGACTGGGTCAAATAGTTAAAATCAATATTACAAAATTGATTAGATTCCACTTTCAATTTTCCTTTCAGTACTTAACATTACATTCAATTACTAATAGCTCAATTTGTTTTTCACCCTGCCTGAGTTACAGCACTCATTCATGCATGGAAGACATTATTTACAACTGGTTAGTTCTTAATAATAACAATGAAATACTCAGTTAAAGCCTGAGTGAAACAACAAAAGGACCAAATGTGTTTGTGTCTCACTCACATTTATCTGATGACATGTTGATTGTGCTGCTGATGTGACCAGATTTGCACAACTGGACAGATGTATGTACGGATGGTATCCTTAATTTTACATTAATATCATCCACAGTAAATGTGCCATTTTTAGTGTTTCACCACAGTCTAGATGAATCTGTTAATGATATATTGTAGGTGTTAAACAAGAGTAAGACTCCACAGCCACGCTAGCTGCTCTGTGAGGATATGCTTAGTGTCTGCTTAGTGGTGAAATTTGCATTTCTGTTCTGTGTATCCAAAGTGATATGCCAAGACTGTTGATTTGTTGAGTAGTGAGAGTCTATACAGTGAGGCTGTACATTACCAGAATTCATCAGCAAAACACCCACGCATCAGAATAACCCATACTATCATTCAGCTAAATCAAATTAAACGTTAGGATAAAATAACAATCATTATAATCGTTTATCTTAATGAGAATAATAACAGTGATAAGAAGAAGAAGACTAATTAATGTTATTGCTAGTAGTCATAGATCTGTCTTCCTTTGATGCATCCTTCCTGTTCTTCCCTTTTTTGTTTTTTGCACTTTTGTCTTGTGATCCAGAGACATGCAAGACAGGTGAACTGGAGACTCAATTGTCCATGCGTGTGAATGTGAATGTCTATCTCTGTCATTTTGACTGGGTACCTGTCAAGGGTGTCTCTTGACCAAATTTAAACTTGTATGCGCTCCAGGCTTCTGTGACCCAGAAAGAATATAATGTGTTTTCTCTGAATGCAGAGGAGAAAAGACAAGACAACCAGTTTGTTTGAGTTGAATCAAAGACAAAGACTGACTTTGATTTGCCGCTCTCGGTTTCTTTACAATACACTGAATATATGATACTCAGCTCTGTCACTAAACCATCTGAAAATATGGATACTAGAGATCAACATTAGCACGTCTGGTTCCTCTCAACATCATTAACACCCATGACCTTGTGATAACCTTTCTAATGAGAAATCTGTTTTTGTCTTACATTTAACACTCGGATGCTTTCTAGTGTTAACAGTAAAGTCACTTAAGGAACAGTCATGCATAGAGACAAGCTCAGTGTGTTAGTGCACTTTGGATTGAGAAGTGTGCTGATTTGAACTTTAACAAGGAACTGGTAACTTCCTCTAAGCTACATTAACATGTTATGTTTATGTTTGCTCTTCATCAGTACTTCTTGTATCTTTTGTGTTTTTTTTATTGCTTTATTTTACTCATGTCAGTGAAACTGCACATCTGAGGCCCCATGTGCCAGACAACCAACATGTTGGAGTAGCCCCCCCTCCATCCCTCCAGATGCCCCTCAGGGTTACAGTGACACAAGTGTCCCATTGTCACAACAGCGTCTGTCAGGGTCTGTGTCATGGGGGGGTGGACATGCCTTGGGGGACATTAGAAGATTAGCTATGACATTAACCCCCCCACCCCATCACACACACACACACACACACACACACACACACACACACACACACACTCTTCACAGACGCTTGCACACTCCTACCCATAATCCCTCTGTTACAAGTCACTTCCCGTTTCATGAGCCACTGAGACAAAGCAACAGATCATGTGAGTGTTTTTTGTGCTTGTAGCTGAACTTTGGAGTATTTGCTGTGCATGAGTTTAACACATTCTCTCCTCCAGCAGAAAAAAACAGAAGAGCGGCCTTGACAATAATGTGAGTATTTGGAGGTGAGCCATTAAGTGATTGTGGTCTACAGTAGGAAGGGCATGCTGTTCTGTACAGTGTGTACATATGTGGGGGAGAAAGAGGGAGGGCGGTTTATGTGTACAATGTGCATGTGTTCTGTATGTGTGGGGGAGGTGCTGTGCTTGTTAGGCCATGTGCTCCTAATAGCATTTATCAATTTATCATGGTTGGTTGATTGGTTCATGTATTTATTTGCATACCGCAGTTTGAGGGCACTCATTTTCCATTATTTATATATCTTTTCAGCAGAGACTTGCAGACCAAGTGAAGTGTTAGCACAGCCAGTCAATGACTGATCAATATGTGATCAGCCAGAGAGCTCTCAGGCTGTACTTTACTGCAAGATCAAGACTGTAAAGACCCTTACTGACTGTTCAATCTTTATAACTGATTGAATACACACACACACAATAAGAGAAAAACAAGTTGACATTCCCAGAAATATCCCTTTAGCTGTCATTGAAGCAGCCAAATGAACACTGTGAAAAGGGAGAATTACAGACATATTTTAGGGATCTGATCCTGTTGTGTATCACAATCTTCATTAAATATTCAGCACTGTCCCTTGTGTCAGTGGGTCAAACTGTAAGCCAGCACAGCAGAAATATGAGAAGAGAGAATAGATGGAGAAGTGGTGAGAGAGTATGAGATTGAGACACAGAAATGGGCAGAAAGTGGCTGCGGGAAACTGCAGGAAAATCTGTCATCCAGTTGTCAAACTAGCAAATAAAAAACATCTTTGGAGCTTTTCAAGTGTTTTTACTTGATGAAATCACAGTTTCACACCTCCGTCTGTGAGGCATCCTGATATGACAGAGCGACACTGAGGGTCCTAACAGTGTGTCTCACATTTGAAGAACGTTTTCCTCTGTTTGTAAACTGGATCAGATGTTTCAAGTGATCTGGCTACATGTGATGAGATTTTTACCGTCTGTGGTTTATGAGGATGGATGAACAGACAGGAGAAGCTGAGTTCAAGGTCAGATCTGGGATGTTTGTCATTACTCTCTGTTTGTCAGCTAGGAAAAGACATCAATAGAGGGGTTTCTCCACCCATGTTGATTCCTCCATCACATCCTGCTGTTTCCAGCCTCTCCCCTCTTTGTATCTCCTTCATTTCTCTTTCTCTGTCTCTTCCTCTTTCACTTGAGGTGTGGGACAAATTACAGGAGTGATGGATGGGCTGTTCCTCCTTCAGGATGCTTGTTTCTGCAAGCATGCGCACAGACACAGATATAGACATCAGATGTAGTGTGTGTGACTGTGTGTTTATGTACCTTTTCATTTGTTGTCAGTCAGTTGTCTGTCTTAAGCATGTCCTGTTTTTTTCCTGTCTTTTTTTCTTGACCGGCCAATTACGCTAAGCCGCATGATGGGTTTAGGCTTTTTACATTTGTGGCTACATCTGCTTCCTGACTAGGGCTGAACAATTAATTGAAATATAAATATAGAAATCGCCATATGGCCAAGTTCAATATCCAAACTGCAGGAGCTGCAAAATGTGTCACAACATACCATTATAAATACAGCATTGTGGTCCTACAGAGATGCCCCGGCCTACAAATCATATTCTCCGTAAGGGAGCATGCTTGTTTGGTTCAGACCCCAGCAAAAATCACAGCATCATCATTTTTTTTTTTTTTTCTGTGAAAATTAAATGCACTGAAATCGTGACTCATTCTTCATCCACAATATCTGTTGAAATAATGGCATTATGACTTTTGCATGTGGTTCAACTTTATTAATTACCACGTATTACTCACACTATACAGACTGGGCCATGTGTGAGTATACCCCCTCAACACACACACACAAAGACACACAGACGCACAAACCATACTCATCTTGCTAATGGCCCAGCCTGTCTGTGCTTTTGCTGGGCTTATATTTCACCTCAGAGAGGGAGGGAGCACAGCCAACAGGTCCATTACTGAGAGAAAAGAGAGAGAGAGAGATAGGGATTGTGATGAGGGGAGGAAAAAATAAAGAGAGGGGCGGGGATTCGGCTGCAGGCGTACTGCGGCAGCAGCGGAGCGGCATGACGTGATGGAGGAGTGGAATGACAGACACACACACACAAATGCACATGCTCGCAGCTCGGAGGCCCGCCAGGCAAAAGTAGACAGGAGCAAAGGCAGGGGCTGAGCCAGACGCACTCAGCAGCATACAGATTGGAGACAAACTCACTTGCTGCTTTGTATCCTCATGCTTGCACTGGGTGAGTGTAGCCTTGTGTCATTTTTTTATTGGTTATTATTGCCTCTTTATGCATTTGTTAATGTGACTGTTGCTGTGTATCTCCTCTTGTTTGTGTTGTGAGAATCTGTGTTCTCTCATTTATCTGAATGCAATTATGAGTGCCAGTTTCTGTGAATGAATGGAAAGTACAAACACTGTGTTTTAAAGGACGACGATGACATTCACAGTGATATCACAGTCAGCAGCCTAACGGGGATGGCGGCAGAGTGGAAGAGAGAGGTTAACAGAAAGAAAGACAGAGCTTAAGTGGGATGAAAAGAGGGGCAGAGGGGATGATAGAGGTAGGGGGTGTACCGAACCAGGGGTGACATGATGCGATCAGCCTGAGTCAGCATTATAGGCTGCATGACTCATAGGAGCATGCACAGCATATAGACTGTCGTATGTGACCATCTGAGAAAGCTTAGTTGAGAGTGTTGGATGATGTGGAGAAGAGTTGTAGAAGTGAATGAGAATGGAGGGAAACTGTTTGTGCACACATGGTGATGTTTATGTGGTCAGTAGTGTGATTACGCTCTGCCCTGTTTAGTTTGTGTGGGTGCTTGTGTTTGTCTGTCCTTGCTTCTATAATGAGTGGACGTGTGTGGTAGACATCCAATTTTTTCCAAGGTTGAGAGTGATTCAAACTCTCTCTGTAGAAATCTTGAGAGACTCCTCAACCAATGACTTCTCCATGTGATTGTACTATGTTCCATTGAAAACCTCATAACACCAGTTTTGGTCATTTTCTGTTTTCAGTTAAGTGGTTACTGTCAGTGAAAGAAACACTTGCATAACCCCTTGTATAGCATCAAAAAGACATTGTGATTAGGAAGTTAACCCCAAATTAGTTTCACAGTACTGTGTTACAGTTGACAATCTGGAGATACAGTGTTTTTAGACAGCTTAAATGCTGCGTTGTGACATTTTTGGGACAGAATATGTGTCATTGTGGGTCACATAGGCCGAGAAAATTTCCATTTGGACTACTGACTCATGATAACATAAACAGTCACCAGTTTATTGTTCAGACATGTTTTATGTGTGAGAGAAATGACGTTTTTTTTGCCAAAAGATGAGAACACTGATTTCATCAAAGAAAGTGACTTTGAAAATGAGTCACCTCGATACCCGGGCCCCTGATTGGCTAAAAATGTCGGCCGTGTTTGTCACAGCTTCCTGTCTCGATGAATGGTGAGGCGCTGCGGACCAATGGGAGGGCAGTGGTGAGGATGCAACAGTGATCCAGGAAAAAACAGCCCATTGTTCCTGGGACGTTGGAGAAGTGTGACCTCCCTCCTGCCGGCACTGGCTGCTCAGCTTAACGGCACACTGACTGACCCGATACCCCACCAACAGGTAAGACACGCACGTGAGACAGCACATCTGCCACATGACGTTTCATAATAAGCAGTTTATGAGCTTCTTCTGATTCTGTTCTGCTATTCCAGGAATCGTAACAGCACATTTGAGTGCTTTTGCACCTCTGCCTGACACTAGCATATTGTAAGATGATTTATGACAGCACATTATCGCTGTTGTTTTGGCTGTTGTCATTATGGAGATAATTACATTCATTTATTGTGGACTTTCCAGACTGGGTGACACACACAAACACACAGGCGCTGCTAATGTCCTTCAGTTCACAGAGAGAGAGGCCTGTGTTACCACCTCATTTATTGATTTTTGTGATGAGTCAGAGGGTTTTCATCACAAGAGTTAGAGTGTGTGTACGTGTGAGAGAGAGTTTGCATGTTCCTTTCATCAGAAGTACAGTAACTTAGTTCAGGGTGAGTGTGTCATGGGACAGAGAAGCTAAAATGGTGTAATATGATTATAAAGTTAGACTCTAACTTCTAGTGCTGCCTGGCTATCCTTCTTTCTCCTTACAGAAAGTACATACCTGAGCTGCTGTCTGTTATGACTAAGGTGAAAAGTGTTTGTAACTGCCTCATGTAGTTCACCTCCTAACTATGTGGAGATAAATAGAAAATAAGACAGAATAGAATGAAAGAGTGCCTGCTGCCGCTGCTGTTGCACAAAGTATCCAGCAGGTGTCAGTACCGTCCTTGCAGAATAACAGGACCAGTGAAAAGCTCTGCAATGGCATTCTTCCACATATTTGCTCATTCACTTGCTACAAAAAACTGAAATAATCTGTATGTATCACTATACAAAAGTCATGATCTTCTCCAAAACTGCGCTTATAGTTTACTTACCTACTTAAATACAATATAAATATTGTCTGTATCTATGAATATCACAGAAACCCTAATGCATATTATATACTTAGCCAGTTGGGTTTTGGACTATTGGTCCAAACAGTCAATTTGAAGATGTCAGCTTGGGTTCTGGGAAACTGTGATTGGAGTTTTTTAACTATTTAGTGACTAGAACTGACTTTATAAGTTGCAGCCCAAATTACTAACCTGTTTTTCCAAACCATAAAACATTCAGCCTAGATCAAACCAAAAATCTGATTTTTTGCATGTTTGTTCTTCCTGTAGATTCTTCTAAAGCGTATTTAACCACTTTGTCTACACTTTCTATATTTCAACTAGCTTCTGCAGGCAGACAGGTCACAAGCAGTTAGACCTAACGCGGAAACATCGACAAACCAACAATCTAGCTATTCTAAATGCACTTATGTAACAGAATGATACAGAATGATCTTGTCTTTAAATTCAGCGTGCAGTCTGAACAGTTGACACAGAGAACATACCTTTAACAAAGGTTGCCTTATGTGTGACAGACTCAGACCAGAAATTGATTTGCCAGTTTCACACTCGTATCCAGCTGTTGGTTTCAGTCAAAAGAAATGTCTTATTATTTCTTTTTTTTCTCCTCTGATTACTTTCTGCGTATAAATACACACAGACATCCTCACCACCAGCTGAGCCTCGGTATGTCTTTACGTGGGCTGCGGTAGTACTGGTATGACCTAAGTGTATCCCCGGAGAATAGCCAATTTCCATACAGATAGACACAGAGCCAGACCGCACCTGTGCTCCTGGAAATCCTAGCAGGAATTGTGTCAGACAGACAGAAATTCTGATGCTTATTAGTGACTAAGCCTCCCGAGAGAAAGAGCCAGAGAAAAAGAGACGGAGAGGAACAGGGATGGGGGGATACGGGAAAGAGGAGGAAGAATTTGGGGAGAGAGAAATGAAGGGAAAGCAGGATTGATGATAACATCTGTCTCTGTTTACCTACTGCTGCATCACTGCTGCTGCGCAGGTCTTCATTAGCATTGAGTTAACTGTGATAGAGCACCAGTCCTTGGTCAAATTGTCTGTGTCATTATGTGATATTATAAATTGGAGACAGAATGGCCTCCTACAGAGAAGCTTACCTTATTTATCCTTTATTAGAAACTAAAAGGTTGTTGTTGGATATATGTGTGAGATTTTGAGCTGGAGCGGTCATCCTCTATTCCCCTGCAGGGATTCTGAAAATGACAGACCTCTCTCTCTCTCTGTATGCGTGTGTGTGTGTGTGTGTGTGTGTGTGTGTGTGTGTGTGTGTGTGTGTGCGCACGTACGTGCTTGTGTGACCCACATTACACTGTGTGCAATACTGCAATTACATGCACTGTCAAATAATCCAACATTTTATCCTCGTGACTTAATTTGACACATCTCCACTTTACTAAAGACAGCTTCCCAAGAAGTCTGCTGGCAGCCAAATTTCTGCTTTTTAAGAAAGGTCAAGTAGGGCTCAGCGTTAAATCTGAGTAATTGTGACTATGTGTATAATTATAATGATGAAATCTATTTGTGCTGTAGTGTTCCAAAGCAAAAGTGCTGCACAGCAAGAACAAAGTAAAACGAAAAATGTAAATGTGTAAATATATTTATACAGTATGTTTATACCCGTCTTGAATGTGAGAACAGAGCAGCTGTTGACCTGCTGCTGTACATCTGGGCAGCAGCAGCAGCAACAACATGATTTGTTCATTATGTTATATGAGACAGTCATAAAAGTCTAGTTGAAGCATGTTTCACAGTTCAAGTCTCAGGATGTTTTCTTTTCACAGACAGGCTGATTAAAACAGATATATATTCAGGCATTTTCACAGACTTTGCAAAAAAAAAAAAAAGGTCAAATAGTTTGGAGATTTATAAAATCTTATGTTGTGATCTTGTTTATGTGTTATAATGACTTTTATCAAAAACTTTCATGTGAGATTCTGGTATTTTGTGAGGGATAGCGAATCAGTTTCTCAGATGCTCTGATCCTTCTCACTCTACACTTGCTGATTCCTCCCCTTTCCCCTCCCTCTTTGCCTTTCTTCCAACCTCACAGCCTCCCGTCCTCTTTCCCTTCAGCAGCGCAGCACGAGGTACTTAAATTATATGACATTACATGAAATGTTTAACTTGTGCTATACTCGTTGTGGTTTGCATAGAAAGAAGGGCACAAAGAATATCAACCTGACTTCTAGAGTCTTGGGAGGATTTTGTGTTTCTGAGAGAGCAACAGAAGCTATGAATATCTGCAATCAAAGCAAATCATGTGAGGGCGATACCATAACTCCTCTGAGGCTGTAAGAGAGCAGTGTGTTTGGGCAATGAGGTGTGTCTGTGGCAGTTTGTGCGAGTGTGTGTTTGAATTCATTATGTGGAGAAAATCAGCTATTTGGGAACATAACGCTCTAAAAGCAGCTGGTAGAATTCGCTCTGAGCATGTGTCTGTGCGAGTGTGTGAAGCCATTTTTGTGTTTTGAACTCCCAGCAGGCAAATTTGATGATGGCTGAAAATAAGCTCAACTCGTGGTTTACCATGACTCAGTTTGTCATATGTGCTTGATTCACATGCTCTCATACCATGAATGTTTAACTGTCTCTGCCTTGGGAAAAGCAATTTCTGGTTTATCTGATTAAATAAAATGTTAGATAAGATTTTAACACAGGAGTTAACCTCAAAATGGATAAACAGTGGGGTTGAATGTGGTTGAAAGTAACATTAATGTTCAACTTTTTGACTCGTCATAGGTGTCTCTTTCCTTGTGTATCTCCATTTAGGTCAGCATGAGTGGGGGAGTCAATGTGAAGTCGGCCCCCCGGGCTCCTCCCTCGTCAGGAATCCCCCTCCCACACAGCCTGTTGCCCTCCTCCTCTCCCAAAGCAGACACCCGCCGCCGGGCTAGTGACCTGCCCAGGCCTTCAACACAGACCCCTAAACACACACCCACACACACACCCACGCACTCTCCCTCACTTTGCCCACGGAGCTCCAGCATCCCTGGGCCTTCATCCAAGGACCCAACGAGAGAGCCCGGCATGAAAAATCAGCTCTTCAAGCGGACGGGAGCTCTACCTGGCCCCCAGGGGTCACGCTCTGCATACAGCAGCCCACTAATCCAGCGCAGGGTGCCGCCGCCACACTCCAAAGATACATTGGATGTGGGAAAACCTATCCCACCTCACGTCACCTCACAGTTTCCACATGACAGCAATCGCAATAGAAACACCTTCACCAATAACAACCTGACATGGGGAACCAGCAACCTGCGTCCACCGCTCCAGTTCAGAAGAGGAGACAACTCCAACACTGTTTCCCAGGCAAGGAGTGAGGCCACGCCAGGAAGAGAGGTAGAGCCTCCAGAAAACCACCCAGCCCAGTCCCCCATGTTGAACAACAGCAACCTCCGCCCCTCTCTGGTTCAGACAAGCTGCAGGCACACCATCAGAGGTCGTAGTGACTCCACCAGTCAATCAGACGAGGAGATGGGCACTCCTGAGGACAGCAGTCCGGCCTCCTCTCCTGGTCCACTGTTGCTGCCACCAATCACATTCACCATGCCAGTCATGTCCAAAGTGGCTGTCGACATGCAGTATCCAAGCCTGGACAAGGAGACTCCGTCCACAGAGACACACACACCCAGAGTCAACATGGCTACTGTGGCACCTTTCAGCTACAGGTAAGTGGTCTATACACACGCACGCACACAATCCTGATACAGTAGTTTATCAAGACTTCCGTCATGAGCCCCAAATTATTGATGGCCATCGTAAAACCATTCTCTTGTCATTATCATATGATCACTCTCTCCTCATAGCACTTTATGACCCCCCTCTCTACTGACACACACACACACACACACACACACACACTCACACACTCACTCACACTCACACACACACACACACACACACACACAGCCACTCTGACTACTAAAGACCAGCCCTAGAGGCCTGTTGGGGCCATTTTAGTCTAATTCCTCTGTATCTTTTCCAGTAATACACGCGTATACACACACATGCACACATAGACCCATAGACCCACTTGGTGTTTTCTGGAGCAGAGCTGATTGTTAAAGTGTCCTCTTGACAGCCTCTGGACTGACTCAGTATTTGTTCCTTGTCACACACACACATAGTCTCTCACCATGTGGGTTAAAAACGAGAAAAAATGTGAATCTAATTTTGTAAGTGAAAAAATGCAGTGTTACTGTGTCTGATGTGTGTTTTTTTAAAACTAAATCAATCCATGCAAAATGAATCTATCAAAGCAGAATCACTGATGGCACCATGCACAATACTTTAAAAGATGAACAACTGGAAAAATTCAAGACAAGTGCTTACATTTTTAGGCATAAGTTTTTTCCACTGCTTTGTGCATTATCAGTGATTTTCTGTTTCTTTGATTTGCGTTTATGGAAATCAGTGCAACACACTGGGGAATGTCATCTCTTTCTTTCACTGTCATACATAGTAGCTTCCGTGTTTGATTGCAATCAGTAATATTGAAGTGATTTGCATGTACAGTAGCAGCCGTGTGATGGCTGTGTTCATAATGTGTTTACAGGGTGCAAGTGCAGGAGAGCGATTTTTCACTGGACGAACTGAGTGACTGCTCATCTGGATCCATTGAAGTCTGCTGCGATGACCTAACACCAGGTGAGACACGCTCACTCACACATACACACATAGATATGCAATCAAATATAGACTATACAGTTTATTTCAGAAGCAACATACATCACTTTTCCTTTCTCTCTGTCTCCTTTGCTAAAGAAATCTTGTAGATTAGTTCTGTCTGCCCAGTCACCATCAGGGTGCAGAGACCGAGAGTCCTGTTAGCAGGTATGGATGCCTACTTTCTGGCATCCAGACACATTTACTGTGACAGTATCAATGTATAAATGACATCAGACAGGATATGCCCATGGCTGAACGTTGGGTCTCATTGTGGAACCTGGATAGACTCAGTGAAGACTCAGGGACAACCATTCTCTGTCTAAATGTATGTCTGTCACGCTCCTACTCATCAGGCCTCCAGAGCCATGTCTGAAGTTAGGTGGTGTAATTTTGTGTGCGTCTCAGCCTGGGGTAATGCTGACTATGGTGGTTTCTAGATGAAGAGATGGAAAAGATAGATGGGCTCAGGATGTTAAGATGAAGGAAGATGACAGGGGTGATGTGGGTCAGTAATGGGATGAAATGGGGCACTTCTCAACTCACAGTCAGGGAATATTATCTGCACATTGATTTCAGCCTCATCCAAGAGCTGTTGAGGAGTTTGAACCCTTCCTCCCCTCGCACTCTTTCTCTGTTCCTCTCTTCCAGTTCCTCCTTTCCAGTTTCATTGACCTAAAAAGCCACAATCCCAGCATGATCCCCTCCCCGTCATTTTGAGTAATGGTTTGCTTCGTACCCGCAGCTATAGTCATGCATTGTCGTGGTCATTCTGAGTCGATGTGGACGTGCTTCAGAGATATGACTTTATCAGTGGCTTAGTGAGTCATTCTTTTTGATGTGGTGTCAGTTGGGCAGGAGGGGATCAACTGCTTAGCTTTTAAATGTGCAGCCCAGAGTTAGTGTGCATTAAATTTTAATGGCTAAATTGTCCTAGCTTATACACATCTGACAGAATATGTGTAGTCAGAAGGTATCAAGACAGGTATATTTTTCATTGTTTGCCAGTTTGAAATGAAATAATGACTATGGGTTTACAGTGCAGATTTCCAGTTTTAAGGGTGAACAGTATGAACCCTTTTTATGCATTTTCCAATTTTAAGGACAATGTGCCAGGACAGTGATATTAAACATACAGACACGGTCAAAGGAATTGCAACCAAATATTATTTTTCTATCACTTAAAATTAGAAAACTTAATAAAATGTAATACAAAGAGTTACAATTCCTAGACTGTCACGCCAGTCACTAGTGGTGTGGTTTGGTCAATAAACATTGGTTTATGATCAAATACCTGCAGGCTCAGCTGTAATTTGTACTAATTGGCAAATATTAGCAGGTAGGTAAATATTGTAAGCCTTCTACCTGCTAAACATCAGCATGTTAGTGTTAGTCATTATGAGCTGCCTGACATAGGTACTGATCTGACTAGGTTTGTTGGTTAAATTTTTTTTTTTTTTTCTTGAGACTAAGAAAGATAGGGACAGAAAGAAGGAAGAGGAGATACAGAGAAAAAGAATGATGATACAGAAAACAGAATCAGACAGATAAAATGTGCATTTCAGAAAAGATGCTCTGAAATGGAATAAATTGAAACATTTTTTTCTCCACAGCCAGTGGTAGAACTCAGGTAAAAAGAAATCGCCCCGGCTATAGTACAAAGTAAATGTATCATATTCAGACACGTATTTTATTATATTACATCTATTTTATTGATCTGGCCTGGCTGAAACTGTAGCCACCAGAATAGAGCTGTTTGCAAATAAAACCTTTAAAAGCTTTTGGAGGTTTCAACCAGCTGGCTGTGGAAAGGGGGGGATGGAAGCTCATGGCGGACCAGACCCAGTCTTTAAAGGCCTCTGGCTGTCTTGGGACTTTGGTTGTGGCCTTGTAATTGGTCCCTAGAAGGCGTTAGAAACAGAACTGAAGTATCTTAGACTCCTCTGAAGCTGCATTTACATGGAGGGTGGACTGACACCGTAATAACTGTAATTTAGGGAGCGGGCGGGAGGGAGGGAAGGGAGGGAAACTGGCAGGAAGGCAAAGTTTGGAGGGAATGAAAAGAGAGTGAGAGGGGTGAGAGAAAAGAGGAGACCTGATAAGGTCAGTGGGTTGATGGATTTCATTTTGTGTAAGGAGGAAGTAGAACAAACAAAAATGTGTGCACTGTGATAAGATGGCAGATTGAATGTTGGTTAAATATTTCACAGCTGAGGGCTCTAGTTGAACTCATGACACAAGGCCAAATCATGATGAGATTTGGTTATGGTTGCCTTCAGTGGCTATGGTAAAAGAGTAGTTTTCCACAAATTGAATGTTTTCCATATGCTTACGTTAGATTACATCAGCAGTAACATAATCAGCTCTTGCATCTTCTGTTCGAGACCCTAATGAAGACCTGAACATTTAATGTGACTGTAGCACCATGTGGTCTTTCAATTAGACCACAGACCTCCTGACCTTGTGGCTCTCTGGAGAGGTGTATTTGGGCGTGCGTTCATGTCTGAGCATGTGTGTGTATGTGGACTGATGGATGCATGTGTGACAGTACACAGATGGTGTTTGAAAGATAAATGTGATGTGGACTTCGTATCATTTTTCATCTCCCAGTGAGGCTATGGCCTGGTGTTCCCCACAGACACTCTCAAAGTCTGTCAGCTGTTTCTCTCTGTCTCACACACACACACATACTGTACAGACCCCTACCAACATAGAGAAGGTCATGATTTACATCTGGTTTGAGGACTCCGTTCACAAGGATCTGAAACACTGCACAGCATCCCAAGCTCACCCCCAAATTCAGCATTATCATTTGCCATCAACATTTAAAGATAGAAAACAAAAAGAATTTTACTTTCTAGGTGTGAGACTGACACGTTATTTAAAAAAAAAAAGGGCAGTCTCACAATTTGGAGCAGAGATTTCATGGTGTGTCTCTTAAGGCAAGCCAAACATTTAGTTCAGTGGCCATGAGCCAGCATGCACAGTGTTATACTATTTAATTGTACAATGGCCCCCGTTCCCTTAATTTATGCTTAATATAATTTACACTCAGTCGCCAGTTTATTAGGTATACCTAGCTAAAAAGAGACTGCAGTCTAATGCAACAGCCCTGCGATAAATCCTCCTTTCATGAAGATTTTCATGTTCAGTTTTTGTTAAAAACTAACTAATGAAAGCATAAAATCAGCTGGCAGTTTATAAATGTCATGCTCACCATCCCTTTAATGCCCCTGGACAGTCTCGTGAATAGCATTTTGATAACCCCGCCGCATCTACTCTTAGACAGTGCGTAATCTTCTTTGGCCAATCTAATCAGAGAGACATATGCCGAGTTGGCATCGGACAGTGATGAGTGGTTCAGCAGCTTTGGGAAGATGATCAGACATAAGCGTGCACTAGATTATGTACTCACTCATCACCAGGAGTGAGGCAGTAATCACTATTTAGGGTTTAATGTCATGCCCCACTCTATGTTTGACCCTAACTTTGACCTGTCAGGAGTTCTGTGGTCCAGTGTTTTGACAAATGAAATGATGGCCCAGTTTTTTGAGTGCATTCAGACTGCAGGTGCAAGTGGCCCAAATTTTTTTGCTCACATGTGACTCTGATCTGTTTTATTATATAAATATATATAACAGTGTAAGGAACTCAAATCACATGGAATCTGATCTTTTCAACTCTGATTTGGGCCTCTTTCATATGTTGTCCTAAATCAGATACAGTTCTGATTTTTTGCAGTGTGACCCCACTCTGAACAGTCATATTAGAATAAATGCGACTTTTACGTCACTCACTTGCCTGAACTGAGTGGCTTGAGAATCTTGTGGAGAGATGCAGATATAATTAAAAGTAGCCCTTGAAATTTTGGATGATGTCTGTTTCTCTGATGCCATTCACGGCATGATCCCACTGCTCCTGGCTTTGAATCCACATCCACACACACCTCTGTACAGAAGTAGCAACCATTAGTCCACAAAAAGCCATAATTCAAAACGTGTCTCTCCTTCTCCTCATCCTCGTTCTTTTTATCATCTGCTCTTCGATTCGCTGGCTTCCACTGCACATCAACTTGTAAATGAAAGCGTAAAAGCTGACTTCAGTGGCCTCCATGCTGACTTCTGTACATGCTGCGTGTGACATTGTATGATGTGTTATTGTTCATGCAGGTCAGTTCAGGACTGTGACCAGTTCACACTAGACTCTGTCAATGACCACATTTAAAAAATAATGTGATGTGATTTGCTAAGATTTGCTGTTTGAACATAGCCTTTATGTTTGGGTTGGCAGAAAGACCCACATGCATATACATGTTTGAATAAATGAGTGAAAATTCAACCAGACATACAGACATACAAGCTCCTCATTCACCCATTCGTCTCACAAAATGAGCCATCCATCCCCTTGTGTAGCAGTACAGTAAGTCCCAGCTACCACCTCCTCCTGTGTCCTCCTCCTCTTTCCTCTCTATGCCCAGGGACATTTCCTTACAATGTAGGAGGCTCACAGAAAAGACTGCATTTGATAGAGCAAGAGATAAAGGAGGAGTGAAAGGAGGGAGAAGGATGAATTGAGGAATGGGTGAATGAGTGCACACACTCAAGATCCTTTTTGACCTCTGGGGTGACTCCCAACCCAGGGAGTCGTGTTATGGAGTCAGTCATGTGTGTAACCTCCCCGTGTCTCTGTGGGACCACACACACACCCACGCACACAGGAATGGAGTAGCAAAGACATCTGTCTGTCAAATTAATAACCCATGAAGAATCAAGCACACACTCCAATATGAGCACATACTTCTAGGGTACAAATTCCTGATGTTAATTGCTTTGTGCTGATTCTTGTTGTCCTATATTTTACGTTTATAGTCACTTATTATGTTATTTCTTACTTCAGCAACCGCAGTTAGGTTTCTACAGAGAGAAGCACAACAACACAAGTGAACACACACGCTGATGATATCCATCACTGCTGTATGCACACCACGCTGTAACTAGGCAACCGGCCTCTGCAGCACAGCATTGTGGGATACCCTTGGGAAGTGTGCTGAGAATGTCAACACTGAGGCGTCTGTGAGGGAGTGGTACCTTTTTTTAAAACACACACAAATTCATCCTCTTCACATACTTTCTTCCCCCGGATGGCAGTTGGTGTTTTTCAGCTCTCAGCTGTGTGTGATTCACGATGAGTGTGTGACATTCGCCCCGGGAGAGAATGGTGTTTTTGTTGGATTAACATTTGTGCGTCCGGAATCAGGAGTTAGTATGAGTGATACACTCACACTATTACCATGGATAGCCTTTAAGTGGCTGAATTGCCCAAATGCTTAAGCCAGTGACTCATGCTGTGCATCATCAGCACTGAGTGAGACCACCGAAGAGGTGTCACCCTTTCTCATTCACACATACAATTGTGACTCAGACTAGGAAGCCACACACTGTATGCATCAACTTGCCGTCTCAGTATTTTGTGTGTAAACAGGACATTTATAGCAATGTCATTGTGTTGGTGCAGTACCAGTGTGTGTGTGCAGGACTGTGAGCCTTCCCTTGTGTGTCATGGTCTGGTTTTCATCCCTGTGTCCTGTGGACCCTATGCGTTAGCGTGTTAGCGGACATAAGCAAACGTAGCAGGAGTGGCGAGGCGTTGAGCCAGGATATCCCCTCTCTGTCTTACAGGCTTCCTCTGCTCCTCTGGCACACATACAGAGATCCTTCCTCACCCCGTCTCCTTCCTCCTCCTCCTCCTCCTCCTCTTCTACTCACTTTCCTCACTGCCTTGTTTTGTGCGTTATACTTTCATGTTTTTACATTCTCTTTTTTCCTCACCAGTAGCATCCAGGCAGGCTTTCTTTCACAATTTCTGCTCTATCCTCTTCTGACTGGCTTTCTGTTTCTTCATCTTCTATTCTCAGTCACACTCACTCTCGTCATTTTCTTCTCACTTCTCTGCCCCGTTCACGCTTGTCTAATCTTTAGAACAACTTTTTTTCACTTGTACTTAGAAACAAAAGGCAAAACAAGAGGAACCAAGAAAGAATGGGTGACAACAATGAGTTAGTGAAAGTGAGAACAGATGCCTTCTGCTTATTCGAATGGGAACCGTTCCTCTTAACGTTTAAGATGCACTGATACAATTGGTTACATCCAAAGCAGCAGTGCTTTCCACTTCTCTCACAGTACTTTTCCTTTCAAAGCTGGAGACCTTGTGTAACCTTGTAAACATGCATATAATGCACCACACAGTGTCTGTGTGTGTCCTACTGGCTACTTCACATGACTGCTCTGTAGAAATATAGTGGCAAATCTGTTCAAAACTGTTTAGAGGTGCTAGGGCAAATATACTCATGCAAAGTACAGGGACATGCTGCCCCTCCCTGCCCGCCTGTCTGTCTCTTTCTCCTTCTTTTTCACATTTTCAATCTAGCCATTCATCCCTGTATCTCTGGCTACCTGTCTCTCTCACCTTCACTTACCTTTGCTTAAAAGTGTCTTTATGTGTGTATGGAACTGTTTTCCCCGTCATCGTAGCAAATTTCCCATGGCTCCGGTCACTGTGGTCAGCCCACAAACGTGTTCACACCACACACACACACACACACACACTTCTCTGACCATACTGAATGTGTGAGTCTGCTATGTGTTGAATGTGTAGGCTAATACTGAGCACTGGCACTCATCACACTCTGAAACTGCCAGCTTCTCTGATGTCAGGCCAGATTGGTCAGGTCACTCAAACACCCTGCGCAGACAGCATGCTGTGTGTGTGTGTGTGTGTGTGTGTGTGTGTGTGTGTGTGTGTGTGTGTGTGTGTGTGTGGAGAGAGAGAGACTAAGCTGCAAGTGAGTGAGAGAATATGTGTTTACATCGGCCATATATTAAAGCGATTAGAGTGTGGAGCCAGAGAGACGAGTACTGAAACAATCAAGTAGCTGTGCGCCGCCAACACACACTTTACCTGCGTGTATACGTGCTTTCAAGAGCACTGACGTGTGTCTTTGCCTCACGTACATTTATGCGCCACACAGACCTGCCTTGTACATGGCCACTCTCATTTGACTAACCTTAATCCTTCATCAGGGAGGTATAAGAGCTGACGTACAGCACCTATTAGCCTTAAATTACATCCCTTACCCCCCTACTGGCCTGCTACAGCCCCCAGAGCCCCCATAACTGTCACCACACAACTCTGGCCTCAGTGTGGCATAGCCGCCTCAACATTGGCCCTTTATTAAAGGTAGCTGCTTCTAATTAATGGCTTTGGCCTTTACACAATAAAACAGCCAGTGTATGTCTGTGTTTTTGTCTGCTACTGAGCTCCTGTATTAAACACACTCAATCAAGGCAAGTGTGCTCTGCACGTACCTTAATGTGGGTTGTTATCATATTTGGGTTCATTTGGCGCCAGTTTGGGTACTGTTGAAAAATTAGCTGTTTTTTAAAGTGCTTCTAATATTGAGTGTGGAATGTGAGCAAACAGACCGTTGCTTGTTTTCACTCTAGTATAGTGTCAACCAATTTATGCAAATGCAACTGAAAACGGGCATTAGCCCAACAGCCTGCTTGTTTGAATATCACTCCTAACAGTTTGAGACCTGATAACATCACAGCTGCAGGCATTGCTGCTTGCATACAAGAGAAAGTGAAGTGCACTAACGGTAATACACCCAGAGGATAAACGCTCCACCAGTTAAGCTACAAGACCTGTATGCAGACAGGATGCATTAATACACAAAAACAAATTCTACAGTTGTATTGATTGTTAATGAGTAATGGGGGACTTAAAGTTGATTTTTGCGCCGTCATCATGAGTACCTCTAATGGAAATACAGACAGATGAGAAATGACGACATCATGCTATTTCTCTGTCTCCGTTAATGTCCCTCCCTTATCACATCTCCACCCAGCTCTGTGTTGGGAGGAATTATAGGAATAGATTCTGTAGGTATCCGAAACAAAGGATCCGGGTCAAACGGGGAGATGATAACAGAGTGAAACAGGGGAATAATAAAGAGGATGAAGACGAGTATGAGTTACTCCTGTGCCCTGTGTTGATTGAGTTGGGATGTCCAGAGCAATGAGATGACGTAGTTGAACGTGCCAGAGCTAACCGAGTCCCTGGATGGGAGCCTTGGCTTCTCTGAGCCTGTCTCATCAATGTGACACACTCGTAGAGACAGACCCCCACACACACACACACACACACACACACACACACACACACACACACACTCATACACAAGCAGGGGAGGATAGACAAAAATATAGACACCAACACTTATTCACACACCCACACATGCACATGTGTGCTTGTTTTTAAACCACTGAAGTATCGTAATGGCCGAGCTGAGGGATGGATGAGACTGTGATGAATGTATACCCTACAAACTTAATGGCCTGAGCATCTATATTAACTGGAAGGAGGGGGGGTGATATACTATAGGTCTGGAGCAAGGAAGGAAGGAAGGAAGGAAAGGAGGGAGGAAATGAGAGCAATGGAGATGAGCGGAGAGGTAATATGATGCAGGTGGGAGGGGTGTGTGATGATCATTTGAGGTCTGCTGGCTACTAATTGAAGCATAATTAGTGGCTGACCTATCTCGTCGTGTGTTAAGGACTGGTAAATGTGTGTCCTGTTCTCCTCTTCTAAGCTGATACTGCAGTCACGGCTGTTTTCAGATAATTTGAATCAGCTTAATCGCGGGTGGGCCTCTCGTGATTAGGGCACATAAGAAAATCTGAATGTGAATGGATGAATAGAGCAGCTAATGTGATTATGACTGATTGGATGTGCATGCGTGTGTGCAGGGGGGTCTTTATTCTGCCTCCAATATTTGGCATGTGGGATCTTTTGAGTCACATACAGCTGAGCTCAATATAAATTTCCTTCTTTCTGTCTTTCTTTTTGTCTTTCTTCTTTTCTTTCTTTCTTCTCTTGTCTTCACTGGTGTGCAGCATAACACAGCATCTGCGGTGTCTGTTTCAGAAAGGGAGAGAGAGAGAGGGACGATCGCGGGTGAATCAGCCAGTGGGAGGAGAGAGAGCGAGAGACAACAAGAAAGGAGGGAAGGATAGAGGAAGAAGAAGGAGAGGGAGGGTTAATGACCCAGCGGGGGTAGACTGAGAAAACCAGCGAGTGAGGGAGAGGTAGAGGGGAGGAGAGAAAGAGGAGGAGGGGGGATGTTGCTGCCGCTGCTGCTGCTGCGACTGTTTCTGCTGTCAGTCCGCTGCTGCTTGCCTGGCAAGCAGGAGAGAATACAGAGCGAGAGAGAAGCAGAGAGGGAGACAGAGAAAGAGGCTGGTCAGTTTTATTCTAGCAGCACTATTGTGGCACAGGGAGCCACAGACACGCTGTGAAGAAGTGGATTTAGCTGCTGGACACAGATCTGCACATCCATGGATTACCAGCAGTGAGTAAGGGTGACTGCTACTGCCACTCTACTAACCCACTCGTCATTTTCAACAGAGGGGTGAACCCACAGTCTCCCCCAGCGGGGAGTCTGGCTCAGTCTGGACCCGTTGGAGACAGAGAGGCAGAGAGGGAGACCAAACCAGACGCAGTCTTGGCGTTTTTACACCTTTCTTTCTCCCCTTTTCTTCCTCCATTTCTTTCTGTGTGCTTGTGTGTACAGAGTGTGTCATTGATGCTGTTGCTTGGCTCTCTGCAGGAGGGATGTTGGAGGCTAATGTGGCTAACATTAGCATGACGGCTAAGCCCAGAGAGCTGGACCTGAGGTCTGCTGCTGTCTCCTGCCAGGAAGCTTCAGCCCAGGCCATGGCCTCCAGGAAGCCCTCGGCCAAACCATCCGCTCTGCCCCAGGGACCTTCTCGTCCCTCGGGGTCAGAGCTCAAGGTCTACCGGCCCACGTCTGGATCTATCCCTATCCCAATCCCCAATCCATCCGGGCTCCGCAAGCAGCGATCACTCAACAACTTGTCTGTGCTCACTGATGCTGAGAAGAAGCTGCACCTTTACCAGTCTCCCCGCTGGAACGATGATACGAGCCGGCCTGGCACTGGCGCCAACAAGCCAGGCCAGACTAAGACAGGTCAGGCTGGAGGTGGGAAACTACCACTTTCTCGGACCCTTTCAAAGTCAGAACAGTCTCTTTTCCAAGGAAAGCCCAAACCCTTCTGCTCCCCATCTGTGACTTCTAACGTGAGCAAGCCGAGTCGAATCCCTGCCCCTGGTAAACCACGGGGACCTTATGCTGAGGTCAAGCCCATCAGTAAGGCCCCTGAGGCAGGCCAGGGTGCAGAAACAGACCCTGCAGACCCCCCAACTAAGGCTAACTCCAATGGAGCTGGGAATACTGGGACTAATGGCAAGAAACCAGGGGAGAAGGGGAGATCTGCAGCTCTGTCAACAGAGGAAAAGAAAGAGAGGAAAGAGATTGAGGGAGAAGATGATAAGGGCTTTCTGAAGGTGGACCCAGAGTTAGTGGTGACTGTTCTGGGAGACCTGGAGCAGCTGCTCTTCAGCCAAATGCTTGGTGAGTCTGCTATTTTATCCCGCTTTTGCATGAAAACATACAGGTTCAAGCGTGAAACCTACGTGAATGAGGACAGGCAATTATGTCAACAAGTTGACAGTTACTCATTAATATAGTGGACATTGAATATCATAAACATCCTCTCCTCTCTTCTCCTCTACTCTACTCTCCACACCCAAACCGTTCCCTCCAGCTCTGGCTGTAGCTCCAGCATCAACAGTGAATTTTAAATGAGTTCACTCTCTATTGCAGCAGAGCATAATGTCAGTGTGTTTTTCTCACTGTTTTTTTTTTCACTATATGATGGTGAGAGCTTGTGAAATTCCCCGTTTATACCACTGTAGCAGTCAAATATGCTCAGTTTATATGTGTAAAATTGATTTACGTTCTATGTATCTGTGTGGGTGTGTGTGTGGGGATGTGTACAAGCGCCGTGTGCTCCCATGAATCAGCTGAAGTAAGCACTTCCAGAGGGCTGACATTGTTTTGTTGTTGATTCATTAGCCAGCATTGGAGTGTTTTGTCCTAGTCTCATTTGACCCAGTGCCACAGTGAGCTAGATATATATTAATTTATCAAATGCCTCCCTCTCCTCTCATTATATCTCTATCTAGCAGGTTTTCTAGCTGTAAGTCCACAACCCCGTTGGCATGAGAGCACATTTTAAAATTGAAAGCAGTTCATGCATGTATTCATCTATGTGTGTGGTAGTTAGAGTGTAAACTGCATGTTTCAAGTCAGTACCGTAGTCTCAGCATGTCCTGGCTCACTCCAAAAATCAGCCATTCGTTAATAAAGGCCGTGTGAGTGGGACTAGTGGGGTGTGTGTTTTCAGTCGGTAAATAAAACGGCTGCATATTGAGTCGGGCTCCGGTCACAGTGGGCCACATATTTAGCCTTGCACCACTCCCTCACCCCCCTCACCCCCCCTCCCTTCTCCCCTCCAGCTCCATTGATCTCCGGGCCACTGACAGATGGTCACTATCCATCCCCCCCACCCCCGCCTCTTCCCCCTGTTACTGCGGGCAACGTGTGGGAGGAGAGAGGGGAATCTGAGGGGGTGGTGGCATGGGCAGGTAGTTAGCGTGCTGCCATTCACACAAACACACAGACATACACTCACATACCCCCATGAACACACACAAATTGAGGGCGAATGTACCAGGACACATAGTATATCCAAAGTTTTAGCTATTTGGTAATAATGAGTGAGTCTATGACCAAAAGGTCAAACCAGGGTCTAAATCTGCACCTATTGTCCATTATTAATTCACACACACACATTTGCTGTGTGTCTGTGTTTTTCGCTCTCTAGCTATTGCTCATTCTCTGTCCATCCCTCCCTCTTGGCAGGAGCAGATAGCATCAGAGAGTGAGGGAGGGAGATAGGGAGAGAATAGTGTAGTGGGTCGTTATATCTGGCTTGTAGCGAGGAAATCATTTTCTGTCCATCATCAAACCTCTTTCTGTCTTCCTCCTCTCTCCTCATTTCCTCTTTCTCTCTTCGCCAGCCTGCCTCCTGCAGCATAGCCCCAAATCACAGCTTGTGTGACCTTGCCCCTGCAGAGTGTCTATGTACTGTACAAGATGTGTGTGTGTGGTTGGTGTGTATCTCCATGTGACCTTGTTCCTTGTTTCAGTCCTTGTTGTAATGTTGCCGGTCACACCTACGTCAGGCAGCCAGGTAGGGAGGAGGGAGGTGAGGATGGAAAAAACAGATGGAAAGAAAGTAGAGGAAGGAACAGGGTGAGAATTGACATTTATGGGGGAGAAGTAAAGGTGAGAGAGAGACAGAGAAAGAAAGAGACACTGGAGTAAAATAATGGTAATAACCAATGACCTAAATTCCTAGCTGGCATCCCAAGTGACTGAATGTTGGTTTGGGTCATTACAGTCTACTACAATGTGCCTGAGGTTTATCATAGAAACCACAGCAGGTGTAGGAGAGTTGTGTGAGTACACTCATATGTGTTTGTGAGTGTGTGTGTTACTGAGAGGTTAATTGTAACTTGGCCTGTAGCTTGCGGCTGTGGGCCCATCTTTTATTGTATCTGCTTCTCCGTTTCCGATGGGACGCGCAGCTAATTGGTTTCTGCTCCGTGTGCTCTGTCATAGGAAGATAGATTATGGATGTTCGATGGATCATTTCCAGTGATCCACTCCTCCCCTTCCCATATGCACTCCCACCTTCTCCTCAGCTGCTTCCTACAAACATGAAAGCGAGGTGTCATTGTGCTGTATGGTATTATAACATAATGACCTTAACTGAATTGTAGACTGTTGTTATGGAAGCTACATGTTAGCTATTAGCTCCGTTAGCTACAGAGAGTAAAATATGTGCCTGTGTCTTGAACATGTCATGTTGTGTGGCAGCTAACAGCATGCATTGTGACACTGTCCTTTTGAGATTAGCCTACAGTAGTAGGCAAAGATAATGAAGCATGCTACTGAGGCGTAATCGGGATGTATACCCCAAGACCATCATCTCTGCACTTAAACGGGATAACTACCCTCCCACATACACACACACACAATTAAGAAAAGACAAAGAAAAGAACAATCCAGGATTTTTAAGGTTAGGCCTATATGTTTATCTCGGGAGGTGATTTAGGATTAGTGTCAGTATAATCTGTTTTTCTTTAATCGCACATACATGTTTTACCACTGAGTGATGAAGAGCTTTTTGTTAATTGGATTTAGAGAATTACTTGACTTGTGTGTCCATGGGCAGCAGCTCTGCACTTGCAGTGGTAACTCTCCCGAATGCAGCATGTTTTATAAGATATCTTGTTAACAGTATTAGCATCAAGGTTAGAAAGAGAAGCAGAAAATGATAAACTCTATAATTCTGCCTATAAAGCGTTTCGACCTGAACAGCACCTTGTAAATCGTACAGTAAAGCCAAGGCAATCTAAAGCATTGAACCTCAGATGTGTCCCACTAATGACACCTCCCGGTCCCATCCAGCACCCATGATGAGGTGTATGTGAGAAGGTAAGCTCCCTAAAGCAGTGGCCTTTCTCAGCATGGGGCAGGCTCGGTTTAGAGAGGATCCAGTCTAAAGACACCAGCAAGCATCCGGATTAGGCCTTGCATAAAGATAATGAGAAGATTCAGCCTCCATTCCACTAATCACAAATCTATCGCCCTGGAAAAGGCCAGCCATCAAGACTAAAATGAATTACAGATTAAAGCCCAAAGGACATCTGTTTGGATGAAGATTTGGGTATTTGGGGGAATTTTACTTTATGAAGGATCAGATAGAGAAAATAGATTTAGGTTAGAAGATTGGAGATGTTGTTTGGTTTTGATGTTGGCTGAGCTGATTGCGGGACTGTGAGACTTACATGTGACCACGAAGGCTCAGCACAAGAGAACTGAATGCAACTCGGTGACACACGAATGCCAATGAAAGCAGCCTTGACTACCAACGTGCTTGTTATTTTAGTGTGACATTGTGTCGTGTGTGTGGGCATGTGTGCAGTTGATGGTTGCGTCCTCGTCAGCTGTCTGCCGAACAATAAACCCTACAGAGAAATCGACAAAGCCTAAAAAGACACACAAACACAGGCAAACACAGTCATACGCACAATCCTGTTCAAGAGAGCTTGAACAGTGCCACAGGAAATAACAACAAAGCAGTGGAGCTTTAAATGTGCAAAGCTCGCACAAGCTCACACGCGCACATTCATTGTGTTTCACTGATATCCTCTCCTGTCTATATTTCCCTGTATTCATCTTTTTGGCCCTGACATGGTATTTTTCATACTCAGTCCCTTCATTGTGATCCTGCTGAGTCTCTAATGTGATGCGGGTGGGGTCAGAGCGGCTTGTTCCACCCCGCTCTTCGCTGACTGAGGGATTCAGGGCAGCCTTCCTCCCCGTCGAGGAGGTGGTGACAACCCGAATAAACACAAACGCCCAAGGAAAGTGAGGAATAAAGCATCCCACCGATTCTCTCTCTCTCTCTCCCGCTCTTCCTCTCTTTCAACTCTGATGTGAGTTGACGGGTAGCAGTGTTCTGTCACCAGTCAGACAGCAGAGAGGATATTTCTGGTACAAGTGTTTCAGGAGGAGGACAGAGGACATCTTTTCACTGTGACAGGGATTTTGTCACCAGGAGTATTCATAGATAGGAAGAGTGTTCGTATGGATGCATGTATGATTATGCATTTTTTCAATCCATTGTTGTGTGTGTGTGTGTGTGTTTACAATGCGTCGTGGTCAGTCTCTAAGGACTTAATGCAGGAGCCATTGCATTAGTGCTGTCTGCTTCCTGCCATCTTCCTCCTAAATCATATTAGTACTCTCTTACGCAACACACACAGATACACACACATGCTGCTTATCACAAAAAAAAGCAAGTATGTATTGAAGTTTGAAAGATTTAAGTGCTTATTGATATCAGTGGAGCACTCAACTTACCTGCAATGAGTGTCACGGGAAAATTACTTTTAAATTGCTGCTGGGTAAAACATCCATATAAGTGCTTAACTGTCATGATGAAATGGACGAGAATGGATAAAGAAATGATCTGGTACAGACCATAAACGTTTCCTCCCAAAATACATGCATTTTTCATGTATATAACATAAAATTAAGAGGTCTTCAATTCCACTATCATTCAGTTTCTCTCTGTGTTCTTATATTTCTTACTAATCTTACCAGAGTATAACAGAAACCTTATGTATGTACAGCTCACTCATAAAAAAGTGTAGTCTCTAAACTGATACTGATAGATGTGATCCACTTAATGCTTTCATGTGTGTGAGAGAGAAAGTGGGAGATATGATAGAGATAGAGTTATGTAGGCCGCCTTGTGATGAGAAATGCTTAGTATTCATCTAGTTCTGTTCTATTTGTGTTTCCTATTATGTAAAGTCTCAGATAAAAGTGCCCATTGTTAGTGATGTGGCTATCTGCATGTTGCAACTCCTTCAAGGAAACTGTGTTAGTTGCACACACACACATACATCTGACTGAGTCTCATGACAGCATTGTGATTGGCTCACACCAGTGACAATGCTAGTGCAGTGTCAGTGGTGTGTAGGCTGAGGCTAAACCAACCACAATTAGCAAACAGAGACGTTACCAGGGAACAACTTTTCACAACACCTCATCTGGTGCTATTTGTTGAACTATAAATATACCGCATGTTTGATGACAAGTCAGTGGCATAGGCCATCTCTTATTTAATGGTAACATCTGTTTTTGCATTGAGGTTTTTATCACCCAGTTATAAGTCACGTAAAGTCACATATCCAGAAGCATAATATTTCGATTTCAAAAGCCACATTAGGAAGTTGTCAGGCTTGAATTGGAAAGTGAATTTTGCACAGTCCAGCTGCAATGTTGCGGCCACGAAACAAAATTGAGTGGGAGAGTGAAAAGAGAGAAAACCTACAGCCCCAGATGTTCTGTAACCAAACACAAAAGCATAAACATAACAGCCAAAATGCAAACACAAAAAGTTGGGCAATAATCAGCCATTGGCGATTTTGCCAGGCCGCTATCTTTTCAAAATCTCCAGTTTTCTGAGGCTACTTTTGCTTCATAAGAATATGAGGTATACAGAATTTTGTATCAATGTCATTTGACATGTCAGGCATCTTACAAGTTATTTTATATATATTATGAGCAACCCCCCAGATTGACTTTCCAAATTATACAATACCTAAATATATATATAAATATAACAATACATATACTGTGATAGAAGATTTTTTTCATGTCAGCTCAAGCTGCAATGATTAGTCAATTCATCAATTTGTCCATCAAAAGAAAATAAATTGTCAATGATTTTTGGTCAATTGATTTTAAGAAAGAATTATCTGTTTCCAGTTTCTCAAGTCTGTATTTTTTTTTAGTATTTTATGAAAGTAAATTGAATATCTTTGGATTTTGGACTGGTCATCAGACAAAACAAGAACTTGAAGCTTTCACTTTTTTTTCACACCCTTTTCTGACATTTTATTGACTATAAGACTAATCGATTATCCGAGAAAATACATTTTGTGAAGTTTTAGTAGAGCTACTTGCTGACTAGCTGTCATCAGTTCTATCATCTCACCCATCACCTTATTAACAGTGCAGGCCCTGCACACAGAGTGCAGACTGTCTGTCTGACATGTGAGAGCGGAGCTGCAGCTGGGTTTTAAGCACATCGTAAAATACAGTTCCACAGGAAACAACTCTCTTGAACAAAAATACACCCAAACATTGCCACACATTATGGTCTGCCTTGGCTCGTTGCTGGGTTTATTTAGTATGTGTGTAAGTGTGTGGCTGTGTGTTCAGCTCAGTCAGTATTTAGATTGCTTCTGATTTAGATTCAAGCTGAGAGATTTCAAGCATCCGCAGGAAGCACGAGAGATACTGCTGAAAGCTCTAGATATTTGACATTTCATGATGCCAGACACACATCCATCAAGCTGGTTGATTGTGTTTTTCCTCCAGGTGATCATTTTTTGACAGCCTCGTTGGCATACTGTGTGTGTTTATGTGGGGTGTGTGCGCTTTAGATTGTGCCTTTCTTTATCTCTTTCTCAAAGTACTTCACACACGTTTAATCCCCTCCAGTGCAGCTCGGCATTGAGAAATACACACGCTCATTCGTCTTTGTGTTTTGAAGCCTAATCAGGAGAGCTAGAGGTGAGATTTTCTTTTGGTGTTTCCTCTGAGGTCTCAACCTTCTTTTCTGAGAAAGTAAACTTCTCTCAAGTCACTTAAAGCTTCCTCATCTTCCCCTCTAAGGCGATAGTGCTGTGACTTCTAAGCAGATAGGGCTGTAGTTAAGGAGATATGGCTGGTGTGTTTATGTGTGTATGTTTGTGTGTGGGTCAATGTCCAGAGCCAGGTTTTGGGGATGTGGAGATCTGGGCTGAGAGGATAAGCGAAAGAAGTTTGAAGGTTTTAACTCTGTACTACATGCTGCACAGAGGATTCTGGATCTGTTTGTAATATTTCCATCTGTCTGTCCGCATGTCCGCAACTGTGTTTCAGTGTGTTACTCATCCTCTCTGTCTCTGTTACAGAATCTACTCTTACATAAGGGTTCCCAATATTAAATGGATTTTCGACACAGTCAGCATCCCCAAACCACCCCTGAATATGTCTCAATGTCTTCCCTTTCTCACACATGAGCATTAACACATTATCCTGTCATGGAAAAATTGCTGTTGCCTGCAATATTGTGCTCTGCTAGGCTCATTAACCATTCACGTCCCATATCAGATATGATCTTCAAGGGCTCTAATATCCTGTTGCGACATCAGCGGATGAACATTCGTGCATGTGTGTTTGTGCATATGTGTGTGCAAGTGCTTGGATGCACATTTGGGTGCATTAGCGTGTGTTTGTCGGCCCTGTCCAGATGTGCAGGAATGGCTGTGTGTTGTAATGCTTCCTGTTTTGCAAACTGTCTGAGGTCAGCAGAGGGCTGTGATGCTAGGTTGAGTGGAGACAGGACAGAAGGAGAGAGACAACAAGGAATATTATACCAAATGGTCATGTCAAACAAAATACAAAATTAAGAGCTAGTTGCTTAGCCGATACACATTCTGACAGGTGTATATCTGGTTATCACATGCTCTACCTTTGCCTCACCTTTCCATTCTCAAAAGGAGCATGACACAAAACTTAACAAAACAAAACCACAAAGGTTTTACCAGCATCCTGTTTGTGTGATTCTTGTATGTCACATGTCAGGAATGCTGTAATGATTGTCTTTGTTGTAGACAAACAACAGTCTCTCTGGAAGTGTATGACTATTTTGAAGACTTCCACACATCACTAGAGGTACCGGCGTTTTATGATATAGCAGCAGCGATGTTCAACCACACACATCTATGATATGTTAAGCGTACTGTAGCCTGAGGCGCGTTACAGTGACACTAACATATGTGCACACACGTGGACCAGACAGGGACAAATGAAATCCGGAGGGAAGGAAGGAAAGAATAGAAACAGGAGCCATTAATCAAACCTTCATTCATATTCTGCAAAACTGAAACTCTCGCTGGTAAAGACACACACTTATGTGTGGGCGGACGCACGAACACGCAGTTACAGTCACTACACAGAAAACACACTGTCAAAGAAGGATGCACAAACACATAAACAGCCATACACACACAATGGCAGACTACTCCTGCAAGGACAGAGCTATTAGTGTGTCTTTGGGGAGTTTGTTTTTTTTCTTTCTAATGGAGAGGAGAGTCAAGTGACCCAAGAGAGGAAACCAAATGGACAGCAGACATCCACATCATGTAACATACTGGTTCTACTTCCTCTAGTTTTAAGGGATCAGGCTGGCAATAATTTATATGTTACTTATTTTCAACAAATCCCATCAAAAGACCAAAACCAGAAATGAATTTCTCCTGCCAAGTATTGCCTGTGTAGCCAGTGCCTGATATAGCTTATTTCTCTGTGCCACAGATGTCCATTGTTGTCCAAAGACTATTAAAAACACATAAATGAGTCACACTGTTGCAATGGGTGACTGTGTTCCTTCATTATGGATAAACAAGGGCACTATAGTTGTTGTTTTTGTCAATCTTACATACACCGTCCTGCTGCTGAAAATCCTCACTGAGGGCCACAGGCAGGGTGGGGAAGTGGAAAAGTATTGGAATATTGAAAAACATTAAAAATATGTTTTTTTTTAGGCAGCAAAATCCTATAGTTTAAACAAGACAACACTGAGTAAAATTAAGCATTTCTAGATTTACATATGTCCTGCATGTGACCACCAGTCTTGAGCACCATGTGAACATCTGCCTAACCTTTGCTGTCTTGAAGATTAAAAAAAAAGCTCTGTAACATTGCTGATTCAAAGGCCAGCAGTTCTGTTTAATGGGCTTGTGAACTGACCATACACACACACACACACACACTCATTAAGAGAGAAAAGGGCAGTGCCTCTTTTTATTACCAGTGTGCACTTATGTTGTCTTATTTATACATTTATTTTGTTGCCCTCTTCTTTTCACCCTTTACACCTCTAACTTTCTGTTTCTTTTCCTTCTTTGAAGTTGTTCCCTCTGTTTGTATTGTCTAAGAGCAGACTCGCATTAGGATGCAGAAGTTGTCCTGCACATGCAGTACAAGCATGCACTTACAATTACACTCTCACTCTAACTTGCTGACTCTCATTTTAGGAGTCTGAGTGGGCCATTATGAAAGACTCTGCAGCTAGTTTCACAGCCTCTTCTGAGCTGGAGTGTGCGCTCACAAGTGTATGGAGAAGAGGCAGGTGGAGCGCACGGTCCCAACACATACATGCACATGCACACGAACTTCACACACACACACACACACACACACACACACACTCAGTCTAAACCAGATCAGTGTAATTCATCTGAACCCCTGGGGAGCTGCCAGGGCTGACAGGGATATTTGCATCCCTAATTCCCCCAGCACCACCACCACACACCCCTTCCATGCCAGCTGGGACCACCAGGGCCAGGGCAGAGGCAGGACAGGAAGTCTTTTTCAGTCGTGCACTCACACACCCACATACACACAGGCACATACACAATCACGCCAACCGTATCTAATCAATTTGACGCCGATGTTAAACAAAGCTCACGTTTAGGGTAATTAAAATTGCCCAATTAAAGCCTGCGTGTGTGTGCCTGAGTGTGTGTCAGACTTTGTCTGCGTTTGCATATTTTAGTTCTTTGTTCCCTCCAAACCTTTGTATGAACAGATTACAGAAATGTAACGTTTTAAAGCTGAAAGTTGTCTCTTTATACCTCGAATTTCCATACTGTGCATCACTGCCTTCCATGCGACCATCTCCAGGAGTAGTTCTATTTTTGTATGTATTTTTTGTTATGAAACATTTGCACTATGTGTGGATGTGTGTGTGTGTGTGTGTGTGTGAGAGAGTGACAGAAGGTTGGATCACAATGATTTCATCATCTCTCCATGAGCTGGCTGTCCCCAGGGCTACCTAATCAATTGTCTATGTGGCCATTCTCTTTAGGAGAAATCAATCAAATCAGCTTTATTAATCGGGACTGGTGTACGCGTTTCTCAGTGTGTTTCTGAGTATGTGCATATGAGTGGACCCACTGTGCATATGCGTAGTGTGTGTATGTGAGCACAGTGTTTAGTCTGCAGCTGTTGTTGAGATTGACACCTCTGGCAGCTCGTGATTTTCCCTCCTCACTCAATAGAACAGCCTCCCCCCCTTCACCTCCTCACTAGCCAGCTGGACTGACTCATAGGAGGGGTGGCTGTGAAAGGGGGGAGTTTGTGTGTGTGTCGTTGTTCTGAGGGCTCAGTATTTGACAGTTTTTCAAAAGGGGAATTTATTTTTACTATTCAACAAGACAAAGAGTTTATAGCTGTGCTAGCATCTCAGCGAGGCTGTATTTAGTCACAGCTGGGCTTTGAGCTAAATGCTAACACCAGCATGCTAACATGCACTCACACTGCACAGGGATTCTATTCAGTTACAATGTTTACCATGTACAATCTTAGTTTAGCATGGTTACATGCTAACATTTGTATTTGCTAATTAACACCACACACAACGTATGGCCAAGTCTGATGAGAATGTCATTAATTTTGCGGGGATTTGGTCTTAAATCTCTTGCTGTACTCATCAAAGGGTCAGCTGGCCAGTTCTAATGGTCTATTGAACTGGACCTCAGGGGTGAACAGACTGACCCATATCCTATCACTGTAACTCTTTTATCACCATCCCTCCATTACACATAAATACGCATCAGAGAGCAGAAGGGAGTGCAAGGGTCAAGGTCATGTGATGTGGCTTAGCTGTCCTAATTGGCTCACTGTCTATGTGAGACTATATGTGATAGATTATACTGCTGTTGAAAAGTTCGAATCACCTGTTGTGTTGATGTTTTTGTTCTTTTAACTTGTCACTTTTAACATAGATAAAAACAGTAGAATTCAGACACCAAAAATGTATTATTTACATTTGAAATAGTTCTGCCCCCAAAAGAAGATTGATTAAATGGTTCAATGTTAGTCGATGTCTTCACAGTTTTGCATGACAGGGAAGAATAGTGTTGCACAATTTTTCCCCCAAATACCCTTTGATTCATAATTTGATTTCCTGTCCAGAAAAGCACAAGTGACCCTAGACCATTATTGAACCATAACTTTTGGTCCCTACGCAGTCCACATGTTTCTGGTTTGGCTTTGCTGAAGCAACACATCTGTTAATTCCAGCTTTTTATAGGCAATATTGTGGACTTGACACTGAAACTGCAACATGTTCCTATTTAAATGCACAGATTTTTATGCTAAGCTTCCAATTTCTTAGCAATGATTTGGGATTTCTTATGTGTTAATTTAACTGTTATTCAGTGGGGTTTTTGCCACTGTCTGCCCTTTCTCCATATCCAAAACCTTAGGTTTTTCACAAGGTCTTCATACAAAATAATGTCTATTTGTAACAATTTAAAAGCATGAAAGACCAAGGTGAGCTTTTGAACGGTTGTGTGTATGTGTGTATATCTCTTGATTGGTTCTCAGGTCTGACCAGCAGGACCCCATGTTAAGCTCTCAGATGGACATGTTTTGAAAGTAAAAATGTAAAATGAAACCTGAGCATGAATACAGGGTGTTTGTATGTCTATGATTGAGCCACTTTGGTGTTGTTATTTGATTGCATCCAGTCTTCCAGCCCTATGGAGGAGTTGTCTGAATACACACACACACATTTATATCACTATCCCCATGGGGACACTTCATTGACATAATGCATTCCCAGCCCTTTAGACTAACCTTAACCATCACAACTGAATGGGCAACCCCAACCCTTACCCTAGTCTGGACCCATGGGGACAGGAAGTCCCTGTGGGTTTGTGTGCAGACAGGGTAAAGTAAAAAAACAAAACAAACACAGACACACACACACACGCACATATGAACAGCAGTCTGGCCGGATGGCCCAGCATGAATCTACGTAGCCCGATCTGAACAGATTACTTGATATTAAGAAGGGGTGAGACAAATGCCATCCTGTGCCCCGGTGGAGGGTTTAAATGAGAAAGGCTTTTGGTTTATTCTGCTGTGGAGAGAGTCGGGGCCAAAGGGCACAGTGCAGTGAGCGGGCAGCAGGGTGTTGTGGCTGAGGGTGGCTAGGGGAGAGAGTCATCCAGGCAGACAGAGAAAGGAGTGTGAGATCTCTATGGTCTTAAAGGTCTCCTCTGTTGTTTTGTCTGTCTGACTGCCATCATATTTAATTTAGTTTGCTCCACTGCCATGTGGATAAACAACTGTGTGTAGGCTGCCACTGTTACCCCTGTCATGTCCTTTCCTTGTGAGACACTCTAGCATCATCATTTTAGTCTGTTCCCCTGTTGTAGATTTATGTTTCAGGCTTTGTTTAGGTGATTGGGTGTAATCCTAGATTTTGGCCGCTGGGACTGAACATCATATAAGCATATGATAATATGATTATCAGTCTGCATGGTTAGTTTTGAGCATAGCCAATATTGGAAACAACCATGGTCATCATTTAACTCATATTTGGTCATATTTCATTTGCTAACTCACATATATATTTATAAATGTTTGAACAGGTAGTCAGTGTTTTTATCATCCACTAATTATGTAATACAGCATTTCATTTCTAAAAATATACCTTTCTGTTTGTTTGCATGCATGTGTCTATGCACCCCCTGCAGACCCAGAGTCCCAGAGGAAGAGGACCGTGCAAAATGTTCTGGACCTTCGACAGAACCTGGAGGAAACCATGACCAGCTTGAGAGGGGTGCAGCTCAGCCACAGGTCAGCAACATGTGCACAAATGCACCCACAAATGTAGCATTGGACAATAGAAACAAAAAGAAAAGACAAACAAGCCAGGGACAGCAGTTGAGATGAGCAGATTCTTATTGACAGTACTAACTGTGTTGAGGTGTGGCGGTTAACTGCCTGTGAGCTCTCTAGATCAATATCAGTATTCCTGATAGACCAGCAGCCATTTGTCTGTCATTCCTGCCTGTTCTGCTCTTCCTCTGCGTTGGTTAATACGACACTGAAGCAGGATTAGCTCAAAGCTGACTTCAAAGCCGACCCTGCCATTGCACGCTCATGACTTGCATTAATACACACAACAAGACATTCAATAATGTCATGATTAAGTGTATGTGAGCATTTGTGTGTCCTATCCCTTCCTCTGCTTCCTGTCCTTCATTAGCTGATTATGATTGCATTCAGCACGTCTTCAAGTTTTGTCCTTGAGAGCTTCCCCTCTGTCCGCCTGTCCATTCGTCTCCTGCCATGTATCCTCTCTCAGTCCCTCAGTGGGAGCTCCCTACATGAAGAGCCAATCAGCAGATGGTTCCCTGCTGGAATTTATTTCCTTTGTCATTCATACTTTTATCGTACGGTAATAACCTTGAATCACTCCCTGCTGTCCCTGAAGACACATTCTGCTTTGAGGCCTACAGCCAGTCTCCGGAAGTTCCTTGTGCAAACAAGATGTCATATTTCCTGTGAAAAACGAGTGTTTAGAGTGTGAGATTTGCATGAATTAAACAAATGGATTGGTGAGCAAGCAAATTGTTTTGTCTACACATATTTTCGCTGATATGTGCTGTATGCATAACAAGCAGAAAGCCTGTGAAAATCCATCTTAACAAGATGTGTAGCATCCTCTCTCATCCTATCCGCACTTCTTTCCTGCCTGTTTTATGTTGGCGGTTAAGCATTTCATGTGAAAATGTCTCCATTGATGGTTTTTGTGGAAATGATTCTGTATCCTGCAGACAAGATTAATTTTAATGTAGCAGGCAAAAGCGTGCACTGTCACACTATTTGAGAGCCAGTAACTTTAAATATGCTAATGCTCATCTTTCTCACACCAGACACTAAGCAGTGATGTGCTATGCTGCTTTAGCACAGGGAATGCATGATATTGTGACGTTAGTGATGCTGATATTTGTAGGCTCACACAAAAGCACGCCCGCATAATATGACAGTGCTATGCAGTTTCAAGCAGTGCACAGGGGAACAGAAAAACATGCTCACTGATAGGAAAATAACACACACATGCATACATATTGCTTTCACATGTGTACAAACCGACTAATTCGTCTTGCAGAAAATCAATATACAGCTTCATGCACTGAGGTTCCTCTGAGAGAAGAGGATACTGGGTGGGGAGACAAGGAAAGATGATTGGATGGTGGAAACAAGAGGAAATGACAGACCTTTTTACTTCCTGACTGTTAAAACTGTGCCCGACCTTTTCAACCCTTTAGGGGAGCACATTGCTGTGAATATTTCTTGTAGAAGCCCGAAACTCATCCTCTTTTTCATTCCCCAGCTGTGTGGAGGGGACCATGTGCTACGACAGCGATGAAGCTGCTGCCTTCTCAATTTCAAGTCTATCAAATCGCTCCTCTCCATTGTCATGGCGTCAGGGTCAAGCCAGCCCCCGTCTGCAGGCTGGTGAAGCTCCGTCCACAGGTAACGCGCAGTCAGAAGTTCCCCTCCGGATCAACCACACTTCTCGTATCCACCTCATCGAAGCACTGGACGACTCGGATCCGTCCCTCCTGAAGGGAGATTACCTCAGGAACAGTGACCTCAGTGGGAAGAGCCCAAATGTGGATGAAGATGAAGATGATGACGATGACATTGATGATCTGGGGAATGGGTAAGTTGTGTCTTTTCTATTTGAAAGTTATGGGGTTTTTTTTTTTTACCCCTGCTTAATTCACCTGGGCAGCATAAAGAATATTTTATGACCTCATGATGCCACAGTCTGCAGAAAGTAGGACACTTGTGTCTCATTAATGATCTTAACATTTGTGAGGTGAATCCTGCCACCTGCCAGCTGTTACAACCCCACAGCTGCAGCCAGGCCTGTAGTTAGTGGTTTACCAGCACAACAAAGCCTTGATCAGCCCCTCTGCAATGCATCACAAGCCCTCCTCATAGTGTCTGCCTTGACACTGGCAGCTGTAGAAGTCAGAAAACAGCCCTCTGGCAGAGTCCAGGAATGATGTCACAATCATCGAGCCCCCTTGCAGAGATCATCCTGTCAAATTCAGCTGCAAGCCCGCCAGCTTATGCCAGCAGGCTTCCATGTGGAGGACCCCTTGCAGCGTTGGCTCACCAGAGCCCCCCTGGCACAGCTAGAATGGACATGTCTTTGAAAAACTGGTAACTCATTGAGCCCAGCCAATGTGCAATCGGTCAGAGCTGTCAAGGTCAGAATGAGGTTTGTTTTAAAGTAGCCATGGATTCCTTGGTTCAAAAGATTTAATGTTGAGATCACAAAGGAAAAACAAAATGTGAACTATTTCAGCTAAGTTTGTCACCAACATGTTTGCTGTGTTGTGTGCTGGTTGTTACCAATGTGGTGCCTGTCGTTGAAACTATTTTCTCTCTTCTTCTGTAGTATTGTTTCTCACATCAGACATACACACCTTTCTATGCAGTCACACGGCAGAGCTGACTGTATCCATAAGACTGAGCGGTTGACAGGAAATGCCCCTCTAACCTTCATTTGTTATCTGCTACAAAATGGACTAGTCCAGTGAATGCGGATGTGTTTGAGTGTTTTTCTGTGTGTTACTGATGACAATAACACGATGACCCAAAAGATTATGTGTTGTAATTTTGTGAACATTGTGTTTGTTTGACAACTAAACTGAATCAGAGGGACAGGTCATAAGAGAGGGCACTCTGGTAGGTGCTGTTAGTGTTTAAATTGTTATTTAGCTCCGAGTCTGCGTCAGTCTGTCCCAGTAAGACAACACATTACCTTGTTGCTTCATGACCAGTCGAGAATCACATCAAGTTTCACATCAACACACAAATAGAGGAATTTAAGTCTATTGAAGAATGACCTAAGTTGTGTTCCCTGGACTTCATTAGTTAGTTTTGGAGAACTTGCAACCCTTGACCCAACACGAGGAGGTATGACACAATTTTTACTCAGTTGCACACACAGCATCATGTTTCACCAACTCTAAGCACAGTGAAGAAAAACATATTATCTCATTGTAAACTAGGATTCTGGCAGTGTGTCTGTGTGTGTGTGTCTCTGTGTGTGTGTTTTTACAGTCCTCTGCTGGCCACAGCTTGACATCTCCTTGGTAAGCACAAAAAATGCACCCCCAGTCACCAGGAAATCTATTGCAACACAGTTCAGGTCCCTGTAGTGTTATTGTGTATCTGGTCTGGCCTCCAATTAGTGGCTGTACAGGTTTATATTGTGCTTTGTGTGAGGGGGCAAAACCAAAGGCAACATTTGTTGGCAGCATAAAGGGAAAAGATTGAGAAAGAGAGATGACAGACAGACAGGTAAACAGACAGGGAAAGAAAACTGGAAAATGCAGCAGTTTTTATCTCTTTCTGCTCAAATTGTGAACGCATTAAGATATTAAAGTAAATGTTGTGTGATGATGTCTTTATAATCTGTAAAGATGCACACAAGTGAGGTTTCAGGCAAGGTGGAATATTGTGGACAATAACAATCAATCTCAATTTTTGTTGAGTTTGTGTCAAAGAGATGTTGATTCTAACTAACGCTTATTTTCATCATTGACTAATCTGTTGAATATTTACGCAGTAAAACCAATTGTTTGTTATATAAAATGTCCAAAAATAGTGAAATATGGCCCTCACAGATTCCCAAAGGAACGTCTTCAAGTTGTTTGTCTTATCAAAACAACACTCCAAAACTCAGAGATATCATCTCAAACAGTAAGGAGACAGTATGGAGAGAGAACCACAAAAGTACAGTCAAGTTGTTGTTTTTTTACCTGTTTATATTTTGTCACATTCTTAATTGAAAAGTTGCACAAAGGTTCTATATAAAAGGAAAAAATACTCAAATATGAGTAAGTACCTTTTATTTGTCGAGTATAATTCAAAATATGCCTTACCATAACTATTTATTATTATTCATTGAAGTTACTATTGCCACTATTATATTGTGATATGTATGGTTATCTGGTTATGAAATTACCTATAGCAGGATATGAGATTTTGGTCATATCACACAGCCTTACATTGAATCATTTATATGGTCATTTTGAGTGGTGCGGTATCTGCTGCAGCTGCAAACTAATATGTTTTTCCCACTAGAGGGCAGACAAGTGCTGCTGTTTTCTCCTTCCTCCCTGCTCTCCACCCTGTCATCTTGAAGTAGCCCCATGCTGTATTACTCTCCCTTATCTCATAATTTATTACCCATCCTCATCCATTATACATAGAGGCACCGCCTCTGTCATACAGAGGTCACAGTACGCTACCATATCTCCTCCCAGCATATATAATACATAGGATTTCCCAACATGCATTATGCATCACAATCACACACGTTCTTTGTTTGGGTGATGTTACCCTCAGCTCTTTGTTCTGTTGAGTTGTGAGGAAACAGAGTCTTGAAATATTACAGTTGAACATAAACATGAACAGGATTTGACTCACCGTGGTCTCGCTGTGACTCACTTGAGTTACGCTGTATAGGCATGAATCACATTAGCATATAAAGTTAGGTTTACTGTGACTGTACCGTGACCTGCCTGACACACAGACCCTATACACTCACACACACACTGAGTCAGGACCCCTCATGTCAGTTATCCATTTCCTGTCCCATTTCTAGCTGGGGCCTCTTCTCGTCTGATGAGTACCACTTACATCTGGAACCAGACCTCTCCCAGTGTCCCCCACCGCACTCTCACTCACACACATCATTCTCACCGGGAAACGCCGGGAAGGGGGACGATGAGGAGGTCATTCCCCTGAGTGTGTGTGTGAATGTAAACAGTAATGAGGTGTGGTCCAGTGTAAATTGTGGATTTACACTTTGGAAACTGTGACAGTTTTAGAGGCCAGGACTTAATTAATCAATTTTTTAGGAATCATTTATTAATTGATGGCAATGTTTAATGTGAAAGAGATTGCTGGCAGTAATAAACTTACAATTATCAAATTTGCAACTCTAACGACATTTTCAGTCTTAGTGCTTTGTTTGGATTTTAAGGCCCATGGTAGAGCTCAGTCTCACCTCTTTCATCAGTCCTCATTCCTGCAGCAACAGGCAGCCACTTTCAGCAGACAAGCTGTGATAATGCTACCTGCCAAAAGACAGGCAAACAACACAAGGTGAAGAAAATTCATCTAGCAAGCATCTAGCTAAAGACCCAGATGTTTTTCTCAGGAGTTTGTGGAGACCAAACAGACACAGTAGACATGCAAGAATCCAGTGGGATGATAATGTTTCCTCATGTCTGCTAGATGTGTAAAGCTGGATTTCTGCTTCTGGAGAGATGCATGTAAACATCTTTGCCATTTACGAAACTGACTGATTGATCCAACATCCTGTTTAGGATGTTTGGGCCTACATTTTAGCACAGTTCTGCCACAAACGATCCTCTAGCAAAGCATAAGAATATAACTCCAAATTCTCATTCATATTTGTTTGACAGATGCAGCCCAGAGGAGCATAATTCCTGTTTAAGCAGGCATTTATTTTAAAATGAAACCTTTAACAACTTTATATGGTGATAACTTACTTACTTGTATGTGTGTCTGTTGGGAGTTCTTCATCAAAAAATGATGAGTGAAGCTTTAAATAACAGTTCTCAGGACAGTATATAATCCGTATCCCTATTTGTCATAATAGAGACAAAGGAGCTATCCACTATATAGAGAAGAGCTAAGACAACAAAGCACGACAGCGTAAATGCTTTTGTCATTAGCTTGTTTCTCCTGAGATCAACACTTATCACTGTTTGCAGCACTGCTGAGTGTGTGAAAGTGCATAGGGAGTAAATTGGGAGCATGTTGATATACCCATGGGCGAAGATATGGTGCTCATAAAGACAGAGTGATGACTCTATGTATGTCCGTGGATGATTTTATGGCAAACCTGCACAAAGCATTAAGTCTGCATGCAGTAGCTGTCTGAGCCTCATCTGGGCCTGATCGTCAATATTGATTGCCGTTGTCATTTGAGTGGTGATAATGGGCTCAACGTGCACATACACACGTGTTGATGATTGGATGAGCGTGCAGCTTGTTTTCTGCCCTGCTGGGCGCAGACGCTTTTGTTTCTGGATGGAGGAGCTCCCATCCTCAGCGACCTCCCATTAGTAAACGCACAGTCACCATGGTTACCCTGCGAGACAAGCTGGTTCACTGCACTAAATGTCTGAATTATAAAACATCGGTTTGGAGCAGGACAAGCACACACACACACATGCACACAAACAAACATGCACAAGGCTCCCTGAAGCTTTTCAGAGTCGACTGGTTTAAGTGTTTTGATTTTGTGCCGTCTGCTTTCTAGAAAAGCAGAAGTGAGCCAGTTGCTCTTATTGTTAGTCAAGTGCGGGACGGGAACTGAAACAGAAAGAGGAACGTGTTAATGGAGAAGTGATTATTTTGAACACAGAAGATGCTGGAATAAGCTTTGATGTCATCTGTTGTTACTTCAGTCTCATGCCTGCCACTAAATGTTTGGTCTTTTATCTGACCTTTAACTGATGGTTATCTGACCGTATCAGTGGTTGACCGCTTCTAATTAGGTGCAACTCCGAGACATCATCATTGCCTTTAAACCTTATCTCCAGTGGGACAAGGTGGTTACTGATGACCACACTCATATGCGAGGATGTGTATTACTCATTTTGTGAGGATCGAAATCTCTTCACACGATCTTGTTATGGGGACTCGCCTTCCTTATGGGGACAAAATGCATGTTTAATGTAAAGCATTAAATTTATGGTGTAAAGAAACATGACTGTCTTACAGCTGACAGTCTGGAGATGCAGTGTTTTTAGACAACTTCAATGCTATGTTGTGACATTTTTGGGACAGAATATGTGTCATTATTACATTGGCCAAGTAAATTTCCATTTGGACTACTGACTCATGATAACATAAACAGTCATCAGTTTATTCAGCAGTTTATTGTTCAGATATGTTGTGTGTGTGTGTGTTTGTGTGTTTGTGTGTGTGTGTGTGTGTGTGTGTGTGTGTGTGTGTGTGTGTGTGTGTGTGTGTGTGTGTGTGTGGAGAGAGAGAGAGCAGTGTTATTTCTCTCAGGTCAAGCTCAATCTTGATGTACTCTGACCCCACCTACTGGCCAAAAACTGGAACATCTGCTCTCTCTCTTTAACACAAACACACATTTTTGTATCACTATCCCTGTGGGGACACTCAATTGACACAATGCGTTCCCTAGTCCCTTACACTATCCTTAACCATCACAACTGAATGCCTAACCCTAACCTTTACCCTAACCCTAAACTTAATCTAATTGTAACCCTAACCATAAAACAAAGTCTTAACCCTCAAAAAACTGTCTGTACCAGGATATAAAAACAAAAAACACACACAGAACCATAATGCCGCCTGACACATCTGATTAATGAATTCCTCTTCCCACATCTGGATCTGATTTACGTTACAGGTGATGGATCCGCTCACTCACTCTCTCTTTCACTCTCTCCCCCTCTCACACACACACGCCTCTTCCTGATGTGATCCTCAGTAGACACACCCAGGGCTTCCCTCTTGGTAAGAGCCAGATCTTTACACCATGACTCATGCTGCGGTCCAGTTACATACCCCTGCCCAAAAAAACAGCACAGTGCTCTCCCCCCTACCTTAGACGCCAGTCACAACATGGGCTAACATCTAAATGGGCTCTTATGAAATATGGTTGGGGAAAGAACGATTTTTGCTTTGTTGAGTGTGAGATAGAGCTACAAAAGATCCACATACCATATAATCCATGTAATCTGACACACAGGTGATTCAATGCTTTTATATGTGTGTATATTTGCTTGGTGCCCACAAAGCACCAAAACACCTTGAACGAGTTGAAGAGGTGAAAGGTGAAGGTGAGGTGTCTGCTAACAAAAGAAAATGACTCTGGAGTGACTGATTTCAGGATTTAGGGACATATAACATTGGTGAAACTGATGTTTAAAAGCTCTATTATTCCACTGAATTGTATCACAATAAGTGTCAAGATTTCTTCCTTTCTCACCGTGTCTTTCTCTCTGTCTGTATGACATTGTGTGTCAGAGACGATTCACATAAAAAGTTGATGAGAGGCAGATTGAGGTGCGGTTCAGGAGGGTGATGGGGCATGTGTTGTTCTTGTCTTCGGCTACCTGCTCTTCTCGGGGCCTCTCTGGCTCTGCGCGGCACTCGTTGGCTCTATTTGCTCAGTGCAGCGTGTAATCAATTACTTTTCCTGTCATTATGGAGGGAACTTGACTGAATGGAGGAGTGCGCTCTTTCTTTGTTCCACCACGTGTGGGCAAAACACTAGAGAGAACACCCATGGAGAACAAACACGTGCAGACACACTCACCACGATCACATGACCATATTTGAGTCATATGGAAATTACTTTGTCATTCTGTATTAGTAGTCTACATGCAGTTTTAGAGGCTTTTCAGTTTCATTTTAAGTTAACAAAGTGTGAACGTTGTGCTTGCACTGTAGGATAATAACATTTAGTTCACATGTAGTAGCTAAACTCGTATTTAGATATATTGTTTATCTGCCTGGCTATTTTTCTCAGGGATGATGTAACCGCTTCAGCTGTAACAGCAGGACGCCGCTGACAAATGATAATGACATTAATCTGTTTGTCTGCTAAAGTGGCACAAATACACACCCACCCACACATGCTACTCATATGCACATATAGAGGCCGACACACACACACATACACAAACACATTAAAAGATTTAACAGAGAGTGACATATGGGGCTGCAGAGGGATTTGCAGTCCTAGAAACCCCCTAGACACCTCCCATTTCTGCGAGAACAATGTCCTTATGTAGCTTTTTTATTGTCTTGTGTTTGCTGAGACACATGGTTTCATTATTAACCTTCTTAAATCATTGTTGCACTACATAGTTTACTCCAAACAAACAAGGAAAAGTGAATGAGACTTTGTCCTAATTGGTAGTTCATCTGCGGTGACTTTCACTGTTGCTAATGAAAATATTTGCTGTACTTCTTTTCCTTTCATGACTCTCTTTTCTGTCCATGTCTGTCTGTCCTCACACATACACACGTATACACACACACACACACACACACACTGGTGTTAATGTCCAAGCTGTCTGCAGTGAGTCGTTACAGGAATGCTTGACTTATTTCAAGGATATGTTTAGTTTGACTACGGGCCATTTCATTATTGTGAAACATACTGATATTGAGCAACAAACACATGTTCTGGATCGGAGCTTGGGAACTACACTTGCATCCCTTGGACAGATTTTCCCACATCCTGCTTTGGAGTGAAAGAAAACTTTGGGAAAATCAAGAAAATTAATCTTTTCTCTGCTTCCGTCCTGTCTTTTCCTTGGACTGAACACCATATACACTATCTCTAGCATACTCTCTCTCTTGAAGGCACAAATCATTCACTTTCGCCGAACCAAAAGCCAAAACGACTGTCATGGCTACTGTTGCCTAAACGTCTCTCACACACACACACACACACATACACATACAGAGGCCTTATAAATCTCTATGGAGACACTATGGCGTTATACCCGCTAATCCCTGGCTTCCTCTTATGGCAGGGTTAGAAAAGAATAAGAGAACTCAGGGGCTTCAGGGTCAGCAGACTGCAAGGACAAGGGGGTGTGGATGGGGGGGCTATGGTGGCCATGGTGTGTGTGTGCATGTTGAGGACCCCCACATAGTTCAGAGGGATGTGTTACCATGTCAACAATATGTGCGTGCAAAGGAAATAAATTGTGTGTGTGAGTGGACTCGGCTTCTTAAGTTACAGAGGTTAAAATGTCACGACTTCTGCCAGATGACCAATTTCACCCCGTTTCCTTTAAGGAAAGAGACCGATCCTGCTCTTCCTGGAGATGTTTACAGAATCCACTTTATTTTATTTTCTTACGATATAATCACACCTGACCTATAGAAGAGATAAAAAGGAGGAAATGACCTGAACACAACAACTGATGGTGAACATGACACTAAACCAACAAGTGTGGATATAAACCATATAGACTGACATCATTCAGTCAACAAACCTTTGCTTTTATGACTTTGGAGGAAGGCTTCAGATTTATTTTTTGCAATTTATTACTTGACTTTGAAGACCGTAATGAAGAAATGTGGATATACAAAAAACATACAGTACCAGTCAAAGGTTTGGACACACCTTCTCATTCAGTGGTTTTTCTTTATATTTATTATTGTAGATTAATATTGAAGACATCAAAAGTATGAAGGAACACATGTGGAATTATGTAGTAAACATAAAAGTGTTAAACAAACCAGAATATGTTTTATGTTTTAGATTCTTCAAAGTAGCCACCTTTTGCTTTGATGACAGCTTCGCACACTCTTGGCATTCTCTCAATCAGCTTCATGAGGTCGTCACCTGCAATGGTTTTCAATCAATTTCTTGCCTTACTTAATATGTTTGAGACCATCAGTTGTGTTGTGTAGAGGAAGTTCGTCACAGCATCGCTGTATTGGCCTGTAGGCTACTCCATGTCTAAAGTGTGTCTTACCTGTCAACATTAAGCAGCTGAGGTGTTTGAACACACTGTTTCATATGAATAATGATGCCAGGTACAAACAGGGCCAATATGCACACTAGAGCTGAGCCTTTGAGGGTCAACAGTGGGGTGAGACGGGGGTTTGTAATGTGCATAAGAATTAACCTGTCTTCCCTCCCATCGACTCCCACTGTGTCATTCTATAGAGCTGTTTCGACATTAGTCACACACTTCATTATGCTCTCCTGCCATCATTCTCCCTTCCTGTTCTCCTCATTACACCATCTCTTAATCTCATCCTTTCCTGCATGCACCAGAACTCCCAATGCTGAACATATCCTCATTATTTTCCCAGGAGACATAAGCCAAACTGGCTGCAGTAACCTGTTGAGCAATATTTGAACTCTTCAGTGCGCTGGCTGTTTTTTTGTTGTTCTTCTCGCTCCTCTCTGTTACTTGAAACACAAACTTTCTTTGAAGTCAAGGTTCTAAGCAGTGCCGCCTCAACAGTCTCAACCTTGAGAATAGTGCCCTCTCTAAGCCAGTCTAATTAGATGCTTTAGGTGGTCCAGAAATGGAGGTTCCCTCAACTAAGCACCTTTTCAGACTGGGGAGGAAATGACCTGAAAACAATAGCTGATGGTGAACCTGATGTTCTGTGGATTATCAAGAGTAATGAAGGCACTGTTTCTGGAAAGGGAATTTGTTGCTAGTTAATTTTTTGAATGGGATTTTTTAATGCTATGAGTGCTGTAAGTGAAATTCCATTCAACTCTGTTTTATTGAGGAGGTGCCAAAAATCTTAGAGGTGGGCATCTCTTACCTTGGCAAATAAAAAAAATAACATATAGACTCTCTTCATGTCTGGATGCTGTCATTGGCAAGTGAAGACTTTTAGTGAAATTTTGTTCTCTTTTTATCATTTTTATGTGAAACATTGTTTTCAGTGGTAAGAGTACTTTTCTTGGAGGAGCTAGAAGAAATAATCGGGTTCATTCCTTAAGGTTGGTTCCCACAGTAAAAGACAGGCCCGCCCACGCACACACACAAACACTCCCACTAACCTTGCTCTCACTCATTCATACCCTCCCTCTACATCTATACAGCCTTTAAAGTACATGCTTAGTTCCTCTATAGGGGGTAAATGAAAGTGCATGGTTAAGGACAAGCTTTTCGGGAACTTCGGATGGAATCCGCCTCAAATCTACGCTACACACACACCGACAAACACACACACACAATATGCACACAAGAGCCGAGCTTTGGATGGTTAACAGTGGGGAGTGTTGGGGGTTTGTAATGCGCATAAGAATTAACCTTTACTCCCTCCCATTGACTCCCACCGTGTTATTCTCTGAAGTTGTTTCGACATTAGTCACACACTTTTCTTTCTGCCCTCCTGCCATCATTCTCCCTTCCTGTTCTCCTCATTACACCATCTCTTAATCTCATCCTTCCCTGCATGCACCAGTGCTTCCAATACTGAACATATCCTCATTATTTTCTCAGAGGCATAAGCTGAACTGGCTGCAGACACCTGTTGATTTGTATTTGAACTCTCCAGTATGTTGGCTGTTTTTTGTTGTTCTTGTTCTTTTCTGTCTCTTGAAAGACAAACCTTCTTTGAAGTCAAGTTTCTGAGCAGTTCCACTTCGTATTGTCTTCAGCAGTCTAGGCCATGAGAATACCATCCTCTCCAAGCAAGAGCCTAATTGAATGCTTTTGGTGGTCCAGACATGGCGGGTCCCTCATTTAACCATAAGAGCACCTTTTCAGACCTGGACGCACACTTTGATGTTCAACCCTGAGTTTGTCACTGTGACATCGTGTTTTGAGCATTTGGGTTTTTAAAAACTCATTCTGTTGTTGGTGAGGCACTAGACTGAGCATGCAAGCTGGTATACAAACATAGTTTGACTCTTGCTCTGGGGGAAGTGGCTGTTTGCCAGAAAATCTAACTGTGTGTGTGTGTGTGCTGAGTTTTTTTTTTTTTTTTTTTTTTCCCGCATATTCATATATCTGAGTTCACATTTTGAGATTGACATGCAGGTTCGTAACTCATGGCAGTTTGATATTTGAATAGTTTTGTATGTCTGTTAAAGTCTGTGTGTGTGTGTGTGTGTGTGTGTGTGTGTGTGTGTGTGTGTGTGTGTGAGTTTTTGGACAGGAAGCAAGTGTGAAAAGCATGATAGTGTGAAGGGGTAAGGAAAAGACATTTCAGGCTGATAGCCAGAGAGGAAAGTTTGAATTGACAAAGTAACAAAGGTTTCTGTGTGTGATCATGAAGTATTTCAGCTTGATATGTGTGAGGGAGTGTGTTTTGTGTGTGTTTATATACAGTTGGTGGCTTAGCAAGTGTTTCATGTGCATCAGTGTCTGTGTGTGTTCCTGGTCTGATAAGGGGGATGAGCTTTCCCAGGTCGCTTGTCTCTTTCATCAGCGGAGGAGGGACAGGTTCCCAGGGTCAGATGGATGACCCTGCCTGTATACTGTCATTACACAGTTACATCACTACCTAATTATACTGGTCTGCTGCACCAACACACACACAAACACGTATGTTGAAAACAAGCACTGTGGTCTTAGATACTGAGTGAAAAAGAGGGTAGAAGTGGAAAAAAGAGGCTGTCTTTGATGAGGAGAAGCAAATAAATAGAGAGGGAGACAGAGGACATGCCTGGACATGAGTCAGCGGTCGAAGTAAAAGCTGGCCAGACAGACGCAGAGCGCTGTCCAACGACCCTTTCCAGAAACTCAGATGAGAGTTGACATAAATAAAAGCGCATTGACTTATGGAAGATTGCAAGTGTGTGTGTGACTATGGGAGTGTTTGTGCATGTGTGTGCACATAGAAACTGTTTTCCTTTCTCTTTATTAGTAACGCTAGGCAACAACGATGGCAGCGACTCCACACACCTGCAGTTCAGCATGCCAATGTGCCAATCAGACCCCCAACACACACACACACACACACACACACACACACTGTGCCCACCTCGCCCTGCATGGTACGGGTGAGCAGTACCCTGAAGAATCCTGTCTTTGTTCCCTCTGCACTTAAAAAGACTCTGTTAATGATCTCTTTTTTCTCTCTCTGTGGGTGTGTTTTCCAATCTCACTATTTCTGTCTCTAGTCTTTCTCTCTCTACCACTCACACCATTTAGTCTTCTCTGAAAAGACAGTGTTAATTATCTCCATCCCCCCCTCTGTCTGTCTGTCTGTCTGTCTCTCTCTCTCTCTCCCTTCATTCATTTACTGAACACACCCAGCAGACAGGCAGATCTATTCACTGGGGTCCACTCAGTGCTTAAAGTGTTTAAACAGCGCTGGATGTTGTGAGGGGGCAGAGCTCGGGGGGAGTGGATACATGATACCCACTCTATTCCTCTGCAAGTCTCCAATAGCCAATACACACTCTGTTACAATAGAAACACTAGAGTCATTTACCCTCCCTGCTTCATTACATCCTGATTGAGGCTTATTTATGCCACTGTTGGTTTGGCTAGTGGCCAGTACTTCTTCTCGACAGTGGACGACTATTTTTTTATGTGTAATAAATCAAAGGGTACAGTTTTTTTTTCTGAGCATTATCTGTATTGCTTTTGTCACAAGGCCTATATTGTTTAAAGTTTTTTTTTTTTTTTAAAGATTTTGAAAATAAGTCATAGGACAGAAAGTAGTTACTCAGTTACTGTACTGAAGGTTTAAGGTACTTTACTCAAGTATATCCTTTTTATTTCACTTATGCTACATTTCACGGGGAATATTACTCCATTACATTTATCTTACAGCTGACATCAAAGGTTACATTGCAGATTAAGATTTTATAACATATAATATACTTTATACTGCCTATAACATATGATGCATCGTTACAGATTAAACTATCCAACCATGTAAAATTGTTTAAATTAGCTCCATCTCCAGTGGCTACAGCATTAAAGTGAAAACCCATGACCCATTATTAATGATTTACTCCCTTTACAATAAGCCATCAGGTCTGCTATTGTAATAAATGGATATTGGTGGAGATGCTCTGCAGCTCTTTTCCAGAAGTCAAGGATTTAAGAGCTAAAAAAAGGCAAAGCATGATGTGCTGAAGCAGGATATATCCCAGCCAAATGCGTTTTTTTCACAACCTGGCAACCCAGAATTTGTTCTTACAAATGGCTTATTACTGATATGAAGCATGAATGAATTATTAACCATTAGTAAAGCCATTAGGTGCCACTTACAAACACTATGTCTGATTGGAAAGTGGTTCCAAATTAGCATCAATGCATCAGTGATAACAGCCCAACTCTGGGCCCTGAATGATAAACTTTAATGCTTAATTACATTTTGCTGATGTGTGTTTTGTAAAATTTTGCATGCAGCACTTTTACATGTAGAGGAACATTTTTACTCGGCCATGTTGGCATTGATACGTTTACTCCAATAATTACTTCCTCTGCCACCATCATATATTGCAAACCAAATTTCAGATGAATGCCATCCCTCATGTGGTATCAGAGGGTTGAGTGAGTGGAGTCATGTCTCGTGTGTTGATTAGAGATTTCAGAGTGAAAAGGTGAAAGCGTCTCTTTGGAGAATGTGATGACTGACTTTATCTTTGCGGCTGAATGCGCGTCAAAGCCTCTGTGCGCTTTTTGGAAACGGCACAGCTGGTCGCGATCAGTGAAGCGGGGGCCGGAGGAGGAGGAGGAATTCGGGGTGTTGCCTTTCTATCCGTGCCTCCCTCCCTTGCTCATCGCCTCCCTCCCTCCCTCCGTGTGTGTGAAGGAGAGAGAGAGTGTGTGTGTGCCAGAGTGGAGGCACTGCGGGAGCGGGTCAGTCAGTGAAGCTGCTGACTCTTACAGGCGGTTCCCCGGTTATCAGCGGCGGAAAGCACCGGGTGGATCCTCTCTCTCTCTCTCTCCCTCTCTAACTCTCTTTATCCATCTTGCTCCATCTGGATATGCCAAACGGGAACAAAGCGGTGTGAGAGCAGGACCGGGCTGCAGAATGAGCGGGCGCGTGCTGAACGGGAAAATGCTGCAGCTCGCGGCGCCGCAGCGCGCGGGGAGGACAATGCACTTTCTGTCAAGGTAACGGATGAGACCAGAGCGTGCGTGTGACTGAGCACACCGGATGAGAGGGCAATTGACACGCCGGTGACATTGCGTTAGATTGTGGCGCACATGTGAGTACGTGACAGTGGTGAATGGGTTTGGAGACGCGTGCGTAAAAGCCAGATGTCTCATTGATAAAACTCCAACAGCTGCACGGTGCGGTTTTTTTAATTGTCACTGACATGCGCTAAGATCAGGCTGTTGTGGGATATTGTATCTCAGACTAGACCCTCTGTAAAGAATGGCTGAGCATATAGATGGAGCTATACTCTGCAGAGTATATAGGCACAATGCGGAAAGCTATATGTTGAATCAGCATTGTCTTTATTATTTTATTGTTGCAGCATAAGATAGCACATAAAAGCATGTCATTAAAGGACTCTATATGAAAGGAAACACATTACTGCAAATCATCTAATTAGAATAAAGTGCTAGTGGATGTGCATGTGCGCGCGTCACATGCACGCGCGCCTTAAGTGGTTCTGTCTTTTTGCGTGCCCATTGTTTTAAAGCTGCGGTGACAAGCGGCTCACTGGTGTTTGGTGGTCAGTCAGCAGTGGCAGGTTTGTGCGGGAGTGGGCGTGTTACGCATTGATCCGCTGCGGGGACCGGACCGCATTCTCCTGAACCGACTGACCTACATTTTGAACGACGCCTGCAGCCGGTATATGTGCTGTGATTGGGTGAGGAGCAGCAAGCCTCCCCCGTATCATCTTTTACACCCACACCATGTGAGAATCATCTAATTGTACGTCTTAATGTGTGGGCTAATATAGGCCAGTTGGTGTGAGTGGGCTGAGGACATATAGCTGCATCAAAAGACTTGTAATATAGAAAAAGATAAGTCATGTATTGAGAGTTTTTTTAATCATTATTGATTCAGATGCTCTTATTGATTCAGTGTGTGTGTGTGTATGTGTGTGTGTGGGAGAGGGTTTGGGGGGGTGTTGGGGGTCAGCTTTGCTCTTTTTGGTCGACTGACCCCTGCAGTATCCATTGACCCTTTATGTAAACCCATTAGAGCAGAGTGGCCTGATATCAAGGCATTAGACACACACACACATACACACACACACTTACCATCTAACCCATTAACAGACAGGCACACACACACATTTTCAGTCCCAGAGCACCAACTACAATGTTTTCATATGCGTGTTTGCAACTGACGTGTGCTTAAACAGACTGGCTGTCAAAAGACTGATAAACTATATGATCGAAACCAGAGGTGGAATTAGAAAGTGTGTGAGTTTCTGCACATGTAATCCTTTGTGTGGGTGTCAGCGTGTGTGTGCATGTAATGAAACATTAAACATGCATCATTGGCTAACCAGTTCCAGCCAACACAAAGATTTGATCACCTCTATTAGTCATATTGAAAGCAGTCCAACATCAACTTATTGTCTGTCACTGTGTGTGTGTTTTGTCATCTGGACTATACACAAAAGCCTGCTCAGCGTGACCTACCTCAGTATCTAGATCCACCCCTGGTTAACGGCAAAACCTCGTCCAAATAGCTGATTTCCAAGCTGGTGAAATCACTCATTAATCTGTGTCACACCCGAATCCTCTCAAGGCTTTTAATTAAATAAAAATGGAGCGTCCGTCACTGCGATGCAGACCAGGCATGTCATTGCTGATGTCATTTTGCGGTGCAGGGGAAGTGTTGGTCAGCAACTCTGATTGGTTGAATGCTTTCACAGCTTCCTGCCATCAGCTGCTTCATTAGAGACCTTCTGTAGTAATTAAAGCTGAAATCCGTAATGCTTTTAATTACTATGTCATTATTATGTCCATCTGGGTGAAATGGCACTTTCACCACGCTATTAAGAAATCCTGATTGGGTTTGCCAGGTGCCACCTGTTAGTTGAAAGTGCCAATACACTCTAACTTAAACATTTTACTCAATAAAGTGTTTGCTATTTATGTTAACTGGTCGGTTGAGGACATTTTCACTCCACACCAACAATCACAAATGTAACACCACAATCATTTTTGACGACGTAAAAAGTTTTGAGCTTACAAACGGTTCATCACACACAAACACACAGATGTTGTCTATTGTGCTGGACTTAAAGGATCCAGTAAAGATAAAACTGTTTTGGAAACACACTTTGCTGACTTAGAAAGTTAGGAGGGTCAACGGCCCGTTGACAATGTTATCACACCCTCATGATTAATGATTCATGAACCGGACTTAATAATCTTCAGCACACAAACATGTCAACACAAGTGCATATTTGAAAATGCAAAATTAGGCGTTGAAAGCTTTTTATCCACACAGGCTTGTTTCTGAATGTTTTTTTTTTAATGATTCCCGCTCACATAGAAACGCAGGGTAATCAAAAACATTTAAATCTCTTCTACTGCACATGCGCAGAGCACTTGATCCAGCAGCTGACCAACCAGACCACACCACAATTTATACGTCTGAGATTTTCAGAAAAAGTTTACTTTCTGCATCCATACTGCCAGCATTTTCAGATTCATTCACGAATGTTTTTTTTTTTTTGATGGTCAAAAACCCTGGGTCAGTGTGGATGGAAGGCCAAAATGGAGAAAACACATGGTCGAAGTCATTTCATGCGACCACTGACTCTTGATGTTTTACAATTAAGCGAACAAGCTAACTTGTCCTACCTACAAGGTCATTAGGGAGACCTGAGAGCGAAACAACAGATGCTTGTAACTTGTGCTTGTAAGACACATGCACATTTTTATTGTACACACAGGAGCCTGTGTTCACAAACTGAGCTCATATTTTCATGATGTGGTGCCCCCCGTGGTTTAGTGAGTTTCTCTTTTACATCAAAGCCAGAGAGGGACCTACAGCCAGACAACAGTCCACCTTAACAGGCTTGTTGGTGACGAGAGAGAAAGCTTAAAGCCTAACCTCAGTGGCTGCAGAGAATAACAAACTCTGGATGTCATTTTCACCTGATAGCGTAGTAGTTTTCCAGGAAATGTAGAGTGAGTAAAAAGCTCAGACAAGGTCCTGCATTAACACTTTTTTTTTTTTTTTTTACATTAACGGAAAGTTCGTGTTGAGGCAACAAGCTCGAGGCTGCAGATTCCAGTTGTATTGGAAGCTTTGCGTCCGTCATTTTATTTTTGTGTGTGTCTCTGCACTTGTGCGATGGTATGCATATGTGCGTCTGCATATGTCGGAGGATTAGGGAGTGGAACCCCAGAATACACTCGCTGGAATGTGAAGTGTGTGTTTTGAGCAACCCGAGGGCGAGGAATGTCTCCCAAACTCACTGTAACAACTTTAAGTGGCATGACCAGAGTGTGTGTGTTATGAGTGACAGCAGGTGATGGGTATGTTCATGCAGGGTGCGCCCCGAGGTCTGTCGTTCACCACCACGGGTCCACTTATACTAATATCCGCAAAAACATACACACACACACACACATACAGTGACCTGTCTGTCCCCTCCACAGCATGGGAGTAATATGTGTGTTTTAATAGGTGTCTGCTTTATCTCAGCCAGAAGAAGTGAAAGAGTATCTCTGCTCCAGTCAATGGGCCTTTCATTCCTTTTTGTTGAGGTGGTGTTTGGACAACCTTTGGCAGGTGCTCGGTGGTGTTCTACTCAGATCTGTAGTCTCTTTGTGAAGCTTGATTTGATTTAAACAAAAGCTACACAATCACATTTGACTCACATGTTCTCACCTTGTGCTTTCCCTCTTGTCCTTTTCTTTTTGTCAAAACATATCTGCTGATTTCTTTCCACCGAAACTGACTTAAGAGATGCTGCTTGGCCTCTTAAGTACCCACAGCCCACAATCCACTGATCCACTCTGGTCAGCACATTTAACATCTCACAGCAGTGTGAAAACTGACTGCTGTTGTCTATACTAATCTGGCAGATTAACACATAATCAGGTGGCGACATTAGTTGATTAGCTGTTGTCATCAGAATACAGAAAACAAAATACAGGTCCGATCACAACATTGAAGGCATATATATTTTTTAACATTACAGCTTCTTTGTTTACCAGTTACTGTGACTGAGGCATTTGGTAGACATATTGAGCCATTGCCCTTTTTCCCATGAACACCGGCTGACATCATGCTGACATCATAGTTCCTCCATCTGCTATATGTGCCTGAGTGTGTTAATGACAGTTTGTTGCAGGGAGTTAGTTCCCTATCGTGATGCATTTGATAGTGTCGCAAACACTGACTGTATCCTCATTACTGTAAATGAACACCATCCTGTGACTATTAGATTTCTCAGTTAATATCAGTAAAACTATGTGCAACATTTCCCCTTCCCAAAGCCAAACAGGTTTGCTGTGTCGCATTTCACTCTGTTTTGTTGTCGTTGACGTGTCTGAGGGGAGACCAGAGGTAATTCTACCCCAGGATCCAACCCCTGTCTGGGGCCTCTGCATGCTGGGGTTCCCCTTGTGAGCTCCTCCCCAGTTCTGAGTCCATGAGTTGGGGCTGGGAAGCACTCCACACTGCACCCCAGACTGAACTACTTATGGAGGTGATTTAAAAGGCTGTTCCACCTTATCCCAGGAGTGCTGTCCCTCTTCTGCTTCCTGTTCTCTTGTAGAGAAGAAAGGGACTTTGGAAGAAACTCAAGGCACTTTGGGGGGTCAAGGGTTACTGAGTCATATAAGAGCTCTGCTGGTCATCACCTAACACACCGAAGCATTTTAATATCTCCTGAAATCTAACACCCTTTGACCCAATTTGTGTTGCTCTTTACATTAAGAGCATGAAACTACTTTGTGAAGAAATTGTTAAACCATTTTCTCCCATTCTCCCAATCAGTGCTTTGATTTATGCAAAAAGAGTTCAAAAGGCATTGTTTGTATTGTGACTGCCTTCAAAGTCCTGCATCAGGCTTGTTTAGACTAGGGATCAGTAGCCTTTGAACTTTAACCCCATTTGAGCTGAGTAAGTAGATGACAAAGCAGAAGAAGAAGAGTATGTGTCTGGAGCCTCTCAAGGAATCATCTGCACACCTCTCCCAGCTCCTAGCATTTTCCTTTTTGGGACTTTTCAGTATGAGAAGATCACAATGACCCAGTCGGCATCAGCCTGATCAGCAGTCACACAAATTTTGGTTCCAGGAGTATTTCACCACTCCTTATATGAAGTAATAAGAAGTTCCTTATATGAAGCTTGGAGCCTTCCACTGCCCTGCTTCATTTCATGGGGATGAAGTAGTTCAGAGCCAAGTCGACTCTCAGCTGTGATGTGTTAAACTCTGAGCAAACCTTGTCCATCCGCCCTGGGGAGGTCAGGAGGAGAGAAGAGATTCAGAGATAAATTTGCTGCCTGGAGAGAATTTCGCTGAAGCAATTTCTCCTCTTCTTAAGCCATACACTTTTCTCTCTGTCCATCTATCTCCACTTCCCCCACGTTCAGAAAAAAAGAAGAAAAAAAAATGTTACTGACCAGGATTCCTGACATGTGTGAGTGCCTTTTCAGTACTTTAACTTTCCACCCAGAAAGCCCCAAGCATTTGTTGAATGTGTCCCCATCCTTGTGAGGAAAATTTGGAAGAATGATGTGCTTTAATATTCTTCTCCACACAGATACACACCTTAGCGCCAGTAACACTCAGCCTTGCCTGGCTTAGTGTAACCCTCAGTGGGGCAGTGACTTGAGCAAAGCTGCCATTCCCACCAGCTACTAACATTATTTCTGACAGCTAATTCAAGCTTCACTCCAGTGGACAATGGCAATTTAGTGCATCTGGTGTGTATGTGTTTGTGTGTGTGTGTGTTTTGTGTCCTAAACCTTGAGGCTATTGCTGTCAGGGATATGCCTGTCAAAGGCACAACAGGGTTTCTCCTCCGCGATGGCCATTTAGGGATGTGACCTCCTAGTTCCCTCCATGGACTCACACTTACACATACACATATACACACACCTGATGCCCTGGCCTGCTCTGATCCTGGTGGCAGATGGAATTAGCAGTAATTACGAGCTCATTAACTCCAGCCTGCTCTGTAATCCCCTGTAATGCCCAAATACTGCTGTGTGTGTGGTGTGTGTATGTATGTGTGTGCACAAAAGACTGTCCGAGCAGCTATCGCACATTGTTCCTTTCCTCATCCTGGAAATGGGACATAGAGGAAATAATAAATAATGCTGAAGAGGAAATTAATTTCTCTGTTTAATGTGTACCCAAAGGCAGGCCGCTTGCGCAATCTAGTTTTTAATTGGGTCTTGTCAATGATTTACTGTAAGTGTTTAACGATACAACTCAACCGAGAACCTTTGTTAGTAGCTAATTAAAAGCCATTTTTAATGACAGATTTGTTGCTAATTTCTCGACAAGTGCCCCAAGCACCCAAACAACAACATGGCATCATTAAGAAGGGGGGGAATAAGTAATTTACCAGTGAGATTAAAGGTCAGGCAGTGTTTCTCTGATAAGAACATTCTGGCATTCCAGAGGGCAGCAGATGTCTGATGCTTTATGGAAATAAGCAGCTAAAATGACATCGATCAAATCACATTGATCTGCCTGATCTTACAGTCACAGAGAGGTACTGTATACCATGATCACGATAACTGCAGTATTACAGTCTGCAGTGGCTCACGCAGCGCTTTATCTTTACTGTACTGTGCATGTGTCAGAGTTTGAAGCTTTCAAGATTTAATAAGGGCTTGGTGTGCAGAGGGAATACTTTCATGACCCTAAATGGTGCTGAAGTGATGGATAATCCTACACAGAAGCTTCTTAAAAAATCAGTGTGACCCACAGAATGTTTTAAATACTCATCAGCCAAAGAGAAAATTTTAACATCTCAACCTTTCCTATTTCTACTCTTTAGATTAGAACATTTTCTGCAATATGCCACCAAGGTGATTTTGTGTGCGTATGTGTGTGTGTGTGTGTGTGAGTGAGTGTGTGTGTGTGTTTTTTCCTGGTGATAAGCTGCTGAAGTGGTCCAGGAACCCATATTGGTAGCCATCTGTGCACACAAACCACATTCACCCTCTCTCTTGATCTTATCAGGTAAATATTCATCCACACAATTTTGATGTGAGCTTGTACACATAGCATGATTTTTATTAGAAAATTTCTGAGGTTTAAATCAAGTCTGCAGCATTTTTTTAATACTCCTGGTCTCCCAGATGGTCAGTACAGCCAAGACTGTGTTGGAGAGAAGAAACACTGACTAGGGGTGTGGCCGGTCGTGTTGCTTTTCCCCTGCAAATGAGTCATTTTGTGTTGTGAGAATGTGTGTGGATTTGTGTTTACACCAGTGTCACTGTTGGAATTTGTGAGCGAACCATCATCTCTGTTGGTTTTCATCCTGTTTTATGTGTCAGAAACAGACAGAAACCTGTAGACGATGTTGAAGCAGACAGTGAGTCATAATGAGCCTCTCAATTTCCTCTTTTGGGTGACCTCTAAGTTAACCTGTTTTGTGAGATTTTGTCTGCCAAACATTGTTTATACTTCCTTACACCTGCTGTATGGTGTAACGTGGCATTTTTGTGGCGGGATATTTGATGAGTCTGTTTCAGGTGGTTGGTTTTTTTTCTGAATTAGCAGATGTGTCCTCTAAGTGTCCCTCACCCATGTCAAGGCCAAGTCACCTGCTGTTTTCTTCTTCTTCAAGCTGATCTGAGATCTGTCTGCAAATACCAAATTTTACAGAATTGTGCACAAGCACAGACAGTGCATCTCACCTTATTGTCATCTCTAGCACCAGTTACCAGTCTCACATATTTAGTCTTTAGAGAATCTAATGACTTCAGCAGCCCTTTCATGCGTGCCCCCTCCGGTTTCTGAGCCGACTGCCCAGTGCCAGTCTGGCAGTGCCCTACTTTCCATTTGCCTGAAAAGGCATCACTACAACCAGGAACCCGTCTGATTTAGCCATTTTTGGTTCTGCCATGTGACACTGTGGATTTTAATAGGAATGGAAAGTTCCTGTCCACTGTAGGACTGCAGAAACACTTTCCATGCTTTTACACAAGTGAAAGAGACTGTGTCCAAATATCACCCTGAGTAAAACCTGTTTAACCCCATGAGGGTGCGAAAAGTTCAACCCCTTTACTCATATTATTATTACATTTGTATTGTATCATTCAACTCTGTCTTCTCTGATAGCTAGCACCTTCCAGCCGTCCTTCATATTCTCATCTTATCTGGTTCAGTATGGTCCAGCAGGTCAAATACAGTCACTAGCTTCAACGTGTCCTGTGGAGATTTCTGGTAAACAAGCAAAGATTATGATTACATTCAGTGTTACTCACCAAAATGCAATGTGTTTATTCTTGAGGTGTAACAAATGTGTCGAGTGCATTTCTTTCCTCACAAAACATTTGCAAACCCAACTCTTTTAAGTATTTTGAGTCCAGTTGTTTACGTCCAGGTTTACTAGGTTGCAATATTCTTGTTCACTGCCTTTCCTGGCGTGTTGCAGCATATTTTATACACATATATTATGACACCATTGGTAGGACACCTGTGAGTCCTTGTGCATCAGATAAACAAAACAGGGTTATACTCTTAGAATAGCAACTCTGTAGCGATACTATATCTTCACAAAGACATGACTGAACATTCAATCCTTTCACCTTATGTTTTCACCAAGGAATATGCAGACCTTGTTGCAAAGTAACATATAATTAGATAACAAGATTGATAATGACATTTTTCCTTTCCTTGCCATTGATCTGTTGTTAAATGGCATGCTTTGCATAAGATGCAACTAAAGTCTTTGTAATGTGCATTGACTATTGATCAGGTAATTACTTAATTGTTTTTTGTTAATCCTATCTGTGTAGAAGAGTATGTCTGTCTCCTTCCACAATCACTACCCATCTTCTGACCAAGTCAAAAATAGCTTAATTGGTTTTAAAAGTATAATCCACCCCGGGGGATTGCCCCAGTGCAGGAAAGCTTTAGCATCACATACCCCCAAATGGCCCCCTTGCAGTTTTAACAAGTGTTCGTTTAGATGAAGAAGCTTACCAGCCAATCCTTTTACTATAACAGGAGAGCGGTTTGTGTGTCCCACCATTCCTCCAATCCACATTTATCCAATCCCTTCCAAACTTGCCCCAAAAAGATTCAGGGAGGCAGCCATTGCGCATTGTATCTTTGTTATCAATGTTTTTTGTCAATTTTAATGTCAAAAAGATTTTTACTTTTGAGATTTTGAGATTGGCGCATGGCAGCTAATCTCCATAAAAGTCATTTAAGAAATCGGAAGTGTATTGCTGATTCACAATTTTGCATTAGCATGCTAATGAAATACCTAACTGGCTAGCTCAGCTTGTGGAAAAGATCAAACGAGCAGTAAAAAGGATAGAAGCTCCAGAAGTCACAAATGCAGTTCAATTTCATCCACCTAAGATAGATTTAGTCTGCATTTCCTGCAATGCTGTCAAGTTCCCTTGGGAGACATCAAAAGCTTATGGCGATCACTCGTCCTTCAGTGCCTGTTGCCACTATGGAAGAATCCAACTCAAGCCGTTCAAAGACCCTCCTTCCACACTAAGGTCTCTTTTTGACAAAAACCCTCACCAATCCAGTTCTTGGAGAACATCATGCATTTTAATGGATTGGTGAATTCTAAGAATATCTCTGATAAGATGGTGGAATTCAAAGGACATGGACCCTGTTTTGTTTCTTTTTATTACTCTTTATCTCTACCTTATCTGTTTGTACAATCTTGTGTATGTGACAGTTACTGTGACCTTAAATACAAATAAATATAAAGTATTATTATTACACAATATCATTGCACTATAAGAGTTGTGTGTAATGTGTGCCATGCACCTTTTATCACATCCTTACCACATTCACCATTAATACTGCTTGGAGGTCTATGCTTTGCACAGGATATTTGTAAGGGGTGGGGCCAGAGAGTCAAGGAGGATCAGGGGAAGCTGGAGGGGAAGCAGTGGATAGATCTGTGGGGTATAGGGGCAAAAGTCTCAAGGGTCAGGGGAGGGTCAAGGAGAAAGCTTATGCTGCCCAAAGGCCATTTCAAATACTGCTAAGTCTGCTCCCGTATGCTGGCAAGACTCCAACTCCTGTTTGCTGCTCCTGCAAAAAACAGGCAATGTTGCTTTGTCTCCCCAGTGGCTTTTTCTTCCTTGTAATGTAGTAGATTGAGGGTATTTCTCTCACTTCCATTCTTCCATCCCTTCAACCTCAGATAGGTCAGAGAGAGGAGAGGAGACAGAGGGAGAAGGGAGTGCCAAGCTCTCATAATGAGCAGCAAAAAAAGACTATTCACTTTAAGATCAGAGCAATTAGCTCCATCGTCTGAATAGTGGAAGAGAAGCCTGTTAATAAAAGCCTACTATTAAGCTCAGCAGCAGCTATTCAGCAATTCTCTTGATAGCTTGCAAGGCTCAGTCTGTGTGGGTGTGCAAACTACGAGGAACAAAGAAATCATGTCTCTGTGAAAGGAGGATGTTGTTTATATAGACCACCATGACCTTTATTAGTCTGCAAAATGAAAATGAAATATTCAAACCATCTGAAATATTCTGCAGCTTGCGTGAAACATTCTCACTTTCTAAGACTTGATGAATTCAAAGTTTGCTCTGGACTCATTGCGGTTTTTCTTTTCAGAGTTGCAGTTATAATTTCATGAGTGAAGACAGTGTGTGCAGCTGGCTCGAGATGACAGATTACAGTGTGTCCATGTGGCATATTCTCAGCTGGAAGCTGCATTTTGCACATGGTGCGCAGAAAAAAAATCATTGGTCATGTAGAGGTGAAGAATGAGTTTAATCAAACCCATCTCAAATCAATTGACATTTATTGCAGCCTAAATTGAATCAACATTGATATTCATTTTGCTCATGAAATTGCAGTCACAGGGCACCATTTTTCACTGTGCTGATCCTTTTCCCTCCAGCTGTGTCCTTTAGCTTGAGATCAGGTCTGAAGTCACAATACACAAATGAAATTTAACATCTATAAGCAAGATATACAGATGGTTTTCACTCTTTGCTTTAATAACATCATACAGTAATGTAGGGTCATGAAACTGTAATGTCATTCATTACATTTTGCATGTTATCGACAAGCAACTCAGTTTCATCAGGATGTGTTTAAGTACTGTAGCAGGCAGGTATTAGATTACTTTTTAGACTAAGATATACTGTAGGTTTGAATAAAAATGTGACAGGGAAGTGGCTTAACTAAAGTGGTGCTTTGCAGTGAGACACAAGTTAATGTGTGAAAGGGTTGATGTAGATGAATTGGGTGCTAATATTATCCCTCAGTCTCTGCAGCTGCTGCTAAAGAATGAAAAAGACGAGGCGGAGCGAGGAGAGATTATAACGGGAGATTTAGAAGCTGCTGCTAAAGGAAGGAAGGATGGAGTGGGTTGAGGTAGAGGAGGGAAGTTGGTGGAAGTTTAGAGGAATAGCTGAGAGACCGTCCTCTTGAGAGAGAGTGCATCATGTCCTGAGATGTTGAGGAGGTTTTCTATGTGTCATCAACAGCACTTCTCTCTCCACTGCGGTCCTCTCTTTCTCATGCTTGTCATTTGAGTTCTTTCTTCTCGCCTCACATGCCACTTCACCCTCTTCTCTTGAGTATTCTCGTGTTTCATTGCCCTCTTTTCAAGCTCAGACTTCCTTTTATCTCACCCAGTGGAGTTGATGGAGGGCTATAGGAAGCAAAGAAGAGCTGGATGACATGACAGTGGATCTGGTTCAGCTGTATATTGGCAGACACTGATTGAGGATATCAGATTTAAGCTTGGAAAGTTTCTTCTTTAGTCAAAAACCTTTGGACTGACTTGGATAGACAGTGTTTTACAAAAAAAGCACTGGCATAAAGCTTAAAGCCTTTAGCAGATAATTTTAAGATCTTTTTGAACTAAGGATTTCCTCTTCACAGAACTGAGAAGTGTGGATCATTGAAGTCTGATTGAACATGATTTCTGCGGATCAGAGCTGAAGGCAGTCTTAACTTTTTGCCAAGAAAGTCACTCTAAAATTCACATGCACGCACGCACGCACGCACGCACACACACACACACACACACACACACACACACACACACACACACACACACACAGATAGACAGACTGTAACACTGACTTATGATGCCTTATGTTCTTCTTGGCGTCCACATTGCCTCAACATCTCAATTTCTTTCCGAATCTCTGAGCTGTCCTCTGGTCTCATCTATGCAGCCTTTAATGTGTTGTCTTTCTTTGGTAGATTTGTGACTTTTTATTGTATAAGGTTCACTTCATTTTTCAGAGGAAACAAAAAAACACAATACAGAATTTTTCTTCTTGATTAAAGTACTTTCTTCTTTCTATTGTGATAATCTCACTGATAAATCAGATAAAATCCTCTGCTTTATATTTTAATCACCAATTTATCTGGTGCTATCCACCATGTTTGCCCCCCGACTTGGTCTTTCTCCTCTGTGGGTTGTTGTTTTCACATCAGTTGGCTGAGTGACACAAAATCCAGCAGAGACTGTTTGTTCTGTTTCCTATCAGATCTGAATTACTCATCAGAGACATCAAACATCAGAGCATTATCAATCACCAAAGCTCTGGTGGACACCCAGACAGCTGTGAAGTGAATAACAGGATATGAAGAGAAAGGTGTTCCTTCACAGAGGTGCTGATGGTAAAAACACAGCTGTGTGTGTCTCAAGAGGAAGTTTGTTCAATGAGGAATGAATTGCACATTGTATACAAATAGATTCACTCTGGATGAGCTCAAAGTTTATTAGTTCCTCTGTGCATTTTTGTACCAGGGACTAAATTGAAATCTGGTGTAAAGCAGGAGTCCAAGATTTTATGGAAAAACAACATCCTTTTTAGAATGTTGTTAAATCTTTAATTGTGTCTTAAAATCTTTGGTTAAACTAACTGTGAAATCATCTGCCAGTTGATAATTCCACATTTTCAGTGCAGTGTATCCAATCAGTTTTTAAACAACTTTATGAGCTCAAGATGTGTGTGTTTTTTTTCAACTTGTAAACATTAATTTAAAATGAAAACATGTGAATTAACCAAATGGATCAGAAGAAATGTTTTTGAATGTCGGAAGCCAGTGGAAGTGTTGAATCCTGTCTAGTTTTTCAAGAGAAGTTTGGTTTTTGTGTAGGTTGGCACTGTGGATGTGTCTGGCTCAATCTTAAATTTGCCCTTAATCCTCCTCTGGCATATAGACAAGGCAGCATGACAGCCACTTCAGACGTAAAATCTCGTCTGTATGTATCCACAGGCTAGACAGGGAGGGCTTTCCCTTTGCCCCACTCCCCCCGATCCCCGCCGTCAAGTCCCTCAGGGTACAGTGTGACCCATACAGGCAACCAACTGGAAGGCCCACACCGCTTTCTCTTCCTCCATCCTCCCCTGCGACACAGTATACATGACCTCATTAGGCAAGCCCCACCCTCTCAACTTGTTTGACAGTATAGTACGATATCAGTCTAAGCAATTGACCCTAATAAGAGAAAAAAACCTAACCCCCTTACTTCCTAAAGATGGCCTACTTAATGTATACAAGAACATGTGGATGTACACCCACCTACCCAAACACACCTCTCAGATGTGCCTCCCCCACTTCCTCATTCAAGTCATTGTGTTGAGTCAGACGACAGATTTGTTCCAATTATTTCCCCAAGTTTATACGCCTTGATTTGCCATATTGCTGTAAATATAGTATTCATATCTTTTTTTTTGTCAGCCAGAAACTGTTGATTTGTTAATGGAAAAATCTAAACTGCTTGTTGCATAAACAGCACAAAAGAAAAGAAAACTGTAATAATTGTACTAAGCAGTAAGGACATGAAATCAAAACAGAAATAGTATAAATAAGTATATAAGTATAAATAAAATGGCAAATGGAAGGAAAGGGAGGTAAATAATATAAAATGAAATACATGAGAACAGAAACTTAAGCCAGATTAAACAAGTATGTATTAAAAAATTCAAAGTGTATCAGTAGCCTGGAGATTGAGAGAAACTCAGTCGAGCCCCTACATTTATAGATCAAATGAAGAATCTTAAAATCAATTCTAACAGACACAGGTGCAAAAGTCAGAGTAGCATGATCTCTCCTTGTTTGGGATAAGATTCTAGCAGCAGTATTTTGTACTAGACAAGACAGGTTGAGTTAAAATTGATACCTTTAAAAAGAGAAAATTAAGTACAACACCATGTCATGAAATAGTTTCAGGAATGCACTGAGCATCCCGGATTTAACATTATTCAAGAGTGTGATTTTGCTTCCATTAGGATATGTAATGTTTTAGATGTACAGACATGACCACTGTAGAAACACCCCCAACCTGTTTATGTCAGGATATTTGAAACAGTTGCTCTTGGGGAAAAAGAAAACAGCTAAGTAGATGTATGCCAAGCGAGCAGACTTCACAGTCCAGGCACTGACTCCCCTCCTGCATACACTCGTGGGCGCATACATCAGTGTATATGTTCTTTAGTGCTATTTTTGTGTGTGTGTGGGCTGAGATGAAGTCGAGAGCGTTCCAAATTTCACTTTCCCAAGTGTTTGCAGTGTGAAAGTTAGGTATATAGAGCAGGCAGCGTTAAATGAGGCCTGTGTCTATGAATATTTAATCAAAAGGCAAACTGGAAGACATGGAGCCAAGTAAGCCAACTGCTGATGTAACTGAGCTGGTGGAGCTTTGATAGTTCATGCAGTGTATTACTGATACTGATTGCTTTGTATTCTAGGTATTCTTGGGTATGAGAGCATGTGGTGTTATGTGATACTTGATTGATCATTGCAGGGAAACAGAATTAGTTTCTGCACGCCCTTCGAGTTGGAAAGGATTTAGTGTCTTGATCAAGGACACTTTCAGAAAGATGGATGCTCGATTGCATTGGGGCTTAAACTCAGGTCTACCACTTCAAGGAGACTCTATTCAACCACTTTGCCAAATTTGTTCACCAAAGATAGAAACAACCCTCTACCACCTGTCTTTTTATTTAATTACTGCAGTACAATAACTCCAAAACTTAGCTGTTTTAAGGCTAATGAAACGTACTTTTGCTCATAGATGATGGTCACTGCTTTAATACACCAATAATATATGACACATCTTCTTTGTCATGGTTTCTTTCAGTTGGGACGAGAGCAGTTCAATCAGCAGCGGTTTGAGCGACGGCTCAGACAACCTCAGCTCTGAAGAGTTCAACACGAGTCCCACCCTCAACTCCCTTCCTACCACTCCCATCGGCTCCCGCAGAAACTCAGCTATAGTGGTAAGTGATGCGCACATGAGCATTTACATACACTCACTCACGCAGCTGTCTGATACAGATGGATCAGCAGTGTGTGTTGGTTACAATGGTATTGATGAAGCTATTAATCCAATGAGGCGCTGAATTATGTGTCTTTCACAGAACAGGCAGCAGGACACTGGCATCAGAGACAAAGCCTGATTAAGTATTCCAAGCACACCTATAATATTTATCACATCTGCAGCGATCGATGTTCGCCGCAACACACACACTGCATTCTGGACCACTGCATTGTTCTACAAGGCTGCCTTATGGTCTGTTATGGGGGTTTTAGAGCTGTGTTTAGAGTTAAGCAGGCTTATTTTGAAGGTTTTAGAGAGAAGCATTTGAAAATGATCAACTAGTGTAACGACAGGTGTAGTTCCCACTACTCTACAAAATGCAGGCAAAAAATGTATTATTCCAAAAATCTAATATGTATAGCTTGTCATTGCTGCTTTAAATGTTTGGGACAGGCTTTGATTGAGTCAGCAGTTTCTTTTTTCTAACAAAGATTTTGCCCACCTGATTCAGCTGATCCAGGGCCTGTAGTTTTGGCCCACTTCAGTTGTATGATTAGCCTGGCTGACAGGAGTTAGAAACAACTGCCCTGAGTGATTATGTTTCTTCTGCACATTTAAGCACACTGATATACAGTATGTATGCTGTGCTCTTAAAAATGTGCTCTGGGGATGGGAGGATTTGGGACTCGTGACCTCAGCACTTCTCCAAATCCTGTCTGCAGCTCTGCTTGAGGTTCTTTAACATCCATCTGTAGCTGTATGGGTTCCAGACAGTGTGTGTACGCGTGTGTGTGTTTTCCCAGAGTGTCTGATGTAGGTCACACCTCCGCACTGTGGTTTATGTGACTGATGTGGTGGGATTTCAGAGGCGGAGGGAGTTAGAGAGAGAAAGGGAATCAGCGTAACCATAGCAACCAAAGCGCAGGGATGCTGGGAGTGTGGGTCTTTGTCTTCTTTTCCCGTATACTGAAGGACAGGTCTAGAACGTTGCCATCTGCACACACACACATAGGGCCATCTGCAGTCCTGCATCCGGGCCAGCGAGCCGTAAGAACCAGGGCGCCTCCCTCCACGCCTAGTTGTAGGAGTCATGGCAACCATTACCCCCCATGGCATCATTGCTATGGCAACCAACCATCACATCATCATGTACCCCACATTGTCTAATCCGCATGGATCCCTGTTTGCCCGCCATTCTCAGCTGATGCTTTTATGTATCAGTTTCTCTTTGTGTTCTTAAGACGTTTCCTTGTATTTTCTCCTCTGTCTGCCTTTTTGCTCCTGTTAATTTAAATCCATTCCTCATCTCTCCCACATATTATATAATATGCTCAACAAGGATATGAGGGTGGAAGAGAAGTGTTATGAAGAAAAGGGGGCACAAAGAAGACATGGTTGAGAGAGAGAGAATCAAAGCCAGAAAATGGTGTACGTAGGTGGTACGAAAATCTAGATTTCCTCATTTCCACATGGAGGTGGACTACGTTAATACACGTTGCTTTCCCAATACCTTTGTGTGTGTGTGTGTGTGTGTATGTGTGTGCTTGTCTGTCTCTATGTTTGTCTTGTTATCCATGTTTTGCCACGGCTATCTGGACAGATGTGTATCTCACCACCCCCCGTTTCAATAATCATGGAATGTGTGTGAGGAAATGACGATGTTTTATCAACAAGGTCTGGTCAAACAGGACACACACACACGCGTGCATACACACATATACCACCACCTCATGTGATGTGAACCTGCCCATGGGGTCTATTGGTTTTAATAAAAAAGGAATTCAGCATATGAGTCCTCATGAGAACCGCTGGGTGCAATGTCCTGAACTGGCAAACACACACACACACACACACACACATCTTCACATTCACACACCTCCTGATGCATTGTGTAACTGTCGGGCTCCTACGGGGGGGGAAGAATAATCTGTCTCTGTGAAAACTAGTCATATCCATCCTCATGTAGACTCCCATAAACACATACACACCCACGCAGGGATTGTGTATTGCATGCACTCACCACATACACACACAGAAGATCTTGACTCACATTTCCTTTAGTTTAACATTTGACATTCTTTATTGGATTTTGTTTGAGTTGTGTTGTCTGTTTTCTCTGTGTACATCAGTGTGAGTCTGATTTAATGATTTTGTGTTATTGTGCTCTGTGTCTCTACAAAATTGTGTGCGTTGGGCATGTTCTTCCCGAACTGTCTCTTTTGAAGTGTTCAAACAGAGCATACAGAAGGATTTAGACTGGGGAGATGAGACATCAGTGAGTGTGTTTTTTGGGGTTGACTGGGTTGGATGTGTTTTTCTGCTCAGAGGGCATTAAGATGAGGCAGTGTCTGAGGCTCTGTCTGAGTCCACACACACCTCATCAAGCGTCTTTTTTCAAATTGTGACCAATGATGAACGCTTAAGTATTGATTTCATGGGATGCACAATGGTTTTTCATAAAGGATCCAATGAGTTGTTCCATTGGCTGATCCCAGTGTCCCCCGTAAACTTTATTACATTGATAACATTAAGGATTGTCGGGAAATAAATCAGAATCATCCAAAGACAAACAAGATTTTTACGAAAAAGTTTAGTATAAGGATGAAGTCTGGAGGATTATGTAAATGGTTCTTAAAGATGGACTCAAATTGGATTTCACCTTATTTTATTGTCACCTTAGCAGCACACAACACACTGCCATTGCTTACATGTATTCCAAACTGTGAAAATTGCAACAAGTGTCTTCAACTTTCATTGACTTGTGTAAAAAAATATCCGAATGAAGTTTGACAAAACAAACTCAACACGTGATCCACTTACTAGCTTTTTTCAGGCTTTTAGTCATATCACATGGTCTTCATTAGCGGGTCAGTTGTCCCAGAGATAGATAGATAGATAGCACTTCTACATAACTAACGTAACTAACCTATCGCTCAAGTTTTCCTGTGGCTGCTTCAAAAACTACGGCAGAGGAAATTGTTTATACATCCACCAAAACCTCGGTGGGACAGGCGCTAGATATATAGATCCATGTAAACCATGAGTCTGCCTGGGTTTTGATCAAAATATCACTAATCACATAAGAGAGCTCTGATTCCAGTGTGTGGAAGTCTTACCATTTGACTTCACAATTAAAGCCATATGCAGTTTTTATGTGAGTTTGGCTTCACTCTAATTCTTTTGGTGCACTTTATTGTCATGATGCTTGTGCTCATTTTTTCCCAGCTTTTTTTTAAGGCTGTCAATACACACTTAAGTGGGCCTACCAGAGACATACAAATTATTATTGGCTCCATGTTCTTTAAGTCAGATCTCACACACTCATGTCATTTTCTTCACACAGTATCTCTAATCATGTGTCTGTCTTTCTCTTTCTAGATGCGTACAGATGCAGAGAAGAGATCTCTAGTGGAGAGCGGTCTGTCCTGGGACACCGATGATACCAAACCCAGCCGCAAGAGCCAGGGCGGCGGCGTCTACGATACAGGAAGTCTCAAGTCTGAATCAGCCAATAAATGGAAAAAGACACGGACACAGGGGGAAGGGCTGGAAGGAGGGAAGGGCGAACTGAAGAAACCTCAGACCCTGGGTCAGGGAAATATGTTGAAGAAAGGAAGAAACCCACCTGTGGGAGTCACCTCCCCGATCACACACACCTCTCAGAGTGGGCTGAAAGTGGCAGGTGAGTGGAGAAACACAGACACACACAGTGAGGTGTAATATATATAGCTACATTTGAAATGGTTACATAACCTGAGCGGACTGACACATATCTGTGGCTGTCTTTTAGTATTCCCTTCTTTCTTGCAGTCTCACACCCACACACAGTCACAGGCACACTCTCTGTCTTTGTCCCACACATTCACCCACAGCTGCAGCCCACCCTCCGGGCCTTTAGAAAGTGGTGCCATGTATCAAACGCCCATCACCACCCACTCCCTTCCTGCCAACCAACTACACACACATACACACACACACACGCTTGCACACACAGACTGACCAACAGTTTTTTTTTTCTTTCCTATTAGTCCAACCTTTCCTATCCAAGCTTTATTTTTGTGCCGGACAGAGACAATTTATAGCTCTTGAATAAAGGCCTTGTACCCAAAACAACTGGACCAGAGACAGGGTGTGTGTTTGTAATAGAGAGTGTGTGTGTGTGTGTGTGTGTGTGTGTGTGTGTGTGTGTGTGTGTGTGTGTGTGTGTGTGTGTGTGTGACTGAGTGAGTGACTGAGTGAGTGCAGACACATCTGAGATTGTGCCAGCCTTACAGAGTGTCACCCATCACACTTAACACACACACACACTCTCAGTCACACACAAAGAGCACAATAGTGGGGATTGTGCAGCTGCCTTTTAAGCACACCATCTGTGTGCTGTTTATGTAAGCGCACGCACGCACACACGCACACACACACACACACACACACACACATAGACAACCAAAACAACAGGATATTAGTTGATGTGTTGTGTGCCAGTCTAGATAGGCAGTGGCTGTATAAACAGTCCTCTTTCTGTGGGACTGTCCTGTGTTTGCATTGCCAGCTGTTGAAATGACAGATACACCAAACAAGTGGGTTGGACTAGCCTGTAATCCGTGTGCCAGGCTGTTATTGTTATTGATGTCAACCGTATGAATCTGCCATCAAGGCTATTCAATTTGCCACCGAGTTTGAGACTCCTAATTAAGCACATGATGAAGTCATTGGTGAAAGCAGACTAGAAAAGGTTGTTGCAGCTCATCAGTGTGGAGGAGCTCATGCATGTAACCAAATGAGGGGCAGACATTCTTATATAGTTGGAGAGGTCTTTGCTTCTCAGATCAGTTCATCATTAAGGATTGGCAGGATTGTGTGTGTGGATGTGTATAACTCAGGCTGTAGGGACATAAATCTGTTTACACAGTCACATTTTTGGGACTCCCCTTCTGTATCGGGACACCATGCACGTCTGCAATTTCAGGACAAAGACTAAGGGCTGGATCAGGGTTACAGTAAGTCTCTGGGCAATTAATCTAAATCAATGTAATGAAGTGACATGAAGTGATGTGATGTGAAGTGATGGAAACACAACTGTGTGCGGGGGGATCTTCTTAGGAGCAGCATGTCCAGACATAGACAAAAACTTCCATACTGTATACTTATTCTGTAGTATATACTGTAGTGTGTACTTTATACGAACCATATGATACACTTCCACCTAACAGTTGTTTCCATTGTCATTTAATCATTTATTACAACTTATCAATTTATTATTTACAATATAGAATGTAAGAAAATAGCAGAAACTCCCATCACAGGTCAGGGAGCACAAGGTAACATTATCAAATTGTTTTTTCCATAAACCAAAGACATTTAGTTTACAAAGATATAAAAGAGAGAACAGCAAGACCGCATATTTAAAAAGCTGGAACCAATAAATATTAGTTTGGCGATTACTCGAGCACTAATTTTGTTGTTAAGCTCCAATAGAAAATTTTTTGATATACTGCAAACGCCACATAGTCTTCAGTCTACACTCAAACTCTTTGACTTATTAGGCTTATAGAGGAAAGAAAGTGTGGTTCGTATTGTAAAGCCCTCTGAGATAAAATTGTTTACTTGACTACTGACAATTCAACTAAACAAGGAGAAATTAAAATGTTTAGAATTAACATTGGATTTGGTTTGTTTTCTGAGATGTTGGTGGAGCCTTGGAGTCAACGTCCACAATTTCTTTTAATTTTTTCCAGCTGTGAGCATCAACTCTATTTCCCTTGTGCGTTGCATTATGGGACAATAGTGTCCATTAACAGCACAGTCAAACATCAAACTGATTTAGTAAGCATCATGATTTAATTTACCAGTTTTATTTTTATATTTTTTTGGCGTGAATTTGCTGCAAACATGCTGGAATAAGTGTGTAGTTTGGAAGTGGGACACGGTGTTAATCATTCTTTTAGTGCTGAGTGAATAGCTGCTGTCTGGTCATGTGTCTCTGTGTCTCCAGATACATTCAGCCACCTTTTTGCATCAAATGTTTAAATCCTCTCACATACACACAAATAGACACTGATGCTGTATTAACCACAAACTAAAGCTCACATGTGTTGATGGTGTGATGGTTGATGGGAGACGATGTCAGCTGAATTGTGGAAGAATGAGGCGGCCTGTCTCCCTGGGAAGACGACTCAGAGTCAAACTGTCCTCTTTCCACTGCTCTCCCCTCTGGCCTTAAATAGAAGAAGACTAAAAGAAGGAGAATATAAATGAGCCATTTTCCTTGAACATACAGAGATGGCAGTGCTAGAAATTATACAGCATGCAAAGGATTTCTCTGTCTGTCTGTTTCTTCAGATCTCCATCTCTTCAGACATGCAAGCCTCTTGCGCCGAGACATGTAGTGATTCACAGTCTCTTGTGTCAAGCTGTGAGCTCCACTGTCTCCACAGCCGGTGTCAATAAATCATTAATTTACGTCAAAATTAATACTTATGCCTGGATTCTGTCAGCATGTGTTTGCTTCTCACTGCCAACAGAGTGTGTGTTTCTGCAGCTCAAAACGTTCTTAGAGCACACAACATTGTGGTTATACGATGGATTGACTTTATGACTTGACATGTAAGCCCAATTTTCACATTTACAAAAGGACTCCAAGCGTAATGTGTTGTCAGTGTCACATTCCTATGAGATCCAATCACTGAGAACTGTGTGAGTGTGTGTGGTATATATGTCTGGCCCTATGTGTGTGTATGTGTCTTTTTTGCGGGTTTATAAATACCCCTAAGTGACTCCAGATGTCCCAAGGCAGCACGCCGGTGGGTCTCATTCAACAGCAGTTCTTTGACTCTGTTAATGCCTTGTATATAAACCTCCCATAACAACTCCCATTAGATACGAATTAAGAGCGTGGGCAGTGCGGGCTTGCACTCGTGTGGGTGGTGCATATAGTGCACATGTGTCTAATAGACTGTTTTTTCTCATAATAACTTCCAAACAAGTCCAATTAATTTGCCAACTGGGAAGTGAACAGATGGGGACAAAATCACATAATTTTCCTTCAACCTCCGTTCCACCAAACTATCTCTCACTCCACCCTCTTTCCCCAAAGAGGCTCCAAGAGTGGAGAAATTCAGTTATACTGGGTGTTTCACGCAGTTCTGTGCCCTCAGACACGCTTCGTGAATGTGAACGCCAGTTTTCCAGAGCCACACTACACATGTTAATGTCAGCACTCTGCAGCTGTGACACGCAGGCGTGCACATACTGGAAAGCCAGAGAAAACTGTTTTACTTCATCAGGATGGAAAAGAGGAGTAACTGCGTGATAACAGTGTGTGTGAGGGTGAAGCTGGCTGAGAGTCTGGTCTACACACCGTCTCTCTGCTCAGACAGGGATTTGTTATTATCAGCAGACAGTCAGACCATGTAGGTGTTGAGATAAGACATTGTGTCCTAATATGGTTTGGTTAGTCTCACTCACCACCAGAGGCTGTTCAGGCTTTAAACTGTTGAACTACTCATCAGTGATTTTTGTTTTCTGTTTTCCTCCTCTACCTCTCTAGGTTCAGGAAAGTCAGACGGGAAGCCAATGGATAAGTCTCGGTTAGCAGTGAAGACGTCCGGCCTTCAGCGCTCCTCTTCAGACGCTGGTAAAGACCACAGAAATGGCGCCGGTGCTGGTGAGCAACGAAAACCTCCATCCGGTCTGGTCAGGCCTTCAACTGGTGGAAACTTTGGCTTTAAGAAGCCCACCACAGCTACCAGTAATGGCACAAACAATGGCACTGCGATGAATACAGGTGGCAGTGCCATACCATGCGCCTCTGCAACTGTGGGGAAGATTCCCAAAACATCAGGTATTCCTGTCAAACCAGGGGCCGGTGGTGGTGGAGGACGTAAGACAAGTCTAGATGTTTCAAACAGCGACCAGAGTGGTTTTCTGTCTCCAAATGCCAGGACATCTCTCCAGTACCGCTCTCTGCCTCGTCCAGCAAAGACAAGCACCCTGACTTTAACCCGGCCAAGCTCAGCTCGCCCAGTGAGCACCACCATGGACACAGGCTCAGGGCTGATGAAACCATCCTCCACAGCGCCCCAGGGCTCGAGGCTCAAAGAGCCTGCCTCAGGGCTTAGTTCTGGAACAGGGTTAAGTAAGGCAGGGGGTCGTGGGATCCCGAGTCCCAGTCCTGTCAATCAGACAGACAGAGAGAAAGAGAAAGAGAGAGCCAAAGCTAAAGCTGTGGTGTCTGACTCTGAGTGTGGAGGTGGGTCTCTGAAGGGCAGCCCTGCTCAGACCCCCTCAGAGAACGGAGGGAAGCTGCAGGGTCTGAGACCTCCCAGCATTGGCAAAGGCATGGATCTGCCCTCACCCAGTACTAACAGGTACCAGGTTCATATACTACCACAAAACATACATGGTGCAATTTCCCAGTATTTTTTTCAACACACACACTTTCACATACAAAATAAAGTAAGAATATACATTTGCTTCAGCATTGTCCTTCTTTGTCTTTAGGTTATCTGGGGTGCGCAGCCTGGCAAAACCTCCATCCATGGCCCAGCTTGACAAGCTGAACTCCAACAGCCTCGAGGTGGAAGTTCACGACTCCCTGCCACCTAAGATTCCTCCCTACTCTAAACTTCAGGACCTGGCCAGCTCAGTAGGCAACTCCACTACCCCCTGCCTGACCCCCAGCCCTGCCCCATTACTCAATGTGAACTCTTCGGCCTGCTTCCGGAGATCGGGGACCGGGCTGGGGCCCAGGCAGGTCTCTTCACTCGGGGTTGAAGGGAGCGGAGGGAGCACCTCTCCCCTTCTCTATCCTCGTCTGTCCGGGCTGCATCGCAGCATGGAGTCACTGCCTCTCCACATGAGTCTGGCCCCAGAGCCCCAGGAGAGAGAGACAGAGAAGTTGGTGAGAGGCTACACTACCATCGAGTCCCGAGACAAAGATAGACAAGAAGACAGAGGCCTTCCTCCCAGCTGGAACTCTGGAAGTAAAGTCTCATTGTCTCTCATAGACAGGTGAGATTCAGTTCTTCTGAAAGATCATCTTTAACCTTGTATATATTTTAAACAAAATCCCACCACAGCAGTGTACATGCAAAGCAGACGTATTGGCATTCATGTTTCGTAATACTGTTACGTAGCTCCACCTAGTGGCCAACTGAGTAACTGCAGCAGCATTATTCATTGCTCTGAGAAAGGCAGGAGTGATCAGGGACAGTCAGAAATCTAATTCACTTTGTTCTACAACACAGTCAAGCATTTCCCTTCCCTTATTGAGTGGGCAGGTGGAAAGGTCATTCACTTGCTGTGATATCAAAATGCTGCACATACTGGAAAACGTATGGAGCCATTTTTTAAGTAGCAGTTACGAAGAGCGAGAAACACCTACAAAGATGAGATATTAACAGTCCACAAAACTAAAAACACAGTTTGGTAAAGACATCTATGGTCTTGTCAGGCAGACAGAAAAAATCCTGGTGAATGGCAGGAGGATGCTTTACCTCCATCACCTTCTCATGGTAGTCAGAAAACTGAAAAAATTGAATATTTCAATGTTTTTTGCACTGTGAATGCTCTGTGGGATGCTAAATATTGCCCAAATTATAGAATAGGCTTTAATGAGAAAGCTAAAAAAGTGTACTTCCATTATGAACTTGCATGCATGCACACAGTGAGGGGTTACTAGAGGCCTATTATCAGTGCGGTACCAGCCCCAGTGACTGAAGTCATAATTACTGGCTGACACCAGCTGTCTGCCAGCCTTACTGAGCTTCTTTGTGCCTGCTGCCTGTTCTTGAGAGTTTAATAACTCTGTGCACCAGTGGTTAAATAATGACATGGTTTAATCTCCACAGTTCTCAGAGAGACAGAAACACGCTGCCAAAGAAAGGTTTGAGGTAAGTGAACACATACTTACAGCTACACACACACGCTCTTATACACCAGACTGTCAGGTTCTGATAGTCTGACACAATTTGGCCGTAGTCTTTTGACTGCACACATGCAGAGATCCATTGATAGCATTCTTAGTGAATGACAGATTGTGTTAATCCTCATCATTCCTGTCAGTATTCCAAAAATCCCCTCAAAATTGTATCTCATTGTGTTCTACTGGTGATATTTTGTTTGTCTTTCCCCTAATGGAAAGATGTTGCTACCGGGTAACACAACTTCTTTTAACCTTCTATGTAGCTTTTAAAAACAGCATGCAAACATTTAATAAATGTTTATGACACATTATAATGTATCTGTAAGCAAATAGAAGCTCCTTTTTTAAGTGCTTAGTAAAGTTGTCAACAATTTAATGTAACTTTTTACACGACACTGTACATGAGTTCTGTAATAACTGACAGTTTCTTTATTTGTCATCAGTATCACATCCTTAACATCACTGACTGTCCTGTGTCTGTGTAGTTTCAGCGGTGCCTCCCAGGTTGAGGAGGAAGGGAAAGAGAAAGGAGAGAGGAGACACTCTCATACTATTATGAGTATGACCGACTCGCTCACTCTTCCACTGCTGTCCTCACCCACTTCCCTGCCTCGCACCTCTAAGACCAGTATGGGTGAGAATATAGGCATTCAGACACACTTCATTTGTGCTGCATTATACATTTTTATGCATTTGTTTAATTTGATGTATAATGTTGGTGACTCTGTTTCCTTCGACCTTTCTGGTTTCTTACTAGTACCGAGCCCCGTCGGTGGTCCTCCAAGGATGACTCGATCCAACAGCATCCCAACACACGATGCCTCTCTGGAGCTGTACGGCGCGTCTCCGCTGGGCAGCACCCTGTCTCTGGCTGAACGCCCCCGCAGCATGGGAATGGTTCGCTCCGGATCCTTCAGGGACAAGGAGCCCGACGAGGGTGAGTCCACGGAAATATATAGATATCTGTCATGTTGTTTTCTTTTTATTGTTGTTGTGCAACTCTGTTTTGACTTGAGCTTCTTATTGATTTGTTTTGTGTCGCTCTTAATTTTGTCTTTTCAGTTCATGGGTCTGTACTCTCCCTGGCATCCAATGCCTCGTCAAGCTACTCTTCGGTGAGTGTGGGCGGCATGCAGACTCAGGTAGTTACAGCTCAGTATTATGTTTGGTGTCTTTATGTGTGAGTTAATGTGGATGTTTGTGCATACAATGATGCTTTCTTCTAGTTTCACTCTTTAAACAGCACACACTAGAGACAAGACTTCCTCCCTTGGTGTCCCCAATTCTTTCTCAGTCTCCTCCCCTCTCCTATCCTCTCCTATCCTTTTGTCTTTTTGTCTTATCTAACCTCCTGACTTTTATTCCCCCTGCTTCCAAAGGCTGAGGAAAGGATTCAGGGAGAGGTGAGTGTGTTCTTTCCTGCTCTTTCTTCTTCTCTGTCTCATCTCTGTCCTTTCATCCATGACTCTCATCCTCGTGTCTGTGGGAGAACAAGTAATTCATTTCATGAACAACATCCACTCAACATGTTACTTGTGTAATGTGGGCCACTGTCAGCTTTAGTAAGCTTGTGTTGTGTTTTTTTTTTTTTTGGTAACATATCAAACCTGTTTGTCCTCACAGCAAATCCGTAAGCTGAGGAGGGAGCTGGAGTCGTCCCAGGAGAAGGTGTCCAACCTGACGACACAGCTGACAGCGAATGTATGTACTGTTTGTCTGCTAAGTTAGTAATTGTTAATTAATTAAGAACTTATTTGCCTTTGTGGTAGTCTCAACTCTTGAAGGAATTCCTTAAAGAAAATTTTTCATGGCTATAAGAAAAGTAAATGCGCCAGAAAAACATTAAAATCAATTAATCAAGGCTGAGATAAGAAAAACATTATTTGACAGAAAATCGTAAGGAGAAGAACTTTCCTCTGTGCAGCCAGCCAGACTGAATGACATTTTTCATGCCATGAATCATTCATGCCAGAAGTTGTAGTAGCCCCTCCCTCAAGTTTTACACCATAATACTTGTCACTCATCTTGATGAACTGTCCACCTCCATGACATCTACCCTGAGGCAGAGGTAACTGATACTCACAGAGGCACCACGAGTGTTAAACAAGCGATAGCAGGCAGAGAAAGAGGCTCCATTCAACCATGTTGTTCTTTTGTTCTTTACTGCTAAATGTAAAACACAAAGGAATTTCACAGCACATCAAACTTCCTTCAGATTATGTTTGATGCTATTGCCATTAAATAACCAAAAACAACAATTAATGATCCGACTAATAAGTATTGTCTCTTTATCCAAAGCCTAATAAACCTTATTCCTCTGTGAAATAGAGTTCCATTGTTGTCCTGTTAAAAATAATCACTGAGCCCCGCTGTTGCAGTGGGTGACCTGTTCCTTCATTATGATGAACATGGGAACTGTAGTTTGTTTTGAGTAGGTCCCACGGACACTGTCCTGCTGCCATAAATACTCACTATTGCACTGAATCCACAGCTGAAAATGGTTCCCATCAAATTTACTCTTTGTCTTGGAGTAACATTTGCTAAAAGCTTGTTTTAGGAAAATTTTCTGTTTTTTTATTACACTGTATAATCATGACCTGTTTTTAACAATTTAAGCCTGGCTGAGAGCCACATACAGGGCAGCAAAGTCAGAAAGTACTGAAGACTAATGCTAAATTGTTGGTGTTGGTCTTATTATTGGATTGGTTAACAACAACAAAAATGCAGAGAACTGCGAGCTACTCCTTCTCTTCCTCGAGAGAGAACGAGAGAGAGAGAGAGAGAGATTTAAAATCCAAGTGGTGGCATGTCCATCATAGATCATTTCTGTGCAGTCTCAGCACATTTCTTATCCATGTGAGGCCTGGACACAACTAGCCTCCTCCTGAACCTTTCTCCAAGCCACTTAGCTTCAGCACACACGCACACACACACACACACACACAGGTGCTTTGCCCTTTCTCTCTACTCTACAAGGTTGTTTCTGTATGACCACCCTGTCAGCATTTCCATTGGTCCAAGTGCAGCAACACAGCACAGTAATTATGCATGGCTTCATGCAGCACCCATCAATCAAATGTTTCTGTGTGTGTGTCCCCTGAGATTTTTTATCATACCGTTGACCTTATTATGTGAATGCGGCAGTGAATAGACAAAACAGATGCACAGATCAGAACATGATTAGGTGCTGGATTAATGACTGGGCTGTGTCCATTATTTTACTTTATTAATACACCCTGCGAAGGAGACGGGAAAGTAATTTTCCCTTTCTGCTTAGAGCTAAAGTGGGTGTGTGTGAGAGAGAGATTAGGGAGGAGGTCGATTTTCCACAGGAGACACCCTGTTCAGCCTTTGTTATTCAGCTTTTTAGCACCTTCTATATGAGGGATAAAGGGTAGAGGAAATCTATTGAATCTGATCCTGTATGAATTTTTAGTTTCATTAGTTTTCCTATAATTTGTCCATGTCTAAATGATGCTCCATCGAAAACAAGTAATATAAATAAATATTGGTTTAAGTCTTGCAGATTTCCTGTTATAGACAACTGCCTTAATAAAAAGAGAAAAGAATATTGTTGATTTTGTGTTTCATCTTTTCCAAACAGGCAAATCTGGTGGCCGCCTTTGAGCAAAGTTTGGCACTGATGACAACTCGACTGCAGAGCCTGTCAGTAAGCCACGAACAGAAGGTAACATCACATGCACGCTTTCAAACACAAACCTGAACGCCAGCTGCATTCCACCATTGTGCCCGTCTTATGAGCAGTCAGCTAAGAGGCAGGCAGCGTTGTGCTAACATGGAGTGAGGTGACTTTGATCACAGCCTGCCGTGAGGAGCTGAATGTAGGTTAAAGGCCCTGGCTGCAGCCCCACAGGGTGACTTAGTGTGAGAAGAAAACAGAGGATCAATGAAAAAAAACTTCACTTTAGGCTGAATGATAGGTGCAAACAGCTTGCACGTGCACTCACACCAAACATCGCATTCCTGCATTCTTCAGCCTTTGTATCTGTTTTAGTGTGAATGAATTGATCATCGCCCGAGGCAGAGTCCAGTGTGTGTGTATGTGTGTATAATTGTGAGGAGTCTCTCTTAGTGCTTCATGCCTTGCTGCTCCCACTGAAAGGCCCGTCTAGACCGCTCCAGAGAAAGGCTTTGTTGTTTGTGCCAGCGCACTGACCTGTGCAGCTCAGCCTGGAGCACAGGCTCTTTAACCTTGAGGAGATGGGCCGGGCGGCTCTATTTGGAGTGGAGTGGGATCAACTTTAGCACACAATAAGCAGCACAGAGAGGCTCTATTGTTCTCTACTCTTTATCCTTTTGAAGTGTTACCATCGTGACGAGGATCATGCCCACCAGGTGTATCAGCTCATACAGCGGGCTTGAGTTGTATTGTTTGATCGAAACATCAGACGATACTACTCCTCCCCCTAAAATATGGGAGTATATCAGTGTTTATTTTAAATGCTAAAAAACAGCAAATATCTGATCAAAATTGGTCATTTTTAAAATGACCGTGTCAAGATTCATGTAGCCAAACCATTTATTATCTTCAAATTGAAATCAGTCTTTATTTGTTTATTGGCAACGCATCCCACTGACATGTATTAAATTTTTGTGTAGGACTCAGAACTGTTGGAGCTGAGGGAGACCATCGAGGCTCTGAGAACTAGAAATGAAGAAGCCCAGGCTGTCATACATGGAGCCTTAAACACCCCAGATAATATGAAAGGTTTGGAGATTGACCAGTTGATCTTGGTGTTTTTCTTCTGTTTCTGCACATTTGCCTCTTTTGATGTTAAGCTGTCTTGTTTTACCAGACCTGCGAATTCGACGCCAAAACTCATGTGAGAGCATCTCCAGTCTCAACAGTCTGACTAGTATGTCGAGCATGGGCAGCTTGAAGGACCAAGATGCCAAGAAGAAGAAGAAAAAGAGCTGGGTAAGAACATACCCTGCATGTGATACCCTACTCAACCTGGTGTTTGTCTATGCTCAGTGCGTTCTCCTCAGTGATAATGACACAGTAGCATGAACCCGATAACAGCAAGTGTGACCAGTCTCTCTGTGTTGTGTTATTTTTCTGTTTTAGGTCTTTGAGGTAAGTGCAGTCATTGTGTCCCTATAAAGCCTCTTTAATTTTCTGTCATACAGCATGATGGACCATCTACAACTGCCACGCAGTCCTCAAGTACCCTCCATCTCTGCTCATTGACCTCCTACACTACTGATTGGCTGCCTGTTCTGTGAATATTTAATATGAATGGATGGCTGTAATTCAGTTAGAGTGGCAATCAGCAGACATGATGTTCCATAAAAAGTGGAGTTTAATCATCAGAGTTTATTAAGTGCCGTTTTCAATTATGTTTCTCTTCGTTTATACCATGCTTTGATTGTGTATTTTGTCCTTCAGTAAAATTTTGTACAGCCTTACCAAGTAACCCTCACTGACCCAGCAGCTGGGTACTAAATCTGCAAAAACATGCATCGACAATAACTTTAACCTATTTGCAGAAAATGACTGGAAGCTTGAAGGAACAGTTTGTCATTTTGGGAAGAGTATTTATTCCCTTTCTTGCCAAAAGTTGGTACCACTCTCAGGTATGTCCATTAAATATAAAGCTACCACCTGTTACCTTAGCTTAGCATAAGACTGGAAACAGTGAGCCTGGCTGAGTCTGAAGGTAATAAAATTAACCTAAAAGCACCTGTAAATGTTTTATCTCCTTTGTTTAATCTGTAGAAAAATAAAAATGTAAAAGCAAAGGGTTGTATTTTTCTCACAGTGACGAAAAGACACCAGGAAGCATGTTAGTGAGCTTCAGAGGTGCTGGTAGGGAGCTGTCCCCCTGATTCCAGTCATTATGCTAAGCTAGCTAGCCAGCTTCATATTTAACAGACAGATATGAGAGACTTATCAATCTTCTCATCTCACTCATGGCAAGAAAGTAAATAAGTGTTCCTTGTCCCGAGATTTCAAACCTTTCCTTTAATGTTTGGCATGTGTCAAATTAACAATCCTAACTCCTCATTCTTTTTTTTACCTTTCTCAGTAATAAATGCAGTAATACACTGAATATTGCTTCAGCTGTCTGTCTCTCCTTCATCTGTGTAGCTGAGGAGCTCCTTCAACAAGGCATTCAGCATTAAGAAAGGCTCCAAAACATACTCAGACATTGAGGAAATCGCCACCCCAGACTCATCAGCTCCAAACTCCCCAAAGATGCCTCATGAGGGGGTAGAAGGAGGAGAAAACCAGCCCCCATCACTCAAAACCTCGACCTCTGCCACTTCCTCTGTGTAAGTACACAAACGCCTTACTCCAGCTGCTAGCTCAGTAGTATTATAGCCAGTGTAGCCTTCCTAGGTGTCTGGTACTGATGAGTGCATCTCGTTCCCTCCAGCATTATGGAGACTACAGAAGAGGGAGACAATGAGGAAACAGCGGTGTCAGAGCTACGTTCAGAACTCTGGCTGAAAGAGAGAGAACTGACAGAAATCCGCCTGGAGGCCTTAAGCTCCGCACATCAGCTGGAGCAGCTCAGAGAAGCCATGAACAGCATGCAGGTTTGCTGCACCTCTGTGCACATGTTCAGCACTTGAAGTGTTAAGTATAAATGATATTGTATTTTTGTGCTCATATAACTTGAATGTAAAGTTTTTGCCTGCCTGTGTCCTAGTCAACGGTGGAGAACCTGAAGACAGAGAACGACCATTTGAAAACAGGAAGTCAACTCCATCTCCCTGGCTCCGGTCCCACCTCTTCCACTTCCCAGCCTTCAGGCCTGGCGTCTCTCCTCGGACCCTCACTGAGGCAGCCAATGAGCATGTCCCTCACTAAGTCCTTCAGCCTCAGTCTGAATGATTGTAAGGATCCAGGTAAGATACAAAAACAGAATTTCACCTATTTCAGCTCACACACAGTATGCATTAAAGATTACATTTTTATACTCCTTTTATCTCGTTCTTTTTCTTTTTACTCTTTCAGACGTGTCTCCAGTTGACATGTTGAGTGTGTCTTCCCAGCTGGATGAGGTGTGTGCACGAGTACTGGTCCGTATCGGAGATCAAGCAGAGGTAAATATAGAATGCATTTAATAGCCATAATATCCAATATTGTCAACAGCTTTAGGTCGAACGACTGGGAGACTGTGCACTCTGTCCCTCTTTCTGTCTCTGTAGGACAGTAAGCAGCAGCAGGACTACTACCTGGGCTCAGTGCCGGTCAGTGCAAGGACCGACTGGGCCTGTCTCGACTCTCTTATAGCTAAGACCTTCAAGGTAAGTCAAGACTTTTCCTCTTTCACTGTGTAGACATCAGTGGTCCTAACAAATAGTATAGCTGTGATTTGTTATATGAGTCTTTACTTATTTTCTTTTTTATTTCGGTCAGGATTACCTAACTCAAGTGGACCCGACTGCCAGCCTGGGTTTGTCCAGCGATTCGCTGATGTACCAGCTGACCCAGGGAGGGCAGAGGGTGATAGGAGGGGACAAACCTCAAGCATCACCTTATCGCTGTCTCGGCAGCAGTTCAGCTCAAATATTTGTCACCCTGAAAGGTTAGTGAGTGCCCTCAACCGATAATAGAAACCGCATTGGTTGTTTTGCTTAGAATTGTGTATAATTCACAGTTGCTGCCAACTATTTTCATTTTGGATGGATTTCCTGCCTTCCAAGCAGCCACAGTTAATTGTAGCACACTGTAAAACACAACTTTCCTTGCCCTAATTTTAATTGTTTTTTAATCGACTTTATTATCTCTGAGTAATGCAAGCTGGTGGGATTAAAGATGCCGACAATAAGCAAAGATGGACGTTGAGGAAACAAAATTGAACATTTCTTGCATTAAAGATGTTCCTTTTTGGCAGCCAACCCTGAAATGTTGAATGTCAGAGTGCCCATGATGATGGTGATGAAGATTCAATTTAATTTTTCCACCATACATCAATGAATAGAAACCAGTTATGTGTAGGTGGTGGGAAATTTTAAATAGTAAAATTTAAACACTGACTTTTGATTTAATCTGAAGTACATGTGTAAATAATAGACGAAAACATCAACCTATAAATATCTAATAATAAATGCTATAAAAATCTAATTGCTTCTCCTCTCTGTGTCTACCTCGCTCTAGGTCTGAGAGAAAAATGTGTTGACTCACTGGTGTTTGAGACTATGATTCCTAAACCGATGTTGCTGCACTACATCAGCTTGCTGCTGAAGCACAGGCGTCTGGTTCTGTCTGGGCCCAGCGGCACAGGAAAGACTTACCTTGCTCAGCGTCTGGCCCACTACCTCCTGCAGCGCAGTTCGACAGACTCGTCTGACTCGGCCGACCACGAGACCTGCGTCTTGGGTCGCAGTGCTGCCGTCACCTTCAACATGCATCGTCAGTCGCAGAAGGTAAGATGTGACTCTGGATTTTTGACAGCCAGTTATCACAAAGTCTTATTTTTCCTACAGAAATATGAATATGGATTTATACACACAGACAGTTTAAATTCACCATTGTTTGCTTTCACAGGAGTTGCAGTTGTATCTGTCTGATTTAGCAAATCAGATTGACAGAGAGAGTGGAGGAGAACTGCCGCTTGTTGTTATTATAGATGACATTAGTGACTCAGCAGCTATCACTGAGCTTGTTAATGGAGCACTCACCTGCAAGTATCACAAATGGTGAGTCACTTCACGCAGTTGTAGTATTTGAGTAAGGAGTTAAAAATAAGGTTTGTTTCATAAAAGTACATAATTTCTTCTATTGATGTTTTCAGTCCTTACATCATTGGAACAACCAACCAGCCTGTGAAGATGACATCTAACCATGGCCTGCACCTTAGCTTCAGGTGAGCACAAAATGTTTATAATACCTCCTTTAACTTTGATACACTATTCAATCCAAAATGAAGCTATCCTATAGAGTAACATTTCTTTCATATGACCACAGGATGGTGACATTCTCCAACAACGTGGAACCTGCTAACGGCTTCCTGCTGAGGTACCTGCACCGTAAAGCTGTGGAAGCCTACCAGGAGAAGGAGCAGGACTCAGCACGCCACCAGGCTCTCCTTCGTGTATTGGACTGGGTCCCTCAGCTCTGGTACCACCTCCACGCTTTCCTGGAGAAACACAGCACTTCAGACTTCCTCATAGGTGAGAGACAGTAGACGCACAGTCAGGGAACGGGGTAAAATAATTGGATCTGGAACAGGAAATATTGACATGAAATGTTGCCTCCCTCAGGTCCCTGCTTCTTTCTGTCGTGCCCAGTATCAGTGGCAGAGTTCAGGCAGTGGTTTATTGACCTGTGGAACCACTCCATCATACCGTACCTGCAGGAAGGAGCCAAAGACGGCATCAAGGTGAACAAAGTGTAACATCGATGTTAGCAACAAGAAGTTCATTCTGCCACCTCCTCACATGTTGCTTTACAATCTGTTTCTGTTCTCTCAGGTGCATGGGCAGAAAGCAGTATGGGAGGATCCAGTGGAGTGGGTGAGAGGGACTCTCCCTTGGCCCAATGCACAGCAGGACCAGTCCAAGCTCTTTCACCTACCTCCCCCCAGTATAGGTCCACCCAGTGATGAGAAGAAGCCCCCCAAAGATACACCTCCGCCCAGCACACTGGAGTCAGACCCACTGGTGAGATAGAAGGTTTCTGTTGAGATGAGGGACTATTTAAGGGAGAGGATGCATAGCTGTGAGGTGTGCATTCAGTTAATCAGTCTATCAGCATAAAAGTCATTGAGAAATATTTTTGATAATAGACTAAGGCAGGCATTTTCCCTCTTATATAGTCGCTAAACAGTCAAATTGGATTCTTGTTTACGAAAGGACTGCGCAAAGTTTTGTAAGGTTTAAACAAGGGAAAACAGGCACTGCTGAAAATTTGCATGTTTGGGCTCATGCAATATTTATTTTAAGTTGTTCCTGTTAAGAGGCACAAAATGCGGGAAGTGGAAACACAAATTCATATGAATAGCCACTGCGCCTGATATGTATAACTGCACAGTGACCACTGCGGTGGAGGAAAATGTGACTGAAGTTCCCTTTAAATGTATGAAAAAAAGTATGTGCAAAATGTGCAGTGCTGTTATCAGACACACACAGAGCAGAGAGACTTTTACCAGGTCAAAACAGGGAGTGAGAGAGAAAAACACAAATTAAAACCTGCATTATAAAGTGTCTCTACAGGAGCTCTCTGCTATGATATTTGTTTTTTCCTGACCTTTAATGGCTCACAGCAGGTCCAGAACAGTGTGAATGCAGGCCAGTAATGACTACTTGATAAGAAGGCTGTTATGTTATTTCTTAAACATTTAGTTGAAAGATTTTTTAATACATCTCTCACATTAATTTTTTCAATGTCTCATCCAATCAATGATCTTTTTTTATTTAACTGATATTTTCTCGCATATAGCCTTTTCTTATGGGATTCTTCCAAAGTGTGTCTTCTCTTAACCAGTATTTAAAGCTCAGCAATAAATACGCAAAAGTTTATGCAAATGAAATGAATTGTGGCTTGGCTCATTTGAATCAGCAGTCTTAATACCCTGCTCATTTTAAAAATTGTGTAGATGTAAAATTGCTGCTAAAATTGCACTGATGGTTAATTGTTGCAGGCTTAGTAAATGTTCCACTCATTGTTTAAGTCGTTTATACAGTAAAAATGCTGAACATTAGTATTTGTTTTGTTTCTATACTGTTGTTTGGACAATGCAACCAATTTGAACTCTCTGGAACATTGTTATGAGCAATCCCACTGTTTTCTGGCATTTTGTAAGCCAAGCCATTATCTCAGTATACATGGAAATGTTGGAGTTAATGGAGAAGAAGAGTAATCCTTCAAACTTGCCATAACTTAAGTGTCCATTTGTGGGAAGCATTTTAAGAAATATTTCTTTACTGCCAAGCTGAATCTAACCTTGTCAAACAAAACCTGTCTGTTAATCTTTTTAACACACTCCGCCTGTCTGTCTCCTCCTGTTACCCAGATGGCCATGCTGCTGAAGCTCCAAGAGTCGGCCAACTACATCGAGTCTCCAGAGCGGGAAGGCTGTCTGGATCCCACTCTGCAGGCTACGCTCTGAGGATAGCATGCGACTGTCAGTCAAGCTGTGGAACTATGAACTCTTCATTACGGCTGACACAACGGGTGCAGCCCCAATGAGACTTTAAAGACTCTATTAACTTTACTGTGTGCTCAGTGAGCAGCTACAAAGCTAAATGTAAAGGATCTACAGAGAGAGAGAGAGATGATTGAGAGAGAGTGATTATGGACGAAGGGCTTGCTCTGCCCTGCTATCAGAACTTTGAAAAGACAATTAACCTGCTTTCATAGGAAGCTGTGATGATCATGTCAGGGAAAGACTCGTCTCTCCTCTGCCCTCAATTTGTTCCAGATGGGTTGTCGTTGAATCTGCAAGTGCATGGTAACCGGAATAGTATGATGCAAAATATTACCTATAATCCTAATGATCAAGACCCATTCCTTTTTCTGTTTGCTTTCGACTGCCACAACTTCCACCACAACCCTTGGTGCTTACTGTACTGGTTTTCTTTGAATGCGCATGCTTCAGTTCACAAAGAAATTCAGAAGTAGTAGAGTTCCTCAAAACTAGGATCATCACTCGACAACAGCCAAAAATGCACTTTATTTTCTACTTGTGGTAATTGGATTTTAGGAGGCTGTGTCAGTGACTGTATCAAACGGGATCAGTTTGGCCACATCGTGCAGTTCATTACTAATTCCCCTAGATGGCAGCATCACCTTTTTCTGCCTCAGTGCTCTCCTGGTGCGCTTTCTGACTTATCAAAGGTGCTCAGTATAGAATATAACACACACACACACACACACTCTATAAAACAACTATGAAAATGGCCTTGAATGTTTCAACTCAGCCATTGTGTCATTCATGGACTGAATATCCAAAGCTGTAAGAGTAACATGCATGGGTGAATAATGAATGGAATCGGTTTTAGGGTCAGTCTGTACAGAAAATGTCATCATCAGTGGACTCAGTAGCTGCTGGTTTTCCTCCACTACTGATATCATAACCACAGAAACAGACATTGACCCTGCTCAACATGCTGTATTGTAAACACACAGAAGAAAAAAAAACTGCTCGTCTGTCAAACCGGCCTACCATTTCTGGCTCTGCTTGCTTATATTCTGTATTTAGATATCAGTTTTCAAACACAAAATTCTCTTGTGATAGATGAGGATACAGCTTTGAAAATCTTGATTTTGTAGGGTTTTATACTGAGTCATCTTCAGCGGTCGTCTGTATACAGCAACTAGCACCTACGTGTACCTAACACACCATTACCACACAGTGAGGCAATACACATCTGTTGTCACGTTCATCATCGCACAGGGGGAAAGTAAATATAAACAAAAAAAAAAAAAAACTGCCATCAAGATCATGATGAAAATCTGTACAAAAAAGTTTCCTTCCTCATTGCATTTGCTCTTTATATCTTTGATAACATACCTTTTTTCAGACTGTAGAAATCAGTTTCCCTCTCACGCGTTGTATTGAGAGTTACTGTAAGAGTAAGGGCTGGGGGTCAGAACGGTCGAAACTCATTTATAAGTGGCTTCCTCCTGTTCCTTTCCTTCATTTGTTTGCACATAATAATATATGTTAGAGTACTAGATTACAGAGAGTATTTATTGCTCACTTCTTGACTGTTCTTGTGATGAAGGCAGAAAGCATAAAAAGACATTGTAAGAGGAGAAAACTGTAGGTAGTAGAGATATTCTTCTTAAACCTCTCAGCCATGTGCCCCTCGACCCTGAAGTACCTCAGACTGCCATATTCTGTCCAGATGTTCCTCTACTTTCCGAAACAGGGTGCTGGTGTAAAGTAGAGTCATGATGCCTAAGTCTACCTGTGCCTGAAACACAATTTGGCCTAAAGCCGCTTATGAGCCGCTTTAATCTACCACACGGAGGCCTCGATTTAGAGGAAACGTCATCACTTCCTCTCGCCTACTCTGATGTCACTTTAATGTTGTCACCTTGATGCCCGGATTCGGGTGGAGTAGTGGGTTGTCAGCTTAGATCTTTTGGATGATAGTCCTGGTGGAAAGCTGTTACTTAAGACGTGTGTGTCAGTTAACTCTGAGAATGTGTATCACGACTGGGCTGCTGGTGTGACACCATTTTTAAACTTGAGTGTGAAAGACTTGACATCTTTGAGGAGTTGCCCGAGAGTCGGAAGCTATGTGAGAACAGATATCAGCCCGGAGATAATGTCGACGCATGTATCCCTGGTGTGTTTCCCAAAGTTTTGTTTCATTGGACCTACCACGCTTAAACCTTACCACGGGAGGGATTTTTAATAACTGGATATCTTCCTCTTTTCACGTTGTTTTTAAGAGCAGACATTTGTTTTTTCTTATGCAAATATTTGTAAAGGTTTCTTTCTCTTTTTGTACATGACATCACTATTGTAAACACTGTAAATAGTCAGTGCATCTGCGACAACAATCACTAAAATGTGTAGAGATCTAAGAGAAGGCAGGAAAAAGGCCCCTGTATGCAGAAGGCGGGCGTCCTCGGCAGTTTTATTGTCTTCCTCCAGCAGGAAGGAGCACTTGGCTTAAAAAAGGTGGGGGGGCCTAATAATGGTTGTATGGCATGTCTCTAGAACCACATCCAACCCCATATGTCTAACATTGAGCAATGGACACAATAAAGTCATGCCATTCTTCACATCACTGCTTGTCTCAGCTGTCTGTTTACACTGTTGTCCACTAGATGGCGCCAAAGCTACTATATGATTCTTTTTTAGACTGTATGATTATTTTATGTATGTGATGATAAAATGTCATTATTCAAACAGAAGTTAAATTGATTGCACACCTGAAAAAACAAGACATGATTTTTCTGCCTGCTTAAGTTAAGATCCTAAAAGGGATGAGGATGTGACCGAGGTGGGGAGGGGGTGTATATCTATGGGAGTGGGGGTATTAAAGTGAGGGAATGGGTGGAGTTGTCCACAAGCCCACCGACCCTCCTCCTATATAAATGACCTGAGACCCTCCAGGCTCCTTCATCCCGACGACTGGCTGTCTGTCAGCACGATGCCAGCCAAACCTGCACCCATCAAGAAGGCCCCGGCCAAGAAGGCTGTGGAGAAGGCGCCTGAGCCCGCCCCTGCACCAGAGCCCGCCCCTGCACCTGAGCCGGCTCCACCTGCGGAGGCTCCACCTGCGGAAGCTGCTCCGGCAGAGGCACCGGTCGAGGTACCGGCCGAGGCGGCTCCAGCAGCCGAGGCAGAGGCAGCCCCCGCCGGCCCGGCTGAGGAAGCCCCCGCTGCAGAGGGAAGCGCTCCAGGTACCTGAGGACTGAAATCTGACTGAGAGAGATGATGTTTGTTCGACTTTATTGTCGTCGCGGAGGCTGCAGATTGTGTTTGAGTTGTTAATCTGACACGCGTTTCTATTTTTGTGTCCACCTCGTTCAGTTCAAACTGCAGCCTCCAGACTGAAGCTGAATCAACACATGATAACATTATAAGCTTCATGAAGGGAGGATTTACTGCAGGACTGTTGTGTTTGACTGCATTTAGAGTCATCTAGGTGGACCTGCTAGTGTGCATTTACATTTTCACTTTTTTTTTTTTTTTTAAATTTTACATTTGTTGAAGGTGGCTCATCTGCAGTTAAATGATCTAATCTTCATCTTTTCACTAATATACTGAGTCATTTTGTGGACATCATGTAATGTAAAGCCTCTAAGATCTCTAAGAACAAATCCAATGCATGACAATATACAGTCATTGCATGTTTTCTATATTACTAACACCAGGTCACAGCACATGGAGCAAACAGCCATCAGCTCTTTAAACAGGGGCTGCTGCACCACCTATAACCCCCATCACTCTGAAACCCAAACTCTTATTGTTGAAAGTCTTTCTCAAGGTACAGTATATAACTGAGTGCATGGACTTAACGCTGGTCATCAGTGGTTGAGGCTTTGCAGCTTTACAAATTGGGACATTAGAAGACTGGATGTTGTAATACCCAGAAGTCTTTATACTTTCCCAACTTCATTAATGAAATTCCTTTAATTCGCTTTTTACTCCTGGAGCTTCTGTCGATCTCCAACATGTATCTAACATCTAATACACTTGCTGCTGGTGGTGAATCACATTGTGATTATTAATGATCATTTTTTGGCCATTAAGTTTAGTCCATTTCAGGATGTCAGTGAATCATATAACTCACGATTTGGATCATATCATGGATTTGAGTCAGTAAATTTAAAAATGAGCTCCTCTGGCTCTGATGTTGTCGCCTCTGTCTGTAGTCACCACCATTTAAGTGTTATTATTGATTTTATTTTTACTACTTATTTTATCATTTAAGTATTTTATTATAAGTTCTTATAATACATTCTTGGTCACCACTCCGGAATGTTACACCACAAGTACATTTACATCAAATTTAGCTCTCGTTGAAGTTCTTACATTGTGCAGAAAAAGAAGACGTAACAGAACAAGTTGAAGCACAAAATGCACTGGACCTATTTAATGGTTAAGCAGCTGGACCCACCAGTAATATTCACTTCACCACCCATGATGAAATGAGCCATCTTTTCTTGTTCACTCACTCCAGACTTGGTTGGTAAAGCACATTATTGGTGGATGTAGTCGAGTGACTTTTTGCCTGCTGACCTCAACATGTAACCCCTAACTTCATCTGACGCCACAGTCACCGAGGAAGGAGCTGATTTGACAGCTCCTGCTGAGGGTAAACACACACCCCAGGCGGTGCACACACACCCAGGCTGTAATGCATGATGTGTGTGTTTGTGTCCCACTGTGCACTACACACAGTGTGTATGTTTCTCATCATCTGTTGTGTTTGCTGGTATTTCAGTTCTCTGAGTTTTCTCTTTGTGGACGTGTCACAATGGTTTTCTGCTGTGTGCAAAGTCTCCAAAAACATGTTCAGGAGTCAGTTTTTGGGTCATGGAACCATCTGTTCTCGTTACTGTGAACGCAGAAAGCTTTGTCCCCACTGCTGCCTGCTGCAATGGAGCATATCTTGATCAAATTAGCTTGAAAGTGATTGATTCCCAGCACGAATAATGTCATAATGTGAGTCGCTAATTGGCTTTCCTAATGGCATTTTAACATTAGCTGCTTCTCCTGCTGCTGAAGACGGTGCCGCTGCTCCCGCTGCAGATGCTCCCGCAGACGGTAAACATGAACCACCACACGGACAACAACATTACTTCTCAACCACAAAATATGACTGATGACTGCTTTACTGAATATCTGCTCAAACCAGTGCTGTCCATTATGCTTCCCCCCCTGCTGTGAGGACTGAACAAAACCTTGAACCTCCTGATATCTTTTCCACTGAAAATCCACAGCGATTGACAGATTGAAATGTCACTATGTGGAAAAGATGTTCCGGATTTCTATCAGTCACTCATTGCTGGTGTTTCTAAAAACGACATTAACCTCCTGCTTGTTTGATGCTAGCTGCTCCAGCAGACGCCGCCACAGTCGAGGAGCCGCCAAAGGCCCCCACGCCCCCACCTCCCGCAGGTAACACTAACATTGACGCCCTGCTGTTCGCTCAGTCCTGCTTTGAAGAGCCGGTCAAGGTCAATGACAGATGTTATGATGTTATGACAAGGACAACTTGAAGATTTACTATCATGTATGACAAAATGAAGCATCAGTATTTAATTAATGGATTAATTGTTTCAATCATTTTTCAAGCAAACATGTCAAACATTTGCTGTTCCATCTTCTTAAATGTGAGGATTTGCTGCTTTTCTTTGTCATTTATAAAAGTAAAAGAAGGTTTTGGACTGTTTGTTAGGAAAAAAAAAATGCAATTTGAAGATGTCACAATGATCTAAATAATTGTTTAATGGAGACAATCTGCTGAATCATGAAACTAATAGTTAGTTGTAACCCTGTAGTGATCATTTTGTAAAATGCAGAGTATGAAGGTAATTCATTCTATTTTGCATTTTCAGTGTCATTTTAATTAACCTGCCACTGTCTGACCCTCCGTCAGTCCCCACCAGCGCTCCTCTGGAGGTGACTGTGGAAGATGTGAACGACTCCAGCCTCACCATCAACTGGAAGACCCCAGAGACCATCGGAGACTCCGGCCTGGACGGATACACCATCGAGTACCGCAAGGATGGAAGTAAGTCTGTGTGTATGTGTGTGTGTGTGCGAGGCTGCACCTGTCCCCAGAGTGTCAGAGGGCAAATAGACTCATAGCTGGGTCCAGGCCGTATACGGCAGGCAGCATTTCACCGGCTGTCACTGTATCTCCTGACACCACTTTTAGCTTTGCTCGTTTGCTCAGATGACAGCATGCCTTCTGAGATTTCATCGTGACAGCCAAAGTGTCCTCCTTATGGGCAGGTTGTTTGTAAACTTGTGTCGACAGGCGATAAACCACTTAGCATGTCCCACTAAAGGATGTTTTATACTTTTGAAATTAAATTAAAAAAAAACAAACCTTATCAAGTTCTCATGACATGTGTACTTCAAGGTGAAAGATGCATTAAAGGCCCTGTGTTTCCCTGCAGCATCAGACTGGGTTGTAGCTAACGAGGAGCTGACCCAGACTAACCGCTGCTGCATCAAGGATCTGACAGCCGGTGACCTGCTGCATGTTCGCGTGGTGGCCGTAAACCCCGGCGGCCGCAGCGAACCTGCCGCACTTGCTGAGCCTGTGCCGATCCGAGAGGTTGGCGGTGAGTAGCAGCCAATGTCATTTCTCACACATTTATAAGTATTGACTTAAAAGGAAATTCCAAACAGCCCCAAACTGCAATTGTGAGCTTGTATTTGCAGAAACTTTTGCAACTGTGCAGCATCAGATTGACGTGATTTCTCCACAGAACAACCTACAAAAGTCCAAACAAAAATGCCCACAAACTATAAGCTACTTGAGTTTCTCACCAGTGTAACGACAGCTTTGAAAACGTCTGTCTCCAACCTCTTTATCAGGAGCTCTCTGATAGTTGTAACTGATGACCTATCCTTAAAATACTCATGTTGCATCTAGGGAGGTGGAGGTGGTATTAGCTGTCGGAGTCTCAGATGGACTGCACAGATGTACTGCATGCACATAAATCCCACAGGTGCTGACAAGACCTTTCATTAGCTGTAAATCATGCTTTTACTTGTGCACACAGCTTCTGTCGTTACTGCAGGTCTGACAAATACGGAAATAAGATCGAGCGCTCACACATTTTCTTGCATGTTATATTTTCTTTAAAGAATAACAATCTGTGGACCTTTGGTTTCCTGCTGGCAGCACCCCAAAAGACTAAAACAGAAGAACATAAATTGTATGAAACTTTTTTTATTTAGTGTAATAAAAGCATAACACATTAAGAAAAAAAAACTAATCAGCGGTTAAACTGCAGAACCGAATGGGGTTAAAATTATAGTGATGGAATGAGGCAACATACTTAGGACGTTAAAAAAACTTGGCCAAAGATAAAGAGAACCAGGCCAGGATCAAAAGTCTTTCCTCTTTTAGTAAACGGGATCTGTTGCCCCGCTGCACCATATATTCTATTGGCTTCTGCTGCTGCATCAGTCCTCGACATGATTTAATGGAAGAGCTGACTCAGGGGAAGGAAAACGTTTGGCTAATGAGTCATGTGGCAGCCGTATTTTTCACTGACTGCAACCCTGTCACTGTCAGCCTCACTGTCACTTACTTACTTACTGTCACTTATTTATGGCCATGGCCTTGCCTGTTGTCTGGCGCAGGTATCACTTAATGGCATTACAATAAATAACCTCACCATGATTTAACAAGTTCTTAGCATTTACATTTTCGAGTTTTCTGATTTCAGAAAACAAGCCTCCTTCATCTCAGGTTAAATGTTCTCTAAAAGCAAACAGTTGTAAAAGAGAAACAAGAAGTAGGCAAAATTATTGTTTAAATCCGGAATCTGATCAGAGAATAAGTGAACGCAATAAATCTGAGCAGGTGTTCAATGCCAGCTTTCTGTACTTTACAGTTTTCTATACTTTGTGCTGTAGATGCATTTTGTCAGTTTTAGTATATAAGTCAATCACATCTGACATCATTTGTCTTGTTGGTAAATAACTTCGTCTTTGATAATCTTTATGCTTTTTTAAAAAGTCACTTTTACGTGATTATTTGCCACCAATAAGAAGTGCAGCAAACAGCTTCATACTTCACACAGACCCTCATTTCCTGCCATCTCTCTACTACTAACCCTGCAACAAAGGGTTAAAAAAATACCACAAAAACCACATGAGATAAAGTGATACTTTCATACGTTAACTGGGGCTGTGAATTTCCATCAGCCCTCACACTGGGTCACATTGTTTTGTAGCACAGACCTGAGCTGATGTGCCCCAGTTCTCCACTTTCAGAAGGACGGCTTACTGGCTCCGAGGGTATTTCCTGGTCGGGGTTCAAACTGCTGCGAACAAACAGGAAACGTTAGCGGAGAATTGCAGTTATGCAACCAGAACCGCTGGTCAACTGAGGGGAGCGAAACATGAGCCTAATTGATGGATTGTTGGGGGGGGGGGTAAAATCAGCCGTGTGTCAGTCACGCGTCATCCTGACTAGACGCCCACCTGCATGTACAAGCTGGTGATAAAGACGCTGTCCTACATATGCTGAAAGCCTCCCACAAAGACACTTTATCCAGAGACAAAGACAGATTACAGATTGTTTGCGGGAGGACTTGTTGGCTGCTGGATGCTGTAATGCCAGCGACACTTCTGGGCATTGCTGGGAAGTGTACTGATTAGCACGGATTACTGTTTGAGCCAAATCTGGAGGCAGAGCTGATCCTCGTGAGGAAGGATGCTTCCAGGAGCCGGATCCCAGCCTGGGCAGCAGTGCTGTGGTGACAAATGTTAGGATGAGGAGGATGGGACACACCGGGCGAGAAACCAGGTTAGATGGGGAGGAAGTGTGACAGCTAGAAGAAGGCGGACTGGAGTTTGAGATGTGGATGAGAAGGGCGAAGAAGGGTGATGGAGGGCAGCAGCTTGGTTGTTTCATGTGTCCTCTAAGCCCTGAGAGCTTTTCAGACATTTGCTGCTTATGCAGAAACATGCAAGGGATGCTGTTCCCGATACTTAGCACCAGGCCTGAACGAAACCCTCCGGCGTAGCGGTGAATCACAAAGTCCCAACCACGGTGCAATTTAATCCATATTATATTATTCACAGCTTGAGCACACTGGCAGTTATCACACTTGATTTGGGCGTCTACGGTTTCCAGTCTGCTGCACTTCAGGGTTTCTAGATGTGATGTTTGACCAGTTCAATCAGCCGAAAGCGAGGACGTCTTCCCGCTGCTTCTTTGTACATGACATGAGGGAACACGTGTCGGGGTGTCTCATCACCAAAGCTATTTTAAGAGCTGCTGGATGCAGGGTCTTCCTCTTTTACCTCCATCTACCCAGATACTGTACTTTCCTCTCATGCACACATTCCCTATTTTGTTTTGTGACTGAATTTCAAAAATGGTATCATAAAGTATCATTTCAAACATTTTATTTCAGAGAGGACAAGCAGTATCAAGATAATTAACAAATGGCTTTTTTGTTTGTTTTGTTTTTTTGCATGCGGCATCTATTATTGTGTATGTGTGTATGTTGAACCATTAAAATAAAATGCAAATGCTAATAATAATTAATTTTATAAGCTGCAGCTAATGATAACATATTAGCTATATATGATATAATATTTTGATTTTGATTAATTATTTAGTCGATGATATGTTACAAAATAGTGAAAAAAATGCCCACAATGATTCAGTCTTCAGTTTGTTTGTTTGTCCAATCAAGAATAAGAAACTGTTGAATTATTAGTTATTTATATAGCAAAGAAAAGCAACAAGTCATTTCAAAAGCTGAAAGGGAATATTTGGCATTTATGCTTAAAAAGTGATTGAAGCGATAAAACATTTAATTAATAGTAATTGATTAATTTTGTCAATTGACTTATCAATGAATCAACTAATCATTGCAGCTCCAAATCTTTATTTATACCAACAATTTTACAATCAAAATTACAAAACTGATGTTTAATATTTGATGATGTATAATGAGTGTGGATCGTTGGACAGGATGAACTAACTCGTGGGTTAATTTTAGCTCCTTCAGTCATGTTCTCTCTGCCCAGTGGTGGCTGGTCTATTTAGGTCTTGTTGACCTGTCACTTGGAGCATAGCTGACCCCACTTTGAAGACACAAACAGGAAGTGTCTATCACACAGTTTGGGCACTCTGCACTGGTAGCTGCTGATGCTGGATAGTGTTGTCAAGCAAATGATTTATGTCCATCCTTATACCAGATTTACCAACAGATCCGTTAATCAAAATGGAAAACAGGTCATCGATGAGGCAGAAGTTGAACACGTCTGACTTCTTGTTTTTCAGACCGTCCCAAGATCCGCATGCCCCGCGCCCTCAGATCCATCTGTGTCAAGCAGGTTGGAGAGCAGATCAACCTGGTCTTCCCTTTTATTGTAAGCCAGCACACACACACACACACACACACACGCACCATCTCTTTAGCATGCAGTTGTCAGACATCACGCTTTCGTCTCACCTCTTGCCTTTTCTCTGACTCGTCAGGGAAAGCCCAAACCCGTGGTGTCCTGGCTTAAGGACGGTCAGCCTTTGGATACAAAGAGGGTCAACGTCAGGAACAGTGGCAACGACAGCATCGTGTTTATCCGCACCGCTCAGAGGGAGGACTCCGGCGTTTACGAGATGACTGTTAAAGTGGACAGCTTTGAAGACAAAGCCACCCTCACCCTTCAGATTGTGGGTGAGTCACATGTGCGTTTATGTTTACGTTCAAAAGCAACCGAGAATGCACGTGTGCGTGCGACGTGTAATTGCTGACTTATATTCGGACTTCCGTGTCGAGGCTGCTCAGCTGTTTGTGCAGCTGAGTCGTTGACTTGTTGGCTCTGAGACTTGTGACTTGCTCGGACAGAAATTCAAAGCACTAGCCAACATATATCGCACCTCTAACAACGATGCCCTTTGACCCCAGACTGTTTGACCCTGCTGTCAGCTGCGGCTGTTAAAATGTGTAGAGGCATTACCACACAAATATATGGTGCACTTTTGATCTAACTTGGTTTAGAGCAGACACTTTATGCTTTGAGGAACACACTGGTTTCATTTTTACTCCCTTATAAACACAGTAATGTGTCCCCTCAGAGCTGCCCGGCCCTCCTGCCAGTGTGAAGCTGGTGGACGCCTGGGGCTTCAACGCTGCTCTGGAATGGACCCCTCCCAAGGATAACGGCAACACAGAGATCACTGGATACACTGTCCAGAAGGCCGACAGGAAGACCGGGGTATGGCACATACAAGCACACCAGGCCAATCACGTTGTCAGACTGTTTGAAGTTGCAGACATGAGCCGGATTAACAGGCGTTAACGGGAATCCCACCGTAGATACCTGCGGCGTAGTTTTGATTTATAGTCCAGTCTCTGATTTCTCATTGATGCTGATAGCAACACTAGACAGATGTCTCATACATTATCATGCCTGTCACGCTTTAATTATATCCCCCATTGTCACAGTGCTCACATTCTTTCACTGAGTAATACGAACGCAGGTGTGTTGCTGAGAAGATAACTGAGCCTTTTTCAACTTGCTTTATGTCGTCATCAATCTGAGCAAACTTTAATGTGAAAACTCCAGTGGTGCATGTCAAACAAGTAGGTACATTTTTGTGAGGAGGAGCCTGCACATGTAGCCACCATAGATACAGTGTCACGTCTTAATGCACAAGTAGAAGCTTTACATTCACGCAGTGTTGGACAATTTGAATTTTTTTTTTTCAGTGGTGTTAAGAGCCACTACATTTAACAGAATACTGACAGCAATTACACTCACATATACAAAGTGGACATGGATGTGCCTTCAACTAAATTATCAAATTCTGTTTCATTTATGTTTTACACAAAGTCCCAACTTTTTTGGAATCAGGGTTGTACAATATGGATAAAATTGTCTCTAATCAAACAGTCTGGATTAGATTGTGTCTTTTCTCTGGGCTCCATCAAAATGCTAATGGATCATTTTAATGCTGTGACTCATGGTTCTTAAAAGCAGCACAGATGTGAGAGCTGCTGCCAGGGAGCACTGCAAGTGATTAACAAAACAACTACCGGAACCTATAATACAGCCCAGGACACTCGTAGACAAGGACATATTGTATGGCACTCCATCTCTCTCTGTCTTTCTGTCTTTCTTTTACACATGGTGGTGCTGAGTGAGTAGAGAGAATTACCCTAAAACGGGCATCCTAATCATTCTGTCTGAAGTGGATGGCCAGAAACAGAGAGAGGAAATGTGGGCGTGATGGATTAAAGGAAAAAAAAGGAGTAAGTTACAAGGTGCAACTGATGGCGAAAATGAAAGGTGAAAAAATGAAACTGAGAGAGAGGATCAGGAGAATGGACGGTGCAGAGGTAGATCACATTAGCTCTGTAAAAACCTGAAGATGTCACGCTCTATGCTTCACTAAACCTCGCTCTTGCTGCGTCCCCGCCTGCAGGAGTGGTTCACGGTGCTGGAGAACTACCACCGGCTAACGGCCACCGTCTCAGACCTCATCATGGGCAACTCGTACGCCTTCAGAGTGTTCGCTCAGAACCAGGTGGGCACGAGCGAGTCCAGCGCTGTGACCAAGGAGGTGGCCACCATCCAGAAGACAGGTGACCTTCGTGACTCATCCCTTAATTGTTCCGGGGTCGGTTTGTTGATATAATAAAGAGTTTAGTGGCAGGGCTTCAACACAAGTGGGTACTTATGGTTTAATGAGCTGCACTAAGTCTATGAGAGTCCTGAGTGTTAGTGGGTGTGTGTGTATGTTTATAGTGAAGACTTGAGGAGTGGAAATGGCCTTGGCACTGCTTTAATCATAAGTGGGTAGCTCTCTTGGCCAGAGCTCAGCTACTACTGAAATAAATTTTAAGAGGCTCTGACAACATTAAGACAGCTGGCAGAGCAAATGTTTCTCTTCCTGTGTGAGCGAGCGTGTGTGTGTGTGCATGTTCCTGTGTGTTTATACATTATTTACCTGTTTGTGTCCCTATATAGAATCTAACGTGGTTATTTAAGTAGATCTGGTGTTTTGTATGTGCACTTTAAAGCGTCTGTGCATGTTTCTTCTTGTCATTTTCTCCTTTCTCTTTCATGATGAAAGTTCTGCAGTTTGTGATGTATATCAGTGATACTCTCATTCTCATTATGTCCGGTATGAGCAGTAGCTTATGGTGGTTTATTTTAGAAGGAGAGATCAATTGCCACGCAGATGTTTATTGAGGTTAACTTCAGACCCCATCGACCCAATGCTTCCTGCAGATGCACTAAGAGAGGAGATAGGTGGAATCCCTCTGAGCAAAGCCAGCAGATGGAAGATGAAACCTCTCAGATCATCCTGAGGGGACGAGGTGGTGGGTTGCATAATCCTACGTCTGAAAGAGAATGACAGAGAGACAGTGATATTTAAAGAGCAGCATCTGAGGTTTGGCCAAATGTGGTCAGGTTAGAAGTGTGCGTGAAAGGAAACACAGGAAGAAGCAGGAATCCCCAACCAATAAAATGAGAGAGTAAAGATCTTCCTCATTAAACTTTCATTACATTAGTTTAGCATTTAGCATCACAGCGAAACCTACACCTGCCAAAACCTACCTGGACAGGTGTTGTAATTTTACCTACAATACTAAGATGTGAGATCTTATCCTTGTGCCGTGTGTTCTCAGGTATCGTCTACAAGCCTCCAGAGTATCAGGAGCACGACTTCAGCGAGGCGCCCAAGTTCACCACCCCCCTGAGTGACCGCGCCGCCACCGTGGGATACACCACCAAGCTGCTGTGTTCTGTTCGCGGATGCCCCAAGGTCAGACTGACACCAGTATGCTTTATCCTATCTGATAGCGAATGCCTGTGATTGGTTGTTTGGAGCACATGCTCACAGGGGAAACATCTGCATTTGGGATATTTTTCATACTGTAGGAAGTTTAGTTTTCCTGACCCAACATTTGTTATTCTATATTTAAACAGTTTCTTACCGAAGGGCCTCGATAAATCATTTGAGTGTGTAGACATACTGCTTCAAATGAGGTATAAATGTCACCGCTATAAAGATCCACTGTCAAGCTGGGGCAGGGCTTACACTGGTATGTCTATGTGAAGTTTCAGTATGTCTCTCACTGTTCTTGGCGGCTGCTGCTCTGGTTAAACATATCTTTACAGTTGTCTGGCTGACGCAGACGGCTTAGGTGGCAGGCCGAGCTGGAAATGCAGTTGATTATGCGTCCTAACTCGTCCTTGGCTTCTCTCGCCAAGGACAGCTGGCGATGCAGTTGTGACAAATCAAACTGGAACTGATGCAGGATCAGACTCAACAGGCCTGATTGTCCCTGAACAGCCTGAATTTGACGACACGAGCCAACGCGAGGACTCGGGAGAAGAGCGCCTGGCACTAGTAGTGTGTTGTAATGTGTCGGGGAGAAGGTGCAGAAACCTTGATGTGAATTTCTTAAATGAGGCAATTCCCAGAACTCATTATGTACATTATGTTTATGTCTTATTTATATAATCCTTTATTTAAACTGGTGATGTCATTGATCTCCGTGTGCAAAAAAATACACATATAAAGTTAGGTAACTCACAGACACACATTATACATTTTCAAATCGCAAACACGTGAGCACAACCTTTAGAAAATGTGATATTTTTTTGGAACTCATTCAATTCGTTCAAGGAATAAAGGAGGATCATCCCACCTTTTTGTATAAGATGCAATAGTGAGGGATTCTAGAGGCGTTCAGGTGGAGGGAGAAGGATGCGTATATTCAATAGGACCATAATCACGTGCAGAGAGAATCTTTCGACTAGCAGAGGAGAAACGTGATTTGTTTCTGTACAAAATTTAATTTCAGCCTGTTTGTTTGCTAGTTGTTCCACATGGGTCTTAAAAGCGACTTTCACAGAGAAGCTCTGGCTCATCACCAAGTGGATGCCTGCATTTACGAACAAGGAACCAGTTGCCGATTCACGCCCTGTAATTATGATCTATAAATGTGGACCCACTGTCTTTTGCGCCCATCCCTGTGGACCAGCAGGCTTGAGTTCTGCAATCAGAGCAACAGAGTCGTTGCAGCTGTGTGAAAACATGATCTGACCATCTGCAGGAGGCCAAGCGAAGAGAGTTCCTCTTTCATACAAGGGAACAACATACTGTTAACGCATACTTAACCCATGTTGGACCCCGTAATTATGAATCTGCCTCTCACAGGTTGATCCCTCAGTGTCAACATTCACAGAAGATCAGCTTTAGTTCCCCATATTTGCACATGATCACAACAGAATTACATTAATTACAATCTCATTTATCTCACCTGCTTGTGCACACTCATCCTCTCTCTCTCTCTTTTTATGACTTCCACAAATTAAATAATTTCATACTTGAGCTCTAATTGTGTTATAGCATGTGTTTATTGAGCCACTTTCTCTTCTCTGGCTCAAAGTCCAGATGCCTTTGAGAGCTGCTGAGGAGGTCCAGCAGAAAGGCATGTCGTCTGATAAGCTGTCCCGCTGTCTGATAAAGAGCTGTTGCACATAGAGGCAGAGACTAGGCGGCAAACTGAGAGGATAGATAAGCAGGGAAGACAAAGAAGAGACAATGATAAGAAGTACAGTCTGTTGTCCTGTCGTGGCTAAGTGGAGATGTTGCTGTATCACACGAGGTACTATTTTTGCCACCCGTTCAGACTGCAGCACTGTTATCAGTGTGGCTGACGTCCTCACACATGGACGCCCTGAACACAGAAATGTGATGGGACAGGAATGAGAGAGAGGAAGATGAAATGTGAAGTTTGTATTTCCACTTTTATTCTACGTTTTTCAACCAGCTGACACATGATCTCGCAGACATGCCATTTTTACCAGCTGTGTAATCCACAGTTAGTAGGCAGCCTATACTGCCGTTCCTTTTCTCTGGCGACTGCCTTCACAGCCACCTGAAGGCAGCAGGTTTCTGTTCCATCTGTAGTCTCTAATTGGAGAGATGTTGCACACTGTCAAGACACAATTATGCACAACAGATCTGCTGGTTAAATTTTGTTTAACAAGCTGCAGACTGTTGCAAATTAACAACAGAACCCCCCCCAATGTTTCTGTGCACATAAACCTTGTTGTTTTGATTAATTATTCTACAGTTTCTTCTGCAGTCTGAATGCGTGTTGGAGATGGATGCAAAAACAGTTCACACAGAAAGATCATTTTTTTCATTAAAAATTTCTCATTTTGGTTAAGTAGCCTCAACAAATTGTCCGTACTACACTAAAAGGACAATGGGGATCGAAGTGGTGATGGACCTGCAGACAGACCATCCACAGAGGGCTAAAAATGCATTCTGTGAAAGTCCTTATTGGACACATCATCATGCCTTTGCAGGCTGATTCCTGATTTCTATGATCTCATTTCATCAGAGATTTTGGAGTGATTCACCCAACAGTCCCAGTCATATAAAACACGCAGGTCTACCAATATGACCCGCAACTAACAGCATTTCCATTTGCATATACAGTACTTGGTCTTCTGCCTAGATGAAAACATCTACCATGTCTATCAGACAGGGCAATGGAGACAGTGAAGATGCCACAGATGACATTAATTTTTTTTTTTTAAATGTTAGACTTTCAAATTAAATCCTTCTTGATGTCAAACCCTGCCACTCTGCATCCTGGTACTTGCATAAAATTGTCAAATTAGCAACCTCAAAGCTTCATTAAAACCTGATGAATTCACTTTTAAAAACCTTTTTGCAAAAGTCAATTAAAAAAAATCAGTGTACAGTTATTACCTCAGCAGAGAATAACCTACATACTCACAAAATGTTTGACCCTCCTCACCATCCAAACTCACACGTCAGCTCCCAAACTCCCTAAAATAGAAGAAACGTCATTTTGAAAACCTGCAGCAACACAGCACTAAATGTGTTCCACACATCAGTGGGGAAGGGTTGAAGCAAACTGTTCTGAAATGCATCAGCTGATGTGAAATCCAATAACCAGGGTCACCTTGCATGAAGCCAGACTGTGAGGAAATCCACGCACGGAGAGTGTGTCACTGAAACCCAGAGCTGCACATACCCAAGGTCAGGGAAAAGACTTGAGTTACTTCAATTCTACCCAACTGTCACCCTCAGCACAGACTGTCTGTGCTGACAGGAAGACAAGCTGACTACAGACTGAAAGCCCAGTCTACCCACAAAAATACAGGAAAAACTTATTTATTTATTATTCACTTAACAGGGTTCGTTTAAAGAGGGTGTGATATTGGAATGTCTAACAACGTGTTGGGAAAGAAGGCACATTGATTAATTTGGATGTCTAATGCAATCCAGGAAAGTTTTATGTATAGTTTTTATTTTATGGTGCTTTATTGTACAATTGTTTGTTTCTTGTATTGTTCTGGCTTTATTTTTTGCTGCTGAGTTTTATGTATTTTAAAGGCCTGTCTAGAGATGTGCATTACGCTCTAAATGTCGTGTGGCCCTGGTTCATGCTACACACTTACACACTTATAATGAATGAATATCAATGTAGAGAAAGCAACTCCGATAGATAGAAGTAAACACTGTTCACAGCCAAATCGGTGAAATCAATAGTCAGAACTTAGAGCTTCAGAAAAAATAAAAGTTGCATAATGCATAATTAAATTATATGTGATAAAATTCTCATTGAATGTACCATGTAATCATTTTTTGTCTGATGCAATGCAAATATCAATTGGATTTAGGATTTGGATTTAGAGGCACCGCTCAACACTATAACAAAACGGAGAAGGTATCTTTCATTTATACTGTCGATAGGTGAGTGAGTTTATAACCATCTGCTCTCCACTCAGCCTAAGATTGAGTGGTTGAAGAACCAGATGATCATCGGCGACGACCCCAAGTTTCGTCAGATCTCCAACCAGGGCATTTGCTCCCTCGAGATCCGTAAGCCCTGCAGCTTCGATGGTGGCGTGTACACCTGCAGAGCCAAGAACGCCCAGGGAGAGGCCACCGTCTCCTGCAAGCTGGAGGTCAAACGTACGTATCTCAGGTTCTTAGTGAATACAGTCCAAGTAGAAGTTACAGAATCTCTTTAAACGAATTAGATTTTTTTTTCCACGACTCCAAATTTTTACCAAACAGTGTAAGTACTTAAATCCATTAAAACAAAATATAAATGATTTTTATATTCCCCTCCCAACAGAGATTATCCTTGCAGAGGCCAACAAGGAAAGGGGCAAATAAACCAACACACAAACCTCCAGAGGTAAGAAACAGAGAGAGATTTATTCCTGAGATGTTTGAGTCGTCCGGTGCTGTGAGACACCAAACACCTCACATCTCTGCTGTATATTTCATGTGTTACTACCATCGCTATCACTGCTCATTACTGCTTTCACACATAAACCCTGCGTGTGAGATAGTGACACGGCGGTCTCGAGATTACTGATAATAAAGTCAAAGCATCAAATTGAAACTCATTTGTCCTTCCCTCTCGCCCTCTTCTTTCCTTCTCATATGTGTCACCCAGCTTCTGCTCCCTCCTCCTCTGTACATCTCGCCCCGCTTTTGGACGTGGTAATGTGGCAAAGATTAGTGTCGGTTAAATAGAAATACCGAATTCGATGTTTTTACAGCTTTAACTTTTCTATTTATAAGCCCACTGTTAGGCAGCCATGTTCGGATTTTGGTTGAGGCGCTTCCATTTAAGCTTTTTAAATGCTTGAGTGGTGTAGCCTTTCAAGGAGCGTCGGGAGGCCTCGCTCGCAGTGTCATTTCAACTGCTGGCAACACGAGAGGTGAGAGAGAGAGAGAGAGAGAGCGGCGAGACTGAAAGTGACAAAAAAGGAGGGACAATGGAAAGAAGCTGCGAATAAAAGGGATTTGAGTGCAGAGGGAAGATGAGGAGTGAAGTTGTTGATAAAGGGATGCACAGGATATTTGAAGGTTGTGAAAGAGTTGAAGGGTGAATGATGCCAGTCTCTCAGCTTTCTTACCACTTCTTTGGCATAAATTGGACTAGAAACTACGGCAAATTGTTAAAGAGCATAATAATCTGTTTTCTAAAGGATGAAGTCCATGTAAAGGTCAAAACCAACCATGTGTCTCCATCTCGTCTCTGCCTCTCAGCCCCAAAGACATTTCTTCCTACTAAAGCTATAAATCGTAAAATATGGCCCAGCATTATTTTTTTTTAAGGTTAATTACAACACTTGGGTACTGTCGTTTTTTAGCAAATGTTATTCAATCAGAAATAAATAGGGTATTAGGAGTCAGACTTTAGTGCACAAGAAATACCTCATTGTTGGTTTTAGTCTTTAGTCTAGATTTGTTGACAATAAGAAAAATATAGAATATCACCACTTAAACTTTGTAAATGCATATAAACACACACCAGCACTGAACTGTGTTTCTATCTAGTTGACATCAATTATAGTTCACACCAAACAGAAAACACTTTTGGAGGAAGACTGTGATGTCATTCCGCTACTTTACCTTGAACACAGCGCCTCAGTTCCTTATCTTAGTTGTTTGACATTAGCACATAAACTGGATGCGTTCGTTGTGCTCCACACACACTACAAAGTCGCCCTTCAGTGCGGTCGGGCACACGAGTGTTCACACTATACTACAAATGGGGTCGCATGCCTGCCTGACCGCCCCCGATGTGGCTCGAGTGATCAGATCTTAATGCATCCTCGATGTGTTTAGATGCATTCACACCTGTATTTACAGCTGTCCACTTGTGATCAGATTACCAAAGGCGCGGTTTTCATGCCAAGTGTAAAATGCAGCCTATAGATGACGTGATCGCGCTCGCGAGTCTGTGCAGGGTGTCGGGATGCGGGCCCCGTAAGGCACAGCCATACATGGGAGGGTCCCTCAAGGGGGGAAAACGAGGGATTAGCCAGGGAGCGCCTTTGGGTGGGGAGGGTAGGGGTGATGTCAGTGCGGCACTCCACAGCTTCTAAAAATTACTCCAGATGATCTGACACACAGCCAAACTCTTCACATTACCATGAGTCAACAGGCCAAGTGGAGCGCTGTGAGAGGAAGGGAGAATGGGCTAAGAGGGCAGAAACTGAGCCAGATAATCCTTGATGGAAAAATACGCTGTGGACGCTCTCTCTCTCTCTCTCTCTCTCTCTCTCTCTCTCTCAAATCCACACACACTTTCTCCCAGAACTTTCCTGGCTGAAGTGATTATTTACACCTCATGACCCTATTTAACCTTCTCCTTGCTTGAATTATCTTTCCACCAGTGCCTTTAAAGGACCAGCAGAAGTCCTAGGGGCCAGATGTATAAACGATGTGTTTGACTTTTCTCACACATAAACTGGTATTTAAACAGGGAGAATGTGCAGTGAGAACGTGAACACCTCACACGTACCGGGCGCACACACCTGAGATAGCTGCATGTAAAATGATGAGGTGGCCATGAAATATAAGGTGAGAGATTTGCGTAAAACATTATCTGTTTAAGTTGTTTGCCAATTTATGCCACACTCAGAGGCACATTTATAAATTTGATTTTATAATTATTTATGAGTGATTGATTTCATTATTCTTTTTATTTACACTGGAGCCATCATCTCCTTGTTAATCTCTTCATTGATTCTCAAAGCCTGTTCCAATATGAGCTCTATAGATATATAATGATGATGTCACCACATGATGGTTTTCATGTGCATGTGATGAACTAGTGGTATGGCCGCTATAATGGCAGCTGTTGGAGAACCTCGCTGATGAAACACAATCGGCTAAATTGCATTTTTCTTCTTTGCTGTTCTTCTCTGTATCAACATGCATCAGGATGTTTAAGGGAAAAAAGTTCATGCATGTGCGCTTGTTTCCACCATTAACACCATAAAACACCGCTGAGTTTTAGGCAAATGGCTCCTGGTCTCATGTTTCCTCAGGTGAGTTTGTGTGTGCATGTCTGTTTGTGAATTCCTTTCACTCCTTCTGTATCTCTCTCTTGTCTTATCCAGAGTGTTTGAGGAGGTGAGAGAGGCTGGCTGTGCAGCAGTGTGTACATAATGAAAAAGGGGGCAGAGCAACATGCCGACATCTCCATATCCATTTCCACCTCCACCTTCCCCACCCACCCACACATCCCAGACTCACCCACTCCTCCCAGTATGCAGGGAAGACCCATCCCAGTTTGCCAAATGCTGTATGTTAATTTAGCTGGTGACATGTATGTAAGGCTATATTTACCATGTGTTTTTTGTTTCTGCCTGTGTCCATGCGCTGTGTTATAGTATATACTGTATATGTACTATCTAATAAAACAGTGAATTCTTGGGCGTGCTATTGCAATGACTGTACGGATGTGTAATAAAAATTGTATTTTATTATGTATTATGTGGATTTCTACACAAATTTCAAGAGACTGTATGGTGCCTACAATAAAACGCTACACAAGGTTGAAGAGAATTGACACCCATCATTTTCATTTTTATAATGAAACAACCATATTGACACATTTGCTGGCTTTCAAGATAAAAAGAACAAATTTTAAAAAAGCAGTATCTGGCATTCAGATGTATCTGGTGAGGTTTAGATGTAAGATTTCTGCTGCAACCCAAGTGGTAGTGAGAGGAATTTTTGTTAGTGTTGCTCAAATTGTTGCAAAGTATACACGGGACTGGACCCAAATGCAGACAACAGAACAGGAGGACGGGAGCAGTTCAATGATTAATCAACTAAAGGAAAATGCACAACAGGCTTAAGAGATGATTAGAGACGGGTCAAAACCAGAAGGCAACACAAGCAAACAAATCCAATAAGGAGCAGGCAGGAATCCAAAGTCCAATAAGCAGATGAGGTTCAGGGAAACAAAAAACTCGAGAGGAACTCAAGCACAAAGAACAGGCTGGAACACTGGACACATGGTGAAGGAGACACACACAGCACAGACTGGGAGGGGAGGATAACAGGCGAAGCTGATCAGTAATCACAAATGAAACACAACTGAACACACCTCAGTACAAAATAAAACTGACCTGAGTGAAGGAGCAAGCTACAAACTTATCAAAAGCACACTTATTCAGTAACACTAGATGGACTATATCAAATTCAACAGCAGCACTTTGTGTGCAGTGTGTGCAGGGTCAGAGAATCGTGACTGGAGATAACACGATTCTCTGTGTTATGCTGACATCTTATGGCGAAACGAACCCACTGAGAGAAAAACAGGAACGTCACGTCCTGACACACAGGAAGTCAGGCTTTTTCAGGGCGTGTGTTAACTTCAACACTTATGTTCTTCTGAAGTCATCCCTCTTAATGTGCATAATAAGTCGTAGCGTGTGACTGTTAACGTTAGGTATAAATAATGAGATTCATTTAGAATGTGCGTGTATGAATGTCTGTGGGAGTTAAGTTCATTCCATTTGCAAGTCCAGAGAGCTTCAGTCAGCTGAGGACAAAAGGATGTGACATTTGACGGTTTCACAGGGTGATGTAGTTTCCGCTCATGTCTCCACATCACACCCACAGGCTAGAAAAGATCTTCTGTGAAACAAGACCAAAAAAAAGTCTGGTTTGTCTTAGTTCTGCTTACTTTTAAGCCTGTTGCTTGTGAAAATAAGAAGAATCAGTTTCTTTACTGAAATGAAAATGGGTGTCATCTTGAAATCTAACTCAAATGGTGCACAAGGTATTTGAGTCTTGTCAAACGCACTTGGCCTGTTTTTCTCTCAGCACGCAACAGACTCTATATTTGGTTAGTCTTGTCGACGCATTCACACTCTTGCGTGTTTGTTTCAATTCCCCAAACACTCTGTCGCTTTTCAGCACAAATCAGCAATTCAAATATATGTTGAGAGCATAAACATCTGAGTGTGGTTGGCCAGCACATTTCCTGTTGCCTGGCCAAAAAAAAAAGCAGATGTCAGTGAAGCAGGGAAGCTGTCACCTGAGATGAGCTTAGAAACATGTACATGTCGCACACGCCCATGAATTCTGCGATTTGACAGTTTGTTTCCTTTACTCAACTCAGCAACACGGCCTCTACATGTGCAGCTCAATGGAAAATGTGGCTTATCAAGGTCTTTAGTGTCATATGTAAGTTTTTGGACCATTGCATCATTTTCTGTGATTTATGATTTAATGTTTTCATGTACATTCGAATGTGAACGGAACATTCATCTCAATTTTAATTTCACAGATTTCACTGCTGTTTGCGCAGCTCAGGATGAGGCTTTTGAAGATGGTAAGAAACGTGTTTGACATACTGACAAAATATTACAATGTATTTTAATGCACATTGCACTGATTTCAAAATAGTTTTGCTTTTTTGTAGTGATTAAAAACTTTTAGCCTGAAAGCAGTCAGACTAAAAATCACTTTTTATTGTTGACGCAAAATACACAATAAATACTTAAATATTCAATTTCCAGTTAACCTGTGTGATTGTAAACTTAATTTAATGGTATTACATTTTTGGATTGTCTAAATAAGAAGCAGATCAAAACAAAGTTTAGGAAGTACAACATGAGGAAAGTTAACTTGAGGAACATGAAGTACTTTGTTGTCATGAGTCTGGCAGTTCCTGCAAATACATGCAACTTTCGAGTACCTATTTCACTATTCTGTAGTTGCAACTTCATGTTTTTACACAGTTTTTCTAAAGTGTAGTGTAAAGGTCCATGTTCTTGTGCCATCCAGCAGTGCGAGTGGTGTAAAAAATAACACTTGAAAATACACTGTATAGTTCAGTAATATGTGATAAATTTACAATAAGAACATCTCAGGTGTGTTTCAGCTCTGTAAATGTCTGAGACAGCAGTTTGTGTAGCGTTGCATTTTATCGTCAAGTGTTTCTGTTATTTTGTATTTTCTGTAGTACGACATTGGTTATGTCACTCTCTATGTCAGCTTTAATGAAATTATAAGATGTTTAATTTTATTGAGATTCATACAGGACCACAGCAGTTCATTCAGAGCTGCAACTAATGATAATTGATAAAAACTGATCAATAAGATAAGAAAAACCTTTATTCGTCCCACAGTGGGGAAATTCACAATAGAATAAAAACAATAAAATGTTTTGTTTATAAAATGTTGGGAAATAGTGAAAAGTTCTCGTTATACTTTCTTGCAACAGAACAAGGAGATGTATTCAAATAGCTTGTTTTATTCAACCAACAGTCCAAACCCAAAGATATTCAGTTTACTGTCACACATGACAAAGAAAAGCAACAAACCTTCACATTTAAGAAGCTGGAACGAGTTCATGTTTGACATTTTTGTTTCAGCTCTAAGTTCATTATTACTGCTGTTGCTGTTTAAATCTCCAAAATTCTGACTGTTCTGATCTAAATTCTGTTCTCCACACCTCTCCTCTCATCCACCAGTCACCGCCATGGTCGGTCATGCAGCCAGTCCTCTGCCAACAACCATTCCAACTGTCTATGGTGAGATTTGAGCCTCAGTTAAAAACATAAATCTAAAAGTGAAATCAAGCGTCTTTGAATTTTTACAAGGTTTTATTTTTAAATCCTGTAGATTTAATGTGTAGGGATGTTACTTCCTGAAATCAAGTCAGTATTTCAAAAAGCATGTGTGATAATTTTTTTTTTTTATAATGTATAATTTTGCATTGATTTTGAACAGTGAAATCTACAAACACAGACACATGAGAAAGCAGAGATAAACAAAATATGCAAATGATATCTATAAATGTAATCTGTGAACTCACCGTGGGTGTTTTTTAATTGTCTGTGCTAGTTTTTATAGATGGTATCATTGCTGCAATTTGTCTCTCCGTCTGCACAGCCTGTTAAAATCTGGAAAATGAAACAGAACTGTCGTTGAAATAATATATTATTTCAATGTGTCTGAAAACTTTGTAAACATGTGTTCTGAAGTCATTTTAACTGTAAATGTATGAATTTTTAAATCGATGGCATCAGTTGTATTCACTTAAATTTCGGAGGTTCGCGTCTCTTAACTGCACATAAGGCCAGATGAATTTAGAAAAGAATTTTCACAGTAAGGTTGACTTAACGTGCATGGCTATTTCAGCATAATGGGTTTTTTTTAATTCTATGAACCTAATCGACAATATCTTTGAATAAACTTCCAGTGCCTCCCGTGCCATCTCTGCAGCTGCAGTCAGGCTGGTTGGATGTGTTCCCTTCAGAGGAAGTGGAGTTTAATTGCAGCGTCGCCGGCAGCTCTGACTGGACCTTCACCTGGTACAGAAATGACAAAGTAGTCCAAGATTCAGATCGAAATGTGTCTTTGCTTGCAAAAGGATCAGTGCTTATAATCAATGCAACAACACAAACATATTCTGGAAGTTATACCTGTAAAGGTCATCACAATACAAAGGGCGTCACCACTGCAGCCAGTGCACCACTTCAACTCACAGTTTATGGTAAGTTTCATTATATTCCATCACCCTTCTTCTTTTGCTGAATGTCTACGCAGCATATAATATGAAATAATTGAAATAATAACCTTTCCTATCTTGTGCCCAATTAGCAAACAAGCCCAAGGCCACTCTGACCCCAAGTTCATACTTTGACAAGATGTTCCCCGGAGAGTCTATAAGCTTCCGGTGCACCGTAGATGTGTCCTCTACATGGGAATATCTGTGGTACCATAATGGAAGTGAAATTAAAGCGGCTAATAGTAATAAATACACCATAGCTTCTATAGGTCAACCTGACAGCGGACATTATCACTGCAAAGCCAAGAGAGGCAAAGGACCATTCTTCACAGAGGAGAGTAAAAAAGGATCTCTGCAGGTTTCTGGTAAGTTTAGTGAACTGTGTCATAACTTAACCACCAGCTAGGTCAAACCGCGCTTCAAACCGTATGACCACTTCATTCATATTTATATGTATTAACCCTTATGCACATGTCTGTAGCGGCCCACTTTAATCTGCGAGACGGAATATCCAGTGTGTTCATTTCTCTCGTCCTTTTCAGATGTTATAATTGGGTTTCATTTTAAACCTAATATCCAGATTTTTAACATTTCTTTTCTTTGCTTATTTTCAGACCCACCTAAACCATCCATGAGGCTGCTGACTCCCTGGATGGACGTGTTTGAAAATGAGACCGTGAACTTTGGCTGCGAAGTCGACGGCGATGAGTGGACGTTCACCTGGTACGTAAATCAACAGCAGGTCCAGGAGGGCCCTGATGTCCCGTTCATCGATGCAGAGGAACCGTCGCTGAACATCACCTCGATCTCTCGAGCCCAAGAAGGAGGCTATTCCTGCAAAGTTCACCTTGAAGACAGGGGAGTCAGCTCTGGATTCAGCAACACAGTTAATGTCACAGTTTACGGTGAGCGTTCATTTCTCTGAATAGCGTTACATAAACTTTACATAAATGCAGCTATCTTACAGAAATATTTTAACATTACATGTGACTGAAATTGGGTGGTCAAAGTTAATATAATGTATATGGCTGCTTCTGATGTAATATGGTGTGAACTGCCTCTCTGTTTTAGAAAACATACCAAAACCAACACTGAGCAAGGATCCTGGTTTTAACCCGATGTATGTTGGAGAAACTGTGAACTTCACTTGCTCTGTCGACGTGTCCTCGGGCTGGGAGTATCATTGGTACAAAGATGGAATGCCTCTCCACCAAACTGGCAAAACCATCAGCATCCATCTTCGTCCTCCTAGTCAGGGGAAATACTGCTGCAAGGCCATCAGAGGCGAAACAACATTGACAGACGTTAGTGAGGAAATACAACAGGGTGTTTTAGGTAGGAAGTTCATTTCATTGAAGCATTGCATTTACAGTAAGAAAATGTACAATTGCTTGTTGTAAATATGTAAAAAGCTAATAATGTATTTTATCTGAATTAAGTTTTTTGTTATTATGAAAGGCCTTTGAATTGAGCGAAACAGCACTTTGAGAGCATCTTGCTTCCGTTATTCTTTGCCTGTTTCTGCTAAAACAGGATGTTGTGGTGTTGCATAACGCACGGAGGGATGGCTAAGAAATGTGTGTGTGTGTGTGTGTGTGTGTGTGTGTACAAAGCAGTGACGTTAGAAGGGTGTTTAGTAAAAAGGGAGTGTTGTTGTTGGCAAGCACAGTGAAGAAAGTCAGAATTGCTCATTGTAAACTTGTTCAGAGGACAAAAAACTGTTAATGAGCTCAGTCATTTTACATTTGTAGGCATTTTTGGTTTTGCAACTGTTAAGAAACTGGTCCCTGCTTCCTTCATGTCAATACTTAGTTAAGTCCGTGTTTTCCATAGTATGATTTTTAATTAACAAGGCCATTGAAGGACTGCTTCTGTCAATTTAGTAATTATTGTTCAGTCATTAATGTTAGAAATTAGTTAGACAAAAATATATGTATTTTGTTGTTCATGAGACAAATACAATGAGGATCTATTTTTCTTAATAATTATTATTCAGTATTTCAGTAGATTTGACATCATAAAGTTCCTGTTTTAAAATGAGCTGAACACCCAAAATTTTACTTTGTTGTCTTCTATGTCAGCTTGAATGTGTTTGGATTCGTTCTATTGTCTATCATATAAGCACATGCGGAAAGTGTGCTTTTCTTCGTACCTACATGAGGCTTTGTACTGTGTGGTAAGATCAAAAGAAGTCAGGCTCCAAGGATGTGAAAACTGGCTGATGTGTCTGTCTTTCTTTAGAAATTCCCGTTCCATCTTCGGCTGTAATGACACCGTGGCCGGATGTGTTCCCCACTGAGAGTGTGAAGTTGAGCTGTGGGATAAGCGACGGCTCTGACTGGACATATACATGGTACAAAGATGGACGCCAGGTCCAGGCTGATGATGCTACGTCTCTTGAGTCGGATGGAGCTACTCTTTCCATCAGCTCTGCTTCAGCTGCACATGCGGGACGATATGACTGCAAGGGACAGCTGAAAGGCCGGTCTGTCAGCAGCAGCTCTAGTTCTGGACTTAATCTCACAGTACATGGTGAGTTTTCTTTCTTTCTTTACATAAAATAAAGATGCCATCAATTAAACATTTTGAGGATAAGGGAAAGGGGTTGAGTGGGATACATATCTGTTTAAGACACATCTGCAGTGTAATTTAACACACTGATGGCAATGGCATGTGTACTCACCCTCAGACAGGACACCCAGTGTCACGTTGACACAGGATCCGAGCTACAAGTTGATGTTTCCTGGGGAGTCAGTCTCCTTTAGCTGTCACATTAATGTCTTCTCTGGATGGGAATACTTGTGGTTCAAAGACAAGAGTCCACTCAACGTAACTGGAAACAAGCTTACAATCAGTCCTGTTGGAACAGCACATAGGGGATCATATAAATGCCAAGGGAAAAGAGGCGCAAGTCAAGTCTTTCACACCAACCTGAGTCAGACTATACAGCTTGAAGTTGAAGGTGAGTTTCTGTTGACTTCCTCTAAACATTTATTTGTAGTATGCAGTTGTATTTCTGCACTGCATCATCACTTATAATCCTATTATCTGTCTGGTCAGATAATAAACAATTTGATGGTTTATATCACAAAATACACACTTTTCTTCTTTCTGTATTTAGAGAACAAGCCTAAGCCCACGATGACCCAGAAGCCGTATGTTGACAAGGTGTACACAGGAGAGTCAGTGTCCTTCGAATGTAAAGTTGAGCCCTCGTCTGGTTGGCAGTATTTCTGGTACAAAGATGGAGGACAACTCACCATCAGTGGCAGCAGCATGAACATCCATGATGCCAATTTATCGGACAGTGGGAAATATCAGTGCATGGCCAAAAGAAACAAAACCATGTACACCACAGAGCACAGTGATGAGCTGATCTTACACATATCTGGTGAGCCAAAGAAACTTTGTGTTGATGTATTGTTATGTGTGTTATTTAGAGGAATAATGTGGCCTTCATCTGTGATTTTGGAATTATTATTATATGGTTATGGTAAAAACCAAAGGTTATGGTAAAAACCAAAGAGGATATCTCTAATTATATTAGAAAAGGACCAAAGTGTCTGTTTCTCTTCAGAAATTCCTGTTCCATCTTTGGCTGTAATGACACCGTGGCCGGATGTGTTCCCCACTGAGAGTGTGAAGTTGAGCTGTGGGATAAGCGATGGCTCTGACTGGACATATACATGGTACAAAGATGGACGCCAGGTCCAGGCTGATGATGCTACGTCTCTTGAGTCGGATGGAGCTACTCTTTCCATCAGCTCTGCTTCAGCTGCACATGCGGGACGATATGACTGCAAGGGACAGCTGAAAGGCCGGTCTGTCAGCAGCAAGTTGAGTAATAAACAAACACTTGATGTTTATGGTGAGATTTTTTTCTTCTTTTTTTTTTGGACACAGTTCTTAAGAGGAATAGTCTTTATATTTTAATTAACTAATTAACGCCAGAAGAGGCAGTAGGTGAAATTTCTATATTAAGCAAAAACAATTTAAAGGAAATATATTTATTCTCTTTGTTGCCAAGAGTCAGATTAGTAGAGTTATACTATTCATATATATCATATCTGTCAGAATGATGTCACACCCAGGAAATGGTTAACACAGTCTAACGTTCCTGTTAAACCACAAAATGACGTTTTTACACTTCAGTTTTTGTATAGATAAAACAAATGAAATATAAAGATAAGATAAGATAAACCTTTATTCGTCCCACAGTGGGGAAATCTGCAAAAGTCCTAATTATAGAAGTCAGGCTATTTCTTTTAAGTAAACTGATAAAGAACAAAAAGGTTTTTTTTATCTTCTGGAAAAATGTTTCAATCTGATAAGGATGTAAAGTTTCAGCATATCAAAAGTCAATTAAAGCATCTTGTTAAAGGTCGGCTTCTCCTTAGTCCGGGCTGTGATATAAGATATACTGTTCACTAAAATGCTGTCATACAAAAAGAAATGCCATTGTTATCACCCTTCAGATACAAAACCCAGAGTCCAACTGATGCAGAATCCCAGTGACAACATGCTGCACACTGGAGATCCAGTTTCCTTTAGCTGTCACATTAATGTCTCTTCTGGATGGGATTACCTGTGGTACAAAGATGACAGTCCACTCACCAAATCTAGAAACACTTATAATATCACTTCTGCTTTGACAAAAAGCTCCGGATCCTATAAATGCCAAACTAAAAGAGGCAAGAATACAGTCTTCCACTCGGACCAGAGTCAGGCTGTAAAACTTGACATTGAAGGTGAGTTTTTGTTCGCTTCCCTCCAACATTTTTCTGTATGTGCATGTGTTGAATGTGTGTTTCCCAATTTTCTTTGTGTGTCTACAGAGCGGCCACAGGCTGATATAATCTTGTTAACCGGCTGGTCAGAGGTCTTCTCCACCGACAGCTTGGTGCTCCAATGTGGGGTGGAGAACAGCGAGATCTTGTGGAACTACACATGGTAATACCAGTTAATGCTATAGAATAAAGTGCATTGACATGTGCACTGTATGGGTTCTCACCTTTCTGAAAATTCAAACAGGTTCAAAGAGAACCAAGAGATCGATCTGCCGCCCTCTGAGAAACATACAGTCACACCTCAGAACGACCCTGAGCAGAGCACGTACACCTGCATGGCCACACGCAGCAGCAGTAGACCATATTTTTCAAAACACAGTGATCATTTCAACACCAAGAACCTTCGTGAGTATAACTGAGCTTTATAACATATATATATTTAATTTTCACCTTGCTAATATTCTATCTGACGTTCTCTGTTGTTGTTTTTTTCTGTAGTTTTGAAGAGGAGGGTGCTTCTTTCCATCTCCGGCTGTATCGTCTTTGGCATCGTCGCCGTCTTCCTTGGATGCGTTGTCCTCAGAGTTGTCCGCAAACCAGGTTTCGCTTTAGCTTTTAACTTTTTGAGCGTATGAATTCTAAAAACATGCAATATTAAAACAGCAATAACAGCTCTAAGAACCCTGGTGAACATACTCAGATATTTCCCTCAAAGTTTGGTGGAGACCAGAAACAGAGCTAAAAGACAGTGAATATTAGATCAGGTGACCAGAAACATGATTTCAAATAAATAATAATGTTCTGTAACTGCTAGATGTGTAAATAAGCAGCTGTATGCTAACACGTTCACCATATCAAAGTTGATGGTATGTCAATGTTGACACCTTGTTTCCATTGCATTGAGAGTATATTTATTCTCAAATTAACAAACGAAAGCCACAGTGAGCTGACCTATTACCTTTTTTTTTTTAAATCGCATAGCTGAAGATGAATACAAGCCAGAAGAGGCCGAGCTGTTTCTCAGCATGGCTCAGCTGAAGGACCGTGATGGTATGTTGACAACACCCCTCGTGGTTTGTGGTTTCTGTCACAATTTCCTCATATGCTGCAGATACAGCCCCACCAGTGATTCATTTCTGTTATTTTTGAAATTACTGTGAAACTATCTACTGGCACTTTCGAGTGTGAGTTTCATAGGTTCCCTTCAGCCGTTGGTGCCCTTGTCTTAAAAGTTCCTTCCTCCCACCTGCAGATACACCCTGTCCATTGGTTCAGTACATCACCGATGCAGCACTGAATTCTTCATCTAAAGGTAAAGAACCCGCACATGAGTAAAGAAGATGATGCAAAAACTATACTACTATGCAAGCGTGTCTCAAGTGTCTTTTCTTGCTTGCTTTTTAAAAAAACAATCTGACCTGCAGAAGGGGATGAGAATGGCACGATTTCCAGTGAAACGACACCATTACCGATATCGCCGCAGGAGGACCAAGGTAATGAATTACAAATGCACGTTCCAATTAAACATTTTCTCTGTGATGATAGGTGCCGTGCTAATTTATCTATAACTGACACATGATGTATTTCTAATCCAAGTTCTCACATCTCGCCCTTCATGTCTTTCTAGCTGTGACGACTGAGAACCACGATACGGCAGAAAACAACGGTGGGCTGGTTTCCTTTAAACAATGAGTGACTGAAAGTGCAGCAGTTTCATTTTTTCCAAAAATGTAAAGACTGGCCTAAGAGTGGCATCGAGTGAGGCCACGCTGTGTACAGTGTAGTGAGTGTGTACAGTGGCCATCATAAGAGATTTAAGACTCATCTTATCTGGCTCTACATGGTCAGACTTTTGGCCTCAGCTGTGATTTGACCTGAACATGCCAACAGATATTTCCATATAAATGTGTACAGATTTGTTTTGCACTGCACAATACTGTTGAATTGTACATATTTTAACACAAAATTTCTCAATTCTTAGGACAAACACCAGATGTCAGTAGATGTACCAAAGCTTATTTAATGTGTTTCATTTGTTTAGCAATGAATATTATAGGCAACTAGTTGGATATTGTATGATATATTTATCTACAAGTACAGAAATGTCCTTCAACCATTTTGTGTCTCCTTATGAAACTATCAAAATAAAAAATACAAAATGTTGCCATGAGTGTTCACTCAAACTAATATTGATCTGCACCATCAGGTGTGTGCAAGAAACACACGTTCAATCAGTGGGAATTTCACAAGTGCGTCGATTTGTGGTTCAGTCAGTGGGGAGATCTTGCCCTTCATGTGCACCTGTGTCAAGACAAAAGACAGTCATTATCAAGACAAACCTTCAAATCTCAAGGTTTTTATTGACCCAAAAGAAGAACGTAGGCTCACAGCAACATGCACAACACATACTGACTCACATCTACTTCAGGATATCAGCCAATTTCTCCATGTAGTAGTCGTAGTTCTCCTGACAATCCTCCCAGGGTGTAAAGCTCTGGTCCTCCTTCTCCACATACGTTTCCCAAACATGTATGAAGTCAGACGGCTTCATCATCCGCAGTTTGCAGCCGGCACTCACCAGAGACCGGAGCCCTTCTACTATCTCCGGCTGCTCCCACTCAAAGAGACGGGAGCAGAATATGCAGAGACGGAGCTTTTTGCGCTGCTGGAGGATGCTGGCCAACTTGGCGGCACAAGACACACAGGGACTGGATGATACGTACCATGTGACGTCATACTCTTGGGAAGTGTTGGGGAGCACCTGGAGAGGAAAGAGTGGTGATTTATGGAGGCGTAAAGGAGGAAAAGCTTTCATCATGTTACAACCCAGACTCCAAAAAAGTTGAAATGCTGTGTAAAAGGTAAATAGAAACAGAATGCAATCATGTGCAAACAAACTGTGTTTACAGACAACTGAGCTCATGAAGCAAAATCCTTTATACAATCATGTGTTTGACAAAGTGTTGAACCTCTCTCCATCCTTGCTTGTGAATGACTGAGTCTTTCCAGGATGAACCTTTCATACCCAATCATGATACTATCACCTGTTGCCAATGAACCTGTTTACCTGTGGACTGATCCAAACAGGTGTTTTTGGATCAGTCCACAACTTTCAGTCTTTTGTTGCTCCTGTCCCAAATTGTTTGAAACGTGTTGCTGCCATCAAATTCAGAATAAACAGATATTTACAAAAGTCAATGAAGTTGATGAGTCAGACATTAAATATATTGTCTTTGTGCTGTTTTCTTTCGAGTATATGTCAAAAGGATTAGCAAATGATCACATTCTGTTTTGTTTTACACAGCATCCCAACTTTTTTGGAATCAGCATTGTACATTAAATTATCACAAGAGAAAATGCTTGCAAACTAATTTGAATCAGACCTCCTGTGGGGTTCACATAAGTGTAACATGATACGTCAGTATGGAAAGTAATGGTTCATTACCTGCTGAAAGAAGGCCTCCTCAGCATGAGCTGTGGCGTGTTCATCCTCCATATAACCTTTCAGGGGCTCTGTGCTGCCTCCTGGTGTATCCACTCTGAAGCACAGCAGGGTCTTGTTCCTCCCTGATGAGTACTCAACGTTCCTGAACTGAAACTTGAAGTAGAACGGGCTCATCTGTTCCCTGGTGGAGATTAAAAAAGTTTAACTTGTTTCCATAAATCTGTTATTACGTTACCTGCTTTTTTCAGTAATTTCCAAAGCAAGACTTGGTTTGACAGCACTAACTGTCTTCATCATTGGAGCTTTTCAGTGCATAAAGGTTAGATGAGCATGAAAGAGTGAAGAAACAGTCAGCATGTATCTATCAAGAGTGCTTTCAAAGTAATCTGTCACTTATAATTGCGGTCTATGACAGAGAAATGCCACTTCAGGTGACGTTAACACTGACAGCATGAGTCACTCATTTGTCAACCATCCAAGACAGGGCAGAAGAGTAATGATAGTCTTCTATAAAAACTATGGTGACACAGTGAATAGAATATTAATGAGGCTACCACTGAGTAAACTGATGTTCTATAAATATTTTTGGCTTTCACATCATCTCACGATGTGCGGATGATCCTTTCATGATTCAGTCTCTGTACAAAACCCACTCCTGTCTTTCTATATCAACCCATTGTTATAGTACGTGAATAGCCAGATGGATCACACAAATAGATCTCATATAGCTTTGATATCAAACAGCTAATACTCAAAAGGGTTGAGACAGGGGAACAGATGCTAGGTGGAGTGATATAGCAGGGGTCGGCGTCTGTGTCGGCTCAGTGACTCATCCCTATTCTTACTGCTGGGTTAGTAAGGATGGCAGGTGCAAGGCATTAGTATCCTTCCTCACTGAAATCAACTGTAGAACATGCACTGGGAACAATACGACTGAGACAGACATGAGAAACTACTTCAACTACAAAATGATGAAAACAAGGAGCAAAACAGGTGTTGAAGTATGACAAACTGGCTGTAACTCATGTGTATGTATTAAATCTTACCCACCCTGTGACAATCTCAAATGGTGGCAGCTCTATGGGTTGAAACTCTCCATTTTCTTCACTGTTATTGGCCTCTGCTCCAGTTGCCCCTCCACTTTCCCCATTCTTCTTCTCCTCGCCCGTCGTGGGCTGCTCAGGGGTCTTTTTCACAGGTTTGTCAGGCTTTTTCGCAGTTTTCTCCTTCCCCTTCTCCTTCTCTTTATCCTTCTCATCGTTTGTTTTGTTTTCCACCTTCTTCTCTTTCTTCTTAACACTGAACCGGCTGTTTCTGTCGGCCATGATTTTGTGCAAGTGGGTGAGAGTGTTAGATAAAGAGAGGGAGGGGGAAAGAGAGAGAGAGAGAGAGAGCTCAGTCTAAGTGGGGTGATAACCCGAGTGCATTTACAGAAATAGATCCTATTGTGTGCTATAGTTGGAGTCAAAACATGTGCATGTCTAGCCGGAGCTGGGATAGGTAGCTCATTTAACTCAACCCCCCAACGCCCCTCTTTTTCATGCCTTCCATGCCCTGGCTATTAAAAGGCCAAAGGACAAGAGAAGAGTGAGTGCCCTTGTGTTGCATGAAGAAGAATACAAGACCGGACTTACATCTCTTACCCACTTTATACAGTTGCCAAATTAGGAAAGCAAACTACTGTATTCTGTGTATAAATGTGCAGCCTCAAACGCACTGAGAGGTAGCTCTTTAATCCATCTGGTTTCAACTGTCAACAGGCCAGCAACAGGCAGGTTATTAATAACGATGCCTGGCTGCGTGTGTGTCTGTGTGTATGGGGTAACCAGGGCTCTCTTGATACTAAACACCACTTTTGTTTGTGCCAACTCCAATGTCCTGCAGGAAGGAATACGCCAAGGCCAACCAAGGGGCAACCAAGTAGAAACATACACAAACACAACGTGTAAGAGAATGTTTGTCTCTGTGCTATGAGAAAGATAGCAGGAGTGAAAGTGTGGCCCAGTGTGCATGTGCCTGTGAACAATCAATCTATGAAATCACCCTGCATCAGTATGGTCCTCTGCTGAGGCCATTGCATGGGGGGGAGGGGAAAATTGGTTTTGTAAGAGTGTGTGTATTTGTCTGTGTATCTGTGTCTATGTGCGGACAGAAAATGGCTTTCTGCACTGCAGATGTAATAACTTGAGGCATAAGGGAGAGGGTGGGAGGAAGGGGGCAGTTCAATTACAATTTCCTCCCCTCCCTCAGTCTCACTCTCTGCCAAGTAATTCATTTCAGAGGCAATTACCAATAGGACCGCAGCCCAGCCTGCTCGTCTAACTCATATGGATGAGCTGTCACTGCCGTGGAGGGGGGGGCTTCAAGCTGCTCCACATACACTCATGAAACAACAACACACCCCATGGGGATGAGCAAAAACACACTTTTCAGAGATGAACACACTGACACACGCACACGGCTATCTATCAACGCATCTAAATCCACAGAGACATCCTGGGGTGATAATCATTAAGATCACAGCAATCTTTGATAATTATGATCTATGAGAGAAATCTCATTGTATCTCACACATATTAACACACATCCTCTGAAGTGCTTTTCAAGAACAACACAAACAGTAACACCAGGATGAAACCATTTTGCAGTTGGTGAAAAATAGATGTAAGCCTTGTGACTGTCTTCATAATAAGATCTATTGCAATTCCTTCACAGCCAGTCATCTTCAAATTGATTGATGCTGTTGTCTTGCTGTTCTCTGTTAATCACAAAACCTTCATCATGCATTGAAGCAGTTTGTGCTTTCTGATGTAGCATTAGAGAACAAGAGTACAGTAGCTATATGTTGTTTCCTGTCATTTATTTCCAAGTACTTTGCTAATAAGGTTTTGTGAGTGTAGCTGGCTTTGGAGAAAAAGACTAGGATGAGGACGAGTAGGATGTGGCCGCTGCCATCCTGCTGACTCAAATTTAACTGTAATGGAATTACATGCAATTACCCTGCCTCCACACTGGTCCAGCCACAGAGTCCCTGACTAAAGACAAACACTCGCAGTAACATTCACAGTCTCTCCTTCAAAGCAAAGCCCTGCAAAGTGGTTTCAAAATATTTCAGTGAGGTCAGACGAAGCTGTTGTACCACATGCACACATCCTCTGCTAGTTTTCTGGGGCAGAAGCAGGGTCAAACCCATTTCAATCCCTAAAAGTTCAGAAGTAGAATTGGACATGAAATTGAAAAAGGAAAAAAAAGCGCTGATAAAGAAAATGAAATGAAATTGACCTCCACTCTGAAAGAGCACACATGGTGTTATACAGGACTGGCAGAAGAAAATGTAAATGAATTAGGGTCAAAAAATGAGATCTATGAAGCAGATTTCAGCGTTTCTCCATTGGCAAAAATAATGGTGTGCGACGTGCACACATGCGCGAATGCACTCACATCTGCAAACTGCACACACCTCTGCGCTCAGAAGTGAAACTCATTTATTATGATGTCCCAGTGATGAGGCATACATACAGAGAGAGAAAAGAATAAGTGGATGATGCACTGACATATTGTTTAGCAGCTGACGCCTTCCTTCAAAACCAACATCAAATGAATTAGTCACAACCTCTAGAGTTATTGTATATCAGTGATAATAAATCATATGCTACAGTATGCAATAATAGACCATTTGGTTATTGTTGGTATGTCAGCGTTGGCTGGTACAGACACAGCTGTCTTTGGGGGTGGGAGGGCAGAGAATGGGGGGGCTTTACGGTCTTGTGGTTGTCTGGAGACCCTGATCAGGCAAAATAATGTCAAAGTAAATGCTTTAGTATTGATCTGCTTCTAGTCTCCTCGGTCCACAACATGTGGTGTGATAGTCTGTATGCAGGCTACATGGTAAACAGAGAGCAATCCACACCTACTGCAGTCTGTAAAACCCTTTGTAAGAATGGAGACCGAGCCTAGGCTCTGAAATTCCTGGTGATTCATTCCATCTGATGATGTGCGGTATGAGGACTATGTTGTGTTGCTAGCTCAGTTCCCTCAGAGAGGAGCAAAGGTTCGTAGCCAAGAAGTAACTTTACTACAGGTATAAAGCCTTCAGTTTTGATTTAGGTCAAACAAATGCTTGACTCTTAGCTTTATGTCCATAATAATTTGTAGTTGGCTTTGAGGTAGATGAGCGTCTCCAGGTTCTTTGGTAAGATGCGGCCTCTCTCTGGCCGCAGACAGCGCCCGGCTGTAGTGAAGATGCTCTCCACCACAGTGCCACGAGCAGGTATGGTAAACGCCCTCTTGGCTACTTGGGTGAGCAGAGGAAAGTCAATCGCTTTACGCCGCCAGTAATGCAAAGCCTCCTCGTCTGTGGGCTCCTCTCGTAGGTAGACGGCCAACTCCTGCTCAAGGCTTTTGGCCTGTGTTGTGGGTCTCTGCTTGATGAAGGAGAAAAGCTTACAGGGCCGAGAAAGTGAGGAGACCGGCGATAGAGCTGGTGCCGGAGGTGTCTGGGATTGAGCATGTAGGTCTGTGTTGGGGTCTATGGGGCTGGAGGCTGAAGAATGTTTGGATAACTCCTCTATGAGAACTTGTCTGTGCCAGTCAGGGTTGCTGCTCCACGTAAGCTTGAACTGGGGGTCCAAGGTGGTGGCAGTGATGTAGAGGGGGTCCTCCAGGAGAGGGGCCAGGCGACTCTCTAAAGCCTGGCTGAGACCCACCAGCAGAGACGGGCAGTGGGGGGTTGACGTCTCAGAGAGATGCTTACGGAGGCCCAGAACACACGGCAGAGCCAGGCTGATGGACACGTGTCTGTCTGTCTGCATGTCCACATGTCTGTCCCCGTGCACCATGTCCCAAGCCTCGGTGAAGGGCTCCAAAGCGTCAGTGAGCTCCCTCAGCAGGGCTCTTTCTGATCCACCCAGGGACAGCTCCCCCGGACCACTCATCTCCTCCAGGAACTCCACTGAGTCCAGCAGCCGCCGAAGCACCTGCACCAAAAATGAAACAAAAAAATGAACGATGTGAAAAGTATGGAAACATACGTTACTCTATTTTGTCCCTGCAGAAAAGCTCACATTCCTCAGTCTCATAATATAAATCTTACTGAAACAGCTACAGAGCCAGGTTGTATAATGAATGGTATTATAGACACAGACATACTGATATACAGCCAATAAATGGATGGAAGCAGCTATTAGGACAATCTTAACTCCTGTGAAACTTCTGTAACTGGTGCAACTGGTTAGACATTATAATACAACATAACAATGATTTTGCCATATAAAATGTCTTCAGAAAATTGCTGACATACATAAAAATAAAAATAAAATAATTAAAAATGTCCTTACATTTGCTAACAATGTATTACAAATAATTTTGTGCTACCTACACTACATATGACTGAGTATTATTACCTTAAGCTGAGTAGCCCAGTCTCTTGCTGCAGGCGGGATATTTCCTGGTCCCCCCATGATCAACCCAGGACCATCAAACACCTGAGTAAGCTTCTCAGGTGGGACAGCAGAGGTAATGTAGTTGTAGAAACAGGCAGCCTTGGACAGGGTGGAGGAGAGCTGCGGACAAGAGCGTAACCCCTCACTGACACACTGTTCCAGAGAACGAGAGAAACAGTCCACCCGACAAACACCCAGACCCTGCTCCCACGAGTCCTCCCATTCTCCTTCCTCTCCACCGTCGCCATGGCCATTCCTGATCCCCTCCTCCACGCTGTTGCCATTGTCCACCTCTTCTTCATCGTTTTCATTTTGCCCGTTAGTGAGAGGAGATGAAACCAGGAAACCAGGAAGACAACATGGCTTTACTGTTGCTGTCCCCAGGAAAGGGTCCGCAACGACACGAAACGCTCTCCCTGACACACCATGAGAGTGACACACTTCATCGAAATCTGAAAGCACGCGATTCCCAGAGCTGCCGCCAGTCAGGGGGAGACATGCCAGGAGAGCTGATCGCATCTGCCAATCAGATGTAAGGAAATGGCAGGTGACACTGAGGTACCTAGAGAGAGAGAGAGAGAGAGAAGTGGATTTATCAGTGAGGGAATCAAACCAAGTTGGAATCGTGTTGTTTTTGGTTGATTTTACCTCCTTACCCTGAAGTGGCTCCAGTTAAGCCCCTCCAGAGATCCAGGCTGAGACTGAGGGCGTGCGCTGAGGCCAGGGCCTGACGGGTCGCTAGCTGGGCCTGGTAGGCGTAGGCTGGGAGGAGCTGGCTCTGGATGTAGTGCTGGTGCTCTGGAGTATAACGCGGCTCCAGGAGCTGAAGCAGCTCTCTGAAGCCTTGATTTTCCACTATGGACACTGGCTGCAGATCACGCACAATCATCTTAGCTATAGCCTCAGTGATCAGAACCTGTGGTGACAAAAAACAAATGACCCTTTTTATAACTTCAGTGCGACACCACAATAAATAACGAAACACTTGTAGGATTTAATAAACAGTAGCTCTGTTGATGGGACTGTACTAACACACACCTGACGTGGATCATGCCTGTCAAACTTGGTCACCCCTCCTCCAGAGCCTCCTCCTACTCCTCCCTCTAGAGTTCCCATCCCTCCAACACCTCCTCCTGCTCCTGCTGCCACTCCAGTGCTGATGGGGAGAGTGTAGCGGGTATTCCCTCCATTGGTGGTGAAACTATGCAGCGACCCAGAGGAGTAACCCTCTCTCTTCATATCCTTCCTTTTCACAAAGTCATCATACATGGCCTGGTGCTTCCGCTGGATGGGAAAGAGACAGTGTGGGAGACAACAATGTTATGAGTTGACAGGTAGAATAGTTAATTCACTGTTTATGTGTGTATACTTCAACATCATATGGCCTTATGGAAGAAAACACACTACGGGTATATTGCAGAGAAGCAACAGACTGTCTTTACAATCAGGTTTATATAGATGTCACATGCATGAAAAAGATGCTGTATGACCCTGCAATAACTACAGATGCATCCTCCCTGCATGTGAACAAGGATGCACATTTTATTTTGAAATCATTACCTTGAGATGCGTTACGAAGTTGGACGTGACACTCCGCTTCGCTTGGATCCTGGTGCCACAAGCCTTGCAGTTGGACTCGATTTTGCCATTTTCACCTTCAAACACAATATTAAAGTAATCCAGAATAGACACCTTCGAGGCTGACGCCATTGGAGCCCACAGTCCCTCTCTGACTCCGGAGTGAAATCAACTTGCGATCAAGGACGATCTGAGTCTGAGGTGTGTGCTCATGAGCGCAGGCCGGCGTGTTTACTTCCACATCCCTGATCACACGCCGAGAAATGTTCCTGCCAGCTGCGCAGACAAAAGAAAAAAAATGTGATTCCCGAGCAGGAGTTGCGTCGCGTGCACGTCCGAAATCAGGCTGCGGATGTTTCTGCAAACATCAATAACGAGACGGAGGCGACGTCCGCTGTTCGTGCGCTGCCATCCGTCCAGAGAAGAGGAGGCAGAGCGGCGTGTTTCACGGAGGCAAACAGACAAACAGACTGTAGGATAATTGGAGCAGGAAGTACACACAATAAACGGGAGTTTCGTTTCCCGTTTCGACTGTTCCCGGTAATGTTCGGCTGTCCCCGGTCAGCCTGCTCGGATGTGAGGGTGGTGGCTCTCGGTCAAATGCTTTCAATTATGATCAGGTCCCTTAGAAAAAGAAGAGGTTGTTTTCATCTGATATAATTCTTACAAGATTTGGATTTAAGACTTCTGTAGACCTACGGATGAATAAATAAAACCTAACAGCAAAATTAGACATTAAATTATTTATTCATAATGTACTAATAATCATTAAATTCTTCAGGAAAAAACGCATAATATAAAAAAGACAATTTTATAAAGAGTTAAGAAGTTGTAAATAATGGATTTATTAATGTTTAGTAAGTCATGAAAAAATCACTATGGCCAAGAAAAACATTGGGTTGCCAGGTTGTGAAAAGATTTGTTTGTACAGCGCGTCACAAAACCAACATAACAAATTGCTTTACACAAAATAAACAACACAGAGAATAATCAAATCAACAGGCAGAAACTAGTAAACGTAAAAACAATGTGGACTATAGACATTATTTTATTGATATGCTAATCAATATGTTTGACAACTTTTTGGAAAAGGGCTGCAGAGAATATGGACCACAGGATATATTAACAAGTTATTCAGCATTTCTAAATCAAGTATCAGAATCCATAACTGCATTATTACAAAATTAAAGAACAAAAGTTAAAGAAATTTCTAACAACCTGGAAACCCACCAGTTTTTTATAAATGATTTATATTTATTGTAATCAATACAGTCAATAATTTATAAATGCCTTTTGATTTTGGGGGCATTTCTGCTTTATTTTTATAGTGACAGCTGAAGAGAGAAAAGGAAAGGCAGGGGACAGAGAGAGTGAGAGAGAGGGAGAGAAAGGGTAAGGTAAGGACTCAGCCTTAACACATACGTGCTCGATCAGGAGAGCTACCTAGTTACCCATAAACCTCTTATAGAAGGATGCCTTGTTGGAAAGAGGTACCAACCATTTATTGAAAATATTAAAACAGGTTCTGTTTATATTTATAAATTAATATTTACAGTCTACAACACAGAATTTTATTGAGCCTGAGTAAATCCTAACAAACACATCCATCTCAAACAGGCCACACATTTATCAGTGAGACAGTCAAAACAGCACAAGATCAAACATAATCTATGAGCAATTCATCATAATGTAGGAACTGCTACATCTGTAATTTCCACTTCTAAATCCACCAGGAGGATCACTGTTGAGTTCAACTGGCCCTGAAGCATAATCTCCAACTGGTGGCTCTCTGTGGAGAAAGGTGACCTTTGACTCAAAAAGAGTTATTTAGTCCTCCACCTTGTCTGACTGGGCTGCTGAGGCTTTCTCCTGGAGAAGGTGTTTGTCTTTCATGCCGTGCTTCAACTCCTGTGTGGTGTTCAACACTGCAGTCTGAAGGGCTGCAATCTCAGCTGACAGCTCTATTACTGTAATATAACAGAAAAAAGAAGAGGAGAAGGATTTTTTCAGCATATACACATACACAACTATGTATATCCTTGGCAGTTTTTAGTACATACATATCAAATCAAAATGATGCCATAACCTTGGTTATATCCTAAAGAATATACATATTAAACCAAAACCAAAACAAAGTATAGATTCTTTTGGAAATGTAACATCATACCTTGCTTGAACGACAACTGTGCTTGTTTGAGAGATTGTGGCACCAGAATCCCAAACCATTTCAGTGGATCTTGCTGAGGATTCTGTTCACTTTTCTTTACCGGAGTTACTTCAGGAACTTTCTCACTAGTTACTTCTTCAGTTGCCTCTTTGTTTGTAATATCCTTTTTTGGTTTGAGTCTTCTCCTGACACCTATGAATTTCCATAATTTAATAAATAAAAAGTGTATTAGTTTATGGTAAATGTAAATAACATTCCTTCTCAAACACTACATGGGCTGTGACAGACTCACCTTCTTCTTGAGGTCCAATTTCCTCTATTGACTTGGCATCTTTTCCAGCTTCATGAATAGACTTTTGTTTAACCCTTTCTGTGCAGAAATCCACCTCGTCATTGTCCAGTGTTCTGTAAGACAGAAATCTAAGTAATAACAATTTTATATTGACCTGGGAGCATTCATTTCTGGGAGACATGTCATATTCCTCACCTAGCATGAACACAGACCAGTGGCTCTATCTCACTCGCATACTGAAGTGCAGAGACTTGTTTGTTTCCCATGGAATATCGAGCCTTGGACATGGAAAACCATCCCTGTGGGGAAGAGGAAATGGTAACTTTACATTACACATGGGTGCATAAGTGTGTGAACAAGATAAAATATAAGCCTTTAAAAATAATAGTTTTATGTGTACATGTGCACACATCTAAAGACATACATTTTAAAACCAAATTAGGCAGGGCTGATGTTTGCTGTTTTGGGGAATTCTTTGTGTTTACAAAGTATTTCCTGACATCAGGGCTTAATTTTCATCATGAACCAGTTTGCTCTGTAAAATGTTAGAAAAGAATGAAAAAATAATCATAAAAACAGCAAATCCTTACATTTGAGGGACTAAAACTAGTATATTTGGCATACATTTAATAAATTACCAAAATTGCATATTGGACTTCAAAAGGATAACATCTTCAAAAACATGTTTGTGTAGATTTTACACGTCCATAGACAGAGATTTGATACGTTCATAGACAGACACACATATAAACAGAGATAAATGTCTGAAGGTTGCAGGCTTGCTAAAAGGAAATGATTAGTAATCTCTACACGGTTTTCTGCACTACCTGCTCTATGAGAGAGTTGAGAGCGGCTCGTTTCTCCTCCAGTAGCTCCAGCTGGTCCATGAAACGGAGCAGCTTCTCGTCCAGCAACAGAGAAGATTCCTCCAATTCAGACACACCCATGTTGACTTTTTGTTGCTAGCTCAAGTAGCTTCTCATATAGACGTAACCGCCGTGTTATCTTCTGGAAATTAGCCGTTCAACGTTAAACACAGAGCACAGGAGACATTTACTGCTTCCGTGTAGCATCATGTGACACTAGATGTCACGTGATTAACGTCACATGTACATGGATTTATACTCGTTGCGTCAAACCAGCGAAATTATGCATCAGTATTACAATTTAGTGTAACAGTAACACATTTGAAATAATTTCTTAGTATTATCATTTGTCATGGCAAACAAAGCAAATTATAAATGACCGGACATATTGTATAATATTGCATCATTATTATTTTCGGGTATGACTTGTTATGATATCACAAGATATGCTTAAAAAAACCCATCAGCCTTTATGAGAGTTATTTAAGGAATTGTATTCAACAAAAAACGTAGTTCCCATACCGGGAGTCGAACCCGGGCCGCCTGGGTGAAAACCAGGAATCCTAACCGCTAGACCATATGGGACCGATGTCTCACTCGCTAACATTTCTCATCTTGAATGATGATTTGTCGTTACGACGTTTATCTGAAGTTAAAGTTGGTATACACGACATACAATTGGTTCAAATGTACAAAAGGCATGTGCAGCACCATAGTAAAAACACTAAGGTACGTAGCAGCTGGGCTGTATTTCTAACCTTGCTAACCGCTAACAATGCTGCAACTTAGCTTAACAGTTAGCTTAAATAAAGGTAATGTAAAGTTTTATATCACAGGTACATATTGTGGACATTAGCCAATTCTTTCTACCAACAGCGAAGTTTACAAAACGACAGTTAAACTCCTCTCCGTGATTAAAAAAAATCACCGCTGACGTTAGTTATTACCGTAGCAGATACGTCTGGTTGCTAATGAACCAGCATACTTAAGCATACTGAAACCGTAACTTTAGAGCGCTAGCCGCGTGAGCAGCTAACCCAGCCAACGGTCGATGTATTGTTCATGAATTATATGAGCATGTACAACCCAGTCGTCTGCTCCAAGCAGCTTCATAAAGGCTTCCGTGTGAACTAGTAGCATGACTCCCAGTAGCTCGCCGTGATCGTATAGTGGTTAGTACTCTGCGTTGTGGCCGCAGCAACCCCGGTTCGAATCCGGGTCACGGCAGGGATCAATCCCTGACACGGCTTGGGACGAAATTTTTTTCCTTTTCTCACAAAGTATACGAAGATACTACATTTTTCAATCATCAAGTAGGGACTGATGCATGTGTCATTTCCGCAAAAAAGGCTTAATTATCCTATAATCCTTTACAAACAAACATCGCACACACAAAGGCAACATGCAAGGAAACGCCTGAAACATTCTGCAGGCTACAGATCGTCTATCAGTACTGTTGGTAGTATAATAAAGGTTAATATCTGTCTAAATCTCCGCAGATCATCAATCATTAAAATGTTTGATAGCTTGATAGTGCGCGCTCCCGTGAGGTGCGTGTATAGGTCAGGTGCGTGCACACGGTGAAGAAAAGTATATACTATAAATCTTAAGAAATGTGTTTTTGTTTTCTGTTTTATTGATTGCCCACTTCCATCGGATTGAATGATTGAATAATTAAATGATCCGATGATAGACAGACCGCACCCCAACAGCTACGCTAAACTGAAAGAATTTAAAAATAGTTCGATGTAAAATCATACATTTTGAAATGCAATTTATTTAAAAAAAAAAAACAAAACCAAAAAAAAAAACAACAACTCACTCTTCACCGAGTTATGAAATTTTTTTACAACCTGAAGAGCCGGCGTGGTCTTTTGGAGTAAGAGACCTGTTTTCATTGGTGGTTACGTCAATGTTCCGAGATGAAGAGCCAATCAACAGGCCAGCTGATCGCATGTGTCCGCTAGCTCTATGCATACGGTTGTCTGATTGGTCTTTGCGAACACAAGTAACCGCCCTCTATTTGAGTGAATTCCGGGTTGGAGTAAACCTGCGTTTGAGTATATCTATCAAGTACAGAGGTTAGACATCTGTTGACAACTGGATCGAGTGGATAATAATATTTTTTTTATTGCACTTGGACACCCATTTTAGTAGGTAAGGACAAAAGACACAATTTATATTGCCTTTGTCTGTAATAACTTTGACTAACTGTTTTTTTATACTTTACAATGAAATACCATCAATTCCATTAATAAAACTGATATGCATTCATTATCTTCAATATCACATTGTTGAATTCAGTCAATTTCAAGCCTGCTTTTGAAGAGTGTTGACCATTTTGACATGAAACAGATGATGGATGCCACATCAACAACTGGAGCTCCTCATCCATTCTGGCCAAGGGACCTTTTGATTCCCACCTATGTGGCCAATGACAGATCTATGGCAGAGATTCTGGTCTTCCTGTTTTCTGTGTCTGGGCTGTTTCTGCTTGTCACCTGGCTGATCACTGGTCGGAAAGTGGCCAACGGCAGGCTGGGGACATGGAGGCGTCTGGCTCTGTGCTGGTTTGCTGTGTGTGGTTTCATCCATGGTGTCATTGAAGCCTGGTTCTCAATGTATTATGATATTATTCCAGAAGATCAGAGCTTCCTGTCACAGCTCTGTGAGTATAAATAAGACCAACATGTTTAGAGAAGTGTGTAAACTGTGATGGTGCAATCTGTGCTTTTTCAGTTAATATGTTTACTTTTCTCTCACAGGGAAAGAGTACTCCAAAGGAGACAGTAGATATATCATGTGAGTTAATCCACACACAAAACTATTTTGAACTTTGGCATAAAAAAGAAGGACCAAAGCTGTAACTAACTGTACCCTGCATATTAATTTTATATGTAGAGCGGATAACTTCACTGTCTGTATGGAGACTGTGACTGCATTGCTCTGGGGACCTTTCAGCTTTTGGGCTGTGTTTGCCTTCTTAACTAACAAGCCCTACAGGTTTGTTCTGCAACTCATCATTTCATTAGGTAAGAGGCTCCATTGTCAATTCACTTTCATGCAAGTTCTCAGAAATTAGTTGCTGTTTATCATATATGCATGATGGATCTGATTACAAAATCTGATTCCAGGTCAGCTGTACGGAGCAGTGCTGTACTTCTTCACAGAGCACAGAGATGGTTATGCTCACAGTGAGTTTGGACACCCAATCTACTTCTGGTTTTACTTTGTGTTCATGAATACGCTGTGGATCGTCATACCGCTGGTGCTCATTGTGGATGCATGGAGGCAGCTATCAACAGCCCAGAAACACACCGACAACACAAAGTCAAACAAGTCCAAGAGGAACTGATCAGAGGAGGACTCAGGCTGTCTGAAAATGAACTTCACATTGATGCTGACCACTTTCCTGCTAAAGCACAGTTTTCCATTTCTGAATGTTTTCCCTCCCTTTCAGCCATCTTTCCATTTATCTCAATGTAGCACCAATGAAACCAAACTGTTGTAACCTTTGACAGTTTATCCACCACAGTAATGTAACATGAAAATGAATTTTGAATGCATGCTAATGTAGTGCAGACCTTTCAAACTCAGACCACTATAACTAAAATGATTTCAAAGCAAACAATAAACCATGAAACAAATGCACAACTAACAGTGCGTGCAATAGTCACGTTGTCTCTAGTTGCATTTTTCTGCAAATGTAAAATCAAATTATTATAAACTACCACCTTGTAAATGGAGATTTCACAATACTATTTTTAAAAGCCGATACTGTGTACCGATATCACGCCGAAATAGCTCAGTTGGGAGAGCGTTAGACTGAAGATCTAAAGGTCCCTGGTTCGATCCCGGGTTTCGGCATTTTGTTTCAAATGCGCACCAGAGTCGATAGGCCACCGACTCGACACCTTGTGGTCGACTAGATGAACTACAACGTTTGTATTTCCTTGGCTTATTTCATGCATTACACAGACTACCACCATGATCTCCTGCACTCCTCACTCCTGGATTAATACATGAGTAGCTCCAAAATATGTTTTTGATGTGTTTTTTACTTTAAAGTTATATTCAGGAATCTCACACACATGGAGCATGGAGAAAAACATGCATTCACAAATTCACAGGCTTTACTTTAGAGCCGAGGCAGTGGTTGTAGATGTCTTTCTTTTTAATGGTTGAAACATGAGAAGAAACATACATTCTACAGATGACAATAAACTGATTGTATTGCATCTTCAGCTGAACATTTTGCTGAGTCTAAGTCCCAACTGTGTGTTGGTCTCTTTCTCTCGACTTGATATATTTTTAAGTGCTTTCAAAGCAGCAGGTGATTCTGGCTGTATCTCCAGCAGTTTCTGAAATGCCTGCCTGGCTTCCTCCAGCTCATTCACCATCTGGCAGGCTTGGCCCAGCCGGTACCAGGCTTTGGCCCCACCAGGTTCCAGCTGAGTAGCTTTAGCTGCACTGGCCTTAGCCCTCTCTGGTTGGTTCAGTTTGAGCTGGCACAAGGACATGTTTGAGTGGAGCTCTGCTTTGGTGGTTTTGAATTCATTGGCTGAAGGAAGGTGCTGCATTTTATCACCAGTGTTTGTGTCTCTCTGCTCCTCCGCTTCTTGTTCCTGTCCTTGTTTCTTCGCCGCTCTAATGTGGCCATAGATAGTGATGAGAAGTTTGAGGGCCCGACTGTAGCTGTCTGCTGCTCCCCACACGTCCCCACTCCTGAATCTCACTCCACCCCTCTCTTTGTGTGACTTAACCCACTCCCACTTTTCACCCGGAGATATCTCCCAGGATTCCTTGCCTGGTGTGAAAGCTTTGAGTTCAACTGTTGCACATAAAGGCATTTCCTCAGCAAGATGGGGAATAGAGGCATCTGGTCCATTTTCCACTGGAGAAATCAGAATCTGAGAAGCAAAACAAGATGACTTGACTGGCTGTATACTTTCACATACTTGAAAAAAATAAAGACTAAAAGAAAATATTATGTGTAACTCATAAGCCTCAACAACTATGGCTTTTATGTCAAGGAGCACTGGCAAACTGGGATCCAACTGAAGTTTTTCCTGATCATTTTACCTGTCATTCTGAACACACTACTAAGCATTCTTCTAAGCATCTGCTCCACATCACAATGTTTGCAGTTCTCATCAGTGCCCCTATGCTGTCAATATTATGTCAGGATATTGCAAATATCATATACTTTTCACATGTGTAAAACAAAACCATAATGACTGATTTGGTCTGTTTTCACTTACAATTTGCAGAGAATTTTGTAAAACAGAGTGTCACCACACTGACATACCATAATACTTAATTCTTTCTCAGTCCTTTCTTCAGTCTTACCTCACATTTCTCTCCCTCTCTCATCCTCTCCACACATGCTTCGGTGATATCGCACTGACCCTCTCCTAGCCTCAGCATTGTCCATTCGCACAGTGGAACCTGCAGCACAGAGTCCTGGCACCTTGGGAAGGCTGTGGTCACCGCTTCTGTCATCTCAGTGACTGATTGGTCAGGTTGGACCGACAGTTTCTCATTTCCCTTTTCAGATACTAAACTTTCTACTTCATCCACGTCAGCTTTAAGCCGAACTCGGACTTGACACAGTGAACCCAACCTCGGGCAGTAACTGGATGAACATGCTGGAAGAGGCAAAGAGACATAATGTGAGCTAGATTACAAGACTCTTAATACATTTCTTTTCCAAAAATATGGATTTAAAATTGATCATTTATCCTGAGAAAAAAGTAATACAGAAGCATCATACATGCATCATCTCCAGAATTAGAAATAGTCTGTTGACTCCTCTCGCCTATTCGCTTTTGCTGGACTTTCCAGAGGCCTCTGGGACACACTGACACCCAGGAGGTGACATCAACGTCACCATGATCACTGTTACCATGCAGTGTTTCTGAAGGTTGGTCCATCCATTCATCCATCCCTGGTTCATACAAACATTAAGACATAAATAAAAAAGATGATCATATCTTCAGACAGCTGTCTTAATGCACATGATGATTTCGTGAAGAAGCATTAGAAAGTAGTCACAAACGTCACCATATTTTGTGTTTGGGACCAAGTCAAATAAATAATTATAAACAATACCTATACATCTGCATGTGAGCAATTATCTATGTATAACATATTTAATATCGGCATTGTTCAAAATCACGAGAGTAATAACATCTAACCGCAAATAAATATCTTAGTTCCAAAAGCTACGTTAGTAATTAAAACTAGGCCTTTGTCTTGAAGAATGTTAGGAGTAATAATCAATATTTAAGCGTGAAATTAGGAATTAGCTAAATCTGTTAGCACTAAGAGCTGAGCTACAACCATTTAGCTACTGTTACATTACCAAGCTAACATTAGTTATGATGTTAAATGGATGTCGACAAGACAGAGAAAGTTAAAAAGAGTAAACAATGGACTGAAGGTCTCTCGTCTAAGTGTGGCCGTTGCTGCAATATATATGTATAATATTTCATTATTTTAACAAAGTGCATTATCGTCCCTCAGACAGATATGACGACTGAATCTCATTATTGTACATATTCTGAGCTGTAGTTAATCCGTAACTAAAAGTCATACATCTTACCTCATACACAAGACTGATATGAAGTACCAGCTATCCCATAAATCAGAAAAAAATAAACTGCCAAATTATAAACAAACGCTGGCTCTTCTTCTTCGTCTTCTTCTGTGCTTCTTCTTCTTCCTCATGTACAACGGCGGGTACGAAGACAGCTCGTAGGTGCATTAGCGCCACCCACTGTACAGGCGTGTTAGTGCAAACGTTTGATGCATAAGTAAAATAACCTTAAGATAAGATAAGAACTTTACCAGAGCACCCCATAAATTACAGGAGCAAAAATACAAAAAAAATATCAAAAACAACTACTAGGGCATCAAATCAAATATACAATGCAATGTGTACAGAAAATTGCAGAGGAAAGCATGACGTTAAATGAACTTGCTTACATCTGACATCTCACTTCTCTCATATTTATATAACCCCTTTCAAATTTCATCTCACCCATATTTATGTCTCTGTCTGTATGTATTTATCTATCTTGTCTCTCAGCAGGCTGAGACAAAAATAAAGTGAAATGGCAGCAAAAGAGGAAATAGTGAACACAAATGAACACAGACTGTGTTATTGGCCTTAAATTTTATATAGACTTGTATGTCCTCAATACTACAAGATAATGGTTGTTTAAAAAAGATGCTTATGTTGTTTTTACTGATGCTTGTTGAATTATGCAGGCTTGTCAAATCAAGGAACCAAGGAAAAGGTGTTCCATACAGTATTTAATCTGTTAGATTGTGAAACAGGATTTAGAAAATGGTTTGTACCTTGCTACATCTTCACGAGAGAACACATAGACACACAAACACACTCACACTTTACATCTCTGTCTGTGTATTGACCTTTGACTTGTACCACTCGTGTTTAAGGCCTGTGTGTTTATCTGTCTTTCAGCATGAGTTACAGCTCTATCTTTTGAGCACTAGAAACCATTAGGTATATCAGAGGAATACCACACTGAGCAACCAAGTGTGTGTGGGTGTGTGTGACAGAGAGAGAAAGAGAGACAGAGACAGAAAGGAAGAAGGTCATCTGAGATTCAATCTGTCCTCTTATATGGGTCCTGTTTGACCCTTGATGAGAAAGAGACAAGGTAATAAACCTGCTACACTAATGAGACTGCGTCAGTGGCTAAGGAGAGCCATGCATGTTTTAGTATTAGTTATACAGAGGTGACTCTCATGGAGGACGTCTAAGAGTTCATGAAAAGGTTCATCAAGTTCCGATTAAAATCAGCAGTTCTACAATTTAGCTAATTTCAAGTTGAGTCAAAGTTCATCCTTGAATGAAAAATGAATTAAGGGAACAGCTTTTCTTATATAATATGTATAATAAAAACTATCATGATAAAACCCTCATCACTTAAACATATACTTTTATAATGCCTGACCACAGTTTGGTATCACCACATATGTTGGCTGATAAGTTATGTTGCAGTACAGAAATGCCACACTAGGTTGATATCATTTATATTCAAAGAATGTCTCTGTGAGGCTCACAAAATTGGTTTTATAAGTTTAAAAATGATATTCATATAACACTTGTGGGGTTAAAATTCATATACATATTGTCTTTATAAAAACGCACTACATTGGAAGAGTATTGTTCAGGTTCTTGTGTGATGCTATTTATTGTCAGTAGGTGTCAGTATTTAGCCATGATGTGAAGTTCTGGCTCATAAACTGAACTGTTGCTGAAAAGGAAAGACCCACTGGATTCACTCACACTGTTTACTACTTTTTCCAGGTCAGTGGGGATGTATAGTCTCAAAAACGACAAGAAAAAAACTTAATGTTTCCTCAGGGTAGAATTGTGTTTTATGGTCAGAGCTTGTTAAAAGATATTGTGACATGGGTCAAAAATGACCCAAAGGAATGGTTGTTTTATATCTTTGCATGTTCTGCATTTTACCAGTCAATATTTCAGTTGTTGCTGAAATTGCTCAGCTAAGCTAAGTTGTTTTCTTAACATCATAATCACTTATTTTAATATTATTTTATTTTTGCAGAAAACATTTTGTATAGCTACTCCAAAAATTCCCAAATAGGTCAAGAATGACCTGTAGGTTTTCTCAGTATTTGATAGGAACCTGTGATTTGTTTACATATTTGCAATAAGGAACATATTTTATTGCAGATCACGCCCCTCAAGGTCACCTTTCTTCTTTTCCCCATCTGTCTTCTATTTCAAATTGTACAAGGCTGTAGCGCCACCACCCCACATAAAGGGGCAGATCATGCTGCTTGGCACTAAAAAACTTTAAAAGGGCTGTTGAAGAAGCAGGTTGGTAGACAAGTGCACAATATTCATTAACAAAAAGTTTACTGAAACAGAGGCAAAAATGGAAACAGGAAAATTCAACAACTGACTTTTCAGTAGGGGTCTCTCTTTTCCCAGCAATTTACACACATAACATAACTTCAACAGGTGCAGTAGATAGACTGCAACACTCTGTATCACTGCCTGGCTGATGTCACCCAATTTCAGTTATTGAGCTTGTGTATCACGACGCTTGTAGGAAACAGTTACTCCAAAATGTCCTGTGCACACATGTACTAAGCCAGAGCCAAATATGGACAAAAAGAAAGGGAGAAAATATATTTTATGTGGAGTGAATAAGTGAGAATATAAGGCCATTCCTTAACCAAAGGCGTGGCAGAAACAGATGATGAAACATTTTTGAACACGTGGCAATTTGATATTTGGAAATATATGTGAGGGATAGGAAGTAAATAAACTGATATATATGACGGCAAACCAATTTAAAAGTCTTGCAATAAATATTATTTTGTGATTCTTACAATCTTTGATAAAATATTTAAAATTTTGTTGCTTCTTGTGTATTCAAATAAGAAAAAAAGATAAAGATTTGTAACACATTTTAATGCGATGCAACTGAATGCAGCAATTCCACAAACTTGTGCCAGACTTTACAGTCAAGACCTTTTTCTCACTAACTTGTTAAGTTTGGCTATGACAGTATTTATTCCAGATCTTTTGTTTTAGATTATGTTTTCTATGTTCTTTTGGCCAGTGAATAATAATGTAATTACAACTGACTATGTTTTCAACATACAGGAGATTGTTGAAATATTTATTGTTTCCTAGTAATCTTTTGGTAATATAACCCACAGTTCTCAGGAATATTTTTGGTTGTTTTTTTTTGTTTTTTTTACAGTTATCAAAATTTAAGGTATTTACAGTTCATTTCAAGGCACTAGGTCATTCTCATATTTCTTTTTTACACTTTTAATTTACACTTTTAAATTTGCATTTAAACTGAAATGCACTACAATTAAATATGAAATATGAAAATCAAATTTAGAGCTTTCAAATACTTTTAACTGCCATTATACAATTAAAAGAGCAAAGAGCGGCAAAGAGTGTGTCTGTGTGCATCTCACAGTCATCCCTCTCATCCTGTCCCACCATTTCTCTCTTTAACTCTCTGTCTTCCCCTCTTTCTCACACACAAACCAGAACCTTCGCTTCTTTAATCCTCCTCCATGTGTTACCAATATCATCTCTTTCCCCTCTGCCTCTCCTGTCGACCATCTCCCTTCAACTCCCTCACCTTCCTCTTGGCTCCCTTTGACTTCCCAGCTGGCCTCTTGTGAAACATCCCAGTGGGTAAGTTCAGAAGCATGTATCCCAGGGCTCGTGGACCGCTCCATGTTCGCCAGAAGGGCGTTGCAACCTGCCAGTAGTTGGGTCCAGGGAACAGCTGCAACCTCAGTAGTCATGGCTTTGCTCTGCTCAGAGGGTTGGTACGACCTCTGCTACCCTCTCTGAGGGGTTCGACATGCGTCATTCAGGGAAAAGGTGGAGTAAGACAGGTGAACAAAGGGGAGAAATGTGCCAGATAGAAGAAGAGGAGATAAAAGATCAGAACAAAGGATAGATAGATAGATAGATAGATAGATAGATAGATAGATAGATAGATAGATAGATAGATAGAATTTCCTTTTAATCTATGATATGGTTGCCATCTTCTTAACAGGACTAGACAGCAGGCTAATTTGAAGACAAACTTATTCCTCCACCAAAAAACTCTAAGCATTGAGCTTGTCTAACATTCTGCCTGTGTTTGTGTTTGTTTTTTCCTTGTGAAAGCGGCGGCCAGCTCGCCTGTAATCCCTCCATCACACATTCCCTAACACTCTCAGGCAGTAACGCACACATATACACACACACATACACACACAACCTCCACGACCCTGGCCGGCCAGAGGCTAACCCGTAAACAGATCGGGCCACACGACGGGGTGTTTATCCCTCGCAGTGAGAGGGACCGCTGCACATGATGTTGTCCGAGCATGTATGTGTGAGCGCGTCGAGCACTTTGACTGCAGCTAGTTTTACTCCCTCTGGGCTGTTTGTTGTTTATAGTGAGAGACACTGACAACAGGCTCGAACTTCACTATGTAAACTCAGTGTGAAGGCAGAAGCTTTATTCTAAGTGGTTCCCACACTCAGCATTAGTAGATTAGACAAACTAGATAAACTAAGGGATCATCATACTTCATTAAGACTCCTCCACCGGATTGTGTTCAAAAATGAAATGTCAAATTTGGCTCCAACCAAAACCTTAAACAACAGCATTGCAATCTTGACAAAAAAAATGTTGTAATCATCTGACACTGTTTCCTACAAACTGAGAGGTCTTTGGGCGAATGTTGTACTGTACCAATGAGCTGCCATCCGGCAAAGTTTCATTTATTGAGGTTTCCAGGTCAAGTGGGGATCAAGGCCTGATCCTGAGGCTGATTAGAGCCACCGAGACGATAAGGTCAAGAGAGACAGATCTAAGGAGGCAGAAAGGTATCAGTCTACAATATATATTGCATATTGTATCTATCAATGTCATATGAGTTTTGCATTACGAGCGATCAATAGAAAAACAAAGCCTGTCTTGGTGCACTGCCTTGTAATTCCGACCGAATGCCAGCAGAGTTGCACAAGCAGTGAAGTATGACTTTTCTCTTCCATTAGCAGTGATGGAGCAAAGTCTGCCAGGTCAGGGCTATTCATCTACATTATAATGTCATGATGAGATTACTTCAACTGCAAGGGAAAAAACAGGCTCCCAGTTCAAGTCCCAGGGTAACAACACATCATAGTATTGCATCCTTATGTGGCAGATGCGGCGTTACATGCACATGTAAGTGATGCTCTACTGAAACTGTCGACTGCGAAATGTGCAACGACTGCTATTAAAACGAAATGATTGATGCCCTTGTTTCTAGGACAGAGAGGGAACATTAATGATCTTTCAACACTTCCCACTACTCAAGCTCTTTTAGGGCCTTCTGGAAGCTTCAGCGACAGACCACCGAGGTGCAACTTCTGTCTCATTGTTGGACACTGACAAGGATTATAATCACGTACAATTGTCATCTATTTGAAACTCAATCCACTATTATTAACTGCTATTCCTGCTGTTTTTAACTTGTCTACTTGCAGTGTGACGCACCTTTTTATTAAAGTTCATGCTGTTTTCATTTTTTTCCATTCAGACTCTACATTTTTTGTTTTTAAAATAGTTTATGTATATTTATTTACTAAGCACAGAAATTGCGTTTGGAATTTGGATGCAAAAGTTCTGTCTTATCTGTCTTACCTGCAGTTTTGCATCCCAAAAATATGGCTGCAAGAAATAAAAAAAACAGTCAAGTCTTGTGTATATTTATTGCTAAAAATACATTTTGCATCATATGTGGTCTGTGTTTATGTGTATGCTCTGTGTGAAATCAAACCAAATCGGTCTTAAATTCACACTCACATCTTACAATTAAAGCGAATAGTTTAACTGAGGAAACAGACTCCCTCTGTCGATCTGTAGTGTGACCATTTAAAATGATTAAATCAGCTCCCTCCCACAGACACACACACACACACACAAAATGTGCCAGTATTTTACCATTACTGAACACATTAGAAACATAGCATGCTTATGTGTGTGCCCACCAGCAATATGAGGGATCTGGCATTAAGTAAGGCTAAATTTGTTTTATCTGGAGCATAAACAGAGTTAACTCCATTATGTTGTTTCTCTGGGGGCCAGTTACGCTGTCGGACCTGCGCAGCCTGAGTAGGAACCCACTGAGGGGAGGAGATGGTTATCAGGAGCCACGGGGCAGATGGGGGGACCGTTTTTATCGATGCACACGCTGTAATGGGGTCTTCCTGTGAGGGGCCGGAGGAGTTTCTTTCGACAGAGCTTTCATGTGTTCTTTCGCTGTGGTGTGTGTGTGTGTGTTGTGTGTGATCAGAGAAAGTCACTGTGGGCCATTAGGCCTCTGCACGCATGCATACTAGCACACATCTGGATATGCTTCTCCTCCAACAGTCATACTTACATACAGTCTGGCTGTCCATGTGACCTTTTAATACCATCTAAGCACTTTTAGATAAAGCTAGTTAGACCTTTTGGCTTGTGTATACCACCACCAGTGAGTGACCGCCATATGCGCACACACACACTCACACACACACGCCACCTGCTCGTGTCATGTCCCACAACTTGCACACTATGTCCACGATTTCCTGTAGATGGCAAATTTATGTGCTCACTCCTGTCACATATCTGCAGAAGAGCATCTGAGAATATCAAGCAAATAATCTCTTTAAAGCTGAACTACTGTCAGAGTAAACAGTAGAAGCAGGATCTGTCTCGCTGCAGCCTTTGACTGGGTTTGATGTTAAAGTTTGGTTGACATATCCATAAAGATTTTACAGCTGTGTTTAGGAGGGACCTTGTCTGTTAGGCCTGGAGGCTTAAACCACACGATGCCTCAGCTGCTCGGCGTTAACTCTGCACAGGTGATTCACACCCACTTGCATCTCTACTTAAAAACCTCATCGCAGGTCAAAGTGGAGCGAGGAGAGGCAGGGATGGGGAGAAAGAACGAGACATAGGCTAAGTTGGCTGGTGAAAAGAAACAAATGTCAGGCTCTAATTCAGACCAGTCTCTGGTCAAAGTAACAGTTAGCAGCTCGGCAGTCTGTTAGCTGTCATGTGTGTCTGTCAATTACACTTGGTGGTTCTCAGCAAGCTGTCTGTGGTGGGACAAGCCATGTCAATCAGACCAGAACTGCATTTGGGTGGTGGTAAGTTACCCATTAGTCAACGGCTCGAGGAAATAACACACCAGAACTAGAATTATAGGAAGGATACTGGCATTATTATAATATGTGGATATTGGCTTCTGATGTTGTCAACAACAAAAAGATGAAAGTGTTATTGAGCAAAGCCAAGAAAATAACTGTAAATGTAAGAGGTTTCATGTACGTATCTGAGACTTTCCATCCACCACTGATTAGATAGATATGGCTACAGGTGGCTGTGTGTTAAGTTGGTGGATTGCCCTTTTTTATTCACTTGATCATTCGAGGTTGAGTATGATGGTCCTCCTGAGGTGTCCTATTTGTGCGTCTTGACACAGCTGAAGAGGCTGATCCTCGTCGCTTGCAGCCTCTTCATGAAGTGCAGCTCATGTGAGGACTCCATGTTGTTTTGCTTTGATCAACGTCCTCAAAGTTGGTTGTGTCAAATGTTTTGAGGTTGCTCTTGATGTCATCCTTGTACTTCTTCTGACCTCCAGGTGCCTGCTGGTCTAATCTAATATCGATGTTGGCAATGCAGTCAGTGTTTGTCTTTCCAACTGCTGCTCAGGAGATGTCTCTGGTAGTAGGACTCCATGTGATGTGTCTATTATAGGTGGATTCATACAGAACACTTGTATGTCCCAGAGTTTTGCAAAGACCCCACTGGCACAGCCGATATGATGATGTATGTCAGCTCTGGAGGAAAGGAAGCTGCCAAAGTAGGGATCCATGTTTTCAAGGCTGGTGTTGTCAGTATGAGTACTGTGGTAGCTAATGAAGAACTTGTGTCTTCCTGATGTTCGGGGCAAGTCCCAGGAGCCTGTGCTTGAGCAAATGCTTCATGGATCTTCTCTGAGTGGGCAAAATGGGTTTCACAACCCAAAAGCAGCATAAACAATTTCCTCAGTATGACTTTCACTGGGGAATTGTGCTTTTTCAGAATAAAGTTCTGCAGGAAATCATCACAAGTATCAAAATTCATATCTTCCCTAAAAGACCATTCAGCGTATAAAGAGTTGTCTGACCACTCCTGTACTCTGGAGAAAGATATAGGACAAAGTGAGGAGAGGACAAGGCAGACAAGGGCAGCCCACCCATTGCAGTCCAACATGCGGAGGGCAGATGTACAGGCGTACGCATAGGGCTCTTTTCAGAGTACAAAAGGTTGATCTAAATAAGACCCAGCTGATGTTGCTGCTCTCTCCTCAGACCCAGCCCTCTTGCTCTCTGGTCCTCCATCTCTCACTCATCTCTGTAGGCCTACTTTCACTAATCCTCTCGCACCATTTGACCTATGACTTGGTGCCCATACTTTTTCATATCTCTCCCCCCTCTTTTGTTCTGCTCGGAGCGTGTGTATGTGTGGCAGATCTCATGGGAGCAGGTAAAGTATAAATCTATAGTAGTTCTGACATCTCACAGTCTCTGGTTCCCATTTGGTCTGATGCCCTGCAATCAGTCACCGCTTGACTCTCCTCCTTCTCGTTCTTTCCTCTTCATTGTTCTCATTCTGGAGACGTTTGCGAAACCTTGTGAAGTTCCTCGCGTTGAAAACTGAATTAATATCATGTGCCTCACAAACGCCCACGTTCAAATCGATGACATCTACTCTGATCATCTCTCCCTTGTATTTTATTCTTCCTTGTAAGGAGCAGTGTTAAATTGACATACAGTTTTAATGATTACATGGGCAAACCCAGTGTAGGAGTATTGTTGCTGACAGCTCGCACCAGCAGAACTGACGGGTGGGGGGGGTGAAATGAGTTCCCACTGCTCTTTCATCTCCACTCATATCAGCTTGATCAGTGAAACCGCTTAATGTGGACATGTGTTTCCCCTGCTAACAGTCTGCTACAGGGCACAAATGCAGACATACACACCGAACGAGCAAGAGAGCGTCTGTTTCAAATCCCAAAGAGAGTGGGGCGATAAGGCAGTCTGCGGGATTTACAAGACCTTTCATTTGTCGCTTATGCAACGGCATGTAAATTCTGTGGCAGGCTGTCATTTGGACTCTCTCGTGCTGCCAAAACTCCTCTTGATGCTCAGTCTGACTAGAAAAAGATGCCATAATATGAAAAGGAAAACTCACTGTAAATAGTTCACTGGTAAATTCATGAATTATACTTTGACAAACTTTGACAGCATTCAACTTTTAACCCTCCATCAGTGCACTTTTGGATATATGATGAGCAAGAATTAATGAAATATGATCTGGAAAGTTTGCTTAATTACTTTCTTTGCAAGACTACGATGAGAAGATTGGTACAGCTCTCTCTATATATTTGCTTTATATTTGTTAAACATAAAGCTGGAGCGAGGAGATGGTTGGCATAAAGACTGAAGGCAGAAGGAAACAGCTCACCTGGCTCTGTTTGACAGAACCAGATCCACCTGCCAGCACCTCGAGATCTCACTAATTGACACATCTCTTTCATTTAATCTGTATAAAAATTGAAGCACAAAAATGGCAACAAGGCTGACCAAGAAATGGTCCAGCAAAAACCGCTGGTTTGGTTTTTGCACTGATTAAAGAAACATTTTGATTTGAATTGATTAAACACTGGAGTTATTTCTTAAGCAAAAATGCATAATATTTGCTGGTTCCATCAAATCATTGATTTATAAAGTAAGAAAATGATTAGCAATCGATAATGAAAATAGCTGTTGGCCCCAACTTTGTGTTCGACATACACAAACTTATACAAGGGGTTTCTTCACAGCTAATTTTCCACATAAAGAAAATATGCATATTTCTCAAAATTTTTCCTTTAAACAACTGCAAGTCGTCGTTCACTGGCATTTTTTAAAAAATAACTTCATGAAAAATTAGAATTTAGAAATTAAACTAAATGTAGAACTGATGTATTTTGCAGAACAAGACACAACATACACTATTATCATTAAAGGTGTTGTTTTGAACTGATGCAAAATGACAGGGATCATCCATTACCAGTGTTAAATCTGGGTCGAGCATGTTGAAGAAGATGAATTATTGTCATGTGTAATAAGGCAGTCGAGGTAGAGCTGGATGAATGAGTGAGGTTCGGGATGATGGTGGGGGTTAAGCGAAGACGGCAGGATGCTAAAGGAGCGAGGGAGAGAGCTTAGCGTAGGGGAATGGAGAGACAGAAGACCACCAAAGAGGACCTTGGAGTTGGATTAGAAGCACATGGTGAGACATCCAGGCATTGCAACATTTGTGTGTGAGGATCAGGGTTTGGTAGAGGAGGTCAAATGTGCGTCAGGAGACTCCCAGCGGAGGGGGGGGGGGTTAGATATCTGCTGTAGAAATGACAGGGGTGGATATTCATAAAAAGAACCCCTCAAAATTAGGAAAATGGAAGTGGATCTTACGACTACTACTACTTCAAAGTACTACTACTTTTTATGCTACTTTATACTTATACATTTCAGAGAGAAACATGGTACTTTTTACTCCACTAGATTTATTTCACAGCTAAAGTTACTAATAACTGGTCAGATTAGGATTTTAGATTAAAAAACAGATAATAATCTTATAAAAACAAACAATGAATTATAGAGATGAAATGATTATTCATCAGCTTATTGCAGATATGTAAGTATCAGTGTATATTTTGTCTGCTGAGTAAAATGAAATTGCAGTATGTCAAACTGGGCTTGAGGTAATTTAGAAACAGGGTCACCATTATAAAGTTAATCTACTAGAGAGCAAAGTCGACACAGCAAAGTTGACCTTTACACAGTAACATCTTCCCCTAAGTATGTATCACAATAAAAAACTACTACTTACTTACTTGTGCTACTTACTACATATTGTGATCAGAGTAAAGATCAATATCAGTATCAGTCACAACAATTCAGCTGTTGGGCTGTAAAAAAAAAAGAAGTACATATTAAAACAATCCCAACCTTTCTGGCTTGAGACTCCAACAAGAAGTGTCTTCTTGGGGCTCTCATCTCATTTTTTAGATGTTTTTTCTGATTTATCTCATGACTCTTTGGAGGGGCCCGACCCCTAACTTGAGAACAACTGGACTTAACTACCTAACAGCATATAAAATTTTTGAAATTTGAACAGTGAAATGTTACTTCATCAGCATTAATGATGATAATGTAATATATAGTATTATCAATCAGTCAATAGGTCCATTTTTCTTTTCCAATTGCTATTTTATTTTTACATTGTTGTGTTGCTACTTTTTCTTACATACAGAATATCAGTACTGCCTAAAGTACATTGCAACAAGAGGAATGAACCAGCCCTAAAGCTCTCTGATCCTCACCCTCAGCTGAAACCTGGCAGCCACAAACCAGCTGCTTCCAGGCCCTTAAAGCAGTCCAGAGGCTGATCTAAGCCTCGGTGTATCTCGAAGTGAGTCAGATCTCCAGAGACCACGAGAGGGCCCATCCATCACAGTCAGAGATAGTAGAGTATACTGAGAGCTGACATAAGGGCAACATTTCACTCTGACAGTCCAGGACAAGTGCCAGTCTGCTGCCAAGGATATGCCAGCTTTTACTGGACGGCTTCAGCCAGCCGCAACACAACTATTGTTCAAATATGGCGTGAAATCTGGTGTTCTTCACCAAGAAAATGTTTTCATTTCGATGCCGACGGTCTCTCGCAGCTTTTTGACATCGGCTTGGCAATCATTAAGTCTAAAATATGGAGCTGGTGAACTGGTGTCACTATTTCATGCAGGGTGGTGTGTGCAACAAAGGCTGGAGAAAATGGCAGAGCTCAAATATACAAGCACATACGCCCGCCCGTGATGTGTACCTCTGAGCGAGCCCTCATCCTGTCTTGTCAAAGCTTTGACCCAGAACCTTTGCATACTGGCGATATTACTCTGATGTAACATGCTAATATCAATAATACAAAAGTTATTGAAGTGCTGTCCATCCCACCCAAGCTGAAATCAAGATAGCTGCTTTTTCCAGGATTTAACATGGCAGGAAATTGAAAGCCAGAGACGGACTCACAGGGGCTGCAGAGTCTTTCAGACATGGCTGCGGGGTTTGGAAGAACACACAGGATGAGCTGGCTTTGACCTCAGTGACATTTAGACAAGACGAGAACATCAGAAAATTTCGGAGATGAAACTGGTAGAAAAGATGTGACAGTGTTTTAAACTAATTTACTCGGACATCATACAGCTTGTTCATGCTGCACTGCTACACTCATTACACACTCGGAAACCAGAGCACATGCTTCAAGTGTGTGTCAGCGATCTCACTATCACCAGCAGCGACGATCATGACTGTTCAATCAATGAGTCACGATTTCAGTGAAGCATGTGTCACTGAGTGTATGCTGATTTGTTTGGACGCCTGGGATGTGGAGGTAGTCTGGTCATTTGCTTTTACATGAGTGTCTGTTTATGCCACATAAACTGTCTCTTACATCCTGTCGATGAGCTCATCGTAGTATCAAATCCTCAATTTGTACGGTAGCATGCACATTATTTCAATGTGTGTCAGTGTGGGTTCATGGTTCAACACAAAATGTCAGGTCGAAGTCACGAAGGAAAATGCATATTTCGTTCATAACGGATTTATTGTCTGTTAAGGGTTAATTTTCACATTTTTAAACGTGCGTTATTAAAGGCTGCAACTAACAATTATTTTCATAGTCTGACAATTATTAATCACAATAGGTCTATTTATCATTTTCCCAGAGCCAAACAAATTTAAGTTGCTCTTTTTTTTTTTACCAAAACCCAAAAATATTATTTTACTATCATATTATATGACAAAAAAGTATTAGATCCTCACATTGCAGATGCTGAAACTAGAAAATGTGATATCTTTAGTTTCATGATCCACAGATGATAAATCCTACTGACCTACGTTTCATCTAGCGCCACCATCTGACTAAAGTATCAATTTGTCCAGTACTTTTCTTTATGACCAAATACCTGACAAACTAATGACATTTGCATCAGCCTCAGTTGTGTTTATTGCAAAAGAGGTTTTTTCCCCCCTAATTCATATATACATTGCACTTGGTTCTACGAGGGTCACAGACGGGTACCCAAAATGAAAATAAAATATTGTAATTACAATAAATAATCCAAATACAGTGTGTAACCACAGACAGAACTATGAGTTAGATGTTTTTTTAATATATTTCTTTCTTTTATTGACACCCCCCACTCTCACTCAGACATATTCGTAGACACCCAGCAGACAGGTATCCACTGGGTTTTAAGGGTTTAATATTTTGTATAGAGGCTGTATATGGGTTGTTGTTGCTGTTTGTGCCAGGAGTAATAGTCCCTGTCTGAGCCCCTTGATGTCTGCTGAGTTCACTCGGGTTGGTACTGGAGAGACTAGGACTGGTGGGGGTGACCACCATGCTGGAGTCCTACCTCCCAGTGTGTGTGTGTCTGTAGTACAGAATGCCTGGGACTAAACCGCATTTGATTTTTATATGCTTGTGGCTAACAGGAGCCAGATGGAGCTGCCTCCAGGGAGCTTACCATCGAAACAGCCATTTATTTCTCTTTTTCACTCTCTTTAATGAGATGTGTGCATGCGTGCTTACATACATACTTGTGTGAATGTACGTTGTTCAAATAAAAGCAGCCCGTAAGTCACAGCATTTTCGATATTTCTCTATCAGTTTATAAAGCGGGAATAACTTTGCTTTCTTGTTTAGCAGCGCCAAAGACGTGATATGTCCTGTTTAGATGACACACAGAGTGAGGAGATCCATGATTTCATCACATGAAGATAAATGAGAAACAATAGATCAGGGTGTCAGAGCTCTGAGGACTCACAGTTCTCTGGGCCGTCAACCTCGCCCTGACACACATCATAAAGCCTCAGAGAGAGGCTTCACACACACTCAGAAACACACACACACACACACACACAGACAAATAACAGGCAGTGAGAAGGTCAAAATCCTTCGGAAAAAGTAATCTTGACATTGTGAATGTTGTGATTTCATCAGCTCATCACCAGTAACGACAAGCAGGATATTAAATTACTGCACGCAGTTTTCAGGCTGTTTCCTTCGGAACATTTACATGCTGTACATACATATCGAAAAAGTGAGCAGAAAGCAAAAGAGCAGCGATCGGGAAAGAAGGGAGAGTGTTAATTGAAAGCGAATGTGTCTGTGCTGGCTGCTGGTCAGAGATGGGCCGGGGTCCCAGTTGGCTTCCACTTCAAAGGCCCTACCCGCCTGTCTCGAGCGCACCTGCAGCCGGTTAAACCCTGCTCTCATCACTCAGGGCGTGGAAGGACCTCTCCTACAACTTAAGAGCCCTCACCACAAAGACTTTTGCCAAAGGGCCATAATGGCCTGCGCTCAAGAATTCAACCTAAAACACCAGGTAGCCCATACAGCTTTCTCTACAGAACTGAACGTCAATCACACGATGTGAGTGCTCCACAGCAGGATCCCTGCAGCCTCACTCACAAGGTCTATGCCACCCCCGTGACAGGTCACACAGGGCTCATATAACCACCACAATACAGTCTAAACTGAGGGTTTCATGGACCTGGGAGTATATACAAATTAGTCACAGAGAGAGACATTCAGGAAGTGTTCTGTTCTTGTGTTAAGGTCAATCAGTAATTTGCAGAGGTATAAAACTGCGTGTGGAGAAACTTTTGAGAGTCATTTCTCATATCCTGACATATCCATATTATGTCTGACACTGATTTTGTTTTTGCCTGGAATAAACATTTGGCTCGCGATCAATCCCTTATGACCATCAATGATTGTGTTTTGCTTCTCTCTCAATATGCAAATAAACACATAGCTCACTTTCGTAATAATTCCACTCAGCCAGCTCAAAACATTCACAATAGATTGCATCCAGTCAGCTAGTTCATTCAAGATGATAGGCCATAATTTAGATGTGGTGCAGTATGTATTTTTCTCACTGGAAAGACTGTGTCCCTGGCCATATCCATGTGCCATCTGCGGAATTGGATTCACATCTGCATTCTTATCTGTCCAGTTGTGACAACATTACCTGAGATTTATTTTAACGTCAGGTCTGACTGACCAGGACCTGACTGAATAAACTTCACATTTCTCAAGGAAAAGCCCAGCTCATGCAGCATACACTCAGTCTGAGTCTTAAATCACCCTAAAAGGAGAGAAATGTGAAAGTAAGGTAAGGTTTATGAGACTAAACAAACACCAAAGAGGCTTAGGACTGAATCTGAACCACAGTTTCTTGTATGTGCTATGTACAGTAATCAAAGCGCAAACATGCACATACAGACAAAACCAATATCAGAGTCCTGCGCCTTAAGCCCTCTTTGATAAGATAGCCAACAAGACGCCTCTTTGTTTTTACCACCTGGACAAGAGTCAAGCCTCTTTTTTTTCTGATGTGTCTGATGTACTGCTGTATTTTAAAAAGATTATTGCTCATTGATTTTTTTTTTTTTTTCACCACTTGGGTGCAGCGCAACAAGCTGTAAACACATCATCGCCTTCTAAAATTATTATGGTGAACGTCCATTTACACATCGAGCAGACACGGAACAACATTAACATTCATTTTGAGCCATGTTCTCTTCTCTCTACCGAGGCTATCAGGCTGATTTAGTAAAGCTGCAGGGCATAAAAACAAAACAGTGAGGTAGAAGATGCTAAAAGGTTGTGCAGAAATGAGCAGAGTCGGATGATAATTCTTTATGGGTTTGACACGATGAGCATCAATGTCCACACAATAATTTGATCCACTGTTAAAGGCAGAATTAGTAGGATTTTTACTAAAAACAATGTTTAGACGAATACAAAAATCATCCCTCTCAATCATCACTAGAGATGTGTGGTTGCGTCTGTATCTGCAGAGACAAAGACATATGCATGGATTTTCTTTTTTTTGTTGTTGCTGTGTTCAGGACATCAACCTTTGGGCAGTGGGTATACATTTTTACCCTGCAGCCAATAACAGTGCACAGGGTGTGAGGGTGGCGACCAGGTGCCAGATCGTAAGTGACAAATCATACTGATTCTGCATTTAATATAAAAATCGTGACGTGAGCAGCTCTACGGTTCAACCCAAACATAACAAAATGTATTGTATTGATTTGCCATTCACCTCTTCTGATTTGAATGGGAAAAACAGGAAGAGTAAGGAAATATGATGCATGTTGGGAAAAAGCAAGAGAAACATTGACTGTCTTGTTTTCCTGCAGAAAATGACGCCAGTTGAGTAAAATTTGTTGTCAGTCAACAGCCTCTTGATTGTATGGCATTATGAGAATATTCTGCTGACAGACTGTAATGATTACAAGCATCACCACCCTGACAAAAATAACTCATTTTTGCTTTCATTTGCACATACAAACACTCACAAACACAACCGCTCACACACAAGTTCCTCAGCCCGAGTCTGAATCCTAAAATAAATGGTTAACCTTGTGGAGATCCGCTTTTTAACCCCAAATGGGAGGTGTGTGTTTAAATTCCTGTCATGTTGTTTTGATTGCAGTCCAATGTTCTGGTGCGGCCTACAACATGAGAAACATGCGTACCTGCCAGGACTAATTATAATGTTTTCATGACAATTTTTCACTCAACTCTTGAATAAATAAATACAAAACACAACTTGGGAAGCTGTTCTACCATTGATTTCAGTCTTGGTTTACAGGTCGACTCACTCCTTTATCCTGTGTAAAAAGTGGACAGACAGAAAAGAAGGATTAACTGTTTCAGAGTTCAATTCACTGATTCACCCTTCGCTGTGCTACCTCAGCCAGCCACCATGTGACCGGCTGCCCATGACCTGCAGTGTACGTCACACAGACAGTTCCCCACTAAAACAGGAAACTACTCAGCACAAACTCAGTTCCACCAAGAAGGAGCAAGGAGACGCTGTGCTGTAAAAATGACCAGCATCCATAAAGGTAAATTTCAATTTGGATTCTTTTAAAGCATTAAGCTCATTAGTGTTATAAGTGGAAAGGGGAATAAAAACAGTTGGATTAAAGCTGATCCCAGTCTGTCCCAGATGAAGTATGCTTGATTATTTCTGTCTGTGTGACTGTTTGTATCATTGTCCCAGTATTGCCAGTGAAGCCTGTTTTGTCCTGAGAAGTGTCTGAGATGTGTTAAACGTCAGAGAGGCCATGCTGCCCCGTATATCCCTTTGATGTCATCTGTATCACCTGCTCTACAGAGTGTGTGTGTGTCTATGTGCATCCGTGTGTGTGTGTGTTCATGTGTGTGCATGCTCTGAATTTATCCAGCATGACGGCATCCTCCGGCGACCCAGTAAACATGCTATTATAGAGTTATCACCATCACATCTACGGACACTTAGTGTGTTCACCGGAGCTATAAAATCTATTAATGACAGGTTATCCTGGGGATAAAGAAAGAAAGGGTATGCAGAGCTCAATCCTGTAGAAGCCAATCATGATGTAACATAAGGGTACATACTGTAGCATGGATGTGTGTGTGTGTGTGAGCATTTTTTACACCTGCACAAGCACAAACCTTCTTTCAATGTACGTGCCTTACGTTGCACCCTTTGCACCGGGGGAAAGTGGATGACAACAGGCCCCGACACCTTGTCTGAAGAACTAGCCAAACGTTTCAGAAGCTTCTGGAGTCCCAGTGCCGCTGTGTTTGTTCAAGGCAGTTCATCTCTGTCGGCAGATCTAAATTTACAGGACAATAAATTATCACAGATCTGGCTCTCTGGCTTGCATTCATGCATGTGCGCTCACACATGCACACACACATTGTGGCTCGTTTGTCCCTGGAGGACGGTGTATTTTTAGGGTCTGTCTTGTATTCTGACCTTTCATTAGCTTTATAGATAATGCTGCTGGATTTTCAGCTGATTATTATCTAAACAGCCACTCAGGCCTGGTTCTTTTATCCTCACGGCCACTTAACATGCAAAAATTGTGATAGCGTCAAAGCCATCTGCAAGAAGTCGTCCTGCGAGAATTTCAATAAAATATTTATAATGGAAACTGTCCTTGTCAGAGGAAATTTAATAATGGTCATTTGTTCAAACATTTATGTTTACGTTTTCCTCACAAGCAACCTCCTGTCACTACTGTCACTACTCATATGAGTAGTGACAGTTGTCCCTAAGAAGCAAAGATGGAAGTAATGAACATCGTCATCGTGCTGCAAAACCTCTTAAGCAGGAGATTAAGGTGAACGGCTGGGTTTAAAAAATGTCCCAACTTTTACACTGGGGACCGCTGTTTTCACCCCATCTCCCACCAGCAGTCAACCCTGGTTTCTTTCCATGACCATGATCTTCACCTGACCTTAACCAAGTAGTTTTAATTGACTAAACTAAGCATGAATTCAGACTGAAAAAGCCATGATTTAAAACACTGCAGCAACTTGTTGTATAAGGTACTGGTGAGACATAAAATAAAATCCATGTAGTCCAGTTTGAGTAACAGATTAATGCGATTAAAGACTCATCAGATGTCAAAGCACTATCCAACAGACAGGATTTTACGTCTCTGGAAAGTTATCACAAGGGCAACTATTTTATCTTTTCTCACAAAAATCACAAGATAAACAGCAGAATTACATTACAATAACGTCATAAAGTAATCTACAAGTAATGTGCACTTGCATGTTTATGATTGGCTAACACAGAGCCTTGATGTTGCATTGTGGCAAAAGTACCTGGTTCTACTTTTTCACCAGATGACCCCGTGACCCCTGTGCTGCCTGAGCTAAAGTCTGAATGTGATCTGAACTTTAACTGTAGATGTGGCAGCCCAGAAAACGGTTATACTGTATTGGAAAACCTTAATTAACAATATTGTCCTGCTGATGGGGTAAAGCTCAGAAAACACTCGTATGGGTCATTTTATAAGGCTATAAAGTTTATGGTAGAGCAACTGTTATTACTATGAGATGTAAGTCAAGTCAGCTGTATTTATGTAGCCCAATATTACAAATCACAAATTTGCCTCAAGTGGTTTCACAATCTGTATGCGACAGCCTGTATCCTCAGGAAATTAAGTTGGATTTCCCCAACTCCCCTCAGCTGATCTCCTTTCTGTCTTTGTCCTTCTTCCACCTGTCCCTTGTTCACCTGCCCAGTGTTGAGTTTGCCCGTGTGTGTCCCATCTGTACGGGAACTTGGCCAGGTCTGACGACAGGCTGTCCTCCCCGCTCCGGCCTGCCGGCGGATGGGAATACACGCTGAGCTCATCCCAGGACTGCCTGACTGGTGACAGCCCACAGCATAATCCCCACAGGGGACACATTACTGGGCCATTAGTCCAACTCTTCCACCTTCACTGCGTGCCACTGGCTTGCCCTTGCTTCAGTCAGCCCTTTCCCTTTTCTCCCTGCAACCTTCCTTTCAGTAATAATCCTGAGTGATTAGGATGTATCAACACAAAAATCAACTAGATTAGTCCAAAACCTCTGCCTCTGTAAATCTCACCTTTATCCCTCCTTCACCCCAGTGCAGCATTTAAACACAGCAAACCCCCGTCAGTACTTTTCCTCTGAGGAGACGGTTGCCAGATTGGACCTCGTACATCAGGGCAAACTTTTCCTCCAACTGACAAGAAGGCGCTTGACTCTGTTATTGTTTATGAGGAGAAAGCTGGGGTCAAGTTCACAGGCTGGGAGAGAGACAGAGAGAGAGAAAGAGAGAAAGTCTGTTCCAACTCCAGCCCCATGAGAGAGAGCATAACTCAGCCATGTTTGTGCTTCCCTAATTCCTTTTGATTTAGCAGAAAATTGTGAGCTGAGCTGGAGCGCAGAAATATTCGCCAGAGCTCAGCTTCTTTGTCTCACCTCGCGGCCTCTCACAAACCTGTACCCACACTCTGTGTGTTGGTGCCTGTCTCTCAAAATGCTTGAAAGTGTGTGTGTGTGTGTGTGTGTCCCATTCTGACATCAGCTGGCCTGTTGAGCTCTAAGCAGAAATACAAATGTCTCTAAAAGGAGCTTAGCTTTAATGGCAGCTTTGGCATACACGCTAGAGCTGTTTTCTTAAGCTTTTGATGAAATAGCAGTTTGTGACAGCTATAGCTAATTCTAATAGTTTCAATTCCGATAGGGATTTCCCTGATTTGTTTACTTGTTTGTTAGTATTACCAGGTCAGCTGAATTAACTGTGGTGTTCTTAATCCAACATCACAAACTCCCCACAGAAGTTCAAGTCTATGCTGATAAAAAAAAAGACAACAACAGTGTAAATCGGTGTCCGTAAACAAGTCAAGCAGTCGTTTTTTGAGTTTGTCTTGAAAGTAAGTTTGAATCTGTCAGGAGCCATTCGAGGACAAAGAGAAATATCGGGGATTTGATGATGGATGTAAGCTCGCCGCCAAGCCCGAAGACAACCTGAAGACACACACATACACACACGCATGGGAAGAAAGGTAAGGATGGTCGCTCTCCAGGGACAATGTACAGTGTGTGTGTTTGTGTGTGTGTGTGTGTGTGTGTGTGCATGCTTTTGTCGAGCGCTGTCTCAGCACTCGCTTTCTTACACATGTGGTTCATATTTAAGCCATAGTGCTGTTCCACTGGACGATCTTGGCTCTGTTCTCCCAGTCCCACATTCCCTGCTTTTTTCTCTGACTTTCATTTCTGCTGTGCTTTGGGTGGTGCGTTACTCCACTCATGACAAATATTCAAATAAGTATTGGTTAATAATAATAACAACTTAAATAATGTCATAGACTTGCTTTCTTTATATATATCTTTATCAGAGACAGCACACATTAATTCATATCAACATGATCTAGGTGTGCCAGATTTAGCCAAAAGACTTGGACAGGTTGGTGATAACATGAAGGTCTTTATTATGCAGTAATATGTGAAAGGTGGACGTGACAAACAGAAGAAGTACAATCATATACACTGAATGAATGCCATATTCTAATTTGTGTTGATTTGAAGTATTAATAATTGACAATTAGATTTCTTAATAAATATTAGATAAAACAATATCTGAAAATTAACAATTGCATTTCCAACACGTTGCTGCATGTTGGATATTCACTGATGATTTCATTTTGCAGCATTTTACATTGAGGGTGGAAAAAACTTTCTGTGTCAAAAAAAATCCTTTATAATAAGAACAACCACATTTTTCCTGTGATTTAATTATCCGATTTTACTGGGTTGTAAAATGAAGGCGCCATCATTGAGTATAATAATTTCTGCCTGCGGTTACAGATGAACTCCTCACCATAGGACCACAACAGCATCATCACCCTTCACCCCAGCACACACACACACACACACACCTCTCTCCATCCATCCCTCTTTAATATCTCCTTCCTAGTCAAACTCTGTAACCCCTGCATCTGCCCAATGGGCAAGAGGAGCTGTCAGCAGTGAGCCCTCCCTCATCTCTCTCTCTCTCTCTCTCTCTCTCTCGCCCTCTCCCCCTCTCTCTTCCTCTCTCGCTCTCCCTCTCTCTCTCTCAGCTCTCTCTCCCTCCCTCCATTCCTCTCTCTCTCTCTCTCTCTCCCTCTCTCTCTCTCTCTCTCTCTCAGCTCTCTCTCTCTCTCTCTCCCTCTCTCCCTCTCTCTCTCAGCTCCCTCTCTGTCCACAGCGCACTGATAAAGGAGAGGTCCGGTGCGCGCATCCGACCCGGCGCAAAGTCACTCAGCCGGCACAACCGCAGCGCAACTCCCGCATCTCCAACCTTTGGCTCCTGCTGGGATTTTGGATCCTATTCGTGCCTGAGCAGAGACACCCAGGATAGGTGTCGGGGCCGCAGTGTGGAGAGGTGAGGCAGCCCACACTTGTTGCTCCCGTGGGCAGGTACAGCTCCTCAGCGGAGAGCCCGGTGCGCACATGGCACCGCACGCGCGCTCCTGACGGTCTCTGCACACGGAGCCACACACTGGATACTGGGGCCTGTCTGCTGAATGCTGCTGCTCCACGTTAAACCTCGTCTCAAAGTTGGGCATTTTTTCTTCTGAAATCTGACTTTTTTTTTTTTTTTTTTTTGGAGAGCCATGCTGGGTTTAAACAGGATTCTGAGCCACCGGACGGCCCGGGTTCGGAGCTGCGGTTCGCCGGCAGCCAGACTCTCATCCCGGTCTCCTTCGTGCCAAAACCCCGGTGCCAGTTCGAGGATTTACTGTGCGTGTCTGTTGCTGCTGCTGCTGGTGACACCCCGAGCAGACTCCTCATGGTGGTGAGTCTCCATCACACCTACAGGCCTATACCTGCCTGCAAGATTTATGACAGATCAAGTTGTCTATTTGCTTAAAGAAGAGACCATGAAATAATAATAATAATAATAATAATAATAATAATAATAATAACATTCTTCTTGTTGTTTTCTTCATATTATTATTATTATTATTATTATTATTATTAGAGTCTATCTGTAAATGGAAGGTAATGATTTTAACATCCATCACTGATCTTAATGCTTTGAAACAGAGCTGGGATTACTTCCCACCTTTCCTTAGAAACTTCAGGGATTCAAGCTGCCAACGAATTTAACTTATGATGACTATTTTAATAACCACTATCCAAAAGCAAAAAGCAGCTCCAATTAATTTTTTTCAACAGCACACCATTATAAGAGTTTGTGTCCTGTGATTTATTATCAGTGTTGCTGCTCTGCAAAGTTGCCTCCAACATTTTAACCTTCATCATTCTTGGTCTTATTTGTGCATTTTTGCTGCACATATTCTAATTGAACTGGGGATTATTTGAAAGAGATTTTTATAGGCTGTAATTTGTAATTGCCTTGTAATTTTTATGTGAACATCACTGCAAAGAAAAAGTGTTTTTCTGTCGTTGTTTTATTAAAGTCAAAAATGATTTGCTCCTGATAAAAAAAAAAAGGAGTGAGAAAAAAAATATGGAACATTATTAGTGAAAATAAGCTAAATTATGAGTTGGTGAAGTGGATTCAGGCTTATTTAGGATTTTGTTTCTAAAAACCCATTTTCTTGGTGTCAGTTTGTTGGCCTGCCACATTGAGCAATAATAATAGAGCGATAAATGTAGTTTATGTCTGTGCTGTTGGCTCAGCGCGTGTTGAGCTCAGCTGGAGCCTGTATTAGACAAGGCAGAGTCATTAATCCACCAGGTACCACACACACACAGACACACACACAGAAATGACTTCACTAAAATACCCAAAACCAGCCATCTAGAGCATAGGTGAGGGGTGAAAAATATCTCATTCCCTGCACAATAACATGCATGAAAATGTCCATGTGTGTGAGTGTGTTTATGGGAGAAGTGTCTGTGTGTGGGCGGCCATGGGGCTGATGGAATGCCTAATAGTTTGTGTATATTAAAAGCAGTTATGGGGAGTAGTGGGAAGAGTGTGTGTGGAGGCTTTAGCTGGGCATTATTGGCTTTAAGGGGGATTTTAGTGTAGGACATACAGAATTGAATTGTTCATCAAATTTCTGTGGGTGCACAGTAAGTGGTGATATGGACAGATCTGCAGCTTTGACAACCAAAAATGATGAGAAAAGTGGGGGGGGAAAGCATATATAATGTAATACAAATGCATCATTTTGGAATAATGATCATGTTTTTGTGACTATAAAGCCACAGTTTTAAAGTAAGTGTCAAAGGTAATACTCTGATCAGGAGCAGTCAATGTATTTATTTGCTGCATCTGTAGTAGAATTATGAGGAAATCCCCAAAGTAAAGTGGATGATTTCTTAATGATAATGCTTGAGAAAATGATCAGATCATTAACCTTTTTTTAAGCGTTTCTTGCATGATTCAACAGGGCTTGAGAGATGACAAGGCAACAAGATGCCAATGTAAAATATAGAAAATGTGGCTGTGTCATCAGATGTCAATAGGAGCCTTCTCTATTTGTCTCCCACTTGTCTTTCGTCTGTGAGTCACAGGAGAGTCGGGGCTTTACAGCATGTTGTTTTAGACCTGTGGATAATGATTTATTATCCTATAAAATCCACAAGTCCTCCTGACTCTCAGAGAGAAAAAGAGAAAATTAAGTGTGAATTGCCGCTCTGGCTCTTTCCTTTGATGAGCACTCTGTTCTTACTCCGCCTTTCTAATCCCACTCTGGGGAGTAGAGAGCCTCCAGTCTCCATCCTCTCGACCGGCCTCGTAAAATACGACCACACAGCTACACGATCCCTGACCTCCCCTCGCTGACCCACCAAAGCCCTGCAGCCACTGAGCTGCAAGAGGTCCCATGCACACGCACATACGGGTGCATTAGAGTTTATTTTGGACAAGCTCAATGCATCTCGATAGGATGCAAGTCTGTTTTATGAGGGTGGGGAGAAGGACTGGAAGAAGCATGAGAACGCTGAGCGAGATGAGAACGAGAGCGAGCGGGCAGAAAACAGAGAGAGGAGTAAATGGGGTATTAGTTTGACAGGGGTATTGAGGCCCCAGACTGCGCGCTCTGATTTGTGACGACATGATTTCAACTATCCCATTGGGAAACATTTAAACACACATACACACGCATGTCTTGTGGGGAGAGGTTAAGTGCTTATTTATTTGGAGAGCAGAGTAAATGGTTTCCACTCCCCTCCTTCTCGCAAACCTTAAACTGTTAAGTGTAGTGAACTCTGACTCATAGAGGACTGTTGCTGAAGCTCTCCTTCATGCCACTCACCACCTTTGAGTGTGTGTGTATCCACCTACCATATGAGGGCACCTGTGTGTACTAATCAATCGCAAAAGAACATCAGTCACTGCTGTGATTTGGACTTTGTAGTTAGATTGATTTCAAAACCACCTAGAAATGTCTTGTGTTTTTTTTGAATCATCAGGTACATTGGTGCACTGGGGGCCCGTGTGATCTGTGACAACATCCCAGGCTTGGTGAACAAGCAGCGGCAACTATGCCAGCGCCATCCAGACATCATGCAGGCCATCGGCGAGGGCACAAAGGAGTGGATCAGAGAGTGCCAGCACCAGTTCAGACACCATCGCTGGAACTGCAGCACACTGGACCGTGACCACACCGTGTTTGGACGTGTCCTGCTACGGAGTAAGTCTGTGTGGGCGTCCTCATGTCTGCCCATCTAATACTGACTGTGTAGCCAAAGAGTAGAGATACTGAGCCCAAACCTGAGCCCCATCTGCTACTACCACACTCCTCATTCTCGACCTTCTTCTTCACTTTGACTTCCTTATCTCTCCCTTGTCCTGTTTGTCCTTCTCGCCTCGTTCTGCTCTTTCTCCGATCTTTCCTTCTCATACTCAGGTATGTTGGTGCTCCGTGTTTATAGCTGCTAATGGACTGTTGCAATGCCTTATGCTTCGTCAATAAACACACAGGCTTCGAGGCACGGGCTTGTCGTCATTTGATTTTTCCACTCCTACCAGACGTCTGTGCTTTGTACCGGATTCATACAAATACACAAACATTACGCACACCGGTGCACATGCATGTTAACATACATATTTTCCAACTATCGTTGTAGCCAGTGGATGAATAATTCCTCCTTATGCAGCCAGAATCATGAATATTTCTTAAGTAAAAGGACAGGGGCTCTTCAGTAAAACCACCTGGTAGCAAACCTACATTGATGTCTTGACGTCAGCTGGTTATTTGGCATGAAACATTAAATGACAGCAGTTCTATAAGTCGTCCATTATGTTGCAATGATCATGCAGTAGACAGTAAAGATCATCACAGCTGCCTTCTGCAGAGCATTGATGTGGTGATGCACCTGTGAGCCACTATTGCAAGCAGTGCAACCAGTAAAAAGAGTAACTCATCGCTCTCTGTGCTTTCTCTTGACTTTGTTGTGTTTAGCAGTTCATTGTAGTGTATCTGGACAAAATAAGATGCTTGTCTGAGCAGACTTAGTATCTGACGTCACTGACTCTCCTTGGCTCGTTACTGTCCTTCTTCCAGCCATCCAAAGCATGTGTGGGGGCCAACGATGCATGGAAAAAAGTAGCAGATATGGAGATAGAGGCTGTGTGTGCGTGTATGTGTGCGTGCGTGTGTGTGTGTGTGGTGCAAAGGAATAAACAGTAATGTAGATGTAAATATTTAGAGAGATATTCTCACTGTCAGACAAACAGCGAAGGTTTGAATGATGACCAGCAATGCCCTCCTCCATCCTCCCCCACATACACCCCGTCAGCAGCACCCACTGCCCCCTTCTCCTCACCCCAGAGATGGAATGGGACATTCCAGTGAATACAGAGCGAGCAGGTTGGATCAGACAAACTCTTCCCGGCCGGGCGTGTTCAGATAGGTTTGCAGAGTGAACATGGATCTTGTTTTCAGAGACTAAAGTGACCCATCCTTAGTCATTTGTAATCAGCACTATATGAGTTAGTTTTGTAATGGTATTTTGAAGTGCTGGTACTTGAGTAGCTCCGTTTCATGAAACTTTATCCTTCCACTCCACAACATTTCAGAAGGAAATGTTGCTTTGATCATGTATGTATGTTACTTTGCAAGAGAGTGTTTTAAATTCAAAACTGAAATCATACATGTAAATAAATGTGATGCATTACTATTTATCGTAGTCTTCAGGTTATTTAATGGTTTGTTACAGCATTTAAATGCTTCTTACAACTTGTTGTGATCAGACAAAAACAGTTATGGGTGTGAGCATGGTTAGAGACAGTTCATCAGATCCAAGAAGCAAATGTCCTAAGCACCTTTTGTTCACACACAACTGCGAGCCAACCTATTAAAAAACAAGATTAAAAGTCTAACATCCTGTTTACATAGGCTGCATGGCGAAAGCAGCGTGTCTGCAGCAAAGCAGTTTCAGTCCTCTGTCCGTGTCTATGGAGGACTGAAGCTTGGATACGTTCAGTCATAGTGCTACTATGTGGTCACCCATGTTTTGGCAGCGCTCCGAGATCAATACATAGAGGCTTTAAGGCATTTTTTACGCATGTGAAGCACAAGTGAAACATGTGTCCTTATGGAGCTGTACTGATTAAAATAGAAGCTGATTTTTGCTAATATGGTCTAAAAATTTTGGAGACATCAGATGCATATGAGACAGATGACTGAAAAACATGGCTGAAACAAATCTTGCATAGACAGGGTCTAAAAAAAATTTGAAAGTTTTTCCTCTTGGGAGCTGAATGTGCTTAGAAAATTACAATATGCCAATTATATAATGAGATATTGTGTATGCAGTGTTGACATTTCAGCCTAAGGGCTATGCTAAAGGAAAGCTCAAGTGGGGTCCAAACGGGAAGGAAGGGTAAATCCTCTGGGGAGCATAAAATATGTTAAACACATTTCACGGCAATCTTTATTTGATTATTTATTCAAGACACGCTTTTTTAGGTGTCAATGCCTCTTGGTGCAAGTAAACAAAATGTCTTGCTGGTGGCACAATATGAAAAGGTTGTATGGTCACCAAAACATCAAGTTCATGCTCTGGGAACCATGAATCTCTAGAGCAATTTTTGCAGTCTCAAGAACAGTTTTTGAGATGGTTTGTCATATTTCAAAGCATTGGTTCCAGATGATCGTCAGGGGTGAACAAAATCATGAAAAGAACCAGAGATAAGATTAAAAACAAAACAGCGCTATTATTATTAACGTTATACGTGAAGACAGCTTATGTCTGTTAGGTTGACCAAGTTCTTCTGCCTCTTGCTGCCATGTTGTTTTTTGGGGCATTCATTCCCACGGGCGCTGCAAAGAGCAACTGTGACCAACCACTATATCTAATTCTCTATGTATGTTTGGCCACACAATAGATGAGTCATATTCTTAGGAACTAAGGAGACCAGAAAAGCGCAGCAATGGTAGAAAATACTGTCATGACATCACCCTGGTGCTGATTAATGGGGTATCACTGTGTCTGTATTTAAACAATTTATGTGAGCAGAGGAGAGCCCCGCAGCTAGGATTATTTCCATGATAATATTTAAACAGAGCTGTCCTATACTCCACATCAGGCCTGATATGCCCCCGTCAGCTGCACCTTCACGTCCTGATGGCTCACAACCAGGCCTGGTCATGGCATTATCTGTATCTGTGTATGCATGTTAACATTTGGCCTGAACAACTTTAAGTCTTTAGGTCTTAGAGTCTACAGTATTGCGTGATACTGAATATTTTTTTTTTTTTGCTTTTGTGCTTTCTCTCTCCGTCTCTCTTTCTCAGGCAGCCGTGAAGCAGCATTCGTGTACGCCATCTCCTCAGCAGGAGTGGTGTATGCGCTCACTCGCGCCTGCAGCCAGGGCGAGCTAAAGATGTGTAACTGCGACCCGCAAAAGCGTGGACGAGCTAGCGACGAGAGAGGAGAGTTTGACTGGGGTGGCTGTAGTGACAATATCAACTATGGGATAAAGTTTGCCAAAGCCTTCATAGACGCCAAAGAGAGGACTGTCCGAGATGCACGGGCACTCATGAACCTACACAACAACCGCTGTGGCAGAACAGTAAGTGTGTGATTACAGCAGCTCAGTATATCTCAATATATCTCAATCACAATGGTATATCTAGCTATGCAATTTTTAAAATTTGGCCAAGTGTTGATATATCTGCATCTTGAACCCCGTTTACACCTGGTATTAACATGCAGTCTCATTATCTCGAGTCCACCTGCTTTGTGATTGAATTGCCATATGCATATCAGGTAGGCAAACTAGTTACGTGACCAATCAACTTGTCGGAGCCAGACCTCCTCCAGATGAGCAAGATGGCCAATCCGACAGCAGTCCAAAACTGAAATGCATTCTGGGTGTATTTTAAGATTGTCACTTTTTATTTGAAATTCAAACTACCATTTGAATGTGGGGAAAGATTAAATATTCAGTTTCAAAATAATATATAAGTGTTAGTGTGTTTACTGACTTGTAACTGTAACTCACTTGAGTGAAGCAGCAGATTCACCATAAATTAACAAAAATGTGTGTGCTGAGGCAAAAAGCAGGCAGGACAGGAAAAAAAAAGTGTGGGCACAAACTGTGGGAGCTTTCAACAACAGCATTCCACGAGTTGAATATGAAATTTGATGGACATGGAAGAGCTTCATGACTTCTTGTGTCAGAGGTCAATTGGATTTAATTCTGCAAAATCTGTGACCAGCAGTGGCTGTGGCTCGCACTGTTCCTCCTTCGATTAACACATGTTTTTCCTTTGACAGATAAAATTTACAGATCGCATGTTAATACTCAAAACTAAGTGGGGTCTGAGACGTGTGCAGAATTTTGTTTTCTGGTGCCCACAGCGTTCCTCTGGATAATCCAGAGACTTCACTCTGAACTGTTTCTATAGGGACCGTTTTTTTGAAAGAAAGTAGCTCAGATGAAAACGGCACCAAACAGCTCCTCAAACAAAAATCCTTTCATCTCTGTTATATCCATCTTGAAACCTTGGCCGAAACCAAAAATGAGCTGCAAGACTAGATACTACTAAAAGTACTGTACATATAGTGTGAAAAATATACTTTCATGACATTTAGTCAAACCAACTCTGCATTTTTAGAACCATTTCAAAATGGCTAAAACACACAATCCCCACTTCTCTCTATGCATTTAGGCAGTGAAGCGGTTCATGAAGCTGGAGTGTAAATGTCACGGCGTCAGCGGCTCTTGTACGCTGCGGACATGTTGGATGGCCATGTCAGACTTCAGGAAGACCGGCGACTATCTGAGGAGGAAATACAATGGGGCCATTGAGGTGACCATGAATCAGGATGGGACAGGCTTCGCTGTAGCTAACAAGGCCTTCAGGAAGGCCACCAAGAACGACCTGGTCTACTTTGAGAACTCTCCGGATTACTGCCTACAAGACAAATCAGCAGGTAAGACAGCAGAAGAGGAGAAGAAGGTGGACTGTGCTGAAAGATGCAGAGAGCAAGTTTCTCATGGATGTTGATGGATTACCCCGACTGTGTTATGTGTGTGTTGTGTATATGTTCATGCATGACTAGTGTGTTTGTGTGTGTGTCGTCAGATAACACGGCAGGCCTCCTGTGTGATGTCTGTGGAAGCTAATATCCTTGTACCCTGGGGACATGGTCGTTCTGTGACCACCTGACCTCTATCAGTCTCTGTCAACACACACACACACACACACACACACACACACACACACACGGTCAGATGAAGTGTTGATTAACCTTTACACAATTCACCTAATCAATTATGATGTTTCTGATGATTGATAGATGAAACAGACAAACTTTTAAGATATTTGACATCAACACCTCCATCCAGTTCTTCCTCATCCTCCCTCCCTTTGTCTGCCTCGCTCTTCGTCCCCCCCTCTTTCTCACCTTCCCAGTGGAATCCACAGCCTAGGGACACAAGCAGCTAATTTGAAAAAAAAAAAAATCACTTCTTTCTGTCTGTCACAGTCTCTCCCTCTCTGTCTGTCTGAACTAAGCGTAGCTGGAGGGCAGAGTGGGCCTCAGAGTGTGAGAGCCTGTCTGTCTGTCACGCTCCACTGTCCATTTAACCCTCACACACACACACACACACACACATAGAGTGGCTTCAAAGGGAGCAGTGGCTTGGGAAAGGCAGTGTAACTATAGGCCACTCTACCAACACTGCATAGTTGTGTGTGTGGGTCTGTTGTTCTATGGGCAGCTTGTTGTGATAGGTAGCAGTTCAAACAGGGAGCTTCTCACACGAAACACCAGCACTAATCTCTGCGGGGTTGACATTCACATAAGACAGAAGACAATATGCCACGGCATTAGGTAATAGCCAGACCGCTAAACACTTTGATACACTCAACAATGGTGATGGTACTGCAGATCAGATACAGTTCAAGCTCGAGATCAGTAGCATTTGTAATAACGTAAAGTTCCAGTCCTGGAACATGAACTCATTTACAGTATATTCTGAGGTTCACTCCATTTGTCTAGACAGAGATTTTGGAAAAGAGAGTGTAATGTTCTATAGAGTATTTCTGTTTTTAGCCGTCTCTGATGAACAACATTTTCCACAAGCCAAAGACTGTCATCATAGGGTCGATACACTGCTGGCAACACAGCTGCATCGCTGGCAGTTACATCCAAACAAAATCCAATATTAACACTAATAGAATAAATTCATCTGATTTAAAAGGGGTCTACACACTTTTAGTTTGTATGTATTTGGTTTTCAACAATGTACTAAAAAAAGTAAGAGCAAAAGTAGTTAATTTCAGTTATTTGCATGTTGCCACAACATCCTCTTGATATAATGCCCAAACACTCCCAAGAAGGGGAATTTTTTTAGTCTTCCTATTCTGTCAGCGTGGCGTCGTTAAAGCCACAACATTTTTCATATGGCACATATTATAGCTAAAAAGTTTGAAGAGAGCTTGGATGGATATCAGGTAGTCAGGGATAAAGTTGCTTCTAATAAGCAAACTTCCAGACCAGACAAATTTCGTGGGAGCTGTAGTTTTGTTGAATGCTGTTAAAATCATGAGGGATTCCAATTCTAATGACAAGTGCTGTAGTAGATACACAGTTATCTTAGAGTATGTTAGTTACCCAGGAAGATGGGTAAGCCCTAGCTGTTAACCTCTCATTTGTTTTCTTGATTAATTGGTTAATTCTTTGGTTTATAAAATGACAGAAAATCATAAAACTCACAATTTCCTGAAGCCCAAGGTAACATTTTCAAATTACAATTTTTCCAGCCAATATTAAAAAAGCCCAGATATTCAGTTTCAGCAAATTGGCACACGAAAAGCTAAAACTAGGTAATATCTGGCTTTTTGGCTCGATAAATTAGTTAAACTATTAATCAATTATCGAAAGAATTAATTATTTTAAATTTGACTGACTAATTGATTAATTAAGTAATAATGTCAGATCCAGTCAGGACTTTGGTTCTCTATAGAAATGACCCACCAGTTGTTCTTTTTCAGAATGGGCAGAGAAGCAAAACATAAAAGACCAGTTATGAGAAACTTTTAGGTTTTATTAGCTCTACTAACTCTTTTGTGCTCTTGTGCAGGCTCCCTGGGCACAGCTGGGCGGGTGTGCAATAAGACGTCACGCGGCACAGATGGCTGTGAGGTCATGTGCTGTGGGCGGGGCTACGACACCACGAGAGTCAAGCAAATCACCAAGTGCGAGTGCAAGTTCAAGTGGTGCTGCGCCGTAGAGTGTAAGGACTGTGAGGAAGCCGTGGACATACACACGTGCAAAGCCCCCAAACGAGCCGAATGGTTGGACCAGACCTGAGGACACGCCCCATCCACCCCCTGTAATGCAACCCCACCCCTTTCCCCTTTACAGGACATCCTGTGGAACATGGCATTCTGGGAAAGTTTGTCCGAATGTGCTCTGCGTCTCCGCCCTCCCCTGCCCCCACCTCGGTTCATCATTGCATGGCTTTTCTACCTGTGAAAGCACTAGAATTCAGTACCCATCAATATGAATTAATACCCATTAGCCCCTGTTTGTGAATGGCCCTGTGACTGAACTGCTGGGATCAGACGATGGACGGTGAAACTAGTGAACACTTTGGGGTTCGGGTGGATTGGGCTTTTATCAAAGATTCAGTCCAGACGGCCTTTTTTCTAGCGTGTGGTTCTGGGTTAAAAATGGTTTGCTGCTTTCATGATGCTTTAAAGACACATTTTTACATTAACTGAGCCTTCAAACATATCCAGTATTATTACAACAACATCATATACTCACATAATTTTCTTTCTTTTTTGGGGAAGTACACTTTTATCTACCAAAAACAAATACTCGGTTGGACTTTGGGAAAGTAGCTTGACAAGTGCACTTTGAGAAGTGGACATCGAAGCGCAAGTTTGGCTCTGTGTGGCCAAACAGGAGTCCAGGCAGAGGACTACAAGGGAGGACAGGGAGATGGACACCAGATGAATAAATGGACGGATGCATCATTGGAACTTTGAATGCAACTGTATAAAAAAAAAAGAAAAAAAGCTGTTTAAAGTGATTTATTTAAATTGTAAAGTGTTGTTTCATTTCTCATCCGCGGATGAGACTGCACTACATTGGCTGACACAAGGAGAGAGAAGAACACCCCCAATATTATGATTATACAGTGTACTCTAGTTTTCAGTGTGTAAGACGTGAAACTGCCGGTGACGAGAAGAAGAAATAGAAGAAGGCCTGCACGGTCATTCAGTCACACATAACCACAACATCAGACAGATTTCACTTCTCTGCTCTCCAGCTTGCTTGTATAACATTGTGTATATTGCCTTATCTAAACAGATGTTCATATGAAATATATGGTGCATTAGTATGACATTGGAATCTTTGTTTTTGTTCAGACCCGCAAACATAAGAGGTTGAAGGCAAGAGAGAGACTAGATAGTGCCGACTGAGCAGAACTAATCAGTGTGACCGAGCGGGATAGTGAGTAAGTTCTGTTATACTGCTGTCATAACCGGCAGTGTTATTCCCATCACACACACACACACACACACACACACACACACACACACACACAATCGCTGCTCCTCACCAGCCTGAGTTGAGAGACACCGAGGCAGTAATAATACAATCTATGTTAGTAACAAAGGCCGATTCAGTGTGAGTTGGGGTGGGGTGTGTTATATTAGTCAAGGGGAGGGAAGTGTTTGATTAAAGGCCCAACCTAAACCCCAACCCCTGCTGGCCTCATCCCACCCCTCGCTATGTGGAATTCCAGGTGGGTCCCAGGCTAATGACTAGATGGCTGTAATTACCCGGGGCTGTTGATAGCTGGTGACTGGACATGGTCGTGCCACAGAGGACCTAGTGTGGGCTCCTGCTGGGACCACATTTAATCAAAGGCTTCTTGGCCGGCTTATCAAAGGGAATACTTTCCAGCAATCTTCTCTGCCTCAGCCCCCTCTGCTCCCCAGACTCTCAGTCCAGTTCAGTCTCTGTTACATTAGAGCCGCCTGATAACGTGGACTCAAAAGGATATCACACACAAGCGCAAACTTAAGACAAAAACAGTGTGTAAACACAAAGGGCGTCTTTTTGGAGAAATAACACACCATTAATTCATTATCTCTTTACTCAGCAGACCCTTACCGTCTCATAACACTATTACGTTTTTCGTAAGATTTTAACCTTGTGCACTGTGTTGGTCAGTGATAAGATCATCTCTCCTTGCCCAGGCTTGGGACAGGATGCAGCCATGTTCAAGCCTGATTGGACGCACCAGGTCCACGACACAGGAAATGCAAGGCCCTCTGCCCTGGAGATACCTTAATTCAGGAAGCAGACACAAACTCAGATATGGCAGCTGAGATGAAAATACAAAATTGCTCTCCTCAGTCTCTTCAATCAATACAATCTCTTTCACACTTCTTAATAATAGGCCACTCATGTTTCACCTTTCAGTCTCAACACCCTGGAAGTGGTCTTTTAAGCCAGATGAAACCAACCAATCAGCTAAACTTCAGACATGCCTTAATGAATTAAAAATCTGGATGACCTGCAATTTTCTACTGTTAAACCCAGACAAAACTGAAGTTAATGTACTTGGTCCCAAGCACGTCCAATGCGCATTGTCTAAAGATATCAGTGATCTCGATGGCATTGCATTGCCTCCAGCGCTACTGTAAGGAATATAGGAATTATCTTCGATGAGGATATGTCCTTTAACAAGCATATAAAACAAATTTCACAGAAAAAGATGCAGAAAAATTAGTCCATGCATTTGTTATTTCTAGGCTGGACTATCACAATTCTCTATTATCAGGCTGCAACAATAAGTCCTTAAAGACCCTCCACTTGATCCAGCACATGTTTTGACAAGAACAAGGAAAAGAGATCATATTTCACCCATTTTGGCTTCTTTGCACTGGCTCCCTGTCAAATCGAGAATTTAATTCAAAATCCTTCTGCTAACCAATAAAGCTCTTAACGGTCAAGCACCAACATATCTTCAAGAGCTCATTGTACCCCATTTTCCTAATAGAGCACTATACTCCCAGCATGCAGGGTTTCTTTTGGTTCCTAGAGTCTCCAAAAGTAGAGTGGGAGCCAGAGCCTGGTTGGCCCAGGTGAGCCCAGGTGCTGCTATATATAGCATAGTATATATATTTATGCTGCTATAGGCCTAGACTGCCGCGGGACTTCCCATGATGCACTGAGCTCTGAACTCTCCTTCTCTCTCCTCCATTTGTGTCCAATCATAACCCATCAATGCATCTTACTAATGCAACTTCTTCCCTCTCTCGTAGTTTTGTGCTCTCCCTCTTTCTCTCCTGTTGTTTTCTGCAGGTACATGTGTCACCGGAGCTGCAGAGTCTGGACCTGTGTTTACAAGCCTCCCACTGCCCACATGTCTCTGTTTAATCACTGCTATTATCGCTGCTATTGTTATTATTACATTTGTGGATTGTAGTACTCCATGTTCTCTCCCTCTTCACCCCTCCACCATCTCCACCATCTCTCTCTCTCTCTCTCTCTCTCTCTCAACCCAACCTGTCGAGACAGATGGCTGTCCATCTAGAGTCTGGTTCTGTTCCGAGGTTTCTGCCTGTTAAAAGGAAGTTTTTCCTCATCACTGTCCCCAAGTGCTCGCTTATGATGGGAACTGTTGGTTCTCTATGAATAATATTCTAAAGAGTATGGCCCAGACCTGCTCTGTATGGAAAGTGCCTTGAGATGACTTGTGATTTGCCGCTGTACAAATAAAATTGAATTGAACTGAATTTTCAAAGCCACGGGAGGCTCATATTGTTAGATAAGATAAGCTTTGTAGTCCCTCAGGGTAATATTATCAAGCAATTCCAGTCATTGAGACTATTCTAGCTTCAGCTTCCTGTGGCAGATCTATCTGTGTCCTGGATGCCAGGCTGAGAGCATTCCTGTTGCAGAGTATCATTAGTCTTCACAGCTGGCAGGCAGCGCTGTGGGCGAGGGAGATTGTACTTACTGAGGGCACAGAATGGCATCAAGCAACACAGAAGGTTTAAAGTAATTCCAGTTTATCACAACTTGGATACTTTTTGTAGGTTTGGCTCCCAGTTATATTGGTTATGATAACACTGAACTCACAAAGTTAATTACTGAGATCTGGGAATGGGAGGGATGACATTACTAAAAAGTAAAGTCAGACAGGGCAAGAAACACAATGATACAAGTTTTAAACAAGTTATTTGGAAGAGAGTATATAGGAGAACAATGAAATTATCACCAATGAGCAGTAGCAATGTTGCCATGTTTTGAGATCTCAGCAATTAACTTGGTGGGTACAATGTTGTCATAAGTTTTATGAAATCAGAATTATCCTTTAATTGCACAATGAGGTCAGCTCATCTGACTTTTAGCCACGCCAACAATGCTCACAGCCCCAATCATTTCTTCATCACAGTTATTCTCAACTGCGTCACCCTTTTTTTTAACACTTGTTCTACTTGTTCTATATTCTCTCTCTCTCTCTCTCTCTCTCTCTCTCTCTCTCTCTGTGTGTCTCGGTACTGACAGTTATGTGGATTTATCAACCTCATGTCCAGGCTGTAATGCATGTCAGTCTGAGCTCTGGTTGCCAAATGACAACAAGCCTGAGAATAGAGGATGAACTTCACTCCGACAGGTCTGGGCCAAACGCCTAGACGGTGGGAGAGTTGAGTCCGATTGAGAGATAGAAAATAAAGGAGAGGTGTGAGACAGAGAGAGGACAGCGGGTCAAATAGATGGATGAATGTGAGAGAGAAATGTGTAGGGTTACTTAGAGACCTAGCGGGCATGTTTATCAGCAGATCTTAATCTGAGCAGAAAGAACCGCGTTCCCCACAATTCATCATCATTACTCGCCTCACCTGCCACCTCCCTCTGACCGCCTCCCTCCACCTCCTTGCCTCTGATACAGCCCTCCGTCTGTGGGGAATCTAGCCACCAACAATTTCCCAATAACATTCACCTTGGGGTGGTCCGGGTGTCAGCCATGCGATCTGTTTTGCACACATATTCACATGTACACACCTGCAGGCTAGGACAGGACCCCCTCAGTGCCCCCTGAACTCACCTATCACCTGTCTGGTAAAACCCTCAGTATGTTAGCAAGCCTTTCTCCTCTGTCACTCACTGTTTGTGACCAGAAGGTGCATGCAAACATACGAGTGTGTGCGTATGTGTGTGGCGGGATGAGTTTATCCCTCTGGGCCAGGAGAGCCTGGGTCATTTTTTTCCCCCAGCGGTTGGAGGGGCAGTCTGGCAAGGTCAGGGGTCATAAAGTTTAGGTGTATCAACAAGGAACCTTTAGCACAATGAAAGACCACCGCTGATCCGTCGCCTGTTGACACCTCCTAAACATTAACGGCTTGCTCATGTAACTAAGCTCTCCTCTGGCTGGACAGCAAAGAGGTGAACTTATCCAGAAGAGCACCTGCTCTGGCTGGATTAAAATCTGGCCTACGTTGTAGCTGCCTACAGTGTCAACTCCTCCATTCATCTTCGATCCTTTTGCTCTGCCTCTATCTGATGGGGTAGGTGTCAGCCATTAGGTATTAGGTGGTGCAGCTTTGTTGGGAACAGGTTTGGGTTGGGAGGCTGTGGGAGCAGTAGGAGGTGCAGATTTATTAGGGAGCTCAGACTAATATTTACGTGACCTGCCAGGACCCCAGGGGTGTAGAGACAGAGAGGGAGAGAAAGTGTGGGTATGAATTGCATATCTGCATTGAGGGGAAAAAGGGGGATTACAAGACAAAACACTTATCTCCTGAGCCCTACAGCAAAAAATGTCCACCCCTCACCACCCCCAGCCCCTTTCTCTCCGGTCCAGCCTTCACTAACTGCCCCTTTTGCTCTGTCGTTTCCTATAATGGTTCAACACATTTTGACAGCCATCCTAATAGTAGCCCAACAATATCACAACCGCAATTCTCTTTTCCAAGAAACTCAAAATACTGGTCCAACAGGCAACTGGTTGCCAAATCAATTCTTTGATCTGGCAAAGAATAAAACTGGAATTTTCCTAACAATTCCCCTTCACCAGCATAGAAGTATTTCAAGAAACATTTCCGGTGCTTGTATAATTGCTCCAACTAGTGACAAGTACAACCACATGCAGGTTGACCTCAATGAATTTTCCGTGAGTAGAGAGTCGAACACAGCACCAATTTGTCATCTCTAATTTATCTGTGACATAACTCACCCACTGCTAGGCCAGAAGTCAACCTTAGCGTTGGATAGCAGAATATCCAGCAGGTTCGGCTCACGCTGTGAGGGTTAGAGGACAAAGATTGTCAGAGATGAACCTGAGTCGGACATTTAGACAGTTAGTCGCAGTGAATTCTTCACTGTACAAGGTGTGGGGCTGCTGTGTGACCACGTTTGTATATGCGTGTGGCGGTGTGAGTGTGTTTATCTCCCTCCCTGTGTGGGAATTTACAGACACACCTCGCGAGGCACAAACAACAGTGACCTGGAAAAATAGTCGAAATTCCACCAACATACCAGAGAATCTGGGGGTTTGGGCTGACAATACACACTGACACACACAGACAACGAGAGACAGAGGTGTGAGAAACAGGAGAGATACAGGGTCAGGGTCAAATTGTGTAGGCCTCACAGACATAGATACCAGTGAGTGATACCAGCTGACACACACTGATGCTGACACTAACAGTGATACTATGGCTACCTGGGTGACATTGATAAATAGTGCTGAGCCATCCCAGCGTGCACACACAATCAAACCAAAACTCAGCTCATCCCTGTGACTTTTAATCAGCATATCCTTCGCCAACGAGCTGCACTCGCTGACTCTTCAAGCTTCTGCCACTGGGGGAAAAAATCTGTGTACCACAAACAACTTTAAAGGGTCTGAGCGAAAAATATTAGGCTGAAGACTCTTAAGTGGCAAATGGGTGAAAAGTGAAAGCATCCACTGGAGTGTCTACCTGCCCTCAAACATGTTCACAACTGTGTGTTTATTGTTGCTTAGAGTGGAGGACATTGACTCCATTACTGGAGCCAGTGTCCCACTCGCAGTCTCCTAGACTCCTCACCTTTAAAAACACAAACCACAAAGATGCACATAAATTCACTCATACAACGAATCCCAAACTCACACCACGCAAACAAACACTCTCCATGTGGAATGTGGGAGACTGTCTTGTTTGTGTTTTGAGGTGCAGTTTTCTCCAATTTTCCTGCTCATCCTCCCAGAATATACTGTATATTCTCACAGGCACTTAGATATCCTCGGACATAGAATTATAGAAACTTGGGATTATATTTATCTTCATATGTTTTTTTTCCCAATCAGTGTGCTGATGCCTACAGCAACAAGCCTCCACACTGCCCACGACCGGGCTTCACCTTCCACCAGCGCTGAGACAGCTGATGGAGAGCGAGGACACAGTACAGTAGCCTCAGTCGCTCAGTAAACAATGGTAAACAGAGCAAGCGCTCGGCATGAAATGGAGGAATACCGCGCACAAAACATTTACACAGAGCTGCCACGGGAACAATATCATTTCAGTTTTACAATAAAGTGCTGGTGTAACAAAAACAACAGTGGGAAACTCATCTGCCCTTCTCTCCATTCACAGTTGTTTATGCTTCGGCCTCCCGCTCTCTGTAAGGAGATAATTCAATCAAGTATAATAGAGCTTTCACACAGGCTTAACCCTGCTTTAATCCTCATGCTACAAGACCCAAATCTGGAGCCTGATCTCATATATCTAGAATTTTATTCTATTCCCACGTCAATAAATGAGAGGTTGTACTGTTACTATTAATATATCTGCACTTTGTTAACACAGATTTGATCTTTCATTTTATAATCTGGGGTAAATTTCAACTGGCTACTTCAAATGAGAGAAACACAAAATAGAAATTATGTGAAAGGTAAAGCTAATTTTATCTTTTTCAATACTGAATACTGAATGCATTGAACTGATAAACCAATAATGATACACACTCTAATATCCTCAACCAAAAGAAATGCATGTAGCATATGAATACATATTGTCATATGTGAGAAAAGTACGAACCATCTCCCAAATTACAAACAAAAGCTCAGGAGAGAAGGGACGCAGTCACATCACACTGGTGTCCCAATGCCTAAGGGAATCGTGGTATTTTAATTATACCCACTGTCAGCCAGAGAGGCTGGGACACACCACACCTTGTTTTGGCAATATCATGCTGCGTCCACATCCTCCTCCAGTAACTAAAGCCATCTACTGACTGTGTTTTGATTCACCTTCAGCTCCTCTTGCGCAGAGACTGTGGGGGCAGCACCAACGTCACTGTACTCGGTGTACATTATAGATCATCCTTCCAACACACGACATATATAAGAGGATATACGCACACATGCACGCTGTACATGCAAACACCCGTTTACACCAAGTACACACATACACATAGAGCGAGTATCAGCATAAATCATTCTTATATGTTGCATGGTCTCACGAAACCCCTTGTGCAGGCAAAAGCAGATTTTGAGTGACTGGCCAGCTCTATTACGCACATACATATACTGTAAACAAACACTAAAACAAGCTCACCAAATGCTAGTTAAACACTTCATTATAAATACATTGATATAAAGGTATAGTATGGCAAAGGCATTTTATGCATGTGCATGTGCACCTTCATAACGAAGATGCATCATTTTGTTGTCACTATTCACAGAACTATAATGATGCTCACGTCTCCATTACTGGCTCGGAGCTCCATCTCTATCAAGTGTTTGAACCGGGATAGTTTGGGAGAGAGTAAACAACAGTCTAATGTGTTTATCAAACACTAAAGCACACACCAACAGCTGTTTACCACACAGAGAGCCAAGATGCATACAACAACAACAGCACGAGAAACATGTAATCTGATGGCGTTACATGTTGTAAAGGAAGGTGATGTTGATAGGGGTTTGTGTCTTGGATTGGGTTAGGGTAATCTGACAATATGGCCACCCTGCACGGGAAAATCCAGCTGCTGCAAGACACGCTCTCTCGCCCTATCGTTTAGTCAGTGAGGGAGAGAGGACGAAAGCTGTTTATGCTAGAAAAGCCTCCCACTCCTGGTAAACAAATCAATAAACATGACTCCATTTCACAACAATACACCATGCCAGACTACACTGCGTGCAGTTATACATGCAAGGAAAACTATAAAAACAATTAACTGCCACGGAAATACATGCAAGGATGTCATTACCAAGTATCCTTCACAGTCACAGCCTCCACACCTCCACACCCTCTGGATACGTTGAACCAGTCCCACTTTGACTTTTCCCTTATAAAGAGAACTGAAGAAAGAGAGATGGATGAATTACAAAAACAAATGTAAAATACAAATGAGAGATCAGTTACAGGGATTCAACTTTACATGAGAATGAAAACAATGTTAAAAGAAATATACCTGTAAACAGCTATGTGTGAGGTTCTTGTCCATGGGACAAACACCAACAGATGAAATACTGCCACATGTCTATTTGTCCTCACACAGAAACTGCGAGGAGCATCACCAAATGTGGTCTGACGCACTTTGCATGCTACGCTGGATGGCTCCAGCATTAACTATTTAGGTTTGCACATCTTCACTGTCAACATAGTTTGTGTGTCTTGCCAAATGTACGGTATATGTGCATCAGAATCACTTCATGCATCCATGTCACCATGTTCCTTTCCTCTCCATGTCATGATCTGTAGCTAATTAAAAGATTTTTAAAATAAATAGTTCAACATTTTGGAAAATATGCTCATTCACTTTCTTGTTGAGAGTTAAATGAAACGGTTTATACCACTGTAATGTCTGTATGGTAAATGTGAAGCAACCATCACCAGCCTCTACATCTCAATAATTAGCCCACTATATCTCGATAGTTTAAGCGTCATAAAACCTGAAGTGTAAAATGGCACATTGTGGTTTGATGTAGGTTCACTCCATGAACTATTTCTTGGGTGGGTGCTTGGCATCCTCATGGTGACAACAAGACCCCCCTTAAACAATATGCTGTTCTTACACTTCGGTTGTTGTTCAGATTAAACAAACGGGATGAAATAGCATTTGATGATATTTAATCTCATTTGTTTAATGTGATGTACTTTAGTGTTTGTGTATACGTGTGTGTCCACAGTGAAGCTGGACTGTTGCAGTATTTCAAACATCTATTTGTGTTTGTCCCATGGGAAGACCTCATGCATTGCTGCTTGCAGATATAGTATATATTTCCTTCAATTGAACTCTCAGTTTGTGTGTTGGGCCAGACCAGTTATAATACACTGCTGGTTTAGGGAAACACTTTGCAGATACTACAGAAAGGAGGAGGATGATACATTTCATATTGTGCATTTATTGCTGGTTGAAGCTTTGGCTGTGGATATGGTGAATGTTGGGGCCATGGCTGCAGTTGTGGTTGTGCCTATGGGATTATGGATATTGCCACAGTAGATGTGCTGTAGCTGTACTGTACATCTCTCAACTCAATTTACTGCTTCTTACATCATCCAAGAAAGCATCATTAAGCCACATGGGATCTGAATGTGCAGTGCTTATATCAGATATGACAGATGTGTTAACAATACACCACATGCAAATATACAAAAAAAAAACTGTAGAGATAAACCTCATAGACAAAACAGCATCCACACATCACATTATCTGAGAAACATCAAGCTCAACATCAAGAAATTTCTAAAAACAACTAAGCCTAGTGGAAGGTCTGTCCAAAACAACATAAGCAACTGATTCGAAATGACACCTGACTTGAGCAATATTTTTACGTGCGTGTGGATTCCTCACATTCATCCTTGCATCTGTTCCTCGTGTCCTGTGTGTGCGTGGCCAAAGAGCGAGGAGCAAATGCCAAGTGGAGGAAAAGAAAATACATTACATGGGGAAAAAAGGACAGCCCATAAAGTCAACTTTATAAAGTGTGATGTGGTATGTTGCACTTGTGACCAGTATTTTAGACAGAACATGCAGCAATATGGCCAGATGGCAGAAAATTTTGATTCACCAGTCCGTGTGAAGTTACTCTAGACTATTAAAACCATAAACCTCATAGTGGTACTTTACAGCATGCGCCCATGATCTGACACACCATGCTATTTTTCCTAAAGTACACTTCCACTCAAAAATGTGTATTGCCTGTTGTTAAATAATTTCGGTGCAATTGCCCTAGTTCTAATCTAAACCTGGTTTAGGGACCATTGTGACATCTTTCCACTATTGCTATCTTTAACTCTGCACAGGGGGTGAAGACTTGTTTCTCTAGCAGCATTCAGGATTTCTGCATCTCTTCCTGATTGTGTGTCTTCAGTGTCAACCTCTATCTTTCGTGGTGGCAGTGTCAGTATGTCTGTCGAGATCACCACCATAGCCATCATTACCTTGAGCATCATGCGGCACTCTGCCAGCAGTGAGGAGGACGTTTGGTTGAGGAGGTCTAAAGTGTGGGACTGAGCCCAGAAGACAGAGGCCTCTCTGGTGTGAGGAGGGCAGCATGAGTGTGGCGCTAAGCTCTGTCTGGATCCAGGAAAGAGTGAGATGCGAGGAGGGATGGCAGGAGATAAGTCCACTTCAGCAAACTCAATGGGACACTTCAGTACAGGCGCAGCTCTCACCCAGAGCACTGTCTGTCTGTCTGTCTGTCTGTCATGAAACAGAGAGATACAACTTGGATCAAGATTCATAATTTGATTTCAACTAAGTCCAACTGAAAACTACTCACTACTGTCATTTTCGGTCCGACTAGTCTCAAATACACAAAATTGTGGCACTGGTGCAATTTCAGCATCTAACAAAGGTAACGTCACTGTGAGTGTGTGCATGTGTGTGTGCAGGCTTCAAGCACAGTGACAGAGACAGATTGGGTGTCTGAGAGGGACAGATAGCCTTACAGCCAACCTCCACTCACTCATTGAGTGAGATAAAGAGCAACACACACACACACACACACACACACACTCCTCCACTGGCATCCAACCAATCGTGCTGAGAAATAACTCAACCCTTAACGTGGACAAATAGGTGTGGATAAGGCCTGCGTTGGATCTGCTGAAACTTGCCGATTCATCACAAATTTCAAACAAACAGATTAGAAGAAGACTGTTGTGGCATTCAAATGGACTTATAGGATTTGTCCATGTATACACTCCGCCGTGCTGTGTGAGACCCGGGAGGGTATGCGAGTACGAGAGTGTGTGAGGGTGCCAAAACAGTGACAGGCCATTCTTCTACAAACAGGTTTTCAACAAGCTCTTATCTCTCTTCTGCTCTCTCTTCATCCATTCCCTTGTTTCTTCCTCTTGTGGAAGAAATGCCCTTTGATTACTTTTCCGTCACAAATAGACTTGCTACATGCAGAGTATTTATAAGAAATGTAGTGTATACATTGCAAGAAAACTGGATGGGTGGGGTGTTCTTGTGTTTCTGGGTGACCTCAGTGGCCCAGGCTGCCTGTCTATTAGAGCTGGGGCTATTAGACCATCAGAAAGTGGGAGCATCCCGTCTTGCCATGGTGGTAAGATCAAGGCATTCCGACGGCCAGAGTGGTCATTACCCTGCTCTCTAGCCCATAATGTCCCTCCATTAAAACACCCTGCTGCCATGGAAATGCAGCTGTGGTCGTTTAAGTCATTTCTTGGCCCTGCTGTCTCTCTGGGTCATTGACACACACGCACACAAACACACAACGCATCAACATGTCGTCTGATAAACAGTTACACGCGCACACTGCTATCACACACATACAGAAACACATAAGCTGCTGTCTGGATGGGGCCATAGCCGCCAGGACAGCGAGACGATCACTGAGTCACCGTCGACGCAGCGGGACTGTTGACAGATTGTACAGTAAGACAATCTGGACGGCTGAGTCATCACACAATCAGACAGAATTGCGCCTCGAACACAAACACAGATAGGCAGACAGATAGGAGGTTGACAGAAAGATACACACAAACAGACACATGCACAGCACTAACACTGATCGGGATAAACAAACACCTGTGGTTGTGCAGAAGATTGTGTGTCAAACAAACCCAACCCCCTGTTCCTCTAATCCTCATTTGGCCACTTCCAAACTTTCTACAGAATCATAAGCAGACACCTCCTACGCTCAGATACACACACACACACACACAGAGAGAGAGAGAAACTAACCCCTCCTAAACCCCAAAACTCACAACCAGCATAAAGAAAAAGGAGCTATTACGCATATTATACAACACAGTTTGACCTCGTTTGGTGCCTTTTTTTCCAGCTTATCATTTATATTTGTATACACCTACTTACAGATCGTGTTAAGAATCCATCCCTCATCAGATCGTCCTTACTCCTGCCTTGTTTATCCTGATCAGTGTTTTATGTTGTGACTCTTTAGTGTCACAATATAAAACATACCTAACATGATTTGACAAGTCTTCTAATTACTTTATTTTATTTTTTTGATGAAGAGGGTCTGTGACTGTACAACAATTATATCAGCATCTGATGATGGTCCTTGCCCAGACAAAACTTGACAAATATGATAAACATATCACACCAAAACCAATTTAAATATAGCAAAAACATTATAGTGCTACCATAAAAATTATAATCGTCACTCTAGTGCAGAATAAAGAGCATTGCAGAATAAAGAGTGAAGAGACCAAAATCAATCAAGTCACACTTAATTTTTATAGCACCTGCACTGCAAACAAATAACCTCACAAATAAATGACAAAAGAGATAGTGTTGGCTTCAATAACGTACAACTTGATAAAATTGTAAAATAAATTGTAAATAAAAATGGACAATCAAGTCTGAGCTCAAATTAGCCTGTGTTGCCCCCTAGTGGTCATGAATGTAAAGCACCGAAACCAGGGTCACAACATAAGTCAGCTGTTTCAGTCACTTGCCATCATAGTTCTTCATCTTCAGTGCTACGAGTGTTCAAATGAGCTGTCACTGAGATTGTACCTCATATGATCACAAATGTCAAATAAACTTGATGATTGGTTTCATAATCAAAAGTATTCCTCTCCTTCTTTTTTCTGATCCCTGCTGTGCCTGAACATGTCCCCCACTTTAAGGGGCCAAAAACAAGGCCAATAGCTGAAATATCAACGACATGAAAGAGCAAAAATTTAACATATGTATTTTAAACAAACATGGCCCTGCAATCTGAAACACTCCAAGGAATGGCATTCAAATTTAAAACTAATATATGAACCTTGGAGCAAGAGTAAAAAACAACACTGAAAATAAGCCAAGAGATTAAGGTTGGTAGAAAATTTCTTATAGTGTAAATGCATAAGTCAATATATATTTTAAGACACAATGCATGTACAGCTTATTTCTAATGTGACTAAAGCATATAGAGCTCTTAGACTTGATACAGCATATTTAAACGTGAACATTAATACATAATCAATTGAAATTAAGCCTGACATTATCTCATAATGAAGAATGGGTGGAATCTGGCTCGCAGGGCCAAAGCACTTGGCCTTGAAGTAGCCACATCTGCACTGATGGACACACCGCACACTCTAGATTTGAGGGAATGGGTAAAACCTGGTGCTGAAGGTAAGACATTAACATTAAACACAAAATGAGGAGTTTTGTAGACATTAAAATAAGAAAAATTATTAAGACCTGTTGGCCTTTTCTTGTGCCAGACTCTCAGAAAATATTTTTTACTCAATGGATTTGGAGAAATTACTGACACTAGTTATTTATTATGAACACTTTCTGAGCTGTTTAGGATAATACTTGAATTAACACAATGGTCAATGATTGGGTTGGAAAGTTTTTTAATATGCGTTCTTCTAGTTGAAATTAGGTTTGCTCTTACAGATACAGAGCTCATGAAAGGTCCATAAAAGTTCTGTATTTAAGTACAGTAAGCATGTGTGTTTGTGTTTCTATCAGGTCTGTCATCAGTGGAAGAAGTGGCTACAGGTGTGGAGCATATAGACCCTGAAACACTCACCTACGTGAAAACATTGTGAGAACATATCCACATGAATACAATATTTCTATATGAGTGTTTTTTACTCGATACAGTTTTTATAATACAGTGCTGCCCTCCTCTTTCTTTTCCTCTGTGTTTCTCTCTTGCTGTGTCAGGTGTGAGAAGAGCTATGTGACCATCCAGTCCTCTGTGTCCAAGTCAGCACTAAAGGAAAAAGAGCAGAAGTCTGTCCAAGACCAGAAAAAACCAGGGGCCCAACAAAACAAAAACAAGGACATTGACAAGTTCCATCTCCACTTTGACTCCACCTGCGATGTTCAATGCATCCAGTCACATCAGGTATCCAGACAGACCAGTTTATCATTTTCGTAACATATTCATCCACTCTGTTCCTCCTTCCTTTTTAAGTACAAAACTGAATTTTAAGGAATCAACTGTCTCAAATACAGCTTTTTAGTGTGTGTGTGTGTGTGTGTGTGTGTGTGTGTGTGTGAGAGAGAGAGAGAGAGAGAGAGAGATGGGTGTATGTCAGTTGAGCAACTGTTTCTCAGGCCAGATGACAATAGTCCACACACAGAGAAGATATCTTTCAATTTGTGCTTTGCCTTTTCCATCTTAGCTCCAATAAGGTTATTCACTCTTGCAGCACTGGGTGACTTGAATTTTGGTTCAAGTGAAAAGCTGAAGTTTTTGAAGGCAATCAAGTCACACAGTCGTGTAAACATCCCCATCTCAATAAACACATTTACCATTGCATCCTCCTGCTTGTGTTCCTGCGTATTGGTTGGTGAAAACAGTCCATTATGGTTGTCTTGTCCCCCGTGCTACCTGGCCAGGATGTTGCTTCTCTTTCTTGGGGGGGGGGCTACTCAGAGATGCTACCTTGTTGCGATTAGCTTTCTTGTGCAAGCTTCTTAAATTGACTTTCAGATTCGTGGGGTTTTCCCCTTGAGAAGTATTCCACATATTTTATCACAGTCTGCTTTTATCTTCCTCGCAGTCATATTCAAAGAAGCCCCATATACAACTCTGCCACTTTCTCCCAACTTTTGCATTTGGCCACCAGGTAGCGTGGCAAGCAGAAGCAGACTGTAAATAAGAAGTGACGTCACGGACCGTAAGGTGCTGTACGGTGCAGGGCATTTTATCTCTATTTTCAATTTGTTTTAGTTAGTTTTGTGAACACACAATACAGTTTCAGTTAGTTATGTTTTTTTTTTCTTTTAATTATCATTTTTATATATTTCAGTTAATGACATTGCTTTCTCAATTTTAGTTTTTATTTCTTCGTTTTTGTTAACGATAATAACCTTGCTCCCCATTGACCCATTACCGTTTGCAGGCCACTCCTGATTTGCAGACCATTCCCCATTGACACATTTCCGTTTGCATACCACTCCTTATTGACCCATCGCTGTTTGCATACCACTCCCCATTGCTGTTTGCAGATCACTCCTCGTTTGCAGACCACTCCTCATTGACCCATTTCCATTTGCAGAGCAGTCCTCATTGACCCATTTCCATTTGCAGACCATTCCCCATTGCTGTTTGCAGACCATTGCCCGTTTGCATACGACTCCCCATTGACCCATTGTCGTTAGCAGATCACTCCCCGTTTGGAGACCACTCCTCATTGACTCATTTCCATTTGCAGACCACTCCTCATTGGCCCATTTCCATTTGCAGACCACTCATCATTTGCAAACCACTCCCCATTGACCCATTGTCGTTTGCAGATCACTCCCCATTTGCAGACCACTCCCAATAGACCCATTGCCATTTGCAGACTACTCCCCATTGCCGTTTGCAGATTACTCCCCGTTTGCAGACCACTCCTCACAGAAATATGTAGAAAAAAAACATCATTAGGTCGTTCATCATCATTATGTAGGTCGACCTGAAAAAAAAAGTTTTAGACAGACAGTAATAACAGTCAAAAGCAAACTTCAGGATAAAAAACACAGATATATCGGTTAAGGGAGACAAAATAGCAGACAGACAAATAAACAGACCACCCAACCACAGGGTGACAGCCCAGCCAAGAACTTGACTGACAGATGGGTCGACAGGCCAACCAACAACCTGACCGACAAAACTATCGACAGAGCAAATAACCTAGCAGCCGACAGACCCGACTGATAACCTGACCCACAGAGGGAACGACCAACAACCGGACCGAAAGACGGAACGACCAACAACTTGACTGACTGACACAAATATTGAGCCCAACTAATTAGAGGTAGGTAGGTAGAAAGATGGACATCCAGAAAGGAGAGTGGCCAAATTGCACTTCCTGTTGATTGATCAACCTGAAAAAAAAGAGAAGACAATTGCAGCAATACTGATTCAAACTTTTAAGACAGAAGCAGATACATCATTATTGCATTGGTATGTAGCTAGGCTGACAGATGAACAGATAAAAAATAAATAAATACACTTACTGTTTGTTGATCTCCTTGAACAATGAACAGCTATTGCACCAGTAAGTGTCCAACCTGGAGGGATTGACAAATAGAAACTATACTTACTGTTTGTAGGTCATGGCACACAGGTTGATAGACATAGATGGACAGATGTTTTGATCAATGCATTGTAACATAAAGTACAAAAATAGCATCAATGTTGATTCGAGGCTGGCAACATGACATAACCCACATTGCTAAATTGTCAGAGACAAACACCCTCACAAACTTCCCCTCCTCGGGCCCTCCTCATGGGACAGCGGCTTTCTGTTATCTGCTGCATGACTCCATGAAATGGGAGTTTCACTTTCCCTCCAAAAGTTACTTCCTGGACAGCAGTGCATTGGTTCAATGCTGCACAAGTAGGCGGGACTAACATTTCTCCAGCCAATAAAACCATCACAAACATTTTGAACAATACCCTGGTGTTCCCATTGGTTGACTTACATGCTCCACCTTTAAATCTTTTTTCAACAGGAAGTGCCTCACATGAAGTGAAGATATTCTTTATACAGGCCATTGAGCAATACAAATATACCATCATTGTTCATTCAAAGCTACCAAAAAACATGACATAACCCACATTGTTAGAGTATCGGAGACAAATAGAAAAGGATAAAGACCGTTAAGACATGCAGTGGCCACGCCATAGGCCTGTAAATAAGGGGATCAAAATCCAAGCAAAATATCTCATGCCTCAAAGAGACACAGTTTTCATATGTCATACATACAGATGTATATTTTCCCAATCACATCCATAATCAGATGACACAAACATAGGCCCCAAAATAACATTGCAGCTACAACAGTCAAGGCCAAGTCATGGCAAGGCAGTCAGCACAACACAAACACCATACAACAAGGCCAAAGGCCTACCAACAAGCACAGGCAGCCAACACAACACAGACAACACACCATACAAACCACAAAAAGAACAATTTGTTTTCACTGTCTTTACTTACTCATGCACCAATCTCTATGAAGATGTCTGTTCTCTGCTGGTTGAAAGTAAAGGACAGCTGCCTGCTGCATGGCTCCATTTCCCCACCAGAAGTTGCTTCCTGGAAAGCAGTGTATTGGTTAAATGCTGCACAAGTAGGCGGGACTAACATCTCCAGCCAATGAAACCATCACAAACATTTTGAACAAACATTTTCAAACACTTCAGTCCTACAACATGTTTCTTGGCTTGTCCACAGTTTGATGAATCTTCTACATCGATCAGCATCATATTAAGGTTGGATGACTTTTGGGACAATAACTGTCTCTGTCTGTCATTCGTCTGATATCCAGGCAAATTCAAACATTCCACCTTTTGATTTTAGTGTATAGACACTTGACTATGACCAACTAATCAGAAATACAAATACTGTTTATACGCAGTTTCTGGAGAGACTCATTTTGGTTGTACTGGAAATTTGTATTTCACCTGTTTTTTGTCAAGAACAACAGGGTGATTATGCTGAATACACAGTTGTAAATCAAATGTTCACCTTTTATAATATAGTCAAATGAACTTTTTAAACTTATAATTTTAATAACTTTTATAATAAACACAAGTGTCAGGGTACAAAAAAACCCAGGCAGTAGTAAGAGGACAATAAGATGGATGAAAAGGACAAACTGGAGAAAGTTCTGTGACTCAGTTGCCGTAACATTGCACATATACAAACTGACAGAACGAATGGTAAATGAAAGATGTATTTTTTTTATTGTTCAGAGAGGAAGGAAATATTGCAGAATGTCGCAATAGAATATAGAAGGTAACTTGGATCCAGTGTTATGAGCAGAAACATGACTGATAGTAGACACAGATGTGGCATCACAAGTTCATCTCACTGATCTGGACATAAACATTAACCCCAGTCTGCATGTGAGCACAAGCACATTAAAATCAACGAGGACACAAATATAAAACTGACAACGTGAACATTTGGATGATTTATTGACGTGTGCAGTGTTTTGAACAGGAATCGCTACAGTCACATACATTGTCATTGCCTATAATCCTCGGGAAATGAAGCAGAAACTAGATTCAAAATGAAGACAAAAATATACATTCACTGCTCACTTCTGGAGATCTTAATGATGGATTTTTCTACAACACCGCTTCAAATGAAGATGCATCCTGAGACCGTCACAACCACAGAGCCACACAGTCGGACAACATCACCGGTTAATTCAGTTAATTAAGTCCAGGTGAGTCGATGATCAGAGCTGAGGGTCTAACTGATGCGAGGTAGGAAATACAGCCAGCATTTCTACAATGTATTGAATGGCTAACACATATAAAACCACAATCCACTCACATGTGACATGTTTACGGGCTGTATTATTGTTGTTGTTAGAGTTCACCGATGTGAATCCTCTCTGTCTCTGTAGCAGACCGGGCAGGACATGCGCCCAAAGCAAACAGTGAGCGGTTCGACGTTTGTAAGGGCAAACCTGCGTCCCTGCAAGCTGATTCTATCGTAATGTCTCAAAACACACCGACAATTTAATGCGATAAACAAACAAAGTGCTCGGAAAGTACATTTCCTGGTTAGTCAACACGGGATCCTCCAAAGCTACGTCTACGGCACATCTGCCTAATGCAAGGAATATTACCAGTTAATTCGGCCACCAGTTAAACCGGAACAGCCGGGCTGCGTCTGTTGCTTGGAAATACGGAGGCTGAGAATCTGTTTCTCTTCGAATCAAAACTTAACGTTGAATTCAGTTTATTCCAGTTTCTCATCCTGCTACCACCAAAAAGTAAGTCAAGCCACTTTATGTATTTGCTAGCTAAATATTATATTACTGTCTTTTTGCTGTGGTTGAGATAACGGTTAGCTCGCGCTGTTAACTATTGGCAATAACTTACTAGTTAGTAGGAAACTGGGAAACTCCGCCGAGTTAGCTTATGACCTTAAGCTAAATTTAACTTTTGCTGCCTACTTTTAAGCTAGCTGAATGTAGCAACTGAATTAGCTAGCTAACAACTTGACATTGATTATTGATGGCAAAATATCTTTCAACGTATGTCAGACATATCCACAATAATATTAGTAATTTAAGATACTATATTTAGCCCCTTTATTTAGTATATATTGTATTTCTGATACCACAACTTGCATGAATCCCATAACTCTTATGGCTTTAAATTATATTGGGGATCATAAAATAATGAATGCATGATTAGCTAAGTGTAATGCTTCAACCTGTTTAATATTATTATGATTTGTATTTTTTGTTTTTGCCAGAAAAACCTATGCAACAACTGGAAAAAACTGACAAGCTTTTTTTGGGGGGTCCTCTTGGTGTTTTGATGGAAGTCTATAAAAATCCAGAACCTAAGAATCACACAACTGATGCTAATGCCAGCGCATAGAGATTTTGATAAAATCACAACTCATAATATGCTCATACTTCAGACAGACAGTGGGTTTATGATCCTCTCTGGTTCTCTTTTTCTGTATCACCACTTGAGCGCCTTCCGCATGAAGAGACTACAGCCACAGATGTTGCCTGCAGAAGGGCCCACCCAGAACCCAGGACCAGGAAGATCTGATTGCCTGAATGGGCCACACAGTACATCCAATGCTGAAGACAGGGTGGCTCAGGAAGCCCGGCGAAAGATTCAAGCCCGTTTGAAAATGGCAATGTTATTCCAGCGATACAGGTGAGAAAGCCTTCGATTAGAATTCTAAAGCTCAAACACATTCAAAGTTGTGTTGACTGATGTATGATGTACCATTCTACTCAGGTTTAATTATTTGAGTAAAGTTTTTTTCTAAATGCACTTGAAGCACACACAGACAGAGCATTACAATGATGGGGCCTAATTGGTCTTATGTACATTTCAAGCTATCAAGGATAAAAATGATCTGGACAAGTGGCATGTTGGATAATTTCTCCTTTTTTCTTTATAGCTTCTTCCCTGTCTGGAAGCACTTTACTGCTGGTTATAAAGCAGAGATGGGTTATTTTCCACATAAGATAGGGATTTTTATAACATTTTTAGATTCACACAGTGCTCAGTAACAAGTAGCAAGTAACTGCTCCAAGTAACTGCTTCCAACCTGGGATTTTTGTAACAGCTGAGACATACACATTAGGTACAAATACTGCAAAACCCTCAAACCTAACCAGCTTAACCAACATTCCTATGATATATTCAAGATGCCAAGACTGGTGCCATCCTGAATTATTGCTTTCTCAACCGACACTGTGCATCTGCTTGTCTGCTTTTGGGCATTTACATTAATTGTACCTCCTCTGCAGGTTGTATTTCTTTAGCTGATCTTGGTTTGGCATACAAGGCACAAGGAGCTGTGGTCGTACACCCTAAATTTTGAAGTGTAACCAAAGCTTTCTGACAGAATTACTATACGTGTTTGGCAGTCCACTTTATGTATGGTATATTTTCAAATGAATCTTATTGTATTACTTGTCATTCACATTACAGGGCTCAGCTAGTCTCCAATGAATATAATGTCACCGTAACCTCATGCCCTGTGTCAACAAAAGAGAGGATCTGCCTCACAGTTCATGAAAACAAGGTGAGATTATTGGGACTAGGAGTAATAAACCATGCCATCTTTTAATGACCAACTAGGAAACTATGAGATTATTAATTAATATTAGTAAAATACCATGAACATGGAGAATGGTCTTAATTATTATTTAAGACCATTCTTCATCTTATCTAGGTCCATTCAAAAAACAGGTTCTTTGTTAATGGCTCCAGGAACACGTGTGTGATGGTGACTGTGAGTTTTTTGTGTGTGTGGTTATGCATTTGCTCGTGGTTGCAGTGACAATAGTGACAGTTTGCATTTTTCCTGCCTCACAGAAGGTTGTGCAGTTCATTGTGAAGAACTCTGGTGTCACTGCAGTTTATTTAACTTTTTGTGCATCTGACCTCGTAAAGAACATTTTCACCGTAAGAGATAGTCATGGAAACATTATCAAGACTATCAAGCAACACCTTCTTGAACCAGGTATGAAGAATATACACACAATTATGTAAGACAGTTTATAAGGTTTTTGGTGCTTGTTAGATATTGATACCAGTGATAAATGAGCAAATACAAGCAATGGCCTCTGTTATGTGCACCATTCACAAAGAGAAAGAACACAGTAAACACAGGCAGTGACTGTGCATAGTCTAGCTTGACTTGGGGATTTAGTGAAACCAAAAAGAAAGGCTCAGCCTACATGCATATTACATCAAAAATGTAAAAAAATAAATAAAAGGGAGTTCAGCATTTTCAAACAAAAACTTTGAGCTATAGTCATAACAGAATCAGGAGGCGTCACTGACTAGTTATAGTGAAGTGTTTGCATAATTAAAGTACATGTCATTTTCTATCCAGTTAAGATGCGTTACTGTTTATGATACTTGCAATTGGCAACTGTTTGTGTATAAGTGGTTTGACAATGAAAAGGACATATGACATAACATATAGGACATGAAAATGTCATGTCATGGAGATTTTCAGGCCCCTGTGCAGTTTGTACTGTGACAAACAGAAAATGTGAAGGGGTCATGAAGACTCTGCATTTCGCTTCTCTTTGTATAACAAGCTGTTAGTGCTTTACTCATTGTTCAAGAACAGGACAAGATACGATGGCCTGAGTTGCTCTGTTGTCTTCTAAAAAGATGTTTTTTTTCCCAGTTTGAGATTGTATGTAACCTACCCTCACTCTGACCCTAGCCGTTTGTACTTTATTCAACAGAAATTGCCACCTCAGTGTATAATAAATGTGTTTAGCATGTCTCCATGAAATATGTATTGTAATTAGCTTTTCAAAAAGTTTACTGCAAAACATTACTGCATATAGTCCTCATATCTTCTCCTTTTTTCTCCCATGTTGTTTCTAGGAGTGACCTATGAAATCTGGGTCCATTTCTACTCTGACTATGCAGGTTTCTTTGAACAGTTACTGATCTTTAAGTTTGAAACATGCCAGCAATCCTCAGACAAATTTGAGATACTGCGCCTCTTGGAAATCATACATCAGACATCTTTTCCTGAAGAGCTCCTCCCCACTGACACAGACTCATCGTGCAGCCTCCAATCTATGAAGTGGAACCCTGATATTGGAAGTAACAGGTCAATATCATGTGATATTCAAGTTATCTCGGTTAGTGTGTGGATTATGCTGTACCACATTACTTGTGGAAACATCAGATACTGTACTTTTTATGATTTGTTACAGAGTTGAGAATCTGTTGGTTAAAACCTTCTCTGATGGCCTTTTTCAGATAGAAATCTAATTTACAGAGGTTACCATGAAAGAATGACTGTGAAATGACACTTGATGTTATGTTCTCCTCTGGTTCCTCTCTGACAGTCTCCTTTCACATGAAACACTGTGTTACCCATCCTAATTTACATACTGCAAATTGCAACATGAACAGTATTGGTCACAAGTAATATTAGTCATCCAAGTTATTACTGTTCTGTGTTCTGTCTTTGTTTTTCCATTGCAGTTTTATATCGTGGGTCAGGCCTTTTGTGCGTTTGAAGCGTTATGGGATGCCCTCCAATATAAAAGACATCTGTAAATCCCACCCGTAGGTTTTTTCACGTACACACGCACACACATACAGAATGAGACGGTGAACATAATTTGTACCAGATTTCATTAATTGTATTGAGGTAAACCAATTTAGGTTTTTACCTAGTAAATACTGAGCTGCATCAACAAACATACACATATCAGGGCAATTATATTCTTTCTCAAATAAAAGCAAATGAGTCATTAATTAATTGCTCGTCTTCAAAATAGTTTCATTCCACCCTGAGCAACAGCACTCTACTCCTATGATTGGAAAAATAAAGTCAAACCAGTTCTCTAAATGACTCACTAAAGCAGTGTATCTGGCAATTCACTGTATGAGCATTTGTCCTCTACACAGCTATTTTTATCATGACAAACAACTATTTTTAAGATAAGATAAACCTTTATTTGTCCCACAGTGGGGAAATTTACACTGTACAGCAGCAAAGAGATAGACAGTTAAATAGTAAAAAAGTATTCACAAGTTGAAAAAGTATTTACAATTTTAACAAATTAAACAAAATTACCAAATTTACAACATGAATTATTGCTACAATTATTGCTAGTTTACTGGAATGAAACTGATATTACATATAAAATATGAATATTGCACTTGAATTAAATAGAATGAACCGATATTAAATATCAAATATGAAATATTGCACTTTTGAACTGGAAAAAAGTCAGTGTGTTAAGGGTACAGGTTTGAATGGTATATGCAAAATTATAGACTCTAATATAGAACGTTTCAGATTAAAGGTGTCTAGGCTGATCTATAGTAAGTAAAATGAAAAAGAAAATGCCCCAAAGAGCCATATGCTTTCAGGGCAGGAAGTACAGTGTCCTAATGTTATAATGTCACACATCTGTCATGCCTGTAGAAGTGGTTCAATTTTTTTGTCACTGGGATCTCTTTAGGGACCTGCAGAGACCTCTGAGCTGGGAGAGCTACTCCCAGAGGTTCCACTTGCTGCTGCACCTCGAGGAGTTCCAACTGAAGAAAGAAATTGAAAAATGCAACCAGGATGACCTTCCCATGTTCAGACACAAAAGCTACAAAAACATTTTCATTTTGCAGGTGATGTGCCTCACCCACACAATAAGACATAAAGACGGACTTTCATCTCAATAACCCAGAATGAAACAGTCACACATAAACCTCTTGTGTCATCAGATTTCAGGTGTCTCCAAGAGCTTGATATCTAAGCTGCCCAAGAACATGGTGCGAGTGACTCCTTTAGATCGCTCAAGATTTGATGATATAATTTACGAAGGCTGGGTCAAACATGTGGACGGAGAGCAGGTCTACCTGAGTTTGGATGAAATTCAAATGTAAGAAGATGAAACTGTAAATCCTATAAGAAGGATACTTTTCCATTTCAATTATTTAAATTGTTTTAAGTTTGCACTCTGTTTTTCTTTTACTCACCAATTCAGTTAGTAGTGTTTTAGTCCATAATACCACACATGGCTGTATGTGAATTTGAATGCAGGTTCAAGAGACGCTTCGAGGAGGGAATGAGGTTCAATGTTAAGTTCATTCTCAACCGTATTCCACTGCGTGTTCAGCATAGAGCGGTGGAGCTGGTGCACATGCACCACCTTCAGGAGGTGCTGTTCCCTACTGGACAGCAGTCTTCCCACCATTCACATCTACACAGGTCAGACTACCTCTGGGTCAAGAATCCAGGGATTACATTAAAAACATATGATACAGGTCATACAAGCAAGTTTGGATGCTGTGTAAATCATAATTGAAGTATAATGTGATCATTTGTCAATCCTTTTTGACATACTAAATTGAAAATGTTTCAAAGAAAATGTTTAATTTTTTACCTCATCAACTTCATTGATTTTTTTGTAAATATCTGCATATTCTGAATTTGATGGCAGCAACATGTTTCAAACAAGTTGGGTCAGGAGCAACAAAAGACTGAAAGTTGTGGACTGATCCAAAAACACCTGTTTGGATCATTCCACAGGCAAACAGGTTCATTGGTAACAGGTGATAGTATCATGATTGGATAAAACATCCTGGAAAGGTTTGACCACCACTTTGTCACACACGATTATCTGAAAGCTATTACGACATGGGCTCAGGAACTCAACAGAAAACATTGTTTAATCACATCTGTCCCTAAAATTCAGTTTTCCTTGTGCATGTAAACACACCTGCACTGACACTTGACTTAACTGTGGCTCAACTCTAATATCATTCCTGTGCACATCTGTGTCTCTGTCATCAGGCTGTTGGAGCTCAAGGACAATCCAGAGCAGCATAAGGCTGTTCAACACATTGTAGCTGGTACTGCAAAACCTGCCCCATACCTGGTATTTGGTCCACCTGGCACAGGTACTGTACATGATTGTGCCCTCCTGAGGCTTCTGTATGTATTTTATTCAGAATTCAGAATCACTCTAAATTTGCATTTTTTTTTGCATGTGTTGATCAGGCAAAACATTGACTTTGGTTGAAGCCATCAAACAGATAGTGAAAACTCAATCTAAGTACAACATCCTGGCTTGCGCTCCTTCCAACAGTGCAACTGATCATCTTTGTGAGAAGATTCTGGGAGGAGAGATAGGCGAGCACAGTGTGTATCGCTTGTACTCTCTAACCTACCCTGTGAGCAAAATTCCCCAAAAGATAAAGGTCTGGATTTCTTTTTTTTGACTGAGTTCCTCTAAAAATAAACATACCACAACATTATCATAAAGACAACACAAATATTTGGCAATGAGTATACCATATAGTGTACCATATATATACCATATACCACAATTTTTGACAAGGATTGTTTGTGAAGATCCACAAAGACATACCAGTAATAGATTTATGAATAAGTCTGCTGCTTCACCTGCATCAAATAACATTTTTCACTCCTTGACATTACTGCATTATATTTCTTCTCCCAACATCTACATATATCTCAGCAGGGAATCAGTTGGATTATTCAAGCAAGAGTTTCATTGTGAATCTAGTATCATTTAGTCTAATTTATGACTATCAAACTTATTCTTGCCTTTGCATATCTATCTGTACTGTATGTGTGTTTGTACGTTTGTATGTGCTTTGTGTTTTTCCCCAGTTTTTCTGCAACCTGGACCATGAAACAGACACATTTATAATTCCCTGTAAACAGGAACTGATGACATATAAGATCATGGTCACCACTCTGCACACTGCGCAACGGTACAGCATCTAATGCAATTAATAACTATTTGAATCTGAATTTACACAATACTGTTAATTTGTAAAGAAAATATGTTCATTATTATTCTCTTTAAATACCAATAAGGATTTTTCACGACATACATATTTTGACATGTCACAGCAGTAAAAGTGGTGTAATTAATAATCTAAGTATTAGCTGCATTCCATTTAGGTGTGCCAGTTCTCTGTATTGTGGTCACGTGAATGCTGGCTCAATGGCGTGGCTTAGTGTTCCATGTGTCATCCTTCTGGCTAACACATGCAGACACTGAGCTGTAACCAACAAGCATAACAGCAGAAAAGTTTAATTTTAGTAGTATGTGGAGTGTCATTTTTATACATTAAATGTTTTAAATATTACGTTTGCAGAGCCAATTGTCAAGTTGATACAATTTTCTTTGAGTCTGTGAAGTAAATGTCTGAGCAAGCCTGTTTCAGGTGAACACGTGATTCCCTGTTTTACACTTACATGGTTACAGACATTATCATTTGAGAGATTCACAGCACTCACACTGGCCTCTAACATGGTCAAAATCTCCGCTAGTCCAGTTGTTAGTGTTTATTTTATAAGCACAAGTTCCAGCTGTCTTTTAAAATTCTCTCTCTCTTCAGGCTGGTGTCTGGAGGGATTCCTCCAGGTCATTACATGTATATCTTTGTGGATGAAGCAGGCCAGGCTACAGAAACAGAGTGTATCATCCCTATATCAGGTGACAGAGCAAGGTGTCATATTATTCTTGCATTCTATACAGTAATTTATATTCTGTGTGCCCTTAATGTTTCTCTGTTTGCTCTACAGGTTTACTCAAACCACGTGAATGCCAGGTGGTGCTGGCTGGAGATCCTAAACAGTTAGGCCCCATCATTGCATCAAGAATGGCAGAGGAACATGGCATGGGTGAGCACCATGTATACTTTTTAAACATACACGTTTATGTATAAACATTTATTTAATGCAAAATCTGAACATAACAGTGAAAATTAAAGATCTGTTGTGTGATTGACTTAACAGATATTGAACTTTCACTTAATGCTACCCGAATGCTGTTTATTATGCCTGGACCTCAGGGATTTTGACGATACTTACTCTGTACAGGCCTTTCCCTGTTGGAGCGTCTGATGACCGACATCGACCTTTACAAGTCACATGAACAATACGGGTTCAACAACCGCTTTGTCACCAAATTAGTGAGGAACTACAGGTGTGGTAGTGGTGATGCTGAAATTTGTTGCTTTATCTTCTCTTAATTTAAACCGCTCTTAGATATCTCTGTCCACTCGCTCATGGTTCACATTTTTTCCATGGTCTTTTTTCCTCTCCACTCTCTCAGGTCCCATCCTGCAATTCTGAAAATTCCCAATGAACTCTTTTATGAAGGAGAACTTCAAGCTTGTGTGCACAAAGAGAAATGCAATTCATACTGTAAATGGGAATGGCTGCCCAAAAAAGTAATATAGACACACACACACACGCGTGCGATTCTCTCTTTCTTTCTCTTTCTCTCTCTCTCCACCCTTATATAATTTTTCTTTCCATATCTCAGGGTTTTCCTTTGATCTTCCATGGAGTGGCAGGTACTTATGAACGTGATGCCAACAGTCCCTCTGTTTACAACATGGCAGAGGTGGACGTGCTAATGGAATACTTAAAAGCCCTTGTTGACCATCTTCACAAAAAGGGAGTGTCTAACATTGAACCAAGAGAGATTGGCATCATTGCCCCGTACACAAAACAAGTGAGTATGTTACAATAATCCATGGCTATATTAAAATACCTGAATATGGCACTGCAACTCAGCTTGCTGCCATTTCTTCCCAGAGGCCAAGCACCATAGAACATAAAAATAATCCTCTTGATTTTAAGTTTTATCCAGCATTGTAATGACCAACACCACATCTGCTAAGGTTAGCCTGTATTTGTATATCGACAGGTGGAGAAAATCCAGAATGCCCTTCAGATGGACAAAGATCTCAGGAAGGAAAACTTGGAAAATGTATTGGTATGGAGATACAAAGTGATGTGTATGTTTGTTGCAGAATGTGTTTGACAGACATTTTGCAACTGTATTAACAGACCTGGAATTTATATTTTTCTTAGGTTGGCTCAGTGGAGAAGTTTCAGGGTAAAGAGTTCAATGTGATTCTAGTGTCTACTGTACGCACCGCTCCCAAACTGACTGCGTACGGGCAACGATTCACTCTAGGCTTTATTAATAATGAGAAGGTGAGAAACATGACACAAACACACAACGCAATTAACAATGTATAACATTATAACACTAAATTACATCTCATTTTAGAATTATGAGAACCTTGCTGTAAACAGTCACTTTTACATGCACATTACCTGAAACTATCTCCTCAGAGGTTCAATGTGGCATTGACCAGAGCACGAGCCTTACTGATTGTGATTGGAGACCCAAGAGCTTTGAACACTGACCAAATCTGGAACAAGTAAGGCTAAGATAATTCTTTACTGATCCCCCATAGGGGAAATTCGGGACAGAAGGCTGTAAGTCCTCATCAGTCTAATACTGGGTTGGACAAATATGTAGCTAACTCCTACATGCCTCATACACTGACCTCTCTTTTTAGGTTTATCTATTACTGCCACAAAGAAGGGGGTTACCGAGGGATTACAGTCACTGATGCGGAGGAAGAGGAAGTTGCCCTGACTAATGTACATTAACCGAACCTTTGGTAATGTGCATATTCACACATACTCACACACACTTCATACTGTATGTCTTTCCTTTATCTAAAAGTTCCTGAATAGTCTTGAAGACTAAGGGATGTTTGGGTTGTCTGTCCACTTCTGATCTACACCCCACAGTGGCGAGTGATTCAGCAACAGCTGGACCGATGTTGAAGGAACCATCAAACTTTGCACGCTCATCTTTACCTCTAATATTTAACATAAAAAAATAAACAGCTGGATGAGAAACTGAAAACTAAGTGTGCATTCACAAATGTCTTCCTTCACTCAGAACAGACACAAAGCAGAACTGCTTTTCTACAAGCACATTTGTTATAGAACTGTATTTTATTTAAACTCTACAAGCATTTTGATTAAATTAACTTTGTGAGTATCACATATCTAACACATCTACCAACATCATTAAATACACTTGAATTCAGTTTCTGTAACATGCTCACTTAGTTGGTACTTACTTACTGGACATCCCAAACCTGATTATTGAACTTAGATTTGTCAAACTGGGTTATAGAGCTATGTCTTTCATTTTGACAATCCTAATGTGAAGAAGATTGCAACATAAAGGCTGATTCTGGGTCTGCCAAGACGATTTCAAAGAGAAGAACTATGTTTCCAAAATAGCAATATATGACACCTGCTGAAACAGGAAAACAATGACTTGCTTTATGGTTTGCTAAGTAATGTGGAGCAGGAAATGAGAAGGAAAAGAGCTTTTCAATGCCCATGGGAATGTATCAAGTCAGCTACAGTCCAGTGGTACAATCCATAGTTTCATTTTCCTTTCACTACCTGGAACAATCAAATGACTCTACAAAATGTAGTTGAGCCAATAAATGTATAATAAACTCTCTCAGACTGTAGTATTTTCCACTTTTATTTGTCTTATATCTAAATAATTGTTGGAATAATCACAAAGAGCTGTAGTATGGTGATGACTCAGTAACTGTGAGCCTACTAAGAAACAGGAGGGCTGCCTATCAGACAATCTGCAAGTCTTGAGTCCTCTCTGGAACTCTCTTGGTACAAAGCCAAATGTACAACTTAAAAACAGATGTATACTGCTGCTGCAGGACCCAGGATCTCCCTCAGATGACTTGGATAACCTCTCATCCCTGCACAGCAGAATAACGACTCAGGATATTAAAACGCAAATGGACTTTGCCTTAACACGTCAGAAGTAAAGTTGTTCACCATTAACCTATTTTACTTCCTGCATCACCCACTTCTTCCCACTGCCAAGCACAAGAGACGATGAGTCAAAACAACAAGACATAACACAACACGCCAGGAACCTTGAAAGAGCGCCACCTCAGCCCCGACCTAGAGAGAATTTAAAACATGAAGGACTTCAGGGCCAAGAGAGAGTTTCTCCACCCCACATGCCAACTACCACTTGTGAGGACCTCCTCTCCTGACCAGATGAAAGAACTGGTCAGTCAATCCTATTTGAAGGACAGAGACTACGTGGACTATGTGAAGTTTCCCAAGGCTCCTTTCTCTGGCCTCTTTATGTTTAACATCATCACTACATCATCCCACTAGCTCAGATTATGGAAAGCAACCAAATGATGACGATACACAGATTTATCTAACAATGTCACAAGGTGGCTATGGTCCCAAGCAAGCACTAAGTAGATGCATTAAATAAATAGGTGATTGAAAGTGCTGACGTTTTCTTCATTTAATCAACGATGAAACTGAAATAATTGTTTATGGAGCTATAGAAGGACAATTATATACTGCTGTTGGTTATGAAATGAGTGGTTTTGGGCCAAAATACATGCCTGACTTGCGTTTGCATTATGATCCCGACCTCTCAGATTGTCTGGGACAGGACTGCTTTCTGTCCCCAGAATCAAAACCAAACACAGACCAGCATTCAATTTTCTGGAACAAACACCCTGAAAACTTGAGGTCTGCTCCGACTCGCAGTTCTCCAGTTGTCCACTGCATTTTATTAAATTACATTTTCTTCTACCACTTGGAGCTGATCCTGGACAATGAGCCTACTTTTGATGCCAACACTGATTTTATCTGTAAAGAGGGAAACCAAAACTCAAGAAACTGAAACCACTTTAAAAAGAGGTTTAGACTTTAAACCTAATTAAAAGTTTTATTCTTTATTCTATTCTACTTCTTACACAAGTAGCACCAGGAGATCACTAGGTCAAAAACATGTAGGATAAGTCACAAGATCATGAACATAAAGGATAAGAATTTCTCCAACATTAGCAGTTAGCAGTTCTGTGCTAACTGGCTGTGTTGCTCCTTTGTTGCAGGCTTGTGTTGCAGTTGCTGGTGGGAGAACCTTGCTTGTAGGTTCTTTTCTTGGTTCTTGGTTAGGTGTGACTGCCGTGAGCAGGCCACACTGAGAGCGGGTTTTTGCTCCCTTGTTGGAGCTGAGAGGAGAAGCTGCTGCCTCCTTGGCAGAGCTGAAGAGAAGAGAGTGAGTTGTTGAGAGGGCTTGGAGATGGGTCCTGACTGGAGTTAACACCTAGTTGTTAACAGGAAGACTTTGGGGGCTGGCCTCCTTTGACCCCGGCATGTCCCTTTGTTCTCAGCATGAGACATGAGACAGACCCTGAACTGGAATGTTTTATTTTATCTTATGCAATGAACAAACTCATCTGTGGACTTCCAGTGGTCCCAACAACTGTAACATCCTTTAGGGTCTGTTTGAGTTGACAAAATCAGACTGAATAACAAAAATCTTTTCAGAAAACTGTGGCAGAAAGTCACTGATGTCAATCGACATGATTTATGTCACTTTTATTACGTTAGAGATATGTTGTCACTGGGCTCCCTGGACTCAATGTGTAAAAGGTGAAAGGAGTCAATAAGACTCTTTCACCCTTTACATAATGAGTTCAAGTTGCTTCCATCAGGATGGAGTTTGTACCTCCCCAGAGGTGCCCATCATCAGCATCAGGGTCTCCTGGCCTTCATTGCTCAGAGCATCAACAACATTGTTTCATTTACAAAACCTTTTCTTAACTTCTTACACAATCTGCCCCAAGTTATTAGAGTCTGTTAATGTTCAGGGTTTGAAGTTACATGAATTTTGACATGACCTATTTACTGCTTGTATTATTGTGAAAGTATGTGGAACATTTCCAAATGACTCGCTCTTCTGATAGTCTCCACTCATTTTTTTGCCTAGCCATGATGTTTTTGCATGAGGTTTTGCAAGTCATTGGGGCTTCTGGTAAAAAAACAACTTTGTTTTTGAGACACATTGCTGTTGTTGGTTTAAAACATTAAATCAAAAACTTCTAATTTTTTATATTTTTTAATAACATTAAATAGTTATCAAATATATAAGTAAAGCACTGATCCAGATTTACAAAGCTAGATTTGTGTTTATACTTTAAATTTTAGCTCTGACCTATGGTGCAAAATGACATAACCTTTGCGTGTGATCAGTCAACAAGCTCCTAACCACACCTACACCTACCTACTAGTTATTATTTTATAGTGGTCAGGTGTATTAGACTTTAATTTAATTTAGAGCAATTCAAATTTTGACACTAAACAGCTTAAAACAAGTTGCATCAAAACCAAAGCAGGAGCTAGAAAATACATAGATGAGTTTTGCATTTCCACTCAGAGATTTTGAACCACATTAAAAGAATATAATGTCATGTAATATAGGAACTTCCTGAAAACAGTGGTGGTGTCTTTGAGTGTATTCCTCAGTCTGGTTCTGGAGCCTGACTCAGGTTTGTTGGTGTTGCTGCCTGTGAACACAGTAAACTCTATTGCAACTGATTCATCTTCAGTCAGTTTCCTTGAGTCTTGACCTTTGACCTTTACCCTGAGCTGCCTGATTCGTTTCACCTAAGAAGAGACAAGATTGTTAAGCACTGTCATGGGAGCCTTGGTTGAAACTGGCCCAACTGAGGTTCCTATGACTCAACATCATGATTTTCAAAAGATATATTATTAAAGCTGACTCATTTTTTAAAAAGATTACTTTTTTTCCCATAACACCCTAACCCCAAAGTATCACAGCTCGTCAACACTTTTTGTAGCCGGCTTATCAAGTCTTTCAATTCTTTTTGGTTCTTTTTTTTTTTTTCCTCACAGAAGGCTTCTAATTCTGTGGGCTGTCTTGCCTGTATTGCTCTTTTGAAGTCTATCCACAGCTTTTCAATGGTGTTCAGGTCAGAGGACTGTATGTAACATAAAGCGTATCCTATAATAGTATCCTAATCGAGCACCCACATTTTCTGATGACTGACTGAGAGCACTGAGAAGGTCTGCACACACTCCTTATGCATAATACTATAACTTTGTGTATGGTTTACTATAATACAGTAATATATGTAATTTAATGCCATTTGGTTGAAAGTAACCAACTGCGGTGTATTAACAGGAATGTGATTATCCAGTCAGGAAAAATCTCACCATGGCTTGACATAAAGAGTTCTACCATCAAAGCATTATTATTATTATTATTATTATTATTATTATTATTATTATTATTATTAATAATAATTATTATTGTTGTTGTTGTTGTTATTGTCATTATTATTGTTGTTGTTGTCGTCCCTCAGATGTTTCATTAGCTACTGATGTGCATAAAAGCAAGTCATTTAAAAGAAGATATGAAGTTATTATCACTGAAGCCTTAACTGACTCATCCAAATTAAATGTTTTAATTACTTTGTGGTTGTCTTTTTGTTTGTCTTGCAGTTTCGCTTTACTGTTAAGTTTCGTTTCTTCGGCTTCTGCGACTGTCTGGGTTTACCTGCTTTAAATACCCGAGCTTAACTGAGTCACAGCTGCGACTCCGCATCCTGAGAGACGGAGAGACACCGCCCGCGTGGACTGAGCCGGAGTGCAAAACAAGCCGCATTTCCTCCCGAGAAGCAGCCATAACCGTGAGCGATATTCAACATCCGTGATTCGGCGAATAGTGTGAACATTTTCTGTCACAATTATTGATTATTTCGATCTTTGATTATGGCTGATAAGAGGTTAAAGTCACTCTGCCAGACTGGACTGGACTTCTTTGAGTTTTTGAAGGAGACTGATCGAGCATCCATCATAAACAGACTTGAACTCAGAGAAATTTACAACGCTGAATTCAGAAGCAGGTAATCTCTTATTTATTATAGGAATATTATAGATGTGCATGTGATGTGTGTTTTGACATTCTTGCAAATTTATGTTTATTTCAGGGATCCAGGGAGCAAAGATCCAAACTTTGGTTCGGTCCTTTATGGCCTCAAACAGTATAAAAAAATAACAAGACGAGGAGACAATATCCGCTTCAATCCCTCGGTATGTACTTCAAATTATATGTCATCAACTTAAGCCTATATGTCAGTGTTATTTTAGTGATGTTTACAGCTGTTGAGACGTGATAATGCAAAGTTGTTAATCAGCTGCCTGATTTATTTTTATTTTTCACACACAAAAAATATCTCTAATAATGATTAAAATTAGAAGATAGAATCATTTCACACTATATTTAAAGTCAGTATAAGATAAGAACTTTATTAATACCGAAGGAAATTCTTGTGCCAGATTACTCCATAAATTACATTAGCAAAAAAATACAAAATACAACTATAGAGCATCCAAATAAGTGAAGTTATACAATGCAAAGTGTCAAAGAGTAATTGCAGAGAAACAGTACCTAAATAAGTAAGTACAAAGTAAGCCAGACAGACAAAGTAGTGATGGCAGTAAATATTGGCACTGATATTGAGAGGTGATGAAAAAAGTTATATTGCACCAGATAATGAATGTAAAGATAGTGCATGATGTTAAACATAATTGTACATGATAGAAGATTTATATCACACATGGTATTTGCATGGTAAGCATGCAACATTAAACGTAATAGTAAATACTGTACCTACTGAAAGTATTGCAAATGATAATGAATATAAAATTATACCTAAAATAGAAATATAGACTATAATATAACAATGGAATTTTGCATCCTAAAAATAAGTTACGTACAGATGTGGATGAACATAGTAAAGCTGATATGAACATAGCAAAGCTTATTGATGGTATGCAATATTGCATATATATGCACTAGAGACAGAATATTGAATTAAGATAAGATTAAATGAAATATTGCACAGTGAGTGAAATATTGCTATTTCTATATTATTATTTTATTATTATTTTCTAGCCTATTAATATGTTCTAGTGTTGTGATTATATTGTTTACATTTCACTTTGACGAACATTTAATTGTTGCTGTTAGCAATTTTTCCTGTAGGTACTTTCACATAACACTTAACATAGTGGTTAACGAATGACTGAGCGTGCTTTCAGTTCGTCTCCCCTCAAAGTGGAAGAACAACCTCACCCATTGGCCAGAGGTCTCAAAAAACAACTACCTTACTTAATCCCCAAGTAATGTATTTCTGACATCTGACACTTTTTCTGTGCTAACACACTTTATTTTGCTGTTTTGGTCATCTGTCCAATGTGGCATAATTATAAATTAATTACATCACTGGTGGAACTGCTGTCTCTGTTTCGATAGCTGTTTGGTTTTAGCCCAACTTCCTGCATTACTGTATGCCGTTTACCAGGTTCATTTTTAGTAGTTGGAAATTCCCAGCCAGTGCCAGATTGGCCATTGTTAGGCTTATCATGCAGGAGCAGATGAGTGAGATGGCCTTGAAGAGAGGAACAGAATGCTGTCCCTCTCTGGTATTCGCAGCCTCTGTCTTCATGAGATAGCTGCACAAACTCTCACACAAGTAATATGAGGTGATTACATATCTGATACATGATTAGCATAAAGGGTAAGAATTTTTCCAACAGTCCCCTTCCACACCCTGATACACTTCAGTGGAAACAATAGTCACAATCTTCTGAGTCTGATATAGAACAGATTTATTTCATATTTTTCAAACAGAGTGCAATAAACCGAGCAGCTCAATGACTTAAAGGCATTTCCTATTATATATTTTACTAACTCCTCCTAATGTGGTGCTCAAATTTTGACTTCCCCTTTAACTTTACCACAAATCTGCCTAATATTCTCCTTTTTAGACAACATTATTATACACAGGTTCTACATGTCTTAAAAATAAAAAAATAATTGACCGCTCACTTTATTTGTTTTAGTATGTTACTATATGAACAATCATTTCTGAGATTTAGATGCAATTGTGCTTGATTCATCAATTCATTTGATTAAAAAAATGTTTAATCTTAGGTTAGACAAAGTATGTGAGGAATAAAACGTAATAAGCTTTTTATTTAATCACTAAATGAGTCATTAAAAAAAAAAAAAATTAAAAAAATTACAACCAATACGAGGCCAAACAATTATTATATCTACATAATATTTACTGAACAATTTTTGACCCTATGTCCTGCGTTAAAATAACACAAATGACACAGAGGCCTCACACCAAGATACCAAACAGCTGGTCATCTTGCTCAAAGACCAACCCACTGCTAATTCATTAGCCAGCTAAATAGCTAGTTAATGAGCTAAGATAACAAGCCAGGTATGGTCAGCGCCGTCACTGATACCTGCTAATTACTGCTAACATATAAATAAATTAATACAATTAATCGCACAGCCAAATTCTTTAGCTTGCACTGGCGAGAGGTCAAGTTCAGTGAATAAATTTAGCTGAGGTGACACCTAGCAGCCATAACCTTAATTATGCATTTCTTTATACCTTAATTTAATTTAAATGAGTATGTTATATAAAAATCATCTGTATACAGTTGTCATGCATGGGGAAATTTGCTATAGAGACCAAAACTGTTTTTGTACCCAACTGTAAACATGTTTATTTCTCCTGTAAAGTTGGGCATCTAAATATGGTGATCCATGGAGATTGACATTTTTAGCACTGCACCTCACTTGCATAATTTGTCAGCCCCGGAGGTTGCTGCTTGCTTCAGCACTGCAGACAGTTCTGGAAAATATGGCAGCTGTATTACTGTGTTACTGTAGAAAGAAATTGTGACCAAGAAGTTATGGGTAGAAAAGGACAAGCTTACTCTTGAGGAACAGATACTAGTTGAGAACGACAGTGTGTTTAAAGATATCTAAATAATAATATGAGTATTGGTATTATAATATATATCCCTGAATAAATCCCATACATTTATATAATTTTTAAATAACTACATCAGCAATAGTATTTTATTTCTCAACTTACACAATTTAAGCAATAAATGATTTACATACAAGCTGTAAACAATTCTTATTTCAATCATAACAGAAAACATCAAACATGATATTCTCGAAACATCCAACTCCTTAGATATCAAAATGACTTGAAAACCTTTTCCTTGGATCAGTACATTTTGGGCTACAGAAATAATATTCATCACATTAGGAATCAAACAGGATGCCAGCAATTGTTTTGCACAGCTCGACATTCACTTTGCTTATTCTCTCCAACTATACAACAATGTGTAATGTTAATGTAACAAAATTATTAAAGAGGGTATTTCTCTTGCTACAGCTACAATTCCTATTACAATTATTTTATAGGCTAATCAGCTGAATTATTTTGCTTCTCATGTCCCACCTCTGCCTCCACTGGTCCCAAGTCCTCCATGAGAGGGACTCCTGCTATGCAAATGTTGTGCAGCACAGCTGCTGAACGCACGATGGAGCATTTGCTCTCTGGCTCCATCCTGATTTCACTGTGCAGGCAGGGTTTTGGAAATGTGGTCATATTTTCCAGATTTAGATATTCACAGGAACAAGAATTGCCCAAACCTTTGCATGTCACATGTATAATACTAGCCGCCATGAGTTTTGACGCAACTTTGCTGGAGGTGTTTAGTGTCACAAACCTCTGTTATAATATACAACATTTCAATTTCAAAATTTAAAAACACAAATTATTTAACGTTACAGAAAAATATTGAAAATTTGGGCCAAGTTTTCAGGGGCTTTAAACATTTTCAGAGATTTAATGTTTTAAACCAACAACAGCAATGTGTCATCTCGAAAACAAAGGGTTTTTTCATAATCCCCAATGACTTGCTAAACCACTGTTTGTGTTAAGACAGGGTGGTGTCATTTTCTCAGAAACTAAACATCCGGTCTATGAAAAAATCCCTTTTTGAATTTATTAAGACAAAGATTGCTGTTATATTTACATTTGTATATATATTTATATATATATATATCATCTTTATATTAAAAACAAGTGAGGATGCCATTATGTCTGCTATTGCCAATAAAAAAATCTTAACAGAGGACACTCAGCTACTTGATAGTAGAACTTTCCACCCGAAGATGAAATTGACATGAGGTGATTCTCTGCACAGGTCAAAGCTCTTTATCTGGACCAGTGGCGTTCACATAGGGGCCGTCAGCCAGAGCCTGCAGAAAGTGGAGCTGCCAGTCCAGAGACAGCACAGGTCTTCCTCTCTGGAGATGAAGCAGAGACAGGAGTCCGAGCCCGGAGGAGACTGGCCACTCTTCTGATGAAGAAGCTGAAGACAAAAAGGTAACACAGTCCTTTTTTGATTATCATGCTACCAAAAGCCTTTTCTGTGAGTGTGTTTTTTACCTCTGCTTGTGACTACATGAGGACTGCAAGACCGGTTTGTCTCTACTATCCAGTAATTCATGTTTGATCATTTTTGAAAAGAGCTTGGGAAAACAAACTTGTAACAAAGGTGCTCTATAACAAAAAATGATGCATTACAAGTTGGTATGAAATATTATATACACTTCCTGTCTCCAATGTGGGTGCGGTTGAAAGTGTTGCCAGTGTTGCGAATATCTGATGGAAGAAGATTGGGATATGGACAAAACAAAACAACACTAAATGCAGTCCAAATTTAATATTTGGCTGTATTTTGGCATGCCTTTTAGGTGCTAGCTTAATATGCGTAATATTATTATAGAGCATCTTTGGGAGAGATATCTGTGTTGCCAGATCTCACGAGAGTGTGATGCTGAAACACACAGGTCTCGAACAATGTTCATTTTCTCCTGATTTGTCTGTCTGAAAAATGCCATTTTAGTGTCAGAATGTTTGGAAGATTTGTGCCTTTCACAAAATAGGTCCACTATTTACTTCGGGGACTATGGGGCGAAATGACTGATCATAATCTGTGTTCATTTCTCCCATTGAAGTGAATAGAGACAGAACCTGTGACTAGTCTACTAAAGGGGTGGGGCAGTGGAAAAACCCATCAGGCACAGATACAGGAAATGACTTTAAGTGTACTGTCTCCTTTTTGAACCATCTCTGGTTATTAAGCATAAAATGTAGAAGCTTGGATCCACAAAAGTGTGAATTATACAGCTTCACTGTCATTTCAACTTCTGTCACTGGCCTTGCATTCACTACAGCCCTAAGAATATATATGAAAGAGTATATTTGAAAACTGACTCTGTGATTCAGTGATTGAATTGTCACATGTCTATCATAACCTTTGCTCTTTTTGCACCCAAAGGGCCCTGTTCATCTCTGACAAAAATGGTGTCTGCATCAACTCAGATCATCAGTTTCAGAGCGGGAAACTTAACTTGCATGTGGATCAATGTGAGGTATTGATGTTATGAAACTGCAGCGTTCATCTGCTGAATCAGATAAGATATTTCTTTATTAATCCCACAACGGGGACATTTGCAGTGTACAGCAGCAAAGAGGATAGCAGAATAGAAAGGAGCATCAGTAAAGCAGCAGTAAATAGATAGTAAATAAGCAATCTATACAACAGAAGTATAAAAAGTATTAACAAATGAACTAGAGGAAATATAAAGAAAAATATGGGAACATTATATATACATTACAGACAGGACAGTTAAGGATGAGATAAATCCACTGTTGCTCGTGGTACAAATGTGAGATCAAATCTTTTTTCTTTTTCTTTCTGAAACAGTATGTGGTAAATCTGCAAGTGGAAAACACTGGAACAGAAGCTGTGCATTTCACCTACTACACCCCGCTGCACTTTCTCAGGTGCTTCACTCTGACAGATGAGCACGGAGTGACCAAAGCAAGGCCTCTGTGTCTACTACCAGGTAATGTAAATACCATGATGCCGTATTTGCTCCACAGAGAGAGAACTTATGGACAGAATAGAGCACTATGAATACAATAAACATTAAACACACACACCTGCTATGTTCTTTTCTCAGGTGACAGCTATGAAATTCAAGTTCTTATCCGCTGCACTTTGGTTGGTGTCTACTGCGCTACACTGGCCTTTGAATTCAAAGCAGACTTGCAGACCTCTACTGCGTTCCACATTGTGCGCTTTATTGAGGTTCAGTGTATAACTGCCTTAGGACTGGAACTGGCTCCTATAGCGCCCTACAAACCTCGCACCCTCCCTGCCTGGACCCCTGAAGTTGATTACACGATTGTGGATGGACAGAAACCTGACGGGTATCGCTCAACATACTGTGGAATATGCAGCAAAATACAAAAATTGAAGTGCTGTATCTCTCCTAATGATGTATCCAACCTTTTCCAATTTGTCTCCTCTTACCAGACTGTCAACGATACAACTACAAACAGTGGCTGAGCTAAAGCAATATCGAATACCACCATATATTAACGAGCTCATCGAGTTACTGAAACGGTCTCCTTTCTTCGCCGATACAAGGTACTGTCAGTTCAGTTTTTCATGTCCAGCTATAGGTCAGTATTTTAAATGTAGTCAGTAGAAATTAACGTTCATTTACGACTAATTTGAACGTGAGGAAAACGTAAAGTCGACTGGATTACATTTTTTATCAACGTAATGAGGAAATTTTATTAATTAACATATCTGGCAAGTTGCAGTAAATGATACTGAACGTGTCAGTAAAATGTTAATTGACAACTTATTAATTTATTTGTTTTTCAAAAATATCTGATCTTGTTATACAATATCCACTTATACCGCTTTATGAAATTCTTTATTGTAATGTTTAAACACTGGCACACTTGTTGGGGGAAGATTGTGACCTCAATTTAATACGGTGTTACAGTTCTGAGTTTTGTACACCCACTATCTAGCCCATCCACCTCCCTGAGATTCCAGTGTGGTGGATAAATATAGTGCTTCATTTGGCAGCATAACATAATTGGGTAAACAATTTAATAATATATAATAGTAACTTCTGGAAGACAGCGTTAATATAAAACAACCCTTTTTCTGTTCTGCAATATATACCTTGCCATACAGTTTGTTTCTTTTCCTTTGGTCTGTTCAGAACGATCTTGCTGGAAAGTCCCTTGAGCTGGGAGAACTACTCCGAGAAGTTTCATATGCTGCTGTATCTGGAGGAGCAACAGATGGAGGTGGACATCAAGAGATACAACATCCCAAACAGTGAAAGAAAAGAGGCCACCATGATCAGAGACCAATTCAACAAGAGACTTCTTGTTCTGGAGGTTAATATGTTCCAACCTCATTCACTCACAGAATCATTCATTCCTTCATTTGTTCATTCTCTCTCTGCAAAGAATAGTTAGATATATAAATCAACCATTAGTGATGATATGATCGTGTAGGTTTCATGCAAAAGACATTCTGATATCCACTACTGGCTGACTTGTGTAGTTTCAGGGGATATGAATCAGACATAAACACCAAAAAACAGAAAAACAATTGCTAATATTTAATAGATTATTTCAGAATATCACAACAATCCCTTGTAATTTATTGTGCACTGGCTAAAAGTGTAATCATGCATTCCTGACAGCAGGTGGTGATGCATTACGAGAATGGATTTATAGGAAAACAAAAAGATAGAAGAAACAAATTTATTTTAAATTACTTTGATTAACACTGCAATGTATTCACCTGCCAGGTACCTGGTGTGTCTGAGAACCGCCCATCTGTGCTACGAGGGGATACACTGCTGGTGTATCCTGTAGGAGAAACAAGTAAAAAAAAGTACCGCGGCTACGTCCACAGCGTGCAGCTCGACCGCGTCAAACTGGGCTTCGGCTCAGCGTAAGATCATCAAGAAAAAATAATATTGCTTTCTATGACTCATATTAAACATGATTGTTCGTGATTCACACAGTTTGTGAATTTGTTTGCAGGTTGCTGGATCGCTTCGTAGATAACATGAAGTTCAACGTTGAGTTCACTTTCAACCGTTTGACTATGCGTCTTCAGCACAGAGCAGCAGAGCTGGCAGTTAAATACAGACTGGGAAAGGTGCTGTTCCCTGCTGCACCCGCCTACTCCTCTCAGCCAGCCGAGCTTCCCCAACTCAGGTTAGGCATGCTAGTATGTTGACTGTATATATCTTTGTATAAAGTGCAAAGTGTTGGTTGGCTATTTTACAGCACACATATCTGTAGTTTCCCTCACTCTACATATGAATGAATAATAATTATTTATTTTTACATATGATCACACTAGTCAACAAAGGCTGGAATTATGGTTCTCTGACGCGATTGATTGATCTAACTTCTGTCAGCAGGTAGATTTGAAATGAAAACGAAAACACATGGAAGCATTTTACTCATAAAGAAATGGCTGTGCAAACATCCCTCATGTGCACAGAAGAAGCATGTTCCAGTCTTAAAACAGCATGAAAGCGATACAGCCTCAGTGACTTTTTCCATAATGAAATTGCAGGAGAAAGATCAGATCGGATAAGAGCAATATTTTTTCAGGGGATATTTCTAACTACGCCTGGAAATACTGATGGGAAAAATTATTATCACAACAGTGATAAGATCTGGTTGTCTGGTTTAAGTTTAATCGACACAAAACAATAAATCATTTTAATTGAGGCATTTGAAAGAGGTTTCTCATAGACTCATTACATGATAAACCATTTTATTCAAACTAGTTACTTATGTTAATGTATTTGATGGGAGTATATGATTGTGTGATTGTGTCTGATTTCATACCTCTACTCCTCTTTCTTCATGTCGATAGGCTGTTTGACTCAAAGCTGGAGAGAAACCCAGAGCAGAAACGAGCTGTACAACACATTGTAGCTGGCTCATCCAAACCTGCCCCTTACCTGGTGTTTGGCCCACCTGGAACAGGTACAGCAAGTACCAGTGTATTACTTCTACTTAGTTTTTACTGTTTAAGCGTTTGACCTGTCATCCTACCAACTGCTCACAAAGCCAGAGATTCAGTGCGCTGGACTTTATTCTGATGGTTCTTTATCTGTTCAGGCAAAACTGTGACTCTGGTGGAGGCCATCAAGCAGATAGAGAAGAACCAGGGCTCCTCTCACATCCTGGCCTGCGCTCCCTCCAACAGCGCTACAGATCTTCTCTGCAAGAAGATTCTGGACCATGTGGACGAGCGCAAAGTGTTCCGCATGTACGCCAGCAGCTGGGACCCGAACAGTGTCCCTGAAAGTCTGAAGGTCAGCACTGGTACACTCGATGCATGATGTTTGTTTTAGACGTGAAACATTTCTTTGACGCAGAAACTAATGACATTCACACACAGATTATCTACCCCCATTCACTTGCTTTCTTGCTACAATACTGCTACACTTCCTGGAGCTTTGCACGTGTTACTGTTGTTGTTCTTGTTGAGTTTTGTGTGCACGGACACTGTGGTACTTTCACAGGCATGCTCTAACCTGGTAGGGGAGTGTTACAATTTTCCCGCTAAAGAGAAACTGATGGAGTACAGGATCGTGGTCACAACCCTGTTTACCGCTGGAAGGTAGTGAGTGACTCTGACAGTGCAGTTACCTACATGACACAATAAAAAAATTCATCCAAAACACTAACAGTCAACTCTTGTGAAAAACGTCTGTGGGAGTGAGTTGACTGACCTGTATGTGCTCTCTGACCTCTGCAGGCTGGTCACAGGAGGCATCCCTCAAGGTCATTTCACTCATGTGTTTGTGGATGAGGCCGGACACGCCGTGGAGACCGAATGTATAATTCCACTGGCAGGTAAAGAAAACAAAACAGCAGTGTGTTTTCTGTAACTGTACTTAACTTGTTTTATGTGTCGGCTAATTTTCGTTATCCGTACAACAAAGGGCTACTCGATCCAGGGTCTGGTCAGGTCGTTCTGGCTGGAGACCCCAAGCAGCTTGGACCCATTCTCAGATCCCCTTTTGCGCTGAAATACGGCATGGGTAAGTGCAGACACACTCACATGTATTACACTGTCCTGTTTATAGCACTGTAGTTTGGATAAGCTTAGTTCTGTAACTTTTTGTTAGTTTACACACAGACTTTAACTTGAAAACATAGCCTTGCTCTACTTGTGTGTGTATTTCTGGAGTGTCTGGAGTTAAAAGGCTCTGCCGTCTGCAGGAGTGTCCCTCTTGGAGCGTTTGATGAAGGATTTCCCTCTGTATCAGAAGAACAAGGACGTGTTCAACAATCGCTTTGTCACCAAACTGCTGCAAAACTACAGGTGTGGTAGTGGAGATGGTATTAGGTCACTCCTGGCAGAAATTACGTATTTGTTTTTCATTTTATACTTTCATTTGTGTTTGTCCTCTTCAGATCCCACCCTGCCATTCTGAAGATTCCTAACGAGCTTTTCTATGATGGAGAGCTGGAGGTTAAAGCGGATGAAATTTTACGCAACTCCTACTGCAGATGGGAATACCTCCCGAAGAAGGTAATGATTCTTCTTTCAGTGCACTCAAACACCTCAAGACTTATTTACATCTTTGTTATTCAGTCATTCTCATTCTGTAGTTGAAACAATAACTTAATTGATCTATTAGTTGATAGACAGAAAATGTATTTTAATAATTGATTAATCGCTTCAGTCATTTTTTAAAATGCTGAACATTTGTTAGTTTTAGCTTTGCCAAAGTGAGGATTTGCCAATTTACTGTTTGGGTTTAGACTGTTGGTTGGAAAAAAACAAGCAATTTGAAAACGTCAACTTGGTTTCTGAGAAATTATGATGTCATGGACTAAACCAGAGGTTTTAAAAGTGGCAGGCAGACCTCCGCAGGGGTTCCAGACACTTTCAGGCTTGGTGAATGGAAGAGGAAAAAAATCTGACATTAGTCATTTCATGAGTTATCAAAAGTAGACACGTAGAAAAGCCTAAATGTGTGTTCTGATTAAAGATAGTTCAGAGATACAGTAATTTTGTGGAACTGTTTTTAGGACAAATCTTTTTATTTGATGTAGTCTTAAGTGAAGGCAATATTAGGCTTTTTTTGACTTAATTGTTGAGTGTCTGTGGGATCAAATAACATGATTACGATCCCATAGGCATCCAAGAATTGAGTGAATTTAAGCGAATAAACTAAGTTTGTACTTAATTTAATGATTTTTAGTGATGAGTATCTTAAAAAACAAAAAACAAATTGACATTTTGTGACTGTGAGATACTGTGCTCATTGTGAATGACACAGAAAACTCCGTTCCATTTCATCATTGAGACATTGTGACAGTGGAGAACAACTGATTTGTTAGATCAGTCATTTTTCTCAGAACACAGGTAATAGTTCTTTAACTGACTAATCAAGACCCATGCAGCACATTTCACTCTTGGTTTAACCCTATAGACTGTGGTAAAAAAAATTTTTAATCCCCGTTTTAATTTTCTTCCACCTCATAGCAAGTATTCAAAAGTTCTCTATAAAAACATTTTCTTTAATAATTTTCATATTGTGAAAAATCTATGTCACATTTCTTTCAGGACTTCCCGGTGATCTTCCATGGCGTCACCGGTCGTGACGAGCGTGAGGCCAGCAGTCCTTCTTTCTTCAACATAGCAGAGGTGGAGGTGTTGATGGACTACGTGAAGAAACTGCTGCAGACACATGGCAAGAGGGGCCTGGCCACCATCTCACCCAGCGACATAGGCATCATCGCCCCCTACAGGAAACAGGTCTGAATGAATGCAATTCAACACATGCAGAATACAACAGCTTACTGTTGTTGCAGTAATACAAATGAAGTGGAAACGTGTGATTATATGTAAATGAAAAGCTGGAGCTGTTTTTTTTCTGGGTGTCACGCAGGTGCAGAAAATCCGTAAGGCCCTGGACAAAGTTGGGAAAGACCTTAAATTTAAGGACATGAGTGGCCTTAAGGTAACTAAATATTTCCCACTTAAGTGGTGTGAAATACACAGCGGAAGCAGTATATGTGTATATGTATATGTGTCTATGTGTGTGTGTGTCAGGTTGGTTCGGTGGAGGAGTACCAGGGCCAGGAGAGGAAAGTGATCTTGGTGTCTACAGTTCGGAGCAGCCCCAACTACGCGGAGATAGACAAACAGTTCAACCTTGGCTTTGTAAAGAATGAGAGGGTATGCAACATAAACACATTGACCTACGCTGCATGTACACACACAACATTATCCTGACTCACTCTTTTTTTATCCAGAGATTCAATGTGGCTGTGACTCGAGCTAAAGCCCTGCTGATTGTGGTGGGAAACCCCATGGTCCTGAACAAAGATCCTACCTGGGGCCGGTATGTGTCACATGACTACTTCTTCTCACTTTTGTCAGCATATTAATATTTAGATCGAAGTAAAATTCAAGAGAATGTTTGTCTGCAGGTTCATCCAGTACTGTCAGGATGAAGGAGGCTACAATGGTTTTACTCAAGCAGAGGAAGAAGAGGTCCTGTTGTTGAGACTTGCTACGCTCTACATTGACATTAAGGCCACAGGTGACAGATGTACATATCTTTATTTTCATTAGTATCTTCCTCAAATTGAACATTTTGAATTGATGCTAAAGTTGTCCACCTTGCTTTCTTTCTTTGAATCTTTTTAGAGGAGACCGCGGAGAGCGTCGTTCAGCAGCAATTGGACCCAGAGTGGAGGAACGACATGTGAGGGAAAGGGGAGTCCAAACTTCCATCCTGAGCACTTGAGCAGGATTCATTTTACTTCTAGTCTGGTATCTTTCTGGTACCATTTACTTGAAACAAAAAGTAAATGAAGTTTTTTTTACATTTCTAATTCTCAGAAAAGGGCTTACTGAGAAAAAAAAATTACATTGTAAAATATCTCTTTAATGATCGTGTCTTGTCTTTTTAATGTCAACTATATGAACTTGACCAAAGACCACGAAGGACAGGGAGCTGATTCATGTTTAAAGCAGATGGTTTGTCTTCAGCTACCTCAGTGGACGGCACTAACACCACTTTTCAAACTACTGTTTTACCTAGTTAAAATCACAGCAAATGATTTGCAGACCTGAATCTTCAATTTTAAAATGTTATATTGTTATTTTAATTAATTTTCATACCAACCAAAAATCAGAGGAGGATCTCAGGTTTGTTATTTGACAGTTTTTGACTTTGTTCAATCACTGCTCTTTTACAATCATAGAATTTCATGATGATTCGTAAAGCACTATTTAAGTGTCCAATCTATTTTTACATCATTACTGTTCAATACAGCTGTTTTTATTGATATTATCCAAATGAGAAAATGTCTGTGGTCTATATTGAACTGCATGAAGTAAATGTCCAAACTACAAATATCATCCAAATCAAAGCTGGAAATAGTTTGGATCATTTGTTGGTCTGATTTCAGTGAGCTTAGGGTTTCGTTGTTAAATGGCAAAAATTATAGTTTGTTTTTCACGGCATATAGAAATCAATATAATCTAATTGCTCCAGTGTTTCAGCACTGGAAAAATAGAAATCCAAGACACCATTGTATACTTTGGGAATGGCAGTATTTACATGTGATTTGTATAATTAATATTAGTCCTTTTGTTAATGGTAAAATTAGAAAAATCATGTCAGAATATGAATGGAAATGCATTTCAAAAAAGAAAAATTATAAATGCATTCGCAAGACATTTGCAAAAAATCCCTGTCAATTTGTAAAGAAAATAAAAATGCAAGCAAAACCAAACCAGTTAAGATTGCGTAGTATTTCAAAAATACTTTATTAACATGTTTGTCTCATCCAGACATACAACACATCCCACCCCTGTTTGTAAAGCATCATCACAATCAACATTTTCTCTTGAACTACGGTGTTTGACATTATAGACGTAGAGGCACTGTCCAGGAAGTAGCCCAAGCCCGCAACATTCTGATCTCTATGGATCTGAATGTACTGGATAAAAGAAAGATCACCACAGTTGTAGCTTATAATGGTGGTAGGATCAATGCAGGGACCATCAAATACACTTTGTTGTGTTCAGGGCTCTTTCGTGACAGGACCTGTTGTGTAATATGCATCTCTTTGCTCCAGCCATGACACAGAAGCACAGACTATCAGCGATGAGGTGGCTTGATGAGTCAGTCACATAGTGATGAGAATACACGTCTGGAGAAAATTAGTTTAACTTGTGTTTGCGGCCACTGACGAAATTGGCTGTCTGGCTTTTCATCCCATCCATTTTTGCTATATCCACTTTAAGCCTGAGCACACAATTGCTCATAGATGTAAACACCCTCTGTTCATTAGTCTACCCCATCTCAATGATCTTCAGGGGTTATTGAAGAGAAAAGTTTGGATTGACACTGGCTACCGAACTCCTTGTTTTTCCAATCACATCTCAGGGAATGTCCTTGTGTTTAGTGTCAAATAAAGGCCTGTTACTCACCAACAATTTCAAATAGTCAAGAGAGCTACTGATCCGGGATCTGAATCGAGGACATGGCACATTGGTAATGTCTGAGCTGTCAAGTTGTCAGTTGGAAATTTTTTTTTTTTTTAAAACCTTTATACACAGAATGGGCCTATAATATCTCTCAATATGAATATGGCTGTACACAATGTGCCTTCATTATCCAACCTGTAGATTACAGTGTGCACTTTAGAAAATCCAGTACACACTGATGCGGAACGACTGTATACTGGATCTGAATCAACAGCACAGAGTTCAGACAGGAGGCTTGTTTGGGGAAGACGTGGGTGATGTCTTGGTAGAGCCAGTGTGAGCTTGACTGAGCGCATTGTGTCCGTGACAATAGACCACTGTCTCCAGTGCCAGTTTAAGCTATCGCCATGGAGGAGAGACGGAGCAAGGTGCAGTCCGAAACCTCTCCACACGAACAGTCGCTGCTGTTTCACTTTATGTAGGTTTCAGTGGATTAATGCAGTGTGAATGCGCTCTAAATTTAGTCCTTTATGTCAGAAGCGAAAGCGGGGGAACACGGAGTTCTGCTGACTCAGCACTTGGTGAAATAGGACTTTAATGGTGTAAAATTAACAGTGGTATGGCGAATAGATGGATTGTGAGTGGTACATGCAGGTTGAAGAGGAGCAGGGCTTCCAGACTAATTAAAGCGAAACTAAAACTGTCAGCAACTTGCAGCTCTGAGAGCGAGTCAGCTGGCATATGAGCTACAAGACCCTTCTCTGTAAACAATTGTAACAGAGGCAGACGCGTGATCTATTTGTAAAGTATATGCACATATAAATACAAGCATACATTCATATAGGGGGAAAAAGGTCCTTCGCACAAACAGGCCGATGGAGGAAGACAGAAACAAAACTGACAGTTGTGAGTAGCAAAGGTTTTGTTTTTTTTTTTTTTAAAAAAAAAGGTTGATTTGTTTTGCTTTTAAACAGGTGTGTCAGTCTCTCATATTCTTCTGTGGCATATCTGCATCTGTGAAGTAAGTATAGTCCACGGAAGCCATTGATTTAAGGTTTCTCTAAGTGTAAAGGGGGGAGGCCTCCCTCAGGTGCTGATTGGCCAACTAACTGTCCCTTCACAGTAGCTGGCAGCCACCCCTCTTCTTGCGCTTGCGGACCTGCAGCGCCGCTCTGGTGGCCATCTCAAACACCTCCCGCACGCCGTCCTTGGTCTTGGCAGAGCACTCCAGGTAGCCAAATGCACTGATGCGGTTGGCCATGTCTCTGCCCTCCTCAGACTTAACCGGCTCCTGGAGGCATAATGTACAGACGGCAGGTTAAAATGATGCTGTGGTTGTAGTTTAAAGAGGGAGGTTACTCTTGGGATAATTTGTTGCCAGAGTTGGACACAGAAACACACACCTGTTTCATCTTGGCCAGCTCCCTGCGTGTGTGTTCATCATTCCTGAGGTCCTTCTTGTTACCCACGAGAATGATTGGGACGTTGGGACAAAAGTGTTTCACTTCAGGCGTCCATTTCTCGGGAATGTTCTCTACAAGAATGCAAAAAAAAAAGGAAAAGAAATTTGAGGGAAAAAACCAACTCAAACCACTGCACAGTAAATTCCAGGCATTTCTCCCTACAAGGAAAGTCGGGAGAGGCCTCATCGTTTCCCTTGTGACTTCACAAGCATGAACATCAAGAGGTCCTGATCCATCCCTGATACATGGGCAAGTCTGCTTGCCAAAATCTTTGCTGTCTAAAAGGAGATGCTGAGATAAGAGTAGGCATACCATCTGTGGCACCGTCCATGTCAAAACACTGTGGGAAAAAGCCTCAGGGCTGAAGTCTGACTAAACAAGATATTTTCTGCTTGATTTGGTTTTTGAGGGCCAAGAACACTCAGATCCCAGCCTGAAATAAATGTGACATATTCTGTGTACGCTTCCAGAAAATGCCTTCATACAGCAGCAAAGTTTATGAAGACCCGAATTAAAACCCTCAAGAGTCTCTATTAAGGATGCTTTGATCAGAGTCAATCTACAGTAGGTCAATCTTGGATTTTCTACTAACTACAGGTATTAAATTATAACTTCCTGATGATTTATTCAAATTATTGCAGCTGAAAAATGGTCATGTGTGGAATTACTTAATTTCTTGACTTGAGTTACTAAACCAGAACAGGAAAGCTGACTAACAACTAACTAATAATTTAATCACACTCATGAAGAAACACCTTCTGAAAAAGCATTACGTTTACATAAAGTGGATCATTGATTCCATGAAGTCAGCACATGAGCAGCAAACGGGGAAAAATACATCAATTACCAAAATGGAAAAACCTATAAAGAGGATCAGCACTGATTTTTACTGCACTGACAGATGAGCCCTTCTTCTGACATTTAATGCTGATGCTGATACTTCTCTGCACTCCCTACCAGCTATTATTTGCCTTTATTTAGTATTGGTGCAGAATGCATGTTCTGTATTTTCTACTTTTTTAAGCATTGAATCCATGGTTCTTTGCTTCACTTCTTCTCAGCTGCAAAAAACAAATTCTGTCTACACAGAAGAAACATGACTTGACTCACTAACCTACTAACATCTGGTCTTTTATAATGCAATGGGAAAGGGTGCAATCAGCATTCATTCCTGGGTCAAGTGACTCTACAGTAGTTACAGGTATTTATCAGCTTCAGCTCTGATTGGCAGTGATGGAGTGAACTGATTTTTGTAATGATGCGCATTGAACATTACTTACTGTTGTTTACAAACTGGGAATAATGTGTGACATTGACATCATTGAGTCAGTGTTGAGTTTGAAGCAAAATATATAAAACAAAGCCTCCATGCTGCTTTCTATTGTTGGTTTAAAGATGCTTTCGTGACGTCTAACATTACGCATCAGAAACAAACTGAAAGACAAACTCGTGTACTGGCAATGGGAAATTTTTAGTGGGTTTATCTGCATGTAAAAAAAACTGCATATTTGTGTGAATTGGTGAATAGGGTCACTGAAACTCTGCTGTGGCTTGAGACTTTTGCTTATTAATTCCAGAAGAATGACTTTACTGGCACATGACGATCTTCTAAAATGTTACTCACAGTTTGTGTCCGGCCTTACCTAAACTGTCGGGGCTGTCTATGGAGAAGCACATGAGGATAACATCTGTGTCGGGGTAGGAGAGAGGCCTCAGTCTGTCATAGTCCTCCTGACCTGCTGTATCCCACAACGCTAACTCCACCTGAGACGGATGAAGAAAAAGAAGAAAATAAATGACACATTTTTCATATAAGGCAGGATAGTTCCACTTCATTCACAGCAGGATGAGGAGCAGTGAACAGAACATGTGAAATAATATGAGCATCAAAAACAGAGACAGAATACCTAGAAAGAGGAAGGAAAATGAATTTAAAATAATTCATTGGTCTGATATCAGCAAACTCCCCAGAGGTGGAGATGGCTCCCGCAGGCTTTACATAGGCTGTTAATCAAACTATTTGCGATCCCAGAGTGTCTGAGCTCATCCAGATAAAACAAATAATCACTTGCTTGAGCTGCAACCGCAAAGCACCGTATAGGAATATCTCATGTACAGTAGCCTAGAACTGTCATTGCATAAATACATCATGTAGCTTTTGGCTGTGGTCTCTTAGCTTTAACTGTAGTCTTGACCTAGCTTATCCTGCACCCTGCTGATTTCATTCTACAGTAACCTCACCCGCATTACAATCACAGCTGGAAAATCGTGCGCGATACAGCTGAGAACTGGGTAAAAACAATCATAATTGTCCCCCAGAGAGCGACTATGCAGTACGTTAGCAGTTCATCTGGACTTCTCTGACGTCTCCTTACACTCATGTCTGGCCAAGTCTTGCTTGTTGGCTGACAAACTACTTACCTTGGCACGACTGGCTAACACTGCCTTCTGACTTATAGTCTGACATAAATGGGGCATTTTCCATGGTAAAGTGGGCTGAGCTGTACCACGTCTGCTGTGTGAGAAAGTCAGCAACACCACACCATGATCAACCTGTCCATTTCTGCTGCTTTTCAATTCTGTCACCACTAGGTGTCTCTCAGGAGCCTCATCTGGAGTTTATTTTTACCACCATGCTGCTCTTTCTTTTCTTAGTTATTGGAAAGACAACTAAATATAATCAAAGGATGATAAGTAAGGGGTCAGGTGTGAGTTCAGCAGTGACACTGACTTGTTAAGTAATATTTCACCAAAAACAGTTTATTTTTAAAATCTGTGTACCACAGTTGAGAGGCTTGGAGCACAGTCAACTTTGTATTGTACAGCACAGGAAACAGGAACAGGAAATGGGACATTAGTCATGATGTATGAGGGATGGGGGGGTTCCAATACTGAGCAGGAAGGTGGCACTGATCCATTTCCTGTTGTTGGCTGGAGGTCTGATGCTTTATGAACAATGAACAGACCCAAGGATTTGCCTACAATAAGCACTTATCCCCATCAGCCTTGATGGCACGTGGTTCTCCAACAGCAGGGCCAACAGGGCCACAGTTTTAACACTACAGCAGCAGTTTCAGTGCCTGATCTGACCACTGTTTCTCATCAATGGTAGAAGATATAGTCTCTTTATTCAAGTAAAAGAGTCAATTCAATAATGGAAAGGTACTCCATTACAAGGTCCTGCATTTGAAATCCTGCTTAAGTAGAAAGTATTATCAGGAAAATTGACTTAGAGTACCACAGTAATAGTAGGAAAATGTCTGATGTAACAATGTGTCAGCAGCATTTTACTGTTGTAGCTTTATGTGCAACTAGTTTTAGCTACTTAATATTACAACCAGGTGACAAATCTGTTCTTATTTTTTGGACTTTTCTCTAATGTACTGGAGGAAGTGGCATAAAATGGACACTCATGTAAGTATACTCCAAAGTGTTGTGCTCGAGTAAACGTATCTAATTACTTTCCACCACTGCTAACTATTCATCATCATCTAAGTAAGATGAATAAAAATTAACATTTAAAATATAAAGTACCTGTTTCCCATCCACTTCGATGTCAGCAATGTAGTTCTCAAACACAGTGGGGACGTAGACCTCTGGGAACTGGTCCTTACTGAAGACTATGAGCAGACAGGTCTTTCCACACGCACCATCCCCAACTATCACCAACTTCTTCCTGATGGCTGCCATCTACAAACAGAATACACTGTGGTTAGTCCATATACTAAGGATTGAGATGCATAAGAATGAACAAACAATCTGTAAAGCAGTGAGAAGCAAGTCTCCTCAAACAGAGGAACAATAAAACTAGAAACAGTAAGAGTGGGAACAAGTGGGGAGGGAAAAAAAAAAAAAAAAAAGGAGAGATAATCAAAGTCTGTTTTAGAGCCGCACCCTCTTCCTTTTCCTGGGCTGCGTCCTGTGTGTGAGCTGGAAAACAGACTTGGGCCGAGGGGTTCAGCACTGGTGTGGAAAAGCAGTGGGAGGGAAGGGAACAGGAGCAGAGGCATGGTGTTGGGGCTGCTGCAGTGTCAGTGCTGCTTCACACGCTGCTGCACACGCTGGGCCTCTGACACGATCACATTAAAAACCATCCTCAATGTGTCACCACTACATCCCTGTGGCCACCTGATCTACGGCTCCGACTGGTTTTGGGTGACACCTTCTGTATTGCACACAAATTCTCTCCCAGTCTCTTTGCTTGTATCCCTGAAAGGTGTGTATGTGTGAGTGGAACGATATTATATATATACACACACACACACACACACACACACACACACACACAGATCAATAGCCATCTCCCACCAGCTGACAATAATAGAGAGAAGGCAGTAGGTGATGAGACAATGTTCAGGCCGCCTGCCAGCAGCATCAGCTTCCACTGATCTAAGACTACCTCCACCACAACAAAGACCATCACCTCTGCCATCACACACAGACACACACACGCAGTGTCTGGATCACATCTCAGAAACACACACAAATTCTTTACATCAGTAGTTTTATATTAACTTGGATCACAGGATTACTTCTATATGAAAGGTGTGGCTTGTAGTGATGAACCCACAGAAAATGATCAACCAACTCTGTAGTTAATAACCACAGACCACAAGTTAAATTTCAGACAGTCAGGACATTAGCAATGCCACCTCTTTCTGCTTTAGAGAAGACTGTGATGTAAAACTGTGACAGCAACAGTAACGCCAAGCTTCTCTTATTTATGACCTTTTGGTCTCTGGCTGTACAGACTCCTTTGAATCAAGGGTAAGAGCCTGGAGGGAGGATTCACCAGTGGAAATTAAACTTGATGAATGACAGGATGCTTGTATTAAGGCCCAAACCCAATCTGCTAACAATATAACTGGCTAATGTGTACTTATGTTACGCCAGTTAAACTGCATAATTTATGACGACAATAATCCAGATCCATGCATCAAGTGTAGTCAGGGTACGGGGACTTGGTCCAAAAGAACTTGGTTTTTGGGGGGGAAATAACATTACTATTGTTTAGATCTAAAGTGATTCGAAGGTTTTTATTCTGACCTGGGTACACCATATATACACAGAAGTAAACAACTTCTCCTTGATATAAGCAAGTCTTATTAATTTCTGGGAAAAATGTTAACAGACCTGAACAAGGGTCAGAGGCTGAGAGAAATGTCCTGTTGTCTTTTAATAGAAAAGACTACATCCTCAAGGCCAAAGGAACTTTTTTTTTTTAAAGAGGGTGGGGACTGTTTATACATTATATTGAAAATGGTGATATGAATGATGCTGAATAGGCAAAAATTGAACCTTGGATGTACGGATTACGGCTCTTCCTTCTCCATTTTCCCCTGTTACATATAACTTACTTGTGTAGGTCATTATTTCTAGACAATTAAATTACACAAACAATCCAACTCTCACAGGCAGCATCCTCTACGCAGAGTGACAAAAACAATTTACTCCATCATTTGACAAAAACACTGCACAACACATTATACTTTCTTCAGGTAATGGGCCCTAAAAGTAGCCAAGACCACCCAGGTGTTTGTGTATGTTCAAGAATGAGACCATTACAAGCCGAGGGAGTCAAAAGAAGGATGTGTAGATTTCAGTCATTTTCACCTTCACAAACTGTAACAACAGCTACCATTTTCACCACAAGACTAAAAAGACAATTGTTCAGTTTTTCTCTCCCACGCATTAAATCGGGCCACTGTGTTTTCAGTTCGTCTCTGGAGAGAGCCACCTGTTCTCTGTGATAGCAGGCTGCTGCTTCTTCATACATCATACTGTCACTGCCAGAGGGAAGAAGACACACACACACACACACACAGACACAGACTGGTGGCTACTGTGCCGCCCCAGAAAGCTTCAGAAAACTGGTCTAATCCTGCAAATCTTGTGCTGTGACAAAATATCGCAGCTTATTGACGACGATGGCTCTCACAGCATGTTGCCGACTGTGACAGCGGCAGCACATGGCGCTTAGTGGGGATAATGGCCCCTTCCTTTGCATTAATGTGTGCACATTGTGCCAGCACAAGGACGAGAACAGGAGACTCCAAGGTCTCCTTCCCTAAATAAGAGCTAATTAAAAAGGTGTGTTCTGCTACCCTTAAAATGTGGCATGGAATAATTCACTTTAACATCCATACAATTAAATGGTTTTATAATACTCACGCAAATATAATACTGTCATTTTTTTGGTGAATTTACGACGTAATATCACAATAAAACAACCGCACTTCTTTTACATTCAACAAAAATAAAAGCAACATTTCTGTTCCAGCCTTGTTCCTTATTGTATTGAGAAGCAGCCACGTGAGATAAGCAGTCAGCTAATAGATGTTTAAGGAAGTAAAACAGACAAAACAAGATTTGGGCTTTGGGATGCTGTGATCAGCATTTTTCCACTATTGGCTGACATTCTATAAATTAAAAGGATTAGAAATCAGTTATTTGAGATGAGAGAGAAATTTTTTTTTTTTTTTACCATTTAGACCTTAAATATTAGATTAGAAACGCGACACAACTAAAAAAAAAGTTGGCAGATTAGGAAAAAGTTGGTGCTGCTGTAAAAGTTTCAGAATAAACATGCAATTTAAAATAAAGAGGAGAACAAACCAACAATCCGTTCATTACATCAGTTTATCAGTTGCCTTGCCAGACTTTAACCCGCACTCAGTGACATTTAGGTGTAAGAGAAAATGTGCCAGACAGCGTAGAGGTGATTCGAAAGTGTTATGGCTTCAGTGCATTTATTATTAACTCATGAACTAGCTCTTAGTAACATTTCCTGCAGGTGTCTCACAGTAAAAGATTTTCAGGGGAACTGAGCGAAACTTTTCTTACAGAAATCGGGTCCTCAGATCTTCTCAGGGGATTTGTGAGGTGAATATCTGCAGGTGCTTCACGTGTTTCAGTGGAATTATCAATGTCATTTCTGCCCTCATTTGCCTTCCTCGCTTTGCTTAAGTGACTTCCTCCAAAGACATAAACAGTGGTGAGGGAGGAGACAGCATGAAGAACAAGGCGGGATGATGGGAATTCACCTATTTTTTTCATTTTCTCCTTCCTTGAGTTTCTCCCCTCTGGTCACTTCAACTAAGCTTTATTAGCAAAAGGAGGAGTCCAACACAACGAGCCCCTCCTCCTCTTCTTCTTCCTCCAGTCACACAACTCAGAACAAGAGTCTGCTGAATCGTAGTTACAGAGTGTGTGTGTGAGGATTCATGGAGAGCAGACAGCCACATAACAGAGTGGAGGTTGTGTGATTTTATGTGAATATTAAGACCATCAAAACAACAACCACCTCAGACACTTTGCCTTCAAGTGAGTTTATATGCTTAAAATTATACTTAAATGTTATTTATTACCTTACAAAAGCTACATTAACCTCAAAAGACAAATGAAATACACCCAAGAACAACATCTTACAGCGCCGGCAGCTATTCATTGTTTTGCCATTTGCTTTTGTTATGACACTCTGCTTTGTGTTATGTTCAACAATCAATAATTAACTGTGCCCTGGATTTTATGTTGTGGTAAGTAGGCCTCTGTGAGTGTTAGGGGAAAAATTATTTTAAGACAGGAAAAAAAAAACCCAGTCCAAATGTGCTCATAAATAATTTAAATGAGGATAGCTATCTGTGTGGTGTGGAAATTACTCACAGAAGCAGCAATGAATTCGATAGACAAGAGCTGCGGACCCAGTCGGTCACATGACAGTTAGAGCTACATAAATCTCAGCGTTATGAAGAACAACGGGAACCCAAAAATGCACTGAAGCCAGAGTGGTGGGTCATAGTATACATATAGTATATATACACACAGACAAACAGACAGACAGAAGAGACTGGTCGTATAACTGTGTTCACACGTGTCTCAGGTTGAACGATCCTGTCTTGCATAATGCTCGTCCCTCGCAGGGCAGCAAAGGACAAAGTTCTCATTCCTATCACATGCAGCACCGATGCTTATTTCTCCCTCATTTCTTCCTGGCAGGTTTTGACTCACCCCTGCATTAGTAACTTATTAGCCAGTCTTGTTTGTTTTCCTCAGTTCTGCCAGTTGTTCCCTGCAATTACATCTGAACGGAAACTTGAAATCACCCTACGAGTTTGGCCATAATCAGTTTTCATTATCCCTTTAGTCATTGGTTGAGTTTTTGTTTGTTCATTTCTGACATTTTGATCAATATACAAACTTTTAAATTACTTATGAGGAATGAATTTTAGCAGTCTTTATTTCCCCGTATCAATAATCTGTCCATTTTATTCCAAACTGTGAAGCCGTTTGTAAAGTCTGTTTCATTGTAAGGGCTATAAATTAATGATTGATCATCCTTCTGACGTTTAAAAATGATGACTGAGATATCACTAAGATGATTTATATATGCATGTGATGAATTAATGGTACAGGAGCTATAAATATTCAAAGCCATGCATAATGGTGGAGCATATTGACAGCTGTTTTCCTGCTGTTTGAGAAATCCATCTATGCATGAACACAGTGAAATTACACTTTTTCTTTAATTTGCCATTCTCCTCATTAAGGAGTTTTGGAGAGGACACAAGCACTGATATACAAACGGATGCTCAATGGTGCTTCTACGTCCATTGATGGTGAACCATAGGAGGGGATGATGAGTGAGATAAACAGAACCAGGTGAACACGTGGCTTATTAAATCTGACGAAAAGAATGCATCTTCATATTTCTGTCTTTGCGCGTACACATAATTTCATGCATCTGGCCCCTGGTGTCTGTGCTGCAATCGCAAAGCAGATGTGGGATGGTGTCCCAAACAAGTCCGATCCCTGAGGACAGATACATGCACTGTTGCCTATATCTCACAACATCATATTAAAGACAATATGACAAATTGCAGGCCACATACTCACTAGAGTATTAGAGACATTATTTTATATAGCTGAGCAAAGCATCACAACCACATTTCTCATTTTTTAAATTTGAACACCTAAAAATTTAAAACACATGATGCAACCGTGTAATAATTTAATTTGTAATAAGTTTCTCTACTGTCCCAGAATTGTCCCAAACACTTTACGTCCCACATGCCATTTTTATTGTCCCCAGGAAAAAAATTTCACGCACTGGGTTGGAGAAAGACAACCACTTTGTGAGCTCCAGGAGGGGCAGTAAGACAGAAACTAATCTAAACTCCAATCACACGGATCAGCAAACTCACAGTATTTACACTAACCCTGCACTTAGTGAGCCATTTGATTAAGACTAAGCACAAGTCATAAAATCCCTATTATCAAATGTCACGTACCAGTCCAACTCAAGCAGAATCATCAAAGTAAATCGCTGGGTATTTGCGTGTTTTCATCTCAGTATGAAGGAAAAATTTCCCAGCTGATAAAATATCTCTGACAGATCCAACTGGAAAAAAGCAGCTCAAGGTGAGGAGACATAATCAGATAATTAAGATATCAGACGCAAGAGTTCAAAAGATGAAACTGACAGGCACCCACACAGTTACTCAACGTGTTTTACTCGTTACTTTATGAAGACATTAAACATGCCGACTATTTTATTTTATTTCCAATTTTTGTCTTGGTTTGTTCAGGGCATGCCTGCTGTTGAAAATGCCCCGCTGTGCTCTGTTAAAACAGTGGAACCACAAAGCTGTTTCAATTAATGATATGTATATCATATGCAGCAGCAAGCAATGCAATCAGAGATGCTTTGGGTAAAAAACAAAAACAAAACAACTTTGTTTCAGCAGCATTTTGCAGGTGAATCACACCTTTAAACTGCTGCTGACTGTCGACAGCTGCATTTGAACGTCAGTATTTTGTCCCTGCGTGGGAAACTGTCCAACCTTCCTGTCACCAACAATGAGAGACACTTCTCTCTTCACAGGCAGCTCTGCTTTACAAAACACTACAGGAAACTGCCTTTTGACCTAAATTACATCTGGCCATAATCACATAAAGCTCATCACCTGGCTTAGGCCATGTTCAGACCGATTTTAGCCCTGCGTGGATGAATATACACACCCTCCCTCGTTCGTTTACATGAGGCCAGTGTGGCAAAGCAGCGGGGGTGCAAATGCAGGGCGTTCAGGCAAACCTGGGTGACGGCCCTGTGTTTAACCTGGCTGAACTTTTGCTGCAACTCAATGTTACGTCATTGGGGAAGGCGCTGCTGTGTAACCAATTAAAATACATGCAAGCACACATTCCTGGAGGATTAGTCTGTGACATGAACAGCACATTTCTACTGTTTACCTCGTGATCATTGTGACAAAAGAGAAAATAGTTGCAGTCATGAAAGCTTGTTGAAAATCCTGTCTCAGAGTGTTATAAAGTACTGTGCAGTGTTGTGGTGGCTGGAGGATCTGTTAACTGGACTCGACTGGATCTGAAAGTTGGTAAATGTTCTCGAGTTGTAAAGTCAAGTCTGGGCTTGAACTCTGATGTAAATCTACAGAGACACCTGAAGGTATCGATTCACCTTCTCATCCAGTTTGACGGGGCAGCAAAGAAAATGCGGAGAAATGGCCTGAATCTTGGTGTGTAAAGAGTCAAAACTGCAAACAGTGCAAGTGGTGTTTCTGTGCTGAATAAAGGAGTCTGGATACATACATGGATATCGGAGGTTTCAGTTTCCTTAAATTCACCAACAAGTCTTTTTTCCCCCTATTCAGCCAAATGGGAGTACATACAACATCAGAAGTTACCGAATAAGGTCAGAAAAGGATAAACTAACAGGATTTCAGCTGCTGTGCAGACCTTCATCTGGCAACAAATAAATAAATACACGTGTTCTCCAAGATTTCCTTTTCCTTGGAAAATGAAATGTACACTTGCAAGTGACGTGTATGAACAGAACGTTTGCGCTGTTACAGATAAATATTAACTGAGTGTTCGCAGTTATTGACACATTGATTGGTGGAAGTGGCAAAATGCATTCCACATGATGATTAATAACGGGTCACTGAATGCTCGCACACAGCTCCGTCTAACTGTGTAAAAATGTGGGAGGACGTAAGCTATGAGGAATGTCTCACCCACTTTCAACACCACTCACCCTTTTCTTCTAAACACACAACATCCCTCCCCCGCCAGTGTCCCTCTCTCTCCTGGTTGAAATGTTGAGGACAGGATTAGTTCACTCTGCCATAAAGACATTGTACATGCGCGTAAACATACTGTATTTATGTTTAAGCTCATATGTACATTTAACTTACTGTTCCCAGATGCCCAAAAGATGTTGCTGTTTTGTTAATGTGGTACAAACACGCAGAATTCTTGCACTAATTCACACATCTCCAATCTAAATGTTAGCAGGTTACAATCATTTTTGTGGAGGCAGAACTGCAGCTACCTTTTGACTAATTGTCGCTGTTGGCTGAAATCTGCAATTCAGCTTCAGTGGTTTGGTCAGGCTGTCTAAATCCTGTAATCCTGATATCGCCCAAATACTACAAAACATGTTTAAATTAGAGATGAAACAATTAATTGTTCAGCAGAATATTTCTCTGCAATTTTCATAATCAATTAATAAATCAAGTGATTTCTAAAGCGGCAATTTGTTACAAAATTCACTGATTCCAGAGAATAATCGTCAGTAGCAGTCAAACAAAACATTACACCAACTCAGCACCGTACTCTTATAAAGCCTTGATCACACTTCAGCATGAATTCGAACAGCAAGCAGAACAGAGGCGAAAGCACACACTTCTACACCCACCAGAATCATGGGTCTGTACACACACGCACGCACGCGCACACACGCACGCACGCACGCACACACACACACGTTCCATACATGCACGCAGAACACATCATGGTGACTTCCTGACAGCAAGAAGAGGAGCTCCTTTGTTTGTTCTATTGGCATGAAAACACCACATGACAAAGAAAAAACAAAAACAAAACCTGAGTACGACCGCCTCACAACAGGTCAAAGGATGGGGAAACAGTACATATATACAGCGCTTGTAGCTTGTAGGGGTCCATGTGGACAGATGACGAAATATACATCACAAGGACAATTGCAGACATGAAAATCATAAATTGGCCGAAACACGTAAGGATTCATATTGGGCAGTTTTGAAAATGTATTAGCACCAAAAAAAAAAAAATCAGAGATATTGTGATTTTTTATTCTACACATTATTCTTTCTTATCAAAACCTGATGCTAGATTACCCACAATACAACTCTGCTAACAGCTCAAATGGAGATTCGGGTGTGCTCGCTTCTTTCTAACTACACAACTCCAGATTTCTTTCAAGATATCAAGTCACATCACTTCAGTCAAATGATCAGACTTTGCACAGCTCTTTTAGCTTTATGAGCTTTTTGTGAGATATGCAATACTACTCACCAAGACATGGAAAATGACTTCAATATGTAAACTCTGTGGTTCCCCTTTAAAGGAAACCATTTAGGAAGATGCAGGCTGTACTTTCACAATGCAGAGCTATTTAGTTGACAAACTTACACAAACTGCTTTATTAATTTTAATGGAGACCTACTTAAGGCTAAGTGTGCACGGTGGAGCAGTATAATGTAGGGAAAAGATAATTAAATATATAATATATACATGCTGGATTGAACTGTTGTAACTGGAGGCACAAAAAAACTTGATGAGGCTGTGCCTAGAAAATACTGCTGAGGGGTTTTTCTCCATCTCCATACAAAACATAACCTTTTGCCTGAGGCTGGATTAGGGAAATTCTTGTAAAGAAGTTGAAGCTGAGCTCAAATTTTCAAGGTTGAATCAGACTTGAGACCAGAAGTGGCTGCTCAGGATCCAGGCCAGGGAAGCGGCTAAAGTCAGAGAACCTAGCTGGAGCCCAAAATAGGACAGAGCCATTGAGACTCCCCCGGCCCAATTTATCACAGTGCACACAGCTCGGCTCAGAGCAGAGGACGAAGGAGAGAAATATCACACAGAATTATCCTTTCATCCGCCCCTGAGCCTCCGCTCGCGGTACAAACAGACCGAAAAGTCGGACGGGTGGAGGAAAGGGAGGAAGGAGAGGCGTGGTGGGTCAAAACTAGAACATGAGCGTGTTGTGACACAAGCAACAGATAGGGAGAAACTTTCAACACACCAAAGTGTAATAAGTGAGCCTTTGATTAATGTTCCACGAGTATGAAACAGTATGAATTAGTTATGGAGTGGATTGGGTAACGGAGCTAATCAGGATTTGGTTTGGAATCATGAATGCAGTTCTGTTTTCCAAGTCTTTTGCGCAGACTGCTGTCACATTTATAGATACAAACAGTCTTAGCTGGACCTTCTTTCTCACTAATTACTTATTCCTTTAGCTCCCCCTCTTCTACCCATCCTCCTCCAGGCTCTTGTTCTCGCTCTGTCCTTATCCTTCACTTTTTCTCTCTCTCTCTCTGTGTCTCTCTCTCGTGTTGCAGTGTGATGTCACTATCAGGGAGCTAATGTGCCGTATCCTTAGGGTGCTGCATTCCTCCTTTGCGACTCACACAGCACAAATGAAAGCCAAAGCTGACACACATGTACGCAGCCTGGACAGAGTCGCCACCTCCAAACACCTCGACAGTTTCTCTCGTCTGTCCGGTCCATCTGTGCCTTACAGCTATGTGGAGTGGGCATTTTATTGAGTCTTTTCAAATCCCTAACCGAATGTTATCAGGTTAATCTGTCAAGATTTGCAAGTATCTAAAAGCTAAAAAACTGCAACTCTGACAGAAACAGTTCAGTTTTTAGTGGAATTAACAACTGTATCACCAAACACTGAAGGCCCTGATTCAGAACTGTTAAGTGGATCAGACCAAATTGTATATATGACTGAATAAAAGTTTTACTCTGGAAGAGGTCAAAGGTTTGATAAGAGCTTTGTTAGCAATTAACCTACCAAATCCGTGTGTTTTGCTAACCAGGAACTGGATCTGAAGAAGAAACCAACTCTCAGGACCCACCCCTTAGGGCTCTGCTGCCAATGTAACTCTGAAGATAATGTTTAGCTTTCTAATTTGTCCTTTTAGGGACTTCCTGAAACTGCAAGCACCAAGATCCAAACAGGAAACTCTCCCAGAGATTAACTTTTCTCCTCTGCTTGCTGTCTGTGTGTGATACACCCCCGTAGCCGTCAGACATGATTTTCCACGGAATCGTGTTTGTCGGTCACCGCTAGATGACTTGGAAACGGAAACAGTTAAGGGTCTAAACTCAGCATTTTCCTGTGGTCTATGCGTAAAAGAAACTGCAGTCAAATTAGCTTTCAGTATGACGCTGGCCTCCTTGGAAATCACCGTAGATGGAAAGTTGTCCAGACTAATCTGAGACAGGATACTGCAGAGCATTGTGTTTAAACACCTCTGCTGATAAGCACCTATAGCTTCACAAGAAAATGAGTGTTAGATGGAAGGAACTGCCATCGGAGCAATCCCCTTCTGTCTTTGCTCTACTTCCTACATTTTTGCCTGGGAGAACTACTATAAAGCTTCGCCATCCCTGAAGCTCAGGCCGGCACGTACAATAGACAAAAAATAAAACACTAATTGTAGGCATGCTGGCCTCTGGCTAGCCTGGCATACAGTATATGGCGCTTCTGATCCATAATAGTTTCCCATGAAGGCTTTCGCACTGACCTACTGAGCTATTCAGCTGTCTTCTGAGATGACCTCAATACGGCAAGAAGAAAAGGATAAGAGCTCACACGCCAGAGATGGGCAATGCATTACGATAACGGCAATTCTGCCATTACTTATTTTAATTTGAAATTTGGGATATTTAGGTTATTTACAGTGATATCCAGAACAAGTTGTTCCATCCCTTTAATACTGGGTATCTGTCAGGGTCTGATCTCATACTTACATTGACCTAAATGTTGATTAAACATGTATCTGACACTGAAATGGCTACTATAATCATCTCAATTCAGCTGAGATTATTTTTCAATGTGATACTTTTGTCTGTTTAAAATCATTGTAAACTGATTAGATTTGGCTTTTGGACTATTGGTGGGACAAACCAAGAGGGGATTGCGATGGCCATTTTATGGACCAGATGATTAATTGAGAAAATACTTGTCAGATCAGCGATTTAAACACAATTAATCATATCATATTTACACTACTTTTTTTCTGGCATATTTTGTGTTAAATTAGTCTTAAAACATTGTTCCATTATGGTTTTTGGCTTGAAATACATTTTGTTTGGCCTTTCTTATTTATGTACTCCATACTGAGAAAACCTTAATTAGTCTTATCTAAATAATGTTCTTCATCATTTCTCTGATTAAATTGTTGGATTGCAGTGTGCCTGTGAGCTCTTTTTTTCTTTTTGACATACTAATACATGTGACCCAACATCTACGGTATTTGTATGTCACTGAATCTAATACAGCCCACTTGACACGGAGCGGCTCTGGATTACATCAGTTAGCAGAGTGACAGTCAAAACCACACTGTGATGACTTTAACGTTGTCGACACTGGGGATTTCCACAACACTTCCCTTTACTGCATTGGCACTGATTTGTGCCCTGTGTGCCACTTCCACTCCTGACCACTACCTGCAAACAAGCTTGGTCAGCAGTCAGCTGTTCACCTACAATGACATCATACTTTCTGATGTAGTAGCCTCACAAACACAAACATTTCACATGCACGCTTGCACACACACACACACACACACACACACACACACACACATTTAGGAAAACATTTAAAGCACTCATACGTCCTGTCTGTGTGGCAGTGGAGACACACAAACAAGGAGCAGTCCAGCTGATGCATGACAACAGTCTGCAGGGTGGTTTTGTTATGGGGAACAAGCCAAGACAAGGGAACAAGTCTGTGTGAGAAATGAGGGTCTGTATGCAGCTACAGAAGCCGAGCAGCACAACAAGGGTGTGGTGACTCTGAGAGAGGAATTTCCTCGGCTCACACCAATGTTGTAACAGTCATTTAGGCCATTTAGACCACATAACCAAATGGAAAAGGTCCGTCACTCGGTAGCCTTTAAAACTATCAACTGTGCTGTGACATTTTATTTATTTATTTGCATTCTAAGAAGTGTTGTCCAGAGGAAAACATCCGATACCAGCAGTTGCCTTCACTGGCCAAACGGGTTAGAAAGAGAAAGAGGCGATAAAGTTTTCACAGAGTAAAGATCAGCTCTGCCTCCACAGCTGAACTCCATATAATTAAATTACATAATGAAGTGTATCGCAGGCAGGGTTGGGTTTGTGGGGCAGGAATGCCGACATGATCCATATCTCTATCCGGGAACAAATAGCAGTGTGCCCACTTTATGAGACTTTTCTTCCTATCAACAAAAACGTCGAAACACTTTATCCAATCTGCTGGAAAACTTCTAAACGAGTAACAGGTTTCAACTGGCCGAGCTTCTTTCTAGGTTCATGAACGTGTCTTGTAGGACTTTTCCCTCAAGCCTCAAACTCGCTTTAACGAGTCGAGGTGCTCGGAAATGAAAATGAAAGGAGCGAAAACAAGAAGACAATTTGTTCTCTTACCTTTCCCACAGTGTGCTTTCAGATACCGAAGAGCTCCGTGTTTCCCTCCTGCTGTGGTTGTTCCCCGAAAGCAGCTGTAATCAGAGTGAAGGGCCGAGAAACAGACCAGTTCAATACATAGACCCTCCCATAATGATGCGTTCAAGTCCTCACGACAGTGTCGGTTCAGCGTTTCACAACCCTTTTTGCTCCCAAGCTCAGTAGTAGTAGTTTAAGTTTTATTTTAATTACTGATTAATCGACTTGTTACTTGTTTTGTATTTATAATATCGGAAAACAGTGATTTTTCCCATTATAACTGCCCAGTATATAACAGCCCCAACCTCAAATATATTCAATTTGATATCATTTATAACAAAGAAAAGTGTCTAATCCTCTCATTTGAGAACATACAACCAGGAAATGTTTGTTGCTTTTGCTTGAAAAGTAAGTGAAATAGTAAATGGATTATCAAAATTAATTTTCTGTTCATTATTGATTACTCGATTTCTTGTCTCACAATATAATGCAATATGTTTCTGCTGCATTGTATTGTATTGTATGGGGAAAAGCACATTTTAAACAAACCATACTGTTTTGTGCAGTATCTTACTGTTTTCATAATTTTTGCCCTCATCTGCGTGCTCTCTGCCAGTTTTCTCCTCAAACACCTTATCATGAATATCACACCAGATATCCACCAACCAACAAACGCAAAAATTGAAGGACTTTCTATTTGTCATTTTTAAGTATTACACATATTGAAAAACACAGTATGTACATTGGGAACAGAGGGTCAGATACAGACCACATTCTTCCTTCAGAGTACTGACTTTGTGATTGAGATAAAAAAAAACTCCCGACTGCACTTGAAGGCAGCATAGTGTTTGAGATTGCAGCGCCTGCTCGCTATTGGCTGAGAGGATTTAACCGTCATGGGGCCCCCGCCCCTTTACGGTTAGAAAATAATGACATCATTCATATTAAGAGGGAGTCTATCATTTGAAATGTCAGCATGAGTTTTGATTTCTGTCATGTTACAAGTGATGTTTCAATGTCCTTTAATATTCTGTAAAATCTGAGAAAAACACATCTTATTATTATTATCATTATTGTTATCATTATTAAAATTCTTATCCCTCCTTGTGTAAGGAAGTGGACTTTGACCCAAAGTGCTTTTCTCCCACAGTGCAACAGGAAATCAGCTGGGAGGGATTTGAGCTTTTTAACATGCCTCTCAATGAGGTTGTAAGTTCATTCACCCAAGAGCAGCAGTGGGGGAGCTCCAGGGTAAGAGGAGCATTTCACAACCTACAGTAGGCATCTTGTTTATTCACAGTTGCCTATTATAACCACTCACAACTCCTATCACGACACAGGAAGTTTTATTGTACCCAAAGAAAAACACCTGGCGGCAAATTTCCACATTTTGCTTCTCAAAAAAAAAAAAAAGAATGAAAAACAAAGACTTATCTGTTGGGAAGCTTGAACCACAAGCTCCCACATCAAACTGGATGTATTTTGCTTCTCCGTTTTCTGGCTCTTTGACAGTAATTTGGACATTTCTCTGCAGTTTCCATGGTAATGCCCACATTCTGTAGTTTGAGATAAAACGGTGGCACCTCCCAGTCCCATAGATTACTGATGCTATTTCTGTGAGCTGTCTGCGAGGGGGGAGCTGCTGGCTGATGTGTGTCGACTGGAGGAAGATGAGTGTTTGAAGTAAGAGGACTTAACCCTGCATGTGGATTTATAACAGCCCGAGACTCTCCGTCATTCTCCCTCTGTCCATCTGTAAACTGCCATTTTGACACTAGGCTATGTGATGATCATCAGCTGATTCTGTAAATGCAGATGGTTGGATTGTTTGTACTAGTGTAAAGGAATCAAACGTTTGAGTTTCTCAGGTTCTGGAGTCTTAGAAATCAATTCATTTCAATGCAGCTGCAGCAAAGAGTGAATTAGCTTGTGGAGACAAAATAACTTTGTACACTCATGTAGGGTTAAACTTTGACATGTAAATTCATGCCAGTGACCAATTTTTCTTGACAATATGCAGAGAGACCGGGTCCAATATAAAGAACTATTATATTAGCTGTGCATCCAATTTAAAACAGGAGTATAAACTGATCCAAGAATAAAAATGTATCATGGTTTGTAAGTTAATCTTGAGACAGGAATGGATGGTACTATATAACAATAATTTTCACCAATATACAAAACATGCTAACATTAACAACAGGTCCATAAGAACCTGCTTTGCTAAACTCTGCCTTGAGAATCTGCAGGCTATCATGAGCAGGGTTGCAGGTTTCACTGTATACCATGGTATGAAAATTGATCCTACCATGTAGACTTGCTTATCTACAATATTGAAGTCTACTGTTTATATCAAGTTTCATATCTGTCAGGACATATTTCGCGAAATTCTAATAAAGCCTTTGTTCAACCAAAAAAACACTGTTTTCATCCCTTTAAGGGTCATGGAAACTGATAATAATAATAACTAGAAGGACACATGGAGAGGGCAGACCAGGCCAATAGTCCATTCTTTAATGATAATAAGCACAACCACAAGCCTATATATGTCTGGATATACTTCCAACACTATTAGAATTAACCAGAAAACCAGAGATGACATTTTCATAGTTCTACCTTGATTTGAGAAAAAAAGTGTCGTTACAATTGTACCGGTTCCCCCTAAAACCACTTAGTGCTCCATAATGGCTTTATGAAGTTTGAGCTGCGACATATGTAGGCTACCAAAGATTAAATGTGATTAATTGTGAACGTGGATAATGACATGGTGTCATTGTATTTCTACAGTTTTGTCACTATTGAACGTTACTGTCATCTACTGGATTTTAAGATGTATGACATTTATTCCACCGAGGCCAAATGTTCTACCTCACAATGTTAATGAAGGTGAAAAATAATTCATGTGTCTGGCCCGTTATTTGGAGCTGCCCATGCTACACTCCAGCACCAACTTTCACGAAGAGGTAATAAATGTGTAATACGTAATTTTCCGAGATGGTTATTATAGTGTGAAAATCGGACTCAACATGTCACCATTATACAGTGCACTGCTGGGTTTAAAGGCTACACCTTAAGGCATCAGACTATGCTGACATTGCATCACAGTGTCCACTGAGGAGTATCAAACTTTCATTAAGCTTTGGCATTGATATCTGATCTCTTTTCTTGATAAATGCGGGTTTTTTTAGATTCTATACCTGAAAGTGTTATGACAGCTTCCCAAAGCAAATTCAAAGGTTTAACCTCTCCATTCCTGTTTTGAACAAAATACCCAGCTATCACTTTGAGAGGACTGCTTGAGCATCAAAAGTTGCATATGCTTTGACCTAAACCTTTCATTGATTTATCAAAGCTTATGTGACTCAGTATTGTGGTTATACTGTATCTTCACCCTCAGGACACAACATCAAAATATCTATAAGATCTCTTTGAAACCCAGGCTTGGCTTTTCTCATCTTTTTCCCCACACTGGTAATTATTCATCAATGAACACAGGAAACAAGTGAGCAGGCAGTGGCGGTGAACCACTGAGTCAGCCGTCGTGTCCCCCAGGAAGTTTACTCATGAGAGTGGAGGTGGACTCCATGTCCTCGCTTCACCTTAACTCCACTAACGTGAGGACACAGTGACACTTAGTGGTGTTAGACACATAGTACAACCTGATTGCACATCACTGTAATCTTGAATGGTTAACACTGAATTTATTAGTGACGTAACATTTTAGACAGGGTCCTTCATCATGCATCAAATCCACAATGTAATCCAAAAGATCTTTATACTAACAACAAACACCTGACACCAGAATTAACCAGTAACTGTTAAAAACAGAGACAATATATATCAAATATGTAGAATACACATGAAAATAGAAAAAAGAAAATAAAAATGCAATATTTAAAAAAAAAAAAAAAAAGATTAGATAGGCGATGCAAAACAAGCAGTTTATCAACTATCAACAATCTTTAGTCAATCTACAGAAAATTAATTGGCAGATAATCACTGATTTTGATAATCAATGTATTGTTTGAGCAAAGCCTCAATAGATCCAGCTTCGCAAATGTGAATATTTTCTTTTCTTTTCTTGAAAACTGAATATTAGAATAACATGCAATATAATCTATGGCTTACTTCATTTGTATCCTTATTGCAATTTAAACTTTTAATCTCATCTAAGTTTACATCCAGCTGTTCTTGTTTCAGTTGATTCGTCTGCTTACAATTCTAATTGCTTTATTTATTCTTGGGTTTTATTAATGTACTGGTTTGGGTTTTTTGTAACTTCTACTTTTTATCACCATTTTTAACTAAGATTCCTATTTGTATTTCTTGGTGTCTAGGATCTTCTTTTTTTTCCAACTCGGCTAGGCTCTAGGAAATTGGCACAGACAGTCTTTTACAGACAAAATGCTTAGTCAGTAAATCGGGAAAATAATCAATAGGTTAATCAATAATGAAAAGATTGTTAGTCACAGCCCTAATCAACAAGAAAAGTTGAAAAAAGAGGATGAGGGCAGTAGATCAGACTGTAACAAGTATATGTCTCATATCCAAATCTTCGAAACCTTGAGGAAACATTCAAGCAATATCATAATGTTACACAACACAGGGCCAGTGTATTAATGCACACAAACTGCATGAAGACCAAACAAACAAACAAGAAAAAAGTCAGTTATTGATGTGTTAATTGTCTCAGGTGTTTCAGATTTCGATGTTGTTTTACATCGTGAATGTAATGTCTAATGAAGATCCATGATAGAAACATGATTTCATTTTCCTATATTTTCCTATGTTGCACTGTAGATGACACTTATCATAACATGTCTTTTAATGAAAATATAACCATTAGCCAGCTGTTTCATTACTGTGCCATCAACATTCAACCTTCAGTAAAAATCAAAGTGCACGCAGCCCTGACCACTAGAGGGCCCTAAAATCACACAAGTTTTAGCACCACTACTCCTCTGTGTGCTTTTCTTTCTTTATGATTGCATAATAGTTCTTTTTCTTTATATAAGGTGTTTTAAGAGACTAATTTTACCAGCAGTGACATCCCATGAACCACCGGGCTGGCTGTTCATGCTCATTCACCCCTTCAGAAGATAACTTTAGGATTGTTAAACTAGGCCAAAACCAAATAAAAAGAACCATAATTCTCCACAAGATGACATTTATAACCGCCGACCTCGTCTGCCTCCTCCTACTCATGCTTGGAGCTGATATTTCTTCAAAATAGTGCTATTAGTAGCAGAGAATGTGGGCTCACTGGTTTTCTCCTCTCCAAAGTGTCTTTTATCTTGGCTCCCTCTGGTGTCTTTTTCCTCAGTAAGCTGGAGTCAGTTGAGTAAAAGACACTGCTGGGAACAGAGACAGAGTGAGTGAAAATTCCCCCTGCTGCCTCTCATATAAAATGCTCCCAAATCGCAGCCAATGGCTGGCATGGATTATCATTAATCATGTGTAGGTGTTGTCAACAGGAAAATGAGGAGGTCAGAGGAAAGAAGTGAGGGGAAAGGGGGAAGCAGGTGGGAAAGGAAGGGTGAGGGAGGGGTGAGATGGATGAATCAATGCAGTGTAGTCCCACTGGCAGTGTATACAAACGGACTGAATTGCTTTCAGTGGCCGTGCTTTGCACAGTGATGCCTCTATGGGGTTATAGACACACATCTGTATGGATGGGACGTTGCCCTGCTATCAGGCAATTTAAACCTGTATGAATGTGAATCCAGGCTGGACAGACTTTTGTTTAGCAGACCATGTTCACAAGGAGTTTAAAAACAATTGCCTCCTTCTTGTAAGGCTTTACAGGGATGAGCAAGCCAACGCAAACATAAAAGCCAGGAATGAGGAGACAGTAAAAGTTTAATCCCATTTCACTTGGGCCACATATCCAGCTGTGCTTCTCAAATATGTAAAGCTAAAGGCTTGCATCCGTGCTTGTGTTTGTGTCAGACCCTCTAATCCAGCTTATGTACACGGAGCCACAGTAGCAGGGTGTTGGATGCAGGGATGGGTTAAGAGCACAATATCTGTTAATACTTTTCAATGCAAGTGGATGAACAGTCTTTAAACCTTAAGGAACTATATGCTCTCTGCCTCCCTCTATGAGTCTCTGCTCTGTCTCTCTTAACTGTACGATAGTACAACATAAACCTGACAAATGCATTTGCAAAAAACTTTTCCCTTCCGATTCCAAATAGAGCCTTTTCTGTCTGATCTCATCCTGATAAGAACTAAAGCTGTTTACAAGATTTAGAAAGGGAAAGAGAGAGAGAGAGACAGAGAGAAAGGCTGTAAGAGGAAAAGACAGAAAAACTGAGAGCAAGAGGATTAAAAAAAAGAAAGACAGAAGGAGCGGCAGATATTCCTATCCCTGAACCGGTAGCGTGGAACAACATAATCCCGGATTTTTATGGTCGTTGTTTTTCCTGAAAAGCTTTGGGATTATGAGTGGCTGTTGCATTATAACGCCTGTATCTCATTGTGCTCAGGAGATTATAAACATGACCCCATGGCCCTGCTGCTCAGATGAGTGCAGCTGAGAGGTCAAGACACAAGGAGAGAAAGAAGGAGAGGAGAGGCGAGTTGTCTATTACACACTCAGACATTTTCTCTGTTACTCTTTATCGGTCCCCAATTGCTGCAAAAGCTTTTAGAAAACAGAGCTTTTATTCGCAAGGTCCAAGCCAGAGAGCCTAATGAACCTGTGCCATCATCTTCAACACTTCACCACTGAATATTTCAAAAAGCCATGGAAACACGTCTCAGGCACCCTCTCTTGTTGCACTGAGAGAGCTTTCCAGCTGGTGTGCATATCATCCTCCATGTATGGGATAACTGACTCCCATCACACACAGACATCTGATAAGTTAAAGGATCATCACTCTGGGTCCTATTCTTGTTCCAGAGTGGCCCATGTGTGACAAAATAGGCGTCTCATGCATTCCTAAATAACACAGGAGTATTTTCTACTCGACCTACTTCTGTGGGCGATGCACGGTTACATTTGGTCAAATTAGATTTCCTTCATATTAAAAGAAAACCAAAATTATCTATCATCACTTTCAAAAGCTGAATTCTTTGAAAACACTAGTTCCAGGTTTGGTTGGTCAAACAGCCTATAAGGACCTGAGAAACAATGTGCTTTGATTCTTGTACACATGTCCCTGTTGCACTCCTGTTAGTGTACAACCTGACAAAATGTAAGAAAGTGACATTTTGAGAACAGAACATCAAGTAGTGACACAATTCTGTTCATTTCTTCCTTGCTGTGTTTATCAAAGTCAACTGGATGTGAGTGTGCTGCTGTCATGAATGTCCTCAAGCCTGTGTGTGCGAGCATTGGTTGAGCTTGTGGTGACCAGTAACAGAGATAAAAGAGAGTGACTATTGGACTTACATTTTCCAAGTGGCCAGAAACACAACTCCAAATGAATGTTAATGTTGCTCTGCATCTGCTAGATGTGTTTGCTAACATGTTTGCCAAAACAACTTTATTTAGTCAATATATGACAATGTTATGTTTACAGCTTGTTCTGTAAAAGTGTATTTTACTTACTTTTATTTCTTAAAGCTAATTCTAATTTCACTTTTTTTCTCTCTTTCACTTCCTACTCTGTATTTTTTGGCAATTGTTAAACAAAAAAATCGAGTTAAAAGTTACTAATAAAAAATGCAACTTCACCTGCATTCTGCGATGGCAACAGGGCAAGCAAGAGCACCACAGATGTTCTTTTCTGAAGCAGCGTCCTCCAGCTCTCCCTGGAGGATCTCTAGGTGCTGCCATACCAGCTGGGAAATGTTGTCAGTCACTCTGTCACGTTGATCTTCAGTCTGAGGTTCAACAACTGCCCGCGGTCACATGCTAGCATCTACTGGCTTTCCCAGGAGATAAAGGCTCAGTCTGAAAAAGGAATTATGTTCTTGTGGTTTCACCAGTCATAAAGAAACATTCTTGTGTCTATCATTATTAAGTCAGTACAAAATTAGTCCGACCACATGAGCAACAGTGGGGTTATCCTTCCTCTCTTAGTGCAATGGGATCATTCGGCTCACTTCCACGTACTGTAAGTGACTTTTAAAGTGAAAGAATTATACTGAAAGCAGATCAGTGTAAGGTGTGTCTAGGATGTCTGTAATGTAATTTTAATGGAGCTAACTGTAGTGTAGTTACCGCTAATGAGAGTCTCAAGCAAGGCTCATCTAGCTTTCATGCTGCGATGCAAGGCCATCAATTAGCAATGAGGGCGGGGACTGGTCTTTCATGCTCATCGTAGCTCTGAAGGAATTAGTCCGTTTGAACATTTACATCTTTGGATGAGAGAAAGAGAGAAACAGACAAGAGGAGAGAGAGTTGAGTTGGTAGGTTGCACCCCGCTGCTATCTGAGATAAAGTGTTCTTTGCCGAGGGCAGCTCTGTCTTTCAACTCAACTTACAGCCTGTGATAAGTGATCTACTGGAACTTTTTTTTTTTTTTTTTACACCGTAGCGCACATTATTCTGAGTTCTAAGAAGCATGGCGCGGGTTAAAAAAAATGTCTTCTTCAGCTGTTTCAATTTTATAAATGAATGCGAGATTTCTAGATTAGGGGAACTTTTAGGAAATAACTTTTTTGCCGTTTGAAAGTCAGCATTTGTTTGAATTTTCACCAAGAAAAATGGCAAAAGATATGATTAACAACCCATGTTTAACCATTTTTGTCAGATCTGTCTGAAATAAGTGTCCATTCTTCATACATCTGTACATGTTCTGCATGTCCCCTTACATTCCCTGAGGGATGTGATTAGTCATACATGAATCCCAGGGACAAAAAAAGGAGCATGACTGACAGACAGAAGGAGACACACAGAAAGACGGGAGGGAGTGCAACAGCGAACGTTAGTAAGGCGAGGGTTAGCAAGAACAGAGGAGCTGCCATCCAAATGGATAACACAACAAGCAACAAGCAACAACAACAGTGACAGCTACACCTTCCAGCTGCTGTCTTTCATATGCTAATGCTGGTATTACTGCCTGCCAACGCTACACAGAAGACTGTGTGTGTCACTTTGTGTGTTTGCGAGTGTTTATTCCAAATGAAGCGGTGCATTCAGCACTCTGTGCCACATGGTATTGGTAATAAGAGTCATCTGGCAGGGCTTTGAAACACATGCACATGTGCACACATAATATTGTGTATAGAGCTTTCATCTTTACTTTGATGTTTTTACATGAAAATTAAATGTTATACCATATTGTACTGGGCAAGTTTAGTGATGCCAGTTAAAATATATTGTGACAGTTGGCAATAAATCCCACGAAAAGACCAAAACCAACAATTAACTGTTCCGACTAAGTATTGCCTGTGGAGTCGAAGCCTGATGCAGCTTATTCCTTCGACCTTTAATGTTGTCAAAAAGCTATTTTAAAAAACTGAAATGAGCCACAATGTTTGCACTGGGTGACATGTTCATTACAATGAACATGTGCTCTGTAGTTTATTTTGAGTCAGTCCCACATACACTATTCTGCTGCTGTGAATACTCATTCGTACAACAAATCAGATAGATAGATAGATAGATAGATAGATAGATAGATAGACTTTATTGTGCCAAATTGGAAATTCTTAGGTTGAACGGCTACAGAACACGTATCACAAACAATAGTGTAACAATATAACATGTAATACCATATATTGCAAATACAAGTACTCCAGGAAAGAGAACTACAAAAATTCACTGACTCTATAAGTAAAGTAGTAGGCAAAGCGTATGTGCAAAAGAACTCAAATGCATTGGAAACAGATCAGAAACTACATGTAAACTACAACACTGTGAGTCCTGAGTTTCCTCTGTCACACTGAGCTACAGAGTTGTACGGACATATAGCTGTTGGCAGGAAAGATTTCCTGTATCTGTCCTTGTGACAGCGGAGCTGAATCAGCCTGTTGGAGAACGAGCTCCGCTGTCTGTCCAGCAGCTGGTGGAGAGGGAGGTCAGGGTTATCCAGAATGGATAACAGCTTGTCCAGTGTCCTCCTCTCCAACACAGCCTCGAAAGTGTCCAGTTCGCAGCCGATAACTGATCCAGCCTTTTTGATCTGACTCCGATGCTTCTTCCCCAGCAGACTACAGCAAAGTACAAGGCACTGGCCACGACTGATTGGTAGAACATTTCCAACATTCTGCTGCACACATTGAAGGATCTCAGCTTCCTCAGGAAAAAGAGTCTGCTCATCCCCTTCTTATATACAGCTTCAATGTTGGTCTTCCAGTCCAGCTTGTACAGGGGCTGTGAACGATCTGTACCCCCTCTCCTGCCCGTCCTTTATACACCCAACCACTGCAGAGTCATCAGAGAACTCTTCTGAGTCCATGGTGCTTACCAGAGGGGGCAGAGGTGGGGAGGATGAAAGCATTGGAGGCAGTTGGGGTGTGTGGAGGCTTTGGTGTGGGGTGGAGGAGACAGCTGAGGATTGAGAGCTAAACCTGTTGAAGAAACAGTTCAGCTCATTTGCCCTCTCCATGTCACCATCTCACTGCCTGTCTCTGATCTTAAACCCAGTGATCTTCTTCATTTCAGTCCACAGATCCCTTGTGTTGTTCTGTTGGAGTTGGGCCTCCAGCTTACTCCTGTAGAAGCCCTTGCACTTCTTCAGCTTCACCCTCAGATCACTTTGTACCCTCCTCAGTTCTTCCCTGTCCCCAGACCTGAAGGCCCTCTTCTTGTTGTTAAGAAGGGCTTTCAGTTCCCTGGTAATCCATGGTTTGTTTTTAGGGAAGCAGCGTACACTCCGGTCTGGCAGGGTGGTTGTATGTATTCTGTGATGCAGTCTGTTGCACTGTTGATGTCCACCCCATGTGGCTCACACAGCACAATCCAGTCTGTAGACTCAAAGCAGTCCTGCAGAGCGTCCTTAGCCTCCTGAGTCCACCTCCTCACAGTCCTCCACAAGGACGGGCAAAGATTTTAACCAAACAGTCGTACTTTCTACATCCCGCTGTTATAAGGCAACAGTATCACTCATTTGGACTCACGATCACCTATTTAATCAAAGTTCAACAGTCACTCTCTTTCAGCTCTGTTTTTGGTTTCTACCAACTCCTAAGGGAAAATCCGGCTCTTTAGCTGCTAAATGCTCTACTGTTCACTAGTGAGTCACTAACCGTGTCTGCAGTTTGGTACTGAACAGGTAGTGAACAGTGGGTTGTAAAACAGCTGTCTGCTGCAGAAAACAACACTATGAGAGCAGTGAGAGTGAACCAAAACAGCTGTTACATTTTACACTGTTATTATAACCACTTTAAAGATTTACCTCATAAGTGGCAACCAATGGGCTGAGGGCTGAGAGACACATACAGGCAAGACATGAAGCATTGAAAGACATATCAATGGTTTTAGTCTTTTCATGTGATTTTAGACAAAATTAAAAAAAAAAATTAGCAGTCTCATCCTTTACAACCTAGAAAAAAATCACTTTTCTGTAAGAGGTTTTGCATGTGACAGCTGCCCCCTAGTACACTGTCAACACTCATTAAGACCTCTGGTAGTTGTGAGTATATGCAGGACCATGTGGCAAACTCCTCATGGCTGTGAGGATTATCTCATAGTCCAGCCACATTTGTCTCCATTTCAGCTGTTTTGTTGACTTGATTTGCCATTCACTTCAGTGATCGAAGGAAATGTGTGACAAATTATCTATTAATATGTCCACATGGCTGTGTTTGAGCATACATAGGGATGAGTGTGTGCACTAGCATGTGCTGCTGCATGCAGCATACCTTTCCAAGTCCATTGTGTGGTCTGTAAAGCTTCTCTCTATGGGAGTTGACTATTCTGTGACAGAAATGCACCAATGTCTTTGAGTGGCACATGTTAAATCCCTCTCTGTGCCATTGGGAGGCCACCAACTGGAGTGTGTGTGTGTGTGTGTGTGTGTGTGTGTGTGTGTGTGTGTAGATGTGTGTGGGTGAGGATGTATGTGTGCAAATGCCACAGGTTCCAGAGGAATTAGGTTGATTTTTGAGGGCTTCCAAGCAGCCCTGGGATCTTGCATGCATGTGTGTCTCTATTTGTTATCTTGCGGTCCACATGCTGAGTTTTACTGTGCTGCCAGAGAGCGGTGCAGAAGACAAATCCCATGGCTAGGTTGTCCATGATTCACCTGTGTTACTGGAGAGAGAGAGAGAGAGAGCGAGAGAGAGAGAGAGAGAGAGAAAGAGAGAGAGAGAGCAATGAAGAGACAGAGAGAAGGAGAATGCTTTGGAAGATAATATGGAGGGATCGAAGGATGAGAAATGAGAACTCTGAGGCTGGCAGAAGGTGGAAAAAAGAGAAGCAAAGTGTAAAAGAGGAGAGAAGAGTCTTGAAGACTCGAGAAGGAGGATAGAAAGGAGAGGAGAGATCAGTAATCTGAACACTTTGTCAGAGTAACAGATTAGCTCACTGGGTGAAATGATATATGAGTGGCACTGGGCCTCCTCACATGCACACGCGCACAATCACACCCCCACTATGGATCAATTACCCTGTCATCCATGTGTGCAACCATACATCATCACCTTGATTACATCTCACACACCAACTCTGGCACCGGCATGCTGACTCCTATATATAGTTTACACACAGGGGTTAGAACTTCAGATGTGCTTTGTTTCAGCGGGCCGGCTGTGTTTGTGTGTCGAGTGTTTTACGACTGAGTTTCTCTCCCGCCTGACTTCTGTGGCCTTAATACCTATTACTGTCTATCTATTTCTTTTGCAGCAAGAGGAGAAACTGCACACCCGCCCAACATGCGCACACACACACACACACACATGCACGGTCACACACAGTTACGCCCCAGAGCCAATGGGGGCTGCTTCCTCAAATGAAGTGCACTGGTCAGAGTGGCTGAGTCTGGACAAAGTCATTTGTTGTGAGTAAACTTCTTTGGGCAGCTCAGGTCACTTCAGGCAGTGGAGAGAGACTGACACACAGAGAGAGAGACACACACACACAGACACACATCTCAGGTCAGTTTGGTCGGACATGGTGTCGATCACCCCTCCACTCCTGTTGGTGTAGTCTACTGGGAAATGCCCACAGCTCAGCTAAAGTGAGTTCAATTTAATTTGAACTTCACACAGCTGAGAGAGAGACAGAGAGGAACAGGGAGAGAGAGAGAGACGGAGAGAGATAGAGAGACAGATAGAGAGAGACAGAGAGAGACAGGGGGAGAGACAGAGAGAGACAGGAGAGAGAGAGAGAGAGACAGAGAGAGACAGGGGGAGAGAGAGAGAGAGACAGAGAGAGAGATACATACATAGAGAGAGAGGCAGACAGACAGATAGAAGAAAGAGAAGAGAGAGAGAGAGAGAGAGAGAGAGAGAGAGAGAGATGGAGTATGAGAGCCAATACTGTTTTGTCCTTCTCTAAGTGACACAAACATGTCATACTTTCCTCCTCATGTCCAGCATCCAGCCCCCTGAGAGGAACTGCTGACGCATCTGGAGATGTGTGTGTGTGTGTGTGTGTGTGTGTGTGTGTGCGCGTGTGTTAAATTAATCCCCACCTCTCTCTGTTTGTCTGCCAGTCTCTGCTGACAGGACACGACTAATATCATATATCCAACAGGTCTTGGCGCAGCCCATATGGCCTGCTTCACATTACTGTACAGTATCATTTACGTTCATCGCAAGCGCGTCACCAGTCGGCTGTTCCCCCTCGAAGCCGCTAGAGGGCGCTGCTCCACTTCACAGCTGACAGCCCAGCAGCGCTCTCCATCTTCCTGGCGGACAGACAGGAGCGCACCAACAGTCTGCCTGACTCCCCGACCGCGTCGCACCTCCGTCCCGCCACTGGGCCACTTTCTCACCGCCTCCTTTAAAGAGGATAAAGAGGGGATTCTGGGTGCACAACAACCGGCCTGACAGGAGAGCTTTGAGTTGGATGTTTCCCCCATGCTGGCATGTCTTAATAACTAAGTTTGCTGTCTCGCCCGCTGAGCACAAGAGGAGCAGAGGAGGAACTTTCAGGGCACCCTTTCTGGCACCTGCTTCCCACCCAGGAGGTCACACCTGCCCCCCGGCTCCCGCTCCCTCCAGCCCGGCCGCGGAGGTGTGGATGCTATGGTATAACTTTTCCTCCGGTCGAACCTGAGCGGAGGAGCCGTTTTATGGTGCTGGAGAGGGGATGCGAGCCTCTCCTCCGTGTCGGATAGCGGAGCGGCTATGAGGAGAGAGGTTCACCTGCTGGGCTAACAGAACAAGACTGCACCAACAGGTACGGATCACATCCTCCACACCTGCCACACAAGAGCCCGGTGCACGCCGTGCTGTTAACTGTGTGCAAAGTGTGTTTGATTAACAAAAAAAAGTGACATTAGTGACACACCTGCCACGCATGAATGTGATTGTGTAACAGTTCAGCGGTTATCTCTGTCTTTGGAAACCATTTACGCGCATGAATGGATTATCAGCTTGTTCCATTTTAGGGAATAGACCCGGATTTGGTTTCATGAAGGCGTGAGATCATCATCATCAGCTCTGCTGTGGCATCAGCTTTACTATTATGCTTTCATAGCAAAGACAAATGATTGCGGTTGTTTCAGGTGTTGCACAGCCTATATATATATATATGCCTCTCTCTCTCTCTCTCTCTCTCTCTCTGACACACACACCCACGCATACAAACGCACGCACACACTGGGGCACGCAGGTCTTAGCTGTGCGCATTTGGGCATATGGCGCCGGGTTCAGTGCGCTATTTTGGGCAGAGCTGGTGTTTAACTGCGGTCTTACTTCTTGTTGATTGATCCCACGAGCTGTGATATGTCCAGAGGTGCTACATGATCCGTATGTTGTCGCCTCATTTCATGCAGAAAGAACAGATAAGGAAGCACTATTACTTGTCCTCAATTGAAAAATAGTTAAAACTAGATTTGTATTGTGTTTGCACGGCAGGAGGATAATGTGCTTTTTACATGTTAAAAACGTTGAACACATGTGAGGAGCATGTAGGGAAACTCATCACCCTGCCTGGAACCAGTGGTGGGCAGCACCATGGATCCCTCAAGTACTGTAGATGGTGATGCATAAGATGACCTTTATTGGTGACAGCAGTGCATCAGTTTGGTTGCAGAGAAGATGCTGAAGGTGTTACAGTGTCTACTTTAGGCCCAGAAGTGACCAGGAAACATTTGTGCCTCCTGATCACGTTACATCTGTTTCTGGCCTCCTCAAAACCTTGAGTGGTTTATAAATGTGTGCGTACAAGCTGGTTTGATTTAAACAAAGATGGTCATCCCAACTGTGAATTTATTTTTGACACGCTCCTGCGCCGTCTGTCTCCGTCTCTTACTCTTCCCTCTGCTTCCACGAGCCTCTGTGAAGAGCAAGAGGGGGGGAGTGAGGGAGTTACAAAAAATAAGGAGGAAGATAACCGACAGTGAAGCATGATGGACAGGAGAGAAAGATGCAGGGAGATGGCGAGGAGAGCGGGGATGGATGTTGGGTTTATGGGGAGATACAGGAAGCATTAAAGGAAACAAATGTGCGGTCACTGATTAGTTGCTGCTGGGCTGACTCTCAAATGTATTTTTAATATGGCCACAGGCTGATGAATACCATCATGAAATCTTATACCATCACCAGTTTATTCAATAAACACGTCTGGTTTTCTGCTTACATTACTAATCACAGGCGATGTGACAAGGAGAGAAGACGGAGGGTAAAAGATTAAAAATTCTGAATTCATTTACAGAAAGATATAATTACAAATTGACTTTTGAGCCATGTCATTTAGGAAACATTTAATAACTGGCTGCACACTCGCTCCAATAAAACAACACAGCAGCATGGTACTTAAATATAAATTGCCATGTTGGCTGAATCATTCCAAAGGAGGTAAACAATTTTACAGAAATAACATGAGAGAGAGTGAAAAAAAAAAGACAGATTTGTGTGCGTTTGTGCACTTGTCCTTCTGTCTTTGTGAGATTTTTGGATTAGGATATTTTTGGAGTTTGAGGGTTGGTTTTAGGTTTTATGTTAGATTACATAATGCAGCGTTTCATCAGAGGGTCTTCACAAGTATGTAGAAATGGAAATGGAGGCACAAAGGTGTGTGTGATTAATAATGCTGTGGGGATGCAAAGCTGTTATCACAGTCATGTTGTGGACACTGGTCCCTATAAGGATAACTATTTAATTTTGATCAAGATTCAGTGTTTGATCAAAGATATTTGTATACATGTATGTGAAGATAAATGTGTATCTTTGCTCCTTTGAGCAGAGTGTTTTGTGCATTTATTACATAGCGATTAGTGAAGAGATGTCAGGAAACAAGAGAGAGAGAAACAACAAAGGCCATAGTCGGTGTCTTAATCCTTATGCCACTGAGACAACACGGTGTGTGTTTGCTTTTGGAAAATTAATGACTGTGGATGAGGAGAAATGTAAGGGATAATACACTGCTTTGCGAACGAGCAGAGTGCTCAAATGACTCTTTCACAATTGTTTTCCAATTGTAATGACATTCCCTACATTTCAAAATTTGATTGTCGTTATCTCTCTCTCTCTCTCTCTCTCTCTCACACTCACACACACACACACACACACAGACACACACAGACACAAACACAGGACATTGACTTCCATTCATTGTGGACAGCCTAACCCAAACCCTAACCAGAAATGAAGTTTTGCCTCATTAGGACTGGCCTTTGGTCCCCAAGTGGACTACTGGTCCGGACAAGGTCGGTGTTTATATCGGAAAAGGACCCAATGAGGTAACAAAAAACATGTGTACACAAGCACAGACAGACAGGCACACACACACACACATATGCACACAGACAGAATCACACTCAAAATCCCAGCAAGCTTTCATGTCTCCATATCCCACAACTTCTTTATGTCTCCCTGTGCACCTTTAACACACACTCCCTCTTCCTGCATTTCTCTCACTCACTTCCTTTATCCTTCTCTTCTACCAATAAGCTTTCTGGGCCATGGGAATAATGTCAAAGCTTCTGTCCAGAGAGACAGAGAGAGAGACAGAGAGAGAGAGACAGACAGACAAAGACAAAGAGAGCAACCAGAAAGAAATAAAAAGTACAGCATGTGTCCTATAAAAAGTGATCTCTTTTTCATTTCCCACCTTCTGTAGCTGTGCGTGATGAGAAGAGAACAGGAGACAACGAAAGCGAAAGAGCAAGAATGAGAAACAGGAATGAGAGAAACAGAGACACAGAGAGAGAGAGAGAGAAAGAAAGGAAGGAGGAAAGCTACAGGGGATAAATAAAAATAAATAAAAAGCATGTGTCCTATAAAAGGTGTTCTGTATTTCATTGGCCATCTCCAGTAGCTGTGTGTGGTGTGCCGAGGCCCAGGGGGGACGAGTAGCCACTCTAAATGTGTGTAACCCACATAAAGAAATTGTTTCTGGGAGATCGGGCCCCGTAAATTCATTCCTAGCCGCCAGCCCTGTTCTTATCCCACCTCCCAAAGGTGAGCTATAACATCCAAACACATATATTTTTTAGATTCTTTCCCTCTCTCTCTACACACACACACACACACACACACTTGTACGTCTATATTTGTGAGAACCCTCAGTGACATAATGCATTCCCAAGCCCCTTAACCTAACTTTAACCACCACAACTAAATGCCTAACACCAACCCAACTCAAAAGGTCTAAATGCCCAAATTGGTTCCCACAAAGATTGTGTTGCACAAGTACACACACGCACACACACACAGACCCAGACTTTGTCACCAAACACATACACATCCAGACACCTTCCCTCCCCCACAGACATACATCTTTCAGCAGAATCTCACTTTCTCTGTATACAATCTCTGCTCAGGATACACACAGACATAAACACATATTTTTTTTTTGACACACACTTTTTTTTTTCACATTCACACAAACATACACACATTGCTTTGCTTCCCAAATGGCTTGTGTGGGACAGTAACGCTGACAGCTACAACAACATCAGTACCTGCTGTGGAACAGAGGAGCGTCAGAGAGAAACAGCAGCAGATGCTGCGCTCGCAGCTCCAGGATTACCTTAGCCAGAACAAACTCCATTACTGCCTCTATTACCCAGGTAGACACAACCTGGGAAAAAGCACTTTGCAGAACCACTGTTTACCCAGCACCTCTGTGCCCCACACACTGTGTCCCTCGACTACAGAGCAAGGAAGGGGTGAAGACCAGAGGGAGAAGAGAGACGTCGCAATTCAGAAAACATGAAGCTTAACTTTCAGTGACTGTCTTTGTCACAGCCAGGGCAGTGTGTCGCACTAAAACTATTAGCTGACTAATTCAGTAGTCAAATGAGAGGAAATTAATTTTTAAACAATTCGTTCATCATCAGAACATTAACAAAAACAATTTTAAAAAGGGAGTGATCAATTAGACTCAAGAGAACTTAATTGTCAACCCATGCATATATTTTACAAGTTAGAGCTGCAACAATTAGTCAATTAATCGATTAGTCGGAAGAAAATTGATTGCCAAGTATTTAAGATATAAGATAAGATATTCCTTTATTCTTCCCTCAGTGGGAAATTCATTCATATCCATTTTGATAATGGATTAATGGAATTTGGATAATGGAGTCACGTATGACAGTAAATAGAGGTTTTGGATTGTTGCACAAAAGAAGCAATTTGAAGATCACATTTTTCACAATTTTTTTTTTTTACATTTTACAAACTAAATGATTAACAGTGAAAGTAATATGCACATTAATCAATAATGAAAATAATCATTCGCCCTAACACCCGTACACAGTAGGGATGAAATTTAGTTTCTCAGGGGCTGATGGTGCTGTGCAAACAAGTCAACATAAGGTGCAAAGGGACCACACAAGGTACCAAGACAAAAAAACAGAACAAAGCAAAAACCGGTGCAAAAGACAAGACAAAAACAATGTAATAACTGAGTGCAAGAATGTAAAATTTAAAGGCTGTTCATAAACCAAAAAATGCTTAAAAAATCACAGCTAATTCATATCTTTATGTTTCGGACATTTATCTGACAAAACAAGCTATTTTAAGACATTTTGTGGAGTAAATGATCAATCCATAATGCATATGAATTAGTTGCTTATGTTATTAAACAAGTAGAAATAACAAAGTTATGAATGCTGGTCAGACAAAATAGGCAATTTTAAGATATCACACTGATCTCTATTACAGTAATTCCAATATTTTTGTTAACTGAGTAATCAGTCATTTATCAAACAGAAATGCAAAAGCAAATAGGCTTACAGCTTCTTTGCTGCTTATTCTGTTCTATGTCATTACAAAACAAGCAATTTTTAGACTAAATGTTAAACAAATTCATCTGAAAATAAGGCAGGAGGAGGCAATTAGTAAAAAATCAAAAGATCAATCCACAACAAAAAATAACCTGTAGTTGCAGAACTGAATGAATTATTATCTGTCATGTAAAAGTTTGTTACAGCCATTGGCATTTTGGGATTAATTTGGGCATTTTTTGGAGATTATTTTTAAACTGTTGGTCAGACAAAATAAGCAATTTTGAGACATCTTGATGAACTCTATTATTCTGTTTACTGTTTGTCATTATTTTTGACATTTTGTATGTTAATGGATTAATCAATTTACTGAAAATAATAAGTAATAAGTAACAGATAACGATAATCATTTGTGGCAAACACACAGACCGAGAAGACAGAGATGACAGGGCAATATTGTGTGGCAGCGCTCTCCTTCTTTGACTAATGAGGGTATGTGATAGGGCAACAGTGAGTGATGCTCTGTCTGTGTATTGTATGTGTATACATGAGTGTTTTCCAAGGCTATATATGTGATTGCACTGCCAGAAATGCGATGCTGAATAGCATTGTAATTCGTAAGTGGATGTGCAGAAGGTTAATAAGGGAGAGAATGAGAGAGCACTAGTGAGTGTGTGATTCTTTGTGTGAAAAAGCGCCGTGAGAGCGTGTTTGTGAGTGGGTTTATGTCTGAAGTGAGTGATGAACTGCCATGTATTTGAGTGGAAAGCCATCCATCACCCTCATCAGTGACTCTGGGGTCCTGTCATTACATGTTTCCCTTCATTTGCACTGTTAATGACCATCTCTCATGACCAAATTTTCTGCTCTGCCATCTCATCGTTGGTTGCTCAAATTCAAATTTTCATTTTAAAACAGCTGGGCATTTGATACGTACAGTTCAGTTCAAAGATTTGTCACAATGTAGTTTGTCCACTTGCTTCCCTAAGCTCATCAGTCCAGTGCACCTCATCGTGTACATCAGTTCTGACTCTGACTGTCTTCATTTCAGCGGTACATTAGGTCAATTGCTGGCTTATTTATATATATATATTCACATTCTTTTAATATGGAACAGAAAGTAAGGTACTGTGTATGACGTCTGAGCTGACCCTGGTGGTCTCAGGAGCTGCACTCAGTGACACTGGTGATTCACTGTGGTCAGTTCACTTTGAAAATTTATTAAAGACTCCTTCACACATCTACTGAATAAGTTTGCTTCGTTGGCATGACTGTAACCAAGTACATTAAAACAGGTTGTACAAGATTTGTGATGTGAGTAATAATTCTGAATGTTTCAGAACAGACCACAAGTCTTCGAACCATAATCTGTACTGTACCGAACACCTTTAAAAGCTCTCTCTCTGGTTCTCTCATTCACACTGAACTGCATGTATGCATGTTATGGTGATGCTATATGCATAACATACACTCACCATATACTGCTGCTGGATGTGAATGTGCAAGCTTTCATCTCTTCCTCCTGCACAGACTCTTATGCTTCTTTATCTTGATGATGCTCTGGATCACTGAATTGAATAATCTCCTCCTAAATATCAATAACTTGCATAGTGTTAAAACTGTGTTTTACTTCGATTGCAAAGCAAAGAATTTGCCTTATAAACAGTTGTTTGGTGTCTGAACTGCAAAGCCTGCAGGCCCATTGAGGTATAACTGACAATATTTCAGAAACATTAGATTGTGCTGGATGCTGCAGTACCATGGTAGCTAAATTCATGGTGTGCAGGTCAAATACAAGTATGGTTGTTATTGTAGCAACCAACTGGCAGTGACAGGTTGCAACTTATTAAGAAAGCAGTTTTATTTGTTGATTTTGGCGCAGCTATAGCTTCTGCTAATGAGTCTGCAATGACAAGACTGTCCACTGTGTGTGGGCTGGGATGTGGTATCACTTTCAACAGCACTTATAAACAGACCAACACACACACTGTAGCTTTGGCCGTGTCAGGGCTGACTCATTATGGCTGACGGCAAAGAGGAGCTGTTGGCCAGAAGCCGGAGCTACACCACACATACGTACAACCCTCCAGCTCCAGCAGCTTTCATCATCAACAACAACTAGACAGTAATCACTGTGGTCATTAGGCCGGGATAATTAGGCCTGGCCTCGTGTGTGCGTGTGTCCTATCTCTGCTTTCCCGAGGCATGTTTGTGTGAGTCTTGCCTTGGTCATTCCTTCGGCGATAGTGAAGAGTGAGGAAAGGTTGGGAGCAAATGACGTCCCAAAGGCTGTGACATGAGACCTACAGAGACACTCACAGTCACTGATGAACTGAGCCACTGTTGACAGAGAATAATGAGAGTAGTAAACACACTCACTCACTCTTTTCTTGCCTTTAATAATTTCTACTTTTTTTTGGGTGTAGCTCGGGGTCTATCCTACTGGCTGTGTTTATCTGTGTATGCCCCTTTTATCTTGTAGTCTTTGATTATGTTCTTATAAGTGGGACCACTAGCTATTTTATGGCTGCCTCATTAGGTTGTCAGGCAAGCCCACAGCAAATGCAATTACATCTAATTATGCAATTATGAATTCAGTATGAAGCTTAATATACTGTAGATTGGTATGTTTGAGCTGGAGCACATACACAGCAGTAATTAGCGCAGTGTTGTGGGTGGCTGTGGTGTGTGTGAGCACACGCGCCATTCAGCAGCTCAGCTCGGCTACTTTACATCTAGTCTCTTTTCTTATCGAGCAGAAGGATCCTCTAGTAAACAAAACAAACCTTGGCCTTGGAAAAAACCCCAAAACATTTAAATTTAAATGTTTAAATTCAACATTATTAGTGAATATTCTTTTATTCACATTTTTTATCAATATAATAAAATATTGTCTTGACTTGGTTGTCATAGTCTTCTTAATGCTTAAAGGCCTCCTGCTTCTATTACAGCCATTTCAATATGCAAGAGTGCAGATAAAAGATGGCAACAGCCTACAGTTTAGCCTGCCATGCTATCTTGCCATTGACAGCTTCTTTTTGTCACGTTGCCCCGACCTGACTGGAGCAGTAAGACTGGAAGTGGCTGATTGGGGTGAGGTGCTGTATAACTTCAGCTCAAGTAATGTCAACTTGAAAGTGAAAACCAGTTCATTTATCCCTTAAAAAATACTTTACTAAGCTTGGTGGCACTGAATTAAGCTTTGTGGCTGGCTAGCATGTGCGCCCCCCATCGGCCGTTGTCACTGGTAGAAACGCTGCACTTTCAGAAACGGAAGCCACGCACTTTAGTCACAGAGACGTTTGTCACAATGGCTTCAACCACAGATGACACACTCTGCCCAGTCAGAGGCAACACATTGTTAAGAAGCTCAAGAGCATACGACTCTTTCTCCTGATCCGTACACTTCAACCTTCCAAGACAGCCGGAGCATTTCTGTTTTTCTGCGAGACACGTTTCACACCAGCACTTCAATAGATGAGATAAAAAAAACACAGTGGAAGAAGGGAATGAGCTACAGTAGGTGGTTCGCTTCAGTGTGTCATGTTTCTCCACAGATCCTATTGAGGAAAGCAGGCGAAGCTGCTAGGCTCCCAGTGTGTGTGCGAGACAGGGCTGACATTAATACAAGCAGTATCTGGCACCCCCTCCCAGGGATCACATCCTTAAGACGGTTTCTCTTACTAATCCCCTCCTAATATGACTAATATTATGACACTGCCATTAGCCACAGCACTCTGAGGGCACACACTGGGAGAAAACTACAGCCATGCACATGTGCATGCACACAAACAGCGACAGAGGCATTGGGGTGGGTTTTAATAATTTATAACTGTGCAACATTGTCATACAAGTAACCAGCTGTTTTAATGCTCTGTGTATGACTGAACACAATATCTATGTAGCTTTGTCATTTGCTATTTGTCATCTCAAACATCCAGTGCTGATTTGCTCATTTCTGGAAAAAACAAAACCCATTTGGTGAACAGATAACAATGCTCTTGGTTTTTCTGCCAGCAGCCACAGTTGTTCATTACAGGAGCGTGTTCCTTAGCTGGACTTAGTGATAGCTCCCAAGGCCGAGGAGATAAGATATGTGTCAGTGCCTCCAGACAACAATGCGGAGAGCTCGACGCACTGCTACTTAAGAAAATGCATTCAAATACACAAAACACAAGCAAATTAAGTCGTCAATTTGGCAACATGTGTAGCATTTAGAAAACACACTGCAAATACACAAACATGCTGCAAACACACTATAAATCCAGAGGACACTAAAAAGGTGCAGAATACGGCTCGGACACGCTTGTTGTTGCCAGTTTGTGACTCATGAAGTTAATGAAGTTGGGTCCACGTATCACCTGTTCATTGTTTTTTCTGTTTTCTTTGCAGTGTTTCTCCACTGTGTGCACGCGCAGTCTGATCTGCAGCACTTCCACACACACACAGATTCTTCATTCGTTCATTCAGAAAATGTCTGAAAAGCAATTTTGAAATTGAAAATTTATTTCATCCTTCACCAACTAAGTTTTTAAGCATGGGAGTTTAGACAGTTCTGTGACGCACTATGAGGAGACAAAAACACTCTTTGATTTGACATGCCCAGGTTGAACAGCGGCATCTAGTGGCCATGGCCATCAAAACAGTTTCATTAGTAATTTAATACCTGTAAGACAATCACTACATGACTTGGTGAGAAAGTACAGTGACCAACCCTGAATGCCTTTTCAAAATGTAGCCTGTGAACTTTTAACGAATCAGTTCTATTTGTGAGTCCCTCATCACCACCACCATCACCACCAAAAGCCCAGTACTGGTCGTCTTCACCTTCATCAGTGGTGGGGGAGGAACATACAAGTAAAAAATGCCATCCACCAAAAAAAAATGTGATACTGCGTGATGTGTAACTTCTTAAACTTGGAGCTGAAGTTATTTCTTTATCATCACAATACTTGACCTTCTGTGGCCTATACCTCAGGATATTTTTGGTCTAATAATGTGATTATTGTGCACGCTACAGGCCGTCCGTCAACACTGGTGGTAGGATAGTAATGGTTCACGGAAATCATTGACATGACTGAAGGAATTCTGCTTGTTAGCTCTGCAAGGCCCTTTCCTTTACAGCAGTCACTTTCAGCGCATGCGTAGTAGAGCAGTAGAGCATCGGCATGACGTCAGACATCCACGACATAAACATAAATGGATGATGCATGGATCCCACTTCAATAACTTTATGAGTCACAAGCCGTAGCAACAACAAGTCGTGTTCACCACTTTTAAAGGTCCTCTGGAATCACTTTTTGCAGCATAGTTTTCTAAATGCCTTATGTGTTGTCAAATTGATGAAGATGTTTTCTCAATGTACTTGTGTTTTGTCTATTTGCCTGTGTTTTCTTAAGTTGCAGTGCTTTGAGCTCTCTTAGTCACCGTGCAATGAGGCTTGACCAACAAACGACGTGAGGAAAAAGCAACAGTGATTCCGAAAAGCTCTACTGTAGAAAATGTAAACATCAGCAGTGTCCATTTATCAAATATTACGTTACAATAAAAAACGAGGATTTTACTCATAATTGTAGTGTTTAAAGTGTTTTTGTATGTTTCATGTAAAAAAATGCTTCACACATCCATCTTGTGAGTAGATAACACAACATTCTCTCAGTTTGAGCAGGATAAGACTTGGGCTGTGTCGGACAGACAGAGAGAGCCCTGAATACAGAACAAGAATTCTAATTTTAAAGCCATGAATTACCAAAAGACTGCTTTCAATTTGATTGAATCCAACTTTATTAGCATTCCGCCTTCCTTTATGTGATGAGGCTGAGCCGGCCTTGTGTCCTCTCCCAGGCTGCAGCTGTGGCAGAGAAGGGCACAAAGAGGAGCTTAATTTGTGATGCCGACGGCTTCAGGGCTTTCAGTCACAAGGAGTAACATTGTCAATTATTTTTTATCAATATGTTTTCTGCGTGTTTTTTGCTCTTATAGCACACAGAAATTCTTTGGCTTTGACCTTTAAGCATGCCTGTACTATTATGTGAAAAGACAGCAGCAAAATGTAATTTTGGCCATGCTAAGCTCTGTAGATGGCAATGCTGGTCTGCTGGTCCTCCACTTTGATCCAGAGTGGAAAAACTCAAGAACTGTTGCTATGAAATTTTGTACAGAAATTCCTGGTCCCCAGATGATGGATTGTATTGACTTTGGTGATCCCCTGAAATCTCCTCTAGTTGGTTGATTTTGAGTGAAATGTTTCAACAGCTACTGGACAGATTGCCATGAAATGTGGCACATACATTAATGAATTGTAGTAACTTGATCCTCTGACCTTTCATCTCGCGCCATCATCAGCTGAACATTTCAATTTGTACAATACTTAAGCTTAAGCTGACCCACAAAACTAAAGACATTCCCATAAACTGCGATGGTGAACATGGTAAACAATGTACCTGCAAAGCATCTGCATGTTAGCATTGTCACTGTCAGCACCACTGTGCCTAAGTACATCCTCAGAGAGCTCTAGCATGCCTGTAGAGCCTTAGCCTTGATTTTTCAAGTACCCTCATCACAATCACCCTTTTGATGTTAAAGATCTCTGATTTGATTCTGACTTTTTTTAATGAGCAACAAAAAATGAGCATGACTCTGATATATGACAGAGATTACGGCAGTGAATAAGCTCGGGAGTCTGAGCTGATAGTGTGACAACTGAGTGTTTATTCATTGAATCTCATCACCATGACATGGGATGACTATAGTTGTTATATACTTTAATCCTGTTAGATAGACTGTCATTAATCTTTGTTGAAGTGGAAAGGTGGTAATGAAGGAGTCGACAGTTCCTTTAAAAGATGAGACATCAGGTAAGATTTCACCATCCGTGTTGTACATAATTACTCTCACACTGAGCTGTGAGTATTTTTGATAAAGGCTGCTACCAGGTGGGAATACTCTGCACAATCTTCATGCCCCTGACTACACTAATGAGGTCCCTAAAGGCCCTCGGACCCTTTTTGAAAAATGCTGTCCGGTGTCACCCAGACTGCACCTTATTCAGAGGGAAGCTGTTCATGGTGCTGGAGGAATGATGTGCAGCTGAGAAGCAAACACCAGGAAATAAAGATGTTTACAGTGGTCAGTGTAACTCATTTAACATGCATGACATGAACTGATCAGATCACAATCATTTCTCACTGTGACTGTGCCACCCAAATAATACCAGTGCTGCCCTCTGGTTGCCTGTCCAAAGCAGAGGTAAGGGGCTGCTCTGCTGCTTTTAGGATTTAGATTTGTCCACAGTTGAGACTCCTGAGCATGGGGAGATGCTGATCTTAAGAATCTCCTTGACATAGCCTGGTCCCTCTAACCCCCAAAGGTGTTGGAAAAAGTAGAGATAATGCAATGAGGCATGGTGTAGAGAAAATCCATCTGACGTGGGGTTGTTTGTTCATGGGGGGAAAGAGGAGAGGGGAAGTCAACGGGTCAATACAAAGGAGGAACAGCTGATGAAAAAACGAAAAGAAAAGCTTTGAAGCGAGCACATGGAGCATAAACAAAAAAAGGAGATTTGTGATAGACACATTTAGTGTTTTACCTATGACTTTCATGCTTTATAATTACCTGCAGAAAGCATGACATTTTAACATTTTTCACGGGGACACAAATCCTCCTTGTGCCATTCTAATTCAATTTCAACTTTAAAGCATCCTGTTTAAATATTGAACAGTCCGTTTCCAACTTTCTCTCTGTGAATGTGCATGTGCTTGCTAGTGCAAGTAAGTGCATATGTGCATGTATGTGCATGCATGTGTGAACTTGCACCTCATTAATAGATGATAACCCCAGCTGACAGGGCTGCGCTAATGCACTTGTTGTCTATCCCTCTTTTTCTTGTCTCTACACGTCCATCTCTTTCAAATCAACTACAACTGCAATGGACTTGGGAGAACTGTGAAGACTGAAATGGGAGTTGGGGATAGGGTTGATATGAGGATCCCGCGTGTGTGCATACACGTATTTGGGTTGTGTGCTTGTGTGTGCATGCAGGGTAAGCCTAGGGGTAAGCTTTCAGAGGTCTGAGCGGAAGGGTGTGTGTGAGAAGGAGAGGACAGATTTGAGCAGTTATCTCTCCCAGCAGACCTCCTGTCCTGCCTGCCCACATATCCACAAACACACACACACACACACACATACACGCACACATGTACACCATTCCCATCTGTAATCATGTTTAGCATGGCGCTCTCACACACATACATAGTCCAGTCTGAATGGACTATCACATCCACAGAATGCCTATGCGGACTGAGTCTGGCTGCTCTGTATTTGTTGTGCAGCAACAGCAAAATCTCTCCACTGTACCTCCTATTGCTCACCAGAAACAAGCCCTGAGCTGCAAGCAGACAGAACATTGCCCGGGATTGTGGGGTTGATGCTATTTTTACAGCCGGTGTGATGAGGGGTGCGCTGAAAGAAGGCTCAGCTCTCTTCCCCTCCCAGACACTTTAATTAGAATGCTTGCAGTTCTTGCTGTCTCACCTGTCTCTTTGTTACCACAAATGAATACATGTTAGGAAGATACAGGTAAATGGATAAATGGATACATAAATTGAGTGAGAATACAATTTGCTCTTGCTTTGTTTCTTGCAAAGGCAGATTTGCAAAGAAAAGGTGCTTCCAGGGAGTCGCCAACTGTGTATGCATGGGTGTGTGTGTGTGTGTGTGTGTGTGTGTGTGTGTGAGCATTGCAGTCGGAGTGGAAATCAATGCAGAGAATATAGTGGCAATTACTACAGCAGCCTGCAAGTGAACCTAGTGGAACAAACTAACTAATACATGAATAAATAAGCACAGTGAAATGGAGATGTGTACACGTGTGTGTGTGTGTGTGTGTGTGTGTGTGTGTGTGCGTGCGTGCGTGCATGCGTGCGTGTGTGTGTGTGTGTGTAAACTGGTCTGTAGATCTTGGACGGTCCTTTGCTGTGCCAGCCAATTAACGAAGTGTGTAAACCGAGCTCATTAAAGAAACACAGCATTGGCCTCACACTAACAAACACTTTCATACACACACACATAGTTTCAATATCAAGCTGGACTCTCTCCTATTTCAAGCATACCATGTATAGGAAGTGAAACCCTTTTTTTCTGTCTCACAACAGGTCTACTACAAAGTGACCACTATTGTCTGCCTCTTTGTGGTTGCTTCTGTGTGTGTGTCGTTTTTTGGGCCCATGCATATGTGTCTGTGTGAGTCTGTTTGGACAAGCTGTAAAAGATTGATTTAGAGTTTGTTGCTTTGAACCAAGTGCCAAGTGCTGCCTCACTAACCCTCTGTGTTCAGAGAACCAAGGCTCTTCAAGGTTCCCACCTACTAACCATTCCTCTCTCTTTCTGTCTGTCTTCCTCTCTCCATGACTCGGTTCCTCTTGGCTTCTTTTCTTGTCTTACTCTCATCTATTTCAATTGGGGTGCTCCATTTCTCTGACTCGGCCCCTCTGTTTTCAAGTGGTGAATGGGTACACAAATATAAGCTCTTCATTTGCTTAACGGTGTTATAATGTTGAGTCATGGAGGTGCTCTTCTGTTGGTATGGTGAGCGAGTGCTCCATGTCTGTGGCTCTTAACTTTCTCTGCTCAATGAGACTGTGAAAAATAAGCAGCCAGGAGACTTAGGTGAAAATATTTTCTTTTTGTGTGCTTAATAACCATGATTCATGGAAGTGTGCAGACTATTATTAGTCGCCCAAATGAGGGAAACAGAATAGAGTGGGAAAACAGAAGTGTGACTGGATCAGACAGTGCAGTTTGCGTTATTCCCTCAGGGTGTTTGTGCTGAAAGACCTGCCTGTTTCTGCACTGCACGTGTCTCAATTTACATCAACTCAATTTAGTTTAATTTAATTCAGTGTGATTTATTGGCATGAATGTTAATGAAGAATGTTTCCCAAGCTTCAAAATAAGATTGCAGTTATAGATAATATGTATTGAATATTCAATTTGGAACATTGAACCATAGTCATTTTTGATCATCTATTAACCTTGTGAGGCAGTTGCCAAGTAAAAATTTTTATTTAGAAGTTATGGCTTCTGAAATTTGAATATTTGCTTGGTTCTTTCTGCTTATAGTAAATTGAAAACCTCTGGGGTATTATTTGTTGGTCAGAAATTGAACATTTTAAGGGATCAGTTTCGGCTGCAGTAACTTGTAATACTTTTGCATTTGTCTTTGTTTCTTTTAAGCGTTTTACTGTAAAATAATATTTGATTAATCAATAATGAAACAAACTAGTTAGTTGCAGCCCCAATTAAACTGCTTTCAACCTTTTGTCAGTGTGTGTTGACGGTGAATGATCTGAGTTTAATTTGAGTCCTCTTTGTTCTCACAGCAACCCAACAGATGTAGACTATTTGATGAATTCATGTTATCTGTTTGCTTGACTGAATGCAACATTACTTCCTGTGTTCTGGTTGACAAGCAAAAATGTAAAGGGTTTACAAACATACATAAAGATACAGGAACTGCATCCTTTAGTTACATCTCTTACAAAGAGATGTGTGTGTGTGTGTGTAGGTGTTGGGGAATGGGAGCATAGGCTGGGTCTGTGTGCATATCTTTGTTTTTGTGTGTGTGTGTACAAAGGCTGATAATGTGCTGAGCGAAGGATTTGGAGGATAGGGAAATGAAGCTGCTGTGTCCAAATTTTGTCACAGATTATGGTTGGTTATGCAATCCAGTGCAGCCAGTTATACCTTTGATACAAAATGTGATCCTCTTTTATTATTCTACAAAACTAAGGAAAACATTTCTGTTCTTTACATCAGCCTCCTTTTGGAGCTAAGTCATAAATGGTTGACCTCATTCCACATTCAGAGACATAAAACAATTCTGCAGCACACATTTACAACAAAGAAGGGAACAGCCGAGCAAAAATGCTAAGTCCTCACCCAACAGATGGGAGATTTAACTACAAGCCACATGCTATTTTGCTGAAGGGGAATCTAAGAATTGTGTCATTTAAAGCCTGACTGCAAACTGGTAATCAAAGACCCAAGAGCAAATCCTCCCCTGAGGCAAACATTCATATATTCACATACACTTATGCAGCAGTATAGCCTGCGGGCCACCCGTGGCTCCAACTGTACCCAGCAGAGAGCAGGACTGATCAGGGGAATAATGCAGATGATGTGTTCAAACAGTTTTCTTTAAGAGATGGAGTTTCAATAACAGGCCGCATGCCCTGTCTGCACATGTGTCATCCATCCATCCATCCATCCATCCATGTTGAACCCGCTGCAACACAACAGTAGGGGTTGCCAGATTGGAGGGCTGCAGGGCTTGGTGTGATGCCAGTAGGGCCAGGTGGTGGGAATCTGTTGGAGATTAAACTGCTTGGTGACCAGCTACCCGGCTCACCCTGGCCCTGACAGACGTGGCACCCCTGGCTGATTGACCCGTGTGGCAGGTGTCGTGGGTACGGGTGGCAGGTCAAAGCCTGCCCTTATCTCCCTTCTCCTGGCTGGGGAGAGCTGTGGATGTGGGAGGTCGTTTTGGTGAAGCTGCCCCGGTGATTAACGCTTGCCATAATCCCATGCCACGTCAAAGCAACTTTCCCAGACTAAAGACTTATTGCAATCCTATTTCTAGACAGGGAGATATTGGACAATTCTCATAATCCTGGATTACATTCAGTCAAATGGTTTTGACACTGGATGCAAACATACAGAACCATATATCCATGCATGGCAACTATAGTATGGTTATGGGTGAAGCAACAGTTTGACATCTTCCAAAATACCCTTTTTTCCTCTCTGGCGTGGAGTGAGATCAGCAGAGTCATGCCACTCTCATGTCTATATGATAAATATGTATATATTATGTACAATATGTAGATAAGATAAGATAAATGTGAATTTCCCCACTGTGGGACGAATAAAGGTTTGTCTTAGGTTTATCTTAATATGTAGCTACAGCCAGCAGATGGCTAGCTTAGCTCAAAATGGGGAATGATGAGTTTGGCTAGAAAGTGAATAAAATGTGCCTCCAGTGTCCCTAAGTTTCACTAACATGTCATATTTCAATTGTTTATCGAGTATAAAAACTGAAGTGTACAATTAACAAACTGTGGTTTTGGCGTTTTGCCTGGTCATCTAAAGCTTGGTCTAGATCTTCTGTTTTTAGTATCCATTTTCCTTTAACTCTCGGCAAAAGAGAGTTAAAAAGTGCATTTCCCAAAATGTTGAACTATTCCTTTAATGTTGGCATCGGACATAATTGCACCATTACTGTAAATAATAGCTGTTTCTTGATGTAAAATAGGTTGTAGTTGCCTGTAGCTTCCTTACCTACAGTTTCAAAGTATGGTAGCTTCGCCAACACTGGATGTAACTCACACGAGCTGCACTGCAGAACTCTCCAACAATAATATTCTTCATTGGGACACTGGGCTGCTTATTTTCACAATGACGCTGTGTCAATGACGCAATCATGTAATGTGTTGTGTTTCAAATGGGGTGTAGAGTAAAGCAACCTACTCAACCCATTGTGGACCTTATTCTGTGTTTATGATTATAAATTCAAACCAGAGATACAGAAAATAGACCAGTGAATATTCTGATACTCAGAAAGTGTCATACCATTTAAAGCTTTTGCTCATGGGTACAAAGCTCTATTGAGAGAAATTGGAATCTGAATGAGTGATCTTGAAAAGAAAGAGCGAGGAACCTACTTTTCTTTGTAGCTAATAGGTTTTTATTCAAGGACTCTCCATTTGTCCCAGTGCTCTCTCTCTTTCCTCTCTCTCGCTCTTGCTTTTCGCTCTTGTGTGCAGTATCAAATCTATGCAAGTCGCTGGGGAGCTGTAGACCTTTACCTGCTCTGGTCTGGCTGTGTTAAAGGTCAGATATGAGAGGATCCCATACACTGGTCTCAGATGTCAACACTGCCTGCCTCCCACAGCTTGGATTAAGAGGCAAGGAGACGATGGCTGCCAGGAAATCACTTGTCCTCCAGCCTGTCAGTAACAGTCTGTATCTCTGTCAGGGGTGGAGTGTGAGTGTGTGTGTGTGTGAGAGAGAGAGAGAAAGAGAGAGAGCAAGAGAGCAGGTATCTGCATGTGTGTTTGTCATATCAATACCCCACTGATCCTCGTCTCCCTGCTGTGTGTGTTTCTGCACATCTCTGATTGCCAGATGTGTTTATAGTGTGTGTGTGTGTGTGTGTGTGTGTGTGTGTGTGTGTGTGTGGGTGTGTGTGTGTGCGTGCGCATGGATTTATGTTTGTGTAGGTGTGTGTGACGTCCAGGTGTATGTCTAAGTCTCTCACACGCAGTGAGAGATTTCTGTGTTGACAGGGCTGATGCTGTTTATTTTGGCAATATGCTGTCAGGGGCGGTGGGACACTGGCTGTGTGTTTGTGTGTTTGTGTGTATGTGTGTGTGTGTGTGTGCGCGCTGATGGGCTTGTACTGCCGGTGGGATGGTGTGTGTGCTGAGCTGTACATCTGAATTGCTGTCACACCCAGAAGACAGCAGTCTGTAATCAGGCATAATCAGGTGGTGTGAATGGGTGTGTATGCATTCACTGTATGCATGTGTGTTATTCTATAGGTTCAACAGGAATTAGGTTTAATTATGGACACCCTCCCCTCTACACACACACCCGCGCGCACACACACACACACACACACATACACACACACACACAAACACACAGCCAGTGTCCCACCGCCTTTTCAAAAAATCCTCCAAGCATTTTTTGTTCGCCGAATAACAGACTGCTCTTGTAATTCTTATATCTCTGTGATCACTTAATTGTTTGTCCGCTGGTGTTTCTGATGTAGCCTTGTCTGTGAGATAGCACCCTACAGCTAACCACAGCTGCTCGATTGTAAAACCAGTGAGAGGGCAAATGCAGCACTATCATTTATTGGCACTACAGGGAATTCCTTTAGGTGACTGGTGTCTAACTTGGGTCCTTTGGCGCAAACACAACATACGGTGGTATTAAAAGAAAAGAGAGATTAGTCTCTTTAACCCTTTAACAAATGGACTATTTTTGATGGTCATATAATGATGCACTAATACTGGCAAAAAGTAAACTGACAAATCTTTTCCACTGATGCTTTTTAGAGCTCTGTATGTCCCAGGCCTGCACTGATACTGCTTCTCAGTGACTATGCACTGACTTTTGTACTTTTTCCAGGAAATAGACACAGCCTTGCACCCTGAGTCTCTCACCATCTCCTGCCTACTAGCTTTTATAAGTTACCAGTACCATTAAGTAAGTATTATAACCTTAAAAACCTCCTGCGACCCTACAAAGGATAAGCGGTTATAGATAATAGATAGATTGATGAAATTTTTTTTTACTGGAAAAATAATATGCAAGTGCAATGACGACTATTGTCACAGTAAGTGAAACATGATTTCATGCAGAAAATATCAGCTTCAAACTAAGGAAGGACTATGAAGCATAAATTGCTTTACGTCACTCAATGTCTGCACGTTCTGTTGCAGACGCCTAAGCCCAAGAAAGATTTGGAGGGATAGACCCTTATATAGACTCAACATCACAGTGAGCTTCTGACAGTGATTTTGGACATAAAGTTTTGAGGGATTTCTAACTTTGTTGTACTGCCAGACTGCTTTGAAGGTTGGGACTCTGCTGTGCCTTGTACTCGGATTATTCTTACAATACGGTGTCCTTTTTGAGAATGACCACAAAAAAGATCAGAGTGGAATACAGCGATACACATAAGTCATGTTCATATTCGTGTAACTTCTTGTAGTCTAGTAGTCAGTCTGACTTTGCTAGCGTCCCACAGGCTGAACAGCGGGTGGCTAAAGGTAAAATTTATACTCTGTTTTATATATCTCAGGATTCCCTGTGTGAGAGATTCACTGAACTGAAGATGAGGTTTTATACAGCCATGTTGGCACCAGATTTTACTTGTGTTTTGTGTTAACTGACATCAGTGATGATGAACCATTCTCTCTATTCTCTATTTCTGTAACACACATCTGCGTGCACCAGATAATTTTCAAAGGTTTTCAACCTGGCTTGAACAACGCCTCCGAGTAAAACAGCTTATATGATTGACTAAAAATGAACTGTTTGAAGTCTGCCTCAAAATGTACGGCTGGTTGACGCTGAGGTTCACAGCTGTAAGTCTTTGATGAAACACAACTGTGACCTGCAACAAAAGCTGAGAAAATAACTAGTTGCTTTAATTACCACACAGTTCACACAATACAACGTGTAATGTTAAGTGTATCTCTCAGTCTTCAAATGTATTACTGTGCTATATATAGGCAAGGGACTCAATGCTATAAACATTCTGAAACTCAATCCATGCAAATTTGATTAAAAGGATGTGAAAACAAATATTTGAATAAGAGGGGTTGTGTATGTCAAGCGTGAAGTTGAATAACATGAATACATTACGGTTCGGGGGGATTAACGCATTTCAAATAGCCTGTGATGTTTGAGAATCACAGATTTATTTGTTCATCCAATTTGCAGATGACAACACAGTCACTTACAAGGGATGTCACAGTGTCTTGTGCTAATGTATTCACTGACTGAAGACTACCTCACATCACAGGTGTGTGTGTGTATGCGTGTGTGTACTTGTACTTGCTACATAGTGAGAATGGGAACAAGGTTTAACCTACAGAGTGGGACATTTTTGTAAAGTGAGGATATTTTTGCTGGTCCAGATAACTTCAAAGGGCTATTTGAAGGTTAAGACTTAGGTTAGGGTGAGGGGCTTGGGAATGCATTATGTCAATGTCCTCACAACAATAGCGTTACAAGTATGTGTGTGTGTCTGTGTGTGAGATTGCATAAAGTGTATTTCATTACATTTAAATTGGCTTGTTTTTTTGGAAAGGTGCTTTGTCATTTTGTGGAATATTTGCATGTGTGTGTGTGTGTGTGTGTGTGTGTGTGTGTGTGTGTGTTTGGGTTCACAACTTGCCAGTCTGAGTATGTATGAGTGACACACGTCAAACGTCTAAACCCTGGAGAGGAGAAGCTGTCATGAGAATACAGAGGGAAGGGGAGGAGGGATAGAGGGATGAAGCGAAGGTAGAGAAAGAGAAACATATAGGGAGAGAAATCCCAAGTGAGAACGCAGTCTGTTCATTAGCAGCATAGGAATGCGTGTGTGTGTGTGTGTGTGTGTGTGTGTGTGTGTGTGTGTGTATGAGCATGCATGCTGCTGTGTGTGTGTGTACACAGAGCAGCAGGATGCTAACTGGGACACATTTCCCAGAATGAAGCAAAGCCAGATTTTGAACAAGATTCTTCTTATCTCAGTGTTTTTCTTGTCACTTTTTTACCTCTGCATGAACCGACTGTGGGATGCAGCATCCTTGGCACATCAGCATGCAGATCTACCTCACTGCTACTGAAGTGCTGCGTGGCTTTAATGTGAGTGCTTATGTACTTTGAGTTACTATACTACATCGCTGGCTTGTCAATTAGACCATTTCTCAAGTGTTTCAGTCTCAGGAAATAAACTGCGGGGTGAAAGGGGCTAACTCGAGTACAACCTGGCAGCCATTTGCTTTTTCAACCTCTCCACGACCACCACCAAACCTCAAAATGTCGACCTCTTTGCTTTTCCCACTGAATATTAAATGTCATCTTCTCCCTGGTACATTTTGTCTTTGTTTTCAATTTTTCTAAGCCAGCAATTGTTTTATCCATCCCCAGGCAGAATGCTTTTGCTGGTTCTGGGCAGGACTTCCAAAGGAAAAACTCTTATATATTCATAAGACAGACATACTCACCTCAGATTGTTCTCAAATTGCATTCATGTTTTGGCTGTGTGCGTTTCAGCAACAGGTTATAAGTTGAAGATTGAGTTAGACTCAAGAAAGGGAATCATGAGCAGAGAAACACAGGGATGACTGTGTGTCTGTGTCTGTGAGTGTGTGTGTGTGTGTGTGTGTGTGTATGTGTGTGTGTGTGTGTGTGTGTGTGTGTATGTGCGTGTGCGTGTGCGTGCGATGGAGGGATGTGTTCCATTTGAGGAGACCAGTTTTCTGTGATCACAACTCTGATAAGAATTGTGGGAAACCACACTCACAACAAGCCACCCTGGAATACCAACTAGACACACACACACACACACACTCGCTCTGTCTTTCTTTCTGACACACACACACATACAGATGCATACACACTCAGACACACACTCAAAGTCATACGCACACGTGGCAGGAATGTGTATCCATGTTTCCTCTTCCTCAAGATGTAGCTCTGAATTTGATTAGGTGCCTCGCCTTAGCAATGTAAATGTTTTTGCATCCATGGTAACAGAAGATTGCATGTTGGTGTCTGTGTGTGTGTGTGTGTGTGTGTGTGTGTGTGTCTTGCAGGCACATAGGTGCACGAGGCCACGCAGTATAAATGATTTACTGAACTTACAGTGACAGTGCAGGAAAATGTCTGCCCAGATGGAACAGGATGTATAAAATCAAATCACTCTCAAACTCAAATGCAGACGCAGTCAAAGTCTCTCGATTCCACCTTATTTCTGCTTCTAATGCACAAATACTGACAGGGGGCAGGGTTTAAAGCATCTATATGACTCTATGACATGAAAACAATGTAACAATGTGAAAGGGGTCACTCGTAATGATGCACCTGCAGCAGATGACAGCGCATTGTTTAGCTGTCCAGCCAATAACTTACTTAATACTGTTTCAGTTCACTCTCACTGCTCTCATAACATGATTCTTGGACACAGCAGGCAGCTGTTTTTGATGAAAAAGCTCGAAAACTCACTACCTGCTCAGCAGACAGACACAGTTAGCGACTCACTGGTGAACATAGTGAAGCATTCAGCAGCTAAAGAGCCTGACATCTGTCTCAGGAAAGCACAGACAGATCAGCATAGACAGATGAACATTCAGTCAATGTGTTTCCACTGTCCCCAAGTGGACAAAAAAAACAGTTACTGCAGGTTTAAGAAAGACCCCCTATTTGTGGATGAAAGCCTTACATTAGTGTGAGACCTCAGCTTTGACATATGTAAATAAATTCTTGAATAATACTCCAGAGTAGATTGGACCAGTTTCAAGAGCTTCTTGTTGGACTGCCGTCTTTCTTTTTCCTCTGCATTAGTGAGGCTGAAACAAAAAGAGAAATAATTTCACCCACAAGGAAAACTAAACTGTCTGTTTGTCCGTCTGTCTGCCTCTGATTCTTGCCAGCCCAGCTGCTGATCTGCCTGCCCCAGTGGCTTCCGTTCTCCATTATCGTGTCTGGTGGAGGGATGTGTGTAGAAGTCAATAGCTGTAGCCCTGATCTTTTGGCAGTAACTTGTGATGGGGTTTTGGTGCGTGTGTGTACGATTGTGTGTGCCAAAACTCTACATCTGCCAGACTAACTGGCAGTGTAAAGAGGGTCCTGCTGAGTCAAATTTGCTCTGACAGGATGCATTGTGTTTAAATGCGTAGATGCTAACCTGCCTGTTCTCATATGAGCCTGTGCAGAAGTGGTATAATTGGGATGAAGACAAAAGCACAATGTTCCCTATTAGTCCACACAAACACACATACAGTTATAAATATTCTAATTCAACGTGCTACTTTTATGTTTTGTTACTGCAGACCATGATAAATGATACGTGAGACAGTGGTTTTGCATGCCTGCGTGCGGATTTGTGTGTGTGTGTGTAACTGGACACCATCTGTTGTTGTGTATGCTGATATGGCAACTGCATCTGCGGGGAGCTGACTAGCACATGAGGAAAGAACACACACACACACACACACACACACACACACACACCTGCACATACTGGACAGCTAACAGTTCATTTGACACTGTAATTACAGCCAGTGATCATGGATCTATTCATCAGACCTCTTCCTCAGAGCGTCGACTGACCTCCAACAATATCACCATGAGACGGGTGGATGGAGGGAAAGAGGAGAAGAAGAGGGATGAAGGCTGGAGGGGAAAGAGAAGCAGGGGTGGAGGGATGGAGAGACGAAAGAGGATAGGCGAAAAAATAATGGGCTGCAAGCAAATATGGGAGAAAGTGGATGGGGAGTGATATAAAGATTGGCAGGGTACATGTTTATGAGCCTGGAGGTGTGTTTGTTGGGATTGATTCATTCATGAGTCTGTCCGTGTGTGTGTGTGTGTGTGTGTGTGTGTGTGTGTGTGTGTGTGTGTGTGTCCGATGCGTCCAGGCAGTTCACCTTCCACCACAGTCTCTTGTGTTGACCTTAGCTGCTGCTTCACTGTTGCATCATTAGGATGAGTTATACACCATTACTGCTCTGCTGCTATCTGTGGCTGCTGGTTGGCAAACACTACACACATGGACACACATACGCACACACACACATACACCTGGCAACCTGTATGAAAACAGCATGCATAAGTTATGTGCACCAGGCTGTGAGGTGAAATAGGAAAGCAACGAGGAGTGATGTGGGGAGGAGAGACAAAGAAAAGGGGTGAAGTTTGGGTAATGCATGAGAGCCTCTGCCATATTCTCTTTGTTGCTTTTTGTTATCAAGAAATGCAGCGAACATCCCTGCAAGACTTCATTATAATCCATCAGCAGACCTAAACAGATGCATTTGTGCATCCATGCACACACAAACACTGGCACGAACAAGCATCTAACACCCTGAGTTGCTGATATCATCGCTTACATAGCGCCAACTGTTTTTTAGAGATAATTGAGAAATTCTATTGTTATTTTTAAGGTTATCACACAATAGAAAACTGAATACTTTAAGACAGTGTTTACAATAAATCAGTCCTGCTTTAACCATGATTTTTACTGCCTCAGAAGCAGGTTTGTATTGATATATTTTCAATACAATTCTCTTTTATTAAATGTATTTTCAGTTGTTATACCAGTACACTGAGTGTTATCTTGTTATAAACAACAGTGACTTCACACGAACAGTGATTTTGTGCTGATAAATATTGACAGCTAGGTCTTTGCTCTTCTCTGCAGTATTTCCAGCTTATTATTTTCTAAGCTTCCAATGTGTTGTTTTCCGTATGGCTCCAGTACCAGACTTGCACAGAACAAATGTGTTGCTGATAAAGGGCTGCCCTAATTCAGGAAAAACCTAAATACAGACTTTGTTTCAGTTCACGCTGCAACAGACCTTTATAGTGTCATGATTCATCGCCTTGCAGGAATCACCATTTGTATCACATTTTATCAAACATTCTTTTGTTCGAACACTTACCGAACTTGTACACACAGAAACATAAAAATATGAAGTTGCATGAATTTTAAAAACATAGCTGTCATTTCTCTAAAAGCTGCTTCCTAGTTGCTACATATTTTTGGGGACTGTTAGCAAAACTATTTTTGAGTAATGGTGCGTGTGGCTCTGTGTGTGTGTGTGTGTGTGTGTGTGTGTGTGTGTGTGTGTGTGTGTGTGTGTGTGTGTGTCAGCCTCAGCCTGATACACATGGGTCTACTGGGACCACCCAAGCAGATGCTTCATTTACAAAATTATGCATTTAGGCCAGAGAAATAGGTCTGAACCGGGGGAGTTTAGGAGAGTCTACAGAATGAGACCAGAGCTGACTGAAGCCATCAGTGAAACGTCCCGTTGTGATCTCGACATTGTTCTTTAAAAAACTCCTGCTCTGTGTTATAATCTGTCAGAAAAGTAGAGACAAAGAAAGGGAAAAAAGGGAACGCAAGGCAGAAGCTGCACCAATGCCCTTTTACCATTTCTCAGACTCTTTCCCCCTCTTTAAGTATTCATTAAACTAAGGCAGAAGTTTCTAAGGGCAGCTTGGACACTAATCATTACCTCCTGCCTCTCATCTACTTATATCACTGATCATCATCATCTCTCTCTCCCACCATCCACACTTTCTCTCTAAAAATGGAAAAAAAAAAAAACAACAGGGAAAATGGATTGTCGACTCCCCTAATATACTTTTACCCTGCTCCATCGCTTGCTCTCTCTCCACCACATTTTTTTTCTACATAAACTATAACCAGCACCATTGGCAGTCCTCCACTGACACACATGGATGAATCCAGTTCTGGATGAAGTGCTCAGATTGAACATTCTGGAGGTTCCCAACTGGCAGCAGCTTCTCTTTTAACCCAACATGACTGATGATTTTAAACAAAATATTGCGTGTGAGGCTGCCGCACTGAGTGCTCACGATGTGCTTTTAAGTGTGTGTTTTCCTCGGTGGCAGGTGTTGGTTTCAGAGTGTCAGAGAAACCTCTTAGTGTGTGTGTGTGTGTGTGTGTGTGTGTGTGTGTGTGTGTGTGTGTGTGTGGTCCTTATAGGCCACTTCAATTCGTAATCTCCAGTGTGTAACATGAGAGGATTCCTCTCAGCAGGCCATGTGTTTTAGTGTGTCTAACCTTTTGCGCCCAATTGAAGCATTTTCGTCAAAAATCATATCACTTCTTGTCAGTCATACCTCAGTGAAATATAAATGCAAATAAAAATAATTTTCTGAGCCTAGGGCAAGCACAACCAAAACATACTCATAACTAATGTAAATAAGAAATAGCAATGGCAAAGAACCCATTTCAGATTGTGTGAAGGCAGCGATAAGATTCACTCGCTGCACAGTCACACTGGAGAGGACGGTAAAAGTCTTAATGTGACTCCCACGAGCAGCAAATATAAGTTGAAGCACAGTCTTAAGGATGCTCAGGGAACAGTCTATATTCAAGGAGAACCGGGTGATCACCCAGACTAGCCGGCTCAGGTGGCACGAGTGTACAGCTGAGACGTACCAGGAAGGAGCAGACAGTCGGGAACGTACACAGTTCAAAAGCCAAGTAGTAGTAAACCAAGGCAACCAAACCAGGAGGGACGAGACAACAGGATAAACCAGGGCCAGGCGAGGGATCAGGGAACCAGGAGGTAAGTCAAACAACCAAGAGACTCGGTTGAAAGACGCCAACCACCACGAGGACAGGCAGACAGGAACAGGAATGCTGAGACAGGTATTCGTAGTCAGTAACAGGAAACAGGGATCAGGATCAAACTCACAGGAAGGCAGGCAGATAATCAACGGGCAGGGTCGGTAACGGGAAATCAGTCCGGAAAGGAATACCGGAAAGTCTCGCATGGGGCAAAGAACAATTTGGCACTAGGGTTCAAAGGATTAAATGCATGCCACAAACTGCCGGTTTATACTTTAGAGCCACAACTAACAATTATTGCAATAATTGATTAATCTACAGATTATTATTCTCCTGACTAATCTTTTGGTCTGTGAAACATTGGAAAATTGTGAAAAATACAAATCACAGGTGAAAATCATGAATCACCCCATGAACATGTACAGTCCACTTAAAAGATTTGTATTTGAACAGTGACTTTGTAGTTTGTAGTCCACCACTTTTCAAATGCGCTTCAGTATGCACGATAGTAAGTGAACACATCATTGTTCATCATCGTTCTGCATTGATTCTGAAACTGCACATAAGGTTAATAGTTCAGCAGCCTATTACTTACGACTTGATTTGTTTGTACATGTAATAAACACCTATAATCATACATTTTTAGAGCCCAAGGTAACGTCCAACCAAGAATTCAAAATCTAAGGATATCAAATTTAAAAGAGAGAAAAAACTTACTAGAGAACGTTTGGTGTTTTTGCTTGAAAAATGACTTCAAATCATTTGATTGACTAATCATTCAAAATCTTATACACACTTGCATGTTGGGCAAGTGACCGGCAAAGCATTCGTGTCAATGACTAGAACATTAATAAGTGGCAGATGCAGAAAAGAGAGAGAGAGACAGAAATGGAAGGGGAGGAGAGACACAATCTAAATATACCAGCTGAGGGCGGTGGAGAGGAGAAAAAGTGCCAGTCCTCTAAAAACCACAGTGTGATGAAAAATTAAGTTGGGAGGCACAGGAGAGTCGAGAGCACAGAGAGAGGAGGGAAGGGGAGAGAGAAAGTGCTTTTACTGCCGGTCACTTTCACCTGTCTGTCTGGGAGATGGACGGATGAAATCAGACTCCTATTAAAGTGCGCTGGAAAAGCAGAACCTGCATTCTTCCTGCACCCTTTTTCAGCTGCGAGTACCTTCACAGTCCAGGTAGTTATCCTAAAACATCTGAGTCCCAGCACTTCTTTATTCTTTTATATCCTTTGATGAAACTCTTACTGAACCCGCCTCAATTCCTAATGTTGCTTGTTCAGCACCATTGTCAGTCCTTTGGAATAAAACTCTGTGTTTTACTTTTATCTGTTTTTCTTACTCTGCAGAACAACCACTAAATTTTGTCAACAAAGGCTCATAGTGTTGGACGGATTTCCACTTTGCTCATCTAGCACTTAAATAATCGCAGCCAAGATGCCGCAAAAGTCAAAAAACCTGGATTGTAATTGAATTAAAGAAGCCATTTCTTCCCCCTGGATTATTTTTTTCGTCCATGCCTTTCCCATGCCTGACGCGATCCTCTCTCAGGGACCACGGAGAGGATGCCATTTGCATTTTGCTTTAATATATTTCCTAAATTCCAAAGCTTCAAGAGATCCCCACTTTGCATTTGTTTATTTAGTTCAAAGTGTTTTTTTCTGTTATTGCCCAGGAACCTTGCAGAAAATTGAAGTGTAGTCAAAATGTGATAGATAAATATGAAAGTGGTGTGCTGCGTATTCTATGGAGAGAGGGACTTTGATGTTATTTTTGCAGTGTTAAGCCAGCTTATAGCTATGGTGTAGCCCGCGCCTGTAGGTGAGGGCTGGCAATTCCCTTTTTCTTTTATTGTCTGATGCTGTCGGACTTGTGGGTGATAGAAAGGCTCAGACAACATAACTGCGTTTACCACCTGGATCTGCACTGTCAGCAGACACACTCTGCGGCGGTGTGTTGTCTGTGTGTGTGTGTGTGTGTGTGTTTGTTTGTGTTTGACCCGGGGATGTTTTAGTGGTGGCTGTGTCGTGTGTGGACGATGGATTTGTAGTGACATCAGGATCGTACCTCGCGGTGCAACGAGTTCTCCAGGTTAGCGCAGCGAGCGGCAGACAGAGACAGAGCAAAAGAGAGAGAAGGGGGAGGGAGATAGATGGAGCGTGACACCTTTGGGTCAAATCAACCTTTTGGGATGTGTTGGGGGACACACGTGTAGCAGCAGCAGGCAAAAGCTTTGAAAGATGGGGATGTCGAGTCTGTGATGTGCCGAAGTCACAGGATGCAGTTAGAGTGATAAGAGGTGAAGGAATGGAGGAGGAAAGAGCCAAAAGCCTCCCACTCATTTTCTCTTGCCGTTCTTTCCATTTTCCTCCCTATATCCCCCCCAACACATGCACACACACAGACACACACACACAGTGTTGAGTTTCCTCAATGCTCGTTAAATTGGAGGCTTAATTTGGAGCTGCGGGCTTTCTCCACAGGTCACATGGAGCGAATTTATCCACAAAGGCCAAACTTTGGATTTCATTAATGAAACACACATTCATTTACACACACACACACACACACACACACACACACACACCTCCTGGCAGGATCAGGGAGGCCTAATCAAGCTGAAATCTCCCGAGGTTGCAATTAGGTTTGGAGAGCCACAGTTGTAACTCCGGTTACAAAACGAACCCTTCCATTAAGTCACAAGAATACACAGATTTGCTCTGACAAATCATCGTACTATTGTGTTCCATCCGTTCACATTCATCTTCTGCTGTGTGCTAACAGAGCCGCTACATATTTATTGTGCCACCTTTCACAGCTTATTTTCTACTAGTATAGCAATTGTGTCCTCTTATTCAAGCTACGCAAGATTTTGACCTCAAAAAACATTTTCTGTTTGGCACAACTGGGTTATGTTTACTATGTGTGCTTGCAAGTGTTTGCCTTGCCCCGCCTGAGCTGGGAGAAGCCCCAGTCACCTGCAACCTTGCAGAGGGTGAGTGGGAGTGAATGGACAAATTGAACATTTAACAAACCGATGCATCAGGATTTGATGAGACTAAGAATCTACAGCCATGTTAGTAGCTGTGTCAGGTCGTACTTAAGCTGCCAGGTATGCCATCATTTTACAAAAACCAACAATCCAACATTCAAACCCACTTCACGCCGTGATTGGTCAGCTGATGAGAATTCAGGATTTGAACGTCTCCCTCTTGTTTTCTTTTTTCAGTTTTCACACAACTATTTAGCCACTTTTGATGACACCATATCCCCATATTTAAACCATACCAAGTCCCCCCCTCCTGCTTCACGGCCAGCTTTTCACTTCGCCTTCCAGTCAGACAACATGCAAACTAGTTCCAGTCCCTACCCGTAGAAACAGTGGTGCTTGGAGCTAAATGCTAATATCAGCATGCTAACACACTCACAATGACAATGCCAACATGCTGATGATTAACAGGTATAATGTTAACCACATTTACCATCTTTGTACAACATATTAGCAATGATATTATGGCCGTCCCAAGACCCATAAAGTGTAGCTGAAAACAAATCAGCATAAGTCAGCACTAAGTAGTTTGTAGGCTTTTCTCCAGCTTCAGCACAATAACATAACATTACCTATTGATTGATGAGGAAAAAGTAACAAACTGTAGGTTTAGGAATGTAACCAATTTTACATAGATTAAAAATGTTTATGTTACTCTAAATACCACTTTTACTGTTAAAATATTCAATATAACCACCAATGTCAGCCAAACAATGTGTCATCCAAATACTCCCTCCATGGCCCTATTGGGAACCTTTGTTTTCTTCCACTCCTTCATCCTTGTACCATTCAATTTTGTTCTTCACTTTGCTTCCGTGCACTCATCTCCTTACCTTTCATCTTTCCTTTCTATCATTTCTGTGTCCTTTCCGTTCCTCTTTGTTGCCTCTTGACAATATCAGACAATATCTTCCATTTTCTTTTGATACGGTGACTTTGAATAGCACAGCAAGCTACTGTGAGTATCCCGATGACCTTAGCCACGGTAGCACTCCACAGGAGACCGAGATAGCCGCCCCTCTGTTACGCTCTCAGGATGAATAAGATCCATATCTATTGTTCCCCATTCATAGTCATGCACAAGCTAGTTTACTTTCTGTGAGGGAGGGGACGCACCTCATGCACAAAGACAGAGATGCATACACAAACAACTTTTCACCACTAATTGGTGCAGAAGTCTTTTCTCACATTTAATGACAAAATCACGCTCGACACAATATGACACAATAGAGCACTGAGGACATGTTAGGACAAAAAAATAAATAAATTGTCGTCTTTTAGTTTTGGTTCAGTTCATGGTCATAGCTTTTTTACAAATGAACCCCAAGGTGTAAACATGAATTTATACATACAAGAAACTGTTTTGGTGACTAACTAAACTAAAACAACATCACATAATTTTTAATGGACTGGAAGTACCAAGGTACAGAGAGCAGGTGGTTCATACTGTAGTGGTACAGACACAGATTAAAACAGTTTCTCAATATTAAAAAAACACAATTTCAGTTTTTCTGGACAAGAATTAAAGTCCAAAACCACGTCACGCTAATTGCCACAGTAACTGACGTAGAGAGTACAGGCATTCAATTTTCCAAATGGTAGATATCTCAGGGAACAGAAACTCCTTGAATATTAATGTATTTCTACTACATTTTTCTCTTCGACCGTTGGGAGATCAACCAGTGCTCATATGCCCGTGAGATGTCTGTCCGGCTTTAGCTAAGACGCATACAAACACACACCAAATATGGACTGGAGATATAGAGGGGAAGCTGATCAGCCGCGTGGAGCGGGGAGGGCATTCCAATGGGACTAATTAAAGGGATGGAACAGACTGCAGAACTCATCTGAGACCACCACTCTTTCTCCAACTCTATCTTTTTCTCCACTCGCTCTTCCTTTCTCTTTGGCTCCACTGTGTTTGGTTAATGAAAGCTACATCATCCAGGGTTAGAGGATCCAATGCTGCTTTCTTACCACTATTCGTACCGGCGAATAGGATCAGAGGAGTTTCAATCTGATGTCTGCAGCACCTGAAGGGGCTGCTGGAAACACATATACATGAGATTAATATGCAGATGTAAACAAGTGTAAACACAAGTGTTTACAAGTTCACTTAGCATTCAACCAGAAAATTCACAAACTCCTTAACTCAAACCATGCAGTCTTTTGGTTTTTCTTGTTTGTTAGTTTGTGCATGTGCGTGTGTTTGTGTGCACATGACTCACCATCGGCTGCAGAGTTTGATACTGATGGAGAGTCAAGCTGTTTAGATGTTATTGATCAGAACCCCGTGTTCCTGAGCAGTCAGACGCACACACACACACACACACACACACACACACAGACTTCCTCCTCCCCCTCCTCCTTTCTCTCGCTCTCTCTCTCTTTTCCTGCTCCTTTCGGAATCCATTTCTATATTACACACCCACTCATTCTGCGGCAGACAGACCAAACAACCAGCCAAAATGAAGTGGCACTGCATCATCACAAACACTGCTGTGTGTCTAAATGAGCTGGAAAGGAAGCAGGCGGCGTCTCTGCTTTGTTTCCTAATTATTTACTACAAGCAGAGCATAGGTGTAGACAGGAGGAAGGGGGTAGAAGGAGGGAGGGAGGGAGGGAGACTAAAGGAGACAAGAAGAGATGAATGGGAGAAAAGACGAAAAGCGACAATAAATCGTATATGTGTATGATTCTGTGTCCGTGTGTGTGTGATGCCCTCTAACCAGAGAAAGCCTTGGCTCAGCCTGTCTGGCTTTGCGGCTTCTTCCAGCTCTAGAAATGCCTGGCTGCATAGCCAGATGACTCACACACCCAGCTCAGAACTCAAGCCAGGGCTTACACACACACACACACACACACACTTCCTTATGGCAAAGCGCTCACACACATGCACGCAGATATATTCCCATATAGATGCGCAGAAATAAACACATCAGCACATACCCAGACCCAACCAGGTGTGTGTATGTAATCTCATCTGCACTGAGCTAATCTGCACAGACTCTCACACAAACCTGGAAAGTTTGGTTTGTTTCACTTACATCATCACATATCTGCTCAAAAGAAGATTCTTTTATTTTTTTTCTGCACTAGATATTTGCCAGCTTACTAGAAAAATGAATCAACTTCCATGAAATGTATTTAAAGAGTAACTTGACACTGACTTCACTCTTTGGGTAAATTATCTGCACAGATATGACATGACTATGTTCCCAGTCTACAGTGTTCATTGTAATGACATTTTTCTGCTTTTTTCCAGAAAAAAAACGAGTAATGCTGCACTTTAGGCCAAAAAAACAAAACAACATAATGTTCACTCCAATCTGGGTAAAAGCTTCCCTGTCAAGAAATATAAAGGCAACAATCAAGTCTTGGAGGTGTGGAAAGTGTGGATTTGAAAAGAGAGTGTCTGGGCCAAATCTACATGCTTCCAACAACTCAGATACACCCACTTCCTGTTTATTTTTTCATGTCAACATGGTGATTTCAAGGTGAAATGGGTTGTTAAATTTGTCTTAATGTTGTTTCTTAGTCTCATACATTTGCTTTTGCTTTGCTTTCCTCCCGCAGTTATTTATTCACACACATGTATACAAGCCTACTTACAAAACACAGTTTCCCTGGTGGATAAAGAGAGTTTGTTTGCCTGTTGTGGAAGTTTCTGTGCTGCTCAGTGCTCAGAATATAAAGTGCTTTAATCATATGCATCCCTGCTCAACACTTCAATGTAAAACCTGTTTGTATTTGGACAGAGAGAGACACACAAGAAGAGATTTTGTGTGTCTCAGACTGTTTTTCATTCTTGTTTGCATCCTGGCCAGAATAATATCATAAAAAATAAAAACATTATTAAAACTATATTGCTGACTTATAAAAACAATTCTCTTTTGCCGTCTATTAGACTTTTTATATTTGTTAGTTTGGCTTGTTAAAAAGTTTTCATTATTGTTTTTATTAGAAGGTTTATTCCTTTGTTTGTGAGTTTGCGTGTGCATGTTCTCAACAGACATTAGTAGGCTGTAAAAGCTTTGGTTTGGATTACAATACTCTTCACACAGCAACAACAGATGCCATCTATTTGCAACCACCAGTTAATCAGTGGACAGCGACGACGTAGATTGTATTAACAGAACTTGGCTCATTACTGTTTTTGACATTTTCCCGTTGGCTGCCAAGATACAGAATTAAAAAGTTTTCATATCTACAAGTAGCGATAGTTTCCAAACTTGTCTTTCATCCCTTTGTTTCTCTCTCTTCGTCTCTCCCTCACTCTCTCTCTCTCTGTCACTCACCATCTCCCTTCTGTTTGAATGTATTTGCAGTAAACAATAATTTTCCCTGTGTAAATATTGTTTTATCTGGCAATGCAAAGAGGTACTGTAGGGTGTGTGTGAATGTCAGTTATGTCTATAAGTTTTACAGTTATCTTGGGAAGTTGTTTGAGTTTATGCATGTTTGCTTTAACAAGAAGAGAGAAGAGTGCGTGGCTGTGTTAGCTAAATGCTAACATGCTCACAATGACAATCCTAACATGCTGATGTTAAGTAGATATAATGTTCACCATGTTAACCATATTGGTATAGTGTGCTACCATACTAGAATTTGCTAATTAGAACTAAACACAAAATACAGCTGAGGCTGTTTGGGATGTCATTAGTTTTGAAGGTATTTTGCAGGAAAAATGGTCTATGGTGCTAGAGGAAGAGTCAGTGATCACCAAAATTATTACCCTTCAATCTGAGGGGAACAAGAATTGCCAGATTTCATGGCAATCCATCCTATAGTTGTTGAGATATTTTACTCATAAGACGTAAAGTGAATGTATGTATTCTCTAATGAAGTATGGCATTTGTGTGTTGTTTCTTCTCCAGCAGAATGCGGGAACGGGGTCCTTGCATTTGTGGAGTAGGTGTGTGGAGTCTTCTGCTGTCCCTCTGTCTGGCCTCCCTCACACATGCACACAGGAGCCACACAGGTAGGTAGATGTTTGTGTGTACGTCCATTCATGTGTGTGTATGTGTGCGTGTGTGTGTCTGCAGTACATATTCCTGTAACTTGGTCAGTGTCTGTGCACAGCCTTTACGGTTTTGGATCTATTGTGGATTACCACTGCAGGCAGCCTCTGCAGCCAATTTCTTTTCACATGTTGTAAAGTTGGAGTGAATAGGCCGTGTGCTACCCGAGGGAATGCAGAGGTCGGATTCACAATGAAATACGAGAGCACAGAGGCTGGTTGCCAAGAAGAACACACAAAAAGTTCTTTAATAAAAGGAAGGGGAACACAAGTAATCCAACAAGAAAGGTCTTCTCAGTTCAGGGGCTTTCACGTCTTTGCAGTACCATCAGAGAGGGACGACTCCAAAATGCCTGTAGGTTACAGCACAGACAGCGAGCTGTGAGCCTTATGGATTAGAAATCCCTGGATGCGTGATACCCCTCCCATGTGGGCCAAGTGGCTGAATCACTAGCATGATTGAGCCCTGAGGCATCTTGCTACTTTCCAGTTCATTTCTCATGTGAAGGTTAGGTATCTTTACCTCCGCGGTCCACAATGATCAGCTGCGTGTGACATGGAAAATTACCTACATCTAGGAAAAAAAAAGCTTTAATAGAGAGCACATCGTACCCGCGACTGTACCTGTGTAGGAATAAGAGCTTTCTATGTGCCTGGGGTTATGCTGTTCACTTACATGCACTCTTGGGGTGGAAATATGAATATGAACACCTCTGAGTTGAGTTGTAAAGCTTTCAGTGTTTAGATTTGGTTGGAAAGGTGTCAGAGAGGTGAAGCTCAATGATGCTTTTACTGGCTGTAGTAGCTATATTCAATGTTATCTGGTATGAGAATCCTAGAATAAATGCTACCTTCATGAAACTTACACTCAGTGTCCACTTTTTTAGGTACATTGGTACAGTCTAATGCATTTCAATACAACTGTTCTGCAGTAAAGAGTAACAGTTATTAGTGCTCCCAAATGTTGATTACATAGACCCCAAATGGCACCTGAAGCCACGTGGTCCTTCCTTTGGTGGCATCAGCAACGATGCATATCTTTGGCGCTCCAGGCCAAGGCAAGATGTCAAGTTTGAAAGGTTGATGCTGGTGTTACAGACATGATTATCAAGACAGCAAAGACTGCTCCTCCAGACTTGCAGAACAAAAAGAAAACCAAACCAGGGATGTGACTAACATGTTAAAAACATATCTGGCCAAAATAAGTAATTGACAATGACAAAATCACCCAAGGATAAAAGCATGAAATGATGATAGTGGATTTTGTCTTCTGTTTGACTACATATACGATAGGCAGTGATGGCTTGAAAATGTTAAGCTCTGCCTTTGGCCCTAATGTCATGATAAAGTGGTGTGCACCAGCTGCCCTTCATCTGAACTGGCTGTCTTTGTCATCGTTACTGCGTGTCTAACATCGCTGATGCCAAAGATATTTGTACTGCAGTCAGTGTATTGTACATCTAAACATCTGCCTTGTACAGATGTTTCATTAGCGGATGACTGAAAGGGAAAATGATTGATTAGTTGGAGTCTTTTCTTTAATTCTTAAAAAGGAACTCAGCATCTTCAACAGATTGCACACGCGTCCTTTGGCCTTCTGTGTAGTAACTTAAAATTTCTCATAATGTTATCACTTCTCGTTCTTAGTGTGCGTTTAGACGTGTGTACAGTCTGTGTGTGTCCTTGCTAGAATGCGAATACCTATAATCATGGCTTTGTGTGTGTGTGTGTCTGTTTGTGTGCACACTCTTCTCTGGCTGCTAGCCATTCTTGACAAGGCAAGGGCAAACATTGTCATAAGTGGAAGGATGGTGAAAAGACACGGAGAAAGGATAGAGATGCTCTCTTATAGTGGAGCATCACTGGGCTTTCAGTAAAGTGCTGAGGTCTGTGCAAAGCAACGAAAACACTGAAAACACCCGGCGAGAGAGATGAATAGCAAAGTCACCAGATAAGATAAAAATTTAGTGTTTGTGGCTTTGTGTCGTTGAAGATTCTGTCATGGTTATTTTATTATACTATCCCCTGAAATAGTGGCAGCAATGGTGGTGTTGGTGTTTTAGCTTGACACAGTTGTGCGTGTGTGTGTGTGTGTGTGGGCATGTGTACTGTCTGTGAGCTCCTGTTAATGGGTGATTGATTGTGGACTAAGTTGTAATCAGGGAGTTACAGCGTTATCCAGTTGCAGGTTGTCTGAGTGGGGAAAAACAGACGAGTAATCAGATAATTACTGAATACAATCCCTTAGGTCACTTCAAGGTTGACGCTCTCACACATACATTACACACACACGCTGTCTCTCATACACACACATTTTACGGACTCACAGGCACACACATACGTATATGCTGGCATATATGGTAGCTGCAGTTGCATCCTCCTCTCCTCCTTTCCTTCATATAACTTATTACTTTTTGTAGCCAAAGGTTATACCAAAGATAATGAGTGTGTGTGTTAGGGCTGGGTAATATATCAACTAATTTGATTCATTCTAATTTTTGTTTTTCCATGATGTGTAAAATGCCTACATCTTGACATTTTGTCTGCATCTTGAGTTATTACAATGAGCACAAAATTTTACTCGAAAAGCAGTGTAGATGATAGCTGGCTATGTTAGCTATCCTGAGTTACAACAATTGTGCAAACGGTGACATGAATAGTTTCACTATATGCGCACCTGCCACAGTTGTTGGACTGTCAGAACTAAAGGTGTGCTAGCTCAGGCCATCTTGAAGTGAATGTAACAGTTGAATCAAAGGCACGAATAGACTGTAAAAAGACACTGATCTGAGCTCAGTTTGTTTTTGACCAGGTGTTATCTCTTGTTACAAGAGGTGAAGCCATAGGAGTCGACAGAACAGTGGGCGGATTGACTTTAGCCAATGCAATCAGCCTGATGTCTTGTCAAGAAACACAAACAGCAGGAGCAAATTAATTAGTGCGTGGACTTTTGCTCTGTCTGTGCTGAAACTGATAATGAGAGTGAACGTCCATACTCTTCGTAGATGAACCATCTGGCACTGCAGTCCATAGCAGTATGGGATAATCTGTATTTTTTTTTATCTTGCAGTGGGTGAATCTTGCACATGAATCCTAAAAAAATATGATGTTTCAATTATGTTTTAGTTTTCTCACATTATACAGGGAAACAAATTGATTAAAATCATTAATGACCCCCAAACTTGAAAAAAAAAAAAGGATTTATTCTTTGGCCATATTGCCCCACCCATATGTGTGTTTGTCTGTGAGTGTGTGTGTATTTGTGTTCTTGCCACCAGCTCAAGAGTCATGTGCTGACAAGACAGCTGTGGAGACCTCAGGAGGAAAGTTGAAGGGGCTGAGAAGTGGCAAAAGAAGTCTCAGCATGCATGTATATATGTGTGTGTGTGTGTGTGTGTGTGTGTGTGTGTGAGCGAGAGACAGAGAGAGAAAGTGTGTGCATGTCTTCCTAGCTCCTGCTCACCTTTTATTCTCTTTTATCTCTCAGGCCAGAACAGAAAAAGATGCCTCTCCTTTGCCATCGGTGCTTCTCCATCTGTTAAACCATCCATCCTCCTGTCTTTTTCTCTTATTCACATGCTTTCTCATACACATCACTACACAACTGTGTGAAAGTTACAGGCTTTATACCCAGACCACAGAGCTCTAACGCTCTTAGTGGACTACAGATCTCCTGCAATGAAGAGATCTTATTTGTAGACAGTCTAGGCCTCTGTTTAATGTCTCAGTGACTTTGCCAATAGTCTTGGAGAAACAGCTTGGTTTGTATTTTGAAGTAAAGCGGAACAGCGATTATGCTGATCACTCCACCACACACTGTCGAGTCATTGATTCTCAGTCTATAGCCTGCAATCTCCATACATCGCCACTGATTAGAGGCTACTAAGAATTTAACTTACTCTGAAAGGTCTTCTGTCTGCCAGGAAGGGCAAATAGAGATGTAAGGACAAAGATGTATGGGGATGCTAAGATGCATGTGCTAAACCGCTCTCACACAAGCTCAGAGGGACATGTGCATTTGGTCAGGCACGCAGACAGGCCTGCAGTACATGCACAGGGAATACACACAAACACATGCGCACACACCTACATGCATGCACCCTCAAAGAGGCTCTCTAATGTGATGTGCAGAGACAGGCTGTCTGCCCTCATAAGAGGCTGCTCCACAGTAAAGCTGCACTCCATGCTTGGCCTACAACACGACTCCATATGGCTTGTGAAAAATTCAAGCTGAAAATTACAAATGTGAAATTTTTCATGCCGACAAACATTACAGCATTCCCTACCACTTTAGATTCACTGGTCAAGGGCCGGAGAGAGTGTGTTTATGATCTTGTATGTGTGAGAGACAGACAGGCCAAGTTAATGAAATTAACAAATTATTAGTAGTGGGTCAGAAAATCAACATTTCAATTTATTGTCGTTCTGTCTCATGCAATACTTTATAAATCAACCCAGTATTCCTAGTGCTAATGCAGGAAGTAGCGTGCCCTTTATGCAATGAGGCAGCAAGTAAGGGTGTAGAAACCAGGGTGGCGGATAAGCGTGTAGCACTTCTGACTTCCATTCAGGAGAGTGCAGTTAATTAATGTCCACCTTTTCATTAATTGTGACCTCATATCGTTTAACAGTATTGAAGAAAATGATAGGGAAAGAATAAAGTGGCACCTTTTTTGTGATATGTTCTTTTGTAGGACTTTTTGTCAGTTCGTGGCTGTGACATTTGAATGATGACACACATCCCCATGTTGCTGTGTGTGTGTGTGTGTGTGTGTGTGTGCGTAAAAGGCTCAGGCTCAGTTTGTGCTACACAATGTCTCATCTCAAATATATAATAAACTCTGTGAAGCTTCATAAGGAAGTGAATACATATATATATATTTAATTCCTGCTTAAAAAACAATATTACAAACAATATTAATTTACTATGTACTAATACTGAATATTTGTTGCTTTGTGACAATATAAAGATCAGTAATGGCTATACACCCAATAAAGCAGTTCATACAAACAAATAGAACAGACATTGCCTTCATGGAGAAAAAGGACTCTTTGTTTCACTGAGTATGATGTACTGCAGTGGCTCCCAAAGTGGATGCTGCCGCACCCTTGGCCCGTCCTTAAGGCCCCTCAGAGCAAGATTTGTTCATTTAATTGATCATTTATTGTGCACTTTTAATACGGTTTCACCACATTAAAAAAACAAGGTGACATTTAGCCTACCTTAACTACATTTCATGTTACATTTTCATCAAAACACAAAAGCTAAGAAATAAAGAGATTTAGCATATTAAAAACATAGTTAAATATACAAACCACCCTTTTTGCTGTGTGGAAAGTAACATTTACTAAAGTACTGTACAATTTTGAGCTACTTACATTTTACTTGAGTATTTTCATTTTATGCGACTTTACTTTTACTCCACTACATTTCAAAGGAAGCATTGTATTTTTCACTCCACGATATTAGTTTTCATTTAGTGGGCGATTTTACATTCAAAACGCGATAAGCTTATATAACATATTGCTAATGATTAAACCAGTGGTTCTTAAACTTTTTGGCCTGTGACCAATTAAAAAAAAACAGTGGCGTGTAGTTGGGGCCTGTTGTTATATTTCAAGGTCAATGAGTTGTTAGTATTTACATCAAAATCTCCCAGACAGTTTCATCCAAATAACTTTGAGCCCATAAAACCACCAAAAAGTGAAGATTAAAGAAAAGTCTGAAAAATAGAACAAGAATTTTGTTATTTCTTCTTTCCTGAACCATTAATTGTTTCATGACCCTTCAAATTTATGTTTGAATATTTAATGTATGCGTATTTTAAAATTACCATTTCGCTCAGAGCAAAATACTTCACATTACAAATTACGTTACATTTTGTTTTTTACTGGTTTCCACTAAAGACATCATGATCTTTGCCCCATTGCCTCACAGAAAGCACGATACCTGTTAATTATGATCTGTCCATTTGTTCATCATTATGGGTGTTACATAGCCCCTGGCTCGCTCTCTCTTCTTTTCTCCCTCGCTCCACTTCAATTGGTGTTGACAAATTCCAAGGAACGAAATTTGCATATACTAACCTTCGCCAATCAGTGTGTCCTTGGTAACACGTGTTGTTTTAAGCATGATGTATTCAGTTATTAAGGTGCCAGGAGTGTATTTGTTAAGTAGCTACAGACACTCTGGCCTTTTGCAGTCTATCACAGGATAATTGTCTGCGTTTATTCCTTTGCAGATATTACTCCATCGCATATTCAAGGGATGTGGAAATGAGAAATATATTTTCTAATGTCTGTCAAGCAGACTGCCTGTTTGCTGAAATATTGAACAAGAGAGTCACAAAGCAGCCAAAATGGCTTTTCTATCAAGGGGGGAAGTGTGTTATTTTCCACCAAGTGCAGAAAATGAATATCTATGAAAGAAGAAAGGTGATGCCAGACAGCAAGATGCTCTCTGCTGGGAGGCAGAGTGATTCATGGCCTATGCCTGAAGAAGCAGGTCGACAGATAAACAAAGGCGGACTGTGAGGGTGTGATTAGGTTACTAAGGACCAGCCATGTGCTGTGAATATATCTATGTAAATGTCTCTTCCGCGTTTGCCATTTATGTGTGTGTTTCAACATTTTAGGGCAGTGATTCTAGATGATACAGAGGTTCATCCCATACCTCCAAGAAGTCCAGTAATCTAAGAATGTTGAATAATCTTATGGTTAACATTGCTAAGTAGCACAAATGACAAAGTACATCTGCAGCTGATGGGACAGTCATTAGTTTTGCAGGCATTTGGTCATGAACAAAAATTGGACAATTAAAAGCAGATGGTGACACAAGAAGAAAAGTTAAAGGATCACCAAGGAATCATCATCTGGGAACCTTGAATTTCATTTCATGGCAATCTGTCAAGTTGAGATATGTTGAGATATTTCACAGGATAAGTGACAACTTTGACTTTCTGGTCGTGCTAGATAAAAAGTCAAGGGATCAAGTGATTGCAATTAATCCTGAGGGGAACATGAACGTCTGTATCATACTTCACTTCAGTCTATTTAATAGTTGTTGACACGGGATGTCACTACAAAATGAAAATGTCAAACTAATGGTGGCACTAAAGGAAAAGTCGAGGAATGACTAAAGTTGAGATATTTAAGTCTGGACCACAGTGGCGGACCGACCATCAGACCGACATAGCCATCCCAGGAGTAAAAACACTAGTATAGCTAAAATTGTGTTGTTGTCGGGAAAAAAATGCTCCTGCGGAAAAAATGTAAAACTGTGAACCTTAAGACGTCCTTGTGTGCGGCTGTAAGAAAGTCCTGAGAGACAGGTATTTCTGTAAAGCTTCCATTAGGTCAAACGATACAGAAAAAAATCCCACTCACACACCTGAAACCGCAACATTTTATTGACAAACACAACAGCAGAGACAATCTGAGGCAGATCCTGAGGAAGATGCAGAGGAAGGGATTCATGCTATGCACCCACACAAAAAGTTTAACCCTCGCAGTTAACAGTCAAAGCGTTTACAGTATGTGTCTGGGTGCTATGGTCACTGACTATGTGTTTGTGCTAATTGGTGTAAGTGGAATGTTTCCTCTGGCTGCACGGTGAGATTACCTCATTGGGACACTTTCATTGCATTCATTAGTGCTAATTGTAGCCTGTTAGCTCACCAGCCAACCTCACAGACGCAGCCTGGTACATCTGTATGGGTTCTTAAGCAAAACTAAAGCCTCTATTGACTCTCTGCCTTTGGTTAAGCCACTATGTGGAACACGGATGGTAACAACAGTCGGGTGGATTAACATTTTGGCAAGAGATCTACAGGGAGACATGTTTAAGACAGTAATGACTAATTAGCCTTGATTGCAGTTTTTACAAGTCATCAAGTAATTCACTTTCCATTAAATCCATATATCTTTTGGTCTTTGAGTTCCCAAGTCTCCCTCCCCCTCCTTCGCCGTTCCGCTGCTGCTCCATTCCTCTCTTTTGCCCTCTGTTTCATATTCTCTCTTTCCTCCTCTTCCCAACTTTTACTTTATTTCACAGCTATTAAACCAGGAAATTTCAATCAGGTAGCACAGCGTGAATTTCTGCAGGGGCAGGAGAGAAAGAGTGAACTTTTATTTAATGCAGCCGTTCTTTCTTTTCTCCTCTCCACCTCCATCTCGTCTCTCTTCTCTTCCGCAGCTGAACTCAACCTTGGCTCTTTATAGTTTATGATTCAATTTCCAATTTGTCCTCCAGAAGTATTCGCCTGGTGGGTGGCGCAGTGGTTTTGTTCTTATGTGTTTGTACAATACTCGCCTTTGGTATTCATAGAAACACAGTCTTACAGATACATGCATTTGAATTTCCAATTCTGCGTCTGCAATTCTGTTGGCTTTATTTTACATGAAAGTCACACTGAGATGGGAATCGCTCTTTCAACTAAGCTCTTGGCAAGCAAGGAGAGATGCTCTGAAATATGTATAACCAATATATACCATTTTCTTTTATTAAAGTCAAGGATGACCAGAGGAAGCTTACTTTGGGACTTGAAGGTTGTTCGTTAATCACACCCCTCAGACAGAAAACTATACATTCCAGCTGCAGGGTGCAAATGACAGTGGGTTTTAACCCCCACAGAAGAAAATATAAATGAAAGGGATCACGCTAAAATCTTTAAAAAGGAAAGTAATTTTAATAGTAAATATACAGCTGTGAACAATATCATCTCCTATCTACTGAGATTATTTGTCACCAGGTTAAATGCTTTTCCCACAGTCATGAATTGAACACATGATGCTTGGTTGTAAATTTATAGTCATAGTTCTCTAAAGTGCGTCACCGTGGTCGCTTGCCTTTTTACTAGCACACCAGTATAAATACGAGTATAATAATAATTAAATTAATAATAATAAGAAGAAGAAGACGATGAAGAAGAAGAAAAAGAAGAGAGAAAACTAAAACTAAGCTTGAAACAGTCAGAAAATGATACATACATATATCTGTTGTTGCCTGTTGCTGCCATTAAGATGTCTTATATTAAAATAATTCATTATCTAACTTGCTTATCCTGTCAAGAGTTGTGGGACACCAGTCTATTACAGAACTCATATGACACACACTCATACTCATATTCCAACCTACAGGTAATTTTATATTCAAATTCACCTGATCTCCATGAATGTGAACTGCAAGAAACCAGACCACCAAAGAGACCAGAGAATTTGTAGAGGTATATATTTTGTTGAGTGAGTTATTATTTTTCATTTGTATAGTTGAGAATTACCATTGAAAAGCATGACTCCCAAAATGTTATTGTGTAATTTGCAAACAGTCAAGCTCTCAGCATATCAAAGCCTTTTGCTTCGCCTCCTTGGGGTCCATTTGCCCCCGTTTCCCTCCCCTTTCATTCCCCATGTACACAGTTTCTGATTTACAGCCTCAGGAGATTCTACAAATGACCAGATGTTTGGCAAGGAAACAAATGGCTGGATGTTACCTTTTGAACCATTTAGATATTCGAGACGGGCTTTCAGGAGAGACAGGAATCCATCCAAAGCTTTTGTTTTATCAGCCATGTGTATATTTGTACCCAAGAATAATTTGGACGGATTAGTGCTACTACATTGTGTGTCACAACCCAACCACAATGTTCTTTACCAACAGCTTCTGTGGTTACATGTTTATGGTTCCTGAGTGTCTTCGTTTGGGTGGGTGTAAAGTAGAATAGCCTCTTTCCACAGTTTTCCCAGTAGAGCTGGCACGCTTGAAGCTACGTGAATAATGAATGGAACATACTTATCCTATATAGGAGCTTCGTATATGTGGGCAGGGAAAACGAAGCTGTACTGTAAAGGGCATTTTTTCATGTTCTAAAACACTCATTCATTAGAAGCAGACGCTCAGAGGTGTTTCCATCAGGTTCATGCAGAGATAATGGACCACCACTGTTAACAAATCGCCGCCAATGCAGGAGAAATTTGTAAAATAGAATAGACTCACCAGCAGTGGTTTGTGTGCTGAAAACACAATAAAGTGAGAACAACAGTAGAACCAAAATACACAGCTCAATGTAAACTTGTCCTCAGTTGTGATTGCTTCAATAAAAATATGATTGGGAAAAATTTTCTCATTTGGTTAAGCATTGTGAACAATTTTAGAACGATTCTCTAATGCTAATGTTGATATAGTAAACAGTATGCCTATGATTGTGCTTCTGTGTTCGTGCACTGTGGAGAGCAGCTTTAGTATTCTTTACAGCAGCTCCAGAGCCATGCACTGATGGATGGGGTGCTCTTTACTTTACTGATGTACTGTGATCAATGCTGATGCAAGGAAAGAGAGTGTGGGAGAGAGAGTGAGAGAGAGGGTGAGAGAGGTAATGTGCTGCCTCTGCAAATCTCTCTCTCTCATTCGCTCTCTCTCTCTCTCTCTCTCACACACAGTCTCCCTCTCTCTCCCAGTCTTTTTGCATTAATCCTCTCCTCTCTCAGTGAGTTTCCCACTCTGTTGATCCTGCCAGTATCTGCATATGCTGCACTCTCACCAACATCATTGCCTTAACAGATATGACACAGTGTTTCCTTGCATAGCATATGCTGCACAGGGCAACTTTCAGCAGATTACTAGATTAGAGATTAAGTACAGAAAGTTGAGTATGTGAGAAAGTGTGTGTGTGTGTGTGTGTGTGCGTGCATGTGTGTGTTCCAGCATAGGCCTTTAAAGAGGACACAAACATGTTTGTCTAACTGTCCGGCCTGGCCTCTCATGTTGCCTAAATGTGGTTAAGAGGCTTTTATTTTTAGTCTTTTGCTGTTGTGAGTTAAATAAAACAGCAGTAATGCAGCTTCACTAATCCTCTCACACAACTAATCCTAGCAGAACACCACTGTAAATACTCTGTGGGCTGCATTAAAGCACAAATCACTCAATCCCTCACTGAGTGTTTTATGCTTATTTTGGTTCAGATTAATAGAAATTCTTCTATTTTTCATCTACGAGAGAGATGTCCCAGAAATAACTGGGCTTCCTCTTGGACTTTTGCTATTTTGTGTGTGGCCTTTATATATGCATTCATGTGTGTGTCTGTGTGTGTATTTCTAAAGTATCCTTGCACTGTGCATGCAGTACTCACTGTGAGAATCAATACAAGACTCTGTGTGCTTCAGAAAGACAGTCATAGAAATGATCCTGACATGACCTGTACTGTTACTTCCTTACACAGAGACAAGTCATTTGAGGATTCTGTGGAGTGCTTTAAACTGTACAATGTGTCATCAAGGAAGATGATCATGATTCACATTTGCACCTTTCCCAAAGCAGTCATTTGGCCTCCATCTGCTCTTCAGATCCTCACCTGATTTTACCAAACCCAACTATTCACACATTTTACTGTTTTGTGTTTTGCAATGAACTTTATCTTATTTTATACATGTTGTACAGGGGCCTCTCTCTTTGCCAACAAGTAGCCGCCATCATCATCCTACTATAGCCAAACAAACACTGTCCTGAAATACCAAAGCAGTGTGAATTTCTCCTTGACTCAGCAACATTTGGGTTCAAGTTGGGCTCAATGCCAAATGTGTACAAATGTAATTACAAGGACATGCAAAGTGCAAGGTAACCAAATTAATCAGGAAATGCCTCCTTGATAATTAAGGATAAAGTCTTCAATATTTTAATCAAGACTGGCTCTTGTGGAATTTAAAATACAGATACCACTTCAATCGGTTAAAAGGAAGGAAAGGAAGGAAGTTGGTGTTTTCGCTTTTATTTAAGTGTTGCTCAAAAATAACCAGAATCTTGATAACCCACAACATTGACCTTGTTGTATGTGTGAATAAGATGTGGCTAGAGGAAGAGTAAGGATAAACATACAGCCGCTTGCGTATGCACAGATAAATATGTACACAATGCAGCACACAGCTTTCCTTGGATCTCCTCAAGCAATGTTTGCAGATTGTACCTTACTGAAAATAATACAAATTCCGTGTTTAGAAAACACAAGAAGATGTGAAATGTGTATCAAACTTCTCAAAATGAAACTCCGCCGCTGAGTTCTTTAATATTTCCCCTGGTAGGTCTGAAGTAAATTATACAAGCTGCCTCAAGCAAATACAGGATATTTGCTGTACTGCCACAACTGTCGTGTGATTTCCTTTAATAATAATAATAATAAAAAAAACAAATCACAAACCGTTTCCATCCACCAATGTTGTGAGGCTGTGAGAGCCAGAGGGATATGCAAAAAGGGAAAGCACTTGGGCAATGTCCTGCCTCTTTTAAAGGCTGTGCATGCACACACAGGTGTTTTCAGTCAGTCTGCTGTTTATCCCTCTGCTCAGGTTGATGTTGGGTGGAGCTATGCTTTAAATACAAAGTTGTTCCACCTTAAGGTGCAACAGAAGAGTCAGGGAGATGTCAGTCAAGCACTATCTATATGTGCCCACACAGTCCTGGGGAGAGATCTAATCAGTCAGGGGTAAATGAATAAACATGTGGGTGTACAATGGGCCTACAGGGCCGTGCACACCCACACAGGTGCGTTCAATTACCCTGGTTAATTAAACCTCTAGTCTAGAAATTCACGCAAATGTCAAAACCATCTAGAGAATGAGGGAGATGTAAATCAAGCACAATTTGGAGATGCCTGCACAATCCTAAGAAGAGGTCTAATTAGGCAATAGGAAGATCTTGACAGACAGAGGAAGTCAGTCACTGAAATGCAAGGGACATGCTTTTGGACGGTGTTCACAACATAACCACTGATGGAGAAGCATTGAGGTGAATTCAGACCGGATTTTTCTGCCGAAATGTACTTTCTGGCGAAAATTACTAAAGCAGGGCAGGAAAGTGAAGTTAGGGTTGTAACCCCAGCAGCAGCAGTCCACAAAGGTGTAGATGATATGGGATTTAACCACTATTATTGTCCTTGCAACCAATCAACACCCCTCCTTCTCTGCAGCTTGTATTATTTCACTGTGCTGTTACAATAACAAGAAAATAAACAAAAAAATATTTCTTGAACAAGAGGCCAGCAAAATAAGGGAAAACACCTGTGTGGGAGTAATGCAAGACACATGCTTTTGTACAGTAATTACAACATAACCTCTGATGACAAGGTTAACACTCAAAACATGTGAGCACAGAGAAAACTAGGTAAAATGTACAAATACTCACATCTGTAACTGACAATGACCTCCTATTAAAGTCAACAAAACATAGTGTGCCAGGCCAGCTGAATGAATACATGTTGTTAAAAGAGAGAAAATGGGTTTCAGAGAAATAAAGAATCAAAAGTTGAACGTGTAGAACACAGATGCCCAACTGAACTGCACTAAATGGCCCTGAGCATACAGTAGGTGCTATTCTAGACTCATTGTTTTCAGTGTGATTTTGAGTTTCATCCTGCTGCGTACTAATAGCTCAACTATGGTGGTTCTTCAGTTTCCTTCCCACAGAGTCCTAACAGAGACCAATCATCCATCCAACACAAACTCTCCTCTTCTCTCACACCATTTACAGTCAGAGCAGGCTGTGCTTTTTCTCTCCTCTCCCTCTTTGCTCACTCCCCCTGTATGCCTTCATCTCCCCTCCCTCTCTCTTCTCATCTTTCCACCTCTGGCTCTGCTGCCAGCCAGCCTCAGACACACCAGGGTTTCCCTTTCATTTGGTAGTGAGGGATGGGATGAGAGACAGAGAGAGAGGCAAGAGAGGAGAGGAGTGGAAGGATGTAATGATCTGTCCTGATGAATGCAGTTAGAGAGAAAGTGCTGACGCAATGGAAGAGAGGCTTTAAGACGAGATGGGGCTTCTTAGCGCACCAATCACAGAGCTCATGAGATCAGCTGTCAAAGTTCAATGGCCAATGAAGGTGTTTGAAATATGAACGAAGCATCTTTATCAAAGAAATTAATTGAGTAATTATGTTCCAACATAATTAGTCATTTAGCTTATTGATAGATTAGTTAGCTTTCATTTGTTTGTTGTGTTCTTCTGTTGCTTCTGTCATGTATAAACATAAAAGTTTTAAGAACGTATCTTTTGAGGAGGATAATACAATCACGCCTGTGCTGCAAAGTGAGAGATTAGTTATTAATGCCGGTGTCATTCAATATGCTCAATCTATACAAAAATGTGTAAACATTAGGGACGGAAATTGGCAGGGACCTCATGATACAATACTACTGTTTATTGATTCTTAAGGAGCTGATTTAGTATAAACCATACTGCATGTAATTCTGCAATTTTAACTCTAATCAGGAACAATATATTTTTACTCAAGGGGCATATCAAAGTAGAAAGTTGTGGGCAAGTCCCAAACATAAGAAACAGACAAATTAATAAAATGCTCTGTATCAGCAGCAACAGTATTTGTGCATCCCTGAGATACTGGTTCCTTTGTTGAGGGTGTTTTCAGCAGATTCTTTTCAGTTTGCTATTTTCCCTTCCAAAACTGACCTTCCTTTAGATTTTGATCTTTTGAGTCACACCAGAACCTTTTCCAGCACAACCTGTTCCCTCAAAGGTCAGACCTATGAAGAGGATTTGCAATTGGTGCAAAATTTCAATTCAAAGTTTCTTAAATTGCAGGTTTTTCCAATGCAAATTAGTTTCACCTTAGTAATCACATCTATTGATCGCAGTGATAAAGCTGAAAGAAGTTTGTTTTTATTACCCATCATTTATTATTATTCATCTGTCTGACCACATGTCCAGAAATATGTGCCTGCATATTGGTGGATTACCACAAAATGTGACTTTGCAATAAGAGATTTTACTTTAGTCATCATCCTTGTAAAAGTGTATCATCACCTTTCATCCTGCATGTCCACGCTTACAGACCAAGGAATTTAATCGCCGCACTGTTTCACTCATTAACTATGGTGTGAAGCAACATGCCTAAAATGTGTCTGCTAAAAATCGTTATGGGGATATACAATTTTCAATTAAAAATGTGTAACCCCCTTAATCTCTAATTTCCTCACCTCTAGTGAGCCTTCAGTCCAAAAAAGCTGCGAGAATCAGCAACATTAGACGTACAAGGTTTGCAGGTGAATCGAGCATCGTGTGCTCTGAGTTGACTGGTGGTGTGTAGTGTAACATATGGGACTGTCCAGTCTTTCACAGAGAGTAAACAGGGTGATAGCAAGCCATTTATCTAGATCTGTGAAACGACACCACTACAACAGAGTGACATAAACAACAACCATAACTCACACGCACACACATGCACTCATGCACACAAACACACGGCTACCTGTTAAAGTGAAATACGCAGAGCTTGACGTTTACGAGTGTCCGTCCTTATTCCTTTGACAGGAAGAGAATTCAGACAGAATGAAATCATCATCAGCATGGCTGCTGTGCTATAGATCTCTCCTCTCCACTCTGTTCGCTGACTGACAGAAGAGAAAACTGGAGGAGGGGGGTGTTTGGACTGAACACAATCATTGTGCTTCTGTCTCTATACTGGTCTGCCAGGATGACACAGAGGAGGAGAGAGAGAGACTGAGAGGCAGAGAAACAAAGAGAGAGACACCAGCTTCAGTCAGAGAAATGAAAAGAGGCGGGCATGGCTCTGAGCTCCCCCACAACAATGCACATTAGAAAGTGCTGTAGGAGGGGGGGAAACAATGCAAATACTCCTGTGCACTGGAGAGGTTTCTAATTTCAGAGAGAGAGGGAGGGGAAGGAGGGAGCGAGTGAGGGAGACAGAAATACAGATGAGTAAGGAGACCTGGACATTCCCCAAGGGCTCATGAAAAGTCACCTCCAGTCAGCAGTTAACAATTAACACGGGTTTAAAACATGAGGGCTTCACGCACACGCACACACACACACACACACACACACACACACATGCTGCCACAGGTTAATGGCTGAGTGGTAATGCTATGTTAATACATCTGAGCATATTAACAATTTATACCCAATTCACCATCCTAATATCTTGCCTGAAGCACAAATTAGTACAAATTGTCTGGTGTGGGGTTGGAGCGATGGTGGCGGCGAGGGCTACTAGTATGTCAGGACAAGTCACGTGTCACCGGGCCCACCCTGTCGCATGAGCTAATGCCTTGTATGGTGTAGCAGGAGAACAGAGGTGGTGGCATGGCGAGATAACTCCCTTGCCTGTGCTGCATTAAAACTGCATGGAGATCAGAAGAAAAGGCGTAGTTTTGGGGGAGTGTGAGACAATGTGGCACAAGCTGTTCTCATATCAGCGAGGATGATTAGCACAGGGATGGGTGGGTGGGTAGGTGGTGGTGAAGGGAGCGTGTTACAGATGGAGAGGTTCAGCAGGTGGCTTGTCACATCCTTAATAACACAATTGTCACCTTGTTAGAGAGCTGGTTGCATGACAAAAATGAAGGGATGAATAAATGCAATCAGAAAGAGATGTTACGAGTATTTGGTAATGTTGAGGCTGTTTTTGTTTTGAGGCTGACGAGTGTATCTGAAAGGGTTGGGAGATTTCTGGCAAGGCACATTTTGTGACAGGGATGATCCCCTCTGTGTGGACCTCCACAGCATTTTGCTTTTCCTTTCACATCTAAATTCCAATGAGCCGGATCCCAGTGTTTCTTCCTCTCTCTTTCACTCTTTATTTTTGTCACATCATGAGCAGGAACTGCCACTGTGAGCAAACACTTTCCAATTGTGGTCACTCACTCGCTCAGGGAGGCTGAGCTGAGGGATGGTGTGTGATAGGACGGTGTGTGTGAATGTTGTGTAGAGCAGTTTTGGCCTGCAGTCGGCACTTAATGTGGCATTTATTTATTGTTATATTTATTGATGTACTTATCTATAAAATGTCTTACTGCATATTTGTGATAGTTTTATGGAGGATACTAAAGAAATCAGTTTGGATAATAATATAATTACTTTAACTCTTTTGATAGTCAGTCATATTGACTTTATGTTGAGACTACTCACCCAGGAAGAACAACAGCATCAATCATTTAAGCCTATGCCCAATGACAAAATGTATGTCAGTAACAAAGCCTGCAGACCCTGTGGTTTTTTTTTTTTAAGCATGACCACCTAACCTTCACCAAGCAGCTATTATTTTAACTATGATTGATATTTTTATAATAACAATGTATCAAATTACAATGTGAAAGGAGCTGCTTGTATGAACCTGCAGAGAATTCTCACCAGAATCTGCAGCTCTGCTCAGCTCATTGTTCAGCTGTCAGACCCACAACTTATCTGTTTTGGTTCACTCTCACCATTCTCATAGCGTAATTATCAGCTGCAGCAGTTTTCAGTGGAAAAGCTCTAAAAACCCACCGAACACTACCTGCTGAGTACCAAACAGCAAATAGACAGTTAACTACAACTCTGCTTCCAAAAAAGTTGGGACGCTGTGGAAAATGTTGCTAATGGTGGTTGATGGTTTGCAAATCATTTAAGCCCAATATTTATTTGAAAATAGTGCAAATGTTTTGCTACGTCGATTTATTACAGTCTTGGAAGGCACTGGCATACTGTGTTGTCCTGCACACAGATAAGAAAATGATTTTTAAACTATTTTTAGACATGTTGCCGAGTCCAATCTTAGCTGTACTGAACCTGGAATAAACCACGGTCTTAAATATGCATGTATGTGCCACGGCCGTGGACAAGTTTCATGCTGCTCTCCCTCTTCCTTCTTCTTCTTCTCCTTCTTCCTTTACCCCTGCTGGTCTCAAGGGTTATGATAAGTGGGAGGGACATTAATGTGTGAGAGGAGTCAAGCTCCTCAGGGGGTTGCCATTGATCAGTCTTGTCATGCACACACACATGCACACACACCATGAGCATGAAGACACAACGATGTTAGTCCATATTCAAAAGGAATTCATTGAGGAAAGACAAAATTGGAAGTTCTCCTGCTTCCAGCTTGTGTAACTTTACCTATTTCTCAATAAAAGAGGGCTATTATATAAATATTTGACTCCTTGTTATGTACCGTTTTCTAACCTTCAAGTAATTAGTTAGAAATGCTGTGGCAGGAGATGAGAAGAGAGGTGGGATGGAGTTGTAGGCATCCTGCAGAAAGCATTCAGACATGGGAAAGAATGGAAAACAGGGCTGAGAAAAGAGAAGACAGTAGTGGTCGAGTGAGCGTGCCTGCCTTTCTCTCAATGCTAATTTTCTTGGCAGGCTCTTAAACAGAATTTTAATTTGCTCTGTGTTTACGATTCATAACGAATGGTGCCATCTCAGAGGCCAATGTAATCTAATTATTAACACAAACGCATGGACGTACATGCACTGATGGGCACACGCACATGCACGTGTAGAGAAGAAACGTACATTGTAATCTAATTAACTTGGCAAGCATTCTGAACTCATTTTCCATTTAAAAATATGCTCTTTGTGAAGAGAAAAAAGAAATGGGCCTTGAGGGAAATACTTAAATATTTATAGATACTAAATATGTGATTTATATAGTGCATCTATATGTACCATGAATGCATTGAGTAATTTGAAGCATCATTTTCACTGTGTCAGTTAAGAGCTGGAGCCAGACCAGAAGGTTTCCACTCGCCCAAAAGGCAACACTTTAATATACAACCTGAAAATGCCTAACCAACAAATAATGACTTAAAAAGCTGAATTACTTAATTTTGTTTATTTTGTATTTGTATTTCTCAACTTCAAAACTATGAAGGTGTTTTTTCTTGTAAGCAGAGCATTGTGTAACCAACACCTACATTACAAAAATAAACAAAAACCAGAGGGAGTGTTTATCTCACTGGTAAGCTTCACCATTCATATGTCACACCAGTGCTTTAATCAGACCTGATGAGGGATTTTCAGCTACTGTGGCTGCTTTGCCAGCCACACTTTCTTGTCATTGAAGGAGATTTCAGAGATTGATTGTGTTTTTTAAAAAAGAGCCAGTCTGAACTGCACTGTTTGGAAACTGTCAAGACATTGTGCATTCATCTCAGAAGTCATTCATCGTCTACAATTCAGTGACACTTCCACAATAGCTGCTTTTGTTTCAATAGTAGTAATTTTAGGTACATACTGTATACGCTCAACATAACATAGCAATGAATCAAATGATGAAAAATCCAAACACGGTGGCTCATTCATTCTAGTGAAAGCTGCCCACACAGCACACCTTTTCTATAATGTGTGCCCATAACACATTCACATTAGCATCTGTCTCTGGCTAACTGCCCACAGACATGAATCACACAGCATAATATCTTAATATGACTCCTTGAGACTTTTAAATAAGTGTTGCATTAAATAGATCAATGGATTGAGATAATTCACATAGTGATTTGTAATTGTGTGTCATGTTCAGGAAATTTTCTTCTTAGTTTTGTAGCTGTTTCTTCTGTAATGAATGTGTGTGGCATAAAGTCTTTACGGGCACCATGGTGTCATATTAGCTGAAATTTTGGCTGTGAACACTTTGCTAAAATCACCCAGAGCCGTTCCTGAGGGCTTAACTTACAGTAGCTATATGTAAGTTTTTGAATTTCTTACTATCCTTGTGATAATGTCCCATCCAACTGGGGGGAAAAGCACAACAGGGAGGGGGGTGGACTGCAGGCAGAGCTGAAAGCTCTGATAAGATAAGCTAAGTACTTTGTCAGACCAGAAAGTATCACAGTGAAATTCAAATCAATAAAAAATAATGTGATACTTTGCTAATCAGTTTTGACATATAGCCAAATCAAAACAGTACAAAGACAATATATTTAATGAACTTCATTGATTGTTGTAAATATTATTACTTATTCTGAATTAGATGCCAGCAACATGTTTCTAATAAGTTGGGACAGAAGCAACAAAAGACTGTGAAAGTTGTGGACTGATCCAAAAACACCTGTTTGGATCAGTCCACGGGTAAACAGGTTCATTGGTAACAGGTGATGGTATCATGATTGGGTATGAAAGGTTCATCCTGGAAAGACTCAGTCGTTCACAAGCAAGGATGGAGCGAGGTTCAACACTTTGTCACACACATGATTGTGTACAGGAGATTACTACATGGGCTCGGGAACATTTTATAACATTTTATATGGTCACTGAAAAGTGATTTGGTCCATTTTTTGTTGCAATGTTACTTTTGTATTTCTGCTGGTTTCTAATACTGTATGCAGTGTATTTGTGTGTGAGAGAGAGACAGAAAGGACCCCAGTGGAAGGAATGACATTTGAAAGAAGTACCCTGCTGGGACCAAGAGAGCTATCTCAGTGCTTTGTGTGTGTCTGCAAAACCACACGCACACATATATGCACTTGTACTTCTATACTTCTATACTTGTGAGGACCCTCAATGACGTACAGCATTCCCTAACACCTTAATCATCTCACAACTAAATGCCTAACCCTGACTCTCACCCGAACCTAAACCTATTTCTAACCTAACCCAAAACAGCCTTTCAAAGTTTTGAGGACATGCCAAAATGTCCTCACTTTCCAAAAATGTCCTCACTCTGGGGTTAAAAACTTGTTCCGTACACACAGACACACACACACACACACTCTCCTGGTTGTTCAAAGTCAGGGCAATCTGTCCATCTGTTAGTCTGTCAGTAGCACGTCTTCCTTAGTAAATGGGGTTAACAGCCACTGCTGTGTTAAGAGAGGCAGGGATAACAAGTCCTCATGCCATGGAGAGAGATTGGAGGGGGCTTAAAGAGGGAGAGAGACATTGACAGGGAGAGAAAGAGACGGGGCGAGAGAGGGAGAACACATTATAGAAAGTGTAAAAAATTCTCAGATTTAGGGTCTGTGATTGAGGATAATGGTTTGCTACCCTGCTGAGTTTACTGCGCAAAGCTAAGAGCAAGAGAGAGCAGAGGAAAAATAGGGTCCTGGAGTGGCTAAGAGAGATTGAGAAAAGGAGGGGTCATTTATGAAATAGCAGTAGGATGAGGTGAGATAGATGAAGATGAGGAGGAGGAAGAGGAGGAGATGGGAGGAGAGCACAAATGGATGGATGAAGTGGGAAAGAGAGATTGCCAAGTAAGGTAGGCGCCATTTGTGAAATTGAAGCGCGGTGCCTAAACTTTTTCCCTTGGAGGGCCAAAACTGAAACTTAATATTGGGCCACAGACCAAAACCAAACCCCTAATGTATTGTATGGCCAAGATGCAAAATGTACTAGGCTTCCTAAGTTCCCTTCACTGACTGAGTTCCTGCACAAAGTATCACCTTTCCCACTGTGCTCAGATTCTGAAAAATAATTAATAATTAGATCATACATATTTTAAAAGTATTTTTACCTCACAAAACATGAAACAGAATAAAGAGCGAGTTATATTATTTTTTTATCATTATGATTATTATTTTTCACAAGAAACATCTGCCGAGTCAAATCGAACCTTATGGGGACCCCCTGCACACACACAGTGGGTAGCTCTGAAATACAAAGTATTCTCACCTGGTAAGTTTTGTTGTGTAATTTAGCAGACATTCACACACACACACACACACACACTCTAAAGGCAGGTTTTTGTATCTCTGGAGACTGGATCCCTCAGTGTTTACAGCAGTGTGCACACAAATATATACACAGAGATAAAATAACCCTTCTTTGTGAGTGTGTGTATTCTATGTGTATATTCGTGTGTGCCCTTCTGTGTATGGCATTTGCTTAGCTGAGTATTTATCAGAGTTCACAGGAGTCTGTGGCCCACTGCCTGAATCACTCTCTGGCAGATTAGTAATTATTAACATCTCAGCACAACACAGTGTCAAACTGTTGACACCTTCAGCTGTATTACAGAGCCTGAGAGTGCACTAAACGCTGCACGAACATATGACTTTGCAGTGCTGCTTCCCTGTGAGTGCTTTATGTATTTTACCCCCAAATCCCTTTCGCTCTATGGAGTATTTTTTATACGATGAATCTTGTACTTGGATGCATATATAAGAATGCTATCCAGTAAATATCATGTGATCATAGATTTTGGCCATCATATAAAGCCTGCAGGTCCAACAAGTAAAGTAGTGATAGCAGCAGTGACATTTGGAACAAGTGTATATTTGGGTGCCAGTTTACAACATCACCAGCAGCAGCAGCAGCAGCAGCTCTCTGCACTCAGAAAAGCTCACATACACAGGTTGTCACATCCTGACTATGCCATGATGCTGGTAAAAGCATGTCCTTCCTCTTTTCCCACTTCCTCTGTAAGAGAAATGATGGAGGAGGTGAGTCAACAAAAGAGTCAAGAGCAAACATCAGGGTCCATGTTTTCTGTCTTTGTTGTGCGTACTTTTTAAAAAATCAAATCCCTCCTGATGTTAGACAGGCCATATAATGCTCATTTGCGGGATCATAATTTGATTTGTGGATTCTACTAGAATAGGTTTACATGCATTGATGTTCAAAAGACATATTAGTTTTCTCATAACGTACTTTGGTGCAGCACCTGTATTCACCCTCTGTCTGAAACGCTCAGTTTTAGCACCTGTCTCTTTTTATATTTAGTGAAACTATCACTGTATTCTGACAGATAATCTGTAAAAAAAAATCTGGTACCTCTGGCTCCTCCTAGTGCTCCTAATGGCATTTGCAAGAATCCTACGCAAACAATCAACAAGGACCCAACAGGAGACTCTTAACGCAGTGTGAATCGATACGCGTGCACACGCTGCACATGCTCTCACGCAGTCAAGCTTCAGGAGGAGCTCTGCAAACACAATGGCTGAGAAACAACCACCAGCAATGAAAAGACTCCTCATCCCTCGTTTGGCAACAATAGCCCACACGGCAAACACAAGTAAACAGAAGAAGACTGACAATGAAAAGCAAGCTAAAAGAAAGAATTAAATCGAGCCCGAGAAGGATTCAAAACTGATGCCACATTCCAGGTAATTATTGTTCATGAATTTCTGTTTGTTTTTCAATATGAACACATTGCTATGATGGCTATGGCTGCTACAACACACTGTAGTACATAACTTGTATTACTGTGATTTGCAGTGAGGTTAACATTAGCTTGTTCCCAATGCTAAGACTACTGGTTAGCGTTGTTTTATTGCAGTGTGGCTGAAAATATATTTATGAAGGCCCAGTCTTATCAGTTTCACATTGTGAAATTGCAAAATACTAAGAACCTATGCTGGGTGCAGCTTCTCCAAATGCAGTCTGTGTAAGCCTTCTGTTAGTATGCTCATAATAACCATAGCTTAGATAAGTTAGGAGGATATAATCTTTGTTTAATGCTTTTATTTATTATTTTAGAACAGACTGACAAATTGTGGATTGTATGTTTTCTTGCAGGTATCAGGCAGGTTCTTTGGCTACAACATCAACCCCAACCAAGGGGTGCCCACATATCCACTTTCTGCCCTTCCCAGTATTGTTGGCGATTCACTCTCAGATAAGCAAGGAGGGTCCAGGTTTCAGTGAAGCAATGAAAGCAGTTTCAGGTTTTGGATACAAGGCATGTTGTCTTAAATATATGGCCTTGCAGCTTAATGATCATATGTTATGCAGCTCTGACACATTAGCACTTTCAATAATTATCATTCAAATCCCCTCCTGCAGGCAACATTCATAATTAATACTTATACTGGTAATTATTGGCTTGACCCCAATTTGCATAACATTTGATTATTAAATGCCTAAATACATTTTCAGTTATGCTAAAATTCTACAGATCCAAACAAAAGGAACATTTAAGGATAGTATAGTTCTCCACACTCTTGACATGTGACATGGTTAAGGAAATGGGCAAGGAGATAAATGCAGTAATTGTGTTTTTAAAACATACAAAAAAATACAGCACCACTGCTGAACAACTATATATTCTTTTTAGACACCGGCAAATTGTTCCACTGTTGTTCCAGCAGTGGAACAATCACATCTGGTTGTGAGTTATTTGTTCTACACTCACACACTCACTAGGTCAACTTTGTTTTGGTCACTCCTGCATGTGAATTCTTTAACAGTTTTTGTGAAATGAATACATGCTCCACTGCAGTGACAATCTGTAGCTCAAATGCAACAACAATACAAATGAGATATATTTCATAGTTATAAAAGGTTACATAGATGAAAACGACTAGCATGCTCTTTCAAAATTATAACATTCCAGTTCCTGTAGATTGGTCTCTTGATGTCGGACAACATGGTCCCTCAGAGGAGGACAGACCAAAAGAGTGGATAAAGTCATTCATGTATTGTCACTGTACTGTTTTCAAATGAGTACATGCAGAAAAAGGATGAGTAACTTATCCAGTTCTGTTTTATTTATGTTTTACACAGCATCCCAACTTTTTTGGAATCAGGGTTGTGTTTAAAAACAAGCCAGGCCCCATCTGGCATGGCCAAATGGCAATTTTAATTAGTGATATTTCAAATCTACTATTGTCTGTTTTCCTCCAAGATGTAAACATCACACAAAGCAAACTGTCGGATCTCATATGTAATTTTTTCTGCTCTTTCCATAGGCCAGACATTTCCACAGAGAGAAAGGCTTGCCTTTGGATGAAGAAAAAGAAGACTGAAATCCTCCAGCATAATTCACACTTTACATATACATAAATAACACCAGTATACCTGTATATTATCACTCTTCCTGCCTTGTATTAATTTACTCCTTTGCAAAATAAAGTTTGACAATATTTATTTCTCAATAGTAACAGCTGCAGGAACATTATAAATTAATAAAAAAAAGCAACATGAAAAAACAAGTTACCAGCATCCAACCTACTACTCTTGTTAATGAGTTAGTTTGCTTCAAATGAGGTTTGGTTGAAATAAACCCTCAATTCATTGGTTTGGATGTGAAAATATCATGAGAGGCATGAGAGGGAGATTGTGCATCACAGAGGCGGCACGTGGAAAACAGCTTGTGGAGCCAGAACATTTTACACAGATGTGCTGGTTCTATAGACTTTTATCAAATTGCTTGTGTTAAAGGAGCTGCTTTTCACCTCTCCTCTTGATAGTTTAGCAGAGGATAGTCTGCTCTACTTTTGTCATCACTCCTCATCCTAAAATATCTCCAAACTGCTGACACGGCTCCTCCTTCAACTACCTGCTCAACTGACGAGAGGTTAATGCTGTGTTGCTATAAAATGGTATTGGGTGCTGTAGCATCTGAGTATTTTTATGATTACAAGCAAAAGTACATGTGCACAATATCGGGGACATGATACTGGCATTGGAATCAGAACATCCCTTTTAAAAACCATGAATAGCAGCAATCAAAACAATTATAATAATCAAGCAATTTTGGTCATTAGGGTTTCAGAGCTCAGTTTCACATGTCTTCATTTTTGTTGTCTGAACAACTACAGAACGAAGTGGTTTTGGTAGTCAGTGATTTTAACTATTACGACCACCTTGCAGCAGTGATTGTTTAATAGTTGTCAAATTAACTTTAACCAACAGAGTAAAACATTGAACAGGCAACTATTCAGATGCAAAATAGAGGATGTGTCTATGTATCAATCAGTGCCAAAGAAATCATGGTTTCATGATTTTCATAGTCATGAATTCACCATTCTGTCATATGGCACAAGCTCATATTTATTTTATCATGTGGTCCATATTGAAGGAATTTACTGCCACCTATTAACATTAATATGTGTAATCAAGCCTCAATGAACTTTTACATTCCTCCAGTAAAATATTCAGCCATCCCTGCGCCTCCTCATTACTCCTCCATGCTCAGATTAGTGCACCATCGCTCTTACTAATGCTGAGTCAATTACTACTGCAGGTGCTGAGCCTAAAACTGGGCCAGGGGGTGCGTGTGTGCCTGTGGGGGGTTGGGTTAAGGTGTTTACTCTGTGTCTGTTGATTTTCCTGAGCTCTGTCTCTGCCAACAGGCTTGTCAAGCCTAAAAGAAAAGAAAAGCAAGCCAATTAAGGTGGTGCATAGAGAACGAGGGCAAGAGGCAAAATGAGAGGTGTTAGTATCAAACAAAACTAAAACTCTAAAGCCCAGCAGTAATCTCTAGAGGCTGCAATGTTCATTTCAGTCCAGAGCATGAAAGTGTTGGATGGAATAAATGACACATTGGTGATTCAGATATTCTTCTAGCTCTGCCAAAAAGTGATCTAAAAATTCAAAGGGGTTCTTCCTTTCCTTTTCAATTTACTACACTGTTCAATATATAGTGGACAAGCAGTTATTTTGGTGTGAAGTGGTGTTGAATTATCACACATTTTTCTGCAAGTACAATTTTTTTGTTTGGACCACAGGGAGCCACAAAGTCAATATAATTCATCCTCTGGGAGGAAGAGAAATTGAATCAAACTCATCATTCATTTGTTTTGGGTACAAACTTGATTATTTAGCCTGGTTTGAGTAAAGGTCATGTAATAACCAGATCTTGTGGGGATCACAAAAATGCGGGCAAATATGAGAATAGAAAAAAGGTTGAGAGGTCACCAAAGTCAGAGAGTTAGAAAGGATCGTCCTCTGGGGAGCATTAATGTCCACGACTAATTTCACAGTATTCCATCCAGGAAATACAACACAAGGAATAGTTCATTTAGCCTGAGGCTGGTGGAGGAAGGCTCAGATTACTTGGATATTTCTTGTATACAAATGGAACTCTGTCTGATCATGATGATAAATCAAAGGTCAGGGTAATCACCAGGAAATCCTCTTGGGGCAATAAGTATTGACCCAAATTGACAAATTTTGTGGTAGTGTTGATGAGATATCTTTCTGTGGACCAAAGACAGATGGACAGATCAATCAACCAACATGACTATCCTTTGGCCCCACTGCTAGTGGAGCAAAGAGGGAAACCATAGGACATGAAAGAAGGATGAGAGACAGACACACAGTGGGTGAGATATTAGAAAGTGCATTTCACTGAGATACTAATTGGACTGGGCCTTGCAGGATTGCCGCTTTGTCTTTTTCTCATTAACGAAGCAAATTAAGAACTTTTCAAATCTCTGTTAGTCTGTTAAACATATTCATACTCGCTCTTTCAGTTCAGCTTGCCTCACTTTTAAATACTCTTTAGACAGAGCGGAGTCACTGTTTGCTGCTTTAGTTTTCATTGCCACGCAGTGTGCACCCTTTGTTGTATTGTGGGCGGACTCCTTTGTAATGGAAATAGCAGTAACTTCCAACAACTGTGTGAAAAGCAAACACGCACAGACTTTGACTTTCACCACCATGAGACTATACATATACGTAAGCACATGTGCGCTCAGACATGAAACGCAAACATAGACCTGAAGACATGAACAGTATACGTGGATGTACATTGTCAAAAATAACCATGCACATACTGTATTCTTGCACACAGTGCTCTTGACAAGGCTTATTGTTTGTCCTTGACATTTTAATGTACTTGATGAAAGGCTGGTATGAAAGGACTATGTGTATGTGTTGACATCACAAATCTTCAAATGTAGAGTGATTTCTTTGTTCCCTCTCTCTCAGCTGACTCAAGGGACTTCTATGCTCGGGGTGGACTTGTTGTTAATTAACCACACGGCTGTCTGATTGAAGGGCGTGCGTATATAGACGTGCACACAAAGTGGTAGCTATAGAAGAAGTGAAGGGGTTTTCCAAATCCACCCATCATTAGCACTGCAGCTAAAACTCACTTGGAATGCTATACCATACGATCAAATCAGTGTATTCTAATACAAACATTGGTTGCTTTTCCCTTTCTTTCAACTACCGACTTACCATTGTATTCACTGTGTATTGCAGAAGGGCTACAAGAGATTTAACATGCATTTTCTATACAGATCCTCTTAGTGAAGGAGCAGCTGTGGCTCAGCAGTCATGCAGCAAAAACTGGGACCAGATTTGCTATATTCATGAGTCTCTATGTGTGAGTGTCTGTAAGCCAAATATGTATTTTTACATGAGAGCATGGTTTTGTTGGGTGCATACATAAGTGCATAAATGGAGAATCAGAATTCACAAAGTGCTTTATTTGGTAGTTCCAATTTTAAACTGCTCTTTTATGGCTCATGGCTATTTGATAATAGTCTCATAATCACACTGAATTGCCCATTCAGCTGGGGTGGCTATTTTGTCCTAGCCTTGTGGCAGTGACTGACACATCTGTCGTTTCAGTGTTATTATTTCTGTAGGTTCAGTTACAACAACCTGTATCACAGCATTAATCTGATCTGAGCTTGTTGCCATTTTTGGGGCAATCTGTTGGTGTTTTTCTGGATCAGGCACAGGTAGATGACATCTTCATTCTTAATCTCTCTGATTGATTCAGTTATTTCTTCAGCAGAGTAAACAGTTGTCAGCTGGCCCATTTGAACCGCTGAAAAAAATCAAGACCTGGGCAGTGATTCATTGGTTTGGAACCACACTAATGTACTAACAAAATGTTTCTACTGGCTTGTTTGTTAATGTTTGGTATGAGAACACATGTCGGATTAAACGCTTGTAAAATGTCTGATACTGAGAGCCTGGTATACTGAACACTGTGTGCTTCTCTCTCTGTTTCACAGTGCATGTGAAGGCAGGGACGTGTGAGGTGATCGCTGCCCATCGCTGCTGCAACAAGAACAAAATTGAGGAGAGATCTCAGACTGTCAAATGTTCCTGCTTCCCTGGACAGGTCGCCGGCACCACCCGGGCCATGCCCTCCTGCGTTGATGGTATGTACCGCTGTTTGTGTTTTAATGTTTTTATGCTGATCATGTTTTTTCTGTGTATGATAACAGAGTATAGTGTTAGTTCAGGTAGAGCTTGGTAGAGGTGTGCCTTTATTAGCTGACTGGTGTCAACGAGGGGTGTAAAAATTCAATTCAGTTACGCACAGTAACACAAGAGCCAGATTTTTCATTACATTGATACAGAACGACAGATCTGACCTAAATTTTGCATGAAATTCAGAACATGAGTAAAAAAACAAACCAAAAACAATCTTTCCAAGTAACTTGTTCTCTGCCCTCTGTGCGTGTAGCCTCTGCGTGTGTGTTTGTAACCTGCCCCTGTCCTGCTGGTTTGCTAACACCCCCAATCACATAGCTACGCTTCAAGCACAACGTTCACACTGAAAGAAATGTTGGAGCACCATGTACAACACTGTCTGACATTTGCACTGCACTGAAGCCACGATGAACTGTTTTATTTACAGGAACATGCCCCCACACAGTGTTGTTGAAAATACCAAATTCATGGGGGATGACACTGACCCAGGAACAGGGGTAAACAATACCCAGTCAGCAGCATTTTAGTGAAAAAAACAACTCCTTAGTGGCTGGTTTAAAAAGTCATCCAATGTATTACTGCTGATGTCTTAAGCTGTTTGGCTATCAGCTTTCTAGTAACAGCACAGCACTGCCATCATAACCCAATTCTTTTCACTACTCTGATATGTGCCCTCCATCACCCCAACCTCCCACTTATGTGCTACATTTTTTCCTGATTGAAGTCTAATGTACATGTATGCGTTCGGTAGGTGGCAGCGGCTTAGTGGTCCCAGCATGAATCTTGATGCTGCTTGAATTTTTTTTAGAGCTCCATCAAAGGGCTAAATCTAACAGTACAACCATTTGCTTTAAATGGCAAATTTTCTCACATAAGTGACTGAAATATAAGTGATACTCTGTGGACAACCCTGACGCAGTGAGCCTTACAAATGTGGCACTCAAACATGTAGTTAAGTGCTATTTGACCCAGAGTTCTTATATGAATATATCTCATTATATTATACTGTATACATCTGGACATTTTAAATGTGTGCTCTGGTGTGTGCTGCTCTCTTCTGAGTACTGATATAAAAATTGATGTATGACTGAAGTAAACTTTGATTTGACAGTGAAGATATAGATGTCAATACTCTTGTGTGCTGGTAGCCAAAATACTGTAGGTGTCCTTGTAGCCAATGAATAGAAGTACAGAGAACATAATCAGACAAAGCCTCCACGATTTTTGTTTCCTGCTGTTAAGTTCAGGAGCATGATCCATTATAAGCACAGCCTCTGTCAATTATACTTTGGTGATGAATTCAGAGGAATTATAAGGATGACGGACAACATGAGGTTAGAGTTCATGCACAGCAATTCAAAAATAATGAAATGCCTTCTCCGGCTATCACCCAAATAAACTGTGATGTTAAAAGAAGCAAAAATCTGAACAAATCTGAACAAGTCTGAACTGTAAAAGCAATCTGTGCTTCACAACCAAGCAAATAATTCCAATGATACACAGAAAAATGAATACAACAAATTTTAATATAACATAATGGCTTCTTAACTGAGAGGCAGAATAGGGAAAATGCACCATGACGAAGAATTCAGGTGCTCCTGCTATTATATTGAGCACTTCAGTCAATGTTATGTGAACATAAAAAGACTCCCAACATGAATCTTTACAGCAAATATTCTAATCTGCAGAAAGTGTTATCTTTCTGGAGCTGCTTTGTTGACAATGAATGAAAGGTTGATTCTGTAGATCCAAATGTTTATCTGGGCTTTTACACATAAATGAGCTTTTGTTTCGCAGGAGTGCTGACAATTCGAAACTAGAAAATGTACCCACATCCCTGGAAAATCCCCCTGGCTACTGTTCCTGTGTCCACAAAATCAGTGTACTGCACTTCCTGCAGCTATGAAGAGTGGCACTTGACAAAATCACAGACTGTAGTCTCTGCGGCTCAGGTGTTTCTTGCTCTTAGAGTTCCTGTTAAAACCCTAAATCTTAGATATATACAATGAGCAAATAGAGATGTGCAACTAACGACAGATTTTTTTTATAATTCACAGTTGAATTACTCAAACCAGGACAGACATAACTCACCAGCTGTAACACACAGTAACAGTATGTGTGAACACCATTGTTGTAGGGAACAATTTCAGACAAAATAGCGCTCTCATGGCTCTCTTCACTTGTTTATTAACCATAAAACTCTTAAATTGCTGGTGGGCATTACATCAATATTGAGCTGACACAATTTCTGACAGACCACATGATGATGACTTGATCAAAGTCAGCCTGAGCTTCGTATACTGGGATTTCTCTTTCCAAAATGGCTACCATCTGCAACATCTGATTACCAAGAAATCCTTTGAGAGAAAAAGGATAGCTCTCTTAAGAAGTGTCAGTAATCCCCTGGGAATGATGTCACTGAATACAGGCTGTTTCTTGTGACAGTCACTTAAATACTTACATGCTAAACATAAAATTACCTAGTAATTGGCTGTGGTAAATAATCAGTCTTTAGAGTGACAGATAAAGAAGGTATTCATAACTTTTCATATCTTGGCACGTTCTGATAGTTCTGTTGTTGCTTTTTCTTTGTGATATTTAATCATGTTCTTGTTCTTGATGTGTATGGTCTTTCTAAGCCTTTATTGTGTTTACAAAAGGCACTTCATCAATTTATTTTCATCTGATTTGAAGTGTTGTGAACAAATCTACTCTAAACCCTAAAAGACTGTAAAATATCCCAGCTGTCTCGTGGATATCTTGCCTCTAGTTTTGTCCTTTTTTTGAATTGATGTAAATGATTTCTTACGTGCTGATTATGAACCCCACACATACAGTAATAAACAGCATTTAAAGAATTCTCTGCAAACATAAAAATATGCAAACATAACCTTTTTTTTTATTACAGAGAAAAAAATATATTTTATATTGCCCTGAAGGTCAACAGTGGTGGGACATATGGCAATATCTCAATAATTATCTTGACACTGAGGGTAAAATATTCAAAATCATAAAATAAAGTTGGGCAAATGAGAACATCATATCTGAGTGGACCGATTAATACTTGAAATGAACAGAAATGCATTTTTCACAGTGTTGCAAATCTACATTCTGGAAACACATGAAAGCGCTGAATGAAATGAAAACATGCCAACAAACATCCAGTCTTGTCTTAACCAAACTAAATATCTGCTGTATTCTTTTCCCTCCCTCCAGCCTCCATTGTAGCCCAGAAGTGGTGGTGTCAGATGCAGCCATGTATGGATGGTGAGGAGTGTAAGGTTCTCCCTGACCTCACAGGATGGAGCTGCAGCACAGGCAACAAAGTCAAGACCACAAAGGTTGGTGGGCACACCATCTCTTCAATATCTCTGGTTCCCTCTCTCTCACACAAACTTTACATGCATGCACACACATGGCCAGACCCACCGCAGAGTGACCCACTTCCACCTCTGTCGTGTTATATCTCTGTCCTCTCCTCTTTCTCCTTTCTGTCTTATTTCTCTCTCCCCCTGCTTCCTTCTGTTTTTTCCTCTCCATATCATTCTTTTTCTCACCCAATTTCTCTCTCTTTACTCTCTCCTCCTGCCCATCTTGGATCTAACATCAAACAGTCTCTGAAGAAAAACAAGGCCAACAGGAACAAGGCAAAACAACACACACACACACACACACACACACAGGGAGAGAGAACATCACAATTCCCTTCACTCCCACTTGCCCTGCTTCCCTGCATGTGACTGGCATGCCATCTGACTCAATGCAAAAACAACTCACCACATCGGACACACTTGAGTGGTAATTGTCCTCGGATAGTTTTTATGCTCCGGTTCGCTCATAATACACTACATGCGGTTTGTGCATGTGTGTGTCTTTTCCTTGTATTTCCTCGATTTTGATGCACTGTCCAGTTGTCTGCGTCTCTATGTGCGTGTATGTGTGTGGATGTACATTATATATCTTTCTGCTGAGCCCCTGTTGGCACCTGTTAGCTTCTTCAGTGGCTTGACCTGAGCAGACTCTCAGCTGTCTGTCATAGGAGAGAATTTGTGCAAGACTCACCTCTTGTCACTGTACGCTTCTGTTTCTAACCTCCATCCTTCTCTCTGCCTTCTCACCTTCCATTATTCATGGCTGGGTGCAGACCTTTGTTTTCTGCCTAAATAATTGATTGAAGGCGTGGTCAGAGGAGGGAGAGTGCATCTGCTTGGAGAGGGACGAGAAAAGCTTAAGGCACATGTGGTCTCCTCTCTCTTTCCCACTCTCTCTTTCTCTAAAACACTCGGAGACTGTCTCCTATACCCTGGGCTGATTAAAAATTCCTTCCCTACTTTTTCCTCTGCTCACCTCTCACCTAGCAAAGTGGATCTCGCCCCCTCAAGTTACTCTCCTTCTCCACAGCCCCTCCTCTCATTCTCACCCTGAAATAGTTTTCTGCTGTGCTGGCCCGAGCTCAAATTTGTGTTAGGCTGTTCAGAAGTGTAACTGAACTTTCCAAATTTACTGCTCACAACACGGAGCGATAAAGACAGAAAGACACACAATTAGAAAATGACAGAGTGGTCTGGAGTATGTAATGGGCGTAATTGAATTGAAGAGACATCAGATATGAAGATAATGCAATTTCTGAATATGTGCTGTTCGGAAGTTGTTTCATATTTATGATCTCATGCATTTAGTTTTATCAACCCCAAAGTACACATTTATAATTTCCTGAACAAGATCAAAGCAAAGCAGCTTCAGCCAGGCACTGCTTTATCATTGACTCTGTCATGGTTTGAAAGTGCACAAATATTTTCTGTCTCTTGTATTCAGGTCTTTGATCAATGATTTGTGTGAGTGAGTGTGTGTGTGTTTTCTTGAGCGTGGCCATGTTAGCAGATGTGTTTGCCTGATGATGAAAAGAGTGATTTTTTTTCTCTCCTATGGTGTGGTACACCGAGGTCAAGATGCGCAGGCATCCAGATCAATAGCATCGAACGTTCTCTTATAGTCCCATTAAGACCCGCTCGTAAATTGAAATTGACGATGGAACGAGAGGAAGGATGAGAGCGAGAGAGAGAGAGAGAGAGAGAGAGAGATTTGGAGAGCAGCAAAAAGGAAAATAACAAGTGGAAAATGGAGAGGAAAGGCTGAAGGCAGAGGTGATAGGTAGATAATAGAATAAAGAAAACACTTGAAAACAAGAATACTGGAACTGGTCAGCAGACAAGGAGCTTATGCTTGTGTCTGGGTACACAGAGCAGGCAAGAACACAAAAGAGGGTTTGGCTCACTCCATCCCTCTCTCCATCCATCCCTGGCTGAGAGCAGAAGAAAGGAGGAGAAGAGGAGGGCAGAGGGAGGCGAGAGGGAGGGGATAGAAGACAGCTCGATCAATGCCAAATAATATCATATGGATGAGCAGACAGACACGGCCAGGCTGCCAAGCCAGTGAGCTGTCATAGACTGCAAGGCAAGTGTGTGCGCATTTGCGTAGATGCACACACAGTCATACATACACATTAACAAACCAACGACAAGGTGTCAGCAGTGCCTCTACTGTATGTTTCTCTTCCTATACAGCTAGCTCACATCAACACAAAACAGATGAGGCAGCATGCAAGCGTCATCAACCTCTTTAGGCAAGAAAGCTTTTCCCTTTGATAGAAACAATACAAACAGTCAATCAAGGGCTATATAATGTGATTTAATGCAGCTTTAGATTATTACAGAAAAAAGAAAAAATCAAGATCAAACAATTTAAATAACGGCTTTCCATAATTTACTCCCTGTGTGTCATAAAGAGTGTTTATAATGTAGGAGTAAAGGGGACATCTGCCTTGTAGCCATATGAACAGCCGCTAGTGTAGACAGTTAAAGTCTGCGGAATAAGCAATAGAAAATGTGGCACTCATGGGCCTAAAAAGGCCCATAGAGATGACACTTGAGCACTGATTGTGTTCTTTGTAAATTGAGATCTAACTACCTAAATCCGCTTTCTAATTGGGCGCAGGAACTGCCACCTTCAGGCATATTTAAAGAGGCAGGGGGATGAACACCTAAAGGGACTTTGAAGCACCTTAAAGCATAGCAGGCACAGAGATGCAGCGGTGTGTGTGTGTGTGTGTGTATAGTGAACTGGCGTGACAACAAACGCCTACAGACTCTTTGATCAGGCACAGGAGTAGATGCCTGAAGGCAACGGGAACGAGCCCAGGAAGGGTGGCCTGGAGCCATCGAGAGCAGATACAGTAGAACAGTTTCAGCTGCCAGCTTGGAGGAAACCCTCCTCTGAGCTCTCTCAGTGATGGCTGGCCTTCACACTTTGTTAGCTGGCACCTGAGTCTGACAAAAGACTGACTCCCTCAAGAGGAAATACAGGGGGGACAGCATGTGTTGGAGCTAAGAAGGGAAGCCACTGGGAAACACAATGAGAGAGAAAGGCACGCAGGAAAACAGAAGAACAGTCTTGGATAGTCTGGTCTATTACAAGCTCAAGCGCTGGCAGTTATACAGCAATTTGTGTCTGTTTGGTCGTTGGCTGGTTGAAAATGTCTCCTAATAGCTTGAAATAAACCGAAAAAGAGTGCATGAGCAAAGAAAATGGAAAGATAGATGGACGAGATAGAGAGACCATGTGATTAGAGCAGCCGTCTCGACAAACAGACGAAATGACATGGCAGTGGGCCAGGCACTGAGAGTGAGGCATTGTGGGCTGACTGCCATGACTCAAGCTGTGTCTTGTTTAGTCTCTTGCCAGAAGAGACAGAGACCGTACTAGCCACATTGTCGGTGCTCCACCAACAACCATCACTTCCCATTATTTTCAAGTAGCAGACTGTGCTGCACGGCGCTGCATCATTTAAAAACTTCATGTTGTTGACAAGAGCTGGTTTCATGCTCAGTTCTGTGACCTTTACTGTTTCAAGCTACATCGTAACTTTTATAGGAACTATTTTGAGTGACCCAGTTCTTTTCTCGCTGTTTCAGGTGACCCGATAGTCCTGCCCGTCTCAAGAGGAGAAGAACAGAATGGTGGTGGGGTTACTTACACAGCACAATGGACCTAGCAGTGGTGAGCAAATGCACTCAGACGGATTTCTATGAGGAACCAGTAATTGTTTCATTATTCTGGGGATACGGTGGCTGAAGAGACAGGACTCTGACACTGTCTTCCATCACCTTAAACACAACTGAGTGTCCTTGGTCCTTTACCGCAGAGGACTGCATCACCCACAATCCTTTACTGCAAGCAACAACTTCAAAAAAGTGAACTATGACCTAAACAGCACTGGAATAGATGACAAAAACAACTTTCTTTACAACAATCTGTATTCTTCATCTCTCTTCTATGGCTTAGTTGTGTTCCATAAGCATAATGGGAATAAATGGGATCTGGATTTTAGACAGCTATTCCTCATTACAAACGTCACTACGGGGAAAAAAAAAGGGATCCAGGATGGCTGTCTCATGTAGTCTGGATGATATATTTAAATTTAACTGTGCCACATATGACACACTTGATGCTGTCAAAATGTTTCTCAGATCCGAACCTTTTTTTTTTTTTTTCAGATTTCACCTCCATGAGAATATTTTACCTTGAATAGTTTGTGGCTTACCACATGCCATTTTTTAAAATGGGGAGACAGTTTGTCAGTCTTCTTTTTGCTTTTGTTTTTTGACAAAGGACAATATCCTTTCAGGGGTGAGCTTAGACTAATACCAAGTAGATGTTATGGTATATTGAAACATGTAAACGTGTAAAAAATGGTCCATGGAATCAATGGGGCTAAAAATAAATTGACGCTCTAATGGTTTTAATATCTGTGTTTTTAAACGCCTGTTAACCGCTATTGAGTACATGTGTCAGTATTATATGAAATGAATAAAACCTTTCAAAAGAAAAGATAAATCTCTGCATTTTGTTTCAGCCCCACAAATTCATTTTTGGCCAGAACTCACAATACACCACACACTATACTGTGCACGAAATTGTAATAAAAATAACAACAAAGGACGGTATTGTTTGACAGTGGATGAATGAAGCTTTAAGCATTGTTAATAACATCAGTTTGAATCAATTTCTCAAGAAACCTCAAAGCGACAGGAAACTCCAAATCATAAATTTGTAACTACTTGTGTTATTGTGTTGGCTCCAAGAAAAGTCATCAATAACAGGTAATTGCCTTCCTGTTAATTTAAAAAATTAGATTTGATCATATTTATTTCCTGCTTCAAACAAACAACTCTGAACACTGACAACTGTAACAGATAGAAAAGGCTCCAAATATAGAAATGCTGTTCTTCCTTGACCTGTGATAAGTCATTAATCAGCTGGTTAGAGTCAAGAGAATAGCATTTGCTGATGTTTGTGTAATCAACAATGCGAGGGCTGTACATTTGGCTGGAGTTTTAACCACAGAATTCCCAAGCAAGACATTTATGTGCAGCACACTTCAGCCAGGACTCAGAAGATTTAGATTTAGTGTAGGATGTTGTGGATCTTTTTTTTTTTGCAATTTGTGATTAACAGGTGAGTTATTTAACACTGATTGTGAATTGGCAGTGATACTATTACCAACACACAGATGACTGTTACAGCTGAAGCTTTGGGATGGCGTGTTATGCCCGGGTCACACTGCCCACTTTAGCAGCGTTTGTGCAGCAGGTGTGTTAGCAGGTTAGTGCACAGGTGCGACCACAGCAGCGCGTCATCGAGAGATTCAGTTTGTCGTATATTTTACTATTCTCAGCAAAAATAGACAGTGAAAATGATCTGTTGATGCTCATATTGACATCATACCAGCAACATAACACCTTCCACTACAGCTTCTGTGTCTATATCTGTACAATATATCACAGACATGAAAAAAATCTTTTTTTTTAAAGTCAATACTTCCTGTATCTGTTTCGAATTAAAAGCCCTCTTGTCTTTCGGTGGACAGAATGGAAATGAAATGAAACTACCTACTATTGGTGGCCATTATTAAAGGAAACTCAATGTAGAAAGACAGGGCTGACACACAGGTGGACGTCGGCGGCCTGGGTGTTAATGTTAAACAGCTGTTGGTGTTGCTAAATTAATCCCTCCTGCCTCTGCCTAAATTACATAGTGAGAATTTTTATAGTGTTGTGCTGAAAACATTTAGTACCTGACACATGGGTTAGTCTAATATCTAAGGTGTTCTGATACTATCTCAGCACAAACAAATTTTCCATTCAGCTACGTGTTCGTCTGACATGGCAAGGCTGCTTTATTTTCAGTTTGATTTGCTAAAAGCTCATCTGCACACCTTATGACAATGGGAATCCTCTATTACTTACAAAGTGAACATCATGGTGCACAATCTTCTAACACCTGTATTTATTGCTCTGTGGTGGTTTGACTTTGTTATTACTTCTATTATTATTATTTTCTGTTTTGTGTAAGTTTAGATGCTTTCCACAGTACATGACATATATATATATATGTATTCAAGCCCGACTGATACATTGGAATGGCTGACATTATGAAGTATTGATATTACATATCAGTTTCCCCTGTGAAACTGATTGAGCGGAGGTGGTACACTTAATATTGTGCTTTTTTCCGACATTGGCACTTCAGGCAAAACAGGGCACTTCCACTATAAATCTCTACGGGAAACCCTGCATAATTTATCCACCAGACAAGTTTATTTGTCAACTGTAAAATATCCCTCTCAGTGCATATCTTGGTCATGATGCCTTAATAACCAAATTTTAGGGATCTCTTTCAAAAGTGTTTGTTTGTGTTATTTGTTTCTTTTAAGGTGTAATATAGTCTATAATTAATTAATAATATATTGATGATATATTAATAATTAATAGTCATTGGCCTCAGCTCCTGCTTTGTAGCAGTGAGATGGCAAATAAGACACCCACGAGATCTTCAGATCAGTCACATTACATCAAATAAATATGGTTCCTTGTCAGAACAAATTTCCTCATGTCCACTTCAACTCGGCCAAGTAACGTCCAAAGAAACCTGATGCAAATGCTAATGCTATTACTGGACCACAGCTCTCAGTCACTGACTAAAGTATGATGGATCGACATTAGATGATCGCAAGAACATGATTAGTGCCGACTGACTCACATATACTATGTACTGTACTGTATAAGTGCTCTACGGTCAGGTTATGTGTATGTATATCCTGCCATTATCCCTTAATTTCCCATCCCTGCTACCAGTGCTAATAATCTAGTTTGACAAGTAAATGAGAAATTCTACTCAGTCAGAACCCAGGAGAGCCAAGCACTGTCATATTAAGTATTACAGTAGGATGATGTAGGTTTAAATATAGAACCATTAAAGTAGTAGTAGAATATGCTGTGGTAAATGGAATAAATGGAGTAGAATGCACTATATTGTAAAGATGCAACTGCCAGTGATTGATGTTGGTGCTCGGTGGCAGGGCGTCTCTGTTGTAAACCTGATGATGAATGAGATGAAACAAGAGGGCTCAGAATGAAGAAGTTGCGAACAAAATGTTGGGTTCGAAGCTGTGGACATCTATCTCTTCTCTCCATGACACACCCACACATACACTATCTGTGTTGTGTTGCATTAAAGCTGCCTTTCTCTAAAACGCTTTTCTGATTTGGCTAATCTCCCAGTGGATCCTCTCAGGGGCTGCGGCCTTCCACTGAGCCACAGTCAGTCTGTGTATGTGTGTGTGCGTGTGTGTGTGTGTGTTTCATAGCCTGGGCTCTTTCTGAGCCTCAACGCGTCGTTAGTGCATGTTATTAAAAGATTACAGAGAATAAACACACGGATTCTCACACATACACACACAAGAGGCAAGAAATAGGAACTGAGCATGGAACAGGCTGCTATAATTAGAGAGAGGAAAATGTGTAAAAGGGTTTTGCCATCAGAAGATGAATATTTTTGAGTATTCTTGTTAACTGCTCGCAAGGTGTTTCTCACGCTGTGTGTGAATCCAATCATGAGGCAGCCATGTGAGGCTTGTTGAAATGCTTCCACAGCACCTCCTAATACCAGCCCACTCTCACTCTCATGTAGTTACACAAAGCGTTTAACACTGGGGCTGACGTGAGGTATCAGGCGCAGCTCTAACAGTCTCCTCCTATCTGTCTGACAGGTTTGATCAACACTGCCGCTAAGCATTAATCTCATCATTTGTGACTATACTCTGAATACCCAGATGATGCAGAGATTAGTCAGTATGCTCTCTGGTTAGTGATGGCGATGAAGTGGTCGCTGTTAACAACAGATGCCAGAGCAGCCAGCCAAACGATGAGACGGGCTACAGGACTATGATTAGAGGAAGGTGACACATCAAGGGCTGAACACACATCCTTAACTATGACTGTGTGTTTCAGAATGATCCAAAGTGAAACCAGAACTTCCAGGTTGTTTTCCAAAATGAGAAAACCTCATTCCAAATCATATCAACATTTGTAGCAAGGCTAACAAAAAATCCAGCTTTGGAACTTCTCAACAGTAAGTTGTGTGACTTGTTTCATATGTCTTGATAATAATGTAATTGTCTAATATCAGCATATTTTACATGGATTATTATCTTTTTTTACACACTGTGCAATTATTTGTACATGTCCTACTAACATAATTTAGTTTCTTATCTTAGCCAAAGATAAAATTTACGTAAATGTGATGAACCTGAAGTCCTACAGGGTTCTCACCTTCAAACAAGTTGGGTTCTCTGTGTTTCCAGATATCTATGTCGCTCTCTTCTTCTGGGTCGGAAGAACTCAGCTTCCTACATCGTCTGTGCTGCCTCACACAACTACCTAGTTTCACACACTCCTGCCCCCCCCCAGCACCTCTTGGCACTGGCTCCTGGCTCCTGATATTAATAAATGTTTTTTTTTCTCTGACTTATATTCACTGGACTTATCTTATGTACTTAATATATTGGACACACTAAATCAACATTGAACTTAATCCTATAATCCTATTGTTGAACTTTGTACATCTAATCATAGAACTTTCTCACGGCAGACATTTTGACTCATCAAACACAGGTGAACTTCCTGTGATAACATTAACGGTGGCTGCATTTCACCTAGAAGTGTCCGTCAAGTGCTAAGCCCCTTATTGTGAGTGTTGGCTCACTGGCATGGCTAAAGTGCATTTTGCCTGATATGACGTGCTTTGTCATAAAGGTCTATTACTACAATTTAATTTTTCAACTTTTCTTTCATTGAGCCAGGTTTAGGCTCTGTTGCTGCTGTGGGCCCGTTTAGCTAATTGAGACAAAAAACTTGTCAAATTATGTTATAATTAACAATAATTACGTTATTATTTAATATTTAATTAACATAGTTATACTAATTATATTACTAAAAATGAGCATCATTTGGAGACAATTAAAAGGACAGGCATGTCATTTACTTAATAAAAATATGGCAATAATTTCACATGGTTGAAAAGCATGAATATTAAGCCCAATGATTTATTTCCAGTGTGATGCGTCATGTGCCAAAAGCGTTGCCATTTGCAGTATCCAGCACAGTGCCAGGTGACACAGATGAGAAAATGAACAGCTGTCTATCTTAATTGTTCCCTTGTGCAACATGAATCACTCAGTCTTTCTCAAACTGTGAGGATGCTACTCTCTGCTTTTCCGTTACCTCCATGCAAGTATTGGAGTTGATATTTAGTTTGCTTAGCTCAGTGCCAGCTGTCATAGCTGACCTTGGCATTATATTGTTGGCAAAGGAGACCGAGAAATGGCATAAAAAGAAGTATTAGTAGTTAAATAAATTTGTATTTTACATGAGCAGAGATTTCTGGATGTGTGCACAGGCACCCAAGTTATCTAGACCGTTTTGAAAACTAAACAGCATAACTGGCACTGAATTACTTGAGTAAGTTGATACCTCAATTAGAACAGAGTTAGTTAAGATGCCTACTTTAACTGCAATTTAACAACTTTGTTAAATGCTGCTTATTTTAATGATTTTAATAATTGGCCATGGAGTGCATTTGATGTTGTTTTTAAGTATGAGAGTGAGCAGTCAAGATGTCTGGCTGATTTTGTTAATTTCCAATACAAATAACTGGTGAAAACACAATAAATAATTACCAAGATATAAAAAAAATGCTGTCCAATAAAACATTAACCGTTTTCAGAGAGTGTTCTCGATTGATGGATAGAGGCTGGTACCAGATTTGTTTGTGTTACGGTATTATGATTACAGTTTGGCCACAGTGTATCAACAGCTGTCAGTGCAAATGGTACTAAATGGCGCTGCATTTATACGGTGTTTTTATCCAAAGTGCTTTACAATTTGCCTCTCATTCACCCATTCACACACACTCACACACCGATGGCAGCGAGCCACCATGCAAGATACTGGCCTGACCATCTGGATCAATCTAGGGTTCAGTGTCTTGCCCAAGGACACTTTGACATGTGGACCAGAGGAGCTGGGGACTGAACCACCAGCCCACCGATCCTCCTGAGCTACACCTGCGATCTGCCCTATGTACCTGCTTGGGGTGTAAAGCAGAGCTATTGTCTGCATTTGTAAATATAAAATCATACACTTGACCTTTAAATTATAAAGTTGCTGATAAAACAATAAAAGCAACTGAGAACTCACTGGAAACCAAAGACAAGTGGAGCAGAATAACAAATCTTCATGTCATGCTTGTCAAGACAGAAATTGCGACTTGTAGCTGCACATTTCTTTTCTTTTTGACTGTACACGTCTTTGTGTGGGGACAACCCTATTAAGACCCGAACCGGAAAGTGAAGAGGTGTCCTATATGCCTGTATCCTTAAAACAAATACATAATTCCTGAGGCATTTTTCATGTTCACTATAATTCAATGCACCATACAGTTTGTGTGGTATGCAGGCATACAGCCAGACCTCTTCTCTTGTCCGATTCTGTCACATAGATAAAGACATGAGAGGATGGCGAGGAAAGAGAGAGGAAAGTGGAAAGACAGAAATAATGGAGGGGATTTCCTGTGATGCTAGTTCGAAGTGATGGCCTAAAAGTAATATGGCTTCTGTCGTGAGAACTGGAGAACAGAGCAGATCTGAGAGGGTTACAAATGAACTCAACATGTCAGCGTGACATATAATTCAGCTGAGTGTGTGTGTGTGTGTCTTTGTGTGTACCAGGTGAATAGCATGCAAGAAAGAAAGAATGTGTGTGTGTGTGTGTGTGTGTGTGTGTGTGTGTGTGTGTGTGTATGTGTGTGTGTGTGTGTGCGGGACTGATAAGCGGCACAGGACCAAAGGGTTCTTTACATGGCGGTCTGAACCTGTCACTTTCCTCAAACACACTTCCTGATATCCACACACACAAAGGCAGATAACCCAAACCCTGACGGTGTCATTCACATCAAGCAAAGCATGAAAGAAGGTGTGTGCTTCCCTTTCTATTCCTTATGAGTCGCTCCTGAATGAGCGTTAAATATGAGTCAGAGTGATTAAGGTTGTACTGATGACTCACACAGATAAAGATGACCTCTCATCTCTAGTTGAAGCGTGTGTGTGTGTGTGTGTGTGTGTGTGTGTGTGTGTGTGTGTCTGCTAATCTGCATGTGTGGTCTTGTCATTTCCATGACATCCAGGCTCACTTGCAGGCTGTTGACACATTCTGTCCACAGAGACATAAACATAGCCCTGCAAAGCCAGCCCACGCATTTTGTTTATTGTGGTCAGGCAATGCTCAAGAGACATTTCCAAGACAGGCGACTGTCACCTGTGCTGTACAATGAAGACATCACTATGAACCCTACCTACACCTACAGAATACACCTCTGGCGGGAATTAGACATGTTTTCGTCCACCCATATTTTTTAGGAATACCACTGAGATGTGATGTAGGCCATGCAGCTGGTGAATCAGCTGTGCACAGAATAAACTAGTTGCTCACAAGAGTCACTTCAAGGCGTTCTGATCGGTTTGCTTCCACCTGCCGAGTTCGTTAAGTTCAGTCTAGAATGCTTCCTACAGTAAAAGCTTGTACCAAAAAACCTAAACTCAGGAGAGAGTGAACCAATTGTTCTACATGACACAACTGGCCTTTAGCCATCCTCTCTGTGAAGCCTTGTTAATAACCTAGTGTATGGTTTACCGCAGGGTGTCTAAACCCTTCATACCTTGGAACCAGATGTGAAATAAATGAAAAAAAAAAAAAAAAAAGTGATAGACCGTAGACAAATTGAACAAACTCTTGCTGCTGGCGTGTCTTTTATTTGGGAACGACAAAGTGTCTTTGATAATGAGAAAAAGATGAATTCATGAAGCAGCTGCAGGAAACAAAAATATTTTTGCTCTAAAAAAGTCAAGGGTCATAACCAAATAGTTTCAATAAGGGTGTTGGACCACAGATGGTATCTTGGTCAGAGTTTTAATCACCCCAGACTCTGGTGGATGGACGCTTGTACTGTATCCTTCAGGACAGCTCAGCAGTTCATGAATGAATTCCCTACCGGGCGTTGGTTTGCTGTGTCAGCTTATGAGACAAATTATGTTACCACTATGGCAGACCTGACAGAGAAGGGTTAGTGGTCATGCTTGGAATCACAGCTTTTTGTTCTTTTTACTTTATTAATATATTAAAATGTAGAATGTCTGTGCTATTATTTAGTTCTGCACATTGTGTGTCTTTGGTGTTTTAATGTACGGTTAGAATGTAGTTGTTGTATTTTTACACTTTGAAACTATTGAGACCAAGCAATTATAAAATACTGCTACAGAAAATATGCTGTATGCCTTGAAATTAGGTAAACAAGGACAAAAAGCTCTGATCTCTTTGAACCACAAGGGGGGTGGAGAAGCAGAATATTGCAGGAAATTACTATTCTAATATTGGTAATTGGTAATATTCAAATCTGCTGCTAATCAGTCTGTGGAGGGAAAGAGACAAAAAAAATCCTCTGTCTGGAATGAGATTTAGAGAGACAGAGGGGAGGGGTGTCAGCGCTGTGATGAATATTCAGTTGTTGACATTTAGTGTGGAGCACTGAGGATGTGAGGGTGGGATGATGCCAAGCTAAATAACAGCATTACAGAACATGGAAGAGATAGGGGGATGAGGAGAAGTAGAGGAGATTAGGGGGAGACAGGGACACCGATTGAGAGAGATATCTCTCTCTCTCTCTCGCTCACACACACACACACACACACACACACACACACACACACACACACACACACAGCAGACACAGGGGAGTTTGCTTGGGTCGATTTTGAGAATGGAGACCACAAGTGTCACCACTGTAATTAATGAGAATTGTTGTTGATGATTGTTATTGTCAGTTTGGTTTTTGTAGGCAGCTTAGTGACAGTCTAAAAACTAAATCTGGGTCACACTGCCATAGTCTACTCATTAAACCCATTCAGCTCCCTTGCTGCGCCATCAGCTGTTTATTCTTCTATTGAGATAGTGCGGATGTTTTCTTCTCTCAACTTCAGACGCTTCGCTCAAATTCAGACGCTCATCACCAAGACTGAAAGACCCCTGTGTTAAATCTGGGGAGGGATACATGGGGAGAAAGACAGAGAGAGTAAACTGAGAGAAAGAGAGGGGAGAAAGGGATGAAGCAAGGAAACTGTGTCTTTGTGCTGTTGTTTACAGACGCTGTTTATTAAGTTAATGACCTCTTTTGCATAATTACAGTCACATACAGTTTGTGCTAAATCCAAAACTCAGGAGACTTTCTGTTCTAAACATAGGCTCAAACAAAGGACGTTTCTGTGTTTGTCACTGACACCGCTTTTCTACCCAATTAGCTCAGATTCTTGAACTGGTTCCATTCAAGTTTCTTGGAACCTTGGGGCTATCAAGCAAACCCACATTTCCACCAGTTTTGAGTGGAACTATTGCAATGAAGGCTGCGTCATCTACAGAGGGTCTTGCACAATGCACAACAACCTGTAGAATATGGCACAAGCACTTCGATTTGTACTTCTGGTATTTGTTTCTGATTCAAACTGTTCAAAATTTGTTATGTGAACCAGAATGTAACCGATTCCATGTTGGTGAAAAGGGTTATGAGAGAAGGCACATGTTTTATGGAGTAAAATAAGTGTGCAGACAGACGCACAACAAATGAATTTATACCTGTGTGTTAGGAGGTTATAGCATTGAATCACTGCTTACATACATAGCTGGCTTTAGTTGTTGGTTACACCAAAGCTGACATGCACATCCTCAAAAGTGTAACGGAGACAGAGACACCATGTGTAGACTGCAACATCTGTGAATGGTCAGCTTGGGCTACTTGAGTTTTCTCCTACATGTTTCTAATATATAATGTTGTTGTAGTCAGATTTGCTAGTAGAGCGAGATCACGGGTGTTAATTGTGTGTTTGGATCATAGTTTAAACTTTGTTTCCTTTTCAAAAGAATGTGGTTGAGGTCAAATTCATTCATTTGTAGTGCCTCCTCATTCTGATCTAAAAACACAGTTGAGGGAGGTGTGTGTGGAAGGCTTGTCCTCTACATGTCAACAGCTCTGTATTGCACTTTAATGATACTCCACCCACATGATACATTGAGCTCACAAATACGTCACATTAGGGAATCTAAAAATGTCATAACTTTTGTTTCACCATGAAATTAAGCATTAACTCTGAACAAGAATGTTCACATTGTATGCCAGACAGGTGCACATACACACACAGACACATCTACACACACCTTGCTGAATATATTGTACACTTGCACCTACAAAAAAGGGAGCATGCAAAATTGTTCACACTTGAGTACCCCTCAATGAACACTCTCACAGCTCTACACGCAGACTAATGAATACATTCCACAACACTTTAGAGTCACTGCAGATAATGAAGTCTATTTGCATAATTAAAGGGGATGAATCAAAAGGTAATTTACAGTACCCTCTTGTCCCCTGCTAAAACGCAGGTTGAAAAGGAGGAAGGGAAGAAGGGTGGGAGGTGTTGCATACACTTACATCCTCACCCCGGGGAGCCTTTTTGAAGTTGTGAGCAAGGTGGGGTTTTTAAAACAGGCATTACAAGAAATTGAACCTTTGTACCTCTGCGTGTCACACATAATATTGATGGCATCACCCCAGGAGTAGTCTGACTCACAGGAAGGAGGACGTTGGTATACGCCAGCCATTGGCTGGCTATTTCAGATTTCACCTCCCCTTCCACTATCTGCGTGTTACTGTTCAAAGTCTGTGTCACTATGTGAAACAATAACTACCTGCAAGCTAGCAACCTACGTGCTAACCCTAACCCTAACCCTAACCTGAGACAACTGCGACTGGTTTAAGGAAATAAAAACAAGCCAGAGCATTTTTTCACAGATACCAGGATGATACTGGGTTCAGCCAGACCTGTCTCAAGCGCTAAAACACATTGTGGCGATAGGTTTGGCTCTGTGCGACTACTGCAGGAGTATTGACACACACACTCACGCCGGCAACACCGCGTGGAAGCAGGGGGCGCAATTCCTCAAATGCATGGTTGCAAAAACAGTCCACCATTTTTCCTTCAATCAATTTTCCCACCTTTCCACCTCCCTCCCCTTTCATTTCTCTCTCCATCCATCCATTTCTCCATCCATCCCCCTCCAAAGCCTCCAGTCAGCAGTCAGCTATAGAATTCCATTACAGTCTAGTGATGCAGCACTTCAAAGGATGGAGAGCCGCATGTGTGTGTGGGAGTGTGGGAGTGTGTACACGTGTAATACAGTGTAAATGAGAGATTTCTTTTTTTTGCTATGTGCAGGGAATCTCATCATCAGGCACACAACAGTGATGTCCCCAGCCAATATTTATCTTGCAGTGTGTGCAAACATTTTTTTTTCTTTTTTCTTAATCTGGAATGTGCTGCAAGCTGCTTGTATGTGTTTGTTAGCAGCAGCAGCAGTAGGTATATATCTCCATCAAAATAATTTACCAAATGTTAGTTTTGAATGAAATACTAATCAAATTACCAAACGTATCCAACTGTGTGTACCACAACATCCTGCCTAATGTAGCATCCATGTCCGTTTTTCCTGTATGAGCTTAACGTTTACTGTTTTTCTTCAACACTATTTCTATGTTTTTATTATTTGCAGAATAGTGATGCAGCATCCATGCTGGAAATAATAAATAAGAACAACCAGCTCCCACTATGTCATTGTTTATTTAAATACTCTGTTTCAATTTACTTTTGTGTATCTTATTTTTACTGATAAACTACTCCTCCACCACAACTGGCTGCATAAACCTTTCTGTGATATTTAGGCCTTTTTTCTCACATTTCTGTTATTTTCATTCAAGTTCTCTTTTGCCTGAAAACTTACTTGCCCCTGCAGAGATATGAATTGAATCAGTCGATGTATAATTAGCAAAAGAGTATTTCATTCAGAGTATAAATCTCAACCTTCCTTCAAGAAAAGTCTATTTTGGCTGCATACCCATCTTTCATAATAACAAGGACAGGGTTTGTTTGAAATCTTTCTGCTAGCTTTCTCTATCTAACTTCAAGTAACAAGACTTAGAAGTTATCTACTGAGGTGTGAAAATCAATACATTTACTTTCTTTTTATGTACACCAGTGTTAATTGGCCAGATGTTAACTGTGAGTCACACAACGTTTGCCTCGTACTGCTTCAGACTGCGTTGGTGATACAACAGCCTATGAAACAGACACATACTTACTGAAGCTACAAATTTAAGGATAGCATTGTGATATGTTACTCACAGAGGAGAAGTCATTAACGTCATGGTAATTGCGGACAGCTGCAGACAGTGAGCTTTGAGAATACAAAACAACACAGACAACGGCAACAGAATCTGACCGCATCAACTATAAAGCATTTATCTTATAAGACAAAAAAGCAGAGTTTCATCTCCAATAGAGTTCCATTCTCTTCAATTAGATTGCTCTTGCATTTCCACTGGTAAATAATTCACAGGCAGAACCATCAGCAGACAGGCATGGTAGTATAAATGTTTTAGTGTGCGTGGGGAGGGCAGTGAGTGACGTTGGAGATGATGGTGTGGGGTCTGACGATGGAAATAGTTTTCAGTGGTGTTTCCTGTGCTTTCAAACAATTCCTGTTCGGTCTGTCGTCCTGTCTGTCTGTCTGTCTCTCTCTCTCTCTCTCTCTCTCCCCCCCTTGGATGAACTAAATGAGGGAGATGAGGTTCTCTTTCCATGTTTTCCTGAATGTAAATGGAAGAAGTCAGCTCCAATGCATGTCAACTAAAAAGAGCAGAAAACAGGCGGTTGAAAATAGCTGCAACGTGGGACATCTGTAAGACAAGAAAGCCCACGCAGGACACGCACCATTCATGTGCTCTTTACTTTTTCACTCATTTCAAGCACATTTGGTGTGTGTGTGTGTGTGTGTGTGTGTGTGTGTGTAAACAGCTGTTGGTGACAGACAAGTTGGCCTAATTTAATGACTTGCTGGTCAACAACAGAATTGCCATGAGGCAGGAAATAACTGTTTTTTTATTTTTTTCATCTCAGTTTCTATTGTGACTTAAGTTCAAGAGTATCCAAAGTTTATCAAGACCAAGCATTGAGGACTGTAAATGAGGGTGACCATGTTTTCAAACCTCCAAACCAGGACTCTTAAGTACACATATGTGCTTATGCACGCACCTCAGGCCTTTTCATCAGCACCAACATCAATGAAAGTGATCATAAGTTGTAGCCCTTGATCAAATCGTTCTGAAGTGGACAAAAGCCTTCCAAAGGCTGTATGCTTCAGTCAAGCAGCACAAAACACAGAGGACTACCAGATAGTGAGAAACTGAAACTGTGAGCAGAGATGGCTGACCGAATGCTGCTCTACTTGTGAGGCCAGAAGGCAGAGCAAGTCAGATCAGGGTTTGGCTGTAAACGGGGTCTGATTCACGCATTGACAGGAACAACATTAGCCGACACCATTGTTGTAGGCTGGAGCCATAGGAACCTCATGAGGGGAAGTTTTCTGAAATTTTCAAAGAAACACAGATGTAGGTTTGACCATACTTCAACGACTAAATGGTTATCTGCACAGACACCACAGTATATTATTTTATATAAAAAAAGTTTTTTTTTACATTGACATATTTTAAAATCACAACCTGAGATGTATGAATTGTTATACATTTCTACTTTCTACTTTCATTTGTACCCCTCTTTGTCACAGTGAAGGAAAGAACTTAGATACGGCGACTACACGAAACAGCCTCATATTCATATTCAACTGTACTTAAGAAACCACACCTTCGTCTGGGGTCTCTTAATAACTCCAGGCCCGTCTCTAACCTTCCATTATTTTCAAAAGTATTACAAAGAGTTGTGTGTCAGCAATTTTTGGACCACTTAATTAACAATAACCTTTTTGAACCTTTTCAATCTGCTTATAGGGCTTGTCATTCCACTGAAACCGTACTCACCAAAGTGGCAAATTACATTTTACTCAGAATTTACTCCAATTCAACCTCAGTGCTTCTGTTACTGGATCTCAGGGCAGCATTTGATACCGCAGATCACAGCATATTGTACTCCCAGACTGGTTTGAAAGCCAATTTGGCATCTCTGGCCTGGCTTTCGCTCGGTTAAAGTCTTACTTGTACAAAAGTAAACTGTGTGTTTCGTATAACAAAAATAATAATAATAACAATAATAATAATAATAATAATACATCTACATTTACCAATGTTAATGTGGAGTACCTCTGGGATCTATTGGTGAACTTCGCTGTTCTCTATTTATATTTCACATTCCAGCACTAAAAGCCCCAAAATGGTTCAGACTGCTGCAGTGTGAATCTTAACTAAAACCACAAATCTGATCATATGACACCAATTTTTGCTTCACCTCACTGGCTCCCTGGTTATGTCAGATCAGACTTTGAGGTGCTTCTGACAACTTACAAAACTGTAAATGGGCTGACCACTTCATACCTCTTTGACCTTGCTAAACCTTATATCCCATCTTGTGCATAACGCTCTCAGAATACAGGGCTCCTGTCTGGTCCCAGGGTTAATAAGAAGTCAGAACTCAATTCTTTACCTTAACTTTCAATTCGTGCTTATTTTTCGATTAGTTCAGGCCCTGCACCTGTGATCCTTATGTTTGTTGTTCTTGATACTTATAGTTCATATTTGTCCTGCCAACGAGAAATCAACAAGCAAACTGTAAACGTCTGATAAACACTGCGTTTCTCTAACTGCTGTTTTCTGGTACTCACAAGCTGCAAGCTACGTGTGTCTCCCTCTCCTTTCTCTCTCTCTCTAGTTTTCTCCTTCTTCTCACTTTTCACTGTGGCTCTTCTCTGCTGGACCATCAGCCATCCGGGAACCTCTCTTCTGGCAATTGGTGCCTCATCCAGATAGTTGGATCTGGATTATCATCCCAGAAGACTCAGCCTGAGCTAAGTGTTTATCTGTCTCACCTTTCTGTGTGAATACTGTGCTGTTTGTCTATTGTGTGTTTGTGTGGCTTGTCCTCCTTTCAGGTCTTACACTCAAAATTCCTGCACCTCGTCATTGCAGAACCCAAAGTGACCGTCATACTCGATAGATAGACCAATGTATAGAAAAGTGTACAACCAATGTACTGCATGAACATTACATGCATGTATATTACTGGTGGAGGAAAAAAGAGCATGTTATTTTGTATTGACTTTGTACCTAATCATGATCAATCTCTGCGCTGTGCAGCCTGACTGACACCTGCCCAGTGCCCTGGTTGTTTAGGACACAGCTATTTGTTTCAGCTGACAGGGGCCTGCAGGGCAGCAGAGCCAGAGAGAAAAAAGAGAAAGGAAATAGAAGAGAAAGTGAAAAGGGAGAGGATAGAGAGGGAGTGAGAAAAGGACAGGGAGATTTCACTCATATCAGACACAAAATTCACACATTTACCCATAATTCACGCAAAGGGATGTTGACAGAAAAATTCTCAATTCAATTCCACTCCTTATTGTAGCTCTTTCCTCAGACAACCAGGCCCTCAAACAGGCAGATAGTAAAGTCAGTCTGTGTATCGATGCAGTCTAATTAGAACAGACAGTTAACAGGCTCGAGTTTGATTAGTCAGAAGCATGAGATGGAGGCGCAAACGGCTGCAAATTGCCATTTTCTCCCCATGAATTCAACATCTTAATGTCTGCTATTAAAAGTAGCAATAAAGAAGGCTATGAAAAAGATTTTAGTCCTTTTTAATTGCATTGTAATAAGATATGATTATGTCTACCTACCATAGCTTTTTTCAAGAATTAAAGGATGTGTTTAGGGTGACTCCTCCAAACATTAATTGTGAGAGATGGTTGATTCAGTTTAAGATGAAGGAGGATCGACAGCATGAGTTTAATTGTAAAAAAAAATGTTTGTGTAAAAAAAACAAAAAACGCTTAATCATGAAGGATAGGTCTGCAAGGGTGTTAGTAACTGTCTGTGTGTGTCGATCGAAGACATTGATCGGAGCAGCTATCTCACCTCACGTCAGCTGCCTGTCAAATAGAGATGGAGGGTATCTGATACAGTGCAGAATGAATGAGAGACCACTTTAACACACATGCTCAAGAGGCTTTTGTACTGCACACACCTACTCAACTCATTTCAGTCTCATCTCATCATACCCGACGTGTACTTTTTTTATACAGAGAACACATAGAACGATGCTGTTTATCTCCTGTGTATTTATATCTTATAGTACTATATGCATGTGTTGGTTGCTGCCTTTATTTTTGTTCCATATTGGCCTCATCCTCATCTTGTTGACATCTAATTTTCACCCATCAGTTTTTCTCTCGCTGATTGAACATAGCTGTCAGACGTGCTGTTCAAAACTTCACAAACATTTGTCCTTCATATGTCGCCCATGTGAGTGCAGCAACCTTGAGGTGGGGCTGAATTTGTCCCCGTCTACTGACAGCTGAAGAGGTTTCCGTCCTTCTCACACAAACATGCGCAAAAAAAGGTCACATGCACACACAAACTCACGAGCATCTGTCTGCCTTCTCCCTCCCAACTTGTGATCTGTGCTAAAGTCCTGGGGGTGGTAGGTGAGGTGTCAGCAGTGATCTGATAGCACTGAGGTGGTCCAAATGCATGATTCCTCTTAACCCTGATCCTCTCACTGCATCCATCTTGAAAATCCTTCCCTGTGTCATCCCTGCTGCCGCAGGAGGATGAGCTTACAGTCCCAAGGCCAGGGACTTAAATGCATTGTTATATTTTTTTCTTGTGATTTAGCAATTTGTGGCTAGCTGGCATAACTTTAAACTTTAAATACAGCAGTTGAACTAGAGGACCTTGTGGAAATAACTTTTAAAAACTTCAATTAATTTTAATTATCATTCTTGTTGAGAAATTATTGCCCAGGTTGGCCAGAGCCTGCAGGCGTGGACTGTTAGGCCTGAAGACTGCTGAGGACGTTAGAGATGGGAACAGAGAGGTAGCCTGTCAGGTGAACTCTGAGATGTCGGCACTGCAAGTTTTAATGAAGAGGTAATCATGCGGAAATTACAGATGAGCAACCATTGATTAATAACTACATGTTTTACAAGGAGGTCAGGGATTGGTGAGGCTACAGTGGATCCCTCAGATTAACCGCTTTGATTGGTTCGGTAAAAACCCAGCCGGCTGAGTGTGCAGTGACTGGAGTTAGATAAATGGGCTCATAACTTCCTTAAAGTTCCTTTTTTCTCCACCCCCCAACCCCTTTTCTTCATTTGTATGCAAAGTCCAATCCCTTAGGCTCCCTTTCCTTCTCTTTAATTTTCAGCCATCTTTTTTTAATCAATTTTCTTTTATCTCGGGGAAGTTATTTTAATACTCCTACATCTTATTTCATTCTCAGCAAGACTGTGTGGGGATATCAATTATTCAATGGAGAGGGAGCTGAGGAATATGTTAATATTGATTAAGCTTTCGCCACACCTAAGAAGATTACACTCTCTTATCACTATGCTAGAGTGCTGCATTAGCCAGGCAAATTAAAGGACACATAGATACACTGTGTTAGATATACAGTGATGTAAGAACATTTGTGTGTCTTCCATGTTTGGATCAGAGATTAAAAACCTATTTACGTTATATGACAAGCAGTGAAAAGAAGACATGCCCTGCATTTATAATGACTCATACAGTGTTTTGAAGTTTAACCCCTTGATTGCATCAAAGAAATAAACTTACAGATTAGCCTCATGGCCAGAGGCAGGTAAATACATCGTGCCAGATTAAAGGAGTATGGCCACCTGTCAAATTCATGCTCCAAACAAAAAGGGAGCACCATATCAGCAGGAGCTTTGGACGGTCAGGAGGAGGGGGTTTTTAGAGGGGGACCCAGCAGGGAATGCTGGTGGGGAGTGGTGCCAGAATGTGCACCAGAACCAGAGCAAAGCGAGGGGGCAACAGAACAGGGCTCCAACTGGGACTCTGACTCTGAGCACGACAAAGATATAGTGGGTTCATGTGGGGACAGGAGAGGCATGAAGCGGGAGAGGAGCACGAGGGGGTCGAACACCAGTCTGTGCCCACCTTTGGAGACTGTAGCAGGGGTTATGGCGGGGCCAGCCGCGGGTGGCCAGGAGCCAAACCCGGCAAGAAAACCACTTCAATGTTGTTGGGCTGAGGGCAGACTGGACGCTAAGGTAACTCACCACTGCCTCTTGAGGTCAAAAGTTGTATTACAAGACAGGACGGGCCGGAGCTAGCTGTTATTTCTTCATATTCAAATAATTTCAGTTAATTTTTGGTTGTTTAAAACTAAAATTCTTACATTTTGCTCCTATAAATGAGAGAGTTAGAGGCAGATACATGTATGACATTCAGTTCTGCTATGTGTTCGGAATCATCTTGGTTTGTTGTTTTATCCCATTCTATTGTGGTGTCGGTGTCCTAGCTGCTGTTTTATTGCCAGGGGCTACAGCACTGGTTTTGAGCAGTGATACCGCAGATACCGTGGCATTTGTATCTCATTTCCCCAGAGCCCTGTAGGGCAGCCAGGAGCTGTATATCTGTTGGGGTACAAAGCAGCCAGTCAGGGGGCTGAGGGAAAAGGGAATGGAACAGAGGTGGGTGTTAAGGGGACAGGATGTCATTGTGTGCTCCAACAGGGTTGTGAGATATGCAAGTGTTTAAGACACAGCTGAAGGAGGCTTTAGAAGTCAAAGGGCTGTTTGTGATTCATGAATGCCTATACGAAGGCGTACATGTACAAGGGTTTCCATCCACACCCACATACAACATATGCACAGCCAACATGAATGTAAATAAGTGAACCCTTCAGCACTTAGCATCAGCCCCTCCTGCTCAACATTTTCCCACTCGCTCCCCCTTCATTCTGAACCGATTTGTTCAGCCTGCACCATTTTATTTATTTAGCCAAACATGCGCTCTCTGTGCAGACCTCTCTCTCATTTGCTCATCTTCCCTTGACCATGCACACCCTCATAAACGCACACACAAACGTGCATGGACAGACACCTGCAAAGTGGATATTTCACTGCTCTGCTGCAGTGTAGCGGCTCCCTGTGTGTTCCTTGGGCCATTAGCCTGCTTAGTCATTAAATGTGAGTGCATGTGTGTGTTAATGTGTGTGCATGTGTTGAAGCACCTGTTTTTTTCTCTTTTTTTTTAGATAGTTAGATAGTTAATTCACTAGACGTGATAAACGTGTGCTATTCGATAAAAATTCAGGAAAAATCCAAGGACTGTCGTTGAGACCATCAATCTGCTGGCTGTCTTTCACCAGCTTGTCTGCATACTGCGTGCAGATGTTGTTTTCTTGTTTTCCACAAAAAGAAACAAGAGAGAAAAGGAGAAGGAGAAGACGAGAGGGGAGGAGAAGGACATGAGAGAGACAGATAAGCAAAGATTGAGACAAGAGAGAGGGGAGGAGAGCCCCCTGCTCTGCATTAAGTCTCTGTTTGCCAGTCAGAGCATGCTCTATCCTACGAGATTAGACTGATAAAATGTATGTGTGTATGAGCGTATGTGTGTCCACACACACTCCTTTGTGTGCATGCATGCGTGTGTGTCTGCGTGTGTGTTTAGGTGCGTATGTGCATGTGTCTGTGTGTATACACTCACACCCTCCCCTGTGAGATTAGGCTGATTTGTCAGTGATGCAGGAGTTCATCCATGATTAATAGCCCAGTGTGCTGGAAACAATGTTATTCTGCATTAGCTACCTGTGGGACGCCCCATACAACTGCATGTGTGTTTCTGTGTCTGTGCGTGAAACAGCACGAATATCAACCCTGACATCTTGTTCCAGACGTGTTGATGTTATAAGCACGTAGGTACACACGTCAACTGTGTGTCAGTATATCTGCGTGTTGTGTACAACCATGCTGGTGTGTATTATTCATGAGTAACCCTGCCCAGTGATGTGACTGTCAGGACTGACAAACCTCGAGGAAAACCAAAGAGCATCAAAGCTTTGCTCTGGTGTGCTTATCACCCCTGACATCAGGGGACTTTTAGGGTTAAGTGATTTGGGATGGTAAGAGACTAGCTTGAGCGAAAGCCTTTTATAGCACTGTTACCACGTTAACAAGGGTCTTTCAGTGAATAGTGGTCTGATGTGCTTTCTCCTGATGTCACAAGATTATTTTCTTCACCATATCACTAAATGTTAGTTTGTTACCTGACTATACTACTCTGGAATACTACACTGAAGGTAGAAAATATTACATGCTTCCAGTAAAAGTTATCATCTCTTAAACTGTAAATTTAAAAAGTCTACCCTGGGAAAGGAGGATGTGCATGATGGGTAACAGATGAGGTAGATTTTTTTTCACACAATTGAAATGTGGATAATACAAAAGGATAAAACTGCATCTTCATTCAGTTGCAGCTTAAAGAACAAGGGAGATGCAGAAGTAGTGAAGCAATTCTCAGTGTGCCAAATAAAAACTAAACAACTGTGTTCAATTCTCACAAAAAAAAAAATACAGTGATTTTTTTGGGAGCAGACAAGTTAAATTTTTCACCCCGAGAATCCAAATTACTTTATGATAAACCTGTAATTTTGTGGTGTACAATTGTTTTATTGCATCAAGTACATCTTCAGAATATTGATGTTTCCTTTGTATTAAAAATGTCATTATTTATCAATTAGTTCTTTTAATTTTATTTTCATAACATTCCCCTCTCGTAGTCATGTTGATGGTGACTAATGAGCTGCCAGTCCACTAATTTGCCCACCAGACTTTATAGTAAGGGGTGACTATGAAATTAAACTTTTAAAGACTGTATCAAATCTATGTATTAAGTTTGGGTTTGTTTAAGACAGAAGTGGATGTGAATTTTTTGTTTGTTTTAACATTTGATTTTACCATGAGCAAAGCAGAGTGATTAGGAAAATCTACAGACTAAAAGAAAAGACCTACAGGATTGTCTGTGACAAATTCTGTCTGATTTAATTTCCCGAGGCTTTAACATAAGACTTCATAAAGAGGCACTATTTAAGTGTTTGTGTTCTCCAGGGTGTGTGTGTGAGGCCAACTGATAAAGACACCAGCAGTAGATGGGATAACTATGGGAAGCAGAGTCTGTGAAGCCAAGGAAAGAGGATCAATACAAAATGTACTTTGTGGAGACTGAGAACCGAGAAACTCTGCAGCCAATTAAATAGAAAGATCAGAGAGCGAGAGCAAGTGAGAGAGTAGTAGTAGTAATAGTAGAGAGACCAACTGATGAAGGTCCATTATTTTCACTATGTACAATGCACTGATCCAAACACACCCTCACCCTGTTGTTACTGTGTGCGTGGTGTGTGTATTGAACTTGTCAGTCTCATCAACCAGTAGAATCCTGATGTCAAACATGGCAGAACTCATTTCACCACTCTTTATGTGATAGTCATGTAAACTCACTAAATCTTCCAATCTTATTCATCCATTCATTCACTCTCTTAGGAGAAGGTTGTGACTCTATTAACTTTATTTTCCTTTGAGCCTGCTTCACTTAAAAAAATGCATGTTTCCTTGATTTTATGACATCATCACATGCAAACGTGATGCATATGCATGTGCACACATTCAATGCACACCCACACACGCAAACATACGCACGCACTCATACACTACTTCCACCAAGAACCGTCACGTCATCCACATTTCCTGAAGCAACGGCTTGACTCAAAGCCCTCTGTCACTTTCATCATGAGAGAGTATCTTGCGAAACGACTAACTTCTCTCTCTTCAACTTCTGCTCCTTTCGGCAGATGCATTCATTTTTCAGAGCAGGGCATGAATATTTCAGGGCTGAGTGACAGATCCAGTGAAGAATGAAAAGAGAGAAAGAGTAGGGGGGAGTTGGGGAGGGAGGTCCAGGGAGGTATGGGCAATCACATTTGGTTTTGCAGATCTCATAAATGACTTAAGCCCTGCAGATTTCAATCAGACTACCTTAGTCTTCATCATCATCATCGATTTCTATCTGCGATTGCTCTCTCTCTGCATTTTCCTCTCCCCTCTTGTCGGTATGGTATCTTACGTGATGAACCAAGAAAAAACTTTAATGGCGACTGAGCCCGACTTTACTGTGTCCCAGTGGGTGTGCGTGGGTAGGAATCGGGATAAGTAAAGTTTGAGCAGTCCAGGGTCTTTTATCCCACAGCTCCCATATTATCAGCAAACTGGGATCAGCATTTCAAAACTTTCCGCGACAAGTGAAGGCATGCAAAATTGAACTTAATTCGGTAAGCATAGTCAATAGAATGATCTGAATTTCCTCCAGTAACTTATCAGTCTAAATGCAAATGATATACTGTATTCCTTACTTACTATTGGGGAACTGGGTTCAAAGAGAGTGATAGATAACCAATCATGAAAGATCTGGGAATAAGGTTAAAAAAAATCTATTTTCAAAAGCAGTAGGAAACATGGCCTGTTCATGTTTCTTTATTCTGCCTTTGCACTTTAATTGATTCATTCCATTGGAGATACACCAGCTGTAACAGGAAAAGGCAGGCAGGTAGGAAATCTGAGAAGGTGTAACCTATATCGCTGAGCTTTTACAAATACAGTGAAGGAGATAAGAGTAATACCCCCTGCTTTCTTGGAAATGGAGGTCTGATTTACAAACACACAACTGATATAAAATCCATTTCCCTGGAAATAGAGGAAATAATCTCTCCCCTTTAATGCTGCAACGAAAGAAGCTGTGTCTGGGGGAAGCAAACAGAATTGTTTGTTGGCTGTTGTGTAATGGTTGTGCGTGTGTTTGAGAGTAGGTTTCTGGATGTGATGGTAGGGCCCCAGAGATTTTTTTACAGATATTTGGCTCTGGAGATACTCACGGTAGAAAACCACTGCAAGGTTGATACACACATCCACTCTTACATACAAATATGTATGAACACTTCTTTGTACCCATTAGTCAAGTCCTTTAGGTCTGTGTTAACCACAAGTTGCACCAGTGCTCCATGAACAGCCTGAGCTTCGGATCTACTCAATTAATCTGAAGTTAACTCTACCTAAACTACCTTTCATTAAAACATCTTAAGTAACGATTATAGAGGCATGGCTGTAAGAGAGGCAATGTGGGTCTGTCATGTTGGTGGTTCACCACTTTGGCTCCAGACTGAAATATCTCGATAACAATTATAACCCCAATTCCAAAAAAATGGGTGCTTATCCTTTTTGACACATACTCAATTGAACTGAATTTGACAGCAGCAACACGTTTCAAACAGGAGTTGGGACAGGAGCAATAAAAGACTGTGAAAGTTGTGGACTGATCCAAAAACACCTGTTTGGATCCTTCCACAGGTAAACAGGTTCATTGGTAACAGGTGATAGTATCATGATTGGATATGAAAGGTTCATCCTGGAAGGACTCAGTCGTTCACAAGCAAGGATGGAGCGAGGTTCACCACTTTGTCAAACACATGACTGTATAAGGATATTAGCACATTAGTACATTCTGTTTTTAATTATGTTTTACACAGCGTCCCAACTTTTTTGGAATCGGGGTCGGAAATGAACTATTGTTTGATTTTTTTAAAGACATTTGTGGTCCCTGATGGATGAAGCCAACTGCCTTTGGTGATCTCCTGACTTTTCCTTCAGCGCCACCAACTGGTTGATATTTTTATTTTTTACGCAAAATTTCTCGACAACTACTGAATGGATTCCATTGACAGTTTGTGCAGATATCCAAGGTGCCCAGAGGATGAATTCTGACAACTTGGTGTAACCCTGATTTTTTATCTGACGCCATCATCAGGTCAAATTTCTTATTTGTCTGGTACTTTGGTTTACAACCAAATACTTGTAATACTTCTCTTACCACCCACTCCATCATCTCATAGATCACTGCATGTGTTCGGGTCTTCTTTTGCACAGCTCCCCATTCATTAAATTTTCCTCATTCTTCACGTTGCCAGCTTAAGGTTAGGGAAAGAGCTTGATTCTGGTAACATGTAACAAAGTAAACACATCATTTCTCAATATGTAACAAGGATCCCAATATTTTCCAAACTTAGCCAAGCACTGTGAGTGCCAAAGCACAACCATAAAAATGTTAATCATGCTGTAGTTACTGCGAGCTGACACTGTAAATAAACAAATGACTAATGTTGTCAGTGAAAATTTTGCAGATATTTTCTGCATAACCATTATGCGACTTGGCAGATACATTCATTAAAAACTTTCCTCATTATCTTGGCGTTACTTTTTCTGCCAAAACGTATTTGCTCATACTGTCTGAGTAACATCAACAGTCAAGGCAGTTACAGTGCAATTATAATGTGCTTATGATATCCATGATGACTCATACTGTATTTTAATCAGCCATTCAAATATATGTGGCATGCTAGAACAGCTTCTAATCAGTTTATTAGCCGATTGGTATTTAGCAAGTCGCGACCATAACAAAGTACTTGCTACTGTAGGATTAGCCTGTCAATGTGATCTGACAGAAGCATTCAAAGATCCTATTTTCTCCACAGAAGAGACGTGTCCTCATAGCCTCAGAAGTATCACTTTTATTCAGTTCTATTCCTCTGATAGAAATTACAGATTTGAGTAAAGAAACAGCTTACAAATCAAATTAAATATCAGATGAAAGGTGCTGAGTTTGTCATTTCACAGCTCTAATATCTAAAAGCATGTCTCGCTGAGCTTTGAGTGCTTCAATTTAGATAAGAAAATATTTTGGTGGTTTTGATAGCTTTTCCGGTCCGCTCAATTTAAAAGATTGCTGCTTCCAATGTCCACTTTTAATGAGTTTCTTGTCTAGTAATTGTAAAAATCTCAGTACTTTTTGTAAGAGAGAAAAACAATCTAAAGTATGAGCGTGCCCTTTCTCTATCTTTGAAACTTTGCTCAGGGATGAGTGTGTGTGTGTGTGTAGGAACATGAACTTGCATACTAGTATAGCAGTGTTCAGGCCATCTTCTCCCTCACTGCCCTCACTATGCGTGTAAATGTACACATATTTTTTTTTAATTAATTAATTGTGAAAATAAGAGGAGATTAATCGATACTGAAAATAATCGTTAGTTGCAGCCGTAACCCTCCTTGGCAATAAACCTGTTTCTGACAAATCAGCAAAAAGAGTAAAAGAGTACTTGCATGCTCCAACAAGGGCATTTGGGCAGTAGGTAAAAGATGCTTGACAGTATTTGCTGACAGAAATTGGCTCTAACAATGTCAGTTAAACTTCTCTATAGCTGTACCAGCAGCAGTTGCTACTAAGACTGTTCAACTGAAACCAAGTGCTGGTGACAGCAAAAAGCAATTCTGATTTTAAATATACGTTTGAATTTATGTGAAACTCTGCATTGATCTAACTGACTCTCTGACAAGTCTGCTATAAAGCTGAGGATCAGTTCAACATGAAACAACTGAGATTGAGACGTAATGCCTTCAAATTTAAAATGTCTTCCACTTGAACAGCAATTTGCAGAAGGTACCAAATCAATGTAGCTAACACTGATAACAGTGGCAGAGTCTGGCAGTCAAGAATTAGCAGTGCTGTCTCCATGGGAACTGCTGAGTGGAGCTGGCAGTGTTTTCACCTACCAAAGACCTGCCTTTGACATCGTGCCCTATGTAGTTAACCCTTGATCTTAGAAACACACACAGAGGCACATTCAGATGTATAATCACACACACAACCCCCGCACACATGTGCCCACGTGCACATGCAGTCCATGCCCGTTCACACTGTGCAGGCTGAGCTGAGCTGGAGTTGACTGTGAGCCATCATTAAGCCTCTGACATGTAGCGTACAGCACTCTAGTATCCCCCAAGGCCCTGACTGAGGTTAACCAGGCTTTTCACACTCAGCCTTCCACTCACAGAGAGGGGGTAAGAGAAAACTCTAGCAGTGCAGGAACACATGCTTTGGTGAATATGACCAAATTCAATGAAAAAAAGTCCTTCTTCAGGAGATTTCCAGAGAAGAGGAAGTGAGGACTGTGTCATTAGCTTAAGTGCCATTGAGATGCACAAAGATATAAAACCAGATCCTACTCACTCTTTGCCTGCTCTGAAGTCTCACTGAGTATTTTCTCACTTTTATACATTTAGAGGGTGTGGTGGAAAAATCAAGTGTGCACAGCAGGAGCTGTTTGGAAGGCTCAGTGTGTCTCTGTGCACATCTTCTTCTGTGAAAAGACTTTTATCCTGAGCTGCAGTCGCTGGGTGACGAGAGAAAGGTTACCTCCAGTCTTTTGTTCTAGCTGAGCTCATTGGCCAAAAGTGGCATGTAAATTCGGAGTGGATTAGCATATATTTGCATGTGGTTTGGGACTTGCCCAGGGTTTTGGTGCAAACTTGGAGTGTAGAGGGTGAGGGATCCAACTTTGTGAAGTGGGAGACAGGTATGGCAGGTGACAAAAGCCAACAGTATCTATTTCTACACGGCTGTTGTCTCTCTGGTGTCAGGAATCCAGAGTGACATTTAAAATATCAAGCCTACTAAATATGATTACAATATGGCTAAGGTGAAAAAGTCAAGTATTTGTCAGATTTTAAGCATCCTCCAATGCTGCTGTTGTGACAATGAATCATTTTTTGCTTCAGCTGTCTACTAATTTATAACAACAGTTTATAACATGCAAAGGCGCAGTGCACTAAACAGATTGTGTTGTCACGATAATCTGATTTTCCTCTTGTCTTCCAGCTGTCGCAGTGCTCACGTGTTGTTGGAAAAAATGTGGTGAGTGCCACACTGGATTTCAATGTGTTACACTTCATCAACTGGAGAGTAAACTTTGTCCAAAATTAGATTAAGATTAAAAGTTTCGGTCTTTGATGTGTTTTGACAGCCTCTTAGAAAATGTAAAAAAATGTCCGATAAAAAGGGTGTATGCACGGGTATTTGTGTGTTTCAATAAATACCCCAAGGTTGAATAGAAGCTCATACAGCCATACAGAAAACGACACTCGATCCTCGGCATGATACATCAAATTGCACACCCCTGCAATAAGCAAAGCCTCTGAGCTCACTCTAAAAACCAGCCTGATCTCCCACCTTTTCTCTCAGTAAAAAGGTCTCTGAAACAGTTTAATAGCATCACCCTCTCCCCTCCCTTTCTCTCGCTTACCATCTCTCACATATTTAGACATGCTGTCAGGAAAGGTTTTAGTCAAAGTCCATCTTCACGTCAACACTATTAGGTGTTAGAAGGCTGATGACCCATTAATAATATCTCACTACTGCAGTGAAAGCTGGGCTGGACTTTGTTGTATAATACTGTGGGCACTGAAGTGACGATTGTGAGCTACCAGTCACGCCCGCTGATGTTTTGTGCTAACCCACAGGGAATTCAGCTGGAGCTCAATTTAGCTAAAGAACTACAGTCAAGCAACTCAAGTGCCTCCAACTCCCAGCGTCCCCCGAAGGCATTCCAAGGAGAATAGTGTATGAGCTGAGTTTCTCGAGGGAAGGGAAAGAAGACTTCTCTCCTTTACTTTCTGTCCGTCTGTCTCATTCTCTCCCATTAGTAATCTGCATTCAGAGGAGGGTCAGCCACACAGAGCATACCCCAACCCCAGACAGCTGTGAACTGGCAGCGTGCAAAATCTATCACAGGCAACACATGTCCATGTTAAATTGCAATGACATGATTATTCTCATTTTTTCTTTTGACGGGTAAAGTGCAAGTCACAGTGCACAGGGTGCTACAGTATAACTGCAAGAGGAGACAAAGCAAAACTCCTGATGATATTTTGTCCTCATTCAGGTTTACAGTAAGAGAGGAGAGGAGAGGCACTATACACCCAAGATGGTGGAATAATTACTAAATAAATAAAAGATAGCTCTAAATGTATACACACTCTTTCAGGCTGTTTATTGCATATTAATCTACCACATGCTATTACTGTAACTGTTATATTATTATAATCATCATAAACTCTGCTCCACATGCAGTGGAGAGACTGCGGTTAACAAACTCCATATACCACCCTACTATGCTCCCCACAAAATACTCTAGCTGTGGGACCACACACACACAAACACACACGCACTGCTTTTATGCAGTGAGCATCCATCATAGATAGTTTTACCACTATTGAGCAGTCCAGAAATCCGAGGAGAACAAGGGGGGGTAAAACCTGGAACTTCTCCCACTGAGAGAGCAAGTCTCTGGGGCCAAATGGTGGAAATGTGGGGTAAGAATGTGGGTCATGGAGGGCACATTAGTGCATCTGTGCCTGTTCAAATGTGTCTGCGTGGGCAGAGAAACTCCTGAGTATTAGCCGAGCACAGACACCTCTCAAATGCTGCAAACCAGAGAGAAGGTTAAAAGAAAAAAAGGAATTAAAAAATGTTAGCGCAATTAACGTCTGTCAGTCAACAGGCCTTCGTGTGGCAATAACACCCAACGTAAATGTCACAACCGAGCCACAAGGCTGAGCAAACACACACACACACACACAAAGTATAAAAGGGAGTAAATTCTCTCTGGGTGGGTAATAATCAGCTGACAACTTTATCACTGCACGACCTCTGAGGACGGGCTTAAAATTCTGGAGAAGAGCCAAGACACCGGAAATTCCCACAACGGCTTCTTATTAAAGGGCGTAACTCAAAAGCCTCATAAGAGCAGTGGACATCGGCATGGTGGTGGACAAATAGACACACACAGACATGCACATGCAAACCAACATAAAAGACACCACAGCAAATATGTATCGCAAGATGTATGAGATCATTAAAGGTAGGGGTTTAGAGGACAAGGTGTAAAAAGTAACAACATTTTGGTTCAGCATAATGGTGCTAAATCGAGCTGCATGACCCAAGTTCAACGAGCATGCAGCTTCCCGTCTCTGTTTGTCTCAAGTGAGTCATGATAGGAGGCCCAGCTAAATGCCCAAAATGGAAAATGTTAATGCGTTTTGAGAACTTCTTTTTTTCCCCAGAGCGCAACCACAGTATTTTCTTCAGACCCTGCTGTGTGCGTGTGTGTATGTGTAACTGTTTCCCAGTCATCAGCCTTGTTCCTGCAAGTCATCTGTCTGCCTTAGATAACTAACTCTTTATTGGGTCAGCCTTTAGCACTATGTTATCAGCCACAATTCTGAAAGGATTTTAAAAGGTTTGTTTCACCGTTAAAAAGATTTATTTAGGCAAATGCATCAGGCTTCCTTCTGCCAAAAGAAAAACAAGAAAACATCTTAAAATTAAAAGAGCCACACTCTGGTCACCTCTGAAAAAATGTTTAGTCATTGAGACAAACAACATGAATGTCATCTTCTGTGGAAAGAAATGCTGACAGTGTAAATTAGGAGTGAAACACCTCAACATGCAGTCAGTTACTAATATCTCCTTTTGTTATATTTCCAACTAATTAAACAATAAATAATCAAACATGGAAAAGGTTAATAGCTGCAGATATTAGAGAGAATGTTTATACTATTTCCTTTATCTGATCAATAACAGATGACGTCAAGACGTGATTCAGGAGCCGATTAACAAACCGTTCCGATGCATAAATCATCCCTTTGGATCTTCCTGTACCTGATCAGCCCTTCTCCTTCAGGCTTGGAGAAGTTCAAACAGCATGCCAACTCAGTCAGATCTCCATTCAATCAAACTGTCAAAACAAGTCCTCTTTTTGGTCCGCTGATGTTTTCTTTTAGGAAAGTGTCACTTTATTGTCCTTTATTTGATCTGTTTGAAGCATGCTTGATTTCACTTGAGTAGACAGAGCAGATACTGTGCAGTAACTGACGACTCAACCATGGTACAATAACTGCACAGATTGTATTGCTCTCTGTGTACATATGAGATTCAAATCTTGTCAATGTGGATTCAGACTTGACGTGGATTCCATAGGGACTGGCAAACAGGTAAATGATAAACTGAAGCTTCTGGCTCTGTGTACAGTCGTACTAAAACTCCCCCACTGTCAGGAACCGGGTCATGCACTGCTGAGTCACAGCCCTGGGACACATATGAAGTACAGCAGAAGCTAAAATATGTATGTGCATAGTCTGTGGCAGACAGACCACACTTGACAGGAAATATTCAAACAGCATCTGGCCCTGAGGCTGATGGCAAAGAAAGGTGACAAAACCGCACTCTTCGCCTGCTCTAAACATCAGTTATCTGTGGGAGAATCAACTTGATACTTTGAATGGTTTTGCCAGTTTCTTCTATCTGTCCATTCTGAGACAAAGGCAGCACATACTGTACCCTTCCACACACACACCACACACACACACACACACACAATGGATTAGAGAGTCTGTGATATCTCTAAAAAATCTGATGAATTTCCACTACTCTGGTTGCAGCAATTGGTTTCACGACACTCAATTATTAAATTACATGGAAGCACTAATAGCATAAGCAGTGCTTTAAGAACAGTCAAATTGAAAATTTCACATTACAGCAGATCTGTTATACATATCTGGCAAACATACAGCATAAGGCAGTCGTTTTCAAACCTTTTTGATTTTGTCTCTTTTCTCTTCTCAGATAGTTTCTTTTGAGTACTTTTCATAGGCCTAGAGAGGTAAAACTGCACAGTATTTCCAAAAAAAAAGTAAACATTTTCTGAAGCAGAATTTAGGTTTTTTCTCATTTTATACCTGTGTGATCAGCTTATGACCTTTAGATTCATCTACAGTAGCAACCCTTTGTGAGGGTCCCGACCAGCACTGGCATGAGAAACACGAAAGCTGGACCTATGACTAATAGACAGCAATGTAATCTGTATCAGTTGGTGTTAGATCTCGATATAATGGACATCCATCTACTCAGTCAGAGAGGCCTGTTCAATCCACTGATTGCTTTGTGTAGTGAAAAACCACAGAGGACGATGAGGCCTTTGCACAAGGGGAGTGACCCTCTGTAGAGCAAACAGTCCACCCTCATATGCCTCCATACTCAAAGGTAACACACACACCTCTATACACTGTGTTCAATGGGCTCCCCATAAACCAGATGTAAATACTGGAGCTTCATGGGATTTCCTGAGGTAAAAATTATAATTTTATATAATATTTTCACCTTCACTTTCTTCTCTCTCTACAGTAAGTTTTTGATCATGTAAAATGGTCCACTGTATTAAAGTACTGTACTGTATTAAAGCAACACTGATGTTTTGAAGATGTTTGAAATGCTTATATATATATATGTAAGTGTTTGTGGGCAATTAATAGACTGTGCGGAGGTAGGTTAAATGGAAGAAACAAACACAGAGAGAGAAACTGTGAAAAGAGTCTATATATTATGCATCAATTCCATAAAATGTCTTGGAGATAATTGAGTGTTGCTTGTCTGTCTGAATGACTAACTGCGGCAGGCTTCATTAGCCACATCACCACTGACAGATGTGCATGAGTCTGTGCATCTAATTGAGAATCCATGCATATACGGCACACGGGTGGAACATTCAAGAGCGGATTTTGCATCTAAGCGTGTGTAAAAAACACACACTTAAATGCTGCTATAAAAACGCTGGCTCGTGCTTTAGTCACTTCTGAAATACATGTTCATCACAGTGGTACAGTTTCAATTAAAGAACTGGTTGCACATACAGCAATGTGGCTAGCGGAAGAAAAATGTCCTGTGCTTTCTTTGAGTTACTATGAACTAAAACTAAGAATTGTGAGTCAGTGGTGTGGATTTAAGGCGGAGTGCTCCTGTAAGATCTTGATATTTAAAATGAAACACACTGTACCACATGCATGCTCATAATGAACAATGCACACACGTGGGAAGCAGGAAATTATATCGCGCTATTGAAGACACTTATAATTAGAGTCTGACTGTAACGTGCGGGTTTGCGCATGTGTATACGTGTGTTTGTGTGTCTTTGTGAACCCTCCAAACAATTTCAGTACATGATGTTCTTTATGAACTCAGCTGCTCGCCATGTCACACCGTTTATACTCTCCTTATCAATCACAGAGAAGAAGAGCGTGATGAAAGGCTAAGAAAGATAAGATGGTGATGAAAAGAAGGGTGCAAAGAGGAGAAGATTATGACCCTTTTGCCTTTAATGCCTTTAATGCAGCTGTGTGATTACGTTTTTTACCCCAGGATACATGTACATGAAACATAAACCCTTGTCTAATAATGACAATCTGGAAAAGGGGAGCTATAGTGTATAGTAGTGTGGGGTATGATGGATCTAAGCAGGATGTAAAGCCCTGATTGACACGAAATCAGAATGATGATCTGTTTGCGGGAGGAAGAACATTCTCATATATCAGTAGAAAAAAACAGCAAGAGATACTGTACATAATAATGATGTACCAACAGTCACATGCTGTAATCACTCTCGGATAAATTGTGGGGCTGCAGTGCAGAGATTTGACCACCCACTGAAGCGAGAGAGGGGAGAAGAGACAAGAATGACCTTTTTTATAACAAGAGAAATGGAAGACTTGGCAGACAGTGTGTATGTGCATGTGTGTGAGTGTTTGCATGTTGCTTTGTGAGTGAGGCCTCTTAGCATCAGTTAGTCGCCTGGTGCTGACAGTGCTCTACAGCTGAGCCACGGCAGAGCGATCTGGGACCTGCTTTGACATTTTCAACTTGATTCATTAATTTACGGTTGTCAGCCCTGGTGACATGCACGCTCAAATGAGCTATACACCCAGGCTGCGCATCCACTTGCAATGCACGGTTTATGTTTTATGAACTCATTCATAAAGGCCGGAAGTGTATACATACTCATCTGGCCCATGATGGCAAGCTTCACCGTAAACTGCTGGCCATGAATACAAGCAGTCTCCCCCTCTTTTTATCCCTCCTCAAAGGAGATTACTTATGTTGAGACCCTGTTGTTGAGACGCTCAGACAATCTTTCATAATCTTAAATGAAAAAATAAATCCTTCTGCATATGAATGTGATTGAGACAAGCGTGTGCTTCCTGTGTTGGTAATATTCCTGGGGCAGTCGCGTCAGTGCTAAATCCATATTTGTCCCAGGGGCTCCTCTTTCTAAGCCCTTGGAGTGAGGCTGGTGGGGTGGGGGGTTTCTTGAGGATGCTGCTCTGTTTACCATAGTGTTATAGCAATGTGTATACAGGCCAGATTCAGTGTCTGTGGTTAACAAAGGGGAGGCAGTTCATTGTCAAGCTGATGATGGGGTAAAGGTAAATTTTAGAACTCTTTCTTTTCAATCCAACCCTGTCTCCTAATAATTACGTTTAGCAAATATGTTTTGAGGGATAGGTAATCCAGATTACATTTGCTATGAACATAATGAAGAAATGTTGTCAGCTAACATATCTGGCAAGTCACAAAAAAATGGACACTGAACATACACATAGGTAAAATGTTTGTTTTCAGATATTGCAATATACTCGGGATGAGGACTGCACTTAACTTTTTTAACGGACAAGTCTACAGCAATTTGAGACACATCATGTTTATTAATGTTTCAGTGAAACCATTATCTTTCCCTGACCTTTACCGAAGTGGTCAGTGGTCAAGTAGTCAGACATCAGGATGTTGCAGCAAGCAGTCCATAAGGGTGAGTGCCACAAGCAACGTGTACATGGCTCTGAGATTCAAAGCGGTTACAATGCTAATAACAGCGTTCAGCTTTAGATAAGACAGTATGTGTGGGGGTCATCTGACAGGGCTTGTGTCAAAAAAGTCACGTACAGTTATTAACAAGAGCTACAGAGTTTCAGGACCATGGATAGAGCTTTTTTGTCCATGTTTGGAGTGGACACTGAGATTCTGTTTAAAACATGAATAACAGATTTTGTCAATCCTTTTTGATGTATACTCAGTAGAAAACAGTAAACATAAGCAACATAATTAATGTTTGACCTTGTTAGCTTTTGGATATTCAAGTAATTTTCAGTTACGCAAAATGTAAAATTTTCACAAATCACTCCATGATTTGTATTTTCCACTTGAAATCAAATCAAAACGTTAATCATGAAAACTGTATTTACTGACTTTATCTATCTATTTATTTATTTATCTGTTTATCTGTAGATTAGATTACCACTTTAATGAAAATGTCTGCAGTGACTTGAGAAAAAACATGTTTATTACCATTTAACCGAAACTATGACAGTTCCCTAACCCTTTACCAAAGTGCTTGTGCTGCCTAAACAGTAGACAGAACTCAGGATGCCAAATCTGGTCTCTGGTGTCAAAGACTGTTGTATTAGGCTGGAGATTCACTTTTAACTACGCATTCACATGCACATGATGGCTACCTGTTTGCAGTGCTGGTTGTGCATGGTAGAGAATGACGGCAAGCCGCTCTGTTGAACTGGCTGGCTCACTGAGTGTGTTGTGCGGCAGACATTCGAAAATACTGGTGGTCTCAAGATCAATTTCTTGCATTGGCAGAATTAGAGAAACATACTGTCATGAAATGCTTGATTTAGGGGTCTTACATACCATCTACAACCTCCTGGAATATCGATGTTTATTGTTTGCAGTTTGCAAATCTGGAAGTTCTACATGGTCTGAGTTCTCTCATGTGCCCACTAAAGGAATCCTCCATCAATATGCCCAGTGCAAGTATGTGAACATTTACATTCAAGACAGCTGGCTGCCTACACAAATATCTGGTTATAAAGCAAGCATATCTCCGGCCTTAGACTGCATTAGTTTCAGCTAGGTGTACATAGTAACTGGTAAGTGTATAAATCTAATTTCTAGGAGACGGTTGTTTCAATCATACATGATTGCAAAGAAATAAGTCACATTATCTAAACAAACACTGTGGTCTGTAGTTATTGATTGTGAAATAGTGCTATCACACAACACAGAGGAAAGCGTTCAAATATCTCCGGGTAGTCACGAGTATCTCCATCACTTAATGTTCACACAGTATTTCCTGAAGCTATCTCAATTTGTGTACATTATGTGCAGCGCAATACATTATGTACATACATCGTTCTGGTGTGATGACATGAGGACACATACATCCTCTCTGCCCACTGTGCCACACACATGCAGTCTTTCTGTGTGGTGCTCAACAGAGTTTTGAATCCAAAAGTGATTGTGGAGACAAGAGTCATAAATCTCTGTCCCCTGGGTCCACATCAAAGAGAAATATATAACCACAGGCCATTATATTATGTGTGTACCACTGTGTGTGTGTGTCTGTGTATTTGCGCTTGTACAGTATAAACAAGAAAATATTTTTGTGCATTTATGCATGTGTGTGCGCGTGCATGTGTCTGTGTGTAACTGCCTGGAAAGTATACAGCTCAGTTTTATCTCTATATGCTCTCACTTATCCAGACAGCTTCATAATAACAATGAAGGCAAGTTCTGACTGACTGAGTAGGTCCCATCTCTATTCTAGCCTCAGGAGCTGCCCAGATTCTCCTGTGATTGTTGGAGAGACAGGTCATCATGATTACATAAATTACAGTGTGTGTGTGTGTGTGTGTGTGTGTGTGTGTGTGTGTGTGTGTGTGTGTGTGAGGAGAGTGGACACCTTCAGGTGGAAAAAGTCAGTGAGAACTTGGAGACAACATTGTTCATGCATGCATAAATATGCAGAAACAAACTCATCTTCTTGTCAGATAAAAGATGTTTACCATCGCTCTACAGACTAATGCATACCATTCATTCCCTTTCACTTGGTTGGCTAATTGACTAAGAGGAGAGACATGATGTAGCCAAATGTCACCTCAGTGCTGCTTCCAATCCCATCAAATGAAGGAAGTAATTAAGCAATGCTCTCTCCACCATTAGCCAATTACCTCGCTGGTAGTCGGTCATCGGGATGTTACCGTCCAGCAGGATGCAGTCCATATGGGTGAGTGCTATCAGCAACATGTATATGGCCCTGACATACAAAGTGGTTACAATGCTAATGACAGCTTTCAGCTTTATATAAGACAGTGTGTGGGTGAGGGTTGTCTGACAGGGCTTGTGTCAAGAAAGTCAATTACATGTACAAAGCTTCTTTAGTCACTTGCAGTAAATAACTAAGGAGGGATGCTATTGCAAAGCAGGGCCAGTTCAGCACCACAAAGATCCTTCATAAAGTTTCAGGACCATGGATAGAGCTCTTTGTACATGTAGTTTCTGCATTAGAGACGACAGAGTCCTGGGCAGATTTGGAAAGACTACCAGGAATCATGTGTATGGAAGTGAAAAGATGAGCCCTGTGTGAAAAAGGCAAATCTTTGATTCATTTTCAGTTATGTTAGCAAATCACCCAACATTTGTGTTTTCTACTTGAAATCAATTTATTATGTTGTAATTCATGACAACTGTATTCATTGTGTGCCACAAAAGTCATTTTTTGAAAGACAACTATTCATTAATGGCAAACTGCACAGTTTTCATGTAGATTACATTACCATCAATTACCATGCATTTATTTACTTCTCATAAAAATGTAAAGTGTTAAGTTTAATTGAGCATATATATAATCCACCAACTAAATTATCTCTCTAAGATAATAATAATCTCTCTAAATCCATTACAAAGGGTATGCTTTGTTTAGCAGGGTTTCCAATGTGATTTTGAAGTTCTGCTGTGCAAATTACCAAAATTACAACACATAAAATTGAAATTGGGACTGCACAATAATTTGCAGTCCATTACATTAAACTTTACTGTCACTGCACACAATACGTACCAGTACCTTGAAATGTAGTACAGTATTTAACCAGTGCATGCAGAAGCAAAAGTGCACAAATATCAAGATTAAGGAATATACAGTGAATAATAGACTAATGGGGCAGTGATAGTAGGAAGGAATGTAACAGTGATACAGTAAATACAACTTAAACAAAAAACAATATACAAAAGGTAAAGCAGCTATGATGTATCTGTGTGTATTTATGATAGGAATAGTTTGAACACAATGCAGCTGCAGGACAAAATAAAACTGAATTAAACTTTAAGGGTGGTTTTATGAAAAAAAAAGACATTTATAATTCCTATCTCTCACATATTACTGACAGAAATGAATGAGCCTCTATTCTTGAGTTCTCATTTTTCTGTCGGAGAATCGTAGGAACTCTAGCTCTGTAATCATTTATTTCCATCTTCATCTCTCCTAACTGAAGTGAGTGAAAGTGTCAGTCAGAGGAGTTCTTCAATAACACTGTGGAAGTCGAGTGCGGCATCTAATCATTCCGATCTAATTTCGATGTGTTTGCCATCTCCATCTCTATCTTTAACTAGACCTCCAGGCCACTCGCACAGTCTGCATTGAGCAGGGAACGGAAAAATCAAGGCCCTCCCGTTTGCTCTTGATGTGTGTCGATGGCAGCGGGAGGGGGTTATTTTCATAATCTGAGCCTTTTTCATTACCGTGCAAGCTGGAAGTGAGGGAGAACTTCTGCCCTTTGGATCATATAATCAGATAGATGATGGCAGGAGAATAAGATTTAAGAATCACCCTGCTGACAGACACACAAACACTGATGCAGACACAAATGTATGCACAGTCAAGGACACGTGCACATACTTCATAAAGCCTTATTAAAAGTGCCCACAAGTCAAACATCTGTACACACATGCAAGGAGACATAGACATGTTATGCATGTGCACACACCTATGTGTCTATTCCATAGGTGTGTGTATATGTTATGCATGTAAACACACCTATGGAATACACGCATATGGATACATATAAGGACACACACACTCTGGTACACCCACATCCTGACAGGGAAATTTGATGAAAGAATCGAGCCGAATGAAGAAGGCATATCTGCCCATATAAGGATAAAAATGTCTTGTTCAATAATGTAGTCTGCAGAATGGGGACTGCTGGGGCTAGCAGGCGGATGCTTGGCAGTAATTACTTCAGTATGGACACAAATACACACTCAAAGACACACACACACACACACACACACATAAAAAATGCTGCCACACATGTGCACACACGCATGCATGTGAACAAGCATTAATGGGCTTCCTGTTCGATGAAAACAGCAGGGAAAAAAAGAATCAAGAAATGACTTAGAAGGAGACAGCTAAAATCTGGCTCACAGTAGCTATGCAAGATCTAGATTTGATGGCTAAGGTTACAGGTAGCTGCACTTTCTGCCAACCTATATTTTAAAAAATGGTAAAAAAGTTTGATAAGGGAAAGAGAAGACAGAAAGAGGCAAAGAGTGGAAAGAGGAGAGTTCTTTTCAGGTCAGCTCTCGGTTGCCAGCAGGTTCCTGCATTAATTAGACATGGCTGTGTGTGTGTGTGTGTGTGAGTGAGACAAGAGAAAGAGAGGGTGTGTTATTGCATATGTGGATATTTGTGCAAGTGTGTATGTGAGCATGCTAAATTGTGTAGTTAATTGGACAAGGAAGCAGTGTATGCAGAGGGCAGAATGAGGCCCTCTCCTCCTCGCATATCCTCTCTGCCAGACTATTGTCATAAATCCAGATAAGGGTTTACTTGACAACAGCAATTGACCTTTTCCTTCATTTAGTCCATACTATATCACAGCTGAATACTGAGAGGAACATACAGACAAAAGAAAGAAAGACGAAAAAAGAAGTGTCAGCTAGAAATCAGACCGATAAACAGCGACAAAGCAAGAAAGCAAGGATATGTGGGTAAATAATACTAAATAACACAGTAATTGTACCATGATCAAATGTTGAGTAGTTCACTGTAAATAATGTAACAATTTTCTCACTGTGCAATATGTAGGAATTTTCCCCACTGTTTGTGCAATACCATAGCAATTTCGGTGCAATAGCATTTATAGCATTTTTATTCCCATATGAATATAGTATGTCAAATACTTCTGGATGTCAATGACAAGGAAAAACATGTAACATAGTGTAAATACATTACCTCGTTTAGTGTAAATACTTTTTCTACTTTTTCTAGTTTTTCCTATTGCCACTTTATTTTTGTTATTGCTGCCTTATTTTTAACTTTATTTGTATTTATTTTGAGTACTTGTATTTGTCTGTTTTACGAGCTGCTGTAACAAGTGAATTCCCCTAAGGGGGATCAACAAAAGCTATCTTATCTTATCTTAAACCAAACCAATTTGTTTTTCATAATACATTAATTTGATATCAGAATCAGTCTGGTAGTTTTTCAATGTCTTCTTCAAGAGATTTTTATTAGGGGGGGTCACGTGAACACT